>JAUPFV010000001.1:10000-5830000 GCA_036936605.1 Limnanthes douglasii subsp. nivea
CCCTAAACCCTAAACCCTAAACCCTAAACCCTAAACCCTAAACCCTAAACCCTAAACCCTAAACCCTAAACCCTAAACCCTAAACCCTAAACCCTAAACCCTAAACCCTAAACCCTAAACCCTAAACCCTAAACCCTAAACCCTAAACCCTAAACCCTAAACCCTAAACCCTAAACCCTAAACCCTAAACCCTAAACCCTAAACCCTAAACCCTAAACCCTAAACCCTAAACCCTAAACCCTAAACCCTAAACCCTAAACCCTAAACCCTAAACCCTAAACCCTAAACCCTAAACCCTAAACCCTAAACCCTAAACCCTAAACCCTAAACCCTAAACCCTAAACCCTAAACCCTAAACCCTAAACCCTAAACCCTAAACCCTAAACCCTAAACCCTAAACCCTAAACCCTAAACCCTAAACCCTAAACCCTAAACCCTAAACCCTAAACCCTAAACCCTAAACCCTAAACCCTAAACCCTAAACCCTAAACCCTAAACCCTAAACCCTAAACCCTAAACCCTAAACCCTAAACCCTAAACCCTAAACCCTAAACCCTAAACCCTAAACCCTAAACCCTAAACCCTAAACCCTAAACCCTAAACCCTAAACCCTAAACCCTAAACCCTAAACCCTAAACCCTAAACCCTAAACCCTAAACCCTAAACCCTAAACCCTAAACCCTAAACCCTAAACCCTAAACCCTAAACCCTAAACCCTAAACCCTAAACCCTAAACCCTAAACCCTAAACCCTAAACCCTAAACCCTAAACCCTAAACCCTAAACCCTAAACCCTAAACCCTAAACCCTAAACCCTAAACCCTAAACCCTAAACCCTAAACCCTAAACCCTAAACCCTAAACCCTAAACCCTAAACCCTAAACCCTAAACCCTAAACCCTAAACCCTAAACCCTAAACCCTAAACCCTAAACCCTAAACCCTAAACCCTAAACCCTAAACCCTAAACCCTAAACCCTAAACCCTAAACCCTAAACCCTAAACCCTAAACCCTAAACCCTAAACCCTAAACCCTAAACCCTAAACCCTAAACCCTAAACCCTAAACCCTAAACCCTAAACCCTAAACCCTAAACCCTAAACCCTAAACCCTAAACCCTAAACCCTAAACCCTAAACCCTAAACCCTAAACCCTAAACCCTAAACCCTAAACCCTAAACCCTAAACCCTAAACCCTAAACCCTAAACCCTAAACCCTAAACCCTAAACCCTAAACCCTAAACCCTAAACCCTAAACCCTAAACCCTAAACCCTAAACCCTAAACCCTAAACCCTAACATAGCCTCACCCCAGAATCCTTCACTCAAACCCGAATAGGACAACATGGAATTAATCATTTCTTTCAAAGTCCTATTCTTCCTTTCAGCTATACCATTTTGTTGTGGTGTATAAGGAGTCGTGGTTTGATGAATTATACACGTAAACTGAAAATATATAGGATCATAATATTCACCTCCTCTATCCGTACGTAGATTTTTAATCAAATCATTCTTATATAGCTCAACTTCTTCCTTATAGATTTTAAACTTATCAAGAGCTTCATTTTTAGCATGCAACAAATAAATGTAGCAATATCTAGATGCATCATCAATAAAAGTAATAACATACTTTTTATTTCCTAATGAAGGTGTAGCATGGAAATCACATAAATCACTATGTACTACTTCCAATATTTTGGAAACTCGCTTAACATTATTGAAAGGTTTTCTAGTTATCTTAGTTAACATGCAAGTTTTACATTTTTCATTATTTGCATCAACAGGAGGAATAAGGCTCATTTTAGACATGTTTTTTATTCTTTCATAATGAACATGTCCTAATCTAGCATGCCATAATTCTGTTTTATTTATATTTCTACACACACTAGTAGAAGTCATACAAACAGAATCATTTTCGAACGAAACATTAATATTTAACATAAACATACCATTACATAAATATCCGAATCCCATAAATACACCATGTTTTGACAATACATATTTGCCACTTTCGTACACTTGTTTGAAACCACAATTGTTTAAAACAACACCAGACAAAAGATTCTTTTGAATCCCAAGAACATACAATAGATTGTTCAATAATATGTACTTTCCAGAAGTAAGTAGTAATTTAACATTTCCTAGTCCTTTGATTGGTTCGGTAGCAACATTTCCCATCTTAAGTGAATGTCCATCTTCAATCGGTTGAAAATTACTAAACCATCGAAGATCTTTACATACATGAATTGTTGCTCCCGAATCAACCCACCAAGCAACATCATCATCCTGCACATAAAATGCTTCAGATATTAGAGATATATAATTTTGACCAGAATTAGAATTCTGAAATAAAATCTGACCTTGTTGCTTTTCAGGATCCTTAGATCCACTTGAACCAGCATTGTTTCTACTTGAACCAACATTATTTTTGCCTTTTCCAACTCGACAATCCCTTCTAAAGTGACCAGGTTTGCCACATTTCCAGCATGCTATTTTAGGCTTTTTGCTGTTAAAATTATTGTTTTTGTTGTTTCCTTTAAACTTTCGTTTATTCCCCTTATGTGTATTTCCATTCTTAAAGAATCCGCTGCTTTCAGCCATATTTACAAATGAGTTTCTCACTTGGTTTTTACCCTTGGGATTACTTAATTCATCTTGAGCCCTTAGAGACTCTTCAATCTTAAAATGACTACCAAGTTCGACTAGAGTCATTTCTTCCTTGTTGTGTTTCAGTGTGTGTTTAAAATCCTTCCATGAAGGAGGAAATTTGTCAATAACAGAAGAAACCGAAATACATTCGTCCATTTTCATATTGTGTTGAACAAATTGACCTAGAATTCTTAGTAATTCATTATACTGTTCCATTACAGGTCTAGAGTCAACCATTTTGTAATTTATAAAATTACTAACCAGGAACTTCCTACTATAAGCATCTTCTGCCATGTATTTTGATTCTATAGAATCCCATAATTCTTTTGTAGATTCGACATTTTGGTATACATCAAACAAAGTATCAGACATGTCGTTTAATATATGGCCTCGGCAAATGTAGTCATCATTCTCCCACTTGCTGCGCCTTCTCGTTTGTTCCAATGTTTCATTTTCAGTGATCTCTGGCCAGGGGGTACTCAAGACATACACAACCTTGAGTGTAGTCAACAGAAAATGCATCTTTTTCTGCCATCGTCTGAAATCATGTCCTTCTAACTTGTCCAACTTAGCGAATTTACTTGTCATCTCCTTCGCAGATTCTCCTCCGTTCGTCATCTCTATCTTCATCAACAAGACCAGAATATTTCAATAAAATGTAGAAAATAGTGTTTCGTTTCCGGATAATCTCTGAAGTCTTGTAAACAATTTATTATTGAAATATTTTTGGGGTTCTCCAAAAAGTTCAATTGGATAAAATCAGAGATATATGTTTTGAACAGAGAGGAAGAAAATAATATGATTTCCTTTTCAACAGAACCCATATTTATAAATTCGACCAACCAAAAACAATTTGGAAGTTAAGGTAGTTAGGGTCTCTCAACCGGTTTTGTAACCAAAATAATTTTTTTCCAAGCTGACCCCAGCCAGGGGCTCCACCCCTTGGACCCCGCAAGGGGCTCCGCCCCTTGACCCCGCTAATCATGATCTAATCTAACAAGCGTGCACTCCGCACTCTACGACTTGTTTGATAATATATCACGATCAAATTGGCCGACTAGTCGATCCAATTACACTAAAATAAATAACAATTCTTTTCCTCCTTTTCTCAGATCGCGACTATCTCTTCATCCCTCTACTGTCTAATTTCTGCTGTCTTCTTCCCTTACTGTCTAATTTCTGCTGTTGATATTGCATATATCATTTATCATGAACCAACGAGCCACACAGCCGACTAGACATATACGTAAGAGAAGAGTAACAAATAATAGAAGTATTATAACTTACGTCCCTGTATTTCAAAACATAAATCATTCTTGGATCAATAAACTTTTTATACACAAATTCAATCTCCATACTTGTAACACAAAAATAGTAGATCCATGCAAATAAATAATTAAACTAAGGGATACTCGAGTCCTTTTAGTTCCAGGTTTAGGTTGATGCTTGTGCCCGTAATTGGAATTGTAGCCAATTGAACCAAGAACACCGAAAATCCAATGGGAAGTGGTGGCAATACAGATACATGAGCCACACAACCGAAGCATGGAGAGCTTACAATGAGTACAATAAAATCGAATAATGTCATCAAAACATTATTGGAGATGGGTTCTTCCATGGTTGTTTTTTTCAAAAAAATATTTTTAAAAACAAGTTTCAAAACATATCCTGAGTGGTACTAGTTTTGTTCGTCTTAACAAAACAAAATCAACGGTATTTTTGGATTTTTTTTCGAGCTATGGTTTAAAAGATACAGACTTTTAAAGTGTTAAAAAAATTGGGTTTCGCGAAGAAGATGCGAAACCTTCTTTATTTTGGTAGATGCGAAACCCTCTTTATTTTGATAGATGCGAAACCTTCTTTATTTTGCTAGATGAGAAACCTCTTTGTTTTGATAGATGTGAAACCTTCTTTATTTTGATAGATGTGAAACCAGTCACTAGATGCGAAACCAGTCAACTAAGAAACGTGTGTAAAATATATTCTTTGTGAAAAAAATTCAAAACATATCATGAATGGTACTAGTTTTGTTCGTCTTAAAAAAACAAAATCAATGGTATCTTTGGACTCTTTTTCCAGAATTACGGTTTAAAGATACGAACTTTTAAAAATTAAAAAAAACAAAGAAAGAGAAGTTTGTTACATAAAAGGATATTTAAGGTATAAACTCCTTTAAATTTTTTTTGGTCTTTATCCGTAATATGTTTGGTAAATGGGTCTTTATTGGTAACCCTCCCTTTTTTAATAGTTTCTAAATATAAATGTAAAATTAAAAATAATAAATCTCATACATATACCTAGGTGTATTTCGATTAAAAGACCAAACGGCTGAAACATCGATCCGGGAAGCGAATAACGTTGTGCCATTATATTTCAAAATATTTCAAAAAAAATGATAGGTTTGTATATAAAAATCATCGACTCAAACAATTACGGATCCAAACAACGGCTTATGTAGCTGTTAAAGGATAATAAACGGTAAAAGACAAAAGAAATAATGGTACAAAATATAGGATGAATTACAGCGGTCAGACTATTTTGGTGTTAAAAAATTATATCGAAAGTTTACAAACGTACGATAAGATAACGCAGAGACAGAAGTGTAATGAGAACAAAAAAATTCTTGAGTTTCTCTATAGTCATACATGGTAAACAATAGTCCCAAAACACGTACACCAACGATTACAAACACTTGAAGGAGGTTATTTTGCAACCTATGGTGACCAACTAGGCATATCATGGTCTAAAACATAAAAATCAAACTTCATGTTGGACGCGTCCTAGACACTCTGTGAAAATACACAATCATAGAGGATATGATCGATAGGTTTGACCGCATAATGGAAAAGGACACAATTGGGAGGGTAATTAAAATCCTCGGCTAATGAGCCTATCCCGAGTATATAATTTATCATGTAAGAAAAATCAGAGGATAAAAGCACGATGATGAATATTGAATTTGTGTCATCCTAATCAAGCACATCCAACACATGGAGTAGACGTACATATGGCATACCACCAGTCGATATGGTCAATGATTGGATAAAAAAGAGATAAGATGTTGTTTTTAATCTCCGAAAAGTTATTGTGGTTTTTGATAGTTCCATAAATCTTTGTAGGAGATATTAGTGTAAAACAATACTTAGACCACTAGATTTGTATTATTAACTACTTAGTGAATATTCTAGAAAGAGAAGCTCCACATTTTAAAGAGAGAAACTCATATATAATAATTGTGTAATCATTAATCAATCTTTCTTTCTCCAAAAAAGGTGTGGTGTTTTTATCGAACATTTATTGGGTCCCACGTGTCCAAAGAAATCACTAATTATGGTCATGTCCTCAAGTCTATTGTTTGTTATAAGTTGGTTTTTTTTACATTACATAATTATCAATTACTCCTAAGAAACTTTCTTTATACCACATTTCACCATTAAATTTCTAAAGTGTTCTATTTGATTTATTCTTCCCTCATCAGTAGCCTCTCAGTCCTTGTGAAAATGTTCGAACAAGGACTGTAGTATGACTGACCTCATCTACACCGAATTACTTGATGCTTTAATTGTTAATTTATCAAATACAAAACCCTTCATCGAATAAAAAATATATCTCTTAAAACTTCGCCTATCATTCCTCGTCAAATTCTACTGTTCGTTTCACAGGTAAAGAAACCTTTTACATACTACTATAAAACAAACCCTCTTCGAATTTTTGAACAAGTAGAATCTTTTCGAAGCTTTGACTATTGATTTACTTTCTCACAGAAATCATCCTCGGAGTTTATATGCTCTGTTAACGTCCATACCAAACATATTTCCAAACGTCTTCTCTCTCGTGACGTCATGACTTTTTTTGACACCACCAATGAGAATGTTTCTCCCCAGTCAAGTGTCGATTGGGCTGCCTCATGCGTGTCCCACGTTTTGGCGCTAAACAGCCTAAGGGTGACGTATCGTATCCCTAGGCACTTAGTGCACTAATCTTGGACAATTTTCCCCTAGGTAAACAACACCTCAACTTCTTGGGCATAGTCATATGTTAGAGCCCATTCTTTCTTTATAAAAGCTCTTAGCGCCTCACAAATTCTAAATCAGACACTTTTAGAGAGATAAAGTTTTCCAAAAATTATTCAAGGGAGAGAAATGGTTTATGCCAAAGAGTTTTCGTATCTCATAGTGGTTAACTATCAGTTAAAAAGCCGAAGAGCATAAATCTGTCGGTTTGTACGTTGAACCAGAGCCTCAACCACCAGTGATTACATACTACAGTGTATGGCCTCTCTCCGATAATTCCAACGCCATTATTCCCTCGAATATATGCTCTCAGCCCCCCAGTCACTCTTGTCCGATAATTTTCAAGAGCGACTCTACAAACATGAGTAAAAAAGATAAACATACAAAAGGATCCTCCTCGAAAAGGAAAAGACCTCACAAAGAAAAAAAACATAAGCATTCCAAACGTCCCAAGGAATCCCCCTCGAACATTCCTGTCACACCATCTTCTACTACACAAGGAACTCCAAGACCAACCCTAGAGATGCCCCCCCCCCCGAAAACTAGCAAAGGTTGATGTTGCTCGAATGATTAAGCAAGCACTTGATCCAATTCCGGAGACTGAATCAAACGTTTCTCCTTCTCATCCTAATGATGAGAAAAAAGAAATGAATACTGAGAAAACATTAGCTCCAATTTCCGAAGGAAACCCAACAGCCACTACTACTCAAGCTATTGGATAGAATATTATTATTGTTTACGTAGTTGAAGAAGAAACAGATGTTGCTACTCGTCAATTTAAGGAAAATAATTTCCCTCCAAAGAAAGTGGTTAAATTAAAATAAGATGTTTCACTGCCCCTCGAAATTGCTACTCTGGTCGGAAAGAACCTTAAGGAAATTGACAATAAAAATCTTTTGGCCTTGCGTAAAGTGCAATACAAGTATTACGATCCATCCGAGGAGGCCAAGTTAAAGTGGAAGATCACTTAGATCTAAAGTTTAATAGTTGGAGACCAACTTTCATTGGAATATCATTTAGATCTAAACTATAATAGTTGGAGAATAACTTTCGTTGGAAGATCATTTATATCTAAAGTTTTATAGTTAGAGACCAACTTTCGTTGGAAGATCATTTAAATATAAAGTTTAATAGTTGGAGACCAACTTTCGTTGGAAGATCTTATAGATCTAAAGTTTAATAGTTTGAGATTAACTTTTGTTGGAAGATCATTTAGATCTAAAGTTTAATAGTTGGAGACCAACTTTCATCGGAAGATCATTTAGATCCAAAGTTAGAAGAGTTTTATGGAAAAAACTTATAGGAAAGAAAGTGCCACCAATACTTTACACAAATATATATATATATATATATATATTACATTCATTCTAAGCATAATTTGATATGCTCTATATTCCATAAATGCTTTAGACTTTTTCCTTCTTTATCTTTAATTTCGTACGTTCCAGGCTTCACTCTCTCTGTTATCTCATATGGGCCTTCCCAATTAGGACCCAATTTTTTGAGGCACTTTTATTTAGTATGAATAAAAATATTTCTTAACCCTTGATCACCCACTTTAAATTCCCTTCATTTTACTTTGGAGGCATATCTACTTCTCATCAATGTTTGATAATGTAATGACTTTATGTGTGTCCGCCTTCTTTTTTCATCAATTAAATTCAACTTTATTGCTTTGTTCACATCATTTGATTCTTCAGAATATGTCTGGACACGATAAGACGAGAAAAATCCCTCAGATACTACTATTGCATCCATTTCATACAATGCAAATGGAGATTCTGACGTTTCTGTTCAAAGAGTTGTCTGGTATGCCCAAATAACATCTTATAGATAATCAGGCCACTTTCCTGCCTTTCCTTCTAATTTTTTCTTTACCTCATCAAGAATTATTCGGTTAGTGACTTCTACTTGCCCATTTTCTTGTGGGTGAAAAGGAGCTAAAACACTATTGTATCCCTCAAGAGTTACAACAATTCTTCAAATCTTTGTTATCGAATTAAGGCCCATTATCTGTAGTGATTTTCATTGGAACCCCAAAGCGGCAACATATATTTGAAGTGATAAATTTAATTACATATTTGGCTTTGGTTCCTGCTAATGGTTCTGCCTCAACCCATTTTGAAAAGTAATATACTGCCACAATTATTGTTTGTCGTCCCCCGTACGCCATTGGTAGGGGTCCACCAAGATCAATGCCCCATCGGTCATATGGCAGATATATTTTTAAAGGGAACTCCCGGCTTATGAATTATACTAGCGAATCTCTGACAAGTATTACATTTTTTAACCAGCTCTTTCACATCGAAAGAAATAATAGGCCAGTAGTATCCTGCCAAAAATACCCTTTTTGTTAAAGCCTTGTACCCACAATGCACGGATCCTTCTCCATCATACAATTTTGATAATATCATTTGTGATTCATTTTTTTCAAGTAATGGAGCAAATGCCTACAAAACGTTTTTTATATAAAATTCCTCCAAAGATTATATACCCATGAGATTTGAAACGTATCTTCCTAGATAGTGATTTGTCAACTAGTAACTTATCAATTTCTAAAAATTTGATAATGTAAAGCCTCAAATATTCCTCTTCACAAATATATGTTCGAAGGTCTTCATTGATTATTCCAACTACTTGCTCCAAATTTTAAGAATTTGATGGGATTTCTTGTGTGATTATCCGTGTATACTCCTCTAAAAAAACAGTTGGTAAAGAATCTGCCACATAATTTTCCTCTTTCCGGACATGCTCATAGCGAACTTTTTCGAAGACGAAATATAAATCTGTAAGTGCCTTCAAGTATTTTACTAGATGATCCTTTTGAGCTTCAAATTGTCCAGATTCATGATTTACGAGGAGCTGTGAATCACTTATTAGCTTAACATTTATAGACCCATAAATTTGATCTGATTATTAAGTGATAAATACAGTGTTCTCTTTATCCCTTATATCTATTTTGATCTGATTATAACCTGCATAAGCATCCATAGTAGAAAGTAACCAATTTTCAGATGTGGAATCTACTAGTTGATTTATCCTTGGTACATGGAAAGTATATCTTGGACATGCCCTATCCAAATCTGTAAAATTTAAACACATTTTCCACTTGTCGTTTTTATTATTTACCAACACTGGATTTGCTGCCCACAAAGGATATTGGAATTCTCAAATGTGTCATACCTTGGATAAACGTTCTACCACTACTATTATCGCCTCGTTTTTTTTATGAGAAAAATGCCTCTTTTTGTATTATTGGCCTTACATTATTTCTGATTGACAGCTTTTGGAAAATTATTTCCAAAGTCACCCTAGTTACATCCTCGGAACACCAAGCAAACATATCTACTTTGTAGATAAAAGTTTAATTACCTTTCCCTCAAACTTCGAAATAATTTTTTCCCAATCTTCAAAACTTTACCATTTGGATAAACATGATCCTCATAACTTTCATCCGGAACCAAAAGATTGGGGGACTACCTAGGATCATCAAAAGGGGTTGGTTCCGAGAAAGTACCCGCTAATTGTTATGCTCTCTCTGATTCATTCCCCGAACTTACTTGGAAGATAAAGCAATTTGGTAGCATTATTTAACCATTTTTTACTACTTCTAATTGTTCCAATATTATTTCCCACAATATATTTTCAACATTGATAAGTTGTAGATATAACTGCATGCATCTTTGATAGCCAAGACCTCCCAAAAATAGCATAGTAAGATGTCGGTGCATCTACCACAATTAACAAAATTTCAACATATTCCCTAAATGGTCATCGTCCCAACTTTACCAAACTATCAAATTCTCCAACCACTTCAGTCTTCGCTCTTGTGAATCTCACTATAGTTCTATCTGAACTTCGGAATATGAGAGGGTCGACAGCTCTCTTGTAAGTGCTCATGAATAAGATGTTGGCATAACTGCCTCTGTTAATCAGAATTCTTTGAAGGTGATTACCAGCTATCCCAGCTGCAATTATGACTGCGTGTTTATGTGGCTCTGCCACATTTCTCATACCATCATCGTCGAAATAAATTATTTGAGAAAGGATTCTATGTAGATGTGTCGAGGTACCCACTTCTACTTGAGTAGTCAAGCTGACTATGTGTCTTTTCCGGTAGCTGTTTGAATTTCCTGCAACAGTATCACTTCCAAAGAGAGCCAAAGATTCAAAAAAATGCACATAAATCACTAACCATTTTCCTCGAGATAACCTCTTCTACAATATTAATGGCAATCCTTCATTCTTTTGGATCCAAGTATTATATGGCAACATCAAAAGAATCAATCTCTTCGGAGTTAATCATCACAGTTTCTTCTTTTGATGCTTCTTTAGTGGTCGTATTTTTCTAAGAATCTGTTTTCACAAAGTTGGTCAATTTTCCATTATCTTTGTGATATTTGTAGTATCTATTATTTATATTTTCCCTCAACGTTTGTATAGCAAAGGGCTTGCAAAATTGTACTTGACCTCGAGTTTTATCAAATATTGTTGCTACACATTCAATAAGATCTGCAAAATGATATGGTCGAACCTATTTGTTAGATATTGGTATGATCCTTTTCTGTGTGATGTATGCCTTTTGATTTGTTCTAGTCCTCGGAGAATACTATTTTTTAGGCTTTGGGCCTCTAAGATATGTTTGAAAGAACATAAGGACCCCACGCAAAGATATTTTCCAACTATATTCTAATAATATTTTTAAAAAACTGCATTGAAACCATCAAGTCCCGAGGCTTTTTTACTTTATACATAAAAAAAATGTTCTTAATCTCATCGCATGGGATAGGTCAGACCATGGATATCTTATCACGAGAAATGACTTTAAAACTAATGAGTGAGGATACTTAGAGGTCCAAGTTATCCGGGAGGAAGCTAAAGTGAATGGGCAATCGTAGAAATAGCTAACAGAATTGTCGGCCAGCCCATCAACAACTGTGATCAAGTCACCGTAACTATTGTAAATTGATGCAATTTCATTACACAAGACACAAGTTTTGATATTATTATCAAAGAATTTTGTATTATGATCCTTATTTATTTTTTTGTATATAATAATTATTCAGCTCTACTTAGGAAGATAAAAACAGAGAAAGCCTCGATCTCAACGGAGGCGAGAGTGGGATTAATAGGATTTACATCCAATAAATATTGAGCTGAGGATAATACACTTCAGGCATTAGACACTCGAGAGCTAATATCACTATAATCCTTACAATTGAGGACATAAAGGATATACTAAGGACGATTGAGCTTATGGATTACCAAACTAATATCATGCACAAAGATTTGAAGGTTCCAACTACTGGTTCCCCAATCATTATTTGTTGGATGAGTTTGCCATATGTTAAAGAATTTAAATGGTTTTTAATCCATGTTTGGGGGAGGCCTAGATTAAGAGTAACTATTATATGATTTAATGCTCGACAAGACCTAAAATAGGTATAAGACATGAGAAGAAACTTAGTATAAACGATGTTGACTATTAAATGGTCAATTTTAGACACAATAGAATTTACAGATTTTTTATTAGTCCAAGTGAAACCATGACGAGCGGAGGTCATTCAGTTCACACTTATAGTAACAATGTTTAGAATCATCGACGAAACCTTAATCGAATACACTTGTACATTCCTTCATCATACAAATTATGTTGAAATCCCTAAGAAAGACTCATGAAGAATCTTTAAATCTCTCTATAAGTTCCTTTAGATCAGCCCATAAGGTCTTGCGATCACGTACATCATTAAAAGCCTAAATAGAAAAAAAAAATTAAATAGTTTAAACTACAAGCTTTACAATGTATATATTAAGGGTATGAATAAATAATAGATATGAAAATAACACGAGGATTCCAAATAATAAAGATTCTACCGAATTAGTAGGAGGAATGGTTAATGACATAACAAATTTATCCGAAAATATCTTAATTTCAACAAGAATCGTGATAAAAATACTATTACTAATGATGAAATAAGTGACAAATTTTTACCATATAAGGTCATTCAATCTACGAACGTTATGAAAAACAATAAACATTATTGGCACACCTTTTTAACAATAAACATCGATAGTCTGGATGTTGGATATACATTGTTACTTACAAGATTGATGGTCATTGGCACACCTTTGTAATGAACCCATATAGTTGGAATCTCTACCCAATCGTATTTTGAAGCACTCTCAATCTCTCAACCTGAGGCATACTCCATACTCAAATTTTAAAGTGAACGAAACTCTAAGAGTTGAGGTAAGGTAAGAGTAACGAAAGTAAGATTTTCATAACGAAAGTAAGATTTTCATTACTAGTTAATTGGAAAAATATATAATACTCCATTGGAATATTTAAAATTTTAAGGGCCAGCTTATGGCCAAAATTGGATAGGTTATTTTAATTCATTTGGAAAAAAGACTCATTTGAAAATAAAAAAAAAGGTTTGAACTACTTAACATTTGTGTCTGAGTGGTCTAAATAAAATTCTCAAAAGACACATCTATTTTTTAAAATTATTTTTTATAAACAACAAATTTTTCTATTTTTAAATAAGAGAAAAGTACCAGTAAATACCAACTCAACTATCTATAGCCCACTAATACCCATTTTTTGGATAGTGTCACTTGGTACCTCAAATTGAAATTTGGACAAAAATACCCCCGACTATATATACCCGATGATACCTTCACGAATACTAACATGAGAGTTGTTTGAAAAACTAAAATGAGAGTTGTTTGAAAAACTAAAATGAGAGTTGTTTGCAACACAGCAACCCTCAGGAAATCCTGAGAGTTGTTTGCAACTCAGCAACTCTCGAGATATCTGAGATTTGTTTGCAACTTAACAACTCTCAGGATTTCCTAAGAGTTAATTGCAACTTAGTAACTCTTAGGATTTCTAACTCTCAAGATTTCCTGAGAGTTGTTTATAACTTTCTCGATTTCCTGAGAGTTGTTTGCAACTCTCTCAATTTCGTGAGAGTTGTTTGCAACTCTCTCAATTTTCTGAGATTTGTTACTGGTGAAATTTTATTTTATTTTTAAAATGAAAAAATATCATCATTGGATCTAATTTTGTTCATTAAAAAAACAAAAGCGATGGTACTTTCATTTATTTTTTTTCGAACTCCGGTTTGAACGATATGGATCTTTAAAAAAAGTAAGAAAGATAAATTTTGGTTACGTGGTTGTTGGTGAAGGGTGAGGGTAGTTAGGGTATTAAAATAATGTTAGGCATTAAGTAGTAATTAGGTAGTTGAGATGGGTATTAAGAGGTAATAGAACAAAACTTGGATACTAGATGACAATATAATAGTTTAGTGGGTATCTTAGATGCAATTTCTCTTTAAATAAACCCATGGACATGAGGACTATATACCAACCATCCTCTTGTAAACCTTCACATGCTAAGTACACTTAGGAACCCTAGTAGACCCAGACAACCTGTACTTA
This sequence comes from Limnanthes douglasii subsp. nivea, assembly GCA_036936605.1. NCBI lineage: Eukaryota > Viridiplantae > Streptophyta > Magnoliopsida > Brassicales > Limnanthaceae > Limnanthes > Limnanthes douglasii. The sequence continues at coordinate 24,104 of JAUPFV010000001.1, forward strand.
AATCTTTCATGGCATAAAATATCAAATGAGAAAATCTTCAGATCGATGAACTTAAGGTTTCCTCAATCTGAAGTGTCACTAATCATAAGATAAAAAGATACGCCAACCAAAATTAAAGCCTGAAATAGAGTAAAAAACTTCATGGAGAAAATTGAAGGAAGACTATTCGGGACCAAGTGGCTAGATCAACATCTACTATACCATCAACATTCATTGATTCATCGTCAACTCATATATTGATATGAGGGTAACAATCTACTAGACAAGGGTCATGAAGGTAATACGAGGTAACTAAATGACAAGGTGAATATATACGAGATGAGGAAGATAAGTAGTACAAGATGATGTTCATAAAGAAGCTACTAGACGAGAATCACGATGTGCAAGACAAGCGTATAGAGAGAACATTTAAATGGTTATAATGGGATGGCATTTGTCGCTACATCATACATTACTAAGAAACGTGTCTACGCATTTATTAGAAAACGTGACCAGATTTAGAACATGTTAACACGTTCAAAGTTATAACAGTTAGAGAATAAATATGAAGAGAGAATATCTTGTAAGTAGTATAAATATGAAGAAAAGCCTCGATGTAAGGATGGATCATATTTGACATTAAAAAATTATTATATTCATAATAATTTTATTTTTTTATTATCATTTATCATATTGGCTCTATATTTGAGAAGGAGTTCCTTTATTAAATTTAGCATCGTCTGTGGGAATATTTTTAACTTTTCAAGGATTTGAGTTTTCGCATACCAATGGTAATGACAAGATCGAGAATTGAAAGGGAAAAACCGGGTATTCGTCTTATTCGAGGTAACCCGGAAACTGTCTTGGGAGTCACGGAGAGCTTGCCGGCAATGAGAACAACCCAAGATGAGACCAAGTTTTAGGTCATCCGACTACCGAGAATATCATAATCAATCAAGAACAAGGGGCTCAAGCAGTCGTGACAGGAGTTGGTAGTCAACCGGTTGGGGGAACGTATGGTTTGCAGTATGAGGGAATCAAACCTACGATGGCCTGGTTGATGAAAAATGTCGTCTAAACATTGACATTATGCCAGTTTAGGGATAAAACCCTTCAAAGCAAGGTATGTCGGTTACTCCGTCTAATGTTTAACGCTAGGAAATATAGATCGAAGGCTAAAGCATGAGACATTTAAGGTGAATCAGTTGCAATTTGAAAGAGAACAGAAAGCCAAAGTAAGGATGAAGAAGTTAACTAAGGCATTAAGTTATAGATTAAGAAGGTCTTGTTTAAAAAAGAAGAAGCATAAATTAGACAGAATATCCACTAAGGTGAGTCATACGGAAAATGCGAGAGACAAGGCAGAGAACGTCGAGCATATGGGTGAGAGTAACGGTAAGAATAATATAAAAAAAGTTAAATAACGTCGAGTATGAGGATTAGTCGAGCAATGAAGTGTCAAAGATGAACATTGACACGAAAATGGTGGAGTATGAGGGAGAGAGACAAAAAAAATGACAGCTTACGTACTCCACAAATTTCCCAGCATTAGAAAAATTCTTGATCGTAAACTTCCCCGTAAATTCAATCCTTACCCAATGGAGATTTACGACAGTTTAAGGGATCCAGAACACCATGTGGAACAATTCAAAAAATATGATTATATGATTCAATCCGGACGATGTTTTACTATGCATAGTCGTTTTCATGATGTTTAAAAGAAACATATTTGACTAGATCAATAGCTACTTAAAAACAACGAATTGTGATTTCAAAAGATTTTGGAGCGCTTTTGGGAATCAATTTGATGGAAACAAGGCACATAAGAAAAAGGCAACAATATGATAAGTGGCCTCGTTAAAGGTATCAATTCCATACAAAAAGAGCAATGATGAGGTCATACAAACCCAACTCAGAAGTTTACGGCTTTGATTGAGAATAGAGAAACCGTCTTCGAAAAACCAAAAGGATAGTAATATATTAACCTCCACGTAGCATTCTAACCCCTAGCTACGAAAGATCTTGTAGGTATTTATGTGCATACCATAATGATCATGGTCATACAACTAGGACTGATATTAATTATGAGACAATATCCACATGTTAATTGCCAATGGTAAGGTCGTCCAGTTTGTCAAGCATAAAGAAGAAGAGCAACGTGAAGAGATGAGTAATGAAGAGCCAATAAATAAGATATTGAAAAAGATTAAAGATGATAAAGGACAATAACAATGGAAACATATTATTCTCGATGGAGAGATGATGTCGAGGCCAGACCCAGACTCCCAGAAAAAACACAAGAAAGACTTTTCACTTGGTGGATGAGTCATTATATCAATATTATTGAAAACCAGTAGCCTACTTGAACTTTAACGATGATGATGTGAGAGGTGTGGTTATCTTTTACAAAGATTCTCTAAAAATAGAAGCTCAAATAGCGTTATTTTCAAGACCAATTATGAAACAATAATTTAGCTACCACCATCCAAACCGAACAAAAAATAGTTGTTCATCTACGAAAGAAAGTCGTTTTGTTATTTTTGCAAAGGTGAACTTTTGGTAGATGTGGGTTATGGTAGTACCGAGAAGGTTACGAGAACATTTGTTATGATAGTCGATGACCCCAGCTTGTACAACGTAATCGTAGGAAGGCATTGGTTACATAGAATTGAGGCAATAATCTGTTTTTTCTGACAGAGCTTAAAATAACCTATTGGAAACTTGATCGGGATAGTTGGACACAACCAAAGAGTTGCCATAAGTTGGTATACAATCTCTTTATATCATGCGAAACTGTCTCAATAGTAATCAACAAACTCGAATGAGGGGGGAATGATCTGTAACCGGATAGAAGCGGTCAATTTGATTCTAAATTTGATGACGAAAGAGAGAAGATCTATTGTGACAACCCTTCAGGTGAAGTAATTAAAAAAAAATTATCAAGTGGACATACGTTTAGAATCGGGAATCAACTCGATTCAAGTTTCAAATGTAGATTAATGGAATTATTATGAAAGAACTCAATTATTTTTACTTGGAGTATTGATAATATCTATGGGGTTAGCTCGACTTTCATCTGTCACGGCCTATCAATTGATAAAAGATGAGGCCGGTTCATAAAAATCTGAGAGAATTTTCCTTTGAAAAGTCCAAGCTTCTCAAACTTGGACATATTAGAGAAGCAAAATACAAAACTTACGTAGCCAACCCCACAATGGTAAAAAATAAGAATGAGTAATTGAGAATGTGTGTACATTTTACTTAACTCAACAAGGCATGTCTGAAGGATGCTTCTTCACTGCTTGTATCAATCAGTTGGTAGACGCAACTTCAGGTAACGAATAATTGTTCTTTATGGATGTGTACTCGGGGTACAACCAGTATTGAATGCATATGCACGATGAAAAACCCACTACTTTTCAGACAGACATATGTTTGTATTATTATAAAGTTATACCTTTTAGTTTGAAAAATACAGGATCAACCTACCAGTGGCTCGTCAATCAGATGTTTGAAAAACAAATGGGAAAAAATATTGAGGCATACATAGACGACATGATCATGAAAAATAACACTAAAGATCATTACAATGAATTTTTACTCGATATATTTGAGAATCTACGAATGTTCAACCTCAAAATAAACCCATTGAAATGCTCGTTTGGAGTTCATAGTGTAAAGTTCCTGGTGTACGTCCTCAATGAAAATGAAATCGAAGCCACCCCCGAGCAGCTTAAGGAATTATTAACCATGGCGCTACAATGAAATGTTGAGGTCCAGATATTAACGGGTCGTCTAATAGCTTTGTCACATTTTATCTCTGAAGCTTCTGATAAGAGCCACTTCTTATTTGAAGTTTTTTAAAGAAACAAATAGGTTCAACTAGAATAAATAATACAAAGAGTCATTTTGCAACTTGAAAGAATATTTTACCTCCCTTAAATTCTCTCAACCTGAATACAAGACAAGTCATTATATATATACTTATCTGTCTCCAGCTACACTTTGAGTGCCATCTTGGTTAGGGAATATGAATGGGTGCAGAAACCGATTTATTATGTAAATAAAATTTTGATTGGTACAAAAAAAATTGAATCCTAGAGAAACTAGCATTGGGACTGGTAGTTACCGCAAGGAAAATGAGGCCGTATTTTCAAAGTCACATTAGTGTCCTAAAAAAATACTTTAAAGAGTGTACTATATAAATTAGATATTTGAGGAAGTGTCACGTGATGTTCCCTAGAATTAGGCAAGTACAAGAATTTATACGAACCTCTTATAATACTCTAAGGTCAAGCGGTCGCCGATTTTATGAATAAGTTCATGGGTGACATAATCAATCAACAAAGGAGTTATTTAATCAGACTCGAAACAAGATGTGGAATGGGTATTCGAAGTTGACAAAGCTTCAAAGATTAATGAAGAAAGAGCTATTATTATCTTAAAAGCAACATTCGAGGAAGAACTCATGCAATCAATCAAATTCAATTTTTGATACCACTAATAATGTGGCGAATACGAGGTCGTTTTGAGTGGCTTAAAATATTTTCATATATGTGGAGCAAAATTTATACGAGTACGCTAAAATTATCAACTAGTAATAAGTCAAGATAAATGTATATATGAGACAAAGCAATAAAGAATGAAATGGTACTTAGAGGCACTACGAGAATGGGAAAATAATTTCGATTTAGTAGAATACGAACAAGTCCCTCATCTGGGTAACTGGATTGCTAATTAGTTAGTGAAAACAACAATTTTTTATGATAACCCACTTGTTATTATCCAAGACAGACCGACTATAGATGATAGCGAGATAGTAGTCGAGGTCGTGACGGCAAAAATAGTTGAAGAATGACGACATAAATACTTATCATATTTGCAAGACCGAGTTCTCCTTGAATGGAAAGCCAAAGCCTATGAATTGAGGATGTGAACGGTTAATTATGTGGTTCTTAATGATGTTATATGTTGAAAAAGTGCTATGAGACTGATGTTTTGTTGTATGAACAGAGAAAATCTATATTCATTCTTGAAGACTTGTACAAAGGGGTTGTTAGGGCTCATTGTGGACACCAAATTTTATTTTGAGTTTCCTTTTGACGAGTTTTTATTAACAATGCCAAGGTCATTGTATAAAGATGTGACACGTGTCAAAAGTGTGCTAATACGAGTCATTTTCCAGTCAAACCAATGACCATATTCCTAATGCTTTGTCCATTTGATAAGTGGGAGATCGACTTAGTGAGACCCCTACCTACGGCTACAGGAAAATAATAAATTTTAATAGTGTTCGTTGACTACTTTACCAAATGGGTTGAAGTAAAATCTTTGTACAATACGAGGTCTCAAGAAATTTATGACTTCATACAAAGTCCAGGCTCAGGATACCACGAATCTTGATGATAAATGATGGACCTCAGTTTCAAAATAAGGTAATAACAATATTTTGTATAAGATATGGGGTGGAACAATATTTTTCAACTTCATATTACCCCCAAGCAAATAGCCAAGTAGAAATTACAAACAAAATATTATTAACGGAATAAATAAAAATACTATGTGAGCTAACTGAAAATGACCCGATAAACTAGTCGGGATCCTTTAGGCGTGATAGTGTAAATTTAGTGTGTGAGGGTAGTATGGGAATTGTGTGGTGGGTATTAAATGTTTTGTAAAACGTAGTGAGAGAAAATAGGTGTTTAGTGTATTAAATTTGTGTTTAAAAAGTCCAACCCTATTAAATGAGTTGGTTGGGGGTATTTATAGGTATTTATGACCCATGGGCCTTATGGGTCGGATCTTTAAGTTTAAGTGTTTGATCCATGGGCTTTTAGCCCAAGGTCTTTGAGTAATATGACTAGGGTACACATTAGTCTGATGGCCTTTATTATGTATCTGACTGTTCAAAGGATAATAGTATATAAAGGTCTGAACTGCCCTCTGAAGGCATGAGACGTTTGGATATTTCCGGCCCTCATCAGTAGCCCTTTTAACATTTTCAAACCGATTCTGTTCGGAAAGATTAAACTCTGTGTATGTTCTACTTTACTCAGATCCGAAGGGTCGTTACATATTCTGCAAAAAAGTTACTGCTTAAATTCTGTGTGTGTTCGACACGTGGCAGTCTATGGTTAGGTTTTTCGAGCCGTTTTTTCTTCTTGGTAACCGTACCTAGGCTCTTAAAGTTTGGTAGGCTGTAACGATTAATCTTTAATCATTTGTAGGTCGATTCATATTCCATAGGAAAACCTTTAGACTTTTTCTTCCTCGTAGTATAAAAATATGATTTCACTGTTTTACTCATTCTCATCAGAAAATTTCTAGAGAGAAACAAAAGCTTGAACTCACTTGAAATTTCTTGAACTGGGTAATTTTATGTTCACTGCTAGAACTGCTTTAGGAAAAGGAGGTTAATTAAACTTGTCAGAGTTGGAAGAAGAGAAGCAACAAGCTCGAATCGCTGCCGGTTTTCCAGTTTCCCCTGGTGGATTAGTGATTCAAAACATTCCTGAACCGGAAACATGCTCAACAACGAGAATACTGCCTTGAAAAACGCCCTCCTTATCGAACAAGCCAGGACAAAGACCCTTGAGAAGGAAAAAGATCAGAAGGCCTTTGAACTCACCGACGCGTTAGATGCTTTAGAGAATTGAAATTTGAACATGAGTTATTGAAGAAGAATACTTCGGAAGAGATTAGACTTCTCAAAGTACAACAAACCACTGATGGCAACACTATTAAGACCCTGTCCGAGGAGTAGGAAAAGCTAAAAACACTTGTGAAAGATAAAAGTGATGAGCTGGCTACTCTCCGTCATGATAGAAAGAAAGATTTGGATGCCATCATCAAAAGGTATACTACTGGTATAGTGAATTCCCTAGAACACAGGGATGAAAAAGTTAAGGCTGACATGGTCTAGTTGTTCTATGAAACTTTCCAAAAAAAGACCGTAGGGCCCTTATGGGGATATGTCCATGCACACCAAATCCCTCAACATAGTATAACTGATGGGGACAAATATGGTTATTCCACAGGCAGCACTAGTGACTCAGATGAAGGTGAAGGTTCTAGTGCAAAAACCACTAGTCCATCCGGAACAACCGACCCAACCGAAACCAAAGGGGAAGAGCCCTAAGGTAATTTGATTTGTTCCAAAAACCAAAAGTGCTTGGATGGCCAAGGTACTCTCTTTTTTATTTCCCTTTGTGTTAAATATTAAAGTCCTTGGAAGGACAAGGCATTTTGTTATACAATGTTGTGCTTGATTTTATTTCGATCTTGGCTTTGACTTATATTTTTCTTCAATTATTCGAATGAATTTTGATGCTTGGACAGTGTTTAATTTGTCTAAATATAATGAGGGACTTTGTTTAATTTGTCCGACCTCTTTAAATAATACAAAGGACTTTGTTTAATTTTTCTTAATTAGCCAACCGATTTGAAGGACTTTGTTTAATTTTTCTTAATTAGCCAACCGATTTGAAGGACTTTGTTTAATTTGTCCGACCTAGTCAATCGATTGGAAAGACTTTTTTTAATTTGTCCAATCAAGGTGACCAATACAAAGGACTTTGTTTAATTCGTCCAACTTGGATTACCAATATACTCCTTAGCATCCAAACATATATTTAGTGGTTCAGAGATTTCAGTGTATGATATAAAAAAAATTAAGAAACACCAAAAATTTAAGAAGGCATCTTGTATTATTTAAAACAAACCAGATACCTCATTAAAACCTCCCCACGTCACCAGGGTAGGAAATAGTATGCCCCATAATATTTACATGATATTTTAACAAGTAAATATTTAAAGCAAGAAATTTTATTCTAAGTACAACCTCAGGTGCTGAATATTTCATGGATGCTTTATAATTCTCCCTTCTTTATCTTGAAGTCTATAAGTCCCTGGCTTGATCTTTTCAATAATTACATAAGGGTCTTCCCAATTAGAAGCAAGCCTGCCAAACTGCCTTTCTTTAGTATGTAGGAAGACTTTTCTTAGTACCTTATCTCCAACTTGAAAATCCCTTCTTTTAACTTTGGAAGCAAATCTGCTTCTTATTAGGCCTTGGTAATGCGACGTTTGGAGATATGCTTTAACTTTTTTTCCTCCACCAAATCAAGTTGATTTATAATAGAAGCATCATTAGTGTGTTTAGAGTAATTGTGAACCCTGTAGGATGGTAAAGTCGCCTCTATAGGGGTGATTGCATCCATCCCATAGACCAAGGCAAAGGGAGATTCTTGGGTGGCTGTCTGAGGGGTAGTTCGATATGCCCATAACACTTTTTGTAGATAGTTAGGCCATTTCCCGATAACCCCTTCTAAATTTTTCTTTAAACCAAACAATATGTCCCTGTTGGTCACTTCAACCTGTCCATTTGCTTGAGGATCGAAAGGAGAAGAAAATCAATGTTGAATACCTCTTGAAGCACAAAAATTCTTCATTTCCCTATTATCAAAGTGTGGCCCATTGTCTGTAGTAATATTTTGAGGAATTCCGAACCAACAGCATATATTAGACAAAATAAATTTAATAACTTCCTTTGATGTTGTGCTTGACAAAGGAACAGCTTCGACCCACTTAGAGAAGTAATCTATAGCTACAATAATTTTCTGATAACCTCCAGAAGCAACAGGGAGATGACCAACCAAATCCATACCTCATCTGGCAAAGGGTACAGGTTCAGAAATAGATTCTACCTCTGGCATGTATCACATCTTTTCACCAAGTCTTTTGAATCGGCCATTATGGTTGGCCAATAATACCCAGCTAATAAAACCCTTCAGAACAAACCTTTGTAGCCACAATGGGCTGATCCATCTCCATCATGTAATTCAGACAAAACATCTTGAGATTCTTGATAACCCAAGCAGTGTAAGAGAGGCTTAGTAAACGACTTTTTATACAATACTTCTTTTATGAACACAAAAGCCGAGCTTTGTTTCTAAGCCTTTTTGCCTCTCCTTTATTCGTGAGCAAAACCCCATTAGCTAAATATTGAAAAATTTCATACCTCTAATCTTTTTGTTGGATGGTTGAGATAGCCAAATTTTCCTCATGGCACATTTCTGCTTCTTAGGCCCATTGTATCGATGGACATTCTTGTATAAGAATCGATGGGTAGGATTCCGAATAGGCTATGGTAGCTAGAGAATCTGCTAATGTATTCTCTGATCTAGGGATATGCTCATCACAGATACTTTTAAAGTTGGTTGCTATCTCTTTTAAAACAAGCAAACATTTAACTAGCTGATATTTTCTTACTTATGATTGCCCTTATGCTTGGTGAACAAGGAGTTGAGAGTCACTCATCAACCTACCCCTTTTCGCCCTACAAATGAGAGCCAACTTCAGGCCAGCTATAGCTGCCTTATATTCGGATTCATTGTTCGAAGCTCTGAACCCAAAAAAATATAGCCTGGTGCATCCTGTCACCATATGGAGAAATTAAACAAACTCCAGCCCCACAACCCATTGTACTTGCTCTACCATTAGTATGTACCACCCATTCTTTTTTAATACGTTCGGCTGTATCTTGTGTAGAAGATATGTCTGTATGGAATTCTACAAGGAAATCAGCCACTGGTTGAGCCTTCATAGCTGTTCGGGGAGCAAAATCTATGTCAAAATCACCTAACTCGACAGACCACTTGGTTATTCTGCTGGAGACATCAGCTTTTTGGAGAACATTTTTTAGAGGGAAAGATGTCCGGACGGTAATGGAATGAGCTTGGAAATAAGACCTCATCTTCCGAGCCGCAATTACCAAGGCTAATGCCAATTTTTCCAACTTGAAATACCTTCTTTCAGCATCTAACAAACTCTTGTTGATATAATACACCGGATGGGGATAATTATCCACCTCTCTTACTAAAACAGCGCTCAAAGCACATTGAGACACAGCTAGGTAAACAGAGAGTCTTTCTCCTTGGACATGTTTAGAGAGAGTCTTAGGTGATGACAAATGTTGCTTTATTTGGAGGAACGCTTGATCACAAAATGGAGACCAGTTAAAAATTTTAACATCATTTAAAACTTGGAAAAATGGAGCACACTTATCTAATGACCTTGAGATGAAACGATTCAAAGCAGCCAACCTCCCAGTAAGTCTTTGAACTTCTTTAACATTACGAGGAGGCTCCATTTCTAACAAAGCGTTGAGCTAATCTGGATCAGGCTGAATACTATTTTCACTTATTATATAGCCCAAATATTTCCCAGATCGAACGCCAAATACACACTTCTCAGGATTTTGTTTCAAATTTACAGCTTCCAAACTTGTAAAAGTCTCTTGAAGATCATCAATACGTGTGTGTGTCCCTTCGAACTCTTGACCATCATGTCATCTATGCATACCTCCATATTTCTGCCTATCTGAGTAGCAAAAGTTTTATTTACTAATCTCTGATAAGTTTCCCCAGCACTCTTTAATCCGAAGGGCATTACCATGTACCAATGAAGACCTCTATCGATGATGAAAGTTGTGTGGTCTTGATCATTCGGATCAACTTGAATCTCATTATACCATGAGAAAGCATCCATGAAAGACAGAATTTTGTTCCCAGAGGTGGAATCTACCAGCTGATCAATCTGAGGAACCAGATAAAAATCCTTCGGACACGCTCTATTGAGATCAGTGAAGTTGATGCACATACGTCATTTGCCATTCTTCTTTTTAACTAGCACCGGATTTGCGGTCTAAAGAGGATACTGAGACTCTTTAATGTGTCCCATTTTGGTTAATATATCAACTTCCTGGACAATCACATCTGATTTTTCTTTTGAGAAAGCTCTTTTTGTTTAGACTACAGGAGCAGCATCGCTCCGAACAGATAACTTGTGGGAAATGACCTCAAATGGTATTCCAGTAACATCACTGTAACACCACGTAAATACATGTTGATTATTACATAAAAACATAGTAATTGTCTCTTTAATTTGGGTGCCAGTTTGGACCCAATTTTAACATTTTTCCTTTCGGCAAGGGGATGAACCTCCACTTCTTCAACAGGTATTATAACACTGGGAGCCTCCCTAGGATCATCAATTTTAACTTATTCAACCGGAGGATCCGATAACTGCTATTCTTTGTCACTTCAAACCTTTCCCAAGGTCTTGGGTGCAAGAGCTGCAGCATAGCATTCTCTAGCTATTTTCTGGCTACTCCGAACGGTACCTACCTGCCCTTGAACATCATATTTTAAATATTGATGGACTGTGGAAGCCACAACATGTATTCTAGAAAGCCATAACCTTCCAAAAATGGCATTGTAAGATGTGGGACACTCTACCACAACAAACAATACCCTTACCATTTTCTTAAAAGGTCCTTTACCCAGCAAGACCTCTTCCTCGAATTCTCCGATTACGTCTGCCAAACTTCCTGTGAACCCCGCAGTTGTTATGTTTGATTGTTGAATAACTGTTGGATTCTTCATTTTCGTATAGGAACTCAAAAAGAGGATGTTGGCCGAACTACCTATATCAATTAAGATAGGTCGTATATCATTTCCCCCTATTGAGGCTCCTATAACAACTGCATCCTCATGAGGACCGGCAATATCCCTTAAATCATCTTCATCAAACACTATGAAAGGCAAAGGGGCTTGACATTGTTAGGAAGACATTCCTCCCTCTAGCTCAGTAGTGAGATGATGAACATGCCTTTTTTTAGATGAAGGCGTATGAGCAGTCACTGTATCACCCCCAAAGATAGTGAGGGACTCAAAGAATTCTATCAATCAGGATACCCTATTTGTTTCTTCTTCTATCATCCTAACTTTGTTCCGAACTGGATCCGGATCCAAATATTCCGAGTCTATGTCAAATCTTTCATATATCACCATCACCCCTTCTTGGGCCGATATCCTTGGATTGTTTGAAGGACCCGTCTGAGCAGCATTTCCTGGCTTATTCCCACTTCTTCTTTTAACGTAGGTTGCCAACTTATTTATTTCAATCATATATTGAACCTCCTGCTTCAAGGCTATACAATCTTGTGTGTTGTGGCCTATGTCATTATGATAATGACAAAAGCTGGTGTTCCGACTTTCCCTAGGGGACTGCAAAGCTGTTGGCTTCCTATTGTGCACTTCACCCTTTGTTTTATCATAAATGGTGGCCACGTTCTCTTTTAATTCTACAAACCACTTTGGTTGGACCCAAGGTACCCTTTTACTTTTAGGTTGTTGGTTTAATGTTTGGTTTGAGTTAGACTGGATCTTCCTGGATCGGTTAGACCCTTTCCCACTCTGCCCACTTTCCTTGATCCTATAACCAGACTGATTGTTGTTCAGAGGGGTAATAGTTTTAGTATGCCTATATACTCTTGTCTTGCTTGTTTCTTCTACATTTATCTGCTTCCCCACTTGGTTCAACAAATCTCCCTAAGTTATAGCTTTCTTCCGAGTCACCGAATCAGCCAGATTCCCAGGGTTCAGACCTTGCCTTAAAGAGGCAATTGCTACCTGTTCAAAGCAATCTGCCAGGCCATTCTTTGTATTTACAAAACGAGTTATGTATTCTTGTAAGGACTCGTTCGGCTCCTGAGCATAGTGGATGATAGTATCTCCATTTCTTTTCAACTCTTCACCTCCCACAAAGTGTCTTTGGAAAGCAACCCAAAATGTATCGAAATTTCTAATACATCCCTGAGGCATACTATTATACCATTTAAGAGCACTCCATGTAAAGGTTTGAGAGAATACTCTACACAAAAGTTTGTCATCGTCGTCGAAACTCATCATAAAGTTTTTAAACTGTTCCAAGTGGTTGTCAAGATCTTTACTTCCATCATACTTCTCAATTTTAGTACTGTCGAATCTTTTAGGAAGATGTCCAGACAGTATTTTAGAAGAGAAAGGAGACTGCCTCCAGTTTTTACTTGGACTGAAAACGGTGTCCTCATTAGGAGTTGAAAAAACACCTGGTTCGAACTGGAAAGCAAAAATATTAACCAACAACTGATCAATATGCTTATGTGATGACCTTCTACCATGATTTTTTTTTAGTTTCTCATAGCGATCTCTTTTTCTTGACCTCCTATCATTTAACATAGCCTTCTTTCTGGCTCTTCCGTCATCACTGCTTTAGGATAACGACTCTCCCAGCCCCGCCTCATTTGATGAACTACTGGAAGAACCATACTACGAACTCTCCACACACTTGGATTGATGTGTTTTATTGGAGCTTAAACGAGTTTTTGTCGATGGTTCATTTCCCCCAGGATTATCAGTATGGTGAATTGTTGATGGCCCTGGGTTATCCTTAATTCCTTTCTCAGCTTGTCTAATGGCCCTCAGTGCCTCTATCTCAGCCCTCAACTAATCACGCTCTTCAATACTATATTCTTGATTTTCCTTCTCAACCTCCACCTGAGAAGGTGGAACCTCTTGTTCATTCAGATCCATCCGAATAACTTAATGTGTAGGTTTTGAATATAAAATCCATGCACATTTTCTCCCACTGTGGTCGCCAATTTAATAGTGTAAATTTAGTGTGTGAGGGTAGTATGGGAATCGTGTGGTGGGTATTAAATGTTTTATAAAATGTAGTGAGAGAAGAGAGGTGTTTAGTGTATTAAATTTGTGTTTAAAAAGTCCAACCCTATTAAATGAGTTGGTTGGGGGTATTTATAGGTTTTTATGACCCATGTACCTTATGGGTCGGATCTTTAAGTTTAAGTATTTAATCCATGGGTTTTTAGCCCAAGGTATTTTGAGTAATATGACTAGGGTACACATTAGTCTGATGGCCTTTATTATGTGCCTGACTGTTCAAAGGATAATGGTATGTAAAGGTCCGAACTGCCTTCCGAATATTTAAGCATAGAGACGTTCGGATATTTCTGGCCCTCATCAAGGCGTATAAGATGACCCCTCAATTGGCCACTAACGAAACTCATTGTTCCTTAGTATATGGCATGAAGTTTATAGTTCTCGTTGAGACATCATCTCTAGTCATAAAATCAAATATTATTTTAAGGGAAATAATAGTGAAGCACAACATATTTCTATATATTTGATTGAGGAATGCGTGACCAAGCTCGGGTTTGGACATAACACTATAAAAGTTTGATGAAAAGTATATTGGATTCCGAACTGAAGCCCGGGGATCTTATAGAAGGTGATGTGGTCATGAATAAAATCCTTTAAGGGGAAAAAGATAAAAAAAAAGTGGGGGAAAATAGCTCTAGGCGGTATGGACCATACAAAGTAATAGCTAAAGGATATCATAGGGCGTATCGATGAGTGAATACAAAAATGAATGCAATGAGCACCCTTCAAACATCCAGCATATAAAAATATATCACCATAATCTGTAAAAGTGGTTGTGCACTCTTTTTCCCTTCTAGTCGTACGTGAAGGTTTTCTAATGAGTCAATTCTTTAATGAAGAAATTTCCCTTGACACGAACTCTGTTTTTTTATTGGAAAAAAAAAACAAAAGCTAAAGCACGATGGATATTAAATTCTGATAAATCTTTGATAAGAAAAATCAGATAATAAACCCACATATTTAAATTTAAAAGATAAATATTTAAGTTTGATTCCATGGCCAAAATATTAAAAAAAGTTATCTATGTCCTAAAACTTCGACAATGCAAAACCGAACAATAATACAAGGAAGGGGGAGGGGGTTATATAACTTCAATGATGGAAAAAATTTAAGCTACGTAATCTCCATGGTAGGAGAGGTTATAAGTCACTTGATCTTCGTGATAAAAAGGCTTTAAGCCTAGTGATCTTTCTAATAGAAAGGCTATTAGCTAAATGATCTTCACGATAGAAATGATACAAGCAAAGTGATAAAAGACTATATAAGAGGGGGTCATGTATATTGAGCATAAAAAAAGATTGATAATAAACCAAACTTAAGTTTGAATGACCATAAGATTACACAATGGGCCATATTAAGCCCTGAGTTAAAATGTTAAAATAATGACATGGTTAATAAATAAAAACTATAAGGTCATGCAAGAGGTCATACTGAGCCATGACTTAAAATGTCAACTTAGAAAACTAGTTAATCAACCAAGCTTATAAGACCACACAAGAGGTCATACTGATCCGTGACTTAAAATGTTAAATTAGCAAACTTGCCAATCAACCAAGCCTATAAGGCCACGCGAGAGGCCATACTGTG
This sequence comes from Limnanthes douglasii subsp. nivea, assembly GCA_036936605.1. Classification (NCBI taxonomy): domain Eukaryota; kingdom Viridiplantae; phylum Streptophyta; class Magnoliopsida; order Brassicales; family Limnanthaceae; genus Limnanthes; species Limnanthes douglasii. The sequence continues at coordinate 39,232 of JAUPFV010000001.1, forward strand.
CCCTGACTCACCAGTTAAATACATATTCGGCCCCCCAAGCTGAGAATAAAAGTAAAATATGACGCTAACATAATAAAAAGTCAGATAAAAACAAACGTTAATAGCAGTCCAGAGTACATTACAAGCAAACAAAAAATAATTCATCAACAAAGTACAACAAAATGACAAGACAGTAAGTCTTATAACTCAAGAAATTTCCTCGACAACTGCTTCACCAATTCAACCAACACGAGGCATAGAATTCCCTTCGGTAACGACATCTTCAATCTGCTCAATATGAGTTGGAGCTCTATCTATTTTGGCATCCTCATTTTTACCAGTCTGGGGTGCACCTCCCACGCTTTCAGCAATACGTTATCCCTCAGTCACGACTATTTCGTCGTCACATTTGTCACCCTCATTTTCTTCATCTTTTTCTTTATCACCTGAAGCACCAGGAAACTCGTGTTCATGTACTAAATAGTTAAGATCACCCAAGATAATGTTCAGATATTTGCTTCAAATCTCCAAGATATCATTCTTTCACATTATCTCTAGTGGACTTTGTGAACCCAATTTTGATTTATCTTCTTTATCTTTAATCGTCTCCGTAACCTTTTCCAAGACTTCATTTTTTACATATTCAATAGCTATTTTGATTTATTTCACCTCTACTTTAAAGTCTATATTATCAGTCATCTTTATACTAAACGTGGTAGAGAATGTTTCGAGTTTGTCCAACAAACCAACATTTTGAGCAAGTAGATAAATATTTTGCACAATCAAACTTGTCATTTTGCATAATTTTCTTTGTACTTTAAGCATGTAGAGAATATTTAAAGAAATAAACTCTGCATTCTAAATTTTCTAAGGCATCCCTCTCAGCATATACTTTCGCAATAATACCACCTACTTCAAGTTAAATCCCTTGTTTGTTTTTTAAAACTCTGCCTTGAAGAAGCATAAGATCGCTTATATATCACCTATATCATTGTTCAATTCTATAACTGCTCCAAACACCATAGGCTACGACTTAAAGTCATCTTTCATTTTGATATATGTGGGGGTCCTCCGTCGATAAACGAGTATCATCGAGTTATACACCAAAAAAACAAACCTTTATTTCCAGTTTGAGTTACCTCTGTAAGATATCATCCATATTCATGTTATTATAGTATGACAGATCGAGACAATGTTTGATCTGACGATACATTAGTAACAATGAAGCTTGAAATTCTATAATAGAAGATTTCTCATTTCCATTTGATAGGGATAATAACTAGTTAGTCAAAGGAGACGCGTTGTATGCATCATCACGATTTACATTCTCCTTCAAATGACCTGTTGCAACCACATCTTTACTGTTACTTTTCTCAGGCCCCAAAGGTGATGATCGTCGACTTGTTCCTTGATTTTTTGTTCACTAGGCGCAGTTGACAAGATCATTCTTAACAACGAGATTTTTCTCAGACAAGAACACATTATTCCTACTGATGGCATGGATCGTACCAAAAACTAGAAGGAAACTTTCTCATCAAGAACAATAACATTTTCGAAGGGGAGGCATCATTCTTACCACCAACATGGCCGAGTCAAAGGTCAAAATATATTTTGAAAGCGTGAGGGCCTCGTCAACATCAAAAAGACTTTTCGTCTGAGCCATTACCCCCTATTCGGTCTATGAGCGTTTTTATTTGGTCGCCCTTCTGGTTGTGCAGGGTCACCTTAGAGGGTCTCAAAACTCCCTCATGGGTGTGAAGGTTTTACCACACCGACACTTTTTTCTTTTTTGAACCTATTTCTTTTGAGGATCTTCGAGTTCGTCATTCTGGTGCGAGGGTACTGCTTCATGATCTGTTCGTATTTTATTTCTCGTAGCCTTGCTTGGGGAGGCCACATCTACATCATCTGCATCTTTCGCTTGTTTCTTCTTTTGCACATTGAGATTAATGCCAACTTTATTTTTATTATATATCTATATTCAAGAAGGTCCCTTACCATCAACATCCATGGTCGGTGTTGGGATAGGCCAAAGATCCTATAATATAAAATTTACTTCCCTAAAAAGAAGTTGAAACTCAAGATACCAATTCGAATAAGCGGCAGCGGATAACTTCGCCAAAGGACTTTTAACAGTTCCATCATAATTTTTCCTCCAAAGATGTTGATTTTTACCCGAATCCGCCACATATGATATACACAAGGTCGGTACGAGTACTGAAAGTAAAAAATCAATAAGCCAAAATGGAACTACACGAATCTTATCTTACGTGTATTCATCCACCTCCATTCGACTTTATCATATTATTTTGCAATATGATATTCTTACTTCTTAGTTGCAAAACTAAATGAGGTTTTCCAATGATGTGTCAGATGAAGGTAAGTTGATGATTTTCCCCATTTTGAATCTCTATTTAATAAAATAGGGTCTTTGAGAATTTAGACACATCGATATTGGTGAGGAAATCTTGAAAACTAATCGATATTTTCAAAATTCTTGAACTAACATTACGTTTGATAAGGAAGAATAAAAGACAAGGAGAAAAGTGTGAAGAAGAAACATGACAGGAGAAAATTGCAAAGAAGAAGTATGATAGGAGGAAAATGCAAAGAGGAAATTGTGTGAGGGGAAAATTGTATAAGCTATCTAAGAAATAGCCAGAATAGGAAGAAAATAAGGTGTAGGGACTAAAAATGTAATTAATAAGAATTAAAGCGTGTGGGGTCCGCAATTGTACTATAAAAGGACCACACACGCTTCACACATCCTGAGATGAATAATATAATACTTTCTCTCTCTACTTAACCTAAGAGCTCTCATTTTTTCTCTCTAAAAACCAGCACCAAAACAGATTAGATTTATTCATATTGACACTAAGAGATCTTTGTATCACAGAATCATCACTAAGAGATCCTCGTATCGCATAATCACCCTTGGACTTTCTTGGAACTCTTCAGTGGCGCCGTCTGTGGGAAGCGAAGATCACTCTGACGGCAATCGCTTCCTGGAAATAATTTTTGTTTCGAGGAGAACTATGGAAGAAGGAGGGGACGATTTGGTTAAAAATTGTGAGGAGAACCTAGCAGGCGATGACTACCGAAACGATATGGAATACGAATGACTAGGGGGCCAGCGAGTCGGAAACATTTTCGACGACTCAGATCTATTGGCTCGAAGGAATGAACTGCTACTAGAGATCGAAAGATTGAAAGCAGAAAAGTACACCGTACAGGAGAATCTTCGATCCGAGATAAGGAGGGAGCCAGTTATTGAAAAAGAGGAACGCGAAACTGAATTTCGTCCCAAAACTAGAGACGACAGATATCGGGGACGCGAGCGGCGATCACCGAGGAGAAGAGAGATGCGACGTTTGAATTCGGCTGACTCAAGTGATTACTCTCAATACAGCTCCTCGGAGTCGCCCCCTCGGAAATACCACAGAAAGAAAAAACGCGAGCATAGACACGCTGATTTCCAAAGAGGAAGAAGCTCGGAGAGGAGATCTTCGAGGGAAAAGAGTCACCATGCTCGAGGTGGTGATCGATCATATGGACAGGAAACGTATCCTGACACGAAAGAGGACATGAGCCCGCAAAATTCGGAGTGGCAGCACCAATATACTTTACCATCTGAGGAGGGGTTGTACTTTCCGAACAATGACAACTTACGACCCAACGCTTATCGCGCGGGTCATAATTGGAGAGCCTCTCCTCTGTCCCCAGACATTCTGGTGGGAAACCTTCCGAAGCATTTTGATATTTCAAAGCTAGATAAATTCGATGGGACACAAGACCCCGATAATCACATCGAACAATTCAAAAAATTTATGATTAATTTCGACGATGATGATAAGTTACTATACAGAGCGTTTTCTCAGACCTTCAAGGGGGTAGCTTTTAAATGGTACAATAGGCTTCCGCAAGGCTCGATAAAGAATTTTGATATGTTCTGGAACATCTTCAGACAACACTTTGTGGGGAGCAAGAAGTTCAGAGCTAACGGAGACACGATCATCTATTGTCGACAGAAGGTTGGGGAGAGCCTGAAGAATTACACTAATCGTTTTGTCAAAACAAAAACGGACATGGAGTATTGTAAAGATTCAGTGGCGCTTGCAGCTTTTAGGATGGGCCTACTCCCCGGATTGTTGAAGGATACGGTGGTAGAGAGCCAGGCAATGACCTTTGGAGCGTTACTAGATCAGGTTGAGAAGAGGATCTTGGTGGAAGAGACTCAGGCGTCGGAGAAAGGATCTTGGTGGAAGAGACTCAGGCGTCGGAGAAAGGATCAGGGGATCAGTTGGAGCAGAATCAATTTCAAAGATCCGAGTCCAGTAACCAAGGCACCCGTTCTAATGTTCAGGTCAAAAACACGGGTCAGTATCCGCCGAGGCAGAAATCAAACTCACAGTATTATGGCAACCAGCAAAATTACAGTCAAGGAACAAGACCCATGTTGAAAAAGTGGGTTCGACCCGACTATTTTGTGGAGTTGACGGAGAGTGTTGCTGCAATATTCGACAAGGAAAAATCTACAGTACCGTTCAGGAAGCCTTTTCCCATACAGAATCTGAGGGAAAGCAGAAGCGTTAATAAGTATTACAAGTATCACGAGGATATTGGGCACGATACCAAGGATTGCATAGCTTTGAAAAAAGAAGTGCAAGCCTTAGTCGAGAATGGAATGTTACTAGAGTTTGACAACTTTGACGTTGAACAGGAGTATTTAGATCCCAAGGAGGGACGGAACAATGTAAATATGGTGGAAGAGATTATTCCGAAGGGGAGGGTGGACAGTCTCTGTGCTTTCTTCGACTTATTGGCAATCTTTGGAGGAGACACTATTGCGGGAAATTCTAACAGCTCCTGAAAGAGGCACATGGTCAACCTCACTACCCACATCGAAGCAGGGGTGTCGGCGCAAATACACCGATCGCCTTCCCCCATTATTTGTTTTGACGACGATGATATGTGAAATGTTGCAGGCCCCCACGAGGATGCGGTGGTGATCGCTGCGGGCATTGCTGGGGATCAAGTTCAGAAAATACTTATCGATACAGGGAGTTCATCGAATATATTGTTTATGAGCACTTACCGGAGAATTTCTGACCTACCAGTTATCCGAAGATCCGATAGGACTATAGTGGGCTTCACGGGCACTACAACAATGGTGGTTGGAGAATTTCAGTGTATGGTCGAATTAGGCCGAGGGCCATTCAAGAAGGAGGTAGAAGTACTGTTTATTATCATTGATGCGCCGACATCGTATAACGCCATCCTGGGTCGCTCTTGGTTGTCCCAAATGCATGGCGTAATCTCAACAGTACATCAATGCTTAAAGTACGTGGTCGGGAAAAATGTTGGGATAATCCGAAGCAGCCAAAAAATGGCCCGTGAATGTTACCAGATAGCCTTGTCCTCGAAGGGAGTTTGGGGAGAAACGTCAGATAAAGCATAGCAATTAAAGGGGCCTCCCTCCGAAATCATCCCATGCGATGATCCGAGGGAGACCCCCGGGTTTTTTGTCCCAGAAGAAGATTCTGCGACACATGAATTTGCGAGTGGCAAATCTCTGAAGATCGGAGTCAACCTTTCTTTGGAGTTTAAAGAGAGATTAATTTCTTTTTTATCTGAAAAACTTGATATGTTTGCTTGGTGTGCACAGGACGTCACTGGAGTACCGTCGGAAATCATGTGTCAAAAGATTGCAATATGACTTGATGTTTGACCTATTGTGCAGAAAAAGAGACCAGTCTCTCCGGAAAAGGCCACGACAATTCTCTTGGAGGTCGAAAGGCTACTGAGCATAGGCCACATTCGCGAGTCGCATTATCCTGTGTGGGCGTCAAATCCGGTGTCGGTATGTAAGAAGAATGGAAAGTGGAGAATGTGCGTTGATTTCACGGATTTAAACAGAGCATGTCCCAAAGATCCGTTCCCAGTACCTCGTATCGACCAGTTAGTAGATTCTACCTCGGGTAACCGACTGTTGTCATTCATGGGCGCTTACTCAGGATACAACCAAATCCGGTTAGATGCTAACGATGAAGAAAGCACCTCTTTTATTACCGGGAGAGGATTATACTGCTATAAGATTATGTCGTGCGGCTTAAAAATGCAGGGGCAACTTATCAGCGCCTGATCAATAAAACCTTTGAGGGGCAGATTGGGCGGAACATGGAGGCCTATATCGATGATATGCTAGTCAAAAGTACACGGGACGAAGACCATTTCGCTGACCTAGAGGAGACGTTCAACAATTTAAGCAAAGTCAATTTGAAACTCAATCCGGAGAAGTGAATTTTCGGGGTGAGGTCGGGCAAGTTTCTTGGTTACATGATCAGCGAAAAGGCATCGAGGCTGATCCAGAACAGATAAAAGCTCTGATTACTATGACGCCCCCCCCCCCCCTGGAATGTTAAAGATGTCCAAGTTCTTTGGATAAGTGTGCACCTTTCTTCAAAGTGCTGCGAAATGCGAAGCAGTTTTGTCGGACCGAGGAATGTTCGGCCGCTTTTCACCAAATCCAAAAGTATCTGACGTCCCCTGAGGTATTGTCTAAACCATTGGTAGGAGAGACATTAATTGTCTACGTAGCAGTATCAGGGTGTGCGGTCGGTGTTGTTTTACTTCGTGAAGATGAAACTCTCCTGAAGCCTATCTATTATGTCAGCAAGAGTTTGTTGGATGCGGAGAGGAGATACCTCAAGCTGGAGAAGGTAGCTTTGGCATTGGTAACGGCGGCTCGAAAGATGAGACCTTACTTCCAGGCACATCCTAGAATCGTTCGGACAGCTTTTCCCCTGAAGGGTTTGTTACATAGGCCTGATATCTCTGGTCGGATGACTAAATGGTCAGTGGAACTAGGAGATTTTGACATAGCATTTGAACCTCGAACAACGATAAAAGCCCAAGTTTTAGCTGATTTCTTGCTCGAATTCCATTCGGATAAAGAAGAAATAGGAATCCATGACCGTGTTGACAAAACAGAATGGTTGGTACAGACAGATGGGGGGTCGAACATTTCTGGAAGTGGGGCAGGTGTCCAATTGATTTCTCCAGAAGTTATAGCTATGTTCCAAGCCATTCGATTCGGTTTTAAGGCTACTAACAACGAAGCTGGGTATGAAGCTGCATTAACGGGATTGCGTTTGGCTCAGATATGCAGGGCTACAAAGATGAAACTGGTCAGTGATTCACAATTGGTGATAAATTAAGCCTTGGGAGAGTCCAAAGCCAGGAAAGACAAGCTGATACAGTATTTAAAAGTGTTGAAAGATTTAGCATTTGAGTTTGAATAAGTTAAGTATGAGCATATTCGAAGGAAGTTAAATGTCGTCCCAGATTCTCTAGCCTCCGCTTCACGGACAGAAGGATACCCTTGGGTCTTAACTCAGGAGAACCCCTCGATATTGGTTAATGAGGAGCATACGATAAACAGTTATGAGGAAAGTAACGTGATTACGGATGATTGGAGGTCGGCCATCGTCGACTTCTTGGTCAATGATATTTTACCGGTCGAAAAGTATGAGGCTAGGAAGATCAGGTTCAAGTCTCATGGTTATATCTTGTTGGGAGGAGTGTTGTATAAGAAATCTCTGAGTCGACCGTTATTGAGCTGTTTGAACAAGCCTGAGTCGCAAATCATCATGTCTGAATTTCATGATGGTGAAGGTTCTGCCCATTGCGGGTATAAGGCATTAATTCGAAGAGTGTTTTTGGCTGGTTATTATTGGCCTACTATTGCTGCGGACGCAAAAGAGTTAGTAAAACGATGTGACACGTGTCAACGCTACGCTAATGTGATCCATAAGCCTGGGGTATTATTAGAAAGTATTTCTGAAGCATTACCGTTCGATAGGTGGGGCATTGATCTCGTCAGGCCTTTACCAATAGCATCAGGTGGCAGGCAAACCATCATTGTAGCGGTAGATTATTTTTCTAAGTGGGTGGAAGCTGAACCACTAGCAGGGACAAAGGCTAAGGATGTGATCAAGTTTGTTGTGTCGAACATTTGTTGTCGTTTTGGTGTGCCATTGCAGATCACAACGGACAACGGACCCCAATTCGATAATAAGGAGTTCAAAAGTTTTTTTGTCTCGAGGGGGATACGACAATGTTTTTCTGCACCATTTCACCCTCAAGCTAATGGGAAAGTGGAGGTGACCAATCACACAATTCTTGATGGTTTGAAAAAGAACTTGGAAAGAAAGGCAGGAAAATGGCCCGACTATTTGCAAGAAGTACTGTGGGCATACCGGACGACTCCGCGGGCGGCCACTGTTGTATCTCCATTTTCCTTAGTCTATGGAATGGATGCCATTGTCCCTCCGGAGATTATCTTCCCCTCACATCGTATAGCAACATATGCAGCAGACACGAATGACCAAAATAGAGCACTGGCTTTAGACTTGGTTGAAGAAAAAAGACAGCAAGCACAGTTGACATCCGTCCATTATCAAACTCTTATGAGGAGTCGGTATGCGTCTAAGGTAAAGCACAGAAATTTTAAAGTAGGGGACAAAGTCCTACGTAAAGGTTTCTTGGACACGAAAGACAAGAGCTTGGGAAAGTTGGAACCGAATTGGGAATGCCCTTATGAGGTCACCGAGAAGTTGAAACCAGGCACATATCGGCTAAAAGATAAGAAAGGGCGATATCTCCGTCTCCCGTGGAACATTGAACACTTAAAATTGTATCTTGATTGAAGAGCGAGTTAGCAAGTAGTGTTCGTATTTTCTTTGTATCATACAGAACGAAATTTAGCGAGCGCACACTCTTTCCTACCCTGATAGGCACAGAAAGGTTTTAATGAGGTGTTTCGATGAGCTGTTTAATACAAAGAATTTTTTGTCTTTAACTATTATTTGGGTCACATCAACATGTGCCTCAAATTATTCTCTTCGAACTATTATTTGGATCACATCAACATGTGCCTCGAATTATTCTCTTCTAACTATTATTTGGGTCACATCAACATGTGCCTCGAATTATTCTCTTCGAATTATTATTTGAGCCACATCAACATGTGCCACGAATTATTCTCTTCGAATTATTATTTGGCTCACAGTAACATGTGCTTCGAATTATTATCTCTTCGAACTATTATTGGGGTCACAATAATGTTTGCCTCCAATTCTATTTGCCTTTACTATTATTGGGGTCACATTAATGTGTGCCTCGAATTCTATTTGCCCTCACTATTATTGGGGTCACATTAATGTATGTCTCAAATTCTATTTACCTTTACTATTTTTTGGTTCACATTAATCCGTGCCTCGAATTCTATTTGTCTTAACTATTATTTGGGTCACATTTATGTGTGCCTCGAATTATCAATCTTCGAATTATCAGTCGAATCACTTCAATGTACCCCTCGAATGCTATTTTCCTTAGCTTTTATTTGGGTCGCAGAGGGTTGAGCTTCGAAATAACTGTCTCTCTAAATTATCATTTGGATCACATTATTAGGCCTAGCTATTATTAGTTTGAGCTCTTGACCTCACAATAACTTATCTTTAGTTCGAGGGGTTTGTCTCTTCGAAATATTGGTGGGAACACAGTATTTGGTGCCTTGGATTGAACTTATACATAAAAATGACAATCGATTACAAAATAGGCACATTACAGCATGCTTGAGTCACCTTACAAAAAGAAGCATATAGGGCCATAAACAAAAGATTAGAATCCCACACATCTTCCCTTAATCTGACTCTTTCGAGGAGACACTCCCCTCTGCTTCTGAGTCTTCAGTGTCACTTGAAGAGTTTCAGGAAAGTCCAGGGGTGATTATGCGATACGAGGATTACTTAGTGGCAATTTGGTGATACAAAAATCTCTTAGTGTCAATTTTAGAGAGAGAAAGTGAGAGTTATCAAGTTAAGTACAGAGAGAAAGTATCATATTATTCATCTCGGGATTTGTGACGCGTGTGTGGTCCTTTTATAGTACAATTGCAGACCCCACACGCTTTAATTCCCGTTAATTACATATTTAGTTCTTATGCTTTATTTTCTTCCTATTCTCGCTATTTCTTTAGATAGCTTACACAATTTAGTCCTTACTTAATTTCCTCTTTGCACTTTCCTCCTATCATACTTCTTCTTTGCTGTTTTCTCCTATCATGTTTCTTCTTCACACTTTTCTCCTTGTCTTTTATTCTTCCTTATCAGTAGCCCCCCAGTCCTAGTAAAAGTTCTTTTACTGGGACTGAATAATTCTCCGATCACTCACTTCACACGTCCTCGAATAGTTACCTTAAGAGGGCCAAAACCATTTTCCTCGAATCTCAAGAATCAAAGAATCTTCCTCGCAAATTTTCTTTCTTCGAATCTTCACAACTTGCCTCGAATTATCGAAGCCATAAATCGCTCCTCGAAGGTCTCTCCTCGAAGGCCTCTTTTCTTGCCTTGACCTGTCAACTCCATAAATTGTTCTTCGACGATCACTCCTCGAAGATCTCTTGATAACTGACCAGCCCCCCAATCCTTGCACCATTTTAGCCAGATAAGCCCCTCGACTTTGACGGATCAGTGCCCCGAATAAATTCAAGTCAAGGCTATAAAGGGTGCTAGGATTATTATTTATTGTGACATCATTAATCAACCATATTTGTCAGCATATCTATTTTGAAAACGTTCCTTATTCCCCTGACATTTTCTGACTGAAAAAAACTCTTCATCTTCCCCTGACATTTTTTGACTAAGAAAACTCTTCATCTTCTCCTGTGACTGGTGTCAGGATAATTCACACCTACATGGACCATAATGCCCCTAGGCAAACACCATAAAAAGTCCCTGGGCATGATCTGTAAGAAAAGCCCAACTCCCCGGATTGTTGAAGGATACGGTGGTAGAGAGCCAGGCAATGACCTTTGGAGCGTTACTAGATCAGGTTGAGAAGAGGATCTTGGTGGAAGAGACTCAGGCGTCGGAGAAAGGATCTTGGTGGAAGAGACTCAGGCGTCGGAGAAAGGATCAGGGGATCAGTTGGAGCAGAATCAATTTCAAAGATCCGAGTCCAGTAACCAAGGCACCCGTTCTAATGTTCAGGTCAAAAACACGGGTCAGTATCCGCCGAGGCAGAAATCAAACTCACAGTATTATGGCAACCAGCAAAATTACAGTCAAGGAACAAGACCCATGTTGAAAAAGTGGGTTCGACCCGACTATTTTGTGGAGTTGACGGAGAGTGTTGCTGCAATATTCGACAAGGAAAAATCTACAGTACCGTTCAGGAAGCCTTTTCCCATACAGAATCCGAGGGAAAGCAGAAGCGTTAATAAGTATTACAAGTATCACGAGGATATTGGGCACGATACCAAGGATTGCATAGCTTTGAAAAAAGAAGTGCAAGCCTTAGTCGAGAATGGAATGTTACTAGAGTTTGACAACTTTGACGTTGAACAGGAGTATTTAGATCCCAAGGAGGGACGGAACAATGTAAATATGGTGGAAGAGATTATTCCGAAGGGGAGGGTGGATAGTCTCTGTGCTTTCTTCGACTCATTGGCAATCTTTGGAGGAGACACTATTGCGGGAAATTCTAACAGCTCCTGAAAGAGGCACATGGTCAACCTCACTACCCACATCGAAGCAGGGGTGTCGGCGCAAATACACCGATCGCCTTCCCCCATTATTTGTTTTGACGACGATGATATGTGAAATGTTGCAGGCCCCCACGAGGATGCGGTGGTGATCGCTGCGGGCATTGCTGGGGATCAAGTTCAGAAAATACTTATCGATACAGGGAGTTCATCGAATATATTGTTTATGAGCACTTACCGGAGAATTTTTGACCTACCAGTTATCCGAAGATCCGATAGGACTATAGTGGGCTTCACGGGCACTACAACAATGGTGGTTGGAGAATTTCAGTGTGTGGTCGAATTAGGCCGAGGGCCATTCAAGAAGGAGGTAGAAGTACTGTTTATTATCATTGATGCGCCGACATCGTATAACGCCATCCTGGGTCGCTCTTGGTTGTCCCAAATGCATGGCGTAATCTCAACAGTACATCAATGCTTAAAGTACGTGGTCGGGAAAAATGTTGGGATAATCCGAAGCAGCCAAAAAATGGCCCGTGAATGTTACCAGATAGCCTTGTCCTCGAAGGGAGTTTGGGGAGAAACGTCAGATAAAGCATAGCAATTAAAGGGGCCTCCCTCCGAAATCATCCCATGCGATGATCCGAGGGAGACCCCCGGGTTTTTTGTCCCAGAAGAAGATTCTGCGACACATGAATTTGCGAGTGGCAAATCTCTGAAGATCGGAGTCAACCTTTCTTTGGAGTTTAAAGAGAGATTAATTTCTTTTTTATCTGAAAAACTTGATATGTTTGCTTGGTGTGCACAGGACGTCACTGGAGTACCGTCGGAAATCATGTGTCAAAAGATTGCAATATGACTTGATGTTTGACCTATTGTGCAGAAAAAGAGACCAGTCTCTCCGGAAAAGGCCACGACAATTCTCTTGGAGGTCGAAAGGTTACTGAGCATAGGCCACATTCGCGAGTCGCATTATCCTGTGTGGGCGTCAAATCCGGTGTCGGTATGTAAGAAGAATGGAAAGTGGAGAATGTGCGTTGATTTCATAGATTTAAACAGAGCATGTCCCAAAGATCCGTTCCCAGTACCTCGTATCGACCATTTAGTAGATTCTACCTCGGGTAACCGACTGTTGTCATTCATGGACGCTTACTCAGGATACAACCAAATCCGGTTAGATGCTAACGATGAAGAAAGCACCTCTTTTATTACCGGGAGAGGATTATACTGCTATAAGATTATGTTGTGCGGCTTAAAAATGCAGGGGCAACTTATCAGCGCCTGATCAATAAAACCTTTGAGGGGCAGATTGGGCGGAACATGGAGGCCTATATCGATGATATGCTAGTCAAAAGTACACGGGACGAAGACCATTTCGCTGACCTAGAGGAGACGTTCAACAATTTAAGCAAAGTCAATTTGAAACTCAATCCGGAGAAGTGAATTTTCGGGGTGAGGTCGGGAAAGTTTCTTGGTTACATGATCAGCGAAAAAAGCATCGAGGCTGATCCAGAACAGATAAAAGCTCTGATTACTATGACCCCCCCCCCCCTGGAATGCTAAAGATGTCCAAGTTCTTTGGATAAGTGTGCACCTTTCTTCAAAGTGCTGCGAAATGCGAAGCAGTTTTGTTGGACCGAGGAATGTTCGGCCGCTTTTCACCAAATCCAAAAGTATCTGACGTCCCCTGAGGTATTGTCTAAACCATTGGTAGGAGAGACATTAATTGTCTACGTAGCAGTATCAGGGTGTGCGGTCAGTGTTGTTTTACTTCGTGAAGATGAAACTCTCCTGAAGCCTATCTATTATGTCAGCAAGAGTTTGTTGGATGCGGAGAGGAGATACCTCAAGCTGGAGAAGGTAGCTTTGGCATTGGTAACGGCGGCTCGAAAGATGAGACGTTACTTCCAGGCACATCCTATAATCGTTCGGACAGCTTTTCCCCTGAAGGGTTTGTTACATAGGCCTGATATCTCTGGTCGGATGACTAAATGGTCAGTGGAACTAGGAGATTTTGACGTAGCATTTGAACCTCGAACAACGATAAAAGCCCAAGTTTTAGCTGATTTCTTGCTCGAATTCCATTCGGATAAAGAAGAAATAGAAATCCATGACCGTGTTGACAAAACAGAATGGTTGGTACAGACAGATGGGGGGTCGAACATTTCTGGAAGTGGGGCAGGTGTCCAATTGATTTCTCCAGAAGTTATAGCTATGTTTCAAGCCATTCGATTCGGTTTTAAGGCTACTAACAACGAAGCTGGGTATGAAGCTGCATTAACGGGATTGCGTTTGGCTCAGATATGCAGGGCTACAAAGATTAAACTGGTCAGTGATTCACAATTGGTGATAAATTAAGCCTTGGGAGAGTCCAAAGCCAGGAAAGACAAGCTGATACAGTATTTAAAAGTGTTGAAATATTTAGCATTTGAGTTTGAATAAGTCAAGTATGAGCATATTCGAAGGAAGTTAAATGTCGTCCCAGATTCTCTAGCCTCCGCTTCACGGACAGAAGGATACCCTTGGGTCTTGACTCAGGAGAACCCCTCGATATTGGTTAATGAGGAGCATACGATAAACAGTTATGAGGAAAGTAACGTGATTACGGATGATTGGAGGTCGGCCATCGTCGACTTCTTGGTCAATGATATTTTACCGGTCGAAAAGTATGAGGCTAGGAAGATCAGGTTCAAGTCTCATGGTTATATCTTGTTGGGAGGAGTGTTGTATAAGAAATCTCTGAGTCGACCGTTATTGAGGTGTTCGAACAAGCCTGAGTCGCAAATCATCATGTCTGAATTTCATGATGGTGAAGGTTCTGCCCATTGCGGGTATAAGGCATTAATTCGAAGAGTGTTTCTGGCTGGTTATTATTGGCCTACTATTGCTGGGGACGCAAAAGAGTTAGTAAAACGATGTGACACGTGTCAACGCTACGCTAATGTGATCCATAAGCCTGGGGTATTATTAGAAAGTATTTCTGAAGCATTACCGTTCGATAGGTGGGGCATTGATCTCGTCAGGCCTTTACCAATAGCATCAGGTGGCAGGCAAACCATCATTGTAGCGGTAGATTATTTTTCTAAGTGGGTGGAAGCTGAACCACTAGCAGGGACAAAGGCTAAGGATGTGATCAAGTTTGTTGTGTCGAACATTTGTTGTCGTTTTGGTGTGCCATTGCAGATCACAACGGACAACGGACCCCAATTCGATAATAAGGAGTTCAAAAGTTTTTTTGTCTCGAGGGGGATACGACAATGTTTTTCTGCACCATTTCACCCTTAAGCTAATGGGAAAGTGGAGGTGACCAATCGCACAATTCTTGATGGTTTGAAAAAAGAACTTGGAAAGAAAGGCAGGAAAATGGCCCGACTATTTGCAAGAAGTACTGTGGGCATACCGAACGACTCCGCGGGCGGCCACTGTTGTATCTCCATTTTCCTTAGTCTATGGAATGGATGCCATTGTCCCTCCGGAGATTATCTTCCCCTCACATCGTATAGCAACATATGCAGCAGACACGAATGACCAAAATAGAGCACTGGCTTTAGACTTGGTTGAAGAAAAAAGACAGCAAGCACAGTTGACATCCCTCCATTATCAAACTCTTATGAGGAGTCGGTATGCGTCTAAGGTAAAGCACAGAAATTTTAAAGTAGGGGACAAAGTCCTACGTAAAGGTTTCTTGGACACGAAAGACAAGAGCTTGGGAAAGTTGGAACCGAATTGGGAATGCCCTTATGAGGTCACCGAGAAGTTGAAACCAGGCACATATCGGCTAAAAGATAAGAAAGGGCGATATCTCCGTCTCCCGTGGAACATTGAACACTTAAAATTGTATCTTGATTGAAGAGCGAGTTAGCAAGTAGTGTTCGTATTTTCTTTGTATCATACAGAACGAAATTTAGCGAGCGCACACTCTTTCCTACCCTGATAGGCACAGGAAGGTTTTAATGAGGTGTTTCGATGAGCTGTTTAATACAAAGAATTTTTTGTCTTTAACTATTATTTGGGTCACATCAACATGTGCCTCAAATTATTCTCTTCGAACTATTATTTGGATCACATCAACATGTGCCTCGAATTATTCTCTTCTAACTATTATTTGGGTCACATCAACATGTGCCTCGAATTATTCTCTTCGAATTATTCTCTTCGAATTATTATTTGAGCCACATCAACATGTGCCACGAATTATTCTCTTCGAATTATTATTTGGCTCACAGTAACATGTGTTTCGAATTATTATCTCTTCGAACTATTATTGGGGTCACAATAATGTTTGCCTCGAATTCTATTTGCCTCTACTATTATTGGGGTCACATTAATGTGTGCCTCGAATTCTATTTTCCCTCACTATTATTGGGGTCACATTAATGTGTGTCTCAAATTCTATTTACCTTTACTATTTTTTGGGTCACATTAATCCGTGCCTCGAATTCTATTTGTCTTAACTATTATTTGGGTCACATTTATGTGTGCCTCGAATTATCAATCTTCGAATTATCAGTCGAATCACTTCAATGTACCCCTCGAACGCTATTTTCCTTAGCTTTTATTTGGGTCGCAGAGGGTTGAGCTTCGAAATAACTGTCTCTCTAAATTATCATTTGGATCACATTATTAGGCCTAGCTATTACTAGTTTAAGCTCTTGACCTCATAATAACTTATCTTTAGTTCGAGGGGTTTGTCTCTTCGAAATATTGGTGGGAACATCGTATTTGGTACCTTGGATTGAACTTATACATAAAAATGACAATCGATTACAAAATAGGCACATTACAGCATGCTTGAGTCACCTTACAAAAAGAAGCATATAGGGCCATAAACAAAAGATTAGAATCCCACACATCTTCCCTTAATCTGACTCTTTCGAGGAGACACTCCCCTCTGCTTCTGAGTCTTCAGTGTCACTTGAAGAGTTTCAGGAAAGTCCAGGGGTGATTATGCGATACGAGGATTACTTAGTGGCAATTTGGTGATACAAAAATCTCTTAGTGTCAATTTTAGAGAGAGAAAGTGAGAGTTATCAAGTTAAGTACAGAGAGAAAGTATCATATTATTCATCTCGGGATTTATGACGCGTGTGTGGTCCTTTTATAGTACAATTGCAGACCCCACACGCTTTAATTCCCGTTAATTACATATTTAGTCCTTATGCTTTATTTTCTTCCTATTCTCGCTATTTCTTTAGATAGCTTACACAATTTAGTCCTTACTTAATTTCCTCTTTGCACTTTCCTCCTATCATACTTCTTCTTTGCTGTTTTCTCCTATCATGTTTCTTCTTCACACTTTTCTCCTTTTCTTTTATTCTTCCTTATCAGTAGCCCCCCAGTCCTAGTAAAAGTTCTTTTACTGGGACTGAATAATTCTCCGATCACTCACTTCACACGTCCTCGAATAGTTACCTTAAGAGGGCCAAAACCATTTTCCTCGAATCTCAAGAATCAAAGAATCTTCCTCGCAAATTTTCTTTCTTCGAATCTTCACAACTTGCCTCGAATTATTGAAGCCATAAATCGCTCCTCGAAGGTCGCTCCTCGAAGGTCGCTCCTCGAAGGCCTCTTTTCTTGCCTTGACCTGTCAACTCCATAAATTGTTCTTCGACGATCACTCCTCGAAGATCTCTTGATAACTGACCAGCCCCCCAATCCTTGCACCATTTTAGCCAGATAAGCCCCTCGACTTTGACGGATCAGTGCCCCGAATAAATTCAAGTCAAGGCTATAAAGGGTGCTAGGATTATTCTTTATTATGACATCATTAATCAACCATATTTGTCAGCATATCTATTTTGAAAACGTTCCCTATTCCCCTGACATTTTCATACTGAAAAAAACTCTTCATCTTCCCCTAACATTTTTTGACTAAGAAAACTCTTCATCTTCTCCTGTGACTGGTGTCAGGATAATTCACACCTACATGGACCATAATGCCCCTAGGCAAACACCATAAAAAGTCCCCGGGCATGATCTGTAAGAAAAACCCAACTTCTCATATAAATTCTGATTTTCTCTCCTCATTAATTCGACTTTTGTTCAAACATTTCTAGAGAGATAAAACTGGCGAGCCAGCCCGTCGGATTCCTGATTGGTTGTTGATCAGCAAGAGATTCAAAGAGAGAATTGCTGCAGGAGAAGACGTGAGGCCTCAACCCCCACCATCGACTACTACTTTCTTTGGTACCTGGCCTCCCTGAGCAGATTTGACTGCAATTATTCCCCTCGAAGTTGCTCGACAAAGCCTTTGTACTGAATCCAACCCCCTCGAAAGCATGGGAAAGGATAGGCCACACAACCACTCGTCTGGGAAGAGAAAGAAATCTCACAAAGATAGGAAAGGCTCACATGAGCAAAAACGTGCCAGGGAGACGCTTTTGGTCATTCGAGAGCCTACTTCCCCCATAGCCCTCAAAAATCTCCCTCCAACATCTGCTTGTCCTCTTCGAACGTCTACCATACTTCCTCGGTCATCGGTTAGTCCTCCACGAACAAGTCCTCATCGGACCTCTAATAGTCTTCCCCGAAGAAAGGAATTAGATGAATCGAGTCTGCCTTCTACTCCATCCATGACCATTCGCGGGACTCGATTTTCACCCTCAAAAACACTTATCACCGATGAGGATATGCAAAATAGGCGAGATGAGAGTCGAGATGCCAGAGGGAAAAAACCTGGCACGAGACCCCTCGAACCAAAAGTGCCTATGGTCCCCTCTTTAGGATCTTCAAATAACGCAACCTCCTCGTCCCAACCAATATCCGAAGAGCAAGCCCGTCGGATTGCTCCAAAATCCAAAGGAGATATCGTGCTACCCTTGGAGCTAGACAGTATTGTTGGTCGCAATATTCGGGGCATCGAAAATAAACATATGGTGGCTCTTTACAACATCAAATACAAGTATTTTTTGAAGGACGAGGAGGCAATGCTGAGGACTCGATGGTGCATCCCTTCCTATATTACCATAAGATTTCCCTCGGAAGGAGAGACACCTTTGTCAGTGAGGGACAATGAGTTGGTGGTATACAATCATGAACTGGGGGCTAAGGTATCCCTTAGACCCCTTCTTCATCGAATATTTGGTGAAGATAGACCTTTATCCTTCGCAAGTTGGTCCCAACATGTGGTTTACTCTGATGGCCTGCATCATGGCCTCGAGGCTTTCAGGTCACAAATTTTCGTTGGAGCAACTCATTGGCCTTACTGGTTTGGCCAGGAATCCTTTCTTTCCCTTTTACTCACTTACTTTCAACCGAGGACAAAAAATCCTGAGAGATCTACTAGAGGCTGACAAAAAATGGAGGCAGCAGTTTGTGTTTTTCTCTGGTTGCTGGGAGACCGGGTCAGAGGCCACTCCCTCAAATCCTCACAAGCTCTCTCTGATATGGACTAATAAATGTAAGTGCCTATCCTTCGAAAAAAATTTATGCTTCCTCGAATTTTAGATTGTGACTGGTCTTGATAGTGGCCACTTTTGTTGCAGCTATGACTGGGATATCCAAGCCCTATTCTGACTATGTTGAGGGTGCTACAAATGTGTTCACCAAGCTTCACTTGTGGGCAAAAGAATACTGGGACAACCGATTTCGCCTCTGCTTCACAGACAACAATCTCGCCAGGAGTCGATTGTGGAGGCTCAATCCCCTCGACCGAATCAGCCTGAGAGGATTGATGACTCCTCCCTCGGAGCGAGAAGTAATGGAGCGCTATAGCTAAAAAGACATAGTTGTATATCTGCCCAAGCGCTCTCGTTCGCAGAGTCATCTTGGGGATCCTCCGGAAGATGATGTTTCAATAACTCAATAGCTAAACCCTGAAGGAACGGTCAACGCCCAAGGGCCTCCTCCCCCGAACAATATTGGGTCATCGGACTCCATTCCTCCCCCCCCCTGCTCCCCTCCTGCCATCAAAAAAGGATGCTAAGACAAGAGATATGAAGGGTAAGGGTGTCCTCGAACCCATCCAAGAATTATCCGAGGGTGGTGAGACACCTGAAGATAATCAGGAGGCTGTTCTAGAGGAGAAAGCCCAAGAAATCTCAAGTGATCCTGAGGACAGAGGTGGCCATTCTCCCCAGGAAAGTTCTCATCAATCACCACATTCGCCTCTTACTGAGGCTTCTCACCTTATCTCCCTCGAAAATAGTCCAAGGTTAGCACCTACCCCCATCCCTCGGAGCAACCCTCCTCAGCACATTGATCTAGACACTCTTGGAGGTGGGTTTTCTGAGTTAGATTCTGCATCATTAGGGTCTCCATCGAGCTCCTTCGAAGTTCCTTTGGATGTTGAATTCTCACTGTCCCTTCGAAAATTGCTGCACACCTCAGTTAATAGGGTAAAAAAGATGCGGCACCTAGAGAAGCGCAAAAATCACTACAAGTTTAAATCGTTGTTAGCTGCCTCTCAGCTCGAAGAGGCCAAAAAGCAACACGCAGTGATCGAGGGCCAAGCCGATTCCTTGTACGAGCGCCTATCTGCCTCCGAAAAGTATGTGATAATGCTGGAGAGGTGCTGTCAAGAAGAGAGGGACTTGTATAAAAAGAAGGCTGATGCTCAAGAGCTATTGATAGCTGAGTACAAAAAAGGACATCGTCTGGCTTGCGATGGATTCGCAGAGTGTACCGAGGCCTTTAAAAAGGTTAAAGAAGAACAAGATCAGTTACTGAAACGGGTTGAGAACTTTCCTAGACAAGTCGAGGAAGAGAAAGACAAAGTTGTGGATGCTTATGCGGCGACGTGCACAAGTAAGCTGCAAGCCCGGGATGCCACTACTCGGGCTAGTTTACTTACCCAAATCCATGCTGAGCATCCTGAATATAACTTGGGGAGTTTTTGGAAGCTTGTCCCCTCGGAACTTTGTCCTCCCCATATAGTAGTAAGTGATAGCAAAGATTCAGAGGCTGAGGGGAGTGTTTCCTCGAAAAATTCAGACTGAGGGAGAATGTATAAGGTGTTAATGTTTTGTGTATGGCCCTATAGGGCTTCTTTTTGTAATGTGACTAAGGCATGTTGTAATGCGCTGATTTTATAAGGCATGTTTTGATTTTGTATGGTAAGTAACCCAATTTTATTTTTATATATAAGTTATGTCCCAAATGTTATGTCCCAAATGTTATGTCCTTGTCCGTGATCCGAAGAGGCAACTCCTTCGAACCAAACATAGATACTTAGCCTAATAATAGGTTAGAAAGATGGAATTCGAGGAGCACATTACTGTGATCCAAATGATCATCGGAAGAGACCATAGCTTGAGTTATATTGATGTGACCCTAATATTGATAGAGTCGAATAAGATTCGAGGCACGCATTAATGCGACTCAAATAATAATAGTCAGATAAAATTCGAGGCACACCTTAAGGTGAACCAAATAATAATGTAGTTAGACAAAATTCGGGGCATACCTTAATGTGACCCTAATAACAACAAAGTCAAATAAAATTCGAGGCACACCTTAATGTGACCCAAATAACAATAGAGTCAGATAAAATTCGAGGCACACTTTAATGTGACCCAAACAACAATAAATTCAGATAAAATTCGGGGCACACCTTAATGTGACCCAAATAATAATAAAGTCAGACGAAATTCGGGGCACACCTTAATGTGACCCAAATAATAATAAAGTCAGATGAAATTCGGGGCACACCTTAATGTGACCCAAATATAGTTCGAAGAGACACGAATTCGAGGCACATATTACTGTGACCCAAAAATAGTTCGAAGAGACACGACTTCGAGGCACATGTTAATGTGACCCAAAAATAGTTAAGGTAAAGAATTCTTTGTATTGAAGCAGCTCATGGAAACACCTCATTAAAACCTTCATGTGCCTAACAGGGTAGGAAAGAGTGTGCCCTCGCTAAATTTCGTTCTATGGGATACAAAGAAGAAGAAAAAATACAATCACTACTCGCTAGCTAGCTCGTCAATCAAGATACAATTTTAAGTGCTCAATGTTCCAAGGGAGACGGAGATATCGCCCTTCCTTGTCTTTTAATCGGTATGTGCCTGGTTTTATCTTTTCGGTGACCTCATAGAGACCTTCCCAATTTGGTCCTAACTTTCCTAAACTCTTGTCTTTGGTGTGCAAGAAAACTTTACGTAGGACTTTGTCCCCCACTTTAAAATCTCTGTGCTTTACCTTAGACGCGTATCGACTCCTCATAAGAGTTTGATAATGGAGGGACGTCAACTGTGTTTGCTGTCTCTTTTCTTCAACCAAGTCTAAAGTCAGTGCTCTACTCTGGTCATTCGTGTCGGAGGCATATGTTGCTATACGATATGAGGGAAAAAGAATCTCTGGAGGGACAACGACATCCATTCCATATACTAAGGCAAATGGAGATACAGCAGTGGCTGTTTGCAGAGTCGTCCGGTATGCCCACAACACTTCCTGCAAATAGTCGGGCCATTTTCCCGCTTTTCCTTCCAAGTTCTTCTTTAAACCATCGAGAATCGTGCGATTAGTCACCTCCACTTGCCCATTAGCCTGAGGGTGAAATGGTGCAGAAAAACATTGTCTTATACCCCTCGAAACACAGAAAATTTGGAACTCCTTGTTATCGAACTGAGATCCGTTGTCCGTTGTGATCTGCAATGGTACACCAAAACGACAACAAATGTTAGACACAAGAAACTTGATCACATATTTGGCTCTTGTTCCTGCTAGCGGCTCAGCCTCTACCCACTTAGAGAAATAATCGACTGCTACGATTATAGTCTGTCTGCCCCCGGACGCCATCGGTAGGGGCCCTACTAGATCAATGCCCCATCTGTCAAATGGGACTGCCTCTGAAATACTTTCCAGTAACACCCCAGGTTTGTGTTGTACATTCGCATAGCGCTGGCATGTGTCACATTGTCTTACTAATTCTTTTGCATCGGCAGCAACAGTAGGCCAATAGTAGCCAGCCAAGAACACTCTTCGAATTAATGCCTTATAGCCACAATGGGTCGAACCTTCCCCATCATGTATTTCAGACAGGACGATTTGTGACTCAGGCTTATTCAAACACCTCAATAACGGGCGACTCGGAGATTTCTTATACAGCACTCCTCCGAGCAAAATATAGCCCTGATTCTTGAACCTGATTTTTCTAGCCTCTTGCTTGTCTGCGGGTAAAGTATCATGGACCAGAAAATCGATAATGGCCGATCTTCAATCATCCGTTATCACATTACTTTCCTCCGGGATATTTATTTTATGCTCCTCTTCAACCAAGATCGAGGGGCGCTCCCGAACCAAAACCGAAGGGTAACCCTCCGTTCGTGAAGCGGAGGCGAGAG
The DNA here is from genome assembly GCA_036936605.1 of Limnanthes douglasii subsp. nivea. Taxonomy (NCBI): domain Eukaryota; kingdom Viridiplantae; phylum Streptophyta; class Magnoliopsida; order Brassicales; family Limnanthaceae; genus Limnanthes; species Limnanthes douglasii. The sequence goes on from JAUPFV010000001.1 coordinate 62,044, forward strand.
AATCTGGGACAGCATTTAACTCTCTTCTAACATGCTCATACTTGACTTCCTCAAATTCAGATGCTAAATCTTTCTGTATCTTTAAGTATTGTTTCAACTTATCTTTCCTGGCTTCGGACTCTCCCGAAGCTTGATTTATCACCAACTGTGAGTCGCTGATCAGTTTAATCTTTCTAGCCCCATATATCTGAGCCAAACGCAAGCCTGCTAGAACAGCTTCATACTCAGCTTCATTGTTAGTAGTCTGAAAACCGAAACGAATGGCTTGGAACATAGATATCCCTTTTGGGGAGATCAATTGAACACCGGCCCCACTTCTCGAGATGTTCGACCCCCCATTTGTTTGTACCACCCATTCCGCTTCATCAACAAAGTTATGGATTTCTGTTATCGTCGTTCGAGGCTCAAATGTTATGTCAAAATCTCCCAGTTCCACGGACCATTTAGTCATCCGACCAGAGATATCAGGCCTTTGTAATAAACTCTTCAGGGGAAAATTCGTCCGAATAATTATAGGGTGGGCCTGGAAGTACGGTCTCATCTTTCGAGCCGCCGTTAGCACAGCTAGAGCTACCTTTTCCAACGTGAGATATCATTTTTCCGCATCCAGCAGACTCTTACTGACATAATAAATAGGCTTCAAGAAAGACCCATCTTTGCGAAGTAAAACGGCATTGACCGCACATCCTGATACTGCTACATAGATAACTAATGTATCCCCTACCAATGGTTTAGACAATACCTCAGGGGACGTCAGATACTTTTGGATTTGATGAAAAATGGCCGAACATTCCTCGGTCCAACAAAACTGTCTCGTATTTTGCAGTACCTTATAAAAGGGTGCACATTTATTTGAAGATCTAGAAATGAATCTATTTAGAGCAGCCAATCTCCCTGTCAGAATTTGCACTTCCTTGATATTTCGGGGGGGGGGGGGGTCATATGCCTTTTTCGCTGATCAGGTAACCGATGAATTTACCCGACCTCACTCCGAAAATGCACTTCTCTGGATTGAGTTTTAGATTGATTCTTCTTAAATTTCGGAATGTCTCTGCTAAGTCGGCGAAATGGTCTTCGTCCCGTATACTTTTGACTAGCATATCATCGATATAGGCCTCCATGTTCCGCCCAATCTGCCCCTCAAAGGTTTTATTGACTAGACGCTGATAGGTTACCCCCGCGTTTTTTAATCCGAACGGCATGACCCTGTAGAAATATAAACCTCGCCCGGTAATAAAAGAAGTGCTTTCCTCATCGTTAGAGGCTAATCGGATTTGGTTGTATGCTGAGTAAGCGTCCATAAATGACAACATTCGATTTTCGGACGTCGAGTCCACTAACTGATCGATGCGAGGCACAGGGAATGGATCTTTAGGACAAGCTCTGTTTAAATCCGTGAAATCAACACACATTCTCCACTTGCCATTCTTCTTTTGTACCAACACTGGATTCGATGCCCACACGGGATAATGCAACTCGCGAATATAACCTATGCTCAGTAGCCTCTCAACCTCCAACAGAATTGCCGTGGCCTTTTCCGGGGAGACAGGCCTTCTTTTCTGGACTATAGGTCGGACATCAAGTCGTATCGCGAGTTTATGACACATAATTTCCGACGGCACTCCAGTGACATCCTGTGCACACCAAGCAAACATATCAAGTTTATCAGATAAAAGAGCAATTAACTTCTCCTTAAATTCTGGAGAGAGGTTGACTCCAATCTTCAGAAATTTTCCACTCGCAAATTCATGTGTCGCAAAATCTTCTTCCGTGACCTGAAATCCGGGGGCCTCCCTCGGATCATCGCATGGGATGATTTCGGGGGGAGGCCCCTTTAATTGCTATACTTTGTCTGAAGTTTCTCCCTGAATCCCCTTCAAGGATAGGGCTATCTGGTAACACTCACGTGCCATTTTCTGGCTACTTCGGATTATCCCAATATTGTTTCCTACCACATACTTCAAGCATTGATGCATCGTGGAGATTACGCCGTGCATTCGGGATAACCAAGATCGGCCTAGGATGGCGTTATACGACGTCGGCGCGTCAACGACAATGAACACTACTTCCACCTCCTTCTTGAATGGCCCTCGGCCCAATTTGAACACACAGTGAAATTCTCTTACCACCATTGTTGTAGCGCCCGTAAAGCCTACTATAGTCTTGTCGGATCTTCGGATAACTGGCGGGGCAGAAATTCTTCGGTAGCTACTCATAAATAATATATTTGCTGAACTTCCTGTATCAATAAGTATTTTCTGAATTTGATCCCCAGCGATGCCCGCTGCGATCACCACCACATCTTCGTGGGGGCCTGCGACATTGCGCATGTCATCGTCATCAAAACAAATGATGGGAGAAGGCGACCGGTGCATTTGTGCCGACACCCCTGCTTCGATCTGGGTAGTTAGGTTGACCATGTGCCTCTTGCGGGAGCTGTTAGAATTTCCCGCAATAGTGTCTCCTCTGAAAATTGCCAAAGAGTCAAAGAAAGCGCAGAGGCTATCCACCCTCCCTTTCGGGATAACCTCTTCCACCATATTGACGTTGTTCCGCCCCTCCTTGGGGTCTAGATATTCATGTTCAATGTCAAAGTTGTCAATCCCTTCGTAAATCACCATGGCTGTGTCAGTGTTCTTCGTGACAGCTTTTCCCACGGCATTTTTCTGGGAATGCTTTTTGACAAACTCTAGCAACATTCCATTCTCAACCAAGGCTTGCACTTCTTTCTTTAAAGCTATGCAATCCTTGGTATCGTGTCCAATATCCTCATGATACTTGCAGTACTTTTTAAGGATCCTGCTTTCCCTCAGAGTTTGTATGGGAAAAGGCTTCCTGAACGGTACCATAGATTTCGTTTTGTCAAATATTGTAGCAACACTCTCTGTCAACTCTGCAAAGTAGTCGGGTCGAACCCACTTGTTCGACATGGGTCTCGTTCATTGGTTGTAATTGTGTTGGTTGCCATAGTATTGTGGGTTTGATTTCTGTCTTGGTGGATATTGACCCGCATTCTTGGCCTGAACATTAGAACGGAGGTCGTGGTTACTCGACTCGGATCTTTGAAATTGATTTTTATCCAACTGGTCCCCATATCCCTTTTCCGACGCCTGAGTCTCTTCCACCAAGATCCTCTTCTCCACCTGATCTAGTAACGCTCCGAAGGTCATTTCTTGGCTCTCTGCTACCGTATCCTTCAACAATCCGGGGAGCAGGCCCATCCTAAAGGCTGCAAGTGCCACCGAATCTTTACAATATTCCATCTTTGTTTTCGTTTTGACAAACTATTAGTGTAATCCTTGAGGCTCTCCCCAACTTTCTGCCGACAATAGATGATCGTGTCTCCGTTTGCTCTGAACTTCTTGCTCCCCACGAAGTGTTGTCTGAAGATGTTCCAAATTATATCAAAATTATTTATGGAGCCCTGCCGAAGTCTATTGTACCATTTAGAAGCTACCCCCTTGAAAGTCTAGGAAAAAGCTCTGCACAATAACTTATCATCATCGTCGAAATTGATCATAAAATTTTTGAATTTTTCGATGTGATTATCCGGGTCCTGCGTCGTATCGAATTTTTCTAACTTTGAAATATCAAAGTGCTTTGGAAGGTTCCCTACTAAAATCTCTGAGGACAGAGGAGAGGCTCTCCAATTGTGACCTGTACGATAAATGTTGGATCGTAAATTGTTGTTATTCGAAAAGTACAAACCCTCCTCGGAAGGGAGAGTGTATTGTTGCTGCCATTCCGAATTCCGAGGGCCCATGTCCTCTTTCTTATCAGGATACCTTGCCTGTTCATGAGATCTATCACCACCTCGGGCATGGTGACTCTTGTCCCTCGAGGATTTCCTCTCCGAGCTTCTTCCTCTTCGGTGATCGGTACGCCTGCGATCACGTTTTTTCTTTTTGTGGTATTTCCGAGGGGACGATTCTGAGGAGCTGTATTGAGAGTAATCGCTTGAGTAAGCCGAATCCGAACGACGCCTCTCTCTTCTCCTTGGCGATCGCCGCTCGCGTCCCCGATATCTATCGTCCCTAGTTTTAGGACGAAATTCAGTTTCGCGCTCCTCCATTTCAATAACTGCCTCTTTCCTTATCTCGGATCGAAGATTTTCCTGTACGGCTTCCTTTACTGCTTTCAATCTTTCGATCTCTAGTAGCAAGTCATTCCTTAGAGCCAGCAGATCTGAGTCATCGAACGTGTTTTCAACTCGTTGACCCCCTGGTCCCTCGTATTCCATATCATTCCGGTAATCATTGCCTATCAGGTTCTCCTTGCAATTGTTAACCAAATCGTCCCCTTGCTCTTCCATAGTTCTCCTCGGAACATGGATTATTTCCAGGAACCGATTGCCGTCAGAGCGATCCTCGCTTCCCACAGACGGCGCCACTGAAGAGTTTCAGGAAAGTCCAAGGTTGATTATGCGATACGAGGATTACTTAGTGGCAATTTGGTGATACAGAAATCTCTTAGTGTCAATTTTAGAGAGAGAAATTGAGAGTTATCAGGTTAAGTAGAGAGAGAAAGTATCATATTATTCATCTCGGGATTTGTGAAGCGTGTGTAGTCCTTTTATAGTACAATTGCGGACCCCAAACGCTTTAATTCGCGTTAATTACATCTTTAGTCCCTATGCTTTATTTTCTTCCTATTCTGGCTATTTCTTTAGATAGCTTACACAATTTAGTCCTTACTTAATTTCCTCTTTGCACTTTCCTCCTATCATACTTCTTCTTTACTATTTTCTCCTATCATGTTTCTTCTTCACGCTTTTCTCCTTGTCTTTTATTCTTCCTTATCATCACTCACTACCATATGGGGAGGGCGAAGTTCCGAGGGGACAAGCTTCCAAAAACTCCGCAAGTTATATTCGGGATGCTCAGCATGAATTTGGGTAAGTAAACCAGCTCGAGTACTGGCATCCCGGGCCTTCAGCTTAATGGTGCACGTAGCTGCATAAGCATCCACAGCCTTATCCTTTTCCTCCTCGACCTGTCTAGGGAAGTTCTCAACCTGTTTTAGTAACTGATCTCGATCCTCTTTCACCTTTTTAAAGTTGTCAGCACAGTCTGCGAATCCATCGCAGGCCAAGCGATTCCCTTTCTTGTACTCAGCTATCAATAGCTCTTGAGTGTCAGTCTTTTTCTTATACAAATCCCTCTCTTCTTGACAGCACCTCTCCAACATCACCACATTATTTTTGGAGGCAGATAAACGCTCATACAAAGCGTCTGATTGGCTCTCTATCACTGCATGTTGTTTCTTGGCCTCTTCGAGCTGAGAAGCAGCCAACAATGACTTGAATTTGTAGTAATTTTTACGCTTCTCAAGGTGCTGCATCTTTTTTCCTCTATTAACTGAGGTATGCAGCAGTCGTCGAAGGTTCAGTGAAAATTCGTCGTCTAAAGGATCTTTGAAGGAGCTCGTTGGAGACCCTAGTGCTGTAGAGTCAAAATCAGAAAACCCACCACCAAGAGTATCTGAATCAATATGCTAAGGAGGATTGCTCCGAGGGATGGGAAGAGGTGCTAACTTTGGACTATTTTCGAAGGGGACAGGGTGTGATGCTTCAGTAAGAGACGAGTGTGGCGTTCGATGAGAACTTTCTTTGGGTGATTCGCCACCTCTGTCCTCGGGTTCTCTTCAGCTGGAGCAATTTCCTGATTGTCATCAGGCGTCTCACCATCCTCGGATAATTCTTGGATGGGTTCTAGGACAGCTTTACCTTTCATATCTTTTGCCTTGACTCCCTTTTTCGATAGAATGATAGAAGTAGGGGGTGGAGGATTGGAGTTTGACGACACGAAATTGATTGGGGGAGGCAGTTCTTGAATATTAGCCGTCCCCTCATGGTTTAGCTGTTGCTCTTTAGTTGGAACCTCTTCGTCAGGAGGATCTCCGAGATGACTCTTCGAACGAGAACGTTTGGGAAGATATATCACTATATCTTTTTGGTTCACGCGCTCCATAACCTCTCGTTCCGAGGGAGGAGCCATTAATCATCTCATGCTAATTCGGTCGAGGGGATTGAGCCTCCACAATCGACTCCTGGCGAGATTATTATCTGTGAAGCAGAGTCAAAATCGGTTCTCCCAGTGTTCTTTTGCCCACAGGTGAAGTTTGGTGAACACATTCCTGGCGCCCTCAACATAGTCAGAATAGGGCTTCGATATTCCAGTCATAGCTGCAATATAAAGTCTAATCACAAACCAAACTTTGACGCAGAATAAAGAGTTTCAAAGGCCAGGAACTTACATTTATTGGTCCACATCAGAGATAGCTTGTGAGGATTTGAGGGAGTGGCCTCTGACTCGGTCTCCCAGTTACCGGAGAAGAACACAAACCGTTGCCTCCACTTCTTGTCAGCCTCTAAAAGATCTCTCAAGACTTTCTGCCCTCGGTTGAAATTCAGTGAATAAAAGGGAAAGAAAGGGTTCCTGGCCAGACCAGCAAGACCGATGAGTTTCTCTATTAAAAATTCGTGACCTGAGAGCCTAGAGTCCATAATACAGGCCATCAGAGTAAACCACATGTTGGGGCCAACCTGTGAAGGACGAAGGTCTATCTTTGCTAAATATTCGATGAAGATGGGGTCTAAGGGATACCTTAGCCCCCAGTTCATGATTTCAGTATACATTACTAGCTCATTGTCCCTCACTGACAGAGGCGTCTCACCTTCCGAAGGGAATCTGATTGTAATATAGGAGGGAATGCACCATCGAGTCCTCAGCATAGCCTCTTCGTCTGGTGAAAAATACTTGTATCTGATATTATAAAGAGCTACCATGTGTTTACTTTCGATGACTCGAATATTACGACCGACAATGCTATCGAGTTCTAAGGGTAGCATGATATCCCCTTTGTATTTTGGGGCAATCCGATGAGCTTTCTCTTCGGATATTGTTCGAGAAGAGGAGGCCGCACTGCTCGAGGGCCCTGAAGAAGGGATTGCAGGCACTTTTGGCTCGAGGAACATTGTTGCAGGTGTTTTTCCTTTGGCATTTAAACTCTCGTTTCGTCTGTTTTGTATATCCTCTTCGGTAATGAGCGTCCTCGAAGGCGAAAACCGAGTCCCATGAATGGTCATAGATGGGGTAGAGGGCAGACTTGACTCTTCGAATTCCCTTTTTCGTGGAGGACTGATAGATGTCCGACGAGGGCTAGTGGATATCCGCGGAGGACTGATAGATGTCCGATGAGGTCCGGGAGACGTCCGAAGAGGGTTGGCAGATGTATGGGGGAGACCTTCGACTGTTGTAGGGGAAAAAGGCTCCCGAATGACCAGGGGCGCCTCTTTGGCGCGTTTTCACTCATGCGAACTTTTCCTTTCCTTATGAGATCTCTTTCTCTTCCCAGACGAGTGTTTGTGTTGTCTATCTTTACCCATGTTTCCGAGGGGATTAGAATCACTACGAAGACTTTTTCGAGCGACTTCAAGGGGAATAATTGTAGTTGAATCTGCTGAGGGAGGCCAGGTACCAAAGAAAGTAGTAACAGATGGTGGGGGTTGAGGCCTCACGTCTTCTCCAGCAGCAACTCTCTCCTTGAACCTCTTGCTAATCAACAACCAATCAGGAATCCGACGGGGTTTGCTCACCAGTTTTCTCTCTCTAGAAGTGTTTGAAAAAAAGTTGAGGTAATGAGGAGAGAAGATCCATATTTATAGATGAGGTTGGGCTTCTCAAACAGACAAGGCCTGAGGACTTTTTCTCGTGTTTGCCTAGGGGCATTATGGACTATATAGGTGCGAATTGTCCTGACACAAACCAAAGGGAAGATGCAGAGTTTTCCTAGTCAGAATATATCTTGGGAATAGGGAACGTTTCTACCCAGATATGCTAACAAGCGTTGTTGCTTAATGACGTCATGATAAAGATTAATCCTAGCACCCCATTTAGCCCTGAGTTGGATAAATTCGGGGCATTGATACAGTCAGAGCCGAGGGGCTTATATGGCTAAAATGGTGCAAGGTTTAGGTGGCCCCAGTTATCAGGATGAATTCGAAGAAAGGAGATTTTTGAGGGACGATTATGGCTTCGACAGTTCGAGGCAAATTGTGGGGATTCGAAGAAAGGAAATGTTCGAGGGAGTGTAAAAAAAATGTGTGTCTCACTTTGCCTGAAGAAGAATTATTCGAGGGAGCGTGAAATGAACAGTCGGAGAATTATTCAGTCCCAGTAAAAGAACTTTTATTAGGACTGGGGGGCTACTGACAAGGAAGAATAAAAGACAAGGAGAAAAGTGTGAAGAAGAAACATGACAGGAGAAAATTGCAAAGAAGAAGTATGATAGGAGGAAAATGCAAAGAGGAAATTGTGTGAGGGGAAAATTGTATAAGCTATCTAACAAATAGCCAGAATAGGAAGAAAATAAGGTGTATGGACTAAAAATGTAATTAATAAGAATTAAAGTGTGTGGGGTCCGCAATTATACTATAAAAGGAACACACACGCTTCACAGATCCCGAGATGAATAATATAATACTTTCTCTCTCTACTTAACCTAAGAGCTCTCACTTTCTCTCTCTAAAAACCACCACCAAAACAGATTAGATTTATTCATATTGACACTAAGAGATCTTTGTATCACAGAATCATCACTAAGAAATCCTCGTATCGCATAATCACCCCTGGACTTTCTTAGAACTCTTCAACGTTGAGTATCATGTGTCATCCATTAGCAGTTAGTTGGGTGAGACATATACGAACAGACCTAAAAAACTCCTACATAAATTGATGTATATGTTATTGCAGACCGTTCATCAAATACGTTTGTATAGAAACATGTTTCATCTTTCTTATTTTAATGGATTACTTCACCCAAATCAAGAACACGAGTCACAATACTGTCATGGATACCATACTTAAGCCTAAATAATTTGTGTTCTTGCTCAGATATATGTTGAATGGTATCACCTAGTTGACCAAAGAATTGGTCTAAAAATTCTTTTTTTTCTTTCACTTCCATAAGGGGAAGGGTGTTTGTGGCAATTATTGTCAATTTGTTCCTCTTGGGAGCTATTTTTTTGGTAAAGAGAAGAAAAGTTACCAACAAAATATTAAAATTGATTCATGATCTTGGGTTTTTACACTCAACAACGATTAGAAGAAAATGAGGTTTTCTTGAAGGTTTTAGGCGCGGAGAAATTAGACCTAGTACCATAGTCCAACTTATATAGTTTGAAGCAAGAATTCACTATCTACAAGTAGAAATTTCTCCTTCATAGTTTTCCTCAGAATATGAATTATTCCCCGCAATTGTTGACCAAATCATCCCCTTGTTCTTCCATAGTTTTCCTCGGATAGGAATTATTTACAGGAAGCGATTGTCGTCAGAGCGATCTTCGCTTCCCACAGACGGCGCCACTGAAGAGTTTTTAGAAAGTCTAGGAATGATTATGCGATATGAAGATCTCTTAGTGGTGATTGTGCGATACAAGAATCTCTTAGTGTCGATTTAAGTAATTTTACTTAGCTTAGGTACTGTTTTTAGAGAGAGAAAGTGAAAGCTTTTTGGTTAAGTAGAGAGAGAAAGTGTTATATTATTCATCCCGGGATCTGTGAAGCGTGTGTGGTCCTTTTATAGTACAATTGCGGACCCCACACGTTTTAACTCCCATTTATTACATTTTTAGTCCCTGGATCTTATTTTCTTCCTATTTTAGCTATTTCTTAGGTAGCTTATACAATTTTCCCCTCACACGATTTCCTTTTTGCATTTTCCTCATATCGTACTTCTTCTTTACAATTTTCTCCTATCATGTTTCTTTTTCACACTTTTCTCCTTGTCTTTTATTCTTCCTTATCAGTAACCCCCCAGTCATAGTAAAAGTTCTTTTACTGGGACTGTGAATTTTCCTCGAACTTTCAAAGCCAAAGAGTCTTCCTCGAAAATTTCATTTCTTCGAATTCTAATAATTTGCCTCGACTTTTTGAAGCCAAAGAGTCTTCCTCAAAAATCTCTTTTATTCGAATTCATCCTGATAACTGGGGGCCCCTAATCCTTGCACCATTTTAGCCATATGAGCCCCTCGATTTTGACTGTATCGATGCCCCGAATTTATCATATTCGAGGCTAAATGAGGTGCCAGGATTAGTCTATTTGTCATGACGTCATCAATCAACAATGCTCGTCAACATATCTTTTGAGAAACGCTTCATATTCCCAAGACCTGTTCTGACTAGAGAAAGACTGCATCTTCCCCTGTGATGTGTGTCAGTACAATTGGCACCTATATAGCCCATAATGCCCCTAGGCAAACACCAAAAAAAGTCCCCGGGCTTGGTCTATCTGGAAGGTCCACCTTCGTCTATAAATATGGATCTTCTCTCCTCATTGCTCCAACTTTTGTTCAAACCTTTCTAGAGAGAGAAAGCTGGAGAGTAAACCCCGTCGAATTCCTGATTGGTTGTTGATCAGTAAAAATTTTGAGGAGAGAGTTGTTGTTGGAGAAGACATGAGGCCCCAACCCCAACCATATGTTACTACTTTCTTTGGTACCTGGCCTCCCTCAGCAGATTCGACTGTCATCATTCCCCTCCAAAGTCGCACGACAAAATCTACGCAGTGATTCTAATCCACTCGGAAGCATGGGTAAAGATAGACAGCAGAAACACTCATCTGGGAAGAGAAAGAGATCTCATAAAGACAGGAAGAGTTCGCATGAGCAAAAGTGTGCCAAAGAGACGCCACTGGTCATTCGAGAGCCCACTTCCACGATAGCAATCGAGGGTCTCCCCCGAATATCTACCAGCCCTCCTTGGATATCTATCAGCCCTCCTCGGACGTCTACCAGCCCTCGTCGGACATCTATCAGTCCTCCGCGAAAAATAGATTTGGAAGAGTCAAGTTTGCCCTCTACTCCCTCTATGACCATTCATGGGACTCAGTTTTCTCCTTCGAGGACGATTATTACCGAAGAGGACATGCAAAACAGACGAAGCGAAAGCTTAAACGCCAAAGGAAAAACACCTGCAACAGTGTCCCTCGAACCGAAAGTGCCCGTAATCCCCTCTTTAGGGTCCTCGAGCAACACGACCTCCTCTTCTCGAACCATATCCGAAGAGCAAGCTCATCGGATTACCCCAAAATCCAAAGGGGATATCATGTTACCCTTAGAGCTAGATAGCATTGTCGGTCGCAATATTCGGGGCATCGAAAATAAACACATAGTAGCCATGTACAACATTAAATACAAGTATTTTTCAGAAGACGAAGAGGCTATGTTGAGGACCCGATGGTGCATTCCCTCCTATATTACGATTAGGTTCCCATCGGAAGGTGAGACGCCTTTGTGAGTGAGGGACAATGAGCTAGTAGTGTATACTGAGATCATGAACTGGGGGCTAAGGTATCCTTAGACCCCTTCTTCATCGAATATTTGGCGAGGATAGACCTTTGTCCTTCACAAGTTGGCCCCAATATGTGGTTTACTCTGATGGCATGTATTATGGCCTCTAGGCTTTCAGGTCACGAATTTTCGTTAGAGCAAATCATCGGCCTTGCTGGTCTGGCCAAGAACCCTTTCTTTCCCTTTTATTCGTTGACTTTCAACCGGGGACAAAAAGTCTTGAGAGATCTGTTAGAGGCTGACAAGAAATGGAGGCAGCAATTCGTGTTCTTCTCCGGCTACTGGGAGACCGGGTCAGAGGCCACCCCTTCAAATCCTCACAAGCTGTCTCTGATGTGGACCAACAAATGTAAGTTTTTGGCCTTCGAAGCTACTTATTCTGCATTGAATTTTGCTATGTGACTATATCCTAATGTTAGCTATCTACTTTTTGCAGCTATGACCAGGGTATCGAAGGCCTATTCTGACTATGTTGAGGGAGCCACTAACGTTTTCACCAAACTTCACCTGTGGGCCAAAGAGCACTGGGAGAACCGATTTCGACTATGCTTCAGAGATAATAATCTAGCCAGGAGTCGATTGTGGAGGCTCAACCCCCTCGACCGAATTAGTATGAGAGGATTAATGACTCCTCTATCGGAACGGGAAGTTATGGAGCGCGTGAGCCAGAAAGATATAGTGATTTATCTTTCCAAACGCTCTCGTTCGAAGATTCATCTTGGGGATCCTCCTGATGAAGAGGTTTCAGCTAAAGAGCAACAGTTGGGTAACACGCAAGAGCTACCTCCCTCAACCAATACTGTATTGTCTAATTCCAATTCTCCACCTACCACTTCCATCCTTCCACCAAAAAAGAGTGCCAAGGCAAAAGATAAGAAGGATAAAGCTGTCCTAGAACCCATCCAAGAGATATCTGAAGATGGTGAAACACCAGACGATCACCAGGAAACTACTCGGGGGGACGAGATTCAAGAAATATCAAGTGAGCCTGAAAAAGAAGGTGGTGATCCACCCACAGATCGCTCACATCAAACACCAAGCTCTCCTCTTACTGAAACATCCAATCCTGCCCCCCTCGAACATATTCCAAAGCTAGCACATCTCCCCATTCCTCGGAGCAATCCTCCTCAGCATATTAACCCAGATACTCTTGGTGGTGGGTTTTTTAGATTTTGACTCTACAGAGTTAGGGTCTCCGACGAGTTCCTTCGAAGTTCCTTTGGACGATGAATTCTCACTAGATCTTCGAAGACTGTTACATACCTCAGTTAAGAGGGGGAAGAATATGCAGCACCTTGAGAAGCGGAAAAATCATTACAAATTTAAGTCTTTGTTGGCTACCTCTCAGCTCGAAGAAGCCAAGAAACAGCACGCAGTCATAGAGAGCCAAGCAGATGCTTTGTATGAGCGTTTATCTTCCTTTGAAAATTATGTGGTGATGCTGGAGAGGTGCTATCAGGAAGAGAGGGATCTGTACAAGAACAAGACCGATGCCCAGGAAAAAATAATAGCTGAATACAAGAAAGGACATCATCTAGCCTGTGATAGATTCGAAGACTGTACTGCCAGCTTTTAAAAAGTGAAGGAAGATCGAGATGAGTTAGTAAAGAGGATTCAAAATTTCCCTAGACAAGTCGAGGAGGAAAAAGAGAAGGCTGTGAATGCTTATCCAGCTACGTGCACAAACAACTTGAATGCCCGTAATGCCACAACTCGAGCAGGCCTAATCACCCAAATCTATGTTGAATATCCTGAGTATGATTTGGGGAGTTTTTGGAAGCTGGTCCCCCCGGAACTTCGCCCTCCCAACATAGTAGTGAGTGATAGCGAAGAATCAGGAACAGAGGGGAGTGTCTCCTCGAAGAATTCAGACTAAAAGAAAATGTGGGGTATTGTAATATTTTTTGTCTACGACCTTATGAGGTTTTTGGTAGGTTGGCCAACTAAGGCATGTTGTAATATGCTGACTTTTTAACTGATGTTTGTATTTGTGTTATCATACCATTTGTGTTTTTCCACTTATCACATAATTGACCATCATTAAGCGGAGCCAGGGCACAACATATTGAGACATAAATAATAATTTGAGGAGATAACACTTTGGACTCCCCTAAATTGTTTAAGGCAAAGGAAAATTCTAGGCACAAAGTATCGTATCCCAAAAGACAATTCGGGGAGATAACATTTCGAAACATAGCTTGATGTAACCTAAATAATAGTTAAAGTAAAGAAAATTCGAGGTATACAATCATGTGACCCACATAATAATTTGAAAAGACAACAATTCGAGGCACAACTTGCTATGACCCAAATAATAGTTAAGGCGAAATTGGATTCGAGGCACACATTAATGTGACCCAAATAATAATTCAAAGTGACAAGAATTCGAGGCACAGCTTGCTGGGACTCAAATAATAGTTAAGGAACTGAAAATTTCAAGGCACATATAAATGTGACCCAAATAATAATTCGAAGAGACAAGAATTCGAGGCACAACTTGATGTGACTCAAATAATAGTTAAGGCACAGAAAATTTCGAGGCACATATTAATGTGACCCAAATAATAATTCAAAGAGACAAGAATTCGAGGCACAGCTTGCTGCGACTCAAATAATAGTTAAGGCACAGAAAATTTCGAGGCACATATTAATGTGACCCAAATAATAATTCGAAGAGACAAGAATTTGAGGCACAGCTTGCTGTGACTCAAATAATAGTTAAGGCAAAGAATTATTTGTATTAAGCAGCTCATCGGAACACCTTATTAAAACCTTCTTGTGCCTAACAGGGTAGGAAAGAGTATGCCCTCGCTAAGTTTCGTGTTTTAGAATACAAAAAAGGTACGAACATTGCTTGCTAACTAGCTCATCAATCAAGATACAATTTTAAGTGTTCAATGTTCCACGGGAGACGGAGATATCGCCCTTCCTTGTCTTTTAGCTGATATGTGCCCGGTTTTAGTTTTTCGGTGACCTCATAAGGGCCTTCCCAATTGGGTCCCAATTTTCCCAAGCTCTTGTCTTTTGTGTGCAAGAAAACTTTCCGTAGGACTTTATCTCCTACCTTAAAACCTCTGTGCTTTACTTTAGACGCATACCAACTCCTTATAACAGTCTAATAATGGAGGGACGTCAACTGTGCTTGCTGTCTTTTTTCTTCAACCAAGTCTAGAGCCAGTGCTCTGCTTTGGTCATACGTGTCTGCTGCATGTGTTGCTACATGATGTGAGGGGAAAACAATCTATGGAGGGACAACGGTGTCCATTCCATAAACTAAGGAAAATGGAGATACATCAGTGGCCGTTCGTGGAGTCGTCCTGTAAGCCCACAGTACTTCCTGCAAGTAGTCGGGCCATTTTCCCGCCTTTCCTTCCAAGTTCTTTTTCAAACCATCACAAATCGTGCGATTAGTCACCTCCACTTGCCCATTAGCTTGAGGGTGAAATGGTTTAGAAAAACATTGTCGTATGCCCCTCGAGACGCAAAAATTTTTGAACTCCTTGTTATCAAATTGAGGTCCGTTATCCGTTGTGATTTGCAACGGCATTCCAAAACGACAACAAATTTTTGACACAATGAATTTGATCACATCTTTGGCCTTTGTCCCTGCTAATGGTTCCGCTTCTAACCACTTAGAAAAATAATCCACCGCTACAATGATGGTTTGCCTGCCACCTGATGCCATTGGTAAAGGCCCGACGAGATCAATACCCCACCTATCGAACGGGACCGCTTCCGAAATACTCTCTAATATTACCCCAGGATTATGGATCACATTATCATACCGTTGACACGTGTCACATCAGTTTACTAAATCTCTTGCATCTGCAGCGATAGTAGGCCAATAATAACCAGCCAGAAACACCCGTTGAATTAATGCCTTATACCTGCAATGGGCGGAGCCTTCCCCATCGTGTAATTTAGACAGGATGATTTGCGACTCAGCCTTGTTCAGACACCTTAATAATGGTCGGCTCATAGATTTCTTATACGGCACGCCTCCCAGCAGGATATACCCATGAGACTTGAACCTGATTTTCCTAGCCTCGTACTTTTCGGCGGGTAAAGTATCGTTTTCCAAGAAATTGATGATGTCTGACCTCCAATCATCTGTAATCACATTACTTTCCTCGTGAATATTTACTGCATGCTCCTCATCAATCGAGATCGATGGATGTTCCTGATTCAAGACCCAAGGGTATCCCTCTGTTCGTGAAGCGGAGGCCAGAGAATCTGGGACAACATTTAATTCCCTTCGAATATGTTCATACTTGACTTCCTCAAATTCAGATACCAAATCTTTCAATACTTTCAAATACTTTATCAGCTTATCCTTTCTGGCTTCGGATTCTCCCAAGGCTTGGTTTATTACCAATTGCGAATCGCTGACCATTCTAACCTTTCTAGCCCCACATATCTGAGCCAAACGCAGGCCTGCTAATACAACCTCATACTCAGCTTCGTTGTTGGTGGCCTTAAAACCGAATCGAATGGCTTGGAACATAGCTATCCCTTCTGGAGAAATCAATTGGACACATGCCCCACTTCCAGAAGTGTTCGAACCCCCATATGTTCGTACCAACCATTATGTTTCATCAATATGGTCATGGACTTCTTTTTCCTCTCTATCCGAATGGAATTCGACCAAGAAATCAGCTAAAACTTGGGATTTTATCGCCGTTCGAGGCTCAAATGCTATGTCGAAATCTCCTAGCTCCACCGACCATTTAGTCATCCTTCCAGAGATATCAGGCCTTTGTAATAAACCTTTCAGGGGAAAAGCTGTCCGAACGATTATAGGATATGCCTGGAAGTAAGGTCTCATCTTTCGAGCCGTCGTTACTAAAGCCAAAGCTACCTTTTCCAATTTGAGATATCGCTTCTCCGCATCCAACAAACTCTTACTGACATAATAGATTGGCTTCAGGAGAGATTCCTCTTCGCGGAGTAGGACGGCACTGACTGCACACCCTGACACTGCTATATAGACAATTAATTTCTCTCCTACCAATGGTTTAGACAATACCTCAGGAGACGTTAGATACTCTTGGATTTGGCGAAAAGCGGTTGAACATTCGTCGGTCCAACAAAACTGTTTCGCATTTCGTAACACCTTGAAGAAGAGTGCACACTTATCTGAAGACCGAGAGATAAATCTATTCAGAGCGGCCAATATCCCTGTCAGAACTTGGACTTCTTTGTTATTTCGGGGGGTGTCATGGTGATTAGAGCTTTTATCTATTCTGGATCAGCCCCGATGCCTTTTTCGCTGATCATGTAACCAAGAAATTTACCCGACCTCACCCCGAAAATTCACTTCTCCGGATTAAGTTTCAAACTGACCTTTCTTAAATTGTGAAACGCCTCTTCAAGGTCAGCAAAATGATCTTCGTCCTGCGAACTTTTGATTAGCATATCATCGATATAAGCTTCCATATTCCGTCCAATCTGTCCCTCAAAGATTTTATTGACTAGGCGCTGCTAAGTTGCTCCCGCCTTTTTTCAAGCCGAACGCCATAACTTTGAAGCAGTATAACCCTCTCCCGGTAATAAAAGACGTACTTTCCTCTTCTTTAGCATTTAACCGGATTTGGTTATATCCTGAGTAAGCGTCAATGAATGACAACAGTCGGTTACCCGAGGTCGAATCTACTAATTGGTCGATGCGGGGCACTGGAAATAGATCTTTGGGACAAGCTCTGTTTAAATCTGTGAAGTCAACGCACATTCTCCACTTGTCGTTCTTCTTCCGCACTAATACTGGATTTGATGCCCACACAGGATAATGCGACTCGCGAATGTGGACTATGCTTAGTAGCCTTTCCACTTCCAAAAGAATAGTTGTCGCCTTCTCCGGAGAAACGGGCCTCCTATTCTGAACAATAGGTCTGACATCAAGTCGTACCGCAAGTTTATGACAGATGACTTCCGGTGGTACTCCTGTGACATCCTGTGCACACCTAGCGAACATATTGAGTTTGTAAGATAAAAATGAAATTAACCTTTCTCTGAATTCCAAAGGAAGTTTTACCCCGATCCTTAGAGATTTGCCACTCTCAAATTCATGTGCTTCGGAATCTTCCTCAGAGTTTTACTTCTACCTCTTTCTTGAATGGCCCCCGGCCCAACTCGACCACACATTAAAATTCGTCGACCACCACTGTTGGGGCGCCGGTAAAGCCCACTATAGTTCTGTCGGAACGTCTTATAACCGGTGGGTCAGAAATTCTCCTGTAAGTGCTCATAAACAAGATATTCGTTGAGCTCCCTGTATCGATAAGTATCTTCTGAACTTGATCCCCAGCGATGCCCGCGGCGATCACCACCGCATCCTCATGGGGGGTTGCAACATTTCACATATCATCATCGTCAAAATAAATAATGGGAGAGGGCGATCGGTGCATTTGTGCCGATACCCCCGCTTCGATCTGGGTAGTCAAGTTGACCATGTGCCTCTTTCTGGAGCTGTTGGAATTTCCCGCAATAGTGTCTCCTCCAAAGATTGCCAGGGAATCCAAGAAAGCACAGAGGCTATTCACCCTCCCCCTCGGAATAATCTCTTCCACCATATTTACATTTTTCCTACCCTCCTTGGGATCCAAATACTCTTGTTCAACGTCAAAATCGTCGACCCCTTCGGAGATCACCATGGCTGTGTCAGTGTTCTTTGGGATGGCCTTCACCATGGCGTTCTTCTGGGAGTGTTTTTTGACAAACTCCAGTAACATTCCATTCTCGATCAAAGCTTGCACTTTTTTTTCAAAGCTATGCAGTCTTTGGTATCGTGCCCAATATCCTCATGATACTTGCAATACTTATTAACACTCCTGCTCTCCCTCGGAGTCTGTATGGGAAAAGGCTTCCTGAACGGTACTATAGATCTTGCCTTGTCGAATATTGCAGCAACATTTTCTGTCAACTCCGCAAAATAGTCAGGTCGAACCCACTTATTCAACATGGGTCTTGTTCCTTGATTGTAATTTTGCTGGTTGCCATTGTACTGTGGGTTTGTTTTCTGCCTCGACGGACATTGACCCGTACTTTTGGCTTGAACATTAGCGCGGGGCCCCTGGCTACTCGGCTCAGATCTTTGAAATTGATTCTGATCCAATTGATCCCCAGATCCTTTCTCCGACGCCTGAGTCTCTTCCACCAGGATCCTCTTCTCGGCCTGATCTAATAACGCTCCGAAGGTCATTGCCTGACTTTCTGCCACTGTATCTTTCAACAATCCGGGGAGTAGGCCCATCCTAAAAGCTGCAAGCGCCAGTAAATCTTTACAATACTCCATGTCTATTTTTGTTTTGACAAAACGGTTAGTGTAATTCTTCAGGCTCTCTCGATTCTTTTGTCTACAATAGATTATCGTGTCCCCGTTAGCTCTGAATGTTTTGCTCCCCATAAACTGTTGTCTGAAGATGTTCCAGAACATGTCAAAATTCTTTATCGAGCCCTGCGGAAACCTATTATACCATTTGGAAGCTACCCCCTTGAAGGTCTGAGAAAACGCTCTACACAGCAACTTATCATCGTCGTTGAAATTAATCATAAAATTTTTGAATTGTTTGATGTGATTATCCAGGTTTTGCGTCCCATCGAATTTTTATAACTTTGAAATATCAAAATGCTTAGGGAGTTTTCCCACCAAAATGTCCGGGGACAGAGGAGAGGCTCTCCAATTGTGACATGTGCGATACACGTTGGATCGTAAATTGTCACTGTTCGGAAAGTACAACCCTTCATCGGATGGTAGAGTATATTGGTACTGCCACTCTGAATTTCGCGGGCCCATATCTGCTTTCCTAACATGATACTTCGCGTGGCCATAAGCCCGATTGTCAATTCGAACACGGTGAGTCTTCTCCCTCGGAGACTTCCTCTCCGAACTTCTTCCTCTATGGTAATCAGTGTATCTGCGATCGTGTTTTTTCTTTCTGTTGTATTTCCGAGGGGACAAGTCCGACGAACTGTATCGAGAGTAATCGCTCGAGTCAGACGAACCCAAATGTCGCCTCTCTCCCCTCCTCGACGATCGACGTTCGTGCCCTCGGTATCTATCGTCTCTATTTCTGGGACGAAATCCAGTTTTGCGCTCCTCTTTTTCACTAATCGGCTCCCTCCTTATCTCGTAAAGAAAATTTTCCTGTACGGTGTCCTTTTCTGCCTTCAACCTTTCGATCTCTAGCAATAATTCATTCTTTCGAGCCAATAGATCTGAGTCATCGAAAGCATCTCCGACTCGCTGGCCCCCTTGTCCCTCGTATTCCATATCGTTCTGGTTGTCATCGCCCACTAGGTTCTCCATGCAACTGTTGACCAAATCAACCCCTTGTTCTTCCATAGTTTCCTCGGAATAGAAATTATTTCGAGAAAGCGATTGTCGTCAGAGAGATCTTCGCTTCCCACAGACGGCGCCACTGAAGAGTTTTTAGAAAGTCTAGGAATGATTAGGCGATATGAAGATCTCTTAGTGGTGATTATGCGATACAAGAATCTCTTAGTGTCGATTTAAGTAATTTTACTTAGCTTAGGTACTGTTTTTAGAGAGAGAAAGTGAGAGCTTTTTGGTTAAGTAGAGAGGGAAAGTGTTATATTATTCATCCCGGGATCTGTGAAGCGTGTGTGGTCCTTTTATAGTACAATTGCGGACCCCGCACGCTTTAACTCCCATTTATTACATTTTTAGTTCCTGGATCTTATTTTCTTCCTATTTTAGCTATTCCTTAGGTAGCTTATACAATTTTCCCCTCACACGATTTCCTTTTTGCATTTTCCTCCTATCGTACTTCTTCTTTACAATTTTCTCCTATCATGTTTCTTTTTCACACTTTTCTCCTTGTCTTTTATTCTTCCTTATCAGTGTTGACCTAATGTCTCCCTCATATTACTAACATAAATTGAACGTGTTAATCCTTGAACCAAAGATATTTTCGGATTTTTTTACCTTTCTATTTTTGAACAAGTTCCAATCTATAATAATGCTTGATTTCTAATATTTCCGTTATTGGGTTACCAAATTGTCACTCTATTGTTTGGATCGTAAAGTCAATTGGTTTAGGGATTTCAAATTGATTATGATCCATAAATAATTCTAAATAAAGGCATTTTTCTAATATTTTCCGCAGAATACAAAACCAGATAATTCGTAAATACGTTATGATGAAATGTGATAGATGTGAGACATGACAACAGATAAGAGATGAAATATTATCCATACAATACTAAAGAAATATGATATATGGGAGTCAATCGATTAATGTAGATGAGGTACCATAGATGATGAGAGGTGATATACACGACCATATATGAGAGCAAATATGGTACATCTTTATTTTATTGATCTGTTTGTACTCGGGTCAGCTCTTCCTCAATAGCATGATCTAATATATCATTTTCTTCCAGGTCTTGATTAGTATGAGTCTCATTTTTCCAGACTTGGTGTAAATTGGTAGGTTCTTTTACAACTTTATTGTATAATAGTAATTCAAAACTAAACAATAATAATTTTATGAAACAAAGCCAAAAAACAATGCGACATAATGATATGTGTAAGAAAAATTGAATCATGAGAGACTATATCATGTGGAACGATATCACACAGGATAATATCATACAACACAACATTATGCGGGACTATACGAGCCCAAACATTATAAATTTTATGCGAGACTATATCATGAGAGACCATTTCATCATAGATTATATCATGCGAGACCAGATATTAAAAAAATTGTGTGAGACAAAGTATTACAATATATAAACAAAAAGCAAGTTAATAATAAACACATATGTCCAAAATGTTACACTATTACTTAGGTTTTTAAAATATATTTATCAAGATTAAATAATCTTGATCACCCTTTTTTCACAATAAAATTCTCCACAACATCTTTTTGCCATGAAACATTCTCCAAAATAATATTAATATGCTTCTTCTGGTTGGGAACCATATCTTAAATCATTTCTTTCTCATGGATCACCTCTATAGCATGAGGGTCCTAGCTTTCCACAATAAAATTAGAATGATGGTCCTTATTTTTTATAATAATAGTAATAAGGTTATCCTGACTTGGAACCATCTTATGTATCTTATTTATAGCAGGGTCTTTATATTTTAGAACAACGTTAGTAGGGTTCTCCTAGTTTAAAACCATTTTATGTATCACCTCTATAGTAGTAAGGTCCTGGTTTTCTACATCAATATTGGAAGCAGGGTCATGTATAATAATTTGTTAATTATGAGAGTATTGTATATTAGTAGAATCATGATATTACATATTAGTATGGAAGCCCTCACTACATGTTTTTTTATTAGGTAATTCTTTCATTTTTCATGTGTTTGTTTTATTTTTGTATATATTTCAGAGTTGAGTTTATTGTCAACTCAGAGTGAAACGCAAGAGAAGCCAAAAGGGATAAAAACCCTAATTTTATTAAATAAAAACAACTCCCCAAACAATGTAAAGAAGATATGTTTATATAAGGGTTCACTTGAAACCCTAAAACCAAAAATTTGAAAATTACTAAAATATCCTAAAATATTTAAAACTCGAAATAAACTCATAGATGAGCCCGAATGCCCAAAAAAGCCCAAAATCAGACACCAGAGCTGCAAATTGTCAATTCACCGCATTCTTCGGGTGATCGCCAGTCTTCATAAATTTTAGCGCTAAACTGTCTACATCATTCCTGCCGGGGTGAAGAAGATTCGTCCTCGAATCAGAACCAGTCTCCTCGTCAGAAGAGTCACCTGCATAAGGAATCAGATGCTTAACATTAAAGACATCAGACGTACGAACATGGCTAGACGAACGCAGTCGATAAGCATTCGGGTTGATCCGCTCCACAATCTCCACCGGGCCAATCTTCCGGGCGGCCAGTTTGTTGTACTCGCTAGCAGGGTACCGAAGTTTGGTTAAAACTGCCCACACATAGTCACCAACTTCGAACTGAACAGGACGACGATGAGAATCCGCCTGAGATTTATACTTGGCGGTGCGCAAGACAAGCTGATCGTAAGTCGTCTGGTTGGTTTGGCGAATCTGCGATACAAGCTCCTCAGCAGTTGTGTGAACACTAATTGTACTGGGTAGGGCGAGCAAGTCGACAGGACCCCGGGGCACAACACCATACATCACCTCGAAATGACAAAGACCCGTCGAGCGGTGAAGGGCATGATTGTGGGCAGACTCTGTCTGCGGTATGCGCTGATCCCATGCCTTCGGGTGATCTCCCACCAGGCTGGTGTCACGGTCAGAAACAGGAAACACATCTGTAAACACATCAGTCCCAACAGGGCTAGCAATAGGGAACACATTGGCAAACACAGCAGTCACATCAGAGCTAGCAATGGGAAACACATCTGCAAATACATCAGTCCTAACAGGGCTAGCAACGGGAAACACATCTGCAAACACATCAGTCCCAACATGGCTAGCAATAGGAAACACCTCTGCAAACACATCAGTCCCAACAGGGCTATCAATAGGAAACACATCTGCAAACACATTAGTCACAACAGGGCTAGCAACTGGAAACACATCTGCAAACACATCAGTCCCAACATGGCTAACAATAGGAAGCACATCTGCAAATACATCAGTCCCAACAGGGCTAGCAACGGGAAACACATCTGCAAACACATCAGTCCCAACATGGATAGCAATAGGAAACACCTCTGTAAACACATCAATTCTAACATGGCTAGCAATAGGAAACACATCTGCAAACACATTAGTTACAACATGGCTAGCAACGGGAAACAAATCTGCAAACACATCAACTATCACAACCTCCACCGTAACCTCCGCCATATCATCATCATACGTATCAAACTTTGGGAGACCATCAGGAACAATGGGGGCCGGTTCAAATGCCTCGTGAGAGAATAGACCCCTAGCACCCGTAGCATTCGGACATTCTACCTGACGATGCCCTAATTCTCCACAGTCAAAGCAACGTAACTTACCAGCAGAACGGTTGGACGCATTAATGGGAACAATGGGAACGGTTGGACGTGGAACTGGTGTGGACGCCGAAGTCCGTGAAGGAGCACCAGTCCGTACGCCAATCTGGGTCCGGCGAGCCAACTGTTTTTCTGCCTGGAGGGCACACCGATGGGCTTCAGAAACAGAGCACGAGTCGAACATGTTCAACACATCTTGAAGCTGAAGACGCAACCCACCAATATAGCGGGATACCCGCTGATGCGGCGACTCGTTCACATCTCTACGAGCCAGCAACTGATAGAATTCTTTTGTATACTCGTCCACAGATCGTGGTCCTTAACGAAGATTCTGGAGTCGCTGGAATAGTTCCCGCTCGAAGTTGTAAGGTAGGAAAGCCTTGCGAATTTTTTTTCTGAACTTCTCCCAACTGCAGACTTTCTCCTTGCCTTCACGCTTACGGGTCTTCTTCACTTGCTGCCACCAAGCATGTGCCTTGCCGCGCAGGTGGATGGTGACCAAAGCGATCATTCTCTCCTCAGGAACTTGCTTGAAGTCCAACACTTCCTCAACCTGGGATAACCAATC
The DNA here is from genome assembly GCA_036936605.1 of Limnanthes douglasii subsp. nivea. Taxonomy (NCBI): domain Eukaryota; kingdom Viridiplantae; phylum Streptophyta; class Magnoliopsida; order Brassicales; family Limnanthaceae; genus Limnanthes; species Limnanthes douglasii. The sequence continues at coordinate 85,927 of JAUPFV010000001.1, forward strand.
AACAAACGCCTCTGCCTTAAGGCTACCATCAAAGTCCGGGATGTCTACCTTAAATCCAAGCTCCCAGCGTCGGTCGTGAGAAGTATTCTGTTCGAACCCCTTCCCAAAAGGGTTATCGATACCTTCAACCTCTGTGCCTTGTTGCATGGCGTTAAGATCAGCCATCTGATGGGCAAGATCGGCCACCTGACGGCGTAGGTCAGCAACTTCACGATCACCGAAATCACTTGTATCTCTAGTCACTGCAGCGCCACCGCGACCGCTGGTTCTTCCGCGCACCATCTCGTAGGACTGCCTGTGTCTGATACCACTATGACTCAGAGTGAAACGCAAGAGAAGCCAAAAGGGATAAAAACCCTAATTCTATTAAATAAAAACAACTCCCCAAACAATGTAAAGAAGATATGTTTATATAAGGGTTCACTTGAAACCCTAAAACCACAAATATGAAAATTACTAAAATATCCTAAAATATTTAAAACTCGAAATAAACTGATAGATGAGCCCGAATGCCCAAAAAAGCCCAAAATCAGACACCAGAGCTGCAAACTATCAATTCACCGCATTCTTCGGGTGATCGCCAGTCTTCATAAATTTTAGCGCTAAACTGTCTGCATCATACCTCTGATGTTTATTGTCAACATAGACAGTTGAAGTGTTTTTTCAAGTTCAACCTCTCTTTTTAAATATTTTTTTTATCTTTTTTTCCAATTCTAAAATGATACTATCTTTTTTAATCATTTTCTATTGTAGTTCTGTAATCTTAACTTTAATATATTTACAATTAATTGCATAACTCTCTTGTTAAGTTTATGCTTTGGATAGCCACATGCTCGATTGTTTGGGAGTTTTCATGTTAACCCTCTATAAACTAAATAACTTGAATATTAAAAACTAGATAATGGGAATTCTAAAATGATAGATGCAGGACAACACAATCATGATAGTTATGTGACAGCCAATGCATGTGAGGATAGATGTGAAAGAGAACGAGGATGAAAGACCATAAATGATGATAGATACGGGAGGAACAATGCATGTGAGGCCATATAATGATGTGAAATCATATAAACGGTGATAGATGTAAATATATGTAAATAATGTGAAACCATGTATACGATGATAGATGCTCAACCATATAAAGAATGTGAAACCATGTAAATGATGTAGATAATGATAGATATGCAACCATGATAGATAAGAGACCATAAACAGATGATAGATCGAAGATATTTACCTTTTATTTATACAATAATCTATTTAGTCTTCTATTTTATACTCTCAAATGGTAGTTTATGTCAACTATTTTCTTTGAATTTTCTTTTTTACTAACTTTTCGGGTCTTTTTAGATTCCTAAAAAATTGAGACACTAAATTTTTCTTATGTGAACTAACAGCACGTTAGTACAGTGCCAACATTTTTTTGCATATTCAAAATATTTTATTAGTTGTGCAATATTCTTTGTTGATTGTTTCATTCGATATGTTGTCTTTTTAGTTTGTATAAATTTTTTACTTTGATGTTCTTGAACAATGAATTCATTTATTATTTTCTCTACATCAGCAGAATTATTTATATCCCCATCTTGTTGCATATCCCAATTTATACCTCCATCATCATCATAAAGATTAATTTCTACACCAGGAAACTCCTCTTAATTTTTTTTACATAAACATCATCTTCTTCTTCTTTTTTCTTCCTCTGTATCAACATCTTCTTCTTGGTAATCTTTTTCCTCGTTAATTTCTTCTTTTTGTTGGACATCCCCATCAAATGGTTATTCTTCTTAATTTGTCAGGGTCTAATAATCCTTCCAAAACCCATAATATTTTTAAATACTTAAGTAAATAATATATCTTGGATGGTGTAATATATGATAGATGTGGGACATTGTATTGAATGATAGACGTTGGATAATCAAAATGCACGATAAATGTAGGATAGTGTAATACACGATATATACGAGATAATGTAATGCAAGATAGATGTGGGATAATGTAAAGCATGATAGATGCATGATACCATATATATGATAAATGTGGGACATCATATAGATGATATGTGCGAGATATTATATTAAATGATAGACCATGTATTAAAAAACAAAACAAAAATTGATACTACGGATTAAATATACCTGTTAATTTGTGATCTCTTTTAGAGTTTGAATCAAATTAAATTTAACTTTCCTTTCAATATCCAGCCATTTTTAGCATATTGGTACCTTACCTTTAATTATGTCTCATTGACAAATACTTTTGTGTTCCATGATGAATGACTACATCTTAATGATTCGTTATATAATTTTTTTTACTATTTTTAATGATTTTTTAAAAATAGAGTAAAAAACTTGACGAGTAATAGAGCAACACATCTAACTACTTTATCAAGTTTTGTTTCGTGACAAAGGTTTATTGAATTCATGAGCTTATCCTTTATTTCTCAAGCCCAATCCATGTATTTTATGTAATAAACCATTATAGAAGCTCGTATATCCCCAGATCTACAGAAGAACAATATGAAGCATGCTAATATTATGAACAATATTATAATATCTTTTACAACTCCATCTTCTTGTGCACTAACTGATTTGGTTATTGCATCATATAAACATGCAAAACCTTTGGTTACTATAAGTATAAGATATATGCGAAGATGATGTTAACTTGCGAGGCCATTTAGAGATCATCCATGTGAGGCTAGTGTAATGCATGATAGATGTGGGGACACTATAATGCATGATAGATATTAGACAAGTAATATATGAAAGATGTGGGGTAATGTAATGCATGAAAGATGCAGGACATCATATAGATGATAGATTTGAGACCATACATATGATATATGGGTGACACCATATAAACGGTATGTGCATGATAGTATAATAGTGTAATATGTAACAAAATAGGGAATTTCATACCTTTATCATTTTATTTGTAATTGGTTTTGATCGTTTGTTTTACTTTTCTTGTCATTTCATCAGAAAAGCAAATCTTCATTTTCTTCAGATTCAAAATATCTTGATTCAAATTTTATTTTTAATAGCATGTGTTCTTTTCCATGCTTTAAACCAAATATAATCTTCATATCATTGGTTGTAAGTGTTACCAACTTTGTCCCTAAGTTGAACGTTTCTTCTTTAGCGTCATATATTTTTATTATTTCGACGATAAAATTCTAATTTTTTTGTAGGGTGTTTTCGTTCCTCAGATCGTATGTTCCTTTAAGAATGGAATAAAATGGTATTTTCTTTGCAGCTTCTAGGTGTGCCTATTTTATTATATGTTCTTTCATTTGATTAATTCTTGGAAACAAATATGATCTGAAAAACAAGCTTTTGGTGGCATGTTTCATGTAAACATTACGAGATAAGTATTAATTGAAGAAAGCTGGACAATGAAGACTGTACACCACATGGTAGATGAAGGACAATACACCATATCATATATGCGGGACAATACATCATATGGTAGATGCGGGACCGGAAATCACATGCAGGACAATGCATCATATGATATATGCGAGACTAGTTACAAAGTAGATAACAATGCGGGACTACTTACAAAGTAGATGTGGAACTATACAAAAAATGTGATGCCATGCAGAGATGTGAGACTAATTACAAATGAGTAATGCGTGTCTCGTATCTCGCAAAGCAAAACATGAGAGAACCAAAGTCTGAAAAACTATTAACAAAAAACAACACTGAATATTTTTTTAAACTGCAACAAAAACTGCTTATACATGACGATAGATGAAAGAAACCAGTTTATAAATGATGATAGATGTGAGATAATAGTAATTAATTATTGAAAAACTAAAAACTAACAATATCACTAAAAATATGCAAATGGAAGAAGATGATGATCAGAAATTTATTTCTTACTGTTTTAATGAGAACGATGAACGAAGACTAATCAGAACTCTATATGAAGTCGGTTTTGTTACGTTAACAGTAGAAAAAACGATGATGTTAGAGGTTTTACAACTAAAATTGATGAGATTTCTTGTTAAAAGAGAAAATCGACATATATAGTGAAAGCTAAAAAAAGAAAAAGAAAACTTCAGTGAATAACATCATGAGCGGTTTTCTATTTTTAAACTGAAATTTATATCAAAATATTTTAAATAATTAATAAATTAAAATTTTAAAATATTAAACTGCAATATTTTTTTAAACGGCTTTCTTACCTTATATTTGTTTTCATAAAATTAAAATTAATTATTATATTTGTTAATATTTTGTGCTAACTATCTAAAAAACTATTATTTTGAACAGGAGGGCTTGAGATTTTGATTCTTCAACCTTGATGTACATTGCATTGGCATGGAAAAAATTAATGGGAATAGACCATCAAGTGAAGTCCATAGCTGGATCTTATGTCAAACATGAGTGTTTGTGTAGTCTCACATGGAAACATGTGGTGCTAAATGGCATCAAAAGAAACTCTTTTGGACTCATGTTGGAGAAGCCATTTCAAAACAAGACAACATCATTTAAAGTCAACCTAACAGTCCTTTAGAACTGGACAGGGCTGGGTTACATATGCATACCATAACTTTTATTACACCAATCATTAATCTGTTGTGTTGAGAAAACAAAAATAATAATAAAATGATCTTTAGGTTTCAACCAATAAATAAAACACTACTAATAATTTTTCTATTGTTTATAGGAACTGGTTTGCATGTCTAAACTCTTTTATACTTCTCCCAAAAGCTTGGACTTTTTTTCCCTAATAACATAATTATAAATTTTAAGAGAAAACATTGAGCAGGCTGATGAAAACATGTCAAAGTTTGGTTATTATATTCTATTTTTATGTTTGATAAATTTTGTATTCGTGTTTTTTACGTTTGAATTTTCTAATTTTTTATTTTGATAATTTATATTCGTGTTGTTTTGTATGCTTGCGTTAGTTTTTAGATCGAGCTACCATAAAAATATACAATTAAAATGTAAACAGATAAAAAATAATATAATTAAATTAATAAAAATAATAAATACCTGAAAATTAAATAATTAAAATTAAATCAAGAATATATGAAAAGAATTGAGAAATTAAAATTTTGACCCTACCTTTTTTTTTTACTTTTGTATTATTTTTATACAAAAAATAATCAATAAAAACATAAATTTTGAAAAATAGACCTAAATATATAAAAACGTATGGAGTTTGTTTGACAAAAAGCAAAACAATTTTTGAACAATGTTACCGATATCAGTTGTGTTTCAAAGTGCAACGAAATAGATTTTTCGATGTTTTTTGTAATTTATAACCCGACATTGTTTGTTACACTAAATTTTGCTAACAATCGTGTTTAACTGTTTGTATTCTCGAGGATTGTATTTTTCTTCTTCTTTTCTATATCTCTCATATACCCACTATTGGAGAAACTAGTTTTACAATAGACTAAAATTGATAGAAATTGTCACTGACACGTAGCAAGAAGGATTTTACAACAGATCTGCGACCAGTGGTTGCAGTTATGTTAAATGGGATCATTAGCAAAACTCAGTTGCCACCGGGAAGCTTTTGAAATCGGAAACCGTTGTAAAATTAAATCCAGATAGAACCGGATCATTGTTGTAAGTTAGTGCATATTTTCAGCCAAACGGTTAAGTCTGTTGATTTGTCTATCACTGCAAACGTCGTGACCATCTGGTTGCACACTAACTGATCTTAACTTTGTCACTGACGGTGTTGCAATTTTGTTGGAAACGAATTTGAATTCGATTGTCAGTGTAATTTATATCGTTGAAGATCCGTTACAACCCTATTGTAGTTGTCATTGCAATTTTATTGTAAGCTCGCTGTTAAATTTAAAGAGAATTTAAAAAAATAATGTTTAGCGATGCAGCTCCATTTCATGATTCCAAATTTTAAAATATAATATAATTAATCAAATATGATTCATAAATACAAAATATGGTTCGAAAAATAGAATTGATATTCACATCAAAAGGTTCTTAATACTTCTTCATAACCTTACAACTTGATGACTTTACATATATCTATTCATTCTTCTCTCTTTCAGTCTTCAGTGATGATTTTCCATACATCTATTCCTTTTTTCTCTTTCAGTATTCAGTGTTACATGTATAAAATATGCCAATTTATACGTGTACAAAATATACCAAGTCAGCGTGAGTGAATATTTAGTTTACAAAAATATGATAAAGCTAATAAATGAGGTTTCAAACTAAGATATGTCAATTTATATATATATATATATATATATATATATATATATATATATATATATATATATATATATATATTGTGCGCAAATGCGTTCACGCAAAAGAAAAATAGTAAACCAATATTAATATAGTTGTAACAGTTGTAGCTTCTTTAACTGAAATTCAAAAACTTGTTAATCTAAATTTCATACAGAGCATAATCAAGATCACATTGACCAAGATCAACAAACACGACTTGATAAAAACTGATAAATAATAGAAGTCTCAAAATGTTAAAAACAAATGTGTAACATGAGTTTGAATCTGGATCATATCACAATCATTCTTTTAATACTTCATTTTAAAAACAACAACTCCATAACACTAAAACTAAGCCTTATGTTATGTAAACAGTTGCAAACTAAAATGAAATAAGGTGTCCTTTATTAGTTATATACAATCATGATCCAACCAAGACAAGTCAGTAAGCAAGTGAAACTTAATGACATAGTCACTTTTTGTGAGAAGATTACACGAACAAACATAACTCCAAATGATTTTAAGAAATATTACTCTCAATACTGAATAAAGAAAAAATATAACTCAGGATATAACAAATAAAGAGCTAGCATGATCAGGAAAAAACTGACATGTTGTAAAGCCTGCACACATTTCTCTACATGAGAAGCAGTTTTTTATATTTGTCGGCCCAAAATTTTCTTTAATATATATAAACGTAAGACGAAAAAAATTGTATAAGTTTGAATTTATTACAAAATATATAATTATATACGACAAACAATGTTCCACTCATTGTATATATTTAAAAACTGAATACAAGTTAATAGGTTTCTTTTGCCAAGCCATTCACTGTCATTTAAAAATTTAGTAGAAAACAGTTATTTATAACTCAATTGAAACCATTTTATTGTACTTTAGTTGTAGCAACATAGGGAACACAAAAAACTTTAGGTGAAGCTTGGCGAGGTTAATTTATGTTTGAGGGTAATTGAGTAATTTGTTTAGAGTTTTGTGGAAGTTTTGTAGGTATTTAGTATTTTGAGTAGAGAGTAGAGGGAGAATTAAGCTGCCTAGTTGCAGTTAATTTTCATTACCCATCTTTAATGCAGGTGGTTGGGTATTTATACCCTTATATTTTGGGTCTTATGGGTTTTCGGGTTATGTTTAATGGACCCGGGTCATGTTTAAAGACCCATGAGCTCTAAGTAGGAGAGCAAGTAGCTTAGTCAAGAAGTGTTTAGGTTTTTTAATACTTTTGTCATAGTTCGAACAGCTCAATGAGCTGAGTGTTCGAAGTGTTATGTCCGGTCCGGTGAGTTTGGTCTGATTTGTCCTTGTCCGGAGAGGATGCAGAATTTGGACTCATCAGGAGCCCCTTTTTTAGGTGTTTGTTCAAATACCTTTGTCAAAAACCTGAAAAACAGTCCGATGTCAGGGGTGGTTTTAAACCGGACAGGTCTGTTTGTCTTATGGTTTTATCCGGACTGATAAAGCTTCATGAATCCAAACGGTTTTTTGCCAAAGTTTGTGGGACACGTGTCGCTTTCTGGTTGGTTGTTTCAACCGTTTTTCACCTTGAATTTCGAACCCACCTTCTTCGAAAAGCAACCTCTTAATTAAAGGTGGTGACATCAGCGCCGTCTTTAATCATTACCAATCTTTTCGAATTCTCCTAGGAATCAAACTCCTTTCTCAGATTCACTATAAATTAAAACACTTTCTACTGTTTCACCATCACTCTCATTTTTACTCTGCAATTTCTTAAAGCTTTTTCTCTTCAAAACAAACTTTTACCCAGATTGTTTATGTTTACAGCGAGGAATGCTCTGATCAAAGGTGGGTGGCTCAACCTTTCTGAATTAGAAAAGGCGCAAAAGATCGAAAGGGAAAGACGCATTGCAGCAGGATTACCCGTTTCACCCATTGGCAAGCCAGTGACTTCAGCCGCAGAATCAGATCAAGGTTCCTCTTCCTCAAAAGGCAGGAAGCCGAAAAAGCTATTTCAAACTAATCTCTCCCCTATTATCTCTGGTTCCTCGGTTCAGGAATCCGAACCTGTTGTTGAGCCAGGAGTAACAGTTACCAGCTTCAAAAAGCCCTCCCCCTTCCTAGCTATGCGGTCAGACACTGAAACCTCCCCTCAAAAGTTAGTCGACCGGAGAAAAGGACGGTTGGTCAAGGGTCAGACCTCTAAGAGCACTCCTTCAAAATCGAGTGCCAAAGACAACAGCATTGGGTCAGAAGTGCCCATCAGAGCTCCCAAGGACAGACTGTCTAGTCCGGAGGGTAGTAGCCCAGTTCTTCGAAGAGAAACCTCTGCATCAGAACCCTAGTCGGAGGCCAGAAGCCAAGGGAACACTGAAGCCCAGCAGTCCGGATATCAGGCTGAGCCAGATTTGAACCCTCCCCTTGCTACTACTACTGAAAACCCTTCACCTATTATGGAGGAAGTAATGGAGGACTCTGTCGAAGAGGCTCCATTTGAGTCTGAGCCCTCCGGTCAGACCAGTAGTGCTGTTATTGCCAAAAAAGACAAAGGCAAAGAGAAGTTGTGCTTGAGGCATCCGGAGCTGCCGGAGAGTCTCGAAGGAAGGGTGGGGCCTTGTTTTCACAAGGTTAATGTCAAGTACCTCCTCGCCCTGCAAAAGATTAACTATGCATTCATCCACACAGCTGAACTGGGCCGGATGCGTACGAAGTGGGGAATACCGGAGAACGTGAAAATCGGGATCCCTATACACCCAGAGACTCCCATGGACTGCAAATTAAGTGAAATTGTCATATTCACGGAACTGTTCAACTGAGGGCTCAGACTTCCCTTGGACCCAAAAATTATCAGATACTTCCATCTGATAAAGCTTTGTCCGAGCCAGCTGAGCCCCAATTCCTGGTACACCCTCATGGCCAGCATTATGGCTTCAAGGCTCTCCGGGATTCCTCTACCAATGGAGGAGTTTGCTGCTGTGGTAAGTCTCTGCAGAAACCACCACATCCCCTTCTACCATTTCAACATGGGGGATAACTTCAAAGTTGTGGATGACTTGCTAGAGTCGGAGAGGAATTGGAAGACCCAGTTCTTGTTTGTTAGTGGCGCTTGGGAGAATGGGAAGAAGATCAAGTATGGAGTCAACCCAAGCCTTCTCACAAATAGATGGAGGAGTGATCGTAAGTCTTCTACTTTACATTCTTGTCTCTCCCCTTTTTTTTTTAAAAAGTTAGTTTAAACTAATTGGTCTTACTTTTGATTTAGCAGAACTGCCCAAGGACTTCATTAATCATTTGAAAACTGGGCAGGCCACTTGCACCAAGATCAACGCTTGGGCCGCTGAGAAGTGGGGGAACCGGTCTCATGCTACCTTCACAGGGGGCAACCTAGCAAGGTCTCACCTTTGGAACACCACAGGTCGGAGAGACCTATCCTGGGAAGAGCTCACCACCCAGCCTCCTCCGGACGTAGTGCTCAAACGAACGCATGACCCAGATGGGACACTCTACTTGCCATGCTGGGCCAAGGCCCCGAGCAAGATGAAAGGTAAAAAGAGAAGCAAGAAGGTGATGGGTGGAGCTAACCTTGCTGAGATGGAGGAGGAGGCTCCAATAAATCCGGAGGGGGCAGTCCCCAGCCAAATTGATGCTGCTCTCTTGGAAGTGGTGGAGCAGGAGACTGAAAGGCAAGAAGTGCACTCCCCAAAACCTCCAAGGGCTTTCAAAAGAAATCGTAAACGGGGAGGTGAAGGCAAAGACAAGGAGGCCAAGAAGAAAAAAACCTCTACGGGTGACGAGCTTTCTCTCCGGGCTCCGGAGCCTCCTTCCCAAGCTGATCCCACTGACCCAACACAAGCGGAGGACATACCTGACCCACTTTTTATTAAGCAATGTACAGCCTGTGCTCGCGTTGGAGAAACAAGTTCAAAACCAGGCAGACATTATAAAAGACCTTAAGTCTGACAAAGAGAGGCTGTCCGACGACCTTCTTACTGCCACTTTGAATGCTGCCACTTTGAATGCTGCCACTCTAAAGGAAGAAAACGAAGAGTTGAAAAGGAACCAAGAAGCGAGTACCACAAAAGTCACCACACTAGAGAACACTATCACAGAGCTCCGGGAGAAGTTGTCCGGACTGGAGAAAGATCTTGCCACCTCAAAAGAGGAGACCAAGGCCAAGGACCAAATCATCACCAACTTAACCAATGACAAAATTGCACTTGAAAATAAAGTGTCCAAAGGTGCCGAGGAGAAAGCTATTTTGCTAAGGGAGCAGGAGGCCAAAATCCAAGCCAAGATCGATGTTTATGCCAACAATGTGATTGACACTCAAGAGCAAATGTATGCCAATGTAAGATCAGACATGGTCCTGCTCTTCCATGAGAAATTTCCGTAGAGTAACCTAGGGGATTTATGGCTTCATGTAGAGGTTGAAAACCTCCCATATCACACAATGGCCGAAGGCGACCGGGTAGGCTTCTCTAGTGCGTCTTCATCTGATGATGAAGAAAATACCGGGGAGAGCCCAAACAAAGCAGAAGATGATCTCAAGGGGAAGAAGAAGATGGATGAGGCTGAGCCATCTTTAAAGGCTCAACCTTAAATTTACTTATTACTTTTTACTTTTCATGTTATCTGAACCAAAGTCCTTGGAAGGCCAAGGCATTCTTTTTGTAAGTGTGTCCGGTATCTGACCGGATAGATCCTTTACTCTGTTTTGACAATTTGAAAGTTCTTGGAAGGCCAAGGCACTTAAGTTATTTTAACGAATATCCTTGTTTTGCACAATTTTCACCTTCTTTCATAGTCTGTTCCAATTTTAATGGCTAGTGTTTAAATAGCCCTTAGTTATTTCATAGTGAGAGTGTTTAAATTCTCCGATGACGAATGTTTAAGTGGTCATCACTCTTTTATTTTAGTCCGGATGGTATGATAAAAAATAAAGTAAGAACACTTCGAAATTGTTTTTAAGAAGGCATCAAATTTTATTTAAAACCCGGACACCTCATTAAAACCTTCCCGCGCCACCAGGGTAGGAAAGAGTATGCCCCCAAATATTTACATGGATGTTTAAACAAGTAAATATTTACACAAATGTTACTCCAAGTACATCCGTAGATGTTCGATATTCCAAGGGTGGGTGAGGACTCTTCCATCCTTGTCTTCCAGCCAATATGTTCCAGGTTTGAGCCTTTCAACAACCACATAAGGTCCTTCCCAAGTTGAGGCCAATTTTCGGAGCAGCTTTTCTTTGGTGTGTAAGAAGACTTTCCTCAATACTTTGTCTCCTGGCTGGAAATCTCTTCTTTTAACTTTAGAAGCAAATTTCCTCCTCATCAAACCCTGATAGTGTGCGACTCTAAGGTGAGCTTTAACTCGTCTTTCTTCCACGAGATCGAGCTGACCTCTGATTGCTACTTCGTTAGCACATTTGGAGAAGTGGTGAACATGAAATGATGGAAGAGTTGCTTCTATGGGAGCTACTGAATCCATCCCATAGACCAAAGCAAAGGGTGACTCCTGAGTTGCAGCCCCAGGTGTCGTCCGGTAGGCCCACAAGACCTCTTGTAAATAACTAGGCTACTTCCCAGCGGCCCCTTCCAAATTCTTCTTTAAACCGGACAGAATAGTTCTGTTAGCCACTTCAACCTGGCCATTTGCTTGTGGGTGGAAAGGTGAAGAGAAACAATGTTGTATACCCCTTGAGGTACAAAAACTCTCCATTTCTCTATTGTCGAACTGTGGCCCATTGTATGTTGTTATCTTTCGTGGGACACCAAATCTGCAACAGATGTTGGATAGAATGAATTTTATGACAGCTTTTGATGTTGTTCCTGCTAGAGGGGCTGCTTCAATCCACTTCGAGAAGTAGTCTATAGCAACAATTATAGTTTTGCGCCCTCCGGATGCCATAGGGAGAGGTCCCACTAAATCCAACCCTCATCGATCAAAAGGTATAGGCTCAGAAATTGATTCTAAAGGAATAGCTGGGACATGAATTTCATTGATGTACCTCTGGCATGGGTCACATCTTCTTACCAGCTCCTTAGCATCTTTCATGATAGACGGCCAATAGTAGCCGGCCAGTAAAACTCTCCTCGTTAAAGCCCTGAATCCACAATGAGTAGATCCCTCACCATCATGCAATTTAGAGAGGACTACCTGAGACTCATTATCCCCCAAACAGCGCAGAAGAGGTTTACTATAAGTCTTTTTATACAGAATGTCTCTCAGTATGATTTATCCACGAGCCTTGTGTTTCAATTTTCTTGCTAGTGATTTATCTGGAGGCACGACGTCGTTGGAGAGGTATTGTAGGAGAGGAAATCTCCAATCCTGAGGTTGTTTCATTTGTACTTCAAAAATTCTTATTTATTCATATTAAGTTGAATGGAGGGGCTCTCCAGCACATAGATCCATGGATACGACTCCGTGTATGCTATGGTTGCCAATGAATCAGCCAACTCATTTTATGTCCGGGGTATATGTTCATAAACAACGCTTTTAAACTTGAGTGCTTCATTTTTAAGAAGAAGTAAATATTTCACTAGTTGCTCCTTTTTAGCCTCAGATTGACCTTGGGCATGGTGGATAAGAAGCTGGGAGTCACTTAGTAGCTTGACCCTCTTAGCCCCACAAATATAGGCTAAATTTAAACCAGCTATAGCTGCTTCGTACTCAGACTCATTATTGGAAGCCCTGAAAGCAAAACATATAGCTTGGTACATTTTGTCACCATATGGGGAAGTCAAACACACCCATGCACCACATCCCATAGTGCTGGATCCACCATCTGTCCGGACGATCCAGATCTTTTTATCTTTCATGTCAGTAGCCTGCTCTGAATCTCTGTCGGAGTGAAATTCAACCAAAAAATCAGCCACAGCTTGGGCCTTAACTGCTGTTCGAGGAGCAAAATCTATGTCGAAATCCCCCAATTCTACTGACCACTTTGTCATCCTACTTGAAACGTCTGCCTTTTGGAGGACATTTTTCAAGGGAAAAGATGTCCGGACGATGATAGGATGAGCCTGGAAATAAGGCCTCATTTTTCTTGCAGGTATTACAAGGGCTAATGCTAACTTCTCAAGTTTCAGATAACGCCTTTCTGCATCTAACAAACTCTTGCTGATGTAGTATACTGGATGGGGGTAATTGTCCACTTCTCTCACCAACACGGCACTGATGGCACAGCTTGAAACTGCCAGATATACAAAGAGTGTCTCCTCATCAATTGGTTTAAACAAGGTCTTAGGGAAGGACAGATGCTTCTTGATCTCATCGAAGGCCTCATCACACTGTGAGGTCCAATTAAATCCCTTTGCACCCTTCAAGGTTTGAAAAAATGAGGCGCACCTGTCCAAAGACCTTGAGATGAATCTATTTAAAGCAGCTAACCTCCCCGTTAGCCGTTGTACTTCTTTAATATTTCGAGGAGGCTCCATTTGGAATAGAGCATTAAGCTGGTCCGGATCGGGCTGTATCCCATGCTCACTTATAATATAGCCTAGAAACTTCCCGGATTGTACTCTGAACACACATTTTTCTGGATTTAACTTTAAATTCACTTTCATCAGATTGGTAAAAGTTTCTTGCAGGTCAGCCAAGTGCAATTGCTCATCCACACTCTTCACCATCATGTCATCGATGTATACTTCCATATTCCTTCCAATCTGATCAGCAAAGGCTTTGTTTACCAATCTCTGATAAGTAGCCCCAGCATTTTTCAACCCAAATGGCATTACCTTATAACAATGAAGACCCCTCTCAGTGACAAATGTGGTATGCTCCTGATCCTTCGTATCTACTTGGATCTGATTTTATCCGGAGAAAGCATCCATAAAGGATAGTAGTTTGTTCCCAGAGGTGGAGTCTACTAGTTGGTCAATCCGGGGAACTGGATACAAATCTTTTGGGCAAGCTCTATTGAGATCTGTGAAGTCAATGCACATGCGCCACTTGCCATTTTTATTTTTTACCAAGACCGGATTGGCAGTCCACAAAGGATATTGAGATTCCTTGATATGCCCCATCTTTGTGAGCCTGCCAACCTCTTGTACAATAACATCAGCCTTTTCTTTTGGAAAAAGCCCTTCTCTTTTGAACCACTGGTGCTATGTATTTCCGGATAGATAAGTGATGTGATATCACATCTGCTGGAACCCCAGTAACATCAGCATTGCACCAAGCAAAAACATGCTGATGATTTTTCAAAAACTTTAGCATCTCACTTTTCAGACCATGTGGCATTTTAGACCCTATCTTGACGCTTTTTCCTTCTTCTAAACAATGTGTCTCTACCTCTTCGACCGGTATTAACACTCCAGGGGTCTCTCTGGGGTCATCAATTTCACCCTCACCCCCAGAAAGCCCCTCAAACTGCTATTGCTCGTTAATACGAACTGCCCCCAACGTCCGGGGAGCCAGGGCTGTAGCATAACATTCTCTTGTAACCTTTTGACTGCTCCGGACAACTCTCATCTGTCCCTGAACAGCATATTTCAAACATTGGTGGACTGTTGAAGCCAATGCATGCATCCTAGAGAGCCAAGACCTCCCTAAAATAGCATTATAGCTAGTGGGACAATCCACCACAATAAAAAGTATTCTGACCATCTTCTTGAACGGGCCCTTGCCCAACAAAACTTCTTCTTCGAACTCTCCGATCACTTCTGTCGAGCTGCCAGTAAAGCCCATAATTGATATGTCCGAACTCTGAATTACAGCTGGATTTTTCATTCTCTTGTATGTGGTTAAGAAAAGGATATTGGCTGAGCTTCCAGTATCCACCAGAATTCGTCTTATGTCATTGCCCCCAATCGATGCCCCTATGAAAACAGCATCTTCATGAGGGCCGGCTATATCTCTCAAATCATCTTCATCAAAAACAATAAAGAGGAAAGGAACTTGCGACTGATAGGAAGTCATGCCTCCCTCTAGCTGGGTGGCCAAAGTATGAACGTGCCTCTTCCTCGAAGAAGCAATAGGAGCTGTCATAGTATCCCCTCCGAAAATTATAAGGGACTCAAAAAACTTAATGAGGCCGGAGACTATTCTAGAACACTCCTCAATTGCTCCCACTCTGTTTCGAGTCGGATCAGGATCCAAGTATTCAGATTCTACATCAAACCTCTCGATTATAACCATGGCTCCCTCCGGAGCAGCATTACTTGGACCAACCCGATGAGTATTGTCAGGCCTGTTACCTCCTCTTCTTTTGACATAAGCTCCCAGCTTTCCCTTTTCGATCAGGTTCTGAACTTCTTGCTTCAAATTTATACAATCATCAGTGGTATGGCCAGTGTCATTGTGATACTGGCAGAAAGAGTTATTACGGTGTTCTCTAGGGGATTGTAGCGTGGCCGGTCTTCTATAATGCACTTCTTCCTTTGTTTTATCATAAATGGTGGCCACACTTTCCTTTAATTCTGGAACCACTCCGGTTCAACCCAAGGCCCTCTCTTGTTTCTGGATTGCTGACTCTGAGCAGGAGCAGCTGGCTGAGACTGAGCTTTAGCCCTACCATGCCCCTGTCCGGTCTCCTTCGCCTTGTTCCCGGACTGATTCTGATTGGGATTTGGTGCCACCAGGGCAGACCTCACCTGCCTATGCACCCTTGTTTTCTTTGTTTCATCAACGTTAATCTGTTTTCCAACCTGATTCAGCAACCCTCCCCGGGTCATGGCCTTCTTTCTGGTCACTGAATCAGCCAAATTGCCAGGGTTCAAGCCCTGTCTTAAGGATACTATTGCCACTTGCTCGAAGCAATCAGCCAACCCATTCTTGGTGTTCACAAAACGACTTATATATTCTTTTAAGGATTCATTTGGTTCCTGGGCACAATGGATTATAGTGTCTCCATTTACCTTTAGCTCTTTACTCCCTACGAACTGTCTTCGAAAGGCCACCCAAAAAGTATCGAAATTCTTGATACAACCCTGTGGTAGGCTATTATACCATTTTAGAGAACTCCCCGTAAATGATTGGGAGAATACTCTGCAAAGTAGCTTATCATCGTCATCAAAGTTCATCATAAAGTTTTTAAATTGCTCTAAATGGTTGTCCGGATCAGTACTGCCATCGTACTTTTCCATTTTGGTGCTGTCAAACCTCTTAGGGAGGTTTCCGGACAGACTTTTGGAAGATAATGGAGATTGCCTCCAATTCCTGCCACGACTGAACACAGTATCCTCATTGGGAGTAGCAAAGATGCATGGTTCATCGTGGAAAGCAAAAGGATCCATCAGCATCCGGTTCATATGCCTCCGGCTATGAGATGACCCTTTACCAATATTCATCTTCATCTTTCCATGTCTATCCATTTTCCTTTAGTACTTTTTGATCTGTTTTTGCTTCTTTTTAGTTCAACCCTCATCACTGCTAGAGGATAAGGATTCTTCAACTCCCTCAGCATCCGAAGAGCTATGAGAAGATTCTGAGCTAGAGCCAGAACTCTCCACTGGCTTAGACCGGTGAGACTTTTTGGAGCTGGCATGAGTCATTTTGGTACTCACATGAGTCTTTGAAGGCTCATGCTCTCTGGTGTTATCGGTGTGATGAGCAACCGACGCTTTTGACTTTTCTTTCATGCCCATCTTAGCCTTTTCTGCCCTCAGAGCTTCTATTTCACCTTTTAACCTATTGCGCTCTTCGATAGTGTACTCATCGTTTTCACCCACCACTTCGAGCAAAGATGGTGGTACTTCCGCAACGTCTGGATTCATTCGGAGTGACGTTTCTTGCTGGTTTCGAATGCTTGATTCAGGCACCTTCTTCTCCCACTGTGGTCGCCAATTTGGCGAGGTTAATTTATGTTTGAGGGTAATTGAGTAATTTGTTTAGAGTTTTGTGGAAGTTTTGTAGGTATTTAGTATTTTGAGTAGAGAGTAGAGGGAGAATTAAGCTGCCTAGTTGCAGTTAATTTTCATTACCCATCTTTAATGCAGGTGGTTGGGTATTTATACCCTTATATTTTGGGCCTTATGGGTTTTCGGGTCATGTTTAATGGACTCGGGTCATGTTTAAAGACCCATGAGCTCTAAGTAGGAGAGCAAGTAGCTTAGTCAAGAAGTGTTTAGGTTTTTTAATACTTTTGTCATAGTTCGAACAGCTCAATGGGCTGAGTGTTCGAAGTGTTCTGTCCGGTCCGGTGAGTTTGGTCTGATTTGTCCTTGTCCGGAGAGGAGGCAGAATTCGGACTCATCAAAGCTAAAGATTCTAAAAACTATAATGATCAATGAAATAAAGCGACAATCACTGTTACAGTATAAATGAACACTCGCATATAAGCACCAAGCACACACCATACCTCTTTACACACTCTTTCTAATCAGACATGTAAACTTATAATAGATTAAACAAACTATACTGAAAAATATCACACTAAGTAACCACACAAGCATAAACCTAAACACCATCATATATTATAATATCGATTGACACACAGGCATAAACCTAAACACTAGTATAAACTATAAAATATGCAACGTGATAGATTTCTTACAGAACCATCCGGTAGCTCCAAGCCATGTGCGAACTCCCTGTTGCTCGTATTTGTTAAGTACATAATCAGCCTTTGGTTTAAGCTTTCCTAACTTTGGGTGATCAAACAGATGCAAGTAGCTCTTTGAGCATAAAAATTTCATATTTTTGCTGAATTTTGCATTATCCTTAGTCTTTGATTTAACATCTATGATAGTGAACATCAAGTTCTCCAAACAAATTTCCTTGGTATGCATCAAGTCTATATTATAACTAATCAAATTGGCCTTCCAATAAGTTAGCTCCAAAAAATGATATACTTTGTCTAAGTATGGTATGTACCATATTCGAGTGAATTACGCTTGCGACTGATTCACCAAATTCATTTAGAGGAGTGACCTGTAAAATAGAATCTAGTGTTTCAGCCCATGTAAGTCGTTCATTTTCAACAACATGTGTAACCATTTTGCATCTAAAAATGAACTTTATTTTTCCTGTTCGAGTGATCCATACAATGATACTTCCGATGATAATGAAACCAGAATACCTTCTTACCTATCAGAAGGTAATGTGTATTTGTTTTTCTCATGTCATACGGGCATGCCAATTTACTATGCGTACTCCAACTATATAACATGTCATAAGCGATGAAATCATTAATCGTCATATTAGTACCACTTGTATCATAAAATTGGTTTTATTTTAGCATTGTATGTCACAACACCATCATCCATAAGTACTTAAACTCGTCTATTAATGGCCGCATGAACACATCAAGATCTCTTCACGAAATCCAAAGAGCGTGTATTATAAGTGCAATAGATATGTATGGGTTCTTCATACATAAACCATGTGGCAAAATGTAAACGCACACTATCATCGGCCAACAAGAGTTATTCCTTGCAAAATTATCAAATGAACTGAATCTATTTGTACATAATCCAACTCTTACATTACGAGTTTCTGATGCAAAATCTAGATGATAATTATCGAAATACTTCTATGCGTCATTGTGGCTTGGATGTATCGTGAAATTATCAACAGATGGATTATGATGGTGTCATGTAATATGTTTAGTTGTCTTTCCTAATATATACAACCTTTGCAATCAAGGTCCTATGTGAAATTAATTTAGAACCTTTTGAGCCACATCTTTTCTTGTATTATATTCTACTTTGTAACATGACTTACCATATGTACAAAGTATTTTTTTTATCTTTGTCTGGTGTAAGGCGTTTATAATAGACATATAACATTCATGGTTTCGTTTGTAAATCCTTGAGTAAGAATTCAAGTTGATAAGTATAGACACCAATGCTAACTTAGATGGTGCAACCTTCATAAAAAGGTTTATCAGCATCACGCAACAGCTTATAGTGTATAGCAGCAATCATATTTGGAGCATCACCCTCATTAGTCAACTCCCTGAATTGCATACCATCAACTACCATTTCATGATATTCGTCCTCAGCAAACATGGTAGGACTACTCTGAGAATTTTCCTCGCTACTCAAACTCTCCCAATGATATATCCAACATAAGTAGTCTTCCACAAATCCATGTCTCACTGTATGCTGATGCACTATATCGGTTTTATTTGGGCAAATGTTTCTATATTCTGAACATGGACATAATATCAAACTACTCTTCTATACTAAACTTGTGTGCGTCTGAGCTCGTAAAATGAAGTTATCGACATTTGATGAGTTGATAGTTAGTCCGAGGAGGATTTTGTGATAGAGAAATTCTTTGGGGTCAAACTTAGAGAGAGAAAGTGTTAGAGTAATAGAGAGAGAAAGTGTTACTATTCATCTCGAAATTCGTGAAGCGTGTGAGGTCCTTTTATAGTACAATTGTGGACCCCACACGCTTTAATTCGGGTTAATTACATCTTTTGGTCCCTACTCTAAAATTCTTTCCTATTCTGGCTACATCTTTACAATTAATGCGCTTTGACCCATATACGCCTAATTCTATACATTTTGGCCCTTATACGTTTATTTCTATGCACTTTGGCCCTTATACATTTATTTCTATGCACTTTGGCCCTTATACATTTATTCTCCTTATCAGTAGCCCCCCAGTCTTAGTAAAAAATTGTTTTGCTAAGACTGATCAATTCTTCTATCCAGCCAAAACCTCTTCGAACTTCGCAAGTCCCTTAGGTATAAAAGCCGCTTCCTCAAAAGATCGTCTCTTCGAAAATCATAAGTCCCTCAAGTCTAAAAATTACTTCCTCGAAAGGCTGTCTCTGCGAAAATTACAAGTCCCTCAGGCGTAAAAAATCGCTTCCTCGAAAGACTGTCTCTTCGAAAATCATAAGTCCCTCAAGCCTAAAAATTGCTTCCTCGAAAGACTGTCTCTTCGAAAATCATAATAAGACCCCTCCGAGTTTCTGCTGTACCAAGTAGCCCCCCAATCCTTGCAACATTTTGAGCAAAATGATCGTCGGGAAATTATTTACTTAGGCGAAAAATGATGCTAGGATTGATGATGTCACTGCACAAATACCATCGTCAGCATTCTTTTGGAGAAACGGTACGCATTCTTTTGTCAGAAAACTCTTCCACTTCCCATGACAACCTCTGACACGAGACTCTTCATCTTCTACTACGCATTCTTTTGTCAGAAAACTCTTCCACTTCCCATGACAACCTCTGACACGAGACTCTTCATCTTCTACTTTAGCTAGGCTGTCATACATTGCTCACCTATAAGGACCATCATACCCCTAGGCAAACAACACAAAAATGTCCCCGGGCTCCTGTCACCAAACAAGCCCATTAATCTTCTATAAATACCAACCTCTTTCTTCATTAATGTAACTTCTGTTCAATCATTTCTAGAGAGATAAAGCTGGCGCATAAAGCTCGTCGAATTCCTGATTGGCTGTTGATTAGTAAACGGTTCGAGGAGAGGGTTGCCGCTGGTGAAGACGTAAGGCCGCATCCCCCGCCATTGACTACAACATTCTTCGGTCCTTGGCCTCCTTCGGACAATTCGACTGCCATTATTCCTCGTGAGGTAGCTCGTCAAAGCTTACTCAACGAAAACAACCCTCCGAAAGAAATGGGGAAAGAAAAGTCTCACAAGCACTCGTCAGGTTCGAAGAGGAAAAAGTCTCACAGAGATAGAAAAAATTCTCACGAACGAAAACGGGCTAGAGGGGCTTCCCTAACCATTCGAGAGCCCACTGTTTCAACTAATGTTGAAGACCACCCCCAAAAATCTCCAGGCCCGCGAAGGATTTCGAGTAGTCCTCCTCGGAACGCAGTTAGCCCTCCTCGAAAACAAAATTTGGAGCAGAATGTCGAAAATCCTCCTCGAAACTCAGTTAGTCCTCCTCGAAGGCAAAATTTGGAACACAACGTCGAAAGTCCTCCTCGAAGGCAAAGGCTAGAACACAACACTGGAAGTCCTCAAAGTCAAAACCTAGAACACAATACCGAAAGTTCTCCTCGAAGGCAAAACTTAGATCAAAGTACTGAAAATCTTAGTCGAGGGCAAAACCTAGAAGACAATACTGAAAGTCCTCCTCGAAGGCAAGGAACAGAAGCTTCTAGTCTGCCCTCCACACCATCCATGACCATCCATGGGACTCAGTTCTCTCCTTCAAGAACACTTATCACCGAAGAGGATATGCGGATTAGGCATGAGGAATCGTTAGACCCCATAGTTATGAAACCTTTCAACAAGTTCCTTGGCCGGAAAAAACCCATTACCTCCGTGTCAACCCCTGCGACTGGTGGTACTTCCTCTTCGGCCATATCCGAGGAACAAGCTCGCCGGATTGCACCAAAATTAAAGGGAGATGTGACTTTGCCCTTGGAGTTAGACAACATCGTCGGAAATAATATCAGAGGTATCGAGAACAAACATATGGTAGCCCTGGCCAACATCAAGTACAAGTACTTTTCTGAGGATGAAGAGACAATGCTTAGGGCTCGATGGGGCATTCCTTCTTATATTGATATCAGGTTTCCCTCCGAAGGAGAGACGCCCTTGTCTGTGAGGGATCACGAAGTGGTGGTCTACACAGAAATCATGAACTGGGGGCTAAGGTATCCCTTAGACCCCTTCTTTATTGAATACCTTGCCAAAATAGATCTCTGTCCCTCACAAGTTGGGCCCAACATGTGGTTCACATTGATGGCTTGCATAATGGCCTCAAGGCTTTCAGGCCAAGAGTTTTTGCTGGAACAAATAATCGGTCTAGCTGGCCTTGCTCGGAACCCTTACTTCCCCTTCTACTCAATGACATTCAACCGGGGGCAAAAGGTGTTAAAGGACCTCTTGGAAGCAGACAAAAAATGGAGGCAACAGTTCCTTTTTTTCTCTGGATGTTGGGAGACCGGTTCCCAAGCCACCCCTTCGAATCCACATAAACTTTCCCTGAAATGGACCATGAAATGTAAGTGCTCTTCGAATCGTTAGACGCCCTCGAATGTTTAATTATTCTGTACATTTTTCTAAGTTAATTACTTCTTCGAATCTTATAGTTGCCTCGAAGAATTAACACCCTCGAAGACACATACGTCTTCGAACAGCATATTTATTATAACTATTTTTCTCCTTTATTATTTGATTCAGCTATGACCGGAGTATCCAAACCGTACTCCGACTACGTCGAAGGAGCTACCACTGTTTTCAGTAACCTTCGCTTGTGGGCAAAAGAACAGTGGGATAATCGTTTTCGTCGTTGCTTCGTCGATGAGAACTTGGCCAGAAGTCGACTCTGGAGACTTAACCCTCTAGATCGTATAAGTATGAGGGCTCTAATGACTCCGCCTTCTGAGCGGGAAGTGTTAGAACGATGTAGCAAGCCGGATGTGACCATCTATCTGCCCAAACGCTCTCGTTCACAAAGTCATTTGGGTGACCCTCCAGAAGAAGAGGCTGTACCACCTCAATCAACAAACCCCAAACCACTTGCCAAGGCTAACAAACCACGTTCTTCGAGGGACATAGGGACCCCGAATTCTAGCAACGTTCAAGAAACAGATGGAGCCCCTCGAAAAGATGGAACCCTTCGAACAAATGTGGCCCCTCGGACAGACGGAGCCCCCCGAACAAACACTGGTGTGACGATAAATACCACTCCGTTACCCCCTGCTGCTATCCTTTCAACAAAGAAGGACAACAAGATCAAAGACTTAAAAGGAAAAGGCATCCTTCTTGAGCCCATAGAAGAGCGATCTGAGGGAGGAGAAACTCCTGACAATGATGGATGGACTGATGTCAACAGAGAAGGCCAAGATGGAGCAGTTGATGCTGAAAACAGGGGTGGCCTATCACCCAAGGAAGCCTCCTATCAAACTTTGCACTCTCCTCTAACTGAGGCGTCTCAACCAGCCTCCTTCGAAGGCAGTCCAAGGCTGGCTCCTATCCCTGCCCCTCGAACAAATACTCCCTTACTCGTTCACCCTGACGTGGCCTGTGGCAATTTCTCTGAGTTCGATTCTGCAGATCTAGGGTCTCCTTCGAGCTCCTTCGAGGTTCCCTTAGACGATGATTTTTCAATGAGTCTGCGAAGGCTGCTTCATACATCAGTGAATCGAGGAAAGAAATTGCGCCATCTCGAGAAGCGCAAGAATCATTATAAATTCAAAGCATCAGTTGCTGCCGCTAAGCTCGAAGAAGCCAGGAAGGAGCATGCAGTTGTCGAAGGCCAAGCTGATGCCTTGTATGAACGTCTCTCTGCGGCTGAGCATTATATCACAATAATAGAACAATGTTGCCAGGAGGAGAGAGACTTATACAAGAAAAAGACTACCGCCCAAGAACGGCTAATTGCTGAATATAAAGCAGGGCACCGCAAGGCATGCGATGCATTCGAACAATGCAGTGAGGGTTTTAAAAATGTAGTCGAGGAGCGCGACAGTTTGAAGAGAAAAATTAGAAGTTTCCCAGTGGAGATCGAAGAGGCAAAAGAGAAAGGTGCAGATGCTTATGCTGCCACATGTTCGAAGACTTTACCAGCCCGAGACGCTGCCACTCGAGCTGGCCTATTGACCCAAATATACACTGAGCACCCTGAGTATGAACTGGGTCATTTCTGGAAGCTTGTCCCCCCAGAACTTCGTCCACCCCAAATAGTTGTCAGTGAGAGTGAAGACTCAGAAACTGAGGGGAGTGATAACTCAAAGGACGCCGATTAAATGACAAGGTCGTAGATGGTTTTTTGTATGGCCTAAAAGGCCTTTATTTCTTTTTTGTAATGGTTGGAAGCTGTTGTGCTTTTCCAACAAGTATTGTTCTTTTTGTGTGGCCGAATAGGCCGTAATTCCACAATGTATTGTTCTTCGAATTTTTCATGATGTGAGCCCTTCGAACAATGTTCATTTGGACCAACTTAAAGTAGAAATTTGTTATGTTTTTGACAGACTGAAATATTTACCTGTTCTTCGAATTTTTGCACTGAGAAAGATTCAACAGAGGCTATCCTTATAGTAACGCCTTCGAACTTCAACCCGCCGGGTCATCGAAGAATTGTTACTTAGGCAGATGCATCCAGTTTTATGTTTATACCTGAGCCTTCGAATTCCACCTTATATGTCCTTCGAACATGGCCCTTCGAATAATAATTACAAAATATATGCACCAAGTTTTACACTTGGCCTTAAGCCTTCGAATGTTGACTTAAGTGGCCTTCGAAATGTAGCCCTTCGAATAATAATTATCAATATATGCGCCAAGTTTTACACTTGGCCTTAAGAATATTTTGAATCCCAACTCATTGTGGCACACCGCCATGTGACCCTAAGCATAGTTTTAAAGTCCCAAATCATCGTGGCACATCGTCATGTGACCCGAAGAATAGTTTGAAAGTCCCAAATCATCGTGTGAGGGACATGTTTCTATGACCCAAAAAATAGTGTGAGGGACAACAATTCGAGGCACATGTTACTGTGACCCAAAAAATAGTGTGAGGGACAACAATTCGAGGCACATGTTACTGTGACCCAAAAAATAGTGTGAGGGACAACAATTCGAGGCACATGTTACTGTGACCCAAAAAATAGTGTGAGGGACAACAATTCGAGGCACATGTTACTGTGACCCAAAAAATAGTGTGGGGGATAACAATTCGAGGCACATGTTACTGTGACCCAAAAAATAGAATTAAAGGCAAAGAAACTTTGTATTGATGGGATCACCGGACCACCTCATTAAAACCTTCCTGTGCCTAGCAGGGTAGGAAAGAGTGTGTCCTCACCAAAATTTTTCCCGAAGGATACACTGAAAAGGGAACAGAAATACAATATTTGCTCCTAGCTCTGCTAATCGAGATACAGCTTTAAATGCTCAATATTCCAAGGTAGACGAAGATGTCGCCCATCTTTATCCTTCAACCGATAAGTACCTGGTTTGATTTTTTCAGTGACCATGTATGGGCCTTCCCAATTGGGACCCAGCTTCCCCAAACTTTTGTCCTTGGTGTGCAAGAAGATTTTCCGTAGGACCTTGTCTCCCACCTGAAAATCTCTATGGTTAACTTTGGATGCAAATCGGCTTCGCATAAGAGTTTGATAATGAAGGGAAGTCAATTGCGCCCGCTGCCTCTTTTCCTCCACCAGGTCTAACGCCAAAGCTCTATGCTCTTTATTGGCGTCTGAGTCATAAGTCGCTATACGGTGTGAGGGGAAGAGGAGCTCTGGTGGGACCACGGCGTCCATTCCATAAACTAAGGCAAAAGGGGACACAGCAGTAGCTGTTCGTGGAGTCGTTCGATAAGCCCATAGTACTTCTTGTAAATAGTCGGGCCATTTCCCCGCCTTGCCTTCTAAGTTCTTCTTTAGCCCGTCGAGGATGGTTCGATTGGTTACTTCCACCTGGCCATTTGCCTGAGGATGAAATGGCGCCGAGAAACATTGTCGTATACCCCTTGATACACAAAAACTCTGAAATTCTTTGTTATCAAACTGTGGTCCATTGTCCGTGGTAATCTGCAACGGCATACCAAAACGACAACAAATATTAGATAAAACAAACTTTATCACCTCCTTGGCTTTTGTTCCTGCAAGTGGCTCAGCTTCTACCCACTTAGAAAAATAATCAACAGCTACAATTATCGTCTGTCTGCCCCCAGAGGCCATAGGTAGAGGTCCAACCAAATCAATGCCCCATCTGTCAAAAGGAACCGCCTCTGGGACGCTTTCCATCAGTGCTCCTGGCTTGTGGATTATATTAGCGTACCGCTGGCACGTGTCACAACGTTTGACCAAATCTTTTGCATCGGTCGAAATAGTTGGCCAATAATATCCTGCCAAGAATACTCGGCGAATCAGAGCTTTATATCCACAATGAGCGGATCCTTCGCCATCGTGTAACTCGGAGAGGATAATTTGTGAGTCGGGTCCATTCAAGCACCTCAGCAATGGTCGACTCAGAGACTTCTTATACAACGATCCGTCCAACAAAATGTAACCGTGAGATTTGAATCTTACTTTTCTGGCTTCATATTTGTCGGCGGGCAAGATGTCATGAGCCAAAAAATCAATGATGACCGTTCTCCAATCAGGGGTAATCGCATGATTTTCCTCTGAGACACTCATCACATGGTCTTTAGAGATAGAGATCGATGGGCATGTCTGGGTCAAAACCCAAGGATAACCTTCTGTCCGAGAAGCAGAAGCAAGAGAATCCGGGATGGCATTCATTTCCCGTCGGACATGCTCGAACTTGACGCCTTCGAACTCCGACGCCAAATCTTTTATCAGTTTCAAGTACTGTACCAATGTTTCCTTCCTCGCCTCGGACTCCCCTGAAACCTGATTGATCACCAACTGAGAATCACTGACCAATTTTACCCGTCGAGCCCCGCATATTTGGGCCAAGCGTAGGCCGGCTAAAGCTGCTTCGTACTCAGCCTCATTATTAGTAGCTTTGAAAACAAAACGGATGGCTTGAAACATGGCAACCCCTTGCGGGGATATTAGCTGGACACCTGCCCCGCAACCTGAAATGTTCGACCCCCCATCCGTTCGAACTACCCATTCTTCCTCAGCAACTGTGTCAGGTTCTTCCTGTTCGTCCCTATCAGAGTGAAATTCAACCAAAAAATCCGCTAACACCTGTGCCTTTATTGCTGTGCGAGGTTCAAATGTTATATCAAAGTCTCCCAACTCAACGGACCACTTAGTCATTCTGCCAGAGACGTCAGGTCGCTGTAATAGACTTTTCAGAGGAAACGTCGTTCGGACCACTATTGGATGCGCTTGAAAATAAGGTCTCATCTTCCTCGCTGCTGTCACCAACGCCAAGGCCACCTTCTCCAAAGTAAGATACCGTTTTTCGGCATCCAGCAAACTCTTGCTGACATAATAAATTGGCCTCAATAGAGCGTCAGCTTCCCGGAGGAGCACGGAACTGACCGCACACGCGGATACCGCTACATAAACAATCAACGTCTCCCCCACCAATGGTTTAGATAAAATCTCCGGAGAGGTTAGATACTCCTGAATTTGACGAAACGCCGTCGAACATTCTTCGGTCCAGCAGAAATGCTTCGCATTTCGCAAAACTTTAAAGAATGGGGCACATTTGTCCGACGAGCGGGAAATGAATCGATTGAGGGCAGCCAACCGCCCTGTCAAGATTTGCACCTCCTTAATGTTTCGAGGAGGACTCATATTGATCAACGCTCTTAATTGCTCCGGGTCCGCTTCAATACCTTTCTCACTGATCATGTAGCCAAGAAATTTACCCGACCGCACTCCGAAAATACACTTTTCTGGATTGAGTTTTAAGTTGACCCTACGCAAATTGTGGAATGTCTCTGTGAGATCGGCAAAATGGTCGTCGTCTTTCTCACTTTTTACCAACATGTCGTCGATATAAGCTTCCATATTCCTCCCAATCTGCTCCTCGAAGGTCTTGTTAACCAGTCGCTGATAAGTTGCCCCCGCGTTTTTTAAACCGAATGGCATGACCTTGTAGCAGTATAGACCTCGCCCGGTAATAAAAGAAGTGCTCTCCTCATCATTAGCAGCCAAACGGATTTGATTGTATCCCGAGTAAGCATCCATGAAAGATAACAACCGATTTCCGGAGGTCGAGTCTACTAACTGATCAATGCGCGGGACAGGAAAAGGATCCTTAGGGCAAGCACGGTTTAGATCTGTGAAGTCGATGCACATCCTCCATTTGCCATTCTTCTTCCTTACCAACACCGGATTCGATGCCCATAGGGGATAATGCGACTCGCGAATATGACCAATACTTAAAAGTCGTTCGACCTCCAACAAGATCGCTGAGGCCTTTTCCGGGGAGACAGGCCTCCTTTTCTGAACTATTGGTCGAACATCTGATCGCAAGGCGAGCTTGTGACATATAATCTCCGTCGGCACCCCTGTGACATCCTGTGCACACCAAGCAAACATATCGAGCCTGTCAGATAAAAAATTAATCAACTTTCCTCTAAACTCGGGGGAGAGATGAACCCCTATTTTCAAAACTTTCCCAGTCATGAACTCGTGTGGCGAAGAGTCCTCCTCCGGGACCTGAAATCCGGGGGCCTCCCTCGGATCATCACAAGGAATGACCTCGGAGGTTGGCCCCTTTAATTGCTATGCTGAGTCTGAAGGCCCCCCTCGAACTCCCTTAGAAGACAAGGCGATTTGATAGCATTCTCGTGCCATTTTCTGGCTACTTCTGACCGTGCCAATATTGTTCCCGATAACATACTTCAGACACTGATGCACCGTGGAGATGACGCCGTGCATCCGTGATAACCAAGATCGACCTAGAATGGCATTATACGAGGTGGGAGCATCGACTACAATGAAAAGTACCTCCACTTCTTTTTTAAATGGTCCACGCCCCAACTCTACTATACATTGAAATTCTCCCACGACAACCGCGGTAGCTCCAGTAAAACCTACTATCGTTCTGTCAGATTTTCGGATAACTGGTGGGTCAGAAATGCGGCGATAAGTGCTCATAAACAAAATGTTCGCAGAGCTTCCTGTGTCAATAAGTATCTTTTGAATCTGATCCCCCGCGATGCCCGCTGCGATCACTACAGCGTCCTCATGGGGGCCTGCAATATTACGCATATCATCATCATCAAAACAAATAATAGGCGAAGGCGACCGATGCATTTGTGCGGAGACTCCAGCTTCGATCTGGGTGGTCAAATTCACCATGTGCCTTTTGCGTGAGCTGTTCGAATTTCCTGCAATAGTGTCTCCGCCAAAGATTGCTAAGGACTCAAAAAATGCACACAGACTATCCACTTTCCCCTTTGGGATTTCTTCTTCGACCAAATTCACATTGTTCCTCCCAGCTTTTGGGTCCAAATACTCTTGCTCGATGTCAAAATCGTCAACCCCTTCGGAAATCACCATGGTCGTGTCAGTATTCTTTGAGACAGCTTTTACCGCGGCATTCTTCTGGGAGTGCTTTTTGACATACTCTAGCAGCATTCCGTTTTCGATGAGAGACTGCACCTCCTTCTTAAGGGCTATACAATCTTTGGTGTCATGGCCCACATCCTCGTGATACTTGCAATATTTGTTAACGCTTCTGCTTTCCCTTGGTGTCTGTATGGGAAATGGTTTCCTAAACGTGACCGAAGATTTAGCTTTATCAAATATGGCAGCGACATTTTCCGTCAACTCCGCATAGTAGTCGGGTCGAGTCCACTTGTTCGACATATATCTTCCCCCCTGATTGTGGTTTGAGTGATTGCCATAATATTGCTGATTTGATTTTGGCCTTGGAGGATACTGACCCGCGCTTTTAGTCTGAACAGTCAACCGAGGGCCCTGGGTGCTTGACTCAGTCCTTTGGAACTGATTATGGTCCAATTGTTCTCCGGACCCTTTTTCTGAAGCTTGGGTTTCTTCTACCAGAATTCTCTTTTCAACTTGGTCCAGTAATGCCCCAAAAGTCATTGCTTGGCTTTCTGCCACTGTGTCTTTCAACAATCCGGGGAGCAATCCCATCCTAAACGCGGCTAGTGCCACCGAATCCTTGCAGTATTCCATGTCTGTCTTAGTCTTGACAAAACGATTGGTGTAGTTTTTGAGGCTCTCCCCCATTTTTTGTCGGCAGTAAATTATAGTGTCCCCGTTGGCCCGAAACTTCTTGCTACCCACGAAGTGTTGTCTAAAAATGCTCCAGAACATGTCAAAGTTTTTAATAGACCCCTGAGGTAACCTGTTGTACCACTTGGACGCCACTCCCTTAAAAGTTTGAGAGAATGCTCTGCACAGGAGTTTATCATCGTCGTCAAAGTTTATCATAAAATTCTTAAATTGTTCGATATGACTATCCGGATCTTGAGTTCCGTCGAATTTTTCAAGCTTCGAGATGTCAAAATGCTTTGGGAGATTCCCTACTAAGATCTCCGAAGACAAAGGAGAGGCTCTCCAATTGTGCCCTGTTCGATAAACATTGGACCTCAGATTATCATTGTTCGAGAAGTACAAGCCCTCCTCGGAGGGCAAAGTGTACTGTTGCTGCCATTCCGAATTCCGAGGACCTACATTATCCTTCCCTGGGCACTTCACCTGCTCATGAGAGCGATCATCTACTCGGTCGTGGCGACTCCTCTCCCGTGAGGACTTCCTCTCCGAACTCCTTCCCCTCCGAGCTTCATTTTGCCTTCGACCACGCTTTTTCTTCCTGTGGCATCTTCGAGGAGAAGATTCAGAAGTGCTGTACCGCGAATAGTCACTCGAAGAAGCTGAGTCCGAACAGTACTTGTCTTTCCTCCTTGGAGATCGTCGCTCACGCCTCCGGGACCTATCATCCCTTTTCTTGGGACGAGTTTCAACGTCCCGTTCCTCCCTTTGCTCGACGGGCTCTCTCCTTATCTCAGATCGGATGTTTCTTTGGGCGGCTTCTTTCTCCGCCTTCAACTTTTCGATTTCCAGCAACAGTTCATTCCTCTGAGCCAAAAGAGCGGAGTCGTCAAAATCATTTTCAACTCGCCGACCTCCCTCTCCTTCGGACTCCAAGTCATTTCGAAAGTCATCCCCTTCCATGTTTTCCTCGCAGGGATCAACTAGATCGTCCCCCCGACCTTCCATGGTTCTCCTCGGAACAAGAACTATTTCTAGGGAGTGATGATCGTCGGAACGATTCTCGTTTCCCACAGACGGCGCCACTGATGAGTTGATAGTTAGTCCGAGGAGGATTTTGTGATAGAGAAATTCTTTGGGGTCAAACTTAGAGAGAGAAAGTGTTAGAGTAATAGAGAGAGAAAGTGTTACTATTCATCTCGAAATTCGTGAAGCGTGTGAGGTCCTTTTATAGTACAATTGTGGACCCCACACGCTTTAATTCGGGTTAATTACATCTTTTGGTCCCTACTCTAAAATTCTTTCCTATTCTGGCTACATCTTTACAATTAATGCGCTTTGACCCATATACGCCTAATTCTATACATTTTGGCCCTTATACGTTTATTTCTATGCACTTTGGCCCTTATACATTTATTTCTATGCACTTTGGCCCTTATACATTTATTCTCCTTATCAACATTATCATATAATTCATCTGTAGCATACGCCCTAGTAACATATAAATGATGATACATCTATAAACGATCAATTTTCATATTAGTAGGTATATGCCTAGACATGTGATTCATAATCAATATGTAAAACATTAAACTACTCATAGTTGATTCCAATACATACATAATTAATTATTAATCTAATATAATGTATTTAGGTATATGATTTTACCTTGGGAATCTTAGATAATTTGA
Organism: Limnanthes douglasii subsp. nivea; assembly: GCA_036936605.1. Taxonomy (NCBI): domain Eukaryota; kingdom Viridiplantae; phylum Streptophyta; class Magnoliopsida; order Brassicales; family Limnanthaceae; genus Limnanthes; species Limnanthes douglasii. The sequence continues at coordinate 117,319 of JAUPFV010000001.1, forward strand.
GCAACAATCATAAGTTGAAAGATAAAAGTGGTTGATCTAAGACCTTGGGAAGTACAATGACTCACATCATGATTGAAGCATTTGATAGGGTTATGCATAACTGATATATGCAAACAGGCTGATAGGTTTTGGTTTTTCCATTCTTGTGCACTAGTAGATTCAAAAACTTGGGAATCTTAAATATGTTAGGTTATTATGATTATGTGAAGAGGCTGATAGCTGAAGTTTTAGAGTCAAACGGGGTATGTGAAGATGCTTCTAGGTTAAGTTTTAGGCTCCCTTATGCTAGCCAATAGTTTTTCTAAATACAATATTCATAAACACCATTCTATATTAAAGTTTATTCCTTTAATTATTACTACTCTTAGTTTCTGATTTACATGATATTTTGTACTATATAAATTATACATTTAAGATGTTCGTTTCAAACAACATTTGTTAGTTATAAAGTTGTAAAACTAATCCAAATACTGAAACCAGATTAGTATAATTATTTAGCTTTTATCATGTTGCATTTTTTCTTTAATCACAAATATAAATGAAAAATAGTAATAGTGATAGAATCTAATATTACGCCACTAAATTATTCACACAAAAGAAAAGTCATTTGGACCATTTATTCAATAATTAATTTATCTCTCGTAAATATTTAGTTATGATGATTATCTTAAAATTTATTTTCAAAATGCCAAAAGTTAAATTATTATCTCTTTTAGGTGGGAAAATGGAGATATATAAGCATAGAGCTCTCTAAATACTACTAAACAATAAACATTTTGAGTGTGCTAGACATAAAAAGAATTATAATCAAATACTTGGGAACTGCTACGTTATTTGCAATTACCAATAGCTTCATAGATAGAAATATTCCACAATAAAATGTATGGATCTTGAAACCCAATGAAGTCATGCGGTAGGCTGGTTTTGATAATAATCATATAAAACAGCCAACATGATCATACAAAAGGAATAAATACTCTAGTTTACAATGCAATGAGACTATCACCAGATCCGTCATGGAATATCTGGTGAACAAAAAACTCTGAAACTAACTTGTTTTTTAGTACCATCAGTTTATTATACAAAACATCTGGTGTAGAATACAAAATATCCTAAACTAACATGTTTGAGTACCACTTACCATCATACAAGAAATAAAGCAAACTAAGTTGGAGAAGATCCATCAGTACCATCACCATTACCATTAACAATACCATCATTTCCATCATTTTCATGCCCGTCCCTGAACTAATTTACTTCACCAGACATAATTTTCTCTGCAATATCACACTTAAAATGTACAACAAGAATTTTGATAGCCTTCTCAAGCATCACTGTCCTCTCGATTTTTTTTTTTTTCTCCACCAAAGACTTTGCTTCCTCACAATCCAAAACATAGGAGCTTGATTCTTGCTATAAACTTCCCTTCTACAATATTATAAGAATTTTTTGCTAGTCTTTTTCTTATAAGACACCCCTTCATCTTTTTCAACTTCACCCTTGGAAGAGACAAGAATAGGTCTAGATCATCGATTGATTTTGGGTCAACATCTTCACCGTACTTTAATTTAACTGCTTCTATGTACTCTTCCCAGTAATTAAGGAATAAAAATCAAGACCTTTGTTAGTTATACATGAAATCAGTAAAACATATAATTACATGAAATACCTTGACAAAGTCAAAAGAACAAGCTACTTATAACTTTTCATAGTTAATTCGTAATTTATGCATTCACTTATACACCACACAAATTCTAGACGACAATTACTTAAAAATACCAAGACAATCACCTAGTACATACAATGCTGTAACCCACAAACAAACATATAAAACCAAACAATATTTGAAAAACAAAACTGATCATACTATGCAACATATATAGACAATGTCGTTCGAAATGCTAAGGAAACACAAACAAATATTTGAGTATAAAATGCAACTTAATTGTGTAGATAATCCTATCATTTGTTCCAGTGACGACTTTTTTTATCCTAACAATGACGAGATAGCATGTAACTGATCCTATTATGGAGAAAAAACAAAACCAAATATAGACAATGATAATATAATCATATATTTTATTCCCATGAAAGCTTTTTTATCCTAACAGTGACCAAATATCATGTAATTGATTCTATTATGGAAAAATATTAAATATAAATGAAGATACTATAGATATAGATAATCCTATTAGAAACAGATTTAACAATAAAATTACCATGATTTTTTAAGATGATGGGTTCATAAATTCGAATTTTACGTTGCCCATGTCATCCTTCTTGTCGTATGTAATCCTTAAGTGTTTGGCTACCGACAACATTTCTTCAGTTTCCTCATATATCATGAGAGGGTAAAAATTAATTAAATTTGAAAGAGAAAATTAGCTTAAATTAAAACAAATTATAACAACTTGACTAACTCATTAGGAATGGGTCATTGATCCACCAGCATAAGTCCTCGCCCCACCATGGTGAGCTTTGGAGTTTTTTGAATTTTTTTGTGACAACTTCAACTGCTTATGACTGCACTAAAAATCAAGCAATACCTTCTATAATCTTGGCCTATTTATTAAGAAAAGTGATCGGACATCGACCAGCTCGGGTGATGGACGTTGTAGGTTGGCTCTCCTCAAGGAATATGCCTTCACCCTAGCTACAAATTCTTGTAAAAACTATTTAGTTGTTTCAAAAATAACCTGAATACAGCGTTATTAATATTTTCTGGAACAATATAGCATTACTTTAAATAATATATATATATATATATATAAAGCCATTATGTTATTCAAAAAATAAATACATGGAAAAATAATATTGTGGTTACTGCCTTGTAACCTTCCACATGTGAGCCTTAAAAGTAAAGGGTGTCTTCTCAAAAGTCTCCTAGAAGCCTATAATTTGAAGCCATATATCAGGGGGAACCCAGCAAGGGATATTGTCTTACCGAAGTCTAAAATGAGAAAATGATTAGTTTCAGAAAATATAAATAATATTTAGAGAACTAAATCTAGTTCTACATTACTAAAAAACTTATATGTTTTTATAGAACTTCACCTGATTACGGTCAGGTTGGTCTTCAATTTGGGTAGAGCATACCCCCGATATTTACAATGCTTCACCAAACCCTCTTGATCACCGACTAGTTGGTCTTCAAATTTCTCTTCATCCACTTCCTCTTGATGGTCACCAATGTCATGTTGCTTTACTTCATCTTGATTGTTGGCTTGTTAGTCTTTGATGGCCTCCTCATCGTCCCTATTTTTATTATGAGCATCTTCATGTTCCTCTTCTAAACTCTGTTCAAACTTATAGTCTGAAATTATACTGAGAGGAGTTGGATGGTGAGATGAGCTTGGTTCATATAGGTTGGGAATCAGCGGTGAGTCGTCAGACTCTATATCCATTGAAGTGCTTATACAGGTCCTAGTTGGGAAACCATCACTGTTTGGACTGGGAGTTGGAGTGGAAGTGGGAGTGGGAGTGGGACTTCGAGTGGAAGTAGGAGTTGAGATATGAATTTTCTTAAGGTATGTATTCCTTCTAGTTTGGCCACAAACAGTAGATATCATCCCTGAAAGACTTTTTCTCGTTGGTGGTTGTGAGTTTTCTTGATCCCGGATTATCACAGGATGGTTTCCCATTTGAGGTATCAGAAAAATTAGGTACTTCTTCTTTGGCTTCTTTACCATATTTTTTTGCCTTTGAGGTTTTGTTTCTTCTCGGTAATACCGACGAATTTTTTTAAAAATATTAACTAAACATGATTGAAAAAAAATAACTAAATAATATCAGCAAGTATAAAGGATTGTCCGGCATATAAGTTTATTCTCATAAAAAAGATTACTATTCTATACTTGAACTCATATAGTTAAATTCCAACAGCTAATCAGATATATAAACCAACAATAGATTCAACATACCATAATAAAAAAACATAATTAAAAAATGTATGCCTCAATTAACACACATACATCAATATATGCATGCATCGATTACCATATAGACATCAACCTAAACACAAGCATAACAAAGAATTCAAAACGTATAAATGATATGCAACATGATATTCAACATCAATTCTAATGTACAAAATTAAATAATTTAAAACAAAAAATTTAACACACGAGTACAATTTGGACTCAGAAGAAATAGTTTTAAGTACATTATAAACTGAACACATGAGTAAAACGGGTATAATGTTAACACAATAGTTACTGAATCAGTGAATCACAACATTAACACAATACAATCCATGTAAATTTTACAATACTGAATCTTGACTCAAATGGAGTAATTATATACACTCACGATTAGCACATAAATAACGTTAAATATTATAACTTATAGCTTAAATTATATATAGGTTTTGCTCGTGCACACTTCCCTCAGAGTAGACTTTTGTTGTTTCTGAAAAGACAACAAATTCTTGTACGATCAACTTCCTTACCACCTTGTTGCAACAACAAAAGACAAGTTTCATATTAACCCTACAACAACATCTATCTATTAGCAAACATAAACAACTTAAAATAATAAACAACTTAATCCTAGTTTTGGATTTTCCACTCTAGATCTTAAATTATTTAATATATTTCAATTATCATCGTAGTTGACGTAGTTTTCGTACATATTTCGAAATAAAAACTATATTCTAGTATTTTTTTAAATAAATTTGGTCTTATACGTTAATTACACTCAGTCATAGTAATATGAAAAATGTTTTACGACACTATAAATTTTATCTATAATTTATTTAATAACTTTTAACACTAACCAAAAATTTACAAAAAAATATGAATAAAAAATTTACCAAAAACCAAAAAAAGTTAAATGTATATATTAATTTTTAAAATATTAAAAACCAAAAATTAGGAAAGTAAAACAATATTATTATTTTTACGAGTAATGTTAACTATAATTTATATTTTCAAAATACATATTAGTAATAACTTATTGGCATTGAATATTTACCAGTGAAAAAGACTTTGGAGTAAGAAAGACAATTTCTTTTTGTAAAACTGTGACGTGTAGAGAAAGAAAATAAGCAAATAAAAGTACAAGTTTCTCATTATGAGGAACCCAAACTACAATCTGTTGTAAATTGTAATCAAACAACGATAGTGACAAAAGCTTTGTATCTTTTAAATTTAAATGTGAACTCGAATACAACGCTTATTATTATTTTTGGTGTTTATACAGCGCTTATTATTCAAAGCAATAATAGTATATATCGATCACTTAAAATCAAAAGAAAATTATAAACATTAAAACATGTCTATAATTTGGTTATATATATATAATATAATATTTTGATATTTTATAATACTTTATTACTAGTTTTTGCCGTAAATTAAATCACTTAGTTAAAATCAAAAAATTTCTTAAAATAGATTTTAAGAGTTTAAATATGCATATTAATCCACATATCAAAATATACATTTTTATATTTCATATTCATTAATTATGTACTAATAATAAATATATTTATTATCTAAGTCTTATAACGGTTAAAATACCCGTATTACTCTTTACAACATAATCGGTCTCTGCCTCCAAGGGGTAGCCGAGTTGGTTGAGTATGGCATTTTTATGACCAAAAGGTCACGAGTTCGAGTCCTTCTACATACGCTTTTTTTTCGGCTGAGCCTGTCACCTTGTGTGGTTTACCTTCTGGCGTTGGTTTGCAGGCTATCGCGTCAGACTTGGGGTTTATCTTATGCGCACTCATTGCACTCTGAGTAGCGGTTGCGGGTTCCCTCCGAAAAAAAAATAAAAAATAAAAAAATAAAAAAAACATAATCGGAAATAAAAAAAACATAATCGGAAATAAAAAAACATAATCTGCACTCTGAGTAGCGGCTGCGGGTTTCCTCCGAAAAAAAAAATAAAAAATAAAAAAAATAAAAAAATAAAAAAAAAATATAATCGGAAATAAAAAAAACATAATCGGTCTCTGTATATTTATATTTAAAAATAATTTGATAATAAAAAAAATAATGATGTCGATGGTTATCCATATGATAAGTTTTATACAGTATTATTGTGTCATTACTTTCACGCGATAATTTTCAGGGTAGGAAAGAATTTAGGTCGGGCGACCCTTTTTTCATTTTTTATTCGTTCTCGTAATGCAAGTTATGTCTTAGATCTCTAGCTAGTAATCTTTATGAGGTGGATATCGACAACTGAGAAAATATTTCATTATGGTTCAACCCCTGGCTTCCATCAACTTCACTTGTCATCCTTTACGGGCTTGAGATCATCAAAGATTAGACAGGAACCTCAACGTTTCTCACATCATTCTCAATGTGGTTTAGAATTGGACTGTAAATTTAAGATTTGTGAGAGCTAGAAATTGCATCAATCTCCAAGAGTTAAACAAATCTCATCATCTCCCTCACTCCTCCCCTCCAAAAAAAACATCATCAAAAACGACGTCCACCACTAGATTTCTAAAATAGAACCAATAAGTTCACAATCAGGGTCACCTACCACTTCATTCGTACACTCATCCCTTGTGTCGGATGTGCATGGTTATTATGGTAAAAATATAATATTCCATATTACTCTTTCATCTTTTGGCTTACTATCTAAGACAAGCTTTTTCACCTGTGATAAGCTCTTGAGCCGAAGTTTAAACACCCCATGGAATGTGTCTTATGCAATTATGATTATGAAACTATCAATCATATTCTCTATGACTATATTTTCACTCAAAGCATTTGGGTTTTCACAAGCTCTAAGCTTGGTAAAGTAAAAATTGGGTCTCCTAGATCTTAGAGGCCTCAAACTGGCCTTCCTCCAAATTTCGACACTTTTCGTGTGCATACTTTTGTGTTATTATCTAATATATATGAAGTGAGAGAAATGCCAGAATATTTAGCTCATACATCTCCATTATCGTTGCAATATCTCATCGCATTCTCTCGGACCTCCAATTCAAGTTCATTTGCACTAAATTTGTGTGACCGTTTCAAGACCTATAATTCTTTTAACTTAACTTTGTTTTTTTATTGTTTTTGCATGCAACTCTCTTCCAATATGGTCGATGCTATTGCTCGTTTGGGATTCTCAGAACCCTTGTTTGACTGGTTTCTCATTTCGTGATCACGCTTCATTATTCTTTTTTTGTACTTGTTTGTTCAACTAGGGTAATTTTCTTAGTACAATCTCTTACACGACTATTTTAGCCAATCATCGGGTATGCCCCATGTATTTGTAAGAAACTTTATTATTTTATATAATGCAACCAAAACAAATGTACAAATAACAATATATTGTTAAATATCAGTCTTTTGGAATTATTTTTAATTTTATTCTACCAAGTAAATATTATATTGTATATGTTTTCATTTAATAAATTAGTTTATATGTATTTGGGTTTCAATAATATTGATAACAAAAGAATAAGTCCTAAATTAATATAGTGTTCAAAAGTAGGGTAAGTTACTGATAACTATTTGGGTTTTAAAGTTTACTAAAAACCACATGGAACATAAATTCATCCAAAAATATTTTGGAACACAATAGTTTTTTAGAAATTGAATTATACATAATTTCATAACTAAAACAAACTGTTTTTTCCAAATTTATTTCACAACTCAATTACATGTAATTATGTAACTAAAAATAAAAAATATATCTAATGGATCTAGTTTTGTTTGTCTTAAAAAGGAAAAGCCAATAATATCTTTGGATTTTTTTGGATCTATGATTTAAGAGATATATAAAAAACATGATAGAGAGAAACAGTTAAGGGGTATTTCGACCTACCATGTGGTTATTTGTAAATACTCATTTATCACGAGGTAATTACTCGTACTTTATCAAATCTTAGATGGTTATTGGTAAATAAATTTGATGTTGGGTGGTTATTGGTAGATTATCCTTAAAAATAATTATTAAACTATCAAAAAATTGGTCTAATATATTAAATTTTTAAACAAAAATTTATTTCTAAACTAGTGAAAAATCTAATTAGATAAAATATAAAATATTTTTATATTAATAATGTAATTTTTATTTTTACATATTTATAACATTATATATATATATATTCAAACGAGATCAAATCTTTTTTTTTCATCCAATACAAAATCTTAATTTGGCCTCTAGATTTGTAGCCAAATTTGTCTCACCGCACTATTGTTGTTTGAGGGAAGCAATTAATACCTTGACAATTGTTTTCAAAACCAATAGCGAAGAAAAAAATAACCAATGACAAATTCAAATGTATAATATGATCATTATGTTGATGTAGAGACACCCATTGGACAACCAATGGCTCATAATTCTCCAACCTCTCCTACTATGGACATCCAACACTTAGTGAATGGACTAAATAAAAAAATGCCAAACACTTCAAAGATTTGAAGGCTCACTCTCGTTCCATGTTTGAGATCTGAGATCCAACGTCCTGAGAATGGCTTGTAGAATAGTGAGATGATGGCACAAGCTTTATGATGAGGGCACTAATAGAACGGTATCAATAAGTGCAAGTAGCCTTTCTAAACCAATACCGCTGACAACAAAGAAAATTCAGATCAATAATCCTCTAAGGTATCAACATCATCGTCGTAACAAGAGAAAGACCATGACTCAAACATCAACCACAACTCTAAAATAGTTATAATTAAGCGTATTGGACTAATAAAATCTTCCATGTTTTGGCTATATAATGGCCCGAACATTAGCAACAATAACAAACTTACTCCCTCTCCGACCAAGGAAACCAGAGAAAAAAGACTACATTTCTTGATGATAAAGATCTCCTTGATACTGAATATCCACTAGCCCCAGAGACCTTGTTTATAAATCTATGACCGAAGTTTGACAACCACAAATTAGACTAGTCAAATGAAAAATAGGAGCATGAGAACCATGTAAAACAATTTAAAATGGAGATGTAGCATTTTGGTGAGGACTATAAGATGTTGTGCAATGTCTATTATATAAATTTCAATGGAAACGCTTTGATATGGTTTCATAGTATTCATCTAAGTTGCATCAAAATCTTCAAGATGTTTTAGACAATCTTTAAAGATAGATTAATTGGTTTTGATCTATCAAATACGATGGTGAGTACAACATCCACTATAAGCACAAGTTAAATAGAAGTTTAAAGAACCACATACGAAGATTAGTGGTAGCAAAGAATGAATTGCAAGATTGCATTGGCAGTTGTAACATATAGGCAAGGGGTTTTATCAAGACTTATTGCATAATATGTTATCAAAAGTCTCCTTAATTTCAGGGAATATTTTATTCAAATATAAGGAGAAATAAAAATAAAAGAGACTTTAAATGAAAGGATAAATGGAGACGCTTAAACTCTAAATGTGTACCTATATTACTATATTTGGTAAGCAATAACGATCCTTGCCAGTGGTACAATTTACCTAGGAATCCTAAAATGAAGCTTCAACCTCCAAATATAATAATGTTGAAGTATCGACACGACCAATATATTTCAATCCAAAGAAAAGCTCAAGAGAGAATCCTAGAAGCAACTATAACAATAACAACAACGGTTACCGAAGGCACGAGCGTTTTAACAAATGATCTTACACATATTTGACTAATAACTTGGGGTTCATTTATGAAAAGAAAAGATGTAATAAAGTATATGTGACCGAATAAGATGTACTCTCCAAAGGAACACATAGATAAGAATATTTTTTGCAAATTTTACAATGATATTAGACATTACACCAAATATCTTGGGCCTTAAATGGTGAAGTCCATAATATGATTGATGAAGGTAAACTTTTTGAGTTTATAAGGAAGAAACATAGGAACAGGCCGAGATATGCTATGACTGAGTGTGGCCCTTCAGCAATGCATGAAAAGATGAGTGTCAATGAGTTAAGAGCTTTAGAAAATAAAGTAATCATATACATGGAAGAAGATGAGTAAATGGACTAGATCCCAATAAGCAAACCATTAGAGTAATTTTTCGGAGAAGATTCATTCTCGGGGATCTCCAAGAGCTCTAGGAATAAGTACATCGATGACTTTGAGATTCAACACCAAGGTAAAAAATTGAGACACGTGTATTAGAGTTCATACCCAATATTAGGATTCATAGATGATGACTTGATGGGAGTTGCGAAAACCTACCAATACGTTGTGCTAATGACGATAAAATTTGCATAATTGGATGTAAAAAGAGTAATAATAGACATCGGAAGCTCATCGAACATCCTATGCAAGAGCACTAATGACAATACGAGAGGTGCCTTAGTACTAATTTCATCTTAATCACTATAGAAGATGTAAATATGCTAGGTGACCTGACTTTGGATATGGTCCTCGGAAAATAATAGTTCATGAAGAAAGCCCAATGTATATTCATGATTGTGGATGCACATTCTTCATGTAATGTAATTTTAGGAAGATTTTGGTTGGACCTTATGCATGTTATAGTCTCTATAATAAATAAATTCCTTTGGTATTTAATCAATAGAAAGTTGGGAGTAATCATACAACTTCAACGAAATGCTATGAAGCTTTGTTAGCCTTCAAGAAATAACCTTGATGGCATGGATGACCCCATATACCCTCCATCTTGTGGGATCCGTAGAGAAAGTTGAAAGCATTAGGATCGAATGAAGTTATGTCCTACAATTAGGTGAAGACATATCTACCAATCTCAAGTATAAGTTACTTAACATTTTATAAATAAACTCAGATATATTTTCTAGACTACAGATGGTGTAACCAGGATTACCAGTAGAGTTCATATGCCATAAATTATAAACAGCAACTTCCGACTAATAAAATAAAAGAAAATAGCATATCCCAAACAAGCAGAAGCAATTATATATGAAATAGATTGGCTCGCAACAGTGGGTTATATTAGGGAATCCTAGTATCCAGTATGGATAACAAATTTAGTGTTAGTAAACAAAAATAATAAAAATATATGATGTGCATAGACTTCACGGATTTAAACGAATTGTGTTCAAAGACTGTTTCCTTCTTTCAAGAATCGATCAGGGGTAATCCTCCAAGAAAACCCATACATTATCCTACCAAATAGGTTCTTGCTAGTAATTTATGTTTTAAGAGTCATAATTATGAAGAGGATAAATAAAAAAAATATTTGAAAACCCTTATTATAATACATCTAGTAGAAGGAAGACTTCCTAAAGATAAGATAGAGGTAATGCATATAAAATATAATCAATAAGATATGTACGAATAGTTGTTACCTTGTACAAACAAGGACATACTAAACAATTTCTTAAATGTGTCAACCTTGATGAAGAAACTTTTATAGTAGATGAACTCTATGATTAAAAGATAAGTGCCCATTGTGGCTACAACACGTTATATAGAAGAATATTTCTCTAATAATACTATTGTCTTACAGTTATGGAATATACAAAAAAATTGTAAAAACTTGTGACACTTGTCAGTGCTTCTTAAATTCAATACAAGTCATGGTTGTTTTACAAGATATAATATCATAGGCTATTTTTTTATAGACGGGGGATTGACATTGTATGGACCCTTCTAAAAGCTTCATGAAAAAGGATTAGGCGTAGGCATTCAGTTCTTCGGGTCAATTCTTTTAGTTCTCTTCAAGTAGTAACCGTTTAGGATAATATTCGGTTTGGTTCGATTTAATTTTTGGTTTTTTTTGTTCTTAAAATTTGGTAACCATCTAAGAACCAAATAAAATTTGGTTTGGTTCTGATCTATTTAGTATGTGTATTTATTTTATAAAAAATGTTTTAATGTTGTGTTTTACTGATTAGTAAGAACTGTGGTACTCTTGCGGTCCCCCGTTCTAAAGAGGCTTGAACAAGTGAAAGTTACCAACAAAACAATAATATATGGCATAACAAAAAAATAGAAGGTGTGACACATAATTTACACGATTCCATGCATGAAGTTATATGGTCTTGAATAACCATCCCAAGATCTATAATCTAATAATTGAAAAACTATTTGCTCTGGTGTATATGATGGATGCAGTAGTTACGAGCCAGAACTATTTTGCCTTCCTATAAATATCAACATATAAAGAAAAAAACAACTCAAAAGCAAAAAGTTCCAAACTTGATGTGATTGAAGAAAAAAAGTAAAAGCTAACCTACTTTCAATACATTACAAAAAAGTAATTATTAATAAATATAATTCCAAAGTTTGATTCAGAAGCTTTGAGTTTGGAGACAAATCTTCAAAAAAGTATTTTTTAATACAAAAGATAAAATAATCGAAAAGTTAGGACCTAACTGGGAAGAGTCATACACAATAGATTAAAAACATCAAGCCAAAAGTGTACGAATTGTTAAATAAGGAAGGAATTCAACTTCGATATCCTTGGAATATAGAGCATATGAATCTATACAACTCAACATAAGGTTCGACTATTTTTAATTAGTTTGTAATATTTAATTATACCCTTATTGGAATGTACTTTTTCCTGTTTCGGGAGCGTGAGAAAATTTAAAAGAGGAATGTGACATTAATAAAACATTTTTATAATTAAAAACTCTCATATTACTTCACATTAAAAAACTCGATATACTTCAAAACCCATAAAAACACAAATATAAGTATAAGATGCATCATAACATAAAATAAGTTAGACTTTATGTTTCTTGTTTTTGTCATTTGTGTAGAAATAAAGAAGAAAAGAAATACACTTTCTAAAATATAATTGAATATAAAAATTAAAGTCGTGATATTTTAAAAATATAATAAAACTAAAGCAAAAGAAGAGAAATAAATAACTTATAGGCGTGAAAATGAAGAGGTTTCTAAAAGAGGGAGAAATAAAAAGTATACGACTATTTAAAGAAAAGGTAAGTGAATCATAACGCTTCAAATATTTATTTACCGATTCTGATCATTTTGCAGATAAAATGATCATATCAAAAGGAAATCGAAGTCTCAGATGAAAGAAGGCCAACACACATGAGAAACAAACAAATATATTACACATTGATGGCATATGTATCAGACTTTTCTCTCTCCAATACAGCGTGCATCAATAATAAATAACTTCACCTCCATTAAGTATAAAGTCTCGAATAGACGGAAACTACAAAGTAAAATATATCGCAATAATATTTATACCTGAACTAAAGTGTTGGCCTCGCCGAAACCTCAAGTCTTGGATTCCCAAACCAATATGAACAGTGAAGCTACTAGTCTTTCCTTCATATTTTAAAAGGATTATGGGAGATGCTCTTCTATATCTACTTGCAACCCGAAGCAATTTTTACAAAATAAATATCTTTTAACTTCTTGTCAATCTTAAATTGAATAAAGCTTACAAGATTAGTGACTACTACTAAATAAAAAAAAAGTGAAATTGTACACATGTTTATACTATTTTCTCTTTAAAAAAGAATATTTTTATCTTTAAGAGAGGTTTGGTCCTTAGAAGGGTTTGTAATAAGAAAAATATGATGTTAGTAGACCTCAAGCCTCTTATGAGTCAAGCCATAATTAACTTATTAGTTGGGGTCGACATAAATTCAATTGGGTAGGAAACTTCAACTTTAAAGGCACCTAAACAAGCAAGCTTCGATAAATTCACAAAAAAATAAAGATAACAAATATATTATCTTATGAAAAATACTTCAAGATTCTAATCATTTCTTTATACTCTCATAAATATTCGGACGGCTGCTGATAAGGTAAGAATTCGTCTGAAACTGATACCTGGTCCACAACAACCCATCAAACTACCAAATATTTGGTCATAGATATTAAATGTTCAAAAAAAAATTATTTCTGAATTAGTTGTCAAATATATATTCAAATTAATATATAAAAAGTATGATTAGCAATTAAAAAAATCTCTATGTTAATGAGATATTTTCTAATTTTTTATATTTAAAATACTTATAACATTATCAATATAAGCAAGTAATAAAATGATCAAACATTAAACCCAAAAGGGGTAGCCGAGTTGGTTGAGTATGGCATTCTTATGACCAAAAGGTCATGAGTTCGAGTCCCTCTACATACGCTTTCTCGGCTGAGCATGTCACCTTGTGTGGTTTACCTTCTGGCGTTGGTTTGCAGGCTATCGCGTCAGACTGAGGGTTTACCCTGTGCGCACTCATTGCACTCTGAGTAGCGGCTGCGGGTTCCCTCCGAAAAAAAATGATCAAACATTATTTATTTTATTATATATTTTTTATTTTTTTCATAGAAATATTGAATTTTAATTTAGTCTATAAATACGTCTTGTCCGAATATGCAACCACAAATATGTTATATGAATTTATTATAGATATAACATTTCTCATGAATTATTATAAAATATGTTTAATTTAAAAAAAAAACTGTTTATTTATATTAATTTTAAAACAAATATAATAAACTATTAATACAATTTAACTTAAGATAATCCAAAGTTTTCATCTAAATAATAATATAATAAATTAGATTTGTATGTTTTGAGTGTAATGGACTGAATTATGAGGTTTTTAAGTAATGTTTTATTTAGTTTTCAACCTTTTGATTACATGTTTACGGATGATAACGGACAGGTTGTGATGGATATCTATATGTTTGATACTCGTCTTGTAAGTTATATTTGATGATCGAACTTGTTTAAAAATTCGATAAATATTTTTTTCCGTACCAAATCAAACCCAAAAATTTGGATTAACATATGATTTATTCATAGGCTACACATACATGAAATGTCATCTCAAACATCTGAACAAAAACTAAATTAAAAACCAAATGTAAAAATAAATTTTAGATTTTAGTTATAAATTTAACACATAAAATAATTCTCTCATGACATTCAATTAACATATAGAAAATATCATATTTCAAAACAACAAGAAAAAAACACTTCATTAAATTATCAATAGCAAAGTTGTAATTATTCATAGAATTATCAAAATTAAAAATAAATACGTTTTCATCAACAATTGCTTTCAGGTTCCAATAATCCTCCACCAAACACAAAAGCTTCATCTATAAATATTATTATGACATTATAATGTTTGATACAATTCAAATGAGTTAAGAACTATTATTAGTCACCGGAATTGGTCCTGTGTATAAAAAACTATTCGTGTTTTCTTGTATAAAACAACCGTTATTATTGGTTTTGTTTTGCATATATAGTCACTTATAGGGGACCAAATATACAAATCAAGACAAACTAAAGTGATCAAAGATGTAAAAATATATCAACAAAAGTGACTATTTTGATACAAAAAACAGCAGTGGCTTTTTTAATACACATAACCAATTGTGGTGACTAACCAGGATTCTTAGCCATTGATATTAACAACTACATTACTCACTATGACAACCGAACGATCCAACTCGTCATCATGGGCATCATCATAAATAATTGTATGACCATGTGAATGTATAACCTAACGGTTCCAACAAAGTATGATTTATAAAATTTTATTAACTAAAATATAATTAAAGAAAACTTATTACGACCTTTTTCATTTTGGAATTTGTGCACACATCAATGATTGCAATGTATATTAATGAAGTCTACTTATTTGTGACTTTACTAAATGACTACTAGCTCGATGCAACTGTAAACACATGAATTGTTAAAATATCTATTGTATTTTAATCCATTTGACTTACACCAACCAATGATATCAAAATCAGGTTAATTTGGTAAAAAACTTTCTTCTAAATATAGATCTAACTCAAATTTATTTAGCATCACTGCTTTGGCATCGTTGTATTTTTTATTTATTCGACACACCATAATTTGATAATGGATCTAAAGATGAAGAGTCAAACTCTCTGATACTCGAATCATAATAAAAGTCAATAAAATTATTTTGATTCATAATTCTATGTTGGTATTTTCTAAGCAAATTGTAACATTATTTGTGAATTTTTAGTAAGTCGTTTGAAACATCAGATCCCTGAATAGTAAAAAATAAAACTCTAATAAAGTTAACTTATATCATGGATTCAACCGCAACCTTAAATATATATATGCATATTATACCAATATTTATCAAACGTTTCCATTATTTTAAAGCTATTTATCTACCAAAAAATGAGTTTGTAACATGAAATTTGAAACCAAAGAATATGTTAGTCACAGTATATAAAAATTGAATTTGAAAGAAACTTCTTGTGCAAAATCCTTATCACTTGAATTCTGTAATGTATTATAGTTTGGTTCACCTCTTTATTTTGCATAAATATCTTTATAAAGTAAAACATTTTCTAACATCATATATGTTGAATTTCACCTAGTTTGACAATTATAGCTTCATTTATTTGAAAATTTTCGTTTTAAATTTGTTTTGTAGTAGTTTTAAAACTCTTTTTCCTCTCTAATGTAACTGTTAAAGTGTTAGGATTAGAATCAAATGCATATGACTATTTAATATTAGTCTGATATACATTTCATGAAATACACATGAAACCCTTTGTGTTACTTTTTGAATATAAAAGATACATTCACAATTCTCTCAACATGGTATCCGAGCCCTAGCTATAAAACCCTAGCCACAATAAAAGAAAATCCTAGTCTCCAAAATTTTCCTCTTGCGCCGACGTGTTCCCGGCATAGCCTTCATCAGCCTATCTTTATCCAATATTTATTCTCTCGTGATCGATATATTTCTGGTCTTGTTCCTCTTGCGCTGATGTATCACGAGTATAGTCTTGTTTGTTTTTTCATTATAGACGTTTTTCTGGTAGTTTTCATGGCATTTGTGCCGATGTATTATCAGTAAAGACTCCATTTGAGATGCTTTTTGGCGTGCCTCTTGTTTTCTCTAAGCTTCGCGTGTTTGGGTCTCTGTGTTATGTGCATGATCAGAGGTATAAGGGTGACAATTTTTCGAGTCGTAATCATCGGTGTTTTTTTGGGCTATCTGTATGGCAAGAAAGGCTCGAAAGCATATGATTTGGAGAGTCAATTTTTTTTTCCATGATGTGAATTTTTTTGAACATATATTTCCATTTGCATCTGTTATGTGCTCTCTGAATTGGTTTATCCTGAGACTGGGGTCGTTGCACTTCCTACTACTGCTTTGGAGTTTTGGGAGGAGATTGAGGAGGCATCGCTGATTGAAGATGATGAATTGTCAGATGGTGGCGTTCATGTGGTGACAATGATTCCGCTAGTAGTTTTGGATGTTGTTTCAGATACTTCTGGTATTTCTTCAGATTTTAGACATGGCAAGCATGGTAACATTACATCTACTCATTTGTAATATTTTGTTATGACTACAGTAGTACATTCAGCACCATCTGCTCCTCCTGCTCCCAGTTCTAGTCTATCTTATGATCACGGTATGTCTTATGCTCTCACTCATTATATAGACAGTTCTCGTTTTGCATTGGCACACCACTCTTTTCTTAAAGTTATTACCTCTGGGAATGAGGCTAAGTCATTTCAAGAGGCTATGCGACACCCTAGCTGGAATGAGGCAATGCAACATGAGATTTAGGCAGTTAGGATAATCATACTTAGACCTTGGCGCATCTACCTCCAGGGAAAAAGGCTTTGGGAAGTCAGTGGATAATCATACTTGGACTTTGCTGCCTCAAAGCTCGTTTGGTCATGTTTGGTAATCACCAAGTATAAGGGTTGTTTAAACATAGACTTTTGCCCCTATTGCCAATATGGTTACTGTACATTTTTTCTTAGCAGTTGCAACAGCTCAAAATTGGGAGTTATATCAGATGTATGTACACAATGCCTTGCGGCATGGTGATCTGGATGAGGAGGTTTATATGAAAAATTCTCTAGGTTTTGACAAAGGGCGCGAAGGGCAGGTAATTCGCCTTCGCAAATTGTTGTACGGCCTGAAGCAGGCATCTCGGTGTTGGTTTGCCAATTTAGTGGTTGCACTGATGAGGTATGGGTTTATTCAGTTCTATTCAGATTATGCTATATTCTTTTATTCTACGAGTGGTTTTTGTATGCACGTTTTGGTGTATGTTGATGATCTTATTATATCTTGGAATGACCCTGGTGCATTAGTGGAGTTTAAGAAATACTTGAGCACCTGATTTCATATGAAGAACTTAGATCATTTTCAAATATTATCTTAGAGTTAAAGTAGCACGGAGTCCCGTGGGTATCTTTCTTTGCCAACGTAAATATATTCTAGACATTACTTTTGAGACAAGTTTACTTGGCAGTAAGCCTGCACCAATTCCAATGGAGCAAAACCACCAGCTCGACAAGAGCGAGTTAGCGCTACTTATTAATGGGTTCGTGTACTGCAGGTTGGTGGGGAGACTGGTTTATCTGGAATTTACAAGGTCAAATATCTGTTTTCGGTATATATTTTATCTCAATTTCTGCAGAAACCACATGAGGATCACTAGCAGGCTGTATTACAAGTTGTTTGTTATCTAAAAGGGATCCCGGGTCAGGGAATTCTTTTGTCGAGTAGTCGTAATCTTACTCTGATAGGCTGGTGTTACTCTGATTGGGCTTGCTTTCCTAAGACTCGGTGCAGTATGAGTGGTTGGGTGATGTTCTTGGGTGATTCCGCTGTTTATTGGAAGACTAAAAAAAGGATTTTGTTGCATTATCTTCCACTTAATCAGAGTACCGTTCTATGACGGGATTGACTTGTGAGTTGAAGTGGTTGCACGGTTTGCTCAAGGATTTTAAGGTCTCACACTTAGGAGCAGTGCAAGTTTTCTATAATAGTCAGTCGGCTTTACATCTTGCCCACAATTTTGTGTTCCATAAGCTTTGAAAGTATATTGTAGTAGATTTTTATTTTCTACAGGATGCGATACTTGAAGGGGTTATTTATGCATCTCACGTGCCCACTCAGTCTCAACTTGCAGACATTTTTACCAAAGCACTAGGCAAGCAACAGTTTGCGTTTTTGCTTGGCAAGTTAGGCATTCATAATCTCGATGCTCCAACTTAAGAGGAAGTGTTAGAGTGCCAGGATTATAATCAAATGTTGTGTCATATACATTTTTAGGAAATAAACCCTTTGTGTTACTTTTTGATACTGTATATATACATTGTAATTATAACCATAGGATGGGATTTGTGTTAATGTTACTACCTTATATAAAGATTGAATATATAAGAGACACTTTCACAATTCTCTTAATAGTTTCTGACCAATACTAAACACGATCACACCATATTTCACAATCAAATTCAATATACGCGCGTAAAAATAAGTATGTAAGATATTTTTACTTAATAAGCGAAGCACAATCTAACTTATTTATCAATAAAACAATCCTGGAATTTTTGGTTGAACAACCATCTACGATAATAGCAGATTTTTTATATAGATGTTCTAATTGATCAAAATATCATATAACACATCACATAGAACATTTTTTGTATATGGACATGAAATATAAATAAAATATAAATTAAAATACCATAACATATCTAAATTAGACATTCAGAAAATATTAAGCATATACTTTTAAACGATATTTTTAAAAACTTAATTTAAAACTTCTATGGAATACCTTATTATGTATTTCTAAGTTTTATGCATCATTAATCAAATGGCTAACAATTATCATAACCCTATTTTTTGTTTGATATCCACATGTTTGTGGTGATTTTAATTCTACTTGCATTTTTATTTATGAGATTCATTATTTTAATTATATCATTATTGTACATTTGATATTGTCACTATTAATCGTATTTTGAGAAACCATTTTAAAACCGGTTAAAATTTCGTTAAGTAACTTCTAAGCACTATATATTCAAAAATAGATAGAGGATACTCATATATTCTGATCGTCTTTACTAGTAATTTTATCCAGCATCCTTGCGTGAATGTGTAACTTTCTAATTTAATTTTTCTATCTGCTCTCACAAAACTGTTAATTATCGCATTTTGCTTCAATATCTCATTTGAAGTCTTAATCATTTATTGTAATGATTTTTAAATGTGTAGTTCCATTTTTTTGTCTCGCGAACAAGAACGTTACAACAATATTTAGAGATAGTCTTCTAAACTTTATTTTCTTTTTCTTTTTTATAGTGATTTCAATATTGACTATTCGGACTTTTTTAAACATAACGTTCTTCACGGTCAATGTCAATCGAATAAGAATATACATACGATATATTACTAAGTTGTATGAGAACCCAACTTAATTTATCGAAGAAATTTTAGCATTCATAAAAAGAAATTATTAAAACAAAAACACAAACAAAAATAAAATTAAATTGATTTATACAAGTAAAATTAAAATCTTAAAAATCAAGAATAATGCAATAATATATATATATATATATGAAAAATAGACATATTGACATTATATTATCTAAAACTCTATTAGAGGCTCTTTTAATTTAATTGGTCATGTATTAATAAATTTCTTTCATGTACTATAAATATCTTCACTATATTTAATATCTTTATATAAATAATTAGTACTTAAGATTTTATTATAATATGAAAAATAACATATTATAAATTATGAGGGATAACCAAAATATTAATAAAACATATTGTAAGAACAAAAACTTGACTCTCTTTTTCTTGATATTATGGATATGACTGTTTTGTGCATTTTTATAATCACTGTGAATGGTTATATATTTCACTATGATTCTACTAGATTAAGAATATTTAAAGTATTGAAAATATATAAAAAACATAATATTAGAAGCTACCTTGAAATAGTGAAAAAAAGATACAATAAAACAAAATTTTGTGTCACCTATGAGATGTCAAATTGGAGACAACAAATGAAAACAAAAAATCAAAACAACTTAAGTTTTCATAAGCTAATTTACACTAACTATATCTAACTATATATATAATTAGTTAACTGATTGTGTGAGTATATATAAAACACTATCTATACCAACACTAGTTATATATAACTATAAATAACTATATATTAAGATCGAATGCATTGAACATACGTTATTTACTATTTTTGGAGAGATGGTCATGAATATATAATTCTTTATTGTTTTCGGTCAATAATGTTTATATAATTAAGTGAAAGATAAGCTAACATACGATAAATATTATAAGACGCAAAAACTTCAAATAATCGATATTAATCAAATAAATACTTGAAAAAAAAATCATTTAAAGATGCATACATATAATGATGTAACACATCGAGAAACCAAATTCCCTCTATCAAAACCAAGTAACCATGTCTTTGTATATCCATCATTTATCTATAAACCTAATATAAAATATAATAAATTTGAAGACCACCATTTAACCATTACCATCAAAACCCAAAAGAAACACCCAGTGGATTCAAATAAAAATCATAAATTACAAAACCGGGTAAAGAAGATAAACATAAATTACTTACTTGTTCTAAATTGGTTTATGGTTTATCTCTAAGAGTAACATGAATAATAACTTAGTCAAAACAACATAATTAGGTTTTATTTTATGTAAGGTATATATATTTATAATAAAACAAATTCTAATATATAAAAAATTGGGATGGTTATTTGTGATTTTGTATAAAAAAAATGAAACATGAACTGAACATGAACATAACCTAAACATATAGTAAAAACAAAAACTATAAACCAACCCAAATAATTTTTCACTAGTAATTTGTTCTGTCATATTGGTTTGGTTCGGATACCCACAATTTTAGTTTAGACTACCATTTCAACACGTGTCACGCTGATTTTTATTTTTTTGTCTTTTATTTCTATAAATTCTTATTTTATAATTTCATGCTTCGTGTATTCATATTTCATATCTTCATATTGTGTACTTATATTACATGTTAGCATATATAATTTTTATTAAATTCTCTCTGACTTTTTAATTTATAAAATAAGCTGATAACAATTACTAATAAATTTTTATCACTCGAAAATAAAAAAAATAGTGTGTTACCTAATATTATATGAAGTTTACTACGAATGTAATGGATTTTGATTTATTATCCTTTATGGAGATAACTAATGTTTCCAATATAATATTTGAAGTCAAATAAAATTCTATGTTACGTCATAACAATGAGGTTTTGGTATGTTCTTTTGTTTAGTTTTTTTTATTAAACTCATAGTCGGATTTGTTATATAACTATTAATGTAAGTCAAATGAGAGTGCAATTTGTATTTTTAAGAACAATAAAATTATTTGATTGAAGGTCGAACTCCACAAGTGTAAAGTTTTTTAAAGATATATAAAATTATTTATGAAGTAAGTTGTATTCTCGTTATATGATGACGAACCATGATGTTTCCAGTAATGCACATATTGATCTAGTCGGAAGTCATGGAATTGTTGAAAATCTTTGAAGTAGTCTACTGCTACTGATTTTTGTTATTTCATAGTTTTTTTTCATGTTTGGCATCAATTTTTTGTATTATTTTTATTATTATATAACTTGTATTTTATATCGATACTTTTAAATATATATATATATATATATAATATCAAAGTGTTACATAATTATAGACTCACTATTTGTCTTTCAATTCATGATTGTTTTTAATAATATCATTAGTTTTTTTAGATTTTATTATATATATCTATAAAATAAAATAAAAAAACAAGTTTTTAGCTTGTTTTTTTGTTTAATAATCTTTTACATAATTTTCTACATGCCTTAATTAGTATGTATGGTGTTAATACTTAGTTGATTTGTTACTTTTTATTACTATTATTTTTTAATTTATTAAACATTCTCTTACACTTACGTTGCTGTCAATATTTGACTTTTGCTAATATTTTTTATATGATTTTTAGTAATTTTCTACACTTAATTTTCACTCAATTTGTAAAAGTATTTTATTTGTCGAATTTACATTTGTTTATTCGTCAATATTTGATATAGTATGATATTTTTTGATCACATGTATTATTATAATACATGTTTGGTCGATCATTAGTGTTATACTGATTTTTGGTACTGTAGTCTCTTAAAATAAACTTACCATTTGTTACCAACTTTACGACCACTAATATTTAATTATAATCTAGATTGGCAATGCTCAATTATTAAAAATACTTATATATACTAAATGATTATGGTCACTCATTTGATAGATAAAAAACAAACAAATCCAAAATACAATTTTTTTTAATTTTTAATTTTAATTTTTTAACATCGATTTGGAAGACATGTATGATTTCTATTAGTAGGTGATTAAAGACATATGGATTATAACTTTTTAAGGATATAGATATATATAAAAAATTGTATTTAATATTTATAATGACATGAGTGTATATGAAATTATTGTGCATATTACAACATACATTATGACCATCATGTATAATATATAATATATAATAAATAATATATAATATATAATGCACACTTATATGTATTGTATGATATATAAATATGTATGGTGATATATGAAGTATATTGTTTTGTGATTATGTCAAAATTTTAATGTGATGATGGTTATGTAAAACATAAATTTATTAGAAGAGTTTTCATCGGTTTACGATCACATGTATTATAGTTTTCTATATGTCATAATGGATATTTTCATTATACTCAAGATCATCAGATATCAAAAGACAAATTAAAATAAATAATTTTCATCACATATTTTCCTTAGTGTGATAAAGTTTCTTTGGATTGGTGTATCATTATTGATCAATTAAAATAAGTTAATGACTTTAGTTATTAACCATCATAATTATATATGTAGTGGTTAAATGGGTACTATAATAATAATAATAATAATAATAATAAATTATTTGGTTCATGAACGTGATGATCACCCTGAAGATAATTTTCATGTCCATTATGGAGAATTGACTTTCGACCATCGTGGAAATTTTACTCACAATTAACATGCAAAATTTTCCACACGACCATTATAAAATTGTAACACATAGATATTGAATCGTAAAGTTTTTTAAGAAAAAATATATTTATGTTTGTTATGTTATGTACAATTAGAAAAAAGAAATTGCAATTTATTAATAAAAAAAATTAAATGAATCGATGGACATAACATCGTATTTTAAAATAATTTTAAAAGTTTATTATAAATATAAATAGACCTATGATTAATGTGGCATGCTCTTACATGTTTTAATTACAAATAGAACAATTGTTGATTATTATTACAAATCTCATGAAAACTCACTAATCATAATAATTACCATAATCATAAGTAAAAATAAAAATTGCAAGTTGATTATCATAAGTTTAAGTATATATAAGTATATCTAATGATGTAAATAAAATACTACATATCTAAATATTGTAAACTCTGATACATTTTACCATATTACTCTTTATATAAAGGAATACCAATTACTAAAATTTAAGAGAGAGAAAAACATATTTCATTTATTTATATGGAACATTTAAATCGAGTGTACATGTTGTGTTGGTTCATAATGGATGGTAAATGAGTATTTATACCAATATTTTGGTCATATCTCTGATTATATCATCTCGAATCGATCGTGTCTGGAAAATGAGTATTTAAAAAACATATAAAAATTATGTTTATGACTTCAAGGTTAACGATTATCAAAGATGTATGATCTCGTTGAGCGATAATTATTAGAGTATATCTCTATTTTAGGTTTGTTAGTCAATATTTATTCACTTTATATATTATATATCATTGGCGTTGTTGTTGTTATTAATCTAGTGTTGTCGTTGTTTGATGTTTGATGAATATCACCAATATGTTAAGGCTGATTAAATATGAAATTTGGTGACTATTATCATTGTTTATTGATGGATTCTAACAATCTATAAATTTTGATACTGTATAAGTATAACATTTTTTACTAAAATATGACTTATGTGGACTATCATATAAAAAAATATTTATTTTGTTTAAAATTTGAGAAAATGGTTCTTATTACTTATAACTATATTTTGAAATTCCATTATGCCATTTTTTAGTTTCCAATGTCCGTATTGATGATGTTTGTATTAATTTAGTGCATAGTTATAAATTTGTACATTTGTAGTTATTTGAATTGTATTATGTATCCCGTATTTATCCATAAAAATCAATATGATCACTAATGAGTTTCCTTTTATATATAATAAGTTATTTTATGAGATTTTCAAATAAATTTATTAATATTAATTACGCTTCATTTTTGTTTAAAATGTTATTATTATTATTATTATTATTATTATTATTATTATTATTATTATTCCAATAATGGACCCGCGGTTTAAGGTAGTATATAGATAGAAAGAAATTAATGCGTGCATTTATGTTGCATAAAAGATAACATGGATCATGCAAGCTATTTATTTTCATACCAATAAAATATAAGTATAAAGTCAGAAGGGTTTTAAAACCATGACATCACAAGTATTTAATCCTTCTGTTGTAAAATACATAAGAAAAGATAAATCCGTTTTGCATATTATTGTATAAAGATTGTAGGAGTCTACAATGGAATCTTGATATGATAGAGAGACTCTAACGACTTGTAGGAGATCGATCTTCCCACATGTAGGTTAGGTGATCATAATTCTACTCCCGAACGATACCGAATATAGGCCTCGATGGAGTGTCAATGGAGAATCTGAAAAAAATAAAAAAAAAATAGAATAAAACGACAAAAAAATAACACAATGTTACCAATATCGAATTTAGGGTTAATTGGACCCTATTTATATTTAGTGAATAAAATTCAGTAAATTATTTTTCTTAATTAATCATGCTTTAATCTCTTTTATTTTCAGTTAATTAACCTTTAGGTTTCATAATTTGCTATAGTCCGATGTACTAGTAGACGTAAGAGACTATAACCTTTATTAGGCTATTAGAGCACAATATTAAAATATTAGACTAATGTTCATCCCTCAAGATACATATTAACTCAATTAGTATATATACTTTATATATATTTCAATGAAACTTAATATATGTATATATATATATGCTATTATTATTTGTAGTCCAATATTCTAAATAATGATTACTTTAATTAATTAGACTTATAGAAAAAGATTGAATGCTCTAAACTTACACATGATGAGATGTTCTAAATCCATGATTTTCTTACAATCTCCTATTAGATCATTCATGTGCACTGAAATGCATCCATCTGAATTGTGCACTATAAAATGATGGTGCTCACAAATAATATTTGAATATTTATTCATGTTATATGATAGTCAACAATGAAGCAAAGAGGTTCAAAAATGACTTATAATATGCATAATAGTTCTACAATATATATATTTTGAAGTACCACTTTAATAAACATTAACTTCTGATTTAGTGTAACATAAAAGTGTGACATGATCATGTAATACACACATCTTCATTTTAAATTGGTCCCACTTTACTAAATTGAGGTCTCTTAATTTTAGAAATAAAACAAAAATGAATTATTGTATTAGTAATATGAAATAATATGTGCATGGGCCAACTCATAAAATTTTATTAAAGAATCTAAAAATATTACATCGTGAAATTAGTCACCAAAAAGACACACTAAACTCATATACATCTGGGTACTATTGGGAAGACTAATAGTCTACTGAGACTTCATAAAGAGAAATTAGTTAAAGAAGATTCAACCAAATTTAGGAGACTTAACTCTTAAAGAATTGAGACGGATTTAAGATGATCAAGCTCACTAAGAGAGGAGAGTCAGACTTTAAAGATTGAGCTCGATTTGGGATTAATTACTCATTACGTTTGGAGAAGAATTGCTGCTTAAATTAGTGACTATAAGAAGAGGAGAGCTTAAGAGATCTGCAAACAAAGTTAAATTCAGGTAAGTATCTATCTTATAGAAACCTGGACTAATTTATGATCAATTTGATAAGTAGTAGAGTTAGGGCTCAAATATTTCTCTGATAGAATTCGTCTCGAGACTGTCTAGCAAAAGAATACCTTTAAGTTGTTTAGGAGTTGGGTCTGTATGCAAATAAATTTTTTATTTGCATTTATTTGTCCATTTGGTAAGCCAATCTACAACAGCGTTTTACTCTCGATGAATATGAGAGATGGTTATGTTAGGTGTTAGAAGTTTCTTGAAGCATTAAAGAATATGAAATAAAAACCAAGGAGCCTTATTAGTTAAGATCATAGTTAAGAGAACTATATAGTCACTTTATATCTCTAACTAAGAGATTTTTAAAGTGTTGTATAAGACTAAACCATATAGAAGAGCACGAGTCTCAGCCAGGATGGGACTAAACTTGCCATGTGTTCTTCATATAGCTGATTTTATTTCTCATTTGTAGTTACGAATAATAATGCTTCTTGAAGCTTCGACTGATTGTAAACCTGAAGCATATGTGTTAAGTTTTAGTCTAGTATCAGTTGGAGGTTGTCGGTTCAATCTTCCAGGTTGGTTTAGATGTTGAAAATAATCAAAATCATAAGGCTTGTGAGAGTCATTGATCCAGAAGTTCCTTTCGAGAAGATTTGACATATCAAGATGTATGATGATATGGTTGATGTGATTAATTATTGTTTTAGTATAAGTTGCTTATAAATTAAACTTTTTCTTGTTTATGTGCTGCCATAGAGTCTAACAAACAATTAAAGAAAGAGTAGTCCTAATATAAGCCTTGTTGGGAGCTGACCAAATACGGAGTCTCACAGTATGATTAAGACTCATATGATTTCTAATCATTATTTTGAATAAATTGATGTAGTAGAGCTAAACATGCGAAGCTAGCTTGCATTGAACAAAATAATGTTGAATAGATTCATTATTACCACAATGATAACACTTGGAAACAAGTATTATGTTTCTAGACTAGAGAACAAAATCAACCAATACCCAGTTGTGTAGTAATCTTCATAAAAAGAAGGAACATTTGATACGAACCACATTGTTCCCGATGCTAGAGTATAAGAGATAATGGGGTCATTTAAGTCTTAGAGCATTCCAGGTGTCTTTGAAATAAAATTCTCCATATATACTATGTGTCCAAATGATCTTTTTAGGAATTTCAGGCTTGATAGTTAGACTAGTGATTATGTTGATGTCGATAGAGGAGATTAAAGCCATACGCCTGTCTAGATTCCAGTTATTGCTTTACCATTATGATTTGACTCTATATTGAATGTACCATGAGGTATTAATAGTGTTAAAGATATCAAGTAGAGGCTTATTGTAAGACTATCGATACAACCATAATTCACAAGTTCATTGACCTATAGACCAGAAAATGTAAGGTTATGCAGTGTCCTTAAGTGATGTATTATTTTCCAGACTTAAGATATTTTGAATGCTAACTGTACCTGTATTGGATGAGCAGAAGAACAATAGATATTATGCATTACTTTAGACCATAGACTAGAATGATCTCCAAATTTCTTCCAAAGTTTACAAGAATAAATTAATTGTATGTCTTCAATTCTTCTAATGTTCAATCTTCATTCTTTGTAAAGAAAACAAAGCTTGTTTCATTTAGCCCAGATGATAGCTTGATAATTATCTGATGTGCCTTATAAGAATCTACTATATGTTCCTTCAATTCATTTGATGATAGATGCTGGTAGAAGAGAGTTTTGTAGCTGATAAT
The DNA here is from genome assembly GCA_036936605.1 of Limnanthes douglasii subsp. nivea. NCBI lineage: Eukaryota > Viridiplantae > Streptophyta > Magnoliopsida > Brassicales > Limnanthaceae > Limnanthes > Limnanthes douglasii. The sequence goes on from JAUPFV010000001.1 coordinate 145,741, forward strand.
TTGAGATTGCAAGCAGAACAGACTGGATAACTGTGAGCCTGCCTCCAAAGGAAAAAAAGATATGATTCCAGTCATGAACTTTCTGCCTTAATTTAGTCATTATTCCTTCATAATGAATCGCAGTAGCTCTATTGTGTATCGTAGCTCCCAGGTATGTCATAAGACAACTGCTTTGTTTGTAGCCCAAAGTTTGATAAATATAGTTGGCTCTGCTAACTAGAGATGAGTTATAAATTATAAAGATAGATTTCTCATTGCTGATAAATTGGCCAGACTGGTCTTGAAACTTAATTAGGAATATGTTAAGAATACAAACATTAAATTTGAAACCATTAGAGAAAATAATAGTATCATCAGCAAAGGATAAACAATCTATAATATCATTATTAAGGATTTTGTATCTTAAACTATGATGATCTTGATATAGTTTTTAGTCTTGTAATTAGGTATTCATGCGCTAAAATGAATACACAAAGGGAAAAAGGATCCCCTTGTTTTATATCATTAGAAGCTTTAAAATATCATTTAGCTTCTCTATTGAGGATGATTGAAAATTTAACATTGGTGATAGAATTCATAATTAAGCTGATGAACCTGTTATTAAAACCAAAAGTAATTAAGATTAGCTTAATAAGTGAATAAGATACTCTATCAAAAGCCTTACATAAGTCTAGTTTAATGATTAAGTTTCCTTCCCTGCTTTTTTTGTTTAAATTGAAGGCCAATTCGTTAGTAAGAAGGATATTTTCTTGGATACTGGTGAGGATAAAAACAGCATGGGGGTAGGCTAGTAATTTCAAGTGGAGTTTTAAGGTGTTGTAAGGGTGTTTCAAGGTGGTGTAGGGGTGTTTCAAGGTGGTGTAGGGGTGTTTCAAGGTGGTGTAGGGGTGTTTTAAGGTGGTGTAGGGGTGTTTCAAGGTGGAGAGAGAATTAAGCAATTTGGTAGCAGTTAATTTTCATTACCCATAGTTAATGCTGGTGGTTGGGTATTTATAGTATGATATTTGGGCCCTTATGGGCTTTCGGGTCATGTTTAATGGACCCGGGTCATGTTCAAAGACCCATGAGTTTTAAGCAAGAGGGCAGGTAGCTTAGTCATGAAGTGTTTAGGTTTTTTAGTACTTTAGTCATAGTTCGAACAGCCTTAGGATTACAGTGTTCGAAGTCACCTGTTCGGTCCAAAAGTCTTGTCCGATTTGTGTTTTCAGTGTCTGTCCAGTTTCCGGAGAGATTTATATTGGTCTGCCCTTCCGGGGAGTATCCTGAATTCGGACTCATCAGGAGCCCCTTTTTTAGGTGTTTCAATAAGTGTCCTTATCAAAGAACTGAAAAACAGTCCGATTTAGGAAGTGGTTCTCAATTCGAAGAGAGTTGTGGATAAATCCGGACAGATCGAACGTTACAAATTCCAAACGGTTCTTGCCAGAGTTAATGGGACACGTGTCACTCTCTGATTGGTCACTTCAGCCTTTTTTCACCTTGAACTTCGCACCACTTTCTCAAACAAGTTACCTTTTTTAAATGCCATTAATGACATCAGCGTCGTCTTTTAATCATTGCCCAACTTTTCGGATTCTCCTAGGAATCAACTCCTTTTTTTCACTTTTACTATAAATTCTATTCACTTTTCACTGTCTCATTATCTCTTTCAAATTTCACTCTGCAATTTCACTCAGAGCTTTATCTCTCTAGAACTTCAAAAACTCCCTTGGCTGTTTATGTTTACAGCAAGAACAGCACTGATCAAAGGCGGCTGGCTTAACCTCTCGGAGTAGGAGAAAGCACAAAGGGTCGAGAAGGAAAAAAGACTTGCAGCAGGGCTTCCATCATCGCCTGTTGAAAAACCAACCTCTTCTGTCGCAGAATCTGATAGAGGTTCATCTTCTTCCAAAGGTACCAAGCCTAAAAAGCTCTTTCAATCCACCCTTTCTCCCATAGTTTCTGGCTCCTCAGTTCAGGAGTCAATCCCTGCTGTTGAACCAGGAGTTACTGCTACTAGTGTTAGGAAAAAATCGTCTTTTATTGCCATGGGGTCTGACTCCGACCACTCCCCGGATAAGCTAGTCATCAAAAGGCCAAGCCGGTTGGTCAAAGGGCTATCTTCTAAAAACACTCCCTCGAAATCGGGGGCAAAAAACAGTGGATCTGAGTCTGGGGAAACTATTAGAGCTCCCCGGGAGAGGCCGTCAGGACTAGAGACCAGCAGCCCACTACCCCCCAAAGAATCTTCTGCCTCAGAAACTCAAATTGAGGTGAGAAGTCGAGTAAATACGGGCAGTCAACAGTCCGGAGGGTCAGCTATGCCAAGCTTCAATCCTCCCCGGACTACTTCTACTGAAGCTCCCCCAACAATTATGGAGGAGGGGATGGAGGACTCTACTAAGAAGGTCCGTTTTGAGTCCGAAGGGCAAAGAGAACTTATATCTGAGGCGTCCGGACCTGCCGGAGAGCCTTGAAGGGAGAATGGGGCCATGCTTTCATAAAGTTGAGTTCAAGTATCTTTTGGCCTTGCTGAAGCCCAAGTATGCGTTCATCCATACTTCAGATCTGGGTAGATTGCGCACAAAGTGGGGGATCCTTGAGAACGTAAAGATAAGGATTCCCATCGATCCGGAGACCCCGATGGATTGTAAAAAGAATGAAATAGTCTTCTTTACGGAGCTATTCAACTGGGGACTCAGGTTCCCACTGGACCCAGAGATAGTGCGCTACTTTCACTTGGTCAAACTCTGCCCATCACAGTTAAGCCCCAATGGTTGGTTCACCTTGATGTCATGCATAATGGCATCCATGCTATCTGGGATCCCTCTTCCTATGGAAGAGTTCGCTGCAGTGGCCAACTTGTGCAAGCATCATCAGTTCCCCTTCTACCATTTCAACATGGGGAACGATCTCAAAGCTGTTGATGATCTCCTGGAGTCGGAGAGCAAATGGAGGAGCCAATTCTTGTTTGTCAGTGGCTCGTGGGAAAATGGCAAGAAAATCAAGACCGGAGAGAATCCAAGCCTCCTCAGGAGTAGATGGAGGAGTGACCGTAAGCTTCTCATCTTAAGTCTCTGTCCGATTTTCCCTTTTCTTTAAGTTTATGCTAATCAGTTTTCTTTTTGTTCTAACAGAGCTGCCAAAGGAGTTCGGGGACTACCTAAAGGCCGGACAGACTACCTGTGGCAAAATTAACGCTTGGGCCGCAGAGAACTGGGAGAATCGGTTCCACAAGGCCTTCACTCCTGGAAACTTAGCAAGGTCCCATCTGTGGAACACAACAGGTCGGAGAGACCTAACCTGGGAAGAGCTTGCCACCCAGCCTGATGAGGACATTGTGCTAAGAAGGTCCCACGAGCTGGACGGGACACTCTATCTGCCTGCCCGGGCCAAAGCCCCAAGCAAAATGAAAGGCAAGAAGAAGAAAGGCAGGAAGGCGAAAGGTGATACTGAGAAGGAGGCCCCAACAGACCCAGAGGGACTGGCTCAGGTTCAAATCGATGCAGCCCTTTTACAAGTGGTGGAGCAGGAGAGCGAGAAGCAGGAAGTGAACCTTCCAAAACCTCTAAGGGCTTCCAAGAGGACTCGCAAACAAACGAGTGAAAGTGCTGATAGGGAGGCCAAGAAGAAAAAGACTTCCCAAGGAGATGAGATTGCTCTCCGGGATCCGGAGCCCTCTTTCCCTACTGATCCAACATTGGCCGAAGAGATCCCAAGGGACTTTAAAGAAGAGATTCCAAAGGAAATCCATACAGATGAAGTTGAGGGGGGAGAGCTTAACTTGGATGAAATGGACATCACCGGTCTGGGTGGACTTGGTGAATATTTTCTGGGCTTGCCCCGTGACGAGTTCGCAGGGCCCTACATCCCTTCGAGCAGCTCCAACACAGTCAATTTTAACGGTAAGACTTTCATGGTTTCTAGCGAGAAAGATATTATAGCCCACTCTCTTCTTAGCAATGTACAGCCAGTGCTTACTTTGGAAAGGCAAGTCCGAAGTCAGGCAGACACCATCAAAGACCTCAAGTCTGAGAAGGAAAAACTGTCCGAGGACCTCCGGACTGCTGCCAATAAGGTTGATTTGCTCAAGGAGGCAAATGATCAGCTAAAGAAGAATCAAGATGAAAACAACACAAAAGTTGCTTCTTTGGAAGAGACCGTAAAAGATCTCCGGGCTAAGCTGTCCGGACTGGAGAAGGACCTGACAATCTCAAGGGGAGAAACCACAGCCAAGGAGAAGCTCGTCACCAACCTGACCACTGACAAAATTGCTTTAGAGAATGCAGTGACTCAGGCTGCTGAAGAGAAGGCTGTTTTGGTGAGGGACCAAGAGGCCACAATCAAGGCCAAGATCAACGCCTATGCTAGGGAGATGATACAAAGCGAGGAGCTAATGATTCAAAGGGTGAAGTCTGATATGGTCCTCCTGTTTCACGAGAAATTCCCGAAGAGGAGACTGGGGGACTTATGGCGCTATGTGGATGATGACGACCTTCCATATTATACTATGGTTGACGAGGGATATTCCAGTGAGTCCTCGTCTGACAATGAAGAGGAGACCGGAGAGAGCCCAGGTGAAGAAGAGATTGATCCTAAGGGCAAGAAGATAGTCGAAGAGAAGAGCGACATCAAAGGCAAGAAAGCAGATGAGGGCGAGCCATCTTCAAAGGCTCAACCTTAACTTATAATTTATTCTGTTTATCTTTTATTCGAACTGAAAGTCCTTGGAAGGCCAAGGCACTCTTTTTGTGCCGGTGTCCGTATTATTCTGACAGATTTTTGTACTATGCCCAAACTTGTTCAAAAAGTCCTTGGAAGGCCAAGGCAATTTTAAGTTGTTGAATGAATGTTTTTATTTGGCTCAACCATCCTCTTCCTTCATTATTTGTTTAAATAGTTGGAGTTTAAGTAGTTTTATTGTATCGTGAGAGTATTAAGACTCTCCGGCTAGAATTTAAATAGCCCTTAGATCTTTTAGTCCGGGTAGTATGATAAGAGATAAAAATTTAAAAACACTTAGAGAATTTTGAAGAAGGCACCAACTTTTATTAAAAGCTCTCCGTGCCACCGAAGAGGGGAAGGTATGCCCCCAAATATTTACATGGATGTTTAAACAAGTAAATATTTACACAAGTGTTATTCCAAGTACATTCGAAGGTGTTCAATATTCCAAGGGTGAGTTAAAACCCTGCCATCTTTATCTTCCAACCAATAAGTCCCAGGCTTGATTCTTTCAACCACAGTATACGGACCCTCCCAGGTTGGGGCCAGCTTTCCGAAGAGCTTTTCCTTAGTATGCAAGAAAACTTTCCTTAATACTTTATCTCATGGTTGAAAATCTCTCCTTTTAACTTTAGAAGCAAACCTGCTTCTCATCAAGCCCTGGTAGTGTGTAATTCTAAGATGAGCTTTAACCCGTCTTTCTTCGATCAAATCGAGCTGATTTCTAATTGCCATCTCATTAGCATGTCCGGAGAAGTTATGAACACGAAAGGAGGGGAGTGTCTTCTCTATGGGAGCTACTGCATCCATTCCATAGACCAAGGCAAAAGGGGATTCTTGTGTTGCAGCCCCAGGTGTTGTCCGGTAGGCCCACAAGACTTCTTATAGATAACTAGGCCACTTTCCAGCAGCCCCTTCCAAATTTTTCTTTAAACCGGACAGTATTGTTCTATTAGCCACTTCAACTTGCCCATTGGCTTGTGGGTGGAAAGGTGAAGAAAAGCAGTGCTGAATACCTCTTGAGGTACAGAAGCTTTCCATCTCTCTATTGTCAAACTGTGGCCCATTGTCTGTTGTTATTTTCTGGGGGACACCAAATCTGCAACATATGTTGGATAGAATGAATTTTATGACAGCTTTTGAGGTTGTCCCTGCCAAGGGAGCTGCTTCTATCCACTTTGAGAAGTAGTCAATGGCTAGAATTATATTTTTACGCCCTCCGGACGCCACAGGGAGAGGCCCAACTAAGTCCAATCCCCATCGAGCAAAAGGGATGGGCTCAGAAATTAATTCCAAAAGAATGGCTGGTACATGAATTTCATTGCTGTACCTCTGGCATGGGTCACACCTTCTTACCAGCTCCTTAGCATCTTTCATAATCGATGGCCAATAGTATCCGGAGAGTAGCACTCTTCTTGTTAAGGCCCTAAATCCACAATGGGTTGATCCCTCACCATCATGCAATTCAGAGAGAACCATTTGTGACTCATGATCCCCTAAACAACGTAGGAGAGGTTTGCTATAGGATTTTTTGAACAACACTTCTCTTAACATAATGAAGCCACGAGCCCTGTGCTTCAATGTTCTGGCTTGTGATTTATCCAAGGGCACGATGCCATCGGACAGATATTGTATAAGAGGAGACCTCCAGTCTTGAGGCCGATTCACTTGTATTTCAAAAACTTCCTCTTTTTCACCCTTACTGAGCTTAATAGAAGGGCTTTCAAGCATATGGATCCATGGGTAGGACTCCGTATATGTTATCGTTGCCAATGAGTCTGCTAGCTCATTTTCTGCCCGGGGAATGTGCTCAAAGACAACAGCTTTAAATTTCAACGCTTCATTTTTGAGGAGGAGTAAATACTTGACCAATTGCTCCTTTTTATCCTCTGATAGGCCCAAGGCATGGTGGACTAGCAACTGGGAGTCACTTAGTAGCTTGACCCTTTTAGCTCCACAGATGTAGGCCAATTTTAACCCAGCTATAGCTGCTTCGTATTCGGACTCATTATTGGATGCCCTGAAAGCAAAGCAAATAGCTTGGAGCATGTTGTCCCCGTATGGGGAAGTGAGACATATTCCTGGCCCAGATCCCATGGTACTGGATCCTCCGTCTGTTCGGACAATCCACACTTTCTTGTCTTTTGAATCAGTAGGTTGTTCTGAATCCCTATTAGAATGGAATTCAACCAGAAAGTCAGCCACAGCTTGAGCTTTTACTGCTGTTCGGGGAGCAAAGTCTATGTCGAAGTCCCCCAACTCTACTGACCACTTTGTCATTCTGCTTGAAATGTCTGCTTTTTGAAGGACATTCTTTAAAGGGAAGGACGTTCGGACAATGATAGGATGAGCCTGGAAGTAGGGCCTCATTTTCCTTGCAGCTATCACCAAGGCTAATGCCAGTTTTTTAAGTTTCAAGTAACGTCTCTCAGCATCAATCAAGCTTTTGCTGATGTAGTACACTGGGTGAGGATGCCCATCAACCTCCCTTACTAGCACAGCACTGATGGCACAACTTGAAACAGCCAGATATACATAGAGAGTCTCCCCCATCAACTGGTTTGAACAAAGTCTTGGGAGAGGAAAGATGTTTCTTGATTTCATTAAATGCTTCATTACATTGTGGTGTCCATTCAAACCCCTTTGCACCCTTCAAGGTTTGAAAGAATGGAGCACACCTGTCCGAAGACCTGGAGATGAATCTGTTCAAGGCAGCCAATCTCCCCGTTAATCGCTGTACTTCTTTAATGTTTCGAGGAGGCTCCATTTGGAACAAAGCATTGAGTTGGTCCGGGTCGGGCTGTATTCCATGCTCACTTATGATATACCCTAAGAACTTCCCGGACTGCACTCCGAACACACACTTTTCAGGGTTTAGATTTAAATTCACTTTGGCCAAGTTGGCAAAAGTTTCTTGGAGGTCGGACAAGTGCAACTGCTCATCCACGCTTTTCACCATCATATCGTCAATGTAAACCTCCATATTTCTTCCAATTTGATCAGCAAATGCCTTGTTGACTAACCTTTGATAAGTAGCCCCAGCATTTTTCAAACCAAAGGGCATCACCTTGTAGCAATGTAGACCCCTATCAGTGACAAACATGGTATGCTCTTGATCTTTTGGATCTACTTGGATCTGATTGTACCCGGAGAAGGCATCCATAAAGGAGAGTAGCTTGTTCCCAGAAGTAGAGTCTACTAACTGATCTATCCGGGGGACCGGATACAAGTCTTTTGGGCAAGCTCTATTGAGGTCTGTGAAGTCAATGCACATACGTCATTTGCCATTCTTCTTTTTCACCAAGACAGGATTGGCAGTCCACAAAGGGTACTGAGATTCTTTAATGTGTCCCATCTTTGTGAGTCTGTCAACCTCTTGCACTATGACATCAGCCTTTTCTTTTGAGAAAGCTCTCCTCTTTTGTACCACTGGCGCCACATCTCTCCGGACAGATAGGTGGTGGGAAATCACCTCCGATGGAACCCCAGTAACATCAGCATTGCACCAAGCAAAAACGTGCTGATGGTCTTTCAAGAATTTCAACATCTCTTCTTTCAACATTGGTGTCATTTTGGACCCTATCCTGACACTTTTTCCTTCTTCCAAGCAGTGCGTTTCAACCTCTTCAATCGGAATCAATACTCCAGGGGTCTCTCTGGGGTCATCAATTTCACCCTCACCCCCAGGAAGACCCTCAAACTGCTATTGATCATTTATACGGACTGCCCCCAGCGTTCGTGGAGCCAAGGCAGTGGCATAGCATTCTCTTGCAATCTTCTGGCTGCTCCGGACAATCCCAACCTGTCCCTGAACAGCATACTTTAAACACTGATGGACTGTTGAAGCCACTGCATGCATCCTAGAGAGCCAAGATCTCCCTAGAATAGCATTATAACAAGTGGGACAGTCCACCACAATGAAGAGTATTCTAACCATTTTCTTGAAAGGGCCCCTGCCCAATAACACTTCTTCTTCAAACTCCCCGATCACATCGGCTGAGCTGCCCGTGAAACCCACAATTGACCTGTCCGACTTTTGAATCACAGCTGGATTTTTCATTTTCTTGTAAGTGTTTAGAAAAAGGATATTGGCAGAACTTCCAGTATCCACCAGAATTCGCCTTATCTCATTGCCCCCTATAGATGCTCCTATGACAACAGCATCCTCATGAGGGCCAGCAATATCTCTCAAATCATCCTCATCGAAGACTATGAATGGGAATGAGTTTGGAGATTGATAGGATGTCATGCCTCCTTCTAGCTGGGAGGCTAAATTATGAACATGCCTCTTTCTTGAAGAAGCAGTAGGAGCAGTCATTGTGTCCCCTCTGAAAATTGTCAGTGACTCGAAGAATTTAATGAGTCCGGATACTGTCTTAGAATGCTCCTCTATGGCACCCACCTTATTTCGTGTTGGATCAGGATCCAAGTATTCAGATTCCATATCAAACCTTTCAACTATTACCATAGCCCCCTCCGGGGCAGCATTACTCGGACCAACCCGGTGCGTGTTATCAGGCATGTTGCCTCCTCTTCTTTTAACGTATGCACCTAACTTTCCCCTTTCAATCAAGTTTTGTACCTCTTGTTTCAATGCTATGCAATCATCAGTGGTATGGCCAATATCATTGTGGTATTGGCAAAAGGAATTGTTTCGATGTTCACTGGGAGACTGCAAGGTTGCCGGTCTCCGGTAGTGTACTTCATCTTTTGTTTTATCGAAAATGGTAGCCACACTTTCTTTAAGTTCTGCAAACCACTCCGGTTGGACCCATGGCCCTCTTTTGTTTCTAGACTGTTGACTTTGAGCAGGAGCAGCTGGTTGAGACTGAGCTTTTCCCCTACCATGCCCCTGTCCGGTTTCTCTTGCTTTGTTCCCGGACTGGTTTTGATTTGGAGTGGGTGCCACTGGGGTGGATCTCACCTACCTGTGCACCCTGGTCTTTTTTGTTTCATCAACATTTATTTGCTTGCCAACTTGGTTTAGCAATCCTCCCCAGGTCATGGCTTTCTTCCTGGTCACTGAATCGGCCAGGTTGCCTGGGTTCAAACCTTGTCTTAGGGATGCTATTGCCACCTGTTCAAAGCAATCAGCCAACCCGTTTTTTGTGTTTACAAAACGACTTATGTACTCCTTTAACGACTCATTTGGCTCCTGGGCACAATGGATTATGGTATCTCCATTACCCTTCAGCTCCTTACTCCCCACAAACTTCCTTCGAAAGGCCACCCAAAAAGTATCAAAGTCTTTGATACAACCCTGAGGCAGGCTGTTGTACCATTTCAGAGAACTCCCCGTGAAGGATTGGGAGAATGCCCTACAGAGTAGTTTATCATCATCATCAAAGTTCATCATGAAGTTCTTGAATTGCTCCAGATGATTGTCCGGATCAGTACTGCCATCGTACTTCTCCATCTTGGTGCTGTCAAACCTCTTGGGGAGGTTCCCGGACAGAATTTTAGAAGACAGTGGAGATTGCCTCCAATTCCTTCCACGACTGAACACAGTATCCTCATTAGGAGTTGCAAAGATACCTGGCTCATCATGGAAGGCAAAAGGATCCATCAGCATCCGGTCTACATGCCTCCGGTTGTGAGATGACCCTTTTCCAATATGCCTTTTCATTCTTCCATGGTGATCTCTTTTTCTGGAATACTTCTTAACTTGCTTTTGTTTCTTCCTGGTTCGACCCTCATCACTGCTAGAGGACAAGGACTTTTCATTTCCCTCACTGTCCGAAGAGCTGCCCGAAGATTCTGAACTTGAGTCAGAGCTCTCCACAGGCTTGGACCGGTGAGACTTTTTAGAACTAGCATGTGTCTTTTTGGTACTCACATGGGTTTTCGAAGCCTCAGGCTCTCTGGGGTTGTCGGTGTGATGAACAACCGATGCCTTGGATTTTTCTTTCACGCCCATTTTGGCCTTTTCAGCCCTCAGAGCTTCTATCTCAAGCTTTAACCTGTCGCGTTCTTGGACAGTATACTCATCGTTTTCTTCCACCACTTCGAGCAAGGCTGGTGGAAGCTCTGGATTATCCGGATTCATTCTGACAGAATTTCTTTGCTTGGTTTTGAATACTTGATTCAGGCACCGTCGCCTCCCACTGTGGTCGCCAATTTGGTGAGGATAAAAACAGCCTGGGGGTAGGCTAGTAATTTCAAGTGGAGTTTTAAGGTGTTGTAAGGGTGTTTCAAGGTGGTGTAGGGGTGTTTCAAGGTGGTGTAGGGGTGTTTCAAGGTGGTGTAGGGGTGTTTCAAGGTGGTGTAGGGGTGTTTCAAGGTGGAGAGAGAATTAAGCAATTTGGCAGTAGTTAATTTTCATTACCCATAGTTAATGCTGGTGGTTGGGTATTTATAGTATGATATTTGGGCCCTTATGGGCTTTCGGGTCATGTTTAATGGACCCGGGTCATGTTCAAAGACCCATGAGTTTTAAGCAAGAGGGCAGGTAGCTTAGTCAGGAAGTGTTTAGGTTTTTTAGTACTTTAGTCATAGTTCGAACAGCCTTAGGATTACAGTGTTCGAAGTCACCTGTTCGGTCCAAAAGTCCTGTCTGATTTATGTTTTCAGTGTCCGTCCGGTTTCCGGAGAGATTTATATTGGTCTGCCCTTCCGGGGAGTATCCTGAATTCGGACTCATCAGATACATCTTCTTTTTACAAACCCACTTTACTCAGCATAGATGAGCTTGGGTAATAAATAAGACAGTCTATCAGTTATAATTCTAGAAATGGTCTTGTTAAACACATTACATAGACTAATTGGTCTATAATCATTCTAAGATTTAGGGTCATCCTTTTTAGGAATTAGGCAAATAGCAGTAGCATAGACTCTACTTTAGACATAGGCACCATTGAAAAAGGCTCTAATAGCAGAGCAAAGATCATAAGAAATAATAGACCATTATTTATGGTAGAATTTGATGTTAAACCCATCAATACCAGTAATGTTGTTAGGGTTGAAGGTATTAATAGAGTAGAATATATCTTGATCATTAGGTAATCTTAATAAGTTGCAGTTATCTTCACTAGTAAGAATATTAGGAATAATTGTTTAAATGTTAGCTAGTTCAGGAGAGCAAGTATTAGCTGTTAACAGCTTTTTAAAAAAGGATTTATGATGACTTAATTTTACTAGGATCTTCAGTCCAAACAATGTTGACTTGTATTATGTTGATACTGTTTTTATTCTTTTTTTCTTGACGTATGAATAAAAAGTTGTTGTATTTCTATCTTCTTGTTTTGTCTAGTGAATGTTGCACTTTTGGAGCCAAAATGTTTCTTCTCTGGCAAGGTATTGTAAATGTTGTGCATTGACAATATTCAATTTGGTCTTGTTTTCCTCAGTTGGTTAATCTTGATAGATTTGTTCCTGATATTTTACTATTTCCTCAGATTGAGCAACAGAGTTAAAGATATTACCAAAAATATCTTTGTTCCAAACTTTAAGAGTTGTTTTGAGTCTCTTTAGTTTGAGTCAAAATCTTTGAATAGGGTAGCCTGATATTTCTTCTTCCCAACTAGCATTGACAGTAGAGATAAATTCAGGATGGTCTAGCCACATATTCCAAAATTTGAAGCTATATTTAACCAGATTGGTATTGGTAGATAGTTTGATCAGTAAAGAAGAGTGATATGAAGATTTCATGGCCATGTGAGTAACTTTTTTAGCTGTAAAATAATTAGACTATGAAGAGTTGAGTAAAACTCTATCGAGTCTCTTCCATTTATGGGAATTACTCCATGTAAATTTACAACTCATATAACCTGCATTAGATAAGTTACAATCAGTAATTAGATTAATAAAGTCATTTATACTACGTAAACAAGTAGTAGAGCAAGAAAGTTGTTCTGATGGGTCAATAATTGAGTTGAAGTCACCCATAAGTATCCATTTTTGTTTGAGTCAGCCACTTCTCTGATTTTGTCCCAAAGTATAAATTTAAAAGTCTAGATTGTGTTTAGTATAAATTATAGAAATCAGAAATTTTTTCTCCAAACTTTTATGCTTCACATTAAAGTGAATGATCTGATCATGGTTTAGTAGTGTCTAAACTATGTAGTTTTTGTTCCAAAAAGCCCAAATTTTATTGGATCTGTTGTGTATAGCCTGTTGAAATCCCAAATATTAAGTAGTATGCATTAGATTGGCTGTGTCTATCATTGGCTCTTGAATGGTTAATAAGTCAATTTGTTCTGATCTTGCTTTTGATTTAAGTCTTCTCTTGTACCTTTGTTTCCTACTCTATGCACATTCCAGCAAAGAATATATATAGTTATTTAGGGTAGCTAGTTAAAGGTCTGGCATACCTTCTTATTTGGATTGCTTTAGATGTGGCTTTAGTTGTAGTTGATTGGTTGATATTCTGATGCAGGTTTTGATGGAGAGGAAGCCAGACTACCAACAAAGTGTTGCCTGGGAGAATTTGAGTTGGAGTGATCAAGATCTGGTTGAGATGATGCTGATAGTTTGATTCCCAATTCCATAGTGTTCAAAGCATCCTGGATTTCAGCATCATGGATGACATGTATGAGGATATGTGATGATGATTGAATAGGGCTAGTTCTTGTGGTATGTTCTAGTAATGGACTAAGGAGGGGTTTAGATGTTAAGGTATGCTGGGATATTGGATTAGAAAGAGGATCATAGTGATCTTGAGTAGGGTTATTTTGAGTAGGGTCAAGTGTTTGCTGGGGAATTGGGATAGGGTTAAGCTTAGGGATCTAAGTTTCTTTAGGAGTGAGATTAGAATTAATGACTGTATGACTAACCAGAAAGTCTTGTGGGATCTTGATTGAGTTTTTTACAAGCTTTTGAATTATGTCCCAAGTGATAGCATTCAGAGCATTAGTGAGATCTCTCTCCATGGGTTAGTTTAATCCAAAAACCCTACTCATTATCGAAAGCAACTTTTTTTGAAGAGGTTTAGAAAAATCTATTTCCATCCAGGCCTTGCAATAATTATAAATGGCTTGGTTTTTTGTAGGAACCCAGGTATCAATAGGATAACCAACTGTTTTGGCTAGTTGATAGATAGTATATGAGTTGTATAGATATGGTGGAAGTCGATGGAAGGTGATCCAAACAGGCGCAATATGAGACTCTCTTCTATGATGGAAATTAAGGGTCCATTTAAGGAGCTTCATGGTATGCTTACCTGTAGTCCAGACAGCTCTTTTCCAAATATATTTAATATCATGTTAAGGATATGTGATTCACACTTAAGTGCTTTCTCTCATACTAAATATGGTAGTGATATATGATCAATCATCATTCTAACCATATCCATTAATATACGGGTTCGTTGGTCATGTCCCACATATTCTATAAGAAATCATAAGTTTTCATTAAGACACTGAATCTCAAAATGAGAGAAAGAAAAATATAGAATATTATAAAAGTCTTAAGGATTTCAATATTAAGTGCCTTAAGTTTTTCATGTATATTGGTCATCTCGGATATGTCGATTTTTCACCCCTGAGAAATAATAAATACGGTCCACCATTCGCAGCTGGAGCAAGCAAGGCTTTCATAAACTTTATCATTGCCCAAACATTTCATCATATAAATATTTCTAATTAAGCTTGTGATTTCAAAATGAAGACTTAATAACTCTTTTCTTTAAATGGGAAAACATGGCATTGGCTAGCACCATGTCGATACTATAGGAACTTAAAAACACATGTGGAACTCCTGGTAAAGCATCGTGTAAGGCGGTTAAACATTTTCTCTCCTTAGAACATATTTTTTTTCCTTATGATTGCTCTTATCCTTAAGAGAGGGTGGTTGATCCTCTCTAAGCTAACAATTGATGTTATTTAATCCCAACATGAGTAAAACATCCCATTTCACTCCTTAAATCTGCCCCTTACATAATGGGGAGTTGAAGTGTATTTTTAGTCGAGATTCATTCACTGAACAATAAAAAAGGAAAATTTAAATTAATAAAACAATTTCTAGACAATACCAAACATATTCTAACACACAATCTAATTTTTACAGGCTTAGAGTTGTGATTGGACTCGTCATAATCATTAGCGGAGATGGTTGACGTCAATGTGTTATACATTACCTCTGGAATTATTACTTTAAGATAGATAATGTTAGTGTTATGTCATATATAAAATCAATCAAACCTTCCGTTGAGGTCGTACTTGACTAATTCATGGTAAAGTAAACGAACCCTTCAACATTAAAAAGAATAGATGTAAGTATGATGTGTGTGAATACAATAATACCATCATGTAACATGTGTTCACCATCAAGAAATATGTGAGGTAGTCTTTTGTTGGGCCAACTTATACTCACAACAACGACTTCTTAAGTTATGAGCCACAATCTTCTTTCTTTTATGACTCGCCTGACATTATCCACGTAGATGGGATAATAAGTCCACCTAGCAGTTCGAGAGAATAAATGCTCACGTTGTAATTTAAACAAACATTATCAAATCGTGTATCTTAGTGGATTATACCTTAATGTGTTTTATCTCTATACTATGTGTTCATCTAAAGCAGTTTAGGGATGTGAAATATCTCGTCAAGTTCTTAGATATCTAAAGAGATATGAATGTCAATCAAACTCCATAACCTGAAACAAACAATTTCTGGCATGCGAGACATCACACCATACATCCCATAGTACAAATGCCAACGACAATAGGTAATTACATCTCATCGTGAATATCATGTATTAAGGGCCATCTTATACATACCTAAAACCAATCTAACTGTACCCAATTTTGGGTTCACCCATATTTGGTATAAGTGCATCCTTTTTTGGACCAAAATACCTTTTTGAGGTATTTAATGAGTTTTTTTTCTACTAAACCATATTTATACTCCACCACTTCTCCATAACTCTCACTTCTCCCTATAAAAAAATTATATTTTTTTGTTAAAAAAACACTAGCACCATATGTGCTTAATATTGTGAACCATATGGGCTAAGTGCACAACATCGATGGTGCGTAAGCCTCGTACCAATAGTGCGCAAGGCTTGCACCATCAAAGTTGCGCACTTAACACCTATGGTGCGTAATGGCATGCATCATAGGTGCTCAATGATGTGCATCATAGGTGCTTAATGATGTGCACCATAAGTGTTGTGCACCATAGGTGTTGTGCACTTAGCATATATGGTGCACAACACTGAGCGCCTATGGTACTAGTGTTTTTTTAAACTAAAACTTTTTTTATAATAATTCGTTACGAAAAAATTATCGATTTTTTTTCGAAATATTAACCTAGTATATTTCGTTTGTAGTTTTTTTATGTGTTAACTATTTATGTGTCGAAGTTTTGGAAAAAAACATGTTTTTTAAAAAAAATCTATTTTTTATGTGTTAATTAATTAATTATTTATTATGTGTTAATTAATTAATTATTTATTATGTGTTAATTTTTTATATATTTTATTAAAACCCTATTCTTGAAGATGCTTGAATGTTGAACAAGATTTTTAAGAAGTTTAGAAATTTGTAGCAATATGAGGTTTAATCTACTAAATGAAAGTGTTTTTTATTGGTAAGGTTAGTAAATTAGGTTGTTTTAAGTGAACTTATGATACACTTAGTATTTTTACTTCATTAATGATAGTTTTGTAATTAAATGAAACTTGGGGGTTAATTTGGTACCAAAAAGTCAAACATGAATCAAATGTGTTATTTGGGTAAACTTAGATTGATTTTTGGTATGTATAGTCTGACCCTATGTATTAATTATCACTAGATTCTTCTCAATACACACATGGACGAGGTTACATAATTTTAGCCCTAGTTGGTTGAGTATGGCATTCTTATGACCAAAAGGTCATGAGTTCGAGTCCCTCTACATACGCTTTCTCGGCTGAGCCTGTCACCTTGTGTGGTTTACCTTCTGGCGTTGGTTTGCAGGCTATCGCGTCAGACTGAGGGTTTACCCTGTGCGCACTCATTGCACTCTGAGTAGCGGCTGCGGGTTCCCTCCGAAAAAAAATAATAATTTTAGCCCTAAACATATAACACTTCACACAAACATGACAAAAGAACTGAAACAACCATCTTAAACATGTTTTATTTAAACATGTTAATAAACGAGTTAAGAAACATATTTTAATGTCAAATATATATGTGTATGTGTTTGTTTAAACATGCTATACATAAAAATAAAATTAAAACATGCACTCAATATAAATATACTTAAGGTATAAAATAATTTGGTGTTGTTATGAAAGGGGTCCAATGCAAGCAACTACATACAAGGCAAACAAAAAACCAAAAAACAAATCAGCTAATATTCCAGTTCGTTTTGAACACATCAAGGGTGATCGCGATGAAGTAGACCTTTCATTGCGGTAAAACATAGTTTGTCTCGTTGAACATACCATCTGAAGTTGGTTTTCCATGATGATCTAACCTCTGATCGCAACGAATATGTCGATCCGAAAACTACAAATCAATGAATTAGGGTTTTGTCCTAAATATTTTAGAAATCAAACTTGCAGCTTTAAACATACATCATACATAGATAATGAATTCTCTTGATTGCATCAGTAAATCATAAACATACGATTTTATTTTCTCTAACACATAAATACTTTAGGTATCAAAATCGGAATATAAAAAATTACGGGGTTTTCTCTCGAACCTAATTAATTGTTATATCAAGGTTTTGGGAGACTCAATCTTAGGTGTATATATATATATAGAGAGAGAGTACTCAAATCGCTCTAATACCAATTGTAAAGTATAAAGTCGTAAGGGTTTTAAACCGTTGATATCCTAATAATTTAATCCTTATATTCAAAATATACATAAGAAGAGACAAATAAGACTAACCGTTTTGTACATTCTTGTCCAACGATTGAAAGAGTCTGCAACAGAAATTTGGTATGATAGAGAGACTCCGACGACTTGCAAGAGATGGATCTTCCCACATGCAGGCTAAGTACTCACAAGTTTACTCCCGAAACATAAAAAATATGATAACCTGATATTAAGATAGAACAAAGCGATAACAATAACACGAATGTTAACGATATTAGATTTAGAGTTAAATGGACCCTATTTATATTTAATGAGTATGATTCACTAAATTGTCACTCTTAATCAATTATGCTTTCATATGAGTATGATTTACTAAATTGTCACTCTTAATCAATTATGTTTTGATCTTTTTTATCTTATCTGCACTTAATTAACTTTTAGACAATTTGCTATAGTTTGATATACTCGCCGCTGCTACAGTAAACTATAACATTTATTGAGCTATTAGAGCAGAATACTAAAACGTTAGACTAATGGTTCCTCCTTCAAAATACACATTAGCCCAACTAATATCCATATTTTATATATACTTTCATGAGACTTAAAAATATATTTATTATGTTAATATGTTATTATATGTAGGTCCAGTATTCTAAATATTTATTCGTTTAATTAATTTGATTTATAACTGAATACTCTGATTGTACACGTATAAGTATATATGACATTGTAAATCTAGAATTTTCTTCAAATATCAGTCAAATATTTAGTTAAAGGCAAATTTATTCCTGATATTGATTATTAATAAGTTGAGAGTTTATAAGCATATTATTGTATATTTTGAAAAAAAAAATTATTGAGATTGATGGCTAATAAATCAATTATTGATTATATAGTTCACCGTCACATTATTATTTTTCGATATAAAAAAATTGTATCGTTAAATGACTAAATAATATATATTTTCAAATCATTGTTGAGTTTTTTAATTGGACTTTTTTATTAAAAAAATCAATTGTTTTATACTTATAAATATGTTTTATCTACATACGCTTTTTCGGCTGAACCTGTCACTTTGTGTGGTTTACCTTCTGGCGTTGGTTTGCAGGCTATCGCGTCAGATTAAGGGTTTATCATGTGCGCACTCATTGCACTCTGAGTAACGGCTGGGTTCCCTCCAAAAAAATAAATAAAATAAATATGTTTTAACAAATATTAATACGTAATCTAAAGTAAACTAATAAAAAATATTATTTATTGTATTACAGAATACCTTTATAGATAAAAGAAAAATAGAATCTGAATATATACGTTTTGTAGGAAACAAATATATGTATAAAGTTTTTGTAACTAATCATGGACCGACTCGAAAAAAAGAAAGGGAGAGGAGGACATCGACATGGACCATAGTCATCCTCTCTTGTCTGAGTGGGTCCCATGTTTTCGTGATTTAACTTGTTCAATCTTTCAGTACTCTCACTTTCCAACTAAACAGACAATCAACCAAACAATCTTCTTCTTAGAGATCTTAGACAAAGAGAGAGCGTGTCTAATTGGATTAAATTTTTTTAAAATTTCAAAAAAGGACAGACCCAGAGTTTTTTCTTTTTAATATATATAATATATGCACCATTTTGGAAGAAAAAGAAGTGGGTCATTTTCATTTTCAAATCTGTATTTTTTGTAAATGGTAAGACACCACATTTATATTATATTTTTATATTTCTTTTATCTTTCTCTGTCAACTCTTTTCTTCCCTAATTGTTCTACTCAACAACTTGGCATTTACATAGTTTTTTGCAGGTTTTAATTTATTAGGGGTTTATTGAGAAACTGAGTTCATTTTGAAACGCCAAAAGTTTGAATCTTTGATGCTATTTTTGAGACGTGAAGCGTTGTAAGTATCCAGATCTGAATGTAATTACTTATTTTTTCTATTCAACTGAGAACTGGGTCTTCCATGTTTCTAAGATTCATTTGGTCATGTTTAGCTTCGGATCTAAGCTCTGAAGTTCATGTTTTTATCGTTTTTCTACTTAGAAAGTAGTTTTCTTTTGTTATATGATGTACTTTTTGCTGGAATGTGACTTTTGGATTTAGGGTTTATAGTATATACATTGAAGGCATGTCTAAGTTGGAACATTGCTAGATTTTCACATTTGAAAATTTGATTTTGACTCTCTTTTTTGGGGGTTTTGTTTACTTTGGTAGAATAGTTTCTTTGTCAGAAGGATAATGTTTCTTAAATTAGACATTAAAATGATTGGTAAGATTTCAGGAGTCTAGTGATTTATTGTAATTAATTTGCGTGGTTCATTTACTATTTGATGAATTGGAATTATTATCTACCTTCTTGTTTTTTTCTTCTGATTAGTCGGTCATTGATTTATTTCCAGATTGGTTTGGTATTCATTTGTCTATATGTATGGAACTTAGTGTACGTTGGGGAAAGCGGAATTCATCGGTGATATGGATCCTCGCGATGAAAGCTCGAGGTTTGGAGGGGCTTTACCAACCACAACTTCAAGAAACATGTCATCCTCATCTTCTTTATTCTTTTCGGCAAATCAATCGCCTTTCTTTTCACCGAGATCATCCACTGCTCAACTATCTGAATCTACACGGTCTGATGCTCAGTACGACACTATTAGTTCAGGTTTTCAAGATTCTGAATCAGTAGCAAATCCCAGATATGCCTCGCCAAACTTGCCCTTATTACCGGCTTCTCATATAACCGACGAATTTCAAAAGTTGGAGCGTGTTTCTTCACCGACATGTGTCTCTAACAGCACTCCGTCTAGATACGACTGTATCGATGATGATTGTGACGATTATTCGCGAGTAGTATATAGAAAGCAATCGAGAAATCACGGGATCCCATTTACGCCGTCTTCGTTTTCACTGGCTTCTAGTAGACTGAGGTGCTGTGATGTGTTCATAGGTTTGCATGATCGCAAGCCTTCATTATTGAGGTTTGTTAATTGGCTCCGGGCCGAGTTAGAGGTTCAAGGAATGAGTTGCTTTGTCTCCGATAGAGCCCTGAGTAGGAACTCCCGGAAACATGGAATTGGTGAAAGGGCAATGGATGTTTCATCCTTTGGTATTGTAGTTCTAACTAGAAAGTCATTCAAAAATCCGTACACAATTGAAGAGTTACGGTTCTTTTCAAGCAAGAAGAATTTGATTCCGATATTCTTCGGCTTGAGTCCGGGTGATTGCCTTGTAAGAGATATAGTTGAGAAACGGGGAGAGCTTTGGGAAAAACATGGGGGCGAGTTATGGGTGTTGTACGGAGGGTTGGAGAAAGAGTGGAAGGAAGCAATTCACGGCCTTTCGAAACTCGACGAATGGAAGCTCGAAGCTCAAGATGATAACTTGAGAGAGTGTATATTTAGAGCGGTAACACTATTAGCAACGAGGTTAGGTCGGAGAAGTATTGTAGAGCAGTTGACAAAGTCGAGAGAGAAAGCAGAGAAAGATGAGTTCCCTTTCCCGAGGAACGAAAGTTTTGTCGGCAGGAAAAAAGAATTGTCCGAGCTAGAGTTTATGCTTTTTGGTGATGTTAATGGAGATGAACGAGAGTATTTCGAGCTCAAGGCTAGACCAAGGAGGAAACATTTGACGCTCGGGTGGAGTAAAAATAGTTCAGCTGAGGAAAAACGAAAAGATAAACAACGACGTAGTAGCAGCAAGAAAGGTAAAGAAAAGCTAGTATGGAAAGAGTCCGAAAAAGAGATTGAGATGCAAAGTTCTGAACTTCCTCCACCCAAAATCGGTGGACGATATGCGAGAAGAAAAAGATCAGACAAGATTGTGTACGGAAAAGGAATTGCATGTGTGTCCGGGGACTTAGGAATTGGAAAAACCGAGCTGCTTCTTGAATTCGCTCACCGGTATCATCAAAGGTACAAGATGGTTTTGTGGATCGGTGGTGAAAATAAATTCATAAGGCAAAATTATCTGAATCTCTGGTCGTACTTAGAAGTTGACGTCGGTGTAGATAATTATTTAGAGAAAAACCGGACAAAGAGCTTTGAGGAACAGGAAGAAGCAGCAATAGCGAGGGTCCGGAAAGAGCTCATGAGAAACATTCCATATTTGGTTGTGATCGATAACTTGGATAGCGAAAAAGATTGGTGGGATAACAAAGTAGTGATGGATCTTCTACCTCGTTTTGGTGGCGAAACTCATATTTTGATTTCAACCCGTCTTCCTCGTATCATGAATTTGGAACCATTAAATCTTTCGTACCTCTCGGGCGCGGAGGCAATGTCTTTAATGCAGGGAAGTATCAAAGACTACCCTTTTGCCGAAATCGATTCGCTTAGAGTTATTGAGGAGAAACTTGGAAGATTGACTTTAGGTCTAGCAATTGTTGGTGCAATACTATCCGAATTGCCAATAAACCCGAGTCGGTTGTTGGACACGATTAATAGAATGCCCTTAAAGGAATTTTCATGGAATGGTCGCGAATCTTATTCATTGAGGAAAAACAGTTTCCTCCTTCAGCTCCTTGAAGTGTGTTTTTCAATTTTCGATCACGCGGACAGGCCAAGGAGCTTAGCTACTAGAATGGTTCAAGTAAGCAGCTGGTTCGCTCCAGCAGCTATTCCAATTTCACTTTTAGCCCTAGCAGCTCGAAAACTGCCGGAAAAGCACAAAGGAACCACGTTTTGGCGAAAACTATTGCGTACTTTAAGTCGTGGTTGTACTTCGTCATACGCAAAAAAGTCGGAAGCCGAAGCTGTTTCGATGTTATTGAGATTCAACATCGCGAGAAACAGTATGAAGCAAGGACACCTCCAAATCAACGAGCTGGTCAAGCTTTATGCTCGGAGACGGGGAGTTCATGGAGCCTCACGTGCCGTAGTCCAAGCCGTGACGACTCGTGGGTCTATTGCCCAACATTCTGCCCACATATGGGCAGCATGCTTTTTGCTATTCGGGTTTGGCAAAGAAACAGCTGTTTTCGAACCCAAGGTTACAGAGTTGTTGTACCTTGCGAAAGAAGTTATCTTACCACTTGCCATTCGATCTTTCATTACTTTCTCGCGGTGTAGCATTGCTTTGGAACTACTTCGGCTATGCACAGACGCCTTAGAAGCAGCAGACCAAGCGTTGGTGACTCCGGTCCAAAAGTGGCTGGATAAGTCACTTTGCTGGAGGCCGGTTCAGACCAACGCACAGCTGAATCCAGCCCTTTGGCAAGACCTGGCGCTGTGTAGAGCCACCGTGCTCGAAACGAGAGCCAAGTTAATGTTAAAAGGAGGTCAGTTTGATGTTGGGGAAGATCTAGTCCGAAAGGCGATTTTTATTAGAACTTCGATTTGCGGCGAGAATCATCCTGATACCGTATCTGCTCGAGAAACTCTTAACAGACTCACAAGACTTCTCTCCAATGTTCGAATCCGTGATTCACCATAGATAGGTTTCTTCACAATTCTTGTAATCATAATTATGATTTTTTAACATTAGATTTTATACAAAAGTTTACTAATAAAACTGCTGTAACAAATCCAGATTAATTTTTATACAAATATTTGGATCTTAGTTGTAATATCAATGCTATATTTGCAACTTGCTCCTAGTAAGAATTCTTCCCGCTTTATTGGCATCTTTTCAAATTCCAGATTCAGAATTTAATTGAATTCTGGTCCAGAAGATAAGCTCCAGATCGTCTACAGAATCAGGGATTGCGCAGAGACTTACTCTTTTTCGAAGAACAATTCAATACTGAATTAATGTATCTCACTATTTAGTGTGAATTCATTCCTTTAATTTGCTTTCTTCTTGATTACTCATCTTTTATTCCTTCATTTAGCTCCTTCAGTTTTTCCTTTTACGGACCTGCATAGAAGGTATTGTAAAGTCACGTAAACCTGCTTTTATATGTTATCATTGTATTTTTTAAGGATTAGCCCACTAAACTTAGTCCTCTACCCTGATATACCTTATATCTATATATTTTCCAAGAGTAATTACTTCTAAATTATTTGGAATTTGGTCTGAAGTAAAAATTTTATCTTGTATTTTTTTGGTCGATTTCGTAAGTCAGTTGGTTGTCTTATTTGATCCCTGTAAATGTGAATAACGGTCGTATAAAGTAATAAGTTTACGACAACATGCTAGTAATTGTTCAAGAAACCCATGGGACCTACCTCTACAAATCATATCAATTCTGAATCATCATTTCAATTTTAAGATTATTATTATTTAAGTTCTTACCCATTAAATTGTTTGGAATTTGGTCTTAATTGAAATTTTTATCTTGTACATTTTTTGTCCATTTGGCAAGTCAGTCAGTTGTTTTGTTTGGAATTTGGTTTTAATTGAAGTTATTTTTATCTTGTACATTTTTTGTCCATTTGGCAAGTCAGTCAGTTGTTTTGTTTGGTCTCTATAAATGTCAATAACGGTCATATGAAGTAATAAGTTTACCACAACATGCTAGTAGTTGTTCAAGAAACTCATGAAACTGACCCCTACAAATCATATCAACTAGTATTTTCGAATCAGTTTCAATTTCAAGATTATTATATTTAAGCTCTTACACGTTAACAAGCAATCCAACAAAGCCTTTCCTTACGCTAATATAGGGGTTAGTTTTGGATAGAGCCTACCAAAGCCTACTATGGATCTCTATTGTTCTTCCTAATAATACTATCTCCACCAGCTACTCCTTTGTGCTATCAGCCAAAGTTCTTAAATTAATTGGCAGATAAACTCTTTGCTCTCTTAAACACTCAGCATATATTATAGTCACCCATGAATTTTTGCCCAACAGAAGATGTTTAACTTTAACCTGAGTAAACTGATTATGGTTCAAGATAATATGAATTATGAAGTTATCCTTCCACATTGACCATATTTTGTTACTGATATTGAAAAATCTGTGATGATAACCTAAACTTTTACCGACCTTAACAATATTTTCAATAACAATCGAAGGTTATTGCAGAGTCATGAAGTCAATGTTCTCAGAATTCTTAAATGATTTCAACCTTCTTTTTGTTGTTTTGCTTCCAATACCGAGAATGTTCTAATTCAGTATCTTAATTGTCATATGAAACCACTAGATAATGCTTTGTTTGGCCATTTCCATTGAGCTTGATAGCAACTGAATTATTTCTTGGTCTTCTTTTAACTTTCCTAACTTTCCTGATCATAATTTATTTCAATTCCTTCTCCGTTTCTATTTTACTAAGTTTATGCGAGGTAGGAAGGCTTCCTATATTTATGATAGATTTAATTTTAGGTGGTTTTATATCTTATTGCTTGTGTGTTTCAGGACTGTTAGGAAACTTCAGAGTGTGAAATGACTCTACTATATGTTGTGTTTTGATGTTATAGAACTTCTTACAATCATAATCCTTGTGACATAAATGCAAACAAGTGTTACCGTATAAAGGGATATCATCATAAGAAATGTCCATCCAGCATCCATCATTATCTCCAAAACCTATCCAAGCTGTATGGTTAGGTTTCCTTGTTACATCCAACTCAATCTGAAGTTTGCAATAATTATGATTTGCTCTAATTTTTCCAAGACCAGAGACCTTTAGTATATTACATAAAGAAGATGCAATGTCTTTTATAATACTTTAGTTATATAAGACTTCCAGAATATTTGGGAACATAATCTAGATTGGTGTTGTTAAGCATTCAATTTTAGGTTTAAAATAAGGTTTCCATTTGAGAAATCTCATTGAATGCTCTCCAATTTGGCAAACATTTATCTTCCACAATTTACACAAATCATCTTTCAGAGAAAGCTCTATCAATATATGTCTTGCACAAAATTCCCCACTAAGGTAAATTTTGAAGCTTCCAAGAGTTTATCATTGTCTTTTTGCTGAATATTGAACTGCAATGTGTTCACCTCTTTCTTGGAGATTTGAGTGCTCCAGTATCGTCTCTCTCATAGTAGTTCTTGTGATTTTTGCATATAATTTGACATTGTTATTCCAATGAGTTCGTTCATTTTCTGTTGCATTAAATATCGGATTGTTCATGAATTCATAAGTTTGGCTAATCTTGTGTTGATTGGAGCTTTCTTTGTTTTGAGTTTCTTCTCGGTTTTTTAGCAGGTTTGGAAGCTCTGCATCATGAACCATAAATCCTTGAGTAACATTTTTGTTCTAATTGATTCAATTCTTTTAAATCTATTGTATGTCGTATTTTGTTATAGGTTATTGTGGATTCTTTATCTCCATATCAAATTCTTCTGGAAAGAAGCCAAAGGAAACCCCAGCTATAATTTAAGACTCTGTTCTTGATTCTGAAACTAATTCGAAATAATCAGCCTCTGTCAACCTATACACAAAGCAAATTAAAAATGTAAAAAAAATATATATGATTTAACGCAGTCTGTTTAAATCCATAGACATCCATTTCATTATTATAAAAGAATGTAACAAATTTACAAAAAAATGTTGTATAACCCTAATTTATTTATAAGGAATAAATAAATCTTTTTAGATAACAGATCTAATGAGTCAAATAGTCCGACTAGTAATATTTATACACATGATAAACATCTCCATATACATAAGAATCACTATGAACACAAGGTTCACTATAAACACGAGAATCTCAAACTACATTGACAGGAATCACAAGGTACATTGTGAACACAAGAATAAAAAACGTGTTAGAGATCACTATGCAATATATCGCAAATGGCTCATGAACATAACACAAATAAAGAACAGAACACGAATAAAAGACAGAAAAGAAAAGAACACAGGAATTAACACAGCTCGACAATTGTCTACATCCATGGGCGCCGCCAGAGAAAAGTGTTTCACTATGATAGAAAAGGGTTACATATTTCAGATTGTGTTTTGTGTTGTCCTAGTAGTCTAATTATAGGGAATAAATAGAACTTTTTCTAGATAATAGGCCTAATGAGAACATGTACCTAAGACTTAAAGATGACACTATCCATTATAGCTTCACTGTCAATGACACAAAACTATACCGCTAAACACAATATACTGTTAAGGCATTATTCGACTCATTCTCAACAAATCTTCCCCTTGAGGTGAATATTATTTCTTCACTATCAACAAAGAAACTTATCTTCTTCTAACTCACCAAATTCCCCTCAAACATTCACTCTATAGTGCTAACACCAATCCAGTTTAGACACTCTTTAAACTTTCGAACTGATATTGCCTTAGTCATTATATCTAATGAATTATCGTGTGTAGGCACTTTCTTCACATCAACAATTCCCTATGATATTATATCACGCATAAAATGATACCTGACATCTATGTTCTTTGTACGTTCGTGGTACGTCAGGTTCCCTGTAAGGTGTATGGCTCTTTGAATTTCACAAAATACTTTTGTAGTAGTCCTATCGAAACCCAAATTTGCCACCAAACCTTGCAACCATATTGCCTTTTTAACTGTTTCTGTTACCGTCATGTACTCTGCCTCTATGTGTAGACAAAACTACAGTAGCTTGCAAGTGTGCTTTCCAACTGATCGTAGTCTTAGCTAGAGTAAATACATATCATGTGAGATATCTTCATTTATCCATATCACCTGCAAAAATTGGAATCAACAAAACCAATAATTGATCTTGCAATATCATTCAGAGATTCACCAATATCAGTCTTGTTTAAAGTAAAGCCAATGCTCGCAATATTCTTAAGATACCGAAATATCTATTTCACTGCCTGCCAATGTTCTTTCCCAGGACATCCCATGTGCCTGCTAACTACACTAACAGCATGTGAAATATCAGGATGTTTGCATACCATAGCATACATGATAATACCAACTGCACTTGAATATAATAACCTTCGATATTTTTTCCAGCTCGGTATCGTCCTTGACCGCTCCTGCTACAGACAACTTGAAATGAGTAGCAAATGGGATGTTAATTGCCGTAGCATGAAACATGTTAAATCGTTGTAGTACTTTCTTAATATATCTTGGTTGAAACAAGTGTAATGATCCTCCACTTTTGTTCCTAATAATATCCATACTAAGAATCTTCTTTGCTTTACCCAGATCTTCCATCTCAAACTCGGCACTAAACTGCTTCTTTATCTGCACAATGTGTGACATACTACAAACAACAATAAGCATATTATCCACATACAACAACCAGTAAACATAACAATCATCCGACATCTTTTGATGATACACACAACTGTCATATGGACTCCTCGTGAACCTTTTTGACATCATGAATGTATCAAAACGTTTGTACCATTTCCTAGGTGACTGTTTAAAACCATACAGTGACTTTTTCAGCAGACAAATTTTGTCCTCCATATCTGGTTGATAAATCCCTCTGGTTGTCTCATGTAGATTCGTTCCTCTAATTCACCATGTAGAAACATAGTCTTCAGATCCAACTGCTCAAGCTATAAATCTTACAAAACTACCATGACTAACAAAACTTGAATCAAAATATGTTTCACCACTTGAGAAAAACATTGCATTGAAGTTGATTCTTTCCCTTTGAGTAAAACCCTTAGCAACCAATCTTGCCTTGAATCAAGATGCCTCAACCCCTGGATTACCTTCCTTTTTCTTGAATACTCATTTACTGTCTACTACATTTTGTCCTTTAGGCAAGTCAACAAGCTTCCATGTTTGATTCTTATGAAGAGGTCCAATCTCTTCCCCCATAGCACTAATCCACCGATCTTTCTTTAAACTCCCTATAGCTTCTCTATGGCTACTAGGTTCCTACATCTCAAATTCTTCTTCAACTGACAGAGCATATGCAACTAGATTCACATAACTTTTTGGAAGTTTAATATTTCTTCTTTCCCTACCAAATGCTATACTATAAGGTTGTTGTTCTGGTTCGGGTGCATCATCCTCACTATCCTCTGATGCTGACGCTTCACCTCTTGATTCTGGATCCACCTCAAACCATTCGAATTATTGGACCTGCTAGGAACTGATTCTACTTCAAGCTCCACCTGTCTACTCACAACTGATCCTAATTCGACCATTTCTCCTACTTCATTCTGACTGTATATCAAAGAAAACTCGTTAAAAGTCACATCCCTACTGATGAGAAAAACTAGATACTTTGGAGAGGTACACCATAACATATTTCCCTTCGCTCCAGTAGCATATCCTAGATATATGCACCTGTTTGCCTTCATTTCGAGCTTACCATCTCTCACATGAGCATACACAGGACAATCAAACACCCTCAACTATTTTTAATCAGCCGACGATCCAAACCAAATTTCAAAAGAAGTTTTACAATCAATAGTCGTTGATTGAGATCGATTTACCAAATAACGCGCTATATTGATACTTTAGCCCAAAAATCCTTTCTCGCACCAAAATGCGATAACATGCTTCGTCCATTGCCACAAAGTATTTTGTTAATTCTTTATGTGACCCCATTTTGTTGTAATATTCTAGAACAAGTGCGATGGCGCACTATTCTCTTAGCTTCGCAGAACTCGTTGAACTCACGAATGCAATATTCTAACCCACTATTAGTCCTAAGACGTTTGATTTTTCTTCTTGGTTGCTTCTTAATCATCGTCTTTCATTTGACAAAGGTTGAATATGCCTCATTTTTCGTTTTCAGAAAGTAAACCCACACCATCCTTAAATAATCATCGATTAAACTCATGTAGTATATGGCTTCGTTCTTTGATGGAATTTTATTTGGGCCTCAAATATCTGAGTAAATGTAGTCCATTGTTCGTTTAGTATTTCTTACAGCCAATTTGCTGAATTTGACTATAGTTTGTTTACCAAAGATATAGTGCTCACAAAATCCCAATGATTCTGCTTATACTCTTTCAACAAAACTCTGTTTCAAAAAACAATTAATCTTCTGTTACTTATGTGACCAAGAGTCCAATACCACAACTTGTTTAGATCCTGCCTACTTTGGATATTACTCTCTGATGATACTACTACGACATCACCTATAACAACACTCTCAAGGATAATGTAAAGCCCCTTCTATAAACTGCATTTCATACGCAACATTGAGCCTTTTGTCACTTTGATTACACTGTATTTTGCACGATACTTGTAACTTGAAGAGTCTAGTGTCCCAAGAGATATCAATTTTCTCTTAGCACGTCACGATGCTAACAACCCCATCAAACATTCTGATTCTGACGTTACCAATACCACCAATAGGCAACAAGTAATTGTTTCTTAAATAGAAAGTTCCCTACATTGGCTTGTAAGTATCAGACCACTGTTGGAACTGACACGCGTGATATGTAGTGCAGTATCGAGTACCCAAGAGTTTTTCCTATAGTCTAAACTCACGTGCAATACATCTCCTCTACCACTGTTTTCATTATCGTTGGAATCACTCACACATTCGGAAAAGTTTGTTGCATTTTCCTTTTGATTTCCCTTTTTACCATTCAATTTCGGATAATCTCTCTTATAATGACCTTGTTCACCGTATTCATAACAGTTTGAGTTCTTTACCTTTGATTTGGACCTCCAATTCTTCTTTTACAAAGAACTCGCTTAGCTTCTAGATATTCTCATAGTCATAAGACTTTTCCTTCAGCCTGATTGTATGGCTACAACTATCTCAACTCCTTTGATATCAGCGCCCTTTTGACATCTTCAAGCAATAAATTATCCTTACCATACATTATGGTATCTACGAAGTTTTCATAGGTAGTTGGTAACGGTCTTAAGACAAACAAATCTTGATCTTTATCCTCAATAATGACATCAATGTTTCCAAGTCCATAAAAATTGATTTAAAATTATCTTACGTGTTCAGTTATAGAAATACTTTCTTTCAATCTGAAATTGTACGAGCGATTCTTCGGGTCTAATTTTTTTACTACTGATTTCTCTGAGTAAAGATATCATAGTTTTGTCTATGCGCAGACATGATATTTCTCACCATTAATCCCGCGAAGATTATTATCTTTCACACTCATTAAAATCCAGCATAAAGTTCTTTTTGAAGATTTTGTTTCTCATTTTCTTTCATATATGTTGGTAATTTATTTTCCACCACCTTCTAGAACTCTTGCGGTACCAATGAAGATTTTCATTTAATCTTCCACAATGCAAAGTTAGATCCCCCATTGAATTTCTCAATCTTTTATTTTATTGTTGTATACGCCATTGGGAAACCATAATTGTAAAGCCTAATTTCACAACCAATCTGATTCCAATTGTTAGAAATCACTATGCAATTTATTAAAATGGCTCAAGCATAGAACACAAATAAAGACCTGAACACAAATTAAGGACAGAAATAAAAACAACACATGATTTAACGTGGTTCGACAATTGTCTGTGTCCACGGACGCTCCTAGATAAAAGTTACTCACTGTGATAGAAAAGGATTACATATTTCATATTATGTTTTGTGTTGTCCTAGTAGTCTATTTATAGGTATAAATAGAACTTTATAGATAATGGGCCAAATGGTCTCATATACACAAGACTAAAGATGACAATATCCATTACAACTTAATTGTCACTGACACAAAACTGTACCACCAAACACGGTACATTTTCAAGGCATTATTCGACTCAGTCTCAACATATACTGTGAATACTTATATCACCAATGATCCAATATCTAAAGTCTCATGACTATTTGACTAATTCTCAACAAATCTTCCTTGGAGGCGAATATCATTTCTTCATTTTCAACAAATGAACTTCTCTTCATCTTACTCACTAAATGATCCCAAGGAATTCAGTTGATGTTGCGAACACCAATCCAGTTTAGGCACTCCTTAAATTTTCTAATTGATATTGCCTTGGTCATTATATATATGACAAAAATTATATCTATCAATCCAATAATAGATCAGATCATTTCAAGAATTACATCCGCATACACTCAATGATTCTACTGATGATATAAATGAAGCTAAAAACAAATAAAAGAGAAAGAGAAAGTTAAGCACTTAAAAATTTATAGTGATTCACCAAATTTCGCTTACTTCTACTCTAGAAACAAAAATGTTATTCCTTCGTGTTCAAAATAGAAAAAACAACATACAAGATTAAGCTTCTAGAGAATCAGCGTTCACAGAAACTCTAAACTTCAGATTTCATACGATATTCTTCCAAAATAACTCTATGTTTGTTAAAGAAGAAATCTAACAAGTATTTTCTCTCTTAATATTTGTTATACACTCACCAAAATCTTTACGATTCTCTGAACCCCAAAAGAGCATATGTATAATGATGGTGTAAATCTATTTCCAAGACAAAATGAACAAATTCATAACAGAATTACCATTTCTATTGCAACAAAAGGTAAATAATTTTGTTACCAACTGAAGATAGATCTAACCATTGTAACTAAAACCTTATAACATCAATTATACCCAAACAAACTAAGTCAATGATGATTGCCTCTTTGTAAAGAGAATGAAGAAAGTATGAGCACAATAACCATTCAACCCAACGACTAGAGGTATGTACATTCTTTAGTTTATTTCCGATGGGATTTTGCCTCTGGATAAAGCCATGGCTAAGAAAATCAAGTATAAGGCTCGTGGTTTCTTGGTATTAAAGGAAGTTATTTACATGAAATCTTTCAGCAGACCTCTCTTGCGTTGCTTAGGATTTGAAGAATCTCAAGTTGTATTATCTGAATTGCATGATGGAGAAGGTTTTGCACACTGTGGCTATAAAGCCCTAACTAGGAGAGTTTTATTAGCAGGGTACTACTGACCAACCATAATGGCAGATGCTAAAGATATGGTAAGGAAATGTGATCCTTTCCAGAGATATGTAAATTAAATTCATGTGCCAGCAGTTCCTATAGAATCCATATCTGAACCAATACCCTTCGATACATGGGGGTTGGATCTGCTTAGGCCTCTTACCATGGCATTTGGTGGATGTTGAACAATCATAATTGTTATTGATTATTTCTCTAAGTGGATAGAGGCAGATCATTTAGCTGGAACCACTTCTAAGGTAATTATTAAATTTATTTTGTCTAACATATGTTGTAGATCTGGGGTTCCCCAAAATATTACCACATATAATGGGCCACAATTTGATAATAAAGACATGGAAATGTTCTGCACCTCAATAGGAATTCCACACTTCTTTTATTCTCCTTTCTACCCTCAAGAAAATGGATAAGTTGAAGTTGCTAATCAGACAATCTTGTCAGGGCTAAAGAAAAATCTGGAGAGAACTACAAGAAAATGGCCAAGTTATCTACAAGAAGTATTATGGGCTTACCGAACTATACCTCGGGTTGCCACACAAGAATCTCTGTTTTGCCTAGTCTATGAAATTTATGTAATTACTCCCATAGAAGCTACTTTACCATCTTACAGAATCCAGAACTATTCCGAATAGGAAAATGATATGGAAGTTAGGAATCAGTTGGATTTTATTAAACAAAAAAGAGTTAAAACGCATCTAAGAACGGCACATTACCAGGGTTTGATGAGAAGCATATTTACTTCTAAAGTCAAAATAAGAGATTTTCAATTGGGGGAAAAATTTAAGAAACGTCTTTCTACACACCAAGGAAAAACAGTTTGGCAAGCTGGCTCCAAATTGGGAGGGTCCTTATGTGATGTGTGGGAAAGTCAAACCAGAAACATATAAACTTCAAGACAAGGAAATAAGAACACTAAAGCACCCATGGAACGTTGAACATCTTAGGTTTATACTTAGAATAGAACTCTCTTGTAAATATTTACTTTTTGAATGTTAATGTAAATATTAGGGGGGCATACTTTTTCCTACCCTGGTGGCGTGAGGAGGTTTTAACGAGGTGTCTGAGTTTTCAATAATATCTTATATCTACTTCCAAAGTCTGGTGCTAATTTCTTCTTGACATAATCATAGTGTGATGTAGTCGGATATTAAATATTTATTAAACACCCCGACTCTCAAACATCTTTGAAGTGATCACATATGCTAAATATTTGGTCACATTTGTCAAACATATGTGATCAGAATTATTCAACACTCTTACTTAACAGATCTGAAATGTCAAAAGCCCTTTAAGAACTGGCAATAAGAGTTAAACAAAATTTATGCAATGGAAAGTATGATATTAAAGTCTGATCGGAGTAGACCCGATCCATGGTTCACAAGTGCTTTGATCATTCAAAAACTTTAAGTTTTAAGAACAAGAATTAAATAAACAATGCAACAAGATGCCTTGGAAATCCAAGGACTTTAGTTTTTTAACAAAAAATACACAGCATAACAACACAACTTTAGGGCTTGTTCCCTTTGGTCTATTCACAACCATCTTGTTCGGACTTTTGAGCTCAGGACTTGAACTCTCACCAACTCCTTCGTTGTCTTTAGAATCTTCCCCACTTGAGTAGTTGTGTTTATCACCATCAACCATCGTATGAAAAGGGAGGTCATCGTATTCTACAAATTTCCACAAAGGACCAAGAGTCCTCTTAGGAAAAGTCTCATGAAAAGGGAGGTCATCGGATTTAATACCATCATCTATTTTCCCCAATGAGTCTACCACTCCAGAGGCATACTTCTCTATTTCAGCAGCTATCTCTTCGGCTTGCTTTTGTACTAGAGATGTATTCTCCTTTGTTTTCTTCTTAACAAGATCCTTCAAGTTGATATTGTCCTCCGATAGAGTCTTAATTGATGAGGGAGAATAAAAGACATGGTAAAATTGTAAGGAAGAAATATAATATGAGAGAATTGTAAAGAAGAAGTATGATAGGAGAGAATTGTAAAGAAGAAATTGTATTAGGGGAAAACTGTATAGACTACTAAAGAAGTAACCATTATGAGAAGATGAAAAGATATAGGGACCAAAAGTGTAATAAATGGGAATTAAAGCGTGTGGGACCCGTAATTGTACTATAAAAGGACCACACACGCTTCACAGATCCTGAAATGAATAGAATATTACTTCTTCTCTCTACTTAACCTAATTCTCTTTTTCTCTCTCTAAAAACCCTAAACAAAGGATTAAGGCTTCTTTGACACAAAAACATATTCGTATCACAAAATCACCCCTGAGCATTCTTAAAACTCTTCAGTGGCGCCGTCTGTGGGAATCGAAGATTGTTCTGACGACAATCACTTCCTGAAAATAGTTCATATTCCGAGGGAAATTATGGAAGAGCAAGGGGACGATTTTGTTAACAATTTTGCAGGATCTATTGTTTTGTTAATATCTTCATAGAATTTCGTATTACTATTTGTGTTTTGTTGCTGTTTTTTGTTTTTGTTTTTTTTGTGTGTTTGGGTTTGTGTTTTCTTTGTATTTTACAGATATGGATCCAGGTCCTTCACACATGATTCCCAGATCTAGAAATCCAATTGAAGACCAAATCTTTCTCACCCGGAGACTACTCTCTCGCTCGCTAACATCGACCTTCTCTATTTCACCATAGTAAAATCTATTGTTTTGCGTTTTCGATTCCAGTCTTGTAGTATAGATTTTATTCTTTGTGACCTGCTCTCTTCCGTCACAGTCTCTCTATCTCTCTACAACGTTTTTCAAATACTATTGTTGCCATCTCATATTCACATTCGTTGCCTTGAGTATTGAACTTTTGAGATATACCTCTATTGGTTAGTGTGCTTCAAGAATCTTGTAGATTGAGTATGGAATTTTGTCGAATAGATTTTTGAAATTACAGAGTGCTCTCTCTTGTTTAGATTGTTTGTGCTGTCATGACTGGTAAACCCTAATCGTGTTTACATTAACGTTGTATGAGGCTAGATAGTCTTTAAACTTATCATAATTTGACAAGTTGAGTTTATGGCAAATGGATTTGAACAATTGTATCCACATAATTGTCCTTTCACATGTACTGGAAATTATTGCCTATCTTGCAGATAAATATGAAACTGATTGCATTTCTGTGCATAGATTTTTCTCTAGATAAATTTGACATTCTTTTTCTTGTTATCTTTTTTTTATAAGGATCGAAATTTGAATTTGAATTTTTCTATGAAGTGATATCCTTTTAGTTACAGTTTTTGATGGTCAAGTTTGATATTTTTAATCTCATTTTTTTTGTTTGGTGGTGATTGAGCTGCGTTCCTGAGTTTCAATAAATTGAATCTTCATGTGTTCTCTTTGTTTGCTGTTTACCTATCGATTGTAGTAGTATTATTAGCCAGTTTAATTGGTTTGAAGCACAAGTTTAACTGATTGCCTGCAATTCTTTGCTTCATTGGGCGTTTGATAAGCTGCTTCTACTTTTATGTATACATCTAGAGGTAGATGTAGCTGTTACTCAATATTTCCCGATATTTTTGTTTTCTTTCTTCATCAATGGGGTTGGTTTGTAAGTTCGGGCATTTAATCGTTTTGTGCATCTTAAATGAAATTTCTAAATTAGCTTTCTTCAAATGAACGCACCAATGCTCCAGGAACAGTCAATCCACAGTTGTATTTGCAGTTCCTCACAACTTATCAGAACCCCGAAGGTAAATTGTTGCTACGAGTTACAACAGTTACAAGACAATGGGTAGATACCACCGTTAGCTCTGAGGAATTAGTGCAAGGTTTTGATCAAGAAACTGCAGATGTGGTTATGGCAAGATTAGCTTCTTTTAAAATGGAAACAGAGGATGGCTTTGATGCTACACGGTGGCTGGATCGGAATCTTATTCGTCTTTGCTCTAAATTTGGCGACTACCGGAAAGATGATCCAGCCTCCTTTACCCTTAACCCGTGTTCTTCTTTGTTTCCTCGGTTTTTGTTTAATATGCGTCATTCACAATTTGTACAGGTATTCAACAATAGTCCAGATGAGACGGCTTATTTCCGTCTGTTACTAAATCGGGAGAATATTAGCAATGCTGCTGTCATGATTCAACCATCCTTAATTTCATATTCATTCAATTCTCTTCGATACCAGCACTTTTGGATGTCGCTTCCATTGCAGCTGATCGGATTCTCTTGTTAGATTCATATTTCAGTGTGGTCATTTTCCAGGGCATGACAATAGCACAATGGCGCAACATGGGTTACCAACATCAGCCAGAACCTAGGGTTGTAGCAGCTTGTTTAGTCTTTGACACGTTTTCTTCCTTGATCTCCCCTAATGTCCAGAAACACGATTGGCGACGATTTCTCGATGACTGAAGAGGTGTGACGTTCTCTGTTTTACGAGGTTGCTTGCCTAAGATCTCATTTGGTCCCAGACTAACACCTCTGCGATTTGAGAGCGAAGGATTTTGGTTCTTCTGTCTCGGCTCCATGAATTTGGCAGGCACGGCTTTTCCTCGCATAGCGACGCTTCTGGCGGTTTGATGAGCTTTTTCAAGACGGAGCGCTTCGAGTTTTGATGACAGTCGACTCATCTCTTTCTCGATCGCTTCGATTTCCATATCCAGATCTCTCTGCTGTCGCTTTGGTGCGAGTGATTCTGAACTAGCTCGCAATGGTTTGATGTTGTTTGGCTTGTTTACAGATTATTGGGGGTTCTGGTTTTCTTTGGTGCAATTTATAGATTTAGATTGCAGAGAAGACAAGGGGTTTTTTTATGGCGCTTGACTCCTGTGGTTCAACATTGTCGAAGGCTGCGTTGTTCCAGATCTGAAGCTCCTGTTTATTTAGAATGTGTTTTTAGGAATGACCTGTTTCTAGTTCAATCCTGTGGAATGTGTTGTAGTGGCAGACGCTTGAGAAAGGCACTAGTTTTTAAAGCCGAGACAAGATACGGAAACTGTCTAGGAAGAAAAATGAGCCAAAGTTCAGCTAACAACTGCAGGAGCTGCAAGATTACTCACAGCTTCGAGGTTCAATGGAAGACTTATTCTGACAACTCGCAGTATGATACCGATACGGAAGCAGAAGAAAAAGCTCGATTCATCATCGTCAAAGCTGATATTAGAAGAGATTATCGGGCTCACTTCGAAGACTGCCAATGGACTGGCTTCAAGCATTTGCAGCTCCAAATGTTATTACCTGGCTGGATGTGTGGTGGTGGTTTATGACGTTGATTCGGGATGGGCGCTTCGTAGCAGCTGGAGAGGCAGGAAATCAGCCTGCTGTCTTCGTATGGGACTGCAAGACTTTGACATTCATATCTGAGTTAAAAGGTCATCTCTATGGAGTCGAATGCATTGCCTTCTCACCTGATGGAAACCAAATCGTCTCCGTGGGAGGATACATCTACCTCTGGGATTCAAGGACGGGAACCTTAATTACTAAGGTTAAGGCAACTTCAACTTCCTCTGCTGTTACCTCTGTTAGTTTCTCATCGGATGCCAAGTTTGTTATCACTGCTGGAAAGAAGCATTTAAAGTTCTGGACGGTTGGATTTGGATCATCTCTTAAAACTCGTTCGAGCAAAGGAACGGGGTCGTTCGCTATACATGGAAAACCTGTTGATCTTGGTCTTCAAAAAGGGAGCTCATTCGTATCAGTCATCTCTTCCCCCCGGATCGCCAGTGGCAATGTAAAGTCCGAGCAAGCTGTTGAACTTCTTCCAATACATGCGCTCACTGATGCAGGTGTTTTGTGCCACATGCATTCTGGACTATCTGTGAAAAAGTCGGTGGACTTGAAGGTTGAAAAAGGTTTTGCACTCTCGGCATCCAGAAAGCTAATTGCTTGTGCATGCAGTAACGGAGTAGTACAGCTCTTTGCTATTGAAACACTTAAATACGCTGCAACCATACTTTATTCAGAAGCTAAAAAATGTCATGACAAAACCGTTAAGGTTTCTCGTCTTAGTGCCACTGACCTCGTACCGGTACCCACTTTTCCTGATGCAGTCACATTCTGCTTGTATATGGGATATCAAGAATCTTTGTTGTGGAAATCTGCATGATTCATCACTTGCATGTGTGGCTAGGGGTTGCTCCGGTGGGGTTTCTTTTGCAACATGTTCAGCTGATGGTACTATCGGATTATGGGATATTGTCTTGCAACTTAATTCATCAGAAGCTACCATGAATTCTAATTCTGTATTTGCTGAAGCAGCGGGAACCACACACTTAGTGAGTGCTAGAATTTTTGAACGCGATGTCATGGAGACAAGTGTTAGCACTCTTGGCTTCCGATCACTAACAGTTAGTCAAGATGGAAAGTACCTGGCTGCTGGTGATTGTGAGGGGAATCTACATATCTATGATCTGCATACCTTTGATTATACAGTTTGCAAGGATGCTCATGATTCCGAAATACTCTCATTGAGTTTCAGCATGTCAAAAATTGAGGATGTTGGCTCTATTAAAGTAAGGGATGGTCCTTACTTTCTTGCTTCTGGAGGAAGAGATCGAGTAATCCATCTTTATGATGTCAAAAGACAGTATTAATGACTATTCAGCTGCTGTAACTTCTGTGAAACTTGTTTGTGGTGGCTGTAAGATTATCAGTTGCAGTGCGGATAGGTCTCTGGTGTTTCGTGATATTGCCACAATGGATAACGACCATAAGATTTCACGCTGTCATCATCAACTGGCATCTCATGGAACTGTCTATGACAATGGAGGTTGTTGTTACAGTTGGCCAGGATAAGAAGATAAACATATTTGACATCGAAGCTGGAAAGCTTATCAGATCTTTCAAGCAAGATATAGACATCGGAGACCCGATAAAGGTTATTTTCAATCCAAGCTGCAGTTACCTGGTTTGCTCCTATTCTAACAGGTCTATCTGCATGTTCGACTTCAGCAGTGGAGATATGGTTGCTCATGCCATGGGACACGGTGAAGTTGTAACTTGCATCATTTTTTTACCCTTCGAACTATTATTTGGGTTTACCCTTCGAACTATTATTTGGGTCGCAATAATTTGTGCTTCGAATTGTTTACCATTCGCACTGTTATTTGGGTTTACCCTTTGAACTATTATTTGGGTCGCAATAATTTGTGCCTCGAATTGTTTACCCTTCGCACTATTATTTGGGTTTACCCTTCGAACTATTATTTGGGTCGCAATAATTTGTGCCTCGAATTGTTTACCCTTCGCACTATTATTTGGGTTTACCTTTCGAACTATTATTTGGGTCGCAATAATTTGTGCCTCGAATTGTTTACCCTTCGCACTATTATTTGGGTTTACCCTTCGAACTATTATTTGGGTCGCAATAATTTGTGCCTCGAATTGTTTACCCTTCGCACTATTATTTGGGTTTACCTTTCGAACTATTATTTGGGTCGCAATAATTTGTGCCTCGAATTGTTTACCCTTCGCACTATTATTTGGGTTTACCTTTCGAACTATTATTTGGGTCACAATAATTTGTGCCTCGAATTGTTTACCCTTCGAACTATTATTTGGGTTTACCCTTCGAACTATTATTTGGGTCACAATAATTTGTGCCTCGAATTGTTTACCCTTCGAACTATTATTTGGGTTTACCCTTCGAACTATTATTTGGGATTACCCTTCAAACTATTATTGGGGTCACAATAATTTGTGCCTCGAATTTTTCTATGTCCAAAACTATTATTTGGGTCACAATAATTTGTGCCTTGAATTTTTCTTTGTCCTAAACTATTATTTGGGTCACAATATTTTATGCCTCGAACTTTTTTCCTTATACTATTATTTGGGTCACAATATTTTGTGCCTCGAATTTTTTCCTTACACCATTATTTGGGTCACAATATTTTGTGCCTCGAATTTTTTCCTTACACTATTATTTGGGTCTTAATAATTTGTGCCTCGAATTTTTCTTTGTCTCAAACTATTATTTGGGTCACAATACTTTGTCTAGGGGCATTATGGGTACCCTAGGTGAAGAATCGTTGACAGAAAAACGCGGGAGAAGCTGCAGAGGAATGAACCAGTATCAGGAATGTGAAACGATCCCTCCAAAGATACTCTGACAAGAAAGTATGATTGCTGACGTCATACCTTTCTCAGTCAATCCTTGCAATGTCTTATCATAGTATTATGGTGGTTGTGATATGTTGGCACAACGAATTCCGACGGGCAACATTACCAAATCTTGAGCCAGTCCTTGCTAAGATATTGCAAGGATTGGGGGGATACTGGTTAATATGCGATAAAAGAAGTCTATAACCTAAGGGATGTACTTGTTAAGAAGACGTTTTTTCGAGGAGACGTTTTTTCGAAGAGATATGTAGCACTTGTAGAAGAGTTCTCCGAGGAAAAGATGTTCGAGGGAGCAGTGGAGACTTCTTTACAGTCCCAGTAAAACTATTTTTACTAGGACTGGGGGGCTACTGATGAGGGAGAATAAAAGACATGGTAAAATTGTAAGGAAGAAATATAATATGAGAGAATTGTAAAGAAGAAGTATGATAGGAGAGAATTGTAAAGAAGAAATTGTATTAGGGGAAAACTGTATAGACTACTAAAGAAGTAACCATTATGAGAAGATGAAAAGATATAGGGACCAAAAGTGTAATAAATGGGAATTAAAGCGTGTGGGACCCGTAATTGTACTATAAAAGGACCACACATGCTTCACAGATCCTGAAATGAATAGAATATTACTTCTTCTCTCTACTTAACCTAATTCTCTTTTTCTCTCTCTAAAAACCCTAAACAAAGGATTAAGGCTTCTTTGACACAAAAACATATTCGTATCACAAAATCACCCCTGAGCATTCTTAAAACTCTTCATTAATGGTGTTGTCTTTAGCTTCTAGTTGCTCCTTCAAAGCTTTTATCTCATCAGAAGAAGAAGTTTCCAGTCCGAAATACTTGGTCTGGAGATCTTTTTGAGCCTTCTGACTAAAGCAGTTTGGCAGCCAAGTCCTTTTTTTCCTTCTTCAGAGATTATATGCTTTGTTGAGCGGTAAAGAGGCTATTAGTCAAGCCTTGGTTTGTTGTAACAGGGAAGTGATAGTATTTGTTTGTTCCTTCACTTGTCTTTCTAGGTCAACTACCGGACGGATGTAACCTAAGAGGGTATGACTCAGGGTGTCTTGCTCGCTTGATATCACATAAGTTTCACCATTATGGGTCACAACATTAGACGAGTTGGCAGGGAGATAAGGTCCCGCGAAGTCATCCTTGTCCAGATCATTAAAGTACATATTAGGGCACGGCTAAAACGAGACCCCTTATCTTTATAGTGACCTCTTTTGTGGATTTTTTCTTGTGAACTTGAAATTACAAAAATACCCCCACATATAAAAGCCATCAATATTTCCAACTACCAATTTTCTTCTTCTCCTCCTCTCTTTCCCTACCACTTCCCTCTCCAAAATTAAAAAAAACACAGAATCTAACAAACCCAAACTCTCACCCAAACATTTAATAAACCTTAATTATAAAAAATAAAAACTCAACTACTCCAAGAATGGATTTAAGTGACTATAACGGCGATTGGAGCTGCAACGTTGATGATTTCCTTTTGGATGAGGAGGAGCCTCTTACTGACCATATGGAGAGTATCCTTGAGGTAAATTTTTAATTTTTTCTGCACAGAACAAATATCCGCACGAAATCGTGCTTTGAATTGTACACTTCCACGCAAGAACACGCGTGGAAGATGCACAATCTTGGCATGATTGTGCGAAGATTTACAACAATATTAGCACAATCATGTGGAGATAGTGCCAAATCTTCGCATGATTGTGCGAAGATTTACCAAAATCTCCCGCATGATCATACAAAGATTTGATTTGTCTTGGTTTTATATGCCTTTTTTTTAATATTGCGTTTGTCTACATTATTTGAAGTGTGAATACATGTTTACAATCGATGGAGTTATTTTTGTTGTTGGTTACATGAAAGAATTGTGATTTTGTGTGAGTGAAATGATTTTTGTTTGTGTAGGAACCGGCGCAAGCACCATGCAACATGGCCGATTATAGCCAAATTTTTACCACGGATAATTTATACACCAAGGCGGAATTGATAGAATGAGTTGATAATGAAAGCAGGAGTATAGGATTCATTGTTTTGGTCGATAAAGATGACGATGGTAGTAAAAACGGTAAAACTTTGTGGTTATATTTCAAGTGCGAGAGGCACGGTGTTTACAAGCCGAGGCCGAAACCGGGCATTGTGAAGAAGCGACGAGATTGTTCATCCAAAAAATATGGATGTCTGTTCATGCTTAGGGGCAATCCGGTGTTAGAAGTACTCGGTTATTGGAAATTGGTAGTTAGAAATGGAAAACACAACCACCAACCCTTCTTGCACTTGGATGGTCATTCACGGGCCGCGAGGTTAAAAGCGAAAGAGGAGGAGTACGTTCGTAAACTCACAACAATCGGTTCTCGGCCAAGAGATATATATCGTGGATTGAAGTTAAAAGATTCGGAAAATGTGTCTAGTATGCGTACCATCTACAACATGCGGCATAAGCACCAAGGTTGATAAAGCGTGCAAATCCCAAATGCAATACTTGTTCGGTAAGTTGAAGGAGCACGAGTACTATGTTTGGGAGCGCACAAACAAAGAAACTGACAAGATCCTTGAATTGTTTTTCACACATCCCACAAGCATCGATTTGTTGCGCACTTTTCCTTAAGTGCTTATAATGGATAGCACGTACAATACTCAAAGGTATAAAATTCCTTTGCTAGAAATAGTTGGCCAAACTTCGATGAAAAATACATTTTGTATAGATTTTATTTTTATGAGCTCGGAGAAAGAAGAGAACTACACATGGGCAATGAGTGTTCTAAGAAGAGTGATGGTGAACAACATGTGCGCATTACCAAAATCGGGGGGTAAAAGGCTCAATTACGGTTTAACGCACTCAATTGCATGGATTTGGACAGATCCACGCAGCATGGATCTGTCTAAATCCATGTTGTGTGGATTTGGTATTTCCTCGCACGATTTCGTGCGAGGAAATACCGGATGCACGCGTGTTCTTGCGTGCATCCGGTATTTCCAAGCATGAAACCGTGCGAGGAAATACCCAGACCAGCAGCCTCCGCTGATCTCCAAACCCTACCCTAATCTACCCCAAATCCAAAAAAACACCCCAAAATGAACATAATCTCCTAACTAAACACATACATGCAATTATACTTCAACAAAACACCTGCAA
Organism: Limnanthes douglasii subsp. nivea; assembly: GCA_036936605.1. NCBI lineage: Eukaryota > Viridiplantae > Streptophyta > Magnoliopsida > Brassicales > Limnanthaceae > Limnanthes > Limnanthes douglasii. The sequence continues at coordinate 189,100 of JAUPFV010000001.1, forward strand.
ATACATAAAAATCCGATTTTTCTACCTGAAACTTAAACTCTAAATATCTCTAAAACAAACCATGGAAATTGAAAAAAAATTACACCAACAAGTAGAGAATGCTTACCTTAACAAGTTCTTGGTGTTGGATTTGAAAAAACGTCACTTAAAAATTTGAGGGTTTAGAGAGGTTAGAGAGGTTTAGGGTTTGGAAGAGGAGAAAAAGCTAAAATTTTGGGGGTTTTGGTATTTATATCAGTGGCAATTTTGTACATAATTGGGGTCTCGTTATAGCCAAGTTGGGTCTCACTATAACCGGGTCTCGTTATAGAAAAAACGGGTCTTGAATTAACCTAGCCCTACATATTAATGTTCAGAAATGCATCAAGATTTACCTCTTCATCAGTAGTAGCATGTTCGGAATAAAGGTTGGGTGGAATTTCTTCTTGAAGAGTAGGGTCAGCAAGAACCGGAGGAAGTTTGGAAGGACATAAAATTATCTCTGATCCCATAGTGACTTTATTCTTCTTTGCATATTTTTCATCACTGCTTGAATTGCACTTCTTATCCTTTTTTATAAACTTTGGTGGGTTGTCTGATCCACCACCCTCCTTGACAGTAACTTTAACTGATCCACCCACCACAACAGTTAAATAATTGTGAAATAGAAAAGGTTACCTAGGGGAAGATAAACTAATCATAGCCATGATTAAGGGCTATTAAGCATGCGGGTTACTCCCTAAGTAACTTTCTAGCCTAGTAGGGAAGAGAATCTAGGAGAAACTGGCTGAGAGGTCGAACCAAAGCCTGACATGTGTCCCACGTAGAAAAAAAACTCTTGAAATTCTTAACGATAAAATTGGTCCCACCGAATTCCGATCAGGCTGACTCTTGAAATTCTTAAACAGAAAAAGGTGATCTATTCAATTTGGATACAAAGGCAGATCGGGAGAACACATTTCACATTGGAAATGCATTGATTTATACTTTTATGGGATAGCTCTTCCAAATATTCTTTGCAAGACCTAAAGGGGCTACTAATAAGGTCGGATATTTTTCATACTGCAATTTTCTTTTATCTGAAGGGAAATTCGGACCAAACCACTACCATGAGATACCGAAGAGGACAAATGTAATAGAAAGTGACTAACCTGGTGCTGGTCATTTCACATCTTGGGCTAATGGGTTCTTAAACTTGACCTGAAAGGCCCATGGGTCATTGATTAAGTATGAATACCCCAACCACTTTCATTAATGAGGGTGATCAGAATTTGAAACAAGCACACACCTTAATTATCTCACTACACTCCACCTTAAACATTAAATTCCCAAAACACTTTATAAAATTACCCTCAATCAGAAATAAATCACACTATAATCAATATTCAGTTTACTTGAACTAAGTAGTAATCATATGAGTATTATGGATATTATAGTATAGAACCTAATTAGATTGATGTAGATCTAGAGAGAAATTCTTTCAGATTGCGTTAAAACTATTAGGTTTTATAGGCCCGATAAGGTTGTAGTCCCCTATGGGTATATGGGTATGAGAACATAAGACTATAACATTAAAGCTCATTGGGTGAGGTTAGTAAAAATGTAAAGGTTACTTGTTATAAGTAAGAACATACATTTGAGTAAATCTCTTATTTTTCCTAAGTACATTCGTAAATGTTAGGTATATATAAAGAGAAAAGTGAGATCTAAAAACCTTGTTTTATTTTTATGATTTTTCTTCTACTTTATATTTATAAACCCTAAATTCTAAAAACAGCTTGTATGTGTTAATCCATTAAACATGATTAATCATTACTCCTTCAAGCGATTAAAAAATCAAGGATTCATGCTCTACGGGAAGAACTAAAATCCATACATCAAATCTCCATCATCTACAAACGTAGTATTTTGCTTTGTTATCTGCACAATGCACGTGATAAAAACATATATTTCTAACCATCATTTGCGTTGTTATATTTCCTAACCAACATGTTATATGTTTTATTTTATTGCATTCGAGTTCTAGGGTTTAGATCCTAAAACTCTACATTTAATATTATAGCCTATCATGATTGGTTAGAAGTCTCGACTAAATTTTTTATATTTCTCCCAAATGATTTACAATATTAATTTGGTATTGGGAAGAAAACCTTTTTTAATTGTTTAATGTTACAATTTGCTTGACTTAGTTTTTTTGTTTTAAAAATAATATAAAGATATGATTTAGGGTTTTGTTTCCATAATTTATTTCATTTTTAGATGATTGGTGAAACATGTGACCAAAGAATTCAAGCCCATATTTCGAAATCTCTAAAAAACCTAATCCATATCAGAATTGGGATTTTCACAATTTAAAATCATTGGGGTCGTCGTGGCCTGCTAGTTCAGCACCATGGCAACATCTATAGTATCCATAGCGATAACCAGATACCTCATCGTGCCGATGGTGACAAAAGGTTTGTCTCCATAGTGGCTCTTGATGCTCTCCTCGACGATAACCTTCTGAATATAGAATTTTCTTCGATAAATTTTTATTTGGTTGTTTGTTTTGCTTGCTCCCCCTAAAAACTTTTGTATGTGCAATAAATCATTCAATTATGATATGTTAGTTCTTTTAATTAAGCATTTATAAACTTACATATTCAGGTATGATATTATGTTTATATGATGTGTTAAGTAGTTCATGGATGTACAATTATGTTGTCCTATTATATGCGCATTATGTAAGCATACATACTAAGAATATTTGGCATTCTAAATATGGGAGTGGTAACCCGTAATCATTGAAAATTGAACTATGAAATGTATAGGTACATGACCATGGATTGTTTGTTTCAAATTTTAATTTTGAAATATATTCATCTTCTTTCAATTTTCTAAGCTTGTGATGAGATATTTCATATTCTATAGATTTTTTTGAATGTTTACGTTGTAATAAAATACAACACAAAATATATTTCTAGTTATGAAGACTATTATTTACCATGATTTGCACATGGACGCTTTATTTCTTCACTATCTGGGAGTTGTATTGACAACTCAAATATATCGCCAAAATGTGAGTCATGGAGAAATATAGTTTGGGCGCTCATGTCAAGGACCAATGGTTGTGTATGTAAGACAACCCCAAAAAGTGTCATGTACACATTTTTCGTCATTATGTTTACACACTACATATTCATGCACAAATGGATTTCAATATGTACTGGTTATATTGAAGTATGTCATGGGACCACAGATCGACCCAAACAAAAGTCTTACTAGTCTTCAAAAGATGGTCATGAACCATACTATTTTTAAAGAACTTTCATTTATAAGTAATATATGGCACGATGGCCCAAAATTCTTCGTTAATGATTACAATGAGTCAGTTATAATTAATGTTTATTCGAATTTAAAACTTGAGAAACATAATTATGTATGGAAAACTTTGTTTAGGATTTATGTAAAATATTTTATTAACACAATTATTTTCTTCTTTTTTTTGTTCAACTCTTGGCACTCAGTTGAGAAAAATTATTCAAGTTCTCATTCTTGTCGGATGAAATTATAGAGAGTAGAAGCTTGAAATCATACTTATTTTAAAGCTAAACGATACAAATTATTGGACTTTGTACTAAAAATCTATCCCTCTTACATATAAGAGAATTATTAATGTTAGGATGCATTTTGAGAGGTGGAAGTATTCCAACCGTCTTAGTCGACACATGATATAAAAATGAATGCTACGGCCATTCTTGAGTTCTTAATCCATTAAGATAAATTTTGTTAAAGATGCAAAGTCTCATAATGTTAAAATCAAGGCCTCATGTGGAAGCTCTTTGCAATTAACTATATAATTCATGGCGAAACCTAAGAGCATATCATGCAGATGATCTCTATACACAATAAGTTGAAGATACTCAACATAGAGGCTGTTTTTGTATCATACATAGTCATGTCACTTTGCAATGATTTAATGTTTTTGAAACAACCCATGACTACTAAGAAGTGAAATGTTACATTAACACCCTCATTTCAAATATTGTATATTATGAGAGAAAAAATGTGGAATGTTAAGGTTATTCCACTACAAGAGTTTAAATCACATGAAGAATGACTATAGAGTCTGGAAAACATGTATGGATAAAAAAGGTAAACTTACTTCCATTTTCGGTTCAGAAGTTGATTTAATTTTAATAAATATTCATCGATGTTTGATACAAGAGCCTCTACTTATATATATATATATATATGTTTCTTTACAGGGTATACTCCAATGTCTAAGTTTTAATGATTAAATATTTTTTTATTTATTATGAGGGGATTGCGTGCCCTATAAAGATCATTTGTAACTTCAAATTGGTTTTGACTAGTGGAGACGTGTTTTTTTAGATTGTATTTTATTTATAACTTTTTCTATATGAACTTGATATTATTTTTTGTTAAAAACATATAGTTGTGTGTTCCTTTGGAAGTAAAAGTTTTCATTTATCTTATGTCAGACTTTATGTTAGTATATATATGCTTATAGTAATAATAATTTATAGAGAAATAATAACATTGTCAATTATCATATAGATATACATGTATTTCATAAACTTACTTTTGAAAAACCAACATATCGCTAGCATAAATGCTTTTGTCATATCTTCTTAAAAAATTAAAGAATTTGTTGATGATGGCATGTTAAGTCATTTTGACTATCAAATTTAAGACAACATAAATCTTACAGTTAATTCATACAAGTATTTATGTCCCTTCTCTAGGTTTTTGAATTGGAAGGGGTTTCTTGAGTTGGGAAAATTTTTAAGTCTTATAGAAAATCGTAGCAACATTCCCTATTAATTGTGTAAAATTTTCAGGTCAAATCCATAGGTCCACTCTTGATTGTTGTTGTTGAGCTTGAGGTTGTTGATTTACTCTTGGCTGATGGGGCATTTGGTTTGGCCCCTCTAGACGAAAAAGAGTATAAGTTTAAGGCTAAAAGCTTTAAATATGTTGTTGCTTTGAATCGGAGCAGGTAATTTCCTTTGTTGGGGAAATAGAAAAAATCTTAATCTCTTAGACTCTTGCACCTTAATATAATCTTCAACATAAGCTAGCAGAGCAGTGAAGGTCAAATCTTTCTTCCGAGTAACTTCATCAACCAATTCTCCGGGGAGAAGCCCTTGTCTAAACGCAACACAAGCAACTTACTCTTAGAAATCCTCTAAAGCATTTTTTTCAAAATGAAACGTCTCATATAATATTTCAAACTCTCTTAAACCTACTTCAACTTAGGAGAAACACACCTTTAGAAATATTAGAAATTAAATATACATCATAAATATAATAAAAGTAAAAATAAAAAAAAAAATCAAAGTTAGATTTGTTGATATTTTTTCAATTACCAATAGTCCAACAAATTAATTTCTTAGATATAAAACAAAAAACCCACAATATAAATTACACGACTACTTAAGAAAAGAACGAAAATGAAATGGTAGTAGTCTTCTCTTATCCAAAAACATTAAAGAATAATATTCATAGTTTGAAAACCCCATTCATTAAACACCGTCACCGTTGAGGTTTTTTCTGGTTCTTAAAAAAACCGATGTTAAATGAATCCGAAATGTAAAACTAAGATATAATAAAATATCAAATGCAAATTTTTTAAAATAAATACGTTTAAATACAATATACGAAACTGGAGCTAAAAAGAATAAAAAATGCAACATCAAATTAAAATAAAATATTTAACACATGTTAAATTTATTTTTTAATATTTTTATACGAAATGCAACACAAAAGTTAATTAAAAATGTGAAATGCAAAACTAAAATCAATTTTAAAATGTAAAAAGGAGTTAAAATAATATTAAAAAATGGCTAAATACAAAAGATACAACCAAAATTAAATAAAAACGTGAGAAAACGAGTATTAATTTTACATTAAAAAAAAATTAACCTAAATGCGAAATCAAAACGCAAAACCAAAACAAAATAAAATACAAAGCAAATTTCAAATCAACCAATGTTAAGTTTGAGAAAAAAATTGAGTACAAAATGCGAAATCAAAATTAAATAAAAATATAAAACTATAATGAAATGAAATATGAAACCGTGCTAAAAAAAATTTAAAAAAATCCGAATACAAAACACAGTGAAAATATAAAATCATAGTTAAACAAAATAGAGAATACTAATCCTAAAAAAAATTGCCTAACCAAAACCATAAATTAAAAACCGAAATGCAAAACTAAGGCTACCCAAAGTGAAAACAAAGATCAAAAAGTATAATTTATACTTATTTTGATTTTTTTTTCCGGAAAACAATTTAGGTACAGGCTTCTAAAAATTTAAATCAATAAAAGACTAGACTACATTCTTATACCGAAACTCCTATTTTTTTTAAAGATCCGAACATCTGCTAATTACTCGAAGTAACTTGAAGAATTCTGGATAGTAGCCTAGACTGTAACTAAATATTCGGCAGCATTGAGCTTGTTAAAACAAAAGCTCTAGTAAGAAAGAAAATCTAATTACATAAACACATCAACTGTCTTACCTATGATGGCATATCAGTGTTCATTATCAGGTGTCTTACGTATAATGGATGTACCCTAGTCCACAGGTTTAGCACCATAGCCTATACTTTATTCATTCTAAAATTTGTGACACAGGAGCCACAATATTTCACCAACAGAACATAAATAAATTGTACATGTCAAAAAAAGCATAATAAGATCCATGTTACCTGCTATAGGTTTGTGTATCAAAACGCAACACTACAATACTTTGGTCAAACACAAATTTCAAATACTAAGCTGCTAAACTTTTAGAGGCAATCTCGAACACATTCTCCGACAGTCCGTTGGCAGACATGATCATCTCCAGCTGAGCCTGAAGATTCCATATTTTAATATAAATAAAACAAACTCATTTTAGCATGTACAAACAAACTACAGCAGTTCTGATTTTACCTTGGCTAGACTTTGACGAGTTTCATCAAACCGTCTCCATCTTGAGAAAGCTGATACCATGCGGGAGGCCACCTGTAAGACAGGCCTAGCGGTCATTACACAGAACTAAAGGCGACTGGAATAAGAAACAGGCCTAGCAGTCGTTACACAAAACTAAAGAGAACTGGAATAAGAAAATATTAGGCTGTGATGTAGGCACGTTGTAAAGTAGGAAAAAGAGATAAAAAGTTGGGTGATTCTTGTGATCAAAATAAATCACTTTGACAGTATTGATGCGTGTGTTTGTAAATGTAGAAATATAGGTTAAAGATGACCGTGCAAGTTGAAGATAACATGCAAGTTGTACAAGAACTCAATATGATGTGTTGGCTTGATACAATCTCTGGGCAATCAAGAAACTTCTCTAATAATGGTTTTCAATTGCTCCGAGAAACTTCTCTTTAACTTCATTTTACCATTAAAATTCCACCACCAACAACATCATCACAAAGCAACTATTATTCGGTTTTGTCATCAATTCAGCAAAATGGCTACTAATTATCATTGCGTTAGCTCTCTTCTTACTACTACCATGCCAACACATCACAGTAGGATACTGAATCTAACTTGGCCCGAAAACTGTTTTCGAGAAAAATCAAAAATGGCCAAATTAACGATGTCAATATTTTCAATTCATTTTATATAATAAGTGAAAAAAGTTTTCTATAAATCACTGATACTTTGTATATCTATTTTGATTAATTTAAAATTTTCAATTTTAATAAAACGAAAACAATTTCCATTTTCACAAACCACATTGGTCTTCTGTTTTCCAGAAAATTAAAATTAAAATATTCTTTTGAAAATTTTCACTGCAAATGAAAACAGTAAACACTTCGCAAACCAAACAGTCTAGTCTTAGTATACTCGTTTCAATTTTAAACAAACCTGAGGATTCAATTTGTCTAGTTGCACAACAATCTCTCCCAAGAACTTGTACCCTGATCCATCCTTGGCATGGAAATTGACAGGAGAGCTACAAAACCCTCCAATAAGCGAGTACACCTATTATACCCACAACAGAATTCTAATTAAATTCGGCAAACATTAGTGTAATACAAGACTTTAAAACCATAAAAAAAGGACTGTTAACTTGCCTTGTTTGGGTTACGCATGTCAAAGGCAGGATGGCTCAAAAGCTTTCGCACGTTCTCGACGTTGCCGGGAACGTTAGACATGGCTTGAAGAGAAAACCACTTATTCACAACCTAAAAAATCAAAGACAAACAATATCATTAGATTAAAGTTAAATATAAAACCCATACTCCTAAATTAAAAACATCATGCAAGGCCACAGCCAATGTTAGTAAGAAAGAGCTCAGACACTTTTGGTAAAAGAGATGTAATTTCGACTCAATGTTGGAGAGAACAATTTTAATATATTTTTCTAAGTCGAAGTTATAGTTTTGACACAATTACTGATATACATTATACGGATGTGTTTAAAGGAGTAAAACAAGTAGTTTGGGCTGGGGATAACCGATAGTCATTCGGAATGTATGCTATAGCTCTGCTCTAGCTCTAAGGGGATAAGGACAGAGAGAAAACTACTATTGGGATTCGGGACCTAGCATCATGGCCATTTTGACATTTTTAGTTCAAAATTATTGAATTACTGAGTAAAAATGTTCACTATCGATAATAAATTTTTAATACATTATTAGTTAGCTAAATAAATAAAATAGTCTTCCTAAAACAATAAAAAGAAATTTAAAATAAATATATATGTATATATCTTTAAAATATCATTATGAATTAACTGTTTATCATATCCATTTTCACTTTCGCTAGAAAACCAGCTTTTCTAGCAAGACAGTTCATTAGCTTTTTACAGATACACCAAGAACACTAAAACACCAATTCGACTATTATAATGACTCGGGAGACGAAATTGAGTAAAAGTAAACGGCAGGCTGAACAACAAACACAAAAGGTTTTTAGGAAAAAAGTTTAGGCAAGAATTACCAAAAATTCATGTTGCCACTTGTTGTAGAAGTCAGCTAGGGCTTCGTCACGAGGTTTCCCAGGGTTCTGGGCTATGGCTGCCAAAGCTGCAAATTGATCTGTCATATTCGTGGCAGCATTGTACTCGCTCAAAGCAAGCTCGGCAAACTCTGGAGCCTCAAGTGATGCGAGATACGCTAAGATAAAAGAAAATCATAATAAGTTAGCATCATATCCTTGAAGTGTATTTTCAACATAAACTCTTGATACAAACCCAGAGCAGTATTCTTCAGGGCACGTCTAGCCAAATTTGCATGGTCGAAGACATAAGCTTCCGAACTCCTATTGCTTTCAACCTGTGTACCAATGTCCAGAAATTGGTATTTTGCAGAAGAAAAGGAAGAGAAAATTTAAGCCGGATAAGGTAACTTTTACACGTTTCTCAATGTCAATATCCCGACTCTGAGATAGATAGATAGATAGATATTACAATGAATTACGATAGATATTACAATGAATTACTGATTGTATAAATGTTCAATTTCCTTATTTAGGTAGGTTAGTCAGACTGTTGGACCCTATATCAAGCTGAGTAACTATTACCCAGATCAAAGAAAACATAATTTTTCAATCATGAAAGTCCCTGAAATGTATAAAAGCAACCTACCACTGAACTCCACAGATTCATGATAACACAGAGTTTTATTGGACTTTCCCAGTATGCTTGGGTTTTACATAATCTTGTAAAGTAAATAACTGACTTTGGCTTCTCAATGTGACATGGGATTCATAATTCAGTAGATTTAGTTTGTATTAAGAGAATAGTCAGATCTAGGAATTATGGAGAAACTTCTCCAGGTTTTATACTAACACAGCCTTAAAATATATAGGTATTAAAGATTCAAAAAAATTACCGTCTTTAGAAGTTCTGCTTTTAGTTCACTGGCAAGCTGCTTTCTAATGAAATTTCGGACAGCATGAACAGAATCAGGGTCGGCAACTTCCATCATGTCCATTATCTCTCCTTCGCCAGGTAGAGTTATTGCCTTCGCGATAAATTCCTGGATAGCAAAAGGTAAGTCACTCTCATTGCCCACCTTTCCACCAAGGAAGAGACCATAAACATTAGGTGAATGTATGGATCATAATTTTTGTTTCGCACTCTTCAAAAATGGAACACAATTCTCTGTTAAAGCATGAGAAATGATTTCTAAATAATATATAGCCAAAAGAGAGGAATTTTTAGAAACTTCAAGTTAAGTTTCAAAGGGGTTGAGTTAAAAAGTAATAAATGATTTTTAAAACACAGTGCCACTTCAGTAAACTTATTTTTGCAGAAGTCTTTAAAGCACAGTGGTAATTTTACTAAACAAACACGACATTTATTTCTGAAAGAAACTTCGAGAATACTTTATCTAAGCTTGGATCAGAAAGTATGGTCCTGAGACCATCCACAAACTTCGAGTTCAGGACTAGTGGTCTCTTTTGCTGTATATCAGCCACTAAGCTAAGCATAATCTTCCTTGCCAACACCTGCCCTGCCTCCCAACTGAAGCATAAAGAAGCAGAAAATAGTAAATAATTCTTCATCATTGCTCAATTTACATGAAACAATTTTATTTCTCCCAAACATTACTCACCGATTGAACTCGTCTGAATCATGAGCCAAGAGGAAATAAAGGTCATCAGTGGAGATATCAGTTTCAAGACGAACTGGAGCACTATAGCCACGAAGGATAGATGGAACTGGCCGCTCATTTACATTCGAGAACACAAATTCTTCCTCTTTCTGTTCAGCAAAAGAATAAAATTTAACCAAAATGACAACTTGAATTAAAGTAATGATGTAATGTATAGCAACAAAAGAAAAAGTGACATCAAGATAAGAAAAAAGCAACAATGAATATATATATATAAGAAGTGACAGAATAAGCCCAACTGATTACATTGATATTCCAGCCTCATTATTTTCAAAGATATCTATCACATTGATATATATCAGGTGATACAAAGATAAGAAAGAAGTAACAGTGAATATATTATATACCTATACTCCTCTGTCGACTGTCAGTATCAATATTTATTATTTTCAAGCCATGATTCGATTTTATTGTACTCATTGTAAGCTCTCCATGCTTCGGTTATATGGCTCATGTATCTGTATTGCCACCACTTCCCATTGAGATTTCGGTGTTCTTGGTTCAATTGGCTATAATTCCAATTACGGGCACAAGCATCAACCTAAACCTGGAACTAAAAGGACTCGACTATCCCTTAGTTTACTTATTTATTTGCATGGATCTACTATTTTTTTGTGTTACAAGTGTGGAGATTGAATTTGTGTATAAAAAGTTTATTGATCCAAGAATGATTTATGTTTTGAAATACAGGATTATTTGTTACTCTTCTCTTACGTATATGTCTAGTCGGCTGTGTGGCTCGTTGGTTTATGATAATGATAGCAGAAATTAGACAGTAAAGGGAAGAAGAGAGCAGAAAAAATTAGACAGTAAAAGGATGAAGAGATAGTCGTGATCTGAGAAAAGGAGGAAAAAAATTAGACAATAAGACATGAATAGGGATATTTAGGGTAATAGTGGATCTTAAAATGGTAAATATTTAACTAAAACGGATCTTTCTCGGAGAATTATAAAAATATGATTTTTAGATGGTAAATATTTAGGATTTTGGATCTTAATTGGTATTTTACCCTTAAAAAAATTATAATTTAAACGTGTACTATAGTTTCTGAAATTTTATTGAAAACGAAAAAGCAATATTAATTCGTACAAAAACTCTTTCGTTTATTTTCTTTGTATTGTAGTAAAATACTTAAGTAGTTCTCCTAAAGTCCTAATCAACATAAATCGCATTCGCATCGCAGCTAAGGTTGGTGGGGCATGAAGAACAAAATTGTCACTATCATAACTATGATCAATCACATCCATATATTAATGTTAATACTTCTGCTTCTACAAAGTTGTCCACTTTTAGTTTTACCTAACAAATGGCCAACCCTATCTTGATAATCAGTTTGTGGTGAAGACTTTATCAACCAATCTAGTTTCATGTTGGGTTGCAATTTAACAGGAAAAAACACAATAGGTCTCCTCTAGATAAGAACTCAAAGCTACATTTTATTATTCTTCTTTAATACAGTATTTTGTGTGTTACTTATTGTTAGTACGACACTTTCTTTTATTTCGTTCTCGACCCTGTCAAGAAGATGTCCATGTTCAAAGGCTACTGCTCGGTATTTGTACTAAAAATAGCATAGAACTATTTTTAGGGAATTGCTACGGGCGAAATTATTTTATGAAATCGTTTTTTGTTTTTTCAGTATTTATAAAAGAGTTATTAGGTAAAAAAAGGAAATAAAATTATTGAAAGTCTATTTAGTTACATTCAGGCCCTAATCTACTCCAATATGAAGTAATTTGGAATTCGGGTTGTATTGATTTGTTTACTTCGTATGTAAGACAAGGTCCAAATCTATTTCTTTAACCTAAAAGCCCAAACCAAATCTATATAAAAAGCCAGCCGCATGCTTACTTCCACTCTCTCACGCGCTCATATAGCGGCGGTTCACTTCCACTCTCTCTCACGCCTTCGGTATATAATATGGCCATGTTTTTTTGGAGGTGCGTTTTCTTAATATTGTTATTTTACACGTTTCTAGTTTTATGTTCCCCAACCCCACAAAAAAATTCCCAACCAAATTCTTCCCTCGCAGTTATATTTCAGCTGAAGAACATCTTTCAGCACTTGGCTAATCTCACGGAAGATATCGGCATTTTGGTAAAAAAGTTCGATGAAATGAAGCAACCAGCAGAGATGTTGGTAAAGGAGTTGAAGGTTTTAGCCGATGCGTTGATGACAGGGATGTGGGCGGTCGGTTCATACTTCTGGAAGTGGAAGAGTGGATGAAGATGAAGACCCATGTATTCATCATGAGAATGATTAAACAATAATAAAATAGACACGATCTGATCTTATGTATTTGTATTATTATATATATATATAATGAACTTTTTTTTAATTTTCCAGAAAGTCGATTAACAACGAATCAACGATATAGCCATGACTAATCACACATCGAGAATTAATCGCCACAGGATAAGCAACCCAGCAGGAATTTAATTTATTATTCTTTGTTATTTTTTACATTTAGATACCTAGATTTGTACTATTTGGTTTTACGTCATTTCCATCAAAAAAATAACAAAGAATAATAAATTAACTTCCTGCTGCTTATCCTGTGGCGATTAATTCTCGATGTGTGATTAGTCATGGCTATATCGTTGTTAATCGACTTTCTGGAAAATAAAAAAAAATTAAAAAAAAGTTCATTATATATATATAATAATAATACAAATACATAAGATCAGATCGTGTCTATTTTATTATTGTTTAATCATTCTCATGATGAATACAGGGGTTTTCGTCTTCATTTTCATCCACTTCCAGAACTATGAACCGACCGCCCACATCCCTGTCATCAACGCATCGGCTAAAACCTTCAACTCCTTTACCAACATCTCTGCTGGTTGCTTCATTTCATCGAACTTTTTTACCAAAATGCCGATATCTTCCGTGAGATCAGCCAAGTGCTGAAAGATGTTCTTCAGCTGAAATATAACTGCGATGGAAGAATTTGGTTGGGAATTTTTTTGGGGGGTTGGGGAACATAAAACTAGAAACGTGTAAAATAACAATATTAAAAAAACGCACCTCCAAAAAAACATGGCCATATTATATACTGAAGGCGTGAGAGAGAGTGGAAGTGAACCGCCGCTATATGAGCGCGTGAGAGAGTGGAAGTAAGCATGCGACGGATGGCTTTTTATATAGATTTGGTTTGGGCTTTTAGGTTAAAGAAATAGATTTGGACCTTGTCTTACATACGAAGTAAACAAATCAATACAACCCGAATTCCAAATTACTTCATATTGGAGTAGATTAGGGCCTGAATGTAACTAAATAGACTTTCAATAATTTTATTTCCTTTTTTTACCTAATAACTCTTTTATAAATACTGAAAAAACAAAAAACGATTTCATAAAATAATTTCGCACGTAGCAAATCCCTAAAAATAGTTCTATGCTATTTTTAGTACAAATACCGAGTTATGATAGTGACAATTTTGTTCTTCATGCCCCATTGCGATGCGGATGCGATTTATGTTGATTAGGACTTTAGGAGAACTACTTAAGTATTTTACTACAATACAAAGAAAATAAACGAAAGAGTTTTTGTACAAATTAATATTGCTTTTTCGTTTTCAATAAAATTTCAGAAACTATAGTACACGTTTAAATTATAATTTTTTTAAGGGTAAAATACCAATTAAGATCCAAAATCCTAAATATTTACCATCTAAAAATCATATTTTTATAATTCTCCGTAACATTACTCACCGATTGAACTCGTCTGACTCATGAGCCAAGAGGAAATAAAGGTCATCAGTGGAGATATCAGTTTCAAGACGAACTGGAGCACTATAGCCACGAAGGATAGATGGAACTGGCCGCTCATTTACATTCGAGAACACAAATTCTTCCTCTTTCTGTTCAGCAAAAGAATAAAATTTAACCAAAATGACAACTTGAATTAAATTAATGATGTAATGTATGGTAACAAAAGAAAAAAGTGACATCAAGATAAGAAAAAAGCAATAATGAATATATATATAAGAAGTGACAGAATAAGCCCAACTGATTACATTGATATTCCAGCCTCATTATTTTCAAAGATATCTATCACATTGATATATATCAGGTGATACAAAGATAAGAAAGAAGTAACAGTGAATATATTATATAACTATACTCCTCTGTCGACTGTCAGTATCAATACTTATTATTTTCAAGCCATGATATTATTTACTAAAGTGTGTGATACCTTAACAGCTTATGTAACATAAAATACGCTGTACATTCTAATAGATAAGATACGATAGAAGACAAGGTATATCAATGGAGATGCCTATGGAACAGGCAATACACTACCATTTTTTATTCTGGAAGTGTGTGCAGTGGCCCATGGTCTCATATATTCTTAGTTATGTACCATACAATTTTCTTAACGGTTCACAAGTTACCAAAACTGAGGCTGATATCAAGCATGGCCAGGCACCAAACAAAAGGCTACGACAGAAGGAAAAGTTTATCAAGCGACACACCTATGTAACAGACAACACACTAGCAATTGTTACTCTACATTTATTATCATAGGAGTTCCGACACTTAGTAAATTTCTTATCTTTTCCTTATTTTAATTTCTTTGTTAAAACGCGTATCCCCTTGAGGCACTCTCTTACTTCCCTTTATCTGCTTTCAAAATCTGAATGTCTTCAACCTTTTAATTCAACCATGAACCATGTCATATTGGAAACTCGAACCATCAACTATGACTACAATTATGTTTCTTGCTTAATCATGCATGATGACATCTAATACTGCATGATAATTGGTTTAATTTTCCTGCAGTGTCACCGATTTTAAGATAATAAATGTTCATATGTTTATCTTTTACTATTTTTCTACGAGATCAATGCATTATATGAAACTATCTGATACATAAGACACAAAAAGCATTACCATACATGATACATGAATATGGTACAAATTTTGTCAAACAACAGGAAAACATCGAGAAAATGAATTAGTTGAAGCACAAAACTCACGTCTACCACGAAATGCACAAGAATTGTAACACGAAGGGAGACAACAAATTCAAGTAGAATTCTCAGCTGACCTTGGTAACACGAAGAATGGTACTATAAGTTGGGTGGTTGTTGCCAGAAAGATCCTGTAGAGTACCATTATGAGTCACAGAGGACAGGGGCAGGTCTGTTCCACTTAGGCCAACCAGGCCAACTACTACGGGAAGGAACATAGGTTCTTTATGTGGCTGCCCAGGAGTAGGCGGTACCTCTTGACTGCAAAAGTTCCCCAATCAAGTAGAATATGAATAGTGAACTGCGAAAATTAGGCAACGGAGGAATGTGAACTCTTAAAAGTAAAACCAAAAGATATTGTACCTGAACTTTAAAGAGAAAGTATGAGCTTCAGCATCATAGGATGAAGTTACTTTAAGAAGAGGAGTCCCGGCTTGGGAGTACCTATTATCGCAAATCATAACATTATATTAAAAATCATCACAGGGGAGGATAGAAGAATCCCAGTTTATAACTAAAGTTAACATACCATTGTAAGAAATTAGCGAAATCTGCATCATTTGCATCACGCATCGCAGCATAAAAATCTTCACAGGTCACAGCTTGTCCATCATGCCTCTTAAAGTAAAGATCAATGCCCTGAAATATTAACAAACTGAATGAAGAAAATGCATACTGAACATGTTACCATACGAAATGCAAAATTTCTTTGTTATCTTACTTTCCGGAACCCTTCGCTCCCTAATAGAGTTTTGTACATCCTGACAACTTCAGCTCCCTGATTGCAAACCATAGGATTGTTAAACAGTAGTCTTTTGGCTAAGACTGGGAAAAAAGACTGCCTATTTCGCTAAAAAGTCTAACCTTCTCATATACCTGCCGAAAAGCAAAATAGAACATGAGAAAATTATTGGTTATGCTGTCAAAAAGATTAATAAAAAAGATACGAGAAACAGAAAAGGCATAAACATGAATTGACATATCCTACCGTCACTGCAAGTTGAAGAGACAGACAGCATCCCCGTGTCAGAAACATATGCAACAGGATGACAGAAGATATCCAGACTTAAAATGGTTAAGAGCAATTGATGCACGATTCATTTTAAGTGAAAGAGAAAGAGAATGAAAACTTGCCAGTGTAGAAATTATCCATCTGCAAACCGAAAAATCAGAAACAAAGTGAATACAAATCATAAACAACTGCAAAGAAGAAGCTGAGTCACACAAATAAGCAGACAGAGTTAATGACCTTGATGTAAGAATGTGGTCGAACAGGGTGAGCCATTGGACCAGAATCCTTAAAAAATGAAAAAAGAGTTATATTGGATATTGACTTTAAATGTCATATCCGATATTTTAATCTGGCATGACGCTTTAAATGACTTGGTATAGATACAGCAACTAAATCAGCCAAGCAAAGTCAAGAAAACAGCAAGAATGGAGACCTGTGGGAACTGATAATTTCTGAGATTTGAAACATCAGCAATCCTCTTTACAGTACGACTTCCCATGTCAGACGAGAACTCCTATCAGATAAAAAGAACAGCTTATCTATTAACAAAAGAAGTGGTTGTCTTATCTGAGTATATTTGCTTTACTAAAAGAGACTAATACCTGATCACGGAAAACGGTAAGCCCTTCCTTTAAACTCAGTTGGAACCAATCACGACATGTCACCCTGAATTACAATTCAAGATTAACGATAATATGTGACAGTTACCACCCTTGTATTTTTTGAAAATATATAAACAACAAAGAAGGAAGCGTATAATGGTCCCATAAAATAACCAGAGGATATTTGCAAAGGAGCTATAGGTATGTCAAGATATAAGCTAACCTGTTTCCTGTCCAGTTGTGGAAATACTGCATGACAGCAGAGATAAAACCTTAGAATAGTGTTTATAATAGATACAGTAATAGACATCCTGTACTTTACACGTTAGAATACCTCATGGCCAATAACTCCGAGGATGGCAGCATAATCTGCATCAGTTGCAGTTTCTGAAGATGCCAAGACTAGCTTGGAATTGAAAATCTGCAAAGAAAGACGCAAAGTATAAACATGCAACCATACAATGAGAAGCGGAAAAATACTTTTGATGGAAAACATTGAGAAGCATACATTTAAACTTTTGTTCTCCATGGCTCCCCTGACAATGAAAAGACACATCAGTACTTCATTTTAAAAACAATAGGAAAGAAGTATTTGTTGCAGTCACAAAATCTTAGTTTATCAAACACATGATTTATCATACATGTTAAAATCTGGAACTGCTACTATATTGAAGAGATCCAGGTCATATTCGAGGCCAAACACCTGTTTGCAGACAAAAACAAGTATAGCTATAGAAATAATAATAAAATATATAATTGTTAAATAATGAGACACTGGCGAGTCAAGACACTAACATCCTCATCCCACTTCATGGCCTCCTTCAATGAATACATAGCATGTGCAGTTTTTGGTATGTCTTCTGCTGGTGTCCAAATCCTTAGAGACACTTTCCTACCTGACCGGGTAGTGAAAACATCATCCCTACTCTCCAACTGCCCAGCAACTAAAGCAAACAGGTAGCAAGGTTTCTTGAATGGATCCTCCCACAAGGCGTAATGCCGCCCTCCCTGAAAGTAATTGATTCCCGTAAAAACATCTCAACCCACCAATGATAAATACTAGAAATAAAACTCTCTTTTTTTCATGTTAACCCATCAAGTATACCTCAATATCTCCTTGCTCTTTGAGATTTCCATTGGACAACAATACTGGGTACAGTGACTTATCAGCTTCAATACGGCATGTATATTTCGCCATAATATCAGGTCGGTCCTGTTGATCACAAGTTAAATGCTTAATAACATGAACAAATTGTCCTGGTGGATAGCAACGGACACCTGGTAAAATGTAATTTTTCGGAACCCCTCTGCTTCACATTGTGTGCAGAAATTCTTAGATGACTTGTAAAGCCCCTGCAGAAATAATTGCCAAAACAAAAATTACAGACAGAAACCTAAAAGTCAGGAGCAATCGATGATACAAATAAAGGCAAGTTTAGTAAAAAATTGAAGATAGTTAGAAATGATAAAGGTTTGTTTTACCTCCAAAGAGGTATTCTGCTGAGGCTGTATCTCAGTAACAATTTCCAAAACAAATGTACCCGCTGGTGGAGACAGAAGGGTCAAATGGCGAGAGTCCAAGTGATAATCACCATCCTGAATGAATATAGAAGATGTCTTACATATATAATTTGTTTGTCATGCACCCATGTCTACAACAAGTAGAAGACCCACCAGAAAAGCGACGATTAAAGATATCTAGTAAATGGAATAAGCATCTATAAGGGAATATAAAATACATACCTTAAGCTCCATGCCGTTGACCTTGATCGAAACAAGCTTCATATCCTGCCCATTAAGAACCAATGGAGAAGAAGAGCCTGCTACACATAGATTGATATCAAAATACTAGTTAGAAATAATCGCACATTAGAGTGCAGCAAAAGGAAGCATAGAGTGCCTATTAAGAACCAACGGAGAAGAAGAGCCTACTACACATATACTAGTTAGAAATAATCACACATCAAAGTGCAGCAAAAGGAAGCATACATTATTCATGACTAAATCGCCGACAGACACCACTAGATTCAAAAGGAATGAATAAGAGTAATCCTACCCTCTACTCGGGGGTAAACGGAAATTTTCGAACTAACAATTGTTTTCTCCTCGCCCAGTGAGAAACTCAAGTCCACCTGAATGGGAGCTGGGTTAATATTAAGAATCTCAAGGCAAAAACGATGAACTTTAGTAACAACTACCATACCGTGTCAAAATAGTAATCAGGCATCTTGTAATCCTTCAAAAAGATTTCCTTTGGTGCGTCCATTTTGGTCTCCTCAATCTCTTTTGGTAAAGTTCCCGAGGCAACAGAACAAATTAACTTCCTGCTGGGTTGCTTATCCCTCTGACACAATGATACACAATGCTCATAAGAAACCAAATTAATCAGAAAGGATCAAATTCTGAATGAAAAAAAGAAAATAATATTGAAAACTTACATGTACTATAGGAAACGAGATAGAATAATTTCTCGAACAGATTACCTGAATCAGAGAATAAATTAGCATCTTAAACAACTAATCTTGAAAAGTGAAAGCTACCAAATCTTCAAAGACAAACAAACCTTCGAACTAAACAAGCGGCTATAATGACAGAGACTTCTTGCAGAACTCTTAAAAGGGCAACAGTATCTCCCAACCTAAAACACAAAAACAATTAAAACTACAAACAACCTACTTTAGCCAACAAGATAATATAAAAGAATAACAAATTATCCAACTTTAACTTTAAAATCAGCTAACAAAGCAAACATACACCGACCCACTTCAAGAATCAGCAAATAATCATCATCTGGCACAAAAAGCATTGCGAAAGAAAAAAAAACAGTACTTCGCATCATCAAATGACTAATAACGGAGACAGAAGATATAAAAATCTCTATAAATCAACCCAGCACGCAATGGTAACGAGAAAAGGAGAGAGAAAAGAGTAATCACAGGAGCAGAGGTGATCAAATTCAAAAGACTGGACTTCGCAAAAGACGAGCTTTTACACGGAAGAATCAATCGAGCCATAAACCCTAACTATTATTGTATATGTGATTATCAAACAAACAGCCAAATCTGATATAAACAAATAAATCCTCAGATTCGCAAAAACCCTAACACCAGAGACTCTGGATAAAAGTGAAGCAGACTGAGGCTAAACACTAATAAAGGACATATGGATAAAATTCAACATTTTATGGACGATCGAGAATTATTTATAAAATAAAGACACATAAATCTAAAATTGAATGGATCCAGGTATGAGATATAATCTGGAAACTGGTTAGGAAAAAGAAGTTGAGAGAGATGGCTGATTCACCTTTGATTGATGATCAGATATTCAGATTCAGAGAAGAAAAACCTTGAATGGAACAAAAGAGATAAATATATGTAAGAAAGTGATGTACTTTCGTACTACTTTATACCTAGGTAAACGTAAAAAATGGAACAAATTTAGCGACTCGCGATCTAAAAGACTATTATCGACTTAAAAGATCTGTATTTATATTTATTTATTTTACCAGAATAGTAAAATTATATTGATGGAAATGGCATAAAACCAAATAGTACAAATCTAGGTATCTAAATGTAAAAAATAGCAAAAAATAGGCTTTAAATATAATTTGTAAAAGAAAATTTTGAAAAACACCAAAATTTGGTCCTCCTCTCCAAATGAAAGCTTTGGCCAATTTGAATGAGATTCAGCTTAACCAACTTGATTTGAACCAATCTATCTTCTAATCCATCTAATCATTCGATTTTTTCTCCAACAAAATTCTTTTCACGAAGCAGTCCAACAAATATATTCAGCTACCATCTTCTTCAAGTGTCGTACTAACAATAAGTAACACACAAAATACTGTATTAAAGAAGAATAATAAAATGTAGCTTTGAGTTCTTATCTAGAGGAGACCTATTGTGTTTTTTCCTGTTAGATTGCAACCCAACATGAAACTAGATTGGTTGATAAAGTCTTCACCACAAACTGATTATCAAGATAGGGTTGGCCATTTGTTAGGTAAAACTAAAAGTGGACAACTTTGTAGAAGCAGGAGTATTAACATTAATATATGGATGTGATTGATCATAGTTATGATAGTGACAATTTTGTTCTTCATGCCCCACCAACCTTAGCTGCGATGCGAATGCGATTTATGTTGATTAGGACTTTAGGAGAACTACTTAAGTATTTTACTACAATACAAAGAAAATAAACGAAAGAGTTTTTGTACGAATTAATATTGCTTTTTCGTTTTCAATAAAATTTCAGAAACTATAGTACACGTTTAAATTATAATTTTTTTAAGGGTAAAATACCAATTAAGATCCAAAATCCTAAATATTTACCATCTAAAAATCATATTTTTATAATTCTCCGAGAAAGATCCGTTTTAGTTAAATATTTACCATCTAAGATCCACTATTACCCTAAATATCCCTATTCATGTCTTACTGTCTAATTTTTTCCTCCTTTTCTCAGATCACGACTATCTCTTCATCCTTTTACTGTCTAATTTTTTCTGCTCTCTTCTTCCCTTTACTGTCTAATTTCTGCTATTGCTATTGCATATATCATTATCATAAACCAACGAGCCACACAGCCGACTAGACATATACGTAAGAGAAGAGTAACAAATAATCCTGTATTTCAAAACATAAATCATTCTTGGATCAATAAACTTTTTATACACAAATTCAATCTCCACACTTGTAACACAAAAAAATAGTAGATCCATGCAAATAAATAAGTAAACTAAGGGATAGTCGAGTCCTTTTAGTTCCAGGTTTAGGTTGATGCTTGTGCCCGTAATTGGAATTATAGCCAATTGAACCAAGAACACCGAAAATCCAATGGGAAGTGGTGGCAATACAGATACATGAGCCATATAACCGAAGCATGGAGAGCTTACAATGAGTACAATAAAATCGAATAATGTCATCAAAACATTATTGGAGATGGGTTCTTCCATGGTTGTTTTTTTCAAAAAAATATTTTTAAAAAAAGTTTCAAAACATATCATGAGTGGTACTAGTTTTGTTCGTCTTAAAAAAACAAAATCAACGGTATTTTTGGATTTTTTTTCGAGTTACGGTTTAAAAAATACAGACTTTTAAAGTTTTAAAAAAATTTGGATTTCGCGAAGAAGATGCGAAACCTTCTTTATTTTGGTAGATGCGAAACCTTCTTTATTTTGGTAGATGCGAAACCTTCTTTATTTTGCTAGATGAGAAACCTCTTTGTTTTGGTAGATGTGAAACCTTCTTTATTTTGATAGATGCGAAATCAGTCACTAGATGCGAAACCAGTCAACTAAGAAACGTGTGTAAAATATATTTTTTGTGAAAAAAATTCAAAACATATCATGAATGGTACCAGTTTTGTTTGTCTTAAAAAAACAAAACCAATGGTATTTTTGAACTCTTTTTCTGAATTACGGTTTAAAGATACGAACTTTTAAAAATTAAAAAAAAAACAAAGAAAGAGAAGTTTGTTACATAGAAGGATATTTAAGGTATAAACTCCTTTAATTTTTTTGAGTCTTTATCCGTAATATGTTTGGTAAATGGGTCTTTATTGGTAACCCGCCCTTTTTTAATAGTTTCTAAATATAAATGTAAAATTAAAAATAATAAATCTCATACATATACCTAGGTATATTTGGATTAAAAGACCAAACGGCTGAAACATCGATCCGGGAAGCGAATAACGTTGTGACATTATATTTCAAAATATTTCAAAAAAATAATAGGTTTCTATATATAAATCATCGACTCAAACAATTACGGATCCGAACAACGGCTTATGTAGCTGTTAAAGGATAATAAACGGTAAAAGACAAAAGAAATAATGGTACAAAAGATAGGATGAATTACGGCGGTCAGACTATTTTGGTGTTAAAAAATTATATCGAAAGTTTATAAACGTACGATAAGATAACGCAGAGACGGAAGTGTAATGAGAACAAAAAAATTCTTGAGTTTCTCTATAGTCATACATGGTAAACAATAGTCCCAAAACACGTACGCCAACGATTACAAACACTTGAAAGAGGTTATTTTGCAACCTATGGTGACCAACTAGGCATATCGTGGTCTAAAACATAAAAATCAAACTTCATGTTGGACGCGTCCTAGACACTCTGTGAAAATACACAATCATACAGGATATGATCGATAGGTTTGACCGCATAATGGAAAAGGACACAATTGGGAGGGTAATTAAAATCCTCAGCTAATGAGCCTATCCCGAGTATATAATTTATCATGTAAGAAAAAACAGAGGATAAAAGCACGATGATGAATATTGAATTTGTGTCATCCTAATCAAGCACATCCAACACATGGAGTAGACGTACATATGCCATACCACCAGTCGATATGGTCAATGATTAGATAAAAAAGAGATAAGATGTTGTTTTTAATCTCCCTAACGTTATTGTGGTTTCTGATAGTTCCATAAATCTTTGGATGAGAAATTAGTGTAAAACAATGCTTTGACCACTAGATTTGTATTATTAACTACTTAGTGAATATTCTAGAAAGAGAAGCTCCACATTTTAAAGAGAGAAACTCATATATAATAATTGTGTAATCATTAATCAATCTTTCTTTCTCCAAAAAAGGTGTGGTCTTTTTATAGTACATTTATTAGGTCCTACGTGTCCAAACAAATCACTAATTGTGGTCATGTCCTCAAGTCTATTGTTTGCTATAAGTTGGTTTTTTTACATTACATAATTATCAATTACTCCTAAGAAACTTTCTTTATACCAAATTGCACCATTAACTTTCTAAAGTGTTCTAATTATATTATTATTCCCTCATCAATAACCCCTCAGTCCTTGTGAAAATGTTCGAACAAGGACTGTAGTATGACTGACCTCATCTACACTGAATTACTTGATGCTTTAATTGTTAATTTATCAAATACAAAACCCTTCATCGAATACAAAATATATCTCTTCAAACTTCGCCTATCATTCCTCGTCAAATTCTACTGTTCGTTTCACAGGTAAAGAAACCTTTTACATACTACTATAAAAAAAAACCCTCTTCGAATTTTTGAACAAATAGAATCTTTTCAAAGCTTTGACTATTGATTTACTTTCTCATAGAAATCATCCTCGGAGTTTATATGCTCTGTTAACTTCCATACCAAACATCTTTCCAAACATCTTCTCTCTCGTGACGTCATGACTTTTTTGACACCACCAATGAGAATGTTTCTCCCCAGTCAAGTGTCGATTGGAGTGCCTCATGCGTGTCCCTCTTTTTGGCGCTAAACAGACTAAGGGTGACGTATTGTATCCGTCAAGTGATGTTCAGTAGAATTAGGCAAGTACAAGAATTTATATGAACCTCTTATAATAATCTAAGGTCAAGCGGTCGCCGATTTTATGAATAAGTTCATGGGTGACATAATCAATCAACAAAGGAGTTATTTAATCAGACTCGAAACAAGATGTGGAATGGGTATTCGAAATTGACAAAGCTTCAAATATTAATGAAGAAAGAGCTAGTATTATCTTAAAAGCAACATTCGAGGAAGAACTCATGCAATCAATCAAATTCTATTTCGATACCACTAATAATGTGGCCGAAAACGAGGTTGTTTTGAGTGTCTTAAAATATTTTCATATATGTGGAGCAAAATTTATACGAGTACGCTAAAATTCTCAACTAGTAATAAGTCAAGATAAATGTATATATGAGACAAAACAATAAAGAATGAAATGATACTTAGAGGCACTACGAGAATGGGAAAATAATTTTGATTTAGTAGAATACAAACAAGTCCCTCATCTGGGTAACTGGATTGCTAATTAGTTGGTAAAAACAACAATTTTTGATGATAACCCACTTGTTATTACCCAAGACAGACCGACTATAGATGATAGCGAGATAGTAGTCGAGGTCGTGACGGCAAAAATAGTTGAAGAATGCCGACATAAATACTTATAATATTTGCAAGACCGGGTTCTCTTTCAAATGGAAAGCCAAAGCCCATGAATTGAGGATGTGAACGGTTAAGTACGTGGTTCTTAATGATGTTATATGTTGAAAAAGTGCTATGAGACTGATGTTATGTTGTATGAACAGAGAAAATCTATATTCGTTCTTGAAGACTTGTACAAAGGGGTTGTTGGGGCTCATTATGGACACCAAATTTTATTTTAAGTTTCCTTTTGACGAGTTTTTATTAACAATGCCAAGGTCATTGTATAAATATGTTACATGTGTCAAAAGTGTGCTAATACGAGTCATTTGCCAGTCTAACCAATGACCATATTCCTAATGCTTTGTCCATTTGATAAGTGGGAGATCGACTTAGTGAGACCCCTACCTACGGCTATAGGAAAATAATAAATTTTAGTAGTGTTCGTTGACTACTTTACCAAATGGGTTGAAGTAAAATCTTTGTACAATACGAGGTCTCAAGAAATTTGTGACTTCATACAGAGTCCAGGCTCAGGATACCACGAATCTTGATGATAAATGACGGACCTCAGTTTCAAAATAAGGTAATAACAATATTTTGTAGAAGATATGAGGTTGAACAATATTTTTTAACTCCATATTACCCCCAAGCAAATAGCCAAGTAGAAATGACAAACAAAATATTATTAACGAAATAAATAAAAAGATTATGTGAGCTAATTGAAAATGACCTGATAAACTAGTCGAGATCCTTTAGGCGTGATAGTGTAAATTTAGTGTGTGAGGGTAGTATGGGAATTGTGTGGTGGGTATTAAATGTTTTGTAAAATGTAGTGAGAGAAAATAGGTGTTTAGTGTATTAAATTGATGTTTAAAAAGTCCAACCCTATTAAATGAGTTGGTTGGGGGTATTTATAGGTATTTATGACCCATGGGCCTTATGGGTCAGATATTTAAGTTTAAGTGTTTGATCCATGGGCTTTTAGCCCAAGGTCTTTTGAGTAATATGACTAGGGTACACATTAGTCTGATGGCCTTTATTATGTATCTGACTGTTCAAAGGATAATGGTATATAAAGGTCTGAACTGCCCTCTAAAGGCATGAGACGTTTGGATATTTCCGGCCCTCATTATTAGCCCATTTAACATTTTCAAAGCGATTATGTTCGGAAAGATTAAACTCTGTGTATGTTCTACTTTACTCAGATCCGAAGGGCCATTACATATTCTGCAAAAAAGGGACTGAATTCTGTGTGTGTTTGACACGTGGCAGTCTATGGTTAGGTTTTTTGAGCCGTTTTTTCTTCTTGGTAACCGTACATAGGCTCTTAAAATTTGGTAGGTTGTAACGATTAATCCTTAATCATTTGTCGGTCGATTCATATTCCATAGGCAAACCTTTAGACTTCTTCTTCCTCCTAGTATAAAAATATGATTTCACTGTTTTACTCATTCTCATCAGAAAATTTCTAGAGAGAAAAAAAGCTTGAACTCACTTGAAATTTCTTGAACTGGGTAATTTTATGTTCACTGTTAGAACTGCTTTAGGAAAAGGAGGTTAATTAAACTTGTCAGAGTTGGAAGTAGAGAAGCAACAAGCTCGAATCGCCGCCGGTTTGCCAGTTTCCCCTGGTGGATTAGTGATTCAAAACATTCCTGAACCGGAAACATGCTCAACAACGAGAATACTTCCTTGAAAAACTCTCTCCTTATCGAACAAGCCAGGACAAAGACCCTTGAGAAGGAAAAAGATCAGAAGGCCTCTGAACTCACCGAAGCCTTGGATGCTTTAGAGAATTAAAATTTTAACATGAGTTATTGAAGAAGAATACTTCGGAATAGATTAGACTTCTCAAAGCACAGCAAACCACTGATGGCAACACCATTAAGACCCTATCTGAGGAGAAAGAAAAGCTAAAAACACTTGTGAAAGATAAAAGTGATGAGCTGACTACTCTCCATCATTATAGAAAGAAAGATTTGGATACCGTCATCAAAAGGTATGCTGATGGTACAGTGAATTCCCTAGAACACAGGGATGAAAAAATTAAGGCTGACATGGTCTAGTTGTTCCATGAAACTTTCCCAAAAAGGACCCTAGGGCCCTTATGGGGATATGTTCATGCACACCAAATCCCTCAACACAGTATAACTGATGGGGACAAATATGGTTATTCCACAGGCAGCAGTAGTGACTCAAATGAAGGTGAAGGTTCTAGTGCAGAAACCACCAGTACATCCCCAACAACCAACCCAACCGAAACCAAAGGGGAAGAGCCCTAAGGTAATTCTGCTTTGTTCCAAAAACCAAAAGTCCTTGGATGGCCAAGGTACTCTTTTTTTTATTTCCCTTTGTGTTAAATACAAAAATGAACGCAATGAGTACCCTTCAAACATCCAGCATATAAAAAATATATCACTATAATCAGTAAAAGTGGTTGTGCACTCTTTTTCCCTTCTAGTCGTACGTGAAGGTTTTCTAATGATTCAATTCGTTAATGAAGAAATTCCCCTTGACACGAACTCTGTTTTTTTATTAGAAAAAAAAACTAAAACACGATGGATATTAAATTATGATAAATATTTGATAAGAAAAATCAGATAATAAACCCACATATTTAAATTGAAAAGATAAATATTTAAGTTTGATTTCATGGCCAAAATATTAAAAAAGTTATCTATGTCCTAAAACTTCGACAATGCAAAACCGAACAATAATACAAGGAAGGGGGAGGGGGCTATATAACTTCAATGATGGAAAAAATTTAAGCTACGTAATCTCCATGGTAGGAGAGGTTATAAGTTACTTGATCTTCGTGATAAAAAGGCTCTAAGCCTAGTGATCTTTCTAATAAAAAGGCTATTAGCTAAATGATCTTCACGATAGAAAGGATACAAGAAAAGTGATAAAAGACTATATAAGAGGGGGTCATGTATATTGAGCATAAAAAAAGATTGATAATAAACCAAACTTAAGTTTTAATGACCATAAGATTACACAATGGGCCATATTAAGCCCTGAGTTAAAATGTTAAAATAATGACATGGTTAATAAATAAAAACTATAAGGTCATGCAAGAGGTCATACTGAGCCATGAATTAAAATGTCAACTTAGAAAACTGGTTAATCAACCAAGCTTATAAGACCGCACAAGAGGTCATACTGATCTGTGACTTAAAATGTTAAATTAGCAAACTTGTTAATCAACCAAGCCTATAAGGCCACGCGAGAGGCCATATTGTGCCCTGACTCACCAGTTAAATACATATTCGGCCCCCCAAGCTGAGAATAAAGGTAAAATATGACGTTTGATGAGGGAGAATAAAAGACAAGGGCCAAAATGCATAGAAATAAATGTATAGGGGCCAAAATGCATAGAAATAAATGTATAAGGGCTGAAATGCGCTAATTGTAAAGATATAGCCAAACTAGGAAGGAAGTTTAGAGCAGGGACCAAAAAATGTAATTAACCCGAATTTAAGCGTGTGGGGTCCGCAATTGTACTATAAAAGGACCACACACGCTTCACGAATTTCGAGAGGAATAGTACGACTTTCTCTCTCTACTACTTTAACACTTTCTCTCTCTAAGTTTGACTCTAAAGTATTTCTCTATCACAAAATCCTCCTCGGACTAACTTTCAACTCTTCAGTGGCGCCGTCTGTGGGAAACGAGAATCGTTCCGACGATCATCACTCCCTAGAAATAGTTCTTGTTCCGAGGAGAACCATGGAAGGTCGGGGGGACGATCTAGTTGATCCCTGCGAGGAAAACATGGAAGGGGATGACTTTCGAAATGACTTGGAGTCCGAAGGAGAGGGAGGTCGGCGAGTTGAAAATGATTTTGACGACTCCGCTCTTTTGGCTCAGAGGAATGAACTGTTGCTGGAAATCGAAAAGTTGAAGGCGGAGAAAGAAGCCGCCCAAAGAAACATCCGATCTGAGATAAGGAGAGAGCCCGTCGAGCAAAGGGAGGAACGGGACGTTGAAACTCGTCCCAAGAAAAGGGATGATAGGTCCCGGAGGCGTGAGCGACGATCTCCAAGGAGGAAAGACAAGTACCGTTCGGACTCAGCTTCTTCGAGTGGCTATTCGCGGTACAGCACTTCTGAATCTTCTCCTCGAAGATGCCACAGGAAGAAAAAGCGTGGTCGAAGGCAAAATGAAGCTCGGAGGGGAAGGAGTTCGGAGAGGAAGTCCTCACGGGAGAGGAGTCGCCACGACCGAGTAGATGATCGCTCTCATGAGCAGGTGAAGTGCCCAGGGAAGGATAATGTAGGTCCTCGGAATTCGGAATGGCAGCAACAGTACACTTTGCCCTCCGAGGAGGGCTTGTACTTCTCGAACAATGATAATCTGAGGTCTAATGTTTATCGAACAGGGCACAATTGGAGAGCCTCTCCTTTGTCTTCGGAGATCTTAGTAGGGAATCTCCCAAAGCATTTTGACATCTCGAAGCTTGAAAAATTCGACGGAACTCAAGATCCGGATAGTCATATCGAGCAATTTAAGAATTTTATGATAAACTTTGACGACGATGATAAACTCCTGTGCAGAGCATTCTCTCAAACTTTTAAGGGAGTGGCGTCCAAGTGGTACAACAGGTTACCTCAGGGGTCTATTAAAAACTTTGACATGTTCTGGAGCATTTTTAGACAACACTTCGTGGGTAGCAAGAAATTTCGGGCCAACGGGGACACTATAATTTACTGCCGACAAAAAATGGGGGAGAGCCTCAAAAACTACACCAATCGTTTTGTCAAGACTAAGACAGACATGGAATACTGCAAGGATTCGGTGGCACTAGCCGCGTTTAGGATGGGATTGCTCCCCGGATTGTTGAAAGACACAGTGGCAGAAAGCCAAGCAATGACTTTTGGGGCATTACTGGACCAAGTTGAAAAGAGAATTCTGGTAGAAGAAACCCAAGCTTCAGAAAAAGGGTCCGGAGAACAATTGGACCATAATCAGTTCCAAAGGACTGAGCCAAGCACCCAGGGCCCTCGGTTGACTGTTCAGACTAAAAGCGCGGGTCAGTATCCTCCAAGGCCAAAATCAAATCAGCAATATTATGGCAATCACTCAAACCACAATCAGGGGGGAAGATATATGTCGAACAAGTGGACTCGACCCGACTACTATGCGGAGTTGACGGAAAATGTCGCTGCCATATTTGATAAAGCTAAATCTTCGGTCACGTTTAGGAAACCATTTCCCATACAGACACCAAGGGAAAGCAGAAGCGTTAACAAATATTGCAAGTATCACGAGGATGTGGGCCATGACACCAAAGATTGTATAGCCCTTAAGAAGGAGGTGCAGTCTCTCATCGAAAACGGAATGCTGCTAGAGTATGTCAAAAAGCACTCCCAGAAGAATGCCGCGGTAAAAGCTGTCTCAAAGAATACTGACACGACCATGGTGATTTCCGAAGGGGTTGACGATTTTGACATCGAGCAAGAGTATTTGGACCCAAAAGCTGGGAGGAACAATGTGAATTTGGTCGAAGAAGAAATCCCAAAGGGGAAAGTGGATAGTCTGTGTGCATTTTTTGAGTCCTTAGCAATCTTTGGCGGAGACACTATTGCAGGAAATTCGAACAGCTCACGCAAAAGGCACATGGTGAATTTGACCACCCAGATCGAAGCTGGAGTCTCCGCACAAATGCATCGGTCGCCTTCGCCTATTATTTGTTTTGATGATGATGATATGCGTAATATTGCAGGCCCCCATGAGGACGCTGTAGTGATCGCGGCGGGCATCGCGGGGGATCAGATTCAAAAGATACTTATTGACACAGGAAGCTCTGCGAACATTTTGTTTATGAGCACTTATCGCCGCATTTCTGACCCACCGGTTATCCGAAAATCTGACAGAACGATAGTAGGTTTTACTGGAGCTACCGCGGTTGTCGTGGGAGAATTTCAATGTATAGTAGAGTTGGGGCGTGGACCATTTAAAAAAGAAGTGGAGGTACTTTTCATTGTAGTCGACGCTCCCACCTCGTATAATGCCATTCTAGGTCGATCTTGGTTGTCACGGATGCACGGCGTCATCTCCACGGTGCATCAGTGTCTGAAATATGTTATCGGGAACAATATTGGCACGGTCAGAAGTAGCCAGAAAATGGCACGAGAATGCTATCAAATCGCCTTGTCTTCTAAGGGAGTTCGAGGGGGGCCTTCAGACTCAGCATAGCAATTAAAGGGGCCAACCTCCGAGGTCATTCCTTGTGATGATCCGAGGGAGGCCCCCGGATTTCAGGTCCCGGAGGAGGACTCTTCGCCACACGAGTTCATGACTGGGAAAGTTTTGAAAATAGGGGTTCATCTCTCCCCCGAGTTTAGAGGAAAGTTGATTAATTTTTTATCTGACAGGCTCGATATGTTTGCTTGGTGTGCACAGGATGTCACAGGGGTGCCGACGGAGATTATATGTCACAAGCTCGCCTTGCGATCAAATGTTCGACCAATAGTTCAGAAAAGGAGGCCTGTCTCCCCGGAAAAGGCCTCAGCGATCTTGTTGGAGGTCGAACGACTTTTAAGTATTGGTCATATTCGCGAGTCGCATTATCCCCTATGGGCATCGAATCCGGTGTTGGTAAGGAAGAAGAATGGCAAATGGAGGATGTGCATCGACTTCACAGATCTAAACCGTGCTTGCCCTAAGGATCCTTTTCCTGTCCCGCGCATTGATCAGTTAGTAGACTCGACCTCCGGAAATCGGTTGTTATCTTTCATGGATGCTTACTCGGGATACAATCAAATCCGTTTGGCTGCTAATGATGAGGAGAGCACTTCTTTTATTACCGGGCGAGGTCTATACTGCTACAAGGTCATGCCATTCGGTTTAAAAAACGCGGGGGCAACTTATCAGCGACTGGTTAACAAGACCTTCGAGGAGCAGATTGGGAGGAATATGGAAGCTTATATCGACGACATGTTGGTAAAAAGTGAGAAAGACGACGACCATTTTGCCGACCTCACAGAGACATTCCACAATTTGCGTAGGGTCAACTTAAAACTCAATCCAGAAAAGTGTATTTTCGGAGTGCGGTCGGGTAAATTTCTTGGCTACATGATCAGTGAGAAAGGTATTGAGGCGGACCCGGAGCAATTAAGAGCGTTGATCAATATGAGTCCTCCTCGAAACATTAAGGAGGTGCAAATCTTGACAGGGCGGTTGGCTGCCCTCAATCGATTCATTTCCCGCTCGTCGGATAAATGTGCCCCATTCTTTAAAGTTTTGCGAAATGCGAAGCATTTCTGCTGGACCGAAGAATGTTCGACGGCGTTTCGTCAAATTCAGGAGTATCTAACCTCTCCGGAGATTTTATCTAAACCATTGGCGGGGGAGACGTTGATTGTTTATGTAGCGGTATCCGCGTGTGCGGTCAGTTCCGTGCTCCTCCGGGAAGCTGACGCTCTATTGAGGCCAATTTATTATGTCAGCAAGAGTTTGCTGGATGCCGAAAAACGGTATCTTACTTTGGAGAAGGTGGCCTTGGCGTTGGTGACAGCAGCGAGGAAGATGAGACCTTATTTTCAAGCGCATCCAATAGTGGTCCGAACGACGTTTCCTCTGAAAAGTCTATTACAGCGACCTGACGTCTCTGGCAGAATGACTAAGTGGTCCGTTGAGTTGGGAGACTTTGATATAACATTTGAACCTCGCACAGCAATAAAGGCACAGGTGTTAGCGGATTTTTTGGTTGAATTTCACTCTGATAGGGACGAACAGGAAGAACCTGACACAGTTGCTGAGGAAGAATGGGTAGTTCGAACGGATGGGGGGTCGAACATTTCAGGTTGCGGGGCAGGTGTCCAGCTAATATCCCCGCAAGGGGTTGCCATGTTTCAAGCCATCCGTTTTGTTTTCAAAGCTACTAATAATGAGGCTGAGTACGAAGCAGCTTTAGCCGGCCTACGCTTGGCCCAAATATGCGGGGCTCGACGGGTAAAATTGGTCAGTGATTCTCAGTTGGTGATCAATCAGGTTTCAGGGGAGTCCGAGGCAAGGAAGGAAACATTGGTACAGTACTTGAAACTGATAAAAGATTTGACGTCGGAGTTCGAAGGCGTCAAGTTCGAGCATGTCCGACGGGAAATGAATGCCATCCCGGATTCTCTTGCTTCTGCTTCTCGGACAGAAGGTTATCCTTGGGTTTTGACCCAGACATGCCCATCGATCTCTATCTCTAAAGACCATGTGATGAATGTCTCAGAGGAAAATCATGCGATTACCCCTGATTGGAGAACGGTCATCATTGATTTTTTGGCTCATGACATCTTGCCCGCCGACAAATATGAAGCCAGAAAAGTAAGATTCAAATCTCACGGTTACATTTTGTTGGACGGATCGTTGTATAAGAAGTCTCTGAGTCGACCATTGCTGAGGTGCTTGAATGGACCCGACTCACAAATTATCCTCTCCGAGTTACACGATGGCGAAGGATCCGCTCATTGTGGATATAAAGCTCTGATTCGCCGAGTATTCTTGGCAGGATATTATTGGCCAACTATTTCGACCGATGCAAAAGATTTGGTCAAACGTTGTGACACGTGCCAGCGGTACGCTAATATAATCCACAAGCCAGGAGCACTGATGGAAAGCGTCCCAGAGGCGGTTCCTTTTGACAGATGGGGCATTGATTTGGTTGGACCTCTACCTATGGCCTCTGGGGGCAGACAGACGATAATTGTAGCTGTTGATTATTTTTCTAAGTGGGTAGAAGCTGAGCCACTTGCAGGAACAAAAGCCAAGGAGGTGATAAAGTTTGTTTTATCTAATATTTGTTGTCGTTTTGGTATGCCGTTGCAGATTACCACGGACAATGGACCACAGTTTGATAACAAAGAATTTCAGAGTTTTTGTGTATCAAGGGGTATACGACAATGTTTCTCGGCGCCATTTCATCCTCAGGCAAATGGCCAGGTGGAAGTAACCAATCGAACCATCCTCGACGGGCTAAAGAAGAACTTAGAAGGCAAGGCGGGGAAATGGCCCGACTATTTACAAGAAGTACTATGGGCTTATCGAACGACTCCACAAACAGCTACTGCTGTGTCTCCTTTTGCCTTAGTTTATGGAATGGACGCCGTGGTCCCACCAGAGCTCCTCTTCCCCTCACACCGTATAGTGACTTATGACTCAGACGCCAATAAAGAGCATAGAGCTTTGGCGTTAGACCTGGTGGAGGAAAAGAGGCAGCGGGCGCAATTGACCTCCCTTCATTATCAAACTCTTATGCGAAGCCGATTTGCATCCAAAGTTAACCATAGAGATTTTCAGGTGGGAGACAAAGTCCTACGGAAAATCTTCTTGCACACCAAGGACAAAAGTTTGGGGAAGCTGGGTCCCAATTGGGAAGGCCCATACATGGTCACTGAAAAAATCAAACCAGGTACTTATCGGTTGAAGGACAAAGATGGGCGACATCTTCGTTTACCTTGGAATATTGAGCATTTAAAGCTGTATCTCGATTAGCAGAGCTAGGAGCAAATATTGTATTTCTGTTCCCCATTCAGTGTATCCCTCGGGAAAAATTTTGGTGAGGACACACTCTTTCCTACCCTGCTAGGCACAGGAAGGTTTTAATGAGGTGTTCCGGTGATCCCATCAATACAAAGTTTCTTTGCCTTTAATTCTATTTTTTGGGTCACAGTAACATGTGCCTCGAATTGTTGTCTCTCACACTATTTTTTGGGTCACAGTAACATGTGCCTCGAATTGTTGTCTCTCACACTATTTTTTGGGTCGCAGTAACATGTGCCTCGAATTGTTGTCCCTCACACTATTTTTTGGGTCACAGTAACATGTGCCTCGAATTGTTGTCCCTCACACTATTTTTCGGGTCACAGTAACATGTGCCTCGAATTGTTGTCCCTCACTATTTTTTGGGTCATACTAGCATGTGCCTTGAGTTAATGTTCTTCGACCTATCTTTCGAACTACATTAACACTAAGTATGCCACGATGATTTGGCTCTTTCAAATTATTCTTCGGGTCACATGTCGATGTGCCACGATGATTTGGGACTTTCAAACTATTCTTCGGGTCACATGACGATGTGCCACGATGATTTGGGACTTTAAAACTATTCTTCGGGTCACATGACGATGTGCCACGATGAGTTGGGATTCAAAATATTCTTAAGGCCAAATGTAAAACTTGGCTCATGTATTGATAAACATTGTTC
This sequence comes from Limnanthes douglasii subsp. nivea, assembly GCA_036936605.1. Taxonomy (NCBI): domain Eukaryota; kingdom Viridiplantae; phylum Streptophyta; class Magnoliopsida; order Brassicales; family Limnanthaceae; genus Limnanthes; species Limnanthes douglasii. The sequence goes on from JAUPFV010000001.1 coordinate 224,422, forward strand.
GAAGGGCTCCGTTCGAAGGGCTACATTCCGTAAGCCATTAAAGTCAAAATTCGAAGGCCTCAGGCCAAGTGTAAAACTTGGCGCATATATTGATAATTATTATTCGAAGGGCTCCGTTCGAAGGGTTACATTTCAATGGCCACTTAAGTCACAATTCGAAGGCTTAAGGCCAAGTGTAAAACTTGGTGCATATATTTTGTACTTATTGATCGAAGGGCCATGTTCGAAGGACATATAAGTGCAAATGTTTCGAAGAACAGGTCAATATTTCAGTCTGTCAAAGACATAACAAATTTCTAATTTAAGTTACCATTGTTCGAAGGGCTAACACCATGAAAAATTCGATGAACAATCTATTGCTGAATTACGGCCTATTCGGCCACCCAAAAAGAACAATACTTGTTGGAAAAGCACAACAGCTTCCAACCATTACAAAAAAAGAAATATAGGCCTTTTAGGCCATACAAAAAACTACCTACGACCTTTTCCTTTAATCAGCGTTCTTCGAATCATCACTCCCTTCATTTTCTGAGTCGTCGCTCTCACTGAGAACTATTTGGGGTGGACGAAGTTCTGGGGGAACAAGCTTCCAGAAAGGACCCAGTTCATATTCAGGGTGGTCGGTGTATATTTGGGTCAATAAGCCAGCTCGAGTGGCAGCATCTCGAGCTTGTAAAGTCTTCGAACATTTGGCAGCATAGGCATCTGCACCTTGTTCCTTTGCCTCTTTGATCTCTGCTGGGAAACTTCTGATCTTTCTTTTTAGATCGTCGCGCTCTTCAACAACCTTCTTAAACCCCTCACTGCATTGCTCGAAGGCATCGCATGCCTTGCGATGCCCTGCCTTGTACTCAGAGATCAACAACTCTTGGGTGTCAGTCTTTTTCTTGTATAAGTCCCTCTCCTCCTGGCAGCAATGTTCTATCACTGTTATATAATGCTCAGCAGCAGAAAGACGCTCATACAAGGCATCTGCTTGGCCTTCGACAACTGCATGCTCCTTCTTGGCTTCTTCGAGCTTAGCGGCAGCAACCGATGCTTTAAACTTATAGTGATTCTTGCGCTTCTCGAGATGGCGCATCTTCTTTCCTCGATTAACTGACGTGTGCAGCAGCCTTCGTAGACTCATTGACAAATCATCGTCTAAGGGGACTTCGAAGGAGCTCGATGGAGATCCTAGATCTGCAGAATCGAACTCAGAAAAGTCACCACAGGCCACGTCAGGATGAACGAATAATGGGGGGTTTGTTCGAGGGACAGGAATAGGAGCCACCCTTGGACTGCCTTTGAAGGAGGCTGGTTGAGATGCCTCGGTCAGGGGAGAATGTAAAGATGGGTAGGAGGTTTCCTTGGGTGATAGGCCACCCCTGTTTTCAGCATCGACTGCACCATCTTGAACTTCTCTGTCGAAGTTAGTACCTTCATTGTTATCAGGGGTTTCTCCTCCCTCGGATCGCTCTTCGATGGGCTCAAGCAGAATTCCCTTTCCTTTCAAATCCTTTCTCTTGTCGTCCTTCTTTGGTGGAAGGATAGTAGCAGCAGGTGAAGGAGGAGATATTGTTGAAGCATTTGATCGAGGAGTTTCATCTGTTCGACGGACTTCAGTTGTTCGAGGGTTACTGGAGTTTGAGGCCTTCATATTCTTCGAAGAATTGGATTTTTGAGTCATCACGACTGGTTTGGGATTTGTTGGTTGAGATGGTATGGCCTCATCTTCTGGAGGTTCACCCAGGTGACTTTGCGAACGGGAGCGTTTGGGTAGATAGATGGTCACATCTTGCATGCTGCATCGCTCTAGCACTTCTCGTTCAGAAGGTGGAGTCATTAGGGCCCTCATGCTTATACGATCCAAAGGATCGAGCCTCCAGAGTCGACTTCTGGCCAAGTTCTCATCGACAAAGCAACGGCGAAAACGATTGTCCCACTGATCTTTTGCCCACAGGCGAAGGTTAGTGAAAACAGCGGTAGCTCCTTCGACATAGTCGGTGTAGGGTTTGGATACTCCGGTCATAGCTGCAGCAAATAGCAAAGGAGAAGACTGATTACACAGAATATGCTGTTCGAAGAAATGGTGACTATGAGATTCGAAGGAGTATTAAACTTAGAGAAATATACTGAAAAGTTTTACGTTCGAAGGAATACAATGGTTCGAGGAATACTTACATTTCATGGTCCACTTTAAGGAGAGCTTATGTGGATTCGAAGGAGTGGCCGGGGAGCCAGTCTCCCAGCATCCAGAGAAAAAAAGGAACTGTTGCCTCCATTTTTTGTCTGCTTCCAAGAGGTCCTTTAACACCTTTTGCCCCCGGTTGAATGTCATTGAGTAGAAGGGGAAGTAAGGGTTCCGAGCAAGGCCAGCTAGACCGATTATTTGTTCCAGCAAAAACTCTTGGCCTGAAAGCCTTGAGGCCATTATGCAAGCCATCAATGTGAACCACATGTTGGGCCCAACTTGTGAGGGACAGAGATCTATTTTGGCAAGGTATTCAATAAAGAAGGGGTCTAAGGGATACCTTAGCCCCCAGTTCATGATTTCTGTGTAGACCACCACTTCGTGATCCCTCACAGACAAGGGCGTCTCTCCTTCGGAGGGAAACCTGATATCAATATAAGAAGGAATGCCCCATCGAGCCCTAAGCATTGTCTCTTCATCCTCAGAAAAGTACTTGTACTTGATGTTGGCCAGGGCTACCATATGTTTGTTCTCGATACCTCTGATATTATTTCCGACGATGTTGTCTAACTCCAAGGGCAAAGTCACATCTCCCTTTAATTTTGGTGCAATCCGGCGAGCTTGTTCCTCGGATATTGCCGAAGAGGAAGTACCACCAGTTGCAGGGGTTGACACGGAGGTAATGGGTTTTTTCCGGCCAAGGAACTTGTTGAAAGGTTTCATAACTATGGGGTCTAACGATTCCTCATGCCTAATCCGCATATCCTCTTCGGTGATAAGTGTTCTTGAAGGAGAGAACTGAGTACCATGGATGGTCATGGATGGTGTGGAGGGCAGACTAGAAGCTTCTGTTCCTTGCCTTCGAGGAGGACTTTCAGTATTGTCTTCTAGGTTTTGCCTTTGACTAAGATTTTCAGTACTTTGATCTAAGTTTTGCCTTCGAGGAGAACTTTCGGTGTTGTGTTCCAAATTTTGCCTTCGAGGAGGACTAACTGAGTTTCGAGGAGGATTTTCGACATTCTGCTCCAAATTTTGTCTTCGAGGAGGGCTAACTGCGTTCCGAGGAGGACTACTCGAAATCCTTCGCGGGCCTGGAGATTTTTGGGGGTGGTCTTCAACATTAGTTGAAACAGTGGGCTCTCGAATGGTTAGGGAAGCCCCTCTAGCCCGTTTTCCTTCGTGAGAATTTTTTCTATCTCTGTGAGACTTTTTCCTCTTCGAACCTGACGAGTGCTTGTGAGACTTTTCTTTCCCCATTTCTTTCGGAGGGTTGTTTTCGTTGAATAAGCTTTGACGAGCTACCTCACGAGGAATAATGGCAGTCGAATTGTCCGAAGGAGGCCAAGGACCGAAGAATGTTGTAGTCAATGGCGGGGGATGCGGCCTTACGTCTTCACCAGCGGCAACCCTCTCCTCGAACCGTTTACTAATCAACAGCCAATCAGGAATTCGACGAGCTTTATGCGCCAGTTTTATCTCTCTAGAAGTGATTGAACAAAAGTTACATTAATGAAGCTAGAGGTCGGTATTTATAGAAGCTTAGTGGGCTTCTTTGGTAACAGGAGCCTGGAGACATTTTTTATGTTGTTTGCCTAGGGGTATGATGGTCATTATAGGTGAGTAATATATGACAGCCTAGCTAAAGTAGAAGATGAAGGGTCTTGTGTCAGAGGTTGTCATGGGAAGCGGAAGGGTTTCCTGACAAAAGAATAGGTACCGTTTCTTCAAACGCAGGCCAACGTTGGTATCTGTGCAGTGACATCATCAATCCTAGCACCATTTTTCGCCTAAGTATATAGTTGTTCGACGAACATTTTGCTCAAAATGTTACAAGGATTGGGGGGCTACTTGGTACATATTCGAAGAGATAATCTTTCGAAGAAGCGATTTTTATGCCTAAGGGACTTATGAAGTTCGAAGGGGTAACAGTTCGAAGAGATTTTGGCCGGAGGAATTATTCAGTCTTAGTAAATCTTTCGAAGAAGCGACTTTTGTGCCTAAGGGACTTATGAAGTTCGAAGGGGTAGCAATTCGAAGAGATTTTGGCCGGTCAGAAGAAGTATTCAGTCTTAGCAAAACAATTTTTTACTAAGACTGGGGGGCTACTGATGAGGGAGAATAAAAGACAAGGGCCAAAATGCATAGAAATAAATGTATAGGGGCCAAAATGCATAGAAATAAATGTATAAGGGCTGAAATGCGCTAATTGTAAAGATATAGCCAAACTAGGAAGGAAGTTTAGAGCAGGGACCAAAAAATGTAATTAACCCGAATTTAAGCGTGTGGGGTCCGCAATTGTACTATAAAAGGACCACACACGCTTCACGAATTTCGAGAGGAATAGTACGACTTTCTCTCTCTACTACTTTAACACTTTCTCTCTCTAAGTTTGACTCTAAAGTATTTCTCTATCACAAAATCCTCCTCGGACTAACTTTCAACTCTTCAACGTTAACATAATAAAAAGTCAGATAAAAACAAACGTTAATAGCAGTCCAGAGTACATTACAAGCAAACAAAAAATAATTCATCAACAAAGTACAACAAAATGACAAGACAGTAAGTCTTATAACTCAAGAAAATTCCTCGACAATTGCTTCACCGATTCAACCAACACGAGGCATAGAATTCCCTTCGGTAACGACCTCTTCAATCTGCTCAATATGAGTTGGAGATCTATCTATTTTGGCATCATCATTTTTACCAGTCCGCGGTGCACCTCCCATGCTTTCAGCAATACGTTATCCCTCAGTCACGACTACTTCGTCGTCACATTTGTCACCCTCATTTTCTTCATCTTTTTCTTTATCACCTGAAGCACCAGGAAACGCGTGTTCATGTACTAAATAGTTAAGATCACCCAAGATAATGTTCAGATATTTGCTTCAAATCTCCAAGATATCATTCTTTCACATTATCTCTAGTGGACTGCGAACCCAATTTTGATTTATCTTCTTTATCTTTAATCGTCTCCGTAACCTTTTCCAAGACTTCATTTTTTACCTATTCAATATCTATTTTGATTTATTTCACCTCTATTTTAAAGTCTATATTATCAGCCATCTTTATACTAAACGTGGTAGAGAGTGTTTCGAGTTTGTCCAATAAACCAACATTTTGAATCAACTTGTCATTTTGCATAATTTTATTTGTACTTTAAGCATGTAGAGAATATTTAAAGAAATAAACTCTACATTCTAAATTTTCAAGGCATCCCTCTCAGCATATACTTTCGCAATAATACCACGTACTTCAAGTTAAATCCCTTGTTTGTTTTTTAAAACTCTGCCTTGAAGAAGCATAAGATCTCTTATATATCACCTATATCATTGTTCAATTCTATAACTGCTCCAAACACTATAGGCTACGACTTAAAGTCATCTTTCATTTTGATATATGTGAGGGTCATCCGTCGATAAACGAGTATCATCGAGTTATACAACAAAAAACAAACCTTCATTTCCAGTTTGAGTTACCTCTGTAAGATATCATCCATATTCATGTTATTATAGTATGACAGATCGAGACAATGTTTGATCTGACGATACATTAGTAACAATAAAGCTTGAAATTCTATAATATAAGATTTCTCATTTCCATTTGATAGGGATAATAACTAGTTAGTCAAAGGAGACGCGTTGTATGCATCATCACGATTTACATTCTCCTTCAAAGGACCTGTTGCAACTACATCTTTACTGCTACTTTTCTCAAGCCCCAAAGGTGCAATTGTTCTATGATCGTCGACTTGTTCCTTGATTTTTTGTTCACTATGCGCAGTTGACAAGATCATTCTTAACAATGAGATTTTTCTCAGACAAGAACACATTATTTTTACTGATGGCATGGATCGTACCAAAAACTAGAAGGAAACTTTCTCATCAAGAACAATAACATTTTCGAAGGGGGAGGCATCATTATTACCACCAACATGTCCGAGTCAAAGGTCAAAATATATTTTGAAAGTGTGAGGGCCTCTTCAACATCAAAAAGAATTTTTATCTGAGTCATTACCCCATATTCGGTCTATGAGCGTTTTTATTTGGTGGCCCTTCTGGTTGTGCAGGGTCACCTTAGAGGGTCTCAAAACTCCCTCATGGGTGTGAAGGTTTTACCACACCGACATTTTTTTCTTTTTGTGAACCTATTTCTTTTGAGGATCTTCGAGTTCGTCATTCTGGTGCGAGGGTACTGCTTCATGATATGTTCATATTTTCTTTCTCGTAGCCTTGCTTGGGGAGGCCACATCTACATCATCTGCATCTTTCGCTTGTTTCTTCTTTTGCACACTGAGATTAATGCCAACTTTATTTTTATTATATATCTATATTCAAGAAGGACCCTTACCATCAACATCCATGGTCGGTGTTGGGATAGGCCAAAGATCCTATGATATAAAATTTACTTCCTAAAAAAGAAGTTGAAACTCAAGATACCAATTCGAATAAGTGGAAGTGGATAACTTCGCCAAATGACTTTTATCAGTTCTATCATAATTTTTCCTCCAAAGATGTTGATTTTTACCCGAATCTGCCACATATGATACACACAAGGTCAGTACGAGTACTGAAAGTAACAAATCAATAAGCCAAAATGGAACTACACAAATTTTATCTTGCGTGTATCCATCCACCTCCATTCGACTTTATCATATTATTTTACAATATGATATTCTTACTTCTTAGTTGTAATCCTAAATGAGATTTTCCAATGATGTGTCAGATAAAGGTAAGTTGATGATTTTTTCCCATTTTGAATCTCTATTTAATAAAATAGGGTCTTTGAGAATTTAGACACGTCGATATTGGTGAGGAAATCTTGAAAACTAATCGATATTTTCAAAATTCTTGAACTAACATTACATTGAGTATCATGTGTCATCCATTAGCAGTTAGTTGGGTGGGATATATACGAACAGACCTAAAAAACTCCTACGTAAACGGATGTACATGTAATTGCAGACCGTTCATCAAATACGTGTGTATAGAAACATGTTTCATCTTTCTTATTTTAATGGATTACTTCACCCAAATCATTAACACAAGTCACAATACTGACATGGATACCATACTTAAGCCTAAATAATTTGTGTTCTTCCTCAGATATATGTTGAATGGTATCACCTAGTTGACCAAAGCATTGGTCTAAAAATTCCTTTTTTTCTTTCACTTCCATAAGAAGAAGGGTGTTTGTGGAAATTATTGTCAATATGTTCCTCTTGGGAGCTATTTTTTGGTAAAGAGAAGAAAAGTTACCAACAAAATATTAAAATTGATTAATGATCTTGGGTTTTTACACTAAACAACGATCAGAAGAAAATGAGATTTTCTTGAAGGTTTTAGGCGCAGAGGAATTAGACCTAGTACCATAGTCCAACTTATATAGTTTGAAGCAAGAATTCATTATCTACAAGTAGAAATTTCTCCTTCATAGACTACTATGACTCGCTATCTAACCGAATTTGATTCACACCTACAATATAAATGCACAAACTTCAAGCAGAGAATCGACAAAAAAGTACCTGTTAAACAGAATAAGGAAGAATGCATATTCTCAGAGTTTAAAGCTCTAATGACGATGGTTCAAATCAGTTATAATTTTTCACGCTAGTGAATTTAAAGCAAATTAAAAAATAAAGATGATTAATATTTTCATATAAAGACTAAGGTTTTGATCCACACTATATTGTGGTCGTGAGATTAAATTGGGATCCCCAAACTATATAGTTGATATATAATAAATAAATGCTAAGCAAACAAATTAGTTTTTTACATTCAAAAATGATAAGTTTTTTTAAATGTGTCAGATAATGGGAGTGAAACCAATGTTAGGTATTTTAAATCTTTTGTCAAAAGTGAAACTAACAATAAGTTAATTGTAGGATGAGAAACCATTCATACAACTAAATTTTAAATAAAGTTTTAACTTGTAGTCAATCTCGTGTTGACCTAATGTCTCTCTCATATTACTAACATAAATTGAACATGCTAATCTTGAACCAAAGATATTTTTGGATTTTTTTGCCTTTCCATTTTTGAACAAGTTCCAATCTATAACAATGCTTGATTTCTAATATTTCCTTTATTGGGTTATCAAATTGTCACTCTATTGTTTGGATCATAAAGTAATTGGTTTAGGGATTTCAAATTGATTATGATCCATAAATAATTCAAAATAAAGGCCTTTTTCTAATGTTTTCCGCAGAATACAAAACCAGATTATTCGTAAATACGTTATGATGAAATGTGATAGATGCGAGACATGACAACAGATAAGAGATGAAATATTATCCATACGATACTAAAGAAATATGATACATGCGAGTCAATCGATTAATGTAGATGAGGTACCATAGATGATGAGAGGTGATATACACGACCAGATATGAGAGCAAATATGCTACATCTTTATTTTATTGATCTGTTTGTACTCGGATCAGCTCTTCCTCAATAGCATGATCTAATATATCATTTTCTTCCAGGTCTTGATTAGTATGAGTCTCATTTTTCAAGACTTGGTGTAAATTGGTAGGTTCTTTTACAACTTTATTGTATAATAGTAATTCAAAAATAAACAATAATAATTTTATGAAACAAAGCCAAAAAACAATGCGAGATAATGATATGTGTAAGAAAATTTGAATCATGAGAGACTATATCATGTGGAACGATATCACACGGGATAATATCATGCAACACAACATTATGCGAGACTATATCATGCAGAAAATTATCATACGAGCCCAAACATTATAAATTTTATGCGAGACTATATCATGAGAGACCATTTCATCAGAGATTATATCATGCGAGACCAGATATTAAAAACTTTATGTGAGACAAAGTATTACAAGATATAAACAAAAAACAAGTTAATAATAAACACATATGTCCAAAATGTTACAGTATTACATAGGTTTTTAAAATATATTTATCAAGATTAAATAAACTTGATCACTCTTTTTCACAATAAAATTCTCCACAACATCCTTCTGCCATGAAACATTCTCCAAAATAATATTAATATGCTTCTTCTGGTTGGGAACCATATCTTAAATCATTTCTTTCTCATGGATCACCTCTATAGCATGAGGGTCATAGCTTTCCACAACAAAATTAGAATGAGGGTCCTTATTTTTTTTATAATAATAGTAATAAGGTTCTCCTGGCTTGGAACCATCTTATGTATCTTATTTATAGCAGGTCTTTATTTTTTAGATTAACATTATTAGGGTTCTCCTAGTTTAAAACCATTTTATGTATCACCTCTATAGTAGTAAGGTCCTGGTTTTCTACATCAATATTGGAAGCAGGGTCATGTATAATAATTTGTTAATTATGAGAGAATTGTATATTAGTAGGATCATGATGTTACATATTAGTATGAAAGCCCTCACTACATGTTTTTTTATTAGGTAATTATTCCATTTTTCATGTGTTTGTTTTATTTTTGTATATATTTTAGATATATTTTAAGATGTTTCTTATACCTTTGATGTTTATTGTCAACATAGACAGTTGAAGTGTTTTTTCAAGTTCAAAATTTCTTTTAAAATATTTTTTTATCTTTTTTTCCAATTCTAAAATGATACTATCTTTTTTAATCATTTTCTATTGTAGTTCTGTGATCTTAACTTTAATATATTTACAATTAATTGCAGAACTCTCTTGTTAAGTTTATGCTTTGGATAGCCACATGCTCGATTGTTTAGGGGTTTTCATGTTAACCCTCTATAAACTAAATAACTTGAATATTAAAAACTAGATAATGGGAATTCTAAAATGATAGATGCGGGACAAGACAATCATGATAGATATTATTGAATCTCAGTAATAGTTTATTATTGTCCTATTTGTGCACTAACATCAGAGGCGCGTACCTACTTATCCAAGGACTCATAATGTTTTTTTAATATCACTCTCGTCTAGAGTTTTTAACACGACTAGAATATGTTTTTGAATAATGCTTCCTCTTGTGGCAATGACCCCATTCCGAGGAAGGAGAAAATTCATTTGATTTGGAGTACGCATGACCAATTCTGGTGACTAATCACGGTTCTTAGCCATTTCTTGTATACTTATTTATTTTATCTGAACTTTTTTTTATTTTCTTTTGATATGTGTAATTAATTGTCTAAAATTTATTCTTGACTTTTGAAATTTCTGTTTTACTTTTTTGTATTTACTTTGATTTTTATATGTGAAATTATTTTTTAGAACTTATACATGGCATGTGAAAATTTTAATATACCTTTGTAGTATACCTTTTTATGGTATCTGCAATTAATTGTTTATAATTTTTTTATTATATATATATATTGTTATAATATATGTAATTAATTGTTTAAAATTTATAATTGACATGTAAAATTATTATTTTGCCTCCATTGTATACTTTATTAGTTTATGTGAATTATTTCTTTATAATTTATACTCGTTAGATCAAATTCTTATTTTATCTTATTTTTATACTTTCTTATTTTATTCGAATTTTTGTTTTAGAATTTATACTTGGCATGTGAAAATTTTATTTCATATTCATTGTATAATTTTTCATGGTATTCGAAATTATTTTGTTTAGAATTTATATTTGACACTCTTATTTTATACTCTCTTATTGTGTGTGAAATTAATTATTTATAATTCATACTTGGCAGGTTATAATTTTCTTTTACCTTAGTTTCGTATGGTATGTGAGATTATTTTGCTTAGAATTTATATTTACTATGTGAAATAAGGTTCTTACACATTTATGGAACATACCTCCGATGAGTGGCATTAATAGCCATGATAGAAAGAAATCAATGGTATTGACCAAAATTTGGCCAATCATTACAAGGCAAGGTGAAAAAGCTAATAACGACTTGGTCGAAACGACTGGACATCGTTGCAACCAAAAACAGCAAACCAAAAAGGATAGATACCTGCATCAATTAAAATAAAATTAAGTTAGAATATTAAAAAGATTGGATTGGCCAGACCAAACGAATATTTGAAAACATCCCGTAAAAAACTGCAAAAATGAATGATGAAGATGATCTAATAATTCTAACATTCTTCTACGCCATACGTGGTAGACAATAGCGCAAAGCAGACATGTCAGTCCTCAAAAGACTCAACTACTAGGTCATAAAATTTACTTTACCTTCCACACATTTTTTTATGCTACGTGTAATTAAATAAAAGCTTAAGAAATTTAAAATCATAATAATTAATAATGAAAAAGGTACTCAAAACAAACATATTTTTAACTGTTATTTATTATTATTTAAAATTTGATTATCGAACTTTTGTTAACAATTTTAAATATTTTATTTTTAATTATTATGTGAACAAATTATAGTACCAGTATTGGTCTTGCTTTTTTCCTCAACTCATTTCTTTCAAGACACCCCTATAAATACTACCACCTCTATAAATATTAGAGTTTAAGTATACATCATGAATAAAGTAACAATAAAATAAAAAATTCGAAGTTTATTAAAGTTTCAAACACAAATAGTTTTGTTGATATTTTTCCACTTACGGAACGAAAATCCAACAAATTATTTTCCTGGATACCAAACAAAAAGCCCACAAAATAAATTACACGACTACTTAAGTAAAGAACGAAAATGAAGTGATAGTAGTTTTTTCTTATCCAAAAACAGTAGAAGAAAAAGATTCATAGTTCGAAAACCGTATTCATTAAACACGGTCAGCTTTGAGTTTTCTTATGTTTTTCTCAAATGTGAAACTAAGATATAATAAAATATTAAATGCAAATCTATGATTAAATTTTTAAAAAGAAGTACGTATACAGTCGGAACTAAATAAAAATACAAAATACAAAATTAATTTAAAATAAATATTTAACACCTATTAAATTTACTTGTTAATATGCGAAATATGAGACGTAGAACGAAAATTAATTGAAAATGTAGAATGCAAAACTAAAATCAATTAAAAATGTGAAAAAATAAATAAATGAAAATGGGCTAATTACAAAATATAAAACCAAAATTAAATGAAAATGTGAAAAGGAAAAAAAACCGTACTAATTTTATAAATTCTTTTAACCAAAAATGCGAAATCTTTGTTGAACACGAAATCAAAATAAAATACGAACCCAATTTCAAATCAGCCGATCTTAAGTTTGAAAAAATAAAAATTGAACGCAAAATGCAAAATCAAAATTAAATAACACTATAAAATTACAATAAAATAAAATATGAAACCGTGTTAAACTTATAAAAAGAAAAACATCCAAATATATTGAGTGAAAATCATAATTAAACAAAATAAAAATACTAATACTAAAGAAATTGCCTAACCAAAGCCATAAATCGAAACTAAGGTTACCCAAAGTGAGAACAAAGATAGAAAAATATAATATATCCTATTCTGATATTTTTTTTCCGGAAAACAATTTAGGTACAGGCTTCTAAAAATTTAAATCAATAAAAGACTAGACTACATTCTTATACCGAAACTCCTATTTTTTTTAAAGATCCGAACATCTGCTAATTACTCGAAGTAACTTGAAGAATTCTGGATAGTAGCCTAGACTGTAACTAAATATTCGGCAGCATTGAGCTTGTTAAAACAAAAGCTCTAGTAAGAAAGAAAATCTAATTACATAAACACATCAACTGTCTTACCTATGATGGCATATCAGTGTTCATTATCAGGTGTCTTACGTATAATGGATGTACCCTAGTCCACAGGTTTAGCACCATAGCCTATACTTTATTCATTCTAAAATTTGTGACACAGGAGCCACAATATTTCACCAACAGAACATAAATAAATTGTACATGTCAAAAAAAGCATAATAAGATCCATGTTACCTGCTATAGGTTTGTGTATCAAAACGCAACACTACAATACTTTGGTCAAACACAAATTTCAAATACTAAGCTGCTAAACTTTTAGAGGCAATCTCGAACACATTCTCCGACAGTCCGTTGGCAGACATGATCATCTCCAGCTGAGCCTGAAGATTCCATATTTTAATATAAATAAAACAAACTCATTTTAGCATGTACAAACAAACTACAGCAGTTCTGATTTTACCTTGGCTAGACTTTGACGAGTTTCATCAAACCGTCTCCATCTTGAGAAAGCTGATACCATGCGGGAGGCCACCTGTAAGACAGGCCTAGCGGTCATTACACAGAACTAAAGGCGACTGGAATAAGAAACAGGCCTAGCAGTCGTTACACAAAACTAAAGAGAACTGGAATAAGAAAATATTAGGCTGTGATGTAGGCACGTTGTAAAGTAGGAAAAAGAGATAAAAAGTTGGGTGATTCTTGTGATCAAAATAAATCACTTTGACAGTATTGATGCGTGTGTTTGTAAATGTAGAAATATAGGTTAAAGATGACCGTGCAAGTTGAAGATAACATGCAAGTTGTACAAGAACTCAATATGATGTGTTGGCTTGATACAATCTCTGGGCAATCAAGAAACTTCTCTAATAATGGTTTTCAATTGCTCCGAGAAACTTCTCTTTAACTTCATTTTACCATTAAAATTCCACCACCAACAACATCATCACAAAGCAACTATTATTCGGTTTTGTCATCAATTCAGCAAAATGGCTACTAATTATCATTGCGTTAGCTCTCTTCTTACTACTACCATGCCAACACATCACAGTAGGATACTGAATCTAACTTGGCCCGAAAACTGTTTTCGAGAAAAATCAAAAATGGCCAAATTAACGATGTCAATATTTTCAATTCATTTTATATAATAAGTGAAAAAAGTTTTCTATAAATCACTGATACTTTGTATATCTATTTTGATTAATTTAAAATTTTCAATTTTAATAAAACGAAAACAATTTCCATTTTCACAAACCACATTGGTCTTCTGTTTTCCAGAAAATTAAAATTAAAATATTCTTTTGAAAATTTTCACTGCAAATGAAAACAGTAAACACTTCGCAAACCAAACAGTCTAGTCTTAGTATACTCGTTTCAATTTTAAACAAACCTGAGGATTCAATTTGTCTAGTTGCACAACAATCTCTCCCAAGAACTTGTACCCTGATCCATCCTTGGCATGGAAATTGACAGGAGAGCTACAAAACCCTCCAATAAGCGAGTACACCTATTATACCCACAACAGAATTCTAATTAAATTCGGCAAACATTAGTGTAATACAAGACTTTAAAACCATAAAAAAAGGACTGTTAACTTGCCTTGTTTGGGTTACGCATGTCAAAGGCAGGATGGCTCAAAAGCTTTCGCACGTTCTCGACGTTGCCGGGAACGTTAGACATGGCTTGAAGAGAAAACCACTTATTCACAACCTAAAAAATCAAAGACAAACAATATCATTAGATTAAAGTTAAATATAAAACCCATACTCCTAAATTAAAAACATCATGCAAGGCCACAGCCAATGTTAGTAAGAAAGAGCTCAGACACTTTTGGTAAAAGAGATGTAATTTCGACTCAATGTTGGAGAGAACAATTTTAATATATTTTTCTAAGTCGAAGTTATAGTTTTGACACAATTACTGATATACATTATACGGATGTGTTTAAAGGAGTAAAACAAGTAGTTTGGGCTGGGGATAACCGATAGTCATTCGGAATGTATGCTATAGCTCTGCTCTAGCTCTAAGGGGATAAGGACAGAGAGAAAACTACTATTGGGATTCGGGACCTAGCATCATGGCCATTTTGACATTTTTAGTTCAAAATTATTGAATTACTGAGTAAAAATGTTCACTATCGATAATAAATTTTTAATACATTATTAGTTAGCTAAATAAATAAAATAGTCTTCCTAAAACAATAAAAAGAAATTTAAAATAAATATATATGTATATATCTTTAAAATATCATTATGAATTAACTGTTTATCATATCCATTTTCACTTTCGCTAGAAAACCAGCTTTTCTAGCAAGACAGTTCATTAGCTTTTTACAGATACACCAAGAACACTAAAACACCAATTCGACTATTATAATGACTCGGGAGACGAAATTGAGTAAAAGTAAACGGCAGGCTGAACAACAAACACAAAAGGTTTTTAGGAAAAAAGTTTAGGCAAGAATTACCAAAAATTCATGTTGCCACTTGTTGTAGAAGTCAGCTAGGGCTTCGTCACGAGGTTTCCCAGGGTTCTGGGCTATGGCTGCCAAAGCTGCAAATTGATCTGTCATATTCGTGGCAGCATTGTACTCGCTCAAAGCAAGCTCGGCAAACTCTGGAGCCTCAAGTGATGCGAGATACGCTAAGATAAAAGAAAATCATAATAAGTTAGCATCATATCCTTGAAGTGTATTTTCAACATAAACTCTTGATACAAACCCAGAGCAGTATTCTTCAGGGCACGTCTAGCCAAATTTGCATGGTCGAAGACATAAGCTTCCGAACTCCTATTGCTTTCAACCTGTGTACCAATGTCCAGAAATTGGTATTTTGCAGAAGAAAAGGAAGAGAAAATTTAAGCCGGATAAGGTAACTTTTACACGTTTCTCAATGTCAATATCCCGACTCTGAGATAGATAGATAGATAGATATTACAATGAATTACGATAGATATTACAATGAATTACTGATTGTATAAATGTTCAATTTCCTTATTTAGGTAGGTTAGTCAGACTGTTGGACCCTATATCAAGCTGAGTAACTATTACCCAGATCAAAGAAAACATAATTTTTCAATCATGAAAGTCCCTGAAATGTATAAAAGCAACCTACCACTGAACTCCACAGATTCATGATAACACAGAGTTTTATTGGACTTTCCCAGTATGCTTGGGTTTTACATAATCTTGTAAAGTAAATAACTGACTTTGGCTTCTCAATGTGACATGGGATTCATAATTCAGTAGATTTAGTTTGTATTAAGAGAATAGTCAGATCTAGGAATTATGGAGAAACTTCTCCAGGTTTTATACTAACACAGCCTTAAAATATATAGGTATTAAAGATTCAAAAAAATTACCGTCTTTAGAAGTTCTGCTTTTAGTTCACTGGCAAGCTGCTTTCTAATGAAATTTCGGACAGCATGAACAGAATCAGGGTCGGCAACTTCCATCATGTCCATTATCTCTCCTTCGCCAGGTAGAGTTATTGCCTTCGCGATAAATTCCTGGATAGCAAAAGGTAAGTCACTCTCATTGCCCACCTTTCCACCAAGGAAGAGACCATAAACATTAGGTGAATGTATGGATCATAATTTTTGTTTCGCACTCTTCAAAAATGGAACACAATTCTCTGTTAAAGCATGAGAAATGATTTCTAAATAATATAGCCAAAAGAGAGGAATTTTTAGAAACTTCAAGTTAAGTTTCAAAGGGGTTGAGTTAAAAAGTAATAAATGATTTTTAAAACACAGTGCCACTTCAGTAAACTTATTTTTGCAGAAGTCTTTAAAGCACAGTGGTAATTTTACTAAACAAACACGACATTTATTTCTGAAAGAAACTTCGAGAATACTTTATCTAAGCTTGGATCAGAAAGTATGGTCCTGAGACCATCCACAAACTTCGAGTTCAGGACTAGTGGTCTCTTTTGCTGTATATCAGCCACTAAGCTAAGCATAATCTTCCTTGCCAACACCTGCCCTGCCTCCCAACTGAAGCATAAAGAAGCAGAAAATAGTAAATAATTCTTCATCATTGCTCAATTTACATGAAACAATTTTATTTCTCCCAAACATTACTCACCGATTGAACTCGTCTGAATCATGAGCCAAGAGGAAATAAAGGTCATCAGTGGAGATATCAGTTTCAAGACGAACTGGAGCACTATAGCCACGAAGGATAGATGGAACTGGCCGCTCATTTACATTCGAGAACACAAATTCTTCCTCTTTCTGTTCAGCAAAAGAATAAAATTTAACCAAAATGACAACTTGAATTAAAGTAATGATGTAATGTATAGCAACAAAAGAAAAAGTGACATCAAGATAAGAAAAAAGCAACAATGAATATATATATATAAGAAGTGACAGAATAAGCCCAACTGATTACATTGATATTCCAGCCTCATTATTTTCAAAGATATCTATCACATTGATATATATCAGGTGATACAAAGATAAGAAAGAAGTAACAGTGAATATATTATATACCTATACTCCTCTGTCGACTGTCAGTATCAATATTTATTATTTTCAAGCCATGATATTATTTACTAAAGTGTGTGATACCTTAACAGCTTATGTAACATAAAATACGCTGTACATTCTAATAGATAAGATACGATAGAAGACAAGGTATATCAATGGAGATGCCTATGTAACAGGCAATACACTACCATTTTTTATTCTGGAAGTGTGTGCAGTGGCCCATGGTCTCATATATTCTTAGTTATGTACCATACAATTTTCTTAACGGTTCACAAGTTACCAAAACTGAGGCTGACATCAAGCATGGCCAGGCACCAAACAAAAGGCTACGACAGAAGGAAAAGTTTATCAAGCGACACACCTATGTAACAGACAACACACTAGCAATTGTTACTCTACATTTATTATCATAGGAGTTCCGACACTTAGTAAATTTCTTATCTTTTCCTTATTTTAATTTCTTTGTTAAAACGCGTATCCCCTTGAGGCACTCTCTTACTTCCCTTTATCTGCTTTCAAAATCTGAATGTCTTCAACCTTTTAATTCAACCATGAACCATGTCATATTGGAAACTCGAACCATCAACTATGACTACAATTATGTTTCTTGCTTAATCATGCATGATGACATCTAATACTGCATGATAATTGGTTTAATTTTCCTGCAGTGTCACCGATTTTAAGATAATAAATGTTCATATGTTTATCTTTTACTATTTTTCTACGAGATCAATGCATTATATGAAACTATCTGATACATAAGACACAAAAAGCATTCCCATACATGATACATGAATATGGTACAAATTTTGTCAAACAACAGGAAAACATCGAGAAAATGAATTAGTTGAAGCACAAAACTCACGTCTACCACGAAATGCACAAGAATTGTAACACGAAGGGAGACAACAAATTCAAGTAGAATTCTCAGCTGACCTTGGTAACACGAAGAATGGTACTATAAGTTGGGTGGTTGTTGCCAGAAAGATCCTGTAGAGTACCATTATGAGTCACAGAGGACAGGGGCAGGTCTGTTCCACTTAGGCCAACCAGGCCAACTACTACGGGAAGGAACATAGGTTCTTTATGTGGCTGCCCAGGAGTAGGCGGTACCTCTTGACTGCAAAAATTCCCCAATCAAGTAGAATATGAATAGTGAACTGCGAAAATTAGGCAACGGAGGAATGTGAACTCTTAAAAGTAAAACCAAAAGATATTGTACCTGAACTTTAAAGAGAAAGTATGAGCTTCAGCATCATAGGATGAAGTTACTTTAAGAAGAGGAGTCCCGGCTTGGGAGTACCTGTTATCGCAAATCATAACATTATATTAAAAATCATCACAGGGGAGGATAGAAGAATCCCAGTTTATAACTAAAGTTAACATACCATTGTAAGAAATTAGTGAAATCTGCATCATTTGCATCACGCATCGCAGCATAAAAATCTTCACAGGTCACAGCTTGTCCATCATGCCTCTTAAAGTAAAGATCAATGCCCTGAAATATTAACAAACTGAATGAAGAAAATGCATACTGAACATGTTACCATACGAAATGCAAAATTTCTTTGTTATCTTACTTTCCGGAACCCTTCGCTCCCTAATAGAGTTTTGTACATCCTGACAACTTCAGCTCCCTGATTGCAAACCATAGGATTGTTAAACAGTAGTCTTTTGGCTAAGACTGGGAAAAAAGACTGCCTATTTCGCTAAAAAGCCTAACCTTCTCATATACCTGCCGAAAAGCAAAATAGAACATGAGAAAATTATTGGTTATGCTGTCAAAAAGATTAATAAAAAAGATACAAGAAACAGAAAAGGCATAAACATGAATTGACATATCCTACCGTCACTGCAAGTTGAAGAGACAGACAGCATCCCCGTGTCAGAAACATATGCAACAGGATGACAGAAGATATCCAGACTTAAAATGGTTAAGAGCAATTGATGCACGATTCATTTTAAGTGAAAGAGAAAGAGAATGAAAACTTGCCAGTGTAGAAATTATCCATCTGCAAACCGAAAAATCAGAAACAAAGTGAATACAAATCATAAACAACTGCAAAGAAGAAGCTGAGTCACACAAATAAGCAGACAGAGTTAATGACCTTGATGTAAGAATGTGGTCGAACAGGGTGAGCCATTGGACCAGAATCCTAAAAAAATGAAAAAAGAGTTATATTGGATATTGACTTTAAATGTCATATCCGATATTTTAATCTGGCATGACGCTTTAAATGACTTGGTATAGATACAGCAACTAAATCAGCCAAGCAAAGTCAAGAAAACAGCAAGAATGGAGACCTGTGGGAACTGATAATTTCTGAGATTTGAAACATCAGCAATCCTCTTTACAGTACGACTTCCCATGTCAGACGAGAACTCCTATCAGATAAAAAGAACAGCTTATCTATTAACAAAAGAAGTGGTTGTCTTATCTGAGTATATTTGCTTTACTAAAAGAGACTAATACCTGATCACGGAAAACGGTAAGCCCTTCCTTTAAACTCAGTTGGAACCAATCACGACATGTCACCCTGAATTACAATTCAAGATTAACGATAAAATGTGACAGTTACCACCCTTGTATTTTTTGAAAATATATAAACAACAAAGAAGGAAGCGTATAATGGTCCCATAAAATAACCAGAGGATATTTGCAAAGGAGCTATAGGTATGTCAAGATATAAGCTAACCTGTTTCCTGTCCAGTTGTGGAAATACTGCATGACAGCAGAGATAAAAGCCTTAGAATAGTGTTTATAATAGATACAGTAATAGACATCCTGTACTTTACACGTTAGAATACCTCATGGCCAATAACTCCGAGGATGGCAGCATAATCTGCATCAGTTGCAGTTTCTGAAGATGCCAAGACTAGCTTGGAATTGAAAATCTGCAAAGAAAGACGCAAAGAATAAACATGCAACCATACAATGAGAAGCGGAAAAATACTTTTGATGGAAAACATCGAGAAGCATACATTTAAACTTTTGTTCTCCATGGCTCCCCTGACAATGAAAAGACACATCAGTACTTCATTTTAAAAACAATAGGAAAGAAGTATTTGTTGCAGTCACAAAATCTTAGTTTATCAAACACATGATTTATCATACATGTTAAAATCTGGAACTGCTACTATATTGAAGAGATCCAGGTCATATTCGAGGCCAAACACCTGTTTGCAGACAAAAACAAGTATAGCTATAGAAATAATAATAAAATATATAATTGTTAAATAATGAAACACTGGCGAGTCAAGACACTAACATCCTCATCCCACTTCATGGCCGCCTTCAATGAATACATAGCATGTACAGTTTTTGGTATGTCTTCTGCTGGTGTCCAAATCCTTAGAGACACTTTCCTACCTGACCGGGTAGTGAAAACATCATCTCTACTCTCCAACTGCCCAGCAACTAAAGCAAACAGGTAGCAAGGTTTCTTGAATGGATCCTCCCACAAGGCGTAATGCCGCCCTCCCTGAAAGTAATTGATTCCCGTAAAAACATCTCAACCCACCAATGATAAATACTAGAAATAAAACTCTCTTTTTTTCATGTTACCCATCAAGTATACCTCAATATCTCCTTGCTCTTTGAGATTTCCATTGGACAACAATACTGGGTACAGTGACTTATCAGCTTCAATACGGCATGTATATTTCGCCATAATATCAGGTCGGTCCTGTTGATCACAAGTTAAATGCTTAATAACATGAACAAATTGTCCTGGTGGATAGCAACGGACGTTGTTAAATTCAAAAACAAATCCTGAGAGAACCTGGTAAAATGTAATTTTCCGGAACCCCTCTGCTTCACATTGTGTGCAGAAATTCTTAGATGACTTGTAAAGCCCCTGCAGAAATAATTGCCAAAACAAAAATTACAGACAGAAACCTAAAAGTCAGGAGCAATCGATGATACAAATGAAGGCAAGTTTAGTAAAAAATTGAAGATAGTTAGAAATGATAAAGGTTTGTTTTACCTCCAAAGAGGTATTCTGCTGAGGCTGTATCTCAGTAACAATTTCCAAAACAAATGTACCCGCTGGTGGAGACAGAAGGGTCAAATGGCGAGAGTCCAAGTGATAATCACCATCCTGAATGAATATAGAAGATGTCTTACATACATAATTTGTTTGTCATGCACCCATTTCTACAACAAGTAGAAGACCCACCAGAAAAGCGACGATTAAAGATATCTAGTAAATGGAATAACCGTCTATAAGGGAATATAAAATACATACCTTAAGCTCCATGCCGTTGACCTTGATCGAAACAAGCTTCATATCCTGCCCATTAAGAACCAATGGAGAAGAAGAGCCTGCTACGCATAGATTGACATCAAAATACTAGTTAGAAATAATCGCACATTAGAGTGCAGCAAAAGGAAGCATAGAGTGCCTATTAAGAACCAACGGAGAAGAAGAGCCTACTACACATATACTAGTTAGAAATAATCGCACATCAAAGTGCAGCAAAAGGAAGCATACATTATTCATGACTACATCGCCGATAGACACCACTAGATTCAAAAGGAATGAATAAGAGTAATCCTACCCTCTACTCGGGGGTAAACGGAAATTTTCGAACTAACAATTGTTTTCTCCTCGCCCAGTGAGAAACTCAAGTCCACCTGAATGGGAGCTGGATTAATATTAAGAATCTCAAGGCAAAAACGATGAACTTTAGTAACAACTACCATACCGTGTCAAAATAGTAATCAGGCATCTTGTAATCCTTCAAAAAGATTTCCTTTGGTGCGTCCATTTTGGTCTCCTCAATCTCTTTTGGTAAAGTTCCCGAGGCAACAGAACAAATTAACTTCCTGCTGGGTTGCTTATCCCTCTGACACAATGATACACAATGCTCATAAGAAACCAAATTAATCAGAAAGGATCAAATTCTGAATGAAAAAAAGAAAATAATATTGAAAACTTACATGTACTATAGGAAACGAGATAGAATAATTTCTCGAACAGATTACCTGAATCAGAGAATAAATTAGCATCTTAAACAACTAATCTTGAAAAGTGAAAGCTACCAAATCTTCAAAGACAAACAAACCTTCGAACTAAACAAGCGTCTATAATGACAGAGACTTCTTGCAGAACTCTTAAAAGGGCAACAGTATCTCCCAACCTAAAACACAAAAACAATTAAAACTACAAACAACCTACTTTAGCCAACAAGATAATATAAAAGAATAACAAATTATCCAACTTTAACTTTAAAATCAGCTAACAAAGCAAACATACACCGACCCACTTCAAGAATCAGCAAATAATCATCATCTGGCACAAAAAGCATTGCGAAAGAAAAAAAAAACAGTACTTCGCATCATCAAATGACTAATAACGGAGACAGAAGATATAAAAATCTCTATAAATCAACCCAGCACGCAATGGTAACGAGAAAAGGAGAGAGAGAAAAGAGTAATCACAGGAGCAGAGGTGATCAAATTCAAAAGACTGGACTTCGCAAAAGACGAGCTTTTACACGGAAGAATCAATCGAGCCATAAACCCTAACTACTATTGTATATGTGATTATCAAACAAACAGCCAAATCTGATATAAACAAATAAATCCTCAGATTCGCAAAAACCCTAACACCAGAGACTCTGGATAAAAGTGAAGCAGACTGAGGCTAAACACTAATAAAGGACATATGGATAAAATTCAACATTTTATGGACGATCGAGAATTATTTATAAAATAAAGACACATAAATCTAAAATTGAATGGATCCAGGTCCAGGTATGAGATATAATCTGGAAACTGGTTAGGAAAAAGAAGTTGAGAGAGATGGCTGATTCACCTTTGATTGATGATCAGATATTCAGATTCAGAGAAGAAAAACCTTGAATGGAACAAAAGAGATAAATATATGTAAGAAAGTGATGTACTTTCGTACTACTTTATACCTAGGTAAACGTAAAAAATGGAACAAATTTAGCGACTCGCGATCTAAAAGACTATTATCGACTTAAAGATCTATATATTTTTTTATTTTTTAGTAAAATTTTATTGATGGAAATGGCATAAAACCAAATAGTACAAATCTAGGTATTTAAATGTAAAAAATAGCAAAAAATAGGCTTTAAACATAATTTGTAAAAGAAAATTTTGAAAAACACCAAAATTTGGTCCTCCTCTCCAAATGAAAGCTTTGGCCAATTTGAATGAGATTCAGCTTAACAAACTTGATTTGAACCAATCTATCTTCTAATCCATCTAATCATTCGATTTTTTCTCCAACAAAATTCTTTTCACGAAGCAGTCCAACAAATATATTCAGCTACCATCTTCTTCAAGCTTTCTTCTGTTTCCAATCTGAAAAATAACTCAAGCGCAAACAAAGACGAGAGAAAATAGGAGAAGATTAATCACGATTAGTGTAACCAAGGCCAAAACTTTCGAGGAAAAAATGACCAGAAGGTTAGATGGGGCATTATAGTGATTAAAGCTTTGTTTTTCTTTGCATTTCAGAGTCCATTTCGCAAGCCTGTCTACAGTTTGGTTCTGCATTCTTGAAATGTGCTTTATGGTCATACTAGGGCTAATCAATTTTCTGCATGTAAGAGAATCGATAAACCAGACAACATTTCTGTCTGCTAGAAGATTTATTAAAAGCAAAGTGTCTGATTAAATATCAACCTCAAACCAATTGTTTTGGTTCAGATTAACAAGCCTTCGAGCAAAGCTCTGGACTCAACAAGCTGAGGAGTAAGCTTACCAAAAATAATATCGGTACCTAGAATTATATCACCTTCTCCATTTCTGATTATAATACCTCGGCTTGACTCTCCGTTATGAATGCAAGCTCCATCAATATTCATTTTTAATCTTCCATTTATAAAAGCGATCAACTTCTGGTATGCAGGCTTTTTGTTTATGATTTTAGTAGATTTGCAACCTAAAGAAGTTCCTGGAGTAAGAGACTTAGACCAGTGTTTAGTATTAAGATTGTTCGACATGTCAATGCCTTTAATAATATTTATGATCCAATCAATTGAGTTCTTAACATTAGCTTGCTTCCCTTTAAATTTAGAGCTGTTTCTGTTTTTCTAAATAAACCAACAGATGATCTGAGGGACTAGATGAGTTATATGAACTGTATTTTTTGAAAATCAGAACCAACATCTTATCACATGAGTTATAACCATATATCTATGGATTTTTATCTTGAACAGACAACCAAAGTAATTTTATATTTGTCAGGCAAAATTGCAACTAACAAAAAGATGATTTTTATCTTCACAATTGTTGCAGATCTGGCATTTGGAGGTAATAGTTGAAGAGTTAGAAGATGGTCCGAGGGTGAGATTGGTTGATATAGGATTAGGTGATAGAGGAATATTAGAGTGTCAGATCTAGAGAGAGAAAGTGCTAAACAATATAGAGAGAGAAAGTTTCATACTATTCATCCCGGGATTCGTGAAGCGTGTGTGGTCCTTTTATAGTACAATTGCGGACCCCACACGCTTTAATTCGGTTTAATTACATCTTTTGGTCCCCGCTTTTAGGTTCCTTCCTATTTTGGCTATATCTTTACAATTCATGCATTTCAGCCCTTATACACTTATTTCTATGCATTTTAGCCCTTGTACATTTATTTCTATGCATTTTGGCCCTTATACATTTATTTCTATACATTTTTGGCCCTTGTCTTTTATTCTTCCTTATCAGTAGCATCCTAGTCTTAGTAAAAATCATTTTGCTAAGACTGAATAATTCTCCTGACAGGCCAAAATTACTTTTTCTTCGAACTTCATAAGTCCCTCGAAAAGTTGCTCCACGAGTCCCTTCGTATTGTCGAGGCCATGAACTACTTAGGCGAAAAGTCGCTCCACAAAACCTCTTCGACATAAAACCTCTTCGAATGATTTGCAAGCCTCCTCGAATATCTAAAACGGCCTCTTCGAGCTTCTGTTATACCGAGTAGCCCCCTCAATCCTTGCAACATTTTAAGCAAAATAGTCTTCGGATAAGTATATACTTAGGCGAAAAAAGGGTGCTATGATTGATGATGTCATTACACACACTGGTGTCAGCAAAAAACGGTACCAATTCTTCTGACATTGTTGTCAGAAAACTCTTCCCCTTCCCCTGACAATCTCTGACACAAAACTCTTCACCTTCTGCTATAGCTAGGCGACCGAACAATGTCCACCTATGTGGACCATCGTACCCCTAGGCAAATAACATGAAAATGTCCACGGGCTTCATTTGTCAAGAAAGCCCACTAGTCTTCTATAAATACCAACATTTTTCTTCATTAATGCAACTTCTGTTCAATTATTTCTAGAGAGATAAAGCTGGCGAACAAGCCCCGTCGAATTCCTGAGTGGTTGTTGATTAGTAAACGATTCGAAGAGAGGGTTGCTGCTGGTGAAGACGTAAGGCCTCATCCCCCACCATTGACTACAACCTTTTTTGGTGCCTGGCCTCCTTCGAACAACTCGACCGCCATTATACCTCGTGAAGTAGCTCGTCAAAGCTTGCTCAACGAAACAAACCCTCCTAGGGAAATGGGTAAAGAGAGATCACACAAGCATTCATCAGGTTCGAAGAGGAAGAAATCCCATAGAGACAGAAAAGGTTCTCATGAGTGAAAGCGGGCCAGGGAAGCTCCCCTAACAATTCGAGAACCAACTGCCCCAACTAACGTTGAAAACCTCCCCCAAAGATCTTCAAGTCCTCGAAGGACTTCGAGGAGTCCTCCTCGAAACCAAGACCTTCAACATAATTCTGTAAGTCCTCCTCGAAACCAAGATCAACAACATAATTCTGGAAGTCCTCCTCGAAATCGAGACCAACAACATAATTCTTGAAGTCCTCATCGAAACCAAGATTAACAACATAATTCTGGAAGTTCTCCTCGAAATTGAGACCAACAACATAATTCTGGAAGTCCTCGTCGAAATCAAGACCGTCACCGTGATGCTGGTAGTTCTCCCCGAAGACAAGACCTTCATCGTGATGCTGGTAGTCCTCCTCGAAGACAAGGAACAGATGTGTCTAGTCTGCCCTCCACGCCATCCATGACCATTCATGGAACTCAATTCTCCCCCTCAAGGACGCTTATTATCGATGAAGACATGCGTATTTTACATGAAGAAACTCTAAACCTTAAAGTTACGAAACCTCTCAATAAGCCCTTCGGACAGAGATCGCCCATTATCCCTTCCTCGGGCCCTGCAAACGGTGCAACATCTTCTTCGAAAATATCTGAGGAACAAGCTCGCCGGATTGCTCCAAAATCTAAGGGGGATATTGCATTGCCCTTGGAGTTAGACAATATTGCCGGCAATAACATTAGGGGTATTGAGAACAAGCACATGGTGGCCCTTGCCAATATCAAGTATAAATACTTTTCGAGGGAGGAGGAGACGATGCTTAGGGCTCGATGGGGCATCCCTCGATATGTCAACATTAGATTTCCCTCTGAGGGAGAAACACCCTTATCTGTGAGGGATCACGAGGTGGTGGTCTACACAGAAATCATGAATTGGGGGCTAAGGTATCCCTTAGACCCCCTTTTTATTGAATATCTCTCGAAGATAGATCTTTGCCCCTCACAGGTTGGGCCCAATATGTGGTTCACGTTAATGGCCTGCATAATGGCCTCAAGGCTCTCAGGGCAAGAATTTTCTCTGGAGCAAATCATTGGTCTTGCTGGTCTGGCCCGAAATCCTTACTTCCCCTTCTATTCATTGACATTCAATCGGGGGCAAAAAATATTGAAGGATCTATTGGAGGCCGACAAAAAATTGAGGCAACAGTTCCTCTTTTTCTCTGGTTGCTGGGAGACTAGATCAGAAGCCACTCCTTCGAATCCTCACAAACTTTCGCTAAAATGGACAATGAAATGTAAGTATTCCACCAACTTTTATCCTTCGAACTTAAGCCTTCGAAATTTATGCTTTCTCACAAGCTTCCTCGAAAACCTGTATGTCTTCGAAGTAATACGCTCCCTCGAAATTGTATGTTGTGTTGATATTTATTTTCTTGTTACAGCTATGACTGGGGTGTCCAAACCCTACACCGACTATGTCGAGGGAGCTGCCACTATTTTTACTAACCTTCGCTTGTGGGCAAAGGAGCAGTGGGACAATCGATTCCGCCGTTGTTTTGTGGACGACAACTTGGCTAGGAGTCGACTCTGGAGGCTTAATCCCCAAGATCGCATAAGTATGAGGGGACTAATGACTCCGCCTTCGGAACGGGAAGTGTTAGAGCAGTGTAGCCAACATGATGTCACAATCTATCTGCCCAAGCGCTCTCGCTCGCAAAGTCACCTGGATGAACCTCCAGAAGATGAATCAGCACCAACCCAACCACTGAATCCCAAAGTAGCTACTAACAATCAAAGGCCTCATGCCTCGGAAAATGCAGGGGCGTCGAATTCTAAAGACCCTCGAACAATTGAAGCCCCTCGAACAAGGGAAGCCCCTCGAACAAGCGAAGCCCCTCGAACAAGCGAAGCCCCTCGAACAAGCGAAACCCCTCGAACAAGTGTTATTGCTCCAACAAATCCCACTCCTCCTGTCCCTGCTCCCATCCTCCCACCAAAAAAAGATGGCAAGAAAAAAGACTTGAAGGGGAAGGGTATTCTTCTTGAGCCCATCGAAGAACAATCCGAGGGAGGAGAAACCCCTGACAATAATGAAGAGACTAATTTTGATGCTGAAAACAGGGGTGGCCAGTCACCCAGGGAAACTTCCTACCAATACTTGCACTCTCCTCTTACTGAGGCTTCTCACCCAGCTTCCCTCGAAGACAGTCCAAGGCTGGCTCCTATCCCTGCTCCTCGAACAAACCCTCCACTACTTATTCATCCAGACGTTGCTTGTGGTAATTTTTCTGAATTTGATTCTTCAGCGTTAGGGTCTCCTTCGAGCTCCTTCGAAGTCCTCTTGGATGATGAGTTCTCAATGAGTCTTCGGAGACTGCTACATACTTCAGTGAACCGAGGAAAGAAGATGCGCCATCTTGAAAAGCGCAAAAATTACTACAAGTTCAAGGCGTCACTAGCTGCCTCTGAGCTCGAGGAGGCCAAGAAGGAGTATGCAGTGATCGAGGGCCAAGCTGACGCCTTGTACGAGCGTCTTTCTGCCTCTGAGAATTATGTGACAATGCTAGAGAGGTGTTGCCAGCAAGAAAGGGACTTGTACAAGGAGAAGACTAATGCCCAGGAGCTGATGATATCTGAATACAAGAAGGGGCATCGCAAGGCTTGCGATGGATTCGAGCAATGTACTGAGGCTCTTCGAAAAGTAGTTGGAGAGCGCGATAATTTGGAGAAAAAGATCAAAGGTTTCCCAGTAGAAGTCGAAGAGGCGAAGGAGAAAGCTGTGGATGTTTATGCAGCAACATGTTTGAAGAGCTTAAAAGCTCGGGATGCTGCCACTCGAGCTGGCTTGTTGACCTAGATATATGCTGAGCACCCTGAATATGACATGGGGCCTTTTTGGAAGCTTGTCCCCCCAGAACTTCGCCCTCCCCAAATAGTCGTAAGTGAGAGTGAAAACTCAGAAGGTGAGGGGAGTGATACCTCGAAAAATGCCGATTGAGTAAAAGTACTATAGGTAATTCTGTTTTTTGTATATGGCCTAAAAAGGCCTCTTTTTTGCAATGATTGGAACTTGCTGTGTTGCTTTAACTTTGTAAGAGCACTGAATATTTGACTTGTCAATGTATTGTATCTGGAACAAGTTCATAATGATTATCAGTTAGATAAATTGTTCTTCGAATTATGATTTCATTGGCCCTTCGAATAATTAGTACTTGGATAAATTCATAAATTTTATTGGCCTTCGAACAGCTAGTGTTAGGTTTGTAATAAGGCCATCGAACTTCAAATTGATTGGCCATCGAACTTCAAATTGATTGGCCATCGAATAATTATTACTTAGATAAATTGATAAGTGTTATGCGTTTAATAAGGTCTTCGAATTCCAACTTACTTGGCCTTCGAACAGTTCGTACTTAAATAAATTTAGCAAGTTTTATGCTTGCAATAAAGCCTTCGAATTCCAACTTACTTGGCCTTCGAACAATTTTTACTTAGGTAATTTTAGCAAGAGTTACGCTCGCAATGATGCCTTCAAATTCCAATATACTTGGCCTTCGAATAATTTTAGGGTCTCCAAAAACAATTTCAAGGAGAAAATGTTCTGATTCACAACTGAGAGTGGCTTCGAGGCACACCTTAATGTGACCCGAAGAATAGTTCGAAAGTCCCAAAACATCGTGACACACCTTAATGTGACCCGAAGAATAGTTTGAAGGTCCCAAAATATCGTGGCTTACCTTAATGTGACCCGAAGAATAAAGTAAAAATAATAATAAACAATCGTGCGAGGGACAATAATTCGAGGCACATGTTACTGTGGCTCAAAAAATAGTTCGAAGGACAGCAATTCGAGGCACATGTTACTGTGACTCAAAAAATCGTGCGAGGGACAATAATTCGAGGCACATGTTACTGTGACTCAAAAAATAGTTAAAGGCAAAGAAACTTTGTATTTAAGGGGATCACCGAAATACCTCATTAAAACCTTCCTGTGCCTAACAGGGTAGGAAAGAGTGTGTCCTCACCAAAAAATTTCCCAAGGGATACATAGAAAGTGAAAAGAATACAATGTCATCTCCGAGCTCTGCTAATCAAGGTACAACTTTAAATGCTCAATATTCCAAGGTAAGCGGAGATATCGTCCGTCTTTATCTTTCAACCGATATGTGTCTGGTTTTATCCTTTCGGTGACCTCATAAGGGCCTTCCCAATTCGGTCCCAACTTCCCCAAACTTTTGTCCTTAGTGTGCAAGAAAACTTTGCGTAGGACCTTGTCCCCCACCTGGAAGTATCTATGGCTGACTTTGGACGCATATCGACTCCTCATAAGAGTTTGATAGTGAAAGGAAGTCAGCTGCGCCCGCTGTCTCTTTTCCTCTACCAAATCTAAAGCCAATGCTCTATGCTGGTCATTTGTGTCTGAGTCATAAGTTGCTATTCGATGTGAAGGAAAGAGGATCTCCGGAGGGACCACGGCATCCATCCCATAAACTAAGGCAAATGGGGATACAGCGGAGGCTGTCCGGGGGGTCGTTCGATATGCCCACAACACCTCCTGTAAATAGTCAGGCCATTTCCCCGCCTTACCTTCCAAGTTCTTTCTCAAACCGTCGAGGATGGTGCGATTAGTTACTTCCACCTGCCCATTTGCCTGGGGGTGAAATGGTGCCGAAAAACATTGCCGTATGCCTCTTGACACACAAAACTCTGGAATTCTTTTTGTCAAATTGTGGTCCATTGTCCGTGGTAATCTGCAACGGTACACCAAAACGATAACAAATATTAGATAAAACAAATTTGATCACGTCTTTGGCCTTTGTTCCCGCGAGTGGCTCAGCTTCCACCCACTTAGAAAAATAATCGACGGCCACAATTATCGTTTGTCTGCCCCTAGAGGCCATCGGTAGAGGTCCAACCAAGTCAATGCCCCACCTGTCAAAAGGAAGTGCCTCTGAGATGCTTTCCATCAACACTCCCGGTTTGTGAATTACATTAGCATAGCGCTGGCACGTGTCACATCGTTTGACCAAATCTTTTGCATCAGCTGAGATAGTTGGCCAATAATAACCTGCCAAGAATACCCTGCGTATCAAAGCCTTATATCCACAGTGAGCGGATCCTTCTCCGTCATGTAACTCGGAGAGGATAATTTGTGACTCAGGCCCACTCAAGCACCTTAGCAATGGCCGACTCAAAGATTTTTTATACAGCAACCCTCCCAGCAAAATGTAACCATGAGACTTGAATCTAACTTTTCTGGCTTCATATTTGTCGACGGGCAAAACGTCATGAGCCAAAAAATCAATGAGGACTGTGCTCCAATCAAGCGTGATCGCGTGGCTTTCCTCCGAGATGTTCATCACATGGTCTTTACTAATTGAGATCGATGGGCATGTCTGGACCAGAACCCAGGGATAACCCTCTGTCCGTGAAGCAGAGGCGAGAGAATCCGGGACGGCATTTAACTCTCGTCGGACATGCTCGAACTTGACGCCCTCAAAACCCGACGCCAAATCTTTCATCAGCTTCAAATACTGTATCAGTGTTTCCTTCCTTGCCTCGGACTCCCCCGAAGCCTGATTTATCACCAGCTGAGAATCACTGATCAATTTTATCCGCCGAGCCCCGCATATTTGAGCCAAACGTAGGCCGGCTAAAGCTGCTTCATACTCAGCCTCATTATTAGTAGCTTTGAAACCGAAACGAATGGTTTGGAACATAGCTACCCCTTGCGGGGATATTAATTGGACACCTGCTCCGCTGCCTGAGATGTTCGATCCACCATCCGTTCGTATCACCCATTCTTCCTCGGCGACTATACCAGGTGCCTCCTGCTCTTCCCTGACTGAGTGGAACTCAACCAAAAAGTCTGCTAAAACTTGTGCCTTTATCGCCGTTCGAGGCTCAAATGTTATGTCGAAGTCTCCCAGCTCTACGGACCACTTAGTCATCCTGCCGGAGATGTCTGGTCTTTGTAATAGACTTTTCAGGGGAAATGTCGTTCGAACCACAATTGGATGGGCTTGAAAGTAAGGCCTCATCTTTCGTGCCGCTGTTACCAATGCCAAAGCCACCTTTTCCAAAGTAAGATACCGCTTCTCGGCGTCCAGCAAACTCTTACTGACATAATAAATTGGCCTTAGGAGAGAGTCATCTTCCCAGAGGAGAACAGCACTGACAGCACACTCGGATACTGCTACGTAGACGATCAACGTCTCCCCCACCAAAGGTTTAGATAAAACTTTCGGAGAGGTTAAATACTCCTGAATTTGACGAAAGGCCGTCGAACATTCTTCGGTCCAACAAAATTGCTTCGCATTCCGCAATATTTTAAAGAACGGGGCACACTTATCCGACGAGCGAGAAATGAATCGATTCAGAGCAGCCAATCGGATTTGCACCTCTTTAATGCTTCGAGGAGGAGTCATAGCGATCAAAGCTCTTAGCTGCTCAGGGTCAGCCTCAATGCCTTTTTCGCTGATCATATAACCAAGGAATTTACCGGACCGCACACCAAAAATGCATTTTTCCGGACTGAGTTTGAGATTGACTCTACTCAAGTTGTGAAATGTCTCCGCAAGGTCGGCAAAATGGTCTTCGTCGTGTTCACTCTTAACCAACATATCGTTGATATAAGCTTCCATAATCCGCCTAATCTGCTCCTCGAAGGTTTTATTGACCAGGCGCTGATAAGTTTCCCCCGCATTCTTTAACCCGAACGGCATGACCTTGTAACAATACAAACCTCGCCCAGTAATGAAAGAAGTGCTCTCTTCATCTGTAGCAGCCAATCGGATTTGATTGTATCCCGAGTAAGCATCCATAAAAGATAGCAATCGATTTCCGGAGGTCGAGTCCACTAATTGATCAATGCGAGGGACAGGAAAATGATCTTTAGGACAAGCTCGGTTC
Organism: Limnanthes douglasii subsp. nivea; assembly: GCA_036936605.1. Lineage (NCBI taxonomy): Eukaryota > Viridiplantae > Streptophyta > Magnoliopsida > Brassicales > Limnanthaceae > Limnanthes > Limnanthes douglasii. The sequence continues at coordinate 257,165 of JAUPFV010000001.1, forward strand.
AAGTCCGTGAAGTCGATACACATTCTCCACTTGCCATTTTTCTTTCTCACCAACACCGGATTCGACGCCCATATAGGATAATGTGACTCGCGAATATGACCTATGCTTAGCAGCCGTTCGACCTCCGACAAAATCGCTGAGGCTTTTTCCGGGGAGACAGGCCTTCTTTTTTGGACTATGGGTCGGACATCCAATCGTATCGCGAGCTTGTGACATATAATTTCCGCCGGCACACCAGTGACATCCTGTGCACACCAAGCAAACATATCGAGTTTATCAGACAAAAAAGCAATTAACTTCCCTTTAAATTCGGGGGAGAGGTGGATCCCTATTTTCAAAACTTTGTCAGCCGCGAACTCGTGAGTTGCAGAATCTTCCTCTGGGACTTGAAATCCGGGGGCCTCCCTCGGATCATCGCAAGGGATGACCTCGGGGGGTGGCCCCTTTAATTGCTATGCTGGGTCAGAGGGCCCCCCTCGAACCCCTTTGGAAGACAGGGCTATCTGGTAACATTCTCGTGCCATCTTCTGGCTACTTCTGACTGTTCCAATGTTGTTCCCGATCACATACTTTAGACATTGATGCACCGTGGAGATGACACCATGCATCCGAGATAACCAAGAGCGACCCAGGATGGCATTATAAGACGTTGGTGCGTCAACCACAATGAAAAGTACCTCCACCTCTTTTTTGAATGGTCCACGACCCAACTCTACCATACATTGAAACTCCCCCACAACAACCGCTGTGGCACCAGTGAAACCCACTATTGTCCTGTCGGATCTTCGGATGACCGGTGGGTCAAAAATGCGGCGGTAAGTACTCATAAACATGATGTTCGCGGAAGCTCCCTGTGTCGATGAGTATTTTTTGAATCTGATCCCCAGCAATGCCCGCCGCGATCACTACAGCGTCCTCATGAGGGCCTGCAACATTACGCATATCATCATCATCAAAACAAATAATAGGAGAAGGCGACCGATGCATTTGTGCGGAGACTCCAGCTTTGATTTGGGTAATCAGATTCACCATGTGCCTTTTGCGAGAGCTGTTAGAGTTTCCTGCGATTGTGTCTCCACCAAAAATTGCTAAAGAATCAAAAAATGCACAAAGACTGTCCACCTTTCCCCTTGGAATTTCTTCCTCGACCAGGTTTACATTGTTCCTCCCAACTTTGGGGTCTAAATATTCTTGTTCGATGTCAAAATCGTCAACCCCTTCGGAAATTACCATGGCTGTATCAGTATTCTTCGAGACAGCTTTTACCACGGCATTTTTCTGAGAGTGTTTCTTGACATACTCCAACAGCATTCCATTCTCAATGAGAGCCTGCACCTCCTTCTTCAAGGCTATGCAATCTTTAGTGTCATGGCCCACATCCTCGTGATATTTGCAATATTTGTTGACACTTCTGCTTTCCCTTGGTGTTTGTATGGGAAAAGGCTTCCTGAACGTGACCGAAGACTTAGCCTTATCAAATATCGCAGCAACATTTTCTGTCAACTCCGCATAGTAGTCGGGTCGAGTCCATTTGTTTGACATGTATCTTCCCCCTTGATTATGGTTTGATTGATTGCCATAATACTGCGGGTTTGATTTTTGCCTTGGAGGATACTGACCCGTGCTTTTAGCTTGAACGCTTGACCGAGGGCCCTGAGAGCTTGGCTCAGCCCTTTGAAATTGATTATGGTCCAATTGCTCTCCGGAACCTTTCTCTGAAGCTTGGGTTTCTTCCACCAAGATTCTCTTCTCAACTTGATCTAGCAATGCTCCGAAGGTCATCGCCTGACTTTCTGCTACCGTGTCTTTCAACAACCCGGGGAGCAAGCCCATCCTGAACGATGCAAGCGCCACGGAATCCTTACAGTACTCCATATCTGTTTTGGTTTTGACAAAGCGATTGATATAGTTTTTGAGGCTCTCCCCCACTTTTTGTCGACAGTAGATTATGGTGTCCCCGTTGGCCCGAAACTTCTTGCTTCCCACGAAGTGTTGTCTAAAGATGTTCCAGAACATGTCAAAGTTCTTAATAGAGCCCTGAGGTAGCCTGTTGTACCATTTAGATGCCACCCCCTTGAAAGTCTGAGAGAATGCCCTGCACAGAAGCTTATCATCGTCGTCGAAGTTTATCATAAAGTTCTTAAACTGCTCGATGTGATTATCCGGATCCTGAGTCCCATCGAACTTTTCAAGCTTCGAAATGTCAAAGTGCTTTGGAAGGTTCCCCACTAAGATCTCCGAGGACAGAGAAGAGGCTCTCCAATTATGTCCCGTACGATAAATGTTGGACCTCAAATTATCGTTGTTTGAAAAGTACAGCCCTTCCTCGGAGGGCAAAGTGTATTGCTGCTGCCATTCTGAATTTCGAGGACCCATATCATCCTTCCCTAGGCACTTCGCCTGCTCATGAGAGCGATCACCAACTCGGTCGTGGCGACTCTTTTCCCGCGAGGATTTCCTCTCCGAACTCCTTCCTCTTCGGGCTCCAGTTCGCCTCTGATCACGCTTTTTCCTCCTATGGTATCTTCGAGGAGATGATTCAGAAGTACTATACCGCGAGTAATCGCTTGAAGTAGCCGAGTCTGAACGGTATTTTTCTCTCCTCCTCGGAGAGCGTCGCTCACGCCTCCGATATTTATCATCTCTCTTCTTGGGACGAATTCCGACGTCCCGCTCCTCACTTTGTTCGACGGGTTCTCTTCTTATCTCAGACCGAACATTTTTCTGGGCGGCTTCCTTCTCCGCCTTCAACCTTTCGATTTCCAACAGCAGCTCATTCCTCTGAGCCAAGAGGGCGGAGTCATCGAAAGCGTTCTCGACTCGCCGACCTCTTTCTCCTTTGGATTCCAAGTCGTCCTGAAAGTCATCCGCCTCCATGTTTTCCTCGTAGTGATCAATTAAATCGTCCCCTGGGCCTTCCATGGTTCTCCTCGGAACAGGAATTATTTCTAGGAAGTGATTATCGTCGGAGCGATTTTCGCTTCCCACAGACGGCGCCACTGAAGAGTTAGAAGATGGTCCGAGGGTGATTTTGTTATGCGAAGATTGGTTGATAGAGGATTAGGTGATAGAGGAATATTAGAGTGTGAGATCTAGAGAGAGAAAGTACTAAACAATATAGAGAGAGAAAGTCTCGTACTATTCATCCCGGGATTCGTGAAGCGTGTGTGGTCCTTTTATAGTACAATTGCGGACCCCACACGCTTTAATTCGGTTTAATTACATCTTTTGGTCCCCGCTTTTAGGTTCCTTCCTATTTTGGCTATATCTTTACAATTCATGCATTTCAGCCCTTATACACTTATTTCTATGCATTTTGGCCCTTATACATTTATTTCTATGCATTTTGGCCCTTATACATTTATTTCTATGCATTTTGGCCCTTGTCTTTTATTCTTCCTTATCAATAGTGAGGTGTCTTTTCATTAAGATATAATCAATATGGATAAGATTTTTAATGAGTTTCCAACAGAGAAAGAAAAAATTCCTCGGAATGAATGAGTTCTAGATTTTCTTGAAGATGATGGACTGTGAATGTTGGGTTCTAATGTTGTCCGAGATAAGCTTTGTATTGAAATTATTATCAATACAGTGTCTCCAAATCAGTAAGTTTTTTTTCAAAATTAACCTTAAATATATTTATGAGGTTGACTCTTTCATTAGACATGGAGCCTTCCATAACCTTGATATCCCAAGAATTATTTTTCCATAATGTATTAACCTTAGTATCCAGATACCAACAAGTGTTTTCATTGTTGTTTGAATTAGATATAGGAGGTAGATTGTGCCATACATCCACCCAGAAATCCATTTCACATCTTCCAAGAATCCACTATAAGTTGCCTTCTACTTGATCTTTAATTCTTGTTAATCTTTTTCAAACTAAAGAACCAAGTTTAGTCACATTAGCTTTTAATGGATGAAATTTTTTGCAATATATGTTGTGCATTATGTTAGACCAAAAACATGAGTTTTTTTTTAAAAGAAACCAAAGCTTTTGTGAGAAGGTTTGTTGAATATCATCAAGTTTTATGATGTCCAACCCTCCCTCTCCAAAAGGCCTACAAATAGAGTTCCAAGATGTCTAGTGAACTGTGTTTACAGTGTACTTGGATCTCCAAATAAATTTGTTGAAGGTAGTTTCCAACTTTTTAATGATGTTTTTTGGCAACATGTTGTTTTGCATCCAGTGATAAGTTATAGGAAGCAAGACGTGAGATATTAGAGACAATATTCCTTCATAAGAAAGGTATTTATTGTCCCACTCAGTAATCTTGTCATTAACTTTATCTAGAATTGAGTTGAAGTTATTTCCTTTGTTATTGTTGTAGAGAGTTATCCCTAGATAGTTAGTAGGAAGGAAATCAACAGAGAAGTCTGTTTGAACTTTTAGATTATTGATTCTGGTTTGTTGAGTTCTATAGGAGATAATCAACTTAGTCTTTTTCTTGTTGATTCCTTGCCCAAAAATCTTTTGATATTTGTCAAGAAATCTATTAAGATTTTCTATGGATGATGGTAAGTTATTAGTAAACACAAGTACTTCATCAGCAAATGCAATACACGGTATAAGATATTCAGTTTTTTATGCAAATTTTAATTTTTTGTTAGTACTAAACAAGTTGAACATTCCTCTGATAAGAACTTCTTCACCGATGATGAAAATGCTTGGAGATATTGTATCTCTTTGCCTTAATCCTCTCAACATATAGAAGTAGTCAATGATTTCTCCATTTATAAGCATAGAGATGTAAACATTATTAACCATCTTTTGAATTAGATTAATAAAATCAACTCAAAAACTAAAGAAGATAACACTTTAAATATGAAAGCATAAGACATCATGTCGAATGCTTTGGACATGTCAAGCTGAATCATGATGTTTCCAGCTTTAGATTTTCTGTTAATATCATGAATGAGCTATTTAGCTATCATGATGTTATCATGAATCAATCTCCCCTTAACAAAGGCACTTTGAGAATTATAGATAATGTTAGGCATAATTTTAGCTAATCTCTGGTGTATTAGATTTGATAAGACTCTGTTAAACATGGAACGGAGACCAATAGGTATGTAATTGTTCTAAAAGTATGATTTGTAGTTTAAAGAATTAAGTAAATACCCATAGCAAATATACCTTTAGGGATACAGTTACCTTTTAGATAGGAGCTGAGAGCATTACAAAATTCTGTTTTGATGGTACTCTAGCAATATTTGAAGAAGTAAATATTATAACCATCAATACCATGGGCACTCTCATTCTTCATAGAATTGATAATTTTCCACACGGGGGGGGGGGGGGGGGGGGGGGGGGGGGGGGGGGGGGGGGGGGGGGGGGGGGGGGGGGGGGGGGGGTGGGGGGGGGGGGGGGGGGGGGGGTGGGGGGGGGGGGGGGAGGGGGGGGGGGGGTGGGGGGGGGGGGGGGTGGGGGGGGGGGGGGGGGGGGGGGGGTGGGGGGGGGGGGGGGGGGGGGGGGGGGGGGGGGGGGGGAGGGGGGGGGGGGGGGGGGGGGGGGGGGGGGGGGGGGGGGGGGGGGGGGGGGGGGGGGGGGGGGGGGGGGGGGGGGGGGGGGTGGGGGGGGGGGGGGGGGGGGGGGGGGGGGGGGGGGGGGGGGGGGGGGGGGGGGGGGGGGGGGGGGGGGGGGGGGGGGGTGGGGGGGGGGGGAGTTATGATTGTTGTTGGTGTAGTGTAGAATTTCCATCTTCTTAACATTATCTTCAGTAGCTTTAACGTTGTCAAAAATGTTACCAAAATGCTTGGTATTCCACAATTTTAAACAAAGTTTTAGTCTCTTCATCTTGTACCAAAAAATGTGGCCAGCGTTGCTTTGAATATGAAAATTCCAGTCCTAATCAATTATACTAAAAAAACTACCATCATTTGACCACATATTCATAAACTTAAAACTTTTCTTTTTGTTGTTAGAGAAATGAGAGTTAGAAGAGACATCAGAGATTAAGAGAGGAGTATTGTCAGAACAAGTTTTAACCATGTGAAAAAACGATGTTTCCTTGAAAGTATTCAGCCATTTATCATTGATTAAAGCACGGTCAAGTCTATTCCATTTAGTGATTCTGTTTCAGGTGTATTTAACCTCCATAACTGGCATCTTCAAGATTGCAGGCCCTGATAGCTTTATTAAAGTTGTTCATGCTGTTTTGACGGTTGAAAGTGCAACCCAACTGCTCATCAGAAGATGATATGACATTATAATCTCCAGCAGAGATCCATGCCTTATTTAAATCAGCAAAAGTCTTCAAATTATCCCATAATTCTATTATTTGAAGCCTCTGACACTTCGCACAAACAGAAGTAAAGTAGAAATTGTCTTCTAAACCAGGGTAATGAACATCCATATGCAAACATTGATCAAGATCGTGAATAATGTCTATCTTGATATATTTTATCCAAAAGATCCATATCTTATTGGATATATTAGCTTTATACTCTTTAAAACCAAGTAACTTAACAGTTTCCTCAAGCTTATCAATTCTAGCCATAGGTTATTGGATAACTAATATTTTCCTTTCAGTCTTAATCATAGAAATCAGTATTCTCATTGTTGGTTTGGTGTTTATGCCTATAGAATTCCAGCTAATTATCATTATTTTTATCAGATAAGGATTTGTGGAGTTTGTTGTCCCCAGAACACTTAAGGGGTCTGACTGCTAGTTTGCTTGTTTTTTTTCCTTTTTTTGCTGATTTTAGATTTCTATTAATAATGATGTTGAAACTTTGTTTAGGTGAAGAGCATTTATTGGTTGGAGTGGTTGTACTGCTTCCAATATTTTCTGGATCTGATGTGCTTGTATTATCGTTGTCTTGTTGGCTGCACTGAGTATACCCTTGTTCAAGCTTCTTTAAGGCTTCAATGATTTCCATGCTATCTTTTGAGGATGATTATTTGTTAGACTCAATTGGCTGTTTCTTCGCAATGTTCACCTTTTTTAGTTTTTTAGTAATCTGATCATGAAAGTTGTGACTTTGAATATTTTGTTCTTGAAATGAATGGTTTTTACTTTCATCTCTCTCAGATTCTTGGTCTTTTTGGGTTACGATGGATTTGATCTTCCTTTTGGTAAACTTTATATATAATTTGGGTTGTTTTGGTATCAGTATTGCTTTGAATTTCCTTAGCCTGACTTCATATTTATTGAAAGGTATCATTATTGTATTCCTCCTCTTTGGTTTCTTCTGTATCATTCTTTGGAAATTTCTTGCATCTTGAAACTTTGTGTCCTATATGATAGCAATAATTACAGTAGAAATAGACATTTTTGTATCTTATCGTTACCCATCAACCATCATTCGAACGAAAACCAATCCACATACTGTGCTTCAACCTTCTTGAAATATCAATCTAAATTTGGGCATATGAAGCATTTCCATAAGCTATGTTCATTTTTGGCACTATAACTTTGTAAGTTGTTCAAAGAGTTGCAGCTTAATCATTTATAACTTTAGAGTCATATAGGAATTCAGGTAACTTTTCGAAACGAACTCAGACCAGAGCCATAGGATTTTCATATTTTTTGTTAAAATCTTGGCTCCATCTTAATATTCTCATCACAAAATCATCAATTCTACAGACGTTTCTTAACCAAATAGTACATATATCTTATTTTAAATTGAATTCCAGACAAATGTGATGAGAATCCCAGATTTCATAGCTGTAACTTCTTTTGAACTTTAAGGAATTCAATAGACTATTTAAGGCCAATCTTTTTAAAACACCATTGCTGAATCTCCCCACTAATGTGGTTTTTGATTGTTGAAGTAAGTGATCTTTAACCTCATCAGAATATTGGACTAAAATATGATTCTCTGTTTCTTTTGTACTTTTGGGCTTCAGATGAGTAACAAATGAGTAAGTTCTAGGTTTTATCAGATCAGTATAAGATTTATTGGCTTGATGTTGAGATGATTCTCCTATAAATAGATTTAAATGAATAATGGGATATTCTTCAATTGCTTTAAATTGGATATTGTGAGGATCCATAGGTAGGAGAAAGAGATCTATAGAATAAAGATATGAAACAATATAAACAGAGTAGGTTCTTCAATGGTGGTTTCTTGCAGTGTTATTTTTCCTCCCAATCAGCTCATATAACCTGTTCTTCGGTATCAACGTAAAGTTTTTCAAAGATCTATATTTTTATTATTATATATTTATGAGAAATATCTATTTCATTCAAATATTTATTATTTAAAACATATTAAATATTCTAAATAATTTTAGATTAGAAACATGTGTAAAATGTATTTATTTTTTTAAAATTTAAAACATATTATGAGTGATACTAGTTCTGTTCATCTTAAAAATCAAAACCAATGGTATTTTTAGATTTTTTTTTCGAATTACGATTTAAAAGATACGGACTTTTATTTATTTTTTAATTTATAGTGTAAATGAAAGAAGATGCATAACTTTTTTATTTTGCTAGGTGCGAAACCTGTTTAAATTTTGTATTTCTAGATGCGAAACCAACCCGATATGATAGACGAGAAACATTTGTAAAATATATTTTAAAAAAATAAAAACATATCGAGTGGTACTAGTTTTGTTCGTCTTAAAAAAACAAAACAAATGATATTTTCGATTTTTTTTTTGAGTTACGATTTAAAATATACGTACTTTTAAAAAAAATTAAATTTATAGTGTAAGCAAAACGATACAAAACCTTCTTTGTTTCGCTAGATATGAAACCTGTTTAAATTTTGTATCTTTAGATGCGAATTCAAGACCACTATGATAGATGCTAGATGCGAATTCAAGCTATGATTAATGAGAAATCATGTAATGTGAAACCTGTTTAAATTTTGTACGGCTAGATGTAAAACTAGATAGATGAGAAACCTACGTAAAATATATTTTAAAAAATAATAAAACATATTATGAGTGATACTAATTTTGTTCGTCTTAAAAAAACAGAACCAATGGTACTTTCAGATTATTATTTTTTCGAATTACAGTTTAGAAATACATACCTGTAAAATTTTAAATTTTTAAAAAAAAACGTAAATTTGTTTATTTGAATTTATATAGAAGGGTATTTTAGATATAAAATATCTAAAACTTTTTGGGCATTTATCCTAAATCTCCTGAAAATAAATTTAATTTAATTTTGGCTACCATATCGAAAAGTAAGCTACAATTTTTAAATTATTATTTGTTAAAAAATCAACTTACCATTTTGTTAAAAAATATATACACGTTGAGGTTTATGCATGGTAAAATATAAAAAAATATATTAAATTGTAATTGATAAATGTAATTGTTATAAAAAATATATAGTTGAAAAGAAATAAGCTTGATTTTGGATATTAATGGATAAAAATAATTTATTTTTTAATAATAAATATTTTACGTTCAAATTAATTTTGAAAATAATTATAGAAAAATATATTTTTATTATTTTTGGTGGAAAAGCTGTAGTTTTTATTATTTTACAAAATTGTTAAATAATTTTTTTTTAAAAACTCTTGTTTATATAGTTATTTATAATCAATGTCACTATGTTTAATAAACATAGTTGCGTAAACATATATACCCCGAAGGGGGTAGCCGAGTTGGTTGAGTATGGCATTCTTATGACCAAAAGGTCATGAGTTCGAGCCCCTCTACATACGCTTTCTCGGCTGAGCCTGTCACCTTGTGTGTGGTTTACCTTCTGGCGTTGGTTTGCAGGCTATCGCGTCAGACTGAGGGTTTACCCTGTGCGCACTCATTGCACTCTGAGTAGCGGCTGCGGGTTCCCTCCGAAAAAAAAAAATAGTTACGTAACATAAAAACTTAATGAATTTTAAAACTCATACAGTTTTAAAACACTTTTATACTAAATGAAAAAACCATATAACTCTCTACTTAAAAGATTATCTAAAGAATTGTTATTACAAATTTTTATGTTTTTCTCATTCACTAAAAAAATAGAATATATGTTCGAAAGAAACAAAGAAACAGCGTATATCCAAACTATAATACTTGTGGAAACACCGTTGGAAACGATGGTGGAAGAGGTATAATGGCTTGCAATTTTTTTATCAAAATTATTTTAGATCTCTAAATACAGATAACTAGGGAAGGAGATGATTTTCATCGCCTATGTATTGCGAAACCTAGCATTTTGATGTTGCGCAAAGTATAATGTTAGGTTTCGCAAGTCATTTGTTATATATAATTTACAATAACATTGTATAATAGGTTGTTTAACTTTATTAATACCATTGTGAAACTTATTATGTTATGATTTGTAACTCGTGTGCTAGTTATATTTCGCAAATAGATTATTTCATATTTGTGAAACTTGATGAAATTGTCTTGCACAACTAAGCCTAATTATAAAAAAATTGTTTCGTAATACATTTATATAATATTTTTCATATTCCTTAGAATCTCTAGGATACGGCAAAATTTCAACGTTATTGTGTTATTATGTTGGCGAATTATTTGTTGGTTCATGGCAAAATCCACATATTGTGCCACCATTTTGGCGCATAATACTTATCTATGATATTATACTGGCGACTTATATAAACGTTTTACTACAACGTCGATGGATAAAACTAAATATTTCATCAATGAAGTGATGAATTATTTTAGGTCATTCCAACCACTTGTATGTTGGTTATTTGTAGTTTTTGTATCGTGGTATGGATATTTACGTTAAATATTGACTTCATATGTTTCATATCATTTTCCAACTTAGGCCAAGAATACGAAAACATATGATATTACTTGCAAAATCTTAGTAATTATAAATATGAAACCTTATATAAATTATATGCGGAACATGTAATAGTTATAATGCGAAAAAATGAGAAATGGTCTATGTGAAACCTGATTTACCTAATTTGCCATAATATCAATATATAAAACTACTTATCTCGTCAATGTATTGGCGAATCATCGTAGGTCATTTCAACCACCGTTTTGTTGGTTTGTTATGATCAATATGTTGTTTTTATCATTGTAGCAATATTTACTTTAAATAGTGACTTCAAATTCTTGTTCTTATCATTTTTCAACACATGTCATTAATACAAAAATATACGCGAGATGGGTAAATACTAACAATAGTACGTGTAAAACCTTATATAAATTATATGCGAAACTCTAAATTGGTTGATGCAGAATTTAAGTAATTTTAAATATGAAACCTTATATAATTTATATGCGAAACAGGTAGTACAAAATATATAAATCAAATGAGAAAACGTATTTATCATACCTGACTTCTATACATTACTACATTTGTGACGAATAGCGAATTATTTTAGACCATTCCAACCATCAATTTGTTGGTTTGTTAATACTCATAGGTTATTTTCATGTCGTGTTAGCAATGTTTACTTTAAATATTGACTTCAGATGTTTGTTATTCTCGTTTTCTTACGTAGGACATTAACACAAAAATAAAGTATATTTTATTTTGAAATTAAAGTAATTATAAATGTGAAACTTTACATAAATTATATATGATATAATTGTTTAAATATGCAGAGAATGATGGTTACACCTACATTATTTTGAATAATAATCAATTTGAAATAAAGGTTGAAGAAGTGGAAGGTATGAATAGGAAAAAAATCAACACATCTAGTCATGCGTGATGGTGCATGGCTTTGTTGAAGATGAATAACTCACAATGTCGAGAAGAGTTGACGACGATTTATGTAACAAAAAAACCAATTTCAAATGATATCCCAAATAAAAACTTTGTAACAAGTAGCATGCAGTGTGGGCTGCATGATTGATAATGGTCGAAAGGTAAAATTTTAAAGATATGGTTCGATGGGTACAATCAGCTTATGAATAATGTTCATAAAATGCTAGCAAGTATTACAACTCCAAGCTAGTTCTTGTGCTCACCCAAACTTTTAAGGCAATAATATCATGTCAAAAGCATTCGCATGTTCAATATTTTAGCTTGTTAATCAATAAATATTCGTTATATATATATATTAGCTTATTGTCAAGTTTTAAATAATTAATATACTCTCATGGTTTTTTTAAAAAAAATTAGTAGATTTGTGAGTTAAAAAATTTTAGAGCAAAAAATAAGCTAAAAGAGTATAACCTAAAGCACCTAATTTAAGAATAAACGAGAGAACTAACTTATAAGTTATAGGGAGTTAGCTTGATTTACCTACACAGTGTTGGTAGTTCTTTTAGTAATATTTACCTCGTTTTTAGTACGCCACTTCATGCATATATTTGGAAAAAAATTAAAGTTTTACCTTTGATATAAATCATCTTAAGTTCCATTTTTTAAAATAATGTTTGGTTATATAATTATTTTGATTTTTAAATTTTTTAGATGAATTATGTATAAACATTGTTTTTTAAAGTAATATAAAAAGGATAATTTACCAATAACCACTCAATGTTGGATAAAGTACGGATAGCCAACTGGTGCTAAACGAGTATTTACAGATTACCACTTGGTAGTCTAAAATATCTCTTAATTGTTTCTCAAATTTTTTATGTTTTTAAATGTCATATTTTTCAGTTCTAAAAAAATCTAAAAATACCATTGGTTTTGTTTTTTAATACGAACAAAACTAGATCAATGAAATGTATTTTTGAATTTTTTTTGAATTTTTTATTTGCGTAATTACATATATTTGCGCTGACAAATAAGTCTAAAAAATCAATTGCATTCGAGTTGTAGAATTACATGCAAATATGTTGCATGAATAAGAAGAATATAGTTGCCGAAATAGGAGTTTGGTTGTTAAATAAATATGATCGTGTGAAAAAACAAAATGCAACTTGTTTTGTGAAAATAAATGTTAATTGGGTATAGAATAACTAACGTTTTTTTCTCAGTTGCGAAAATATGTGTATTTTTTTATTAAAAAAACATTTTTAAATGGTTTGTGTTCCAATTGCAAAATTACGTGTAATATGGTTCTTAAAATAAATTATGTTCAAGTTATGTAATTACGTGCAAATGAGTTACGTAGATTAAAAGAAAATAGTTACATAAATAAGACGTTAGTTGCTAAATAAGTGTGATTGTGTGAAAAAATACAATTTCTTTGTTTTGAGAATAAATGGTAATTAGGTGTGAAAAAACTAACCTTTTGTAGTTGCAAAAATATGTACATTTATGTGTTGAAAAAACTTTATAAAAAAAATTGGATTATGTTGGTTCGATGGTGTGTCTGTTATGATTACTCTTTGGATTTGGGCGACAAAAATATTTCTGCATATAATTTATTTAGTGAAATTATAATAAAAAAACAAATCGAAAATGAAAGACTTTTATGAATACGAGAATGTGAAGTAGTGGCTATGAAAAATAAGAGTGGAAACATCTCAATAGAAAAAAAGAAATCAAGTCTAGTCTTTGTGACATCAGTAGCCAACCGGTTGTTTAGTTATTTTTTACTAAGCAATAGGTAAATGGCTGCAAGGTTTTATCTACATACTCTGTAAATTCAAATTCAAATAAAGAGGAAAGACTAAGCAATGTGAGTTACTTGTGATGAGTCCGAATTCAGCATACTCCCCGGAGAGGGTAAATCAGTCTAAGTCTCTCCGAATACCGGACAGACTACAAGGACATAAACCGGACAGATCATTTGGACCGGACAGATCACTTTGAACACTGTAAACTTAAGGCTGTTCGAACTATGACTAAAGTACTAAAAAAACTAAACACTTCCTGACTAAGCTACCTGCCCTCCTGCTTAAAACTCATGGGTCCATTAAACATGACCCGGGTCTATTAAACATGACCCGAAAGCCCATAAGGGCCCAAACATCATACTATAAATACCCAACCACCAGCATTAACTATGGGTAATGAGAATTAACTGCTACCAAGCTGCTTAATCATCTCTCTACTCTCTACACTACCGTTAAACACCCATACACTACCGTTAAACACCCATACACCACCGTTAAACACCCATACACCACCTTGAAACTCCACTTGAAATTACTAGCCTACCCTTAGACAATTATTATCCACACCAACTTGTAGTATGCAAACCCAAAATTCAGTTGGTGTGTCGGGCTCTAGTGTCGTGCTTTATATTCATATAAATGTTAGAGGTTTTGTAGAAGAAAAGTTAATAGCGATATACATGTGACAAGGGAACGTGAAAGCATATTTTTAGAGGCTCTACAATTGAAAGGGACAAAAAGATATAAATGTATTGTTTTGAGCTAACACTATTGCAATGTAATTTTTTTTTTGTAAATGATATTCTAGATTACGTTCAAGTGAAGTATATTTAAAAAAACAGGTTTTGGTAAGTTATGGTATCTAGTGTGAGTGTCACTAATTTTTACACGAAATTAAAAACCAACACGAAATGTTAGACTAAGATTGGTATATATATTGTTAGATATATTAGGCCCAATCTCATTAACATATATATATATATATATATATATATATATATATATATATATATATATATATATATAATAAGAGCATATACTCTTTGTAGTTGATTCGATTTCTAAAAAATAAACCATAGTCGTCTTTCTTTTTTTTAAACATTATTTAAGACGGAACCGCTAAGAAGCAACTAGGGTTTCTGTTTATTTAAGAAATATACAAATTACATAGAGTATAAATATCATATTTATTAGATTAATATATATATATATATAGGCTAATGGGATTGGGCCTTATATCTATAACACCACCCCTCAAACTCGTAATGTTTATTACTGAATTGTGAGTTTGTTACACACAATAAAAGAAACTCAAATACCAATACTAATCCAAACAACGAAAAACCGAATTGAAATACAAAATATCAAAATTGAATCTAAAACAAAAAATCGAATCCAAATCCAAACACCAAATGCCAAAACCATAATCGAAAGCTTAAATCAAAACAAAACTCCAAAACCAAAATTGAAACGTCAAATACCAAAGTCAAAAGTCAATATTCAACCTCCGATCTCCAATCGTCAAACTCTAAACTCCAAACACAATCTACAAAAATATTGTATTATTCCAGTATGATCTCTCTAGAAACGTAGCACTAAATCACAATCCAATCGTCTAGATTGAAGAATTGAATGTCTCAAACATTCTCTCCAAATTCAGCAAAAAATAATATTGTTTGTCTTCCGATCGGGATTGTTGATTGTGGTTGCATACTAAAAATCCAAAAATCAAAATTTGTTCTCTCTCTTTTTGTGACGACCAATAAAGTGAAAGACAATCATTTTTTTTCTTTCTTCCGGTGGACAACTAAAATAATTGTCCACCAGAACAACAAACGATATATAAACTTCAAAATCTAAATTTACACTGTAATACCACATTAATAAACAAAGGCAGACAAAATAGATAAAAAGAAAAAGCGAGTAAGAAACACCTAGGTTTCTGTTTATTTAGGAAGCCTACAAATTACATAAAGTATAAATTTCTTATTTATTAGATTAAAACATATGGGCTAATGGGCTTGAGCCTTATATCTCGAACATATATATAATCTAAATATATTTAGACACGAGTAAAACAAAGAATTATTGAGCTTATAGTGCATTCTGATCTTTCATCATGGTAAGAACTTACTAACTTTCATTTTTCTCATGATTAAATGACATTTGGAAACTCTTTATTATATGATAAGACGAGGTGATATGAATTTTCAAAATGTGATGCATTTTGTGCAAAAATTATATATATTAAGCAAATGATTCCTTGCATCTTAGTAAATTGGCTTATGATAAGGTATTCTGAAATCCTGAGTTCTCATGAGAAAATATTAGAATAAAGCAAGATGTCGTGTATATTTGAAGAGAAAGGTATGCCACCGCGAAATCATACATGTAAAAGGTATGATTCGTGCATGTTTATGGAGGTTTTATCATCAAGTTATTTGATGTTGTTGTTACTCCTTATAACATCTTACCATTATAAAATATTATCTTCTATTGTAATACATTGTATGTTTTAACAGGCATAGTATTTTTTAAATTTTCTCAACGATATATCAGGAAAACCAATGAAAGTATAGTCAATAAAATGTATGTTTCGTGCATGTTTGTGAAACTTTTATAATGAAATTATTTGAAGCTGCTTTTACTCCTTACAACATCTTACTATCGTAAAATATTGTTTGCATGGAAACACATTATATTTTTTTAGCAAGTCTAACTCTTTTGTTTTAAAATCTTCCAAACGATATAAAACCACTGAAAGTATAGCTAAGATAATATATTAACTACATATTTTTTTATTCCTTTATTTATTTAATAGATTTAGTTTTACTAATTATTATGAGAGACAAAAGTTTACGACGGATTTTAGTTATGCCATAAACTTCCAGATGAGACTCTTTTAACCTATCATGGAAAAAGAGAGCTAGGTTGTTCTCTTTGATGACAAGTGGTGAGAATTTATGTTGAAAATGTATATTTTACTGATAACATATTACTTTTTAGATAAAACTAGAAGGTTATAAGAAAGACAATTGTATAGTATGTGATTATTATAAAATAAATTTTGTGGTTATAAGGTTGGTTGACGACAACCATGAATAATCTTTAATCAAAATGATTTATGTTTCTGAATACAATATTTTAATTTTACAAATATATTTTTTACATTTTTCGGTAGTTATCGCCACATTTATGTTGATTTAAAACAGACATCGCATAATATAGCCATAAATGGACAAATACATGTTTGTAAGCATATTATTTCAATTAATAAAAACTCTATCATTTTTTTTTATTTTCTTATTGATATTATAACGTTTTTTGGTCTTTGAATTGTTTTGGTCGAGAAAACAATTTCGGCTTGGTTTTCAAATATTTTATTTAATTTTAGATTTCGACTAGATGAATTGTTTCAGTTTGAGATTTTTATAATTTTTAAATTTTGTTTTTGATTGGTTCGGAAAATAATATTTTATTCCAATAAAGTTGTAGTAAATGACATTTTATTATACACATATACCTATTATTAATTCATATATATAGATATATAACTTAAAGTTGCGAGATAGGCAATGGAGAGCGTGATTAATTGGATAGCGTTATTGAGATTTGAAAATGGAAAAAACATTTTGTGATTATGCAATTATACTTATCTTTCTCTCGAAAAATTATTTTTCAGCCTTCAACGTGATTATTGGAACAACCCTAAACTATAAAATAAGGCGTTAATGTGGTGTAATTAAATATAAAGTTTTGAAATAATGATTTAATCGAAAGAAGAACATGTGAGGGTGTTGGTGCGATTTAATTAAAGATAAAAAACTTGGAGTGGTAATTTAATAAACATATATCTTGGAATCCTCATTATTATATTAAAATAAAAGAATTCAATTATTGTTTTAGACATTTTTTTAATATATATTTTAGCTTTTTATTTGGACAAAATTGGATTCTGCTTTGAATTTGAATTCGATGATTTTGATTTAGATTTAGATTTCAATTGAGATTGAGATTTTAATTTTTTTAGTAAAATTTGTGGACTTTCTTACAAACATGGCACAAAATACGTATGTTTACACTATATTAATACACAACTTAATTGAAATAACTTTGTCATGTCTACATCCGCATATCACTAAGGTTTGGCTTCATCTTCCACTTCCATGCATTGATTTATCACTGTGGATTTTAGGTTATGGTGCATTTCACTATATGTCACCTCGCATGTCACACTTTGTTTCATTGGATTCTACTTAATCCATATCTAATTTGTCTGCTAGTGATATAACAATATCGATATGTGGTGTTGTATCTGTTGTTACCCCCATATATCACTCTTGGATGTTTACTATATTCTCAATATTGTTTTGGATCTTATTTTGGTTAGCTAATATGTAAATCTAGTCACTATGTATTATTTTTGGATTCAATTTATGTTATACAAGATCAACACACTCAGAGAGTGATTCACGCATATCGTAAAATAAGGTAATTCTATGTTATGGAAAAATGCAAAGTGACTAATGTGGATGTCTATGGTGTTGGCATTGGAAAACATACATGACCGATATTTTTGTCTCTAGTATTGATTTATTTTCGTTTCGTTTGAGTTATTTGTCGTCTGAATTTTATCGTTGGTATTCTCATCTAGGACATGTATTTGCATCATGTTTGAATTTTTTAGTCTCTACATGTATTTTGCATCAATTGAACACTTGTAGTATATTGGATTGCAGTTGTTGTAACCTCAAAATTATAAGCCTTACTATTTAATACTGATGAGTCCGAATTCGAAGTGCTCCCCGGAAGGGTAGTCCAAAGTAAATCTCCCCGTAAATTCGGACAGGCTCCAAGTATTTAATTCGAACAGGACTTTTAACCGGACAGATGATTTCGAACACTGTAAACTTAAGGCAGTTCGAACTATGACTAAAGTACTAAAAAACCTAAACACTATTTGACTAAGCTACCTGCACATCTGCTTAAAACTCATGGGTCTTTAAACATGACCCGGGTCCATTAAACTTGACCCGAAAGCCCATGAGGGCCCAAATATCACACTATAAATACCCAACCACCAGCATTAACTATGGGTAAGAAAAATTAACTGCTGCCAAGCTGCTTAATTCTCTCTCCACATTAAAAACACTTTGAAACACCTTTAAACACCATCACACCACCGTGAAACACCCTCACACCGCCTTAAAACTCCACTTGAAATTACCAGCCTACCCTCAGGCTACTTTTATCCGCACCAAATTGGCGACCATAGTGGGAGGCGACGGTGCCTGAATCAAGTATTTAAAACCAAGTAAAGAAATTCTCTCCGAATGAATCCGGATAATCCAGAGCTTCCACCAGCTTTGCTCGAAGTGGTGGAAGAGAACGATGAATATACTGTCCAAGAGCGTGACAGGTTGAGGGTTGAAATAGAAGCTCCGAGGGCTGAAAAGGCCAAGATGGGCATGAAGGAGAAATCCAAGGCGTCAGTTGCTCATCGCTCTGATAACCCTCGAGAGCATGAGGCTTCAAAAACTCATGTGAGCACTAAAAAGACACATACCAGTTCTAAAAAGTCTCACCGGTCCAAGCCTGTGGAGAGTTCTGATTCAAGTTCAGAATCTTCGGACAGCTCTTCGGACAGTGAGGGAAATGAAAAATCCTTGTCCTCTAGCAGTGATGAGGGGCGAACCAGGAAAAAACAGAAACAAGTTAAGAAGTATTCCAGAAAAAGAGATCACCATGGAAGAATGAAAAGACACATTGGAAAAGGGTCATCTCACAACCGGAGGCATGTAGACCGGATGCTGATGGATCCTTTTGTCTTCCATGATGAGCCAGGTATCTTTGCAACTCCTAATGAGGATACCGCGTTCAGTCGTGGGAGGAATTGGAGGCAATCGCCATTGTCTTCCAAAATACTGTCCGGAAACCTCCCCAAGAGGTTTGATAGCACCAAGATGGAGAAGTACGATGGCAGTACTGATATGGACAATCATCTGGAGCAATTCAAGAACTTCATGATGAACTTTGATGATGATGATAAACTACTCTGTAGGGCATTCTTCCAATCCTTCACGGGGAGTGTTCTGAAGTGGTACAACAGCCTGCCTCAGGGTTGTATCAGAGATTTTGATACTTTTTGGGTGGCCTTTCGAAGGCAATTTGTGGGGAGTAAGGAGCTAAAAGGTAATGGAGATACCATAATCCATTGTGCCCAAGAACCAAACGAATCGTTAAAGGAATACATAAGTTGCTTTGTAAACACAAAAAACGGGCTGGTTGATTGCTTTGAACAAGTGGCAATAGCATCCCTAAGACAAGGTTTGAACCCGGGCAATCTGGCCGATTCAGTAACCAGGAAGAAGGCCATGACCTGGGGAGGATTGCTAAATCAAGTTGGCAAGCAAATAAATGTTGATGAAACAAAGAAGACCAGGGTGCACAGGCAGGTGAGATCCACCCCGGTGGCACCAACTCCAAATCAAAACCAGTCCGGGAACAAAGCAAGAGAAACCGGACAGGGGCATGGAAGGGGAAAAGCTCAGTCTCAACCAACTGCTCCTGCACAAAGCCAACAGTCTAGAAACAAAAGGGGGCCATGGGTCCAACCGGAGTGGTTTGCAGAACTCAAAGAAAGTGTGACAACCATTTTCGATAAAACAAAAGATGAAGTACACTACCGGAGACCAGCAACCTTGCAGTCTCCCAGAGAACATCGAAACAGTTCTTTTTGCCAATATCACAATGATATTGGCCATACTACTGATGATTTCATAGCATTGAAACAAGAAGTTCAAAACCTGATCGAGAGAGGAAAATTGGGTGCATACGTCAAAAGGAGAGGAGGCAACAGGC
The DNA here is from genome assembly GCA_036936605.1 of Limnanthes douglasii subsp. nivea. Taxonomy (NCBI): domain Eukaryota; kingdom Viridiplantae; phylum Streptophyta; class Magnoliopsida; order Brassicales; family Limnanthaceae; genus Limnanthes; species Limnanthes douglasii. The sequence goes on from JAUPFV010000001.1 coordinate 277,440, forward strand.
CTGACAACACTCACCGGGCTGGTCCGGTTAATGCTGCCCCGGAGGGGGCTATGGTAATTATTGAAAGGTTTGATGTGGAGTCTGAATACTTGGATCCTGATCCAACAAGGAACAGAGTGGGTGTTACAGAGGAGCGTTCTAGATCGGTCTCCGGGCTCATTAAATTCTTTGAGTCCTTGACAATTTTCGGAGGGGACACTGTAACGGCTCCTACCACTTCATCAAGAAAAAGGCATGTTCATAATTTGGCTTCCCAGCTAGAAGGGGGCATGACCTCTTATCAATCGTCAAGTTTATTCCCATTCATTGTCTTTGATGGGGATGATTTGAGAGACATTGCTGGCCCTCATGAAGATGCTGTTGTCATAGGAGCATCGATAGGGGGCAATGAGATAAGGCGAATTCTGGTAGATACTGGAAGCTCTGCCAATATCCTTTTCCTAGACACTTACAAGAAAATGAAAAATCCAGCTGTGATTCAAAAGTCAGACAGGTCGATCGTAGGCTTCACGGGCAACTCAGCCGATGTGATCGGTGAGTTTGAGGAAGAAGTGTTGTTGGGCAGGGGCCCTTTCAAGAAAACGGCCAGAATACTCTTCATTGTGGTGGATTGTCCCACTTGCTACAATGCTATTCTAGGGAGATCTTGGCTCTCTAGGATGCATGCAGTGGCTTCGACAGTCCATCAGTGTCTAAAATATGCTGTTCAGGGGCAGGTTGGGGTTGTCCGTAGCAGCCAAAAAGTTGCAAGAGAATGCTATGCCACTGCCTTGGCTCCACGGACACTGGGGGCAGTCCGTACAAATAACCAATAGCAGTTTGAGGGCCTTTCTGGGGGTGAGGGTGAAATTGATGACCCCAGAGAGACCCCCGGAGTGTTGATCCCGGTTGAGGAGGTTGAAACACACTGCTTGGAAGAAGGAAAAAATGTCAAGATAGGATCCAAAATGCCACCAATGTTGAAAAAAGGAATGTTGAAATTCTTGAAAGACAATCAGCACGTTTTTGCTTGGTGCAATACTGATGTAACTGGGGTTCCATCAGAGGTGATATCACACCACTTATCCGTCCGGAGAGATGTAGCTCCAGTAGTTCAGAAAAGAAGAGTTTTTTCCAAAGAAAAGGCTGATGTCATTGTGCAATAAGTTGACAGACTCACAAAGATGGGGCACATTAAGGAATCTCAATACCCTTTGTGGACTGCCAACCCTGTCTTGGTAAAAAAGAAAAATGGTAAATGGCGAATGTGCATTGACTTCACAGACCTCAATCGAGCTTGCCCAAAAGACTTGTATCCGGTTCCCCGGATAGATCAGTTAGTAGACTCTACTTCTGGGAACAAGCTACTCTCCTTCATGGATGCCTTCTCCGGGTACAATCAGATCCAGGTGGATCCAAAGGATCAAGAGCATACCACTTTTGTCACTGATAGAGGTTTACACTGCTATAAGGTGATGCCCTTTGGCTTGAAAAATGCTGGGGGCTACTTATCAAAGGTTAGTCAATAAGGCATTTGCTGATCAAATTGGAAGAAATATGGAGGTTTACATTGACGATATGATGGTGAAAAGTGTGGATGAGCAGCTGCACTTGTCCGACCTCCAAGAAACTTTTGCCAATTTGGCCAAAGTGAATTTAAAGTTAAATCCTGAAAAATGTGTGTTTGGAGTGCAGTCCGAGAAGTTCTTAGGGTATATCATAAGTGAGCATGGAATACAGCCCGACCCGGACCAACTCAATGCTTTGTTCCAAATGGAGCCTCCTCGAAACATTAAAGAAGTACAACGGTTAACGGGGAGGTTAGCAGCTTTGCACAGATTCATCTCCAGGTCTTCGGACAGATGTGCTCCTTTCTTTCAAACCCTGAAGGGTGCAAAGGGGTTTGAATGGACACCGCAGTGTGATGAGGCATTCAATGAAATTAAGAAGCATCTGTCCTCTCCCAAGACTTTGTTCAAACCAATTGATGGGGAGACTCTCTTTATATATCTGGCTGTTTCAAGTTGCGCCATCAGTGTTGTGTTAGTAAGGGAGGTTGATGGGTATCCTCACCCAGTGTACTACATCAGCAAAAGCTTGATTGATGCTGAGCGGCGTTACTTGAAACTTGAAAAACTAGCATTGGCCTTGGTGATAGCTGCAAGAAAGATGAGGCCTTATTTTCAGGCTCATCCTATCATTGTCCGGACATCTTTCCCTTTAAAGAATGTCCTTCAAAAAGCAGACATTTCAAGCAGAATGACAAAGTGGTCAGTAGAGTTGGGGGACTTCGACATAGACTTTGCTCCTCGAACAGCAGTAAAAGCTCAAGCTGTGGCTGACTTTCTGGTCGAATTCCATTCTGATAGGGACTCAGAACAACCTGCTGATTCAAAAGACAAAAAAGTGTGGATTGTCCGAACAGACGGAAGATCCAGTGCCATAGGATCTGGGGCAGGAATATGTCTCACTTCCCCCTATGGGGACAACATGTTCCAAGCTATTTGTTTTGCTTTCAGGGCATCCAATAATGAGTCCGAATACGAAGCAGCTATAGCTGGGTTGAAATTGGCTTACATCTGTGGAGCAAAAAGGGTCAAGCTACTAAGTGACTCCCAATTGCTCGTCCACCATGCCTTGGGCCTATCAGAAGCTAGAAAGGAACAATTGATCAAGTATTTACTTCTCTTGAAACATGAGGCAATGAAGTTTAAAGCTGTTGTCTATGAGCATATTCCCCGGGCAGAGAATGAGCTAGCAGACTCGTTGGCAACAATAGCATATATGGAGTCCTATCCATGGATCCATGTGCTCGAAAGCCCTTCTATTCAACTTGATGAAGGTGAAAAAGAGGAAGTCTTTGAAATACAAGTAAACCGGCCTCAAGACTGGAGGTCTCCTCTTATGCAATATCTGTCTGATGGCATCGTGCCTTTGGATAAACCACAAGCCAGAACGTTAAAGCACATGGCTCGTGGTTTCATTATGATAAGAGAGGTCTTGTACAAGAAGTCCTATAGCAAACCTCTCCTACGCTGTTTAGGGGATCATGAGTCACAAATGGTTCTCTCCGAATTGCATGATGGTGAGGGGTCAGCCCATTGTGGATTTAGAGCATTAACAAGAAGAGTGCTTCTCTCCGGATATTATTGGCCATCAATAATGAAAGATGCTAAGGAGCTGGTAAGAAGGTGTGACCCATGCCAGAGGTATAGCAATGAAATTCATGTACCAGCCATTCCTTTGGAATCAATTTCTGAGCCCATCCCTTTTGCTCGATGGGGATTGGACTTAGTTGGGCCTCTCACTGTGGCGTCCGGAGGGCGTAAAACCATAATTGTAGCCATTGACTACTTTTCGAAGTGGATAGAAGCAGCCCCCTTGGTAGGGACAACATCAAAGGCTGTTATAAAGTTCATTATATCCAACATATGTTGCAAATTTGGTGTCCCCCAGAGAATAACGACAGACAATGGGCCACAGTTTGACAACAGAGAAATGGAGAGCTTCTGTGCCTCAAGGGGTATTCAGCATTGCTTTTCTTCACCTTTCCACCCACAGGCCAATGGGCAAGTTGAGGTGGCTAATAGAACGATACTGTCCGGTTTAAAGAAAAATTTGGAAGGAGCTGCTGGGAAGTGGCCTAGTTGTTTACAAGAAGTCTTGTAGGCCTACCGGACAACGCCTGGGGCTGCAACACAAGAATCACCTTTTGCCTTGGTCTATGGGATGGATGCAGTAGCCCCCATAGAGAAGACACTCCCCTCCTTTCGAGTCCACAACTTCTCTGGACAGGCTAATGAAATGGCAGTTAGAAATCAACTTGATTTAATTGAAGAAAGGCGAGTAAAAGCTCATCTTAGAGTGGCACACTATCAGGGCTTGATGAGAAGCAGGTTTGCTTCTAAAGTTAGAAGAAGGGATTTTCAGCCAGGGGACAAAGTATTAAGGAAAGTTTTCTTGCATACTAAAGAAAAGCTCTTCGGCAAGCTGGCCCCAACTTGGGAGGGTCCCTATACTGTGGTTGAAAGAATCAAGCCTGGGACATACTGGTTAGAAGACAAAGATGGCAGGGTTTTAACTCACCCTTGGAATATTGAACACCTTCGAATGTACTTGGAATAAAACTTATGTAAATATTTACTTGTTTAAACATCCATGTAAATATTTGGGGGCATACCACTTCCTCTCTTCGGCGCCACAGAGAGCTTTCAATAAAACTTGAAGCCTTCTTAAATAATTTTCTAAGTTTTTGCAAAATTCTGTTGATTATCATACTATCCGGACTGAAAGGTCTAAGGGCTACTTAAATTCTAGCCAGAGAAACTAAACACTCTCACAACACAATAACTCAAAACTACTTAAACTCCAGCTATTAAAACAGACTATGAAAGAAGAAAATGGTTGAGCAAAATAAAATATTCATTCAACAACAAAATTGCCTTGGCCTTCCAAGAACTTTTTAAACAAGTTTGGGTGTAGTACAAAAATCTGTCCGAATAATTCGGACACCATCACAAAAAAGGTGCCTTGGCCTTCCAAGGACTTTGGTTCAAGCAAAAGATAAACAAAACAAATTATAAATTAGGGTGGAGCCTTTGAAGATGGCTCACCCTCATCTATTCTCTTGCTCTTGATGTCGCTTTTTTCCTCAATGATATTCTTACCTTTGGGGTCAACCTCTTCCTCATTCGGACTCTCTCCGGTTTCCTCTTCGTCACCAGACGAGGATATATCAGTATACCCTTCATCAACCATGGTCCAGTATGGGAGATCATCGTCATCCACATAGCGCCATAAGTCCCCTAGTCTCCTCTTCGGGAACTTCTCGTGAAACAGGAGGACCATATCGGACTTCACTTTTTCAATCATTAATTCTTCACTCCGTATCATCTCCCTGGCATAAGCGTTGATTTTGGCCTTGATCATGGCCTCTTGATCCTTCACCAAAGCAGTTTTCTCCTCAACAGCCTGAGTCACTGCATTCTCTAAAGCAAGTTTGTCAGTGGTCAGGTTGGTGACAATCTTCTCCTTTGCTGCAGTTTCTCCTCTTGAGGCTGTCAAGTCCTTCTCCAATCCGGACAGCTTAGCCCGGAGATCTTTTACGGTCTCTTCTAAAGAAGCAACTTTTGTGTTGCTTTCATTTTGACTCTTCTTTAGCTGTTCGTTCGACTCCTTAAGCAGGTCAACCTTAGTAGTAGCAGTCATGAGGTCATCGGACAGCTTCTCCTTCTCAGACTTGAGGTCTTTGATGGTTTCTGCCTGACTCCGGACTTGCCTTTCCAGGGTGAGTACTGGTTGCACGTTGCTAAGGAGGGAATGGGCTATAACATCCCTCTCACTGGAAACCAAGAAAGTCCTACCATTGAAGTTTACTGTGTTGGAGCTACTTGGGGGAACATATGGCCCTGCGAATTCGTCTCTGGACAGGCCAAGGAAGTAATCACCTAGAGGACCTAGACCGGTGACATCCACTTCATCCATGTTAATCTCTCCCCTTTCAATCTCGTCAGTATGGAATTCCCTTGGAATCCCTTCATTAAGATTCCCTGGGATCTCTTCAGCCAACGTCGGATCGGTTGGGAAAGTGGGCTCCGGATCCCGAAGAGTGAGCTCTTCACTTTGGGAAGTCTTTTTCTTTTTGACTTCTCTGTCAGCACTGTCACTCGCTTGTTTGCGAGTCCGTTTAGAAACCCTTGTAGGTTTTGGGGAATTCACTCCTTGCTTCTCGCTCTCCTGTTCTACCACTTGTAGAAGGTTTGCATCAACTTGAGCCTGGGCTGGCACCTCTGAACCTATGGGACCCTCTTTCTCAGTATCCTCTACCGCTTTCCTGCCTTTCTTCTTCTTGCCCTTCATTTTACTTGGGGCTTTGGCCCGGGCAGGAAGGAAGAGGGTCCCATCTAATTCTTGAGACCTCCTCAGCACTACATCTTCATCAGGTTGGGTGGAGAACTCCTCCCAAGTTAGATCCCTTCGACCTGTGGTGTTCCACAGGTGGGATCTCGCTAAATTCCCAGGAGTAAAAGCTTTGTGAAACCGGTTCTCCCAGTTCTCTGCGGCCCAAGCGTTTATCTTGCCACAAGTGACCTGTCCGGCTTTTAGGTAGTCTCCGAACTCCTTTGGCAGCTCTGATAAAACAAGAGAGTAACTGATTAGCATAAACTTAAGGAAAAAAGAAATTCGAACAAACACTTAAAGTAAAAACTTACGATCGCTCCTCCATCTACTTCGAAGAAGGCTAGGATTCTCCCCGGCCTTGATTTTCTTGCCATTCTCCCATGAGCCACTTACAAACAAGAACTGGCTCCTCCATTTACTCTCCGACTTCAGGAGATCATCAACAGCTTTAAGATCGTTACCCATGTTAAAGTGATAGAAAGGGAACTGATGATGTTTGCACAAACTAGCTATAGCAGCGAACTCTTCCATAGGAAGAGGGATTCCGGACAACCTAGACGCCATAATGCATGACATCAAGGTGTACCAACCGTTAGGGCTTAGCTGTGTTGGACATAGCTTGACTAGGTGGAAATAGCGCACTATCTCCGGATCCAGTGGGAACCTAAGTCCCCAGTTGAATAGCTCCGTAAAGAAGACTATCTCGTTCCTTTTGCAATCCATCGGGGTCTCCGGATCGATGGGAATTCGGATTTTTACATTCTCAGGGATCCCCCACTTAGTACGAAATCGTCCCAGATCTCTAGTATGGATAAACGCATACTTGGTCTTTAACAGAGATAAAAGATATTTGAACTCTACCTTGTGAAAGCAGGGCCCTACTCTCCCTTCGAGGCTCTCCGGCAGGTCCGGACGCCTCAGACACAAGTCCTCTTTGCCCTTCTTGGCAACAACTATAGCAGTTTCAGCTTGTCCGGAAGACTCGGACTCAAACCTAACCTCCTCAGTGGAGTCTTCCATCCTCTCCTCCATTATTGTTGGGGGAGCTTCTGCAGAAACAGCCCGGGGAGGGATGAAGCTTGGCACAGCTGATCCTCCGGACTGTTGGCTCTTTGTATGTTTTTGAGTTCTCACCTCAGTTTGAGTTTCTGAGGTTGAAGTTTCTTTGGGAGGTAGTGGGCTGCTAGCCTCCGGACCAACCGGCCTTTCCCGGAGAGTCCTAATAGTTGCCCCGGACCCTGATTCGCTAGTATTTTTGAAAGAAAGCCCTTTAACCAACCTACTTGGTCTTTTCATGATTAGTTTATCTGGAGAATGGTCGGAGTCGGACCCCATAGCAATGAAAGTGGATTTTTTCCTAACACTTGTGACAGTGACCCCCGGTTCAACAATAGGGATCGACTCTTGGACTGAAGAGCCAGATACTATGGGGGAGAGTGTTGATTGAAAGAGTTTTCTAGGTTTTGTACCTTTAGAAGAAGATGAACCTCTATCAGATTCTTCGATTGAAGGGGCTGGTTTCTCGACAGGCGACGCTGGAAGCCCTGCTGCAAGTCTTTTCTCTTTTTCAACCCTTTGAGCTTTCTCCAATTCTGAGAGGTTAAGCCAGCCACCCTTGATCAGTGCTGTTCTTGCTGTGAACATAAACAACTAAGGAAATCTTGAAGTTTTAGAGAGATGAAGCTTTGGGTAAAATGGCAGAGTGAAAGTGATAGTGAGGCTGTGAAAGATGAATAGAATTTATAGTAAATGTAAAAAAGGGGTTGATTCCTAGGAGAATCCGAAAAGTTGGGCAATGATTAAAAGACGGCGCTGATGTCATTAATAGCATTTAAAGAGGTAACTTGTTCGAGAAAGTGGTGCAACTTTCGAGGTGAAAAAACGGCTAAAAGTAACCAACCAGAGAGTGACACGTGTCCCACTAACTCTGACAAAGAACCGTTTGGAATTCGTAACGATTGCCCTGTCCGGGTCCGTCCTCAACTCTCTTCGAATTGGAAAACCACTTCCCAAATCGGACTGTTTTTCAGTTCTTTGACAAAGACGCTTGTTCAAATACCTAAAAAAGGGGCTCCTGATGAGTCCGAATTCGAAGTGCTCCCCGGAAGGGTAGTCTAAAGTAAATCTCCCCGTAAATTCGGACAGGCTCCAAGTATTTAATTCGAACAGGACTTTTAACCGGACAGATGATTTCGAACACTGTAAACTTAAGGCAGTTCGAACTATGACTAAAGTACTAAAAAACCTAAACACTATCTGACTAAGCTACCTGCACATCTGCTTAAAACTCATGGGTCTTTAAACATGACCCGAGTCCATTAAACTTGACCCGAAAGCCCATAAGGGCCCAAATATCACACTATAAATACCCAACCACCAGCATTAACTATGGGTAAGAAAAATTAACTGCTGCCAAGCTGCTTAATTCTCTCTCCACATTAAAAACACTTTGAAACACCTTTAAACACCATCACACCACCGTGAAACACCCTCACACCGCCTTAAAACTCCACTTGAAATTACCAGCCTACCCTCAGGCTACTTTTATCCGCACCAAATACAAGTGCTCTTATTTTGTTGCTCGTTTTGATATTATTAATTCTAATGTATTGGGTTCATCTCATGTTTCCACAAATGGCGGTTCAACCTATTTTATATCTTTTATCGATGAATACTCGTTAACGCGAGTTTATCTTATGAATCGAAAGTCTGGTTTTCTCAAAATTTATATAAAATTTAAAATACTTGTTAAGACTTAACATTTAGTTATGATAAAATGATTCATATGTGACTTAAGGGGTGAGTATACCTATAATACTTTCACCCAGTTACTTGCATTCGATGATACCATATACCAGTTATCTTGTACGGTCACGTCTCAATATAATGGGGTTGAATAAAGGAAACATCATCATCTTGTTGAAATTAGTCGTTCATTAATTTTATCTGTCGAAGGTCATAGTTTTTTTAGGATAAACACTTCATATTGTTGTATATGGTCAAATATGGTTAGTTCTTCCAAATTTTGAGGAATGCTAAGGATTTTAATTGGTCTCCACTCCATGATCAAACCTTTCTTGAAATAAAAAAACACTTATCTTCGCCCAAAACCTTGTTCAAACTCATTCAAGGAAAGAATGCAGTAAATGTTGTGTTAGTAAGGGGAAGTGCATAATTTCCCCCGTCCGGTGTATGACATAAGCAAGAGTTTGCCGGTAGCAAATAAAAAGTATTTGAAAGTAGAAAAACTAGCCCTGGAATTGGTGATAACAACCACCAAAATGAGGCCATACTTTCAAGCACATTCATCACAGTTCGAACGTCATTCCCTTTAAAATATGTTCTACAAAAAGATGACATATTAAGAAGAATGACTAAGTGGTCAGTCAAGCTTGGAGACTATGATGTTGATTTTGCACCTCGAACTGCAATCAAGGCTCAAGTTATAGTTGCTTTCTTAGTAGAATTTCATACCGAAAGACGCTACGAGGGAGATCAAGAAAACAAGTTTAATAAAGAGGGTAATCTGAATTAGGGGTGTCAAACAAATATTTCGGATAAAGATATACCCATATCCGAATCTGAAATCACTATCAGAAATCCAAAATCACTATTAAAATCCGAATTCAAATCCGAATCCTTTTTAAAAAAAAATATTCAAATCCGTATTTGACGGATAATATCAGAATCCGAAGATATGAATTTCAATTAACTTTTTAACTAATTGCATTATTGACCATAATTCATTGGTTAGTCCATGTCTTTTATAGGCACCTTAGTAGACATTTATATTCCCATTTTAGATTTGAGATAAGGCTAAGAAAAATAAACTTATTTAGAAAAGTCACCATGTCTTTTATATACAGTTTGGTAGGAATTATTTTTCATATTTTAGATGGGGGATACGACTAAAAATATATTTGTTTAGAAAAGCCACCATATGTTTTATAAACAGCTTGGTAACAACTCTTTTTCCAACTATAAATGTAGTATAAGATACAATTTTCAGAGAAGCAACACTCCATATTTGTGGTCAATTTTGTTAATAATTGTTTTTGCTTTTTAAAATGTGGGATATCTAAAAAACATGCTTAAATAATGTGTATATATATATATATATATAAATATATTTATAAAATTTCGGATTTCAGATATTTAGAATATAGATATTGCTATATCCATATCCGCTATTTTCGGATACGAATATTATTCGTTTTTTCGAATACAGATATTATATGTTTTTTTTATTTGATATCGAATATATTTGTCGAATATCGGATTTTTAGGATTTTTTTTACAACCCTAATCCGAACAGGCGGTGGATCTAGCACGATAGAATGTGGAGCTGGAGTTTGCTTAACCTCCATTTATGGTGATACTATGTAGCATGATATATGTTTTGGTTGCAGGACATCCACTAATGAATCAGAATATGAAGTGGATATAACTGGTTTAAGGTTAGCTCAATTTTGTGGAGCAAAGAGGTTACAATTAGTAAATGAATCCCAATTAATTATTCATCAGGCTCAAGGGCAAACTGAAACCAAAAAAGATTAGTTGGTGAAGTGTCTACAAGTCCTTAAGGAAGTAGCCATAAGCTTTATGTATGGTGGTTTTTTGGGGGAAGCTTATTCAAAATCCTCCTTATCGAACTCAATTTTGTGGAGCAAAGAGGTTACAGTTAGTAAATGAATCCCAATTAATTCTTTCAGATTAACGTCACCTTCAATGGTAACCTGATCGGTTGTTGAAAACGCTAGAGAAGGAAGATCAGCTTTAACATTTTCTTGTGAAGGAACTTCAGTTGGAGGAACATTTGAAATATCTTTGAAGTGATTGGATGAATTAAACACATATTAAACAACTTCGGTATTTAAATTAAATATATTTGAAGTGATCGGATGAATTAAACACCTTCGGTTTTCAAATAAAACATCTTTGAAGTGATCGGGTGGATTAGACACCAATTAAATACATCGGAAAATTAAATACCCATTAAATCTCTTTAGCCTTGAAATGAAATACTGGTGAATGGCTAAGACATATTAAAGATTGGTTAAATTTTAAAATTTTTAGACTACTAGATTGGGATAATCCATTTATACCACTTTTACAGTATATAGAAACACAAGAGAGAGAAACACATATAAAGAAAAAACCAACTTTAGAAACTGATCGAATCATCAAAAGATGTCTGATCCACCATTACACAAAATAGCTTGGCCATCCAAGGAGTTTAGTTTTAAACACAAAACTGAAATACAACAACCTTAGGGCTTGTTCCCTTTGGTTTTTCCTTACCTTCATGTTTCTCTTACTTTTTTCCTTCCTCTTCATCTCGCTTCAGACTCTTGGCATCAATACTTGAACTTTCGTCAGACCCCTTATCGGAATCAAACCTACTTGGTGAAGAAACACCATATTTATCACGATAGGGCAGGGTATGGAAATGTATATCGTCGTATGGTACGAACTTTCTCAAGGCTCCAATGTTCTTATTTGAGAAGGTCTCATGGAATAACAAAACCATGTCCGCTTTAATACCCTCATCTCTCTTTTTCATAAATTCCACCACACCAGCAACATACTTCTCCACTGTTGCAACTATCTTTTAAGTTTGATTCTGCTTTAAATAGGTAATTTCTTCTTCTTTCTCTTTAAGAAGTTTCTCTAACTTCCCTTTCTCTTTGGATAAAACGCTAATGATGCATACATCAATGACTTGTTGATTATTCAAAGACTTAATCTCTTTAGAAGTATTTGATTCCAGTTCAGAATATTTGGTCTGAATGTCTCCTTGGGCAGTCTTGGACTGTTCTAAATTAATACTTAACTGCTTGTTTTTTTTGCATAAATTCTTCACTTTATGTTGTTCAATTGAAAGGGAATTCTTTAAGTCTTGATTGGGTGTGCCAAGATAAATAATGTCTTTAGCATGAGCCCTAACTTGTCTTTCCAGATCAACTATTGGCTTGATAAAGCATAAGACTGCATTATCCAAGGTATCATACTCATTTGATAGTTCAAAAGATTCATCTTGGTAAATTGCTGCATTAACTATGGTGTTTGTTTGGGGGAAGGTTCGGTCAAAATCCTCTTTATCGAACTCAGTGAAATACATGTTACCTAGGTCTTCCAGATTAACGCCACCTTCAATGGTAGGCTGATCGGTTGTAAGACATGCCGGAGAAAGAGGATCAGCTTTAACATTTTCGTGTGAAAGAACTTCAGTTGGAAGAGTAGGAGGAACAACAGTAGGTCGGACTATTACCTCTGACCGTATGTTGACCTTCTTCTTTTTGCCTACCCTTCGGTCATTATCCTCTTTGCGTCTCTTATGAACTTTTTTATTAATTTGAGGTGGATGTTCATATCCTTCGGTTTCACCCACTGTTACAGTAACTACCTTTAACAGGGCAACATTGATCCCTTCAGGATTATCCGAACCACCCGCTCCAGGAATCCAATGCGATGTGTTAACTTCCTTCTTTTCCTTCTGCTTCTTTTTTATATTGTCCAAATGACTAAAGGTTTTATTTCGGACTGATAAGTGGATTTTATCGTCCTTTGCCTCAGTTCTTTTGAGGATGACCTTTGATGAAAGAGGAGTAGTAAGTTGTTCCCAAGTAAGAACCCTGTTTCCACTTGTGTTCCACAAGTGAGATTTTACCATGTTTCCAGTAGTGAAACAATTGTATAAGCCAAAACCCTACTTCTCTGAGGCCCATTGGTGTAATTTGGTGAATGTGGTCTTCCCAGCCTCCAGGTGCTCTATAAACATTTTTGAAAATACTAAAAAAATAGACAAAATAGTCATTTTGGTATAACAAAATAGAATCTAAATACTAGTAAAAAATCCAAACAGAAGTAACCTGAGCTCTTCCAGTATCTGGTCAATTGGCTTGGATTTCCTTTGCTGGTTATCTTTTTTCCATTCTCCCAAGCCTCGCTTATGTAGAGAAACTGAGTCCTCCAAGGTTTCTCTGTCTTCAATAGATCGTTAACCACTTTATAATCGTTCCCCATATTGTAATGATAGAAAGGGATGTGGTGATTCCTAAACAAGCTAGCCACGGCCGCAAACTGCTCCATGGGCATTGTAATTTTTGACAATCTTGAAACAATAATGCTGCCAACGGAGTGTACCAAGAATTGGGACTCAGTTCGCTTGGGCAAAGCTTTATCAGATGAAAATACCTTACTACTTCTGGATCTAAGGGGAAAAGAAGACCCCAATTCAACACCTCAGTGTATACTGTTATCTCCATAACTTTACAATTCATCGGAGTTTCTAGAGGGGTGGGAATCCTCACCTTAACAGACTCCAGAAAGCCCTATTTTCTCCTAATCTTATCCAATTCAGTTTTATATGTATACACATAAAAGATTTTATAAAGGTCCAGTAAGTATTTCACACTAACCTTGCAGAAGTTGGGCCTTAATTTTCCATCCAGACACTCTGGAAGTGCTTTGGTGTTTGGCATCCCTACAGTTCCTCTAGTAGTCCAAACTGCTGTGGTATCTCCAGTATTTCCAGACGTCTCCAGTGGGGTATCTTCCTCACAGTATTCTATTTTCCTCCATGATACTTGGTCGTTGATCGGCTGATTTAGCACCTTTATTTTCTTTCTCAGTTTGAGTAGATTCAGTGTGAAAAAGTGATTGGTTCAGATTCGAATATAGTTGGGCAGAATTTTCTGTTACCAGTGAGCTAACATCCTTTGAGGATGGAGGGGTACCTTTAGCCTTGAATAGTCGAGTAACTCTTCGGGGTGTAATGTTTTCAGAATCTGACCCCATAACGACGAATGGTGAGGATTTCTTGACATTTGAAACTGTTTTATCTTTGGAGAAAGACTTTGTAGGTAATTGAACAAAAGATTCAAAATCTAGGGTAGATAAAGTTGGAATAAAAGAAGTTTTCTAATTACCGAGGTTTTGGAGGAAGATGAACTCTTGTCCGGCTCCGGTACTGTTTGGCTAATCACTCCACCAGGAGAAGCAGTGAGCTCGAGAGTGATTCTTGCTTTATTTCTTTCTTTTTCCCACTCAGATAGATTCAACCAGCCTCATTTTATCATAGCAGTTCTAGTTGTGAACATAAAAATATCTCTAACAATGAATAAATCAAAGATTCAAGATTTATCTCTCTAGAAACTAAAATTTGAATTTTGTTTCTCACTCTATAAATAAAAACAGTAAAACCGTTGTATATATATATAGGTGAAAAAACACTTGAGTACTTTACCTAGGGGAGATGAATCACCTAAATAATAATTAGGGACTAATGACATAGAAAAATTACTTCTTCAAAAGATAAGTGCAAGTACCTAGATGAAAACGACTGAGAGGTCGAACCAGAAACTGACACGTGTAATTCGAAGCTCTTCATTAAAACTGACTATTGAATTCCTTCTTACCAAGAAAAAGCCCTTCAGATCCGATCCAGGCCTTCTCTTAGATAATTAGCTATTCTAAAACATTCTGATCAGGGTCTTCTCTTTGATAGTTAGCTCTTCCAAAACATATGTGAAAGAACTAAATGGGCTACTATAGGGTCAAACATTTTTGGAAGACCATTAGGACAAATCTAAAGGGGTAATTTGGACATACTCTACACTAAACTTTCAATGAACAATAGATCTAAGTATATTATGACTCAATTGTATGCTACACCTTTCTGGTTTTGGGATTTGGAAACCTTGAGATGGATCTAAGTCCAAGATCCGACTCGAACGGCCAATGGGTCACAAAACAAGAGTATATATACCCCAACCAACGACGTTTAATGGGTTTGACTTTTTCTAATAATCTTAACTACAGGCGCACACCTCTTTTATATATCTATCTTTTACTTTAAAAGTTAATACCCCATTAAATACAAGCCAAAAATACCATTTGATCAAAAATAATCCACAATAACTATGATTTTCAAAATACTAAGTCTGTCAACTCTATGTTCTTTATGATTAACAAATAAATTACTCTAATTATCTTGATCTATGTAGATGACATTATTATCATCGAGAAAATGTCTACAAACTAATTAGGGACTAATGACATAGAAAAGTTACTCTTTCAAAAGATAAGTGCAAGTGCCTAGAGAAAAACGGTTGAGAGGTCGAACCAAAAACTGACACATGTAATTCAAAGCTCTTCATAAAAACTGACTATTGGATTCCTTCTTACCAAGAAAAAGCCCTTCGGATCCGATCCAGGCTTCTCTTAGATAATTATCTATTCCTTAACATTATAATCCGGGTCTTCTCTTTGACATTTAACTCTTCCAAAACATATTTGAAAGAACTAAATGGGTTACTATAGGGTTAGACATTTTTTGAAGACTATTAGGACAAATCCGAAAGGGTAATTTGGACATACTTTACACTAAACTTTCAATAAACAATAAATCCAAGTAGATTATGACTCAGTTGTATGCTACATATTTATGGTTTTGGGCTTTGGAAACCTTGATTTAAGTCCAAGATCCGACTCGAACGATCCATGGGTCACAAAACAAGAGTATATATACCCCAACCAACGACATTTAATGGGTTTAACTTTTTCTAATAATCTTAACTACAGGCACACACCTCTTTTATCTATCTATCTTCTACTTCAAAAGTTAATATCCCATTAAATACAAACCAAAAATACCATTTGATCAGAAATAATCCACAATAACTATGATTTTCAAAATACTAAGGTTGTCAACTCTATGTTCTTTATTATTAACAAACAAATTACTCTAATTATCTTGATCTATGTAGATGGCATTATTATAATCGAGAATATGTCTACAAACTTACAAGATTTCATTCATCATCTCGTTGTTATGTTTTCCCCAAAAGATATGGGTAATTTATATATTTTCCTAAGAATGAAAGTTACTCGTGATGACCAAGGGCTCTACATTACTTAAACCAAATATGTTCAAGAGTTACTTGATTCTTCTGGAATGAGCAACTCTAAACCATGTGATACTCTGATGGTACATATACTATATCTATATATTCATGATAATGATCAAATCACAAGTGTACAATTTCCGTTGTAATTTTAAAGTATATAAGACTCAGAATATTGAACCCTAATGAGGAATCGTTTTTTGGTTAGATCTAACATAAAAAAATAACTTGCTTAATTTAAAATATTGAGTAAATAAAAACTAATTAAGCAAAAATTAAATAAAATAAGAAGTAAATTGAGATATGACGATCAATAGTTGGTGTTGCAAAATAAAATACAATAAAATAAACATTTAATTCAATTTCAGGAGATATATATGAAAACATGTATATATACTTGATTAAGAACTTTAAATAATTAATTAAATTTAATCTAAACATAATTTTTTTAAGTCAGTTTATATTTCAAAATGTTGTGATCATCTCTCGATCTCATACAACTAACCATTTTGTATGACCTAACTCTTACAATTTGGTCATAAAAACTAAGAACCTAGTTCAGACTTCACTAGGTCATGACCGTAGCGCACTACTCATTCAACCTAGTGATATTATTATATTTCGGAAATAGATTTTACCTCTCGGTGTCAGCCTAGATCTAACATAAAACAATTGAAGGCATTACAATCAATAATAATACTAAAAATAATTATATAAAGAAAAAAATAAACTAAAAAATTAATCATTAACATATATATATATATATATATATAGGTTTTAAACCTTAGAATCAAAAAATTAGCTCATGCTAATCATGCTCATCGTTTTGACAATTAAAAAAAAGAAAAGAAAATTAGAGAAGAAGAAAAGAAAAGTAGACTTTTGTGTTGACGGCGTCTCTTTTAATTGATCTTAATCTTCTAAAAATAAACCACATCAAGAGTATGTATACTTATAATATTGAATAAAATAAAAGAATTAATTCATTCTTTTAAATTATATAATATAATATTATAATTTACTACAGAAGCCCAAATATTTTATTCTCTTAAAGATAAAATCATAATATTTATCAAATAAAATAAAATAATTATATTATTCTTCTAAATTAAATAATAAAGATAGTATATTTTATTCTTTAAGAACTAAAATATTAATTAATATCTTATCTTTTTTCCTTTTTTCCTTTCTTTCTTTTATTCTTTTTTTAATTATCTTCAAGTCCTTGACTTTTATCTTCTTCTTTAATTATAGCTTTCATGTCCAATCTTAACTTCTGTTTGCTCATTTTGCTCCAATTTCACTAATAAATAAAAAATAACAAAGTGAGAGTATTTTTATTTATATTTAATTAAAACTAACAATTAAGTTAGTATACAAGTAATATAAAATTAAGGATAAATATCCTTTGATCAACAAAACATCACGGTTTGTTAGGATCTCTCTAATATTTTTTGAACACAAGGCCTCATATTGTCTTTACGGTGAAAAAGTTGGCAAAGTTTCTAAAAATATCAACTACTACACCTTTACAAGCTGCTAAAAGTATCTTAAGGTACTTATCTGTGACTCATGACCTTAGCATATATTTGAAACCCCACATATTTACAAGCCGTTAAACATATCTTAAGGTACTTATTCGGGACTCAAAACCTTAGCATTCATTTGAAACCTTTACCACACATCGTTAACCCTACATTTACCGATGCTGAATGGGCTAGCTCAGTTGATAATCGTCGTTCTATTAGAAAATATTGTATATTCTTTGGTTTATCCCTGATTATATAGTCCTCTAATAAGAAACCGGTTGTTGCATGCTCAAGCATTGATTCGGAGTATATAGAAATTGGCGAATCTGTCATCCGAGCTCATTTGGTTTCAATATATTATTCGTGAGCTCAAGTTTTATTTTTTCAGAACTCCAGTTGTATGGTATGATAACATGAGATCTTCATCATTGGCCTCCAATCTAATGTTCAATCAATGAAAAAAAGCATATAAAGATTGACATATTCTTCATTTGTGATTAGATCCTTAAACGATCGTTTGAGGTTCGATTTGTTCTATCCACTAAAACAATTGTTGATTTTTTCACCAAACCTCTCTCTCACACTTGCTTCCGATTTGATTAAATTATAATTTAAGATATTTGTTTATTTTTCAATTATGTTTAGGGTTTTTAAGTGGTTTCTATTTAAGGCACTTTAATCCTATTTTCGACTCAGTTGTTATTTTTCTAGAGATAATAAAAATTATGACATTGTGTCTACAAGAATCGTGTGTTGTAGAACCCCCTATTAAGGTTTTCTTTATCGTTTATTCTATTCTATATTCCGTTGCATTATGGAGTGTCTTAGCTTTACTAAGTTACTGCCAATGAGCATTGGGTCAAGTTGTGTAGTGAGACTCTTCATGTTAACCCGACTCGTGATAATGTCAAAGCCAAAATCCCAAGTATGTTTACAATTTAACTCAACAAAATTAGTTACATCGTTATAAGTGCTCGACAAATAATATTCTTTTACAAACTATATATATACTCATATTGTAACACAAAATATAATAAATGAAATACAAGCAAAAAATTCAATACTCCATTAAAGCTTATTTATTGTTGTTTACCCTATATTTTTCTTTACTATTTTCTTGACCCTATCTTTTTCTTTACTTTTCTATCTAACATGATATTCTATTTGATATTTTAAAGAAAATAAAGAGTCGGTAACACCAAGTAACAAGAATGGAGAAAAACTCAAATTTGAAAGGCTGAAATACAACATTGAAAGAATAAGAAACATCACTAGGGAGGTTATGTGTTATTTATCCCACGTCGTATAATTTTTTTTATTACATATATATTTATAAATAGACATTATAATTTACTTAGATAAATATATTTTTCTCGCCTTTTGCATAAGAAATATTCATTAGTAAAAACTTCTATGTTGTTTTTCCATACTTTTTAGATCTGGAGATTGATGAAGCACCTCTATTTTATTTCCACTTAACATTAAAAAAGGGTTCCATCCATTACACTAAAACCAAACTTCCATCAGGCTAACAGATCATTTAAAGGTTATGTATGAAACTTGGTAGCTCACAAATGTGATGCATTAATTGGTGGTCACAAATGTCAAACTTATATTAATTATCGTTTCAATATAAAACACAAGTCACCAAGATGAACCTTGTTATAAAGCTTCAAACTCTGTTGAGCAGAAGTAATGACAGACAACATAGACCGACGATTCATCTTACTTTTGATGTTAGAAACAATCTCATATTCATCACCAAACATCTTTGTGACCTTAGCTAACTAATCACGTGGAGGCATTATAAAAGATATCATATTTGTGCTATTTTCGGGACGATTAGATACCACAAACAACAATCTAGTAGCCTTTGTGCCATTTTCGGGACGATTAGATACCACAAACAACAATCTAGTAGCCTTTGCGAGTTCTGTCTCCACCATAGAATTAAGTTTCTCTATTATCTTGTCAATTTAGGATTATAGAAAACCAAATTTAATTAAGAGTAACAAGCTTTTATAAAGTTTTGACTTGTATTTTTTTAATTTAACGTTTAACACTAAAGTGTTGTATATAAATATGTATATTATGTCTAGTCATAATTTTTTAACATGTGAGTATTTTCCAAGAAAATGTAAGACTTAATGATGTAGCCCGGAAAGTCCAAACAAAAGTCTTTTTAATTATATTTTATTTTATTCAAATATCTTATATTATTTAAATCAAATCTAATTGTATTAAGATTTGATTTGATTTTATTTTA
Organism: Limnanthes douglasii subsp. nivea; assembly: GCA_036936605.1. Classification (NCBI taxonomy): domain Eukaryota; kingdom Viridiplantae; phylum Streptophyta; class Magnoliopsida; order Brassicales; family Limnanthaceae; genus Limnanthes; species Limnanthes douglasii. The sequence goes on from JAUPFV010000001.1 coordinate 297,023, forward strand.
ATACATTTATTTTATTTTATTGTATTCTAATTTAGGTTTTTGAGACGCTATTATATAAAGCCTCATATGCTTTAAGTTATTTTAAGTTTTTGGAATAATATATTTTTTTATATCTGAAAATTTCAGTCTTTGTTACCCTTAGATTAAGGTTTCATCATGTTACCCTTGAATTAGGGTTTCATCTATCGTTGCTTTTTATTCTATTTCCGTCGCGTCATCATTTTGGTATCAGAGCCTCGGTTCTCGTTATGGGGAAGCATGTTTCTAAAGCCTGACTATTTTGATTTAAGGTTTAAAGAAGAGAACAACACATGGTCATGAAGATCAGGAAGATCGTTTGAGTATGAGGGGACATACCAATTGTTTCAATGATGATCGTATTGACCGGTTACTGAAGGAGTTTAAATTGGCTACCAATCGTCGAATCAAGGTAAAAATTGCTTATCGAGATGCTGTCTCAGGCTATGAAAAAGTTTTCAAAACCATATTTTTTCATCAACTGACATGAGGATGTTGTCTTTAGGCTATGAAAAGGTTTTCAATTTTTTTTCAACAACCGGATGACTTCAATATGATTTCGAATAAGGAACACTCGAGAAGAATTTATCTTATTCCGATAAGGTCAACAATTATAATTCCCAATGTAACGATTGAATAAAATAAAATAAATAATTTAGGTTCTTGATGGTGATGTTGCTGTGAATTCGTACCAGGAGAGGATGATGTAGCCCAGAAAGTCCAAACAAAAGTCTTTTTAATTATATTTTATTTTATTCAAATATCTTATATTATTTAAATCAAATCTAATCGTATTAATATTTGATTTTATTTCATTTTAATAAATTTATTTTATTTCATTGTATTCTAATTTAGGGTTTTGAGAAGCTATTATGTAAAGCCTCATATGCCTAAAGTTATTTTAAGTTTTTGGAACAATATATATTTTTTATATCTGAAAATTTCAATCTTTGTTACCCTTAGATTAGGGTTTTATCATGTTACTCTTAAATTTGAGTTTCATCTATCATTGCTTTTTCTTCTATTTCCGCCGCGTCATCACTTAAGACAGAGATGGAAACAGTGACAAAACAATTGAACAACCTTGAATCCAGATAGAGTTAAAAGATGAAGCGAAAGACCCATTCTATATCAAGAGACACATAACAAGTAAAAATTACTTAATAAGATGGGGTATATAAAGACACCTATCAAAATATTTATGGTCCGATGCCACACAATTAGTCAATTTTTTAATATAAATATTGATATGGTTCTTGTCGGTCTAATCAACCGAACCAGATCAGACCAAACCAATTCTTTTCGTTGCGGTTTAATTTTTTTGAACTAAACTTTTGTCGGTTTGATTCAGTCCAAATTGACAAGTTTAGCGGTCCTGTTTGATTTTGTTAAAATACGGACCGAACCAGACCGCTAATATCCCCACTAATTACACAATAATTGTTCAACTATTAAAACATCTTCATGAGATTTGTTCGAGTTGATAAACACCTGAAGGACCGACTATTCAAATTTTTAGAACTCTACTACCACATTTATAAATAATATATCATCTACGCGACAAAGGAATGCCGATTGACATATGCGTGTAAAAATGTACAAGTTTTGAATCTGGCAGAGACAAGCATGTCTACGTAACTACTTACAAAGTTAAATACTTTGATGGAATGGTATAACAATTCTGGAAATAATTAAAATTTATCATCCATAAAACCTACTTACGTCATGAATTGTTTTTCAAAAACGGTCTTGTATATTAATATATAATAATGAACAAATAGTTGCATGCTTGCACTACTCAAGCTCTAAACGTGTGACTATATGTTCACCTAACACTTACTTATCTATAGATCTCTAAACATAAATCATAAGCATAATAAAAGACATAAGATTTTTTTCCAAATTGAATTAATGAAAAATAATAATTGAATTCCAGAAGACTTAATTTTACAGTTCTTATTCCTAGACGTAGAAGTATAAGAGTCGTTTATGGTGCCACTTTTTAAAACATGTAAAATAAACCGATGTCTATATACCTACGTTTTAAAACCATGAATTTTAATTTTTCATACAATAAAAATAATAAAAACATCAGAAAGAAAATTTATGATTAGCCATATTATTCTACTATGTTATTCTAGGTTTTGATGCGAAAGTCTCTTATTCATGTTAAGAGAACAATACAGGTTGAAGGCCTTCTACTAACTAGAGGGGTGTCAAAACACAATTCTTGAAGGAGTAGAACCGATATCTTAGAAAAAAATAGAAAAAGATATTAAAGAGAAAATAGAGAAAAACTGCATTGATAATCGTTAGAAATATCTCGTTATTAAACAAGTCATCGAAGCCATGCAAACTTGCAACTTTTGTCGCTTCAGACCTGGTAGGGGCCTCAACCTCTATAACAAGCTTCTCTTCCAGCTTTCGGCGACCGATCTCCTCTGTCGACGAACTCTTCCTCCTCTATGATGAAATTTGAAATATATTATGATACCACTTGTTATTGATTTTCTTGTTTTTTTATGATTTTCTCTTGATTAATGATGTATTTTTAAATTGCATAGTTTATTAGTTAGTATATAGTTTATATTGTGTTTGTTATTGTGAATTGATGGATGAATTTATAGGTTATGTTAGAGTTTATGCATTTAGGGTTTTGTTGGGTCTAAGTTGAGACTGCACCGATAATGCGTAGTGCGTCAACCTTCAACCGATGGTGGATGTTTTGTACATCATGGATGCACCTGGTACGAATTAACGGTACCACCGACTAGAACCGATGGTACAGCCGTTTCTAACCGGTAGTACCACCGGTTAAAACTTAATGTGCAACCGGAAACCGATGATAGTTCGTCTCGAAACGAATGATGGTAACCAGCTGCACCACCGATTTTTAGCTACACACCACCGGTTTAGTCTTGTGAATTGGTAGTGCATAGTTGTACGAAGAAGATCAATTTTTATTATAAAAAACGAAGTGATTTTTTACCTTGTTTTGAGACGTTTGTAGTTTATATTTTTTTTTTTATCTTTGTATTTCTCAATAGATGTGCATCTGATGCGGTTTGGTTGTATTTGTGATTGTGATTTATTATTTGGTGAAAAACTATTTTTTTTTCAAAAATATAGTTTCAAAAATTTAGTTTTAAAATTACTCCACAAGATTTACTTTTTCCTGTATAACCTAACCTAGCAGCCATGATTTTCTGACTTTCAAGTCAGGGTTTTTTCTCTGACCACCTTTTCGCGAGAATGGATTTTCAGAGAAGAAACCCACGAACATAGTCGCTGTCATCTTATGCTCCCCTTTTGGCACAGCTATGAATCTCTCCACCAGCCGGCTCGAACCAAAACCCTCTTCCAATATAGTCACCATCAACGTAGGTGGCCAAATTTTCCAGACGACGAAGCAAACCCTAACCCTAGACGGACCATTTTCGGTTTTCTCCCAACTCGCCGATTCGGCTCAGCATGGCTCCCTTTTTGTCGACCGAGATCCCGAATTGTTCTCGATTCTCCTCTCTCTCCTCCGTTCGGGAAATCTTCCATCTAGATCGCGGGCGGTTGATCTCCAGGACCTAGTCGAAGAAGCCAAATTCTATGGGATTGAATCGGTTTTGGTCGATTCATTGTCGAATCCGTCTCAATTTCAAGCTCTGAATCTCGAGAAATCGCTGGTTTTACCTTTAAATGGCCGAGATTCACCATCCGCTATCGCCACCACGCCGAGCGGGACTTTCCATGTGGCTCATGGAAGCAAGATCACATCCTACGATTGGTCGCTGAAGCGAAAATCAACGTTTTTGACGCATTTCTCAGCTATTGATTCTCTATTGGCTTTATCTCCCAATCACGCAGCCGCAGGAGCTACTGATGTATCAGGTTTGCAGATTCTCGACCTCCAAAACGGTGTCGTTAAAAAAACTTTAAACTGGGAAAACATGTCTAGGTCTGGTAGTACAGTTCAAGCCATTGGTTCTTCACCTGATCATCTTTTTACTAGTTTTGAATCCGGTAGAAGAAACTCGAGTTGTATAATGGTTTATGATTTACAAACCCTGAGACCGATAACAGAGATTGGTCACCGCGATATATACTGGGCTGATCTGGATTCAGCAATTCCAGCCACTAAGTTAAACTGGGTGTCAAGCTATGGGTTAGTAATGGCATCTGGGTCTCATAGTGGACCATCAGGTGTGCTTGGTAATATCAAGCTATGGGACATAAGATCTAACAATGTTGTATGGGAGATAGAAGAGAAAGTAGATTGCTTTTCTGATGTCACCGTGTCCGATCACTTATCAGGGATATTTAAAGTGGGTGTTCATTCAGGGGAAGTCTTTTACGCAGATATAAGGAGTTTAGGAGCTGAGAAACCCTGGATATGCCTTGGTGATGATAAAAAAACTACCAACGGAAAGAAAGAAGGATACGGGTGTAAAATCGAAAGTCACCGGAATCATGTGTTTTGTAGTAAAGGAGGGGATGTAGAAGTATGGTCGGAGGTAATGATGATAAATTCATCAAAAGAGAAAGTGTTTAGGAAGAATCTAGTGGGGAGAGCGACTGCGAGTGCGACAAATAGAATTAAACTTATGGCATTTGGTGGCAATAAAATGTTTTTGACGCGGAACGATCAGCAGCCTATTGAAGTATGGCAAAGTCCTAGTCGCGGGTAGGTACTAGGTAGAACCTTGTATATAGAGTTCATATTTTTTCTTCTTGTATTATTATAACTCATTTTTCTAGATCATGATTTTTGATTAATTATCAATTTGTGAGATAATTGATACTAAAATCAACTTCGATTATGTTTTCTTATGCTGCTTTTCGACTATGCACTTGAACTTTAGCTTGTAGAACATTTATTCTTGTTCCGGAATTATGCAGGACATAAATAGACCCTGTTAATGTATTCTCTCAATGTCCATTAGGTAGAGTAATCTAGTGTTAATATATCATTATGTCAAAGTATCTTGCCTTTAGAGACAGGTTCAATAAAAGGATCATCTCTAGTTCAACCTGGGAAGTGCAGAACAGTTTCTTGTACATTTGATTATCGTCACTAAAACTATCATAGTACAATTATGTTATTGGGATTTGTTGGAACAGACTACGAACTGTAAAAACTGAACTAGATCATCAAATTCGGAAAGAATATCGCCAAAATGGTTGGTCTGGTCCTTACAAGAGGGAAGGGCTTGCAATCTTTATTCTTTTCCAGACACTGCATCGGTGCCTTATCCAAGGTCGGCACACTGTATGAGGGGAACAAAGACATGATGCTATTGCTAATTTTCTATCTTTAGGATCCTTTTACCCGATTCGAAACTGAACATTTTTTTTCTAAACGGGAATCTAATAATGTTTATTCTTGTCCAATGAATGTTCTGATTAAATATTTCGGTGGAACTAAATGTCCTTGCATTAGCTGTATAGGTCAATTGTTGAAATGATGGCAATGCCTACTGGTTTTGGTAAGAGGTCAGCTATGGAGATAAGCATAACAATTTTAAATGTTAACATCATTGTCATTCTGGATGGAAATGGTGTAATTAAGTTTACAGTAAGTATCACGATTCGTGGGTTAGACGGATTATGTGACGACGGGGTCTTGGTTGATTTCCCTTCTTTTAGCTACTTAGATGTTGATTATGTGGCGACGGGGTCTTGGTTGATTTCCCTTTTCTTTTAGCTACTTAGATGTTTTAGATGTTTCAGTTCGCTAAGTTTGAAAAGTCCAAGTTGTTCTAATTTTAATTTTAAGTTTTATAGGGCAAAATGTATCTATTACTGTAAAGATAGTGCATTAGGTTGAAAACCCTATTTTGGTTCCTATTCCCTCTCAAGTTTACTAGATCAAAAAAACCCACAGATAAAAAAAAACCCACAAATCCTAAAATATCCGAAATCGACGATCTCAAACTCTGACAACGATTTTAAACTCGGACAACCAATCAAGATTAAAGACGGACGAACCAATCAAGATATCTGAGGTTGTTCTTCATTATCCAATAATAGTTATTTCAAGCTTCATTTTCAACCTTCAGGAAAAACAAAGTAGAGGTACTCATCGTACATCTATAATTTTCAATGTATTTATATGGTCTTTGACAACTAGCTTATGAATTTGTAGTTATATTTTGTATTTAGAGTGTATTTTGATTGTTCATGGCAACTGGGTTCTTAGTTAAACTCATATTGTTCTTTAGGTTTTTTCGTTGATCATTTGTAGTTTCTGGTTTTGGTAGACAGCGTTCAAAGTATTTTTAGGGTTCTTAGGTGCATATAATGTGTTTAGTTTTATGACTAGGTTATTTATTGTCTGGTATCTCAGTATAGTGTTTTCAGACTTCATTTTTTTATTTTTTTTCAACGTGCATGTGAGGTACGAACATAGTCTCACATCTTTTTTAGTTGATATACACTAGACTCGCTTCTTTATCTGTTATACAAAAGAAACGCACGTTACATTTTCTGGTTGTGCATTATAAGTTAGTATCCATAAACTTGCATGGTTAATATATCCAAACTCGCACGTTTGGTATAACTAAAATCACATTGTTATAGCTTGTTTAATCAACTAGTGTCGAATTTTGTTTTTGTAGGAAATTTGTCTCTTAAAGATTGTTTTTACAAATATGGATTAGTTAGCATCCTGAATATGATGAAAGAAAAGAGTAATATTATTACTCCCGAACACATAAAAGCTGCAAAGGAAATCCTTTTCTATACAATCTTGAAGGCTCTGCTTATGAGCTCCGGAATGTGAAGTTTCTGATGAAACAAATAGTTTGATAAATGTATGTCTTCATCTTTGGGTTTTCTAAACTCGCATACTTAGTATAACTACCATAACTAGCATGCTCAGTAGTGATGAGGGAGAATAAAAGACATATGGAGAAATTGGAAAGAAGTGTTTTTATTGGGGAAAGATTGTAAAATGATAATGAAAGTATCCATTATGAATAAGTGGTAAAATATAGGGACTAGATGTGTAATAGTTAGGAATTAAAGCGTGTGGGACCGTTATTGTACTATAAAAGGATAATACTATTTTCTCTCTCTACATTAAGTAGTTATTTCTCTCTCTAAAAAACACCTTCATAAAGAAGCTTTTATAACAGTTTAGTCCCTCAAACATTTGTTTTACACAAAATTACCCTCGAGCAAGCTCTTAAATCTTCAAATAGCACTAAACTCATATTTTTATTATAACTAGCATGCTCAGTAGCACTAAACTCGAATGTTTATTATAACTAACAGGTTCAGTAGCACTAAACTTGCATGATCTATTATAACTAGTATGTTCAGTAGCATTAAAATTGCATGTTTAAAATAACTACAATGGTCGGTTACACTGAAATCACATGTTTAGTATAACTAGCATATTCAGTACGACTAAACTCGCATGTTTGTTTTAATTAGCACGTTCAATAACACTAAACTTGCATTGTCTATTATAACTATCATGTTCATGAGCATTAAACTCGTGTGTTTAAAATAACTAGCATGGTTAGTAACATTGAACTCGTATATTTAGTATAATAGCAATATAAACTCATGTTCAATAACACCAAAGTCGCATGGTGTGCGGTGTTCTACAGGATTGAAACGAGAAAGCTATCAGGGCAGATGAGGAGCATGCTGTAAAGGATGTGCCTGTTTTATTGATCATGTTCCCGTGCTCTACCCTATTTTATTAAATATCAAGAGATGTACTGGGTTGGACAACGATGTATTATATCAAAGACCTTGAAAAAATAAAGAATTACGATTAATCTATAGTCATAAAAAAGAAGTTGATTGGGTCAATTTAAAGCTTGTATTACCAAAAAACCCCGATAGAGCTATCAAATTGTTGCACTTTTAATGGTAAGAATATTGCTACATAATTAAATAAGTTAAAAAATTATGTAATGATACTAATAAATTTGTGATGCAACCCTTCATCATGGAGCACACAACCATTAGGAAATTACAAACAAAGTCGAACATGATGCAAGATGCTACAAATGGTAGGGATTGAAGTCCAAATCATCAACTATATAGATAATTAAAAACATTCACCAGCTCAAACATGATGAGGTATCAAACATATATATATATATATTCTCTAACGCTATTATTTTTTAGTAGAATCACATGGTTAAAATCATTAGTCTAGCATGGTGTTTATTGCGAAAGAATCGCATGATATGATTGCGAAAGAATCGCATGATATGTAGCAAAAATCTCGCACAATCGATTTTAGTAGCATTAGAACTCGCATGTTTGTAGCATTGGCATAGTGATTATTGGTAGAAATGCATGATCACCAAACTAAGAATCACACTTCAATAAGAATCCATAAAATTCTTAGTAACAAATGTTTTACTGGTTGTTCTTTATTGGACAGGTTTTGGAAGGTGAATTAACATTAATAGAGGCCGAAAGAATATAATTTGGCGTGGGTGAAGCAAGTGAGAACCCAGATCTTGTATATATGAAAGGGTTAAGAAGATGACTAAATCCGTAGGAAAAAACCGAACATAAGGTCAGCAAATCCGAGGCAACCACCAACCACCTCATCCCGAACAAACCAGCCCACAACCAACAAAGAAACACCAAATCGGACATCTCCAACTGAACCCGGAGGGTTCAAATGAATTTGATCATAATTACACCATAACGGGTTTCATCTACAAACAAAGGCAGACTATAACACCCTCCAAAAAAACTCTGACACCCTCAAAGAGCGTTGTAACGACTATCTAAAGCTCGAATTAACATCGGAACAAAAAATACAACCACCTTCACGAGCAGTTCTCTTTTACGTCAGATATTGGAATGTAAAAGAAAAAAAAATTCGTACATGTAGTCTGTTGAAAAAAACTGTATGCAGCGTTCGCTTGAAAAAAAAGACAAAAAGTAACTATATATCTCTCATCTGGTCCCGCTTGTTATATATGTTCAATTTATTTCATTCTCACACTCTCATACTAATATGTATGGCATTTTTGTGATAGAATGAAGAGCTAGAGCAACATATAGCTCAATTACGCCAACAATTTGAACAACGAGAAGTTTAAAAACCAAATTCTCTTCCTTTTTGTGCTCCAGAAACATCACAGCCAGTAACACCAACACCACCAGTTAACGAAGGAGTCACAACAGTATCACCGGTCCGCGAAGAAGTGCCACTGGGACCACAAGAACCTGAAATGCTAACAAATAAATCTCTTATAAATAAGACAGATATCACGTCAGTGGTATAAGTTCATGAAGATGTAAGTGGATCTTAAGTATCAAACTTTGAATATATATTATCATATATTGTAGGTTTCTAAAGTCATATATTATAGGGTTGTAAAATTAATTTTGGATTTCATGTTATTTATACCTATATTTATTATTTTTTATACTTGGATGATAATCTAATACCAAAGAAGTCACATGTTTAATACCAAAGAAATCATATGGTTTTATAAATAAAACATTACATGGTTTAGTATACAAGAAAACACATATTTAATACCCACGAAATCGTATGCTTAATATAGAAGAACTCGTATGTTTAAAGCTCTTGAAAATTCATGTTTTAATATATATAGAATCACATGTTTCATACATACAGAATGTAATGGTTTAGCCCCCAAAGGGGTAGCCGAGTTGGTTGAGTAAGACATACTTGTGATCAAAAGTCATGAGTTCGAGTCCCTCTACATACGCTTTCTCGGCCGAGCCTGTCACCTTGTGTGGTTTACCTTCTCGCATTGGTTTACAGGCTATTGCGTCAGACTGAGGGTTTAAACTGTGCGCACTCATTGCACTCTGAGTAGCGGCTGCGGGTGCCCTCCGAAAAAAAAGAATGTAATGGTTTAGTATATAAAGACTCACATAGTTTACTAAAACTAGATTGACATGGTTAATATATAAGTAATCACATATAGGTAATATAACTTTAATCACATGTTCATCATACAAAGAATCACATGGTCAACATACGAGCCTCAACTTCCAACAATTAAATGAAACAGACCAACTAAACCAACCAAAAACCACCGGTAAATATTATGTAAAAGTCTTGCATTATTGTTTTATGAATGGTCTATCCAAATATATGCACAAGTCTCGCATGCTACTTATGGTACCAGAATCACATGTTTTATTATCAAAAGTTGAAGAAGAACAACTCCACCAACCCGAACAAGAAGTAGCAGAACAACAAAGAAACCCAACACCATCAATTCCAACACCATGACCAACAACAAGAAGCCCAACACCACCACCAATAAAAAAAAATCCCAACACCATCAACCCAACACCAAGACACAAGATAACAACAACAAGAACCAGCCTGCACAAAGTTAGAACAACTCACCCAAACATAACCAACACCACCCGACCCATAACCAACAAAAGAGGAAGCCCAACACCAAGATATAAGACAACAACAACAAGAACCAGTCTGTACAAAGGCAAAACAATTCACCCCAAAACAGAACCAATACCATCAGTCCTACATATAACTGAACATGAAACCAAATACCCGACAAACAAAACAACAAACACCACAAAAGTGCAAAAACGAAGCATCACTATAAGCTCATACGCCCGAAAAAAGAGAGTATGTATAAAAGTAGAATACGTTGATGATTTTTTGATAGACCATATACAGTCTTATTTTGATGAAGTTGATCGACTTGAAGCCAATGTTGTTATGCAAGGAAGTTTGGATTCTATCGTAGATGAGATGCTAGTAACCCATTATAGGCATAATATCACCCATGATTTAAGACTGGGCAAAAATCCCAAAGTTTCTAATATTATATGCGAAGGAAAATAGAACTAGCTAGCTCACATTAAATCTACAAGTGCTAAAAATCACAGCAACCTCCAGGAGATTAACATGTCAGGTGGGTAGGTTTAGTATCAAACAAATTTAATATTCTCCGTCAATCTTTCATCATTTGACTTGTCATCTAGGGAAAACTATCCATCCGCGACAAGCTCTTAAGTTAGGATTTAAATACCCTTCTGGATTATTTCTCATGCAACCCTGTCTCTGAAACTATCAATCATATCTTCAATAACTGTAGTTTCACTCAAAGCATTTGGTGTTACGCAAGCTCCAAGCTTGAATTCTCTTTGACTAACAATAACAATTGAGATTCTTGGACTCAATATGCGTATCACTTGTCTCCCTCCAGTTTATGCCACATATGGTGTGTCTACTTTGACACGGTTGTTCACAACATTTGGAAAGAGAAGAGTTATAGAATTGTTTGCTCTTTTTCTTTCATTGTCTTTGTGTTATCGTATCGCATGCTTTATGACCTGCTGTTTAAATTCCTTAATACCTAGGTTGTCTGGCCTACTCAATGTCTTTAATCATAACTTAAAATTATTTGTTTTGTTGTTTGCCGCCATTTCACCGTAGTAAATTTGTTGTGTTCCTTGATTTGATTTAACGATATTATTTAATCTCTTTCATTTTCTGGCCCTCGTATTTTTATTTGTTTTTTCAATAGATTTGGTCTAGTTAGGATCAATCTTTTTTTAGAATATGACTACGGAACTTATAAAATATGTTTTCAAGCAAGAAAAATATCATTCTTTTCCGCATATAATTCACATGTACCTATAAGAAGGAAACCTTTCACAAGGTGTGTCCACTGGCCGCTTATATAGAAATTGTACTAAGAAAGGGAACGCAAAATAAATAAGAGTGAAGACCTACACTAATTAGACGCATATACGAGGCAAGACATGTGGCATCCTTGTCAAAGCCATAAGAAAGCACCTACTTGTGAATACCGGTAGTTGGCGAATAATTTTTTAAAAGTAGTTGAAATTACTTCATATAATTTATGGATCAATTCATATACATTTTTAGTCTTAGTTCGGTTGGAATTTCGATTGAACGATGACATGGAAAAATATATTTGAAATATAATTTTTGGGACGGAAATACGACTATCAACTAAATATTATTTGGAGACTTAAAATTCCGATTTTAAGATCTATTTCTGAACGTAAAAAGTGTATCAAAACAAACCCAAAAAAAGTGGGTTACCTCATCACACTTTTTAGATTAACAATATCGGGTTAGGTTAATTCAAGACCCGTTTTTTCTATAACGAGATCCGATTATAGTAAGATCCGGTTTGGTTATAACGAGACCCCTCTTATTTACAAAAATGCCATCGATATAAATACAAACATTCCCGAATTTTACAATTTTCTTTCTTCGAAAACTCTAACTCTCTCTAATCCAATATTTGAAAATGCTAGATATTTAAAATCCAACTGCATAGATTTGTTAAAGTATGAATTTTCTACACCATTGTGTTATTTTTGTAAAATTTGGATCTATATTTGTAGTGATATTTAGAGTTTATTTTTCGGATATAAAAATCGAATTTTCCTCTACTCGTAGTTGTTGTTTGGTTGTTTGATTATATGTATATGTTTAATTAGGTCGTTGGCTTCAATTTGGTATAAGTTTTGCTGGATTTAGCGTCCTAAAACTAGATTTGAGATTTACATATAGGTATTATGGAACATCCATTTCCGCGCACGGCCGTGCCTAGAATTAGGCATATGCATGCAAGAACATGCGTGCATCTGCAATTTCCACGAACGGCCGCACGTGGAAATGTCTGTTTTTTTTATTATATTATATATATATATATATATATATTAACTCAAATTTCTAATAATTTCTAATTTATATAATTTTTTATATAATTTATAATTTATATAATTTTTTTATAAATTTATATTTATATAATTCTTTTTACTACATTTTATATAATTATTGAATTATAATAACAAACGTAAATTTAATATATTAAATAATTGAAAATAGAATCAGTAAAAAGTATAAAAAATATTCACCACCATTTCTTTTAGAATGTTCAATCTCCACGTGTAGCTAAAAATTATAAGAATACACACGCTAAATTCGGCATGAAAGTGTTTTCAATTGTCGAAATTCGGCAGGGAATAATATTTTCAATTGACAAAATTCGGCGTGAAAGCGCAAAAATTTGACAAAATTCGGCATAAAAGCGCAAAGATTTGACCAAATTCACGCACGAACATGCGTGATTTCGGCCAAATCCACGCACGAACATGCGTGATTGCGGTCAAATCCACGCACGAATGTACGAAACGACGCACGAAAAGGTGTAAATTTATGTAAAAAGCAATATATTTAAAGATGATTTTTTGTTTTTTTAGGTTTATGGGTTTATGTTGAATATTAGAGAGATAGGTAGTTGAGAGAGAAGAGAAAGATAGTAAAAATGTATGTGTTTGAGCTTTAAAGTCTAGGATTTATAGTTGAATTTATTGTTTTTTGAGTTAATGGGTTTATGGATTTTTGGGTTTTTTTATGAAAATTAGAGAGAAAAGTAGAGAAGAGAGAGGGAGAGAGCAGATGAGGTAAAAATGAGATGTCCAAAAAATTATGGTTTTTATATCTAGTGGCATTTTAGTAATTTCACGTTTTCTAAAAAAATCAAGATTTGGGGTCTCACTATAAAGAAAAAGGATCTCATTTTAGCCGTGCCCAACAATATCATTGTCGTGATGGGTAAAAATTAGAGCATTTCTAAACAAATATTCCCAAATGTTACGAATAAACTTTGGTGGGAAGGTCATTGTAAAATATGAAAATTTACAACAAATATTATTTATATATGCATGTTTAAAATAATTTATAAATATTATATTTGAATTTTATATTTCTTTTTCTTCAAAACACAACCAATTTAAAACCAAATTAGTACCATCTTAAAAATCATAAAAGTTCATATAAAATTGTAATTTTTTATATTTTTCTAAAAAGAATCATGTTGATAAAAAATGTTTTTTCTGGAATACACATTTTTTAAAGAGAAAAGTACCTGAAAATACCCACTCAACTATCTTATTACCCGGCGGTACCCGCTTTTAACATAGTGTTACTTAATACCCAGACTAATAAATTGGACAAAAATACCCTTCCACTATATATACCCATTTTTCAATTCCATCCCACTTTTTCGACCCTCCTATCACCCTAAACAAACGCAAAATTCTAATTTTAGAAACCACCAGAAAACAAACCGTTCGACTTCGTGATACTCTCTCTCTCAAACCCAGAAACCCTACAGCTTCTCACCTTCGTCACTATCGCACCGGTCAGCCTCTTTTACTCAGACAGACTACACACCTTCAAATCTCATTCGACAAAGTTGTCGTGAAGTCGTCTCTGAAAACTTCTATCTCGTTCTCCGACCGGTGAAATTTAACAGGTATGCATTATCGTGGAAAGTATTTTTTTTTGCGTTTTTTACGAATTTGAACCACTTTTTTCTCTTAATTCACGATAGGCGAGGCTGTTGATACTAGAATGAAGTATCTACTGACGATAGTTGCTCAGTTTATGGGTTTATAGTCGAAGCCAGGGTATAATTTTAGTTGCATGTAATACTGATACTCTCCTGAGAAATATTATGTATGTTAGATCTGCATTAGGTAGTTCATTGTTGATTTTGGTGTTTGTTGCATAATTCCTAGATCCCTGCAACGTGCATGTAAAAAGTGTAACAGTTCGCACCCTGATCACCCACAATGCAAGCAATTCGCAGCTCGATTGTATGTTTATACTTATTTACAAACAGTTCACAGCTTGAGCTACCTAATTCGCATCATATCAGAACTTATTTCACAGCTTGTCTGTTAAGCCAATATTTATATGTATGCAATTCGCAGCTTGTGATGCGAATTATTTGTGACATTCCAACTGATTTGTGTTTGTGCAGAAAGCATGACAACAAAACCCAGCTACTACAGATCAGGGTTGGTGAGCCTTCTAAAGCTACTCAAAGACATGCGTATTACAAGGGCCCACATTGAAGCTGCAAGAAAAACACCCTTCTACACGCTTCTGAAAACGGCGTTCGAAATCCGTAATGAGGAAGAGCTGCCTAGGAAAAAATTCTACTCAATCATTCAGTATATCCTCGAGAAATTCTCTCTGGAAAGAGACGCCTTTAGGATTGGAAACAAGTATGTAAAGCTAACTACAAACGATATCAAGATCATATTCGGGCTGAGGCATGGCACCGAGAAAATGGAGTTAACAAAAACCGGCGCTTTTCACAACAAGTATGCAGCCGGCGAGGAGGACGAATCAAGGATGATGAAGAAATACTTCATGTCAAAAACTGGCAGGAAAGCATCAGCTAGTAATACCAAAACAATAACAAATGCCATCATAAAGGTACGTCTAAAATGGACTTCATCTTTATAAAGCAAGATTCTGTACATTTATAACATAGAATGTTGTCATTGGTTTTACAGGAGGGTATAGATAAGGCCATAAACGAAGGAGGGGAACATGAATTGGAAGACGTGGCGAGGCTGTTGATACTGTTTTTGTGCTCCACGCTATTCTACTCCGTATCTGGAGATATCTTGGGCTGGAGCACGGTTTATTACGTTGAAGACCTCAACAGAATAAATAATTACGACTGGGCTGGATCGATTCTGTTCAAGCTTCGACAGTCTATCAGGAGTTGCTTAGCAGTAGAAAGAGTCGATAAAGTCGTCGGCTGCGTCGCCCTTGTAGTTGTAAGATTGATCTATTCAATATAAAAATTAGTTATATACATAGCACCGTGTTGATAAAACTTGTCCCCATGCAGCCCTTCATCATGGAGCACACAACAATCGGCCACGAGGTAGCGAAGCCAACCTCGATACCAAGGTTCTTCAAATAGTTGGGGTTAGAGTGCCACGCATCGACCATGGGGTATCTTATTAAAACACCACTCCTGGATGCTGACGAGGTATAAGCTTAATATATGTATTGAACTTGGGGTGCATACAGTTCGCAGCATATGATGCGAACTGATTATAAAAATATCTCAAACATATCGCAGCCTGATATGAATTTTACTTCGCAGCTTCATGTTCAGCACAGTTCGCATCATATGTTTAATACTTAGTTCGCATCATATGGTTTACACTTAGTTCCCATCATATGTTTTACATATAGTTCGCATCATACTGTCCCATAATCATTTCGCAGCTTAATATGCGAAATGTGATTTAAAACCACAGAGTTCGCATCGTATGATGCGAACTGCTTATAAAAAACAATTTGTTTGTCTACACCCTCATTATTTCGAAACAATTAATTTACTTACATGTGCATCTGTTGGTAGGTTTTAGAAGGTCCATTACAGCTTACCGAGGCTGAAATTGAAGCTTTCGGAGAAAGAGAAGATGATGAGCATGGTGAAGATGCAGAAGTAACGGTACCTCCTTCACCGGAAGAAAGACCTAGGAAGAGGTCGAAAAGCACAGCATCAAAAAAAAAAAAAGGAGACCAGCATCACAGAATGTAACAAATAAGGTGATGTCTCCCACACTCGAACACCCAACACCACCCGAGCCATCGATTCCACCACCAAGACTCCCAAAGAAAACAATTCCACCACAACCCAAAGGCAAATCCAGGCAAGAGCCCTCCGACACCGACACAACCAGTATGAGTGAAACAATCGGTGATTATTTATTCAAACGCAGAGACCCTAATCCCGATATTGCTGCTCAATCAAAGCGTTTGAAGACGTACGCCAACAAGAACAAGTACGAGCGAAAAATAGAAAAACAGGCCAGAGAAGTAAGTATGCCTTGAACCTTAAATAATCACTACAATCAGCACTTAATATGTTTATAAAAAGTTTGCTATCATTTTTGCAGCTGAAAGAATTGAAACGCAAGATAGCGGAACTTGAAGCACAACAACTCCACAATGCTATCTCTCTGCCAATCTGCCGTACTGAAAGCCCAATAAAGCAGATACCAGCAGCACTTCCAGAGGGACAAAAATCCACTGATCAGCAAGCATCCGTGTCTAATGCTGATCAGCAAACATTTCTTCCTGGAGTACTGCCGGAAGAAAGGGATGATGATGCCCACAATTCACCCATCATGGAGACACATACAGAGAAGGTAAATAATGTAAGTAGACCATATGATGTTATTAAACAAATATCAGGACTATTGTGTAGTGATGGCCAACCGTTTCGCAGCTTAAGCTGCGAATTATGTAATAAACTGGTGGTCTGGTTATTACACATAGATATCAGGTCAGGATGCGAATTATGTACTAAACTGGGGGAATTTATAACATAGATATCAGGTCAGGATGCGAACTAGGTAATAAACTGGGGGACTGTATAACATATATATCAGATCAGGATGCGAAATAGGTAATAATGGGGGGAATGTATAACATAAATATCAGGTCAGGATGCGAAATATGATTACACGATGATTAACTTATGCTTTTGTATGAAATTGGAGACCGAAAGACAACAACAACACCAGCAGAAACAGCAACACCAGCAGCAACAACAACAACAACAACAACAGCACCAACAAGAAGAACACCGCCAGAAACAACAACAAGAGCAAACAGAACAACAACAACAACAGCAACAAGAAGAAGAACACTCCGAGCAACAGCAACAAGAAGAAGAAGAACAACAACACCCCCAACAACAAGAACAACAGGAACAACAACAACAACAGCAACAACAACAACAACAACACGAACAGCAACAACAAGAAGAACACCCCCAGCAACAACAAGAAGAACAACAACACGAAGAACACCAGCAGCCACGGGTTCAACACGATGACCGGCAACAAGAACAACAACAACAAGAGCAACAAGGACAAGAAGAACTACAACAGCAGCAACAGATAACCTTGGCGAAGAGAGAAAGGCTAACTCAAGAGGTAGCACCTCAAGAGTCAGAACCTGTCCATCCCGGTGAGAAGACAGAACTACTCAGCCAGGAAGGACCATCCTTAGAAGACAAAACCAATTCTTCGGTGGAACCTCAAAGACCAACGGTGCTGTCAGCAAAGTCAGAATTGCTAAGCCAGCGTCAAACTGTAGGCCCGGTAACAAATCAACTGCTAGCTCCAGAGTCCCACGATAACACAGTAGGTTTACCTGATGCTTTTGTTGATGGTATTAGTACTCAAGTTTCACAGACATTTTTAAATGAAATTGATAATGTATATTACGATTCTATAATACAACGATCTCTGGAGAACATGTCGGAGGATGACATTAATGATTTCTGCCGACACGATCCAGCCTCTATGCCGAACAAGTCAACGGCAGTGGTTGTCGCTGACCGTGCGGTAAGGCCTACTTACAATGATTTCGCATCATAACATGTGACTTGTGGCAAATGCTGATTGGAGTATTACAAACAAATATCAGGGTATGATGCGAACTGTTCAGTGGAACCTCGAATAGTTCGCACCCTACCCTGATATATAATAATAAATTTATTTAACTGCTACCTTACAGTTCGCAGCCTAAGCTGCGAACTGCTTAGACTCGTTGCACTTATAATCACTGACGCCCTCTACTTTTGATTTTTGTTTCATACTAAGCTCGAGACAGTTAATGAGATAGAGGAGCCAACTTTTGCGCTACTGACACAAACGCAGCCTCAAGTGGCAGAGGAAGAAGAGGAGTTCGTAATAACAATGCGGGAACCGCCAGTAGTAGAATACAGCGACTGGCCAAAGAAAACCAAAGTAACTGAGCGTATCGATCTGGCACAATACCACAAAATACAGTTGGTTAAAGCCTACGAGAGCGACACCCCTGATCCAGTGGTATGGCAGTTACCGGAGTCCAAGTTTACGTACGGAATCAGGCTGCAAGCGAGTGATCTCATGGCACTACCTTTAGAACTGGAGCTGGACGTAAAGGTATCCAATTGTCAACCAACTTTATTTTCAATGTTTCAAATATGTATTCTATATTTAACATAAATCTACAACTCATTTGTTAGCTTATCGATGCTTGGATTCGAAAGATGCTTGAAGATGCAGACTACAAAGTTCCATGCACTAAAGCTAAATGAGAGCATCACGACGCCATACTGATTTCTGGCATGACTGCGGTAAGTTTAGCTCACGTAAATAGACCAAAGTTCTCAGAAATGTTATCACTTTAATATACTCTTGCTTGGATGCAGCATCAAATGAAAGAAGGGTGGCAAGTGGAAAATCTGGTGGACATGGCTTTTAGGAAGGGGCGCAAAAATGCCAACATCATCATGGTTCCAGTGTGCACCGAGTCGAAGGACAATACAAACCACTGGACGTTGCTCGTCATCGACGTTGACGCCTGCACAATTTCAAACTACAACTCGCTTCTGCCTAAGCTTCATGCCATAGACAACACCGCAAGAACACCTGCACTACTAGTAAATATTCCAAACTATACACTTAAATCTGAACACATTTTTAGTATGCATGCTGCGAAATGAGATCTGGTATGCTGCGAATGAGTGAGTAATCAAGATGTTTTCTCGCAGCCTGTCTATAACTTAATTCGCAGCCTATCTATGTTGGATACAATTCGCAGCTTGTTCACAACTCAATTCGCAGCCTATCAAGGCTGCCATACAATTCGCAACCTAAGATGCGAATTGTGTATGATTTATTGTCATATAATTCGCAGCCTGAGGATGCGAATTGTATGTCACCAACTGTTTTTGTTTTTGTGCATATTCCTAACACTAATTATTATACACAGATCAAATATTTGTTGGATAGAGGATTCCTACCCAAATATAGTACAGGGTGGAAGGTGAAAGTGGAAAGAGGCTTCCCACAACAAAAAAAAGGCACCGTGGACTGTGGTGTCTTCGTCTGCAAATATGCCAGGGATATTATTGAGCATGGATCAGTCCAGAAAAAATACGATACAGATATGGTGACTGCCTTAAGAGCAGCAATGTTCCATTACTTTTTAAATGACATAGACACCGTCACATATGGCTGATTCGTGTATTGCTTCTAAATACATTAGTTGCTTGTAAATACATATATCTGTTGTAATTTTTGTTGTTGTGCATACATAAACAAAATTATGATATATAATGAATATTCATTATCTTTTAGTTCGCATCATAACCTGATATGTAATGATTGATTATTATCCTGGTATGTATGAACAGTTCGCAGCCAAACCTGTATGAATACTTCGCAGCCTAAATTATATCAAATAGTTCGCAGCCTAACCTGAGAGATGGTTATCACTACACACACAATTCGCATCCTGGTATACCAGCTTATAACCTGTTCGCAGCCTGGTGCATAAATAAAATATTAAATAAAATCATTCAAGAATACGAACCGGCTATGGCGTATGCCTTGGTAAACGTTTTCTGCATTGAGCACGCAAAAAACAATCTAATCATGTCCAGAACCCATTAATTGCTGATTGGACATGGAGGCTATGTAATGATCACCTCCTTTCCCTATAAATAACACTAGAAAAACCAGAGGCTATTTTTAAAACAAACTCTACATTTTAAACGAGAGTTATTTTTTAACAAACTCATTTCCCTCGTCTCTTCGAATTCAAAAAGTCATGTCTTTTTCCACCACCACATCCACCACCTCATACTCAAACTCTGGTTCAATCGGTTCTCTGGGTGACTCCTGGTCATCCTTAACCGTTAACTGGAGTGATGACTTGATCATGCCAGCAGCACCACCAAACAGCCCAATATCTGTTTTTGGGTTAGACATATATGATGACTACTACTCAGCTGACTCTCAACCATTGGAAGTTGTTCCACAGCTTGTTGCTGAACCTCAGCCAGAACAGGTTCCTGCTGCACCTCAGCCAGAAATGGTGCAACCTCAAACGACAGAGGTTCAAAACAACAAAAGGAAGAGGGAAGACGAAGCTGGTCCATCGAGGACAAAATTTTTAAGCATGATGGACGTTGATGTTGAAGCTGAGGATAAAGAGGAGAAAGAGAAAGAGAAAGTCGAAGACAAAGAGGAGAAAGACAAAGATGATCAGCACAAAAAGGAGAAAGAGGAAACAGTTGGTGATGAATCATCTACCAACTACTAGAGTTGGTTTTTGTAATCCTCTTTTTTGTAGTGATATGTGTAAACAGTTGTTAGTTTCTGGATATATTTTGTAATCTTCCTTTTTGTAATCCAACTTGTAATCCTCCTTTTTGTAATCCAAAGATATTTTGTACATCATTCGCATGTTAACCTGCTATATTACTCATTTTCAACCTTACTGAATATCCTGGTATTTTATTAAATGACAGTTCGCAGCTTATCACATGACAAATATCAGGACTCCTAACTGAAATCCATTCGCATCACAATTCTGGCCCTAATTCGCAGCCTATCACGCGAAACGTAAGAGAAGACAAATGTTTGATATGATTTTACCAATGATTCGCACCCTGTTAAAAATTCACATAATTGTACATAATTCGCATGTAATCCTGATAGATGTTTGTAATCCGACTTGTAATCCTCCTTTTCAACCTTACTGAATATCCTGGTATTTTATTAAATGACAGTTCGCAGCTTATTACATGACAAATATCAGGATTCCTAACTGAACTCCATTCGCATCACAATTCTGGCCCTAATTCGCAGCCTATCATGCGAAACGTAAGATAAGACAAATGTTTGATATGATTTTACCAATGATTCGCACACTGTTAAAATTTCACATAATTGTACATATTTCGCATGTACAATATGTATGCATATTGTACATAATTCGCAGCACAGGATGCGAAATGATCACAACTCCAATAGTAGCAAAACAAAAAACACAGGAATGTACAAATTTCTAGTTTGCTGTACAAAATAATAACTATGCTAAAAAAATAAATGTCCTTAAACTGGAACATCACAAGTCCTCCGGTTATGGCCTGATTTCGAACATCGGCCACACCTTAACTTCTTGGTTGAGATTTCTCCTCTAGAAGGGATTCGCTTTTTCTTAGGCCTTCCGGAGCGTCTCTTAACGTTCGGAGGCAGAACTTCAACAAAAGAAGGATCGTTAGCGCTGGACCCTTCGCCGAAATCAGTTAGAGCTGGTATGCTGAAAGAGTAACTTTCCCTGTAATTCTTAACCGTAAAGAAGGGTTCTATTACAGTCAATGGATCTTGGTCAGTGTATTGTAATGCCGCTAGAGCATGAGCACATGGAAAACACTCTTGTTGCCATGATCCGCATGAACATTTGAAATCCAACAGATTAACAACAGCCACAGGAGTCGAAAAGACTTCGAACATGGCGGAAGAGGACTTACGTACTACCCAACTTCGGCACATGTCAACATTCTGCTTTAGCTTCTTCTCGTACTCGGGAACCAAATTAGTACTCCAGCTGAGACCTTCTTCGTATCTCCGTGAAACCTGAGTCATAAGCAAGACTCTAATGCAATCAATAAACTCAACAATTGGTAAGCCGCAATATTTTTTTATCTGATTGTTAATCGATTCAGCTACGGTAGAAGCCATAGAGCCGTATCGCTTCCCTTTTACGTAAGCCTGGGTATACTTTTCAGGGGGTAAATTTGCAAGAAAATCACTCATTCTCTCACCACCTTCACATAAAAAACCTGTTAGTATCTCTTTAAAAAGCTCTTGACTGGGAGCATCAGCAAGACGGTGGAAGAAACTCAACATCTTTTTTTTTTATACTCCCTGTTAGTATGTTCCAGTTTGGCTCTCAAATTCTGCATGAGATGGAAATAACAGTACGCATGATAGCAGTTTGGATACAAGACAGAAACAACATTAACAATACCAGAATGACGGTCTGAAATAAATGTGATCTGGCGATCCAGCAAATGTGGTTTCAAACACCCCAAAAACCACATCCAATTGTCCCAATCTTCAAATGCTAACTACAGCAACAGGGAATAGTCCTGGAAAAAGGCAGATCAATTAAACACTACAACAGTATTCAAACATTTAAAAATTGGCAACAATTCGCATGATGTCCTGTAACAATTCGCAGCTTGTTATGCGAAATGTGTTTGACATTTTAATTGATCATGCAAACAGTTCACAACTTGTTATGCGAATTCGCAGCTTGTGGGAAACTTTAAATAATACCTAACTCAAGCTGCGATGTAAGTACAGTTTATTCAGCATAATACCTAATTCGCAGCCTCAACTGCGAAATGTGAGGATCACAACCCTGCTTAATTTGCATCACCTGCTGTGAATTACATCAGCATTTTCACACAAAAACATCGTTCATTAACTATATAAATGTAACTAACCGTTGTTTCCGTCCTTTGCTACAGCAGTGAGCAATGTACCATTGTACTTGCCATATAAGTGGGTTCCATCGACAAACAACATTGGACGGCATGAATGAAAACCACTAAGGGACGAACCGAATGCTATAAAACAGCGCTTGAATTGGTTTCCAGCTGACAACTCCAACTGACAGTCTGAAGTAATATCCCGGCTCTTCAAGCGTTTGAAGTATCCGCTTAGTAAACTAAAAGAACTTGAACTATCTCCAAAAACTCCCCTCCTAGCCTTCTCTAAAGCATTCCATGACAAACGATAAGAGATATCAAGACCGTAATCTTGTTTGACAGTCGATTGTATGGTTTTGGCTGTCAACGAATGGCAGGTCCGGAGAGAATCCTGAATTTCCTCTGCAATCAAATCTGATGTCAAATGCCTGTACCGCTTATGCTTATGCTTCTGGGAGAAAACAGGACTGCAAGTATGGTACGGGAAATGCTTCTTTATCGTCATAAGGTCGGTGCTTGAGTCAATAGATGCATAAACCCTCCATTTGCACCCGCTTGTGAGCTTATTTTCACAATAAGCAGTGATCTTATTTGTTGTGTTGTGCAGGTATTTGAAAGAAAAACCATGCTCTAACGCAAACTTGCACAAGGATAACCTTAGACCGGCATCACCTTTTTCAAAAGCTTGACCCACCCCTGTAATAGCATCAGCCCAACCAGCAGTAGCAAGTTGTTTTTTCCTCTGATCAGAATTAATTAAACCGTTACTACTCTCCCCGCTAACTATTTGATCAAGAGATGGTTCTACCAAAACCAAGCTACGCTCTTTACGCTTACCACCAGAATCCTTACCACCAGAGCTCTTATCAACATAACTTTTATTACCAGAACCCTTATCGAAGACGTGTTGTTCTATGAGAAAACTAACCCGTTTTAAACGCTCCAAATCAAGATATAACACCAACCCAACAAAATCACTCTGGTTATTAAAGAAAAAATTATTGTGATCCCCGCAGGAGTAAGTAATTAGGTACTCACCTGTGGCAAGCTCCTCCCATGTGTTCTCTACATAAGCTTGGATACTTTCGAAGCTTTCAAACTCCGTGAAAGGCACAATTGCAGTTTGGTGACCATATTTAAAAATACAAACTCGTGATTTAGACATCTCTTAACCTGGACAATACAAGTTATTTGTTATTAGTCTCAAAAACTAGGTGCAAAATATTTACTACTGCATCAAACAATTCGCATCCTACGGTGCGAATTGTGTATACCTACACGATCTATTCGCATCTTGTCCTGATATTTGTAGGTAACAAAGTCCTGATATTTTTCATTAGTCACAAAACTGTGCAGATTATTTACTGCACCATCAAACAATTCGCATCATAACATGCGAAATGCGTACATACATCTAGTAATTCGCAGCCTGTCCTGATATTTGTGTATATCTACGTATATATATTCGCTGCCTGTCCTGATATTTCTATGTAACACCGGTCCTGATATCTGTTTCGAAATACAATACTCTAACTGACCTAAAAACTCGTAATCTACACATTACCCACAAACTAAAGCACTACCAAATTAGAATATAACATCAGAAAACAAGGACGTAACTATATAGTGAACAATATTAACGAAACAGATCACTATAACAAAAAAAAACAGAGAAAAGCTCGAAATCAGGCAATGGCATCTAAAAACAGTAGACTAGAACCTATTCCAACAGAGAAAACGAATAAAAAACTTCGAAATCGGTAGGTAATTACCTAAAAAGCTCGCAACACGATTACTTGTAAGCTACAAGATTCCAAAAAGTCGTGATGAACTCCTGTACGTATAAAACAGAGGTTAGACAGGTCTAACACAACAACTTACATAAAGAAACAAACCTTTAGCAGCTTCCGATCACCGGAAAATGTGATTTAAACCCAGCTCGTGGTGGTTAGTAGGGTTAGGTGGTTAGAGCGGCTAACAAATTCAAATCTTCAAAAAGCAAGAAAAAATAGAAAAAAAACAGAAAATAACGTTTATATAGTGGGTTAAGGGTAGTTAGGGTATTAAAATAAAGTTAGGTTGTTAGTGAGAATAAGGTAGTTGAGATGGGTATTAAGTAACAATTGATCAAACCTTGGGTGGTAAGTGACAATTGAATAGTTGAGTGGGTACTTGAGGTGCAATTTCCCTTTTTTAAATAGACATTTATTTAGTTTATGTTGTAGAAACGTTTTGCAAACAAAATTGAATGAATATCTTAATTTTTAGAATGATTGTTGCGACAACGGTTCAAATTTTAGTTTGAAATTCTTTTTTTCCAGAAATTTCAGAAATTTATATTCTCGCGATAATTTTCATGTTACCCCGACAATCAAAGAGCTTGCCACGAGTGATAACGTCAGAGATTTCCAAAACGTGTTTTGGTAATAAAGAAAATAAATTAATTTTGGATAGTGTTTAGAGTGATAGTTGAGCTACATGGATATTAATTATAGAGAAAATGTACGACGAAAGTTGTTGAAAGTGTAAAAGTTGTAATTCATCTTAAACCCTAAAATAAGGCTTTATATAGACTTCTGGACTCAATAGGCTTACATGGTCTATGAGCCCATCTCGATAATCCAAGCTCATATAATCCAAACTTATGATTATATAAAATACCCTTAATATTATATATTTATTACATTAGCACTATAATTAAATTCTGGTGCGGTAACTTATTGGTCCGACTCGCGGTTCGAAGAATTCAGTTATTATCAGTAGCCCCCTGAACATTGCGAAGATCCTTCAAGATGATTTAACCATGTAAGTGTTTCAGATTGAATAATGCAGACACTTTGCATTCTCACAAACACTAGTTGATCCGAATGCATCATGCACATGTAGCCTTGACTAATCATAAAGTCACTTAGGATGTAATTGCTTATGTGTTTCGGGTTTTACGTGAGTATCTTAGGGCTAGATAGTCTAGCTTACAATCGTTATTGCTCTAGAGATACCATATGCAATTCTAATTTTGTACATGTGTCATGGAAACATTCGATCCACAACCTACTCTCTGAATGACGAAGCGTGATAAGTTTTTTTGAAATGATTCCACTTTTCTAAGAAAATAAAATTTGCGAGTCGTGAGAGACCTTTTTTACTTCCCCAATCTTACATTCACTGGGATTGTGAGACATCTATTGAGCTTTCGCACCATCTTTTATAAATATGCTTGCCTTTTCTTGGTATCACTTTATTATTTAACAACCTTTATATAGAGAGAAACTCCTAGCTTAAACCACCGCAAATTTTCAGTTTTTAATTAGTTAGCCACTATAAAACACTTCTTCGGTGACAAACTAAACTTTTTATTTGGAATTACATGTTTCGTGTTTCCAACGACTTAACCGATTGGTTGTGTCTGTTAGATAAAGTTAAAGCAAGTAGAGATAGAAGCTAGAAGAGTTGTTAGGATTCTAGAAACTGAAGGGTCCAAACTCATTGTTCAAACCTTTGACTACAGAGGCAAATATCCTTACAATAGACACTTCATATCGGCTCAGCCTTAAGCAGGGAAAACTCAATATCCTAGGCTAAGACAATCTCAAGAAAATAATAGCACTAAACACTGATCACGATTTATAGTTATGAGGGTTTCATATACCAAAGATATATCACATGTGAAGAAGTCCATAATAGCTCATGTGATAAAAATAAGCATGTCTTCGGTCATCACGCAAAAAAAAAACATGCAAAACAAACCCCCTAAACCTTGATACTCATCCAGAGAAATTGGTTAGGGGACGTATTTATGTCACTAAAAGGTTGACTGTCCTTCGAGTGATACAACCGACAGGGTCTCGAAGTAAACCGTTGACTTCGAGAGGTAATTCGATGTAGTTGATCGACAAAAATGATGAGCGTACTGGCGTAGAGTCAACAGTTGAGGCATCAAGGCTGTTAGGTGCGACCAAAGTCCCACATCCCACATCGGTTAAACATGGGAAGAAAGATCAGTATATAAGTTAAGAATACAACTCCATTAGTGTGAGGCCTTTTTGTAGTGGACCAAAAGCAAAGCCGTGCGGGCCAGTGGGCCCAAAGCGGACAATATCACACTATTGTGGAGATCGGAGTATTCTTACTTATATACAAAAGCAGAATATACTGACCCAATATTCCTTACAAATGGTATCAGAGCACCAATCCCAGACGGAACGCGATGTGGTGGGTTGTGATGTGGGTGAAATTCTGTGAACATCATACCAGAAGCCGAGAGCCATACTCAAGGTGAATGATCTGCTGGATAGATGGAGCGCCACGGCTCATCAAGCAGGTGGCTTGATCAAGGAGCGGCGCAGATTCATCTAAGATGGAGTGCCTGATAGCTCATCAAGCAGGTGGCTTGATCAAGGAGCGGCACAGTGTCATCTGATAGTGAGCAGATAGATCCGCCCTAAAAGCTCTAGAGTGCAGGTTTCTCTTCACCTGAGTAGAGTAGGCGGATGGAAATCAATTGAGAGGAGGCTAAAGTGGTACTTTGTTCGAGAGGAGGATTGTTAGGTGCGACCAAAGTCCCACATCCCACATCGGTTAAACATGGGAAGAAAGATTTGTATATAAGTTAAGAATACAACTCCATTAGTGTGAGGCCTTTTGGAAGTGGACCAAAAGCAAAGCCGTGCGGGCCAGTGAGCCCAAAGCGGACAATATCACACTATTGTGGAGATCAGAGTATTCTTACTTATATACAAAAGCGGCATATACTGACCCAATATTCCTTACAAAGGCAGTCCAAAAATGATGTTGAGAGATAAAAAAAAATCCCAAAGAAAGGTGAAGAGAATGATCTGAAGCCCAAAGGTCGAAAAAGCAAAGGGGTAGATGTTGAATTACCTCCTTTGGTAACCGAGTGTGTTGGGCTCAATTTTCAAAATATTAGTAACAATACTTGATTCCTTTATACGAAATCTCGTATAAATATTATTTGGAGAATGAGGTAGGCGAGCTACGTGCTAGATGGGGAATCCCATAATAGGTGAAAATAGAGTTAACAAAACCCAGAGAGACATCACCAGATTGTGCACGAAAAGAACTGGTCATCTACCCCTATGTACTAAATTGGAGGCTCCGGTTTCTGCTAGACCCAAAATTATGTAAGTACTTTGATATCGTTGGCATATTTCCTTGTCAGGCCAGACCGAATACCTGGTTTATCTTGATATGATGTATGACGACATCGAGGCTATCAAATATCAAGTTGTCGATGAAGTAATTCGTAGCTATTACCGGGCTATCAAGGAACTCTCGAAGATCCCCTTCTACTTTATTACTTTGGGAATTAGTATAAAGTAGTAAGTAATTTCTTGGAAGCGGAAAAACATAGAAGCTACAATTATTCTTCACAAGCAGTTGTTAAGATAATGGTAAAAAAATCTCCCCAAAAAGTAATCCAAGCAGAGTACAGAGGTTGTGGAAAAACACAGGTAACGTTTTTATTTTTTTACTACAACATTAATTGCTATTAACCTTCAACATTCAAAGCTTATTTTTTTATTATTTTTACAGATATACCGAAGTCTCAGCATAATCATTTGGACTTTCAGAAAGCTACACCAGTGGGCCACAGAGAACGGGTCGAACGGGTTCCACAATTGCTTCCCACCGAACAACCTGATTTGGAGACGAATGCGAGATTTATAAGAAAGCTTCCGAAAATCAGATGAACTTTGCTAATAATCTGGAAAGCCGAGTCACACATGATAAAGAAGATCTTAGAAAGTATAAGATTGCTCGTGAAGCCAATAATACTGAACTGAAGGCCTCTTGGACAAAGGAAGCTCAGAAATACGAGGAAGAGAAAAAGTGACATAATGTTCAACTACTCCTCCTGCAGAAGAAGTTACATAAGCAGAAAGCTGCTACTAAGAAAGTCAAAGAGGATCCATCAACCCCTTGCAAATGTTTTCTCAAACCATCGAGGATGTTCTATTAGTCACATTTACTTTCCTTTTTTCTTGAGAATAAAAAGATGATGAAAAATGATGTTGAATACCCATAGAAGAACATAACGCTTCCATGTCCTTATTTTCAAATAGAGGGTCATTATTTGTGGTATTTTTCTTAGAATTCTGAACATGCAACATATGTTAGATATATGGTTGTCAACGGTTCTCCAGAACCGAGAACCGGACCGGGACCGAACCGGTAAGGACCGGACCGAACCTTAACGGTTTGGTTCGCGGTTCCATTTTAAAAACCGAAAACTGATAAAGAACCGAAATAAAAAACCGGTTAGGAACCGAACCGATAAAACTGATAAACCGATACGACCGATATGGAATCGAACCGATAAAACACAGAAGGCCAAAGCTATTTCCTCCATGTTATTTTTTTATTTCCTCCATCTTTTGAAAAATCCTCCATGATGTTATTTCCTCCATAAAGGAAGTTACAAAATTGCCATTTTACCCATTTTTTCTTCACAAAACCATTACCCTAACATACCCATTCTATTCAGTACAACAAAACCCATTCTTCACCCTAGAGAACTACCTTAACAACAAAACCCATTCTTCACCCTAGAGAACTACCTTACAAAGAGAGAGAGTAGCCGAAGGTAAGATAACAAAATCATCTTCTTTGCTTCTTCATTTTTCGATTAGGGTTTGTAGTTAGATTTTGTTGTTCGATTTGGGGTAAGATAACGAAATCATCTTATTTGTTTCATTTGGGGTTTGATTTCATTGTTAGAATCGATTAGGGTTTGATCTTGGGTTCGCCTTGGGATATCCTACTGCTCTGAATTATTTTTTGCCCACTCAGCATGTGATTCCGAGTGGCCTACTCAGAATCACATGCTTTTTTTTTTAAACCGAGCAGCAGCTGATTCCGAGTGGCCCTCTCGGAATCAGTTGTTGCTCGGTTTAAAAAAAAAAGCATGTGATTCCGAGTAGGCCACTCGACATCACATGCTGAGTGTTCAAAAAAAAAAATCAGAACAAACACGAAGGTTCTTCATTACCTGCAGTCGAGTTCCTGCTTTTGTATTTAACAATCCAAAAGCGATAGCAAGTCTTTCACTGTGTCCGCAAGTTATAAAATAATGGAGTAAACACTTTTTAGCATAATAATACACAATTATTCGAGATTTAAACCACAATTATTGAAGTTCTTTGTTTTAGGGTTAATTTTAGAGATAAAATCATATATCTTGGATTAAAGTTAGGTTAATGCTGTGTTTTTTCATATAAGACTATCTATTAGATAAATGGCATATAGTGATAAATTTGAAATAAATAAGGGTAATTTGGTAAAAGCAAGTCACTAGTGTTTTTGAAAGTTTGAAAGATGGAGGAAATAAAAAATAACATGGAGGAAATAGCTTTGGCCAACACAGAATCAAACCGATAGAACCGATAAACCGGTAGAACCGATAGGAAATCAGACCAATAAAACCGTTAGAACCGATTACTTATTATTATTTATTCTCTTATAAATTATGGTACCAAAAAAAAAATTAATAGATAATTACCAACTTTTTAACAAAATCAAAAGATTAACTTATAAACTTTAGTTTTTATATTATTTAATTAAATATAAAAAATTAAAAATCAAATTTTAATTAGATTTAATTTTTTTTAGTGGACTGAACCGGACCGAAACCGGACCGAACCGAAACGGGACCGGACCGAACTCAGACTGAACCGATTTCGAACCGAACCGAAACCGGAACCGAACCGAAACCGGAACCGAACCGAATCAGACCGAACCGAACCAAACCGAACCGAAAGCTTAGCGATTCGGTCCGGTTCCAAAAATTAGAACCGAAAGCTTAGCGGTCCGGTTCGATCCGAACCGATAAGCTTAGCGGTCCGGTCCGGTTCCGGCAAAACCCGGACCGAACCGGATCGAACCGGATCGATAACAACCCTAGTTAGATATGATGAATTTAATAACAAATTCTGTTGTAGTCCTGGATAGAGGCTATGCTTCTACCCATTTGGATAAATAATCAACATCCACAATGATGGTTTGCGTCCCCTAGAAGCCATATGCAAAGGTACAGTGAGGTCCAACGCTTATATGTCAAAAGTAAACGCTTCACATATTGATTTAAGTGGCATAATAAGCATATGTATGGAATTCACAAATAGTTGGAAAATATCACATCGTCTGACCAAGACTTTAACATCCGCCATGATCAGATGGCCAATAATACCATGACAATAAACCCTTTATAGTCAATGTTTTATAACCACAATGAACAGACCCCTCCCTGTCATGTAATTCAGAGAGTATAATTTGTGATTCGTTAATTCCGAGGGATCACGATAACTGTCAGCTTGAATTATTTTGATACAATATATTTCCAAGGATAGTGAAACCATGTACCACAAACTTTAATTTTTTAGCCAATGTTTTGTCGATGGGAAAAGTCCTTTTGATTAGAATTTTCTTGAGCTCATATTTCCAATATGTTTCCAAGGACATCAAAATTTGATATACATCTTTTGTGCCAGATTTTAACTCATAAATTGATTTTATTGAAGGGTTCTCTTGTTCTAGTATCCATAGATATACCTCCCTATATGCGATAGTAACCAAAGAATCAACCATATATTTTTTTGCTCAATGAAAGTTGTTAACTCTTTCAATGATTTTAGACATTTTACCAAATGGTCCTTTATTGTTTTGGAATGGCCCGGTGTATGGTTAATAAGGAATATCAAATCACTTATGAGATGGAATTTCTTTGCACCATAAAGTTGTGCTAACTGTAGCCATGCCAAGCTGCTTCATACTCTGCCTCGTTGTTTGACGCTTTGAAACCAATACATATTTCTTGGTACATTAAATATTCACATGGGGATACTGACTGAATCCCTGCTCCACAACCTGAAATGCTTCAGCCTCAATCAGTTCAAACTATCAACTTATTCCAAGGTTTATCAATATTTATCCTAGGCTCAGCTCGCTCAGAATAGAATTAATATGTCATCAATTTAAACTTCAGCGTTCATTTTGATATGGCTAACAAATTCCCTATTTACCAAGTACTGATAAGTAGCCATAACATTCTTTAAACTAAGCGACATCACTTTATAGTAGTGAAGCCCCCTACCTATTATGAATAAGGTATTGTCTTAGTCCCTCAAATCCATATATATATATATATATGGTTATATCCCGTAAAAGTGTCCATGAATAATAAGAGTTTATAACTGAGTTCGAGTCTATCAACTGGTCAATTCTTGGAAAAGGGAAATGATCTTTTAGATAAGTTTTATTTAAATTTATAACACAAATGCGCTAGTTTCTATTTTTATTTTTTTACGAGTACCAAGTTCACATTCCATAATGGGTATTGAAACTCCCGGATATGCCACAATTTTGTTAGTCAATTTAGATTTGCCATAATTTCTTCGAACATTTTGGCAGAAAAAACTCTTTATTTTTGGATAATGGGGCGTACATTGGGTATACTGCAAGTTTATGGAAAATAGAACTTGCAAAAATGTCTTTTATATCCTCGGTACACCACAGAAACATGTGCAATTTCTTTGATAAGATGGTTAGTAGTTATTTCCTTATAAATAATGGTAACAGAGGTCCAATTTTCTAACATTTTTCACTTGGAACAATATATACTTTAATATCATCATTGGGAATTTCCAAATTGGGAGTCTTTCTCAGATCATCTACAACATTTGACTCCGAAGTGAACTCTCATAATTTCTATTATTTATTTGTTTCAGTACTTTGGATTGTTATAGGAGTCAGAGCAATAACGTAGCACTCTCTAGCCACTTTTTGGCTACTATGGACAACTCCGACCTGACCTCTAATTTCATATTTCAAGATGATGGACAGTGAAGGCGGCCGCGTGAATTCTTGACAACCATGATCAACCAAAAATAACATTTTACGGGGTGAAGCCATCCGCTACTATAAAAAGTACTCTTACAATTTTCTTGAAGGGTTCATGTTCTAACAGTGTGCTTTCATTAAATTATGCAAGTATATCCGCAATAATCTAATTGAATCTTACTATTGTTCTATTCAATCATATTATGATCGGAAGGTTATACATTTGCTTGTACGTTGACATGGACAAGATGTTAGTTGAACTTCCCGTATCAATCAAGATTCTTCGGATTTCAGTTCCTTCAATATTCGTTCTAATTACCACGACATCCTCACGAGGTCCATCAACATCTCTTAAATCATCGCCATCAAACATAATAAATGATATTGGATCTTGGTAGAGCTGGGCATACATTTTTCATTCTAATTGAGTTTCCAAACCTACAACATGATTCTTTCGAGAATAATTGGAACGTCTTGACATTGTATCCCCACAAAAGATAATTAGTGATTCAAAGAACTCGTGCAAAATCAAAAACTTCTCTTTATTGGGTTCATCAATTACCATAACACTCATTTAATTAGGATCATGTTCTAGATACTCATTGCAAGGTCCTACTATGACCATCACATTTTCCTACTTGGAACCTTGATTTCCTACCTTTTGGACTATAGCTTAATTGGCAACTTGCACATGATGTCGACCCCCAGATTGTCCTTTAACAAAAGTGGTCAGTTTTTAGTTCTCAATCAA
Organism: Limnanthes douglasii subsp. nivea; assembly: GCA_036936605.1. Lineage (NCBI taxonomy): Eukaryota > Viridiplantae > Streptophyta > Magnoliopsida > Brassicales > Limnanthaceae > Limnanthes > Limnanthes douglasii. The sequence goes on from JAUPFV010000001.1 coordinate 330,776, forward strand.
GGTTTGGATATTTTGTTTCAAAATGATGCAATTTCTTGTATCATGGCCTATATCGTTATGATACTTACAAAACCGTTTATTCCAATTTCCCCCAGATTTTGGATTGGAAGTGGTTTTATAAACTGAATAAAATTCCACTTGTTAAAAATAGTAGTAACGTTCTTCGTTAATTCAACATAGTTATTGGGTAGGACCCATAACTACGGATCTATACTACTGACTTTGTGGGTGTTTATTTACTTTATGCCAAGGTGATGTCTGATTCGTTCCTTTCAGACTAAAAGTAATAACTGTCTAAAGCTGGAAGTTTTGGGCCCATTGTTGTTGATGGACTGAGGTGGAGGATTCTAGAGCCTGTCTTTGAAAAAGGATCAATTTTAATAGTTTTGACTCATTTACTTTAATATTCTTCTCAACTTGAGCTAGCAAATCTCTGAAAAGTAAGGATTTTTTCATGGTTACATCATCAGCTAATTCTTTGGGTTGCATGAAAGAAGCTATAGCCACTTGCTTATAGCAATCATCCACGATATTCTTGGTAAATACGAAATATTTGGTACAATCTTTCAAACTTTCCCCAATCAATTGGCAGAATTATATTATTGTGTCTTTGTTCCCACTTATCTTCTTACTTCTCACAAACTTCATTCAGAATACAGTACAAAATTCTTAATAGGACTCCGTGAAAGTTGGTTTACCATTTTAAAGCATTATCTTAAAAAATATGGGAGAAATTTTGACACAAAAATTTATCACCGTGATCGTAATTCATCATAAAGTTCTTGAACTATTCTAAATGCTTATTCCGGATCTTTGCTCCTATCAAACTTTTTGATTAAATTTATCAAACATCTTTGATAAATGTCCAATTTGTTTTATACAGATAGCTGTGAATGCCTTCAGTTATGTCGCTGACTATATAGGTAACCTTCATTAGCTGCTACATAAAGACCCCGATCAGACTGAATCGCAAATTGATTATTCGCTTGATAATGAACACTTTGGTTCCCTGAACCTCATGTATAACTTATATTCTATTTTTTTTTCATTTGAAGACTCTTGTTTATCTAAAGATGTACGTTGTTCGTTCGACCTCTTCGTTAGTCAACTATGTCTCTTTGAGTAACGCTTACCTTTATGATTTTATTACTATGACAGTGGTCGTTATTCGATAAAAACAAAAATTCCTCAACCTCGTATAAAGAATACTCATTAGACTATGTAAGACTGTAGCGATGCATTGCCCTTTATTTCCTTTTTAAGGAATGATAGCTTCTGTTTGATCGACCTATTTAGTATTTTTCCCGATTACGTTGAAAATTAGATTCATCAGCTTTCCATTCAAAACCTTATAGTTTGTCAAGCCTATGAACTTCTAAGCATAATTTATTGGTTGAATCGTTATTGTTTCTCCTATGGATTTCAAAGCCTCAATTTATTATCGTGATTGATCGTGATGCTCTTCCAAGATCAACCGTTGGTGCTTCTTTTCATTTTGAGCTTCTCGAGCTAACTAACGGAACCCTTCTCCGATCACGACTCTTTCAGTAACTATTGCATGATCCACTTGTATATCAAAATCTATTCTTCGGTAGATTCCTAAAATAATACTTGAAACCCTTAAGATTTTAGATGATTTTATTCGGGTACCTTTCTAGCCTCCCACTATGGTCGCCAGTGATATCTTTAGAGATTTTTGGAGGGTTTTTTTGGAATAAAGGAAATAAATTAACTTTAGATAATATTTATGGAGATAACTGAGCTTTTTAGATATTAACTATAAAGAGAGAAGGTCTCACAAAATTAGTTGAGAGTGTAAATGTTATAATTTATATTCCTAAAGCCTAAAACAAGGCTTTATATAGATTTTTGGGTCTGGTCGGCTTACATGGTTTATAGGTCCATTTGGATAATCCAAGCCCATATCACCCATCATCACATAAAATAATTTTACATTTTTATTACACTAGCACCATAAAATAAATTATGGTCCAGTAACTTATTGGTCTGACTCGCGGTTCAGATAATTCGGTCCTTATGGACAGCAAGCACTTTTCTCGCGGTGACCAAATGGCTTTTCGTAACAAAGACCCATAATTCCATACTATAAGTCTCTTTTCCATTATTGTACAAACCTTGTCTTTGTCATGACAATTAATATTTTGAAGACCATTTTGCTTATATAGTCCATCTAACTATCTCTAATTTATATTTTGTTTTTATGATTCAAACTCATTTTTTGATTAACTCATATCATTTTATTTAATCAAAATTTATAACAGTTATAAACTTGATATATATAAATGGCTTTGAACATGAACTAGTCCATTGACTATCCACTTTCTAGACATATAAACCATCGATTAAAAATCATTTGGTGGTAGTCCATTAACAATCTATTTTTGATGAAGTTAATCCATTGATTATCTATTTTCAATAAGTTAATCCCTTACTTATCCAATTTCTAAACATATAATTTATTGATAAAATCATGTGGTGGTAGTCCATCGACAATACATTTTTCGATAAAGTTAATCCATTGACTACCCATTTTGATAAAATTAGTCCATTGACTATCAATTATCGATAACGTTAGTTATTTAATCAACACGTGTAAGGGACTAACTTTATAAAAATGGATAGTCAAAGGACTAACATTAAATAATTGTTAGTCGAAGGACTATATATCGATAAAGTGGATAGTCAAAGAACTATGTATGGTCCAAATCCTTATATACTTTGATATTCTAATAATTTGAATTGTGTTCTTTTCAAAATGTTTTATTATTTTCTAAATTATATTAAAAGTTCATAAAAACATTCCTAACTAAAAATTATTTAAAATATTATATATTTTTAAAGTCTAGTTTTTTAATTACATTTATCATTTTTTTTACTTTAATAGACAAAAAAAATTTTGAATTTTATTTTACAACCTCTCTATATATATATAGTTAGCAAAACCAACCCATTAATTAAATTTTGAGTGATAAAGCACTTTGATACAAGATTTGGACATGCCCATAAGCCCATTTCAAGAAGTTGATTCATGAAAGGCTCATTCCCTTACGGTTTAAGTGATATTACTTATGCTCCCAAACACAACATCGACAAGCCTGTACCGATGGCCCTTTCATTCTTAAACAACTTGGAAGCCTTGCTATGCTTCTTCTCGACCTTCGACTAAACCTTCATTTCAAAGCCTGCAAGACAAACGGATGAGCGAGTTGCAACTATAATTCCGAGATAAAAAAATTGGATCAATCTTCAGGGAAAATTGCTGGATCGAAGTGCTACAATACCACCCGCCCACTCACAATCGCTGAAGACCACCATGAATGAATCCCTTTGAACAATCAACCAAAATTGAATCTAAACCTAAAATCCTCTTAAATTTGTAAGATTTTAACCAATGTTGATAAAACAATCGAAGTCTCAAAATTAATCAATCTCATCACCACTTTAATTTTGAAGTTCCTATCATGGTTGAAGCTCCCCACTCATCAAAAATCTCATGGCTAGATTCACTATCCTAAATTTTTGATATTTCACAACCCTAGATTTTTCGTCTTACGAAAATCAGTCTCCTCAATCTAGGGATGATGAGGTCGGATATTCAAGGGACTGTAACTTGCTTTTATCAGATTGGCTGTTTGGACATAATCACTACTATAAAAAACCGAAGAGGACAAATGTAATGGAGTGTTACTAAGCTAGGTGTTGATCACCTCACATCTTAGGCTAATGGTTCCTTATACTTGACCCGACTTCACAATCCGACCCGACAAGCCCATGGGTCATTAATTAAGTATAAATAACCCAACCACTATAATTAATGAGGGTGATCAAAATTTAATACAAGCAAACATCTCTATTATCTCACTACACTCTATCTTAAACATTAAATTCCCAAAAAAACTATACGATATTACTCTCAAACAGAAATAAACCACATCAAATTGGTGACCACAGTGGGAGCATGACGGTGCCTGAATTTCACAATTCAAAACCAGCAAACAAAGTAGTTCAGATGAATCCGAATGAGCAGAGTGTTCCACCTTCTAAGGTGGAAGTTGCAAAGGAAAATAATGAATATATTATCGATGAGCGCGATCAGTTGAGAGCTGAGATAGAGGCGCTGAGAGAAATACAACAAGTAGAGAAAAAGGTTAAAGAGAAATCCGGTGTGTCGGTACTTCACCACACTGAAAATCCGGGAGATAATGAGCAGTCTCTAAAGACCCATCTCAGTTCCAAGAAGACACATCGATCTAAACATGTGGAGAGTTCTAGATCTGAGTCCTTCAGCAGCGCATCTAATGAGGCAGAGCTTGAAGAATCATTATCTTCAAGCAGTGATGAAGGAAAGTCAAAAAAGAAAACGAGTCTGACTAATAAACATTCAAGAAAAAGGATAAACATGACAGGCTTAAGAAGCACCATGGCAAGGGTAAGGGGTCAGCCAACCAGTATATTGACCAGTTGCTGATTGATCCCTTTGCTTTTCAGTCCTAACCATGTATTTTTGCTACCCCAAATTAAGATATTGTTTTTAGTCGTAGCAAGAATTGGAGGCAATCGCCTTTGTCTGCGAAAATACTCTCCGGACATCTTCCTAAGAGGTTTGACAACTCTAAGATGAAGAAATATGATAAGAGCCGAGATCCGGACAACTATCTGGAGTAGTTTAAGAACTTCATGATGAATTTTGACTACGACGACAAACTATTATGTAGGGCCTTCTCCCAAAATTTCACAGGGAGTGCCCTCAAATGGTACAATAGTCTCCTTCAGGGATGCATAAGAAATTTTGATACATTTTGGGTTGCCTTCCGGAGGAAATTTGTTGGAAGCAAAGAACTTAAAGGTAATGGGGACACCATTATCCATTGTGCTCGGGAGCCAAATGAGTCTCTAAAGGAGTATATCAACCGGATCAGTAACTCGGAAGAAGGCTATGACCACGGTGGTTTGTTGAATCAGGTGGGGAAATAAATCAACGTTGAGGAAACTAAGAAATCTAGAGTATACCGTCTGGTTAGGTCCACTCTACAACAACGACTCCTCCAGTTTCTAATCAGTCCAGTTAAATGATAAAAGAGATTGGACATGGATCTAACCAATCAAGGAAAAATCAGTCTAACCAGACTTAGAGCCAACATGTCAGTAATAAGAGAGGACCCTGGGTCCAACCTGAGTGGTTTTTCGAATTTGGGGAAAGTGTGGCTACAGTCTATGACAAAACTAAAACAAAGTGCATTTTAGAAAGCCAACAGCATTGCAAACGCGCAGAGATAACTAGAGCACCTGTTTATATTAATGCCACCATGACATAGGTCATGATACCCATGATTGTATAGCCTTGAAACAGGAGGTCCAGAACCTCATTGAAAGGGGTAAGTTGGGAGCCTATGTCAAAAAATAAGGGGGAAGCAGACCGGATAGTGCACACGGCAATACTCCCCAAACTGGTCCTTCGAACAATCCTGAAACATCCACACAGGAAGGTGTAATGGTAATTATTGAAAGGTTCGATATAGAATATGAGTATCTTGATCCAGATCTGAGTCGAAATTGGGTAGGGGTAGTAACAGACAAGACCAAAACTGTCTCCGGTCTGATTAACTTTTGTGAGTCATTGACCATTTTCGAAGGGGATACTGTGACTCCACCTTCTAGTTCATCAAGGAAGAGGCATGTCCATAGTTTGGCCACCCAGTTGGATGGAGGGATATCCATCCGCATGTATCAATCCCCATCTCCCTTTATAGTTTTCAATGAGGATGACCTGAGAGAGATTGACTTATGAAGATGTTGTGGTAATAGGGGCATCAATAGGAGGAAACGATATATGCCGAATTCTGATTGACACATGCAGTTTGGCGAACATCCTCTTTTTAAGCTCCTACAAGTAGATGAGAAACCCTTCGGTTATACAATGTTCGAACAGAACCATTGTAGCCTTCACATGAAGTTCTACAGATGTGATTGGTGAATTCGAAGAGGAGGTGTTGTTGGGCAAATGACCCTTTAAGAAAATGGTAAGAGTACTATTTGTTGTGGTGGATTTCGCAACATCTTACAATGCAATATTTGGAAGGTCTTGGCTCTCTAGAATGCATACTGTGGCCTCTACGGTCCACCAATGTTTGAAATATGTTATCTAGAGACAAGTAGGTATTGTTCGGAGCAGCCAGAAGGTAGCCAGGGAATGTTATGCAACAACCTTTGCCTCTAAGTCTTTATAGGCAGTCAAGGTTAACAAAGATTAGCAGCTATTGGAGCCTTCTACTAATGAGAAAGAAATTGATGATCCCAGGGAGGATCCAATGTCATAATACCTATCGAGGAGGTTGAAATTCACTCTCTCGCTGAGGGCGAGAATTTTAAAATTGGTACCAAGTTAGCACCAGATTTGAAACACCATTTGTTGTCCTTTTTTATGAATAATCAACATGTATTCGCATGGTGCAATAGTGATGTTACCGGAGTGCCAGCTGATATTATTTCTCATAAGTTGTCTATACGAAATGATATTGCGCCAATTGTACAAAGGAGAAGGTCTTTCTCTAAGGAAAAAGCAGAAGTGATTATTCAGGAAGTTGATCGTTTGACCAAGATGGGTCACATTAAAGAATCGCAGTACCCTTTGTAGACTGCCAACCCTGCTTTGGTCAAGAAAAAGAATGGAAAATGGCACATGTGCATTGATTTTACTGATCTACATAGGGCATGCCCCAAATATCTTTATCCTGTTCCTCGGATAGATCAGTTGGTTGATTCGACTTATGGAAATAAGTTATTGTCATCCATGGATGCATTTTCAGGGTACAACCAGATACAAGTAAATCTGAAGGATCAAGACCACACTACTTTCATGACAGAAAGCGGTCTTCATTGTTACAAGGTGATGCCGTTCGGATTAAAAAATGTTGGGGCCACTTAACAAAGATTAGTGAATAAAGCCTTTGCTAATCAAATTGGCAGAAACATGGAATTTTATATAGATGATATGATAGTCAAAATATCGGGGAAAGATGCACATATATCTGATCTTCAAGAAACATTTTCTAACTTAGAGGATGTGAATTTGAAATTGAACCCTGAAAAGTGTGTGTTTGGGGTCCAATCTGGAAAGGTTTTGGGTTACATAATAAGTGAGAAAGGAATTCAGCCTGATCCAGATCAACTTAATGCTTTACTAGTTATGGACCCTCCTCGGAGCACCAAAGTAGTTCAAAGGCTGACCGAATGATTGGCTGCTTTGAACATGTTTTTTTCGAGATCATCAGACAAATGCGCCCCGTTATTCCAAGTGTTGAGGAGTGCCAAAAACTTTAACTGGTCTCCACAATGTGATCAAGATTTTATTGAAATCAAGAAGCATTTGTATTCACCAAAGACTCTCTTCAAACCTGTTCGCGGGGAAAAGCTCTACATATATCTAGCTGTATCAGAGTATGCAATAAGTGTTGTGCTAGTAAAAGATGTGGACAATTACCCTCGTCTGGTGTATTACAATAACAAAAGTCTGTTGGATGCTGAAAGAAGATAACTGAAGTTGGAAAACTGGCATTGGCCTTGGTAATTGCAGCAAGAAATATGAGACCATACTTCTAAGCTCATTCTATTTTTGTTCGAACATCTTTTCCCTTGAAAAGTGTTCATCAGGATCTTGATGTGTCAAGTAGAATGACCAAGTTGTTGGTGGAGTTGGGTGATTATGATATTGATTTTGCGCCCCGGACAACGATTAAAGCCCAGTCAGTGGCTGACTTCTTGGTAGGATTTCATGCTGATAGATCCTCCGGACAGGTATCAGAAAACTAGTATAAAAAATGGGTAGTTCGAACTGATGGTGGATCAAGTACTATGGGTTGTGGGACTGGAATTTGTTTAACTTCTCCATATGGTGACAATATGTACCAAGTCATATGTTTTGGTTTCAAAGCTTCTTAACATATGTATCTGAATACGAAGCAGCGATAGCTGGTCTTAAGCTGGCTCTCATATGTGTGGCAAAGAGAGTCCGGTTAATGAGTGATTCGCAATTGCTGATTCACCATGCTCAACAAAATCTAAAGCAAATAAAGAACATTTGATCAAATACTTGTTCATGTTGAAATAAGTTGCCGCAAACTTCAAGAATATCTGCTATGAACACATCCCTAGATTGGAGAATACTGCGGCAGACTTTTTGGCAACTATAGCTTATTCCGAATCTTACCCATGGATTCTTGTGCAAGAATGTCCATCCATAAATATAACCAAGAAAAAAAGAGTGAAGAAAGTATGAGTGTACTCGTTATTCAACCTAAAGACTGGAGGTATGATCTTCTCCAGTTTATCTCCGATGGGATATTGCCTCCGGATAAATCCATGGCTAAGAAAGTCAAGTATAAAACTCGTGGTTTCTTGATATTAAGGGAAATTATTTACAAGAAATATTTCAACAAACCTCTCTTGCATCGCTTAGGATTTGAAGAATCCTAAGTTGTGTTATCCAGAACTACATGATGGAGAAGGTTCTGCACACTATGGCTATAGGGCCCTAACCATGAGAGTTTTATTCGCAGGGTACTACTGGCCAACTATAATAGCAGATGGTAAAGAGATGTTAAAAAAGTGTGATCCTTGCCAACGATATGGAAATGAAATTCATGTGCCAGCAGTTCCTATGAAATCCATATCTGAACCGATACCTTTTGACAGATGGGGTTGATTCTAATTAGGTCTCTTCCCATGGCATTCGGTGGATGTAGAACAATCATAGTTGCTATTGACTATTTCTCTAAGTGGATAGAGGCAACTCCTTTAGCTAGAAACACTTCGAAGGCAATCATTAAATTTATTTTATCTAACATATGTTACAGATTCAGGGTTCCCCGAAAGATTACTACAGACAATGGGCCACAATTTGATAATAAAGACATGGAAATGTTCTGCACCTCCAGAGGAATTCAACATTGTTTTTCTTCTATTTTCCACCCTCATGCAAATGGGCAAGTTGAAGTTGCAAATCGGAAAATCTTGTCCGGATTGAAGAAGAATCTGGAGGGAGCTGCAGAAAAGTATCCAAGCTATGTACAAGAAATATTGTGGGCCTACCGAACTACACCTCGGGATGCTACACAAGAATCTCATTTTGATCTCGTGTATGAGATGAATGCAATCACTCTCATAGAAGCTATTTTACCATCTCACATAGTCCAAAACTATTCCGAACAGGCTAATGATATAGTAGTCAAGAATCAGTTGGATTTGATTGAAGACAGAAGTGTTAAAGTGCATTTGAGGACGGTGCATTATCAGGGTTTGATGAGGAGCAGATTTTCCTCCAAAGTTAAAAGAAGGGATTTTTAGTCGGGGACAAAGTATTACGAAAAGTCTTTTTACATTCCAAAGAAAAAGAGTTTGGTAAGATGGCTCTGAACTGGGAAAGCCCTTATGTGGTATGTGGGAAAGTTAAACTAGGAACATACAGGCTCCAAGACAACGAAGGGAGAGCACTAAAACACCCATGGAAACATTGAACATCTCAAGTTATACTTAGAATAGAACTCTCTTGTAAATATTTACTTTTTAAGTATCAATGTAAATATTAGGGGGCATACTGATTCAGATTGAAACGCAAAAGAAGATAGATAGAGGGATAAACCCTAATTTTATTAATCAAAACAACTTCCCAAACAATGTAAAAAAGATATGTCTATATAAGGGTTCAATTGAAACCTTAAAACAAAAAATATGAAAATTACTAAAATATCCTAAAGTATTAAAAACTGGAAATAAGCTGATAGATGAGCCCAAATGCCCAAAAAAGCCCATAGTTCACGAGCGAAGCTGGTGACTTGCATTCGTGACGTCGTTTCCTTCGAAACAAGGTGTTGTAGGTCAAAATCAGACACCGAAGCTCCAGCTGTCAATTCACCGCTAAACTGTCTGCATCACATACTCTTTCCTACCCTAGTGGCGCGGGGAGGTTTTAAAGAGGTGTCTGAGTTTTTCAATAATATCTTATGCATTCTTCAAAAGTCTGGTGCAATTTTATTTTTGATTTAGTCACAGTATGAGGTGGTCAGATATTAAATGCTTATTAAACACCCCAGATCTCAAATGTCTTTGAGTGGATCAGATATATTAAACACTTGGTCACATTTATTAAATACACGTGGTTGAGGATGTTTAATAACCTTATTTAACACCTCTAAAATGTTGAAGGTTATCTACACATTATCCATAAAGAGTTAAACAAACTTCAAACAAAGGGAAATATGATATTAGAATCTGATCGGACTGAAACCGATCCATGATTCACAAATGCCTTGACCATTCAAGGACTTTAAGTTTTACAGAACAAAGATTAAACAAACAATGCAACAAAATGCCTTGGCCACCCAATTACTTTAGTTTCTCAACAAAAAGTACACAATAATACAATACAATCTTAAGGCTTGTTCTACAAATTTCCATAAAGGACCAAGAGTCCTCTTAGGAAAGGTCTCATGGAACAGTAAGACCATATCATATTTAATTTCCAAGTAGCATACTTTGTTATCCTTGCAGCTATTTCTTGAGTTTGTTTATAACTAAGGAAGCATTCTCATCGGTTTTCTCTTGGATAATTTTCTCTAACTTGACTTTGTCTTCGGATAAAGTCTGGATAGTTTTGTCTCTAGCTTTTATTTGCTCATTCAAAGCTTTGATCTCATTAGAGGAAGAAGTCTCCAGTCCGGAATACTTGGTCTGGAGGTTTTTGCTAGCCTCTTCTGACTAGAGTAGTTTGGCAGCTAAATCCTCATTCTCCTTCTTCAACGATTTCATGCTTTATTGAGCGGCAGAAAGACCGTTTGTCAATCTCTATTTCTCTGTAGTCAGGGAGTTTATGGTAGTTTTTTTATCCTTCACTTGCCTCTCAAGATCAACTACCAGATGGATGTACCCTAAAAGGACATGACTCAGGGTGTCTTTCTCGCTTGATATCACATAAGTCTCCCCATTTTAGGTCACAACATTAGATGAATTAGCAGGACGATAAGGCCCCGCTTAGTCATCCTTGTCCAAATCATTGAAATACATGTTAATATTTTGAAAGACATCAAGATTTACCTCTCCATCCGCAGCGGTCTTTTTGGAATAAAGGGTGGTTGAAATTTCTTCTTACAAAGTAGGATTCGCATGAGCCTGATGAGGGATTTCAGAAGGACGTAAAATTATCTCGAATCCCAGAGTGACTTTTTTCTTCTTTGCAGCTTTTCCATCACTGCTTGCTTTGCGTTTCTTATCCTTCTTCGTAATCTATGGTGGGTTGTTCGATCCACCAACCTTCTTAACAGTAACTTCTACTGCTTCCAGCAGAACAACATTAATCCCTCATTGATTCTCCGAACCGGTTCATTTAGTGGTTGTCTGAAGTGGGTCTGTTGTGGTTTTCTTCTTTTTTTTGTTCTCCATCTTGTTCAAATGAATAAGGGCTTTGGCCTTGGAAGGCAAGTAAATCTTAACATCCTTAGCCTCAGTTCTCCTCATGATAACATCTGCAGGAGGAAGGGTGGTTAGTTCTTCCCAGGAGATGTCTCTTTTCCCTGTGTTATTCCACATATGAGACCTCACCAAATTCCCCGAGATGAAACAATTTTGGAAACCATTCTCCCATTTCTCCAACGCCCAGGAATTTAGATTGGCGCAAGTGTCTTGACCTGCCTTTACATAATCTGAGAACTCCTTCAGAAAAAACTAAAAAGAGATACAAATCAGTTCGGAGTAACCACCTAGTATTTGAAAGATTAAAGGAAACATGAATAAAACTCACCTATGCTCTTTCAACGATTGGTCAGTTGGCTTGGGTTAGAGTCAGCGTCGATCTTCTTCCCATTATCCCAGGCTCCGCTGATTAACGGGAATTGTGTCCTCCATGGTTTTTTTCGACTCCATAAGGTCATTTGCTACCTTGTAATCATTCCCCATATTGTAATGGTAGAAGGGAATGTGATGATTCTTGCACAAATTTGCCACAACAAAGAATGGTTCCATTGGCAGTGGGATCTTGGATAGTGTGGAAGCCATGATGCCAGCCATCGGAGTGTACTACGTATTTGGGCTCAGCTGACTAGGACATAGCTTGATTAGGTGGAAGTACCTGATTATCTCTGGATCCAAAGGAAACCGAAGTCCCCAGTTCAACACCTCTATGTAGACCACTAGCTCGTTGGGTTTGCAATCCATTGGAGTTTCCGGGATGACCAGGATTCTCACCTTGACAGACTCAGAGATCCCCCACTTTGTACGAATACGACCCAATTCAGCGATATGGGTATATACGTAGGCTATATATTGGAGGGATAATAGGTATTTGACGATGGCCTTCTTGATATTTGGCCCTACTTTCCCTTCCAGACTATCCGGAAGCGCATCCGGATGAGTTATACCCATTTTTGTTTTGACCTTTCTGTCTGCAGTGGTGTCCCCTGTCTGTCCGGACGCCTCAAAATAAGTATCATCTATACTATCTTCCATATTTTCTTCCATTACAATAGAAGGTTGTTCGGATGGATTGGCTTCTGCCAGGGGCTGCTGTCCGGGTGATTTGGTTTATGGCAAAGGCTTTATGGTCTCCAAACTAGTGTGTTTCGAATAGGTAGGAGTGGACTTAGCCTTGGATTGGCGAGTTATTTGGTGAGGGGTATGCTTCGCAGGGGATTTCTCAGCGTCTGAACCCATGGTAATAAAGGGTGAAGGATTCCTAACACTGGAAACGGCTTTCTCTTTAGGGAGAAGGTTTTGAGACTCTTGGACAAATGAACCTGATTGAAGAGGAGAAAAGGTTGAAATAAAGGAATTTTTCTGACCTTAGGTGACTTTGAGGACGATGAACCTTGGTCTCTGTTTACTTGTGACTGATTGATTCCTTCACCAGGAGAAACATGAAGACCATCAACAATTCTTTCATCTCTTGCAACTTTTCTCGCTCTAACTCAGACAAATTTAACCAACCTCTTTTTACTAGTCCATTTCTAGTTGTGAACATAAATGACTCGAGCACAAATTGGAAAATGTACTAAGCTTTCTCTCACTAGAAATACTTGTGTTTTTGAAGACAAATGACACAATGAAATACATTTATATAACAGTAAAGATTGAGAGTTACCTAGGAAAAGATAGGACAATCAAAACAATGATTAAGGACTACAAAGTATGGGAGTTAAAACCTAGGTAAATTTCTAGCCTAGTAGGTATGAGAATATAGGAGAAAAACAACTGAGAAGTCAAACCAGAGCCCGAAACGTGTCCCACGTTGAAAAAAAACTCATGAAATTCTAAACGGTAAAATCAGTCCCACCAAATTTCGAACAGAGTGACTCTTATAAATTCTTAATAGAATAAGATAAAGTATGAAATTGGGATACATAAATAGATCGGAAAGAGTTAATTTTGATTATTAAGAGTTAGCTCTTCCAAATCTTCTTTGCAAGACCTAAAAGGGCTACGGATGAGGTTTGATATTTTAGGCACTATAACTTGCTTTTATCCGGAGGGCTGTTCGGACATAACCACTACTATAACAAACCGAACAAGACAAATGTAATGGAGTGTGACTAAGCTAGGTGCGGGTCACCTCACATCTTGGGCTAATGGGTCCTTAAACTTGACCAGACTCCATATTCCAACCCGACAGGACCATGGGTCATTAATTAAGTATAAATACCCTAACCACTTTCATTAATGAGGGTAATCAGAATTTAATACAAGCACACAACTCAGTTATCTCACTACATTCTACCTTAAACATTAAATTCTCAAAACACTTTACTAAATTACTCTCAAACAGAAATAAACCACATCAAGGGAAATATCATCATGGGTAAATATTTATTGGATATCTTTCGTTGATTCCATATAAATATAATACGTTCTTCATTTGATTAATTTTTTCTATTGTATTCTGTCATTTTTTGTATTTGCTGATCTTATGCTTCATTTTCGACATATTATCCTTGATTTTTTGTTAAAACTTTGGGGATTATATAGCAATTAAAGATCTACAAGCATAATTAAGCTTAAATAGACAAGTATTTTTTTTTTGAATCTCATAAAAACTACAACTCCCAAAATCTTTGAGTTTTTTTGCTATAATACTCTTCTCACATTTCCTTGGTATTGTTTCGAGCTTTATGAATCACCATGTTCCTTTTATTTTATGTCAATTTATTTTGATTTATTTATTTATTCTCGTAGTAGGTTTGATTCCAATACCCCGCACATTCCAATTGAGTATTGTAATTGTCATTTAAATTTACTAGTAAAGGCTCTGACTGGTCCTTTAAAATGAAGAGATTTGATTATAATTGAAGCTTTACTTTCTTTAACTTTTTATTTTTTGAATTTTTTACTTAATATCTTCTTAAAGTATTTTCCAAATTAATATTTACTAAGTATATGAGAAGAATGAAGACTTCCAATGTTCTATTAATTAGGATAATATTGCTCGGATTCAAAGTTTTTATTGTGATTTGTAGCTGTAAATATTGCACTTGTTTAAATAGACTGGAGAGCTTCAATTATTTTGACTCTTTATTATCTGCATAAGCCTTTAGTGGTTCCTCTTTGTTGTCATGCCTTTTGTCAGTCTTTTGTATGTAATCAGTTGAAGGAATTATTATTTGTGATTTCTCCTTTAACACAAATCCTTCTGTAGGTGTAGATTGAGTATGTAAGTTCTATTCTAGTAGAAATTCCTCATTGTCCATATATCGATTTACTTCCACATCTTTGCTAATTTTTCGGTCTGAGTCTTTTTCTCTATGGTCAAATATTCCACTTATCTAACCCACCTTTCATTTTGATTATTAGGTTTGATGTTAGATGTATCTTGATGTTGAGTATTTCTTTCGATCTGTCTTTGTTTGGTCTCACATTCTTTTTACAAGCTGACTGTTTGTGCCTTAAATATAGACATTCTGGACAGTATGCAGGAATTTCTCCATATACGATGTCAACCCAACAACCATCATCATCTCCAAAGCCTATCTAGGCTTTGTGAATAAGGTTTCTTCTAACAATAATCTCAATCCAGGCTTTGCAGTAGTTGTTCTTAGCCTTATACTTCTGAGGAACTCTAATATTTAGTGGTTTTCCTATTGTAGAAGTTATTGTCCTTATTATTTTCTCATTGAACAAAACACTCCAATTAACATTAGAATACTGTGTATTCTATGTATTATAAAAAAACTCCATAGATAGTTTGGCAGCTCCCCTTCTCACTAGTCGGCTTACCCACTAAGACTGTCGTCCTCTTCTTCACAAAATTACCTCTAGAATTGATTCATAGACCTCTAAGCATCTCTCTTACGCTGGTAGGCTTCAACTAATTAAATCTGTATTATTCGCTTGTCATGTCTATTGGTCTTCCATTTTTATTCTTCCCTCTAGAATAATCAAAGAGTTGTCCCAATATCTTCGTCATTTTCTTTGGTCGGGATCTGCTATGAAAATCTATGGTGCTAAAGTAGCCCGGTCCATGGTCACTTTTCCCACTATAGAGGGCGGCCTTGGGATTCTGGATCTAAAAATATGGAATCAGGCGGCTATCCTTAAGCATCTTTGGTCTATCATTAGTAATAATAATCAATCCATTTGGTGTGATTGGATAAAAGTTGAAAAAAATTAAAAACACAATTTTTTGGCATCTTCCAATTGGATAATCTCCTTCTTGGATCTGAAGGAAAATTCTTCGTCTTTGCCCTTTGGCTTGTAATCTGTACAGGGTGGCCATTGGCAACGGTTCGAGTACCTCCTTCTGGTACGATCTATGGCTTCTTTCCTCTTCGCTGGCCTCACACTATGGAGATAACATCATACACGACTCTAGACTTGGGAAGAATCTCAAGGTCTCGGATATCATTCATGATGGAACTTGGAACTGGCTTGCAAATCTAAGATCGGCGCGAACTCGAAGTCGTGCAAGTTTAAGAGAGATCCAAACGCTAATCCTCTCTCTCCCTCCCTCCAACATTGAGTCCAATGACATTCCTTTTTGGAAGGAGAAAAAATTATATAATTCATTCTCTATCAAAGACAGGTATCTTGTTATTCGTGTGCTCCACCCTAAAGTAGGGTGGGCTGGGTTAGTCTGGAATAAATATAATATTCCTTGTCACTCCTTTATATTATGGCTTGCTATTTGGGGCAAGCTTGCCATGAAAGACAAGCTGATCCGTTGGGGGTACAATATCCCGATTGATTGTTCCCTCTGCAACTCTGATTTCGAAACTATCCCTCATATTCTTTTTAGTGTAGTTTCACTCAGAGTATATGGACCAACGCTACTATTAAACTAGGCTTCCCCTTTACGACCTCTTGCTGGCAATCTTGGATTAGTGAAGTGTCAAATTGGTCACAATCTCGTAACTATTCTGGCTTCGCCGCGGTAATTTACCACGTATGGAAGGAGAGAAATTCAAGAATCTTTGGTTCCCCTCTAGCCCTAGCCTCCATGGTTTCTCGATGCATCATATCAGATCTTCGGTTAAGATTCCATGGCACCAAGATTAGCTGGCCTGTTTAAACTCTATATTAATTTTGTTTTGTTTGGATTGTAGGTTTCGAGAGGAGTATGCAGGTCGTCTTCACACAGTCGCGGCGATTCTCTATGGAGATGTACGACTATTGTCTCTGATGTCTCCGATGTCCATTTCGTATTGATCATTGCTCCATTACTTTTCAGACTATATTTTATTTTTATTATGTTTGGGTGAAATGTTGTATCATTTCTACCCGATGACTAGACTAGACTATATTACTCGGAACATGTCCTAATTTTTTGTATGAACCATTTTCAATTAATTTAAAGTTTAATTACACCAAAAAAAAATGTTTCAAAATAGCAAAAATCGTAATATATACGGACGCAAATATGTCTTATTAATTCAAAACGTGTGTAGAATTGTTCTGTAGTAGAATTCAAAATTAGTAGATCCGAGAGCTGCAGAAGAACTTATAGATGCACACTATAGTAATCTACTTATAAGTTATAACCATAATGCTTTCATGCTTTCGCCTAATAAGAAAAGGACTTATATTTGATATTAAATGAAAATTTAGAGTACAAATTAGATTTGGCGCCAAAACCCGCCCAAACCAAACCCTAGAAACCTAAAAGAAATGGTTTTCACTTAGAAGCTAGAATAAACAGCCTAAAAGCCTAGAAACCTTGCTGCTAATGGCAACCAAAGCTTTAAACACATTCATAGAAGGAGCAGCAAGAGCCCATCATTAGAGACTTCAAAACTTCAATCAACCACGGCTACTTGAATCAACGAATTCCATAGCTCAAACAATTCAGCAATCGATTCAGCTCCTTTAATATTTAAGCAGCCGATTTTAAAGGCAGCAACACCTTTGATGACAGAATCAAGCCCAATCAGCCAACTCCAGTCATCTACAAGCTAATGCAGCAACCATCGAGACAAATCACCAACCACGAACAATCAGCCCACTTTGATTACAACAACCAATGGAGAAGAAATCTTGAACAAACAACCAACAATGCTGTAGCCTCAAGCACCATCCAGCTAGCAGAAGCAGACAGCCCCAAGCTACCTAAGCTCAAAGCAACTTGAAACTCATTAGAACAATGCTGGGGAGCTATTAACATAAGGTATGCCTAAACTTTCTAAGACTAGAATAGACTTAAGATCAGTCGGAGCAGAAGAGAAGTCATAAGTTTTTTTCATTTTGCATTTAATCGTCCACCGAGCTAGCCAGTCAACAGCTCGATTGCTATCTCTATATACGTGATTGATAGTCATAGAAGGAGAGATTAACATTCTACAACAATTTAAAAGAGGAACAAGAGACCAAGGGGTTGCAACATGATTAACATTTTTGATAAAATCAACAAGTAAAGAAGAGTCAGTTTCTATATCAATGTTGCTAAGACCTTTAGAGTTACAAACTAGAAAACCATCCATTAGAGCCCGTGCTTCAGCCATTAGAGGAGAAAGCTTACCATAGACCTCACCAGCAGCATATATAAGATTACCTTCATGATTCCTAATGATAACACCAGCACCAGCTTCACCATTGTAGATTACAGAAGCATCAGTGCTTACCTTCTGTCTCCCAGGATTGGGAGCAGTCCACTTGTGAACAATAAAACTGTTAACAGACTTAGGCTTGCTGGCTAAGTTGAAGAGCCCAAAACAGACAGCTATATTACGATCATTAGACCAGTGCTGAGACTTAAAACTACCAGCAACATTCATATAGGTAATGATTTGGTAAACTGCTTTAATAATGAAGTTCGAAGAAACACAAACATTCTTAAACTTAGCCTGATTTCTATATTTCCATATCAGACTAAAGATGATAGAAGGAATAACATGTCTAATGTGATTGATTTTACTATAGAAACTATGCCATGTTCGAGTCATGTGGATGGGAGTCATATATCTATAAATTCTGATGTAAAAAAGATAAGCAAAGTGCATCCAAACCTTCCACACAGTATCACAAGCAATAAACAAATGCTCATTAGATTCATAGCTTTGACAGAAAAAACACTTAGAGACTATGATCATATGTCAAAGTTTTTGATTAGTTTCCAGTGAATAAAAGCATGCTTCTTAGGAGTTAAATCATTCCAATTTTTCTTAAAAAGACTAGTTTCTCTATGATGAATTCTTATGTAATCCCAAGTATGTTTATGACTAAAGGCACCAGTAGTAGATAAGCTCCACACAATCCCATCTCTGCAATTACTATTGATATTGCAGTTGCTAATTCTATCATAATCATTCTCACTGATTAGATTCTCAATGCTAGAGAGATTCCAATGATGATTAGATCAGTACTTGTTTACCTTTTCTGGATAATGCCAATTGTTATCAATAGAGCCATCTAGAGTGAGGAGGGGATCAGAGTTAAACCACCTGTCCAACCAGAAGTCTATGCTGCCATCCCCAAGAGACCAGCAGACAAACTGCTCAGCAATCGATTTGATCTTTTGCAACCTATTCCAACCATAGAACCTTTTAAGTTATTATTAGGCTGTAGAGGGTGCTTAGACTTACAATAAATATTATGTAGAAGATTGGCCCAAAGAAGCTTATTATCCCTAAGCTGCATCCAAAGCTTGCATGAAGTTACAAGTTGAACATCAACCAGGTTTCTGATGTTCAAACCGCCTTCACCAAACGTTTTACAAACGCTTCTCCACGAACACCAATGAATCATATTCTCAGTTCTAGTAGAGCCCCAAAGAAAGATGTTAAAACATTTCTCAATTTTGCAGATGACATTGCTAGGAATAACATTAGCATGCATCCAATAAAGAACAATGTTCATTAACACAGAATTAATCAATGTTAATCTCCTAGCAAACGAAAGATGCTTAGATTCCCACTCAGCAATACGATTGTTAATCTTATTAAGCAAATTAGTATAGATAATAGACTTATTATGAGTACTGATAGTAATGCCCAAGTAGTCAGTTGGAAAAATAGCATTATTGGAGATAGAGTTGATCTTAGCTTCATTAGTTCCATTAGCAGTAATAACTTTAGTCTTACTCTTATTGATAACTTGACCTGAGGTTGCCTGATAGTCCTGTAAAAAAGTGTTAAGTGATGCTAATGTTGCATCCTTACAATTAGTAAACAAAAGAATGTCATCAGCAAAATGAAGATTGCTGATACACAGACTATTCCTACACTTATACTTCATATACTTATTCTCATGAAAAAGCATGAAAATACCTCTTAGTAAGACTTCCTCAGCAATTATAAAGAGGCTAGGCGAAAGGGGATCACCCTGCCTTAGCCCCTTAACAGTCTTAAAGAAGCCATAGGAAGCACCATTGATTAAAATGGAAACATGCACATTAGATGTCATTCTGTAGATAAGGTCAGTAAAACGTTTAGAGAAGCCAAAACAGCTCAGAACTTTAATGATAAAAGAGTGACTCAGCTTGTTAAAAGCTTTGCACATATCTAACTGAACAATGACATTCTGGTCTTTAACTTTTCTATTAAGGTCATGCAATAGTTCCTTGGCAGTTAGGATATTAGAGTAAATAGAATTGCCAGGGACAAAACCTCCCTGAGACTTAGAAATAATCTTAGGTAAAAGGACAACCAGTCTGCTGTTAACAATCCTAGCCATGATACGATTCATCAAAGAACACAGGCTGATAGGCCTATAGTCAGACCAGCTAATTGGATTTATGGACTTAGGAATCAGGCAAATACCAGTTACTAAAATGCCTTTAGGAATATTAAATCCCCTAATAAAATGATGAATAATAGATATAAGATCATGATTAATGATGCTCCAACATTTTTTATAAAAAATTAGATTGAAGTCATCCAAACCTGCCACACTAGAAGCTTTAAGGCTGTTGATAGCTTTAGAAACCTCATCCTCATGAGGCAGCTTTAGCAAACTTTTATTCTCATCTTGAGTTATAATCTTGGGAATAACATTAAACATACTGTGATTCATTCTTTCTAATTCATCATGCTTGTCTTTGTAGGGACTGGTTGCAAGGGCCTGAGTAAAGAAAGTAACAGCAGAAGCTCCAATGTCATCCCTATCAAGAATCCAAGTGTTGTTCTCTTTGATTCCATTGATAGCATTGTTCTTTATTTTCTTTGTAACATAATTATGAAACAGCTTACTATTATTGTCCCCATCCTTAAGCCAGTCAACATTACACCTTTGTAGCCAATACTCCTCTTCCATATTATAAGCATTCAAAAGCTTAGCATTAACTTTATTAAGCTCCTCTTTAGTAGAACTGGAATTAAGCTGCTGATGCAATGCTTCAACTCTTAAAACATCATCCTCCAAAGCTTTAATCTTGCTAAAAATATTCCCGAAGTGCTGCTTGTTCCAAATACTGAGATCAGCTTTTAACCTCTTTAATTTCTGCCAGAAGATTGACAAAGGATCACCATCCATAACCTTAATCCAGCTCTCAGAAACATATGGAAGAAACTCCTCATCCATAAGCCACATGTTTTGAAACCTAAAGTTCCTCTTAACAGCCTGAGAAAGACTAGCAATGTTTATAAGAATGGCCATGTGATCAGACCCAGTCCTGGCCTTATGAATCACATTAGTATTATTAAAGAGATTAGCCTAAGTATTGTTAATAAAAACCCAATCTAAACGTCTCCACTTAACCTTATTAGACCACGTGAATCTAAAGCCTGCAAACCCAGCATCATGAAGCCTACAGTCCCTAATCATTCTGTTGAAGTCGTCAGCACTATTTTGACAAAATGTAACACAACCTATCTGATCATCAACATAACAAATTGCATTAAAATCACCACAGAGAAGCCATGGTTTATCAGTGCACGAGATACTACATAAAGTGTCCCAAAGATTAAGTCTATTCAAGTGCTGACACTTCGTATAAACAAAAGTTAATAGAATGTTTTTGTCAAAATGAATATGATTAGCTTCAATATGAAGACATTGCTCATGATCAATTACAACATGGACTGTAATGTTATCATCCCAAAAAACCCAAATTTTGTTTGAAATATTTCTAGCACTATGATTTTACCCAAGTTTAGAAGCATAAATACTGAGATTTTCACCACAGATCAAAGGCTCCTAGACAACAACAATTACAACTTTATTCTTTTTCGAGAGATGCTTAAGTTTTCTAAAAGAAGATTTGGCTTTGATGCCTCTTATATTCCAATTAAGTAAACTAATCATAGTTAAGAGAACGTTTAGAGTTACTTGTAATTGAAGGCTGTTTAGAGTTTTTGACCTGCCTTTTTTTCCTAGCATGCTTCAGTTGCTTATCAATAATCCGAGCTGAAATCTTCATCATCCTCAGAAGTATCCTTCCTTAACTGGCTCCTAGTTAGTCTCTTAACCTGCTTAACACCCTTAACACCTTTATCCTTTACTTCCACTACAGTTTGATTTCTTACAGAAACTTGGGAACTCTCTATAATAGCCTTAGGAGAAGGCAAATCATCATCATGAGCTAAATTTTCATACTCCAGATTGTTAGCATTATTTTCTGGACTTTGAAGGGCTGCAATCATTTCCGCCTCCTTACCATTTTCCTTCAATTCAGTATCATCAGAAATCAACCTGTTAACTTCCTCAATACCTTTATTAATGACAACATGAATACCAGGGTCAGACCGAAAGCCATCTTTATTCAAGCCACCCTCACAACATTTAGCCTTAGGAGAAGATTGAAAACTTCCATAGTTAGAACACTTAGGAGAAGTATAATCTTCAACATTAGCCTTATCATTTTGAACATAATTAAACCCAAACTCCAAAGTTTGAACCGCCCTATTAATTTCAGCAGAAGAAACCAAAACACCAGCATTCTGAACATCAGCATTTTCAACATTAGCCTTAGCATTTTGAGCAGAATTAAACCCAAACTCCAAAGTTTGAACCACCCTATTAATTTCAGCAGAAGAAACCAAAACATCAGCATTCCTCAAAACAACAGCTTCTTGATCTTGAACAACACCAGCATTCTGAACATCAGCATTTTCATCAATAATATCATCATCCTTACTATCTTGAACTTTTTCGTTAGACTGTATCTCATTAGCCTTCTTTTTTTTACACTGATCGACGCTATGACCAATGTGAAAACAAGACATACAATATTTGGGCATGTCCAAGTAAGAAACTCTCACCCAACAGCCTTTGTTTTGACCAAAACCCACCCATACATCATTGTATATTTTCCCGGCGATATCCATTTCAATTCTGGCCAGGCAATGACCATAATACGCTCTATTCTTGGGTGGAACTTTGATTTGCAAAGGATTACCAAGAACAGAAGCAATATCAGTTATTATCTTCTCATTAAACATATGTTCTGGTAGGTTTTCAATCTTGATCCACACTGGCGTTATCGAACTTTCATATTTGACATTAAAATTCTCAGATTATTTCAAGAGCCTCAGCCTTGTAGAACCTACTGTCCAAACGTTTCTTCTCCACAATTTACCATAATCTTCGAAGAAGTCAAACTCTATCAAAATGTGTCTAGAATCTTTAACAGAGTAGTTATAATCTTGGACAAACTCAAAACTTACTGAAAAAGTCATTCAACAACGATCTTTTTGGCAAACCAGAGGAGCATTTGCAAATAAGAGTGTGCTTAGACTTGGATTTTAGATGAAACAGAGCATTTTCACCATACTGCATCGATACATGATCATCCTGATCAAGTGCATCATCAGGACTGTTGTGACGAGCAGTCACCGCATTAACAAAAGATTTACCTTGCCACTGATTCAAGTTACGATGAGAATTTTGAGTTTCCTTTATTGACGAAGAACTGTAAACATCATTAACAGCAGGAAAAGGGTCCATGAGCCTCAAATCAACGATTATCTGAAGATAGATTCATCAAAAGATGAAAAGTTGAGCATTGAAGAAGAACTCGTGGTTCTTGATTCTCGGAGAAGTCATTCTTTTTCAATCCCTTAATAAAAATTTATAATTCGACTAATGCTTTCGCCTAATAAGATTGAATATCTTTAATGAACTCCTGTTTTTAGTGAGTGCTACTGCTGGTTTTGAGTGATTATTGCAGTATTCAATACGGCACGTTACATACGCATCAAAGGTCGGCATTCTTCTGCTTCTGTCAAATAAAAAAGTTTCTTATAGTCCATCATTTATAATGCTACAAATTTTAGGTAAAGAGTCAATTTGGTGTCTTTCTTCGATATTGTATTGCCAAACTAGCACCATCTAGTTAGGATAATACATAGTTTCTAACTTTCTATGGATTACCTCGAGCACAAAAAACATTACGCCAATTCCACGAATAAGCGTTAATAAAATAAAATAAATAATGAGCGTTAATAAAATAAAATAAATAGAAATAATACTTACGTATCTATCCATAAATTATATTCTCATATAATATTTAAACTAGGGTTATGTTTATATATTTATATAATTTCTAATCAATATCTTTTGTTTATTTTATTTTTTAAAAGGTTCATATTTTTTTATATCCGAGCTCGTAAAAAATATCTGAAACTATTATCGTTTTTGTTTTTTTAAAATAAACAAAACTAGATAAATAGACGATATTTTTTGAACTTTTTTCAAAACAAAATTTCATCAGTAATATTCGCGATCTTTAAAAATTAACCATGAGAGTTATTTGAAAATCAATCATGCGAGTTCTTTGAAAAATTAACCATGCGAGTTCTTTGAAAAATTAACAATGCGAGTTCTTTGAAAAATCAATCATGCAAGCTCTTAGAACAAAAAATAAGAAAATTAAAAAAATATCATTAATCGATCTACTTTTGTTCGTTTTAAAACAACAAAACCGATAGTACATTCATATTTTTTTTCTTCTGAACTACGATTTGAAAGATATGAATTTTTTAAAATTTTAAAAAAAGAAAAAAATGAAATAAGGTTATTTGTGGGGTTTGAGCTCGTATTATGCAATTTTTAAATATTAAGTATTAATGAGATAGTTGAGTAGTTATTTAGGGGCTACAAATCATTGTTAGTCCCTCCTGTTTACCCTTTGTATCAACCTAGTCCCTCTCCTTCACTTTTGACTTCCACCCATCCCCTTTGTTCCGAGAAATTTGCAAATTTAGCCCCCCCACACATGTGAAGCCTGAGAAACTGACACGTGTCCCTTACTTTTGTTGCAAGTTTGGTCCCCTAAAATTTTGACCAATAATGCCCCTGCCTATGCCACCTTATACGTCAAGTAAGCAGCCATGTCATATTTACTATTTACCATCAAATTTAACCATTTATCATTTACCTTCACTTTTTACCCACAACTAACCTAGTTGGACCTGGTCAAACCTAAATAAACCTAACCCAATCCGACCCATTCTAATATAACCCATACCAGAAACCCGTTTAATTACCCGAACCCCCAATTAATCACCAAAACCCCCAGTTAAATCAATTAAAAACAAAAAACCTAATTTCTGTATTCATCGAAATAGTACTGCTAGTTTTGATTAATCACCTAAACCCTAATTTTAATACATTCATGTTGATGGCAAAAAATATGTCTCCATCGATTGCCAATGAACAAAACCTTAAACGTTATGTCATTTATTCAACTAAAATGGATTTTACGTTTTAATTTTTTTTTGTAATTTTAGCCAAATAAATACAATATATGGAAATAATATGATTTTTTTGGTGGAAAAAGACTTTATATAAATGAAAGCGTTCATACAATTTCCTAGGGCATACCCCGATGTAATACAACAACAAAAGAGATAAAAATGTCAAGATGCCATAAACTAGAAATATGGTATAACAGAAAAAACGTAAGCAACTCAAATATCATGCTCTGATGACTAGGTGGATGTGAGGTGACTCCAAGATCACGAATCAGGAATCCAAGCTCCACGCCATACTAAAAATACCTACAACAAAATAGTGATATTGTTAGATTTTGTTAAAACTACGATGACCAGCCAATTTTGGTTCCATGGAATCTAAATCAGAGATCCGATAAGATTTGGAAAGATATCATAGATTCCATGGCTGGGGCGGATCCAAGTATTCTTAAAATTCCGTTCTTTCCAAACGTGGTAAATGATCGCGTTGAAACAAGTTCGCCAAGTACAATGGTCTCGAGCATTAGACCATCTTGACGTCTCGAGAATCCAAGATTGCCAGGAAGAGGGATGGAATGAGAAGCCAAGTTTGATACTAATAAAAGACCAAATACTCTGAGCAAAACTACATTCATAGAGGATATGAGATATAGATTCCGGGTCAGAGTTGCAAAGGGCGCAAGTAGTAGGGGTATTGATACCCCAACTAAGAAGCTTGTCTCTGGTGACAAGCTTACCCTTTAAAGCAAGCCAAGATATAAATGAGTGACACAGAATGTTATATTTGTTCCATGCTAACCCCACCCATCCCTTTGCTGCGATAGACTCACGAATGGTGCTGTATGTGGCTTGTATAATGAACTTGTTGCATCCATCCTTTGTAACCCAGAAAGGAACTTCCCTCGAGAAGGTGTTCGGATGTGGAAGAGAGATAATAAGATTGCTGATTTCTTCAAGATGTGCACGACTTCGGGCCCTAGCCGATCTTAAATTTGCAGGATAATTCCATTCACCATTTCTGATGATGTCGGAAACTTTTAGATTATTTCCCATACGGGAATCGCTGATGATGTCAGGGCCATAGTGGATTGCCAGAGGCGATGCGAGGAGCTACGGGTCAAGCCAGAGAGAAGTTGTTCTTCCATTTCCGACAGCCACCCTGTACAAATTAATAGCCAAAGGGCGAAGACGAAGAATTTTCCTCCATATCCAAGAGGGGGAGGAGCCAATAGAAACGTTCTAAAAACTTTTATTTTTAATCTTTTCAGTTTTAATCCATTCACACCAGATTGAATGGTTCTGATTACTAACAATAGACCAGAGGTGCTTAAGGACAACCGCCTTATTCCATATTTTTAGGTCTATGATCTCAAGGCCGCCTTCTTTATAAGGAGCGGAAACAGTGGACCAGACCACTTTGGCCCCATGCATTTTCATTGAAGAGCCAGACCACAGGATTCGACAAAGGTATTGGCTTAGCTCTTTTATTATTCTAGAAGGGAGAATGAATATCGAAGACCAATAAACTTGTCCTGCAAATAGGACCGATTTGATTAACTGAAGTCTTCCCGCATTAGAGAGATGATTGGAAGTCCAGGAATCAATATGGGAGGTTATTTTGTGTAGAAGGGGGCAGCAGTCAGTGTGAGTAAGTCTACATGTGAGAAGAGGAACGCCCAGGTATTTCACTGGGAGAGAGCCCTCAGGGAAGTTCAAGATAGGTATCAGATTCGTTCTTAGTTGATGGTCAATTCCAGAGAAAAAGATGTGACTTTTCGATGGATTGACTTTTAGACCAGAAAGAATATAAAAGTCATCCAGAGCTTCTTCGATGAGATTAAGAGAATAGATGTCCCCATGACAGAAAATCATCAGATCATCTGCAACGCAAAAGGTTAATGATTTTCTACTTGTGACACTTCCAATGGAAACAGAAATTCTCATCTTGACTTTTCTCTTTGAGGATGCCAGAAAGTACTTGCATAACAAGCACGAAAAGGAGAGGGGAGAGGGGATCATCTTGTCTGAGACCTTTTTTGCCTTTGAACTTACCATGAAGGTCTCTATTAATAATAATAGAATAAGAGGGAGAGGAGATGCACTTGACAATCCAAATGATCATATTTTCCGGGAATTACATCGCCACAAGAATGTCAAGAATGAGGTACCAGCGAACATTATCAAAGACTTCCATGATATCAATTTTAAGAGCTACCCTTTTGCCTCTTCCCTTAGACTGATTATCCCCTAAGCAGCTCTTGGGATAAAAAGATGTTATCAAATATGTTCCTTCCCGCAAAAAAAGTTGATTGAGAAGAATCAATAAGGTAAGGAAATGTGACTTTGATTCCATTGGCCAGGATTTTGGAGATGATTTTATAAACAACGTTGCAGAGTGCAATTGGTCTATAGTCAGCTGGCACTGAAGAAGAGTCTTTTTTAGGGATAAGAGCGATAGAGGTTGCATTCCAGGTATCGATCAAATATCCAGTAAGGAAGAACTCTAGGACACCCTTACATATGTCAAGGCCAACTATGTTCCAAGTTGACTTAAAAAATCTAGAGTTAAAACCGTCATGACCAGGAGATTTGTCGCTATCAATACTGAAAAGCGCGGATTTAATTTCAGAACAAGAAACTCACGGATCATTAACTCTTTATTAGTGTTATTTGAAAAGTTTTAAGATGGTCCAGGGGTGATTATGCGATACGAGGATTATTGACAGATGATTTTGCGATACACAAATTCCTTAGTGTCAGTTTTAGAGAGAGAAAATCTAGATTATTAGGTTAAGTAGAGAGAGAAAGTCTCGTACTATTCATCCCAGGATTTGTGAAGCGTGTGTGGTCCTTTTATAGTACAATTGCGGACCCCACACGCTTTAATTTGGACTAATTACATCTTTTGGTCCCTACATTTTACTTTCTTCCTATTTTGGCTATCTCTTTATATAATTTATACAATTCAGCCCTCATACATTTATTTCTATGCATTTTTCTCCTATCACACTTTTCCTTTGCTATTTTCTCCTGTCAAGTTTCTTCTTTACACTTTTCTCCTTGTCTTTTATTCTTCCTTATCAGTAGCCCCCCAGTCTTAGTAAAAATTATTTTACTGGGACTGAATAACTCTCTTGACAGGAAAAAACCATTTCTTCTTCAAATTTCATAAGTCACTCCTCGAAGAGTCCCTCTTCCAATTTCTACAAAACTCCTCGAACTATCGAGGCCACAAACCAACTCTTCGAAAAATCGTCCTTCGAGTGTCTACAAAGCTCTTCGAATGTCTGCAAGCCTCTTCGAATGCGCAAACCTATTCGAATGTGCAAACCTCTTCGAATGTCTTCTGTTAACCGAGTAGCCCCCTCAATCCTTGCACCATTTTAAGTAGACCAGCCTACGAATAATTTCATACTCAGGCTAAAAAGGGTGCCAGGATTGATGACGTCATTTTACAAACACATGTGTCAGCATAACTCTTTGGAAACGTTACCAATTCTTCTGACATTTTTGTCAGAAAACTCTTCCTCTTCCCTTGACATTTTCTGACACAAAAACCCTTCATCTTCCTCCGCGGCTAGTGTCAGAACAATTCCCACCTATATGGACCATAATGTCCCTAGGCAAACACCATAAAAAGGTCTCTAGGCCTGATTTGTCAGGAAAGCCCATCTGTGTCTATAAATACCAGCCTTCTCTCTTCATTAACTCAACTTCTGTTCAATTATTTCTAGAGAGATAAAGCTGGCGAATAAGCCCCGTCGAATTCCTGAGTGGTTGTTAATTAGTAAGAGGTTCGAGGAGAGGATTGCTGCCGGTAAAGACGTGAGGCCTCATCCCCCACCATCGACTACTACCTTCTTTGGTGCCTGGCCTCCCTCGGACGATTCGACCGCAATTATCCCCCGCGAAATCGCTCGACAAAGCTTGCACAGTGAGTCGACCCCCCTCGGAGAGATAGGTAAAGATAGACAACACAAGCACTCGTCCGGGAAGAGAAAGAAGTCCCACAAAGATAGAAAAGGCTCTCATGAGCAAAAACGGGCCAGGGAGGTGCCCCTAGTTATTCGAGAACCAACTTTGCCAACGGCCCCCGAGAATCTCCCTCAAAGATCTGTGAGCCCTCGAAGGACTTCAAACAGCCCTCCTCGGACTTCTGTAAGTCCTCCACGAATATCCACTAGGACAGCCACAAGCCCTCGACATACTTCGAACAGCCCTCCTCGAAGAAACAAAACAGATGCGTCGAGTCTGCCTTCCACTCCATCCATGACCATTCATGGGACTCAATTTTCCCCCTCGAGAACACTTATTACCGAGGAGGATATGCTCAATAGACGTGACAAAAATCGAGTTGCCAAGGGGAAAGAACCTCTCAAAAAGCCCCTCGAACCGAAAGTGCCAACCATCCCTTCCTTAGGTCATACGAACCTTGCAACGTCTTCATCCCCAACAATATTCGAAGAGCAAGCTCGTCGGATCGCTCCAAAATCAAAAGGGGACATCGTGCTGCCCTTGGAGCTGGACAACATTGCTGGTAATAACATTCGGGGCATCGAAAATAAACATATGGTGGCCCTTGCCAATATCAGATACAAGTATTTTTCGAAGGAGGAAGAGACGATGCTAAGGACTCGATGGTGCATCCCCTCTTACGTTAACATCAGATTTCCCTCCGAGGGAGAGACACCCTTATCTGTGAGGGACAATGAGTTGGTGGTATACACAGAAATCATGAACTGGGGGTTAAGGTATCCCTTAGACCCCTTCTTCATCGAGTATTTGTCGAAGATAGACCTTTGCCCCTCGCAGGTTGGACCCAACATGTGGTTTACGTTAATGGCCTGTATCATGGCCTCGAGGCTCTCAGGTCAGGAATTTTCCTTAGAGAAACTCATTGGCCTTGCTGGTTTGGCCCGAAATCCTTACTTCCCCTTTTATTCGTTGACTTTCAATCAAGGGCAAAAAGTATTGAAAGATCTACTGGAGGCTGATAAAAAATGGAGGCAGCAGTTTCTCTTCATCTCTGGTTGCTGGGAGACCGGATCAGAGGCCACTCCTTCAAATCCTCACAAGCTTTATCTAAGGTGGACTATGAAGTTTAAGTATCCCCTCAACTTTTGTGACTCCTCGAATTTTATATTCCCTCGAATATTTATACTCCCTCGAATTTTTATACTCCCTCGAATTTTTATGCTTCCTCGAAAACTTATATGCCTTCGAATATTTATGCTTCCTCGAAAACTTATGTGCCTTCGAATAGTTTTGCTCCCTCAAACTTTTACTTGTGATTGGTTTTGATGTTGGCTACTTTTTGTAGCTATGACTGGGATATCCAAACCCTACTCCGATTATGTCGAGGGTGCTACAACTGTGTTCACCAACCTTTGCTTGTGGGCAAAGGAACAATGGGACAACCGATTTCGTCTCTGCTTTACCGACAACAATCTGGCTAGGAGTCGACTATGGAGGCTCAATCCCCTCGATCGCATTAGTATGAGAGGGTTAATGACTCCTCCCTCGGAGCGAGAAGTGATGAAGCGGTGCAGTCAAAAGGACGTAGTAGTATACTTGCCCAAGCGCTCCCGTTCGCAGAGCCATCTTGGGGAACCTCCAGAAGATGAAGTATTATCAACCCAACAACTGAATCCCGAAGGGCCTGTCAATACTCAAAGGTCTCCCTCCTCGAACGATGGTGGGGCGTCGAATTCTCTTCCCCCTCCATCAAACAATACTGCTCCATTGGACTCCATTCCTCCTCCCCCTGCTCCCCTCCTTCCTTCGAGGAAGGATGCCAAGAAAAAAGATAGGAAAGGCAAGGGTATCCTCCTCGAACCCATCGAAGAACAATCCGAGGGAGGTGAGACGCCTGATAACAACCAGGATGCTGGTCTTGAGGAAGAGGTCCATGAAAGCGCAAGTGAACCGGAGAACAGAGGTGGCCATTCTCCTATGGAAAATTCTCAGCAATCCCTACACTCGCCTCTTACTGAAGCTTCTCATCCAGCCCTCCTCGAAAACAGCCCAAGATTAGCTCCCGTCCCTATTCCTCGAAGCAACCCTCCTCAACTCATTGATCCAGAGACTCTTAGAGGTGGGTTTTCTGAATTTGACTCTGCAGCATTAGGGTCTCCCTCGAGCTCTTTCGAAGTCCCTTTGGATGATGAGTTCTCATTATCCCTTCGGAGATTGCTGCATACCTTAGTGAACAGAGGAAAGAAGATGCGTCACCTTGAGAAACGCAAAAATCACTACAAGTTCAAATCGTTACGGGCTGCCTCTCAGCTCGAGGAGGCCAAGAAGCAACATGCGGTGATCGAGGGCCAAGCTGATGCCTTATACGAGCGTCTCTCTGCCTCCGAGAATTATGTGATAATGCTGGAGAGATGTTGTCAAGAGGAGAGTGATCTGTACAAGAAGAAGACTGATGCTCAAGAGCTAATGATAGCTGAGTATAAAAAGGGTCATCGCTTGGCTTGCGATTCACACAATGTACTGAGGCCCTTCGAACGGTGACAGCAGACCGAGATCAGCTACGGAGGCGGGTCAAAAATATTCCTGGACAAATCGAGGAGGAGAAAGACAAATCTGTAGATGCTTATGCAGCAACATGTACAAGTAAGCTGCAGGCCTGGGATGCCACTACTCGAGCTGGTTTGCTTACCCAAATTCATGCTGAGCATCCTGAATATAACCTGGGGCCTTTTTGGAAGCTTGTCCCCTCAGAACTTTGCCCCCCCATATAATTGTAAGTGAGAGTGAAGATTCAGAGGCTGAGGAGAGTGACTCCTCGAAAAATTTAGACTGAGGAAAGGTGCTGAAGGAGTTAATGTTTTGTGTATGGCCCAATAGGGCCTCTTTTGTAATGACTTGAACATGTTGTACTGCGCTACTTTTATGAGACAGGTCGATTTTTGTAAGATCAATGAACAATTATCACTTCTATTCATAAGTTTGCATATGTTATATTTTCACCAAGTCCTGCGAACTTCTAATTATATTGCCCTTCGAACATTTATCACTTCTATTCCTCGAATCTATTCATATGTTTACATATGTTATACTGTGCTAATTTTGTGAGAGAAGTCCTTCGAACTATGATTGTGATCTACTTAAAAATTTAAGGAGATGATATCTTGAGTCGCATTATTGTGATCAAAGAATGACAAAGTGATATTTGATTCGAGGCACACCTTAGTGTGACCCAAATATTGATAAAGTAAAAATAAAACTTGAGACACATGTTAGTGTGGCCCGAAGAATAGTTCGAAGGTCCCAAAACTTGAGGCACACCGTAGTGTGACCCAAAAAATAGTTCGAAGGTCCCAAGACTTGAGGCACACCTTAGTGTGACCCGAGTATTGATAAAGTAAAAATAAAACTTGAGACACATGTTAGTGTGGCCCGAAGAATAGTTCGAAGGTCTCAAAACTTGAGGCACACCTTAGTGTGACCCAAAAAATAGTTCGAAGGGACAACAATTCGAGGCACATGTTACTGTGACCCAAAAAATAGTTAAGGCAAAAAACTCTTTGTATTTAAGGGGCTCATCGAAACACCTCATTAAAACCTTCATGTGCCTAACAGGGTAGGAAAGAGTGTGCCCTCACCAAAATTTGTTCTGGGGGATACAGAGAAAGGAAAAAGAAATACAATGTCAGCTAGCTCTTTTAATCAAGATACAATTTTAAATTCTCAATATTCCAAGGTAAACTGAGGTATCGCCCTTCTTTATCTTTTAACCGATATGTGCCTGGTTTTATCTTTTCGGTGACCTCGTAGGGGCCTTCCCAGTTAGGTCCCAACTTCCACAAGCTCTTGTCTTTAGTGTGCAAGAAAACTTTGCGTAAAACCTTGTCTCCCACCTGAAAATCTCTATGCTTTAATTTGGACGCATATCGACTCCTCATAAGAGTTTGATAATGAAGGGATGTCAACTGTGCTTGCTGTCTCTTTTCCTCAACCAAGTCTAAAGCCAATGCTCTACTCTGGTCATTTGTGTCCGAGGCTTACGTTGCTATACGGTGTGAGGGGAAAAGGATCTCCGGAGGGACCACGACATCCATCCCGTAGACTAAGGCAAATGGGGACACATCAGTGGCCGTTCGGGGTGTCGTTCGGTACGCCCACAACACCTCCTGTAGATAGTCGGGCCATTTCCCTGCTTTGCCTTCCAAGTTCTTCTTCAAACCATCGAGGATCGTGCGATTAGTTACTTCCACCTGCCCATTCGCCTGAGGGTGAAATGGTGCTGAAAAGCATTGTCGTATGCCCCTCGATACACAGAAGCTCTGGAACTCTTTGTTATCAAATTGAGGCCCATTGTCTGTGGTGATCTGCAATGGTACACCAAAACGACAACAAATGTTAGATAGGACAAACTTGATCACGTCTTTGGCCTTTGTTCCTGCGAGCGGCTCAGCCTCTACCCACTTAGAAAAATAATCGACGGCCACAATTATCGTCTGTCTGCCCCTAGACGCCATTGGTAGAGGCCCAACTAGATCAATGCCCCACCTATCAAACGGGACTGCCTCTGAAATGCTTTCCATCAACACCCCAGGTTTGTGAATCACATTAGCATAGCGCTGGCACGTGTCGCAGCGCTTGACTAAATCTTTTGCGTCGGCCGCGATGGTGGGCCAATAATAGCCAACCAGGAATACCCTTCGGATTAAAGCCTTATATCCACAATGGGCAGATCCTTCTCCGTCGTGTAACTCAGAGAGGATAATTTGTGACTCGGGCCCACTCAAACATCTCAACAACGGCCGACTCAGAGATCTTTTATACAGCAATCCTCCCAGCAAAATGTAACCGTGAGACTTGAATCTAACTTTTATGGCTTCATGCTTTTCGACGGGTAAAATGTCGTGGGCCAAGAAATCAATGATAACCGTTCTCCAATCATGCGTAATCACGTTGCTTTCCTCCGAGATGTTCATCGCGTGCTCTTCGCCAATCGAGATCGAAGGGCACTCCTGAACCAAAACCCATGGGTAACCTTCTGTCCGCGAAGCGGAGGCAAGAGAATCCGGGACAACATTTAACTCTCTTCAAACGTGCTCGAACTGGACCACCTCAAATTCAGATGCCAAGTGTTTCATCAACTTCAAATACTGTAGCAGCGTTTCTTTTCTGGCCTCGGACTCCCCTGAGGCTTGATTTATCACCAACTGAGAGTCACTAATCAATTTTATCCTTCGAGCCCCGCATATTTGAGCCAAATGCAAGCCTGCTAGAGCAGCTTCATACTCAGCTTCATTATTAGTAGCCTTAAAACCGAAACGAATGGCTTGGAACATAGCTACCCCTTTCTTGGAAATCAGCTGGACACCTGCCCCACTTCCTGAAATGTTCGACCCGCCATCCGTCCGTATCACCCATTCCTCTTCGTCAACCAAGTCGTGTTCCTCCTGTTCTCCCCTGTCTGAATGGAACTCGACCAAGAAATCGGCTAAAACTTGTGCTTTTATCGCCGTTCGAGGCTCAAACGTTCTGTCGAAGTCTCCCAGCTTGACTGACCATTTGGTCATCTGGCCAGAGATGTCTGGTCTTTGTAATAAACTCTTCAGGAGGAAAGTCGTCCGAACAACGATTGGATGGGCCTGGAAGTAAGGTCTCATCTTTCGAGCTGCCGTTACCAATGCTAAAGCTACCTTCTCCAATGTGAGATACCGCTTATCCGAATCCAGCAAACTCTTACTGACATAATAAATTGGCTTCAGAAGAGAGTCATCTTCGCGGAGGAGGACGACACTGACCGCGCAGTCTGATACTCCTACATAGACGATTAATGTTTCCCCTACCAATGGTTTGGATAAGACTTCTGGAGATGTCAAATAGTCTTGGATTCGACGAAAGGCGGTCGAACATTCTTCGGTCCAACAAAACGGCTTCGCATTCCGTAATACTTCAAAAAATGGAGCACATTTATCCGAAGACCTCGAAATAAATCGATTCAAAGCGGCCAACCTTCCGGTCAGAATTTGTACTTCCTTGATATTTCGGGGGGGGGGGGGGGTCATGGTGATCAGAGCTTTTAACTGCTCGGGATCAGCTTCGATGCCTTTTTCGCTGATCATGTAACCAAGAAATTTGCCTGAACTCACCCCGAAGATGCACTTCTCCGGATTAAGTTTGAGATTGACTCTACTCAAATTTCGAAATGTCTCTGCCAGGTCTGCAAAATGGTCTTCGTCTTGCTCACTTTTGACTAACATATCGTCGATAGAGGCTTCCATGTTCCGCCCAATCTGTCCCTCAAAAGTTTTATTGACCAGGCGCTGATAAGTTGCCCCCGCGTTTTTAATCCGAACGGCATAACCTTATAGCAGTATAGACCTCGCCCAGTAATAAAAGAAGTGCTCTCCTCATCCTTAGCGGCCAGTCGGATTTGGTTGTACCCCGAGTAAGCGTCCATAAATGACATCAACCGATTCCCGGAGGTCGAATCCACTAATTGATCGATGCGAGGCACAGGAAACGGATCCTTAGGACAAGCCATGTTTAAGTCTGTAAAGTCGATACACATTCTCCACTTGCCATTTTTCTTTCGTACTAACACCGGATTCGACTCCAGACGGGATAATGCGACTCACGAATATGACCTATGCTCAGTAGCCGTTCGACCTCCAACAAAATTGCTGAGGCCTTTTCCGGGGAGACAGGCCTTCTTTTCTGGACTATGGGTCGGACATCTAATCGTATCGCGAGTTTATGACACATGATTTCCGTCGGCACCTGTGCACACCAAGCAAACGTATCAAGTTTATCAGATAAAAAAGCAATTAACTTCTCCTTAACTTCTGGAGAGAGGTGGACCCCAATCTTCAAAACTTTGCCACTCGCAAATTCGTGTGTCGCAGAATCTTCTTCTGGGACCTGAAATCCGGGGGCCTCCCTCGGATAATCACAGGGGATGATTTTGGGGGGGGGGGCTTTAATTGTTATGCTGGGACGGAAGTCTCCCCCCGGACCCCCTTAGAGGACAGGGCTATCTGGTAACATTCACGTGCCATCTTCTGGCTACTTCGGACTGTCTAAACATTGTTTCCGACCACATACTTTAAGCATTGGTGCACTGTGGAGATTACGCCATGCATCCGGGACAACCACGAGCGACCCAGGATAGCATTATACGAGGTTGGTGCGTCAACCACAATGAAAAGTACCTCCACCTCTTTCTTAAATGGTCCCCGGCCCAATTCGACCATACACTGAAACTCTCCAACCACCACCGTTGTGGCACCAGTAAAGCCCACTATAGTCCTGTCGGATCTTCGGATAACCGGCGGGTCAGAGATGCATCGGTAAGTACTCATAAACAATATATTCGCAGAGCTTCCTGTGTCGATGAGTATTTTCTGAATTTGATCCCCAGCGATGCCTGCCGCAATTACGATAGCGTCCTCATGAGGGCCTGCAACATTCCGCATATCATCATCATCGAAACAAATAATTGGGGAAGGCGATCGGTGCATTTGCACGGAGACTCCCGCTTCAATCTGGGTGGTCAGGTTGACCATGTGCCTTTTTCGGGAGCTGTTGGAATTTCCCGCAATTGTGTCTCCCCCAAAAATCGCCAAGGAATCGAAGAATGCATAAAGGCTATCCACTCTCCCCTTCGGAATTTCTTCCTCTACCAAGTTCACATTGTTCCTCCCCACCTTGGGGTCCAAATACTCTTGCTCGATGTCAAAATCGTCGACCCCTTCGGAAATCACCATGGCTGTGTCAGTGTTCTTTGAGACAACTTTTACCACGGCATTTTTCTGGGAATGCTTTTTGACGAACTCCAACAACATTCCATTCTCAATTAGGGCTTGCACTTCCTTCTTCAAAGCTATGCAATCCTTGGTGTCGTGTCCAATATCCTCATGATACTTGCAATATTTGTTGACGCTTCTGCTTTCCCTCGGAGTCTGTATGGGAAAAGGCTTTCTGAACAGGACCGTAGATTTAGCTTTATCAAATATCGCAGCAACATTTTCTATCAGCTCCGCGAAATAATCGGGTCGAACCCATTTGTTCGACATGAGTCTCGCTCCTTGATTGTAGTTTTGTTGATTGCCATAGTGCTGAGGGTTCGATTTTTGCCTCGGAGGATACTGACCCATACTTTTAGTCTGAACATTCGATCGAGGGCCCTGGGCGTTCGACTCAGTCCTCTGAAATTGATTCTGGTCCAACTGATCTCCTTTCTCCGAGGCTTGGGTCTCTTCTACCAAGATCATCTTCTCAACTTGATCCAGCAATACTCCAAAGTTCATCGCCTGACTTTCTGCCACCGTATCCTTCAACAACCCGGGGAGCAGACCCATCCTGAAAGCTGCCAGCGCCACAGAATCCTTACAATATTCCATATCCGTTTTTGTCTTGACAAAGCGATTAGTGTAATTCTTGAGGCTCTCGCCCACCTTCTGTCGACAATAGATGATCGTGTCTCCGTTGGCTCGGAACTTCTTGCTCCCCACGAAGTGTTGCCTGAAGATGTTCCAGAACATATCAAAATTCTTTATCGAGCCCTGAGGTAGCCTGTTGTACCACTTAGATGTTACTCCCTTGAAAGTATGAGAGAATTCTCTGTATAGCAGCTTATCATCGTCGTCGAAATTGATCATAAAATTCTTAAATTGCTCGATGTGATTATCCGGATCCTGTGTCCCGTCGAACTTTTCTAACTTTGAAATATCAAAGTGCTTCGGGAGGTTTAACACTAAGATCTCCGAGGACAGAGGAGAGGCTCTCCAGTTGTGACCTGTACGATAAACGTTGGATCTCAAATTATCGTTATTTGAAAAGTACAAACCCTCCTCGGAGGGTAAAGTGTATTGCTGCTGCCATTCTGAATTTTGAGGGCCCATATCCTCTTTCTTATCAGGAAACTTTGCCTGTTCATGAGACCGATTGCCACCTCGGTCATGGTGGCTTTTTTCTCTCGAGAATTTCCTCTCCGAACTTCTTCCTCTTCGGAAATCTGTTCGCCTATGATCACATTTTTTCCTCCTGTGGTATCTCCGAGGAGACGATTCCGAAGTGCTGTATCGCGAGTAGTCGCTTGAGTCGGCCGAACCCGAACGACGCCTCTCTCTTCTCCTCGGATATCGCCGCTCGCGCCCTCGATATCTGTCGTCCCTATTTTTGGGATGAAATTCGGTTTCGCGTTCCTCCTTCTCAATCACCGCCTCTCTCCTTATCTCTGATCGAAGATTCTCCTGTGCGGCTTCCTTTTCTGCTTTCAATCTTTCGATTTCCAGCATCAAACTCGTTCTTTCGAGCCAGGAGATCTGAGTCGTCAAAGGCGTTGTCGACTCGCTGACCTCATTCTCCCTTGTACTCCATATCATTCCGGTAATCATCGCCTATCAAGTTCTCCTCGCAATTGTTGACCACATCGTCCCCTTCCATAGTTCTCCTCGGAACAGGGATTATTTCCAAGAAGCGATTGCCGTTAGAGCGATCCTCGCTTCCCACAGACGGCGCCACTGAAAAGTTTTAAGATGGTCCAGGGGTGATTATGCGATACGAGGATTATTGACAGATGATTTTGCGATACAGAAATTCCTTAGTGTCAGTTTTAGAGAGAGAAAATCTAGATTATTAGGTTAAGTAGAGAGAGAAAGTCTCGTACGATTCATCCCAGGATTTGTGAAGCGTGTGTGGTCCTTTTATAGTACAATTGCGGACCCCACATGCTTTAATTTGGACTAATTACATCTTTTGGTCCCTACATTTTACTTTCTTCCTATTTTGGCTATCTCTTTATATAATTTATACAATTCAGCCATCATACATTTATTTCTATGCATTTTCCTCATATCACACTTTTCCTTTGCTATTTTCTCCTGTCAAGTTTCTTCTTTACACTTTTCTCCTTGTCTTTTATTCTTCCTTATCATCATTGACTCTAGACGATATTAGAGAATAGACTTTTTCAAGACCTGGATAGGTGTCAGGATGCTTGGTACCCAGAGAGTTCTCAAAACATTTCACCATAACTTTGGAAACACCAGCCGGGGAAGAAATAATGACACCTTGGTCATTTGAGATCGAGATTATTTTATTACGGAATAGCCGAGCTTTGATAATTTTTTGGAAGAATTTAGTATTCATGTCCCCCCAACTTAATCCAATTTTCTCTCGATTTTTGCTTAAAAAATGATTATTCATCTCGACTAAGGAAAATGAAAGACGCAGAAGCCTCGTTTTTTTATTGTTACTAAACGAGGGTTGAGAAGATTAGATGCTAATTTATCTTGAGCCTCAAACAGGGTTTTTTGTGCTTTAGAGACTCTGGAGGATATGTCACTAAACTTCGTACGATTAAGAAGAGCAAGCTCAGATTACAATCGCACGAGCTTATAAAAAACCCTCCTCATTCCCGAGGAAGGGGAAGGAAGGTTCCAACTATTGGTAACAATATCCTTGAACTGAGGGAGAGATTCCCACATATTGAAGAAATAGAAAGTTTTTTTCCGCTTTGGACGAGGAAGCCCAAGGTTGAGAGTAACAGTAGCGTGGTCTGAAGTGCGAAAAAACTCAAAGTGGACATGGGACATAGGCAAACGTTTGTCCAATTCTGAATTGACAAGAACACGATTTATTTTTGAGAGGATGGGGTGTGAATGATGTTTATTGATCCAAGTGAACGGAAATCCAAAAGATTTGAGGTCACTTAGTTCGCATTCGTAACAATAGTTATTGAAATCATCAGTAGCAGAGGAGAAAAAACGCTCATCCGGGTGACAGATAGCATTAAAATCCCCAAGAGCAACCCATGGAGTGAGGGTATCTAGCTTTGAAATGTCAATTAGGTCATTCCAAAGCGCGATACGGTCCTGAGCTTCGTTAAAAGCATAAATAGCGGTGAATTTGAAAGAGGCTCTAAAGTTATGACATTTAGCAATACAATGAATAAATTGAGAAGATTGTGAGATTCTAGTTATTGTAATAACACTAGGGTTCCAAGTAATCCAGATTCTTCTTAGGGGATGAGACGAGTGATTGGTTATGACATGTCAAAAGGGAACCATTTGTCTGATTATATTGTTAACTTTATGAATTTGGACTTTAGTTTCTACTAGGACTATCAACGAGATATGATTACTAATAATAAAATCAGTGACATCTTTTTGTCTGACTGGGTCGTTTAGACCCCTCATATTCAAAGAAGCAATATTCATAAATAGAAAGCTTACATGGAATCATCCGCTGGTCCTGTCGGAAGATTATACCTGTTTTCCCTTGACTTTGGCTACATCCGTGCAACCCCCTTTTTTGGAGGGGGAGTCCACCTCCTAGCCAAGCTCCACCTCCGAGTCTTCGTTTATGGATGAAAGTCGAGATCCAATTTTCAACTCAGGAGCTATCTCAGAAGGATCTTCCTCAGAAGATGAAGTCACCAAGGGAAATGGGGAGAGTTTGATAGGGCCTTTGATGCATTGACGGGTAGGGTGCCCGAAAACTTTACAATTAGCACATTGGGGAGGGAGACCCTGGTATTCAAATGCTAATGTTATGGATTTTCTTCTTATCTTGAAAGTGAGATTAGAGCAAATTGGAGGCCCCGCTTTAATCATGATACAAATGCCGGAAAATTGAAGTTTTTCCTTTCGCTCCGTTTGTCGATCGACATACAATGGGGATCCAATGACAGATCCAATGTTACTGAACCCCTCCATAGTCCATAACTCATCAGGTAGATTAAATACTTTAACTCAAATTAGAATTTCAGTGTGAGGATCCTTGATAAGGAATGTTAGAGGTTCCCATAATTTCAAAATCATTAAATTGCCACCAAAATACCAGAGGGCTTCCTCCAACACTTTTTTAGTCATCGCTGTCTAATATCTCTCAAGTTGCTTCCCATCAATGCATCTCCACATTCTCATATTTATTGGTTGATTTGACGAATTTGATACTGAATGCAATTCTCTATTTGAACAAATTGTTTCAGCATAACCTATTTTTGTAATCTTGGCAACATACTTATTTTGGCAATATGGTTATGGAAATATGGTTAATTAGCAACATAGTTCTATTGTCTTTCTCGTTATGGGGGTCGATACATATATTTAACTTATGAGTCACTGCACAGTATGACCACTTATAGATCATGGGTTACAATTTGACTCGTATGTGAGGGCTCATAATGGCCAGTTGTGTACCTCAATGGTGTTTTAACCTCATGCTTGGTTAGTATAACCAATTCATGACTTCACTAGTGTTTGAAGGCTCAATGTAGCCTGTTGCATAACCAATTCGTGATGGTATTTCCACCTCAAGTTTAGGTTGCATAACCAAAGTTATGATTTGACTTGTATGGCAGGGCTCAATATAACCAGTTGCATACCCCAAAGGTGTTTCCACCTCGGGCTTGGTTTGCTTACCAATTCGCTATTGTATCACTATACACGACCCACGTCGTTATTTATATGAAGATCCTTTAGCTTACAACTTTTGTATCATAAAGATCACTTTAAATTCTACCATGGAGATCACTTGGTGTATATCATGGAGATCATTTGGCTCAAATATTTTATATCATGAAGATTACTTGGCTTAGTGCCTTTATATCATGTAGATCACTTAGTGTATATCATGGAGGTCAATTGGCTTAAAGACTTCCATCATGGAGATTTCTTGGCATTCTATCATGGAGATCAGTTGGTGTATGATCTTACTATCATGGAGATGGGTTGAAAAGTTTCATTTTTAGGGCTTATGCACAATTTTTTTTCTATGACAAGATGTACCTCCCTTTTGTAGTTTAAATTTTTGAAATTTGAGTTACAAAGTGAAGTCATTGACGAGGACTAAAATTATTTTTGGAATATTTATTGACGAATTCATATTAGATATTCACTTTGATGATGAAGAGTTGCTACAATTTTATTGTGGAGGTCTCTCGTTTGAAGCCATTGTTTATTCGAAGACTGAATTATCTATTAGAGATCTCAAGTACGATTCTTGGATAATGTAAATATGTTGAGATATGATGATTCTTTGTACCGATGGAAGTTGATGATTGTTTCTCTTTAAGACCGATATTATTTTCGAAACCAGATGTCAACATGGACGAACTACGTTGGGCTCTAAAATTGACAATTGCAAGAAGTTATTTTTTTGCATGCTTATGTGGTGTTTGTTCTCACATCATTTTGCATGCTCATGTGATTTGCATGTGCTATTTCTAAGGGTTTTTATCAATAATCACCTTATATTATATTCCACACTTTTATATGGTGCACCATTGATCACACCTTCATACTCTATCTCTTCATCTTATCATCACGCCCCATAACCACAATTCATGCACAACACTAATACATTTATATGTTATTGCTATCCCACCATCACGCCATACGATCATTATGTGAGGCCGCAATTTTTTATGAGCATGGTGTTAACATTGAGGCGCTAATACCTAAGTTTCGTTGATTTGATTATTATAAAGAGCCAATGATCCAAGAGCTATCATCAAAGGAAAAAATAAACAAAGGTATTGCCAATATGTGAATTTTTTTGTTTTTGCCGTCACATTTATGGGAGCATCAAATTTCTTAGGAAGACAGATGTGTGACGGCTTGATCTCGAGTTGATGGTGGAGTTTAACATTATGTTGTAAAAAATGAGGTCACAACCAAAGCCAAGTCTTTACCACTACTCGTTAAGCAGATCTGTCACTAAAAACATGATATCATATCTAGGACTGGTGTTATAGTGCTTATGGTATTGTTAAGAATGCTTGTAAGATTGTTTGGGTTATCAATCAAGATATTAAAGTATTCTCGAATCTTCAAAAGAGGTTGGTAGTGACTTTTGGTCTCATAGATCTAGCAGTTCCAACCATAGTGATCTTGTTTTTATTGTTGATGAAATTATTGCTAGATTTTTTCCAGCTATGATACTTCAAGAGATACTTAATTTTAATGAACAAATCCTAGATTTGGGGCTTTGGAGATTGATTTTTTATATACGATTATCATATCGCAAACCACCATATAATACGTGAATAGTTATCATATCACTGAGTATTATGGTAGTCAAGTAAGACACACTATAGTGCATTCTCTTTCACCATATGATACACCCATAAAATTATAATTTTCATTCAGTGGACAAGAATGCTGGACCTGGTTGAAGTTGTTTTGAACGAGAGTTATGTAAAATATTTGGACGATAGATTTTCTCTTCTGGTGATGGAAAAGGTTTTCAAATTTGTCAACACTGATCTTGAGGTAACTGTCATGGTTAAGCATGGGTATTCGATTATTCAGTTATGATCAGTTTGGTTCTTTCGATTCTTTAGAACTAATTAATATTCAGTTTGGTTTGGTTTGATATGAGTACTTAATCTGAGAATAAAAAAGAACCGAAAAATTCAGTTACATGTGAGTTTCGATTATATTCGGGTTTGGTTCCAAATGGTCAATTTGTAACCAAACGAACCGTTTGGAACCGGACCCGAATGTAATTTTTTTTAAAAAAGAACTGATCCTCAATAAAACCGAAAAATAAACAACCAAATATTCCATAACAATTTACAAATTATAACTTATAACAATTAATTCATAAATAAATC
Organism: Limnanthes douglasii subsp. nivea; assembly: GCA_036936605.1. Lineage (NCBI taxonomy): Eukaryota > Viridiplantae > Streptophyta > Magnoliopsida > Brassicales > Limnanthaceae > Limnanthes > Limnanthes douglasii. The sequence continues at coordinate 374,480 of JAUPFV010000001.1, forward strand.
CAAATTTGAAGTTACAAAAAAGTATTAATGCATTAATATATATTTAATATACACATCAACATAAAAGTAAGAATAATCCTATAATATAAGCTTCTGAAACTTATACAACATCCCGTACCAACTCCGTTGCTGAAAAAATGGAAAAACAAACAAAATAATAAAAAAATAAAAAATATCGAAAGTATAAAATGACCTAAATTATTGTAATAATAATTGGGTTTACACAATCAATAATGCATTATATATTAACTAAGATGCTAATAATATCATCAATACAGAAAATTATTCAAAATTATATAGAGTTCCGTTGAAACACTTTTTCTATATACATTATTATATAATTCAATCTAAAACGGGACTTCGCATTAGATACAAGTAAGATGGTAGAGATAAGAGTATATATATTTACTTTATTTGTCTCTCTAATTTGTTTTAAGTTCCACGAAACCTAAAAAAACAAGGCACAAAATTGTGTATAGTATACTATTTAAGGTAATAAACTCTAGTGTGTATAAATAAAATTTTGTGTTTATCTCCAAAATAAATAGATTACATGGTACTAAAGAAATTACTTTTTGTATTCTTATAAAGTATAAACTTTCACACATGATTTGATATTTTGGAGCATTAAACTTCCACCATAATAAGATATCATACTTTTTTTTAAGTACCACATTCGGATTTTCAACACTTTCTTTCAAATAAAGCTTTAAGTCATTACCTAATTCTTGGATCCCTTTATCGTTAACTAATTTCTTATAGACAAACTCAATTCTTTCATACCCACTAGTATCATCTTCTAATTTATTTATGGTCACTGTAAGATGTCCTTATCCACTAATTGATTCAAATGTAGAATGTGATTGTGAGAAATCACTACTTGCCCTTGATATGCCAAAATCAATAGATCATTCCCCAAACAGCCGCTTTATCACGCGATTCACCGAGTGATCAATCTGAATTGACTTTATACTACCATTTCCGTAAAGATCCTCAAGTCACATATTAGGAAAATACATCTTGTTTGCCACGTTTAACGCACTTGTAATAATAAGTCTACTGACTCTTTTACTCATTCCCAATATATTTCAAACTTCACTTTCATTGCTTTGCCCTCACTAAACATGTCTTTATCGTGCTATTTAGAAAGTTTAATAAGGTTTCTCTCAATGGTGACGATCTCACTGCAAGCTCCAGAGTTAAACGATAACACAGTAGGTTTATCCGATGCTTCTCTTGATGGTATTTACACTCAAATTTCACAGACACTTTTAAATGAAATTGATAATGTATATATCGATTGTGTAATACAACGGTCTTTGGAGACAATGTCGGAGGATGACTTTAATGATTTCTGCCAACACGATCCAGATCTTATGCCGAACAAGTCAACGGTATTGGTTGTCGCTGACCGTGTGGTAAGGGCTATTTATAATGATTTCGCATTATATCATGAGAATAGTGTGGATGTATTTCAAGTTTTACAAACAAATATCAGGGTAGCATGCGAAATCTTTGAGGTCGTTAACATTATAATGACTGGCACACTCTTTTGATTTTTGTTATTTAATAAGCTCGAGTCAAGTAAAGAGACAGAGGAGCCTAATTTTAATCTACTGACACCAACACAGCCTCCAGTGGCAGAGGGAGATGAAGAGATAATTGTAATAGAATGGGAACCGCCAAAAGTAAAATACAGCGGCTGGCCAAAGAAAACAAAAGTAACTGACAGTATCGATGTCAGAGAATACCACAACATACAGTTACTTAAAGCCTACGAGAATGACACCCCTGATCCAGTAGTATGGAATTTACCATCGTCCAAATTTACATACAGAATTAGAGTGCAAGCAAGTGATGCGATGGCACTAACTTTAGAACTGGAGCTGGACCTAAAGGTATCCAATTGTCAACCAATTCTATTTTTAATGTTTCGAACATGGTTTGTATATTTAACATAAATAAACAACTCCTTTCATAGGTTGTGGACGCTTGGATTCGAAAGATGCTTGTAGAAGCAAACTTCAAAGTTCCATGCAAAAAATTTAAAGGAGTGTGACATGACAACGTAATGATTTCGGGCATGACTACGGTAAGTTTAGCTAAGGTAAATTTCAAAGTTCATCGCATGTTCTCGTTGTAATGTACTCTCGCTTGAATGCAGCATGATCTGGAATCAGGGTGGGATGTACCAAATCTAGTCGACGCAGCTTTTAACAAAGCACCTGAAAACCCCAACATCATCATCATTCCAATATGCACTGAGACAAAGGACCAGATAAACCATTTGACGTTGCTCGTCATTGATATCGACGGCAGGTCGGTAACAAACTACAACCCACTGCTGCCTAAACTCAAAGCGATAAACAACACCACAAGGACACCTATCAAGCTGGTAATATTCCCAACTATTCAATTACTTTTAAACATATTTTAAATTATGCATGATCAAGATATGCTGTGAACTGTGATCAAGATATGCTGCGAAATGTGAGCAAATTAGTTACATTTTGCAGCGTATCCATAATAGAATTCGCATCCTAGGATGCGAAATGTTTTGGATGATGAACATTTCGCAAAATAGGCTGCAAAATATATGCAGAAAAAATGGATTAGATAGCAAACAATTCGCAACATAGGCTGCGAATTGTTTGACATGTACATGTTGGATTGGTTATCAAACAATTTGCAATGTACAATGCGAATTGTTTGACAACCATTGTTTAAGTTTTTGTGCTGATTCCACAACAAAAACGTGGCACCCTAGACTCTGGTATTTTTGTCTGTAAATACGCTAGAGATATTATCCATCATGGATATGTGCAGACAAAATACGATGAAGATATGGTCATTGGCTTCAGAGCAGAAATGTTTGATTTCTTCTTAAACGACGGAGACACCTGCAAACACTGGTGATTTTCTGTAAGACATTATAGTTTTTTGGTGTACATACATTGATTGTAATTTTTTCACAGTATTTTTTGGTGTACATAGACTTTGTTAAATTTTAGAAATGTGCAATTCCCAGATATATGTAGGACATATTTCTTATCAAACAGTTCGCATGCTAATCTGATATATTTGTGTTATTTAGTATTCGAACAATTCCCACCAATCCCTGGTGTATGTTAAAAAAATGATCATCACCAAACAATCCACATCCTAACCTGATAGATGCTTAATTATCACTAAACAGTTTGCATCAACTCCTGGTATACCTCATTAACAAACTGTTCGCATCCTCCTGGTGTAAACTGTTAACAAACTACAGGTTGCGAAATTATCACTAAACAGTTCGCATCAACTCCTGGTATAAAATAAATAATTCAAAATCTATCGTTCAAGAATACGAACAGGCTATGGCGTATGCCTTGGTAAACGTTAACTGCATTGAGCACGCAAAAAGTAATCTAATCATCAGAGCCCATTAATTGCTGATTGGATATGGAGGCTAAGTAATGATTGATATAGCCACACCACCTCATAAGCTCAGACTCCCTCCTTCCCTATAAATAACACTAGTAACCAGAGGCTAATTTTAAAACAAACTCTATATTTTTTTTAAAAACACCTCTTGTTCTCTTCAAATTCCAACAGTCGTGTTATTTTCCACCACCACAACCACCACCACATAATCTGGTTCAGTTTGTTCTCTGGGTGACTCCTGGTCATCTTTAACTACCAACTGGAGCGATGACTTGATCATGCCAGCAGCACCACCAAACAGCCCAGTCTCTGTCCTTGATTTAAGCATAGAGGACTACTTATCTGCTGGCTCTCAACCAATGGAAGTTGTTCCAAAGGTTGCTGCTGAACCTCAGCCAACATAGGTTCCAATGGTTGCTGCTGAACCTCAGCCAGTAGAGGTTCCACCTCAGACGACAGAGGTTCCAAACAACAAAAGGAAGAAGGACGAAGATGTCGGTCCATCAAGGACCAAATTTTTATGCATGATGGACGTAGATAGCAAAGAGGAAGAGGAAAATGAAAAGGTTGATGATCAGCACGAAGAGGAGAAAGATGATGAAGAATCCTCTACTAATGATTGATAGAGTTGGTTTTTTTTGTTTATTTTTTGGAATGCAACTAACAAACACTAATAGGTTGTAGTGATTTGTTTGAAAATTTGTTAGTGCTTGAAGACTGTAATCCTATTTTTGGAATCTAATTTTTGTACAAACTTGTAATCATATATAAAATTCGCATCCAATTACCATTTGCAAACAATTCGCATTGTAACTTGAGATATTACTTGTTTATCAATATTACTGATTTCCATTCAATTCGCAGCATATCATGCGATTTGCAACCAACTGAAAGTTCTGCTATTTGTATGAAACCACGATTCCCAGCTTAGCATATGATGTGTAACTAGCTATTAGGACTTATGGTTGTTCACAATTCGCATCATAGCATGCGATATACAAGCAACCAGAAGTCCTGATATTTGTTTCGGTCATAATTCGCAGCATATCATGCGATCCGTAGTTAATTAAAAATTCAATGTATTTGTTTGAAAACATAATTCGCAGCATATCATGCTCTTTGTGATATTTTGTTCGAAAATGCAATACTTTAGAGTTAAAGGCAATTCGCATCATATCATGCGAATCGTAAGCAAATAAGAGTCCTGATATTTGTTTGAAAAAACATTATGTTTGAGCTCAACACAATTCACATCATAAATACTGATATATGTTTGATATGATTTTACTAACGATCCGCATCCTAGTGAAATTTCACACAACTCGCATGGAAACCTGATAGATGTTTGCAACATGATATCAAGATATTGTACACAATTCGCAATACTGGATGCAAATTTCATGCAACTCAAAACACTTCGCATTTCTTTACTGTTATAAAAACAAAGAAAATGTGTAGATGAACAAACAACTGTAAAAAAATTGTGCTTAAACTGGAACATCACAAGTCCTCATGTTATGGCCTGATTTCGAACAACGGCCACACCTCAATTGCTTGGTTGAGATTTCTCCTCTAGATGGGATTCGTTTTTTCTTAGGCCTTCTGGAGCGTCTCTTAATGTTTGGAGGCAGAATTTCAACAAACGAAGGATCGTTAGCGCTGGACCCTTCCTCGAAACCGTTATAGCTGGTATGCTGAAAGAGTAACTTCCCCTGTAATTCTTAACCGTAAAGAAGGGCTTTATTACGGTAAAAGGATCTTGGTCAATAAACTGTATTGCGGCTAAAGCGTGAGGACATGGAAAACACTATTGTTGCCATGATCCGCAAGAACATTTGAAATTCAACAGATTAACAACAGCCACAGGAATTGAAAAGACTTCGAACATGGCGGAAGACGACTTACTTACTACCCAAGTTTGGCACATGTCAACATTCTACTTTAGCTTCTTCTCATGCTTGGGGACCAAATTAGTACTCCAGCTTAGACCCTCTTTGTATCTTCTTGAAACTTGAGTCATAAGCAAGAATCTAATCCAGTCAATAAACTCAACAATCGGTAGGCCGCAATATTTTTTGATTTGATTGTTAAACGATTCTGTTGTAGTAGAAGCCATAAATTCGTATAGTTTCCCTTTTACGTAAGCCTGCGCATACTTTTCCGGGGGTAAATTAGCAAAAACATCACTCATTCTGTCACCACCTTCACATAGAAAAACTGTTAGTATATCTTTAAAAATCTCTCGACTGGGAGCATAAGCAAGACGATGGAAGAAACTCAACATCCTTTTTTTACAGTATTTGTTAGTATGTTCCAATTTTGCTTTCAAATTCTGCATGAGATGGAAATAACATTACGCATGATAGCAGTTTAGATACAAGACAGAAACAGCATTAACGATACCAGAATGACGGTCTAAAATAAATGTGATTTGGTGATCCAACAAATGTGGTTTCAAACACCCCAAAAACCACATCTAATTGTCCCAATCTTCAATGCTAACCATACCAAGAGCAACAGGGAATAGTCCTAGAAAAAAGCAGCTCAAATGAACAATACAACAACACTCAAACGTTTAAAAAATGTAAATAATTCGCATGTTGTCCTGAGAGTTGTTCTCAAAATATACGCTGCGAATCGTGTACAATCATAAGTTGTGAATTGTTCACAGTTTTATGGTTACATCGACTAATTCGCATCCTCTCTTGCAAAATGTCATCAAATAAAAAACACTGCTTAATTCGCAGCCTCTAATGCGAATCGTTCTCAAATATCAGGATTTCATGACAATGGTGTGCAACTATAGGATGCGAAATTTTGCATAAAATTTCAAACAATACATCATAAACATTCAGATTAAATAGTTAAATGTAACTAACCGTTGTTGTCGTCCTTTGCTACGGCAGTAAACAAGGTACCCTTATACTTGCCATATAAGCGGGTTCCATCGACAAACAACAATGGACGTCATTAATGAAAACCCTGAAGAGACGAACCGAATGCTACAAAACAACGCTTGAATCGGTTTCCAGCTGATAACTCCAACTGGCAGTCTGAAGTAATATCGCGGCTCTTCAATCGTTTGAAGTACTCGCTTAGTAAACTAAAAGAACTTGAACTATCTCCGAAAACTCCCCTCATTGCCTTCTCTAAAGCATTCCATGACAAACGGTAAGAGATGTCAAGACCGTAATTTTGTTTGATAGTCGATTGTATGGTTTTGGTTGTCAACGAATGGCAGGTCCGAAGAGAATCATGAATCTCCTCTACAATCAAATTTGATGTCAATTGCCTATGCTTCTTATGCTTATGGGAGAAAACGGGACTGCAAGTATGGTGCGGAACATACTTCTTGATCGTCATCAAGCCGGTACTAGAATCAATAGATGCATAAAGCCTCCATTTGCATCCGCTTGCGAACTTATTTTCACAATAAGCAGTGATCTTGGTTGCTGTGTTGTGCAGGTATTTGAAAGCAAAACCATGCTCTAAAGCAAACTTGCACAAAGATAACCTGAGACCTGCAGCACCTTCTTCAAAATCTTGACTCACTCCTGTAATAGCATCAGCCCAACCAGCAGTAGCAAGTTGTTTTTTTCTCTGATCAGAATTAACTAAACTGTTACTACTCTCCCCGCTAACTAGTTGATCAGGAGATGGTTCTCCCAAACTCAAGCTACGCTCTTTATGCTTTACACCACAATCCTTACAACCAGAACTCTTATCACCATAACTTTTTTCACCATAACACTTATCACCAGAACCCTTATCGAAGACGTGTTGTTCTATGAGAAAACTAACCTCTTTTAAACGCTTCAAATCAAGATACAACACCAACCCAACAAAATCCTTCTGGTTATTAAAGAAACAATTATTGTGATCCCCGCAGGAGTAAGTAATTAGGTAGTCACCTGTGACAAGCTCCTCCCATGTGTTCTCCATATAAGCTTGGATACTTTGAAAGCTTTCAAACTCCGTGAAAGGCACAATTGCGGTTTGGTGACCATGTTTAAAAATACAAACTCATGATTTGAACATACCTTACCATGCACCGAACAAGCTATTAGTTATTAATCCCAAAAATAAAGTGCAAGTTATTTATTACTGCATCAAACAACTCGCATCCTATCTTGCGATTTGTGTATATCTATAAGCTGCGAACTGTGTATAATTTTAGTCTATAGTTGACCAATTCGCATCATGTCCTGAGAGTTGTTTGTAAATCAACTGGTACACCCACACTAACCAGAAATGTAAACAATTCGCAATTATACCTGAGATTTGCTCTCAACTATTAATTCCCTGAGATTTGTCTGAAAGATGATAAGGTATGATATATCACACAATTCACAACATCTCATGCGATTCGTAAAGCAACTAATAAAATCCTAATATTTATTAGATAATTGACCAATTCGCATCCTGTCATGAGAGTTGTTTGCAAATAAACTGGTACACTCACACTAACCAGAAATGTAAACAATTCACAATTGTACCTGAGATTTGCTCTCAACTATTAATTCCCTGAGATTTGTCTGAAAGATGATAAGGTATGATATATCATACAATTCGTAGCATCTCATGCGATTCGTAAAGCAACTAAAAAAGTCCTGATATTTGTTTGGAAATTAGATACTTAAAAGTTCCACACGGTTCGTAGCATATCATGCGAATCGTAAAGTAACTAAAAGTCCTGATATTTGTTTGAAAATGCAATACTTTATAGTACCACACAATTCGCAACCCATCCTGAGTTTTATAAGCTACTAAGAGTCCTGATATATGTTTGAACATGCATTACGTTTTGAAATTGTTTCATGTAATTCGCATGTAACCATGCGAATTGGTAACACAATTATCATCTTCCTCATTGAATACATCAAACAATTCGCATCTTGTGTCAAACGCCTGGACAACCAAAACTCATAGTCTACACATGTTTCACGTCCGAAATAAAAATCTAATACACTACAAAATTAGTATATAACATCAGAAACAAGGACATGAGTATATAACGAAAAATATTAACAAAACAAGCATAGATCACTGGAACAAAAAACAAAGCAAAGCTCGAAATCAGGCTATGGCGTCTAAAAACAGTAGAATAAATCCTATTCCAACTGAGAAAACTAACAAATAACTTCGAAATCGGTAGGTAATTACGATTACCTGAAAGCAGCAACACGATTACTTGTAAAACAACAGATTCCAAAAAACACGATCAGTTCCTATACGTAGAAAACAATGGTTAGACATGTTTAACACCACAGCCTACATAAATAAACAGACCTTCTAACGCTCCGATCACCGGAATTGTGCTTTCAACTGTGCTTCGTGGTGGTTCGTAAGGTTAGGTGGTTAGAGCGGCTAACAAATTCAAATCTTCAAAAGCTAGAAAAAATAGAAAGAAAAAAGAAATATCTACTTATATAGTGCATTAAGGGTAGTTAGGGTGTTAAAATAATATTAGGTATTAAGTGACAATTAGGTAGTTGAATTGGGTATTTAGTGACAATTAGGTAGTTGAATTGGATATTAAGTGACAATTGTGCAAACCTTGGATACTATATGACAATTGAAAAGTTGAACGGATACTTTAGGTGCCATTTCTCTTATTTCATTATAAATATTAAGATTTTGAATATTAAAAACTAATAATTATATAATTAACACCTATTATTTATTATTATTAAATGGTTGATTGTTTTAAAGTTTTCTAACAAAATAGTCCGTGAATTAAAAATTTTAGAGTTTGGTAATAAAAGATTTAACCAAAATATTTATATAAATAGTAGATAAAAAATGTAAAAAAAAAAATCTAACTACAAAAGATCTGGTACAACGAGGATGAGATATAGTTTTCAGCCAATTAGCCCTAAGGTGATAGCTTTATCTCATGTGATATATATAAATATATCTATAAATGCCATTATACATGTAGTTGGCGTTTTCTTTTTCTTTGTATAAGTTTGCCAACAGCCCCTGTGGGCATTAAAAGCTGTTGTTACTTTTTTTTATTAATATTAATATATTATAGGTTGCAGAAACTCTCTGCTCCATGGAACAAGAACTTAAATTATTACAAAGATTAGAGACCGATATTTTCTACACCAATGTTGTTGCCTTCCCATTTAATGCTTCTTTTCTCTTTCTATAAAACACTTACTGTATGTTCTTCGTTTCCTTCACCATCCACACACTTGCATATCAAATATCAAATGGTTCTGATTTTGTGCCACTGAGTCAGTCCAAATTTATTACAGATCAAATGGATACTTCGACAGCTATACTGATCTTATCAGCCATTGCAGTCTACATTGTCTGGTTTAGGTTCATATCCAAACATCTTACTGGTCCACGAGTCTGGCCATTATTGGGCAGTCTGCCAGGGCTGGTCGAAAATTCATGCCGGATGCATGATTGGATCACTGACAATCTTCGAGCGTGTGGCGGTACATACCAGACGTGCATTTGTGCAATTCCGCTCATCGCCCGTAAACAAGCTCATGTCACCGTGACATGTGACCCCAAAAATTTAGAACATATATTAAAAGTGCGGTTCAGTAACTATCCAAAAGGACCGAATTGGCAATCTGCGTTCCACGATTTACTTGGCGACGGGATTTTTAACTCGGATGGCGACACCTGGGTGTTTCAACGTAAGACGGCCGCACTCGAATTCACCACTCGAACGTTGCGCCAAGCCATGGCTCGGTGGGTGAACCGAGCAATCAAGAACCGGCTTGTGCCGATTCTTGAAACCGCGCAGATTCAATCCAAACCGCTTGATCTTCAAGATATTATGCTTCGACTCACTTTCGACAATATATGTGGCTTGACATTCGGAAAAGACCCTCAAACGCTGTCGCCAGGACTTGAAGAGAACAAATTCGCGATGTCGTTTGATCGCGCGACAGAAGCAACACTCCAACGTTTTATTTTGCCGAAAGTCATTTGGAAAGTTAAGAAGTTTCTTCGACAAGGAGCTGAAGTCAGCTTAACACAAAGCCTTGTACACATCGATAAGTATTTATCTGACATCATTAATACACGTAAGCTCGAATTGCTGAGTCGTCAACAATCAGGATCATCACTGCATGATGACTTATTATCTCGGTTTATGACGAAAAAGGAATCTTACTCGAACTCCTTTCTCCAACAAGTATCGCTGAATTTCATTTTAGCTGGACGTGACACATCGTCGGTCGCGCTGAGCTGGTTCTTTTATATGGTGAGTAAACATCCAAAAATCGAAGAAAAAATCGTCACCGAAATCTGCACCATTTTGATTGAGACGCGTGGCGTAGACATATCAAGTTGGCTAGACGAGCCTCTAGCGTTCGAAGAAGTTGACCGATTGATATATTTAAAGGCAGCCTTGTCGGAAACACTAAGGTTGTATCCATCAGTACCACAAGACTCGAAGTATGTAGTGTCTGATGATGTTTTGCCTAGTGGAACATTTGTGCCAAAAGGATCGAACATTACATACTCGATATACTCAGTCGGTCGAATGAAATCTATATGGGGTAATGATTGTTTGGAGTTTAACCCCGATAGATGGTTATCAGAAGATGGAAAAAGTTTTCAAGTACAAGATCAGTATAGGTTTGTGGCGTTTAATGCAGGTCCTAGAATTTGTTTAGGTAAGGATTTGGCATATCTGCAGATGAAATCAATAGCAGCTGCTGTTCTGTTGCGGCACCGTCTCACCGTTGTAGCCGGCCACCGTGTGGAGCAAAAAATGTCGCTGACATTGTTTATGAAATATGGACTTATGGTTGATGTGAAGAAACGGGAGTTGAAGGATGTGTTGGACAAAATAGAAAAGAAGAACTTATGTAGTTAAAATGCAGTCACTAGTGTTTCTGGGTTTGCTTGAAGAGAGTTTGTATTGTTTTCAATATTAGTTGTGTTTGTTTCATTTGGCGAATTGTTGTAAAAGTACTTTGTATTTATATTTTTTACCAGAATAAATTATAATAAATAAAAACCTGCATATATCAAGGGTAATTGTTCGATAAGTCCTCAAAATTATTAAATATGCCAAGAGACTTGTATTTACGTCGACAATAGTTACTTGTGTTACGACAACTGATATCGACGAACATTGACGAACTGCGTCGACAATAGTTAGGTGTGTAAACCAGCAACATTGAGATATGTAAAAATGTAAGAAGCAACTGTAGAATAAAAGAAATAATTAGTCGAATGAAGATTTCTGGATGTTCATTCAGAATAAACCACAAGCTTTCACCATACAACATTACAAGCAACAGCCAACTGTAGTAGTAGTCATAATTTACACACAAAACTTAATCAACAATTCCGTCTCAAACACAGATAAGAGTAAGAGAGATAGAACAATCACAATTCACACAGACAAATAGCATAATAGATACTAGCAACTTTATTTAACTTAACTTAACTTAATGTTTAGACTTAAAAGGAATTGCTCTAATGACAATCTGGTGATAAAGAGCAGCAAGAGCAGCACCAATAAAAGGACCAACCCAGAACACCCAGTGATCATCCCAAGCATGAGCTTTGTTGTAGATGATTGCAGCGCCAAGGCTTCTAGCTGGGTTGATACCAGTTCCGGTGATAGGAATGGTGGCTAAGTGAACCAAGAAAACTGCAAACCCAATTGGAAGAGGAGCCAAGATAGGGACATGTGAGTCTCTTGCGCTTCTCTTTGCATCAGTGGCGGAGAACACCGTGTAGACAAGAACAAAAGTTCCGATGATTTCAGCACCAAGACCACTTCCTATGGTGTAGCCAGCGTTCACAACGTTGGCTCCACCGCCCAAAAGTTGGTAGGGACCAGATTGGAATCCCTTAACTACACCGGCACCACAGATTGCGCCTAGGCACTGCATTACCATGTAGAACACAGCTCTGGTCAAGGATAGCTTCCTTGCCAAAAGTAGACCAAAGGTCACTGCTGGGTTTATGTGTCCACCTGTTTATACATGTAATCCAGTTAAGGACAATACCGGTCAAGGAATAATAAATAAATTATAAAAATTAAGACATGAATCTAAAACTAAAGAGTTTTCTCATTTCTGACTAAACAAGAGTATTAAAAAGCTACTATCAAACTGTAGTGTCTTTACATAAAGATTGAAGGGGTTTGAAGTATTACCAGAGATACCAGCAGTGCAGTAGACAAGAGCAAAGATCATGCCACCAAAAGCCCAAGCAACCCCTTGGATACCAACAGTAGCACACATATTGGGAGTTCTTTTGAGACCCATAACAGTCAAGATAGTGATGTAAAGAAACAAGAAGGTAGCTACAAACTCGGCGATTCCAGCTCTGTAGAAAGACCATGACTTGAGCTCACCTGGCTCAAACCACGGAGCTGGTGGTGGCTCCTTGTAGTCCTTATTTTGAGTCTGTGCTGATGTCCCAAGTGGTTGTCTCTCTGAATATTTGTTAGCTCCTAGCTTAACATCCTCCTCTTTACCTTCCATTCTTTCTTCTTCTTTTCTAATTCTTATGTTTGTGATTTGTGAAGATGAAGGAAATAAAAGTGCTGGTTTTATAGATAGTGTTTATCAAGAAATGGACTGTCTTTTATTTGTTTTTTTCCTTTTTTATTGACTAATCATTGTTGATGATGATGAATGATGATTATCAGTTTTGGGTTTGCAAAAGATAATGTAAGTAATTAAGGACGGTCTTATGGTCTGTGATTGAAACTCTAGAAAAAGGAGAGGAATGTTGACAGATCACTGTTTCGAACATTGTTTGTTCTTATCTTTAATAAAGTCTGAATATTTCAGTTTTGTCTTCTTTGTAAATTTTACTTCCAATATATAAATAATATTTTTGAATTTATTTTATGATTGTTATATGATGTATCCCTACTAGAAGAGCTGTTCTGGTTCCCTCATCATTTTCACCTAATCATTAAGATATTGAAAAAAAATCAAGCTTTCGGAATAATTTGTGATTAGCTTTTGTAATTACGTTGGATGGAACCAAACAAGTCTTAGGATTTATTTCCGTTAAGGCAAATTCATTTCCGAGAGTTCCCAAGCGTATGGTACTGCTGTGATTATTATTCATTTCGTTTATTGAAATATTTAATATGTTTAGAACATACCACAAATCAAATGTACTAAAACTGAATTTACCATTAGATATTTTAGTGTAATGGGATCAACTAATCGATCAATGTAGTTATAATATATTGTGAGAGTATGGAGTATATTATGAGAGAGTGTACTCTATTATGAGAGAGTGTGAGTACATGTTTGTTATAATATATTTTAATTAGTGAATTCAAATGCGAGTCTCGTTGAGTTATATTTTAATTTTGAATGATAAAACTATTCTTAAAATACATTAAAATTTTGAATTTGAATTTGAATTTAAATTTGAATTTTTTTTCCGATTTTATCATTTGAAATTATAACTGTTTTTGACATAAAATCGTTTTACAGTTTGAGTATTTTTGGTCGAATAAATAAGTATGATTCTAAAAAAATCACAACAAAAAAATATTCATTCTTGTTATTCAAAAGAAACGCTCTGATTTTATCCGGTTGAAAATTTTGAAGAACCACAAAAATAAATTCAATATGAAAATGTTAAAAGAAAACTTCAGAGTTTATCCAGAAATCTAAACGAAATTTCCAACAAAAGATTGAAATTATTTTGTAAATGAAGATTGAATGAAGAGATTTGTATATGATGATTTCTCTCTGGATAAATTACGAGAGAGATTTGTTCTTATGCTCCAAAAAATCATAATGAAATATTAAAACATCAAGGGAACTATGGTATCATCATCGTGTAAGTTTCTTCGGTGTCTAGTTTTCAGATTATGAACATGGTGATAATCTTTGAAGTGTTTCAAATTTTGTAAATGATATACACTTTGGATTAATTGTTGTTTTGGCTGTTATAAGTGTGTATCAAAGACTGAAAATGCATGAATTAATTTGTTATACGACAAAAGCATGTTTTGGTGTTTAATTTAGAAGAAAAAAATTGATTTTTGTAAACAAACAAAACATATTCCTTAAATTACCGTATAATCATGAGTGAGTAAAATTACTCTAATTATATTTATAGTTTATGTATTTTATATAAAAATACTATAATTCAGGATTGTTATTGTTATTATAGTAACTGCTTTTGAAAATTTAGAAGATGTAGAAAACCTGCAATGCATTAAGAGTAGGTAGAAGGATTTCATAAACTTTTTATTTTTATTAAGATTAAAAATATATAGCAGTTATAGAACGCTATTATAGCAGTTAATTTTTAGTTATTACTGCATGTCTTCGTTAAAGTTACATGCTTAAGCTTTTATAATTGAAATGTTGTTTTTCAGAATGAAGTGTAGTTATTAATGCATTCTTTTACAATTGATAATGCATTAATAAAAATGTGCTATTATAATAGGTTATTAAAAAAGCATGAAATTGTAATTCGTAAATTGTCGTATGCAATTTTATTAGTAGCATGTCATTTAAATGTGATAATTGGAGATTTTGGAATTATAATTCTCCATTTATGTAAAAGTTACCTAAATTATAGATGATTTGGTAACTTCATACTTGCATCATAGTTTGTTTAACGATTAATATATTTAAGATATTTTTTTATAAAGAAATTAAAATTAAGAAGACATAGTGCATTATATGTATTCTCATGTGTATTGGTGTTTTTAATATATAAGTATGTGTCTTTAATACGTCGTTGTGCTGTGCTGTTAATTAAATTTTTGTATGCAACTATGTATTTACTTGTTAAAGAATCAAATGTACATGAATTATAATTTCAAAGGCTTTATAATTTAATGATGGTAAAATAAAAAATTGTTAAAAATAATTGCTTTGCATTTACATGGACTGAATAATAGAATAGTCTTTTGAGGGCTAGAGTCATAAATAACTGCATGACAGTGTTTTCAAGTAAGTAATAAAGCACTAATTAAGAATTTATTCAAATATAATATAACTTATGATTTTGATAAATTTTGATGTTATTCGTAAATGAGTTACGATTTGTTTATATGTGGATGACATGTTGATTTCTAGCATTGATCAAATCAAGTTGATGAAACCAATACATTCTTATCATCTAGTTTTGAGATGAAAAATTTGAAGGAAGTCAAAAAGCTTATTGGTATATGTATGCCATGACTAGAACTGAGCCGAATATTTCCTTTGTTGTTGGAAAGCTTAGTATGTATATTAGCAATCTTAGCTCACATAATTGGCAAGTTTTAAATCAAGTATTGAAGTATTTGAAAAGAACCATGAATTATGGGTTGACTTATATTGGATTTCCTTCCATATTTGAAGGATATTCGGATGCGATTTATATTTTCAATATGTAAGACCTCTCTTCCATAAGTGTATGAGTATTTCTACTCGGGGGGGAGTGATATCTCTTGGGCATATAAGAAACAAAATTGTATTATTGATTCAGAAATGGAATCAGAGTTTTTGGCATTAGCAGCAGCTAGCAAAAAAGCTGAGTAACTAAGTTATTTAATGTATGAAATTTTGTTGTGGCCTAAACCGATATCACATATATCTATCAGATGTGATAGTGAAGCTTTCTTGGCCAATGTCTATAGACAAGTTTACAAACATAGGTCTAGACACTTAGCTTTTAAAAAAAGTATGATTCATGACCGCATCACGCATGATACTATTTCGGTAGAGTTTGTGAGAACTCAATATAATTTAGCCGATTATTTAACCAAAAGATTGAGTAAAGATCTTGTGCAAAAATCGGTTATTGGGATGTGATTGAAGTCCATTTGAAATCTCTCATGTTAAGATACCCAATTCCCACATAATATGACATTAGATGTTTAATTCAATGTGGAAAACTTAACATCTAGAGATTGGAACACATTATTAGTATTATCCCAAAGTATGTGTTCATACATGCAAGTTGTGAAGGTTGAAGTTTATCTTCTTAATAGCTCTTTTGAAAAATTGCAATGCATGTGCAAGATTAAAAGATCTATCTATTTAGGCAATGAAGTTTAGCCGCTTCAAGAAGCTAGGACTTAGCTTTCATATGCTTATGAAGGATAAAAACACAAGGTTAGTAAAAGATAATGTCAAGTAAAAAAATTGAGAATGTAAATTTACGTGTATATTATTTTCAAGTATTCATTATGGATAGTAAAGGTCTAAGCCTTAGTAAGACCTTGATATTCGAAGATTTGAAATATGTAATATACTAATATGAAATTCAATCATCACGATATTTCATTTATGCATAAATTTGTTATTTTTTGTGATTTTGTTTTAGTTAATCATGAATTGTACTAAAATGGGGGAAGATTGTTGGATATTTTTGTGTAATTGGATCGACTAGTCGACTAATGTAGTCATAATATATTATCGAGCAAGTTGAGAGTGTGGAGTACACGCTTGTTACGAATATATTATAATTAGTTGGTCCAAGGGACGGAGCCTGGCTGAGTTAAATTTTATTTTGAATGATAAGGTTATTTGAAAATTCACTAAAATTTTAAATTTAAATTTGAATTTGAATTTGATTTTTTTGGCCGATTTTATCATTTGAAATTTTAACTATTTTCGAACAGAAAATTGTTTTACAGTTTGAGTATTTTTTGTCGATAAATAAGTATGGCTTTATAAAAAAAAGATCACAACAAAAAATATCCATTCTCGTTGTTCAAAAGAAACGCTCTGAATTTATCTAATTGAAAATTTAGGAGAACCACCAAAAAATTTTCAATATGAAATTGCTAAAACAAGACTTCAGTTTATCCGGAAATCTAAAAACAATTACTAACACTCACCGAACATTATCTGGATGAGTAGGATTAAACATTAAATCAGAAAAACAATGGTTGGTTTGAGGGAAGGGAAAAAATCGAATAAATATTTTAATTTTGTTTTCAAAATAAATTTATATATCAAATTAGATGCCACTTGAGTTATTTATTTCATTCTTTATAATATTTTCTTCTAACTATATTATTACAGTATTATTCGAGGTTTAAATTTATATTTTGATACCGAATCAGAATATTTAATTTTTTATTAAAAAAATAGAAATATATATTGTTGTATTGTATTGATAAATCTTAAAGGTTTATATAAGATTTAAAAAATCCCGATAAACCACCATCGTGTTTGGTCCGATTTCAACTTTTTTGGTTGTCAACAAGATGATTGGAGAATACTTTCCACCACAGCCACCAACAAAACCACAGCCTCCACCGTTATCCTCCATCATCAACCAAACCACCAAACTAGTATACTCATTATTTATTTTTGGAAACAAAGGATTAATCCATCGTCAATCCTCCCAAAACTCAAATCAAATCAAGATTGGCGAATAATTTACACTTGACCAATTAATATTGGAACATTCTAATTTTGATCAACTAATGTTGGAACTTTTCACTTGACCAACTAATATTGAAACCTTTTGATTGTGACCAACTAATATTAGAACCTTTTGATTGTGACCGACTAATATGGAAATTTTACACTTGACCAACTAATATTGGAACCTTTTAATTGTGACCAACTAATGTTGGAATTTTTACACTTGACCAATTAATATTGGAACCTTTTAACTGTAACCAACTAATGTTGGAACCTTTAAATTTTTGAATCAAAACTCTATGAGTCACACACATCAAGATAAGAATGTAAAAAGCATAATGGTTTATAAAAGCTAATTTATTCGCACACCTTATTAAAACATCCCCCGCCACCTGGGTATGGAAGACTGTGTTTTCGGGCATTACATCACAAAATTAAAAAATATACATGTTTTTTACAATTATTCCAGATAGAGTCTTTAATCTCATATCTCCAATATTTTTTCAAGTTTGTTAAAATTTGGAATGCCTCTTCGGTATTTAACTTTTTGTTAGAACTCTTTATTATAGATGGATTCTCTTGTACCAATATCCATGGATATCCTTCTGTATATGTAATAGTAGTCAAGGAATCAGTAATTGAATTTCTGATCCGGTGAATATGTTCGTACTCGACGTGTTCAAAGAAAACAACCGACTCTTTAAATGTTTTAAATATTTCACAAAATGTTTTTTTCTTGTTTTAGATTGACACAAGTTATGATTAAGGAGAAGCTGAAATCACTTATCAGACAAACTTTCTTAACACCACAAATTTAAGCAAGCGTTAGTTATGTTAAATCTATTTCGTACTATGCATAGTTATTTGATGCTTTTAAACCAAAAAGTATTGCTTGTTACATTGAGTCTTCATATGAGGATATTGATTGAACCTCTGATCCATTACCTAAAACTCTTGAGCACCCATCAGTATGAATTATTCACTCATTCGAGACTCCTTAATATCTTGTCCACGCTCAGTTCGTTCAGAATGGAACTCGACTAGAAAGTTTACCATATATTTTGTTTTAATTATTGTTCGAGGTTTAAATTCTATATCATAATCTCCAAATTCAACTGACCATTTATTGATCCGATCTAATATATATGGTTTTTGTAACATATTCTTAAGTAGTATGAAGGTTCAAACTATAATCAAATGGGCCTGAAATTACGGTCTCATCGGACATTAACCAAACTGAGAGTCTCTCTCGGATAATTTACCACACATGTCTCCAAATTTGACTCCAATAATTGTTATTCTTTCTTTGTTTTAACATTATGGAATGTCATAGGAGACAAAATAGTCACGTATCATTCTTTAGCTACTATTTGGTTATTGTAGACAACTCTTGCCTAACCTCTAATTGCATATTTCAAATATTGATGTGCAATTGAGCCAACATCATGCATCCTTGATAATCATGATCAATAAATATACCAATTGTATGAGGTTAGAATCTACCCCTATAAATATTACTCTCATCGTTTTCTTGAAGGGTCCTCGTTCTAACAGTGCATCTTCTTCAAATTCTCCAGCAATATCTGCAGTGATTCCTATGAATCTTACTATTGTGTGATTCAATCGAGTATGATGTGAGGGGTTTTCATTTGCTTGTAAGTGGACATGAACAATATGTTTGAAGAACTACCCGTGTCAATCAGGATTCTTTATATTTTGGCTCCCTTGACCGTCACTCCGATTACCATAACATCCTCATGTGCCCTAGTAACATTTCTCAAATTATCACCATCAAACATAATACATCGCATCAGATCTTCGTAAACATGGGTAAACATTTTCCCTTCTCATTGAGTTACCAAACTTACAATATGCCTATTTTGGGAACAATTAGAAGACCATGATATTGTATCCTATCGAAAATAGTCAGTGACTCGAAAAACTTACACAAACTCTTAATATTTCCTTCAACGTTAAGTCCAATCAACATAATACTAGTTCAGTTTCGGATCGGGGTCGAGATATTCGGAATCCACATCAAATTCATTGTACGGTCCGGTTATAACCATTTTATTTCTTGTTTTAGGATAACATCTACTGCCTCCCTCCAGACTATAGCTTGATTGCCAACTAGAGCATGCGAATGAACCTTTGATTGCACTTTGATAGAAGTGGTCAGTTTTTCATTCTCGATTAAGGTTTGGATCTCTTGCTTCAAAGCGATGCAATCCCTTGTATTATAGCCCACATCGTTATAATAATTATAAAACCTACTATTTTGATTTCCCTTCAAATTTGGATTAGAATTGGTATTTTAGACTGAATAAAATTCATTGTCCTATCAAAGATAGTAGTTGATGGTTCTAGAAATATACGGACCCTAAGTCACTACTAGATAACGCTGAAACAATATCTAGAAAGAGAAACACGAGATATAAAAAGAGAAATTCCAAAAAGTAGGTATTGTATATTAATTGTTCCCCCATAAAATAAATCTTACTTTATATAGTAAATATAGTGGGCTCAAACCCACATTGGTGACCCACTTTAGTATATTCCACTTCTTATTTACTTTAGGCATACTCGTACACTCATTATTTATAATATATGTCCTTATTCTTTATTATTTTATCATTACTATTACAAACTATTATTCCAATACATAAATACCCTTGGGCTTACCGACCCGCTCGGGCCCGGATAGTTTACACCCTTATTAGTAGCCCCTAGTCCTTGTAAGAAAATCGAGCAAGCAATACGATGTTTCTTTTAGGGTCAGGCTACCATAACTTTGACTTATCAAGTGTCTTAGGTCGGGATTATAATGCATGTTCGACTATCCGAGGTACTGAAGACATCACTTGGGGCCTACAGTTATTGGGCATACTCGATCTATTTGGGTATACCACATCTATTATCCCTGCAAAGGCGAATATCATATCTGACAGGACACATTCTCTCTTGTTATTTAATACACATCACTCGTAATTTTCAAAAAATGAATCTTGAACTACCCAAGGATCAAATGATTGCACTAGCCCACTAGCCCTGCAGATGTGTCACAATAGAACATATGTCCCATGATAACTCAATGTGTGTCACTTCGTATTTTTAAAAAATAACTCTTGAACTTCACGAGGCTCAGTCAATTGCACTACCCTACAAATAAAGTTATTGATGAGGTGTCTCTTCCATAAATACTTCTCATTGTCTCATTAATCGTTCTCATAAAATTTGTTGAAAAAGAGATTCATGCTCGACTTTTCTAAAGATATAAAGTGCGTTGTCGCACTGGTTTATGAAAAAACCAAAACTAAAAAAAATTTTATATTTGGTATTAACAATTTCTTCAAAATTTCCGACATAGTTTCCGAATATCGAGCAGCGAGTTTAATCGACAATTCTCTGAGGCTATCCTCCCATAAAAGTTCGTACAAGACCTTCAAGCCTGATCAGAATCGCTCTCTTGGAAACCAAAATCTTTATTTGCAACCTCCCCTAACTATTTCTATACCAACCCGACAGTCTCATCTAACTTCTCAAACTAACCAAAGTCTACCTTCTAGTATTGGCCAAACTTCCAACTCAAAGAACCGTCATAATTCTCAATTTTTTACCATGGAGTACTCAAGCTCTTCATCATCATCAGACACGCCTGAATATGTCAACATTGAAGAGTAAAAAGATGGTCCGAGGGTGATTTTGTTATGTGAGGATTTGTTGATAGAGGATTTGGTGATAGAGGAATACTTGAGTGTTAGATCTAGAGAGAGAAAATGCTAAAATGGTAGAGAGAGAAAGTCGTACTATTCATCTTGAGATTCGTGAAGCGTGTGTGGTCCTTTTATAGTACAATTGCGGACCCCACACGCTTTAATCTGGTTTAATTACATCTTTTGGTCCCCCTTTAAGGTTCCTTCCTATTTTAACCATATCTTTACAATTCATGCATTTTGGCCCTTATACATTTATTTCTACGCATTTTGGCCCTTATACATTTATTTCTACGCATTTTGGCCCTTGTCTTTTATTCTTCCTCATCAGTAGCCCCCCAGTCTTAGTAAAAATCGTTTTGCTAAGACTGAAAAATTCTCCTGTCAGGCCAAAATTATTCCTCCTTCGAACTGCATGAGTCCTTCGAAAAGTAGCTCCACAAAACCCCTTGGCATTGTCGAAGCCATGAACAGTCAAAAGGTCGCTCCACAAAACCCCTTCGACAAACCATCTCTTCGAACCGTTTATAAACCTCCTCGAATATCTGAAAAAGGCCTCTTCGAACTTCTATTGTACCGAGTAGCCCCCTCAATCCTTGCAACATTTTAAGCAAAATGGTCGTCGGACAATTATGTACTTAGGCGAAAAATGGTGCTAGGATTGATGATGTCACTGCACAAATACCAATGTCAGCATACTTTTGGAGAAACGGTACCCATTCTTTTGTCAGAAAACCCTTCCGCTTCCCATGACAATCTCTGACACAAGACTCTTCATCTTCTGCTATAGCTAGGTTGCCATACATTGTTCACCTATAAAGACCATCATACCCCTAGGCAAACAACATAAAAATATCCCTGGGCTTCATTTGCCAATGAAGCCCATTAATCTTCTATAAATGCCAACCTTTCCCTTCATTAATGCAACTTCTGTTCAATTATTTCTAGAGAGATAAAGCTGGCGCACAAACCCCGTCAAATTCCTGAGTGGCTGTTGATTAGTAAACGGTTCGAAGAGAGGGTTGCCGCTGGTGAAGACGTAAGGCCTCATCCCCCACCATTGACTACAACCTTCTTCGGCGCTTGGCCTCCTTCGAACAACTCGACCGCCATTATACCTCGTGAAGTAGCTCGTCAAAGCTTACTCAGCGAAACAAACCCTCCTAGAGAAATGGGTAAAGAGAGGCCACACAAACATTCATCAGGTTCGAAGAGGAAGAAATCCCATAGAGACATAAAAAGTTCGCATGATCGAAAACGGGCCAAGGAAGCTCCCCTAACCATTCGAGAACCACCTGCCCCAACCAATATTGAACATCCTCCCCAGAGATCTTCAAGTCCTCGACGGACTTCGAGGAGTCCTCCTCGAAACCCAGCTAGTCCTCCGCGAAACCAGAACCAAAGTGATTCTGCTAGCCCTCCTCGAAGACAAAATCAGCAACAGACTTCTGGAAGTTCTCCTCAAAATCAAAATCAACAGCAGAACTCTGGAAGTCCTCCTCGACATCAAGACCGTCACCGAGATGCTGGCAGTCCTCCTCAAAGACATGGAACAGATGTTTCTAGTCTGCCCTCCACGCCATCCATGACCATTCATGGTACTCAATTCTCCCCCTCAAGGACCCTTATTACCGACGAAGACATGCGTGTCTTACATGAACAGACTTTAGACCCCCAAATTACAAAGCCTCTCAATAAGTCCTTCGGACAGAAATTGCCCATTATTCTTCCCTCAGGCCCTTCGAACGGTGCAACGTCCTCTTCGACAATATCCGAGGAGCAAGCTCGCCGGATTGCTCCAAAGTCTAAAGGGGATGTCACTTTGCCCTTAGAGTTAGACAATATTGCCGGCAATAATATTAGGGGCATTGAGAATAAGCACATGGTGGCCCTTGCGAATATCAAGTATAAGTATTTTTCGAAGGCAGAGGAAACAATGCTTAGGGCTCGATGGGGCATCCCTCAATATGTCAATATCAGATTTCCCTCCGAAGGAGAGACGCCCTTATCTGTGAGGGACCATGAGGTGGTGGTCTACACAGAAATCATGAACTGGGGGCTAAGGTATCCCTTAGACCCCTTCTTTATTGAATACCTCTCGAAAATAGATATCTGTCCCTCACAGGTTGGGCCCAACATGTGGTTCACATTAATGGCTTGCATAATGGCCTCAAGGCTCTCAGGCCAAGAATTTTCACTGGAACAAATCATTGGTCTTGCTGGTCTTGCTCGAAACCCTTACTTCCCCTTCTACTCATTGACATTCAACCGGGGGCAAAAAGTGTTGAAGGATCTTTTGGAGGCAGATAAAAAATGAAGGCAACAGTTCCTCTTTTTCTCTGGTTGCTGGGAGACTGGCTCCGAAGCCACTCCTTCGAATCCACATAAGCTCTCCTTGAAGTGGACCATGAAATGTAAGTGCTAGCTCTTCTTTTTACTCCTCGAATTTGATACTCCTCGAATCATTATGTGCGCTCGAATTTGGAACTTGTAAGTCTATATTTTTCTAAGTTTACTACTCCTTCGAATTTCATAGGTGTCTGCGAAAAATAGACACCCTCGAAGACACACGTGGCTTTGAACAGTATATTCTGTGTAACCATTCTCATCCGTTGTTATTTGTTTCAGCTATGACCGGCATATCAAAACCTTACACAGAGTATGTCGAGGGAGCTACAACCATTTTCACCAATCTTCGCCTGTGGGCAAAAGACAAATGGGATAATCGATTTCGGCGGTGCTTTACCGATGACAATCTGGCAAGGAGTCGATTATGGAGGCTGAATCCCCTCGACCGCCTTAGCATGGGTAAGTTAATGACGCCGCCTTCGGAGAGGGAGGTATTAGAGCGGTGTAGCCGGCAAGATGTGACAATTTACCTGCCCAAACGCGCTCGGTCGCAAAGTCACTTGGAAGAATCGCCAGAAGATGAAGCAGTACCACCTCAACCAACAAATCCCAAACCAGCCACTAACACTCAAAAGCCACACTCTTTGAAGAATGGAGGGGCCTCGAATTCTAGTAACCTTCGAACAACTGAAGCCCCTCGAACAACTGAAACCCCTCGATCAAGTGTTGCTGCTTCAACAAATCCCACTCCTCCCCCCCTGCTGCCATCCTTCCACCAAAAAAAGATAACAAGAAAAAAGACTTGAAGGGAAAGGGCATTCTTCTTGAGCCCATCGAAGAACAATCTGAGGGAGGAGAAACTCCTGATAACAATGAAGGGACTAACTTCGAAAGAGAAGTCCAAGATGATGCAATTGATGCTGAAAACAGGGGTGGCCTATCACCCAAGGAAACCTCCTACCAATCTTTGCACTCTCCTCTGACTGAGGCGTCTCACCCAGCCTCCCTCGAAGGCAGTCCAAGGCTGGCTCCTATCCCTGCTCCTCGAACAAACCCTCCATTACTCGTTCACCCTGATGTGGCTTGTGGTAATTTTTCTGAATTCGATTCTGCAGATTTAGGGTCTCCTTCGAGCTCCATCGAGGTCCCCTTAGACGATGAGTTTTCAATGAATCTGCGAAGGCGGCTACATACTTCAGTGAATCGAGGAAAGAAGATGCGCCATCTCGAAAAGCGTAAAAATTATTACAAGTTCAAAGCATCACTGGCTGCCTCTCAACTCGAGGAGGCCAAGAAGGAGTATGCAGTGATCGAAGGCCAAGCTGACGCCCTGTACGAGCGCCTTTCTGCCTCTGAGAGCTATGTGATCATGCTAGAGAGGTGTTGCCAACAAGAAAGGGATTTGTACAAGGAGAAAACCAGTACCCAAGAGCTGTTGATATCTGAATACAAGAAAGGGCATCGCAAGGCCTGTGATGGATTTGAGCAATGTACTGAGTCTCTTCGAAAAGTAGTCGAAGAGCGCGATAAATTGGAGAGAAAAATCAGATGTTTCCCAGCAGAAATCGAAGAGGCAAAGGAGAAGGGTGCAGATGCTTATGCTGCAACATGTTCGAAGACTTTACAAGCTCGAGATGCTGCCACTCGAGCCGGCTTACTGACCCAAATATACACCGATCGCCCTGACTATGAACTGGGGCCTTTCTGGAAGCTTGTCCCCCCAGAACTTCGACCACCCCAAATAGTTGTAAGTGAGAGTGAAGACTGAGAAAGTGAAGAAAGTGATACTTCTAAAAATGCTGAGTGAACAAAGTTGCTGTAGGTAGTTTTTTTTTGTGTAAGGCCTAAAAAGGCCTCTTTTTGTAATGGTTGGAAGCTGTTGTGTTGTTCCAATGGGTACTTGGATATTTAACTCATCAATGTATTGTTCTTCGAACTTATTATTTCACTAGCCCTTTGAACAATGAGCACTTGGATAAATTCACTAATTCTTTTGGCCTTTGACAGAATTTAACTTAGATAAATTTAGCAGGTTGTATATTTATCATTAGGCCTTCGAACTCCAACTTACTTGGCCTTCGAACAATTTTTACTTAGATAGATTTAGCAAGTTTTATACTTGCAATTTGGCATTCGAATGCCAATTCGCTTGGTCTTCGAACAATTATTACTTAGATAGATTTACCAAGTTTTATACTTGCAATTTGGCCTTCGAATGCCAACTCGCTTGGTCTTCGAACAATTATTACTTAGATAGATTTACCAAGTGTTATACTTGCCATGAGGCCTTCGAATGCCAATCTGTTTGGCCGTCGAACAATTTGTAGGGTCCCCGAAAAGTAAAAAATAAAAAATTATTGTAAGGAAAAAGAAAATATTCTCGATTCATCACTGAGAGTGGCTTCGAAGCACACCTTAAAGTGACCCGGAAAATAGTTCGAAGGTCTTAAATCATCGTGGCACACCTTATTGTAAGCCGAAGAATAATTTGAAGGTCCCAAAACATCGTGGCACACTTTAATGCGACCCGATGAATAGTTCGAAGGTCCCAAAACATCGTGGCACACTTTAATGTGACCTGATGAATAGTTCGAAGAACGGGAATTCGAGGCACATGTTACTGTGACTCAAAAAATAGTGTGAGGGACAACAATTCGAGGCACATGTGACTGTGACTCAAAAAATAGTGTGAGGGACAACAATTCGAGGCACATGTGACTGTGACTCAAAAAATAGTGTGAGGGACAACAATTCGAGGCACATGTGACTGTGACTCAAAAAATAGTTAAAGGCAAAGAAACTTTGTATTAATGGGATCACCGAAACACCTCATTAAAACCTTCCTGTGCCTAACAGGGTAGGAAAGAGTGTGTCCTCACCAAATTTTTTCCCGAGGGATACATAGACACTAGACAGTGAAAAGAAATACAATATTTTCTCCGAGCTCTGCTAATCGAGGTACAGCTTTAAATGCTCAATATTCCAAGGTAGGCGGAGATATCGTCCGTCTTTATCTTTCAACCGATAAGTGCCTGGTTTTATCCTTTCGGTGACCTCATAAGGGCCTTCCCAATTAGGGCCCAGCTTCCCCAAACTCTTGTCCTTAGTGTGTAATAAAATTTTCCGTAGGACCTTGTCTCCCACCTGAAAGTCCCTATGGTTGACTTTGGATGCATATCGGCTCCTCATAAGAGTTTGATAGTGAAGGGAAGCCAAATGCGCCCGCTGCCTCTTTTCCTCCACCAAGTCTAAAGCCAATGCTCTATGCTCTTCATTGATGTTCGAGTCATAAGTTGTTATTCGATGTGAAGGGAAGAGGATCTCCGGAGGGACTACGGCATCCATTTCATAAACTAAGGCAAAAGGGGACACAGCGGTGGCTGTTCGTGGGGTCGTTCGATATGCCCACAACACCTCCTGTAAATAGTCGGGCCATTTCCCCGCCTTACCTTCTAAGTTCTTTCTCAACCCGTCGAGGATGGTGCGATTAGTTACCTCCACCTGGCCATTTGCCTGAGGGTGAAATGGTGCCGAGAAACATTGTCGTATGCCCCTTGACACACAAAAACTCTGAAATTCTTTGTTATCAAACTGTGGTCCATTGTCCGTTGTAATCTGCAATGGTACACCAAAACGACAACAGATGTTAGACAAAACAAATTTGATCACGTCCTTGGCTTTCGTTCCCGCGAGTGGCTCAGCTTCCACCCACTTAGAAAAATAATCAACAGCCACAATTATCGTCTGTCTGCCCCCAGAGGCCATTGGTAGAGGTCCGACCAAGTCAACGCCCCATCTGTCAAAAGGAACTGCCTCGGAGATGCTTTCCATCAATGCTCCTGGTTTGTGGATTACATTAGCATACCGCTGGCACGTGTCACAACGTTTGACCAGGTCTTTTGAATCAGCCGAAATAGTTGGCCAATAATAACCTGCCAAGAATACCCTGCGTATCAAAGCTTTATACCCACAATGAGCGGATCCTTCACCGTCGTGCAACTCGGAGAGGATGATTTGTGACTCGGGTCCATTCAAGCACCTCAGTAATGGCCGACTCAGAGATTTCTTATATAACGACCCGTCCAACAAAATGTAACCATTAGACTTAAATCTAACTTTTCTGGCTTCATATTTGTCGGTGGGCAAAACGTCATGAGCCAAAAAATCAATGAGGACTGTTCTCCAATCAGGTGTGATCGCATGATTTTCCTCGGAGACGTTCATCACATGGTCTTTACCGATTGAGATCGACGGGCGTGTCTGGACCAAAACCCAGGGATAACCTTCTATCCGCGAAGCAGTAGCAAGAGAATCCGGGACGGCATTCAATTCCCGTCGGACATGTTCGAACTTAACGTCCTCAAAACCCGACGCCAAATCTTTCATCAGTTTCAAGTATTGTATCAGTGTTTCCTTTCTTGCCTCGGACTCCCCCGAAACCTGATTTATTACCAACTGAGAATCACTGACCAACTTTATCCGTCGAGCCCCGCATATCTGAGCTAAGCGTAGGCCGGCTAAAGTTGTTTCATACTCAGCCTCATTATTAGTAGCTTTGAAACCGAAACGGATGGCTTGGAACATAGCGACCCCTTGCGGGGATATTAACTGAACACCTGCCCCGCAGCCTGAGACGTTTGACCCCCCATCCGTCCGTACTACCCACTCTTCCTCGGCAACTATGTCAGATACCTCCTGTTCGTCCTTTTCGGAGTGGAATTCAACCAGAAAATCTGCTAAAACCTGTGCCTTTATCGTTGTGCGAGGCTCAAATGTTATGTCAAAGTCTCCCAGCTCTACGGACCACTTAGTCATCCTGCCAGAGATATCGGGTCTTTGTAATAGACTCTTCAGGGGAAACGTTGTTCGAACCACAATTGGATGGGCTTGAAAGTAAGGCCTCATCTTTCGCGCCGCTGTGACTAACGCCAAAGCCACCTTCTCCAAGGTAAGATATCGCTTTTCGGCGTCCAGCAAACTCTTGCTGACATAATAAATTGGCCTCAGGAGAGAATCAGCTTCTCGGAGGAGAACAACACTGACAGCACACGTGGATACCGCTACGTAAACAATCAACGTCTCCCGCACTAAGGGTTTAGATAAAAATTCCGGAGAGGTTAGATACTCCTGAATTTGACGAAATGCCGTCGAACATTCTTCGGTCCAACAAAAGTGCTTGGCATTCCGCAATACTTTAAAGAACGGGGCACACTTGTCCGATGAGCGGGAAATGAATCGATTTAGGGCAGCCAATCGCCCTGTCAAGATTTGTACCTCTTTAATGTTTCGAGGAGGGCTCATGGTGATCAACGCTCTTAACTGCTCTGGGTCCGCCTCAATGCCTCTTTCACTGATCATGTAGCCAAGGAATTTACCCGATCGTACTCCAAAAATACACTTTTCTGGATTGAGCTTGAGGTTAACCCTTCGCAAGTTGTGGAATGTCTCTGTGAGGTCAGCGAAATGGTCGTCGTCTTTCTCACTCTTCACCAACATATCGTCGATATAAGCTTCCATATTCCTCCCAATTTGCTCCTCGAAAGTTTTATTAACCAGGTGCTGATAAGTTGCCCCCGCGTTTTTTAACCCGAACGGCATGACCTTGTAACAGTATAGACCCCGCCCGGTAATAAAAAAAGTGCTCTCCTCATCGTTAGCAGCCAATCGGATTTGATTGTAGCCCGAGTAAGCATCCATAAAAAATAACAACCGATTTCCGGAGGTCGAGTCTACTAACTGATCAATGCGCGGGACTGGAAATGGATCCTTAGGACAAGCGCGGTTCAAATCTGTGAAGTCGATACACATTCTCCACTTGCCGTTCTTCTTCCTCACCAACACCGGATTTGACGCCCATAGGGGATAATGCGACTCACGAATATGACCAATGCTTAAAGGTCGTTCGACCTCCAACAAAATCGCTGAGGCCTTTTCCGGGGAGACAGGCCTCCTTTTTTGGACTATTGGTCGGACCTCCGATCGCAAGGCAAGCTGGTGACATATAATCTCCGTCGGTACCCCAGTGACATCCTGCGCACACCAAGCGAACATATTGAGCTTATCAGATAGAAAAGCAATTAACTTCCCTTTAAATTCGGTGGAGAGATGGACTCCTATTTTCAGATCTTTGCCAGCCACGAACTCATGTGTCGCAGAATCCTCCTCTGGGACCTGAAATCCGGGGGCCTCCCTCGGATCATCACAAGGGATGACCTCGGAGGGTAGCCCCTTTAATTGCTATGCTGAGTCAGAGGGCCCCCTCGAACTCCCTTGGAAGACAGGGCGATTTGGTAGCATACGCGTGCCATCTTCTGGCTGCTTCTGACCGTACCAATTTTGTTCCCGATAACATACTTTAGACATTGATGCACCGTGGAGATGACGCCATACATCCGAGATAACCAAGCGCGACCCAGGATAGCATTATATGAGGTGGGTGCGTCAACCACAATGAAGAGTACCTCTACTTCTTTTTTGAAAGGTCCACGACCCAACTCCACCATACATTGAAATTCTCCCACGACAACCGCTGTGGCACCAGTGAAACCCACTATCGTTCTGTCAGATCTTCGGATAACCGGTGGGTCAGAAATGCGGCGGTAAGTGCTCATAAACAAGATGTTCGCAGAGCTTCCTGTGTCGATGAGGATTTTTTGAATCTGACCCCCGGCAATACCCGCCGCGATCACTACGGCGTCCTCATGAGGGCCTGCAACATTACGCATGTCATCATCATCGAAACAAATAATAGGAGAAGGCGATCGATGCATTTGTGTGGAGACTCCAGCTTCGATCTGGGTGGTCAAATTCACCATGTGCCTTTTACGGGAGTTGTTCGAATTCCCTGCGATAGTGTCTCCGCCAAAGATTGCTAAGGACTCAAAAAATGCACAAAGACTATCCACCTTTCCCCTTGGAATTTCTTCTTCGACCAAGTTTACATTGTTCCTCCCGACTTTTGGGTCCAAATACTCTTGCTCGATGTCAAAGTCGTCAACCCCTTCGGAGATTACCATGGCTGTGTCAGTGTTCTTCGAGACAGCTTTTACCACGGCGTTCTTCTGGGAGTGTTTCTTGACATACTCCAACAACATTCCATTCCTGACGAGAGCCTGCACCTCCTTCTTTAAGGTTATGCAATCTTTGGTATCGTGGCCCACATCCTCGTGATACTTGCAATATTTGTTAACGCTTCTGCTCTCCCTCGGTGTTTGTATGGGAAAGGGCTTCCTAAACGTGACTGAAGATTTAGCTTTATCAAATATTGCAGCGACATTTTTCGTCAACTCCGCATAGTAGTCGGGTCGAGTCCACTTGTTCGACATGTATCTTCCCCCTTGATTGTGGTTTGACTGGTTGCCATAGTACTGCGGGTTTGATTTTTGCCTCGGAGGATACTGACCCGTGCTTTTAGCTTGGACGTTTGATCGAGGGACCTGAGTGCTTGGCTCGGTCCTTTGGAATAGATTATGGTCCAATTGCTCTCCGGAACCTTTCTCCGAGGCTTGGGTTTCTTCCACCAGGATTCTCTTCTCAAGTTGATCTAGCAATGCCCCGAAGGTCATTGCTTGACTTTATGCCACAGTGTCTTTTAACAACCCGGGGAGCAAACCCATCCTGAACGCCGCAAGCGCGACCGAATCCTTGCAGTACTCCATATCTGTTTTGGTTTTTACAAAGCGATTGGTATAGTTTTTTAGGCTCTCCCCCACTTTTTGTCGACAGTAGATTATGGTATCTCCGTTGGCCCGAAACTTCTTGCTTGCAACGAAGTGCTGTCTAAAGATGCTCCAGAACATGTCAAAGTTCTTAATGGAGCCCTGAGGTAGTCTGTTGTACCACTTAGATGCCACTCCCTTGAAAGTTTGAGAGAACGCTCTGCACAAAAGCTTATCATCGTCGTCGAAGTTTATCATAAAGTTCTTAAACTGTTCGATGTGATTATCCGGATCCTGAGTCCCATCGAACTTTTCCAGCTTCGAAATGTCAAAGTGCTTCGGGAGATTCCCCACTAAGATCTCCGATGACAGAGGAGAGGCTCTCCAATTGTGCCCTGTACGATAAACATTGGACCTCAAATTATCGTTGTTTGAGAAGTACAAACCCTCCTCGGAGGGCAGCGTGTATTGCTGCTGCCATTCTGAATTTCGTGGGCCCATCTCATCCTTCCCAAGACACTTTGCCTGCTCGTGAGAACGATCAGCAACTCGGTCGTGGCGACTCTTCTCCCGCGAGGATTTCCTCTCCGAACTCCTCCCCCTTCGGGCACCAGTTCGCCTCTGGTCATGTTTTTTCCTTATGTGGTATTTTCGGGGAGATGATTCAGAAGTACTATAGCGTGAGTAGTCACTCGAAGTAACCGAGTCCGATCGGTACTTTTCTCTCCTCCTCGGAGATCGTCGCCCACGCCTCCGATACTTATCATCTCTTTTCTTGGGACGAATTTCGACGTCCCGCTCCTCCCTTTGCTCGACGGGTTCTCTTCTTACCTCAGATCGAACATTTCTCAGGGCGGCTTCTTTCTCCGCCTTCAACCTTTCAATTTCCAACAGCAGTTCATTCCTCTGAGTCAAGAGGGCGGAGTCGTCGAAGGCGTTCTCGACTCGTCGTCCTCTTTCTCCATCGGATTCCAAGTCATCCTGGAAGTCATCCGCCTCCATGTTTTCCACACAGTGATCAACCAAATCGTCCCCCGAGCCTTCCATGGTTCTCCTCGAAACGAGAATTATTTCTAGGAAGCGATTGTCGTCGGAGCGATTTTCGTTTCCCACAGACGGCGCCACTGAAGAGTAAAAAGATGGTCCGAGGGTGATTTTGTTATGTGAGGATTTGTTGATAGAGGATTTGGTGATAGAGGAATACTTGAGTGTTAGATCTAGAGAGAGAAAATGCTAAAATGGTAGAGAGAGAAAGTCGTACTATTCATCTTGAGATTCGTGAAGCGTGTGTGGTCCTTTTATAGTACAATTGCGGACCCCACACGCTTTAATCTGGTTTAATTACATCTTTTGGTCCCCATTTAAGGTTCCTTCCTATTTTAACCATATCTTTACAATTCATGCATTTTGGCCCTTATACATTTATTTGTACGCATTTTGGCCCTTATACATTTATTTCTACGCATTTTGGCCCTTATACATATATTTCTACGCATTTTGGCCCTTGTCTTTTATTCTTCCTCATCAAACATAAGTTTGAATATTGTTGGCATTCAAATTGGTCGTAATATCGATACCACTGTTATAGGTGTAGTGCAACACAATTCACTTCTAGACACATAAAGTACTCGCAAGGATGTTGTTGCCGTTGCTGCCAAATCTAAAGACGAGGAAATTTTATAGATAACCAATTTGAACCAATTTCCAGTCGAACCACCCCTATCACCGCCCCAAGGAATTGACCGTCGCCAAAGGTCCTCACATGCTAAAACAAAGCAAAAGGTGGCGCCCGACCCTGTTAAGACGCAGACCGCAAAAAAACAAAATACCACCTATGTTCTACAGGCTGCTAGCAGACCGATGTCAAGGTGAGTGCTATTGGTCATAGAGAGGGCAAAAAATTGGTGTCATAAAATTATCAGTGCTGGTAAGCAAGAAGAGCCCTTGCAACTATAAATAACCAATGTACTAACCGGTTATCACAGTGGCTTGATAAGGCCGCACATAATCACCATATACAAACATAAATATATCCTACAATGCTGGTGAAATGTCATAACTGAAAAAATAGCTAGGGCATCTCAGAGTGCATTAATAGCAATATCTCGACGGCTGGTGAAACACCTTTATCGACTGGTGAGAATAAGCTATCAATATTCTCCGACGTGTTGAACTGGGGATTGGGTTTCCATTGGATTCAGAAATAGTCAGCTACTTTGAGTTGTTCGAGCTCTTTCCAACCCAATTTATCCCTAACCCTTGGTTCACGTTGATGTCATGCATAATGACGTTGCGCTTGACGGGGATACGAATGCCAATGGAGGAGTTTGTGGTAATTAATGGCATATCAAAAGTACCAAAGCTTCCATTTTTCTACATTTCTTTGCTAATGATATAAAGATAATAAACGACCTGCTTGAGGCTGTCAAAGCATGAAAATACTACTTTGTGTTTATCAACTGGGCCTGGGATAATGGACGAGCTCACTTCAAACGTAATCTGAAACGCCTCACCTTTTGAATGAGCTCAGAAAGACACACACACATATATATATATATATATATATATATATATATATATATATATATATAATTTTTATTATTTACCAACTCTTTCTTGACAACTTCGAAAAAAATAATTGTATACTATGGAGAAGGAGCATATGGCCTCAGTCAAGAAAACCTTTGCATCATTGCGTGATTGGGCCTGCAAGGAATGGGGACCAGAGTTTCAATGATGCTTCCTCCATGTTAACTTAATCAAAAACCACCTTTGGTGTTGCTCGGATAACGACCTGACTATGGAGCAGATGATAACGATCCCAACCCTGCTGACTTAGTCAAAAGGTTGCAGGCCCCTGATGCTAAATTCATATTTCCCAAATGCAAAAGGGCACCCAGTAAACAACCTAGGAAAGAAGACTCATCCGAACCTGAGGTAGCCGAGGTGGGCGTGGGACCTGTTAATCTAGAAGCCACAGTTGTTGCTGTCGGTGTTGTTGACAATGTGGGTGTCCAATCAAGTGGAGGTAAAGAAATAAATGAACCTCCAGGGGGGAGAGAAAAGAGAAAATACGGTAGTCAACGAAGGTGGAGTAAAAAAGGCACGGGCGGCCAAGAAAAAGAAAGCCCAAATTGCAATTGTCCTACCATCCGATCCTCATGCGTTCGTGCAACCTACCGTTTAGACCCTGTTCGAGAAATACGAGGGATTGACTACTCAGGGGATAGGAGCATTATTGCTAGATATGGGGTCAGAGAAAAATAAAGAAAGAATCGTAAGAAATGGGAGCCTACTAGAACCGACACAGAGGCCATAAAACTCGATGAAGATCTTAGTGCAGAAGGCATAAAAAAAGCGGCAGACTTCATAAATGTTTTACCTTAGACCCTGCAAGTGTTAGAAAAGCATAACTTTAAATTAACATATCGGTTTTCCCAGACACCTCATTAAAACCTTTATACACCACCATGGTGGGAAATAATGTGTCACCGATTTAAACCATTTACAAAAAAAATGGAAATAAAAATACAAGGAATCAAAATTATTTTAAGTACAACTTGAGATGTTCAACGTTCATGGATGCAAAAAGCACGGTTTTCTCTATCCTTCAATCGATATGTGCACGACTTTACTTTCTTCGTTACCCAGTACGTGTCTTCCCAATTTGGATCCGGTTTCCTGAGCCTCCTATCCTTGGTATGCAAAAATACCTTGCTTAGGACTTTATCGCTGATCTGAAACTCTCTCCGTCGAATTTTTGATGCGTACCTGCTTCACATCAAGGTCTGATAATGCAATGAATGTGCTAAACTTTGCTTTTCCTTAATTACATCAAGAGTAACGCGTCGACCTTCATCATTACCATCCTCTGAATAATGTTCGACCATGTAAGATGACAATATAGATTCTGAATAAGTCACTCATCCATACCGTACACCAAGGCATATGGTGATTCTCAAGTTGTAGTACAAGGAGTAGTTCGGTATGCCCATAACACCTCATGTAAATAATCTGGCCATTTACTGGTCTTTCTCTTCAATTTTTTATTGAGGGAATCAATGATAGTTCTATTAGTTACCTCGACCTGGCCGTTTTCTTATGGATGAAAATGAGCTGAAAAACATTGCTGGATTCTTCGGGAATAACAAAAGATCCTCATTTCACCATTATCTAAGTACGGACCATTGTCCATAGTTAACCTCCTTGGGATACCAAAACGACAACAAACGTTTGACCGAATGAACTTAATCGCATTTTTCCCTTGTCCCAGAGAAGGGCTCAGCTTCGACCCATTTAGAGAAATAGTCCACTGCAACCACTATCATTTGTCTTCCACACATAGCCATTGGTAGTGGCCCTACTAAATAAATCCCCCAACGATCAAATGGTAATCCTTCAGTAACAAACTCAAGCTGAGCAACAGGCATATGAATCTAATTTTTAATTCTCTAACACGTGTCACATCTCTTGACCAAGTCTCTAGATTTGACCACTATCATGGGCCAATAAAACTCGGTCAACATGACCCTTCTTATCAGAGATTTGAACCGGAAATGAGCTGATCCTTCCCCATCTTGAAGTTTAGACAATACCATTGGTGATTCGTTGTTACCAAGGAACCGTAACAAAGGTCTGCTCAAGGATTTTTTGTAAAGTGTTCCCCCAAGGACCAAAAACCGATGAGCTTTGAATAACACTTTTTGTGGCCATCTTATCCATAGGTAAAGTATTATTAACCAAAAACTCCCTTATGTCATACCTCCAATATTTGTTGGTAATTTTTTATATCTGACATGTTATCTCGGGGTGGGAAGTCATATCAGAAGCTTTAACTATCGACAAACCTTCATGTTTTATGATCTAGGGGTAGTCTCCAGTGTATGACGTGATTGCTAAAGAATCAACTATTACATTCTCTTCTCTATGGACATGTTCGTACATAACTGTCTTGAAAGTCGCAACAAAAACTCTTAACACTGTTAAATACTGAACCATATGCTCCTTCTGAGCCCCAAATTATCCTATAGAATGATTAACCAATAGCTGGAAATCACTTATTAACCGAACTTGTCGGACTCCGCAAAACTGCACAAGTCTGACTCATGCTGGCACCGCCTCATATTCGGCCTCATTGTTTGAAGCTGTGAAACCGAACCGTATAGCCTGATGCATTGATATTCCCAAATGAGTTGTTATTTGGAAACTCGCTCTACACTCGTTAATGTTTGACCCCAGACTCTTCGGATAATCCATTATGTTGATTCTTTTTCTTGATCGACCTCCATGTCTAGTCGCTTGGAGTGAAATTCAACCAAAAAGTCAGCCAATGTCAGACCTTTAATCGCAGTCCTTGGTTCGAAACTGATGTTGAAATCTCCAAACTATACCGACCAGTTAGTCATTCGACTGCAAAAATCACGGTGTTGTAACACTTTTTTTTAATGGGAGCAATATTTACATCATTACAGAATGGGCCTGGAAAGAAGGTCACATTTTTCTAGCTACGGTTACTAGTGCTAGAGCTAGCTTTTCTAACTTTAAATACCTTTTTTTAGCATCCAAGAGACTCGTACTCACATAATACCCAGGTCGAGGGTAATGGTCTACTTCACAAACGAGTGTTGCGCTAAATGCGTGATCGGATACCACAATATATAGAAACAATGTTTCACCCGATGATGGCTTGGTTTACACAACGGTAGAGGGAAAATATTCATTTATACCAAGGAAAGCCTTGGTACATACTGGAGTCCAATTGAATTCCTTAGCTGGTCTTAATACCTGAAAGAATGGAGCGCACTTATCCAAGAAGTAAAATATAAACCTATTTAAAGCCACCAAACGCCCTATTAAAATTTGGACCTACTTGATATTCTGAGGTGCAGCCATTGTCAAGGCATTCAACTGCACCTGGTCAGTCTTTATTCCTTTTTTCTGATTATATAATCCGAGAATTTCCCAGACCAAACTCCAAACATACACTTTTCCACATTCGGCTTTAGATTTTTATCATTTCAAGTTATCACGCGTTTCCTCAAGATCTGTAAAGCGATTGTCTTCCCTTTTACTTTTGACTAACATATCATCAATGTATATTTCAACGTTACGTTTGATTTATCTATGAAAGCTTTGTTGACTAGCCTGTGATACGTGGCTCCAACTTTCTTCAGACCCAACAAATATATGTAATCTCTTTGATAAAAAGAAAATCAACTTTACCTGAACCTTTGGAGACAAATTAGTTCCAATTTTCAATATCTTTCTTGAGAGATTAGCCTAGCTCTCACAGTTCTACTCAGATACCAGAAATATGGGAGCCTCTCTCAGATCATCCACAAGATCGGACCCCAAATTTGACCCGGCTAACTGCTAATATTTTTTCGGTTCAATTTTCCTATCGGTCTTTGATGCTAAAGTCATTCACTAGCACACTATGTTCGTTTTCTTGTTGCTCCGCACAGTCCTCATGTTATTGCCAACCACATACTTTAAACATTGGTGGATCATTGATGCTAGCACGTACATCCTAAATAACCACGATCTAGCACAATAAAAAGCATCGACACCTCTTTTTGGAAGGGTTCCCGACCCAACTTTACCATTCCTTCGAATTTTGTACCATTTTTGTATCTGCCCCGGTAAAACCCATTATAGTCCACTCAGATCGAAGAATGACGAATAGCCTCTTGAAATTCTAGTAAGTTTTCATAAAAATGATGTTGGGCGAATTGCCGATATCTATCAATACCCTCTCAATGTCATCCCCAACAATCGCTGCCATTATTACTATTGCATCCTCATATGGTCCAACAAATTCTTCTATGTCATCGTCATCAAAATACAGTATCGTGGACGAGTTTCTATATAGGTGGGGCAAAGCCCCAACTTCCAACTGTGTGGCCAAGCTTACAATGTGCCTCTTTTGGAAGAAATTTGTTATCATTGTCATAGATAACCTCGAAACATAGTTAGTGATTCAAAAACATTGCACAAACTGCTAAGCTTTCCTCTTGGCTCGGGTAGTATCTTTTCTGCGATGTTGATTATGTTTTGATCCTCCTTTGGATCCAAATACTCGTAAGCTATGTCAAACGTATCGGTGACCTCTGAAATGACCAAGGTACTTTCTTACCTTAGAGCTACCATGACCTTTCTTGCCTTCTATATTCTTTTGGGACCGTGTTTTAATAAAA
The DNA here is from genome assembly GCA_036936605.1 of Limnanthes douglasii subsp. nivea. NCBI lineage: Eukaryota > Viridiplantae > Streptophyta > Magnoliopsida > Brassicales > Limnanthaceae > Limnanthes > Limnanthes douglasii. The sequence goes on from JAUPFV010000001.1 coordinate 413,164, forward strand.
GTCGTTAATTTTTTGTTCTTCATCAGCACTTGTATTTATTTTTTTTCAATGCAATGCAATATTTCATATCATGCCCCACATCATCGTGGTATTTATAATATATATTTATACGATTTTCTTGAGGGATCTGTACATGAAACGAATTCCGAAAATGGATGTGTTTCCTTGATTTTTTGAAGACGGTTGACACACACTCGGTCAACTCAGCAAAGTAGGGGAGGGGGTCGGATTCATTTGTTTGATATAGGTCAGGTACTGCTTGAACATTTACTATCTGACAATTGTTTCTTGCCCGAGGTAGTTAAAAACCTGATATTCTTGGTTGGAACTGCTGGGCTGATAGGTAAGTCCTGATCGGTTACGATTGTGGGATCGGCACAAGACTCTTCAACATAACTCAAGAAGATGGAAAACGAATAAGCCTCAATCTCATTGGAAACAAGAACGGGGTTACGAGGGTCTTGAGCAAGACAAGATTTGACATTGTTGGGAATACGGGTGTTGTGAATTAGGGGTCCGGTCTGCATATTCCGCCTCCGTATATAAGTAAGAACACAACCGATCTCAACACTAGTATGATATTGTCCGCTTTGGCACCCGAAGGCCCTCACGGCTTTGCATTTTCTCCACTACCAAAAGGCCTCATACTAGTTGAGGTATGTTCTTACTTATATACCACTGATCTTTGCCATGTTTAACTGATGTGGGATGTGACACACTTTGGTCGCCACCATAACAAATCCTCCTCTCGAACAAAGTACCACTTAGCCTCCTCTCAATTGACTTTCATCCGCCCACTCTAATCAGGTTGGAGACTACCTGACCATAGAGGCACTACGGATGTTACTGCTCACCTCCTCTTAGACCACACTGTCTTGTTCCTTAGCGCCACTCCAATCAAGCCATACTGTTTGATGAGCCACGAGCACTCTGAACTAGGATCTCTAGAGCAGATCACCTTGATCATATGGCTACTGGTTCATCATGTTCGACCTCCGAGAATTTCACCACCATCGCGTTCCGTCTGGGCCTGACGCTCTGATACCACGTGTTGGGAATACGGGTGTTGTGAATTAGGGGTCCGGTCCGCATATTCTGCCTTCGTATATAAGTAAGAACACAACCGATCTCAACACTAGTATGATATTGTCCGCTTTGGCACCCGAAGGCCCTCACGGCTTTGCATTTGGTCCACTACCAAAAGGCCTCATACTAGTTGAGGTATGTTCTTACTTATATACCACTGATCTTTCCCATGTTTAACTGATGTGGGATGTGACACACTTTGGTCGCCACCATAACAGACATGGAAAAGGTTTGCTTGAGCATTAGAAACTCTTGAACTTATGTCTCTATATTACTTACAGTTGAGATAGGTAAGATTCAATTGAAGACGATTAAGTTTGTGGGAAACCAAAATCATTCTTTGGATGTTGGTGATAAGATTCTAGTATTTGAGATAATGCTTTTGTAAAAGGGATGGATTTACACATATTGAAGAATATGAACATTTTTTCGACTCTTGCGAGGGGCCACAAGGTTAAGGGTAACAATGGTACGGTGAGAAGAGCGAGGGAAATCATACTGGGAAAAATACATAAGAAAATGATATTCCCAGTCAGAATTGACTAAGACGCGGTCAATTTTAGGGAAAGTGGGGTTAGTCGGTTGTTTATTGGTCCATGTGAAATGGAATTTAGTAAAATAGAGGTCACTGAGCTCACACTGGTAGCAGCAATCGTTAAATTTTTAAATTTCTCAAGACCAATTATCAGAAGAGCACAAACGCTCACCCGGTTTGCGTAACATTGAAGTCCCCAAGGGTGACCAATAGCATATTGGGGTCTTGGGCCGGAATAGACTCAAGATCATTGCGGAGCGAAATACGATCTGAGGCTTCATTCAACGCATAGATGGTGGTGAAACGAAAGTTTGAGGGAATATTGTGGCATTTAGCCTTACAATGAATGTATTGAGAAGATTAGGATAACATGAAGATAATAATTACACTAGTGTTCCATATTATCCAAATTCTACCTAGAGGGTGAGAAGAATGATTGGTAATAACATGTCAAAAAGGGGCTAGAGTTCTAATAATATAGTCAATTATATAATTATGGACTTTAGTTTGTACTAATGTCAGTAGTGATATACTATTACTAATTATGAAATCGATAACGTCTTATGCCTAACAGGATCGTTTAGATCTCGCCCATTCTATGAACAATTAACATGAAAAAACCAACTGATAGTGTGCCAGACGATGGTCATGTCGAAAGATAAATCTATACTACCATTAACAGTATCGTCGATATAACAAAACCTGACAAATCTACCTCTTCACCATCTTCAGCTTCTTCACCATCTTCAGCTTCTTCGCCAACTCTATCGTAAAAAGTTCAACACACCAACCAAAAATAGACACGATTCAACCACTTTTTTTATAAAAAAAAAGCTAATCAAGATATATATTTTATAATTTTTGGAAACTTATAAAAAATTAGTAGTTTAGGTAATTAAATTCCACTCTATGATTGGTGGTATAATTAAAAAGATCATGAGTTATCGTGATCAATACAGACAGCACAACAATATTTCGGGGTCCACATGTTTATATTTATTTTATTTTAGTTATTCAGAGAGCGATACTATGTGATTTATTTCGTGGCATTACTTTTTGTTGGTTTCTAAATGGATGATTCGAAGATGGTTGATACATACTGTTACTACAAAAATGAGAAAGAACCTAAAGTAAAATATCAAAAGCACCATTTTTATTAAATACAAATTTTGTCAGCATAAGCCACGTATCATCGAAAATTGTTATAGGCATCTAGTTACGTTTTTATTTATAGCCGAAATTTGGGTAAAAAATCTGTTCGATATAGTCTCTGGTTAAGATAGTTGGTTATTTATTTACTTGTTGAATTTATGTTCATATAATAATATATTTGTATAAATTTAATTATATTAATATATAAATTTTATTTTGATTATTATAAACAGTAAATGTATATAAATATTTTTTAAAGATCAAAACATTAAACTAAAATGAAATGGAGATTAGTAAATATACAATATATCGTTATTAAATAGATTTAGTTATATTTTTTATCTATCAAATATTATTTCGCGTGAACTTTTAATAATGAATCGAAGGGTTTAAGACTGCACAAATTTAGAAAATGTATTTTGATTAAAGTGATATATTTAAATAATATAATAATTAGAAAGAAGGGATCCTTAGAATTTGGATGAATATAGCTCCAAGAATCCAAAAACCCTTTCTTGGACTCTAAGATATGTTTTCTTCCTTCATTCAAATCTACTGATTTGATGGAACATTCAAGTAATAATGGTAAGGAGAGAGATAGGAAATCCAGTTCTTACGTTGATATTGTTAAAAAGAGTTTGAGATTGGAAGAAACACTTGAATATGAGCCAGAATTCTCGGAAGCCAAATCAAATCATTTGTCTATCCAATATGGTGAGGATATTCTTAAGAAATTGAAGGCCAAAACTAAGTACTCCTTAGTTGGCAAATTTACCCACGGGCTGCCAAAACGAAGCATCTTGAGTCTGTTCTTTGAGTCATTAAAGTTTAAAGCTCCATTTAGATACAAAATATGATATTCCAGACACATAATCCTTGAGTTTGATTCAAAGCAAGATTATGCGAAGTTATTTCAACGTGCAGTATGGACTATAGGTTCTTCTGTAATGAGACTTTAAAAATGGACTGGGGATTTCTCAAAAGAAAGTTCAGTGGCACCAGTTTGATTAAAGTTGGATATGCCAGAACCTTTGTATGATGAAAATGTGGTCAGGTCGATCACTTCATTGATAGGAGAAACTCTTTTAGTAAAAATTCCTCAAGAAAACAGATTGTTTTCATCTTATTCAGCGCTCGTAGAAATCGATGTCAATTTTAAACTTCAAACTGATGTGTGGATTGGATTTGGTGATAACTTTGGTTACTGGGTTCGAATAACCTACACAAATCGCCCTTTATATTGCAATCAATGTTTTCATTTTGGTCACAGTAATGACAAATGCAAGAAAGTTAATAAAGACCAGGAAGTTGAAGAGGTTGTTAAGAGTAAAAGGATTAAATATGTTATCACTAAGCAATGGATACATAAAGATCAAGAAAAGTATAGAGTTGAAGAAACATATGGTTTCAAAACTCCTGAGCAAGAGGAAATAATTGAAGCCATACAAACATTAGCCTTGGGAATTACTTATAACAATGGTTATGTTAATATGGTATCTGAAGGAGATGATTCACCTAAAGGAATCTTGCGAAGTCTTCAACACTCACCTATTGTTGAAAAGTGGAAAACTAATTCTCCAGAACTCTTTATAGAAAGTAATCATGAAGATGAGGGTAGTCAAGAGCAGCATAATAATGAAGTTCAAAACGAAAGTGAACAAATAGAGAAAGATCAAGTTTGTCAAGACCAGGATAACAATAAAAGGTTAAAGGAAAGTAAACAAATGGCTGAAGAAATGAAATATATGTTTCCAATAGACCAACACAACGTTAGGAATTAGAATAAGGAGGAAGAATAAGCAAGTTTTAAGGAGATCTTTGACAAAAAGATTAAAACAGTTAAATGCAAGACTAAAACAAGAAGCAAGATCATCAAAGCATTGCAATTCAATGGTTCAAGTAAATCAAAATCTTCTAACTCTCTTAATGATTAGTATTATAAACTGGAACATTCGTGGTATTAAAGATAAAGCTTCTCTTCGTAGGCTCAAATTCATTGCTAAGAAAAATAAAGCTAAATTGATTGTTGTCTAGGAACCTCTTGTCAATGTTAATGTTATTGGTAGTATAGCTGCTAAATTAGGCTTTGAGAATTTTGCTTATAATATTACCAACAAAATCTGGGTTTTCTGGCATTATGATATATCTGTAACTATTTTGAATGATATTAGCCAATGTTTAAATTTAAAAGTGAGTCTTAATAATGATAATCAGTATGTTATGATTTCTGTTGTGTATGCTAAATGCCAAAGAAGCAATAGAGTTGAGCTTTGGAACTTTCTCGAAAGCATTGCTGATACTAACTTGGGTTGGTTAATTTGTGGAGATTTTAATGTTATTAGTTCTATTGAAGAACAGATTGGTTGTAGTACTTTTTGTATCAACAGCACTAACGATTTCAATGACATGATTACTAGTTGTAATATTGAAGATGCTGGTTATAGTGGCTCGAAGTTTACTTGGTTTAATGGTTCCAAATGGAAAAGATTAGATCGTGTTTTCATCAATAGTATCTGGTCTGATAACTTTTGTAATACTAAGATATACCATCTTGCTAGAACTGGATCTGATCATATGCCTATCATTATCTCTTTTTCTAATGATTTTGTTAGAGTTAAAGCTAGTTTCAAGTTTCAGGATATGTGGATCATGGAGGATTCTTTTCTTCCCTTGTTTAAGATAAATGGCATGGTGATCTTCTAGGTGATCATTTGTTTATTCTTTGGAATAAGCTTAAAAGACTTAAGAAGGGTTTGATTACTTGGAACAAAAATATCATTGGTAACATCTTCAGTAAAGTTCAAAGTTTAGAGGATGAGGTTTTAGTCTGTGAGCTAAATCATCAGAATCTTCAACCTGATGAGTCTAAATGTGAGCTTGCCAAGGTTAATGCTTTATTAATCAAAGCTAATAGAATGGAAGAGATATATTGGAAGCAGCAATGTTATTGTAATTGGATGCTTGATGGTGATAAAAACACTAGATTTTACCATAGCTTTGTTCAAGAGAAAAGAAGAAGAAACAGTATAAAATGTATCAAGAATGGTGATAGATGGATCAATGATTCTAAGGACATTGGTCTTTCTGCTGTTGATTTCTTCAAGCATGCTCTTACTGATTATCCTTATGCTAACAATTCTGATGAAGCTAGTTGTATGAATGATAGCTTGTTTAATAACATTCCTTGCTTGGTTACTGATGAAGATAATAGACTGTTGCTTAAAGCTCCTGATGAGACTGAAATATGAAGCATTATCAATCAAATGAATCCTTCCAGTGCCCCAGGTATGGATGGTTATACTCTTACCTTGTTTAAGCAGTGTTGGCACATTATTAAATTTAACATGATTAATGTTATGAAAGACTTTATGCTTGGTAAGAATATCCCTAGAGGTATTTTTGCTACTGATATTTGCTTAATACCAAAGCTTCCTAACTCTACTTGTTGGAAAGATTACAAACCGATAAGTTTATGTTCCTTGCTAAATCGGATCATGTCCAAAGTCATTGCTAATAGGCTGGAACTTATCTTGCCTCATATCATTTCTCCCAACCAAGGTGGCTTTGTTCCTGGTAAGAGTATTCATGAAAATATTCTGGTTTGCAAAGAATTAATATGTGATATGAATAGAAAGGTTAAAGATAGTAATATTTTGATTCAGCTTGATATGTCCAAGGCTTTTGACAAGTTAACTCACTGATTTATTTTAAATGTTTTAAAGAAGTTTGGCTTCTCTTCTAGATTTACTTGTCTTATTAAGAAAATGATTAATGTTGTTAATGTCTCTATGATTGTTAATGGTGAAGCGTTTGGCTTCTTAAAACTACTAAAGGTCTACGTCAAGGTGACCCTATATCTTCTTATATTTTCATCATTGTTGAGGAAATGTTCATTAGAGGTATCAACTCTCTTATTAATAATAACCGATCTATGAAGTATCGAAGTAGAAATAATATTAGTATTAACTGTCTTGCATTTGCTGATAATATCATATTGTTTTCTAATTGCAAAGACAGCACTATTAATAAGCTTTGTAACTTTGTAGACAAGTATCAAACTCTTTCTGGTCGGGTGGTTAATAAAGAGAAAACTAAGATTTTGTTGGCTAATGGTATTAGTGCATCTAAGATTGATATTATTTCTAACAATATTGGCTTCTCTTCTAGCTATCTTCCTACAGATTACCTGGGGGTCACAATCAATACAAACAATAGAATCAGCAACTACAACAAATTAATTTGCAAGATCAGCAATAAGATTAATGAGTGGAGTGTTAAATACCTCTCCTTTGCTGGTAGGCTAACTTTAGTCAAGTGTGTATTAATGAATATTGTGCTTTATTGGATGCAAACTTATGTTCTTCCTAAAGGTATTATTTCAAAACTAGAAATCATAATGAATAGATTCATTTGGGGTTATAATCAGATTGACAAGAAAGTTCATTGGTGTAAATGGGATTCATTATGTAAAACTTATAGTGAAGGTGGTCTTAATGTTAGAAAAATGGTTGATATTCAAACTGCTATATCTTTTAATTTATGGGCTGCTTTTAGGAAAAACTGTACTTTCTGATCTAACATTATGCATAGTATCTATTGCCCAAAGCATCATCCTTTACAGATTAGTCTTTCTAAAAATGGCACTATGGTTTGGAACAGAATGATCAAAGTTCGTGATCAAGCTGAGAGATATATCAAGTGGAGGTTGGGTAATGGTCTTGTTGATTTTTGGTTAGATAACTGGACTTATTCTGAGCCTATATTAACTCTTAATAGCAATGACAATAACGTATGGTTCACTGCTGAAAAGGTTAGTAAATATTGGTCTGATAATGGTTGGGATTTAACTTTAGTATACAGCATTATTCATCCTGATACTATTGCTTGCATTAATAGTCTATCTATTGATAACAACAAAGATGAGTTAATGATTTGGAGCTTAGCTAAGAATGGTAATTATAATTTGAAAGATACTTGGGATGGTATTAGAACTATATACAATAATGATTCTGTCTTTCAAAAGATTTGGAACAGCTTAACTCCTGTTAAAAGTTCTTTCATGCATTGGAAAATTGTCCATAACTATATTGCTGTTGATTCTATTATTCAAAGTAAAGGCATTGTTTTAGCTTTTAAATGTCAGTTTTGTGACAACTGTGAATCTGTTAATCATCTCTTTTTATCTTGTAAGTTTGCTTGGTCGATTTGGATACACTATGCTGTTATCTTTAAAGTTTTCATATCCAAGCACATGAACATCAAGCACCTCACTAGAGTGTGGCAAGGGCCAAAGGCTAAGAAAACTCAGGTCGGAAGCATTTTACCTTCTCTAATCTTACATAATATATCGAAGGCTAGAAATTTATCTAAGACTAAAGGTTTTAATACTTCTGTTAGTTCTATTATCAACCAAATTAATTCCGTCATTCATACTCTCGATATGAAAAAAGGCTTTAAACAAATCTCATTGGATTGATTGTACTAATGCTGCTATAATCCTGGGATGTGTTAACCAGTTGAAAGTTGCTAATAGACCTACTTATATCAAATGGATTCTGCCTCCTTCTGGTAAATTGAAAATGAATACTGATGCTTCTTGCCTCAGCAATGGTGAAGCTAGTGGTTCTGTCATTTTTAGAGATAGTGCTGGTAATCTTATTAGTGGTCACAACTATCTCTATGGCAAATCTACTCCTTTATTTGCTGAGACTAGAGCTCTTCTGGATGGTTTTATTATTTGTAAGGCTAATAACTGGAAGTTGGTGGATGTTGAATCTGATTCATTAACTATAATCAATTGGATCATCAACAAAAACAGAAATGTCTACTGGTTTATCAAGCCAATTCTCGATTGCATTTGTAAGCTAATCCATAGTAGTATGACTATTTCTCATATATTTCGTGAGCGAAATCATGTTGCTGACTGGTTAGCTCATTATACATTGAAATCTAAATATATTTATAACATTATGCCTAATTCTATTCCAAATTGTTAGGTGCGACCAAAAGTCCCACATCCCACATCGGTTAAACATGGGAAGAAAGATCAGTATATAAGTTAAGAATACATCTCCATTAGTGTGAGGCCTTTTGGAAGTGGACCAAAAGCAAAGCCGTGCAGGCCAGTGGGCCCAAAGCGGACAATATCACACTATTGTGGAGATCGGAATATTCTTACTTATATACAAAAGCGGAATATACTGACCCAATATTCCCTACAAATGGTATCAGAGCACCAGGCCCAGACGGAACGTGATGTGGTGGGTTGTGATGTGGGTGAAATTCTGCGAACATCCTACTAGAAGCCGAGAGCCATACTCAAGGTGAATGATCTGCTGGATAGATGGAGCGCCACGGCTCATCAAGCAAGTGGCTTGATAAAGGAGCGGCGCAGATTCATCTAAAGATGGAGTGCCACGGCTCATCAAGCAGGTGGCTTGATAAAGGAGCGGCGCAGATTCATCTAAAGATGGAGCGCCACGACTCATCAAGCAGGTGGCTTGATAAAGGAGCGGCGCAGATTCATCTAAAAGATGGAGTGCCGGATAGCTCATCAAGCAGGTGGCTTGATCAAGGAGCGGCACATTGTCATCGAGTAGGGGGATGGAAGTCAATTGAGAGGAGGCTAGAGTGGTACTTTGTTCGAGAGGAGGATTGTTAGGTGCGACCAAAAGTCCCACATCCCACATCGGTTAAACATGGGAAGAAAGATCAGTATATAAGTTAAGAATACATCTCCATTAGTGTGAGGCCTTTTGGAAGTGGACCAAAAGCAAAGTCGTGCGGGCCAGTGGGCCCAAAGCGGACAATATCACACTATTGTGGAGATCGGAGTATTCTTACTTATATACAAAAGTGGAATATGCAGACCCAATATTCCCTACACAAATGACTTGAAGGCTATTCTGAGTTTAGAAGCTCTTGGTCTTAGTTATATAACTAGATGATTTTGTACCTGACTTGCTTGCTTAAAGATGTTATCTGCGTTTATAAGATTTGTTCATGTTTTGAGGTCTTTGGTGTTGCTTCTCGGTGCTATATCGCTGGATGATGATGTGATGATATGATGTCTTGAATTTGTTTGGCTTCTAAGACGTTCTGATCGGGTGCCTGCTTCTTCTAATGATGATTTAATGCTTGTTGCTGCGCCGGATGATGAATCGATAGATGTTGCTTCTGAGATGTTGCTGTCTTTGGCTTATGAGATGCTGCTGCTACTAACCTTGGGGCTTAAAGCTTTTGTTGCATATTACCTCTGATGTTTGCTGGAGATGATAAATGGTGTTGCTATGATGCTTTGTAGCTGCTGATAGTAATGCTATCTTGAAGATGCTGCTGATGGTGTTGCTTTTGGCTGTTGTTTTCGATGTTGCGCATGATGCTTTGTCTCCAGATCTTCTTAAGCTTTCATTGAACTATTATTCAATAGTATAATTGTATCATCTAGGTGCTAGGCTAGGGTTTCAATTTTGGCGCTTTTTAAGTTTTAAATTCATTCTCCCACCTAATTCTGTAAACATTATTCAATATATAAATATTTCATTTAAAAATAATAATAAATAAATAATATAATAATTATTAATTTGAAGAAAATAAACCAAACACAAAGCAATAACCATTAAAAATAAATTGGTGGTATAATGCCCGATATGTTTAACAAATACATTCGAAATACGGAAACACATATATCTAAACAAAATGAATGCGGTCCTAGCAATAAATTCAGTGAACTGTTGTAGTGTAAAAAAAAGGTGGAACTACAAAAAAAAGTTCGAAAAATAAGTAAATGATGAAATTTTGGGTTTGAAATTTTTCATTGGCTTAGCCCCGTGATGCTTTTGAAAATCACTGTGCTTCTTGATGCATTTGATTTGAGTAGTCCTAACGCCTAATTCTAATATCCGAGCCTGGAATTCATTGGGTTTCTCGATGCGCTTTGAGTAATCGCAACGCCTAATTCTAATAACCGAACCACAAATAAGGCTGGTTTCCGTTTGTCCAGAAAGATTACATAACCGTGGGCTTGTGCAACTACATGAATTCACCTAAAACAAAAAAAATTGTTAAATTAATATTTAATAAAATTAGAGCTTACTCGTTGGAGCTCATATTTTATATCCATCAAAAATATATTAGACGTACATTAACTTTGATGATCTGATTGCAAATTAAGATAGTATATTGTACGAGAATATAAAAATAAAAGTATTGTCACGGTCTTTGATTTTTCATTTTATTTAAAAAACATTATGGACGATATCATGAGAATTATCAATCGTTAAAGAAACATACATCATATAATTTATGTAATTTTCTAACTATAACAATGGTCGTCAATATATAAAAAAATGGTTGTGGTACTTTAATTGTAAAAATAAAATTATTATATGAATAATATAATATTGATGTACATATTTATTTGAATGTTACATTCGGAGTTACAAAATGTATATATCAATCTTAAAATCATAGTTTTATTGTTTAGTTTGATTTGAATTATTAATATTTAAAAACATGTACATCTAAATTATTTTTTTATTGATATTATCTTTAGACATAATGACAAGAGAATTTTTTTGTAATGTATTTGTTTTTTCATGCATGCAAATTAAACACTATGAATAAATAGAAATTCTCGGCACAACTGAAATGATGTAGAAGAAACTGAAATGAAATGTTAATAATGACATCGTCAAAAATTTCAACAATTAGAACTTTAAACCTTAACCTTTAGTATAATTTTATATTATTTTTTATAAATTACATCATTTCACTTTTATATACTGAAGTCTAGTTTTAATATTAGAATTTTAATTTCTATATTTTCAAATTTAACAAAGTTTCAGATTATAAAAAACCAAAACGTTAAAAACCTAAATTTTGACGGTGAATTTCATTAGCATATTAATGATCTTATTAAACATTTTATCATGATATGCTTAAATGACATATCATCGAAGTATGTTAGAGTAAACTCGGTGTCCCAATTTGGTCATCTATCCCACATCACTTAAATATAAAGAATAAAATATCTCAATTATAGTGAGGATTTTTGGGAGTTGAAGTAAAAGCAAATTCGTGCGGACCTTATGGTTCAGAACGGATAATATCACACTAGTTGAGTCATATTTATATAATTATTAACATGGTATTAGTCGGATAATATCACACTAGTGGAGTCATATTTATAGAATTCTTAACATGGTATCAGAAACGGAATAAAGGATACACTCTATATATCAAAAGTGTGATGGGACCATGCCCTTATGTTGCGCTCTAAGTGATGTATTTAATTTACACCGGGGGACAATGCCATCGATTGTATCTAAGACGAAATGTCATTATTCCGCCATGTCTCTATGAGACGATCTCTATGGGACCGTGCCCATTAGAGCGAATCAAATTTAAGGGGAGTGTTAGAGTAAACTCGATGTCCCAATTTGGTCATCTATTCCATATTTCTTAGATATAAAATAATATATAATATAACAAGAATGAAATATCTCAACTATAGGGAGGCCTTTTGGGAGTTGAACCAAAAGTAAAGTCATGCGGACCTTATGGTCCAAAGTAGACAATACCACACTAGTATTAGTCATATCTATACATAATTGCATATTATTTTATTAAAGTACGATTGTCGAAGTATTATTTAATTAATCTTGTTGGACCTTACCTATATATAATCCTCTTATTTTTTGCTTAATTTTTTAGGGTAAGATGAATATTTTTTTCTATTATCATGGTCTAGTTGATATTGTTAAGAAACAAAGAGAGAAACAAAATAATAGCCGCCAAGAAACGACTAGGGTTTCTGTTTATTAGAAAGTGTGTATTACATATAGTATAAAACTATTATTTATAGATAAGCTATATGGGCTAATGGGTGTAGGCCTTATATCTCTAACACCCTCTCTCAAATTTGCAATACTTATTCTTGCATTGAGAGTTTTTTACTCAAAATATAGACCAAAATTGCAGCAAAAAAACACTAAACTTCAAAAACATAATCGAAAGCAAAACTCAAAACAAAACACCAAAATAAAAATCGAAACATCAAAACCCAAAAAATCAAAATCCAATCTCCAAACTACAATCTCCAATCTCCAATCTCCAATATCTAATCTTCAAGCTCCAATCTTCAAGCTCCAAACTGTAATCTTCAAACTCCAAACTGTAATCTTCAAACTCCAAAAGAAACCAAATGAAATCTAAACACCAAACGAATCCAACGAAGCTAAACAAAGCGAAACAAAGTCAAACAAATCCAAACAAAGACAAAATAAAGCCAAAGAAATCCAAACGAATCCAAACAAGTCCAAACGAATCCAAACTAAATTTATACCAAATCCAAATCCAAACGAAGAACAAAATCTAAATACAAAAATGAAAAATTTCGATCTAAGCAAACGTAAAAACAAATCTAAACACTAAATCCAAATTCAAATCTAAACTTCAATCAAAGTCAAAATCAAAATTAAATCAATGATTTTACCAACAAAAATATGCTCAGTTTCACTAGCTACTTCTTCTGAACCGTAGCTCTGAATAATAATCCAACCCTTCTGATTGAAGTGTTAGATGTCCCGAACACGCTCTCCAAAATTCATCAAAAGCGGACATTGTTTGCCTTTTGATCCGACTGTTTTATTGAGGATGCACACAACAGATCCGAGAAACGAAAATTTACGCTTTTCCCCCTTTCGACGGACATCTAATACATCTGCCCCTCAGCACAGCTGAAGACACGAAAACTTCAAGATCTAAGCCAAAGCTCTAATACCATGTTAAGATACAAAGAGAGAAACGAGAGAAGTAGTCGCCAAGAAGCGGCTAGGGTTTCTATTTATTAGAAAGTGTATATTACATAAAGTATAAAGTCATTATTTATAGATAAACTATATGGGCTAATGCGTCTAGGCCTTATATCTCTAACAGATCTCACAACATCATTGAATAAACATATGATGTTTCTATTTTATTTTATTAAACACAATATGGTTTGAAAATAAAAAATCGCACATAAATTGACATAAAAGTTTAACTTTTTAATTTTAAAATTGTCTTGTCGTGGCTTAAAATAAGATCTTTAGACTATCGTCTTTGAAAATACTTTTACTAGATATAATGTTGGTTCACCATCATTTCTAAAAACAAAATGATATATCTTCTTATTTTATGAAACTTAATAAAATCATTCAATATAGAATGTTTAGTTGTGCACAAACAAGTAATACTTTATGCTATAATTATGACATAGACGAGTGTTCACTCATGATATAGGTAAGTATACTATCTATAATTCAACTTATGTATACAATTGTCACAACTTATGTCAACTTATGCCCAAATATTTACATGAATAACTTATCGATATATGTCACATTAGTGATATATTTGGTTGATTAAGATATTCTAAATTTTTAACATTTGAATTATTTACACGTGATTTATGAATATATATATATATATATATATATAATTTATTTTAATAACAATTATGATAAGTACTTCATCATAAGAAAAACTTACAAATATAACAGGAGAATAATATACTAATAGAAAGTGACTTAATTGATGCGTTAATGAATGTCACATCCTACTAAACTCTCAAATATTCAAGCAGTTATGAACAAAGTGGAAATGATTTTAAAACTAGAAAACATAATCACTTTGAACATGCAATACATACTTCATGTATTTTAAAATTCATAAGTATCTCATTAAAGTCATATATATGACTCGTGCAAAAGAGAGTCTAAATTTTGAAAATACCCTAAAAGACTAAAAAACAAAAAAGTTAATTATAACAAAAAAATTACCACGGTAGACTCTATATTGTCACAATCTGATACGATTTATCATAAAAAATTACATTATCACTGATGAGGGAGAATAAAAGAAGTATGGAAAATTGTAAGGAAGTGTTTTTATGGGGGAGAAATTGTAAAAAGAATAATAGAAGTAGTTATTATAAGTAAGTGAAAAAATATAGGGACTAAATATGTAACAACTGGGAATTAAAGTGTGTGGGGCCCGTTGTTGTACTACAAAAGGACCACACCCGAGTTGATATAGGTTGTTGAAGAATATAATATTACTTTCTCTCTCTACTTGGTTTAGTTCTCATTTTCTCTCTCTAGAAAGATACCCTCACGAAGAATTTGCTACTGTTTGGAGCCCCCAAATATTCGCGTAACACAAAATTACCCTTGAGCTATTTCTTAATTCATCAGTGGCCCCGTCTGTGGGAAACGAAGATTGTTCTAGCAACAAACGCTTTCTGGAAATTGTTCCTAATCCGAGCGGAATCGTGGAAGAGAAAGAAGATGATTTTATCAACGACTGCGAGGAGAATCTTGTGGGGAACACTTATCGGAATGATATGGAATACGAGGCGCATGGAGGCCAACACGTCGGAGAAACCTTTGATGACTCGGATCTGCTGGCTCGAAGGAATGATTTATTACTGGAGATTGAAAAATTGAGGGCAGAAAAAGAAACTGTTCAGGAAAATCTTCGTTCTGAGGTGAGAAGAGAGCCTGACAGTAGAAAAGAAGAGCGTGAAACTGACTTTAGTCCTAAAAACAGAGATGATAGATATAGAGGTCATGAATGACGTTCTTCGAGGATGAAAGGAAAATGTCACTTGGAATCTTCTGATTCAAGTGATTATTCTCGCTACAGTTCACCAGAATCGTCTCCGAGGAGGAGCCACGGAAAGAAAAGATATGGTCGAAGGTATGGGGACCACCGAAGGGGAAGGAGTTTGGAGAGAAAATCTCCGAGGGAAAAGAATTATTACGCTCATACTAATGAGCAAGGTTATGACCAAATGAATTTTCCCTCTAGGAACCAACATGTCGACCAGCGGAATTCGGAGTGGCAGCATCAGTATACTCTTCCGTCCGAGAAGGGACTCTATTTTCCGAACCATGAAAATTTGAGAGCTAATGTCTATAGGACGGATCATAATTGGAGAGCTTCTCCTCTGTCCTCGAAAATTCTAGCAGGAAACCTCCCAAAATATTTTGATATTTCAAAGCTAGAAAAGTTTGACGGGACGCGGGATCCTGATAATCATATCAAACAATTCAAGAATTTCATGATTAATTTCGATGACAATGATAAATTGTTGTGTAGAGCGTTTGCTCAGACTTTCAGAGGGGTAGCTTCCAAGTGGTACAACAGGCTTCCGCAGGGCTCGATAAAGAATTTCGACATGTTCTGGAATATCTTCAGACAACACTTTGTGGGGAGCAAAAAGTTTCGAGCTAATGGAGACACGATAATCTATTGCAGGCAATAAGTTGGGGAAAGCTTGAAGAATTACACTAATCGATTCGTTAAAACAAAAACCGATATAGAGTATTGTAAAGATTATGTGGCACTTGCGGCATTCAGGATGAGGCTTCTCCCCATACTCTTAAAGGATACGGTAGCAGAAAGTCAGGCAATGACTTTTGGGGCATTATTGGATATAGTTGAGAAAAGAATTTTAGTGGAGGAGACTCAAGCATCCGAGAAAGGATCAAGCGATCAGCTGGAGCGGAACCAATTTCAAAGGACTGAGTCTGGTAATCAAGGGCCACGTACTAGTGTTCCAGCCAAGGTTGTGGGTCAGTATCCGCCGAGGCCGAGAATAAACCAGCAAAACTATAGTCATCAGCAAAACTATCACCAAGGAACGAGGCCAATTTCGAACAAATAGATTCATCCAGACTATTTTGCGGAGTTAATGGAAAATGTGGCTATGATATTTGATAGGGTAAGATTAATGGTGCAGTTCAGAAAACCTTTTCCAATTCAAACTCAGAGGGAAAGCAGAAGTGCTAACAGGTTCTGTAAGTACCATGAGGACATTGGACATGACACTAAGGAATGCATTGCATTGAAAAAAGAAGTGCAAGTTTTGATTGAAAATGGAATGTTGTTAGAATTCGTGAAAAAGCACACACAGAAAAATGTTGCAATAAAGGTTGTCCCGAACAATGCGGACACAACAATGGTGATTTATGAAGAGGTTGACGTTTTCGATGTTGAAAAAAAGTATCTGGATCCTAAGGAAGGGAAATATAACGTGAACATGGTGGAGGAGATTATTCTGAAAGGGAAAGTAAATTACCTATGTGCTTTTTTCGAATCACTAACTATCTTTGGAGGAGATACTATCGCAGGGAATTCTAATAATTTGCGGAAAAGACATATGGTGAACCATACCACACAGATTGAAGTAGGGGATTCAGCGCAGATGCATCGTTTGCCCTCCCCCATCATATGCTTTGACTATGATGATATGAGGAATATAGCGGGCCCACATGAAGATGCGGTGGTTATTGATGCGGGTATAGCCGGATACCAAGTTCAGAAGATACTTATTGACACAGGAAGTTCTGCGAATATTTTGTTTATGAGTACCTACAGGAGAATTTATGACCCACCTATTATACGACGATCCGACAGAACTATAGTGGGCTTTATAGGAGCAACAACAATATTCGTTGGAGAGTTTCAGTGTGTGGTGGAGTTAGGTCGTGGGCCGTTTAAAAAAGAAGTTGAAGTGTTTTTCATAGTTGTAGACGCACCAACGTCGTACAACACAATTCTGGGTCGCTCTTGGCTGTCCATGATGCATGGTGTTATCTCAACGGTACACCAATATCTGAAATATGTGCTAGGGAACAATATAAGGAAAATCAGGAACAGCCAGAAGATGGCTCGAGAATGTTATCAAATAAATTTATCCTCGAAAGGAGTTCGGGGAGAAGTATCAGACAAGGCATAGCAGTTAAATGAGACTTACTCAGAAATCACTCCTTATGATGATCCGAGGGAGGCCCCCAGATTTCTGGTTCCGGATGAAGATCACGAGGAGCATAAATTTGAAGGAAGAATTTTTTTGAATATTGGAGTAAAACTTTCTTTTGAGTTCAGAGAAAAATTGATTATGTTTTTGTCAACGAAGTTAAATATGTTTGCTTAGCGTGCACAGGACATCACGGGAGTTTTGCTAGAGATAATATGTCATAAACTCGCAGTACAGCATGATGTTCGACCGATTGTACAGAAAAGAAAACCAGTTTCTCAGGAAAAGTCTGCAATTATTCTCTCATAGGTGGAACGATTATTAAACATATGCCACATTCGAGAGTCGTAGTACCCTGTATGGGCCTCGAATCCAGTTTTGGTCAGGAAAAATAATGGAAAGTGGAGGATGTGCGTGGATTTCATGGACCTGAACAGAGCTTGTCCCAATGATCCATTTCCGGTACCCCGAATTGATCAATTAGTGGACTCTACTTCGGGTAGTTGGTTATTATCTTTCATGGATGCTTATTCAGGATATAATCAAATCAGGTTAGATGCAAAAGATGAGGAAAGCACATCGTTTATCACCGGGAGTGGATTATACTGTTATAAGGTCATGCCATTTGGCCTGAAAAATGCGGGGGGCGACTTATCAGCGCTTGGTCAACAAAACCTTTAAGGAGCAAATTGGCCGGAATGTAGAAGCTTACATCGATGATATGCTGGTAAAGAGTTTACAGGACGAAGATCATTTCTCTGACTTGGAAGAAACTTTTAATAATCTGAGTAAAGTCAATTTGAAATTGAATCCAGAAAAGTGCATTTTTGGAGTGCGATCGGGGAAGTTCCTCGGCTACATGATAAGTGAAAGGGGCATCGAAGCTGATCCAGAACATATAAAGGCTTTGACAACTATGATGCCACCTCGGAATATTAAGGAAGTCCAGATTCTTACAAGAAGATTGGTAGCATTAAATAGGTTTATTTCCCGTTCATCGGATAAGTGTGCACCTTTCTTAAAGTATTGAGAAATGCTAGACAGTTTAGTTGGACCGAGGAATGTTCAGCCGTTTTCGTCAGATTCAAGAATATTTGATGTCCCCAGAGATACTTTCCAAGCCTTTTGTGGGGGAGAAATTGATTGTTTATGTGTCGATATCAGATTGTGCAGTCAGTGCTATTTTACTCCGGGAAGAGGTCGATCTGTTAAAACCAATTTATTACATCAGTAAAATTTTGCTAGATGCTGAGAAGCGTTATCTTAAGTTGGAAAAGTTAGCTTTAGCCTTGGTAACAACTGCTCGGAAAATGAGACCATACTTCCAAGCCCACCCTATCGTGGTTCGAACAACGTTCCCTTTATAAGGTTTGTTACAAAAGCCGGACATATCTGGGAGGATGACAAAATGGTCAGTTGAACTGGAAGATTTTGACATAACATTCGAGTCTCGGACAGCAATAAAAGCTCAGGTTTTGGCCGATTTCTTGGTCGAATGCCACTCAAAAAGGGACGGCATGAAGATTGTTAACCACTCGGATAAGACAGAATGGTTGGTTCGAACGGATGGAGGGTCAAATATTTCTGGAAGTGGTGCAGGAGTTCAATTAATTTCCCCATAGGGAATAACCATGTTTTAGGCTATTCGTTTTGGTTTTAAGGCAACCAATAACGAGGTAGAGTATGAGGCGGCATTGGCAGGGTTAAGATTGGCTTAAATATGTAGAGCCAGAAAGGTTAAATTGATCAGTGATTCACAGTTGGTGATAAATCAAGCTTTGGGAGATTCAGAAGCGAGAAAAGATAAGTTAGTCAAATATTTGAAAGTGTTGAAGGACTTGACCTCTGAATTTGATGAGGTTCGGTATGAGCATGTTCAAAGGGAGGCAAATGTCATCCTTGATTCATTAGCAGCAGCTTCGCGATCGGAAGGTCATCCTGGGTCCTAATTCAGGAGCGTCCTTCGATTACAAGCAGTACGAAGCATTCAATGAATGTGGAGGAAGTAAACAATGTGATCACAAATGATTGGAGGTCGGAAATCGTGGACTTCCTGGAAAAAGATAGCTTACCAACAGAAAAATCTGAGGCTATGAGGGTCAGGTTTAAGTCTCATAGATACATTCTTTTAGGAGGAGTCTTGTATAAGAAATCCCTGAGCATATCGTTACTTAGATGTTTGGCTAAGGACGAGTCGCAGTTTGTCCTATCAGAACTGCATGACGAGGAAGGATTGGCCCATTGTGGATATAAAGCGTTCATTCGAGGAGTATTTTTGGTTGGTTATTATTGGTCGACCATATCTTCTTATGCGAAAGATTTGGTAAGGCGGTGTGATACATGTCAAAGATATGCCAACATCATACACAAGTCGGGGGTGCTCCTAGAGAGTATTTCAGAAGTAGTGTTGTTCGATAGGCGGGGCATTGACTTAGTTGGGCCCCTACCAATGGCATCTGGTGGGAGACAAACGATAATAGTAGCAGTTGATTATTTTTCCAAGTGGGTGGAAGCAAAACCTTTAGCAGGAACAAAAGCAAAAGATGTTAGTAAGTTCATTGTCTTGAATATTTGTTGTCGCTTTGGGGTACCGATAAAGATTACAACGGATAATGAGCCTCAATTTGATAACAATGAGTTTAAAAGCTTTTGTCTTTCCAAGGGCATACAACAATGTTTTTCTGCTCTGTTCCATCCCCAGGCTAATGGTCAGGTGGAAGTGACCAATCGAACGATTTTGGATGGATTGAAGAAGAATTTGGAAGGTAAGGCTGGGAAATGGCCCGATTATTTACAAGAAGTATTGTGGGCTTATAGAATAACGCCTCGAACTTCCACTGCCACATCTCCATTTTCCTGGGTGTACGGTATGGATACGGTTGTTCCTTCGGAAATTGTTTTCCCATCATACTGTGTGGCATCTTATGCAGAAGATTTGAACAATCAAAGTAGAACCCTGGAATTAGACTTGGTGGAAGAAAAGAGACGAAGAGCGCAGTTAAAGTCTTTGCATCATCAAACATTGATGAGGAGTAGGTATGCTTCGAGAGTAAAGCAAAGAGATTTCAAGGTGGGGGACAAAGTGCTACGAAATTTTTTTCTGCATACCAAGGAGAAAAGTCTTGGAAATTTAGGGCCAAATTGGGAGGGCCCTTATGAAGTAACAGAGAAAGTAAAGGGGGGAACGTATAGATTAAAAGACAAGGAAGGGCGATATCTTAAGAATCCGTGGAATATAGAACATTTAAAATTGTATCTGGAATGAGGAATAATTTGGCATGTAACGATTATTTTTTCATGTGTATTTTTAGGTTTAAAAAAAACAGCGAAGACATACTCTTTCCTACCCTGTTAAGCATAGGAAGGTTTTAACGAGGTGTCATTATGAGTCGATCAATACAAAATTAAAATTTTGCCTCGAATTATTCTTTCTGAGATACAAGTTGTGGTTGAGCTGTTAGGATCAATAATAATGACAATAGTATATTCTAGGAGTCTTCCAAACAATGATATCATGGTGTTAAAAATCAGTAAAAATAAAATCTTGTGAGTTTGAACTTTTTAAGCTTTGGTTGAAAAACTAAAATATAATCAAGAAAAAAAACATTTTTTATTCAAATTTTTAAAACCCTAATTATTTAGATACTAATTGATAAAGTAACCATTGTCTTTTGGCTTAAATTTGTGACTGATCATTTAACTATGGTGATTTGTTACATATAGTCTTTTGACTTTAAAATCTTCGGTGAAAGTCCCTCGACTATGACGATTTTTTTCATAGTCTTTTGATTTCAAAATGTTCGGTGAGCGTCTTTCGATTGTGATGATTTTGATAAATTTAGTCCATGGCGCCTGAGGAATCGATGACTAAATTTATCAATATTTCCACAGTACAGATACGCTCAACTGATAATTCTTCATAGTCGAGAAACACTCACTGAATATTTTGAAGACAAATGACTAAATTTATCGAAACCGACAAGTTGAAAAACCTATACCGGACATTTTGAAATAAAAAAATACATAAATAATCGTTTTCTCAGACAACCAACCAAAAATTCAAAATCTCTTTAATTTTAACACTCACGAGTTATTTTATCCATACACGATTGCTTATATATACTAAAGTTGAAAAATATAACCTATTAAATTTTGTAAGAAAATAATAATTTAAGAATTAGTTAAACAAACCTATAGTTTGATTTCTATACATAATATTAGCATCTTAAAATTCATACCAAATAAACTTGATATTATAGTGTAATTATCGAATCAACTATTTATAATAATTTAAAATAATATCAAATTAACATCGATAACCTATATTAAATAGAGAAAAGTACCAGTAAATACATTCTCAACTATGTAATTACTCAGTGGTACCCGCTTTTTGGATAGTGTCACTTGGTACCTCGAATTGAAATTTGGACAAAAATACCCCCGACCAAATATACGCGCGCTGGTAAAAAAAACTGGTACAATTCTCAGGATGCGAATTGCTTGCAAACTCTCATGATTTCTGAACGATTCTCATGATAAAATGCGAATTGCTTGCAACTCTCAGGATTTCTGAACGATTCTCATGATAAAATGCGAATTGCTTGGAACTCTCGGGATTTCTGAATGATTCTCATGATAAGATGCGAATTGCTTGCAAAAAAAAACTTGTACAATTCTCATGATGCGAATTGCTTGCAAACTCTCAGGATTTCTGAACGATTCTCATGATAAGATGCGAATTGCTTGCAACTCTCAGGATTTCTGAACGATTCTCATGATAAGATGCGAATTGCTTGCAAAAAAAAACTGGTACAATTCTCAGGATGCGAATTGCTTGCAAACTCTCAGGATTCCGAACGATTCTCATGATAAGATGTGAATTGTTTGCAACTCTGGGTTTTCTGAACGATTCTCATGATAGGATGTGAATTGTTTGCAACTCTCAGGATTCCTGAACAATTCTCATGATAAGATGCGAATTGTTTGCAACTCTCAGGATTTTCTTAACAATTCTCATGATATGATGCGAATTGTTTGCAACTCTCAGGATTTTCTGAACAATTCTCATGATATGATGCGAATTGTTTGCAACTCTGGGTTTCCTCAACAATTCTCATGATATGATGCGAATTGTTACTAGTGAAATTTTATTTAAAAAAAAATAAAAAAAAATCATCAATGAATCTAGTTTTGTTCATTTTTAAAAAACAAAAGTGATACAGATCTTTCATTTATTTTTTTCGAGCTCCGGTTCGAAAGATACAGATCTTTTAAAAATAAAATAAAAAGAAAAAGTATAAAAGAGAAGGAAAGAGAAATTTTGGTTATGTTAATGGTGAGGGTAGTTAGGGTATTAAAATAACTTTAGGTACTATGTGATAATTAGGTAGTTGAGTCGGGTATTAAGTGACAATTGATCAAACCTTGGGTATTAGATGACAATAAAATAGTCGAGTAGGTACCTTAGAGGTAATTTCTCTATTAAATATATATATAAAAAATTAAAAACCAAACCAAAGCATTAGGTTTACCTATAAGTTTTAATTCATATTTAGGTTTCTTCGATATATTTTTACATTTAAATTTTAAGTTAAGGACCTAGATTTAAGTTTGTAGTTTAGATTTATATTTAGTTGTACGATTTAGAGTTTATTTTTTACGTTTTGTAGTTTCGTTTGAAAAAGAAAAATTGTTTTAAAATTTATAATCTAAGATATCTATATATAATAAATAAAGAACCTATCAATAATTTGGAAGGTTTTTATTGCTAATTTTTTTTATTTTTCTTTAAGTTAGTTTAGAGTGGATAAGAGAGAATCCATGAGTATATGAAATTGAAGGAGATTGAATGCAACCAAAAGTAAAGTTAAAGCTAAAGGCGAAGTTGAGAAAAGGCAAAAAGAGAAGATGGAATAAGTGATGATGTAGAGAGTACAAGTCAGAGTCATTGGATGCCCTCGTGGTTTGGTTTGGCTTGGGCTGGAGCACATGCACCATTTAGTACATTAGAGGTCCCCCCATGCCAGCCATCTACATTACTATATCATAAACACCAAGCACGTTGGCCTTCCCCTTCCTTCCATATAATAAAATAAACTTTTATTTGATCTTGTGCTATAATTAATGCTACCAATACAATAACTTTATGATTTTCAAGTTTCAACATCAAGATATCCAAACAGAGAGCAAGTAGACTGCTCATTATTTGCATAAATATTGCCTCTCTTTTATCACCCTCAAGGATGGTCATTAAACTTATACAACATTTTCACATATGCTAAAAGCTTGTTAATCTTCCGTAGGTTCTCTAACCGATAACATACATACATAAAAATACACTCTATATAACATTTTCACAGCACAATAAATTCTTCATATATCTTCATCAGACTCGTGACTGTGTCGCATTTGGATATGCGGGCAAGGTATTCCAGGTTCGCCTTTCGCCCATAGATGTTTCAGGTCACCCCTCTTGTGTCCCAGTGTTAAAAAGGTTCCTGTGGACGATCAAATGCACTCATGTTATGTTTTAAACTCATTACCGAATTAAGGTGGAACTGGTATTCTTTAACATTTTATTCATTAAAAAGTATAACATCAGATATTCTTTAATATTTACCGAGTGTGAATGGAACAATGTAAAGCAGTGCTGGTTGGCCATGCCCGTCCATTAGGTTCAGAGCGACATATGTTATTAGAAGACCTGTAACATGGTTCTACGGTTTTAGTTGAAAATAAAGTAGTAGCATTTTACTATAATAATCTAACTTCAAATGCTCTTACCAAATCCATAAGCAAACATTGCCCAAATGAAGTATCCGGTTCGAATAGTCTTGTTTGCTAACATATCATACCTTCAAGAAGACCGACCCAAGGTCAATTTGGCAAATGAACTACTGATAAATTTCAATGATTACTGGTACAGTCTATTTTAGAATAAGCAACATCAATCAGTCATTAAGTCAAGGTCTAAAACGTCGAAATTATAGTAAGTTATATATTTGAAGTTTTGACCTGAGGGAGAAAGCTATGAGCAGGCCTGGTAAAAGAATATCACCAAATCCTATGATGCTGTAACCACCCCAAGGATCATGCAAGCGCGGAATCTTCAATAACATAGGTATACCTTCTTCTCCACTTCTGTCACCACGCGCAACCTGTGCAGAGAAAAATTTCATCAAATTAGAGGTCATGTTAAGTATTCTATTCGCATGCCTAGTAAATTGAAAGAGATGATTACTTACAACAATCATCACACTTTCGTGGAACAACTTCTTGGAAACAAACACCCAAAAGATGTCATACAAGAAGGCGCAACTGAGAAGTACCGTGCCCACCTATAATATTAAGACATGTTCGAGCAAAAATTGTTATGTTTTAGTCGAGTTTTACTCGAGCAAAAACCAAATGAATGTAAAAAGTATTAAGAGCAAAAACATACCAAATAATAGATGACATACAAAAAAAACTATGTTATAGTGACAAAGTATAAAGGTTAGGACTACAAAGGCGCGACCTAAACTTTGCATATATATAAAGTAACTGGTAGTTGGGGGAAGCTATCAAAGGTACGGTGACTCCGGTTACTGCACTTATATGCTAGTTTAGTATATAGAAAAGACTGGTAAAACAAAAGAAAATTTTATCCAAAAGTGCTTGGCGTGAGATAATAGGTATTGATGGAAACAAAAAAGGTTGATATAAGTTTGGAGTACTCCAAAACTAACTCAATAGTACCATTTTAGCTTAGAAAAATTTGGAACCAGTAAAATGTGGCAAATTCATTCGAGAATATACCTTGAGGTTTGGCACATGGACAATTTGCAGTACTGTAATTATCAGTGCGATTCCCTGCCGAAATGAACAGCTTATTAATTCGACCATGACAATGAAGGAATACATATCGAGGGTCAAGAAAGGCGAGGACAAACTGTACATATAATGAATGTCAGGCAGAGAGAGAAGCGTTACCACAATTGTCATTAACTATAAATTTTGTTTTCACTTGATTCAGAGATAAAATATCAATAAACTTTACTAATTTGCTTATGTTTTAACTCACTTAGGCTAAAATAATAAGACAGATGCGAAAAGGATTAACTATGTGAGTTAGGAATTTCCTTACAAGAATATCTTGGCCTATCCAAGCCCAGCCGAGGTTGCGATAAACGGCCCAAAGAACAGCAAAGACTATGCAGAAAGGAGTAACTGCCAAAGTAAGATATGAGATAGCTCCAAAGACTGGAACTTTAATGTACAGCTCTGCTGTGCGTTTGAACCACCTACAAAAGAGTGCGTGAACTGTATAATATCCACTCAACAATAAGGATGAACAAACTATATATTTCTAATATATGCATATCAGCAAATGAGATGTAGGTTCTTACTACACCAGAAAAACAGTAAGAGATTTTAAACATTTGTTATAGACGATAACAGTGCACCTTTTTTCCTTTCTGAAGTTTATCGCGCAGACAGAGGAATGAAGACACGAAATAATGTGGCAAAGCACACAAGTAGCTCTAACAAATTTAAGACTGCTATATAGCTATTCCTTTTGGCAGTTTAGCGTATTTGGCATACTGAGGTTATAACTACAAGTTATTTTTCTTTATTTCTCCCAATTTAACTATGAAGTCTGCTGAGAATAAAAATTGTTGTTTCTCTTCTAAACCCTCCAGAGATATTGTTACCTTGACAAAATACCAACCAAGCAAGTTTGGAGACCCTGTCCAGACGAGAAAATACGAAGTTAGAGATTTGGAGCATGTTCAACACAAGAGATATGTCGGCAATATGTTAAACGTGTCAGTGTTGTCTACTTACTCGAAAGTGTAGAGAATGAGGATTTATAGAAGGCAAGATCGACATGCAAAGTTACAATCGATGGTAAAACTTAACTATTTTTCAATCATTCAAAATGTGTGAGGTCCATATAGAGCCTTCAGATAAATGAGAACGCAAATAGATACCTCTACACCACCAATGCAGAACAGAACCACTAAAAGGTCAATGAACAAAGCAGACATCAACTTGTAAACTACAACCAAAAAGCCCGAAGCGAAGAAGACAAATAGAACAGCCGATGTCATGTTGATGTCTACAACACCACTACCGCCTATGGCTTTATCTGTTGGAATTTCCTCTTCAGCATCCTGTAACAGTACAAAAACAACAATAAAACATGAACTAGTACGAAAGACAAAATGAAAAAAAAAAAAAAAAAAAAAAAAAAAAAAAAAAAAAAAAAAAAAAAAGAGGTAAAAAGAAACATGCACTAGCGATACTCTCCCCTCCATTCCCCCTTTTTCAAGCAATAAAAAGGGGTCGAGAACTAAATTGTAGTATTAAAACAAAAAAAGGAATTAAAACTGAAAGTTAAAAATGAAAATCTAGAAAGGTTGAAGTCACTAAAAGTCCAGGAAATGTTTTTTGACCCATAAAGACCTTTAATAGCTTCTCCAGTTGAATTGCTCCTTCTTTGGCACTCAATGCGGACCAACAAGATGCAGAAATGATGGTACCAACTGCTATCAGCCATAAAAACACTTCTGCTATGTCTACCACTGGTCGACGTGGGGAGTATAGTTGCACAGTAACTGCATAAAAACCAGACAAGCAAATTATGATATTATTTAGGTGTACAGCTTAAGTCGTAAATTATAACTAACAGACTTAGACCTTCACCTGAGGAACTATTGATAAGCATTTTTTCCAAGCTTGTCCCAGCCTCATGAGGGAGCATCACAGCCGGTATCTTTATATCTAAATCAGTTTCATCGGGCTCACACACCATTTTATAGAGCTCTGCAGCAACAAAAAATAATTAGAGAAGATGGCTAATAGAGAATTTTACCACATAGTCACTCACTAAACGTATGACGTTTTTTAAAGTCATGTACTACAACATATATATATATATGAGAAAAGAGATGAGAAACTTTGGTAAGAAGAATAATACCACATTGAGATTTTTTTTCATTGATACAAAAGTCACTCTCGTGAATATAATGTTAACAAAAATAATGCCCAATAATTACAAGATTTACAAAAGTTTTTTTTTTTTCTTTTTAAATTAAACCTCTAAAATTTAAACTTCCATGACTGAACCTTGATTCTCTATTATATTTAATATAATAATTGTTTTCTCTTTTTAACAGCTCTCTCAAGTTTTATATATGATACCTAATTAAACAAAATTGGTGTTGCCAGTAATTTAAGGCTTTTTCGTTTTTTTTTTCCTTTCATTTTTGTTTCTTTAGATAATATATTCGAGACCGACAGCAAATGAATGAAATGAATTAATTATAGGGTGAGTAGTGAAAAATATATCTTATATAGCTAAAAAAAAATCTAATTATTTCATAGCTATAAAATAGTAGTCGTCCGGTGGATATTCAACACAACAGAGGGGATGGTATAACCTAAATACTCAAACGCAATGAAGTTTATGACTCTCACACCTAACATTAGTGCTGGAAAGTTCTCCAAATCTTTCAAGGAGCTTAAACTGAATCAAAGTTGTTCTTTTGCTTCATTTACTAAGTTCCCAGAGTTGCAAAGTATATGGTTCCTCGTAGAAAAGTACATCAATTTAAGAAAACAGCTCTAAAGGTGTTAAGCAGGAACTAGGTTTCTTAAAGCTAACCATAAATGTTCAAATGCAACGTGAAATGCTACTATGTACTGAAGCTGCCCATGTATAGTTAAGTTAACACTAGTATGAGTAAGAGTACCTTTCTCGTTATTCACAATGAGAATTGCGGAAGCACCAGCAGCCTCTGCATTGTTTGCTTTGGTTGTGAACTTGCAGTCACCTCGGTCCACCATAAGTACACCTCCATTAAGCTATCAAAATCCAAAAAATGTAGACTTAAGCATTACCATTCATCAGCAGTACATGTATTCCCGAAGAACAGAAAGAAAAACCTTCTTCCTCGGAGGCTTGCAGCAATTGCGAGGATCTGAAAGAGTAAGGGGAGTGTGGTTTGCATGTTTCTCCTTTGAGACAATTGGTACGCCAAATCTAGCACCAACTCCAACATATTCAAATTCGTGACTATCAACAATCGTATGAATTTTCACCTATTCAAAATCGTAAAACTCAATTACTAAGTATAATATACAAAACCATCAAAGAGCACTATCCGATAATATATTGGCTTAATATCTCTACGTATTGTAAACTACAGAGACATATACAACAAGCGCATGTGGTTTTAAAACACCATTTAAGGGTTGCTTAAAACCCTATAGACTATAGTATATAACTTACTCTCCTCTGACAAGATTAAAACACCAAATGGCATCTGTGTAATGATAAGTCACTTAAGGAAATAAATATAACTACTTACTGAGATCTTACCCAAAATTGTATCCTTTAGAGATTTCAACAGTTTTCTGACAAAGGAATAATAGTCAAGATTAACTTAAAAACATAAACTTTAACTCTAAAACTGAAGTATCTATTCACCCAGTGAATCGACAAAAGGTGTTTATCATCCCTAATTAGACGACAACCATTCAAAAACAGCACATAAATGGAAAGTAGACAGAAATTCAGACAACGCCAGGATCTTAAGAGAAAGAGAGAGAGAGAGTACCAAAACGAAGTCGTTTTCGCACCCGGGCTTCTTGGGAGCTAGATTATCATCGTGTACTATGTCACCAGCTATGGCGAAAAATGGGTTAGAGAGAAGTGAAATCAAAAGGGTAACCCATAAAAGCCCTATTGAATCCATTGATTTCTTCTTCTTCTTCTTTCTTCTTCAGTAGGTGCTATTAAATTCCTGTTGTGTCAGTGTGTTGGTTCTCTTGCATCTACAACTTCACTTCGAGACTAGGAGTTGAGGGAGAGAGAGAAGCGGAAGAATTAAGAAGGAAGAATAGGAAATACAAATATAGTAGAATACAATTCAACGAATATGTTGTGTGTAATGGTATTGGTACCGTAAAGCCATAGATCTAGTGCTTTTGCCAAATGAAATGGACACGGACCTACCCGTACAGAGCCCTTACTTCCCTTGCACAGACATCTCAAATAGTTTTGCCTTTTAAAAGGGCTAAATATAGTATATAGTGAATCGCGATTATATCTCTGTTAGCTTAGAAGTTCTTATTTCTTAGAAACTGTTGCTTGAACATCATCCAGAACATACCGAAGTTTTTAATGCATCCCTGCGGCAATCGATTGTATCACTTTATTGCTTAGTCTTTAAATGTCATCGATAATGCTCGACAGATCAACTTGTCATCGTTGTCGAGGCTAAACATAAAATTCTTGAAAGTTTTTAGGTGATTGTCCGGGTCTTTCTTGCCGTCCTATTTTTCGAGCTTCGAGATATCAAAACGTTTCGGGAGGTGTCCCGACAAGATTTCATCTAAAATGGGGATGACCTCCAATTATGTCCGAAGCTAAAAGTTCTGCCTCTTAAACCTTCTGCATGACTTGCAAATAACCCTTCTTCAAGTGGGTTTGCAAATTGGCTTCCGACCTTATAACCATAAAACTGGCTCCCTGATGGGAATTGAAATTGGGGGTCATTCTGTTGTTCCCTGTTAACTGTGATTGTACCCATTTTTTCAGCAGATGTTGGAGTCACTTTGTCGACGCTGTTACCTTGAGATTTGGTTATCTTTGCTCGTTGTGACTTACGTCTTCGAAGCTCTCGCTCCCTCATCATTATTTTATCATTTCTAAGGCATCAAAAATTCATGTCCAGGGAAGAAGACTCACATATATCTTCCCCAGTTGAATATTCATATCCATACTTGGCCCGGAATCCAGACTTCTTTCTTGTAACCTCATCAGGCCTTCGCACTCGAGTTCTGCCTTTGTAAAAGTCCACTTCATCCCGATCGACAACGCGATTGGCCTCTTTTCCTTCCTCACACGTTCGTTCGCTTGACCGTCGAGCCGACATTTTTTTCGGCCAAAACCATCTTTTTCTCAACATTTAGCTTAGCAATATCGTCCAACAGCTATTACCTGGTCATGATTAGGGTCGACCGCTTGCTTCGGCCCTGATTACCCTGGTCGTCATCACCAAACAGCTCTTCAGAGTACCGACCCTCTGAATAAGACATCTTATTGTCAGAACCTCTCTCATTTGCCTGTCCTTTCCTAGCCTCGGTATTCATTCCTCGAATTTAGGGTTTTGCTAGGGCCGAGACTTTGGAGAACCTGATCTCCGGGTATCACTCGTTCCCACAGACGGCGCCAATGATAAGTGTCCGAATATCTAAGGTAGATTATCGGGTAATATGTATGGTAAAAGGGTGTGAGGCGAACAAGTACAAGATTCTAGAGAGAGAATGTAGTCAAAATAAAGTACCGATGATTAGAAAGTACCACTTTCCCAAAAAGGATCTTTCCTTATATAGTCCGAGTGGTGGGCTACACTGTCACATGGTATGTTTACTCTAATTACATGTTAGCCCTCATATTTATATTTTCTATCTTTACAAATAGATCCTTATACACTTACACATTATTAATTGAACCCCTTAATAATATAATCATATATTATTAATTATAATATATGATTATAATTTGTAAAATAATAACAACAATAATAATATTTACAATCAAATAATAATAATATTCAAAATGTAATTATAAAATCATAACAATATTTCTTATAATATTTAAAATTAAAATATATGATTTATATAATTATAGTATAATATAAAATTGATTAGCGTGATAAACGTGTCATTATTATTAGCGTGACTATGCGTGTACATGACTAGCGTGTGTGCGTCTTAGCGTGTGAGGACTGAGGTGTTATTATTATTAGCGTGACTTTGCGTGTATGTGTCTAGGGTGTTGCAGGAGAAATGTGGCATTTCTACATGGACTCATTTAAGTTTTGGCGTGTTCTCATTTATTTCTGGCGTGATTTATGATTCACATCTAGTTGCCATGTAAAATCATAATATATATATATATATACTTTGAAAACAAAATAAAAAAATATGGTTTTTTTAAAGAAATAAAATTATTTAATTAAAATAAACAACTGCCTAAAAAAAATTAAAAGAAAAAATTAAATTAAAATAAACAACTATTTAGAGTTAATTGTATTAAGGATGGCAATATGATGGGTCAGTCTGAATCAAACCGAATTTGGACCGTTCCGTTTGGGCTCGTTGTTTTTCACTCGAACCTGAACTCGGCCGGACCTGCAACATGTTTAATGTTTTTGAACCCATGCCCATCCTGTTTATGTATGTGGGTGAATCTGACCCGGCCCGCAAATATTACTTATACTATTTGAATTGTCTGAATCGGTACCGATAAGATATGAATTTTAGAAGGAGTTTTATGTGTAAAATAATACTTAGAAAGACTAATTCGTGAATAAACTTCTTGATTGCTTAAAGTTGTAGAGAGAGAAAGTATTTTTATAATAATAAATCACTTTATGGGGTCTTTTATGGTACAAGTGATCGGCCCATGGGCCTAACTACCTCTTAATCATAAACTTCACCCTTACATTTAGTTTTAATGATAATTAATCCTATTTCAACATTTACTTTACACTTTTTCCCCAACTTTATTGTTTCTTTGCAATTTCACCCTTGTCTTTTATTATTCCTTATCAGTAGCCCCCCAGTCCTTGTTAAAAATATTTTTACAAGGATTGTGATGAAGCCTTCGAATTTCTTCTTATCTTGCAATTTTCATCATAGAATACTTCTTCGAATTACTTTATGTCCTCCTCAACAATACTCACACAGCCCCCCCAATCCTTGCAATTTGTTAACAAAGACTAGAACGTAGCTCAACATAATTTTTTTTCCCCTCAAAATAATCTTATCAGAAACAATCATGTAGTCATTCCAGTGCCCTCGAACTTAGTTCTTAGAAAATTTTCATATCCTCTTCGAAGACAAACGTAGAAATATAATTGGTTGTAGCCTCCAGTCTTGGCTAACTAATTGTAAAAACAAGATTATACTAGCACATTTTCGCAAAAACTCTTACAAGCAAATCCCCTCGAATTTCCCAATGTTAGTTTTCATATCCCAATCAACAATCTCCCGCATTTTCTTTAATGATGTCACCCTACAAAGAATTTTGTCACCAAATCTTTTTAGAGCTATTATTATACTTCCCAAAGCTTCTCCTCATATCTTTTGCCTCTTCACCTTCTATCTCAGATCTCGATTCACTACAAATGCACCTATATTGCCTATAACACCCCTAGGAAAACAAAGGAAAATGTCCCCAGACATTTCTCTCCCCAAAATCCCATCTACTTCTATAAATACTTTCATTTCTCATTCATAATCCACTATTATGTTCTAAACTTTCTAGAGAGAGGAAGCTAGCTTATGCTCCCTAAGACTCGTCAAATTCTAGAGTGGTTATGCATTAGTCAAAAATTCGAAGAGATAGTTGCTGCTGGTACCTACGTTGAGCCTCAACCCAAACCTTCTGTTACCACTTATTACGGTTCTTGGCCTCCATCGGAAAATTCTCCTGTTATTATACCCTTTAACATTTTTTGTCAGAATCAAGCTTCCAATTTTAGTCTCCTCGAATCCATAAAGATAAACACCACAAACATTCTTCTGACAAAAGGAAAAGACATCACAAAGAAAATAAAAACTCTCAAGAACGTAAAAGTGCTAAAGAAACCTCTTCGGAAACCCAAAATCTGAATTAAACTCCAATAATCAACAATCCTCCTCGAAAAAATGATGTATTTGGATCAGATCTCCCAACCACCCCTTCGATGACAGGGCAATGAAGTCCACGATTTTCTCCTTCAAGAATTACCATAACTGACGATGAGGTACAATTAGTCAGAAACGAAGTCTTGAAAAATAAAGGAAAAGCAATCGCCTCAGAAAACCCTGACTCAGGGGCAAAAGAAATTCTCATAGTAGAGAAAAGTAAATCTGATGGTCCTTCATTGGCCTCTTCTAGTCAAGTATCTACAGATACCCCGACAATATTCGAAGAGCAATCACTGGAACTTGACGTAATTGTGGGCAACAACATCTAAGGCATCGAGAACAAGCATCTGGTCTCACTCCACAATATCTCCTACAAAGATTTCTTACCATCGGAAGAAACCATGATAAGGACTCGATGGTGTATCCCGTCGTATATTACCCTCAGATTCTCTGTGGAAGGTTAGACTCATTTATCAGTTAAAGACAATGAATTGATTGTCTATACTGAGATTATGAATTGGGGGCTAAGGTATCCCTTAGACCCGTTCTTCATTGAATACTTTGCCAAAATCGATCTCCGCCCTTCACAAG
Organism: Limnanthes douglasii subsp. nivea; assembly: GCA_036936605.1. Classification (NCBI taxonomy): domain Eukaryota; kingdom Viridiplantae; phylum Streptophyta; class Magnoliopsida; order Brassicales; family Limnanthaceae; genus Limnanthes; species Limnanthes douglasii. Next base: position 447,021 of record JAUPFV010000001.1, read on the forward strand.
TTGGTCCAAACATGTGGTTCACGCGTGTGGCGTGTATCATGGCTTCTCAGATTTCTGGCAATGAATTTTCTTTAGAGGAGCTCATCGGATTATCTGGGTTGGCCAAAAATCCATTTTCCCTTTTTACTCACTAACCTTTGGACGAGGACAAAAAATAGTGAAGGACTTACTCGAAGCTGACAAGAAGTAGAGGCAACAATTTCTCTTCTTCTCTGGTCATTGGGAAACAGACTCTAAGTCTACCCCCTCGAATCCACACAAACTATCCCTTTTGTGGACTAACATATGTAATTTTCTCTACTCTTACTTTAACCTTCATCGTACAATAATTTTCTAACTTTATTCCTCGAACCTTTGCATAACTATGAGCAGAATTTCAAAACCCTATGCTGATTATGTGGAAAGCACCACCAAGGTCTTCACCAAACTCAATGAATGGGCCAAAGAAAACTTGGAAAACAAATTCTACCTCTGCTTTATGAATAACAATTTGGCCAAGAGTCGACTCTGGAAGCTAAACCCCCTTGACAGACTAACTATGAAAGAGTTGATGACTCATCCCTCCCAACAAAAAGTCCTTGATCGAGTGGAAAAGAAGGATATCGTTATTTAAGTTCCGAAGCGCTCTCAAGCCAAAAGCTACCTGGATGATTCCGAAGAAGAAGTATCAACTAAAGATCTTCAATCAGACTCTGAGGGATTAGTTACTAACCAAGAGCCAACCTCTTCGAAAAATACTGCCACAACCACCTCAGTTTCCCCTCCTCGAAAAAAAAATCCATCCCATCAAAAAGAAAGAAACCAAGAAAAAACATGTTATTTTGGAGCCTATCCAGGAAATATCCGAGGGCAGTGGAACACAAGATGCTACAACTGAAGATGAAAATTAAAATAGAGATAAAGAAAATCCAGGTCAAATTCCAACCTCCCCACTTACCCTATCTTCAATTCCATCATCTAATAATGATCTCCCAAGATTAGTACCTCTCCCGATTCCTCGAAGTGATCATCCCTCAAACTGTTGATCCTATCATTTTAAGTGGGGAGTCTTCGAACTTTGATTCCACTAAAATAGGTTCTCTGACCAGCTCCTTCGAAATTCCTCAGGGCGATGAATTTTCTCTAAGTGTTTGAAGACTACTCTCTGCCAGCATGGGAAAGAAAATGCAACATCTAGAAGACAGGAAAAAACATTACAAGTTCAAAGCTTCTCTTGATTCCTCACAGCTTGAAGAAATAAAGAAACAACACTCCAATCTAGGAAGACAAGCTTATGCAATTTGGGAAAAAATGGTTGCCTTGGAAAACTATGTTCTTCTTCTAGAGAAGTGTTGTCAAGAAGAAAGGGATCTCTACCAGAAAAAGACTTGTGCTCAAGAAAGACTCCTTACAGAACTCAAAAAGGCTCACCAACTGTCAACAAAAGGGTTTAAGGATTGTTTGGAAGACTTTGAGACAATTGTAGAGGAAAATAAATATCTATTGAGGAATCTCGAGACAGAGAAATAAAACGTTGTGAATGCCTACGCAGCAAAATGCGTAGACAAGCTCAATGTCAGGGATGCTACCACTCGAGCACGATTAATTACCTAAATTCACGAGGAGTACCGTGAGTATGACTTAGGCAGTTTTTAGAAACTTGTCTCCCCCAAACTTTTCCCACCAAACATTGTTGTGAGTGATAGTGAATCATCGGATTCTAAGGAGAGTGACTCCTCGAAACAATCTAAGAAAGGAAATCTATGTTGTTCGAACCCTTTTTGTACAAACCCTTGTTAATTTCGAGGCTGTTTTTTGTAATGGCATCAACATGTTCCAAATAACATTTATCTCAATTTCCCTTGTATGCCATTGTAACACTTTATCAATTTATAAAATTTGCAACTTCATATTGGGTATGAAAAACATTGTATGTCAACTTGCACTGAATATAATAATTGTTTTATGCCAACTTTTGTTGGTCATAATAATCATTGTCTGCTAACCTTAGGTATGTTTATAATTGTCATAATTGGTAACCTACTTATCCGTCATACCTTATGAATCAGAAACAATAGTTTGAGGCAAAAGTTCAAATGTGGTGAGGTTAATTTATGTCTGAGGGTAATTTGGTAATTTGTTTTAGAGTTTGTGAAAGTTGGTATGTGTTTAATATTTTGAGTAGAGAGTAGAGGGAGAATTAAGCAGCCTGGTTGCAGTTAATTTTCATTACCCATATTTAATGAAGGTGGTTGGGTATTTATACCCTTTCATTTGGGCTTTATGGGTTTTCGGGTAATGTTTAATGGACACGGGTCATGTTTAAAGACCCACGAGCTCTTAGTAGGAGAGCAAGCAGCTTAGTCAAGAAGTGTTTAGGTTTTTAGTACTTTTGTCATAGTTTGAACAGTTCAATGGGCTAAGTGTTCAAAGTGGCCTGTCCGGTCTGGTGGCCTTGGTCCGATCTGTCCCTGTCCGGAGAGGAAGCAATATTCGGACTCATCAGGTGCCCCTTTTTTAGGTGTTTGTTCAAATACCTTTGCCAAAAACCTGAAAAATAGTCCGATGTCAGGGGCAGTTTCAATCCGGACAGGTATGTTAACTTGTGTTATGGCTTTATCCGAACTGATAAAGCTTTGTGAATCCAAACGGTTTTTTGCCAGAGTTTATGGGACACGTGTCACTTTTTAGTTGGTTTCTTCAACCGTTTTTTCACCTTGAATCTCGCACCCACCTTCTTCGAAAAGCAACCTCTTCATTAAAAAGGGTGACATCAGCGCCGTCTTTTAATCATTACCGATCTTTTCGAATTCTCCTAGGAATCAAACTCCTTTTTTCAGATTTACTATAAATTGAAATACTTTCTACTGTTTCACCATCACTCTCATTTTTACTCTGCAAATTCTCAAAGCTTTTTCTCTCCAAAACAAATTTTTACCCAGTTTGTTTATGTTCACGGCTCGGAACGCTTTGATCAAAGGCAGGTGGCTCAACCTCTCTGAACTAGAAAAAGCGCAAAAGGTTGAAAGGGAAAGGCGCATTGCAGCAGGCTTACCCACCTCCCCCATTGACAAACCAGTGACTGCAGCCACAGAGTCAGACCAGGGTTCTTCTTCTTCAAAAGGCATCAAACCAAAAAGGTTATTTCAAACCAATCTCTCACCCATTATCTCAGGTTCTTCGGTTCAAGAATCGGAACCTGTTGTTGAGCCAGGTGTAACTGTTACCAGCTTTAAAAAACCCTCCCCTTTCTTAGCTATGGGGTCAGACGCTGAAACCTCTCCTCAGAAATTAGTTGACCGAAGAAAAGGCCGGCTGGTCAAGGGTCTAGCTTCTAAGGGCACCCATTCGAAATCGGGTGCCAAAGACAGCAGTGCGGGGTCAGAAGTGCCCATTAGAGCTCACAAGGACAGGCTGTCCGGTCCGGAGGGCACTAGCTCAAGTCCCTCGAAGGAAACATCTGCACCAGAGCCCCAACCGGAGGCCATGAACCAAGAAAACACTGAAACCCAGCAGTCTGGAAGCCAGGCTGAGCCAAATCTAAACCTTCCACTCACCACTGCTACTGAAAACCCCTCATCAATCATGAAGGAAGTAATGGAGGACTCTATCGAAGAAGCCCCATTCGAGTCTGAGCCATCCGGACAGACTAGTGGTGCTGTTGCTGCCCAAAAAGACAAGGGCAAAGAAAAGTTGTGCTTGAGGCATCCAGATCTGCCGGGGTGTCTCGAAAGAAGGGTGGGGCCTTGTTTTCACAAGGTCAGTGTTAAGTACCTCCTTGCCTTGCAAAAGATCAACTACGCATTCATCCACACAGCTGAACTGGGCCGGATGCGTACGAAGTGGGGAATTCCGGAGAATGTGAAGATAAGAATCCTAATAAACCCCGAAACTCCCATGGATTGCAAGTTGAGTGAGATAGTCATCTTCACAGAGCTGTTTAAGTGGGAGCTAGATTCCCCTTGGACCCGGAGATCGTCAGATACTTTCATCTGATAAAGCTCTGCCCAAGCCAGCTGAGTCCCAATGCCTGATACACCCTTATGGCCTGCATTATGGCCTCTAGGCTCTCCGGGATCCCTCTGCCAATGGAAGAATTTGCTGTTGTGGCCAGCCTCAGTAGAAACCACCACATCCCCTTTTATCACTTCAACATGGGGGATGACTTCAAGGCAGTGGATGACTTGGTAGAGTCGGAGAGGAATTGGAGGACTCAATTCCTCTTCGTAAGTGGTGCTTGGGAGAACGGGAAGAAAATCAAGGCCGGAGTCAACCCCAGTCTCCTCACCAGCAGATGGAGGAGTGATGGTAAGGCTCCTACCTTATATTTGTATCTCTTCTTTTATCAAATTGTTTAAACTAATTAACTTTATCTTCTTCTTATCAGTACTACCCAAGGACTTCAATGACTATGTAAAGTCTGGGCAAACCACTTGCTCCAAAATCAATGCTTGGGCTGCTGAAAGGTGGGGAAACCGGTTCCATGATGCCTTCACGGCGGGCAACTTAGCAAGATCTCATCTTTGGAACACCACAGGTCGGAGAGACTTGACTTGGGAAGAGCTCACCACCCAGCCTTCTCCGGATGTAGTGCTCAAAAGGACGTATGAACCAGATGAGACACTTTACTTGTCAGGCCGGGCCAAGGCCCCGAGTAAAATGAAAGGCAAAAAGAAGGGCAAGAAAGTGGTGGGTGGAGTTAACCCTGCTGAGGTGGAGGAGGGTGTTCCAACGCATCCGGAGGGGCCAGCCCCCAGCCAAATTGATGCTACTCTCTTGAAAGCGGTAGAGCAGGAGAGTGTTAGGCAAGAGGTTCACTCCCCAAATCCTCCAAGGGCTTCCAAAAGAGACCGTAAACGGGGAGTTGAAAGCAAAGATCGGGAGGCTAAGAAGAAAAAGACCTCTAAGGGTGACGAGCTTTCTCTCCGACCTCCAGAGCCTCTCCCCCAAGCTGACCCCACTGACCTAACACAAGCAGAGGAGATACCTGGTGACTTCCAAACCGATGAGGTCGAAGGGGGAGGTCTTAGTATTGATGGGGTAGACATCACTGGTCTTGGTAGGCTTGGTGAGTACTTTATCAATCTTCTCAGAGATGATTTTGCTGGGCCTTATCTCCCTCCGAGCACTTTAAACACAGTCACTTTTAATGGTAAGACCTTTACTATTTCAAGTGAAAGGGATGTTATACCTCACTCTTTATTAAGAAATGTTCAGCCGGTGCTTGCGTTGGAGAAACAAGTTCGAAGTCAGGCAGATCTTATCAAAGACCTTAAGTCTGACAAAGAGAGGCTGTCCGATGACCTTCTTACTGCCACTTCAAATGCTGACATTCTAAAGGGAGAAAACGAAGAGCTGAAGAAAAGCCAAGAGGTGAGTACCACAAAAGTTGCCACTCTAGAAGACACTATCAGGGAGCTCCGGGAGAAGTTGTCCGGACTGGAGAAAGACCTCAACTCTTCAAAAGAGGAGACCAAGGCCAAAGATCAAGTTATCCACAACTTGACCAGTGACAAGATTGCTCTTGAAAATGCAGTGTCCCAAGCTGCAGGGGAGAAAGCTGATCTGCTAAGGGAGTAGGAGGCCAAAATCCAGGCCAAGATCAATGCTTATGCCAACAACATGATAGACACTCAAGAGCAAATGTACGCCAAGGTGAGATCGGACATGATCCTGCTTTTTCATGAGAAGTTCCCGCAGAGGAACCTGGGGGATTTATGGCCTCACGTAGAGCCTGAAGACCTCCCATATCACACAATGGCCGAAGGCGACAGGTATGGCTTCTCCAGTGCATCCTCATCTGATGACGAAGGGAACACCGGGGAGAGCCCAAACGAAGAGAAAGATGATCCCTAGGGGAAGAAGAAGATAGATGAAGCTGAGCCATCTGCAAAGGCTTAGCCTTAAATTATGAATTACTTTTTACTTTTCATGTTATCTAAACTAAAGTCCTTGGAAGGCCAATGCACTCTTTTTGTAAGTGTGTCCGGTATCTGACCGGATAGATCTTTTACTCTTCTTGGAAATTTGAAAGTCCTTGGAATCCCAAGGCACTTAAGTTATTTCAATGAATATCCTTGTTTTGCACAATTCTCACATTCTTTCATAGTCTGTTTCAATTTTGGTGGCTAGTGTTTAAATAGCCCTTAGTTATTTCATAATGAGAGTGTTTAAATTCTCCGATGACGAATGTTTAAGTGGTCATCAATCTTTTATTTCAATCCGGATGGTGTGACAAAAGACAAAGTAAGAACACTTCGGAAATTTTTTAAGAAGGCATCAAATTTCATTAAAAACCCGGACACCTCATTAAAACCTCCCCGCGCCACCAGGGTAGGAAAGAGTATGCCCCCATATATTTACATGGATGTTTAAACAAGTAAATATTTACACAAATGCTACTCCAAGTACATCCGGAGATGTTCGATATTCCAAAGGTGGGTCAAACCTCTTCCATCCTTGTCTTCTAGCCAATATGTTCCAGGTTTAAACTTTTCAACAACCATATAAGGTCCTTCTAAAGTCGGGGCCAATTTTCCAAGCAGCTTCTCTTTAGTGTGTAAGAATACTTTCCTTAATACCTTGTCCACCGGCTGAAAATCTCTTCTTTTAACTCTAGAAGCAAATCTGCTTCTCATCAAACCCTGATAGTGTGCAGCTCTAAGGTGAGCTTTAACTCGTCTTTCTTCTACTAGGTCGAGCTGACTTCTGATTGCCACTTCGTTAGCGCATTCGGAGAAGTTGTGAACACGAAATGATGGGAGAGTTGCTTCTATGGGAGCTATTGCATCCATCCCATAGACCAAAGCAAAGGGTGACTCCTGTGTTGCAGCCCCAGGTGTTGTCCGGTAGGCCCACAAAACTTCTTGTAAATAGCTAGGCCACTTCCCAACAGCCCCTTCCAAATTCTTCTTTAAACCGGACAATATAGTTCTGTTAGCCACTTCAACCTGACCATTTTCTTGTGGGTGGAAAGGTGAAGAGAAACAATGTTGTATACCCCTTGAGGCACAGAAACTCTCCATTTCCCTATTGTCAAACTGTGGCCCATTATCTGTCGTTATCTTTTGTGGAACACCAAATCTGCAACAAATGTTGGATAGAATGAATTTTATAACGGCTTTTGATGTTGTTCCTGCCAGAGGGGCTGCTTCAATCCACTTCGAAAAGTAATCGATTGCAACAATTATAGTTTTGCGCCCTCCGGACGCCATAGGGAGAGGCCCCACTAAATCCAACCCCCATCGAGCAAAAGGTATAGGCTCGGAAATTGACTCTAGAGGAATGGCTGGGACATGAATTTCATTGCTGTATCTTTGGCATGGGTCACACCTTCTTACCAGCTCTCTAGCATCCTGCATGATAGATGGCCAATAGTAGCCAGCCAGTAAAACTCTCCTTGTTAGAGCCCTGAATCCACAATGAGCTGATCTCTTGCCATCATGCAATTCAGAGAGGACTACTTGAGATTCATCATCCCCCAAACAGTGCAGAAGAGGTTTACTGTAAGACTTTTTATATAGAATGTCTCTCAGTATGATAAAACCACGAGCCTTGTGTTTCAGTTTTCTTGCCAGTGATTTATCCGGAGGCACGATGTTGTCGGAGAGGTATTGCAGGAGAGGAAATCTCCAATCCTGAGGATGTTTCACTTGTACTTCATAAATTTCTTCTTCTTTTCCCATATTAATTTGAATGGAGGGGCTCTCCAGCACATAGATCCATGGATACGATTCTGTGTATGCTATGGTTGCCAATGAATCTGCCAACTCATTTTCTGTCCTGGGTATATGTTCATAAATAATGCTTTTAAACTTGAGTGCTTCATTTTTAAGAAGAAGTAAATACTTCACTAGCTGCTCTTTTTTAGCCTCAGACTGACCTTGGGCATGGTGGATAAGAAGCTGGGAGTCACTTAATTGTTTGACCCTCTTAGGCCCACAAATAAAAGCTAACTTCAAACCAGCTATAGATGCATCGTACTCAGACTCATTATTGGAAGCCCTAAAAGCAAAACATATAGCCTGATACATTTTGTCACCCTATGGAGAAGTCAAGCACACCCCTGCTCCACATCGCATAGTGCTGGATCCACCATCCGTTCGGACGACCCAGACCTTTTTGTCTTTCTTCTCGGTAGTCTGCTCCGAATCTCTATCAGAGTGGAATTCAACTAAAAAATCAGTCACAGCTTGGCCTTTGATTGCTGTTCGGGGAGCAAAATCTATATCGAAATCCCCCAATTCTACCGACCACTTAGTCATCCTACTTGAAATGTCTGCCTTTTGGAGAACATTCTTCAAAGGAAAAGATGTTCGGACGATAATAGGATGAGCCTGGAAATAATGCCTCATCTTTCTTGCAGCTATCACCAGGGCCAATGCTAAATTTTCAAGTTTCAAATAGCGCCTTTCTGCATCTATCAAGCTTTTGCTGATGTAGTACACTAGATGGGGGTAATTATCCACATCTCTCACTAACACAGCACTGATGGCACAACTTGAAACTGCCAAATATACGAAGAGTATCTCTCCATCAACTGGTTTAAATAATGTTTTGGGAGAGGACAGATGCTTCTTGATTTCATTGAAAGCCTCATCACACTGTGAGGTCCAGTCAAATCCCTTCGCACCCTTCAAGGTTTGAAAAAACGGGGCGCATCTGTCCGAAGACCTTGAGATAAATCTGTTTAAAGCAACTAACCTTCCCGTTAATCGTTGTACTTCTTTAATATTCCGAGGAGGCTCCATTTGAAATAGAACATTAAGCTGGTCCGGATCGGGCTGTATCCCTTGCTCACTTATTATATAACCTAGAAACTTCCCGGATTGCACTCCGAACACACATTTTTCTGGATTTAGCTTTAAATTCACCTTTACCAAATTGGTAAAAGTTTCTTGGAGGTCTGCCAAGTGCAATTGCTCATCCACACTTTTCACCATCATGTCATCGATGTATACTTCCATATTCCTTCCAATATGATCAGCAAAGGCTTTGTTCACTAATCTCTGATAAGTAGCCCCAACATTTTTCAATCCAAACGACATTACCTTGTAGCAATGAAGGCCCCTGTCAGTGACAAATGTGGTATGCTCTTGATCCTTCGGATCTACTTGGATCTGATTGTATCCGGAGAAAATATCCACAAAGGATAGCAGCTTGCGCCACTAGCTGGTCAATCCGGGGAACTGGATACAGATTTTTTGGGCAAGCCCTATTGAGGTCTGTGAAGTCAATGCACATGCGCCACTTGCCATTTTTCTTTTTTACCAGGACCGGATTGGCAGTCCACAAAGGATATTGAGACTCCTTGATATGTCCCATCTTTGTGAGCCTGTCAACCTCTTGCACAATAACATCAGCCTTTTCCTTGGAAAAAACCCTTCTCTTTTGAACTAGCGGTGCTACGTCTTTACGGACAGATAGGTGATATGATATCACATCTGATGGACCCCCAGTAACATCAGCATTGCACCAAGCAAAAACATGCTGATGGCTCTTCAAAAACTTTAACATCTCACTTTTCAGATCGGGTGGCATTCTAGACCCTATCTTGACACTTTTTTTCTTCTTCTAAACAATGTGTTTCTACCTCTTCGACTGGTATTAATACTCCAGGGGCCTCTCTGGGGTCATCAATTTCACCCTCACCCCCAGAAAGCCCCTCAAATTGCTATTTCTCGTTGATACGAACTGCCCCCAACGTCCGGGGCGCCAGGGCTGTAGCATAACATTCCCTTGCAACCTTTTGGCTGCTTCGGATAACTCCCACCTGCCCTTGAACAGCATATTTCAAACACTGGTGGACTGTTGAAGCCACTGTATTCATCCTAGAGAGCCAAGACCTCCCTAGAATAGCATTATAGCATGTGGGACAATCTACCACAATAAAAAGTATCCTGACCATCTTCTTGAAAGGGCCCTTGCCCAATAGAACTTCCTCTTTGAACTCCCCGATCAGATCTGCTGAGCTGCCGGTAAAGCCCACAATTGATCTGTCCGAACGCTGAATTATGGATGGATTTTTCATTCTCTTGTAAGTGGTTAAGAAAAGGATATTGGCTGAGCTTCCAGTATCCACCAAAATTCGTCTTATGTCATTGCCCCCAATGGATTCTCCTATGACAACAGCATCCTCATGAGGGCCAGCTATATCTCTTAAATCATCTTCATAAAAAACAATGAAGGGGAATGGAATTTGCGATTGATAGGAAGTCATGCCTCCTTCTAGCTGGGTAGCTAAAGTATGAACGTGCCTCTTCCTCGAAGAAGCAGTAGGAGCTGTCATAGTATCTCCTCCGAAAATTGTAAGTGACTCAAAAAATTTGATGAGCCCAGAGACCGTCCTAGAATATTCCTCAATGGCACCTACTCTATTTCGAGTTGGATCAGGATCCAAGTATTCAGATTCCACATCAAACCTTTTGATTATAACCATGGCTCCCTCCGGAGCAGCATTACTTGGAGCAACCCGGTGAGTATTGTCAGGCCTGTTACCTCCTCTTCTTTTGACATTAGCCCCCAACTTTCCCCTTTCAATCAAGTTTTTAACTTCTTGTTTTAAAGCTATACAATCATCGGTGGTATGGCCAGTATCATTGTGATACTGGCAGAAAGAGTTATTGCGGTGTTCTCTAGGAGATTGCAGTGTGGCCGGTCTTCTATAGTGCACATCTTCCTTTGTTTTATCATAAATGGTGGCCACACTTTCTTTCAATTCTGCGAACCACTCAGGTTGAACCCAAGGCCCTCTCTTATTTCTGGATTGCTGACTCTGAGCAGGTGCAGCTGGCTGAGATTGAGCTTTAGCCCTGCCATGCCCCTGTCCAGTCTTCTTTGCCTTGTTCCCGGACTGATTCTGATTGGGGTTTGGTACCACCGGGGTAGACCTCACCTGCCTGTGCACCCTAGTTTTCTTTGTTTCATCAACGTTAATCTGTTTTCCAACCTGATTCAGCAACCCTCCCCAAGTCATGGCCTTCTTTCTGGTCACCGAATCAGCCAAATTCCCAGGGTTCAAGCCCTGCCTTAAGGATACCATTGCCACTTGCTCGAAGCAATCAGCCAACCCATTCTTGGTGTTCACAAAACGACTTATATATTCTTTTAAGGACTCGTTCGGTTCCTGGGCACAATGGATTATTGTGTCCCCATTGCCTTTTAGTTCTTTATTCCCAACGAACTGCCTTCGAAAGACCACCCAAAAAGTATCGAAATTCTTGATACAACCTTGTGGTAGGTTGTTATACCATTTTAGAGCACTCCCCGTAAACGATTGGGAGAATGCTCTACAAAGTAGCTTGTCATCATCATCAAAGTTCATCATAAAGTTCTTAAATTGCTCCAAATGGTTATCCGGATCAGTACTGCCATCGTACTTTTCCATTTTAGTGTTGTCAAACCTCTTAGGGAGGTTTCTGGACAGAATTTTGGAAGATAATGGAGATTGCCTCCAATTCCGACCACGACTGAACACAGTATCCTCATTGGGAGTTGCAAAGATACCTGGTTCATCGTGGAAGGCAAAAGGATCCATCAGCATCCGGTTTACATGCCTCCGGCTGTGGAATGTCCCTTTGCCAATATTCTTCTTCAACCTTCCATGTCTATCCCTTTTCCTTGAGTATTTTTTTATCTGTTTTTGCTTTTTTTAGTTCGACCCTCATCGTTGCTAGAGGATAAGGATTCTTCAACTCCCTCATCACCCGAAGAGCTATCAGAAGGCTCTGAGCCTGAGTCAGAACTCTCCACTGGCTTAGACCGATGAGACTTTTTGGAGCTGGCATGAGTCTTTTTGGTACTCACATGAGTCTTTGAAGGCTCATGCTCTCTAGGGTTATCGGTATGATGAGCAACTGATGCTTTCGATTTTTCTTTCATGCCCATCTTAGCCTTTTCAGCCCTCAGAGCTTCTATCTCGCCTTTTAACCTATCGCGCTCCTCGATGGTGTACTCATCGTTTTCACCCACCACTTCGAGCAAAGCTGATGGTACTTCCAGGGCGTCCGGATTCATTCGGACTGACCTTTCTTGTTGGTTTCGAATGCTTGATTCAGGCACCTTCGTGCTCCCACTATGGTCGCCAATTTGGTGAGGTTAATTTATGTGTGAGGGTAATTTGGTACTTTGTTTTAGAGTTTGTGAAAGTTGGTATGTGTTTAATATTTTGAGTAGAGAGTAGAGGGAGAATTAAGCATCCTGGTTGCAGTTAATTTTCATTACCCATATTTAATGCAGGTGGTTGGGTATTTATACCCTTTCATTTGGGCTTTATGGGTTTTCGGGTCATGTTTAATGGACCCGGGTCATGTTTAAAGACCCATGAGATCTTAGTAGGAGAGCAAGCAGCTTAGTCAAGAAGTGTTTAGGTTTTTTAGTACTTTTGTCATAGTTCGAACAGTTCAATGGGCTAAGTGTTCGAAGTGGTCTGTCCGGTCTGGTGGCCTTGGTCCGATTTGTCCCTGTCCGGAGAGGAAGCAATATTCGGACTCATCAAAATGTATTTATCAGCTAATAATGGCACCTCGTTAAAACCTGCATGTGCCTAACATGATAGGAAATAGTATGCCTTCGTTGTTATTCTAAACCTGAAAAAAAATCATTACATGTCAGGATTTTCATTCTTACTCTAGATACAACTTTAGATGCTCTATGTTCCATGGATGCTTGAGGTATCTCCCCTCTTTATCCGTTAACCGATACGTTCCATGTTTCACTTTCTCTGTTAGTTCATAAGGGCCTTCCCAATTCGGTCCCAACTTTCTGAGGATTTTTTCTTTGGCATGAAGAACTTTTTTGCGTAATACCTTGTCCCCCACCTTGAAATTTCTCTGCTTCACTTGTGAAGCATACCTACTCCTCATTAATTTTTGATAGTGTAGAGACTTCAATTGTGCACATCGTCTTTTTTCCTCCACCAAATCAAGTTCTATAGCCTTGCTTTGATCATTCAAGCCCTTTGTGTAAGCTGCCGCACGGTACGATGGGAAAATAATCTCGGAGGGGACCACCGCATCCATTCTGTATACCAAAGCAAATGGAGATACCGAATTTGTAGTTCGCGGTGTTGTTCTATAGGCCCACAATACTTCGTGTAAATAATATGGCTATTTTCCAGCCTTTCCTTCCAAATTTTTCTTTAACCCATCAAGGATTGTTCTGATGGTCACCTCTACCTGACCATTAGCTTGCGGATGAAATGGAGCAGAAAAACATTGTTGTATACCCCTAGAAATGCAAAAGTTCTTAAACTCCTTGCTATCAAATTGGGGTCCATTATCCGTTGTGATTTTTAATGCAACCCCAAAACGACAACAAACTTGATAACATCCTTTGCCTTCGTCCCCGCTAAAGGTTCTGCTTCCACCCACTTGGAAAAATAATCAACCGCTACTATAATCGTTTGTCTTCCCCTGGATGTCATTAGTAAAGGACCAACCAAATCAATACCCCATTTATCGAATGACAATGCTTCGGAAATACTTTCCAGCAGAGCCCCTGACTTATGTATTATATTGGCATACCTTTGGCAGGTATCACACATTTTTACCAATTCCTTAGCATCACCGGAAATAGTCGGCCAATAATAACCAACTATAAACATTCTTCGAATTAACGCTTCATATCCACAATGTGCTGATCCTTCCCCATCATGCAATTCCGATAAGAAAAATTGTGACTCGTCCTTAGCCAAACATCTAAGCAACGGCCTACTTAGGGACTTCTTGTACAAGACTCCTCCCAAAAGGGTATAGCCATGAGACTTAAACTGGATTCTCTTAGCCTCTCACCTATATGTTGGTAAAATGTCCTTTCCAAAAAGTCCACAATTTTCAACCTCCAATCGGCCGTAACAACATTGATTTCCTCCTCAATCGACATCGAATGCTCTGTATTTCTTGTAACCAAAGGACGCTCCTGAGTTATGACCCAAAGATGATTTTCTGATCGTGAAGCAGCTGCTAAGGAATCAGGGATCATATTTGCTTCTCTTCGAACATGCTCATATCTAACTTCATCTAAGGTTAAAACCAGATCATTCAACACTTTCAAGTATTTGATTAGCTGATCCTTTATTGCCTCTGATTCTCCCAAAGCTTGGTTGATCACCAATTGTGAGTTGCTGATTAATTTAACTATTTTTTCCCCACATACGTGAGCCAATCTTAACCCTGCCAACGCTGCCTCATATTCCGTTTCATTATTTGTTGCTTTAAAACCAAAACGTATGGCCTGAAACATCGTTAACCCATCAGGTGAAATTAACTGAACACCAGCACCACTTCTAAAAAAATTTAACCTCCCATCAGTCCAAACCAACCATTATATTCTATCGTGTTGATCAACAATTTCCATATCTGCTCTTTCCAAATGAAATTCGACCGAGAAATCTGCCAAAGCTTGAGCCTTTATAACTGTGTGAGGCTCAAAGGTTATGTCAAAATCTCTCAATTCGACTGACCACTTAGTCATTCTTCCTGATATATCCGACCTCTGCAATAAACCTTTTAGTGGGAATGTAGTTCGTTCTACTATTGCATGCGCTTGAAAATATGGTTTCATCTTCCGAGCAGCTGTTACCAAGGCCAAAGCTAACTTCTCTAAATTCAAATATCGTTTCTCTACATCCAACAGACTCTTGCTAATGTAGTATACTAGCTTTCAAACATCAAGCTCTTCAGAAGCAGCATAACGCTGACAGTAAAATCTGACACTGACAAATAAATAGTCAATTTCTCTCCCATCAGAGGTTTAGAAAGTATTTCCGGGGACAACAAATACTCATGGATCTTGCGAAACGCTTCAGAACATTCTTCGGTCCAAGTAAACTTACTGGCATTTCTGAGCACTTTAAAGAAAGGTGCACATTTATCCGAAGAACGAGAAATAAACGTGTTCAACGCCACTAATCTTCCTGTCAAAATCTAGAATTCCTTAATATTTTGAGGATGAGTCATGGTCCTCAAAGCTTTTATCTGTTCCGGATCAGCCTCATTTCCTTTTTCACTCACCATATACCCGAGAAAGTTTCCAGATGGAACACCAAAAATACATTTCTCTGGGTTCAATTTCAGATTAACCTTTTTCAAATTATTAAAAGTTTCTTCCAAAATCAGAAAAATGGTCTTCATATTTTAAACTCTTTACCATCATATCGTCAATATATACTTCTACGTTCCGCCCAATCTGTTCCTCAAAGGTTTTGTTTACCAGACGTTGATAAGTCGCCCCCGCATTTTTCAAGCCAAACGGCATTACCTTGTAGCAATATAATCCTCTCCCGGTAATGAACGATGTGCTTTCTTCATCCTTCATATCTAATCTGATCTGATTATAACCTGAATAAGCATCCATGAAAGACAATAATCGATTACTCGACGTAGAATCCACTAACTGATCAATTCGAGGTACCGGGAAAGGATCCTTTGGACAAGCTCTATTCAAATCCGTGAAGTCCACGCACATTCTCCACTTGCCATTCTTTTTCCTGACTAAAACTGGATTTGAGGCCCGTACAGGATATTGCGACTCTCTAATATGGCATATGCTTAACAATCGTTCGATCTCTGAAACTATAGTCGCAGACTTCTCCTGAGAGACATGTCGTCTTTTCTGTACGATGGGTCGAACATCACTCCACACTGCTAGCTTATGACAAATTATTTCCGGAGGCACACCTGTAACATCTTCTGCACACCAAGCAAACATATTTAACTTTGTCGACAGAAATGAAATTAACTTTTCTCTGAACTCAAAAGAAAGCATTTTTTAAATTGTCCCATCATGAAACTTTTACTCTTCATGATCATTATCTGGCACCAAAAACCCGGGGGGCTCCCTCGGATCATTACAGGGAATTATTGCTGAGAGAGTCCCCTTTAGCTGCTATGCTTTTTCCGACGTTCCTCCTTGAATTTACTTTGTGGACAAAACTATCTGATAACATTCTCTAGCTATCTTATGGATGCTCCTGGTCGTTCTGGTATTTTTTGCTACTATATACTTCAAACATTGGTGCACTGTAGAGATAACGCCACGCATCATTGATAACCAAGAATGGCCCAAAATCACATTATAAGATGTTGGTGCATCAACTACTATAAATAAAACTTCGACCTCCTTTTTGAATGCCCCCCAACTGAGTTCCACCAAACACTCAAACTCCCCCAAAACTATTGTTGTTGCTCCTGTAAAGCCTACTATAGTTCTTTCTGACCTCCGTATAACAGGTGGGTCAGAAATTCTCCTATAGGTACTCATGAACAAAATATTTGCAGAACCTTCTGTATCAATCAATATTTTCTGCACTTGATCACCAACTATCCCTGCAAAAATCACTATTGCATCCTCATGCGGGCCTGTTACATTCCTCATATCATCATCATCAAAATAAATAATTGGGGAGGGCGACCGATGCATCTGTGCTGAACCCCCTACTTCCAATTGCGTAGTCAAATTCACTATGTGCCTATTTCGTGAATTATTGGAATTTTCTACAATAGTAACCCCTCTAAAAATAGCTAGCGACTCAAAAACGCATAAAGACCATTCACCTTTCCTCTTGGAATAACTTCCTCTAGAATGTTAACATTGTTTCTTCCCACTTTGGGATCCAAATATTCCATTGTAATATCAAAAGCATCAACTTCCTCGGAAGTTACCATTGTTGTGTGAGGATTCTTTGGAACACCCTTCACAGCCGTATTTTTCTGTGTGTGTTTTTTCACAAAATCCAATAACATTCGTTTTCAATTAAAGCTTGTACCTCTTTCTTCAAAGTGATACACTCCTTAGTGTCATGCCAAATATTCTCATGGTATTTACAAAACCTATTAGCACTCCTACTTTCCTTGGGAGTTTGGATAGGAAAAGGCTTTCGGAATTGTACGATTGACTTTGCTTTATCAAATATTATAGCTACATTTTATGTTAACTCAGCAAAATAATCTGGACGAATCCATTTTCTTGAGATAGGCCTAGTTCCCTGTTGCGTGTTGTAGTTTTGCGGATTTGTTCGTGGCCTTGGCAGGTACTGGCCCACCTCTTTAGGTGGCACATTAACCCGAGGTGCTTGGCTACTAGACTTAGATCTCTCAAATTGATTCTGCTCTAGCTGGAAACTTGATCCTTTCTCAGATGCTTGAGTTTCTTCAACTAAAATCGTTTTCTCCACTTGATCAAGTAGAGCTCCAAAATTCATCGCTTGACTCTCAGCCACTGTATCCTTCAAAAGTCTGGGGAGAATTCCCATTCTGAAGGCAACCAATGCCACCAAATCTTTGCAATATTCCATATTCGTCTTTGTTTTGACAAACCGGTTGATGTAATTTTTTAAACTCTCAATAACTCTTTGCCTACAGTAAATTATCGTATCCACATTAGCTCAGAATTTATTTCTCCCTAAAAAATATTGCCTGAAGATATTCCAGAACATATTAAAAATTTTAATAGAACCTTGGGGTAGTGTGTTGTACCACTTAGAAGCAACTCCCTTGAAGGTTTGAGAAAATTCCTGACACAACAATCTGCCATCATCATCAAAGTTGATCATGAAATTTTTAAACTGCTCGATATGATTATCGGTATCCTGCGTTCAATCGAACTTTTCTAGCTTCGATATATCAAAAGGTTTTGGGAGATTTCCTGACAAAATTTCTGAGGACAACGGGGAATCTCTTTAGTTATGATTTGTCCTGTAAACATTAACCCTCGAATCTTCATGACTCGGAAAATAAAGCCCCCCT
This sequence comes from Limnanthes douglasii subsp. nivea, assembly GCA_036936605.1. Classification (NCBI taxonomy): domain Eukaryota; kingdom Viridiplantae; phylum Streptophyta; class Magnoliopsida; order Brassicales; family Limnanthaceae; genus Limnanthes; species Limnanthes douglasii. Next base: position 464,744 of record JAUPFV010000001.1, read on the forward strand.
CGGAAGGTAAGGTATACTGATGCTGCCACTCTGAATTCTGTTGGTCGACATTTTGATTCCCAGAAGAAAAGTTTTCCTGGTTATAAATTTGCTTCCCAGCATGTAAATTTTTTTCCCTCAGAGCTTTCCTCTCCGAACTTCTCCCTTTATGGTACTTCACATGCTTTTTTCCATGTCTCTTTTTTCGATGACTCCTTTCAGGAGACGAACGTAGTGAACTATAGCGAGAATAATCACTTGAGTCATAAAAAAACGAAGTGATGCTTTCCCTTCCTCCTAGAAGAATGCCGACCACGCCCTTTATACCGATCATCTTTGACACTAGGACGATGATACGCCTCACACTCATATTCTCCATTGTCATTTTCTCTCCGAACTTCCGAACGAAGGTTCCCCTAAAGAGCTTTTTTTTGCTTTTAATTTTTTGATTTCCATCAGCAACTCGTTTCTCTGGGCCACTAAGATTGACTGATCCATAATTTTTCTCGACCACTGACCATCGTGCCTTCCAAAGTCCTCACTCCTTTGGAAATCATGGCCGATGAGATTCTCCTCGCAGTTACTCACACCTAAATCCTCTTGCTCATCCATTCTGCCTGGATTTAAAAGAAGTTTCGGGAAAAAGAAAACCTATAAAATGATCTTCGTTTCCCACAGACGACGCCAATGATAAGATATGAACTTTATGAGGAGTTTTCTGTGTCAAACAATACTTAGAAGGACTAATTCGTGAATAAACTTCTTGATTGCTTAAAGTTGTAGAGAGAGAAAGTCAAACAACATAGAGAGAGAAAGTATTTTTATAATAATGAATCCTCTTTTCCAAGTCATGTGGGGTCCTTTTATAGTACAAGTGATGGGGCCCACGGGCCTAACTACCTCTTAATCACAAACTAGACCCTTACCTTTAGTGTTTAATGACAATTAATCCTATTTTAATATTTACTTTATACTTTTTCCCTAACTTTATTGTTTTTTTGCAATTTCACCATTGTTTTTTATTCTTCCTTACCACAAACCCAGTTCAAATTTGAAGGCTCGAATATGCCTCATTCTATAGATGTATGGTTAGGTGTTGCAACAGTATCAAATATATAAGCTTAAGAATTATTAAAGCACCAGTTGCTTCAGTAAAGGTATTAGTTGCTTCGGCTCAGAAGCCTTTTGTTTAAGCCAAAGTAACTGTTGACCATAGTAATATCATACAAGGCTTCAAATACTTCGACAAAGAAGCCATTCGTCAAACCAAACAGGTTCATCTGCAGTAAGCTTAGGGAAATACATTTGCTGCTTCGGTTGGGAAGACAATTTGTAAAGGTGAAAGAGGTCGGAAGTACTATGGATGAAGTAAAGTCTATACTAGCCAAGTAAGGGACAACCTGGACTTGAGTTATTAAGTGTGACAGGTGGAATAACGAGTCAGTTAAAGTGGTTAGCTCGATCTACTTATGATTCGAGGATCAGTTACTCTTTGTTACAATAGAAATAATTATTTTTTTAGGAGTTTGTTACATTATGTTGAAGAGAGAGAGATTTCCACCAAGAATTATGTATAGTGATCTTTGGACTTCAAAGAATTGGATGAGGTTTTGGTTGAGTGTACAATAAAGATATATATATATATATATATATATATAGAGAGAGAGAATATAATTAGTAGATCATAGAGCGATACTGGAACAGTATTAAGCTTTGGATTTAAAGTTTCTGTAAACACTTTGTTTTCTCTATTATCTTTATCTTGTAAACTGTTGTTATCGTGAGCAACCATGAAATGATATATGCTATGGCTCAGAGTGGATAGTATGCAAATTTCTGAACCACTATAAATCTCTGTGTTCAAACTTTCTCTTATTATCTTATTAATTTGTTAATTTTTCAGTAGAATTGCTATGTGTTTAAGACGCAATAACATGAAAACCTATTGCGTCAAACCAATATGAGAAGGTAAATCACACAAGGTGATAAGACGCAATAGCATATAAACCAACGTGAAAAGATAGACCACACAATGTGACAGACTCAAACCAAGAAAGTGTTTGTAGAGAGACTCGAACTCATGACATTTGATCACGAGCATGCCTTACTCCACCAACTCGGTTACCTAGATTGGGTAGCTATATATTTTCATTAAAATGATATATCAAGGATGCACCAACCGGATCATTTAGAAAATCGAATCTTTAAGCATTCAAAAGACTTAAATAGCATGAAAAGTCTAACAAATTATTTTGAAGCAGTCATCAATAGGGATGGCAATGGGTCGTCCACGGGCCGGGTTTGGGTCGGCCCGCTTGAGCCCGCTTTTTTTACACTTAAGCCCGAACCCGGCCCAACCCGCTCCCGGGCTCATATTTTCAAAGTCGAACCCGTCCGCTAATATCCGTCGGTCAACCCGGCCCGACCAGCGGACATTAATTTTAATATTTTTTAAATATTTTTTAATTTATTTTAAATATATTAATTTATTTTAAATATATTAATTTATTTTAAATATATTAATTTTATTATATATAGAAATATTATTTTTATATATATTTTATGATTCTTGGGCCGGAATGGACCGGAAAAATTTGAAACCCGAATCCGGCCCGACCCAGTTGCGGGTTATAATTTCTGAACCCAAACCCGGCCCGTTCTAAGTTCGGGCCGGACAAAACCCGACCGGGCCGGGTCGGGTCGGGCCGGACAACACCCGAATTGCCACCTCTAGCCATCAATGACCTTTAAATCGTTTTTTTATATTATACAACTTGGGCTTAATAAATCTCAATACTATAACATCGAGGCCTTATAGCCTATCATCAATGGAAGTTGTTTATCTTTGAAAATAATAGTCCAAAATATAAAATGTAAAACATAACTTTCAAAAATACATACTCAAATTTACCTGAAATAATTCGAAAATATTTTAGACTAAAAATAAATAAATGAGAAATAGCAAACCATTTTATGTTTTTGATGTAGAAAGACTACGTCTGCTTACTGCTTAGTATCGTAATTCTGAATATAGTCATCAGTTAAAAGACTCTTTCTTGCTGCTCCTCCGTTAGCGGCCATCAAAAGTACGTCTTGTTGTTGTTATTCAAAGAAACTTGACTCGAAAAATTAAATCTTTCGTTCTGAATCTGATGATGAATTGGGATGGCAAACCTCGACGAAGTAGTTTCACTACTAAAACTATTTCTTGCACCACTAAAACTTCCGAATACTCCTTGAAATATGATCGGATAGTGGTCAATATCAACACTTGAACCTTGTGCATAATTTGTTAGACCTAGACCTATTGGTCAAGTCAACATAGCAAAGAAGTCATTCGTCAAACCAAGCAAGTTGGTCCGCAGTAAGTTTAGGCAAATACATTTGCTGTTTCGATTGGGAAGACAATTTGTAAAGGTGAAAGAGGTCGTAAGTACTATGGATGAAGTAGAGACTACACTATCCAAGTAGGGGACAACCTGGACTTGAGTTATTAAGTGTGACGGGTGGAATAAGGAGTCGGTTAAAGTGGTTAGATCGATCTACTTGTTATACTAGGATCATTTACTCTTTGTTACAATATAAATAGTTGTTTTAGGAGTTTGTTATATTATACTGAAGAGAGAGAGGGAGAGAGAAAGAGAGAGAGAGAGAGAGAGAGAGAGAGAGAGAGGATAATTAGTAGATCATAGAGTGATACTGGAACAGAGAGAGAGGATAATTAGTAGATCATAGAGTGATACTGGAAGAGTATTGAGTGTAAGCTCTGGATTTGAAGTTTTTGTAAACACTCTGTTTTCTCTATTATCTTTATTTTGTAAAATTTTGTTATCGTGAGCAACCATGAAATGATATATGTTGTGGCTCAGAGTTGACGTATGCAAATTTCTGAAACACTATAAATCTCTGTGTTCAAACTTTCTCTTATTATCTTATTACTTTGTTAATTTTTCAGTAGAATTTCTATGTGTTTAATGATTTATTTCTTGAATTATTTGTTTGAGCCTGATCAGATCAGTTAGAGCTTGTATAAAGTGTCACAATTGGTATTAGAGCCTTATTAAGAAGTGATTTATGTAGCTGAAATGGGACTAACAACGTTCAAGATGGAGATGTTTAATTGAGAAATGACATTTTAGAAGCTAACGACAACGAAGGCGAGCAGTCCTAGTTCAACACAAGGTTCTTCTAGACCTTACAAAGGAGACTAAGCTGTTTGAAACATTTTCTGAAGCTTAGAAGCATGAAATGATCGAAAATGCTTACAACACGATCATGTTGTACCCGAGTGATAATGAGTTGAGGCAGGTCTCAAAATAAAATTGAGCAACTAAAGTTTCGAATAAACTAAATAGCTTGTGCATGAAACAATCCCTCACAAGTGGATTATATTTGAAGGCGTATTTTGTTCTTTTCAAAGTGCCGGATGATAAGTCTCTTGATGAACTTGATGACTTCTCCAAAATAGTGATCGATTTGGCGAACATCGCTGATGATATCATTGATGAAGATTAGGCAGTTCCTTATGCTAAAGACCATGAAGTATATTATCTAGTAAAAAAGGACGTCAATAGATGAGTTAGAACCTGCAATCATATCAAAAATACTTGGAACTGTGTAGTGTCAAAGAGTTATGAGTTTTAGTAGTAGTTATGAAGCTATAAATATTAGAAAGAGATCAAAGAAAAAAGATACATGTAAGATTAAATAAAAATTTAGATCGAAGTAAGAGAATATATTTGATAAGTCCAAGATTAAATGTCAACATTGAAAGAACCTGGGTTATTTCAGGAAATAGTGTCTCAAACGACTAAATAGGCAAGATGATTGTAAATCAGAACAGAGGGATGTTTCTACTACTTCTGAATGATGTGATTGTGTAAAGATTCTAGTGCACTCTTCAGATAAAGGCCAAAAGGAGTGGATTCTAGATTATTAATACTCATTCCATATGACACACATAGACTGGTCTAAATCATTTAAGGAGAATAATGTAGGCACTTTAGTTGGCAATAACAAGGTTTGCAAGATAGTTAGAATCGGATCTGTGAAGATTCGGATGTTTGATGGTTTTGATCGGATTCTGACTGATATGAGGTACATTGCCGATCTTGGAAGAAATTTAATTTCTATTTGCATGTTTGAAAACTTAAGTTGTTTTATCAAAGTTGAGAATGATTACATAAAAATCGTTAGAGGTTCTATAAACTTGGTGATGGGAAAATTGTTCAATGGATTATTCTTTGATTGGTCTTGAAGTATTATGGATGAAATAAAGTCTAACCTAGCCAAGTAGGTGACAACCTGGAATTGAGCTGTTAAGTGTAACATGAGGTATAATCAGTCAGTTATAGTGGCTAGATCGATCTACTTGTTGCACCAGAATCAGTTACTCTTTGTTATACCAGAATAGTTATTTATATATAGGAGTTTTTTACATTATACTGAGGAGAGAGATTGTCACCAAATATTTTATATAGTGCTATTTGGACTTCAAAGAAATGAACGAGATTTTGGTTGAATGTGCAACAGAGATAGAGAGATAATATAGTTAGTAGACCGAAGAACGGTCTTGGAAGAGTATTGAGTATGAGCTCTAGATTTGGAGTTTTTGTAAACACTTTGTTTTCTCCTTTATCTTTATGTTGTAAACTGTTGCTATTGTTGAGCAACCATGAAATGTTATATGTTGCGGCTCATAGTGGATGTAGCCAAATTTCTGAACCACTATAATTCTATGTGTTCAAACTTTTTCTTACTCTATTATTACTTTGTTAAATTTTTAGTATAATTGGTACGTGTTTACTGCCGTAATTTTCAGACCGATCCGTTTGAAACCTAACCATATCGAATAGAGCTTGTATAATGCGTCACAATTCCAATATAATGGTGAAGTTTTGACATAAAATACTGTGTATACGTTGGACTCTTTTATATATTCTGACTTTTTTTTCTACCAATGATTTTTTCCATATAAATTTCAAGATGACAAATCGATTCTTTAATCCTTCAAAAAGAGAATGTTTAGTTTGCCATTTGCAGAACATAAAAATCCATGTTTGGTTGACATTGAGACGAGAATGTTTAGTTTAGAATCACAAAATGTATCTAAGCGGTTTGTATATTAAAAAATATTCCCTGAATTAAGATTCGAAACAAGAATACTAATAAAAAAATACTTTTAATAGTCCAAAATATATAAGATATCGATGGTTATAGGTTTAAGAATGATGATTCAAGAAAGCTATATATTTTCATCTTTTTTAGGGAACCCGCAGCCGCAACGAGTGCGCACGAAGTAAATCCTCAATCTCATGCAATAGCAACCAGCAAAGTGACAGACTTACACCAAGAAAGCATTTGTAGAAGGACTCGACAACCACACAAAGTAACAGACTTAAACCAAAAACATTTGTAAAGAGACTCAATCTCATGACCAAAATATGCCTTACTCCTATAACTCGACTACCCGTTAGGATAGCTATATATCTTCATTGATACACCAACCGGATCATTTGAAAAATCGAATTAAATAGCACAAATATTATTTTGAAGCAGCCATCAATGACCTTTAATTTTTTTTATTTTTTTTTTGGTATATTAGACAACTTGGGTTAAATAAATCTAAATACTATAGCATCCAGGCCTTATAACCTATCATTTCAATGGAAGTTGTTAATCCAAATACTATAGCATCCAGACCTTATAACCTATCATTTCAATGGAAGTTGTTTGTCTTTGAAAATAAAGAGAGTCCAAAATATAAAATGTAAAACATAACTTTCAGAACATACATACTCAAATTTAACTGAAACAATTCGAAAATGTTTTAGACTAAAAATAAATAAATGAGAAATAGCAAACCATTTTATGTTTTTGATGTAGAAAGACTACGTCTGCTTACTGCTTAGTATCGTAATTCTGAAGATAGCGTTCAGCTAAAAGACTCTCTTTCTTGTTGCTCCTCCGTTAGCGGCCATCAAAAGTACGTCTTGTTGTTGTTATTCAAAGAAACTTGACTCGAAAAATTAAATCTTCCGTTCTGAATCTGATGATGAATTGGGATGGCAAACCTCGACGAAGCAGCTTCACTACTAAAACTATTTCTTGCACCACTAAAACTTCCGAATACTCCTTGAAATATGACCGGAGAGTGGTCAATATCAACACTTGAACCTTGTGCGTAATTTGTTAGACCTAGACCTGTTGGTCTGGTCAGCATAGCAGAATAAGCTGAGGAATTAATCGGGTTAACCGGATACGGATACGGCGATGTCGCCATTTCTCCTGCTCCTATTTGAACCTCTAGCTCATGACCGTTCTCATTTACCAGAACCTTTTTCCGTTTTCCAAGTCGCTCTAAGCCTATATTATTGTTCCGCGTCTGTGCTGGCATCCCTAATACAACACTCTTTTGATTATCCTGAGAAGGCTGAATGCTTTTCATATACATCTCAGTCTCAAGAGAATTATTGTTAAAGCTTTGGTTTGTGCGAACATTTTCAATGCTGTTGCTGTCGCGCCCGTGCTCTTGAAGCTGAAGATTGTTTTGGTTGTGGATTTGAACATCTTTCTTGAGTTTCTCTTTTCGGTTAACGTTTTCAGTATTGTCTAGTTTGGCCATCTCTTCTCTCATATACACCAACAGATTTTGTTGAGTAACCTTTAAGTCCTCTAGTAAAGATTGCCTGAACATATCAACATCATGTATATATCCTTTCATAATATGTTCTACTTTACCCACCTTGCTTTTGATTTTCATTTTCATTTTCTTCGCCTCCGGCTCCGAACGATCATCTTGATCTTGCTCTTCAAACTTCTTGAAGCCGTGAGATGAATGTAGCTTGAAGAAGTTGTTGTTTGAAGACATGACGCGCGACCCCTACAGAGCGAAACCAATGAAGTTAAATTATACGATTTCATAACAGTTTTGTTTTGCCATTCTCTAAAACAAAAACTATGTAAAGTTAAGAAATGAATTACACAATTTGTAACAAATTGAACCGTAAACCAGATCGATATTAGTTCTGTTCGCGATCCGGTGAACCATTAACGGGCTAAATCACAATAGGCATCAAAAAGCATATCACATGATTTCAACAACAGTAAAGAAAAGACACAAAAATTAAGCTAACCATAAACCAGCCAGCCCTCAATAAACACTACTGATATTATACAAAGAAGACTACTTTCAAATAGCTGCTGCAGTTTCACTATCATAAACAAAAATTTCAACACCACAATTCTGTACTACTCCGATAAATCAAAATCTCGTCTAATTTTCCAAAAACTACCAGTCCGATCGAATGCGAATCGTATTGTGCACTAACAACATAAACATAGTCTAAGATTTTACATGAAAGTAGAGAACGGAGAAGCATATACAAATGAAAAACAATATTTATTTATTTACTCACCAAGGCAAATAAGAGTTAAAGGTAACTAAAACTGAATCATGTCTTCATCGTCAATATTGTGTTGTTGTTCTTACGATGGTCTGAAGAGAAAGGGAGAGCATTGTTTTTTCTTTTTCTATGTATGGTTATGGTGTCTCAGTATTCAGATTTATTATACAAGTTACCTTACCTAATGCTTCCTGAATTTTTCCTATTTTGCATTGATTTTCCTTCCTAATATCAACCTAAAGCTGTAACATATACATCATTTTGATTTGTTGCTCTATTTGTTTTAGTAGTGCATTTATGTCTCCTTCAATTTTCTTACTAAAACATAGTAAGATTTGAGTAATAATATTGAGTATTACCAACTCTCTCTTCTTTTTTTGGTTAAAATAAAATTTTATTAATTACTAGAATAACACACATGGAGAGGCACTTTGAAAGCTAGTCTCTTGGTTACAAAATCATATGGATAAGCCCATATACCTATCAATATAATTTTGCCTTTTAGAATTCACCGCCAAACTTTGGACCCCGTCGATGCTTCAGCGAAAATTTTGACCTCGTATTGGATTTGGATCTGTCCGTTTGGATCCGATATTTTTTTAATCTGAATCTGGTCCGGTCCACTCCGAGCTAAAAATTTCCAAACACTCATCCTACCTCAAAAAACAATATCTTATGGTCTTATTCATTAATTTTACTTTTCTTTTTAGTCATTAATTCATCATAATGAGTGATTTTATTGGTTATTTGAATAAGGACGACAAAATATTTGACTGGTAAGGTTATGCTTAAATCATGTTGAATTTTCCAGCACTTTAATTCTGGCATTGTTCGTATCCATATATATGTAATGGTTCTAGTCTTATCTTTGTTAATCAAGTACCTAGATTTTTCTTGAAAGTGATAAGGAAAATTAATAACTCTTTTGGTATTAGAGATTGATCCATTAGTAGATATAATGAGGTCATCGGCGAAAATCAAACATGTTAAGACCAAGAGACTACTAATCTTATATCTCAATTTTTTGTTTTCTTCAAAAAACTTTTTTACTCCCCTAATATGATATTCATCTACTATTATTAAAAAGACTTTGAAAAATGACATCTCTTTGTCTAACCTCATTAAATGACTTGAAGTATCCAAAAATTTGGTCATCAACTATGATAGAGAAGCAGGATAAACTTATACTTTATTATTATGTTAGAAACCTATTTTTAAACCCAAAGGCTTTTGTAATCCTTAGAATAATTTTGAATGAAATCGTGTCGAAGGCTTTAGAATGTCCAGCGTAATCATTATGTTGTTCCCACTCACTTTCCTTTTTAAGTCTTGCACAAGCTCTTAAGTCAACATAATGTTATCTTGAATATTCTTGGACTTAACAAAACCACTTTGTTCCATACAAATCATCTTAGGTTATAGTTTAGAAATCATATCATTTAAGATCTTTGAGATAATTATGTTAAACATTGTACATCAACTTATCGGCCTAAAATCAATACAATTTTAGGATTTTCCAATCTTTGGGATGAGGCATACAACACTTGCATAGACACCAAAAGGAGTAGATTGACCCATAAATACGACTTCAAAAGCACTATATAGGTCCTTAGCAATTATTTTCCAGCATGATTGGAAGAATTTTCCATTGAAGTCATCCACTATAGTAGAGCTATTTGGGCTTAAAAATTTAACAATTCTATGGATTACATCTTCGTCAGGTTAGCCAATAAGGTTTTTATTATCTTCTTTAGAGACAAAGTTATGCATAATATTTTATAGATCATTTTAAAACCAGCTTGATATATTTGAAAAGTTAGGAGAGATTTAAAATGATTCGCATGTAAGTTTTCCATCTCAGTTATATTTTGTAACCACTTATCACCATCAAGGATACCTTTCATTTTGTTTTTCTTTCTCGTTTTCTTAAAAAAATTATGAAAGCTTATTGTGTTTATGTCCATATTTTTAAACCAGTCTCAGTTACTTTTCTGTTTAAAAAAATATCTTCTTTAGACAATAATTGCAGTAGTTTAGTGTTTGATTTAACTAAGCTGCTTTTGTCTTCCAATCTCTTAGAATTCTCATAACAAGTCTTCTTGAATTTAACCTCTTCTTTTGCTTTTACTATTGAGTCAAGTATATTCCTAAAAACATCCTTATTCCATCTTTGAAGCTCTTGTCTTAACCTTTTAAGTTTGTTCCAGAAGATATTTATAGAGGGTCATCCAAATTCTCACTCAGTTAACTTCTACAATCTTATGGAAATCATCATCTAGAATTTGAAAGATGATTTAGGTATGTTGGATTCAGTAGTTACAGAGCATGACTAGAGGGGCATGGTCTTAACCAGTCCTAGATAAATGTAAAACAAAAGTATCCTTAAAATAGGCAAGCCAAGCAGTGTTATATAAGACTCTATATTTTCCACTCCTATTGTTTGATCATGTAAAATTAGAGTAAAAAAAGCCTACATCCTCCAATTGACAATCCAAGATAATGTTTTTAAAATTATCAATACTCTTAAGTCATAGAGTAGAGCATGACACCCCAATAGGAGTAGTCGAGTTGGTGGAGTAAGGCATGCTCGTGACCAAAGGTTATGAGTTCGAGTCCCTCTACAAACACTTTCTTGGTTTGAGCCTGTCACCTTGTGTGGTTTACCTTATGGCGTTGGTTTGCAGGTTATTGCGCCAGACACATGGTTTATCCTGTGTGCACTCATTGAGTAGCCGCCCTGTGTGTTGTGTGGTTTACCTTCTGGCATTGGTTTGCATGATATTGCGTCAGACACATGTTTTACCCTGTGCGCACTCGTTGAGTAGCGGCCCTGTGTGTTGTGTGGTTTACCTTCTGGCGTTGGTTTGCGAGCTATTACGTCAGACACATGTTTTACCATGTGCGCACTCGTTGAGTAGCGGTTGCGGGTTCCCTCCGAAAAAAAGAAAAAAAATAGAGCATGATAGATAATATAGAATAGTTATTTTTTTTCTTTTACTTTTCCGTATTAGGAATAAAACAATATATAAAAAACAAAAAGAGTTATTTCAATTTTAAAACTTAAACAAAGTTAACTCTCAAATGTGACATAGAAAACCGTTTAATTTAAATGTATCTATTAAATTTAAAAAGATAAATTTAAAGGCTCGTTTTTATATTATCTATTAGAACATGTTTTTACCAAAATAATAGATATATTTATATTTTATTCTCATTTAGATAGTCTCTTATAGATGCTCTAATATTATTGGTATTTTTAAATTTGATACCAATAACACTTTTATATTACGTTAATGTTTCATATTAATTAGCAAATAATATTAAGGTAAGTTACTATTAACCATGTAGGTAAGCTTCAAATTACCGATAATCACTTGTATTTTGAAGTTTATAAAAAAAAATAACTGCAATATAAAATCTTCCAACAATACTTCTGAAAACATAACATACACACGAACAAAAACACATATATGTCTATTTTTTTTAAAGACGAATAAAATGAAATCTATGAGTGATATATTTGGAGATTTTTTTGTTTTTGACTTCACAACAATTTACACACAATTTCGGAACTAAAACAAATATTAAAATAAATCTTTCATGGATCTAGTTTTGTTCGTCTTAAAAAACGAAACCACTGGTATTTTCAGATATTCTTTTAGAGCTATGGTTCGAAAGATGATATTTAAAAAAAACACAAAAAGAAGAGAGAAAATAACACAATAAGACTTATTGCGCAACCAAAATTTTTATTTCCGTTATTATTTTCTTCTTATTTATGCAACACATTTGTAAGTATTTTTCGTAACTGTAATTATTTTTATTTTCACAACCAATTTACACGTAATTTCGCATCCAAACAAATACAAAAATAGTTTTCATGGATCTAGTTTTGTTCGTCTTGAGAAATAAAACTAATGATATTTTGGGATATTATTTTTGTGTTATCGTTTAAAATTTATGACATTTTAAAAAACACAAAAAAGAGGAGAAAAAAATAACACCATGAAACTTATTCCGCAACCAAAGTCTTATTCCCGCAATTGTTTTTTTCTTATTCCCGCAATTTGCACATATTTCAGCAACTCTTTTTTGTATATTCTCGCAACCAATTTATACAAAACTTTACAACTAAAAAAATTAAAATATATATTTTGTTGATCTAGTTTTGTTCGTATTAAAAAAACAAGACCAGTGTTGGAGCTATGATTTGAAAGATATGACATTTTTAAAAAATAAGAGATAGAAAATCACGTGATCAGACTTATTCTGCAACCAAAGTCTTCTTTCTGCAACTATTGTTTTCTTATTTTCGCAATACATTTGCACACATATATATATACATACAATTCTATTTTATCTATTTTTGCAACCAATTTATACGTAATTTCTCAGCAACAAAAAATCAAAAAATATATTTTATGGATCTAGTTTTATTCGTCTTAAAAAAACCAATTATATTTTCTAATATATTTTTAGAACTATATATTGAAGGAGATGATGTCTTTTTTACTCACAAAAAGAGTGAATAATTGTTGGGAATACATTGGTATAAAAAGCAACTTTAGGTTGTCATCTCTATATATTAATTTATGAGTCAATAGTCATATTTTAGTTGTTATTGATATATAAGTGTGAGGCTTAAATAAGGGAATAAACTCTCGACCATCCAGTTTTTCATTTAGTCCATCAATTTCAAAATCATCCATAAGGGTCTCTAAATTTGGCAAAATCTATAAATTAGGTCATAACTTACAAACTCTATAAATTTAGTCTTCCGATTTGGCAAAATCTATAACTTTAGTATATGGTGATGAATTTTTTTCTTGTTATCAAAGACTAAATATATAGATTTTGCAAAGTCGATGAACTAAATTTATAAATTTTGTCAAATCCGTAAACCCTCACCGATGAATTTACAGTTGATGGACTAAATGAAAAAAATGGGATAGTCGAGATACTATTCCCTGATTTAGTCCTAAATGTGATGACACGTGCATAACAAATGAATATCCTTATATTAATACATATATTATAAATAATTTTATATGCTTCGAATGCCAACAATAACATCTAATTTTGCATTTATATTTTATATCTTAATATTGTAATTTAAAAACTATAATCTCCCAAAGTTATATGTTACGAAGCCATAACTATAATTTTGAATTACTATTGAAGAACTTAAAACTTAAAAAGTTATTAATAAACATAAAATATAAAATTAATATAGTTTTCAAATAACTACAAAATATGTTATATATCAAAATATTATAATTATTTTCTCTTCGTCCGTGGAGGTTTTAACATAAGCAAACCTATTTCGTTTTTTAAAATATTGTATTTACTATGGATCACAACTGGACATCACAAAAATCTTACAAATCTATAATTTTGAGATAATAATTGGAAACATTAAAAAAAATTGATTAAGAATGATAGATATATTTCATATTTAATGTTTCGCAATCACAATAAAATCGCAATTTATAAAAAATGATGTTGGATAATTAAAGAAAAACATTCTTTTGATTATAAAAACAAACCTTAACTAAATTCACAAAATTATTGTATATATCTCCAATTGATGGAACTGAGATTCAATAACACCAACATAAAAAGTGAAACAAAAACAAGATATATAAATTGGTAAAAAAAAAATTAAAGAAAAAACTAATATTTATAAAAACAAAATATGGATTATAAGGACAATAAAGTGGAACAAAAACAAAACATGTGAATTGATAAAAAAGGAAAAAATAAAAAATAAAAAACTAAAAAAGTTAAAATTTTGTTAATAAAATCTCAACATTGAGACCAAAAAATACGAAAAAATAATATAAAAAAGCATCTCCATAACTCATACTAATCGCATATAACCCATACCGTTAGAATGGGTCTGAAAAAATCAGACATCTAAAGTTGTTTATGTGTTGCATCATTTAAGTTATCATCAGACACCAAAACTGTAACAATATCCTGATTGTACCTTTGTAAAAATATCCGGAGGAGATGGAGCTCTAACTATTAGATTACACGTTACTTTACAAAATTTCACCTCCAATTCCACCCCTAAAGCTCCAGTCACGCATAGCTCTTAGAAGACGACGGACTCAGAGCTTAGATAAGCTGCACAAGAAATAAAAGACAACTTTTTGTGGATAGAAGTAGTATCTAATACAATTAAAACTATATAATCTATCAAACTCTGCAACCAGAGTGGTATCCAATGGTAGGTTAAAGTTTCAAGATTATTTTCTCTTTTCAAACTTCTCAATAAAGTTTTACTTTCGATATTAGTTAACTATATGAGAAACCATAACTCACATTATTGCATTAAAAGGTGCTTGTAGTTCCTCTGATTAAGGACTCCTCATGATTTGCCTTTTAAGTATAGCTTTTATGGGTGCCTCTCCACTGGAGAAGAAGCTCATAGTTCTGTGACTCATACTTAAGACTCATGTAAGAGAAAGAACCGCAATCATATCGAAATCTTCAGAGGCATAAATTCAATTTGAGTATGTCCATCGAGTATCAGTGACTCTCTGGTAGCCTGCAGCCATTAATTCAAAAGAAGGTTAAGAAATTGAACGAAAATTGTTACTGGATATCTGTCTATGAATAAGAACATACAATGTCTCTGCAAAGTGTGGTTTTAAAAATTAGTATACTTGATGATTAGTGACAAAGAAACTTACCTCCATGGGAATTCGCTTGTGTCTATGCCTGCTTGGTGAAGCTCGTCAACATACTGCAATGCTTCCCGGCATTCTTCTCGGTCATCGAAGAACTCCTTTTTGTCACCTTCAATCTGGTATATTTCATGGCCCTTTCCAGCCACCACCTGGCACATAAAGTAATTTAAATCACTAGATGATTTTATGGAAAGAAGATGTTTAGCTCGAAAAGTTGAAAAGTATTACATCCATACCAAACAGGTCCACTTAGTAGGATGAATCACAAGAGGGAGGATGAAATGTTTACTTATAATGCCAGTCAAAACTAGTGGCACACAAACTGAAACGAGTAGAATTGGTTTTTGAATAAGAAAATCATATTAGCTTGTCTTGTCTAGTCTCTTTAAGTTCAGATTAAAGTTCCGTGCGGTTCGACAGGTTCAGATGCTATCTACCCTACCTATTACTGTGCTGCATCACATGTTATGTTTCAGTAGAGGACTAATTGTTCAGGGTGGTTGAAACTGGGAACTGCCAAAGTATTCATAAAACCAAACTAAAACTTTTCTTGGATTTGGTTTCAATTCAGTATGGAAATATCTTCTACACCTTGTTTGTCTAAATAACAAGTTTAACCTTTAGAATGGGTTGGTTACACTTATATAAACATTTAAGATACATCCATACTACTAAGTTCTCAAACATAGCAAATCAAGGGGTTTTTATTTAACTTACAACCATGTCACCTTCTTCGCCCATAGCAACTGCACAACGCACAGCTACTCGCCTTATGTCGTGGACAAAAATCCGATGACCATTTGACAGAGGTGGGTAATAATCATTCTCACCGTGTTTCAAATAATCTTGCATCGTCCAACCTATGCCAGCTAACATATCATCCAAGATGTCCACTGATAGCAAGAAAAGGTACTAGTGTAAGTGCAAAACATCAAGCCACTCCACTCAAATATAATTAGTTTATTTTCTTTCCAAACAAATATCGAGTGGTGTTACATACATGGATCTTCATTCTTGGGATTGTCGGATGTCAAAATCGTCACATCACTCTTATCCGTTGCGATTTTTGTCATGATGGGCCTCTTGCCTCTGTCACTCTCCCCTGTACAACCAAAAACTGCAGAAATATGCAAATAAATTATCAGAATTAAATATAACTTTTATAACTAAAATGTTACTGCCAATAGTTCATCAAGCTTTTCAAAAAGTTTTACCAAGAAAGCTAGGGGTGGTGACCGAAAAATAGAATAAAGCAATTTTGAATTTTGAATGTTATAGCCAAGATAGACGATAACAACTGACAAGGCTAGAATCAGGAATGATAGGACTTACTAGCTTCTGTGTGGTAAAATTTGGCGAGGTGTCATTCAGGCTTTCAGATTTGGATTGTTCAGCACTTGCTTATGACAAGTTCAACATACTCTATATAATTACAATTAATTATAAATAAATGCATAATATAATTACATATATTTGTTTTAGTTTTAGTTTCTCCACTTGTTTTTTTTTATTCATTTTGGTATTAAATTCTTGAAGAGTTGACTAGTTTCATTTGGTTTTATAAAGCCTTGTCTAAAACAAGAATTGAAGTTGTCAGCTATATAATAATCCATTGAAGACAATGAGTTTTCTATCCACTTATTCAAAACCAAGAGGCTATTTTTTATTCTCTAAACATAGAGGAAGATGACTGGTAAAAATAAGAATATGAAAATCTTACCAGTGATAATCCTTCTGGGGCCAAGCTCTCTAACTGAATCAAGCAGTCTAGATAGTCCATCAGGAGTATTAGCATAGTCCACAATCACTCCAAATGCTTGTTCTTCATCAATCAATTCACACCTACCCGGAACTGCATCAACCTCTTCAATGCCCCTAACAATGTCCTCTAATGGTGCTCCGACCGCAATCCCAACCGTAACAGCTGCAAGAATGTTGTAAATATTATGTCTTCCAAGCAAGCCCGAAGAGATCTCTAACACACCATGTGGGGTATTAACCAAAACCTGAGTTTCAAACAGAGAAAGTTCATACTTCAATGGATGCACATCAGCATTTTTATTTTCCATTGCAAATGTAAGAACAGGGACTTCGGGGTTCCCTTGCGAAATAAAGAATGCTGCATTTGGGTCATCGATGTTCACAACTTTTCTATGCCGTTCTGGGTCTATCATCTTAGCAAACAACTTAGCTTTAGCATCTCTGTATTCTTCCTCTGTCCCGTGGAAATCCGAATGGTCTCTTGTCAAATTCAGGAAAACCGCAATATCGAAATCGATTTGGTTGCATCTCCCTAGTGCAAGTCCATGAGATGAGGCTTCCATGACAACAGCTTCAGTTCCATTGTGAATCATCTTAGCCATCAAATTCTGAATCAAAACCGAGTCTGGAGTTGTAGTAGGGGACTCGAGTTTATTATCACCGTGGATAAAGTAAGAAACCGAGCTTAGCAACCCAGTTCTTAACCCCATTGCTTCATAGAGGCTTTTTATCAAATATGTGGTGGCTGTCTTCCCGTTGGTCCCAGTAATAGCAATAACAGCCATGTTTTTGGATGGATGTTTGTAGAAGGACGCAGCCAATGCAGGTAAAACCGCATTTGTATCTTCCACGATGACTAAAGCTTTACAACCTAAAGTTTCTTCAATGTCAATCTCTTTACTAGCCACAACGGCAACAGCTCCTCTCTTATCAGCTTCCTTTAAGAACAAATGTCCGTCGGTTTCCGTCCCCACGCAGCAAATGAACAGATCACCAGCACTCACCGACCTCGAATCATGCTGAATTCCGGTGATTTCAACCTCTAAATCTCCGTAAACCGAAACCGGAACCACTTTGCTCTCGTCAAGTAACTCAGCCAAACTCATTTTGAACCTCGGCTCCACAATTCTCGCTTTGGATTTCCCAAAGCTATCAATATCAAAATCGAACGATGAATCCGACTCCGGGTTGCTTAGTTTCCCGTTACCATGGTTATTTTGAAAATCTTCATCTTCATCAATTACCTTTAGTCCCTGTAGTTCCTCAATCTCTTCCAAATCAATAACCTCCTCTTCTTCGAGCTCATCGCTTGCTCCACCTCCATCAGCCGCCAAAGCTTCTTCCTCCATCGACAACGTGGTTTTCGGAGGATTCGGTGGTAGAAGTCCTTGCTTCACGAACTCGCTTCTCTTCATCGAGATAGCTTTATCGATTTCACCGAACAAGTCTTCCTCGCCGGAATTCAAACCGGATCCTCCTGCTGGTGCGTCCTCGACGTCTGCGATAGCGGAGAGGTAAGTGTTTCTGTTTTTTTCGAAGTCTTCTTCTTCGAGCTTTCGTGCTCGTGCGGCTTGGCGCTGGATCTGCTGGAACTTATTGACTCCGTGCATTGAGTCCTCCGGCGCTTCCGGGGGGTCATCGTCGGCTGGGTTCGGGTAGTAGCTGCGACCCGAGCCGGTGGCGGATAGGAAAAGAGGTTTAGGAAAGGGAAGCGGGAAAAGTGGTTTTAGAAGAGTTCTGTGTTGGGGTTTGTTTATAGAGAGAGAGTTGGAGTGTAGAGTGAGAAAGTTGGGGAGGGAGATGAGAGAGAAAGCCATGAGAGGGAGAGAAATGAGTTTGAGTTTGAGTTTGAGTTTGAGTTTACAGAGGTTTTTGAAGGGGATAAGCCATAAGGGTAAGCTTAGGAACGGTTAGTATCAAGCCGTTTAGAGTAAATTAGTGTGAATTTCACTGGTTTCCAAATGCGAAGTCTGATGATGAGTTTCGAGTAATATAATTTACGACTAGGCATAAGTAAGCACATTTTGTTGGATTTTTTTTAAACTAAAATTTAAAACATCAAATGTTTTTTTTACTTACCTAACTTCTACCGGAATTTAAAATTTTAAAATTTCATATATTTCGTCCCAACAAAAGTGATCTTTAATATAAATTCTAATTTTCTACCACAAACCAAATAAATATTAAAATAATATGAATAAAAGAAGGTGGAGTGTTTTTTGGATGATTTCATAGACGAAGAGAACGTGTCTCCATTAGAGGTAATGTTTCAAATTTAAATTTCTGTTTTGCTACAACTCTCACGATGAACATCATCGTCGTTGCGCGAAATTTGAGATAAAGTTGATGTTCATCGCGAAAATCACTACAACAATGGAACTCATAATTGTAAATATTCATTTGATGTGTTAGTTGTTCATCGCAATGTTTGTGCAACTTGATTAGATAGTTTCGTATATAGTGTGCGATTTATGCATTATTATGTTTACTTAGCAAACTCCTAATTGTTGTAGGAGGAATCAAGTCAACCACCATATACGTCTGCCAACCACCATTATTCGTCGTCTAGTACGCGATCTCATCTTAACAGAGACCACCTCTCGTGCATCGGGGGACGCCTCTCGACCCCGTTGTCTACAAGTCGTGGTCTTCGTTCTAACCATATCTGCAAATAAAAAATATAATCAGTTTACGAACTAATAAACGAGATGAAACAAATATATTCGAATAAGTACAGAAATCATAAACTTTAAACTATGTACGGATCATATAAGCGTAAAATAAATCACCAACTCAATCAACAAATTATGTAATGGAACAAATTATAACACCATCGAATTCACATACAAATGTAAGAAAAAAAATCAAACATTTCGCATGAAACATGGGTTTCTGGGTTGGTATGTCGCATGAATGTTCGTGACATGACAGACCATTGTCTTTGTTGCGTGACATATGCGACACCATCTGGTCTGGTCGCGCGTGTCGTGCGTCGAACACCAACCCAACAACCTTAAAAATCAAAAACCCTAAAACCTTAAATCATGCATCATTCTATTCGAAATTACACTTGAAACGTAGATCTTCAACGCACAAACAATAATATCCTTACCAAAACAACAATTAAAAACCTTAGGAAAATCGACATTTAAGAAAACATAATTTAAATCCTAAATATCTACCAAACAAAACAATGAAATCAAATAAAAACTACACTAATAAGCTTGTATGACAACTTCAACATTGTTTTGAGGTCGAATTAAAAAAACTAAGTGTTTGAAATTAAGGTTGCTAGAGAGGTGTTGAGAAAAAAAGAAAAAAAGAGGTGAGAGATCTAACGGTTAGTATTAATGATAAAATGATCCAAAATTTGGTAAGAGATCTAACAAATTTATCTGAGATCGTGTGAGATCCGACAAAAAACAATTTGAAATATAGTGTGACCTTTTATATGTCTGAATTAATAATTATAAAAAAACTTTAAATAAATAATAATCACATATAAATTTTTAAAATGTTATTTAGTGTTAAAAAACACTATATTAATTTTATTTTCACCGTTGAAAATTAAACTATCAATTATGACTTAAATTTTAAATATATTAATTTTATTTTCACAGTTTAAAATTAAACTATCACTAATGACTTAAGTTTTAAATTTCATTTAAAAACAATTATGTGCACATCAAATACTTCCAACAATATTTAAACACACAAACACCTGCAACTTTTAACAATTAGTTATTTTTAATGATTAAAATTTTATATTGTTAATATCCTAATTAATATATATATATATATATATATATATATATATATATATATATATATATATTCTATTTTTCAAATACATAATAAAATGAAATTTATGAATGATATTTTTTTATAATTTTTTTCTTATTTTGGAAAGTAAATTAAAGCAATTATGCAAGTATAATATAATTAATTTTTAACAGCCAAATTACATGTAATTACAGAACTATAACATATTTTATTTTCCAGATTTATTTCATAACTAAATCACACGTATTTTTTACAACTTGAACATAATCCAATTTTTAATTTTTATTTAATTTTTAAAAAGTTTTTTAGCACAAAAATGCACACATCTTCGCACATATAAAAAAATTAGTCGTTTCACACTCAATTAACACTTATTTTCACAAGACAAGTTTGTATTTATTTTTTCATATAGTCAGACTTATTTAGTCACCAAAGTTCTATTTGCATTACTATTTTCTTCTTATTTTTGCAACATATTTGCACGTAATTTTGTAACTAGAACATAGTTACTTTTTAGCATCCAAATGACACGTAATTTGGAACTTCCACACAATTATTATTTTCAAAATATATTTATAACAAAATTACACATAATTTCGCAACAAAAAAAGAAAAAATTATCTTTCATGGATCCAGTTTTATTCGTCTTAAAAAAAATGAAACCTGATAATTATTTAAAAACATTGATCTATGGTTTGAAAGATATGACATTATAAAAAAAATAGTTTGGAGCATTTCAGACTACCAAATATTAATTTATCATTATGCGGTTATCCATAGTTTATCAACCATTTGGTGGTTATGTAAATAATTTTGATATTGAGTGGTTATTTGCACATTACCTTTTTATATATGCAACTCAAATTTGTATGTATATATATATATCATTTTAAAGAATATTTTTTATTAAATTCGGAAATAGATATGAATAGATGATTTGGTAAATTAATATTTTTTTCCAAAAAAAATTCCATTCTTTTTAAATCTCTATAAATTAAAAAATTAAAAAATATTTTTCATAAATCTCAATTTTTTTACAAATTGAATATCAACAAATATTTGTTACAAAATTCATTAATTTTATTTAAAGTTTTTATCATGAATTGTAACGGTTTCTTATTAAAAAGATTATGTTTTTGTTTTTTTTTAAATAAAAAATCTAAATTTCTTATTCTTAGATGATTCAAACTAGTTTTTCGTTTAGACAAATTGTTAGCTAAGCACGTGTCTTGATTTTATAGAGTATTTTGCGAAATTTAGTATTAAATTAGAATTTTACCGTTGAAGATTTGATTTTTAAGTTATTTAAAAAACATTGGCAAATCATCGACATTAGAAGACCACAAGATGTTTAATGTCGACGCAACTCGTCAGCTTTAAATGTCGGCCTTGATGAGTTCGGAATATTCAGACACAACCCACTGCATAATCCGAACATGGGTAATTCGGACAATAACATGCCACTAAATAATCCAGATAGGACAAAAGTAAAACGCCTTTTGACTAAGCTATATGTTAAATTTACTTAAAAGAGTAATGAGTCATTCAACTTGATCCGAATTTCATAACTTGACTCGTAAGCACATGGGTCCTTGATTAAGGGTATAAATACCTAAACTACTCTCATTAATGAGGGTAATGAACATTTAATACAACCAAACTGCTCAATTATCTCACTACTCTACACACCAAACACTTAATACTCAACAAACTTCACAAAACACGTTACAAAATTACCCCCAGCCCAAAATAAACCAAACCATGCCTAACTCATCCACATTAGAAGTTATAAGATTCTTCTAGTGTGAACCAATTTCATTGACATTAGAAGACGCCATGATCTTATAATGTCGACGAGTTGGGTCATTTAAAACAAAAAAAAACTATTTTGGCAAACAAAATTTAAGCTTTTTAATTATCTTTTTTTAAAAATTATAGTATATAGGTTATCGTTTGAATAAGGAAGTGTTAGATTAGGGTTTTTTACATTTTACAAATAGTGGTTCTTTCATTTTATGAATTATATATATGTATGAATTGTGGATTTGTTTTGTTGATATTTTTTATAAAATTAAATGTTTCAAGTTTTTATTATTATTTCTACTATATATATATATATATTATATCAGATTAGATATTAAGTTAAATTGATAAATAATGACATTTCAAAAGAAAAATCTCATATGCTTAAATTTAGTTGATACCAACAAATCAGAACAATGTGTTTATGTATATTGTACAATTATATTGACGGTTTATCATATGAAAATTTAATTTTAGTAAAGTCATATCTTGTTATGGGGTTTTATTTCCTTATATAATAAGTACAAATTTGTAGCAAAATTATAATATAATATTGATTATGAGATGTAGTTGAAGTCATTAAGCATCTGAATGGTGAGATAGACTAGATAAGTTTGATGAGCTAAATGAACTGAAATAGATTAGATGTGCTAAATGAATTGAGAATGTAGATTAGTTACAAAAGTTAGACGGGCTAATTAAATGGAATAACTAGATGAGAAAGATAAGTTGAAGAAATTGGACGAGTTGAATAAGCAAATTAAATTGGATGAGGTTGAAAAATTAAACAATATTGTTGGATATGGGTGTTGTGAATTAGGGGTCTGGTCCGCATATTCCGCCTCCGTATATAAGTAAGAACACAACCGGTCTAGACACTAGTATGATATTGTCCGCTTTGGCACCCGAAGGCCCTCACGGCTTTGCATTTGGTCCACTACCAAAAGGCCTCATACTAGTTGAGGTATGTTCTTACTTATATACCCTTGATCATTCCCATGTTTAACCGATGTGGGATGTGGGACTTTGGTCGCTACCCTAACAAATCCTCCTCTCGAACAAAGTACCACTTAGCCTCCTTCTCAATTGACTTTCATCCGCCCACTCTAATCAGGTTGGAGACTACCTGACCATAGAGGCACTACGGATGTTACTGCTCACCTCATCTTAGACCACGCTGTCTTGTTCCTTAGCGCCACTCCAATCAAGCCACACTGCTTTATGAGCCACGAGCACTCCGAATTGGATCTCTAGAGCAGATCACCTTGATCATATGGCTACTGGTTCATCATGTTCGACCTCCGAGAATATCACCACCATCGCGTTCCGTCTGGGCCTGACGCTCTGATCCCACGTGTTGGATATGGGTGTTGTGAACTAGGGGTCTGGTCCGCATATTCCGCCTCCGTATATAAGTAAGAACACAACCGGTCTAGACACTAGTATGATATTGTCCGCTTTGGCACCCGAAGGCCCTCATGGCTTTGCATTTGGTCCACTACCAAAAGGCCTCATACTAGTTGAGGTATGTTCTTACTTATATACCCTTGATCCTTCCCAGTGTACTGTGTCCGGCAGTTCGAATAGTGCCTTGACAGTGTACTGTGTCCGGCAGGACAGTTTTGTGTTGTGATAATGATATTGTCCAATCACTTCAAAAGAGCCAGTCTTGTGGTATGAGCCCATTAGGCCCATAGTCTAGTAAGTCTATTAATTCCCTATAAATAGATTACTAGGGCGACACAAAACACAATCTGAAATCTGTAACCTTTTCTATCATAGTGAAACTCTTTTCTCTGGCGGCGCCCGTGGACGTAGACAATTGTCGAACCACGTTAAATCCTGTGTTTCATTTAAATCTTTCATTCGCATATATTCTGTGCTTGAGCCATTTAGTGATAATTGCATAGTATTTTATAACAAAATTGGTATCAGAGCCACGTGGTGAAATTAGGGCTTTTGCAATTAGGGTTTCACAATGGCGTCTACAGCAACAAAATACATGATTGAAAAATTTGATGGGGGATCCAGCTTTGCGTTGTGGAAGATTAAACTGAAATCTTCATTGGTACTGCAAGGGCTGTGGAAGGCTGTGGAGAATAAGTTACCAGAAGAGATGAAAGAATAAGAGAAACAAGATCTTCAAGAAAGGGCTTTGTGCTGGATTTTAATGAGTGTGAAAGACAATGTGCTTCGCGAGATTAGTGGTGAGAAGACTGCTGCCTGCGCATGGAGGAAGCTAGGAGATCTTTACTCAGAGAAATCAGTAGTAAACCGATTATATTTGAAGAAACGTTTGTATGATTTCAGATTGAAAGAAGGTATGTCCATAACAGAGCACCTAGATAATTTTAAATCAATTATAATGGACTTGGAGAACATAGATATCAATATTGAGGATGAGGATCAAGCTTTGTTTGTATTGAGATCGTTACCAGCTCCCTATGAAAACTTCGTAGATACCATTATGTATGGTAAGGATAAGTTATCGCTAGCAGATGTCAAAGGGGCACTGAAATCAAAAGAGATGAGACAGTTGCAGCCAGACAATCAAGCTGAAGGGGAAGGTCTTATGACTAGGGGAAGATCTAAAAGCAAAGCGAGTTCTTTAAGAAGGAAGAACTTAAGGTCCAAGTCAAGGGTGAAGCACTCAAACTGTTATAAATGCGGTGAGCAGGGTCATTATAGGAGAGATTGTCCGAAACTGAATGGTAAGAAGGGAAATCAAAAGGAAAATGCAGCAAACATTGTTGAAGGTGTGAACGATTCCGACGATAGTGAAAACAGTGGTAAAGGAGATGTATTGTCCGTGAGTTCAGACTTTGGGCAAAACTCTTGGGTACTTGACACTGGCGCTACATATCACATGTGTCAGTTCAAGCAGTGGTTTGATACGTACAAGCCAATGCAGGGAACTGTCTATTTAGGGAACAATCATTCGTTGACTGTTGGTGGTATTGGTAACGTCAGAATCAGAATGTTTGACGGGGTTGTTAGAATCTTGACGTGCTGGCATGTTCCTGGGTTAAAAAGAAACCTGATTTCTCTTGGGACTCTAGACTCTCGGGGTTACAAGTACCATGCAGAAAATGGTGTAATCAAAGTGACAAAAGGCTCAATGGTATGCATGAAAGGTAGTTTGCATAAGGGTCTTTACATTCTCCAGGGGAGTGTTGTTATGGGCGATGCTGCAGTAGCATCATCAGGGAGTAATAGCCAAAGTAGGCAGGATCAAAATAAGTTGTGGCATTGGCGTCTTGGTCACATGAGTGACAGAGGATTAGCTGTTTTGGGAAAGAGAGATTTGTTGAAAGGGTATAAAGCAGAATCATTGGGATTTTGTGAGCATTGTGTGTTTGGTAAACAAACTAGAGTCAAATTCAGCAAATCGGTTGTAAGAAAGACTAAAGGCACAGTGGACTACATTCACTCAGATCTTTGGGGTCCAAACAGAATTCCATCCAAGAGCGGAGCCAGATACTACATGAGTTTGATTGATGATTATTCAAGGATGGTGTGGGTTTACTTTCTGAAAACGAAAGATGAGGCATATTCAACCTTTGTCAAATGGAAGACGATGATTGAGAAGCAAACAGGAAGAAAAATCAAACGTCTTAGGATAGATAATGGGTTAGAATATTGCAGTCATGAGTTCAACGAGTTCTGCGAAGCTGAGGGAATAGTGCGATATCGCACTTGTTCTAGAACACCACAACAGAATGGAATCGCAGAAAGAATGAACAGAACGCTTTGTGACAAGGCACGAAGTATGCTCTCACATTCCGGTGTGGGAAAGGATTTTTTGGCTGAAGCTATCAATACAGCGTGTTACTTGGTGAATCGGTCTCCATCAACGGCTATTGATTGTAAAACTCCTTTTGAGATTTGGTCTGGATCGTCGGCTGATTATGAACATTTGAGGGTGTTCGGTTGTCCTACGTATGCTCATGTGAGAGATGGTAATCTTGAGCCGAGGGCAAAGAGATGCATATTTCTAGGATATGCTACTGGAGTGAAGGGATATAGGTTATGGTGTACCTCTCCAAAGTCTCCAGGTTTTCTCATCAGTAGGGACGTTACTTTTAATGAGTTTGCTTCGATAGACAGTCAGAAGGAAGTAGGAGAAATGGTCGAATCAGGATCGGTTGTGAGTGAACAGGTGGAGCTTGAAGTAGAATCAATTCCTAGCAGGTCTAATAATTCAAGTGGTTCTGAGGTGGATCCAGAATCAGGAGGTGAAGCGTCAGCATCAGATGATAGTGACGATGATGCGCCTGAACCAGAACAACAACCTTATAGCATAGCATTGGGCAGAGAAAGAAGAGATATTAGACTTCCAAAAAGGTATGCGAATCTAGTTGCATATGCTCTGTCAGTTGCAGAAGAAGTTGAGATGCAGGAACCTAGTAGCTATAGAGAAGCTATAGCGAGTTCAGAGGCAGATCGATGGATTGGTGCTATAGGGGAAGAGATTGAATCTCTTCAAAAGAATACTGTGAACGTTGGCTTAACTTTTAACAAAACCGATATTGGTGAATCGCTGAATGATGTTGCAGGATCATTGGTTGGTTTTGTTGATTCTGATTTTGCAGGTGATATGGATAAAAGAAGATCTCTGACAGGATATGTATTTACTCTAGCTGGGAGTGCGATCAGTTGGAAAGCACAGTTGCAAGCTACTGTAGCTTTGTCTACAACAAAGGCAGAGTACATGGCGGTAACAGAAGCAGTTAAAGAGGAAATATGGTTGCAAGGTTTGGTGGCAGATTTGGGCTTGGATAGGACTACTACAAAAGTGTTTTGTGACAGTCAAAGCGCCATACATCTTACAGGGAACTAGATGTCCCATGAGCGTACAAAGCACATAGATGTCAGGTATCATTTTATTCGTGATATAATATCAAAGGGAATTGTTGATGTGAAGAAAGTGTCTACACACGATAATCCAGCAGATATAATGACCAAGGCAGTATCAGTTCGAAAGTTTAGGGAATGCCTAAACTGGATCGGTGTTCGCAGTATAGAGTGAATGCCTTAAGGGCATTTGGTGAGTCAGGAGAAGAGAAGATTCTTTGTTGATAGTGAAGAAATGATATTCGCCTCAAGGGGAAGATTTGTTATGAATGAGTCGAATAGTGCCTTGACAGTGTACTGTGTCCGGCAGTTCGAATAGTGCCTTGACAGTGTACTGTGTCCGGCAGGACAATTTTGTGTTGTGATAATGATATTGTCCAATCACTTCAAAAGAGCCAGTCTTGTGGTATGAGCCCATTAGGCCCATAGTCTAGTAAGTCTATTAATTCCCTATAAATAGATTACTAGGACGACACAAAACACAATCTGAAATCTGTAACCTTTTCTATCATAGTGAAACTCTTTTCTTTGGCGGCGCCCGTGGACGTAGACAATTTTCGAACCACGTTAAATCCTATGTTTCATTTAAATCTTTCATTCGCATATATTCTGTGCTTGAGCCATTTAGTGATAATTACTTATTTGTTATGAATGAGTCGAATAGTGCCTTGACAGACTTTGGTCGCTACCCTAACAAATATAAAGAGGAAGATCTTATATAGCACTAGTCGATACAAAATGGATGAGTTAAATGGACATCTAAAAAGAGCAAGTTGAACGAACCAAATACGTCGATAGATGCAGACTGAGATCTAGGTGGTTTTAAGACTATTCAAGATGCTTATAAGTCCACAACTGAGATTATAAGACTACCTTAAAGTAGATGCAACGCAAACTAGTAATTATTAAGCAACATATGTGATAGATGAATGTCAAATATTTTATGAGACACGTATAATTCCTCTATATATCTTCAGATTATTTGTATTATAGATAAGGATTATATCCTTCGACTTTGAGGGTGAACATATATTTATAAAGAAAATTTAGTAATATAAGGTTAATTTCTTTTATATTGAGTCATTCAGTTGTTTAGTCATTGGCATTCACTTTGTCGAGGTATGTGGAAAGTATCAAGCTTAACCAATGATGATGACTCGCTTAGCAGTTGAAAAAGATCAGTCACAGTGTTAAATCAGGTATGTGGAATTCCAACAATTGCATCAGGTCCTTCAAGAATCCTTTTGCCAAATTAAGAAACTGAGGTGATACATTGTAATGTAATGATCACAACTAATCCACCATGAGTCATTCTGCC
The DNA here is from genome assembly GCA_036936605.1 of Limnanthes douglasii subsp. nivea. Lineage (NCBI taxonomy): Eukaryota > Viridiplantae > Streptophyta > Magnoliopsida > Brassicales > Limnanthaceae > Limnanthes > Limnanthes douglasii. The sequence goes on from JAUPFV010000001.1 coordinate 493,342, forward strand.
AAACTGGGAGAATGCAACTAATCCAAGGTTGTCTCAATAGTTGTTGATACTAGGAAAAGTTGGGATATTAATTCATATGGCACATAGGAGAATGTGTTAATCTATTATTATCTCAGTAGTTGTAAACGAGTGATGAAGGTGAGGTTCCAATTCCTTCTATTTTTCATTTATTAAAATTGCAAATGGATGAATTGAGACACGAGTATCACATATGCAATATTTGTAAATTTAAAAAAAATAAAGAATGATGAACTATAATGGAATAGATATTTAATACTTTGTAATTCTTCACTCTTAGAAAATAGTGTTCAATGTTATTTTACACCAAGATAATATGTCTGCTAAAAATTTGTAATTCATACTAAAATGAATGTTTCAAAAATATAGTTCAAAGGTGATAATAAACGTTCAAATAATGAAATTACATCAAATCAAATATCTAAATATGATGAAATGGTAGATGTGAATCAATGAACCTTTAAGAAAGTCAACACATTATATCTTAGCTTAATCTCAATTTTTTAAAGGAGAATTACCTAAGAAATTTGATATGTATTAAATGGATAAATATGATGGATTTGATTATCGAGACCATTACATGGATTAATTTCATATACAACACATGGTTTAATCTGGATTATACATTATTGTGCACATCATTTTTTATGAAGTTTAGACAAAATATGTTAGTATGGTTTAATAATCTACTATTATGATACATTAATATCTTTCAAGATATATGAAATTCGTTTATAAATCAATTTATTGGAAATAAGGCGATTAAAAAATAAGGAGATTATATAATGATAATGTATAAAATAACAAAATAATCACTGGGGAATTATGTTCAAAGGTCGTGAGATGGATAATTTTGATGGATGTAAAGAGAGTGTAGTTATTTTTGCATTTAAGAGATGATTAATTGATAGTAATTTTCTTGATGATCTAACTAAATTTCCAGTAAATAATATAGGATTTTTTCTAAGATGATATTAGATGTGTTATTGAATTTGAAGAAACAAACGAGGTGGAATTATGTCGCCAAAAGTGATACAACTAAAGACATATGCTTATGATAAACATCATGATTAAATTCGAAGATTTGTGGAGCCCTTCAGAGCATAACCTAACCAATCTCATATTTCTTACTTTGATAATCCTATTTGAATATTTACACCTATTAAATCAACTTTTTATTGTAAAGCAAAAGATAAATTGAATTATTGAAGATCACAAGTTATGATGGCTAATGATAATGAAATATCTAAAAGATTATATTTGTCATATTCTTGTGATTATGTTCATGCAACATGATACGTTTTTAACTTGAGGGATGAGATACAAATATTGATTAACAATGGATATTTACTTGAGTTTTTTAAGAGCAAATAAAAAATAAAAGGAAAAAATGAAAGTAATAGTCATAAAAAGAAAAGGATAATTAATCAGATAATTTATATACTATTGTGAGAAAATACTTTGGTTGGGATATCTTAATTGGTCATAGAAAATTCAATGAAATAAGTTAGGTCTGCATATAGTAGACGAGACGACAGTGCATTTGAACAGGATGCCAACACCAACATTGACATTTACTAACGATAATTTACAAGATATATTTACTCTCCATAAGGATGTATCCGATCACTTAAATATTAGTGTGATTATTATTAAGATGGTAATGATTGATACAAGAAGCTGAGTTAATGTTTTATATCAATTTGGATATGAAAATATGATAAAAGTAGAACTATATAGAAGCATTAATCAAAATCTTGTGAGTTTCATAGGATGATCCACTGATTGCATAAAGTAAATAAAATTGCAAGTTACTATGGGATACAACTAAACAAATAAGGTAATTTTGTTTATGTTTTTTGGTGCACCAAGCTCTCACAATGAAATTTTAAGTTATTGATGAAATTCGTTGTATCATCTTACCATCAATGTATTAAGTACATAACATGAGAAATAATTGGGAGTATTCGTAGTAGTCAAAGAACGACAAGATAATGTTATAAAATATACTTTTATACATAATATTTCATCCTGTAGAAATCAAAGAATCCATTAAAGGATAAAGAATAATTATAGCATGACAAACCCTTGATAGAATTAAAAGATAGAAATATTAATGAACCACGAGAAACACCTCGGTTAACTAAGCCTCTAAACAGAACACTAGAGTTGAAGTTGGATGATGGAAATACAGTGAGTGTAAGAATTCAACTATGTGAGAGTTAAAATTGGTGTGGATTGTTTTTATTGAGGGTAATTTGGTCAGGTGTTTTATGGTGTTTCAAAAGTATTTAATGTTTGGGTGTTTTGTTGTGAGAGATTTAAGCTGCCTGGTTGTATTAAATGTTCATTACCCTCATTAATGAAAGTGGTTGGGTATTTATACCCTTAATTATGGGCCACATGGGCTTTCGGGTCAAACTTATGAAACCGGGTCGAGTTCAAAAACTCATTAGTTTATTAAGCAGATTAGCAATTAGCTTAGTCAAAAGGTGATTAGTTTTTAGTGCTTTTGTCCAGTTCAGATGGTTCAGTGGGTGGCTTTTGTCCGAATTGCCCCTGTCCGGTTTCTACAGTGAGTGGTGAAAATATTCGGACTCATCAGTAGCCCATTTTTTAGGTTTTTGTTCGAAGGCCTTTGGCAAGACCTAAAAAATATTTTTCGGGCACTTGTAACATTTTCCAGATGGATTGAGTGTTTAGTGAAGGATTTATCCGGACTGAAAACTTCTCAGAAGTTCAAAGGTTTTGCCATGGACTGTGGGACACGTGTCATCTTCTGATTTGCCTCACCAGCAGTTTTTCTCCTAGAACGGCGCTCCCACTAATCCCAAAAGGTAACCTCTTCATTTAATACCCATGATGTCAGCGCCGCCTTCAATCATTACTTTTGTCTTTTCGTATTCTCCTAGGTTTTGGGCATCTTTTTGTCTCATTAGTATAAATTACTTCATTTTTTAATGTTTTACCATTTTCATTACTCTCTCATTCCTTCATCTCAAAGCTTTCACCTCTTTTCTCAAAATCCTTTTGGTGTGAGTTTATGTTCACAACAATAAATGCACTAGTAAAAGGTAGGTGGCTTAATCTCTTAGAGTTGGAAAAAGCACAAAGAGTTTTTTAAATTCATTTAGTAGCATTTATAGTCCTTAGTGAAGAATGAGGTAATGACTGAACAATACATGGAAACATCTTCAGCTTTTTTAATCAACCAAATTTTGCATTTTTAGTTTGTGTTTTTGCCGAAGTTATACGGTGGTAAATGGTTTTAAAGATAAAAGATATTTCTTGCTAGAATTTTTTTTATTTATTTTGTGTTTTATATGACAATGTTTTGAAGTTTGAGAGACTATATTTATATGCTAGTGAATAAGCAAATTAGTAAAAAAAACTTACACGTGTATGAAAGTGTATTAGTTTAGGTAGACGATTCAATCTCTTCACCTTCTTTAATCATGGCTCTCCAGATTTATTTGAATTTGAACCACTTATCCTACAAGTTAATCCAAGCTATAGAAAAAAGAAATCAAATTTTGAAATTTATTTATACGTTTGGGTTTAAATACTTATTGTTGTACATTCATTCGTTTTCTTGATTCACTTTCTTATTTGATATTATCTATGTCTTCTTCCATCATTTTCTTAGTTTTCTTGATTCCGTTAGTTTCTTGTTCCTATATTACATAAAATATTATTGGGGTAATAAAGAATGAAGATAGTGGTTATTCAGCTAGTCAAAATAATCAAAATAATCAAAATAATGGTTCATTTAGGGTTGGTCAAGAAGAAGTTTGTACATTTATGCACCCATTTCATCGAGCATTAAATAAAAGAAAAGTAACGGTAAAGAAATATAATTCATTGAAATTTGTTATTCCACTTAACATTGTTTTTATCCACAACATGAGGTAGTAACAGAGGCGATGTCGGTAGTCGTAGAGATGAATTTGAGGTAGAAGATGATGCTTTGAATGAACTTCAAATGAAGAGCATCAAGGAGAATTCATACTATTGTCTTACGGACGGTAAATGTGTAAAAAATCTTTACGATTGGGCATTTCCTCACTATGTAAATATTTGGTTTCCTGTAAAGGGAAGAAATCCCTTCGACGCTCGTAAAACTGGGGTTATTTTATTTAATTATTGTATTGATCATTGTCGTTGGTTTACTCTTGCTCCATATTTTGTAAAAAACTTTCAAGCTATAAACATTTTCCTTAACCAACTTGTTCCTAATTTCTAGAGTCTTTTACTTTCGGCTGTACCTTTAGGTGTTCCGTTCGAAAGACCAACCCATTTATTTTTTACTTTTTGATGATGTCATATGCCAAAATTTTCTCTGACCTCCCAATTTATAACATAGTATGGAAGGATAAGTTAATTTTTGTCTCTGACAATTGATATACCAAGTATAGAAGCCCAATTCCTCTTATTAGTCAAAATTGGGTCTCTAAATGTAAGTTTTCATCTTCTCGAGAAATATTTCTCCTTTGATTCATTTTGTATGCATTTAATTATGAGGTTTTATTTTTTCCTTCTCAACTCCTATTGTTAGGATGCCTTTTGATGAAAATAAGGAAAATCATACTCGCATAAAGTATATTAATTTGTTGGATGAAGCTTCCATGTTTCCATATTCATAGTCTTCCATTATCCGAAGAATTTGTTCTTAGCTTTTCAGTAGTTTCTCGGTATATTCTTCCATGTTTTTATGCGACGTAGCTTCTTAGTTTGTGCTTGTTCTAGAGGAAAAATAGAAATACAATCTCTAAAAAGTAATTTTAATAGATAATCTTTGAGGAAAAAGGTTATGGGAAAAAAACTTCCAAAATAAAAGGTTGGCAGAAAGTGTTTGTCAAATATGGAATTCAGTAGAAAATCTCAGGATCTAGCTTAAGAGAAAATGTATATGCTACAAAAGCTTAAACATAAGCTCATGATGCTTTTAAATAAATTTTGGTGAGTGTTCTTGGTTTAAATATGGAAAAGTACCTTGTCTTAGTATTAATGAGGAAGAAGTTAAGGATGAAGAAGATGATATGTCGTTGATTAAGATATTAAAAACTTCATCGATTGTAGGTAATATTTTTGATAATATTATCATTACCATAAAAAATAATTAAATTTTTGAAAATAAAAGTGGTATACCTATGGCTCCCATATTCGAGCATCATAATACTTCTCTAGCTCTCCAACCATCTCATGCCTTAAAGTATGTTGTTGAGGAAAATATTTCAAAAGCTTAAATTGTTGCCACTTCTCTTCCAAAACATGCTCCTACCAAATACATAGTTTTTTTGTGAAAATGTGGCTAAGTCATACCTATTAAGCATGTGTATCCTCTCTCATGTTCTTTCGAAAGATATTTTTATATCTCACGCTTGTATGCTAAAATGAGTCCTTGGTTATGATGGGCATGTAAAGAAGTCATGATAGAGTTTAGCCCCAAGCCTAATTTTAAAGTTATATGATTTAAGAAGATTATTGAAGCTAAGGCAACATGAAAGTGAGATCATGATGAATTTTTTTTATCCCAAATTAAGACGAAACAAAACATCCTAAAATTGTAAACTCTTCATCTATAGAGCTTGCGTTCCCTATCGATATACGAAACTATTTTTGAACTTTTCAAGGCAGCTGGTTTTCTAGTGGGGGATCCCACATATTTGATTATTACTTCAATTGTTAATGATCAACCAAGATGTTATAATGGAGGAGGATGTGGTTCTCACCACCGTAGATTGTGTTAACTCCTAGAAGATCCATCACCTCATATCACTGTTGATGATGATCCTTCAAAACCTGCCAAAACTGTTTTGCCAATATTAGTTATTAAATATGTCACGGGGTTGGATCCAAATGGTGACTTATCCAACACGAATGCACCTTCGACCGAAGCTGCCACTACAACACCATCTATTTTTTACCTATAGCAAAATCCAAAGGTAGTGGCTCAGTTTTCCACTTTATGCAGCAACAAAGAAACTTCTAAGCCACTTTTCTCTCATGACCTAGCTATAAGGTACTTAAACTTGGGATTTAAGTTAGGATAAGATTTTATTTTTGTATTCTTATGCTTACTTAAATGTTCTCTGTTGTGGTACAAAAACTAATTATATATTCTTAATGGTTAAACCATACTACATTAGCCTAATTTTCATCATTCCACTTAAGTTTTTTATCTTCATACCTTTCTTAATGATGTTACTGAATCCTTAGAAGAAGATTCTTTAATGAGAGCTGCTCTTGAGGCTAAAAATGAAAGTGAGAAGTAGTTGAAGACCGAGCTTGAAAGTTATGAGGAGATGACGAGGTTGTTAAAACTTGAACTACAGTCTAAGACGGGAGCTGAGGTTGTACTAATAAAGAACTCAATAACAAGTCATTTGCTTTGTCTCAGTTAGGGAGTGCATTGCTTCACACCCATGAAACCCTCTTGGTTAGTTGCGAGTTTGGTAAGTTTTTTAAGAATATTACCTATGTACAAGATAACGTCCTTTCTACTTGTAGAGAAACTAATTTATTCTAAGGTCGACCTGACTGTTGTTGAGGATATTTGATCAACTGTTAACAAATATCTCATTGATGTTAAGTTCGAAGTCGAGGTTGTAAAGTAAAAAATGTGTGAGAAATTGGGCATTTAAGTCAAAATATACCTCGCTTTCAAAACTTTTTGTTAATGAACATTAGGCTCAGACCAAATATGCTATTTCTTATCAGGCATAATTGATTATGTCTGCTTGTTAGGATGCTTTGGAAGCTCATTCTAGGTTAGTTATAGATTTTCAGGAAGAATACCTGATAACATGGCGGAATATGAAGAATAAATAACGATAAACGAAACCCTAGGGTTTCGTGAACACACTGGTTATGTTAGACTCAAAAGTCTTAAATTCTATCAACCACTAACTAAATTAGGGTATAAGATGCTTTATATAGAAACTACCCAAAATCATAATCTCAAAAAAGGGAAATTATATAAATGTTTTAAAATAAAATAATACTTAAATATTTAAATAACGCTTAAATATGAAAACTGGTTTTTGAAGGCTTTATTAGTCGAATGTGGAAACAAACTTTGTGAAAATTCATATTTTTGAAAACTGACGGGCTCGTCGAAAGCTTCGATTTGAGTGTCTGTTTGACCCAATTACTATACATGAGCGATAAACCAGTTTGGCTACATTCTTAGCTACGTCATCATTCTCCGGTCAGGAAGAGTTCGACATCAAATTCAAAACGTCGAAACATTGAAAGAACTGCACTACGACCTTCTGATTTTACTAATTCAGCATTAGACAATAAGGAATCGGAAGTAATAACCTATAGTTACAAAACATGATGATCAGTATCATGAATCCTCTGCCTATATAAAGCAAAAAGCCTTAAAACCAACCTCATTGTGTCCCTTTGGACATGTATCATTGCAATTCAGGGGAAATGTCAATGCCACTATTACGATAGGATGATAGATAATTATATGAGAAAATTCGCATTTATCCTCGGCAAATTGAAGAACCGAATTATCCGTGGAGCCTCCACAATGAAGTAAACATGCTAGAATGAGGCGCAGATAGAAGATATGACAATCATCTGTGCACTCAAATAACTTAACCAGAAGAATATTTTGGTTTTGGTAGTTCCAGTGAAGAGGGAATATCTCTACTCATGATTGCTGGAAATAAATCATGGAAAGATGCTTGCTCTAGAAAGAAACAAAAGACAGAAGCAGCACTATCAATGTTTACTTCTTTGGCCTGCTTGAAGAACTTCTCGAAATTCTGTGGAGTAAGCTTGTTTAAGATACCCTTCAGTCGAATCGCATATGACGACATGAAGTGATTCTCTAAATTGAAGCTCGACCTCCTTAGTAACACGATTCTGGCCTTGTGGCAGAAAAAAGGCCCTCGCACCCATAGTTTTGAAGTGGAAATAAAGTCGACTCTAAGTATTTCCATCACTTTCAGAGACTTGTGAATTTTATCCCGACTCTGACAGAATAATTGAAATCTGAAACCCATTTAAGCAATCATGGGAATATATTGAACTTCTTCGTTGTGCCCAGATCTTCGGAAAGATTAAGGCCTCTCCCAATTATTTCCATCCAGAGACACCCTTTCTTGATTCAAAGTATGGACATTGATTCGCTTCAAATTCAACTTAGAAATGTTAAACAAAGATGTTGCTGTAGAAATTATCTTTACTGAAAAGCCATGAACTTCAACCAGCTTCTTAGCTGGATAGACGACCAAAATAGGTTCTCGCGCCTGATTCCGAAGGGTTGACCATTCAACTTTCTCAATGGAAGATGATTTCAACAAATAATTCCTTACTATGGACAAATATAAGCACCTCTTTGCGTGGTACCTATGATTCATATAATCATTCTCATGGAAACACTCTTTTGGCAACTGAACAAAAAGGTCTACATTAATGTCAGGCTTGGCAACGCAGTTTATGGAGTAACTACCACCGACTTTGATAGATTTTGGCTTCTTGAAATACTATATCTACCCTGATATCTCTCACGAAACCAAGAGCTAAATGCGATGTAACCTGCACATCTTCGGGAATTTTAGTGATTGTTTTCTCGATAGTTGAAATGACACCATCAACGAACTTAGTGAGTTCATGAGAGTAGTCGAGCTAGCTCTCCTTTAACAACTCCCTGGCTTAAAATTCCAATAAATCAAACAAAATGTTTGTTAGGGTGGCGACCAAAGTCCTACATCCCACATCGGTTAAATATGGGAAGGATCAGTGGTGTATAAGTAAGAACATACATCAACTAGTATGAGGTCTTTTGGTAGTGGACCAAATGTAAAGCTGTGAGGGTCTTCGGGTGCCAAAGCGGACAATACCATACTAGTGTTGAGATCGGTTGTGTGCCAAAGCGGACAATACCATACTAGTGTTGAGATCGGTTGTGTTCTTACTTATATACGGAGGTGGAATATGCGGACCGGACCCCCATATTCCCAAAAATGTTGTCCATGCCCTGGTTAAATATCTCGATCACGTTGGGATCAACGGTCAATCGGTTTAACGTCAATTCTCCAGTTTAATCACTGCCGAGGACATCCATTCCTGCTATCTTTTCGATAGCAGTGTTGGATTATTTATTTAATCTAAACATGAATTAGTTTATTTGTTTTACCCTTTGACGTGTGAGTCATGGACAGTTGAGTTAGAATAGGGAGTAGTGGTGGTAAATCAGGTATGCAGTTCCTGGTTTATAGGATCAACTTAGTTTAAATTCCAGCAATGTCTTTCTGTAATAGCTATCTCTTTAATTTAGTGAGTTTTCCATTCAAAACAATCAAGCAGTTAGCTTATATCGTAGCTCATTTACATTATCTCGTATAAGAGCTTTCAACACTTACAAACCCAAACAAAAAAAACACTCTTCTGAGATGCACACTTCGAAGGGCAAGGAAGGTTCATTTGGCTTAAGTTATCCAATGCTTACAAAAACCAACTACACAGCTTGGTCCGTGAAGATGACAGTCTTTATGCAAGCCCATGGTGTATGGGATGCTATAGAATCGAAAGATCCCAAGGCTGTTGCTGACAACAAGGTGGATAAACGGGCCTTGGCTATCATCTACCAAGAAATTCCAGAAGATTTACTGTTGTCTATTACTGATAAGAGAACCTCCAAAGAAGCATGGGAGGATATCAAAACGGTTCATTTGGGTGCAGACAAGGTGAGAAAGGAAAAGATTCAGACGCTTAAATCGGAATTTGAGGCACTAACTATGAAAGACAGTGAACAACTTGATGATTTTTGTATGAGATTGAATGGCCTGGTAACGAATATCAGGGCTCTGGGAGAGCAAATTGAAGAAGCTTATGTGGTAAAGAAAATTCTTCGAGCTGTACCAAAAAAGTTCCTGCAGATCATGTCAGTTATTGAACAATTTGGTGATATAGAGACGATGAGTGTGGAGGAAACGGTTGGATCCCTGAAGGCTCACGAGGAAAGGGTGTGTGGGCAAAAGGAGGATGGTGAACAACAACTTATTTTCACAGAAGAAGAGTGGTCGAAGAGGGAACACAAAGTGGACACTTACTTCTCACAAGGGAGGAGTGGTTAAAAAGGACAGGCAAATCTGGTTCAAGCAGCAACACTGAATCAACGAGCAGAGATTACTCTCGAGGTTATAGAGACAAGAGTAAAATACGTTGTTACAACTGCAGTGGCCTTGGACATTATCATTCTGAGTGTCGTAAGGCAAAAAGAGAGAGGGAACCTAGGAATGAAGCAAACCTGACACAAGTTGAAAATGATGAACCCACGCTTTTGTTGGCTAAGTGTGATGATGATAAGGGAAAGATGGTGCTGTTGAACAAAGAGGGTGTGTTGCCAAGACTCTGTACGTCTGGGAATGATAAGTTGAATGAGGCCAACACATGGTATCTTGACAACGGAGCCAGTAACCACATGTCTGGTTTGCGTAGTATATTTGAAACGCTGGATGAAACGGTGGCTGGGGAGGTCAAATTCGGGGATGGCTCTAAAGTCCAGATACATGGAAAGGGCTCAATAATCTTCACAACAGAGGATGGCAAGAAGTGCATACTTAGAGAGGTATATTTTATTCCGAACTTATGCAATAACATAATTAGCTTAGGTCAGCTATCAGAAAGCGGTAGTAAAGTACTTATTAAAGGCGATTTCTTGTGGATTTATGATAAGAATGAGAAGTTGGTCATGAAAGTAAAGAAGTCGTTGAACAGATTGTATAAGATTATTGTTAAAGATAACAGAGATACATGCTTACTGGCAAAAATAGATGATACAACCTGGTTGTGGCACTCACGGCTAGGTCATGTGAATTTTCAATCTATGCTTCTCAGTCTAGGAACATAATGGTGCGAGGTCTGCCTTTTTTGTTCAACCTAAAGATGTATGTAAAGGTTGTTTAATGGCGAAGCAAGCAAGAGGTCCATTTCCATCTCAGACGGACTTCACTGCAAAGCAACGATTAGAATTGATACACGGGGATATATGTGGTCTCGTCTCACCAACAACCCCATCTGGTAATAGGTATTTGTGGATGATTTCAGTCGTGCTATGTGGGTATACATGCTCAAAACAAAAGATGAGGCTTTCAGCTGCTTCAAGAAGTTTAAGGCACAGGTGGAGAAAGAAAAACGGGCAACAAGATACAAGTTCTACGGTTAGACAGAGGTGGTGAGTTTTGCTCCATTGAATTTACTGATTTTTGTGAAAGCAATAGAATTATAAGACATTACACAGCACCATACTCCCCACAACAAAATGGCGTTGTTGAACGTTGTAATCGGACTGTGGTAGCTATGGGAAGAAGCCTTTTAAAGGAGAGGAATATGCCATCATACATGTGGAGGGAAGCCATAGACATGATGTTTATATTTTGAATCGAGTACCAACAAAAGCAGTCCAAGGAGCCACACCATATGAAGCCTGGACAGAAGAGAAGCCTCAGGTTGATTATCTGAGAGTGTTTGGATGTTTTTGTTACATGAAAGTCCCGAGCGTACACACAAAGAAGTTAGATGATAGAAGCAGACGTGTTGTACACCTTGGGCGTGAAGCCGGAACGAAAGCGTATAGGTTATATGACCCTGATACAAGGACAATTCTCATAAGCAGAGACGTGGTTTTTGATGAAGCAAAGAGTTGGAATTGGAATGAAACAGAGGCAACTGGTCATGTGGAGACTTCATCCTTTGTCGTAACAGGACATCAGTTTGAGGATTTTCTGGAACAGAACCTTGAAAACAGAGTAGAGGAGCAAGGCGGTGACAACAGAGAAGAGGAGGAAGGTGGTGACATACTTACGCCTTGCTCTTCGCCTCACTCAGTGACACCTACATCAAGTCACAGTTCGGTTCAAAGTTCCAGTCAAAACTCTATACACCCAGGCAGTACAGCTCAGTCACAGCTTGACTTAGATGAGATATACGACGGAAGTGAGCCGCCAAAGAAATTCAGGCTCATTAGTGATATTTATAATGAGACTAAGGAGGTGGAACTCGCTGACGAACTAGCTGATGAACTTCTATTAGTTGGCATCGATGAACCTGTCTGCTATAATCAGGCAATCAAGGAACAACATTGGAAAGTAGCCATGAACTGTGAAATTGAAGCAATAGAACGAAACAACACTTCGGAGTTGACAGAATTACCTCCAGGGCATCGAGCAATAGACTTGAAGTGGGTGTTTAAAACAAAGAGAGATACAAATGGTGAAGTTTTGAAGCACAAAACAAGGTTGGTGGCGAAGGGGTACGTGCAAAAATTTGGTGTTGATTTTGAAGAGGTGTTCGCCCCTGTAACAAGAATGGAAATGGTACGCTTATTGCTAGCACTTGCAGCCAAGAACGAGTGGGAGGTACATCATTTAGATGTAAAATCTGCATTTCTGAATGGTAGAATGTATGAGGAAGTATATGTCAAACAGCCTGAAGGTTATGTAAAAGAGGGACAAGAAGGAAAAGTTTACAAGCTATACAAGGCATTGTATGGCCTTCGTCAAGATCCACGAGCTTGGTACATACAGTTGAACAAGTGTCTCGAGAGTCTTGGTTTTGTGAAATGTCCTCTGGAGTATGCTGTATATACAAAACGGGAGGGAAATGAGTCGTTAATTATTGGAGTTTATGTTGACGACTTAATTGTTACTGGCACTAGTGTAAGCAATATTGTTAAGTTTAAAAGGCAGATGAGTCAAAAGTTCGAGATGTCTGATCTGGGTTTGTTAAGCTACTATATTGGCATCGAGGTCGAACAGGGAAGGGGTTTCACTGAACTTAAACAGGTGGCATATGCTAAGAAACTTCTTGAGAAAGCTGGTATGTCTGATTGTAATGCAGTGAAGTTTCTAATGGAACCTAAGCTGCAGATGCACAAAGATGAAGCTGGTAAAACTATTAATGCTATTGAATATAAGAGTACTGTAGGAGGATTGCGGTATTTAGTACACACTCATCCAGATATAGCATACGCAGTTGGTGTGGTGAGTCATTTTATGGAAAGGCCTACTACACTTCATCAAGGGGCTGTTAAACGAATATTGAGGTATATAAAAGGAACTTTAAACTATGGTCTGGTATACACCAAAGGTCGAGGTGACCACATATTGTCTGGATTTTCCGATAGTGATCTGACAGGTGATGTAGTAGACGGGAAAAGTGCTGGAGGTATGGCGTTTTACTTGGATGAATCTTTGATTACATGGGTCTCTCAGAAACAGAGATGTGTAGCATTATCAAGCTGTGAAGCTGAGTTTATAGCTGCTACGTCCACTGCTTGTCAAGGAATATGGTTACACAGGTTGCTTAGTCAAATTTCAGATGTTCAAGCAGGGCCGGTCGTGATTTACATTGACAACAGATCTGCTATTGATTTGGCAAGAAACCCTGTGTTCCATGACCATAGTAAGCACATAGATGTGCGTTATCACTTTATTCGAGATTGTGTAGAGAAAGGACTGATCATTATCAAGCACATCAACACTAATGAACAAAGAGCAGATGTTCTGACAAAGCCTATGTCTGTAATCAAGTTCGAAAAGATGCGTGGGCTGTTGGGAGTTAAGAATCTAAGTCATGTTTAGATTAAGGGGAAATCTGTTGGATTATTTATTTAATCTAAACATGAATTAGTTTATTTGTTTTATGCTTTGACGTGTGAGTCGTGGACAGTTGAGTTAGAATAGGGAGTATTGGTGGTAAATCAGGTATGCAATTCCTGGTTTATAGGATCAACTTAGTTTAAATTCCAGCAATGTCTTTCTGTAATATTAATCTCTTTATTTTGGTGAGTTTTCCATTCAAAACAATCAAGCAGTTAGCTTATATCATAGCTCATTTCCATTAAGAAGTAATCCTTTCCGTAAAACCCCACTGTTGAGAAAGACAATGAGAACCAATTGCAAGTGTTAGTATAGTACGGTAGACATAGCTATGGGTATTCCTCCAGTTAAGAGAACAAGTAGATTGTTGATTCAATTCCTACCAGAATGGTGATGAATGGGAAACATGACAATCATTTCATGAACCATGCCCACTACAATAAAGCAGATGCAAAAATTCCCAAGAGGGGTAATGACCTGCTGGAAATATCCAACAACTAGTGTATTATCTACTAAGTATGCTGATTTGTTAAAGAAAGTGTCAGACCTCGTGGCTATCACCCAGTTTGTTGTCAACAAGAAAAATTCTTCCAATCTGAAGAATATCCTTTATCAAGAGGAAACATCCAACTACCTCTTATGGCGAGAAAACAAATAAAGAAAAAATTGACAAACTCAAAATACTTGCAACCTTGGAGCCTGACCAGAGGAAAAATAAAGAGGCGGCTTCTGTAGGTCCTTTGAATCAAAGCATAAACCAACAACAGGATACTAGACAACGACTTACTTCTATAGAAATTTCAATTCCATTAGTATTAGTGTCTCGTCAACTCAAATATTGTCCCAATATATCCCAATAGGATACTATGAGTATGGCTGACATCAACCTGAACTTGAAATATAGATTTATTTTTGTTGTTATATTCTTTTCAATCTATTTTGATGAACATTTTTATTTATCTTTATCTTTTGTTGTTATTTTCCGAGTTATCACAATTCAATTCAATGATATTTGCTTATTGAAAAAGGATCTCATCGAAAATTAAAGCAATAGAAAATTTCAAGCCGAAACATATCATGTTTGGAGCTATTAAAAAATTTAGCGAAGACTTTGGAGCTATTTAAAATAACTATAGGATTATCTTGCTTTTATTATCGAAGTCAAGTATTTATTTATTTGTATTATTTGGAATTTTTTTAAATATTTATAAAACTCGTATATCTATTCCGAATATAAATAATATTTTATTTTATTTTATTTTAAAAATAAATTTCTTTATTAACAAAATGGGTTACCATGTACCTCATTGAAAAACTCTCCCGTGCCACCAAAATCGAAAAAGCGTGCACAACCATATTACAAATTCCTCATATATATTTTTCAAATATTGGATTTTCTAAGGATTCTTTAATGTGTTTCCTTCTATGTCTTCTAACCGATACATCATCTAGTGTTCTCTAAAAATAACTTTGTACGGTCCATCTCAATTTTGAGCTAGTATTCTGTATTTTAATCATTTTTTCCATTGAAATTTTTTTTCATGACCAGATTACATTTTTAAAGGCCCGGGTTTTAGTTTTGAAACAAAGATGCTCTTCATTAAATTTTTATAATGTTTTGCCATAACTTAAGCTTGGTCTCGCCATTATTCAGTCAGATCTATCTTCCTTGACTATTGTTTTCTTTTGAATAATATTGTATTATGTGATTTGGAATGAGAATCTTTGTTTTCACTACAATTTCCATCACATACACTAAAGAAAATGGATTTTCTAATATGGTCAACTTTGGGGTTTCCTTTACATCCAAAGCACATTTGCTTATTTTTCTGTCCATTTTCTTTTGGCTCTCTTAATTTTTGTTCTTTATTCCATAAATAATATTTATGTTCGTCAATTCTACTTGTCCATTTTCTTGGGGTTAATATGGAGTCAAAAAATGATGTTACACATCGTATCTTCTACAAAACATCTTCATCATTTTGTTTTGAAACTAAACTATGTTATATGTCATTAAGATTTTGGAACCCCAAACCTAGATAAGATATGAATTTGCAAAAAGTATCAAATTTCTTGAGCCCTCATCTTACACCAGGATTTTGCTTTAGCTCATTTTGTAAAGTAGTCAACCACCAATACTAAAAATTTTCTTCTTTATGTAGCCATTAAAAAAGGTCCCACTAAGGCGATCCCCCACTTATCAAATAGACAAGGCACTTGAACTATGCTCATTGGTTTGCTAGTTAATAGCTCGTACTAGCATACTTCTGACGGGCATCACATCCTTGCACAATAACCTCAACACA
This sequence comes from Limnanthes douglasii subsp. nivea, assembly GCA_036936605.1. Lineage (NCBI taxonomy): Eukaryota > Viridiplantae > Streptophyta > Magnoliopsida > Brassicales > Limnanthaceae > Limnanthes > Limnanthes douglasii. The sequence goes on from JAUPFV010000001.1 coordinate 509,288, forward strand.
TGCTTCTAACTTTAGCGAATAAACACCAGCAATAAATAAGTGTATGATCAAACTTCTATGTCCATAGTGAGCCTCATCCACCCTTTCGTGCAAATATATAAGAATAAATATAGCCTCGTCTTTGTTTAAAGATAGTAACATTGGTCTCGTAAAATTTTTTCTATATAAAACATTGTCAAGAATCACATACTTAACAGCTCGTATGCTCAATGTTCGGGCCTCGACTTTTCTTTGAGGGAGAATCAAATCTCTTTATCTCCAATTTTTTACTTTTTTTATTGCCAAGACCTTGGATTCCTGCTCTTTGTCTTCTTTAGATGGTCTTTCTTGAATGATAACAAGTGGATTATTTTCTGAAACTGTTGTGTTCAATAACAAATCTACATTTAAGTTATTTAGATAATGTACTTGTTCGTATTCTACTATGTCGAATTTCTTTTCTTATTATTGTATATCATATAAGTATGCCCTCATACTCTTTTGATTTTCCTCGTATATATCTTTCACTTGAATTATTACCAATTTAGAATCCAATCTTACTCATATAACTTTTACTCTACAAAAAACGAGCCAATTTCAAACCACCCAAAACAACCTCGTATTCGGCCACATTGTTTGTAATATCAAATCTGAATTTTATCAATTATCTCGCACCAAATGATGTTTTCGAGACGATTCCAGCCCAGCCTCCATTAAGGCTTGAAGGTCCATCAACTTCAACCATTCATTCCAAATCTCTTTTCAATTCTGATTGTTTGCCATAGTTTTCATCAATTATTTCACCAACGAACTCATTATAAAATTTGCGATCAGTTAAATTTTGATCGTAATACGGGTTTTGAACAAAATCTTATATTCCTCGAATAAAACTGAGCATCATGTGAGCCTTCATGAAATATCTAACTTTTGTAGCATATTACTTAGAGTAAAATAAGTGCGTATGATGGTGGAATGACTTTGAAAGTATGGTCTTGTTTTTCTTGCAGCTACCACGGATCTTAAAGCTAATTTCATTAATTTTAAATATGTATTTTCAGTATCAATCAGACTTAGAGACAAAAAAAAATAGAGGTATACTGGTTCACCTTGTATTAGAGTTGAAAAGATCTTTGTTGAAGTCAAGTACTCTTTTAAAGTGTTAAAGGCCTCATCGTATTATTCGTTCATTTTGAACTTCTATTATTCTTTAAGGACTTCAAAGAAATGATGACTCTTATTAAAAGCTTTTGAAATAAACCTTGATAATGCTGATAGAGGACCCTTTAACCTTTGAACCTCTTTGATATTTCTTGGTGGCTCTGTAGTTAACAACACTTTTATTTGTAGAAAAATGTAAAGCAGAGAAAGACGACTAGGGAAACAAAAAGACGACTAGGGTTTTAGTATTTAGAAAGCATATCAGTTACATAGAGTATAATGCTCTTAATTATAGACAAACTATATGGGATAATGGGCTTAAACCTTATATCTCTTACATTATTTACTCAAGATCGTGATTCTATTATAAATAACGATGTATCCATGAATGTTTTTGCATCGAACTTCAAACAAACACTTTAGAGAGTTCAAGTTAAGGTTAAAATTTATCATATCCTTGAATATTATAGATAAAACTTCAATCTATGGATACTCGCGGTTGCTTTTTATAATCATATCATGAATGTATACCTCCATGGTTTTTCCCAATAGTTTCTCAAATATTCAATTTACGAGATTTTGGTAAGTTTATCCTACATTTTTCAAACCAAAATGCATAAATTTATAAAAATATAATCCTTTTTATGTATGAAAAGCGGTATTCTTCTCATCATTTAGATGTATTAGAAACTGGTTATATGTTGAATATGACTCTATGAAAATAAGAATTCATAACCTAAAGTTTCATATACTAATTGGTTGATATGAGGCAGAGGAAAAATGTTATTTGGACATGTCTTGTCGAGGTTGATGAGTCAATAAATATTTGGAAGAATATTTTGGATCTTGTGCTTGATGTGACTAGAGAGAGAAAGTGTAGAGAGAGATAGAGAATGTAATAGAATAATATTCAATGTCCCACCTACCAAGAAAATGGGTCACCTTTTATACTAAAATAAGGTGGACCCGCTAAAATCCTTAGTGGGTTGTTTACATACTTAATGAGGCCCCTTAGTAAATACTGTGTTTACAAATTGGTCCCCGAGAGATCTTAAATACATTAATAACTACACCAAGTATATTTTATTCACAATTAAATCCTCATTATTTATATCGGCAAATTCTGCCCTCATCAGTAGCCCCCCAGTCTTCGGGAGTATTAGGAGCGGAGACTCACAGTCGAGCCTACACCTATCGTCCGCAGTCTCCTGTGCTTCGGGCCAACGGCTTATCTTTGGATGAGTTATCATTTTTCCAAAAGCGTCGGACGTTTCCGCGACGTCATCTGTCCCGATCTGTCCCACGGGTATTTGATGACACTCCCGCAGCACTTTTTAATCAACTTTACCCGAAGGCAATGCTCAGGTTCTGTTAGATTTTTCTTTCCCGATGTTCATAGTTCTGACCAGGTCGGTTCCCGCGTTTTCTTGAGCTTTTATCCCTGGCCCTACTGTGATGGGCCGGCTCTTCGCGGTGGATCAAGTTGAGAAAGCCCATCTTATCAGCCGGTTCGAAGGGGCTAGCCTAGGTAAGCCTTCGTCAGAAGGTGGTCAACACGTGTCATTTGTTTACGGGATGCGTCCTTGCCAGACTAGTTTTTTAGGGAGACTCTTCGTCTTCCCACTGTGCTTTTGTCGATTGGTATTCCCCGGTCATTCAACGTCGCTTATAAATACTCCACAATTCTTGATTTCTCTCAGAGGCATTCTAGAGAGAGAAAGTGCTGTCAGATCATTTCTAGAGAGGGAAAGTGCTGTCAGATCATTTCAAGAGAGAGGGAATGTTTGTTTTATGAAACCCAGACACCCGAAGCAAACACCAACCAAGAAAAAGAAAAAGCCTGTGTGGAGTTTCAAAGAGTGGGCTAGCATCGGAGACCGAGCCGAAGAATACCGACGCGCTGGCTTGATTTGGGGATCCAATTCCAAACCCTTTACTCCCGTCCCGCATCCTCACGACCCCGTTTTAGCTACCTTGATCCCTGCTGAATCCTTCCTTCTGCCCGAACCTCCTGGCTCTCTATCTCCCGAGATTAGCCTATCTCCGGAAACTGTCGTCCTTTCTTCCAGCAGCAGCTCCTCTCGTTCCCCTGCAGTTCGGTCGGAGAATCCGACCCCATCGTCTGTTAATTCGTACGTTCCGTCGCCTCCGTTCCCGCCCCGACGCGTTCGCAAAACTAAGTTCTTGACCATGGGCGAAAACAGTCCCCCTACATCTCCCGCAGGAGGTAACTATCTTGAAATGGTTCAGCTTATTCCCTCAATTCGAGGGTACCGGACCGATACTAATACTGCCGTAACTTTTTTAGGTCTGCCTAAGCGTCGGCTGACGCAAGAGGAATTGGATGCGGCTCATCGGGCTCATTCAGGGAATACGGCTGAACCATCTACCTCTCGGGTACGATCATCGGATCTGAACGCTGCTACAGCCCGGAGCTCTGACCAAGCTCCGACCCCAGATTTAGGAGAATCAGAAGTGGATGTTGCACCCGCGGAGGTCAGCATTGCCGTTGTTGGGAATGCTGCTAACCCTTCAGACGATCCTCTGCCCGAAGAAGTTGAGGCCGCAATCACCACCACCTATTTCTGCTGGCTTCCTTCGAAGGACGTCGTTTCTCTCTACGAAGGAAAGTACCTCTACTTCCCCGAGTCCGAGCACAAGGATCTGCTGCTTCGTTGGGGAATTCCTGAATGCGTCACGGTTCGGTTCCCGGTCCCTGGGGAAACTCCTGTTCACGTCCGATCTCTGGAAATTGTGGTGTTTACCGAGCTCTTTAATTGGGGTCTTCGCTTCCCCTTAGATCCCGAGATCGCGCTTTATTTCCGCACCCTCCAGATCTGCCCATCGCAGCTGACGCTGAATGCCTGGTACACTTTAATGTCATGCATAATGGCTTCCCGTCTTTCAGGTCGGGTTATGCCTATGGACGAATATATCGCTATGTCAGGTCTGTCCAAGGCTCCTAAGTCTCCGTTCTTCTACTCTTCCTTGGGAAACAAGTGGAAGATAGTTAACGACTTCTTGGAGGGAGATAAAGGCTGGAAGCATCGGTTTGTGTTTCTGAGGGGATGCTGGGAGAACGGTCTTCCCTATACCCCGGAGAACAAGAGACAGCTGCTTCGGTCCTGGGTCCATGACGGTACCGCTCCTTTTTTTTTTCTTTTTTTTTAATACCGACCCTCCGTGTAGTGTCGAAGGAGTTTTTGCAAGGCCTAAAGAAGGACTTCTCGAAAGCTGCTGAAGACACTTTCCAAGTGTTGAAGGATTTTTCGAAGAAGCAGTGGGGTCGGGCGATGCATCAGACCTTCAAGGACACCAACTTGCTCAAGAGTAACCTCTGGCGTTGCTCGTCGGAAATACGGACCATTGAGCAACTGCAGGAGCCCCCCAGTTTGGAAGACATTATTGCTAAAACCGACGCTCCTGGGTATCAGTTGTACCTCCCCAAACGCAACAAGGCGCCTAGCAAGCGCCCAAAGTCGGATGACGAGGTCGGGGGGAACAGTGCAGCTGGTGGGGAAGGAGCGGGTCTTATAGTGGCGAATGATGTTGAGGGCGGCGCGTCTAACCAGGCCCAACCTCCGGTGCCTAAGAGGAAGAACTGAACCGACGCTGAAGGGGCCAAGAAGAAGAAGCCAAAGCGGGCCAAAGAGAGCGAGGTCGTTGCTGGGGCGGACAATCCCACTGTGCCGGAGCTGTTTGATCAGTTCGGTGGGGTTAAAGGGAAATCAACAATGGATCCGGTAGTGGTGATTCCGGATGATACCGACCTTCCCAACGCATCGGATCCAGCCGCAGCGTCCTCCAGCGGTCCTCAGTACCCGGTGCTAACGATGCTTGGTTCGCCGCACATTTTCCCGCTGCGAGGATCGGATGGACTAGCCTTGTCTTTGTACAACCTGCTTGTACCCGCGGCCCTGAAAGAGCGTAGGGCGGCCGAGCTGAGCCAGCAGCTAGCGGGCGTGGAGGCTGAAGTCGCTCGTTTAAAGGAGGCGATGCAGAGTGCCAAGACCGCGCAGGAACTGGCAGAGGGGCGGGCTGCAGAGGCTATTCGTATCTCGGAGGAGACAAAGAAGGCAGGGGAAGATCATGCTGCCACCCTAACTCAGGAGGTCCAAAAGCTGAAAGCTTCGAACACCGCTTTTGCGACTAAGTGCCAGAATTGGGCGGACAAAGAGGTGGCCGATGCTAAGGCCGCCTATGTGCTTTCATTCCATAACCGCTTCCCGACCCTTCAACTTGGTGCGATGTGGCTAGATGTACCCGAGGCGGACCGTCCTGAGGGAGTTGTTTGTGAGGATTCCTCGGACGAGACGGAGTCCGAAGAGGAGAATGACGAGTGATCGGCTGGCAGTTTTTGTTTATTTTATGTTTTTTTTTGGCTTGTTGTTTGTAATATTTTTGGGGGCCGGGGGGTCCCCTGACATTATTTCCTGTGAACATTTCGATATTTTGTGCGAGTATGCAATCCTTGTTTCTTACTATAATTTGTGGGTGTTTTTACTTAGGTAAACCAAAGTGTTCTTGTGAAAAACCAAAGTAGGGTCTGATCCGCGCTATTTGTGAAACTCTCGATAGGGTCGGAACATGTAATATCGCTGCTTATGCAAAAGGCTAGGAAAATTGATAATGTAGATCAGCTGTAAGTGCTGAAAAAACCCATTAAGGTTCTGTAGATCAATGCAACATTGAAACTTTTCCCAAATGGTCGGGAAAATTATATATGTAGATCAGTTGTAGAAACTGAAAAACCTATTAAGGTTCTGTGGATCAATGTATTATTGAAACTTTTTCCAAAGGGTCGGGAAAATTAAACATGTAAATCAGTTGTAAAAACTGAAAAACCTATTAAGGTTCTGTGGATCAATGTATTATTGAAACTTTTCCCAAAGGGTCGGGAAAATTAAACATGTAGATCAGTTGTAAAAACTGAAAAACCTATTAAGGTTTAGTAGATCGATGTATCATCGAAACTTTTCCCAAAGGGTCGGGAAAATTAAACATGTAGATCCATTAATATTAGCAGGAACAGACGCTGACCAGCTCGTCAGCTGACCAAGGTCGTAACACTTTAACATTTGGAAGGCAAATTTTTTTTTTTGATTAATGTAATCGGGTGTTTATGATGCCTCGTTAAAACCTTCTCGCGCCACCGAGGTAGGAAAGAGTGCATCCCCGACCAATACAATTCTAAATACAATTTTAAATACAATTTCGACACTATTCTAAATACAATTTTAGATGTTCAATATTCTATGGTAGCCTCAAAGGGTGCCCGAGCCTGTTTTGCAGGCGGTATGTCCCGCTCTTGATTTTTTCCACGATTTCGTAGGGCCCTTCCCAATTCGGGGCGAGTTTACCGAGGCTTTTGTCTTTGGTGTGAAGAAAGACGCGCCTCAAAACCTTGTCACCGACCTTAAACTCCCGACGGCGGACTTTAGAAGCGTATCGACTTCTCATCAGGGTCTGATAGTGCAAAGAGTTCAATTGGGCGCGGTTGTGCTTCTCTTCTATAAGGTCGAGCTCGAGTCGTCGGCTGTCGTCGTTTGCTTCCTCCTCATAAGTACCGACCCCGAAAGATGGAAAATGGATTCCGCAGGGGTAACCGCGTCCATACCATATACTAAAGCATAAGGTGATTCCTGAGTAGCCGTCCGGGGTGTGGTTCGGTAAGCCCACAATACCTCTTGTAGGTAGTCGGGCCATTTTCTGGCCTTTCCTTCAAGGTTTTTTCTGAGACCGTCCAAAATGGTCCGGTTGGTTACTTCGACTTGCCCGTTTGCTTGAGGATGGAAAGGAGCGGAGAAACATTGTCGGATCTTATGAGTGGTGCAGAAAACTTTCATTTCCCCGCTACCGAACTACGGTCCGTTATCCATAGTTAACCTCTGTGGTACCCCGAACCGACAACATATGTTAGACCAGATAAATTTGATGATATCTTTGGTCTTGGTGGCGGATAAAGGTTCGGCTTCGACCCACTTGGAAAAATAGTCCACTGCCACGACGATCGTCTGTCTTCCTCCCGACGCCATTGGTAGCAGCCCGACAAGGTCGATTCCCCATCGGTCAAAGGGTAGTCCTTCGGATATGGACTCTAGGGGAGCCGCGGGGACGTTTATCGCGTTTCTGAATCGTTGACATATATCGCAGGTTTTGACTATTAATCGTGCATCTGCTGTTATCGTCGGCCAATAGAACCCTGCGAGAAGAATCCTTCTGATTAAGGCTTTGTAACCGCAATGTGCTGCACCCTCACCATCATGCAGCTCGGATACAATTATTTGTGACTCATGGACCCCTAAGCATCGGAGCAGGGGGCGGCTGAAGGATTGCTTGTATAGTACTTCCCTTAAAAGGACGTATCCCCGAGCCTTGTTGCGTACTTTCCGAGCTGAGGCGTTATCACTAGGCAGCCGACCTTCAGCTAAGAAGGCGATAATGTCACGCTGCCAATCTGAGATTGTTACCGAAGAGATCTGATAGGCGATTTCAGGTCGGTTGTCTAACTCGTGACGTTTGATAATAGACGGGCTTTCTTGTTCGGTCACCCAAGGATAGTTACTGGAGCAGGAAATTGTTGCCAAGGAATCTGCGGCTATGTTTTCGCTTCTCGGGACATGTTCATAGGTGACTTTGTCAAACGAAGCAGCTAGAACTCTGAGTGCTGCTAGGTATTGTACCAGATGTTCTTTCCGAGCTTCCGCACTCCCTGAAGCTTGGTTATCAAAAGTTGGGAATCGCTTATGAGGCGTACTCGCTTTGCCCCACATACCTGCGCTAACCGTAATCCTGCCAGAGCAGCCTCGTATTCAGCTTCATTGTTCGAAGTATGGAAACCAAATCGGACGGCTTGGTGCATGCTAATGCCCGATGGGGTTACTATTTGTATCCCTGCTCCACAGCCACTGACGTTAGCCCCCCCGTCGGTTCGGACGGTCCATTCGCTCAGTGCGGCTTCTTGGGGAGGTGCGTCCTGATCAGGTCGTTGGGAATGGAAATCCACTAAAAAATCGGCGAGGACTTGACCTTTAACGGTCGTCCGAGGTTCGAAGTCGATGTCAAAATCGCCTAGCTCGACCGACCATTTGGACATTCTCCCGGACATGTCTAGTCGCTGGAGGATGTACTTGAGTGGGAATGATGTTCGGACCATGATAGGGTGGGCTTGAAAGTACGGGCGCATTTTTCGCGTTGTTTTCACCAGGGCGAGTGCCATTTTTTCCAACTTTAAATACCGAGTTTCCGCATCCAGCAGGCTTTTGCTCACAAAGTAAACCGCTGTAGGGGCCGGTCCCGACTCGCTGATCAAAGCCGCACTGACCGCGAAGTCGGTAACCGCAACGTAAAGGAAAAGTGTCTCGCCTGCGACGGGCTTTGTTAGGAGGTTCGGGGATGACAGATATTGTTTAATTCCCAAGAACGCCTCATTACATTCGGGAGTCCATACAAAAAATTTGGCTTGTCTCAAGACCTGAAAAAAGGGAGCGCATTTATCAGATGAGCGAGAAATAAATCGAATTAAGGCAGCCAGACGCCCAGTTAGGATCTGGACTTCCTTGATGCTTCGGGGCGGAGTCATATCGGTCAGAGCTCGAAGTTGGACAGGATCAGCTTCAATCCCTTTCTCGCTAACGAAGAAACCTAGGAACTTTCCTGATCGGACTCCGAAGGAGCATTTTTCCGGGTTAAGCTTGAGATTTATCCCCCGCAGGTTATCAAAGGTTTCTCTGAGATCGGTAAGGTGGGCTTCATCTGTGCCGCTCTTAACCAACATATCATCGATGTGCACCTCCATATTCCTCCCAATTTGATCCTCGAACGTTGTGTTAACTAGCCTTTGGTATGTTGCGCCGACGTTTTTTAGCCCGAAGGGCATTACTTTGTAGCAGTATAGTCCCCGGCCCGTGATGAATGTGGTACTTTCCTGATCCGCAGCGTGTAATTTGATCTGATTATAACCGGCGTATGCATCCATAAACGACAGCAATTTGTTACCCGACGTCGAATCTACTAACTGGTCGATTCTTGGCATCGGGAAGGGGTCCTTCGGACATGCCCGATTAAGGTCGGTGAAATCCACGCACATTCTCTATTTCCCGTTTTTCTTCTTGACTATAACAGGATTTGAAGTCCACAACGGGTAACTTGCTTCCTTGATATGACCGACGCTGATCATTCTCTCGACTTCTCGTAGGATAATGTCTGCTTTTTCTGGGGAAAAAGCCTGACGCTTTTGGGAGATCGGTATGGCATTTCTGTTGACAGTTAGCTTGTGAACAACAAAAGATTCCGGGACCCCGGTGACATCTCTCGAGCACCATGCGAACAAATCTAGGTTTTCCCGCAACAGAGTCAGCAGCTGTTCCCTGAAGATCGGCAAGAGGCATACCCTAATCCGCAGGAATTTCCCCGCAGCGAATTTGTGCTGCTCGCATTCTTCGTCCGTCGTCAAAAGGCTCGGGGCTTCCCTGGAATCATCAACGGGCAATGATTCCGGGGCGGGCCCCTTTAATTGCTATTCCTGAGCTTGAATCATCTCTTGGTCTTTTTTAGGTGCCAATGCTGCTCGGTAACATTCCCGTGCTGCTTTCTGGCTGCTTCAGACCACTCCCACGTTGTTTCCGACCACGTATTTTAAACATTGGTGGATTGTAGATGATACCGCATGCATTCGCGATATCCATGATCGGCCGAAAATGGCATTGTGGGAAGCTGGCGCGTCTACTACCACGAATAAAACCGTAACCTCTTTCTTGAATGGGCCGCGGCCTAATTGGACTACGCCCTCAAATTCTCCTATAACGTCGGTTGTTGATCCTGTAAACCCTACTATGGTACGGTCGGACCGCGCAATCACTGGTGGTGTTCTAAACTTGGCGAAAGTGGATGCGAAGATTATGTTGGCCGAACTACCGGTATCCACCAAGATGCGCCGAACTTCCTCCCCCGCAATGGCTGCCCCGATTACAATGGCATCCTCATGGGGGCCGACTATGTCCCTCATGTCGTCGTCGTCGAAGTACAGAATCGGAGAAGGGATGCTTCTGGACTGGGAGTAAGTTCGGGCCTCTAACTGAGTGGTTAGGTTGATGATGTGCCTTTTCCTGGATGAATGTGTAACTCTTGTCATACAATCTCCCCCAAAAATAGTTAGGGATTCAAAAAATTTACAAAGGCCTCATACATTACCGACGTTCTCCTCGGCTTCCTCCTCGATAATCCCGATGATGTTGCGGTTTGCTTCGGGGTCGAGGTACTCAATGGAAACATCGAACGGATCGGTTACTTCTGAAATTTCCATGGTGGTTTATGGCTTTGGTATTATCACGACTTCCTTCGAGGTCGTACTTTGCTGTGCCTTCTTAACATACTCCAGGTGGTTTCCGTGTTAATGAGCATCTGTATTTCTTTCTTCAAGGCAATGCAGTCCTTAGTATCATGCCCAACGTCCTCGTGATAGCGGCAATAGCGGTTATTCCTTTGTTCCCGAGGTGTTGGTATCAGGAAAGGTCTTCGGTACATTCCGCTCTTCTTAGTCTTCTCGTAGATCGACGCTACACACTCCGTAAGGTCTGCGAAATATGCAGGTCGGATCCATTTGTTAGACATGGGTCGTGAAGTCGTCTGACTCGTTTTCTTTGGTTTTGGGCTTGATAGGACCGAAGGCTTGGCTGACGCAGGCGGGGTCGGGTGTATCGTGCTGACCGGTTGGGCTGCCCTAGCGTAATCCGACCGGGTGCCCTGCCTTATCACTACCGATGCTTGGGCACTTTGCTGTATTTGTGCCGCCAACTCAGACGCTTCGGTCTCTTCGATCAATATCTGTTTTTCTATTTGAGCTAGAAGTGCGGAAAACGTGAACGTTTGTTTCTTCGTCACTGCTTGCTTCATTGGTCCCGGGAGCAGACCCAAGCGGAATGCAGTTAGGGCCACATTCTCTTCGCAGTGGTCTAGGTCGGTCTTCGCGTCGATGAATCGTCTGGTATATTCTCTGAGGCTTTCCCCCAATTTCTGCCTGCAATTCATAATAGTGTCTCCGTTGGCCCGAAAACTTTTAATTCCCACAAAGTGTTGCCTAAACATTGTCCAAAACATCCCGAAGTTCCGGATGCAGCCCTGCAGTAAACGGTTGTACCACTTAGATGCTCGGTCCCTGAAGGTCATGGAAAATGCTCTACATAGGAGTTTGTCATCGTTGTCGAAGCTCAGCATGAAGTTTTTGAAAGCTTCCAAATGATTATCTGGGTCCTTCTTCCCATCGTACTTTTCTAGTTTAGAAATGTCAAATCGCTTCGGGAGCTGTCCCGCTAATATCTCGTCGGACAATGGAGATGCCCTCCAATTAACTCCAAACCCGCACGTTCCTCCTCCAAGTCCTTCTGTCTGAACTCCGTAGAGTCCCTCGTCTCCTGGGCTGATAAACTGGCTGCTGGTTCGGTAACCGTGGTTCTGGCTGTTCGACGGTTGCCATGGCACTGGAGGCAGCGCCGCCCGCTCTTCACAGCTGGCGGCAGGCATTTCTTCCTTCTCAAAGGACATCGGGGTTTGCTTCTCGGTGCTACCCTTCTTGTATTTTGGGGAGTCCGTCCTGGGCCCTCGGAAGCGTCGGGAACGATTCTTTTGTGTGCGCTGGATCCTTTTCCGTCGCCGATACTCTTTGCCCGACGAATCATCCGAGGTGTAGTCAATTGACGTGCCGCGATGATCCTCTGGGTACTGCCGAGTCCTGGAATTTTGCCCTTCCTCGGGATGAGGCTCTCGTTAATACCTAACAGGTCAGGCTTCGATGCGCGGCCCAACATCATGGTCGGCCCCCTCCCGATCCTCCAGGAGGGGTTCCTTGCCTTTTCCTTCCCGGACCCTTTTCTCGTCCAGTGCCCGCTCCCTTTCTGCGTTTAGTCTGGCAATGTCTTCAAGGAGCTACTTTCGGGGTATTATTAGGGTCGACTGTTTGTCCCGACCCCGGTCTTGGTGCTCCCGACCAGGCGCTTCCTCGCCCTCTGACACCGAGAGCTCGGATCACTTCTCTACCGACCCTCTCTATCACGGCTTCGTTGTTCATCTCGTAAAGCGTGATTTTCAAAGAAAAAAGGTTCCTTTTTGGTATCACTCGTTCCAACAGACGACGCCAATGATGAGTCAATAAATGTTTGGAAGAATATTTCAGATCTTGTGCTTGATGTGACTAGAGAGAGAAAGTGTAGAGAGAGATAGAGAATGTAATAGAATAATATTCAATGTCCCACCTACCAAGAAAATGGGTCACCTTTTATACTAAAATAAGATGGACCCGCTAAAATCCTTAGTGGGCTGTTTACATACTTAATGAGACCCCTTAGTAAATACTGTGTTTACAAATTGGTCCCCGAGAGATCTTAAATACATTAATAACTACACCAAGTATCTTTTATTCACAATTAAATCCTCATTATTTATATCGGCAAATTCTGCCCGCATCAGAGGTCATTAAAAGTTACACACATTCTTCATTGCCCCTTCTTAATTTTACCAACACTGGATTAGCAACCCAAGTTGGATATCTCGATTCTCTAATGTGGACAAGTCTTATCAATTTTTCCATATTTTTTATGATGGCATATGCTTTGTCACGAAAAAACATTCTTCTTTTGGCAAACCGACCCGAGTCTCTTGTCGATAGCTAACTCGTAACATATATTGGACAAACTAACCCTGGAAACATTTTCAAAACTCCAACAAAAAACATTTGAGTTATTTTTTATAATTTGATTAATTTGATCTTGAAATTATCACATAGTTGATTTCCAAATTTAACCATATATCCACTTGTTAGCATTTCTCCAACTATTTCACCCTAATGTTCGTCACACTATATTTATTCTCTTGGGTCATAAAATTATTTCTCAAAATCATCATTTCCAAATGGTTGATGATTGTCTCCCTAAGTATTTGATTGAGATTGAGCAAACTTCTCAGGATCTAGAGAGATTTCGTAAAAACTATTGGTTGTTCTCTGACTACCTCTCACTATCCAAATCGGGTTTCCAACATGACACTTAAGGTATTATCAAAAAGAACAGGTTGCTAGTTCACTTTTGTGTAACCACGGTCTTCCCACAATCGCATGGTATGAGTTAGGAGTATCAGCTATCATGAACACAGTTCTCACAACTTTCTCGATACTACCATATCGAACACTTAGCAAAATTTAAACATCGTCAACACAACTAGAACATTTCAACACGATTTGAGGACTTATCCTTGAATAGGGTGGTGCTTTTATAGTACAACAATAGGTCCTACAAGTCTAACAACTTGATAAATGCATGATTAGTTCTTACTTCTATTGTTTGCTTTAAACTAGTCATTTTCTATTAAATAATTAACAATCTTTCCTAAATAAACTTTCTTTATTAAATAAACTCTCTTATATTTCATTCTCCTTTATCAATCCCGTCTCTGGAATTACAAAAAAACTCAAGAAAATGATATGTAGATGACCTATAGGTCAAGCACCAAGGTCACACCTCCCTACATATTTATCATAATCCATATCCAATATTGGGTTTCTCCCACAATAATTTATACAGAGTAGAGACACTTCAACACGATGTCCTCGAGGCTTTGGGGAAATAATCCAGCTCACATCCCCAACATGAGATATTCTCGAGTAATTTATCAAGTTTTGTAGAAGACCACTACAAGGCTATTATTGGCTTACTATAACGAAATATGCCAATAATAAAATCAAGTGTAGTGATACAAGCCAACAATTTTCCAACTCAATCCAAATCTTAAACGTGATACTTGAAACAATTTTAAGTCATTCTTTTTTATAAATGAGGCTTTGATTTCGTAAGACCCCTCTTGAAAGCTCAATGAATAAGAAAATACTTTATTTGTAGCAGTGAATTACCTTTCTTAATGGGTGAACGCACAAAATTGGGTAAACATCACGATCAAAAGTTATAGCCTTCCTACACTCTGAAATTTGTTGTAGATACAACATATCCCAACTGATAAAAACATACATTGTGACTAAATTCCAGAATGCCAACCTGACATGACTCTGTAACGTAAGAAGTAGTAAGAAAATTTATTCTTCCATTTTCCATCATCAGGCGAATGACCAAGTTGAAGTAACCAATATAACCATTTTGATGGTATAAAAATATATAATAGATGGCAAAAATAATTAGCCTTAGTGTATATCATAGAAGCAATGGTTCCAGCCAAAAACTATTATGCCTTCTTATCGAATATCAATACACAAGGAGAGTGGTAATTCAGCAGCATTGAGCATCGAACTCGACATAATTAAAGAAAAAATTGTTATAACTCAACTTCACTAAAAACTCTATAAGACTCTGATACATAGCTGATATAACCCTAAACTTTAGTAGAAGCTTTGAAGTATGGGATCCAGTTCTAAGAATCGTCAATCTACATACAAAGGAAAAGCGGTTTGGTAATATGGCCCCAAATCAAGAAGTTTGTATAATATTAAAGCTAAAATACAGCAAGACATATACAAGTTGTTGGATGACGAAATAAAATATTTGACGCCCTTGGAACATTAATCACTTAAAACTCTACCATCATTCACAAGCTTCAGCTACGTCGTTTATACATATAAAAATGATTTATTATACATGGGTGTACTCTATTCTATCTTGTTGGCACATGCAAGTTTTAAGGAGACATTTATCTTTAATAAACGTTTATTGTTGTCTTTACATGCGTCTTATTATCTCATTATTTTTATATGTTTCACAAAATAAAAAACCATAAATAAAGACAAATGATATGTTCTGATGCCTAAGGGTAGTATAAAACACCTATGAGGCCTTCAATTTAGCTTCAAAAGCATAACAAAAGGTAAATGTGCACCCATAATTCATCCGTATAAAGAGCTTTGACTTTCACAACAAACAACATTAAAATTGACCAAGGATAAGTCATATCGTAGTCTTCAACCCCTTGAATAGCTTCAATATTCACATATATTGAACATGAATTAGACTCATTGGTGAAAACTCATTATCAAGACATAAGTGTAGAAATTAGGTTGAATTTGGGATATGTGAATGATTGGGCCCAAATATCAATACTTGATACTAAATTGATAAGTTCATGGACTCAATTAAAAGGATTGCGGTCTCTAATACATAATGGGTTGTAGACGTTATAATGCAATTGGGTTTAGGTTTTAATCCAATTGCATTATCAATAAATAAGTAACTTATATTATGGATTCAGTCATCGTAACCTAGATGCATCTATCGTTTTTGTGTTCTTCATCTATATTACTTTTCTGCAGAAATACTTTAACAGTTTGCCAGTAAAGAACTACAATATTAGAGGGACTCTGGTGCAAATAAAATTCAAAAGGAAGAGTTCTAGCAAATCTTCGCATAGTATAACAAATTATACATAATATGTCAAATATATCAAATAAGCATTTAATGTTTTTTAGTTATAATAAAATTTCACACAAAAGTCGATTCGTTTTACTAATTTAGCACACATATATTTTTATTCATATTTAGACAAATTTATAGATATGTGTTTTTAATATCCAAAATGTTTTTTTATGTTTTTAATTAGTTTATATTTGACACCCAAACTTTTGGATTTGTTGCCATTTATAAAAAAAAATCATCTACTTTTTCGGGTTTTATAAACATTTTTATGTTTAAAATGAAGTTTTATTAGCGTAAAAAAGGTTTTTCTTAGTTATTGAATTTAACTTTGTATCAAATTTAAATTTGAAACTTTTTTATAGAATTTTAGTTACATTAGGAAACTATAAGTTACGTATGGTTTATTTAAAAATTATTTTGAGTCATTATATTTATGATATGATTGATTAATTTGTAAATGTATGAAGGTATAAAATTGAAATTTAGGTTTCTAAAATAAAACACACATTCTATTGGAATGAAGATGCAGTGAGAATTGGATACAAAGGATAAAAAGGTTTTCAATGCAAACATGAGAACTTAAGTCTATCAATAAATACTTCGATTTGAAGACTATAGCAAATTTAATAAATGTTTGGAAAATTTATTAAATATCATAAATATACATTTGAGGTGATGGAAAAATAGTTTTATTAGTTATTTGTTTTACTAAACAAGACCAACATTGGTATATTAATATAAACTCTCACTTAGTGATAGTAAAAAAAGTTTCAATATATTTTTAACTATCGATAGTTCTTTAAAAAAACGGAAATAATAATAAGAATCTCAAATATATATTGAGTTTTATTAAGTAAACTTTACATATGCTCACTAGAACTACTAAGTAAAATTGAATAAATATATTAACAATATTTAAACAAACTATGATATTATATTTGTGTAAAATAACAATACGAATTTATATAACTTGGATAGAATAAATTAAGATGGTAGAAAAATATTTTTGAAAATATCATCAATGTTGATGAGTCCGGATTTTCTCACCACTCACTATAGAAACCGGACAGGGGCAATTTGGACAAAAACCACCCACTGAACCATCCGAACAGAACTAATGTATTTAAAACTAATCACTTTATGACTAAGCTCATTGCTTACCTGCTTAATAACTAATGAGTTTTTGAACTCGACCCGGTTTCATAAGTATGACCCGAAAGCCCATGTGGCCCATAATTAAGGATATAAATACCCAACCACTTTCATTAATGAGAGTAATGAACATTTAATACAACCAGGCAGCTCAAATCTCTCACTACAAACCACTTAAACACTAAATACCTTTGAAACACCACAAAACATCTGACAAATTTACCCTCAGTTGAAAAAAATAATCCACACCAAATTGGCGACCACAATGGGAGAAGAAGGTGCATGAATCTAGCCTTCGAAATCATCAAGAAAAACCAGTTCGGATGAATTTGGACGAGCAGGAAGTGCCACCAGCTTTAGCAAAAGTGGTGGGAGAAAACGATGAATATACGATTGAGGAGCGAGACAGGTTAAAAGTTGAAATAGAAGCTTTGAGGGCTGCCAAAAGGGCAGAGATGGGCTTGAAAGAGAAGTCTAAAGTGTCAGCAGCTCATCACACAGACAATCCAAGAGAGTATGAGCCAACGAAGACCCATGTGAGTACTAAAAAGACTCATGCTAGCTCAAAGAAGTCTCACCGGTCTAAACCGGTGGAGAGCTTAGATTCAGACTCAGAGTCTTTAGTAGCTCCTCGAATGAAGATAGAGTTGGAGAATCCTTGTCATCCAGCAGCGATGAAGGACGTTCTAAAAAGAAACAAAAATTGGTAAATAAATATTCAAGAAAAAGGGACAGGCATGGAAGGTTAAAAAAAATCTGGGTAAAGGGTCGTCTCATAGTCACAGACATGGCCGGAGACACGTAGACCGCTTGTTAATGGATCCTTTTGCCTTTCATGATGAACCATGTATCTTTGCAACTCCCAAAAAAGATACTGTTTTTAGTCGTGGCCGGAATTGGAGACAATCTCCATTGTCTTCCAAAATATTGTCTGGAAACCAACCTAAGAGGTTTGACAGCACAAAGATGGAGAAGTACGATGGTAGTAAAGATCCAGATAACCATCTGGAGCAATTCAAAAAAATTATGATGAACTTTGATGATGATGATGATGATAAGCTACTCTGTCGAGCATTTTCCCAGTCTTTTACGGGGAGTGCTCTGAAGTGGTACAATAGTCTGCCATAGGGCTGCTTCGAACAAGTAGCAATAGCTTCTCTGAGGCAGGGCTTGAACCCTGGAAATTTGGCTGATTCAGTAACCAGGAAAAAGGCCATGACATGGGGAGGTTTACTGAATCAGGTCGGCAAACAGATTAATGTGGATGAAACAAAGAAAACCAGGGTGCACCGGCAGGTGAGGTCTGCTCCAGCTGCACCAAATCAAAACCAGAACCAGTCCGGTAACAAGGCCAAGGAAGCCGGACAGGGTCATAACAGAGCCAAGGCTCAATCCCATCCAGCTGCACCAGCCCAGAGCCAGCAATCTAGAAATAAACGAGGGCCTTGGGTTCAACCGGAGTGGTTTGCTGAGTTGAAAGAAAACATAGCCATCATTTATAACAAAACCAAAGAAGTACATTTCAGAAGGCCAGCTGCATTACAATCTCCCAGAGAAAGCCGTAATAATTTTTTCTGTCAGTATCACCATGATATTGGCCATAACACTGAAGATTGCATTGCGTTGAAGCAAGAAGTACATAATTTGATTGAAAGAGGAAAGTTGGGAGCTTATGTTAAAAGAAGAAGTGGAAATAGGCCTGATAACGCTCATCGGACTGGTCTAAACAATGCAGGGCCATCGGATCTGGATGGGGCTATGGTGATAATTGAAAGGTTTGATGTAGAGTCAGAATATTTGGACCCTGATCCAACCCGGAATAAGGTGGGTGTTATCACAGAGCACTGCAAGACGGTGTCCGGACTTATCAGCTTTTTTGAGTCACTTAGAATATTCGGGGGAGACACCATGACTGCACCAACTGCTTCTTCAAGAAAGAGGCACATTCATACTTTAGCTACCCAACTAGAAGGAGGCATGACTTCCTATCAATCATAAATTCCATTTTCATTCATTGTTTTCAATGAGGATGACTTGAGGGACATTGCTGGTCCCCATGAAGATGCTGTTGTGATAGGAGCATCCATTGGGGGCAATGATATTAGACGAATTTTGGTGGACACCGGTAGTTCAGCAAATATCCTCTTTTTAACTTCCCACAAATAAATGAAGAACCCAGTAGTAATTCAGCGTTCAAACAGGTCAATTGTGGATTTCACTGGAAGCTCAGCAGATGTGATCGGGAGTTTGAGGATGAGGTTTTGTTAGGCAAAGGCCCTTTTAAGAAGATGGTCAGGATACTTTTTATTATGGTGGATTGTCCCACTTGTTACAATGCTATTTTGGGGAGATCTTGGCTCTCTAGGATGCATGATATGGCTTCAACAGTCCACCAATGTTTGAAATACGTTGTAGAAGGACAAGTGGGAGTTGTCCGAAGCAGTCAGAAGGTGGCAAGGGAGTGTTATGCAACAGCACTGGCCCCTCGAACTTTGGGGGCAGTTCGGATCAGTGAGGATTAGCAATTTGAGGGGTCCTCTGGGGGAGAAGGTGAAATTGATGACCCCAGAGAGACCCCTGGCGTTTTAATACCTATTGAATAAGTTGAAACTCACTCTCTGGCTAAAGGAAAAAGTGTCAAGATCGGGTCCAAGATGACATCAGAATTAAAGGGTAAAATGTTAGCTTTTTTGAAAGACTATCAGCATGTTTTTGCTTGGTGCAATGCTGATGTAACCGGAGTACCAGCAGACATTATATCACACCAGCTATCCTTCCAGAGGGATATAGCACCTGTTGTACAAAAGAGGAGAGATTTTTCTAAAGAGAAAGCTGATGTTATAGTTCAAGAGGTTGATCGGCTTACTAAAATGGGGCACATAAAGGAATCTCAATACCCTTTATGGACAGCCAATCCGGTGTTGGTAAAGAAGAAAAATGGAAAGTGGCATCTGTGCATCGATTTTACAGATCTCAATAAAGCTTGCCCAAAAGATCTATATTCGGTTCCCCGAATTGATCAGTTAGTAGACTCCACATCTGGAAACAAGCTATTTTCCTTTATGGATGCCTTCTCCGGATACAATCAAATTCAAGTAGATCTGAATGATCAAGAGCATACTACATTTGTTACTGATAGGGACCTCCATTGTTACAAGGTAATGCCGTTTGGATTAAAGAATGCTGGGGCTACTTATCAGAGGTTAGTGAACAAGGCTTTTGCTGATCAGATTGGAAGAAATATGGAAGTCTATATCGATGACATGATGGTAAAGAGTGTGGACGAAGAGCTACACTTGGCAGATCTCCAAGAAACTTTTTCCAATTTGATGAAAGTAAATTTAAAATTGAATCTAGAGAAGTGTGTTTTCAAAATACAGTCCGGAAAATTCTTGGGGTATGTGATAAGTGAGAAAGGGATACAGCCTGATCCAGACCAGCTTAATGCTTTGTTACAAATGGAGCCTCCTCGGAATATTAAAGAAGTACTAAGATTGACAGGGAGGTTAGCTGCTCTAAACCGTTTTATTTCAACGTCTTCGGATAGGTGTGCCCCGTTTTTTCAAACTTTGAAAGGTGCGAAAGAATTTAATTGGTCTCCCCAGTGTGACCAGGTATTTGATGAAATTAAGAAGCACTTATCCTCCCCTAAAACTTTGTTTAAACCTGTTAATGGAGAGATACTCTACATATACCTGACAGTTTCTGATTGTGCCCTAAGTGCAGTGCTAGTAAGGGAGGTGGATAATTATCCTCGACCGGTATACTATATCAGCAAAAGCTTGATTGATGCAGAAAAAAGATATTTGAAACTTGAAAAACTAGCACTGGCCTTAGTAATTGCTGCTAGGAAAATGAGGCCCTACTTTCAGTCTCATTCGATCATTGTCCGGACGTCTTTTCCCTTGAAAAACGTTCTTCAAAAGGCAGACATTTCAAGCAGAATAACCAAGTGGTTAGTGGAGCTGGGAGACTATAATATTGACTTTTCCCCTCGAACAACAGTCAAAGCTCAAACTGTGGCTGACTTCTTAGTTGAATTCCATTCAGACAGAGGTACTAAGCAATCAACCGGTGATAAGATAAAAAAGTATGGGTTGTCCGGACCGATGGTGAATCAAGTACCATGGGTTGTGGTGTTGGGATATGTTTAACCTCTCTGTACGGCGACAAGATGTACCAGGCTATAAGTTTTGCTTTCAGGACTTCCAATAATGAGTCCGAATATGAAACTGTTATAGCTGGCTTGAAATTAGCTCTTATTTGTGGAGCCAAAAGGGTTAGGCTAATGAGTGATTCTCAGCTTCTTATCCATCACGCACAATGTCAATCCGAAGCCAAAAAGGAGCAGCTGGTTAAATACTTATTTGTTCTCAAAGAAGTGGCACTTAATTTCAAAAGCATCACCTATGAGCACATACCTCGAACAGAAAATACGCTAGCAGACTCTTTGGCAACCATAACGTATACTAAGTCCTACCATTGGATTCATGTGCTAGAGTGCCTATCCATTCAAATCAATCCGGATAAGGAAGAAGAAAGTTTGAATATACAAGTAAAACAACCCCAAGATTGGAGAATTCCTCTCCTCCAATATCTCTCAGATGGCATCTTGCCTCCGGAAAAAGCAGTAGCAAGGAAGGTAAAATACAAGGCTCGTGGTTTTGTCATCTTAAGAGACGTTCTTTATAAAAAAATCCTTTAGTAAACCTCTCTTACGATGTGTGGGGATCGAAGAGTCCCAAATAGTGCTCTCTGAATTGCACGATGGCGAGGGATCAGCACACTGTGGATTCAGGGCTCTAACTAGAAGAGTTTTGTTAGCTGGGTACTACTGGCCCTCCATAATGCAAGATACCGAG
Organism: Limnanthes douglasii subsp. nivea; assembly: GCA_036936605.1. NCBI lineage: Eukaryota > Viridiplantae > Streptophyta > Magnoliopsida > Brassicales > Limnanthaceae > Limnanthes > Limnanthes douglasii. The sequence goes on from JAUPFV010000001.1 coordinate 530,844, forward strand.
GAATTGGTGAAGAAGTGTGATCCATGCCAAAGATACAGCAATGAAATTCATGTTCCAGCAGTCCCTTTAGAGTCAATTTCTGAGCCAATACCTTTTGCTCGTTGGGGGCTTGATTTAGTGGGACCTCTACCCATGGCATCCCGAGGGTGCATAACTATAATTGTTATTATTGATTACTTCTCGAAGTGGATTGAAGCAGCCCCATTGGCAGGAACTACTTCGAAAGTTGTTATACAATTCATCATGTCTAACATTTGTTGCAGATTTGGGGTTCCACAAGAGATAACTACCGACAATGGGCCACAATTTGATAACAAGGAGATGGAGAATTTCTGTGCTACTAGAGGCATTCAACACTGCTTTTCTTCTCATTTCCACCCACAGGAAAATAGTCAAGTTGAAATGGCTAACAGGACCATCATGTTCGGTCTTAAAAAGAATCTAGAAGGAGCTGCTGGAAAATGACCAAGTTATCTACAAGAAGTATTATGGGCCTACTGAACCACTCCTGGGGCTGCAACACGAGAGTCTCCCTTTGCCTTGGTATATGGGATGGATGTCATAGCTCCCATAGAGGCCACTCTCCCTTCATTACGAGTCCACGACTTTTCCGAACAAGCTAATGAAGTGGCAATCAGAAGCCAGCTTGACTTGATGGAAGTAGAAGACTTAAGGCTCACCTCAGAGCCATACACTATCAGGGTTTGATGAGAAGCAGGTTTGCTTCTAAAATCAAAAGGAGGGATTTTCAACCAGGGGATAAAGTACTGAGAAAAGTCTTCCTGCATACCAAGGAGAATCAGTTCGGCAAGCTAGCTCCAACTTGGGAAGGACCCTATATGGTCAGTGAAAAGCTTAAGCCTAGGACATACAGGCTCCAAGATAAAGATGGAAGGATTCTGAATCACCCCTGGAACATTGAACACCTCCAGTTGTATTTAGAATGAAAACTATGTAAATATTTACTTGTTTAAAGTTCACGTAAATATTAGGGGGCATACTTTTTCCTACCCTGGTGGCGCGGGGAGGTTTTAATGAGGTGTCTGGGATTTTCAATAACATTTGATGCCTTCTTGAAAAATTTAGAGTGTCTCAATTGATAGTCTCTTTGAAATTTTTTAAAAGCAGGCCGGATTGAATTGGTAGAGTGATGACTACTTAAACATTTGTCATCGGAGAATTTAAACACTCTCACTTTAAAATACTTGTGAAATAACTAAGGGCTGTTTGAACTTTAACCATCACAGTTGGGAAATTATAAGACAATGCAAAAGTTGTGTAAAATAAAGTTGCCTATTAAAATATGTGAAATGCCTTTGCCACCTAAGGACTTTGAAGTTTCAAAGAAAAAGGTTTGTCCGGACAAGGGCCGGACACGATTACAAAAATTCCTTGGCCATCCAAGGACTTTAGTTCAAACACACAAATTGAAAGATAATTGATACTTTAAGACTGAGCTTTCTTAGATGGCCCAGCCTCACTTGGTTTCTTCTTAGGATCATTGTTTTCCTCATCTGGACTCTCCTTGGTCCGTTCATCTTCATCAGTTATGTCATCCCAACCACTAGAATAGTTCTTCTTATCGCCATCTGCCATCGTATGGAATGGGATGTCATCATACTCCACAAACCGCCATAGATCTCCTAATGTCCTCTTCGGAAATTTCTCATGGAAGAGAAATACCATATCTGACTTGACTTCAGCATACCTTTCCTCTTGGGAGTCTATCACCGTGTTGGTGTATGCATCAATCCTGGCTTGGATTGTCTTCTCTTGCTCCTTTACCAAGTCGTCTTTTTCTTGCTTGGCCTTAGACACAGCATCCTCAAGCAAAATTTTGTCGCTAGTTAGAGTCTGAATGATGTTGTCTTTGGCCTTCACCTCCTCTTTTGAAGTGGAAAGATTCTTTTCCAAGTCAGAATTGTTGGATTGAAGTTCTTCCACAACCCCCTCCGAAGTGGCCAGCTTGGTGGCCAAGTCCTCCTTCCTCTTTTTCAACTCCTCATTTTCTCTCTTTGTTGCCTCGAGACTCTGCTTGACTGTAAGGAGGTCGTTAGACAAACTCTCCTTGCCAGCATTGAGTGTGTTGATGATGGCTGACTGGTTTTGCACTTGCTTCTCCAAGTTGAGCACTAGCTGAATGTTGCTTAATAAGGAGTGGGTGACAATTTCTCTCTCACCTGAAACAGAAAAAGATTTACCGTTGAAAGTGACGATGTTCGAGGAGCTTGGGGGGAGGTAAGGGCCAGCGAAGTCATCCTTCTCAAGGTCTTCAAAGTAAAGACCAATCCCTTGAAGCCCACTAATGTCTACTACATCGATGTTGATGTCCCCTCCGGCGCCCTCTCCAGTGTGAAAGTCACTTGGGATTTCCTCTCCTTGAGTTGGGTCTGTTGGGTCAACCGGAGGAAGAGACTCTGGAGGCTGGAGAGCAACTTCATCTCCCTTGGAGGTTTTCTTCTTCTTGGCCTCCCTATCTCCACCTTCTGCTCCCCGTTTTCTGTCTTTCTTGGGAGCCTTTGGGGGCTTGGAGATCCAACCACCTCTTTGATACTCTTGTTTTCTACCACTTGTAGCAAATCAGCATCAATCCTTCCTTGGTCCTGCCTCTCCGGGTTTGCTGGGACAGCTTCCTCAACACCACCTGGGTTGACCTCAACCACGCCTTGCTTAGCCTTGCCTTTCTTGCCCTTCATTTTGCTTGGGGCTTTAGCTCTGCCCGGTAAGGCTAGCGTTCCATCCTTTGTATCTGTCTTCTTGAGAATTACCTCCGAAGGGGGTGAAGTGGTTAACCCCTTCCAAGACAAGTCTCTCCGGCCGGTTGTATTCCAGAGATGGGATCTTACCAAGTTGCCTCCGGTGAAACAGTTGTGGAAACGATTTCCCCATTTCTCAGCAGTCCAAGCATTTAGCTTGGTGCAAGTAGTCTGCCCTTCCTCTAAGTAGCCATTAAACTCCTTCGGCATCACTACCAAAGAACAAAGGTAGAGAAGTTAAACCAACAACCTTATTATAAAAAAAGGTATAAATATGTGATGAAATATTTAACTGTGCTTTTCCATCTGCTGATAAGCATGCTTGGGTTGTCACCAGCTTTAATTTTCCTCCCATTCTCCCAAGAACCACTGATAAATAAAAATTGAGTCTTCCAGTTCTTCTCCGACTCAAGCAAGTCATCCACCACTTTGTAATTATCGCCCATGTTAAAATGGTAGAAGGGGATGATGTGGTTCTTGCAAAGGCTGGCCACAGCAGCAAACTGCTCCATCGGAAGTGGGATTCTGGATAGCCTGGAGGCCATGATACAGGCCATGAGTGTATACCAAGCGTTGGGGCTCAGTTGGCTTGGGCAGAGCTTTATCAGATGGAAATATCTGACGATCTTTGGGTCCAAGGGAAACCTAAGCCCCCAGTTGAATAACTCAGTGTAGAAAACTACCTCACTGAGCTTGCAATCCATTGGCGTCTCCGGATCAACCGGTATCCTCACTTTAATATTTTCTGGGATCCCCCACTTCGTCCGGATCCGGCCCAGTTCAGCTATGTGAATAAAAGTATAATTGATCTTCTGCATGGCTAGCAGGTACTTTACACTCACTTTGTGGAAGCAAGGTCCCACTTTTCCTACAAGGCACTCCGGCAGATCTGGGTGTTTTAAACATAGCTTCTCTTTGCCCTTGTTTTTCTTGACAATGGCAGCCTCACTCGTCTGCCCGGAGACGTCGGTCTTGAAATGGGATTCTTCAACACTGTCTTCCATTACGTCTTCCATTAGCATGGAAGAATTATTAGTTGTTTTTGGGAGAGAAGTGCTAGTGGTTGGCTCAGTAAGCCCTCCGGATGGTTGAGCATTGCTTTCCTCTTGTGTTCTGGAGTCCGGCTGTGGCTCAGATCCGGAGGATTCGTTTCGAAGGCTTGAACTAGTCGCCTCCAGACCGGACAGTCTGTCCTTAGGAACCTTTATGGGTGCTTCTGACCCTTTAGTTTTATCTTTGGCCCAAGACTTAGAAGGCATGGATTTTGGAGATTTAGACTGTGGAGCGACAGCCTGGCCTTTTACTAGACGACCTCTTCGTCGATTTATCAGCTTTTCTGGGGAAATGTCAGCATCCGATCCCATGGCAATGAATGGGGAGGGTCTTTTGGTACTTGTAACTGTTTGTTCTGGTTCAACAATAGGCTCTGATTCCTGGACCGATGAGCCTGAGACTATTGGTGAGAGACTAGGTTGGAATAACCTTCTGGGTTTAGAACTTCTGGCAGAAGACGAACCTCGATCGGGCTCTGAACTTGGTGTTTCAGATTTATCGATGGGAGAAACTAGGAGGCCTGCAGCAATGCGCCTTTCTCGTTCGACTTTTTGAGCTTTCTCTAACTCCGACAAGTTAAGCCACCCACCTTTTACAAGTGCGTTTCTTGCTGTAAACATAAACTTACACCAAGAAAAGGGTTTTTGTAAGATAGAGATAAAAGCTTTGAAGATTAAAAGTGAGAAGATGATGAAGATGGTAAAACAGTGAAAAATTGGTTAATTTATACTAAAGAGACAAAAGATGCCTTGAAACCTAGGAGAATACGAAAAGATGGGAGTAATGATTAAATACGGCGCTCATGTCACCAACATTAATTGAAGAGGTTACTTTATGAAATGAGTGGGAGCGCCGTTCTAGGAGAAAAATAGCTGGTCAGACAAATCAGAAAGGGACACGTGTCCCACGATCTCTGGCAAAACCTTTAAGCTTCTGAGAGTTTTTACCAGTCCGGATAAATCCCTTACACAAATCGAAATCTGTCCGGACATTGTTATGAGAACTCATAAGCTATTTTTTAGGTCTTGCCAAAGGCCTTCGAGCATAACCTAAAAAAGAGGCTACTAATGAGTCCAGATTTTCTCACCACTTACTGTAGAAACCGGACAGGGGCAATTCGGACAAAAACCACCCACTAAACCATCCGAACAGGACTAATGTATTAAAAGCTAATCACTTTATGACTAAGCTGATTGCTTATCTACTTAATAACTAATGAGTTTTTGAACTCGACCCGGTTTCATAAGTATGACCTGAAAGCCCATGTGGCCCATATTAAGGATATAAATACCCAACCACTTTCATTAATGAGGGTAATGAACATTTAGTACAACGAGGCAGCTCAAATCTCTCACTACAAATCACTTAAACATTAAATACCTTTGAAACACCACAAAACATCTGACAAATTTACCCTCAGTTGAAAATAATCCACACCAAATATTTTTGGTGATTATAAACAAAAAAGATCTAAAGTGAATAGATCAATTAAAAATCATAGCATATAAAATCATATATATTTATACTTTATTTTTCTTATGAATTGATGAAATCTAATCTATGTAGATTTTAGCTTCACTTGATTTTTTCAAAAAAAAATATAAACTTATAATAAACTTAAATGACGAATATTAAACAATATCATATTTTGATTTTATGGTTATTTGTATCCATGTATGTAGAACTTCTCAATTATGGAATAAATTAAAAATACATGTGATAAAGAGAAATCCTTAACAAGCACTCATAATGGCTAAAGAATTAACAAACTGAAAAAATAAGAAATATTTCTCCTCTATTAGATTTCTTTCAAGTATTATATTTTGTAAAACCCTTTACATTAGGATCAAAATCAGTATTTAAAATACTATTCTAGCCTTAGTATTAAATTTATTGATGAATGACATATATTTTTTGTATCCATACAACAATTATTAAAAAATGTTTTAGTTACGAATATTACGAATTTACCTCTAATTGCTTAGATATTCTAGTAATATTGAATAATGTTTTAGAAGATCCGAGAATGCTTTTAGAAGGCTCTTGAGTATTATTTTAACACGCTAGCTTTCATCTGTTTTTTCCAAATGAGATTGTACATGGGTCTTCATGTCACCTATCTCTATCGATCAACTCATCATCTATACTAAGGTCGTCGTTCCTTATACTTTGATCTTCATAGTACTTAGAATATTTTTTACTCTTGAATTTCATATTATTTACTTGATTAGCTTAAAATCATATTTATGTTATCAAACAAATCTTGTTCTTTGGTTCTTCATATCGTTTACTTGATCTGATCAATGTAGTCTTATATGAGGGATGTCATAATACTTGGTGAAAATCCATTCTTCAAACATACTCAGGTTATCTTTTTTTTAAATAGTTTTAATTTTTTTTGTCGTCATCATTAATATATGCCCTTCTGTTTATCGTAACCCGCAACTGATGGATTATCTTTACCTCTTGAATAAGGACATATGAGTCGTAGGGGAATATGACCTTATGAGGGTTCGCCCTTGTCTTCAAGTATAATTTTATACATAAGGACTACTAGAGAAGGTAAATGTGTTACTCTTATATTATTATTAACTTTTCTCCTCACAAATAATTTAACTTATATTTTTATTCAATAAATAAAACTCCAACCTCTTCAGATTCCAATTTTGTTTTCTATAATCACTAATTCATGTCCCTTCATTCTTATCTTGATCTAATGGTTCTAAAGCACAACTAATATCTATATACAGGCTTCAAAATTTTCATTTAACTTTTGTTCGGGAGTGTCTCTCGCTACACTTTCTCTTTCTAAAATTCTTATCTTACAAAAATATTTTACACCCTATTCCATTTTTCATATAAAATTCCAATTCATGTTCTTGAAATTTCAAAAAATCAAAGGTAAAAGTATTTATTCTTTATACTTGTTATCTCTTTAATTTTATGGTTGGTGAGAAAAGTCACAAATATATTTTATCCCTTTGTGAAAGAATAATTTTTGAAAGTACGATTATCCTCTTGGTGAAAGTCCAATCTTTAATCATACTCGTGTACTAAAATATTTATCACATATATTTTATGAGTGTTGTAAAGATAATATCATATTTTGTTTACTAAAAATCAATTTTATTTTATTTGATTTTTGGTTAGTAGAAGGTTTTCAAATGTTTGCTTAATAAAAATTTAAATAGGGAAAGTTGGATCTGAAGCTACTGAAGATGATATCAGTAAATATTTATACGAACAAATGGTTGTTGGAGACCTTGCTTAATTAAATTTTATGGTTCTTCACAAAAAACAAAACAGACAATATAGCAACAAAAAATGACAAAGTTAACCCGAAAGAAAGTAAAGCAATCTAGCAAGAGGTAAATAAAAATTCTTCATAATCCATCTTCAAAACAATAGGCTACATCCCTTGTGATAAAGATTTTTCCTCCACTTCTTCCTTTATAAAGAATCCACCAAAAAGAAAATGTGTTAAATCTGCAAGCAATTCTCATGTCATACCAGCTATCCATAATAACTCTTTAGCCACCTATGGTATTATTTTGTCATCTCAAAGAATGATATGATTGCCACCAACTTTAGATCCACAAACTTTAATCAATCGTCAACTTTCCTTATTCCATACTAGTCATATTGACTCCTCGTAATCCCCCGCATATATCCTACAACGCCAAACATAAATTTTCTTAAAAGTAGTTTCACTTTTTTTAGATAAACATAAATAGTTTTATTTTCCAACTAATAATATATCGTGTTAATCACAAATTTACTAAAATTCATACTTCTTTGCTAATAAGTTCATGTCGTCTTTTGACATCTAATTTCTAAATATTTGAGTTGGTTTCCCAATTACATTTGAAGATAATATTTTTACCTTGAAAAATCCACTTCAAAAAGAGAAAAGTGAATATGTTAAGTTGAAAATAAAGTGTAACAGATTGGTTAAGGGGAACAATAAATTGATAACAACTGCTACTAATATGAAAACCCTGAAATCAAAGATAATTAATCTTAACAATAAAGTGAAAAGGTTAAAAAAAGATGATGCGGATAAGAAAGCACAATTAAAATTTTCATAATCGACTAACATTGCGTGTTCAAAGTATCTCATGGAATTGATAGTAGATTTATGGAAACATAACCCTAATATTTATTTAGGCCAACTGTAAAATATATATTCCTATTGGTAAGAATTAAAGCTGAATTGATAAAATCAGGAACACAAGTCTTCTCTCAGAGAATTTTAGGTAGTGAAAAGTGCTTCTGATTATTTCATAGGCCAAACTAACTTCTTCAGCCTCTTTAAATAGACTGGGTGAGTTAATTAGAGAAATGATTACATAATGGTATATTTACAATTCAACCTGTACATTTCTCCTAAAGTCTAATTTAACCCTATATTTACAGAACTTATCACTTTAGTCCCTATCAATTGCACTTAAGTCCCTGAGGAATATCTTTCCTTATCAGTAGCCCCCCTAGTTCTTATACAGACATTTATAAGAACTATTAACTCCTCGAATTCTTCCTTGGGTCAATACCACTTTCCTCACTTTATCTCTTTATAATGATTGAACTCAATAATCTGTGACTTCTCTTCGAACTTGTGAATAAGTGCGAACAGATTTCCCATCGCTTCGAACTTGCCAACTTGAAGTATAGCTTCGCCTCAACTTCTAACATTATTACTAGGAACATAGCTTTGCTAATACTTAGAAATCTCTGATTCCTACTTGATAGATTGATTAGACCTTTAATAGTAGACCTGTGACACTTCACGTTTTCTTTTCGTTTCATATTCCACCCAATGAGAGTAACTCACTGGATTTGCCTCTCCATATTCTCAACGTTACTCCTTTATCCTATAAATACCCAACCCTTCATTCACTAAGAACTTTTTAGAGAAATCACTTCTATTCACCGTCTTCAACCTGTTCTTTATCTTCAACATGTTCTTCATCTTCAACCTGTTCTTCATAAATCTTGAAATTACTTCATCTTTTTCATCCACCAAAGCAAGCTCGCAAATCGATACCCATTGTATGAGAAGATATCCTAAATACAAAAAATCTAAACCCAGAAAACCAGTAAAATCAAAGAAACCTCTTTTCCCTGGTTCTAGCAATCAAGTATTTGGGGCCTACGATTATCTTTGTATTTCGCAAAGAGCCAAAGAATACAAGGCTGCTGGGTTGATCTACAACGGTCCTCACTCTTCTTGTACCACTTTTGAATATGGTAACTTCGACCCCAACCTTGCCACTTCGTCTTCACCCTTAGCTTCCAACCCAGAGACTAATCCAACAACCTCTCCTCCTCGAAATCCAGCTAATTCTCCATTGCTAAGACCTCATCGGAAATCTAAAGTTGTTACTTTAGACAAGCCACCAACTGATAAAAAACCACAACCCAAATCACCTATCCTTCAAGTCGAAGCGACAAAAAACTTTCAATCCAACACACTCCCTCCTCAATTCGAGGCTATCAAAGTTAAACGTGCCAAAAAATCACCCTTTCTAGCAATGGGTGAAGAAGCAGAAACCTCTTCTCCTCCCCCACACTCTTCTCCTCCCCCACAAGAAGTGGATGACATTACACCAGAGAGTAGTCAGCCAATTCCTGTGACTCAACAGGAGACTCAAATCCGAAGTCGCTCTAATGAAGTCACTGATGAAGATAACAAAAAAGATGATTCTGAGGCTATTGAATCTGATGCCGAAGAGGAATCCGAAGCTGATGGTGTAGTTCCTCCAAAAAAGATTCGAGGGAAGAAAGCTCTTATTACACTTCCCGAGGACGTTGCTGCCTTGGTTCAAGAAAATCTTAAACCACTTTCTCCTTGGTATATTCTTGCCTTAAAGAATGTATCCTACAGCTACTACCTCGAGTCAGAGAAAGAGCAGCTCAAAAAATTATGGGGATTAACCGATAACATGACTCTTCGACTACCAGTAGAAGGAGAGACACCTCTAAACTGTCAGAAAGATGAGCTAGTAGTATACCCTGAGCTCTTCAACTGGGGACTTCGGTTTCCCCTTGATCCGATGATAGTGAGGTACTTCGAAATCCACAGATTGTGTCCAACACAAGTCACTCCCAACTTGCTTTTCACTTTATTCTCAGCAATCATGGTATCGAGGCTTGGAGGCATTCCCCTCGAAATCGAGGACTTCATCTCAGTAACCAAAGTTTCGAATGGCCCAGTTTTGCCGTTTTATTACCTAACTCTTGAGGATGATTTAAAAATTGTCGACGACCTCCTCGAAGCTGATAAGTTCTGGAAGCAAAGATTCGTCTTTCTATCAGGAGCCTGGGAAAACGGCAAAGAAATTTCCGATGCCAATCCTTCCAAACTCACCCTTACTTGGAGAGATAGCAGTAAGTGACACCTTCCCTTATTTATCTAATTGTTTTAAATCAATTTATTTAACTAACTGTTTGTCTCCCTTTTTTCTTAGAAATTGTGAGGCGATTTAAGAGTCGTCGAAAAGAAGCCAAGGTCATCTTCCAACAAATGGCTGAGTGGGCAGAAAAATCTTGGGGAAATGGCTTTCACTCAGCCTTTGAACCGATCAACTTCGTCAACATCCATCTCTGGCGTATATCCTTAGGGGCTGACTTCCCTCAAGATCCGATGGTCCCCCCGGATCCCATCCTAGCAGTTCAGAGGATACTTGCACCAGATGGGAAATATTATCTTCCGACCCGGAATCGAAGCGACAGCCACTTACCATCGAAAAAGAAAGGGAAGCAAACCCTCAAAAAACCCAAAGCAATCAAGGCTAAGTCTTCCAACACCTCGAAGACTATAAGAAAGCGAAAAGCATCTGCACCTCAGCTTCCCCCCATTTCCGAAGAAGATGAACCTGTTCTAAAAAAGAAAAAGGACAATTCTCCAAAGAAGAAAAAGAGCAAGTCTAGTACGCCCAAGAAAAAGAACGAGGCTGATATGCTAGATGAAGTACTAGCTTCCGAGGTGCATGGGAAGACTTTTATCGAAGAGAACCCTGATGGAGGGCTGACACTAGGAGATAGTCAAGTAGATGATTACCTCAACCTCGAAAACTTCAATTCAAGCGGGGATTTTGCATTTACTGGCAATGATTCTCAACCTCCCAATTTTACTCCATCAACTTCTACTGGGGCTGCTATGGCTTCGACATCTAACGCCATCGTTCCTGTTTGTCAGCAACCACCAATATTTCCCAATTCAGACAAATCCGATGAGGTAACTTCGATCCTTCATCCATTTGAAAATTTAAGTGCTGCAGCCAACAAATTATGTGAAGAAGTAAAAAATTCACATGCGCAATTGGAGCTTCTTGCACAAAAATTGATTAAGAGCAAAAAGGAAATAGAGTTTGAAAAGACTTCGAAAATGGAGGCACTTCAGAAATTCGAAGCTGAAAAAGATAAACTTCTTAAAGAGCACAGAGAAAAAATCGAAGCTCTGGAGGCTTCTCATCGACAAGCTCTTGAAGACCTAAATTCTCAACATTCCACCGCAATTACCGAGGCAAAACAAAAATCTTTCGATGCTGAGAAACTTGTTAAAGAAACTCAGGAGAAGCTGGAGAATTGCCAAACTGAGTTGACTACACTTCGAACAAAATCCGAGGAAGAAAAGAATGCTGCCGTTAAAAAGGCCGAAGCCGCTGTTGGCTCTTTAATGCTTGGAGGTATCAAGAAAGCTCAAATTGATACAACTATTCAACTTCTTCGAGAGGTTCATGCTGCCTGTCCAAGGCTGGATTTAACGAATCTATGGAAACAAGTTCCTGAAGAAAGTCGCCCAAGAGAAGCATTCGATGTGCCACCAAGCTCCTCAGAAGAAGAAGATGCTTCAGAGGAGTCATCGGAAGAAGAAGATGCCTAATAGGCTAGGCATATTATATTTGTTTTTTGTGTATCTGGCTAAGTAATTCTCACCTTTTTGTAGACTTCGCGTTTTATCCGATGAACAAGCAACTTTTCTTTCTCTTAAAATTTTATCTTAAACTTCTGGTGTACTTATTTAAATTTGTCGCTTCGAAAATTAGACGCATTTATTAATGAAGGTACCTCGAAAATTAGATGCACTCATAAGACGTGGCACCTCGAAAATTAGATGCACTCATAAGACGTGGCACTTCGAAAATTAGATGCACTCATAAGACGTGGCACCTCGAAATTTAGATGCACTCATAAGACGTGGCACCTCGAAAATTAGATGCACTCATAAGACGTGGCACCTCGAAAATTAGATGCACTCATAAGACGTGGCACCTCGAAAATTTGGTTGTCTCTTCAAAGCTATTGCTTCGGAAAATTATTCTTGGTCAACTTTCAAAGATGATCAATCTTTGCCAAGTTACCAAAATAATAAATCACTCATCATATAATAAACAACCAATGGCCAAAAGAAATTTTATTAAAAAATTCAATATTAAACAGACACCTCGTTAAAACCTTTCTGGGCCAACAGATAAGGAAAGAGTATGTCTGTTTTACAAAAATTCGAAGTTTGAATTTACTCACAGTACAATTTCAAATGCTCTATATTCCAAGGATGTTTGAGCATTCTCCCTTCTCGATCTGACAACCTGTAGGAACCTGGCTTGACCCTCATTTTGACTTCGTAAGGACCTTCCCAATTCGGGGCCAATTTTCCGAGGTGTTTATCCTTAGTGTGAAGGAATACTTTTCCTAACACTCGATCGCCAATTTTGAATTCTCTTCTCTTAACTTTAGCATCGTACCTGCTTCTCATTAATGTTTGATAATGGATCATATTCAAATGTGCTTTGACCCTTTTTTCTTCCAACAAATCAAGCTCCACCCTTCTAGCTTCATCGTTATCCGCATCGGAATATTGTAGTAGCCTATAAGAGGGCAATGTAGATTCAGCAGGGCACACAGCGTCCATTCCATATACTAAAGAAAAAGGAGTCTCTTTTGTAGCCTCTCTAGGGGTTGTTCTATATGCCCATAACACCTCTTGAAGATAATTTGGCCATTTCCCTGCTGCTCCTGCCAAATTTTTCTTCAAGCCATCCAAAATAGATCTATTTGTAACTTCCACCTGTCCATTTGCCTGGGGGTGGAAAGGAGTGGAAAAGCATTGCTGTATCCCTTTCGAAGAGCAAAAAGAGTCCATTTCCTTGTTATTAAATTGAGGACCATTGTCCGTCGTTATTTTTCGAGGTACTCCAAAACGGTAGCAAATGTTACTTTGAATAAACTTGATTACATCCTTAGCTTTTGTCCCAGCTAAGGGTTCTGCTTCTGCCCACTTCAAAAAATAATCAACCGCAACAATAATCATCTGTCTTCCACCAGAAGCCATAGGTAATGGTCCCACTAAATCAATCCCCCACCTATCGAAAGGAACCGCCTCTGAAATTGTCATTAGGGGTACTGCTGGTTTGTGTATTAAATTAGCATACCTTTGGCAAGTATCACAGCTTCGAACTAATGACTTTGCATCTTGCAAAATAGTAGGCCAATAATACCCTGCCAACAATACCCTACACTTTGAAGCTTTGAACCCACAATGAGCTGATCCATCCCCATCATGCAGTTCGGATAGAATGTTCTGAGACTCTTGCTTGCTTAAACATCGTAGCAAAGGTTTCGATGCAGACCTTTTGTACAATACCCCATCCAATACCACATAGCCAAGGGCTTTATACTTTATTTTCTTGAGCAAGTGTTTATCAAGAGGTAATATTCCCTTCGAAATAAAGTTTAACAAGTCAAACCTCCAATCTCCTCGACCGCACATCGGATCATTTACTACCTCATTAACAACTTCACACTGCTCAGAATTCGGTATGATCGAAGGCAATGGTTGTGTTATGATCCATGGATATTCTTCAGAGTAAGCCATTGTTGCCAAAGAATCAGCCATTGTGTTGCTACCTCTTCGAATATGCTCCACTTCGACATTTTCAAACTGTGCCATCATTCCTCGAAGCTCTTGTAAGTACAAAACCAAACGTTCCTTTTTAGCTTCCGATACTCCTTTAACATGGTTAACTACCAACTATGAATCTGTTTCCAAGCGCACAAATATTGCACCACAAATCTTTGCTAACCGTAATCCTGCTAGCACAGCTTCATATTCAGCTTCATTATTCGAAGCATGAAAGCCAAATTTTATAGCTTGAAACATAAATTCCCCTGTTGGTGCCACCAATTCAACTCCTGCACTTGACCCTTTATTACTGGATCCCCCATCAGTTCGTATCGTCCACGCCGGATTCTCGTTCACCTTTTCACCATCTTTCTCTTCGGATCTGCTTGAGTGAAACTCCACCAAAAAATCTGCTAAGGCTTGAGCTTTGATAGCTGTTCGAGGAGAGAATAATACATCGAAATCTCCTAATTCCACAGACCACTTGGTCATCCTTCCTGAGATGTCTGGCTTTTGCAAAACATTTTTTAATGGATATGAAGTTCGAACCACAATCGTATGTGCCTGGAAGTAAGGGCGCATTTTCCTCGATGCCACTACTATACACAGTGCCAATTTTTCGAGCTTCAAATAGCGTTTCTCAGCATCAACCAAACTTTTGCTGATATAGTAGACAGGCTTCGAAATTCTCGTATCCTCGCTGACCAGAACTGCACTTACTGCATAATCTGATACTGCTATATACAAAAATAACTGCTCACCCTTTCGAGGCTTTGACAATATTTCAGGAGAGGACAAAAGATTTTTGATTTGCAAAAAGGCTTCTTCACAATCCGAAGTCCACTCAAAATTATTAGGTTTACGCAGCACCTGGAAAAAAGGCAAGCACTTATCTGAAAAACGAGAAATAAATCTGTTCAAAGCTGCTAACCTGCCCGTTAACATTTGCAGTTCTTTGATATTCCGAGGTGAAGACATAGATATCAGAGCCTTCAATTGTTCTGGATCCACTTCGATTCCTCTTTCACTAATCATGTACCCCAGAAATTTGCCAGATCGAACTCCAAATGTACATTTTTCTGGGTTCAACTTCAATTGTATGGCTCTAAGATTCAAAAACGTCTCTTCTAAATCATCAATGTGTTCATCATCACTCTTGCTTTTAACAAGCATGTCATCAATGTACACTTCAATATTTCTCCCAATATGTGAAGCAAACGCCTTATTCATCAGCCTCTGATATGTTGACCCAGCATTTTTTAATCCGAACGGCATTACTTTATAGCAATGCAAACCTCTGTCAGTAATAAAAGTCGTGCTTTCTTCATCATCTGGATTCATTCGAATCTGATTATACCCCGAAAATGCATCCATGAAAGTCAAGATTTTATTTCCCAAAGTGGAATCCACTAATTGATCGATTCGAGGCACTGGAAAAGGATCTTTTGGACAGGCTCTATTCAAATCTGTGAAGTCCACACACATTCGCCATTTTTCGTTCTTCTTTTTCACTACTACCGGATTAGCCGTCCACCTCGGATAATTGGCTTCCCTGATATGCCCCATCTTGTATAGTCGATCCACCTCGGCAACTATTGCCTCGGATTTTTCCAACGAAAAAGCCCTTCTTTTTTGAATTATCGGTTTGACCTTCGGATCAACCGCCAAGCTATGACATATGATGTCACTTGGGACCCCCACTACGTCTTCGGACCTCCACGCAAACACATCCAAATTTTCAGACAAAAAAGTCAACAACTTTTCTCGCATCGATAACGATAACAGGGTCCTAATTCGAAGTACCCTGCCATTATTGAAAATATATTCCTCTATTTCTTCATTGACCACCACAGAACTCGGGGTTGACCTCGGATCATCAATTCCCTCGTCTGTTCCACCACAAGACAACCCCCCAAAATGCTAATTCTCCATCGGATCATCAGAATTTTTGCCCCGTAGTCTAAATGCAGCAGCATAACATTCTCTTGCCACCTTTTGATCACTTCGAACTACGCCGACTCGGTCCTCAATCACATACTTCAAACATTGATGAACTGTAGAAACTACAGCGTACATTTTAGCCAACCACGACCTCCCAAAAATAGCGTTGTAGCTTGATGGACAATCCACCACCACAAAAAGTACTCGTACTTTCTTCTTGAAAGGCCCCTTTCCCAAAGAAATTTCACCCTCGAACTCCCCTATCACATTTGCTGTTGCGCCAGTAAACCCAATGATAGTCCTTTCTGATCTTTCTATTCGAGGCGGAGCAGTTAATCTCTCATATGTTGACTTGAAAAGCACATTAGCAGAGCTCCTTGTATCAATCAGCACTCGTCGAATTTCCACCCCGCATACTTCTGCTCCTATGACCACTGCATCTTCATGTGGCCCAGTAATCCCCCTCAAATCATCCCCATCGAAAATTATAAAAGGCACATCCTTTTTGTTTCTTAGGTGTGCCGATGCTCCTCCCTCAATTTGTCGTGTTAAATTCACTATATGCCTCTTCCTCGAATTATTAGTGTTGTTGGTCATCGAATCTCCTCCAAATATTGTTAGTGATTCGAAGAAGGCACACAAATCTCGAACACGTCCCTGACGCATCGGCTCATCTATTGACATTAACAAAAGTCGACTGGGGTCTGGTTCGACATATTCCGAGGCCACATCGAAACCATCACCCTCACCTGCAACATCTAAAATCATTAGTGCAGTTTCCTGCTTAGAGTTAGGATTACCAATTTTCGGAGCTGCAGCTTTAGCATTCTTCCTGACATATTCCAGCAACTTTCCATTTTCGATCAAAATTTGCATCTCCTTCTTTAGAGCAATGCAATCATTTGTATCATGGCCGATATCATCATGATACCTGCAGAACTTATTATTGCGCTCCTCTCTTGGCCTGTTAATAGCTGGTGGCTTTCTAAAATTTATTGTTCCCCTTGTTTTTTCATATATCGAAGCCACGCTTTCAGTCAAATCCGCATAATAATCTGGCCTTACCCATACATTCGATCTAGATCTAAACTGTTGCTGATTATTAGAATTGTGTTGATTATATCCCCCTTGATACGAACTCGAAGCTCCTCGATTAGAAACATTTTGATTGCTCTTCGGACGCGAGGGATTGTTGTTCGATGTGTTAGATTGTCCATTCCCTTTCTGAATAGTACTAGCACCTCCTCAAACCCGTGTCGATTCTTCGACCTTAATCTGATCCTCCACCTGAGCCATAAGAGCTCCAAATGTTAACGCCATGCGCCTCGTAGTCTCATCGGCTAAATCCCCAGGCAACAGTCCTTGCCTAAACGCCGCCATAGCCACACTTTCTTCACAATCATCCAATTCAGCCTTTGTTGACACAAACCTTTTAGTGTAATCCTTTAACTTTTCTCCCACAGCCTGCTTACACTGTATTATTGTGTTTCCATTAGCTCTCATTTCCTTGCTTCCTACAAACTGTCTTCGGAAAGCGGTATAGAAGCCTCTAAAATTTGCAATTGACTCCTTGGGAATCTTGTTGAACCATTTCAGCGCAGTTCCCTTAAACGTCTGAGAGAATGCTCTACACACTAATTTATCGTCGTCTTCGAAATTAGTCATGTAGTTTTTAAATTGTTCTATGTGGTCATCGGGATCTTGAGTCCCATCAAACTTATCAACTTTGGAAATATCAAACCGCCTCGGAAGCGGCACAGATCTGATCTCCCTGATCAATGGTGAGTCCCTCCAGTCGACTCCTTGAACATACTGGTCCTCATTTCTCATCCCCACAGTAGCATATAAGCTTGACTCACCTTCATATTTGCGAGGCGAATATTCCCAAGGCGAATATTTCCGAGGTGAATATACTCGCCTCTCTTTCTTTTTCCTTCCTTCTTTATACACCCTAGCTGGCCGGAGCTCACGCTCTGCTCCTCTTGAATGGCCTCGAGAACGTTCGTACCTCGGTGTTTCATCATACTCAGAATCTTCGAAGTCCTCTCCATCACTAGAGTTCACATACAGTCGCTTTTGTAACTTTTTTTCCTCTTTATCCCGCTATACTCTTTTTTTTGCTCAAAACGTGCTTTACGCTGTTCATATCGATCGTCGCCATCGTCCATCGACTGATCCGACTGATCATTTCGATCGCCCCCTGCTATTTTAGACCTAAGCCTAGCACCATCATTATCTCCCTTCTTTTTTACCAATTCGTCAAGCTCTGCCACCTTCCTTATCATCTCATTCATTTTTCCTTCAAAATCAAATTGGATTGATTGAGTTGGAACCGATTTACCTGCCTCTTGTAGATCGGATTTCAATGTTTCCATAGCCTTGCGAACGGATGGATTGTCACCTTCCTCTGAATTCATCTTCAATCAGCGAAAAATCAAACGGAATATGAAAATTCGAACGAAAAACTCTGCAAAACGAAAATTCGAACGTCGATTTCTGATCTGTTGATCAAGGTATCCTCGACCCCTCTTTCTAGCGCCAATTTGGTAAGAATTTAAGCTGAATTGATAAAATCAGGAACACAAGTCTTCTCTCAGAGAATTTTAGGTAGTGAAAAGTGCTTCTGATTATTTCATAGGCCAAACTAACTTCTTCAGTCTCTTTAAATAGACTGGGTGAGTTAGTTAGAGAAATGATTACATAATGGTATATTTACAATTCAACCTGTACATTTCTCCTAAAGTCTAATTTAACCCTATATTTACAGAACTTATCACTTTAGTCCCTATCAATTGCACTTAAGTCCCTGAGGAATATCTTTCCTTATCACCTATATAATAAAAACATCATAAAAAGATTGAAGACAATCTTTCATTTGAAGTTGTGGCATCTGATGAATATGAAGAGCTGACTAAGGGAAAACATGAGGAAGACTCAATCCCTAGATATGATGAGAATATGGTTATTGAAGATGGCGCGAATGTAACTATTGAAGATGACGTAGATTGTGAAACATAAAAAACTCTTAAAGAAATTGACCCAAAACAAGAAACAAACCTTGATGCTACCTTGAAGAAAACTACCTCTAACTTTGTCATTTGTTTTTTTCTTTTATTGTAACGTTTTGTGATATTTTTTTCCTTTCTTATTATTTGGTTGGGTCCGTCAATCATTGTAAATAAAAATTGTTTTTATAGTAAACCCAATTGTTGGTTCGTCAGTTTAGGTTTATCAATTTATCACTACCACTAGCATTTTATTATATACTACATCCCATTGAAGTATGCTTAATTAAGCCATGGTATGGGAAGCTACGTGGCCTTTGAGGTTTGACTTATAGCCATATTCACATTTGACACAGTGGTCAAGCTATGATATGTGCACTTTCATACTTTATAGGGGGTGTCTCATAGCCATGTTCACTTTCTTAGCCTATTATTCTATTTAAATACAGTTCAACCATGTTTTCTTTTAATATTATCTTTACTTTGAACTAGTCCATTTTCATTTATGACAAGATTGTTACGTTGATTAAATCTTGGATGTGTTAAGGTCGTCAAATATTACTTTTTAGAATTATTTATTTTTTATGTTTTCCAACTCATAGTTTACATTCCTCCAAAATAATAACTAAATTATTAGATGGTCCAATTTTTTGCTAAAATGGAAAAAATCTTGTATTAGTAAAGGTTTTTATGGTGTCGTTAAAAAGTCATTCGCGCTACCAGAGGGGAAATAGTGCACCAACCTTGCTTATAATGAAAATTTGTATAATTTAAGATGCGTTATGTTCCAATGATGTTTTAAAACATTACCCTCTAGATCAAATAGCATGTATGGTCCACAATGTCTTTTAGAACTTTGAACGAACTATCCCAATTAGGTGCTAGTTTTCTAGAATTCTCTTCTGTCGATCCATGGGAAACTTTAATTATCATTATAAATCCTTAACTTGAGATTTGAATTGTACCTCGACCTCGTCAATCCAAAATAATGTTCAGCACGATCCTGAACTAATTTTTTATCATTGTCATATTACTTTACATAATATAATTAAATTCTATGAATTGGTACTATAATTTATGCTACAATTATAACTTATATTCCATAGACTATAAGTGAATAATAGAATTCAGAAACTCATTTGAGAAATCATGGGAATATATTGAACTTCTTTGTCGAGCCCAAAACTTCAGCAAAATTAATGTCTCTCCCAATTTCTGCCACCCAGCGGAGGTTTTCTTGACATACCCCATGTTGTCCTCTATAGCCATGTCCTCCAAAATGTGACAATTATACTTTGGCGTAGGCTGAGAAACCCTTTCTTAATTCAAATTACGGATATTGTTTCGCTTCAAATTTAACTTCGAATGTTAAACATAGATATTGTTGTAGGAATTACCCATGAACTTCAACTAGCTTCTTAGTTGAATAGACGACCAAGATAAGTTTTCGCGCCTGATTTGAAAGGGTCGACCATTCAACTTTCTCAATAGAAGATGTTTTCAACACATAATACCTTACGACGTAAAGATATAAGAACCTTTTTGTGTGGTACTTTTGATTCATATAATCTGATGACGCGGCGGAAATAGAAGAAGAAGCAACGATAGATGAAACCCTAATTCAAAGGTAACTTGATGAAATCCTAATATAAGGGTAACAAAAATTGAAATTTTCAAAAATAAAAATATATTATTCCAAAAACTTAAAATAACTTAAGGCATGTCAGACTTTATATAAGAGCTTCTCAAAACCCTAAATTATAATACAAGAAAATAAAATAAATATTTTAAAATAAAATAAAATAAAATAGAATCAAATCTTAATATAATTAGATTTGATTTAAATACATAAAATATTTGAATAAAATAAAATTAAATTAAAAAGGCTTTTGTTTGGACTTTGTGGGCTACATCATCCTCTCTTGGTTGACAAGAATTCGTCCTCGAATTCACAGCACCATCACCATCAAGAACCTAAATTATTTATTTTATTTTATTCAATCGTTACATTGGACCTTATCGGAATAAGATAATTCTTCTTGAGTGTTCCTTATTCGAAGTCACATTGAAGCCATCCAGTAGAAGAAAAAAAAATAGTTTCGAAAAAAATTTCATAGCCTGAAGACAACATCCCCATGTCTAGTTGATGAAAAAAATGGTTTTGAAAACCTCTTCATAGCCTGAGACATCATCTCGATAAGAAATTTTTACCTTGATTCGACAATTGGTAGCCAATTTAAACTCCTTCCGTAACCGGTCAATATGATTGTCATTGAAACGCCTAGTGTGTCTCCCGCATACCAAACGATCTTTGAGATCTTCATGGCCGTATGTTGTTCTCTCCTTTAGACCTTGAATCAGATGAAATCAAGATTCAAAAACATGTTTGCCCTGTAGCAAGAACTAAGGCTCTGATACCAAACTGATGACGCGGCAGAAATTGAAGAAGAAGCAACGATAGATGAAACCCTAATTCAAAGGTAACATGATGAAACCCTAATATAAGGGTAACAAAAATTGAAATTTTCAAAAATAAAAATATATTATTCCAAAAACTTAAAATAACTTAAGGCATATGAGGATTTATATAAGAGCTTCTCAAAACCATAAATTATAATACAAGGAAATAATATACATATTTTAAAATAAAATAAAATAAAATAAAATCAATTCAAATCTTAATATAATTAGATTTGATTTAAATACATAAGATATTTGAATTAAATTAAATTAAATTAAAAAGGCTTTTGTTTGGAGTTTCTGGGCTACATCATTTTTCTGGGCTACATCATAATCCTTCAATGTGAACACTCAGTTGGCAACTGAACAAAAAGGCCTACACTAATGTCAGGCTTGGCAACGCAGTTTATGGAGTAACTACCATCGATTTTAAAATATTTCGGCTTCTTGAACCCAAAATTTACTTTATTTGTCGTTATATCTCTCACGAAACCAATAGCTAAATGTGACGTAACCTTAAATTCCAATGAATTAAGAAATTTTTGTTCTTGGTTCTTGCTCTGTCACCTTCGTATACTTAAATTAAAATACCAGGTTGATTGTTGGACTAAGTAGAAAAGAATTGTTCCTTCTTGGTAGGAACAGTTATGTTTCGGTTAATCAAAACATTCATGACACCACCAGTGGTTTCCAAACCAAAGGAAAGAGGAGTGACATCTGGTGTGGATAATAATCGCCTGAGGGTAGCCTGGTAATTTTAGTTGGTGTTTTAAGGTGGTGTGTGGGTGTTTTAACTGTTTAGAGTAGAGAGTAGAGAGATAATTAAGCAGCTTGGTAGCAGTTAATTCTCATTACCCATAGTTAATGCAGGTGGTTGGGTATTTATACCCTGATGTTGGGCCCTTATGGGCTTTTGGGTCATGTTTAATGGACCCGGGTCATGTTTAAAGACCCATGAGCTCTAAGTAAGAGAGCAAGTAGCTTAGTCAAGAAGTGTTTAGGTTTTTTAGTACTTTCGTCATAGTTCAATCAGCCCTATGTCCACTGTGTTCAAAGTAATTTGTCCGGTCCATGTGACCTGTTCGATCCCTGTCCATGTGACCTGTCCGGTATCCGGAGAGACTAGACCAATTTGCCCTTGTACGGGGAGCATACTGAATTCGGACTCATCAGGAGCCCTTTTTTTAGGTGTTTGAGCAAGTATTCTTGTTAAAGAACTGAAAAACAGTCCGACGTCAGAAGTGGTTTTCAATCCGGACAGGTCTATGGGTTTACTCGGACAGATTAAGTTTCACGAATTCAAAACGGTTTTTGGCAGAGTTCGTGGGACACATGTCGCTCTCTGATTGGTCGTTCCAGCCGTTTTTTCACCTTGAATTTCGAACCCACCTCTTTCGAAAAGCAACCTCTTTAATTACAAATGGTGACATCAGCGCCGTCTTTTAATCATTGCCAAACTTTTCGAATTCTCCTAGGAATCAACTCCTTCTTTTCAGATTTACTATAAATTCAAACTTACTTTCTATTGTTTTACTATCTCTTTCACATTTACTCTACAAATTTACTCAGAGCTTTCTCTCTCTAAAGCAAAGGTTTTCTTGGTAGTTTATGTTTACAGCAAGGACAGCATTGATCAAAGGTGGGTGGCTCAATCTTTCAGAGTTGGAGAGAGCACAAAACGTTGAGAAGGAGAGACGAATAGCAGCAGGGCTACCTTCATCACCCGTTGACAGACCAGTCGCCTCCGTTACAGAGTCAGATCGAGGATCGTCCTCCTCTAAAGGTACTAAGCCCAAAAAATTATTTCAATCCACCCTCTCGCCTATAGTCTTTGGTTCCTCAGTTCAGGAGTCAGTACCTGTTGTTGAGCCAGGAGTTACAGTCACAAGTGTCATGAAACCTTCTCCTTTTATCGCTATGGGGTCTGATACAGAGCACTCTCCGGAGAAGCTGGTGGTTAAGAGGACTAGCCGGCTAGTTAAAGGGCCAGCCTCCAAGAATACTCCCTCCAAATCGGAGGCAAAAAAACAGTAGTTCTGGGTCTGGAGTGCCCATCAGAGCTCCCCGGGAAAGGCCATCTGGTCCGGAGGCCAGCAGTCCGGTACTTCCAAGAGAGACTTCTGCCTCAGAGCCCCAGCCTGAGACTAGAAGTCAAAGAAACACAGAAGGCCAGCAGTCCGGAAGTCAGGCTGAGCCAAGCTTTAATCCTCCCCGGACCACTACCACAGATATTCCCCCAACAATCATGGAGGAAAGAATGGAGGACTCTGCTGAAGAAGTCCCTTTTGAGTCTGAGTCCTCCGGCCACACTGATAATGCTGCTGCTGCCAAAAAAGGCAAGGAAAAATTGTGCTTGAGGCATCCGGACCTGCCGGAGTGCCTTGAAGAGAAGGTGGGGCCGTGTTTTCACAGAGTTGAGCTCAAATACCTCTTGGCCTTACAGAAGACCAAGTATGCATTCATCCATACTGCTGACCTGGGTCGAATGCGCACAAAATGGGGGATCCCAGAAAACGTGAAGATAAGGATTCTCATAGATCCGGAGACCCCTATGGATTGTAAGCGGAACGAAATAGTCTTCTTTACAGAGCTATTTAATTGGGGACTCGGATTCCCATTGGACCCGGAGATTGTCAGATATTTTCATCTGGTCAAACTCTGTCCGAGCCAACTGAGCCCCAATGGTTGGTATACTCTGATGTCATGCACCATGGCATCAAGGCTGTCCGGGATCCCTCTTCCTATGGAAGAGTTTGCAGCAGTGGCCAACCTTTGCAAACATCACCAATTCCCCTTCTACCACTTCAATATGGGGAACGATCTCAAAGCTGTTGATGATCTCTTGGAATCTGAGAGCAAATGGAGGAGCCAATTTTTGTTTGTCAGTGGCGCTTGGGAAAACGGCAAGAAGATCAAGGCCGGAGAGAACCCAAGCCTCCTCAGAAGCAGGTGGAGGAGTGACCGTAAGTTTCTTACTTTAAATCTTTGTCCATTTCTTCCTTCTTTAAGTTGGTTTAAATTAACTGGTCTCTCTTTTGTTTTAACAGAACTGCCTAAGGAGTTCGGGGATTATTTGAAGGCCGGACAGGTTACATGTGGCAAAATCAATGCTTGGGCCGCAGAAAACTGGGGGAATCGATTCCACAATGCTTTCACCAGTGGGAACTTGGCAAGGTCTCACCTGTGGAACACCACAGGTCGGAGAGATCTGACTTGGGAGGAGCTCACCACCCAACCTTCTGCAGACACTGTGCTTAAAAGGTCTCATGAGCCAGATGGAACACTCTTCCTGCCAGGCCGGGCCAAAGCCCCGAGTAAAATGAAGGGCAAGAAGAGAGGCAAAAAAGTGGCACATGATGATGAGAAAGATGCTCCAACAGCCCCGGAGGGTCCGGCTCAGAGCCAAATCGATGGTGCTCTCTTGCAAGTGGTGGAGCAAGAGACCGAAAGACAGGAAGCAGACCTTCCAAAACCTTCAAAGGCTCCCAAGAGGACTCGCAAACAAGTAGGTGAAGGCGCTGACCGGGAAGCCAAGAAGAAAAAGACTTCACAAGGAGATGAGTTTCCTCTCCGGGATCCGGGGCCTTCTTTCCCAGCTGACCCCTCTGACCCAACGCAGGCCGAAGAGATCCCAAGGGACTTTCATACCGATGAGGTGGAGGGGGGAGATCTCAACCTCGATGAAGTGGACATCACTGGTCTAGGTGGGCTTGGTGAATACTTCCTTAGCCTCCCTAGAGATGAATTCGCAGGGCCTTACATTCCCCCAAGCAGTTCCAATACGGTCAACTTCAATGGTAAGACTTTCATTGTTTCTAGTGAAAAGGACACCATAGCCCATTCCTTGCTTAGCAACATGCAGCCAGTACTCACACTGGAAAGACAAGTCCGGGGTCAAACAAAAATCATCAAAGACCTTAGGTCTAAGAAGGAAAAGCTGTTCGAAGACCTTCGCACTGCTACTGCC
Source organism: Limnanthes douglasii subsp. nivea (assembly GCA_036936605.1). Lineage (NCBI taxonomy): Eukaryota > Viridiplantae > Streptophyta > Magnoliopsida > Brassicales > Limnanthaceae > Limnanthes > Limnanthes douglasii. The sequence goes on from JAUPFV010000001.1 coordinate 555,930, forward strand.
AATGCTGACTTGCTTAAGGAAGCAAATGAGGAGCTGAAGAGGAATCAAGAGGAAAGCAACATAAAAGTTGCCACCCTAGAAGAAACCATAAGAGACCTCCGGGGGAAGTTGTCCGGTGTGGAGAAAGACCTTACTGTTTCAAAGGGAGAGACCACGGCAAAGGAGAAGATTATCACCAACTTGACCATTGACAAGATTGCTCTTGAGAATGCAGTGACCAAGGCTGCTGAGGAGAAAACTACTTTGTTAAGGGATCAAGAGGCTAAAATCAATGCCAAGATCAATGCATACGCTGATCAGATGATTAGAAGGGAAGAATTGTTGCTTGAAAGAGTGAAGTCTGACATGGTTCTACTCTTTCATGAAAAATTTCCGAAGAGGAACCTGGGGGACTTGTGGCTCTATGTAGATGATGATGACCTTCCAATTCATACAATAGGCGAAGAGGATGGAGTTTCCAGTGCATCTTCATCTGATGATGAAGAGAGGACCGGAGAGAGCCCATGCGAGGAGGAGAATGATCCCAAAGGCAAGAAGGTAGTCAAAGGGAAGAGCAACTTTAAGGGCAAGAAAGCAGATGAAGGTGAGCCATCTTCAAAGGCTCTACCTTAATTTATGGTTTACTTTGTTTATTTTTTATTCAAACTAAAGTCCTTGGAAGGCCAAGGCACTCTTTTTGTAATGACGTCCGGTGTTTGTTCGGACAGGCTTTTTGTGTTGTATCTTGACTTATTTGAAAGTCCTTGGAAGGCCAAGGCAATTTTAAGTTGTTTATTTCAATGAATATTTCTGTTTTGCACAACCATCATCTTCTTTCATTGTTCGTTTTAACTTTGATAGCCAGAGTTTAAGTAGCTTTTAGTTGTTGCATTGTGAGAGTGTTTAAATTCTCTGGCTAGAGTTGAAATAGCCCTTAGATATTTCAGTCCGGGTAGTATGACAAGGGGTAGAACTTTGAAAACACTTACAAAATTTTGAAGAAGGCATCGAATTTTATTCAACCATCCGGACACCTCATTAAAACCTCCCCGTGCCACCAGGGAGGAAAGAGTATGCCCCCAAATATTTACATGGATGTTCAAACAAGTAAATATTTACACAAGTGTCACTCCAAGTACATCCGGAGATGCTCAATATTCCAAGGATGAGTTAGAACTCTGCCATCTTTGTCTTCCAACCAATAAGTTCCAGGCTTGATTCTTTCAACCACAATATACGGACCCTCCCAAGTTGGGGCCAGCTTTCCGAAGAGCTTTTCTTTAGTGTGCAAGAAGACCTTCCTTAATACTTTGTCCCCTGGTTGGAAATCTCTTCTTTTAACTTTGGAAGCAAACCTGCTCCTCATCAAGCCCTGATAGTGTGCAACTCTAAGGTGAGCTTTAACCCGTCTTTCTTCTATCAAATCAAGTTGATTTCTGATTGCCATCTCATTAGCGTGTTCGGAGAAGTTGTGAACACGAAAGGAGGGGAGGGTCTTCTTTATGGGGGCTACTGCATCCATCCCATAGACCAAGGTAAAAGGTGATTCTTGTGTTGCAGCCCCAGGTGTCGTCCGGTAGGCTCCGGAGAAGCTGGTGGTTAAGAGGACTAGCCGGCTAGTTAAAGGGCCAGCCTCCAAGAATACTCCCTCCAAATCGGGGGCAAAAAATAGTAGTTCTGGGTCTGGAGTGCCCATCAGAGCTCCCCAGGAAAGGCCATCTGGTCCGGAGGCCAGCAGTCCGGTACTTCCAAGAGAGACTTCTGCCTTAGAGCCCCAGCCTGAGACTAGAAGTCAAAGAAACACAGAAGGCCAGCAGTCCGGAAGCCAGGCTGAGCCAAGCTTTAATCCTCCCCGGACCACTACCATAGATATTCCCCCAACAATCATGGAGGAAAGAATTGAGGACTTTGCTGAAGAAGTCCCTTTTGAGTATGAGTCCTCCGGCCAGACTGATAATGCTGCTGCTGCCAAAAAAGGCAAGGAAAAACTGTGCTTGAGGCACTCCGGCTAAATCCACAATGGGCTTATCCCTCACCATCATGCAATTCGGAGAGGACTACTTGTGACTCATCATTCCCCAAACAACGCAGGAGAGGTTTACTATAGGACTTTTTGTACAACACTTCTCTCAATATGATGAAACCACGAGCCTTGTGTTTCAACGTTCTGGCTTATGACTTATCTGGAGGCACGACACCGTCGGACAGATATTGTAGGAGAGGAAATCTCCAGTCTTGAGGCTGTTCCACTTGTATTTCAAAAATTTCCTCTTTTTTACCCTTACTAAGTTGAATAGAAGGGCTTTCAAGCACATGGATCCATGGATATGACTCTGTATATGCTATGGTTGCCAATGAGTCTGCTAGCTCATTTTCTGCCCGGGGAATGTGCTCATAGACAACAGTTTTAAATTTAAGTGCTTCGTTTTTTAGGAGTAAATACTTCACAAGTTGCTCCTTTCTAGCCTCAGATTGGCCCAAGGCATTGTGGATAACCAATTGGGAGTCACTTAGCAGCTTGACCCTTTTAGCCCCACAAATGTAGGCTAACTTTAACCCAGCTATAGCTGCTTCGTATTCAGACTCGTTATTAGATGCCCTGAAAGCAAAACAAATAGCCTGGTACATGCTGTCCCCATATGGGGAAGTTAGACATATCCCTGCACCACATCCCATAGTGCTAGATCCACAGTTTGTTCGGACGATCCGCATTTTCTTATCTTTTTTATCAGTAGCTTGCTCCGAATCCCTATCGGAGTGGAATTCAACCAGAAAATCAGCCACAGCTTGGGCTTTGACTGCTGTCCGGAGAGCAAAGTCTATGTCGAAGTCCCCCAACTCTACTGACCACTTAGTCATTCTGCTCGAAATGTCTGCTTTTTGAAGGACATTCTTTAAGGGAAAAGAGGTTCGGACGATGATAGGATGAGCCTGGAAATAAGGCCTCATCTTCCTTGCAGCTATCACTAGGGCTAATGCCAATTTTTCTAGTTTCAAGTAACGCCTTTCAGCATCTATCAAGCTTTTGCTGATGTAGTACACTGGGTGGGGATGTCCATCAACCTCTCTTACCAACACAACACTGATGGCACAACTTGAAACTGCCAAATATACGAAGAGAGTCTCCCCATCAACTGGTTTGAACAAAGTTTTGGGGGAGGACAGGTGTTTCTTGATTTCATTGAAAGCCTCATCACACTGTGGGTCCACTCAAAACCCTTTGCACCCTTCAAAGTTTGAAAGAAAGGAGCACACCTGTCCGAAGACCTCGAGATAAATCTGTTTAAGGCAGCTAATCTCCCCGTTAATCGTTGCACTTCTTTAATGTTTCGAGGAGGCTCCATTTGGAATAGAGCATTGAGCTGGTCCGGATCGGGCTGTATTCCATGTTCACTTATGATATACCCTAAGAACTTCCCGGACTGCACTCCAAACACACACTTTTCAGGGTTTAATTTCAAGTTTACCTTTACCAAGTTGGCAAAAGTTTTTTGGAGATCGGATAAGTGAAACTGCTCATCCACACTTTTCACCATCATATCGTCAATGTATACTTCCATATTTCTTCCAATTTGATCAGCAAATGCCTTGTTGACTAATCTCTGATAAGTAGCCCCAGCATTTTTCAAACCAAATGGCATCACCTTGTAGCAATGTAGACCCCTGTCAGTGACAAACATGGTATGCTCTTGATCCTTTGGATCTACTTGAATCTGATTGTACCCGGAGAAGGCATCCATAAAGGAAAGCAGCTTGTTCCCAGAGGTAGAGTCTACTAACTGATCTATCCGCGGGACCGGATACAAATCTTTTGGGCAATCTCTATTGAGATCTGTGAAGTCAATGCACATGCGCCACTTGCCGTTTTTCTTTTTTACCAGGACAGGATTGGCAGTCCACAAAGGGTATTGAGATTCTTTAATGTGCCCCATCTTTGTGAGTTTGTCAACCTCTTGTACAATGACATCAGCCTTTTCTTTGGAAAAAGCTCTTCTTTTTTGAACCACTGGTGCTACATCTCTCCGGACAGATAGATGATGGGATATCACTTCTGATGGAACTCCAGTAACATCAGCATTGCACCAAGCAAAAACGTGCTGATGGTCTTTCAAAAATTTCAACATTTCTTTTTTCAATATTGGTGGCATCTTGGACCCTATCTTGACACTCTTACCCTCTTCCAAACAGTGCGTTTCAACCTCTTCAATTGGTATCAACACTCCAGGGGTCTCTCTGGGGTCATCAATTTCACCCTCACCCCCAGAAAGGCCCTCAAACTGCTATTGATCATTAATACGGATTGCCCCCAGCGTTCGAGGAGCCAGGGCAGTAGCATAGCATTCTCTTGCAATCTTTTTGCTGCTCCGGACAACCCCAACCTGTCCCTGAACAGCATACTTTAAGCACTGGTGGACTGTTGAAGCCACTGCATGCATCCTAGAGAGCCAAGACCTCCCTAGAATAGCATTATAGCAAGTGGGACAATCCACCACAATAAAGAGTATTCTAACCATTTTCTTGAAAGGGCCCTTGCCCAATAACATCTCTTCTTCGAACTCTCCGATCACATCGGCTGAGCTGCCCGTGAAGCCCACGATTGACCTGTCCGAATTCTGAATTACAGCTGGGTTTTTCATTTTCTTGTAAGTGGTTAGGAAAAGGATATTGGCTGAGCTTCCAGTATCTACCAGGATTCGTCTTATTTCATTGCCCCCTATAGATGCTCCTATGACAACAACATCCTCATGAGGGCCAGCAATGTCTCTCAAATCATCTTCATCAAAGACAATGAAGGGGAATGAGTTTGGTGACTGATAAGATGTCATGCCTCCTTATAGCTGGGAGGCTAAATTATGAACATGCCTCTTTCTCGAAGAAGCAGTAGGAGCTGTCATAGTGTCCCCTCCGAAAATTGTAAGCGACTCAAAAAATTTAATGAGCCTGGAGACCGATCTAGAACATTCCTCAATAGCACCCACTCTGTTTCGAGTTGGATCAGGATCCAAGTATTCAGATTCCACATCAAACCTTTCAACTATAACCATGGCCCCCTCCGGGGCAGCATTACTTGGACCAGCCCGGTGAGTGTTGTCAGGCCTGTTGCCTCCTCTTCTTTTAACGTACGCACCCAACTTCCCCCTCTCAATCAAATTTTGAACTTCTTGTTTCAATGCTATGCAATCATCAGTGGTATGGCCAATATCATTGTGATATTGGCAAAAGGAGTTGTTACGATGCTCCTTGGGAGACTGCAGGGTTCCCGGTCTCCGGTAATGCACCTCATCTTTTGTTTTGTCAAAAATGGTGGCCACACTTTCTTTGAGCTCTGCGAACCACTCGGGTTGGACCCATGGTCCTCTTTTGTTCCTGGATTGCTGACTCTGAGCAGGAGCTGCTGGTTGAGACTGAGCTTTTGCCCTACCATGCCCCTGTCCGATTTCTCTTGCTTTGTTCCCGGACTGATTTTGATTTGGAGTTGGTGTCACTGGGGTGGACCTCACCTGTCTGTGCACCCTGGTTTTCTTTGTTTCATCGACGTTTATTTGTTTGCCAACCTGATTCAGCAACCCTCCCCAGGTCATGGCCTTCTTTCTGGTCACTGAATCGGCCAGATTGCCTGGGTTCAAACCTTGCCTTAGGGATGCTATTGCTACCTGTTCGAAGCAATCAGCTAACCCATTCTTTATGTTCACAAAATGTCTTATGTATTCTTTCAAGGACTCATTTGGCTCCTGGGCACAATGGATTATTTTGTCTCCATTGCCCTTCAGCTCTTTACTCCCTACAAACTGCCTTCGAAAGGCCACGCAAAACGTATCGAAATCTTTAATACAACCCTGAGGCAGGCTGTTGTACCATTTTAGAGCACTCCCCGTTAATGATTGGGAGAATGCCCTACAAAGTAGTTTATCATCATCATCAAAGTTCATCATGAAGTTCTTGAATTGCTCCAGATGGTTGTCCGGATCAGTACTGCCATCGTACTTTTCTATTTTAGTGTTGTCAAACCTCTTGGGGAGGTTTCCGGACAGAATTTTAGAAGACAGTGGAGACTGCCTCCAATTCCTCCCACGAGTGAACACAGTATCCTCATTGGGAGTTGCGAAGATACCTGATTCATCGTGGAAAGCAAAGGGATCCATCAGCATCTTGTCCGTATACCTCCGGTGGTGAGATGATCCCTTGCCAATATGCCTTTTCATTCTTCCATGTCTGTCTCTTTTTCTTGAATATTTCTTAACCTGCTTTTGCTTTTTCCTAGTTCGACCCTCATCGCTGCTAGAGGACAAGGATTTTTCATTTCCCTCGCTGTCCGAAGAGCTATCTGAAGATTCTGAGCTCGAGTCAGAACTCTCCACAGGCTTGGACCGGTGAGACTTTTTAGAACTGGCATGAGTCTTTTTGGTGCTCACATGAGTTTTTGAAGCCTCATGCTCTCTGGGGTTATCGGTGTGATGAGCAACTGATGCTTTGGATTTTTCTTTCACGCCCATCTTGGCCTTTTCTTCCCTCAGAGCCTCTATTTCACACTTTAGCCTGTCACGCTCCTCGATAGTGTACTCATCGTTCTCTTCCACCACTTCGAGTAAAGCCGGTGGTAGCTCTGGATTGTCCGGATTCATTCGGACAGATTTCTTTTAGCTGGTTTTGAATGCTTGATTCAGGTACCTCTCGCTCCCATTGTGGTCGCCAATTTGGTGTGGATAATAATCGCCTGAGGGTAGGCTGGTAATTTCAGTTGGTGTTTTAAAGTGGTGTGTGGGTGTTTTAACTGTTTAGAGTAGAGAGTAAAAAGATAATTAAGCAGCTTGGTAGCAGTTAAATTTCATTACCCATAGTTAATGCAGGTGGTTGGGTATTTATACCCTGATGTTGGGCCATTATGGGCTTTCGGGTCATGTTTAATGGACCCGGGTCATGTTTAAAGACCCATGAGCTCTAAGTAAGAGAGCAAGTAGCTTAGTCAAGAAGTGTTTAGGTTTTTTAGTACTTTCATCATAGTTCGAACAGCCTTATGTCCACTGTGTTCAAAGTAATCTGTCTGATCCATGTGACCTGTTCGATCCCTGTCCATGTGACCTGTCCGGTATCCGGAGAGACTAGACCGATTTGCCCTTGTACGGGGAGCATGCTGAATTCGGACTCATCAACATCCAACAAAAGATGATCCTGCACTTTCTCATTACCCTCACCACTCAAGATAGCAGCTTCATCAGGTTTGATGCTCTTGCAAAGCTTATTGCCATTAAATTTACTTGCTCTGTCAATTTACTAGGCTTTGTAAGTAACTCACAAACTGTCCTCCTCGAACTAAACTCGATATAATTTATGTCAAAAAGTTCATCGTCGTTGACAATAGTTTTTTTATTATCTCCTGGTTTTTTTTTGTCAAACAGTTTGTTATTTATTTTGTTATTTCTCACACTCTGTAGTAATATGAGGTTTTGGTGGTGGTAAAGGGTCTCTACTCATTTGAGAACTCTTCATAAATCCATCTTTCAGAATAATTTTAATTTTTTATTTTAAATTGGATGGGTATGTTGAATAATATAATCTATATTGGCCAATTTAACTACATGAGGAGATGAAAATATTCATTTCGAATTATTTTTTTTTCAGATGGAAAAATTGATCTTCAATTTTTCTAATTTACCTGAGGGTTTAATAACTATATTTTTAATCTTAGATTCTTTTTTGTTTTTAAGGTTCTTTGGGTTAGGGTAAGAATTATCAAAAAAATATTTAACAATTTCTTTAGTTGAAATTGAAACATATGATTTTTTTATTATTATTGTTTACCTTAGTGAAATAGCAAGAGACTTTTTTGTGTTACCCAATCGTATTCGTGTTTAACACTAATTCCACCCTCATCGCCGTAGACATCATAAATCGAATTTCCCAATTTCAGCCAAGTTTCATGATAAATTTTACTCTGGTAGTCATCCTCATACATATCAAAGAGCAGATGGTCGAGTATCGGCAAACTCTTCATGTCACCAGCACCTGCTTGATGGATCTCCTTCCTCTTTGTTTTTTTTCCAAATTATAGTTATGTTTGTGGTTGGATTGTGAAAAAGACTTTCGCCTTTGAATTTTTGGTTGGAGTTTGAAATCCGATGGTGGTCAACCTCTCAATATTTTCTATCAATTTCTGCATTTGATGTTGCCACAAATTTATTTGCTCACCCACCTGGCCAAATCGATATTACATTTCCTCCTGACCGAATGGTTCTACGATTGGAAGAGTGGACTTCCCGCAAACGGTTCTCTTAGGCGGCATATATATTTAACCCGCATCGTAGGAGATTTGTCGCAATGTTACCAACTGATGGCGACTAATGTCAAAATATATTCGTCGGCTGTAAGAAATCAGGATAAAATAAACGAAATAGTGGATATATAAACCCTAACCCTATGTTAGAGTATAAGATACTTAGAGATAAATAATCTCAAATTTGATTCAAAAAATCTGACCACAAAAGTAAGGTTTGAGGAGCCTTAAATAAGAATCACCCAAACCTCGATCCACATTTAAATAGATTTTTGTAGAGGCCTTCCTTCTACATCACTAAGTTCATTGCATTCATCAATAAAGTTGGACCATAGAAACCTCCTAAAAAAATATTTAATCAATGCTTTATACCCACAATGCACTCCAGCTACACCCTCGTGCAAATCCTCAAAATTAACAGAGTTTCATATTTATTTAAACATCTCATAAGTGTTTGTGTCAAATTCTTTCTATGAAGTAACCTGTCAAGTATAACATATTTTTCGCTTTAATTTTCAAAGCCTATGCATGTGCTTATTTTGAGGCAATACTTGATCCCTAATAAATAAAATGTATTTTTTATGCCAATCAATAGAAGTATCAACAAATATTACTTTAAATTCTTTTTGGACTTTTATTTTACAAACTTTCTTGAAGTATTACAATAGGTTTCATTCCAAACAACCAAATTTTGCAAGAAAATATGCACTAGCATTTTCTAAACGAGGTACTTGTTCAAAATAACTCTTTCAAAACCATTTCAAACTGCCTAACCAATTTCAAGTACTCTTTCATATTGTCTTGTTTTACTTCAAACATTCCCTGAATTTGGATTGTAACCTGTTGAAAATCAGATATTGTGCGAACCACCTTTGTCTCACAAATATGAGTCAATCTCATTCCAGATAAAATTGCTTCATATTCTGCTTCGTTAGTAATGGTCTCAAAATCAAATTTAATACCTTCTTTTCTTTCATGGATTAGTAATTAATGTAATTCATACTCCACAACCACTCATGCTTGAGGCTCCATCAGTTCGTACAATTCACTCTGTATTTTTGAACACAATCTCATTCAATTTTTTACCTTCATTATCCATCATATCCTACTGAAACTCATGTATAAAATCCGAAATTTCTTGTGCCTCGATTTTCAATTTCGGTTCAAATTTTATGTCATATTCACTTAATTCATTAGACCATCTTGTCAGATGCCCCGAAATATTAGGCTTTTATAAAATACTCTAAATGGAAACAAAGTTTGTAACATAATCGCATGACTCTGAAAATATGACGTCATCTTCCTTGATGTTATTCGAGAAAGAAATTTCAAAATACATATACATTGTTTAAGTATCAACCAACCTTTAGCTTACATAATACGTGGGTCTTTGAAATCCATTGTATTCTCTAACCAAGACCAACCCTACAACCACAATTGACACAGACAAGTATCAAAATAGATTTTCACCTTGAAAATTATTGACAAGATTCCAGTGGAATTCAAATTGTTTTAATTTTAAAAAAAACTTTCCATATTCATTATTCCAAACAAAAAAATTCTCATTTTAAAATTTTAAAGAAAACATGGCTTTCATCTGATTATTTTGATATGAAGTGAGAAAGAGCAATTAGACGACCTGTTAATATTTGTACTTTTGTAACTAACTATGGTGAGGTCATGATTAAAACTTCTTCCATTTGAGCTTTGTCAGCTTCAATACCTTAGTATTATCCTCGTCATAGGGATGCATCTTTATTTGGTTATAACCTCAGTATGTATCTATGAGGTGGAAAAAATGATCTTTTGCTTTTGAGATAAAGAAATATACTTAGATGTAACACCATCTTTAAATACATGTTCTACACTTTGAATACCATCTACCCAACTTCTAGTAGCAAGCAGTTGTTTCTCATGTTCAAAAAATGAACACCCAAACTAGGTTATCCAATTGATATATTATCTTCAACTATCGATTTATATTATGTAATGATACTCTATCCAAATGTGTACGTTCCATACCTAAAATTATAGTTTCAATAGTTTTAACAATCTCAATAATAATATCATGAGCTTTACTACGGCCAACCAATACATAAAATCATCTTCCCAACAAAATAAACAATTCTTATATTCACCATATGATAATTGAAGCTAAAACAACCACACCTTGTAAACCAAAAAATCCAAAGTCTGTTTTTCCAAAATCACTATTTTCACATAATTATTAAAACAATTACACAAATGTATGAATTTAAATAATCAACATAACTAAAACAATTATATAAATCATGAAACAACCACATAATAATTCAACACAAATATAAATAGCAAAAACAAACAACAAAAATCATATGAATCGATAAATTATCCATAATTGTAAAAGAACAGAGGAAAAAAAACGAACGACAATTGTAAAAAAATGATAAAAAAACCTAGAATCCAACAAAGAAAAAAGAAAACCTATAATCACCATAAAAAAACATAAAATATATTGAAGAATAGATCATATGCATAAAACAAAGGGCATAAAGTATTTGAAGAAGTACTTTTAATTCAAAACAACATGGTTATACTTATCTGTAATTTATTAAACATTGGGTTCATATTGGTAAATAAGTTTAATGTTAGATCATTATTAGTAAATTATCTTTAACTATAGATAAAATATTTTGTGAATTTAATTATATTTAAAATAACCTAAAACGTCTAATAATTTTTTTTATTCAAATAATAAACTTTATTATATTTTGAAATATATTTTTTATATCTCACTATAGATTATTTTAATAAATATTAGTATAATAATTTCTAAAACATAATAAGATATATAAAATATGTATAAAAAAGTATTCATAAGCTTAATGTTTATGTTAAATATATATATTTAAATAAAATACAATGGTTTTAAAATACAATTTAGCATCTATACATACATTGACAACAAAGAAAATATTTTTAGAATGCTATAACAAAATAAGATTACAAATCAATGCTAAGATTATTAGTGGGGATATTGTCCAACAGTGAGAATATTGCCCCACCATATTTCTCTCTATTCCATATCATTCTACCATATAATATCGTACCATATATTTTTATTTTTATTTTTATTATTTAATACATATTTACATTAAATTATGTATATTAAAATTAATAATTTCAAAATATTGCATCATCTTCCTTAGTGTTATTCGAGAACCAAATTTCAAAATACATATACCTTGTTTCAGTATCAACTAAACTTTAGCTTACATAATAGACGGGTCTTTAAATTCCATTGTATTCTCTAAGCAAGACCAACCCTACAACCACAACTGACACAGACAAATATAAAAATATATTTTCACCTTGAAAAATTATTGACAAGATTCCAGTGGAATTCAAATTGTTTTAAATTTTTCAAAAAAACTTTACATACTCATCATTCCAAACAAAAGTTTTTCTCATTTTAAAATTTTAAAGAAAACATGGCTTTCATCTGATGCTTTAGATATTAAGCGGGAAAGAGCAGTTTGACGACCTGTTAATATTTGTACTTTTATAACTAACTATGGTGAGGTCATGATTAAAAATTCTTCCAATTGTGTTGGGTCAGCTTCAATACCTCGTATATTAATGACATAACCAAGAAATATTCTAGCTCGCACGCCAAAAGAACGTTTTAACGAGTTTAACTTTAAATTGAAATTCTTAAATTGTTGGATGTTTAAGTTGGCACTCTCATATGTTCATCTGCTTCATTCATTTTTACGATCATGTCATCAATATAGGCCTCTAAATTGTTTCCAATTGATCAGCAAATACATGGTTGAAAATATTTTGATAAGTTAATCCATCATTTTTAACTCAAATTGCATTACTTTGTAACAATGTAGCCTACATTATGTCATAAAAGCAGTATTATCCTCGTCATAAGGATGCATCTTTATTTGGTTATAACCTTGAGTATGTTTCCATGAGGTAGAAGAACATGATCTTTTGCTTTTGTTCATTGTTTTCATCATAGTAATTTAGCTTAAATTGTTTATATCTGTTAATGGACTTTGATATTCAGCATTTCTTATAGGTTCAGACTTTCGTACAAGAACATTTTCAGTTGTTCCGACATCTTTACTATTTGTTTTTTTATTTAAAAAATTATTCTTAGTTTGGTCGTACGGGAAAATAAATGTGAGAGTAAAATAATCCTAAATTGGTCACGTCTAGTTGATAAACTAGTTGAAAGTAATTTTTATCAATATAGACATTTTTCTAGATCCCGCGCATGATAATACTTTATAAGGTCCCTTGCATTTTGGATATAGTTTTCTTACATAATTGTTTTTTTGTATTAAAAAGCATTAAATAAATTGATAAGAGGTTCATACAATGTTCCGGGGCATACCCCAGGATTACATCAACATTTGACTAAGGAGTCTAGAGAGAAATGTAAATAACAGAGAAAACCGATCTGATCCCAGTAGTAGGAAAGGAAAAAACGTCCAATACAAGTAGACTAAAGAACTGCTCAATCTGGTAATCATCATCCACAGCATCCACAGGAGCCTATCCATCAAGAAATGTCAGATCACGAGTTGCTCTCACCATATCAATCCCTGCATGTAAGATAAAGTAATGAATAATAATTTAAAAGGACCATCCAGTCTTGGTGCCTTGGAATCTAAACCGAAGATCCGAGTAAATTCGGTGAGACGCCATAGAGGAAATGGTAGGGGGGAACCAAAGGTTCTTCGGTTCCTCTCCGTCCAGACGTGGTAAATTACCGCAGCGAAGCAAGAACGCCAAATAGTATGGTTTTGAGATTGAGACAATTTTGACGCTTCGCAAACCCAAGACTGCCAACAAGATACGGTAAAGGGGAAACCTAACTTATTACTAGCATTGATACAAATACTCTGAGTGAAACTAAAATAAAAAAGGAGATGAGAGATGGTCTCATTGTCAGAATTGCAAAGAGCACAATCAGATGGGATGTTGTAATCCCAACTGAGAAGCCTGTCTATGGTGACAAGCTTGCCCTTTATTGCGAGCCATAGAATGAAGGAGTGATATGGGATATTGGATTTATTCCAGACTAACCCGGCCCACCTTGGGCGTAAAAATGGCGTGGAAGGTATCCTTGATGGAGAAGGAAGTACATCCTTCTTTCGCCTTCCAGAAAGGAATATCATTGAAGAGGATATTCGGAGGGGAGATAGAGGACATGAGAGTTTGGATTTCCAACAGATTGGCTCTGTTGCTTGCATTCGTCGATCTGATATTGGTTGGCTAATTCCAGCTCCCATTTACGATGATATCCGATACTCTGAGGTTTCTCCCAAGTCTAGAGGTCTTGATGATACTTTCTCCATAATGTGATACTAACGATGAGGGGATGAGCCATGGATCATACCAAAAGGAGGTACTCGTGCCATTTCCGATTGCCACCCTGCACATTTGACAAGCCAAAGGACGGAGACAAAGAATTTTCCTCCAGATCTATGAAGGAGAGAATCCCATCTGGAGGTTCCAAAAATTATTATTTTTAATTTTTTCCATTTTAATCCAGTCACTCCAAATGGAGTGAGAGTTATTACGGATGATCGACCAAAGATATTTTAGGACAGCCACCTGATTCCAGATTTTTAAGTCAAGAATCCCAAGGCCGCCCTCTAAAGTGGGCAACGTAACCGTAGACCAAGCTACTTTGGTCCCATAGATTTTCATAGCCGATCTGGACCAAAGAAAACGACGGAGATACTGAGTCAAATCTTTAATAATCCTCGAGGGAAGGATAAAAATGGATGACCAATAAACCTGTCCAGCGAAAAGTACAGACTTAATGAGTTGTAATCTTCCCGCATAAGAGAGGTGCTTTGTGGTCCATGATTCAATTTGAGAACTAATTTTATTGAGAAGGGGTCGACAGTCAGAGTGGGTGAGACGGCTAGTGAGAAGGGGCACACCTAAATATTTAACTGGGAGAGATCCTTACTGGTATCCCAAGATATTGCTAAGGTCCAAATGAAGAGACTCATTAATGCCGGAAAAGAAGATATGGCTTTTAGAAGAGTTGACTTTTAGTCCAGAAAGAGTATAAAATTCATCTAGAGCTTCTTTGATAAGAAGTAGGGAATTTACATATGTATGACAGAAAATCATCAGATCATCAGCAAAGCAAAGGTTGATGATTTTGAGCCTTTGGCATTTCCAATGAAACCGGAAGTTCAGATTGTTACTTTTCTCCTTAAGAATACTGGAGAGAACCTGCATGACAAGAACAAAAAAGAAAGGGGAGAGCGGATCTCCTTTCCTTAGGCCTATTCGTCCTTTGAAGTTGTCATGAGGATCTCCATTGATATTGATGGAATATGAAGGAGAAGAAATACATTTGACGATCCAAGTAATCATTTTATCAGGGAAATGCATTGCGACAAGAATGTCAAGGATTAGATGCCATCTGACATTATCAAAAGCTTTCTTAAGATCAATTTTTAGCGCAACCTTTTTATCTCTATCGTTAGAATGGTACCCCTTTAATAGCTCTTGGGATAAAAGGATATTATCCGAGATATTCATTCATTTCACGAAAGCCGATTGAGAGTTATCAATGAGATAAGAAAATGAATCTTTAATTCTATTGACTAAGATCTTGCAGATGATCTTGTAACTAACATTACAGAACGCTATGGGTCCAAAATCGGCTAGCTCGGAGGGAGTATCTTTTTTTAGGGATGAGAGAAATCTAAATGGAGCTCCAAGAGGCCTCCAAAGAATCGGAATGAAAGAAATCTAGGACACCATTACAGATGTCCGGGCCAACAATTCTCTAATTAGATTTGAAAAAGTAGGAATTGAAGCCATCAGGACCCAAGGCTTTGTTACTGTCAATACTGAATAAAGCGGATTTTATTTCATCGCATGTAATCTCACGAATCATGGAATCCTTATCCGTATTGGTGACTCTAGAAGTTAGAAGACAGGAGACGACGTTCAAGCCAGGGTAGCCAGCAGAATACATGGTCCCTAGAGAATTTTCATAGTATTTCACAAATACCTTTGAAATACTATCCGGAGTAGAGACAGTTACCCTGCTATCAGTATTGATAGAGATAATCTTATTCCAAAAAAGACGAGCCTTAATGTTATTATGGAAAAATTTGGTGTTTTTATCACCAAGCTTGATCCAGTTTTCTCTAAATTTTTGCCTAAGGAAAGATTCTTCGGCTCTACTAAGAAAGATAAAATCTTTAGATGCATCGCATTCAGTCGTGATAAGGGAAGGATTGAGCGGATCAGAAGCTAGATTGGATTGAGCTTGGAAAAGTGTATTTTGAGCATTAACTACTATGGAGCTAATGTCACTGAACTCTTTACGATTGAGTCCTACAAGCTCGGACTGCAACTGAATAAGTTTTTCAGTGACCATCTTCATCCCAGCAGAATTAATGGGACTATTTCAACTCTTACTCACAATATCTTTGAAAAGCGGGTGGGATTGCCACATATTAAAAAAATTGAAGGGTTTTTTTACACTTTTGACGAGGGAATCCAAGGTTAAGCGTGACAGTAGTATGATCAGAGGATCAAAGAAAACTAAAATAAGCGTAAGACATTGGGAATATATCATCCCACACAGGGTTGACAAGGACTCTATTAATTTTAGATAGAATCGGATTATCGGGCTGTTTATTAATCCAAGTGAAATGAAAACCAATAGATCGGAGATCACGGAGCTCACTATTAAAGCAACAATTATTAAAATCATCAATAGCAGAAGAACAATTGTCAGAGGTTCTAATGCGTTCATTTGGGTGTCGAATGGCATTGAAATCTCCAAGCAATACCCAAGGAATTAGCTTGTCAACCATGAAAATTATGGACAGATCATTCCAAAGGGGGGTTCTATCTACAGCATCATTAAAAGCATAAATTGCAGTAAATCTAAATGAAGCATTGAGATTATGACACTTAGCTAAACAGTGGATGAATTGGAGGGATTGGGACTCTCTAGTTACGGTGATGACACTAGGATTCCAGATGATCCAAATTCTCCCTAGATGATGTGAAGAGTGATTTGTAAGGATATGCCAAAAAGGAGTTATATTCCTAAGTATAGACTCGACCATGTACAGTTGGACTTTTGTTTCAACTAGAATTAACAGGGATATATTATTGGTAATAATAAAGTTTGTAACATCTTTTTGTCTGACAGGGTCATTTAACCCTCTAATATTCCAAGAAGCAATATTCATAAACAGAATACTTACAGCGCTTTAGACGATGGTCATGTCGGAGGACAATCTAGAATACCCTTAGCCTTAGCTTCCGTGAGACGGTGCCTTTTAGGAGGCGAGTCTACTTCCTAACCACTTTCTACCTCTTTAACTTCCTCAAGTGAATCAAATCGATGTCCACTAAGCCGCAAAGGCTCAATCTCAGAAAGATCAGACTCCTCCGAAGTAGCAAGTAAGGAAGGAATGGAATGAACTCCCTTTTTACAAAGACAGGAGGAGTGTCAAAAAACAACACAATTTGCACATTGTGGAGGAAGGCCTTGATATTCGAAGTTCACTGTAATGAATTTGCCACTAATCTTGAAGGTGAGATCCGAACGGATTTCTGATCCCGCAGAAATCATAATGCAAATACGAGCAAATCGGAGCTTTTCCATCATTTCCGTTTGATTGTCCACATATAAAGGAGTACCTAAAATCGAACCGATTTTGCTAAATCCCTCAGCTGTTCAAAGCTCCAAATGGAGATTGAAAACTTTGACACAAACAGGGATTTCCTTGAGAGGATCCTTGATGAGAGACGAGAGAGGGGTCCAATTCTTGAGAATGATCAAATTCCCACTAAAATGCCAAGGGGCATGATCTAAGACCTTTTTTGCCATTTCTATTGTCTCAAACTTGAATAGAAAATACCCTTCGGGGTGAGATCTAAACTCCAAGAGGCCAAATTTCCTCCACAGAGAGTCCACGTTGGCTTTGAGAATGGTGAAATTTTGAGGCTGAGTAAGAAAATACCCCGATAAACAAGCCTTCCATAAATCTGGGGAACCCATAGCCGATTCATTTAAAATGAAATCAACTCCATCATGGTCCATATGGTTAAGCCCAATAACCAAAGGAGATCGGTTATCAAGGTGTCACGCAACAATGCTAGCATAGGATGGGTTCGAGTGAGAAGTTGGCTTAGATTTGAATCCCAAGGAGTTAGAGTTGGAGGAATGGGGATTTGAATTCTTTGAAGGAGTTTTTCGGGCTTGGGCCAGCTTATTTAAGAACTTATTTCCCTTTGGACCTTTACCGGCATTGCTGAAATTCCTAATAATGGAATATGGCTTATAGGTAGATCTGGCCCCGAGAATTCATTTACCTTTACTTTCCACCGGCCTAGCATGAGAGAGAATTTCGGTCTGCTCGATAAATTTTGAAGAATGACCCAAAGACCCAGCAAACTTGTCCGGATTAGCACCATAATTATTTTGGCCCAAGTTGTTATTGGTACCCGTCTGGCCCAAGCTGTTACCATTACCCGTCTGGCCCAAAGAACCTTGCGAAAGGCCCACACTATTAACTAAATTCGTCTTGGACAGAGGGGGTCCAGATCCATTTGCTGACTTCTGGCCCAGTGAAGCAAAAGTGTCTGGACCCGAATTAGACTTCAATAGATCCAAATTTTCTGACGATCGATTTCCAGTCTCGATTAGGTTTTGGAAGTCAAAGTGAGAGAGAGAGAGAGAGAGAGAGAGAGAGAGAGAAAGAGAAAATTGAGGAGATTGTGGCTATGGGTTGGGTAAGAGGTATCGTTCAGCTGTCATTGGAGGTTGCCAGGCAGAATCCCAAAATCGGAGTATCTGGAGAATGAATCAGAGGAGGTCGAGGAAGGAGAGGTGTAGGCGAATCGAAATCGGTTTCAATTGGAATCCAGAGAGGGAATGAAGATTCTGGGTCCATAAGGGAGGGTTTATTCAGTATTGAAGTTAGGGTTTACAGGAGAGGGGCTTGGGTTGCGAGCGGTGGCACACCGGCGCTTCGATGACTGTCAGGAGAAGAATCCCTAATTGAAGCCACCAGGGTAGAGGAAAGCTTGAAGAGGACAGAAACAAGGCCAGTATCAGAGGCAGAGACTTCCAATAGAGGAGGCGTTGGAGTTCCAGACACTGAGGAGAACTCCAACCGAGGCATCTGGTGAACGGGAAGAGACGGTGGAGGCATGAAGGTCCTCAACTCAGGCGTAGATACGTTTTGGAAGAGAATATGACCTTGGCCAGACTCCATGTGATGTCTGGCCAAGACGAGAGTATTCTTTACATACTCCTCATGCTGAGGAGTGATACAATGAGATCCAGCGGTTGACATGGAGGTTAAAAGGAAGGTCAGATCAGAGGAGCCGGCAAGGAGGGTTGAGGGCGAAGGAACACTGGGGATTTGGGTGGTGGAGATGAAGGGAGGGTAGCCAGGGATGAAGAAAACTCTGCTGCTCGAATTGGGGAGAAGGTTCCCAATCGACCAGTGGGTTTTGCAGGACGCAAGGAGGCTGAAGAGTCCATGGTTAATCGAAAGAGGTAAGTGTTTTTTACTTTTTAATGCTAAGAAACTGGATTGAGTTTGAGGTAGATGCTTAGGTTAACAGGGCAAGGTGAATTGGGGTTAGATAAATGGGTTGTAAAATGTTGCTTATTGAGAGAGGTGATCCTAGGATTAGGGTTAAGCCTGTTAGGTTTTGACTCCTTAGCTAGCAAACCGAATCCCTGAAGATCAGAGATAAAAGGCTTGGGGCAGGGGTTGGGATTGGACAGGTTAGAGGATAGGTTAAAAGGTAGGCTCAGACTAAGAAAATAATAGGCGAGCAGAGCAGGGCATGGGTTGTGTTTAAGCTCAAAATAGAAAGAACTTAAGAGGAGGTCTGAAACAGGGAAAGGGAAACTGCAAATAGCCCAAAAGAGGAGAGAGAGGGGGATGGGGAGGGTAGAAGACCGTTCGTGTTTAATCCAGTTAGGCTAACTGAACTAGGACCTTGAATACGAACTCTTTTAGGAAGATAGTTAAAAAAATACCACCGTGAATGGCTAGAGTGACTGTCAACTTAGAATTAACAAGGATTAGGAATTGACAATTATGAGACTACTGATGATTTTGAATTCCTTTTGTAAGGTAGAGAGATGCAGGCCTGAAGACAGGATTATTGGTTATTGAAGGAAACTAGAGGACATCAACATGGAACCAACAGAGAATATAGTTTGATGCTTGGGTGGACTTGGGATGACTCTTAGGTGGAGAAGTTGTGTGTACTCTCTTGACAAGCCTTTTCAGGGTACAGTGGACAACATCACGTTCGATTTGCATAATAGGGGAAGGAGATTTGAGAAGATACATTCGAGGAGGATAAGGGAAATGGGGGCTAACAAGGACAGAAGACTGAGTTATCCATAGGTTCCAAGCAAATGTAGAAGACTTGGATACCCATTGGCTCATATCCACTGTGCCAATGTCTGTGGAGAAGAACCCCTGGAACATGAAGGACTGAGCCATTACATGGTTGCCCTAGATCCAGAAGAGAAAAAAGATAAACAAGCTTGAAATGGTTACCGTTGGATATAGATAAAAGAGGAGAGAGGAGAGAGCTTTTCAAACTTTTGTAATATTGTACTGAATTTACCTTTAGATTTTTACAGTCTCGTTACATAATTGTTTTTTATTATAGAACACTTTTTTTATAAAACTAGGATACTCGTTTAATTTATAATAAAAAAAATTGAATTATTCTGACCTACGTGAATTTTTGTCAATGTTTCATTATTAAAATTTATTATCGCACCTTTTTTCTATCATCTTTACTTTTATTAATGTTTTTTCAGTGTTTTTTTTATAATAAAACTCGATTTCATTATTTGAGATTTACCTTTACAATAATATTAATTTCATAAACTATTATGAACGGTGTCTCTTAGGTATTATTTAAAAGAATGAACAATATATTTGTATTTTCAACATAAATTGTATTGAAAAATAAATGTTCAATTTTCAATTTGTGAGCAAAATTTTGAATGAAAATTTTGTTCATCCAAAATAAACGTAGTTGGAAACCTTTGTAACGCTAGCTCACAAAATAATTGATAAAAAAAAACAAGATAAATAATTTATAAAAAAATAATGATAATATAAATCTTTTGATATATTTAAAGAGTTTTAATACCATTAGATTAAGTAAAATCTCCGCTACTCAGAGTGCAATGAGTGCGCACATGGTAAACCCTCAGTCAGAATGCAATAAGTGCGGACAAGATAAACCCTCAGTTGATAAACCCTCAGTCTGACGCGATAGCCTGCAAACCAACGCAAGAAGGTAGCGTATGTAGAGAGACTCGAACTCATGACCTTTGGTTATAAGAATGTCATACTAAACCAACTCAACAATCCCCTTCATAGAAGGGTTCTATGATTATCTATATTTATAGGTTGGATAAAATCATCCATATGAATTATTATATACTATCAATTATCTCTCAAATGGTGATTATTTGTTTCGGAGAAAACCTTAGCACTATTCCATATACATACGATAGTTGACCGACTATAAAAATCAAATATCATCCTTTTCAATATTTAGGATAACATTTTTTTAATTCGAAAAATAATTTTTTAGAGAAATTTTACATAATTTTAGAAAATAGAAAATAATATATAAAATTTGGACAGAATCTCAACTATCCATCAAATATGAAAACAAAAGGATATAAAAAAAATGGGGTAGTGCATCTTGACTTCAGGTTTTGGTATTAATTTAGACTGACACATTAACAACTATACATATGAAAAGTAGAGCTCCGTGAGCTGGGTGATTGCCTGATTGGGTTCATCTCACTTTGCTTTTTGGACCATCATTGCATAAACTTAGAGTTGATCAATTATAAGTAAAAATGTACTACTATATAGTTTTTAAATTATAAAATGGCTGCGTTAAAATGGTTATAAATAAGTTTCTATGAAGGGTCCGGTTAAATTGGGGTCCAAAATATGTTAACCAGTCCCAAAAAAGGAAGCGTTTTTGAAATTTTACAATTTTACCTTTACCCCGGCGGTTGAACCCATCTCAACCGCCGGTTGAGACCCTTTCACCCGGCGGAAAAGCTGTTTCACCCGCCGGGGTAAAAAACGGCGCTGAAATTTTGGGGCTGGTTATCATTTAGGGCCCTAATTTAGCCAAATCCTTTTATAAAAGGGTCATTTAACACCGGTTAATAACGAAGACTTTAATTACTCATCAGTTCTAAATTATAAATGGTTTTGCGGAGGGAGTTTTGAAATGTGAGAACGAGCATTTAATTTGTGACACCTACTTTTTTTCTAAAACGTCATTTAATTTGGGAGTACTACTTTTGGAAAGATTCCATCATTTAATATTTAATTTAATTTATTTTTATTTTATTTAATATAAAATCTTTCCAAAAGAAGTAGTGGATCTTTTCCCTAACATGTACAGTTAGCATTTTCCTAAGATTATATTATAATAAGATATTTTTTTATAATGAAATTTTAAAATAGGATTCTTTAAAAATTTGAAACTATTATTTTGTCCTCGCAATAGTTTATATGTAAAAGATAAAATGTTTTTTAAAATATTTAAATTTTAGTTTTATTATAAAAAATAGAGATCACAATTTAGACTTGCCCATTATAGAAATATGATCTCAAATGCTTACATTAATTATAATGGGTTTCATTTTATATCATATTATCCTTGCTCATCCCCTTCTGGATTTGGAGGAAAATATTATTTTTAGGTCAATGACCAGCAATCTTTTCCAGACGACTATTGGAAATGTTAAGAATACGTCCTTCTAGTTTGGTCCTTCTAGTTTGATCATTGGCTTCTCTCTACCTCTTTTGCATCTCATTATGGTCATTGTCTCATCTACGATTCAAGGTTCGGTAAGAACATTATTGTTTGTGATTTTATCTTCAAGGGATGTTGGGTGTGGCCTCACAGTAGAAGATCCACTATTGCCGGAAACAAAAACAACCTCATGGAAATTCGGAACATTATTTTTTCCCTTCATCTTCCTAGAGCTCTCATTGAAGATATCTCATCCTAGAGGCCAAAAATGGAAGTCATTTTTTCACAATCAAAGATACTTATAATGTCATTCGAGCGCCTATCCCCTGTGGTGGTTCGGCGTGGTTAGTTTGGAATAAATTTAATATCCCGCGACATTATTTTATTATCTGGCTTGTCATTCAAGGCAAGATTACCACGCACGATAAGCTTTTATCTTGAGTGATTGTTATTCCTCCATCTTGCATCATCTACAACTCTATTGCTGAAATTATAAATCATATCATCTATGATTGTAGCTTCACTCGGAGCTTGTGGGAATACACTCGCTTTAAGCTTGGGATTCCCTACCATAATAACTATAATTGGAACTATTGGCTTCTTGAAGCCTCCAAATTCGGCAACCAAGTCTTTCAACACTTTTAAGTACTGGACCAGTTTATCTTTCCGTGCCTCGGACTCTCCCAAAGCTTGATTTATCACCAACTGTGAATCACTGATCAATTTAACCTTTTCTGGCTACATATATTCGAGCCAATCGTAAACCCTCCAATGTTGCCTCATACTCTGCCTCATTATTGGTTGCCTTGAAACTGAATCGAATAGCCTGAAACATGGCTATCCACTCTGAAGAAATTAATTTGACGCCTACACCACTTCCAGAATCATTCGACCCCCCATCTGTTCGAACCAACCATTCCGTCTGATTTGAGTGGTCAGCAATCTCCATGTTGTCCATTTCTGAGTGGAATTCAACCAAGAAATCAGCCAAAACCTAAGCTTTTATTGCTGTCTGAGGCTCGAATGTTATGTTAAAATCTCCCAGTTCAACTAACCATTTCGTCATTCTCCCAGATATGTCCGGCCTTTGTAATAAACCTTTCAGGGGGAATGCTGTTCGAACAACAATAGGGTGGGCTTGGAAGTATGGTCTCATTTTCCGAGCAGTTGTTACCAATGCCAAAGCTAACTTTTCCAACTTAAGACATCGTTTCTCAGTGTCTAGCAAACTTTTGCTAACGTAATAGATTGGTTTCAACATATCGACCTCTTCCCGGAGTAAAACAGCACTAACTGTACAATCTGATACCGATACATAGACGATTAACTTCTCATCTACCAATGGTTTGGACAGTATCTCCGGGGGCATCAAATATTCTTGAATTTAGCGAAAAGCGGTTGAACACTCCTTGGTCCAACTAAACTGTTTCACATTCCTTAATACCTTGAAGAAAGGTGCATATTTGTCTGACGATCGAGAAATAAACCTATTCAATGCTGCCAATCTCCCTGTTAGAATCTGGACTTCCTTGATATTCTGAGGTGGCGTCATAGTTGTCAAAGCCTTTATTTGTTCAGGGTCAGCTTCTATACCCATTTCACTTATCATATAGCCAAGGAATTTACCCGATCGTGCCCCAAAAAATGCGCTTTTCCGGATTTAGTTTCAAATTGACTTTACTCAGATTGTTAAAAATTTCTTCCAAGTCAGAAAAATAATCTTCGTCCTGCAAACCTTTTACCAGCATATCATCGATGTAAGCTTCTACATCCATACCAATTTATCCCTCAAAAGTTTTGTTGACCAAACGCTGATAAGTTGCCCCTGCATTTTTCAGGCCAAATGACATGACCTTGTAACAATATAATCCTCTCCCGGTGATAAACAACATACTCTCTTCATCTTTTGCATCTAATCTGATTTGATTATACCCTGAATAAGCATCCATGAAAGACAATAATCGGTTGCCCGAGGTAGAGTCCACTAACTGATCAATTCGGGGTACCGGAAAAGGATCCTTGGGACAAGCTCTATTCAGGTCCGTGAAATCCACGCACATCCTCCACTTGCCATTCTTTTTCCTGACCAAGACTGGATTCGAGGCCCATACGGGGTACTCCGACTCTCGAATTTGGCCTATGCTCAATAACCTTTCCACTTCCGAGAGAATAGTTGCAGACTTCTCTAGAGAAACTAGTCTATTTTTCTGGATAATAGGTCGAACATCAAGTCGTACTGCAAGTTTATGACATATTATCTCTGGTGGTACTCCCGTCACATCTTGTGCACACCAAGCAAACATATTTAACTTCGTTTGATAAAAACGCAATCAATCTTTCTCTGAACTCAAAAGAAAGTTTTACTCCAATCTTCAAAAAAATTCCCTCTGCAAACTTATGCTCCTTGTGATCTTCCTCTGGAACCAGAAATCTGGGGGTCTCCCTCGGATCATCACAAGGAATGATGTTCGAGGAAGTCCCTTTTAATTGCTATGCCTTTTCTGATACTTCTCCCTGAACTCCTTTTGAGGATAGAGCTATCTGATAACACTCTCGAGCCATCTTCTGGCTGCTCCTGATCGTCCCTATATTGTTTCATACCACATATTTCAGACATTGGTGCACCGTCGAGATAACACCATGGATTCTGGACAGCTAAGAGCGACCCAGAATTGCATTGTACAATGTTGGTGCGTTAACAACTATAAACAGTACTTCAACTTCCTTTCTAAACGGCTCACGACCTAACTCTACCACACACTGAAACTCGCCAACAACCACCGTTGTTGCACCGGTAAATCCCACTATAGTTTTGTTGGATCGTCGTATAACAGGCGGGTCACAAATTCTCTTGTAGGTACTCATAAACAAAATATTCGCGGAACTTCCCGTGTCAATAAGTATCTTATGAACTTGGTCTCCGGCTATACCCGCAGCGATGACCACCGCATCTTCATGTGGGCCTGCTACATTTCTCATATCATCATCGTCAAAACATATGATAGGGGAGGGCAAATGATGCATCTGTGCTGAAACCCCTACTTCAATCTGTGTGGTCAAGTTCACCATATGTATTTTCCGCGAACTATTAGAATTCCCTACGATGGTATATCCTCCAAAGATAGCCAGCGACTCGGGAAAAATGCACAGGTCATTTACTTTTCCCCTTGGAATAATCTCCTCTACCATGTTCACGTTATTTCTCCCTTCCTTGGGATCCAGATACTCTTGTTAAATATCGAAAACATCAATCTCTTCGAAAATCATCATTGTTGTATCAGCGATCTTGGGGACAGCCTTTACCGCAGCATTTTTCTGGGAGTGTTTTTTCACAAACTCTAACAACATCCCGTTCTCAATCAAAGCTTGCACTTCTTTTTTCAAAGCGATGCATTCTTTAGTATCATGTCTAATGTCCTCATGGTACTTACAAAACCTGTTAGCAATTCTGCTTTCCCTCGGAGTTTGAATTGGAAAAGGCTTTCTGAACTGCACCGTTGACCTTGCCTTATCGAATATTGTAGCCACATTTTCCGTTAACTCTGCAAAATAGTCCGGACGAATCCATTTGTTCAAAATTGGCCTCGTGCCTTGGTTATAGTTTTACTGGTTACTATAGTTTTGTTGGTTCATTCTCGGCCTCAACGGATACTGACCCGCAGTCTTGGCTGGCCTATTAGTACGTGGCCCTTGATTGTTAGACTCAATCCTTTGAAATTGGTTCTACTCCAACTGATCGCTTGATCCTTTCTCGGATGCTTGAGTTTCCTCCACTAATATCCTCTTCTCAGCTTGATCCAATAATGCCCCAAAAGTCATCGCCTGACTTTATGCTACCGTGTCCTTTAAGAGTCCGGGGAGAAGCCACATCTTAAATGCCGCGAGTGCCACAAAATATTTACAATACTCCATGTCCGTTTTTGTTTTAACAAATCGATTGGTATAATTCTTCAAGCTCTCCCCAACTTTTTTTCCTACAATAGATTATTGTGTCTCCATTAGCTCAAAACTTTTTGCTCCCCGCAAAATGTTGTCTAAAGATATTCCAGAACATGTTGAAATTATTTATTGAGCCCTGCGGAAGCCGGTTATACCACTTGGAATCCACCCCTTTGAAAGTCTGAGAAAACGCTCTACACAGCAATTTATCATCGTCATCGAAATTAATCATGAAATTCTTGAACTGCTCGATGTGATTATCAGGGTCCAGCATCCCGTCAAACTTTTCTAGCTTCGAGATATCAAAATGTTTTGGGAGGTTGCCAGTTAGAATTTCCAATGACAAAGGAGAAGCTCTCCAATTATGACCCGTCCTATAAACATTAGCTCTCAAATTTTCATGGCTCGGAAAATAGAGTCCTTCCTCGGACGGTAGAGTATACTGATGCTGCCATTCCGAATTTCGCTGGTCGATATGTTGGTTCCTAGAGAGAAAATTCATTTGGTCATAACCCTGCTCATTAGCATAAGCGTGATAGGTATTTTCCCTCAGAGACTTTCTCTCCGAACTCTTTCCCCTCCGGTGTTCCACATGCCTTCGACCATATCTTTTGTTTCTGTAATTCCTCCTAGGAGACGATTCTGGTGAACTGTAACGAGAATAATTGCTTGAATCGGAAGATTCCATGTGACGTTTTCCTTTCCTCCTCAAATAACGTCGCTCATGACCTCTATATCTGTCATCTCTGTTTCTAGGATGAAAGTCGGTTGCATGCTCTTCTTTTCCACTGTCAGGCTCCCTTCTCACCTCGGAACGAAGATTTTCCTAAACGGTTTCTTTTTCTGCCCTCAATTTTTTTAAGCTCCAGCAATAACTCATTCCTTCAAGCCAACAAATCCGAGTCATCAAAGGTTTCTCCGATGCGCTGGCCACCATGCGCCTCGTATTCCATATCATTCTGATAATTATTCCCCACAAGATTCTCCTCGCAGTCGTTAACAAAATCATCCCCTTGCTCTTCCATGATTCCGCTCAGATTAGGAATAATTTCCAGAACGCGATTATCGTCAGAACAATCTTCGTTTCCCACAGACGGCGCCACTGATGAATTAAGAAATAGCTCAAGGGTGATTTGGTATTAGGCGAATATTAGGGGGACTAAACAATGAAAATCGAATCCTTCATGAAAATGCCTTTTTAGAGAGAGAAAGTGAGAGATAGACTAAGTAGAGAGAGAAAGTAATATTATATTAATCAACCAAATTATCAACTCGTGTGTGGTCCTTTTATAGTATAATAATGGCCTCACACACTTTAATTCCTACTTACTACACATTTAGTCCCTATATTTCCTCACTTATTCATAATAACTACTTCTATTGTACTTTTTACAATACTTCCCCAATAAAAATAATTCCTTACAATTTTCCCATACATCTTTTATTCTCCCTCATCAGTTAGGTACTTGGAATTATATTGTCACTCACGTTAATCTTCAAAAAATGTGTTGATAGATGTTAGGACTTCGAATTATACTAGCTACTCACATTGGCACTTTAAAAAAATGCTTTGATAGATGTTATCACTGTGAATTATACTTTTTTAAATTAACTCAACGGTGACCAGTCCTTGTGTAATTTACAAGAAAATACTTGTATTATCCTTTAATAACCTTTTAAATTTATATTTCAGATAAATTGTCACTCATATGTATGAATTTATTTTTCTCAACATAACATGTTATAGTCACAAAAACTTGGCAAACAAATAAAATTTTATTTATAACCCCTACTATATGGACACCTCATTAAAACCTTCCCGAGCCATCAGGAGAGGAAAAAGTATCTCATCGTTCAAGTTATACAAGTAAGAAAATAACAACATCATAGATGTATCACTTTGAATTATACTATTTCAAATTAACTCAATGGTGATTAGTCCTTGTGTAATTTACAAGACAATACTTGTATTATCCTTTAATAACCTTTTAACTTTATAGTTCATATAAATTGTTACTCAAACGTATGAATTTATGTTTCTCAACATAACATGTTATAGTCACAAAAATTTGACGAACAAAGAGAATTGTATTTATAACCCCTACTATATGGGCACCTTATTAAAACCTTCTTGAGCCACCAGGAGAGGGAAAATTATGCCATCGTTCAAGTTATACAAGTAAGAAAATAGCAACATCATAAATGTGCAAATATTTACTCACAATATAATTTTAAATGCTCAATATTCCAAGGGCGCTGCAAAAATATTCTTTCTTTATCCTGCAAACGATATATGTCTAGCTTAACCTTCTCTATCACTAAATATGGTACTTGCCAATTTGGAGTCATTTTATCCAACGTTTTATCTTTTGTATGAAAGAATACATTTCTCAAAACCTTATCTCCTACTTTGAAGTATTTTTGTTTTACCCTCGAATTGTAGCGGCTCGTCATTAAAGTCTGATAATGTATTAAATTCAAATATGCTCTAACCCGATTTTCCTCTATCCAGTCAAGCTATGTTCGTCTAGCCTCCTCATTATCATCCTCGAGATAATTAAGTACCCTGCAATATGGAAGTGTTGACTCCGCCGGACTTACGACATTCATCGCGTATACTAAAGGAAAGAGAGTTTCTTGAGTTGCAGCTCAATGTGTTGTTTTCTAGGCCCATAGTACCTCTTGAAGATAATTAGTCCATTTACCAGCTTCACATGTCAAGTTTTTCTTAAGACCTTCCAAAATAATCCTATTAGTAACTTTCACCTGGCCATTATCTTGTGGGTGAAATGGTGTTGAAAAACATTATATAATTTTCCTTAAATTATAAAGTGGTGTCACCTCTCTATTATTAAATTGTAGCCCCTTATCTGTAGTAATTCTCCAAGGAACCCCAAATCTGCAACAAATCTTAAACACCATGAATATTGTTATCTTGACAATGGTTCAGCTTCAACTTATTTTAAAAAATAATCCACTGCAACTATAATGGTTTGTCATCCTCCCAAAGTCATAGGTAATGGTCTCACTAGATCCAATCCTCATCTATCAACATTGAATTGCTTCGGAAACTGAGATTAAATGTACAATTGGTTTATGAATAGAATTTGTAAATCTATAACAATTATCGCAACTTCGTACTAAATTTTAGCATCACGCATTATCGAAGGCCAATAATATCATGCCAACAAAGCCTTCTTGTTAAGGTCTTAAATCCACAATAAGCTGAAGCCTCCCATCACGTAGCTCAGATAAAATTACATGAAATTCATTTTTTCCCAAACATCTTAACAACAGTCAACTCAAATATTTTTTATACAATGCCCCATCTAATGTTGTGTACCCATACGCTATAAATCTCAATTTCTGAGCTAATTTTGTGTCAAGAGGCAGTGTACTTTAGAGTAAGAACTCTTTTAGATCAGATCTCCAATCTTTTTGGTCTTCCTCGGTAACTAAAAATACTTCCTCAAAATATTTACATTGTCCAGACTTCATCAGTATAAATGGACTCTCTTATAGTAAAATTCAGGGATACTCTTCAGAATAAGTAATATTTCCAAAGAATTTGCAATAATATTTTCCTCTCGGTTAAAATATTCGACTGTTATTTCATCAAACAAAAAAGCCGACCCTTGTAATTTTTGCAAATAGTTGACAAGTTGTTCATTCTTAGCCCCAAATTCTCATAACATGTGATTCTCTACAAGTTGTGAATCCATTTGCAAATGAACTCTTTTTGCTCGGTAAAAACTTGCAAGCCTTATGCCAGCTAAAGCTGCCTCATGCTTTACTTCATTATTTGATGCACTGAATCCGAACCGTATACCCTGGTACATGGAATATCGGAATGGAGAAATCAACTATACTCCAGCACTTGATCCCAAAAAAACTGGAGCCTCCATCCCTTCGAACCACCCACTCACATCACTCTCATCACTAGAACGACTCAAATGGAATTCGACAAGAAAATTCGCTAAAGCTTGGGCCTTAATAGACGTTCGAGGAGTAAATTCAATATCGTAGTCCCCTAATTCAACATACCACTTTGTCATTCACCTATAAATATATTGTCTTTGTAGTACATTTTTTAATGGAAGTGAAACCTCAGCTTTAAAAAAAGAATCTTCTTAAAAATAAAAAAAAAGACTCACTTTGAGTCCTTAGACCTCATCCCTCCCAGATTTAATGAAAATTAAAATCTTAAACTGAAATGTTAGAGGATTATGAAATAATAATACAATTAGAAGAATTAAATCTTTAATTAGAGTAAAAAAATTGAGTTCATCACCATCCACGAACCCATAATCCCTGCAATTAGAATTGACTCTATTCTTAAAAACATTGGTTTTCAACATGGTGTTTCTAATATTTCTAACAAAACCTATATAATTTGGAATGATAATTCCAAAGTAGATGTTCTTTATGACACATAGCAACTTATCCACTTAAATGTCCATCATTCTTCTTTTAACAAAACATTTAATGTCCCTGTTATATATGCAAAGTAATCTAGAGTTAATAGGATTCCGTTTTGGTACAGTATTCGAAATTTATCATCCAACAATAACTATATTGGATTATGATGGGTTATTTTAACTATATCACAAATTACTATAAATAATTATCTTACTCCACCTTGTGCTTAAAAAGTATTGATGATTTTAATAGCATTATCTTGGAATGTGACCTTGAAGAAGTAGGATTCATTGGATCTCATTTCACATGGACTAATATAAAAAAATGGAAGCATTTAGATCGAATATTAATCAATTCCCAAATAAGAAATTACTTTAATCAAATCCATGCTAAACACCTGTAAAAACCCGCTCTGATCACTCTCCCACGATCACCACCCTTTCCATCAATAATTTAAAACACAAATCTTCATTTAAATTCCTTAACATGTGGGTGCAGCAACCCGAGTTCAATAAAATTATGGAATAATCCTGAAACATTCCTTATAATAGCCCCCATCTACATGCCTTCTGACATAACTTAAAAAGTCTTAAGCATACCCTCAAATAATGTAACCAAAATGTTTTTGGCAACATCTTCAATGGTGTTACCAAAGCTGATGACGAAGTTAACTATTATGAAAATATATTTTTAATTTATAATCTTCATGAAGACACAATAAACCTTTCCAAAGCCAAATTAAACCACCTTATTCTCTTGGCCAATTAAGACGCTTATTGGGAGCAAAAAAGTTTAGTTAATTGGTTTTAAAAAGGTGATAAAAATACTATTTTATTTCAAAATTATGTTAAGAAAATGTAGAAAAGGAAAAGATAATGACTTAAAAATTATGGCATTTGGATTGAAAACCATGAAAAAATATGTGACTTGATTGTCTCATATTTTAAAGACCTTTTTACCAATAATTAAAATGTTAAAACATTCGAAGATCAAATGAACTATATTCCCACATTAATATATGAGACTGATAACAATCTGTTATTAACTAATCTCTTTATGGATAAAATAAAAAATGCTATCAATAACCTTTATGTCGAGTATCCCATTCCGAATACAAAAATTTATTTGGGCGATAAGACGTGTATTCACTGGATTCTGTTGACTCATAGCGTTGTCCAGATCTTGCTCTTCTTTTAGAAGAACGATGATTTTTTCTATGACGCTTATCTTCAGACTAAGACACTTTTGCACTTGGTTTGCCCCTATTGTTCGTTCTCATTAGACCTCATACTTAATTCTCCACAAACTGATTATCGCTTCTTTTTCCGCAATCAACCTTTCAATATATTCCAATAATTCTTTTCTTCGGGCTATTAAGACAGGTTCGTTGGGTAGCTCTTCAGCATATCAGTTGTTATCGTTTCCTTCATTTGTTACTTGTTCCTCGATCATGAGATTTTTAGATGAATCTTCGATCAGATGGTTTTTTGGATCAACCTTTAGCTCTCCACAGACTTTGTCTCCATTACTCTTATAGTGTTTTTATATTAATACTATAGTTTTGGAACAACGATTCCATGTATCAATCGGTTTTCCACAAACGATGTCACTGATGAATTCAAATATTCCTTAGTTATTAATCATGTTAAAATTATGTTCGTATAAGATTATATGTCGTATAAATGTTCGTATGTGAATATTTCTTGAGAGATAAACTGAATGAGTAGATAGGGAAAAAGACTAAAAGAATAAATGTAGCAATCATTGACTAATAATTGGCCACTTTCCCAAAAAAGAGAGATGTCCTTTATATTGTACATGAGGTAGGTTATGAATATATATGTTTATCCTCTCATAAGTAGAGCTTATCACCTCATTGTTTTACTATTTATAAACTAGTTTGCTAGTTATTACATGTGACCCCCTCAACCCTTATGTTTGCTTTAGTTTAATCATTGACATTTAATCACATCAATTTAAACCTTTTATTCATTATATTAAAGTTTTTCCCTCACCATATTTTTCTCCCATTATCAGTTTTAATGTCACTTTCTTCAAAACTTGTTGGAACATTATCTTCAATGACTTACACTCTGCAATTACTGATTTCTTCAATGGTAAAATTTGCCCAGCTGGAATTCACTCTGCCACAATCTGCCTCATTCTTAAGTATGTCCATAAAAAACATTGGAAATACTTTAGTCCAACAAGTCTTTGCAGTGTTTTAAACAAAATTATCTATAAAATTATAAATGAAAGACTGTCTAAAATCCTCTCCAAGATTATCTCTCATGAGCAAAGGGAATTTATTCATGTAAGAAACATCCATGAACAAATCTTTTTATTCAAAGATCTCTTAATTGACTTAAACAAAAAAGATAGATCTGGAAACATTATAATTAAGCTTGACATAACCAAGGCTTTTGGAAAAATTTCACACTCATTCAACATCAATGTCATAAAAGCTTATGGCTTTAATAAAAAGTTCTTTAACCTTATAAATAAAAATATTAGTTCTTATTTCTTCTATATTTTAAGAAATCGTGACCTTTAAGGATATTTTAAAAATCTAAATGGTATTAGGTAGAAGGATCATATCTCACCCAACCTCTTTATAATCGCTGAATAAATTATTCATTAGAGGTATTAACAATATTTTCAATAATCACCAAGATATGATTTACAAAACAATAAGTTCTATCACCATTAATTCCTTTGCATTTACTGATAACTTTGCCATCTTAGCAAATGGATCGAAGAAGTATATCGAAAGACTAAAAAGTTTTTCTTAAGCTTTTACCAAGACATTTATGACTAAAATATTAACCATGAGAAATCTAATCTCCTCACTCATGTTAATATGACTCTTCACAGAATTAAAACATTGGAAGATCGAAAGGGCTTCAAACACAAGAACTTTTATATAAAATATTTAGGGATAAACATAAGTAACAATAACAATGCCTTTCTATATAATGAAATTGTTCACAATATAAATTCTAAAATCCATGGTTGACACTCTAAATCTATATCATTTCGGGGGTAGATTAGTACTGGTCCAGTTAATACTAATGACCATTCTAAAATTTTATATCCAAAGTTGTAAATTACATGTCACTATTATTAATATAATTGATTTTCTTAAAATAATTTTTTCAAGGGGTCTAGTGACGACTCTACTGCAATTCATTGGTCCAAATATAACAATTTTTGCCACCCTTACAGATATGGGGGCCTCAACATTAGGAATATCAAAGACTTACAAAATATATATATGCTTGCAAGCTTTGACTTAACTACCGTAAAAACACCACCCTTTGGGCTAATTTCGTGAACTCTATGGCTGCAAAACAAAGCAGCCTCTTCAAGTTAGAAATAATATTAAAGGTTTCATCATATGGGAAAGCTTAATTATATTAAGGATTATGCCGAGCCTCATATTTTTTAGGGTTTTGACAATGACAACATTGACTTTTGGTTGGATAGCTGGAATATGAACAAACCCTTTATCCAGCTGCCAAAAAATGAAAATAATGATTAGTATACCCATGTCAAAGTCAACTCCTTATTGATTGACAATCATTGGGACATTAATAGCCTTAAATTCAATGTCACCACTTATGATATCAATAGGATAACTAAGCTTAATGTTTAACCTAATACCAAAGACAAAATTATATGGACTTTAAGTAGCTATGGTGATTTCAACACTAAAACTATATGGAATTGCTTCAGACAGAATCATCACTCTTATAATTTTTTTGACAGAATCTGGAACAACTACACCCCCTCAAAATGTTCTTTTATCGTATGGAATCCATGAGAGGATGGATCTCTGTAGATACAAACCTTCAAAAGAAAAACATTAGTCTTGTTGTAAATGCATTTTCTGCTTTAACATTGAAACTGCTAAACACATTCTCATAAATTGTCATATCTCTTAGAATATTTGGACTTATTTGTCTTCTCTCTTCAACATCCTCATTAATAGAAATATTATTATACATCATATGGTAAAAAATTGGCTATGATCCTCAAATATAAAAGTTCATATCATAAACAATATTCCATCAATCACCTGCTGGTCCATCTGATACTTTAGAAATAAGGCTAAATTTGATGGCAAAATCATTACCAGTCCTATCATTCTCAATAAAATTTGTCATACTCTTTCTCAATTTAATATCATGAATAATTTTAACAAAAAACTTTGCTATGTTGATTTGAATATAGCTGATAGCTTTGGGTGTTTTTTTAAAACTAAGTCAAATTGTCATATAAATATCATTAAATGGATTACCCTTTATATAACTCGACTTAAACTAAATTGTGATGGAGCTTGTTCTTTGTGGGGTGATGCTAGTGGTGCTAGTATTATTAGAAACAATCACGGTGAAATTGTTAACACATATCGTAAAATCTATGACAAACTTAACCCTCTTATTGTTGAGAGTTTAGCCTTATTGGATCCCTGAATTCTTTGCATACAAAAAAGTTCTAAATTTGTAAATATCAAATATGATTTTGAAATTTTAATAAAGATGTTTGCTAAGGGTAATTCCCCATGGTACCCAAATCAATTAATATCTTGTTGTAGAACTCTTATTTACCTTTCTATGACTATCCAACATATTCTGAGAACTTTAAATCAAGCCGCAAATTGGCTGGCCCGATGGATCATAAATACCAAAATGAAATCAGACTTAATTATGAATTCTATCATGACCCATTTTGAGCCATTGTACTGGTCGAGACTTTGGACATGAGATACATTAGTCATGATCCCCTTTGATTATGTTCGTAATAACCTTTTATTGTATAATTTTACTGTTTTTTTTACATTTTAGGTTTCAGTTGTTGTCTTGGATTTTCACTTGAAAGCTATAGAAATGGGAGGTCACGGGTCCTGAGAGAAAGCTCTAGTTGCTGTTTCCGACTCATTGATTCTTGAGAAAATAAAGAATTTTATTCGTTCATTTCCAAGGTTTGTAGGTGTGAAGTGGACCTCACAGAGTAACAATATATCAACTTGGCTCTCTCTTATTATGAAGAGTTTAACCTTATTGGATGTATGAATTCTTTGTAATTAAGAGGGTTTTAAATTTGTAAATATCGAATATATTTTTGAAATTCTAATAAACATGTTTGCTAAGGGTAATAACCCCTGGTACCCAAATTAGTTAATATCTTGTTGTAGATATCTTATTTACCTTCATATGACTATCAAGCATATTATGAGAACTTTAAATCAAGCCGCAGATTGGCTGGTCCGATGGATCCTAAAGACCAAAAATAAATCAGACTTAGTTATGAATTCTATCATGACCCATTACAAGCCATTGTACTGCTCGAGAGTTTGAACATGAGATATATCAGTCCCGATCCCCATTGATTATGTTCGTAATAGCCTTTTATTTACCAATATTACTGTTTATATATATATATATATATTGAAATTTCAGGTTTTGGTTGTTGTCTTGGATTTTCACTTGAAAGCTATAAAAGTAGGAGGTCAGAGAAAGCTCTAGTTATTGTTTCTGACTCATTGATCCTTGAAAAAATAAAGAATTATATTCGTTCGTTTCCAAGTTGTGACGAACCTCACAGAGGTGTAAGATATCAACTTGGCTCTAATAAAAGGAGGTGCAAAATATCAACTTGGCTCTAATAAGAGGACCTCACGGACTATGAAGGTATTGTCCGCTTTGGGATATTAGACATGCCTGAATTTACTCTTGGATATACTTCGTAAAGATCTCTTACTAATTGAGATAGATTCTAGTTATATACACTATATTCTTTTCAATTTTAGCAATGTAGTATACCAAACAAATATATAATGAAGTTTACTCTATTGATTATGTTCGCAATAGCCTTTTATTGTACAATATTACTTCTTATATATATTTATTGAAATTTCAGGTTTCAGTTGTTGTTTTAAATTTTCACTTGAAACTTATAAAAATAAGAGGTCACTGGTCTTGAGAAAGCTCTAGTTGTTGTTTCCGACTTATATATCCTTAAGAAAATAAAGAATTGTATTAGTTCGTTTTCAAATTGGATAGGTGCGAAACGAATCTCGTGAAAGATATCAATTTGGCTTCAAATGTACCTCATTAATGGAAATGTGATTATACTTCATATGGTAAAAAATTAGCTATGTACCTCAAATGTAAAAGTTCATATCAGAAACAATATTCCATCAGTTACCTGTTGGTCCATCTCACACTTTAGAAATAAGGCTAAATTTGATGGCAAGATCATTACCAGTCCCATCATTATCTATACAATTTGTCATACTCTTGCTCAATTTAATATCATGAATAATTGTAACAAAAAACTTTTCTATGTTGATTTGAATATAGCTGACAGCTTTGGGTGTTTTTTAAAAAAACTAAGTCAAATTATCATATAAATTTTATTAAATGGATTACCCCTTCTATAACTTGACTTAAACTAAATTGTCATGAAGCTTGCTCTTTGTGGGGTGATGCCGGTGGTGCTGGTATTATTAGAAACAATCATGGTGAAATTGTTAACACATGCCGTAGAATCTATAACAAGCTTAACCCACTTATTGTTGAGAGTTTAGCCTTATTGGATGCCTGGATTCTTTGCATATAATTTTTTTAAAATTTCTAAATATCAAATATGATTTTGAAATTTTAATAAAGGTGCTTGCTAAGGGTAATTTCCCATAGTACCCAAATCAATTAATATCTTGTTGTAGATATCTTATTTACTAGCCTATGACTATCAAACATATTATGAGAACTTTAAATCAAGCCGCAGATTGGCTGGGCCAATAGATCATAAAGACCAAAAATGAAATCAGACTTAGTTATGAATTCTATCATGACCCATTATGAGCCATTGTAATGGTCGAGACTTTGGACATGAGTTACATCAGTCTTGATCCCCCTTGATTATGTTCGTAATAGCCTTTTATTGTACTATTTTACTGCTTATTTTTTTTTATATTTCAGGTTCCGGTTGTTATCTTAGATTTTCACTTGAAAGCTATAAAAGTGGGAGGTCACCGGTCCTGAGAGAAAGCTTTAGTTGCTATTTCCGAATCATTGATCCTTGAGAAAATAAATAATTTTATTTGTTCATTTCCAAAGTGTGTAGGTGCGAGATGGACCTCACAGACTAACAATATATCAACTTGACTCTTTATTATTACTAAGAGTTTAACCTTATTAAATGTATGACTTCTTTGCAATTAAAAGATTTTAAATTTGTAAATATCGAATCTGATTTTGAAATTTTAATAAACATGCTTGCTAAGGGTGATTTTCCCCTAGTACCCAAATCAATTAACATATTGTTGTAGATATCTTATTTACCTTCATATGATTATCAATCATATTATTAAAACTTTAAATCAAGCCGTAGATTGGCTGACCCGATGGATCCTAAAGACCAAAATGAAATCAGACTTAGTTATGAATTATATCATGACCCATTCCGAACCATTGTACTGTTCGAGAGTTTGGACATGCGATATATCAGTCCTGATCCCTATTGATTATGTTCGCAATAGCCTTTTATTGTACAATATTACTGCTTATATATATATATATATTGAAATTTCAAGTTTCGGTTGTTGTTTTAAATTTTCACTTGAAAGTTATAAAAATAGGAGGTCACTGGTCTTGAGAAAGCTCTAGTTGTTGTTTCCGACTCATATATCCTTAAGAAAATAAAGAATTGTATTAGTTCGTTTTCAAATTGGATAGGTGCGAAACGAATCTCGAGAAAGATATCAATTTGGCTCTAATAAGAGGACTTCACAGACCAGGAAGGTATTGTCCGCTTTCAGACATTAAACTCGCACGAATTTGCTATTGGATGTACTTCCTACAGACTTCCTACTAGTCCGCTTTCAGACATTAGACTCGCACGAACTTGTTATTGGATGTATTTCCTAAAAACCTCATACTAGTTGAGATAGATTCGTAGCGATGTAGGATACTGGACGAGTATGTAATGATATTTACTCTGCAACCGTATCTCTAACCAAATTGTAAATAGTTTTATTCAATAAAATTTCACATTTAAAAAAAACATTAGAAGTACAAATTCAGGATCCACTAAAATCTTGTAATTTTTGTTTTGTTTTGGTTTTTATAAAAAAGATCTATTAGTGGCACGACCATTTCGGCAAGATAATATTAATTAAATTTATTATTTTAAATTGTTTTTATAAATCTAAAATAAATAGATAAGGAATGGTTTCCAAAAGTCAACAATTGGTTTATGAACAATTTTGAATAGGATTAAGCTCTCAGAAAAATACCACTAGATACTATGCTGATGATGGTATGATTTAAATTTAAATAAAAAAATTTCCATTTCCCACCTTACACTTTTATATCAGTCTCCTTTTGTAAAAACAAAAAACAAAATAGTGAAAGCTTTTGAGACACCAAATAGAACCTGTTATTCTATATTTTGTCAAATTGGAAAATTATTTGAATATATGAGCATAGTCTTTTATGTTATTTTCCCTTTAGAAGATAGCACCAAGAAAGATACTATACTTTGAGTATAATAGTTGAAGATAAATATAAAAGACCTAGAAAAACCCTTATGATGGATTGGCCACCAAGAATAGATTATAGATTATAGATGGAGAGAGAGAGGGAGGGAAAAGACAATATTTTGATTGATTTGAAAGCTATTTGGTATAGTAGTAGAAACCTACAGGCTACAAGCCTACAACAACAACACTGCTCTCTGAATCTGATCTACTACAGAAGTAGCAGTCAATGTCACATCATCTCTCTCTCTCATTATTAACTTCTCGCCTCTCTCTACTTTCCATCTTCTTATCCTCCAGTCCTCCACAATCATTACTCACCTTTTCTACACTCATTCACATTGATCTTCCTCAAAACTTTTTTGAAAAGCCAAAACAAAAGGAAAAGAGGAAATGTACTACTACTACTACCATCTTTTGATTCTGTAGATGAGATGACCCATAGCTTTTTAGAACTATACAATCAAGTGTCATACTTTGGTACCAGGGTTTTCTAGGGTTTCTCATGCTCTCAACACCCAACACAACACCACTTCAGTTGACCTTGAGGTACCCCTTTTCTGGTTTCTCTTGTTTTTTTTACTCATACATGATAGTACATGTTAAAAGAAGCAGGTCAACTGTTTGATGATTGGTATCTTTGTTTGAAAATGAGGTTCCATTTCCATTTGATGAATTGCTTCAGAAAGTAATTGCCTTTTGCCTCTTAAAAGTTTCAACACTTGATTTTCGCATTCTCAAGATAAAAACACAATCTTTTTTTGAAATACTGGACCCAGTTTTTCAAAATTTAAAATTTTGAATTTTGAATTTTGTTTTTGTTTGAGGTTTCAGCCAGTGCCTTGTTTTGTTTTTTGCTTTGTTTTATTTGATGCTTCTGTTCCTTCAAGTCTCGGTCTTTCAACCCTGCAAATTGCAATAGTCAATAGATATATAGTGTATTTTATTTCTTTCAAATCTGTCAGGGATGTATATACTGCTGTGTTATTTACCCTTGTTGATTGTAAGTGTTAAATTAGTAGTCCAGTATATAAGCCGAAATTTAGTCAGTGGTTTGGTTGTATGAATCTGGATGTGCTCAAATTTTTTTATGGGAGCTTCAAAACTTTGACAGTGGGAGAAACTTGATTTCTTCTAAACCTATCTATCTATAATCTATCAGTGAAAAGGTCAGATTCAGCTGTGCTCAAGTTATATTCTAGATGAAAACAGCTGGTCAGGTCATCATATAAGGTTAAAAGGAAAAAGTTCAAGCAGTGAAAAGTTGATGAAAAGCTTTAAAAAATTGTATCTTTTTCTCTCTGTAAATTGTAATAGTTGGGAAAAAGGTTAGGAGATTCTCTATGGAGTCCTGAGATTCAAAGAGAAGCCAAGTGGAATCACTTTATCTTATTTTAATGCTATATTTTAATGGATGTTTTACATTGTAAAAGTAAAAGGGATTTTTTTTTCACTTTCTTATAGAGTAACTCTTGTACTTTGATTCTTATTCTCAGATATGATTGATATGGTCTTCTCATCGAGAATCATAAGTTGATTATCATTTTTAACCTTAGCGTCGATCATCATGGAAAAAAGATCACCTCGAAGCCCCGCTACTTTCTTGCCTAGTCCTTTGGTCTACGAGAAGTACAAATCTGGCTGTGCTTGGGGTCTCATTGGTTTCTTTGATTTTCGGCAAGGTCGAGCCATGAAGAAGCTGGTTTCTGATAAGAAAAGTGTGAATACATGTAGCGTAGGTAAGAAGTTTGTAACTTTGTTTCCATTTGAGCAATTTTTCCTAAGAATGTTAGGTATTCTTTATTATTAACAATTTAAAGATGGTACTCTATATCAGTTTATGTCATGTGAATTTATTTTGGAAATAAATTGAGTATCGAGTTGTTTTACTTATTTCACCTCAAGGATTCTTCGTCTATGTGAAAATTGTTGAACTTTTCAAGTTTAGTCTTTAGACTGCCCCCGATGTGGTTTATAGAGTATGGATTTCTTGTCGTTTGGAATTGGGCACAGCACACTTGCTATTTGAAATTGTAATAGTAGTCCAGATATGTGGTATTACTATGTCTATTCTTTCAAGAATACTAAACTGAATGCATTTGTTCCTTTTCCGTAGATAACAAGTATACGAAAAGTAAGCAAAGTTTTTTTTCTAAATTGGAGCAAAAGTGCCGAAGCATCGATGTAAGTGCACTTATCTTTATTGACAACTTTTTAGTACATTTTACGATTTCCAAAAAAGCTGAGGAATGGTGTAACACTTTTCAGGATGTAGTTGAAGACAAGAATACAAAGATTAAATCTAACGTAATTAGTAAGCGAATTGTCGAGAAAGGCACGGTGTTCAAAGGGCATACAAGCAGAAAAATTCCTATTGCCAAAACGAATCCTGTAGAGTTGAAGTCAGAATCTTTTGATGATAAAACAAAAGAACAAAGAAAGACTATCAAGAATTTGAAGAAACCATCCTCTACACTTGTTCATGACTTCGCAACAGGCCATAAACAAGTAATTTATCCAAATTTGGTGGAGGGACCTGCAGACGAGTTCAAAACGAGGAAACAGTCACCCGAGAAGACGCGTTTGAGGAATAAAAGAGATAAAAGTTGCAAGTATGATGAGCTTAAAGATATAAACTTCCATGTTCAAATGAATGAAGCTACTGAAGCTTTTATGAAACAGAAGTCAAGTGACCAGAGCAAAAGCAACCATTCCAATCAATCAAAGCAATTCCTAGACGCCCTAGATGTTTTGCATTCGAACAAAGATTTATTCATTACACTCTTACAGGACCCTAATTCATTAACGACTAAACCTGTCCAGCATTCAAAGGGGTCTGAGACTGAAAATCGCAAATATGAATCCTCTTCTGAAGCTTCGTGTAGTAATGACTCTTTGAAAGGAATGGAAGACACAGAAGATCTCGACAGCATTGTTCTCTTGAAGCCTGGTATTGCAAAAGGGTACAATGGCAGAAAAGAAACATGTCAGTATTCCTCACCACTGTTTAAAGAACATGAAAATAGAATTGCACTTCTTCCTTCTGAAGATATAAGAAGAAAGTTAAAACATACAGCAGAGTTAAGCAAAAATGTCCCTCATGTATTACCAACTGATGGTAAGGCGTGTAACTCTGCTCACAATGCACGAAATGCAACTGAGATTAGTCAAAGAAGTCCAATTATAAATAACCATGCAGATGCTAGAGAAATGATAGAGTCCTTCCGTGATATCAAAAGGAGGAAAAAGGGGAGCAATGAAGAAGATTGCGAGTCGGTTACTGGTCTTGAAGCAGCTTCAATCAGTGGAAATGGTCTTAAAGATTTGAATTTGTCGAATTTTGAACATCCAAAGGGATTTAAATCAAAATTTAATACTGTTTCTAAGAAATGTTTAGCCGAGAAGATAAATCACGAAAGTGGAAACATTTTAAGACAACATGTACCAGGTTACTTGGGACGGATCGACTCTTTGCCTAGTTATGACTACCTGTTTGCAGTTAGAGAACGGGCAAATGCTACGGCACAAATGAGAAATTATTCTTATTGTTATTATCCAAACTTTGACGAAAGGAAGTGGAGGCTTGAGAAAGAGAGACAGAATCATTTCTTGCAGTTTTCAAGGGATAACATAGAGGTTTCTTCAAGGATTGGTAACAAGGGACCTGTGGGTCAATCACAAATGTCTCATGCAGAGCCAAAAATTTCTAAGGATACTTTTATTCGGAATAGTGCTCTAAGGAGTAGCTGTTTGTCCAGCTATGATTTTAGCCTTAGAGGTAACATTACTGCAATTCACTTAGTGTTTGTTTCTTTCTTTCCTCTAGTTTTCCTTTTGGGATACTTTAGTACTATAAATTAAAAGGCGTGTTATTACTGTTATCTTTTATGAAAATAGCTTTAGAAGTTCAATTTTAAATGAAGCTAATCAAGGGTTGTTTTTACTTTTTTAAAAAGATGATCTTTCTACATCTCTTATTATTCTTTTCTAGGCAGAAGTTTTTACTTTTGGTTTACTGCCAAACAAACCTTGGTTCTTCTATGCATGCTTATTTCTATATAACTTATTCAGGTGAAGCAAATAGTACTTTTGTAGTACCAAGGGTGGTACCACACAGCATGCGGCATCTGAGTAGTAATTGGACAAGGGAACATGGTTACTTGGAAAGCTCAAAGCTGGTACATATTTT
This sequence comes from Limnanthes douglasii subsp. nivea, assembly GCA_036936605.1. NCBI lineage: Eukaryota > Viridiplantae > Streptophyta > Magnoliopsida > Brassicales > Limnanthaceae > Limnanthes > Limnanthes douglasii. The sequence goes on from JAUPFV010000001.1 coordinate 599,103, forward strand.
GCTTGTAAACCTATAGTGCTTTAGCGAAATATTCATTTGTTTTTTTCTTGTATTCTCACTCAATAGCTTTTGTATGGCTTTCTTTTTAGGTTTCACCTTCGGATTCTTTTATCCCACGGGAAACTGATGGTTTAGGTGGCATAAACGAGGGAACGGGGCAACCGAGTCCAGTTTCTGTTCTCGAGCAGAATCACATAGAAGATGATGTGAACCAGAAAAGTTTAGTACCTCAAAACGGTAGGCCCAAAATGATTTACCGGTCTTACTTTGTTATATATGGGATTTCTTTGGCAGAGTGCTTATAAATAAGTGATTTTCTAAATTTAAGTAGTTAGCATTACTTCAATTTTTAAGAATAGTTAAATCTGTTGGTTAAACCTAAAATCTAACTTTTACGCTGTATTATTAAACACTGGAAGTTGATAAAATCAGTACAAGTGAATATAGATAAATAAGACCAAATGACATGTGAGGAGGCTGTTAAGTAAAATAAGAACATAAGACGAGCAATAAAAAAGTAAAACTTTGAAATGATAAAGTTCAACTTAAAAGCTAATAAAGCGATTTACATTTGCAGCTAAGCAGCCCTTCGTGCAACACAAAGTTAAAGGTGGCAAACATGATCCGAAAATGACCCTAAGTTCTTGCATGGAAGGACATGGAGTTGTTTTAGATTACGTGGAAGCTGTCATGCTAGGTTCTGGTTTGGATTGGGAAAAACTTATAAACAAGGCTCAATCTTCAGACGAACTTATCGGAAAATCCTTGTATGAAGAAGTTGAGAAACGATGGAATCACCCAGGGGGTGATCATAGGCTGTTGTTTGACTATATCAATGAAATCCTCGTCGACCTGTATCAACGACATGTCACATGGATGCCATTTACGGAACATAAACGTTTCCTAACTGCACTTACCACTGATTTGTTTTACGAGGCAATTAGGTGCTTTGACTGGCACCTACTCGCAGAGCCACCTCCGACTTTAGATCATTTTGTGGAAAAAGAGCTGTCAAAAGCAAGAACGTGGATAAATTTTGACACAGGTACTGAAGACCTTGTTGCCGATTTGGTCGACATTGTGTTACAAGAATTGATATTTGAGATTTGAGTCGACCTGCAAACTTCAGACGTTTTCTACCAGATTTCTTAAATGTCACATTCTTGACATGTTTGTCTTAGTCTCTACTTGGATCTAGGGAAATATGGCTTGAATAAAAAGTTCCAGAGATATTTCTTCTTCATGGGAACTTAACCAGGCAAGGAAGATGGAAACTTTGATAAATCCAAAGGATTAACTTGTTTCTTGCAATTTTTTCCGAGATCCAAATAGAGCCTTAGTCAATACAACAATGATGATGCCAAGCTTTTGCAAATATATAAGAGACAGGGCTAGAGGAGTTACAGCTGAAACAAGTACATTGCTTATTGTTTTGGATGTATAGTTCGGAATACAAACGCTTAATCTGCATTAAGATGTTAAATGAGCTTATTGTTATATGGGTATTGCTATAAGCAACCCTGATCTTTTTAATGTGCTGTACTTATATTATTCCATCTTCAGTTGATTCTTTTGCAAAGCTTGATATGAATTTACATTTTAGCACATCATCTGTTAACTTATTATCAAATGATCAACATTACATTGAAATCTAACATCCGGGCCCTCCGAAAAAGGTTGATACAATCCAAGGATCTTTTGATTTTTGAATCCCTTTGATGGCATTATAGCATTGTGGTTTAGTAGCAAATAGTTCGGTAGCAGACCCAGGGGGATCAAATACCTTATGCCCTTCTCCAGTTGGCCTGATTGCTTTAATTCCACACACAAATGCAGCACGTCCAAACTCTTCTTCGGCAAAATGACCGCTCCCCATTGGAGGACCTTTCTTACTAACCGGACTATAAGCTTGTCCGCCCCATGCTACGTTTGAAGCCGAGTGAGCTAACTTAGTGAATAGAGTCTTTGGCCAATATCCGAGGTGTTCATTGTTGTGATCAAGCCACCAGTTTCCGGTCTTAACATCCTATAGTACAAAACATATTACCATAATTGTTACTGCATGTTGGCACAGGTTTAACTCGAATCCCCTTGCGAAATTTAGATAAGGTAATCTTGAGTGTAACGTACTTGATATATAGAGATAGGAATGGAGTACTGTTGACCATTATAGGTAGACACCGGTGTAACCCTAGCTCCTGGAGGAGTTGTGGTGCTGACTTGAACAAAACCAGGACATAATGTATTATAACAACCGGTTTTTTGGTAACCATCCGCCTGTTCTTTAAAGATCACAAATAAGAACATTGCGCAATTGGATACAACAGCGTTACAAAAAACGAAAAGAGAAAAATCTTACAGTCCAATAGGTGAATAACCTAGGCTGTGTAACATCACCATACAAGGACGGATTGACCTGAAAAGATTCCAAACAATCAAGTTCAACGCTACAATCCATTCGTGTCAAGCTTGCGAGCCATGTCATATATTGAGAGCCTAACTGTATCTAGTGGTTGACCAATATAGTCAGGTGATGCGCAATATATTAATATTGAATAGCATTATTGACTTACAATCCATCCAGCTTGTACAGCTTCCATTTTGTCTTGTTGGCCATTTTGGAGCCACATACCAGCAAGACTGTATTGATCACGCGAAATAACTGGACTCCACAAGTTAATTTGTCCGGATGCTCCAGAGAGATCGCTTATGAATCCAAGACCAGCACTCTATTTTCAGACAGATTAGTTTGTGTTTACTTAACCAAATAAACTCATAAAAACGAAAGACATGGTCCCTTACGTGATGCCCATCGGCTGCATTGTCGAAACGTAAAGGTTTTGTTTTCATTGCCAAAATAAGATCTTCTCTTTTGATTCTTCTTACGCAGACTGTCCCTTGTGGACATTCTACATTGTTTAGCAAAACACTCGAAGATGTTACGTTTGTTGAAGCTTTGTTTTTCACCCATTTTGGAACACTTGTAGGCCTCATCTGTTCAAACAATTATATTACCATGGTCCATGGACTGATCTTCAACAATATAACTAATGATTCGAGAAAAAATTAAGAGAGCAAGAGACTTTGGTGAACCTGAATTGTATGGTTGTTGAGTAAAGGGTGATCAAAAGCATGTTGCTTATAGATATCAACGCAATCAAAAGTATCCCCATCCTCTGTCTGTTTTAAGATCAATCACAATAAAATTAGTCTTACCATCGCATGCTTATATCGATGCATTTAACTATTGTCAATATTAGTCTAATAAAAATAATCGTACATAAGTGACCAACTAGTTATAAGAACACTAGGAATGATTAGATTCGGAAATAAATGGAGCTGACCTTGAAACTTTTGATCCCGGGTTTATTGATAAGTGCGAGTTGTTTGTCCAACTCGAGTTCCTCTCCTTTGGACAGGGTCCAATATTGGTCCGAACGCGCAGCTTGAACGAAAAGCAAGGTTACCAACAGCATCGTCAGTACAGTCAGTTTGTTATAGCGTCCAGGTTCCATGATATACATAATCTCTTAATGAGTTAACAGAAACTATTAGAAAGCAAAGTGGCTTTTATAGAACAAGCACACCTTGCTACTAAAATCCTCCGGTCAGGCACTATTTATATAAAGGTGTTTTGAAGTTTTGTAGTTAAGGCATTCAATTTAATGATTCTTTTCGGTAAAACATTCAATTACTGATGAACGTTAAAGTTAAATCATAAATCATAAATTGATTAACGGAGGACAATTACAAAAAACTGTGTTAAGATTATTATGGCATTCAAATTCTTTTTAGATCATTGGTTTTAGAAAGGGTTGCATTATGAAATTATTTAGGGATGAGAAATGAGATATATCACATTGGTGATAAAAACATTTTTAATTACCGATTTGGGTATAAATATTATTCAATTATTATTAATTGATATTAGAAAACATCGGACAACTATTTACAATGAAAGAACTACAGGGATGTCACGATTAAGGTGTAAAAAGTAAATAAAAAAAATCATTAAAAAATGTCAAAGATAAATATTTTAGATTTAAAACATTTTTTAGGTTAACAAAGTTGCATCAATTTTTTTTGGCAAAACTATATCTAGACCCTTTTTGGCTATAATGAGACTTTAAATCAAAAAATTTATTTTACTTTATGTAAAATGACCATTTTACCCATCATATAAAACCAAGTTTTCGACCAAAAATCTAAACAATTTTCTTCCTCTTCTCCAACCAAACTTTCTCTAAAACTAATCTAATACCCAGAATTACATTAAAATCTAACTATTTTCTTCCTCTTCTTTAACAAAAGTTTCTCTAAAACTAATCTAATACCCATAGAATGAATTACATTAAAATCTAACTATTTTCTTCATCTTCTTTAACAAAACTTCTCTCTACTTTTTAATTATATTTTAATATCGCCTTGTAGAACTTTCCGGCGTAAAAAGAATGAATCACACTAGTCGAAGAGCCAATTTTTTTTTACAGAATTATATTACAATTTTTTTAATATCGCCTTATATAATTTTATATTAAGAAATAAACTAGTAACTGTGAAAATATTTCCCAGTCTGATGGTAATGACAATCTTGTTCGAAACCCGATCATCTTAATGGCAAGATAAGACACGAGCTGCAATTTTTTTATAAAAAAAATCAAAGAAATCAATATTTGAAATTAAGATCTTTGATTAATAGCGAAATCAGAAACATCAATCAGATAACAAAACCACAAGAAAGAAAACAACACATCGATTTCTAAGTTTGAATTAAATTTACAACCAGAAACCCTAAATTCCCAAATTCCATAACCTAAGAACTTGTAAAATTTGTAACAACCTTCGTTCCTTCAGATACAACATGTTTAGCAAATTCACCAGACAACACCAACCTCACCGCAGTCTAGATTTCCTGATAGTCGGTTTCTTGTTGTACCTCGCAAGCTTCGCAGACTCATCAGCCAATTTCTCGAAGATATGTTGATGAAATTGTTCATGATTCTCATAGCTTTGCTGAAAATACCAATATCGGGATGCACCTGCTTCAAGATCTTGAAGATGTAGATCTTGTAGGTCTTGACGCTTTTCTTGGATCGTTTCTTCTTTTTATCAACTCCGGCGCCAGCTTCTTTTGGTAAATTCTTTATGGCCTTTGGTTTCTTCTCAACTGCTACGTCGGCCAAGAGATATTTCTCGGCGACCTTCTTCTTAGTCGGCTTCTTTTCTGTTTGGGGTGCTATTGTTGATTTTGATTAGAAAATGAGTTCTATAATTGGAGATATTAATTGGTGAAGAGAAATAATTTTAATTGGTGAAGAGATATTAATTGGAGAAGAGAAATAATTTTATGATTTTTATTTGTGAGATGCGAGCTGCAACTTGAATTTGATAAAAAGAAAAAAAGAAAAGGGAAAAGAGAAAAGAGAAAAGAGAGAAGAGAAGAGAGATAGTGGACTGAAAAAGGTTTATATATTAAGGGTATTTTAGTAAAATTTGGGGTCTCATTATAGCTGAAGAAGGTCTCATTGGGGTCTCAATATAACCAAAATGAGTCTCGGTTTAGCGTTGCCAATTTTTTTTCGTTGTCTTATTCAATGTTCTGATTTAAAAATAGAAAATATAATGGGCACGGCTAAAATGAGACCTTTTTTCTTTATAGTGAGACCCCAAATCTTGATTTTTTCTGAAAACGTGAAATTACCAAAATACCCCCACATATAAAACCATCATTTTTTCCAACTATCCATTCTCTTCTTTTCCTCATCTCTTTCCTATCACTTTTCTCTCCAAAATTCCATACAAAAACACAAAATTTAACAATTTCAAACTCCCACCCAAACATTTAATAAACCTTAATTATTAAAAGTTAAAACCCAACTACTCCAAGCATGGATTTAAGCGACTATAATGACGATTGGAGTTGAAACGTTGATGATTTCCTTTCGGAGGAGGAGCCGCTTACTGACCATATGGATAGTGTACTTGAGGTAAAAATTAAGTTTTTTTTTTGGCAAAACAAATTTTCGCATTTTCGTGCCTTGAAATGTACATTTCCACGCAAGAACACGCGTGGAAGATGACACATCTTCGCGTGTTCATGCAAAGATTTGCCTTAATCTTCGCATGATCATGCAAAGATTCGGCACAAACTTAGCATGATTTTGCGACGATTTGGCAAAATCTACGCATTTTTATGTGAAGATTTGACCGTTTTGGTTTGATATACCCGTTTTTGGTTGAATATTGGGTTCGTCTTTATTATTTGAATTGTAAATACACGTTTACAATCGATGGAGTTATTTTTATTGTAATTTTGTGTTATTGAAATGATTTGTGTTTGTGTAGGAACCGGCGGAAGCACCATGTAATATGGCGGATTATAGTCAAATTTTTACGACGGATAATTTCTACACCAAGGCGGAATTGCTCGAATGGGTTGATAAAGAGAGCAAGAGTATAAGATTTATTGTTGTGGTAGATAAAGATGACGATGGTATTAAAAACGGTAAAACCCTGCGGTTATATTTCAAGTGCGAGAGGCACGGTGTTTACAAGCCGAGGCCGAAACCGTGGATTGTGAAGAAACGACGAGATTGTTCATCCAAAAAATGTGGATGTCCGTTCATGCTTAGGGGCAATCCGGTGTTAGAAGTACCCGATTATTGGAAATTGGTAGTTTTAAATGGAAAACACAACCACAAACCCTTCTTGCATTTGGATGGTCATTCACGGGCCGCGAGGTTAAAAGCGGAAGAGGAGGAGTATGTTCGTAAACTCACAACAATCAGTTCTCGACCAAGAGATATATACCGTGGATTGAAGTTAAGAGATCCAAAAAATGTATCTAGTATGCGTACCATCTACAACATGCGGCACAAGCACCAATTAGTTGATAAAGCGGGCAAATCCCAAATGCAATACTTGTTCGGTAAGTTAAAGGAGCACGAGTACTATGTTTGGGAGCGCACAAACAAAGAAACCGACGAGATCCTAGAATTGTTTTTCGCACATCCCACGAGCATCGATTTGTTGCGCACTTTTCCTCAAGTGCTTATAATGGATAGCACGTACAAGACTACAAGGTATAAATTGCCTTTGCTAGAAATAGTTGGCCAAACTTCGACGAAAAAGACCTTTTGTATAGCTTTTATTTTTATGAGCTCGGAGAAAGAAGAGAACTACACCTGGGCAATAAGCGTTCTAAGGAGAGTGATGGTGAACAACATGTGCACATTACCAAATATTATCGTCACGGATAGGGAGTTGGCTTTAATGAACGCTATAGATGAGGTATTTCTGGATGTAACTCATATGTTATGCACTTGGCATATAAATAGGAACGTTAGCTCATACTCTAAGAAAGTTTTGCCCAAAGCGGACATGGGGGAGGAGTTCTTAGAATTTTATGTCGCGGTTCAAAATTCGGCGATGATCGAAGAGTATAACAAAAACCTTGCTGACTTGCACCAAGCCTACGCATATTGTCCTAAGGTTCTCGAGTACGTGATGAAACAATGGATAGACCCTTACGGACACAAATTCCTTAATGTCTACACTAACAAAATTAAACATTTGGGCAACCACACTAGCAACCGGTGAGTTATATTATCATATATACATTAATATATTTAATTAGTTGTTAGACTTGCAACTAATCTAAGTTTATGGTTTAGGGCGGAGAGTGCTCACTCTAGTCTTAAACGGGAAATCGGCACAAGCCTATGCACTTTTGAGCAATTTTTGGATAAAGTTCATGCGTTGCTTCACATTTAACACTCTACCATCTTCGAAACGTTCGAACAAGGTTTGTTTCGTCCTAGACAAGCATCTAGGGGAGCTATCTTTCGCGACATCAAAGGTAAACTTTCATGTACGGCCATTCAAATATTAGAGGAAACTATTAGAAAGACCGGAGATTTGTGGTTCACTCCCGCAAAGTGTGGTTGTGTAATTAGGACAGCACACAATTTGCCTTGTGCGTGTGAGTGTGCTATGATCGCGAAAGAAGGTAGGTCGATTCAAAAGAGTGAATGTGATGTTTATTGGAGTACTTTAACGATCAAGCCTAGGGAAAACGTTGGTACCAAAGATGAGCTTACAAGAAAACTATCCTTAATTGATAGTACCATACACGGTTACGGTCCACAAGTGCAAGATCACATAATAAATAGGATGATGCAAATCCTAGATCCCGCTAGAAGCCATGTTTTGGAACCTAATGAACCGGTTGTCACGAAAGGTCGGAAAAAAGCCGGTCCCGCCAAGTCAACTAAGCGGAACCCATGCGAGTGGGAATACGATAGTTTAGGCGCTAGTACTCCCGGCACGATAGGTAGCACGGTCGTGTCGGCGGTTAAGGAATTTTTAGTACGCAAATCCAAGTTCAAAGCTAAAGCGCCACCGAAAAAGGAGAAAATGACTCGATCTAGAAAATCGAATAAAGAAAAAGGATTGAGCTACTACAAGAGTTGTTTTCCCGAGTACTTACACAACTACATAACTAGCGTTGAAGACGTTGCTCCAGACGGTAATTGTGGATTTAGGGCAGTAGCTTTGACGATTAAAGACAATACGGACGCATGGGAGGCAGTGAGAAGGGATTTGATGTAGGAACTCTCAAGTCAACGTGATCTTTGGGAAAAGTTTTTTGATGGTGCACAACGTGTTGATAATTTATTGCGGAGATTGGATTGTTTCAAAATGTACGAGAGCGGAACTAGGCACTGGATGACATTACCCGACTTTGGGTTGGTGATAGCCACCCGGTATCAATGTATAGTATACCATGTCTCTCTCCAACTATCATACACGTATCTTCCTTTGCGTGGTGTGCCTCCAAGATCATGTCCTATTGTCGAAGTTGGAATTGGTTTCGTACACGGTAATCATTTTGTGAAAGTAAGTAAACTACTACATTCTTGATACTTAGTTTTCATTTTATCAAAAAATCCGCTATGTATTTAATGTTTCCATATTATTGAAATTTTTAGATTGTATTAGACGGACCGTTGCCGGATATATACCCAAGCTGGTTTGCGTTCCGCATTACCGATGAAGTTACAAATTGGGTCATACCAATAGGCGAACGTCTCAACAAGTATCACCAAATTAAACCAGCACAACCTCCAACATTACACGATGGGGATGAGTTCTACGATTTGACCGGGGATGCATAATGCGATGATGTATTTTTATTATTTTGTGTTACTTGTTTTCTTTTTTAATCCTTTCGAAACACATTTCGCTACCTCCGACTACTATTATTTTGGTTGATATTAATTACGACTTTTATTTATTTTTGATGTGTATTGTGTTTTGTCTAAAGTATGTTTTGAAGATGTGCAAAATTATTTATGTTTTATAAATGGACGTTTGTTTTTTTTTCGAACCAGAACCATTTTCGGCACTCGAAAACGTGTGCATGTACGTATCCACGCATATGAGTGCGTGTATTTGTACATGCACACGTTTTCGAGTGCCGAAAAAGGTTCTGGTTCGAAAAAAAAGGTTTTAGGTCAGTTATGAATTTTTTTTCGCGCATTTATAGTTGCCAATGGTCTTAAAACATAGTTTTAACAACATTTGAGGTCGAAAATCCAAAACAAAAATGGCCTTCAACCAAAATTCATGGCAAATGGGTACCTATTAAGGCCTTTATTTGAGAAAAAATATTTTTGGACTTCTACACAAACTCAAGCCGTAAGGGCTAACCAATCAAAAACTAAAACAAAAAATACGAGCATTAGTTTAAACAAAAAAACAATAAGCTCAACATTAACTTATGCAAAAAAAACATGAAATCGAGAAATTATATACTGCCAATCATATACTGCCAAAAAATCAACGCGAGAGATGTTTTAGAGGTCTCGTTATAGCGAGACACCTAATAATAGAAGTTAGGCTATAATGAGACCCCTACTATTGCCCGTCCACCAAAATTGACTCGTCCTCTATAAAATATGACATAAAATCAAGAAATCATAATACACTTGCCAAACATTTAGCATTCAACATAAATATAAAACTCGTTAACGTTTACATATGGATTTTACGGCGGATGAAGACTACCACATGCTTCAAGTTGTGAAGATAGCTCGCCAGATACTGGGGAAAGATACTAGCGACCAGTTTTTCGAGCGTGTCCTATGTACGATGTACATAGGCTACGGCCGTTTGGGTACAAGAGGTATCGTTGTGCGTACTTGTGAGCAGATCAAACGCAGATATATTTTTTGCCAGTCAATACAGTATTTGTGCTTCTTGCCATCGTTAATTAAGCAAGAAGCAGCTACCGTCTGGAACCTGAGCTCGATAGACTACATCACGAGGGATATGGTAGCATTTCTGGAGGATAAGATTATTTCAAGGGGGGGGGGGAGTTGATGATGTTGAATACAAACTTCGATACGAATAAGCCTTCCATTGATGTTATTTCAAGTTGTTATTTTTGTATCGGTTGATATTTGAACTTGTGATTTTTCTTTCCAGTTTTTGTTTGAAGTTTTTATTTCGTCAGTTGTTGTTATTTGAAGTTGTGATTTGATTGAATGTAAACATTGGATGTTTTATGTTTGAATGTTCATCTTAAAAACAATAACACTAAAACTTTTAAATATGTCGATTGCATAAAAACATTATAATTTAATCAAAAACATTGCATAATTAGAAATACATAAGCAAATAACTGAAAACAAATGATAGATAAGCTAACCCTGAGTTAGCATTTCACACTTAGTTTTATGGAGTCGGGTAGTTCATTCCATACTCAAAGCTTTTCTCGAATGAATATTCGTCTTCATCACTACTTCCGTCGGGAGTTGAGTAAGTTTCGACGGTGCTGGCTATTACGTCGGCTATTTCTTGCTCTATTTGTTGCGTCGCATGTGACACCATCTCCTGTGTAATTGTACTTTGGGATCCCATGCTGAATACATTTCAGACTTTGGTTCGAAATTCGTAAGCCGGTGACTTAATCTGTATTGTCACTGTTTTAAGATAAGCTAGCCTATCAAACACTTATTCGCGTCCGCGTGGTCGGGGCATTAAGCATCGTGGACACGATACCTCCCTACTGTGGTTAAAGAACATTCTGCACAAAACCGCATCGATGAAACCAGGAATCTCCTCTTGCATCGTACCTCTGACGAAGTTAAATGCGCCTAGGAGGTTTGCATCTTCGTGCACGTTCCACCCTGAATCACCCACGGTTGTAACTTAAGATGTTTTGTTTCATAGTCAGATTCTAGTATTTATAGACTCGAAGTCGGTGTGCCAATTCTTAAATAATTCGCGGGAAACAAGGTTTTTCTTCCCGCGTAAAATAATTAGCGGGAAATAGGGTTTTTCTTCCCGCTCGACAATGCCGCCATGTCAGTTGATCTGTTAAATTATAATAAATGACATTAAAAATAAAATCTATTAAAATAATTAAATTTCGAAAAATAATATTATGTATCTATTATGCTTTCTATTTTCATAAATGATTTTTTTTAATATGCATTACTCCTATTTTGAAATTTGAAAATATCATTTGTTTTGAAACATCTATTTTTTTTAGAATGACATCTAATAATAGACAAAATGGTACGCCGTCTATTTTGTTATTAAAAATACATAAATACAATATTATAATATCAAACGAAAAGGATAAAGTATCATACATGAGCCAAAACATCAATATACAGAAAACAATATCTTACAATCCGAAGCACAAAATGATACGTTGGATACATAACAATGGGAACAAAATAAAATGGGCAGTCAAATAAGAAACACTAGTACATGGTAAATGGAAACTACAACAAGTTCAAACATTAACTTAAACAAACAGTAAAGAAACTCCAAGATGCAAACAATAAAAAACATAACGTAGTGCTCATTAGTCGAAGTCATATCCCAAGTTATCGTCAGAGTCAGTCCCCTCTTCCCTTTCAGTAATCCTATTCTGAAAATACATTACCATATCCCTAGTGATGTAGTCTACCACTGTCATGTTCCATACCGAGGCTGCTTCTTGCTTAATTTTAAATGGTAGAAACAACAAACGATCCATTGGTTTGCAAAAAGTGTACCTTTGCTTGATTTGTTCACGATTTTGCACAACAAAACCTTCCGTTCCTAAACGCTCGTAGTTGTAGTACATCTTATACAAGACTAACTCGAAAAATGCATCGCTACTATCTTCACCCAACTCTCGCAGGGCAAGTTTCACTGCCTCGAGCAAATGGTAGTCTTCATGAGGGGTAAACTCTATTATTGCACTGTTTCTATTTGAGGAGTGCTAAGCATCCAGTTATAGGCTTGGGGATGTTTGGACGGGAAAGTTTTAAAGGCGGGTGTGTTTGGCGACAATTTTTTTAGGTGTCTCGTTATAGCGAGACGTCTAATAATGGTCATTACGCTATAATGAGACCCATATTATTGCACTGCCACATTTGAGTACTTTTATAAATATTAGGTGTCGCACAATCATTCGTCAACGTGGATTACGTTATCCTTATCTTACAAGTGTCTTTAATTGATATGTTTACTTGGATTACGTTATCTTAAGCATAAAAGTGGTACAAAAAGAAGAAATGAAGTTTATGTTTTAGCATGTGTTTTACTTTATGTTTGAGTTTGTATTTGAGTTTATGTCTAAGTGTCTGATTCGGTTTATGTTTGAGTTTGTGTTGTTTTTAGTGTTTATAAAAATGTTCGAGTTTGTGTTTGAGTTTATGTTGTATTTTTTGTTGCATTATGATGCTTATTTTAAGGGTAGAGTTTGAAAGTTATATCACTAAAATGTAACAAAATAACATAACACATAATTAAACAACGTTGCAATAGCATATCACAAAACTGAATTTGGTAAAAAGTAAACAACACATAAAAATCTTCGACGTAACACATAAACAACCATATCATAAAATGATAATCAATCTCTGTACTCGTTAGCAAGATGGTAGACATCCTCCTAAGGCTCCCGAAGGTCCTCCAAACTAATGTCGGGGTGGCTACGGTCGTACGCCTGTAAATCCAGTATGTGCGAAGTCAGCTCGTGCAGTCTGGTGGCATGTGTGTGTGGTGAAGGGTTCACCCCTAAATCTGCATCATCTCGGTGAGCCTCTGGATCAGATATGATGTACCACAAGTTCTTCGTAACCCATGAAGAGTAGATCAAAGTAGTAACATCCTCATGACCAGGAATAAACTCTGCACCCTTCAGACTCGAGTGAATACAGTGTGACTCCCAGTTCTCCCAACTCAATGCATCCCAGAGGTAGAGGGTGTTCGCATGACGAACCCTACTAGAACCGGTAAGAATAGGACGTAGTGAACCAGGAACCTGTATTTTAAAAAAAAATTCTAAACTATGTAGCACACATGCGCAATCAAAACAATATTAATATTTCGAGTAACAAAATATTACCTGCTGGATGCGACCCAACTGTCTAGCCACCCGTAGGGGATAGTACGCCTCGACAATGTCCGACGACTTCAACGTCGCATCTATCCAAGCTATATCAGAGTGACCTCGAGCATCCCGCATGGTCGTATACGGCATGAATGATACCTGCACAATATTAACAAACCATTTATCATTAGCAATTTATATTATATATACGATAATTGTAATGAAACTGATTATAACTTACATCGTGCTCGGTGAATGTAGCTAGGTGATCTCGAACACCGTCTCGAGCCTCCTGGCTTTGTCGAAACTTTGGAGGCGCATGCCGGTACAAAGTAGGGTGTGCGATACTATACCTCGGGTACTGATGAACAGAAAACGACTGGAAATGGTCGTAAATCCACGCCTCTAGCAAGCCTAAAAATCCGGAATTACCTGAAGTAACGTGTAGGCAACCTCTGCCTAGCTGGTAGTAGAGCTGCGCGAGTATCATCTGTCCCCAATTATACCTCCCCGAGCTACTGTAATCATCAATTAACTGTAAGTAGTCGAGGCTAATGTTGTTGCCCGACTTGTTGGCCAAAATGGTACAGCCAAAGAAGTGCACCAAGTATCCCCTGGTAGCTCGGCGGGCATCCGCATCAGTGATATCATCGTCGTAATACTGATCAGTGCAGAATCTCCTCTTCAGCCACGCAAGGCGAACATGCCTCTTACCACCATCCTTGTTCTCCATAATCTCCGCCTCAAGCTCCCTAACGATGCACCCAAGTAAGCGAGCGTATGCCGCAGTACGCTCATCAGCAGTAGGGTACTCGTATATTTCACAATTGACACCCACAACTGAGATCCTTGTGATCATATGGACATCATCCAGGGTGACGGTCATCTCCCCGAAAGAGAAATGGAACGTGTTCGTCTCGGGATGCCATCTCTCCAAAAATGCCTCAATCAAATGGACATTAGTAGACCACTTACCCAAGGCGTCAACAATGGACCCGAAACACGTGGCCATAACTTGCTCACGTACCCGTGTCTGGCGGACTTTCAAGTCCCAGGCACGATGAGTATGGTACATGGCATAACAACGCAACTGTACCCGGGGCTGCATTAAAAACATACAATATATATAAGCATATATGCAATCTAACATTTAAGATAAACCAATAACCAACATGTTCAATATATATGCAGTATAACAACTAAGATTAACCAATAACCAATAATTTAAATCACAAGTATAACATATAAGATACACCTATAACGAATAAATCGAGTAATAAATAAAACATATAACATAAACACATAACGAATAAATTTAATAACATATACATTCATTCTAACCTAAACTAATAAATTTTCTAAGAAATAAAATTTATAACACAAACCAATACCAAATCCAATGCAGTAGACAGTGTTAAAACCAAAAGGATAACCAATCAAATGCAATAGACAATAAAAAACCTATAACTATAGCACATACCAAATTGCCTCTAATAATAATAACTTTAAAAAGTAAATTAAAACTAAAAAACTTACATCGCCTTTGAAGACGCTATAAGACTCATGCTCTTTGTAGGCATAGAACGTCGAGTATAGGTCTACGACGTGAGAATTATATCTACGGAAGCGCTGGTCCGTAGATAATCTGGACAGGGCGGTCGAAGACCTGTAAGGTCCCTCTAACACGGCAGCGGACGCTCAAAGACGTCTCACCACGTACGAGCTCTTCCGTCTCATGACCCGAATCATAATCTGTATCTGTATCAGTAACGAGAGGACGTGGGCGCGGAAGCATCCTACAAAAGACAAAAATGATTACTTAGACGAATTGAAAATTAAAAAAAATGGAAAATGGATATAAAATTGTACTATAACACACGACATACTTCGAATTACACACAACCGGGGAAATAGGATCCGAATAGTGGATTTGGAAAATCCACGCAATATGTGCGTCGGAATGCCAAATCCACGATTCGTAGATTTGGCATTTCCATGCATGTTCGTGCGTGGAAATACCCAGTCCTTCGAACATGCTGCCAGATCCAAACCGGTACCAAATCAACCCAAAATCCCAAAACAAACACCTCTAAATGATCATAATCTCTTAATAAACACATACATGTAGTTATAATTGAACAAAACAACTCCAAATACATAAAAATTCGATTTTTCTACCCGAATGTTAAACTCTAAATATCTCTAAAAACACAAGGAAATTGAAAACAAATTGCACCAACAAGTAGGGAATGCTTACCTTAACAGCTTCTTGGCGTTGGATTTCAAAAACAATCGCTTAAAAAATCGAGGGTTTTAGGAGGCTAGAGAGAGTTAGGGTTTGGAAGAGGAGAAAGAGGAACAAATTTAGGGTTTTTGGTATTTATATGAATGACAATTTTGTAAATAACGGGGGTCTCGTTATAGCCAAGCCGGGTCTCACTATAACCGTGTCTCGTTATAGATAAAACGGGTCTTATTTTAGCCTAGCCCAAATATAATATCATAAACTCAATTTTTATAAGGGTAAAATACCATTTAAGACCTAATAATACCCTAAATGCCCTTACTCTATAATATAAAAGACTTTTAGACTTATTCTTCACCTTTTCCCCAATTGTTTTTCTCTCTCTTCGTGAATAAAACAACTTTGTATTAGGCGATTCTTTCATTTTTTACTCGATTTTTTGTTTTTATTTTGTTTCATATGATTTTGATTTGTGTTTTTACTTGATTATGCGAACATACTCAATGTTTTATGTGTTTGAAACTCGAATTTGAGCTCGAAATTGCTATTTTTTAAGATATATTTTCGTAGTGTTTCGAGTTGATTTTTTTTGTTAGTTTTGAGTTCAAATTATGGTAATATAGTTTATTTGTAGCATTGTATTAGTGTTTCATTGATTTTAGTGTTTTATTTTGTGTTTTTGGGATTTTCAATCGCATAACAGGTTCTGGTTTTTCAGTGAAGGAGATGTGAAACCTGTATGTTTCTTCACCGATAGATGCAAAACATATTTTGTGATAGATGCGAAATGTTTGGATCTGTAACTACTGATAGTTGTGAAACGTTTGGATCCTTCTGGAATGGTAGATGAAAAAATGTCGTTCTTGATAGATGCGAAATGTTATTTTTTCTATTTTTTTAATTCATAACATATCATGAGTGGTACTAGTTTGTTCTTCTTAAAAAAATAAAACCAACGGTATTTTCGGATTTTTTTTCGAGTTACGGTTTAAAAGATACAGACTTTTAAAGTCTTAAAATTTTTAAGGGTTTCGCGAAGAAGATGCGAAACCTTCTTCGTTATGATAGATGCGAAACCCATTTTGTTGTATTAGATGCGAAATCTTCTTTATTTTGCTAGATGCGAAACCTTCTTTATTTTGATAGATGCGAAACCTTCTTTATTTATAGATGCCATATAACTCAAAAACGTGTGTAAAATATAATTTTTTTAAAAAAATTTCAAAACATATTATGAATGGTACTAGTTTTGTTCGACATAAAAAACAAAACCAATGGTATTTTCGGACTAATTTTTTGAGTTAGGGTTTAAAAGATACGAACCTTTAAAAATTAAAATAAAAAAAAAAAAATAAAAAAAATAAAAGTTTATTATTATTATTATTATTATTATTATTAAAGGAATTGTATCTCACTAAAATTAATACATATATTTAATATTCAAGAGGACATGAAAGGTAAAAAAGCGGAAAAAGGAATATTGAGATAAAAAATTGATTACGCGACAATTATTACAATTCTTTTAAAGTATTTAATATTATCTAGGGTCTTGCTAGCGAGCATTTAATTTTCAACGTTTCAATGATTATTATCTTACTTTTATACCATAATAATGATCGTTTAGGTTACAAAATTTTGAAGACAAAACTATGCTTCCCTCCTACCTTCAGTTTTGAATATTAAAAATATATTAATTAGTTATTTAAATTAATATAATAAAAATATTATATTATTATTTTTAAATGAAATAACTTATAACTATTAATAAATTTTATATTCTTTTTAAATTTTAAATAAAAATATAAAAGCAAGTTTTCAAATAATTTAAAACATCTATTTTGAAACGGGTGTTGTTTTTTGAAACTTTTAATCAAAAACAGTTTTTAAATAAGTTTATGATTGAGTTTTTTAAAAAACAATTATACATTTTTAAAAAATCACTTTTATTTCAGTTTATTAAACAAATTAATTTTTTTAAACCATTTTTTTATTAGATACGGTTAGAAATATTTTTCCAATTCATACTTGAAAAATAAATTTAATGTTTTTTAAACAAACAACACCTACTTGATTAAAATAACTAATTTCAAATTACTAATAAGTAAATAATGTTTATTTGAGAAGTGGTACGTTAAAAACTTGTTTTAATAATTTTATCTAAAAATTTAAATATATAAAAATCTTAAATATTAATTTAATATTAATTATACAGTAATTTAATTTTTTTTGACTAAAAATAAAAATATAATATTAATATTTTTGTTTTTATTATAATAAAATTAATTAAATAATTAACATTCAAAACTGAAGATAGAATGAAAGGGTAGTTTTGTCTTCCAAACTTTCTAATCTATATCACCATTATTATACGGTAAAAATAAAAAAATGATTGCTAAAAAAGAACAATTAAATGCTCATGATCACCGGTTAGCATAACCTTTATATAAATTGACTAAAACTGTTATCTAATTTATAGAAAAGGGTATGAAACAGTAAAAACATCATTAAATAAAGTTAATAACGGGCTTTGCAAAATGTGGAGTTTATTTGTACATAATACTCTTATTACTACACTCGATGATTGGATAGGGAGAAAGAAAGATATGGGAAGTCGTCGGTATAGTAATAAACTGCTCATCTCAATCTTGTTTTTGTTAACATTGTCACTCATTCTAGCTGTAGATGCATATGCATATGCAATCCTGAATCAGACACTATCAACACAAGACATTTTGGAGTTCGACCGACAACTCACACTCATTAATAAACCTGCCATCAAAAGCTTTAAGGTTAACTTACAACTCTCGTTCTTTTTCTTCTAATATTCTTCTTCTTCTTTTTTTATGCAGGATTTCGTGTCAAGAACATATAAGTGCGAATACTAGGTTGATATTGTCCGTTTCGGGTTGATCAAGCGATTGATCAAGTTTATGTTCTAATACTCCTTTTTGAATTTGATCCTGATACGATGGGCATGATATTTCTCCTGGTCGGATATGGCCGTCTGTTAACACATTGCTTAATACTTGACTCTAATACCATGTCAAAAATATATAAATGCGAATACTAGTATGATATTGTTCGGCCAACTAAAGGACTATCACCGTTTTCTTTTGGATGCGACCCCAGGCTCATACTAGTTGAGCTTATATATTGTATATTAATCATATATTTTTGGAAGACTTACACAATGGGTCTAAAATTTGTTTTTGTTTACCGAGTCATTCCACAACAGATCCATATTATAAATGGATCAAGCCTATTTAAAAAAAAGACTCAGTTACCCTAAAAACAAAACAATTGCAGCACCAAATCAAAACATTCTGTTCTAATTTCAAAATCAGATCATTCTCATCAAACTCTCTTTGTCACATTGTCAAACTCATAAGGATAAAATTGTATTTAAAAATTAAATTTGGACTAATAAGTAAATAAAATCATATTTTGGTAAAACCTATATGAGACTGGACTTATTGATAAATTGTATTCGTTTTTGTCCCAATTTGTAATATTTTTTTTATGTGTGTTTGATATTAAATGGTTCTATCTAAATAATAATTTCTCTTGTTGTTGTGACTGATCTTAAAACAGACAGAAGATGGAGATATTTTTGATTGTGTTGATATCTATAAGCAACATGCATTTGATCACCCTTTACTAAAAAACCATAAGATTCAGGTTCGAAAAACTCAGCCTATACCTTCTTTATATATAAGTTTTTTAGTTGTAGTGATGTTGTTGTTGACGAATATTGGTACTACAGATGAGACCCACGAATTGGGTGAAAAATGAAAACATAACATCCTCGACTATTCTTGAAGACGACAAAACAATATGTCCGAAAGGGACCACTCGAGTAAAAAGAATGACAAGAGAAGAGCTTATTTTTGCCAAGACAGTTAAACCTTTAGCTCACGACAATGCAGACGAAGGCGGCTATTATGTACGTAACCAAATCATTTCCTTTTGATGTTTCTAGCATCGCTCAAAGTTTGTATACTGAACATATCTTAAATGTTTGGTATATTTTTGGAAAAGAACGCGGGGCTGTCACTAGTGACGGCAAATAATATATATGGAGGACGAGGAACATTTACGAAATGGAGTCCAAGTGTTGCTGATAATCAATTTAGTCTCGCTGGTATGTGGTTAGTTGGTAACACAAAATACCCAACAAGTGGTTTCATACAAGCGGGCTGGATGGTAAGTCGATCACGTTCTTAACTCCAAACTACTCAAGAGTTTTGAAAACCATGTATATCATATGTGATTCTAAATTTGTTTTGCAGGTCAATCCGTCTGTATTTGGTCCTGATAAAAAGCCTAGGCTATTCGTCTTTTGGACGGTAATATATTTATTTCATTTGGTGGAGAATTCAATAATTTAGATTGATTTAATATGATGGTGATGGTGTTGTAATTTGGCGAACAGAACGATGGTCATACAACCCAATGCTACAATATGTTTTGTCCAGGGTTCGTTCATGTTAGTCGTAAATTTGCTCTTGGACAAGTATTTGGGCTTCTGTCTAAGGTTGGAGGTAAACAATACGAGGTCTACTTTAATATAGAACGAGTAAGTTATCCTTATGGTATGGCTGCCTATCTAGTTTCTTCTACCAAGTCAAGTGATAGCACGCAGACCGTTGGTTATTTTGATGTGAATGTGATTGCAGGATGGTAAGACAGGAGACTGGTGGCTTAGAATGGATAACGAACCACTGGGATATTGGCCAAAAGATGTAGTGAAGTTTCTAGGTAACGGAGCGTCGAAGATTACTTGGGGAGGGCAAACTTTTAGTCCGGTTGGGACACCAGGACCTCCAATGGGGAGTGGTCGCATTGCGGAGGATGGTTTTCAAGTTGCTGCATTTGTGAAGTTCATTATGACGATGGACCGTGCTGGACTACATGTGTATCCCAGATATCCTACACTGTTTAATAACCTAGCTCATTGCTATAACGCTGTACGTGGCTCTTCACGTTTAGATGCAGGCTACGTCTCCGTCTTCTACGGTGGTCCTGGATGTTAATACTTAATATTAACAACATCCATCCATCCCAAAATACCTCAATAAATTACTTGGATTACACCATATTCTTCTTTTATTTAACATAAATATTTTCATAAAATTACCCTTTCAATTTATTGTAACCGAACCTGCTCTGAATTATAAATTTTTTTAGATTAAACATTAAAATTTTATCTATTTTATATTTATTTTTTTAGATATTAGGTAAAAAGAGCATTTTCTTCTTTAATGGGACTTACACATAAATAAGTGTTGAATAATTTGATTAAATGATATCTGTCTTTTATTTTATATTAATTTTATACAAATTTAATTTTTATTTTTAATTAATTATAAATAAAAAAACTCTCATTTGTTTATTATTGATTTATTAGTAGAGGGAAAGAAAAAAGAGCAAACCAAGATAGAATAGCAAATTTGAGCTAGAAATGAAAATTAAATTTATTTCAAAAACTTAAAATAAAAAAAATAAAGAGAAGAATACGAAAATATGGAGAATTAAATGAAATTTGGTGATAAATTATAATTTATTACTATTTAACTTAAAAAAATAAATTAATTCTTTTAGTTTATTTAATGAGACTCATAATTTATTTATTATGAAGATGTTTTTGTTATATATAGGGTATAAAAGCTCATAAAAAATCTCATAATATTTCATATAAATACAACCATAATCACCAAAAGCAAGATCGACATTCAGATAGTAAAAATGTACACAATATATAAATTTTCTCATATTTTGTGTTTCGTTTTTATTTTATTTTTTTATATTTTGTTATTAGGATTATGTTTAGTAGGAATTAAATTATTTGTGTTCTCGGGTCATAGAACCTTTTTATATATTTATTTATGAATTAGATTATATATATATATATATATATATATTTGTTTTGTAATATTAGTATTAAACTTAACGCTTTCAATTTCGTACGAGATTAACTGAATGATAATATATTTAACCACTAGGTTGAATAACTAGAATGCAAGCGTCATGACATAGATTATGAATTATGTTCTTAGATTTTATGACCTAATTGTAGGAGATATGAGACTAGAGATATAACGGGCTATAAAAGAAGGTTAGCTGTGTGAGATCAATGATTATAACACTCTGAAGGAGAACCGACTATGAAAGAATTATGTTTAGATTAAATTTTATTAATGATAAAATTCTAAAAAATTGTATATACGTGTTCAAAAGACAATGGAACAATTTTCTCACGTTGTTTTCAACTTTAATTTTTTTATTCAGTTTTAGTTACTACAACAAATCTATTTAAAATATCACAATCTAAATTATTACTTTATGTTCTTTCATGTATCTTGAATATTTTCCTTAGAATTCCATATTTTCCGAGTTTACATACTCATAAAAATACAACAGAAATCATACTCTTGCGATTTACCAGCAACAAGTGCTATTATTATATTTTTATCTTAGAATTATCCTTTTATATTGCCATATTTTTCTATGACACAGTGTGTGTGTGCTGAAATATTTTATGTTTATCTCGTTCGAAGAAAGGAAAGAGATTTGCTCGTAGGATTTTTTATGTCACGTTTGTGTGTTTAGTATTATCGTTTAGCTAAGTATATGCGATTGTAGTGGGGTAAATAATGACAGTTGGTATAATATATTTATATGAGGAAACATTCTCCTGAAACTATAAGTTTTTTATAAGAGAAAAAGTTCCAAAAAGTGGTGTAAATAAAGTGCAGAATAATGCACAACTTACGAAATTTAAATGTTATCGTTCAACCAATCTTGTCTGTATTGATGAGTTGTTTAGCCATCTATTCTCTGCTTTGTTTGTAGTATAATATTGGGCATACCAATCAATTTGATAAGACGTGTGGTGGGGATATTCTCACTTAATTACTTCCCTTGTAATGTGCAAGACCTGGTTGGCAAGATTTTTTAAAAATATTTTTCGAATCAGCTTCGTGCATGAGTATTTGTAGTTCCTCAAATTGACATGTCGAAGACCTAAAGATGTTTTGTGGTGGTTATATCTACCTTTATTGCTAAAATTATTGTATGTGATGAATTTTATGTCACACAACATTGGTTTTGGGAACCGGACAAGTGCACCTATAAGGCCTTGTGCACCAGTCTTCTCAATACCAAATATCATTTTAGCCTCTCCCATATATTACTTTGTAATATAAACCCAATAATGTGTAACATTGAGGGTACTTTTTGTAATAAGAAGTATTATTTTTACTTAGTAAATTAGTGAGATGGATTAGCCTTAAATAGACTACTAGCCTTAAATGGACTAATTGTATAGGCCCAAAGATTCACCATCATTACTATATAACGCACTGTACATTTTCTTGGAAATAGACACAAATAATATTTTACTACAACTTTTGGTAGTTTCTATCTTTTTATTATTATTCCTCTAACGTATTTATGTTCTTTCTTTGTCTTCAAACAAACATTAAATATATCTTCATCGTCCACTACTTATGTATATTTTCATTAAAGATATTATCTAGGTGAATGTATCAAATATTTTTTATTTTAGTTTTACAATTAAGTTTCTCATATATATGTATGTTCATTTCTTCTTTATGATACTTAATATAATATCATAAATATAACTTATTATTCATTGTTGAATATATAATATCTATCATATTATCATATAAATAAAGAGTTATTTGATTGTTCTCATACATCTTTTAAGGCATTTTGATAGGATAAAACTAAAAATCCTATTTATATATTTCAAATATAATAAATGTTCACTCGAAAGCAACAATTGAAAATCGCATAGAATATATAATTAGCACATACTTCCGATACTTGATAGATGAAAATTTTATCAAAAACCTAAGTGAATCAATTAAAAAACATATAGTAATTAAGCGATATGTTGGTCTAATGACCTACTTACCAAAGTTAATATGCCATTAACCATGCAATCCATATAAAATATAGAGACCAAACAACCATAATAATATACTGAAATTCCAAGCTTACACGTGGTCTAGGCCAGAAGAAATGAACCACGTTGGTGTACATACCGTGCAATGCTAAACTGATGAATTTTTATTTTAGTAATAGTGGTGTGGCAGTAGAAGCCGTAGAGGATCTCGGGGCACATCAAGTTGTCGTTATGGCAACATTTAGGATGTCACGACAATAATACCAAAGAGTTATATGTGTGTTGGAGATAACACGGGACATTACGATACAAAAGAACTTATTATAGTTTCTGGTTTTATTTTGGCTTAATATGCCCCAATGACACTCTTTTTGCCACGATGTTTGGACCCTAAATTAACCAAACACTAAATTGGTTCCCAAAAACCAAAATTCATCGATCAAACATCAAATCAAACATATTTTAATTCTTAATAAATAAAATATATTGTGATTTAAATCTTAAATCCACATATTATCTACCAAATTATTCAACAATAAATTCCCAGACGAGGATTCTTTACCACAAAGAAAATGACATACTTATACATATTCAACTCTACAGAATCTAATACTCAAAATTTAAAAAGTATTAATGATGACATTTGCTGGATTCAATTCATTTGAACTCTAACCTTAAATATATATATAAAAAACCCTTAATTATATGACTTATTCCCTAAATTAGGTAATATTTAGAATCTAATATGTATTTTTTTTTACTTTTATGTATGGATCTTCTTTTAACTTTTCAATATCTAGATTTGACCTTCACGATATGATATTCTAACCAACGACAAGTCTATTAGAAACTGAACTCTATTATCACATTATATATGATTAGAATTAAGACTTTAGTATAACGATATTATATAATGTTGGTCATGAGTGTATGAGTTATTACTGTCTTGATCAAGTAAACTGATCAACTCGTATTTAGAGCATCTCGAGGAAGTCCAGAAAAACCTATTTATACATGAAAAAGGTAGTCGAGAAAGATATATGTCGTACAAGACCTTGTTGTTTGGTGAGTATTACATGTCGCTTGGATTTTGGCCCGCAAAAGATGAGGTATACAAATGCAAGTCCCCATAATTAATGTTATGATGTGTGAGATTTCAGGAGCAAATCCAAGGTTGCAGCTAATCAAAACTAATAACTTCAATTAACATCGCTCATGGAATGGATGGGGAAAATTTACTGCTCATACTTTTTCATAATTTGAGTATTATACTGGCGTGGTGGATGACCCAATAAATGAAAATATGAGTGGGAATAATTTGGAAAAGTATGTTGAAAATATGTTTATAATGGGAATTCCCCACCTCTATCTATTAGACTTTGGCTAAAAAAAGGTTCATGAAAAACTTCAAGTGGTTTAACATGTGAGAAGAGTACTCTTTAAGTTCACGGTGTTTAAGCACAAGAGGTATTTATTATTCCCTCTAGGATATAGTAAATTGTATTCCACATGATATGGACCTTTAAAGACCGTCCCATTATATTCGAGCAACCCATAATTAATCTTGTTGCATGCTTGAGGTAAGTCATACGTATATTTTTTGAAATCAAATTTACTTATATTTTGTGTAAATTATTGTTCCCTTCTTATGCATACAGACCATTTTCAACACCTTTGATTGCATGACAAAATCAAGCTAGTAGGCACAAAGGTACCAGATTTCAAACCACCATGGTGCATAGATGCTAACTTTGTAGAAGATCAATAAGTGAAGGCCAAATATACAAAAACCCA
Source organism: Limnanthes douglasii subsp. nivea (assembly GCA_036936605.1). Classification (NCBI taxonomy): domain Eukaryota; kingdom Viridiplantae; phylum Streptophyta; class Magnoliopsida; order Brassicales; family Limnanthaceae; genus Limnanthes; species Limnanthes douglasii. Next base: position 624,468 of record JAUPFV010000001.1, read on the forward strand.
TGAAGAATTCAAATAACATAAATGATAGTTGCAAAACGTGGAGAGATTTTCAAAGAAGTATTGGGCTAGAGAGGTCGGAGCGAGAAAAAAAGATTGAAGCGTAAAATGAGCAAATTCCGGGAAGAACTTGTGCGAGACGAGGAGGTCCTTACGCCAAACCAAGAGATTTCTCTGAAAATAGTGCAAGAGTATGTGAAACAGGCAAAAGCTAATTTGATTGTGTAGTCATCGATTCCTTCAAGATTTTGATTTTAAACTGTTTTGAGACATGTTCCTATTGGATGAGTAGTAGGTTGGGCCAAATTTTTATACTTTGGAGTTTGATGATGATACTCTACCGAAGGATGATGAATATGTGTACGTGAAATGCTACACAATTTTGTACAAGTTCAGGATAATCGAGATAAGTAGATGAAATGATGTTAAAATTTCAAGAATTATAGAGAATGACATTATGTTGCACGACGAGACCTCACATATGAGATAAATGGATGCAGATTCCTTGATTCCCTCTCCGTTTCATGGAGGGGATTGGTCTAAGATCACATTTGTATGAACCGACGTCACATTTGGGAAAATAGTGGCCCATTAAAGATGGTGTTATATAGGTGATATTGGCAACCTTGTTATAGAGGTATTTTTTATACCATGTACTTATGTTAAGTCCTGCAACATTTAAGTCCTTACATGTGAGGTAAAAAATTAATGGTTTGTTTAATTTTATCTTGGTATGTCAGGGATGGTTGTGTTTTAGACAAAATTTACCTTTCTTTTTTGCTTATATTACAATTGTCTTTTGCGACAATTTTTTTTGTCCGATGCCGATATTGGGATCGACATATACCCATTTGAAAGTGTAATTTTTTTTGTTAATAATTATGTGTTTGATGGGTACATGATTGTTGCTTGTGTAATGTAAAAAAAATACATTTATTTCTCGTTAATTATAACAAGTATTTCTGCTTGGACGTTGTCTGATAGGCTCGTGCTAGCCGTCCTAATCGACGTTTTGGATATATTGAAAAACGTGATAAGTTCATGGAGGAGTTGTAACAATTTGTCTATCATATTGTTTTTATATGTTTTTACACAACGGTAAGTAATGCCACACCTAGTTCGGGGTAATTACGTCCACATGTAGAGGCAGTCGATCAACTCAAAAACTAAGCTCAAGAGGCATGCATAGGGTGCTCCAACTTATTCGTCATACATGATAGATGAGTGATTTATCGTGCAATGCAATACTTGGACTTGGAGATTGTGCAACACGATCGATGGTCGGACTAAAAATTCCCCCAACACTATTGGCGTTCGGACTCGGAAGTTGTGCAATACAATTTGATGCGAAATATGAGCCCTGTATATATTCTCATCAATTGTTATCAGAGCTTCAGGCTTAGATGGATGATTATGTGAATAAAATTCTCGAGCACCGAACATGATAGATCATCAAGAGTCAGGGTGAAACATCTGTTGTAAAGTTTCATGGTTCAGGTTGAGCCCTTGTTGTATGATTAGAGTGGTAAAAGCATCTGTAGTGCCTTTATGGCTCAAGTGGTGCACAATCTGATTCGAATGTGTAACTGAAAGTCAATTGAAAGGGGGCTAAAAATGTAAAGTAGTAATTTGTTCGAAAAGATGATTATTAGGTATGAATAAAATTTCTAATTAGTTAAACATAAAAATGATCGATGATATATAAATAAGAACATATTCAAATAATATGAGTGTTTTAGGAAATGGACTAAAAAACACCAAATAGATTTCTAGACTAAAAATTATAATACTAGTGCGGAATCCAAATCATTTATATTTATACATGATAATCGTACTTCCAATATAAACAAACCTAACATTATTCTTGAACTCGGCTTATCTATTATTGATGATATAATTTTTCCAATAAAATTGGAAGGCGATGCTAACTTACTTTAGATGTCTAACTTTCAATATAAGTTTAGTGAAAGATAAAATTCACTTTTGCAACCATGTCGTAATCTAAATGAAAAATAACAATCATCTTGGCTAAAAACCTTGACTGGTCACCAGTGTTTGGCACCTGTCGTGATCTATATTTGAAATTTTACATATATAGTCATTAACGCGTGATAATTAACCATACAAAGATGTATGGAACCCAAAGTTATATTTTTTTGTTACAAATACGGTCATTAGACATTTCACACCCTAAACACACTTAGAGCTGTTAATGGTTCTCGAGAACCGAGAACCGGACCAAACCTTAATGATCCGGTTCACAGTTCTATTTTATTAACTAAAACCGATAAGGAACCGAAATAGTAAAACCGATAAGAAACTGAACCGATAAACCGATTCGTAATCGAATCGATAAATCGGTAAAATTCGGTATATATATATATATATATATTATATCTATTACTCATCTGAGTTGTCTCACATTTTAAAAATGAAAAACAAAATTCTATAAAAATGAGTTCTTTACTACGTGTTTTATCAATGTTAGGGTGAAAGAAATTAAATCATATATTCATTTATCAAGTGTCAAATGTATCTCGTCTTTTAAGATTTTATTAAGTGTGTCAAATGTTTAGAGTTCAGATGGAAAAATATATATGGAATTAGAAATATGAGACATAAATACTGATTTCACCAATTTTGAAAAGGCGAATCCCACGTCGTCTTTGTTAAAAGGTTAGGCACGATCCTAAATCTTACATAAAGACAAGTAAACCATAACATTTTGCTTAGGAAAAATTGTAAATGACTTATTAAAACAATGTGGCCCACTATAAAATCAGTTTAAAATTTTATTAATAATAATTTTGAAGCTCTTATCGGTATGACGGACCGGACCAGAGTTAACCAAACCGATTTTGGTTCGGTTTTGGTTCAGTTCTGATTTACGGAATTAAATTTTTATCAGTTCGATCCGGTTTGGATCGATAAATTTAATGGGTTGGTCCGGTTTTGTCGAAACCCGTACCAGACCAGACCGATAACAATGTTAGGGTAGCGACCAAAGTTCCACATCCCACATCGGTAAAACATGTGAAGGATCAATGGTATATAAGTGAGAACATATCTCAACTAGTATGAGACCTTTTGGTAGTGGACCAAATGCAAAGCCGTGAGGATCTTCGGGTGCCAAAGCGAACAATATCATACTAGTGTTGAGATCGGTTGTGTTCTTACTTATATATGGAGGAGGAATATGCGGTTGTGACCCCATATTCCCAACAAACAATTCTAAATAACTGAAACCGATTTGTTTTCGCTAGTGTTGATCTACGTTATGACATTCTTATGACAAAAAGGTTATGAGTTCGAGTCCCTCTACATACGCGTTCGAGTCCCTCTACATACGCTTTCTCGGCTGAGCCTGTCATCTTGTGTGGTTTACCTTCTGGCGTTGGTTTGCAGGCTATCGCGTCAGACCGAGGATTTACCCTGTGCGCACTCATTGCACTATGAGTAGCAGCTGCGGGTTCCCTTCTTTAAAAAGTGTCATGTGTCACGGTATAGTTAATTGTTAATTGTCATATATCAGCGACCATATATACATCATTAGTAAACAAAAATAATCCGTTTTAGAAATGAAAAAAACTAAATGATAAAAATGCAATAAGTGCCCAACACATGAAACTAGTAATACTTTTTTTCCGAATCTTCTACCATTTACATAAATATAGATAAGAAGAATATTTTTGACACCATTATTTTATTGGCCGCCTGTTATACGTTTTTGACTCGTGTCACCGAAATTATAATAGAATATGAATACTTACGTCCTATTCATAAGAATAGAAAAAAAATGGGTAAACCTTTTTCTTCGGTTTTAAAAAGTATATAAACGAAATAAGCACTAGTCAAGTTATCCAAAGATGTGTACCACACTCATTTGAATACAGCAATTTTCGATACGTGTCTATGGCAAAAGGCATAAAATCTAGGATACGTGTAAAATAATATAAAATCTACAATACGCATAAAATATATATGTTTGATTCACACGCAGAATCCTACCTAAATCTAAGATTCTATTAGTTAATAATTGTTATAAAATAATGTGATGGCAGATTTCTGAAGTAAGCGAACTTCGTAATGTTTTTAAGTTCAGAAAAAAAATGTTTGCACTATATAATTGGAATGTAAATTGGTCGATTACAATAAATATTTATAAAAGAAGGCTATTGATTCCGTTTCCTTTAACAAAGGATCTCGTTTTGTTAACAAAAAAAATCTTATTACTTAATATCAATGAACGTTTTAAAAGTACATATTTATTGGTTACGTGCCATGTTTGGAAACTCTTCTGAACACAAAAATATGTTAAATCTGAAACATTCACACGACCAAAAGAAATCCTGTAAGTATTTAAATATTTTAGGTATTTCGTATCAGTTTTGAGTTTTATAAGTTGATATGATGGAGGAGATAAAGTCGTGGTATTTGGTGAAGTGTTGATATTTTCAGAATTCTCTGTCGAATTGAATCTTTCGAGGAGGTTGTTTCTTTTGAGAAGATACTTCTGATTTTATTCGATGGGTTCCAAGAGAACGACTCCAATTAGGGTTGAAAGCCCCGTACAAAGTAATACAAGTGGATAGCTTGTGAGAATTGTCGATCACACCTGCTACTCTGTATTCAATAGCCCTATAAAAGATGCTAAAGTAATCGTAGATGTCAAAAATGAGTTTTTTTTTGTTGGGATTTGGTTTTTTCATAAACTAGTGTGAGAACAATTCTTCATGCCAAGCATAAACATCATAAGCGTAAATCAAAAAAACTTGAATGTGGTTGAAGAAAGATGAACACAGTGATGATAGTGGACATAGGGTTAAATATGTGTCGACATATAAATGTTGTCTATTAGAAAGTAGGTCGACACATGTAGAGTGTCAAAATCAAGTAGTACACACACTAAGGGGTTTCCGTAATGTACAATTGTATTACCAAATCATATATAATAAGTTACTTCTGAATTCTGATGACCAACTGGTCATATCTTACCTTAATTTATTTTTCAATTTGTGTATGACAATCAATATTTAACTTGATAAAATAAACTCACCGCAGATTTATTGATGTAGTACATTACATATCATAACATTTAAATCACATATGTATGTTGTGTTTAAATTAGTAAACCAATAAATCTTTATTTTATGTAGATTAAAGTATCTCATCCATGTATGTATAGAGTATCTGAGCTATACCCACAAGGGGGTAGCCGAGTTGGTTGAGTAAGGCATGCTTGTGACCAAAGGTCGTGAGTTTGAGTCCATCTACATACACTTTCTTGGCTGAGCTTGCCACCTTGTGTGGTTTACCTTCTAGGGTTGGTTTGCAGACTATTGCGTCAGACTGAGAGTTTACCCTTTGCGCACTCGTTGAGTAGCGGCTGTGGGTTCTCTTTAAAAAATAAAGAGAGTATCTGAGCTATGCCCCCAAGGGGGTAGTCGAGTTGGTTGAGTAAGGCATGCTTATGACCAAATGTCATGAGTTCGAGTCCCTCTCTATACGCTTTCTTGGCTGAACCCGTCACCTTGTGTGGTTTACCTTCTAGCGTTAGTTTGTAGGCTATTGCGTCAGACTGAGGGTTTACTCTGTGCGCATTCGTTGAGTAGCGGCTGAGAGTTCCGTCCGAAAAAAAAGAAAAAATAAAGAGTATCTAAGCTATTATAAAATATAATCTAATTATTACAAAGTAACCTCAAAATAATTATATTAAATTAATTGAACCTATACATGAAAAGATAGTAGTATGATGCATTAAATATGTAGGTTCTCTGATAGGTTAATAAGTACTAAATAAGAGAGTTATATTTTTGCAACACTTAACCTATTATGCTTTAATATCTCAGTAGATTTTATGGTGTTTGACGGAAACGAGTGCATTGCGTAAAAAAAATAAAGTAAGTCCATCGTATCAACCTGAAGTGGAGATGTATTTAATAAGAAACAAATTATCAGACCCACATCAGTCTAATAAAGTATTGGACCATAACGAAGTTGGTAGTATAAACTCAATAAATGTCAAATATAGAGGGTACATTATGTAATAATAAATAATTATATTTATTATTAGTGATTCAATAGGATGACACACCACATTATAGGTTATTCATATATGCCAGTAACTATGTAGGCCAAGGGCACAAAAACACTATTATATAAAGCCTCGTACCTTTTTCAAGAGCAGAGATAAATTAATTAAAATCAATTACTTTTTAAAAATTATCTTTCTATATAATTCTCACATTAATCTCTCTTTGGCATATGTGTGATGTGGCATTAAACAGTAAATCGTCCCTCGACTATCGCGTTTGGTGGCAGATAGTCCATTGACTTTCAAATGTCCGTTGACAGTCCCTGGACTATCACGTTTGGATAAAGTTAGTCCACCAGATCCTTAGATCCATGAGAGGCTGCCACCTGTCACCATAGTCCCCAGATTTTTGTATCACCACTAGTCCCTTGAGTTTAGGTCAAACCAAAAATGTAGAATATTACGGATAACTAAACTCAAGGGACTAGAGGTGATACAAAAATTTGAGGACAATGGTGACACGTGGCAGCCTCTCATGGATCAGAGGATCTGGTGGACTAACTTTATCCAAACGCGATAGTCCAGGGACTGTAAACGGACATTTGAAAGTCAAGGGACTATCTGCCACCAAACGCGATAGTCAAGGGACGATGTACAGTTCAAAGCCTCTGTGATGGTACTAGAAATATATATTACATAATTACCTCTCGGATATTTCTATACTCATCAGTATAATAACTTACATCGGTAAAATCAATGGACAATAATTCAAATTGAAAGTCTAATTAATTATTTATTTTCTTTAATCATTCAAAAACACATAATCATCTTGTTGTTGTTTTTCTCTCTATTCTCTTTTTTAATTCAATTTTATTACGATAATTGCCATTACATCCAATTAGTAATTCTAAATCTCATTTTCATTCAAATTATTTATTTGTGAGAAAACTTGTGTATCTAAAAGATTGATTTCCTGCAAACCGAGTCTCTCCACCATCGATTCTAAATATCATCAGATACTTCCATCATTTTATCTTGTTTAATCGATTTCTTATACAATAAGATTAATGTAATTTTTAGTATTGAATATATATATTTAATGTATCTCCAATATATTTTGATTGGTAATAAAGATTTTATTATGAATTAACAATTCAATTTTGGCTTTTTCTTCATTCAACTTTTATTTTCAAATTTTGATTATGATGTATTGGGATTTAGTATGTACATAGTATAAAATGATGTTTAATTGATACATGATCATTTTTTTACTAATTTAATCCTAAAATTTGAGAAAATAATGTGTTTTTATGCATGAAATCATCAGGTAATTGCAGTTAGACGTGACAACTTTTAAGGCTACAAAATTGTAGTTCACCATGCCAACACGAACTTAATCTGATTTTTTTTGGTGATGTTTTTGCAAGTGTATAAGAGACAAGACTAGAGGAGTTACAGCTGAAACAAATACATTGCTTATTGGTTAGACTAGAGAAGTTACAGCTGAAAAAAATACATTGCTTATTGGTTGGATTCATAAAGTCTAATCAAGTATTTATTCTCTTTAATCATTCAAAAAAAACATAATCATCTTGTTGTTGTTTTTCTCTATATTCTTTTTTTTAATTCAATTTTATTACGATAATTTCCATTAAATCCCATTAGTAATTCTAAATCTAATTTTCATTCAAAATATTTATTTGTGAGAAAACTTGTGTATTTGAAAGATTCATTTCCTGCAAACCGAGTCTCTCCACCATCGATTCTAAATATCATCAGATACTTCCATCATTTTATCTTGTTTAATCTATTTCTTATACAATAAGATTAATGTAATTTTTAGTATTGAATACATGATCAAGTTTTTGCGAATTTAATCCTAAATTTGAGAAAATAATGTGTTTTATGCATGAAATCATCAGGTCATTGCAGTGAGATATTTTTGTATACGTGACAACTTTTAGGGCTACAAAACTGTAGTTCACCATGCAAACACGAACTTGATTTTGGCTGCCATAACGAGCTATATTACTCATGGGTCACCTTCCATTTTAGAGGGGTAAGCCTAGATTCTCGATACGAAACCGCCGATAAGTCTTCAAGTATTTTATTTCATGTATTTAGTAGCTATGGACCTCATCTTAACCGTAATAAATAATTCCATCTTTAATAGTGTAGAGCTATTATTTTTTGATACCTTTATTCATAAATTTGTAGATTTACATGTTTAGTTGTTAGGCGTATGTATGTATATTTCATATATTTTAAGGTAACTATAGTGCTTTTATCCCATCTATATATATTTTAGAAAGTATGTTATCGTTGATGTGAATACTTGGTCGTCAAGATGCAAGGGTAATGACTTGTAGCCGTTGAGAGATTGGACATATAAGTAATATATAGCCTATTAACACCTTATGTCTATACTAAGAATTACAACGATCCAGTTCATATGAATGTATTCCCAAACTTAAAATTTGAAAATTTCAGTCATTTATATTGATTTTGTATAATTAAGTTAAAGGTCATATGTTTAGTATTATGTTCATTGATACTAAATTTAGGTTATAGTCATATCTTTTTTATAACCAAATTCCAAATAGTTTAGGTATAATGAAAATATGATACGTTCGTTCATTAGAGATCCTAGTTTATCTCTCAAAACATGAGCATGGACGGACCCTTTCTCTCTCTCAAATTTAACATAGTATAAAAAGACTATTATAAAAATGGTTAAGTTTCACATGTATAAGTTTGAAGACAGTATACCGGGTTTCTTGTAAGTATGTCATAGTATATTTTTTAAGTATATAATTAAGTTTCTTATAAATTTTACTGCCAATATTTAGATTTTAAATTTTTCAATACGTTAGTATTTTAAATTTATCCAAGTTCGTTAATTATAGAAAAACATTGCATAAAAATTAAAGTTATACAACTAGATTTTAATATACACAAGAACATTGACGAAATTCATAAATTAGTTATAGATCCATTATATGTTCAAGTATTTGATTCTTTTTGGATTGAACTTTTATAAAAATGTAATTATTAACTCGACACTTCTCGTCTTTGTCGAGTTATGATGAGATTTTTTAAATGTTGTCAATGTAAAAAAGTTAAACAATCAAGAGGAAAATGATTCAATTTTGACTAAAAAAAGACGTGCATGGTAAAATTATTATAGAAAATCTAAACAAGTTGGAAGGATATGTAGTTTCACACGATTTCATATCTTTGAGAAGACTAAGAAAATTTAGCACAATTATTGAGTTACTTTTGAAGGATCTGGTAAATTTAGAAGGTCCGTGAGACATTTAAGACTTTGCTTCATCAACAAACTTGCTTTCGTATCCTAGAGAATGCTAAGAAAATTTAGCACCATTATGGAGTTACTTTTGAAGAATCCGGGTCAAATTTAGAAAGCATGTGAGAGATTTAAGACTTTATTTGGCCAACAAACTTGTTTTCACATCTTTAGTTTTGGTCCATATTTTTATTTATTTTGAGCTCTCGGATAAGCTTGATAAATATATAGCAACAACCATTATAGTTTGTCTTCGTTGAGAAAATACATTAAAATATCAAAACATAAGATATGGTAAATCATATTTACTTAAAATTATGTTTCGTGCACATAAATTATACAAATTGAATCATTTTTATACGTATATATAAATATATTTTGTGATGTCATGCATGTTAAAAATATTAAAAATGTAAGAAAATAAGTATACATTGTCACAATCATTGAAATTACATCTCTACATATAATGTTTAGAAGAGAATTTATCAAGGTTCTACCAATCCTTTTAACTATTTTTTTCTATTCAAACATGTTTGGATATCAAAAAAACAAACCAAATAAAAAAATTATGTTTGTTGAGTTCGAATTGTATTTTTAGAGAGTAAGAAAGCATGTTCAGGAAATTTTAGAGAAATTGAAAGAGATTCAAAGTAAAAGAGTGTAATTCAGAAAGTAAATGTCATTTCATTAATCAACTTTCACCTCTATTTATAGGCGCGTATGTCGACTAACCGAATAAGTTACAAAAAGGGGAAAATTATATAATAGCCATCTATATTTGATATTAATACTAATATCTTCTAATAATGTTATAATTTACCTATAATAACTTTAAAATCATTGAATTAAGTCCATAATAATCCATATCCTTATCAATAGCCCTCATAGTTTTTATGAAGAATCACAAATAAAAACTAGAAATCTTCAAAGTCAGATTGGATTAAGACTGTCAATTTGTCAAACTCTGTATCGCTTTGAATTTAAACCTCTCATCTCCTCATAAAAAAATGATTCACTTCAATACTTATTGTATTAAAATGAAACCATATCAAAGTTTTCCTTGTATTATGAGACTTTATTATTACACTTTAAGTCTTCTCGAATTAAAGCTTTCCCATGTTATGTTTTAAATCTCTTTGAATGTCTAAATATCCTCCTCAAGTTGGATTTAAATACACACTGGTCTATCAATCATTTCTTTATCAATATCTAGAAACTCATAGGGTAATGTAGTGTGCGTGCAACATGCCACTAGGTTTGTCAATTTACATGTGTCACTCTACTTGGTAGTAGGTTACCGTTCGGCGGTTCTTCAACGGCTATTAATAAACCCTTCACCTTCTCTGCCCATTTTATCCCTCCAATAACCATCATCAACCCTTCATATTTTTCCGAATATTTTCCATTTCATCACACTTTCACAATTCTCTTATAAATACCTATTCTTCAGTTATTTTCCTTCCTCATTCAACTTATAGTGTGAGAAAGATATGAGCCTGAAATTTTTTATTTTACCAATTTTGCCGGAAAATCTCATTTTCCCGACTCATCCTCATCATTTTACAAACTAATTTGAAGGTTCTTATTCACTATAGTTTATGAAAAAATAATCAATTATTAAAAAACCCATTTTTAGCATATACGACTACTTGTGTATCAACAAAACGGTTGCTGAATATCGTGTAGCAGGAGTGATAAATAATTCTCCATAATTTTCAACTCAAACCACTGTATATGGTAATTTCAAACCTGGTCAAAATTCTTCTGGGTTTCAAAGTTCATCCACACTAGTTATTGATACCTGCTCATCAAAACCTTCCTCATAAACACCATATTGAAATCCTTCTCAAGGATTTTCTGGCTCCACAACAGTCGCTCCTCGAAATAATAAAAAAGTAACATAGAATATATCTTTTCACAGAGAATCAGAAAAATATCTATCATTTTTAATACTGAACCACCTGGAATTTCACGCAAAGAAACACCTCAAATTTGATAAGAGGTTCAACCTTCCCAAGACTTTCCTCCAAAAAAGGAAACATTTGTAGCTACGATAAACTCTGGAGACAAAAATAATCCATAAAATCATGCACTATAAAAGCATAGAGAATCCTACACAGAAAAGCATAGAGAATCGTAGACCATCTTCTCCTCCCCTAAAGGATATTGTTGAGACCTACTTAGAGTCACAACAAAATTCTTTGAAGACTCAACACCAAAACCTAACGACTAGCTTTAATCCTCCTCAACTGCGAGATGAAGCTTCTGAAGAAGAAAATAAATCATAAGAAATAACAGAAACAGATTCCAATGTCGAAGCCACAAAAAGCGGTGCTAATTCTGAAACCGAGGACGATAATTCAGATAAATTGGTAGTAGAGAAAAAAGAGTACCTATTGAGCTCCCTGAAGATGTTGTTGCTACTCTAAGTGTAAACTTAAAACAAGTTCTCCTTAATTATATCATGGCGTTTAATAATGTGCCATATGAATATTACAGTCAAGCTCGTTCCGGACGACTAAGGTAATAATTGGGACTACCAGACATTGTGGTGGTTTGATTACTAGAGAAAAAAGAGCCTCCATTTTGTTGTGAAGAAGATGAATTGGTGGTCTATCCTGATATCATCAATTCGGGATTTCGGTTCCCACTTGATCCAATAATACTGGAATACTTCGAGCTCATTGACCTGTGCCCGACACAAACAAGCCCAAATTTATGGTTCACTCTCCTATCAGTGATTATGGCTTCTAGACTGAGCAAGATTGTTGTCTCCATCAAAAATTTTATTGCCATGATTGGTTTTTCAAAAAATCTAGTATTTTCATTTAATTATCTAACCCTTGGGGATGATTTCAAGATAATTGATGATCTCCTTGAAACAGACAAGTTCTGGAAATAAATGTTTTTCTTTATTTCTAGAGCATGGGAGAATGACAAAGAAATATCGAAAGAAAACTCATCAAAACTCAACCTCATTTGGAGAAGTATCAGTAAGTTTTCTTTTTTATTTTCTTCTGTTTTTCATAAATTATATGTAAATTTCTTTTTTATATGTATTGCTACTGTATGCATAAATTTCAAGAAGGTATAAAGCTCGCACGAAAAACTGCCAAAGTCATGATTGCCAATCTGGCTACATGGGCTTAAAATTCATGGGGAAATGAGTTCCATAGTGATTTTATGCCTATAAACTCCATCAACAACCATTTATGGAGAATCTCCTCGGATACTGTTCTACCAGAAAATTTAATGGAAACCCCCAAGCCCAGACAACATTGTGAAGAGCCACTTATCCACAAAGAAAAATGATAAAAAGAAAAATGAAGATGTAAGATATTCTACAAATCCAAAAGCACGGAGAAGACAAATGCAACCTGAAAGGAAAACAAGCAAAACAAACCTCACCACTATTGAAGAATGAGTCGAGCCTGAACCGTCTCCGAAGAGAAAAAAAACTGTTGCTCCCAGAAAGAAGAAAAACTCTTCAAGAACTCCTCAAAAATCTTCAAAGAAAACAATCGATGCATCTCCCTTGAATTCAAATGCAAATGTCAAGGAAACAGAAGAAATTATGGTGATAGATCATCAAAGAGATGAAATCTAGAAATCTACAATAAGAGTATTGGTGAAGATGAAATCTAGAAATCTACAATAATATGGACCCTGAAGTTCAACGAATCCAAGAAATACTTAAACAAATTGCTCACCATATTACCATACCTGTTCCGCCTAAGATTGTTAATTTAAATCTTATACTAGGTTTCCCTCATCTGCCCTCATGCCTTATGGGGATCCTCTCACTCCTCATTCTCCTCTTGTTATATCTACAGAGGATCATTCTGAAGAAGTATCCACTAATCTTCAACCTTTCTCAAAAATTGAAAAAACACCAAAAGTCTTGGGCATATAAGTTACATATGCTCGAAACAAACTCGAGACAATGGCTAAAGGCATGATTATGTACAAAAAAGATGATGTATAAGAGAAACAGATGAGGGAAATTTTTGGCCGATATATTGTTGATCAAATCCAAGGTTTCCAGACTGATAGGTCGAAGTTCATCACAGAAGCCATCCACCTCAAGCATCATTTAAGAGTTGTTCATGAACCAAAAACAAACGAGCTGAAAACTTCCCATAAGGCTGAGCTAACTAAGCTTAAGGCAAAACATGCGAGGGATATATATATATATATGAGGAGAAAAAGAAGTACTATTCTCTTCAAGAGTCTCTTAACAAAAGTGAGGAGGAAAATAAGAAGTTATCTGACAAAATGGCATCACTCAAGACGTCATTCGAAGGAGACAAACAACTTGTTGTGAAAGCTTTCAGAACTCGATTCAGACTAGACACCCTTGCTGCTTCCAAAAATGTCGATACACAAAAGACAATCAATTTGCTCCACGAAGTTCATGGAACATTTCCAAAAGCAGATATGTTAGGTTTCCGGAAATTAATTTGATTGAAAATCGTCTAATCAAAGCACTCGATCCTATACCTGATGACTCTTATGAATAAACAGAGTCAAAATAATAAGATGAAGATGCCTCTGACCAGGAAAAAAGCTCATCAGAAGAAAGCTCAGATCACTCTCCCACGAAGATCGAGAGGATTAATTATTTTTTATTTTTTGTTTTATATTTTGTCAAATCACCAGCTGTTGTTGGTGTATCCATTTTTTAAGTGCTTAAACATCTGGCACTTGAACTTACGTTTGTAAGATTTGAACTTCAATATCCAAGAAACAATTCCTTTGTTATTCTTCAAATATTGGTCATCTTTATATAAAGTAATTTACACCTCAAACATTATTGTTATTTAAAATAGTGCATTTAAAGAGCGTTAGCACTTCGAATCAAATATTCACCTCAAATATGTGCTTGAAATGAACGTATAACATCTCGAATACAATCATAAGCTCAATTTTTTTCTCTAAATGAACGTATAAAACCTCAAATAAAAATAGTGCATTTAAAGAGAGTTAGCACTTTGAATCAAATATTCACCTCAAATATGTGCTTGAAATGAACGTATAGCACTTCGAATACAATCATAACCTCAAAATTAAGCTCTAAATGAACGTATAACACCTCGAATAAAAATCGTGCACTTAAAGAACGTTAACACCTTGAATATGGTTGTTTTTTCGAACATTGCCTTTAATAAACGTGTAGCACTTCGAATAAAATAATTACTCTTTGCTAACCACTTCAAAGATGATCAGTCTTTGATTAATTACCAAAATAATTTAAGTATTTATATTCAAAACAACCATTAGCAAAAAATAATTTTTTATTAATATTCTCAAATGTACACGTGAGACCTCATTAAAACCGTCATGGACCAACATGATAAGAAAGAGTATGCCACTCATCCAAAATTCATTAAAATCATATAAAATGTTTGAAATAAAAAATCACTCCCAATATAGTTTCAAGTGTTCTATATTTTAGGGATGTTAAAGTAATCCACCCTATTCATCGTGAAGGCGATATGTACCCGGTTTTACTCGTTCCATTACCACATAAGGACTCACCCAATTTGGAGTCGTCTTTCTGAGTCGCTTGTACTTTTTATAGAGATATATCTTCATTAACACTTTATCCCTGACCTTAAAATCCCTCTTTTTTACCTTCGAATTATAACGACTCCTCATCAAAGTTTGATAATGAGTCGAATTCAAATGTGCTATAACTCGTTTCTCTTTGATCAAGTTAAGGTTTGTTCTTCTTGCCTCCTCATTTGGATCTTCAGAATAATGAAGTATTCTATAAGAAGGTAAAGTATATTTTGCAGGGGTTACAACATTCATACCATATACCAAGGAAAAAAGAGTTTCTTGAGTAGCCTTCTTAGGAGTCGTCCGAGAATCCCATAACACCTCTTGTCCCTACAATGTCTGTTAAAATTTCCTTTAAAATTTCCAGAATAAATCTATTAGTTACTTCTACTTGATTGTTTTCTTGAGGATGAAAAAGTGCAGAAAAACATTGTGAAATACCCCTCAAATTGCAAAAGAAGCCATTTATTTGTTGCTAAATTGAGGATAATTATCTGTGGTAATTTTTTGAGGAACTCCAAAGCGACAACAAATATTATTCACAATGAATTTGATAACACCCTTGGCTTTTGTACCAGATAATGGTTCAACTTCAACCCACTTCAAAAAATAATACAACGCCACAATAATCATTTTACGTCCTCCAAAAGCCATAGTAATGGTCCTACTAAATCTATTCCCCACATATCTAAAGGAACAACCTCAGATATAGAAGTAAGTGGTATTGCTGGTTTCTGAATAGAATTGACAAAACGTTGACAAGTATCACAGTCTCTTACTAAAACTTTAACATCATTCATGATCGAAGGCCAATAATAGCCTTTCAATAGAACCGTTTGTGTCAAAGACTTAAATCCACAATGAGCTGAACATTCACCATCACATAACTTAGATAAAACATCTTAAGATTCTTCTTTACCAAAACATCGTAGTAGTGGTCTACTTTAAGACTTTTTGTATAATACTCCATCTAACACAACATAGCCATGAGCCTTTTATCGTATCCTTTTAGCTAGATTTACATCTTGAGGTAACGTACCACTAAATAAAAAATTAAGGATATCAGATCTCCAACCACCTTGAATTATGTCTAGATTAATAAATACTTCCTTAGCATAATTAAATTGTTTTGATCGTATCAAAATCTAAGGGCTTTCTTGTAATAATATTCATAGATACTTCTTTGTGTAAGCAATGGTTACTAAAGAATCAACAGGTGTATTATCCCCTCAATTAATATGCTCAACAGTCACTTTATAAAAAGAGAGTTAAGATTTGAAGCTCGCGCATATAAAAAATTAACTGATCCTTCTTAGCCTCGGATTTGCCTATCATATGATTTGCCACTAGCTGTAAATCTGTCTCTAAACAGACTGCTTTCACTCCACAAATACTTGCAAGCTTCAAACCAGCTAAATTAGCCTCGTATTCAGCCTCCTTATTCGACGCATGAAAACTAAATTGAATAGCATGGTACATAAATTATCCACAAAAGCAATCAATTGACATGCACTTGATCCTAATATGTAAGAACCACCATCAGTTTGAACCACCCACGTTGAAATTTATGGAATTGACTCTTTAACTGTCCCATCATCTGATCAAGTTAAATGAAATTCGACCAAAAAATCTGCTATATCTTGAGCTTTAATTGATCGTCGACGAGGAAAATTGATATCGAAGTCACCCAATTCTACTAACCACATGGTCATTTTACCAGAAATATCTGGTCGTTGTAATATGTTATTTAGTGGAAAAGAAGTTCGAACAACAATGGTGTGATCTTGAAAATAAGCCTGCATCTTTCTAGCAGCCACCACTAAAGCCAAAGCCAATTTTCAAGCCTCATATATTGTTTTTTTGATACCCTCAAAATCTTGCTAACGTAATTAATTGGTACTGAAGTTCACTTTTCTTCTCGTATCAAAACAACGCTAACAACAAAATCAGACACTGCTATATACAAAAATAGTTTCTCTCCAAAGCTTTCAGGTGATACTAAGAGTTCTATGATCTTCAAAAAAGCCGTTATACATTTAAGTGTCCACATAAACTCTTTGGGTCTTCGTAAAACTTGGAAAAAATGAGAAAACTTATTAGAAAACTTGGAAATAAATCAATTAATAGTAGCTAAACTTCATGTTAAAATTTTGACCTCGTTTATATTCCAAGGTGATGTCATCGTTACCAAGATTTTAATCGTTCTGGATAAACTTTTATGCTTTTTTTATTGATAATATACCCTAGAAATTTTCTTGACCTCACGCAAAAAGTATATTTATCAGGTTTTAAATATAGTCAAATAGTCTTTAAATTCAGAAAAGTCTCGTTTAAATCTCTCAACTGTTCGCTATATGTTGGATGTTTAACGAGCATATCATCAACGTAAACTTCTATGTTTCTCCAAATTTGAGAAGAAAAAGCCTTATTCACCACTCTCTGATATATTGCCCTTGCATTCTTTACACCAAATGACATCACTCAGTAACAATGTAATCCTCGATAAATTATAAATGTAGTACTCTCCTGATCTTTTAGATTCATCGCAAAATGAGATAATTTTGTTCCCTTAAGTGTAATTAATCAACTAATCTATTCGAGGAACAAGAAATGGGTCCTTAAGACATGCACGATTTAAATCTGTGAAGTCAATATACATTCTATATTTCCCATTTTTCTTCTTAATCAATACTTTATTGGCAGTCAAAACTGAATATCGCAGCTTCCGAATATGTCTGACCTTAGTTAATCGATCCAAAGCATAACCTTGGGATTTAAAGCTAAGTTGTGACATATTATTTTTGGTGGAACTCCAATGACATCATCTGTTTTCCAAGCGAAAACATCCAAATTATCAAACACAATCTACAATAGTTAAAACGCAAATTAGGTGACAATAAAGTCCATATTTGGAGAGTTTTCTCACTTTTGAACGTATACTCCTCGATATCCTCACTTACTGTCAAATTACCCGGGGTTTCTATTGGATCATCCATGCCATCCTGATCCGAGGTGCATTTGAGTTAGATGCTTGAGAATGAAGAGTTGTTGCGTAACACTTCCTGGCTATATTCTAATCACTTTGAACCACCCCAATACGATCCCCAATAACATACTTCACACATTGATGAATGGTGGAAACTACTACATACATCTTAAACAGCCAAGATCTCTCAAAGGTAGCATTATAACTCGTCGGACATTCAACCATCATAAACAAAACTTCGACTCACTTTTTAAAAGGGCCTTTTCCCATATATACCTCCCCATAGAATTATTTAATTACCTGGGTTGTTACTCTAGTGAACCCAATTATAGTACGATCAAATTGAAAAATATTAGGTGGATTGTGCATCCTATCGTACGTATATTTAAACAGAATATTCGCTGAGCTACCAGTGTCTATCGAAATATGTCGAATTTTACCCTAACAATGTATGCCCCTATAACCACTGCATCTTCATGAGGTTCCGCTATCACTCAATCATCCAATAAAATAAACGTCGTATTTACCTTCCCATAAAAATAAGTAGACATCCTGCCCTCTACTTGAGTAGCCAAACTTACCACGTGTCTTTTTCTAGAGCTGTTAGTATTTCCAGTCATAATATCCCCACCAAAAATTGCTAGGGATTCAAAAAATTTACATAAACTTCGAACTTGTCCTGGAGCTGGTAGTTCATCCACAACTAACAAAATTAATCGATCTAGGTTTGCATCTAGGTACTCTGTCGCTACATCAACTTGTCATATTTAGAGTCCAAAATCATCAACTAACTTTCCTGCTTCGAATTTGGATTAACAACTGGTTGGGTTGTCGCGCTACGAACTTTTTACCCACTACTCTAGCCCTTGACAAAAGCTGTTAGCTTGTTATTTTCTATCAAAATATGTATTTCCTTTTTCAATGCCATACAATCTTCAATAGCATGCCCAAAGTTATTATGATACTTGCAATACCTATTGTTGGGTGCTTCCCTATGTCTATTTATGGGAGTTGGCGTTCTAAAGTCTACTTGACCTTTAGATTTTTCATAGATAGCTGCCACATTCTCAGATATATCGGTGAAATATTCTGGCCTTATCCACTGATTTGGTCTAGGCCAGTAAGATTGATGTTTATACCCATGAGGTGGAGCCCCTCTTGTTCGGGAAATTAGATTAGTATTAACCCTTGAACGCGATGGTGCCTGAAATTTTAAAGTATGCGCTTGGTTTCCTTGACCAGTGAATGCATGTCCTGAAGTCCTCTGAGTAGAACTTGATCTACCTCAAACCATGGTAGATTCTTCAATTTTAATCCGCTCATCGACTTGAGTCATCAGACCTCTAAATGTCAAAACCCTTCTTCTAGTCGTTTCATTTTCCAATCCCCTTGGAAGTAAACCTTGTCGAAAAGTTGTCATAACGAAATGTTTTTCACAATCCTATAACTCTGTTTTTGTTAACACGAACCGCCTCGTGTAATCTTTCAATGTTTACCCACTGCCTGGTTTCATGGTAAAATTTTGTCACATTAGCTCGCATTTCTTTGCTTCCTACAAATTGCCTTCGAAAAGTAGTATAAAAAATTCTAATTAGTGATAGACCCTTTCAGAATTATGTTATGCCATATTAAAGCAATACCCTTAAAAATTTGAGAAAAAGCTCTACAAACCAGCCTACCATCCTCCTCGAAATTCATCACATAATTCTTGAATTGCTCAATGTGACCATTGGGATCTTGTGTTCCATCAAAATTTTCTACCATTTGAAATATCAAAACGCCTCGGAAGCGGTATGGACCTGATGTAAGCAGACAAATGAGAGTTCATCAAATCGATTACTTGCATATATTGATCATCTCTATTGGTTCCCATTATTGCATATAAATTTTGATATGTTGTATTAACATAATGATTAGTCGTATTTTTCTCATAAAGCAAATCATCATTCACATGTCGAGGTTTACTTTCTTTATTTAACTTGTATTCCATGCGCAACTTTCGATGTCGACTCCATTCGCCCTTCGAATAATTTCGGTACCTTTCTTGTTTAAACAAACGTTTGTTAGAGTTCGAACTGGAAAATTCACTATCACTAAAGCATATCGCTATTTATCATTTCTGTCTTTCCGTGAAGAACAGTATTCTTTGTTTGATTGAAAATGTGATTTCTTATGATCTCTTCGAATAGGATGAGCTACATAAGATACACCTGATACATTTCAACCTACAAGATCTGATTTGTTGTTCTCTTCGTGCATATTCGTAATTTAAAACAAAGAAAATTTCTAGTAACTGATTCATTCGAATCTTAATGTGAGATTTATTACACTGCTCATGAAATTGAAACTTTTCTCGACCTTCTCCCCGGACACTTATTTCCCTGTGTAAATCTGAACTAATAGCTTCGATTGCTTCACGAACTGTTGGATCAACTCTCGTCTCCTATGGTTCTATTATAAGTAACATTGTCAACTATGAATTCTTTCTTATATTTCTATAGAGAGAAAAAAAATTAAAAAAAAAATTGTAAAGAGAAAGGGATTTAAAGTAAAAATCCTCTTTTCATTAGGCGCGTATGAAGACTAACCGAAATTATCGACAATAGTTTCTTCGTAACTCAACAAAAATATAAATAATAGCTTTTACAGAAGTGAACAAAAAATATAGAGAAATAAGATATTATTGTAGACAACATAGAACATAGCAGATACATAGCAGTACTTTTATACATATTACAAGCAGCAGCAACATAGTCCGAACACAAAACAAATGGACTTATTTGACTAACAACAAAAACAGTAAGTTAAACTAAAAGCAACGCCGAGGAGCAGCTTGTTTCTTGGAATAATCCTTAATCTCAACGCCTCCATAGTATTTAGCAACTTCATTACTTTTCATGACCCTTTCTCTGTGGCCTCCACAAAAGTTGAGTTGGCTATAGTACACTGCCGGTTCAACCTTACTGGTTGTAACTGCTTCTCTTATGATGGAAGCCGGAGCTACTTGATAAACACATGAACTGCTAGTTGTTGTAGAAGAAATAGCTTGTTTCACTGTGTAAACTTGAGGACCATGATAAACATAGGGTTGTTGGTAGTTAAAAGTTTGATGGTTTTTTTCTACGATGTTGAAACCTTCTAATCCAACCTTAAAAAGGTGGTTTAGTTGAGTTGGTGCCATGAAGAGCCTAAGGAAGAAAGATGGCTAGTTCTGTGTTTTTGTTTTGTGGCTTTTAGGGTTAGTAGTAAGTCGTATATATAGTAGAGGAAGTATTGAACTTATTGAGGTTACCTGGACGGTTCCTTTACTAGTGGAAAGGACATGGTGTTGGATTGATATGCTGATAATATTCGCACTTAGTCTTCAAGGTCTAGTTCTTTTCAAAATCTAGCCATCGAATTATTCTTAACAAATTAAATATTGTGGTTAGGTGGGGCTACCTGATAATACCAATTCGGGCTGTTAGGTTGGATTCGTTTAAACTCTTAAATGTGCATAATTTTTTTTTTAAAGAAGTTAGTTATGTTTGGAAAGTTCTTTTTAAGGTTAACGATATAAATTAGATAGATACCAATTTGTGAAAGTAATTCGGTAGAAATTAGTTGAGTTTATGCTCTCTGATCACAACAATGAAATTAAAAGATGGGATCGTAATTAGACAAAAGAGAAACTAACTTAATTCTTTCTTCACATCACTTACACAATGTTGCTGATTGGAGCTCATAACCTACAACAGTAGGAACAAATATTCTTTTGAATTCTTCAATCAAAATCAACAAAACAATAAATCGGGAACTCAAATAAAGAACAACAATAAAACGAAAGGGACTCGAAGTCTACATCTTCTTCTAAGTAATGTATCTAGTATTTGGGGGAGAGTTCTTATATTAGATGATTACGTATTCAAATCTAGATTAGTGTTCGTGCGAGGTGGATTCTAATAATTGGTACAATAGATTTCTCGTTTGAGATTGAATGTTAGATTATGTTCTTGAATCAAATATAAAGCATGTGATATCATTTTCAATAAATTATACACATTTGGGACTTATTCACTAATTGATTTGGTAGAGATTTGTGGATATATAGATTGAAATGAGCATTTCTCCGACATATCAAGCCAAATCCAAAGCCAAATCCAAAGAATAAACATGACGATGGTCTTTATTTGCGGAAACCCTGATGTTGTTGCTACAAAACCATTTTCCGGTAACATTCCTCGCGGTGAATCCTAATGTTTTTACGGAGGCATGATGCGTTGCGATACCACGGAAATTCCACTTTTGCTTTAGTGAAAAGACCTCCATGGAGCTTGGCATTATATGTGCACTTTAGGAGGTCTTCCCTCAGACTTGGACCACATGTTATGTTTAAATTGAGTTTATTTGTGTGGTTGTTTATAGTTATATGTTGTTTGGATTGCATGATTTAGGTCATCATAGTTTTGGAAAAGTAAGTCATGTAGACAAAATATCACACTGTAGTGCTCTTTATTGTTGAACTTAAGTATTTAGGATTTTGATAGGTTTTTATTGATGTAATTGTGAGTATATCATACCGATATTTCAAATAATCGATCATTAACAGAGAATGCTAATTGTGAATTGATCATTAAGTCTTTGATCAAATAGAGAATGCTGGCCTAATATATCACGTTGTAGTGATGTATGTTGGAGTGTTCGCCCTAATTAAATCGGTTAAAATTGAATAAAAAATGAATTGTCTGAATAGGTATCTTATTAGTGATGTAAAGTTATTTTTTATATGTAACATCCATGTTTAAGCACTTATTTTAAGTTTGCATGTCAATAAATGTGTTGTTTATGTGATGTTTTTTATGTGTAACATCCATGTTTAAGCACTTATTTTAGATGAGTTTCCAATTAAATATGAAATTTTATTTTAACTAATATGATTTTGACATGGCCTTAAGGAAGTTCTCATATGGAGAAAAATAATTGAGGCGTGGGATGAGTCAATTTGGTTGGGCATGAAAATAATTGAACAATGAATATCGTTCCCATTCTGCGGGGCTTTCATGACTCAGATCACCCATGAAATTGAGAAATGTTTTTTGTGATGAATAAGATGGAGATTAAGATGTTGATGATGTAGCTATCCACCATTAAGTTTAATGGAAAAAAGGATACTAAGTTGATATATTTTTAAGATGTCAATGATCGTCTCAAAGTTAAAGGTGTTTAACGTTTACGGGGAAATTATGGTAGGGTTTTCGTTTTATTTTTTTCCTTAATGTGAGAGGTGGACAGTTAGTGAAGTGACTTCTCATGCTACTTAGAAAGAGGAGAGGCTGAAACAAAAATATCCTAAAGTGCATATAGTGATTTCTAAACTAGAATTAAAATATAAAGTATGATAGATCATTTGATAAGACTTCAAGTAAAAATAGCAAAGAAACCTAAAAAATCGTCTGTTTCAGGTTGATATTGTTTTTGCAAGAGAACATGGAATCTAAAAAAAGAGTGTGAAATTTACCAAATTTATATTGAATCTAACAAAAATCTCACATATCTAGTCAATTCATGAATTAACTTAGTTTCATTAGCAAGAAACACATGATGGATTTGTACGACTACGACCACCCATTTTTGTATTTCTATATAAGATACGATAAGAAGTCGGATCCTCAATAATGGTAAAATATCCATATATCAAGTCATAGAAATTCATGCTTAGTTTATGCCAGTTGTGATTTTAAATTATTGAATTTCTAAAAAACATTTCTTGTATTTGAAATCTGTTAAAAGACACTTGATTATTTTCCTATAAAAATCAAGTTTAAATATTCATGTCTTTTGAGGAATAATGAAGTGACTCTTTTTTTACATAATAATTTATTAGGCACCAGATATTTAAAAATAAATAATAAGTTGTATTTATTAAATACTATTAACTATCACATATAAGAAATGAACATGCAAGTTCTCTTGATTATTCAGTATTCAATGCTTGCATTAAATGTATCAAGGGAAAACAAACCATGCTGAAAAGGTTCGGTGAAAGAATTCTTAAAGTTCATACATATAAATAATTGTGGACCATATTAAATACATCATTAAACGGCCAATGGCATTCTATCTCGTTTATATTTGACATCTCTCAATACAGATATATATACCTTATTCATGATTTCTTAGAAGCCCTACACAAGTTCATATCTTTTAAGAATAAAGTTCAAAAATAACTTGGTAAGAGCATTAAATGTGTCAGAGAATTAAAGAGACTTTCTCTCTAGGTTCATGAAAGACTCTTGTAGCATAATAATGACATTGGTTGTACACTTTGACCCAGAGCTTCATAATATAGATGTTAAAACCAGTTTTCTTAATGGTTATATTGAGGAAAAAATCTAGATGGTACAACCTAATAAATTTGTGATTGATGATTCAAAATTGATGGTTTCAAACTTAACAAACCCATTTATTGGCTCAAATAGGCTTATCAACATTAGTACCATAAGTTCTTCGACATAATAGTCTTCTTTGATTTTGTGATGAACTCGGTTGAGGACTTTATGTATTAAAGGTTTGTGGGAATAATTCATATTTGTAAGTGTTGTATGTTGATGACATACTACTGGCCAAGAATAAAAATAGATTGTTACATACTACAAAGAGATTTATATCTCAGAAATTTGATATAAAGGATCTTAATGATGCATTTTTTCTATTAAGAATCCATATTCAACCAGAATTGTTCTCGTGGAATACTGGGATAGACACAAAAGGCATATACATAAAGTATGTTCCAGTATTACATAACAAAAAATAGCAGGACCTTGAATAATCTTATTGCAAAATAATATATATTAAGTATAATTTAATGTCCAAAGACAAATTTTAAGATTTAGGAAATACAAAAGATTACATATGCTTTGACATTCGGGAGTCTTATGTATGCTCAAATTTGTGCAAGATCGGACATTTCCTTTGTTGTGGTATTGTTCAAAAGATATATAAGTAAGCTGATAATGGACCAATGGGAATGGTCAAAAGGATTTTCTAGTATTTATAACAAACACACATATTAACATGATGGAAAATTTTAAAACGAAACTAGTTACATCCTCCACCATGGTAGTGGTATTTGTTGTATGTTTTAATATGTAGATCCAGGGACTGTGATTGTAGAGTTTTATCATGATCTTCTTTATGCTGATTTGACGACTATGCACTCTCTTTTTAACATATATATATATATATATATATATATATATATATATATATATATATGATTGGACTTAACCGAGCTCTTGATACTGTTTGAATACTAGACCGCATAATTGATGTCATAATGCAACCTCATGATATTTTTTTATCCCTTTTATAATGCATAGTAGTCTCATGAAAGAATTTTGCAACCACGATGTTTGATTAGTGCCAGAAAACATGCAATAAATTCCCATGTCATAGTTGAAAATACAACTAGTGTTTGTTTTATACTTTTCCATGATATTTTGCTTTTATCTAATAGTAGTAATGTGTTTCTTGAAGTTTTCAAAGTGTTTCCATACTGCCTACCAAAATCTAAGTCATAATATCCAATAATTTTCATATTATTCGACTTAATCTACGTCAACATGCATTTGTTCGTTGCAAATACTAGAGAAACCTTTTAACTACTTTCAAATGGTTTATCTATTGATTACTTACATACTTTCTCAACAACTCCATCAAAAGAAATATCCCACTTTGAACATACTTGAGCATACACCAGACTCTTAAGTGTCTATACAAATCAAAGTCTTTTGCATTTTCTCAATCTCAAATTTTATCTTTGGACATTGATTTAGACTTAATCTGTTACCTTTTTAATAGGGTATTCAAGGTCTTGTTATTTTTCATTTCATAATGTTACAATATATATATATATATCTTTTGTGATAGGACCAGGATTTTATAGGAATGATCCCGATGAATCTAGATTTCTAATACAAATTTTGTATCACCAAGATCTTTCATATCGAAGTTGTTTGACATAAATATCTTTGTAGTGTGTAACAATTCCTTATCATTGTGTTCAATATAAATATTTGTTTGATACATTGATCAACGGAGTTCATATTAAAACCAAAAGAGACTATTACTAGAAATAATTTGAAGTATCATTGACGAGAAGCATGTGTAAGCCATAAATAGAATCTTTAAGTTTTCATATCGTTGAAGTTGAATACCGAATTAAAAATTATCAGGCTACATCATATAAATCATTTTCTCAATATCACAATTAAAAAATGGTTTTAACCTCTATTTGTTGAATCTTTACCTCAAAGTGTGTAACTAGAGTATCATGTTTGTCATCTTAAAAGATTACACCGATGAAACTAGAGAGAATATCTCTATAAAGTCAATCATTTGTTGTTGAGTATAATATTTTACCACAAGTCACGTTTTATATCTCTCCATGTTACCTTTGGAATCTTATTTTTTTAAATCCATTTACAATCAATCGGTTTTTTATATTAGGTGATGACAGAATCTCTCAAATCGATTTATATTGCATTCACTTACACTTTTCCTTTATAATGTTTATATATAATTTAGAATCATAACTCTTCATATACTTAAAGAAACACGTTAGATCGTTTATAATTATACCATATTTAATCATCATCTTCTTGAAGATATACTATATAACCCCGAGAATATTGTTTCTCAAGTAGACCTTTTTAAGGGAACTATTTGTTCAGTTTCACTTCTTGAATAGATAGTGTTTGCGTTTATTGAAAAAAAAATCATTTTGTTTCTTATATGGAAGACAAATATCATATTGATTATCATAATGTTCTAACGAGACTGAAATAACTGCATTAAAACCAAATCGTCTGGTACCAAAGTATCTTCATTTGAATATACATGAATCTATATAAATTATTCATCAAAATGAACATTTGTTCATAATTTTTTCCCTCAAAACTCAAAATCATTAAAGAACTTTGTTGTTGCTGTTGTAAATATATATTTAGTGAAAGGATCATAAAACCCTTTGAATGTTGTGAATATCTATAAATAACATATAACCATCTCAAGGCCAATTTCGTTTGATTCGATATATACGTCTTGTTTCATATCGACATTCCTAAACATGCAGATGTTTTAAGCTAGTCTCACACCCAATCCAAATTTCATATGGGCTCTTAATATATTTTTTATAGGAAATATATAAATAATATATACATCACATTTGATGGCCTCATGCCAGACGCCAAAGTGATAGTAGTACATTCGAATGGCTAACCATGTGTATTTATCGCTCATATTTGTCATTCATGCTGGAAAAGCATGACATTGTATACTAAATAATTATACCGCACTCCTCTAATAATTTTATATATGGAAAATATCATTTTTCTTTAGAACGTCACATTTGTCATAGTTTTAGCCACCAGTGTTAGATCTTATCCACTTAATTCTCTGACCTAGTTCTTTTTCAACTTCCATCTTAGAAATTACAACTTATCTAGGTCTTCTAATTTCTCATAAATAAGATAAAAAAACATGTACCGAGAAAATTCATATATAAATGATATAAAATACCATTACTCATTCCATAATGCCTTTGGGAATAGTCCAAAAATATTGTTTATTTCAACTTCAATATTAATTTTTGCTTTGTATGCACCTAACTTACTATATTTTCCCTTGATATATTTGATGCAATGACCAATGCTTGAATAACTAAAGAAGCCAACAAAGCTTCCGTACCAAGACTATGATAAGATCTTATTCCATTTATGGGTCGTATGATCTTATTGATGATGTAAAAGTTCACAAGAAAGGAGATAATAAGATAAACATGTTATAAGAAATATGATTAATAATGACTTAAAAATAAAAAAAAAGACAAATTAACTAGAAAATAGACAAGATTATGACGGACCAATATATTATGAAAAACCAAGGAAGATGGGATTGATTATGACGGACCAAGGTAAATGAGCATGATTATCAAGTTAGGTGAGAACCACACGTTGACAAACCATAAAAAAGTACGGAGTAGATTTTAATGGATAAACTAAATTAAAAACGAAGGAAGAAGGTATAAATAAAAGATAATTACTTAAAAAAAGATAAGTCAAATATAGATAATAAACTAGACACGACAAAGAAATACAAATGACCTAAATAAAAGAGTATGCATGGCCAAAAGAAATATTGAAGAACCTTTTAGTTAATTGTTCAATATTATTTTACCACCCTAGGCAGGTATAGAGGAATTTGGTAATGTTTGTAAAAAAAATTGTAAACATTTTCGTACGGATGAATGTCACGTAACCATAAATCAATGTGTCATTCATTTATAAGTCATAGGCTTAATTTTAGTATAAATAGTATATTCTCCCTTCAATTGTGTATGGAAGTATTTTGACTTGAGAGAGAAAGTTTATTTTCTTGAGTTTTTGAGTCTATGATATCATTGAAGTAACTTTTCAAGGTTATTACTTAACATATTTGAGATCGTTTGTGTTAAACACTTTACAAAGAATACATTTGAACTGGCGATGATGACTCACTCAAGAGTTAAGAGGAATTCACTGCAAGATTTTCCAGTTTGCATATCTCTATCAATGTTTTCAAGTGTTGCTAATGGTGTGTGACTAGTTAGTGAAAATGAGTTAATTCAGTGTGATATAGGTGTTCCAAATGTTGTCTCATTGTTTTTTTAGATTTTCTATTGTGGGGTACTTGCAAACACAAGTAAGTAAATTCTCATTCACCCATTTGTTCCAAAAGAGCTTCAATGACTTCTTATTCTATAGCTACGTCTCCATGTTTATCAATATTTACAATACCTTCACTCGACATGACGAACTCTTTAAATGGCCAAAACCTGATAAGATAAAGTTAACTTTAGTAAAATGGAATGATGCTCGTCTATTCAACGATTGTAAGCAGCTCAAAATAATTTCTTGAGATAAATTTCTTTAGAGGAAATTTGAGTTTTTGGAATTAAATTTGTTTTTTTCTGCAAGTCTCTTATACTCTGACCTAGGGTTAGAGTTTATTATTTCCCTGTTTCATCTTATTATTTCTTGTGTTTGCACCCGTCTATTCTATCTCTTCTATTGCCGCCACCAACTTTGTTACATATCTTACATGCTCTCATCCAACATCTTTCAATATGGCCATGTCCATGTTTTGATTAGAATTCTCAACGACCATTTATATATAATAAGTTAGTTTTCCAACCATGATTTTAATTTGGAAGTTTGACGATGCATTCAAACCTTTTAAGAGCAAGCGGGTAAAAACAAATTCTATTTATTTTTTGAATTTTGAGGGTAAGGATGTCCATAATAGTTATTGTGTTGTTGAGGATACCCAATGCGACTACTATAATACTTAATAAATTTTGAAGGGAAAATATTAGAGAATTTTAAAAAATGGTTATCAATGGGTAAAGAGGAAATCTAATATTCCAATTCATCTGATTGTGAAAGAAAAACACTTTGAATATTTTCACATGTAAGAGAGTTCCCAATTTTATATCATTCTAATCACAATAGAGTCAAGGATTGCCCAATTATAATGCAGTTTATCTTCTTCATAATCTTCAACGAATATAATTGGCTCATTCATTGAGAAAAAAAGTTATTTAAAAAAGCAAATTACTCAACTACATCGTCAAGATCAATATTTTACGGACACTGATAGAAGATGATGTAGTAATTATTGTTATAACTTCAAGTATAACAACGTTAAAGACCTATTTTTCAACTTCTAATTGGTCATAAAAACTAAGAAAGGATCTCTTCTAATTGGTCATAATCTTCAATGAATATAATTGGATCGTTCATTGAGAAAAAAAAGTTGTTTAAAAAATCAAATTACTCAACTACATCATCAAGATCAACATTTTACGGACACTGATTGATTGAAGATGATGCAATAATTATTTTTATAACTTCAAGTATATCAACGTCAAAGACCTATTTTTCAACTTCTAATTGGTCATAAAAATCGAAAAAAGATCTCTTCCTAACAATTTTGGATTTGTGCTTCGCAAGTTGATTATTAACGTGTGTTTCTTACTAGAGACTAGAGACGGATGGACCAAATCGCTCACATTTCACTTTTAAATTCCATTGGGTCTATTCTAATTTGGTAAAGTCTAACGTGACGACGACAGTTTTTTTTCGGACATTTGATCAAGCAGGTTGATGACCAACACCAAAACAGAAGAATCCAACAATAGACGAAACAAAT
The DNA here is from genome assembly GCA_036936605.1 of Limnanthes douglasii subsp. nivea. Classification (NCBI taxonomy): domain Eukaryota; kingdom Viridiplantae; phylum Streptophyta; class Magnoliopsida; order Brassicales; family Limnanthaceae; genus Limnanthes; species Limnanthes douglasii. The sequence goes on from JAUPFV010000001.1 coordinate 654,582, forward strand.
TTTTTTAGAAGTCACTAACATAGGATATTAAAATATAAAAACTCTTTTTAGTTTAAAACATAGGTATGAGAAAATGCTTTAAACTAAAATAGAGACTTCATACTTTGATATACCGATAATAAAAAACAGAATTCATTTAAATCAATAAAAGCTAATTTGAGTTTATATTTTAATAAGTGTTTGGTTTCCGTGACTTTTCCATTTGATTAATCCTCAATTTTGAAATAATAATAATGAAATATTTTTGATTTTGAATATTGCATATTTAACTTTTCTTTTTATTGGTATCTGAAAAGGTTTACCCGTTTCTTTTATAATGCTTATGAATAGGACGTAAATATTCATATTCTATACTTAATAATTGAGTTAAAAAACGTATAACAGACCAAGTATAATTATTGGTGTTAAAAATAATGTTTATATTATATGTATCTTTCCTGTAAATGGAATAATATTAACTTTTGGTAAAATTTATTCTGATGCTAGACAGACATCTGAAGCAAGTTAGTGTCACTTTCGAATATTTGGAGAAAAGTATTGGATGGATAATAAACAAGCCTAGTTCAAGATTAGTGTAAGGCGTGTTTGTAACTATTTAAAATCAGATTTATCAAAATCTCTTTGAGGATAAAATTAGTGAAAAGCATGTTTGACCGATACTTATTTTTACGTGGGTATAAATATATATTTTTAACGTTCGTGTTGGATTTTTTATTTATTAGAACAAATTTTTATATAGTTAATAAAATATTAGTTATTATTGTTAGTAATATTTATAGTCACACATATAATTATGAAATTAATAGATGAAAATATATTTTGTTACGATCCTGTAAATGATATGGGGTATTCAAAATATATTGAATACGAATGTTTGATACCAAAATATATTGTAAAAGAAATTTTTTTTGGAGGAAATCCGCAGCCGCTACTCTACCAGGTGACAGATTTTTATCTAACGGCAGATGGTAAATCACACAAGGTGACAGACACAGCCAAGAAAACGTTTGTAGAGGGACTCGAACTTATTACCTTTGGTCACAAGCATACCATACTCCACCAACTCAGCTACCTCTTTGGGAGCAATAAAAAAATGATTGCATTATTCTCATATCAAAATCCTAATTTCAATTCTATACAAAAAGATAACAAAGTTCAGTTATTTCAAAATATGACTAAAAAGAAATCCAAAGTTCTCGTTGGTCATAATATCGTATCCTAAATATCAGATTTAGAGATTGAAACGACAAAAAGAAGCTAGAGTTAAAAAGGAAAGAAAGGACAATAATGTTTTTTGGATTTTAAATGTAAGTATTTATATTCTTATATTTAGGGAGTAACTAATATAGGTGAAATGCTACTAATATGTTGTTAAAGATTATAGTTCAAATGAAAGAATCCACTTTCAGTGATCCATTAACAACGGTATCAGAGCCATCTTTCAAAGCTTGTGTATAAGGTTTTTGTTCTTTAGTAGAATATGAATATGCATGTGATTTGTTTTAGTAAATGAATCAACACCTTGGAATTGATTGCTAAATGATTTGGTAGATGAGTGTAGATTTAAGATTTAGATCACATAATATTCGATTGATTAACAATTGTTAGATTTAAGTTTGATCAATGATGGTTGAACGTCGGCTTTTGGGAAACAATTTAAGGTTCGATCCCCAAATCAAACCAGAAATAATGAATGATAAGTGGTTTTTTTACCATGACGCCCCTTATTGTCGTTGCGACATATATAATTATAGCGTCGTACATATCTGATATGGTTTTCGTGATAACAACTTGATGCGTTGTGACACATTATGTGGCTTCCGCATCCACATCACTGATGTTACAAAAACAAATCCCTTATTGCAGCTTTGTGCAGTATATGCACCGATATGGGTCACTCTTTTTTACCTAGACCACATGTTAGTTTGGAAATTTAGCATACTCTGTGGCTGCTTGGTCTTTATATCTTATATGGGTTCTATGATTAAAGTCGTCTTACCTCAGTAATTAGGTCATAAAACCAACATATCGCCCAAGTAATCCTAGTTGGCGAATTTATTTACCTGAAATTTTGATGATATCGGATGTATTATCGTCTCCAATGAAGGTAATTTTTTGACATACTTGGTCATGAGCATAAACAATATTATGAATTGGTCATTAATTTGTTGATCAAAATAAATAAACCAACCATTGGAAGTGTTTTCCCGAATTAAGTTGATTAAAATTGGATCAACAATTACTTTTCTCAAACTCATAATTAACGATGTACGATGTGTTTTACATGTTGAATCCATATAAAAAAATTAAGTTTATATATTACTCAAGTAAAAACAAATACTTTTAATCCATTAAAAAATAATTCGTCGACTTTAGATGAGTTTGATTTTTCCAACAAAAAGAGGATTTGAAAATTGTACTATCGTAAGTTTCACCTCCCATTAAGGACTAAAAAAACTCACGCCCTTTGTTGAAGATAGTTCTCTTAAAGATTTTTTATTTTATTTGAGGTATGAGAAAAGTTAAATAAGTTGTATCTGAAAATCATGAAACAATATTTACATTTGACATTCGATGAGGCTATCCACTTTAGATGGGTTTGATTTTTCCAGCGAAAAGAAGACTTGAAAATTGTAAGTAAACTATCATAATTTTAACCTGACGTTAAAGACTAAGCAACTCACGCCATTTGTTGAAGATAGTTGTCCTAAAGAGAAATTTTTATTTTGAGGTGTGAAAAAAATCAAATACGTTATATTTGGAAATCATACAACAATAAATACATTTGGCATTCGATGAGGTTATCGTGACTGATATCACCCATCATATTAGATACAACAATAAATATATTTGACATTCGATGAGATTATCATGACTGATATCACCCATCATATTAAGTTTTTTAAATAAATGGTGACATGTTTAGCCAAAATTAATAACGTGGGGAATACAATGTTTTTCTATTGCATCTCTGCACAATGAAGTTTCATGAAAAATTATAATAAAGCAACATATTATCTGGATATCAATGATTGTCTTAAAATTAAAAGCACTTAAGATTTACCTTTCCGAGAAAATTATGGTAGATTTTATGTTTAACTCTTTTCCTCAACGTGAGAAGTGGGCAATCAATAGAATGATTTCTCATGCTACTTAAAATGATGAAAGGCAACGAAGATAAATTATGATACATCACTTGATAAGGATTTTGGTTTATGAGCAAAGAAACTTAAGGAATCAATTGTTACAAGTTGATGTTTCTTTTGCAAGAGGATGAGACATCTCAAAAGGTAGTGTGAAAATTATCGAGCTTATATGAAAGCTAAATGTATTCTCACAACTCTAGTATATTCAGAAGTCAATTTAGTTTTAGTTGCAAGAAACACATAGTGGGTTGATACGGTTGCGACCAACTAAGTTTGTATTTTTATGCAAAGTATATTAACTTTCTCTTTGAAGCCAAAATACTCCCCCTTACAAATGTAGGGAAAATATCATATTTATCTACAATTAACCGTATGATTTTTGGATGAATGACACATGTCTTTATGGCTATGTGACATTCATTTGTTACAAAAAAATATTACAAAAGTTGTTACATACATTATTAAGTTATCCTCTAACTTCATAGAGTGTTAAGTAATATTATACAATTATTTAAATGGTTCATGATTACTCTTTTGGCTATGTAGACTCTACTCTTTAGGTCATTTGTATTGTCTTGCTCTATTCAGTTTATTCTCTATATTTGGGTTATCTTTTATGTCAAGTAATTTCTCTTTCATTTATACATTATTTCTTCCTTATTCAACTTAGCTTATCTATTATTATCTACTTCATACTTCTCTATGGGTCGTCTATGTGTGAGTCTAATTTAACTTATTCACCCTGCTTGTTTCCGTTAGTCTGTCTTAATTAAGTCCATCTTCATCGGTTCATCATAATAATTGGAATGTCATAATATAACTCATTTCTTTTCATTTTGTACCTTTCTTCTTTCTCAGTCGTCACGAATCATATATCTTATAACATATTTATCTTATTAACACCTTTATTTTGAACATGTACGTTATCAATAATGACATATGACCTTATGAGGGCCTTATAGTCTTTAAAGTATAAATTTTGTGTTTAAGGACTAATTGACGAGTTCAATTTTGTTTTAAAAAATATATATATTTCAATTTTTTTCTCCATCCTCCACCATTAGATCAAATTTTCAAATCTAATTGTTTAAAACACCTAATACTATTAATTTGACCTCACGTTGATTCAGGTTCTTAACTCTTGTAGCTTTTGCAAGCAACTTACACCTTGTCAATATATATATTACTGAGATATCACTGAATTGTCTATATAAAATCATGCTTCACTGAAGTAACTTTTTCTAGCTGGTTCATTGCTTAGATTTTATATATTTAAAGAATTCTCTCCCTACTTATGTTTTTGAAGAAAATTGAAGTACAAATCAAATGTACACTCCTCGTCTTGCATTTTCCCGTCAACTCATTTTTTTAAAGAGAAGTTACACTCCTCGTACTATTTTGCTTACTTATTTAAATTCTAGTCCAGTTGTAGTAATAAGAACAAACTGGAAAAAAAACATCCAAAAGACTAGTCAAAGAAAATGGTTTAAGACTACGAATGAAAAGATGATATTCATCCAACTAAAGATTTTGGCTCATCTAGTGATTTGGAAAGAAAGACTAAAATTATGTTGATCAAATGTTAAATTTTATGGCTTCAATAAAAAGCCGGTAAAGCAACAATTTTCTTATGCATATATCTTTTGTAATATGTTTCTTACTTATTGTTTGTTATCGATTTGGTTTTGGACCTAATAAGGCTGTTTTTTAAATGTAGTTTTATTAGTTTAAACTGAACTGTCATCTATTTAAATTTATCGATTATCATTATATATTTATTTTTTAATATTTAAATAGTTTTAATTATTATATAAAAAAATATTAATTTATCAAACATTTTTTATATATATATTTTTTATTCTCTTAATTTTCTTTTTACTCATTTAAGTTTTATTCACAAACTTGATAACCAAAAACTTTAACTTTAAAATCATTGCTAACACTTAAATCACGATTTGTATTTGGACAAAAAAAATATCCTTAATCTCCGATTCGCATTTAATAATTGAGTGATATGTGAATTAAGACTTAACTAAAAACGCAAAAACATAAATAAATCATATTTTAATCGTATTAAAAATCTATTTAAAAAAATAAAAATTTTAAAAAATAAAAAATAAACAAAAAAATATGTATATGTTTTTACATAAATAAACAAATATTAAAATCCGTCACGTATACATCAAATAGTTCTTTGATAATTAATTTTCTTTATCAAATAGTATTGAATTTAATATTGAAACTCTATCGATAACCAACCTTTCAGAATTACAAGTCATTTATATGTAAAAAATACTAGTGGAGAAAATAGTGGGTCCAAAAAATACCAAAATATAAACTTTGTGATACGTGTGAATTTAAAAAAACGATAATACATGGAATATAATTTTTTTTATTCATTTATAGCATAATTGTTTTAAAGTTATTCATGTAATGGGAATACAGATTTACCTAAAACTCAATATTGTTTATGTTTAGTTGGAATATATTTATTTATTATAACATGTATTTTAGTTTATTATTTTAAGTATGTCTGGTTAAAATATTTATTTACAAGTAATTCATATTTATTTTATATAATTTAAATTTTAAAATCAAATTAATTTTGTAATTTTTATTTTTATTTTTATTATATATTATCACTTTTATTATATTTTTAATATGGGATGAAAGAGTACCTAATACTAAATATGCAAACTAAATTATTTTATCACTTCATCAACATTTTAATGTTTTTGTAAATATATGTATTTTATGTTTGTTTTTAAAATATTTTGTCGAATTATGATGATTTTTGTATACTAACTTATATAATTATATCATTTTTATTGTAAAAAACGTACGTTGTACATCGATATATTCATTTTGTATTGTATGCAAACGAAAAACCAATTATATCTTGTTGCAAAAGATCTTTCGAAATTTAAAATCCATTGTTTTCGGATAATATCCACCCGGCACTACTAAATAAATCAATTTGGTAACGAACTGAAAATTACTGAATTCATATTATTATTATTATAGTTTTCTGCAACACGTTTGCAATCGGAGCTGTCAAATGTATTCGCGCGTTCGCTAATAAAAAATATTTGCAACCAGAATATAATTGGTAACGGAATTTGTTACACATATGACACGAATGAAAACGGATCATTTTGTGGCAAACTCCGTTGTAAATTCGTTACAAAATATCGCACAATATAGTAAATTTAATGTCGTTGCTAATAAATTGTTCGTTGTAATTAATATGCAAATTTTGTTTGCAAATGGTTATTAATTATGTTGCAAATCAAATCTCGTTGCAAATATCGTTACAAACTTAGTGAAAATTCATTATATTAAAAAAAATGCAAACAAAAACCACATAGTTATGCAACCCTTGCATAACATTTGTTGTTCTATTTCATAATTCAAAAATATAAAATATTGAATTTGCAACTATATTTCTTCTCTTGATAGAAGGATGCGATTTCATTTACTAAACAGTTAAAATGAATTCGACACCAATACAATTTTATCTCATTTTTTGTCCTACATTCTTGTTGTTTGAGTCTCTTATATTAAGTTTGTATTATTGACTTAAAGCAACAAACAACCAATTTTTCTTTATCAACTTAGAAAATATCAAAATCCGAAAGCAAATATCAAAAGTATATTGCTTTAAATGTATCAGAAAAAACCACAAAACTTCAATAAACATGAACATATATATTTCACCTCAACATTATGTTGCATAACCGATAAATATTGATCTAAAACCTACATATATTTTCAAGAAACCCTACCAGGGACCCAACTTGCTCGCCTAACATCCAGTGATACAAAGGTTCCATAATGAGGAAACATTAATTCAATTAAAAGGTAAGAAAGACTTGGAGACCATATTCGTAAACAAAGAATTTAACCTGAATTTATATTATATTTCTCCTTTCAAAGGTTAAAAAGTACAAGAAACACTTAGAAAGATGGTCAGCATTTTCCAGCAACTATAACTAATGTCGATAAATTTTGTTTGAAGAATTATTTTGTAACGTTTAGAGATAATTGAGTTGCTTCAATTAATATTTAGAGAGAGAATGTGTGATTTAGTTTTAAATGATTCATCATTAATAACGTTTTTTCAAAAACTATTTATAGACTCAACTTTAGCCTAATAGGCTGAACTATGTTTATGGGTCAATACCAGTTAAGCCCAATAACATAATATAAAATAAAAGTATTTAAATAATTAATTATTTTAAATAATAAAATAAATATTGGCCTAAGTTCGATTTTACCCCGGTGAATATTTGTATCCTCATTAGATAGCTTCCTTAATCCTCTCAAAGTTATTTTTGAGGGAAAACTAATAAATTATTCGAATAAAGGTTCTACATCTCTCCTGATATAGCTCTCCGGTGTGTTTCTTAAACTTTCTTAGAGAAATAGTCTCACTTTATCTGATGGCGCCATTCGGATAAATATGTTGGACAGCTTCATGGTTGTTAATCGGATGTATTACGGGGCACGCATTATTACTTTATTAGACTCACGATCTTGCTCTGCCATAGCTGAGGCATACCAACAGTTTAAAATGTTTCCACTTCCATAGGGATTGTAGTTTTTGGTAACATTTCCACTTTTCTAAAGGTGAAACTAACGGTCCTCTATAGTACCTTATATAAGCTCCTCTTTTATTTTCTCAATATAGTATATTTTAGAGAGAGAAAATTCACTTGTTAGAGAAAGAAGTTGCATCTCATCATTATTATTGAGTTAATCGTCGGTTAATTTAATTTTCCTCCATCACTTTTACCATCGTCAATTCATCTTCGGTGAAACTTTGGTGGTTGCATGTTCACTGCCAAACATGCTTTAACCAAAAAGAGTTCGTTGAATTATTCTAAGCTAAATGAAGAGAAAAATAAATATATGGCTGTTGTTGGATTACCCACCTCCAAAATCACAGTCATTGACTCAGACAATTGACTATGGAGGAGTTTTACCATACAACAGAAGGAACATCCCATCAAAACCTTCTTATACCACTCAAACATATACTTTCGAAGAGTTTTTCATCAAGGCCATCAGAGTCTCAAGGAGTTACTAGTCGCAGACGTCCTTCCACCTCCATAGCAATGGGTTCTGATACAAAAAATAACTCGCATCCAGGATTGGTCAGACGAGCTAAAGTTCATACAAACCCATCTTCCGGGGACCAGGACCCCAGTTAACAAAATCAGACTTTTATCGTCCATTCCTCACAACAATCAAACAAAGAGGGAAATACCATCTCTCATCATGTCGAAGCTCAACAAATCAAACCTTTTGAGTCCATTCCAACTCTCTCACAACAACTGAACATGAGATAAATATTGTTTCTCAACAGATACAATCCTCTGACACATCTGGTCATTCCGAGGAGAATATCGAGACTTTGAAGTCAACTAAGAAAATAACTTTGAAGGGAAAATGTAGTAAATGTGGCAATGCCAACGTTATTAAGACAAAATTTGAAACTCTTCCTACGTCGTTAGTCGGACACGAAGGGCGTTATGTTGTAAAGGTTAACCCTAAATATCTCTTGGCCCTTGATTGAATCTCCTATAATTATTTTCAAAATAGGGAGCTAGAGGTCATTCGTGGGAAATGGGGATTTCCAGAAGAGTTGAAAATTAGACTATCCGCACAAGGTGAGACCCCGATGAGCTGTGGTTCGAAGGAGTTAGTTGTCTATCTGAATGTACTAAACTAGGACATCCGATTTCCTTTGGATATAAACATTGTGAATTATTTCAATTTGGTAGGACTATGCCCAAGACAATCTATTATGAATGCTTGGCTTACCCTGATGTCATGTATTATGGCATTTAGGTTGTCAAAAATCTGGATACTAATAGAGCAATTTGTTGTTATCGTTGGGGTGTCTTGAAATTATCAAATTCCCTTTTACTTTTACAATATGGTAATTAGTATAAGGTTGTGGATTATTTTTTGGAAGCTGACAAGCTATGAAATATGCAATTTCTCTCTGTCAGCGGTTGCTAAGAGAATGGGAAGAAAATCTCACCAAAGGGTAATCTGAGCTGGCTCACTCAGTTTTGGAAAAATATAGGTAATTTCAAGTTTATATTGTTACTCAGTTTTTATTGTTCATAACTTACCCTTCATTTTTCTTTTACAGCAATACCAAAATATCATCTTCATCACCTTGAGGATGCCAAATTTACTTTCAAAAAGCTACACCAATAGACCGGGAGAATCGGTCCAACAGTTTCCATCGGTGCTTTACTCCCAACAACTTGGTTCGGAGCTGCCAGTGGAGGACCAGCTCCAACTGGATCTATCGTAGGAGTAAATGACTACTCCTCTTCTAGTATGAACTATTCCGGAGATAACCAAAGTTGTAGATGACAAGGTATTACTTCCAACGAGGATCAGAGCCCCCAACCATCGGGCTAAGAAATGCAAGAAAACAAACAAAGCTCAAAACCGGACACGATTGGGGTCGAAACTGAAGTGCAGCTCTGTGAGTCTTTGTCAGCTAACATTGATGAATCCTTGTTGGCTACAATCATTGCTGATTCCAAAGAAGGTGACGCACATGTATAATTTCCCGTGTCTAAGAAGAAAAAAGTATATAAAACATGCAAACACGGCAGTGACAAAAGAGAAAATAAAAGGAAAATAGAAACTACGAGTTCAGAGATCACCCCCCATACGGAGATTGTCCCTTTTACAGTTCGAACCATAGTTTCTCCACCACTTCTAGTAAATCCACCATCTTCTCTGTTTCTCCCCATAATAAGCGGAAAACGTATGAAGAAGGAAATCTGATGGAGCCTATGAGTGGGAATGACTTTGATGATTGTGATCAAGACTTTCCCGAATCTATTGGGAACGCCACAAATGTGGATTTTAATGATGTGCCTTTCGAGCTGATAAAAAAACATGATACGTTATGTATTTGGTGTTGGGTTTTGTAAGACCTATTGTTGAAATGGTAAGGGAGTTTAAGGCATATAATGAAATTATTTCCTTTCTTAAAGAGGAAGACAAGAATCATCAAGAGTCATTTAAAAGGAGAAAGCATGTGCTGATGGTTTAGTAACTGAGGTCAACTCGGTTAAGGATGAGCGTGCCCAGCTAAAAGCTTATTACGAAGGACTGCAATGATTTATTTTTGGGGAGATTTCAACATTAAAGAGCCATAAATCCTTGGATAAGGCTGTCATATAAATGTTTCAAATTTTTAGAAAAGACATAGGTCCTTGTGAGGAAATATGAGGACGAGTTGATTTCCATAAAATCCAAAACTTAAAAAAACAAAGAAAATGCAATGGACAAGTATGCCAATAGGGTCTTGAAGTCCTTAGAAAAATGGGATGCCTCAATTAAATCTGATATGGTCTTGGATTTTCATAAGGAATTTCCTAAGTTAAACCTTGGATCTTTGTGGGAGTTGGTTCCGTAAAGGTTGTGACCCAATGATATACCTATAGTTGATCAGTTGGGCATATTTCTATGGACTCCTCCCGTAATAGCTCGGGAGAAAGTGATGCTGGAAGTTCTAAATGCAGAAGTTCTGAAGAAAGAAAGTGATGAAAATCGAGACGAGTCTAGAGGCTAATAAATTTTACTTTAGTGTTTGAAGTCCTTAGCTTTTGTAAGGCATTTTTGTTATTGTATTGTGATCCCACAAAGTCCATGGTTTGTTCAAGGCATTTTGTAGTATTCATTCGAATTTCACCAAGTCCTTAGAGTAGCTAAGGCATTTTGTACTTGCCATCCGATCATTGAATGAAAGTTGTTCTGTTTTCTTTTATTTTTCATGTATTCCAATTATTTGGAAGTAAATCGTTCCAAAGTGTACCAACCAATCACTTTAACCTTACGAAGATAATTCATTAAAAACATATAAAAATAATATACATTCCAAGGTAAGTCATTCGAATGTGTATAAAAACAAACACTTTAACCTTTCGAAGGTAATCCATTCGAAGTCACATAAAAAACATTTTAACCATTCGAAGGTAATCCATTCCAAGACACATAAAATAAATACTTTAAACATTCGAAGTTAATCCATTCGAGGGAACATAAAATAAACACTTTAACCATTCAAAGATAATCCATTCAAAGGCATATAAAACAAGCACTTTAACCATTTGAAGGTAATAGATTTGAAGGCACATAAAACAAACATTTTAACCATTCGAAGGTAATTCATTCAGAGGCACGTAAAAAAATATTTTAACCATTTGAAGGTAACCCATTCGTACTCGCATAAATATAAAAACATAGCTAGTGAAACAATAATATAAGAATGGTTTAAGACAAATACGATAAATTGCAAGTGATTTAGACACCACATTAAAACCTCCCTGAACCACAAAGGTAGAAAATACTTTGTCCTCAAATATTTACATAAGTGTAAAACAACATAAATAAAATTAACATTCTATATAATTATTCAAGATAAAGTCTCAAGTGTTTAACATTCCATGGGTGCCTCACATAGTTTCCTTCTTGATCTGTTAATCGATAGGTTCCAAGCTTGACCTTTTCACTTATTGTATATGGTACTTCCCAATTTGGTGTTAGCTTTCCAAGTTTTTTTATCTTTGGTATGTAAAAACACATTTTTCAATACTTTTCCCCCACTTCGAATTATCTTTTTCAAATTTTAGATGCATATCTACTTCTCATTAAACCTTGATAATGAACAGTTCTTAAGTGAGATTTAGTTCTTTTTTCTTCAATCAAATCCAATTCGACCCTTATAGTTGTGTCATTATCTTCTTCGGAGTATTTTTGAATTCGGAAAGATGGGAGGGTAGATTCAATTGGTGTCACTACATCCAACGCATAGACCAAAGCAAAAGAATACTCTTGAGTAGCGGTTCGGGAGGTAGTTAGACAAGCCCACAATACTTTTTGCAAGTAATTCAGCCACTTGCATGTCGCACCCTCTAAATTCTTTTTTAGACCCATTAAAATAGTTATATTAACTACCATATATTTTCCTATTAACTTAAGTATGAAAGGGTGAAGAATTATTATTTTGAATTCCTCTGGAATTACTGGAAAATTTTCGTGTCTCTATTTTCAAACTGTGTGCCATTATCTGTTGTAATGCTTTCTAGGGATCCCAAATCTGCAACATATATTAGAGAAGATAAATCTGATCAATGCTTTGGATGTAGTCCCAAAGAGAGGTGCAGCTTCCACCCACTTAAAAAATAATCAACTTGTAATATAATTGTTCAACAACTTTCGGATGCCATTCGTAGTGGTTCCACCAAATCAAGCCCCCATCTATCAAATGGCATCGCTTTGGATATTGATTCCATTGGGACTGCCGACACATGTATTATATTTCCAAACCTTTACCGTGAATCACATCGTTTAAATAATTTTTTAGCATCTGTCATGATGGAAGGCCAATAATATCCCGCTAATATAACTATTTTGGTTAAAGTTTTATAGCCGCGGTAGGAAAAGCCTTCCTCGTCATATAATTCATATAAAATTACTTGGGACTCGTCATACCCAAGACATCGCAATAGAGTCCTGTTAAATGATTTCTTATAGAGGATATCCCTTGAGACTAAAAAGCCATGTGCTTTAAACTTCAACTTCTTAGTTAATACTTCATCAATGGGTAGACATCTTTTAGTAATGAACTTTTTGATCTCATGCCTCCAATATTAGTTTACTATTGTGGATGTTTGAAAACTTTCCTCAATATTATTCCTCACTTCAAGGTTTGTTACTATCAAATGACACTCTTGTTTTAGAATCCAGTGATACGCTTCAGAGTACGCAATAGTAGCTAAAGAATCATCCATCCTATTTTTAGCCCTGGTACATGTTCATATTCCACACACTTGAAGAAACCTAATATTTTGCTCAATATTTGAAAATATTTGACCAACTACTCTTTTCTTGCTTTAGATTATCCCTGAGCATTATGTACGAGCGATCGGAAATCACTTATCAATCAGACTCTTTTGGCACCACATATATGAGCAAGTCTTAGCTCAGTTATTGCTGCCTCATATTCCATTTCATTGCTCAACGTATTGAAACCAAAACATATTTCTTGGTATATTGAATCTCTGAAAGGAGATATTAGGTAAATTCCTGCTCTGCCACTTAACATACTAGATCCTCCATCTATTCGAACTACCCATTCTTTTATAGGTTTTTCAATAGTTGATTCTACATGTGGTCGTACCGAATGGAGTTTAACCAGAAAATCTACTACAGCTTGTGCCTTGATTCATGTCGAGGATCGAAATCAATATCATAATCCCCAAACTCCACAGACCACTTCGTCATCCGTACCGACACATCTTTTTTTTTGCAGCATATTTTTTAGTGGAAAAGAGGTTCGAACAATAATGGAATGTCCTTGAAAATAGGATCTCATTTTTCTGACTGCTATTACAAGAGCTAATTCTAACTTTTCCAACTGCAAATACCTCTTTTCAACAAGTAACATACTCTTGCTAACATAATAAATGGGGCGAGGGTAATTATCAATTTCCCGAACCAGAACTGCACTTACTGCATAGTCAGATACTGCTAAGTAAATGTAGAGTCTTTCTCCCATCACTGGCTTGGATAAATTTTTGGGCGAAGACAAATGATTTTTTATCCTAAGAAATGTCTAAACACAATTTGGAGACCAAGTAAATTCATTAGAATTTCTTAAGACTTGGAAAAATTGTGCATACTTATCAGACGATCTTGATATAAATTTGTTCAATGCAACTAACCTTCCCGTCAACATTTGGACCCCTTTGATAGATCTGGGAGGTTCCATAGCTAGCTGTATTTAGTTGTGTTGGGTCGGCTTGAATCCCTTTCTCATTTATAGCATACCTTAAGAATTTTTCAAATTGTACCTCGAATGTGCCCTTCTCCAGATTTAACTTCAAATTGATAGCTTTTAAGTTGGAAAAAGTTTCTTTGAGGTTAAGCAATTGATCCTCATCCCTCAAACTTTTTATCAGCATATCGTCGATATAAACTTCAACATTTCTTCCAATCTGACTGTCAAAAGCTTTATTCATTAGTCGCTTGTAAGTAGCCCCAGCATTCTTCAGACCAAAGGGCATAACCTTATAATAATGTAGCCTTCTATCTGTGATGAATGTAGTGTGATATTGATCTTTCGGATCCATCTTTATCTGATTGTACCTAGGAAATGCATCCATGAAAGATAACAACTTATTTTCAGAAGTAGAATCTATTAACTGAACTATTTGAGGGACATGGAAATAGAAATGATCCTTAGGTAGGCCATGTTTAGGTCAGTAAAATCAATGCACATTCACCATTTGTCATTCTTTTTTTTTCACAAGTACCGGATTAGCAGTCCATAACGGATACTGAGACTTCCAAATATAGCCTACTTTTATCAGCATGTCTACCTCTTTAACAATAGCTTCAGATTTTTCTACAAAGAACGTTATTCGTCTCTGTATGACACGGTTCGCACTGAATCGTACAGCCAGTTTATGAAAAATAATACTCGTCGATACTCTTATTAGATCTTCATTACACCAAGCAAATACATACAAGTTCTTGGATAATAATACAATTTTTCATTTATAAAAAAAAATCTTTTGATACATTCATTACTTGTTCATTATTTCACCTAGAATTTAAATTCATTACTTGTTCCAACTTTATTAATATTGTAGATAAAAATATCAAAAAACATAATATTTACAGGAGGCAAGCACTGCATCAGTACTGCCCAACCCGGGTAACTCCATGCACTAGTAGTATCAGTACTGCCCTGCCCTCCATCACACATTTTCAATTTATCCTATATGTACCGTTAAACAAAGTGTTCAAATATGTTCATTTAGTGAAGATGTCTAGTAAAATTCTTGTGCTTCTCGATTCAAGTTTTGAATGTATGTTACGTCCAACTCCCACACATTTGAAGAAATAGAAAGGATATTTTAGCCAAACCCATTTGCATCTATAATGAATACATTTGACAAACTGAACTATAAATTACAAGGAAAAACTATATATGGCCGCAGTTTAACTAAATAGGCTAGAAATGTTGATCAATTTGACAACTAAAGTCGACCAACTTGGTTGACATTATTAGTTGTTTTAGGAAATCAGTGGCCGTATATAGTAAAAGTTCAGGCTGTATATACTATATAGTAAAAGTTCAGTTACATGCTTGGTCATTCCCACTCGATGGTTGACGGAGGCTTTGATGTAATGTCTTGAACCACACGGTTTACACCCTGAACACTGTTGCAGATCTTCCGTGACACATCATCAAGGAACTTATGTTCAAAATAGAACCTGTTCACAATTGAAGAGAAACTTTTTAAGTATTAGATTAGCCCTGACATAGAAGTTCAAAGTGCCACAGAGCATTTGTAAAAACCAAATGACATATGATGTTTATATCATTAATAGCACATTTGAGTTACACGAGTTCAAAATCCTCTTAAAAGGACCTTTTTTAAATTGTCTAGATCTATAATTTCAGTTCAAGATTCCTTACTGAAGCATATATTATAAATTCGAATGAAACTGTATCTCAATGCAGTCATTCGGACATATACGGTCCTGTTTTGAATCTTGAAATATGTGAGGAAAATAGAGTTATCGCAATATTTGAAGAACTAAAAATGAAATTCAACGTGCACTTTTCCAACACTTTCATTGACAAAACATGGGAAACAGAATTACTAAAAATCAGTTATCAATCTTCGTCAAAGGTTTGCTAGATCTAGTCACAGCCTTTAGCAACTAATGTCACAACCATACAGAAGCAAGGAAAATGATTAATCAGACAGTTGGTTATCACATATCCTATTATCAGAGCAAGTTGTATTCATTAACTAGCAAAAGAGGAGCTTAATACAATGGGGAGTCTTAGTAGATAAAAGTAAATTGCCCTGATTGTTTTTATTAGCTATTTTCAAACTTCTGTTCTCAAATAACCATCACCCGGCTGTATGTAAACTTCAGAATTAACCACTAAATTGGGTAGACCTTGAAGGTTCACGGTTTGAATCAATAGAAAAAGTTAAAAGAAAATGTGCAGTAACAAATCTCAAGGGCATGTGCAATAGCAGGATTTAACAATCCAAAGAATAGGTTTGTTTCTTAGCCTACTTTATATAAAATATCATCAGTTAATGGCTATGGATGGCTCATGAAAAGTTAAGAGTACTATAAGCATGACTTACCAATCCGCTGTCATTCCATCTTGACTAGTAACCGCTCGAAGAGCAACAACATAAGAATGTGTTCTTTGATCACCTTGAACTCCGACAGATTTAACGGGTAAAAACACTGCGAAAGCTTGCCAAATTAAATCGTAAAGCCCAGCATCTTTGATCGACTGAATGAAAATCTCATCCACCTGAGATAATAAGTCAAAATATGAAAATTCTGATAGGCTAAAACAAGAGAGAGATCAGGAAGCTTCGCATGCAAGCCTTAATTTACCTGGCGTAGGATTTCTAAAGCATTGCCTTGAGTAACATCACCTAATACCCGTACAGCCAGACCAGGCCCAGGGAATGGATGACGCTTAAGGAATCCCGTGGGAACATTCAAGATCTTACCGAGTTGACGAACCTTAACAAATGACAGTGACATAAAATTGTATCAGTTGGTACAGTTCAAAAAGTTTAAATATGAATAATGCGGGAATAGGTATAAGGAAAAGTTCAAAATACAGACCTCGTCTTTAAATAAGAGTTTAAGAGGTTCTATGAGCTTCAACTTCATGTCTTTAGGAAGTCCACCGACATTATGATGGCTCTTGATTGTGTGTGAGTGGTTTCGTCCAGATCCGGGTGGTGGGCAAGATTCAATAACATCAGGGTATAGCGTTCCTTGAACCAGGTAAGCCGGTTTCTTTCCCAGTTTTTTCTCTAATTCGTTAGCAAAGGAATCGAAGACAGAGATGAACTCTTTTCCAATTATCTTCCTTTTCAACTCAGGGTCTTCAACACCTTTCAGCTTACTAAGAAACTCGTGTGTGGCATCAACACATGTTACAGGTAAATGCAGATCTTTTTCAAATGTCTCCATCACACGCTCTCTTTCCTTATACCTGTTAGAAACAAAGGTACACTATAACTTAATATGAAGAAGAAACCAAGACACATAGCTGGATTTGTTTCATCCTTGAAGTTTCACAATTAAAGTTTCTTGAATGAGAATAAAGTTTCTTGCATGAGGATCACAAAAGATTGTTTGATCCTTGTAGTCTAGAAAGTGATCTGACAAAACAAAAGTTCAGGAGTTTTTAGGTTTCTTACCTCCTTACAACCTTTTTGAGGTTTATAGCATTTATATATATATATATATTCCCCTCACAGCGTATGATATGTACCTAGTTACTTAATATGTAAAGCAACATTAACAGCTGGAATATAAATAAAGAGCAAAAACTGACTCAAATTCATTAAACTCTAATTAGCATCTCTTAACCCCCTTACATGAAAAACCCTCACTAATAGTAATATTAGCAGAGCAAGTTCAGACAATTTTGATACAGTCCTATTGTTATTTGTGCAAATTAAGGTAAACCTAAGGGCAATATATAGTATGGGAAAGCGACATTAACAGTCACAGATATGTCAAAATTGTCATATAACCAGATTCATAAAAGGATCTCAGTTCACGTGGTACTATGGATGGTACATTTGGCTTTGCTTTTGTGTGAAGCAACCGTTTAGATAAAGCAAGTTTTCATCTTCAATTCAGATTTTCATAACTTGTCAGAATTGTGAATCAAAAAACAAGGTTATACTGGGATGAGAATGTCAAAGATGATATATAATTTGATTGTGCTTTTAGCAGTTCTGAAGTCGGTTAAAAGAGCGAGGTTTCGTAAATTGACTAGAGAGTCGGTTAAACTCTTCCTGAGTTTGGGTACGGTCTATATCACTAAATTCTGTTTTCAAAAATGTCAACTCAATAAACAATATACCAAGACATTACCGCAGAAAGAAATGTCATAAAAAAATGAAGCTCGAAACACAAATACTAAGAAAGGAATATAATTCTGTATTTTCTCACCTCAATAAACCATTGTCAACGAAAATACAGTGGAGCCTCTCTCCAATAGCCTTATGAACAAGAGTTGCAGCAACTGTTGAATCAACTCCACCAGATAAGGCGCAGATAACGTGCTCATCGGGTTTCACCGTGCTACAAATGACTTTTATTTCCTCATCCAATACATTCTCCATTTTCCAACCTGCAGAGACACAGCAGATATCAAAGAGGAAATACCTCAGCGTCTCCATTCCCTCTGGTGAATGTGTTACCTACATGTCATTGAAGGCTGACTCAGACACTCCATAACAGTATCATGACAAACAAGTTAACGAAGATTCAACAATGAATTCTTAATCATAGCTACTGAACAAACCTCATCCAACCAAAATATTCATGAAATAAACTTATAGTCACAGCTTCTTTTGTTGCACTAATTAGCTAAAAGCAGACAATAGAAAAGCTAAGCATGTTACCTCCGGGTGATACTGCAGCCCAAAAAACCTTCTTTCCCTACTCTCCACCGCTGCCACAGCTCCCTGATGACTCCTAGCCACAACCTCGAAGCCATCAGGCAACCGTGTGGCCTCATCCCCATGGCTCATCCAAACAACCTGCTTATCCCCAACATTCTTCGACCCAAAAACTCCGGTATTCTTCTCAACTTCAATTTCCATCCTCCCATACTCCTTCTTCTCTCCTTCCCTAACCTCACCCCCCAGTTTCTGCACAATCAACTGCAACCCATAACAGATACCGAGAACGAACACCCCATTCGATTCGGCCCACTCAATGAACCCTTGGGGGAAGCTGGGCGAGTCAGGGGTGTGAACAGAGTGAGGTCCACCGGAGAGGATGACGACGCGGGGGTTGAGGTCGGTGATGGATTTGAGAGGCGAAGTACCTGAGATACAGAGAGAAAAGACGGAGAGAGATCGAATTCGACGAGTGATGAGATGTGTGTATTGGGAGCCGTAGTCGAGGATAAGGACTAGGTCTGATTTCACTGCTTTTGGATCCATATTTTTTTGGAGAGGGTTCAGGTCTGAAGAAGAAGCAGGAACAAGAGGGAACTAGGGTTTTGACTCTTTATAGGTTTGTGTGGAAATAAGAGCGTTCTTTGGCGGGAATTTGATAATAAAAAAATGGATAAAACAAATGTAATAAATAGTTTTTCTTTTTAGTCGGTCCATATTTGAGTCGACTTTTGTTTTTTGATTTTTCACATAAACGTCCACTAAAAAGCTAACGTGGCTACGGTTGAAAATTCTATTTTATTTTTTATTTTACCCAAACTAATTTCTCCTTATATTTAATTTATGTTTGATCCAAATTAATTAAAAAATCCAAAATGGATCCAAATTTGATAATTAAATCAGCCAAATAGTAATTCAACCGAAAATCAAATTATCCGGATTAAAATAACTTGAATCCAGCCCCAATAAATCATTATGTCTAACACAACCCTTATCAAACCTTCAAACAATCCTAATTTTTTCAATTTCAACCCAAATCCAGCTCTAATTTCATTCATAATCTTTTTCATTCTACCCTATCCCACAAAACGACTCCATTCATGGAACCCGTTAATGGCGAGAGTTGGTTACGAGGGTAAACATTTGTTAGTGTTCTTTCATTCATTTGTTATAGTTTGAGTTAGTGCATGTTGGTAGATTTTAGGAATTGTCTAGTTTTTTGTATCGTTGATTCAATGTTTAAATTTTTTCAAATTTCAGGTCTAAATGAAAACTTTTTTGTTGTCAACTTCCACTTCGATGGCAAACTTGTGGGTAAAATGAAGTTAAAATACGTTAGAGGAAAATCACAAACAATAGACTATATAAAGCTAGACAAATGTAGTCTTTTGGAACTAAATGTCATGGTTGGCCTCACATACACAAAAGATCGGGGGGCTTTTTATGTTTGCTTACAATCTTTCTGGTGTAGATTCTGCTATTAAAATAATAAAGACTAATGCAAACGCATTTTCTTAACACAAAGACTTGGTCCACGGCTAAAAGTCGTATTGACTTCAACAAAACTTAGAAAAACAGGAAAGTTCTTATCGTTGACCTTAATGGAACTACAAGTATTGTAGTATTCTAGGTTGAAGAAGATGCACAAGGTTAGAAGAATGTTATTAAAGATAATGTAGGAATAGTTATAGAGGCTACTGATGTACAGAATGTTGGTGTACATGAGACTAATGCTAGAGTTTTAGAAGAGAGTGGTGGAAATGTAGAGGAAGAGATTTGTGTTGCAGTTGTAGATGAGAGTAGTTGTGATGTAGATGAGGAGAATGTTGGTGATGTAGAGTTTGTTAGTGTACATGAAATCGGTGTTAGAGTTGTAGAGAAGAGTGGTGGTGGTGTGGAGGATGAGCCTATTGGTGATGCAGCCCGTGTTAGTGTACAAGAGACTTGTGCTATAGTTTTAGAGGATAGTGGCGGTCATGTAAATGAGGTAACTCATGGTTGACATGAGACTGCTGTTAGAGTTGTAGAGGATGGGAGTGATTGTATACATGAGATTATAGGTCTATAGAAGACTGGTGTTGTAGATGAGGATATTGTTGAGACCGTTGTTGTACATTATGGTGTTGTAGAGAATAAGAAAGACGGTGTAGAGGAGATTGGTATTACAAGTGTAGGGGAAGATGTTTCTTTTTGATAGTTTGGATGATACATTCTTTCTAAACATTGACGTGTCATAGTTTGATACTCATATGGAACAACAAAAATAAACTATTGACGATATTAGTGTAAATGTTAGTGAAGATGACACTTACGAACCATCTGAGATGACTGATAGTTCTACTGATAGTGGTTGCTTGATACCACTTTCTCGAGAAATAGAAGCACAAACGAAATCTTCCTTCTTGTATCAAATATGATTAGAGATAATGATCTCAAACAAAATACCAAGTATGAATAAAATAAATGCAAATAACACAGTACACTTTTTACGTGGAAAACCTTCTCAGTGTAGGAAGTAAAAACCACGGGACTAATTTTGGAGTCCAACCAAATATTCACTATCAAGAGACGGGTTACAAAACTATTCTCTAGATAAAACTAGAGCCTACACCAGACAAAGTATGACACCTTCATACACAACCCTAATACACAAGATAGTGAACCGGAACCAGGAAACTCACTGAAATATGCCCAAAACGCAGTTAGAAGAAGCTGATAAAAAAACACACTTAAAAGACTCCAAATCAAAAACCCTCTGGTCAGATTGTAAAGGACAAATAGATGAGCATTCTCACCCAAATTGAAGCCGATCGGACAACGGATGATATCCTGATTCAAAGCACAAAGTTCTGCCTCAAATCGTTTTTCTCTCAAAACTGCACTATAGAATATGATGTTCATCTCAAAAGACATTGTATAAATTTATACTTATACATAAACCAAAATCTTTTGTGTTACCCATATTTGGGCTTAGCTCATATGATAATTGGACTCCCACATAGGAAGAGCCCAACAAATCTCCCCCTCACGACTATGTGGGAGGATTCATTATCACGACAATCAATCTACAATATTCAAGCTTTCCCCTAGGCAATGCCATTGTCATCATGCCAGACCCATTATCATATGTATGAAATTTATCAACCTCCATTAGTTTAGCATCAAGAATATCTCGAATCCAATGATATCTCACATTAATATGTTTCGACTTTGAGTGAAACGACGAATTCTTCACGAGATTAATATCACTCTGATTATCACATGACAGTATATACCTGTGTTTCTCAAATCCAAGTTCTTACAAGAACTTCTTTATCCATAGTTGCTCTTTACTCGCTTCTATCACTGCAACAAATTCAGCTTTTGTCGTTGAAAGGGCAACGCACTTGTGTAGTCTTGATTTTCATGAAACAGCGCCACCACAAAAGTTAATCAAATATCCAGAAGTAGACTTGCGGGTGTCAACATCTCCAGCCAAGTCTGAATCAAAAGAAGCCAACAATTCAAGTTTCTCCATCCCAAAACTGAGCTATAAATTAATGTTCCTTGCATATACCTCATAATCCATTTCACAAATTCCCAATGCTCTCTTCCCGGGTTTGACAAACTGTTCACAACACAAACACTATGAGCTAAGTCTAGACGAGTACATATCATGGCATACATGAGACTTCCAACTATAGATGTATATGGAATATTAGCCATATCTTTATTTTCTTTATTAGTTGAAGGACATTGTTTCTTGCTTAACTTTAAATGAATGGAAAGTGGTAATTTAACCACTTTATCTTTGTCCATCTTAAGCTTCTGAAGAATTTTCTCAATGTATTTTTCTTGTGACAAGAACAACTTCTTTGAATCTTTGTCTCTAGTAATTCGAATGCCAATAATCTGCTTTACCGGGCCTAAATATTTCATTGTGAAAGACTTACTTAATTGTGTCTTCAAAGAATCAATCCGCGAAGTATTCTTCCCAACAATAAGCATATCATCCACGCAAAGTAAGAGAACAATAAAATCAGCATCGACAAATTTCTTCACAAATACATAATTATCAGAAGAAGTCTTCTTGTAGTCTTGTTCCCCCATAACTGACATGAACTTCTTATACCACTGTCTTGGAGCTTGCTTCAAGAGTTTTTTTTCAGTCTACACACATAATCTTTTTTTTCTTCAACCACGACATCTTCAGGTTGTTTCATAAAAATCTCTTATTCCAAGTCACCGTACAAGAATGTTGTCTTTACATCCATTTGCTCAATTTCCAAGTCTAGACTAGTTGCAATTCATAGAACCACACGAATAGACGATATTTTACAACTGGAGAAAATATTTCATCAAAATCAATACCTTTTCTCTGACCAAAGTTGTTGACTACCAATCTTGCTTTGTACCGAGGTTGCAGAGAACTATCATCTTGATTCAACCTATACATCCACTTATTACTCAATGCTTTTCTCCCTTCATGTAGCTTCACTAACTCAAATGTATGATTCTCATCAAGTGATTGTATCTCTTCATTTATTGCTTCAATCCATTGATTTTTACACACACCACTAACAACCTTATCATAACACTCAGGCTCAACTGCATCGGTTAACAAAATATATTGATCAGAAGGATATCTAGTAGAGGGTTGTTTATCTCTAGTAGATCTTCGCGTTGGAATTTCAGGTTGTTCAACATCTTCTTCATTATTTTATTCATCCACGAAATCATTATTATGGTCACCAATATAAAAAATATGTGAATTTCTTGAAGTAGATGAGTCACCATCTGAATTTTCTTCAATTCCTGTAGGATTATGTGCAAGCGGAATATGCCCCAAATCTACCAAGTCATTCTCAGACATAGGCACTGAATTCTGAATCTTATCAATATTATGAACTATCAGATATTCCATAAATACAACATATCTGCTCCTAATAAACTTCTTATTAATTGGATAATGAAATCTGTAGTCGAACTCATCAAGACCATAACCAATGAATACACACTCTCTTGTCTTCGAATTGAGTTTACACCTCTCATCTTTAGGAATATGTGATAAGGAAATAATTCGCTAAGCCCAGTAGCAAAAGTGTTAATTGTAAAATGGGCAAATAAAATAAACCCATTAATGTATTTATTATTTGTTAGAGAGCAATATGTAAAAGAAGTAGGATGTAAAGGACTAACCATTAAATATTTAAGGACTACCTAGGACATAAATGGGGATCAGTTTCCCTACTATATAAGGGAGCCCCTTTATTCTTGGGTAGGTGGACATTCTTTAATACTTTATATTTCTTCTTTCTTTCTCCACATTTTTAGTACTAGTCACATCAAGCACTAGATCCAAGATTCCCCCATTCTTGTCATTATTTACTCATCATTGGCGCCGTCTGTGGGAACACGTGATACCTGAAAGGAAACTGCTTCTTCGAAATCACAATTTTATCTCAACAATGAATGATGAGGCGACTGGAGAAGGAGTCGGGAGAGTGGTGGCCCGAGAAATTTCGTTGTCCGAAGGCGAATGGCCCCAGACCATGATCATTATGCACATGGTCGGGACAAGCGATCGACTCTTATCATGACGAGGAGACAATTGATGTAGGATATCGCGAAGCTGAACGCTGAGAAGGAGAGGGCCTTAGACGAGAAAAGAGCTCGTGAAGGAAAAGGGAAAGAAACAATGATCGATAACCTCGGAGAAGGATCCCTAGGAGAAGGTCATCATATTGACGCCCGACCTATTCAAGGTTATCGGGAGTCCCAGCAAGACAGGGAGCGGGAAGGAAAGACCAAGCGGTACTCAAAAGATGATCGAGGCATTTCCACTGATTGCACTTCGGACGATTCGTCAGGAAGAGAATATCGTCGCAGGGAAAGACGGAATAAACTCGCACAAAAAAATAAGTCCCGACTCAAAAGGGCACCATGTTCCGACTCACCTAAGTTCAAGAAAGACAGCACCGAAAAAAGAACAGCAAACTCTCACGAAAAAGAAGAAATGCTGACACTAAGTAGAGAGGAGCGGGTAGTTCTACCCCAGGTTCAGTGGCAACCATCAATTAGCCAGATGCATGGGTACAGAGTCAGTAGTCAGTTCATCAACCATAGTTGAAGAATTCAGAAATAGCTATAGGGTAATTTTGTGTTACGAGAATCTTTTAGTGTCAAAATAGTCTTTAAGTTCTTTGTTAATGAGTCTTTTTAGAGAGAGAAAGTGAGAGCAAGACTAAGTAGAGAGAGAAATTAATATTATATTAATACTGGAATCTATAAAGCGTGTGTGGTCCTTTTATAGTAAAATTATGGGTCTCACACGCTTTAATTCCCACTTATTACATCTTTGGTCCCTATATCTTTCCACCTCTTTATAATAACTATTTCTATTGTATTCTTTACAATTATCCCCTAATACAACTTCTTCTTTATAATTCTCTCCTAATAAAACTACTTTTTTACAATTTTTCCATACGTCTTTTATTCTCCCTCGTTAGTAGGCCCCCAGTCCTAGTAAAAATATTTTTGCTGGGACTGTGAAGACGCCTCCGCTGTTCATTTCAATCCTCCTTGGAAATTTTCTTCCTCGAATATCTTCTCCTCGGATAATTCCTCTTTAAATACAAAATTTCTCCTCAAAAATGCACTTTCTTGGATATTTTCTCTTCGAATAATTCCTCTTCAAATGCAAAATTTCTCCTCGAAAATACACTTTCTTGGATATTTTCTCTTCCAATGAAAAATGTCATTCCAACAAATGTATCCTTCGAATACTGAAATACTTTTTATGCCATACTAATCAGTAGCCCCCAATCCTTGCAATATTTTAGCAAGACTTAAACCAGGCCTCGTCAGTATCGCTCATCAGAATTAACTGTATCAGCACAACATAGTCTCCAATACTAGGATAATAGATTGCAAGGATCGGATAAAAAACTGATGACGTCAGCAGTCGTAAATCTTTGTCAGCAAATATTTTTAGAGATCTTTTCCTATTCCCAAGACGTTGCATCATTGGATTGCCTCTACATCTTCTCCCGCGTTTTTTTTAATCAACAAACTTGCACCTACGTTACGCATAATGCCCCTAGGCAAACAAAAGAAAATGTCCCAATGTCTAACTTACCCTAAAAGCACATTGTCCTCTATAAATAGTGATCTCCTTCATTGGTATTCCAACATTTCCACCCTAAAATTTCTAGAGAGAGAAAGCTGGCTTATAAACCTCGTCGAATTCCAGAGTGGCTTCTTATTAGTAAAAAAATCGAAGAGAGAGTTGCTGCTGGTGAATACATTGAGCCTCAACCCCAACTTGTTGTCACTACGTTTTACGGTTCGTGGCCTCCACCAGAAAACTCTGCTGCCATCATTGCCCTCGAAATATCATAACACAATCAATTTTCTGATCTCAACCCCCTCAAACTGATGGGTAAAGATAAGCACCACGAGCACTCATCTGGGAAAAGGAAAAGACACCATAAAGAGAGAGAAAATTCGCAGGAGTGCAAACGTACCAAAGGGACTCCTTCGAATACCCTAGAACCTCCCTCTGCCTTTGGTGGTTGATAACCCTCTTCCGAAGACCAACAATTCTGGGTCAACCCTGCCAGCCACCCCTTCAATAACGGTAACCGGGAGCCCTCGATTCTCTTTGGGAAAACCACCATTACCAAAGACGAAGTGCAAGCAATGAGAAACAAAGCCTTGGTTGCCAAGGGAAAGGAAATCACCTCAGATAATCATGATCCATTGACTCAATCGATTCCTATTGCTGATCAGAGAAAAGTCATCAAAATTCCCTCAGAGTCGTCTAGTCAAAGGCTCGCCACTCTTCCAACGATATCTGAAGAGCAAGCTAGTCGGATTGCCCCCAAATCTAAAAGAGACATTACATTTCCCTTGGAACTTGATGTCATCGCAGGCAACAATATTCGAGGGATCGAGAACAAACATATGGTTGCTCTGTACAATATATCCTACAAGGACTTTTTACCTTTGGAGGAAACTATGCTGAGGACCCGGTGGTGCATTCCTTCGTATATTGACATTAGGTTCCCCTCGAAAGGTGAGACTCCTTTATCAGTGAGGGATAATGAACTAGTTGTGTATGCTGAAATTATGAATTGGGGACTAAGATTTCCTTTAGACCTATTTTTTATTGAATATTTTGCCAAGATTGACCTATGCCCTTCACAAGCCGGTCCAAATATGTGGTTCACACTGATGGCATGCATCATGGCTTCGAGAATTTCAGGCCAAGAAGTTTCCTTGGAAGAGCTCATCGGACTATCTGGCCTAGCTATAAATCCGTTTTTCCCTTTTTACTCATTGACTTTTGGTCAAAGACAAAAAGTTTTAAAGGACTTGCTAGAGGCTGACAAGAAGTGGAGGCAGCAATTCATCTACTTTTCAGGTCATTGGGAGACAGGCTCAGAGTCAACCCCTTCGAATCCTCATAAGCTATCCCCCCTGTGGACCAACAAATGTAAGTCCACAAACTGTTTCATTTACATTGACTCCTCGAATAATTAGGTTCTAACTTAAGGTCTTTGTAGCTATGACTGGTGTCTCAAAACCATACGCAAACTAGGTGGAGAGTGCCACCACCATCTTCACCAACTTGAGCGAATGGGCCAAAGAACACTAGGAGAATAGATTCTGCTTGTGCTTTATGAACAACAACTTAGCCATGAGTCGACTCTGGAGGTTAAACCCCCTTGACCGGTTGACCCTGAAAGAACTGATGACCCCCCTCTCAAGAAGAAGTTCTAAAGCGAGTGACTAAGAAGGATATAATAATTTATCATCTGAAGCGTTCTCGTGCTAAAAGTTATTTGGGTGGATCCGACGAGGAGGTTTCCACAAAAGACCTTCAGTCAGACACTGAAGGGTTAGTTACTAATGAAGAGCCATCCGTATCAGCCAGCACTGTTGCACCTAGTTCAATTTCCCCTCTAAAGAAATCGGTTCACCCTTCCAAGAAAAAAGATCCCAAGATAAAAGAAAAGAAGAAAAGGTTGTCTTGGAGCCTATCTAAGAATTATCGGAAGATGGTAAAACACAAGATGATGTCCAAGAAGTTGTTCAAGTCACAAAGCCCCAGGATGATGTCCAGGAGGTGTCAAGTGGGCCGGAAAAAGAAATCAGAGAAAATTGTAGTCCAACACCCCATTCTCCTCTTACCCAAGCTTCAAATCCTTCTCATTTTGACAACACTCCCACAGTAGCACCACTCCCAATTCCCCGAAGCCATCCTCCTCAGAACGTTGATCTTAATATTCTAACAGGGGAGACTTCGGATTACGATCCCACAGTACTAGGCTCACCCTCCAATTCCTTTGAAATTCCTCAGCACGACGAATTCGCATTAAGTCTTCGCAGCATTCTTCACTCTTCTGTCATCATGGGACGAAGAATGCAGCATCTGGAAGACCAAAAAAATCATTACAAGTTCAAGGCATCGCTTGCCTCCTCGAAACTTGAAGAGGCAAAGAAAAAATATGCCATTGTTGAAAGTCAAGCATATGCACTTTACGAGAAACTGCCAGCCTCAGAAAATTACGTGATTATGCTCGAAATATGCTGCCAAAAAGAGAGAGACCTCTACCAAAAAAACCGGGGGCTCAAGAAAAACTCTTAACAGAACTTTAAAAGGCTCACCAACTGGTATGCAAAGGGTTTAAAGACTGTTGTGATGATTATGAGAAAGTTACGGAGGACAGAAAGAAGTTGGTGAAGCGAATCGAAGATTTTCCTCGGCAAGTTGAGGAGGAGAAAGAAAAAGTCGTGAATGTTTATGCGGCTAAGTGTACAGATAACCTTAACGCACGAGATGCTACAATTCGATCATGGCTGATCACCCAAATTCATGCAGAACACCCTGAGTATGAATTGGGGAGTTTTTGGAAGCTTTTCGCCCCCGACCTTCGCCCTCCTAACATTGTGGTGGGTGATAGTGAAGCGTCAGACTCAGAGGAGAGTAACTCCTTGAAAAATTCTGATTAGGGAAAAAATGTTAGTCTTGTGTGGCAATTTTTGTGTATAAGTCCTTGTAAGGCAATTTTTGTAACCCATCTGATGTTCTCCGAGGAGCGTTTTATAACTTGTAACTCCTTGAATTTTTGTGTATGCCACTTCGTTGAAATAACAATTTTATAACTTGTTAATCTCCATATTTCTCATATGAAAAAATAGGTGTTCGAACTTGCGTTGAATGATTGTTTTTGTACCGATTTGCATCGTAATATTCAGTATTTGCTGCGCTAAGGCTGATGAGTCCGGATTTTGTCACCACTCTTAATGAGAACCGGACAGGGGCAATTCAGACAACATCCACCTACTAAACTGTCCGAACTTGACTAAAGTATTATTAACTTAATCACTTCATGACTAAGCTAATTACTTGCCTACTTAAAACTAATGGGTCTTTAAACTCGAACCGAATCAATTAACACAACCAGAAAGCCTATGTAGCCCAAGGATAAGGGTATAAATACCCAACCACCTTCATTAAATGAGAATAATGAAAATTAAATACAACAAGGCAGCTCAATTCTCCCTCTACACTCTATCCAAACATTAAATACCTTTAAAATACCACAAAACTCTGGAAAAAATTACCCTTAAACAAAAATAAACCTCAACAAATTGGCGACCACAGTAGGAGCCCGAAGGTGCCTGAATCTAACATTCAAAACCATCAGAAAAAACCAGTTCGGATGAATCCAGACATGCAGGAAGTACCACCAGCTTTGGCAGAAGTGGTGGGAGAAAATGATGAATATACCATTGAGGAGCGAGATAGGTTCAAAGTTGAAATAGAAGCTCTGAGGGCTGCCAAGAGGGCAGAGATGGGCACAAAAGAGAAGTTTAAGGCGTCAGTTCATCATACTGACAATCCAATGGAGCATGAGCCCTCAAAAACCCATATGAGCATGGAAAAGACTCATGCTAGCTCAAAAAATTATCACCGGTATAAACCGGTGGAGAGCTCTGATTCAGACTCAAAATCTTCCAGCAGCTCCTCAAGTGAAGATGGAGTCGAAGAATCCCTGTCATCCAGCAGTGATGAACGCCGTTCTAAAAAGAAACAAAAGTTAGTAAAAAAATACTCAAGAAAAAGGGATAGGCATGAAAAGTTAAAGAGGCATATAGGCAAAGGATCGTCTCATAGCCGGAGACACGTAGATCGGATGGTGATGGATCATTTTGCCTTCCATGATGAACCGGGTATCTTTGCAACTCCTAATGATGATACCGTTTTCAGTCGTGGCCGGAAACCTTCCTAAGAGGTTTGACAGTACAAGAATGGAAAAATACGATGGCAGTAAAGACCCAGATAACCACTTGGAACAGTTCAAAAATTTCATGATGAATTTTGATGATGACGACAAGTTGCTTTGTAGAGCATTCTCCCAATCATTTACGGGGAGTGCTCTGAAGTGGTACAACAGTTTGCCACAAGGCTACATCAGAAATTTCAATACTTTTTGGGTGGCTTTTCGAAGACATTTTGTTGGAAGTAAGGGGGTAAAGGGCAATGGAGACACAATTATCCATTGTGCCCAAGAACCGAACGAATCTCTAAAAGAATACATAAGTCAATTTGTAAACACCAAAAATGGGTTGGCTGATTGCTTTGAACAAGTAGCAATAGCTTCTCTGAGGCAGGCCTTAAACCCTGGAAACTTGGTTGATTCAGTAACCAGAAAAAGGCCATGACATGGGGAGGTCTGCTGAATCGGGTTGGAAAGTAGATTAATGTAGATAAAACAAAGAAAACTAGGGTGCACATGCAGGTGAGGTCTACTCCGGCTGCACCAAATCCAAACCAAAACTAGTCCGGAAACAAGGCTGGGGAGGCCGGGTAGAGTCATAACAGAGCCAAAGCTCAGTCTCAGCCAGCTGCACCAGCCCAGAGTCAACAATCTAGAAATAAACGAGGGCCTTGGGTTCAACCGGAGTGGTTTACAGAATTAAAGGAAAACGTAGCCACCATTTATGACAAAACGAAAGACGAAGTACATTATAGAAGGTCGGCTGCGTTACAGTCTCCTAGGGAGAGCCGCAATAATTATTTCTGCCAGTATTACAATGATATTGGTCATACCACTGAGGATTGTATTGCTTTAAAGCAAGAATTCCAGAATTTGATTGAAAGAGGAAAATTGGGAGCATGTGTTAAAAGAAGAGGTGGAAATATGCCTGATAACGCTCATCGGGCTGGTCCAAACAATGCAGGAACATCGGCTCCGGAAGGGGCTATGGTGATAATCGAGAGGTTCGATGTAGATTCAGAATACTTGGACCCTGATCCGATCCAGAATAAAGTGGGTTTTATTGTGGAACGTTGCAAGACGGTGTCTGGGCTTATTAAGGTTTTTGAATCACTTACAATATTCGGAGGGGACACCATGACTGCACCAACTGCTTCATCAAGAAATAGGCACGTTCATACTTTAGCTACCCAACTTGAAGGAGGCATGACCTCCTATCAATCGTAAATTCCTTTCCCTTTTATTGTTTTTGACGAGGATGATCAGAGGGATATTGTCGGTCCACATGAAGATGTTGTGGTCATAGGAGCATCCATTGGAGGCAATGATATAAGGCGAATTTTGGTGGATACCGGAAGTTCGGCCAATATTCTCTTTTTAACTTCCTACAAAAAGATGAAAAATCCAGCAGTAATTCAACGTTCGAACAGGTCGATTGTGGGTTTCACAAGAAGCTCAACAGACGTGATCGGAGAATTCGAGGAGGAGGTTTTATTGGGCAAAGGCCCTTTTAAAAAGATGGTTAGAATACTTTTCGTCGTTATGGATTGTCCCACTTGTAATAATGCTATTCTGGAGAGGTCTTGGCTCTTTAGGATGCATGCCGTGGCCTCAGCAGTCCACCAATGTTTGAAATATGATGTGCAAGGACAAGTGGGAGTTGTTCAGAGCAGCCAAAAGGTGGCAAGAGAGTGTTATGCAACAACACTGGCTCCTCGGACGTTGGGGGCAGTTTGGATCAATGAGGAATAACAGTTTGAGGGGCTTTCTGGGGGAGAGGGTGAAATTGATGACCCCAGAGAGACCCCTGGAGTTTTAATACCGATTGAAGAAGTTGAATCACATTCTTTGGATGAAGGAAAAAGTGTCAAGATAGGATCCAAGATGACATTGGAATTAAAGGGTAAAATGTTAAAATTCTTGAAAGACCATCAACATGTTTTTGCTTGGTGCAATGCTGATGTTACCGGAATACCAGCAGATATTATATCACACCAACTGTCCATCCAAAGGGACATAGTACATGTGATACAAAAAAGAAGAGCTTTTTCTAAGGAAAAGGCTGATGTCATAGTTCAGGAGGTCGACCGACTTACTAAAATGGGGCACATAAAGGAGTCTCAGTACCCTTTATGGACAGCCAATCTGGTATTGGTAAAAAAGAAAAATGGCAAGTGGCGTATGTGTATCGATTTTACAGATCTCAACAGAGCTTGCCCAAAGGATTTATACCCAGTCCCCCGGATTGATCAGTTGGTGGACTCCACATCTGGAAACAAGCTGCTATCTTTTATGGATGCCTTCTCCGGGTATAATCAGATTCAAGTGGATCCAAAGGATCAGGAGCATACTATATTTGTTACTGATAGGGGCCTTTATTGTTACAAGGTGATGCCATTTGGGTTAAAAAATGCTGGGGCTACTTATCAAAGGTTGGTAAACAAGGCTTTTGCTGATCAAATTGGAAGAAACATGGAAGTTTACATCAATGACATGATGGTGAAAAGTGTGGATGAAGAACTACACTTGGCAGATCTCCAAGAAACTTTTACTAACTTAGTGAAAGTAAATTTGAAATTAAACCCGGAAAAGTGTGTGTTTGGAGTGCAGTCCGGGAAATTCTTGGGGTATGTAATAAGTGAGCAAGAGATACAACATGATCCGGACTAACTTAATGCTTTACTACAAATGGAGCCTCCTCGAAATATTAAAGAAGTACAACGATTGACTGGGAGGCTGGCTGCATTAAATCGATTCATATCAAGATCTTCGGACAGGTGTGCCCCCTTTTTTCAGACTTTGAAAGGTGCAAAGGACTTTGATTGGTCCTCACAGTGTGATGAGGCCTTCGATGAAATCAAAAAGCATTTGTCCTCCCCCAAGAATTTGTTTAAACCTGTTGATGAAGAGACTCTTTTCATATACTTGGCGTCTCTAGTTGTGCCATAAGTGCAGTATTGGTGAGGGAGGTAGATAATTATCCCCGTCCGGTGTATTACATTAGCAAGAGTTTAATTGACGCAGAAAAACGCTATTTGAAGCTTGAGAAATTAGCACTAGCCCTGGTGATTGCTGCGAGGAAGATGAGGCCTTATTTTCAGGCTCATCCCATTATTGTCCGGACGTCTTTTCCCTTAACAAACGTTCTCCAAAATGCCGACATTTCAAGTAGAATGACTAAGTGGTCAGTGGAATTGGGAGACTACGATATTGACCCCTCGGACAGTAGTCAAAGCCCAGGCGGTAGCAGATTTCTTAGTTGAATTTCACTCAGATAGGGATACTAAGCTGTGAAGACAAAAAAGTATGGGTCGTCCGGACTGATGGTGGATCAAGTACCATGGGATGTGGTACTGGGGTATGTTTGACCTCTCCGTACGGTGACAGAATGTACCAAGCTATATGTTTTACTTTCAGGGCTTCTAATAATGAGTCTGAATATGAAGCTGTTATAGCTGGTTTGAAATTAGCTCTTATTTATGGAGCCAAAAGGGTCAAGTTGATGAGCGATTCTCAGCTTCTTATCCATCATGCACAAGGTCAATCCGAAGCAAAAAAGGAGCAGCTGGTTAAATACTTACTTCTTCTTAAATAAGTGGCACTTAATTTCAAGAGCATCATTTATGAGCACGTACCCCGAACAGAAAATATACTGGCAGACTCCTTGGCAACCATAGCATATACGGAGTCCTACCCTTGGATTCATGTGCGGGAGTGCCCATCCATTCAAATCAATCCGGATAAGGAAGAAGAAAGTTTCAATGTACAGATAAAACAGCCTCAAGATTGGAGATTTCCTCTCCTTCAATATCTCTCAGATGTCATCTTACCTCCGGAAAAATCAGTAGCAAGAAAAGTAAAGTACAAGGCTTGTGGTTTTGTCATCCTAAGAGATATTCTTTATAAGAAGTCTTATAGTAAACCCCTCTTACGATGTTTGGGGGTCGACGAGTCTCAAATAGTACTCTCCGAGTTACATGATGGTGAGGGATCAGCTCACTGTGAATTCAGTGCTCTAACAAGAAGATTTTTGTTAGCTGGGTACTATCGGCCCTCCATAATGCAA
The DNA here is from genome assembly GCA_036936605.1 of Limnanthes douglasii subsp. nivea. Lineage (NCBI taxonomy): Eukaryota > Viridiplantae > Streptophyta > Magnoliopsida > Brassicales > Limnanthaceae > Limnanthes > Limnanthes douglasii. The sequence continues at coordinate 688,579 of JAUPFV010000001.1, forward strand.
GATGCTAGGGAGTTGGTAAAAAAGTGTGACCCATGCCAGAGATATAGCAATGAAATTCATACCTCAACCATCCCTTTAGAGTCGATTTCTGAGCCAATACCTTTTGCTCGATGGGGGTTGGATTTAGTGGGACCTCTACCCATGGCATCCGGGGGCGCAAAACTATAACCGTTGATATTGATTACTTTTTGAAGTGGATCAAAGCAGCTCCATTGGCAGGTACAACATCAAAAGCTGTTGTAAAATTCATTTTATCCAATATCTGTTGCAGATTTGGAATTCCACAAAAGATAACAACAGACAATGGGCCACAGTTCGACAACAAAGAAATGGAGAGTTTCCGTGCCTCTAGAGGAACACAACATTGTTTTTCTTCCCCTTTCCACCCACAAGCAAATGGTCAGGTCGAAGTGGCCAACAGGACAATACTGTCCGGTTTGAAGAAGAATTTAGAAGGGGCTGCTGGAAAATGGCCAAGTTATTTGCAAGAAGTTTTGTGGGCTTGCCGGACCACTCCTGGGGATGCAACACAAGAGTCTCATTTTACCTTAGTATATGGGATGGATGCCATTGCTCCCATAGAAGCTACTCTCCCTTCATTTCGAGTTCATAACTTTTCCGAACACGCTAACAAAGTAGCAATCAGAGGCCAGCTTGACTTAATAGAAGAAAGAAGAGTTAAGGCTCACCTTAGAGCTGTACACTATCAAGGTTTGATGAGAAGTATGTTCGCTTCTAAAATTAAGAGAAGGGATTTTCAACCGGGGGATAAGGTATTGAGAAAAGTTTTCCTACATACTAAAGAGAAGCAGTTCGGTAAGTTGGCTCCAACTTGGGAAAGACCCTATGTGGTCATTGAAAAGCTTAAGCCTGGGACATACCGGCTCCAAGACAAAGATGGAAGGATTTTGAATCACCCCTGGAATATTGAACACCTCCTGTTGTACTTGGAATAGAAATTATGTAAATATTTACTTGTTTAAAAGTTCATGTAAATATTTGAGGGCATACTCTTTCCAGCCCTGGTGGCGCGGGGAGGTTTTAATGAGGTGTCCGGGCTTTTTTATAAAATTTGATGCCTTCTTAAAAATCCGGAGTGTTTTCACTTAATAGTTTTTGGTGAAATTTTTATTTGAACAGACCAGATTAAATTGGAGGAGTGATGACTACTTAAACATTTGTCATCGGAGAATTTAAACACTCTCACTTTAGAATACTTATGAAATAACTAAGGGTTGTTTAAACATTGGCCACCAAAATTGAAAAACTATAAAAGAATGCAAGAGTTGTGCAAAATAAAACTACCCATTAAAACATACGAAGTGCCTTGTCCACCCAAAGACTTTGAGTTTTCAAACGAAAAGGTTTATCCGAACAGGAGCCGGACACGATTACAAAAAATTCCTTGGCCATCCAAGGACTTTGGTTCAATCACAAAAAATAAAAAAAGATATTCAACACTTCAAGACTAAGCTTTCTTGGATGGCTCAGCCTCACTAGTTTTCTTCTTATTGGGATCGTCATTTTCCTCATCTGGACTTTCCCCGGTTTTCTCTTCCTCATCAGTAGTATCGTCCCAGCCACTAGAATAGTCATGCTTGTCACCGTCAGCCATAATATGGTGGGGAAGGTCCTCATACTCTACAAAAGTCCATAAGTCTCCCAGTATCCTATTCGGGAATTTCTCATGAAAGAGCAAGACTATGTCCGACTTCACTTTAACAAACTTTTCTTCCTGAGTATCTATTACTTGGTTGGTATAAGCATCAATCATATCTTGGATTTTTGCCTCTTGCTCCTTTAGCAAATCAACTTTTTCTTGTGTAGCCTTGGACACCGAGTCCTCGATGGAGATCTTGCCATTGGTTAAGTATGAATGACCTTGTCCCTAACCCTCACCTCTTCTCGGGAAGAAGAGAGATCTCTCTCGAACTCGGTTTGCTTTGTTCGGAGTTCTTTAATAGTATCTTCCAAAGTGGCTACCTTTGTGGCCCAATCCTCGTGGTTCTTCTTCAACTCCTCATTTTCCCTCTTCAAAACATCAGCATTTGGATTGGCAGTGAGGAGGTCGCTAGACAATTTCTCTTTGTCAGAATTAAGGGCATTAATGATGGATGACTGACCTCATACTTGCTTCTCCAAATTAAGCACTGGCTGGATATTACTTAATATAGAGTGAGTTATGACATCTCTTTCACTTGAGACAGAGAAAGACTTACCATTGAAGGTAACGATGTTCGAAGAACACGGGGGGAGGTAAGGCCCATCAAAATCATCCTTAGGGAGGTTTTCGAAGTAAAGACCAATTTCTTCAAGACCACTAATATTAACACCATCAATGCTGATATCCCCTCATGCACCCCCTCCGGTTTGAAAGTCACCATGAATGCCTTATGCTTGAGTTGGGTCAGTAGGGTCAACAGGGGGAAGAGGCTCCGGATGCCGGAGGGAAATTTCATCACCCTTGGAGGTTTTCTTCTTCTTGGCCTCCTTGTCCTTTCCTTCTGCTCCTCGTTTCCTATCTTTCTTAGAAGCCTTTGAGGATTTTAGAGATCCTACCACTTCTCTAGTACTTTCATGCTCCACTACTTGTAGAAGAGCGATATCAATTTGTCCTTGATCTCGCCCCTCTTGGTTTGTTGGGGTAGCTTCCTCTACTTCGGTAGGATTGGCTTCAACTGTACTCTGCTTGCCTTTACCTTTTTTGCCTTTCATTTTTCTTGGGGCTTTAGCTCTACCAGGTAGATACAACGACCCATCCGGTGCATCTATTCTCCTGAGGGTTACTTCCGAAGGGGGTGGGGTGGTTAGTTCCTCCCAGGATAAGTCCCTCCGGTCAGTTGTATTCCAAAGGTAGGACCTTGTTAGATTGCCTCCGGTAAAAGCATTGTGGAAGCGATTTCCCCACTTCTCAGCAGTCCAAGCATTTAGCTTGGAGCAAGTGGTCTGCCCAGCCTTCAAGTGGTCACTAAAGTCCTTAGGCAGGACTACCAAAAAACAAAAAAAACAAAAAAAAAAACAAAAAAGAGACAAGTTAGATAAACAAATTTGTGATAAATAAATATGGAAATGTGAGATGAGATTCTTACCATCGCTTCGCCATCTGCTGGTAAGCAGACTCGGGTTGACACCGGTTTTAATCTTCCTCCTATTCTCTCAGGAATTGAGTCTTCCAATTCCTTTCCGACTCAAGCAGGTCGTCCACTACTTTGTAATTATCACCCATGTTGAAGTGATAAAAGGGGATAAGGTGGTTCTTGTAGAGGCTGGCCACAGCTGCAAACTGCTCCATTGGAAGGGGAATTCCGGAGAGCCTAGAGGCCATAATACAGGCCATAAGAGTATACAATGCGTTGGGGCTCAATTGGCTTGGGCAGAGTTTGATGAGGTGAAAGTATTTGACTATCTCTGGGTCTAGGGGAAACCTTAGTCCCCAGTTTAAGAGCTCAATGAAGAAAACTATTTCACTGAGCTTGCAGTCTATCGGGGTCTTCGGATCCATCGGAATCCTCACCTTGACATTCTCCGGGATCCCCCCCATTTTGTTCGTATCCGACCCAGTTCGGATGTGTGGATGAAAGCATAATTAACTTTTTGCAAAGCTAGCAGGTATTTGACACTTACCTTGTGGAAGCAAGGTCCCACTTTTCCCATAAGACTCTCCAGAAAATCTGGATATTTTAAGCATAGCTTCTCATTGCCTTTGTCCTTCTTGGCAGCAGCAGCCTCACTTGTTTGCCCGGAGACTTCAGACTCAAAAGGATCTTCTTCAATAGAATCCTCCAACACTTCTTCCATTATCATGGAAGGGTTATCAGTTGTTTTTGGGTGAGGGGAGCTAGTGGTTTGCTCAGCATGCCCTCCGGAGGGTTGGGAATCACTGGCTTCTTGTAGTCTGGACTCCGGCTGGGGCTCAGATGCAGTGGTTTCTTTCCGGAGACTTGAACTAGATGCATCCGGACCGGACAACTTGTCCTTAGGAGTCTTAATGGGTGCTTCTGACCTTGTATTGCTATTTTAGCCCCTGATTTGGAAGGTGTAGCTTTTGGAGCTTGCTCTTTCACCAAGCGGCCTCTTCTCCGATCTACTAACTTCTCTGGAGAGGCGTTAGCATCCGATCCCATGGAAATGAATGGGGAAGGTTTCTTAAAACTGGTGACTGCCTGTCTTGGTTCAACAGTAGGCTCTGATTCCTGAACCGATGAACCCGAAACATTTCCTTACTCTTCCATGATTCTGCTCATATTAGGAACTATTTCCAGAAAGCGATTATCGTCAGAACAATCTTCGCTTCCCACAGACGGCGCCACTGAAGAATTCAGAAATAGCTATAGGGTAATTTTGTGTTACGAGAATCTTTTAGTGTCAAAATAGTCTTTAAGTTCTTTGTTAAGGAGTCTTTTTAGAGAGATAAAGTGAGAGCAAGACTAAGTAGAGAGAGAAAGTAATATTATATTAATCTTGGAATCTATAAAGCGTGTGTGGTCCTTTTATAGTACAATTATGGGTCCCACACGCTTTAATTCCCACTTATTACATCTTTGGTCCCTATATTTTTCCACCTCTTTATAATAACTATTTCTATTGTATTCTGTACAATTCTCCCCTAATACAACTTCTTCTTTATAATTCTCTCCTAATAAAACTACTTCTTTACAATTTTTCCATACGTATTTTATTCTCCCTCATCAACAGTAATGAAGGATTATATGGAATTCCTACCGAGGGGCTCGGTGGTGTCTCTTTCGGTTTTGGTTTGAATTGGAGAGCATCACCGCTATCAGATGAGATACTGTCGGGACACCTCCCGAAGAGATTTGACATATCTAAATTAGAGAAATATGATGGCAAAAGAGACCCAGACAACCATTTGGAAGCTTTCAAGAACTTCATGTTGAGTTTCGATAACGATGACAAGTTGTTATGCCAAGCTTTTTCAATGACCTTCAAGGACCGGGCCTTTAAGTGGTACAACCGGTTACCATTGGGTTGCATAAAGAATTTTGGGATGTTTTGGATGATGTTCCGACAACAATTCGTGGGAAGCAAAAGCTTCCGAGCTAATGGAGACACAATCGCCAACTGTAAACAAATGTTGGGAGAGAGTCTCACGGATTATAACAGGTGCTTTATCGATGCAAAGACCGACCTTGACCACTGCGAGGAGAATGTGGCACTGACAGCATACCGTTTAGGGCTGCTCCCAGGACCGATGAAACAAACAGTTACAAAGAAGCAGGATTTTACTTTTTCCGCCCTTTTACCTCAGGTGGAAAAGCAAATATTGATAGAGGAAACTGAGGCTTCCGAGTTGGCAGCACAGATCTAACAGAGCGCACATGTATCGGTAGTTATAAAACAGGGCCCTCAACCTTTCTATGTCCCGCAAGCTCAGCCAATCAGCACGATACCACCAGCTCTGCCCGTACTGGCCAAGCCTCATACGTCTCAGTTTCAGAGGACTAAACAGACCAATCAAGTAGTCACATTACCCATTTCCAACAAATGGATCCGATCTGCCTACTTTGTTGACTTAATGAAATGCGTATCTACTATCTATGAAAAGACTAAAAAGAGCGGGATTTATCGAAGGACTTTTCCCATCCCAACACCTCAGAAAAGCAAAAATAATCGATACTGCAGATACCATGAGGATGTGGGGCACGATACCAAGGACTGTATTTCTCTCAAAAAGGAAATACAGATGCTGATAGAAAACGGAAAATTACTCGAGTATGTAAAGAAAAAAGCACAACAGGGTGCAGCTTCTAAAGAAATCGTGACAATTCAAAAATCATAGACAACAAAGGAAATTTCCGAAGTAATCAATCTTTTTTATGTATCCGTCGAATATCTCGACCCCGATGTCAGTCGTAACATCATCAGGGTCATATAAGAAGAAGTTGTGGAAAGACGAAGGAAGGTAAGCAGCTTCTATCAATATTTTGAATCCTTGACTATCTTTGGGGGTGACTCTATGGCAGGGATCACCCATTCTTCCCGGAAACGACATATTGTGAATCTGGCGACTCAGTTGGAGGCTCGGTCGTCTCCTTATGTGAAATGAAACCCATCACCAATTTTATATTTTGAAGACGATGACATGAGGGACATAGCTGGTCCCCACTGCGAGAGAAGAAGTCCGTCGTATCCTCTTTGACACCGGAAGTTCGGCAAACATAATCTTTACGTCTACGTTTTCCAAGTTTAAGAAACCCCCAGTGATTACACGTTCAGACCAAACTATTGTGGGATTTACAGGTTCGGCTGTAGTGGTAATAGGAGAATTTGAGGCGTAGTTCAACTCGGTCGCGGGCCGTTCAAGAAAGAGGTCACCATTCTATTTGTCGTGGTAGATGCGCCAGCTTCTCATAACGTGATTTTTGGCCAGTCATGGTTGTCGCGGATGCATGCGGTGACGTCTACTATTTATCAATGCTTGAAGTACGTGGTTGGTAACAATGTGGGGCAGTGAGAAGCATCCAGAAAGCAGCGAGAGAATGCTACCAGGAAGCTTTAGCACCAAAAGGCGATCAGGATATAGAGCAAGTTCGAGATTAGTAGTTAAGGGGACTTCCATTGGGGTCGTTACCTGTGGACGATCCCAGGGAAGCTCCCAGCTTTTTAACTACCGATGAGGATTGCGAGAGATACCAGTTTACCGAAGGGAAAATCTTGCAAATCGGAACTAATTTGTCGCCGGTTTTCAAGGCAAAATCGATTTTACTACTACAAGAGAATTTGCATTTGTTCGTTTGGTGTTCGGAGGATGTAACCGGAGTCCCAGAAGACCTTATAATTCACAAGTTGGCTGTTAACAGAAATGTCCGGCCCATCTCACAAAAACGTCGAGCTTTCTCACCAGAAAAAAGGAAATTATTCTAGGAGAAGTCGAAAGAATGCTCAGCGTCGGTCATATCAAGGAGTCGAGTTACCCGCAGTGGACATCCAATCCCGTTTTGGTCAAAAATAAAAATGGCAAGTGGAGGATGTGCGTAGATTTTACCGACCTCAACCAAGCATGTCCCAAGGACCCCTTCCCAATGCCAAGAATCAACCAATTGGTTGATTCGACGTCAGGTAACAAACTACTCTCTTTTATGGACGCATATGCAGGATATAACCAAATCAAGCTAAACTCAACAGACCAAGAAAGCACGACGTTCATCACCGAGCGGGGGCTGTAGTGTCTCAAGGAAGGTTTTAAGTCTGATTATAGACCAGTATTGGTATTGAATGGATGATTTTTAAAAGAAGCATTTGGGGGCAGTTGCTTGTGGTTGTTGTGGTGGATGGAAATGACCAAATACACCCATTGGATTAGGCTATTTTAGAGTCTAAAAACAAGGATAATTGGGTTTTTTATGTAACTACTAGGTGATTATATCGACATATAGAACCATGGTAGCTTTACATGGATATTGGATATAAAAAAAGTCTTTACCAACCTTGCAAGCTTTGTTCAAATTACAGATTATGTGCAAGGCATCTGTACGCCAACATGAAGAAAACATTCCCTCGTAAAGAGGAGCACAATATGCTTTGGACTTGCGTTAGGTCCACATAGGTTGAAGAATTCAATTACTATATGGAACATATGATACAATGCAATCAAACTGCTTACGATTGATTGCGGGGCATACCTTATTCGCAATGGTTAATGGCACATTACGACCTCGAGAGTAAATATTTTATGTTGACTAGCATTCTCGAATAAACTTTTAACTTAGTAATTTTACAGTATCATTATGAGGGTATAATTAGTTTGTTTGAAGGAATAAAGGAACAACCAATTAGGAGTAATGTTAAGAAGAGGAAAGATGTCCAAAATAGGATCAACAGAAGGATAAATCAGAAGTTCTTCAACCTCATATCACAGTGTCAACAACTACAAAAAAATTCAAATCATACAACACCCAAAAATACATAAAGTGTTAAGGTATTGGCCATAATAAAAGAAAATATAATGGTGAATCAATAGGTACATCTACGGTTTATGACTCGCTCGAAATTAGTACATGTACAAAGACAACAAGGAAATGAATATACAGAAGTACTTGTAAGTCTTAACTTATTTTTATAATTTTTATTTATCCTTTACATTATTCGTTACTTTGTATTATTTTATAACAGTTAACAAGAGTTGGTGTTGGTAATCCAGGAGTACAATCTGACGTAAGTTTTACTAACTTATCCGATTTTGCATAGTTGATATTATACTTATGATTGTTGTTGTTGAGTATATAAATAATAGTAAAAAAAAGCTCATATAGAAGTTCTTTTGGTCCCACTACAACTCATATAAAAGTGTATAAATATACTCATAATTGTTGCTATTAAGTGTCTAAATATACTGAATATGGATATGCATATGGTTCTTGTATAAATATAGTGTTGTTGTTAAGTGTATATGATTCTCGTATAAATATAGTGTTGCTGTTAAATGTAGTTGTTGTGAAAATTCGGTTTTTGTGTTTTTTTAGAAATAGCTAGGCTATATCAAGGTGTTGTTTTGTTGATCAAAATCTCATTTTAGTTTTAAAATAAAATTTTGAATTGTCTAAAATACCCCTAGCTTATAAAAACACATAGCTGATACAACCATCCATAATTTAATATATTCACCATCACTGCAACTAAACAACACTATCCTAACAAAAAAAACCAACTTAAATCCATACAATAATCTTGTAAATTATACATTTAAGTGATTAAAACGATGATTTTAGTCGCAACATAAAAAAAATTGGAGAAGGATGAACCATTAACGGATCCTCTAGAGACACAAATCGAGGTATATTTCAATTTAACATTAATTTCAGTGGGCATTTCGCACGATTGGCGCACGTCGATGTACAAACCAACGCACCCACGTTGCATGAATTGATGCAAAATCACGTGTGCGACTGTTCTGAATTGATGCAAAATCGTGGGCCTTATTTTTATGCAAATTTACATAATTTCACGCAACCCGGTGCACAATTTTTCTAGTTTTTTTGCAATTGTGTGTACAAGTTTGCCGCAATTTGTGCAATTTTATACGTAATATTGCAGTATTTATGGTATAATCATACATGATTTACGCAGTTGTCGATTTAATAAATGCGATTATTCGGGTATCTTACATTCATATATGTTGTAGGATCAGAACAACCACCATATTCGATGCCCGATTACACACATATTTTTAATACCCACAATTATTACACCAATGCGATTTGGATGCATGGGTTGAATCTGAAAGTAGGAAGTTAGGATTCATCACTTGTAATGTTAAATATAACGATAGTAGTAAAATTAAAAAACACCTATGATGTATTATAAATGCAAGAGGCGTAGTGTTTACAAAACCTAAGCTCAAACCGGGGTTTGTGAATTAACGACGACAATGTACATAAACAATATGATTTCCCCTTCACGTTGAGGGGAGGTCCAGTTGAAGAAGTACGTGGTTATTGGAGATTGATAGTGGTAAACGAGAAACACAACCACAAACTATTTTTACACTCGAGTGGTCATTCCCGAGCTGCTAGATAAACCATGGTATAAAGATTTAAAACTCTTAAAATATATCAAGCATGCATATAATTTAAAACGTCCATAAAAAACATTGTTTGGTAAATTAAGTAGGAAACCCTCAAATGCAATACTTGTTTGGTAAACTAAAAGAGCACGAGCATTTCGTATGAGAGCGAACAAATGATATAACTAACAAGATCCTCGAATTATTTTTCGTGCATCCTACAAGTATAGAGTTTTTATAATGGATAGCATATACAAGAATACAAACTACAAAATGAATTTTCTAGACATTGTTGGTGTAACATCAACGAACAAGACATTTTTCATCAATTTCATTTTTTAGCCCCGTAAAACAAACGAACTACAAGTGGGATTTGATCAACTTATTTTCTTCCTTTGTAGTTTTATAGTCCCACTGAGATTCCATCTCAACTTCCTATTTTTTTATTAGAATTTGGGCATGCACATATTCTAGTTGGCCCTCCGTTATATTGTCGATGACCAAACAATATGATGTTGCTCGTCGTTGAAATTGAAAACCAAGTTGACTCGTTATTTCATTGGATACATCCACCTAGTTTTCACCTCGTCCAAATGTCTTGAAATTTATGTGGCTCGACATGATCTCTAATATATAAATAGTACAATTGGCATAACACTGCCTCCAAATAGGGTTTACCGCATTCCTCGCTATAGGTTTTCGCCACTTCTACATAGGATTTCTTCAAATATTCATTTTCTACAACAATCCTACAAAAAAAATTATATTTAATTGTGTGATTTTTTTAGTTTAAGTTCGTAGAAGATTAAAACGTCTATTTATTATGTTTTTAGTTAAGGATAACATAATTCAAATTGACCTATCAATACTTGACACGTGTTAGTTGTGGGTATTGTAATTCCTTAAACCAATCAGAATGTGACACATATTGGATATAACTAACGCGTATTCATAGGTATGTCAGGATAAACCTATGTGATGCGTTAAAGTTGGATTTGATGGTCGAGTTCTAATAAACAATGGTTAAGATATAGTATCTTGCTAAATTTGATCGTTAAATTGTGGTTACTTGTATTCATAAAGTAACTGAAATATACTATTATATTCCATATAGATCATAATATATAATGAGATCGAATTTGATAAAATTCATTAAACTACTAAACCTGTATATAACAAAGTAGTCGGTATAAAATAGTCATTATAAAACAAAACATAAACATCAAACATAAAAAAATAGTTATAACATATATGTCGTGAAACATAACAATATACAAGTAACATCAATTCTGATATCAGTGTGCAAGTCTGTATCACTCATATAAAGGTTTGTAACGATTATCTATAGTCAATTAAGGAGACCTCCTCTCCATCACCTTCATCTCGAGTAGTCGACCCGTCAATTCGTGTAACCTCGCCTGATAAATGGTCACGGAAGGGTTCACCCCAATATATACACGAGTGGGACACAATTCAGGATCTGTAAGTATGTATCATAGGTTGGTCACTATCCATACAGGATACATCGATGCCGTACCATCTTTTTTACCAAACCAGTATTCAACACCTTATAACGTGAGGTTAATAGTATGGGAATCTTGTGCATTCTAAACAAAAACATCCCAATTATAAAACTTGTTTGCATGGTAGACTCTACTAATATATGTCCAAACATTTCTAAGTGAACCAGGTACCTGTTAAATATGTCCCAATTATCGAATGACACAGAGGGGATAGTAAACTTTAATGATGTCAAAATAATTCAATGTAGCATATATCCAAGCTACCTCACAAAGTTTTCTAACATTACGTAAATGTGTATATGGCAAGAACGGTACCAATAAAAAACAAATTTGTAAAATATAGCTACCAAATGTAAGCTCTAAACTAAATATGAAAAATAAAAACAAACATAACTATATTGCAATAGATAGAAATAGAGTTAAAAATACGTAGAGAAAATAAAACTTACATCTCGGTCGCTTAACGTAGCTAGAACATAAAAAAAAAGTGTCTCGATTTTGTTGGTTTTGTTGAAACGGAGGAGGTGCATATCAACATATGGATGGCTGGGATATACTATATGGCATGTAATGCTTAGGCACAAGATTTGGGAAAAGAATATAAATCCAGGTCTCTAACATTCCGAAAAAAACAGAAATCCTAAAATGGCGTGTAAACAACCCTTACCTAGCTGGAGATATGATTGCGCCAATATTTTATGCTCTTGATTGTACCTAATTGAGATATTATAGTCCTCAATGAACTGTAAATAGTCGAGATTGATATTGTTACCCGGGTTTTTAGCTAGAATTGTACAACCAAACAAATGTACTCATAGTCACTCATTGTTACCCAGACTTACTGATTTATTAACACTTTGTGTTTTTATAATTTGGGAACCCGAAATTGGTTCGTCTTCCAAAATTGTTTCAGCTTCCTAAATTCATTAAGAGAATATTATATTACCGGATCTCACTTATTTATATACCATGGATATGCACTATAAGAAATCCAAACTTATGACATGGATAACAAGGGTTGATATATATAAAGGTTGATATATATATATATATGCATTATGCATTATGCATTTATGGAAAGTATGTATGATGATCGGGAACACAAAAATACTCCTCATTCTTTTATGTTTGCGAGAGATTTAGAAATTTTAGGGGAAGACCATAGGCATCGAGGGTGAAGAGAAGAAAGACATGCACAAAATAAAATTTACTTAGAAACATATAGCTCATCATGTTGATGATAAATTATGGTTTTTTACAGTTGAATACATAAGACATAATCATGCACCAATTGAATACTGGGAAGGATGTCCTCAAGTGACAAAACTTATTTCAGTTAAAAACGATTTGGTAATATTTGTGTATATAAGTGTTCATTTCCTCATAATATTCTAGCCACGTTATAAATTTCCCTATAATATATCCAATATGCATAACATTTATAATATTAGACAAAAATTCTACACATTTGAGAAATGCGGCCAATCACAACTTTAGTATTTATTGGTTAAGATGAAGGGAAAAAGTACAATTAATGACATAGCACAGGAAATGATAGGTCTCAAATAATAACCAATTTATTTTTTCAACACGAGACGTCTATCGATCTTGTAAGGGCATTTCAATAGGTCAATATTATGAGTAGTACATAAAAAAAAGACGAGATACATGATATCATTGTTTAGAATTATTGGTGTAACTTCAGCCAATATCACATTTTACATCTCATTTATTGTTTTGAGTCGTGAAAGGGTTAATAATTACATGTACGTATTAAATTATTTACGGTTGCTCATAGAGGAAAACTGTTACGTTTTACTTTAAAGTTTTGGGAGACTTTGTTTATTCAGATAGCATAACTTAATTAAACTCAAACATAAAGAATATGAAAGAAGTATACAAGGTATAACTCATCGTTGAATGTTATATGTCTTTAATATTTATGGGTTGTTTAATACATTGTTTAAAAAACTACATTTAGTTGTTATTTTTTTACGGTTCCAATTAGGAAATGTATATGTTTTTTTCATATAAGTTATCTTTTCTTATACTATATAGTTTTATTTTCCATGTTAACTTTCAACTCCATCGACTATTTTCCAATTCAAAAAATTTGTCTATACGACTATCCACTTCGATACATGGACTAAGTCAACTGTTATATGCCTCAAAAAATTATGTGGCAGTTTGGAATTGTTCAGGATTTAGCTATAATTCCTCTACAATCCAATACTAGTCATTGGTACCAGGTCTAAAAAATTTAATAACTTATTGTAAATTTTGGCACTAGGTACAACCTGTACTAATACCAATATATCGTCGATATATAGATTTGTACTACGTAGGTATGTAATATTCTGATGATATATCCAAACTTAAATTGATCTGATATATATCTAATACATTTTTAATAAAACCTTATCTCTCAAACTATAAAATATATTTTTTATACACGAGGTGTTACTTTATTGGTAGCTTCATTAAACCTTGGTAGCTTCATTAAACCTTATATGTTAAATCTTATCTTGAACTACTTTAACTTAATTTATCATTTACTTCACTATATATACCACTTAAACCTCTCTTATGTATCCACCTATAACATCAATATCAAAACAAATCTCAAATATCTACAATATATAAGGCCATACATTGTCCGAATATTATTGCTAACATTGATGAGTTTTGTTACAAAATATTTAAATATTGTAGTTAATTTATTCTAATATTGTTGCTAAACCTTTTGAATTTTGATGCTTAACATTTTGAATATCTTTACAAAATAACATAACTCGTTCGAACTTTTATGAAAGCCGTTTATTTTTTTGGATATAAATACTTTGATTATTGATTAGTAAAAAATAAAGCAAGACAATATTTTAATAAAAATAATAAGAACTTAATTGATAAACTCATGAAGGACCATACATATTACTAACTACATAAAAATTTAATTGATATATTTATGAGAAATCTCTTGATGACCATTCTTTGCACTATTACAAAACTTACATGAAATGTTAAGATATGTCAAACAATATCTTCTTATCATATGCAATTTCATAGTATGCCTTTCTAGAGATAATACATGTTGAAGATGATTGAAACCCTATTTATAACCTGTTTGTAATCTTGCCTGAACTTTGAAATAGAAATAACAAAAAACTATAGATTCAAAGTTGACAATTTCTGGAAGAGAACCAAAATTCATGCATAAAAAACTTAAACATAGACCATTTAATTTATCATAAAGAAAAACTAGAACACCCAATAATCAAATAACCTATGAGATGTAGCCCAAGTGCAGTCTAGTCTTCTGGTTTGGATCAATCAAGTTTCCAATGGGAAAGAAAAATGGATCACGCATATCATATACTAGAGAAAACAATATACATATCAATTAATAATACTATAAACTTATCCACGGTAAATTTTATATTATACTAACAGAATTACATATTACAAAAGGCTTTGTAGAATTAAAATAAACTATATATTATACTACATAATTATAATATAATAGTGAGAAAGTCTCAACATACATCAACTTAGCTTTACAAGGCTTTGGATGGAACCATTGCGAGGAAAATGAAATGATACTCTCATAAGCTGTCAGAACTACATAAAAAATGCAAAAAACATTACGTAAAATGAAAAGTTAGAGTCAGCTAACGTACTGATAAAGCAATAAAATGCATGCCCACATCAACTGACATGAAGCTACATTTCAACTCAAGGATTATGGCATTCATCCACATATTTATTTACTTCAAAAATCATATTAGCATAACATGTAAAAACCCAGAAAAGTCAAGTATAATTAAGAGCAATCTCACTATAACCTCACTTAAAAAACAAAACTGAATCTCTCAAAAGAAATTCATAAAAAAATAAAATGTCTAATATAGTAAGTGAAGTAATGAACAAAAATGTACACAAAATATCATAGTATAAATCTAAAAGACCTTAATTAATTTATCATTATTTAATAACATCAAAACCTCAATTGATTTATCACTCTTAAACAACATTAAAACATTAAAACAATAATCAAATTTTTCAAAACAAAATTTAAACTACTAAAATAGAAAACAAAATTCACATATAAATAACATAAAAAAAAAATACAAATTTTCAAACCCTAATTACACATATCATGTTCGCTTCCGAATATTAAAATTGAAATATAGAGTCCACTACCAAATTTGAGATCTAGGTTAATGAGACATGCAGTACAATTAGCTTCAAACAAATCAATTTTTTTTCAAAAATGAAGGATAAATGAGATTTGAAAGCAGATGTAAAATGAAAAAAGTAGTATTACTTTTTATGTTATCGAATGACTTGGAGAAGTCATCATGTCGATTAATTTTGCCTTCTTTTTTTAAATAGTTTCTAAGGGAGGAAATAATTTTGGAAGAATGGACATTTTGGTTTCAAATGAAATGTTGTGTGGATTGTAAAAGGGTAATTCTCGAGTAATGATTCAAACAATACTAGAGAATGTTTTCTCATTTTTCCATCATTGTGGTGTCTTAGTATAATAACCAATTCTGTTTATTCAAAGCTAACTAATAGATATGGCAAGCAGTTGTCCTACATATACCACAAAAAACAATGCTATAAAAAACCAACGATACTTAAACCGTCGTAGCATTTTGGTACAATACAATTCGTCAATACCGTCGGTACCACGTGCGATTATGACAAAATGATTGTTATTGATTTTATGTTTTTTTTTCAAAACGAATTTCTTTATAAATTTCATGTTTTGAAAAACATTATCGTCTCCATAGCATTTCATTCCTATTTTTGTTTCATTTAAAAAAATTAAATGTTATCTTTTTTAAGTTTAACCTTTAACATTAAAAAAAACTTATAATTTTTGAAAAAATAATTATTCAAAATTTCAATTTCTAAAATAAGTTTTTTAATATATATTTTAAATTAGCTTTAATAAAAAAATTAATCATAATATATATATATATATAGTTGTAGTGAATTAACCATGAAGTTAAAGAATCCTAAGAAACCTTCATCATTCATTTATAATCAGTAAAACCAAATATAGATTAAATATTTTATAACAAAGTAACAATATTGTTCTCAGGTCTTTTGAGCAATTTATTTTATGAATAACTCTAGCTAGTTGGAGTTGGCTATAATAGAATTGTAAAGAATCTCGTTCCAAGTATCCGGAACTCCGGCTAGACACCAATGACTACAATCAGTTCCTTTTCCCGGTTCACCATAAGTTGAAGGATGTCCGTCTTTACGTAGCAACGAGAGAAGTGTGATATCAAGCAATTTCACCGGCTTTTTAATCGTACTTAATGCCTTTTTCTGTACGTTCACGTCCGGTGGTATTCCTACCGGATATGTAGAGCCGAACAACGGTTCCTTTTCACCCACACAATTCTTTACACTCGGCTCACCCCATAGTTTCCCACTAGTTCATGTCAATACAAACATATAACAAATATAAGGATTTATTTGAATAACTATATATCATATTAAAAAGTTTAACGTGAATTGATAACATTAGTAAAATGTATATAAGTATTAAGCTTACTTTTGATGTGTCGATGAAATTCCTTGATAATACACACTAGTCTTAGATGGATCAACATTAGCGTCAACCCATTTGCCCCAAGTTGTAAGTGCCATCTCATATGCAACCATCCTGTCCATGTCTTTCATTATTTGTTTTCCTACTTTAACAAAATCCCATCTGCGCATGCGAAGAAAAATATTATAGATTATAGATAATGATAATCACATACAAAATTATATATTATTTGGTGTCGTCTGTTTCCGGCTGAGGGTAATCTAGTAAAGTGTTTAAAGGGTATTTTAGGTTTTTTGTGTGCGAAGAGTAAAGAGATAATTAAGTTATCTACTAGTAATAAATTCTCATTACCCCATTAATGAAAGTGGTTGAGGTATATATACTTAATTACTAACACATTGGCTTATTTGGTCGGATCGTGAAACTTTGTCGAGTTTAAGGATCCATTAGTAATATACTTTTAACTAGATTAGTCAATAATTACTACATTTGTTCTGTTCCGAATTTTAGTGAGGTGGTTTACTCCGAATCGCTCTTAATATTTAATCCTGACACAGTGACTCTATAGTGACTTAAATATCCGAACTCATCATTATTAAAATAAACAAGTTAGAGAAAACAGATTTACGTTTGCGAAGCTCCGGTATGAAGGAACCAATGGTAAGTATTGAAGATAAACATATCAATCCCTGTCCAAAGTTTGGATCCTAATGCAACTGAGTCCAATTCCAACACTCTTCCCATTTTCTCGTTTACAACATCTACCAGATATACGTTGCGATTGAACTTTATTTCCAATTCATACTCCTGAAAATATTATATACCATTATAAATTTGTATACCAAACTTTAAAATGGAAAAATAAGTAATATAAGGTATAAATAACTTGTCATCCAAGTAACAGAATCATATTAAACGCATACCGTGAAAGCAAATGTTGAGACATTTGCTTCGATTGTTAGCTTGTAGGCAGCTTTTGGAACATAAGAGTGAAGCATGCATGTCAAAGATTGCCATTGATTGTAGCTTAAAGAATCACCAACGAACATGATTTTCTTTCCTTTAAATTTCGTTAGAAAATCTAAACCATTAAATCTGCATTTTATGAAATTGGTATCATAAATCAAACAATAAAGTAACATTTCACCAAACAAAAGTATAGTTTATACCTTGCAAGATTGCAACCACTAGGCTGCCATCTGTATGTAAGGAAGTCGAGATCGGAGCGTCCGTTTTTCTGGCAAGTAAACTCGTTTACGAGGAAAGGACATGTCGAATCCTGGTAAAGAGGGTACGATGGATCCTTAACCCATTTGCCAGTGAAAAAATCGCAGTTGTTGTTGCTTGCATTGGCTGGATGCAGAACAAGAACGAAAGCAAGAGGTAGGAGTAGGAGACAATGAGCAACAGTTATGAGAGAAGGAAATAAACTCATTTCTAATTTTTGTTAGAGTGAAGAGTGAAAATTGAAGAGAAGAGATACAAGACTAGGTTCTATGTCTCAACTTCTCCATATATAGTAGTAGTCTTTATTATTTTGGTAGTATAATTATTATTCTTAAAACTAACAAGGAAAGTCAAGTCCTCTGAAAATATAATGTTGAAAGGAAGTCAAAGATATGATTATTTATTTGGAGTTAGGTATAATTATTTGTTATTCCTGGTATATCCTCTTTATTTTTACTTGTTTTGGTAATACCCTTAACTTATTTTATTTTATTTTTTTATCTCATAATAGGCTAAATATTGTATGATATACCCTTAACAGTTTTCTTAATATATCATACAATATTTAGCCTATCATACAATATATTAGATCACTCTATTCTCTTATAGATATGTTGTGTATGAAATAGTTTTCTTAATAGTAATTTTAAAGTTTTTTTTCTCCATTAAAAAATTATAAAAGTAATTTTAAAAAAATGTTATAAAACATTTAATAATTATAAAATTTCTTTTTTCCCTCAATTTTAAAATTATAAAAATAATTTAAAAATATTATATAGCATTATATAACATTTAAATCGTTGTCTTAAATCACAATCACGGTATCAAAAGATTTGGATAAAACGTCTAAAGAACAATTATATAAATAACATACAACCTCTCACTATATGTATGTATCTATCTATATATAAAATTAAAACTAGATTTGGAATTTCATTAATCATACCAAAATGCTTTGACTAGATATTAAAACTAGATTTGGAATTTCATTAATCATACAAACTAGATTTGACTAGCTTTCTGCGCTAACCGACGCAGAAAGCTCAGCGATTTGCGTCCAAACCACGATGCCCTCCACACTTTGTACCAATCTTATCAAATCGTTTGCATCGGACCATGAGTTCCCGGGTATTCTCAATCCGATAGTCTCGCAAGTTGAATCGGCTCTTAAAGAGATGCTCAACCAATTTAGTTCTCTATTGAAAGGCACATTGGATCCTTCCAACCAACAAATTACTTTATGGGATATGCTAAAATAATATCATGTTTTGTTTAGTGATTGTGACGTAGGCTTTGTCCGGTTCAATCCGATCGGATTTTATTCAGTCCAAACATAAAATGGATCACGTATGAGTTTATAAATTATAATATGGAGATGGATCGCGTACATATTTAGAAATTATAATACGAAAATTGATCGCGTTCGGGTTTCTAAATTATCGGATCCGTTTTAATCCGAAGATTACAATATATATAAATAAAATATTTAAAATAAAATAAAAAATATTACAAAATTTTAAAATTGATGTTTGTGTGTCCATTGTTATCCCTAATTTTGTTAGAATGAGGTATGGTTATAACGAGACTCGTTTTAATAAAATGAGACATCCGTTATTACCAAACTTCACTAATATAAAACTTATTTTCTACAAAAAGAACGAGCTAAAACTCTATAAAACCCTAACTCTGTATAACAAGCAATATAAAAACTTCAGAGTCTCCAAATGTATATTATTTACTTATTGATTCATTTATTTTTCAATTTAGATATGTATTTTTAGTTAAAGTTGATTATTTTGGTCAAACTTTTGATTTTTTTTAATATTTGTAGTTGTTATTTTGAATTCTAGTTAGTGTATATGTTAGGTTAGGTCTAGATCTTCGATTAGGTAGTCTATTTGTTTGATTTGGGATAACATACATAGATTTGGAAGTTCGAAGGATTGAAGGCCGCTCTTGGAGAATCACACGCGCATCGCGTGGAAAACAGTCATATTCGCGCAACCTGGAGAAAACTTCTATAAAGCTAAGTATGTCTTCCATCTCCTCTAACATGCAGATTCTCGAAACTCACATAGAGGAAATCAAACGTGAACAACACGAGGATTCCCAGTGGCAGCATGAGAGAGACGGAGACGCTTAACATCGTTTCAATGCGATCGCCGATACCCTACGGTATCTGAACGTGATAGTCATTTCGGAATATGTGAATACTCATTAAACGTCTTGTGAGATCGAGGGCAATGAAGAAATAGAGGTTCTACCTATGGCGGCGAGCGCACTAGCGAAAGTAAGAGCAAGAAGCAGAGAAAGAAAAGGATGACGGATACTAATCGAAATGACTTGTCCAACAACGGGGCACATTCTGAGGAAGGAGGACCATATGTGGCAAAGTACGGCCAGAGGTAAGGCCCATTGTGAACTCCATTTCGTCCTACACCGAGCTGCTACCAGTAGAAGCCTTTAAAATAGGATTGGAGCAGGAGGTCCCCCTCTTTATAGACCTCATCAGGTTCTCACTAAAAACGATGGAAGATATCATTTCCATGTCAAACCAGTTTATTTGAGTGGATAACTCGAAGAAGGGGGACCCCACATCAACTTCTGAGTAGAAACTTCATAAGCTTAAATCGTCAAGCGGAGACAAGAGATGTTGTGAGGATGCACCCCAGTCAGATTCTTCTCGACCCCAAGTAAGTCAGCTACACTCATCCTATTATGAAAATCTCTTCATGAAGCTCACACTCCTAATCGAGAACATAACTACTATTTACGATAGAATAAAATAAATAACCAATACTAGTCGTCTAAGGGTATGCTGGAAGCACTATACAAGAGATCTCCTTACTATTTGTGTGCGTATCATAATGACCATGGCCACCCAACTGGAAAGTATTGACAATTGAAAGAATAAATTTAGAGGTTGATTGAAAGCGGCGACCTCATCGAGTTCGTTAAACAAATAGAGAGAGCGGTAGTATATGATTGGGGGACAGGGCTAGCACAACGGGTAGTGAGGTATCTAACAAATCTAGAGATAAGAAACAATAGTTGTGCCTTATTTTTGGAGGGGCACCCTCTTAAGAGTTGATCCAACAACACATAAATGACATCCCAAGGACATGTACATCCGCCTCGTGGGTAGCTCGTTGTATCATAATTTTCGGGAGCCAGTCACAAACCTTACGTTCAACGATGATGATTTGAGGGGTATCGTCACCCCCATAAAGACACCCTGACAATTACCGCCAACATCTCAGGGGTAATGGGTACTACACTACTTGTAGACAGTAGCAGCTCAACTAATTTTATTTTTAAGGAAAGTTATTAGCAGATGATTAGGGTACCCTTGTTCAAGGAAACTGACAGACAACTGGTTAGTTACGAGGTAAAATCAAATAAATACGTTGGGGAGATCGAGCTCCTAGTTACAGTAGGGCACGACAATACCAAAAAAATGGTTCAAGCCTTATTTATGATCATTGAAGCCCTAAGTTATTACTATGCCATAATGGGATGAACGTAGCTTGACAAGCTTGAGGCAACTATATTCTCATTCAGACAGTGCATCAAGTATCTCACCGTCAATCTAGTGGAAATAAGAGGTGATCGACGAACTATAATAAAATGTTACGTCATAAGACTCGACCCATCTAAAACAGCGCAATAGAAATTAACAAGCTTTGGGGTTTGGGATCATCGCGAACATATATAACACATAAATTTATAGATGGATGACCCAGAGAGGACGATACCCTATGAGAAGAAATAAGTGTTACATTAGAAGAGGGAAATATTATCAGAATATGTAACACGCTTGACCTAATATTTAAAGATAGTCTAATAACTTTATTGCAATAAATTCAGTGGTAGAAATTATTTGTCTCTCTAAAAAACAAGATCTTCTTAGCTTTGTTGAGCTGAAAAAACATGTGTGAAACCTGAGACTGTGAGTGAAGGCAAGTATATATAGAAATGTATTGGCTTCCAAAGGTGTGAAGGCCCAAGTAAGCTTAATAACCCTTAATTTAATATTTAACGTAACAATTTTGATTTTCGCCAGAATCTCATGGTTATGTATTATCCGAAATTAATTTAAAGAGAAAAACGACTATGTTGCAATTTTGTTTTTAACCAGTTGTGGAATAATTACGATTTAGCAACAAAATAATGTTTATGGTAACAATAATTACGATTTAGCAAAAAAATAGTATGGATGGTAAAAAAGTAATTCTCCCGTAGTGTTTCAAACAGTACTGAAGAATTCTTTCTCATTTTTTTTATCATTGAGACGTCTTAGTATCAAAACTGGTGAGGTTTATTTTCGTTTGAGGGTAATTTTGTCCAGAGTTTTGTGGTATTTTGAAGGTATTTAATGTTTGGATAGAGTGTAGAGGGAGAATTGAGTTGCCTGGTTGAATTGATTTTCATTACCCTCATTTAATGTAGGTGGTTGGGTATTTATACCCTTTATCTTTTGGGCCATATGGGCTTTCGGGTTGTGTTTTATGGATTCTGGTAGAGTTTAAAGATCCACTAGCTTTTAAGTAAACAAGTAATTAGCTTAGTCATGAAGTGATTATGTTTTTAATACTTTAGTTCTGTTTGGACAATTTAGTAAGTGGACGTTGTCCGAATCGTCCCTGTCCGGTTAGATGGATGATGTCCGAATTACCCATGTCCGGTTCTCACAAAGAGTGGTGAAAAAATCCGGACTCATCAGTAGCCCCTTTTGTAGGTGGTGTTCAAAACCCTTTGGCAAGACCTAAAAAATAGCATGTAGCCAGTCTCAGCCATATCCGGACAGATTCTCGAACTGTGTAATAGCTTTATCCGAACTGAAAAAGTTCTCAGAAACTAAACAGTTTTTTGCCAGAAATCGTGGGACACGTGTCTCTCTCTGGTTCGTCACATCATCCATTTTTTACCTAGAACAACGCTCCCACTTTCTTCAAAAAGTAACCTCTTCATTTAATAAGGATGACATCAGCATCGTCCTTAATCATTGCAACCCTTTCGAATTCTCCTAGGTATCAAAGCATCTTTTGCATATTTACTATAAATTAGTTCACTTTTCTACTGTTTTACCATATTTATCATCCTTGCTCTACTAAACTTCAAAGCTTTCTCTATAAAAAACAAACACTTTCTTTCGGTGTGAGTTTATGTTCACAACAAGAAACGCTTTAATAAAAGGTGAGTGGCTCAATTTGTCAGAGTTAGAAAAAGCTCAAAAGGTTAAACGAGAAAGGCGCATTGCAGCTGGCCTCCATGTTTCCCATGTTGATAAACCGGAAACACTAAGCACAGAGCCTGACCAGGGCTCTTCTTCAACCAAAAGCGTTAAACCTAGGAGGTTGTTCCAATCCACCCTTTCACCAATTGTCTTGGGCTCATCGGTTCAAGAATCAGAGCCTACTGTTGAACCAGGGCAAGTAGTTACTAGTTTTAAGAAACCTTCCCCATTTATTGCTATGGGATCGGATGCTGATGCCTCTCCAGAGAAGTTAGTAGATCGGAGAAGAGGTCGCTTGGTAAAAGGGCAGGCTCTAAAAGGTATACCTTCCAAATCAGGGGGCAAGGATAGCAATACGGGGTCAGAGGCACCCATCAGGATTCCTAAGGACAAACTGTCCGGCCCGGAGGCATCTAGTTCAAGTCTCCGGAAAGAAACCACTGCATCTGAGCCCCAGCCGGAGGTCAGAGTACAAGAAGCCAGTGAAGCCCAACAGTCCGGAGGGCACGCTGAGCCAACCTCTAGCTCACCTCACCCAAAAATAGCTGAAAACCCCTCCTTGGTAATGGAAGAAGTGATGGAGGATTCTATTGAAGAAGCTCCCTTTGAGTCCAAAGTCTCCGGGAAAACAAGTGAGGCTATTGCTGCCAAAAAGGACAAAGGAAAAGAGAAACTATGCTTAAGGCATCCTGATTTGCCGGAGGTCCTTGTGGGAAAAGTGGGACCTTGTTTCCAAAAGGTAAGTGTTACGTATTTAATAGCTTTGCAAAAACTTAACTATGCTTTCATCCACACAGCCGAAATGGGTCGGATGCGAACAAAATGGGGGATCCCGGAGAATGTCAAAATAAGGATTCCAGTGGACCCAGAAACACCGATGGACTGCAAGCTCAGTGAAATAGTTTTCTTCACTGAGCTCTTCAACTGGGGACTGAGGTTTCCCTTAGACTGGGAGATAGTCAAATATTTTCACCTCATCAAACTTTGCCCAAGTCAACTAAGCCCTAAGGCATGGTACACTCTCATGGCCTGTATTATGGCCTCCAGGCTCTCCAGGATTCCTCTCCCAATGGAGCAGTTTGCAGCTGTGGCCAGCCTCTGCAGAAACCACCATATTCTCTTCTATCACTTCAACATGGGTGATAACTTTAAAGCAGTGGACGATCTGCTCGAGTCGGAGAGAAATTGGAAAACTCATTTCTTGTTTGTGAGTGGTGCCTGGGAGAATGGGAGGAAGATTTAAGCCGGTGCCAACCCGAGGCTCCTTACCAGCAGATGGCGAAGTGATGGTAGGAATCCCATCTCACATTCCCATCTTTATTTTTCACAAATTCGTTTATCTGACTTGTCTTTTCTTTTTTGTTTCTTGACAGTGCTGCCTAAAGACTTCAAACCTACTTGAAGGCTGGGCAAACCACTTGCACCAAGCTGAATGCTTGGGCTACTGAGAAGTGGGGGAATCACTTCCACAATGCCTTTACCGGAGGCAATCTAACAAGGTCTTACCTCTGGAATACCACTGACCGGAGAGACTTATCCTGGGAGGAACTTACCACCCCACCCCCTCTGGAAGTAGTCCTCAAAAGAACACACGCGCCAAATGGGGCATTGTATCTGCCTGGTAGAGCCAAAGCCCCAAGTAAGATGAAGGGCAAGAAAGGTAAGGGCAAGTAGAGTGCGGTTGAAGCCAATCCCACTGAAGTGGAGAAACTGCTCCAACAAACCAAGAGGGGCCAGTTCAAGGACAGATTGATTTTGCTCTTCTAGAAGTAGTGGAGCATGAAAGTACTAGGGAAGGGGCAGGATCTCCAAAACCTCCAAGAGTTCCTAAGAGAGATAGGAAACGGGGAGCAGAGAGCAAGGACAGGGAGGCCAAGAAGAAAAAGACCTCTAAGGGCGATGAGATTTCTCTCCGGCCTCCAGAGCCCCTTCCTCCTGTTGACCCTACAGACCCAACTCAAGCAGAAGGCATCCCTAGTGACTTTCAAACCGGAGGGGGTGCATGAGGGGATATCAGCATTGATGGTGTTGATATTAGTGGTTTTGAAGAAATTGGTCTTTACTTCGAAAACCTCCCTAAGGATGATTTTGCTGGACCTTACCTTCCTCCGAGCACTTCGAACATAATTACCTTCAATGGTAAGTCTTTCTCTATTTCAAGTGAAAGGGATGTTATAACTCACTCTATATTGAGTAATATTCAGCTCGTGCTTAGTTTGGAGAAGCAAGTACGAGGTCAGTCAGCTATTATTACTGCCTTTAATTCCGACAAAGAGAAATTGTCCGGTGACCTCCTCATTGCCAACCAAAATGCTGATGCTTTGAAGAGGGAGAATGAGGAGTTAAAGAAGAACCAGGAGGGTTGGGCCACAAAGGTAGCTTCTTTAGAAGATACTATCAAAGAACTCCGAACAAAGCAATCTGAGTTGGAGAAAGATCTCTCCTCTTCGAAAGAAGAGGTGAAGGCTAAAGACATGATTATTCATACTTTGACCAATGACAAGATCTCGCTCGAGGATTCGGTGTCCAAGGCTGCACAAGAAAAAACTGATTTGCTAAGGGAGCAAGAAGCAAAAATCCAAGCTAGGATTGATACTTATACCAACCAAGTGATAGACACTCAGGAAGAAATGTATGCCAATGTGAAGTCGGACATGGTCCTGCTCTTTCATGAAAAATTTCCGAAGAGGAATCTGGGAGATTTATGGACCTATGTAGAGTATGAAGACCTTCACTTTCACACGATGGCTGATGGAGACAAGCATGATTACTCCAGTGTTGACTCATCCGATGAAGAAGAGAACACCGGGGAGATTCGAGATGAGGAAAGTGATGACCTCAAGAAGAAGAAAACAAGTGAGGCTGAACCATCTTCAAAGGCTCAGTCTTAGAGTATCAATTATCTTTTTACATTTGTTTTGATCGAACCAAAGTCCTTGGATGGCCAAGGCATTTTTTGTGATTGTGTCTGGTCCTTGTCCGGATAAATCTTTCTGTTTTGACAATTTAAAGTCCTTGGATGGCCAATGCACTTCATATATTTCAATGAATATCTTTATTTCGCACAGCTCTTGCATTTTTTCATAGTTTTTCAATTATGGTGGCTAATGTTTAAACAGCCATTAGTTATTTCATAAACATTCTAAAGTGAGAGTGTTTAATTTCTCCTATGACAAATGTTTAAGTAGTCATCACTCCTTTAATTTAATCTGGCCTGTGTTTAAATAAAAATTTCACAAGAAACTATTATGTAAAAACACTCTGAGTTTTAAGAAGGCATCAAATTTTATAAAAAAGCCCGGACACCTCATTAAAACCTCCCCACACCACCAGGGTAGAAAAGAGTATGCCCCCAAATATTTACATAAACTTTTAAACAAGTAAATATTTACATAGTTTCTATTCCAAGTACAACTGGAGGTGCTCAATATTCCAGGGGTGATTCAAAATCTTTCCATCTTTGTCTTAGAGCCGGTATGTTCCAGGCTTAAGTTTTTCAATGATCGCATAGGGTCCTTCCCAAGTTGGAGCCAATTTACCGAACTGCTTTTCTTTAGTATGTAGGAAAACGTTTCTCAATACCTTATCCCCCGGTTGAAAATCCCTTCTCTTAATTTTAGAAGCGAATCTGCTTCTCATCAAACCTTGATAGTGTATAGCTCTAAGGTGAGCCTTAACTCTTCTTTCCTCAATTAAGTCAAGCTGACCTTTGATAGCCTCCTCGTTAGCGTGTTCGGAGAAATTATGGACTCGAAATGAAGGGAGAGTAGCTTCTATAGGAGCTATGGAATCCATACCATAGACTAAGGCAAAAGGAGACTCTTGTGTTGCAGCCCCGAGAGTAGTCCGGTAAGCCCACAGAACTTCTTGCAAATAACTTGGCCACTTTCCAGAAGCTCCTTCTAGATTCTTCTTTAAACCGGACAGTATTGTCCTGTTGGCCACTTCGACCTGACTATTTTCTTGTGGGTGGAAAGGGGGAGAGAAGAAATGTTGTATACCTCTGGAGGCACATAAACTCTCCATTTCCTTGTTGTCGAACTGTGGTCCATTGTCTGTTGTTATCTTTTGTGGAATTCCAAATCTGCAGCCGATGTTGGATAAAATGAATTTTATAACAGCTTTTAACGTTGTACCTGCCAACGGAGCTGCTTCGATCCACTTCGAAAAATAATCAATAGCAACGATTATAGTCCTGCTCCCTCCGGATACCATGGGTAGAGGTCCAACTAAATCCAACCCCCATCGAGAAAAAGGTATGGGCTCAGAATTAGACTCTAAAGGGATAGATGGGATATGAATTTCATTGCTATATCTCTGGCATGGGTCACACCTCCTCACCAATTCCTTAGCATCTTGCATTATAGAGGGCCAATAATACCCAGCTAACATACTCTCCTTGTTAGAGCCCTGAATCCACAGTGAGCTGACCCCTCACCATCATGTAATTCGGAGAGCACTATCTGAGATTCGTCGACCCCCAAACATCGTAAGAGGGGTCTACTATAAGATTTTTTATATAGAATATCTCTTAGGATGACAAAACCACGAGCCTTGTATATTATTTTTCTTGCTATAGATTTATCCGGTGGCAAGATGCCATCTGAGAGATATTGAAGGAGAGAAAATCTCCAATCTTGAGGCTGTTTTATCTGTATATCAAAACTTTCTTCCTCCTTACCCAGACTGATTCGAATGGATGGGCACTCCAGCACATGAATCCAAGGATAGGACTCAGTATTGGCTATAGTTGCCAAAGAGTCTGCCAGTACATTTTATGTTCGGGGAATGTGTTCGTAGATGATGCTTTTAAAATTAAGAGCTATCTCTTTAAGAAGAAGTAAGTACTTAACCAACTGCTCATTTTTTGCTTCAGATTGACCTTGTGCATGATGGATAAGCAGATGAGAATCGCTCATTAACTTAACCCTTTTGGCTCCACAAATAAGAGCCAATTTCAAACCACCTATAGCAGCTTCATATCCGGACTCATTATTAGAAGCCCTGAAAGCAAAACATATAGCTTGATACATTCTGTCACCGTACGAAGAGGTCAAGCATACTCCTGCACCACATCACATGGTACTTGATCCACCATCAGTCCGGATGACCCAGACTTTTTTGTCTTTCATATGAGTTGTTTGCTTTGTATCCCTATCTGAATGGAATTCAACTAAGAAATCAGCCACAACTTGGGCTTTGATTGCTGTCCGAGGGGGAAAATCAATATCGAAGTCCTCCAATTCCACTGACCACTTAGTCATTCTACTTGAAACGCCTGCCTTTTGAAGAACTTTTTTAAGGGAAAAGACGTACGGACAATAATAGGATGAGCCTGGAAATAAGGCATCATCTTCCTTGCAGCGATCACCAGGGCTAATGCTAATTTTTCAAGCTTTAGATAGCGTTTTTCTGCATCTATCAAGCTCTTGCTGATGTAATACACCGGACGAGGACAATTATCTACTTCTCTTACCAATACTAAACTTATGGCACAATCTGAAACGGCCAAATATACGAAGAGAGTTTCTCTTATTTAATATGAAAGAGTTTCATTAAATAATGACCCATAAGTTAATAATCGTTGTAGTATTAAGACATGTCACCATCGATGATTCCCTGCCAGAAACCATCTTCCTTTAAATTCTCTTCATGATCACGAAAATCTTCCTAAAACCTTTGAGTTTAAATCACTTTAAATATCTAATATCGTCTTTGTCTTGAGAAGAAAAATCAATAACTAAATATACTCGTTTAATAGGTAAATTTGTGTGCAATGATATTGTTTGTATTTGAATTAATCAGCCGTTATAACCTGTTCAAATGTTATTTATGATGCAGATTAGAGTTCTATTGGAGACTATGTTCTCACACATAGTAGATGGTGTTAGTTGTGTGTTTGGTAATCTAGAAATCATTTGAACAAGACAATGTTCTATTTTTTTTAAATTATAATATTTTTAAAGTATTAGAACATGATTTTAATAAAAGATAATTTTTTATTCTTATAAAACATAATTATATTTATTAAACATTTTTTATACACTTGAGAGATAGTAACAAATTATAAGTAGATCACTCTATTCTCTTACAAATATATTGCGTATGAAATAGTTTTCTTAATAATAATTTTAAAGTTTTTAAAGTAGACCACGACCGTCGCTGTGGGGCGAGCCCAAAAATATTTTGCAGCAAAAGAGTATGGTAAGGGCAGTGATGAAATCTCAAAAGTTTTGGAGCTGGAGAATGGTTGTGTCAACAGTCTGAAAGACCTGCCAATTCCTCCCACTGTTTTTCAGCTCAATTTTAGCCTCCAATTCTTGGCTAGAATTGTTTTGGCTATTATCAAAGCCTTCATTCACTGAGTCTTAAATACAATCTTTTGTTTTTTTTTAATTATTAGTTTTATATTATTAATATTTATTAATATTAATAACACTACCAAATGCTTGCATATTTATAAATAAATTAGTCTTAAAGTTAGTTAACATGGTCTAATTGTTTTTATAATGATTATATATGTTTTGATATTTTTGAATTTTTGTTGACTTTTTTATTCTTTGGATTATGAAAAATGAGGGTCGCTGTATATTATATAATAATATTAGATTTAATAGGTAAGATAATATGTTAAGAGAAAACACGAGAGGCTAAGTTATATTTATTTAAAATTATATATTGATATCGATATCTATATTTAGTTATAAATATATATATTTTAAATTTAATTACTCGATTAAATTATATATTTCATGGTAAAAGATTTAGTTTCAATTTTAATTAAATTTTATTTATGAGTCTATATCCACAAATATCCATTCAACCTATATATTTAATATTAATTAAAAAAATTATAACTAAAAACACATTTTCACAAGTAAGTTTTTTAAAAAGGTTAATTTACGCATTTAAATACAAATACGTTTTTCACATTTAATTACAAATAACTGTATGATTCACCTATTCAATTTCAGTTTATAAATATAAGTTATATATATATATACATACTTGTTTATAATTACAAATATACATTTACTTATTTAAATAACTTTTTTATTTGTTTAAATTAAATATTTAGTTATCTAGTTAACGAACTATTCAAATTATATATCTAATTATAATATATTTTTCATAAAATATATTAAAAATTATGTTATATTTAACCGCAGCAATTTTTATTTTTCTTATGATTATAGCTACATTAAATCAATTCCTTCCAACCAACAAATTACTTTATGGGATATGCTAAAATGATATCATATTTTGTTTAGTAATGGTGAGGTGGGCTTTGTCCGGTTCAATCCGACCGCATTTTATTCGGTCCAAACATAAAACGGATCGCGTATAAGTTTATAAATTATAATACGGAGATGGATCGCGTACATATTTAGAAATTATAATATATTTAGAAATTATAATACGAAAACTAACCGGGTTCGGGTTTTTAAATTATCGGATCAGTTTTAATCCGAAGATTACAAAATATATATATATATATATATATATATATATATATATATATATATATATATATAATATTTAACATGCTCGGGTTTGAAAGTATTAGGTTCCAAATGGATCGGACGAGTTTAAGCCTAAGTGTCAAAAGACACGCTCGGACCAGCCGACCCGTGGATGATCCATTGTCATCCCTAATTTTGTTAGAATGAGGTCTGGTTATAACGAGACTCATTTTAATAAAATGAGACATCCGTTATTACCAAACTTCACTAATATAAAACTTATTTTCTATAAAAAGAACGAGCTAAAACTCTATAAAAACCCCAACTCTGTATAACAAGCAATACGAAAACTTTAGAGTCTCCAAATGTATATTCTTTACTTATTGATTCACTTATTTTTTCATTTAGATATGTATTTTTAGTGATATTTAGAGTTGAATATTTTGGTCAAACTTTTGATTTTTTTTTTATATTTGTAGTTGTTATTTTGAATTCTAGTTAGTGTATATGTTAGGTTAGGTCTAGATCTCCGATTAGGTAGTCTATTTGCTTGATTTAGGATAACATATATAGATTTGGAAGTTCGAAGGATTGAAGGCCGTTCTTGGAGAATCACACGTGCATCGCGTGGAGAACAGTCATATTCGCGCAACCTGGAGAAAACTTCTATAAAGCTAAGTATGTCTTCCATCTCCTCTAACATGCAGATCGCCGATACCCTACGGTATCTGAACGAGAAAACTTCTATAAAGCTAAGGATTCCCAATGGAAGCATGAGAGAGATGAAGACGTTTAACATCGTTTCAATGCGATCGCCGGTACCCTACGGTATCTGAACGAGATAGTCCTTTCGGAATACGCGAATACTCATTAAAACGCTAGTGAGATCAAGGGCAATGTAGAAATAGAGGTTATACCTATGGCAGCGAGCGCACTGGCGAAAGCAAGAGCAAGAAGTAGAGAAAGAAAAGGATGACGGATACTAATCGAAATGACTTGTCCAACAACGGGGCACATTATGAGGAAGAAGTACCATATGTGGCAAAGTACGGCCAGAGGTAAGGCCCACTGTGAACTCATTTTGTCCTACGCCGAGCTGCTACCAGTAGAAGCCTTTAAAATAGGATTGGAGCAGGAGGCCCCCCTCTTTATAGACCTCATCAGGTTCTCACTAAAAACGATGGAAGATATCATTTCCATGTCAAACCAGTTTATTTGAATGGATAACTCGAAGAAGGGGGACCCCACATCAACTTCTGAGTGGAAACTTCATAAGCTTAAATCGTCAAGCGGAGACAGGAGATATTATGAGGATGCACCCCAGTCAGATTCTTCTCGACCCCAAGTAAGTCTGCTACACTCGTCCTATTATGAAAATCTCTCCATGAAGTTCACACTCCTAATCGAGAACATAACTACTATTTACGATAGAATAAAATAAATAGCCATACTAGTCGTTCAAGGGTATGCTGGAAGCACTACACAAGAGATCTTCTTACTATTTGAGTGCATATCATAATGACCATGGCCACCTAACTGGCAAGTATTGATAATTGAAAGAATAAATTTAGAAGTTGATTGAAAGCGGCGACCTCATCGAGTTCGTTAAACAAATAGAGAGAGTGGTAGTATATGATTGGGGGACAGGGCTAGCACCACCGGTAGTGAGGTATCTAACAAATCTAGAGATAAGAAACAATAGTTGTGCCTTATTTTTGGAGGGGCACCCTCTTAAGAGTTGATCCAACAACACATAAATGATATCCCAAGGACATGGACATCCACTTCGTGGCTAGCTCGTTGTATCATAATTTTCGGGAGCCAGTCACAGACCTTACGTTCAACGATGATGATTTGAGCAGTATCATCACCCCCATAAAGACACCCTGACAATTACCGCTAACATCTCGGAGGTAATGGGTACCATACTACTTTTAGATAATAGCAGCTCAACCAATGTTATTTTTAAGGAAAGTTATTAGCAGATATTTGGGTTACCCTTTTTCAAGGCAACTGACAGACAACTGGTTAATGACGAGGTAAAATCAAATAAATACGTTGGGGAGATCGAGCTCCTAGTTACAGTTGGGCACGACAATACCAAAAAAATGGTTCAAGCCTTATGTATGATCATTGAAACCCTAAGTTATTACTATGTCATAATGGGATGAACGTAGCTTGAAAAGCTTGAGGCCACTATATTCTCATTCAGACAGTGCATCAAGTACCCCAATCGGCAATCTAGTGGAAATAAGAGGTGATCAACGAACTATAATAAAATGTCACGTCATAAGACTCGACCCATCTAAAACGGCGCAATAGCAATTAACAAGCCCTGGGGTTTGGGATCATCGCGAACATATATAACATACAAATTTATAGATGGATGACCCCAGAGAGGACGATACCCTAGGAGAAGAAATTAGTGTAACATTGAAAGAGGGAAAGATTGTTAGAATAGGTAACAAGCTCTACCTAATATTTAAAGATAGTCTAATAACTTTATTGCAATAAATTCAGTGGTAGAAATTATTTGTCTCTCTAAAAAACAAGATCTTTTTAGCTTTGTTAAGCTGAAAAAATATGTGCGAAACCTGAAACTATGAGTGGAGGCAAGTATATATAGAAATTTATTGGCTTCCAAATGTGTGAGGGCCCAAGTAAGCTGAATAACCCTTAATTTAATATTTAACGTAAAAAAATTTATTTTCGTCAGAATCTCATGGTTATGTATTATCCGAAATTAATTTAAAAAGCAAAACGACTATGTTGCAATTTTGTTTTTAACCGGTTGTGCAATAATTACGATTTAGCAACAAAATAATGTGGATGGTATCAATAATTACGATTTAGCAACAAAATAGTGTGCATGGTAAAAAAGTAATTCTTCGGTAGTGTTTTGAAGAATTCTTTCTCATTTTTCGATCATTGAGACGTCTTAGTATCAAAACCAATTTTATTTTTTATTTTTTGAACTTAGAAGCTAACTAATAGATACGGCAACCTGTGGTACTACATATACCACAAAGACAATATCTTCGTATGCAATCATTAGTACGACGGATAAATTGTGACTGTATCGAGATACTCTATAAAAAAAAACGACGAGACGTAAACGATCGTAGCATTTTGCTACGCATTATAGATACAAGCCAGTAATATCGTCGGGTGCGATTACGATAAAGGGATTGTTTTTGATTTTATGTTTTTCCAAAGTGAATTTCTTTACAGATTTCGTTGTGAAAACTATTCTTTTTTTATTCCTATTTTTTGTACATTTAAATTTTTTGTACATTTAAAGAATATATTTTTTTAAGTTTAACCTTTAACATTTTAAAAACAACTTATAATTTTTGAAAAAAATCTTGTCCAAAATTCAATTTCTAAAATAAATTGGTTTTTTTTCTAAATATATATTAAATCATCTTTAATATTCTTTAACCAAAATATCATTATTTTAAATATAAAACAAAAGGGAGATGTTATTTAAGCTAGTTTATGAAGATAATAAATCAACTTATTTTTTTTTGTCTTTTATTTGATATTAACTAGTCCAATATTTAGCTTAAGAACCATAAAATATAATATTTAATTTAGAATCACTTATTCATTTCCCTTGTACTACTTTAAAATAATTAATCATAGTAACGGTGAATTAACCATGAAGTAAAATGAATGATTCTTAATAAACCTTCAATAAATTATTATAATCAGTAAAACAAATATGGATTAAGTTTTTTCTAACGAATCAATAGTCATTGGTTGTAGTGGTAGTTCTCGTGTCTTTTGACAAATCTATTTTATGAATAACTCTAGTTGGAATTGGCTATCTTTTGATAAATCTATTTTATGAATAACTCTAGTTGGAATTGGCTATAATAAAATTGTAAAGAATCTCGTTCCAAGTATCCGGAACTCCGGCTAGACACCAATGACTGCAATCAGTTCCTTTTCCCGGTTCACCATAAGTTGAAGGATGTCCGTCTTTACGTAGCAACGAGAGAAGTGTGATATCGAGCAATTTCACCGGTTTTTTAATCGTACTTAATGCCTTTTTCTGTACGTTCACCTCCGGTGGTATTCCTACCGGATATGTAGAGCCAAACAACGGTTCCTTTTCACCCACACAATTCTTTACACTCGGCTCACCCCATAGTTTTCCACTAGTTCATGTCAATACAAATATATAGCAAAGATAAGGATTTATTTGAATAACTATATATCATATTCAAAAGTTTAACGTGAATTGATAACATTAGTAAAATGAATATAAGTATTAAGCTTACTTTTGATGTGTCGATGAAATTCCTTGATAATACACACTAGTCTTAGATGGATCAACATTAGCGTCAACCCATTTGCCCCAAGTTGTAAGTGCCATCTTATATGAAACCATCCTGTCCATGTCTTTCATTATTTGATTTCCTACTTTAACAAAATCCCATCTGCGCATGCGAAGAAAAATATTATAGATTATAGATAATGATATTCACATAAATCATATTTTTATTAAGGATAACAAGTTAGAGAAAAGAGATATACTTTTGCGAAGCTCCGGTATGAAGGAACCAATGGTAAGTATTGAAGATGAACATATCAATCCCTGTCCAAAGTTTGGATCCTAATGCAACCGAGTCCAATTCCAACACTCTTCCCATTTTTTCGTTCACAACATCCACCAGATATACGTTACGATTGAACTTTATTTCCAATTCGTACTCCTGAAAATATTATTTA
Source organism: Limnanthes douglasii subsp. nivea (assembly GCA_036936605.1). Lineage (NCBI taxonomy): Eukaryota > Viridiplantae > Streptophyta > Magnoliopsida > Brassicales > Limnanthaceae > Limnanthes > Limnanthes douglasii. Next base: position 723,857 of record JAUPFV010000001.1, read on the forward strand.
CCATTATAATTTTGTATCCCAAACTCTGAAATGGAACAAGTAACTTGTCATCCAAGTAACAAGATCATATTAAACGCATACCGTAAAAGCAAATGTTGAGACATTTGCTTTGCTTGTTAGCTTGTAGGCAGATTTTGGGACCGAAGAGTAAAGCATGCATGTCAAAGATTGCCATTGATTATAGCTTAAAGAATCACCGACGAACATGATTTTCATTCCTTTAAATCTCGTTAGAAAATCTAAACCATTAAATCTGCATATTATGAAATTAGTATCATAAATCAAATACTAAAAGTAATATTTCACCAAACAAGAGTATAGTTTATACCTTGCAAGAGTGCAACCACTAGGCTGCCATCTGTATTTCAGGAAGTCGAGATCGGGGCGTCCGTTTTTCTGGCAAGTAAACTCGTTTACGAGGAAAGGACATGTTGAATCCTGGTAAAGAGGGTACGATGGATCCTTAACCCATTTGCCAGTGAAAAAATCGCAGTTGTTGTTGCTTGCATTGGCTGGATGCAGAACAAGAACGAAAGCAAGAGGTATGAGTAGGAGACAATGAGCAACAGTTATGAGAGAAGGAAATAAACTCATTTCTAATTCTTTGTTAAAGTGAAGAGTGAAAATTGAAGAGAAGAGATACAAGATTAGGTTCTCTGTCTCAACTCCTCCATATATAGTAGTAGTCTTTATTATTTTGGTAGTATAATTATTATTCTTAAAACTAACAAGGAAAGTCAAGTCCTCTGAAAATATAATGTTGAAAGGAAGTCAAAGATAGGATTATTTATTTGGAGTTAGGTATAATTATTTGTTATTCGTGGTATATCTCTTTATTTTTACTTGTTTTGGTAATACCCTTAACTTATTTTATTTTATTTTTTATCTCATGATAGGCTAAATATTGTATGATATATGGTTTTACATTTAATCACCGCTAAATCTTCAAATACAATATTTAGAGATAAATAGATACTCAACACAAAATTATATTCTATGTTAATAGTTTGTTTTCCAATACAAAGTTATATTCTATGTTAATAGTTTGTTTTTCCACGACATCTATGTTACTTTTTAATACAATTTGTATTAAAAATACTTTGTAGATTTTATTTGTAAAATTAATATATGTTAATCCAATACATCTATGTTACTTTTTAATAAAAGCTTTAACCAATTTTATACAATCTCACTATTATTTTATAAAAAAAACGTTTGTAACTTTTCTCATAAATTAATATATTAATTTATAACATACACTTACTTACTTGTAAATTAATAACCATTAACGCATATAGATATTAATGAGATAAAAGGTAAATCAATGCAAAAGGCTCAACAAAGAAATAAACCACTAATGGCATGTTTTAATAAATTACAATGAGAAGATATAAATGGATATTCTGATAACAATTAACCGAAAAGGCTCCTTAGCACAGGTCGTATCGATAATCAGTCGGAGAGGAAAATTGTAGCGATATTTCTGGAAGCACCTCATTTGTGCTGGTTTTACTTTGAACTTGAAATTTGTTATCATATTTTCATTAGTTTGAGCATTTGATTCTAATTCTTTAAATGATAATAAAATTGATTTTACCGATCAAATTTTAGTTGGATTTATATGTTTCATATTATGATTTTCAGGGGAAATACATTGTATATGTATTTTCTCTATATACTTATCTTATTTAATATGGAAAAGTTTCATTAAATAATGATCCAGAAGTCAATAATCGTTGCAGTATTAAGACATGTGACCATCGATACCATCTTCCTTTAAATTCTCTTCATGATCGCGAAAATCTTCCTAAAACGCGACTGTGGCGGTAGGTCGAGCCCAAAAATATTTTGCAGCAAAAGAGTATGGTAAGGGCAGTGATAAAATCTCAAAAGTTTTGGAGCTGGAGAATGGTTGTCAACAGTCTGAAAGTCCTGCCAATTCCTCCTACTGTTTTTCAGCTCAATTTTACCCTCCAGTTCTTGGCTAGAATTATTTTGGCTATTATCAAAGCCTTTATTCACTAAGTCCTAAATAGAATGTTTTGTTTTTGTTTTAATTATTAGTTTTTGTAATATTAATATTTATTAATATTAATAACACTACCAATTGTTTCCATATTTGTTAATCAGATTCGGAGAATTTCAAAGTTTTAGGATTCGGATGGATAAATATTTAATAAAAGCTACAAACAATTTATATTAGATAATATAGGTTGGATTTTATATTAGGTGAAATTTAAGAGAAAAGACGAGAGGCTAAATCATATCTATTTAGAATTATGTATTAGTATCAAAATCTATATTTAATTATGAATATATTTTAATTTAATTACTCAATTAAATTGTATATTTAATTGTAAATATTTTTTTTCATAAATTTAGTTTCAATTTTACTAATATGCTACTTGCATGACAAGTGGTGTGTGCCCAGGAATATATCATCGATAGCTCGCATGAGAGCTAACTCTCGATCGGTAACAATAACGCTCGGAAATGGGCACACACTATACATCATCATACCGCAGAGAGTACCCAAAGCCCATGTATAATTCGCTATCTTCTCCCCGCTCATAAAAACATAGGCAACGGTAAATGAAACGGAAGTAGACGTAAACCCAACAATTTCAAAAAACGGCATCTTATACCTAGTCGTCTTGTAGGTACAGTCCATGAACAGAACATAAGGGAATGTGCGTAATAAGTTTATGCTCGTCGGGTGTGCGAAAAAAAAATCGGTGATCACCTTCGAATCCTCTCTCAAACGCTCCCACGTGGAGTATCCATGATCTTTCATTTTCTTCAACAAATATTGCATTTGGGTTTGTCCCCCGTGCTCAATATCCCGATGTTTTTGGCGGCAGTTGTAGATTGCACGCATGTTCGAAATATTCCGCGGATATTGATTCTTCAAACCACTATATATCTCCCTAGGGCGGGAACCAAGGTGAGACAAATTACGGACTAGTTCCTCTTCGTCCTTTTTTAGCCTACAAACACGGGAATGACCATCTAAGTTCACATAGGGATAGTGATTATGCGTACCATTTATAACCTCCAAACGCCATTGCATGGCTAGTACGTCAATCGGATGACCTTTTAACGCAAACGGACAATTGCATTTCTTCGTACTAGTCTTCCGCTTTCTTAGAGTTTCCGGTTTCGCTTTAGATTTGTATATACCGAACCTCTCGCAAACATATTCTACCCTAGGTTTTCTTCCCAATTTCCCGCTATCATACAACTTTGTAATCGTATAATAGTTTATTTTCTTCGATTCATTTTCAACAAAAGCATCCAATTCGACTTTCGTAAACAACCTATCGGTTGTGAATAATCGTGTGTAATCGGCATCGATAAACGGGGGTTGGGCAGGTTTCTCCTACAAAGTTTAACGTGTTAAATTACGGGGGGAAGGCAACTAATAACACTCGCCAACGACTAATGCTTATAGCAGTCGCTAGCGACTGCCCTGGTAGGGTAGTCGCATGAAGATTTGCGACTGCCCTATAGGCCAGTCGCACGTGGGTCGTGCGACTGGCCTGCAACTGGAAAAAAAACCGCTTTTCAACAAAAAAACTCACCTCCATACGGTAGGATCCTCCTCGTCTAGTAAGTCTTCCAAAGAGACGCCCATTTCATCATTTTCCATGGATACAACGATTTTTTGGGTCTTCGTGCTAGATTTTGTGGGTTTGGGTTGAACAATGTTGATTTTGGTTGCTCTTAGAGTTTAAAGGCAGTTATTAGGTAAGTAAATTTGCTCGGTTTAAGAGGTTTTTAGTGGGTTTCAGATTTTAGGAGAGATTTTTTGTGAAAATGGCATTTTGGTAATAAGCTAGAGTGAGAAGGTTAAAATTAGAATTTCAACTTTAAGTTTAAAAAAATGGGAGTAGAGTGAGGGATTTATCCAAATGTGTAATTTTTATAGCCTGGCCCATTAAAAAATTATAACTAAAAACATATCCTCACAAGTAATTTTAAAAAGAATAATATATACATTTTAATACAACTACGTTTTTTTACATTTAATTCAATTTCAATTTATAAATATAAATTATATATATATATATATATATATATATACTTACTTGCTTATAATTACAAATATACTTTTACTTAATTAATTTTTTTTATTTGTTTAAATATTTAATTACAAATATATTTTCACACTTAATTATATAGTTAATGAACTGTTTAAATTATATATTTAATTATAAATATATCTTTGACAAAATCAATTAAAAATTGTGTCATATTTAACGACTTAATTTGGATTCAAATTATACAATATTTTTTATTTTTTCTATAATTATACGTATGCTAAATCAATTCTTTTCAAAATCAATTCTTTATATATATATATATATATATATATATATATATATATATATATGAAATAATTTAATATTTATAAAATACAAATAATATATATGTATAATACAATATACTTAAAATAAAATAAAATATATAAAAAAATATTAAAATTGATGTCCGCCCAGCAAATTGATCCGTGGACATGAACGAACAAGTTCGAATTTGAAAATATTAGGTCTGAAGCGAATCAAAAGACGGCTTCAGACGATACGTGGATAACCCATTGTCATCCCTATTTTTATTAGAATTTATTAGAATGAGGGTCGACTATAATGAGACTCGTTTTAATATAACAAAACATCATTTCATTACAGCCTAGTTTTCATAAAAAAACGAGCTAAAACTTTATAAAAACCCCGATCTTTATAATAAGCAATATAAAAACTTCAGAGTTTCCAACTTTGTATTCGTTACTAATTGATTTATTTATTTTTCAATTTAGATATGTATTTTTAGTGATATTTAAAGTTCGATTTTTGTTATATTGGTAGTTGTTATTTTGAATTCTAATTATAGTAAATGTTAGGTTATGTCTAGACTTCGATTAAGTAGTTTATTTGCTTGATTTAGGATAACATACATAGATTTGGAAGTTCGAAGGATTGAAAACAGTTTTTGGGGAATCACACATGTATCGCGCGAAGATTAGTAAGATTCGCGCAACCTAAAGGAAACCTTATAAACCTAGGTATGTCTTCATCTCTTCTAACATTCAGATTCTCGAAACTCAGATAGAGAAAATCAAACGTGAACAACACAAGGATGCCCAGTAGTAGTATAAAAGAGATGAAGAAGCTAGACAACGTTTCAATGCGATCGCCGATACCCTGCGACATTTGAGCGAGAAAGTCATTTCTGAAGACGTGAATACTCACCAAGAAATCGGTGAGATCGAGGGCACCAGTAGGAATAGAGGTTGTACCTATGACGGCGAGCGCACTCACAAAAGCAAAAGCAAGAAGCAGAGAAAGAAAAGGGTGACGAATACTAATCGGGATGACTTGTCCAGCAACGAGGCACCTTGCGAGAATAAAGGACCAGGGGTGGTAGAGTACGAACAGAGGTAAGGCCCACTATGAAATCTATTTCATCATACATCGAGCCGGTGGTAGTAGCAGCCTTTAAAATAGGATTGGATCGGGAGGTCCCCCTCTTCATATACTTCATTAGGTTCCCGCTAAAAACGATGGGAGATGTCATTTCCAGGTCAAACCAGTTTATTTGAATGGATGACTCGAACAAGGAGGACCCCACAACGAATTCTTAGTAGAAACTTCAAAAGATTAAATCGTCAAGTAAGGATACACCTTAGTCGGATTCTTCTCGACCCCAAGTAAATCGGCTACACTCTTCTTATTATGAAAATCCCGCCATGAAGTTCACACCCCTAATCGAGAACATAAATATTATTTATAATCACCCCTCCCCGACGGTCGCCAGCGACTATAGGCCAAAAATTTGGCTGGGGATTTAGGACAGAGAGATGCCAATCGCGACTGGCCTTCCCGATGGTCGCCAGCGACCGTAGGCAATGGTTTTGGGTGGGTATTGTTAGCCAGAAGGTTCGCCTACGGTCGAGCGCATTTTTTTTAGTTTACATCGCATCGTTTATCCAAAATGGCATCAATCCAACATAAAATTAACCAAATATTTTACATCGTGCGCGATTATAAATCTCGTGGAATAAAATCGTTTTGATTACATCAATTATTGTCCTTCGTTAGATCAGTTACATGTGGTGTTTCATTCAAGTTTATTATTCTAACTAGTATAAGTTGGGCGAATTTGTTGAACCTACGGTAATACGGATACGCCTATTGACTTGCTTCGTCGGTAGCGTAGGTACCCCACGAGGGGTATAATGGCGGTAAAGGTCCATCCGGTTGAGTAGTAATCTGCTGAAAATGTGTGGATTTAGTGCAATATATATTAAATAAGTAAAAATGTATGCGAGATAAATATAAAAGTTAGATATACTAACATTAACAAAATGGCATCCATGTATGAAAGCAATCCCAACTTCTATGATCGTTGATTGACTAGCCGGTCGGCGTCCACGGTTTGGTAGGTAAGACAACGACGCTTCTTGCGACGCATGGTAAACCATGTACTGATACCTAGTCGCAATGACTAACCCTATATCTGGAAATGTCATCCAATAATGGCTACTAGGGTTCGACTTGAAGTAGTCCAACCTACGTACAACATCGTCAAAAACGTTGGACGAACCATATACATCCAACCAAGATGAACGGTTATCTCTTAACTCTTTCAACAACTCGCGTCTAACATCTTCCCATCTATCCTCGTTATTGTATATTGAATGAGCTACGTAACGATATCCACATTGTCCGTCCGGAAGAACGTCCACCAACTTAGTAATATACGTGTGTAGAAATGTCGGGATGCATTCCGGATACGCAGTTAACTTCCCATCTTTAACAATTTTTCTCGGCCTACCTACCTTCTTCTTTGCTAGTGGAGGTTTGGGTGGTACAATCGGAACCAATTTCGATGTGGCCGTGCTCCCTAACGTGTTGACCGGCTACTACCTATTGAGTTTGCCGGAGTACTAGCACTAGCGGTTTGTTCAATGGGATACTCCCACGCACTAGGGTTACGTTTGGTCGATTTATCGACACCTCCTTTCGGCCGCCCTTTCGATCTAACCGCTTCCTTATGATCTTGAATATGACTAGTTTCGGGCTTCAAGATTTGCATTACCCGATTGATAATATGGTTTTGTTGGTCATGGCCAAAACTGCGAATGGAGTTATCTATGATGGATATTTTTTTTTCAGTTCCTCCTCACGCGAGGTAGGATCTCTATGAACAATATCTAATCTTCTCCAAAATATATCCACATCTTCTACGGGAATAGACCTGCAGCCTCTAGCTATAAAAGTAATCTCGCATGCGCAAGGTAAACCATGTGTTTTCCTAAGGACACATCCTCCACATGCTACCCGATCTACTCTTATGTTTCTAGAACGTCCAATAGCAAACATCAAATGTTTTAGGCCCGCATGGGATACTTTACCTTTTAGTTCAGTCGTCAAACTACCATCAAAACCGGCAAGAGTAAGATGCTTACTTCGCTCAAAAGTTTCGAAGATCCCCGAATGCTGCTTTGTTAGTAAGTTGTGAATTTTTTCCCAAAAAATCTCGAAGTTGCTTTGATTTGTTCAGAGATATCTTTTTAGGGCCGAATGAGCAGCCTCACACCTACAATAAAAAGTAATAAATTAAAACATTTTCTTTAAGAGACATAATACCAATATAAAAAAATGGTTTGAAAGACATACCTATTTGATGTTGTTTGGCCGTAGTGTTTAATTTTGTTCGTTCGGCATTGAAGAAACCTGTCGCCATATGGTGTTATCCATGCGTCCATAACGTACTCTAAACACTAGGGTTTGGATGAGAACATCTCTTTCAATGTATCTAGATTTTTTTCGTAGCTTTCAACCGTGTTTGCTTCGGCAGCGTAACCATAAAACTCAACAAATTGTTTTGCAACCACATCATCCTGTAATATCTTTCGAACTGCCCCAAGAATGTTCTTACTAATATGCTACTTGCATGGCAAGTGGTGTGTGCCCAGGAATATATCATCGATAGCTCGCATGAGAGCTAACTCTTGATCGGTAACAATAACACTCGGAAATGGGCACACACTATACATCATCATACCGCAGAGAGTACCCAAAGCCCATGTATAATTCGCTATCTTCTCCCCGCTCATAAAAACATAGGCAACGGTAAATGAAACGGAAGTAGACGTAAACCCAACAATTTCAAAAAACGGCATCTTATACCTAGTCGTCTTGTAGGTACAGTCCATGAACATAACATAAGGGAATGTGCGTAATAAGTTTTTGCTCGTCGGGTGTGCGAAAAAAAAATCGGTGATCACCTTCGAATCCTCTCTCAAACGCTCCCACGTGGAGTATCCATGATCTTTCATTTTCTTCAACAAATATTGCATTTGGGTTTGTCCCCCGTGCTCAACATCCCGATGTTTTTGGCGGCAGTTGTAGATTGCACGCATGTTCGAAATATTCCGCGGATATTGATTCTTCAAACCAAAATATATCTCCCTAGGGCGGGAACCAAGGTGAGACAAATTACGGACTAGTTCCTCTTCGTCCTTTTTTAGCCTACAAATACGGGAATGACCATCTAATTTCACATAGGGATCGTGATTATGCGTACCATTTATAACCTCCAAACGCCATTGCATGGCTAGTACGTCAATCGGATGACCTTTTAACGCAAACGGACAATTGCATTTCTTCGTACTAGTCTTCCGCTTTCTTAGAGTTTCCGGTTTCGCTTTAGATTTGTATATACCGAACCTCTCGCAAACATATTCTACCCTAGGTTTTCTTCCCCATTTCCCGCTATCATACAACTTTGTAATCGTATAATAGTTTATTTTCTCAGATTCATTTTCAACAAAAGCATCCAATTCGACTTTCGTAAACAACCTATCGGTTGTGAATAATCGTGTGTAATCGGCATCGATAAACAGGGGTTGGGCAGGTTCCTCCCACAAAGTTTAACGTGTTAAATTACGGGGGGAAGGCAACTAATAACACTCGCCAGCGACTAATGCTTATAGCAGTCGCTAGCGACTGCCCTGGTAGGGTAGTCACATGAAGATTTGCGACTGCCCTATAGGCCAGTCGCACGTGGGTCGTGCGACTGGCCTCCAACTGGAAAAAAAACCGCTTTTCAACAAAAAACTCACCTCCATACGGTAGGCATCCTCCTCGTCTAGTAAGTCTTCCAAAGAGACGCCCATTTCATCATTTTCCATGGATACTACGATTTTTTGGGTCTTCGTGCTAGATTTTGTGGGTTTGGGTTGAACAATGTTGATTTTGGTTGCTCTTAGAGTTTAAAGGTAGTTATTAGGTAAGTAAATTTGCTCGGTTTAAGAGGGTTTTAGTGGGTTTCAGATTTAGGAGAGATTTTTTGTGAAAATGGCATTTTGGTAAGCTAGAGTGAGAAGGTTAAAATTAGAATTTCAACTTTGAGTTTAAAAAAAATGGGAGTAGAGTGAGGGATTTATCAAAATGTGTAATTTTTATAGCATGCCCATTAAAAAATTATAACTAAAAACATATCCTCACAAGTAATTTTAAAAAGAATAATATATACATTTTAATACAAGTACGTTTTTTTACATTTAATTCAATTTCAATTTATAAATATATATATATATATATATATATATATACTTGCTTATAATTACAAATATACTTTTACTCAATTAATTTTTTTTATTTGTTTAAATATTTAATTACAAAGATATTTTCACACTTAATTATATAGTTAATGAACTGTTTAAATTATACATTTAATTATAAATATATTTTTGACAAAATCAATTAAAAATGGTGTCATATTTAACTACTTAATTTGGATTCAAATTATACAATATTTTTTATTTTTTCTATAATTATTCGTATGCTAAATCAATTCCTTTCAAAATCAATTCTTTATATATATATATATGAAATAATTTAATATTTATAAAATACAAATAATATATATATGTATAATATAATATACTTAAAATAAAATAAAATATATAAAAAAATATTAAAATTGATGTCCGCCCATCAAATTGATCCGTGGACATGAACGAACAAGTTCGAATTTGAAAATATTAGGTCTGAAGCGAATCAAAAGACGGCTTCAGACGATCCGTGGATAACCCATTGTCATCCCTATTTTTATTAGAATTTATTAGAATGAGGGTCGACTATAATGAGACTCGTTTTAATATAACAAATCATCCTTTCATTACAACCTAGTTTTCATAAAAAAACGAGCTAAAACTTTATAAAAACCCCGATCTTATAATAAGCAATATAAAAACTTCAGAGTTTCCAACTTTGTATTCGTTACTAATTGATTTATTTATTTTTCAATTTAGATATGTATTTTTAGTGATATTTAAAGTTAAATATTTTGTTTTAAAATTCGATTTTTGTTATATTGGTAGTTGTTATTTTGAATTCTAATTAGAGTAAATGTTAGGTTATGTCTAGATTTCGATTAAGTAGTTTATTTACTTGATTTAGGATAACATACATAGATTTGGAAGTTCGAAGGATTGAAAACATTTTTTGGGGAATCACACATGCATCGCGCGAAGATTAGTAAGATTCGCGCAACCTAAAGGAAACCTTATAAACCTAGGTATGTCTTCATCTCCTCTAACATTCAGATTCTCGAAACTCAGATAGAGAAAATCAAACGTGAACAACACAAGGATGCCCAGTAGTAGCATAAAAGAGAAGAAGAAGCTAGACAATGTTTCAATGCGATCGCCGATACCCTGCGAAATTTGAGCGAGAAAGTCATTTCTGAAGACGTGAATACTCACCAAGAAATCGGTGAGATCGAGGGCACCAGTAGGAATAGAGGTTGTACCTATGACGGCGAGCGCACTCACAAAAGCAAAAGCAAGAAGCAGAGAAAGAAAAGGGTGACGAATACTAATCGGGATGACTTGTCCAGCAACGGGGCACCTTGCGAGAATAAAGGACCATGGGTGGTAGAGTACGAACAGAGGTAAGGCCCACTATGAAATCTATTTCATCATACATCGAGCCGGTGGTAGTAGCAGCCTTTAAAAGAGGATTGGATCGGGAGGTCCCCCTCTTCATATACTTCATTAGGTTCCCGCTAAAAACGATGGGAGATGTCATTTCCAGGTCAAACCAGTTTATTTGAATGGATGACTCGAACAAGGAGGACCCCACAACGAATTCTTATTAGAAACTTCAAAAGATTAAATCGTCAAGTAAGGATACACCTTAGTCGGATTCTTCTCGACCCCAAGTAAATCGGCTACACTCTTCTTATTATGAAAATCCCGCCATGAAGTTCACACCCCTAATCGAGAACATAAATACTATTTGTAATCAAACGAAAAAAAGAGCCAATACTAGTCGCCCAAGGGTATGTTGGCAACACAATACAAGAGATCTCTTTACTATTTGTGTGCATACAATAATAATCATGACCACCCAACTGACAAGTGATAGAAATTAAAAGAATAAATTTAGAGGTTTATTGACAGCGGCGACCTCGTCCAGTTTGTTAAACAAAAAGAGAGAGTGGTAGTGGATGATTTGGGGGGGGGGGGGGGGGCTAGCACCACGACTAGCAAGGTATCTTACAATACAAATCTAGAAAGAAGAAACAATGTTTGTACCCTATTTTTTTAAGGGGGGGAGGGGGGGACACACCCTCTTAAGAGTTGATCCAGCAACACATAAACAACATCCCAAAGATATGGATATCCACCTGGTGGGTAGCTCTTCGTATCATAACTTTTGGGAGCCATTCACGGACCTTGCGTTCAACGATGATGATTTGAGGGGTATTATCACCCCATGAAGACACCCTGACAATTAACGCCAACATATCGGGGGTAATTGGTATTAGACTACTTGTAGACAATGACAACTCGGCTAATGTTATTTCAAGGCAATCTATGGGCAGATGCTTAGGGTACCCTTGTTCACAGAAACTGACAGACAGCTGGTTAGTTACGAGGAAAAATCGACTAAATACATTGGGGAGATCAAGCTCCTAGTTACAGTAGGGCACGACAATACTAATATAGTGGTTCAAATCTTAATTATGATCATTAAAGCCTAAGTTATTACCATGCCATAATGGGATGACCGTAGATAGGCAAGCTCGAGCCACTATATTCTCATTCAGGCAGTGCATCAAGTACCTTATCAACAATCTAGTGGGAATAAGAGGTAATCAACGAATTACAATAAAATGTTATGTCATAAGACTCAAACCATCTAAAGCGGCTCAATAGCAATTAACAAGCTTTGGGGTTTGGGATCATCGCAAACATATATAACATACAAATTTAGAGGTGGATGACCCTAGAGAGGATGATCCCCTAGAAGAAGAAATCAATGTTACATTGGAAGATGGCAAGGTTGTCAGAATAGGTAACAAGCTCGATCCGAGCATTACAAGAGTGTAATAAGAAGCAGATTCAACTCCAAGCTAAAACATCAAAGCTTCAAATTATGTGACTTATTTTCAAAAAAGATATTCTAACGAGCTCAAGACAATAATGTGGGAAAGCTGACCCCTGATTGGGATGGTATATATAAAGTAATTTCCAAAGGACATTATGGGGCATACAGACTGGAAGACTTGGATGAGAATACATTAAAACATCCATGGAATGTTAATCATTTGAAAATGTATCACCATGCTACTTAAGAGAGGTTGTGCACCATTTTCTCTTTTTTGTGGCGCTTAAGGATTTTTAATGAGGCACATTGTAAGCCAAAGTTATTAATGAAATCACGTTGTTGCCAAAAACATTTATACTATAATTTGATAAAATAGTAACAAGTAACAATCTCCATAATCAATAAGGAAAATTGAAAATATTGGGGGATTCTCCATTAACATATAAACAAAATGGAAGAAATAAGTCACACATGGTTGGCTATGCAATGGGCCGCACTGAGCCCTGGTAAAAAAAGTCAATAAAGCGAACTTGTTTATAACTTACACTTTGAAGGCTACGGTAGGAGCCATACCGAGCCTAAGCTATATAGCTCAGAAAAGCGAATTGGCTCAAATGTCAAGTCTCTAAGACCACACTATGTGTCACACTAAGCTTAGGTTGTTGAAGCCTACAAAGCAAACTAGCTTATAAGCTAAGCCTTTATGGACAAACAAAAAGCTATATTATGCTTAAGAAAAAATTAGCAAAGATTATCTAACATAACAAAATCACTATCCTCCCCATCATCTCCAGCTGGAACATTAAAACAACTTGTTAAATAAATTTATGGTGCATGCATATGAGATAAAACGAGGTCCACAAAGTCTAGTTGTGTACAACAAGGTAAAATCCAAGAATACACCAAATTTCAATTGTTACATAAATCAAGCACCCTCCTCACCAGAAGCACCTTCCTTACCGAGCCCCTTCTTAACCGATATTATATCAGAGCGCCCTGTTGTTTCAACCATCACAGATTAAGCATCACCTGATCCCAGATAGGGAAACATACAACATTAATAATGGGGGTTACTTTCTCAATCACCTTCTCGATGTCCTCTTCTTCTTCGTCGTCGTCATCTATTACCCATAGCCTCTTTATTATGGTACAAGCCCCGTAAATTGACCCAACTCCAAGTCAAGGTTCATTCTCCATAGCTCGATAATGGTGTTTTTTCAAACTTTTTCCAAGATTTTTTTGTGTCGCCCCCAATGAATCCATATGCCCATCAACATAGGCTTTGGTAATACGAGCCCCTCAATGCTTTTCAGAATTCTCAAGCTCTAATCTCAATCGAGAAAACTATGCTCGAAGAGTATTACTCTTTAGCCAAACATTGTAGCTTACAATGGTGAACGCTTCAACCTTAATGAGCAACCCAACATTTTGTGAGATCAGTTGGATGGATCACTTGGCGAGAGTTTCATTCAGATCCCATAGTTCTACAACATTCTTCTTCAAGCTATCACTTTTGAAGGTATAGGAATCCAACCGATTATCCATGTATGTCTTCTCCTTCATCGTCTTTTCACAACAAATCTTAGAAGTACCGTAGGCTTATCTATAACGCGACAGTTCATCAATAAAGGGCTTGCCATAACCAAATAACAATGGTTCTGGTTTGAAGTCTTCCATAGCCTTATCATCGTATGGGTCATTTTTTTGTTATACCAACACCTTTGAATTATGATAACTCTGCAATAAGTATTCAAGAAAGAATAGTATCATAAATTGCAAAAAATAATTTTAAAGTCACCAATAAATAATAAATTGGTCTAAAAAATTACATTCACAACCAGTTCCAATTGGCATCGTAAAATGTCCGTCATAGACATATTATTGTCGAATATCATCTTTGGACAGTGTTTCAGTTGAAGAAACGTAAGTAAAGAGGGCTCCAGCATGCTAATGGGTGAGGTTTATTTTGAGATGAGGGTAATTTCGTCAAGTGTTTTGGAAAGTTTTGAGAGTATTAAATGTTTAAGTGTGAAGTAGTGAGAGATTTGAGTTGTCTTGCTGTATTAAATGGTCATTACCTTCATTAATGAAAGTAGTTGGGGTATTTATACCCTTAATTATGGACCCATGGGCTTTCGGGTCGAATTATGGAACTGGGTCAAGTTTAATGACCCATTTACTTATTAAGTTGATTAGAATATAGCTTAGTCAAAAGATGTTTAGTCATTTTTTACTTTTGTCTTGTCCGGATAGTTCAGTGACAAGTTTTTGTCCGAATTTCCCTTGTCCGGAAATCTCAGTAGGCAGTGGTTAAGTTATCCGGACTCATCACTAATAGCTAGAGATTTTTTGCTTAAGTCATACATCGGAGGTTTCTCTATAATCATGGGGCCCAAGGGAGGAATTGCATTCATAGAGTCAACGTTGTTCACATTGTTAGAAGGGTGACGACCCTTTTTTCCATCATCAACTAGAGACGGAGAGAAGGCTTCAACATTAGAATCTTTAGCATTACGGGTCTCTAAGACAGCGTGACTATGGTTTGAAGAGAAAAATGGAGGGGTCTGCTCTTCAACAACAGTTTTCAAGACACCTCCTAAGCTACCTTTTGAAGATACAACATTTTTATGAATAGAAAGAAGGGTAGCACTTGGTGTGGATTATTTTCAACTGAGGGTAATTTGGTTAGATGTTTTGTGGTGTTTTAAAGGTATTAAATGTTTGGGTGTTTTGTAGTGAGAGATTTAAGCTGCCTGGTTGTATTAAATGTTCATTACCCTCATTAATTAAAGTGGTTGTGTATTTATACCCTTGATTATGGGCCATATGGGCTTTCGGGTCAAACTTATGAAACCGGGTCGAGTTCAAAAACCCATTAGTTTCTTAAGTAGATTAGCAACTAGCTTAGTCAAAAGGTGATTAGTTATTTAGTACTTTTGTCCTGTTCGGATGGTTCAGTGGGTGATTATTGTCTGGATTGCCCATGTCCGGTTTCTACAGTGAGTGGAAAATATTTCCGGACTCATCAGTAACCCCTTTTTTAGGTTTTGTCGAAAGCCTTTGGTAAGACCTAAAAAATCTTCTTAGGCACTAGTAATATTCTCCAGACTGTTTGAGTGTTCTGCTCAGGACTTATCCGGACTGAATACTTCTCAGAAGTTCAAAAGTTCTGCTATGGATCGTGGGATACGTGTCATCTTTTGATTTGCCTCACCATCAGTTTTCTCCTAGAACGACGCTCCCACTAATCCCAAAAAGCAACCTATTCATTTAATACCCATGACGTCAGCGCCGCCCTCAATCATTACTTTTGCCTTTTTGTATTCTCCTAGGTATTTTGTAACTTTTTTTTGTCTTACTAGTATAAATTGCTTCTTTTCACTGTTTTACCATCTTCATTACTCTCTCATTCCTTCATCTCAAAGTTTTCACTTCTCTTCTCAAAATTATTTTGGTGTAGGTTTATGTTCACAACAAGAAACGCATTGGTAAAAGGCGGGTGGCTTAATCTTTCGGAGTTAGAAAAAGGACAAAGGGTTGAGCGAGAAAGGCGCATTGCTGCGGGTCTTCAAGTTTCTCCAAACGACAAGCCTGAAACACCATCTTCAGAGGCTGATCGAGGTTCATCTTCTGCTAGAAGTTCCAAACCCATGAGGTTATTTCAACCAAGTCTTTCGCCCATTGTATCAGGCTCTTTTGTTCAGAAGTCACAGCCCACTGTTGAACGGGAAAAAGCCGTATCAAGCACAAGGAGACCCTTTCCATTTATAGCCATGGAGTCAGATGCTAAAAAATCCCCATAAAAGGTTACACTTCGCCGAACATGCCGCTTAGTGAATGGCCAATCTGTCGTTTCACAATCTAAGTCCCCGAAATCAAGGCCTTCTAAGTCTGGGGCCAGGAGAAAGCTACAGAATCAAGGGCATCTATCAGATTCCCAAAGGATAAATCCTCCGGTCCGGAGGCCACTGGAACTAGCTCTCGAAATGAGCCCTCCGGACCCGAGCCCCAGCCGGACACCAGACCCTTAGGTGAGTCTGATGCTCAACAAAGCGGACAACTTACAGAGCCTGCCACCAGCACTCCCCCACCAGAAACAACTGACAAACCTTCCACGGTGATGAAATAGATGATGAAGGACAGCATAGAGGAAGCCCCATTCGAGACCGACGTCTCCGGTCAGACATGGGAAGCTGCCACTGACAAAAAAAGCAAAGGTAAAGAGAAGCTGTGTTTGAAACATCCGGACGTGCCGGAGTCCCTGGAAGGCAAAGTAGGACCCTGCTTCCACAAGGTGAACGTGAATTATCTGATGGCCATGCTAAACATCAACTATGTCTACACTCATACTGCCGAGTTAGGCCGGATCCAAACGAAGTGGGGGATCCCTAAGTCTGTTAAGGTGAGGACATCGGTCACTCTGGAGACCCCAATAGACTGTAAGCTAAGCGAGATAGTTATCTATATGGAGCTGTTCAACTTGGGGCTTAAAATTTCCCTTTGACCCAGAGATTGTCAGATACTTTCATCTGATAAAGCTCTATCCAAGCGAGCGGAGTCCCAGTGCTTGGTACACCCTCATGGCTTGCATTATGGCCTCGAGACTCTCCAGAATACCGCTTCCAATGGAGCAATTTGCTGTTGTGGCCAGCCTTTGCAAGAACCACGTTATCCCTTTCTACCACTACAATATGGGAGATAACTTCAAGGTGGTGGATGATTTTCTTGAATCGGAGAAGAATCAGAATACCCAATTTGTTCATTAGTGGAGCTTGGGAAAACGGGAGAAAAATCAAAGTTGGTGTCAACCCTAGCATGCTCACCAGCAGATGGAAAAGTTCTGGTAAATATTTAATCATGCTTGTCTTTCTTTCCTTATAAAAAATTTGTTTCTAAACTTCTCTTCGTTTTCTTTGGGTAGTGATGCCGAAGGAGTTCTCCGACTATGTGAAGGAGGGTTACACAACTTGTGCCAAGCTGAATGCTTGGGCTGCTGAAAAATGGGGAATTCGATTCCACAATTGCTTCACCGCCGATAATTCGGTGAGGTCCCATCTCTAGAACACAAATGACCGGAGATAACTTTCTTGGGAGGAATTGACCACTCTACCTCCTCCGGGTGTCATCCTCCAGAGGACAGAGGATAAGGATGGTAAGATGGCCTTGCCTTCCAGAGCAAAAGCCCCAAGTAAGATGAAGGGCAAGAAGGGAAAGAAGAAACAAGATGCAACTGAGGTTGCTCAAGGTGGTGTTGAAGAGATTGCCCCAGCAGATCAAGAAGTGCAGGCCCAAGGGGGAATCGATGATACTCTACTTCGAGTGGTTAAAGATGAGAGTATCAAAGAGCTAGGTGGACCTCTAAATCCTTCAAAGGCTCCTAAGAAGGATCGAAAACGGCGAGCAGATGGTAGAGATAGGGAAGCCAAGAAGAAAAAAATCTCCTCGGGGGATGAAGTCGCTCTCCGGCCTCCGGAGTCTCTTCCTCCGGCCGACCCAACAGACCCCAGATTGGCAGAGCAAATCCAAAGTGATTTACATACCAGAGAGGATACCATAGGGGATATCAACATTGATGGAGTAGACATCAGTGGCCTTCAAAACATTGGCCTTTACTTTGGAGACCTCGAGAAAGATGACTTTTCTGTCCCTTACCTTCCTCCAAGCTCCTCGAATATGGTTACTTTCAATGGTAAGTCTGTTTCAGGGGAGAATGACATGGTGACTCACTCCTTGCTGAGAAACATTCAACTGGTGCTCAACCTGGAGAGACAAGTGCGAAGCCAATCTACCCTTATCAACACACTCAACGCAAACAAAGGGAGCTTATCTAACAACCTCCTTAACACCAATCAAAGTGTTGAAAAATTAAGGAGAGAGATCGAGGAGTTGAAGAAAGGGAAAGAGGACTTGCCACCAAGCTGGCCACTTCGGAGAGGGTTAACACAGAACTCCAAACTAAGTGTTCTGGCTTGAAGAAGGATCTATCCGCTTCAAAGGAGGAGGTGAAGGCCAGGGACAATATCATCCAAACCCTAACCAGTGACAAAATTTCTCTCGAAGATGTTGTGTCTAAAGTCACCAAGAAGAAAGATGATTTGATAAAGGATCAAGAGAAGACAATCCAGGCCAAGATCCATGCATACACCAACAAGGTAATTGATTCCCAAGAAGAGAGGTATGCCGAAGCCAAATCTGACATGGTCTTGCTTTTTCATCGAACATTCCCAAAGAGGACGCTTGGTTCTTTATGGCAGTATGTGGAATACAAAGACCTCCCATTCCATACTATGGTTGATGGTGATAGGCACAACTATTCCAGTGGTTATGATGATACCACTGATGAAGAAGAAGGGACCGAAGAGAGCCCCAATGAGGAAGCCAAAGACCCAAAGAAGAAATTAGACGAAGCAGGAACATCTAAGGGAGCCTAGCCCTAAAATTTTAACTATTTCTTGTTTTTATTTTATTCTTATGTCAGACTAAAGTCCTTGGATGGCCACATAATTTTTGTAACTGTGTTCGGCCCTTTTCCGGATAAACATTTTATTTTTTTAACTTCAAAGTCCTTGGATGGCCAAGGTATTTTTACATGTTTTAATATCATTCTCCGGTGCTAGCCGGGAAGTTTTACTTTACAAAATTCTTGCCTTGTTTTATGTTTACCTAATTTTGATGGCTAATGTTTAAATAGCCCCTAGTTATTTTACAAGTATGTTAAGGTGAGAGTTTTTAAATTCTCCGATGACAAATGTTTAAATGGTCATCATTCCACCAGATCAATCTGATCTGTCAACGATACTTAGAAGGCTTTAAAGAAGCTATCAATCAAACCACTCCGAATTTTTTAAGTAGGCATCAAATTTTATTAAAACCTCCCCGCGCCACCAGGGTAGGAAAGAGTATGCCCCATAATATTTACATGGACTTTAAATAAGTAAATATTGACATAACTTTCATTCTAGATACAACCGAAGGTGTTCAATGTTCCAGGGGTGATTTAAGATCCTTCTATCTTTATCTTAAAGCCTGTATGTCACATGCTTAAGCTTTTTGATGACCACACAAGGTCCTTCCTAATTTGGAGCTAGCTTGTCGAACTGCTTCTCCTTAGTATATATGAAGACTTTTCTCAACATTTTATCCCCTTGTTGAAAATCCCTTCTTCTGACTTTGGAAGCAAACCTGATTCTCATCAATCCATGATAATGGGTGGCTCTAAGGTGAGCCTTAACTCTTTTCTCTTCTATCAAGTCGAGTTGACTTCTGATTGCCACTTCACCTGTTCGGAAAAATTGTGGACTCTGTATGTTGGAAGAGTTGCCTCTATAGGAGCAATTACATCCAAACCATATACTAAGGCAAACGGGAATTCATGTGTAGCAGCTGTATGAGTAGTCTGGTAGGCCCATAGCACTTATTGTAGGTAACTTGGCCACTTTCCTGCATCCCCTTCTAAATTATTTTTAAGACCGGATATGATGGTTATGTTTGCTACTTCAACCTGACCATTCGCCTGTGGGTGGAAAGGAGAAGAGAAGCAATGTTGAATGCCTCTAGAGGCACATGAATTCTCCATATCCTTGTTATCAAATTGTGGCCCATTGCATGTGGTTATCTTTTGTGGAACCCCAAATCTGCAGTAAATATTAGATAAAATGAATTTTATAACAGCTTTTGAAGTAGTTCCTGCTAAGGGGGCAGCTTCTATCCACTTTGAAAAATAATCAATGGCTACAATGATAGTTCTGCACCCTCCAGACGCCATAGGTAGAGGTCCTACCAGATCCAGTCCCCAACGAGCAAAATGTATTGGCTCAGAAATCGAATCCAAAGGGACAGTTGGGATATGAATTTCATTTAAACTACTCTAGATGATTATCTAGATCTTTTCTCCCATCGTATTTTTCCATCTTTGTACTGTTAAACCTCTAAGGAAGGTTTCCAGACAGTATCATGGAGATTGTCTCCAATTCTGACCACGACTAAACACAGTATCTTCATTGGGAGTTGCAAAGATACCTGGTTCATCATGAAAAGCGAAATGATCCATCAACAGCTGGTCTATATGTCTCCGGCCATGGCTGTGGCTATGAGATGACCCTTTACCTAGATGTCTTTTCAATCTTCCATGCCTATCCCTCTTTCTTGAATACTTTTGACCAACTTTTGCTTCTTTTTAGACCTACCTTCATCACTGCTGGATGACAGAGACTCCTCAACTCCATCTTCGTTCGAAGAGCTACTAGAAGATTCTGAATCTGAATCTTAGCTCTCTACCGGTTTAGACCGGTTAGACTTCTTTGAGCTAGCATGAGTCTTTTTAGTGCTCACATGGGTCTTTGCTGAATCTGAATCTGAGCTCTCCAGCGGATTGTTAGTGTGGTGAACGGCTGACACTTTTGATTTTTCTTTCAAGCCCATCTCTACCCTTTTAGCAGCCCTCAAGGCTTCTATCTCAACTTTCAACCTTTCTCGCTCTTCGATCGTATATTCATCGTTTTCTCCCACCACTTCTGCCAAAGTTGGTGGCACTTCCTACTCGTCCGGATTCATTCAAACTGGTTTTTCTTGCTGGTTTTGAATGCTAGATTCAAGCACCTTCTTCTCCCACTGTGGTTGCCAATTTGGTGTGGATTATTTTCGACTGGGGGTAATTTTGTCAGATGTTTTGTGGTGTTTCAAAGGTATTAAATGTTTGGGTGTTTTGTAGTGTGAGATTTAAGCTGCCTGGTTGTATTAAATGTTCATTACCCTCATTAATGAAAGTGGTTGGGTATTTATACCCTTGATTATGGGCCATATGAGCTTTCGGGTCAAACTTATGAAACCGGGTCGAGTTAAAAAAAACCCATTAGTTTATTAAGTAGATTAGCAACTAGCTTAGTCAAAAGGTGATTAGTTATTTCGTACTTTTGTCCTGTTCGGATGGTTCTGTGGGTGATTATTGTTCGGATTGCCCCTGTCCGGTTCTATAGTGAGTGGCAAATATTTCCAGACTCATCAGCACTAGCCACCATTTCCATATTGTTCAAACCAACTTGCCTACGGTTCCCAAAGTTTTCCACTAACGGGGGCTCCGTTCTTCCTTAACACCCTCTTCTTCCTAACAAACCCACCGTTAGAAAAACTAATATGTCTTGTGCCATCGTCATCCTTTTTCCAAGATGATGCAATATACAATCATTAAAGCCTCGTTGATCTGATGCAGACGCACTACATGCAGTGTCTGAAGGGCATGCATTGTTAAAAATATGATCTACCCTCTTTTTTATTTTGGGTTTGGACTCCACCGTATCTTCATCCCTACAAAGTTGTTTCTTGGCGAAAAGGGCCTCGGGAGCCTCCTTACATTCTTTGCTAACATTTCTGAGGGGAATTTCTAGTCTAACGCATGTCAGTTTACCTTCATACACTCGCTCAAGCAATATTGACCGCGCAACATCAACAGTTGCCAACTCTCCGGTGGCAGTAAGAGTAACATCTCCCTCTGGTCATATTATGATTTCTAGTATAGGCCAAACCAGTTATGATGCAATTAACATGAGTAAACAAACGTGGGTATTCGAGCTGCCAGTTGGGGTATGCAGCAGCAAATTATTGTTATAAGGGGTTTATTTCGCACTCCCCATAAATATTCCTCAAAAGTTCTTGATATTTCCATAAAATTGTACTTTCAATAAAGCAATATAGCAAGATATCAACAAATTACGAAAGAAACAACACCATCTTCATTTTAAATGAAAAAATGACTCAGAGCTTACATGTACTCGTCCATGAATTTGTAGATAATGTTTTGCAACGGGGTGCTCCTAGTTCCCATGAACAAAAACAAATGTATGCTTTCAGTGCTTATCAGAGTCCAGAAGGTTAACAATTTTAAACCTGCTACTGGTAGATATGCAGTAGTAGGGGGTTCTCAACAACTTATACATATCGATACTGGCTAAAACTTCTGATGGGCTGATCTCGATATTCAATAGGTTAGAACTAAGTAAAATGTTAAGCAGTAAACGACAACCGTTAGCTGTTAACTACGTGAGATAGATCCTAATATATGTAAAGATATCATTAATGAAGTTGGGTAGAGGTAATCGAAGAACATAATCAAACAGAGTTGTGTAAAGACAAGTTGCCCCATCTCGAGCGTGATGAATATGTTCACCATGCTCTAGAAGTCTGGTCAATACTGTATCTAGGAACCCATAAAATTTCCTAAATATATGATGTCTTCTAGACACGGATTATTATACATGGGGCAGCTGGTCAAAATAAATATCTAGGAATCCATTATCTTCCACATCTTCCACTGGTGGAAGACCTATGAGAGAGTTTGTAGCACCTTTCTCCTTCTTTAAAGTTCATTTGCGAGCCATTTCTAGGGGTAAATAGATAATTTAATGTAAAAAAATAAGAAACACATAACATAAGAATTTAGGGTTTCCAAGCCAGAGGTCGGTGAATTTAAAAGTTACTACAATAGTATTAATCAAAACAAAAATTTAGAAACAAAATTAAAAAGGAAAGCATTTTGATGTTTACCTTGTTACTATTTCTGGAAATGAGAAGAGAGGGAACGAAGAAAAAATGCGAGCAAGAGATTATTCTCTCCAAAAGTAATTTGATATAGCAAAAAAACAATCTCACGCGTATTTCTATTGCAATGGGTTATATATTAAAAATGGGCCCAAAAATTAGTTATGTGCTAAAACAATAAAAGGGTGCACCAATCAAACAACATAGAGGAAATGAAGCGCCAATTTGGTTAACCACGCAACTAGCAAGTGTATTTTTCAAACATTATTACACGATTCATGATAGGTGGGGGAAGGTGGCTTACGTTGATAAACATACGCTCGACGTTACAAATTTAAGGTGATACGTGTATAAAGCACGTGACAGTCAGAAAGATAGGAATCAAACTAACACCTCGTCCTGGATAATATTATACTCCTTCTAAAAGATGGACCTTTTAAATATTTTGCATTTAAAAGAAATAAGAGAGGTCCTAATAAGGCATAACTGCTCAACCAGGTTATGCCCTTCGATTAGGACGAGGTACCTTCGACTATGAAGCAGAAGTAAAATGATATCGGCTAGTAATCCGTACCCTTCGAACAGATAAGGCATAACCCCCCATCGGGTTAGGGTTCTATTGTAGACTATGGTTCTCACACACATTAGATGGTGTTAGTTGTGTGTTTGTTAATCTACAAATCATTCGAACAAAACAATGTTCTATTTTGTTTTATAGATTATAATATTTTTAAAGTATTAAAGCATGATTGATAATTTTTTATTTTTATAAAACATAATTATATTTATTAAACATTTTTCATAGATTTCGAAGATAGTAACAATTTTTAAGTAGATCACTCTATTCTCTTACAGAAATGTTGGGTATGAAATAGTTTTCTTAATAGTAATTTTAAAGTTTTTTTTCTCTATTAAAAAATTATAAAAATAATTTAAAGAAATGTCATATAACATTTAATAATTATAAACTTTATTTTTTCCCCTCCATTTTAAAAATAATTAAAAAATATTATATAACATTATATAACGTTTAAACCGTTATCTTAAATCACCATCACGGTATCAAAAATTTATATAAATAAATAACATACAACCTATATATATATATATAATAGTTAAAATTAGATTTGAAATTTCATTGATCATACTAAAATACTTTGACGAGATATTAATAAAAATATAATTATAAGATTTTAAATGTGATTGATTTTCAGTATGGTTTATAAATACGATATTTCAAATAAAATACTAATATATATACAATTTGAAAAATGATCAATGACTAATAAACTATTATTCAATTAATAAACTAGACAAGGGTATATTATTCAATTAACCAAGGTACATTATTCAGTTGTTTATCATTTACTTAACTATATATAATTTAATTAATCAAACATTGACTAATAATAAACTAAATAAAAAAATTAATTATAATTAATCAATAAGACGAGAGATGTCAAATAATATGGTAGTAGTATGCGTTGGTTATCGTGATTCAAAATTAAATCACATCATAATTACTGGCTAGTGAAAAGACAATGGGTTGTTTTTTCAGTAATTGCATTGGGTTTATTAATGCACGATGTGACATGAGTAGCTAAAGTACTCATTACATGTACATTAATTGCTCACTAGGGTAGTCTTTGTTATCGAAATTATATAAATAGGCGTCTCGCGTTTGCTTGCATTGTTATCCATCAGACTATTACACTTCTAAAAACTTTTGTATTCTTTAGAAAAGTAAAACACCACCATGAGCGGTTCAGACGACTCCTACGGCAACAAAGATTATGACGGTGCGTTTTCTGACGTGAGTTCGAGGTACTCTGACTACAAGCGTGAGACTACCACGGAGTACTCTTCCGACGGAGAGTCAGATGCTTTCTCTCCTTCACTTTCACCGGAGCATGAGTATGACTCAGAATACTCTCTGTCGTGGCCGGAAGAGGATTTTGAGTACTACTGGAATCCTAAACGACGAAGGATAATGAAGAAGAAGAAGATGAAGGCGATAAGGAGGAAGATAACTCCTAGGAAGTCTTCCAAGAATTCATCGGACGATTCTTACTGGGGCGAGGAAACCGACGACGAGGAACAAGAGGAGGATGAAGAGGAGGAGGAGGAAGAGTATGAAGAGGAGTCTGAGGATGATGAGGACACTGAAGAGGAGGGTAACTCTTCAGATTATTAAAACCTATTTGTGGTTGTTTGAAAGTGTAGTAGTTTTTTTAAATTTTAATTGTTAAACCCTATGACATTTGGTTATTTTTTTATTAGGGTTTAGTATATGGGCATGCGTAGGCCCTTTGTTATCGATATGTATTAAGTTTGTCTTCTTTCCTTTTGCAATGTTAAAATTATGAATGGATTTGATCGTCTGCTTGCGATAGTTTGATAGTGTATGTGACAACCTCTAATTGAAAGATAGAATATAGTAGAGATGCACAGTAAATTAACTTGTCCCGCGTTGTATATCCTTAATGACTCGCGCGTAGAAATGGTCAAATTAATCTTAATCACACAATGCTTGATCTGTGCGATGATCTCGTTGCAATAGTTTTATAGTCTACGTGACAATACGTAATTAACATACATAATACAGTAGAGATGAATAGGAAGTTTACGTGTCACGCGTTATATCTCCTTAATGACTCGCGCGTGACAGCGACACACTAATGTTAATCACACAATCCATGATCAGAGGGATGCCTAGTTCTATAGCAACGTATCGCGCGTCGCAGTACACGAATATCTCGCGTGATTTAGGCAAGTCCAACTCAACTAGAGGCATATTATATGAACATTGCGCGTGAGGTTGGCAAGTGCAACTCATCTAGCATCATCGTACACGAACATCTCGCGTGATTTAGGCAAGTGCAACTCATCTAACATCATATTATATTTACATCTCGCGTTATGTTGGCAAGTTCAACTCATCTAGCATCGTATTACACTAAAATCTAGCATGCTTTGGACAAGTTAAACTCATCTAGCGTCATATTACACTTACATCGCGCGAACTGTTGGCAAGTTATACTCATCTAGCATCGTGGCACACGTAAATCTCGTGTGCTTTGGACAAGTTCAACTCATCTAGCTAAATATTAGACGAGCATCTCGTGTGAGTTGGGCAAGTTCAACCCATCTAGTATCGTATTATACGAACATCTTGCGTGAGTTATGCAAGTTCAACTCATCTAGCGTCATATTACAAGAATATCTAGCGCAATTTAGGCAAGTTCAAATCATCTAGCGTATCAGATGAAAACAACTAACGCTTAAAGCGTATCAACTCAAAAAGTTTGGGACAATGACGCGAGGAACATACAGAACAAGTGGAATCAAGTTAATACATACTAAATAAAACAGATGAAAACAAAATAAGATTAGGACGAGAATCTCATAGTGTGATATCACATGTCCTTCGGTTGTGTCCAAATTTAAAGCAACGACCACAGCGCAAGTGGGTAGATAATACTTCTCCTCTTGATGAAATCCTCTTCTTCCTTGGCCTTCCAGCTCGCCTTTTTACGTTAGGAGGTAGAACAACAGGTCCTTCAGATTCGTTAGATGATGAACTTTCACTATAGTCAGTTATTGCAGGTATGATAAACGAGTAGGTGGATCTATAATTACTTACAGTGTAGAATGGTTCTACCAACGTCATAGGATCTTCGTTAACGGATGTTATTGCAGCCAATGAGTGAGCACATGGAAAACACTTTTGCTGTCATGAACCACATGAACACTTAAAATCAAGTACGTTGACAACCATAACTGGTTCAAAATAAACTTCGAATGAACCTGCAGAAGACTTAGATACCACCCATGTTCGACCGATTATAACATTCTCCTTAATCTGATTCTCATATTCGGGGCATCAATAACTGTTCCAGCTTAGCCCTTCTGAATAACGTCTATAAATCTGAGTCATTAGCATAACTCTAATTTTGTCTATCATTTCAAAAATTGGTAGATTGCAAAACTTTTTAATGTGATTGTTTAAGGATTCTGCAGTAGATGATGCCATTGGCCCGTAACGTTTGCCAATGACGAATGGCTGGGCGTATTTTTCGGGAGGTAAATTCTCGATGAAAGCCTTAATCTTTTTACCACCTCTACTTAAAAACTTGGAAAGTCTCTCATTAAAAAGTTCAAATGTGGGAGCATAAGCACAACTTTTGAATCGCTTCAACATACTCTTCTTAAACTCGCGGCCAGTGCACTCAAGAGCTGTCTTCAAATTATTAAGGAGATGATATATACAGTAAGCATGAAAGCAGTTTGGATAAACAACGGAAACAACATTAATAATACCAGAATGTATGTCGGAAATAAAAGTGATTTTGGACGGTTTAACAAATGAGGTTTAAGACATTCCATAAACCACATCCAGTTATTGGAATCTTTACCACAAAAAATACCAAAAGTAACTGGAAAAATACCTGCAATATGAAAATAGGTTTAGGGAGTCCGTAATATAAGGATATATGAATCCATTAAGGCGCGATTTTTATGATGGCAGTACCTAACTCGCGCGGTGGTACATATAATATATAATGTATCGTGTGATGTGTAACTATAAACAAAAGCAGCATCGCGCAATTGCCAGGGATGGACTACTCGACGACGCGCGAAACATAAACATAGGCTATATAACAAATCGCGTTAGAGGTAAGCTTATTATCGGATTGGTGAGATACACATTATTCTATCTTATTAACACACATATAGATTTACATTTACACAAAAACCAAAGTGAAATGAAGGTTTAAAACACACCGTTATTGCCATCCTTTACCACTGCAGACAGCAAAACACCATCATGCTTGCCGTTTAAATGGGTACCGTCCACATAAGGCAATGGTCGACATGAGTGAAAGCCTTGAATGCATGATCTGAAGGCCACAAAGCACCTCCTAAAGACATTCCCAAAACCAACCTCCAAATGATAATCGGTAGTAATATCTCGACTTTTTAATCTTCTAAAATAAGCATTGAGCAAGCCAAACGAAGTATTATTGTCTCCAAAAACTTCCCTCATCGCCTTCTCTAACGCGTTCCACGATAACCGGTAGGAAATATCTAAACCATAGTCTTGTTTGACAGAACACTGAATAGTTTTGGCTTTTAAAGAATGACTTGTCCTAATTGATTCATGTATTTCATCCGCGATTAAATCAGACGTCAAATGCCTACTTTTTTTCTTGGAAAATACCGTGCTACATGAATGGGTGTTGACAAAGCGCTTGATCATCATCAAACCAGTGCTAGAATCTATTGATGCATACAGTCGCCATTTACAACCTGACTCTTTGTTGGCACAGTAAGCAGTTATCTTAGTGGATGTATTATGCATATACTTGAAAGCAAAACCAAGCTCTAAAGCATATCAGCATAAAGATAACCTTACACCGGAGGCACCATCAACGAATGTCTAACCAACTCTTGTGATAGCAGAAACCCAACCCCTAGTGGCAAGATGTCTTTTTTTATGTTACGAACAGATTAAACCCTTACTACTCTCCCTACTTAATAAATGATCAACACAGGGTTCTACAAAGCTTACGGTAGGTTGTTTACCAATGTCATGCACATCTGTTTCAATTACTCGTTGTTCTATAAAGAAGCTAACACTTTTCAGACGCTCCACATCGAGATAAATAGTTAAACCAATCAAATCAGTCTCGTTATTTAACAAACAGTAATTT
The DNA here is from genome assembly GCA_036936605.1 of Limnanthes douglasii subsp. nivea. Classification (NCBI taxonomy): domain Eukaryota; kingdom Viridiplantae; phylum Streptophyta; class Magnoliopsida; order Brassicales; family Limnanthaceae; genus Limnanthes; species Limnanthes douglasii. The sequence continues at coordinate 752,508 of JAUPFV010000001.1, forward strand.
TGACCGTCACAGGAGTAGGTAATAGTGTAGCAACCCCTCACCAGATCATCCCATCTACCTTCAATATATTTTTCAACAGCTTCAAAGTTTTTAAACTCGCTCAAAGGAACGATTCAGGTCTGCTTCAAATATTTGAAAATACAAACTTTTTGCTTAGACATCTAGTACACTGCAAATGATAAACATAATTAGACCAGGTGAGGGAGGAGCCACAAATCTCGTCAGACGATATGCTTCATATTTAAAATAACAAAAAAAAATTATCAGGTCGCGCGAGATGAGGAATGTTAGACCCTTCAACTCGCGTAACATAAAATACAAAGTACATCGCGTTACTAAAAATAACATAACATGCAAACGTCAAATACAAGTATCGTCTTCAACCCAACGGCATGTAAGAACAAAACGTCATTAAAGAACCTGATTCAGCTCTACTTTCACAAACCTTAAAAAAAACCGTTTTCAGCTAGACGGAAACTAAGCGAGACTTTAATATAAACAGAACAAAGTTGAAATCCTTAAAAAAACTAACAAAACCCATCTTAAAGAGCCAGGAACTAACAAAAGCTTCTACTGGTTGAAAAAAAAACCAACTCCAAAGAACAAAAGCACATAATGCTTAAAGACCTCGTGGAAAAAAAATACAAAACCGAGCTACCAAGAAGAGATACACATAAAAGCTTCGAATTCGGTCGAATTAGATAAAAGCAGATTACCTATTTCCTAATTTCGCGAACCAGTTTAAACAAGGAAATTGTTTCAAAATGGTTTCTTCATGTAAGGTATAGGTTCATGACAACTTTTAAAAATAGCATACTAGGTTGTACTATTAAGAATTCAAAATTTTAATTTTGGTTCGAAAAAATACTGACCCAAATGTTGAGGGTATTTCAAGAATGAAAATATAAGCTGGATATTAAAACGGAATTAGTTTGTTGAGATAGGTATTTAGTAGGCATAAAAGAAAGTTCGGGTACTAGATGGTAATAAGTTTGCTGAAAAAGTATTTAGTGTGACATTTCCCTAACCGGCCCATATTTATGTTGAATTGTCTTTTGTTTTTCATATTAACGTTATGTAGAAAGCTGATATGTATATGGGTGAATTTTGTATTTATTTATTTACTTTAATCCAAACTTAACTCGATATAATCCAAATATATTTAAAAAATCCAATTCGGATCAACCCAAAATCAAATTATCCCGATTAAAATAACCTGAATCCGGCTTCAATAATTCATTATGTCTAATACAACTCTTATCAAACCTTCGAAAAATTCTAATTTTATAATCTCTCTCATTCTAACCTAACCCAGAAAGCCACTCTAACAACCATATCATGTAACTCATTGTTGCTCAACTTCAAACCCTTTCCTCCGTTGCAAACCTTCGAACACCCAAATCAAACATTCTAATACCCAACTCATCTCAACTCATAAAACCTTCGAATCCTTTCATTGAACGTGTCAATGGCAAGAGTTGGTTACGAGGGTAAGCATTTTTTTAGTGTTCTTTCGTTCATTTGTTGTAGTTTGAGTTAGTGCATGTTAGTAGATTTTAGGAATTGTCTAGTTGTTAATGGTGTTGATTTAGTGTTTTTAGTGTTTTTTTCAAATTTCAGGTCCAAATGAAGTTTTTTTTATCAACTTCCACTTCGATGGCAAACTTGTGGATAAGAGGAAGTTAAAATATGTTAATGTTGGAATGGTTATAGAGGATACTGATGTAGAGACTGTTGGTGTACATGAGACTAGTTTTAGATGAGATTTGTGGTAATGTAGAGGAAGAGATTGGTGCTACAGTTGTAGATGAGAGTGGTTTTGATGTAGATGAGGAGAATGCTGGTGATGTACAGTCTGTTAGTGTACATGAAACTGGTGCTAGAGTTGTAGAGGAAAGTGGTGGTATTGTAAAGGAGGAGACTATTGGTGATGTAGCCCATATTGGTGTTCAAAAGAGTTGTGCTAAATTGGTAGATGATAGTGGTGGTTATGTAAATGAGGTAACTGATGGTTGACATGAGACTAGCACTAGAGTACTAAGGGATGAGAGTGATGGTGTACATGAGACTATAGGTGTACAGGAGACTGGTGTTGTAGAAGAGAATATTACAAGTGTACATGAGACTATAGGTGTACAGGAGACTGGTGTTGTAGAAGAGAATATTACAAGTGTACATGAGACTATTGTTGTACAGGATGATGCTGTAAATAATGAGAAAGATGGTGTAGAGGAGACTGGTACTACATGTGTAGGGGAAAATATTTCTTTTGAAAGTCTGGATGATACATCCTTCGTAGACATTCACATGTCACAGTTTGATACTCAACAAAAGGAACTATTTACGATATGAGTGTAAATGTTACTAGCAAAGAAATACATCAGTAGCAAAACAATACGTACCTTAACAACATTGTGGAGTCGGATTTGAAAATTATAATTTTTTGAAATGGGCATTTAAGAGAACTTTTAAGTTAGGATAGAGAATTTGTGGTTACTTTTCCAACAAATAAGGTTTTTATATCAAGGGTAAAATTATAAATAATAAGGTCTTTATATAATAAAAACTGGTCTTGATCCAGTCGAATCTTGATCTAACAAAAATAAGTCTTGATAAAGTCTAGCCCTTTTATAAATGGTGAAAGTTATATCCTTTCAACATTATTAAATATTCTTTTTTATATAAAAAATAGAAATGGCTAAAATTGTCCGAATATTATTGCTAAAATTGATGAGTTTTGTTACAAAATGTTTAAAGATTGTACTTAACTTATTTGAATATTGTTGCCAAACCTTTTGAATTCTAATGTTTAACATTTTGAATATTTTTACAAAATATCATAACTCGTTGAAACTTTTATGGAAGTCGTTTAATTGTTTTGGATATAAATACTTTGATTATTGATTAGTAAAAAAATAAAGCAAGACAATATTATAATAAAAATTAGAAGAACTTAACTGATAAAAGCATAAAGGGTCATACATATTACTAACTACATAAGAGTTTAATTGATATCTTTAAAATAAATCTCTTGATTACCATTCTTTGTACTGCTACAAAACTTACATGAAGTGTTAAGATATGTCAAACAAGATCTTTTTATCGTATGCAATTTCATAGTATGCCTTTCTAGAGATAATACATGTTGAAGATGATTGAAACCCTATTTATAACCTTTTTGTAATCTTGCGTGAAATTTGAAATAGAATTAACAAAAAACTATAGATTCAAAGTTGACAATTTCTGGAAGAGAACCAAAATTTATGCATAAAATACTGAAACATAGAACATTTACTTTATCTTACAAAGAAAACTAGAAACCCAAGATTCAAATAGCTTACGGGAGGTAGCCCAAGTGTAGTACATCCTTCTGGTTTGGATCAGTGGAGTTTCCAATGGGAAAGAAAAATGGAGCACACATATAATATACTAGAGAAAACAATATAAACATCAATTAATAATACTATAAACTTATCCACGATCAATTATATATTATACTAACAAAATTACATATTACAAAAAGTTTTGTAGAACTAAAATAAACTATATATTACATTACATGATTATAATATAATAGTGACAAAGTCTCAACATACATCAACTTAGCTTTACTATGTGTTGGATGGAACCACTGCGAGACAATGAAATGATATTCTCGAAAGGTATTAGAGACACATAAAATACGCCAAAATATTATATAACATGAAAACTTAGAGTCAGCTACGTACTATCAAGTAATAAAATGCATGTCCCATATCAATTGACATGAATCTGCAATTCAACTCAAGGATTATGGACTTCATCCACATATTTATTAACTTCAAAAATCACATTAGCATAACATGGGAAAAACCAAACAACTCGGGTATAATTAGAAGTAATCTCACTATAATTCCCCGTAAAAAACAAAATCGAATCTCTCAAATAAATTCATAAAAAATGTCTAATAAAGTAAGTAAAGTAATGAACAAAAATTAAAACTAAATACCATAGTCTAAATCTAAAAAACCCTTAATTGATTTATCATTCTTTAATAACATCAAGACCTCAATTGATTCGTCAATCTTTAATAACATTAAAACCTAAAAAATAATCAAAAAAAATTTGGTATAAAAAGAAATTAAATTAATATAAATGATGGTACAAGAGTTTAGGGAGGCGTGAGCCCCAATACAGAGGGTGAACTTAAACGATGATTACATTTTAAAATTTAGAGGTGACATAGCTTGGAGTAGCTAGACACTTATCCAGTGAATCTGACTTTGGTTCCTTTAAAGCGATATCGAAGGTCAGAGAGCACATGGTGTGCTATGCTGGTGTATGTGGTCTGCTTGTTGTTGAAGATTTTTCTCATTCCTTTCCTTCCAGATGTAGTAAATTGTAGCGCAAAAGGCTGTCTTCCAATGAGCCTTGCGATGATCATTTAATGCGTTCCATGAGCTTCCTTTCTCAAGCCATTGGGGCCAAGGGGAGAGGGGAGAAGGAAAGAGTAGTTTTTGGGATAGGGATTCCCAGATAGAAGAAGAGAAGGGGCACTGAGTTAGAATGTGTTCAAGGCACTCATGAGAGGATTCGCAAAGAACACACGATGGGGGGGGGGGGGCATCAAGTCCCTAGGAAATAAGTTTATCCCTAGTAGTGAGCTTGTTTTAAATAGCTAGCCAGGTAATGAAGGAGTGCCTGAGAATGTTGTATTTGTGCCAAACAAGTGTTGACCAGATAACTTTGTCCCGTGGTGGTTTCAAGGTTTTGTATGTGCTACTGATGGAAAATGTAGGGTGTGGTTTGTTGGGTAGCCAGATGAAGGTGTCCGGGTTGGTGGTGGCAGGGGGGAGGTTATGGAGGGCGGATATGATTTCTGTGAGGTGGGGATGAAGGGTTTTGTTGGGGGCTCTGGCTTGGGAGGGCCATTTCCAGCGACCATTACGGATGAGGTCTTTGACGGTGTTAATGTTAATAATCAAATTGTTTAAAACAAAACCTAAACTAATAAAATAGAAAAAAGAACAAAATTCATATATAAATAATAAAAGAACAAATACCAATTTTTCAAACCATGTTACACTTCGCTTCCAAAAATTAAATTTGAAAAATGGAGCTCACTATAAAATTTGAGATATAGATCAATGAGACATGCAGTACAAATATGTATTTCCCGAAGTCGTGGATATCCGATCCGAGCCGACTTGATCGGATGGGTTATGGGCTTTAAAACGTTTCCACGGATGGGTTCTGAATTTGAAAATCTACTACCCGTCGGGTCTGGATGGGTTATAGGTTTAAAAAATTTGTCATAGATACCCAACCCAAATCCGACCCACTGGACAAACCCGTCATACCCGCTAAATTAATATTACATAAAATCATATATTATTTAATATAATATATTAAAATCTAAAATAAAATTATTAATATTAGTTATGTATTATGTAATACCAAAATCATATATTAAACCCTAATATATATACAATATATTTTGAAATATATTCCTCTGCATTCAATTTTACTTTTTCGAAATATTTTTTATTTAAATGAAATTGGATAAAATGAAAAATGATGTTTCAATATTTTTAGTAAACAATTATGAAAAATAGAGGAAATGATTTTTTTAGAATAGTTTTGAAAGAAGAAAATAATTTAGGAGGAATTGACATTTTGGTTTGGGTATCAGTTGCTATTTGTTGTTAATTTAATATTTAACGTAACAATATTGATTTTCGTAAGAATCTCATGGTTACGTATTGTCCAAAATTAATTTAAAGAGCAAAACAACTATGATGCCATTTTGTTTTTAACCCGTTGTGCAATAATCACGGTTTAGCAATAAAATAATATGGATGGTAACAATAATTAAGATTTAGCAAAAAAATAGTGTGGATGGTAAAAAAAAGTAATTCTCCAGTAGTGTTTCAAACGAAGAATTTTATCTCATTTTTTTTTATCATTAAGACGTTTTAGTATAATAACCAATTTATTTATTTTTTATTTTTTTAACTTGATAGATACGACAAGCGGTGGTACTACACATACCACAATGACAATGGCTTCAATAGGCAACCATTAGTACGACGAGTATTTTTTGGAGGGAACCCGCAGTCGTTACTCAATTATTCGCGAGACCAACATCCATTTTGCTACTCATTATAGATACAAGCCACTGGTATCGTCGGGTGCGATTATGATAAAAGGATTGTTATTGATTTTATGTTTTTCTAAAGCGAATTTATTTACCGATTTCGTTTTAAAAATTATTCTTGTCTACATAAATTCCATTCCTATTTTTGTTTCATTTAAAAAATATTTTTTTTCTTTTTTAAGTTTAACCTTTAACATTTAAAAAAAAACTTATAATTTTTTAAAAAACTCTTGTCCAAAATTCAAATTTTAAAATAAATTTGTTTTTTTTAATATATTTTAAATTAGCTTTAATATTCTTTAACCAAAATATTACTATTTTAAATAGAAAACAAAAGAGAGGCGTTATTTAAGCTAGTTTATGAAGATAATAATTCAACTTTTATTTTTGTTTTATTTGGGATATTAACCGGATTAATATTTAGCTTAACCATAAAATAAAATTTTTAATTTAGAATTACTTGTTCCTTACCCTTGTACTACTTTAAAATATTTAATCATAATATATATATATTTTGTTGCAGTGAATTGACCATGAAGTAAAATGATTCTTAATAAACCTTAATAAATCATTATAATAGTAAAACCAAATATGGATTAAGTATTTTCTAACGAATCTAACAATATGGTTCTCATGTCTTTTGAGCAGTCTATTTTATGAATAACTCTAGCTAGTTGGAGTTGGTTATAATAGAATCGTAAAGAATCTGGTTTCAAGTATCCTGAACTCCAGCTAGACAACAATGACTACAATCAGTTCCTTTTCCCGGTTCACCATAACTCGAAGGATGTCCGTCTTTACGTAGCAACGAAAGAAGTGTGGTATCGAGCAATTTCACCGGCTTTTTAATCGTAGTTAATACTTTTTTCTGTACGTTCACCTCTGGCGGTATTCCTACCGGATATGTGGAGCCAAACAATGGTTCTTTTTCACCCACACAATCCTTTACGCTCGGCTCACCCCATAGTTTCCCACTAGTTCATGTTAATACAAACATATAGCAAAGATAAGGATTTATTTGAATAACTATATATCATATTCAAAAGTTTAACGTGAATTGATAACATTAGTAAAATGAATATAAGTATTAAGCTTACTTTTGATGCGTTGATGAAATTTCTTGATAATACACACTAGTCTTAGATGAATCAACATTGGCGTCAACCCATTTGCCCCAAGTTGTAAGTGCCATCTCATATGCAACCATCATGTCCATGTCTTTCATTATTTGATTTCCTACTTTAACAAAATCCCATCTGCGCATGCGAAGAAAAATATTATAGATTATAGATAATGATATTCACATACAAAATTATATATTATTTGGTGTGGTTTGTTTCTAGCCGAGGGTAATATAGTAAAGTGTTTAAAGGGCGTTTTGGATATTTTGGGTTTAGTTTGAAGAGTAGAGAGATAATTAAGGTGTTTTACTAGTAATAAATTCTCATTGCTCCATTAATGAAAGTGGTTGGGATATTTATACTTAATTACTGATCCATGGGCTTACTGTGTCGGGTCGTGAAACCGGATCGAGTTTAAGGATCTTTTAGTTATATAGTTTTAAGTTGAATAGCAACTAGCTCAGTCAATAATTAGTATATTTGTTCTCTGAACTCATCATTAACTCATCATTATTAAAGAAAACAAGTTAGAGAAAAAATATTTACTTTTGCGAAGCTCCAGTATGAAGGAACCAATGGTAAGTATTGAAGATAAACATATCAATCCATGTCCAGAGTTTGGATCCTAATGCAACCGAGTCCAATTCCAACACTTTTCCCATTTTCTCGTTTACAACATCTACCAGATATACGTTGCGATTGAAATTTATTTCCAATTCGTACTCCTGAAAATATTATCTACCATTATAAATTTGTATACCAAACTTTGAAATACAACAAGTAACTTGTCATCCAAGTAACTTGTCATCCAAGTAACAAAATCATATTAAACGCATACCGTGAAAGCAAATGTTGAGACATTTGCTTCGATTGTTAGCTTGTAGGCAGCTTTTGGGACGGAAGAGTGAAGCATGCATGTCAAAGATTGCCATTGATTATAGCTTAGAGAATCACCAACGAACATGATTTTCTTTCCTTTAAATCTCGTTAGAAAATTTAAACCACTAAATCTGCATTTTATGAAATTAGTATCATAAATCAAATACGAAAAGTAACATTTCACCAAACAAGAGTATAGTCTATACCTTGCAAGAGTACAACCACTAGGCTGCCATCTGTATGTAAGGAAGTCGAGATCGGGACGTCCATTTTTCTGGCAAGTAAACTCGTTTACGAGGAAAGGACATGTCGAATCCTTGTAAAGAGGGTATGATGGATCCTTAACCCATTTGCCAATGAAAAAATCGCAGTTGTTGTTGTGGTTTGCATTGGCTGGATGGAGAATAAGAACGAAAGCAAGAGGTAGGAGTAGGAGACAATGAGCAGCAGTTATGAGAGAAGGAAATAAACTCATTTCTAATTTTTTGTTAGAGTGAAGAGTGAAAATTAAAGAAAAGTTATACAAAACTAGGTTCTTTGTCTCCACTCCTCCATATATAGTACTAGACTTTATATTTTCATAGGACTTGACTTTCCTTGTTAGTTTTAAGAATAATAAATATACTACCAAAATAATAAAGACTACTACTATATATGTAGGAGTGGAGGCATAGAACCTAGTCTTACATCTCTTCTCTTCAATTTTCACTCTTCACTCTAACAAAGAATTAGAAATGAGTTTATTTCCTTCTCTCATAACTGCTGCTCATTGTCTCCTACTCCTACCTCTTGCTTTCGTTCTTATTCTGCATCCAACCAATGCAAGCAACAACAACTGCGATTTTTTCACTGGCAAATGGATTAAGGATCCATCGTACCCTCTTTACCAGGATTCGACATGTCCTTTCCTCGTAAACGAGTTTACTTGCCAGAATAACGGACGCCCCGATCTCGACTTCCTTACATACAGATGGCAGCCTAGTGGTTGCACTCTTGCAAGGTATAAACTATATTCTTGTTTGGTGAAATGTTACTTTTAGTATTTGATTTATGATACTAATTTCATAAAATGCAGATTTAATGGTTTAGATTTTCTAACGAGATTTAAAGGAAAGAAAATCATGTTCGTTGGTGATTCTTTAAACTATAATCAATGGCAATCTTTGACATGCATGCTTCACTCTTCGGTCCCAAAATCTGCCTACAAGCTAACAAGCAAAGCAAATATCTCAACATTTGCTTTTACGGTATGCGTTTAATATGATTCCATTACTTGGATGACAAGTTACTTGTTCCATTTCAGAGTTTGGGATATAAAATTATAATGGTAAATAATATTTTCAGGAGTACGAATTGGAAATAAAGTTCAATCGCAACGTATATCTGGTGGATGTTGTGAACGAAAAAATAGGAAGAGTGTTGGAATTAGACTCGGTTGCATTAAGATCCAAACTTTAGACATGGATTGATATGTTCATCTTCATTACTTACTATTGGTTCCTTCATACCGGAGCTTCGCAAAAGTATATCTCTTTTCTCTAACTTGTTATCCTTAATAAAATATGATTTATGTGAATATCATTATCTATAATCTATAATATTTTCTTCGCATTCGCAGATGAGATTTTGTTAAAGTAGGAAATCAAATAATAAAAGACATAGACAGGATGGTTGCATACGAGATGGCACTTACAACTTCGGGCAAATGGGTTGACGCCAATGTTGATACATCTAAAACTAGTGTGTATTATCAAGGAATTTCATCGACACATCAAAAGTAAGCTTAATACTTATATTTATTTTACTAATGTTATCAATTCAAGTTAACTTTTGAATATGATATATAGTTATTCAAATAAATATTTATCTTTGCTATATGTTTGTATTAACATGAACTAGTGGGAAACTATGGGGTAAGCCGAGTGTAAAGGATTGTGTGGGTGAAAAGGAACTGTTGTTAGGCTCCACATATCCCGTAGGAATACCGACGGAGATGAACATACAGAAAAAGGCATTAAGTACGATTAAAAAGCCGGTGACACTGCTTGACATCACACTTCTCTCGTTGCTACGTAAAGACGGACATCCTTCAACTTATGGTGAACCGGGAAAAGAAACTGATTGCAGTCATTGGTGTCTAGCCGGAGTTCTGGATACTTGGAACGAGATTTTTTACAATTTTATTATAGTCAATTCCAACTAGAGTTATTCATAAAATAGATTTGTCAAAAGATAGCCAATTCCAACTAGAGTTATTAATAAAATAGATTTGTCCAAAGACACGAGAACCACCACTTCAACCAATGACTATTGATTCGTTAGAAAATACTTAATTCATATTTGTTTTACTGATTATAATAATTTATTGAAGGTTTATTAAGAATCATTCATTTTACTTCATGGTTAATTCACCGTTACTATGATTAATTATTTTAAAGTAGTACAAGGGAAAGGAATAAGTGATTCTAAATTAAATATTTTATTTTATGGTTCTTAAGCTAAATATTGAACTAGTTAATATCCAAATAAAACACACACAAAATAAGTTGATTTATTATCTGCATAAACTAGCTTAAATAACATCTCCCTTTTGTTTTATATTTAAAATAATGATATTTTGGTTAAAGAATATTAAAGATGATTTAATATATATTTAGAAAAAAAACCAATTTATTGTAGAAATTGAATTTTGGACAAGATGTTTTTCAAAAATTATAAGTTGTTTTTAAAATGTTAAAGGTTAAACTTAAAAAAGAAAATAATTATTCTTTAAATGAAACATAAATAGGAATAAAAAAGAATAGATTTTACAACGAAATCCGTAAAGAAATTCACTTTGGAAAAACATAAAATCAATAACAATCTCTTTATCTTAACCGCACCCGACGATATTACTGGCTTGTATCTATAATGCGTAGCAAAATGCTATGGTCGTTTACGTCTCGTCGTTTATTTCATAGAGATATCTCGATACAGTCACAATTTATCTGTTGTACTAATGATTGCATACGAAGGCATTGTCTTTGTGGTATGTGTAGTACCACAGGTTGTCGTATCTATTAGTTAGCTTCTAAGTTAAAAATATAAAAAATAAAATTGATTTTGATACTAAGACGTCTCAATGATCGAAAAATGAGAAAGAATTCTTCAGTACTGTTTGAAACACTACCGGAGAATTACTTTTTTACCATCCACACTATTTTGTTGCTAAATCGTAATTATTGATACCATCCACATTATTTTGTTGCTAAATCGTAATTATTTCACAACCGGTTAAAAACAAAATTGCAACATAGTCGTTTTTCTTTTTAAATTAATTTCGGATAATACATAACCATGAGATTCTGACGTAAATAAATATTTTTACGTTAAATATTAAATGAAGGGTTATTCAGCTTACTTGGGCCCTCACACCTTTGGAAGCCAATATATTTCTATATATACTTGCCTCCACTCATAGTTTCAGGTCTCGCACATATTTTTTCAGCTTAACAAAGCTAAGAAGATCTTGTTTTTTAGAGAGACAAATAATTTCTACCATTGAATTTATTGCTATAAAGTTATTAGACTATCTTTAAATATTAGGTAGAGCTTGTTACCTATTCTGACAATCTTTCCCTCTTCCAATGTAACACTAATTTCTTCTCCTAGGGTATCGTCCTCTCTGGGGTCATCCATCTATAAATTTGTATGTTATATATGTTCGCGATGATCCCAAACCCCAGAGCTTGTTAATTGCTATTGCGCCATTTTAGATGGGTCGAGTCTTATGGCGTAACATTTTATTATAGTTCGTTGATCACCTCTTATTTCCACTAGATTGCCGATTGGGGTACTTGATGCACTGTTTGAATGAGAATATAGTGGCCTCAAGCTTGTCAAGCTACGTTCATCCCATTATGGCATAATAATAACTTAGGGTTTCAATGATCATAAATAAGGCTTGAACTATTTTTTTGGTATTGTCGTGCCCTACTGTAACTAGGAGCTCGATCTCCCCAACATATTTATTTTATTTTACCTCGTAATTAACCAGTTGTCTTGAACAAGGGTAACCCAAACATCTGCTAATAACTTTCCTTAAAAATAACATTGGTTGAGCTGCTATTGTCTACAAGTAGTCTAGTACCCATTACCCCCGAGATGTTGGCGGTAATTGTCAGGGTGTCTTTATGGGGGTGATGATACCCCTCAAATCATCATCGTTGAATGTAAGGTCTGTGACTGGCTCCCAAAAATTATGATACAACGAGCTACCCACGAGGTGGATGTCCATGTCCCTAGGATGTCATTTATATGTTGTTGGATCAACTCTTAAGAGGGTGCCCTTCCAAAAACAAGGCACAACTATTGTTTCTTATCTCTAGATTTGTTAGATACCTCACTATCCGTGGTGCTAACCCTGTCCCCCAATCATCTACTACCGCTCTCTCTATTTGTTTAACGAACTCGACGATGTCGCTGCTTTCAATCAACCTCTAAATTTATTCTTTCAATTGTCATTACTTGCCAGTTGGGTGGCCATGGTCATTATGATACGCACACAAATAGTAAGGATATCTCTTGTATAGTGCTTTCAACATACCTTTGGACGACTAATATTGGCTATTTCTTTTATTCTATCGTAAATAGTAGTTATGTTCTCGATTAGGAGTGTGAACTTCATGAGATATTTTCTCTGCTTCTTGCTCTTGCTTTCGCCAGTGCGCTCGCCGCCATAGGTACAAAATCTATTTCTACATTTCCCTCGATCTCACCAGTCTTTTAATGAGTATTCGAGTATTCCGAAAGGACTATCACGTTCAGATACCGCAGGGTATCGACGATCGGATTGAAACGATGTTAAGCGTCTGCGTCTCTCTCATGTTTCCACTGGGAATCCTCGTGTTGTCCACGTTTGATTTCCTCTATCTGAGTTTCGAGAATCTTCATGTTAGAGGAGATGGAAGACATACTTAGCTTTATAGAAGTTTTCTCCATGTTGCGCGAATATGACTGTTCTCCACGCGATGCGCGTGTGATTCTCCAAGAGCGGCCTTCAATCCTTCGAACTTCCAAATCTATGTATGTTATCCCAAATCAAGCAAATAGACTACCTAATCGAAGATCTAGACCTAACCTAACACATACACTAACTAGAATTCAAAATAACAACTACAAAAAAAAATCAAACGTTTGACCAAAATATTCAACTCTAAATATCACTAAAAATGTATATCTATATTGAAAAATAAATGAATCAATAAGTAAAGAATATACATTTGGAGACTCTGAAGTTTTTATATTGCTTGTTTTACAAAGTTAGGGTTTTTATAGAGTTTTAGCTCGTTCTTTTTATAGAAAATAAGTTTTATATTAGTGAAGTTTGGTAATAACGGATGTCTCATTTTATTAAAACGAGTCTCGTTATAACCAGACCTCATTCTAACAAAATTAGGGATGACAATGGATCATCCACGGGTCGACTGGTCCAAGCGTGTCTTTTGACACTTAAGCTTAAACCTGTCCCGATCCATTTCGAACCTAATACTTTCAAACCCGAGCATGTTCGCGGATCAACGAGACACACAAACATCAATTTTAAAATTTTGTAATATTTTTTTATTTTATTTTAAATATTATATCTATATATATCTATATATATATATATATATTGTAATCTTCGGATTAAAACGGATCCGATAATTTAGAAACCCGAACCTGATCAGTTTTCGTATTATAATTTCTAACCGAATAAAATCCGGTCGGATGGAACCGGATAAAGCCCATGTCACCATCACTAAACAAAACATAATATCATTTTAGCATATCTTATAAAGTAATTTGTTGGTTGGAAGAAATTGATTTAATGTAGCTGTAGAAAAAATAAATGTTGATGTATATATTAAGCGGTTAAATATAACATAATTTTTAATTGATTTTGTGAAAAATATATTATAATTAGATGTATAATTTGAATAGTTCACTAGATAATTAAATATTTAATTTAAACAAATAAAAAAGTTATTTAAATAAGTAAATGTATATTTGTAATTATAAACAAGTTTATTCAAATGTTGTTTATGATGCAGGTTAGGGTTCTATTGCAGACTATGAGTCTCACACACTAGATGGTGCTAGTTGTGTGTTTGTTAATCTACAAATCATTCGAACAACATAATGTTCTATTTTTTTTGGATTATAATATTTTTAAAGTATTAGAACATGATTTTAATAAAGGATAATTTTTTATATTTATAAAACATAATTATATTTATTAAACATTTTCATAGACTTCAGAGATAGTAACAATTTACAAGTAGATTACTCTATTCTCTTACAGAAATGTTGTATATGAAATAGTTTTCTTAATAGTAATTTTAAAGTTTTTTTTTCCATTAAAAAATTATAAAAATAATTTTAAAAACTCTCATATAACATTTAATAATTACAAAATTTCTTTTCTCCCTCCATTTTAAAATTATAAAAATAAATAAAAAATATTATATAACATTATATAACATTTAAACCGTAATCTTAAATCACAATCACCGTATAAATAAATATATATATATATATAACATTTAAACCGTTATCTTAAATTACGGTATCAAAAATTTATATAAAGCGTATAAAGAGCAATTGATATAAATGACATACAACCTCAATATATATAATAGTTAAAACTAAATTTGGAAATTTCATTAATCATACCAAAATGCTTTGACGAGATATCTAAAAATATATATAATTATAAGATTTTAAATGTGATTGATTTTCAGTATAGTTTATAAATAGAATATTTCGAATAAAATACCAATATATAAAATGACATAAATGTATTTATTCACAATTTGAAAAAATATCAAATGTCGTCACAATATATTCATTTAAATAAATACATTTGAAAAAGAAAAACATTAAAAAAAAATCATTTTCTAGCCATGCCCATGTCATATAAATAAAAAAATCATTTTCTAGCCATGCCCATGTCATATAAATAGCCTCTTTGGCAAGTTCATTTTTACCAAACAAAAATAACATCAGATACAATACCGATCCGATAAAAAAATGGTGAAAGCTTTGGCCACACTATCAACACTCTTAGTTCTTTCATTCCTCCTCTTCTCAATGTTTTTCTCGAATCCTTCGTCGGCATTAACCAACCCAGAAAGCTCAGCGATTTGCGCCCAAACCACGATGCCCTCCGTGCTTTGTACCAATCTTATCAAATCGTTTGCATCGGACCGTGAGTTCCCGGGTATTCTCAATCCCATACTCTCACAAGTTGAATCGGTTCTTAAAGATATGGTACACCAATTTAGTTCGCTATTGAAGGGCACATTGGATCCTAAGTTGGAAGGGGAAGCCTCTTTATGCATCGATAATTTTAAAAACGCGACCGTCGCTGTGGGGCGAGCTCAAAAATATTTTGCAGCAAAAGAGTATGGTAAGGGCAGTGATGAAATCTCAAAAGTTTTGGAGCTGGAGAATGGTTGTGTCAACAGTCTGAAAGAACTGCCAATTCCTCCTACTGTTTTTCAGCTCAATTTTACCCTCCAGTTCTTGGCTAGAATTGTTTTGGCTATTATCAAAGCCTTTATTCACTAAGTCTTAAATAGAATGTTTTGTTTTTGTTTTAATTATTAGTTTTGTAATATTAATATTTATTAATATCAATAAAACTACCAATTGTTTCCATATTTAACCACTTATTTTTTTTCTATAATTATACCTATATCAATTCCTCTTAAACAACAAATTACTTTATATGCTAAAATGATATCATGTTTTGTTTCCACGTTTGTCCAATCTCGGTCCGAACATATAGAGATTGGTCGGATTTTAAAAATTATACTACGAAAACAGATTGGGTTCGGATTTCTTAAATATCGGATCCGGTTTAATTTGGAAATCAAAATATATATATAACAATAATATTATAATATATATAATAATACAATATTTATATATATATATATATATATATATATATAATACAATATATTTAAAAGAAAATATTAAAATATTAAAATCCTGCGTGCTCGGTTGATCCGAGGACATGCTCGGATTTGAACGTATTAGGTTCCCAACGGATTGGGACGGGTTTAAGCTCATGAGCTAAAAATCCTACTCAGACGAGCCGACTCGTGGATGATCCATTGTCATCCCTAATTTTGTTAGAATAACGGGACTAGTTTTAATAGAATGAGACATGTGTTACTACAACTCTATAAAAACCATAACTCTGTATAACAAACAATATAAAAACTTTAGAATCTCCAAATTTGTATTCTTTACTTATTGATTCATCTATTTTTCAATTTAGATATGTATTTTTAGTGATACATAGAGTTTAATATTTTGGTCAAAATTTTGTTTTTTTATATATTTGTAGCGGTTATTTTTGAATTATAGTTAGTGTATATGTTAGGTTAGGTCTAGATCTTCGATTAGATAGTCTATTTGCTTGATATGGGATAACATACATAGATTTGGAAGTTCGAATGATTGAAGGCTGCTCGTGGGGAATCACACGCGCATCGCAGGAATAACAGTCATATTCGCGCAACATGGAGGAAAGCTCTATATACATAAGTAGGTCTTCCATCTCCTCTAACATGCAGATTCTCGAAACTCAGATAGAAGAAATCAAACGTAAACAACACAAGGATTCCCAGTGGCAGCATGAGAGATACGAAGAAGCTTAACAACGTTTCACTGCGATCGTCGATACCCTACGACATCTGAACGAGATAGTCTTTTCTAAAGACGTGAATATTCACTAACAAGCTGTTGAGATCGAGGGCACCGTAGAAATAAAGGTTGTAGCGGTAAGCGCACTAGCGAAAGCAAGAGCAATAAGCAGAGAAAGAAAAGGATGACGGATACTAATCGAAATGACTTGTCCAGCAATGGGGCACATTCTGAGGATAAAAGACCAGATGTGGCAGAGTACGACCAGAGGTAAGGGCCATTATAAACTCTATTTCATCCTACGTCGAGCTGGTGTCAGTAGCAGCCTTTGAAATAGGATTGGACCTGGAAGGCCCCCTCTTTATAGACCTCATAAGGTTCCCACTAAAAACGATGAAAAATATTTTTGCCATATCAAACAAGTTTATTTGAGTGGATGACTCGAAGAAGGGGGACCCCACATCGACGTCTCAGTAGAAACTTCACGAGCTTAAATCGTCAAGCGGGGACAAGATATGTTATGATGATGCACCCAGTCGGATTCTTCTCGACCCCAAGTAAGTCGGCTACACTCGCCCTATTATGAAAATCTCGCCGTGAAGTTCACACCCCTAATCGAGAACATAACTATTATTTACGATAAAACAAAATAAATAGCCAATACCAGTCGTCCAAGGGTATGCTGGCAGCATCATACAAGATATATCCTTATTATTTGTGTATATAACAAAAACCAAAGTGAAATGAAGGTTTAAAACGCACCGTTATTGCCATCATTTACCACTGCAGACAGCAAAACACCATCATGCTTGCCATTTAAATGGGTACCATCCACATACAACAATGGTCGACATGAGTGAAAGCCTTGAATGTATGATCCGAAGGCCACAAAGCACCTCCTAAAGACATTCCCAAAACCAACCTCCAAATGACAATCGGTAGTAATGTCTCGACTTTTTAATCTTCTATAATAAGCATTGAGCAAGCCAAACGAAGTATTATTGTCTCCAAAAACTTCCCTCATCGCCTTCTCTAACGCGTTCCACGATAACCGGTAGGAAATATCTAAACCATAGTCTTGTTTGACAGAACACTGAATAGTTTTGGCTGTTAAAGAATGACTTGTCCTAATTGATTCATGTATTTCATCCGCGATTAAATCAGACGTCAAATGCCTACATTTTTTCTTGGAAAATACTGTGCTACATGAATGGGTGTTGACAAAGCGCTTGATCATCATCAAACCAGTGCTAGAATCTATTGATGCATACAGTCGCCATTTACAACCTGACTCTTTGTTGGCACAGTAAGCAGTTATCTTAGTGGATGTATTATGTATATACTTGAAAGCAAAACCAAGCTCTAAAGCATATCGGCATAAAGATAACCTTACACCGGAGGCACCATCAACGAATGTCTAACCAACTCTTGTGATAGCAGAAACCCAACCCCTAGTGGCAAGATGTCTTTTTTTATGTTACGAACAGATTAAACCCTTACTACTATCCCTACTTAATAAATGATCAACACAAGGTTCTACAAAGCCTACAGTAGGCTGTTTACCAATGTCATGCACATCTGTTTCAATTACTCGTTGTTCTATAAAGAAGCTAACACATTTCAGATGCTCCACATCGAGATAAACAGTTAAACCAATCAAATCAGTCTCGTTATTAAACAAACAGTAATTTTGACCGTCACGGGAGTAGGTAATAGTGTAGCAACCCCTAACCAGATCATCCCATCTACCTTCAATATATTTTTCAACAGCTTCAAAGTTTTCAAACTGGCTCAAAGGAACGATTCAGGTCTGCTTCAAATATTTGAAAATACAAACTTTTTGCTTAGACATCTAGTACACTGCAAATGATAAACAGAATTAGACCAGGTGAGGGAGCAGCCACAAATCTCGTCAGACGATATGCTTCATATTTAAAATAACAAAAAAAAATTAACAGGTCGCGCGAGATGAGGAATGTTAGACATTTCAACTCGCGTAACATAAAATACAGAGTACATCGCGTTACTAAAAATAACATAACATGCAAATATCAAATACAAGTATCGACTTCAACCCAACGACATGTAAGAACAAAACGTCATTAAAGAACCTGATTCAGCTCTACTTTCACAAACCTTAAAAAAAACCGTTTTCAGCTAGACGGAAACTAAACAAGACTTTAATATAAACAGAACAAAGTTTAAATCCTTAAAAAACTAACAAAATCCAGCTTAAAGAGCCAGGAACTAACAAAAGCTTCTACTGGTTGAAAAAAAACCCAACTCCAAAGAACAAAAGCAGATAATGCTTAAAGACCTCGTGGAAAAAAAATACAAAACTGAGCTACCAAGAAGAGATACACATAGAAGCTTCGAATTCGGTCGAATCAGATAAAAGCAGATTACCTATTTCCTAATTTCGCGAACCAGTTTAAACAAGGAAATTGTTTCAAAATGGTTTCTTCATGTAAGGTATAGGTTCATGACAACTTTTAAAAATATCATACTAGGTTGTACTATTAAGAATTCAAAATTTTAATTTTGGTTCGAAAATATACTGACCCAAATGTTGAGGGTATTTCAAGAATGAAAATATAAGCTGGGTATTAAAAAGGAATTAGTTTGCTGAGATAGGTATTTAGTAGGCATAAAAGAAAGTTCGGGTACTAGATGGTAATAAGTTTGCTGAAAAGGTATTTAGTGTGACATTTTCCTAACCGGCCCATATTTGTGTTGAATTGTCTTTTGTTTTTCATATTAACGTTATGTAGAAAGCTGATATGTATATGGGTGAATTTTGTATTTATTTATTTACTTTAATCCAAACTTAACTCGATATAATCCTAATATATTAAAAAAATCCAATTCGGATCAACCCAAAATCAAATTATCCCGATTAAAATAACCTGAATCCGGCTTCAATAACTCATTATGTCTAATACAACTCTTATCAAACCTTCTAACAATTCTAATTTTATAATCTCTCTCATTCTAACCTAACCCAGAAAGCCACTCTAACAGCCATATCATGTAACTCATTGTTGCTCAACTTCAAACCCTTTCCTCCGTTGCAAACCTTCGAACACCCAAATCAAACATTCTAATACCCAACTCATCTCAACTCATAAAACCTTCGAATCCTTTCATCGAACGTGTCAATGGCAAGAGTTGGTTACGAGGGTAAGCATTTTTTAGTGTTCTTTCGTTCATTTGTTGTAGTTTAAGTTAGTGCATGTTAGTATATTTTAGGAATTGTCTAGTTGTTAGTGTTGTTGATTTAGTGTTTTTAGTGTTTTTTTTTCAGATTTCAGGTCCAAATGAAGTTTTTTTTTATCAACTTCCACTTCGATGGCAAACTTGTGGATAAGAGGAAGTTAAAATATGTTAGAGAAAAATCGCAAACAATAGACTATATAAAGCCAAATAGATTTAGTCTTTTGGAACTAAATGTCATGGTTGGCCTCACAAACACAAAGGTGGAGATAAGCCTTTTATGTTTGCTTACAATCTGCTTGGTGTGGATTTTGCTATCAAAATAATGAAGATTGATGCAAACGCATTTGCCTTAACATGAAAGACTTGGTCCACTGCTAGAAGTCGTATTGACTCCAATAGAACTTAGAAAAAACAGGAAAGTTCTTATCGTTGACTTGAATGGAACTACAAATATTGTAGTAGTGCAGGTTGAAGAGGAGGTACAAGGTTAGAAGATAATGTTGGAATGGTTATAGAGGATACTGATGTAGAGACTATTGGTGTACATGAGACTAGTTTTAGATTAGATTTGTGGTAATGTAGAGGAAAAGATTGGTGCTACAGTTGTAGATGAGAGTGGTTTTGATGTAGATGAGGTGAATGCTGGTGATGTACAGTCTGTTAGTGTACATGAAACTGGTGCTAGAGTTGTAGAGGAAAGTGGTGGTATTATAAAAGAGGAGACTATTGGTGATGTAGCCCATATTGGTGTTCAAAAGACTTGTACTAAATTGGTAGAGGATAGTGGTGGTTATGTAAATGAGGTAACTGATGGTTGACATGAGACTAGCACTAGAGTACTAAGGGATGAGAGTGATGGTGTACATGAGACTATAGGTGTACAGGAGACTGGTGTTGTAGAAGAGCATATTACAAGTGTGCATGAGACTATTGTTGTACATGATGATGCTGTAAATAATGAGAAAGATGGTGTAGAGGAGACTGGTACTACATGTGTAGGGGAATTTTTTTTTTTGAAAGTCGGGATGATACATCCTTCGTAGACATTCACATGTCACAGTTTGATACTCAACAAAAGGAACTATTTACGATATGAGTGTAAATGTTACTAGCAAAGAAATACATCAGTAGCAAAACAATACGTACCTTAACAACATTGTGGAGTCGGATTTGAAAATTATAATTTTTTGAAATGGGCATTTAAGAGAACTTTTAAGTTAGGATAGAGAATTTGTGGTTACTTTTCCAACAAATAAGGTTTTTATATCAAGGGTAAAATTATAAATAATAAGGTCTTTATATAATAAAAACTGGTCTTGATCCAGTCGAATCTTGATCTAACAAAAATAAGTCTTGATAAAGTCTAGCCCTTTTATAAATGGTGAAAGTTATATCCTTTCAACATTATTAAATAGTCTTTTTTATATAAAAAATAGAAATGGCTAAAATTGTCCGAATATTATTGCTAAAATTGATGAGTTTTGTTACAAAATGTTTAAAGATTGTAGTTAACTTATTTGAATATTGTTGCCAAACCTTTTGAATTCTAATGTTTAACATTTTGAATATTTTTACAAAATATCATAACTCGTTGAAACTTTTATGGAAGTCGTTTAATTGTTTTGGATATAAATACTTTGATTATTGATTAGTAAAAAAATAAAGCAAGACAATATTATAATAAAAATTAGAAGAACTTAACTGATAAAAGCGTAAAGGGTCATACATATTACTAACTACATAAGAGTTTAATTGATATCTTTAAGAGAAATATCTTGATTACCATTCTTTGTACTGCTACAAAACTTACATGAAGTGTTAAGATATGTCAAACAAGATCTTTTTATCGTATGCGATTTCATAGTATGCCTTTCTAGAGATAATACATGTTGAAGATGATTGAAACCCTATTTATAACCTTTTTGTAATCTTGCGTGAAATTTGAAATAGAATTAACAAAAAACTATAGATTCAAAGTTGACAATTTCTGGAAGAGAACCAAAATTTATGCATAAAATACTGAAACATAGAACATTTACTTTATCTTACAAAGAAAACTAGAAACCCAAGATTCAAATAGCTTACGGGAGGTAGCCCAAGTGTAGTACATCCTTCTGGTTTGGATCAGTGGAGTTTCCAATGGGAAAGAAAAATGGAGCACACATATAATATACTAGAGAAAACAATATAAACATCAATTAATAATACTATAAACTTATCCACAGTCAATTATATATTATACTAACAAAATTACATATTACAAAAGGTTTTGTAGAACTAAAATAAACTATATATTACATTACATGATTATAATATAATAGTGAGAAAGTCTCAACATACATCAACTTAGCTTTACTAGGCGTTGGATGGAACCACTGCGAGACAATGAAATGATATTCTCGAAAGGTATTAGAGACACATAAAATACGCCAAAACATTATATAACATGAAAACTTAGAGTCAGCTACGTACTATCAAGTAATAAAATCCATGCCCCATATCTATTGACATGAATCTGCAATTCAACTCAAGGATTATGGACTTCATCCACATATTTATTTACTTGAAAAATCACATTAGCATAACATGGGAAAAACCAAACAACTCGGGTATAATTAGAAGTAATCTCACTATAATTTCCCGTAAAAAACAAAATCGAATCTCTCAAATAAATTCATAAAAAAAATGTCTAATAAAGTAAGTAAAGTAATGAACAAAAATTAAAACTAAATATCATAGTATAAATCTAAAAAACCCTTAATTGATTTACCATTCTTTAATAACATCAAGACCTCAATTGATTCGTCAATCTTTAATAACATTAAAACCTAAAAAATAATCAAATTTTTTTTGGTATAAAAAGAAATTAAATTAATATAAATGATGGTACAAGAGTTTAGGGAGGCGTGAGCCCCAATACAGAGGGTGAACTTAAACGATGATTACATTTTATAATTTAGAGGTGACATAGCTTGGAGTAGCTAGACATTTATCCAGTGAAGCTGACTTTGGTTCCTTTAAAGCGATATCGAAGGTCAGAGAGCACATGGTGTGCTATGCTGGTGTATGTGGTCTGCTTGTTGTTGAAGATTATGTCATTCCTTTCCTTCCAGATGTAGTAAATTGTAGCGCAGAAGGCTGTCTTCCAATGATCCTTGCGATGATCATTTAATGCGTTCCATGAGCTTGCTTTCTCAAGCCATTGGGGCCAAGGGAGAGGGGAGAAGGAAAGAGTAGTTTTGGGGATAGGGATTCCCAGATAGAAGAAGAGAAGGGGCACTGAGTTAGAATATGTTCAAGGCACTCAGGAGAGGATTCGCAAAGAACACAAGATGGGGGGGGGGGGGGGGGGGCATCAAGTCCCTAGGAAATAAGTTTATCCCTAGTAGTGAGCTTGTTTTGAATAGCTAGCCAGGTAATGAAGGAGTGCCTGAGAATGTTGTATTTGTGCCAAACAAGTGTTGACCAGATAACTTTGTTTCGTGGTAGTTTCAAGGTTTTGTATGTGCTATTGATGGAAAATGTAGGGTGTGGTTTGTTGGGTAGCCAGATGAAGGTGTCCGGGTTGGTGGTGGCAGGGGGGAGGTTATGGAGGGCGGATAGGATTTCTGTGAGGTGGGGATGAAGGGTTTTGTTGGGGGCTCTGGCTTGGGAGGGCCATTTTCAGGGACCATTACGGATGAGGTCTTTGACGGTGTTAATGTTAATAATCAAATTGTTTAAAACAAAACCTAAACTAATAAAATAGAAAAAAGAACAAAATTTATATATAAATAATAAAAGAACAAATACCAATTTTTCAAACCATGTTACACTTCGCTTCCAAAAATTAAAATTAAAAAAATGGAGCTCACTATAAAATTTGAGATATAGATCAATGAGACGTGCATTACAAATATGTATTTCCCGAAGTCGTGGGTATCCGATGTGAGCCGACCTGATCGGATGGGTTATGGGCTTTAAAACTTTTCCATGGATGGGTTCTGAATTTGAAAATCTACTACCCGTCGGGTCTGGATGGGTTATGGGTTTAAAACATTTCCATAGATACCCAACCCAAATCCGACCCACTGGACAAACCCGTCATACCCGCTAAATTAATATTACATAAAATGATATATTATTTAATATAATATATTAAAATCTAAAATAAAATTATTAATATTAGTTATGTATTATGTAATACCAAAATCATATATTAAACCCTAATATATATACAATATATTTTGAAATATATTCCTCTGCATTCAATTTTACTTTTTCTAAATATTTTTTATTTAAATGAAATTGGATAAAATGAAAAATGATGTTTCAATATTTTTAGTAAACAATTATGAAAAATAGAGGAAATGATTTTTTTAGAATAGTTTCGAAAGAAGGAAATAATTTAGGAGGAATTGACATTTTTGTTTGGGTATCGGTTGCTATTTGTTGTTAATTTAATATTTAACGTAACAATATTTATTTTCGTAAGAATCTCATGGTTATGTATTGTCCAAAATTAATTTAAAGAGCAAAACAACAATGATGCCATTTTGTTTTTAACCGGTTGTGCAATAATTACGATTTAGCAATAAAATAATGGCCAAAGCTATTTCCTCCATGTTATTTTTTATTTCCTCCATCATTTAAACTTTTAAAAACACTAGTGACTTGCTTTTACCAAATTACCCTTATTTTTAGATAGTCATATATGAAAAAACACACAAATAACCTAACTTTAATCCAACATATATGATTCTACTTCTAAAATTAACCCTAAAACAAAGAACTTCAATTTTATTGAAGATTAATCATGGAAAATGAAGAAACCCAAAATAAACTGGAACGAACAAGGTAATTTAATCTTTGTTTTGTAATCTTTGTTTTTATGTTTTACCATTTCGAAAGTTTTTTTTTTCAGCCAAACCCAATTTCTGCAGTTCTGAACGAAAAACAACTCATTCCGAGACGGTATCTCGGAATCAGTTGTTTTGTTCAGAAGCAACTATTGCTAGCCAAAAAATTTAAACATTAGCGAAATCATGTGATTCCGAGATGGTCTCTCGGAATCACATGCTTTTGCTAAAAAAACAGAATATAAAAGATCAGCCACATGGTCACAAAATCGAACAAAACTCGAAAACAGATCCAACCAAAAGCATAAACCCTAATCGAACCCTAAATCTACCAAATAAGAACCATAATCGAACCCTAAATCTACCAAATAATAATCCTAACCTAACAAGAAGAGCCATAGCCAAAAGAAACTAGAAAACAAAAGACAATAGAAAACTGAAGAGATTAGGGGTTTGAAAAGAAACTGGGAAACAAAAGAAAGTAGAAAACTGAAGAGAAAGATAAGTATGATTTTTTTTTCTTTGAATTTGTTAATGGGTAGGATAATAGAATAAATGGGTAGAATAATGGCGTTCTTGAAAAGGAAAGAGATAGAATAAATAAGTAGAAGGACAAATGTGTAATTTCCATTATGGAGGAAATAACAAGATGGGGTTATTTTCAAATCATGGAGGAAATAGCTTTGGCCTAAAATAATATGGATGATAACAATAATTAAGATTTAGCAAAAAAATAGGGTGGATGGTAAAAAAAAGTAATTCTCCAGTACGGTTTCAAACGAAGAATTTTATCTCATTTTTTTTATCATTAAGACGTTTTAATATAATAACCAATTTATTTATTTTTTATTTTTTTAACTTGATAGATACGACAAGCGGTGGTACTACACATACCAGAATGACAATGTCTTTAATAGGCAACCATTAGTACGACAGGTTTTTTTTTGGAGGGAACCCGCAGTCGCTACCCAATTATTCGCGAGACCAACATCCATTTTGCTACTCATTATAGATACAAGCCAGTGGTATCGTCGGGTGCGATTATGATAAAAGGATTGTTATTGATTTTATGTTTTTCTAAAGCAAATTTTTCTTGTTTACATAAATTCCATTCCTATTTTTGTTTCATTCAATATTTTTTTCTTTTTTAAGTTTAACCTTTAACATTTTAAAAAAAAACTTATAATTTTTTTAAAAACTCTTGTCCAAAATTCAAATTTTAAAATAAATTTGTTTTTTTTAATATATTTTAAATTAGCTTTAATATTCTTTAACCAAAATATTACTATTTTAAATAGAAAACAAAAGAGAGGCGTTATTTAAGCTAGTTTATGAAGATAATAATTCAACTTATTTTTTTTTGTTTTATTTGGGATATTAACCGGATTAATATTTAGCTTAACCATAAAATAATATATTTAATTTAGAATTACTTGTTCCTTACCCTTGTACTACTTTAAAATATTTAATCATAATATATATATATATATATATATATATATATATATATATATATATATATATATATTGTTGCAGTGAATTGACCATGAAGTAAAATAATTCTTAATAAACCTTAATAAATCATTATAATAGTAAAACCAAATATGGATTAAGTATTTTCTAACGAATCTAACAATATGGTTCTCATGTCTTTTGAGCAGTCTATTTTATGAATTATTTAGCTAGTTGGAGTTGGCTATAATAGAATTGTAAAGAATCTGGTTCCAAGTATCCGGAACTCCGGCTAGACACCAATGACTACAATCAGTTCATTTTCCCGGTTCACCATAAGTCGAAGGATGTCCGTCTTTACGTATCAACGAAAGAAGTGTGATATCGAGCAATTTCACCGGCTTTTTAATCGTAGTTAATGCTTTTTTCTGTACGTTCACCTCTGGCGGTATTCCTACCGGATATGTGGAGCCAAACAACGGTTCTTTTTCACCCACACAATCCTTTACGCTCGGCTCACCCCATAGTTTCCCACTAGTTCATGTTAATACAAACATATAGCAAAGATAATGATTTATTTGAATAACTATATATCATATTCAAAAGTTTAACGTGAATTGATAACATTAGTAAAATGAATATAAGTATTAAGCTTACTTTTGATGCGTTGATTGATAAGGAAAGATATTCCTCAGGGACCTGGGTGCAATTGATAGGGACTAAAGTGATAAGTTTTGTAAATATAGGGTTAAATTAGCCTCTAGGAGAAATGTAAAGGGTCAAACTGCAAATATACCATTATGTAACCATTTCTCTAACTAACTCACTCAGTCTATTTAAAGAGGCTGAAGAAGTTAATTGGGCCCAGGAAATAATCAGAAGCACTTTTCACTTCCTAAAATCCTCTAAGTAGATTTGTGTTCTTGATTTGATCATTTCAGCTTTAATTCTTACCAAATTGGCGCTAGAAGGAGGGGGCGAGGATACCTTGATCAACAGATCAGAAATCGACGTTCGAGTTTTCGTTTTGCAAAGATTTTCGTTCAAATTTTCATATTTTGTTTGATTTTTCGCTGATTAAAGATGAATCCAGAGGAAGGTGACAATCCATCCGTTCGCAAGGCTATGGAAACACTGAAATCCGATCTGCAAGAGGCAGGTAAATCGATTCCAACTCAATCAATCCAATTTGATTTTGAGGGAAAATTGAATGAGATGATAAGGAAGGTGGCAGAGCTTGACGAATTGGTAAAAAAGAAGGGAAATAATGATGGTGCTAGGCTTAGGTCTAAGATAGCAGGGGGCGATCAGAATGATCAGTGGGATCAGTCGATGGACGATGGCGATGATCAATATGAAAAGCGTAAAACACGTTCTGAGCAAAAAAAAGAGTATAGTGGGATAAAGAGGAAAGAAAAGTTACAAAGGCAACTGTATGTAAACTCTAGTGATGAGGAGGATTCCGAAGATTCTGAGTCTGATGAAACACCGAGGTACGAACACTCTCGAGGCCATTCAAGAGGAGCAGAGCGTGAGCTCCGACCAGCTAGGGTGTATAAGGAAGGAAGGAAAAAGAAAGAAAGGCGAGTATATTCACCTCGGAAATATTCGCCTCAGAGGTATTCGCCTCGAAAATATGAAGGTGAGTCCAGCTTATATGCTACTGTGGGGATGAGAAATGAGGACCAGTATGTTTAGGGAGTCGACTGGAGGGACTCACCATTGATCAGGGAGATCAGATCTGTGCCGCTTCCGAGGCGTTTTGATATTTCCAAAGTTGATAAGTTTGATGAGACTCAAGATCCCGATGACCACATAGAACAATTTAAAAACTACATGACTAATTTCGAAGATGACGATAAATTGGTGTGTAGAGCTTTCTCTCAGATGTTTAAGGGAACTGCGCTGAAATGGTTCAACAAGATTCCTAAGGAGTCAATTGCAAATTTTAGAGGTTTTTATACCGCTTTCCGAAGACAGTTTGTGGGAAGCAAGGAAATGAGAGCCAATGGAGACACAATAATACAATGCAAGCAGGCTGTGGGAGAGAAGTTAAAGGATTATACTAAGAGGTTTGTGTCAACAAAGGTTGAATTGGATGATTGTGAAGAAAGTGTGGCTATGGCGGCATTTAGGCAAGGGCTGTTGCCTGGGGATTTAGCCGATGAGACTACGAGGCGCAGGGCGTTAACATTTGGAGCTCTTATGGCTCAGGTTGAGGATCAAATTAAGGTCGAAGAATCGACGCGGGTTCGAGGAGGTGCTAGTACTGTTCAGAAGGGGAGTGGACAATCTAACACATCGAACAATAATCCCTCGCGTCCGAAGAACAATCAAAATGTATCTAACCGAGGAGCTTCGAACTCGTATCAAGGGGGATATAATCAACACAACTCTAATAATCAACAACAGTTTAGATCCAGATCGAATGTGTGGGTGAGGCCAGATTATTATGCGGATCTGACTGAAAGTGTGGCTTCGATATATGAAAAAACGAGGGGAACAATAAATTTTAGAAAGCCACCAGCGATTAACAGGCCAAGAGAGGAGCGCAATAATAAGTTCTGCAGGTATCATGATGATGTCGGCCATGATACAAATGATTGCATTGCTCTAAAGAAGGAAATGCAAATTTTGATCGAGAATGGAAAGTTGCTGGAATATGTCAGGAAGAATGCTAAAGCGACAGCTCCGAAAATTGGTAATTCTAATTCTAAGCAGGAAACTGCACTGATGATTTTAGATGTTGCAAGTGAGGGGGATGGTTTCGATGTGGCCTCGGAATATGTCGAACCAGACCCCAGTCGACTTTTGTTAATGTCAATAGATGAACCGATGCGTCAGGGACGTGTTCGAGATTTGTGTGCCTTCTTCGAATCACTTACAATATTTGGGGGAGATTCGATGACCAACAACACTAATAATTCGAGGAAGAGGCATATAGTGAACTTAACACGACAAATTGAAGGAGGCGCATCGGCACACCTAAGCAACAGAAAGGATGTGCCCTTTATAATTTTCGATGGGGATGATTTAAGGGGGATTACTGGGCCACATGAAGATGCGGTGGTCATAGGAGCAGAAGTATGCGGGGTGGAGATTCGACGAGTGCTGATTGATACAGGGAGCTCTGCTAACGTGCTTTTCAAATCAACATATGAGAGATTAACTGCTCCGCCTCGAATAGAAAGATCAAAAAGGACTATCATAGGGTTTACTGGCGCAACAGCAAATGTGATAGGAGAGTTCGAGGGTGAAGTTTCTTTGGGAAAGGGGCCTTTCAAGAAGAAAGTGCATGTACTTTTTATAGTGGTGGATTGTCCATCAAGCTACAACGCTATTTTTGAGAGGTCGTGGTTGGCGAAAATGTACGCTGTAGTTTCTACAGTTCATCAATGTTTGAAGTATGTGATCGAGGACCGAGTCGGCGTAGTTCAGAGTGATCAAAAGGTAGCAAGAGAATGTTATGCTGCTGCATTTAGACTACGGGGCAAAAGTTCTGATGATCCGATGGAGAATTAGCAGTTTGGGGGGTTGACTGGTGGTGAAACAGACGAGGGAATTGATGATCCGAGGTCAACCCCGAGTTCTGTTGTGGTCAATGAAGAAATAGAGGAATATACTTTCAATAATGGCGGGGTACTTCGAATTGGCACCCTGTTATCTTTATCGATGCGAGAAAAGTTGTTGACTTTTTTGTTTGAAAATTTGGATGTTTTTGCGTGGAGGTCTGAAGACGTGGTGGGGGTCCCAAGTGACATAATATGTCATAGTTTGGCGGTTGATCCGAAGGTCAAACCGATAATTCAAAAAAGAAGGGCTTTTTCGTTGGAGAAATCCGAGGCAATAGTTGCCGAGGTGGATCGACTGTACAAGATGGGTCATATCAGGGAAGCCAATTATCCGAGGTGGACGGCTAATCCGGTGGTAGTAAAAAAGAAGAATGGAAAATGGCGAATGTGTGTGGACTTCACAGATTTGAATAGAGCCTGTCCAAAAGATCCTTTTCCGGTGCCTTGAATCGATCAGCTAGTGGATTCTACTTCGGGAAATAAAATCTTGACTTTCATGGATGCATTTTCGGGGTATAATCAGATTCGAATGAATCCAGATGATGAAGAAAACACGACTTTTATTACTGACAGAGGTTTGCACTGCTATAAAGTAATGCCGTTTGGATTAAAGAATGCTGGGTCAACATATCAGAGGCTGATGAATAAGGCGTTCTCTTCACAGATTGGGAGAAATATCGAAGTGTACATTGATGACATGCTTGTTAAAAGCAAAAGTGATGATGAACACTTTGATGATTTGGAAGAGACGTTTTTGAATCTTAGAGCAATACAATTGAAGTTGAACCCAGAAAAATGTACATTTGGAGTTCGATCTGGTAAATTTCTGGGGTACATGATTAGTGAAAGAGGAATCGAAGTGGATCCAGATCAATTGAAGGCTCTGGTGTCTATGTCTTCACCTCGGAATATCAAAGAAGTGCAAATGTTAACGGGCAGGTTAGCAGCTTTGAACAGATTCATTTCTCGTTTTTCAGATAAGTGCTTCCCTTTTTTCCAGGTGCTGCGTAGACCAAATAACTTTGAGTGGACCTCGGATTGTGAAGAAGCTTTTATGAAGATTAAAAATCTTTTGTCCTCTCCTGAAATATTGTCGAAGCCTCGAAAGGGTGAGCAGCTATTTTTGTATATAGCAGTATCGGATTATGCGGTGAGTGCGGTTCTGGTCAGTGAAGATACGAGAATTTCGAAGCCTGTCTACTATGTCAGCAAAAGTTTGGTTGATGCTGAAAAACGCTATTTGAAGCTCGAAAAATTGGCACTGTGCATAGTCGTGGCTGCAAGAAAAATGCGTCCTTACTTCCAGGCACATACGATTGTGGTTCGAACTTCATATCCATTAAAATTTTTTTTGCAGAAGCCAGATATCTCAGGAAGGATGACCAAGTGGTCTGTGGAATTAGGAGATTTCGATGTGTTATTCTCTCCTCGAACAGCTATTAAAGCTCAAGCTTTAGCAGATTTTTTGGTGGAATTCCACTCAAGCAGATCCGAAGAGAAAGATGGTGAAAAGGTGAACGAGAATCCGACGTGGACAATACGAACTGATGGGGGATCCAGTAACAAAGGGTCGAGTGCAGGAGTTGAGTTGGTGGCACCAACAGGGGAATTTATGTTTCAAGCTATAAAATTTGGCTTTCATGCTTCGAATAACGAAGCTGAATATGAAGCTGTGCTAGCAGGATTACGGTTAGCAAAGATTTGTGGAGCGACATTTGTGCGCTTGGAAACAAATTCACAGTTGGTAGTTAACCATGTTAAAGGAGCATCGGAAGCTAAAAAGGAACGTTTGGTTTTGTACTTGCAAGAACTTCGGGGAATGATGGCACAGTTTGAAAATGTCGAAGTGGAGCATATTCGAAGAGGTAGCAACACAATGGCTGATTCTTTGGCAACAATGGCTTACTCTGAAGAATATCCGTGGATCATAACACAACCATCGCCTTCGATCATATCGAATTCTGAGCAGTGTGAAGTTGTTAGTGAGGTAGTGAATGATTCGATGTGCGCTCGAGGAGATTGGAGGTTTGACTTGTTAAACTTTATTTCGAAGGGAATATTACCTCTTGATAAACACTTGCTCAAGAAAATAAAGTATAAAGCCCTTGGCTATGTGGTATTGGATGGGGTATTGTACAAAAGGTCTGCATCGAAACCTTTGCTACGATGTTTAAGAAATTTCTTGATAATACACACTAGTCTTAGATGGATCAACATTGGCGTCAACCCATTTTCCCCAAGTTGTAAGTGCCATCTCATATGCAACCATCATGTCCATGTCTTTCATTATTTGATTTCCTACTTTAACAAAATCCCATCTGCGCATGCGAAGAAAAATATTATAGATTATAGATAATGATATTCACATACAAAATTATATATTATTTGGTGTGGTTTGTTTCTAGCCGAGGGTAATATAGTAAAGTGTTTAAAGGGCGTTTTGGATATTTTGGGTTTAGTTTGAAGAGTAGAGAGATAATTAAGGTGTTTTACTAGTAATAAATTTTCATTGCTCCATTAATGAAAGTGGTTGGGATATTTATACTTAATTACTGATCCATGGGCTTATTGTGTCGGGTCGTGAAACCGGATCGAGTTTAAGGATCTTTTAGTAATATAGTTTTAAGTTGAATAGCAACTAGCTCAGTCAATAATTAGTATATTTGTTCTCTTAGAAATTTCAGTGGTTTAGTCCGAATTTCCCTTTAAATTTAATCATGGCACAATGACCCTATAGTGACTCAAATATCTGAACTCATCATTATTAAAGAAAACAAGTTAGAGAAAAAATATTTAATTTTGCGAAGCTCCGGTACGAAGGAACCAATGGTAACTATTGAAGATAAACATATCAATCCATGTCCAGAGTTTGGATCCTAATGCAATTGAGTCCATTTCCAACACTTTTCCCATTTTCTCGTTTACAACATCTACCAGATATACGTTGCGATTGAAATTTATTTCCAATTCGTACTCTTGAAAATATTATCTACCATTATAAATTTGTATACCAAACTTTGAAATGCAACAAGTAACTTGTCATCCAAGTAACAAAATCATATTAAACGCATACCGTGAAAGCAAATGTTGAGACATTTGCTTCGATTGTTAGCTTGTAGGCAGCTTTTGGGACGGAAGAGTGAAGCATGCATGTCAAAGATTTCCATTGATTATAGCTTAGAGAATCACAGACGAACATGATTTTCTTTCCTTTAAATCTCGTTAGAAAATCTAAACCATTAAATCTGCATTTTATGAAATTAGTATCATAAATCAAATACGAAAAGTAACATTTCACCAAACAAGAGTATAGTCTATACCTTGCAAGAGTACAACCATTAGGCTGCCATCTGTATGTAAGGAAGTCAATATCGGGACGTCCGTTTTTCTGGCAAGTAAACTCGTTTACAAGGAAAGGACATTTCGAATCCTGGTAAAGAGGGTACGATGGATCCTTAACCCATTTTCCAATAAAAAAATCGCAGTTGTTGTTGTTGTTTGCATTGTCTGGATGGAGAATAAGAATGAAAGCAAGAGGTAGGAGTAGGAGACAATGAGCAGCAGTTATGAGAGAAGGAAATAAACTCATTTCTAATTCTTTGTTAGAGTGAAAAGTGAAAATTAAAGAAACGTTATACAAAACTAGGTTCTCTGTCTCCACTCCTCCATATATAGTACTAGACTTTATATTTTCATAGGACTTGACTTTCCTTGTCAGTTTAAAGAATAATAAATATACTACCAAAATAATAAAGACTACTACTATATATGTAAGAGTGGAGGCATAGAACCTAGTCTTACATCTCTTCTCTTCAATTTTCACTCTTCACTCTAACAAAGAATTAGAAATGAGTTTATTTCCTTCTCTCATAACTGCTGCTCATTGTCTCCTACTCCTACCTCTTGCTTTCGTTCTTGTTCTGCATCCAACCAATGCAAGCAACAACAACTGCGATTTTTTTACTGGCAAATGGGTTAAGGATCCATCGTACCCTCTTTACCAGGATTCGACATGTCCTTTCCTCGTAAACGAGTTTACTTGCCAGAATAACGGACGCCCCGATCTCGACTTCCTTACATACAGATGGCAGCCTAGTGGTTGCACTCTTGCAAGGTATAAACTATACTCTTGTTTGGTGAAATGTTAGTTTTAGTATTTGATTTATGATACTAATTTCATAAAATGCAGATTTAATGGTTTAGATTTTCTAACGAGATTTAAAGGAAAGAAAATCATGTTCGTTGGTGATTCTTTAAGCTATAATCAATGGCAATCTTTGACATGCATGTTTCACTCTTCGGTCCCAAAATCTGCCTACAAGCTAACAAGCAAAGCAAATGTCTCAACATTTGCTTTTACGATATGCGTTTAATATGATTCTGTTACTTGGATGACAAGTTACTTGTTCCATTTCAGAGTTTGGGATACAAAATTATAATGGTAAATATTATTTTCAGGAGTACGAATTGGAAATAAAGTTCAATCGCAACGTATATCTGGTGGATGTTGTGAACGAAAAAATGGGAAGAGTGTTGGAATTGGACTCGGTTGCATTAGGATCCAAACTTTAGACATGGATTGATATGTTCATCTTCAATACTTACCATTGGTTCATTCATACTGGAGCTTCGCAAAAGTATATCTCTTTTCTCTAACTTGTTATCCTTAATAAAATATGATTTATGTGAATATCATTATCTATAATCTATAATATTTTCTTCGCATTCGCAGATGGGATTTTGTTAAAGTAGGAAATCAAATAATGAAAGACATGGACAAGATGGTTGCATACGAGATGGCACTTACAACTTGGGGCAAATGGGTTGACGCCAATGTTGATACATCTAAAACTAGTGTGTATTATCAAGGAATTTCATCGACACATCAAAAGTAAACTTAATACTTATATATATTTTACTAATGTTATCAATTCATGTTAACTTTTGAATATGATATATAGTTATTCAAATAAATATTTATATTTGCTATATGTTTGTAATAACATGAACTAGTGGGAAACTATGGGGTAAGCCGAGTGTAAAGGATTGTGTGGGTGAAAAGGAACTGTTGTTAGGCTCCACATATCCCGTAGGAATACCGACGGAGATGAACATACTGAAAAAGGCATTAAGTACGATTAAAAAACCGGTGACACTGCTTGACATCACACTTCTCTCGTTGCTACGTAAAGACGGACATCCTTCAACTTATGGTGAACTGGGAAAAGGAACTGATTGCAGTCATTGGTGTCTAGCCGGAGTTCTGGATACTTGGAACGAGATTTTTTATAATTTTATTATAGCCAATTCCAACTAGAGTTATTCATAAAATAGATTTGTCAAAAGATAGCCAATTCCAACTAGAGTTATTCATAAAATAGATTTGTCCAAAGACACGAGAACCACCACTACAACCAATGACTATTGATTCGTTAGAAAATACTTAATCCATATTTGTTTTACTCATTATAATAATTTATTGAAGGTTTATTAAGAATCATTCATTTTACTTCATGGTTAATTCACCGTTACTATGATTAATTATTTTAAAGTAGTACAAGGGAAAGGAATAAGTGATTCTAAATTAAATATTTTATTTTATGGTTCTTAAGCTAAATATTGAACTAGTTAATATCCAAATAAAACACACACAAAATAAGTTGATTTATTATCTGCATAAACTAGCTTAAATAGCATCTACTTTTTGTTTTATATTTAAAATAATGATATTTTGGTTAAAGAATATTAAAGATGATTTAATATATATTTAGAAAAAAAACAATTTATTTTAGAAAGTGAATTTTGGACAAGATTTTTTTCAAAAATTATAAGTTGTTTTTAAAATGTTAAAGGTTAAACTTAAAAAAGAAAATAATTATTCTTTAAATGAAACATAAATAGGAATAAAAAAGAATAGTTTTTACAACGAAATCTGTAAAGAAATTCACTTTGAAAAAACATAAAATCAATAACAATCCCTTTATCGTAACCGCACCCGACGATATTACTGGCTTGTATCTATAATGCGTAGCAAAATGCTACGGTCGTTTACGTCTCGTCGTTTATTTCATAGAGATATCTCGATACAGTCACAATTTATCCGTCGTACTAATGATTGCATACGAAGAAATTGTCTTTGTGGTATGTGTAGTACCACAGGTTGTCGTATATATTAGTTAGCTTCTAAGTTAAAAAAATAAAAAATAAAATTGATTTTGATACTAAGACGTCTCAATGATCGAAAAATGAGAAAGAATTCTTCAATACTGTTTGAAACACTACCGGAGAATTACTTTTTTACCATCCACACTATTTTGTTGCTAAATCGTAATTATTGATACCATCCACATTATTTTGTTGCTAAATCGTAATTATTTCACAACCGGTTAAAAACAAAATTGCAACATAGTCGTTTTTCTTTTTAAATTAATTTCGGATAATACATAACCATGAGATTCTGACGTAAATAAATATTTTTACGTTAAATATTAAATTAAAGGCTATTCAGCTTACTAGGGCCCTCACATCTTTGGAAGCCAATATATTTCTATATATACTTGCCTCCACTCATAGTTTCAGGTCTCGCGCATATTTTTTCAGCTTAACAAAGCTAAGAAGATCTTGTTTTTTAGAGAGACAAATAATTTCTACCATTGAATTTATTGCTATAAAGTTATTAGACTATCTTTAAATATTAGGTAGAGCTTGTTACCTATTCTGACAATCTTTCCCTCTTCCAATGTAACACTGATTTCTTCTCCTAGGGTATCGTCCTCTCTGGGGTCATCCATCTATAAATTTGTATGTTATATATGTTCGCGATGATCCCAAACCCCAGAGCTTGTTAATTGCTATTGCGCCATTTTAGATGGGTCGAGTCTTATGGCGTAACATTTTATTATAGTTCGTTGATCACCTCTTATTTCCACTAGATTGCCGATTGGGGTACTTGATGCACTGTTTGAATGAGAATATAGTGGCCTCAAGCTTGTCAAGCTACGTTCATCCCATTATGGCATAATAATAACTTAGGGTTTCAATGATCATAAATAAGGCTTGAACCATTTTTTTGATATTGTAGTGCCCTACTGTAACTAGGAGCTCGATCTCCCCAACATATTTATTTTATTTTACCTCGTAATTAACCAGTTGTCTTGAACAAGGGTAACCCAAACATCTGCTAATAACTTTCCTTAAAAATAACATTGGTTGAGCTGCTATTGTCTACAAGTAGTCTAGTACCCATTACCCCCGAGATGTTGGCGGTAATTGTCAGGGTGTCTTTATGGGGGTGATGATACCCCTCAAATCATCATCGTTGAATGTAAGGTCTGTGACTGGCTCCCAAAAATTATGATACAACGAGCTACCCACGAGGTGGATGTCCATGTCCCTAGGATGTCATTTATATGTTGTTGGATCAACTCTTAAGTGGGTGCCCTTCCAAAAACAAGGCACAACTATTGTTTCTTATCTCTAGATTTGTTAGATACCTCACTATCCGTGGTGCTAACCCTGTCCCCCAATAATCTACTACCGCTCTCTCTATTTGTTAACGAACTCGACGAGGTCGCTGCTTTCAATTAACCTCTAAATTTATTCTTTCAATTGTCATTACTTGCCAGTTGGGTGGCCATGGTCATTATGATACGCACACAAATAGTAAGGATATCTCTTGTATAGTGCTTTCAACATACCTTTGGACGACTAATATTGGCTATTTCTTTTATTCTATCGTAAATAGTAGTTATGTTCTCGATTAGGAGTGTGAACTTCATGGAGATATTTTCATAATAGGATGAGTGTAGCTGACTTACTTGGGGTCGAGAAGAATCTGACTAGGGTCCATCCTCATAACATCTCCTGTCCCCGCTTGACGATTTAAGCTCATGAAGTTTCTACTCAGAAGTTGATGTGGGGTCTCCCTTCTTCGAGTTATCCACTCAAATAAGCTGGTTTGACATGGAAAGGATATCTTCCATCGTTTTTAGTGGGAGCCTGATGAGGTCTATAAAAAGAGGGGGCTCCTGGTCCAATCCTATTTTAAAGGCTTCTACTGGTAGCAGCTCGGCGTAGGATGAAATGGAGTTCACAGTGGGCCTTACCTCTGGCCGTACTTGTCCACATATGGTCCTTCTTCCTCAGAATGTGCCTCGTTGTTGGACAAGTCATTTCGATTAGTATCCGTCATCCTTTTCTTTCTCTGCTTCTTGCTCTTGCTTTCGCCAGTGCGCTCGCCGCCATAGGTACAAAATCTATTTCTACATTTCCCTCGATCTCACCAGTCTTTTAATGAGTATTCGAGTATTCCGAAAGGACTATCACGTTTAGATACCGCAGGGTATCGACGATCGGATTGAAACGATGTTAAGCGTCTGCGTCTCTCTCATGTTGCCACTGGGAATCCTCGTGTTGTCCACGTTTGATTTCCTCTATCCGAGTTTCGAGAATCTTCATGTTAGAGGAGATGGAAGACATACTTAGCTTTATAGAAGTTTTCTCCATGTTGCGCGAATATGACTGTTCTCCACGCGATGCGCGTGTGATTCTCCAAGAGCGGCCTTCAATCCTTCGAACTTCCAAATCTATGTATGTTATCCCAAATCAAGCAAATAGACTACCTAATCGAAGATCTAGACCTAACCTAACACATACACTAACTAGAATTCAAAATAACAACTACAAATATAAAAAAAAAAAATCAAACGTTTGACCAAAATATTCAACTCTAAATATCACTAAAAATGTATATCTATATTGAAAAATAAATGAATCAATAAGTAAAGAATATACATTTGGAGACTCTGAAGTTTTTATATTGCTTGTTTTACAAAGTTAGGGTTTTTATAGAGTTTTAGCTCGTTCTTTTTATAGAAAATAAGTTTTATATTAGTGAAGTTTGGTAATAACGGATGTCTCATTTTATTAAAACGAGTCTCGTTATAACCAGACCTCATTCTAACAAAATTAGGGATGACAATGGATCATCCACGGGTCGACTGGTCCAAGCGTGTCTTTTGACACTTAAGCTTAAACCTGTCCCGATCCATTTCGAACCTAATACTTTCAAACCCGAGCATGTTCGCGGATCAACGAGACACACAAACATCAATTTTAAAATTTTGTAATATTTTTTTATTTTATTTTAAATATTATATCTATATATATATATATATATATATTGTAATCTTCGGATTAAAACGGATCCGATAATTTAGAAACCCGAACCTGGTCAGTTTTCGTATTATAATTTCTAACCGAATAAAATCCGGTCGGATGGAACCGGATAAAGCCCATGTCACCATCACTAAACAAAACATAATATCATTTTAGCATATCTTATAAAGTAATTTGTTGGTTGGAAGAAATTGATTTAATGTAGCTGTAGAAAAAATAAATGTTGATGTATATATTAAGCGGTTAAATATAACATAATTTTTAATTGATTTTGTGAAAAATATATTATAATTAGATGTATAATTTGAATAGTTCACTAGATAATTAAATATTTAATTTAAACAAATAAAAAAGTTATTTAAATAAGTAAATGTATATTTGTAATTATAAACAAGTTTATTCAAATGTTGTTTATGATGCAGGTTAGGGTTCTATTGCAGACTATGAGTCTCACACACTAGATGGTGCTAGTTGTGTGTTTGTTAATCTACAAATCATTCGAACAACATAATGTTCTATTTTTTTTGGATTATAATATTTTTAAAGTATTAGAACATGATTTTAATAAAGGATAATTTTTTATATTTATAAAACATAATTATATTTATTAAACATTTTCATAGACTTCAGAGATAGTAACAATTTACAAGTAGATTACTCTATTCTCTTACAGAAATGTTGTATATGAAATAGTTTTCTTAATAGTAATTTTAAAGTTTTTTTTTCCATTAAAAAATTATAAAAATAATTTTAAAAACTCTCATATAACATTTAATAATTACAAAATTTCTTTTCTCCCTCCATTTTAAAATTATAAAAATAAATAAAAAATATTATATAACATTATATAACATTTAAACCGTAATCTTAAATCACAATCACCGTATAAATAAATATATATATATAACATTTAAACCGTTATCTTAAATTACGGTATCAAAAATTTATATAAAGCGTATAAAGAGCAATTGATATAAATGACATACAACCTCAATATATATAATAGTTAAAACTAAATTTGGAAATTTCATTAATCATACCAAAATGCTTTGACGAGATATCTAAAAATATATATAATTATAAGATTTTAAATGTGATTGATTTTCAGTATAGTTTATAAATAGAATATTTCGAATAAAATACCAATATATAAAATGACATAAATGTATTTATTCACAATTTGAAAAAATATCAAATGTCGTCACAATATATTCATTTAAATAAATACATTTGAAAAAGAAAAACATTAAAAAAAAATCATTTTCTAGCCATGCCCATGTCATATAAATAAAAAAATCATTTTCTAGCCATGCCCATGTCATATAAATAGCCTCTTTGGCAAGTTCATTTTTACCAAACAAAAATAACATCAGATACAATACCGATCCGATAAAAAAATGGTGAAAGCTTTGGCCACACTATCAACACTCTTAGTTCTTTCATTCCTCCTCTTCTCAATGTTTTTCTCGAATCCTTCGTCGGCATTAACCAACCCAGAAAGCTCAGCGATTTGCGCCCAAACCACGATGCCCTCCGTGCTTTGTACCAATCTTATCAAATCGTTTGCATCGGACCGTGAGTTCCCGGGTATTCTCAATCCCATACTCTCACAAGTTGAATCGGTTCTTAAAGATATGGTACACCAATTTAGTTCGCTATTGAAGGGCACATTGGATCCTAAGTTGGAAGGGGAAGCCTCTTTATGCATCGATAATTTTAAAAACGCGACCGTCGCTGTGGGGCGAGCTCAAAAATATTTTGCAGCAAAAGAGTATGGTAAGGGCAGTGATGAAATCTCAAAAGTTTTGGAGCTGGAGAATGGTTGTGTCAACAGTCTGAAAGAACTGCCAATTCCTCCTACTGTTTTTCAGCTCAATTTTACCCTCCAGTTCTTGGCTAGAATTGTTTTGGCTATTATCAAAGCCTTTATTCACTAAGTCTTAAATAGAATGTTTTGTTTTTGTTTTAATTATTAGTTTTGTAATATTAATATTTATTAATATCAATAAAACTACCAATTGTTTCCATATTTAACCACTTATTTTTTTTCTATAATTATACCTATATCAATTTCTCTTAAACAACAAATTACTTTATATGCTAAAATGATATCATGTTTTGTTTCCACGTTTGTCCAATCTCGGTCCGAACATATAGAGATTGGTCGGATTTTAAAAATTATACTACGAAAACAGATTGGGTTCGGATTTCTTAAATATCGGATCCGGTTTAATTTGGAAATCAAAATATATATATAACAATAATATTATAATATATATAATAATACAATATATATATATATATATATATAATACAATATATTTAAAAGAAAATATTAAAATATTAAAATCCTGCGTGCTCGGTTGATCCGAGGACATGCTCGGATTTGAACGTATTAGGTTCCCAACGGATTGGGACGGGTTTAAGCTCATGAGCTAAAAATCCTACTCAGACGAGCCGACTCGTGGATGATCCATTGTCATCCCTAATTTTGTTAGAATAACGGGACTAGTTTTAATAGAATGAGACATGTGTTACTACAACTCTATAAAAACCATAACTCTGTATAACAAACAATATAAAAACTTTAGAATCTCCAAATTTGTATTCTTTACTTATTGATTCATCTATTTTTCAATTTAGATATGTATTTTTAGTGATACATAGAGTTTAATATTTTGGTCAAAATTTTGTTTTTTTATATATTTGTAGCGGTTATTTTTGAATTATAGTTAGTGTATATGTTAGGTTAGGTCTAGATCTTCGATTAGATAGTCTATTTGCTTGATATGGGATAACATACATAGATTTGGAAGTTCGAATGATTGAAGGCTGCTCGTGGGGAATCACACGCGCATCGCAGGAATAACAGTCATATTCGCGCAACATGGAGGAAAGCTCTATATACATAAGTAGGTCTTCCATCTCCTCTAACATGCAGATTCTCGAAACTCAGATAGAAGAAATCAAACGTAAACAACACAAGGATTCCCAGTGGCAGCATGAGAGATACGAAGAAGCTTAACAACGTTTCACTGCGATCGTCGATACCCTACGACATCTGAACGAGATAGTCTTTTCTAAAGACGTGAATATTCACTAACAAGATGTTGAGATCGAGGGCACCGTAGGAATAAAGGTTGTAGCGGTAAGCGCACTAGCGAAAGCAAGAGCAATAAGCAGAGAAAAAAAAGGATGACGGATACTAATCGAAATGACTTGTCCAGCAATGGGGCACATTCTGAGGATAAAAGACCATATGTGGCAGAGTACGACCAGAGGTAAGGGCCATTATAAACTCTATTTCATCCTACGTCGAGCTGGTGTCAGTAGCAGCCTTTGAAATAGGATTGGACCTGGAAGGCCCCCTCTTTATAGACCTCATAAGGTTCCCACTAAAAACGATGAAAAATATTTTTGCCATATCAAACAAGTTTATTTGAGTGGATGACTCGAAGAAGGGGGACCCCACATCGACGTCTCAGTAGAAACTTCACGAGCTTAAATCGTCAAGCGGGGACAAGATATGTTATGATGATGCACCCAGTCGGATTCTTCTCGACCCCAAGTAAGTCGGCTACACTCGCCCTATTATGAAAATCTCGCCGTGAAGTTCACACCCCTAATCGAGAACATAACTATTATTTACGATAAAACAAAATAAATAGCCAATACCAGTCGTCCAAGGGTATGCTGGCAGCATCATACAAGATATCTCCTTATTATTTGTGTGTGTATAATAATGACCATGGCCACCCACTGGCAAGTAATGATAATTGAAAGAATAAATTTAGAGGTAAATTGAAAGCGGCAACCTCGTCCAGTTCATTAAACAGAGAGAGAGAGAGAGAGAGAGAGAGAGAGAGAGAGAGAGAGAGAGAGAGAGAGAGAGAGAGAGAGAGAGAGAGAGAGAGAGAGAGATGTAGTAGATGATTGGGGGCAGAGCTAGCACCAAGGGTAGGAAGGTATTTAAAAATCTAGAGATAAGAAATAATAGTTGTGCCGTATTTATTGGGGGACACCCTCTTAAAAGTTGATACATCAACATATAAATGACATCCTAAGGACCTGGACATCCACCTGTTGGGTAGCTCGTTGTATCATAATTTTTGGGAGCAAGTCACAGACCTTACGTCCAACGATGATGATTAGAGGGGTATCATCAACCCCATGCAGACACCCTGACAATTAACACCAAGATATCGGGGGTAATGGGTACTAGACTACTTGTAAACAATGGCAGCTCTACTAATGTTATTTTTTAGCAAAGCTATGAGCAGATGCTTGGGATACCCCTGTTATGGGCAACTCACAAACAACTGGTTAATTACGAGAGAAAATTGACTAAATACGTTGGAGAGATGGAGTTTCTAGTTACAGTAGGGAACAACAATACCAAAAAAGTGGTTCAAGTCTTATTTATGATCATTGAAGCCCTAAGTTCTTACTATGACATAATAGGATGACCATGGCTAGACAAGCTTGAGGCCCTTATATTCTCATTCAGAGAGT
Organism: Limnanthes douglasii subsp. nivea; assembly: GCA_036936605.1. Taxonomy (NCBI): domain Eukaryota; kingdom Viridiplantae; phylum Streptophyta; class Magnoliopsida; order Brassicales; family Limnanthaceae; genus Limnanthes; species Limnanthes douglasii. The sequence continues at coordinate 796,087 of JAUPFV010000001.1, forward strand.
GCATCAAGTACCCCATTGGCAATCTAGTGGAAATATGAGGTAATCAGCGAACTATAATAAAATGTTATGCCATAAGACTCGACCCATCTAAAACGGCTCAATAGCAATTAACAAGCTTTGGGTTTTTAGATCATTGCAAACATATATACCATAAAAATTATAGGTGGATGACCCCAAAGAGGATGGTACCTTAGGAGAAGAAATCAGTGTTACATTGGAAGAGGGAAAGATCGTCACAATAGGTAACAAGCTCGACCTAATATTTAAGATAGTCTTGATGAGTAAAATAATGACAAGAAAGGGGGAATCTTGGATCTAGTACTTGATGTGACCAATACTAAGAATGTAGAAAGAGAAAGTATTAAAGAATGTTCACCTACCCAAGAATAAAGGGGCTCCATTATATAGTGGGGAAAATGGTCCTCATTTATGTCCCAAATAGTCCTTGTATATTTAATTACTAGTCTTTTACATTCTACTTCTTTAACATATTGCTCTCTAATAAATAATAAATACACTAATGGGTTCATTTTATTTACCTCTTTTACAATTAATACTTTTGTTGCTGGATTCAACAAATTATTTCATTATCAGTAGCCCCCAGTCTTTAAAAGCGTCGGGAATGAAGACTCATCAGTAAATCGAGGAAACGGCCACTGTCAAAAGTTACCTCAGGCTCATGACCTTGCGGGCGTTTTAGCCAAGTGCCTCAGGATGACGTCTTATAAAGCTTCGGGAAGGGTTATATTTCCTAAATCCCGACCCACTCGCCACAGCGGAACCGACCCGCTTCACGGCTCTTAATGCCTTGAGAGGTGATTGATCTTTGTTCCTATTGCCCGACCTGCGGTGATGGGCTTATTAAAAATCTAGCTCTTAAAATTGTCATGGGCTCAGCAGGGTCGTTAGGCCTGCTTGGAAAGTTGTCTGCTTCAGTTCTTCGCGTTAGTGGACATGTGGAGCTCATTTGAAGAACACTCGAGTTCTGGCGCCAGCGCATGCCTAGCCTGATGATTACCTATTTCTTGCATAGTCGGTTTTGGCTTACATGTGTCGTTCCTTTATTCGAAGCGTGCCCATCTGCACATCTCTCTGGGAGAATCTTCGATTTCCCGCGGCTCTTTTTCGTTTGGACTTCCCCATGCGTGAAACGGTTAATGCATAACGTTTCCTATAAATACTTATTCCCTTATCAAAACTTGCTCCCTTAGAGAAATCCTAGAGAGAGAGTCCTCCTTAGCCATTCTAGAGAGAAACCAGTGTTAATGAAAAAGAAAAACCTGCAGCATACCCAGAAACCGAAAAAGAAACCGGAGCCCGTGTTTGGATTCATTGATTGGGCCAGTATCAGTGACCGAGCCGACGAATACTGAGCCGCATGACTGATTTGGGATTCCGATAAAAAGCCCTTCACACCCGTGCCTCTTCCCCACGATCCTGTCCTGCCAACTCTCGTGCCTGCAGAATTGTTCGTTGTGCCAGAGCCAGTTGTTGCTCCAATCTTTGAAGCGGTCGTCATCCCTTCCAGCAGTTCTTCCCCAAAATCCCCTATCAACTCACCTGATCACCCGACGCTCTCGTCGGTAAACGCAACTGGTATTTTACCCTCTCCTCGTTTTCCCGAGCGCCAAAGTAAACCTAGATTCCTTACAATGGGAGACTCCATCGTCGGGTTTCGTACGGGCATCAATGCCGCTGCTACTCCTTTGGGCGTTGCTCGAAGGGATTTCGAGCGTCAGACGCTGGAAAGGGAACGTATGCGTAAGTTGCAAGAAAGCGGATCAAAACATGACCGCACCGGTAGTATTTCCAGTTTCGTAAAGCCTTTTTCCCAACAGGTTGACACGGAAGCGGCTGCTTCCCAAATTCTATAGGAAGTTGATCCTATTGGTACTGAGGCTGTACAAACTAACACTATCAATGAGCCAGAGGTGACCAACTTAATCGGCTCGGGGGATGGTCCCGTAAAGGAGAACGAAGCAGGGAAATGTGTCGTTGATGTAAGCGGGGATGTCGCCGCTCCTTCTGAAGAGCCTCTTCCTCCGGAGATAGAGGTTGTGATAACAACCACTTACCACTGATCTTTGTGTCGGGACAATGTCATCGCCCTATTTGAGGGAAAGTATATGTACTTCTCTGTTACGGAACAGTCGGAGCTTATGATCCGTTGGGGAATCCCGGAGTGCGTAAAAGTACGATTTCTCGTTCCTGGGGAAACGCCTCTGCATGTAAAATCTCGGGAGATGGTCCTTTTTACAGAGCTCTTTAATTGGGGTCTCAGGTTTCCTCTAGATCTCGAGATCGCTAGGTATTTCAAAATTCTCGGTATTTTCCCCTCACAGCTGACTCCCAACGCGTGGTACACACCGATGTCTTGTAACATGAATTCTCGATTGTCGGGACGCGTTATGCCGATGGAAGAATACGTTGTTATGTCCAGGCTTTCAAAATCGCCCAAACTACATTTCTTCTATTCCTCTTTGGCAAACACTTGGAAGATTGTGAACGAATTTCTCGAGGGTGATAAGTCGTGGAAGCATCGGTTCGTCTTCATTAGTGGCTACTGGGAGAATGGTCGTCCATATACCAAAGAGAACCCGAGACGATTACCACGGACGTGGGTTCCTGATGGTAATAATATTTTTTTTTCTTTAGCATTAACCGATCATTTTTTTAGTTTCCAAGTAGTATATCTAAGGGTTGAAAAAGGATTATTTCGAGGATGCCAAAAATAACCTTCCAAATTCTGAAAGACTTCGCCCGGAATAATTGGGGTCGGGCATTCCACCGGTTCTTTAAGAACACCAACCTCATAATGAGCAACCTCTGGCGCTGCTTTAAGGAACCACTTATGTTGGAGAAGTTGCGCCAACCACTTAGCTTGGTTGATTTGGTTGCTAATACAGATGCACCCAACGCACATCTGTTACATCCCAAACGCAACAAATCACCTAGCAAACGCTCCAAATCTAATGAAGGTGCAGAGCCGAAGAATGCAGAAAAGGTAGAGGCTGATGTTGTTGGACAAGAAACAACAGTTGTTGTCGAGGCTAAGAAAGTTGACTTCCACGAGGAGGTAAAGAAGAAAAGAAAAAAGTCTGTGGATGATGGCGAAGAGGCCAAAAAACTGAAGCGTGTGAAGAAGAAAACAGAGGTTGGAACTGCCGATGCTCCGACGCTAGCAGAAAATGCGACTATCCCGGTGTTTTTTGAGCAATATGAGGGAGTTAAAGGTGAGGACATTGTTGCTTCTGCAGTTGTGTCGGCCGAGAATGCCACGGTCATCGTGATTCCTGATGATGACGAGGTCGGGGGAAAAAGTTTGGCCCTTCTAAAGTAATGAAAGCTGATGGAGCCTCGTCAAGCGGCACAAAACTGCCCGTTCTGTCAGTTCCTGGGATTCCACACACCTTCACTTTATGAGCCAATGATGTGATATCCTTGTCTTTGTATAACATGATTGTATCGCTGGCTATGAAGGAAAGACGTGCGGGGGAGCTCAGGAAAAAGTTGACGGATGCTGAGGGGAAAATAAGCGAGCTGGAGAACGAACTTAAAAGTGGAGACGCGGGAAAAAATCTCTTAGAAGAAGAGGTTAAAAAGGCGGAGAAAAGAGCGTCAAAATCTGAGAAAGCTCCTGAACGGTTAAAAAAGGACCGTGATGACCAAGCTCGGCAATTGGTTGCAGCGAAATTCCAGATCCTCTTTTTTCGTCACTTTATGGCAAAGAAGACGAAAGAAATTTCTGACCTCTGAGCCGCAAATGGCCTTTTCGCTGCGAAGTGTGAAAATGGATGGAGAAAGAAGCCACTGAAGCTAAAGCTTCTTATGTCTTAAGCCTGCATAATCGGTTCTCCGACCTTGCTTTTGGGTCAATGTGGTTAGATGTTCCCGAAGCAGACCGTCCATCCGGAGTAGTCTGTGAAGATGAAGAATCAGATGCCGCATAGACTAACCCTGACAATAAGGTGTGTTCTGTGATAACGCCCACCTTATTCCGGGCTGGATCAGGATTTAAATACTCTGACTCCACATCGAATCTTTCAATAATCACCATGGCCCCGTCTGGAGCCGATGTCCCTGCGTTGTTTGTTGGGCCGGTCCGATGAGCATTATCAGGCCTATTCCCACTTCTTCTTTGAACGTAAGCACCCAATTTTCCTCTTTCAATCAAATTGTGCACCTCTTGTTTCAAAGCGATGAAATCTTCTGTGTTATGACCAATATCATGATGATATTGGCAGAAACAATTATTACGACTTTTCTTGGGAGATTGAAGCGTAGCCGGCTTCCTAAAATGTACTTCGTCTTTTGTTTTGTCATAAATGGTTGCCACATTTTCTTTCAATTCAGCAAACCACTCCGGTTGAAGCCAAGGCCCTTGTTTATTTCTGGATTGCTGGCTCTAAGCTGGTGCTGGGTGAGATTGAGCCTTGGCCCTGCTAGGACCCTGTCCGGCTTCCTTAGCCTTGTACTCGGACTTATTCTTGTTCTGGTTTGGTACAGCTGGGGCCGATCTCACTTGCCTATGCACCCTAGTCTTCTTCGTTTCATCCACATTGATTTGCTTTCCCACTTGATTCAGTAAACCGCCCCACGTCATGGCTTTCTTCCTGGTTACCGAATCGACCAAATTGTCAGGGTTCAGACCCTGTCATAGAGAAACTATTGCTACTTGTTCAAAGCAATCAACTAATCCATTCTTGGTGTTCACAAAGCGACTTATATATTATTTCAATGATTCATTTGGTTCTTGGGCACAATAAATAATAGTGTCTTCATTACCCTTAACCTCCTTACTTCCAACAAACTGCCTTCGGAAGGCCACCCAAAAGGTATCAAAATTCCTGATGCAGCCCTGAGGCAGGCTATTATACCATTTTAGAGCACTCCCCATAAAAAATTGAGAGAATGCTCTACATAGCAACTTATCATCATCGTCAAAGTTCATCATAAAGTTTTTAAACTACTCTAGATGATTATCTAGATCTTTGCTCCCATCGTATTTTTCCATCTTTGTACTGTCAAACCTCTTAGGAAGGTTTCCAGACAGTATCATGGAGATTGTCTCCAATTCTGGCCACGACTAAACACAGTATCTTCATTGGGAGTTGCAAAGATACCTGGTTCATCACGAAAAGCGAAAGGATCCATCAACAGCTGGTCTATATGTCTCCGGTCATGGATGTGGCTATGAGATGACCCTTTACCTAGATGTCTTTTCAATCTTCCATGCCTATCCCTCTTTCTTGAATACTTTTGACCAGTTTTTGCTTCTTTTTAGACCTGCATTTATCACTGCTGGATGACAGAGACTCCTCAACTCCATCTTCGTTCGAAGAGCTACTAGAAGATTCTGAATCTGAATCTTAGCTCTCTACCGGTTTAGACCGGTTAGACTTCTTTGAGCTAACATGAGTCTTTTTAGTGCTCACATGGGTCTTTGCTGAATCTGAATCTGAGCTCTCCAGCGGATTGTCAGTGTGGTGAACGGCTGACACTTTTGATTTTTCTTTCAAGCCCATCTCTACCCTTTTAGCGGCCCTCAAGGCTTCTATCTCAACTTTCAACCTTTCTCGCTCTTCGATCGTATATTCATCGTTTTCTCCCACCACTTCTGCCAAAGTTGGTGGCACTTCCTGCTCGTCCGGATTCATCCAAACTGGTTTTTCTTGCTGGTTTTGAATGCTAGATTCAAGCACCTTCTTCTCCCACTATGGTTGCCAATTTGGTGTGGATTATTTTCGACTGATGGTAATTTGGTCAGATGTTTTGTGGTGTTTCAAAGGTATTAAATGTTTGGGTGTTTTGTAGTGCGAGATTTAAGCTGCCTGGTTGTATTAAATGTTCATCACCCTCATTAATGAAAGTGGTTGGGTATTTATACCCTTGATTATGGACCATATGGTCTTTCGGGTCAAACTTATGAAACCGGGTCGAGTTCAAAAACCCATTTGTTTATTAAGTAGATTAGCAACTAGCTTAGTCAAAGGTGATTAGTTATTTCGTACTTTTGTCCTGTTCGGATGGTTCAGTGGGTGATTATTGTCCGGATTGCCCCTGTCCGGTTTCTATAGTGAGTGGCGAATATTTCCAGACTCATCAGCACTAGCCACCATTTCCATATTGTTCAAACCAACTTGCCTACGGTTCCCAAAGTTTTCCACTAACAGGGGCTCCGTTCTTCCTTAACACCCTCTTCTTCCTAACAAATCCACCGTTAGAAAAACTAATATGTCTTGTGCCATCGTCATCCTTTTTCCAAGATGATATCAATATACAATCATTAAAGCCTCATTGATCTGATGCAGACGCACTACATGCAGTGTCTGAAGGGCATGCATTGTTAAAAATATGATCTACCCTCTTTTTTATTTTGGGTTTGGACTCCACCGTATCTTCATCCCTACAAAGTTGTTTCTTGGCGAAAAGGGCCTCGGGAGCCTCCTTACATTCTTTGCTAACATTTCTGAGGGGAAGTTTTAGTCTAACGCATGTCAGTTTACCTTCATACACTCGCTCAAGCAATATTGACCGCGCAACATCAACAGTTGCCAACTCTCCGGTGGCAGTAATAGTAACATCTCCCTCTGATCATATTGTGATTTCTAGTATAGACCAAAAGCAATTATGATGCAATTAACATGAGTAAACAAACGTGGGTATTCGAGCTTCCAGTCGGGGTATGCAGCAGCAAATTATTTCTATAAGGGGTTTATTTCGCGCTCCCCATAAATCTTCCTCAAAAGTTCTTGATATTTCCATAAAATTGTACTTTCAATAAAGCAATATAGCAAGAGATCAACAAATTACGAAAGAAACAACACCATCTTCATTTTAAATGAAAAAATGACTCAAGGCTTACATGTACTCGTCCATGAATTTGTAGATAATGTTTTGCAACGGGATGCTCCTAGTTCCCATGAACAAAAACAAATGTATGCTTTCAGTGCTTATCATAGTCCAGAAGGTTAACAATTTTAAACCTGCTACTGGTAGATATGCAGTAGTAGGGGGTTCTCAACAACTTATACATATCGATACTAGCTAAAAGTTCTGATGGGCTGATCTCGATATTCAATAGGTTAGAACTAAGTAAAATGTTAAGCAGTAAACGACAACCGTTAGCTGTTAACTATGTGAGATAGATCCTAATATATGTAAAGATATCATTAATGAAGTTGGGTAGAGGTAATCGAAGACCATAATCATACAGAGTTGTGTAAAGACAAGTTGCCCCATCCCGAGCGTGATGAATATGTTCACCAGGCTCTAGAAGTCTGGTCAATACTGTATCTAGGAACCCATAAAATTTCCTAAATATATGATGTCTTCTAGACACGGATTATTATACATGGGGCAGCTGGTCAAAATAAATATCTAGGAATCCATTATCTTCCACATCGTCCACTGGTGGAAGACTTAGGAGAGAGTTTGTAGCACCTTTCTCCTTCTTTAAAGTTCATTTGCGAGCCATTTCTAGGGGTAAATAGAGAATCTAATGTAAAAAAATAAGAAACACATAACATCAGAATTTAGGGTTTCTAAGCCAGAGGTCGGTGAATTTGAAAGTTACTACAATAGTATTAATCAAAACAAAAATTTAGAAACAAAATAGAAAAGGAAAGCATTTTGATGTTTACCTTGTTACTATTTCTGGAAATGAGAAGAGAGGGAACAAATAAAAAATGCGAGCAAGAGATTATTCTCTCTAAAAGTAATTTGATATAGCAAAAAAATAATCTCACGCGTATTTCTATTGCAATGGGTTATATATTAAAAATGGGCCCAAAAATGGGTTATGTGCTAAAACAATAAAAGGGTGCACCAATCAAACAACATAGAGGAAATGAAGCGCCAATTTGGTTAACCACGCAACTAGCGAGTGCATTTTTTAAACATTATTACACGATTCATGATAGGTGGGGGAAGGGGGCTTACGTTGATAAACATACGCTCGACGTTACAAATTTAAGGTGATACGTGTATAAGGCACGTGACAGTCACAAAGATAGGAATCAAACTAACACCTCGTCCTGGATAATATTATACTCCTTCTAAAAGATGGACCTTTTAAATATTTTGCATTTAAAAGAAATAAGAGAGGTCCTAATAAGGCATAACTGCTCAACCAGGTTATACCCTTCGATTAGGACGAGGTACCTTCGACTATGAAGCAGAAGTAAAATGATATCGGCTAGTAATCCGTACCCTTCGAACAGATAAGGATAACCCCCCACAAGGTTAGGGTTCTATTGTAGACTATGGTTCTCACACACATTAGATGGTGTTAGTTGTGTGTTTGTTAATCTACAAATCATTCGAACAAAACAATGTTCTATTTTTTTTATAGATTATAATATTTTTAAAGTATTAAAGCATGATTAATAATTTTTTATTTTTATAAAACATAATTATATTTATTAAACATTTTTCATAGACTTCAAAGATGGTAACAATTTTTAAGTAGATCACTCTATTCTCTTACAGAAATGTTGGGTATGAAATAGTGTTCTTAATAGTAATTTTAAAGTTTTTTTTCTCCATTAAAAAATTATAATAATAATTTAAAGAAATGTCATATAACATTTAATAATTATAAACTTTATTTTTTCCCTTCTATTTTAAAAATAATTAAAAAATATTATATAACATTATATAATGTTTAAACTGTTATCTTAAATCACCATCACGACATCAAAAATTTATATAAATAAATAACATACAACCTCTCTCTATATATATATATATATATATATATATATATATATAATAGTTAAAACTAGATTTGGAATTTCATTGATCATACCAAAATGCTTTGACGAGATATTAATAAAAATATAATTATAAAATTTTAAATGTGATTGGTTTTGAGTATGGTTTATAAATACGATATTTCGAATAAAATACTAATATATATATATATATATATATATAATTTGAAAAATGATCGATGACTAATAAACTAGACAAAGGTATATTATTCAATTAACCAAGGTACATTATTCAGTTGTTCATCATTTACTTAACTATATATAATTTAATTAATCAAACATTGACTAATAATAAACTAAATAAAAAAATTAATTATAATTAATCAATAAGACGAGAGATGTCAAATAAGAGGGTAGTAGTATGCATTGGTTATCGTGATTCAAAATTAAATCACGTCATAATTACTGGCTAGTGAAAAGACAATGGGTTGTTTTTTCACTAATTGCATTGGGTTTATTAATGCACGATGTGACATGAGTAGCTAAAGTACTCATTACATGTACATTAATTGCTCACTAGGGTAGTCCTTGTTCTCGAAATTATATAAATAGGCGTCTCGCGTTTGCTTGCATGGTTATCCATCAGAATATTACACTTCTAAAAAAATTTGTATTCTTTAGAAAAGTAAAACACCACCATGAGCGGTTCAGACGACTCCTACGGCAACAAAGATTATGACGGTGCATTTTCCGACGTGAGTTCGAGGTACTCTGACTACAAGCGTGAGACTACCACGGAGTACTCTTCCGACGGAGAGTCAGATGCTTTCTCTCCTTCACTTTCATCGGAGCATGAGTATGACTCATAATACTCTCTGTCGTGGCCGGAAGAGGATTCTGAGTACTACTGGAATCCTAAACGACGAAGGATAATGAAGAAGAAGAAGATGAAGTCTATAAGGAGGAAGATAACTCCTAGGAAGTCTTCCAAGAATTCATCGGACGATTCTTACTGGGGCGAGGAAACCGACGACGAAGAACAAGAGGAGGATGAAGAGGATGAGGAGGAAGAGTATGAAGAGGAGTTTGAGGATGATGAGGACACTAAAGAGGAGGGTAACTCTTCAGATTACTCAAACCTATTTGTGGTTGTTTGAAAGTGTAGTAGTTTTTTTTAAAATTTTAATTGTTAAACACTATGACATTTGGTTATTTTTTTATTAGGGTTTTTTAGTATATGGGCATGCGTAGGCCCTTTGTTATCGATATGTATTAAGTTTGTCTTCTTTCCTTTTGCAATGTTAAAATTATGAATGAATTTGATCGTCTGCTTGCGATAGTTTGATAGTGTATGTGACAGTCTCTAATTGAAAGATAGAATATAGTAGAGATGTATAGTAAATTAACTTGAATGCGTTGTATATCCTTAATGACTCGCGCGTAGAAACTGGTCAAATTAATTTTAATCCCACAATGCTTGATCTATGCGATGGTCTCGTTGCAATAGTTTTATAGTCTATGTGACAATACGTAATTAACATACATAATACAATAGAGATGAATAGGAAGTTTACTTGTTACGCGTTATATCTCCATAATGACTCGCGCGTGACAGCGATACACTAATGTTAATCACACAATCCATGATCAGAGGGATGCCTAGTTCTATAGCAACGTATCACGCGTCGCAGTACACGAACATCTCGCGTGATTTAGGCAAGTCCAACTCAACTAGAGGCATATTATATGAACATCGCGCGTGAGGTTGGCAAGTGCAACTCATCTAGCATCATCGTACACGAATATCTCGCGTGATATAGGCAAGTGCAACTCATCTAGCATCATATTACACTTACATCTAGCGTTATGTTGGCAAGTTCAACTCATCTAGCGTCGTATTACACTAAAATCTAGCATGCTTTGGACAAGTTAAACTCATCTAGCGTCATATTACACTTATCTAGCGTACTGTTGGCAAGTTATACTCATCTAGCGTCGTGGCACACGTAAATCTCGTGTGCTTTGGACAAGTTCAACTCATCTAGCTTCATATTAGACGAGCATCTCGTGTGAGTTGGGCAAGTTCAACCCATCTAGTGTCGTATTATACGAACATCTTGCGTGAGTTATGCAAGTTCAACTCATCTAGCGTCATATTACAAGAATATCTAGCGCAATTTAGGCAAGTTCAACTCATCTAGCGTATCAGATGAAAACAACTAACGCTTAAAGCGTATCAACTCAAAAAGTTTGGGACAATGACGCGAGAAACATACAGAACAAGTGGAATCAAGTTTATACATACTAAATAAAACAGATGAAAACAAAATAAGATTAGGACGGGAAGCTCATAGTGTGATATCACATGTCCTTCGGTTGTGTCCAAATTTAAAGCAACGACCACAACGCAAGTGGGTAGATAATACTTCTCCTCTTGATGAAATCCTCTTCTTCCTTAGCCTTCCAGCTCGCCTTTTTACGTTAGGAGGTAGAACAATAGGTCCTTCAGATTCGTTAGATGATGAACTTTCACTATAGTCAGTTATTGCAGGTATGATAAACGAGTAGGTGGATCTATAATTACTTACAGTGTAGAATGGTTCTACCAACGTCATAGGATCTTCGTTAACGGATGTTATTGCAGCCAATGAGTGAGCACATAGAAAACACTTTTTCTGTCATGAAGCACATGAACACTTAAAATCAAGTATGTTGACAACCATAACTGGTTCAGAATAAACTTCGAATGAACCTGCAGAAGACTTAGATACCACCCAGGTTCGACCGATTATAACATTCTCCTTAATCTGATTCTCATATTCGGGGCATCAATAACTGTTCCAGCTTAGCCCTTCTGAATAACGTCTATAAATGTGAGTCATTAGCATAACTCTAATCTTGTCTATCATTTTAAAAATTGGTAGATTGCAAAACTTTTTAATCTGATTGTTAAAGGATTCGGCAGTAGATGATGCCATTGCCCCGTAACGTTTGCCAATGACGAATGGCTGGGCGTATTTTTCGGGAGGTAAATTCTCGATGAAAGCCTTAATATTTTTACCACCTCTACTTAAAAAATTGGAAAGTCTCTCATTAAAAAATTCAAATGTGGGAGCATAAGCACAACTTTTGAATCGCTTCAACATACTCTTCTTAAACTCGCGGCCAGTGCACTCAAGAGCTGTCTTCAAATTATTAAGGAGATGATATATACATTAAGCATGAAAGCAGTTTGGATAAACAACGGAAACAACATTAATAATACCAAAATATATGTCGGAAATAAAAGTAATTTTGGACGGTTTAACAAATGAGGTTTAAGACATTCCATAAACCACATCCAGTTATTGGAATCTTTACCACCGAAAACACCAAAAGTAACTGGAAAAATACCTGCAATATGAAAATAGGTTTAGGGAGTCCGTAATATAAGGATATATGTATCCATTAAGGTGCGATTGTTATGATGGCAGTACCTAACTCGCGCGGTGGTACATATAATATATAATGTATCGCGTGATGTATAACTATAAACAAAAGCAGCATCGCACAATTGCCAGGGATGGACTACTCGACGACGCGCGAAACATAAGCATAGGCTATATAACAAATCGCGTTAGAGGTAAGCTTATTATCGGATTGGTGAGATACGCATTATTCTATCTTATTAACACGCATATAAATTTATATTTACACAAAAACCAAAGTGAAATGAAGGTTTAAAACGCACAGTTATTGCCATCATTTACCACTGCAGACAGCAAAACACCATCATGCTTGCCGTTTAAATGGGTACCGTCCACATACAACAATGGTCGACATGAGTGAAAGCCTTGAATGTATGATCCGAAGGCCACAAAGCACCTCCTAAAGACATTCCCAAAACCAACCTCCAAATGACAATCGGTAGTAATGTCTCGACTTTTTAATCTTCTAAAATAAGCATTGAGCAAGCCAAACGAAGTATTATTGTCTCCAAAAACTTCCCTCATCGCCTTCTCTAACGCGTTCCACGATAACCAGTAGGAAATATCTAAACCATAGTCTTGTTTGACAGAACACTGAATAGTTTTGGATGTTAAAGAATGACTTGTCCTAATTGATTCATGTATTTCATCCGCGATTAAATCAGACGTCAAATGCCTACTTTTTTTCTTGGAAAATACTGTGCTACATGAATGGGTGTTGACAAAGCGCTTGATCATCATCAAACCAGTGCTAGAATCTATTGATGCATACAGTCGCCATTTACAACCTGACTCTTTGTTGGCACAGTAAGCAGTTATCTTAGTGGATGTATTATGCATATACTTGAAAGCAAAACCAAGCTCTAAAGCATATCGGCATAAAGATAACCTTACACCGGAGGCACCATCAGCGAATGTCTAACCAACTCTTGTGATAGCAGAAACCCAACCCCTAGTGGCAAGATGTCTTTTTTTATGTTACGAACAGATTAAACCCTTACTACTATCCCTACTTAATAAATGATCAACACAAGGTTCTACAAAGCCTACGGTAGGCTGTTTACCAATGTCATGCACATCTGTTTCAATTACTCGTTGTTCTATAAAGAAGCTAACACTTTTCAGATGCTCCACATCGAGATAAACAGTTAAACCAATCAAATCAGTCTCGTTACTAAACAAACAGTAATTTTGACCGTCACAGGAGTAGGTAATAGTGTAGCAACCCCTAACCAGATCATCCCATCTACCTTCAATATATTTTTCAACAGCTTCAAAGTTTTCAAACTGGCTCAAAGGAACGATTCAGGTCTGCTTCAAATATTTGAAAATACAAACTTTTTGCTTAGACATCTAGTACACTGCAAATGATAAACAGAATTAGACCAGGTGAGGGAGCAGCCACAAATCTCGTCAGACGATATGCTTCATATTTAAAATAACAAAAAAAAATTAACAGGTCGCGCGAGATGAGGAATGTTAGACATTTCAACTCGCGTAACATAAAATACAGAGTACATCGCGTTACTAAAAATAACATAACATGCAAATATCAAATACAAGTATCGTCTTCAACCCAACGACATGTAAGAACAAAACGTTATTAAAGAACCTGATTCAGCTCTACTTTCACAAACCTTAAAAAAAACCGTTTTCAGCTAGACGGAAACTAAACAAGACTTTAATATAAACATAACAAAGTTTAAATCCTTAAAAAACTAACAAAACCCAGCTTAAAGAGCCAGGAACTAACAAAAGCTTCTACTGGTTGAAAAAAACCCAACTCCAAAGAACAAAAGCAGATAATGCTTAAAGACCTCGTGGAAAAAAAATACAAAACTGAGCTACCAAGAAGAGATACACATAAAAGCTTCGAATTCGGTCGAATCAGATAAAAGCAGATTACCTATTTCCTAATTTCGGGAACCAGTTTAAACAAGGAAATTGTTTCAAAATGGTTTCTTCAGGTAAGGTATAGGTTCATGACAACTTTTAAAAATATCATACTAGGTTGTACTATTAAGAATTCAAAATTTTAATTTTGGTTCGAAAATATACTGACCCAAATGTTGAGGGTATTTCAAGAATGAAAATATAAGCTGGGTATTAAAAAGGAATTAGTTTGCTGAGATAGGTATTTAGTAGGCATAAAAGAAAGTTCGGGTACTAAATGGTAATAAGTTTGCTGAAAAGGTATTTAGTGTGACATTTCCCTAACCGGCCCATATTTGTGTTGAATTGTCTTTTGTTTTTCATATTAACGTTATGTAGAAAGCTGATATGTATATGGGTGAATTTTGTATTTATTTATTTACTTTTATCCAAACTTAACTCGATATAATCCTAATATATTAAAAAAATCCAATTCGGATCAACCCAAAATCAAATTATCCCGATTAAAATAACCTGAATCCGGCTTCAATAACTCATTATGTCTAATACAACTCTTATCAAACCTTCTAACAATTCTAATTTTATAATCTCTCTCATCCTAACCTAACCCAGAAAGCCACTCTAACAGCCATATCATGTAACTCATTGTTGCTCAACTTCAAACCCTTTCCTCTGTTGCAAACCTTCGAACACCCAAATCAAACATTCTAATACCCAACTCATCTCAACTCATAAAACCTTCGAATCCTTTCATCGAACGTGTCAATGGCAAGAGTTGGTTACGAGGGTAAGCATTTTTTAGTGTTCTTTCGTTCATTTGTTGTAGTTTAAGTTAGTGCATGTTAGTATATTTTAGGAATTGTCTAGTTGTTAGTGTTGTTGATTTAGTGTTTTTAGTGTTTTTTTTTTCAGATTTCATGTCCAAATAAAGTTTTTTTTATCAACTTCCACTTCGATGGCAAACTTGTGGATAAGAGGAAGTTAAAATATGTTAGAGAAAAATCACAAACAATAGACTATATAAAGCCAAATAGATTTAGTCTTTTGGAACTAAATGTCATGGTTGGCCTCACAAACACAAAGGTGGAGATAAGCCTTTTATGTTTGCTTACAATCTGCTTGGTGTGGATTTTGCTAACAAAATAATGAAGATTGATGCAAACGCATTTGCCTTAACACGAAAGACTTGGTCCACTGCTAGAAGTCGTATTGACTCTAATAGAACTTAGAAAAAATAGGAAAGTTCTTATCGTTGACTTGAATGGAACTACAAATATTGTAGTAGTGCAGGTTGAAGAGGAGGTACAAGGTTAGAAGATAATGTTGGAATGGTTATAGAGGATATTGATGTAGAGACTATTGGTGTACATGAGACTAGTTTTAGATTAGATTTGTGGTAATGTAGAGGAAAAGATTGGTGCTACAGTTGTAGATGAGAGTGGTTTTGATGTAGATGAGGAGAATGCTGGTGATGTACAGTCTGTTAGTGTACATGAAACTGGTGCTAGAGTTGTAGAGGAAAGTAGTGGTATTATAAAAGAGGAGACTATTGGTGATGTAGCCCATATTGGTGTTCAAAAGACTTGTACTAAATTGGTAGAGGATAGTGGTGGTTATGTAAATGAGGTAACTGATGGTTGACATGAGACTAGCACTAGAAGACTAAGGGATGAGAGTGATGGTGTACATGAGACTATAGGTGTACAAGAGACTGGTGTTGTAGAAGAGCATATTACAAGTGTGCATGAGACTATTGTTGTACATGATGATGCTGTAAATAATGAGAAAGATGGTGTAGAGGAGACTGGTACTACATGTGTAGGGGAAATTTTTTTTTTGAAAGTCTGGATGATACATCCTTCGTAGACATTCACATGTCACAGTTTGATACTCAACAAAAGGAACTATTTACGATATGAGTGTAAATGTTACTAGCAAAGAAATACATCAGTAGCAAAACAATACGTACCTTAACAACATTGTGGAGTCGGATTTGAAAATTATAATTTTTTGAAATGGGCATTTAAGAGAACTTTTAAGTTAGGATAGAGAATTTGTGGTTACTTTTCCAACAAATAAGGTTTTTATATCAAGGGTAAAATTATAAATAATAAGGCCTTTATATAATAAAAACGGGTCTTGATCGAGTCAAATCTTGATCTAACAAAAATAAGTCTTGATAAAGTCTAGCCCTTTTATAAATGGTGAAAGTTATATCCTTTCAACATTATTAAATAGTCTTTTTTATATAAAAAATAGAAATGGCTAAAAGCGTAAAGGGCCATACATATTACTAACTACATAAGAGTTTAATTGATATCTTTAAGATAAATATCTTGATTACCATTCTTTGTACTGCTACAAAACTTACATGAAGTGTTAAGATATGTCAAACAAGATCTTTTTATCGTATGCGATTTCATAGTATGCCTTTCTAGAGATAATACATGTTGAAGATGATTGAAACCCTATTTATAACCTTTTTGTAATCTTGCGTGAAATTTGAAATAGAATTAACAAAAAACTATAGATTCAAAGTTGACAATTTCTGGAAGAGAACCAAAATTTATGCATAAAATACTGAAACATAGAACATTTACTTTATCTTACAAAGAAAACTAGAAACCCAAGATTCAAATAGCTTACGGGAGGTAGCCCAAGTGTAGTACATCCTTCTGGTTTGGATCAGTGGAGTTTCCAATGGGAAAGAAAAATGGAGCACACATATAATATACTAGAGAAAACAATATAAACATCAATTAATAATACTATAAACTTATCCACAGTCAATTATATATTATACTAACAAAATTACATATTACAAAAGGTTTTGTAGAACTAAAATAAACTATATATTACATTACATGATTATAATATAATAGTGAGAAAGTCTCAACATACATCAACTTAGCTTTACTAGGCGTTGGATGGAACCAGTGCGAGACAATGAAATGATATTCTCGAAAGGTATTAGAGACACATAAAATACGCCAAAACATTATATAACATGAAAACTTAGAGTCAGCTACGTACTATCAAGTAATAAAATCCATGCCCCATATCTATTGACATGAATCTGCAATTCAACTCAAGGATTATGGACTTCATCCACATATTTATTTACTTGAAAAATCACATTAGCATAACATGGGAAAAACCAAACAACTCGGGTATAATTAGAAGTAATCTCACTATAATTTCCCGTAAAAAACAAAATTGAATCTCTCAAATAAATTCATAAAAAATGTCTAATAAAGTAAGTAAAGTAATGAACAAAAATTAAAACTAAATATCATAGTATAAATCTAAAAAACCCTTAATTGATTTACCATTCTTTAATAACATCAAGACCTCAATTGATTTGTCAATCTTTAATAACATTAAAACCTAAAAAATAATCAAATTTTTTTTGGTATAAAAAGAAATTAAATTAATATAAATGATGGTACAAGAGTTTAGGGAGGCGTGAGCCCCAATACAGAGGGTGAACTTAAACGATGATTACATTTTATAATTTAGAGGTGACATAGCTTGGAGTAGCTAGACATTTATCCAGTGAAGCTGACTTTGGCTCCTTTAAAGCGATATCGAAGGTCAGAGAGCACATGGTGTGCTATGCTGGTGTATGTGGTCTGCTTGTTGTTGAAGATTCTGTCATTCCTTTCCTTCCAGATGTAGTAAATTGTAGCGCAGAAGGCTGTCTTCCAATGATCCTTGCGATGATCATTTAATGCGTTCCATGAGCTTGCTTTCTCAAGCCATTGGGGCCAAGGGAGAGGGGAGAAGGAAAGAGTAGTTTTGGGGATAGGGATTCCCAGATAGAAGAAGAGAAGGGGAACTGAGTTAGAATATGTTCAAGGCACTCAGGAGAGGATTCGCAAAGAACACAAGATAGGGGGGGGGGGCATCAAGTCCCTAGGAAATAAGTTTATCCCTAGTAGTGAGCTTGTTTTGAATAGCTAGCCAGGTAATGAAGGAGTGCCTGAGAATGTTGTATTTGTGCCAAACAAGTGTTGACCAGATAACTTTGTTCCGTGGTAGTTTCAAGGTTTTGTATGTGCTATTGATGGAAAATGTAGGGTGTGGTTTGTTGGGTAGCCAGATGAAGGTGTCCGGGTTGGTGGTGGCAGGGGGGAGGTTATGGAGGGCGGATAGGATTTCTGTGAGGTGGGGATGAAGGGTTTTGTTGGGGGCTCTGGCTTGGGAGGGCCATTTTCAGGGACCATTACGGATGATGTCTTTGACGGTGTTAATGTTAATAATCAAATTGTTTAAAACAAAACCTAAACTAATAAAATAGAAAAAAGAACAAAATTTATATATAAATAATAAAAGAACAAATACCAATTTTTCAAACCATGTTACACTTCGCTTCCAAAAATTAAAATTAAAAAAATGGAGCTCACTATAAAATTTGAGATATAGATCAGTGAGACATGCAGTACAAATATGTATTTCCCGAAGTCGTGGGTATCCGATGTGAGCCGACCTGATCGGATGGGTTATGGGCTTTAAAACTTTTCCATGGATGGGTTCTGAATTTGAAAATCTACTACTCGTCGGGTCTGGATGGGTTATGGGTTTAAAACATTTCCATAGATACCCAACCCAAATCCGACCCACTGGACAAACCCGTCATACCCGCTAAATTAATATTACATAAAATGATATATTATTTAATATAATATATTAAAATCTAAAATAAAATTATTAATATTAGTTATGTATTATGTAATACCAAAATCATATATTAAACCCTAATATATATACAATATATTTTGAAATATATTCCTCTGCATTCAATTTTACTTTTTCTAAATATTTTTTATTTAAATGAAATTGGATAAAATGAAAAATGATGTTTCAATATTTTTAGTAAACAATTATGAAAAATAGAGGAAATGATTTTTTTAGAATAGTTTCGAAAGAAGGAAATAATTTAGGAGGAATTGACATTTTTGTTTGGGTATCGGTTGCTATTTGTTGTTAATTTAATATTTAACGTAACAATATTGATTTTCGTAAGAATCTCATGGTTATGTATTGTCCAAAATTAATTTAAAGAGCAAAACAACTATGATGCCATTTTGTTTTTAACCGGTTGTGCAATAATTACGATTTAGCAATAAAATAATGGCCAAAGCTATTTCCTCCATGTTATTTTTTATTTCCTCCATCATTTAAACTTTTAAAAACACTAGTGACTTGCTTTTACCAAATTACCCTTATTTTTAGATAGTCATATATGAAAAAACACACAAATAACCTAACTTTAATCCAACATATATGATTCTACTTCTAAAATTAACCCTAAAACAAAGAACTTCAATTTTATTGAAAATTAATCATGGAAAATGAAGAAACCCAAACTAAACCGGAACGAACAAGGTAATTTAATCTTTGTTTTGTAATCTTTGTTTTTATGTTTTACCATTTCGAAAGTTTTTTTTTTCAGCCAAACCCAATTTCTGCAGTTCTGAACGAAAAACAACTGATTCTGAGACGGTATCTCGGAATCAGTTGTTTTGTTCAGAAGCAACTATTGCTAGCCAAAAAATTTAAACATTAGCGAAAGCATGTGATTCCGAGATGGTCTCTCGGAATCACATGTTTTTGCTAAAAAAACAGAATATAAAAGAACAGCCATATGGTCACAAAATCGAACAAAACTCGAAAACGGATCCAACCAAAAGCATAAACCCTAATCGAACCCTAAATCTACCAAATAAGAACCATAATCGAACCCTAAATCTACCAAATAATAATCCTAACCTAACAAGAAGAGCCATAGCCAAAAGAAACTAGAAAACAAAAGACAATAGAAAACTGAAGAGATTAGGGGTTTGAAAAGAAACTGGGAAACAAAAGAAAGTAGAAAACTGAAGAGAAAGATAAGTATGATTTTTTTTTCTTTGAATTTGTTAATGGGTAGGATAATAGAATAAATGGGTAGAATAATGGCGATCTTGAAAAGGAAAGAGATAGAATAAATAAGTAGAAGGACAAATGTGTAATTTCCATTATGGAGGAAATAACAAGATGGGGTTATTTTCAAATCATGGAGGAAATAGCTTTGGCCTAAAATAATATGGATGGTAACAATAATTAAGATTTAGCAAAAAAATAGTGTGGATGGTAAAAAAAAGTAATTCTCCAGTACGGTTTCAAACGAAGAATTTTATCTCATTTTTTTATCATTAAGACGTTTTAATATAATAACCAATTTATTTATTTTTTATTTTTTTAACTTGATAGATACGACAAGCGGTGGTACTACACATACCAGAATGACAATGTCTTCAATAGGCAACCATTAGTACGACGGGTTTTTTTTTGGAGGGAACCCGCAGTCGCTATCCAATTATTCGCGAGACCAACATCCATTTTGCTACTCATTATAAATACAAGCCAGTGGTATCGTCGGGTGCGATTATGATAAAAGGATTGTTATTGATTTTATGTTTTTCTAAAGCAAATTTATTTAAACATTTCGTTTTAAAAATTATTCTTGTTTACATAAATTCCATTCCTATTTTTGTTTCATTCAAAAAATATATTTTTTTCTTTTTTAGGTTTAACCTTTAACATTTAAAAAAAACTTATAATTTTTTTAAAAACTCTTGTCCAAAATTCAAATTTTAAAATAAATTTGTTTTTTTAATATATTTTAAATTAGCTTTAATATTCTTTAACCAAAATATTACTATTTTAAATAGAAAACAAAAGAGAGGCGTTATTTAAGCTAGTTTATGAAGATAATAATTCAACTTATTTTTTTTTGTTTTATTTGGGATATTAACCGGATTAATATTTAGCTTAACCATAAAATAATATATTTAATTTAGAATTACTTGTTCCTTACCCTTGTACTACTTTAAAATATTTAATCATAATATATATATATATATATATATATATATATATATATATATATATATATTGTTGCAGTGAATTGACCATGAAGTAAAATAATTCTTAATAAACCTTAATAAATCATTATAATAGTAAAACCAAATATGGATTAAGTATTTTCTAACGAATCTAACAATATGGTTCTCATGTCTTTTGAGCAGTCTATTTTATGAATTACTTTAGCTAGTTGGAGTTGGCTATAATAGAATTGTAAAGAATCTGGTTCCAAGTATCCGGAACTCCGGCTAGACACCAATGACTACAATCAGTTCATTTTCCCGGTTCACCATAAGTCGAAGGATGTCCGTCTTTACGTATCAACGAAAGAAGTGTGATATCGAGCAATTTCACCGGCTTTTTAATCGTAGTTAATGCTTTTTTTTGTACGTTCACCTCTGGCGGTATTCCTACCGGATATGTGGAGCCAAACAACGGTTCTTTTTCACCCACACAATCCTTTACGCTCGGCTCACCCCATAGTTTCCCACTAGTTCATGTTAATACAAACATATAGCAAAGATAAGGATTTATTTGAATAACTATATATCATATTCAAAAGTTTAACGTGAATTGATAACATTAGTAAAATGAATATAAGTATTAAGCTTACTTTTGATGCGTTGATGAAATTTCTTGATAATACACACTAGTCTTAGATGGATCAACATTGGCGTCAACCCATTTTCCCCAAGTTGTAAGTGCCATCTCATATGCAACCATCATGACCATGTCTTTCATTATTTGATTTCCTACTTTAACAAAATCCCATCTGTGCATGCGAAGAAAAATATTATAGTTTATAGATAATGATATTCACATACAAAATTATATATTATTTGGTGTGGTTTGTTTCTAGCCGAGGGTAATATAGTAAAGTGTTTAAAGGGCGTTTTGGATATTTTGGGTTTAGTTTGAAGAGTAGAGAGATAATTAAGGTGTTTTACTAGTAATAAATTTTCATTGCTCCATTAATGAAAGTGGTTGGGATATTTATACTTAATTACTGATCCATGGGCTTATTGTGTCGGGTCGTGAAACCGGATCGAGTTTAAGGATCTTTTAGTAATATAGTGTTAAGTTGAATAGCAACTAGCTCAGTCAATAATTAGTATATTTGTTCTCTTAGAAATTTCAGTGGTTTAGTCCGAATTTCCCTTTAAATTTAATCATGGCACAATGACCCTATAGTGACTCAAATATCTGAACTCATCATTATTAAAGAAAACAAGTTAGAGAAAAAATATTTAATTTTGCGAAGCTCCAGTACGAAGGAACCAATGGTAAGTATTGAAGATAAACATATCAATCCATGTCCAGAGTTTGGATCCTAATGCAACTGAGTCCAATTCCAACACTTTTCCCATTTTCTCGTTTACAACATCTACCAGATATACGTTGCGATTTAAATTTATTTCCAATTCGTACTCTTGAAAATATTATCTACCATTATAAATTTGTATACCAAACTTTAATGCAACAAGTAACTTGTCATCCAAGTAACAAAATCATATTAAACGCATACCGTGAAAGCAAATGTTGAGACATTTGCTTCGATTGTTAGCTTGTAGGCAGCTTTTGGGACGGAAGAGTGAAGCATGCATGTCAAAGATTTCCATTGATTATAGCTTAGAGAATCACAGACGAACATGATTTTCTTTCCTTTAAATCTCGTTAGAAAATCTAAACCATTAAATCTGCATTTTATGAAATTAGTATCATAAATCAAATACGAAAAGTAACATTTCACCAAACAAGAGTATAGTCTATACCTTGCAAGAGTACAACCATTAGGCTGCCATCTGTATGTAAGGAAGTCAATATCGGGACGTCCGTTTTTCTGGCAAGTAAACTCGTTTACGAGGAAAGGACATTTCGAATCCTGGTAAAGAGGGTACGATGGATCCTTAACCCATTTTCCAATAAAAAAATCGCGGTTGTTGTTGTTGTTTGCATTGGCTGGATGGAGAATAAGAATGAAAGCAAGAGGTAGGAGTAGGAGACAATGAGCAGCAGTTATGAGAGAAGGAAATAAACTCATTTCTAATTCTTTGTTAGAGTGAAGAGTGAAAATTAAAGAAACGTTATACAAAACTAGGTTCTCTGTCTCCACTCCTCCATATATAGTACTAGACTTTATATTTTCATAGGACTTGACTTTCGTTGTCAATTTAAAGAATAATAAATATACTACCAAAATAATAAAGACTACTACTATATATGTAGGAGTGGAGGCATAGAACCTAGTCTTACATCTCTTCTCTTCAATTTTCACTCTTCACTCTAACAAAGAATTAGAAATGAGTTTATTTCCTTCTCTCATAACTGCTGCTCATTGTCTCCTACTCCTACCTCTTGCTTTCGTTCTTGTTCTGCATCCAACCAATGCAAGCAACAACAACTGCGATTTTTTTACTGGCAAATGGGTTAAGGATCCATCGTACCCTCTTTACCAGGATTCGACATGTCCTTTCCTCGTAAACGAGTTTACTTGCCAGAATAACGGACGCCCCGATCTCGACTTCCTTACATACAGATGGCAGCCTAGTGGTTGCACTCTTGCAAGGTATAAACTATACTCTTGTTTGGTGAAATGTTACTTTTAGTATTTGATTTATGATACTAATTTCATAAAATGCAGATTTAATGGTTTAGATTTTCTAACGAGATTTAAAGGAAAGAAAATCATCTTCGTTGGTGATTCTTTAAGCTATAATCAATGGCAATCTTTGACATGCATGTTTCACTCTTCGGTCCCAAAATCTGCCTACAAGCTAACAAGCAAAGCAAATGTCTCAACATTTGCTTTTACGGTATGCGTTTAATATGATTCTGTTACTTGGATGACAAGTTACTTGTTCCATTTCAGAGTTTGGGATACAAAATTATAATGGTAAATATTATTTTCAGGAGTACGAATTGGAAATAAAGTTCAATCGCAACGTATATCTGGTGGATGTTGTGAACGAAAAAATGGGAAGAGTGTTGGAATTGGACTCGGTTGCATTAGGATCCAAACTTTAGACATGGATTGATATGTTCATCTTCAATACTTACCATTGGTTCATTCATACTGGAGCTTCGCAAAAGTATATCTCTTTTCTCTAACTTGTTATCCTTAATAAATATGATTTATGTGAATATCATTATCTATAATCTATAATATTTTCTTCGCATTCGCATATGGGATTTTGTTACAGTAGGAAATCAAATAATGAAAGACATGGACAAGATGGTTGCATACGAGATGGCACTTACAACTTGGGGCAAATGGGTTGACGCCAATGTTGATACATCTAAAACTAGTGTGTATTATCAAGGAATTTCATCGACACATCAAAAGTAAACTTAATACTTATATTTATTTTACTAATGTTATCAATTCATGTTAACTTTTGAATATGATATATAGTTATTCAAATAAATATTTATATTTGCTATATGTTTGTAATAACATGAACTAGTGGGAAACTATGGGGTAAGCCGAGTGTAAAGGATTGTGTGGGTGAAAAGGAACTGTTGTTAGGCTCCACATATCCCGTAGGAATACCGACGGAGATGAACATACTGAAAAAGGCATTAAGTACGATTAAAAAACCGGTGACACTGCTTGACATCACACTTCTCTCGTTGCTACGTAAAGACGGACATCCTTCAACTTATGGTGAACCGGGAAAAGGAACTGATTGCAGTCATTGGTGTCTAGCCGGAGTTCTGGATACTTGGAACGAGATTTTTTACAATTTTATTATAGCCAATTCCAACTAGAGTTATTCATAAAATAGATTTGTCAAAAGATAGCCAATTCCAACTAGAGTTATTCATAAAATAGATTTGTCCAAAGACACGAGAACCACCACTACAACCAATGACTATTGATTCGTTAGAAAATACTTAATCCATATTTGTTTTACTCATTATAATAATTTATTGAAGGTTTATTAAGAATCATTCATTTTACTTCATGGTTAATTCACCGTTACTATGATTAATTATTTTAAAGCAGTACAAGGGAAAGGAATAAGTGATTCTAAATTAAATATTTTATTTTATGGTTCTTAAGCTAAATATTGAACTAGTTAATATCCAAATAAAACACACAAAAAATAAGTTGATTTATTATCTGCATTGAAGAGTCGAAAGATAGTCCGAGGGGGATTTTGTGATAGAGAAATACTTTAGAGTCAAACTTAGAGAGAGAAAGTGTTAAGGTAGTAGAGAGAGAAAGTCGTACTATTCATCTCGAAATTTGTGAAGCGTGTGTGGTCCTTTTATAGTACAATTGCGGACCCCACACGCTTTAATTTGGACTAATTACATATTTCGGTCCCTGCTCTAAAGTTTCTTCCTATTTTGACCATATCTTTACAATTAACGCATTTTAGCCCTTATACATTTATTTCTATGCATTTTGGCCCTTATACATTTATTTTTATGCATTTCGGGCCTTATACATTTATTTCTATGCATTTTGGCCCTTGTCTTTTATTCTTCCTCATCAGTAGCCCCCTAGTCTTAGTAAAAAATCGTTTTGCTAAGACTGAAAATTTCTTCTCAGGCCAAAATCATTACTCCTTCGAACTACAGGAGTCCTTCGAACTACAGGAGTCCTTCGAACATGAGCTTTACCGAACCCCTTCGACAATCCATCTCTTCGACCTGCGAACAATAATTTCTCGAACATCCAAAAAAGGCCTCTTCGAACTTCTTCTGTACTGAGTAGCCCCCTCAATCCTTGCAATATTGTGAGCGAAATGGTCGTCGGGAAATTATTTACTTAGGCGAAAAATGATGCTAGGATTGATGATGTCACTGCACAAATACCATCGTCAGCATTCTTTTGGAGAAACGGTACGCATTCTTTTGTCAGAAAACTCTTCCACTTCCCATGACAACCTCTGACACGAGACTCTTCATCTTCTACTTTAGCTAGGCTGTCATACATTGCTCACCTATAAGGACCATCATACCCCTAGGCAAACAACACAAAAATGTCCCCGGGCTCCTGTCACCAAAGAAGCCCATTAATCTTCTATAAATACCAACCTCTTTCTTCATTAATGTAACTTCTGTTCAATCATTTCTAGAGAGATAAAGCTGGCGCATAAAGCTCGTCGAATTCCTGAGTGGCTGTTGATTAGTAAACGGTTCGAGGAGAGGGTTGCCGCTGGTGAAGACGTAAGGCCTCATCCCCCGCCATTGACTACAACATTCTTCGGTCCTTGGCCTCCTTCGAACAATTCGACCGCCATTATACCTCGTGAGGTAGCTCGTCAAAGCTTACTCAGCGAAAACAACCCTCCGAAAGAAATGGGGAAAGAAAAATCTCACAAGCACTCGTCAGGTTCAAAGAGGAAAAAGTCCCATAGAGATAGAAAAAATTCTCACGAGCGAAAACGGGCCAGGGGGGCTTCCCTAACCATTCGAGAACCCACTGTCTCCACTAATGTTGAAGATCGCCCCCAAAGATCTCCAAGCCCGCGAAGGACTTCGAGGAGTCCCCCTCGGAACTCAGTTAGTCCTCCTCGAAGGCAAAACTTGGAGCGCAATGTCGAAAGTCCTCCTCGTAGGCAAAACCTAGAACACAATACTGGAAGTCCTCCTCGAAGGCAGAACTTGGAACAAAGTATTGAAAGTCCTCCTCGAAGGCAAAGCCTAGAACACAATACTGGAAGTCCTCTTCGAAGGCAAAACTTGGAACAAAATATTGAAAGTCCTCCTCGAAGGCAAGACTTGCAACATAGTATCGAAAGCCCTCCTCGAAGACAAGGAACGGAAGTGTCTAGTCTGCCCTCCACACCATCCATGACCATCCATGGTACGCAATTCTCACCTTCAAGAACACTTATCACCGAGGAGGATATGCGGATTAGGCATGAAGAAACGTTAGACCCCATAGTTATGAAACCTTTCAACAAGTTCCTCGGCCAGAAAAAACCGATTACCTCCTTGTCAGTCCCTGCAAACGGTGGCACTTCCTCTTCGGCAATATCCGAGGAACGAGCTCGCCGGATTGCGCCAAAATCGAAGGGAGATGTAACTTTGCCCTTGGAGCTAGACAACATTGCCGGCAATAATATTAGAGGCATTGAGAACAAGCATATGGTGGCCCTTGCCAATATCAAGTATAAGTATTTTTCGGAGGCTGAAGAGACAATGCTTAGGGCTCGATGGGGCATTCCTTCTTACATTAATATCAGATTTCCCTCCGAAGGAGAGACGCCCTTATCTGTGAGGGATCATGAGGTGGTGGTCTACACAGAAATCATGAACTGGGGGCTAAGGTATCCCTTAGACCCCTTCTTTATTGAATACCTCTCAAAAATAGATCTCTGTCCCTCACAAGTTGGGCCCAACATGTGGTTCACATTGATGGCTTGCATAATGGCCTCAAGGCTTTCAGGCCAAGAGTTTTTGCTGGATCAAATAATTGGTTTAGCTGGTCTTGCTCGAAACCCTTACTTCCCCTTCTACTCAATGACATTCAACCGGGGGCAAAAGGTGTTAAAGGATCTCTTGGAAGCAGACAAAAAATGGAGGCAACAATTCCTTTTTTTCTCTGGATGTTGGGAGACCGGCTCCCAAGCCACCCCTTCGAATCCACATAAGCTCTCCTTGAAATGGACCATGAAATGTAAGTGCTCCCCGAATCATTATACGCCCTCGAATGTTTAATTTTTCTGTACATTTCTCTAAGTTAATTACTTCTTCGAATCTCATAGTTGCCTCGAAAAATTGACACCCTTGAAGACACATGTGCCTTCGAACAGCATATTCAGTATAACCATTTTTCTCCTTTGTTATTTGATTCAGCTATGACCGGAGTATCCAAACCATACACCGACTATGTCGAAGGAGCTACCACTGTTTTCACTAACCTTCGCTTGTGGGCAAAAGAACAGTGGGATAATCGTTTTCGTCGTTGCTTTGTCGATGAGAACTTGGCCAGAAGTCGACTTTGGAGGCTCAATCCTCTGGATCGCATAAGTATGAGGGGCCTAATGACTCCACCTTCTGAACGAGAAGTGCTAGAGCGATGCAGCAAGCAGGACGTGACCATCTATCTACCCAAACGCTCTCGCTCGCAAAGTCACTTGGATGACTCCCCAGAAGATGAAGCCACACCACCTCAACTAACAAATCCCAAACCAATCGCAACGACTCAAAAATAAAGCTCTTCGAAGAACGTAGGGGCCTCGAATTCCAGTAATCTTCGAACAACTGAAGCCCATCGAACAGATGAAACCCCTTGGTCAAATGCTTCAACAATATCTACTCCTTCACCTGCTGCTACTATCCTTCCACCCAAGAAAGACAACAAGAAAAAGGATTTGAAGGGAAAGGGCATTCTGCTTGAGCCCATCGAAGAGCAATCTGAGGGAGGAGAAACTCCTGATAACAATGAAGGTACTCACTTCGACAGAGAAGTTCAAGATGGCGCAGTTGATACTGAAAACAGGGGTGGTCTATCACCCAAGGAAGCCTCCTACCAAGCTTTGCACTCTCCTCTAACTGAAGCGTCTCAACCAGCCTCCTTCGAAGGCAGTCCGAGGCTTGCTCCTGTCCATGCCCCTCGAACAAATCCCCCTTTATGCGTTCACCCTGATGTGGCCTGTGGCAATTTTTCCGAGTTCGATTCTGCGGATCTAGGGTCTCCTTCGAGCTCCTTCGAGGTCCCTTTAGATGATGAGTTTTCAATGAGTCTGCGAAGGCTGCTTCATACATCAGTGAATCGAGGAAAAAAGTTGTGCCATCTTGAGAAGCGTAAGAATCACTATAAATTCAAAGCATCAGTTGCTGCCGCTAAGCTCGAAGAAGCCAAGAAGGAGCATGCAGTGGTCGAAGGCCAAGCTGATGCCTTGTATGAGCGTCTTTCTGCTGCTGAGCATTATATAACAGTGATAGAACATTGCTGCCAGGAAGAGAGGGACTTATACAAGAAAAAGACTGACACCCAAGAGCTGTTGATCTCTGAGTACAAGGCAGGGCATCGCAAAGCATGCGATGCCTTCGAGCAATGCAGTGAGGGTTTTAAAAAGGTAGTTGAAGAGCGCGACGATCTAAAGAGAAAGATCAGAAGTTTCCCAGCAGAGATCGAAGAGGCAAAGGAACAAGGTGCAGATGCTTATGCTGCCAAATGTTCGAAGACTTTACAAGCTCGAGATGCTGCCACTCGAGCTGGCTTATTGACCCAAATATACACCGACCACCCTGAATATGAACTGGGTCCCTTCTGGAAGCTTGTCCCCCCAGAACTTCGTCCACCCCAAATAGTTCTCAGTGAGAGCGACGACTCAGAAAATGAAGGGAGTGATAATTCGAAGAACGCCGACTAAGGGAAAGGGTCGTAGGTAGTTTTTTGTATGGCCTAAAAGGCCTCTGTTTTTTTTTTGTAATGGTTGGAAGCTGTTTGTGCTGTTTCAACAAGTACTTGAAGTTTTAATTCATCAATGTATTGTTCTTCGAACTTATTATTGCACTAACCCTTCGAACAATGAACACTTGGGTAAATTCACAAATTCGTACGGCCTTTCACAGAATTTAACTTAGATAGATTTAGTAGGTGTCATATTTATCCTTCGACAGATTTACACTGAGAAAGATTCAACAGGTTTTATACTTGCACTAAGGCTGTCGAACAATTATAACGCAGACCTTTTTAGTAAGTGTTTTATATACAAGAAGGCCGTCGAATTTCTACCCACTTGGTTCCTCGAAAAATTATTACTTGGGTATATTTGAATCAACTAGGCCTTCGAATTCCAACTTGTGTGGCCTTCGAATATATGAGTCAGGCCTTTGAATTGGGCCTTCGAATTTCAACCCACTGCGGCTTCGAAAAATTATTACTTGGGTATATTCACCAAGTTTTATATTTGCAACTATGCCTTCGAATTCCAACTTATGTGGCCTTCGAACTCCAACTTATGTGGCCTTCGAATATATGAATCAGGCCTTCGAATTGGGCCTTCGAATTTCAACCCACTGGGGCTTCGAAAAATTATTGCTTGGGGGTGGCTTCGAGGCACACCTCATAATGATCTAATTTTTTTTCAAAAGTCCCAAACCATCATGGCTCAACTTATTGTGACCCTTAAGAATAGTTTGACGGTCCCAAATCGTCGAGGCACATCGTCATGTGACCCGAAGAATAGTTTGAAAATCCCAAATCATCGTGGCATATCTGAATGTGAATGTGGTTCAGAAAATAGGTCGAAGGATAACAATTCGAGGCACGTGTTAATGTGACCCAAAAAATAGTGTGAGGGACAACATTTCGAGGCACAAGTTAATGTGACCCAAAAAATAGTGTGAGGGACAACATTTCGAGGCACATGTTAATGTGACCCAAAAAATAGTGTGAGGGACAACATTTCGAGGCACATGTTAATGTGACCCAAAAAATAGTGTGAGGGACAACACTCCGAGGCACATGTTAATGTGACCCAAGAAATAACTAAAGGCAAAGAAACGTTGTATTAATGGGATCACTGAAACACCTCATTAAAACCTTCCTGTGCCTAGCAGGGTAGGAAAGAGTGTGCCCTCACCAAAAGTTTTCTCGAAGTGTACAAAGGAAATAAAAAAAAATACAATATTCTATCTGAGCTCTGCTAATCGAGGTACAATTTTAAATGCTCAATATTCCAAGGTAAACGGAGATATCGTCCATCTTTATCTTTTAGCCTATATGTGCCTGGTTTAATCTTGTCGATGATCTCATAGGGGCCTTCCCAATTAGGGCCTAGCTTCCCCAGACTCTTGTCCTTAGTGTGTAAGAAAATTTTCCGTAGGACCTTGTCTCCCACCTGAAAGTCCCTATGGTTGACTTTGGATGCGTATCGACTCCTCATAAGAGTTTGATAATGAAGGGAAGTCAGTTGCGCCCGCTGTCTCTTTTCCTCGACCAAGTCCAAAGCCAAAGTTTTGTGCGCGTCATTCGTGTCTGCATCATAAGCTGCTATTCGATGTGAAGGGAAAAGGATCTCTGAAGGAACCACGGCATCCATTCCATAAACTAAGGCAAAAGGAGACACAGCGGTGGCTGTTCGTGGGGTCGTTCGATATGCCCATAGCACTTCCTGTAAATAGTCGGGCCATTTCCCCGCCTTTCCTTCTAAGTTCTTCCTCAGCCCGTCGAGAATGGTGCGATTGGTTACTTCCACCTGGCCATTTGCCTGAGGATGAAATGGCGCCGAGAAACATTGTCGTATTCCCCTTGACACACAAAAATTGTGAAATT
The DNA here is from genome assembly GCA_036936605.1 of Limnanthes douglasii subsp. nivea. Taxonomy (NCBI): domain Eukaryota; kingdom Viridiplantae; phylum Streptophyta; class Magnoliopsida; order Brassicales; family Limnanthaceae; genus Limnanthes; species Limnanthes douglasii. The sequence continues at coordinate 827,313 of JAUPFV010000001.1, forward strand.
CTTTGTTATCAAATTGTGGACCATTGTCCGTCGTAATCTGCAATGGCATACCAAAACGACAACAGATATTAGACAAAACAAATTTGATCACATCCTTGGCTTTCGTGCCCGCAAGTGGCTCAGCCTCTACCCACTTAGAAAAGTAGTCAACGGCTACAACTATCGTCTGTCTGCCACCTGAAGCCATAGGTAGAGGTCCAATCAAGTCAATGCCCCATCTGTCAAAAGGAACCGCCTCTGGGATGCTTTCCATCAGTGCTCCTGGCTTGTGGATTATATTAGCGTACCGCTGGCACGTGTCACAACGCTTGACCAAATCTTTTGCATCGGCTGAAATAGTTGCCCAATAATATCAGCCAAGAATACTCGGCGAATCAGAGCTTTATATCCACAATGAGCGGATCCTTCGCCATCGTGTAACTCGGAGAGGATAATTTGTGAGTCGGGTCCATTCAAGCACCTCAGCAATGGCCGACTCAGAGACTTCTTATACAACGATCCGTCCAACAAAATGTAACCGTGAGATTTGAATCTTACTTTTCTGGCTTCATATTTGTCGGCGGGCAAGATGTCATGAGCCAAAAAATCAATGATGACTGTTCTCCAATCAGGGGTAATCGCATGATTTTCCTCTGAGACATTCATCACATGGTCCTTAGAGATAGAGATCGATGGGCATGTCTGGGTCAAAACCCAAGGATAACCTTCGGTCCGAGAAGCAGAAGCAAGAGAATCCGGGATGGCATTCATTTCCCGTCGGACATGCTCGAACTTGACGCCTTCGAACCCCAACGCCAAATCTTTTATCAGTTTCAAGTACTGTACCAATGTTTCCTTCCTTGCCTCGGACTCCCCTGAAACCTGATTGATCACCAACTGAGAATCACTGACCAATTTTACCCGTCGAGCCCCGCATATTTGGGCCAAGCGTAGGCCGGCTAAAGCTGCTTCGTACTCAGCCTCATTATTAGTAGCTTTGAAAACGAAACGGATGGCTTGAAACATGGCAACCCCTTGCGGGGATACTAACTGGACACCTGCCCCGCAGCCTGAAATGTTCGACCCCCCATCCGTTCGAACTACCCATTCTTCCTCAGCAACTGTGTCAGATTCTTCCTGTTCGTCCCTGTTAGAGTGAAATTCAACCAAAAAATCCGCTAACACCTGTGCCTTTATTGCTGTGCGAGGTTCAAATGTTATATCAAAGTCTCCCAACTCAACGGACCACTTAGTCATTCTGCCAGAGACGTCAGGTCGCTGTAATAGACTTTTCAGGGGAAACGTCGTTCGGACCACTATTGGATGCGCTTGAAAATAAGGTCTCATCTTTCTCGCTGCTGTCACCAACGCCAAGGCCACTTTTTCCAAAGTAAGATACCGTTTTTCGGCATCCAGCAAACTCTTGCTGACATAATAAATTGGCCTCAAGAGAGCGTCAGCTTCTCGGAGGAGCACGGAACTGACCGCACACGCGGATACCGCTATATAAACAATCAACGTCTCCCACACCAATGGTTTAGATAAAACTTCCGGAGAGGTTAGATACTCCTGAATTTGACGAAACGCCGTCGAACATTCTTCGGTCCAACAGAATTGCTTCGCATTTCGCAAAACTTTAAAGAATGGGGCACATTTGTCCGACGAGCGGGAAATGAATCGATTGAGGGCAGCCAACCGCCCTGTCAAGATTTGCACCTCTTTAATGTTTCGAGGAGGACTCATATTGATCAACGCTCTTAATTGCTCCGGGTCCGCCTCAATACCTTTCTCACTGATCATGTAGCCAAGAAATTTACCCGACCGTACTCCAAAAATACACTTTTCTGGATTGAGTTTTAAGTTAACCCTACGCAAATTGTGGAATGTCTCTGTGAGGTCGGCAAAATGGTCGTCATCTTTCTCACTTTTTACCAACATGTCGTCGATATAAGCTTCCATATTCCTCCCAATCTGCTCCTCGAAGGTCTTATTAACCAGTCGCTGATAAGTTGCCCCCGCGTTTTTTAAACCGAATGGCATGACCTTGTAGCAGTATAGACCTCGCCCGGTAATAAAAGAAGTACTCTCCTCATCATTGGCAGCCAAACGGATTTGATTGTATCCCGAGTAAGCATCCATGAAAGATAACAACCGATTTCCGGAGGTCGAGTCTACTAACTGATCAATGCGCGGGACATGAAAAGGATCCTTAGGACAAGCACGGTTTAAATCTGTGAAGTCGATACACATCCTCCACTTGCCATTCTTCTTCCTTACCAACACCGGATTCGATGCCCATAGGGGATAATGCGACTCGCGAATATGACCAATACTTAAAAGTCGTTCGACCTCCAACAAGATTGCTGAGGCCTTTTCCGGGGAGACAGGCCTCCTTTTCTGAACTATTGGTCGGACATCCGATCGCAAGGCGAGCTTGTGACATATAATCTCCGTCGGCACCCCTGTGACATCCTGTGCACACCAAGCAAACATATCGAGCCTGTCAGATAAAAAATTAATTAACTTTCCTCTAAATTCGGGGGAGAGATGAACCCCTATTTTCAGAACTTTCCCAGTCATGAACTCGTGTGTCGAAGAGTCCTCCTCCGGGACCTGAAATCCGGGGGCCTCCCTCGGATCATCACAAGGAATGACCTCGGAGGGTGGCCCCTTTAATTGCTATGTTGAGTCAGAGGGTCCCCCTCGAACTCCCTTAGACGACAAAGCGATTTGGTAGCATTCTCGCGCCATCTTCTGGCTACTTCTGACCGTGCCAATGTTGTTCCCGATTACATATTTTAGGCACTGATGCACCGTAGAGATGACACCGTGCATCCGTGATAACCAAGAGCAACCTAGGATAGCATTATATGAGGTGGGCGCGTCGACCACAATGAAAAGTACCTCGACCTCTTTTTTGAACGGTCCACGACCCAACTCCACCATACATTGAAATTCTCCCACGACAACCGCCGTAGCACCAGTGAAACCTACTATCGTTCTGTCAGATCTTCGGATGACCGGTGGGTCAGAAATGCGGCGATAGGTACTCATAAACAAAATGTTCGCAGAGCTTCCTGTGTCGATAAGTATTTTCTGAACCTGATCCCTGGCGATGCCCGCTGCGATCACTACGGCGTCCTCATGAGGGCCCGCTACATTACGCATATCATCATCATCAAAACATATAATAGGGGAAGGCGATCGGTGCATTTGTGCGGAGACTCCAGCTTCGATCTGGGTGGTCAAATTCACCATGTGCCTCTTGCGCGAGCTGTTCGAATTCCCTGCGATGGTGTCTCCACCAAAGATTGCTAAAGACTCAAAAAATGCACACAGATTATCCACTTTCCCCCTCGGGATTTCTTCTTCGACCAAGTTCACATTGTTCCTCCCAGCTTTCGGGTCCAAATATTCCTGCTCGATGTCAAAATCGTCAACCCCTTCGGAAATTACCATTGTTGTGTCAGTATTCTTTGAGACAGCTTTTACCACGGCATTCTTCTGGGAGTGCTTTTTGACATATTCCAACAGCATTCCATTTTCGATGAGAGCCTGCACCTCCTTTTTCAGGGCTATACAATCTTTGGTGTCGTGGCCCACATCCTCGTGATACTTGCAATATTTGTTAACGCTTCTGTTCTCCCTCGGTGTTTGTATAGGAAAGGGTTTCCTAAACGTGACCGAATTTTTGGCTTTATCAAATATTGCAGCGACATTTTCCGTCAACTCAGCATAGTAGTCGGGCCGAGTCCATTTGTTTGACATGTATCTTCCCCCTTGATTGTGGTTCGATTGATTGCCATAATACTGCTGATTTGATTTTTGCCTCGGAGGATACTGACCCGTGCTTTTAGCCTGAACGGTCAATCGAGGGCCCTGAGTGCTTGGTTCAACCCGTTGAAGCTGATTGTGGTCCAATTGCTCTCCGGACCCTTTCTCTGAGGCTTGGGTTTCTTCCACCAAGATTCTCTTCTCAACTTGATCCAGCAATGCTCCAAAAGTCATCGCTTGGCTTTCTGCCACTGTGTCTTTCAACAACCCGGGGAGCAATCCCATTCTGAATGCTGCAAGCGCCACCGAGTCCTTACAGTATTCCATATCTGTCTTGGTTTTGACAAAACGATTGGTGTAATTTTTGAGGCTCTCCCCCACTTTTTGTCGACAGTATATTATGGTGTCCCCGTTGGCCCGAAACTTCTTGCTTCCCACGAAGTGCTGTCTAAAAATGTTCCAGAACATGTCAAAGTTCTTAATGGACCCCTGAGGTAACCTGTTGTACCACTTGGACGCCACTCCCTTAAAAGTTTGAGAGAATGCTCTGCACAGGAGTTTATCATCGTCGTCAAAGTTTATCATGAAATTCTTAAATTGCTCGATATGATTATCCGGATCTTGAGTTCCGTCGAATTTTTCAAGCTTCGAAATGTCAAAATGTTTTGGGAGATTCCCTACTAAGATCTCCGAAGACAAAGGAGAGGCTCTCCAATTGTGCCCTGTTCGATAAACATTGGACCTCAGATTATCATTGTTTGAGAAGTACAAGCCCTCCTCGGAGGGCAAAGTGTATTGTTGCTGCCATTCCGAATTCCGAGGACCTATATTATCTTTCCCTGGGCACTTCACCTGTTCATGAGAGCGATCATCTACTCGGTCGTGGCGACTCCTCTCCCGCGAGGATTTCCTCTCCGAACTCCTTCCCCTCCGAGCTCCATTTGGCCTTCGACCACGCTTTTTCTTCCTGTGGCATCTTCGAGGAGAAGATTCAGAAGTGCTATACCGCGAATAGCCGCTTGAAGAAGCTGAGTCCGAACGGTACTTGTCTTTCCTTCTTGGAGACCGTCGCCCACGCCTCCGAGACCTATCATCCCTTTTCTTGGGACGAGTTTCAACGTCCCGTTCCTCTCTTTGCTCGACGGGCTCTCTCCTTATCTCAGATCGAATGTTTCTTTGGGCGGCTTCTTTCTCCGCCTTCAACTTTTCGATTTCCAGCAACAGTTCATTCCTCTGAGCCAAAAGAGCGGAGTCATCAAAATCATTTTCAACTCGCCGACCTCCCTCTCCTTCGGACTCCAAGTCATTTCGAAAGTCATCCCCTTCCATGTTTTCCTCGCAGGGATCAACTAGATCGTCCCCCCGACCTTCCATGGTTCTCCTCGGAGCAAGAACTATTTCTAGGGAGTGATGATCGTCGGAACGATTCTCGTTTCCCACAGACGGCGCCACTGAAGAGTCGAAAGATAGTCCGAGGGGGATTTTGTGATAGAGAAATACTTTAGAGTCAAACTTAGAGAGAGAAAGTGTTAAGGTAGTAGAGAGAGAAAGTCGTACTATTCATCTCGAAATTTGTGAAGCGTGTGTGGTCCTTTTATAGTACAATTGCGGACCCCACACGCTTTAATTTGGACTAATTACATATTTCGGTCCCTGCTCTAAAGTTTCTTCCTATTTTGACCATATCTTTACAATTAACGCATTTTAGCCCTTATACATTTATTTCTATGCATTTTGGCCCTTATACATTTATTTTTATGCATTTCGGGCCTTATACATTTATTTCTATGCATTTTGGCCCTTGTCTTTTATTCTTCCTCATCATGCATAAACTAGCTTAAATAGCATCTCCTTTTTGTTTTATATTTAAAATAATGATATTTTGGTTAAAGAATATTAAAGATGATTTAATATATATTTAGAAAAAAAAACAATTTATTTTAGAAATTGAATTTTGGACAAGATTTTTTTCAAAAATTATAAGTTGTTTTTAAAATGTTAAAGGTTAAACTTAAAAAAGAAAATAATTATTCTTTAAATGAAACATAAATAGGAATAAAAAAAGAATAGTTTTTACAACGAAATCTGTAAAGAAATTCACTTTGGAAAAACATAAAATCAATAACAATCCCTTTATCGTAACCGCACCCGACGATATTACTGGCTTGTATCTATAATGCGTAGCAAAATGCTACGGTCGTTTACGTCTCGTCGTTTATTTCATAGAGATATCTCGATACAGTCACAATTTATCCGTCGTACTAATGATTGCATACGAAGACATTGTCTTTGTGGTATGTGTAGTACCACAGGTTGTCGTATATATTAGTTAGCTTCTAAGTTAAAAAAATAAAAAATAAAATTGATTTTGATACTAAGACGTCTCAATGATCGAAAAATGAGAAAGAATTCTTCAATACTGTTTGAAACACTACCGGAGAATTACTTTTTTACCATCCACACTATTTTGTTGCTAAATCGTAATTATTGATACCATCCACATTATTTTGTTGCTAAATCGTAATTATTTCACAACCGGTTAAAAACAAAATTGCAACATAGTCGTTTTTCTTTTTAAATTAATTTCGGATAATACATAACCATGAGATTGTGACGTAAATAAATATTTTTACGTTAAATATTAAATTAAGGGTTATTCAGCTTACTTGGGCCCTCACACCTTTGGAAGCCAATATATTTCTATATATACTTGCCTCCACTCATAGTTTCAGGTCTCGCACGTATTTTTTCAGCTTAACAAAGCTAAGAAGATCTTGTTTTTTAAAGAGACAAATAATTTCTACCATTGAATTTATTGCTATAAAGTTATTAGACTATCTTTAAATATTAGGTAGAGCTTGTTACCTATTCTGACAATCTTTCCCTCTTCCAATGTAACACTGATTACTTCTCCTAGGGTATCGTCCTCTCTGGGGTCATCCATCTATAAATTTGTATGTTATATATATTCGCGATGATCCCAAACCCCAGAGCTTGTTAATTGCTCTTGCGCCATTTTAGATGGGTCGAGTCTTATGGCGTAACATTTTATTATAGTTCGTTGATCACCTCTTATTTCCACTAGATTGCCGATTGGGGTACTTGATGTACTGTTTGAATGAGAATATAGTGGCCTCAAGCTTGTCAAGCTACGTTCATCCCATTATGGCATAATAATAACTTAGGGTTTCAATGATCATAAATAAGGCTTGAACCATTTTTTTGGTATTGTCGTGCCCTACTGTAACTAGGAGCTCGATCTCCCCAACATATTTATTTTATTTTACCTCGTAATTAACCAGTTGTCTTGAACAAGGGTAACCCAAACATCTGCTAATAACTTTCCTTAAAAATAACATTGGTTGAGCTGCTATTGTCTACAAGTAGTCTAGTACCCATTACCCCCGAGATGTTGGCGGTAATTGTCAGGGTGTCTTTATGGGGGTGATGATACCCCTCAAATCATCATCGTTGAATGTAAGGTCTGTGACTGGCTCCCGAAAATTATGATACAACAAGCTACCCACGAGGTGGATGTCCATGTCCTTGGGATGTCATTTATATGTTGTTGGATCAACTCTTAAGAGGGTGCCCCACCAAAAACAAGGCACAACTATTGTTTCTTATCTCTAGATTTGTTAGATACCTCACTACCCGTGGTGCTAACCCTGTCCCCCAATCATCTACTACCGCTCTCTCTATTTGTTTAACGAACTCGACGAGGTCGCTGCTTTCAATCAACCTCTAAATTTATTCTTTCAATTGTCATTACTTGCCAGTTGGGTGGCCATGGTCATTATGATACGCACACAAATAGTAAGGAGATCTCTTTTATAGTGCTTTCAACATACCTTTGGACGACTAGTATTGGATATTTCTTTTATTCTATCGTAAATAGTAGTTATGTTCTCGATTAGGAGTGTGAACTTCATGGAGATATTTTCATAATAGGATGAGTGTAGCTGACTTACTTGGGGTCGAGAAGAATCTGACTAGGGTGCATCCTCATAACATCTCATGTCCCCGCTTGATGATTTAAGCTCATGAAGTTTCTACTCAGAAGTTGATGTGGGGTCCCCCTTCTTCGAGTTATCCACTCAAATAAGCTGGTTTGACATGGAAAGGATATCTTCCATCATTTTTAGTGGGAACCTGATGAGGTCTATAAAGAGGGGGGCTCCTGGTCCAATCCTATTTTAAAGGCTTCTACTGGTAGCAGCTCGGCGTAGGATGAAATGGAGTTCACAGTGGGCCTTACCTCTGGTCGTACTTTGCCACATATGGTCCTTCTTCCTCAGAATGTGCCTCGTTGTTGGACAAGTCATTTCGATTAGTATCCGTCATCCTTTTCTTTCTCTGCTTCTTGCTCTTGCTTTCGCCAGTGCGCTCGCCGCCATAGGTACAAAATCTATTTCTACATTGCCCTCGATCTCACCAGTTTTTTAATGAGTATTCGGGTATTCCGAAAGGACTATCACTTTAATGAGTATTCGATTAGTATTCAATCTCACCAGTCTTTTAATGAGTCTTTTATAGATTTTATAGTCTTTTATATATACATTTGGAGACTCTGAAGTTTTTATATTGCTTGTTATACAAAGTTAGGGTTTTTATAGAGTTTTAGCTCGTTCTTTCTATAGAAAATAAGTTTTATATTAGTGAAGTTTGGTAATAACGGATGTCTCATTTTATTAAAACGAATCTCGTTATAACCAGACCTCATTCTAACAAAATTAGGGATGACAATGGATCATCCACGGGTCGACTGGTCCAACCGTGTCTTTTGACACTTAAATTTAAACCTGTCCCGATCCATTTCGAACTTAATACTTTCAAACCCGAGCATGTTCGCGGATCAACCAGACACACAAACATCAATTTTAAAATTTTGTAATATTTTTTTATTTTAAATATTATATCTATATATATATATTGTAATCTTCGGATTAAAACGGATCCGATAATTTAGAAACCCGAACCTGGTCAGTTTTCGTATTATAATTTCTAACCGAATAAAATCCGGTCGGATGGAACCGGATAAAGCCCATGTCACCATCACTAAACAAAACATAATATCATTTTAACATATCTTATAAAGTAATTTGTTGGTTGGAAGAAATTGATTTAATGTAGCTGTAGAAAAAATAAATGTTAATGTATATATTAAGCGGTTAAATATAACATAATTTTTAATTGATTTTGTGAAAAATATATTATAATTAGATGTATAATTTGAATAGTTCACTAGATAATTAAATATTTAATTTAAACAAATAAAAAAGTTATTTAAATAAGTAAATGTATATTTGTAATTATAAACAAGTTTATTCAAATGTTGTTTATGATGCAGGTTAGGGTTCTATTGCAGACTATGGGTCTCACACTAGATGGTGCTAGTTGTGTGTTTGTTAATCTACAAATCATTCGAACAACATAATGTTCTATTTTTTTTTGGATTATAATATTTTTAAAGTATTAGAACATGATTTTAATAAAGGATAATTTTTTATATTTATAAAACATAATTATATTTATTAAACATTTTCATAGACTTCAGAGATAGTAACAATTTACAAGCAGATTACTCTATTCTCTTACAGAAATGTTGTATATGAAATAGTTTTCTTAATAGTAATTTTAAAGTTTTTTTTTTCCATTAAAAAATTATAAAAATAATTTTAAAAACTCTCATATAACATTTAATAATTACAAAATTTCTTTTCTCCCTCCATTTTAAAATTATAAAAATAAATAAAAAATATTATATAACATTATATAACATTTAAACCGTAATCTTAAATCACAATCACCGTATAAATAAATATATATATATAACATTTAAACCGTTATCTTAAATTACGGTATCAAAAATTTATATAAAGCGTATAAAGAGCAATTGATATAAATGACATACAACCTCAATATATATAATAGTTAAAACTAAATTTGGAAATTTCATTAATCATACCAAAATGCTTTGACGAGATATCTAAAAATATATATAATTATAAGATTTTAAATGTGATTGATTTTCAGTATAGTTTATAAATAGAATATTTCGAATAAAATACCAATATATAAAATGACATAAATGTATTTATTCACAATTTGAAAAAATATCAAATGTCGTCACAATATATTCATTTAAATAAATACATTTGAAAAAGAAAAACATTAAAAAAAAATCATTTTCTAGCCATGCCCATGTCATATAAATAAAAAAATCATTTTCTAGCCATGCCCATGTCATATAAATAGCCTCTTTGGCAAGTTCATTTTTACCAAACAAAAATAACATCAGATACAATACCGATCCGATAAAAAAATGGTGAAAGCTTTGGCCACACTATCAACACTCTTAGTTCTTTCATTCCTCCTCTTCTCAATGTTTTTCTCGAATCCTTCGTCGGCATTAACCAACCCAGAAAGCTCAGCGATTTGCGCCCAAACCACGATGCCCTCCGTGCTTTGTACCAATCTTATCAAATCGTTTGCATCGGACCGTGAGTTCCCGGGTATTCTCAATCCCATACTCTCACAAGTTGAATCGGTTCTTAAAGATATGGTACACCAATTTAGTTCGCTATTGAAGGGCACATTGGATCCTAAGTTGGAAGGGGAAGCCTCTTTATGCATCGATAATTTTAAAAACGCGACCGTCGCTGTGGGGCGAGCTCAAAAATATTTTGCAGCAAAAGAGTATGGTAAGGGCAGTGATGAAATCTCAAAAGTTTTGGAGCTGGAGAATGGTTGTGTCAACAGTCTGAAAGAACTGCCAATTCCTCCTACTGTTTTTCAGCTCAATTTTACCCTCCAGTTCTTGGCTAGAATTGTTTTGGCTATTATCAAAGCCTTTATTCACTAAGTCTTAAATAGAATGTTTTGTTTTTGTTTTAATTATTAGTTTTGTAATATTAATATTTATTAATATCAATAAAACTACCAATTGTTTCCATATTTAACCACTTATTTTTTTTCTATAATTATACCTATATCAATTCCTCTTAAACAACAAATTACTTTATATGCTAAAATGATATCATGTTTTGTTTCCACGTTTGTCCAATCTCGGTCCGAACATATAGAGATTGGTCGGATTTTAAAAATTATACTACGAAAACAGATTGGGTTCGGATTTCTTAAATATCGGATCCGGTTTAATTTGGAAATCAAAATATATATATAACAATAATATTATAATATATATAATAATACAATATATATATATATATAATACAATATATTTAAAAGAAAATATTAAAATATTAAAATCCTGCGTGCTCGGTTGATCCGAGGACATGCTCGGATTTGAACGTATTAGGTTCCCAACGGATTGGGACGGGTTTAAGCTCATGAGCTAAAAATCCTACTCAGACGAGCCGACTCGTGGATGATCCATTGTCATCCCTAATTTTGTTAGAATAACGGGACTAGTTTTAATAGAATGAGACATGTGTTACTACAACTCTATAAAAACCATAACTCTGTATAACAAACAATATAAAAACTTTAGAATCTCCAAATTTGTATTCTTTACTTATTGATTCATCTATTTTTCAATTTAGATATGTATTTTTAGTGATACATAGAGTTTAATATTTTGGTCAAAATTTTGTTTTTTTATATATTTGTAGCGGTTATTTTTGAATTATAGTTAGTGTATATGTTAGGTTAGGTCTAGATCTTCGATTAGATAGTCTATTTGCTTGATATGGGATAACATACATAGATTTGGAAGTTCGAATGATTGAAGGCTGCTCGTGGGGAATCACACGCGCATCGCAGGAATAACAGTCATATTCGCGCAACATGGAGGAAAGCTCTATATACATAAGTAGGTCTTCCATCTCCTCTAACATGCAGATTCTCGAAACTCAAATAGAAGAAATCAAACGTAAACAACACAAGGATTCCCAGTGGCAGCATGAGAGATACGAAGAAGCTTAACAACGTTTCACTGCGATCGTCGATACCCTACGACATCTGAACGAGATAGTCTTTTCTAAAGACGTGAATATTCACTAACAAGCTGTTGAGATCGAGGGCACCGTAGAAATAAAGGTTGTAGCGGTAAGCGCACTAGCGAAAGCAAGAGCAATAAGCAGAGAAAGAAAAGGATGACGGATACTAATCGAAATGACTTGTCCAGCAATGGGGCACATTCTGAGGATAAAAGACCAGATGTGGCAGAGTACGACCAGAGGTAAGGGCCATTATAAACTCTATTTCATCCTACGTCGAGCTGGTGTCAGTAGCAGCCTTTGAAATAGGATTGGACCTGGAAGGCCCCCTCTTTATAGACCTCATAAGGTTCCCACTAAAAACGATGAAAAATATTTTTGCCATATCAAACAAGTTTATTTGAGTGGATGACTCGAAGAAGGGGGACCCCACATCGACGTCTCAGTAGAAACTTCACGAGCTTAAATCGTCAAGCGGGGACAAGATATGTTATGATGATGCACCCAGTCGGATTCTTCTCGACCCCAAGTAAGTCGGCTACACTCGCCCTATTATGAAAATCTCGTCGTGAAGTTCACACCTCTAATCGAGAACATAACTATTATTTACGATAAAACAAAATAAATAGCCAATACCAGTCGTCCAAGGGTATGCTGGCAGCATCATACAAGATATATCCTTATTATTTGTGTGTGTATCATAATGACCATGGCCACCCACTGGCAAGTAATGATAATTGAAAGAATAAATTTAGAGGTAAATTGAAAGCGGCATCATACAAGATATATCCTTATTATTTGTGTGTGTATCATAATGACCATGGCCACCCACTGGCAAGTAATGATAATTGAAAGAATAAATTTAGAGGTAAATTGAAAGCGGCAACCTTGTCCAGTTCGTTATACAAAGAGAGAGAGAGAGAGAGAGAGAGAGAGAGAGAGAGAGAGAGAGAGAGAGAGAGAGAGAGAGAGAGAGAGAGAGAGAGAGAGAGAGAGAGAGAGAGCGGTAGTAGATGATTGGGGGCAGAGCTAGCACCAAGGGTAGGAAGGTATTTAAAAATCTAGAGATAAGAAATAATAGTTGTGCCATATTTATTGGGGGACACCCTCTTAAAAGTTGATACATCAACATATAAATGACATCCTAAGGACCTGGACATCCACCTGTTGGGTAGCTCGTTGTATCATAATTTTTGGGAGCCAGTCACAGACCTTACGTCCAACGATGATGATTAGAGGGGTATCATCAACCCCATGCAGACACCCTGACAATTAACACCAAGATATCGGGGGTAATGGGTACTAGACTACTTGTAAACAATGGCAGCTCTACTAATGTTATTTTTTAGCAAAGCTATGAGCAGATGCTTGGGATACCCCTGTTATGGGCAACTGACAAATAACTGGTTAATTACGAGAGAAAATTGACTAAATACGTTGGAGAGATGGAGTTTCTAGTTACAGTAGGGAACAGCAATACCAAAAAAGTGGTTCAAGTCTTATTTATGATCATTGAAGCCCTAAGTTCTTACTATGACATAATAGGATGACCGTGGCTAGACAAGCTTGAGGCCCTTATATTCTCATTCAGAGAGTGCATCAAGTACCCCATTGGCAATCTAGTGGAAATATGAGGTAATCAGCGAACTATAATAAAATGTTATGCCATAAGACTCGACCCATCTAAAACGGCTCAATAGCAATTAACAAGCTTTGGGTTTTTAGATCATTGCAAACATATATACCATAAAAATTATAGGTGGATGACCCCAAAGAGGATGGTACCTTAGGAGAAGAAATCAGTGTTACATTGGAAGAGGGAAAGATCGTCACAATAGGTAACAAGCTCGACCTAATATTTAAGATAGTCTTGATGAGTAAAATAATGACAAGAAAGGGGGAATCTTGGATCTAGTACTTGATGTGACCAATACTAAGAAAGTAGAAAGAGAAAGTATTAAAGAATGTTTACTTACCCAAGAATAAAGGGGCTCCCTTATATAGTGGGGAAAATGGTCCTCATTTATGTCCCAAATAGTCCTTGTATATTTAATTGCTAGTCCTTTACATTCTACTTCTTTAACATATTGCTCTCTAATAAATAATAAATACACTAATGGGTTCATTTTATTTACCTCTTTTACAATTAATACTTTTGCTGCTGGATTCAACAAATTATTTCCTTATCAGTAGCCCCCAGTCTTTAAAAGCGTCGGGAATGAAGACTCATCAGTAAATCGAGGAAACGGACACTGTCAAAAGTTACCTCGGGCTCATGACCTTGCGGGCGTTTTAGCCAAGTGCCTCAGGATCACGTCTTCTAAAGCTTCGGGAAGGGTTATATTTCCTAAAGCCCGACCCACTCGTCACAGCGAAACCGACCCGCTTCACGTATCTTAATGCCTTGAGAGGTGATTGATCTTGTCCCCTATTGCCCGACCTGCGGTGATGGGCTTATTAAAAATCTAGCTCTTAAAATTGTCATGGGCTCAGCAGGGTCGTTAGGCCTGCTTGGAAAGTTGTCTGCTTCAGTTCTTCGCGTTAGTGGACACGTGGAGCTCGTTTGAAGAACACTCGAGTTCTGGCGCCAGCGCATGCCTAGCCTGATGATTACCTATTTCTTGCATAGTCGGTTTTGGCTTACATGTGTCGTTCATTTATTCGAAGCGTGCCCATCTGCACATCTCTCTGGGAGAATCTTCGACTTCCCGCGGCTCTTTTTCGTTTGGACTTCCCCATGTGTGAAACGGTTAATGCATAATGTTTCCTATAAATACTTATTCCCTTATCACAACTTGCTCCCTTAGAGAAATCCTAGAGAGAGAGTCCTCCTTAGCCATTCTAGAGAGAAGCTAGTGTTTATGAAAAAAGAAAAACCTGCAGCATACCCAGAAACCGAAAAAGAAACCGGAGCCCGTGTTTGGATTCATTGATTGGGCCAGTATCAGTGACCGAGTCGACGAATACTGAGCCACATGGCTGATTTGGGATTCCGATAAAAAGCCCTTCACACCCGTGTCTCTTCCCCACGATCCTGTCCTGCCAACTCTCGTGCCTGCAGAATCGTTCATTGTGCCAGAGCCAGTTGTTGCTCCAATCTCTGAAGCGGTCGTCATCCCTTCCAGCAGTTCTTCCCCAAATTCCCCTATCAACTCACCTGATCACCCGACGCTATCGTCGGTAAATGCAACTGGTATTTTACCCTCTCCTCTTTTTTTCCGAGCGCCAAAGTAAACCTAGATTCCTTACAATGGGAGACTCCATCGTCGGGTTTCGTACGGGCATCAATGCCGCTGCTACTCCTTTGGGCGTTTCTCGAAGGGATTTCGAGTGTCAGACGCTGGAAAGGGAACGTATGCGTAAGTTGCAAGAAAGCGGATCAAAACATGACCGCACCGCTAGTATTTCCAGTTTCGTAAAGCCTTTTTTCCAACAGGTTGACACGGAAGCGGCTGGTTCCCAAATTCTAGAGGAAGTTGATCCTATTGGTACCGAGGCTGTACAAACTAACACTATCAATGAGCCAGAGGTGACCAACTTAGTCGGCTCGGGGGATGGTCCCGTAAAGGAGAACGAAGCGGGGAAAGGTGTCGTTGTTGTAAGCGAGGGTGTCGCCGCTCCTTCTGAAGAGCCTCTTCCTCCGGAGATAGAGGTTTTGATAACAACCACTTACCACCGATCTTTGTGTCGGGACAATGTCATCGCCCTATTTGAGGGCAAGTATATGTATTTCTCTGTTACGGAACAGTCGGAGCTTCTGATCCGTTGGGGAATCCCGGAGTGCGTAAAAGTACGATTTCTCGTTCCTGGGGAAACGCCTCTGCATGTAAAATATCGGGAGATGGTCATTTTTACAGAGCTCTTTAATTGGGGTCTCAGGTTTCCTATAAATCTCGAGATCGCTAGGTATTTCAAAATTCTCCGTATTTGCCCCTCAAAGCTGACTCCCAACGCGTCGTACACACCGATGTATTGTAACATGGATTCTCGATTGTCGGGACGCGTTATGCCGATGGAGGAATACGTTGTTATGCCCAGGCTTTCAAAATCGCCCAAACTACATTTCTTTTATTCCTCTTTGGCAAACACTTGGAAGATTGTGAACGACTTTCTCGAGGGTGATAAGTCGTGGAAGCATCGGCCCGTCTTCATTAGTGTCTACTGGGAGAATGGTCGTCCATATACCAAAGAGAACCTGAGGCGGTTACTACGGGCGTGGGTTCCTGATGGTAATAATTTTTTTTTTCTTTAGCATTAACCGATCAGTTTTTTAGTTTCCAAGGAGTATATCCAAAGGTTGAAGAAGGACTATTTCGAGGATGCCAAAAATAACCTTCCAAATTCTGAAGGACTTCGCCCAGAATAATTGGGGTCGCGCATTCCACCGGTGCTTTAAGAACACCAACCTCATAATGAGCAACCTCTGGCGCTGCTCCGAGGAACCACTTACGTTGGAGAAGTTGCGCCAACCACTTAGCTTGGTGGATTTGGTTGCTAATACAGATGCACCCAACGCACATTTTTTCCTTCCCAAATGCAACAAAGCGCCTAGCAAACGCTCCAAATCTAATGAAGGTGCAGAGCCGAAGAATGCAGAAAAGGTAGAGGCTGATGCTGTTGGACAAGAAACAGCAGTTGCTGTCGAGGCTAAGAAAGTTGACTTCCACGAGGAGGTAAAGAAGAAAAGAAAAAATTATGTGGATGATGGCGAAGAGGCCAAAAACCTGAACCGTGTGAAGAAGAAAACAGAGGTTGGAACTGCCGATGCTCCGACGCTAGCAGAAATTGCGACTATCCCGGTGTTTTTTGAGCAATATGAGGGAGTTAAAGGTGAGGACATTGTTGCTTCTGCAGTTGTGTCGGCCGAGAATGCCACGGTCATCGTGATTCCTGATGATGACGAGGTCGGGGGAAAAAGTTTGGCCCTTCTAAAGTAATGAAAGCTGATGGAGCCTCGTCAAGCGGCACAAAACTGCCCGTTCTGTCAGTTCCTGGGATTCCACACACCTTCGCTTTATGAGCCAATGATGTGATATCCTTGTCTTTGTATAACATGATTGTATCGCTGGCTATGAAGGAAAGACGTGCGGGGGAGCTCAAGAAAAAGTTGACGGATGCTGAGGGGAAAATAAGCGAGCTGGAGAACGAACTTAAAAGTGGAGACGCGGGAAAAAATCTCTTAGAAGAAGAGGTTAAAAAGGCGGAGAAAAGAGCGTCAAAATCTGAGAAAGCTCCTGAACGGGTAAAAAAGGATCGTGATGACCAAGCTCGGCAGTTGGTTGCAGCGAAATTCCAGATCCGTTTTTTCGTCACTTTATGGCAAAGAAGACGAAAGAAATTTCTGACCTCTGAGCCGCAAATGGCCTTTTCGCTGCGAAGTGTGAAAATGGATGGAGAAAGAAGCCACCGAAGCTAAAGCTTCTTATGTCTTAAGCCTGCATAATTGGTTCCCCGACCTTGCTCTTGGGTCAATGTGGTTAGATGTTCCCGAAGCAGACCGTCCATCCGGAGTAGTCTGTGAAGATGAAGAATCAGATGCCGCATAGACTGACCCTGACAATGAAGACGTCTAAATTTGTTTTTTTATTTTATTTTCCCAAATTTTGATGCTTTTTGTGGTTCTGTTGTGTAACCAGTTGGGTGAATGAACCCTTCACGTTTTGTACTTGATCCGAAAACTTTTAACTTTCATCAAGCTTTACCCGTTGTCTTTGAAATTATTTGCCTTTTAAGCTTCTGTAGATCAATGTTTAATTGAAAGTTTCCCTTTGAGGTCGGCAATAAATGTAGATCAGTTGAAAACTGAAAAACCATTTAAGGCTATGCAGATCAATATTTAATTGAAAGTTTCCCCTTGGGGTTAGGAATAAATGTGGATCAGTTGAAAACTGAAAAACCACTTAAAGTTTTGTAGATCAATATTTAACTGAAAGTTTCCCTTTAGGGTCGCGAATAAATGCGGATTAGTTGAAAACTGAAAACCACTTAAGGTTATGTAGATCAATATTTAATTGAAAGTTTCCATTTGCGTCGGGAATAAACGTAGATCAGTCGAAAACTGAAAAACCAATTAAGGCTCCGTGAATCAATTGAGATCGTCAAAAGTTGTCTATCAGTTCGTCAGCTGATGGATTTTCTTTTGACACTGTCTTTCGAATTTTTGAAGGCAAAAAGAGTAGATTAAAAAGATCGGTTGTCATGGATGCCTCATTAAAACCTCCTCGCACTACCGAGGTAGGAAAGAGTGCGTCCCCGACAAGAGTTTTTACATAAACGAGAATAATTACAAGGAAATTAAAAGAAATTAACTCAAATACATCTTGAGATGTTCAATATTCCAGGGAAGCCTTAACAAACGTTCGTGCTTGTTTTGTAATCGATACGTGCCGCTCTTGATTATTTCTACTACCCGATATGAGCCTTTCCAATTTGGGGCGAGTTTACCGAGGCTTTTGTCCTTAGTGTGCAGAAAAATCTTCTCAAAACTTTATCCCCGACTTTGAACTCTCGTTAGCGTACTTTCGACGCGTATCCACTCCTCATTAAGGTCTGATAATGTAGGGAATTCAACTGAGCTCGGCTTCGTTTTTCCTCTACTAAATCACGAGCTAGTCGTCTGTCATCCACGTTTCTGTTTTCATCATAGCTCCCGATCGTGAAAGATGGGAATATTGATTATGCGGGGGTGACGGCATCCATCCCATAAACCAAGGCGTAGATAATCTTGCCATTTGGCGGCTTTTCCTTCCAGGTTCTTTTTTAGTCTGTCTATGATAGTCCGGTTTGTGACCTCGACTTTCCCGTTTGCCTGAGGGTGGAAAGGAGCCAAAAAACATTGCCTCATCCTGTGGGTCGAACAAAAGGATTTCATCTCGTTTCTATCAAATTATGGTCCATTATCCATCGTGAATCTTTGTGGAACCCCAAATCTGCAGCAGATGTTTGACCAAATAAACTTGATGATATCTTTAGTCTTTGTTCTTGACAGTGGCTCGGCTTTTACCCATTTCGAAAAGTAATTCACTGCCACAAATATCATTTGTCTTGTGCCGGATGCCATCCGTAATGGTCCTACTAGGTCGATTTCCCATCGGTCAAAAGGGAGGCCTTCTGATATCGATTCCAAAGAGGCTACGGGCATATGGATTGCGTTTGCGAATCTTTGACAGGTGTCACGTGTTTTTACTCTATCTTTAGCATCGGCGGTTATTGTTGGCCAATAAAAACCAGCAAGAAAAATTATCATTATTAGTGCTTTGTAGCCACAATGAGCGGCGCTCTCACCATCATGTAGTTCGGACACAATTATTTGTGATTCATACGTCCCTAGACATCTCAATAAAGGCCTGCTAAAACATTTTTTGTATAGTATTTCTCCCAAGAGAACGTAACCCCGAGCCTTGTTTTGCACTTTTCTGGCCGACGCACTATTATCCGGTAACGATCCTTCTGCAAGAAAACCTATGATGTCTATTCTTTAATCCGACAAGGCTACCGAAGATATCTGGCAGGCTATCTCTGGTCGATTGCTCAGCTCTTCCCTTTTAATAATCGAAGGGTTTTCTTACATTGTTGCCCAGGGGTAACTGCTTGAGCAGGATGCTGATGCAAGGGAATCTGAAATCGTGTTTTCGGCCCTGGGGACATGTTCATATGCTACTTTGGCAAACGATGCAGCTAATACATGCAATGCCACTAGGTACTGAACCAGGTGCTCTTTCTTAGCTTCTGACGCTCCCGAGGCATGGTTTATTAGCAGTTGAGAATCACTAATGAGGCGTATATTCCTGGATCCACACACCTGTGCTAACCTCAAACCAACTAAAGCAGCCTCATACTCAGCTTCATTATTAGACGTGGTAAAACCAAATCGGATCGCCTGGTGCATCATTATGCCCGTAGGGGTGGTTATCTGTACACCTGCACCGCAACCACTGACGTTTGACCCTCCGTCAGTTCTGATAATCCATTTAAATTGTTTGTCGTCCTCAGGCGATTCTACTTTTATTGGTCAGTTGGAATGAAATTTGACTAAAAAATCAGCCAATGCCGGACCCTTAATGGTCGTCCTTGGCTCAAAATTAATATCAAAGTCGCCCAGTTAGACCGACCATTTGGACATTCGTCCCGACATATCTGGGCGCTGGAGTACATATTTGAGTGGAAACGACGTTCAAACGATAATTGAGTGGGCTTGGAAGTACAGTCGTATTTTTTGTGTCGCGGTGACCAAAACCAATGTCATCTTCTCCAGTTTCAAGTACCTTGTCTCCGCATCTAACAAGCTTTTGCTCACAAAATATACCGCTTTAAGGACTGCTCCTGACTCGCTGACCAAAGCCGCACTTATTGCAAAATCAGAAATTGTCACATATAGAAAAAGAACTTCCCCTTTTAGAGGCTTTGTTAAGAGATTCAGGGATGGTAAATAATTTTTGATTCCCAAGAAGGCCTCATCACAAGTCGGTGTCCAATCGAAAGACTTTGCATTTCTCAGAACCTGAAAAAAAGGGAGCACACTTGTCAGATGAGCGAGATATGAACCGATTTAGAGCCGTTAGGCGTCCAGTTTATATCTGGACTTCCTTGATATTCCTTGGCGGGGTCATGCTTGCTACAGCTTGCAGTTGGATCGGGTCTACTTCGATTCCTCTTTCGCTAACGAGGAATCCTAGGAACTTTCCCAACCGTACTCCAAAAGAACATTTCTCCGGGTTCAGCTTAAGGTTTATGTCCCTTAGACTGCCGAGCGGGAGGGGTCGGACGTTTCGGTTAATAGCCAAATTGTGAATTATCAAGTCTTCTGGGACTCCGGCTACGTCCTCCGAGCACCAAGCGAACAAATGCAAATTCTCTTGTAGTAGTAAAATCAATTTTGCCTTGAAAACCGGGGACAAATTAGTTTGGATTTGCAAGATTTTCCCTTTTGTAAACTGGTATCTCTCGCAATCCTCATTGGTAGTAGGGCTCTCAATTTTGGGTTTCGGGTCGTGTTCGTGTCGGGTTTGACCAATCCGAAATTTTAGTACCTGTGACACGAACCCGAAATTCGTGTCAGGTTCAAAGACACGAACACGACCTGTTAAAAACCTGTTGGACCCGAACCCGACATGTTTGACACGAACCCGACCTGTTTGACACAAATTTTGGGTCATATCTGAAACGAACACGACCCGAAACCCGAAATTGACACTCCTAACTCATGCTATGTAGATTCAGCTAATAATAAAGGCAAAAGTTAATAAATGGAGATGCAAGGGATCGAACCTTGTACCTCCCGTATGCAAAACGAGCGCTCTGCCATTTGAGCTACGTCCCATTTTGAAATTCTATTGGTCCACTATATTTATATAAAGTCAAGATACGCTTACTTCATATATTTACACCGGCTTCACTATCACCGGTGAAGTTCTCTTACCGTAAAATATATGGTGATGATGGGTTTGCCATCTCACCTAAACATGAAAAAAATGCATGAGATACATTAAATAAATCTAAAAAAATATCAAATAACCACTAAGTTGTCACTTCTTAGAAAATAACCACTAAAATTGTAAATCAATTCATCCTACAAAATAAGATTTAATGGATTTAATGTCTATTAATAGATCTAGCACACTCACACGAATCAGATAAAAAAACTGTTAAATAATAAATCATTTTCATTTTTTATTCTCAATATTATAATCTGCATACACAGAAGATGAAAGATTCAAAACTTTGTTAATATACGTGAAAGAAGAATAAAATTCAAAACTTTATAGTGAACGATCATTTGTCCTCCCTCATATACTTATTTAAGTATATTATTTATTTTATATCTTTTAAATTTAAAATAAAATTATTTCATTAATAAAGTTTTATATGTATTTTTGGTCTTCTAATTTATAGCTCAAATTTTAAAAATAATATTATTTTATTAATAAAAATTTATTAAGTGTTTTAAATATTTTATTTTACAGGTGTAAAGGTCATTTGAGTTTTACAGGTTTGTTTCGGGTTTACATGTCTTTTCGGGTTTACGGGTCTTTTCGGGTTTTACAGGTCAGTTTCGGGTTTTACAGGTCAGTTTCGGGTGACACGAACCCAACCCGAACCCGACCTGTTTTTTTTCGAGTCGGGTTCGTGTCGTGTCTTAATTTCATCGGGTCTGAAATATCAGGTCTCTAACCCTAAAATTTCGGTTCGTGTTCGTGTTGAGTTTACAAGTCGTGTCCAAAATTGACAGCTCTAATTGGTAGTAAAAAAACTGGGAGCTTCCCTAGGATCGTCTACAGGTAACGACCCTAATAAAAGTCCCCTTAACTTCTAGTCTCGAACTTGCTCCATTCTTGATCGTCCTTTGGTGCTAACGCTGCACGATAGCATTCTCTCGCTGCTTTCTAGTTGCTTCTTACTACCCCACATTGTTACCGACCACGTACTTTAAGCATTGATGAATAGTAGATGTCACCGCATGCATCAGGGACAGCCATGATCTGCCAAAAACTGCGTTATGAGAAGCTGGTGAATCTACCACGACAAACAGAATTGTGACCTCTTTCTTGAACGGCCCGCGGCCGAGTTGAAAAACGCCCTCGAATTCTCCTATTACAACTGCGGTCGACCCTGTAAATCCCACAATAGTCCGATCTGACCTCTTAATCATTGGGGGTTTCTTAAACTGGGAAAATGTAGACACGAAGATTATGTTGGCCGAACTTCCGGTGTCGACGAGGATGCAGCGGACTTCCTCTCCCGCAATGGTTTCCCCAATAACAACTGCGCCTTCATGAGGGTCGGCTATGTCCCTCATGTCATCGTCGTCAAAATATAAAATTGGTGATGGGTTCACCGCACATGGGGAGACGTCTGAGCCTCAAACTGAGTCGTCAAAATCACAATATGTCGTTTCCGGGGAGAATGGGTGATCCCTGCCATAGAGTCACCTCCAAAGATAATCAAAGATTCAAAGTATTGACAGAGGCTGCTTACCTTCCTTCAGCCTTCCACAACCTCTTCTTCTATGACACCGATGATATTACGACTGACATCGGGGTTGATATATTCGACGATATGTCAAAAATATCTGTTACTTCAGAAATTTCCATTGTTGTTTCCGACTTTTGTACTGTCACAATTTCTTTCGAAGCCGCACCCTGTTGTGCTTTGTTATTTACATACTCAAGTAGTTTTTTGCTTTGTATCAGTATCTGTATTTCCCTTTTGAGAGAAATACAGTCCTTGGTATCGTGCCCCACATCCTCATGGTATCTGCAGTATCGATTATTTCTGCTTTCCCGGGGCGTTGGGATAGGAAAGGGTCTTCAATGAATCCTACTTTTTTTAGTCTTTTCGTAGATAGTAGATATGCACTCAATTAAGTCAGTAAAGTAGGCAGGTCGGATCAATTTGTTAGAAATGGGTCGTGCGACCACCTGATTGGTCTGTTTAGTCCTCTGAATTTGAGGCGTCAGGGGTTTGGCAAGAATGGGTTGAGCCGGCGGTATCGTGCTGATTGATTGAGCCTGTGGGACGTAGCAAGATTGACTGCGCTGCTAACTCAGAGGCCTCGGTTTCCTCAATCAATATTTGCTTTTCCACATAAGCTAAAAGGGCGGAAAAGCTAAAAGCCTGCTTCTTTGTGACCGCTTGTTTCATCGGTCTTGGGAGCAGCCCTAAATGGTATCCCGTCAAAGCTACATTCTCCTCGCAGTGATCAAGGTCGGTCTTTGCATCAATAGATCACCTGGTATAATCCCTGAGGCTCTCTCCCAGCCTTTGTTTACAGTTTACGATTGTGTCTTCATTAGCTCAGAAGCTTTTGCTTCCCACGAATTGTTGTCGGAACATCATCCAAAACATCCTAAAAACAATTATGCAGCCCTGTGGTAATCAATTGTACCACTTAGATGCTCAGTTCTTGAAGGTCATTGAAAAGGCTTGGCACAACAACTTGTCGTCGTTATCGAAACTCAACATGAAGTTCTTAAAAGCTTCCAAATGGTTGTCAGGATCTTTTTTGCCATCATATTTTTCTAGTTTAGATATATCAAATCTCTTCGAGAGATGTCCCGACAGTATCTCATCTGACAGTAGCGATGATCTCCAATTCAGCCCAAAACCGAATGCGTCGTCGCCGAGTCCCTCAGTGGGAATTCCATATAATCCTTCATTTCCTGGGTTAATGAACTGGCTGCTGACTCTGTACCCGTGCGTCTGGCTAACTTACGGTTGCCACTGGACCTGGGGCAGAACTACCCGTTCCTCTCTACTTGCTGTAAGCATTTCTTTTTTTTTAGAATTTGGTGTTCTTTTTTCGGTGCTGTCTTTCTTGAACTTAAGCGATTCGGAATGCAGTGCCCTATTGCGTAAGGATTTAATTTTTCTTGCAAGCTTATTTCGTCTTACCCTGCGCTGTTATTCTCTACCTGAGGAATTGTCTGAAGTGAAATCAGTGGAGCTGCATCGATCATCTTTCGAATACCACTTTGCCTTTGCTTCCCGATCCCTGTCCGGCTGGGACTCCCGATAACCGTGACCAGGTCGGGCGTCATTATGATGATCCTCTCTCGGGGAGTCTTCTTCGCGGTTGTCGATCATCGGTTCTTTCCCTTTTCCTTCACGGGATCTTTTCTCGTTTAGGGCTCTCTCATTCTTATTGTTCAGCTTTGTGATATCCTCCATCAATTGTCTCATTGTCATGATAAGAGTCGATCGCTTATCACGACAATGTGCATAGTGATCATGGTCGGGGGCTCCTTCGCCTTGAGACGGTAAAATAGCTCGCGTCGTCACTCTCCCGACCCCTTCCCCAGTCGTCTCGTCATTCATTGTTGAAATAAAGTCGTGATTTCAAAGAAACAGATGCCTTTCAAGTATCACGTGTTCCCACAGACGACGCCAATAATGAGTAAAATAATGACAAGAAAGGGGAAATCTTGGATCTAGTGCTTGATGTGACCAATGCTAAGAATGTAGAGAGAGAAAGTAGAAAGAGAAAGTATTAAAGAATGTTCACCTACCCATAAATAAAGGGGATCCCTTATATAGTGGGGAAAGTGGTCCCCATTTATGTCCCAAACAGTCCTTGTATATTTAATTGCTAGTCCTTTACATTCTACTTCTTTAACATATTGCTCTCTAATGAATAATAAATACACTAATGGGTTCATTTTATTTACCCTTTTTACAATTAATACTTTTGCTGTTGGATTCAACGAATTATTTCCTTATCAAGTCTAATAGCTTTATTGCAGAAAAATAAAGACGTGTTTGCATGTAATGTTGAACAAGTGATGAGATTTGATCCAAATTTAATATGACATTAAATAATCATTAATAGTAACTTCCAACCAATACATCAAAAAAGAAGAACCTTCTCCTCGGTAAATTGAGAAGTGATATTTAAAGAAGTAGACAAGCTAGTTAAGATGGGGCACATCAGGCATTCCCATTATTGGACATGGATAATGAACCCAATATTAGTAAAAAAGAAAAATGGGCAGTGACATATGTATCTCGACTTCATCGATCTCAACTAAACATGTCCAAGCATTTCCTTTCATACAAATTGATTAGTTGGTGGATTTCACCTTCAGAAAAGAGTTTTTATCATTCATGGATGCATACTCTAGAGACAACTAGATACCAATAAACCCCACAAATGAGGAGAATGCGACATTCCAAACAGAGTGAGGCCTCTATTCTTATAAGGTCATGTAATTCAGATTAAAAATACGGGTTTGACGTACCAAAGGTTAATCAATAAAATATTTGAGAGACAACTTGGCCAGCATAGGGAGGCCTATATTGATGCTATAATTGTCAAAAGAGACTTTGGTGACAACAACTTGAATTCCTGAGCAAATCCATTGAAACACTACTGAGGTATCGTCTCAAATTTAACCCTTTAAAAATGTTCTTTTGGTGCACGTAGTTTAAAGGTTTTAGGTTTTATTGCTATTAAAACGGGAAAACTTGATACAGACGCGCAAGACTTGGTGCAAACTTTCCATTATTTCCAACAATTCACAAATAAGATACAATTACCGAGTGAACTAATGAGCATTGTGCTAGCACCGTGCCCCTTCAAGAACTGGGAGATAAACTTAGTCAGACTCCACTTAATAGCTACAAGTAAACAACAATTTCTCATTGTGGCAGTTGGTTACTTTACTAAATGGTTTGAGGCCAAGGTGTTATCCAAGATAAGAGCGTACAGGATTTTTGATTTCCTTTAAAATCAAATTCTTTCTTAATTTGGAATTCTCGCGAATCTTCATGACCGACAACGGACCCCAATTCTAAAACGTAATAATGACAACATTCTGCCAAAGACAGGGAACAAGCCAGTATTTTTATACATCATACTACCCACAAGCTAACGGTCAAGTCGAGGTCACAATTAGAACTATCCTAGCAAGGATAAATAAAAAAAATTGGAGAGTTGAAAGAAAAAATGGCCAGAAAAATTAATCGAGGTGTTATGGGCATACAAAACTACACCTCGATCAACAACCGGAGACACCCATTTCTCGCTCGTATATAGAATGGAAGTTATTGTACTTACAGAAATAATAATCTCAATCCATCTAGTAGCTAATTATTCAGAAGTGGTCAACGACAATCGTCAATTGACCTGATTGAAGAAAGAAAATATAATGTCAAGGTTTGATCCGAGCATTACAAGATTGTATACTATAATTTGATAAAATATTAACAAGTAAGAATCTCCATAATCATTAAGGAAAATTGAAAATAGGGAGGGTTTCACCATTAACATATAAGTAAAAGAGAAGAAATAGGTCACGCCTGATTGGCTACGCAATGAGCCGCACTAAGCCATGATAAAAAAAAGAGTCAATAAAACAAAAAAAATTATAACCTAAGCTTTGAACGCTATGATAGGGGTTATACCAACCCCAGGCTATAAAGCTCAGAAAAGTGAACTGACTGAAATGTCAAGTATTTAAGACCATGCTATGTCTCACACTAAGCTTAGGTTGTTGAAGCCTATAAAGCGAACTGCTTATACATTAATGTATAAGAACTAGGGGGGCTACTGATAAGGAAAGATATTCCTGAGGGACATAAGTGCAATTAATAGGGACTAAAGTGATAAGTTCTGTAATTATAGGATTAAATTAGGCTTTAGGAGAAACCGAAGGGTTAAATTGTAAATATACCAATATGTAACCGTTTCTCTAACTAACTCACCTTGCCTATTTAAAGAGGCTGAAGGAGTTATTTTGACCTATGATATATTCAGAAGTACTTTTCACTACTTTAAATTCTCTTTGTAGACTTTCTGTTCTTAATCACTCACTACAACTTTAATTCACACCAATGATGATGCTGCTGATGATGATGATGATGATGATGATGATCATGATGATGATGATCATGATGATGATGATGATGATGATGATGATGATAATAATAATAATAATAATAATAATAATAATAATTGGCTATTTGTCTTGGACAGTATCTTTCTAATTAGTTAGTAAAAGAATAAACCCCCTAGATGAAATAGAAATAAACATGGCGCTACCAAGGGGTAGCCAAGTTGGTTGAGTTAGGTGTTATCTTTCTAATTAGTCAGTAAAAGAATAAACCTCCTAGATGAAATAGAAATAAACATGACGCTCCCAAGGGGGTAGCCGAGTTGGTTGAGTAAGGTATGCTTGTGATTAAAGGTCATGAGTTTGAGTCCCTCTGTATACGCTTTCTCGGCCGAGCCTATCACCTTGTGTGGTTTACCTTCTGGCGTTGGTTTGTAGACTATCGTCTCGGTTTACTCGAAAAAAAATAAAAAAAAATTATATAAATAGCTCTTCGACAGTATCACCATTTTTTTAGTCACAAGACTACCGATTGATTAAAAAAGATAAAAATAGTGGCAAGAGCATCTTTAGGTGTTTCATTTCTCTTCTCTTTATTTTTCTTTCATCCTTCTTCGGCATTAACAGAACCAGAAAGGACAACGATTTGCAGCGAAACGAAGATCCACAAGCTTTGTAACGATCTTATCAAAACGGTACCACCGGACTTTCAATTTCTGGATGTTTTGATTCTGATACTCGCAAAAGCACAACCGGTTCTCAAAGATCTCATCAAACAATTGGGTCTCTAAATGAAAGTGGTATTGGATCCGGAAGTGGAACCGGAAATCGCATTCTGCGTCGATAGTTCTAAAAATACTTTTGTCCACTATCAAAGTCATTATAGACAACGACGACTACAACTTTTTTTTAATTGTTTTTATATAATATGTATATAAATAATTTATAATTGAGAAGCTTTCTTTCGGGTTCTTTTATTATATAAATTCATCAGTTCCTTCCTATGAATCACCGGTGCTTCCGTTTGAAGTTTAAGTATTCGGAATCGGATAGAATGAATATGTATATAGTTTATAACCTAATTATGCGTTAAATAAAAAATAAATTTTATTTCGTAATAAAAATAATTTAAAAAGTATTACTATTAAATAACAGTATTTGTATTATATATATAAATAAGTTAAAGAAAAAGTTAAAGTTAACATTAGGTGAGATTTATATATTCAGCGAGCATCAAACTAACATGGATGCAGTGTAGCTTTGTTTGGACCTAAACAATATAACAATTTAGAAAGTGAAAGTAACTTAAAGCTAAAAAAAAGAGTAGAATAATAATTATCATTTAAAATAAAAATTATAAGGCTCCAATAATGATCTTATTCATAGTTTTTGTAGTCGTTCCGAGTTTAAGAAGAACAAATACGAAGTGTTCTAAAAACAAATTGAGTCACTTGAATCATTCTAAGTAGGTGTTTTTATTTTTGTTTAATATCTAAAAATTATTGTTTTAACTCGTCTCATTAACTTCTTTGGTTGTCAAAATATTTTCTTTAAAACATTATCTTTTGTGAAAGGGAAAGAAATACAAACAAGTGATGACTTTATTAAATATGCAGTAATAATTGAGATATTGTATATAGTGTATGCAAGCTATGAGGTCTGCAAAGTTTCAAAATAAAGTTTAAGCAGAAGTTGGTTTACTATAAGATCATGAGAGCTTTGGCCGGAAACTTGAGCATTTGATCGGGGGAGCTTCGAATGTAAGCTTGAACATGAGTTCAATAGATCTTTGGTTGGAAGTTTGAGCATTGGCTTAGGAAAAAATCGGCGGGAAGCTTGGTTAGAAGCTTGAGTAGGAACTATATAATCAATTTCTTGTAAGAAATTTTAAATTGGAATGTCTCATCATATGTAATTTAGGGTATTTATACATGTTGTTACAAGTTAAAATATTTAACTAAAATAATCAAATAGAATATTGGACTTACGCATAATAATAGTAATAATAATAATAATAAACAATAATAATTAGTCTTATTATGTTATAAATACTATGTGGATACCGGTTGAGGTAAAGTATACTTAAAGGAAAAGTCTTATAACCTAACAATTCAGTATTGGGTTGTATAGCCTTAATAAAGGTTATGGTCTCTGGTAGCGGTGAATCGATCAAGGATTATTGCAAGATGAGAAAGTAAGAGAGTGATTTAGAGAAATAAAAAAGGAATATGATTAATAAAGTAAATAGGAAGAGTTTAAAGGCTTTTACACAATTAAGTGAAATGTATTTCACTTAATATAAAAGCCTATCCCCTGACCCTAGTTCAAATGGTAGCCCACCTGCGTGGCCAATGTTAGCCGAGTCATGAAAGAAAAAGAGTTTGAGGGTCACAGTTTAAGGAATGGTTATTGTGTGTATAGGTTGATCCATACAGAAGACTACCTCACATATTTTTTAATGTTGCACACATGTTGCATGAATCAGTTTTTACATGTACATGCATTATACATATCCATTCAATGTTGAAAGGTTTGTTTAGTTACCATGAATCAGTCAGGTACGACCCTTACAAAAGGCTTGATTGATTTTGAGTTATGGCTTAGAGCCTACATTGTCTAACCTTAAATTTCTGACTCCATAGGTAATGTATAGCATGATGGTGCCTAACGTCTCCGTTAATACTTATGACGACTACGGTACATATGAATGTCCTTTCAAACCCTCGAACCTGATAAATTCAACATATTTATATTATATGTGCAATGATTTATGTGATGTGAGTATATAATATATTTATACCTTCGGTAACATATTCCAAATTATTTGGATAAAATGGAAAGAATGATATATTTATTCGTTAAGAATATGTGGATATCAATCATATAGTTATGGACTACTTTTTATTAAATATAGTAATCTAGTCATATACAAGCAAGTGTGAAAATACAGCATGAATGACTTACTTTGGAAGATCATATTTTGGCACTCGATTATCCTATTTAGGTGATTTGTTTTTTATTCCACCTACAAATTAAGAGATATGAATGATAGTTCAGTTGGAATTTTTTTATAACCGAGTAGTTCAGTTCTAAACATTCAGAAATGACAAATATTGAGGCTTAGAAAATAAATTTGTCGAAATAATATATATATATATATATATAAGTCATAAAGATAATTATGTTGCACCAAGTTTCAGACCTTAAGTAAGCCTACTTTATATTTCAATTTATATCCAGCTATTATGGATCTTTCATCCTTATTTAGTAGAAACTTGAAATCGTCAAAATTAAATAATGGTAAAGCATTGTTAATTTGCAACTCTCATAGATATTTGATCTTCATTCGGTAGATATATTGAACCGCCAAAATTAAGTGCATACTTACATATTGTGGTGATTAATGTATAGAGCAGTTGCAATATAAATTAACTCTATAGCGCGTTAGCGCCCACCATCCTCATTAAAGATTTTAGTTAATAAATTTTGCAATAATTTTATCAAATTCTATGTATCATTCATCAAAATAAATTAAAATATTAGATTGATGAACATGTATTTATCAAAAGTATTCAGGTCATATCTCTCAAAAGAAAGTGGAGAATCTAGTTGATCAAACGCTTTAGATACCCTCGGGTATCCTAACTTTATATATATATATATATATATGATGGACACATAAGACCAAGCGAAATAAAGGAAATTAGATGTATACGGAGTAGTGGAACTCTTTGAATAAAATTAGACGATTATCAAGATGACATTCATATTCATAGATAATTGGATATGATATATTTTGTTCATAGATATGGTTAGTTCTTTTATGCACATATTTCAATACCAATGGAATCCATTGACAAGTTTAAATAGTTTTTCATAGGGAGATAACTACTAAAATGAGTACATTAAGCTTTAAAAGAAGGAAAACATTGTTTAATTTTTTATATACATTTACGAATGTCTACTACAAAAAATCCTTGCATGCTCAACATTAGAAATTCATTATCCAATTTTAGATATGAGAAAATTCGGTTATTCTGAGGATATTTAGTTTAAGGAAAATATTCAATAAACAATCTTGATATTGGAAAAGAATTGTAAATGATTTATTTATAATCAAACGATAATAATTTGATCGTTATGTTTTAATCATCTCCTTATTCTCCTCTATGAATTAATGTTTAAATTCTCATTTAAGGTTAATAAGCTATAGTTGTTCATGAATATCAAACTCAACATCCTCAAGAAATTATGCAAATATAAGTTAGTACACTATATTACAACTTCAGCTTTTGTAATATCATAAAGAGTTCCACAATAATATTAAGATTATTAATGATCAACAAAAGATTCCAATTTTAGCTTTTGCAACACTATAAATAATTTCATAAGAATGTTAGAAATATTATTATGTAAATGAAGAAGTTTGTTTAAGCTTCCATAAGATCACATTCAATTTTTAAATGTTTAAATATGGTTATTATAACAAGAATGGAAATTGATGTAAGAGAATTTTTTAAAATACTATTTTAAGATAATTGTCGCACAATTTGCACACTTCGGAAAATTAAGCTTTGCTAAATAATTATTATGATCAAGTCTTTAGGAATGGTAATATTAAAAAGCATTGATATTTATATATATATATATATATATATATATATATATTACAATTTAAGAAATCTATTAATTAAAAATGATAAGTTGCACAAATAATCAATTCACAGTTCACTTGAAGATTAACAAGTTTATAACAAGCATATTTGAAATCCAATAGAGTCAACAGTTTGTAAAAACTATAAATTATTTTATAATATTAAATTTAAGTCTCTAATTGGTCATAATATATCAAAGTTGTAATTGATGAGTCCGGATTTTATCACCACTAATTATGAGGATCAGACGGGGGCAATTCAAACAAGATCCACCCATTGAATCATCCGAACTGATTTAATGTATTAAAAAATTAATCACTTCATGACTAAGCTAATTACCTACCTACTTAAAAACTAATGGGTTTTTGAACTCGACCCGAATTCATAATCATGACCCGAAAGCCCATATGGCCCAAGGTTAAAGGTATAAATACCCAACCACTTTCATTTAATGAGGGTTGAAAAAATTAAATACAACCAGGCAGCTTAATTCTCCTACTACAATCTATCCAAACATTAAATACCTTTGAAATACCTCAAACTTTGGACAAAATTACCCTCAACCAAAAATAAACCACACCAAATTGGCGACCACAGTGGGATCACGACGGTACCTGAATCTAGCATTCAAAACCATCAGGAGAAACCAGTTCGGATGAATCCGGACGTGCATGAAGTACCACCAGCTTTGGCCAAAGTGGTGGGAGAAAATGATGAATATACTATTGAGGAGCGAGATAGGTTAAAAGTTGAAATAGAAGCTCTGAGGCAGCCAAGAGGGCAGAGATGGGCATAAAATATAAATCTAAGGCGTCAGTTGCTCATCATACTGACAACCCAAGAGAACATGAGCCCTCAAAAACCCATGTGAGCACGAAAAAGACTCATGCTAGCTCAAAAAAGTCTCACCGGTCTAAACCGGTGGAGAGCTCTGATTCAGACTCAGAATCTTCCAGTAGTTCCTCAGGTGAAGATGGAATCGAATAATCCTTGTCATTCAGCAGTGATGAAGGTCGTTCTAAAAAGAAACAAAAGTTAGTCAAAAAGTACTCAAGAAAAAGGGATAGACATGGAAGGTTAAAGAGGCATATAGGCAAAGGATCGTCTCATAGCCGGAGACACGTAGATCGGATGGTGATGGATCCTTTTGCCTTCCACGATAAACCAGGTATCTTTGCAACTCCTAATGAGGATACCGTTTTCATTCGTGGCCGGAATTGGAGACAATCTCCATTGTCCTCCAAGATCCTGTCCGGGAACCTTCCTAAGAGGTTTGATAGTACAAAAATGGAAAAATACGATGGCAGTAAAGACCCGGATAACCACTTGGAACAGTTCAAAAATTTCATGATGAATTTTGATGATGACAACAAATTACTTTGTAGAGCATTTTCCCAATCATTTACGGGGAGTGCTCTGAAGTGGTACAACAGTTTGCCACGAGGCTGCATCAGAAATTTCGATACTTTTTGGGTGGCTTTTCGAAGACAGTTTGTTGGAAGTAAAGAGGTAAAGGGCAATGGAGACACAATTATCCATTGTGCCCAAGAACCAAACGAATCTCTAAAAGAATACATAATTCGCTTTGTAAACCAAAAATGGGTTGGCTGATTGCTTTGAACAAGTAGCAATAGATTCTCTGAGACATGGCTTAAACCCTGGAAACCTGGCCGATTCGGTAACCAGGAAAAAAACCATGACATGGGGAGGTTTACTGAATCAGGTCAGAAAGCAGATTAATGTGGATGAAACAAAGAAAACAAGGGTGCACAGGCAGGTGAGGTCTGCTCCGGCTGCACCAACTCCAAACCAAAACCATTCTGGGAATAAGGCTAGAGATACCGGGCAAGATCATAACAGAGCCAAAGCTCAATCTCAGCCAACTGCACCAGCCCAGAGTCAGCAATCTGAAAATAAGCGAGGGGCTTGGGTTCAACCGGAGTGGTTTGCAAAATTGAAAGAAAACGTAGCCACCATTTATGACAAAACAAAAGACAAAGTACATTATAGAAGGCCGACTGCGTTACAATCTCCTAGGGAGAGCCGCAACAACTGTTTTTGCCAGTATCACAATGATACTGGCCATACGACTGAATATTGTATTGCTTTGAAGCAAGAAGTCCAGAATTTGATTGAAAGAGGAAAGTTGGGAGCGTATGTTAAAAGAAGAGGTAGAATTAGGCCTGATAACGTTCATCGGACTGGTCCGAACAATGCAGGTACATCGGCTCCGCATGGGGCTATGGTCATAATCGAAAGATTCGACGTAGAGTCAGAATACTTGTACCCTGATCCAACCCGGAATAAAGTGGGTGTTATTGCAGAACATTGCAAGTCGATATCCGGACTTATCAATGTTTACGAGTCACTCACGATTTTCGGAGGAGACACCATGACAGCACCAACTGCTTCTTCGAGAAAGAGGCACGTTCATACTTTAACTACCCAACTGGAAGGAGGCATGACTTCCTATCAATTGCAGATTCTATTTCCCTTCATTGTTTTCGACGAGGATGACTTGAGGGATATTGCTGGTCCTCATGAAGATGTTGTTGTCATAGGAGCATCCATTGGGGGCAATGACATAAGACGAATTTTGGTGGACACGCGAAGTTTTGCCAATATTATCTTTTTAACTTC
The DNA here is from genome assembly GCA_036936605.1 of Limnanthes douglasii subsp. nivea. Taxonomy (NCBI): domain Eukaryota; kingdom Viridiplantae; phylum Streptophyta; class Magnoliopsida; order Brassicales; family Limnanthaceae; genus Limnanthes; species Limnanthes douglasii. Next base: position 861,648 of record JAUPFV010000001.1, read on the forward strand.
CTATAAAAAGGATGAAAAATCCGGTAGTAATTCAACGATCGAACAGATCGATTGTGGGTTTCACATGAAGCTCAGCAGACGTAATCGGAGAATTCAAGGATGAGGTTTTATTGGCCAAAGGCCCTTTTAAAAAGATGGTTAGAATACTATTTGTTGTGGTGGATTTTCCCACTTGTTATAATGTTATTTTGGGGAGATCTTGGCTCTCCAAGATGCATGGCGTGGCCTCAACATTCCACCAATGCTTGAAATATGTTGTGCAAGGACAAGTGGGAGTTGTTCGGAGCAGCCAAAAGGTAGCAAGAGAGTGTTATGCAACAGCGCTGGCTCTTCGGACGTTGGGGGCGGTTCGGATCAATGAGGAATAGCAGTTTGAGGGGCCCTCTAGGGGAGAGGGTGAAATTGATGACCCTAGGGAGACCCTGGAGTTTTAATACCGATTAAAAAAGTTGCAACACATTCTCTGGCTGAAGGAAAAAGTGTCAAGATAGGATCCAAGATGACATCGGAATTAAAGGGTAAAGTGTTAAAATTCTTGAAAGACCATCAGCATGTTTTTGCTTGGTGCAATGCTGATGTTACCGGAGTACCAGTAGATATTATATCGCACCAACTGTCCATGCGAAGGGATATAGCACCTGTGATACAAAAGATAAGACCTTTTTCTAAAGAAAAGGTTGATGTTATAGTGGAAGAGGTTGACCAGCTTACTACAATGGGGCACACAAAGGAATCTCAATACCCTTTATGGACAGCCAATCCGGTGTTGATAAAAAAGAAAAATGGCAAATGGCGTATGTGCATCGATTTTACAGATTTAAACAGAGCTTGCCCAAAGGATTTGTACCCGGTCCCCCGGATTGATCAGTTGGTAGACTCCACATCTGGAAACAAGCTACTATCTTTTATGGATGCCTTCTCCGGGTATAATCAGATTCAAGTGGATCCAAAGGATCAGGAACATACTACATTTGTTAGTGATAGGGGACTTCATTGTTACAAGGTAATGCCATTTGGGTTAAAAATGATAGGGCTACTTATCAAAGGTTGGTGAACAAGGCTTTTTCTGATCAAATTGGAAGAAACATGGAAGTTTACATTGACGACATGATGGTTAAAAGTATGGACGAAGAGCTACACTTAGCAGATCTCCAAAAAACTTTTGCTAACCTAGTAAAAGTAAATTTGAAATTAAACCCAGAAAAGTGTGTGTTTGGAGTACAGTCCTGGAAATTCTTATGGTATGTGATAAGCAAGCAAGGGATACAGCCAGATCCGGACCACCTTAATGTTTTACTACAAATGGAGCCTCTTCGGAATATTAAAGGAGTACAATGATTGACTGGGAGGATGGCTGCGTTAAATCGATTCATTTCAAGGTCTTCGGATAGGTGTGCCCCGTTTTTTCAAACTTTGAAAGCTGTAAAGGACCTCAGTTGGTCCTCAAAGTGTGATGAGGCCTTTGATGAAATTAAGAAGTATTTGTCTTCCCCTAAAACTTTGTTTAAACCTGTTGATGGAGAAATGCTTTATGTGTATTTAGCCGTTTCTGATTACGCAATAAGTGCAGTATTGGTAAGAGAGGTGGAAAATTACCCTCATCCGGTGTACTATGTCAGCAAAAGTTTGATAGATGCAGAAAAACGATATTTCAAACTTGAGAAGTTAGCACTGGCCCTGGTAATTGCTGCAAGAAAAATGAGGCCCTATTTTCAGGCTCATTTTATCATTGTCCGGACTTCTTTTCCTTTGAAAAATGTTCTCCAAAAAGCTGACGTTTCAAGTAGAATGACCAAATGGTCAGTAGAGATGGGAGACTACGATATTGATTTTGCTCCTCGAACAGCAGTCAAAGCCCAAGTTGTGGCTGATTTCATAGTTGGATTTCATTCAGATAGGGATACTAAGCAAGCAATTGGTGTGAAAGACAAAACATTATGGGTGGATCAAGTACCATATGATGTGGTGTTGGGGTATGTTTAACTTCTCCGTATGGTGACGAAATGTACCAAGCTATATTTTTTGCTTTCAGGGCTTCAAATAATGAGTCTGAATATGAAGCTGTTATAGTTGGTTTAAAATTAGCTCTTATATGTGGAGCCAAAAGGGTCAAGTTAATGAGCGATTCTCAGCTTTTTATCCATCATGCACAAGGTCAATCCGAAGTCAAAAAGGAACAGCTGTTAAATACTTACTTCTTCTCAAAGAAGTGGCACTTAATTTCAAAATCATCACTTATGAACACATACCCGAACAGAAAATACCCTAGCAGACTCTTTGGAAACCATAGCCTATACTGAGTCCTACCCTTGGATTCATGTGCTGGAGTGTCCATCCATTCAAATCAATCCGAATAAGGAAGAAGAAAGTTTGAATATACGGATTAAAAAGCCTCAAGATTGGAGATTTCCTCTCTTTCAATACCTCTTGGATGGCATCTTGCCTCCGGAAAAAGCGGTAGCAAGGAAAGTAAAGTACAACGCTCGTGGTTTTGTCATTCTAAGAGATGTTCTTTATAAAAAACATCTTATAGTAAACCTCTTTTACGATGTTTGGAGGTCGACAAATCTCAAATAGTACTCTCCGAATTACATGATGGTGAAGGATCAGCACACTGTGGATTCAAGGCTCTAACCAGAAGAGTTTTATTAGCTGGGTACTATTGGCCCTCTATAATGCAAGATGCCAAAGAGTTGGTAAAAAAGTGTGATCCATGCCAGCGATATGGTAATGAAATCCATACCCCAGCTGTCCCTTTGGAATCAATTTCTGAGCCAATACCTTTTGCTCGTTGGGGGTTGGATTTGGTGGGACCTCTACCCATGGCATCCGGGGGGCGCAGAACTATAATCGTTGCTATTGATTAATTTTCGAAGTGGGTCGAAGCATCTCCATTGACAGGAACAACATCAAAAGCTATTATAAAATTCATTTTATCCAATATCTGTTTCAGATTTGGAATTTCACAAAAGATAACCACAGACAGTGGACCACAGTTCGATAACAAAGAAATGGAGAAGTTTTGTGCTTCTAGAGGCATACAACACTGCTTCTCTTCTCCTTTCCACCCACAAGCAAATGGTTAGGTCGAAGTGGCCAACTGGACAATACTATCTGGTCTGAAGAAGAATTTAGAAGGGGCTGCTGGAAAATGGCCAAGTTACTTGCAAGAAGTTTTGTGGGCTTACCGAACCACTCCCGTGGCTACAACACAAGAATCTCCCTTTGCCTTAGTATATGGGATGGATGCCATAGCTCCCATAGAAGCTACTCTCCCTTCATTTCGGGTTCATAATTTTTCCGAACACACTAACGAAGTGGCAGTCAGAGGCCAACTTGACTTAATAGAAGAAAGAAGAGTTAAGGCTCACCTTAGAGCTGCACACTATCAAGGTTTGATGAGAAGCATGTTTACTTCTAAAATTAAGAGAGGGGATTTTCAACCAGGAGATAAGGTATTGAGAAGCGTTTTCCTACATACTAAAGAGAAGCAGTTATGTAAGTTGGCTCCAACTTGGGAAAGACCCTATGTGGTCATTGAAAAGCTTAAGCCTAGGATATACCGGCTCCAAGACAAAGATGGAAGGATTTTGAATCACCCCTGGAACATTGAACACCTCCGTTTGTACTTAATAGAAACTATGTAAATATTTATTTGTTTAAAAGTTCATGTAAATATTTGGGGGCATACTCTTTCCTACCCTGGTGGTGCAGGGAAGTTTTAATGAGGTGTCCGGGTTTTTTTATAAAATTTGATGCCTTCTTAAAAGATTCAGAGTGTTTCAATTAAAAGTTTTCTCTGAAATTTTTTATCAATAGCAAACCGGATTAAATTAGTGAAGTGATGACTACTTAAACATTGGTCATCGGAGAATTTAAACACTCTCACTTTAAAATACTTGTGAAATAACTAAGGGCTGTTTGAACATTAGCTACCAAAATTGAAAAAATTATGAAAGAATGCAAGAGTTGTGCAGAATGAAACTACCCATTAATATATACGAAATGCCTTGGCCATCCAAGGACTTTGAATTGTCAAAACAAGAAAGGTTTATCCGGACAAGGACCGGACACGGTTACAAAAAATGCCTTGGCCATCCACGGACTTTGGTTCAATCACAAAAAATTAAAAAGATAATTGATACTCTAAGACTGAGATTTTGATGATGACTCAGCCTCACATAGCTTCTTCTTTGAGTCGTCATCCGGGCTCTCCCCTGTCTTTTCTTCGTCATCGGTGGTGTCATCCCAGCCACTGGAGTAGCCATGCATATCACCCTCAGCCAAAGTATGGTGGAGAATATCTTCGTACTCCACAAATCGCCATAAATCTCCCAATGTCCTCTTCGGAAATTTTTCATGAAAGAGCAGGACCATGTATGACTTGACTTCAGTGTACCTTTCCTCATGAGAATCTATAACCTCATTGGTATAAGCATCAATCCTAGCTTGGATTGTTTTCTCCTACTCCCTTAACAAGTCAGCCTTTTCTTGCTCAGCCTTGGACACGCTGTTTTCAAGAGAGATCTTGTCATTAGTTAAAGCCTGAATGATGCTATCTTTGGCCTTTACCTCCTTTTTTGAAGAAAATAGGTCTTTTACCAGATCGGATTGCTTGAGCTGGAGTTCTTTAACAACTTCTTCCGAAGTGGCCAACATTTTGGCCAAGTCCTCCCTGACTTTTCTTCAACTCCTCATTCTCTTTCCTCAATACCTCAGTATACCGGTTGGCACTAAGAAGATCGCTAGACAGCTTCTCTTTGTCAGAATTAAGGGTATTAATGATGGTTGATTGATTTCGTACTTGCTTCTCCAAAATAAGCACTGGCTAAACATTGCTCAGTATGAAATAAGCGATGACATCTCTTTCACTTGAGACAGAAAAAGACTTACCATTAAATGTGACGGTGTTCGATGAACTTGGGGGAAGGTAGGGCCCAGCAAAATCATCTCTGGGGAGACCTTCAAAATAGAGATCAATACCCTCAAGCCCAGTGATGTCGACACCATCAATACTGATATCCCCTCCTCCAACCTCTTTGGTTTGAAAGTCATTGGGGATCTCTTCAGCTCTTGTAGGATCAGTAGGGTCAACTGGAGGCAGTGGCTCCGGAGCCCGGAGAGAAACCCCATCTCCCTTGGAAGTTTTCTTTTTCTTGGCATCCCGGTCTCCACCTTCTGCTCCCCTTTTTCTAACCTTTTGGGGTTTTGGAGACTCAGCTACTTCCTTAGTGCTCTCGTGTTCCACTACTTGTAGTAAGGAATCATCAATTTACCCTTGACCTTGTCCCTCTGGGTTTGTTGGGACAGTTTCCTCCACCTCGGTTGGATTAGCCTCAACCACATCTTGCTTGGATTTAGCTTTTTTATCATTCATCTTGCTTGGGGCTTTAGCTCTGCCCGGCAAGACCAATTTCCCATCATTTCCCTCTGTCTTCCGGAGAATCACTCCCGGAGGGGGTGGAGTGGTTAATTCCTCCTAAGACAGATCCCTCCGGCCCGTTGTATTCCAAAGATAGGATCTGGTCAAATTGCCTCCGGTAAAGCAGTTGTGGAAGTGGTTGGCCCATTTTGCAGCTGCCCAAGCATTCAGCTTGGCACAAGTACTCTGTCCGGCCTCTAAGTAATCACTGAAGTCCTTGGGCAGCACTACCAAAAAGCAATAGAAGGAGAATTAGATAAAAAATTTGGTATCAGTTAAAATATAAGTATGTGGTAAGATTGTTACCATCACTACGCCATCTGCTGGTAAGCATGCTTGGATTGACGCCAGTTTTAATTTTCTTTCCATTCTCCCAGGCACCGCTGAAAAACAGAAATTGAGTCTTCTAGCTTTTCTCTGACTCAAGTAAGTCATCTACCACCTTGTAGTCATCACTCATGTTGAAGTGATAGAAAGGGATGACATGATTTCTGCAGAGACTTGCTATAGTAGCAAATTGCTCCATCGGAAGAGGAATTCCGGAGAGCCTTGAAGCCATGATACATGCCATGAAGGTGAATCATGCTTTAGGGATTAGCTGGTTTGGGCAAAGCTTTATCAGATGAAAATATCTGACTATTTCTGGGTTTAAGGGAAACCTAAGTCCCCATTTAAATAGCTCTGTATGGATGACAATCTCGTTGAGTTTACAATCCATGGGCGTCTCCGGATCAACTGGAATCCTTACTTTAACATTCTCTGGAATTCCCCACTTCGTCCTCATCCGGCCAAGTTCAGCTGTGTGAATGAAAGCATATTTGATTTTCTGCATGGCCAACAAATATTTAACACTTACTTTGCGGAAGCAAGGCCCCACCTTTCCCACAAGGCACTATGGTAGGTCTGGATGTTTCAAACACACTTTTTTCTTGCCTTTGCTCTTCCTAGTAGTGGCAGCCTCGCTTGTTTGCCCGTAGACGTTAGTCTCGAAAGGGGCTTCCTCAATGCTGTCTTCCATTACATCCTCCATTACCATTGAGGGATTGTCAGCTGTTTTAGGAAGAGAAGAGCTAGTAGTTGGCTCGGTAGGCCCTCCAGATTGTTGAACCTCTTTTTCCTCTTGTGGTCTAGAGTCCAGTTGGGGCTCGGACCCAGAGGTCTCTTTTCGAAGACTTGAGCTAGTTTCCTCCGGACCGGACAGCTTGTCCTTGGGAATTTTGATGGGTGCTTCTAACCCTGTGGTTTTACTTTTTGCCCCAGATTTTGAAGGCATGGATTGTGATTTAGGCTGTGTGCCAGCAGCCTGCCCTTTTACCAGACGACCCCTTCATCTATCTACCAGTTTCTCTAGGAAAATATCAGCATCTGTCCCCATGGCGATGAATAGGAAAGGTTTTCTAAGACTTGTAACCGCATGTTCTAGTTCAACAACAGGCTCTGACTCTTGAACCGATGAGCCCGAGACGATTGGAGAAAGAGTGGGTTGAAATAACCTTCTGGGTGTAGAACTCTTGGCAGAAGATGAACCCCGATCAGGCTCTAAGCTTGGTGTATTAGACTTGTCAACATGAGAAACAAGGAGGCCTGCAGCAATGCGCTTTTCTCTCTCGACCTTTTGAGCTTTTTATATCTCCGATAAATTGAGCCACCCAACTTTTACCAAAGCGTTTCTTGCTGTGAACATAAACTCACACCAAAACAAAGGTTTTTTGAGTGATGAAAGTTTTGGAGTTTAACAGAGTAGAGTTAATGAAGATGATAAAACAGGGAAAAGTGAACTCATTTATAGTAAAGGAACAAAAGATGTTTTGATACCTAGGATAATTCGAAAGGGTAAATGTAATGATTAAAGACGGCGCTGATGTCACCTGCATTAAATAAAGAAGTTACTTTTCGAAGCAAGTGGGAGCGTCATTCTAGAAGGAAAACGGCCGGTGTGGCGAATTAGAGGGGGACACGTGTCCCACTATCTCTGGCAAAACTGCTCAACTTCTAAGGGTTTTATTCTGTCCGGATAAAGTCGTTGCGCTTTTCAAACCATCCGGAAAAAGTTGTGATTACACTTGAAATATTTTTTAGGTCTTGCCAAAGGTCTTCGAACACAACCTAAAAAAGGGGTTACTAAGGAGTCCGGATTTTATCACCACTAATTATGAGGACCGGACAGGGGCAATTCGGACAAGATCCACCCGCTGAACCATCCGAAATAAATTAATGTATTAAAAACTTAATCACTTCATGACTAAGCTAATTACCTACCTACTTAAAAACTAACGGGTCTTTGAACTCGGCCTGAATTCATAATCATGACCCGAAAGCCCATATGGCCCAAGGTTAAAGGTATAAATACCCAACCACTTTCATTTAATGAGGGTGGAAAAAATTAAATACAACCAGGCAGCTTAATTCTCCCACTACAATCTATCCAAACATTAAATACCTTTGAAATACCTCAAAACTCTGGACAAAATTACCCTCAACCAAAAATAAACCACATCAGTAATCTCTTTGAGTTTTGAGATTAACTTAGTAGAGTATTATGAATTTTATTAATTTAGTAGGAGTGGATTCAAATTTAGAGTTAATTGTCGTATTAATTACCATAAGTTACAATGACATGTTACACGTCACCAAAAACAATTATGTTAATGATATTAAATCTGAAATTTATAGTTGAGGTGTCTTACGTATCAATAAACCAAGAATAACCAGGTTTACTCTTGATAATTTTGTGGGTTTATTACAAAAGACACATTAATAGCTAGTTAAAGCTTTATGATATGAAAAATACAAACTGTTAGTTTGATCAAGTTTATTTGAAATGTAAAAAAAATCCTCGTTTAAGGAGATTATTTACGTTCATAAATTTATGGGATAAGTGGATGCTACATTATGATTCAGACCTGTATATTTTATGGGATTGAAAATCATAGCACACTTAATATCATTCCATAACAAAAATATAGTTAGTTTCTTATAATCAAAGAAATAAAAATAGAGAAAATAAAACAAACTCTTTTAATTCAGTAAGATTACACTAAAGTAAAAAGATCTATTTTCTCGTTTCCATCTCTTTCTACTAATATTTCAACGTCTATACTCTTTCTTGAACATGAAATTCATGTGAGCATTCATATTTACTCATAGCGTTGTTTTGATTTCAGTGGGTGATTTTAATTCATAATTGAATTCAAATTAGCTTTCATTATTTAATATTGTATTATTGTTGTATGTATACACGTAATTTATCTATATTACAATGATTCGGTTTTAGTAGTCTAGATTGAACTATTATCAATAACTCAATGATTCAGTTTTCATATTTTCTTTGAAATTATACGATCTCATTTCAATATGACCAGTTAAGTAGTTGACACGTGTTGATGACAGGTTCCAATCATACGATCATGCCATACTTCATCAAAGGTCAGGGTTCACTAAGTTGATAGTTAAAAATATGTTTTATTATAGAACCATTACATAATATGAGTCATGGTAAAAATTTTGGTTTGTTGTTAGCTATCTCATGACGTGAATGGACATTCAAATATTATTCGTAAACAAGAGCGTTATGTAGTACATAATTCAAATTGATATATTTCAGTACACATGAATGATCCAAGTAAGATATTATAAGAAAATCTTAAATTGGAGTATTCATGTATGTTGTTACAAGTCCAATTACTTTACTAAAGTAATTAATCAAGAATATTGGACTTGAGAATAATCATAATCATAATCATAATCATTATCATAATCATAATCATAATAATATAATAATAATAATAATAATAATTTGTCTTACGTTTATACCAAAACAAAAATTAGTCTTATGGTGCTGTAATAATCTGTACTTAGAGGGAAGGTCAGGTCATTTAACTTAAGAATCAATATTAGGATTTGGAAGCCCAATAAGGATTATGATACATCTTGAATCCATTAGAAGTTATTGCAAAATTATAAATTAAAAGAGTGATTTAGAGTGATGGAAAATGACATGTGGTTAATTAGGTAAAGGGAAATATTTTACAGACTTTTAACAATTAAGTAAAATTTATTTCACTTAATATAAAATCTTATCTCCTTTAACATCTGAAATATTTCTGTCATTTTTTTAAATTCCAATTCTCTTTTTTGTCTTTATTATATATTGTTCTTGCAAGGTTCTTACATGGCTACAATCCTACTCCTTCAACGATTTTTCTTGTGCTAAATTAAAAGTTATTAATTTCTTAAACCCTCTTCCACGATTATTTCACAAAGACTTCCATTACAGACCTTATATATTCTTCAAAGAGAAAATGGATCACCGGTAAGTCTTTAACATTATGTTCTTATTGATTCCACATATTTGGGAATGAGATTCATAAATAAGAAATGAGGGTATGGATACCCTTGATAAATATGCATGTTCAAACATTTCTCTCACTCTTGGTTGATATTGTTGATGTCTTCTCCCTTAGTATGTGAGCTTCCCAAATATGATAAGATAATATAATAACATATAAATGATTACTTTTTTATAATCCTAATATTTCATCTTACTTTTCTTTATTTTTTTACGCGAACTGAAGTCCCTGGTAGTCGGGGGCATTTTATTTTTATAATTTTTAAGTTATTTTGGTTACTTTAAAAATAAAGCACCTATAAAATTAGGGAATTTGTATCAGTATGGTTGGGTTTTGGATTTGTTAGATGTATTAACTTGTTTCATTTTTATCATATTTAATTACTTTGACTTGAAAAATGAAGTAAGAGTCAAAGCCATTGCTTCCTCCTACCACGAGGGGTTACTTTCTAATTGGAGGAATGCTCTTAGGGCACTCCGACTGCTTGTTTTGGCCAGCTATGATAGCATTTATAAATTTTTAGGAGAACTTTAGAGCTTCAAACAACTTAGACCAACCATTAGTTAAAACCTTTTTTAAGTTTTGGTGGCCCGTGTTAACCCTTAGAATGAAGTTTCTTCAATTTTCTGACATCTCAATTGGCTTATGCCAAATCTTAGTCAGAAGCCTCTTTAAGTTTCGGAAAACTTAGATCAATCATTAGTTGTAACTGGTATGGATAAAAGTAGCCTGAGGGTAGGCTGGTAATTTCAAGTGGAGTTTTAGGGCGGTGTAAGGGTGTTTCACGGTGGTGTGGTGGTGTTTAACGGTGTTTCAAAGTGTTTCAGGGTATTTCAAGGGTGGAGAGAGAATTAAGCAGCCTGGCAGCAGTTAATTTTTTTTACCCATAGTTAATGCTGGTGGTTGGGTATTTATAGTGTGAAATTTGGGCCCTTATGGGCTTTCGGGTCAAGTTTAATGGACCCGGGTCATGTTAAAAGACCCACAAGTTTTAAGCAGATGTGCAGGTAGCTTAGTCAGATAGTGTTTAGGTTTTTTAGTACTTTAGTCATAGGTCGAACTGCCTTAGGTTTATAGTGTTCGAATTTATCTGTCCGGTGAAAAAGTCATGTTCGGATTAATATGATTGGAGTCTGTCCGAATTTTACGGGGAGATTTACCTTGGACTACCCCTCCGGGGAGCGCTTCGAATTCGGACTCATCAGGAGCCCCTTTTTTAGGTTTTTGAACAAGTATCTTTGTCAAAGAACTGAAAAACGGTCCGATTGAGGAGGTGGTCTTCCAATTCGGAGAGTTGAGGACAGGCCCGGACAGCCCAATCGTTACGAATTCTAAACGGTTCTTGTCAGAGTTAGTGGGACACGTGTCACTCTCTGGTTGGTTACTTCAGCCGTTTTTTCACCTTGAAAGTTGTACCACTATCTCGAACACGTTACCTCTTTAAATGCTTTTGATGATGTCAGCGCCGTTTTTTAATCATTGCCCAACTTTTCGAATTCTCCTAGGAATCAAACCCTCTTTTTTACATTTACTATAAATTCCATTTGTCTTTCACAGTCTCATTTTCACTTTCACTTTGTCATTTCACTCAAAACTTCATCTCTCTAAAACTTCAAACTTTCCTTAGTTGTTTTTTGTTCACAGCAAGAACAGCTCTAATCAAGGGTGGCTGGCTTAATCTCTCAGAATTAGAGAAAGCTCAAAGGGTTGAAAAAGAGAAAAGGCTTGCAGCAGGACTTCCAGCGTCGCCTGTCGAGAAACCAGCCCCTTCAATCGAAGAGTCTGATAGAGGTTCGTCTTCCTCGAAAGGTACGAAACCTAAAAAATTCTTTCAATCAACACTATCCCCCATAGTATCTGGCTCATCAGTCCAAGAGTCAATCCCTATCGTTGAACCGGGGGTCACTGTCACAAGTGTTAGGAAGAAATCCACTTTCCTTGCTATGGGGTCCGATTCCGATCATTCTCCAGACAAACTAATCATGAAAAGACCAAGCAGATTGGTTAAGGGACTCTCTTCAAAAAATACCAGCGAGTCAGGGTCCGGGGCAGCTGTTAGGACTCTCCGGGAAAGGCCGGTTGGTCCGGAGGCCAGCAGTCCACTACCTCCCAAGGAAACCTCGATCTCAGAAACTCAAACTGAGGTGAGAACTCAAAAACATACATCGAGTCAACAGTCCGGAGGATCAGCTGTGCCAAGCTTCATCCCTCCCCGGGCTGTTTCTGCAGAAGCTCCCCCAACAGTAATGGAGGAGAGGATGGAAGACTCCACTGAGGAGGTTAGGTTTGAGTCCGAGTCTTCCGGACAAGCTGAAACTGCTGTAGTTGTTGCCAAGAAGGGCAAAGAGGACTTGTATCTGAGGCGTCCGGATCTGCCGGAGAGCCTTGAAGGGAGAGTAGGGCCCTGCTTTCATAAGGTAGAGTTCAAGTACCTTTTGTCTTTGTTAAAGACCAAGTATGCGTTTATTCATACTAGAGATTTGGGACGGTTTCGCACTAAGTGGGGGATCCCTGAAAACGTTAAAATCCGAATTCCCATCGATCCGGAGACCCCAATGGATTGTAAAAGGAACGAGATAGTCTTCTTTACGGAGCTATTCAACTGGGGACTTAGGTTCCCACTGGATCCAGAGATAGTGCGCTATTTCCACCTAGTCAAGCTATGCCCATCACAGCTAAGCCCCAACGGATGGTATGCTTTGATGTCATGCATTATGGCATCTAGGTTGTCCGGAATTCCTCTTCCAATGGAAGAGTTTGCTGTTGTTGCTAGTTTGTGCAAACACCATCAGTTCCCTTTCTATCACTTTAATATGGGGAATGACTTGAAAGCCGTCGATGATCTCCTGGAATCGGAGAGTAAATGGAGGAGCCAATTTTTGTTTGTAAGTGGCTCATGGGAGAATGGTAACAAAATCAAGGTCGGGGAGAATCCTAGCCTTCTTCGAAGTAGATGGAGGAGCGATCGTAAGTTTTCCTTTAATTTTCTGTTCGAACTTCTCTTTTCATTAAAGTTTATTCTAACCAATTTCTCTTTTGTTCTAACAGAGCTGCCAAAGGAGTTCGGGGACTACCTCAAAGCCGGACAGGTCACCTGTGGCAAGATAAATGCATGGGCCGCAGAGAACTGGGAGAACCGGTTTCACAAAGCTTTTACTCCTGGGAACTTAGCGAGATCCCATCTGTGGAACACCACAGGTCGGGGGGATCTATCCTGGGAGGAGTTCTCCACCCCACCTGATGAGGATGTAGTTTTGAGAAGGTCTCATGAGTTAGATGGGACCCTCTTCCTTCCTGTCCGGGCCAAAGCCCCAAGTAAAATGAAGGGCAAGAAGAAGAAAAGCAGGAAAGCGGTAGAGGATGCTGAGAAAGAGGTCCCAACAGGCTCAGAGGTGCCAGCTCAGGCTCAAGTCGATGCAAACCTTCTACAGGTGGTAGAACAGGAGAGCGAGAAACAAAGAGCGAAGTCCCCAAAACCCTCAAGGGCTTCTAAACGGACTCGTAAGCAAGCGAGTGACAGTGCTGATATGGAGGTCAAAAAGAAGAAGATTTCCCAAGGAGAGGAGCTTGCTCTCCGAGATCCGGAGCCCACTTTCCCAACTGATCCAACCTTAGCCGAAGAGATCCCAGGGAATCTTAATGAAGGGATTCCAATGGAATTTCACACTGATGAAGTGGATAGGGGAGAGATTAATATGGATGAAGTGGATGTCACCGGTCTGGGCCCCCTAGGTGATTACTTCCTTGGCCTGTCAAGAGATGAGTTCGCAGGGCCATATGTTCCTCCCAGTAGTTCCAACACAGTAAACTTCAATGGTAAAACTTTCTTGGTCTCCAGCGAGAGGGATGTCATAGCTCATTCCCTCCTTAGCAACGTACAACCAGTACTTATCCTGGAAAGGCAAGTCCGGAGTCAGGCAGAAACCATCAAAGAACTTAAGTCTGAGAAGGAGAAACTGTCCGATGACCTCAGGACTGCCACTACTAAGGTTGACTTGCTTAAGGAGTCGAACGAACAGCTGAAGGAGAATCAAGAGAAGAGCAACACAAAAGTTGCTTCTTTAGAAGAGACCGTAAGAGATCTCCGGGCTAAGCTATCTGGATTGGAGAAGGACTTGACAGCCTCAAGGGGAGAAACTGCAGCAAAGGAGAAAATTGTCACCAACCTGACCACTGACAAACTTGCTTTAGAGAATGCAGTGACTCAGGCTGTTGAGGAGAAAGCTACTTTGGTGAAGGATCAAGAGGCCATGATCAAGGCCAAAATCAACGCTTATGCCAGGGAGATGATACGGAGTGAAGAATTAATGGTTGAGAAAGTGAAGTCCGACATGGTCCTCTTGTTTCATGAGAAGTTCCCGAAGAGGAGATTAGGGGACTTATGGCGTTATGTGGATGACGATGATCTCCCCTACTGGACCATGGTTGATGAAGGGTACACTGATATATCCTCATCTGGTGATGAGGAGGAAACCGGAGAGAGTCCGGGTGAGGAAGAGGTTGACCCCAAAGGCAAGAAGGTCATTGAGGAAAAAAGCGATATCAAGAGCAAGAAAACAGATGAGGGTGAGCCATCTTCAAAGGCTCTAACTTAACTTATAATTTGTTTTATTTATCTTCTGTTTGAACCAAAGTCCTTGGAAGGCCAAGGCACCTATTTGTGATGCTGTCCGTTTTATCCGGACAGATTTTTGTATTGTGCTCAAACTTGTTCTAAAAAGTCCTTGGAAGGCCAAGGCAATTTTAAATTTGTTGAATGAACGTTTTATCTTGCTCAACCACTCTCTTATTTCATAGTCTGTTTAAATATCTTAGAGTTTAAGTAATTTCAAATCATCGTGTTATGAGAGTGTTTAGTTTCTCTGGCTAGAATTTAAGTAGCCCTTAGATCTTTCAGTCCGGGTAGTATGACAATCAACAGAATTTTGCAAAAACTTAGAAAATTGTTTAAAAAGGCTCCAAGTTTTATTGAAAGCTCTCCGTGGCGCCGAATAGAGGAAGTGGTATGCCCCCAAATATTTACATGGATGTTTAAACAAGTAAATGTTTACATAAACTTCATTCCAAGTACATTCGAAGGTGTTCAATATTCCAAGGGTGAGTTAAAACCCTGCCATCTTTGTCTTCCAACCAGTATGTGCCAGGCTTGATTCTTTCAACCACAGTGTAGGGACCCTCCCAAGTTGGGGCCAGCTTTCCGAAGAGCTTTTCCTTGGTATGCAAGAAAACTTTCCTCAACACCTTATCTCCTGGTTGAAAGTCCCTTCTTTTAACTTTAGAAGCAAACCTGCTTCTCATCAAGCCCTGATAGTGTTCCACTCTGAGATGAGCTTTTACTCGCCTTTCTTCAATTAAATCAAGTTGATTTCTAACTGCAATTTCATTAGCCTGTCCGGAGAAGTTGTGGACCCGAAAGGAGGGAAGTGTCTTCTCTATGGGGGCTACTGCATCCATCCCATAGACCAAGGCAAAAGGGGATTCTTGTGTTGCAGCCCCAGGTGTTGTCCGGTAGGCCCACAAAACTTCTTGCAAATAACTAGGCCACTTCCCAGCAGCCCCTTCCAAATTTTTCTTTAAACCAGACAGTATTGTTTTATTAGCCACTTCAACTTGCCCATTGGCCTGTGGGTGGAAAGGTGAAGAAAAGCAGTGCTGAATACCTCTTGAGGCACAGAAGCTCTCCATTTCTCTGTTGTCAAACTGTGGCCCATTGTCTGTTGTTATTCTCTGGGGGACACCAAATCTGCAACATATGTTGGATAGAATGAATTTTATAACAGCCTTTGATGTTGTCCCTACCAAGGGGGCTGCTTCTATCCACTTCGAAA
The DNA here is from genome assembly GCA_036936605.1 of Limnanthes douglasii subsp. nivea. Taxonomy (NCBI): domain Eukaryota; kingdom Viridiplantae; phylum Streptophyta; class Magnoliopsida; order Brassicales; family Limnanthaceae; genus Limnanthes; species Limnanthes douglasii. The sequence continues at coordinate 877,247 of JAUPFV010000001.1, forward strand.
AGTAGTCAATAGCTACGATTATGGTTTTACGCCCTCCGGACGCCATAGGGAGAGGCCCAACTAAGTCCAATCCCCATCGAGCAAAAGGGATAGGCTCAGAAATTGATTCCAAAGGAATGGCTGGTACATGAATTTCATTGCTGTACCTCTGGCATGGGTCACACCTTCTTACCAGCTCCTTGGCATCTTTCATTATTGATGGCCAATAATATCCGGAGAGAAGCACTCTTCTTGTCAATGCTCTAAACCCACAATGGGCTGATCCCTTTCCATCATGCAATTCGGAGAGAACCATTTGTGACTCATGATCTCCCAAACAGCGTAGGAGAGGTTTGCTGTAGGATTTCTTGTACAAGACCTCTCTAATCATGATGAAACCACGAGCCTTGTGTTTTAACGTTCTGGCTTGTGATTTATCCAAAGGTACGATGCCATCGGACAGATACTGCATAAGAGGAGACCTCCAATCCTGAGGCTGATTTACTTGTATTTCAAAGACTTCCTCTTTCTCTCCTTCATCAAGTTGAATAGAAGGACTTTCAAGCACATGGATTCATGGATAGGACTCCGTGTATGCTATTGTTGCCAACGAGTCTGCTAGCTCATTCTCTGCCCGGGGGATATGCTCATAGACAACAGCTTTAAACTTCATTGCCTCATTTTTCAAGAGAAGTAAATATTTGATCAATTGTTCCTTTCTAGCTTCTGATAAACCCAAGGCATGGTGGACAAGCAATTGGGAGTCACTTAGTAGCTTGACCCTTTTTGCTCCACAGATGTAAGCCAACTTCAACCCAGCTATAGCTGCTTCGTATTCGGACTCATTATTGGAAGCCCTGAAAGCAAAACAAATAGCTTGAAACATGTTGTCCCCATAAGGGGAAGTGAGACATATTCCTGCCCCAGATCCTATGGCACTGGATCCTCCGTCTGTTCGGACAATCCATACTTTTTTGTCTTTTGAATCAGCAGGTTGTCCTGAATCCCTATCAGAATGGAATTCGACCAGAAAATCAGCCACAGCTTGAGCTTTTACTGCTGTTCGAGGAGCAAAGTCTATGTCGAAGTCCCCCAACTCTACTGACCACTTTGTCATTCTGCTTGAAATATCTGCTTTTTGAAGGACATTCTTTAAAGGGAAAGATGTCCGGACAACGATAGGATGAGCCTGAAAATAAGGCCTCATCTTTCTTGCAGCTATCACCAAGGCCAATGCTAGTTTTTCAAGTTTCAAGTAACGGCGTTCAGCATCAATCAGGCTTTTGCTGATGTAGTATACTGGGTGAGGATACCCATCAACCTCCCTTACTAGCACAGCACTGATGGCACAACTTGAAACAGCCAGATACACAAAAAGAGTCTCCCCATCGACTGGTTTGAACAAGGTCTTGGGGGAGGACAGATGCTTTTTGATTTCATTGAATGCCTCATCACACTGTAGTGTCCACTCAAACCCCTTTGCACCCTTCAAAGTTTGAAAGAAAGGAGCACATCTGTCTGAAGACCTTGAGATGAATCTGTTCAAAGCTGCTAACCTCCCAGTTAACTGCTGTACTTCTTTAATATTTCGTGGAGGCTCCATTTGGAACAAGGCATTGAGTTGGTCCGGGTCGGGCTGTATTCCATGCTCACTTATAATATACCCCAAGAACTTCCCGGACTGTACCCCGAACACACATTTTTCAGGATTTAACTTTAAATTCACCTTAGCCAGGTTGGCAAAAGTCTCTTGGAGGTCGGACAAGTGCAGCTGCTCATCCATACTTTTCACCATCATATCATCAATGTAGACCTCCATATTTCTTCCAATCTGATCAGCAAACGCTTTATTGACTAACCTTTGATAAGTAGCCCCAGCATTTTTCAAGCCAAAGGGCATCACCTTATAGCAGTGTAGACCTCTATCAGTAACAAAAGTGGTATGCTCTTGGTCTTTTGGATCCACCTGGATTTGATTGTACCCGGAGAAGGCATCCATGAAGGAGAGTAATTTGTTTCCAGAAGTAGAATCTACTAACTGGTCTATCCGGGGAACCGGATACAGGTCTTTTGGGCAAGCTCGGTTGAGATCTGTGAAGTCAATGCACATTCGCCATTTACCGTTTTTCTTTTTTACCAAGACTGGATTGGCAGTCCACAAAGGGTACTGAGACTCTTTAATGTGCCCCATCTTTGTGAGTCTGTCAACCTCTTGTACAATGACATCAGCCTTTTCTTTTGAGAAAGCTCTCCTCTTTTGCACCACAGGTGCCACATCTCTCCAGACAGATAGGTGATGGGAAATCACCTCTGATGGAACTCCAGTAACATCAGCGTTGCACCAAGCGAAAACATGCTGATGGTCTTTTAAGAATTTTAACATCTCTTCTTTCAATACTTGTGGCATTTTGGACCCTATCTTGACAATTTTTCCTTCTTCTAAGCAATGTGTTTCAACCTCCTCAATTGGGATCAACACTCCGGGGGTCTCTCTGGGGTCATCAATTTCACCCTCACCCCCAGAAAGGTCCTCAAACTGCTATTGGTTATTTATACGGACTGCCCCCAGCGTTCGTGGAGCCAAGGCAGTGGCATAGCATTCTCTTGCAACTTTTTGACTGCTCCGGACAACCCCAACCTGCCCTTGAACAGCATATTTTAAACACTGATGGACTGTCGAAGCCACTGCATGCATCCTAGAGAGCCAAGATCTCCCTAGAATAGCATTGTAGCAAGTGGGACAATCCACCACAATGAAAAGTATTCTGACAGTTTTCTTGAAAGGGCCTCTGCCCAACAATACTTCTTCTTCGAAGTCACCGATTACATTGGCTGAGCTGCCCGTGAAGCCTACGATCGATCTGTCTGATTTCTGAATCACAGCTGGATTCTTCATTTTCTTGTAAGTATCAAGGAAAAGGATATTGGCTGAGCTCCCAGTATCTACCAAGATTCGCCTTATCTCATTGCCCCCTATTGATGCTCCTATGACAACAGCATCTTCATGAGGGCCAGCAATGTCTCTCAAATCATCCCCATCAAAGACAATGAATGGGAATAAACTTGACGATTGATAAGAGGCCGTGCCCCCTTCTAGCTGGGTAGCCAAATTATGAACATGCCTCTTTCTTGATGAAGTGGTAGGAGCCGTTACAGTGTCCCCTCCGAAAATTGTCAAGGACTCAAAGAATTTAATGAGCCCGGAGACCGACCTGGAACGCTCCTCTATTGCACCCACTCTGTTCCTTGTTGGATCAGGATCCAAGTATTCAGATTCCACATCAAACCTTTCAACGATTACCATAGCCCCTTCTGGGGCAGCATTAACCGGACCAGCCCGGTGAGTGTTGTCAGGCCTGTTGCCTCCTCTCCTTTTAACGTATGCACCCAATTTCCCTCTTTCAATCAGGTTCTGAACCTCTTGCTTCAATGCTATGCAATCATCAGTAGTATGGCCAATATCATTGTGATATTGACAAAAAGAACTGTTTCGGTGTTCTCTGGGAGACTGCAAGGTTGCTGGTCTCCGGTAGTGTACTTCATCTTTAGTTTTATCGAAAATGGTTGCCACACTTTCTTTGAGTTCTGCAAACCACTCCGGTTGGACCCATGGTCCCCTTTTGTTTCTTGATTGTTGACTTTGAGCAGGAGCTGCTGGTTGAGACTGAGCTTTTTCCCTACCATGCCCCTGTCCGGTTTCTCTTGCTTTGTTCCCGGACTAGTTCTGATTTGGAGTTGGTGCCACCGGGGTGGATCTTACCTGTCTGTGCACCCTGGTCTTTTTTGTTTCATCAACATTTATTTGCTTGCCAACTTGATTTAGCAACCCACCCCAGGTCATAGCTTTCTTCCTTGTTACTGAATCGGCCAGGTTGCCCGGGTTCAAACCTTGTCTCAGGGATGCTATTGCCACTTGTTCAAAGCAATCAGCCAGCCCGTTTTTTGTGTTCACAAAACGACTTATGTACTCCTTTAACGATTCGTTTGGTTCTTGGGCACAATGGATTATAGTATCTCCATTACCCTTTAACTCCTTACTCCCCACAAATTGCCTTCGAAAGGCTACCCAAAAAGTATCAAAATCTCTGATACACCCCTGAGGAAGGCTGTTGTACCACTTCAGAGCACTCCCCGTGAAGGACTGGGAGAATGCCCTGCAGAGTAGTTTATCATCATCATCAAAGTTCATCATGAAGTTCTTGAATTGCTCCAGATGATTGTCTGGATCAGTACTGCCATCGTACTTCTCCATCTTGGTGCTATCAAACCTCTTGGGGAGGTTTCCGGACAGTATTTTGGAAGACAATGGCGATTGCCTCCAGTTCCTCCCACGACTGAACGCAGTATCCTCATTAGGTGTTGCAAAGATACCTGGCTCATCATGGAAGGCAAAAGGATCCATCAGCATCTGGTCTATATGCCTCCGGCTGTGAGATGATCCTTTCCCAATGTGCCTTTTCATTCTTCCATGGTGATCTCTTTTTCTGGAATATTTCTTAACTTGCTTCTGTTTTTTCCTGGTTCGCCCCTCATCACTGCTGGAGGACAAGGATTTTTCATTTCCCTCACTGTCCGAAGAGCTGTCCGAAGATTCTGAGCTTGAGTCAGAACTCTCCACAGGCTTGGACCGGTGAGACTTTTTATAACTGGCATGTGTCTTTTTAGTGCTCACATGAGTTTTTGAAGCCTCATGCTCTCGAGGGTTATCAGAGCGATGAGCAACTGATGCTTTGGACTTTTCCTTCATGCCCATCTTGGCCTTCTCAGCCCTCAGAGCTTCTATTTCAACCCTCAACCTGTCACGCTCTTGGAAAGTATATTCATCGTTCTCTTCCACCACTTCGAGCAAAGCTGGTGGAAGCTCTGGATTATCCGGATTCATTCGGACAGAATTTCCTTACTTGGTTTTGAATGCTTGATTCAGGCACCGTCGCCTCCCACTGTGGTCGCCAATTTGGTATGGATAAAAGTAGCCTGAGGGTAGGCTGGTAATTTCAAGTGGAGTTTTAGGGCGGTGTAAGGGTGTTTCACGGTGGTGTGGTGGTGTTTAACGGTGTTTCAAAGTGTTTCAGGGTATTTCAAGGGTGGAGAGAGAATTAAGCAGCCTGGCAGCAGTTAATTTTTCTTACCCATAGTTAATGCTGGTGGTTGGGTATTTATAGTGTGAAATTTGGGCCCTTATGGGCTTTCGGGTCAAGTTTAATGGACCCGGGTCATGTTAAAAGACCCACAAGTTTTAAGCAGATGTGCAGGTAGCTTAGTCAGATAGTGTTTAGGTTTTTTAGTACTTTAGTCATAGGTCGAACTGCCTTAGGTTTATAGTGTTCGAATTTATCTGTCCGGTGAAAAAGTCATGTTCGGATTAATATGATTGGAGTCTGTCCGAATTTTACGGGGAGATTTACCTTGGACTACCCCTACGGGGAGCGCTTCGAATTCGGACTCATCAGTAACATTTGTTAAGTTTTACATGGCTTATGTCAGCCTTTAGTCAGAAGCTTCTTCGAGATTCGTACAACTCAGATGAACCATTAATTATATATAGTTTAATCTTCGGCTGGTTCATGCCAACCCTTAGGCGAAATCTTCTTAGAGCTTCAAACAGATTAGTTCAACCATTAATTGGAATATTATTTTGAGCTTTTTTTAGTTTATGTCAATCATTATTTAGAAGCTTCTTCAAACTTCAAAAATTTCAGACCAACCATTAGTTGGAACCTTTTAAGGTTTTGGTTGGCTTATGTCAAACCTTAGTCATAAGCTTCTTTAAACTTGGGACATCTCATAACAAACATTATTTGAAACCTTTTTAAGATTTGGATAGCTCATGCAAACCTTTAGTCAGAAACTTATTTGAGCTTCAGACATCTAAGACCAACCATTAGTTGGAATCTTCTATTAAGAGCCGTTTGGAATATACGAGCCATTAGTCAAAAGCTTCTTTGAGCTTTAGACATCTCAGTCAAACCATTAGTTGGAGATTATTTTTAAACTTTGGTTGGCTTATTTCAACTTTTAATCAAGCTTCTTCGAGGTTCATACAATTTAGACCAACCATTAGTTGGAACTTGTTTTAGGTTTTGGTTGGCTTATACTAACCCTTAATCAATATTTTGTTTTAGATTTAGATAACCTATACCAACCATTAATTGTAACTTTCTAAAGCTTTTTTTTGCTTATCACAACCCATAAATATTTTTTTTAGCTTCATACAACTTAGACCGACAATTAGTTGGAACTTTTTTTAGGCTCGGCTGGCTTATGTCAATCCTAAACTATAATCATTTTTTAGCTTCGAGTTTAGTAAAAATATATTAATAAGTAGACAACCATATTTAGCCTTAGATATCTTATACTTAGACAAATAAAGTCACCTAAAATATCCTTATCTTATTTTATTACATATAAACTATAAGTTTATATTTGTAAAAATATATGAATATGAGATAAAGATCTAGATTTTGAAATATTATATTTTATTTAATTGTATTTATTTTTTACTTTCGAATTTTTTTATTTTTTTCAATAGAGAGTAACCTTGAGATTTTATAAATTTATGATTTCTTCATTTTATTTTCTCCAAAATATCTTGTGATATATTTATATGTTTTTCATTTGAAATTGGTGTATATTTTCATATTATTTTTAAAGAGGAATAACATCATATGCATTGAACATACGAATACACAATTGGGATAACAATAATAATCCAATGTGTTAATCTTATTTTATTTATAAGTTAATTTTGTGAACTTCATATTTTTTGTGATTCTCAGGGTCTATTTTTACATGTTTTTTTATTAGGTTGATCCAAAAAAGAAACGTAGTTACAATAATTTATTCAAGCTTACATAAATAATTCACTTTGAAACATTTATTTTTCAATTGAATGAAAAAGCCAGTTCAATTCATCAAATACATGATAGTCAAAGGTGCTTAGCTTTTACATGCATTACCAGTTAAGAGATCCAACATGAATCATCCTAAAGATGATAAGATTTAAACTATAAATATATATATATATATATATATATATATATATATATATATATATATATATATATATATATTATTTTTCTTGAAATATATGTAGATAAGTATGAGTTACAAGACATGTTAAACCGCACATATATGTTATAATCACCATGGTAAGGATTTTCAGTTTTGATGTTCAATGTGTCACTATCAAGACCAAAAGCTTTATTAATATCATTTTCAATCAATGTTCATTCAACTCTATAGAGCTTAAAAGATCATTCCAGTAGATCATCAATCACGTTATCACATAAGACAATTTATATACTTTTCACAATCATCAAATGTTAGAGTTCATAAATTATTATCTTCGACATACCTTGGATGTATTATATAGGATTTACATGTAGTTGATGAAAGGTATGTGAAATAATTTATCACGTGTTTATTATAATACTTATATGTACTTATAAGTTATTTGGCTTCAACAACTATATATTGTTTGGGTACTCAAAAAAAATCTATGATCTGTGAGAGGCTTCGAGGATTATCAAAATAGTGGTGGCATTTGAAATATTTAACCTCAGAAGATGTTGAATTGTTTAATTTAGAAACACCTTGATAACACAGCTATGTTATAATTTTTTTATATAAACTAACATATATATTTTTCTTAAAAACATTGAGGATACATTGTTTATAATAAAATCATTAGTCATCTATTGATGGTTGATAGATATTTTCAACGTGTGTGGCAAAAAAAACATATATTTTTATTGATAAAAATATACTGTGAGAGAAACAATAGATCATATGATTTATACTGATCATATCTTAGATTTGTATTATTGAGACTGACTCGATAATCGTTTTTATATAACGAAAATGGCAAGTAAAACATATGCATGGATTTCACTATTTTTAATTGTATTTATCTTAAGAATTATTTATAATTATCTAGACCTAAAGTTTTAATCCTCATATATACTTATTTGTGATTCAGTCAAATTAGAATATATATACATCCAATGTTAAATGTGACTTATTAGTACATGTATAAAAGTTTATCATTAAAAAGTTATGCATTTGGTATGAAACTTATTGTGTAAATTGTTTTTGGATTATCAATTTTGTATTTTTTGATCATTTGTATCTCGTTATTTCGATGAGTGGTGTATTTTATTTTTGGATTTTTAGAGTATTAAAGTTTTTATATAAAAAGAGTGTAAGCACATACAGATTTGAAGGGTGGTCCAAGTAGTCAGGACCATCCAAAAATTAAATGTTTTTTTAATAAAATTAATATTCTTTAAGAAAATAAGAAACTAATAATATGATTGGATAATGATTTGATAAATTTAATATTCTTTTAAAAAGCTTGGGTCATTAATAAGATGTTTACAATTGATAATTTTTTAGAAACGAATAATAAACCTTATTTGAAGACTTATTAAACAAATAGATATTCCTTTAAAATTCAACACGAGAAGTAGTGTTAAATTTTATTATTTTCTTTTAATATTATTTTTTGTCTCTCTTTCAAACAATTAGCCTTTTTCTTTTTCTTTTTTGTCTCTTTCAGTTCAATTTTCTTCAATTCGCTTCTATATCGACGGGACCTCAAGTGGGTGAGTTTATCAATTAATATTTCATATTACATGTTTTTTATAGATGTTGTAATTCATTCCTTCAAGTTATGTCTCTAATGAGGGTGTTTGTCTTTTCTAATTGTTGTAAATATTTCAAATCTAATTTACTACATTTGATTTGAATTTGAATACAATTATATACTAAATTTGTTTATTGAACTGATGTTTAGTTTATGAAACATGATGTTCATGTATTACCAATTTGCATTAAAATTAAAAGAATTAACAATTATACCATAATTTTCGAAAGAGAGTGAACCAATTAGTTGATGAGATAAGTGTATAATCACAAGTTGGGCGAAGCTATTTCCTCCATAAGATTTATTATTTCCTCCATCTCCAATTTCTAAAAAAATACTTAACATTTGCTTTTACCTTTTTGTCCTCAATTTACTTTCTAATTTATATTTTGATGCCACTATCTAATATCCAACCCTTATTCTAATAAACATATCATTAAGTCAAATTACAACCAATATATATCATTTAACTTCTAAAATTAAACCCTAAAAACAAAAACAAAACTCAAATTTCTTAAAAAATAAACATGAAAAGGAAGATACTCCAACCAAAGATCCAAACACCTCAAAAGATCCAAACACCTCAAAACATCACCAAATCAACCAAAAAGACAATTTAATCTTGTAAAAATGGCTACAAACAAATATTAGAGAGTCAGAAATAATAACCAAGTTAAATTTTTTTTTAAATAAACAAATCAAAAACACATCTCTAAAGTTTTATAAAATTAATTTGATACCAATATAACAAGAAATCTATCCATGGAACTCAATATACAGGAAACAAATTAAAAAAAATTCATAGCAAGAGAGTTCGGGGAAATGTAATTTTTCTGCATATCGAGTTTGATGAACTCGTTATTCATAGTACAACCAACTTCCTAGAACTCTTGCCAACTGATAGATTACAAAAATATTTAAAAAATATTTTTACCTTTGATAGATTGCTTCAATCGAAAGTGGCAGCTAGGTTTTTTTTCTCGATTAAAAGAGTTGATGACTGTGTATTTATATTAGATTAGAGTTTATGGGTGGAAGTAAATATGATGAGTAGAAGGTTGCTGAAAAAAATTAAGGTAGATTTGGTGTTTGGATGGTTTTGGAGAAGAAGGTAAATATGACTGTTTGAACTAAAATTAAACTAAGGGTAAATTAATAATTTTATTTATGGAGGAAATAACAAAGTGGAGTATATTTTGAAATATGGAGGAAATAAAAAATCTTACGGAGGAAATAGCTTCACCCTCACAAGTTTACTAGATCTCAAGTGATACTAGTGAAAAATGGGCATATTTAGAGTTGAATCCGAAAATATGTAAGTCGACTCTCGATTATCATCCAAATGAAGATAACGAGGTAGAAAGAGCGTATATTTTTAAGGGTTCTGCTCAACCACGTTTGAAGTTTATGCTACTGAAAATTTTCTATTAAAACGTAGTTTTAAAGAAAATTGGTTTGAAAAATATAGTTTGTTGAAAAATAGTATCAAATAGTTATTTTATAATTGATTTGTGGTTGGTAAAATTATATAATTATTTAATAATTAAAGGAACACTCATTTATAAGAATGATTTTGAAAGCTTAAAAACATATTTACGATCACCGTAGATATTTTTCTAGTCCATAGCTATGTATAATATGTATTTGGTAGTTTCTTGTTTTATAGTGAACTAGATCTTGGTAGTGAGGAATAATGAGCTAAAAAGCATGTTTGATATATCCGTTAGAGGGTTAAATCCAAAACTGAGACATTTAAAAGTTGGTGTTAAATTTTATTGTATTATCTAAACAAATATATCTATATTTATATGAGATGAAATAATTATTTCATAATTCTTACTTATTTATACTTTTAAATTTTTAAAAAAATAAATCATTTATGTCAATTAATAAAATCACATGCCAATAATTTGAAATAATTTACACTAATTAAAAAAGTTCAACTTCGAATATCACCATAAAAATACTATTTTTTGTACTCCATCAAAATTCACATCAGAATAAACTTCATTAATAAGTTCAATATATAACAACTAAATATTGAAATCCAAATAACATAACACCATATATAAAATCAATTTGTGGCTAGAAAGAATTTAAATTAACTGAATATCATATTAATTTAAAAGATTTACGCAACTTTATATATATATATATAAAACAAAACGAAACTAATAAGCGAGGTCGTTGTAGTATAGTGGTAAGTATTCCCGCCTGTCACGCGGGTGACCCGGGTTCGATCCCCGGCAACGGCGATATTTTGCTTTTTTTTGGTCCTGTATGTTTCATACATACCCCTTCCTGTCTCTGTCTGCATCTCAAAAGGAAAGTTAAAGCTTCAACTATGCAACACTAAAAGAATTGTAAGGAATTTCAATCACTCAAGTTTGTAACACTAAAAGCATGTGAGAAGAGACAACTAAAAAAGCAACACCTCACCTTTATTCATTATTCTTGACATACATGAAAACATAATGAGAGCTCAATCATCAACATCTTCTAGCACCAGGACCACGACCAATATATTACAACAATAACACGCCTACCTTCTCTGCTAAATTACAATATGGACACTCTATAGAGCCTATCATCTAACTCTACATTTTCCCAAACCTCAAACTATAAAAAGGACGAGACTTTACGAAGTCGTGCCACGCACGCCAAAAATTATCTTTCGGTTCCATCAAGGGTAGTATCTCTAACAAAAAATTTCAGCTTTGGTACATCGAGAGTCCGGATTCTAGACTCGAGCAATGGGGGAAAATATAGGATGAGGCATGTACGAGGGTAGAATTTCTTTGGCTCTTTTTACGACATCCTTCTTCACCTCTTCTTGCACTACGAACTTGGCTTCATCCTCCACTATATACATTTTAAGCGAGTTGCATCGTGGAAATTCGACTGCTTTTTCATGCGTGGTATCAGCGGAAGCTTGAGTAGCACTTCGAGCATCACGCTAGCTAAGAAGAGATGATTGAGTGAAAATGAGGCAAACATATATTGTAGTGCTTTTAGTTAAGTTTCTTTACGATTTGATATTCGAGATGATCGGACCAAGTTATAATAATGAACCATTTCTTTTGGCATCAAACGTAAATCCTTACCTGAATGGGCAGTTCCAAAGGGCAGTGAGTGTCCACAAGAGGTTGATCTTGAGCACATAAGATATTAGAATTGCCTATAAGTCCCATGAGCGGACACAAGCCATGTCCCAGCCACCGCAATCACATCTTCCACCTGATCTCCAATTGGGTATTCTTCTTCGAGAGTATCTTTGTAATTAGTTAGTAAAACAATAAAAAATACCCCTACATGAAAAAAAAAAAAAAAAAACATGGCTTTTTTTAGCCACACTCACTTATATAAATAGCCATTCGATAGTATCACCATCTTTTTAGCCACAAGAGTACCGATTGATTACAAAAAAAAAGATAAAGATGGTGGCAAGAACATTTTTACGTGTTTCATTTCTCTTCTCTTTATTTCTCTTCCATCCTTCATCAGCATTAACCGAGCCACAAAGGGCAACGATTTGCAGCGAAACAAAGATCCCCAAGCTCTGTAACGATCTTATCAAAACGTTACCACCGGACCTTCAATTTACAGACGTTTTGATTCCGATACTCGCGAAAGCACAACCGGTTCTTAGAGATCTCATCAAACAATTCGGTATGTTGATGAAAGTGGTATTGGACTCCGAAGTCGATGCGGAAATCGCATTCTGCATCGATAGTTTTAAAAACGCGACCGTCGCGGTCGGCGAAGCGCAAAAATATTTCGAAGCAGAAGAATATGATGAAGGTAATGATGAAATCATTAAAATTTTGGATCTTGAGAATAGCTGTGCCAATAATTTGAAAGGACTGCCGATTCCTCCTACTATTTTGCACCTCAATTTTGTCATCACAACGGTCGCTAAAATACTTTTGGTCATTATCAAAGCCATTGTAGACAACGACGACTAAAACTTTTATTTTAATTGTTCTTATATCATATGTATATGAATAATTCATAAGTGAGAAGCTTTCTTTCGGTTTTTTTATTATATAAATTCATCAGTTATGAATCACCGGTGCTTTCGTTCAAGTTTTTGGATCCGGAATGGGATAGAATGAATAGGTATATAGTTTATAAACAAATTATATATGTTGAATAAAAACTTAATTATATTTGGTAATAAAAATAATTTAAAAAGTATTACTATTAAATAACAGTATTTGTATTATATAATAAATATATATATATAAATAAGTTAAAGTTAACGTTAAAGAAAACGTTAAAGTTTAACATTAGGTGAGATTTATATATTCAGCGAGCATCAAACTAACATGGATGCATTGCAGCTTTGTTTGGACCTAAACAATATATTTAGAAAGTGAAAGTAACTTAAAGCTTAAAAAAAAGTAGAATAATAATTGTTGTTTAAAAAAATATATATATAAGGCCCCAGTATTGAAGAGTTAATTATTTGTCTAAAACCAAGATTTTATTCATGGTTTTTTTAGTCGTTGTGAGTTTAAGAAGAACAAATATGAAGTAAAAATCCCTTGTTTAAATAAGCTGAATTATTCTAAGTAGGTGTATTTATTTGTGTTTGAAATCTAAAAATCATTGCTTTAACTCATCTCATCAAATCCCTTGTTTATCAAAATCTTTTATAAAGAAAAAAAAATTATTTTTTGTGGAAGGAGAAAAAATACAAACAAGTAATAAATTTATTTAATATGCGACAATAGTTGATAAATAATTATATATAGTGTGTCCAAGCTATGGTTCGGAAAAGCTTCAAACTAAGGTTTAAGCAGAAGTTGGTTTAATATGAGATCATAAGATTTTTGCCTGGAAACTTTAGCATGTGATCAGGAGAGGTTGGAATGGAATATTGATATGAGTTCAATAGAGTTTCCGCGGGAAGCTTGAGCATGGGCTTAGAAAAAAATCGGCTGGGAGCTTGGTCAGAAGCTTGAGTCAGAACTTTAGAATCAATTTCTTGTAAGAAAATTCTAAATTGGAATGTCTCATCGTATGTAATTTAGAGTATTCATGCATGTTGTTACAAGTCAAATTACTTAACTAAAGTAATCAATGAGGAATATTGGATTGCGAATAATAATAATAATAATAATAATAATAATAATAATAATAATTAGTCTTATTATGTTATAAATACTATATGGATACCGGTTGAGATAAAGTGTACTTAGAGGGAAGGTTTTATAACCTAACAACTCAGTACTGAGTTGTAAGCCTTAATAAAGGTTATGATATCTGGTAGCGATGAATTGATCAAGGATTACTGCAAGATTAGAAAGTAAGAGAGTGATTTAGAGAAAGAAAAAAAACATATGATTAAAAAAGTAAATAGGAAGAGTTTAGGGGATTTTATGCAATTAAGTGAAATTTATTTCACTTAATATAAAAGCCTATCCCCTGACCCTAGTTCAAATGGTATCCCACCTGCGTGGCCAATGTTAGCCGAGTCATGAAAGGAAAAGAGTTTGAGGGTCACAACTTAAGGAACGGTTGTTGTGTGTGTAGGTCGATCCATACAGAAGACTACCTCACATATTTTTTTATGTCGCGCACATGTTGCATGAAGCAGTTGTTGCGTATACACGTATCATAGATATGCATTTAGTGTTGAAAGGTTTGTTTAGTTACCATGAATCAGTCACGTACGACCCTTACAGAAGACTTGGTTGATTTTGAGTTATGGCTTAAAGCCTACATTGTCTAACCTTAAAGTTCCGACTCCATAGGTAATATATAGCATGATGGTGCCTACCGTCTCTGTTAATACTTATGACGACTACGGTACATATGAATGCCCTTTCAAACCCTCGAACCTGATAAATTTAACATATTTATATTATATGTGCAATGCTTTACGTTACCTTATGTAACATATTCCAAATTATTTGGATAGAATGAAAGAATGATATATTTCTTCGTTAAGAATACGTGGATATCAATCATATAGTAATGGACTAATTTTTATTAAAAATAGTAATAATCGAGTCATATACTGTGATGATACTCTATGGAAACTTCTTTAGCACATATCATTAAAATTTTATGTACGGTTGTAAATCGTATTCCCAAAATTAAGAAGTTTTAGTGTTTCAAAATTTAATTCTTAATTTAGAACAAAAGTGAGATTTTCGTTCTTTGGGTGTTCCAAGCGAGTGCGAAAATACAAGATGAATGGTTTACTTTGGAAGATCATATTTTGGCACTCGATTATCCGATTTAGGTGATTTTTATTTTATTCCAACTAAAATTAAGAGATATGAATGGTCGTTTAGTTGGAATTTTTTTATAACCGAGTAGTTCAGTTCTAAAAATTCAAAAATGACAAATATTGAGGCTTAGAAATTAAATTTGTCTAAAGAAAATATATATATATATATATATATGTCATAAAGATAATTATGTGCACCAAGTTTCAGACCTTAAGTAAGCCTACTTTATATTTCAATTTATATCTAGCTATTATGGATCTTTGATCCTTATTTAGTAGAAACTTGAAATCGTCAAAATTAAATGATAGTAAAGAATATTTACATATAAAGGTGATTTATTGTTAATTTGCAACTCTCGTAGATATTTGATCTTCATTCAGTAGATATATTAAACCGTCAAAATTAAGTGCATATTAGCATATGGTGGTGATTAATGTATAGAGCAGTTGCAATATAAATTAACTCTATAACGCGTTGGCGCCCACCATCTTCACTAAAGATTTTAGTTAATAAATTTTGCAATAATTTTATCCAATTTTATATATCATTCATCAAAATAAATTCAAATATTAGAATGATGAATATATATTTATCAAAAACATTCAGGTCATATCTCTCAAAAGAAAGTGGGGAATCTAGTTGATCAAACACTTTAGATACCCTCGGGTATCCTGACTTTATATATATAATGAACACATGAAAAAAAGAGAAATGAAGGAAATTAGATGTATATTGAGACGATTATCAGGAGGACACTCATATTCATAGATAATTGGATATAATATATTTTGTTCATAGATATGGTTAGCTTTTTAATGCACATATTTCAATATCAATAGAGTCCATTGACAAGTTTAAATAGTTTGTCATATGTCCCTGGTGGTTACCACTCTTGGGAGGTATGGAAGTTCAGTGAACAATAGCATGGCTTAATATTTTTGTCTACTCGGTTCACATGTGCAATAGTTCTTTATTAACCAAAGTTCATAGGGAGATAACTAGTAAAATGAGTAAATTAAGCTTTAAAAGACGGAAAATATTGTTTAATTTTTTATATACATTTACGAATGTCTAGTACAAAAAAGCCTTACATGCTCAACATTGGAACGAGAGTTTGATAGTAATAATTATCTTCATTTGGAATTAATTCCATTCTATAACAGTTATTTTAGATTATCCAATTTTAGATATGAGAAAATTCAGTTATGACGAGGATATTTGGTTTAAGGAAAATATTCAATAAACAATCTTGATATTGGGAAAGAATGAAGATAACGAGGTAGAAAGAGCTTATCTTTTGAAGGTTATGCCTAACCACGTTTGAAGTTTATGCTACTTAAAATTTTCAAAGAGAAAACGTAGTTTTAAAGAAAATTGGTTTGATAAATATAGTTGGTTGAAAAATAGTATCAAAAAGTTATTTTATAATTGATTTGTGGTTGGTAAAAATATATAATTATTTAATAATTAAGGGAACACACATTTTTTAAATCATGGATCTGCCTCTGAATGTAAGAATGATTTTGAAAGCTTAAAAACATATTTACGATCACCGTGGATATTTTTCTTGTCCATAACTATGTAAAGTAAGTTATTTGTATTTGGTAGTTTTTTACTTTGCATTGAACTACATCTTCATCGTGGGGAATAATGAGCTCAAAAATATGTTTGATATATTTGTTAGACTCTGAAATCCTAAACTTAGACATTTAAAGTTTGACAACTTGGTGTTAAATTTTATTGTATTATCTAAAAAATGTATCTATATGTTATATGAGATGAAATTTTTATTTCATAATTCTTACTTATTTATACTTTAAAAAATTGAAAAAAAAATAGATCGTTTATGTCGATTAATCAAATAACATGCCAATAATTTGAAATAATTTTCACTAATCAAGAAAGTTCAACTTCGAACATCACCCATAAAAAAGTATCATTTTTGTACTCCACCCAAATTCACATCAAAATAAATTTCATTTATAAGTTCAATATACAACTATTAAATATTGAAATCCAAATAACATAATATGTAAAATCAATTCACAAGTGTGGATAAGGACAAAATTAAATTAATTGAACATCAAATTAATTTAAAAGATTTACGCAACCTTTATACATATTAAAAAAGCACAATGAATAATCGAATTTTACATAAAACATACTACAATGATTTCATAATTGTAAATCCAATAAAAATCTAGTTTGGATCATATACAAAATTTGTATATAGATATGTTAGACGCCTCTTAATCCTAAAACATGATTACCATTAATGGAAAAAAAAATAAGTGATCAATATTAATCTATAAAATTGGATGAGTAATATTATCATAATGTTTGACATATGAATCAATTTACAAATATTATATATTTGTAAATTATTTTTATTCATGCAAAAGTTAATTGTTTTATTATATATTTTTATTTATAATTGTAAATCAATATCTTGAAAATCTAAATATCTTGAAAATCTAAATATCTTGTGTATAATAAATAATGGTATAATTTATTTATTTATTAACTTACAAAAATGTTCCAAAAATTGTTTCGGAAATTCTTAATAAAAAAAACTTAAAAACTTTCGTTGTCCGAATCAAACAAACCGAGTCTCTATTTAAAGATCTCAAGAAATTATAAATGATGGTATAATTTGTTTATTTTTTTAACTTACAAAATTGTTCCGAAAATTGTTTCGGAAATACTTAATAAGAAAAAACTTAAACAATTTCGTTGTCCGAATCAAACAAATCAAGTCTCTATTTATAGATCTCAAGAAATTATAAATGATGATATAATTTATTTATTTTTTTAAATTACAAAAATGTTCCGAAAATTGTTTCGGAAATACTTAATAAAAAGAACTTAAAAACTTTCAGTGTCGGAATCAAACAAACCAAGTATCTACTCGTAGATATCGAAAAATAAAAAATAATGGTATAATGTTTTTAATTTTTTGACCAACCATTTTTAAAAAAAAAACATTTTAAAAAAATGTACAATTTTCTTGTGTAAGGACTGACTGATGGAACACTTTTTAAAGAGCTTTATTCTGTATTGATTGGTTTCGTTTATTATTTCGCCGAAAAGGATTAGTTATTACCTTCTTAAATTAGATTCACATATGCTCTCAAAAGTCCCACATACCGGGTACTACCCGGTGACGCATCGTTTTCAAAATAGTATTGGAGACTTGCAACCGTCAAAGTTCGAATCCAAAACAAAGTAACAGACTTGCAGCAGTCTTAATATTTTTTTGTCTACTCGGTTCACATGTGCAATAGTTCTTTATTAACCAAAGTTCATAGGGAGATAACTAGTAAAATGAGTACATTAAGCTTTAAAAGACGGAAAACATTGTTTAATTTTTTATATACATTTACGAATGTCTAGTACAAAAAAGCTTTACATGCTCAACATTGGAACGAGAGTTTGATAGTAATAATTATCTTCATTTGGAATTAATTACATTCTATAAAAGTTATTTTAGATTATCCAATTTTAGATATGAGAAAATTCAGTTATGTCGAGGATATTTGGTTTAAGGAAAATATTCAATAAACAATCTTGATATTGGGAAAGAATGAAGATAACGAGGTAGAAAGTTTGTGCTACTTAAAATTTTCAAAGAGAAAACGTAGTTTTAAAGAAAATTGGTTTGATAAATATAGTTGGTTGAAAAATAGTATCAAAGAGTTATTTTATAATTGATTTGTGGTTGGTAAAAATATATAATTATTTAATAATTAAGGGAACACACATTTTTTAAATCATGGATCTGCCTCTGAATGTAAGAATGATTTTGAAAGCTTAAAAACATATTTACGATCATCGTGGATATTTTTCTCGTCCATAACTATGTAAAGTAAGTTATTTGTATTTGGTAGTTTTTTACTTTGCAGTGAACTATATCTTCATGGTGGGGAATAATGCGCTCAAAAATATGTTTGATATATTTGTTAGACGATGAAATCCTAAACTTAGACATTTAAAGTTTGACAACTTTGTGTTAAATTTTATTGTATTATCTAAAAAGATGTATCTATATCTTATATGAGATGAAATTATATTTCATAATTCTTACTTATTTATACTTTAAAAAATTGAAAAAGAATATATCGTTTATGTCGATTAATCGAATAACATGCCAATAATTTGAAATAATTTGCATTAATCAAGAAAGTTCAACTTCGAACATTGAAGAGTTTAAAGGTGGTCCAGGGGTGATAATGTGATACGAAGATTGTTGATAGAGGTTTTTGCGATACAGAAATATCTCAGTGTTAGATTTAGAGAGAGAAAGTTTAGATTACTAAGTTTAGTAGAGAGAGAAAGTATCGTACCATTCATCTCGGGATTTGTGAAGCGTGTGTGGTCCTTTTATAGTACAATTGCGGACCCCACACGCTTTAATTTGGACTAATTACATATTTTGGTCCCTACATTTTGCTTTCTTCCTATTTTGACTACCTCTTTATAATTAATACAATTCAGCCCTTATACACTTATTTCTATGTATTTTTCTCCTATCATACTTTTCCTTTGTTATTTTCTCCTGTCAAGTTTCTTCTTCATCAGTAGCCCCCCAGTCTTAGTAAAAGTTATTTTACTAGGACTGAATAATTCTCCTGACAGGAAAAAACCCGTTTCCTCTTCGAATTTCATAGGTATCGCCTCGAACCATCGGGGACAAAAACATTCTTCGAATTTCAACAACGCTTCCCCGAACTATCAAGGCCAGAATCGATTCTTCGAGTTTCAACGACGCTTCATCGAACCACTGAGGCCACAAATCAACTCTTCGAAAAGTCTCCCCTCGAATTACTCATATTATTTTAACAACGCTTCGAATTACTCATGTTACTCATCAGTAGCCCCCCAGTCTTAGTAAAAGTTATTTTACTAGGACTGAATAATTCTCCTGACAGGCAGAAACCCGTTTCCTCTTCGAATTTCATAGGTATCGCCTCGAACCATCGGGGACAAAAACATTCTTCGAATTTCAACAACGCTTCCCCGAACTATCAAGGCCAGAATCGATTCTTCGAGTTTCAACGACGCTTCCTCGAACCACTAATTACATCTTTTGGTCCCTACATTTTGCTTTCTTCCTATTTTGACTACCTCTTTATAATTAATACAATTCAGCCCTTATACACTTATTTCTATGTATTTTCCTCCTATCATACTTTTCCTTTGTTATTTTCTCCTGTCAAGTTTCTTCTTCATCAGTAGCCCCCCAGTCTTAGTAAAAGTTATTTTACTAGGACTGAATAATTCTCCTGACAGGCAAAAACTCGTTTCCTCTTCGAATTTCATAGGTATCGCCTCGAACCATCGGGGACAAAAAGATTCTTCGAATTTCAACAACGCTTCCCCGAACTATCAAGGCCAGAATCGATTCTTCGAGTTTCAACGACGCTTCCTCGAACCACTGAGGCCACAAATCAACTCTTCGAAAAGTCTCCCCTCGAATTACTCATGTTATCCGAGTAGCCGCTCAATCCTTGTACCACTTCGAATAAATCAGCCCCCGAATAACTTCATACTTAGGCGACAAAAGTGGTGCCAGGATTGATCGTGGTCATGACGTCACTTAACGGGCACCTGTGTCAGCATAACTCGTTGTGAAACGTTACCAATTCTTCTTACATTTGTGTCAGAAAACTCTTCCTCTTCTCCTGACGTTGTCTGACATAAAAAAACCCTTCACCTTCCTCCGCGGCTAGTGTCAGAACAATTCCTACCTATATGGACCATTATGTCCCTAGGCAAACATCATAAAAAGGTCCCCAGGCCTGATCTGTCAGGAAAGCCCATATGTGACTATAGATACCAACCTTCTCACTTCATTAACTCAACTTATGTTCAATTATTTCTAGAGAGATAAAGCTGGCGAATAAGCCCCGTCGAATTCCTGAGTGGTTGTTAATTAGTAAGCGGTTCGAAGAGAGGATTGCTGTCGGTGAAGACGTGAGGCCTCATCCCCCACCATCAACTACTACCTTCTTTGGTGCATGGCCTCCCTCGAACGATTCGACCGCAATTATCTCCCGCGAAATCGCTCAACAAAGCATGCACAGTGAATCGAACCCCCTCGGAGAGATGGGAAAAGACAGACAACACAAGCACTCGCCTGGGAAGAGAAAGAAGTCCCACAAAGATAGAAAAGGCTCTCATGAGCGAAAACGGGCCAGGGAAGCTCCCCTAGTTATTCGAGAACCAACCTTGCCAACAGATGTTGAGAATCTCCAAGTCCTCGAAGGACCTCGAACAGCCCTCCTCGAACCTTGGCCAGTCCTCCACGAATATCTACAAGGACAACCACAAGCCCTCGACATACTTCAAACAGCCCTCCTCGAAGACACGAAACAGATGCGTCGAGTCTACCTTCCACTCCATCCATGACTATTCATGGAACTCGATTTTCTCCCTCGAGAACAATTATTACCGAGGAGGACATGCTCAACAGACATGAGGAAACTCAAGATGCCAAAGGGAAAAAACCCCTCAAAACGCCCCTCGACCCAAAAGTGCCAATCATCCCCTCCGTGGGTCCTGCGATCCTTGCAACGTCTTCATCCACAACAATATCCGAAGAGCAAGCTCGTCGAATTGCTCCAAAATCTAAAGGGGACATCACTCTGCCTTTGGAGCTAGACAACATCGCCGGCAATAATATTCGAGGCATTGAAAATAAACATATGGTGGCCCTCGCCAACATCAGGTACAAGTACTTTTCGAGGGAAGAGGAAACGATGCTAAGGACTCGATGGTGCATCCCCCCTTATGTTAATATCAGACTTCCCTCTGAGGGAGAGACACCCTTATCTGTGAGGGACAACGAGTTGGTGGTATACACAGAAATCATGAACTGGGGGTTAAGGTATCCCTTAGACCCCTTCTTCATCGAGTACTTGTCAAAGATAGACCTTTGCCCCTCGCAAGTTGGGCCCAACATGTGGTTTACACTAATGGCCTGTATCATGGCCTCAAGGCTCTCAGGTCAAGAATTTTTACTAGAGCAACTCATTGGCCTTGCCGGTTTAGCCCGCAATCCTTACTTTCCCTTTTACTCGCTGACATTCAATCGAGGGCAAAAAGTATTGAAAGAGTTACTGGAGGCTGATAAAAAATGGAGGCACAGTTTCTCTTCTTCTCTGGTTGCTGGGAGACCGGATCAGAAGCCACTCCTTCAAATCCTCACAAGCTTTCTCTAAAGTGGACTATGAAGTGTAAGTACTCCCTCAACTTTTTTGACTCTGCGAATTTTACACTCCCCGAATAAATATACTCCCCCGATTTAGGGGTGCCTCGAAAAAATTAAAGGGCTTTGGATAATATGCTCCCTCGAAAACTTATATGCCTTCGAATAGTATGCTCCTCAAAAACTTATATGCCTTCGAATAATATGCTCCCTCAAAAACTTATATGCCTTCGAATAGTATGCTCCCTCAAAAACTTATATGCTTTCGAATAATATTCTCCCTCAAAAACTTATATACCTTCGAATAATATGCTCCCTCGAACTTGTACTTGTAATTGGTTTTGAAGTTAGTTATTTGTTGCAGCTATGACTGGGATATCCAAACCTTATACTGACTATGTCGAGGGTGCTACAACTGTGTTTACCAACCTTCACCTGTGGGCGAAAGATCAATGGGCAACCGATTTCGTCTCTGCTTCACCGACAATAACTTGGCTAGGAGTCGACTATGGAGGCTCAATCCCCTCGATCGCATCAGCATGAGGGGATTAATGACTCCGCCCTCAGAGCGAGAAGTGATGGAGCGGTGCAGCCAAAAGGATGTGGTAATCTACTTGCCAAAGCGTTCCCGTTCGCAGAGCCACCTGGGAGAATCTCCAGAAGATGAAGTACTGTCAACCTAACAACTGAATCCCGAAGGGCCCATTAATACTCAAAGGCCTCCCTCTTTGAATGATGTCGGGGCGTCGAACTCTCAACCCCCTCCACCAATTATTATTGCTTCAACGAACCCCGTTCCTCCCCCCTGCTCCCATCCTTCCTTCGAGGAAGGATGACAAGAAAAAAGACAGGAAGGGTAAGGGTATCCTCCTCGAGCCCATCGAAGAGCAATCCGAGGGAGGAGAAACTCCTGTCAATAATGAAGAGGCTAGTCTTGAAAAAGAAGTCCATGGGAGTGCAAGTGAGCCTGAGAACAGGGGTGGCCAATCTCCCAGGGAAACTTCTCATCAATCCCTGCACTCGCCTCTTACTGAGGCTTCTCATCCAGCCCCCCTCGAAGACAACCCAAGACTAGCTCATATCCCTGTTCCTCAAAGCAACCCTCCTCAACTCATTGATCCAGAGGTTGCTTGTGGTGGATTCTCCGAATTTGACTCTACAGCATTAGGGTCTCCCTCAAGCTCGTTCGAGGTCCTTTTAGATGATGAGTTCTCTTTGAACCTTCGGAGATTGCTGCACACTTCAGTGAACAGAGGAAAGAAGATGCGTCATCTTGCAAAACGTAAAAATCATTATAAGTTCAAGTCATTGTTGGCTGCCTCTCAGCTAGGGGTGGCAATTCGGGTGGTGTCCGGCCCGACCCGACCCGGCCCGACTAGGTTTTGTCCGGCCCGAACTTAGAACGGGCCGGGTTCGGATTCAGAAAATATAACCCGCAACCGGGCCGGGCCGGGTTCGGGTTTCAAATGTGTCCGGCCCATTCCGGCCCGAAAATCATAAAATATATATATATATAATATTTCTATATATAATATAAGTAACATTTTTAAAAAATAAATTAATATATTTAAAATAAATTAAAAAAATATTAAAAAAAAATATTAAAATTAATCTCCGCGGGTCGGGCCGGGTTGACCGGCGGACATTAGCGGGCGGGCTCGGGTTTGAAAATATGAGCCCGGGAGCGGGTCGGGCCGGGTTCGGGCTCGAGTGCAAAAAAAGCGGGTTCAAGCGTGCCGGCCCGAACCCGGCCCGCGTACGGCCCATTGCCATCCCTACTCTCAGCTCGAGGAGGCCAAGAATCAATATGCGGTGATCGAGGGCCAAGCTGATGCCTTGTACGAGCGTCTTTCTGCCTCTGAGAATTATGTGATAATGCTAGAGAGATGTTGTCAAGAGGAGAGGGATTTGTACAAGAAGAAGACTGATTCCCAAGAGCTGATGATAGCTGAGTATAAAAAGGGACAGCGCTTGGCTTGTGATGGATTCACTCAATGCACTGAGGTTCTTCGAAAAGTGACAGCAGACCGAGATCAGCTGCGAAGACGGATCGAGAGTCTTCCTGTAGAGGTCAAAGAGGCAAAGGACAAAGTTGTGGATGCTTATGCAGCAACATGTACAAGTAAATTGCAGGCCAGGGATGCTACTACTCGAGCTGGTTTGTTGACCTAAATTCATGCTGAACATCCTGAATATAACCTGGGGCCTTTTTGGAAGCTTGTCCCCTCGAAACTTTGCCCCCCCCGCCCCTCCCTCCCATATAATTGTAAGTGAAAGTGAAGACTCAGAGGCTGAGGGGAGTGACTCCTCGAAAAATTCAGACTGAGAAAAGGTTCTGAAGGAGTCAGTTTTTTGTGCATGGCCCAATAGGGCCTCTTTTTTGTAATGACTTGAACATACTGTACTGTTCTAATTGTGTGAGACAGGTCAATTTTTGTGAGATCAATGAACACTTGTCACTTTTATATATATTATGTTTGCAACAAGTCTTTCGAACGTCCAATTATTTTGTCCTTCGAACAATTGTTACTTAGATAAATTTACAAGTATTATGTTTTCAATAAGGCCTTCGAACTCCCCATTATATTTTCCTTCGAACACTTATTACTTGGATAAATTTACAAGTATTATGTTTTCAATAAGGCCTTCGAACGTCCCATTATATTTTCCTTCGAACACTTATTACTTGGATAAATTTACAAGTATTATGTTTTCAATAAGGCCTTCGAACGTCCCATTATATTTTCCTTCGAACACTTATTACTTGGATAAATTTACAAGTATTATGTTTTCAATAAGGCCTTCGAACTCCCCATTATATTTTCCTTCGAACACTTATTACTTGGATAAATTTACAAGTATTATGTTTTCAATAAGGCCTTCGAACGTCCCATTATATTTTCCTTCGAACACTTATTACTTGGATAAATTTACAAGTATTATGTTTTCAATAAGGCCTTCGAACGTCCCATTATATTTTCCTTCGAACAGTTATTGTGATCAAATAATGACAAAGTGAGACTGGATTCGAGGCACACCATAGTGTGACCCAAATATGGATAAAGTAAGAATGAAACTTGAAACACCGTAGTGGTTCGAAGAATAGTTCGAAGGTCCCAAAACTTTGAGGCACACCCTAGTGTGACCCGAAGAATAGTTCAAAGGTCCTAAAACTTTGAGGCACACCTTAGTGTGACCCGAATAATAGTTCGAAGGTCCCAAAACTTTGAGGCACACCTTAGTGTGACCCGAATAATAGTTCGAAGGTCCCAAAACTTTGAGGCACACCTTAGTGTGACCCGAGTATGAATAAAGTAACAAAAAACTGGAGGCATACATTAGTATGATCCCATAGAATAATTCGGAGGGGCAGCTAATCGAGGCACATTTTACTGTGACCCAAAAAATAGTGCGAAGGGACAACAATTCCAGGCACATGTTAGTGTGACCCGAAAAATAGTTCAAGGGGACAACGATTCGAGGCACATGTTACTGTGACCCAAAAAATAGTTAAGGCAAAGAAATCTTTGTATTTATGGGGCTCATCGAAACACCTCATTAAAACCTTCATGTGCCTAACAGGGTAGGAAAGAGTGTGTCCTCACCAAAATTTGTTCCAGGGGATACATAGAGAAGAAAAAGAAATACAATGTCAGCCGACTCTGCTAATCAAGATACAATTTTAAATGCTCAATATTCCAAGGTAAGCGGAGGTATCGCCCTTCTCTATCTTTTAACCGATATGTGCCTGGTTTTATCCTTTCGGTGACCTCGTAGGGGCCTTCCCAGTTAGGTCCCAACTTCCTCAAGCTCTTGTCTTTAGTGTGCAAGAAAACTTTGCGCAAAACCTTGTCTCCCACCTGAAAATATCTATGCTTTACTTTGGATGCATAGCGACTCCTCATAAGAGTTTGATAATGAAGGGAAGTCAGCTGTGCTCGCTGTCTCTTTTCCTCAACCAAGTCTAGAGCCAATGCTCTACTCTGGTCATTTGTGTCCGGGTCATACGTTGCTATTCGATGTGAGGGGAAAAGGATCTCCGGAGGAACCACGGCATCCATCCCGTAAACTAAGGCAAATGGGGACACAGCAGTGGTCGTTCGGGGAGTCGTTCGGTAGCCCACAATACCTCCTGTAAATAATCAGGCCACTTCCCTGCTTTGCCTTCCAAATTCTTTTTCAAACCGTCGAGGATGGTGCGGTTAGTTACCTCCACCTGCCCATTCTGGAACTCCTTGTTATCAAATTGAGGCCCATTATCCGTGGTAATCTGCAATGGTACACCAAAACGACAACAAATGTTAGATAGGACAAACTTGATCACGTCTTTGGCCTTTGTTCCTGCGAGCGGCTCAGCCTCCACCCACTTAGAAAAATAGTCTACTGCCACAATTATCGTCTGTCTGCCCCCAGATGCCATGGGTAGAGGCCCAACTAGATCGATGCCCCACCTGTCAAACGGGATTGCCTCTGAGATGCTTTCCATCAATACCCCGGGCTTGTGAATTACATTAGCATAGCGTTGGCACGTGTCGTAGCGTTTGACTAAATCTTTTGCGTCGGCCGTGATAGTGGGCCAATAATAGCCTGCCAGGAATACCCTGCGGATTAAAGTCTTATATCCACAATGAGCAGATCCTTCTCCGTCGTGTAACTCGGAGAGGATAATTTGCAACTCGGGCCCACTCAAACACCTTAACAATAGCCGACTCAGAGATCTTTTATACAGCAATCCTCCCAGCAAAATGTAACCGTGGGACTTGAATCTAACTTTTCTGGCTTCATGTTTGTCGTCGGGCAAAACGTCATGAGCTAAAAAATTAATGAGAACTGCCCTCCAATCAGGCGTAATCACGTGGCTTTCCTCCAAGATGTTCATCGCATGCTCTGCGCCAATCGAGATCGAAGGGCATGCCTGAACCAACACCCACGGATAACCTTCTGTTCGTGAAGCGGGGGCGAGAGAATCCGGGACAGTATTTAATTCTCTTCGAACATGCTCGAACTTGACTCCCTCAAATTCAGATGCCAATTCTTTCATCAGCTTCAAATACTGTATCAGTGTTTCCTTCCTGGCCTCGGACTCCCCCGAAGCTTGGTTTATCACTAACTGAGAGTCACTGATCAACTTTATTCGTCGAGCCCCGCATATTTGAGCCAATCGTAAGCCTGCTAGAGAAGCTTCATACTCAGCTTCATTGTTAGTAGCCTTAAAACCGAAACGAATGGCTTGAAACATAGCTACCCCTTGGGGGGAAATCAATTGGACTCCTGCCCCACTTCCTGAATTGTTTGACCCGCCATCCGTCCGTATCACCCATTCCTCTTCGTCAACCATGTCATGTACCTCCTGTTCTTTTCTATCTGAATGGAACTCAACCAAAAAATCGGCTAAGACTTGTGCTTTTATTGCCGTTCGAGGCTCGAACGTTATGTCGAAATCTCCCAGCTCTACGGACCATTTAGTCATCCTGCCAGAGATGTATGGTTTTTGTAATAGACTCTTCAGAGGAAAAGTCGTCCGAACAACGATAGGATGGGCCTGGAAATAAGGTCTCATCTTCCGAGCTGCCGTTACCAAAGCTAAAGCTACCTTCTCCAAAGTGAGATATCGCTTCTCCGCATCCAACAAACTCTTGCTGACATAATAAATTGGCCTTAGAAGAGATTCATCTTCGCGGAGGAGAACGACACTGACAGCACATTCGGATACCGCTACGTAGACAATTAACGTTTCCCCTACCACAGGTTTAGACAAGACTTCCGGAGAGGTCAAATACTCTTAGATTTGACGAAAAGCGGTCGAACATTCTTCGGTCCAACAGAAATGCTTCGCATTCCGCAATATTTTAAAGAACGGGGCACACTTATCCGATGAGCGAGAAATAAATCTATTCAAAGCAGCCAATCTCCCTGTCAGAATTTGCACTTCCTTAATATTTCGAGGAGGTGTCATCGCAATCAGAGCTTTTAGCTGCTCGGGGTCAGCCTCGATGCCTTTTTCGCTGATCATGTAGCCCAGAAATTTACCTCACCTCACCCCGAAAATGCAATTCTCCGGGTTGAGTTTGAGATTGACTCTGCTTAAATTGTGGAATGTCTCTGCCAAGTCAGCAAAGTGGTCTTCGTCTCGCTCACTTTTAACTAACATATCATCGATATAGGCTTCCATGTTCTGCCCAATCTGTCCCTCGAAAGTTTTATTGACCAGGCGCTGATAGGTTGCCCCGCGTTTTTTAATCCGAATGGCATGACCTTATAGCAATATAAACCTCGCCCAGTAATAAAAGAGGTGCTATCCTCATCGTTAGCAGCCAGTCAAATTTGGTTGTATCCCGAGTAAGCGTCCATAAAAGACAACAATCGATTCCCGGAGGTTGAATCCACTAACTGATCGATGCGAGGCACAGGGAACGGATCCTTAGAACAAGCCCTGTTCAAATCCGTAAAGTCAATACACATCCTCCACTTGCTATTTTTCTTTCTCACCAACACTGGATTTGACGCCCACACGGGATAATGTGACTCGCGAATATGACCGATGCTCAACAGCCTTTCGACCTCCGACAAAATCGCTGAGGCCTTTTCCGGGGAGACAGGCCTTCTTTTCTGGACTATAGGTCGAACATCCAATCGTATCGCGAGTTTATGACACATGACTTCCACCGGCACACCAGTGACATCATGTGCACACCAAGCAAACATATCAAGTTTATCAAATAAGAAATTAATTAACTTCTCCTTAAATTCTGGAGAGAGGTGGACCCATGTTTTCAGAACTTTGCTAGTCGCAAATTCGTGTGTCGCAGAATCTTCTTCTGGGACCTGAAATCCGGGGGCCTCCCTCGGATCATCACAGGGGATGACCTCGGGGGATGGCCCATTTAACTGCTATGTTGGGTCGGAGGTCCCCCTCGAACCCCCTTAGAGGACAGGGCTATTTGGTAACATTCACGTGTCATCTTCTGGCTACTTCGGACTGTCCTAATATTGTTTCCAATCACATACTTTAAGCACTGATGCACTGTGGAGATTACGCCATGCATCCGGGACAGCCAAGAGCGACCCAGAATGGCATTATATGAGGTTGGTGCGTCGACCACAATGAAAAATACCTCCACCTCTTTCTTAAATGGTCCTCGGCCCAGCTCAACCATACACTGACACTCTCCTACTACAACTGCCGTGGCACCAGTAAAGCCCACTATTGTCCTATCGGATCTTCGGATAGCCGGTGGGTCGGAGATGCGGCGGTAAGTACTCATAAACAAGATATTCGCAGAGCTCCCCGTGTCGATGAGTATTTTCTGAATTTGATCCCCAGCGATGCCCGCCGCAATCACTACAGCGTCCTCATGAGGGCCTGCAACATTCCGCATATCATCATCATCGAAACAAATAATTATGGAAGGCGAGCAATGCATTTGCGCGGAGACTCCCGCTTCAATCTGGGTGGTCAAGTTGACCATGTGCCGTTTTCGAGAGCTGTTCGAATTTCCCGCGATTGTGTCTCCCCCGAAAATTGCCAGTGAATCGAAAATGCACAAAGACTGTCCACCCTCCCCTTTGGAACTTCTTCTTCTACCAGGTTCACGTTGTTCCTCCCCACTTTGGGGTCCAGATATGTTAGGGTAGCGACCAAAGTTCCACATCCCACATCGGTAAAACATGGGAAGGATCAATGGGTATATAAGTGAGAACATATCTCAACTAGTATGAGGCCTTTTGGAAGTGGACCAAAAGCAAAGCCGTGCGGGCCAGTGGGCCCAAAGCGGACAATATCATACTAGTGTTGAGATCGGTTCCGTACTTATATACGGAGGACGGAGGAGGAATATGCGGACCGGACCCCATATTTCCAACATGTGGTATCAGAGCTCCAGGCCCAGACAGTACGCGATGTGGTGGGTGATGTGGGTGAAATTCTCATTAGTCGAACATGATGAATTAGTAGCCATGCTCAAGATCCTTGTTTGGAGTGCCCGTGGCTTATCAAGCAGTGTGGCTTGATTTGAGGCTCATCAAGCATTGTGGCTTGATTGGAGAGATCCTCGTTTGGAGTGCCCGTTGCTCATCAAGCAGTGTGGCTTGATTGGAGTGTATCAAGACGGTGGTACTTGTTTGGAGTGGCGCTAAGGAACAAGGCAGGATGGTCGAGATCAGATAGATCCACTGTAAAGGCTCTAGAGATCAGGCAGCCCCAACCTGATTAAAGTGAGCGGATGGATGTCAATTGAGAGGAGGCTAAAGTGGTACTTTGTTCGAGAGGAGGATTTGTTAGGGTAGCGACCAAAGTTCCACATCCCACATCGGTAAAACATGGGAAGGATCAATGGGTATATAAGTGAGAACATATCTCAACTAGTATGAGGCCTTTTGGAAGTGGACCAAAAGCAAAGCCGTGCGGGCCAGCGGGCCCAAAGCGGACAATATCATACTAGTGTTGAGATCGGTTCCGTACTTATATACGGAGGACGGAGGAGGAATATGCGGACCAGACCCCATATTTCCAACAAGATACTCTTGTTCAATGTCAAAATCGTCGACCCCCTCGGAAATTACCATGGCTGTGTCAGTATTCTTTGAGACAGTTTTTACCACGGCATTTTTCTGGGAGTGTTTTTTGACAAACTCCAACAGCATTCCATTCTCGATTAGAGCTTGCACCTCATTCTTCAAAGCTATGCAATCTTTGGTGTCGTGCCTAATATCCTCATGATACTTACAATATTTGTTAACGCTTCTGCTTTCCCTCGGTGTCTGTATGGGAAAAGGCTTCCTGAACGGGACCGTAGATTTAGCTTTATCAAATATCGCAGCAACATTTTGTGTCAACTCCGCGAAATAATTGGGTCGAACCCATTTGTTTGACATGAGTCTTCCCCCTTGATTTTAGTTTTGCTGATTGCCATAATACTGCGGGTTCGACTTTTGCCTCGGAGGATATTGACCCGCACGTTTAGCCTGAACGTTCGACCGAGGGCCCTGGGTACTTGACTCAGTCCTTTGGAATTGATTATGGTCCAACTGCTCTCCTGATCCTTTCTCCGAAGCTTGGGTTTCCTCTACCAAGATTCTCTTCTCAACTTGATCTAGCAATGCTCCGAAGGTCATCGCCTGGCTTTCCGCCACCGTGTCCTTTAACAACCCGGGGAGTAGACCCATCCTGAAAGCTGCAAGTGCCACTGATTCCTTGCAATACTCCATATCCGTTTTGGTCTTTACAAAGCGATTAGTGTAATTTTTAATGCTCTTCCCCACCTTCTGTCGACAGTAGATGATAGTGTCACCGTTGGCACGGAACTTCTTGCTACCCACGAAGTGTTGTCTGAAGATGTTCCAGAACATATCAAAAAAAATTATCGAGCCCTGAGGTAGCCTGTTATACCACTTAGATGCTACTCCCTTGAAAGTCTGAGAGAATGCTCTGCATAGCAGCTTATCATCGTCGTCGAAATTGATCATAAAATTCTTGAACTGTTCGATGTGATTATCCGGATCCTGTGTCCCGTCGAACTTTTCTAACTTTGAAATATCAAAGTGCTTCGGGAGGTTTCCCACTAAGATCTCCGAGGACAGGGGAGAGGCTCTCCAATTGTGACCTGTACGATAAATGTTGGACCTCAAATTGTCGTTATTCGAAAAGTACAAACCCTCCTCGGAAGGTAAAGTGTATTGCTGCTGCCACTCTGAATTTCGAGGGCCCATATCATCTTTCTTGCCAGGGCACTTGGCCTGTTCATGAGACTGATCACCACCTCGGTCATGGCGACTCTTTTCCCTCGAGGATTTTCTCTCCGAACTTCTTCCTCTTCGGAAATCGGCTCGCCTATGATCACGCTTTTTCCTCCTGGGGTATCTCCGAGGAGATGACTCCGAGGTGCTATACCGTGAGTAGTCACTTGAAGCGGTCGAGTCCGATCGGTGTCCCTCTCTTCTCCTCGGGGATCGCCATTCGCGCCTCCGATATCTGTCGTCCCTCTTTTTGGGACGAACTTCAATTTCGCGTTCCTCCTTTTCGATGACGGTTTCTCTCCTTATCTCGGATCGAAGATTTTTCTGCGCGGCTTCCTTTTCTGCTTTCAACCTTTCGATTTCCAACAGCAATTCATTCCTCTGAGCCAGGAGGGCGGAATCATCGAAAGCGTTCTTGACTCGCCAACCTCCTTCTCCTTCGGATTCCATATCGTTCTGGAAGTCATCTGCCTCCATGTTTTCCTCGCAGTGGTTAATCAAGTCATCCCCTTGGCCCTCCATGGTCCTCCTCGGAATAGGAATTATTTCCAGGAAGCGATTATCGACAGAGCGATTGTCGTTTCCCACAGACGGCGCCACTGAAGAGTTTAAAGGTGGTCCAGGGGTGATAATGTGATACGAAGATTGTTGA
The DNA here is from genome assembly GCA_036936605.1 of Limnanthes douglasii subsp. nivea. Taxonomy (NCBI): domain Eukaryota; kingdom Viridiplantae; phylum Streptophyta; class Magnoliopsida; order Brassicales; family Limnanthaceae; genus Limnanthes; species Limnanthes douglasii. The sequence goes on from JAUPFV010000001.1 coordinate 909,706, forward strand.
TAGAGGTTTTTGCGATACAGAAATATCTCAGTTTTAGATTTAGAGAGAGAAAGTTTAGATTACTAGGTTTAGTAGAGAGAGAAAGTCTCGTACCATTCATCTCGGGATTTGTGAAGCGTGTGTGGTCCTTTTATAGTACAATTGCGGACCCCACACGCTTTAATTTGGACTAATTATATCTTTTGGTCCCTACATTTTGTTTTCTTCCTATTTTGACTACCTCTTTATAATTAATACAATTCAGCCCTTATACACTTATTTCTATGTATTTTCCTCCTATCAGATTTTTCCTTTGCTATTTTCTCCTGTCAAGTTTCTTCTTCATCAAACATCACCCATAAAAAAGTATCATTTTTGTACTCCACCCAAATTCACATCAAAATAAATTTCATTTATAAATTCAATATACAACTATTAAATATTGAAATCCAAATAAGTAAAATCAATTCACAACCGTGGATAGGGATAAAATTAAATTAATTGAATATCAAATTATCTTAAAAGATTTACGCAACCTTTTTATATATATATATATATATATATATATAAGAAAACACAATGAATAATCGAATCTTACATAAAAAAACTACAATAATTCCATAATTATAAATCCAATAAAAACCTAGTTTGGATCCTATACAAAAATTTGTATATAGATACGTTAGATGTCTCTTAACCCTAAAACATGACTACCATACAAAAAAATAAGTAATCAATACTAATCAATAAAATTGGATGAGTAATATTATCATACGTTTGACAAATAAATCAATTTATAAATATTATAGCTATATATATAGCAAATATATAAAAACTTGACTACATTCTACATTTTGTTTTGCAGGTTTAGGTATCAAGGAAGCAACTAAGAATGGAAGGAGATCTAGGAAGCAACTAAGGATGGAAGGATAAAGGAGATACAGCTAAGGATGAAAGGACTCACGATATCGAGGAGATTTGCTGTGGATGTAGATGAAAGAAGAGGGTTGTTTAAGTCGATGAAGAAGTATAGGTCTTTATTAAAATAGGATAGATTTCAATATGTTGTCATCTGCAATTTTAAGTTTGTTTTTGTCTATATAGGCAGATGACGTTTGCAAAATGTATCAATAACATTTGTATTCATTTTTAACATCAATAAAAATTCTCTTTCTTGGGAAAAAAATATAGCAAATATATATAGATTAAAATCTTCAAACAACAACAAAAACCGAAATGTATATATATTTAGTGCAAAGGAATGCGATGGGTTTCGATAATTAAGTATTCCGTTGTATAGATGTAATATTGTTCCAAGTACTATCTATTATCCGGTTATAAAACGAAGTCGTTGTAGTATAGTGGTAAGTATTCCCGCCTGTCACCCGGGTGACCCGGGTTCGATCCCCGGCAACGGCGAAATTTTGCTTTTTTTTGGTCCTGTTGTTTCATACATACCCTTCCTGTCTCTGTCTGCATCTCAAAAGGAAAATTACAGCTTAAAAACACAAAATGGAGCCTCAATAATCATTCAACTATGTAACACTAAAAGAATTGTAAGGAGTTTCAATCCTTTTGGTTTATAACACTAAAAGCATGTGAGAAGAGACAACACTAAAAGCATGTAAGAAGAGACAACTTAAAGCATAATAAGCAACACCTCAAGTACTTTATTCATTATTCTAGACATGCATAAAAACATAATGAGAGGTCAATCATCAACATCTTCTAGCACCAGGACCACGACCAATATATTACAACAATAGCAGGCCTGCTAACCTAACTTCAAAAATAATCAATTACTTTCTCTTCTAAATTACAATATGGACACTGTATAGAGCCTATCATCTAACTCTACATTTTCCGAAACCTCAAACTATAAAAAGGACGAGACTTTACGATGCGTCGCGTCGATCCTTTTATATAATCTGAGCCACGCACGCCAAAAATTATCTTTCGGTTCCATCAAAGGGTATCTCTAACAAAAAAAATCAGCTTTGGTAAATCGAGGTTCCGGATTCTAGACTCGAGCAATGGGGGAAAATGGAGGATGAGGCATGTACGAGGGTAGAGTTTCTTTGGCTCTTTTTACGACATCCTTCTTCACCTCTTCTTGCACTACGAACTTGGCTTCATCCTCCGCTATATACATTTTAAGCGAGTTGCATCGTTGAAATTCGACTGCTTTTTCATGCGTGGTATCAGCGGAAGCCTGAGTAGCGTGCAACATAGCAACGCAAATGGAAAATGCTTGTAATGCTGATAGCTGTGCGTGGAATGAAACTGAATAGTGAGCCCCATTGATAAATCTCATGGTCACTGCTGGCGTCTTTTCCTTCCGTCCCTACACATCAGAAACGAGTATTACTACTAAGCCAAGAAGCTAGTTTCAAGCGTACGTCAAAACATGGATAGTAGTACTTGAGCATCACGATAGCTACGAAGAGAGGATTGAGTGAAAATGAGACAAACATATAAGTGCTTATAATAACGTAGTTGTTTGTTTTTGCAATATACTTCGAATATATAAAGTTGGTATGTATCGTAGTGCTTTTAGTTAAATTTCTTCCCGATTTGATATTCGATATTGTCGAACCAAGTTAACCATATCTTTTGTCATCAAACGTAAACCCTTACCTGAATGGACAGTTCCAAAGGGCAGTGAGTGTCCACAAGGGGTTGATCTTGAGCACATAAGATATTAGAATTTCCTATAACCGTGAGCGGGCAAGCCATGTCCCAGCCACCACAATCACACCTTCCACCTGATCTCCATCTATCGAGTATAGACGAAGGACCGTCACTTTCGCAACTTGGTAAACCATGGTTCCCACTAGGAATGACCACTTTGACCTTTTCTGTCTTTCTGCTATCATCTACATTTTGCTGATTTTCAGTTATAGAGAGATCGAGAAGATTATTCTTGATGTTAAATTTGTCCACTCTATTGTATTTTAAGCTTTCTCTCTTCTCAATCGCATCTTGAATAACTATAGCTGCAATTTCAAGGTCCGGATGCAATTGCACAGCTGGCCAGGGTTTAGATTCATTCGAAATATTTTCCAACTCATCTGTAACTGAGACAGATCTTCTTGCGTGTGCAATATCATATAACACAAATTCCGTCACGGTAGAGTCGTCAAATGTGCCGCCTTTTCTTAAATCAGAGCATAGATGGCAGGAAACTTGCATCTGTCCTACCAATGATGATTCAGTGCTGTTATCGCGTGCACTTGCATTGCTCTTCTTTCTACTTCCATCGGAGTGAAAGGTATACGTGTAATTGAAAGCATTACTTGCCTTCCAAGTCTTGGCAATATAAACGTCATCTGGACAATCTAACGAAAACTCAAAAACAGGCATTCCGTGTTTGCTTTCTAACTTAAGATTTCCGTGTAAGTGAACAGGTGAAGATGATTTTACATGGTGACAATCATCTTTTAGCAAGTTCCGAGATTTTCTGGCCCGTTTTGTGTCTTCTTTACACTCGCTTGTGTCTACTACTGCATAACCAGAAGGGTTTCTCAAAGACTTCGATTTCATGAATGGATCAAACAACTTCTTGAACCGAGCTCGTGAACTTGGCCTAGAAAATCTTTCACTTTCTGATGGAGAAGGTAAACAGGATGTGTCGAACTTAACGGACTGTGATTTATGCAATTTCAAAATAACGTCGTCTCTTTCGACGTTGTCATCACCTTTGAGGGTTTTCGCTGTGTCCAAAGAGAATTCCATGAAACTATCAGCCAAGCCCGACTTTTCATATAAATTTGGAAATCTTTTCTGTTGGTTTTTCTCATCTGAATTAGACGAAGAATCGACGATTCTGAAAGAGAAAGATGCATTGCTGCTCCCTGACAATTCAATATCTCTCCTTCCTTCGAGTAAACCTATTTTCTTCATCTGCCTAACTTCTTTAGAAGTCTGATAAACCGAACCTCTTTTCTGTACAATACTGTCGTCCGTCATCATCATACTATGCCTGGAGGGAATGTTTTTACACGAGGAACTGCGATAGTCACGAAAGTTAGAATCCATGATACCTTCTTGCAACCTACCAATATCGTCTTTACGAGTTGGGTTGTCTTTCAGATTCTCTTTTCTACTATCCTGTGTGATACTGATACCCTCTATTAACCTGACAATATCGTCTCTACGAGTTGAGTTGCTTTTCAGATTCTCCTTTCTACTATCCGAGCAATGTCGAGAACCCGGAAGAACACTGTTAGGACTTTGATCCATTTTGGTGGTTTTCTCGAATTCCACTTCCAATCTCATACTGAAAACTAAAATGCTGCAACCAATAAAAAACACTAGTTTGTTTAGCAGTTGAAACAAAAATAAAAATCTACGGCAAGAGACAACAAGGGACAAGGGAGGGATGATGTCAAAGATGTTGATTACCAAAACTACTAGTAATATGCAATACAGACAAGAATGTACTTCCAGTTCCATATAACAAACAGATCTTGAACTGGATAATAATAACTCAATCTGTACATCTCAATCTTCTAAAACCTAAACCTCAATTAGCAATCAGACAAACAAAAAGCAACAGATTACAATGTTAGATCAATGTGCTTGATCCAATAAAAAAAAACTAAAAGCAAAAGGAATCAAATTGATCTCTCTAGAGAACTAAAACTAAAATGTAAAGTAAGAGAAAGAAAAGGCTACGCTTGAAACTAGTATAAAGACATAGAAACATGGGTTCACTTGCATTCAAAGCCAACCAAAAAGAAAAAGAAACAATAAAAATAAAAACAAATTGAGACATACCCAAGTTAGATCTCAGACAGAGAAATGAGTGATGTCTCTTTAGAAATTATTGAAGTAAAGTGTTCAATCTGATTTTACGAAGAAGAAGAAGAAAGCAAGAGAGCAGTCAAGTCAAAAGTATGAGAAGAAAAGCGGATTGAAGGGCCAACAACAGAATCAGTAAAGCATAAAAGACAGGCGAAGTGGGGTTCTAGTTCTTGTCTGTAGAGAGAGAAAGAGCAGATTGAGGAAATGGGCTTACCTGAACCTGTAGTGAAAAAAATCTCTAACTTTCTCTCACATTCACCATTCACCATTCACCAGAAAACGTAGAGATCTCATTCATCTGTATTGAAAAAAATAAAAAATGTTGATGAAAAATGATAGACATTAGACATTAGACATAATCATATGCTTGTGTACTGTATCTGTATCTGTGAGTGTGGGTGAGGAATCATATGGTATATGGTTTCTGGTAGCCTAGGGGACTGTACTGTAGCAATGTAGTAGTGTACTAGTGTTAGTGTGTGCTTTCTTTTCTTTTCTATTCTGCTGATGCTTTCATGTTTGTCTACTACAGTACTCTTTTTGCTTAAGATTCATATGCCCCTCTATTATGACCTTTTCTTCCGGACCATCGCTTAACATTCCTTTTATTCATTTTAGCTAATAATATAAATATTATCATACATTTATAAAATACTTTTTTTACCATTTATTACGGAGTCGCTACATCCATCTCACACTTTCTTTATAAAAAATTAATTTAAAATTAACCAATTACATACCTATGAACCATTCAAAACTACAAGATCTTTGAATTTTTCTAACTTTAAATTAAAAATAAATATATATGATACAAACAGAACCAAATCTAACCGCACTCTATTTATTATAATAAATCATAATTAGAAAAAAATCTATTTATTATAAAATAATCTTTAAATTATAACCCATACAAATATTAATGTGATAAACTAACGGAGTTGATGGACATAAAATACGAATACAAAATTCCAAAATATGTAAAATACAGATGAAGTTTTTAATTAAAAATGTATCCAATAAACTAATGTATTATGTATAGTATTTATATTTTATGAGCAGATATATTTATTAAATGGAAACAATCCAGAATCTAAATTACATATTTTTCTAACTCATTACCTTTTATTTATAGTGTTTGATAATAGTATATATATATAATGTATGTATATATAGTTTAATAAGTTTTTATGATTGAGTAAAATTAGAAAGTTTCTTGGAATCTACACCGTTGATTATTTACTACAAGAGTCTAGAGTAGATAAATTTAGAGGCATACCATAGGGTAAAATATAAAAGAGAAGGTGATTAAAACAAAATAAACAAGAGTTGAGGGGTATCTTTGTGGTAAATCAAAGATTAGGGTAACTCACATAGAGAATAGACATATTTGCCCATTTAAAAAAGTGGGAAAACCCATATGGAGAGGGATAGTTTTGGTATATTTTGAAAAGAAATGCAATTAAAAAAAGGAAGTGAGTGTACTAGTTCTTTTTTGTTTTATACTGTATAGTTATGGTACCTATGGGGAATTGTTAAGGGTTAATAGTATAATATGTACAACATGAAGACTGGATTCCCCCTCCCAATAAAATTGACTGTTCCTGGCTTACTATTTAACAATTCCAATCCAAATATTAGAGATAAAGAATAGGCAACTATTTTCCCTAACACCCGGTATTCGCTTCCGTTTTATAGGCTAGGCTTTTTTTTTTATTATTATTATTATTATTATTATATATTTTTGGATAAATATCCATATTAATCACGTTTGATAATATGATAAATAAACTTTCTAGTTGCCGATTTGGTTGAGTAATGTATTAAATATGATGAATAAATTTTTGACATGGTTGAGTAAGGTATGTTCGTGATTAAAGGTTATGAGTTCGAGTCCTTCTACATACGCTTTCTCGGCCAAGTCTGTCATTTTGTGTGGTTTATCTTCTGGCGTTGGTTTGTAGGCTATTGCATCTGAAGGTTTACCCTGTGCGCACTCATTACATCTGAATAGCGGCTGCAGGTTCCTCTGAAGAAAAAAAATATATGATAAACAACATGTGACCAATAATTTTATGGATGCGATTTTTATTGTCTTATTTGTGTAGTCACTTTTTAATCATTTAAAAAAATTATTTATTTTTTATTTTGACAAATATTTTGGTCGGATTATATATTTGTTTACGATCGGATCATACAATTCATTTTCAAATGTTCGGATATGTACACATTTAAAAAAATATATATATCAAACTATTGAAATGAACCCCATAATTAGAAGAATCATTGCGAAAATCAAAAGATATTTGGCTTATAACGAATTTCTAACACAACCAAGCTTTCGTGATAAGAATAATTCACCATACGTAGTTATTTACTCGATAAGTGATTTTTTCTCGATGTCGATTCGAAACTTACAACTACAGAAGTTCGAATTGGCTTTAGTGGTGGTTGTCACGAAAATAAGGTTATATTTTCAAGCATTATACAATCATAGTCCAAATATCATTTCATCTTAAGAACATTCCTTAGAAGAATGATATCTCTGAGAGACTAGCACAATGGTTAGTAGACCTTGGAGATTTTGATATCACGTTCAAACCGTAAACTACCATTAAGGCATATGTTTTGGCACACTTTCTCACTAAACTCCAAATATAAATACAGCTTCTTTAGTGGATAATCCTGAACCCGTGTTCATGATCTGGACGGATGGAGGCTCAAATAATCTTGGCTTAATCATGTACAACTGACATCTCATTCAGAAGATCTTCTGTATCAATCAATCAAATTCGAATTCCCGACTTCTAATAACGATGCTTATTAGTACACGAAAATATAATGATTGTGGCTTGCCCATATATGTGCAGTCCAATACGTAAAGCTCATTATTAACTCATAGTTCATAGTTAATCATGTGTTGGGAAACACCAAATAAAATGCAGACAACTATATCCTCCACCTAAAGAAACTTTTCTCTCAAACTACCAATTTTGAGCAAGTCGAGTACGAGTAAGTACATGAGGAAAAAAACAGTTTTCGAATCCCTTGTTTCTTCCAAGAGTACTAAATCCACCCTTTGGGTGGTCTTTAAAGAGAATCTAGTCATTTCCCAATTCAAGCACGTCAAGCAATCAGAGTTAGCATCTGAGGTCATGGTTATTGACAAACTCTCAGGTTGGCGAACTCATGCCTGCTGAGGGAGAATAAAAGACGTATGGAAAAATTGTAAGGAAGTGTTTTTATTGAGGAAATATTGTAAAAAGTACAATAGAAGTAGATATTATGAATAGGTGGAAAATATAGAGACTGAGTATGTAATAAGTGGGAATTAAAGCGTGTGGGGCCCATTATTGTACTATAAAAGGACCTAACACGAGTTGATAGATTAGGTTGATTATTATAATATTACTTTATCTCTCTATTTGTATTAGTTCTCGCTTTCTCTCTCTAAAAAGACTCCCTAACAAAGAATTTAATACTGTTCGGACCCCCATATATTCGCCTAACGCAAAATTACCCCTGAGCTATTTCTTAATCCATCAGTGGCGTCGTCTGTGGGATACGAAGATTGTTCTGACGACAATCATTTTCTGGAAATCGTTCCTAATCTGAGCGGAATCATGGATGAGCAAGGGGATGATTTTTTTAACAACTGCGAGGTGAATCTTGTGGGGAACACTTATCGGAATGATATGGAATATGAGGCGCATGTTGGGCAGTGCGTCGGAGAAACCTTTGATGACTCAGATCTGCTGGCTCGAAGGAATGAGTTATAGCTGAAGATTGAAAGATTGAGGGCAGAAAAAGAAACTGTTCAGGCAAATCTTCGTTCTGAGATGAGAAGGGAGCTTGGCAGTGGAAAAGAAGAGCGTGAAACCGACTTTCGTCCTAATAACAGATATGATAGATATAGAGGTCATGAACGACGATCTTCGATGAGGAAAGGAAAACGTCACTTGGAATCTTCTGATTCAAGTGATTATTCTCGTTACAGTTCACCGGAATCATCTCCTAGGAGGAATCACATAAAGAAAAGATATGGTCGAAGGCATGTGGAACACCAGAGGGGAAGGAGTTTGGAGAGAAAGTCTCCGAGGGAAAAGAATTATCACGCTCATGCTAATGAGCAGGGCTATGACCAAATGAATTTTCCCTCTGGAAACCAACATGTCGACCAGCGGAATTCAGAATGGCAGCATCAGTATACTCTGCCGTCCGATGAAGGACTCTATTTTCCGACCCATGAAAACTTTGAGAGCTAATGTCTATTGGACGGGGTCATAATTGGAGAGCCTCTTCTTTATCATAGGAGATTCTAGCTGGCAACCTCCCAAAATATTTTGATATCTCGAAGCTAGAAAAGTTTGATGGGATGCAGGATCCTGATAATCACATCGAGCAATTCAAGAATTTCACGATTAATTTCGATGACGATGATAAATTGATGTGTAGAGCGTTTTCTCAGACTTTCAAAGAGGTGGCTTCCAAGTGGTATAACCGGCTTCCGTAGGGCTCCATAAAGAATTTCGACATGTTCTGGAATATCTTTAGACAGCATTTTGTGGGGAGCAAAAAGTTTCGAGCTAATGGAGATACGATAATCTATTGTAGGCAAAAAGTTGGGGAAATCTTAAAAAATTACACCAATCGATTTGTTAAAACAAAAAGGACATTGAGTATTGTAAAGATTCTGTGACACTCGCGACATTCAGGATGGGGCTTCTCCCCGGACTACTAAAGGATATGGGTCAGTACCCGCCGAGGCCAAGAACGAACCAGTCGAACTATATTAACCAGCAAAACTATAACCAATGAACGAGGCCCATTTCGAACAAATAGATTCGTCCGGACTATTTCGCGGAGCTAACGGAAAATGTGGCTACGATATTTGATAGGAAAAGATCAACGGTTCAGTTCAGAAAACCTTTTCCAATTCAAACTCCGAGGGAAAATAGAAGTGCTAACAGGTTCTGTAAGTACCATAAGGACATTGGACATGACACTAAGGATTGCATCGCTTTGAAAAAAGAAGTGCAAGCTATGATTGAAAATGGAATGTTATTGGAATTTGCGAAAAAGCACTCCCAGAAAAATGTTGCAGTAAAGGCTGTCCCAAAGATTGCTGATACAGCGATGATGATTTCCGAAGAGGTTGACATTTTTTATGTTGAACAAGAGTATCTGGATCCCAAGGAAGGGAGAAATAACGTGAACATGGTAGAGGAGATTATCCCAAGGGGAAAGTAAATGACTTGTTTGTTTTTTTTCGAATCTCTAGCTATCTTCGGACGAGATACCATCGCATGGAATTCTAACCGTTCGCGGAAAAGACATATGGTGAACTTAACCACACAGATTCAAGCAGGGTATTCCGCGCAGATGCACCGCTTTCCCTCCCGCATCATATGTTTTGCGCGCAGGGCCCACATGAAGATGTAGTGGTTATTGCGGCGGGTATAGCCGGAGACCAAGTTTAGAAGATATTTATTGACACGAGAAGTTCTACGAATATTTTGTTTATGAGTACCTACAGAAGAATTTCTGACCCGCCTGTTATACGACGATCCGACAGAACTATAGTGGGCTTTACAGGAGCAACAACGATAGTCATTGGAGAATTTTAATGTGTGGTGGAAATAGGTCGTGGGCCTTTTAAAAAGGAAGTTGAAGTGATGTTTATAGTTGTAGACGCATCAACTTCATACAATGCAATTCTGGGTCGCTCTTGGTTGTCCAGGATGCATGGTGTTATCTCGACGGTACACCAATGTCAGAAATATGTGGTAGGGAACAATATAGAGACGATTAGGAGCAGCCAGAAGATGACTCGAGAATGTTACCAGATAGTTTTATCCTCGAAAGGAGTTCGGGGAGAAGCATCAGAGAAGGCATAGCAATTAAAGAGGACTTCCTCAGAAATCACTTCTTGTGATGATCTGAAGGAGGCCCCCGGATTTTTGGTTCCGGATGAAGATCACGAGGAGCATAAGTTTGAATGAGGAAATTTTTTGAAGATTGGAGTAAAACTTTCTTTTGAGTTTAGAGAAAAGTTGATTGCGTTTTTGTCAACGAAGTTAAATATGTTTGCATGGTGTGCACAGGATGTTACGGGAGAACCGTCAGAGATAATATGTCATAAACTTGCCGTACGGCTGGACGTCCGACCTATTGTACAGAAAAGAAGACCAGTTTCCCAGGAAAAGTCTGTAGCTATTCTCTTAGAGGTGGAACGGTTATTAAACATATGCCACATTCGAGAGTTGCAGTACCTTGTATGGGCCTCGAATCCAGTCTTGGTCAGGAAAAATAATGGAAAGTGGAGGATGTGCGTGGATTTCACGGACCTCAACATAGCTTGTCCCAAGGATCCTTTTCCGGTACCCCGAATTGATCAGTTAGTGAACTCTACTTCGGGTAATCGATTATTATCTTTCATGTATGCTTATTCAGTGATGTAGCGAAGACTGCAAACAGACTAGTTTCTTGCCCATGTATTGGAATTTGGTCAAACAGGTACTCAAATCGAAGATTTCGACGAGCCCGTCAGATTTCAAATATGTGACTTTGTCACCAGATTCGACCTGTAAAGCCTCCGAAAACCAGTTTTAATATTTTAGTGTTAATTTTATTTATTTATTTTAATGTAAAATATTTATTTAATTTTCCTTATTTGGAATTAGGGTTTTGGGTAGTGCTATATAAAGCATCCTATACCCTATTTTGCCGTTAGACTTTGATTAATTAAATTTTGAGAATTATTATTCTGAGTCTCCTTATTTCTCTAACCTAGGGTTAGGGTTTTATCGTTGTCTGTTTCTTCTATTTCCGCTTCGCTACCATTCAGGATATAATCAAATCAGATTAGATGCAAAAGATGAAGAAAGCACATCGTTTATCACCGGGAGAGGATTATACTATTATAAGGTCATGTCATTTGGCTTGAAAAATGCAGGGGCGACTTATTAGCGTTTGGTCAACAAAACCTTTGAGAGCCAAATTGGGAGGAATGTAGAGGCTTATTTCGATGACATGCTGGTAAAAAGTATCACTTTTACCAGTTTAGTAAATATAATACTATTTTATCTCTCTACGTTGAGCAGCACTTTCTCTCTCTAAAAAGTATCCTTATAAGTTGTAACAGTTTGGTCCCTCAGATATTCATTTCACACAAAATTACCCTCGAGCAAACTCTTAATTCTTCACACTCAAGTGTAATTATCGGTGCTATTGATAATGATGTAGTAATGTTTTGTGTTATTGATGATGATGTAGTAATTTCCTTGCAACTTCAGCCAAGAGAAATGATCATTCTGAGAACTATTAGTCACAAGGCATCGGCCAGAGAGGCATCGATCATTATCATCGGCCAAGAAGCATTGAACCATACGATTGACTTAGGGTGTTGGTTGCCTAATATAATTGTTGATGTAATTATTCAACTAAGATGGTGAAATCCACTTGTATCACCTTCATCAAATTTGGAAGCAGAAGCATGACTCTCATAGATTCTCACTTCAAGAATAATCAATTTGAGGCCTAAATTTATGATAATCCAATTCATTAGCATATTAATTTACTTTAGGATATACACGGCGAGGTAACCGTGATCGAGGTACACCAAATTGAATTGACCACTCTGATCTTTGGGCTTCATTTACTTTGGAAGGGTTATGGGGTTATAAAAGTAAATCCTAGTTCAGATTATGACTATATCATATCCAATATTCGTATGCAGGTTAATTGGAATTGATGGATAAGTTGATGAATATTATTTACAAATATCAAAACCTTGCTTATACACCCAAGATCTGACTCAAATACAATATTCTTGCTTTTATAGAGGTTTTGTTTCTGGTGTTCGGTGAGACCCATGCTTCAACTAGAGAATATAAGATAAGTATGTACATTAATATACTCGACTGGGATTTCAAATACCTCTGGACCCCAAGATTTGAGTTGTTGAACCTATGTCATAGCCAAGGGACATCTAATATTTAGAAGAATATCATGACAACCATAATAGCTTCCAGACATTCTGACCTCTATTTCAAGGTGGATGAACTGATAGTGGTTTGTCAAATAACTCTTGGAAGGTTCCTTCCCTTTTTATTACATATTTTTGTTGGGCCGGTACAAGATGATGGATGATTTACTAGAGTCATAAACATAATAAAAGAAGCAATTTATCTTTATAAGTGGATAGTGGGAGTCTGGACATAAGAAGGTTAGGTGTAGAACGAGAAGAGGCTTGCAATAAGAAAGTATAGGCTAGTTTTCCTAACCGAATGTAACATTCCCCCATCCTCCTCCCATATATTGTTCTAAGTATGTTACATGTTATATATTTTCATGTTCTTACTTCACTTCTCACTTAAATAATTTTATTTTTGCATTGTTAAAGCTAATAGTTATTCTGTAGAGTTTTAAAATGTATCCTCAGTCTTTGTTCTTACAGAAGAGAAGACATTTACTAAGCTAATCGCATACGCTGCTGCCAACTAGGAAAAAATATACTACAAACTCTTTAGACCTCATAACATATTCATGTCCGGCCTTTGGGTTATGGAAACTTAGAGAGCGTTGAACCGAACGCCAATAACTTATAAACATTTACGGGCCAAAGTCAAGGTTGTCATGGCTCAGGCCTGGCAAAATTTATCTCCCAGCTGAGACCAAGTATGTGAAAATATTAAGGCCTCTAAGGTAGCTCCACCTCTGAAGCGCCTGAAGTTACTCCACCTATGAAGCGTCTGAATGTGGAAGAACCTAAATGAAGAGAGGTTGAAGAAACCAAGAATATAAATGAGGCTTCAGTTGGTGTCGATATCTCCACCAGTCATAAGGGTGTTAAATGGGAGGTCGGCTTCATTAAACAAATGGAGCGATTATGATCATTGACGAGTAGTGGAGATATGACTCACATTGCAATCCAGTTTGGCCTGGTATCTAGTCATGGAGCATAAAGTAGGACGGAATAAAAGAAAACTTGTCAAAGTAGATTTTGTCAAAATTTAGAACCTCGAATGCGTTATTTCTATTTACGAGAAATCTACTAAAAGGTTTAATATAATCCATACTGAAAGGGATTGGTTGATGCCTAAGCTTGGCATGTGGCTTTTAGTGTTGAGGTAAGAACTTTGAGTTTTACATAAGTAAATTTGATAAGGTTAGTTTTTACTTCTATACTTTATGCATCTTATTTTTTTATATAATAAGCAACGTGCTCGAAAGACTAAGGTTGAGCTTACTATGGTGAAGATAACTCTTAAAAGTAAATGAGAGAAAATAATAATAATTAAAAAAATCAACCAAAAATCTGAAGCAAACTCATATGGACGAGGTAAACCTATTATATAATAAAATAAAAACAACACCATCTTGTAGGATAAGTTGAAGAATAATAATGAAGCCAAAGATAACGAAATTTTGTAGGACATGAAATTTGCTTTAAATGTGGTCAAAAAGTAGGCCGATTCAAATCCAAAATGATATGATTTTAGCATTCACTAGTCATTTTCTGACCTATCCTTATGAATGTTTTAGACATATTCTCCTAAAGAAGATCGGCCATAAAAAGTTATAGTATATTATCTGATGGATGAGGAGATGGGAGAGCGAGAGGATCAAAAATTGAATATCTTTGTCGATGTTTATTGGATACTTGGGTTCGGTCATTCATGTTGATCCCTCTATTGGAGCTCGAGGTCTCGAGTACCATGATCGATACACCTACCAGAGAGGTTCAAGCGTTCATTATTGAGGAAAAGAAATGTTTATTTGATACGACCGAGAAGTAGGGCGAGAAGAAGGATGAGACCCAATCTGGCTAATTTTTTCTTATTTTGTTTCTTGCTTTTGAACTTAATCCTTGAAATGCTTAGGTGATTGTTTTTGTGTTGTTATATTCTCTCATTTCAATAAAAAAACATCGGGATAATGAGAAAACGTTTATATGTTTTATTTTGAATGTATCGAATTATTTTCTCGTTATCTTTTTTGTTTTGCTTCTTCTTTTGTATGTTTTCTCTCACCTATTAGAGATCTCGACTTTCTCCAAAGGTGACCAATCTCTGCTAGGGAAGCCTAACTTTAAATTTAATCCAAAAAATTTAGTAATTGTGATGAGGTTCGACTTTGACGATTTTTGTAATGACTTAACATGATCTATGAATGACATGATGTCGAACCTCGTTCGTGGCCATGTGACTGGAAGTTATATGTTGAATTTTAATTTTTCGATGACATAACAAAACACAAAATATTACAATGTGGGTCTTTCTAAAAACCTTCGTTATGGTAAAAATTTTAATTTTTAGATTATCAGCATCCATCGTCCAATAATTTTTAGATTATCAGCATCTATCGTCCAATAATCGTCTAGTAATTATTTAATATGGTATAACAAACTAATTATTTATTTACTAAATTTTTATTTTAAATAGTTTCAAATAGATAATTTATTTATTAGTAACTATATACTATCAATTGGATATTTTTTGACAAATATTTATATATATATATATATATATATATATATATATATATATATATTACCAAATATTTTATAAATTTGATCATTTAGTTATAATATATTTTTTAATAAAAAAAATTAATCATAAGTATAGATAAGAAATCAATCACCCAACCAGTTTGGATTTGAAGTCTGATTTTAACAATTTGGATTTTAATTCCAACTTTTAACAAATAAAAATGGGATGATTTACAAATATGTAGTAGATCCACCCACCATAACAGATGGTAATATTGATTTGCGTCGGTCATCCAGTCTGGCCCAGTCGGTTTTGTACGTTTAAACTCATAAAAGCCAACATAAATAAGAGAACTTATAATTTAGATCGGATATAGGTTTTTAGTTTGGCTGGGATCCAAAAATATACATAAAAATGGAAATAATATATATATATAATAATATAATATAATATAATATATAAATTACTCTATTTCTAATAATTTATAATTTTATAATTTCAATAAATTCAATTAGATTCTTTTACTAAATATTATTTTTAATAATATATTTAATAATTAAGGGCTCCCACATAATTAATAATATTTAAAACCTTTGTAGTTAGTCTTTATTATTTAATCTCGTATGATATTTGTTAAGATTGTTACCAAAACTAGTGTCATATTTAATATTAAACTTTCAAAACTATTTAATCTCGTATGATATTTGTTAAGATTGTTACCAAAACTAATGTCATATTTAATATTAAACTTTCAAAACTTTCTAGGAAACTGAAAACCTTATAAATTAAAAAATATATATATAAAAAATATTTATGATTATGTTTTATTCGGATTATTTAATAGATGTTTTAGATTGTTTTAAATTGTTTGTTTTATAAAGATTTATATTTTATTTGAATAACATTAAATAGTTTATATAAGTATATCTATTTTGATCAGAAGAAACCTGCACTACAATAGACCGGATCGAATTAGGTTCGAATTTTAAAAAAAAAAAATCAGGCTCAAACGAATAATCCCAAATCCAACCAAGACTCAAACAGATCATCCCTAATCCGATTCTAAGGATTAGGTTCAAATAAAAAAAAATCAGACTCAAACGGATCCTCCCAAATCCGACTCAGATTTAAACGGATCATCCCAGAAATAAACGTATGATTCAAGTGATTATTCCCGTTACAGTTCACCAGAATCATCTCCTAGGAGGAATCACAGAAAGAAAAGATATGGTCAAAGGCATGTGGAACACCGGAAGGGAAGGAGTTTGGAGAGAAAGTCTCCGAGGGAAAAGAATTATCACGCTCATGTTAATGAGCAGGGCTATGACCAAATGAATTTTCCCACTGGAAACCAACATGTCGACCAGCAGAATTCAGAATGACAGCATCAGTATACTCTGTCGTCCGAGGAAGGACTCTATTTTCCGACCCATGAAAATTTGAGAGTTAATGTCTATTAGACGAGGTCATAATTGGAGAGCCTCTCCTTTGTCCTCGGAAATTCTAGTTGGCAACCTCCCAAAACATTTCAATATCTCGAAGCTAGAAAGGTTTGACGGGATACATGATTTGGATAATCACATCGAGCAATTCAAGAATTTCATGATTAATTTCGATGACGATGATAAATTGCTGTGTAGAGCGTTTTCTCAGACTTTGAAAGGGGTGGATTCCAAGTGGTATAACTGGCTTCCGCAGGGCTTGATAAAGAATTTCGACATGTTTTGGAATATCTTTAGACAACATTTTTTTGGGAGCAAAAAGTTTCGAGCTAATGGAGATACGATAATCTATTGTAGGCAAAAAGTTGGGGAAATCTTAAATAATTACACCAATCGATTTGTTAAAACAAAAACGGACATTGAGTACTGTAAAGATTCTGTGACACTCGCGGCATTCAGGATGGGGCTTCTCCCCGGACTACTAAAGGATATGGGTCAGTACCCGCCGAGGCCAAGAACGAACCAGTAGAACTATAGTAACCATCAAAACTATAACCAATGAACGAGGCCCATTTCGAACAAATAGATTCGTCCGGACTATTTCGCGGAGCTAAAGGAAAATGTGGCTACGATATTTGATATGGCAAGATCAACGGTGCTGTTCAAAAAAACCTTTTCTAATTCAAACTCCGAGGGAGAGCAGAAGTGCTAACAGGTTCTGTAAGTACCATGAGGACATTGGGCATGACACTAAGGAATGCATCGCTTTGAAAAAAGAAGTGCAAGCTTTGATTGAAAATGGAATGTTATTAGAATTTGTGAAAAAACACTCCCAGAAAAATATTGCAGTAAAGGCTGACCCAAAGATTGCTGATACAACGATGATGATTTCCGAAGAGGTTGACGTTTTTGATGTTGAACAAGAGTGTCTGGATCACAAGGAATGAAGAAATTATGTGAACATGGTAGAAGAGATTATCCCAAGGGGGAAAGTAAATGACTTGTGTGTTTTTTTCGAACCGCTAGCTATCTTCAGAGGAGATACCATCGCAGGGAATTCTAACAGTTCGTGGAAAAGACATATGGTGAACTTAACCACACAGATTCAAGCAGGGTTTTCCGCGCAGATGCACCGCTTTCCGTCCCCCGTCATATGTTTTGACGATGACGATATGAGGAATATAGCGGGACCACATGAAGATGCGGTGGTTATTGTTGTGGGTATAGCGGACACGAGAAGTTCTACGGATATTTTGTTTATGAGTACCTACAGAAGAATTTATGACCCGCCTATTATACGATGATCCGACAAGACTATAGTGGGCTTTACAAGAGCAACAACGATAGTCATTGGAGAATTTCAGTGTGTGGTGGAGTTAGGTCGTTGGCCTTTTAAAAAGGAAGTTGAAGTGTTGTTTATAGTTATAGACGCATCAACTTCATACAATGCAATTCTGGGTCGCTCTTGGTTGTCCAGGATGCATGGTGTTATCTCGACAGTACACCAATGTCTGAAATATGTGGTAGGGAACAATATAGGGACGATCAGGAGCAGCCAGAAGATGGCTCGAGAATGTTACCAGATAGCTCTATCCTCGAAAGGATTTCGGGGAGAAGCATCAGAGAAGGCATAACAATTAAAGGGGACTTCCTCGGAAATCACTCCTTGTGATGATCCGAGGGAGGCCCCCGGATTTCTGGTTCCGGATGAAGATCACGAGGAGCATAAGTTTGAAGGAGGAATTTTTTTGAAGATTGGAGTAAAACTTTCTTTTGAGTTCAGAAAAAAGTTGATTGCGTTTTTGTCAACGAAGTTAAATATGTTTGCCTGGTGTGCACAGGATGTCACGGGGGAACCGCTAGAGATAATATGTCATAAACTTGCAGTACGGCTGGACGTCCGACCTATTGTACAGAAAAGAAGACCAGTTCCCAAGAAAAGTCTGCAGCTATTCCTCTATAGTTGGAACGGTTATTAAACATATGCCACATTCGAGAGTTGCAGTACCCTGTATGGGCCTCGAATCCAGTCTTGGTCAGGAAAAATAATGGAAAATGGAAGATGTGCGTGGATTTCACGGACCTCAACATAACTTGTCCCAAGGATCCTTTTCCGGTACCCCGAATTGATCAGTTAGTGGACTCTACTTTGGGTAATCGATTATTGTCTTTCATGTATGCTTATTCAGGATATAATCAAATCATATTAGATGCAAAAGATGAAGAAAGCACATCGTTTATCACCGGGAGAGGATTATACTATTATAAGGTCATGTCATTTGGCTTGAAAAATGCAGGGGCGACTTATCAACATTTGGTCAACAAAACCTTTGAGAGCCAAATTGGGAGGAATGTAGAGGCTTACATCGATAAGATGCTGGTAAAAAGTATCACTTTTACCAGTTTGGTAAATATAATACTATTTTCTCTCTTTACGTTGAGCAGCACTTTCTCTCTCTAAAAAGTATCCTTATAAGTTGTAATAGTTTGGTCCCTCGGATATTTATTTCACACAAAATTACCCTCGAGAAAACTCTTAATTCCTCACACTCAAGTGTAATTATCGGTGCTATTGATAATGATGTAGTAATTTTTTGTGTTATTGATGATGATGTAGTAATTTCCTTGCAACTTCAGCCAAGAGAAATGATCATGTTGAGAACTATTGGTCATAAGGCATCGGCCAGAGAGGCATTGATCATTATCATCGGCCAAGAAGCATTGAATCATACTATTGACTTAGGGTGTTGGTTGCCTAATATAATTATTGATGTAATTATTCAGCTAAGGTGGTGAAATCTACTTGTATCACCTTCATCAAATTTGAAAGCAGAAGCATGACTCTCATAGATTCTCACTTCAAGAATAATCAATTTGAGGCCTAAATTTATGATAATCCAATTCATTAGCATATTAATTTACTTTAGGATATACACGGCGAGGTAACCGTGATCGAGGTACACCAAATTGAATTGACCACTTTGATCTGTGGGCTTCATTTACTTTGGAAGGGTTATGGGGTTATAAAAGTCAATCCTAGTTCAGATTATGACTATATCATATCCAATATTCTTATGCAGGTTAATTGGAATTGATGGATAAGTTGATGAATATTATTTACAAATATCAAAACCTTGCTTATACCCCCAAGATCTGACGCAAATACAATATTCTTGCTTTTATAGAGGTTTTGTTTCTGGTGTTCGGTGAGACCCATGCTTCAACTAGAGAATATTAGGTAAGTATGACATTGATATACTTAACTGGGATTTCAACTACCTCTGCACCCCAAGATTTGAGTTATTGAACCTATGTCATAGCCAAGGGACATCTAATATTTAGAAGAATATCATGACAACCATAATAGCTTCCAGACTTTCTGACCTCTATTTCAAGGTGGATGAACTGATAGTGGTTTGTCAAATAACTCTTGGAAAAACCTTCCCTTTGTATTACATATTTGTGCTGGGCCAGTAAAAGATGGTGGATGATTTACTAGAGTCACAAAAATAATAAAAGAAGCAATTTATCTTCATAAGTGGATAGTGGGAGTCTGGACATAAGAAGGTTAGGTGTAGAACGAGAAGAGGCTTGCAATAAGAAAGTATAGGCTAGTTTTCCTAACTGAATGTAACACTCCCTCCTCCTCCTCCCATATATTGTTTAAAGTATGTTACATGTTATATATTTTCATGTTCTTACTTCACTTCTCACTTAAAGAATTTTATTTTTGCATTGTTAAAGCTAATAGTTATTCTGTAGAGTTTTAAAATTTATCCTCAGTCTTTATTCTTACAGAAGAGAAGACATTTACTAAGCTAGGCGCATACGCTGCTGCCATCTAGGAAAAAATATACTACAAACTCTTTACACCTTATAACATATTCATGTCCGGCCTTTGGGTTATGGAAACTTAGAGAGCGTTGAACCGAACGCCAATGACATATAAACATTTACGGGCCAAAGTCAAGGTTGTCATGGCTCAGGCTGGCAAAATTTATCTCCCAGCTGAGACCAAGTATGTGAAACATATTAAGGCCTACAAGGCAGCTCCACCTCTGAAGCGGATAAAGTTACTCCACCTATAAAGATTCTGAATGTGGAAGAACCTAAATGAAGAGAGATTGAAGAAACCAAGAATATAAATGAGGCTTCAGTTGGTGTCGATATCTCCACCAGTCATAAGGGTGTTAAATGGGAGGTCGGCTTCATTAAACAAATAGAGAGATTATGGATCATTGACGAGTACTGGAGATAGGACTCACATTGCAATCTAGTTTGGCCTGGTATCTAGTCATGGAGCATAAAGTAGGACAGAAGAAAAGAAAACTTGTCAAAGTAGATTTTGTCAAAATTTATAACCTCGAATGTGTTATTTATATTTACGAGAAATCTACTAAAAGGTTTAATATAATCCATACTGAAAGGGATTGGTTGATGTCTAAGCTTGGCATGTGGCTTTTAGTGTTGAGGTAAGAACTTTGAGTTTTACTTAAGTAAATTTGATAAGGTTAGCTTTTACTTCTATACTTTATGCATCTTATTTTTTTTATATAATAAGCAACGTGCTCGAAAGATTAAGGTTGAGCTTACTATGGTGAAGATAACTCTTAAAAGTAAATGAGAGAAAATAATAATAATTAAAGAAATCAACCGAAAATCTGAAGAAAACTCATATGGACGAGGTAAACCTATTATAGAATAAAATAAAAACAACACCATCTTGTAGGATAAGTTGAAGAAGAATAATTAAGCCAAAGATTACAAAATTTTGGAGGCCATGAAATTTGCTTTAAAGGTGGTAAAAAAGCAGGCCGATTCAAATCCAAAATGATACAATTTTAGCATTCACTAGTCATTTTCTAACCTATCGTTATGAATGTTTTAGACATATTCTCCTAAAGAAGATCGGCCATAAAAGGTTATATATTATCTGATGGATGAGGAGATGGGAGAGCAAGAGGATCAAAAATTGAATATATGTGTCGATGTTTATTGGATACTTGGTTTCGGTCATTCATGTTGATCCCTCTATTGGAGCTCGAGGTCCTGAGTACCATGATCGATACACCTACCAGAGAGGTTCAAGCGTTCGTTATTGAAGAAAAGAAATGTTTATTTGATACGACCGAGAAGTAGGGTGAGAAGAAGGATGGGACCCAATCTGGCTAATTTTTTCTTATTTTGTTTCTTGTTTTTGACCTTAATCCTTAAAATACTTAGGTGATTGTTTTTGTGTTGTTATATACTCTCATTTCAATAAAAAATATTGGGATAATGAGAAAACGTTTATATGTTTTATTTTGAATGTATCGAATTATTTTTTCGTTATCTTTTTTGTTTTGCTTCTTCTTTTGTATGTTTTCTCTCACATATTAGAGATCTCGGCTTCCTCCAAAGGTGACCAATCTCCGCTAGGGAAGCCTAACTTTAAATTTAATCCAAAAATTTAGTGATTGTGATGAGGTTCGACTTGACGATTTTTTTCTTTTTTTAATGACTTAACATGATCTATGAATGACATGGTGTCGAACCTCGTTCGTGATCATGTGAGTGGAAGTTATATGTTGAATTTTAATTTTTTATGACATAACAACATAAAATAATACAATGTGGGTCTTTTTAAAAACCTTCAAACAAAAATTCTGTTTTTAGATTATCAGCATCTATCGTCCAATAATCAACCTAGTAATTATTTAATATGGTATAACAAAATAATTATTTATTTACTAAATTTCTATATTAAATAGTTTCAAATAGATAATTTATTTATTAGTAACTATATGCTATCACTTGGATATTTTTTTGACAAATATTATATAGACTGATTAGTCTGGGATTAACTTTTTTATCTAAAAAATATTTTATAATTAGATAATCAAATTTATAAAATATTATAAATTATTAATCATAAGTATAGATAGATAAGAAATCAATCACCCAACCAGTTTGGATTTGAAGTCTGATTTTAACAATTTGGATTTTAATTCCAACTTTTAACAAATAAAAATGGGATGATTTACAAATATGTAGTAGATCCACCCACCATAACAGATGGTAATATTGATTTGCGTCGGTCATCCAACCTGGTCCAGTCGGTTTTGTACGTTTAAGCCAACATAAAAAATAGAACTTATAATTTAGATCGGATATAGGTTTTTAGTTTGGCTAATGGGATCCAAAAATATACATATAAAAATAAAAATGGAAATAATAATATATAATATAATATGTAAATTACTCTATTTCTAATAATTTATTATTTTATAATTTCAATAAATTCAATTAGTTTTTTTACTAAATATTATTTTTAATAATATATTTAATAATTAAGGGCTCCACGTAATTAATAATATTTAAAACCTTGTAGTTAGTCTTTATTATTTAATCTCGTATGCGTTAAGATTGTTACCAAAGATCGTTACCAAAACTAATGTCATATTTAATATTAAATTTTCAAAACTTTCTAGGAAACTGAAAACCTTATAAATTAAAAAAATATTAAAAAATATTTATGATTATGTTATTTCAGATTATTTATTATATTCTTTTAT
Source organism: Limnanthes douglasii subsp. nivea (assembly GCA_036936605.1). Classification (NCBI taxonomy): domain Eukaryota; kingdom Viridiplantae; phylum Streptophyta; class Magnoliopsida; order Brassicales; family Limnanthaceae; genus Limnanthes; species Limnanthes douglasii. The sequence continues at coordinate 932,977 of JAUPFV010000001.1, forward strand.
TTGAATAAAATTAAATAGTTTATATAAATATATTTATTTTGATCGGAAGAACCCACCGGATCGAATTAGGTTCGAATTTAAAAAAAAAAGAGAAATCAGGCTCAAACGAATAATCCCAAATCCAACCAAAACTCAAACAGATCATCCCTAATCCGACTCAGACTTAAACGGATCATCCCAGATCCGACACTTTACCATTGATGGACCCTACCCATGATAATCTTAAATAGGTGGTTTTTATAGAATCTATTTATACTCATGTAAAAGTTAAAAATATATTTTAGTCATGTTAAATTATAGTACAGTAATTCTATTTTATCATTGCATTTGAAATATAATAAATCAAATAACTAATAGTACATAACACATGATAACACTTCAACCCTACTACAAGAAAATAGTGTTTATATGTATTAGTTTTTAGAGCACTTTCCTGATTCAAACTCTTTTGCTACATAACTCAAGTAGAAAATGTCGAGTAAGAGCTAAAAATATCTTCTACTGTTAATCCCATTAAACCCAAAACCAAGTCAATTAAACTAGGATCAGATTGGATTTTTAAATCCTACTATATTAGTTCTATATTACACAAGTTAAATTATGATAACAATTACAAAATGATAAAGGGTTTCTTCGTCGTCGTTGTAATACCTGCACCAATTTTATTCTCTACAGATTTACTTGCTGACTGGTATGGTGTTTCACTCTTCATCTTTTTCGCCTTCCTCTTTCTTCTTACAGTGTCCAATAGCCGAATCGGAGTTCTTTCACTGTCCAGCAATGGAGTAGGAGTAGACTCACCATCCAACAATTGATTAGGAGTTCTCTCACTGTCTAACAATGGAGTAAGAGTCTTAACTTCAATAACAGAGTTGATCGCCTTCGTAGGAACTTCAATAACAGAGTTGATCGCCTTCGTAGGACAGACCGCTTTCATATGATCTGACTTGGTACCAATTCTCAAGTCTCGGTGAGAACAGAAGTGACATGTATAAACTACATTGTTCTTTGAAATGTTGGAATCTTTGCACTTACGCCGTCTTCTTGACTTGGTCTTCTCAATTCTGACAGTGCAGTTAGATCCTGGCTGAAGCACTATTCCACACCTATCAAAGAAAATCATGAATTGGACTGATAGCTGATTCTGTCGAGAAGCATTTATTCTATGTAATCACAAAGTAAGGCTCTATCTAAATCATAACAGTATTATCAAAAACGGAAAAAGCTTTATGGCCTTGTTCTTTACACAAATTTGGTGACGGTCACATGAGATGTTGGCATGTTTCAGAGGAACTTGTAACTTTACAATGTATAATTTCCCATGTGGGTTTTCATATCTTCATGCCATGGGAAAATACTTTACCCATTTCTTCGGAGATTATCCTTATTCCAACATATAACATTTTTTAACTATTTGTTTATTAGCGGTATCTCCTACTTGAACCCAAAACCTCACTCAAGAACACTTCAACCCAAAACCTCACTCAAGAACACTTGACCCCGATACCTCACTCAAGAATACTTGAACAGTCTCGGTAGTAATGAGCTAGCTAATCAGTTGGAAACGATCCAGGATATTATATATTTCTAGTCAAAGATTATATTGATATTTCCACATTTTTCCAATACATTTGATTATGATACCAAAAATCAAATGAAAGTAATTATTCGGGTTTTATTCACTCAGGAACTCATGAATTCTTATCTGCCAAAAGAACAAGCCAATGCAAAGAAAAATTGAAAAATAAAAATACCTTTTACAAGTGTTGAGATCACTAAGATCAATCTTTTTATTGATAACCTTCTTGTCATCTGAGGTGTGCTTTCCTGCAGATTCTGCATGAGAGGCCAAAAGATTTCCGTAATACGCAGCCAGAGACGGATCTACGTCAGTTTCAGTAGCCCAAACTGCAATACGCCTCAAGTGCTCATGTTTGCAGTAGTCATACTTGGGATGCTCTTTATGCAAAGCAAGAATTGCCTTTTCCCTTGGTGATGGTTTCTTCTCACATGATTCTCCGGCTTTCGTCTTAACCATCTAAAATATACATACGACCCTACTTAAATTCTCTTACCGTCAAAACTACCACTTACCCACCTAATACAGTGTCTTATAATTTAGATGATGCAGAAAACTCTCAGAATAGTATCAAGTTCAACCAGAATTGAAGTATGCTATTATACACTTCACACTTCATATAATTAACGACACAAAACAGACATGTTTGACACAACACAAAAAAAAGATGGATGAGGTTGGGTTGACAACCAAAACTGTACTGTAAAACCCTCAATTGACCTGCTAATCCCGAAAGAAACAGAAATGACCTGTGAAATCTGAAAACCAAATGGACTTACTATCCACCAAGATCGAGAGGACACTCATCTAATGAGTCGGTTTCTTGATAGCTTCTTTCTCTCTTGTAATCGCAGATAAGGACGACGGCTACTACGGCCGACCTAGATCGGTCGCAGACGTTGGCGATTTAGATAACCCTAGCTCTGACAATGGCGGAGGAGGAGGACATGACGGGTTAGATAGACCCGGACCCAGGGTTCCTTAAGGTAGGTTTTTTTTTGCTTAAACATACATATTGTATTCGGGGCACCTAGATTTCAGAAGTCTTATTCTAACTAGACCTGAACCTCATCATTCACCACATATGCTACTACTACAGATGATTTTTTAAATATCAATGACGTAATCACAGCAGACACCAGAGATTCAAAAAATTCAGGTTTATTGTACGAATTAAGATTGATTTGACTACGAGCTAGTTAGTAATAAACACTCGATAATGTTCGAATTCGAAGAAGAAAAATAGATATAAGAGTACCTATTTGTAAGCAGACGATAAACGGAAGTTGTAGAGGTGCCGGTGACGAATGGAGGACAGAGGACTCTATGGACGATCTTGGCCGGACTGAAGATAGAGGTCTGAGCTTTATTAACGGCGATGAAGATTGAGAAAGAGTGTGCAGAAGAAGCGTGATGGTACAGACGATGAATCGGAGAAGAATTTAAGATTGGGGTTTTAATAGACATGGCTGCACCGGAAGAATTTAAAGGGTTGATCGGGTTATTAATCAAGCCCAAACATTATTCATTTGGGCTGGGCTGTCTACAAGGGTTAATAAATAAAACAATGTAAATATACTTATGATTGTTAAGATATTTTAAACAAAAAATTATCTTCCGAAATTAGTTTGAATTATAAAATTATAAAATTATAAAATTATATAAATTTAAATATTATAACATTTACAATATATTCGATAACATGAAATATGTAATTTATAGTTTTTTAATGAAAAAATAGTGTTTATAATATAATATTGAAAACACTTAAACTAAAAACTCATTCAGTTTTCTTATGCAAACTATATCTATAAATAAAACGAGATTTCCATTTAGTAATTATTTAATAATTATATTTATTTATTTTAAAAAATTATATTTTTTAATCTAAATTATATTATCTATTATTCATTTTTCTATTTCTTTTTAATAATCATAACCTCTTTTATAATATTTATCAAGTTTTTATAACATATTGTTTTGTATTTTTCTAAACTTCGTTCGTTTGGTCTTTCCCATTTTTATAATATCTAACCTAAATTGTTTAGTTTCATCTTTTTATTATGGGTACTCGCCTCTATCTTTCTAGTTGCTGTTTTCGCTCGTACATTTTTTGTTTCGTTGATAATGTTTGGGGCGGTTAACGGTTCTCCATAATCGAAAACCGAATCGGGATCGAACTGATATGATCGGATCGAGAATCGGATTAAATTTTAACGGTTTGGTTCGCGGTTTCATTCTAAAAATCGAAAACCGATAAGGAATCGAAACAAAAACCGGTTAGGGACTGAACCAATAAAATTGATAAACTGACCGATATGAAATCAAACCGATACAGAATCGATAAATCGGTAGAACCGAGAAGAAATCGACCAATAAAACCGTTAGAACCGATTATTTATTATTATTATACTAATTTTTTTACCAAAATCAAAAGATTAGCTTATAAATTTTAGTTTTTATATTATTTATTTTAATAAAAAAATTAAAAATCAAATATTAATTGGATCTAATTTTTTAAGTGGACCGAAACCGGACCTATAACGAACCGAACCGAAACCGGACCGAATCGAAACGAATGGTTTACTGGACCGAACTCGGACCAAACCGGACCGAAAGCTTAGCGGTTCCGATTCCAAAAATTAGAACTGAAAACTTAACCGTTCAGTCCGATCCGATTCAAAACGATAAGCTTAGTTATCCGGTCCGGCTCCATCGAAACCGGACCGAACTGAACCGATAACAGCCTTACACGTTGATTCATCACACTTTCGCTGATTTAAATCAACTCACCGGCTTAGTATATTATTCTCGATTCTTAACGTCATTATATATTTGTAAAATCAATCTTATTTTTATTTATTATATTGTTTAATCAAAAAAATATTGTTAAATTCAAAAAATAAAATTAATAAAATAAATAAATAAAGGTGTAATAACGGACACGTGTTATTCACGACCAAGAATCTCACCGAGACGACGTGTCTCCTTTCTTTTGTTTAATGTTCTTGTACCATTTCGAACCACAAAAACACTAAATAAAAAATAAATAATATCCACCATCTTCTTCTTCTTCTTCAAGTTTCATCGATAGAAAGATTCAACACATCAATTTCTGTCAAGAATCAAGTAACTTTCTATCTCGAAACCGTCCCCGTCGAAATCTTTCATCAACGGTTGCTTCCACACCTTCATGTACACACATAAAACTCCAGAATCGGAAGTGTAAATTCATTTTGTTTTCGGTTAGTATTCAGCTCGTATCTGATTTGTTTCGTTGTACATATCGCTTTTATAGTTTCGTATACCTAGATTTTGAATATTCATACAAGTTCGTAATTTGGGGGTTTTGTCCAAGATTGTTGGGGTTCGAGTTTATGGTAGTTTCTTGATCTACAAGTCCGGATTTCGTTGTGGTTGAGTCCTTACCTTTTGCCACAACTTTATTGCGATTGAAGATAACTATTAGGTCAATTTGTGATAATTGCGTGTGGATTAGGGTTTACATGCTGAAAAGTCTGGAACTCTGGATCTAAGTCGCCAGATATAGTGGAAGTCGTAGGATTTTACTAGACCTCAGGGTTACGGGTTTCTATTGGTGGTGATAGCTTTAGTTGCTTAACATGGCGGGATCGGTTGCAGCAACTTCGTTTCTTGGGCATGGACCATTGTGCGGCAAGATCTCTGTTAAAGACTTCCCTTGCAAGCAGAGATCTCTGGATTATCGGTTCACTTCTGTGGGGTTTTTGGGTAGAAGGCTTGCTTGGTTTGATCCTTTACCCAAGTCAAAATTTGAACGGCTGGCTGCTCAGGCTCATTCGGTTAAGCCTATAGTAATGGGACTGACTAAAGAGATGCCGGCATATAAAGAGGAAAATAAAATCCCAAGAAGTTGGAAGGATGTTGATGCTGATATAGATCGGAAACCTGGTTTATGGCCACCTGAGAATAGAGCTGATAAACCATCATTGCATAATCCCTTACTTCGACAAGAAAGGATGGGTTCTGGTTGGTTAGGCGCAATATTCGAATGGGAAGGAGTTTTAATCGAGGATAACCCTGATCTCGAGAAGCAAGCATGGCTTGCTCTTGCTGAAGAAGAAGGCAAATCTCCCCCACCAGCTTTTATACTTAAAAGAATAGATGGGATGAAGAATGAGCAAGCTATCTCTGAAGTGTTATGCTGGTCAAGGGACATGACACAGATGCGAAGAATGGCTTCGAGGAAAGAAGAGATTTACCAATCTCTACAGGGCGGGATTTACAGACTGCGAAACGGGTCGGAGGAGTTTGTGAATGTTTTGATGCATTATAAAATACCCATGGCATTAGTCTCGACACGTCCTAAGAAAACCCTCGAGTCTGCAATCTGTTCGATTGGGATCGAAGGGTATTTCAGCGTGATTGTCGCAGCAGAAGATGTTCAAAGAGGGAAACCCGATCCCGAGATGTACATATACGCAGCGCAGCTCATGCAGTTCATACCCGAACGGTGCATCGTGTTTGGAAACTCTAACCAGACAGTGGAAGCTGCGCACGATGCACGGATGAAATGCGTGGCCGTCGCTAGCAAGCATCCTGTGTACGAACTTGGTGCTGCAGATTTGATAGTGAGGCGTTTAGATGAGCTTTCTATCGTCGATTTGAAAAACCTTGCTGCTGTTGAAGCCGCTGAGTTTGGAAATCAAGAACCAGAGTTGGAGATGGAGGAAGAGGAGGAAGAAAATGAGCGGCCTAGCTCGGTGGCGGTTGATGATAAGAACTGGTAATTTCTGTTACGATGTACAGTCTCTCTTTTATCCGTGCTCTCTCTTTAAAAAAACTCGCAATACTTGATAAAACCTATACTGACATTCTTGTGCATAAGAAAAAGAATGAGGTTTGTGGTCTGCATTGGACCGCTATAAATCTTAGCGCGTATGTACATTTGTAAACATGTATTTTCCTGAACCTATTGCTGTCTTTTGATGCTTTCATTTTCTTTATAAGCTTTTGGTAGCACCGGTATGATTGTTGTCATAGGGTACTACGCTGTCGAAAGCAGGTGCTATAAGCCTATAACCAGTTGATCTCCACACAAGTATGCCAACTATAATCATACAACTTTTGCTTTTCATCAATTTAGTTAAAGCTTCGCTTTCAAATACTCTCTTCAAAATTTAACTACACCCAATGCTTTTTATCGTTTTGTTAATTCTCTAGTCGGTTAATATTTATTTTTCCAAAAATTAAAATATTCAAAAATTTAGTATCACTCATCATTGGATCGGTTATGGATAAAGCTATTTTTGCCTCTCTTTTTTACACTAATTATATTTCAAACTTAAAATAAATAAAATTACTATCCTGATCTTTTGACTATATGTAAAAAAAAAACAAACAGTAGTTTGAAGGAAAAGAAGCAAGAAAATTGAAAACAGAGAAGAAGAGGAAAACTTACAATTTATTTTAAAAGGGAAATTTTTTTTCTCCCTCATTTTTAAGTACTTCAACTATTTACATATTATTTGTAGCTCATGCAAAGGAAAATTAATGGATTTCATAATTTTAATTATTTTTAAAATTTCGGACAAACAATGTCGATTATTCGAATAATTTTTTTGGCGGAATATGTCATTTTGTGTGGTTCATCTTCGACGTTGGTTTACAACCAGCTATTGGTGGTTTACCTTCCGACGTTGGTTTACAAGCTACATTGGTTTACAGCGTCAGATCAAGGATTTAGGATTTACCCTGTACGTTCATTAAATAGTCGCGACAAATTGCTTAAAAAAATTATAAACTACCTTCGTAATCTAATCTAAATGGATCGATTCTTCACTGATTATGAATGAACTTTAATTTGCGATTAAAATTCTTCACCGATTATGAATGAACTTTAATTTGCGATTAAACTTTCGGCAAGACTAAATGGTAAATGTAGAATTATTGAATTGAATAGGACAGACCACGTTTTATATCCATCTTTGTTCAGCTGCTACCTAAAAAGTTGTTCGCAGCTACATTTGCACCACTTGAGCAATATCGTTAAATTATAATATTATATAATTTTGTTTTCAACCATTTTGAATGCTACTATTACATAACATTGTACGTGAATAAGAAAAGTTTTACATAAACGTTACGAAATAAAAAAATATTATTTATTATTTTTGAAAATAAATACATATTATTTAAATTTTTATGTGAATAAATTTGTTATTTAAATCCAATGTTCATATAGATATTACTTAAAATGGTATTCGAATATAAATATTTTTTTAGACCATACGTAAATTAAAAATAAAATAAAATAGTATTCAAATAAAAAGTTATATATGAAAAATTATGTAAATAAAAAATGTTATTTAGAACTATATGCAAATAGAAAATTATTATTTAAAACCAGTAGTAACCAAGAACCATAAAAACAGTATCATTATATTATATCTCATTGTATTTTTTTGTTAAACTTCACACTTTTGTATCTCATCATCATAATTTTGTTCATTTTTATAATGTTTTAAATGATTTATATCGTTTTTGTTATAATTTTTTATAAACTTATCACTACAATTTTATTCACTCAAAAACTATAAATAATATAAATTTTCAAATTGGAATTCTATCCATCTTAATCACCGTATTACAAATGAATAAATTGATATAATTTGTTTTAGTTTTTGTTCTTTAGTTCGTTATATTTTAGTTTTTATATTCAGAAATAAAAATATTTTTTGTATTTCTAAGTTGTTGGTTGGATATTAAGTTAATTGTATAATGTAGGGTTGAAGTCGATGTACGTTTCATATGTATATTTATAGAAGATGATAGCGTTTTGAAAATGAAGACCACGAAAAATATCTAAAAATTAAAAATGGTTACATGATTGTTTTGTTTTATTGTTCAGTCCAAAATGATATTTTTACCCATTTCATGACGGTCTTGATCCTTTTAAATATCTTATTAATTCAAATCCAAAATAATAATAATAATAATAAGATTTTTATTTTATTTTTCAGTCTCAATTGATCAAATCTTTGATTTTAAGCAGTGAATTTGCACTTTTAGGGTTTTATATGAAAACAAAATCGCTTTCTAATTCTATGTTTTTGATTATTTAAGTTAGTGGCCGAAGAAAGATGAATAGTATAAAAGAAAAAGAAAGAAATGAGAAAATTATATGAGGTTTCTTGAAGCTGCCACCAAGTCGGTGTATGAATTGTTATTGTGTGGTAATACAAATTTTCAAATGCAAAAAGTTTTTTTGAAAATAAAAATTTAGAGCATGGTTCAGTTAAAATTTCTTATTTTATTTTGGATTTTTCATAATTTGTAAGTTTAGGGCATTAGTTTTGTATGGGTCAAATTAACTTTTCCATATGATAAGTTTTCACTTCATATGTTAACATGTTTAATTTTATTTGTATCTTGAGTTTATTAATTATGATATTTGAGTGCATGGTCCTCAATACGTTTGTACGGATTTTTGGACTTTCATATGCCAAACTTACATTATAATACAATAAGTATTGTTCTTGTAAGAATTATAGCTTGTTAGCTATTTGGTTCACTACTCATTAGGTAATTAATATGATATCGTGAATTAAACTCTGTGTAGGATACCCAATTTTAATTAATAAAAGTATATTCGTATTTTGTTTATCTTGTTCTTCATGGTATAATCGTGTTGTTCGATCTTTGATTGATTTGATAAAAGAAGGGTAGCTCACCCCCTATCTTTTTTGGGTATTTTGTTTTGGTCCAGTTCGATTTGATATATTTTTATCTTATTCTGTTTGATATTATGCTTTGATCATGTTCGATTTGGTATTCTGTTTTGATCATGTTCGATCTGATATTCTACTTTGAGCATGTTTGGCTTGGTATTATATTTGGATCTCGTTCGATTCAATATTCTGCTTTGATCATGTTCGATCTGGTATTCTACTTTGAGCATGTTTGACTTGATATTATGTTATGATCTCGTTCGATTTGGTATTCTGTTTTGGTCTTGTTTGATCCAATTCGCGATTATTGGTGGTTTCCTTGTTATGTTCAATTTATATTTATTAGTTAATTAATTTTTTGGATTTTTATAACTAATATAAAATGAATATATGACTCCATATAGTCTATTCGTACCCAACTTAATGAGAAAACTTTGCATGTTGAAGTTATGTCTCGATGAACTTTCTTCGCGGAAAACATATGTAGGGATATGCTTCAAGTAAATTCACTTATTGATAAAAACAATACCAAGGCATATTCTTTGTTGCTTGATATATGGGAAACTGATAAGGCTAAGGTTATCACTTGCATTAATAATTATGTAACTCATTTTATTGGTATTCAATTAGTTTAGTATGAAACATCAAAATAAGTTTGGGATCATTTGAAGACATTATATACTCAGTCCAACTTTGCCAAGAAATAACAATTAGAGTATGATATTAGTGTTCTACAACAAAATATTGTGTGTATTTTGGATTTTTATGTTGTAACGTATGATTTATAAGATCAATTATATCTTACATAATTTGGATATTTGAAGGTGTTCATACCTTATATTGTTAAAAATAAATAGAAAATATAACGCAGTTTAATTAAATTATGTTATGATTTTGTAAGATTTCGTGAAACAATTTATCATAAATCTTTTTTTCCCACTGTTGATCCTATAGTTCATGAACTTATTGCAGAGGAGACTCGAACCAAACTTCAGGTTGTCAATGGGTCAAAAGTGACTAATAATCCTCATGTATTTGTTGTCCCATAATGACCCTTTATTCCAAACCATCATAGACAAACACCAATGATAGCCTTTGATGTGTGTCCTTTCTGTAAATAGAATAATATTTGGAAGTCTTATTACTCATTGTTGAAAGCAAAAAGACAACAACCCTCTCAGGAATGACCTTTTCAGCAACAACCTTTTGAGTAGCAGATACGCCATCCTCAACAATTTTGTCTTCCATTTCATCCTACATATTTCACTATTATTGGTGTATCCTTATAAGTAGTATTAGTCCCACACCACCCTCTATATTGGATCCCTAATTTTTTGAGCCAATTAGACAATATATTGTTTATAATCCTGTTATCATGCCTACATTCATGTCTCACTCAGGTATGTTCTCATCTTTCACTTTAGATATTCATTAATCGTTATGGAATTTGGATTATGGTACGTCTCTTCATATGTCACATCTTGTTTCATTGTCTCCTATTTTACCTATTAAACATGCTACTAGTGCTACATCAATGTTTGTAAAAGAGTGTTGGCTATATTATTATCATTCTTATATCGCTCACTGATGTTTAATACATTTCCAACCTTGCTTTGAATCTTGTTTCGTCGGCCAATTGTGTAAACATGGTTATTAAATCTTATTTTTTATTTTGTTTGTGTTATGTATGATCAATGTAATCATATATGATTGTGGTATTATGTATCTTGGGGGAACTCTATCTTTTAGAGTAAATCAAAATGACTAATGTTACCGCATTTAGTGTTGATTTGTCTTTGTCTCATCTGAGTACTTTTTTTCTTTCGTGTTCTTATTTGGGACATGTATCTGTATCATATTTGAAGTTTTTAGTTTCTACACGTGTTTGGTTTATTTGAACACTTGTAAAATCTCTAACTGTAGTTGTTGAAAACTAGCAAAACTTTCATGCTTTATCATTCAACAAAAGTGTTTTTTCTGTTGTTTTTTTTATTTAACCATTATGATGTTCGGGTTCCATATCTTATTTATAAAAAGGTTGGTTCAGCATATTATGCATCATTTATTGATCATTATACTTGTTATATTTGATTTTATCTTATGAAATAAATGTTTGATTTCATTTATATTTATATAAACTTTTGAACACTTGTTAAAACTCAATATTATGTTGTGATTAAATGTTTCAAGTGTGACTTCAAATATGAATATACCTTTAATGATTCCAATATATTACTTATTTCTGATGGTACCATACACTAGTCATCTTGTACTGATACCCCTCGGCAGAATGGTGTTGCGGAAATGAAACATTGTCACCTTGTAGGGAGTGCTCATTCCCTACTTCTATTTACTGAAGTTATTTGTGCATTTTCAAGAGACCACTTGTGACTCGTGGACATATGATTAACCAAATTCTATTACACATACTTGGGGAATGTCAATATTCCAAAATTTAGATGGAAAACCTTCATATTATTCCTTTTTACAAGTGTTTAGTTGTACATCTTTCATCATTTATCCTCACATTGAGGGTTCCAACTTGTCTTCTAAAATAACTACATATGTTTTAATGGGGTATGATATTAAGCATAAAGGATATTATTGCATTCAATTGCAAAATTCATCAGTTATATGTATCTCGACATGTCATATTTCTTGAGTATATTTTGTTTTATTGGATTATGGAAAAATCACGTAACATAACGAAGACAAAATTTTAGGTTATTGATCCTTATGACATTGACAATAATAAATTAATTATTTCAAACATAACGGTTCATGAGATATCTACATCAACTTATATGACTTTTATTTCATCAATGCGTGAGTATATTTCTTCTTCAGGTGAAACTACATATTCTCCACCTCATAAGAGGCCTACTTGTATATATAAGTCTATCATACTGCCATTTTTTAACATTCTTCTTAGTCGACTTTGTTTGTTTATTTCATATAAAAAATGTACGATGTATATGTACCTACATCGTATAAATAAGTTGTTTATTATCCTTGTTAGATTAATACTATGGCTGAATAAGTTAATGCTCTATATCAGACTCACACATGTGATATGCATATAATTAATTCTCGTTAGATTTTTAAAATTAAAATAAAGTCTTATGGATCCCTTTAGAGGTATAAATCATGTTTTGTAGACAAAAGATACTTACAAAGTATGGTATGGATTACGAGTTGAATTTATCCCTAGTGAAAAATAACGATAATTCATACCCTTATTGTTATTGCATTTGTTGGCCAGTGGGTGATCTTTCAACCGAATTTCAAAAATAATTTTTTTAAATTGTGATATTCATAAAGAAGTTTACATAACCATATTTCAACTTAAGAAAACTCTATATGATCTCAACGAGGCTCTGCGTGCTGGGTTTTAAAAATTACCTATAATTATCATTTCACTTGATTTTGTTGCTAGTTTTCACAATTCGAATTTATTTATCAAACGTAAGAGTGTAAAATGAATTAATTTCCTTGTATATATAGGTTATATTATCATTACAGGTGATGATTTTGATGTCACTAAGACATTAAACGTGATTTAACTCATAGGTTTGCGATAAAAGACCTCGGTTTGCTATGTTATTTTTTGGATATTGAGTTGGTTCAACCTTATAAATGATAAATTATTTCTTTATATATATAATTATTTAAGTGAGCATGACTATCTGTTAATCAGACAAAAAATATTCATCTTGAAACTAATGCTCGTTATTCACCTAATGATGATGTCCCTCTATCAAACCTAACTCTGTTTCGTACTCTTGTAGGGAAATTACTTAATCTTACATTTATTTAGTCAGATATAACTCATGATGTTGATGTGGTTAGTTATTTTTTATTATTCTTATATTTATCCACTAAGGAATTGTGTCTTTATATCTTGAGATATTTTCATAACACTCATTTCTATTTGTTTCTTTTAACATCTTTACTCGAGTTGTGTGCCCATAGTGATGCCAATTAGTATAATCATCATTATAATCATAAATCTGTAATTAGTTTGTATATTTTCCTTGAATATTATTAATCTCGTGAAAAACAAGAATTATGATGTTCTTTCTAGATTTTTTCCTAAATGTTGTGTATCGTGTTATGACCTTGAATACACATGAAATTGTTTTGTTAGTATGCCTTCTTGTGCGCATGAGAGTTAACATTACTCAAACCATATCCTTACATTGTGACAAAAAATAGTGGCATACTGATTGCAAATAATGTTTTTTTAATGAGATGACGAAATAAATTTAAATCGATTGTCATTTCACTCATCATCATCTTTAGCTTGCGAACATATTTCTTCCATACGTTCCATCAACTTTTCAGATTATTGATATACTCACCAAGACTCAGTCGATATCTCAATTTTATTTTATATGTGACGAACTCTCAATCTTCCATTGTATTATAAAATTGAGGGAGGATATTAGCATTATAGACCGCTAATTCTTTGGACCACTAGCACATTATATTATTACTTTATATATTATGACTTAGGGTATTTATAAGATACACAATTCTAATTAATAAAAAACCTTGGCCATCTTTTTTCTTCTCTTGTTCTTCAGTTTTTTCTCACCTTGTTACATTTTATATGGTTTTTGAGAACACTATACTCCATTTTGCAAGGTTATTAGTGTGACCACAATTCCATATAGCTCAAGTTATGGAGAATATTTTGTGTAGTTTCTAACCAAATCGTACGCAGTATAGTTGGTTGATTAATGTCGTGGTAATATTTTAATCCTTTTTTTGTTTTTTTTTTTGTTTAAGGGTTGAGTTACATAAATATAAATAGTTAGGTTAGTTAAAAAGTATTTTGGGTCTTTCAATTTTTTTAAATGTATATATTTGGGTGAGAGATCTAACAACATCATAGTGAGATATAACCTAATTCATTTTAAATTGTAAAACTAAACGAGTTTGGTAATCATGAGTTAAAAATATAAGACGAATATGGACTCGCCGATTAATCTTGTATGAGAGCTTTCAGAGATTGAAAAAACACGAAATTATACTTTCGAGTGCGATTATGGTCAAAGTAAATATGTAGATAATTTTATAAAAAAATATATTTTTAATATGACAAACAAAAATAGCTCAAATGTTATGCGAATAGTGAAATCACTCTCAAGATTGAAATACAAATTGTTGCATAAAATAAACACCGCTCGAACGATACTTGAAAAAAAATCCATATTAACTTTGTGAGAAAATCATAAAAAATGACCACGACTTGTATGCATAACATGTTGAGGGTATCGAATACCACTCGCATAAGACCTCATATGTTGTATAAAGCTGACGTACCATGTTACATACATATTTATATTTTGAACGTTTAATACATTCACATTGATGAAAATTGTGGCTTTGGAGCCATATTTACAAAGCTATGGTAGCAAAATTTGAAATCAATAAAAAAATATTAAAATGATTGCGACAATATCGATGATTCGTGATTAAGGTTTACTCGGTGTGTTTTTTTGTCTTGGGAGCTCTTTATTCTAACGATTTTCAAATATACATTTTATTATTTGCAAAATAAGGGTGTACCCATATATTTATTGTTTAAAGGGTTACCCCCGACTTGAGAAATAAAAGAGATTGAATTTAAATTATTTTGTTTACATATGTTATTTTATTATGTAGTTTAACTTTTTTTTTATAAACTTGTTTCTTATTTATTATGACTATTTAATGGTTTTATTAGTTGAAAAGGTTTATGATAAACCATGATTGGTGAGGGTAATTATCGCCTGAGGGTAGGCTTGTAATTTGTTTGGTGTTTAATAGTAGTATGTGGGTGTTATATATTTAGTGTAGAGAGTAGAGAGATAATTAAGCTGGCTGGTTGTAGTTAATTCTCATTACCCACACTTAATGCGGGTGGTTGGGTATTTATACCCTTATGTTTGGGCCCTTATGGGCTTTCGGGTCATGTTTAATAAACCCGGGTCATGTTCAAAGACCCATGAGCTCTAAGTAGGAGAGCAAGTAGCTTAGTCAAGTAGTGTTTAGGTTTTTTAGTACTTTTGTCATAGTTCGAACAGTCCTATGGGCTAAGTGTTCGAAGTGATCTGTCCGGTCCGGAGGCCTTGGACCGATCTGTCCTTGTCCATGGAGCATGCAGAGTTCGGACTCATCAGGAGCCCCTTTTTTAGGTGTTTGTGCAAATATTCTTGTCGAAAACCTGAAAAACAGTCTGACATCAGGGGTAGTTTTAATCCGGACAGGTCTGTCAATTTGGGCTATGGGTTTATCCGGACTGATAAAGCTTCACGAATTCAAAACGGTTTTTGCCAGAGTTCGTGGGACACGTGTCGCTCTCTGATTGGTTGCTTCAGCCGTTTTTTCACCTTGAATTTCGAACCCACCTTCTTCGAAAAGAAACCTCTTAATTAAAGGTGATGATATCAGCGCCGTCTTTAATCATTACCGATCTTTTCAAATTCTCCTAGGAATCAACTTCTTTTTTCAGATTTACTATAAATTCAAACTCACTTTCTACTGTTTTACCATCTCTTTCACATTTACTCTGCAAAAACTCTCAAAGCTTTCTCTCTCTAAAGCAAAAACTTGCTCAATAGTTTATGTTTACAGCGAGGAACGCTCTGATCAAAGGCGGGTGGCTCAACCTTTCTGAGTTAGAGAAGGCTCAAAAAGTCGAAAGAGAAAGACGAATTGCGGCAGGTTTACCCACTTCGCCTGTTGATAGACCAATCACCTCTACCATAGAGTCAGATCAAGGCTCTTCTTCTTCTAAAGGCACCAAGCCTAGAAAACTATTTCAAACTAACCTCTCCCCCATTATCTCTGGTTCCTCAGTTCAGGAATCGGAATCTGCTGTCGAGCCAGGAGTAACAGTTACTAGCCTCAAAAAACCCTCACCCTTTATAGCAATGGGGTCGGATACGGAGCACTCCCCTCAGAAGCTAATCGATAGGAGGAAAGGCTGGTTAGTTAAAGGCCAAGGGTCTAAAAACACTCCCTCAAAGTCGGGGGCAAAAGACAGCAGCACCGGGTCAGATGTGCCTATTAGAGCCCCCAAGGACAGACTGTCCGGTCCGGAGGGCACCAGTCCAAGTCTTCAAAGAGAAGCACCTTCTTTGGAAACTCTACCGGAGGCCAGAAGCCAAAAGGACACCGAGGCCCAGCAGTCCGTAGACAAGGCTGAGTCAAATTTGAACCCTCCCCCCACTACTGCTGCTGAAAACCCTTCAACCATTATGGAGGAAGTAATGGAGGACTCTGTTGAAGAGGCTCCATTTGAGTCTGAGCCCTCCGGTCAGACCAGTAGTGCAATAGTTGCCAAGAAGGACAAAGGCAAAGAGAAATTGTATTTGAGGCATCCGGATCTGCCGGAGAGCCTCGAAGGAAGAGTGGGGCCTTGTTTTCACAAGGTCGGCGTTAATTACCTCCTCTCCTTCCAAAAAATCAACTACGCATTCATCCACACAGCTGAGTTGGGCAGGATGCGTACAAAGTGGGGAATACCGGAGAATGTGAAGATCAGGATTCCCATACACCCAAAGACCCCCATGGACTGCAAGTTAAGCGAAATCGTCATGTTCACGGAGCTATTCAACTGGGGGCTCAGATTCCCATTAGACCTAGAGATTGTCAGATACTTCCATCTGATAAAACTCTGTCCGAGCCAGCTGAGTCCCAACGCCTGGTACACCCTCATGTCCTGTATCATGGCTTCAAGGCTGTCCGGGATCCCTCTGCCAATGGAGGAGTTTGCTGTTGTGGCCAGTCTTTGTAGAAACCACCACATACCCTTTTACCATTTCAATATGGGGGATGACTTCAAGGCTGTGGATGACTTGTTGGAGGCGGAGAGGAATTGGAGGACCCAGTTCCTATTTGTTAGTGGTGCTTGGGAGAACGGACAGAAGATCAAATCCGGAGTGAACCCAAGCCTCCTCAGAAGCAGGTGGAGGAGTGACCGTAAGTCTCCTGCCTTATATTTTTGTCTTTTTTTTAGAGTTAGTTTATACTAAATGGTTTTACTTTTGCCTCAGCAGAACTGCCCAAGGAATTTAGTGACTACCTGAAAGCCGGGCAGGTTACTTGTGGCAAGATTAATGCTTGGGCTGCTGAGAAGTGGGGGAACCGATTTCATGCCGCTTTTACCAGTGGCAACTTGGCAAGGTCTCACTTGTGGAACACCATAGGTCGGAGAGACTTGACTTGGGAGGAGCTCACCACTCAGCCTCCTTCGGATGTTGTGCTTAAGAGGACCCATGAACTATATGGGACACTTTTCCTGCCAGGCCGGGCCAAAGCCCCGAGCAAGATGAAAGGCAAGAAGAAGAAGGGAAAGAAGGTGGTGGGTGGTGCTAACCCTGCTGATGCAGAGAAGGATGCTCCAATAGACCGGGAGGGGCCAGTCCAGAGCCAAATCGATGCTGCTCTCTTGGAAGTGGTGGAGCAAGAGACTGAAAAGCAAGAAGCGAACCTCCCAAAACCTCCAAGGGCTTCCAAAATAAATCGTAAACAGGGAAGCGAAAGCACGGACCGGGAGGCCAAGAAGAAGAAGACTTCTAAGGGAGACGAGCTTTCTCTCCGGGCTCCAGAGCCTTCTCTCCAAGCTGATCCTACTGACCCTACGCATGCCGAGGAGATTCCGGGTGACTTTCATACCGATGAGGTTGAGGGGGGAGATATCAACATTGATGGAGTAGACATCACCGGTCTTGGTGAGCTTGGTGAATTCTTCTTCAATATTCCCAGAGATGACTTTGCCGGGCCTTACCTTCCTCCGAGCACCTCCAACACAGTCACTTTTAATGGTAAGACCTTTATCGTTTCTAGTGAAAGGGATGCCATAGCCCACTATTTGTTAAGAAACGTTCAACCTGTACTTGTGTTGGAGAAACAAGTCTGAAACCAGGCCGATATCATCAAAGATCTCAAGTTTGACAAAGAGAGGCTGTCCGATGACCTTCGCACTGCCACTTCCAATGCTGCCATTTTAAAGGAAGAAACCGAGGAGTTGAAGAGAAAGCAAGAGGCAAGCACCACAAAAGTCTCCACTTTAGAGGACACCATTAGAGAGCTCCGGGAACAGTTGTCCGGTCTGAGAAAGACCTTACCACCTCAAAGGGAGAATCCAAAGCCAAGGATCAAATCATCACCAACTTGGCCAATGATAAAATCGCTCTTGAGAATACAGTGTCCAAGATTGCCGAGGAGAAAGCTACTTTGCTAAAGGAGCATGAGGCCAAGATTCAAGCCAAGATTGACGCTTATGCCACCAGAATGATCGACATCCAGGAGGAAATGTACGCCAAGGTGAGGTCTGACATGGTTCTACTCTTCCACGAGAAGTTTCCGAAGAGGAACCTAGGGGACTTATGGCTTCATGTTGAGTCTGACGATCTCCCGTATCATACAATGGCTGACGGAGACTTGCATGGTTATTCTAGCGCTTCCTCATCCGATGACGAAGAACGTGCCGGAGAGAGCCCAGACGAAGAGGAAAATGATCCTAAGGGAAAGAAGAAGGTAAACGAAGCCCCCAACTTTCCCCTCTCAATCAAGTTCTGAACTTCAATTATAACCATGGCTCCCTCCGGAGCAGCATTACTTGGACCAACCCGGTGAGTGTTGTCAGGCCTGTTACCTCCTCTTCTTTTGACGTAAGCCCCCAACTTTCCCCTCTCAATCAAGTTCTGAACTTCTTGTTTCAACGCTATGCAGTCATCAGTGGTATGACCAATATCATTGTGATATTGGCAAAAAGAGTTATTGCGATGCTCTCCGGGAGACTGCAATGTGGCTGGTCTCCGATAATGCACATCTTCCTTTGTTTTATCAAAAATGGTGGCCACACTTTCTTTTAATTCTGCGAACCACTCCGGTTGGACCCATGGCCCTCTCTTATTTCTGGATTGCTGACTCTGAGCAGGAGCAGCTTGCTGAGACTGAGCTTTTGACCTACCATGCCCCTGCCCGGTCTCTCTTGCTTTGTTCCCGGACTGATTCTGATTGGAATTTGGTGCCATCGGGGTAGACCTCACCTGCCTGTGCACCCTGGTTTTCTTCGTTTCATCAACATTTATTTGTTTTCCAACCTGATTCAGCAACCCTCCCCATGTCATGGCCTTCTTTCTGGTCACTGAGTCAACCAAATTGACAGGGTTCAAGCCCTGTCTTAGGGATGCTATTGCTACCTGTTCGAAGCAATCAGCCAAACCATTCTTGGTATTCACAAAACGGCTTATATATTCTTTCAAGGACTCATTTGGTTCCTGGGCACAATGGATTATTGTGTCTCCATTGCCCTTTAGCTCTTTACTCTCTACAAACTGCCTTCGAAAGGCTACCCAAAAAGTATCGAAATCTTTAATACAACCCTGAGGCAGGCTGTTGTACCATTTTAGAGCACTCCCCGTAAATGATTGGGAGAATGCCCTACAAAGTAGTTTATCATCGTTGTCAAAGTTCATCATGAAGTTTTTAAATTGTTCCAAATGGTTGTCCGGATCAGTACTGCCATCGTACTTTTCTATTTTGGTGCTGTCAAACCTCTTTGGGAGGTTTCCAGACAGAATTTTAGAAGATAATGGAGATTGCCTCCAATTTCTTCCATGACTGAAAACGGTATCCTCATTGGGAGTTGCAAAGATACCTGGTTCATCGTGAAAAGCGAAGGGATCCATCAGCATCCGGTCCACATTCCTCCGGCTGTGAGATGACCCTTTACCAATATTCTTCTTCATCCTTCCATGTTTATCCCTTTTTCTTGAATATTTTTTTATCTGCTTTTGCTTCTTTCTAGTTCGACCCTCATCGCTGCTAGAGGATAAGGATTTTTCAACTCCTTCATTGTCTGAAGAGCTATCAGAAGATTCTGAGCTTGAGTCAGAACTCTCCACTAGCTTAGACCGGTGAGACTTTTTGGAGCTGGCATGAGTCTTTTTGGTGCTCACATGAGTCTTTGAAGACTCATGATCTCTGGGGTTGTCGGTGTGATGAGAAAGTGATGCTTTGGACTTTTCTTTCATGCCCATCTTAGCCTTTTCTGCCCTCAAAGCTTCTATTTCACCCTTTAGCCTATCACGCTCTTCGATAGTGTACTCATCGTTCTCTCCCACCACTTCAAGCAGAGCTGGTGGTACTTCTGGATTGTCCGGATTCATTCAGACAGACTTTCTTAGCTGGTTTTGAATGCTTGATTCAGGCACCTTCTACTCCCACTGTGGTCGCCAATTTAGTGAGGATAATTATCGCCTGAGGGTAGGCTTGTAATTTGTTTGGTGTTTAATAGTAGTATGTGGGTGTTATATATTTAGTGTAGAGAGTAGAGAGATAATTAAGATGGCTGGTTGCAGTTAATTCTCATTACCCACACTTAATGCAGGTGGTTGGGTATTTATACCCTTATGTTTGGGCCCTTATGGGCTTTCGGGTCATGTTTAATGGACCCGGGTCATGTTCAAAGACCCATGAGCTCTAAGTAGGAGAGCAAGTAACTTAGTTAAGTAGTGTTTAGGTTTTTTAGTACTTTTGTCATAGTTCGAACAGTCCTATGGGCTAAGTGATCGAAGTGATCTGTCCGGTCCGGAGGCCTTGGACCGATCTGTCCTTGTCCGGGGAGCATGCAGAGTTCAGACTCATCAATGATAACCTAAATATGACATATAGTCTCATTGGAATGAAGATGAAGTATATGTCTTGACATTTTATTATCATTCAAAATTGTTGTTTTTTACAAATATTATCTTCATTGGTCGATTGTCGCAACATATCCATGATTGTTTTTGAAAATAATACAATTTGTTTTAGAAAATAATTGTTTGGTTTATTAGTGTAACTCGATTGATTATTATATGCATTATTTATAAATTTTATTTGAATTGTGTTTATTGTTAGTTGTATTATATGCCAAAGTGTTATTGTACCCTTAATATTTGTCGCATTTTGTAAGTTTAAATTGAAATTGCTTGTTATTAGTTGGATTTTTTAGTAAACAAGCGTTACACATCGTTTATAATTATATTTGAAAATGATTAGCACTTACAACACAAACTTAAAACCAACATAAAAATCTACATAAAAACATAAGAAAATAACAAATTATAAAAATACAAAATTACATCATAAAATAATCATATTTTTATTACTTTTCTTTTGTGAAAGTATATTTGTTTATGATCCTTAATTATTTATTTAAAAAAATAGGTTTCATAAGTAAATAATCATCTCATCAAGTTATGTTAAAGAGAGCCTTTATTTAAGGTATATTCTTTCCAAAATCGAACACAATTAGGCTTATTATATTACGTATAATCTCATCGAGTTTTTCAGAGCACATTCAATTATATAAAAATAATAATATTATGAAGAAATAAATTGTTATTTATAGTTCAAATATATTATGTTATGTTATTAGATAAATATAAAATATACTACAACATAACATGGATTATAAAGTTGAAAGAGCATAAAATAATATTTATAATTAAATAACATAACATAAATGTCTTTTATATTTACCAAATAACAATGTATATCTGAAATATATCATACAAACATGAATTCTAAATTAAACAAAACATGCACCAAAATCGCAAAACAACACCGATATTCAGTAAATAATCACTTGTTAGATTATGATTCCATATAGCACAAAAATAGCTTTTAATAAAACCATACATTGGATAAAAAAACTGTCACAAATTCCTTAGTATATGTTTTATTTGTAATAACACCACAAACATGTTATGTAAGAAAATTATTAATAACCGTGAACCCATTAACATGATCATTAGTTACATATATTTTCCAATAAAACTCTTTTTTATTATTAAAATGTATAATATTCATAAATTATTTTTTCAATATTATATTCATATGTACATGTAAATTATCATACTGCAAATTTTGGAATATAATGTCTAAAACCAACATCAACACCTTCAAAAAGTTTACAATGCTATCAATATCTTCACACCACCATTATGTGACAAGTTATTATATTATTATTATTGAAATAATTAACATCAAGCATATACCAGCTATAAGTTGAAGATGTTTTTTATTTATTTAGATCACGTGGAATGAAACCCACACAGATATGAAACTCACAATGTCATTATGTCAAAGTTAATATTACTTTTAAAAATAAAGAATACACTTTTATGTTTACTGATAATGGTTATTGAGAAGCATTCATAATCATTGGACTACAAACAATGACAAACTTGTCCAAAACTAAACCTAAAATTGATAATATCTTTACTCAACTTGTCTCATTTAGAAATTATAAAATCAAACAAAACATCGAGAGTATAAGATATTTTTAAAGCGCAAATACCAACTTCACCATCATATTTAAAAGTTATAAAAAAATACTAAAAAAGATAATGCAAACAATAAATAAACTAAAAAAGAAAAACTAAAGCAAAATTCTAAACTAGAAAATCAATTGGATAAATATAATCTAAAAACAATTATATGAAGCCATAAAAAATAAAAAACCTCAAAGTGAAAAATCCAAACCCATGAGTATAAACGAATTGATTTTGAAAACTAAAAGTGATCGATTACGAATATGAAAAACTAAAAGAGAAATAACAATGGTGCATTATGAATAAAATCAATTGAATATTATTTTGATGGATAAATATATAATACATTAAAAAACTAATCTCAAATCTTAAAAGTTTATACTAATATGTACATATTTTTTTCCATGGAGTTTGGTTGCATCACTCATGATTCGTGTTAAAACCTTCACAATCTGGAAGCCTCGTGTTTTTGTTAAAATCTTTATGTTATACAAAACTATTTACCTTTTACATTAAAAAACCTAGGAAATTATTGAATCCTTCACCCACTTTTCCAATTTTAAAATTTTTGAACCTTAAAACCTCCCTACCACCATTAAGAACTTCAGTTCTGATATTGATCTTGGTAGTTTTTTTCTTCCAATTAAAAGTAAAATTGGGTAGTCAACATCATTTATTAGGTATGGTTTTAATTTTAATATAGTTTTGTTGTTGTTCACATGCAATAATTTCATTTTTTTTGTTTTTTGCGACACACATAATATTTGATATTGTTGAAATTTGACCAACCATTCAATCTATTTAAAATGTTGTCCAAAACAGGTCTACAGTTTATTGTTGGATACATTATGTAATTGATACCTGAATAACCTACTCGATACGATTTTTGTTAAAATGATGATACCTCAATAAAAGTTTCCATTTTTCGTTTAGTGAGATTATGGATACATTAGAAGATGTGACTATCATTATATATATATATACAAGTCTTAGGATAAATTTTTAATCTCAATGACAATAAAGACAGAAATCTAAAGGCAAGATTGTGTTACAGTTATTTGATCTTCCGTTTAGTGTAACCAAAATGAATATTGAATTTCGTAAATGGAACATGTTGAGGTTGTCATGGGTAACTAACATTTTCTTCGTCGTTTATTTTTGTATTCGTTTAAGTTCACAAAGGTATAATGTTGCGTGCGACCATATATTTTGTTTTTATCTGGTTACTTTATTTTTCAATAACAGGATCGTGGCTTGTATAAAAGACGGTTAGTTTCCTTTGAAGACTTAGAAATGCTGTATTAATATGCATTAATAGTGTATATTATCTAATTTTATGCATGAGAACATGGTGTACTCGTAGAGTTAATGTAACTATATGCCATTATTTTTTTGGTGGGCTACGTGGAAGCTAATAGCTAAACAAAACATTTTTTTTATAAATCTCCAATATAAACATATTACTATTGATATTTAATAGTTAATATAATAAATATGTTCAACATAATCATTATTATATTCATTCTAAAAATAAATAAATATAAAGATGATAACACGTTTTTATTATATTACAAATCATATTCCAACTGTACGAGTATTTACGGATGCTCAAACTGCTAACCCTTACAACACGGTTCAATATGTAATTAAGATGCATAGATAAAATAAACGATCCATTACATGCCACATACTTTAATTATTTGGCCATATACAGAACGTGTCGTGATACTCGGGAAAAAAATTGGCTAAGAACAAAACGAAAGCTAACATGAATCCGGATCATGTCGATCCAGTTTGGATGAGTAGAGTCAGATAAGTTTTATTGGTGGAACATAAAGGTATGAAGATAAAAGAACGATTCAAAATTGTAAGTACAAACGTAAATTTGATAGTTGGACCCAAAAAATCTTTGGTATGTTGTATATAATAATAGTTATACCGAGAAAAACTTTATGGATGAACAACTGGTGCACATGACACACTAAGAGAACATGCATGTTGGTTATGCTTGGATGGTCGATAAGTACATTGATACAATTTTGGATATGTCATTCGAGAGAAAAAGTAACAGATTTTAGAAATGATAACGTTATCAACAACGATAGTGAAAAGAGCTTGTAGTTTATACAATGTTATGTTTTGAATACTATATTATAAACAATGTAATGTTTTATGTATTTTATATTATATTAAGTTTCAAAATGTTGTGTTATCTTTTTTTTGTAAAAAACAATCAATATATTTTATTTTGTTATTTACCATATGTTTTTTTTTGTAAATCTAATACATCATACACTATAAAGAAAATAAAATATTAGACAAAATCTAACCACATTACTATAACGATGTATACAAAATAAATTGAATAAAACAACTAATAAAAGAATGCAACTTATTTATGGTTTGAAATAAATAATTACAACTTATTTATACCATTTGTGTCAAAATCAATTGTAAAAGATTTTTGAGATTATTTTGAGATACAAAAAAGAATTCAAATGATTCCGACCAGTTATAACATAACAATTTTCCAAAATCGGCAACATTCAGACAAATTGTATAAAAATTAGCTTAAAACAAAATAAAGACAACTAATTTCAAGCTATTATTTCATAATTAATTGTAAAAACTTGTGCATTTTTATTTTTAAATACAAATAAAAATGCAATTCATTGCAACAAGTCGTGTCAGAAACACTTGCCAACATTAATAACATATTTCAACCAATTGTGTTGAATTTTATTGCGATCCTAATTATTTTTGTCTCACACGTTGTATTCAGTTAATGGTTGTCTTTGTATATAACTAGTTTAACATAATTTTACAATATATATATATATACCAATCATCATATGAGCGATATTATCCCTTATATCTATATTTACAAACTTTTGAATACATAATATTTTTTAGGTTTATAATATGAATTGGAGTATGACCGAAGATTTATTATTGTTGAGAGTCGTCGAGAGTAAAGGAAACAAATTCATATGATTAAACATCATTATGTAGTGTGAAAAATATATGGCATGTACGATATGAATAGTTTCACGATGTTGTTGCATGCACATGGATGGGAATACTTCCCTATCACGCGAAAGTATATGAAGTTGGTTACAACTTATCGATTTTCCAACGTCACTTGATGTCAGACAAGAGGCATTTGAGACATTATCATTATATATTACTTATATTATTAGCTTGAATTTCAATTGTAATAGATAAATTAGGTGAATATGAACCTTGTTGATAAAAGATAAGAACAAACATAAGCCTATAAGTCCAACCGATATGAAGAATCCTACAAATGTAAATATTATTAAATTATTGATATGTTATAGTTTTATTTTGTATTTATTAACATTTAAAACTATCTTATTATTTTTATTAAGTCAGCGTATACTATTTGTAATTCAATGACAACAAATTTGTTTTAAGATCAAATATTTAAAACTTAAACATCGCGATTAATAAAAGAATGAATAAATAAAAAACATACTTTGAAGTGTAAATGATTAAGTTATAACATAGTTAAGTCATAAACATTTAGGTTACAAACCAGCAGTTTTAAGTATTTGATAATGTCTATCATTATATTGTCTTGGTGAATAGAAGGTTGGATTGGAGTATATTTGTTCATCCACATAAATAATAGACTCATCCAACCTCGATTCTCCATGTCAATACATATCGCTAACACAGTATAAATAATTAGTATAAGTCCGTTCAGATGTATATATGTATAGATATGTATATAGATATATAGTTATAAAATAAATTATTATTAATGTAATAAAAAAATTAATTTAATTTTTTTATTACGTTAAAGAAATAATTTCGTTCACGTAAGTGGTGTAGATTTGTTTTTGTTTTTTGTGAGAATAAAAAAACATGTTTTAGATTAAATAAGTCAACGTGACAATAATAGAATATGTATATACAATTTTAATGTATTTAAACAAGCCTTTAATGAAACAATAAATATCGGACACGACCATATAATATTACACAATAACAATCATCCAGAATAAATCGAGCCAAACTAATTTAGCATTTTCATATACGCATGTATATAAACTTGACTAGTCAAATGCAAATTCGATTATATTTTCTTTATTTACCCTTGTCTCACATGCAACCACGTTTCTTCACCTACTAAAATAGAGTGAGAAATAATTCTAAAACCACAATGACCATTATGAATCAAGTTCGTTACCTTAGATGTGTGGAAAAAAGGTATGAGTGGATTTGGTCAAAATATAACAATTTTTGTTTGGGATTAGAGTAATTTTTTTTCTTCACTTTTTGACGTTTGAGTGCTTTCATGGAATTATTGTTTTAAATTTCAAATTCATTGTTTTGGTTAAACTGACTTATGTTCTCAGGAGACTTGTAATTTTTTCCGGTATTATGGGTCTGTTCGACGACATGCTTATAATACGATTTATCCTGTTTGTCCGGACTAAATTTAACATATTTTTTTTATCACATCCTTTCAGATTTACCGTTTCTTTGGTTGGAACAAGTTTTATTTATTAAAAAATTTCGTTAGATATAAAACCTTTTTGTAGCCATCTTGCATGCAACATAGAAAATCATGCGTCGATCCAACAACACAACACAGTTGCAATATACTGTGTCGACACTTATTTTTTAGCCAAATTCATAATATTTTAACATAATATCAATGATTACTCTTATGACCCCATTCCTCACATTATAAACATCCAATAATTATATAAAAATTTAAAGACTACTTTAGATTGTTCAAATGTAACTTTTATTTTTGTGTTGCATACCGAGCAGTATTCAAACTTCCCTAAAAATAGTTTAAATCTTAGTTGGCTCGTCCCTATACATCATTTCAAAGATGAATGTGATTATTCTATAATAATAATAAATTAGCTTAATCACATTAGTTCAATTATTTTTATTTTAATATATAACATCGACCTCACCAATTTGTTTACTGTGTTTCCATAACCCTTGGCCACGTTAGAGTATGCATAGATTTTTTTTAATCGCACAACTTGAGACAAGTTTTTTTTAGCATACTTCAAGGCCCTCAAATATACTAGTTACGTTTTTCTTTCCAATATTGATATGTTTGACTGCAACTCGATATCGGTCTAGATAAACAACCACATTTAAAAAGTAAAAAACTCGCCATTTACATTTTTTTTTGAAAATATATTCGTAGTAGCAAGAATATTTATGTTTGTATGCCATTTTCATAACAAATATAACGCGTCTAAAAATATCTTATTAGTTACTTTCGTTGATGTCAATTTCATATATGTCAACAAAACATTTGGTAACACATGTCCATTTTTTACGAGCAACCTAAGATGATCCATCATCCGAATACAATTGTCCAATTTTTGGACTCATAACAAATTCACTAAAAATGTTATAATTATTGACTGAACCCCAACATTTTCAAACAATGACATTATGACATTTTATACATCGTAGTTTTGTATGAGAATATTTTTATAAAATTGATAATTGTTGGGTGGGAAAAAAATGGATGGATGGTTTTATAGATATTGTTATAGTCTATATCTATTATTTATTTTAAAAATTATTTTATTGACAAAATAGTAGAAAGAAAATACTTACTACAATTGAAACGCATAACAGTAAATTCCAAGATTGAGAGAGTATCCACCAAGATTTGACTCGTTTCTCAACCCCACAAGCTTGAACGGAGTAAGGAAACAGATATAAAGATAGAAGATGATGATGATGACGACGAAGACGAAGACGATGAGTTGGTGCTTCGGAAATCCCTAAAGAGATTCCATTTGCACTATACAACTCTCTTTCTCCATTTATATATTACTCCATTGTCTCTTTCAATCATCAAACTTCCAAGCACAAAAGCTTTTCTCTCTTTCCCTCTCTTCTTCAGGAAGCACTCCAGTTCAGGTAATCAACGCCGTTTTCATTTCACATGTCCATCCATTTTTAGGTTCGTATGCCGATTCGTAATTTATACTCAAAGTGAAGTGTATTAGGTTGCTTGATGTTAAATCTGCATCTAAATTCATATTGCGTTTGTGTTATTTCGAAAATGATTGGATAATCGTAGACATCGAATGCAAATCAGTGCTATTAGACATTCGCATTGGCAAATCTAAGCTTCTAATCACCATCGAAGAGTTTGAAATAGAGTCACTCAAGTTCTTGAGTTTTCAGTAAGGAACTTCACTTTTGGAATTTTATTTTGCAGGAGCCTTGTAATGGAAGTCATTTCGAAGGCAGGTGCGTCTTATTGCGCCATTTCCAAGACTGGGAGTAATGCAGGTGCTGGATTTCTGAACTATGTGGACGCTTCTAACATTAAGGAAGCATCTCTTCGTTTCTATTCAACCTCTAATTCTGCCAAGAAGACGTCTCTCTGTTTAGACGGTACTGGGGGGAGCAAAAGAGGGGGTCGTGTTATCGTGGCTGCAAGCCCTCCGACGGAGGAGGTTGTGGTTGCGGCTGAACCTCTAACAAAGGAGGATCTTATTGGGTACCTTGCTTCTGGATGCAAGCCAAAGGAAAACTGGAGGTAACTTCATCATCAAATAGCGTGGTGGAATATTTTGTATAACTTTTACATATATTTGTTTGAGTTTTATTGATGGTTTTGAACTCTGTCGAATATAATGGTTTATGAAATATTTTTCCTCATTATGGTACTTGTACTTATCCTTTAATAACTTAAATGATATGGTTTCCACAGAATAGGTACAGAACATGAGAAATTTGGTTTTGAGTCTGGCACTTTAGCTCCTATGAAGTATGAACAGATATCTGAATTGCTTAATGGTATTGGAGAGAGGTTTGATTGGGAAAAAGTAATGGAAGGAGACAATATAATAGGTCTTACTCAGGTAAATGATCTTTCTATATTAAAACATTTTTTTTATGTTTTGCATATGATTGATTTTCGTTGTTACATAACTGAATGATTTTGCTTAATGTATTATATATATATGTAGTGTGTGTGTGTGTGTAGCTTCCTTTTTGTCGATAGTTTTTTTAAAGGACTTTCATGATTTTGTTTCACTTTGGTATGGCCAGGGAAAGCAAAGCATATCACTAGAGCCTGGTGGTCAATTTGAGCTTAGTGGTGCACCTGTTGAAACTTTGCATCAAACTTGTGCTGAGGTCAATTCGCACCTCTATCAGGTAATTCTTTGGTAATTTGTAACGACGTGCAAACAACAGTTGGAGATCCGCTTACACACTTTCGTTGATATCAGAGCATGGTAGTCAGTTAACAGTTATTTTAATGGATGGACTGCGGAGATAAGCTTTATGGTTGTATTTATCAATGACTATCGCAGACTATATGATAATCTACAATGCTATATCTTTTATTGCAGAGTATCAATTTAAAATAATTGATATATTAGGTACCGGTATTGACCAGCCACTTGCTTTGTATGTTCTTTTTATAATATGCATATAATTTTAAAAATTGGTTAAACAAGCGATAAAACCAACCTGCAGTGTTCTTTTCTCCTTTCTCTTGGGGCATTATATAGCATCAAACAGTCTGGAATCAGTAACACACTTTTTGGTAACAACATGAAGCAATAGCAATGTTGTGGTTGAAGCAAAATTGTTCCTCCTCTCGTGACTGCTTAAACTTATTTTCAGTTTATAAATTCTCTTGGTGTTCAATTTGTTGCCTTATAGAAATTAGTATTCTGCTCCTACTGTTCCAGCATCTTCTAATTTTTCATGTTTATGAAAGTACCTGAAATTGATAAACTGTACAAGGTCAAAGCTGTTGCTGAGGAAATGGGAATTGGCTTCTTAGGGATAGGCTTCCAGCCGAAGTGGGGACTCAACGATATACCAGTTATGCCAAAGGTACATCTCACAGCTTACCTCTGCTAGTTTAATAAGATAACGCTTGCCTAGATTAGAACTAAAAATTAGTTTTACTGCATGTCTTTCCGCATGCGTCATATGTCGTAATTTTTTTAGGTCGAGTCTTGGTAACAGCTGGATTTAATTTTAAAATCGTACGTTATAGTACTATACATCTCTTGCAAACTAGATATCATTATTTTGTATTTATATTCAATTTTTTTTAAATGTACGCATGACTTAGTTTACTGCATTGTCATGGTGCTGCTGTATCATTTTTAACTTTTACAATGCTTGAAGGCCCATGACAGGGGAGAAAAAAAATTAGGAATAGATGTGTCTTTGTCTATGATGTCCCAAGACCACACGTTTTGATCTTGTTATAACTTTTATGATTAAGGAAGAAATCTGGTTCTATTTTTTTGTACTCAGTGTAGTATATCAATTATTTTTGTTGGTATCCCGGTTCCGGTGTTCAATATATATATATATATATATAGCAGTGAGGACTTTAATATTCTGCATTGACACAGTAACTTTTGACCCAGGGAAGGTATGAGATTATGAAAAACTACATGCCTAAGGTTGGTTCACTTGGACTTGATATGATGTTTAGAACGTGCACAGTTCAGGTGAGATGAATGAGTCAACTATTCTCATTACTCTTGGTCAGTTTATTTACATTTCAGAATACTAATTAGCGGCTGGTAAACGGTGATAATTTTATTAGCTATATCTAAACTAATATTTGTATGTAATTTACTTATAATAGGTTAATCTGGACTTCAGCTCAGAAGCTGACATGATCAGGAAGTTTCGTGCTGGTCTTGCTTTGCAGCCGGTGAGTAACTTCAGCACTATTTTCTTTGATATGAACTTTATAATGCTTATCTAACTACACCGAATGCAACAGATTGCAACCGCACTATTTGCTAATTCCCCTTTCACCGAAGGAAAGCCAAATGGTTTTCTAAGCATGAGAAGGTTTACAAACTTTTTCATCATCCTTGATTTACTGTGTGCATATTTGAGCTTTATAATTTCTCTGCTTTTTAATAGCCAAATATGGACTGACACCGACAATAACCGCGCTGGGATGCTTCCGTTTGTGTTTGATGACTCGTTTGGGTAAGATCAATATTAAATCGCAAGAACAACATATAACATTGCTACATCTGTTTTACATTTCTGCAGACTGTCTTACAAATATAAATAATTGTCTTCTGAAATTCTGTTTAGTTGTTAATTTTCTTGCCGTTTGTTGTATTTAAAATGCAGATTTATATCTACGTGCTCAGTCAATAATGTCTTGGTCTTCATTTCCTTTTCTTCTCTCTTGTAATGCAGGTTTGAGCAATATGTTGACTATGCTCTTGATGTTCCAATGTATTTTGTTTACCGAAATAAGCAGTACATTAACTGTGCTGGGATGTCGTTTAAGGTTTGCATCTATCTTTAGTACTGTTGTATTCTAAGAAAACTATATTCATCTAGTTATTTAGGTTTGAATCTATCGTTCATACGCAGGACTTTCTAGCGGGAAAACTTCCGAGTCTTCCAGGTGAATATCCAACTTTTAATGATTGGGAAAATCATTTAACAACAATATTCCCAGAGGTTTGCATCTCTTTTCTCCTATTTTTTCTTTATATTTTAGACTCTCTATGTGATTCCCCACAGTCAAGCAAGATGTGCTTTTCCATCCAGGTGAGGTTGAAGAGGTACTTGGAGATGAGAGGTGCTGATGGAGGACCTTGGAGGAGGCTATGTGCCTTGCCAGCATTTTGGGTAATTTTATAATTTTCATAAGTATATTATCCCGTTATTTTTATCATTATATTTGTCTTTCACTGATTTGATTGCGACTCTAAAGTCTTTTGTTAATTTTTACTTTGTTTTACATCTTAGGTGGGTTTATTGTATGATGAGGTATCACTCCAAAATGTGCTGGACATGGTAGCTGATTGGACATCAGAGGAAAGACTGATGCTAAGAAATAAGGTAAAAAAAGGAACTTTAGATTTTAACTGTCTTCTTCTACCCATTACAAAGAGAAAAAGAATTCATGCTTAGAGTCCCTGTTTAGGTAATGGACTGTTTGGTTGCCATTAAGATAATTGGAGAATCACGGTTGGTTAAGCTTTAAGAACAAAGGATTGAGTTTTGTATCCAATATAAACTTCCATCAATAAAATCATACTATAAGCTCAATAGAAAATTTCATAAATCGAATTGGGTCTTGGTCAATTGGGGTTTGAACATGAATATAAATCTGAACTCAGGTTGGGTTTGAGTCTGGAAATTGGTAATAGTAACAATGCTGTTGCTCGTATTCGGTGCATTGTTGTACAGCCGATCTGCATCTTCTGACCGTAACTACATATTACGAATCTAATCCCAGACTCGATTTGTTAGGTTCCGAGGACTGGTTTAAAGACACCATTCAGGGATGGTCGGCTAAAACACATTGCTGAAGATGTTTTGCAATTTGCAAAGGTAATTTAGCATTCATAATTACTACATAGTCTCAGTTTTAGGGTCGTATGTCTATCATTTTGTTTAATTTTTCATCTCCGCTATTTGTTCAACGTACTTTTCTTCTTCGTAGGATGGCTTGGAACGTAGAGGTTTCAAGGAAACAGGATTCTTAAATGCGGTTGCTGAGGTGGTCAGGACAGGTAATTGATCTCTAGGCTCTTAGCAAGTATTAAGGAAAACATTTTCTCGTGTTTGGTTTATAACAAAAATAGGAGGAAAACTGTAAAGTTAAAGGAACACTCTAAACTAATAACTTTATTTCTTTACTTCCTTTGAAATTTTAACATCCACACAAAGACCTATCAAATTTCATATCCTTTCCTTTTTTTGAGAGAGAAAAAAAGGTTCCCGAGATTCCCGGCATCCAATTCTAACCTTTTAAGATTTCTACTGTAACAATTGGATGGAAATTTTGGTGATAGGTGTTACACCGGCTGAGAACCTTTTGGAGCTGTATGAGACCAAATGGGGACAGAATGTTGATCCTGTTTTTGAAGAACTGCTGTACTAGATACGGATAATGGTTACTATCGTCCTTCCAACTTAATCTGCCGATTTCTTGGTGTAAGCTATTATGGTCAGTGCTCGAAATGTTTCCTTGTTGTTTGAAACATTGATTTGCAAAAATAAACTGTAATTTGAATCCCTCTTATGGGGTACATAACAAAAGTTGGTTTGTGTTGTATTCTTATAGGTTTTCGGTTACTCAAGATTATTCAACCAACGTTATTTTCACTGAATATAGTATACATTTCAGACTACTATGAATTGTTTTGGGTTTAAATTTGAGAGTGCATTCGAGTGAACATAGTTCAGCATATTATTATAATGATAAAAGGCAATTATAGGCCGTTTGATTGGCGGTTAGAGCTTTAAATCTAACATTAAC
Organism: Limnanthes douglasii subsp. nivea; assembly: GCA_036936605.1. NCBI lineage: Eukaryota > Viridiplantae > Streptophyta > Magnoliopsida > Brassicales > Limnanthaceae > Limnanthes > Limnanthes douglasii. The sequence continues at coordinate 966,883 of JAUPFV010000001.1, forward strand.
TTGGGTCGGACTCAATTTGAATTTCTTTTGAAATAGTAACAAAGTGAATCGGGAAGATTCAATGATAGTTTGTTGTTGCTGATTTTACCATAGAAATAAGGTAGATATAAACAAGTATTTTTGCTTGAACGATTTTAATAGTTTCTTTTAAAGAGGGTTGATATGATAATGTTGAAATTGTATTTGTAGTTGTGGGATTAATAAACCGATTATAGTAATAGAGTAATCTGGAAAGGAAAGAGTTAACAGTTTCATTCCCAAAATACAAAATAGAAATCCAAGACAAAATATAACCTCAGATTTTGAACAGTGAGTCGTCCCTCAACTATCGCGTTTGGTGGCAGATAGTCCCTGGACTTTCAAATGTCCGTTGGCAGTCCCTGGACTATCGCGTTTGGATAAAGTTAGTCCAGAGGATCCTCTGATCCACCAGATGCTGCCACCTGTCCACATACTCTCCAGTTTTTTGTGTCATCAGCAGTCCCTTGACTTTAGGTCAAACTCCAAACTTAGTCCACGGCATTAAATGACCCTCATACCCCTTTAATTTCCAGCTTGGCATATTTAATTAAATCAGTTTACCCATGTGGCATTATTTAGCCTACGTGGAATATTTTTCCCAAATTCATTTGTAACATTTATCAATCGGTGCGTTCATTTTATATTTTAATTAATTGAATTTAATTTATTAAAATAATTAAACCAAATCTAAACCCTCTCCCTCTCCACTCTCCGTTCTCCCTTGTTCAAAGCCTCAAATCCCCAAATCAAACCCTAATCGAAACATAAACCCTACTTTCTTCACCGGTCCGACGGCCTTTGCGGCAATCTCCACCAGAGATATAACCCGTGTATCCGTCGTGGTCTAGCACCAAACCCTAAAGACAAGAAGGTGACCTCCCTTAAGGAAGCCAAGGCGAAGTTCGAAAAACGGTTTAAGTCCAGGAAGAACAGGTGGTTTTAAAAACAATACATCAAATTCAGTCGAAATTCGTAATCCGAAGAACAAAGAAATGGATTTCCGTGTGATGGAATTGGACTCGCCGATTCTCTCGACGTTGCAGCACCTGATGGATCTGAACGAGGCTGAGAAATCCTCCAACTGTGCTCCGACGAGGACTTACGTTCCAGATGCTAAAGCAATGGCCGCTACTCCTGCCGATGTGAAAGAGTATCCAAACTCTTTCGTTTTCGTAATCGATATGCCAGGACTGAAATCAGGAGATATTAAAGTGCAGGTGGAGGACAATCATGTGTTGGTCATCAACGGGGAGAGAAAGAGGGAAGAAGAGAAGGAAGGAGCGAAGTATTTGAGGATGGAGAGGAGAGTTGGGAAATTCATGAGGAAATTTATGTTGCCTGAAAATGCGAATATCGACGCTATTTCTGCGGTTTGTCAAGATGGAGTGTTGTCTGTCACTGTGGAGAAATTGCCGCCACCTAAGCCGAAGAAACCGAAGACTATCGAGGTTAAGATTGCTTGAGGTTAATGGTTGTTGCGATCAGGTTGTTATCGTAGATCCTTTCCAATTTGGTTTCTTCCTTTTTATGTTCATAGGAGTATGAATATTTTGGTATGAATGTACTGCAGCAGATCTGTGATGCTTTGATGCTTTGAAAAAAAAAAAATCAAAGTCCTTTGCTTTTTAAGTTTATTTTGGTTTTGAAATCGGATCTTTTATTCAGTTATAGTTTGGGATTCAGATCTGTCTTTTAAATCTGTTTTTTGTATTTGGATAATTTAATTTTATATACCTTAAATTGGAAAAAATAAGAAGAAAACAAAATTTGCATTTGCTTTCCAGTTAAAACTTTAACTTGGACTCAGGTTGTTATTTCGTAAAGACAAAAATGGTTTTGGGAGTAGGAGGAGCACCCAGAGAGGAAGCGCAGCTGCAAATGCAAGCTTGCGAAGGAGGAGATCATCGAATGCTGGTGGCGGTGGATCGGGAGGAGCAGCTGGTACTATGCTTCAGTTTTATACTGACGATGCACCTGGACTCAAGATCTCTCCTAATGTTGTTCTTGTCATGAGCATTGGTTTCATTGCTTTCGTCGCTGTTCTTCATGTTATGGGGAAACTCTACTTTGTCCGCAAGGAGTGATAGAGAAGCTTTGTAGCTATAAAAGAATTTACTCAATAGTTGTTCTTTTTATAATGAGTTTAGAATCGTTACACAATTAAGTCAGACTTTATTAGTTTGGTTTGAGCTACGAAAATAATAATAATAATAATAATAATAATTTAATTTTATATGATTTTGAATGCACCTTCAAGTTTTGAACCAAAAAAAAATTATTAATTTAACTTAATTATATTAAAAAATGACACATAGGAGGTGCCACGTATTTAAATTTGCCATCTCACCTACAACTATGCCAACAAGGGTTTTGGTCAAAGGGTAAAAGAGTAACTAAAGTCAAGGGACTACTGGTCACACAAAAAACTGGGGAGTATGTGGACAGGTGGCAGCATTTGGTGGATCAGAGGATCCTCTGGACTAACTTTATCCAAACGCGATAGTCCAGGGACTGCCAACGGACATTTGAAAGTCCAGGGACTATCTGCCACCAAACGCGATAGTCGAGGGACGACTCACTGTTCAAAGCCTATTATTTATTACTAATCCGCTAAACATTACATCATATTCTAATATAAAATATTAGAATATAACAATAATAGATAAAATTTATTCGAATTTATAATAAGATTCTTCATCGAATCTTTCTTTCTTTCTTTCCGGATTTTTGTTTTAAACTTCTTGGGCATATCTTGTCAAACTCTTGAATAATTTGCATATCATAAAAAGAAAAACTGTCTAGATAATATGTTGAACAACAATTCTTGTCTTTTGTCTTTCGGTAGCTTTTCCTTTTAAAACTCTCTCATAAATACTTGGGGCTTCTTTCTGTTTTAGGATTAAGAATTGAGAGTGATCAAATCTAAAATCGGATTTTGGTTTTAATATAATTTGACATCTTTCAAAATGGATATATGACTCCACATTAGTTCATCAATCCAACGGACTGAGTTTCGTTTTTGAAACATAAACATGTGTTTTATTTCTATTGGGAACCCGAACCAAAATTAGTTTGCCTCTATTTTTCTTGTAAGAACATTTGAATTTTGTTTCATCTCATTTTATTCGGTTTAACTAATGGTGTATATCTTTTGGAGTTGAGAGTGACGAAATTTTCATAGTGGTTTGTGTTATTACTGAAGAGAAACAAATCTGATTATAAAAAATAAAATAAGAGCAATAGGTTAGCCATGAGTTTTATATACCAGAGGAATCAATTTCAAAACATGTAAATATGAAGTTGTTGTAATCATTTCTAAAACAAATATTTTCATTATTTAGAATTTAGAATTGATTTTTTGTTAGGTTAGTATCATCTATATAATTAAGTAATAAATAAATAAATTCGTTTACATAAACTAGAATCTGATTGATATAGAAAGTAGAAACTTTTAACAAACTGAGTATTAACAGATTCGTTCGGATGAAAACAAAACATTAAAACAATAATGAATATAGAGAAACAAACATAAAAGCATAGAAAAATGAAGAAACAGAAAGTAGTGAGCGAGAAAACAAAGAGCATCGAGAAAACCATTCCGATCTTGGATTTATATTTGCAGGTCTAAGGATTAATGATTAAGGAATATGGGTAAGGGGTTAGGGATTAAGGGTTAAAAGTTAAAGGTTAAGGAATTAATGGTTAATGAATTAAAGATTAGGGGCTAGTGGTTAAGGGTTAAGGTTTAAGAGCCAAGGGTTATGAATTATAGATTAAAGGTTATGGATTAAGAATTAATGATTAATGATCAAAAGTTAAGGACTAAAAGAATTAAAGATTGATGGTTAAAGGATAAAGGATATGGATCAAAGGATTAATGATTCAAGATTCAAAATTCAAGATTCAAAAAAAGATTCAAGATTTAAATATTCAAGGATACAAGTTTACTTGTTAAGGATTAGGGATTAGGTATTAAGGGTTATGGGTTAGATATCAAGGGTTAGGGGTTATAGGGTAAATGGTAGGGGTTAAGGGTCAGAGGTTAGGGATTATAGATTAAGGGTTAGGTATTATGGATTGTGGATTAAGGGTTAAGGGTTATATGGCTTAAGGGATTAAGGATACAAGGTTCAAAGATTGAAGAAAAATTCAAGATTTAAGGATTTAAGGATTCAAGGTTAAGGGTTAAAGTTAAAGATTATGAATTATGCAAAGATTAAAAGAAATATTTAAGATTAAATGATTCAAGATTAAGGGTTACGAGTTATGAATTAAGGATTAAAGGTTAAGGGTTATGGGTTAAGGATTCAAGATTCAAGGATTAGGGAGGAAGGAGGAAGGATTAAAGATTAGGGATTAATGATTAAGGATTGGGATTAGAGATTTCAGATTACAGATTAGGGATTAGTGATTAAGTATTATGGCTTAGAGATTAGGGATTTATAATTAATGATTAAGGATTAAAGATTAAGTATTAAGTATTAAGGATTAAGGATTAGAGGTTAGAGATTTGGGGTTAAGGATTAGGGGTTAAGGGTTAAGGATTATGGATTAAGGGTTAAAGGATAATGTATTATAGGTTAAAAGATTAAGGGATTAATGATTTATGATTCAAAGATTCACAGATTCAAAAAAAACAATTCAAGATTCAAATATTCAAGGTTAAAGATTAAAGGTTATGGACTAGGCAAAGATTTAAAGATTCAAAGAAAGATTTAAGATTCAAAGATTAAAGATTAAAAGTTAAGGGTCATGGATTAGGGATTAGAGGTTAAGGGTGAGGAGTTAAGGGTTACAGATTCAAGATTCAGGTATTAGGGATTAGGGAATAGAAGTTAGGGATTATGGGGTGGGGGTTAGGTGTTAGGGCTTAAGGATTATTGATTAAGAACTATGGATTAAGGATCAAAGATGAAGGATTAGTGATTAAGGATTAGGGGTTAGAGGTTAACGATTAACGGTTAAAGGTTAAGGGTTAAGAGTTAATGGTTATGGGTTAAGGGTTAGGGGTTAAAGGTTAAAAGGATTCAAGATTGAAAGATTCAAAGAAATATTTAAGAATAAGATGTAAGGATTCAAGATTAAGGGTTATGGGTCTAGGGTTAAAGGGTCAAGATTCATAGATTAGAGATTTAGGATTAATGATTATAGATTAGAGTTTAGATATTATAGATTAGGGGTTTTAAGTTAGGGGTTAGGGGTAAAAGGTTACGGGTTAGATATACAGATTAAAGATTATGTATTAAGAATTATGGATTAGGATTATGTATTAGGGGTTATGGGGTTAGGGATTAGAGATTAGAGATTAAGGGTTAAGGGTTGATGAAGAATAGTTTAAGGATTCATGATTCAATATTTAAGATTCAAGGTTCAAAGATTCAAAAAAATGATTCAAGATAGACAAGATTGAAAAAAAGATTTAAGAAGAGACACAAATCTAGTTGAGAAAACAAAAACATGACGATATTCATACCTATGTTCCGTTGTAGTTATTTTCTTTGTTTATCTTTGTGTTTGATTTGGTATTTATTTATATCTATAAAATATTCTTTTGGCTTTGTATTTGTTTTGAATTTTTCTAGGTTCTCTTTTAATAAATTTCGATTTGAGTTTATTGTAATGACATTTGAGTCTTACAAGATTTTAGGTTATAATCTTACTCATATTGAGAAAGTTAGGTTTGTTAGTCATGTGTTTGCAATTCAGTTTTCATATAAACACACATGTTTGTGGTTGAACATCAGGTGTTGTTATCTTTTATCATTTACTGTTCTTCATTTTGTTTCTACCATGTATATTTTTTCTTCGGCATACCAACTGTTCCATGAATATACAAGAGTTTAAGTAGTTTGGATTTATAAGAGAGCATTCAAATAACACACCAATTTTAATTAAGTAGATTCATTAATTTACTAACACATTCACACATCTATCTTTTACTCATTCTCATTGTCATTGATAAAAAATATCTCATGTGATGTCTTATATTTCTTCCATTATTTTTATGTATCTCATGTGTAATAAGAAATGTCTCAATTTTCTAAGAGAATTTGGTATCATGTGGTCAAATTAAAAGATAATGTGTAGATGTCTATATCAAATCTTTACTTATCTGGACCGTTACTTTGTTCCTCGTGATCCTAATCTTAATCTACTTGAAATAGAAATAAGTTTTTTTCGTGGGAACACGAACCAAATTCGAGTTCACATTTCTTTTTCTTGTAAGAACATTTTCATTTTGTTTGTACTCATTCTTAAGTTTACTTAATGCTTTATATCTTCCAACAATGAATGACAATATTTCACCGTAGTCTGTGTTATGACCGAAAGAGAAACAACTATGATTACAATAAAAATAATAAGTTAGCTTATAAGTTTTATGAAGCATAAAAGTGGGTTTCGAAACATGTATAAGCGATGGTGATCACTTTTAAAATAAATGTTTTTATTATTTTAAATTTTTAATTAATTAATTTCTTTTTCTATTAAGTTAATATCATCTATATAATGAAGTCTGAAAGTTTAACAAATTGTTTGATTATTATGGAATCCCTTGGATGGAAACAAAACATTATAAAGAAGTTGCGAATATATATCATAATATAAAAATAGAGAGATGTGAAGAAATACAAAGTAGTGAACATAAAAACAGAAAGTATTGTGAAAACCATTTAGATCTTGGATCTGTATTCGCAAAGTAGGGATTAAAGATTCAAGATGAAAAAATTCAAATAAATATTCGTGATTCAAGATTAAGGTTTAAGGGTTAAAAACATTCAAGATTCAAATATTCAAAAAAAAAATTAGGATTCAAGATTAAGGGTTAAGGTTAGTGGTTAGAGGTTAGGGTATGAGGGTTAAGTGTTAAGGTATAAGGGTTAAAGATTGTGATTATGATAAAAGAGATTAGAGATTATGAGTTATGAGTTAAGGATTATGGATTAAATATTAGAAATATATTTAGCCTTTAATGAAATTGTAAAAAAAAAGGTAGAGATATATTTAGTTTTTAATAAATAATATGCATGGTAGAAATATAATTTCATACAAAAGTTTGGGTTTTATCTTGTTTATATTTGTTATAAGATAATTTTTTTGGTGAGTCACCGATATTGGTCATCGGTTGCGAGACAACCATTAAAGTTTTTTCGTGTTCAAAACTAGTCACTTACATTTACAAATATATGCTCCCTAGCGCGTGCCAATTAACTAGATGATGGCACGTGACATCCAAAGTTATAATTTTTTGTTGTGAAACCGTTCACTCTATATTGCACACCTAAAATACTCTTCCATTTATTTTTAACATTTTACTTTTATTTTTAACATTTTTACTATTTAATTTAAATAATTACCATTTACTTTTGTGAAATTACAATTTATCTTAAAATAAACTTATTTTTAATTCAAATAACTTTTTAAACCGGATTAGTCCATATAAATAAAAACGACCCGACCAAATTGAAAAAATTCAACTCATCACTAGTCATCTTCTCCCATTTTTATTAGACTTTCCGTAATATAACCATTTGTGGCTTCATCTAATTGGTAACACAATTATTCTATGTACATTGAAGGTCAACTCAGCCAACGTTGGTGTACTTTTATACGATTTTTTTAGCATTTTTGTTTAAATTATCAATGCCCTTTACCAGTGCATGTTTTTCACATGATTATATAGCTCCGGATGGGATCAAATGATCATATATATATATATATGAGTCGAATATTGCCTTGACAGTGTACTGTGTCCGGCAATACAGTTTTGTGTATGTGATAGTGATATTGTGCCTTGACAGTGTATTGTGTCCGGCAGTACAAATAAGTGTTGTGACAGTATCGTTGTCGATCTTGTCGTATGAGCCTATTAGGCCCATTGTCTAGTAAGTCTACTAATTCCCTATAAATAGATTACTAGGACGACACAAAATACAATCTAAAATCTGTAGCTTTTCTATCATAGTGAAACTCTTTTCTCTGGCGGCGCCCTTGGACGGAGACAATTGTCGAACCACGTTAAATCTTGTGTTCATTCAAATCTTTCATTCGCATATGTTCTGTGCTTGAGCCATTCTGATAATTGCATAGTGATTTAATAACAAAATTGGTATCAGAGCCACGTGCTGAAATTAGGGCTTTTGCAATTAAGGTTTTCACAATGGCGTCTACAGAAACAAAATACATTATTGAAAAATTTGATGGGGGATCCAGCTTTGCGTTGTGGAAGATTAAACTGAAATCTTCATTGGTACTGCAAGGGCTGTGGAAGGATGTGGAGAATAAGTTACCAGAAGAGATGAAAGAAGAGGAGAAACATGATCTTCAAGAAAGGGCTTTGTGCTGGATTTTAATGAGTGTGAAAGACAATGTGCTTCGCGAGATTAGTGGTGAGAAGACTGCTGCCTGCGCATGGAAAAAACTAGGAGATCTTTACTCAAAGAAATCAGTAGTAAACTGATTATACTTGAAGAAGCGTTTGTATGATTTCAGATTGAAAGAAGGTATGTCCATAACAGAGCACTTAGATAATTTCAAATCAATTATAATGGACTTGGAGAATATAGATATCAATATTGAGGATGAGGATCAAGCTTTGTTTGTATTGAGATCGTTACGAGCTCCCTATGAAAACTTCGTAGATACCATTATGTATGTTAATGATAAGTTATCGCTAGAAGATGTCAAAGGGGCACTGAAATCAAAAGAGATGAGACAGTTGCAGCCAGACAATCAAGCTGAAGGGGAAGGTCTTATGACTAGGGGAAGATCTAGAAGCAAAGAGTGTTCTTTAATAAGGAAAAACTGGAGGTCCAAGTCAAGGGTAAAGCACTCAAACTGTTATGAATGCGGTGAGCAAGGTCATAATAGGAGAGATTGTCCGAAACTGAATGGTAAGAAGGGAAATCAAAAAGAAAATGCAACAAACATTGTTGAAGGTGTGAACGATTCCGACGATAGTGAAAACAGTGGTAGAGGAGATGTATTGTCCGTGAGTTCAGAATTTGGGCAAAACTCCTGGGTACTCGATACTGGTGCTACATATCACATGTGTCAGTTCAAGCAGTGGTTTGATAAGTACAAGCCAATGCATGGAACTGTCTATTTAGGGAACAATCATTCGTTGACTGTTGGTGGTATTGGTAACGTCATAATCAGAATGTTTGACGGGGTTGTTAGAATCTTGACGTGATGGCATGTTCCTGGGTTAAAGAGAAACCTGATTTTTCTTGGGACTCTAGACTCTCGGGGTTACAAGTACCGTGCAGAAGATGGTGTAATCAAAGTGACAAAAGGCTCAATGGTATGCATGAAAGGCAGTTTGCAGAATGGTCTTTACATTCTCCAGGGGAGTGTTGTTATGGACGATGCTGCATTGGCATCATCAAGGAGTAATAGCCAAAGTAGGCAAGATCAGAATAAGTTGTGAAATTGGCGTCTTGGTCAGATGAGTGACAGATTAGCTGTTTTGGGAAAGATAGATTTGTTGAAAGGGTATAAATCAGAATCATTGGGATTTTATGAGCACTGTGTGTTTGGTAAACAAACTAGAGTCAAATACAACAAATCGACTGTAAGAAAGACTAAAGGGGCAGTGGACTATATTCACTCAGATCTTTGGGGTCCAAACAGAATTCCATCCAAGAGTGGAGCCAGATACTACATGAGTTTGATTGATGATTATTTAAGGATGGTGTGGGTTTACTTTCTGAAAACGAAAGATGAGGCATATTCAACCTTTGTCAAATGGAAGACGATGATTGAGAAGCAAACAGGAAGAAAAATCAAACATCTTAGGACAAATAATGGGTTAGAATATTGTAGTCGTGAGTTCAACGAGTTCTGCAAAGCTGAGGGAATAGTGCGCCATTGCACTTGTTCTAAAACATCACAACAAAATGGAGTCGCAGAAAAAATGAACAGAACACTTTGTGACAAGGCACGAAGTATGCTCTCGCATTCTGGTGTGAGAAATTATTTTTGGGCTGAAGCTATCAATACAGCATGTTACTTGGTGAATCAGTCTCCATCAACGACTATTGATTGTAAAACTCCTTTTGAGATTTGGTCTGGATCGTCGGTTGATTATGAACATGTGAGGGTGTTCGGTTGTCCTACGTATGCTCATGTGAGAGATGGTAAGCTTGAGCCAAGGGCAAATAGGTGCATATTTCTAGAATATGCTACTGGAGTGAAGGGTTATAAGTTATGGTGTACCTCTCCAAAGTCTCCAGGTTTTCTCATCAGTAGAGACGTTACTTTTAATGAGTTTTCTTCGATGGACAGTGAGAATGAAGTAGAAGAAATGGTCGAATCAGGATCGGTTGTGAGTAAACAAGTGGATCTTGAAGTAGAATCAGTTCCTATCAGGTCCAATAATTCAAGGGGTTCTTCAAGTGGATCCAGAATCAGGAGGTGAAGCGTCAGCATCGGATGATAGTGAAGATGATGCGCCTGAACCAGAACAAAAACCTTATAGCATAACATTGGGTAGAGAAAGAAGATATATTAGACTTCCAAAAAGGTATGCGAATCTAGTTGCATATTCTCTGTCAGTTGCAGAAGAAGTTGATGTGCAGAAACCTAGTAGCTACAGAGAAGCTATAGCGAGTTCAGAGACAGATCGATGGATTGGTGCTATGGGGGAAGACATTGAATCTCTCTAAAAGAATACTGTGAACGTTGGCTTAACTTTTAACAAGACCGATATTGGTGAATTGCTGAATGATGTTTGCAGGATCATTGGTTGGTTTAGTTGATTCTGATTTTGCAGGTGATATGGATAAAAGAAGATATCTGACAGGACATGTATTTACTCTAGCTGGGAGTGCGATCAGTTGGAAAGCACAATTGCAAGCTACTGTAGCTTTGTCTATAACAGTGGCAGAGTACATGACAGTAACATAAGCAGTTAAAGAGGCAATATGGTTGCAAGGTTTGGTGGCATATTTGGGCTTGGATAAGACTACTACAAAAGTGTTTTGTGACAGTCAAAGCGTCATACACCTTACAGGGAACCAGATGTACCATGAGCGTACAAAGCACATAGATGTCATATATCATTTTATTCGTGATATAATATCAAAGGGAATTGTTGATGTGAAGAAAGTGTCTACACACGATAATCCAGCAGATATAATGACCAAGGTAGTATCAGTTTGAAAGTTTAGGGAGTGCCTAAACTGGATCGGTGTTCGCAGTATAGAGTGAATGCCTTAAGGGCATTTGGTGAGTCAGAAAAAGAGAAGTTTCTTTGTTGATAGTGAAGAAAATATATTCGCCTCAAGGAGAAGATTTGTTGTGAATGAGTCGAATAGTGCCTTGACAGTGTACTGTGTCCGGCAGTACAGTTTTGTGTTTGTGATAGTGATAGTGTGCCTTGACAGTGTACTGTTTCCGGCAGTACAAATAAGTGTTGTGACAGTATCGTTGTCAATCTTGTATCGTTGTCAATCTTGTGGCATGAGCCTATTAGGCCCATTGTCTAATAAGTCTATTAATTCCCTATAAATAGATTACTAGGGCGACACAAAACACAATATGAAATCTGTATATTTTCTATCATAGTGAAACTCTTTTTTCTGCCGGCACCCGTGGACGTAGACAATTTTCGAACCACGTTAAATTCTGTGTTCATTTAAATCTTTTATTCGCATATGTTCTGTGCTTGAGTCATTTTGATAATTGCATCGTGATTTAATAATATATATATATATATATATAATTCATTTACGTTCCTTACTTGTTTGTTTCCAAACATTTGCTCGATCTTTTTTTTCTTTTAAATTATTGCCTCAGTTTTTTATTAGTATTTAAGCATGAAAAATAACCACAAGAATAAACGACAAAGCCCAATCCCTGCAAGGAATTTGCTCATCGAGATCTTAACCGATTTTCTCGCTGTTTTTAGGTCTGTGTTTTTTATTTAACGATTTTTTTTCGAGATGATCTTCTTTTTGCAGTAAGTTTGTGAATGGAGACGATAAATCACCTGTAAATCATCAACAACGCACGAATAATGAATAGTAAAAGAAAAATTTAAATCGACAGTTGAAGAAGATGAGTAACAACAAATTGAATATTTTTTAAACCTGATCGGATCGTTTAATAATTAAACTATTTGGATTAAAATTAATATTTAAAAAAAATGATAAATATTTAAAACAAAAATAAAAAGATTAAAATTAACAATAAAAACTTCAAAAATTAAGTGATAGGATATTCTCAATGTAAAATAGAAACCGAACTTATTTACAACCAAAATTATATATAAAAAAATAGATTTTATAATTTTAGATGTTAGCAGATATGTATATCTAACATTTGTAAACATAATTTACCGTTTTGAAAAAAAATGTTACAATTCAAAATATATGGTTTATACTTATCTCATTATTAGAGTATTTAATATATATATATATATATATATATATATATATATATATATAATTGATATATAAATCTTCTTTATCCTTTTTTTTTGGAAAAAAATGGGTTTAAACGTAGTTTTAGAGGTGAAGCTCTTTCTTCTGTAAGATTTATTATTTCCTCCGTCTTAAATTTTCAAAAATAAAATTCAACATTTGCTTTAACAGATCGTTGAATCAAATTACAACCAACAAATATAATTTGACTTCTAAAATTAAACTCTTAAAACAAAACAAAAAAACTCAAATTTCTTACAAATTAATCATAGAAAGAGAAGACACCGAAACCAAATATTCAACAACTAAGAACATCACTCAATCAACCAATTGTGAAAATAGTAACAAACAAAAATCATAGATTCAAGAATAAAAACAAGTTAAATGTTTTTTTTTGAAATAAACATATCAAAAACAGATTCCCAAAATTTTATAAAAGTAATTAGATACTAAAACAAATAAGAATGGAACACAATATGCAAGAAAAATAAATAACTTTTTTTTTATAGTAAGAGAGTTTCGGGAACTACAAGTTTTTTTTTGCATATTGAGTTTGTGGAACTAGCTATTGAGAGTATAGCTGATTTCCCGGAACTCTTGCCAACCAATCGATTAAAACAAAAGATTTTGGAGACATTTTTACCTTTCATAGATTGCTTCAATCGAAAGTGGTGGCTAGGTTTTTTTTTTCTCGAATATAAGAGTTGACAGCTATGTATTTATATTGATAAAATTATAGTTTATAGGTTGAAATATATATGGTGGGTAGAAGGTTGCTGGAAAAATTAAAGTAAATATAGTATTAAAATGATTGCTGAGAAGAAGGTAAATACGAGTGTTTGGAATAAAATTAAAAAAACAAAAAATAAATTAATAAATTTTTTTATGAAAAAATAATAATATAATTTTTTTTTTCGAAATATGAAAAAAATAATAAAAAAATTATAGAAGAATAGATATTATGCTTGCATAAAATAAAACAACAAAATGGTACTATATCAATATTTAAACTATTATTTGAATAGCATGTTATACGGATGTGTCTGTAGACTGTATAATATAATATATTTATTAGAAAGAACATCGTATTTATCTTTTCTTGCTTCTCACTCCAAGAGCCAGAAGAGCCAAGAGAACCTCGACCATGGCAGCATCAGCTATGCTACTCGACCCGAAACCCGCTCTGATGGATCCCCCACATTCAATAAGCTCCGACCAAACCCCTACCGACCTATTGACGGCGGCGGACGAGGAAGATCTCTACAGTCGCTTGAAATCGCTGCAACGGCAGATAGAATTCATCGATATCCAAGAGGAGTACGTGAAAGAGGAGCAAAAAAACCTGAAAAGAGAACTACTGAGGGCTCAGGAGGAGGTGAAAAGGATCCAATCTGTGCCTCTTGTCATCGGCCAGTTCATGGAGATGGTGGACCAGAACAATGGTATAGTTGGATCGACTACGGGCTCCAATTACTATGTAAGAATTCTTAGTACCATAAACCGGGAGCTCTTGAAGCCTTCTGCGTCTGTTGCACTGCACCGCCACTCCAATGCTCTTGTCGATGTCTTACCACCGGAGGCGGATTCGAGTATTTCGCTTCTCAGTCAATCGGAGAAGCCCGATGTCACGTACAACGTAAGCTTCCAATCCTTTCCGAATTCTTTTTGTGCTTGTTCTTGTGTTAAGTTAGCCTAGTGGTATGTAATTTCATTTAAGCCTTGTTAGTTGTCATATAGTAGTGGTCATTAGTGCTTTACAAGTCCCAAAAAGAATAATGTTGAACATAGGTCACATTCTCCGTAAAAATGCATTGAACAAGATTGTATTTTGAGAATGAGAGTGATTTTAGACTAATTTAGCTTTTCATTTATAAGCTTAGAAGCTGGAAATACTATGTATGAGTATGAGAGTTCGGTAGAGTGCTTAATTAGTTCTGATTATTACTACGCGGTAGTCACTAAATTAATTCCGCGCTTTATCAAAGCTAACATTACTAGTCCTTTGCATACCAGAATCGTACATAAGCTATTTTGATATTTGGTGGATTAATTTCAAACCCGATACTCCTAGAGCCTTTGCTGTTCAAGTTGGGTCGTATATCAATTGCTATCCCTAGTTTCACTACTATAGACCGTCAATCTCAATAGCTCACACGAAGTCATACTAAAACCATGTAGCTCTCAGTCAATTTTTCTATGAAATCTCATTTCAACCATGTAGCTACAGGTCAATTTTTCCTTCCGATATTTAACCAAAAAAGTTTTTTTCTTTATATTTTAGATGTGAGGAGTCTGAGTAGCTCTATCTTTGTAATGTTAGGATCCTATAACCTGTCCCTTTGAACAAAATGTGAGTACATATTGGTTTGATTTTTAGGTCTCTACTAATTGATAAAAAAAGTCGTTAAGTCTTTATTCATGTAATTGAGCACTGCCATGTATTCGAATATCTATGCAGTTCCATAATTTAGGGTTATATAGAATTTTGATTAGTGTATTGACGTTTTTTCGCTCTTCTTTTAGGATATTGGAGGATGTGATATTCAAAAGCAGGAAATTCGTGAGGCAGTGGAGTTGCCACTGACTCATCATGAGCTCTACAAGCAAATTGGTATTGATCCTCCCCGTGGTGTATTGCTGTATGGTCCTCCTGGTACTGGAAAAACTATGCTGGCTAAAGCTGTTGCCAACCATACAACTGCTGCTTTCATTCGAGTTGTTGGCTCTGAATTTGTTCAAAAGTACTTGGGTGAGGTAAGCAATTAAAATTTGAGATCTTCTTTACATTGGTTACAATTGATATATACTCTTAGCAATGTTTAAATGTTAGATGGCCACCAAATATCAATGTTTCTTTTTTAGCTAAAGAAACTCTATATTTGTATTATCTCTTGAGTGTTGGAAGAGTGAATTCCATGAATCATGTCTGACTAGTTTTGTTCGCATTTGCTTTATTTATATATTTGGAATGTCTGACGTGCATTGCATCTAAAATAGCTATGTTTTCCTGGGTTATATTAATCTCTTTATGCTTCAATTTCTCAGGGTCCTCGGATGGTTCGTGATGTCTTTCGCCTCGCTAAAGAGAATGCCCCTGCCATCATCTTTATTGATGAGGTTGATGCTATTGCCACAGCTAGATTTGATGCACAAACTGGAGCGGATAGAGAAGTTCAGAGAATCCTCATGGAACTATTAAATCAGGTGTGAAAAGCAGAATGTAATTTTATTGGAATCATAAATTGACAGTAGCGTTCTCTATATCTGAAATCTGCTGGGGGTTGTAGTAAGATTTGACTAAAGGGTAGAAAGTTTTCCTTTTCTTTTGTTTTTAAATTTTGCTTCGAAGCTTTGTTTAACTTCTGTTGTAATTAAATACTTTTTATAGATGGACGGGTTTGACCAGACGGTGAATGTTAAGGTTATAATGGCAACCAATAGGGCAGACACTTTGGATCCTGCTCTTCTGCGTCCTGGTAGGCTCGACAGGAAGATTGAATTCCCTTTGCCTGATAGACGACAAAAGAGGCTTGTTTTCCAGGCAAGTATTGTATCTATTTCCTTTTCTATAGTGCTCTGTTATAAACAGGTGTACTGTTGGTTCGTAGAAATGTAAATCTTCTTTCTTTTCCCTGCCCCTCTCTTTTCCTCTGGGTTTTGGTTAATGATATTAAAGTAATTCAAGCTTCAAAGAAGATAAACCTATAGTGTTGAATATTGTATGCCCGCTTCTTCGTCATCCTTTCATTTTTGCATATAAGCCATCTGAAGATGGTTTGTTACTTTTGCAGGTATGCACATCTAAGATGAACCTCAGTGATGAAGTGGACTTGGAAGACTATGTTTCTCGACCTGATAAAATCAGTGCTGCTGAGGTTAGTAGTTTTGACTTGCATCCATGGTTGCTATCTTCTGTCCACGATTAAGATAACAAAACAGATGGGTGGTAATTAATTCCGGCCCGAATTAGCTATTTCATAGTTTGCATTTACACTATTTACTGAATAATCAAAACAGTTCCACAGAAATTAAAGTTTGATTAGAATTTATATTCCCTTTTTAAGTCTCATCTCATTCTTGTAATGAACTGTCTCTACAGATAACAGCTATCTGCCAAGAAGCCGGAATGCACGCTGTAAGAAAGAACAGGTATGTCATCCTCCCTAAGGACTTTGAAAAGGGTTACCGAAGCAACGTGAAGAAAACCGACACTGAGTTTGAGTTTTACAAATGAGGAACTGTTCCATTCTATTTCACGACCAATGAGGAACTTATCTTATCCTGTATTTGCCACTGGTTCTGCCAAAAACCTTTATGTAGGAGCATCCATTAGAGTTGTTGAAAGGCAAAGGCTTTTATAATATTTTAGAATCTTGCATTTTCACTGTATACTATAAAAACTTTATACGTTTGGCTAGAAATCTTGGTTGTTTGGGTATCATTAAGTGGTGCTGTTTTCATTTATGTTAAGAGGTGGTCGTCTGTTTGCTTATATCATACAGGATGATAGCAAAGAAACAAATTTAGATTTTGATGAGGTTTTATATGCTGTTCTTCATTTCGTTTTGATTGTATTGCCTGTTACTTTTACCGACTTGAACTCGAATAAACAAGCCCTACTTGATTTCGCTGCTTCTGTACCTCATCGTCCAAGCCTTAGCTAGGATGCCACCGCCCTATTTGCCAATCCTTTAGGGGTAATATATCATGTTTTTGTTGTTCGAATTCTTGCGGTCGGGTTTATAGGTCGCATTTCAGCCGATGCGATTGGTAAGTTAGATCCTTTAGAAGGTCTGAGGTTTGAAATTTTCCTCCAAATTAAGCGAGTACACGATATTGAATTATAGACCATAAATGTTTGAGGGCAACCATCTAATTCTAGTTTTTTAGGTATAGAATCTCAAGACTGTCCACATAAAAGTATAGATGTAGCAATATATCAAGCTACTTTCGTACTCGAAATTTACATCTCATGGCCAGACAAAAAAAAAACGACAGAGAAATTGAGAGAGTTTTTTTAAGAACTCCAGTATGGAGAATGAAAATTAAAAACCAATAAATATGCTCTAAAAAAAACACATATTTTGAGTTGAAGTCTATTCGCAGATGAGAGGTGTCTGACAGTTTAAGAAGCCTTACATGTAATTTTGTCTATAAAGGGATGATGATTGTTATAGGAAAAACACCCTCCGAGAAAATGGACTTCAAAGTATTTAATCATGAGGGAACCGACATTGAAACCAAAGATGTATCAATTCACTTTTTAAAGTAGGATTAACCCTTAAAAAAAGATATGGCTCTTCCGAAAGCTGACTTTTAGGATATGAGATATCAAAGAAATCTTTAAGACCATCCTTAATGAGATTGAAGAGTTGACGTTACTACGAAAAAAAATCATTAGATCATCTATGAACCAAAGATTCACGATCTTAAGTTTATGACACTTCCGGTGCAATTTGAAGTTCGCAAGTATACTAGAAAAAAATTGGATGGCCAAAGCGAATAAGATACGAAAGAAATGATCTTAAGCTTATCGTAGACCCTTTCTGCTTTTGAAATCATTTTGAGGGTCTCCGTTACTATTAACAGTATATGATGCGGTGGCGATGCATTGAATGATACAGTAGATCATCTTTACTAGGAAATTCATGACGAGTAAGATGTTGAGAATAAAATGTCACGAAACTTTGTAAAAAATGTTCATCATATCAATTTTAAAAGCGACCATCGAGTCCTTACGATTAGTTTGATAACCTCCTGATAACTCTTACGAGAGAAGGATATTGTCCTTGATGTTGCGGCCAACTACAAAAAAGATTATAATTTGTCAGTCTGATAAAGAAATAATCATTGATCATATCGGCCATGATCTTAGAAATAATCTTGTAGACTATATTGCGACGCACAATTGGCATGAAATCATCGACTAAAGAAGGAAATATTTCTTAGGGATTAGAGAGATGGCGGTGACATTCCAAAAAGACTCAAGACGACCAATGTTAAGGAAAATTTAGATTTCATCGCATTTTTTTTGTCGATGATGTTCCAATAGTGTTTGAAAATACTTGTGTTGAAATTATGAGACCCTGAAGATTTATCTCTATGAATACTAAAAATGAGGCTTTTAATTTATGAACAAGTAACGTGACGAACCATTGGAGTCCTATCCTGGGGAGTAACTTGAGTAGAACTAAAGGAAGAGACTATAAAGAGCTCAGCCGAACGAGAACTAAATCCTAAAAGGTTTAAAATAATATAGTTGACTAAAATGCTTGTCATCTCGTTTGGAAATGTGACGAGGTCCCTGTTATTGTCCGATATTGAGATAATTTTATATCTTCAAATATAATTTTTTTATACTTTTATGAAGAATTTTTTTTTGTTATGATCCCCAAACTTGATTCAAGTCTCTCTAAATTTTGTTTGTATAAAAATTTATCGATACGACAGAGGAAGATATAGACGAAAAATACAGCAATCTCTCATATGACCAGAGAGGGATTCATGGGGTCATCAGCTAAAAAGTATTAGGCCGAGAAAATGTAGTTTTAGGCATTATACACCATAATGCTTATATCGTTATGTTCCATATAACTGAGACCTCGAAGAGAATATTGAAGACGAGTGATCTTATGGGCAACCAAACTCATACATGTGCTAAGATCCAGAAGTCCCAACAATAAGACAAAACCTCATTGAAGAATGGTTGAGACTGTCACATGTTAAAGAATTTAAATATTTTTGTATTATGCGTCTTTGGATTCTCATCTTTAAAGTAACAATGGTATGGTCTCAGGAGCCCGGGGGCCTAAAATGGATAATGGAAATATAGAAAGAACCATCCCAACCACTGTTAACTAAGATAAGATATTTTAGAAAAAATTGGGTTAATGAGGTTTATTGATCCAATTAAATTGGAAACCATATGAACGAAGATCACTCAACTCGCACAATAACAACAGTAATTGATTTTTTAATTTATAAATCTCGTATCAAACGAGCTTGTTCATTCCTTAGGAGTGCGAATTTCATTGAAATCTCTTAACAAGACCAAGAGGTTATCATGAGATGTTGTCGATAAAGCCTCTAAATTAGCCCAAAAAGGACGTCGCTCAAGGCCATAATTGAAAGTATAGAGGACGTGTGAATCATTAGTTGAGAAGCAAACAAGTAAGAGATTTTTTATATATGCAACTGTAACTCCTATCTTAAGCTCATAGAATCAAGTTCGTCATTTGGACAGTCGATACAAAAGATGAGAAAGAAGGTGATGATGTTATCTCAGTATCATTGCGTGACAGATACGAATTAGAGGCTCGCACGAACAAGAAAGACAAGAAAAAAAACACGTGAAGGAGAAAATGAATACTCTGATCGATGATCCAACTATAGGGAAATGAGGCGATAAAAGCATCGCAAGAACAAAAGAAATAACAGGATCCCACTAGCTAACCATTCTAGGAGAGAAAAGAGAAGATTAAAATAAAGTGTGGAAACTGAAAAGGAAGATCTGATCATCCAACTAGTAATAATGTCAAAGTAATAAATACAAGGTCTTATGTCTCCACTAGATTATCCTGCATATCATAGTTATGTACAATTTAATTATCTAGGTCAAGTTTCTCAACCAAGCATGCCTCAAGGCGCAAAAAGAGTCCCACTGGGAAATCCACCATATCATGCCCAAGGGTAACAACATTACAATGTACATGGATAGACGCGCATATCAACCAGGATACATATAAACAAATCCACACAATCATGGAGACATATTGAATGACAAAGTTAAATCGAGGGACACAAAATGGAAAGGTCCAGGGTTCCAACAGGCTTACCCATTCATGGATGGCATATATGATTTTTATGAGGATGAAAACCTATAAGCGGACAACAAGTTTCTACTAGCTCCAGAGATATTATTTAGAGTCATGATACCGCATTACGATAATAAAAAAAGGTTAAGTATGATGGCAAAGGAGATATGAAACATCGCATCTAACATTTTAACCTTGAGATATTACAATACGCAAGGGATGGTAAGATGAGGTGTCGAGCCTTTGCTATAACCTTAAGAGGAACAATGATGCAGTGGTTTAATAGCCTCATACCAAACTGTATAAAGAACGACAGAATATTCAAACGACATTTTAAAACCAATTTGTAGCTTAAAAAAAATCAAAGCATATGGGGGCTGCATAATCTATTGCAAGAAAATAGACAAAACAAGTCTGAGGGACTACCCCCAAGAGGTTTTTTGAAACTTAAATCAAAGCTACATGATTACCATGATCTAGTGTCCACACCGTCTTTCAGACAATAAGCTAAAAAGGGACTATATTTGAGGCAATCATGAAAGAGAAAGCAATGAATTTAAGAGATTTATTAGTACAAATTAAATTGTTCATCAAAAGGGATGAGGTGGCCAAAGAAAAAAAGATGGGATATACTGATAATCTAACTGAAGGCCTCTAAGCAAACAAAAAAAAATATCGCAGCACGAATAAACACAAAAAATGGCGCTTCAGCTTCAGTCAAATCGAGGCCAAATCAATATTAAAAAAAAGGTAATTACAATGCATGAAGTGTTAGATGAACAGATCGGCCACCTAATGGACCATTCACAGAATTAATGAATTCATAAGGAACAATTTATAACAAACCAAAAGACTACATCAAGTATAACATATTTGGAAAACTGTTTGGACCAAAGGAAAACAAAGAAAAAAATAATATTGTAAGTTCCACGGTGATATAGATCATTATACAAAAGATTGTTGGTCTTTGTATGGTCATATTTAGGTCTTGGTAGATGAAGTAAAACTAAACGAATCTTTCAGAAATAAATAAATTAAGGAGTATGGATATGGTTCAGGTAATGTTACTGTATTAGCCTCGACATCAGCTAAACAAACACTCGACATAAATTCCATAACAGAGACATAGAAACTAAATTAAGATAATTAGCTAGACTGTGATCTAAACAGACAAACAATATGAGTGATTGTCGGAGGAAATCCATACTCCTGAATAATATAAAGATAAAAGAAGCGGTATGCAAACAAAATCGAGATAGTGTGTCAATGAAAAATGTCCATGCACTTCTCATACCCCCGACTTGTCACTCACATTTGATAATCTAATGAGAGTAGCTTCTCTCCACAATGATGCAATACTGATCACAGTAGAATTGGTTGATAATAGAAATCAAGTGAGTGACGATTGAAACAGCCAACTCGGTGAATATTGTATATCGGAGAACATATAAAAAATAGGGAGAGTGTCGGCGTTAATCAAAATTTAGAAAGTCCTGATAGGTTTTACAAGTGCAAATGCAGTAGTATTGGAAGATTGGCTCCAGGTATCGCATTAGGAAAACAATAATTCCGTAAGAAGATAATATTATTATGGTGGTAAATACACCATCTCCATATAATATAATTTTGGGTTGATCATGGATTGAACAAAATGCATGCGGTAGTATTTATAGTTCATCATTCTATAAGATATCATAAAAATGGTAGAGTAGTCAAAATAAGAGGAAGCCAAAAAAACAAGCAGGAAATGTTATGCAACATCTTTATCTCTCAAAACATAGCAATCAGAACGAAGGGATCATCTTGGAGGTAGTAGATGATCTTAAAGAAGGCCCTCAGTTAGTTCTGATAAGGAAGAATAAAAGACAAGGGTGAAATTGTAAAGAAACAACAAAGTTAGGGAAAAATTGTAAAGTAAATATTGAAATATGATTAATTGTCATTAAACAGTAAAAGTAAGGGTTAAGTTTGTAATTAAGAGGTAGTTAGGCCCGTCAGGCCCATCACTTGTACTATAAAAGGACCCCACCAGATTTGGGAAAGAGGGTGGATGAATATAATATACTTTCTCTCTCTAAGAGTGTCAACTTTCTCTCTACAACTTTAGCAATCAAGAAGTTTATTTACAAATTAGTCCTTCTAAGTATTATTTGACATAGAAAACTCCTAAAGTTCATATCTTATCAGTGGCGCCGTCTGTGGGAAACGAAAATCAGCTTGTAGATTTTCTTCTTCCCGAAAATTATTTTAAATCCAAATAGGATGATGTATGAACATGAGGATTTGGATGTGAACAACTGTGAGAAAATCTCATCGGCAATGATTTCTGAAGGAGTGAGGACTTCAGAAGGCACGATGGTCAGTGTTCCAGAGAAATTAGGGATGAGTCAATCTGAATGGCCCAGAGAAACGAGTTGCTGATGGAAATCGAGAAATTTAAAGCAGAAAAAAAAAGTTGTTAAGGGGAATCTTCGTTCAGAGGTTCCGAGAGAAAATGACAACGGAAACGATGAGTGTGAGGCATATCAACGTCCTAGTGGCAAAGATGATCGGTATAAAGGACGTGGTTGGCGTTTTTCGAGGAGGAAAGGAAAGCGTCACTTCGATTCTTCTGACTCTAGTGATTATTCTCGTTATAGTTCATTAGATTCGTCTCCTGAAAGGAGTCATTGAAAGAAGAGACATAGAAAAAGCATGTGGAGTATCATAGAGGAAGAAGTTCGAAGAAGAAAGCTCAGAGGGAAAAGAATCTTCATGCTGGGGAGCAAGTTTAGAACCAGGGAAATTTTCCTTATGGGAATCAAAATGTCGACCAACAGAATTCAGAGTGGCAGCATCAGTATACCTTGCCTTCCAGGGGGGGGGGGGGGCTTTATTTTCCAAGTCATGAAGATTCGAGGGCTAATGTTTACAAGACAGGTCATAACTGGAGAGCTTCCCTATTGTCCTCAGAAATTTTGTCAGGAAATCTCCCAAAACATTTTGATATATCGAAGCTAGAAAAGTTTGATGGAACACAGGGTCCCGATAATCATATCGAGCATTTTAAAAATTTCATGATCAACTTTGATGATGATGATAAATTGTTGTGTCAGGAATTTTCTCAAACCTTAAAGGGAATTGCTTCTAAGTGGTACAACAGTCTACCCCAGGGTTCTATTAAATTTTTTGATATGTTCTTGAATATCTTCAGGCAACATTTTTTGGGGAGCAAGAAATTCCGAGCTAATGGGGATACGATAATTTATTGCAAGCAAAGAGTTGGGGAGAGTTTGAAAAATTATACCAACATGTTTGTCAAAACAAAGACGGATATGGAATATTGCAAAGATTCTGTGGCATTGGTAGCCTTCAGAATAAGACTTATCCCGGGACTTTTGAAGGTTACAGTGGCTGAGAGTCAAGCGATGACTTTTGGAGCTCTACTTGATCAAGTGGAAAAGAGGATTTTAGTTGAAGAAACTCAAGCATCTGAGAAGGGATCAAGTGATCAGCTAGAGCATAATCAATTTCAGAGATCTGAGTTTAGTAGTCAAGCGCCTCGGGTTAATGTGCAACCTAAAGTGGTGGTCCAATATCCACCGAGGCCACGAATGAATCAACAGAATTACAACATGCAGCAGGGAACTAGGCCTAGTTCGAACAAATGGATTCGTCCAGATTATTTTGCTGAGTTAACAGAAAATGTAGCTTCAATATTTGACAAGGCAAAGTCAACCGTACAATTTCGAAAGCCTTTTCATATCCAAACTCCCAGGGAAAGCAGAAGTGCTAATAGGTTTTGTAAGTACCATGATCATATTGGGCATGACACTAAGGAGTGCATCGCTTTGAATAAAGAGGTACAATATTTAATTGAAAACGACAAGTTGTTGGATTTTGTGAAAAAACACACTCAGAAAAATACGGTTGTGAAGGCTGTTCCAAAGAATGGTGACACATCAATGGTGATTTCCGAGGAGGTTGATGCTTTTGATATTGCAACAGAATATTTGGATCCCAAGATGGGAAGAAACAATGTTAACATGGTAGAGGAAGTTATTCCAAGAGGAAAGGTGAATGATCTTTGTGCGTTTTTTGAGTAGCTAGCTATTTTTGGAGGGGACACTATTGCAGGAAATTCTAACAGCCGCGAAAGAGGCACATGGTAAATTTGATTACGCAATTGGAAGTAGGGGTTTCAGCACAGATGCAACGTTTGCCCTCCTTAATTATTTGTTTTGACGATGATGACATGAGGAATGTAGCAGGCCCGTATGAGGATGCAGTAGTAATTGCTACAGGAATAGATGGTGATCGATTGCATAAAATATTGATTGATACGGGAAGTTCTGCAAATATTTTATTCATGAGCACCTACATGAGAATTTCCGACCCACCTGTTATACGACGGTCAGAAAGAACTATACTAGGATTTATAGGAGCAACGACAATAGATGTGGGGGAGTTTGAGTGCTTGGTGGAACTCGGTCGGGGACCATTCAAAAAAGAGGTTGAAGTTTTGTTTATAGTGGTTGATGCACCAACGTCTTACAATGCGATTTTGGGCCATTCATGGTTGTCAAGGATGCATGGCGTTATCTCTACAGTGCACCAATGTTTGAAGTATGTAGTAGGAAACAATATCGGAACGATCAGGAGCAGCTAGAAGATGGCTCGAGAATGTTATCAGATTGCTTTGTCCACAAAGAAAATTCGAGGAGGAACATCGGAAAAAGCATAGCAGCTAAAGGGGACTCTCTCAGCAATAAATCCCTGTGATGATCCAAGGGAGTCCTCCGGGTTTCTGGTTCCGGATGATGATCATGAAGAGTACAAGTTTCATGATGGGAAAATTTTAAAAAATACGAGTAAAACTTTCTTTTGAGTTCAGAGAAAAGTTGATTTCATTTTTGTTAACGACGTTAAATATGTTTGGTTGGTGTGCAGAAGACATTACAGGTGTTCCTTCAGAAATAATTTGTCATAAGCTAGCAGTGCGGAGTAACATTCGACCCATCGTACAAAAAAACGACATTTCTCTCAGGAGAAGTCTGCGACTATAGTTTCAAGGTCGAGCGGTTGTATATGTCGAATCCGGTTTTAGTCAGGAAAAATAATGGTAAGTGGAGAATGTGCGTGGACTTCACAGATTTGAATAGAGCTTGTCTGAAGGATCCTTTCCCAGTACCTCGAATTGATCAGTTAGTGGATTTTACATTGGGTAATCGATTATTATCTTCCATGGATGCTTATTCAGGTTATAATCAGACCAGGTTAGATACGAAGGATGAATAAAGCACATCGTTCATTACCGAAAGAGGATTATATTGCTATAAGGTAATGTCGTTTGGCCTGAAAAATGCGGGGGCGACTTATCAACTTCTGGTAAAAAAAACCTTTGAGGAACAGATCGGGCGGAGCGTTGAAGTGTATATTGACGATATGCTAGTAAATAGTTTACAAGATGAAGATCATTTTTTGATTTGGAATAAACTTTTAATAATTTGAAAAGGTCAATCTGAAATTGAACCCGAAGAAGTGTATTTTTTGTGTTCGATCTGGAAAATTTCTCCGCTATATGGTAAGTGAAAAGGGAATTGAGGTTGATCCGGAATAGATAAAAGCTCTGACGATCATGACTCCTCCTCGGAATATTAAGGAAGTCCAGATTTTGACAGGAAGATTAACGACATTGAACAGGTTTATCTCTCGTTCTTCGGATTAATGTGCGTCTTTCTTTAAAGTGCTTAGAAATTCCAGTAAGTTTACTTGGACCGAAGAATGTTAGAAGCGTTTCGCCAGATCCAGGAGTATGTGTTGTCCCGGGAAACACTTTCTAAACCTTTGCTGGATGAGAAGGTGATTATTCATTTGTCAGTGTCAGATTTTGATGTTAGCGCTGTGCTACTTCATGAAGAGCTTGATGTTTTAAAGACCGTATACTACATTAGCAAGAGTTTGCTGGATGCAGAGAAGCGGTATATGAATTTAGAGAAGTTAGCTTTGGCCTTAGTAACAGCTGCTCTGAAAATGAGACCGTACTTCCAAGCGCATTCAATAGTAGTCCGAACTACATTCCCACTGAAAGGTTTGTTACAGAGGCCAGATATATCAGGAAGAATGAAAAAGTGGTCAGTCGAATTATGAGATTTTAACATAACCTTTGAGCCTCGAACAACTATAAAGGCTCAGGCTTTGGCAGATTTTTTGGTCGAATTTCATTCGGAAAGAGCAGATATGGAAATTAGTGATCAGCAAAATAGGACAGAGTGGTTGGTTCGGACTGACGGGGGGTCGAATGCTTCTGGAAGTGGTGTTGGAATTCAGTTAATTTACCCTGATGGGATAACTATGTTTCAGGCCATACGTTTTCGTTTTAAAGCAACAAATAATGAGGCGGGGTATGAGACAGCGTTGCCAGGGTTAAGATTGGCTCACGTGTGTGGGGCAAGAAGGGTTAAATTAATCAGAGACTCACAATTGGTGATTAACCAAGCTTTGGGAGAATCAGAGGCAAGAAAGGATCAGTTAATCAAATACTTGAAAGTGTTGAAGGATCTGGTTTTAACTTTCGATGAAGTTAGATATGAGTATGTTCGAAGAGAAGCAAATATGATCCATGATTCCTTAGCAGCTGATTCACGATCAGAAAAATATCCTTGGGTCATAACTCAAGAGTGTCCCTCGGTTACGAGAAATACAGAGCAATTGATGGCGATAGAGGAGGAAAGTAATGTGGTTACAGACGATTGGAGGTCGAAGATTGTGGACTTTTTGGAAAAAGGACATTTTACCAACAGATAAATCAGAGGCTAAGAGAATCTGGTTTAAGTCTCATGGCTATATCCTTTTGGGAAGAGTGTTATACAAGAAGTCCTTTAGTAGGCCGTTGCTTAGATGTTTGGCTAAGGATGATTCACAATTTTTCCTATCAGACTTACATGATGGGGAAGGATCAACACATTGTGGATATAAAGCATTAATTCGAAGAGTGTTTCTAGCTGGGTTTTTTTGGCCGACTATTTCCGGTGATGCTAAGGAGTTGATAAAAAGGTGTGATACATGCCAAATGTATGCCAATATAATACATAAGCCATGAGTTCTAATGGAAAGTATTTCCGAAGCATTGTCATTCGATAGATAGGGTATTGATTTGGTTGGTCCTTTACCAATGGCATCCGGGGGAAGACAAACGATTATAGTAGCGGTTGATTATTTTTCCAAGTGGGTGGAAGCATAACCTTTAGCGGGGACGAAGGCAAAAGATGTTATCAAGTTTGTTGTATCGAACATTTGTTGTCGTTTTGGGGTTCCAATAAAAATCACAACGGATAATGAACCCCAATTTGATAATGAGTTTAAAAGCTTCTGCAATTCTATGGGCATACAACAATGTTTTTCTGCTCCATTTCATCCGCAAGCTAATGGTCACGTGGAGGTGACCAATGAGAACAATTTTGGACGGATTAAAGAAAAATTTGGAAGGAAAGGCTGGAAAATATCTACAGGAAGTATTGTGGGCCTATAGAACAACACCGCGAACTGCAAATTTGGTATCTCTGTTTGCTTTGGTATACGGGATGGATCAAAGCAGAGCTACAGAACTTGATTTGGTAGAGGAAAAAAGACGACGTGCACAATTGAAGTCTCTACACTATCAAACATTAATGAGGAGTAAATACGCTTCACAAGTGAATCAGAGGAGTTTCAAGGTGGGGGACAAGGTATTACGAAAAAAATTCATCATACCAAAGAAAAAAGCCTCGGAAAGTTGGGACCGAATTGGAAAGGCCCTTATGAAGTAACAGAGAAAGTGAAACAGAGAACATAACGGTTAAAGGATAAAAAGGGGAGATACCTCAAGAATCCGTGGAACATAGAGCATCTAAAGTTGTATCTAGAGTAAGAAAACAAATCTTGACATGTAATGATTCTTTATTATTTTTCAGGTTTGGAAAAACAACGAAGGCATACTCTTTCCTATCCTGTTAGGCGCAGTAAGGTTTTAACGAGGTGTCATTATTAGCTGATAAATACAATTGACCTTTTGCCTCGAACTATTGTTTATAATTCATAAGTTATGATCGGATAAGTAGGTTACCAATTATGACAATTATAAACATGCCTAAGGTCAGTAGGCAATGATTATTCTACCAACAAAACTTGGGATAAAGCAATTATTATATTCAGCGCACGTTGACATACAATGTTTTTCATACCCAATATGAAGTTGCAAATTTTATAAATTAATAAAGTGTTACAATGACATACAATGGGAATTGAGATAAATGTTCTTTGGAACATGTTGATACCATTAAAAAAAATAGCCTCGAAATTAACAAGGACTTGTACAAAAAAGGTTGGAACAACAGAGTATTCCTTACTCAGAATGTTTCGAGGAGTCACTCTCCTCGGAATCCGATGAGTCACTTTCACTCACAACAATGTTTGGTGGGCGAAGTTCGGGGGAGACAAGCTTCCAGAAGCTGCCTAAGTCATACTCAGGGTACTCCTCGTGAATTTGGGTAATCAATCTTGCTCGGGTGGTAGCATCCCTGGCATTGAGCTTGTCTACGCATTTTCCTGCATAGGCATTCACAGTTTTTTCTTTCTCTGCCTCAAGATAACTCAGTAGATTTTTCTTTTCTTCTACAATCGTGTCAAAGTCTTCCAAACAATCCTTAAACCTTTTTGTTGAAAGTTGGTGTGCCTTTTTGAGTTCTGTAAGGAGTCTCTCTTAAGCACCGGTCTTTTTCTGGTAGAGATCCCTTTCTTCTTGACAGCACTTCTCTAGAAGAACATATTTTTTTGAGGCGGCCAGTTTTTCCCAAATTGCATCAGCTTGTCTTTCTAGATTGAAATGTTGTTTCTTTATTTCTTCAAGCTGTGAGGAAGCAAGGGAAGCTTTGAATTTGTAGTGGTTTTTTATGTCTTCTAGATGTTGCATTTTCTTTCCCATGATGACAGAGGAGTGAAGTAGTCTTCGAACGCTTAGAGAAAATTCATCGCCCTGAGGAATTTTGAAGGAACTGGTGGGAGAACCTATTTCAGTAGAATTAAAGTTCGAAGACTCCCCAGTTAATATGATGGGATCAACAGTTTGGGGAGGATCACTTTGAGGAATTGGGAGAGGTGCTAATCTTGGGAGATCATTATTCGATGATGGACTTGAAGATAGGGTAAGTGGGGAGGTTGGCATTTGACCTGAATTTTCTTTATCTTTATCTTCTGTTGCAGCATCTGGGGCTCCGGTGTCCTCGGAGATTTCTTGGATAGGCTCCAAAACAACTTGTTTTTTCTTGGTTTCTTTCTTCTTGATGAAATGGACTATTTTTCGAGGAGGGGAAACTGAGGTGGTAGTTGCAGTATTTTTCGAAGAGGTTGACTCTTGGTTAGTAGCTAATACCTCAGAGTCTGATTGAAGATCTTTAGTTGATACTTCTTCAGAATCATCTAAGTGACTTTTGGCTCGGGAGCGCTTCGGAAGGTAAATAACGACATCCTTCTTTTCAACTCGATTGAGGACTTCTTGTTGAGAGGGATGAGTAATCAACTCTTTTATAGTTAGTCTGTCGAGGGGGTTTAGCCTCCAGAGTCGACTATTGGCTAAATTATTGTTCATAAAGCAGAGGCGAAATTTGTTTTCCTAGTTTGGTGAAGACCTTGGTGGCACTTTCCACATAATCAACATATGGTTTTGAAATTCCGGTCATGGTTGTGCAAAAGTTAGAGGAATAAAGTTAGTAAATTATTGTACGAGGAAGATTAAAGTAAGAGTTGAGAGAATTACATCTGTTAGTCCACAAAAGAGATATTTTGTGTGGATTCGAGGGGGTGGACTCAGAGCCTGTTTCCCAATGACCAAAGAAGAAAAGAAATTGTTGCCTTCACTTTTTGTCAGCTTCGAGTAAGTCCTTCATAATTTCAGAATAGATGATCAATTCATTGTTTTTAACTGATAAGGGAGTCTCACCTTCCACATGAAATCTGAGGGTAATATACGAAGGGAAGCACCATCGACTCCTTAGCATGGTTTCTCCCGATGGCAAGAAATACTTGTAGTAGATATTGTGGAGTGAGATTAGATGCTTGTTCTCGATGCCTCGGATGTTGTTGCCCACAATTGTGTCAAGTTCCAAAGGAAGAGTGATATTACCTTTGGACTTTGGGGCAATTCTCAGAGACTGCTCTTCGGAAATTGCCGGAGGAGCTGTAGATACTTGATTAGAAGAGGCTAAGGAAGGACCATCGGATTTACTTTTCTCTATGATGAGAATTGCTTTTTCCTCTAAGTCAGGGTTCTCTGAGGCGATTGTTTTCCCTTTATTTTTAAGGCTTCGTTTCTGACTAATTGTACCTCTTCGTCATCTATGGTAATTCTTGAAGGAGAAAACCGTAGACTTCCTTGCCCTGTCATCGAAGGGGTGGCTGGAAGGTCTGATCCAGAGACATCAATTTTTCGAGGAGAATTGTTGATTATTGGAGTTGAATTCGGATTTTGGGTTTCCGAAGAGGTTTCTTTAGCACGTTTACGTTCTTGAGAGTTTTTCTTTTCTTTGTGATGTCTTTTCCTTTTTCCAGAAGAATGCTTGTGGTGTTTATCTTTACCCATGGATTCGAGGAGACTCAGATTGGAACCTTGGTTCTGACAAAAAACGTCGAAGGGTATGATAGCAGGAGAATTTTCTGATGGAGGCCAGGAACCGTAATAAGTGGTAACATGAGGTTTGGGTTGAGGCTCAACGTAGGTACCAACAACAAGTTTCTCTTCGAATTTTTTGACTAATGAATAGCCACTTTAGAATTCGACGAGACTTAGGGAGTATAAGCTAGATTTCTCTCTCTAGAAAGTTTAGAACAAAATAGTTTGGATTATGAATGCGAAATAAAAGTATTTATAGAAGTAGATGGGCTTTTGGGGAGAGAGTGGCCTGGGGATATTTTCCTTTGTTTGCCTAGGGGTGTTATATGTAATATAGGTGCATTTGTAGTAAATCGATATCTGAGATAGAAGGTGAAGAGGCAAAAGGTATGATGAGAATCTTTGGGAAGTGTAATAATATCTCTAGAAATATTTGGTGACAAAATTCTTTGTAGGATGACATCATTTAAGAAAATGTGGGAGATTGTTGATTGGGATATGAAAACTGACATTGGGAAATTCGAACGGATTTGTTGGTAAAAGTTTTTGCGAAAGTATAATATTGTTTTTACAATTAGTTAGCCAAGACTGGGGGCTACAACCCATTATACTTGTATGATTGTCTTCGAAGAGGATACAGTGATTTTCGAAGAAGTAAGTTCGAGGGCACTGGAGTGTCTACATGATTGTTTCCAATAAGATTATTTTGAGGGGACAAATATTCGTGTTGGGCTACGTTTTAGTCTTTGCTAACAACTTTCAAGGATTGGGGGGCTATGTGAGTATTTTTTAGGAGGACATAAAGTAATTTTCGAAGAAGTATTTTCATGAGGAAAATTGCAAGATAAGAAGAAATTCGAAGGCTTCATCACAGTCCTTGTAAAAATATTTTTAACAAGGACTGGGGGCTACTGATAAGGAAGAATAAAAGACAATGGTGAAATTACAAAGAAACAACAAAGTTAAGGAAAAATTGTAAAGTAAATATTGAAATAGGATTAATTGTCATTAAACAGTAAAAGTCAGGGCCAAGTTTGTAATTAAGAGGTAATTAGGCCTGTGGACCCATCACTTGTACTATAAAAGGACCCCACGAGATTTGGGAAAGGGAGTGGATGAATATAATATACTTCTCTCTCTCTCTCTCTCTCTCTCTCTCTCTCTCTCTCTCTCTCTCTCTCTCTCTAAGAGTTTTGACTTTCTCTCTTTACAACTTTAGAAATCAAGAAGTTTATTCACGAATTAGTCCTTTTAAGTATTGTTTCGCACAGAAAACTCCTTCTAAAGTTCATATCTTATCAAGTTCAACTGGGGGAAAAAGACGGAGGAAGTTATCGTAGAAGAAAGAAAAACTCTGAAGATCGGTAGGAGCATACAAACTGGTCTCACGTACAAAATTTTGAACTTTCTGAAAAATAATCTAGATATGTTTTCCTGGAGTACACATGATGTAACAGGAGTCTCAACAAGGTAACATGTCACCAGTTCAACTTCAACAACAATTTGAAACTGATAATATAAAAAAATATGGTTATATTCTCAACAAAAAGGATGGCGTTCATCTTTGAGAAAGAAAAATTGTTGATTGTTAATCACATCAAAGAGTCCCATTATCCAATGCGTACAACAAATCCTATCTTCTTTAAAAAAAATGGGAAGTGGAAAATATGCGTGAGCTTTACAGACTTGTACAAAACATCAATAAATGACCTTTTCCCATTACCAAGATTTGGATTGTAGACGCGATATCAAGCAATAAAATGCTATCTTTCAGCAACATCAAAAAATTATTCACTTCACCCGAGGTTTTAACGAAACCGAAGCAAGGAGAAAACTTGTATCCATATCTGGTAGTTACAGATTATGCAGTCAATACAGTCCTAATCAAATAGGAAGAAATAAAATCCAAATTTGTATGATATGTAAGTAAATATTTATATTACCAGCGACTATTTGTAATTGGAAAAAATTAGCTCTAGAATTGATAGTAGCGACTATGAAAATGACACCCTATTTTCAAGCATACACTATAATTATGCAGACCTCATTCCCTCTGAAGGCTATATTGCAAAGGCCCGATGTCTCAAATGGTCAGTAGTGATGAGGGAGAATAAAAGACGTATGGCAAAATTGTAAAGAAATAGTTTTATTAGGAGATAATTATAAAGAAGAAGTTGTATTATGGGAGAATTGTAAAGAATACAATAGAAATAGTTGTTATAAAGAGGTGGAAAGATATAGGGACCAAAGATGTAATAAGTGGGAATTATAGCATGTAGGACCCATAATTGTACTATAAAAGGACCACGCACGCTTTATAGATTTCAGGATTAATATAATATTACTTTATCTCTCTACTTAGTCTTGCTCTTACTTTATCTCTCTAAAAAGGCTCCTAAACAAAGAACTTAATTCTATTTTGACACTAAAAGATTCTCGTAACACAAAATTACCCTAGAGTTGTTCTTAAAACTCTTTAGTGGCGCCGTCTGTGGGAAACGAATATTGTTCTAACGACAATCGCTTCCTGGAAATAATTCCTAATCAGAGCAGAATTATGGAAGAGTAAGGGGACGATTTTGTTAATAACTGCGAGGAGAATCTGGTGGGTGA
Organism: Limnanthes douglasii subsp. nivea; assembly: GCA_036936605.1. Taxonomy (NCBI): domain Eukaryota; kingdom Viridiplantae; phylum Streptophyta; class Magnoliopsida; order Brassicales; family Limnanthaceae; genus Limnanthes; species Limnanthes douglasii. The sequence continues at coordinate 1,000,377 of JAUPFV010000001.1, forward strand.
TGATTATCGGAATGATATGGAGTATGAGGCGCATGGGGGCCAGTGCGTCGGAGACACCTTTGGTAACTCAGATCTGTTGGCTCGAAGGAACGAGTTGTTGCTGGAGATTGAAAGATTGAAGACGGAAAAAGAAAGTGTTCAGGCTAATCTTCGCTCCGAGGTGAGAAGAGAGCCAGACAGTGGAAAAGAGAAGCGCGAAGCTGATTTTTGTCCTAAAACCAGGAATGATAGATATAGAGGATATGAACAACGATCTTCGAGGAGGAAAGAAAAACGTCGTATAGAGTCTTCTGACTCGAGTGATTATTCTCGTTACAGCTCGTCGGAATCATCTCTTAGGAAAAATCACAGAAAGAAAAGACATGGTCGAAGACATGCAGAACCCCGGAGGGGAAGGAGCTCAGAGAGGAAATCTCCGAGGGAGAAGAGTTATCATACTCGAGTTAATAAGCGGGGTTATGGCCAAATGAACTTTTCCGCTGGGAACCAAAACGTTGACCCGCGAAATTCGTAGTGGCAGCATCAATACACTCTGTCGTCCGATGAGGGACTATATTTTCCGAGCCATGAAAACTTGAGATCTAACGCTTATTGGACGGGTCATAATTGGAGAACTTCTCCTTTGTCCTCGGAAATTTTGGTGTTAGAAAAGTTCGATGGGACGCAAGACCATGATAACCATATCGATCAATTCAAGAACTCTGTGATTAATTTCGATGACGATGATAAATTGTTGTGTAGAGCATTTTCTCAGACTTTCAAGCGGGTAGCTTCCAATTGGTATAATCGGCTTCCACAGGGCTCGATAAAGAATTTCGACATGTCCGGAATATCTTTAGACAGCATTTTGTGGGGAGCAAAAAGTTCCGAGCTAATGGAGATACGATAATCTATTGTAGGCAAAAAGTCGGGGAAAGCTTGAAGAATTATACCAGTCAATTCGTCAAAACGAAAACGGACATGGAGTATTGCAAAGACTCAGTGGTACTTGCAGCTTTCAGGATAGGCCTACTCCCTGGACTCTTAAAGGATACGGTGGCGGAGAGTCATGCCATGACATTTGGAGCATTGTTGGATCAAGTTGAGAAGAGAATTCTAGTGGAGGAGACTCAGGAATCCGAGAAAGGATCATGCGATCAATTGGATCAGAACCAATTTCAGAAATCTGAGTCTAGTAACCAAGGGCCCCGTGCCAATGTTCAAACCAAAAGTATGGGTCAGTATCCGTCGAGGCAAAGAATAAAACCACAACAATATGGCAATCAGCAAAATTATAACCAGGGGGCAAGGCCAATTTCGAAAAAATGGGTTCGACCGGACTATTTCGCGGAGTTAACGGAAAATGTTGCAAGGATATTTGATAAGGCAAGATCAACGGTGCAGTTCAGAAAACCTTTTCCCATTCAGACTCTGAGGGAAAGCGGAAGTGTTAGCAAGTATTGTAAGTATCATGAGAATATTGAGCACGATAATAAGGACTGCATTGCTTTGAAAAAAGAAGTGCAAGCTTTGATCAAAACAGAATGTTGTTAGAGTTTGTGAAAAAACACTCCCTGAAGAATACGACGACAAAGGCTGTCCCCAAAATCGCTGATACAGCAATGGTGATTTCTAAAGAGATTGATGTTTTCGATATTGAACAAGAGTATCTGGATCCTCATCCGGGGAGGAACAACGTGAACATGGTAGAGAAAATTATTCCAAGGGGGAAAGTAAATGACCTACGTGCTTTTTTCGAGTCGCTTGCTATCTTTGGAGGAGATACCATCGCGGGAAATTCTAATAGTTCACGGAAGAGACATATGTTGAATTTAACTACACAGATTGAAGCATGGGTTTCAGCTCAAATGCATCGTTTGCCTTCCCCCATCATAAGTTTCGACGACGATGATATACGGAATGTCGCGGGCCCACACGAAGATGCAATAGTTATCGCTGCGGGTATAGTCGGAGACCAAGTTCAGAAGATACTTATTGACACGGGAAGTTCAGCCAACATCTTGTTTATGAGCACCTACAGGAGAATTGCTGACCCACCTATTATACGACGATTTGACATAACCATAGTGGGGTTTACCGGTGCAGCAACGGTGGTTGTTGGAGAATTTTAGTGCGTGGTCGAGTTAGGTCGTGGGCCGTTTAAAAAGGAAGTTGAAGTACTATTTCTTGTTGTTGACGCACCAACATCGTATAATGCGATTTTGGGTCGCTCTTGGCTGTCCCGAATGCATGGTGTGATTTCGATGGTGCACCAATATCTGAAATATGTGGTAGGAAACAATATTGGGACAAGCAGGAGCAGCAAGATGGCCTGAGAATGTTACCAGGTAGCTTTATCCTTGAAAGGAGTTCGGGGAGACGTATCAGAAAAGGCATAGCAATTAAAGGGGCCTTCCTCGGAAATCATTCCATGTGATGATCCTAGGGAGACCCTCGGATTTCTGGTCCCAAAAGAGGATTCCGAGGAGCATAAGTTTGAATATGGAAAAAATTTGAAGATTGGAGTAAAGCTTTCTTTTGAGTTCAGAGAAAGATTGATTGCGTTTTTATCTAACAAGCTAGATATGTTTTCTTGGTGTGCACAGGATATGATCGGAGTACCATCAGAGATAATATGTCATAAACTTGCAGTACGGCTTGATGTTCGACCCATTGTCCAGAAAAGGAGACCAGTTTCTTAGGAGAAGTCTGCAGCTATTCTTTCGAAAGTGGAATGGCTATTAAGCATAGGCCACATTCGAGAGTCACAATATCCCGTATGCGCCTCGAATCCAGTCTTGGTCAGGAAAAAGAATGGCAAATAGAGGATGTGCATGGATTTCACGGACCTGAATAGGGTTTGCCCTAAGGATCCTTTTCCGGTGCCCCGAATTGATCAGTTAGTGAATTCGACTTCGGGCAACCGATTGTTGTCTTTCATGGACGCATGATTAGGGTATAATCAAATCCGGCTAGATGAAAAAGATTAAGAGAGCACGTCGTTTATCACCGGGAGAGGATTATATTGCTACAAGGTTATGTCATTTGGCCTGAAGAATGCAGGGGCAAATTATCAGCGTTTGGTCAACAAAACCTTTGAGGGGCAAATTGGTAGGAATGTCGAAGCCTATATCGACGATAAGCTTGTCAAGAGTTTGCGGGATGAAGATCATTTTTCTGACTTGGAGGAAACTTTTAACAATCTAAGTAAAGTTAATTTGAAATTGAATCCGGAAAAGTGCATTTTTTGGGTACGATCGGGTAAGTTCCTTGGCTATATGATAAGTGAAAATGGTATAGAAGCTGACCCGGAACAGATTAAATCTTTAACAACCATGACCCCACCTTGGAATATCAAGGAAGTCCAGATCATGATAGGGAGATTGGCAGCACTGAATAGATTCATTTCTCGATCGTCGGACAAATGGGCACTTTTCTTCAAGGTATTGCAGAATGTGAAACAATTTAATTGGACCGAGGAGTGTTCAACAGCTTTTCGCCAAATTCAAGAATATTTGACGTCCCCTGATATACTGTTTAAACCATTGGTGGGGGAGAGATTAATTGTCTACGTGGCGGTATCAGATTGTGCAGTCAGTTCCATTTTACTCCAGGAAGAGGCCACTCTTTTGAAACCCATTTACTATGTCAGTAAAAGTTTGTTGGATGCTGAGAAACGATATCTTAAGTTGGAAAAGATAGCTTTGGATCTGGTAACAGCTGTTCGAAAAATGAGACCTTACTTCCAGGCACATCCTATTGTTGTTTGAACGACATTCCCCCTGAAAGGTTTGTTACAAAGGCCCGATATATCTCGGAGAATGACTAAATGGTCAGTCGAATTGGGAGATTTTGACATAACATTCGAGCCTCGGACGACGATAAAAGCTCAAGTTTTGGTTGATTTTTGGTTGAATTCCACTCAGAAAGGGACGACATAGAGACTATTGAACACTCCGATCACACAGAATGGTTAGTTCTAACGGATGGGGGGTCGAATAACTCTGGAAGTGGTGCAGGTGTCCAATTAATTTCGCCAGAAGGGATAGCCATGTTCCAAGCTATTCGATTCGGTTTCAAGGCGACTAATAATGAGGCAGAGTATGAAGAAGCATTGGCGAGTTTGCGCTTAGCTCGAATATGTGGGGCCAAATAGATTAAACTGAACAGTGATTCACAGTTGGTGATAAATCAAGCTTTGGGCGAGTCTGAGGCCAGAAAAGATAAGCTGATACAGTACCTTAAAGCAATAAAAGATTTGGTTGCTGAATTCGATGGGGTGCAGTACGAGCATGTTCGGAGAGAGGCAAATGTCGTCCCAGATTCTTTAGCTACAGCTTCGCGAACAGAGGGTTACCCATGGGTCTTGATTCAGGAGCACCCTTCGGTCATGATCGATGCAGAGCATTCAATGAACATTAAAGAGGTAAGCAATATGATCATAAATGATTGGAGGTGAGAAATTATTGACTTCTTAGAAAAAGATAGTTTACCCGCTGGAAATTATGAGGCTATGAGGATCATGTTCAAGTCTCATGGTTATATCATGTTGGGAGGCGTTTTATATAAGAAATCTTTGAGCCGACCGTTACTAAGGTGTCTGGACAAGGACGAGTCGCAATTTGTCCTATCAGAATTGCATGATGGGGAAGGTTCGGCCCATTGTGGGTATAAGGCGTTAATTCGACGGGTGTTTTTGGCTGGTTATTATTGGCCGACTATCTCTTCTGATGTGAAAGACTTGGTAAAGCGGTGTGATACGTGTCAGCACTATGCAAACATAATCCACGAGCTTGGGGTGTTCTTGGAGAGTATTTCAGAAGCAGTTCCATTTTATAGGTGGGGCATTGACCTAGTTGGGCCCCTACCAATGGCATCTGGAGGCAGACAGACTATAATTGTAGCGGTGGATTATTTTTCTAAATGGGTGGAAGCGGAACCACTAGTAGGAACAAAAGCAAAAGATGTTATCAAATTCGTTGTGTCTAATATTTGTTGTCGTTTTGGGGTACCAATACAAATTACAACGGATAATGGACCTCAATTCGACAACAAAGAATTTAAAAGCTTTTGCCTTTCCAGAGGCATACGACAATGCTTTTCTGTCCTATTTCATCCCCAGGCTAACGGTCAGGTGGAAGTGACCAATCGAACAATTCTGGATGGGTTGAAAAAGAATTTGGAAGGAAAGGCAGGAAGATGGCCTGATTATTTACAAGAAGTATTGTGGGCTTATAGGACAACGCCTCGAACTGTCACTGCTGCATCTCCGTTTGTATTAGTGTACGGTATGGATGCAGTTATCCCTTCGGAGATTGTCTTCCCATCATATCGTGTGGCAACTTATACAGAAAATTTGAATGACCTAAACAGAGCCTTGGAATTGGATTTGGTTGAAGAGAAAATACAACGCGCACAGTTGAAGTCTTTGCATTATCAAACATTAATGATGAGTAGATATGCTTCTAAAGTAAAGCACGGAGATTTTAAGGTGGGGGACAAAGTATTACGCAAAGTCTTTCTACACACTAAAGAGAATAGTCTTGGAAAATTGGGACCAAATTGGGAGGGCCCTTATGAAGTAACAGAGAAAGTGAAACAGGGAACATATAGATTAAAAGACAAGGAAGGACGATATATGAGGCTTCCATGGAACATCGAACACTTAAAATTGTACCTTGAATGAGGAACAAGTTAGCATGTAATATTTGTTTTTTGTATTTCCAGGTTTACAAAAACAGCGAGGGCATACTATTTCCTACCCTGTTAGGCACAGGAAGGTTTTAATGAGGTGCCACTATGAGCTAATCAATACAACTGCATTTTTTGCCTCGTACTATTCTTTTGGAGACCATATTTTATGCCCCGAACTATTCTTTATGAGGCAATATCTCATTCCTTGGACTATTCTTTGCGAAACGATATTTCTCTTTTCACAATTCTTTTTATGACAATTGTTTGGTGCCTCGAATTATTTTTAGCTAGCCTTAGTGCAGCATATACTGAATATTACGATGCAAATCGGTACAAAATCAACCATTCAACGCAAGTTGGCACACTCATTTTTTCATGTGAGAAACATGGAGATTCACATGTTATAAAATTATCATTTCAACAAAGTGGCATACACAAAAATTCGAGGAGTTACAAGTTATAAAACGCTCCTCGAAGAACATCAGATGGGTTACAAAAATTGTCTTACAATGACTTATACACAAAAATTGCCACACAAGACTAACATTTTTTCCTAGTCAGAATTTTTCGAGGAGTTGCTCTCCTCTGAGTCTGATGCTTCACTATCACTCACCACAATGTTAGAAGCACAAAGGTCGGGGGCAACAAGCTTCCAGAAACTCCCCAAGTCATACTCAGGGTGTTCTGCATATATTTGGGTGATCAGCCCTGCTCGAATTGTAGCATCTCGTGCGTTAAGGTTATCTGTACACTTAGCCGCATAAGCATTCACGGCTTTTTCTTTCTCCTCCTCAACTTGCCTAGGAAAGTCTTCAATTCTTTTCACCAACTTTTCCCTGTCCTTCGTAACCTTTTCATAGTCATCACAGCAGTCCTTTAATCTCCCGGCATGCCAATTCGTGAGCTTTTTGAAGTTCTTCCATAAGTTTTTCTTAAGCCCCCGTTTTCTTTTGGTAGAGGTCTCTTTCTTCCTGGCAGCATCTTTCGAGCATTATGACATAATTCTCTGAGGCAGACAATTTTTCATAAAGTGCATCTGCTTGACTCTCCACAATGGCGTATTGTTTCTTTGTCTCTTCAAGTTGCGAGGAGACCAGAGACGCTTTGAACTTATAATGATTTTTTCGATCCTCTAGATGCTGCATTTTCTTTCCCATGTTGACAGAGGTGTGAAGAAGGCTTCGAAGACTTAGTGGGAATTCATCATGAAGAGGAACTTCGAAGGAGCTGGTGGGTGAGCCTAGTGCTGTGGGGTCAAAATCCGACGACTCACCCGTTAGAATATTAAGATCAACATGTTGAGGAGGATTGCTTCGAGGAATGGGGAGTGGTGCCAATGTAGGGGAATTTTTTATTGGAGCATGACTTGAAGCCTGGGTGAGAGGAGAGCTGGGCGTCTGATTTGAGTTTTCCTTGGGTGAATTATCTCTAATTTCTTTTCCAGGCTCACTTTATATCTTTTGGAGCTCAATTCCTTGGGCAGTTCCTTGGACATCATCTTGTGTTTTGCTGTCCTCGGATAATTCTTGGATGGGCTCCAGGATAGCTTTGTTCTTTCTTTCTTTTGCCTTGGTCTCTTTCTTCTTTTGAGGATGGACAGACTTCTTTGGAGGAGAACTTGGACTAGGTGTCACAATGTTGGCCGAGGAGGACGGTTCCTGATTGGGGACTAATCCTTCGGTGTCTGACTGATGGTCTTTGGTGGAAACCTCCTCGTCAGATCCACTCAAATGACTTTTAGCACGAGAACGCTTCAAAAGATAAATTACTATGTCCTTCTTAGTCACTCGCTCTAGAACTTCTTTTTGAGAGGGATGGGTCATCAGTTCTTTCAGGGTCAACCGGTCAAGGGGGTTTAACCTCCAGAGTCTACTCATTGCTAAGTTGTTGTTCATAAAGCAAAGGCGGAATCTATTTTCCCAGTGTTCTTTGGCCCATTCGCTCAGTTTGGTGAAGATGGTGGTGGCACTCTCCACATAATCTGCGTATGGTTTTGAGACATCATTCATAGCTACAAAGACATTAAGTTAGAACATAATTATTCGAGGAGTCACCATAAATGAAATGGTTCGTGGACTTACATTTGTTGGTCCACATGAGGGATAGTTTGTGAGGATTCGAAGGGGTTGACTTTGAGCCTGTCTCCCAATGGCCCGAGAAATAAATGAATTTTTACCTCCATTTTTTGTCAGCCTCTAGCAAGTCTTTTAAAACTTTTTGTCTTCGACCAAAAGTCAATAAGTAAAAAGGGAAGAACGGATTTTTGGCTAGGCCAGATAGTCCGATGAGCTCTTCTAAGGAAAATTCTTGGCCTGAAATTCTTGAAGCCATGATGCATGCCATCAGTGTGAACCACATATTGGGACCGGCTTGTGAAGGGCAGAGGTCAATCTTAGCAAAATATTTGATGAAAAATGGGTCTAAAAGAAATCTTAGTCCCCAATTCATAATTTCAGTATACACAATGAGTTCATTATCCTTCACTGATAAAGGAGTCACGCCTTTCGAGGGGAACCTGATGTCAATATACGAAGGAATGCACCACCAGGTCCTCAGCATAGTTTCTTCCGAAGGCAAAAAGTACTTGTAGGATATGTTGTACAGAGAAACCATATGTTTGTTCTCGATCCCTCAAATATTGTTGCCTGCGATGGCATCAAGTTCCAAGGGAAGCGTAATGTCTCCTTTATATTTGGGGGCAATTCGGCTAGCTTGCTCTTCGGATATCGCTGGAGGAGCGGTGAGCCTTTGACTAGACGAATCTGAGGGAATTTCAATGACTTTGCTCTGATCAGCAATAGGAATCGATTGAGTCTGTGGATCAGGATTATCTGAGGCGATTGTATTTCCCTTGGTATCCAAGGCTTTGTTTCTTATTGCCTGCACTTCGTCTTCGGTAATGGTGGTTTTTCCCTGAGAGAATCTAGGACTCCCGGTTTCCGTTATTGAAGGAGTGGCTGGCAGGCTTGAACCAGAATTGTCGGTCTTCGGACGAGGGTTCTCAACCACCAAAGTCAGAGGGGGTTCTGGGGTATTTGAAGGAGTCCCTTTGGTGCGTTTGCGCTCCTGCGAATGTTTTATCTCTTTATGGTATCTTTTCCTTTTCCCAGAGGAGTGCTTGTGGTGCTTGTCTTTACCCATCAGTTCGAGGGGGCTGAGATCAGAAATTTAGTTGTGTTGTGATATTTCGAGGGGAATGATGGCAACAGAGTTTTCTGGAGGAGGCCACGAATCGTAGAACGTAGTGACAACATGTTGGGGTTGAGGCTCAGTGTATTCACCAGCAGCAACTCTTTCTTCGAATTTTTTGCTAATAAGAAGCCACTCTGGAATCCGACGAGGTTTATAAGTCAGCTTTCTCTCTCTAGAAATTTTAGGGTGGAAAGGTTGGAACGCTAATGAAGGAGATCAGTATTTATAGAGGACAATGGGCTTTTAGGGTCAGTTAGGCCTGGGGACATTTTCTTTTGTTTGCCTAGGGGCATTATGGGTAACATAGGTGTAACTTTTTTTATTCAAAATAAAACGTGGGAGAAGATGCAGAGGCAAACCAATGATATAACGTCTTGGGAATAGGAAAATATCTCTAAAAATATTTGCTGACAACGATTTACGAATGCTGACGTCATAGGTTGTTTTATCCAATCATTGCAATCTATTAGCCTAGTATTGGAGGCTATGGTGTGTTAATACAGTTAATTCCGATGAACGATATTGACGAGGCCCGGTTCAAGTCTTGCTAAAACATTGCAAGGATTGGGGGGCTACTGATTAGTATGGCGCAAAAGATATTTTGTGTTCGAAGGATGCATTTGTTGGAAAGACATTTTTTTGAAGAGATGTGGTATTTAAAACTTTGTTGAAGGAAGTGCTTTTTCGAGGAGAACTTTTGCATTTGAAGAAGAATTATTCGAATAGAAAACATCCAAGAAAGTGCATTTTCGACGAGAAAATTTTCATTTGAAGAAGAATTATTCGAAGAGAAAACAGCCAAGAAAGTGCATTTTCGAGGAGGAATCTTGCATTTGAAGAGGAATTCTCCGAGGAGAAGATATGCGAGGAAGCAAATTTCTGAGGAGGATTGAAATGAATAGTGGAGGCATCTTCAGAGTCCCTGTAAAAATATTTTTACTACGACTGGGGGGCTACTGATGAGGGAGAATAAAAGACGTATGGAAAAATTGTAAAGAAATAGTTTTATTAGGAGAGAATTATAAAGAAGAAGTTGTATTAGGGGAGAATTGTAAAGAATACAATATGAAATAGTTGTTATAAAGAGGTGGAAAGATATAGGGACAAAAGATGTAATAAGTGAGAATTATAGCGTGTGGGACCCATAATTGTACTATAAAAGGACCACACACGCTTTATAGATTTCAGGATTAATCTAATATTACTTTATCTCTCAACTTAGTCTTGCTCTTACTTTCTCTCTAATTGTACTATAATATTACTTTATCCCTAAACAAAGAACTTAATTCTATTTTGATACTAAAAGATTCTCGTAACACAAAATTACCCTAGAGCTGTTCTTAAAACTCTTCAAGTAGAACTAGAGTATTATCACATCGAACTTGGATCTTGAACAACAACAAATGCCCAAACATTAGCTGACCTTCGAATAGAATTTTAATCCAAAATACAAATTGTCGTAAACAATAAGTTAAAAAAATACACGGAGCATTAGAACCGATGGAGGAAGTAATCATCCAGGATTAGGAGTAGGGAAACAAAAATGGAGAAACCGAAAATGCATCTAAGTATGAATGCCAAAAAATATACCGAAGTAAAAATATACCCTAGAGTTAAAACTCCATAGAATAATGAATACGCTTCAGATGATAAAAGAATTATCAATCCTGATATGAATAATAAAACTAATGATTAGATGTCACAAATCCTAACAAATGATAATAACAAAAATAATGATAACCAAGAATTAATCCGCAGTAAAAATACATCTTCTTAAAAGAAACACAAAACCTACCAGGATGTCATGTACCCTGAACATACTTGACAAATTCTAGAAAAATACAAGTATAAAACCATGATGTTCTAAAAATAATTATATGTCTACTACACCTTATCAGTTAGTAAAAAAATAAAGAATTCAAATTATGTGAAAGACACAAATATTTAAAAATAATACTCGCAACATAAAAGCAAGAGTCTTATAAAATATGTTTCCACAACAATATTAACAAAATAAAATATTATTAAAGACATTAAAAAGATAAACTCAAACAAGAGAGCTATGTTGTGATGAAACTACTAGCATAACCACTACCAAAATCAACAAATCGGGGGGTCACCTTCTTCAGGTACATCCTTGTTAGCACCACTTCCTTCACCATCTTCAACATGATCTTCACTATCATTATCTTGAAGTCTTTTTATCGCTTCACGAATTCGTTTACTTATGTCAGTAAACTCTGATAAAAGAGGAACAGAACTATGAGTTTCATCAGTCCAAATCATAGTTTTTTTCCACTACGCTTTGGAAACATTATACCAAATAAAATAAATATTATCATCAGAATGAAGTGTGTGGAATCCATCACTAGCATGGAACACACCTCCATGACAAATTTGTGGGTACAAAAAATCAGAAGATATTTATACTTTTCAAAATCAATACACCGAGCTTTGCGCTTAGCAACAAGCTATTTTAGCACAATATCATACTTGGCCGATGTGGAATCCAATAGTTTGTGCAAATCTTCTAAGCGGGGTGTGGAAACATCCGTTTCAGATTTAACCTTTATAATCATCTTACGCAGGTCTATCCAAGTGCATTATGAAGCAGGAATTTGAGCCCTATATAAAATATCCTCTTTATACTGGAAAAACTCAAGAGATTTATCTTTTATATTAGAACCTTTAGATTCCAGCTAAACTAGTAAAGATTTCACTCTTTAATACCAGCTTATGTAATTTTTTCGCTCTCTTAGCACTAGCAACAAGAGCAGTCTTCGAATCAGGACGCCATGTATAGAATACGAAGCAACACATGATATGGATGGAAGATCTGAAAAATGACCTAAAATATTTACTTGGGAATGATAATTGATCACCAATCTATTAAAAATGAGCTGCAAACAAAGCACATAAAATAAGAATCAAAAGATGATAAAGAAAATCATAATTTAAGAATATAAAGTAGTTACCTCGAATCAAATATTCAAACGACGATCGGTTGATTCTAACGGAGAAATATGGACAGGTAAAGGCCTTTGGAAAACTATATCACCAAATTGAAAAATTGTTTCAAGAATATGGTCAATTGGAATAACAAAATAATAAAAAGCAACAGTTTCTAAACCTAGAGAACATGAAGTATTTGAATGTAAAAGTTTTGACTGAAGTAACAACGGGTGTCGATTCTGAGACAATAACCAAATTGGCAATAGATGGTACAAGGGTAGAAATAAGCTTAAGCACTCATTTTACTTTATGAATAATCAAGTCACGATCTTGATTGGCAAGCGGAATAACACCGACAACAAAATTCTTGCCCAAAGAGGTGATATTAGGCGCCAAAATAATATCACACGCCGATTTTGAATAATTAAGCTTAGTGCCAACTTTGGCAATCATTTAGTCATTAACAAGCGAATAGTCGGTCATAGTTGGAGCAAGAATTTTACCACTTAAAGAATCATAAGAAATAGAATTATCTTCTAAGAGTATGAATTCACATCTCGTAAAAGAAGATGGCGCAAAAAAATAGTAGGGCCCATTGAGGAAATAACATAGATAGAAATAATGTTTTGTGCACCTGCTACATATTTAAAAGAATCTTCATTGTTACCTTCTTATGTCACGGGGGTAGCACTTACCACGTATGGCCAAATAAAAATAGTAGGAAATATAGCTTGTGCTGCATTTAAACCGCAAAGATGACACTTTTGAAATGAAGAACTTTCCACCAAAGATGTGCCGTCAACAGGCCTTTTTAAGGTATAACTCTTACCGTAATAATCAGTAAAAAAACAGAATGAAATTTTTTTCCTTCATAGCGTTGTTGGTCCATAATTTAGATTCTTAGAAAAACTGTGACGCAAGTATAGAAACACACGAATAGTTAAATTATTTGGCTTTCTACATCAAAAAATTATATATTTTATGCAGAATTTCTCTATACATGACAATATGGAAATCTAGTTGCATGAACTAAAATATATAAACAAACTCAAAAAAATAGCAACATGAAAAATTTCAATGACAGATTCAAGACAATGACTATTTATGAGTGGCTCGCCAAAAACGATAGATATTTCTTTGTTTAATCAGTCTTATAAATCCAATCTCCAGTAACAAAGAATAAAATGTCTTCCCATCATTTAATTCACTTAAGAAGATTGTTAACAACAAAAGTGAATGATTGCATTTTAACGCCAAAAAAGATTTTTTACATCCCCACAAAATTAACTAAAGCCATAAATCAGTCTATAGCAAACGACTTATCAACAATCCTTGATGAAACAATAGTAAAAAAATAGTAAAAACCAACACTCGAGAGATAATTGGCGAGGACACATATAAGTAATTTAAAAAAAAAACCTAGCCACATCGTTATCCATAAGAATTGAAACCCCAATCAAGCAAACAAGTAAAGAAAACAACTTCACCCTCTTGAGTATCATCATGATTCTCCCAAATCATAGGTAATCGGAGGTTGACATCGTGAGGAATGATCCAATCTTTATGTTTATGCGTACGAAAATGATGTGTACGAACGACTTATTGTAGCGATCTTTTGCTCTGGATTCAACCTACTAATAACAGATTCGTGTATGTATTCATGACGAACATAGTTATTGTCATTAAGCTTTTCAAAACTAGAAAATAACATGCACAACTAACGAGAATCATTGTGTCGTACGAAAAAAGTAAACTTTATGATTTGTTGTAAAATAAAATAAAAGGAAGAAAGAAGAAAATAAACCTAACGGTCGAAATAAAAAGATACATAGATTACGAGCAAAAAAATCAAATTTCAACCATTACTGTCATAGTAAATCAACGACCCATATGAGATTGTTTGTATTTTTACGATTATTTTTCCTTCTTTTCTTCTTCCCCTTTCTCTATCTCTTATTTTATTCACTAATTAATATCTTTTATCATATACGAGTAAAGCAGATTCAAATTGTTAAGAAGTATCTTTTATTCACTAACTAATATCTTTTATTCCTTGCTCTTGCTTTTCAAATTGTTAAGAAGTATCTTTTATTCACTAACTAAAATGGATATAAATACTAAGTCCTATCAGTCAAGGGACTCACTGAAATCCGAGATGCTTGAAGATTTTGTAAATGATGATATCCGTCATTTCAACAAGCTAATCAAATTTTCTGCTCCTTCGCGTCAGTTGGTATGCGATTGATTGGTTTATCTTTGTGATTTGTATTTTTAAATTTTTTTGCCATGAAATCAATCTACCAAGTTTAATTCAATCTTTTTCAGATACTCAAATTTAAAAAAAAAAATCAACGACCCATATCTTGTCAAATAAAATATGGCTTATACAAAAAAGAAATGATAGCATAAACGTGACACGTAACTATAATTTCATTACAGTTATATTGGAATAAAGAATAAATTAACTATTAACCTAAATCTTATAAAAAAACTAAAAAAAAATAATCGAAATATACAAATTTTAAACATTAGTTACGTGAAAATAACATAAAAATTTTATAATACACTGCTTGTTACATACGTGCACTCTAATCAGAATTATAGTTCACCAAGCAATAATTTGCTTGGGCTGAACATACACTTTATTGTTTAGCCTTTGAAGTTCGATATTCAGAAAGACCAAAAGCCTACAAACAACTTTAGAATAAAATAATACATAAATAAATTCTTTCAAATCTATATTTTTTCACAAAACCACCACATTAAATCAAATATTATTTTATTACAAGATATAGTTTGAAAATATTATTGCAATTAAGATATTAAAATTAATATCTAAGCTATGTTTAAATTTTACTATCTTCATTTAAAAGTAAATATGCAATGAAGATAGTAAAATTTAAACATATTACTTTTTATAAGACTAGATATACAAACCATATTATATGATCATCTACTATCTAAGTTTAGACTTATTACTATTTAATATTAATCTCAGGATTAAACTTTCACTTAATATCTAATATTATTTATATATCTCAATTATCCTCACCTTTCATCAACAACCGCGTAACCAAAATTTATGTTTCCTAATTTCTTTTTATTTTATCTTTTAAAAGATTCAGATCTTTCAAACCGGAACTCGAAAAAAAAATATGAAAGACCGTCGCTTTTGTTTTTTAAAATGAACAAAACTAGATCCATTGATGATATTTTTTTAACTTTTTTAAAAATATAAAATTCCACCAGTAACAACTCTCATAGAATAGAGAGGGTTGCAAACAACTCTCAAGAAATTGAGAGAATTGCAAACAATTCTCAGGTTAGTTTTTCAAACAAGTCTCGGGTTAGTTTTCCAAACAAAAACAACTCTTACGTTAGTTTTTCAAACAACTCTCAGATTAGTACCGATGAAGTTACCGGTGGATATATATAAATTTTAAGTGGAAATACCAAATAACACTATCATAAATACTAATAGGTAATTAGGTAGTTGAGTGAACTTCTCTCAAAATACAAATGGTTATAGTATAAAAGTACGTTCAGCCAATGATAAATGATGTCACTATTACAAAACAATAGTCCACCATAAAAATGGGTCCAAATGTAGCATTTGTGCAACATAAAAAATGAGTACCTGACTCCAGAGAAACAAATTACAAGAAATTACTTTTAGAAGGAACATATATAATAACATACAAGGAATTCGAAGCCACACTAAACTTTTTATACAGACATTACACAAGACATACTTTTGACCCTTGTAAAGGCAACCTCGGCTATGAACATTTTTATCAGATTCTCTAAGACAAAACGGCCACTAACATAAACTTGAGTCTCATTATAAATAAATTGAATCAAGATTCAAAACCAAGCTCAGCTGGGTAGTAATTAAAAAGAATGTGATGGAAACCACGCGCGAATCTGTTATATTTATACTTTTCGCTGGCTTGGGTAAAAAAGTTCTTGAGCTTTCTATTGTCGGGTCATTGAGTTTCTTTTCTTCTCTAGCATAGACCCCTCTTTCAGAGCTGCTCGTGCTTCGCTCTCTCTTTCTAGCGCAAAATAAGCAGAAGCTTGCAAGTACAATGCGATGTGCCAGACGGGAGATATCGATTGAGCTTCCTTTGCATCGGTTAGAGATTCTTGTGCCATGTCGTTCATCAGATAAGAAAGACTACGACGTGCATACGCTGTTGGGGAAACCATTGTTCCTCCTTCGATGAACTGCAAACAAGACAAAACGTGTCATCCAACAAGAATGGTCGGAAAAAACAGCAATGTAGATACACCATGAAAAACTATCTAACCTGTGTATAGCAGTCGATTGCAGAGCCAAATTCCTTGTTCCGGAAAGCAACATCTCCCTTTTTCTTCGAGTTTAAAGTGTCCTGCATCTGGTTCGTCCACATCTGGAACGAAAGCTATAAGATGGAAAACAGTGAGACCGAGTAAACAAAAATATACACACGCGTACATAGTTAGATACATACATACATGCATCACGGCCATGGACTTCAACTGATATGTGATAAGAAGCATTTAATTATATGTAAAGTCAGAAAGATACCTCTGTCGATACACCTTCATCGTCTTTATATCCAAGTTTCTCCAAGACCTCATGAATGGCAGTCAAGTCCTTTCTTAAGCAAGCTTCCCCAAGCGGTGACAAAGGCACAGTTGAGGCGGGATCTGGTAAACCCATTAGCACATGAGAAGGAACCTGTAAAACAAAAAAAAAATGAACTTCTCAATTCTAGTTTGGCTCACCGATTTTGTCCGATTTTCTCATAGATTTGAGTTTTAATGCTTGAAAATTCTAAGACTTAGACCGATCAATCTACCATTTCATTGTTGTTCTTAAACATGCAACTCCATGGAATAATTCATGTTCATTCTATAAATGCAACTATGCAGGAAGCAGGATCATTCTTTTCATTTGATGTAGAAACCGTAACATTCTATACCAGTCTCCAGGTCAGAGCTAGAGTATATTTTTTTATCACTAGTGCCACTTTTAGAAGTCGTAATAATATAACATTGATAAAATTCTTCGTTCTTTTGTCAGCACTGCACAATAAAATATTTGATAAATGAATGAAAACCAACCTCAGTGTCTTTTTGAAGAGGAACTAATGCTGCAACCAAATATTTTGGAATCGGCCGCTCTCGAGCCTCGTATTGCAGACATCGTGAGGCTAAGCGCACTAGTTCAGTCCCGTCATCATTTGAAAATTGACCCTCCAAGCAAGAATCCGTTAACATCGAAATATTTCTATCCCGTATAAGGTCTAGTGCCTAAAACAAGTCACAAAAAGGAGTATTAACAACATATACAACTACTAAAAGCTTGCATGACACATATCAGACACCTAGCAACGACAAAATGCAATCAATAACTTCAAAATCGGTTAATTATCAGGACTTTTACAGATGATAAGTGCTCGATTAATTTACAACAGTTTAGAGGAAACTTACATGACTTGGAGGGATATGTTTTCCACTAAGAAGGTCAAGCAAAAGGGTGCCAAAGCTGTACATTGCACTTTCAGGTGTCACTCGTCCTACAGAAAAGGCAAGATTAACAGGCAAGAAATGACAATTTCGTAAATAAGATCTTCATTGCGAGTCACAAATTGCAGAAGACAGTTGATTTGAGCAAAACTAGTCTCGGGTTGGCTTACTAAGGTTTATAATCACAGTTGATTTGAGTATAAGTAGTCCATGTTGCCTTACTAAGGTTTAGAATCCCACTGTATGATAGTCTACTCCTAAACCATCTAGAGAGATTTTCCCCAAACAACAGGATAGAAACAAAACTTTCGGATTTCCTTCATCTACATACATCTCCATTAAGATTTTCAGGTGATCATACGATTATTTACTGTAACTTTCAATCAAATCCAATGATGAATTTAATCATTCCGATTACTCCAATAAAAGTATAACCATTGTCGCAACTAAGAACCATTTTTATCTAACCAAATAGAGTATCGTTCGAGATGACAAATTTTTGATCCAAACATCAAAAGCTTGATAGAATACAAGTAGTAAATTTTGCAAGTTAAAAACTTGCTGCACCACCACATAATCAACCTCTATAAAATTTTAAATTCAACACAAGATCTTTAAAACTACATTTCTTAATATAGTGCTAGTGGTTGTTGCAAGTATAGAACTCTCGCTCTTAGCTGAATATATTAGTGACTTAGCATAATGGTAGCTGGTAGTTTTCAAAAATCTTTTCTTATAATTTTAGGATTTATAGAGATTTCCTATTCTAATCCTTGCTAGTAGGCTCTCTAATTTCGTAATTCATAACATTTTAAGGAAAACTATTCTACAAATATGATAATTCGATAACAAACTAAAAAAGTTTTGAGCATCGAAAAGAAAGACATGAAACTAACCTGTTTTCAAATACTCTGGAGGAGTAAAAGCCAGGTTTGTACTGTAACTTCTTCCGTCCCTGCTGTTCTTCATCAGTCCAAAGCAAGAAAGTCTTGGGTTGGCCTCCTGAATCATAACACATAATTCGAGGGATATTTATTTCAAATTGTAACTCCAAAAAGAAAAAAGACAGGGAATTCATGAACATATTTGCGTACATCATCAAATACAATTCTGTAAGCATTTAGATCATGATAAAGGGCGCGTCCGTTGTTGGTACAATATTCTAGAGCTTGAGCAATATATAAAGCCACACGTAGTCGTATAGCCCATTTCATTGGTTGCGTCTCCCCTGAAACAAATAAACCATTTCAGCTTTGCATATTAGATAAGGCAACTCCTATTTTTAGGGTGAGCAAGGCCTTATTTATGTCTTAAAAAATGTAATTGTATCATTTGGTATGTCTTACAAATATGTGATTGTATCGTTTGGTACAAGAAATTTTAATATTTGTTAGACTTATCACAAATTAAATTCAAAATATAGCTTTAGCATCATTCAATAAATTTAGTTTGTACCGAAAGACATCTAAAAATACTTGATTTTTTGGTGTCTTGGTTCAGTTTTCTGATCCCGTTTCAGTTTTTTAGGCTAAAAGCGAAACCGAAACAAAATCTAAATAAATTTGGTTTAGTTTTCCAAACCAAAGCGAGCTTTACTATAAGAGACCAGACCGACTGTTTTAGTTTGGACAAGAAGTGAAGACTAGAATAATTGAGCTATTAATTTAAATGATAGTATGATTGACAAATTGGACTGTGACAGCCAACCTACGACAGCACGTTCAAATGCTGAGTTTAATGCAAAGATAGCCAAATAATAATCTTACAGTGAAAGAGATGCTTCGCCAATGTCTCGTTAGGCATAAATTCTGCAACAAGTAACCTTTCATCACCTTCAGAGCAACATCCTAGTAAATTCACCAATCTATGGTTTCGCAACTGCCCCACAGCTCTTGCTTCTTCCTATAAGTGTCGAAAATTAAGATGAAAGAAAATAGGTTTAAAATTTGACTCCATCTAACAAAATAAAAGGAATTCAATGTAGATATGAACCTAAAAATAGCTAATAAAAGCTTTTATTAGAGACCACAAGAATTAAACAATGTAACTTTACTAAAATAACTTGAATATGAGCCAACCATTATATACCTAAGGCATAAAATAACTTGATATGGACCGACTATTAAATACCTAGGGCGTAACAAAATTAGAGTAGGTTACCCTATGCTGATACGTCAATGAGTTTAACCGAGCATTACTCATTCACAATTACTTCCTAATTAAATTACTATCTCATGTGATGAAGTATTGTTTTCTATAAACAAGAGGCTCGAGATTACTAAGATAATAACATATAGCATCCTTGCCTATGCAAGTTGCTGCAATAACAATGCACGCTCCGGGTTTGGACCAAAAGCGGTCCCAGTTACAAAATTTCAGTCCAACCCGGGAAAATCGAATTTAATTTTGAGGTCTGACCAGTTCTGTCCTAACCAGGTCAAAACCAAAAATCATTTTTTTCCAAATTTTTAAAATACTATACAATTATAAAAATACTATATTCTACTTATATCATCCGAAACCAAATATACATATACAATAACCAGTACAAAGTAGTATTATCAAGAAAGAACTATGAATATCTATCTAGCATTTGAAAAAATTACAAAGTTCGAATTAATCCAATCCATCAAAGTGACTCTAACCTATCTTAAAGAGACCATTCGGTGTTGTAGTTTGAAGTTACAACCCCAATTTAAAACTATACTTAGTCTATTAGGAGGTGTTAATAAATTTTTAACTAATATTTTGAGTGAATCTGTCTGACCCGGGGGTTTAAGGCTTTAAAATATATAAAACCCATAAAGATACATTACACATGTAAAAGCCAGCAGCCAGTGTATACGTACCATAAACTGTCTGCTATCAGGCCAAGCTGTTCTGTTAAATCGCTTAACAGCAATCTCCCTATGATTATCCAGCTTCCCCTTATATACCACGTTTGGAGCCTTCTCTCCGTGCTCCGAAACTATATTCTCCACTGCAAACCCAGATGTCGCCAGCCTGAGCGCCTCGATCGAGAATTGACGGAACTGTGGCAAATCATCGGGTCCACTGTTAACTTCATCTGCAAACAAGCAATACCGAAGCATTACAAAAACAGGCAATGGGGTATAATATATCGGACCCGGAGAAAACTGCTATCTGAACTCGACAGCTTCTTATTTTTTGATACCATACCTGAATTCAGACACTCAGATATATACCCACTATAACACCCCGAGGACGAGCTAAACCCAAAACGTAAGTTTTATAAAAACAACATAAATATATCATAAATTTATAGTGAAATAAGATCAATTTGGTTCAGACACCTAAGATTTCGGCCCAAAATTGTTGTAATCTATGATATTCAGACAGACAAAAGGAATTTGAAACCTAACTCCACTTACCAGCTCTCTGGTTGGTAGGAATTGTCCCTGCTATCTCTGAATTCTTGCAGCAAGTAGTTAGACTGGAGCAACCACAGCCCATTGTAGTAATCAAAACTCAACCGACAGAACTGCTGAAACTATTCCTGCTTCTAAGCAAACTGTGTTATCTGAAAAACTACAACCAAATCAGTTCATGAAGCTTCTCAATCATTGAAAGATAATCAGCTAAGCATGTATGTGTAGTGCAATTGACTCTCAAACTCTCTGATTGCGATCTCTACTTTGGTCTCTTGTCATCAAAATAAAATAAAACAAAACAAAACAATTACCAACAACTGGTTCCGAAGTCAACTGCTTGTTTGGTCAACGAGAAAAGACAAAGTTTGAAAAATTATAACTTTACTAATCCTAAGAATCAATCAAAATCACGATTAACATTAACATAGAAGATAGAAGAACAAGAACAAGAGAAGGTTTTGTTAAGCTATGAAGATACCTTTGATAATTCGAGGAGATTGAAGAGCAAGAGTCGAAGAGGTCGGTCGTGTCTGGTTTGGATTTTTGGTTATCGCTTGGTTTGTTTGTAATGAATTCGTAGTTTGAAAAGAAAATGGAAGGAAAGCTAAGAAGGCAAGTGGTGTTTTTGAATCTGACAGATCATTTTCGGTCTCTCTTTCTCTTTCTCTCTCTAAACAGACTTTTCTTTTCTTCGTAACCTGACTATGTCTTTTCAACACGCTTACATTACCCCTCTCTCTCTCTCTATCTCTATATATATATATATATCTATTTTAACTTTATAATATATACTACAGTACAACGTTAAAAATTTATATAATTTATCCAAAATACCATTAAATATATGAGAGCAAACTTACTTCTTATTTTTTATCTTTATTACTATTTATTTTTAATAAAAACTTCGTTTAATTTTCCTATCCACACTTTAATATTTATTACACAATGTAATATAATATATTTTTAATGAATTACATAGAAATTTAAAAATCGAAACATTTTTTTTAAACTCCGACCATAAGTATTGGTTCGGTAACGATCTATTTTTTATTCAAATTTTAGTTTTTATGTTGGTTTTCCGTTTATTTTTCTGTATATTTTAATATTTTTTATCGATTTGTAGTTGTTTTTGTCGTAGATATAAACTTGTCGATTTGTCTTTTTTTAATATAATGGTGAGACTTGTTTTATTCGATTTCATTGTTTTTATTCTGTTTTAGTTTGATAGAAACTGGTATTTTAGTTTGGTAGAAACTCGTATTTTAGTTGGGTTTTATAGGTTTAGACACATTTTGTTGTGTTTTGAATTATGTGTTTTTATAAACTTCGTGGGGAAGATGAAGTTCTCTCTTGAGGGTTTATGTCATGTATCTTGCATCTTGTGTATGTTGTCTCGCATCTCTCGTCTTGCACTTACGAGATAGAATACAATGGATGGTTGGCTATAGTAATTGAGTGATACAAAAAAATTATCAATTCTCATATGTGGAACTTTGTTACTTTTCCAAATGCAAAACTTTTATATTTTAAATACGAGACTTTGTTATTTTTCAATGATAAAGGCGAGGCTTTGCTAATTCTCGCAAAAGGAGATTTCATAATTGTTCAATGATGGATACAAGACTTTTATTATTTTTCAATGATAAATGCGATACATTTGTTGTTTTTCAATGATATATGTGAAACACATATTTATTTTTACTTTTTGAATTGCCAAATCAGGTACATGATTGAAGAAATATCTCAGCAGAATCACATCAGCAACCAAACCACCCCCAAAGAAATGGGGAAAGAGAAGCACCACAAACAATCTTCAGGAAAAAGAAAGAGACACCACAAAGACAAACATTCGCAAGAGCGCAAGCGTTTGAAAGACGTACCACCAACCACCCCTGAGGCTCCTCGAATTGTGGAAGTTGACCCGCCTCTTCCGAGGACCGGAGATCCTGTGTCAACCCTTCCAGCTACTCCATCCATAACAGGAAATGAGAGTCCCCGGTTTTCTCCAGGACAGACCGTGGCGACCGAGGCGGAGATTCAAGATTTGCGCAACAAAGCCCTAGCTGCTAAAGGAAAAGCTATCGTCTCGGATAATCCCGAGTCGTCTATTCAAGCCACTCACGTTGCAGATAGGAATAATGTCGTTGAAATTCTGGTTGAGTCGTCAGGTGAACATCCGACCGCCCCGAACAATCCTGATCCAAACACTCAAACCACTTAGACCACAAGTCCAGTCAAACACATTGAAGTCCCAGCAGAATCCTCTAGCCAAATGCATACTCTTTTTCCAACGATATCCGAAGAGCAAGCAGAACGTATTGCCCCTAAATCAAAAGGTGATGTAACACTTCCCTTAGAACTCGATGCCATCATGGGCAACAATATTCGAGGGATTAAGAATAAGCATGTTGTCGCTCTTTACAATATATCATACGAGTATTTCTCTCCCTCGGAAGAAATGTTACTTCATACTCGTTGGGGCATTCCCTCGTATATCGACATCATATTCCCCTCCGAAGGAGAGGCTCCATTATCCGTTAGGGATCATGAGCTTGTAGTTTACACTGAAATCATGAATTGGGGACTAAGATTTCCTTTAGACCCCTTCTTCATCGAGTATTTTGCTAAGATTGATCTTTGCCCTTCTCAAGCTGGACCCAACATGTGGTTCACATTAATGGCATGTATCATGGCCTCTAGAATTTCGGGCCAAGAGTTTTCCTTGGAGCAATTTATCGGATTATCCGGGTTGGCTAGGAACCCATTCTTTCCATTCTACTCATTGACCTTTAACCGAAGGCAGAAAGTGCTAAAAGATTTGCTAGAGGCTGACAAGAATTGGAGACAGCAATTTATTTTCTTCTCAGGACACTGGGAGACAGACTCTGAAGCGACCCTTTCGAATCCTCACAAATTATCTGTTCTGTGGACCAATAAATGTAAGTCTTCGAACAACTTTACTTATGGTAGTCCTTCGAATAATGAGAATCTAAGTGAACATTTTTGTAGCTATGATTTGAATTTCCAAGCCATATGATGATCATGTGGAAAGTGTCACTACTATTTTTAAGCTCAATGAATGGGCCAATGAGAAATGGGAGAACCGATTTCGCTTGTGTTTCAGGGACAACAATATGGCTCTGAGCAGACTGTGGAGGTTAAATCCCCTTGATCGACTGTCTTTGAAAGATTTGATGACCCCTTCTTCCCAAGATGAGGTGTTTGAGTGAGTAAAAAAGTAGGATATAGAAATATATCTTCCAAAGCGTGCACGTGCACAGAGTCATCGAGATGGATCCGATGAGGAACTTATTGCTAAGGAACAACAAACACCGCTCGAAGTGGCCATTGTCCCAGTTTCATCATCCTCGGACAACAGAGTGACTCCCAATCCTGACCCTTCCCCAAAGAAGGTCATTCTCCCTCGGAAAAAGAAAAGCTTGAAAGCCAAAGGGAAAGAAAAGGCTGCCTTAGAGTCTATCCAAGAGCTGTCTGAGGACAGCAGACTTCAAAATGATGCCCCCAAATCGGCCGATGAGATTGGAGATCAAAGGGCACTGGGTGAGTCCGAACATGAAATGGGAGATAACTCTCCCAAACATAACTCTAACTTAACACCTAGCACTCCTCGTTTTCAAGCTTCACATCCAACTCCCCTAGAGGAGCCTCCCATACTTGCTCCACTACCCATGTCTCGAAGTAAATCTCTCCAACATGTTGATCTTGAAATTCTCGAAGGGGAGTCATCAGATTTTGATGTTGCTGGCCTTGGCTCTCCCAGCAGCTCCTTCGAAATTCCATAGGATGACGAGTTTTCACTAAGTATGTGTAACCTGTTGTACACCTCTGTTATTAGGGGAAAGAAGATGGCACATTTGGAGAACATAAAAAATCGCTACAAGTTCAAGGCTTCCTTGTTAACTGCACAACTTGAAGAAACCAAAAAGCAACATGCGATTGTGGAAAGTCAAGCAGATGCTCTATATGAGAAATTATCTGCCTCAAAGAACTATGTCATCATGCTGGAGAGGTGCTTCCAAGAGGAGAGGGACCTCTATCAGAAAAAGACCGAGGGCCAAGAGAAACTTATTATGGAGTACCAAAAATCCGAAGTAGTAGCGCGCAAGGCTTTCAATGACTGTTTCAATGACTATGAAACAATCTCCAAAAATAGGGAGCACTTGGTAAAGCGCATCGAAGATTTTCCTCGGCAGGTTGAGGAAGAGGAACAAAAGGCTGTGAATGCCTATGTGTCCAAGTGTACAAGCAACCTTGCTGATCGAGATGCAACAGTTCGAGCAGGTCTGATAACTCAACTTCATGCAGAGCACCCCGAATATGACCTTGGCAGTTTTTGGAAACTCGTATCCCCGGACCTCCATCCTCCTCATATCGTTGTCAGTGAGAGTGAGTCATCAGATTCCGAGGAAAGTGACTCCCCTGAAAAATCTCAACAATAGGTAACCATGGTGGCTTAGTTTTTTTGTGTATAAGACCTTGTAAGGCGATTTTTGTTTTCCCTCGAATTTGATATGAGGAAATGTATTGCTCGTACTTTTGTGTATGTCCCAACCTATAACATGTAACCCTGCAATTTTCTAGTGTGGCAATTTATATCGTTATATCGATCCGAACTGTGGTGTTAATCAAAATCTATCCTAAAAAATAGGCTAAGGCATGGCATGAATAATAACAAATTGTATTTCACAGAATAATTCGAAGGGACCCAAATTATAATTCAAAAAGCGAAACAACTTGAGGAGCCAATGTCAGTGACCCGAATAATAATTCGAGGCATAAGTTATTGTAACTTAAATAACCAGTTTAAGATAGAGAATAACTTCGAGGCAGAAATCGCTGTGTCATAAGGCAAAGAAAAATTATAGGCACAACTTCTTGTGACCCATATTATAGTTTAAGGCAAAGAAAAATTCGAGGCACAATTTCTTGTGACCCAAATTATAGTTTAAGGCAAAGAAAAATTCGAGGCACAACGTCTGGTGACCCAAATTATAGTTTAAGACAGAGAAAAAGTCGAGGCATAAATCATTATGGCCCAAATCATAGTTTGCGATAGAGACAAATTCGAGGCACAAATCATTGTGACCCAAAAATAGTTTGAGGCAAAAAGTACGTCATATTAAGCACCTCATTGGACACCTCGTTAAAACCTTCCTGTGCCTATCAGGGTAGGAAAGAGTATACCCTAACTATGTTTAGAACTTTCTTTTACTAAAAAGGACAACTAATTTCTCATTCAAGATACAACTTTAAGTGCTCAATGTTCCATGGGAGACGGAGATATCGCCCTTCCTTGTCTTTTAGCCGATACGTGCCTGGTTTTAATTTCTCGGTGACCTCATAGGGGCCCTCCCAATTTGGTCCCAGTTTACCCAGACTCTTGTCTTTCGTATGCAGAAAAACTTTACGTAGTACTTTGTCTCCCACCTTAAAGTCTATGTGCTCTACTTTAGATGCATACCGACTCCTCATAAGAGTTTGATAATGAAGGGACGTCAACTGTGCTCGTTGTCTTTTTTTTTCAACTAAGTTTAACGCCAGTGCTCTGTTTTGATCATTCACATCTGTTGTATACGTTGCCACACGATGTGAAGGTAAAACAATTTCTGGAGGGACAATGGCATCTATTCCATATACTAAGACAAATGGAGATACAACAGTAGCCATTCGTGGAGTTGTCATGTAAGCCCACAACACTTCCTGCAAATAATCAGGCCATTTTCTTGCCTTTCCTTCCAAGTTCTTTTTCAAACCATCGAGAATTGTGCGATTAGTCACTTCCACTTGCCCATTAGCTTGAGGATAAAATGGGGCAGAAAAGCATTGTCGTATGCCTCTGGAGATGCAAAAACTTTTGAACTCCTTGTTATCAAACTGAGGCCCGTTATCCGTTGTGACTTGCAATGGCACTCCAAACCGACAACAAATATTTGACACAACAAATTTGATCACATCTTTGGCCTTTGCCCCTGCTAATGGTTCCCCTTCTACCCACTTAGATAAATAATCCACTGCTACAATGATAGTTTGCCTGCCACCGGATGCCATTGGTAAAGGTCCAACTAGATCAATACCCCACCTGTCGAACGGTACTGCTTCCTAAATACTTTCCAATAATACCCCAGGCTTATGGATCACATTGGCATAGCGTTGACATGTGTCACATTGTTTTACCAGATCTTTTGCGTCTGAAGCGATAGTCGACCAATAGTAACCAGCCAGAAACACCCGTCGAATTAATGCCTTATATCCACAATGGGCAGAACCTTCCCCATCGTGCAATTCAGATAGGATGATCTGCGACTCATCCCTGTTTAGACACCTTAACAATGTTCGACTCAAATATTTCTTATACAGCACTCCTCCCAGCATGATATACCCATGAGACTTGAATCTGATTTTCCTAGCCTCGTACTTTCCGACGGATAAAGTATCATTTTCTAAGAAATCAATGATGGCTGACCTCCAATCATCTTGGATCATATTGCTCTCCTCGCTAACGTTCATTGCATGCTCCGTATCAATCATGATCGAAGGATGCTCCTGAATCAAGACCCATGGGTATCCCTCCGTACGAGGGGCAGAGGCCAAAGAATTTGGGACAACATTTGACTCCCTTCGAATATGCTCATACTTGACTTCCTCAAACCCAGATGCCAAATCTTTTAATGCTTTCAAATACTGTATCAACTTATCTATTTTGGCCTCAGACTCTCCCAAAGCTTGGTTTATTACTAACTGCAAATGGCTGATCAGTTTAACCTTTTTGGCCCCACATATCTGAGCCAAACGCAAGCCCGTTAATGCTGCTTCATACTCCGCTTCATTGTTGGTTGCCTTAAACCCAAATCGAATAGCTTGGAACATAGCTATCCCTTCTAGAGAAATCAAATAGACGCCCGCCCCACTTCCAGAAATGTTCGACCCGCCATCCGTTCGTACCAACCATTCAGTTTCATCAAAGTGGTCACCGACCTCTTTATCCTCTCTGTCTGAATGGAATTCGACCAAAAAATCAGCTAAGACTTGAGCTTTTATCGTTGTTCGAGGCTCAAATGCTATGTCAAAATATCCTAGTTCTACTGACCATTTAGTCATCCTCCCAGAGATATCAGGCCTCTGTAACAAACCCTTTAGGGGAAAAGTTGTCCGAACAACTATAGGATGTGCCTAGAAGTAAGGTTTCATCTTTCGGGCTGCCGTTACCAAAGACAATGCTACCTTCTCCAACTTAAGATATCGCTTTTCCGCATCCAACAAACTCTTACTGACATAATAGATAGGTTTCAAGAGAGATTCTTCTTCACGAAGTAGAACAGCAGTGACCGCACAATCGGACACTGCTACATAGATAATCAATCTTTCCCCCAACAATGGTTTAGACAGTATATCAGGGGATGTCAAATATTCCTGAATTTTATGAAAAGCTACGGAGCACTCATCAGTCCACTTAAATTGTTTGGCATTTCGTAATACCTTAAAGAAAGGTGCACATTTGTCTGAGGATCGAGAAATGAACATGTTCAATGCTGCCAATCTCCCTGTCAAGATTTGGACTTCCTTGATATTTCGAGGTGGAGTCATATTGATTAAAGCCTTTATTTGATCCGGGTCAGCCTTGATACCTCTCTCACTGATCATATACCCGAGGAACTTACCCGATCGCACCCTAAAAACATACTTTTCTGGATTCAGTTTCAAGTTGACCTTTATCAAATTATTAAAAGTCTCCTCCAAGTCAGCAAAGTGATCCTCGTCCTGCAAACTCTTGACTAACATATCATTGATATATGCTTCAATATTCATGCCAATCTGTTCCTCAAATATTTTTTTGACCAAGCGCTGATAAGTTGCCCCCGCGTTTTTCAAGCCGAATGGCATAACCTTGTAGCAGTATAATCCTCTCTCGGTAATAAACAAAGTGATTTCTTTATCATGAATGTCCAACCGGATTTGATTGTACCCGGAATACGCGTCCATGAAGGATAACAATCTATTGCCTGAAGTTGAATCCACTAACTGATCAATACGTGGCACCGGAAACGGATCTTTTAGACAAGCTCTGTTTAAATCTGTAAAGTCAACGCACATTCTCCACTTGCCATTCTTTTTCCTAACCAGGACTGGATTTGATGCCCATGCAGGATAATGCGACTCACGAATATGGCCTATGCTTAACAACTTCCAAAAGAATAGCTGTAGCCTTTTCCAGAGAGACGGGCCTCCTCTTCTGAATAATGGGTCTAACATCAAGTCGTACCGCGAGTTTATGACATATGACCCCCGATGGTACTCCCGTGACATCCTGTTCACACCAAGCAAACATATCGAGTTTGTTAGACAAAAATGCAATTAATCTTTCTCTGAACTCAAAAGGAAGTTTTACTCCGATCTTCAAACATCTGCCACTCTCAAATTCATGTGCCGTGGAATCTTCTTCCGGGACCAGAAATCCGGGGGTCTCCCTTGGATCATCACACGGGATGACTTCGGAAGGAGGCCCCTTTAATTATTATGCTTTATCTGACCCCTCTCCTCGAACGTACTTTGAGGATAAAGCTATCTGGTAACATTCACAGTCCATCTTCTGGCTACTTCTGATTATCCCGACATTGTACCCTACCACATACTTCAAACACTAATGTACCGTCGAAATCACACCATGCATTCAGGACAACCAAGAGCGACCCAGAATAGCATTATACGAAGTCGGTGCGTCAACAACAATGAACAGTACTTACACCTCTTTCTTGAATGGCCCACGACCCAACTCGACCACACACTGAAATTCTCCAACTACCACTGATGTGGCACCGGTAAAACCCACTATGGTTCTGTCGGAACGTCGTATGACTGGTGGGTCAGAAATTCTCCTGTAAGTGCTCATAAACAAGATATTTGCTGAGCTTCTTGTATCGATAAGTATCTTATGAACTTGATCCCCAGCGATACCCGCAGCAATCACCACCGCATCCTCATGCGGACTCGCAATATTGCGCATATCATCGTCGTCAAAACAAATGATGGGGGAGGGTAGTCGA
The DNA here is from genome assembly GCA_036936605.1 of Limnanthes douglasii subsp. nivea. Taxonomy (NCBI): domain Eukaryota; kingdom Viridiplantae; phylum Streptophyta; class Magnoliopsida; order Brassicales; family Limnanthaceae; genus Limnanthes; species Limnanthes douglasii. Next base: position 1,030,162 of record JAUPFV010000001.1, read on the forward strand.
TGCATTTGTGCGGATACCCCCGCTTCGATCTGGGTAGTCAGGTTGACCATGTGCCTCTTCCACGAGCTACTGGAGTTTCCTACAATAGTATCTCCTTCAAAGATTTCCAGTTAATCAAAGAAAGCATAGAGGTTGTTTACCCTCTCCCTCGGAATAACCTTTTCCACCGTATTCACATTGTTCCTCCCCTCCTTGGGATCCAAATACTCTTGTTTGATGTCAAAATCATCGACCTTTTCGGAAATTACCATGGTTGTGTCAGTGTTCTCTGGGACAACTTTCACCACCGTATTTTTCTGGGAGTGTTTTTTGACAAATTCCAACAACATTCCGTTCTCGATCAGAGCTTGCACCTCTTTCTTCAAAGCTATGCAGTCCTTGGTGTCGTGCCCAATGTCCTCATGATACTTGCAATATTTGTTAACGCTTCTACTTTCTCTCGGAGTCTGTATAGGAAAAGGTTTCCTGAATGGTACTGTGGATCTTGCCTTGTCAAATATAGCAGCAACATTTTCCATTAACTCCACAAAATATTCCGGTCGCACCCACTTATTCTACATTGGTCTGGTTCCTTGATTGTAATTTTGATTTGGTTTCTGATTGTATTTTTGCTGGTTGCCATAGTACTGTGGGTTTGTTTTCTGCCTTGGTGGATATTGACCCATACTTTTGGCCTGAATATTGGTACGGGGCCCTTGGTTGCTTGGCTCAGATCTCTGAAACTGATTCTGATCCAATTGATCCCCGGATCCTTTCTCTAAGGCCTGAGTCTCCTCCGCCAGAATTCGCTTCTCAACCTGATCTAACAATGCTCTGAAGGTCATGGCCTGACTCTCCGCCACTGTATCCTTCAATGATCCGGGGAGTAGGCCCATCCTGAAAGCCGCAAGTGCTACTGAGTCTTTACAATACTCCATGTCCATTTTTGTTTTGACAAACCGATTGGTGTAATTCTTCAAGCTCTCCCCCACCTTTTTCCTACAATAGATTATCGTGTCTCTGTTAGCTCTGAATTTTTTGCTCCCCACAAATTCTTGTCTGAAGATATTCCAGAACATGTCGAAATTCTTTATCGAACCCTGTAGAATCCTATTGTACCATTTGGAAGCTACCCCATTGAAGGTCTGAGAAAACGCTCTACACAACAACTTGTCATCGTCTCGAAATTAATCATGAAGTTTTTGAATTGTTCGATGTGATTATCCGGGTCTTATGTCCCATCGAACTGTTCTAACTTCGAGATATCGAAGTGTTTTGGGAGCTTCCCTACCAAGATGTCCGGGGACAAAGGAGAAGCTCTCTAGTTGTGACCGGTACGATAAACATTGGATCTTAAATTTTCGTTGCTCGGAAAATACAGTCCTTCCTCGGATGGTAGAGTATACTGATGCTGCCACTCCGAATTTCGCGGGCCCATGTCTTCTTTTCTAACAGGAAACTTCGCTTGGCCATAAGTCCGCTCGTTAACCTGAGCACGGTAACTCTTCTCCCTCGGAGATTTCCTCTCTGAGTTTCTTCCCCTTCGGTAATCAGCGTATCTTCGACCGTGTTTTTTCTTTCTGTGATTTTTCCTAGGGGATGACTCCGACGAACTATATTAAGAATAATCACTCGAGTCAGACGAGTCCAAATGTCGCTTTTCTCTCATCCTCGACAATCTCCGTTCGTATCCCCTGAATCTATCGTTTCTGTTTTTAGGACGAAAATTGGTTTCGCGCTCCTCTCTTTCACTAGCCGGCTCCCTCCTTATCTCGGAACGAAGATTTGCCTGTACGGTTTCCTTTTCTGCCTTCAATCTTTCGATCTCTAGCAACAGTTCATTCCTTCGAGCCAACAGGTCTGATTCATCGAAAGTGTCTCCGACTCGCTGGCCCCCTTGCGCCTCGTACTCCATGTCGTTCCGGTAGTCATCGCTCACTAGGTTCTCCTCGCAATTGTTGACAAAATCGTCCCCTTGTTCTTCCATAGTTTTCCTCAGAATATGAACTATTTCAGGAAGTGATTATCGTCAAAACGATCTTCGTTTCCCACAGACGGCGCCACTGAAGAGTTTTGAGAATGTCTGGGGGTGATTTTGTGATACGAGTATATCTTAGTGCTAATGTTATCTGAACCACTTTGTTTTGGAGCCTCTTAGAGAGAGAAAGTGAGAGCTTAGCTTAAGTAGAGAGAGAAAGTAATATTCTATATATTTCGTGGGATATGTGAAGCGTGTGTGGTCCTTTTATAGTACAATTGCGGGTCCCACACGCTTTAATTCCCGATTATTACACTTTTGGTCCTTATATCTTTTCTTCTTCTCATTTTAAGTATTTCTTAAATAGTCTATACATTTTTCCCCTAACATAATTTCCTCTTTACATTTTTCTCCTACCATACTTCTTTTTTACAATTTAATCATGTCAGACTTCTTCTTTACGATTTTCTCTATGTCTTTTATTCTTCCTTATCAATGATGTCTATAACTCGACTAGATATTTTTAAACTAAATTGTGAAATTGCAATTTGTGATATTGATATTGAAGACTTTGAAGGTATCCTTAATTTTGTTTCAAGTAAATAGATAGTGTTGGTTTGAGATAAATTTAGATTAAGATATTTTTGTGACGACCTCGAGAATTGTATATTAGGTTCCGATTGTGATTTAGTTATTTAGCTATCAATTATGGATACACTGGATTGTTCAACTGTCATGATTAGATTGTTACTTATAAGTCAAATTTTAATAAGTTATGTGGAAGCTGAATGTTGAAATATTGACTTATGTCCTCAATTAGAAAAAAAAACGCTTAAAGCTCATGTGTAAAATGTTTGTCCATAAATAGTTTGTTCATCTTCACTTATTTTAAATAGAGTTTTTTTATGATTATGTTATGGTTATTGATTCTAGTGGATTTAAATATTTGTATGGTGTATAACTTGAGTATTTTTTATGCTCTCATATGTTGGTTGCGATATTTTATATTGGTGGAAATTCATGTTATTATGTAAGCTTTTACAAGACACAATATTCATATAGCATGCCCGTTTTTATTACCTTTGGTCAAGCAGTTACTTCAACAAATTCTTTTGAAATAATTCCTCCAATTTTGAAAATTAGAGCTAAAAGACCAAATAAACGTGTTCCATCTATAGTAGAAATAAGTATATGAAAGATAAAGTATACTTATTGTTTGAAATTTGGTCGTAATAGACGATCATGTCTAGATATCTTGGAAGTTCAATGTAATTTTGATAGTTTTAGTTATTAAGGCTTTTGTAATTTATTTATTTTTGCATAATATTTTTTTTGTTAGTGTTTTTCGGACCGTTTTATTTATTTTTATACTCGAAAATGCGAAACCAACAGAAATTATGAGACAATGCAGAACCAACTACATGCTCAACGTTATACAAGGCATAACCAACTACATGCTAGATGCATGACAAGTACATGAGTGGTGAGAGTGCGATATCAAATAATAGTAATTTACTAGTAGCATGCCACTTACTAGACAAGTGCATTGGTGGTGATAGATGCAATACCAATTTATAATAACCTCATATGAGGTGATGGATATGAGACCATTATATAATTTCATGTAGTATATCAATTCATAACCAAGTACATGGGTGGTGATAGATGCAAGACCGTTTAATAATTTACTATAGTAGACTAGTTCATAACCAAGTACATGGGTAGTGATCGGTACGAGACCAATTCATGATAACCTCATATGAGGTGATAGATATAAGATTAATATATATTTGACTATAATAGACCAATTTATAACTAGGAACATAGGTGGTTATATATATGAGACCAATTTATTATAATCTTATATGAGGTAATAAATGCTAGATTAGTATATAATTTTTTGTAACATAAAAATTAATAACTAAGTACATGGGTGTTGATAGATACGAGACCAACAAATATAATAGTTATGCGAGACCACTTTATAGCTAATTTAGATAAATAATTAATACATGAGACTGATAAATTCAAATATTCTAAATATAACAATTCCAAATTCAAGTTAAATAGCAATTCAAACACATAAAATAAAGAACAATCCGAAAATAAAAAAAAATTGAAATTAAACGTTTAAGAAAAAAACAAAAGAATTTGATCTATAATTTGGCTTACAACGTCAATTTTTTACACTTTGACGTTTTATCGTCTCGCTCCTTATAACAGAGGTAACTTCTTTAGAATTTTCATCATTGTTAGTTCCATATAGTTGTTTGTTGTGAGAATTCTTAGTACATCACTGGGATATAAGTGATGCATGCCATTATGAGAAGATCAACTTTTGCCTCTGTGACATGGATTTTGTGGAACAAATCTTTGACTATTTCATATTGAATATGGGTAATTTTAGACTCAGCATAGGTAAATTCAGAATGAGTCTGGGTATAATCAGTAGACTCAAGACCAATCCATCGAAGAATTTCAACAAAATTTGGCTTTTCGTCGGTATCAAGTAGAGTTAATACATTTTGAATTGGCATGTAGGCAAGGTTACCTTCAGGGGAGGAGTTTCTATAGTGGGTTGGGTGTTCAGTCATTAGGGTTTCCACGAAGTTATATAGAGATATAGTAAATAAATAAAACAGTTATTGAAGTTAGATGGTAACAATAAGCCCTTTATAGTTAGTAAAGGGTATTTTTAAGGTTGGTATGTGTTTTTATTCGTCTCGAATGTTCCAATTATACTCTGGACAACCACATGCTTGGTGAGAGATACTTAAGATATGATAGATGCGAGACCAATATATACTTAAGTGTATAAGACCAATTTATAATAACCTCATATAAGGTGATAGATGTGAGACCAATTCATGGATGGTGGTAGATGTGAGAACAATTCATAATAACCTCATATGAGATGATAGATGCGAGACGAGTTAATGGATTATGATATATGTGAGACCAATTCATAATAACCTCATATGAGGTGATAAATGCAAGACCAATATATAGTTCGATATAACATACCAATTCATAACCAATGACATCATTAGGGAACATTACAACATACATACAACTCTGATTCTGATTACATCATTAAGGAATATTACAATATATATAAAAGTCTAATTGTGTTTACATCATCAACCAATGTTGCAGAAGGATTGACATTATTAACCAACTTTACATAAGGATTTTCACTAGAATCTGATTGTGTATTTATCATTAACAAACCAGATCATTAATTTTCTAATATCATCATGTTTTTCTTTTCTAACTCTGCCTATTTTATTAAAATATTTAGCATACTCGCAAACCATTACGCATAATCAAATATTCTTCTTTTTTGTTGAGAGATTTTTCATGAACTTATTATCATCATTTTTTGTATCATACATAAATTTTTATTTTTCCTGAAGGTATTCATTCTGTAAGTTATAAGTTTAATCAATACACAAATTCATAGATATATGTGAGACGTTACATAAAATGCGGGATAATACATGGCATAAGAGATGCCGTAAAAAACATAACATGTGAGACAATACATGACAAGACAGATGTGTGCCAATATATGACAAAAAATATGCGAGATTATAGATGTGGGACCACGTATAACCAATGTTATACAAGACTAGTACATAACTAACTACATGTGAAATTATAGATACAAGACAAAAACATGCAAGACCATATATAAATAATTTCATGTGAGAAAAATTCAAAAAGGACAAATTTTGCGAGATAAATATATTACCAAACTTACTATAAAATTGTAATCATGTAGCACTTACCTTTTTTGTAGTCTTTTGTATATTTTATCTACTGCTTTTACGCCTTTTGGTACTAACAGGGTTTAAATTACTTTTTGTGAGTTTTCAACGTCGATTTTCAATAACTTCCAATGGTTGATTCCACCTTGTAATGCTTCGTGAGAATTAGAACTAAGATAATACACTATTTGTTGTCGTATAATTCATCATCAACAAAAGTTGTAAGGTCTTGATTTTCATTTATCATGTGCTACACTCAAATCATACTTTTAGAAACATGTTTTGGTTATTAGTCCATGAATATTGTAAAATTGTATGATTTTTACCATCATACATTCATAAATGACTTTTGCTATAACCGTTAATAAACTATGTAATACCAAAAATGGATCAACAACGAGTTAATTACAAAATGGGAAACCAAGAAATGAATTCTAAATCAACTTTGCATTGTAGTCCAACTGGTCTTCATTTACTATCTCCATCATATTGGTAACAGAAACATGACATGTTAATTTTGGATCCGACCATACTATCATATCAAACTACTTTTCTTTTATTTGAATCAGTTTCAATTTGTGGTATTCTTTGACTTTAATTATTTTTGTTATTAGGTTCGCTTTTAGAAATTATATATTTGCAATGATCAAAAAATAATTCAAATAAAGGTTTTTCTTCCAATTATTGTTGATGATATATGTGAGACCAGAGATGTTGATATATGCGAGACCATAGACGATTATAGATGATAAAAAAAATCGGAGATGAGATGATAATTGTGAGACCTTGCACATAAATTTCAATTGCTCCTTTCAACTTTTTATCATTTACTATCTGGATCACTTAAATCATTTATCATATTTTAAGCGAGACTCTTATTTTCCAAGCCTTGATGAGTACGAGTCTTCTTTTCTAGGTTTTTTTACAATAACAGGTCCATGTACAAAACTTTTTATATTATTAATTCGAGATTAAATAATAACGATTTGCGAAACTAAGCGAAAAATATAATAGATACAATGACATGTGTAAGAAAATATTAAAAGTATAGGATAGTACATGACACGCGATAATGTATGATACGAGACTGTATCATGCGAGACCAGACATTATAAAATTTATGCGAGATTATATCATGAGATATTATATCATGATATACCAAATATTACAAACTTTATGCGAGACCATGTATTACAATATATAAGCAAAAAATAAGTTAATATAAAAATAAATAGATAATTTCAAAAAATTACACCAATAAATAGGTTTTTAGAATATTTTATCAAGATTAAAAAATCTAGATCCCCTAATTTTCCAAAGTAACACCCTGGATCAGTTTAACATTTGGTTGGATCAACTGATTTGAAATAATTTCCTGGTTTGGAGTAATCTTCAGAGCAACATCGATAGGTTTATCTTGGATCACCTTTATAGCATGAGCGTTTTGGTTTTATACTTGATTATAATGAGGGTTTGAATGCTCATATACATTTATTTGGTGATCGGGAGGATGAAATACAGGATAATACACCATATGATAGATGCATGATTGTATAATACATGATAAATGCGAGACAATACACCACGTGATAGCGTGATCAGTCTCAACATAGTCGACATTAAATTGAGAAACCACTGTATTGATATCATCCAGGGGGATCACAATCATATCCTCGTGGCCAATTCTTTCCTTATCCAGTAAGAGCATTTTGAATCGGAAGACAAAAGGATCCGTTGTCACTAGCGAAGACCTATAAGGGGTTGCTATTTTTTTATCACGGGTTCTTTACCATGACGATGGATTGCATGGTCAGATTAGGTAGGGTTGTAAGAGCAGCCCTCGATTAGGTGGCCAAATAATTTGTATTTGCTGCAAATAATCGGAAAGCCTTGATACTCTAACCGGATTATGGTAGGTTTACCCATGCATGTGATTTTAATGGGGTCGGAGACACTCATGATAATACACATACGAAAAAAAAATCATATATATCTTATTCTTCGTGTGTGTGTGTCCACGTAAATGGAAGTACCAGTAAAAGATCCAACGATGTTAAGCCCTTTTTTGACCAAATATTGTGATGGAAGCCATAGAATTTGACCCATAGTGGGATAGATTTGAGGGGATCCTTGTTGGTGGAAGCCATTGGTTCCTATCTTTCGAGGAAGATGGAATGACTACTAAAAAAACCCTGGCGCGTATTCGAGGATAAATTGCATGCTATCCTTCATGGAGAAGGAGAAGAAGAAATAACCAAAATGTGTGACTTTACATTCGTGATGGCGATGCAAGCCTCAAAACCTAACAACAATAGATTGAATATGATATAAAGCAGGGTTATTACTTAAGAAATAACCATATAGGTATTTAGATTGTTCTAACTTATCTCCGATGATGGTTTCACAGTGGAAGGTAATGACGTTGTTTCAATGTGCAGGTTTTGGACTTTCTCTAAGGTCATGAAAACCATATTTTCATGAGGAGCAACAGCTACATTGGCCCAAGATTTATTAGGTTGCAAAAGAATGATGGTGGGTATTTTTAGATAGACACATTATTGAATATAGAGACGTGGGGTGCAAAAGAAATAGCAAGTAAAATAGAGTTTTTATATAACATGTTGGGTGTGATGACATATATGATGGTCAGATTAAAGGAAATTAGAGCAGGGAACGGTGCTTTGTGACTTGGCAAGCTTAATCGAGAGAAGAAATCTTGAGGAGCAGAATAACCACGACGACCATGGGATTGGTTGAGGTTCTGGCCACTATTGTTACAACCCAAAAAATGGTAGAAAATATGCAATTGGGTTGATACCAAGAGTAAATAGAGCGATCACGCAACAAAATATTGATGAGAATGTTAAGCTTGGTATTAGGAGTTCTAGACGCATAATCAAAGGGATCTTTTTCAGTGTCTTGATGCATACTAGCATGGAGAAATGCGACTGGATAAGAAGGCAAAGGCTTGTTTGCATGCAAGGTCTTGACTTTGCATGTCACTTTTAAAGCATGAATGATTAAAGTCAACGTGCATAAGTGAAGCATGAACATATACTGGATAACCGAAAGAGTGGGGGCCTGACGAGTTGATCGACAAAGAGCTGATAGATGGTTTGGTTTTCAAATAATGTGCGATATCGCAAGAGGTGTTTAAAATAAATGAGGAGGTCATTGGTAGTAGCACATTTTTATGCATGTTGGAGCCACCTCGAGCATTAAAGCGCGGGAGGGGAGGGGTTAATCTTATGTTTATAACGAGTTTTATTAGAAGAAGTTTGTGTTAAAGTGAGAGAGTGGCCTACGACAAGATCCTTATCATCTTTGAGCATAATATGGAATTATATGCAAAGAGAGAAAACTTAATCTGACGAAGGAGATATTTATTGGTGAAAAGTAACGATCCAATTATAAGCACAACGATAGTCTTGAGATTGTTGAGGCGTTGATCATGATGAGGAATATGTATCAACACTTCATAATTTGCAAAAGGAATGATAATCGATAACTCAACATTAGAAAGAGAACAACATATAATCAGGTTGAGACTGTATAAGAAAAAAAAACTCCATCTCAATGGAGAGGAAAAGCTTATCTGAGTATGGCCGATGAGACAAATTGATATATTAAAAACATTGTAATATAGTACGAGCTAGACGACCACGTCTAGCTAATGAGACAGGTGTCAATGGACAACGAAAACATGAGACAACAGAATGTCCTCTAAAAAAAAGATAGTTAACGATTGAAAGGTCATCAAAATAGCTAACCACGAATAAAAAGATAAAATGATTATATAATATATATTAGTGGTCTATAAAATAGACTTTAATTTTTTGTTTTTTTTAAAAGAATATGTAAATATTTTAGATTTATCCTCCTTATCATGTGTCAAAATTTGAAATGAGAACCTTTTGAAAATTTTATGGAAATATTGTTTATATAGTTTGAAAATTTAAGGTTTAAAAAAAATTATAGTAAAAAATATTACAAATATATGTTTATGTTTTTTACTTTGTATTATAAGTTTATCATAATTTCTTGTCAAAAATTAAATACTTAATATTATAAGATAAAAAATATTTAAAATGTGGTTTGAACACTAAAACAATGTATCATCAGACAATAAATGATAAACCATTTATTTACTTCTATATATATATATTCGTAAATACCTAAAGATCCAGTCAAATACAAACTTCTGCAATTTGTATTCTGTATAAGCAGAACAGCATCGAATTTTACTCTGAAAAACAATGGCAAACCGTTACGTAATAAAAAAACAATTTATTACCCACACCCATTAGCGAAATAACTAGTAGTAGAAAACTCTAAAGATACCATAGAGAACTCTAAAGATATATTGGAGCTCCTCAACGTACAATCAAGTTTTACAACAATCTTAGTTTTTTAGACAAAGTATAAACCAAAGCTTCTTCATGCAACCCCGCAATCCATCAATTTACTATATGCAATTACAAATCCATGCATATTATCCATTGCAAGGTAAGGAATCAATTCCTGGTTTTCATTTCTCCAACTTCACTCACCAGATGGAATTCATTTGGTATATTGGGGTCGAAAGTTTTTGTAATCGTTGCTTGTATGACATACCAAAGGTAGAAGAGGATTATATTCTTAAGACCAAACAGCAACATCAAAATGAAAATGACAAAAACAAAAAATCCAGAAACTCCTTGCAGAACGGGCTCAGAGAAACTAATACATATTGTTAGAACCAAGAGTACTATATTATTGTTAGAAGTGAGTGAAATTAATAATAATAAAACACACTATGACTAAACACATGTTAACAACCCAAAACCTTTCTTCAAGAAACAAACATATCATGACTAGAAATGTCTTTTGAACAATTCAAGTCCTCTTTCCAAGAAGATTGTTGTTGGGAAAAGGGGATGCGGTTTCATCAAGCCTAGTTTTCTTGTTTGACTCCGTTTGGCTTTTGGAAGTCATCAAGAAGGTCAGAGGATGGATCTTTCGATATCTTATGAAGAGTTTCCATTTCTCTAATCTTCTTCTGGAACTTCTTCAAGTTCTGACTTGATTCTCTGCGGCTCACTTTCCATCGACTTAATCACTCCTTAATCGATTTATTGTGCATATGTTGTTCCTTCAATTTCATTTATTGAAGTTTCTTTAACTAGTTCACACAAATCAACAAAGACTGAAAACTGAAGAGCCTTCAGCGGAAGATACTGCAGAGAATTCTAGCACGCCCTTCTGTTTTCATATGATACACATCTTTCAAATCAATCCAAAAATGGTTTGTAAAACACAATAAACCAATACAATTAAGCCCCTTAGCAAATATATACTAATTGATTTCCAACTGTGTTTCTCACCCACTGTTTAGCCGAAGATCAATCCAAGTATGTCCGGATTTCAAAGCCGCAAACAAAAAAAATGATTAGTTGAGCCTTTTGTTAGTCCACCGGTAAAAAAAATTATGATAGTTGTATTTACATTACATGTAAAAAAAAATTAACATTGTTTGGAAATTGAATTTTCTTCTTAGTACATCATTTTAACTGTCTTTTAACGACTTATGTATAAGTCCACTCCAACTATATTTGTTGGATTCATTAACATTAGCAAGATAAATAAACCTTATACTTTCAATGATCAGTCTACTAGAAAGGTAAACCTTATACTTTCAATGATCAGTCTACTAGAAATGAAAAAAAAAGACAGCAAATGCAATCAAAAGGTAAAATCTAAAATAATTAAGTGATAAAATGGTTTATCATTCTTTGTTGTCTCAAGAAATGAGACAACAAAAGCTCATAGTCGTAAGATCTTTAGTTTGGGAAAAACCCTACCAAAAATTTCCACACAATAGATTTTATTGTCTTACTTAAATCGACTTCAGTATCTCCTACCTTGATTAAAAAAAATGTGTAATCTCACTAGCAACAACCAAGATAGGTGTCTCAGTTGGTGTTACTGAAGTTACACAAATTCTTGAAATCAAAAGAGGAAAAACTAAAGTCGATCTAAGTAGGAGTCTATTGTGTGAAAATTCTTGGTACGGACAAACAAAAAATCCTACGACCGTAGGACTTTGCTGTCTCATCAATAAGGAATAGGAAGCCATTTTACCAGTTGATAATTTTAAATTTTACTTCGTCATTGCAATCGTTTATTTTTTCATTTTTAGTATCATTGAAATTAGCTTAACAATATTAATGAATTTAACAAATTCAATTAAAGTGGAGTCTACATAAATCTTTAATAAATGCGCTTAAAACAATCAAAATAATATACTAAAAACGAAAATCTGAATCTTATAATATTTTTTTACACTACAGGCATACTTTTTTTTACAAAAAAGGTCAACTAATCAAATTCTTTTTTATTTGCAAATTTCAGTTTTGAAGCACAGCCGTCTCTATTAGACGCATGAAAAAATCAAGGCTTCCACTTTTTTTTTAAGTACAAAAATACAATATTTGCACTCCCGGGCTAAGGTGTTCCAAATATAGCAGATTTAGAGGAATGTAACTTACTTGAAGGGAGTAGCACAAGTCTGCAGGGTATACTGATTGGCTTCGAGTTTCTCTTCAGCAACAGCTTCAATATAGCTAAAAATGCCACTGAAAGAAACATCCATTCCTTTAACAGTGTAAGGAAGATCAGTGAATTTTTCTCATTTTTTTGCAAACTATTGAGAAAGGAAAATTGAATTCATAACTAATAACTCAAATGGTAGATTGCAATGTTCATTTGATTTTTTTTAATGAAATTACAGTTGTCACAGGTAAGTGAAAAACTTTGTAATTTGCGCAAGATTGAAAAATATAGCAACAAAATTGAATTCATAACTAATAACTCAAATGGTAGATTGCAATGTTCATTTGATTTTTTTTAATGAAATTACAGTTGTCACAGGTAAGTGAAAAACTTTGTAATCTGCGTAACATTGAAAAATATAGCACTGTTAAGTATTTGGCATAACAAAACCTTGAATACCTGTTCGATGTTATATCCAAGACTAGGGTCATTAGACAGCTTTTAAACCGGAGCAAACCTATTCAAGCAATTTCCAACAGCAATATCAATGGTTTCTCCAGAGATTCTATACCGACCCTCACTGTATGCAATGACTTGTGTATTCCCACCACTAACATACAACACTAAAGAGTCGACTGCCCCGGTTACAACTCTACCCATCTCAATATGTGCCACACAGTGATTGACTCCGATAATTGGTTTTTTCCACACCTGCGATAGAATACAGACAACTATAGCTGAAACTTGTAATAGTGCTCCCATGCCAGGACCCTTGGTATAACATATACAATCAATGTCATTTGGAGTGAACTGAGCTGTCTCAGTTGCACATTTTACTAAAGGAAGAACATGTTGGAAATGGTGATAAGCAGTTTCTCGGGGAGGAAACCATGGCCAGGCGGAGTAATCTAAGTGTGTCAAGGGTTTGCTAGAACCGTGCCATCTAAGGTTACCACACCAACACCAATTTTGTTGGCTGAGCCTTCGAAACCAATGGCTATCATTTTCTTCATTCTGCAAAAGGAAAATAAAACCTAAGCCACTAACCTATACGCAGACACTACAATGAAACACTAATATATCTTGATATTAGTTAACACTAGCTTTTCACATACGAACCGCATAAGTAAACCTAAAAATTCCACATATATGGCATTTGATACATATATCTACATGGGAATTCGAAACTGTTTGCCTAATCAAACACACACATTAAGGTAGAACATTAATCAATTGTGCTCCGGTAACCTTTATAGCCTGGCAATTTAGATAAAAGAAACAGCCAGCTAGGATGTTTTGGTTACATAGTTGTTTATAACCTTTATAACATACGAATCTTTTAAAAATAAAATAAAAAGAAAAAGTAGTAAAGATAAATTTTGGTTACATAGTTGTTCATGAAGGATGAGGGTAGTTAGGGTATTAAAATAATGTTAGGTAGATGAGATGAGTATAAAGAGATAATAAATCAAACCTTGGGTATTATGACAATAAAATAGTTGATTCTCTACAAATAAATAGTTAAACTAATTTATAACTGTTAAATAATATTTATAAATATTATATTGTAAACATTATTTATTTTAAAATTTTAAATGAAAATATAAAAACAAGTTCTCAAAATATTTTAAAATATCAGTTTTGAAATAAATGTTATTTTTGAAATTTTTAATCAAAATCAACTTTTAAATAATTTTAAAATTCACTTTTTTAAAAATTTAATATCTTAAAAATCATTTTAATTTAAAGTTTTCCAAACGAATTAATAGTTTTAAACCAACTTTTTAATTAAAAAGTTGAAAGTTCATTAATTACAATTTTTTTTATTTAAAATTGAAAGAAAATAAATTTAATCCTTTTTTTAGAACAAACAAAATCTCAAATAATTTCAAAAATTGAAACCCAATTATGATAACTTTAATTTTTGGGATTTATACCAGTTGGGTACAAAAACGTATCCAATTTACTAATAAGTCCAGCCTCAAATAGATTTTACCAATATTTACCAAAATATGATTTTATTTACATATTAGTCCAAATTTAAATTTTAAATACAATTTTAACCTTAATGAATTTGATAACATGACAAAGAAAGTGAGGAGAAAAAATTGATTTTGAAATTGGGTTTAAATATTTTAATTTGGGGATGTAATTGTTTTGTTTTTATAGATAATTGAGTCTTTTTTTAAATGGGTTGGATCTATTTGTAAAATGGATCTGTTGCGGTATGCTTGGGTAAATAGAGACAAATTTTAGACCCATTACGTAAGTCTCCCATTTTTTAAAAAAAAAAGTTTAAATAATAATTTGTATATTGTAAAATTTTAAATTATTATAATTAAGAGTAACAGTATGATAATGTTAATATTTTTTTTATTATATTTTACTTAATTAATATAATAATATGTAAATTATTAACTAGTATATTTTTAATTTTAAGATCAATTATTACTGTTGTATAAAAGAAATATGATTTTAATTTGAAAAGTGGATATTAAATGCTTGCTAACAAGTGCTCATAGTCATAAGCAACTGTTAGCATAAGCATTTATAATTTTATCTGTTTTATATAAATTGCTATTTTGATTATAATTTTTAAATTTTTTTTGAGATTTCAAAACCTTTTCAAATTCCAATTTTAAGTCTTAGACTATTTTGAAAGACGACTTTTACAAATCCTTTAAGGTGTGTACTATTTTATTTACAATGTAATATTTTTTTAAATTTCAAGCTATACATTTTTAGATATTCCAATATAAATTTTTAATTTTTAGTTATGATTTTGGTCTATTTATAGTTGATTTTTTTTTTATTTCTAGTTAGTTTTATTATTTACGTCTTTAAAGTTCGGATTGATGTTCTTGCAAAATCGCGCAACATGTGTGCGAAGAACAACCAGATTCACGGATAAAATCAGGCACCATGAGTGTGTGAAATTGTTTGGGGAGGCTTGTTTAGCATTTATGGCTTGTCCAACACATTTTACTAATTGTATAACATTTGAGATGCACTTTTAAAACAATTTTAGGACAGTTTGATGTGTTACCATATTGTTTGAGACTATTTATGTGTTTATCGATTGTTTGATAGAATTTGTGGTTTTAACTTTGTGTGTTTACATGATGCCTCATCGTCCTCACTCAACGGTCGAATCGGATACTGAGACCATCAATCAAGAAAAACATCGATAAACTTCACATAATGTAAAGGGTCTTGTCTATCATTGGATGACTCTGGATCAACAATTTCGGCGTCTCAACCGTATTTGTTTATAAAAATATTACAATTCTATTACATATGTTTGTATATATGAAATAACATTAATTTTTAACTTCTAATTGCATTAGTTGATATGATGGTATTGGTTTAATTATAAGTATAAAAATTATCAATATTTGCAATTTACTGTCTATAAGTAGAACAAATGGTAGATATTTGGTTCGGTTCGTTTGTTTAATGGTAACCTTGTTGCTATCCGAATGTGATTCAGTTAGCATATTTTAGGTTCGAATTGCATGCCAATAGTTAGTATTGTGTTAATATTGAAATTTTTGTCTTTTTTATTTGCTTATGGTTTAGAAATTTTAAACTTAAGCTTGTTCTAAAGAAACATTAATACACGTTATTTGTTTTTATATTTTGTAGGTTATAGTACATCTGAGATGCTATACTATGTACCAAACATATCGCATATGGGATCTAAGTGATGAAAACCGGATCAGACGTGTTTTGGTCATTTTCTCGGTTGTCTCACGCGTTGGGCTACCAACGTTCACTTACTCGAGGTATTTGTAGCGTTGTGACATTCTTAGGCAAATATGTTTCATTTATTTTTTTATGAGATGGTGGTGACATTAAATGATATACACGTCATCATTGATCTTCCAGTATTCGTTCTTAACTTTGATGTGGTTGAATTTTCTAGTACTGGTAAGAGAAATGTAGCATATGCTCGATTACTTGGTGTATTAAAATAAACCCTATAAACAAAAATTGATGAAAATCATGGTGATGGCAAAATACACGTTTGTTTACGTGGTTAAAACCCATTTTTAATTAATTACAATATTACGATGATTCAGTCAATGATGATATGGTTAGACGAGCCACTTTGGGGTATTCGCTACATATGTTTTTGGTTGTACAATTTTAGCAAACAAGTCGGGTAACAATATTAATCTCGACAGTTTATCGAGTATTATAACAACTTGGCTAGGTAACATTGGGTAGTTAAGTGGTGCACTTATATTTCCAACTAGGTAAGGGTTGTTTAACTATTTGGTCACCAACAATATAACGAAGGACCGGATGGATTCTATACATGCCCAAATGCTAACCAAGAGAGAAAAAACCGAGATGGAGGCTCATATGGACTATAAGATTGCGAAGGAAGAAAGAAAACTGATGAAATAGAACTGGTCTGACAGATAAACAATGGATGAATTTTTTGTTAAGTTATTGTTATTTCGTTCTCTTAAGTATTGAGTTGTCGTTATTCAATTAACTTAAGTCACAAGTCATCGTTGTTTAAGTTTCATAATTCATAAGTTGTTATTACACCTGTTTTTAGTCAAATTTAAGTTTTTCAATTTTATCGTTGATTGTCGCATCATATGTTTGTAATGACTTAACTTAACAATAACTTATTTCAAAATTCACCTTTACATAGTGCAAGATAATGGAAATCAATTTTATGTAATTTCTAAAAGATTTCTCACACCATATCTGTGTGACATAATGCAAATACGGGGTCAACGATTTGCATCATCCTATTTATAATACGATCTTGAATATTTAGCCTATAAGTACTGATGAAACTATCTTATGTCGATTTTCGTGTTAGTCCATATTTTGTACCAGTTTTATTTGGAGGGAACAATCTAAAAGTACTCTAATGAATATCAAATTGGCTAAATCTATTTCCTCCATGAAAATTATTATTTCCTCCATAATTTGAAAAAACTTCCATGATGTTATTTTCTCCATAAAGAAAGTTACAAATTTGCCATTTTACCCATTTTTTCTTCACAAAACCATTACCCTAACGTACCATTACCCATTCAGTACAACAAAACTCATTCTTCACCATTATCACACTACCTTACAAAGAAGAAAACCCATTTTTCACCGTTATCATTACCTTACAAAACAGATTCGAAGAGAGAGAAACCTTGGAGAACAAAATACATTCTTCATTTTTCGATTAGGGTTTGAAGTTAGATTTCTTTGTTAGATTCGATTAGGGTTTCGATTGTTGTTAGATTTCTTTGTTGGATTCGATTAGGGTTTCGATTGTTGTTAGTTTTCTAAAGGCGATTAAGGAAATGGCGAAAAAACTAAATGCGAAAGCAAAGCTTCCTTGAATACTGTTGTAATACTTTATTCTTCTGTTTTCCTTTTAGTACTGCCCTACACATTTCTTATACCAACCACTCTTTGTAATAACACTAGTAATTTCATATAAATTAAAGATAAAAATAAAGCACAAGTCTCTATTGCAAAGTTAATTTCTTGCTCGGCCTAGTTTGAATTTGAATTGCAATCACACCTACTCATTTACAAAACCATCTCTCTTTCTGAACTGCAAAAGTTCACTACTTGATATGAAATGAGGTTGGCTACTGTAGCTGTAATCTTAAAGTTTGTGGTACTTTTGAGCTCAACGCGCTCGGTTAATGGTGATAATATACCGATGACAAATGAAGGACCCTTGAAGCCAGTAACAGTCCCTTTTGACAAGCGTCTCTTTAAAAAAGCCATCGACTTGTCTAATACCGACCCTCGACTTCGTAGACCCAGGTTACCTCTCCTGCATGAACAGATCTCGGTCTCTCTGTCTCCTCTCTAACGCCTTTTCCGTTAAGATTTCTCTGATTTTTTTTATGCACTGAGCATGTGATTCCGAGTGGCCCATTCGGAATCATATGCTTTTTTTTAAACCGAGCAACAGCTGATTCTGAGTGGCCCTCTCGGAATCAGTTGCTCGGTTTAAAAAAAACATGTGATTCCGAGATGCCCACTCGGAATCACATGCTCAATGCATAAAAAAAAATTATGTGAGATTCTTGAATCGGGAATGCTGAAATCAGGAAGTGCTCAAATTACTGTATTCTAAAACGTAAAAAAACGATATTAAAATACCTTATCCGGTACTTTACTGTTGTTCTCCTGCATGGAATGAGATTCTTGATTTTCCATGGTCGAACGACGTTCAATCTTCAATAAAACTAATGCTTTTGGGGTTTAGGGTTAATTTAAGTTGCCAAAGTCAGATACGTAGGATTAAAAAGGGTTTAATCTTATGTTTTTACACAATAAGATAATCTATTTCACTAATGACACCTAACATTAAATACAAATACAAAACAAGGGTAAAATAGTAAAATCATGTTTCACTAATTTTAGAGATTTCAAATTATGGAGGAAATAATAATTTTCATGGAGGAAATAGCTTTAGCATATCAAATTCCTAAAGAACAATATGCATACCTTCTCGATCGGCCATAGCTACCTCGCATGCCCACGATAACCCACGTGTTTTTCTAATAATACAACCACAAGTTACCTAATCTACGCATATTCGCCGATAATTTATTAGACTCGTATCAATAATGTATAAGGTCATATTATATTTTCTACTTTTTAAATTGACATAGACATAAAATTTATATATCATTGTGGACGATAATTACTTCGCTCGAATGTTTTGAAAATTGTCGAGTGTTGAGCATGAAGCAAGGCATGGACATTTTCCTAAAACTGTTCAAATGTGCATAGACTTATATTGAGTGCGCGTTTTAAGCTCGAGTGAGTACTCTCTGCTCTATAACATATGAATAAATAAATTACAATTTTAGAATAAAATATTGCAAAATTAAAGTTTATAAATGAAAATATCACTGAACGATTGTTAGTTTGGTTGCGTAAATGTTTATGTTCATTCGTGTGGATATTAAAAAAAAGTTCCCCGCATATCATTATCAATTGATTCATGACATCATCTATAACCATCTGGTAAGATAAAAACACATGGTTTAACTCAGTGATATTTTTGTTATACTCTTCAACCGTATCTGATTAGGCAACTATATTATAGAATTTGTAAAACTAGAATGCTATGTCTACTTTGGGAAACATATTTTTATCGTATGCCAAAATATCCTACTTTATATGCCATTTTCATATGTTAGCATTCCAGTTGCAAAGAACTCTCGGGATATTAATATACAAACAATTCGTATTTTATCGGTTGGAAATACTCAGGGGAGGACTTGCAAACAACTCTCATTTTCTAAATAGGTAAAACAATTGGCAATGTGAGTATTAAACAACTCGCAAATAGTAGTTTTTTACATACAGAGAACACTCGTTATCTCATCATACAAACAACGCGTATTTCCATATTGCAATACAAATAATTCGTAATGTGTGTTGTAAATAAATCTCAAAATGTTTCGTCTATTTTATACAACTCGCAATGATAAAAAAACAGGCAACTCGCACGATATGACAGATTAATGTACCAAACAGATCGATCTTTAAAATGGAACCTCACATGTCCTTATGTTATGACCTGATTTCAAACAACAATCGCACCTCAACTGCTTGGTTTTGGCTTCTCTTCTAAACGAGATTCATTTTTTCTTAGGACTTTTGGAGCGTCTTTTCGCGTTGAGAGGAAAAATTTCCAGCTTCAACGAATCGTTAGAGCTTGATCATTTGCCGAAATCGGTTATCGTTGGTATGTTGAAAGAGTAACTTGAACTGTAATTCCTAACCGCAAAGAACAACTCCATTATAGTAAGAGGATATTTGTTGGTAGACTCTATTACCGCTAAAGCGTAAGGACATGGAAAACACTCTTGTTTCCATGATCCGCAAGAACATTTGAAATCTAAAAAATTAACAACAATTACAGGGTCTGAAAAGAATTCGAACAAGGTTGTAGAAGACTTACGTACTACCCAAGTTCAGTATTTCTCAATATTCTGCTTTAGCTTATTTCCATACTCTGGGCATAAATTAGTACTCCAGCTTAACCCCTCTAGGCATCTTTGTGAAACTTGAGTCATAAGCAAGACTCTAATCCGTTCAATAAACTCAACATTGGGTAGGCCGCAATATTTTTTGATCTGTTTGTTCAAATATTCGGTCGTATTAGAAGTCATAGCCCTGTATCGTTTCCCTTTAACGTATGCTTGGGCATACTTATCCCGAGGTAAATTTCCAAGAAAAGTTTTAATTCTCTCACCACCTTTATATAAAAAACCTGTTACTATATCATTAAAAAGATCTTGAGTGGGAGCATAAGCACATCGATCGAAGATACATAACATCATAGACTTATAGTCTCTGTTAGTTTGTTCTAGAGCTTTTCTCAAATTTAAAACAAGATGGTAATGACATTACGTATGAAAATAGTTTGGATACAAGATATAAGCAACATTAATTATATCAGAATGATGGTCTGAAATAAATGTGATTTGGCGCTCCAACATATGAGGTTTCAAACAACCAAAAAACTACAACCAATTGTTAGGATCCTCAATGCTCACGATACCAATTGCAACGGGGAATAATCATGAAACACATGACAAGTATGGTCAAATGTTGCACTAAAACATGGTCCATGATAGAATAACTCGCAATAGTTTTATCATATAAATCAAACAACTCGCAGTGAATAATCTGAGAGTTGTTTGCAACTAAATTTTGAGAGTTGTTACAACAATATACTAGTGATCTATAATTTGAAAGTTGTTTGCAACTTTATAATCTGAGAGTTGTTACAACTATAATCTGAGAGTTGTTTGCAATTTTTACACAAACCTCATAATCCATGAAATTATAAGAGAAGTATGAAACTAACCATTATTGTAGTCATTTCCTATGACTTAAAATAATACACCATTATACTTTCCTTATAAATGGTTTCCATCGATACAACATTGGATGACATAAATGGAAACCTTGAAGACATGAACCAAATGCTATAAAACAACGCTTGAAGACGTTTCCAGCTGATAATTCCAATTGACAGTCGGTAATAATATTGCGGCTCTTCAATCGTTTGAAGTACCCCCTTCGTAAACCAAAATAACTTGAACTATCTCATAAAACTCCTCTCCTTTCCTTCTCCAAAGCATTCCATGACAAACAGTAGGAGATTTCTATACCGTAATCTTGTTTGACCGATGATTGTATGGTTTTTGGCTGTCAACGAATGACATGTCCAGATAGAATCATGAATTTTCTCCGCAATAAAATTTGATGTCAAATACTTATGCCTCTTATATTTTTTTTAGAGAAAATGAGACTGCGAATATGGTGCGCAACAGACCTTTTAATCGTCATTAATCTGGTGTCGAAGTCAATTAATGCGTAAAGTCTCCATTTGCATCCACTTATGAATTTATTTTCACAATAAGTAGTGATCTTGTTTGTTGTATTGTGCATGTATTTAAAAAAATAACTCTAAAGCATATCGGCACAAAGATAATTTTAGAGCTGCAACCCTTTCTTCGAAAGCTTGAACAACTCTTATAATAACATCAGCCCAATCAGCATTATCAATTTGTTTTGTTCTCTGATCATAATTACCTACACCGTTACCACTCTCCTGCTGGTTAGTTGATAATGAGAGGGTTCACCCAGACTTATGCTAGGTTGTTTACGCTTTTGACCAAAACCCTTATCACTGGAATCCTTAGATCCAAAACCTTTATCAAGGACTTGTTGTTCTATGAGAAAACTAACCAGTTTCAAACACTACAAATCAAGATATAATTATTAACCAACAAAAAAATTCTCATTAAAAAGAAACAATTCTTGTGTTCCCCGCGGAAGTAGGTAATTAGGTAGTTACCTTTTGACAAGATCCTCCCATGTGCTCTCAACGTATGCTTGGATACTTTTAAAGTTTTCAAACTCCGCGAAAGACACAATTGTAGTTTGGTGACCATGTTTTAAATTATAAACTCGTGATTTAGACATATCTTACCATGCATTGAACAATTATAAAACAATCACGTGACACGTTAGTAATAACAGGCAATTCACCCTACCACAAATGAAAACTCTCGGTATTTTAATTGAACAACTCGCAATATCGATTGCTATCAATAAAAATCTCAATTTCTCAAGATAATATATACAACTCACACTAGTTTTGGTATGATACAAAGAACATGCAGTATTATGCAACTCTCAAATTTATTTAATCACTCATATAGCTTGCAATATCGAATGTTACTAATGTAACTCCCAGTTTCTCAACATAATGTACACAACTCGCATCATCATTTAACACAATTCGTATCATCTACATATAGAAACATCAAACAATTTGCATGAATTCCCAAAACAACTCGCATCTGTCGGGAATGTTTGGACACCTAAAAATCCTAGTCTATATATTGTTTCACGTTCAAAATTAACATCGAATACACTAAAAATATTATATAACTAGTTAAACAACGATTAAGGCTTTAGATTAACATAGTACCAAACATTCGTTCGAAAAAACCCAGATAAAACAATCGATTAGGTTGACTAACTCACGAACCAGTAGAATAATACATACTTCAACTCATAAAATCAAGAAATAATCTCGCAATCAGTAGTTAAACACCAATAGCTAACGTAAACATGTACGATGAATAAAACAGAGGTTGCAAAAACTTCATGAAATTATGATCAACTCATGTACGTGGGAATCAGTACTTAGATGCATTTTATATCAAGATTACATAAATATACCGACCTTAAACTAGCCAATCACCTGAAACTATGGATTCTTGGTGGTTCATGGTGTTTTTTGTTGGCCGTAAGGTTAGGTGGTTCGAAAGCGGCATCAAATTTTAAAATCTTTAAAAGCTAGAAAAAAGGGAAGAAAACAGAAAATCATCCTTGTATAGTTGGTAAAGGGTAGTGTGAGTTAAATAGTTAAGATTGGTACTAAGTGGTAATACAAAAATTTGGGTATTAGATGTTAGTATAATAGTTGAGTAGGTACTTTATGTGCAATATCATTTTATAAAATAAAATGTTCCATTTGTTTTTTTAATTATAATAATAAATTTAATTAGTTTGTAGATGAGTTTAACAATGTTTTAAATGTAAGGCTATACATACCCATAACTGATATAACTTTACCCCATATTTGATATAAATGTACATTTTCCGGACCAAAATACCATTTTAGGGTATTTAAGGAGTTTTTTTTTCTACTAAACCATGTCCACCCTTATTTCTCCATAATTTTCCATAACCTTGATTTCGGCCATTTCCTCGGTGGAATCGACTAAAAAATGGTCGAACCAATATGGTGCGTCCAAGTATCTCATCGGTGCGTAAACCTTGTACCGATGATGCGCAAAGCCTGCACTATAGGTAATGTTCACTTAGCACATATGCCGGAGTTTTTTTAAATACAATTTTTTATAAATAATTTGTTTCGAAAAATTATCAATTTTTTCTATATTTATCAAAATATTAACCTAGTCTATTTAGTTAGCAATATTTTTTATTTTTTATGTGTTAATTATTTATATGTTGAAGCTAAAAAAAATTGTTGATGTTTTTTATAAAAAAAATTATATGTTAATTATTTATGTATTATTAAGAACTTTAATTTTTTTTAATAATACAATACTTGATTTACTAAATCAAAATATCCTTTTTTTTTGTAGATGTAGTTAATAAATTAAATTGTTTTCTGCCTTGGTAAATGTAAAGTACACTAAATACTGTTCTTTCATTAACAATGATTATATAATTAAATGAAAGTTAAAAGTTAATTTGGTATAAGAAAATCAAAAGAAAATAAAAAACAATTTTTGGTTTTTTATAAACTTAGATCGGTAAAACATTGCTACACACCAATGTTTTAAATTGTAGACGAGTCTTTTACGCGCTCCAAATTATCGGGCCAATTTTTTTTATAACAGCCACTCTCAAGCTTGGACCCATCGCTTCCTTTAACTTGGCGCGTGAACCACAAGCACCAATATACACAAGGCCAAAAATACACCACCAAGATATTAAAAGAAAATCCATATAGACTACTATTTTCAACTTTTACATGCTATTATAAATACCTAGATTTTTGCTTTCTTCCCTTTTTCTGTGTATTCTGCAAACCAAATCGCTTGTGCAAAGAAGTGATCTACTGAACTCAACTTCTTCTCTTTAGGTACGCCTGAAACCCTAACTTTCTCTTGTTTCTCGTCGCTCGATTGTTCATCATTATGTATCTGTTTGTGTATTTGTATACGTAGATTGCATTTATGTGTTGTGGTTTTGGTGGTGGTTAATAATGGGGAAGGGGAAACCTAGGTCTGTAGAGAAAGGTGTATTAGCGCAGAATTCGAGTTTATTATCGAGTGATTCACTCAATATACCTTTGGCTCCGGTTTATTACCCTACCGAAGACGAATTTAGGGATCCATTAGAGTATATATATAAGATCAGACCAGAAGCTGAGGCTTATGGGATTTGTAAGATTGTTCCACCAGAGAACTGGAAACCGCCGTTTGCATTGGAGCTGGATTCTTTCAGGTTTCCAACCAAGACACAAGCTATTCACCAGTTGCAGGTGCGGCCTACTTCGTGTGATTCTAAAACTTTTCAGCTGGAGTATGATAGGTTTCTGGAGGAACATTGTGGTAGGAAGTTGAAGAAGAAGGTGGTTTTCGAAGGAGAGGAGTTGGATTTCTGTAAGTTGTTCAATGCGGTTAAGAGATTCAGGGGGTATGATAAAGTTGTTGAAGAGAAAAAATGGCGGGAGGTTTCTCGACTTGTGTGCTCGGGTCGTAAGATTTCCGAATGTGCTAAGCACGTTCTGTGTCAGTTGTATCGAGAACATTTGTACGATTATGAGATGTACTGCAATAGAATGGGTAAAGATGCTGGCAAGGGTTGCAAGAGGGTTTCTTGCGACGGTGGGAAAAACGGACGTGGAGTTGAGATTTCGAGCTCTAAGAGGAGGCGGATAAATCTTGACGGGGAGAAAGTCAAGGTTTGCAAGCCGGAGAAGGAGGAAGTGTTAAATCAGGTATGCAAACAATGTAGAAGTGGGCTGCATGGGGAAGTGATGCTTTTATGTGACAGGTGTAACAAGGGTTGGCATATTTATTGTCTCTCACCCCCGTTAAAGCAGATTCCAACTGGGAATTGGTATTGCTTAGATTGCTTGAACTCAGATAAGGATAGCTTTGGCTTCGTTCCTGGTAAGAGGTTGTCACTGGAGGCTTTTAAGCGTGTAGCTGACCGGGCAAAAAGGAAGTGGTTCGGGTCAGGATCTGCTTCGAGGATGCAAATAGAGAAAAAGTTTTGGGAGATCGTAGAAGGATCATCCAGTGAAGTTGAAGTTATATATGGCAGTGACTTGGATACTTCTCTTTATGGCAGTGGTTTTCCACGCAGAAGTGACCACAGACCAGAATCAGTTGAAGCTAAGATATGGGATGAATATTGTGGTAGCCCCTGGAATCTCAATAATCTACCCAAGTTGGAAGGATCAATGCTCCGAGCTGTTCATCACAATATAACTGGTGTAATGGTTCCCTGGCTTTATGTTGGAATGCTTTTCTCCGCTTTTTGCTGGCATTTCGAGGATCACTGTTTTTACTCAATGAATTATCTACACTGGTAAGCAGTCATTGATATGTACATAAGTTTTTTCTTTTATATAATTTTTATACATGTATGTAGAACATTGTACAAGCCATCTTTAAATCTAGTTTATGCCGTAACATATATAATTTAATATGCGTCTCTACTATAGAAAGAAATTATCTATTATAAATTTTATGTTTATATAAACCCTTTAGAGATGACAAAGTAAAGTAAAAGATAGAAAGAAAGTACAGAAAGCTTATACTTATATAGATAGAAAAATAGATGGAAAATTGCTGGGACTCGACTTTAAGTTCTGACATTAAGAAATATTGGATATTCGTACTTCAAGTTATTATTAATTTGTTATATATGAAATAGTTCATTGGGTTATTTTAGATTGCATGGATGAGTCAATTTAGCTCTACATTTATAAATCTGAGTTTATGGCACCCAGCCCAGACGTAACCGCACTGAAATGGCATGTATCTCGCACCCATGGTATAGAATAAAGATGGCTTCTGAGAAAAACCCATGGCTTCTAATAGGGAAATGTATGATTGTGTATGTGTAAGCAGAAATTATAGCTTATAGCTTTCATGTATCTCGTGGAAGCTCTTTCGCAGTTTCCTCTCCTTAAGGATGGTATTTAGCTTTCCAAGTAGTAAATTTGGGTATGCTTGTAGAATCTTCAGAAACTGGTCATCTAGGCCTTTCGTACTTGCAGCTATTGCATTCGGCTCATGCACATTGGGCTCAAGTATATGAACTTTGTAATTTTATGACTCCTGTGAGTGAGACCAGTAGATTTTATCATTAACCCAGAACTAATATCTAATTTATTGTAAGTGAAGAATAATTAACATAGCTTCACAGTCAAGAAAAGAAGTAAGAGCGGGCACTGAATCGTTAGTACTGCGTCAGTCGATCTTTAAGAAATTATCCTGCAGTAGAATTTATAAGATAAGAGACTTTCTTTTTTTGAGGCAAATATGATGACTATATGAGTGAAAGAGGGAACTCGAGACACAAGGAAAGAGAGGACTCTCATTGAGTAAAAATATGAGGGTGCTATAACATTCATATTGATATGACAAATCGGACTACATTGGAGAATTACAGATTGCTCTAATATGTTTGGAGATTGTTTACAAATTTGACCACGATAGAGCAGTACAAACTGCTCTAATTGGCCACAATTTGACCACATTAGGTAGACACGCCGAACCGGAATGGTGGTGTTTCATATTCTTCTTTGCAATCCTGATTTTCTCATTATTATCTCTTTTGTTTTTTTTGGTATCCCTTATATGTACTCCAGAGATGAAGAACTGAGTGAAAGCTAAGTGAATTGAATTAAAGATGTCATGGACGACCTTTTCTTTAAAGATGAATTGCACAACCCTCTTTAGTATTTTTAAGAGGATTTAGTTGGATGCATATTTTCTTTTGTCACGTTATTATAGAAAAATGCACAACTTACAGTGGAAAAAAGAGTGACTTTTTATTAAGGATGGTATGCTATGTGTCTTAGAGTTCGAATAAATACTTTTTAGGAGAATTAACCTTTCATAATTCTCTACAGGCTGCAAGCATATTCGTAGCTTGTAGCTTTCTTATTGTATCATCTCGCATATATCTCTTTCAATGACACAATGGATGCTCCTAACCCCATTCATAGGTTAGCATTGGAAGGCTCAGCTTATTTTCAATAACTTATGTTAATCTTAAGCTCAAATTTTAGTAAAAGGTTAGACATGTATATATTTTAATCAACGCAGGGTCACCTATTTGTTATGTTCATATTTAATTAGATATTAGGTGTTTTCATTTGTAAAATTATTCTCTTCCTCTTGCAATTTCAGGGGAGAACCTAAATGTTGGTATAGTGTTCCTGGTAAGGAGGCTGGTGCTTTTGAGAAGGTTAGTTCTTCATTCTTTTTCTTCTGAATTCACGTTAGTATATGCTCTAAACAACGGATAACTTTTTAGCCGTTGAAGACGTCTATATTTTTGTTTCGGGATTTTGGAGTTCCTTTATAGAATACAAGTCTGTCTGTTGTTGATTAGTGGTTGGCTTTTATGTTGGATCAAAACTTACTTGAGTTTGCATAATGTTAAACTCTCGTGCAGGTTATGCGGAAGTGTCTCCCGGACCTTTTTGATTCACAACCCGATTTGCTTTTTCAGCTTGTTACCCAGTTGAACCCATCTGTCCTGCAAGAGAATAGAGTTCCAGTCTATACTGTTCTACAGGTTGATATTCCATGATATCATTTCTTTGCTCATGCACGAGGTGCTGTTTTAGTAATACTATTGATTATGGAGAAGTCAAACAATTTTTTGTTTTGTTTTCCCTTAAAGCTTAGTATTCTGTTTGCTACTACTGATATTATGTACTTCATTCTTTCTCTTTTCCAGGAGCCTGGAAATTTTGTCATCACTTTTCCCAGATCCTATCACGCAGGATTCAATTTTGGTAGGCATACCTTTCGAAAAATTATTATAGTTACCATGATAGATACTTGAAATAAAAAAATGGTGGCATATCTAGGTGGTACAGTTGTAGAAAGAAAACATTATATGCACTCTGATAACATAGGTTATTGGATCATTCCAGGTTTCAATTGTGCAGAGGCTGTCAACTTTGCTCCTGCTGACTGGCTACCTCATGGTGGTTTTGGCTCTGAGCTATATCAACTATATCATAAACCTGCTGTCATATCTCATGAGGAGCTTCTCTGCGTTGTTGCTAAGTCTGTAAGTTCTATGATAATCACATTACAATGTGAGAATTGTGTATTACAGCCTCAAAGGCTGCTTTTAGTCCCACCTTTTGAGGAGGAAATTCTTGCGTACAATCTTTTGCTACATTCCATTCAGACTGTATTCAAGAGTCTAACTACTGCTATTATGTTTATAAAGCTGTAGATAGCATACTGTAAAATCACTATGCAAACTTCGTAATTATTTGAAAATGGAGCGGTGCTATTATGTTTAGTGATTCTTGGGAATGCAGCTATGTTTTTGAATTATCTACAGCTGCTACTAGACAAACTGGAGCGCGCTGTTTACATTTATTACTAAGATGTCTAGTGGTTTCTACTATTCAGTCTTCGTAGAGTCAACTTGATTGCTTACCATTGTCCTCTTAGGGAAGCTTGCAAAGTAAGTGAAATTGTGCATGTTGCTATGCCAGCTTAACTAGTTTTTTTTAATATATACAGGGAGATCGTGATAGCAGAGTATCAGCCCATTTGAAGAAAGAGTTGCTTCGGATATACACAAAAGAAAAAAATTGTAGAGAGCAGCTATGGAGAAGTGGGATTGTAAAATCATCTCCCATGTTCCCTAAGAGATGCCCTGAATATGTGGGTACTGAAGAGGTAATATTAAAAAAAATTAATCTTAGCTTATTGTTTTGGGGTGGTTGTCATTTAGCCTGTTTATATTCTGACTGTCTCTGTTATTAAATAATACCCAAGAATATTGACATGTTTCTGGGAACTTTTGTAGGATCCAGAATGTGTTATCTGCCAGCAGTATCTATATCTTTCTGCTGTTGTTTGCAGTTGTAGGCCATCTGCATTTGTATGTTTGGAGGTAAATATTTGATACCTTATGAAATCAGGAGTTTGCCTTAGTTGTTTTGGGCGACTGTAACTTTATATGGAAATGCGAGAAGGCATGACGAATTTAAATAAAAGAAAAATAATTAGCTAGTAAATCACGCTATCAAGTCAAGATATGATGCTTCCATGTTTTGCCCTGTCTAGTTATTTTCTAGTGTCAAGTTGCCAAATTGGATTTTAAGTTTTTCTGATATATATGTTACACTTCTAATAGATACTTAACCTTACAAATTTATTCTGCCTCTCATGCAGCATTGGAGGCACCTTTGTGAATGCAAATCCAAGAAACTTTGTCTTCGTTACCGTCATACACTTGCAGAATTGCATGAGATGGTGCTAACTGTGGATAACAATAGTTATGAATCGCTAACCAGTCCTAATATAAAAAGGCAGAGCTCTTATTCCCAAGAATCGTTTGGTCTAAGGAAAAAGGTGAGAATTCACATTTTCGCTTCAGCTGAGAACCCACCTTATATTTAATAGTTTGATATCATCTCAAAAAATAGTATTGTTCCATTTTTGGTACCCGTTGTCTTATTGATTGATAACATTTTATAGTATTGTACCAAAAAACGGCACACCATTAGATATGCTCATAAAGGTGCAGTGTCCATAGTTTGAGCAAGAGCTGCATCGAAGAAGAATCACTAAATTAATATGAAAGAGGCATGACGAAAATGTTGTTGTGTTGTATAAGAAGTGTAAGGTTACGAATAGTGTTATGCTTACCTTTTTGTGTACCCCACCTTCTTGAATGATGTTTTGTAACTTTAAGATAAGACTCATTTTTGGTACCGGCTTGGTGTTGAGTGCTCACCTTCTTGAATGGTGTTCCGTAACTTTAGGAGAAGATGCAAATTACCGACTGAATATAGGATACTTGTCTATCACTATCAAAAGGCTATACTCAGTCTTCACCCTGTACCCTTTGTTCGGCTGGCGTCTTATGTGTCAGCCATAGTAGTTACCACTATTATTGGAATGCGTACAAGTGATATCCAAAATCGGAAAATTCAAATCTCTTCCATTTGTCGGGCTTAAGATGATGGAAAGGGTTTGTTTTGAAACTCTTACTCCAAACTAGGATAATGAAAAAAATTAAATATTGCATGCTTTGTTCCAATTTGTCGGCTGTTCAAGTTGTTTGAACAATCATGACCTTAAGATCAATAGTGACTTTGGTTTATTTATAAATATGGTAGATTAACTTTTGATGGTCTTTTAAATACTTTCCCGCCCTCTCCTTATTTTAATTATACTAATTACGCTATAGCTGAACAGATTATTATGTTCAGTTGCTTTCTAGGCCTGCTAACAGTTTAATATATAGTTTCACTAGGTGGTAACTAGTTTTTAATTTTTTTTTACTTTTGTGTATTACCTGCACTTGTGTTGCCTATAAGGCTCTCTTGTGCCATATTTGAGCCTTTTAATTGAAGTATGGACTCAAGTTATCTCTATTATATAAATTTGTTTTGTTTGCAAGTGTTACTTGGGTCCGTGCCTTGATGTTTATAAGAAACTAGAGTTGTACGCGTATATAGTGATATACTGACTTACTGAGTCATCTCATGTGTCTAGGTGAAAGAGGGCCATGTTACTTTGGGTGAGCTTGCAGAACAATGGCTTCTACAATCGTGTAAAGCATTTGAAAATGCCTTTTCTACTGATGTGTATGCTACCCTTTTGGATGAAGCCGAACAGTTTCTTTGGGCTGGCTCTGGGATGGATCCTGTAAGATTGAGAAGTCATTTCTTTTTCTGAGTTGGCTTCTACATGCATGCCTAAAGAAGGTCAAAACTGAATATTTTGTTATTGGATTATAGGTGCGGGATGTTGCAAGGAATATGATCCAAGCAAAGAAGTGGGCAGAAGGAATTCAAGATTGTCTCGCAAAAGTAAAAAGCTGGTCATGTTTTCACCGTGATTTAGAGAAAGTGGACCTGCGATATGCTAACGAGCTGCTGAGTATTCATCCAGTGCCCTGCAATGAGCCTGCCTATCCTCATTTAAAGGTTAAGAATGCTTCAGAAAGTATGATCCTTTTACTGGCCTATTTAAATGCTGATGGTTTTCTAACTTATTTGTTGTAGGACCATGTAGTAGATGCTAGAAAGCTGGCTCAGGAAATTGATTCTGCTATATCGGGCTGTCCTACTGTAAGTGTTTATAAAGTAACAAAAAAAATTAGAGAAAACTATTGATAGAATCTGTTTAACATTTAACAATCTACTTTATCCCATCAGAGATAATTGAATGCTGAATCTCCCTAAAGGACGAGATCACACACATCAAGCTAACCCATAAAAACACCAGAGATTATATAATTTACATGCCACTCGAGCTTACTGCTCAGTGGTATATATGACACTTCTTTTTACTTGATTCATTTTATGTATAAATCTTTCGTGGGTTGCTTTATTTATCAGTTGTTTTTTACCATTATCCCCAGATCTCTGAATTGGAAATATTGTATTCTAGAGCTTGCGACTCTCCATTTCTTCTAGAACAATATGACGCCTTGTCAGAGAAATTATCCTCTGCGAAGGTAAATTCTTTATTGTATTGACGGTAACGAAGATTTGGATCTGCCGCAGTTTGTCTTTATTGTATTGGTTACTTCGTTTACATACAGCTCTTACCTTCTTTCTTCCATGGATATATAGGCATGGGCTAAGAGTGCAAGAAAATGCATCTCTGATAAACATGCAAGAGGAGTTGAATTGGACATTCTTCACAAGTTGAAAGCAGAGGTGATATATTCATTGTCTATAATCTAGGAAACATGGGTAGTGGTTCGGTTGTGAGGGATTCAGAAATTTTAAATGTTCTAGGATCCAGTTGTTGAAATGTAATTGTGATCATTTAAAAATATATGATAAATACTTGTTTGAAGGGAAAGTCACTATTTCTAATTTATGAGGAAGGAAGTTAAGATTACTTCGTTAAACTAAACTACCATATGAAACACTCAAAAGCACCCAAAAGTATTCAAGTATATAATAGAGCTATACAGGTGGTGAATGAGCTATAGTCGCATCAAGATTTTCAAAGTGTATATTCTTTATATAGCGTAACCTTAGTTTTTTTAACTCTAATTTAAACTCTAATTTAAACTCTATGTTTAGATGTTAGAGCTTCAGGTCCAACTTCCAGAAGCTGAAGGGTTTTGGCATCTACTAAGGCAAGCTGAATCATTGCGTGCTAGATGTTGTGAATTTTTGCAGAATTCTTTTAATCTAAAGGTTAGTTTAATGTTTTCTATATGTTTTATTTCTCCTTGTCTTTATGTCCATTGGAGTTTATTATAGTATTTTATTAGTTTGAAGGACCATTGGCACTTTGACCTGTGCAGGATGTCGAAGTACTTCTTCAGGAACTAGATGGAATAACTGTTCACATACCTGAGCTGAACCTTTTGAAGCAATATCATAGTTATACTGTTTTGTGGATAGCTCGCGTTAATAACATTCTGATCAATGTTACTGAACGGGAGGATCAGCAAAATGTGGTTGATGAGCTGGATTACTTGTTAAATGAGGGAGCATCTCTGAGAATTCAAGGTTTGCTTCTCCGCTAACGAGAAATTTTTAAAGCACTATTGTTTTAATCGGCTTTTTGTACTACATACAGCTCATATAAAATTCCCCTATCTTTCTTGAAACAGTTGATGAATTGGCTGTTGTTGAAGTTGAATTAAAAAAGGCTTCTTGTAGGTTAGATGCTCAGAAGGTAACTACTTCCTCTCACCTTCCCTAAGAAATATTACACTACCAGTTTGCATAAAGAATTCGCCAATCTTTCATTACTACCGATCTTTTCTTTCAGCTACTCCGTGGATGTCTTCTTTTAGTATTGAAGTTTCAACTGAAGTCTATGAACTATAAATCTGTCTCTGTGACAAATAGAAGCATTCTTATTTGTTTGATCTTGACTCATCTTTTTCTTTATTTACTAATTCACTTTACTTGTTAAATCTTAGGCTTTTGATCATTTCGACTTTCTGTATAACAATTGTATTTTGCTGCTGTTTCAAACATAAATTGAGATTTTATCTTTATAATTTATATAAAGTCACCACTGGTGCAGGCACTTAATACAAGTATGTCTCTAGGCTTCATTAAGCAGTTGATGGCAGATGCTGTCAGGTACTCTCTCTCTCTCATGCTGGCTAGAATAGAGGTCGGTTTGCTGTGTGTTATTTTCATTGCGACCTTCATGTGGCATGTTTGTAATCAGTTTCAACATGGAAGAGGAGAAATTGTTCAAAGATGTTTCTGATCTACTTGAGACTGCTCTACACTGGGAGAATATGGCGAGCACTGTCCTTTCTTGTGAAGCTCAGATGTCTGACTTTATGGATCTTATAAGGTATTTTTCTCTTCTCAATTTTTCTTTAGTGATTTTTTTCTTAATTTATTTTTTGCTTTACTAGTTATCTAAAAGATAGTCAATGTTAATCCTTCTCGTGCATGCCATATATATATTGAACGCTGGATCTTTTAGGATGTCAGAAGACTTATGCGTGATTCTTCCTTCACTCCTCGATATCAAGACTGCTGTTTCAGTGACAGAATCCTGGCTTCAGAGATCTAAACTCTTCTTAAGTTCTGTTTCTCCTGGGATTGTTACAACTGTTCCATGTTCTTTGCTGCAACTAGAAGCTTTGAAGGTTTGCTTAGTTTAGATTGCCTACCTTTTTCCGCAGTTCATGAAAAATAAGAGTGATCACCTGTTTTTTTGTGCAGGAGCTAGTTTCTGAGTCTAAACTCCTTAGAGTAGCGCTTGATGAGCGAAGAATGATTGATAAAGTATTCAAGAGTTGTGAGAATTGGGAGTGTGATGCTTGTTTGCTTTTGCAACGCGCTCAGTGCATATTGGATATGCCTAAAATCACGAATGACATGACAAATGGTGTAATTTCAGAGATTGAAAGTTTGGTTAGCAGTATGGAATCTCACAGGAAATGTGGTCTGTCTCTTGGATTCGACTTTCAAGGACTTGCAGAACTTCAGAATGCCTGTTCAAAACTGCAATGGTGCAGCAGGGCACTCTCTTGCTACTCTGTTATTCCAACTTTTGAGGTGACATTTCCTTCAATATGTTTATGGCCATCTATGGGTTTTAGAGCTATGCAGTTCTCATAAGTTACTTCTATAGTTACTTTTGTGGTTGCAAGCATGTGTTCAGCACAGTTTGAAGAGAAAAGGCCACGAACTCCTCTTCTTCAATACTAGTATCACGTTACTTTGTTTATCAAGAAACAGCATCTGAGATTTTATAATGTTTTCTTTGTCATTTACATTGTTTATATTAAGCAACCACTTCTTAGGTTGTAAAACTCAGAGGCAAGCAGTACTTCCGATACCAAGAGGTTTTATAGTCCACTAAAAAGGTGAATTGCATTAGTCTAAATAGCTCCTATCTGGATAAGCTGTTAAGATAACAATGTTGAACTCGTTCTTGCCTTGTAGAGAGGCTTATACACAACATTTATTTTTTATCCTTGTTGAAGCCTGTACACAAGACATGATTGTATTTGGATGTTTGACTTTAACCTCAGATATTCGTAGTTTTCTTGTTGCACATCTCTTTAGTTTTCATTGGATGGAATGTTCTTTTAACGGTCTCAAGGTTTGTGATTGGAAAGTATGCCACATGTTCGAGCTCTTTGCTTTTGGGAAGTATACCACATGGACGGAATGATATGATCTGCAAATCATTCTCCAACTCATAGCCCGCTCTGCTAAAACACTATTCTTTGTCATCTTATAGGATGTCGAGAATCTATTAAAGACTGCTGAACATCTTTCAGCAACCTGTGCAACTGGCCATCTTTGGAGCTTATTAGTTGACGGTATCAAATGGCTCGGAAGAGCCTTGGAGATACTTTCTCTTCCAAGTAATCGTAGAAGATTTCAGTTGAGTGATGCTGAAGAACATCTTGCCAAATCTGAGGTATTGAAGTTAAATGGGAGCATTGGCACATTATATTATCCAAGGCTCCCCAGCTTTATAATTTATTTCAAAATTTTCTCCCTGAAGCATTAAACTTTTAAAACTTGCTCCATCTTTGGTTTCTTACAGGGTTTTTGCATTTCCTTTGACACCATGACGGACCAGCTTCAAAAGGATGTCTATAAACACAAGTGAGATATTTTTTATTTTTTATTACTGAATGTATTCACTCTCACTCTCTCTGAGAGTGTCTCAACTCTCAACACCTCTACCCCCTTCTGCTCTGCCATTCTAATGTTGCAATTACATACTGTGAAGTTCAGGAGATACAATTATATGAATTGGATGTAAATTTATGTTTAGTAGTATAGGTGCTCTGCTGATTCTAACGTTTATAAACCTTAGTCTAAGTGGTCTTCTCAGTTGCAAGGTCATTACCGGCCTCATAAACAACCTGTGAGCAAGAAACCCCAATTTATGTGCTTTGATACTATGTACAGTGAGATATTAGTTGACCATCTATATATAAGTATATGACCTACTTTTGTATATTTATTCCTTGCGTTTTACCGTAGAAATCTGGAATTCTCCTTTTATTTGGTTTAATTATGTCCAGGCTGTGACTTACATCACTAGTACATTATTTGTTGCATGATTCTGGTTTTAGTCAATCTATTACTGGACTGCAGAGTGTACATCCAGTTGTAATTTGCAATGGTCCTGTCAACCGGTTGTTGGGTTGGAACTATTATATTAAAAACTATAAATATCTTATACTTAAATTGTATTTTTATTCTGGCTGTCAATATAGGTTATGGCACGATCAAGCAAATCAGTTTCTCAGTCTGAAACCGGACGAACGTACTTGGTCTTTAATGTTGCAGTACAGTGTACGTGCCTCGCATATTTTGATCCCTTTTATTACATCCATGTTTGGATACAATCTTCCGTATGGTTATGGCTCTGCTAGCCTAGAGCTTTTTAACTGACTTAAGGTTAGACCCATAAGTTGTAGGGTCAAGTACTTAGACCTGTACATCATTCTGCATCAGATGTGCAGCCTATCTCCTCTATATTCTTCCTACCTTCTTAGAGTGATATTTTTGTTCATGAAGAAACGGATTTTTTTTGGCACAGCTATTATTCATACTTACTAGGATCTTTCGGTTATGCTTCTGTAACTTATGAAACGGAGTGTCAGAACTCGCAAATAATGTATGTTTTTGTTTCTGAACCTTGGTTCACTGTTTAGACCTTATCGGCAATAGTTTCTGTTAATTAAGAAAAAACTCATTTTAAGGCTTGTATAGTGATATCTCCATGTACAAACTTCAGCATATAAGTTACAGGATGGTTGTTATTGCTGAAGTCATACTATCCCTACTTGTTCTATCTTATTCAGGAAAATGGGAGAACTGCTGCCTTTAAATGTTCTGAGCTGGATATGATTTTTTCTGAAGTTGAGAAGGTTGAGGTTTGGAAAATGCGTTGCATGGAGATTGTAGCAACCTGGGGTCAAGATATGCATACCTTACTTGATTGTCTACAGAGGGTATTGACATTCTGACTTTTCTTCCAAGTTCTTTCCCTGCATCACACACACGTTTTGGTTCTATCGTTAAGTTTTTTTATCTGGTTATGTATCTCTTCTCAATTTCGTTACAGGTCAAACAGTCTCTAGATAGATCTTTATGCATGTATGAAAAATCAGGGCGCTCTGAAGCAACGGTATTCTGCTTGTGCTGCAGTGGTGGTTCTGAAGATCAGGCTTTTATGATTTGTTCTGTATGCAAGGACTGGTAAGGTATTTACAGCTTAGTTAAAAATGTATGCAATGATTGGTAAGGTATACAGCTCCGTACAGAGTTTTAAATTTTGGCATATTGGTCTTCTAGTAATATTACTAGTTAAGGCCATAATGCATTTATACATATACAAAAACCTTTTTTAGTCTTTTAGTTCCACCGATAAAAAGCCCTTTTTTAATTATTATATGTGACAGTATCATATTTTCTGGACATATTTGAACGAAACAGCTACCATTTGGGGTGCCTGGGACAAACAGAAGGTGAAAAGGGGGATTATATATGTCATTATTGCCAGTTTTCCACAAGTAGACCAGTATCTCAAACAGGACACGGCCCTTTGGTACGCGTTTAAATTTATCTGGATTTTCGTCATGCCTTCCAAAATTTCTGACCTGTTCTCTTTTCCATTTTACATCGTTAGA
Organism: Limnanthes douglasii subsp. nivea; assembly: GCA_036936605.1. Lineage (NCBI taxonomy): Eukaryota > Viridiplantae > Streptophyta > Magnoliopsida > Brassicales > Limnanthaceae > Limnanthes > Limnanthes douglasii. The sequence continues at coordinate 1,067,857 of JAUPFV010000001.1, forward strand.
AACCTGATGGGAAGCGCATTGAAATCAAAATTCTGGACGAGCTTCTATCAGATGCTGCAAATTTTTGTGCTGGGTAAGATACAGTTGGTTCTTTTTCAACTGCAAGAATTTCTTTTCATCTGTACTACATCTCAAAAGGAAAATTGGAAGTTGTATGGTTATAATTTGTAATGGAAATATCTAACTATCATGACTATCAAGAAGCCCGATAATTAAATTGTAATTCTTAAAATTCTGTAGTTCTGATACTTTTGGACCCATAGATTAAATTGTTATTATTGTTATTACAATTTTGACCCGTAAATATTAAAAGTACCATGTATTTTGCTTATATATATATCACTTGGGTACACGATTTTCATTTTTTGCCCCCATTTTTGTACGCCTTCTGGACCCCTCTGAAAGCAAGAGTATGCAGTCTTTAACTACAGAATAATAATGATTATGTCCCAAATTTATGATTCCCTAATCTACCTGATACTATAGGCCATGAAATCTTCTCAATTTTTTTCTTAGCAGTAGTTTTAATTGAAGTCATTATTCAGTAAGCTTTTAAGCAGTAATCTTTCTATTTCAGTTTATATTTTGTTCTTAGATAGTTTCGGATCAATACCATCGTAGTCGTATATATGAAGATAAAATATTGTTTTCCTTAATTTTATTTTGTTTTCATAGGGTTGAAGAGAGAGACATGTTACAGCAAATTATGAGGAAAGCTGTGAGACACAATGCATATGTGGCAGAAATAGCTGAATTTGCAATATCTTATTTGGATGAAGATCTTAGACCTGTCTTGCAGAAATTAACTGTTGCGTTGAAGGTACTCTTCCCCTTGTTATGATTGGAGTTCATCTAGTGAAGTACTTAGAAGATAAAACTGGCTTGGAAAAAAAAGAAGGATATTGTTTTTCAAAAAAGAATATCAAATTTTAATCTAATTATTTTGAGGGAGAAAATGTCAAAAGACCAAGTTGTGAAGTGTATTTTAATTTATTTGGTAAAAAATCAAAAGGCCTAGCCACGTATGCTTATAAGCAAAACATCAAAAAACACAGATGTGCGACCTCTGATTGTAAAATCCCCTTCAAGTTTATGTTATTACTTTGTGGTGACAGATTAATGAGTTTCCTCATTGGGTTATTACACAGGCAAATGATGTTGCGGGTGTCTATGATGTTAAAACTGACTCTAAGCTTGAGTTGGCTTTGGCTAGAAACTCATGGAGGGTAGTAGTTTCAAGATTATTGGAGGGTTTACAGAAGCCTACCATGCATCGGATAAAGCTGCATTTGAAAGAGGTATGTGGTGCTGTCATGGACACCCTATGCTTGAGAGTTTTCCTAGAACCAAAACTTTTTTCGGCGTTTGTATAACCAAAAATTCGGCATCATGTATATTGATATATTTCTTTTGGTATGAGTAAAAAATTGTCCCTTCAGTTGGGTCCTGAAGCTCTTATCTTACCGACTTTACCCTTTTTTCGGTTCTGGCAGCTGGTGTTCGTTTAACATGAAAGGTTCATAGAAGACCCTAGATATATTTAAGTTTGTAAGTTTGTAACAATCCATGCAGTTTTTATGTTTCAAGGAATTTTCAACAGCTGCACAGGATGCATACATTTATTGCTTTATCATACTACTCTGAAGGGGGTTTCGCACTACATTATCAGCAGACAGTTAATATATAAAAAGTGCTTGGTATCGTTAAAGATACTTCTATGCCTAGTGCTGCATTCATTTTCCATGGATGCTGATTTTGGTTTTTGGTACATGGTAGGGGGTTGCATTGGATATATTACCCAACGATCCCTTAAGACAGAGACTCTCGGATCTGAAGCACGCTGGGTTGCACTGGGCAGAACGTTCGAAGAAGGTTCATGACTTTCTAAATATACTCTGGCTCTCAAATTTTCTCATTGTGTGTGTCAAGGAGATATCACTTATTACTACATCTCTAAATTGTTTGTTTGATGCTTGGTCAAACTGAATGGCTGGTGTTTAGGAGATATTGCTTATTACTACATCTCTTATTTGTTTGTTTAATGGTTGATCAAATTGAATGGTTTTGGTGGCTTAACTAAAATTAGTGGGTCCACAGGTTGTGGCAGATTCAGGGGCTCTTGGATTAGATAAAGTTTATGAGCTTATAGCCGAGGGTGAAAATCTGCCAGTTTCATTGGATAAGGAGCTTAAGGTAAAAAAGAAAAAAAATGATGCTATCTACACACATTAGAGTGCTTCCATAGTTTCTTTAGCAATACGTACTGTTTAATGCAGGCTTTGAGAGCTCGAAGTTCTCTTCACTGCATTTGCCGGAAGCCCTTTGACGAGAGATCTATGGTTTCTTGTGACCAATGTGGTGAGTGGTACCATACTGACTGTATGAAGCTACCATCTCATCAAAAGATGTACAGCTGTCCTGCATGTCCTCCAACTGAAGACTTGATGTCTACTTCACAGTTGGATCATGAGAGGTATATGTTCAGATAAATTGTCATGTGCACTCTCGTTTGCAAATTTAGTTTTCGGACATCAACATGGTTGCTGGCTTACCTCATGGTTGGCTAATTACAAGAACTACATAGGTCCTGTCTGTAAATTGGGTTCTCGGCCTTGAATAGGTATATGAAAATATAAAATGCCAGAATTAAGTGTTTCAACTAATTTTGTGTTTTCAAATGGACTTTAACCTGCAAAAGTAATTTTTGAGAACTATATAGTATTTTTCTCTGTAGTAGTGCTACATGGGCACTTCAGATTGTTTATTTATTTTTTACTTTGTAAACCAAACCTACTCGATATTTCTTTTACTTCTCGGGTGCCCTCAACAGCTCCCAAATGTATGGGCTATTACTCGGTTTTCATATATAGCTATAACGTGTCCCAAAATTGGTTTTAATGATTTGCTTACCTTATATATTATTTTACAAAAGCTCCTGAAGTAACCTGGTTCTAGTAAGAGTTATTGCCTTTTGTTTTATTTAGTTCTCCTGGGTACCAAACAAGATCTTTGAGTAGATAATTTAATGAAGTAACCTGGTTCTAGTCAGAGTTATTTCTTTTTTTTGTTTCCGTTCTCCTGGATACCAAACGAGATCTTTGAGTAGATAATTTAATGATTTGTTGGTCCGCGAAATGTTTTAGTTTGTAGGAGACTAAACTGTTTCTTTTTTCATTCTTTACCTTGCCAGAGCACCTAAGCTTCGTTTTCTGTTTATTTTGTAATGACAGATCAACAGGTCCAAAATTTGTTGAACCTAAAACACCCTCACCTCAGCATACAAAGTCGGTTAAGAAGCCGAAGAAGACTGAATCAATTCTAGCACAGAAAATTATTTCCATGGAAGATTCTAAGACTAGTTTGAGAAATGGGATCGATAATCTATGGTGGCGAAATCGGAAGCCTTTCAGAAGAGTGGCCAAGAAACGTTCCGATCTTCATAGTCTTTCCTCTTTATTTCATACACAAACAGGAAATCTATGATAGGAGTAGGTAGCTAGTTTGCTAATCATTTAATTGATTTGTTTGGCGCCTCAAGGTGAATTATTTCTCCCTTTTAATTAGCCAAATGACATTTGTTGTATGCTCTTTAGTTTATTCAGATCTACTAAGTAGTAACTATCACAAACCATCCAGATAGCCTCTGCTTTAGTTTTTTGTTTAAACTGTTTTATGTTGTTGTTGATTGTATCTCGGTTAATCTCGTCTTTTTTGTCTCTAACTCTTTATCTTTTCTTGTATGATTTTCGTGAGCCCTATACATGGGCTTTAAGTGTGGATATACTGTCCCAGGTTGGAGCAGTTGGTGACTTTATCATTTTTAATGATATTCTAGATCTCCGGATTTTTTAAGACGATAAAAGTCATTCATCATGTTAGTTTTTTATATATATTAATTATGTATATGGATGGCTTGTAAAATAAACCTTTTATCTTAAACTAGTGGTAAAAGATATAGTTTTAGACCGATACTTTTAAGATAAAAGTTATATGTGGCTCTAACAAATTGTTTTTTTTGTTTTTTAAGTTGTTTGCTTTCGACTAAAAGAATATTTTTACGTTTAAGTGAAGTAGGTATTGTGAAATAAGTGTACAATCTTGATCAAAATTATCTAAAATAATAATATTTAATTTTCTAAAATAATAATATTTAATTTTTTTTATATCATAATAATTTATATATATATAATTTTCTTATTTCCAAACCAAAATAATTCTAATTCATATTTAACAAAAAAAAAAAGTTGAAAATCGAAACAATGACTTTATTGTTGAAATTAATACTCTAAAAAAAATGTAACCATGCAAATGAAAAACATTAATAATATTTTTTAATAGGTTATCTTATTGTTGAAATTAATACTCCAAAAAAAATAACCATGCAAGTGAAAAACACAGTTAGTTTCGTACATTTAATTAATCACAAAATATCATAATTAATTAATCTATTTTTTTATGGCTTAAAATATATGATTAAAATAAATTTAATATCATATTTTTTATATATTGATTGATTAATGTATTTATCAAGTGGATCAAATAATATCATTAAAATAATTTTTGTTACAAAATAATTTTATTATAATTCGAATTTTATTTTATTTTATGTTTATAAACTTGAATTTATAATAGAAATAGTAAGATTTGATTTTTCGCTAACTATAAATGGTTAATTCGATATAGATATCTTATATATAATTTATTGCACTTATGACATAATAATAAACTATGGTTGATTTTCTAAAATACTTTAATAAGTTTATTTATTTAATGAACCATAGAATATTGTAAAATTTACTTAAATAAATTTTAAAAATGTACTTAGTTAATCATATAAAAAAATTTAAAATAAATTTAAAATTTATTTATTTGAAATGTAAAATTAAACCCGGGCAGTATAAAAATCCAAATTCAATCATTACCTACTATCATTTTAGCACAATTCTAATATAAATATTAAATAAATCGAAAATAGAAAATGAATAAATAGTTTTCTAGTTTTACAAAGATGAAATTATTTATTTGCTCTAAAAAATTAAAGTGATCAATCATAAAAATTTAAAAAAAATATTCTTGATAATGTATAAAAAGAATATGAGTAGGAAAAGAAAAAGATAGCAGGAAGGATTTTAAATTTGGGACTAGCTTGTAGAGTTAGTGATGTAACTTAGGGTTTACTAAATATATTTTTAGTACTACATAGAACTACTTACCATAAACGTTAGGTAAACTTATACTGATAAAAGACTCAGCCATATGGTCAACCGTTTAGCTATACCAAAAAAAAATCTAAATGAGTGACATAAGAAAATAAAATACAAGGAATGTGAAACAAAACAAGTCGAAAAAAGCTAAAAAACTTTTGGACTCAAATAATTCGGTGGACAAAAATTGAAATACCAAAAAGTCAGGGACATAAGAGTTCGGTAGTACTTTAAATACCAAAATAAACCAGCAAAAACATAACTTCACTCATCTTCCTGACTACGCAGCCTGGCTAATTTGTTGGTAACAACAATGTCCAACTGCGCTGCTCTTTCAACAATAGCCTTCCTTTTCTGGGTTGACACGTTGTGTGCTATTTCAGCACAGTAGGTCCTAACACCATTTTAAAACCAAAGATAAACAACAATGTCAAATAACATCAAATTATTACACATCATAAGCAAGGTACCACTATCAATCAACTACCTGTTGTGCATCATAAGAAGCTCCAGCTCGTTAGTATTGTGCACCACGAATTTCTTGAATCCGTTGGGAAGATAGTGTCGGGTTTTCTTGTCAGTTCCGTACCCAATATTGGGCATAAGAGTGACTCCTTTAAACTTCCTTCGGACACGTGAATCAATACCTTTTGGCCTCCTCCAGCTTTCCTGTAAATCAGGATTACAATAAAAACGAGAACTTAAATTGATTCAACCATTCTACTTTCGTATGAAAAACAACACGAGAATGAAAATACTTGAAACACCTAACGACACCATTCCACCATCAGAAACTTATTCATTACTTCTTAAAGGAAACTGAAACCCATACAATAACATATAGGCAGATAACCGATGAACATTGTAATTATTCGAGCTGAAAGCTACACCAATCTATTCTGTTCAAGTATACCTACAAACTTAAATGTCCATATCAAAAGTACATGAGTAACAATAAGTCATAGTCGAACTAGATAACTTTAGAAACTGCAAATCATACAAATTTCAACAAAAAGGCAGCATAAACAATAATCCACAACACCTACTTTTTCTCCACTATGCTATATAACAAATACAGACACAAAGGTTTACGCAAGAAAACAACTCTCAAGAGTTCACTATAGGTGAGGTAACAACAACACTAAATGACTACAAATATGTAAGAAAACAGAAGCCTGCATTACACACACTATACCATAGTACTAAAATCAGGTGTAATAACATAGATGGCATTCAACCATTACAGAGACAATGCAAAGGATAAAAAATGTACCTTAACACAGATCCTTCTGTCATATTGCGCCCTCCTGAAAATCTTTACGCGCTTCTTTATGATTTTCTTTGTCAGCAAAGGAACAGCCATTTTTGCTACAATGAAAAAAAAAACCTCACTGCATCAAATTTAACATTCCGAATAGCAAAGAGACGTGATTTAAGTGTCTTAGATACAGTTTTGACATAAATTAACAAAAAACAAGTGTATCAAGGGTTCATGTTCGTCTACAGAGCTTAGCCCTAATGTCTTTCTAGCATAAACTAAATGCAATCTGACTATTGTACTAATTAATTGCTCCTGAACACGAACCAACACCGAATTAGACGAAATAACAGTCGAATCGACATCGAAACTCACTGACGAATACATATAATAATGGAGAATATGATATAGATCGAGTAAACTACGAATATAAGCTGAAATCAAGAAATATTATACAATGAAAATCTACTAATATAATAGATCTGCGAAGTAAGCTGTCTTGGAAAAAGCATAGATTTCGAAGGAGAATTGTTTCATAGTATGAGCACCTTATTTCTGTTGAGCTGTGGTCGATGCGGCTACTGTAAACCCTAGGAGGTGAAGAAGAAGATAGCGGAAGGTTTTCAAGTGTGTTTATATAAGGGTGAGAGGTTATATGGTGTATGCAGATTCACATAAACCTTAAATAAATTGGGCAAACCTTAAATAAATTGGGCAAGGCTATATTGGGACCCGTTTAGCTATAATGAGACCCCAAATTCAGATTTTTTTTTTCTTCAATATGAAATGTCCGTTTGGCCTTTCATTTATAAGTTCAAATTTCTAAAGAAAAACCAACTTTTCTCCACTTCTCCCTCAAGCTTTCTCTCTCTAAAATAACTAAAAAGTCTAAAAAACCATGGATTTGAGTGATTGGAGTGAAAGGTTTCAGCTGCAACCTTGATGATTTTGCATCAGAGGAAGAAAAGCCGTTGACGGACCATTTGCAAACCCAAAATGAGGTATTTTCCGAAATTTTGAAGTGTATGTGCGAATATAGGGGTGCCACCGCTATAGAATGGACGAACTGCGAACCCAGTGTTCGCAATGTTACAGGAATTTTTTTGCAAAATCGCGAACGACCCGTTCGCAGAAATACCAAATGGATGAACGGGTTGCTCGCGATTTTGCCAAATCTGCGAACACTGTCTTCGCAACAATACCGAACGGACGAACAACCATTACGAGATTTTGCCAAATACACGAGTGCACTGCTCGCAATTTTGCGAAATTGTCGTATTGGTTGTTCGCGATTTGGTAGAAAAATCGAGTTCCGTCTTCGCGAAAATGACCTGTTTTTCAAATTAAATGTTCGGCTAGATTTAAGTATGTTTTCATATAATTGCATCAATCACATATTCAGGAACCCGATCAACCGCCATGTTCGATGGCCGATTACACGAAAGTGTTTAGTACGGACACTTTTTACACCAAAGCCGATTTGATTGATTGGGTCGAGTCCGAAAGCATAAAACTAGGATTCATTTTGGTCCGTAGTATAAACGACGACGGTAGCAAAAGCATGAAAAATCCTAGGATATATTTTAGGTGCGAGAGGTACGGGGTTTACAAACCTAACCCCAAACCGGGGTATGTTAAGAAGCGCCGAGAATGTTCATCGAAAAAATGCGGGTGTCCGTTCTATTTAAGGGGGAGTCCGGTCTTAGAGCTACTGGGTTATTGGAAAGTGGTTGTGCTAAACGGAAAACACAACCACGAACCATTTTTGTACTTGGATGGTCATTCACGGGCCGCTAGACTAAAAGTCGAAGAACAATTGTTCGTTCGTAGTCAAACGGAAGTCGGTTCTCGACCGAGAGAGATATATCGCGGTTCGAAGATTAAAGACCCGCAAAATGTATCAAGCATGCGCACGATATACAACATGCGGCAAAAACATGATTTGGTTGATAAAGCGAGCAAGACCCAAATGCAATACTTGTTTTCTAAGTTAAAAGAACACGAGTATTATGTTTGGGAGCGAAGTTCTGAAGCAACGGACGAGATCCTCGAGTTGTTTTTTGCACACCCTAAAAGCATTGATTTCATGCGCACTTTTCATCAAGTTCTTATAATGGATAGCACGTACAAGACTACAAGGTATAAGATGCCTTTACTTGAAATAGTTGGCCAAACTTCGACGAAGAAGACATTTTGTGTTGCTTTTGTTTTTTTGAGCTCCGAAAAACAAGAGAACTATACTTGGGGATTGAGCGTTCTAAAGAAGGTGTTGACGAACAATAAGTGCGCATTACCTAACATTATCGTCACCGATAGGGAGTTGGCTTTAATGAATGTTATCGATGATATATTTCCGGACGCAACTCATATGCTATACAATTGGCATATTGGTAAGAACGTCACCTCTTACGCTAAAAAAGTTTTACCGAATTCTGACATGGCCGAAGAATCTGGTAATAGAAGTTGTGCCATAACGAGACCCCTACTATTATTGCACTGCAACATTATAGTACTTTTGTAAATATTAGGTGTCGCAACATTATGGTACAAAAAGACGTAATTTTAGGCAGAACAAATAATAGCCAATATACCAATTGCAAATAATGTGTCCATGGACTGAGTTTGAAAGTACTGGGAGGCTTTGAGTATTGAAACATATGGAGGGAATGAAGTGAAGGTTTCCCGCTTAAAAGAGATTTACGCACGAACAAAAACAACATTTCTCGCTAACAATTTTCGAGCTGAACCACCCACTTCGAGTCTATAAATACTATAATCTGACTATGAAACTAAAAATTTAAGTTATAACAATGGGTGATTCAGGCTGGAACGTGCACGAAGATGCAAGCCTCCTAAACGCATTTGACTTCGTGAGAGGTATGATGCAAGAGGAGATTCCTGGTTTCATCGATGCGGTTTTATGCAAAATGTTCTTCAACCACGGTAGGGAGGCATCCTGCCCAGGATGTATGATGCTCCGACCACGCGGACGCGAAGAAGTGTTCGATAGGTTAGCTTATCTTAAAAAAATTACTATACAGATGGAGTCGCTAGCTTACGAAGTCCAAACCAAAGTCCGAAATGTATTCAACATGGGATTGCAAAGTACAATTACACAAGAGATAGTGTCACATGCGACACGGTCGCATGAGCAAGAAATAGCCGACGCAATAGCCAGCGTCGTTGAAACGTATTCAACTCCCGAAGGAAGTAATGATGCAGATGAATATTCGTTCAAGAAACGCTTTGAGTATGGAATGAACTATCCGACTCCATAAAACTAAGTGTACAATGCTAACTGAGGGTTAGCTTATCTACCGTTTGCTTTAATTTATTTGCTTATGTATTTCTAATTATGCAATGCTTTTGATTAAAGTGTAGTAATTTATTTGCTTATGTATTTCTAATTATGCAATGCTTTCTAATTATGCGAGAAGTTTAGGTGTTATTGTTTTAAGTGTTATTGTTTTTAAGATACATATTCAAACAAAAGCAACTCCACAAAATTATATCAGCGAAAGCAACAACTTAAGTAAAACAAAAGGTAAACATCCAAACAAAAGAAATAACTGAAACAACAAAACCATTCCATAAAACCATATCAGCGAAAGCAACAACTTATGTAAAACAAAAGGTAAACATCCAAAAAAAAGCAATAACTGAAGCAACAAAAGCAATTTCATACAACCATATCAACGAAAGCAGCAACTAAAGTAAAAAAAAAAGGTAGTACCAAACAATCGTCCTAGTAGTCATATAATACAAATGCAGTCAATCGGCATGGCGGTACTCGTGCGCCAAAAGCGAACACTCGTGTATCTCCCGACGCATGTCCTCCATACTCATCTCGTCCGCTCTAGAATCACCATCAATCACACGATCGTAAAGGTGATACAGTCGTGCCTGATATGTCATCGCATTCGGGGTCTCTGTAACATGTGAAGTAGATGGACTGATCACACTAGGATCAAGCAGAATGTACCATAGGTGGTCACGGATCCATACATCATACAAAGAGGTCGTGCCATGACCGCCTATAAAATATGTGTCACCACGAATCCTCTCGTCAATAACGTGTGATTGCCAGCCTATCCATGTGGCATCATCCCACAAAAAAACGCGTGTTGACACGCCTCCTCCTATCTGCTTGTAAAACAGCCCGCAACGCCGGTGGTATCTCCTGAATGTGCCCTAGCTGTCGAGCCACCCGAAGTGGATAGTTTGCCTCAACTATGTTGAACGCCTTCAGCGTGTGGTCAATCCAAGCCACACCCTGGAAAGGGAAATGATCACGATGCGTGCGGTAAGGCATGAACCAAACCTGTAATATGTTAGTTAATAATTTTTAAAAAACTATAAGTAATAATAAATTAACGATATGGAAACAAATGTAACAAATCATCGTAACTCACATTGTTCTCCGTCAACGAAACCAGTCCTTATCGGATGTTGATACGAGTCTCATCATCCACACGAAACGGTGTCGGTACATATCGGCACATAGTCGGCATATAACACTCGTACAAAGTGTTGAGCGTAGTCAAACAGGGGGGAAGTGATCGTATATCCACGTCTCCAACAAGGCAATAAAACCTGTAATCCCTAAAGTCGAGTGCAGTGACGACTTTCCTAGATGGTGGTACAGCTGAGCTAGTATATGCTGGCCCCAGTTATATCTAATGGACGCCCTATAATGTTCTACAAACTGCAGGTAATCTCAAGATATACTGTTCCCCGTCTTGTTCACCAAAACACAACAACCCAACATGTACAACAGATAACCCCTAGTGACACACTCTACAGTACTATCAGACATGGTATCATCCTTAAAATAGGGTTGCATGTACTGCTCACGTAAAAACTGTAAACGAACAGATCTACCATTACCCCCCCTGCTACGCCTTAACTCATACCTAAGTGCATCCTGAGGTATACCTAATGCACTAGAATACCATGCCAAACGCTGTCCATCACTAGGAAATGTCTGAACAATAAAATCATCACCTGTCACCGGGAGACCAGTAATAATGTGGACGTCGTCTAACGTCACCGTCATCTCACCGAAACTAAAGTGAAAGATGTTAGTCTCCGAATGCCACATCTTAAGAAAAACATCTACAAGATGTACGTTGGTACTCCAACGCTCCAACACATCGGTGAGGGGACCGAAGTAAGGCATCATAACCTGTTGTCTGACCCTGCTCTGCCCAACAAGATTCCATGCACGGTGGGTACCGTACATAGAGTAGCACCGCGACGGCCGACGAGCCTACATAAAACATTAATAACTTAGAAATAATACAAAAGAACATATGTCGTACTTTAAAACAATCATTAGTTACCTCTCCTGCAAAGACGTTGTATGCCTCGTGCTGTGCGTAGTCTGGATATAGAGCAGGCACATGCAGATTCACCTTCCGAAATTGCTGATCCAGCGTCCCAAACGCATGGGATATAATAGGGGTCGGATTCGAAGCGCTACGCCTACGCCTTATGGACCGTGACCGTGACACAACCTCCTATTGCTCGCCATCAACGCTCGAGCCTGAATGTCGAATAGGTGTATGCTGTGTGCGAGGCATGCTGAAATACAACAAATAAAATCATTAATAAATTTGGGAAAAAAAACTTCATAATTTGATAAAATAACCAAAAATGGTTATTCCCTGATTTTGTGAAATTGCGAACACTAAGCTCGTAATTTTGGTGAAATTGCGAGCTCAGTGTTTGCAATTTCACCATTCCTGGAATTGTAAAATCGCGAACAAGCACCTCACGATTTTGCACGGGTTGCGAGGTGCTTATTCACGATTTTGCAATTCCAGCAGCCCCAAACCCTAGATCTGAAAATCGAACCCAAACCTCACAAATACAACCCAAATTCAACAACTATGGTACCAAAACGTTCCTAATGCATCGACTAACACGAATCTACAACTATTTTTCCAAAAAAACAACAACATATACATGAAAAATAAACTTTTTAGGCAGAACCCTAAACTCTAAATATCACTAAAAATACTAAAGTAAATTGCTTAAGAATTACATGAATATGTAAAGGATTCGTACCTCAAGGTGTTTGTAATTTCGGATTTGAGAAATCTTGCCTTTTTCGGGATTTTGAGAGCTTTTGCTAGAGAGAAGAGAGAAGAAGAGAGAAAAAAAGGTTTTGGGGCTAAAAATATAGCTTTTATATCAGGGGTAAATTAGTCTTTTTTGGGTCTCATTATAGCCAAATGGGGTCTCATTATAGAAATGTCTCATTATAGCCAAACGGGGTCTCAATTTAGCCTTGCCCAAATAAATTAAACCGCGATTATAATATTATTAAAATAATCATCAAAGTTATTATTTAAACATATAAATTTATGTACCGGTCGATATCAAACTTATTTAACATGTAAATTTGTGTACCCGGACGGAATGTACAAAATCCAATCCGGATGTTTGTTCCGAGTACAAAACGGGAAGAGTCAATTCGACAATTCATTACAGAATACGAAAGGAGCAGAGTTAACCCAACAAATTCATCGCGCAATTTGTATGATTTTTTTTTTCAATTCATGACATGTCCAAGAAACTCAAAACTTACATTTCGGTCTTTATGAACTATTTTATAGGTTTTAAAGTAATAAAATAATACGCGGATGGCATGATTGATTATAAGCAAAGTCCTAATGATCTAAGAGAGTACATCAGAGGTTTATGGATCTAAAAGTGTACTACATGACCACCATGAATAAAAAAGGTATTAATTTTATTGACCTACTGTATTAAGTAAAGCGCTATATTAAAGTAGATGACGTTGTTATAGCTAAAATAAATATAGACACTATAACTTCATCGGCCTATCCACAAACCATCTTTTGGCTACCAAAAATGAAAAGTTATATCAAGTTAACACAAAATTTGAATAATAATGTGTCGACCTCGGCTAGGCTAAGGAATAGTAAAGGGAAACATTATAAAGGAATATCAATAAATGACTATAACATAATAGTAGCAGAAGCCCGTAGTACTTAGCTAAAGGACCATTCATAGAGTTGATGAAGAATTTGGGAGCAATTCATAAGAAAAAGTAAATATGTTCTCAAGTATAAAAAAAAACTTAGACGTTGCATGGTTAACGGGAGCATAGAGACAAGAACAAGTATTATAAATTCCATAATTACATTATGCACGTTACCCTAGACTGTTAGGATTTGTAGAATCAAGCCTAAAGTCTATTAGATGAATGCAAACTCATAAATTTTGTTTGAAAATAGAAAGGAATGAACCAAGATGAGGTTCATATAAAGCAACACCCAAACAAGCCTCGATATCCGCTGAAAATGAGCATTCGACAACAACATCATCGTATAGTGGAAGAATAATAATGCATAGACCTATACCCAGTGGATAAACAATAAGATCAATTGCAGAAGAAAAGCCATATTCAGGAATCCAAAAAGTAAAAGAAAGATATGTCAAATAAATAGAGGTATAATATTAATGACAAACATCTTTTTATTTTTATCGCAACTCATATCCCATGTTAGCATTCACATATGATGACCTAGAATGAGTGATAACATCACATAACAATGGTATACTATTAATAGTGAAGTTAGCCAACGTATAACTCAAAAGGGTGATGATAGACAATCGGAGCTCGTAAACATATTATATATAAGTACTTATGATAAAATGAGATGAGTATTGGCGCTAACCTCAACTTAGAAAATCTTGATTGTCTTTATCAAGGTAAATACAAATGTACTATAGGAGCTAAACATAGATGTTGTACTTTGAAAATAAGAGTATAAGAATATAATCCAATGTTTATTCATGGAAACAGACACACATTTCCTCATACAAAGTCATATTGGCATCCTGTAATTTTTACGGTCCACTTATGCCTTAGGTACCCAATTAATGGAAAAGTAGCAGTCATAATAGGAAATCAAAAGAATTTTATGGAATGTTATGCAACATCCACGACACTTAAATCATACCAAACATAAAAAGAATAGGTTATTATAGGTTTAATGGATGACCCAAAAATTCTATTTATCACCTAATACACCAACGAAAGTTTTAAATAATATACAGATAGAAGAAGGAAAGAAACTAAAGAACGACTGAGATACTTCAATAGATCTCAGGTATAAAATATTTTATTTTTCACAAATATAATTTATATATGTTTGTATTAAACATACAAGATGTAATATGAGTCCAATATATATTTATTTTTCATCAAATCTTGTTAAACAGCAAACTTTGGCATATCGTACAAAAGAGGGGATCGTACTCCCAACAAAAATTTAGGGAAATTGTTGAGGAAGTAGATAGGTTAACTATTGCACGACATATAAGAGATTCCCATTACCCAATATGGATAGACAATCTAGTCTTGGTCATGGAGAAAAATGGTAAATGGAGGATGTGCATAGACTTCACAGACCTAAACAAGGCATGCCCAAATTGTCATTCTCATCCATCGAAGATTGACCATATGGTAGATACAACATCCGTGAATATAATAATAATCTTTATGGACGGATTCTTTGGTTATAATCGTAGGAAGAAGATCAAGAGCATACAACTTTCATAACATAAAATGAATTACATTGCTACAAAGTAATGTAATTTGGATTGAAAAATGTTGGAGTAACATATCAACGGCTAGTAAAAAAAATATTCGTAAATCTGTTGGGCTGAAACATACAAGCTTGTATTTGATAACATATTAGTTACTAGTCTTTACGAGGAGGATCCTCTAGCTAGTTTGAGCGAGACTTTCATAAATTTGAGTGAGAATTTCTTGTGCTACATGGTTAGGGAAAAAGAAATCAAAAGAAATCTTATATAGTTTACCAACTTAGATTTAATAGATCCACTAAGAAATTCAAATGAGGTATAAACTATAGTCGGAAGATTAGTTGTACTAAACTATTTTTATCAAGATTTTTAGATAAATGTCATCACTTTTACAATGTTGAGATAAGCAAAGAAGTTCAAGTGGACTTCATCATGCGGTAAAGATTTTAATAACATAAATAAAATTGTGGCTTCTCCCAAAGTATTAACGAAACCTTAGCAACGAGAGTCTTTATATGTGTATTGTGTAGTCTCATATTAAGCCGTCATTGCAGTATTAATCATGAAGGAAATAAGAAAATCTAAAGCAATATACTATGTAAGTAAATCATTATAACATGATGATACTAAACACTTATAATTATATAAACTTTATTTGGAATTAGTAGTTGCAGTTAGAAAAATAAGTTTGCACTTCAAAGCTCATACAAAAATATTCCAATCTTCTTTTCCCTTAAAAGTTGTGTTATATTAACCAGATGTATCTGGAAGACTGACCAAGTGGTCAGTAGAATTATAAGACTAAAATATGTACTTTGAACCAAGAATAACAATAAAATTACAAGTTTTGGCAGACGTATTGATAGAATTTCAATATGAAAGACCAAAACTTATGAAAGACCAATCTTAAGTTACATGAAAAAGTTATAACTCATGGAGAAAGTAACAATCAAGGTCAAGATCAGAAATCCAGCTCATACCATCAACATGATTTATCTTAATCAATCCATAAATTTTGATAATTTAGCCTCAAATAACGAAGTAGATTATAAAACAACAATTGCAGGACTACGACTAGCAACAATTTTTGGGTCTAAAATAGTTCAACTCCATAAATTCAAATTTATGGTTCATAAAAAACCAGGCCAATCTAAAGCTAAAAAATAAAACAATGCCCAATACTCAAAAGAACTTTGGCACCAAGTTGTCCAATTTAAGCAAGTTGAATTTCAACAAGTTCCAAAAGCTAAAGGTATAACCATTGGTGTGCTAAACAACTTCGGCTTTTAAATCTTCAAACCCAAAAGTAATCTTTCTGGAAATACCATTTATCACCTCATCAAATTAATTTATATTAATGTTTATATATAAAAAAAGATAGTAATAAAAGAAAAATAAAAATAAAAATCTCGAATCAATAAATACCTCGTTAAAGGAATATTCATTGAAGATGAGATCTAAACAAGAAAAATAAAAACAAAGTTGACAACATTTGTATCGATATCATACACGTTATACAAGCGATGATTAACCAAACCATTACTTAAGTGTTTAGACCATAATGGAGAAACCTTTATTGTATAAGAGTTACATAATGGAAAAAGAAGTGTTCATTGTGGCTACAAGGTACTTTAGTGAAAAGTTATACTTTAGGGTTATTATTAGCCTATAATAATAGAAAACACTGAGAAAAAGGTCAAGCAGTGTGTCATATGCCAACGGTTATCTAAATCTATATAAGTCCCGAACGTATTACTGGAAACATTATCAGAAACAATCACATTAGATAAATGGGGTATGGATATTGTATGTCCCATACCAAGATCTTTACGAGGAATAAAATTTATACTAGTTATCATAGATTACTTATCAAAATAGATAGAAAAACATACGTTATTAAACATCACGACAAATAAAGTTATTAGTTTCATGAAGTTAAACATATGCTACGTATATGGAATTTCATGGGTCATTACAGTAGATAATGTAGCTTAATTCCAAAACGACAAACTCACAAGGTTATGTGCTCAAAACAAAATACATTTGTTTCCTTCCACTTTCCATACACATAACAACCAAGTGGAGATCCCAACATGACCATTATGAATGGTATCAAGAAAATGTTAGAATGAACTACAAGAACTTGGTCAGAATTTCTATAAATTTTCTTATGGTTATACAAACTAAACCTATATTAACAACATAAGAATCACATTTGTTATGGTGTATGGAATGAAAGAAGAATTACGAGCTGAAATATGTACGTCATATCATATAATTTTAACATATGATGAAACAAAAAAGTATATAAACCATAATATTACAAGTATAGAGTTAGATTTGATTGAAGATAAAATGGTTGAAGCACACTTTCAGTCATAATATTACAATTCCTTAATGAGAAATAGATATAACTTAAAGTAAAATTCATGAGTTTTAAACCAAGGGATAAGATTTTGAGAATAATTTTAAGAAGACATTCGACATTGATAAAACGTTTCTCTAAATATTTTTATTAGTGTTCTTGATATTGATGAGTTCGGAAATATTCACCACTCACTATAGAAACCGGACAAGGGCAATTCAGACAATAATCACCCACTGAACTATCCGAACAAGACAAAACTACTAAATAACTAATCACCTTTTAACTAAGCTAATTGCTAATCTGCTTAATAAACTAATGGGTTTTTGAACTCGACCCGGTTTCACAAATTTGACCCGAAAGCCCATATAACCCATAATTAAGGTATAAATACCCAACCACTTTCATTAATGAGGGTAATGAACATTTAATACAACCAGACAACTTAAATCTCTCACTACTACACACTTAAACATTTAATACCTTTGAAACACCACAAAACACCTTACGAAATTACCCTCAGTCAAAAATAATTCACACTAGATATCATTATGACATCTCTCGAGTTCAATAACATCTCAGTGCAATGAAATAGATAAATCATAATCAATTACATCAACAAAACCATACCTTTGTGAATGTTTGCTTGGTATTTTTCCTTTATATCTCATCAGGTGATAACTGTCAAGATCATGTGGCTCTTTTGTCTAATTATCAGAAGGCTCTGGAACACCAGACCCTCAGTCATCTTTGGACTCATGCATTAGGTGAACTTCCTATGTACGACCCGAAGTTGAACTATGTCCAAAATTTTTTTTTTGTGTAAGCGTCTCTAACTTCACTTTATAGATCAGACTCATCATTAACTTCACATCTATTCTCGATAGTACTAGGTTGAGTATCTACCACCTTCTTGGCATGTCCTCCTCAATGAAATCAACATCCATGCTTATTATATCCGTTTGATTTCAAGTTTCAGAGCACCATAACCTATACCTTTTTACTCATTCTGGATAGTCAAGGAATACATATTTCAGTGCTTTTGGCTTAAGCTTATCTTGCTTCACATATGCGTAAACAACACAACCAAAAACTCTCAAATATTTCACTTAGTTTTTTATCCAGTTCATGTCTCTTCAGGATAAAGAAACTTAAGTGTTGTAGATGGAATCATGTTGATGATATGCAATCATTTTAAAATCTTATCCCCATACCTCCGTGAAATAGTCATTTATCAACGAAATAAAGTAACTTACAACACCTATGGTAGGTTTATATGCCAGATCTCAAAGGTCTGAATGAACATAACCAATAAATTTATTAGTTATATTCTTGGGCAAAACTTTCACCCTCTTTCTCTTACCCAATACACAGTTTTAAAAAAGATTAGTTTCTTAACTGTGGTACCATCTAATAGCTTTTGTTTACTTAGTTCACCGACTCTATTCTCACTTAAATTCCCCACATGATAATGTTATAACCCGGTAAAAAACTTAACCATAGTAGACACACACCCTACCATTATGGAGCCCTCAAGAACTAATAAATCATTAGTCATATTGGCTTCATAACAACACAGGAGCCTTGAAAGACCTTAAGTCTTCCATCTCCACACCAAAAAATAAACCTATACTCATCTAACATCCCAATAGGAAGAATGTTACATTTAACTTCGGGTACATACCTTACATTGTTAAGAACTATCTCAAGTTTTGTAGAAAACTTGAGCTAAATTGTTCAAATCTTCTTAATGAATCCCTTTTAACATCATAATATTTTTCATTCTCGATAATAACCCTTTCACCATCAAACATTATTAGGTCTTCAAACCAATCCTTATTGGAGGTCATGTGAAATGACGCACACGAATCTAACATCCATTTATCATTATACCTTCACGAATATGAAGTCATTAACCCATTAACATACTCACATTTATATGCATCATTACATCATCTTCAACTTTGATCTTCTGATAGTTGTTACTATTTTCCTTATATGGGAAGCTCCTACTAACATGTCATTTATTCTTGCATACCAAACATATCATTTTTGAACCAGTCACAACCCTTTTGGACTTAAACCGAGAGTTTCTTCTTATGTTTCCTAAATATTTCTTACCCTGCATGCCCCTCAGACTTAATTTTTTCCATTTGGGAGTCATCATTTACAACATTTTTCTTTTGAATATTTGTGGAGTTCAATGTGCTCTTCAATTCAGACATCATAATGGAGTCTTTGTTATAAAGCATGATGTTCATGAAGTGTTTGTACTCATATGATAAAGAGCTTAAAATGATGATTATTTGATCCTCTTCCACCTTCACACTAACAACACTAAAGTTGAGTATGATTCAGTTGTAATCATTTAGGTGCCTTATGAAATCTAGTCATAATCATTTTAAAGATATTTTTATCCAAAACATATGGTTCTACCTAAAACACTATATTAATAGATGAATAGAGTTTTGTAAGTTTCACAGTAAAGTTTGATTTATAAAATATTAAAATAATTAGATAAAGAACACGAAATTACTTGCAACAAATGTTTTAGTTTTGCTCTTTTCCGTTTTTTCATGTAAGTTGTCTTGTTTCAAGTTATATAAGTTTTTGTAGGTATATTATTTTTACCAAAATTATATGATTTTATTTATAATCAATTAATATTAATAATTTATACATCACTTTAATTCAATTTTGTACATTTCAATTTAATATAGTTTTACATTCTTTTAATATAAAGATACACCTGATTTGGGATTGAAAATAGCGGAAGCCGTAAAATATTTTGTAAATGATAGACAATGTTATGAAAGACATTGTGGCAAATGTACTTCTCATAAATGTATATTTTTTATATACGGATGTCTACTTCGCAATCGAGGCCAAAAAACAATGTGTAACCCTCTATATATCCACCATATTTTTTTGTTGCTTAGAATAAAATATAATAATCATTTTATTTTAATTTTATTATTACTCGTACAATTATATATCTATAAAGTTGTAGGGTTTATCCAAAAATATCCTCTAATTTTAATATTTTTTCATATATAAGTACTTTTATTATTATTTGGATATAAAATAAAGTATCTTTTTTTTCTCCCGTTTCAAATCAACCACAACCATCGCTGATGTCGCCAGCCACCAATGTATTTCCATGCGTCGATTCTAAGAGAAACAGATTGGTTCTAACACCAAAGAAAGCTGTTTTTTTAGTAGAAGTTGGTGCAGCTATAAGAGATGGAATAAAGCTTATCCTTCATGCGCAAATCCGTAGCGAATCCATCAACATATTGGCAACCGTTGTTATTTATCATCCGCTCCTCCTCTCCTTTGAATGGCCAACAAATAAACTAACAAAGACGAGCAATTTGGCAAAAGACTACGACAAGGCTGGAAAATGTCAGCCCTTATTCTCTTTGGCAGCCTCGCTACCATCACAACCACCGAACTTTTTTAATTGTCAATGAAGATAACATAGATGTAGCAACACAATACAAAGAATAAATAACAAAGATTCTACAACACTAAACACAATATACACATAAACAGGTTCCGGAATTCCCCCCAAGCAACTTTGTGTCTGGTTTTTTAATATGAGTAATATGTGTTTCCATAAGGTGTGATTGGCATATGTAAGTGTACATGTAGTTAAAATATGTAGTAAGACCATTGGGCATGAGTTTGTGTAGTATATATAGGTTTGTGTCCACACCAGTAACATTCATGCTGAATGACAATATATAGTATTTTACTTATGGATAATTAATAGCATATATGGTTACAACATAATATAATTTACAATATACATATAAGAGATGATGGTTATCCTATATTTTAAATACATCACATTAACCATGCATATTGTATTCAGTTTATTGTATCGTGTGTGTTGTTTGTGTATGTGCGTGCAGTAGTATGTGGTGTGGTTTATTTCTGTATGAGGGTAATTTTGTAAAGTGTTTTGGGTGTTTTGTATAATTTAATGTTTAGAGTAGCGAGTAGTGAGATAATTAAGTTGTGTGCTAGTGATAAATTCTGATAACCCTCATTAATGAAAGTGGTTAGGGTATTTATACTTAATTGCTGACCCATGGGCTTATTGGGTCGGATCGTGAAGTCGGGTCAAGTTTAAAAACTCATTAGTAATCTGGTTTGAAGTGACCAACAACTAGCTTGGTCAGCATTTATTATATTTGTCATGTTTGGAATTTTATAATAGTGGTCATGGTTCGAACTTCCCTTTGGATTAAGTCAGTTCATAATAACTAAAATATCTGATCTCATCGGTATGTATAATAATATGTGAAAACATGGAGCACATGCACAGTTTGTGTTTGGAGGGACACCGAACAGTTGAAGGGTCGTTTATATTATCTTCATAAGTTGCACATGCGGATATTATCTTTGGATGGATGAAAGATCTTCATTTGTGAGTAAGAGTTATACACCAGAACACAGTCGAATCAGCATGTATGCATTGGTGACTCCGAGCTGGATGGAAGTGAAAGTGAAAAAGGTGGCTTCATGGGACATCCTCTGTGTGTGTTCTGCAAGTCTTCATTTTATGGAGATAATGAATTGTACTTGCATATGTCTACCAAACACTTTATCTGTCATTTATGTCAAAGACAACATCCTGACCAGTATAAATACTATAAGAATTATGTCGACTTCGATATTTATTTTCGCAGACAACATTGTATTTGTGAGGATGAATTCCAACTTGCTAAGAAATTGATTGTATTCCGAATTGAAACAGAGTTGAAGAGGCATAATACAATCGAAAATGGGGGTCGTATGTCCCATTCTCAATGGAGTGCTGCTCTTCAGTTCCTTTCTAGCTTTACATATCGACGAAACAATGAACATGATCGACCGGGAAGAGGACGGACCTTCAGCGTGACTTTGGTGGTGATGAAATTTATTTATCCATTGAGGCAAGTCCTGTGATAGTCAGAGCTAAAGCCGGCCTCCATGTTTCATCACCATCTTCTAGTGCGCAAGGTTTTTATGAAAGTGGATTCACTAATGAGTTTGATCCTCTAATACACCCATTTGAATGGTTGGCAACGTCTAATGGACCGCCTTCAATATATCGTCATGCTACAAACAACACCGCATCTGCATTGGTTACTGGGAGTAGACCTACACTACCAGGTTTGCAGAGATCATGCCATGCTCAAGATAGGCAAGCAGTTATTCGCATTGCAGCTGGTTCCGCATGGAATGCTAGAAATGCCAATAAGATCACTCACTATGAATTAGCTCCAAATCTCGTTCATTTAAGACCGGTGGAACCGTCTACATCTGATTTCCCTCCACTTCATCTCAATCGCAGTAGACAGTTAGAACCATCTATTCTGATTTCCCTCAAGTTAATTTCAATCGTAACAAACACTAACATCACCATGCTCACGGAAGGACAAACAAAATACAGAGGCTCTTCATCTAGATAAAACGCTAGAGATTAATAAAAAGCAAAAATGTTATAAGCCAAATGATCTTCATCTCCATAATAGAAATGACTATGAGCAATTCATCTTCATGACAAAATAAGGCTACAATCCAAATAATCTCCATGACACAAAGGATTTACACCAAGTTATCTCCATGATATGCGCCCACTAATCACCATAATATACGCCAAGTCATCTATGTGGTAAAAAAAGCTATAAGTTTAGTGATCTCCATCTATACGATAGAAAACGGCTATAAGCTTAGTGATCTCCATCTCCACGATAGAAAACGGCTATAAGCTAAATGATTTCCACCTCCACGATAGAGAAAATGCTATAAGCCAAATGATCTTCATCTCCACGACACAAAGGATATAAACTAAGTTATCTCCATGCTATATACCAAGTGTTCTTCGTCTTCATCTCATGTTTTCGCCTTTTATGTATTTGTTGCATACTTCTCTCTATCCTTACAACCCCGTGAACGGGTCACTAGCCACGCCTACGAGTTACGCCATGTGTCATAGTGAGCCCAGAACATTTATCTATATTAATACGAACGGGCTAATTGTCCACGTGTACGGACTACGTAAGGTCCATACTGAACCCGATACTTTGGGCTGGTATTATTAAGTGAAATAAGCAAACTGATCAAGTATCAAACCCTTTTTGGGCCACGGAATTGGTCGAAACGACTGCATCGCAAATAAGCCGAGGGGCATGTCTCACTCAAAGCTACACAATGAGCCATACTGAGCTCGATCTTGTAAGGAAATGTTAGGACACCAGAAAAGTTATACAACACATAGATCTCCACTCATATAAATTATAACCATGCATTACGTCAATCGCTACCAAGATCATTCTCATACAAACGTCACTATGTTGCTTACATGCTCACTATCTAAACAAAGTCACCTATGACATTCAGTAAATTCTCCAACACAAGGTCCACGACATTTACAACATAAAGCAAGTACACCTAAATATGGTTTCTACTTCATCCTTCACCAAAGACTATCAACCTACTAATTGTTAGTTATACTCTTTTATTTTGGCAAAATAGAGATTTTATCCTTAAGCGAGGTTTTAACCGATAAAGGTTTTTAATGAGGCATGCATAATTAAGTACGAACCAAATTGGAGACGTCTCTCATAGCAGTTTAGCTAGGAAAATCAATATAGCCAATCCATGAGGCTTTCCAAAGTCTAACCGACATGTCTAGCATAGTTTCTTCGGCATGATCAACGACGCCACAACATAAAAGATAAATGAAGATAGATCTACAAAAATTGACCAAATAAAACAAACAAACTCCCTCAAAAGTAAAGAAGAACAAGAAGATTACACTATTCAGATATTATATGTGACCATTATATAGTCCTTAAGTTTTGCTACACTCCATGATAAAGAAATATTCCGTATATAATATCCGAATAAAAATACAGTATATTTATAAATTAATTAAGCATTTATTATTGGATATTTATTATTTTTATTATGTACCTGATATAAATAAATAAAAAGAGGGAGAAACATTTATGTAATAAATAGAAATAAACAGGGAGAGAAAAAAGGTCTCGTATAATTTTATAAATAGGAGTTGAACTCGAGATATAAATGGATTATATTTTAAGTATAATATCATTTTATACTATTTTATAATTCTCTCTCTTTTCCTTCTTAAACGATTATGGTGTTTGATTAGAGTTTTGACCCTAACACACTAAATCAATTAGGGATTATTATTAAAACAATGTATGTTTGACAACTTGTTTCACTATTTGAAAAACTGTTTCGTAGTAAATATTTAGTAGCTGTTAGAAAACTAGAGTAGAAAACAATAACTTATTACAGTAAATGAAGAGAAGATTCACCGGAAGGTCCTCGAAAGAAATGAAACAAGAGAAAGTTTTTTGGGATACAACAATTTTTATAAACTCAAATGCATGAAACAAAAGATGAGTTTAGATTTGAAAAAGTATCATAAGAAAGAGAGAGATGATCTTAAGAGAGAATTTATTAATTTTATGACATTGTGTTAACTTTGTTGAAATGTCTACATATTTGTAGAAGTGATAAACTATTCAAAATAATCGTAAACATTCATAAAACTTGAGGTAAAGCCAAACGCTTTCAAAAGGCACATTTTTAATAAACTCATATTTTGTATAAAAGACATAATCAAATGTACATAAAAAATACAAATTTTCTCAACGTGATCGCGATCAACAGAAGTTTTCCTTGCCACGATCATTATATAATCGTTGCAGCAAAGTTTTGCTCGTTGCGATAGGATCGGTTGCTGATGGTGGTGAACTCTTTGGACAATGCAACTATGATTAGGAAGTTCAAGTAACCTTATTGTAGAGCCACTGATTCTGATCAGCTCAACTCTTTTTCAGATCAACCTCATTTAATTTACATTTCCAATAGTCCCTCACTTTATTAAACATACTATCACCTAATACATCTTTAACAACTTCTTTACTGTATTTACGATATGACATCCTATTCAAAAACAAAATAAAAGCATATATGTAACAAAGATGAGAAACATGTATTTTCGATTTTATCTAAAACACTTTATCAGTAGAGGTGTTTTGTAAAATATAAAAATACTAGATAAAGAACACGAAATCACTTGCTACCACTCTTTTGGTTTTGATCCTTTTTGTTTTTTCATGTTAGTAAGCTTGTTTCTAGTTATATAGGTTTTTTTAGGTATATTATTTTTTTCAAAATTATATATTTTATTAATAAGAAATTAATATGATAATTTATTCATCGATTTAATTTAGTTTTATACATTTTGATGTAATATAATTTTATATTTTTTTAAAATATAAAAGTGCACCTTATTTGGGATTGCAAGAAAACGGATGTCGTAAAATTTTGCGTCAATGATATTGATAAGCAATGTTGTGAAAGATATTGTGGCAATCCACCTATATTCTTTATAGGTGGATGTTCCTCAAACACAATGAGGCTGTTAAAACCCCTTACGCATCCATCCAATTATATTTGCTAGAATTAGAGTGGGTTTCACTTTAGCAACAATAAATTATAATAATCATTTTAATTTTATTATTATTGGTATAACTAAATATCGGTAAAGTTGTAAGATTTATTCAAATATATTTCCAAATTTTAATATTTTTCATACATAAAATAAAGTTTATAAAAAAAATTCATGGATTGAGTTATTTTACTATAAAATTAAAAAAAAAACTAGTCAATAACGTTTACATATTGAAATATTTGATTATTTTTTTTAAACATGATAAA
Organism: Limnanthes douglasii subsp. nivea; assembly: GCA_036936605.1. Taxonomy (NCBI): domain Eukaryota; kingdom Viridiplantae; phylum Streptophyta; class Magnoliopsida; order Brassicales; family Limnanthaceae; genus Limnanthes; species Limnanthes douglasii. Next base: position 1,094,018 of record JAUPFV010000001.1, read on the forward strand.
AAAATATATTATCTTCAACTATACTATTTATATTTCAATGCTTCGGGGTGTATATAAATTGAAAGAAAAAATAAAATTATTCTCAACTATTTTTTATAATCTAACATAGAATTGTATTAAATAAGATAAAATATTATATATAATGAAATTATGTTTTATTTGGTTAGTAGTTTCATGACCACTAAATTATAAATATTTTACTGTAAGATAATAAGAAAATTAAATTTTACTTTATATAATGACAACTGTTGTTATATGATTGCTAAATATGAGTTTTTAATCATATACATACTATCTTTGTTTGTTTCCAAGTTTAATAGTTATATATATGACAGATATGGTAAATAAATTATAAATTAAAATATCTAATTTTGAATATTAATGTCTACAAGTTCAATTATATTAGATATATGAATATTAATACTAATATTATTGTTACTTTTTTTTATAATAATGATTAATTTTATATTATATTTTTTTTAGGTTATATTTTTAAAATAACAAATTTGATTTTTATTTTTATCCTAACTAAAGATAGCTACCATATAAAGTACATATTCTATTTTTATTAACGGTTATAACGAAGGTAAATCGGATATATATAAAAAAAAAAATAACGAAGGTAAATTGATTTTTTTTGGTCGAACAGTAAAAATTGGTCTGACCAAACGTAGAATATAAGATTTCTACTATACTTCCTTATATTAATCTAGTGGATACACTCTTATTATATTTTAAATTCGTTGATGAGAAAATAAAATAAAAATTAGAGAATAAGTTATTATTTGAATTTTAAGCGTAAAAAATAATATAATTACAAGTAGTTGATCAAATACATAACATGCTTGACATGATTAATGTAAAAATATTTATTGAAATTTTGATACGTAGATATAAAATATCTGTTAGATTAACTATTAAAATATATTATTAAAACCAAATTATTAGGTTATTAATTTTATAATCAAATACTTTACAAAATCATACTATCCCGCTTTGTTATTATTTTGTCTACTACTGTTTTTTTATTCTTCCTTTTTAATTATTAATTTATCTTTAATAAAAGAGTTATTTTCATAAAATACCAATATAAGAATCAAGTGTCATTTTAGTCCACTTATATGTTTTATTCCATCTACGTATCGAACTAGTTTAATTCTTCTATTTAAATATAAATTATTTTTGGAAATCCAAAATTACTCTTCATATCAATATCAGGATGCCTCTAATTCAATTCAAGATAATACTCCGTACTATCTCTTCCGAATGTTGTTAACCTCTAAGATTTGTTTTTGGAATATTCCTAATTCAGTAGCATCTCTTCATTAGGAAACCTCAAGAGGCTTGAGATTATTAATTTTTTCACTCGGATATCGTAGAATTTTCGTACGAGATACTGTTAAAGATAGGTTCGATCGAGATATTGAATTCTTTGTAAAAAGTGTGCAAGACACGATATGACATTTACAAAGATGGGCCAATGTGAAAATTGATCGACATGAAAAACAACGGGAAGCTTTATCGTATAATGTGTGACCTCGAGGTCATGTATCGCCACGATTAGATCGTAGCGGGTGATTGTTTGGTCGACCACAACGTCGAATCCTTTGCTACTGATGGAATCCAAATATACACTTAGATATTGGTACGGTTTAAATATTGTTTTAAACTAATATATTCTTTGTTTAAATTTATATATATATATATATATATATATATATATATATATATAATTGATCAAATTTTTTTATCGATAGACTTTGATTAATTGATACCGTATAATATAAAATAAATACAATATAAAAAATTGAGGTTGGATGAATTGTAAAAATAAAAAATATAGTTTATAAAACATTATATAATAAAAATATAATTTACAAAGATATTTTTAGATTTCTTGAATACTCATTAATATGTTTTCGATATACTTAATGACTACCATAATATTGGTTATTAAGACATTCAAATCTTATTTACTTTAAGTTTATCCTACAAAAACTATATTTTATTGTACAATTATTTTAAATATGGTTATTATCTAAAATGTAAAATTCCTTCTACCTAAGTCACTGTATTAATAGATGAACATAGTTTTGTAAGTTTCACAATAAACTTAAACTAAATTATTACCTAAACTATTTATTTTAAATAAATATGTTTAATTCTCATTTACTCTAAGTTTATCATATAAAACAAAATATGATCATACCATTATTTTAAATATTGTTATTACCTAAAACAGAAGATCTTTTCTAAAATTTTATTATTATCTAAAACATATGGTTGTACCTAAAACACTATATGAATAGATGAATAAAGTTTTGTGAGTTTCACAATATATTTTGTTTGTAAATTATAAAAAAAACTAGAGGAATAACACAAAATCATTTATCACCACGGTTTTGGTTTTGCTCCTTTTCGTTTTTTTATGTAAGTGAACTTGTTTCAAGTTATATAAGTTTTTAAGTATGTTATTTTTTTCAAAATTATATATATATATATATATATATATATATATATATATATATTAATAATAAATTAATACAATATTTTATTCATTAATTTATATTAGTTTTATACATTTTGATGTAATATAACTTTATGTTTTTTTTTAAATATAAAGGTGCACCTTATTTGGGATTGCAAGAAGTGGAAGCCGTAAATTTTGCCAAAATGATAGGCAATGCTGTGAAAGACAATGTCGCAAAGGTATTTCTCCATGATGTATTTTTTTATATGCGGATGTCTACTTGGCAATCGAGGCCTCAAAACACAACGGACACAATGGGACGGTTAAAACTCGTTACACATCTGCCCAATTTTATTTGCCAGAATTATAGTGGGTTTCACTTTCAGAATTGTAAGCAATAATAAATTATAAAAATCATTTTAATTTTTTTTATTATTGATATAACTAAATATCTATAAGGTTGTATGGTTTATTCAAATATATTTTCAAATTTTAATTAGTTCGCTTTGATATTATTTTTTCTAACACTATTTTTTTATTGTTTTTTTTAATTATTAATTTATTTTTAATAAAAAGGTTATTTCAATAAACATACCAATATAAGGTTCAAATGTCATCTTACTCCATACTCAGATGCCTAATTCCATCTGCATATCAAACTCGTTTAATTATTCTATTTTAATATCAATTATTTTTAAAAATCTAAAATTATCCTCGATATCACGATAACTCTAATTCAATTCAAGATAATCCGTACCCAATACCATCTCCTCCAAACGTCGTTGGTACCGCAATTTCGAGATAATTCATAAATCTCTAAGATTTGTTTTTGGAATATTTCAAATTCAATAACATATCTTCATTACAAAACCTCAAGAGACTTGATATTATTATTTTTTCCACTCCGATATCATAGAATTTTCATACGAGATACTGAATTCTTTGTAGAAAGTGTGCAAGATATGGTATGACATTTACAAGGATGGGTCGATGTGGAAATCGATTGACATGAGAAACAATGGGAAGGTTTATCGTATAATGTATGACCTTGAGATCATCTATCACCACGATTAGACTGTAACAGTGATGGTTTGGCCGACCTCAACGTCGATTCCATTGCTACTGATGAAATCCTGGTATACATTACATATAGGTACTGTTTTTATGTTATTATTTGGTTTTGAGGATATATGACATAAAGAGTTAATTAGGGTAAGAAATAGCATTGTAGAGTAATCTGCATATAAGTTCGGGTCTGTATCTTGCGTTTACTGTGTATGGAATCTTATTTGGATGTTGAATTATGTTAATTTTGCTTTAATATTTCTAGAAAGTTAATTATCTTCTAGTTTGTTCAAGTAGATTTTTAAAACACCGCATCTTAAGAACCATTGTTTTATTAATTTACATAACAGTGGATGTTTTAACTATTGTATAGACTATTGTGTAGGTCTTATTGTTCTCACTATCTATTATTCACTGATTATATTGAAATATAGATGTTGTGATAAAAAAAATCGGGAAATTATTTATCTTTCAATTTTTATATGTTTTGAACTCACTGTTGTATTTCCAGATATGTACGTTAGCGACTGGTTTGCAGTCGATGGACTCAATCGAATGATTGCTTATCAAAGTGTATTCAACCTTTGTTCTGATTCTCTTACTGGTGGGATAGACATAGTCAGATGACTCCCAATTAAGATTCATAATAACCTTAGCTGTAGGGTACGAGTTCCACTAATTAGATACATTTGTCATGTACTTATAGTCGTGCCCAAAATGATGATACGGAGCAGTTGTTGGCCTTAAAACTCCACTTCCGTGACTTTCATGGCCATTTTTACAACAAGTTGATAAGGAAAAGCCCAAGTTATTGGGCAAGATCCAGTTTCCACAATAATAAAAGTACCCCGGCAATTCTTACACGAAAGTCGCTTATAAATGTACTTACGAAGATACTCATACTGAATTTTACAAGTGGTGCAAACAATCCAAAAGCTACCATTGATAGAGTGAGAGGTAGAAGAGTTAGATACAACTCCAAACGTCTGTCCGCTTCTTCTAAGATCGTACAAGCTTTTTGCAGTGTTATCCGACAAGAGTTTTCACGCTTCATGTGCTAGTTTGAAAGCCCCATCAGACCCAACACTCTTTTTTTCATCAGGGTGGAGCATTACAACCATCTTTTTATATCACTTCTTCATGACGGTGATATCACCAAAAGTCCTTAATCCAAGAATTGAGTAATAATCGAGCTCCCCATTATATCTAACTTCTGAAGTAATATAAACATCAAAGGTTTCCACCATCTGAGATATGCCCTCCAGTTCTGGATACATAGATTTAGCCTAAACTGCGTAGCTCTTGGCTCCTCTAAAGTCATTTTCAACAAATCACTTGTTAGCAAGTTCTTTGGCTTAAAGGGCCTCATCTTTCTGGGCATCAATATCAACCTCCATCTCATTGATATCCTTTTCTAACTTCACCCCACATGCAGTTGTGACTGTTCCTGCCATGGTTTCTTCGATGTAGCAAGCTCTATATCATTTGTTGATTTTAATTCCTCATCTTCAATTATAATATCTTTTTTCCTTAACTCCACATTGTTTAATGGACCTAAATCCTTAAACATAATATACTCATGAGACTCTATAGAGTATGTTCAATTTAATTAATTGTTAACAACTGCGGCTTTTACTATCTTAGACTCCTTGCTAATGACAATCTTAGACTCATTCACAATCTCTGTATTCTTTTGAAGTGGAGTTTAGGTTTCAAGTTTACTTTTTACAGGGTCTGCAGGTACTGAATCTTCATAAATTGGTCAATCATTTAATGCTCAAATAATCGGGGATAATACCAGTGAATAAATAGGGATAATAAGGAAACTTTTAAGCTTATTATCTTCAATGCACCTGACATTATCTTTGGAAAACATCCCAGTTATAAGGTTTTCAACAGTTGTCTCATACAGAACAATTCGACTTCTAATTAAGAGCTTATCTTTGCACATAATATCAGGAGGCATCTCTCTAACGACATACATTATGACAGTAAATTCATAAGTTAAGTTTGGCTTGACAATCCCAATATTTGGTCAGTTGAAATGAGCATGAACTCTGTTTATTTATTTCAAATTTGAATTTTTTAACTCCCTGGATGAATCTCCAGAAGTTTCATAGTCACGTAGCTCGTTTGTTGTCCGGTTGACCTAATCCTAATTTTTGTAGAGTCAAAATCCTACCAGCTTCGATTTCAGTAAAAAAATATTTTAGAGAGATTGTAGAGAGAGATTGAAACAATATAAATATGTGTGAAAAAACGAGTTTGGTGGTGTTGAACCTTTTAATATTGCTAATTAACAATATTAAAATAATTAATACTGCTAATTATCAGTATTACATTTTTAACAATATTAATTTTAACAGTTTTTTATTTCTGAAACATATCATATAAACTACTTGTTTGATTCTTCTCGTAAATATAAACATAAAAGTAGTTTGATTTCTATTTTTAGAATTATAATTCAAAAGGTACGAAATTTAATAAAAGAGAGAAAAAAACTTGTTTTTTTAGAAGTTAGTGTGTAATATTTGATGGTTCCAAAAATATCTGGGGCTGAATATTGAATGAATTATGTAATGGAATTGTGTGAAAGGAATAAATACAAGGTTTTAGAGAGGGAAAGTAGTCAAATCAAAGTACCAATCATTAGAAAGTACCTTTTTCCAAAAGGGGGATCTTTTCTTATATAGGATCAGTGCTAGGCTCAACTGACACATGCTATGTGTAATTAATTACATATTAGCCCTCCTAAATACACTTGTTTTCTATGTTTCCTAATATTTACAAATAGGCTCTTATGTGTTTCTCTAATATCAATTAAACCCCATAATAATCTTGACGTTTTACGCCCTTATCAATAGCCCCTAGTTTTGCGGAGAGTAAAGCAAAAACTACTTGATCGTTGGGCTTTCTGGTTAAATATTCGCGCCACAAAATCTCCAAATCTTGTTTGCCCTGTCGTTGTCTATCGGAAGATACCGACGATGTGAACCATATGTTAATTGCCGATCTTTCCTTGCATGATCGACATACAAAAGTCCCGATGTCATCATGTTATGGGTCGAATTGCTGGTGCGTTGTTTCCTGAAGCGTTGATTTTAATTGAAGTTGCAATCAACCCCTTTAATCCAAGTTAATGGGCCTTGGTTCAAATTATCTTTTTCGAAAGCCCATTTCTTTCACTCAAAGAAGATATTTTCTTACTCATCCACGTGCCTTTCTTGGACTTGTCATCTATATTTGAAATCTTCGTCTGTTGAACTACCCAATGTGAGTATCATGAAACTAGCCCCCTGGGCATGTTAGAGTTGTCAAGGTGGACACATGTATTGCAATGACTTGAGTATGCCTTAACTAATGTTTTGGTTAAGCGACTCTTGATCTTCCCGACGCTCTTTTCGATAACTCTTCTCCATAGAACGAACCGTTCCCCTGCTTACTCGCATATAAATACTCTCACTTCTTCATTCTACCATTTCACCTGAGTTTTAGAGAGAGAAACACTTGCCATTATATCCATTTCCTAGAGAGAGAATCTTCGATATTGTTTATGAGAAGGCCCACTTCTCATACAGATCTAAGAAAAAGTCTGACAAACCTGAAAAACCAGTTTTCAGTTTCATCTATTATCTTAGTATCACTGAAAGGGCTGACGAATACTGAACCGCGGGATTAATCCACAAAGCCCTCATATCTCCATTGAGTTCAGATCCGTTGATTTTTTCAAAAACCCAAAAACCCAAGTTCGTCTAAAACTTCTTCAAATGCGAGTCCCTCGACTATCCCAAGGGTTTCTTTGAAAATCAGAAGATCCCGACGCTGCTACTCGTCCTACACATTCGAAAACCAGAGATCTAGATGTTGCTACTCGTCCTACACTTTTGAAAACCAGAGATCCCGTTGACCGAAAAAACAAAACTCTTTTCTTAAGCATGGGCGATTCTAGCTCTTCGTCTACCACTCCCGAGAACGTCCAGCTAACTCGGACCATCGTGGGGCGTCGAACCAGTCACAACACTGCAACTACTCCTAAATGGGTGGTACAACAAGATGAAAAAAGGAGGAAGCGTGAAGAGGCTACCTCTAAGAAAGTTGAGATCCCAGTACATGGTCATACTCGAGTTAACAACAGCTCTAGCATCGTTCTTGTGACTCCCTCTACCAAGGAGTTGACATCTACTAATAAAGCTTTGCCCGAGAAGGCCCAAAAATCCAAAACTGAAAAACCAATTCCCAAGCCTTCAAAAAAGGTATCTCTTTCAACGAGGGTTGAAACTCAGATTACCAAACCATCTATACCGAAAAATCCGGCGACTCAAACTACTCCTGTGGCTGGTGAAGCTGCCCTTCTGGTGGACACGGAACCCCTTCCCCTCGAGGTCGCCTAGGTCGTAAATGGCTACGACAATCTCCTATCTAGAGATCACATTATTTCTTTTTTTACCGGGAAATATCTGTATTACAATCCTGATGAAGAGGTCAGTTTAAAAAAGATCTAGGGGATTCCTAACTGTGTGAACATTCGATTCCTGAAGCCCGGTGAAACCCCCTTGTCAGTGGAGTCACGAGAAATAATGTTTTTTACTAAGCTCTTCAACTGGGGTCTGCGACTTCCTCTTGACCCCGAAATTTTCAGATATTTCGAGATCCTCCGGATCTGCCCGACCCAATTGACCCCTAACGCTTGGTACACTTTAATATCCACCATAATGGCCTCTTGACTAGCCGAGGTTCCGATATCTATCGAAGAGTATATAGGTATATCTGGACTATCTAAGTCCCCCAATTTTCCCTTCTTTTACTCTTCCCTTGCCAATCCAAAAAAAATAGTAAATAACTTATTGGAAGCTGACATGTCGTGGAAGTACTAGTTTCTCTTCATCAGTCGTGCCTGGGAAAATGGACGACCATACTCTAAGGAACACCCGAGGCGCTTGACTTACAAATGGACTCTTGAAGGTTTGTGTACATGCTCATATACATTTTTTTAGAGAGAGAAAGTAGTCAAATCAAAATACCAATCATTAGAAAGTACCATTTTCCTAAAAAAATGATCTTTCCTTATATAGGGTCAGTGGTGGGCTCCACTAACACATGCTATGTATAATTGATTACATATTGGCCCTCCTAAATACACTTGTTTTTTATGTTTCCCAATATCTACAAATAGGCCCTTATGTGCTTCTCTAATACCAATTAAACCCCATAATAATCACGACGTTTTACGCCCTTATCTTTATTAGAAAATAAGGGTATTATAGTATTTTCTTACGTACTTTGTACCAAATGTTGATAATCATTTGGTATCAAATGCTGATTTTGAATTAATTTTGGGACTTATAGGAAAGTCATCCTCAATAAAAATTCAAGAATATTTATTCATTTTATTATAGCAATAGTATCCAAAAACAACCAATATATAGTATTATAAAAATCAAAACATAGAATACTAAACCAATTAGAGATTATTATTAAAACAATGGATGTATGAAAACTTGTTTCGTAGTAAATATATAGTACTTGTTAGAAAAATATAGTGGAAAACAATAAATTATTGCAATAGATTAAGAGCAGATTCATCGGAAGATTGTCGAAAGCAATGAAACAAGAGAAAGTTCTTTTGGGATACAACAAGCTTTATAAACTCAAATACAAAAAATAAGAGATAGTTCAGATCTGAAAAAGTATGATAAGAAGGAGAGAGATGATCTTAAGAGAGAATTTTTCAATTTTATGAAATTGTGTTCAGTTTCCAAAAATGTCTATATATTTGTAGGAGTGATAAACTAATCGAAAGAATTGTAAACATTCGTAAAACTTGAAGGAAAGTCAAGCGCTTTCAAAAATTACCATTTTAATAAACTCATATTTTATAACAGAAAAACATAATCAAGCATACTCAAAAAATTCAATTTTTCTTGACGTGATCAAGATCAACATAAGTTTGCTTTGCTGGGATAAATACATACTCGCACCAGCAAAGTCTTGCTCGTAGCGATAGGATCGCTTGCTGATCGCGGTGAGCTCACCAGATAATGAAACTATATGTAAAGCATAACATCTTTAGTTTCAAATTATATTTTATTCATACTATTATACTAATATATCTTACATACAATGTATCTCTTAAAATTTGCATATGTATATTTAATTATTATTTTTTAAATGTAAATATATATTTAAACCAACTCATATGCTTTTTATACTTAGTGAATCTATTTAATGTTTTTTTAGTTTTTTATTAATTTTTTGTAAACTAATATATTATTTGTTTAATTTATATATATATGTATGTATATGATCATATTTTTTTATCAGTAGACTTTGATGATGATTAATTGACACCATATAATATAAAATTTTAAATTTAAAAAAAACTGAGGTTAGATGAATTGTGAAAATAAAAAATATCGTTTATAAACATTATATAATATAAATATAATTTACAAAGATATTTTTAGATTTCTTGAATACTCATTGATATGTTCTCAATATATTTAATAACTACCATAATATTAGTTATTAAGATATATTCAAATCTCATTTACTCTGAGCTTATCATACAAAACCATATTTGATTATACAATTATTTTAAATATTGTTATTACCTAAAACGGAAGATCCGTTCTAAAAGTTTTTTCATATGGTTCTACCTAAACCACTATAGATTAACATTTTTTTTAAGTTTCAGGATAAACTTAATCAAATTATTACCTAAACCACTTATTTTAAATAAGTATGTTTAATTCTCATTTACTCTAAGTTTATCATATAAGAACAAATTTGATTATAAAATTATTTTAAATATTGTTATTACCTAAAACAGAATATCATTTCTAAAACTTTTTTATCTAAAACATATGGTTCTACCTAAGACACTATATAAATAGATGAATAGAGTTTTGTGAGTTTCACAACATACTTTGTTTTGTAAAATATAAAAAGAACTAGATGAAGAACACAAAATCACTTGCAACCACTGTTTTGGTTTTGCTCCTTTTCGTTTGTTCATGTAAGTGAACTTGTTTCAAGTTATATAAGTTTTGTTAGGTATATTATTTTCTCCAAAATTATATATATTGTATTAATAATAAATTAATATGATAGTTTCTTCATCGATTTAATTTAGTTTTATACATTTTGATGTAATATAATTTTCTGTTTTTTTTAATATAAAGGTGCACCTTATTTGGAATTGCAAGAAGTCGAAGCCGTAAAATTTTGCGTAAATGATAGGCAATGCTGTGAAAGACATTGTGGCAAGGGTACTTCTCCTGGATGTATATTCTTTATATGCGGATGTCTACTGGGCAGTCGAGGCCTCAAAACACAATGGGACTGTTAAAACCCCTTACACATCCACCCAATTTTATTCTCTGGAATTAGTGAATTTCACATTTGGAATTGTAAGCAACAATGAATTATAATAATCATTTTAATTTTATTATTATTGGTATAACTAATAGGGTTTATTCAAATATATTTTCAAATTTTAATACTTCATATATAATTTTTTTTTTATTCTTTTGGTATAAAAAAAGTCATTAAGATTTATATACTAAAATATTTAATTATTTGATTTTATAAAAGTAACTAGGTTGTTTTCTCATGATTTTATGACAACTAAGTTATAAGTTTTAACTGTAAAGTAATAATAAAATAAAATTTACTTTATGTAATAAATATTTGTTATATAATTTTTATGTATGAGTTTTTAATTATATAAAAATACTACATTCGTTTGTGACCCACATCTAATGGTTACATATTTGGTAAAGTAATTTTAAATTAGAATGTCTCATAATATACAATTTTGAATATTTGTATAAAAAAACCAATCATTTAACTAATAGTCATATGAATACTAATACGAATATTATAATTATTTTAAAAATAATGAATTAATTTTATATTATAATATTTTTTGTAGGTTAAACTTTTAAAACTAACAAATTTAATTTTTATTTTTATCCTAACTAAAGATGGCTAGCATATAAGTACATTTTCTATTTTTGTCAAAAATTATAACGAATGTAAATTCATTTTTTGTTTGAACATACAAATTGGTCTAATGTAAAGTTAAAAATTAGATTTTCACAATTTTGATTGATACTTCCTTATATTAACCTCGTGTATACTCTCTTATTATATTTTAAATTTGTTGGAGAGAGAACATAATTTTTTTATAAAATAAGTTATTTTTAAAATTTTAAGTTTAAAAAATAAATATTTACAAGATGTTGGAAAAAAAATACATAACATGCTTTACATGGATCTCAAGATCAATGTAAAACATACTTATTGAAATTTTGATATGTAAATACAAAATGTTTTTTAGATTAACTATTGAAACATTTTTTTAAACCAAACCATCAACTCGTTAACTTTATAAGCAAATGCTTCGTAAAATCATATCATTCTTAATATTAACATTATAGAGTTTACTTTGTTATTATTTTTAGTGGATTATTTCTAGTAATATTTTTTTATTCGTCCTTTTTAATTATTAATTTATATTCAATAAAAAATTGAAAACAATTCTTGGTTTTACTCTAGCATTAGGATCTAAAAACCAACCAAGGTATAGTATTTTCAAAATCAAAACAACGAACACTAAACCAATTAGAGATTATTATTTTCAAAATCAAAACAACGAACACTAAACCAATTAGAGATTATTATTAAAACAATATATGTATGACAACTTGTTTTACTATTTAAAAAATTACTAGAAACAATGTATGTATGATAACTTGTTTCACTATTCCTTTCACTCTAACATTAACATCCAAAAACCAACCAGGGTACAATATTTTAAACATCAAAACAACGAACACTGAACCAATTAGAGATTATTATTAAAACAATGTATGTATGACAACTTGTTTCACTATTTGAAAAATTATGTCGTAGTAAATATTTAGTAGCTATTAGAAAACTAGAGTGGAAAACAATAACTTATTGTAGTAGATTAAGAGAAGATTTACCGGAAGGTCGTGGAAAGAAATGAAACAAGAGAACGTTCTTTTGGGCAACAAGCTTTATAAACTTAAATACAAGAAAGAAGAGATGAGTTCACATTTTAAAAAGTATGATAAAAATGAGAGAGGTGATCTTATGAGATGATTTTTTCAATTTTATGAAATAGTGTTTACTTTCTAAAAATGTCTACCTATATGTAGAAGTGATAAACTATTCAAAAGAATTGTAAACATTCGGCTAAAAAGCTCCCATGGTCCCCCATGTTTGCCACTTGTATCAACTTGGTCCCCTTCCTTCAATCATGCATAGAACGCATGCTCATTCTTTTTTTAAGTTGCAATTCTAGTCCCCCCGCACATGTGAAGCTTGTGAGCTTGACACGTGGCACCTGTTTTTGTTGCAAGAATGGTCCCCCATTTTTTCTTCCAAAATTACCCCTGCTCGGTCCAACTCAGCTGCCTAGTCAGCTGCCCCCTCAGCCTTACTATTTACCCTAAGTTAACCCAAACCCGAATCCATATCGAACCCAGCCCAGCCCGTAATAATAAAACCTAGCCCAGCCCAGTACAATATAACCAAATCCGACCCGTTTACCCCAATTACCCAACCAAATCATAGTCCCAATTTCCCCAATTTTGACTAACCCTAATTTCTCCCTCCAAAATTAGAAACTCAAAAATCTCAAAGCAATCCCTAAACAGAGAGACCCTACGACTTTCTCCCTACCCTACGACTTTCTCTTCATCTCTGCTCTACTGAAGCCATCATCGACTCCATCAAGTAAACAACCAGTTTAAGGTCCTCTCTGTAAACCCTAAATCGATTGGAACCAGTTTGAACCCTAAAGCGACTTCAGTGAATTTCATCAGTAAACCCTAAATCCATTTTCACCTCCATTTTCACCCAGAAAGCTGTGACAAGTCGAACCAGCATTTTCACCATGGAAAAGATTTTATACAGAGGTTAGCTTTCCATATTGGTATTTATATTTGCATGGGTTGATAGTTTGTTACTCGTCCCCTTAGAATTGAAAATCGATACAAGTTGATACTGTTGTTGGTTTTACAGTGTGTGTTCTTGCTGTTACGTTGTTAATGTTTTACAATGTGTTGTTGGTGTTAATGTTTTACAGTTAATTTTGTTAAATCGAAATAAAATCGAGTTAATTGCATGCTGTTGTTAGAGTTGTTAGTGTGTGTTCTTGCTGTTACAGTGTGTGTTTACGGTGATAAGTGTGTGTTCTTGCTGTTACAGTGTGGGTTGTTGGTGATAAGTGTGTGTTCTTGCTGTTACAGTGTGGGTTGTTGGTGATAAGTGTTTGTTCTTGCTGTTACAGTGTGGGTTGTTGGTGATAAGTGTGTGTTCTTGCTGTTACAGTGTGGGTTGTTGGTGATAAGTGTGTGTTCTTGCTGTTACAGTGTGGGTTGTTGGTGATATGCTATTGAAATTTGAATGAAATTGGTGTTATAATGTGGCTGTGCATGCTGCTGGTGTTGTAGTGTGTAATGTTGGTAGAGTGTAATGTTGGTGTGTAAGTTGTGGCTGTGTATATTGTTGGCAGATTGTAATGTTGGTAAAGTGTAATATTGGTGTGTAAATTGTGGTTGTGTATATTGTTGGCAGATTGTAATGTGCGTGTATAAATTGTGGCTGTGTATATTGTTGGTACATTGTAATGTTGGTGTGTAAATTGTGGCTGTGTATATTGTTAGTACATTGTAATGTTGGTAAAGTGTAATGTGGTGTGTAAATTGTGGCTGTGTATATTGTTGGTAGATTGTAATGTTGCTAAAGTCTGATGTTAGTGTGTAAATTGTAGTGTGGCTGTGTAATGTTGGTGTTATCGTTATTTTACTTATTTATCAGGTGCAAAAGACGACTTGTTTGCTGTCAATTACCATTTCGATGGTAAACTAACTGGCCCAAAGAAGCTCAAGTACGTAGGGGCAGGTCAGAGGTTGTAGACTTCATCAGTGCCGATAAATTCTCGATTTTGGAGCTGCATTCGATACATGACTTAACAGAAGCTTCAGGAAGAGGGGGACATTTTGTGTTCGCGTACTCGCTGCCAAGTTCAAGCACGTCTCTCAGCATATTAGAGACAGATGCGGACTGCTACGAGGTAACAAAAAAGATTGGCACTGATAGGGTACTTAACATTTTCTGTGATAGGACACCCCCTCTAGAAGTAGTTTCTCCAGCGAAAGTAAGAAACAAAACGGCTATTCCAACTGTCGATGTAGAGGGTGACAACAGTCTAATTGTGGCTGATACTTTGGGGGTAAACTATAGTTTTACTGATGCTGGTGTAGATGTTGATGGGGCTAGTGGGGCTAGTGATATAGATGGTGAAGATGATGCTGGTGATGATGCTGGTGGGGCTAGTGGTGAAGAGGCTATAGGGGCAGAGGCTGGTGGTGGTGAACAAGCTGTGGCAAAAGAGGGTATAGGGGCAGAGACTGGTGGTGAACCGGTTGGTGATGAAGAGGCTATGGAGGCAGAGAATGCTGGTGGTGAAGTAGTTGTGGGTGAAGAGGCTATGGAGGCAGAGACTGCTGGTGGTGAAGCAGTTGTGGGTGAAGAGGCTATGGAGGCAGAGACTGCTGGTGGTGAAGCAGTTGTGGATGAAGAGGCTACGGAGGCAGAGACTGTTGGTGATGAAGCAGTTGTGGGTGAAGAGGCTATAGGGGAAGAGGCTGCTGGTCGTGAACAAGTTGTGGCAGAAGGTTGTATAGGGGCAGAGACTGGTGGTGAACCGGTTGGTGATGAAGAGGCTGTGGGAAATGAAGAGGGTCGTGGTGAACAAGCTGGTGGTGAACAGGTCGACGACATCGACGACGAGTTCTTCGCTAGAATCGACCTATCACAAATTGATTTCAGCGAGCAGTCTCCACCAGCTACATCGAAACATACTGAAGCTCACGGTGAGGACAACATGAGTGAGGACACAGATTACGAACCAGAATCAGACTGCGAAAGTGAAACAGATTCCAGTGTCTCCAACGCAAGCGGGGAAATGAATAACGACATTAGCTCAGAAGAAGAGTATATCAGCAGCGACAATCTGACTGGTCCTGAAGAAGACTCTCCCAACGATTCTAGGAGACCAAGGAAAAGGAAGCAAAGGCTCAGAGGTTTCAGGATGCCGACAGAGTTACGGTTCCTTGAGTTGGAGGTGGGAGTTGAGTTTGCCGCGTCGAAAGAGTTCAAAGACAGCGTTAGGCAGTACGGAATCAAGCAGAGAAGGAATATCAAGATATTTAAGAATGACAAACAACGGTGTTCATTCAAGTGTACCCAAGCCAACTGCAAGTGGTACATATACGCAAGTAATAGAGGGTGCGAACCAGTTTGGAGGATCAAGACCTTCTTCGATGAACATCAGTGTGGCCCAACTAACAAAAATCGGAATGTTACAACTCAGTGGCTGGCCAAACATTACATGAATAGGTGGCAGGCAGACCCAGATTGGTCGATCAAGAGTTTGATCGCTGATGTAAACCAAGAATTCTTGGTGAAGATTGGTAGATGCAAGGCGTATAGGGCGAGAAACAGGGCACTTAGTGTTATTATGGGGGATGACATGATGCAGTACCAAAAATTACGCCAATACAGCCTTAAGATACTTAGGAGCAATCCAGGGTCAACCGTTGTGATCAAATGTTAGCAGGGGGTATTTGAACGGGTATATGTTTGTTTAGATGCGTGTAAGAAGGGCTTCAGTTCAGGATGCAGGCCTGTTCTCGTCTTGGATGGCTATTTTTTGAAAGGCCCTTTTGGAGGACAGTTACTGGTTGCGGTGGCGGTGGATGCTAACGACCAAATGTACCCAATGGCTTGGGCTATCGTTGAATCAGAAAACAGGTCTAGTTGGGAATGGTTCCTCCAACTCATTGGAGAGGATTTGAATATCCAGAATGGTGGTGGTTTCACCTGGATATCTGACAAACAGAAGGGTCTGGTTCCTGCATTGGTAGCATTGTTCCCTAACTCCGAGCATAGGTTTTGCGCCAGACACTTATACGCCAACCTGAAAAAGACATTCCCCGGTAAACAAGAACACAACCTCTTTTGGGCATGTGCTAGGTCGACGTTTGTGGAAGAGTTCCTCTACCACATGGAGGAAATGAAGAGATGCAACCAAGCAGCATATGAGTGGCTGCTTGAGAAGCCTCAATCGCAGTGGACAAGATCACATTATGATGCAGAGAACAAACGTTACATGCAAACCAGTAATCTGGCTGAAACCTTCAACTCTGTCATCTTAGATTACAGAGGGAAAGGGGTGATCACATTGCTGGAGGGGATCAGAGAACAAACAATTGCTCGCATTGTAAAGAAGCGTAAGCAGATGGCGAAGTGGGAACACAAAATCTGTCCGGTAATCCAAAAGAAGCTGAGTAAGATTATCAACGTAGCTGGTAGTTGTTATGTAGGAGAAACAGGTGGACCAAAGTTCCAAGTGAGGGAAGGAAGTAACCAATTTGTGGTGGATTTAGAAGTACGGGAGTGTGCGTGTAGAAAGTGGCAGTTGTCGGGATTTCCATGTTGTCATGCTGTTGCGGCAATATTTTTGGCTGAGCATGATCCAGTTGACTACGTGGCTGACTGTTATCACGTTGCAACGCAGAGAATGATGTACTATCACACTATTAACCCTATCAACGGGTCTATGCTCTGGCCTTCAACCACCTGCGAACCGATAACAGCTTCTCCAGCAAAAGTTGTTCGCGGCAGATGACAAACAGCCAGAAGGAAAGATCCTTCCGAAAGACTCCAACCACCATCAGCTGTTGAACCTAGCACAACAAGGCTGTCTAAGAGACATAACACTAGCCGATGTGGTCTTTGTAGGCGTAGTGGACACAATCGACGTAAATGTCCAACGGTAACCCCATCAGCCCAACCTAACGTTCAAGAACCTTCTGACCGCCACAACAACAGCACCAACAAACGTTCCAGAAGGTGCTACCTCCACCCCAACAGCCCCAACAAACTTTCCAGAAGGTCCACTACCTCAAAGAAGTACTCCACCACCTCAAAGAAGTACTCCACTGCCTCCAGCAGCAACAACATCGAACATTCAATCGACAGGAGGGTCGAACTACAATGTCGTAACGGTAACTACTTCGTAATTCTAGATTTTATTAGTTTTTTATTATACCATTGCCTTAAATAACTTACATAAGGTCCATTTTACAACAGATGAGAAGAGGTGGAGTTGGGGACCAAACTGTTATGCTGATATAAGTTTGGTTCGCTCTATTATAATAGTATTGTTTGATACTGGCTGCATAGTACTGCTTCTTTAATACCGTTCTTGTTTGTAATGTACTACATGTTGGTTTGGGCTTGTAATATAAAACCTTAACTGTTGTTGCTTTGTGGGCTTGTTGTAAGTCTTGTAATTGCATTTGAAACCGATTGGTGTGAGTGATGTAATTGTAATTGAATATATAACTGTTTTGAAGAATGCAATTGGGCTTAAGTAGTGGAGTTTGGTATATTATTGTTGGTTGGTGGTCCAATAAGTTGTCGATTGGTGGTCCGATAAGTTGTTGGTAATTGGTCCCATTACTTGTTAGTTGGTGGTCCAATTTTTTGTTGGTAGATAGTCTCATTTCTTGTTGCTTGGTGGTCCCATTTCTTGTTGGTAGATGTTCCAATTAGTTGTTGGTTGTTGGTGGTCCAATTAATAGTGCTGTTTGTTTTCTTGATTGCAGGTATTGTCGTATACTGTGTTGATAGAAGAGACCACTCACGTGGTAGACAATTGGAGAAACAAAAAGCTGTCCACCCTGTAAGATTCTTAACTTAACTTTATTAAAGTTTATGTATATAGTATTGCAAGTGGAGGCAACCATGGTTGAATTGATTCCTACTGTATATAACAAGAATCAAGTGGTATATTTCCTTCTCAGAACAGCATAACCTCTCCTCATACTACTTGGAAGAGAACAGGAGACATGAAGACATTTAAAGATGCAAATCAAGCTTCCTCCAACCTCAACAAGAGAAAGCAACCTTAGCTAGTGTTTCTGTCTTCATTAGTTGATGTAACTATGGTGCTGTTTTTTTTGTAAACTTATGGATGGTTAGGCTGCTATGTGGGGTCTTTTTTGAGATCATGTGAATGTTTAGACCAATTTAGGAACTGATTTTTTGTGAAGGTTTAGACGACTAGATGGTTTTTTGTAACTAAAATTAGTTTAATTTTAGGTAAACACTGGATGGTTTCTGGTTTAATTTAATGAAACGTGTTTTGTATATGTTTTCTGTCTCCC
Organism: Limnanthes douglasii subsp. nivea; assembly: GCA_036936605.1. NCBI lineage: Eukaryota > Viridiplantae > Streptophyta > Magnoliopsida > Brassicales > Limnanthaceae > Limnanthes > Limnanthes douglasii. Next base: position 1,112,822 of record JAUPFV010000001.1, read on the forward strand.
AACGATTTTAGTATTTTAGTATACACTATATTTGTATACATTAAATTACAGGTTCACATTTTGTATGCTGTAGATTTGTATACATTAAATTACAGGTTCACCTTTTAACTTTCAAGCCATTTGTTGAACCAAGTATTTTACAGGTCACTTCTGGGTCACTTACATGTCATAAATGTAGGGGCTAAAATCAATGGTTTTTAGACTAAACATATGCTAAAATCAATGGTTGTTAGAATTAACAGAGGCTAAAATCAATGTTTTTAGACTTAACAGAGGCTAAAATCAATGTTTTTAGACTTAACAGAAGCTAAAATCAATGGTTTTTAGACTTAACAGAAATCTACAACTACAACACATTGAATTACAAATCGTAAATTATCATTGAAATAATAAACATCCACCCAACAAATACAACTCTTAATATCTTCGAGATTACAGTGGCTAAGCAATTACAGTAGACTAACCATACGAAAGCAATTCAAATGCTATTATACTCCCTACCAATACAAACAGAAAAATTGTAATCTTCTTCATCCTTTCACAATCTCTTTCTAATCTTGAAACCCTCTTCAATAATCCATTGATAGCAGATTGTGACCCATTGTTAATTGAGGGATCAATCCAACGAAAATAACAACAATGACCTCCTCTCTACAAAATCATAGTTTAGAAGAAGATTATGGGCTAACAAAGTAACATATAGTAACTCGAACACAATACTTACACCAAAATTGCTACATCCTGTGAATCTTCTTCCTCGATTTGGATCCGTCGATGCAATCCGGGTTATACTGGGTAACCCACATTCACAAATACCATTGCCACCCGAGTTAGCAGAGATTCTTGAAACACTGGAGTAAGCCATGGGTTCGGTGAAGGAAAGAAGAAGGTAGGAAGGAGGAAGAAAGATGGGTCTGAGTTAGCAGTAGAGGTTCTGCGATTACAAACAAAAATAGGGGTCTGGTATTAGGGTTTGGGTAATTGGGGTTTGGGGTAATTAATACGAACGGGTCGGGTTTTATTATTACGGGTTGGGCTGGGTTCTATATGGTTTCGGGTTTGGGTTAAGTTAGGGTAAATGGTAATTTTTTTAGTAAAACGGTAAAAACTTAGGGTAAATAGTAAGGCTGAGGGGGCAGTTGACTAGGCAGCTGAGTTGGACCGAGCATGGGTAATTTTGGAAGAAAAAATGGGGGACGATTCTTGCAACAAAAACAGGTGCCACGTGTCAAGCTCACAAGCTTCACATGTGCGGGGGACTAGAATTGCAACTTAAAAAAAAGGATGAGCATGCGTTCTATGCATGATTGAAGGAAGGGGACCAAGTTGATACAAGTGGTAAACATGGGGGACCATGGGTGCTTTTTAGCCGTAAACATTCATAAAACTTGAAGTAAAGCCAAACGCTTTCAAAAAGCACATTTTTAATAAACTCATATTTTCTAAAATAAAAACATAATTAAGCGTACTCAAAAAATTTAAATTTTCTTGACATGATCGGGATCAACAGAATTTTATCTTGCTACGCGCAATACATATTTGCAGCGACAAAGTCTTGCTGGTAGCGTTAGGATCGATTTTTGATCGCGATGAGCTCTCTAGACAATACAACTATGCTTAGGAAGTTCAAGTAACCTTCCTGTCGAGTCACTGATTCTGATCATCTCGACTATTCTTCAGATCAACTTTGTTTAATCAACATTTCCAACAGTCCCTCACGTTATTAAACAAACTATCACCTCATACATCTCCACCAACTTCTTTACTATATTGACGCTATTAAAAAATAAAATAAAAGCATAAACGTAGCAAATATGAGAAACATGTATTTTATATTTGACGTATCTATAAAGCTTAACCTCTTTAGTTTCAAACAATATTTTATTCATACTATTATACTAATATAACCCATCTCTTAAAATTTGTATATGCATATGTAATTATTATTTTTAAAATTTAAATATACATTGAATCCAACTCATATGCTTTTCTTACTTAATGAATCCTTTTTTACTGTTTTAGATATTGTTTTGAATCTAATATATTATATGTTTATATATATAATCAAATTTTTTTATCGATAGATTTTGATGATGATTAATTGACACCATATAATAAAAATATACAAAATACAAAAAACTTGAGGTTGGATGAATTGTGAAAGTAAAAAGTATCGTTTATAAAAGATTATATAATAAAAATATAATTTACAAATATATTTTTATATTTCATGAATACTTATTGATAAATTTTCGAATATTTACTAACTACGATAGTATTAGTTATTAAGACATATTCAAATATCATTTACTCTAAGTTAATCATACAAACCCGTATTTGATTATACAATTATTTTAAATATTATTATTATTACCTGAAACGGAAGATCCTTTCTAAAACATTTTTACATATTTTTCTACCTAAACCACTATATTAATAGATGAACAGAGTTTTGTAAGTTTCACAATAAACTTTGTTTTGTAAAATATAAAAAAAACTAGATGAAAAACAATAAATCACTTGCAACCACTCTTTTGGTTTTGCTCCTTTCTGTTTTTTTTCATGTAAGTGAGTTTGTTTCAAGTTATAAAAGTTTTTGTATGTATTTTATTTTTTCTAAAATTATATATATTGTATTAATAATATATTAATATTATAATTTATTCATCAATTTAATTTAGTTTTATACATTTTAATGTAATATAATTTTATGTTTTATTAATATAATGGTGCACCTTATTTGGGACTGCAAAAAGCGTAAGTCGTAAATTTTTTGCATAAATGATAGGCAATACTGTGAAAGACATTGTGGTAAGGGCACTTCTCCGAGATCTATATTCTTTATATGTGGATGTTTACTTGGCATTCGAGGCCTCAAAACACAATGGGACCGTTAAACCCCTTACATATCCAAAATAATTACACATCCAAAATATATTATTTGGTATAATTAGAGTGAGTTTTAGTTTCACTTTCAGAATTGTAAGCAACAATAAAATATGATAATCATTTTAACTTTTTTTATTGCCGGTATAACTAAATATTTCTAAGGGTTTAGGGTTTATTCAAATATATCCTTAAAATTTAATATTTTCATACATAATTGCTTTTTTATTATTCTTTCGGTATAAAAGAAAGTCTATAATATTTACATGTTAAAATATCTAATTATTTGATTGATTTGGAGTAAATATGTCGTTTTTCTCATGCTTATAGTTATTTCACTATAAAATTAAAAAAGTAATCAATAAATTTATTTTTCGCCAGATGTGAGAAATTGTAGAAAATAGTGTTTAGATTCCGAATAATCTCCGAAGTCTTGTAAACAATTTCTTATTAAAATATTTTTGGGATTCTCCAAAACTTTCAATTGGATAAAATCAGAGATATTCGAGAGTATGAATTAATGTGATTTTATCTTTAAACAGAACTCATCTTTAATCAATTCGACCAACAAAATCAGTTTAACAGTTAGGGTAGTTAAGGTCTTTAAACGGGATTTGTAATAAAACAGCTGAAATTTGATATTTGAATTAACAAAAACGTTCAAATTTCGAATTTCAAAATTCTATTGACTTGCAACAATAGCTCGACCCTAGCCAAGGGCTCCGTCCCTTGACCCTGTTAATCATGATATAATCTAACACGCGTGCACTCCACACTCTACGACTTGTTTGATAATGTATCATGATTAAATTGGTTGACTAGTCGATCCAAATACACTAAAATATCTAACATAAATGAACGCCAAGGACAGTGGTAGCTAAAAAGAGGTAAATTCGATAGACTTCAATATATATTAATCCCCAATCATAGTTTATAGTTTGATAGACTTTAGTATGTACGATATAAGATTAGTAAAAAAATTAAAAGTTGTTTTTTTTTATTCGTTATTTTACTATTCATAAATTATTACCAATTAAAAAAACTCATTTTAAGTTCCCATTCCGATGGGGTGCAAATCTTAGGAGTGAAAACGGAAAATTATTATCTTGTTAGGACTCTGTGGCATAGATTGTTGGATTACAGAGGACCAACTACATGCTCTTTTACAAAAAAAAGTACCATTGAGAAAATGATACACTTTAAGTGGGTGAGAACATTTCAACCGCCTCAATAGGTATGTTTTTATAGAGTGGGGTCTCAAAAGAATTCTTGAGTTCCACGACCATTGACTCGAAACTGTTCAAGGATATATTTTCTCACCTTCAGAGTAGTTTTGTTAATTTTTCTTAAGTAGACAATAAGAACTTGATTGGAAAGCTCCCTTTTATAAAATGCAAGGGTTATGGATAAATTAAAGAACACATTTATGACATGACTGATATCCATGGGAAACTTGACACCCTAGATGTTGAATTTTGTGGAACTTTGGTAGTGACATACATTTTTCTATTCTTTCGGCTATATTCAGAATCCTTGATACAACTTGTGATTTCATTGAGAAGAAGTGAGATATGAACACTATGATCACCAATATGGTTGAGTTCAGTAAGATTACGCCTCAAAATAAAAGGAAACAGTTAACTATTGGTGTTGTACAAGCTAAGTCTTTAGGATTTGACTATAAGAGGGGAGGCCTCAAAAAGAAAAGAGGCAAAAAATTCTCATAATTTCATTGCAAGTGCATGTATCACTAGAAGAGAGATTGCCACACGTTTAAAGCTTAATTGGTATATAAATATAACCTTTATATTTTGTAAATTCAAAAACTAATTTAACTACACTGTCAAAGGACACATAGTGGGTTGATTCCCCCGCAACAACTCATGTATGTTCTTTGTCGGGATTAAGCCAAATATGGCCTCTCAAATATAAAAGATTCAGATTTATAGTGCTAATGATGTGTCTTGCCTAGTTGAAGACATTTTTCAATTTAATCTTTGTTTAAATTTAGCACATATGTTGTTTTTAATTTACTTAATTTTTCATTGTAAGACAATTGCAGTTATACTTGATCAGATCAGGTATCGTTGGAGGTGTACTATACTAATTATGATTTTATCCGGATAGGAATTTCGGACAGGATAAATAAAACTCAATGATTGAACGGTAACTTAAGTGAACCAATGACTCAACTGTGTGCCTAGAAAATTAATTCTTAGGCTTGGGGTCTCATAGGGCTGACCCGAATATATGATCCGACTCCAACGGCCCATGGATTTTAGAAAAAAGTATAAATACCTCAAGCAACAACATTAAATGGGTTAGATTTTTTCTAAAAATACTAAATACAAGCACATTTTTTCTCTTACTACTCTCTACAAAAATATTTAATATAAAACTACAAGAAAATTTTCTGATTTTACCCTCATCAAAATTGGCGACCATAGTGGGAGTGGAATGTACCTGAATAACTTTTTTAAAAACCATAGTTACTAATCGTGCTTCAGAAATATTTGAAGCATGGATATCAATATGCAAGAAATTCCACATCATGAAAATGAAGGAATAAGAGATGATAATGAGCATGTTATTATGTCTCATGTTAATCACAACATAAAGGAAAGTCAATTCATGAAAGATGAACGTAACTAGTTGAGGGAAGAGATTGAAACTCTGAGAGCTCAAAGACAAGCTAAAAAAGAGTTGAAAGAAAAATTTGATGCGATAGGTGTATCTGCAGATGAGTCTGGTAAGAATAACAAACAAGTGGTGACCAAGTCGGATTCTGATGAAAATTTAACCACAACATCTGACTCTGATGGGTCTTCTTCATCAAGTAGTGACCATGGCCGTCAGAAAAAGAAAGTGAGGTCAACCAAGAAACATAATAGGAAAATGGACATAAAGGGCAAACTGAAAAAGAATAAATATCAGGGAAATATAAAAGGGTTGGCAGATCATGCCATTGATCATTTATTAAGTGATTAATTTGGTATCCAATTTGAACGAGGTATTTTTTCCACTATTGATGGAAAATAATGCTTTTAGCCGTAACCACAATTAGAGACAATCACCTCTGTCTTCAAAAATACTTTATGGGCATTTTCCCAAACGGTTTGACAACTCCAAAATGGAAAAACACAATAGAAGCAAAGATCCTGATAACCACTTGGAGCAGTTTAAAACATTTATGATGAATTTTGACGATGGTGATAAACTTTTATGTCAAGATTTCTCACAAACTTTTGAATGGATTTCCTTAAAATGGTATAATAGCTTAGCACAGGGATATATAAAAAACTTTGTTGTATTCTAGATGGCATTTTGGAGACAATTCATTAGGAGTAAGGAGCTTAAAGGTAATGGTGACACTATCATCCATTGTTCCTAAAAGTCGAGTGAATATTTAAAGGAATACATCAGCCGTTTTGTGAGTACGAAAAACAGAGTGGCTGATTTTTTGGACGGGTGAATATTGCTTCTTTGAGGTAAGGGTTGAATTCAGGTAAGTTGGTTGATCCGTTAACTCGGAAAAAAGCAATGACATGGGATGTATTATTAAATCAGGTCGGAAAACATATTACGGTAGAGGAAACTAAGAATCTAGAATACCGCCCCATAATAGGTCTTTTCCTATAGCGTTAATCCCACAAGCCAATACTCAATCCCAGGCCACAATTAATTATAGGCCTACAGATTCTGGACATGGATCGCATCGGCCGAGACAAAGTCATTCAAATCAAGGCCAACAAGTTAGACCCATGAGGGGTCTGTGGGTTCAACCTGAATGGTTTACCGAACTGGGTGAAAGCGTGGCCGCCATTTATGATAAAACTAAGAATGTTGTGCATTTTAGAAGACTAGCACCAATTCAATCTCCTAGAAAAAATCATAATACTCGTTTTTGTATATACCACAATGATGTGGGTTATGATACCAGGATTGCATTGCCTTAAAACAAGAAGTGAAAATTTTAATTGAGAGAGGGAAGTTGTCAGCTTTTATTAAAAAGCAAGGGAGCAATAGGAAAGTCAATACTCACTCTCAGTCTAATGTGAATACAACATGAGCAACATCACCAACTGGTTCAGGGAAAACTATAGGTGCATCTATATAAGAAGACGTTATGGTGATTATTGAAAGGTTTCATGTGGATTCGAAATATCTAGATCCTGATCCGGATCGGAATCAAGTTGGCATGGTAGTGGAATATACTTCAAATATATCTGATCTATGTAAATTATTCGAATCTTTAACCATTTTGAGGGGAGACATGTTAATAGGTTGACAACTAAGTTAGAGGGAAAAATGTATACACATCTTTATCAAAACCCTACTGCATTCATTGTCTTTGATGAAGATGATTTAGGGGATAATGCAGGCCCACATGAAAATGATGTGATGATAGGGGATAATGGAAATGATATACGTCGGATTTTTTAGTTGTTGATTACTTTTTAGTTGAATTCCATTCTAAGAGGCCTCGTGAAGAAGCTCAAATCAGTAAGTTTGAGAATGAATGGGTGATCCGAACTAATGGTGGATCTAGTACAATGAGGCGTGGAGCTGGAATTTGCATAACCTCTCCTTATGGTGATACCATGTACCATGCTATATGTTTTGGCTTCAAATCATCTAACAATGATTCAGAATATGAAGCAGTCATAGTTGGTTTAAGGTTAGCCCAAATATGCGGGGATAAAAAGTCTAATTTATAATTGATTCGCAATTAGTCATTCACCAAGCTCAAGGACAATATGAAACCAGAAAATATCACTTGATAAAATATCTACAAGTGTTAAATGAAGTCATCATCGGTTTTAAATGCATCGAATGTGAGCATATTCCCAAATCGGAAAACACCATGGCAGATTCTTTAGCCACTATAGCATATTCTAAAGTATACCCTTAGATCCTCATGCAGGAACGTCCTTCCATTGATGCAACCACACGAAAGAAGGGTGAAGTAGTAGAAAGCTTGCACTTATCCGATGTACTTTCTAAATATTGGATGAATAAATCCAAGAATTTATCACCAATAGAATTCTACCTTCAGACAAGGCTTTGGTCAAGAAAATAAAATACAAAGCTCGTGCTTTTCTAGTTTTAAGGGGGGATGTTTATAAGAAAAATCTTTCAGTAGGCCTCTACTACATTGCCTCAGATCTAATGAGTCTCAAAATGTTCTATCAGAGTTACATGATGGATAAGGGTCAACACATTATGGCTATATAGTTTTTATTGAGTCTTGATAGCATAATATTATTGGCCTACTATTATGACATATGCTAAATATTTGGTGAGAATATGTGATCATTGTCAAAGATATGGAAATTCAATCCATGTGCCAGTATTCCTCATGGAATAAATATATGAACCTATACCCTTTGATAGATGGAGTCTTGATCAACTCAGACTCATTCCAAAGGCCTTTGGGTTATCGTACCATAATCGTGGTAATAGATTACTTCTCCAAATGGGTGGAAGCGACACCTTTATCTGGAACACCATCTAAGGAATTGATAAATTTTATTCTCTCCAGCATATTGATGTAGCCCAGAAGTCCAAACAAAAACATTTTTAATTTATTCAAATATCTTATCAAATCTAATTGTACTAATATTTTATTTTATTTTATTTTAAGACATTCGTTTTATTTTATTGTATTCTAATTTAAGGTTTTGAGCAGCTCTTATATAAAGCCTGATATGCCTCAAGTTATTTTAAGTTTTTGGACTAATATATTTTTATCTCTGAAAATGTCAATTTTTGTTACCCTTCGATTAAGGTCTCATCATGTAACCTTGAAATAGGGTTTCATTTATCGTTACTTCTTTTCTTATTTCCGCCGCGTCATCAGTTTGGTATCATAGCCTCAATTCCTGCTATGGGGCAAACATGTTTCTAAATTCTGATTTTATTTGATTCAAGGTCTAAAGGAGAGAACAATAAGATCTCGAATATCGTTTGATATAAGGGGACACAACATGCTTTTGGATGACGATCGTATTGACGGGTTACTGGAGGAGTTTAAATTGGCTACCAACCGTCGGATCAAAGGTAAATCTTGCTTATTAAGATGTTGTCTCCGGCTATGAAGTGGTTTCCAAAACCAATTTTTTCATCAACTGGACATAGGATGTTGTTTTCAGGCTATGAAAAGGTTTTTGAAACCAACTTTTTCATCAACTAGATATTTTGTGACTTCGAATAAGGAACACTCAAGAATAATTTATTTTATTCTGATAAGGTCAACATTTATAATTCTCAATGTAACAACGGAAAAAATAAAATAAAATAATTTTGGTTGTTGATGGTGATGGTGCTAAGAATTCGTCCTCAAATTCTTATCAACCAGGGGAGGATGATGTAGCCCAGAAGCCTAAACAAAAACATTTTTATTTTATTTTATTTCATTCAAATATCTTATCAAATCTAATTGTATTAAGATTTTATTTTATTTTATTTTAAAACATTTATTTTATTACTTTGTATTCTAATTTAGGGTTTTGAGCAGCTCTTATATAAAGTCTCATATGCCTTAAGTTATTTTAAGTTTTTAGAATAATATATTTTTTATCACTAATTTCAATCTTTGTTACCCCTATATTAGGGTTTCATCATTTTACCCTTGAATTAGGGTTTCATATATCGTTGCCTTTTCTTCTATTTTCGCTGCGTCATCACATATGTTGCCGATTTGGTATTCCCAAGCGCATCACTGCTAAAATAATGGTACTCAATCTGATAATAAAAACATGCACGTACTTTGTACATCAAGAGGAATTCAACACTGTTTCTTTTCTCCATTTCATCCTCAAACTAATGGACAAGTTTAAGTGGAAAATCAGACAATTTTATCAGGCTTAAAAAGAATTTAGAAAGAGCAGCTGGGAAATGACCAAGTTACTTACAAAAGGTATTATGAGCATACCGAACCACTCACCATACAACCACACAAGAGTCTCCATTTTCTTTAGTTTATGGGATGGATAAGATCACACCTATAGAAGATAATCTTCTATCCTTCAGAGTTTAAAATTATTCCGAAATAAAGAATGAAATCTCTATGAGGGCTCAGTTGGATTTAATTGAATAGAAAAAAGTGAAAGCATATTTAAGAACTGCACATTACCAAGGCTTGATAAGGAGAAAGTTTGCGTCAAAAGTAAAAAAGAACAATTTTCAAGTAGGATATAAGATGTTAAGAAAAGTGTTCATGCACACTAAAGAGAAGCACTTCAGAAAGTTGGCTTTGAATTGGAAAGGATCATACATCGTATGTGAAAGAGTCAAGCAAAGAACTTAGAAGATTTTAGACAAAGAAGGCAACCTATTGAAGCACCCTTGGAATGTCGAGCATCTCAAGTTATACTTAGAATAAACGCATCTTGTAAATATTAACTTTGTTTTGCTTCAATGTAAATATTTTGGGGCATACTATTTCCAACCCTGGTGGCGCGGGAAGGTTTTAATGAGTTTCCAGATCTCAATCAATATACTATAATTTGTCTTTTTAAAGAAATTATTTTTGTTATGTCCAACTCTGTTAAATATTTGTTTACGTCAAATGGATTAACTTCGAGTGACTCAGATGAATTAAATACATGTTAAACACTTGTTGCCCTCAAATGGCTTACCTTTGAATGGCTCAGATGAATTAAATACTTTTTAAACACTTGTTGCCCTCAAATGGATTACCTTTGAGTGTCTCGGGTGAATTAAAGACTTGTTAAACACTTGTTGCCCTCAAAAGGATTACCTTTGAATTATTTGGATAAATGTAAGCATGATTAAGGGTTTAATACCTTTGAAGAAAATATTTTTTAATGGCTTGATCAGATTTAATATATTGTTGTAGTTTTACCATCTTTAAGTACGATTGGATATTAATGAAAGTATAAAAGAAGATATGGAAAAATAAAAAGTGAATAAAAGTAAAGATGACATAAAATACTAATAGGATCATAAAAGATATCTGATCCATATTACAAAAATGCCTTGTATACCACAAGACTTGTACAAACAGGGTTTCTAGAAAATCTTATCCGAAAACAACAAAATGCTTTGCATACTCTAACGACTTTGATTCAAAACACAAACACAATATAGTTAACCTTAGGCCTTATTTCCTTCAGTTTTCTTCTCAGCATTGCCTTCTCCTTTTTCTTCTTGATCATCATTTGAATCTTCATCACCTTTATCATCAGATCTAGATTCATCCGAGAAAATGTTAAGTTTATCACTCTTTGCCATAGTATGAAAAAAGATTTCTTCATATGGCACAAACCTCCACAGCTTCCCAAGAGATTGTTTGGGAAAAGTTTAATGGAACAATATGACCATATCTGATTTAACGGATTCTTCTTTATGATCCATAAATTTTAATACCCCCTCAACATATATGTCCATTGCAACGACTATGTCTTGAGCTTTTTTCTATTTTAGAGAAGTAATCTCACCGTCCCTCTCCTCAAAAAGATCTTGATACATTTTTTTCTCTTCAGATAATTGGTTGATGGTACATTTATCCTTGGTCAGTTGTTCCTTCAAGGAATTGATAGATTGTAATTTGGTGTAACTACCCTGAATTTTTTAATGATCGGACTTAGTTAGCACCAAATCATAGCTGATTTTTTTCTTCTCTTGGCCCAAAGTCTCAACCTTCTTTTGTTCAGCCTTAATGGAATCTTTCGGGCTTTGATTTTTAGTTGGAAGGGAGATGATGTCTTTGGCTTGAGACCTAACCTACCTCTCAAAGTTGACTATTGGCCTTACATAACCTAAAACTGCATAGCCCAATATATCATGCTCACTGGACATTTCAAAGGATTCACCATCATGTATCACAGCGTTCGCAATGGTGGTAGATTTGGGGAAAGCCTTGTCAAAGTCTTCTTTATCAAATTTGCTAAAATACAGATTTCGTATGTTTTCCAATTTAACATCACCTTCAGCAGAAGGTTGGTCAGTAGTAGTAAACACAAGGGAAAAATGATCAACATATACCTCTTCTAGGGAAGGAACTTTGGTAGGAATACTAGAAGGAAGGACTTCAGATTGGAGTATGATCTCTGAACCGATGGTAGTTTTCTTTTTTTTTCCTACTCTCTTATCACTACACTATTTGCTCATTTTATGCCCTTTCTTCTTCTTAACAGTTGTGGAGACAAAGGACATCAATTTCAACTAGAGGCCCCGAACCACCCACATTGGAAAACTATTGAGATGAATCATCATTATTTTTTTTCTTCTTTTTAAATTTGCCAAGATGGCTAGGAGACTTGTTCCTAGCTGGTAAGAAAATCTTACCATCTATTCCCTTAGTACTTTTAAAGATATCAACAGCTCCATAAGGAGTGGTAAATTGTTCCCATGAAAGCTCCCTGGTTGAGTTCATTCTCCACAGATGGGCCCTCACCATGTTTGTTGAGGTAAACAAATTATAGAAAGCAGTTCCCCATGTCTCTATGGCCCACTGGTGCAGCTTCGTAAAAGTGGTTCTTCCTTCTTTCAAATATTCTAAGAAAACACTAAAAAATAAATCTGATGTGGAATTTAGTGTCAAAAACTGATGTGGGAATTAATGTCAATACATAATAAAATAAATTCATCAAATATTTACCTAAACTTCTCCAATATCTGGTTAGTAGACTTAAATTTCCCTTGGAATTAATTTTTTTTGCCATTTTCCTAAGCACCCCTAATGTATATGAATTGGGTCCTCCAAGGCTTGTCAACCTCCAAAAAATCATCAACAAATTTATAATTGTTCCCCATGTTGAAGTAGTAAAAGGGGATATCGTAACCACAAAAGCAAACTGTTCCATAAGCATTGGAATCTTAGACAACCTTGAAGCTATGATGTTGGCTAATAGTGTATACCAGGTATTGGGACTTAATTGACTTTATCATAACCTCACCAAGTGGAAATATCTCACTATCTCTGAGTCCAAAGAGAACCGAATTCCTTTGTTAAGTACTTCAGTATATACCACTAGCTCCCTAGCTTTGATATCCATCGGAGTCTCCTCCGGATGGGAATCCTCACTTTGATGGACTCTGGAAAACCCCATTTTTTCCTAATTCTGTCTAATTAGGTTGTATGTGTATATACATAGGAATTTTTTTGAAGAGCTAGAAAATATTTAACGATGACCTTTAAGAAGTTAGGCCTCACACGCCCAACAAGGCACTCCGAAAGTGGTTTAGAGTCTTACATTCTAACTTTTTCTTTCTTTTCTCGAGTTACACTGGAATCGCCGGTTTGGCTACATGTCTCTAATGGAGTGTCTTTCCCATTCTCATCCATATTTTCCTCCATTACATGTGGTTGTTGATCAGCAAGTTTAGATTCAGTATCATTTTTTTAACACGAGGAGGCTCACTATGTGGAACTGATGTATCTGGATACGAAGTATGTAACAAAAGAAGCTCCACCATTGTAGGAACTTCAATAGGTTTCTATGTCTTTATGACAGATGAAGTTGTGGTTTTGGCTTTAGAAAGCCTAGTGATTCTTTGAGGTGTGTTTTCTCCTACATCCGACCCCATAGCTATAAAAGAATAATGAGGTTTATGACTCCTAATGACTTTGGTTTTGATAGAAGGTGTCTCGATCGACTGAGTATGTGGGTCTGAGATTGTTAAAGGTTGGGCAAGAGGGATTGTTCTGGGAATAATTGATGGTCTTTAAGATGATGAACTCCTATCAGATTTTGGATTTTTTTGCACAACCATTCCACCGGGTGAAGCAGGTAGTCCAGCGGTGATTCTATCCTTCTTTTTCTCCTCCTCTAACTCAGATAGATTGAGTAAACCTTTTTTTTATTAAGGCAGTTATTGTCATGAACATACAAACTTTAAAGAAAAATAGAAAACTTGGAAAAAGTTGAGAGATTAGGGTGTTTTTCTCTATCTAGAATCAAAATTTAATTTTTTTTTCTCACACTAGAAATGAAAACAGTGAAAAAATACACCTATATAGTTTAAAGAGTACTTGAGTGTTTTACCTAGGGGATATGAACCATCTAGCCATGATTAAGGTCTAATAAATGTAGCTTATTTAATATTTAGACACAAGCACCTAGATTAAACGGCTAATATGTCAAATTATCATTTGACACATGTAAAAGATAATTGTTTATTAAGTTATGACTTTTGAGCTGTTCGTTGACCCTCCAAGTGAATCGGACATAACATATCATGATTATCTCTCCGAAATATTTTTTGAAAGAGCTAAGGGGGCTATATGATCAGATCAGATATTGTTAGAGGTGTACTATAGTAATTCTTATCCAAATGGGAATTTCGGACAGAAGGAATAAAATTGAATGATTAAACAATAACTTTAGTGGACCAATGACTTAGATGTATGCCTAGAATATTGATTCTTGGGCTTGAGGGTTCATATGAATGACCCAAATATAAGATCTGACCCGAACGACCCATGGATCCTCGAAAAAATATAAATACCTCAACCAACAACATTAAATGGGTTGGAATTTTTCCAAAAATACTAAATACAAGCACTTTTTTCCTTTACTACTATTTACAAAAATATTAAATACAAAATCACCAAAAGATCTTCCGATTTTACCCTCACAATATATTTTACCCTCATCAATACTTATTATTTTATTGGTGAAAACTTCAGATATTTTATGATAATTCTTTAGTTGGCTATGGTGTTCTTGATTATAATGATAAGTTGTATAGGTTGTATAATAGTTACAATTATCTAATTGCATTGAATGTAACACATAAAGTAGCTTCTGAAATTTTAGCTTTTGTATGGCACAAACGTTTAGGTCATATCTCTAAAAAAATAACACAGAATATTATTGTTGATGGTTTATTAGGTCTCATTTATTACACTGATTTAGGTAAATGTGTAGAATGTATCAAAGGGAAACAACCAAACAGATTATGTTTGAAGTCTTTGTTAAAGACGTTTTGGAGTTAAATCATATAAATATATATGAAATATTCCTTGCAATATCATAGAATGGCTAAATATACTTCATTTGTTTTATGAATGAATTTTCACAATATGGCTACATATACTTGTTTTGTGAAAAATCGGAGATCATTGGCATGTTTAAGTATGTTAAGGCAGAAGTTGAATTGCAACTAAACAAATGGATCAAGGCTGTGAGATCGCATCGTGGTGGTGAATACTATGATAGGTATGTTGGATGAGGGGAACAATGTTATGGGACATACACTCTCTACCACTATAATTACAGAATTATCCTTTAATACACCATATCGGGTTTACCCACTATGAATTATATCTCTAAATGGATAAACCGCACATTAATGAATATAATTATGAGCATGATTACTCATACTAGTCTACCATATTTACTATAGAGGGGAGCTCTTAATTGTGTAGCATATATCCTAAATAGGGTATATACTTCATTGGTAACTAGAATATTGCATTAATTATTCAGATAGCGTAATCCTGTCTTTAAGCATTTTCATGTACGGGGATGTCCAGCAGAATCAAATCTTTATAGGCCTAATGAGAAAAAGTTAGAATCCAAAACAATTTATTGCAACCTCATAGAGTACCCTGACCACTCCAAGGGTTACAAATTTTACGATCTTATTGCATATATCTTTGAGAGTGGAACTACATTATTTTTTAAGGATGATTAATTTGAGATGAATTATTCAAACCCATGGAGTTCATACAATCTCTCACATTGATACACTGATTACATTAGGCTTACCTATCATCAACAATACGCCATGGAGTTCGGTTACAGTCATCCGGCTGGTGGTGCACCTCCACCTCAAATAGAAAATGATGATGTTATTTTTTATGAACAAATTTAACAACTTCAAGAAATTGAAAAACTTAACGAGCCAGGATTTCATAAATAAAAAAGTCGATACGTATCTTATTTATAATCTTGTTAATTTCTTCATGAATAAAATCAAAGATGGTTCAAGAGGTTTGATGTTCAAATTTTATTATTTCTTTCTTAGTATAACAATAGAAAAATATTACTGAATCTAATATGGTTTGTTGTTTATCTGGATTAATCATTTTTATATAATTTATTGTAATTATTGTTAATCATGAGTTGTTTAATCACTGAGTATGTAGATTTAAATTTATAGTTGTTATTATGAATTATGGGATAATTATATCATTTGGTGAGGTTTATTTTTGTATGATGGTAAGTTTGTAATTTTTGTTTAGAGTTGTATGGAAGTTTGTGAGTATTTAATATTTGGGTAGAGTGTAGAGAGAGAATTAAGCAGTCTGGTTGTATTTAATTTTCATTACCCTCATTTAATGTTGGTGGTTGGGTATTTATATCCTTATATTTGGGCCTTATGGGCTTTCGGGTCGTGTTTAATGGACCCAGGTCAAGTTTGAGGACCCATTAGTTTTAAGTAGAAGAACATGCAGCTTAGTCAAGAAGTGGTTAGGTTTTAAGTACTTTAGTCCTGTTCGAACGGTCCAATGGATAATGGTGTCCGAACTGCCCTTGTCATGTTAGGTAGTCATTGTCCGAAATGCCCCTGTCCGAAGTGGTAACAGAACCCGGACTCATCAGTAGCCCCTTTTTTAGGTGGGGTTCAAAAACCTTTGGCAAGACCTGAAAAAATTCTGTTGCTAGTGACAGTTACATCCGGACATGTCTTTCGAATTGTGTTATAGCTTTATCCGGACTGAAAAAGGTTCCTTTAATCTAAACGGTTTTTTGCCAGAGTTCGTGGGACACGTGTCTCTCTCTGGTTCGTTATTTCAGCCGTTTTTTCACCTTGAATTTCGCTCCCACCTTCTTTGAAAAGCAACCTCTTCATTAAATGAAGATGACATCAGCGCCGTTCTTTAATCATTGCAAATCCTTTCGAATCCTCCTAGGTATCAAAGTGTGTTTACTATAAATTAATCACTTCAAGACTGTTTTATCATCATCTTCATACTTACTTTGCCAAATTTCAGAACTTTCTCTCTCAAACACAAGTTCTTCTTTTTGGTTGTTTATATTCACAGCTAGGAACGCTTTAATCAGAGGCGGGTGGCTTAATCTATCAGAGCTTGAAAAGGCACAAAAAGTTGAAAGGGAGAGGCGCATTGCTGCAGGCCTACCTACCTCCCCCATCGATAAACCAGTAACCTCAAACACAGAGCCTGACCACGGTTCCTCTTCAACAAAAAGTGTCAAACCGAGGAGATTGTTTCAAACCAACCTTTCTCCTATTGTCTCAGGCTCATCGGTTCAAGAATCAGAACCCAATGTTGAACCAGGGTTAGCGGTTACCAGCTTCAAAAGCCTTCCCCATTTATAGCTATGGGGTCAGATGCAGATACCTCTCCCAATAAACTAGTCGATCGAAGAAGAGGCCGGCTGGTTAAAGGGCAGGCTTCCAAAGGCACCCCTTCAAAATCAGGGGCCAAAGACAGCAATACAGGGCCAGAGGCACCCATAGAAGTACCTAAGGATAGGCTGTCCGGACCGGAGGCCACTAGCTCAAGCCTCCAAAGAGAAACCACCACATCTGATCCCCAACCGGAGGCCAGAGTCCAGGAAAGTATTGAAGCTCCACAGTCCGGAGGTCAGTCTGAACCAACTTCTAACTCCCCCATCCCAAAAACAACTGAAAACCCCTCCTCGGTAATGGAGGAAGTAATGGAGGATTCTGTCGAAGAGGCTCCATTCGAGTCCGAACCCTCCGGGAAAACTAGTGATGTTGTTGTTGCCAAGAAGGACAAGGGCAAAGAAAAACTATGCCTTAGGCACCCAGATCTACCAGAAATTCTTGAAGGAAAAGTGGGACCTTGTTTCCACAAGGTTAGTGTTAAATATCTCCTTGCCTTACAAAAACTTACCTATGCTTTCATCCATATAGCCGAATTGGGCCGGATGTGTACGAAGTGGGGGATTCCAGAGAGCGTGAAAATAAGAATCCCCATAAACCCTGAAACCCCAATGGACTGCAAGCTTAGTGAAGTAGTCATTTTTACTGAGTTCTTTAACTAGGGGCTAAGGTTTCCCTTAGACCCGGAGATAGTTAGGTACTTCCACCTTATCAAACTTTGCCCCAGCCAACTGGGCCCCAACGCCTGGTACACCCTTATGGCCTGCATCATGGCCTCCAGGCTCTCCGGAATTTCTTTACCAATGGAGGAGTTTGCAGCTGTGGCCAACCTCTGCAGAAACCACCACATTCCCTTCTATCACTTCAACATCAGTGATAATTATAAAGCAGTTGATGACCTGCTTGAGTCGGAGAGAAATTGGAGGACTCAATTCTTGTTCGTAAGCGGCGCTTGGGAGAATGGGAGGAAGATCAAAGCCGGAGTCAACCCGAGTCTCCTCACCAACAGATGGAGAAGTGATCGTAAGGATCCTACCTTGCATTCTCATTTTTACTTTTATCAAATTTGTTTAAACTGATTGGTCATGTTTTTTTTTCTTGACAGAGCTGCCCAAAGACTTCAACGACTATTTAAAGGCCGGGCAGACCACTTGTACCAAGATCAACACTTGGGTTGCTGAAAAGTGGGGGAACCGTTTTCATGACGCCTTTACCGGGGCAATCTCGCAAGGTCTCATCTCTGGAACATTACTGGCCAGAGAGACTTGACTTGGGAGGAACTCACCACACCACCCCATTAGGATGTAGTCCTTAAAAGAACACATGCACCGGACGGGTCACTATATTTGTCAGGTCGAGCCAAGGCACCAACAAACCCAGAGGCTAACCCTGCCGAGGTGGAGGAGAATGCTCCAACAAACCCAGAGGGGCCAGCCCCAAGCCAGATCGATGCTGCTCTGCTAGAAGTGGTGGAGCATGAGAGTGCTGGGGAAGAGGCAAGATCTCCAAAACCCCCAAGGGTTCCTAAGAGAGACCGGAAACGGGGAGCATAAAGCAAGGAGAGGGAGGCCAAGAAGAAAAAGACCTCCAGGGGTGATGAACTTTCTCTCCGGCCTTCAGAGCCTTTCCTGCTTGTTGACCCTATTGATCCAACAAGAGCAGAAGAGATCCCTGGTGACTTTCAAACCGATGAGGTTGGAGGAGGAGACATTAGCATTGATGGTGTTGACATCACAGGGCTTGATGGACTTGGTGACTATTTTGCAAACCTCCCCAGAGATGACTTTGCTAGGTCTTACCTCCCTCCAAGCACTTCGAACACCGTTACCTTTAATGGTAAAAATTTTACTGTTTCAAGTGAAAGTGAAGCTATAACTCACTCCATACTGAGTACCGTTCAGCCAGTGTTGGTCCTAGAGAAGCAAGTACAAGGTCAGGCAGCAATCATTACCTCCCTTAACTCTGACAAGGAAAAACTGTCCAACGACCTCCTCACTGCCACCCAAAATGTTGATGTTTTGAAGGGAGAAAACGAGATGCTAAAGAAGAGCCAAGAGGGGTGGACCACAAAGGTTGCCACCTTTAAAGATACTATCAAAGACCTCCGGGAAAAGCTGTCCGGATTAGAGAAATATCTCACCTCTTCAAAAGATGAGGCGAAGGCCAAGGACCAAGTCATCCATAACCTGAAAAATGACAAGATTGCGCTCGAGAACTTAGTGTCCAAGGCTGCAGAGGAGAAAGCTGATCTCCTAAGGGAGCAAGAGGCCAAAATTCAGGCCAAGATTGATGCTTATGTTAACAATGTGATAGACAGTCAAGAGGAGATTTATGCCAAGGTGAAGTCGGACATGGTTTTGCTGTTTCATGAGAAGTTTCCAAAGAGGAATTTGGGAGACTTATGGAGTTTCGTATAGTATCCAGACCTTCCCTTTCATACAATGGCTGAGGGTGACAGGTTTGACTTCTCCATTGCATCCTCATCCGATGAAGAAGAGAACACCGGGGAGAGTCCAGGTGAGGAGAAAGACGACCCCAAGAAGAAGAAAGCAAGTGAGGCTGAGCCGTCTTCAAAGGCTCAGTCCTAGAATACCAATTATCTTTTACCTTTTGTTTTGATTGAACTAAAGTCCTTGGAAGGCCAAGGCATTTTTGTAACTGTATCCGGTGTTTGTTCGGACATATCTGTTCGTTTTGAATACTTAAAGTCCTTGGATGGCCAAAGCACTTCGGTTATTTTAATGGATGTCTTTATTTTGCACAGCTCTTGCATTCTTTCATAGTGTTTGTTTCAATTTTGGTGGCTAGTGTTTAAGCAGCCCTTAGTTATTTCATAAATATTCTAAAGCGAGAGTGTTTAAATTCTCCGATGACAAATGTTTAAGTAGTCATCATTCCTTTAATTCAATTCAGACGGTGTTTAAACAAAAATTTGGCAAGGAGCAAAGTAAGAACACTCCAAATTTTTAAGAAGGCATCAAATTTTATAAAAGAGCCCGGACACCTTATTAAAACCTTCCCACGCCACCAGGGTAGGAAAGAGTATGCCCCCAAATATTCACATGGATTTTTAAACAAGTAAATATTTACATAGTTTCTACTCTAAGTACATCCGAAGATGCTCAATATTCCAAGGGTGATTCAAAACCCTTCCATCCTTGTCTTCTAGCCAGTATGTTCCAAGTTTAAGTCTTTCAACGACCATATAAGGTCCTTCCCAGGTTGGGGCTAGCTTGCCGAGCAGCTTATCTTTAGTGTGTAAGAAGACTTTCCTTAATACCTTATCCCCCGACTGAAAATCTCTTCTTTTAACTCTGGAAGCAAACATGCTTCTCATCAAACCCTGATAGTGTGCAGCTCTAAGGTGAGCCTTAACTCTTTTTTCCTCTATTAGGTCAAGCTGACCTCTGATTGCCACTTCGTTAGCGTGTTCGGAGAAATTGTGAACTCGAAAGGAAGGGAGAGTTGCTTCTATGGGAGCTATGGCATCCATCCCATAGACCAAGGCAAACGGAGACTCTTGTGTTACAGCCCCAGGTGTAGTCCGGTAGGCCCACAAAAGCTCTTGTAAATAACTAGGCCATATTCCAGCAGCCCCTTCTAAATTTTTCTTCAAACCGGACAGTATAGTTCTGTTAGCCACTTCAACCTGACCATTTGCTTGTGGGTGGAAAGGTGAAGAGAAACAATGTTTTATACCCCTAAAGGCACATAAACTCTTCATTTTCTTGTTGTCGAACTATGGCCCATTGTCTGTCGTTATCTTCTGTGGAACACCAAATCTGCAACAGATATTGGATAAAATGAATTTTATGACGGCTTTTGACGTTGTTCCTGCCAGTGGGGCTGCTTCGATCCACTTCGAGAAATAATCAATAGCAACAATTATTGTCCTGCATCCTCCGGATGCCATAGGAAGAGGTCCCACCAAATCTAACCCTCATCGAGCAAAAGGTATAGGCTCAGAAATTGACTCTAAAGGGATGGCTGGGATATGAATTTCATTGCTATATCTCTGGCATGGGTCACACCTTCTCACCAGCTCCTTAGCATCTTGCATTATAGAGGGCCAATAATAGCCAGCCAATAAAACTCTCCTTGTTAGAGCCCTGAATCCACAGTGAGCCGATCCCTCACCATCATGTAATTCAGAGAGGACTATTTGAGATTCATCATCCCCCAAACATCGCAAAAGAGGTTTACTGTAAGACTTTTTATACATAACATCTCTTAGTATGATAAAACCACGAGCCTTGTGGTTCATTTTTCTTGCTAGTGATTTATCCGGAGGCAAGATGCCATCGGAGAGATACTGCAGAAGAGGAAACCTCCAATCTTGAGGTTGTTTCATCTGTACATCGAGAATTTCTTCCTCCTTACCCACATTGAGTTGAATGGAAGGGCACTCCAGCACATGGATCCAAGGATATGACTCAGTATAGGCTATGGTTGCCAAGGAATCTGCTAGTTCATTTTCTGTTCGGGGTATGTGCTCATAGACGATGCTTTTGAACTTAAGTGTCTCATTTTTTAGAAGAAGTAAGTACTTTACTAGTTGCTCCTTTTTAGCTTCGGATTGACCCTGTGCATGATGGATAAGAAGCTGAGAATCGCTCATCAACTTGACCCTTTTGGCTCCACAAATGAAGGCCAACTTCAATCCAGCTATAACAGCTTCATATTCAGACTCATTGTTAGAAGCCCTAAAAGCAAAGCATATAGCCTGGTACATTTTGTCACCATACGGAGAGGTCACGCATACCCCTGCACCACATCCCATAGTACTTGATCCACCATTTGTCCGGACAATCCAGACCTTTTTATCTTTCATCTTAATCGTTTGCTCTGTATCTCTATCTGAGTGGAATTCAACTAGAAAATCAGCCACAGCCTGGGCTTTGATTGCTATTTGAGGAACAAAATCAATAGCAAAGTCCCCCAACTCTATTGACCATTTAGTCATTCAACTTGAAACGTCTGCCTTTTGAAGAATATTCTTCAAGGGATAGGATGTTCGGACGATAATAGGATGAGCCTAAAAATAAGGCCTCATCTTCCTTGCAGCAATTACCAAGGCTAATGCTAATTTTTCGAGCTTCAAATAGCGTTTTTCTGCATCTATCAGGATCTTGCTGATGTAGTACACTAGATGGGGGTAATTATCCACATCTCTTACCAATACAGCATTGATGGCACAACTGGAAACTGCCAAGTATACGAAGAGTGTCTCTTCATCAACAGGTTTAAATAAAGTCTTGGGGGAGGACATATGTTTCTTAATCTCATTGAAGGCTTCATCACACTGTGAAGTCCAGTCAAATCCCTTTGCACCCTTTAAAGTTTGAAAAAACGGGGTACATCTGTCCGAAGACCTCGAGATGAATCGATTTAAAGCAGCCAACCTCCCAGTCAACCGTTGTACTTCTTTAATATTTCGAGGAGGCTCCATGTGGAATAAAGCATTAAGCTGGTCCGGATCGGGTTGTATCCCTTGCTCACTTATTATATACCCCAGGAATTTCCCGGACTGCACTCCGAACACACATTTTTCTAGATTTAGTTTCAAATTTACTTCTACTAAGTTAGGAAAAGTTTCTTGGAGATCCGCCAAGTGTAGTTCTTCATCCACATTTTTACCATCATGTCATCAATGTACACTTCCATATTTCTTCCAATTTGATCAGCAAAGGCTTTGTTCACTAACCTCTGATAGGTAGCCCCAGCATTTTTTAACCCAAACGGCATCACCTTGTTACAATAAAGACACCTATCAGTGACAAACGCGGTATGCTCCTGATCCTTTAGGTCTACTTGAATCTGATTGTACCCGGAGAAGGCATCCATGAAAGACAGTAGCTTATTCCCAGAAGTGGAATCCACAAGCTGATCAATCCAGGGGACCGGGTACAAATATTTTAGGCAAGCCCTATTGAGATCTGTGAAGTCAATGCACATACGCCACTTGGCATTTATCTTTTTTACTAAGACCGGATTGGCTGTCCACAGAGGATATTGAGACTCCTTCATATGCCCCATTTTAGTAAGCCTGTCAACTTCTTGAACAATAACATCAGCCTTTTCCTTGGAAAAAGCCCTTCTCTTTTGTACCACAGGTGCTATGTCTCTCCGGACGGATATGTGATGTGATATAATATCTGCTGGAACTCCGGTAACATCAGCATTGCACCAAGCAAAAACATGTTGATGGTCTTTTAGGAACTTCAACATTTTACTCTTCAGTTCGGATGGCATTTTGGACCCTATCTTAATAATTTTTCCTTCTTCCAAAGAATGTGTTTCAACTTCTTCAACCGGTATCAACACTCCAGGGGTCTCTCTGGGGTCATCAATTTCACCCTCACCCCCTAGAAAGCCCCTCAAACTGCCATTCTTCATTGATACAAACTGCTCCCAACGTCCGTGGGGCCATTGTTGTGGCATAACACTCTCTTGCAATCTTTTGGCTGCTTCGAACAACCCCCACTTGTCCTTGAACAGCATATTTTAAACATTGGTGGACTGTGCAGGCCACTGCATGCATCCTAGAGAGCCAAGACCTCCCTAGAATAGCATTATAACAAGTGGGACAATCCACCACAATAAAAAGTATTCTAACCATCTTCTTAAAAGGGCCTTTGCCCAACAAAACTTCCTCTTCGAACTCCCCGATCACATCTGATGAGCTTCTAGTGAAACCCATAACTGATCTATCTGAACGCTGAATTATGGATGGATTTTTCATCTTTTTGTAAGAGGTTAAAAAGAGGATATTGGCTGAACTCCCAGTATCCACCAAGATTCGTCTTATGTCATTGCCCCCAATGGATGATCTTATGACAACAACATCTTCATAAGGGCCAGCTATATCCCTCAAGTCATCCTCATCGAAAACAATGAAGGGAAATAGAATCTGTGATTGATAGGAGGTCATGCCTCCTTCCAGCTGGGTAGCTAAAGTATGAACGTGCCTCTTCCTTGAAGAAGCAGTGGGTGCTGTCATAGTATCCTCTCCGAAAATTGTGAGTGACTCAAAAAAGTTAATAAGCCCGGAGACTGTTTTACAACGTTCCTCAATGGCACCCACTATGTTTCGAGTTGGATCAGGATCCAAGTACTCTGACTCTACATCGAATCTTTCGATTATAACCATAGCTCCCTCCGGAGCAGATGTGCCTGCATTGAGTGGACCAGCCCGATGAGCATTATCATGCCTATTTCCTCCTCTTCTTTTGACATATGCCTCCATCTTTCCTCTTTCAATTAAATTATGAACTTCTTGTTTTAAAGCAATACAATCGTCAGTGGTATGGCCAGTATCATTATGGTACTGACAGAAGGAATTGTTACGATGTTCCCTAGGAGATTGCAGTGCAGCCGGCCTTCTATAGTGTACTTTTTCCTTTGTTTTGTCATAAATGGTGGCCACACTTTCTTTTAACTCTGCAAACCACTCCGGTTGAACCCAAGGCCCTCTCTTATTTCTAGATTGTTGACTTTGGGCAGGCGCAGCTGGCTGAGACTGAGCTTTAGCTCTGTTATGACCCTGCCCGGCCTCCCTTGCCTTGTTTCCGGACTGATTTTGGTTGGGGTTTGGTGCAACCGGGGCAGACCTCACCTGCATGTGCACCCTAGTTTTCTTTGTTTTATCAACCTTGATTTGCTTTCCGACCTGATTTAGTAGACCTCCCCAAGTCATGGCTTTCTTTCTGGTCACTGAATCAGCTAAATTTGCAGGGTTTAAGCCCTGCCTCAAAGATGTTATTGCTA
This sequence comes from Limnanthes douglasii subsp. nivea, assembly GCA_036936605.1. Classification (NCBI taxonomy): domain Eukaryota; kingdom Viridiplantae; phylum Streptophyta; class Magnoliopsida; order Brassicales; family Limnanthaceae; genus Limnanthes; species Limnanthes douglasii. The sequence goes on from JAUPFV010000001.1 coordinate 1,137,821, forward strand.
CTTGCTCGAAGCAATCAGCCAAACAATTTTTGGTGTTTACAAAACGACTTATGTATTCTTTCAGTGATTCATTTGGTTCTTGGGCATAATGGATTATTGTGTCCCCATTACCCTTCAATTCATTACTCCCAACAAACTGCCTTCGAAAGGCCACCCAAAAGGTATCGAAATTTCTGATGCAGCCTTGTGGTAGGCTGTTATACCACTTCAGTGCACTCCCCGTAAAAGATTGGGAGAATGCTCTACAGAGCAACTTGTCGTCATCATCGAAATTCATCATGAAGTTTTTAAATTGTTCCAAGTGGTTTTCCGGATCTTTACTGCCATCGTATTTCTCCATTTTTATGTTATCGAACCTCTTATGGAGGTTTCCGGACAGAATCTTGGAAGACAATGGAGATTGTCTCCAATTCCGGCCACGACTGAAGATAGTCTCCTCATTGGGAGTTGGAAAGATACCTGGTTCATCGTGGAAGACAAAAGGATCCACCAGCATCCGGTCTACATGTCTCCGGCTGTGAGATGATCCTTTGCCTATATGCCTATTTAACTTTCCATGTCTATCCCTTTTTCTTGAATACTTCTTAACTAACTTTTGTTTCTTTTTAGATCGGCCCTTATCACTGCTGGAGGATAAGGACTCTTCCACTCCATCCTCGGCCGAGGAGCTACCAGAAGATTCTGAGTCTGAGTCAGAGCTCTCCACTGGCTTGGACCGGTGAGACTTTTTGGAGCTAGCATGAGTCTTCTTGGTACTCATATGGGTCTTCGAAGGCTCATGCTCTCTAGGGTTGTCGGTATGATGAGCAACTGATGCCTTGGACTTCTCTTTTATGCCCATCTTTTCCTTATCTGCCCTCAGAGCTTTTATCTCGCCCTTTAACCTATCACGCTCCTCGATGGTATATTCATCATTTTCACCCACCACTTCAAGCAAAGCTGGTGGTACTTCCGGGGCGTCCAGATTCATTCGGACTGATCTTTTCTGATGGTTTCGAATGCTAGATTCAGGCACCATCGTGCTCCCACTGTGGTCGCCAATTTGGTGAGGTTTATTTTTGTCTGAGGGTAAGTTTGTAATTTTTGTTTAGAGTTGTGTGGAAGTTTGTGAGTATTTAATATTTGGGTAGAGTGTAGAGAGAGAATTAAGCAGCCTGGTTGTATTGAATTTTCATTACCCTCATTTAATGTTGGTAGTTGGGTATTTATATCCTTAAATTTGGGCCTTATGGGCTTTCGAGTCGTGTTTAATGGATCCGGGTCAATTTGAGGACCCATTAGTTCTAAGTAGAAGAACAGGCAGCTTAGTCAAGAAGTGGTTATGTTTTAAGTACTTTAGTCCTGTTCGAACGGTCCAATGGATAATGGTGTCCGAACTGCAGCTGTCCGGTTAGGTAGTCATTGTCTGAACTGCCCCTGTCCGAAGTGGTAACAGAATCCGGACTCATCATCATTAACAAAAATTTGGATGGTGAGGTTTGTAATAGAGACAATCTAATTTTGTTCGGTTAACATGGTTTAAAATTATGAGTCGGTTAAGTTATTTATGGTATATGAAATTAGATGATAAATCGACAAGACAACAAAGAAATGGTGAATTAGTAATAAAATAAAAAGATGAAAATGATAATAATCGGCCTAACTGGTCAAAGGATACACATATGGGTAATTTAGATTCAATTGGACAGGTTAAAGAATAATTAATACTTAAAATAGAGAACCAAATCCAAGATCAACTATTCAACATGCTCAATCCCATGTTGAGAATTATTAACAACATATAGAGAGGATCGGGGATTTATATTTGGTGAACATCCAATTAGAATATCATCATACACATTTAATACATTTTATTTAGTACATAATTTGGCGTAGCCTAAAGTGGAGTTGTGGATTTTAACAAACTCGAGGCTCTTAACATTAAGAAAATTTTGTTAGAAGTACTAATATCTATTAAGATGATTTTTTGCTAGATGATAGTACTAATCAGTGTGCGAGCCTAATTCATATAAAATGTAGGATAATATTACTCATAAATATGATGAATAAAAAGAAGTGTGGTGCATTCAAATTGATGAATCTAGCATTAACAAAAAATTTGAAACCGATGACGAGGTGAACTCTCTTGTTTGTGAAGTTAAGGTATGAGATGTATATAAGAACGTCGATGGCAAAGTTTTTTTTAAATAAAAAAAACCGATGATGTCAGTCTTATCTATTAATATAAAGATAGTAAACTCAGTTGTCCGATTATTGATAATTATGATAAAAAAATCCTTTACAAAAAAAATGCAAGGATGAGTGATTGATGCAAATATTAACAATTCTTTAACAAAGAAGGATAAAGAAATGCAAAATCCTATTAGCAATCTTATGAATTTTTATCTTCAATAACTGTATCATTCTTCATATAACACAACATTAAGAGAAAATAACACAATTTTATTCGGAAGAATTCTAGGATCTTATGGGAGACTTTGGCGGTTAGAACATGCTTTCATGTCTATGGATGTGTGAAATACATATGAATTAAATCATGAGAATCACCACAAGTTGATATCAACCCATAGTTGGGCGTATTGCTAAATATGGTTAAGGAGTTTGAGCTTCACGTATATATTAAATACAGACAAGAATTTATAGGATTGGCTCATTTATGACGCCGTTTACTTCAAATAAAATACATCGTGAAGATTACTTTAAATATCTTACATAAATAAATAAAAGTACTTCGTTAATATTTAGTAACATCGACATAAGAGATAGAATAGATGGCTGCAAACACAAAGAGAATAAGACGAAACAGATAATAAATAAACCCTAACCCTAGGTTAGAGTATAAGAGACTTAGAGAAAAACTCAAATTTTATTCAAAAAAGTCTTACGGCAAAAATAGGGTTTGAGAGATTTTTATAGAAGTTCTTGAAACCTTACGCCAAAATTACAGATTGTTCCTCACAAAATAAAATAAAGCTCAGCCTAATTTCAAAGCGATTGGAGCTGGTATATTATTTTAATTAAATCTAATAAAAATAGAAAAATGTAGAAAATTAACGAAAATAGCAAAAAAAGAATAAACAATGGATTTTCGGGCCTAAACTTCATCATTTTGTGATACTTTCGAAAATCATTGGCTTCTCGACGCGTTCGGTTTGAGTGGTCGAAGCGCCTAATTCGGATACCCGAGCTCCAGATAAACCCCGTTTTCGTTTGTCCAAAAGGATCATATAGTCATGGGCTTGTGCAACTACATCAATAATACTTCAAAAATCATGTATTTCTTGTAGTAAAATTCAATTTTATAGCATATATTAATTAATATACATACATTTAAGGAAGTTATATCATTGTTACATTCATTTAAAAAATATATTGTTTTTATTTACACTGTGTTTACTATAATTATGCATGTATTTAATATGAGGTAATAAGCCAAAATTTTACCTCAAAAAAATTGTGTAATAATTCTTAAAAATGACAATTGTCAAGTCATTAGTCCAATTAGTTCTACATTGTAAAACAAATGAGTCTACAAAATGAGCCAAAGTATCAATCTTACTTCATGTATATCAATTGTTAGTCCTTAAATAAATACTTTGAATTTTTTAACTAGGGCACACCCGCTATATAAAATATATATTTAATTATAAACGATATACTGTAAACAAAATTTATAGACAAAGTAAACTATGATAATTTCATATGGTGGGCGACAAACAGGCTATAAGCTAAACAACATACAAATTTTCTTTAAATAACATTTATAAATGGAAGATGTTATTTAAGTGATAAATAGCTTATGAGGCAAATAATTTATACATGATGACCTCTAAATACGAAAAATACATTTATTAATGAGAAAGGGAACATGTTTATAAGCGAGGCCAACAAATTAATATCAAATCTCACGCACCTAATCAAAACTAATATGACTTCAAGTCAAGCCACTCGTATAAAATATTATCAAAGGCTATGCAATAAAAGTCATAAAGAAAATATGATAATATCATTAAAAACGATATGGCTATAAGTCAAGCTTACAATCAGTATAGATCAAGATGTCACACACCCGAGACCATAAAGTTCGGGTTGTAAATGACCTAATTTAACTCGAGATCATAAAAATCAAAGAAATAAAAGGTAAAGAATATAAGTTATGATAAGTAAAACAATTTGCTTTGTTTAAAGCTTGACAATTTTATTTATTTGATCAAAATCATTCCTTTAAAGATTTCATTTTCTTGGCAAGATCATCTTTTATAAAGATATGCTTCAAATGATGTTTATATTTTTTAGAAGTGAAACAAAGAGATTTGTTTAAAGCTTGACAAATTCATTTTTTTGACAAGTTAATTCTTTTGACGAGGTTTAAATTATAGTAAAACTATGTTAATTCAGTACAATGATGGATAAGACTTTCATTTTTCGTGAATCCCATTATACGACATATGTAGTTTTATTCTAAAAATAAAGATCATCAATGACATTCATATATATTTTTTAAACAACGTTCCTAATTGATATCCGTGTATGTTCTCTGAATGACATTCCTAAATGGCATCTTAATATGTTCTCGAAACAACGTTCATAGACTACATTGAGATATGTTCTCCAATTTTGATAAAATATTACATCAAAATATTTTCTCTAAACAATTCTTATAAACGACAATCAATATAATTTCCAAACGAAATTTATAAGATATCTATATATGGTATACACAATGGTTATAACTAACAATAAACCTATAAGATAAATGACCTCTATATGATTTTTAAACAACGTTTGTAAACAAACTAGGAAAATAAAATACTTAGCTGAGCTCCAACATACGACATAAAAGGATAAGGAATATGAATGAGATAAGAAAATGATATAAATGAACGTAACGGTTTGTCGAGGTGGCGGACATCAAACTTGACAAGATGGATCAGAATATGTATCATTATGATAAAATATTTATCGCTTATATAATTATACTCTTACATAATCTTTTATGAGGAAAATAACAAGTATCATAATTATATCAACATAGTTTTTCATGTATTACCATAACGAAAAAATATTTATTATCCAATTCAAGCACACGCTTGAGACATGAAGAATAAATGTTTTGAAGACTATAGTATCTAACTATAGTTAAAATTTTATAGTATTTAAGTTTAATTGATATTCCATATCAATGATTAAAGTGATCCATGACAAATAATAGTTGGATAAAGAAATAAAAAATATAAAAAACTATTGTAATTAAATATATGAAGACATTTATTTTGCATTATGAGTAAATATATCCTACAACTGAAAATTGATGGACTCATTTATGACTAAAATACTTAATTTTTTAAGAATTTCTATTTTTTAAATAAACATTATTATTATTATTATTATTATTATTTACAAATTTAAAATATTGTCTTCAATATTGATTCATTCATTTTTTATGAAAATATGTTTTAGTTTTAAATATTAATATGAATTTGATGTATGAATATATAATCATTTTTATTTATAAATTAGTGTTACGGTATTTATGAAAAAATATAATTCAAATTCCGACTTTCTATACTTTTAACGTCTAAGGGAAATATGCTAATTTCCTGTCAAATCAGATCAAAAGAAAAAAAAAAGAAAAGGAAAGCACAAAAACAAAAGTGAAATCAAAGACACAATTGTTAACGGAGTTCGGCAAATTATGCCTACGTCTCCAGACCTGCTGCAGATCGATTTTATTAGGAAGAACACAGTGACTGCCGTTTCTTGTGAATACACAAAAAACCCTAACTATGGGTTTTGTAGAGACTGTAACACTTAAAAAGGGAAAAATATTGCAGTCCTTAATTTGTAATTTATAACCCCCTAAAATTACACTGTCTTTTCAATTCACTCCAGTTCTCTTTAATGTGCTTAGCACTTGCCTCATCTCCAATGTCTTCCACTGTCTTTTCATCTAGCATCTCTTCTATCCAATAATAACATGTTGAATAATACTGGATTATTATGTCAAAATAACACATTCTACTTGAAGGTTATGATACATTTTACTCAAGTGATGGCAAGCACTAGCTTCATTGAAAATGCAGATAAGTTCAGAAAAACTTAACAATCTCCCACTTGAAGACTGGTTTCAACCTGTCTTCACACCTTGATCTATGCAGCAGATCTTTCTGGTCTTATTACTCTTGTAGACCAACTGAAGCTGAACACAACTTCAGTTTTTCAATGGCTATTGTCTTTGTCAACATATCAGCTGGATTCTTGCTTCCTTGGATCTTTTCCAGTATTAGCACCTCATCTTCCAATAAAGATCTAATGAAATGATAACGAAGACTAATGTGCTTGGTTCTTGAATATAATGTTGAATTCTTCGCCAATTGAATTGCACTTTGATTATCACTATGCAGAACGTTGTTCTTCTGTTTGAATCCCAACTCGGTTAACAAACCTTGAAGCCATATCATCTCTTTACTGGCTTTGGTCACTGCTACATACTCAACCTCTGTAGTTGATAAAGTGACAATTTTCTGTAATTTTGACATCCAACTAACAGCTGTAGTTCAAACAGTAAATATATAACCGGTAGTGCTTTTCCGGTGATCAACTTCACCTCCAAAATCTGCATCTACGTAGCCTTGTACCTTTAACTCACCCTTACCAAAGTACAAACACTTTTCTATGGTACCTAGTAGGTACCTCAAAATCCATTTGACAACTTCCCAATGAATTTTCCCTGGGTTTGACATAAATCTACTCAAAACTCCCACTGCATAACTAATGTCTGGTATCGTACAGACCATTGCATACATCAAACTTCCAATAGCTGAGGCGTAAGTAACCTTAACCATGAAGTCATTTTCTTCATCCTTCTTAGGGGATTGATCCTTGGATAAACGAAAGTGACCTGCCAATGGTGTACTAACTGGCTTTGCATCACACATGTTAAATCTCTTCAAAACGCGATCGATGTACTCTGACTGAGATAACTGCAAAAAATTTCTATGATTATCTCTTATGATTTGCATTCCAAGAATCTTCTTCGCCGGACCCAAGTCCTTCATGTCAAATTCTTTTGACAATTGTAGCTTCAATCTTCTAATATCATCCATATCTGAACCTGCTACTAACATATCATCAACATAGAGTAGCAAAATGATATAACTGGACTTACATCTTTTAAAATAGCAACAATGGTCCGCATTACACTTCTGAAAACTCTCTTTGTGCATAAAACCGTCAAATTTCTTGTACCACTGTCTTGGAGCTTGTTTCAAACCGTACAAACTTTTCTTAAGTCTGCATACCATGTTTTCTTTCCCTTCTTTTAAGAAACCTTCTGGTTGATACATGTATATCTCCTCATCCAAATCCCCGTGAAGAAATGTAGTCTTCACATCTAAATGTTCAAGATAAAGGTCTTCAATGGCAACAATACTCAACACTGATCTAATAGTATTGAGCTTCACAACTGGAGCAAAAATTTCGGTGTAATCAATTCCTTCCTTTTGCTGGAACCCTTTGACAACTAGTCGTGTTTTGTATCTCTTAGATCCATCATGCTCATCTTTCACCTGATACACCCATTTGTTATGAAGTGCCTTCTTACCCATTGGTAACTCAGTTAGATCCCATGTATCATTTGAGATTAAAGACTTCATCTCATTTTTCATAGCAAACTCCCACTTACTAGCATAACTGGTCTGGCAAGCTTCATCATAGCATTCAGGTTCTCCTCCATCGGTAAGTAACAGATAGTTCAAGTATCTCATGTTGGGTACATGGGGTCGGGAAGATCTTCGCAAAATAGGAACTGCCTCGGTCGGCTGTAAGGTATCGGATTGCTGTTGATCGATCTGTCCAACAGACTCTCCTTGTTGAGGGGTTAATCTGATCGACTTTATTTCTTGATTATCCGGGACTCCCTCGATATCTGCGAATACTGATTCATACAGCTTTGAGTCATTTGCTTCAGTTTTATTTATGTCCTTGTACATCAATGTTTCATTGTAGATCACATCTCTGCTTCGTATCATCTTCTTGTTCTCCTCATCCCAAACACGATAACCTAACTCATCTTCGCCATAGCCGATCAAGAAACATTTTTTCGATTTCAGATCAAGCTTGTTCCCGCCTTGGTCACCAATATGAACATATGTTGTGCAACAAAAAACTCTTAGATGTGATAATTTTATATCCTTACCACTCCATACCTCATCGGGTATTCGATGTTCTAAGGGAACCGACGGGCCTCGGTTAACCAGGTAAGCCGATGTGTTGATTGCTTTTGCCCAGAACTGCTTCGGTAAACCGTACTGTATTCGAATGCTTCTGGCTCTTTCTGTCAACGTTCTATTCATACGTTCGGCAATACCATTGTGTTGAGGCGTACCTGGAACAGTTCTCTCCATCCTGATACCATGCTCATAGCAAAAGTTCTTGAATTTGGTGTCCTCATATTCACCACCATTATCAGTTCTCAGCTTTTTAATCTTCAGACCTGTCTCATTCTCAACCATAGATTTCCATCTCCTAAAAACATCAAACACTTCAGATTTATGCTTCAGAAAATAAACCCATACCTTTCGAGAATGATCATCGATAAAGGTCACGAAATAGTGTTTCCCTCCTATAGATGAAACAGTTGTTGTCCCCCAAACGTCAGAGTGAACAAGCTCCAGCCTTTCTTTCTTTGGGGTTCTACCACTCGTCTGAAAACTGACCCTTTTCTGTTTTCCAAGTATGCAATCTTCACACATGTCTATATCGACTGACTTTAGACCTGGAAGCTTCCCATTCGAGTACATAATTTTCATACCCTTCACACTCATATGACCAAGCCTCTGGTGCCAAACATTTGGATTTTCGTTTCCTGCTGCTATTGCAATTGAACAGCTCGTCTCTGCTGTCTTGTAAAGAGTACCACTCTTCTTTCCACGAGCAATCGTCATTGCTCCCTTTGAAATTTTCCAATTGGCACCATAGAAGATCGTACTATAGCCTTCGCTAGCCAACTGCCCTACTGAGATTAAGTTCTTTCTCAGACTGGGTATATGTCTGACATCTTTCAGTTCCCATACAGACCCATTCAACTTAATCTTCACAGTACCTTTACCAATAATATCACAAGGTTGATCATCACCAAGATATACTTTTCCAAGGTTACCAGGGACATACCTCTCGAAGAATTCTTTCTTCGAAGTCGCGTGAAACGATGCTCCGGAGTCTAATACCCAAGACTTTTCCCTGCTTTCTAAGGAGCATATTAACGCATCGTCTCCTTCTGAAGTGATATTTGCCTCTGTCTTCTTCTCTTGTTCCTTTGGTTCTCTCTTGCACTGAAATTTAAAGTGTCTGGTCTTCCCACAATTCCAACACTCCATGTTTCTTAACCCCTGGGAATTTTTAGGATTCCTAGACTTGGACCTCCAGTCTCTTGATTTGCCTCGGTAGTTCGACTTACCACGTCCATATACTCTGGTTGAATTTCTTCCTCTCGATTCTGTATGTAAGACTGAGGAGATTGATGACTCACTTGATTCTCTCCTTCGAATCTCTTCACTGAGAACTAGGTCACGAACATCATCAAATTTCAATTTATTGCTTCCTGATGAGCTACTCACCGCAGTGACAGTAGCATTCCAACTATCTGGTAGTGAAGACAACAGTATCAATGCTCGTATTTCTTCATCAAAATCAATTTCAACTGAACTCAACTGACTTGTGATTGTATTAAGTTCATTGAGGTGTTGAGCTACCGAAGCGCCTTCCATCATTCGCAAATTGAATAAACGCCTCATCAAGTGAACTTTGTTAGACGCTGATGGCTTCTCATACATACTGGAGAGAGCCTTCATAAGACCCGTCGTGGTTGTTTTCTTTATGATGTTAAAAGCAACGTTGCGGGATAGCGTCAATCGGATGACTCCAAGAGCTTGTCTATCAAGAAGGATCCAATCTTCATCTTTCATACCTTCTGGTTTCTTTTCTGAGAGGGGTTGATAAAGTTTTTTCTGGTACAGATAATCTTCAATCTGCATCTTCCAGAACCTAAAATCTACACCATCGAATTTTTCGAGTCTCACCTTTCCTTCGTCTGTAGCCATTGCTCCCACTCAAATCTGATTTCCTTTGGATCGCTACCAGTCTGGCTCTGATACCAGTTCTAAGGGAAATATGCTAATTTTCTGTCAAATCAGATCAAAAGAAAAAAAAGAAAAGGAAAGCACAAAAACAAAAGTGAAATCAAAGACACAATTGTTAACGGAGTTCAACAAATTATGCCTACGTCTCCGGACCTGCTGCAGATCGATTTTATTAGGAAGAACACAGTGACTGCCGTTTCTGGTGAATACACAAAAAACCCTAACCATGGGTTTTGTAGAGACTGTAACACTTAAAAAGGGAAACATATTATAGTCCTTAATTTGTAATTTATAACCCCCTAAAATTACACTGTCTTTTCAATTCACTCCAGTTCTCTTTAATGTGCTTAGCACTTGCCTCATCTCCACTATCTTCCACTGTCTTTTCATCTAGCATCTCTTCTATCCAATAATAACATGTTGAATAATGCTGGATTATTATGTCAAAATAACACATTCTACTTGAAGGTTATGATACATTTTACTCAAGTGATGGCAAGCACTGGCTTCATTGGAAATGCAGATAAGTTCAGAAAAACTTAACATAATGCACAAGATAAGTATGTTAAAATATAATTTATTTAATAATTCATCTAATTAATAATGAATTAGTCAACGATAGATTGATACTTAATCAAAAATTTAAAATATAATATGTATTTAATATATTTATAATTTATATTAACTTATATTTGTGATTGAATAATATATATATATATATATATATATATATATATATATATATATATATATTGAGTATTATAATTTACATTAGTAATATAAATCTTTGAAGACCCTATAATCTTTATAATAACAATATTAATATTGTTCTCAATGGGTAGCTGAGTTGGTTGAGTCTGTATTGGTTTGCAGGCTATTGCGTCAGACTGAGAGTTTATTCTGTGCGCACTCATTGCACTCTGAGTAGCGGTTGCGGGTTCCCTCAGAAAAAACAATATTAATATTGTGATAGTCTTGTTATTTTTTTACCTATGGAAATATTTTGTGTTTATGATTTTATTTTGGATACAACCATATTTGGTAAGGAAGTGTTCCTCCACCTTCAAAACTCCACTTTTAACTACATTAATCTTATCATATTTCAAAAAACTTTAAAACAAATCAACTGTACATATAATCAATCCATCATCTAATAATTTGAAAATTAAAAATATATTTAAAATTAGATAATGTGATTCAAGATCCTACTTAGCCCATAACTATGATAAAATTTAAAATATATTTTTTAAAAAAAATCCAATAAAAATTCTAGTTAATAACAAAAAAATAGTCTGATTTTGGCGGAACTTCAGCCGATATCGATTGTGCGAAAGACACTTTCAGCGATACATAGGTAAAATTCGTCGGACATGGCTAATGTACAACAAATATTTGTTAAATTTTATTAACCCCCTCATGGCACGTTGACTCCACAAAGTATGCCATTAACGAATATACATGCTACAACCGGGATAATGTATTGTGTTAGTTTGGTGCAATATGTAGATTGTTTTTTCGGTAAGAAGATAGTCTATTATTAACTCTCGAGCAAGTGGAATTATATTGGTGCTATGCTAGTATTTCAGTTTGTTGTACGCATAATTCGTCATGTTCGTCTTACCTTATTGCATCATTTGCCATCATCACATCCATGATACTATTTCTAGACGAGAAGTAAAGACTGGTGCGCAGATGGCCTAACATAATTTCAAATAATAAAATATATTAATTACACATAATTTTTTTTACAGAACAAGTAAATTCAAAATAAAACTTTTCATAAAATGATTTATATCAAAATGGAAAAAAAAAGTCAGAAAATATGAAAAAAAACATACTAAAATAGAAAATAACAACCGAAAAATAGACGAAGACACTCAAAACGGGTCACATTTTTGGTTGTACAACGAAATTTGAACGCTACCTCACTTCAACAATTCGTATACGCGAAAAACATTTGGAATCTCATGAATTATCACTACAAAATTTACCTTAAATTGCTCAAATTAATTTGAGCATCACCTAAAACCTAAACCTAAACCTAACACATTTTTAATATTACTATTTTTAAGCAATAAAATTATATTAAAACGGATCCCATTTTATTCGAACTAACCACGAAATCCATCTCTGTTTTTTGAAAGCGTCCCACGTAGGAATGACCTTCTTTGTAGGATGTAGTATTGTGATTGTGAACGCCGCACACAACCTATATTCCCCACAAATCATCACCCATCTTCTTTCCTTTAAGGGCGAACGGGCATCCGCATTTTTTCGTTCCGGTAGACTTCCTCTTTAGATCTTTGGGGTCTACCAGTTTTGTGTAAACACCAGATCTTTCGCACACAAACTCTACTCTCGGAGTTTTACGATCGTGTCTATCGCATCGGCGTATAATAATCACAAACCCGTTATCTGATGCGGTTTCCTTAACCCATTCAATAAGGTCTGCCCGGGAGTAGTACTGGGATTTGGTGTTGAACAACTCGCTATAATCGATGGAGCAAGGCACCGGTATTTCCTCATCCGCCGCCTTCGCCATGCACGAACTAGTCAAATAATCCTTTGACTCGTCCTTTAACCCTCCATCTCCGCTCTTTAACTCTTCACCCTATGCATGTTAAAAAAGAAGCATCAAATACGAGCATGGATAAAATAAGCCAAAACCCCAACCCAACGGTTAGATAAGTCACACAATGAAGGTTCGTTCCCCGCCGGTTGTACATGGTCCCAACCGCCGGGGACATTGTCAACCGGCGGTTGAAAATTCCCAAACCGGCGGGGATGTTGTCAACCGCCGGTTGACAATTCCCCACCCGCCGGGGGTCAGGGCCTAAATCAAACTCCATTAGAGTTTAAACACAGGGGTTGACCCCGGCGGTTTAAGTTGCCAACCCCGGCGGTTTAAGTTGCCAACCCCGACGGGGACAATACACAACTTCAATATTACATTATGGCAAAAAAAAGGAAGGTCGCCCCGCCGGTTTATAGGGCACAACCCCGGCGGGTGGGACTCGACGAACCCGCCGGGTGGACACGGCGTGCCCCGGCGGGGAAGCTTCATCTTCTTAATATGAATGTTCTTCCTCCCCGCCGGGAGGGTTGAAACCGGCGGGGTAGTTCGGGTTCTACCTTTCTAAATGTAGAAGATCTACCAAAATGGAAACTTTTATAAAAAAATTGGTTAGAACAACTACCATATTTGGAGTCCCATGCTCCTCGGCAAGCTTCTCACATTCAGAGTCCATCCTTCGATTATTCCGAATTTATAAAAAAAGTAATGATTTTTGGAGGTTGAAGTGTTTATTTGTGAGTTTTTGAAGTTTTTGAAATTTTAGGAGTTTTTGAATTTTTGGGAGTTTTTGAAATTTTTGTTAAGACTAGAGTATAAGAGGGTTGTTTGGAGGAGAAATTTTATGTTCTTCCACATTTGGCTAACCATACCCACATTCCACTACAAGACAAAAATAAAGATTCTTGGTCAAAGGGTAAAACCGTCTTTGACTATTAAATTAAAAAGATTCTCTAAATTTTGGGAATGCTTAATATTTTTGGCCCTAATTTAGCCATACCCTTACTACAATTTAAATATGTATGAAGTTTTATACATTGTAGTAGGATTGGTAATTGGTCGTCCGTGAGTGGGGTACGGGCCGGTCCGTCCGAGTCAATTTTTTACATTTGAATATGAAGCCTGTCTGATCTGTATTTGGATTTGTATTTTTAAATCCGAATTTTTCGTGTCCGTCAGTTAATCTGATCCGATCTGCGGATATTAATTTTAATATTTTTATATTCATTTTTTTAAATATATTAATTTATTTTTTAATATATTATTGCTATTATATATAAAACAATATTAATTTTTATATATTTTTATAATTTTCGGACCGAAATAGGTCGGACAAACTAAAAATCCAAACCCAATTACAGATTACAATTTCTTAACCCGCACTCGACCGTTTTATATTCTGATCGAACAAAATCCGTCCGGACCCTATCATATGTGCCATCCCTACATCGTAGAACACAAAGTGTAATTGAAAATGTATGCAAAAATCACCCAATTGAAAAAAGAAAAGAAAAAAAAAGGGCATAATTCTGAGAGGAAGAGAGAGAGAGGTATCCGTAGGCAGTGGACTTGAGTAACTAGTGGACAAACCACATAGGTCTATCTCATTACCCACATTTACACCAATTTGGTAACTGTTGTACCTTTCAAACCCCAAACCAATCAAGACCACGATCAATATAGTTAACCAAAAATTTGAGCGAAAGGTGTTACTACCCCAAGCCAGGTATGGCAACCTCTGGTGGGCCATTCTCTGTCCTCCCCAATACCATCAATTTCTACTTTCTTTCTTTTTTCTCACTCTGCACAAAACAATAGGCTAAATTGTCTTTGCATACCTCATCTTCTTCTGTTTTTCCATTTTTTCTTTTTTAATCTCAACATAGTTTAGGATCTTCACTACTTTTTATTTTGATAATCTAGATGAATGATAAATTTAGCCACTCTTGTAAGGCTCAAGTATATATGGCTCAAAATTTTGTTATCCTTCTATTTTAACGGTCATTTTTTAAATTTAAATTTTAACCAGAAAAGTTGAACTATTATCTTAAAACTAACAAAAACTATTTTTATTTGCAAGATTTGTTTTTTCCGTGCAAATTATAAGTATCGTATTGAACGAAAAAGAGAAAACAATTTTAAATTCAATATATAAGGTTAATTATAAGTTCAAGGTATATCCATTTACATATTTTTAGTTAATTTAGAGACGAAGATATTTTATGGTTTTATCCAAAAAAATTGCGTTACAACAACAAGACGACCAGATATATTGTTTTAATAAAGATCGTCGCAGAAGATGCATTCAGCAGTGTTATGGTATGTTGGGTTATCGGTCTAAAAAAAATCAGCATGTCACGCGGTGATCACGAAAGACGTGCGTGAGAGTCAAACGTGCTACGCGGTGGTTGCAATGACAATTTAGGCAACATTTCGACGAGATCATTGTTTCATTTGGTGTATATCTTAAAAGGACGAAGAAAACAACTTGAGTCTCAGGACGCCAACAAAATCTGAGTATTTCATTATTACACGGAACACGAGCCGTCTAACACGTTAATGAAGAGGGTAAGTATTTTAATGCTCATCTGGTTTTTATAATTTACTTGTATTTAAACTTCATAAATTATAAGCTCGCATTGCTTTGTTACAGTTCCGTAGAGGTTTACGCCTTCAGACTCATTACTTATTATTATTATTACTGTTATTAAATTTGTTTTCTTATTTTATTGCCTCCTTTAAATGTTTTTTGTTGGATTTATGACGGTAGGAAACCAAATGGAAGTTGTATCCATAATATATTCAACATACTATCGATTGTTGGAAATTACTTTACATGATATCCTGTATGATATGAAGAGGTAAAAAAGGGTCAGATTTTGGTTGAAATAGCTACGAGACACTTTACTCGGCTAGGTTAAGAGACTATATTCTGCCACGTCGCTCGTGCATACCTTGTATATTTTTTCAGATGCACAATGTTTGCTTATAGTAGCCAAAAGTTTGTGAAGGTTGATCAAGGATTTGTGTGGAGTAAAAAATATACACTTAGTGGACCTTAATATTGGCCTTCAAATGGAGGAACTTGACAGATTTTTTTTGGTTTACTAAACTGTTGGATTTACGACCACTTCCATGTTTCCGACCTTTGGTGAATTTGTCTTACAATTTGACATAACCAAAAATTATAAGTTGGTCGCCAAATAAGTTGGCACCTAAAAAACGTATATCCCGATATTATTTCTGATCTTCCAGAGACATATGTGAGTATATTTTGGTTTTAATGTTGTTAATAATATCTATAAAAAATGGTATTGTCTCATAGTCATCTTTTTACAGTTTATCTTTGAGAAGATGAATTTATATGACTATTTGATTCGTATGTTTAACTATGTCAAAACTTATATGCTAGAGAGAGATATGTGATAATTTGGAATGGTACGAGATGTAAATATGTTACCTTTACAATCCAATTACTCGAAGAATGAAGATAATATTACATGATACAGTTGGAGGCAATATACTTGGACAAATTGGCGTATGCATTACTGAATAAAGAATGTTTGACAAGTAGTTTTGCATTATCTTCGCATTTATGGATAGATTGATACGATAACTACATAAAGATGTACGAATAATATCATTACCAAGTATGATGTTGGTGGTGGGAAACCGATGCTGGAGGCTCATCGGTTTATCAACAGTATTTCTCTATGTACCAACAATAAGGCATAATGGGTAGCGTCAGGGAGACAAGTGGTACATATGAGTTCTTCATGGTTGTTTATCTGTAATTTGAGAATTATTATTCTTTAAAAAATTTAGATTTTTTATATTTGAGATGATATTTTTTGCACTATTATTTGATGTCTTTATGATATGAAATGTGGATTTTCAGTATTTTTACGAATTATTTGTTTATGTGTTGAGATAAATTGTAAAAGGTAAATCACAAATAATTGGATTCATATACTTTTAACCTTAATAATTTAAATGAAAACTATTTTTAGATTGGTTCGAAGTATTTGTATATGACACACGATGTTATATTATTATTCTTGGTGGATTACGATATTCTTATATGAAATGTGTTGTAATATTATTAGTCTTCATGGGTTCATGAGCAATTTTTTTTTCTAATGTGGATGCAATGAAGATGATGCTCTAGTACTTGAAGAATAGAAAATATTTCGGCCTGGATTATAGCAGAGTGGATAACCAAAAGATCAAGTGATATTTGGATCCAAACTTTATGGGGTGTATTGACTGTAGAAAGTCTACCACCGAATATGTGTTTATTATGGCGGGAGGTGTTATATCGTTGAAGTGTATAAAATAGTTTATTATAACGACTTTGACAATGATAACAAAGTATATGGAATGTTTTAATGCATCAACTCATATACGTTGGTTAAGAAATGTTGTCACAATATTGGCTAAAAATCTTGGTTAGTCACCGGACTTGGTCACTTGTTTCAAAACAGTCACTTATTTAATTTTTGTATCAAAATAGTCACTTTGTTTCACCAGTGGTCACTAGTGTTGGTCTTTTTTTACATTTTTAGTCACCGCTAGTACTATAAATGTAAAGAAAACAAACAAAAGTGGCAATTTGAAACAAATATAACTTGAGTGGCAGTTTTGAAACAAGTGCCTAACGAAGGTGACTAACGAAGGTTCTTAGCCTTACAATATTATACATAGTGGAAGTAATTGAAATATCTTTTTAATTTATTGCGATAATACTTTAGCTATCATATACTCCAACGGGAACAGTAGCACCAACAAGTCTACGCATATAAACATCAAGTTTTGGTTTGTAAATGAGAAAAGTTAGAACGGACAGATTAGAGTGAAGCATACTAATACGCACTTTATTATAGCAGATCCATTTACTATTATTGCCACATTTCATATTTCAAGAGCATAGGGTTTGTATAGGTATCCTTAGTGTTTAGAGTATATAAGTTTAGTGAGAGTGATGTATTATGTTGATTGATTTCAGATTGTTTTTCCATATCATATGTATATATTTTTAGTTTTATAATAGAATGATTCACTTTACGCCCTTATAATTTGAATGATATTTAGTACGATCTTATTGAGTAGGACCAGTTGGATAATTGAAACATGTTGATTATGGGTTTTTGTCTTACTTTCATGTCGCACTCCATAAGAAGTCATGATCCACTAAGGTAATAGTTAACAATTTGATTTATTGTAAAAATATTATGTAAAATGAGTTATGGTGCAACTCTTTGGCTGGTTGTTAGTTGTCGTATAGGAAACAACATTAACAAACAAAATCTAATTCTTTTTTCACTAACAATGAAAATGTGTAGATTCTTAAAACAAACGAGAATCACTTCTGATGTGTTCCATATATTTCTTGGTGATGTTTCATGTCACGACAATATTCGTATTAGAGTTTTTTAGAGAGAGAAATGCAATGATTAGAGAGAGAGACAAGTAGAATAAAATTGTAATAAATGACTAATAATTCAACCATTTTCCAAAATAGATTGTCATTTATATAGCGCAAGAGGTACATCATTGATTTATAGATTTACCCCCTGTTATGTGGGTCTTTACACCCCATTATTTTACTAACTTCAACCATACATATTGATTATTACATACTATCCCCTTATCATTACATAATTTTCAAGTTTTAGCCTCAATACTTTATTACATTAAATCAATTCTTTTATTTATCCAATTTTTCCTATTCTCTCTAATATTTTTTTCCCTTATCACTAGCCCTCTAGTTATTGCGAAGATATTTGAACAATGACTGATTTGTAGAAGCGGATTTTTCTTCCTCGGGAATTGGCTCGGATATTTCTTCTATAGGTTCCTCATCGGATTATTCTTTCACTCATACTTCTTGGACAAGTCTTTCATAAGGTCTTCTCGAATTATTTTTCCACAAGATCCTCATTGCATTATTCTTCCACAAGTTCCTCATCGGATTATTCTTCCACTGATATTTATTGGACAACTCTTTCAAAAGGTCTCCTCGAATTTTATTCTTCCACAAGTTCCTCATTAGATAACTTTGCCACTGGTAATTTTTTAGATTTTTGACCTCATTATTGGTAACGATGACCTCATGGTCACCCATCATTCGTTTTAGTTGGTATGCACACTACAACCTGTATATATGTTAGAAATATTTTATATTGACGATGTCACTAGGTACCACGTGTCAATTATTTTATGATTCATGCTAACATGTTTTCCAAAATAGTTCGTACGAGAAGAAACGTGTCAGGAAACCTTCATACTTCTCAATACGTGTGCGCGTCAGGTCTCAACCAAAGTAGTCGTTATCTAAGAAAATTTGTCAACTTATTTGGGCCCCGTATCTCTTAAAAGCCTATGTGTTCTCTATAAATACCTAACTTCACTCAGTTTCAAAGTTATACATATTTACCCAATATATAGAGATAAAGAAAGTTTTGTTTTAGAGAGAGAGATAACTTATTCCACTAAACACCTTCTCTAACCTTTCATCAATGATTTTGAAAGATACAAACTTTGGGAGTGGTTCAACATGGCAAACAAAGCTTAAAAAAGGAAGTCCACCGGCATTGAAGAGGAACTCAAGCCTTTAGAGGCTTTCCAAACAACATTTTATGGTTAGTGACCTCATCTTCGGAAGCATTTCGACGTACTAGGGACCTCGGGTAACAATATTTCATATGTTCTTCTTAATATCCAGCCCTCCGACCAATCTTGTTCAAGGCGCGGCAAGGGTGATATTTGCTTTTCCAAAGAAATTCGCAAAACTTTTCTATTTCTTCTGATGGGTGGTGACAAACAACAACTTCCATAAATATATAAAGAAGATTGGTTTAAGAAGAATAAGTATCCACAGTTAGCTAAATGATCTACGAAGATTAAGCTTACGACTTATGTACCTACTCTCTAGATCACACCAAAAAGTACTCCTCAAATCACTCTCAATGTTACTCATCAGAAACATTCTTCAAAACTTCTCGAATAGGGAATGTTACTAGTCCAACCTTGAAATCTATTCCAGAAATGCAAGAGAGATATTTGATGGATGAGTCAAATAACGATCAAGAGGGAGAGTGTATGGTCCCCGTTGAATCTCAACCCATTCAAGTTATCCCTGCATTGATTTCTCCCGTCGAACCTTATGGATCAGCTCATAAATCTTCTCATCCTCTTACTATTATGACAAACTCACCTATTCATCAAGAAGAGGCTCCCAAAAATAAAAATAAGGGTCATACTAGTTTTCCTTCGAACATGGAAGCTATTTTATGAAATAATCTTCGTAAGGTTGAAGTCAAACACTTGCTCGCCCTCGACAAGATAAAGTACAAGTATTTCAAAAATCCGATAAGATTAAATTGAAGGACCGGTAGGGGATTCCACACTCTATTGCAATTCGGTTTCATGAGGTTGGGAAGACACCTTTGTTTGTTCGTGATCATGAGTTTATCGTTTACACAAAACTTATGAACTGAGGTATTCAAATCCTTCTTGATCCGGCCCCAACATGTGGTTCACCTTCATGGCGTGTGTCATGGCTTCTCGGATTGCTCAAATCAGATATTCAATGGAACAGCTTATTCGGTTAAGATGAGTGGATACGAATTTTCACTCCCCTTTCTATTTTCTAACCCTTGGGATAAAATATAAGGTTATAAAATATTTATTGGAGGCTGACATGAGGTGGAACCAACAATTTATTTTTATCTCCGGATGGTGGGAGACTGACTTTAAGCACTCTACTGAAATTTCCCATCGGCTGACTTTAAAGCTGACTAGTCGAGGTACTTATCTTCATCCTTACTATATCTTTCTTATTTAATAATAAGCTATAAAATATTCCTTTAAGAACAACTATGAAAGGGATAACCAAAACATTTGTGGACCATTTTCAATCAACAAGTCAGATTTTTGCCCAATTGAGCTATTGGGCCGGCAACAATTGGAACTATCAATTTCATATATGCTTTACTTCTTCAAATTTGGCCAAGATTCAACTTTGTAGGATTGATCCGAACTTGGATAAATTGATAAAATATCTTATTGTGCCCCCCCATAAAAAATATAATGCTTAGTCGATTGGAGTGTCTAGACAACTTGGTTTACCTCCCTACTATGACTAGGGCTCCCAATCAGCGGTATGTCGAAAAGTCCAAGGAATAAGAGGATAATACTGATGGTGATGCTAGTTCGGAAACTGAAATCAAGGGAGGGAAATAAGTTGATGTTGATCCTAAAGTTATGGTTGAGGTGAAACCTGCTGGGAAAGATGGTGCTGTGAAACCATCAAATAGACTTTCGACCAAAGAGAAATGCGAGAAAAATATTTTTATTGAAGGAGAGGGTGATAAAATGACAACTCCGAGCTTTCCTCCTACCAAAAAGGTTGTCGTTGTCAATTCACACTCTGCTGGGAAGTTTGTTTCCCAAATAAAGCATACCGCTAGTTAAGGAAATCATGAAGAATTTCCGGGTTATGTAGATCATGTTTCTCATGCCTCAGCTTACTTTGATATTTATAAGAATGATTTTGTGGCAAATGAGATAAAAAAAATTACTCATGCCGCTTCTCTCATTGAAAGGAAAACCAATCAGAAAGACTGTTATAAAAATAAAGTCATCTAAAAAGAGCTTATGTGAAAATGTTAAAGGAAGAACTTTTCCGTGAGAAGAAAACTTATGTTGAGCATGTGGATAAGATTGAAGCATTCAAAACCCAATTATCCAAGGAGAAAGAAGAGTTCCCCAATGACCGGGAACGCTTTATCACCAAATATATTGAACGGAATAGCCTCGTTGATGATCTCTTTGATTATTGTAATCAGACCAAAACGTATTATGAGAATGTTGTCAAATAAATTGAGAGACTCACTGTTGAGAATGAATCTCTTAGGAAAGACTCTGAGAATTAGAAGAACATTTGCCTTTAGAAGTATGTTGCTGACTGCATCTTCCGCTTAGAAAAAGAGATGCAAACATCAAATTGGTTTTGGTATTAGAAATACATGAGTGTTTTCCCAACTTAAAGTTAAGAAGCTTTTGGGAACGTGTTATAGAAAAGCATCATTCGGTTGGAGTTGTTTTGGTAGATGAAGAATCAACCAGTGATTCATAAGAGATAAGTAGTTCTTCCTTCAATAGTAGTTCGTCGGAAGGCAGTCAATAAGGTACCCCATCAGAGTAAGGTTGGGATATATTACTTAGTTTTTATTTTCAATTTTTTGTGTAAACTTTGTGAACTGATCATGCCGTGGGCATATTTTTGTTAAGTCTTGTGTTCTTATGACACACTTTATACTGTAAAGTCCTTAATGAAAAGGTTATTTGGTTACATGTCACCCCTCAATTTTTTTCTTATGAAAATATTGTTAATCGTTTACTTTCATAAATGAAAATCTCCAAATTTCTCTACCTAATTTTTTTCATATGAAACTAATATTATACTTAACTTTTCATACAATATTTTTAACTTTCTTCTCCAAACTTTGTCTTATGAAAATATTACTATACTTACATTTTTATAAAATATTTTCAGCTTGCTCCTCTAAACTTTTTCATATGAAACTAATATCATACTTAACTTTTTGTAAAATATTTCCAGTTTTCTCCTCTAAATCTTTTTATATGAAACTATTATTATACTTAACTATTTATAAAATGTTTTCAGCTAGCATCTCCAAAAAAATCATATGAAAATATTATAATACCTAACTATTTATAAAAGGTTTCCAACTTGCTCCTCCAAAAATATTCATATAAAAATATTATTGTACTCAACTTTTTATAAAAAGTTTCCATCTTGTAGACCAACATTTATTGGAAGACCCTTCTGGTAGAAAACGATAAAGACTGTAGACCAACATTTGTTGGAAGATCCTTCTGGTCCAAAAAGATAAAGATTGTAGACCAACATTTGTTAGAAGACCCTTCTAGTCCAAAAAGATAAAAATTATAGACCAACATTTGTTGGAAGACCCCTCCGGTCCAAAAATATAAAGATTGTATACCAACATTTGTTGGAAGACCCTTTAGGTCAAAAAGATAAAGATTGTAGACCAATATTAGTTGGAAGACCCTTCCAGTCCAAAAAGATAAATATTATAGACCAACATGTGTTGGATGACCATTCCGGCCCAAAAAGATAAAAATTATAGATCAACATTTGTTGGAAGACGCTTCTGGTCCAAAAATATAAAGATTTTAGAAGTCGATTTAAGATGGAAAAAGAAATATTATATATAAGTTGACTATGAGGGCACCTCATTAAAACCTTCCTGCACCACTAGGGTAGGAAAGAGTATGCCACCGATACTTACAAAAATTTTCAAAAAATATATACAAATTTACAAACTTACATATTTATTCCAAATACAATTTTAGGTGCTCAATATTCCACGGACGGTGAAGGTGTCTTCATTATTTATCTTTGATATGTCCCAGAATTTACCTTCTTAGTTACCGGATAGGGGCATTCGCAGTTAAGCCCTAGCTTCCCAAGTCATTTTTATTTCGTATGAATAAATAATATTCTCAAGACCTTGTTCCCTGCTTTAAATTTATGTCGTTTAACTTTAGAAGCTTACCAACTTCTCATCAAGATCTGATTGTGTAAATAATTTAATTGTGCTTTTCTTTTTTTTCTCTTCTATCAAGTCTAACTCTGTACACTTCCCTTTATCATTTGTCTCTTCGGAGTACTCGTTGATTCAATGTGAGGGCAAAATTACTTCAGATTGAACGATTGCATCTATCTCATAGACTAGTGCAAATGGTGATTCTTAAGTAGTTGTCCGATGAGTACTTCTGTATGCCCATAGTGCTTCTTGTAAATAATATAACCACATCCTAGCCTTACCCTCCAGATGATTTCTCAACCCATCAAGAATTCTTCTATTTATGACTTCAACTTGGCCGTTTGATTGTGTATGGAAAGGAGTCGAGAAACATTGTTGAATTTCTTTAGCATAACAAAAAGCTTTTATTTCTTTGTTGTCAAATTGTAGCCCATTATTCATTGTCATTTTCCTTGGAACCCCAAAACGAAAATATATATTAAATACAATGAACTTGATCACATCATTAGCTTTGTTCCAACTAATGGTTCTGGCATAGCTATCAGTGGCGTGCGGCGGTCTGTGGCAAAAAGGGCTAAAAAAGCCACAGTGGCGAGGCGAGCGGCGAGGCGATGGCCACATGACATGCGGCGATCCATTACTTGAATAATATTTTTATAGCACATAACTGTAATATAAATAGTACTATTTAGATATTTAAACTGACAATAACAACTTAAACATCCAATTACATAATTCTTAGAACATCTGAGTCAAATGACAAACATATAGACTAAAAGATCCAATTATTAAGGATCAAATCACATAATTCTTAAAACCTCTGAGTCAAATGACAAACATAGACTAAAATACATCATCGTCCGAGACAACATCTTCACACCTCTCATCTCCATCATGTTCTCTATTTATATCCCATAATATAGTATATTATTTTTCAAAGTCTTCATTAACAAGCCTTTGATCTCTTACGTGAGTCGTTGAAGATGATAGATTCTTAGACCAAAAATTGCAGTCTACTTCATCAACCTCAAAAGCTCCAACATCAACTCATACCAAAACATCTTCATAGTGTGTAAATTTTGTTACTAAATCTTTGGCAAGTGTCACATTTTTTAACTATTTTATTTTTGCATCTGAGGCAATTGTAGGTCAATAATATCATGGCAGAAGAACTATTCATACCAAAGTTTTATACCCACAGTGAGCAGACCCTTCCCCATCATGTAACTCTGACAATATCATTTGTGACTCATTTTCAGTGAGGCATCGAAGTAAGGGCTAGCTAAAAGATTTTTATATAAGATATCTCTTAAGAATATATAGTCATATTACTTAAATCGTATTCTCTTGGCATTACTTTGTCAACATGTAACACTTAATTTACCAAGAATTGTTTGATTTCACTTCTCCAATCTTTTAATGTGCTTGTAGAGATTTGAAATGCTTCAACTGATCCTTTGGTAACTCGGATCCCTTTGTTATTGAAGAAAATTTCATGTGTAATAACCCAATGATACTCCTCAAAATATGATGTAGTAGCTAAAGAATCTGCCACATAATTTCTAGCTCTATGAACATATTCGTATCTAACGCTTTCGAAAGACAATGTTAAGACTTTTAACATTCTAAAATACTTTAATAAGTGATATTTTTCTTGCCTCAGATTGACTAGATGCATGGTTTATAAGAAGTTGTGAGTCACTTATCAGCCTTACTTTTTTTGCCCCACATATTTGAGCAAGCCTCAATCCTTTCAAAGAAGCTTCATATTTTTCCTCCTTGGTTGATGCTTTAAACATGAAGCTGATAGTTTGATGCGTAATATTTTCTTATGGATTAATCAAATGCACCATTGTCCCACTTCTTGAGGCACTTGAACTCCAATTTATTCGGACTATCCACTGTGACTTAAAATTTTCTTCATCAAATTCCATATCTGACCGTTCAGAATGCAATTCAACAAAGAAAATCTGCTAAGGCTTGTGCTTTGATTGAAGTCCTTGGTTCAAATTCAATATTAAAGTCTCCCAATTCAACAGACCACTTGGTCATTCTCCCTAATACATCACACGTTCGTAACATATTTTTCAGTGGAAAAGATATTCGTAAAGTGATTGAATGACCATGAAAATAAGGTATCATCTTCCGAGCAGCAGTAACTAATTAGATGGTCAATTTTCTAACTTTAAATAGTATTTCTCAGCATCCAAAAGACTTTTATTGATGTAATACACTGGTCTGGGGCAGTTATCTTCCTCTCGAATCAAAACATCATTCACAATATAATCTGACACCGCTAGATAATCATATATCTTTTTCTCCAGGTTTGGCTTTGTCAAGATTTTTGGCGAAGATATATATATATATATATATCTCCAGTGAAATGCCTCAGAACATTTCCGGGTCCAGTCAAAACAAATTACTTGTCTCAACACTTGAAAAAAAGGAGCACACTTGAAAAAAGAGAGCATACTTGTCCGATGATCGTGATATGAATCTATTCAAGGCTGTCAATCTTCCTGTTATAATTTGTACTTCTTTAATCATTCGATGGGGTACCATATTACCCAAGGAATTTAGTTGTACTAGATCAGCCTCTATCTATCTTTCACTAATTATCACCCCAAGAAACTTTATGGATCGCACTCTGAATATACATTTTTCTGGATTCAATTTCAAATGTATATTTGCCAAGTTAACAAAAGTTTTTTCTAAAGCTGCCAAGTGGTTCTCATCCCTTGTACTTTTTCCTAGCATATCATCGGTATATACTTCAAAATTTCTTATAATATGAGTTTCAAAATTTTTGTTTACTAAGCATTGATAGGGTGCTCCAATATTTTTTAATCCAAATGACATTACCTTTTCCTCAAGAGAAAACTTTGTACTAACTTTTAAACTTTTACCCTGCCATAAAACATGATCCTCAAAACTTTCATTTGGGATCATAAACCCGGGGGTCTCATTCGGATCATCTACGGAATCAGATCCCAATGAAGACCCCACTGATTGTTATTCTTTATTTGAATCATCCCCTTTAATTTGATTTAGGTACAAAGTCGTGCGATAACACTCTTTTGCCATATTTTGACTATTTATGACCGTTCCAACATTATTTCCCACAACATACTTCAAACATTGATGAACGGTTGATGCCACAACATGCATTCTAAAAAAATCAGGACCTTTCAAAGATTGCATTCTAGGATGTTGAAGCGTTTACCACAATAAATAAAACTGTTACTACCTTTTTGAATGGTCATCGACTTAGTTCAACTCCCCCTCGAATTCTCTTACCACCTCAGCTGTTACTCCAGTGAACCCTACAATTCTCTGATCTGATCGAAGGATGGCAGGTGGATTCTCTATCTTAATATACGCAGTCGTGAGCATAATATTAGCTGAGCTGCTAGTGTAAACCAAAACTCTTCGTATCTCATCCCCAACAATATCTGCTACAATAATTACCACACCTTCATGTGGACCAACTACATCCCTCATGTTATCACATTCAAAACAAAGTATTGGAGATGGATTTATGTACAAGTGTGGTGAAGTAGTTCCCTCTAGTTGAGTTGTTAGGCTAACAACGTGCCTCTTTCGAGAGTAATTCAATGTCCCATGCAATGGTATCCCATCCAAATATTGTTAGTGACTAAAAAACATATTGTTCACTAACCTTTCCTCTCACAATTGGCTCTTCCACCATGTTGATGTTATTTCTCTCTGACTTCAGATCCAAATACTCTATTGAAATATCAAATGCATCAATAGACTTTTCATCAATATATTCTTACATCATTAAAGAATTTTCTTGCTTCATAACATTTTCTTGATTTAGAGCAACCACATATTTTTCTTTACAAACCACATAATTATTCTTCACAAAATTTGTCAGTTTCTCATTTTTTTTATCAAGACATGTATCTCCTTCTTCAATGTCACGCAATCTTTTGTGTCATGCCCAATGTTCTCATGATAATTACAATACTGACTGCTTTTATTCTCCATCAGAGTGTGAATTGTAAATGGTTTACAAAATTGTATGTGTGGACGTGTTCTCTAAAAATTGTTGTTGTACATTCTGTTAACTAAGCAAAATGTGATGGTCAGACCCATTTTTTTATATAGGTCTGTTGGGTATTCATAACTAGTGCGTACTTTTTCACATTTGGTGGTGCTGGAATTATTGTTTGAATTGGTGCTCGAGGTTGGATAACATTCGTCAGATTTGAATTGTTACGCGCTACCATTGAAATTTGACGGAATTGGTTTTATTCAAATTATGATAAAGATTTTTTTTATGTTTGTGTTTCTTCCACCAGAATTCTCTTATCTACTTGATATAACAATGCTATAAATGTCATTGTTTGTCTCTCTGCTGCGTTGTCCTTCATTATTTCGGGCAAGAGTCTCATTAAAAAATCAACCAATGCCACTTTATCTTCATAACTTTCCACGTCAGTTTTAGCCTTGATAAAATGAGTTGTATAATCTATAAGACTCACTCCCATTTTATGTCTATAGTAGATTATTGTATCACCGTTCGCTCGGAATGTTTTGCTTCCCATAAAATAGCGACGAAACAAATTCCAAAATATATCAAAAAATATAATGCAACCCTCAAGCAAGCGATTGTACTATTTTGGAGATACATTCGGAAATGTCTGAGAGAAGGCCGTGCATAAAAGTTTATCATCGTCATCATAGTTAATCATGAATTTTTTTAATTTATCTATGTTGTAATCTGGGTCTTGTGTTCCATCGAACTTTTCCAGTTTAGAAATATCAAACCAATTAGGTAGATGCTCTAAAAAGATTTATGGGGAAATAGGAGATGAACTCCAGTTATGACCCATTTTATACGCATTGCACCCCAGACTTTCATTCACCGTTGTGTATAAACCTTCCTCATATGGATAAATAAATTGATTACTCACACAATACTCAAGCTTCTGGCTTCGAGAAGGAAGTTGCATTGCAAATAATATCATTTGATTACAAGTTGACATTGTTTGAGCAACATTAACAAAATGATTAATTTAGACAAATTCTTTCAATTATTTTGGGGACTATTTATCATTTTATTGTGTGTATGCTAAAGATTTTTGGGGTTTTTACCAAATTTTCCATATTTTAACAACAGATCGCAAGTAAACATTAAACATAAAATTTTATAAAAATTAATAAACTCCACATCTTTTAACCTAACTTCAACCTCTTCTCGTCCACGTGATAATGATGACATTGGTGTGGACAATTATTGCCTGAGGGTAGGCTTGTAATTTGGTTGGTGTTTTATTGTAGTATGTGGGTGTTATGTGTTTAGAGTAGAGAGTAGAGAGATAATTAAGATGGCTGGTAGCAGTTAATTCTCATTACCCACACTTAATGCAGGTGGTTGGGTATTTATACCCTGATGTTTGGGCCCTTATGGGCTTTCGGGTCATGTTTAATGGACCCGGGTCATATTCAAAGACCCATGAGCTCTTAAGTAAGAGAGCAAGTAGCTTAGTCAAGAAGTGTTTAGGTTTTTTAGTACTTTTGTCATAGTTCGAACAGTCCTATGGTCTGAGTGTTCGAAGTGATCTGTCCGGTCCGGAGGTATTGGACTGAACTGTCCTTGTCCGGGGAGCATGCGGAATTCAGACTCATCAGGAGCCCATTTTTTAGGTGTTTGTGCAAATACTCTTGTCAAAGACCTGAAAAACAGTCCGACATCAGGGGTAGTTTTTATCCGGACAGGTCTATCAATTCGGGTTATAAGTTCATCCGGACAGATAAAGCTTCACGAATTCAAAACGGTTTTTGCCAGAGTTCATGGGACACGTGTCACTCCCTGATTGGTTGTTTCAACCGTTTTTTCATCTTGAATTTCGAACCCACATTCTTCTAAAAGCAACCTCTTAATTAAAGGTGGTGACATCAGCGCCGTCTTTTAATCATTGCCAAACTTTTCGAATTCTCCTAGGAATCAACTTCCTTTTTCAAATTTACTATAAATACAAACCCATTTTCTAATGTTTTACCATCTCCTTCAAATTTACTCTGCAAAATCTCTCAAAGCTTTCTCTCTCTAAAGCAAAAACTTTGTTTGATAGTTTATGTTTACAGCGAGGAACGCTCTTGTCAAAGGTGGGTGGCTCAACCTTTCTGAGTTAGAGAAGGCTCAAAAAGTCGAAAGAGAAAAACGGATCGCAGCAGGGTTACCCAGCTCGCCTGTTGATAGACTAATCACCTCTGCTACCGAGTCAGACCAAGGTTCTTCTTCTTCCAACTATTTCAAACCAACCTCTCCCCCATAATCTCTGGTTCCTCAGTTCAGGAATCGGAGCCTGCTGTCGAGCCAGGAGTTACAGCTACTAGCCTCAAAAATCCCTCTCCCTTCATTGCAATGGGATCAGATACGGAGCACTCTCCTGAGAAGCTGGTCGACAGGAGGAAAGGCCGGTTGGTTAAAGGCCAGAGGTCTAAAAACACTCCCTCAAGGTCGGGGGCAAAGGACAGCAGCACCAGATCAGAGGTGCCTATTAGAGCCCCCAAGGACAGGCTGTCCGGACCGGAGAAAGACCTTAACACCTCAAAGGGAGAATCCAAAGCCAAGGATCAAATCATCACCAACCTGACAAATGACAAAATCACTATTGAGAATACAGTGTCTAAGGTTGCTGAGGAGAAAACCACTTTGCTACAGGAGCAGGAGGCCAAGATCCAAGCCAAGATCAATGCTTATTCCAACCAGATGATCAAAAGGGAAGAGCAACTGCTTGCCAAGGTGAGGTCTGACATGGTTCTACTTTTCCATGAATAGTTTCCGAAGAGGAACCTAGGGGACTTATGGCTTCATGTTGAGCCCGAAGATCTCCCGTATCATACGATGGCCGAAGGCGACCGGTATGGCTACTCTAGTGATTCCTCAGATGATGAAGAACACTCCGGGGAGAAAATTGGCGAAGAGAAAGACGATCCTAAGGGAAAGAAGGTAGATGAAGGTGAGCCATCTCCAAAGGCTCAACCTTAACTTATGATTTACTTTGTTTACTTTTTATTCAAACTTAAGTCCTTGGAAGGCCAAGGCATTCTTTTTGTAATTGTGTCCGGTATCTGACCGGATAGGTTTTTTGTTCTTACTTCGACTATTCAAAAGTCCTTGGAAGGCCAAAGCACTTTAAGTTATTTCAATTAATGTTTCTGTTTTGCACAAATCTCATCTTCTTTCATCGTTTGTTCCAATTTCGATGGCTAGAGTTTAAATAGCCTTTAATTATTTTATAGTGAGAGTGTTTAAGTTCTCCGGCTAGAGTTTAAATAGCCCTTAGTTATTTCAATCCGGATAGTGTGACAAAATACAAAACTTAAAACACTTGGAAATTTTTTTAAGAAGGCATCAAATTTCATTCAAAAGCCCGGACACCTCATTAAAACCTCCCCGTGCCACCAGGGAGGAAACAGTATGCCCCCAAATATTTACATGGATGTTTAAACAAGTAAATATTTACACAAATGCTACTCCAAGTACATCCGGAGATGCTCAATATTCCAAGGATGAGTAAAAACCCTTCCATCTTTGTCTTCCAACCAATATGTTCCAGGTTTAATTCTTTCAACAACTATGTAGGGACCTTCCCAAGTTGGGGCCAGCTTTCTGAACAGCTTTTCTTTAGTGTGTAAGAAGACTTTTCTTAATACCTTGTCCCCTGGTTGGAAATCTCTTCTTTTAACTTTGGAAGCAAACTTGCTTCTCATCAAACCCTGATAGTGTGCAACTCTAAGGTGAGCTTTAACTCGTTTTTCTTCTATCAGATCAAGTTGACTTCTGATTGCCACCTCGTTAGCGTGTTCGGAGAAGTTGTGAACACGAAAGGAGGGGAGAGTTGCTTCTATGGGAGCTACTGCATCCATCCCATAGACCAAAGCAAAGGGTGACTCTTGTGTTACAGCCCCATGTGTTGTCCGGTAGGCCCACAAGACCTCTTGTAGATAACTAGGCCACTTCCCAGCAGCCCCTTCCAAATTCTTCTTTAAACCGGACAGTGTAGTCTCATTTGCTTGTGGGTGGAAAGGTGAAGAAAAGCAATATGCTATACCCCTTGAGGCACAGAAGCTCTCCATTTCCCTATTGTCGAACTGTGGCCCATTGTCTGTTGTTATCTTTTGTGGGACACCAAATCTACAACAGATGTTGGATAAAATGAACTTTATAACAGCTTTTAATGTTGTCCCTGCTAGAGGGGCTGCTTCAATCCACTTCGAGAAGTAGTCTATGGCCACAATTATAGTTTTGCGTCCTCCGGACGCCACAGGGAGAGGTCCTACTAAATCCAACCCCCATCGAGCAAAAGGAATAGGCTCAGAAATTGATTCCAAAGGAATAGCTGGGACATGAATCTCATTGCTGTACCTCTGGCATGGGTCACACCTTCTTACCAATTCCTTAGCATCTTTTATGATTGATGGCCAATAGTAACCGGAGAGTAAAACTCTTCTTGTTAAGGCTCTAAACCCACAATGGTCTGATCCCTCACCATCATGTAATTCGGAGAGGACTACTTGAGACTCTTCATCCCCCAAACAGCGCAGGAGAAGTTTACTGTAAGATTTCTTGTACAACACGTCTCTCAATATGATAAAACCACGAGCCTTGTGTTTCAAAGTTCTGGCTAGTGACTTATTCGGAGGCACAACACCATCAGAGAGATATTGCAGGAGAGGAAACCTCCAGTCTTGAGGTCGTTTCTCTTGTACTTCAAAAATTTCCTCTTCTTTACCCTTACTAAGTTGAATGGAGGGGCTTTCGAGCACATGGATCCATGGATACGACTCCGTATATGCTATGATTGCTAATGAGTTTGCTAGCTCATTTTCTGCCCGGGGAATGTGCTCATAAACAACACTTTTAAACTTGAGTGCTTCATTCTTAAGGAGGAGTAAATATTTCACAAGATGCTCCTTCTTAGCCTCAGATTGGCCTCGGGCATGGTGGATAAGAAGTTGGGAGTCACTTAGTAGCTTGACCCTCTTAGCCCCACAAATGTAGGCTAACTTTAAACCAGCTATAGCTGCTTCGTATTCGGACTCATTATTAGATGCCCTGAAAGCAAAACAAATAGCCTGGTACATTTTGTCTCCATACGGGGAAGTCAAACACACCCCTGCACCACACCCCATAGTGCTACACCCACCATCTGTTCGGACGACCCATACCTTTTTTATTTTTTATATTAGTAGTTTGCTCCGAATCCCTGTCGGAGTGGAATTCAACCAAACAGTCTGCCACAACTTGGGCCTTGACTGCTGTTCGGGGAGCGAAATCTATGTCGAAGTCCCCCAATTCTACTAACCACTTAGTCATCCTGCTTGAAATGTCTGCCTTTTGGAGGACATTCTTCAGGGGAAAAGAAGTCCGGACGATGATGGGATGAGCTTGGAAATAAGGCCTCATCTTCCTGGCAGCTATCACCAGGTCCAATGCTAACTTTTCGAGTTTCAAGTAATGCCTTTCTGCATCTATCAAACTTTTGCTGATGTAGTACACTGGATGGGGATGTACATCGACCTCTCTTACCAACACAGCACTAATGGCACAACTTGAAACTGCCAAATATACGAAGAGTGTCTCCCCATCAACTGGATTAAACAAAGTTTTGGGAGAGGACATGTGCTTTTTGATCTCATTGAAAGCCTCATCACACTGTGGAGTCCAATTGAATCCCTTTGCACCCTTCAAGGTTTGAAAGAAAGGGGCACACATGTTCGAAGACCTTGAGATAAATTTGTT
Organism: Limnanthes douglasii subsp. nivea; assembly: GCA_036936605.1. Lineage (NCBI taxonomy): Eukaryota > Viridiplantae > Streptophyta > Magnoliopsida > Brassicales > Limnanthaceae > Limnanthes > Limnanthes douglasii. The sequence goes on from JAUPFV010000001.1 coordinate 1,170,908, forward strand.
TAAGGCAGCTAATCTCCCCGTTAACCGCTGTATTTCTTTAATGTTTCGAGGAGGTTCCATCTGAAATAGGGCATTAAGCTGGTCCGAGTCGGGTTTTATTCCATGCTCACTTATAATATAGCCTAGAAACTTCCCGGACTGCACTCCGAACACACACTTTTCTGGGTTTAATTTCAAATTCACTTTTACCAAGTTGGCAAAAGTTTTTTGGAGATCGGACAAGTGCAACTGCTCATCCACACTCTTCACCATCATGTCATCAATGTACACTTCCATATTTCTTCCAATTTGATCAGCAAATGCCTTGTTGACTAATCTCTGATAAGTAGCCCCAACATTTTTCAAACCAAATGGCATTACTTTGTAGCAATGAAGACCTCTGTCAGTGACAAATGTGTATGCTCTTGATCCTTTGGATCTACTTGAATCTGATTGTATCCGGAGAAGACATCCATAAAGGAAAGCAGCTTGTTCCCAGATGTAGAGTCTACTAACTGATCAATCTGGGGAACTGGATACAAATGTTTTGGGCAAGCTCTATTGAGATCTGTGAAGTCAATGCACATGCGCCACTTGCCATTTTTCTTTTTTACCAGAACCGGATTGGCAGTCCACAAAGGATATTGAGATTCCTTGATGTGCCCCATCTTTGTGAGCCTGTCAACTTCTTGCACAATGACATCAGCCTTCTCTTTAGAAAAAGCTCTTCTTTTTTGAACCACTGGTGCTACGTCTCTCCGGACAGATAGGTGATGTGATATCACTTCTGATGGAACCCCAGTAACATCAGCATTGCACCAAGCAAAAACGTGCTGATGGTTCTTCAAAAACTTTAACATTTCATCTTTCAAAATGGGTGACATCTTAGACCCTATCTTAACATTTTTTCCTTCTTCCAAACAGTGTGTTTCTACCTCTTCGATCGGTATCAATACTCCAGGGGTCTCTCTGGGGTCATCAATTTCACCCTCACCCCAGAAAGGCCCTCAAACTGCTATTGTTCATTAATACAGACTGCCCCCAGCGTTCGAGGAGCCAGGGCAGTGGCATAACATTCTCTTGCAATCTTCTGGCTGCTCCGGATGACTCCAACCTGTCCCTGAACAACATATTTCAAGCACTGGTGGACTGTTGAAGCCACTGCATGCATCCTAGAGAGCCAAGACCTCCCCAGAATAGCATTATAGCAAGTGGGACGATCCACCACAATAAATAGTATTCTAACCATTTTCTTGAAAGGGCCCTTGCCCAATAGAACTTCTTCTTCGAACTCTCTGATCACATCTGCTGAGCTGCCTGTAAAGCCCACAATTGATCTGTCCGAACTCTGAATTACAGCTGGATTTTTCATTCTCTTGTATGTGGTTAAGAAAAGGATATTGGCTGAGCTTCCAGTATCCACCAGAATTCGCCTTATGTTGTTGCCCCCCATAGATGCTCCTATGACAACAACATCCTCATGAGGGCCATCAATGTCTCTTAAATCATCTTCATAAAAAACAATGAAAGGGAATGAGCTTTGTGACTGATAGGAAGTCATGCCTCTTTCTAGCTAGGAGGCTAAAGTATGCACGTGCCTCTTCCTCGAAGAAGCAGTAGGAGCTGTCATAGTGTCCCCTCCGAAAATTGTAAGTGACTCAAAAAACTTAATGAGTCCGGAGACCGACCTAGAACATTCCTCAATTGTACCTACTCTGTTTTGAGTTGGATTAGGATCCAAGTATTCAGATTCCACGTCAAACCTTTCAATTATAACTATGGCTCTCTCCGGAGCAGCATTATTTGGACCAACCCGGTCAGTGTTGTCAGGCCTGTTACCTCCTCTTCTTTTCACGTAAGCCCTTAACTTTCCCCTCTCAATCAAGTTCTGAACTTCTTGTTTCAATGCTATGCAGTCATCAGTGGTATGACCAATATTGTTGTGATACTGGCAAAAAGAGTTATTACGATGCTCTCTGGGAGACTGTAGTGTAGCCGGTCTCCGATAATGCACCTCTTCCTTTGTTTTATCAAAAATAGTGGCCACACTTTCTTTCAACTCTGCGAACCACTCCGGTTGCACCCATGGCCCTCTCTTGTTTCTGGATTGCTGACTTTGAGCAGGAGCAGCTGGCTGAGACTGAGCTTTTGCCCTACCATGCCCCTGTCCGGTCTCTCTTACTTTGTTCCCGGACTGATTTTGATTGGGATTTGGTGCCACCGGGGTAGACCTCACCTGCCTGTGCACCCTGGTTTTCTTTGTTTCATCGACGTTTATTTGTTTTCCAACCTGATTCAGCAACCCTCCCCATGTCATGGCCTTCTTCCTGGTCACTGAATCAGCTAAATTGCCTGGGTTCAAACCCTGCCTTAGGGATGCTATTGCCACCTGTTCGAAGCAATCAGCCAACCCATTCTTGGTATTCACAAAACGGCTTATATATTCTTTTAAGGACTCATTTGGCTCATGGGCACAATGGATTATTGTGTCTCCATTGCCCTTTAGCTCTTTACTCCCTACAAACTGCCTTCGAAAGGCTACCCAAAAGGTATCGAAATCTTTAATACAACCCTGAGGCAGGTTGTTGTACCATTTTAGAGCACTCCCCGTAAATGATTGAGAGAATGCCCTACAAAGTAGTTTATCGTCGTCGTCAAAGTTCATCATAAAGTTTTTAAATTGCTTCAGATGGTTGTCTGGATCAGTACTGCCATCGTACTTCTCTATTTTGGTGCTGTCAAACCTCTTGGGGAGGTTTCCGGACAAAATTTTAGAAGATAATGGAGATTGCCTCCAATTCCTTCCACGACTGAACACAGTAGCCTCATTGGGAGTTGCAAAGATACCTGGTTCATCGTGAAAAGCGAAGGGATCCATCAGCATCCGATCCACATGCTTCCGGCTATGAGATGATCCTTTACCAATATGCCTCTTCATCTTTTCTTGTCTATCCCTTTTTCTTGAATATTTTTTAATCTCCTTTTGCTTCTTTCTAGTTCGACCCTCATCACTGCTAGAGGATAAGGATTTTTCAACTCCCTCACTGTCCGAAGAGCTATCAGAAGATTCTGAGCTTGAGTCAGAACTCTTCACTGGCTTAGACCGGTGAGACTTTTTGGAACTGGCATGAGTCTTTTTGGTACTCACATGAGTCTTTGAAGACTCATGCTATCTGGGGTTATCGGTGTGATGAGCAGCTGATGCTTTGGACTTTTCTTTCAGGCCCATCTTAGCCTTTTCGGCCCTCAAAGCTTCTATTTCACCCTTTAGCCTATCACGCTCTTCGATAGTGTATTCACCGTTCTCTCCCACCACTTCGAGCAGAGCTGATGGTACTTCTGGGTTGTCCGGATTCATTCAGACAAATTTTCTTAACTGGTTTTGAATGCTTGATTCAGGCACCTTCTGCTCCCACTATGGTCGCCAATTTGGTGTGGACAATTATTTCATGAGGGTAGGCTTGTAATTTGGTTGGTGTTTTACTGTAGTATGTGGGTGTTATGTGTTTAAAGTAGAGAGTAAAGAGATAATTAAGCTGGTTGGTAGCAGTTAATTCTCATTACCCACACTTAATGCAGGTGGTTGGGTATTTATACCATGATGTTTGGGCCCTTATGGGCTTCCGGGTCATGTTTAATGGACCCGGGTCATGTTCAAAGACCCATGAGCTCTTAAGTAAGAGAGCAAGTAGCTTAGTCAAGAAGTGTTTAGGTTTTTTTAGTACTTTTTTCATAGTTCGAACAGTCCTATGGTCTGAGTGTTCGGAGTGATCTGTCCGGTCCGGAGGCATTGGACTGAACTGTCATTGTCCGGGGAGCATGCGGAATTCGGACTCATCAGACATGATGATTCCTTAACTACCTTATAGCTTATTCATTTGACATATTAACACATCAAATAATGATTGTACAATTTACAACACGAGATGTGTCATAGTCTTCTTGACTTTGAATATGGTATTTTTCAAAATATTATCTTTCATATTCGTCACCTTTATATTTTAAATTTGAATTTTAGTTTAAATTAAATGTATGAAAGATCAATGGTCTATATACGAACTTCAAAATTAAAGATTAAAAACTATGAAACCCCCAATTAAAGATAAGTGGTAGATAAAATCTAGTCAAAACTCAGTTGTTTTTGGCTTCCATATTTTGTTTAAACTAAATAAGTAAAATATGAAGTTTATATCCTCATTCATTACAGTAATCCATCTCTTTACTCATAGTTGATAAATGAAAAATGACAGTACGTCTTGCGAAAATAACATGACAATTTATGCAATAACTACACATTTCACTAGTAATGTAGCATGTATTTTTTTTAAAAAGGTTTTAAACCGGTATATTTATAGTTTTTAAATATATGTGTATTTTTTATGATTTAAAGTTGGTATTTTATAGATTTAACTATGAAAAGTTCAATGATATTTAAAAATTATAATATTTATAAAAAATAAAATGAGTGATTCCAACAAAAAACAAGCTCGTAATTTTATTCAATCAACAAAAATATACGACCAACAATCATCCAGGTGAACTTAACTATATAATATCCCAATATGGAAGAACGACATCCTCTATCCAAAATAAATTTAATCGAAAACATATAAACTCAAATAAGTTCGATAATATATACAAACAACCGCATATAAGTTAAATGACACATGTTGTCGCCCCAAAGCCTCCCAATTCACCTCAATGTCGTTAACCCATCATCAAATGGTTGATTTCCTAAATTATATCGACATTTATTCCTTAAAAACTCACATTTTCTATTATCGTGTAAGATGTTTTTTGTATAATCAGTGTAATTTGGCACCATAAAATATATACAATCGGTAAGTAGTAATGCATACCGGTCTGTGATTAGCAAATAGTTGTGACGGTTCCTCTAAAAAGATGTCATTCATTTGTATCAAAATGAGCTAGTACATTTTTCTTAGGATCCACCACACCTTGTAAAGGTGGATACGATACATAGTATACCATTCCAAACTACCGTAAAAATCTATCCGACATGTACGCATCCACATAATATAAGACACATATTGGATAATCGTATAAACAAATTTCCTGAGGATAAAATTAACGTTTGAATTTAATTTTAGTTGAAATATCACCTAAAAGAGTTAGGGTACATAATAATAATGCTAAATTATGGTAACAAATAACTAAATTATACTCACATCCATTTTCGTAAGATTTGAAAATGTTGTTTTATTAAACTATTTCGTTCGAACTTTTGTTGCCCTTAACTAACGAGAAAATTATCAAATCATCTTAGACGGTAATATCGGTCTATAAATTTCATCTCAAAACCTACTGTATAGTCTGGTTAGTATTATAATTTATGCGGCGACTAACCAACGAGCCAAAATCAGTTTCGTTCAACAACTTATGCGTCACTGTCTAAAGTATTATAACCTTAAAAATGAATAGTAATCTTGAAGGTGGAAACCATTATGCGATTATAACAAGCTAAAAAACTAAAATAAATATTGAGAAAATACAATCAATAACGTATAATATAAATATAAGTAATAATAAGTTGACTATCCCCATATATATGTGATAAATTCTCACTTCATGTAAGAAGGGATAATTGTGCGTTGTTGTCATTCATGAAATATTTGAGCATAACTCAAAAGTATATGACTTTCTTTTAAGAAGAGTCATCGTTTGGAAATCATCGTCGCTTTGTCCGTTATGTCCACGTACTCCGCTATCGCCGCATGGTATGTTACCCCAACATGGTACGCCACTTCCGGGTGCATACTTCACATGTATTTATCCCCTATTTGACATCCAATTAGATCATATAAATAACAAAATCCACTTATAATTGTCCGACTATAAGATTTATTGATACATAAAACTATGCAGGGTCTCGTTCAACGACTTTCATATAACTGTTTACATCGATAAATCCATTAACCTTAAAATATGATAATAAACAAAGGTGGAAAACGATATAGGACTATAACAAATTAAACAAAATAAAATATGAATGATACATAAATAAATTTAGTAGCACATTATTTAAATATAAATGTTAAAAACTTACATTCCCCATATGCATGTGATAAACCTTGTGCTCTATCTAATAAGAGAATAGTTGCGTGTTATTATCGTGCATGAAATATTGGAGCATAGATCGTCTATGTTTTGCTTCAAAAAAAAGTTATTGGTTGGTGACTTATCACCGGGTTATCCATCACGTCCACGTACTCCATTAGTCTCATGTGGCACGCTACTCACACATAATACACCACTCTTTATCCATTTTTTTCGTTTTTGTTTTTCCCTCGTTTGTCGTGCCAGTTATATTATTTGATAGGAAATATTTCATTGTTCATTCTTTAACAAATGTAATAATGTCAGTAATTCGTTGTTGTTTTGGTTAGAGATCCTTAATTGGATAGAAACTATGTATACTTTATCCATCACATCTTTTGTCTTATCTTTTTTACACAACAAAAATATTCGTTCCCGCACGCGAAATTGGAGCCGCATCACAAGATGTAATGAAACGAAAAGCAATTAATAAAATATATCAATAACATGAGAACAAATATAAAGCAACCATATACACAATCTATTTCGATTTTTTGACATGATCCGTTAGGTTCCGTAAGTTTTAAATGTGTATCGCTAGTACTACACTGAAAACTAGTGTAACAAAAAAATATATTGGATTTGCGGTAACATAAATTGTCAGAACAAGACCCTGACTTGATGATGTAACATAAATTAGGATCGGAAGTATATATAGGTAAAGATCTTACGAAATATATTTAAAATTTATGGAATTAGTTTATGAAATATTGACTCTTAAAATAAAATTATAATTATTAAAAGACGCTATATTATTAAAAAAACATATAAATATTCATTTTTATAGTAATTAGTAAATATATTTTTTAATTATACTTTTACAAATTTTAAAAAAAAAATTAATATATATTTTTGTTTTATATATTGTTTATATTTGCGGACTAGATCATAATTCGTATCCGTTAAATATTTAAGCTGGACAAAACCCGGCCGGAAGCCTCGTCTCGTCGGCCTCAGACCAACATTACCCCTATGGTGAGATAATTTGAATAGTATATCCTTATTCAATAAATTTAAGAACAAATTTTTTATTTTGTTATTTTAAACGAGTTAACGGCCAAATGTACTAATAAATTGTAACAACTTCAACGATATTTACGACTGTGCTTGACTAGTTCATAAACAAATTTAAAAACAACACATGTAGGGTTCCTCCGATTCTAATGAATCAAGATCGGGCACTTCAATTCTTATATAAACGATAGGGAGCCGACTTTTATGAAATCTGTTAGTCTTTTCTTTTTATCGGCGAATCGGTCGGTTTACAACCCTCCACAAAATCATATCAAATCATATCGGCCAAGCAAAACACATTCTATAAAGCCTATTTGATAAACTTGAAGATAGATAAAAGCAATATAAGAAAAAGTGGTGAAAGTTGAGGGGTGCAAAAAGTGAAGAAAGAGTACTGCTTACTCACACAGTAGTCAGTCTCAGAAGCAACCAGCAACCAGCAACAAGCAACAGCAACAACTCGCCCACTAACTCACTCACTCACTCATTCACTTTGCTCTTTTTTCAAAACAAAGTCTACTCCTTCACACTCCACTTTACTTCATCTCTCTCTCTCCCTCATTTGTCTCTTCTTCTTCTTCTTCTTCTTCTTCCCCATTTTGTGTATTGCATTCTTAGTTTTAGGGATTTTTTTGAATCTAGGGTTTAGTTTCAGCTGCTTCTAAGATTCTATCCATGGAAATGCTGGTTGGGTGTCTAAAAGGCTTTTCTTTCCGTTGATGATACACCTCTCCGTGTTCTTTTCCTACTTTCTTTAAGAAAGATTTCATTTTTTTTTATCTGGGTCTGCCAAATTTCTGACCTTTACCGATTTTTCGAAGTTTTGGTTTTCAATAGATTTGACAAAGTCAAGAGAACGTAGGGTTTAGTTAAGTGCCATCATTGTTCTTTTCGTTTAAGATTTAGGGTTTTGAAAAGGAGTCTTTTTTTTTCTATATAATCTTAAGATTTACCAGCTGGGTTGGAAGAGATTTGATAAGTGGAAGGTGTTTAGAGTGAGTGATTTCTATCTGTAAATGCATGGATGGAAGAGAAGCTATGTCTTTTCCTAATCCACAACCTCATTACTACTTACAGAGAGGAGGCTCTCTTGTTTCTGGCTCGGCACCACAGCCCGGCTTTATTTTTCAGCCGCCACCTGGTTTGAGACAGATACCGATTCCAAACATACAGGCTCAGTCAAGCATTAGACCGGCATTCTTGCCAGAACCTAGGCATGGGAACTTTGTTCGTTCCATTCACATGGATATCTCCTCCTCTATTGTTCCGGCTGAGCAGCCGCAGCCGCAGCCACAGCCACAGCCACCACCATCGCAGCAGCCGCATCAACCACCAGCGCAGCAGCAGCCAGTGGTTGGGGTGAAGAAGAAACGAGGGAGGCCAAGGAAGTATGCACCGGATGGACAAGTTGCTCTTGGCTTGTCCCCTTTATCTGGAAATGTTATACCTTTTTCCGGGTCGGATCCACAGCTCTCAAAACGTCTCAGAGGACGGCCTCCAGGGACCGGGAGGAAACAGCGCTTAGCTAATCTTGGTATGGGCTATGTTCTCATTCACATAGAGCATATAACTTCTTGTTTTGTAGTTAAGGAACTGTGCTATTGAGTTCTGTGCTTTTATGCTTCCTTGACTGTGCTCTTTACTTTTGTTTAGAACTTATTGAAGTTGTATAATTATGTTATAAGTTTTGATGGATACCTCTTGGATACAATCATGGTCCTACTCAGTTAATGCTAAGCATTAGTCTAATGATAGTGATGCATGAGTTACTAATTTTGTATGCAATCTTAGAAAGCTTCAATTTTTTGTTTATCCTAACATTTTTACACATGCACTGCACTTAAGAGCCTCCCTTCCTACTTTTATTTCTGATGTTTTAAAATAATTGTCTCCTGCAAGTCCAAGCATTCAGGTTTGTTGGAAATGTCGAAGCTAGATCAGTGTCCCGAATTTGTTTGATATTATTGCTTTGATGAAAATGTTCTATGGAAATAATTCTGCATCGATTATCTGCTTTAGTGTTTTCATTGTCAAGTAGATGAATTCCTTTGAGATGATTTTATCATGGTTCCGTTCAATATCCCGACTTTGATGTTTTATTTATTGTGACAGGTGAGTGGATGAACAGTTCTGCAGGAACTGCTTTCGCGCCTCATGTGCTCAGAATTGAAGTTGGAGAAGTATGTTGTTCGTTTGACTCTTATTTCGTTTCAACTATGTATAAATAAAAACTATACATTTCTTTTAGATCCCTATACTTTGTTTGGCCTTAATTAGTACTGACCACGAGAATTATGTTAGATCAAAATCTAATTGATAAGAGACTCGCCCTGGTTAGGTGTGCCTTATGATAGATATGAAAGATAGAAACTTTTAGCAATTTTAAAGTAGTTGCTACTTTGCAGAGTATTTAACTTACTCGAGCTATTTTGATATTTAATTTGGTTACTTGTTGGCATTGATGTATCATCTTTTGTAGGATATTGTTGCAAAAGTACTATCGTTTGCGCAGCAGAGGCCGAGGGCTGTGGGCATCATGTCAGGCAATGGCACGGTCTCTTCAATCACGTTACGCCAACCAACTACAACAGTCCCCAGTACTACATATGAGGTTCAAACGTGTTCCTATGACTTCTTCAATTCTCTTTCTAACTGCTTGTTTTTTCATTTCTTCTACTAGGATTTGAACTTCAGTTAAGTTCTGTCAACCCTTGAGTATCTTTTTTTATGTTTTATGTTTCCACATCTTCAAATCAGTCATCAGCATATTGTTACTACACTTAGCTATGAGCTGTAATGTGTAGTTGACCTTGCATACAATAACAAGGTGACTAGCTTTTCAGTGATACTTGTAGTCCTTGCTTATTATCCCGCAAGTGGTTATCTTGGTTTAAATGCATTGGTTTTGTTAGAGAGGTCAATGCTGAGCAACATCTACGATTCGTGAGATTTGGCAAATGGCCTTCGCTGAGTCAAAATTGATAATTTTTTTTATCTAAAAGCTAGAAAGAGACTTTGAGTTCCCCTTGTATAATTTTTGCTCACGTGACCCCGTTCTCTCTCTCTCTCTCTCTCTCTCTGTTATGGTTCTTTGAAGATGTTGAAGATGCCATAACTTGTTTATAATTGTTATTGTGTAGGGCCATTTCCAGATATTATGTTTATCAGGCTGTTACTTGGTTGCGGAGGATGGTGGAACCCAGAGTCGAACTGGTGGAATAAGTGTTTCCCTATCTACTCCTGAAGGTCATGTCATTGGAGGTGGAGTCGCAGTGCTTATTGCGTCAAGTCTTATTGAGGTATCTACTTTTTACCTCATCTTAAACTCTTGACACTTAGAATATCTATTCCCGAAATTTAAAAGGTATCACACTTTGGATTTTACTCAGGTGGTGTTATGCAGTTTCATATACGGGAATCCAAAGATGATGACACCAACAATCACACCCAAGAACAAACAGATAGTTCTTTTAGAGGGTAACCAAGATTCTGCAACTCAGATCAGTAACAAACCAACTACGCCTGTGCGTGAACAGAATTTCAACGTCGCTTCCCGGGAACAGAATTTTAGTGCCTCTCATGAACAGAATTTTAATGCTGCCCGGGAACAGAATCTCAATGCTGCCCAACAGAATCTTAATGCTGCGCGTGAACAGAATTTCATTGCTCGCGAACAGAATTTCAATGCCTCTCGTGAACAGAACCTTAATGCCTCTCGCGAACAGAATTTCAACGCCGCTCGTGAACAGAACCTTAATGCCTCTCGCGAACAGAATTTCAATGTTGCTCGTGAACAGAACTTCAATGTTGCTCGTGAACAGAACCTTAATGCCTCTCGCGAACAGAATTTTAGTGCTGCCGGGGAGCACAATCTTAATCATGCCGCTCGCGAACAGAATTTCAATGTCGCTCGTGAAATGAATCTTAATGCCTCTCGGGAACAGAGCTTCAACGCCGCTCGTGAACAGAATCTTAATAATGCTTCTCTCGAACAGAATTTCAATCCCTCTCGTGAACAGAATCTTAATAATGCTTCTCGCGAACAGAATTTCAATCTCTCTCGTGAACGGAATCTCAATGCCTCCAGGGAACAAAATTTCAGTAGCTCAGGAATGATGGGTTGGCCCGGTTCTCGGCCTCACACTGATATTGACTTGACCCGTGGATGATGACAATGATAAGCTGCAACAACAAAAACATGGCTATTATGTACATATTTGTTGTTGTATATCTAGCGATCTCCTCTTTAGACCTATTAGTGAATGAATATCTGATCCTGAAGGGGAAACAGTGGGATTGTACTAACCTAGATTTAACAAAGTCGTATCAAGCATTTTCTGTATTAGTAGTTTCAAGTTCAGGTCTTTTTTGTTTGGTCCAGATTCGGTGTTTGTGAATTTCCTAGTTGGATCATCTTTTAGCTAGAATGATGTGTACTTCAGTTTATATTTGATCAATTCTGCTACTATTTTTCAATTTTGTGTCGAACTGTCTGGTTGATTCCAAATGCCTTATTTCTTAAATGCATTCGATTTTTTGGCAGCTCTTTCATATATGTTATTCAAAATAAAGAGCTTATTAGAAAAGTGAGGCTTTAACATTAACTCGTCTTTGGATTATTGACTTTGATAGTCCATAAACTTTTGTTTGTAGTTCCAGGACTATCCATTTTGGTGACATATATTCGCTGAACTTTGAACTTTTATAAGTCTGGTAGTTCATATGCTAACCAGTTTAGATAAAGTTAGTCTCATGTGCATATTTATTAAAAAGTTTAACTTTATCAAAAATAGAAAATAATAGTTGAAGGACTATCTCAACCCATGCAAAAGGTTTAATTTCATCCAAACTGGATAGTCCATGGACTACGAACCGATTTTTGAAAGTCTATGGACTAAGAACTAAATGCCATAATCCAACGAGTTGCTGTTCAAAACCAGAAAAGTGATCTATGATATACAATACCAATAACATGAATCCATTATTTCAACCAAAGTCTTCACTAAGATAAGCAGCCATGTTCATGCTGTTCAACTAAATTTTAAGTTTTACAACGATGAACCAGATAACCTCATCACTCAAACATTGAGACAAACACACGTTTATGTCTCGGTACAGAGATAAAAAACACAGAAATGTGATGATTTCCTAAACCAAGAAAGAAGTTCCTTCCACGCAATCACTAACCACCCGACAGCAGCTTCTTTATGTCATACTGCAAATAGCGGGAACTAAGTTAATGTTATAACAGCAGAAAGCAGGTAAGTTAGTTGAAGAAAAAAAAAGTTATTAACCTCGAGGCTTTGAGGAGAAGTTGTGGGGTAATATCGTTCAACAACTTGGCCATTCTTGTCGACGAGGAATTTGGCAAAGTTCCACTGGATATCATCACCGAAGATACCCCATTTGCCTTTCTTCAACAACTTGTACAGCGGAGAAGCATTTTCACCGTTTACTTCGATCTAATTATAGTAACCGTAAAAGCAAACTGTAAAATTGCTAAATGAATAGTCCATCTTAGATTTCAAATTCAAATACTTTTTCTTTGTTTTCAAGATTCTAATGAACTTGTAAAACTGAGCTTGTAGGTATAGTCATAGGCACGTCACTCGAATCTCAAAAACGGTCTAATACAACAGACTTTCAAGTTTGATCTGTATTGGTCTATAGCACGAGAATTATGACTTCTACACCTATGTCTGAGCATAGTAAAGCTTGTAAGACCATTACCTTGTCAAAAATGGGAAATTCTGATTTGAATCGAGTACAAACAAACTGGACAATTTGCTCGTTAGTTCCCGGTTCCTCATCACCAAACTCATTCGATGGGAATGCTAATATCTCAAGTCCTGCAATCACAAAGCAAAGATTCCACAATAAGAAACACCATAGTCTTCCTATAGGTAGTTAGTGAGGACTGCAGTATCAACATAAACTGAGAGAAACATAATATAGACCTTGGTCTTTGTACTTGTTGTACAGCTCGTTCAGCTCCGTGTAGTTTGAGTTTGTCAATCCGCTGTTAAAGGAAGTCGAACAATAACAAAGGATCTTATAAAAGAGAGAAAAAACAGTATAGATTCCTATAAAATATATGTCAATCTTTGAAGCAAAAGGTGTTGCATTTGCACACGAAGCAATAGATTAAGAGTCTCATCAAACCATAATCAACCAGCATACAGGACTAGTGTAATATCTTACGAAATCGATCCCTAGAAAAGTAAACTAAGAGCAAAATTGATAAAAGTAGTATCTGCTTATGTTAGAAAATGCTGATCGCGACTAGCACTGGAACAAAGTTCCAGTAGTTTGGCCTGGCCACTTCGCCGCGATCAACACATGGCTGATCGCAGCGAAAACTGGGCCGAAGTTCAAGTAGGTTGGCCTGGTCACTTTTCCGCGATCAGGTCTGTTTCTGGCCGCAGCAAACTCTCTTCCTAAAGCCAATTCGCTTAGGAAGTTTGTCCAACCTTCTCGTCAATTCACCAACTCCACATTTTCAATAGCTTACACGTGGAATGGAACATAAACACAAACAGAATCTAACTAATGTTTCAATGGCAAGGAAAGCACAGTTTGGATGTCCTAATAAGTGATTCAATAGCAAAAGTTTAGATAAATGGTCAAGCACCATTTGGAAGCAACATTAACAATCAAAAGGACCTTCCCCTTATAAGTATTGAGATCTATATCATTTCCCTTAGCATCCTGCAATTGTGAAAAAGGAGCAACATAAACATACAACCTTACTCTCTTTTTGCAACATATTTTAAAAAAGTTCAACTAAAGAGCTTCAAAAACTTCTCATCCTTTGAACATCTAAAGAAAAAACAACAACATGGACATAGACCTCTATAAAACAAACTTCAAAATCCATTCTTTAAATTTTATAGCCCTTACTGTACAAAACGGACAGATTAGGTAGGTTCCTTTATCAATTGTCGAACAAACAGAGAAAAACTTCATCCTTCTGCACTTCAACAAAGAGAGAGAGAACCGATTAATTAAAATCGTAGTTTTCGGATACTAGCAATTTATTCTTAACAGGATTAGATAAAGATTAAAGCTTTGGGCTGACACATGAGTTCAAAAGGACAAGTGTACTAAAAAGGAGTCACCTTTAAGAAGGAAAAAACCAACCTTGACAGTAATTTGGTAGATTGAGTCCGTCTCAGTTGGAAGTTGGCTTGTCATTCTGAGAATTGAAGAGAGTCTGAATCCGAATCCGAAATGAAATGGAATATAAATATTGGTCCTGAAGCTTGGAATTTATGCATTGACTCGTGACCCTATCATCTACTTACACGTGTACCTAGACGGAAAAGACTAGCCAATAGTCACTTTTCAATGAGAAAAGACACATTCGTCGAGTTATTATAAATTTATAAGATATACATACATACTATCATATTCATAGCATGTATCATGCCTTTGAATCTCCTTGTTGTTCTATGCTGTTTTGGTAAAACTTTTAAAAAAGGGAACCTGTTTTGACTAGCTCAAATGATATTAATTTTTCATTTACTAAGCATGATGGTAAAATGTATAAAAGTTGATGGAGGCCGATTTTCTGATCTAATTGGTCAATAAAGAGTTAGAATATAGTCAATATATGGCGAAATATACTAATGTGATAGAGTAATGTATCATTAATTAGAAATGGAATTAGGAGTTAATTGATAAAATATTTTCCAATAGTTTATAAATAGACAAAAGTATTGCAACAGAATATAAATGGAATTAGGAGTTAATTGACAAATATTTTCAACCATCTAATTACTCACTAGTATCCGTCTTTTTGATGTTTGATAGTGTGATTTGATATTTAAATTTAGACAAAAATACCTCAGACTATATATACTAGCGGGTACTTCACCTGTACTAATGTGAGAGTTGTTTGAAAAACTAACTTGAGACTTGTTTGAACTTGAGAGTTGCAACAATTCTCTCGATTTCCTAAGAGTTATTACTAGTGAATTAAAAATAAAAAAATATCATCAATGTATCTAGTTGTATTTATTTTAAAAAACAAAAACGATGGTACTTTTGTTTATTTTTTCGAACTCCGGTTTAAAAGATATGAATCTTTTAAAATTAAAAAATAAAAATAAAATAAAAAGGAAATTAAAATATAAAAAAAGTAAAAAATAAATTTTTTGGTTACGGTGATGGTAGTGAGAATATTAAAATAATGTTAGGTATTAAATGGTAACTAGGTAGTTGAGATGGGTATTAAAAAATAATAGTCAGAATACTAGATTCGAATAGAATAATCGAGCGGGTACCTTAAATGTAATCTCCTTTAAAAATATTATGAAAAATTTTCTAACCGATGTTGATATCCACTAATCAAGCCATCATTAAGTTATTTTCTGTTTAAAAATATTTTATATTTTTTAAAATAAATTAAATGAATTTAACTATTTAATTATAAAATATATTTAAAAGAAACACAATTTTTTTTAACAAGGAATCGTTTTTATTATTTTTCAACTTTTTTACATACCTTCGGAATATTATTTCAAGTTTACAATTACAAACATATTTAATAATAACAATAAATTTATTGTAAAAACAAAACAAAATTTCCCACTTAAAAATTCGTGAAACAATTTTATAATTTTGCTAGTGTGATTATTTTTTGGTTTTATTTTTTAAACATTTAAGTTTTTAATTATATTTAAGTTTAGTGTTCAAATATTTTAACCATACCAAATACACATCTATTATTAGTATAGGTTCTGAAAAATGAATGTAGACAAATATTTTGTAATAAGACAACATATGAAAATATACCGTGCACCACAGAGATAAACTTATGGTTAGCAAACAAATGATGATGTTCATAAAAAATAAAGGTTACAATAAAAACTTCATCGCTTCCATCGATATGAAAATTTTGATAAAAATGATGACGTCTCAACAAATTTAGTACATCAGTACCGTCCCCGTTCCAATCATCACCAATAGTATCATTGATGAGATTTTTAGGAGCATCAACTCATAGAGTAGATCCAAAATACGGTCATTCAGTAGGAGTGAATATCATCACTATAACCATCACCAGTATGATGCACCAATTTGGAAGCATCCCACTAACATAGTGACACAGAGTCATCTGAGCCATCTAGTCAACCTGTTGAACCCTTAGCACAATTATATGAGGTATAATCAAAGTCCACAAGGACATGGGTAATACCAACATTAGATCCCCCTCGACAACCCGCACATGCGAAATATGTTGAACTACGAATTCTTAGATGATGAGAGTGATAAGAATAGAGTCACTGGATAATGATAAGAAAATGAAAACATTTTTGTAATCAAGTTTATGTTGTAATATAATCTATATTAGGTGTAAATATATCCCACAATTAAATAACATTATTGATTTTTTTATATTTGTAACTATAATGATAATGAGTGCACCCAAAAAGAAATGAGACTTCGTGCAAAAATTCTATAACTAATTTTTTCTCTATAAAATTACTATCAAACGTGTCTCTTATGCTCTCTTGAGCAGAGATACATCCTCTATATTATGTACCCATTTTGATTAGTACGAGGTACCCTACTGAGCAATGCAGAGATACCCCATTTTAATCAGTACGAAGTACCATCTCTTGAGAAATACAAGGTACACCTTATTAAGCAGTACAAGATACCTTTTGTGAGCTATACGATCCATTATATGATACATCTTTAAAGGCCTGACACAAGTTTTTCCACACTTGAGTTTTTTAGTCTTTGACTTCATTGATATTTAACATTGGGAGGTATTCGCTCTTCAAAATTGGTGCCACTTGGAATGACTATATGTTGCATGAAGAGATCATATTCATAGTTATCAATTAAACTGGGAATATCATACCTATTCGAAACCATTCATATCACGATATACCTATTTATAACCTTGGATTATTTTTTCATTTACTACATCATCATGTTTTCCCGACATGTCACTATTTTTTAAAACGACATACCACTATGTTGTTTAGACATGATACCTTGGCTCATGATAAACTCCTCCTAGAATCGGCACTCTGAAATGGGATAGGGATAACTTTGCAACCAGGAACCCAAAAGGATTCAAGGATCAAAGGATGTGGATCGATAGGTCACACAAAGGTTGTGGAAAGGCTTTTGATATTCTAACTGATCTTCCTTTTGATATGACGCACCAAATGAAGAACAGGTTTTCTTGTGGATATTACACACTAACAAGAGAAGAGTAAAACTTAAGAAGTTTTTTCTGAATCAAAGATAGTCTAACCATTAGAATTCTTAGTACATAGTTTTTATAGGAGAAAGAACTAGCCTTGAACACAATTAAGGTTGTTCTTGGAAACATAATGCATGCCTCTAAAACAATTAAGGCTTTTCTTGGAAAAAAAGGCTTTAATATTAAAAATACAAAGTATTAATGATATAAGCTGGAAATCAGACCCTTCCCTCCTCCAAGGACGTGGCTTTTGGTGTAGATGGGCCTTGGGCTTTTATTTCAACAAATGGGCAATGGTGAAGTGAAACAATTGCCTAATTAAAAACCTTGTCAAGAAAACCCATTGGGAAAAAACTTGAACAAGGGAAAAAGAGTACAATCGAGACACTTTCTCATTTGTTGAAATCAATTAGCTTGAATCAAGACCAAAGTGGTTTGACAAGCTTTTCCACCATACTTGCTGTTTTGATAACGCGGATTCTCTAGTTGATTAAGCAATCCTCCAACAGCTTTGTTAAATTGTTTTGCTCTTGATCGAGTTGTTGGACCAGCCGGTAAAATAAGAATATCTTCAACTTCAAGCTCATCTTCTTTTTCAAGTTATCCATCTGGTTCTTGCACATTTCCATGTTCTAAGCTCCTTGTGTCATCTAGAATCACATCATCCTCTCTCACTTGAAAATGATTTGACCTCAAATCCATTTCGTCTGCGATAAAAGGAACCAAATCAGAAACATTAAAGGTAGGACTCACTTTATACTTACCTCGTAGGTCAAGTTGATACGCATTATTGTTGATCTTTTTTGTTACTTCAAATGATCCATCAATTCTAGGCATCATTTTTGACTTCCTCTCTTCTGGAAATATTTCCTTTCTTAAGTGCACCCATACTTGATCTCCAACCTCAAAAACTTTCTCACGTCTTCCCTTGTTTGCTTGTTTGACATATTGCTCAGTTTTATTTTCTATGTTTTTCCTTGCATCATCATGGATCTGTTTTACAAGTTCAGCTTTCTTTTTCCCATCTATGCTAGTTCTTTCACTCAAAGGCAAAGGAATTAGATCCAAAGGAGATATTGGGTTAAATCCATAAACAATTTGAAAAGGAGAGTACTTAGAAGCAGAATGCATAGAATGATTGTATGCAAATTTAACATGCGGAAAACATTCTTCCCAAGTTTTCAAGTTCTTTTTAATTAATGTACGTAGAAGAGTGGACAAAGTCCTATTTACTACTTCTATTTGTCCATCAGTTTGTGGGTGACAGGTAGTAGAAAATAAAAGCTTAGTCCCTAACTTAGACCATAAAGTTTTCCAAAAGTAACTTAGAAACTTAGTGTACCTATCTGAAACTATCATCCTAGGCATGCCATGCAAATGAACTATCTCTTTAAAGAACAGATTAACAATGTGCAACGCATCATCAGTTTTGTGACAAACAACAAAGTGTGCCATTTTAGAGAATCGATCAACAACCACAAAAATGGAATCCTTACCAGTTCTAGTCTTAGGATATCCAACTACAAAGTCCATAGATATATCATTCCAAGGATGCGTAGGAATAGGTAAAGGAGTATACAAACCGTGGGATTGAAATTTAGATTTGGCTTGTTTGCAAGTAGCACATCTGTCACAGATTCTTTCAACATCCCTCCTCATATGTGGCCAATGGAAGTGATCCATCATTACCTTGAGAGTTTTAGCTATTCCAAAATTTCCCATTAAGCCTCCTCCATGGGCTCTCTAACAAGTAAATCTCTCATGGAACAATTAGGCACACATAAACGTTTATCAAAGAATAAGAATCCTTCATGCCTATAGAACCGCCCTGAAGAAAACTTTTCACATGCTTGATACGTCTTTCCAAAATCAGAATCATTTTCATATAAACTCTTAAGATGATCAAATCCTAAAATCTTAGCTTCAAGAGTAGTGATTAAGGCACACATTCGGGATAATGCATCAGCAACAATACTTTCTTTACCTTATTTGTATTTGATGACATATGGAAATATCTCAATAAATTCTATCCACCTTGCATGTCTTTTGTTAAGTTTTTGCTGACCTTTTAGGTGTTTGAGAGATTCATGATCAGTGTGTATGACAAAATCTTTTGGCCACAAGTAATGTTGCCATGTTTCCAAAGCTCGAACTAAGGCATACAACTCCTTGTCATAAGTAGGATAGTTTTGAGTAGCTCCTCCAAGATTTTCACTGAAATAAGCTATGGGATTTTTATCCTACATCAAAACAGCTCCAATCCTAATTCCAGAAGCATCACATTCAATCTCAAAAGTTTTAAGAAAATCAGGTAATGTCAAGACAGGAGCATGAGTAAGCTTCTCTTTTAAGGATTGAAATACTTCTTCTTGAGCTTGTTCCCACTTGAAACCAACGCCCTTCAAGGATCGGCACTCTGAAATGGGATAGGGATAACTTTGCAACCAGGAACCCAAAAGGATTCAAGGATCAAAGGATGTGGATTGATAGGTTATACAAAGGTTGTGGAAAGGCCTTTGATATTCCAACTGATCTTCCTTTGGATATGACGCACCAAATGAAGAACAGGTTTTCTTGTGGATATTACACACCAACAAGACAAGAGTAAAACTTAAGAAGTTTTTTTTTTGAATCAAAGATAGTATAACCATTAGAATTCTGAGTACATAGTTTTTATAGGAGAAAGAACTAGCCTTGAACACAATTAAGGCTGTTCTTGGAAACATAATGCATGCCTCTAAAACAATTAAGGCTTTTCTTGGAAACAAAATGCTTTAATATTGAAAATATAAAATATTAATGATATAAGCTGGAAATCAGACCCTTCCCTCCTCCAAGGACGTGGATTTTGGTGTAGATGGGCCTTGGGCTTTTATTTCAAAAAATGGGCAATGGTGAAGTGAAACAATTGCCTCATTAAAAACCTTGTCAAGAAAACCCATTGGGACAAAACTTGAACAAGGGAAAAAGAGTACAATCGAGACACTTTCTCATTTGTTGAAATCAATTAGCTTGAATCAAGACCAAAGTGGTTTGACAAGCTTTTCCACCATACTTGCTGTTTTGATCACGTGGATTCTCTAGTTGATTAAGCAATCCTCCAACAGCTATGTTAAATTGTTTTGCTCTTGATCGAGTTGTTGGACCAGCCGGTAAAATAAGAATATCTTCAACTTCAAGCTCATCTTCTTTTTCAAGTTGTTCATCTGGTTCTTGCACATTTCCATGTTCTAAGCTCCTTGTGTCATCTAGGATCACATCAGCTCATGACCCAAACATGATAATTTGTTATATTTTTTATTTTACTAGGTGCACCTCAAGATTATTTTAGTGGTTGAAAAATACTTTGGATACACACTAAGAATTTGTGATATACATTATTTGGATTGAGATCTCATCTGAATCAAGGCACAACTATAAGTACAAATTAAAACATTAAATAAGCTTTGGTTAAACAAGAGACTTATAATAAATTGAGCATGAATTACAAATACGATTAAGACATCTGATAAAAACATCAACCCGAAACACCAAAGACTATTATTTCATTTTTTCACATTAATTGTTAAAACAAAATTTAAAATAATACTGGTTTTTACTATCCAAAATAATTTTAAAATAATTTAAATTACAAGATAAGTTACACATAACCACCCTTAAATTATTTTTAATGTTCTGGATAATATAAAATATTGATTGTTTTGGATTGTTTTTATTGCACTAAGTTTGTTTTTAGTTACTTCTTGCTGATTAAGACCATGGTTAAACGGATTAAGGTACCGTTGAACTTGAAAGGTGTTACTTATGAGTGGCACACGATTGTTATCATCAACAACATGTTTTTTAGGAATGGTCTATTTTCATGTTCTCTTAATATACTTGATGAATATTCAGATTTGTTACTCCATTCACTCTTATTTTACTTGGGTAGTTGTTGGTTTATTTGAAAATTTGGAGAAAAACGTTAATATTGAACAATTAAGGTTTAGGTTTCAGTTCTTTGCTAACGAAATTCGGTTTAAACTCATTGTTGAGGCACCTTTTGAATACAAATAGGTTTAAGAATAAATCTAAGAATGTTATCAACAAGTTAGACCTAAAAGAATATGATATTGTTTCTAATAACATGACAGAGTTGTTAAAGTTACTCAAGAAATTTTAGAATGTTAGGGTTGTTTTCTAGCCATGTTTCTTGTTATATAATGACTTGATGTTATCTCTGAGTCGGGCCAAATATTTGATGTATGCTCCCGATAAATAATGTTGATTAAAGATATGGAAAAACGAGTATAGATGATGTGCTAGGATTGATGCTAATGACATCGTTAAGCATTTAATGCTTACAATCAGGAAAGCTAACACATAAGATCATTCTATATTGATAGTCATATTTCAAGAAAATTAAACATTTCATTCATAATGGGAAGTTCAAAAAATATGAATGGGTTGCCTAGTCTTATGATAAACTGAAAAAAATCATCAAGTTATTGGACAAACTTCAGAAATACATTGCATAGTTTATTAATAACTTATTAGCCATCTATGAGATTATATTCATGATTTTTATAAATTATAATAAAAATAGTGATCAACTGAGAGATGAAGGCTTATCTCATCAAAATTCCACTTTAATGGAAATGTTGTTCTTTAAAAATGTTATTAAGCTCCATGATCCGAGTAATGGGGAATTTTATCTTCAGGTTAAGTGGTTGCACACAATTATCACCTCAAAGGACTTTATACATAATGTCCTTTTAAATTGGAAGCAAGATGTTGCATCATTTGTTTTAGTAACTTACTTTTCTTTAACATCCCTAACGACCCACAAGTGAATAAAATGAAACATTAAGTCTACTCATCATTTACTATAGTAAAAAACCCATATACAATATAAAAAACATCTGAATGATGAATGACTTTTCTATAAATAGGATGTTTAACATGACAATATCAACATGATTGGGTATTTCTTCAACAAAAAAAATGCATGTCAAAGTTAATTAAATCATATGTTATTACGCGAACATAGCCTAGTTAGTTAAACACTCTATTCTATCAGTTATTAAAGTTATTAAAATGTATCTCTTTTATTGGTCCCTTAGATACGTCGCACCCACAAGTCCAATCACTATGACTAGTCATTCATGTATATTTAAGAAATTTGCATCATTTTTTCATACATGGATTTAACATGATTTTTATATGAATTTCAGACGAGGCCTTGAACCAAAATACGACAAGCCTATAAGCCAATACGTTTCATAAAAAAATGCGTGATAAGCCTTAAAAATGACAATATATCAAGTCACTGATCCACGAGATTATCTACAAAAAAAACAAGCCCATAAAGGTTGTGCCGTAAACGTCAAAAATTTTAAGTTAAAAACAAAGTTGTAAATTCCATAACACTTGTTCCAAACATAAAGCAAAAAAACTCTAAGCTAAAAATTATGACACTCCATGCTATTGCCGTTAATATTGACGCCTTTTGAAATACCACATAACTTCATAAATTTACCTTTTTTATTTATATGTTAATCAGTGAACAAACACTTTGTATTTGTTTCAAGGAGTAGGGGGATTGCATATCCCTCAACATGACACATATATTTTTGTCTCCTTTTAGGTTTTACTTTTTCATTTCTCTCTCACATATCTATCGGTGTTTACCAATCGCAAGCGCACTCATCGGTTTTCCATTTTTCCTCTTTTTCACTCTTCCTCCTTTTTGTCTCCTTTTAAGTTTTACTTTTTCATTTCTCTCTCATATATCTATCGGTGTTTACCAATCGCAATCGCACTCATCGGATTTCCGTTTTTCCTCTTCTTCCCTCTTCCTCCTTTGTGTCTCCTTTTAGGTTTTACTTTTTCATTTCTCTCTTATATATCTATCGGTGTTTACCAATCGCAATCGCAATCGTGCTCATCGGTTTTCCATTTTTCCTCTTCTTACCTCTTCCTCCTTTTTGTCTCTTCGTAGGTTTTACTTTTTCATTTCTCTCTCATATATCTATCGGTGTTTACCAATCGCAATCACACTCATCGGTTTTCCGTTTTTCCTCTTCTTTCCTCTTCCTCCTTTTTGTCTCCTTTTAGGTTTTACTTTTTCATTTCTCTCTCATATATATCTATCGGTGTTTACCAATCGCAATCGCACTCATCGGTTTTCCGTTTTTTCTCTTCTTCCCTCTTCCTCCTTTGTGTCTCCTTTTAGGTTTGAATTTTTCATTTCTCTCTTATATATCTATCGGTGTTTACCAATCGCAATCGCAATCGTGCTCATCGGTTTTCTGTTTTTCCTCTTCTTCCCTCTTCCTCCTTTTTGTATCCTTTTAGGTTTTACTTTTTCATTTCTCTCTCATATATCTATCGGTGTTTACCAATTGCAATCACACTCATCGGTTTTCCGTTTTTCCTCTTCTTCACTCTTCCTCATTTTTGTCTCTTTTTAGGTTTTACTTTTTCATTTCTCTCTCATACATCTATTGGTGTTTACCAATCGAAATCGTACTCATCGGTTTTCCATTTTTCCTCTTCTTACCTCTTCCTCCTTTTTGTCTCTTCGTAGGTTTTACCTTTTCATTTCTCTCTCATATATCTATCAGTGTTGACCAATCGCAATCGCACTCATCGATTTTCCGTTTTTCCTCTTCTTTCCTCTTCCTCCTTTTTGTCTCATTTTAGGTTTTACTTTTTCATTTCTCTCTCATATATATCTATCAGTGTTTACCAATCACAATTGCACTCATCGGTTTTCCGTTTTTCCTCTTCTTCCCTCTTCCTCCTTTTTGTCTCCTTTTAGGTTTTATTTTTTCATTTCTCTCTTATATATCTATCGGTGTTTACCAATCGCAATCACACTCAACGGTTTTCCATTTTTCCTCTTCTTCCCTCTTCCTCTTTTTTTGTCTTATTTTAGGTTTTACTTTTTCATTTCTCTTTCATATATCTATCAGTGTTTAGCAATGACAATGAGAAATCTGGGTGAGTAACTAATTCTGTCTATTATTGTTTTAGATTTAGAGTTGGTTATGGGGTTTGATTTTGATATTCTCATTTAGTTAGTGATTTGATTTTGATAGATTGTGTTAATGAATTTTATTCTACAATTTGAAGCTTTAAACTTCTCCATTCACTGCTGAGAAGTAAATTCACACAGGTGGGTTCTGAGGCCACTGTCACTTTTATCTTTACACACAAAACCTGACCGAAGAAATTCCTCTAATATTATTGTAGAGTGTTTTTATTTTACTCCTCAAAGATGTATGTGATCAAGAGGGATGTGAGGAAAGAGCAAGTTCATTTTGATAAGATCACGACCATGTGGTGCTCGCAGCCCAAAAGGTCTGCCCGATTGTTTATAAAGGTGTTACAACTAATCCTTCATGAATTGGCTGGATTATGCTTCTGTAAGTTGTATATATTTATATACTTCATGTTGTTGGATCTTCTTTTCAGATGTTTGATTTTTGTGTTGGTTTTTGTGTTCATGATAATATTGTTTGGGTTTCTTAGGAAATTGCTGTGAATGGGAAGAGTTTGGTAATATAAACTGATTATTTGAACTTATTTTGTGTCTAATTGAACTGGTGTAGTTAGCTACCCAAATAGCTGTTTCGATCTGCATAAGAAAACCAAGAACGTGTTTTACCTCTTAATAATTCGAGGAGTAGTTGTATAGAGACCTCAACATATGCTGATGATATTGATTCTGCTCATTAAATTTATCATATGATGTGGATGGTTCACCATGGTTCCCCTACTCTTTTTTAATGCTCAGAACGCTAAAAGTAAGTCCAACATGTCATTGTTTTTTCAAGCTTATGATTTTGTAACACATTAGTCTCTATACATGAATTTGATAGTTGAGTAGCTGCTTTGTATAAAAGATAATAGCATTGAGGGAATATATCATACTCCAAAAGCGCTTACTCTTATCATCAAATCATCATCTGGATTAATTGATTAATGGTTAACATATAGTATTTTATTTATATTCTCTACAAGGTGATTTCTGTAAATTTTTAATAATGTGCTTCATACCCTGGTAAAATAGGATTACGGATAACATAATATTTTCTTTATTTTAGGATTCTTGTAACAGAAAGAGCAACCAACAGAATCTAGGTACCATTCAATCTTCAATTTTGTGCACTTAGATAATCGAGTACACTAGTCATACAGAGACTGCCGTCTGCAATCTTACATTTATTGCTTTACCACACTTGTTCAAGGAGACAGTGAGTAACTTTGACTTGGATATTAAATATTAGTTTTTTTCCTAGTCATGGTTTAATTTTACACATTTCTCTATGTCAACAGGGGGTTCCACTAGAAGCTCATCCATTGAAGCTTGTAGGGAGCAGATACTCAAAGAACCATTACTTTGATTCTCTTTATACAAAAAGTGTATTTTGATTCTTAATCGTACTTTTGCTTTGATAACATCAATTGTTACTACGAATCTCAACAAGATTATTAATGTTAATTGCTATCATTTTAAACTACAAAAGGGTGAAGTATTAGAGTGTAAGGTCTCGTAGATGAGTTAATCTTACTTGGCATGCTATTTGATTCCCAAAAGGTTTGTAGTTCCCTTTGTATTTATTTGCATTTAGTTTGAAATACTTGTGTATGATATTTTGCGATTTTAGCTAAGGATGGCCCTTATAATCTCAAAGTCATTCTAATGTCGAGTGTCTGGAAAGTACCTCAGTATTTCCTTATAGGGTACACATAAGTTTTCACCTTTATTGGACATCTCAAGTTTTATTACGACCAGGTACTTATGCTATGAAAAGTCCGTGCTCGGCTCTGTCTCTCACAACCGTTGCATTAGACAACTAATCTAAGTACTCTTATGGTGACCATTGTGACTCAAGTGACCACCAAGAATGAGAAGCTTGGCTGGAACCGAGGCTTTCTGGATTATTTCTACTGGCTACTGCCAATTGTCAGAAGATTACAGACCTTGCTTCAGTGAAATGAAATAATGCTTAGATAGTTCCGTGCTTCAGTGAAGTGAAGTAATGTTTAGATTTAGTTTCTTACTGATTTGTTCAGATTTGTATTACTCTGTTTAAAATTTGAAGGTGTTCGTTAAAGTGTGAATATATCAGGTTCAATTGTTTATTTTAAGTATAGTTGAATTTTTTTATTAGTTTATGATTTAAATTTGGCATAAAAAAATCAATCTTTGAATAATTAAAAATAATAATTTATAAATAAAATTTAATATTATAAAAAAATATTTATAAATAGTAAATTAATAAATTAAAAATTAAAATTATAACTATTATTTAGAAAAAAAATGTTTTTGTAGCATACACCTAAATTTGGCAAAAAAATATTATGTGGCTAATATGTAGAAATTACGATTTTGTTTGCAACTATATATAAATGTATTGCAATTACAATTATCTTACAAAGAAAAAGATTTTTTTTGTTACAACCCGCTTTTTAAAACAAAAAATGAAATTATTGTAATTTCATAATTTTTACAATAAAAAATAAAATTATTGTAATTATATATTTTTTACAGAAAAAATAAAATTATTGTAATTACATATTTTTTTGCACCAAAAAACAAAATTATTGCAATTGAGCATTTTTTACAGCGACAAATATATTTATCTTTACTAAAGACTTTAAGCGTCCGACCTAAAGCAACAAATCTTTTGGAACATTTTTTTTATTGCTAAAAGCTTTTAACAACGAATAATTTTTTTCTGCAGCAAATATTTTTCATTGCTTATAGGAAAGTTTCTTGTAGTGTACCAATATGATAAATATCTAAAAATAACTAAGTTAGTTTAGCTAATATGTAGGAGTTTAATCTTACAACTAAATGTGTTTAATATATTTAGTTGACAACTAAATGCTTAAGGTAACAACTAAATATGCAAGGTAAGTGTCTAATAACTATTTGTATGTATGTGTCTAACAACTAAATATTTAATATCTACATCTAAATGATACACATTTTAGCAATGAGTACATGTGGGTTAAAAGTTAAATATTGTTAACCGTTGAACCTAACAACTAATTATATGATCCAACAACTTAGTACATAAAAGACGACTAATTAGATAACTAATTATAGTTAGTTGTAAGTGTTTAACTTTACAACTAAATATTTTTAAAGTAAATGTAATTGACAACAAAATACTTAAAGAAACAACTAAATGTGCACGATAAGTGTATAATAGCTATTTGTGTGTATTGGTCATCTAAATGTTTAACATTTAATAACTAAATGACATATATTTAAAAAATGAAGCTAACAATGAGATGTTTGATCTAATATCTTTATATATATATATATATATAAATCTCATAAGTAAATTCTTAAGTTAAATCCTAATACATAATTACTAGCTAAATCTGTGTGTACAAGCTAATGACAGCTAAAAGTTTACTCTAATCGCTAAATATATGTGTTTAGACAATGATGACTAAATGTTTAACTTACAATTTTAACCAACAACAAAATCTAATGATAACTAAAGTTTTACCATAACAACTAATTGTTTACAATTACATCTAGATATATAAACTAATAACTTAAAACATAACCTATGAGATACATACATGCAATAACAACTTAGTGTTTGTAATGTTAGCAAAATGTATGCATTAACATATGTTGACTAATTTATTTTTGTAAATCAAACTTAACGTATTAATGTTGATCCACTTTATACTTAAGCTTCTTAATTTTTTTTAAATATCGTATATAGACGTTGATAATACAATCATATATATCACAAACTCGATAACACACTACACAATATAACTATGTATATCTATAAAAAAAATTACAATTTAATTATAAAAACTTAATTATATTTCTTAAATATCTTTGAGAACTTTGGTCAAACTTTTATGATTAAATAAATATGATTTTTCGTATAAAAAAACACAACAATTGTTTTCAGGAATATAAATACCGAAACCTAAATTATCCAATCTATATTTCTTTATTAAAATTTTGATTTAAGACAAATTCTTATTAGTTGTGATTCAAATATTTTTGACTTGGAATATTTTTTTGGTAGATTTTAATGTCCAAAATGACTTCTTCCAAACCTAGTCGCACCAAGCGCATGATCTTTCAAACCTTCTCATATCCCAAAATAGATTGAGGTTTCCTCCTCTTTTATCTTCCTTAAATGAACCGATTTTGTTTCAAGAAATTAAAAGATACCTAGCTCAAATTTGGAGAACGTAGCACAAAATACTTCCATAATAGTATCAAAAGCTCGTATATTACGCAATAAGATAGTTTTTATCTCCAATAGTCGGGGATACATGATAACCTTTACTGCGGGGGTGACCAATGTCTTCGTGAACTAGTTTTCTAATCTCCTCGGCACTAGCTATCCTCATTTCTATGCAGGAGTATCGAAGGTCTTCACCCTTATTTCTATCAAAATTAACCCTTTGGGTAACATTCCATGAATCGCACAATAACGTGTGAGGATATTCAAAACGTCTTATTCAATATTGATAGTGACAAATCTTTGGGGTATGACGGTTAAAACACGGGTTGTTTTCTAAATTTTCCTGGAATATCGTAGGTAAGGATTATGAGAGGGTCTTCAAGCTTTTCAACATTAGATTTTTTGAGACTTCTTGGAACTCCGCTTATATTCCCCTTATTGCTAAAAAGGACTATCTTTGTTACACCGCCAATATTAGGCTAATTTCTTGCTACAATTTTATTTATAAGTTTATCTCCATGATTCTCGCAAATTGAACAAATAAATCATTCCATTATCTGATTTATAAATCTCAATCGACATAGTCTCTAGACATAACATTTCTGGAAATACCCTTATCTACCAAGAACTCCTCAAAGGTTACAATACAAACTACAAAAGCTCGAGGGTCGCACCAAAAATTGATATTATGAAAGCTTTTTACAATGTTCGTTGGTACCTTATTTTGGAAATTCTTATCCCCATGGACTTCCCTAGTATGATGATCACTTTAATAATTCAATGTATATCCACTTTTTTTTACAATATTAAAATAAATAGAAATCCAAACATTAATTTATGTGGTAGAAATGGATAAGGTGAAGATTTTTTTTGTCCGTTATAGTAATGCAAGTCCTTTCCAGTATCCTAAAGGAAAATAAACATTGATAAAAGTGTTAAATTCCATTGAAAATGTGAAAAGCTTAAAATTGTTAAGCTCTATTTACTGAAGATCTAATGATTTTATGTCGTGGTGATCTTAACTTCCTCAATCTCATCAAAGAGGGTCTAACTGACTTTTTTTTTTTTTTTTTTTATCTTTGAGGTCTCCAAATCAGTCATGGTAAAAGTCATATATTCCTCTCCAGAGTGAACCTCATCCTTAGACAAGACGTGATCAACATCTTAGGATAAAATGTTGGTTCCCTATCTGTAAAGTATTTGGATGTGCCCCTCCTCACATATCCTCTTTCCTGCATTGATTGTCAGTTTTTCCTTGAAAATCTTACTGTTCGTATTGGCTCGTGAACCTCCAAACGCCTTTCTTATGTTGGTAGACTTCAACTCATAAAGTTAGTACTTTTTGCGTGTCATGTATATTGGTATTCAATTTTTATCCTCCCTTATAGAGTTCTAAAAAATATATCCCAATCCCTTTATTGCTTCGTCTAGTTTATCCATGCGATGAAAGCCTCGGGGGAAAATGTGTCTTGGTCCAATATTGCCTTGCCCACATTGGAAGACGGTCTTAAGATTATAGACTTAAAAATCTGGAATGATGTGGCTGTCCTCAAACATTTGTGGTCTATATCTAGTAATAATGGAAACTCAAACTAGTGTGACTAGATTAATTCACAGAATATCAAAGTTAAAAAAATAGTCTTTAGATTTTGACTCCTCTCTCTCATGGACTTGGAAGAAAAATTTCCATCTTAGGCCATTGGTTAGCAAAATGTACAAAATGACGAATGGTAATGTGAATACTAACTCATTTTGGTATGACTGTGACCGCGCTCTACCTCTCTGGTAATCCAATATGACCATAATATTATTCGTGACTCAAGGGTTACAACAATCTCAAGGTTTCCGACATAATTCTGGATGGACAGTGGAATTGGGTAGTCAAAATAAGGTCTACAAGTGCTATAAACCATCGCAACTTTCAGGAGATAAGCTACCTTAGCCTCACACTCCCATCTCCAAGCATCAATTATGACGATGTACTCTGTTGGACCGTCAAGAATGAAAAAATAATTTCACAATCAAATACAGCTACAATGCAATCTTCACGTCCACCCTTTGTGTTGAGTGGGCCAGATTAGTTTGAAATAACTATAATATTTCCCATCATTCCTTTATTATTTTGCTTGCTATCCATGAATAATTATCTATCCATAACAAGCTTATAAGTTGGGGATTAAAGTCCCCTCCAAGCTGTGTGTTGTGCTACTCATGTGCTGAATCCATCAACGATATCTTCTATAAATCTGTTTTCACCAAAGGTATTTAAATTTCTTTTTACCAAACTTAAGTTCACATTAATCGACCATGATTGGTCTTCCTGGATCATCGAAGCTTCAAACTGGTTACCCTCTCGCATCCACCATCTTTACCTTTCACCCACCATATTTTTTCATATCTCCGCTTCACATTCTTTGGTAACAAAAGTGTAACCGATATAATATTTCGCTTCTAACTTACTTTTACTGTACGAAGTCATCATCCTTTCTTGATCACTAGTCGTGATAGATTTGGACGCAGTTGTTCAAAGACATTTGAATAGTTAATCACAACTATTATTTCTCTCTTTCATATCCTAATCTACGTGGATCCAACCATTACGTTTGTACCACTTTTTTAATATTATATACAATGATCCAAGCTACTTGGGTCAAGCTACAACCTTGATATTTTTATTTTGAATTTAGTACCGATTTTCAAAACATGTCCCGAACATTTACAAAAACGTTCATGCCCACTCTTTTATTTCCAAAACAAACTTTTTTTTTTGATTTGAAAAACAATAATATAGGATAAAAATATATCTTAATTTATGTGTCGGGTTTTATATGGCCTACGTTTTGTAATTTGTTTCTTAAATGGTGTTAGTGTGGATTAAGCATTTCAAAACATTTGCTTTCTTTTTATTTGTTTTGAAGGATATGTTAGAAAGAGAAAGGCACGAATGTAGCTCAAAAGTTCGGATACAAGTTTTAACATTTTCAACAACGTAAAATACAAGTTCTAATATTATCAATAAAAAACATTAAATAGGATAATCCATGTAAATCATTATTTTTTATACGAACTTTAAATGTAAAATATAGTTGATAATCTATAAACAATCATACATAGAAGATGCCCAGATGAGCAGCAGAGTAACATTTATATCACCAAACATATGAAAATCATAAGCAGGTAGTGCTTAAACATATTTATAGTTACAATACAAGCACAAACTTATATAGAAGAAGTTGCGAAGTAACAACACATGATCATCTTACTCAAAAGTAATAATACTCATGACCACATTTATTTGCCGAAGGGAAAGACCAAAGACTATAGCAGAGAGAGCACTTCAAGCAACCCCCAAAAGCTTCTTAATATCTTTCTGTAAAGGAGAACAAACACAAGAATTGATTTTTACGTTTATACCTAGAAAAAAAAACTCGTATGCCCGAAAGATGAAACTATACCTCGATGCTAAGAGGCGATGTAGTTGGTGCATAACGGTCGACCACGTTTCCATCTTTGTCAATAAGGAACTTGGAAAAGTTCCACTTGATGCTGTCCCCAAATAGTCCACCTTTGTTCGATTTCAAAAACTTGTAAAGTGGAACAGCATTGTCACCATTCACATCCACCTGTGAAAATAATGTATCAAGCATATGAGAAGGCACCACATTACCGAAAATATTCTACACCTAAACTGTAGAAGCTGTACTAAGAAGTGCTACTGGAATCAAGCTCAAACACCCAGTCCTTAAGAAGCTTGACAAGAAAGTACCAAGGATCAAATCAAGAATCACTTTGGAATTCGAGTTTTGGTTATCATAATAGCTTAAAAGAATATAGATCAACCAGAGTTCGAATCATTATAGCTGAAATGAGGTTTCTATAAAGATCAACTCAAACAGAAGTAACTCCACTAAATTCATGTTTGTCCAGCGGATTGACTCAAACTACACTGAGGTACTGACCTTATCGAATATGGGATACTCAGCCTTAAAACGAGTACAGGCGAATTGAACAATCTCTTCGTTACTGCCTGGCTCCTGACTTCCAAACTGGTTACACGGAAATGCGAGGATCTCCAACCCTGATGACCATACACAAAACCAAATTTCAAATCGGAAAAACATACGTTGATCAAAAGCTAATGAAACTGCGAACAACAAGGTAAAATAAGCCAACCTTGGTCTTTGTACTTCTGGTACACCTGACTCAGCTCAGTGTAGTTTGAGTTAGTCAATCCACTGCATAAACATGAATAAAAAATAAACAATAATAACATATAAAACCCAGTTCATAACCAAATCAACACAGCCTGGACTTAGTGTTTCTTGAATCCATTATCTAGTCAACATATATTTACAATCAGTACATTTTGAGTTTTAACAAACCAATGATTGTCTTTGTCTTGTAAAGATTTGATCATATAAAGTACTACTACAGATTCTGGATAAGAAAGAGATCAAGTGTTTACCATTGAGAAGCAACATTGACGATCAAGAGAACTTTTCCCTTGTAAGTACTTAGATCAACATCATTTCCCTTTGTATCCTGCATAAACCCAAATCACAAACAATTCTCAAAACCCTAATCAATGCCTGAAAACAACCAAAAGCTAATAAAACAAAAGATGAAGACAACTAACCTTAACAGTGAAGTCATGAACTGATTTAGCTTGAGACCCACTAGCCATTGAACGATTCGGTCCTAAACGAAAGAACGAAGTGTCTGAAACCCTTGTTTCGATCCTTGACGTTGAAGAAAACGGAGGAACAATCAGAGAACGCAAAAGGGTTTGTTTGGAATTGCGAGAAAACCGATTTGGTAGAAGCAGAGTAGAAGAAATCGCAGAAAGTTTGAAGCTTTTTGTTGGAAAGATAGCACGAGTCAATGAATATAGCATTTAGAGGTGTAGGCTGTCTTTATATTGGATGTTTAGAGGTGTGTGTCTGTACGCGAAATGGGAATGGAATCAGCTTAAGAGCTTAAGCGTGTGTGGGTGAACGTATGGACACGCGGACGAATTGGATGCTCTTGCCTAAGAAGTTATACACGTGCAACACTTTGGTCGCAACTCGCAAGGTGTAAGCGATCACGTCATGATATATATATATATATATATATATATATATATATATATATATATATATATATATATATATATATTTGGTGAGATTGTTTTAATTTTTAGTTCAAATAATATTTCAGATATGTATTATTTGTGTTTTGTAATTACGGTTTTCTTTATAATATAAACATAGTTTTATTAATATTTCTTTTTTTGATAGAATAACAACTTTAGATTTTTAAATTCATTGATAACCAATTCCGTGCATAAGTTTTTCAAACAATACCTTTTACATATAAAAACATGAAAAAGAAAAGTAATATTTTTTTTAAAAAATAAAAACTTCTAAATCTCTCAAATTAAATATTCTTGTAACAAATTTAAATAAATTTTGGATAATTTTAACACAACAAAAAAATGCTAAATTAGGTTTCTACGATGAAATAAGTTTATTTTGTTATTGATTTTTTTAATTAATGTATTCGTAATTATATGCTTCACCTAAGAACTCTCGTGTTTTGTTTTGTACACATTTTTACAAAAATAAAATAACTAGTAACATAGGAACTATTTGCGCACCTGTTTACAGATTCAAAATGAGTACTTTTTTTTCTTTTTTCACAAATGAGTTGTATGTATTTACGCAATCAAATAACATTTAGTTTTGATATTAATCTACATGTATTTTAAATTTGTTAGGTGCGACCAAAGTCCCACATCGGCTAACCATGAGAATGACCAATGGTATATAAGTAGACCAAAAGCAAAACAGTGCGGGCTTTTAGGCCGAAAACGGACAATATCATACTAGTGTGAAAATAAGATTGTTCCTTACTTATATACAGAGGACTAAGGCGGTATGGTATGATAAGACATTTTGAAAGTGGACCAAAAACAAAACCTATTAGTTTGGATATAGGATTGTTCCTTACTTATATGCGAATGTGGAATAGGCTGCACCCATATTTTGTTATAAATTTTGTAATAGAAGTCATGTCGACTATTAACTAAAATGATAGTGGGTTCCACTATGGTGTTATGGATCTTACAAAGCTTCCGATTTGTCTATTTTAGTCTATAACCTCACATTTTCACCAATCAAAATCCCCAACCATCCCAACACAAGCTCTAAGTAAAGACACAAATGTTCCATGCACTCTAAGCTTGTCTTCCATGTCAAATGAGTTAAAATACACTGAAAAATGCACTAACTTAACTACAAAAACAAATTCCCATAAAAAATAGTATATAGTCATTGCTACTAATTCGAGCTCTATCTAACGGTCGAGAAATTTCATGACCATCAAGTCGGTAGGATTTGACCTCATATGTTTACATATATTAGTTACAGTCGACCATAAAATGTTTTTGCTCAATAAATTAGTTAATCATTTTTACCAACAACTGGAGGAGAGGACACAACTATGATTTTGGTGATCATTTTGTTTTACCTTAGTGAAAACAAAGAGAATCTATGATGCAAAAGTATGGAAATATTTACACTGTATTTTTTTCACCAATCGATTATAATATGAGTATTGTTTATGTAACAGATTATCAGTTGTACATAAGTTAAGGGATACTAATAACAATATTATTCTTTTATATTGCAACAATTCAACACGTGATGTTCATTTAAACAGACTTGGGCTTATATGGATTTAATTTGGGCTTTACTAGAAGCCTGACTCGTATATCCAGCCCAATAATAAAGTCAAACACAACTTGATAAAGTGAGGAAATCAGGGTTTGAGCTCAACAACTTCTCGTCTTCAATCTCGATTCGTTTTCTATAAAACCTTTTTTTCTATTTCTTTCTCAACAACTCAATTGTAGCTCTTCTCTATAATTTTATTTTTAGATATTCATTTGAGTGGTTCAATCTATCACCCCACCTCCTTTAAATAAAAGGAGAGATTCAGAGTGAAAGTTTGTCTTGAAGCAGCTAAAATCGAGCGTTCGACAGTAGATTGCTAAAGACATAAGTAGTATGATCTTGAGTATGAATATATCTAATCTCAAGTGAATGATAAAACACATGGTATCGTACGAACTACACATCAATCTTTTTATGTTTCGTATAAGCATGAAACATCAGATTTGAACTCAAAGCAGCAACTCTAAAATTATCGGACCATATTATTAAAACTTGAGAAAAAGGTAACTTCAGTTTCTTTAATAGCATTTTGAACAGATTAACTCACCTCATAAATTTGCTAACAAACTATATTCTAATTATGTGCTAGAATGAACCATAATACTTTGTTTCTTAGAGAGAAAAACACCAAAGATTCACCCTGAAAAACAAAAAAGCCACAAACGAACTTCTTGTCATGTGGTAAGCTCACACAACCGATATTAAAGTAACCAGTGAGACAGGATTGTAGTGAAACTTTGAGATGAAGACTTAAGAATTTCTTTCTACATAAGTATCTTAACAACACATTTTTAATATTTTTTTGTATACATGTAGAAAAATTGAACAAATTGACTCAATTTGTTAACTACAAAGGCTATGCCAAACCTTGTATTTAACATATATTATAATGATACTAAGATGTTCTTTTATGGTGTAGGGTAATCAAGAAGAACACCATCATGAACCAGAAGAATAAAGAAAACTGTCATAAGAGTTCCACATGGCTTACAATCAGCCATTCCTGCTTAAGTAAGTATTTCTTATATATATTTATTCAGAGTAATATATAGTACAGACTTGTCACGCATACCTTCCATGACTATGAAATAATGTAAACTCCCATATATTTCAGTATGAATATTAACTTTAGCCGCTTGATAAATCTATGAATGAACTATGTTTTTTTGTGTTAGTATTATGTCATCCACATAAACAAAATTACTAGATTAACCTGTTTATATACTTAGAAAAACACAGATGTATCAGACTTAGAGTTTAGAATATACCAACCAACTAGGAGAGTTCTTCAATCCATATAAAGCGCTATTAAATTCGCATACATGATAGGGCTTCAAGGGATTTTCAAATTCACGAGGTTGTGTCATGTAAACTATTTCTTATAGATGCCTATTAATAACTACATTGTTGATGTCTAGTATATATATATATACACCAGTTCTTAGACACAACAATACTTAAAACCAACCTTATAATTGATGCTTTGACTACAAGACTAAAAGTTTCATTAAAATCAATTTATGGTGATTGATGAAAACCTTTAGCCACCAAACAAGCTTATACCTTTCTAGAGACGCATCCATAACTAACCTTAGTCTAAAAACCAATTTGCAACCCACCAAATGTATAACCAAATTGCAATGTATAAGTGTCTAGGTGTGATCAATGGTATATACATAAGAACATAAAGTAGACCAAAAATAAATCATGTGGGACTTCAGGCCCAAAGCGGAAGCCAAAATCAAAATAAAACGTCAAAACCCAAAATCGAACTCAAATATTCAAACCCAATCTCCAATATCTAAACTCTAAACTCTAATCTTCATTCTTCAAAATCCAAACGAAATCTAAACACCAAACAAAGCGAAAAAAATCCAAACTAAATATATACCAAATTCAAATCCAAACAAAGAACGAAATCAACAAAATTCTGCATTGTTCCATTAACGATTTCTCCCGAACCGTATCACCGAATCATAATCCAACCGGTCAGATTGAAGGATTATATGTCCCGAACCCACTGTCTAACATTAAAAAGAAATATATATTGTTTACCTCTTGTTAGTCCTTTTCTCACGCAAGTATACGCGGTCAAATAGTAGCAAGTAATAATTAAGTAAGATCGTTCCCACGAAGACCAGGTGTATATGACAAGAATTCACTTATGCAACAAAGTATGATTATTAAACTAATGCTTGAACTAGTAATAAAATTTAAGTGAATGAATATAACGAAGTAAATTAACTAACGAGATTAACTAACGAGTTTTACTTATGCGAGAGAGAACATGGAACCCTAACTTCATTGTTTATTTTACTCAGAGTATTAATATACTTAATCAATATGTGTGATAACAACGATTACTAATCAGATAACACGAAATCAGTATACGCTACCTTTCAGTACACGTAAACCAAACCACTTAAACAACCACAAAAGAGATAGCAGTTAAGCAGACACCGCTTGCATGACAATCCTATATGTCTATATGAATTGAGGTACAATTGATTTTAAGCACAAGTTATCTTTTTCGATTACATAGGGTAATATGATATGGTTAGTGACATATTACGAATCATGAACAATCACAATACGAATCATTCAAGAACCTATGCTAGCATGACAAGTTCTAAACCCTTAAATCCACTTTCGCATTCATTAAAGATTAACAAACTAGATGTTCGCGACGCATCTAATGATAAGCACAACCATACTAGGTAACCGATAAACGTATCTCACAAATCAATCAAGCAATCAAACCCTAAGTATTATTCAAACAAATCCGCTAGAGTTCCATGACAACGATTAGTTCATAATCGAACGAATCATTATCATGGGCTCAAAAGTTAACATAGTTTTAGGACGAATGTAAATAAACAAATAAGAGTTTAGAGAATGTTAAACCGAACAGTAGCCGTAAATATCACCGGACAGAAACAATCCGTAAAATGCCGGTCGAAAACGCAGTAGCCGTTACCTCAACTGCCGGTAAAAAACGGTAGTAGTTGTCACCTGCTGCCTCTCGATAACATCCGAAACAACTACATGTCTCCTGTCGACTGATTGTATGTTGCCGATGCCGAAAGAAAAACCGAAAACAGTTGTCACCTGCCTTCCTTCTCTTTTTCGTTTTATTCGCAAGTTAAAAACCTAAAATACAAGTAGTCAATTTTGTCTTTTCTTCTTTCGTATGTATACTGTCGTTATGGAGAATACAAAAGTCAGTAGCCGATTTTTCCTCTTTGTTTGTCCTGCTCCGCGAAACCCAGTCGCCCAATCACAATTTCTCTTCTCGTTCCTCCAAATCAAGCCTAAAGTAGTAGACAATTGCCACTTTTCCTATCTGCCGGTTCTTTCTTGCCGAGGCTGTCATATTTATAATATCTGTCGAAACACTAAAAGAAATCAAATTACAAATCATAAAATATTTATGCTAAATAAAATAATATTTTAAACAATATAGCTAAATAAAATCTTAGTATTAGTTTAATATTTTTTCTTATTTCAACATTAACTTCTTTTTGTGCTTCGCTTTAATATTTTTTTCTTAATTCAATATTTTAAACAGGAAATATATTTTCTTTCTTTTTTTCAACATTAATATATTTTTTCAAGCATTAATATATTTTTCTTTGGAAAAGCACTAGTCATAATATATTTTTAACATTACTATATTTTTCTTTCTTTTCAACTGTTCCAAAATTGCCCTCAAGTACATTAATTTTCCAGTTTCTTCAATTTCAACTCCAAATTTATTAATATTATCACAATTTACCCGAGACGCAACTTAATTATAAATTATAAATCATTAAGAACATTATGAGCATTCTATTTCCAAAAAGTTTATACTGTCTGCATATTGTTATACCTACGAGAATGAATGAAAAAAACGATGAAACACAACGAAAACTTGTTAACCGGCGACGATTTTAAGAATAATGGAAGCGTAATAAGTGACATGAAATGCACTTATCACCTCTAGATCTAGTCTGTTGATTGTGGCTGCATACACCATATCCGAAAACCGAAAATTTGTACTTTTTTTTCTTTCGGTAGTCAGCTAAAACAACTGCCCACCGACACAACGGAAGACACAAAAATTTTAAGATCTAAACCTACGCTATGATACCATGTAGAAAAATATGAAACAAAGAAAGACAACTAGAGAAACAAAAAGAGGAATAAGGTTTTATTAGTTAGAAATCGTATATATGATATATAGTATAAAGATATTATTTATAGACTAACTATATGGGCTAATAGGCCTAGACTGTATATCTTTAACAATGTGAAGATAAGATTGGTCCTTACTTATATACATAGGGGGAATATATGGCATCCATATTTCTAATATTTTGTCATAAATTTTGTAATATAACTGAGATCGACTATTAATTTTTCTTTATCATTGGTCCAATGCGTTCCACTATGATGTTATGGAGCTTACAAAGCTTCTGATTTGTCTATTTTAATCTATCACCTCATATTTGCACAAATCAAAATCCTCCCGACAATCGCAACATAACCTCTAAGTAAAAACACAAACTTTCATGCACTCTAACCTTGTCCACCATGTGAAATAAGTTAAAATACACTGAAAAAAATACGCTAACTTAACTACAAAACAAAGTCCCATAATTATTACTACAAAGTCGAGCTTAATCTAGCATCAAGAAATTTCATGACCATCAAGTTGGTAGGATTTGATCTCATATGCTTACAGATTTTAGGTACAGTCGAACATAGTATGTTTATGCTCAATAAATTAACTAACCATTATTTACCAATAACTGGAGGAGATGACACAACTATGATTTTGATGCTCATTTAATTTTACCTTAGTGAAAACAAATAGATTACATGATGTAAAAGTATGGAAATATTTACATTGTATTTTTTTTACCAATCGATTATAATGTGAGTATTTTTTATATATACACCTGTAATTGATTACCAGGTTTATATAAGTTAGTGGTGACTAATAAAAATAATATTATTTAATGTTGTAACAGTTCAACAGATGATATTCACTTAAATAGACTTGGGCTTCTATTGATTTGATTTGAGCTTTACTAAAGTCTCACTCGTATATCAAGCCCAATAATATAATCGGACACAACTTGATAAAGTGAGGAAATTGGGGTTTAAGCTCAACAACTTCTTGTTTTCTATCTCGAGCCATTTTTCCATGAAACCTTTTTACTCTTTTTTTCTCAACAACTCAATTATAGCTCTTCTCTATAATTTTATTTTTTAGATTCTCATTTGAGTGGTTCACTCTATCACCCCCACCTCTTTTAAATGAAAGGAGAGATTCAGAGTGAAAGTTTGTCTTGAAGCAGCTCAAATCGAGCGCTTGACAGTGGATTGCTAAACACATAAGTAGTCTGATCTTGAGTATGAATATATTTGATCTCAAGTGAACGACAAAATACCTGGTCTTGTACGAACTGTACATCAATCTTTTTATGCTTCGTATGAGCATGAAACATCAGATTTGAACTCAAAGCGACAACTCTAAAATTATCGCACCATACTATTAAAACTTGAGAAAGAGGTAACTTCAGTTTCTTTAATAGCATTTTTAATCTGATTAACTCACCTGATAAATTTGCTAACAAACTATATTCTAATTATGTACTAGAACGAACCATTTCTTTGAAGAGAAAACCACCAAAGAATCACCCTGGGAAACAAAGTATCCACAAATAAACTTCATATCATATGGTAAGCTCACCCAACCGATATTAAAGTAATCAGTGAGACGGGATTGTAGTGAAACTTTGAGATGGAGACTAAAGAATTTCTTAACACATTTATAACATATTTTTGTATATATGTAGAAAATTGAACAGATTGACTCAATTTGTTTACTGCAAAGACTATGCCAAACCTTGTATTTAACATATAATAATGATAATAAGATGTTAATTATGGTGTAGGGTAATCAAGAAGAATACCATCATGAACTAAGAGAATAAAGACAAATGTTATAGGAGTGTCACATGGCTTACAATCAGCCATTCCAGCTTAAGTAAGTATTTCTTATATATATTTCTTGAGAGTACTATATAGTACAGACTTGTCATGCATGCCTTCCATGACTATGAAATAATGTAAACTCCCATGTATTTCAATATGAATATTAAGTTTAGCTTATTGAATGAATTATGTTTTTTTCGTGTTAGTATTATGTTATCCACGTAAACAAAATTACTAGATTAACCTGTTTATTTACATAGAAAAACATATATATATCAGACTTAGAGTTTAGAAAATACCAACAAACTAGGAGCATGATTCAATCTATATAAATCCTTATTAAGTTGGAATACATGATAGGTCTTCAATGGATTTTTAATTCACTTGTGTCATGTAAACTATTTCTTATAGATGCCTATTAACAAATACATTATTGATGTCTAGTATATATATACCAGTTCTTAGACACAACAATACTTAAAACCAACCTTATAGTTGATGCTTTGACCACAAGACTAAAAGTTTCATTAAAATCAATTTATGGTGATTGATGAAAACCTTTAGCCACCAACCAATCTTTATACCTTTCTAGACTCCCATCCATAGCTAAATTTAGTCTAAAAACCAATTTACAACCCACCAAATGTATAACGAAATTGCAATGTATAAGTATCCAGGTGTGATTTCTCAGTAAAGCCTAGAATTTTGTTTTCATAACTTAATTCTTATTATGATCATAATCAGATTTATAATTTTATAGGTTCAATGAGTTTAGTGAAGATGAAATAGCTAGACAAGTGTAAATTTATTTAAGTTTAAATATACTATCCTTAGGTCTAGTTATCATGATATGAGGATTTAAAGAAGTAGAACTATGATGGTTATTTGACTGATTTTTTTTGTATGTTTTATGTGGTTGAAATGTTAGGAATTTTAATTGTTTAATTTTATGGTAAAAGATGTTCTATTTGCAAATGTAAACTGGATTATTGAGATGTATGTACTGATTTAAATTGTAATGTGTATCTTGACCATTGTAATGTTTATGTGCGGAATTAAAAAAAAGTCTGAAAATGATTATTTACCTAAATAAAAGATGAATGGGTAGATAATTTAGTGAAAAGGATGTAATTATGTTGTTGCTAGAAAATAATCAGGTACATTCATACCTTATGTAGACTATCTATGAGTTGAACTTTATTGTGTTTCTTTTCTAGCATTGTTGTAGAACCTAGGAAAAATTGAAAACCAATCTGAATGAGACACTAGAACAAGAGCCTTATTTGACCTAGTATATAGGAAACCGGAATGAGAAGGAAAGTCATATTCATTGAATATGACATTTATTGTAACAAAAAATTTTCTAGTAGGTGACAAACACTTGTAGCCTTTGTGTGTGGATGAATAACTAATGAAAACATATTTTAATGAATGATAGTTCAATTTATGTTGTTAATACGGCCTTAGACAAGGAAAGCATGCACAACCAAACACTTAAAAGAAATTATAATCATGCTGTCTATTTTAAAGAGTCTCATAAGGTGACTTATGACTAAGATATGTGTATGCATCAATTAATTCGAAAGTTGTATTAAAAGCTTCATATAAAAATAATAGGACAGTTGAGACTGTGCTAACAAAGTTAGCCTAGTTTCAAGTATATACTTGTGTTTTCTCTTTGTCCTGCCATTGTGGGCAGATTTATTAGGACAAGATGTTCCTAAATGTATACTTGCACACTTAATGGTGGGTAATATAAGGCAATATATTCAACGCATCTATTTTCTTATATATTTTTAATTTTTCTTTCAAATTAAGTATCTACTACAAAATAAACATCGGTTTTACGCTTCAGTGGGTATATCGAAGTAAACCTACTGAATTCATTCAAAAATAAAACATAAAGTTTAAAACCTGATTTATTTTTACAAGGTTCGATCTACAAACATCAGTATGTATCAGATCCAAAATATGTTTAACATGTGATATAGAAACAGAATAAGATAAACTATAAGATTTTCCTGATTGATAGTGATCACAAAAGTTTTTTTCCGATTTCAATACCATAATTACAAAGTTTTGATAGGAAGTATGGCTTAATCTTTTATGACGTCCCTCAACTGTTGACAAAAAAATAGATTGACCTAGAGACTTTTGAGATTAAAAAAGTCTGCAATATGGTCCATCCCTAGATGTCTCTGTTAGTAAGATTGTCCATATTTGAATATCATTAACAAAACAACAATCTTTGTAAAATTCAATAAAAACTAAATTCTGTTTAGCTAAATGCGAAATAAGAATGAGATTTTTTGTTATTTTAAGAACATTTAGGACATTTTGCAAACTAATATATGGTTTTCCCTTTGTAGCTAACTTAGAATTACCACTATGTTTTATGGAACACATTTGGCTATTGCCAATAATAACTAACTTGTTACCTGATAAATCACTCATTTGACTTATATCATTAGGATTGCATGTAATGTTGTGAGTAACACTCGAGTCCTCATACCAATAGTTATCTATATTCTGATATTGAACTATCATATATGCACTTTCATTCTCTGCTTTGTTTGTTTGTTTTTCATTTGGAATGGATCCTAAAGTTATATGACATGTGGACCTCCATAGCTATATATGTTCACAGATTTGGCATGTGAGTCTATTAAATGAATATCTTTCATAACTTCTACCTCTCATGTAACCACCTCT
Source organism: Limnanthes douglasii subsp. nivea (assembly GCA_036936605.1). NCBI lineage: Eukaryota > Viridiplantae > Streptophyta > Magnoliopsida > Brassicales > Limnanthaceae > Limnanthes > Limnanthes douglasii. The sequence continues at coordinate 1,214,872 of JAUPFV010000001.1, forward strand.
GCCTCTATAACCATTTCTCCCACAATAACCACGACCTTGACCTCTTGTATTGTACTGACTTTGGCTTCTTTAATTGTTATTATTGTTTTGTTGTCATTCTTTTGTTGGGTTGTGACTCGAGATGTAATGCAATATTTTTCATAAAAACTGTAGATTAAACAAATGCTCAAACCTACTCTAAAAATTAAGGATAGAGGTTTGAAGATCAATCCAGGTGAGTATATCATTGTCAGCTAGACTCACGACTATGAAGTGTGGTATGATTATTGACCTGCAAAATCTTGAGTCATCATAGGCTATATTTTTAACTATATTTCCAGTTGAGTATGAGATAAACATTTTTGGGCAAATTTGTTGACCAAAAATAAAACAAAGTAGTCTGTTACCTGTTATAATCGAAAAAATCATTATTTTCCACAATATAAAGTTAGTCATGTAAAATTTGATATTATTACTGCTACTGATTTAATTGATTTGTATCTTGCAGATGATTGTTTCACTTGAAGGAAGAATGGAGGAATATATGGTCTCGGTGCTAAGATTTGGCGAGTCGGCGTGAGCCTTTAACAACTCTGATACCAAGTGAAAACATAGAGAATTTAGGAAGCAAAAGTATGAAAATATTTTCACTATATTTTCTTTCACCAATATGTTACAATATGAGTAGTGTTTATATATACACTTATAATAGATCACCACATATACATAAATTTGCGATGACTATTAACAATAATATTATTTATATCGTAATAATTCAACACGTGATGTTCTAATAATTTGATTTGGGATTCCACAGTAATCCCAGTAGACTTGGGATTCTAATGATTTGATTTAAGATTTACTAAAGTCCGACCAATATATCCTGACCAAGAATAGAGTAAAATATAACTTGGTAAAATGAGAAAATTAAGTTTTGAGCTCAACAAATTCTTGTCATCTATCTCGAGCCAGTTTATTTGAAACCTTTATTTCTCTTTCTTTTTCAACAATTTTATTGTAGTTCTTCACTATAAATATATTCTTTATACATGCATTCAAGAGATTAAAAAAGATATGAATGGTTGACCGGTTGAATTAGAAAATATCGCCACAATAAAAGTAGAAGCTCTAGTAAGGCCATGAGGATTAGAAGAATATGCGAGATGATATGTGGTAATTTTAGGATCTTTCGACATTAACATTGCATGATTAAGATAATGATGATGTAGAATTGCATTTTTTTCCCGTCTATCCCCTCATATAGCAGAAAGAACCAAATAAATAAAAATATAACAAAAATTAAAAAAAAACAATAAATGACCGAGAGCTTAAACCAATAAAAATGTTGAAGATCAAAATATACAAAAAGATGCAAAAAATATTAAGACTAAATGTCAAAAGGAATATAAAAGAAAAATAAAAAAACGAAGAAGTAAATCACAATCGTAGATATTAAATTCAATTTACAGTCCATGTGACGAAGTAAAATAAGGATACAAATTATGAAGAATCAAGAATATGTTTGTGTCCACAAGACCACCATGCATCCAAAACATGTGTACATAAAATTTATTACCAATGTTTGATTAGCGTAGTTAAGAAACCAATACATTTATCACCGCACTCTTGCTTGACTAAATTCAATAATCTTTTAATATGGGTGTTTATCTCCAAGCAAGACCGATGACAATTTCTCATATAGTAAAAATTTCCAGTCAAGAGCTATATATACACTTTGATTAGTAAATAAAAGAATGAATTTATGCTTAAGCTTCATACACTAAACGAATGCGGTGAAATCCTTAAATATCATAAACTCAACTTTCCATAATGAGATAGGCTCGAACGTGCCAAAACTGTAGAGAAACGGTTTGATACAGAGCATGAGAATTTTGACCTTGACCAAGTGTATACCTTGCTAATTTATGCGGAAAAATATATCATCATCTGTACTCTTACAGATGGGTATAAGAAAACTAAATTTTTCTTTATCCGGGCTGTCAAAGACTCAGGGCTAAAAAAAACGAGTCGAGGCTGACAAGAAGGTTGCTCTCTCTACGTATGCTACAAATTGTACGAGTAAGTTTGAGGCTCTGGATGCCAATGTAAAATACGCATTGATTTTAGACATGCATGGACGTTTTCCAGACTTGAAGCTGGGAAGCTATTGGAAGCTTGTACTTTGGAAGTTTTATCTTGTAGGCGTTCTGCTTGAAGATAGTGGAGAATTATCAAGTAACAACTCGTCTGAGGAATCTGAGGGCTCAGGAGGTTCCTTAAATGATTCCTCCGAAACTGGCTCCGTGGACGCTCCTCAAAAATGAAATATTTTGCAACTTTTTTGTTGTATCATTTATCATTTTCCCTTTTTTTGTGAGTGAATACGCATGTAAACGTTTTTAGACAAGTCCATGTGCGGTCGGGGCATTTTGTTAACCGATTTTTTTATCAATTATAGTTTTCCTTTTACTAATCTTCTTTTTTGTTATACATATATTTATTGAGTAGAACTTTGTGCATTCGGGTTCTCCTTAGTTGGAGGTAATCACTCTCCAACTAGCCCCAAAGTGACCCCCGACGCAAAAAAATAGTTAAATGTTGTCCAATTTTCTTTTGAAAAAACTCTCATATCTAGAAATAAAATAGGTGAATATTGACCAAATTTTGTTAGAAGAACCATCAGTTCTAAAAAATTAAAAGAAGAAAGTTAGCCTCATAACTTGCAAAAAATATAAAATGACAAAAAATATTTATATTTATAAATTGCTATATGGGCACCTCGTTAATATATTTATGCTCCGTCAGGATAGGAAATAGTGTACCACCTATCATTACGTAAAATAAATAATAAATGTACAACTTGTTATATCTACTTTAGATACAATTTAACGTCAGAATATTCCACGGGTGTTGAAATGCCCTCCCTTCTTGGTTTTTAAACTCGTACGTTACAAGTTTTACCCTCTTAGTTACCACGTATGATCGTTCCCAGTTTGGTCCCACCTTCCTGAGCCATCTCTCTTTGGTAGGTAAGACGACTTTCCTTAACACTTTATCTTTCACTTTAAACTCTCGTCGTCTAACCCTGGACGCATATCTAGCTCTCATCAGCATTATATAATGTAAAGTGTTTAGTTGTGCTTGACTTCTTTTTTTATTAATTAAGTCGAGTTCCAACGTTTTCCCTCGTCTTTATCCTCATTGACGTAATTTTCAACTCAATATGAAGGAAAAGTTGCCTCAGATAATTTCACTACGTCCATCCCATAAACTAAAGCATACGCTGATTCTTGTGTTGTTGTTCGAGGAGTGGTTCATTATACCCATAACAATTCTTGTAAATTACTGGCCACTTCCCAACTTTTCCTACTAAATTTTTCTTAATCCCGTCAAAGATTAATATATTTTTTACTTTGACTTATCCATTAGCTTGCGGGTGAAAAAATGTCGAGAAACATTGTTGTATTTCTCGACATGAGCAAAAAGGTTGTAAATATTTCTTATCAAATTATGGATCATTATCCATCCTTTATCTCATCTGGATACCAAAGCGACATCATATGTTTGATAAAATAAATTTAATCACATAATTTGGTTTCATTCCGGATAACGACTTGGCTTCAACCCATTTAGAGAAATAGTCGAGTTCCACAATTATAGTCTATCTTCCGCCATAAGCAATTGGTAATGACCCAACTAGATCAATACCCTGCTGGATTAAATATGGCACCTCAGATACGAACTCGAGCGGAATTGCAGGCATATGTATGTTGTTAGCAAATCGTTGGCAAGTTGTTAATACCTTCAAACCTTTCAAATATTTCACATAGTGGTATTTTCTGGCCTCAAATTGTCCTGAAGCATTATTCATTAGAAGCTGTGAATTGCTTATCAATCGAACACTTTTGACATCGCAAATATGTATACGTTTCAACCCTGCCGAAACGGCATCATATTTTTCTTCGTTGTTTGATGCTTGAAAACCGAAGGGAATAGCTTGATACATTGATATTCCATCTAGGGCGATTAACTGAATCCCTACCCACAACCTGAAGCGCTCGACCCTGTATCGGTCCGAACAATCCACTTGGCTTTTACTTCTTTCGGATTTATCTCCATATCTGGCCGCTCAGAGTGGAACTCGACCTAAAAATCTGCCAAAGCTTGACCTTTAATCGTTGTTTGAGGATAAAAATCAATGTAAAAATTACCCAATTCTACATACCATTAGTCATCCGTCCCAACACATCAAGCTTTTGTTATACACTCTTTAGAGGAAAATAGGTGTGCTCTATAGTTGAATATGCTTGTAAGTATAGTCTCATTTTCGAGCCGTGATTACTAATGTGAGAGTAAGTTTTTATAACTTTAAATATATATTTTTTGCGTCCAAGAGGCTTTTACTTACATAGTACACCGATTGAGGAAAATTATCAGTCTCGCAAACTAATATCACACTCACCGCATAGTCGGATGCCGTTATATAGATAAATAACCTATCTTCCGGACTTAGCTTTATCAAGACCTTTGAGAAAGACATATATTCCTTGATTTGGATAAAGGATTCAGTACATTTTGAAGTCCAATTGAAACACTTAGCATGTCTGAGCACTTGAAAAAATTGAGTGTATTTATTGAAAGACATATGAATGAATCTATCTGAGGCAGCCAACATTTCGGTCAATATTTGCACCTCCTTAATAGACCGAGGGGGACCTATAGTGTTCAAAGAATTTAGATGTGCTAGGTTGACCTTTATCCTTTTTTCACTGAATATGTAGTCCAAACTTTTCCCAGATCGGACACCAAACGTGCACTTCTCCAGAATTAACTTTAAGCTTATGGATTTCAAATTACTGAATGTTTCTTCTGAGCCTGAAATATGGGCTTCATTCCTGATTTTTTTACCAGCATATCGTCGATATATTCCTCAACATTGCATCGACATTTTTCAACCCAAATGGAATGACCTTGTAGCAATGCAAGCTCCTTCTAGTTTTGAACGACGTGCTTTCCTGATCTCTCGTATCCATCTTGATATGGTTGTAACCTACATAGAAATCCATAAACGATAATAATTTATTTCCTGAAGTAGAGTTTATCAACTATTCAATTCAAGGAATCAGAAAATGATCATTTAGACAGACTATGTTAAAGTCAATACAGTCCACGCACATTCTCTATTTTCCGTTCTTCTTATTTACCAATATAGGTTTGGTTATCTACAATGAATACTGAGATTCTCGTATATAGCCCACTTTCGATAGTCGATCCACCTCGACCATAATTGCCTTGATTTTTTTGGAAGAAAAATATATTATCTTTTGAATAATTGGACGTACGTTTCGTCGGATAGCTAATCTGTTTAAAATGATATCCTCATGTGCCATTGTAATGTCCTCGGTACGCCATATAAACATGTGTAGTTTTATTGACAAAAAATAAATTAACATCTCATTTACCTCAGAGTATGATTTTTTTAACGAGTATGCTTTGTTATACAGCTAGAATAAAATAGGAGAAATAATCAAATAAGGATAGGTTGTTAGTAAATAGGTATGATGAGGGAGAATAAAAGACATGGTAAAATTGCAAAGAACAAGTTTGTTAGGAGAGAATTGTAAAGATGAAGTTTGTTAGGAGAGAATTGTAAAGAATAAATTATATTAAGGGAGAATTGTATAAACTATAGAAAAGATAGCTATTATGAGAAGGTGAAAATATATAGGGACCAAAGATGTAATAAACGAGAATTAAAGCGTGTGAGACCCACAATTGTACTATAAAAGGACTACACACGCTTCCCAGATCCCGAGATGAATATAATACTACTTTCTCTTTCTACTTAAGGTGGTACTTACTTTCTCTCTCTAAAAAGATTCCTTAACTAAGTTCTTAAGTCTATTTTGGCACTAAAAGATCTTCGTAACGCAAAATCACCCCTGAGCACTCTTAAAACTCTTCAAGGTAGAGCTTGAAGTATAATCAGTTTTTATTAGGTCCAACAATTTGTTTTTAAAGTGGATATAGAATCAGGAGGTGAAGCATTAGAATCAGATGATATCTTATAGCATAATATTGGGAAAAAAAGAAGAGAGATTAGACCACTAAAAATGTATGTGAATCTAGCTGCATATGCTTTTTTAGTTATGGAAGAAGTTGAGATACATGAACCTAGTATCTATAAAGAAGCTATAGTGAGTTTAAAAACAGATCCATGGATTGGTGTTATGGGGGAAAATACTGGTCGCTAAGGGTATTTAAGCTTTTTGAATTGCCTAAACGATAAAAGTTAGTAGGCAGCAAATAGGTGTTCAAGAAAAATGAAGGTAATCTAAGGGTTGAGGCACCTCGATTCAAGGCAATACTGGTCGCTAAGGGTTTTACTCTAAGGGAAAGAATCGACTTTAATAAAGTGTTTTCTCTAGTGGTGAAACATAGTTCGATTTAAGTTTGTTAGCCATAGTAGTTTTGCGATATTTAGAACTTGAGTAGGTGGATGTGAAGACTTGGTTTCTACATGATGAATTAAAGGAGTGAGTCTACATGAGACAACCAAATGGCTTTATCGAACCTAATAGGGAGGACAAGATTTGTCTGCTGAAAATGTTATTCTATGTTTTGAAACACTCACCTAGGAAATTATACAAATGTTTTGATACATTCATGGTGTCAAAAAGGTTCACAAATAGTCTATATGAAAGTTGTGTGTATCATCAAAAGATGTGTGATGAATCTTATATTTACTTTTTGTTGTATATGGATGATATGCTTATTGTTGCTTGTAGTATGTCACATATTGTGTAGATAAAGAAGCAGCTTAGTGCCGAGATTGAGATAAATAATATGGGTTGAGCAAAGAAGATTGGTATGGAAATTATCATACATAGAAATGTAGTATCATTACACTTGTCTCATTGAAGCTACATTGCAAAAGTACTAGAACGATTCAACATGTTTGATGTTAAGTCAGTTAGCATCCCGTGCTACTCATTTCAACTTGTCTGCAGCATGATCCGCTAATGATGATGCTAAATTGGAACAAATGTTGAAGGTTCTGTATTCAAGTGCACTTGGTAGTATCATGTATGCTATGGTATACACACGTCTTGATATTTCACATGCAAAACAGTGTAGTCAGCAGATATATGGGATGTCCTTGGAAAGAATACTAGCAGACAATGAATGGATACTTCAGTATCTTAATAATACTGCAAACATTGGCTTAGCTTTTAACAAGACCGATATTGGTGGATCGTTGAATGATATTTTAGGATTAGTGGGTGGTTTTATTGATTTTTTTGTGTGGGTGATATAGATAGATCTCTGATAGGATATGTGTTTACGCTAGCTGGGAGTACGAACAGTTGGAAAACACAATTGCAAGCTATTGTAGCTTTGTCTACAACAGAAGTAGAGTACATGGCGCTAGCAAAAATAGTTAAAGAGGCAATATGGTTGCAAGGTTTGGTGGCAGATTTGGGCTTGGCTAGGACTACTAAAAAGTATTTTGCGACATTCAAAACGCCATACACCTTACAAAGAACCAGATGTACCACGAGCGTACAAAGCACATAAATTCCATGTATCATTTTATTCGTAATATAATATCAAAGAGAACTTTTAATATGAAGAAATTGCCTACACATGATAATCCAGCAGATATAATGACCAAAGAATTATTAATTCTAAAGTTTAAGGAGTGCCAACTGGATTGGTGTTCACAGCATAAAACGAATACCTGCATTTGTGAAGTCAAAAGAAGATAAGTTTCTTTGTAAATATTGAAGAAATTATATTCGTCTCAATGAGAGATTTGTTGAGAATGAGTCGAATAATGTCTTGACAGTGTACCGTGTATGTTCGTACAGTCTTGCGTCCTTGTTAGTGTAGTGGTAATCATGTCACAATATAACATATGTGAGCCCATTATGCCCATAAAGATAGTGGCTCATCAAGACAGTGGTACTTGATTAAAGTAACACTAATGAACAATGCAGTATGGTCTGATAAGAGTGAGCAACTACATTTGTAGTGTCTCTATGGTTCATGTAGTGTGCAACCTGATTAGAGTGGATGGGTGGAAGTCAATTGAAAGGAGATTAAAGTGGTATTTTGTCTGAGAGGAGAATTTGTTAGGATGCGACCAAAATCTCACATCCCACGTCAGTTAAACATAGGAATGATCAATGGTATATAAATAAGAACCTATCTCAACTAGTATGAAACGTTTTGGAAATTGACCAAAACCAAACCGAATATCATATAGGTGTGGAAACCGGTTGTTCATACTTATAATACAAAAACGGAATGTGTGATATCCAATTCCTCGACCTCCCTTTTGGTTTTATATCTAGGGAATAAAGTTCTTCTTAAAGTTAGTTAAAATAATATGATTTGTGAGTGTTATGATTGAAAGGATATCAATATTATATCAAATAATGGAAATTTAGAGGTTAATTTTTTATAATATAAAGACATGAAAGAGGATACGGATGGATGGCCGGCACCAGCCATGCCAACAATCAAGAACAATATTATATAACCGGAATATCAAATGTGACCCCAAATTTTGAAAGGGTGTATTATTTTTTCCAAATAGTTGACTAGAACATCGCAGCTCCTCCAGGCAAGGAGGGTGTGTGAAAGTTTTAATCACCTGAAATGATTTATTAGTTGCTTAGATTTGAATAATGAATACAGCAACAAGACAAATCACGATTCCAATCTGCTTACTCTTTCATGTAAATTATTGATTGTAATAGAAAAAGCATCTTGAAACTTGTTAAACTTTGAGTTTAGTCCTCCATAGACCAAACCTGGCAACATTTCATACACAATGTAACTCCTCATGTCTTCTTTTTCTCTTTCGGACACATTCATTAGCCTTTCCACCACATTAACCTTCATGTCCTTCACCTCTTGTTTATCGATATAAATCGAGTATCTCCTATGATCTTCAGGTAAATGCCACGGATACTCATAATAAGCTGTGTAAGGATCAAACAGAACAGGAATGCATCCCAAAATCAACGAGTCGAAAACTGATTTCCTTGTCGGGCTGTCACCCGGAGGCTGTAGACAGAACTCAGAACTCATGAAAAGATCGATCACGGGCTCGGGTTTATCGCAACCTCCTGAAGCACAGTTCAAGAAACTGCATTTATCGGTTGACGTCGAAGACATGCATTGTTTTATTAAAGTTGATCTTATGTTATCAGCCTGATCAAGCCTATCGGCTCCTGCAAAGCTAATAAGATTTTTTCTCTCTGATCTTATGATCCTTAGCTGCCAAGAAACGATATCATTATCTGAATTCGGGTGGAAAAATGTTGGATGAGGGATTCCTATGTCGTTGAGGTGCCATGGTTGTCGTTCGATAAGAAGCTTCATTGGGTTTTGCATTTCATCTTGTTCTAAAAACCTGGTCCCCCATGAAGAATCTTTGTTTCTACGGAAATCCCATGAAATTTTTCCTAAAACAAAAACATGATCTTTACCTGAGTTTTGAGTCCACGACTTTCTTGGTTCGAGCCATTTTATCATCTCTAGTCCTAATTTGTCTTTCACGTCGTTAGACACGTTTTTGAAATGCCATCTCAGAATATCCAAGCCTCCATAGAACGGAACGAAGAAAAGCTTTGCTTGGTTTTCGTCGTAGACCCGACAGGGATGCTTCAAAACTTTGGCATGGAAAATTGGCTCTAATGAGTACTGATGAGTGTGATACCATTCTTTGCCATATTTTTCGATTGGTTCACCTAATGCTTCGTTACCAAAGTATTTGCAGAAACTAGCCCATGGAACCATGTCATTGCATAGACCCAACAAATCTTTGTTGAATTTCGATGGAAGATCATACACATAAATTCCCTTGCCGTCACATAAATCTTGATTTACTTGATCGGACGATACTGCCCATGATCTCTGCACTTGTAAAATCTCTTCAACCTCCTGCTTAGCTTTGACATTTTCTTCATCTTCGAGATTGTATTTCACCGAAACTTCTTGGCTAATAGCTTGAGAAAGATTGAAACTTTGCTTAACTTCTTGGTTCACAGATTTAACCAGGTCAGGTTCTTTATTAACCAAAACATTGGTATTTTCTGTAACTTCTTGTCTTGTACGTTCCTCAGGGTCGTGATCTTTAGTAATAGACAGGTTGGAACTTTCTTTAACTTTTTGTGTTGTAACTTGAACAGAATCAGGTTCAAAAGAACCATCACCATTTTCTTTAGCTTCTTGTTTAATGTAAGTGTCATTGATCATTGGGATCGTGACGTTGATGCCTGGCTGTGTTCCTGCAGAGAGGCAATAAAGATTGTTGAGTTTACGAGAAGAAACGCAAACATGAACAATCTTGCCGGAGAAAATCGTACTGGAAGAAGACCATAGGAAAACAAGAAGTAACAGGAAGATAGTTGTAGGTATTTTATTACAAAATTTGTACAAGATTGTAAAAAAGAAAGAACTTTGTTCTTGTGGTTCTGTTTTTCTGGCTTGTCTAGATTTCTTTCTCGGTATAGCGATGGCCATTTTGGGTTGGTTGGTGTTTTCATGGCTTCTGCTTCTGGTTTTTTATCAAGTGAATCAGTTTCTTCCTTCCTTCTCTTTTCTTAAGACATGGCTGCAAGTTAGTATGGTCGGTTCTAAGATGTGCACATGTTTTAGCCACTTTCTTGTATGACACATGCGTTGACCAATGCATAAATTATTATAACTAACTTCCATTCAAAGCCAAATACCTCAATTAAAGATCAATACTCGAGATTCGCTCGAACTTGGCAGAAAGCTCAATTTTTTACATATGGCTGAGTTCGAGCCCGAAAGTTTCTTAAAGCTCAAAAGTTTTGTCCGACTGCTGAGCTAGTTGAAACTCTTAACTTGAAAACTATTTAAAACTCCATATTCTGTCATGTGTCTTGGTTTGAGATTTATTTCCGAATGACAGCCATTTTTCAGATAATTTATTTCAGGTTTTAGCAAAGCTCGAATATTCACGAACTTGAGGTCAGGAGGTTCATCATGCCCTCGAATGTATACAGAATCGTTTAATTTAATTATGATCGAGCTGAATGAACAAGCTATAAAAATATTTATGTGTTAGATACAACTCATGCCGACATTAAAGAAATACCATAACAAACGTTTAGTTCGACTCGTTTACATTATTACAAGACAGAACTTCAGCTTATAGTACCAGATATTACATAATTAATTTTCGGGAAACCTCTTTTTCAGCTTCTTCATCTCTGGCAAACAAGACCGGGAGACACGGAAGAAGTGCCAAAATTGAATAATTTTGAGATTTACTACTTATACAAGAAAGAACATGCTTAAGAAATTACTTCAGTCAAGAAAAGTTACAGATTCTTGGTTAAATCTCAGGAACATAAATTTTGACTAAGAAGTCACTGTAAGCAAAAGAAAAACAGCAGCTTAAAGCTTACTTACAGATCTGTATGGCCTTGTTCTTAATTTAAAGCATACTATCTGTCCTAGAAGGCAGTCGCCTGAAGAAGTTGATAGGAACAGACGGCAACCTCTGGCGAAATCTTGGATGCCTCATCAAGTAAAATCCAGAAAAAACTGCTATAGCCTGAAATGGTGTAACGAAAAACACTATAGCAGCTATAAGGCAGAATATCACAAAAATAGCTGTCGCACGTGGATCCCTCCAGCTTAATAGTGCCTGAAACCGCTCTCCTTGGGTCGCCACGTCCCCAACTACTGTCTGAATTCGACCCGCCACGCTCCTCAGCCTATCATATCTCATTCTCACCAGCTCCGGGTTACGGCTTGTAGGAAATGTGTCGAACTCCTCATCAAGCTCGTCTGGATGGATTGCCTCGGCTTGTGAGATCTTTGTGTTCATGTGAGGAGGGTATCGCGGTCTGTATCGGTAGTTCCATAAACCAATCAAGAACATGTATAGAAACATCGTAGGCAAGATCAGCTCTGGGAGACAAACAAGCATGAGAAAAAGCACGTGAACGAGCACTGTCGTTATAGGATTCTTCCACGTGCATATGTTTACATACCATTTCCCAATAGCAAATAATCCTGAGAAAACTGTCATTAGTCTAAAAAAGTTGGCTTTGCTTTTGCGCATACTCCATAGGTGAGAGTCCACATCCGACATATACTCGACAACCTCTTTTCGAAGTGGAGGCTCTGCTCTACCTAATCTCGCGGCCACTATATTGACAGCTTGATGACGCTGCATGTCCATTTGCATAACTGTGAAAGGCCTTACGTAATGCATTTTCGGCAAAAGCGGTTTCGAGTATTGGTAAAGCATGTTTGTGAACGATGTGCATGTAAACCGGATAGCCAAGTGCAATTCTCCCATTTTCTTGACTCCAGCAGGGTGGAGAACCAACAATGGATAAGAATGCGTATAAATGCGTCCCGTTTCTAGTGTAGATATACGGATCCGAACTTTTCCAACTTTTAGGTCCTTGTTTCCATTCTTGTCACCAAGCTGGCTGTTGTCAAATACACCGACAGTAAGAACTGTAGCCGGGTCGAAAACCTCCCACGTATACTGCTCATTGTATTTTGGACACAAATTATCGACAATAGTACGTGTCCGGATCCATTTGTGACCATATTTTGCCACACAGTATGTATCTGATGTTCCCCTGGACTCCCGTGTTTTCATCGGATGGAGACCAACAGCATTTAAGACCCCAAGTTCCAAGATTCCAATTGGTGGCCTCCAAAGTTGCTTAGCCGTCGGGCGGAGATCACTACTGTAGTGAGTTGACTCATCAAGAACATGGTACCCGCCATCAAGACAAACACGTAGATGGATTCGGCTAGAGAACTTCTCTCGCTTCAACTGATCTATATCAACCGCAACAAGTTTTTCCAAGTTGTACCAGCGAGAAGGAATCATCCGATCATCAGCACGTTTCTCGACAGTGTTTAATGGTATAATTACCCTCCCAAGTATCTCATCTTTACCAGGACCCACACGGTCCTCAACTGACAGAATTAGATGATCCTCAAAGGGCTCAGCAGCTACAAACAGGAGGTCCTCATTCCAGAGGGCACTCAGAGTCCGAGCTTGATAGGTTTTGGTTTTCATCACCTGGTTTCCTATCTGTACCTTAACATATACGTCGGGAAAACGGTTCCTTTCTGTTGGGACCAAGTCTTGTGCCTCGACAACATTGACACGCACGTGCCATAGCCGCGGTGAATGATACACTTTTGAGCGTAATACGGCTGATATAGCCGGTGTACTATCAACAGGTATAGCAGCATCAGAATGCCAAGCATCAGAAAAGGCCTCATCCGCTTGGGTGCCAATCCAAACCGCAAGCATTAGTTCGCTCTTTATCTTCTCGCCTTTCTTGTCCTCGAGGCGGTACCATTCTGGTGCAAGAGGACTATCTGGTGGAACACGCAAAGGAATCTCACTGATATCGAATCTCACAAAGCCTACAAAATCGTCTTTGATCAAATCTTTGTCTTTTATCACAACTTCAAGCATGGAAGCTTGCATCCGCTCCCTCGCAAAGGCAAATACTTGGTTCCATTCTGGATTTTGCTTTTTCTCAAAATGTCTAGTAATACCTTTGTAGTTTCCAACTTTTACCTCGACGAACGGATCAACACTCCCGGTGAGATCCATTGAAGGAAGTTCACGAGCCTTAACAACCCTTACGTAAAGAAAATACATCCGTTCAACAAGATCGTATGTGCTCGCGGTTTTATCTCCACGAATAACTCGGCCACCAACCACTCTTCCACCACCGAGAAACGGGCTTGTTTCTTTGAGGGCGAAATCAGCCGGCTGCGAAGACGCAGCTGAATGCACCCGAACAAGAGCAGGAGGCATCATTTCTGATTTCATCTCGTCAGCTTGATACTTTGTCATGTAATGATTATTCGGTGTTCCAGAAGACTGCTGTTGGTGTTGATGTTGCTGGTGGTTCGTACTCGGGAGATTATGAAAAGTATGCCTATCACTCCTTCCAGGAGCTGAAGCTGTTTCCCCACGTGCCACACCCGGGTCCTTATCGGAGACGGATTCAGGAACAGCCATAGAAGACTTAATCGCCGCATCATTAGTAATGTAAACTTTCAGACCGAGCTCTCCTCTTACACGAGAGAATATGCCACGCTTTTCAAGAGGGTAATGCAAGACAACAGCATCTGAGTGAGGAACAAAGGAGGTCCCGGATAGAGAAACTTTCCCAAGGAAAGATCTGGTGTTACTAGATCTGATGTGGTTATAGACATAGGCATCGAACGTTAGATAGTGAAGGCTAGAAGGATCGGTGATATTGAAGTAAAAACTCTCGTTCCATACCGGATTAAGATCCTTTTCTTTTACAGTTGTACGGTACTTCTGATTGTCGAAAAAAAGCTCTACACATGAACTGGATGAACCTTGCCCATCTTTCGGCAAAAGATTGTGAGCACCCACCACATCAACTCCTAGCTTAAGGTTACTTCCTATCATCACGCAACTGCTCCTGCCTTAAACTCTTTAAAAACTTGAAAAGATTGCTTATAAATTTATAACTCTCTACCTGCAAATCCAAAGCATAACATCTAAATCAAGAAACACATTGATTGAAGTAAAAGCTAATTGAGTAAGGCATACGTAAAGGAATAAGAAACAAAATCAATTACATAATATTAATACTTATAGAAGTTTGAACCCAGATGAAAGGACCACTAAGATCTAGATTACTTGACGTAAGAGCTTGCAAAAGCCGATTACTTTATGTTAACTTCGACAAATATCGGATAAATTCACTTGGAACTTCATGGATCTTATTACTTCTGGGAATTGTTTGACTCAAGCATATGAACACAAGGACATAATTTCATAAAAATAAAAAACTACACAAAAAGTAAATGATTACCTTACAAGAGATTTCAGAAGGAGATCTTCATTCCTTCTTCAATGATCATACAAAAGTACAAATTTTTTGACTGATTATAAACTCAAAAACTCGAAAAAGCAAAACGAAGTCAACACTTTCTTTTGAGATGCATGTGCTTTACTACTACTCTTGAGAAGATCCAAACAAGCTTATAAAATATACAAACATATGAATGTCCACCCTTCAAGGGAAAGATCCTTAAACTACGCTAAACCCACATGATACTTCACTACAAAAACACTCAAGTCTCATGATAAGGTCGGTTCAAGCCTATTTGGTTCCTGTTTTTGGGTTTCAATGGTTCTTTAAACACTAACCAAAGAATCTGACCGTTGTAGATCATAACATGACTTACCAAAATTTTAAAAAAAAAATCCACATAAAATATTTCAAAACGTGCATTGAATGAAATTTCACACTCAATGTCTCCACAAACAGAGCAAATACAACTCACCTTATTTGAATTGAAGTTGAAAATCTTGAAGCATTAGGCAGTATTTCAAAAGGGTTTCCGAAAATATGAAAGTTTCGTCTGTAGCGGGCATTTAAGAGGGCAGTGACTGAAAAAGAGAGAGATACAGAGCAATGTAGAGACTAGAGAGAGAGAGAGGGAAAAGTTATGGCACGTTGTGATTGGAGGCGCGAAGAGCGAGGAGACAGAGAGAAAGCAGTAAAGTGTTTAGCCAATTGAAGGAACTGTTTTCAAATGGAGAAGAAAGACCTGTCTAGTTTTATATCTCTGTCTCTGTGCTTGGTTTCCATGAATCACCAAAATGGTACTCCTAATTAATAAGCAATTAATCGGTTATTCGGTTGTACTATAGTTTATTTATTTTTAAACCAAATAATTTGTACATAACATAAAAATATCGCCTCATTATATATATTAATCAATCACAATAAATAGCCATAATTAGCTGGATTATTTTTAAAATTGTATTATTGAAAAATCGGCTTATGTTATTTTTTTATTAAGAAATAATTATTTAATATTATAACTAAAATTATGATAATTCAAATAAATCAATATGTTTTCTATTTAAATCGTTTTAATAATAAAAATAATAAATAAAAACTTATCTTTTAGTAGGTACCATATATAAGTCTGACACGATTAGTGTTTCCTCTGTTGGTCTGGGTTTTGACCAGCGAAAGGGTCCGGGTCGGGTTCTTTACCGGATTCAACTCGTGATTTGGGTCATACCGACTTTAATGGGTTTGATTTGTTTGTGGGAGCCAAACCAGATCTGGCCAAAGGCCCACCGAATCAGCACCAGCCCACTTACGTTTTGAGACAAAATTCAAAAACCTCTCCCCCTTGGATCGGATTTCTAAAGTTCATGGGTCCACTCAAATCCTTTCCATTGAAAGGGCTGCTCCAAATAACAGTAAAGGCAAAGGTAAAATGGTAATATCCTCCGACAGGATCTTCGACTAACTCACTGTAAGTATTTAATTGTGAATATTGCTTCTTGGAATGTGAGAGGTCTAAATGACCCTGTTAGGCAAAAGACGCCAATGATTTAATTCTCAATAATCATATATCTTTGATAGTTCTCGTAGAAACTAAAGTCCAAATTCATAAAATCGTTCATACGATTAGGAAACTTATGCCCTTTTGGCATGTGCTTACTAATCATGAGACCCATCCCCTAGGTAGAATTTGGATTCTCTGGAACCCTAGTGTTATTACAATAACTATAATCTTTCGAACTCCCCAACTAATCCACTGTATAGCAAAATGTCATAATTTCAGAGCCACTTTTAAGCTCACTGCTATTTATGCGTTTAACGATGCAAAAGACTGTATCCCCCTCTGGAAGGATCTCTTTAATATCTCCAAGTTGGATAACCACAATTTGTGGGTTTCCCTTGGAGATTTCAATGTGATTCGTTATCCTGATGAGCGGCTTGGATTCTCTAAAGCTTGGTCTTCAGCTATTGACGATTTCAACAACTGTTGCTACCAATGCGAACTTAGTGATCTAAGATCTACTGGTTTTCCTTTCACTTGGATAAATAAGCAGCCTGCTCACCCAATTTTTTCTAAAATCGACCGAGTTCTGGTCAACCCAGATTGGGATGACCTATTTATTACCTATGTCCAGTGTCCATTTTGGATACCTCCGTACATCTGATCACACCACGGTCACTCTTAATCTTGGTCTCCCCCGTCCTAGGAGGAAAAAACCTTTTCACTACTTTAATATATGGCAATCCCATCCCCAATTTAAGGACCTTGTTTCCTCGAGCTGGAATGCCCCGACCACCTCTGGAGGTATGAGGATGGTATCAGATAAGATTTCTCGCCTTCAAGCGGTGTTTGCTTCTCTTAATCGCAAAGAGTTCAGCGACATCTCTTCTAGAGTCTTTGTTGTGCAATCAACTCTGTTTGAGGCTCAATCAATTCTAGCCAGTGATCCTCTCAACCCTCTCCTTGTTGCTAAAGAATCAGCGGCTTCTGATTGCTTTACCTTTTTCAGTCGAGCGGAGAAATCCTTTCTCAAGCAGAAATCTAGAGAAAATTGGATCAAGCTGGGAGACCGGATCACTAAGTTATTTCATAATAGCATCAAAGCCCGACTTTTCCGTAATAAAATTCTCTCGATCTCTGATAATCAGGGAGAAACGATCACCTCCTCGATTAGAGTTTCTAACGTCTTTGTGAACTTTTTTGAGAAATCATTAGGTACAAAGCATTCTGCATTCTATCATGGCCTTGAAAGAGTTTCGACTCTGATCTATTCCTTCGTTACTCAAACTGATAAAGAGTCAATGATCAGTGAGATATCTAATGCTGAAATTAAATCTGCTCTTTTTAGTATTGATAGTGACAAATCTCCTGGTCTTGATGGTTTCAATTCTAGTTTTTTAAAGCTACTTGGAATATTGTTGGCCCTCACATCTGTAAAGGATTCCATGAGTTCTTTCTATCTGGAACTCTGATTGATTCTTGGAATGCGATCTTGATTGCTCTTATCCCTAAAAAGACTTCTCCTTCGGGACCCGCGGACTATAGACCAATTGCTCTTTGCAATGTTGTCTATAAAATCATTTCTAAAATTCTAGCAAATAGAATGAAAATTGTCTTTCCTTACCTAATTGACTCTTCCCAATCGGCTTTCGTCGCAGGAAGGAATATTTCTGATAACATCCTTCTGTCTCAGGAACTCCTAAGGGGTTACAACCATAATGATAAATGAAAAGGGTTTCCCTAAAAATAGATATAATGAAATCCTTTGATAATGTTCGATGGCACCTCATTCTTGACATTTTAGTTGCAATGCAATTTTATGAGCAGATGATCACTTGGATAATCAAGTGCATCTCTTCCCCCTCTTACTCTATAATCATTAATGAAGATCTTCATGGAAATTTCAAAGTTAAAAAAGGACTTCGCCAGGGTGCCCCTCTATCCCCCTTCTCTTTGTGCTTGTTATGCAAGTACTTTCGAGCATCCTTAAAGAGAAAAGCCTGGATCGAACTTTCCGTTTTCATTGGAAATGTCATAAACAGAAAATCATCAATCTCTGTTTTGCAGATGACCTAATGATTTTCTGCCATGGTGACACTCGATCCCTCAGCCTTATCAAGGATGCTCTGGATGATTTCTACTATCTTTCTGGTCTCAAAGTTAATCCCTCGAAAAGTCGTATTTTCTTCTCGGGAATTGACCATCACCTTCGGTTGAATCTTTTAACTATTTTGAATTTCCCTGAAGGTTCTCTCCCGGTTAAGTACCTGGGAGTTCCTCTCATCACTGGTAGACTTACCCATGCCGACTGTCGCCCCTCCTGCACAAAATAACCTCCTGAATTGATTCTTGGACTACCAATCACCTCTCATATGCTGGTAGACTCCAACTTATCAAATCGGTCTTATTTGCAGGCCATGTCTATTGGTCCTCGGTTTTTATCCAACCGTCTAGGATAACTAAAGAGTTAAACCAATATCTCCGTCGCTTTCTTTGGTCTTGTTCGAATATGAAAATTTATGGGGCCAAAGTTTCCTGGTCGACCGTCACCACTCCCTATAAAGAGGGCGGCCTTGGGCTTCTAGACTTAAAAATCTGGAATCAGGCGGCCGTCCTTAAACACCTTTGGTCTATCGTTAGTAATAAGCCTCAATCTATCTGGTGTGAGTGGATTAAAGCTGAAAAGATAAAAAATAAAAATTTCTGGGAAGTTCCTTTGAGTTCCTCGTCCACTTGGATTTGGAGGAAAATTCTTCGTCTTCGTCCGTTGGCTCGTAATTTATACAGGGTGGCTATCGGAAACGGTCAGAACACTTCATTCTGACATGAACCATGGTTGCTCTCGTCATCTCTTGCAACCCACTACGGGACTGAAGTCGTCTGCGAATCTCGATTGGGAAGCAGCTTAAAAGTTTCGGAAATTATCAGCAATGGTGAATGGAATTGGCCTGAAAATCTGAGATCGACACGAGCGCGCAGCCGAGGCCACCTGGATGAAATTCACATGCTAATTCTCTCCCTTCCCCAACCGAACATTCTATCAAGTGATGTTCCCTACTGGACGGCTAAGGCAGGAAGTATCATATTTACCATTAAGGACACGTACAATTCCCTTCGTGCGCCTATCTCTGAAAAGGGATGGGCGGGGTTAATTTGGAATAAATATAATATTCCTCGTCACTCTTTTATTTATTGGCTGGCTATCAAGGACAAGCTTGCCACCAAAGACAAGCTTCGTAGCTGGGGTTATAATACCCAGATACTTGTCCTCTCTGTCACTCTGATTCAGAAACTATATCGCATATCCTCTTTGAATGTAGTTACTCCCAGAGTATATAGACTTACACCAGTGTCAAACTTGGCTTTTCTCTTCACTCTTCTTGCTGACAATCTTGGATTATCGAGGCATCAAGATGGCCTAATACTCGACACCAGAGTATTTGGCGTACTTGTTTTAATGCGGTTATCTACCACATTTGGAAAGAGAAAAATTCAAGAATTTTTGGATCCCCCCATTTTTTGCCTCTTCTATTACATATCATATCTTATCGGATCTCCGATTTAGATTTCATGGTACCAAGATTAACTGGTAAGGTTCTCGTAATTATCTCTAATTACTCCTTCTTGTGATACAGGTACTCGCTGTCTGGACTGGAGCGGGGAGTTCAATAAGGACGATCATGGAGTCACCACTCAGTCACTTCAGTCACCTAGTCATTTGCATGCTACAAGCTTATGTTACTATCCGGGAGTCAAAATTTTGAGCACCTCTGTTTTTGCTCTACAATTTTAATTGTTGTAAGTTTGAGGGGTTTACTCCAAAACTATGTATGAATTTTTCTAATTAATTTAAGTTTTCATTTCACCAAAAAAAAGAGTTCCATATATAATATGAAAATGATCCAACAGTATGTTTATATATATATAATATTTCTTTTTGAAGTGGACCGATAATAAACTAAAGACTCAAATTATCGAAACTAAAAAATAATTTAATTTAATAAAAAAGAATAAAAACTAAACTAACTTTAAAATAAATAAATTAATGTTTAAATAATTCGAATATTTTCCATATATACACGGTCTTTATTTATATATGAAATCAATCAAATTACTTTATATATATATGATAAAGTTTATATTTTTTCGATTCTAATAATCTATTTTTTTCGTAAGACCGATTATAGTTCTAGTTTTTTGTCATTTATAATTGGATCATGAAATATTAAAAACATATGACATATTTTAATAAATCATGATAAGTATTTATATCGTTCATTCAATTTAGGGTATTGTTATTAACTTAAAAATAAATTTTATCTATGGCTCTCAATCTATTTCCAATCACTAAATTTTATTCGTAAGTAATTCGAAAAATTACATGCACTAAATATGCTAACAAAATATACAATTAAATAAAAAAATGTTGATCAGTAAAACTGTATAGAGTTCCAATAATCCTAGTACACAAAAGATAAGCTATAAGCTACTGTTAATTACGATTTTGTTTAGAACATAAAGAAGAATAAAAATTAAAAACAAGATAAACTTATGTATGTTGATGTATATATCTTCCTTTTTATGTACAAATGGTTCAAAACTTTAGATTTGTGTGAGCGGCAAATCAGAAAGTATTATTTTATGTATCTTAAGTGATGTCTCGTGTTCTACCATAATATACCCATTGCTAATTACAATTGATGTGCAAATTTAACATGATTTGATTTAGAAGCTATAATAGTTGTAGTAAGTTATAAAATATAAAGAACATAGACAACAAATATTACTTCAAATTATTAAAATAAATCAACAAATGTTGTATTAATGGTCATTAAGTCTCTATTTATACAACTTATAATTACAGAATATATCTTCAAAAAAATTAGAATACTTGATATTATTTTATTATAACCACTTATATATCATATACTTGACCAAGTCTCTTGGATTTGAAGCACCTAAATGACCCATAGGCCAATGTAGACTCTCCAAACTATTTACACCTATATGAATAACTCATCTAGTCCTTGCGCGAGTACGAAAGTAATGCTAGCTTTAATTGTCCAAAGTTTTTTACATTGGCCGAAACATCTATTGACTTTTGCTGAAAAATCTTTTGGTGTTGGTTGAAGATTGCACGCTTGAACTTGCTGCTTACCGAATTTTTTGTCTTTAGATCCGAAGCTATTACATATTATATTAATCACATATTGAAACATTTATGTCAGTCGTCTTCAGCTAGACTCTTAAGAGTCTTAATGCATATTACTTCTAACTTACATTTCTGTTATCTCTTTTACTTTCCCTCTTTAGAAATATAATTCTAAACTCAACACCTCTAGTTATTGTAACCGATGATAACAATATTTTTTCGGTTTCTTCATCACCTTTTGATCATCAATCGCATTCCTTGTATATTATTGAGGCTTCACCATCTTTGCCTTTTTTTCCTGATTGTGCTCCTTCGAAGTATATAGCTTTGTTTGATAATTCGGTTATGATATATATAAACAATGAGCATCCTCTTTCATGTTCTATTGAAATAATTTATTATTTCTGATGAACCTCTATTAAAAATATTTCTTTGTTTTGATAGGAAAAATGCAGAAGTTGTATTGGAATCTATGCCAAAGCTTGATTACGAGGCCATAAAATATAAGAATTTAGCCGAAGTTAAGCAACCAGTAAGTGAGATCGTAATGAGTTCTTTCATTTCCGATTTCGACATAGCAATGCCAAATATATTCCTAAGATTATAAAGTTTTCATTTACGAATCTGGCTTTATATGTTGATAAAGAAACTAGAGTTGAAGTTTCTAAGGTAGTTTATGTAACAGGGCTTGATCTTATGGAATCAATAATTATTTTGGGTGTTAAATCAGTCTAGCTAGAGACCATGTTAGATGAAGACGTGTTAAGCATCTGATCATTTTGGACCCTTCTATCATTACAGTCCCTCCAAAGCTGCAAAAAATATTCTTCCAGTGCCATCTATCATTATTGATGATCTCTTCAAGATTGTCGCAGATGTTCTACTAGTATATTTTATTATAATTATAATTATATATATATATTGAATACTATGGGTAAATATTCAATCGAGGTTGCCACTTCAACACCACCTATTTTTTTGTTAGTCCAAATTATTGAAATTACGACTTAGTTCACTATGTTGGCAAATCATAGGACACTCCTGAACTACACTCTGTGGTGGAGCTAGTCAATAGGATTTTAAGTTTAAGATTGAGGTGAGATGGGTTTTTTTGTCTTATGCTTAGTTTCTTGTTTTATGATGTAACATAAAAAACTAATTATATACTGTGTATATGTCACATTGGTTCTCAGGTTATTCTCAATGGGTTAACCATACTCTATCAAACATGTTCATCTTATAGCTCATATTTGTGATCTTTAGGCCCTTTTATGGTGTTTCTGAGCCCATAAAAAATTATGATGTGATGCTTTCTTTTGATGATAAGGTTGAGAGTGAGAAGTAGATGAAGGCCGGGCTCGAAGCTTGTCCGGAGAGGGAAAAGTTTTTGAAACTTGAAATTCGGTCCAAAGCTGAATACTTGCAGAACAAATCTTTTGTGTTGTCTCATTTAGAGAGAGTGAATTTTTGCAAACCAATGACACCATCTCGGTTAGTTGTCAGTTTGATTTTTTTTTACATAATGTGACTTATATACAAAATGAAGTTTTGTTATCCTGCAAAGAGATACTTAATGCTTCTAAGGCTAAACTTAATGTTGTTGGAAATCTTTGGTCATTTGTTGATAAAGAAATTATTGGTGCCAATGTGGAAGCCGAGTTTGCAAAGTTAAAGATGCATGAGAAATTAGATGCTTTACACTTAAATTTTAACTTAGTTTCGGAACTTTTTTTTACTGAACGTTAATTTTACATTATATTACTGCCTATCATGTAACAATGTTTGCTTATGCTCGTGATGCATTATGGACGCTCGTTCTAAGTTGGTCCTCGACTTTCACCTGGAATACCCCAACATTAATTTGGATAAGATTTTGTTATTTAAGTTGAATGGTTGAAAGACATATAATTGAACGACAAATCACCTGACTCTCGTTCTTTATCGGGTTAGAATAGAGACGAGACAATTATTGTTGATCTCCTTGAAGAGATTGAGCACAAAGAGATATGTCACCCAAAAATAGTGAAATGAGTGGGGTCAAAAAAGATGTTGGCTGGAGTGAAAATATTCAAGTTATTGGTGATAAAACTGAAAATGTTAAAGATGTTAATGTCCAAACTATAGTGGATACTAATGTTGATTTAACCAAAAATATTTGTTTTTCAAAAAATAATTACTAATATTCAACAATTCGTTACATAATCCATACAAAATGTTTATAACTTTTGTATACTTTTGTATAGATATTACAAAAGAATTATTTAAAAAAAATATTATATACATTATCATATTTTAATTTTTATATATTTGTGTTCACTGATGTGAAGAATAATTAGTTTAGAAATTCAATTTCTAATTTTAAATATAAAAATATTTTAATAAATTAATTACTTTTATATAGTAAAATATCAAAACTATATTTGATAAATAAATTTAAAACTAAAAATAAAATAGGTTTTTCAACCAGAAAAGGATTTTCAAATTTGAAATAAAAAATAACAAAACCCAATTTATTTATAATAAATTCCTTTAAAAAATGGTTTCATGATAAGATAGTTAAAAAATAAAAACAATACGGCCATCTTATTTACATCCATTAAATACTGGCAAACTTTGAATATGGACAGCCATATCATTTCACGATAGTTAGATACTTGTACCATCACGACTTTATTATAATAATATATTCTCCATTCAACATATTAAATACTTGTTGCCGACGCGTAATAATATTATGGAAGTTGTCATTAAGACAATCAAAATAAATTTTATGGTGGCCTCTCTAATAGAAGAAATTAGCAAAATTTTATATACTTATTTGGACATACGGTGAAAAGTAAAATTTATTAAAAAATATAAAGTATTCCCCATAAATAGTAAAAACCGTTGGTATTTATAAAAAATATTCGGTCAAAATCCCGATTATTTATAGTTATTAACAACATGTTGTAATTACCTATAACTACTAAATATCTATAACTACTAAAAATATATGAACTTTTAAAACAAGAATTAAATAGTAGTACAACTAAGGTTATACATGTTCCTCTAACTAGAACTGGATACGATTTTTTTATAAAAATAAACAGATTCTTTTAAATAATGTATATATATTATTAAAAAATAGTATCAACTAAATTGATCTAATTATTATTAGATTAAATTAAATATATTTATAATATAAATTTAATATAATAATAATTATAAAGCTAGAGGTTTCTATCTAATTAGGATACAAAATATATACGATTTACCGATAAGCTCCGCTCCAAATATATTTTACAAATATTTGTCAAATTTTTTTTTTTATTAAAAGGGCTTTATTGAATAGAACGGAAATTACAAGGGTTTAACAGTAATATTACAACAAATTAAAAACAAAAGCGGGAGATCCACTTCATCTTCTTCACCAATAATTAGGGCTAAAAACCCTAATCCACCAGTCTCAAATATCCCAAATCAGAGCTTTCCAAAAGAACAATTGCCTTCAACTTCGAAGGCGCATCCAATCCATTAAAATCAAATCCCAATCGAATCCTCAAAGCCTCCTTAGCAACCCAATTAGCCCCCAGGTTTTACTCGCAAAATATATGCCTAATAACCATCTGTGGCTTGATAAGTCTCCTGCAGCAACTCAGCAAAGGGTCAAGGTACCAGGTTGAACTTCCATAGACCAGAAGATTTACCAGAATCGATGAATCCATTTCAACGTCGACATTACTCAGCCCCATACTATTACACATAACCAATCCATCGAGCAAAGCCCGACATTCGGCAATCAGAGGCGAGCCCTTGCCATACAACCTGCCAACGCCTCCAACAATGCTGCCATTGCTATTCCTGATAACAGCACCACCAACAGACTCGTGGTTAAAGGTACAGGCCCCATCAACGTTCAATTTATATCGGCCATGCTTAGGATTCTTCCACCTTAAGAACAGTGGCTTGCTAGAAGTCTTTGTTTGATTAACACAACCTATATTAACAACTTCTCTACTATAAGTCCCCCAGTGCTTCTTAGTCAGTATTTTCGCATGATCTAAACTATTTAGAATGTAGATGATATGCTTGATAATCGACTTAGAACTAGTATATTCATTGTTGTGTTTCTTCTTGTTTCGCCCTGACCAAATAGACCACACTATTATTGCAGGCAAAATGGAGAAAATATCACAACTTTTCTTACCAGCCCAATACCACTTCATTATAATATGTGTAAGAGTCATATAGGGTTGGACTTGCACTTTGAAGATACCACTAAAATGAAGCCAGACAGCCCAAGCTTGAGGACACTGCACCATAACATGGTTAGTACTTTCAGTATTGTTACAATGAATGCACTTAGAAGCTAGTTGAATATTCTTCTTTTGCATAACATCATCAGTAGGAACCCAACCATGAAGAGCTCTCCATAATAAAAAAGAACATTTTTTTGGTGATATACCATTCCAAGTCTTAGCATAGATTGCAGTAACATTACCTTTGTCTCTAATGTGGCTCAAAGTCTCTTTAACACTGAACTTCCCATCTCTAGATAGAGACCAAATGATAGGATCTTTTCGATCAGAAAGTCTAATCTGCATTATCTTGTTAATCTCTGAAGTCGTAACATTCGAACTGAGTCTCTCCAAATCCCAAGTACCATTAAGCCAAAAGTCTTTAACCATATTGTTTACAGAACCCCAAAACATTCTTCTATCATCATTGTTTCTGACTTTGATGAAAGGTCTATCTGAACACCACCTGTCATACCAAAAACTTATATTCCCCTGACCAGGAAGCCAAAAAATAAATTCCTCAGCCCTTTCTCTAGCAGTTACAATTCGATTCCAAGTCTTAGACTTCGTACTAGGAGAAACTGCCAAAGCAGGATGAATACCATCTTGACAATAAATGTAAAGCATGTAGTTAGCCCATAAAGAGTCTTGCATTCTGAACATATACCATAACTTCATAGAAAACACCTGCTGCATATCATTAAGACTTTTTAGATTGAGCCCCCCTTCATTGAAAGGTTTACAAAGCCTTTCCCATCTTGCCCAACTAACTGCTCTTTTATCATCTTTTGTTCCCCACAGGAACTTATTAAAGAGAACCTCCAGTCTATTGATAATACTGATAGGCAAGACAGAGTGTTGCAGATAATAGCTAGGGAAGGCAAGAAGGATAACCTGGATCAACAGCAAACGACCAACAAAGGACAGATGAAGCTTATCCCAGTCCATAATTCTGCTCCTAACTTTGTAAATCAAATCTTCAAAGTAAGAAATCCTAGAATTAATAACAATAGTAGAGCCTAAGTATCTGAAAGGCAAATATGTATGTTTAATGTTCCAAATGTCTTCAATAATAGCAATCTGTTGATGAACCATTTTGTTAGACACAATAAGCTTGGACTTGGCAGTGTTAATTTCTTGACCAGAGACCCTCTGATAATGATCAATAACAGCCTTGATAGCACACATTGTATCAACATTTCCATTAGCAAAGACCATAAAATCATCAGCAAAAGCTAGGCAAGCCACATTCATATTGCTTTTAGTCTTATATCTGAACAAGGGATTACCATTAGAAAGAAGCTTTATACTCCTTAACAAGTATTCTTCAGCCAGTATAAAAAGACTCGGGGAAAGATGATCCCCTTGTCTTAGGCCTTGAGAATTAGCAAAGTATCCAGTCAACTCACCATTAACTAATACTGAAGAAGTAACATTGCTGATACAATTATTAATAAGAGCAGAAACTTTAGAATTAAAACCAAAGAGCTTCAAAATATTAAGGAGAAATCTATGACTAAGCTTATCAAAAGCTTTAGTCATATCAGTCTTAACAATGACATTGCCCATATTTTTGTTACCATTGATATCAAAACACAACTCCTGAGCAAGCAATATAGAATCCTGAATGCATCTCCCCTTAACAAACCCACCTTGCTCCTTTGAAATAAGCTTAGGCAGAATTCTTGCAAGCCTGTTGTTGATAATCTTCCCCACAATTCTAGAGAACATTGTAGTTAAACTAATAGGGCGAAAATCACTCCACTTATTAGGATTATCAAGCTTTGGGATTAAACAAATCATTGTGGCCTTCACCCCCTTAGGAAGAGCAAAACCATTGAAGAAACCCTTGATTGCACTACACAAATCATCACCAACAACCTTCCAACACTTCTTATAGAATTCACCGTTAAATCCATCAGGACCAACAGCTGATTCAGGATTTAAAGACTTAATGACCTCAAAAATCTCATCAGAATCAAGAATACACGAAATACTACAATTGTCTTCCTCAGTTACTAACAAAGGGATCACTTCCATTGAAAGAGGATCAGTTTCCAACCCAACAGAAGGAGCAAGAAGTGACTTAAAAAACTCAACAGCAGACCTACCAATGTCTTCTTTTGAAGATAACCAAAAATTATCAACCTTTACTCTATCAATTCTGTTCATCTATTCTCTTCTTCACAAAGCTATGATAGGCAGCTGTATTCCTATCAGAGTCCCTCAACCACGAGGCATGAGCCTTCTGCCTCCAAAACATTTCTTCTCTATCAAGAAGCAGCAAATGGTTCAGCCTAGCCTCATCCAAAGCAGCTCTATTAACATCAGAAGAATCATTTTGAAACTTAGATTCCCTGTCATTAAGAGTCCCTTCTGATTGCTTAATAGCATCAAAAACATTCCCAAAAACACATCTGTTCCAAACCTTCAACGCAATTTTCAATCTTTGCTGCTTAAGTCAGAAGATCATAACAGGATTCCTCACATCATCTCCAATACTAACAGACCAGCTTTCTTTTACCATTTTCATAAAATCAGGGTGAGTAACCCACATATTGAAAAACTTAAACGAAGCTTTAGTTCTTTGGCTACTTGATGAAACTTTAATAACCAAAGGATAATGATCAGAACAACATCTAGCCAAGTGAGTAACAGCAGTGCAATCAAAGAATTCAAGCCAAGAAGAACTATACAAAACACGATCCAACCTTCTCCAATTGCGACCATTAGACCAAGTAAAAGGAAAGCCAGTAAACCCAGCATCAATAAGACCACAATCCAAAATCAGGCTGTTAAACTCATCCATCCCTCTTTGGTTAATAGTAGTACAAGACAACTGCTCATGAAGACTAGAAATTATATTAAAGTCACCAAACATAATCCACTGATGAGAACCAGCATCAAGACTCCTTATTAAATCCCAAAGCACAACCCTTTGATCTCTTCTACACTTAGCATAAATAACAGACACATAAAACCACTTATTCACAGAAGAATGGCTCACCTTAAGATGGAGAAGCTGCTCAGTATTAAGGACCACCTCCACCTTATAATCTTGATGCCAAAACACCCAAATCTTATTATTCATATTACAAGTAAACCCTTTTAACTTCAATTTCATGGCAACCATACTCATATTATCAGCCTTCACCAAAGGCTCTTGAACTGCAACAAAGCTAGCATTTTCAGAAATGACCAAAGACTTTAATCTCTGCAATGTTTCTTTATTTGCAAGACCCCTAGCATTCCAATTGATCAAAGTTATGGTCATTAATCAGGAGCAGGTTTGTGGGCTCTTTTGAGCTTCATTATCTTAGAAGAAACTGGACCCTTTGAGGACCATATCTTTGGAACCTTTTTAGACTTCTGAGACTCCTGTCTTTTACCCTTACCTTTCTCAAACTTATCTTTAACAGGCGAACATGGAAGACTACCATCCTGCTTTGGAGAAATATGAATATCATCACTCAAAATCTCAAACATATTTCTTCTTTCCAAGGTTTTCAACGCATCTATCATTTCCTCTTCATTCACAGGAGTAAGAGAATCAATAAACTCAGTAGCTTTAACCATTTGAAAAGAACAACTATCAGAATCCAAATCCACTTGACTAGGGCTGTCAACAATCTTATATACTACAACAGACTTTAACAGCCGACCATTAACCTTCCCTTCAACATCAGCAGACTGAACAACTTGATCACAATTCAAGTCTTGTTGATCCTTACCATTAACATACTCATTAACATTTTTAGAACAAGAAACCGATCAGACTCACATGAATCATCAAGAACATGCCCGATATCTTGACCAGTGATTAGAATCTTTTCACCAACCAACAACTTCTTACAATTATCCTCAGAATGACCAATGTGAGCACAATGATGACAATACAAAGGAATGCTGTCATACACAAGATCAATCCGGTAACTGTCCTCTTCTCCAAACTTTAACTGGACCTTACAAACTAGAGGCTTAAATACATCTATTTCCACCCAAAATCTACAGCAATTCTGCCTTGCTCTATTAACCGATGGCACCCAGACCTTCAACGGAGTACCCAAGATCTTAGCAATTTCACTAATCGTAGCCCTATTGAACAAAAATTCTGGAAGACTTGGCAAAGAAACCCAAACCAGTGTAAACGGACATTCCAGATTAGGATCAAAGCCTGGTGTCCATTTCAACAACCTCATCGTCTTGCTACCCAAGACCCAGACATTTCTTGACCATAATTTCATGAAATCTTCAATATTGCTGAATTCAACGAAAACATGCTTGAAATCCCAGACTGAAACGCTATAACTCCCTGAAAACTTAAATTTTGCCAAAAAATTCATGAAACTCTCCATAGAAGGCTTGCCAGTAGCAAATTTTGCAATCAGAGTATGTTTAAAGATCTTCATAAGCTTATCCTTATCCCCAGCGTCAAAAGTTATGACATGAACATCATTATTTAGCGAAACAGAGACAACAGAGTGCTCGAAATCAGACTTCTTGATTCTTAACGTATCTCGTACAGACCCTTCTTAGCTTCGTTAACCTTTTCCTTACTTAATTCCTCAAAGATTGGATTCGAGATAACATTATATCCTTCATCCTGGAATCTTGAATCAACTTTACTCTGTTTTTCTTCTTGAGGTTGTGCCGATTTCCTTAGTAAAGGAAATTCCTCAGACGATTGTAGATTAGCAGCAGACATAATCAACTTAATCAGAAGGAGAAAAATTGACGAAGAAAGGAAGATCAAATGCTACAGGCTCTATTCTTGATCAAGAACAGAGCTTCTTCATCCTCTATATGTGTGAACTAATTGTCATAACCTCTAATTGATTTTGAAGAGATGATTTCAAAATTTGTTTGAGTATTTATTTTCGGAGGTAGTTGGATATTTTATTAAGTGGGCTGAATCTATCGGTGAATCTCGTATAGATATGTAAATACAAATTCTAGATATGTAAATACAAATTCTTTTTAGATCTAATATGTAAGTAGCCTATTGAACGACTAAAAACTATAGTAAGTTTTTTTTTTATGTTTATCATTTGTATTATGTGAGTCATTTTCTTTTAATTCTGTATAAACAGGTCCCTTACATTTTATAAACGTAACAAACAGATTTTTTTCTGAATATATGAAGAACCTATTTATTACAAATTGAAGACATAAGAGACTTGTTTATTACAAGCATAAAGACATGTTTATATGTTTGTTATGTTTTTAAAACGTAGAAAATCTATTTATATAAAAGTAAAAGAAATTGACTGATGTGTGGCGATTGACAAATATAAAAATTTGTCATGTTTTTTACCCCATTAAACTATGAATTTGGTGAACCAAATTTTAAGAATAAATTAATATTAAAATTGATTGATAATTACAAATTAATGTGATATAATTTTGTAATTCCACATGAATTTTGTCTGTTTTGTTTGTATTTATGGATAACAATTAACAATCTCTTAAAAACATATAAAAAATATTCAATTTTTATCAACCACATCTAAAAAAAAGGACCAAAACTATACCGGCGACTAGGAAAAGCAAATTTGTCTCTTCTTTTAGCAACTCTCTTTGAATGACTTTGAATGAGCCCACCACCAAACCCAAACCCAAATTCGAAAACCCGTAATAAGGCCCAATATACGACATTATCCACAAACGTCTGATCAATGTCGGATCTAGGGATGGCAACGGGGCGGATCGGGGGCGGGTACCTATATATCCACAACCCGCCCCGCAGTAAATAACTGATACCCGAACCCGCCCCGAAATCCGACGGGTATTTTTTTTTTTCATACCAAATCCGAATCCGTGGGTTCGGGTTACCCACACGGGTACCCGCGAACTACCCGCGGAAGAAACCCGTTGTAGATACCCGAACCGAACCCGAACCGAACATAAACAAAATATGTAAAAAATAAAATATAAAAGTAAAAATCTAACAATAAATTTAACAAAATACTACCATAAATTATAATCTTCATCGACTTGGAATATTATTGGGCTAGATTACATAGAGATTAGAGACGGTAATAAATAATATTTATAACGGGCTATAATTAATAATAATATTATTAAAGTTGAATATTTAGTCTTTATAACGGGCTAAAAATAAAATCAGTAAATAATATTTATATATACAGAGATGGAAGGTATTTTTACGGGACGGGTTCGGGGCAGTTACCCGTGGTTTAATATTCAAAACCGAAACCGAACCCGAACCCGAACGGATAGTAAAAATAAAAACCATAACCCGCCCCGTTTATTTTTTTCTTTTTCGGGTAACCCACCCCGTCGGTTCGGTTCGGTTCGAGTACCCACGGTTTCGGTTTAAATTGCCATCCCTAGTCGGATCATCATCATCACCACCATTTCACAGAGACCATCAGACCAGAGGGACAAAATAGAGAGAAACAGCAACATCAACATCAACATCAACATCAACATGAGTACCAAACTGAAAGTTTATGCAGACCGGATGTCACAGCCATCTCGCGCGATCATCATCTTCTGCAAGTAATTTCACTACACCATTACTATTATTAATTCCATGTTTTTCTTTTGAACTCTCACTCTAACTTGTTGAGTTCATGTTCACTGTACAGAGCTAACGGGATCGAATTCGAGGAGATTAAAGTAAACCTTTTAAAGCGTGAACACATATCCCCTGAATTCTTAGGTATATTTTAACTATGTGTTTGTAGATTTGTAATGTCTATGTTTAGATCGAATTTCAAATTCACTCATGTTAGTCAGTTTAGAGGTCGACATCAACTTGTTGAGTACTTCAATCCGATTTCTTGTATGTTTTGGTGTGAACTCTGACCTGTCTTGTAGTTTAGATTGTACTTATTATAATCTTGAGCTAAACTGAAGAAAGTAGTGACTGTTTTTGATTCTTTTCCGATGGATTAACAGAGATAAACCCGATGGGGAAGGTGCCTGCTATTCAAGATGGCAGGTTTAAACTGTTCGAAAGGTATTTCATTTCATTCGATTTAGTTCAGTATTCGTCGAGAGAGCACCTTGTTGTGTTTGATTAGAACTCTCTGAGTTTCGAATATGTTGCTTCATAAACAGTGAGCTATTGACAGTTCTCTCCTGTTAGATGTTTCGGATATATAAGTTTGGTGTATTTCTTTCTACTTTTTTTTTTTAAAATCTTTGTTTGATTAGTCTATTTACTGTCTTTGCAGTCATGCCATCCTTATCTATCTCGCCTGTGTATTCCCTGGCGTTGTGGATCATTGGTGAGATTTCTTTACTGCCTTCTCTTGTCTTTGAAAATTGTGTATAATTTGCATGCCCTTAGACTTTGGGTAGCGTAGGAGTGAAAATGGATATCTTTTTCACTTATTTCACGACTGGAAGAAATCAGTTTGGCTTGGCTAGCTCATGACTTGTAAATAAAGTCGGTTGGCTTTCGAATACAAGCTCACTCGAACCCAGCCTAGCTAAGCCAAGTTGAGCTTGAACTCAAATCCGAGCAGGGCTAACAAATATTAACTCTTTAGCTTCTTGAATGCTCCTCAATTGTGCAATGGGTATGTCCATTTCGTTGAGCCAGCAAAGCCATGAATTCTTTTGGCTAATCGTAGATACTAACTTGAGTACCTAAAACTTGGGTTTGTTTCACGGAACTTTGTTTTTATTCTTATAACTTTATGAGTAAAAAAGAGGATTGTTTAGAGATAACTTAAAAAACAGATTATTTATCTATATAGTAACAGAAAAATAATCAAAAGTTACTTTAAACCTTACTTTTTATTTTTTATCTTTTTCGTAAACACAATAATCTAAACATATATAATATTTCACAAAAACTTCATGATTTTAATATGTTGGTAACATTGGTTCATGTTCTATTTTTATTTATGTTTGCAGTTATCTCAGTTGTTATTTGAACCATACCTGAGGGTTTTTAAGAGCTAGCATATGAAACCATTGTCTAATATACACAGTCTGTCAATGACACACAACATGGTGCTAGTCTAGCAAATATCCACTTTAAATTTCCTGCTGATTGACTCTGTAGTTTGATTTTTCTGATACCTTCGAGATGATAAGGTTTTCCTTTACGTTGTTCCTTATAGGTATCCAAACGATCTTTCCAAGAGAGCTAAGATTCACTCGGTGCTGGACTGGCATCATTCTAATTTACGAGCTGGTGCAGGTGCTTCTCACTCGTTGAAGCTTCTTGATTAATAATCTATTTCGCTTCTATTTGGGCATGAATGTCAACCTTCTTCACGTCATGTCATTGATTTAAAAGCTGTGTAAATCAACTCAATATTAGTATATTCCTATTTCTTGTTAATGAAATCAAATATAGCTGTCTAATCACTGACAAACCTTCTTGATAGCCTTTAAATCTAGAGCTGTTGAAAACCTTATAGTTACAAAACTACTTATATAGTTATATGTAAGTCTTGAATCTGTCCTTTCTTTTTTGTGTAATACATTTTTCTCTGAATTGAATATCATGCTACTTCTAGTTTCACAAAGTTTTGGTCCGGTCATGAATGCTAGAATAAAATATCTGTAGTTGAATAGTGTATGTGGGTAACTGGTGTTAATTTTATTTTTCAGCGGGGCTTGTTTTCAACAGTATACTGGCACCGGCTTTTGGCCTTCCAGCGAATGTGCAAGCTGCTGCTGCGGCAGAGAAGCTATTATCCAAATCTCTATCAACAATAGAGTCTTTCTGGCTCAAGGGGAATGGAAGATACTTGGTGGGTAGCAATCAACCATCCATAGCAGATCTCAGCTTAGTATGCGAAATAATGCAACTTGAGGTATGTGTGTATGACTCGGATGTCATCAGGCTTATTTGCCTTATAAGCAAAAGAATCGTCTGTTTGTTTGGTTTAACATTTAATCTTAAAATAAGCTTAAGCTTTTTTGGCTTAAGAAGTCATAAAGAAGCCCAATAAGCAAAGAACTTAAAAAGTATAGGCTGATTTTTTCTTGATATTATTTCACCGGCATGTTCTCTAAACTATAGTTGTCAAATCGTGTATCGTATCGTGTATCGATTTTGATTTTGTATAGTAAAATACGGTGATGTATTAAAATAATATTGATATCATCAAATAATTTATAATGATATGGATAATATAACTAGTGTGTTTTATATATATATATATATATACTTAGATTTTAATTTAGTTTTAAAACAAATTTATATAACTATATATAAGTTTTAAAATAGTGTACGTGTATGGTTTTAAATTTTAACTTTAAATTTTTTTTAATAATAAAATACACATTATATGATAATACTGCACAGAGAAATTATCGTCCGATAAATGATTCGAACGATAAAAAGTACGATTTATATCGCTGAAAGTTAAATATCCGATACGTGATACTAGTGATACGTATCGCGATACTAATAACTATGCTCTAAACAAATTTTTCTAAAAGAAAATATGCTTTTAAAACCGACTTTCTATTGGGCAGCAAACAACTCTTGAATTTTTCTAAACAACTATTTTTTTTCTTCTACTTACTTTAAACTACTTTTTTGGCTTATAAATATTGCACCGAACTACCCTTCAGTGCTGTTGACGGGTCTTGCTTTATTTGCTGATAATTGTGGGTTGTAAGTGTAAGGGTTTTGCTGATTTGATCACTTTTTCTTCTTCAGCTGACTGGAATTAGATGCATTCATAGTTGTTAGTATCCCGATATGTATCGGATATTTAACCCTCAGCGATTATGATAGTTTTTTTATCATACGATAGGATACGTATCGACGATATTCTAGTATCGTGCGGTAAATAGATTCCTTGAAATTGAAGTCGAATTCTTTTGTTTCTTATAAACCTACATACATATGTTCTCTTTTTATAAACCTACATACATATGTTCTCTTTTAAGGTTAAATTCTGTAGGGTACTATCATATAATGGGTATTTTATTATTAAAAACGCTTTAAAGCAATACAGACACCATTTTAAAACTTATATATATAGTTATATAAATTTGTTTTAATATATATATATATACTAACGCACAAAATACTACTTATGTCATTATAAGATATATGATGGTATATATATTAATATTATTTTTAATAGATCACCGTATTTTACTATACGATTCGCAAAACCCGATACTGAAAAAATCAAAATCGACTCACGATACAATACACGATTTGACAACTATAGATGCATTACGGTAGTGTCGGTTTAACATTCGGTCCTTTTACTTGAGTAAAATTTTTTTCGACATTATATTAAAACAGTTAATTAATTGTGTTGGCAGTTTTTGGATGAGAAGGATCAGGATCGAATATTAGGCCCGCATCAAAAAGTTAAGCAATGGGTTCAAAATACTCGAAACGCGACTAGCCCTCACTTTGACGAGGTGCACAAAATCCTTTTCAAAGCTAAAGAACGAATACACAAGCAACTATCAACGTCAAAATCGGGTGAAAAGACAACGTTGCGTGCAAAAATGTGAAGCACCCTGCCTCTGGTGCATGTGGCGCAAGTCCAAGGTTGTCGGGCATGAGTCGGTACGCATTATATGATCAAGACCATAAAACTAGAGAGGCAGCTGTTCCTCATTATATGAGGAAGACCATAAACAAGAGAGGCAGCTGATCCCGTAAAAGATGTGTTAATTTAGTATATGTTGTACTGGGTTTCTCGAAAACCTTTTTGGTTTAATAAATAGTTCTATGCTGTATCCTAAAATGTGATTAGAAATAATGTACCATATCGACTTGGTTAAGGGGTTTTAACAAACGTGTGTATTTTCTTAAGTCTAAAACGTTGAAGCTACCACATAATTATTTTGTGAAAAAAGAGTGGCTAAATGGAACACGAAAATTATTATATGCATTGACTGGTCTTTTTTTTTTCTCTTCTTTTCGTTAATAACGGAAATACGTTTTTTTGGTTAAATTTAGTTTTCCATGCGGTGAAAAATATTACAATTTGTTTCTTTCTTACTAACAAATCGCCTGTTTCGATCTCAGGCTAGATCTTTCACCCCATTACAAGTCGCCAGTTTTAGATGGGATGTCTCTGCTAACCGCTAACCAACGAAACAGACAACACCTCCTCCTTCTTGGTTTCAAAACTCCATCTGGTTTAAAGGTCTTATCGATGCTTGAATCTCAAAGAGTTCTGTTCTGTCAAACTCGAAAATGTCACCATCCCCAACTCTTAATCTCCTTGCCATTAATGGACTCCCTCTTACCTCCATTAATGAATCCCTCTGCTCACCCTCTCTCTTCTCCATTAAAGCAGCTTACACTCCCAAGATTTTCTCATCATTGCTCCAACCCTTGATCTCCCACCTCTCTGGCCTCTACATCTGCTCCATTAATGACGAATCTCCCGAGCCTATCGGTTCCGCTGCTACCCTCTCCCTCTCTTTTCTCTCTCCGCAAATCAAGCGTCTTCTCCCTCCTCCCTATTGGCCTGCAACAAAATTCTTTTTGCTGCCTTTTCGACTTCAAAAAGTCACCCAATAAACGCTCCTGGGAGGGTGTGCGTACATTAATGAAGCATCTCTCTTCATTAATGCAACCACTATCCGTGCAAGAAATCCCTCGCCGTTCCCCAGAAACCCTCCCACTTGCCATTCTCCCCCTCTCGATCTCCCTCATATTATCAGACCATCCCTTTGTCTCCTTTATAAGTAAAACCAGTACAACCCCTTGGCTACTCCATTACCGAAATCTCTCTCTTCCTAAAAACCTACCCCTTACCCTTTCAAATAACCACCAGTCTCTTAACCACCACCTTTCCCTCAAGTCAACCGCCCTCCCCTCTTTATCCATAATGGTAGAAACCCGCCGGAGTTCATCTGCCCGTCGAAGCAACAGAAAAATAACTCCTCGCTTCAATGAAAAAATCGTCTCAACTCTTTCACACCCTATCATCGTCCCATCTAGCCCTAGCACCACCCTATCACTCGAAACTCGATCCTCATCACCTCCCTTCCTCTTCCCCCACTCGCTCCTCTAGTATGTCGGGACTACCACTCTCTGTCCATGGCTCTCCTCCCCCTCTTATAAAAAACCACCAACTCCCCTCGCAACCTCTCTCTTGGCTCCCCCAGGAATGACAGAGAGACCTCCCCTCTCTCCCTCTCACCTCCGGGCTCCAGATCTAACATGCACTCCCATTCGGAGGAAGAAGACCCATCGGAGATGGAAGCCACTCCCACCCTAGCCTGTGAGACTCAACTCAAGGCCATTCTGGACGGCAATGAAAAGCTCCTCTTTGCCATGGCCTCGCTAGAAGACCCCCCGAGTAGATCTCCCAACTCGGGTTTCAAATCCTCCATGCATGGCTGTGACTCAGCTCCTATCCCGGGCCTGAACTGATCCGATCTTCCCGATGCTGTCCCCCCTCCCCAAGATGATACCATCTGCCCGCCAATTAATGAAGCATGCAAAAACCTCCTCCCTCCTCCCAATCTCGATACAACCCCTTGTATCGTTTGCATGCATACATGCAAACCTTGTAACCCCATCTCTGCATGGATCCCTTAACCCTAGCGACATGCAAACTCCCACTTTGCAGCAAACCCTCTCCCCCTCGTAACCTAACCCTTTATTCACTTCGATCTCTAGCAGATACCTCTTTAGCAACTCCTTTGCATCCTCTGTTCCCTCCTCAGTGCCATCCTCCAGTATCCTCTCCACCGCAGTCTTAACTATCCAGCAAGCCATTGAAACAAGCCATGCAACCCTCCCTAGCAATCAACAATACTCCACTGTTATACACTCCTTAGGTCACCCTTCAATTCAACCCCCCAAGCTTAACCCCATCCCATCCTCCTCTCCTCCGTTTCCGGAATCCTTCTCGGGTAGAAACAGCAAGGGATATGCCTTTTCTCGTCCCTCGAAAGCTCACCGCCTCTATGCAAATCGAACAGACCCCCTCTCTTCCCTGAAACCCTCTAACACCTTCAAGTGCTCGAGACCTAGCCAGAACTCCATTCAGCCCCATCATGTTGCTGAATCCGCCTCTATGGTAAACTTCCCCAAACAAGGCCCTCTCCTCCCGACTCCCCCTCCCAACAGATCCTGGGCTCATGTAGTCTCTAACCCCGTCACCAAATCCTCCATGATCCTTGAAAAGGCTGACTCCTTGGAAATTGAAAATGGAGTACTGGTATTCCCTGAAGATGCTCTAACCGGCGGAGAAGAAGAATGGGCAAAATGCCTCTCGGGATACTTCCTCTCCAAGAAAAGGGCAGTTTCCCATGTTAAAGCTCTAGCCAACCAAATCTTGAGTCCATTTGGCCTCCGAGAATGCAAGCCCACTCCCTCAGGCCACTACTTCTTCAAGTTCTCCTCTGCAATCAACGCCACGGAGGTCCTAGAAAATGTCCCTTGGTTCTTCAGTAGCCACCCTGTTTTCCTCAAGAGATGGGCTCCTATGGAAACTCTGACCAAGGAAGCCTTAAAGGCCATCCCTCTTTTGGTCAAGTTTCATGGAATGCCACATGAACTCTGGCCGGAAAAGGGACTGGGAATCCTTGGAAGTTATCTTGGGACACCTCTTTATGTGGACAGCCAAACCGCCGACCGCTCCCGCCTCAATTTCGCCCGAATTTGTATCCTCATGCAAGCCTCATCCCGTTTCCCGTCCTCTATCACGATCCGATGCCTTGAAAAGGACCACTCCATCCAAGTAGAATTCAAGGGCCTCCCAACCATTTGCAAACGTTGCCTCTCGTTTGGACATGCTGTAGCTGCCTGCCACCTCCCTCCTGAACTACCAGTCTCAACCTCCCCCACCCACAGACCTGGCAAGGAACCGATGACAGACCATTCTCGTACGCTATCAATTTCCATCAACAATGATCCGCTCTCCCCTGAAAGCCTCCGCCGTCTCACCACCCAGAACCCAAAGATTCCTGAAGACTAGCAACTGCTCCGCTGCTGCACAAATCGACCAGAATATTGGTGATCCCTCCACCTCCGAAATTACCTCTCCAGGACCCAAAACCGCAAATTTTGCGGTTAATGTAAGTATGTATGGGGACACCCCAATGACTCTTTAGTTTTTTCTATCCTCTCTGTTTATTTTAGAAATCTTATGAAATTAGCAAGTTGGAATGTTAGAGGGTTGAATGACCCTATCCGTCAAAATGATGTTAAGGACTTTATCTTTTCTAATGGTATCAATGTAGTTTGCTTGCTTGAAACCAAGGTCAAATTCGAGAATGTCTCGCATATTATGTCTTCTATGCTCCCTTATTGACATTGTGCATCAAATCATTATAGTCACCCCTTGGGTAGAATTTGGGTATCTTGGAATCCAAGTGTCTTCCAAATCTCTATCAAAGATGTTACGACCCAAACCCTCAATTGTGATCTCTTTTGGATTGCGAGGAACTACTCTATGAGTCTCACTGCAATCTACGGTTTTAATGACCCCTCTGACCTTTTCCCCATGTGGAGCTCCATCTGTTCTTATGTTTAATCCATCTCCCAAAATCCTTGGATTGTCATTGGAGATTTTAATGCGATTAGGAACCCCCATGAAAGAACCAATTATGATCCCCATTGGACTAATTCTTTCGATGCTTTTAATGATTGCTGTTGGAATTGCAACCTCGACGACCTCCGTGCAACTAGGTTCCAATTCTCTTGGTTCAACCGCCAAGAAAACAATCCTATTTCCTCTCGTATTGATAGAGCTATGGTCAATGCCTTTTGGGATGACAACTACCCTAACTCTTTTTCCCATTTTGATCTCCCCAGAACCTCTGACCATACCCCTATTATTGTCCATCTCTCTACCCCTTTTACCCCCTCCCCCAAGCCTTTTGAATTTTTTAACATGTGGAAATCCCACCCTAACTACCATCCCCTCATATCGAATAGCTGGTCCCTCCCTTGCCCTTTTAGTCCCATGCAAGCGGTAGTTCTAAAATTGTCTAGACTATCCACGGTTCTCTCCTCCCTAAACAAGACTGCTTTTAGCAACATCAGCCAACGGGTTAAGGATGCAAAGTCCTCACTCGCTTCTGCTCAAGAGAATCTCTTCTCAGACCCTTCGAACAAGACTCTTATCATCGCTGAGAAGGAGGCTTCCTCTTCATACATCTTTTTTAGTCGAGCGGAGAAATCCTTCCTCAAGCAAAAATCGAGAGAAACCTGGCTTAAGCTTGGGGGATAGGAACTCTAAATTCTTTCATAACAGCATCAGGGTCCGCAGAGCCCGAAACAAAATCCTCTCGATCTCCTCCCCTGACGGCATTACCTCAAACCCCCACGCCATCTCGAAAACCTTCCAAAACTTTTTCATCCAGCTCTTAGGCTCCTCCAGCAAAGCAAACTACCCCAACCCAAATAGGATAAATGCTTTAATCCACTCCACTGTCCCCCCTGATCTCAGTAACGAGATGATAAAACCCATCTCTAATGCTGCAATAAAGGCTGCCTTCTTTGATATTGACAGCCACAAAGCCCCGGGCCCTGACGGTTTTAGCGCGGGTTTTTTTCAAATCCAGCTGGCCCCTTATAAGTGACGACATTTGCCTAGGAGTCAAACACTTTTTTGAGAAAGGCAAAATGGAATCTGACTGGAACAAAACCCTTATTGCCCTCATTCCAAAAATTGATTCCCCCTCCTTCCCTTCTGACTTTCGTCCAATTGCCTGTTGCAATGTAATTTACAAATCATCTCCAAAATCATTGCTAACAGAATTAAGCCATCCATCCCTACCAGCCCTCGTTGATCCCTCGCAATTTGCTTTCGTCCCGGGTCACACTATTGTTGACAACATCTTACTCACCCAAAACCTTCTGCATGGCTATCAAACAAACCGAAAAGGTCCTAGATGTGCCCTCAAAATCAACCTTATGAAAGCATTTGACAATATAAGATGGGAAGTAATCTTGGATATCCTCTTAGCCATGCGTTTCCCTATTCCCATGATTAATTGGATCATCCAATGTATCACTTCTGTCTCCTACTCGGTTTGTATAAATGGGAAGCCGATGAGCCCTTTCCATGGCAAAAAGAGTCTTCGTCAGGGTGATCCCCTCTCCCCGTATCTCTTTGTTATTGTCATGCAGGTTCTCTCCAGAATCTTTCAAGAGAAAAGCCAAAACTCATCCTTCGGCTTTCACTGGAAGTGCCAAAAGCTCAAGATAATCAACCTTTGCTTCGCGAACGACCTTATGATCCTCTGCAGGGCAAACCTCCCGTCAATTAAGCTAATCATGGAAGAACTCACCGAATTTGCCGCAATATCAGGCCTTCATCTAAATTCGGCCAAAAGCACCATCTTTTTCTCGGGCACCTCTCCCACCATAAAGCACAGCATTCTTCATTACCTCAACTTCACGGAGGGCTCCCTCCCCGTCAGGTACCTAGGAATGCCCCTCATATCATCGCGCCTCTCTTACAATGATTGTCGCCCTCTCTTCCACAACATCAACAACCGCATCAAATCCTAGACCTCCAAGCACCTCTCCTACGCGGGCCGACTTCAACTCATCAACTCGGTGCTCTTCGCCATCCAAGTCTACTGGTCTTCCATCTTCATCCTCCCCGCTCGTGTCCTCAACGAATTGTCCCAATTGCTTCGTCGTTTCCTTTGGTATGGACTAGAAATGAAATTCACTGGAGCAAAGATAGCATAGAGTAAGCTGACCATGTCAAAAGATGAGGGTGGCCTTGGGATTCCAGACTTAAAAATCTGGAATCAGGCGGCCGCCCTCAAGCTTCTCTGGTCCATCCTCACTCGAAACAAAAGCTCTCTCTGGACTCAATGGATTCTTTCGGAAAAAATTAAATCCAAATGCCTCTGGTCCCTCCCCCTCCCACCCTCTGAGAGCTGGAGTTGGAAGAAAATCCTTAACCTAAGAAGCAAAGCAGCAAATCTCTACCGAGTAAAAATTGGAAATGGAGCCAACACCTCCATTTGGCACGACCCCTGGTTATTCCCTACGTCTCTTGTAAACCGATTTGGCCCTCACATCCTAGCCCTCACCCGTCTCCGAAACCTAAAGACGGTAAAAGACATTTGTACTAATGGGATATGGTCCTGGCCCGCCCACGCTAGAGCCCCCAACCGCCACCTCCGTGACCACCTTCGAGAAATCACTTCAGCCCTGGATGGCCTCCCCCCCGCCTCTTCTGACCCTGACACTTTTATCTGGATCCCAAACAACTCCAAACCCGAATTTACCATCAGTAGCACCTACGTTGCCCTCAAGCCTCCAACTTCTAAGGTGAGATGGGCAAACCTCCTCAGGAATAAATTCTCTATCCCCAGACACTCCTTCATCACCTGGCTTGCTATCCACAACAAGCTTTCTACCCGGGACATAATTATCTCTTGGGGCCTCGACTGCCCTGCATCCCGTGTCCTATGTAATACCACCCCTGAAACATTGGATCACCTCCTAATACTCTGCCTCTACTCCTCAGCCATCTGGGAAATCCTAACCCAAAGAATCCTCCTCCCCCCTACGCCGACATCTTGGAATCAATGGCACGAGACTGCAAGCTCTTGGCCCCCCTCTGATAAGAGCCGTCGACTTCACTGGAATACTGCTTTCTGTGCCACTATCTACTACATCTGGAAGGAAAGGAACAACAAAATCTACAATGACAAACAATCTCGCTTCACTAGCACCGCCTATCTGGTCCTCTCCGATCTTCGCTACAGATTCAAAGGATCGAAATATCCCTTTCATGGCTAATTTCTCTATTTCCCCTCTAGCTAGCTTTTTTACCTAATGTATGCTATAATGATCTTGAAATTGTAAAGGGTATCCCACCCCATGAACCTTTTGTAACTTTTATTTAATTCAATATTACAAGCTTTTTATACCAAATTGTTTTTTAGTAACCTACAATAATTTTAGCATTTTTTTAAAGCCACACAAGTAAAAAATTGGTGTTAAAAGCTCCATTTTAAGTACGAAAGGTAAAGCTGGTA
Organism: Limnanthes douglasii subsp. nivea; assembly: GCA_036936605.1. Lineage (NCBI taxonomy): Eukaryota > Viridiplantae > Streptophyta > Magnoliopsida > Brassicales > Limnanthaceae > Limnanthes > Limnanthes douglasii. The sequence goes on from JAUPFV010000001.1 coordinate 1,258,597, forward strand.
TGAGCTGCTCTTATCTATCCGGATTTGTTTGATTCGAACAAAACACAAATCAAATAAAAATTATACCATACATATTTTAAGTTTTTTGTCAGATCCGATTAAAAAAAATACTATTTTTAGAATTTGAATTTATAAAATAGTCGCGAGAAAAAAAAGTGAGAGATATATAAAATTGTATTTATAAATATTTTTATTGAAAATGATAAAATGGTTCAAAATTTGGTAGAATATTTAACAAAAAAGTTTGAGAATCAGCTCTACAAGATCTAATAAAAACCGTCCGAGATCTAATTTGGCTCATTTATAAACAATTGAATCAGATTTGAATCATTAATACAAAAATAATCCGGTTCGATCATTCTCGAAAAATAAATAATAAAAAAATAAAAAAAATAAAAAATAATATTATATATACTATATAGTATAATATATATTTATAAAATATAAAAATTGGTTCAACAAATAAGACCGGATTTGGTATAAATATATAGGTTCCAAACAAACCGTCTCAAACCCAATTCATTGCATTGCCGGATTCCACGTAATCTTGATGGCAAACTAATTTTTCACGAGGGACAAGCTATATTTCAGACTGTATTTGTTAGATTCATTGGTGAATCTCGAACAATTTTGTTAATTTTTTATAAAGATTTGAACCATTTTATCATTTTCAGAAAATGAATCTATATATACAAATTGTTATCTCTCATAATTTTTCTTCTTTTTTCTCAAAACTTCTATAGCAATCCAAAATTCTAAACACATAGATCTTTTAATCCGACCTCACAACAACGTTGAGGTAGGTCGTACAAGCTCAATAGTGTAGTTTCTATTTGATTTTGTTGTTTAGTTTGGTAGATATTTAGGTTTGAAATCGGGGACTATTACCCACCCCTCTCGGCTCTAAACTGGTCATATTGTCGTGAAATGATACATTTTATAGCCATGTTTAAAAATTATAGTCATTTTTTCTACACAATATAGTTCTAAAATTAACATACTCATTGAATGTATTGCCAATCTTGTCATGCATTTAGATGCAAATAAAGATACATATGTGTGTAGAATTATGGTGCCCATAATATAACAAAATATTTTTAAGTATTTGCATCACATCCTTCGTGCTTATACTATTGGGTGCATTTTACATCTTGCTCTCGAAATGAATTTCATTCATCATTATTTAGGATATTTTTGTACAAGTATCACATTTGAATGATACAAATAAATATTATGATGATATTATAAAATATTTGTATAAAATGTATACTGATTATACTTTGAAATACTGTGACAATAATTGTAGTTCATCTCCGACTTTTATTGGTAGTAGCACTCGAAGTAAAATTAGGCTCACCATAACTACTCTAAAAACTCTATACAAAATACCCTGAAAATGTCAACAACTAATCGAGATGTTAACGAGCTGACCATATGTTTGCAATTCTGTTTGATTCAAGTATGTATGAGGAAAATAACCCGCTTGATATCTTAGTGTGGTGGTAGTTATGGGTACCAAGTTTTCCTATGCTATCTAGGTTAACCAATAAGGTTTTTTCTATACCTGTGTCTACAATGACAAGTGAATCTACATTAAGTATAACCAAGTTGCAATACATAACTAGACGATCAAGAATAGCTAAGAAATTGAAGTATGTGTTGCAATCAATGACTGAACTGTGATGGATCATATGATGCAAAACAAAAAATATGCCACGGAAGACCATTAAAAAGGACATTGTTCAATGAACTAAGTGATATTGAAAAATACATTATGGATGAAGGTGGTGAAGATGATGAATTATGGTATGAAACGGATAATGAAATTCCTAAAGAAGATTATTTGTAGTAAGAATTTATTAGTTAATTTGTAATATGGTAATTCAAACTATGAACATTTGTACAATTCTTGGACCACAAGAGTATAAACTGTAAACAACGTAACTGAAAAAAAAAAATCTCATTTAATCTCACGATGTAACAACACCAATATACTTTATCCTATACCCAAACTATAACAACACTTATCACATATACAATAACTATACTACTTATACTATAATAGCACTACAACAGTTATCATGCATATCATAAATATATTACTTATACTATAATTAAATTGTAACTACAATTATCATATAAACTATAACGGTACTATTTATACTATAATAAAACTATAACAACACTTATCGCATATACAAAATATACTATTTATATTATATAAAAATATATAATATACATTTTCACTTTTAGACGAATAAAGAAAATCATATTATTTATACGAAGCGGATACCTTATTAGTTACTATAACTTAGTCGGTGAACATGTTCGCGACAAACTAGAAATCCGCAACTATAACACTTATTACATATAAGAAATATAAAATATACATTGTTTAGTTTCAGACGAGCAAAGAAAATGGATATCACATTTTTTATGAGTAGCAAATATATTTTGTGTTACCAAGTGAATGTGTCCGTTTTTATGTGTAGGGAATATTTTCTGTGCTACCATATTGTCCGTTTGGTAGATATTTGCGTAACAAGGCCAGACACTTTCGCGTATGTCGCGACACCAGGAAGATGGTCTGTCACAAACATTTATGCGACAGACCAACCCAAAAATGCATGTTTCATGCAAAATTTTGATATTTTTTAGACAATTTATGCGAATTCTATGGTGTTATACGCTTGGTTCATTACATGATTTGGTAATAAGGTTGTTGGTTTATTATACTTTTACATAATGCGTATATAATTTACAGTTTATGATTTGTATATATTCTAAAATATGTGTTTCATACTAGTTTATTAGTTAGTAAACCGATGACTTTTTTCCAAACATGGTTAGAACAAAAATGACAACAAGTAGACAACATGGTCGAGATTCATCCCCTGTTGCACCGGAGGCCCGACAGGTGGTCCCTATCGAGCCAGGATCACGTACTAGACGACGTATGCGTCGTGGTGATGGAGCTGATAATACGAGTCATCACGCGGGGTGGGCTGTGACTGGCAACAATATTGTTGGGTTATCTTCGCAGCCAGCTTCTGAGGTGGAATTTGAGCAAAGCATAGCCCAAATCCTTCGACTGTATCCTGATTACACCTTACATGAAGCATACATCGTATTTCACGATGATGTAATTTCTAGTGCAATCTTAATTTTAATTCACAACTTTATAATTTAATTTTTTTTATTCATTACATTTTATAGGAAAGAGTAAGCCTACAATGTGTATCGATGTACGACAGTCTCCATAAGTGGGACTTGAGTCGTAATCAGACTATAGTACGCTCGAGGGTTTTGGGGACTATTACCGGTGGCTCATCGATGCTCTATCCCGTTGGCATACTAACATACATTTGATTGAGGTGTTTCTCGAGCATTGGCATGATGAAACATTTTCATTCCACTTCTTTTTCGATTATATACCATCATTATCGACGACGTCCATGTCATTACCGGATTTTTGGTAAGAGGTAATTCTTTCAAAGTTCTTCCTTTTACAGATGAGACAGAGAAGTTGATGACGTATGGTAAGATGTTAGGTATTCGACCATCTGACCTAGGTAGAAGCCTAAAGAACGAGAATATTTTGACCTTATATTGGTTGCAAGATACATTTTTACAGGGCGATATGATGATAGTAGAGCTACCAATTCCATGCGTGATTATGCTACCCGAGAAAATATACTTTAAGTTTTAGGAGCTATTATATGCACCAACTAAACAGGAAATAAGATTTCACTCGATTATCTACAGTTTGTAAAATATTACCAGTCGATGGATAGGTACAACTACGGTCAGTTACAACTTTACCACGTGCTTGGCCAGATTTCTATGCATGCTACTAGTGGTATATGCGGGTTTACGGGGTTGCTCGAGGAATTTATTTATTTTTATCATTTCCAGTCTTTTGGTTCTCTCTTGCACAACGCATTTACTATATCCGCAGCGCATATCTACCGCTATGATCTATATAAAGTTAGCTCATCTCAAATTATTCGCGCGGGTATCAGACACACCCTAACTATGTGTACCGTACTCGATATAAGTTTCATTATGTTTTATTAATCCATACTTACTTTCAGTCACTTCAGTAAGTGCTAACTATCTATTGTCTTTCAAGTCACACTAATTTCATATGTGTTTTTACGGGGTGTGTGGGAGTTTGAACAGATTAGTTAGATTGAGCATGCTTTGAAGTCATTCGACATAGTAATGCCTTACTATCTTGATCGTGTGACCCCTTAGATGGGCCATATTCAGATGATACCGTGTCATATAGTCCTACCACGACCAAGAAATGAGGTAAACAATCTACCTATAAATTACTATGGGATCTTTTGATTTAGGATAATTGGAAGCACCATATTTTCATGACTTTTGGTGATCCATTCGAGGGTGGTCCGATAGTACAGACCCTTTGTACCCTGTTTGGGTTAGGACTAACCTATGGTATACAGTGGCCAAACCGACCTCGGTAGGTGCTGATATGTATGTTGGAGGAAATATATCAGTACACACTCACGATCCCGATAGGGAGGCATTAGGTAAATTATGCTCGTATCAACCACATATTGCCACGATGACGCCGTATAAGTGTGTCGATGTGTTGGAGGAGGTTGTCAGTATCACCGAGCGAGGTCGAGGTCTTTGATTCGTTTTATTGTCTTGTATGTTTGTGTTATTTATTTGTGCATTACGATATTTTATTAACTTGTGTGTTTGTGTTACTTTTTTGGTATCGCCGATGAATTTTGTGTTAGTATTACGATGCTTGTGTACTACGATGTTTGATTATGAATTCTATTATCAATTTAATATATTTCTTAAGATTTGTTGTAGAACATCATAATTGAACAAAGCAACACAACAATAGATTATAAGTGAGTAAAACAACACAACAACAAATCATATAAGAGAAAACAACACAACATTAAAATACAAACACACAACATTAACATACGAATACACAACATAATACACAATTATTTTAACAAAATATTATGATACATTCGCACAACATGCGCAAATATATTGAACATTGTCGCGCAATGTGTGCAAAAATAACCTTTCCGCTGAACATTGCCACACAACATGCGCGAACATATTTGGTAAGAATTAAAGCTGAAATGATAAAATCAAGAACACAAATCTACTTAGAGAATTTTTGGAAGTGAAAAGTGCTTCTGATTATTTCATAGGTCAAACTAACTTCTTCAGCCTCTTTAAATAGACTGGGTGAGTTAGTTAGAAAAATGGTTACATAATGGTATATTTACAATTCAACCCTTACATTTCTCCTAAAGCCTAATTTAACTCTATATTTACAGAACTTATCACTTTAGTCCCTATCAATTGCACTTAGGTCCCTGAGGAATATCTTTCCTTATCAGTAGCCCCCCTAGTTCTTATACAGATATTTATAAGAACTATTAGCTCCTCGAACTCTTCCTCGGGTTAATACCATTTTCCTCACTTTATCTCCTTATTATGATTGAACTCAATGGTCTGTGACTTCGCTTCGAACTTGCCAACTTGAAGTATAGCTTCGCCTCATCTTCGAATTTGTGAATAAGTGCCCATCGCTTCGAACTTGCCAACTTGAAGTATAGCTTCGCCTCAACTTCGAATATTATTATTAGAAACATAGTTTTGCTAACACTTCGAAATCTCTGATCCCTACTTGATAGATTGATTAGACCTTTGATAGTAGACCTGTGATACTACACGTTTCCTTTTCGTTTCATATTCCACCCAATGAGAGCAACTTTTTAGTTATGCTTTTCCATATTCTCGACGTCACTCCTTTATCCTATAAATACCCAACTCTTCATTCATTAAGAACTTTTTAGAGAAATCACTTCTTGAACCATCTTCAACCTGTTCTTCATCTTCAACCCGTTCTTCAAGCTATCTTCAATCTGTTCTTCATAACCCTTCAACTTATTTCATCTTTTTCATCCACCAGAGCAATCTCTCATATCAATCCCATTGTATGAGAAGATACCCTAAATACAATAGATCTAAACCCAGAAAACCAGTAAAATCAAAGAAAACTCTTTTTCCCAATTCCAGTAACCAAGTATTCGGTGCCTACGATTATCTTTGTATTTCTCAAAGAGCCAAAGAGTACAAAGCTGCTGGGTTGATCTACAACGGTCCTCACTCTTCTTCTACTACTTTTAAGTATGGTAACTTCGACCCCAACCTTGCCACTTCGTCTTCGCCCTTAGCTCCAAACCCAGAAACTAATCCAGCATCCTCTCCTCCTCGAAATCCAGCTAACTCTCCATCGCTGAGACCTCATCGGAAATCTAAAGTTGTTACTTTAGACAAGCCATCAACTGATAAGAAATCACAACCTAAATCACCTATCTTTCAAGTCGAAGCGACAAAAAACCTTCAATCCAACACACTCCCTCCTCAATTCGAGGCTATCGAAGTTAAACGTACCAAAAAATCACCTTTTCTATCAATGGGTGAAGAAGCAGAAAACTCTTCTCCTCCCCCACACTCTTCTCCTCCCCCACAAGAAGTGGATGACATTACACCAGAGTGTAGTCAGCCAATTCCTGTGACTCAACAGGAGACTCAAATCCGAAGTCGCCCTAATGAAGATAACAAAAAAGACGATTCTGAAGCTACTGAGTCTGATGCCGAAGAGGAATCCGAGGCTGATGGTGTAGCTCCTCCTAAAAAGATTCGAGGGAAAAAAGCTCTTATTACACTTCCCGAGAGCGTTGCTGCCTTAGTAGGAGAAAATCTTAAACCTCTTTCTGCTTGGTATATTCTTGCCTTAAAGAATGTTCCCTACAGCTACTACCACGAATCAGAGAAGGAGAAGCTCAAGAAACTATGGGGGTTAACTGACAACATGACTCTTCGATTACCAGTGGAAGGAGAGACACCTCTAAACTGTCAGAAAGATGAGCTAATAGTGTACCCTGAGCTCTTCAACTGGGGACTTCGGTTTCCCCTTGATCCGATGATAGTGAGGTACTTCGAAATCCACAGACTGTGTCCAACACAAGTCACTCCCAACCAGCTCTTCACTTTATTCTCAGCAATCATGGTATCGAGGCTTGGAGGCATTCCCCTCGAAATCGAGGACTTCATCTCAGTAACCAGCATTTCGAATGGCCCAGTTTTGCCATTTTATTACCTAACTCTTCAGGATGACTTGAAAATTATCGACGACCTCCTCGAAGCTGACAAACTCTGGAAGCAAAGATTTGTCTTCCTGTCAGGAGCTTGGGAAAACGGCAAAGAAATTTCCGAAGCTAATCCTTCCAAACTCACCCTTACATGGAGAGATAGTAGTAAGTGATATCTTCCCTTCCCCCCTTTTTTTATCAATTTATTTATCTAAATGTTTGTCTCCCCTTTTTCTTAGAAATTTCGAGGCGATTTAAGAGTCGTCGAAAAGAAGCCAAGGTCATCTTCCAACGAATGGCTCAATGGGCAGAAAAGTCTTGGGGAAATGGTTTTCATTCAGCCTTTGAGCCGATTAACTTCGTCAACAGCCATCTCTGGCGCATATCTCTAGGGGCAGACTTCCCTCAAGATCCGATGGTCCCACCAGACCCTATCCTAGCAGTTCAAAGGATACTTGCACCAGATGGGAAATGCTACCTTCCCACGCGGAACCGAAGTGAAAGCCATCTTCCCCTAAAGAAGAAAGGAAAATCGACCCATAAGAAGGCCAGCACAAGTAGGGCTAACCCTTCCAAGACTTCGAAGCGTGCAGAGAAAAGAAAAACATCTGCACCTCTGCTTCCCACCATATCCGAAGAAGACCAACCTATCCTGAAAAAGAAAAAGGACAACTCTCCAAAAAAGAAAAAGAGTAAGTCCAGCAAGCCAATTGAAAAGAATGAGGCTGATATACTAGAAGCGGTGCTAGCTTCCGAGGCGCGTGGGAAAACTTTTGTTGAAGAAAACCCTGAAGGAGGATTGACACTTGGAGATAATCAAATAGACGATTATCTCAACTTCGAAGATTTTAATTCAAGTGGGGATTTTGTGTTTTCTGGTTCCCAACCTACCAATGTCATTCCACCGACTTCTACTGGGGCTGATGTGGCTTCGACTTCAAATGCCATTGTTCCTGATCGTAACCACCCAACAGTCCTTCCTCATTCAGACAAATCCGATGAGGTAGCTTCGATCCTTCGTCCCTTTGATAATTTAAGTGCTGCAGCTAATAAATTATGTGAAGAAGTGAAAAATTCACACGCACAATTAGAGCTTCTTGCACAAAAATTGGTCAAGAGCAAGAAAGAAACAGATTCTGAAAAGACTTCAAAAAATGAGGCACTTCAGAAATTCGAGGCTGAGAAAGAAAAGCTCCTTAAAGACCACAAAGAAAAAGTCGAGGCTTTGGAGACTTCTCATCAGCTAGCTCTTAAAAACCTAAATTCTCAACATTCCACTGCTATCTCCGAGGCGAAGAAAAAAGCTTCCGATGTTGAGAAACTTGTTAAAGAAACTCAGGAAAAGCTGAAGAATTGCCAAACTGAGCTGACTACGCTTCGAACAAAATTCGAAGAAGAAAAGAATGCTGCTGTAAAAAAGGCCAAGGCCGACGTTGGCTCTTTAATGCTCGAAGGTATCAAAAAAGCTCAAATTGATACAGCTATCCAACTTCTTCGAGAAGTTCATGCTGCCTGTCCAAGGTTGGATTTAACGAACCTTTGGAAACAAGTTCCTGAAGAAAGTCGCCCAAGGGAAGCATTCGAGGTGCCACCAAGCTCCTCAGAAGAAGAAGATGCTTCAGAAGAGTCGTCGGAAGAAGAAGATGATGCCTAATAGACTAGGCATATTATGTTTGTTTTTGTGTGTGTCTGACTAAGTAATTCTCACCTTTTGTAAACTTCGTATTCAATCCAATGAACCAGCAACTTTCTTTCTCTTAAACTTTTATCTCAAACTTCTAGTGTACTTATTTGAATTTTTCGCTTCGAATATTAAACGTACTTATTAAGGGAGGTACTTTGAAAATTAAGATGCACTTATAAGACGCGGCACCTCGAAAATTAGATGCACTCATAAGGCGTGGCACCTCGAAAATTAGATGCACTCATAAGACGTGGCACCTCGAAAATTAGATGCACTTATAAGACGTGGCACCTCGAAAAATAGATGCACTCATAAGACGTGGCACCTCGAAAAATAGATGCACTCATAAGACGTGGCACCTCGAAAATTTGGTTGTTTCTTCAAAGCTATCGCTTCGGAAAATTATTCTTGGTCAACTTTCAAAGATGATCAGTCTTTGCCAAGTTACCAAAATAATAAATCACACATTATAGTAAACAACCAATGGCCAAAAGAAATTTTATTAAAAAATTCAATATTAACCAGACACCTCGTTAAAACCTTTCTGGGCCAACAGATAAGGAAAGAGTATGTCTGTTTTACAAAAATTCGAAGTTCAGTTTTACTCACAGTACAATTTCAAGTGCTCTATATTCCAAGAGTGTTTAAGCATCCTCCCTTCTCGATCTGACAACATGTAGGAACCTGGCTTGACCCTCATTTTAACTTCGTAAGGACATTCCCAATTCGGGGCCAATTTTCCGAGGTGTTTATCCTTAGTGTGAAGAAATACTTTTCGTAACACTCGATCGCCAATTTTGAATTCTCTTCTCTTAACTTTGGCATCGTATCTGCTTCTCATTAATGTTTGATAATGGATCACATTCAAATGTGCCTTGACCCTTTTTTCTTCCAACAAATCAAGCTCCACCCTTCTAGCCGCATCGTTATCTGCATCGGAATATTGTAGTAGTCTATAAGAGGGAAATGTAGATTCAGCAGGGCACACAGCGTCCATCCCATATACTAAAGAAAAATGAGTCTCTTTTGTAGCCTCTCTAGGAGTTGTTCTATATGCCCATAACACCTCTTGAAGATAATTTGGCCATTTCCCTGCTGCTCCTGCCAAATTTTTCTTCAAGCCATCCAAAATAGATCTATTTGTAACTTCCACCTGTCCATTTGCCTCAGGGTGGAAAGGAGTGGAGAAGCATTGTTGTATCCCTTTCGAAGAGCAAAAAGAGTCCATTTCCTTATTATTAAATTGAGGACCATTGTCCGTCGTTATTTTTCGAGGTACTCCAAAACGGTAGCAAATGTTACTTTGAATAAACTTGATTACATCCTTAGCTTTTGTCCCAGCTAAGGGTTCTGCTTCTGCCCACTTCGAAAAATAATCAACCGCAACAATAATCATCTGTCTTCCTCCAGAAGCCATAGGTAATGGTCCCACTAAATCAATCCCCCACCTATCGAAAGGAACCGCCTCTGAAATTGTCATTAGGGGTACTGCCGGTTTGTGTATTAAATTTGCATATCTTTGGCAAGTATCACAGCTTCGAACTAACGACTTGGCATCTTGCATAATAGTAGGCCAATAATATCCTGCCAACAATACCCGACGCGTTAAGGCTTTGAATCCACAATGAGCTGATCCATCCCCATCATGCAGTTCGGATAAAATGTCCTGGGACTCTTGTTTGCTTAAACATCGTAGCAAAGGTTTCGACGCAGACCTTTTGTACAATACTCCATCCAATACCACATAGCCAAGAGCTTTGTACTTTATTTTCTTAAGCGAGTGTTTATCAAGAGGTAAAGTTCCCTTCGAAATAAAGTTTAACAAGTCAAACCTCCAATCTCCTCGAGCGCACATCGGATCATTCACTACCTCACTAACAACTTCACACTGCTCAGAATTCGGTATGATCGAAGGTGATGGTTGTGTTATGATCCACGGATATTCTTCAGAGTAAGCCATTGTTGCCAAAGAATCAGCCATTGTGTTGCTACCTCTTCGAATATGCTCCACTTCGACATTTTCAAACTGTGCCATCATTCCCCGAAGTTCTTGCAAGTACAAAACCAAACGTTCCTTTTTAGCTTCCGATACTCCTTTAACATGGTTAACTACCAACTGTGAATCTGTTTCCAAGCGCACAAATGTCGCTCCACAAATCTTTGCTAACCGTAATCCTGCTAGCACAGCTTCATATTCAGCTTCGTTATTCGAAGCATGAAAGCCAAATTTTATAGCTTGAAACATAAATTCCCCTGTTGGAGCCACCAACTCAACTCCTGCACTCGATCCTTTGTTACTGGATCCCCCATCAGTTCGTATTGTCCACGTCGGATTCTCGTTCACCTTTTCACCATCTTTCTCTTCGGATCTGCTTGAGTGGAATTCCACCAAAAAATCTGCTAAAGCTTGAGCTTTGATAGCTGTTCGAGGAGAGAATAACACATCGAAATCTCCTAATTCCACAGACCACTTGGTCATCCTTCCTGAGATATCTGGCTTCTGCAAAACATTTTTTAATGGATATGAAGTTCGAACCACAATCATATGTGCCTGGAAGTAAGGACACATTTTTCTTGCAGCCACCACTATGCACAGTGCCAATTTTTCGAGCTTCAAATAGCGTTTTTCAGCATCAACCAAACTTTTGCTGACATAGTAGACAGGCTTCGAAATTCTCGTATCTTCACTGACCAGAACCGCACTCACCGCATAATCCGATACTGCTATATACAAAAATAGCTGCTCACCCTTTTGAGGCTTCGACAATATTTCAGGAGAGGACAAAAGATTTTTAATCTTCATAAAAGCTTCTTCACAATCCGAAGTCCACTCAAAGTTATTAGGTCTACGCAGCACCTGGAAAAAAGGGAAGCACTTATCTGAAAAACGAGAAATGAATCTGTTCAAAGCTGCTAACCTGCCCGTTAACATTTGCACTTCTTTGATATTCCGAGGTGAAGACATAGATATCAAAGCCTTCAATTGATCTGGATCCACTTCGATTCCTCTTTCACTAATCATGTACCCCAGAAATTTACCAGATCGAACTCCAAATGTACATTTTTCTGGATTCAACTTTAATTGTATTGCTCTAAGATTCAAAAACGTCTCTTCCAAATCATCAATGTATTCATCATCACTTTTGCTTTTAACAAGCATATCATCAATGTATACTTCGATATTTCTCCCAATCTGTGAAGAAAACGCCTTATTCATCAGCCTCTGATATGTTGACCCAGCATTCTTTAATCCGAACGGTATTACTTTATAGCAGTGCAAACCTCTGTCAGTAATAAAAGTCGTGCTTTCTTCATCATCTGGATTCATTCGAATTTGATTATACCCCGAAAATGCATCCATGAAAGTCAAAATTTTATTTCCCGAAGTGGAATCCACTAACTGATCTATTCGAGGCACCGGAAAAGGATCTTTTGGACAGGCTCTATTCAAATCTGTGAAGTCCACACACATCCGCCATTTTCCATTCTTCTTTTTCACTACCACCGGATTGGCTGTCCACCTCGGATAATTAGCTTCCCTGATATGTCCCATCTTGTATAGTCGATCCACCTCGGCAACTATTGCCTCAGACTTTTCCAATGAAAGGCCCTTCTTTTTTGAATTATCGGCTTGACCTTCGGATCAACCGCCAAGCTATGACATATTATGTCACTTGGGACCCCCACCACGTCTTCGGACCTCCACGCAAATACATCCAAATTTTCAGACAAAAAAGTCAACAACTTTTCTCGCATCGATAAAGATAACAGGGTCCCAATTCGAAGTACCCTGCCATTATTGAAAATATATTCCTCTATTTCTTCATTGACCACCACAGAACTCGGGGTTGACCTCGGATCATCAATTCCCTCATCTGTTCCATCACAAGTCAACCCCCCAAACTGCTAATTCTCCATCGGATCATCAGAACTTTTGCCCCGTAGTCTAAATGCAGCAGCATAACATTCTCTTGCTACCTTTTGATCACTTCGAACTACGCCGACTCGGTCCTCAATCACATACTTCAAACACTGATGAACTGTGGAAACTACAGCATACATCTTCGCCAACTACGACCTCCCAAAAATAGCATTGTAACTTGATGGACAATCTACCACCACAAAAAGTACTTGTACTTTCTTCTTGAAAGGCCCCTTTCCCAAAGAAACTTCACCCTCGAACTCTCCTATCACATTTGCTGTTGCGCCAGTAAACCCTATGATAGTCCTTTCTGATCTTTCTATTCGAGGCGGAGCAGTCAATCTCTCATATGTTGACTTGAAAAGCACATTAGCAGAGCTCCCTGTATCAATCAGCACTCGTCGAATCTCCACCCCGCATACTTCTGCTCCTATGACTACCGCATCTTCATGTGGCCCAGTAATCCCCCTCAAATCATCCCCGTCGAAAATTATAAAGGGCACATCCTTTCTGTTGCTTAGGTGTGCTGATGCGCCTCCCTCAATTTGTCGTGTTAAGTTTACTATATGCCTCTTCCTCGAATTATTAGTGTTGTTGGTCATCGAATCCCCTCCAAATATTGTTAGTGATTCGAAGAAGGCACACAAATCTCGAACACGTCCCTGACGCATCGGCTCATCTATTGACATTAACAAAAGTCGACTGGGGTCTGGTTCGACATATTCCGAGGCTACATCGAAACCATCCCCCTCACCTGCAACATCTAAAATCATTAGTGCAGTTTCCTGCTTAGAATTAGGATTACGAACTTTCAGAGCTGTAGCCTTGGCATTCTTCCTGACATATTCCAGCAACTTTCCATTTTCGATCAAAATTTGCATCTCCTTCTTCAGAGCAATGCAATCATTTGTATCATGGCCGACATCGTCGTGATACCTGTAGAACTTATTATTGCGCTCCTCTCTTGGCCTGTTAATCGCTGGTGGCTTTCTAAAATTTATTGTTCCCCTTGTTTTTTCATATATCTAAGCCACGCTTTCAGTTAGATCCGCATAATAATCTGGCCTTACCCACACATTCGGTCTGGATCTAAACTGTTGTTGATTATTAGAGTTGTGTTGATTATATCCCCCTTGATACGAGTTCGAAACTCCTCGGTTAGATATATTTTGATTGTTCTTCGGACGCGAGGGATTGTTGTTCGATGTGTTAGATTGTCCACTCCCCTTCTGAACAGTACTAGCACCTCCTCGAACCCGCGTCGATTCTTCGACCTTAATCTGATCCTCAACCTGAGCCATAAGAGCTCCAAATGTTAACGCCCTGCGCCTCGTAGTCTCATCGGCTAAATCCCCAGGCAACAGCCCTTGCCTAAACGCCGCCATAGCCACACTTTCTTCACAATCATCCAATTCAGCCTTTGTTGACACAAACCTCTTAGTATAATCCTTTAACTTCTCTCCCACAGCCTGCTTGCATTGTATTATTGTGTCTCCATTGGCTCTAATTTCCTTGCTTCCCACAAATTGTCTTCGGAAAGCGGTATAGAAACCTCTAAAATTTGCAATTGACTCCTTAGGAATCTTGTTGAACCATTTCAGCGCAGTTCCCTTAAACGTTTGAGAAAAAGCTCTACACACCAATTTATCGTCATCTTCGAAATTAGTCATGTAGTTTTTAAATTGTTCTATGTGGTCATCGGGATCTTGAGTCTCATCAAATTATCAACTTTGGAAATATCAAACCGCCTCGGAAGCGGCACAGATCTGATCTCCCTGACCAATGGTGAGTCCCTCCAGTCGACCCCCTGAACATACTGGTCCTCATTTCTCATCCCCACAGTTGCATATAAGCTGGACTCACCTTCATATTTTTGAGGCGAATATCTCCGAGGCGAATATTTCCGAGGTGAATATACTCGCCTTTCTTTCTTTTTCCTTCCTTCCTTATACACCCTAGCTGGCCGGAGCTCACGCTCTGCTCCTCTTGAATGGCCTCGAGAGCGTTCGTACCTCGGTGTTTCATCAGACTCAGAATCTTCGAAGTCCTCTTCATCACTAGAGTTTACATACAGTCGCCTTTGTAACTTTTCTTTCCTCTTTATCCCACTATACTCTTTTTTTTGCTCAGAACGTGTTTTACGCTGTTCATAGTGATCATCGCCATCGTCCATCAACTGATCCGACTGATCATTCTGATCGCCCCCTGCTATCTTAGACCTAAGCCTAGCACCATCATTATTTCCCTTCTTTTTTACCAATTCGTCAAGCTCTGCCACCTTCCTTATCATCTCATTCATTTTTCCTTCAAAATCAAATTGGATTGATTGAGTTGGAATCCATTTACCTGCCTCTTGCAGATCGGATTTCAGTGTTTCCATAGCCTTGCGAATGGATGAATTGTCACCTTCCTCTGGATTCATCTTCAATCAGCGAAAAATCAAACAAAATATGAAAATTCGAACGAAAAACTTTGCAAAACGAAAACTCAAACGTTGATTTCTGATCTGTTGATCAAGGTATCCTCGCCCCCTCTTTCTAGCGCCAATTTGGTAAGAATTAAAGCTGAAATGATAAAATCAAGAACACAAATCTACTTAGAGAATTTTTGGAAGTGAAAAGTGCTTCTGATTATTTCATAGGTCAAACTAACTTCTTCAGCCTCTTTAAATAGACTGGGTGAGTTAGTTAGAAAAATGGTTACATAATGGTATATTTACAATTCAACCCTTACATTTCTCCTAAAGCCTAATTTAACTCTATATTTACAGAACTTATCACTTTAGTCCTTATCAATTGCACTTAGGTCCCTGAGGAATATCTTTCCTTATCAATATTAAACCTTGTCGCGTATTATCCGTTTGGAATAACGTCTACCAAAGTAATATAATGATGTAAAAACACTGAGACTCACTCGGGGTATAACGTTAACTTTCCTTCCTTAGTAATTTTCTTAGGCCGACCTACTTTCTTTTTTAGAGCTAGAGGTTTACGACATACAAACGAAGGCACTTTAGAGGCGCTTGTGCTCCCTAGTGTGTTCATGGGTTTGCTACCTAATGTGTTCGTGAGTGTATTAGCACTCGCGGTTTGTTCAGTGCCATATTCTCACGAACTAGGGTTTCGTTTAGTTGACTTGTTCATGTTGACTTTTAGCATACCATTAGCTCTTACCGGTTCTTTAAGCTCTTCAATATAACTGGTTTCGGGTTTAAAAGCTGCATAACCCTACTGATAATATGATATTTCTGTTTATGACCGAAACTATGAATGGATCTATCTATGATGGATAGTTTTTTTAGTAAGGAATCTTCATGTCTAGTAGCATCTCTATGAATAATTTTTAGTCGTCTCCAAAATATAGCCACATCTTCCCAATAAATGCATCAATCTTCTCTTTCTATTGAAGTTATTTCACATGCGTAATGTAACACGTGTATTTTACTAAAGATGCATCCATCACATGCTACACGATCTACACCTATATATTTCAAATGTATAATAGTGTAAAACAATTCTTTTAGGCTCACATGAGATACATGACCGACTAGTTGTGAGGTCAAAATATTTTCAAAGCCAGGTTAAATATGAAACTTTGCTCGAAAGATTCAAGGATCCCCACACGCTGCTTTGTTAGAAGCTTGTGAACGTTTTCCCAAAATAGTTCAAAATTGTATTGGTTGGTACCAAGGTATTTTTAAGGGTCGACTGAGCACCCTCACACATATGAAGGAAATAAATACTTACAATATTGATTTTTTTGTGATAAAAACTGATAACGAAAGCAATTTTACCTAGTCGTTGTTCAATTGTCGTAGTGTTTGATCTTGTTCGTCCGATTAGGAAACTTGTCGTTATATTTTGTTATCCACGCCGATATAACGTATTCAATACATTTAGGGTAAGAAATGAACATTTCATGCAATATTTTTAGATTTCTTTCGTAAGATTTGCCGTGTCCGTCTCGACAATGAAGCCATATAACTCGATAAACTACTTCGAAACCGCATCGGGTATCAACTTTCAAACCGTCCCAAGAATGTTCTTGTTTATATGAAAATTTCATAGCAAGTTAGTAGGGACCGGATATATTTATTCGATAGTTCGCATGAGAGATAACTCTTGATATGTCATAATAACTCAAAAAATGAACACATGCTATGCATCATCAAACAACGAAGAACAATCAAAGCCCTTGTATAGTTTTACATCTTCTCCCCACTCATAAACACATTGGAAACGATGTATGTAATTGATTTAGAAGTTATTCTAACAATCCCGAGCAATGACATCTTATACGTCGTTATTTTGTACGTAAAATCCATAACAAGCACATGCGAGAATGTACGCAACAAGTCCATACTTATAGGATGCATGACCGCTCTCATGTGGAGTAACCACGTTCCTTCAATTTGGCTAACAAATATTACATTTGACTTTTTCCACCGTGATCAACATCCCAATGTTTTTTTTAAATTCTAGATTTTACGCATGTTGGAAATATTATCTAAGTTATTCTCCTTGAAACAAATATATATATATATATATATATAATATCTCAAATATGCAACCCAAGGAAAGACAAATTACGCACTAGTGCCTCTTCATCCAGTTTGAGTTTATAAGCGTTAGAATGACCTTCTAAGCGAACATAAGGTTCGTGATTTTATTTTTTGTTTTAAACAGACAAACGATGTTGCATAGCTAGTATGTCAACCGAATGTCCTTTTAATTTAAACAACAATTGCATTTTTTTGTTGTACACTTTCACTTTCTCAGAGTATCCGACTTGGATTTTGTTTTGAAAAAATCGTACCTCTAACATAGGTACTATAACCTAGAAGTTCTTCCCCATCTCCCATTGTCAGATAGCACGATAATGTTGATGAATTTTATCTTCTTCTCTTTCTCTTTTACAAAAGCATCTATTTTCGGCTTAGTAAATAACCTATCAGTTATAAACAATTTCAGTGTAATCAGTCATCATATATGGTGGGTGGCCTGATTATTCTTAGAAAAATTAACAATATACTAAGTAAACATCGTAAGGCATAGATCACACCCTATGTATAAAACTACCACACCAGGTCGCACAAGCTTTGCGATGAACATATAATATATCGCATGAAGATTTGTGATGGAATTTTCCGGAACGACATACATTGCACAATGCAAATATTCATTTTTGCATGTGTCGCGCAACAACAATGACTTTCATCGCGAGATTTGCGCGATTTATAGTTAAACATAAACTAAATATCTAAAAGTTACCTCCAACAGATACAAGTGCTCTTTGACGATGAAGTCTTTTAAAGAGCAGCCCAGTTCATTGTCTTCCATATTAGTTTGATGTTTGCTTGGTTTGTGGTAGAAAAATTAGAGTTTAATGCTAGATTGGATTATGTTTTTTAGTGTTGTATTAGAAGTTAAAGTTAGATTTATGGTAGGATTTGAGATTATGGTTAGTTTTTGTGAAAATGGAAATTACGTAAATACTTGGTAAACAAAGTGTATTTTTGGGTTTTTAAATTTTAGTTTGAAGGGGGGGGGGGGGTGGGGGGGGGGGGTAGGGTGAGATTACGTTTTCTAGTATATCCCTCTCATAATTGTTTATTTAATAGTTACACTATGTACTGGATTTGTGGTGTTTTTTTTAATTATATCGTGTAACATCGAATCTGAACCGAGTTGAATGATTGTACTAGATTTTATTAGTTCGGTATATGACAAGTTTATAATATCCAATTGCGTGTTTAAATTCAAACTATTTTATAGAATTTAGTTTCCATTCAACTCAATTTTTAAGGATCATTTCTCTTTTGTCGAGTATTTTTTTAATATCATCGATGTCGATGTTTTATATTTCTCGCGGATTATACGCGTTTCAACTCCTGCGTGTATGGATGTGTGTAATCTCAACCGAATTTCACAGGTAGTTCTCAAGTGACTTATTTACCTCTTAAACCTTATATCTTCACCCAAATACACCTCAACACCAAATCTACCTCACCAGACTGAGAGCTACTCTCATTTATAACAATACTTCTATTGGTACTATGAGAACGATCCAATATAAAGTCATCTCTTCTTGAAAGATCATCACCAACAACAAAAACTTGAGCGTGAAAGTTTTAACAACAACTGGGTCGTTTAGACAAAAAAGCAGTAACAAATATTTTAACAAGATAAGCCTCCGAGGAAAATACATTTGTAGAGGAAGTTGCTCTTATGGCCTTAGGAGCAACATATGTTATCTATGGATCAACAAGTTATGTATCAGCAACCTCCGTAAGAGAATCATCTTCAACTTGGGCTACATGCTGACTATAAGGTTTCATTTTTGGCAACTCAACCCGATCTTTTGCGAAACGGGTGTGCATATCTTCATCAACATCAGCTTTAAGCCTTAGAAGGTTTCACACAATATTTCCATACATAATAGTGTTTAAAATGACTTTTTTTTACCTTGGAATCATCAGACTTAAAATATTTGAAAAGAGTAAAAACATCAATGATTGTAAACCTTGAAGAATGAAGAATTTTGGCATCAATGCCAGTCTCGACTTATACACCTGAGACTGTAGATGTAGTAAACCTAGAAGAGTTAGGTCATAATCCACTAGTCATTAAGTTCTCAGCCAATAGAATTCCTTTATAATCATCAAACCATTTCCCAACGTCATTAACAAGAGTAACATAATTCTTCTTATCATAATGAAGGAGTTTTTTGAAGGTTTTTTCGGTATCTACATAGAAAAAATGAAAAACACTAAATAAAGATACGACTTATGAACAAAGAATAAGTTTAAACAAGAGAAAAAACATAAAAAGAAACGCTCACTTTTAGATTTGCAGATACATGAATATATTAACTTCTCCTCCTTCCTACAAATTTCCTAGTTACTTGAGACATAACAAAATCATTCTTCGAGTTTTTATCATAGTTTAGAAGATTATCAATGATGTTGCAACCACGTGTTATGATAATATATAAGTATACATTTCTTTTCCTACCATAATATTTTGAGAGTGCCAAGAAGTTTCCAATATTAAATATCTTAAAGACACGCCAAAAAAATAATAGAAACCATCTAGTTTCTCCACCTATTATGAACAATAAAGATGAGGCACATGGAAGTCTCCTAAAAAACTTTAAAAAGTCTTTGCTGAAAGGGAAATAAATGTGAACATTATAAATATAAATAAAGATGACTATCTTTTGATGAGATAGTAATTTTTCTTTCTTTTTAGAAATCAAATTTTAACACCAACAAGGATTCCCTATTCATAATTCATCCTAGAGAATATTCACCATTAATCTACGTATACTTTTAATTCTCAACTAGAAAGCTTTGCGGATTCCAGAAGTATCCCTTACAAACTGACCATCCATAGTCGTGGCCTTATAAGCCGGTTCAACCTTTACTGTGGCATGAGTATAGGAAGTGCCAACTTAAAAGGGGTTTAAGAGGTACCAAAAAAATTATTTTTTATAAGAAGACCAACATACCCAGATAAGGTAGAGATAGGAACATTTGTTGGAAAAATTGATACTATTTACAAATTATTAACATAAAAAACAGGATAAAGAATAGGATTATTACGAGGATTATGGAAGTCCACATATCTTTAAGAATAATCACTATTTCTATCTTCTTTGCTTGAACAAAGTTTTATGAAATGTGTTGGTATTTTCATTTTGACTATCAGATTCTTCAACATTATCTAATTCGAGCACGTAAGTTTCTAATTCCAGCTGTTTGTATATAAAAAAACAAAAACAAAAAAACAAAAAACTTTAAGAAATAAACAATATATTATAAAATGACAAGCTTCAATAAAAAAAGACAAAGGGGGAAATGAAGAGCATAAAGAAATCCTAAGAGACCAAATGGTAAGAAATCCGAAGAGAATAAATTGAGGAAGAAAAAGTGTGGACGCTTGAGATCCTCTTGACACTATGAGCAAATTATTACCATATTATGTTCTCCCTCCAAAATTTTATTACGTACAAGTATTGGTTATTGAAATATAGATTTTATCAAGTGTCTCATCTTGATCAAAAGTTATGTCGGGCCCAACCGCTATTGTCACCGTCATGTAAAGGGGATATAGTTGTATGACCTTGATGAATGTACTCCTTACCTCGAGCCTGAAAAAAATATATGGTGAATAAAATAATTTCAACAACCTCCACTTTTCTAAAAGAAATTGTGTTGCACGAGGGAAATGAATCCCCAAAGCTTGTTAAAGTAGAGAAGAAAGACAACAAAACCCATGGTTGTTGATGTTAAAATTCTAAAGATGACCAAAATGAATGAGGTAAAATGCATATGATTAATATCATGATGGAAATGCTAGAATGAGGTTGATATTTCCCGAAGGTTAGGAAATCTAGATGAGCGGATCATAAGATGAGATCTGAGAGTGATCATGCAAAGAAAAAACCAAAAAAGGATAAACTACAATAGTTATTTAAAGCCTGTAAAATTCTTTGCCGATCTCTCGATGATGTTTTTTATAAAAGCAATTATTTATGCGGATCATCTGTCGTTCCCTCAGAAGATGACATGTTGCTTGTGATCGTTTGCATTATGTCCATAAAAAAATTGGTCATTCAGGAATAGATTATTCAAAACCATCATAGTCCCGGCTAACCGAGTGCGAGAAAATGATTACTAAAAAAAGCAATCGAAGTCGATTATCATAACAGACTTGACGAGGTTGAAATATTTTTGTTCAATGTCAAAATTTTCATAGATAGATATTGAACAACTCTAATCAATCATAAAACAACAAAAAAAGTTGAGTATTCTTTTGAATATTTCGACTAAAAGAATAACAAATTCATAATGTAAAATAAAAAAAGTAAAAAAATTATTTATGTAAAATAAAAAAATCAAAATTGTTTTAACTACATCTAGATTTATAAATTATGACATGAAATAAATATTCATGTGATAATAACTCACAACTATTAAAGTCTTCTTTTAACAATATTGATTTATGCATTATATTATATATTTATACAAAATGAACATTGCTAGAATTTTGATATGAATTTATTTTAAATTACAATGTAAAATATTTTAAAAAATAAAACTGTTGTTTTTATTTCAAAACGAAAACGATATCAAAATAAACTTTGCTAAAAAATTGCATTATATCGATTCTGGTAAAATTTTGTTAGATATCAATTTAGACAAACTAAAATATTGCTAAAAGTTTATTCTATATCAACACTTTTGGTTAAATTTGTTCTTTTATTTTTTATATCAAAATTTTGATATAGTATTATTTAAAATACAATCTAAAATTTAAAGTTTATGTACAAAGTTTGAAAGAATCTATTTTATTTTTATTTTTATTTTTAAATGATTTAGAAAGTTTTTCAATTTTTTAAACGACACCAAAGACAGTAGTTGGTTGTGTATGCATTGAAATTACCTTTTTAAGTATCAACTCAACTATTATATGATCATTTAGTACCTAAGTTTCGTTTTATTACCTTTTAATATCCATTTCATCTATTAGACTTTCACTTAATACCTAACATTATTTTAATATTCTAATTACCCTCACCCTTCACTACCCTCACCATTCATCAACAACCACATAACCAAACTTTCTCTTTCTTACTTTTTCTTTTTATTTTATTTTTTAAAAGATCCATATCTTTCAAACCGGAGGTCGGAAAAAATATATGAAAGTACCATAGCTTTTGTATTTTTGAGATGAACAAAACTAGATCAATTGATGATATTTTTTATTTTTTTAAAAGATAAAATTTCACCAGTAACAACTCTCACGAAATAGAGAGAGTTGCAAAAAACTCTCACGAAACCGAGAGAGTTGCAAACAACTCTCAGGTTAGTTTTTCAAACAACTCTCAGATTAATACCGGTGAAGGTATTAACGTGTATATATAGTCGGGGGTATTTTTTCTTGACTCAAAACAGATTACTTCTTTAAATTGAATTAACATTTACAAATAAATATAGAAATTGGGAACTAAATGTGCTACAAACCAGCACACGACCAGGAGTAGTTATCTAAGTTTTATAAACTAACTCCACTAACTACTTGACTTACTGAATCAAATAAAACAAATACTTCCTAAATTCCACGTATTAGAACTTTGAGATTAACTGCAACACTCTCCCTCCTAATCTCAAACTCGTTTACTCAAGTTTTTGACTCTCAATAGTTTCCTCATGTTTTCAAACTTGACAGTAGCTAGCCCCTTTGTCAAAATATCTGCTCTTTGATCGTTGCTGCAAACATGTTTCAAGACAACTTCTCCTCGCTCTACACATTCCTTGATAAAGTGAAACCTTATGCCGATATGCTTGCTTCTACCATGGAACATAGGATTCTTAGCCAGGTCGATTGCAGATCGATTATCTATGCATAAAATCACTGGGCCAACAGCTTCATGTGTTATCTGACTAAGAATATTTCTAAGCCAAATACCTTGGCAAGCCGCTGCGGTAGCAGCCATGAATTCAGCCTCACACGATGATAGAGCAACACACTTCTGCTTTTGTGAGACCCAAGTGATAATACTCTCATTCAAGTAATAAACCATGCCTCCTGTGCTCTTTCTATCTTCAATTTGTCCACCCAAGTCACTGTCTGAAAACCCAATTAACACATTGTTGCCACTATTCTTTGTATACACCAACCCGTGTTGTATTGTTCCCTTAACGTACCTGAGTATTCTTTTCACTGCATCCTGGTGCCTTTTTGTGGGTTTTTCCATATATCGGCTGACTATACCCACTGAGTATGCCATATCTGGTCGCGTATAAACTAAGTATCGTGGACCCCCTACCATACTCTTGTAGTCTATAGCATTGACCAACTTTCCTGTCTCGTCTCGATCAAGCTGTTCCTTTGGATCCATTGGATACTTCGTTGGATTACAATCTGCCATGCCTGCATTTTCCAGAATTGTTCGTCCATAACCTGCTTGTTTTAATTCGATATATCCTTCTTCTTGTTCAACTTCTATTCTCAAGTAGTATCCGAGCTTTCCTATGTCGCTCATCTCGAACTGAAGCTTCATCTGGTTCTTGAAATCTTTGATTGCTAAGACACTCGTTCCTGTTACTAGAATGTCATCTACGTATACTCCAATAACCAAGCTGTTTTCTCCCTCCTTCCTTGTGTATACAGCATGCTCGTACGGACAACGAGTAAATCCAAGCTTTATAAGACATGAATTCAGTTTGGCGTACCAAGCACGAGGCGCCTGGCGAAGTCCATACAAAGCTTTAGACAATTTGTACACTAGGTGTTCTTGTCCATTTCTTTCAAATCCTTCCGGTTGGGAAACATATACATCTTCTACTATATCTCCATTCAAGAAGGTTGTCTTTATGTCGAGATGGTGTATTTCCCATTGATTTTTAGCTGCCAAAGCTAATAGCAACCTCACTGTCTCCAACCGAGTAACTGGTGCGTATACTTCATCAAAATCAATGCCATGTTCTTGTACATAACCCTTTGCTAAGAGGTGTGCCTTATATTTTACCACCTTCCCATTGGCATCCCTTTTTAATTTATAGATCCATTTCAGACCTATGATCTTCTGGCCAGATGGTAGACTCGTCAATTTCCATGTAACATTTACCTCAATAGAATCCATCTTCTGCCTCATTTCTTGTCGCCAGTTGACATCTTTTGCTGCTTGTGTATAGTTGACAGGTTCGTCTACCCCCATGAGCCATAATTCTTATTCATCAAGCTCTATTTCCTCCGTGACATTGTAAAATTCACTCAAAGGTCTGAATCGTTTTGGCTCTGTGCTATCATCGTAATTATCTCGATTGATTCTAGAAACAGACGACTGAGAATGTGGAGCCGATACCTGAGTGTTATTGTAGTTGTCATATCCAACAAATGACTCAGAAGACTCAGAAGCCCGAGATTGTGGTGTTGACGTCTGGGTGTTATTGCCACTATAGTTGTCATCACCATACTCCACGATTTCGGTGTCATCTTCACCTGTTTCATCAACCTCAGGCATACTTGCCACAATAAAACTCTCCTGTGTCTCCTCCCTATCTGCAATCACACTCCACGGCCATTGTTTTGTTTCTTCGAAAATGACATCACGGCTTATATGTATACGATCTTCCTTGGGATCATATAAACGGTATCCTTTAGTTCCAGGCTCTCTCCCCAGATTAACTAACTTTTTACTACGATCATCCAGCTTTGTGTTGTGCACACTTGGAGTTTTCATGTGCGATAAGCACCCAAAGACCCGTACATGACTTATTTGCGGTTTCCTTGTTGTCCATGCTTCATACGGCGTCTTACGTGTCAATGCTCGCGTGGGTAGTCTATTGAGGATGTATACCGAGTTTCTGACTGCTTCAGCCTACATCTTTGATGGCAATTGCATTTCCTTGAGACTACTTCTAGTCATCTCCACAATGGTTCGGTTTCGACGCTCTACCACTCCATTTTGTTGCGGAGTATAGGGTGTCGTGAGGTGTCGCTGAATTCCCGCATTCTCACAGTATTCTTTAAACTCATTAGAATTGAATTCACCTCCTCTGTCAGTTCTCAGCACCTTGATTCTTTTCTCTGACCCGTTCTCAACCAATACGCGAAACTTCTTGAATGATTCGAATGCCTCATCCTTGGTTCTTAGAAATTAAACCCACATAAACCTGCTAAAGTCATCAACTAACAAAAATAAATATCTGTATCCAGAGGTAGTAGTTGGAAATATCGGGCCGCACAGATCACCATGTATAAGTTCTAGTACTTTCTTTGCACTAAACTTGGATTTGGCTGGAAATACCTTCCTGGTTTGCTTTCCCATTAAGCACCCATCACACATAATATTTGGTTTTATTATCCTAGGAATTCCTTCTACCATCTGGTGCTTAGACATGAGAGCCATGGCTTGATAATTGACGTGCCCAAGACGGGCATGCCACAATCTCAAAATATCATCCGCTTTAGTCATCATGCATTCCTGTTTGTTAGTCTCAATAATAATTTTGTAAATTCGATTGGCAGATCGCTTTACCTTCATCAACAATCTGTCCCAATGATATGATGTTATTACGTAGACTAGGTATATAATACACCTCTCGTATCATATTTTCTTCTCTATTTTTGCACAGTAATATCACAGTGCCCTTTCCTTTTATCTTGACTTTTGAACCATCTCCAAAACACACCACACCAGATATACTCTCATCCAGTTCTGCAAACTTTCCTTTAAAACCTGTCATATGACTGCTTGCACCATTGTCCAGGTACCAGACATTCGATTCGCCTGCACATTCTCCACGCCTTGGAAATTGAGTAGATAGCAGTTTGTCCTCATTCATGAGCAGCTCAGACGAGTCTTTATCATGTTTGGCCAAGAGTAGGGCCATTTAATCATCTTCCATCGCAGCCAAATTTGCCTTCGCTTCTTGTGTTTCCTTGTTTTTACTTGGTTTCTTGCATTTTGAGGCGAAGTGACCATAGATATTACAGTTGAAGCATTTGATAACACTCTTGTCAAACTTTCCACGACCTCTCTGCCTTGTGGATCTGTCACCATTGTTTCGCCTCAGCCATTCTTCACGCGTTAATAGAAGCTTTTTGTTGTCTCCTTCTCGTTTAGCCCATTCCTCTTCTGTCAACATGAGTTGAATCTCCTTCATTTTTGTCCTTTCTTTTACTCGTTCTTCATGTGCCTTGAGTGAACCCACAGCTTCTTCGACATTCATGCTCTCGATGTCTCCAAATTGCTCCAGTGTTGAAGTTATCTGTAGGAATCTGGCAGGGACAGCACGCAGAAGTTTCTTTACGACGTATGATTCTTCCATCGTTTCCCTTAAAGCTCGAATATTTGTAAGCAGGCTATTCATTCTCATGTGAAAATCTTCAAATTATTCATTGTCACCCATATTCAGCATTTCGAATTTAGATTTTAGGGTCTGAATCCGTGCCTTCTTCGCTTTGTCTGCACCTTGGCATAATGTTCTTATCATATCCCAGGTGTCCTTCGCTGTTCTCTTGTTCGTAATTGAGAGCAATACATCTTCGGGAATTGCCTGATACACCATTGCTAGCGCTATCTTATCTGTCTTCTCCTCGACAGCAACCTTGGGATCTCTTGGCTCTACTACATTCTAGACCCCTTGCGCTTGCATATAAACTTTCATTTTAAGAGCCCAAGCCGTATAATTACTTCTATCCAGCATTGGGTAGCTCAGGCCGTACGGACCTCATTTTCCTTTGTTCACCTCCATCGTTAGTGAAACAAATACGTCTGCCAAGACCTTTAGGCTCTGATACCACTTCTTGACTTAAAACAGATTACTTCTTTAAATTGAATTAACATTTACAAATAAATATAGAAATTGGGAACTAAATGTGCTACAAACCAACACACGACCAGGAGTAGTTATCTAAGTTTCCTAAACTAACTCCACTAACTACTTGACTTACTGAATCAAACAGAACAAATACTTTCTAAATGCCACGTATTAGAAATTTGAGATTAACTTCAACATTTTTGTCCAAATTTTAGGTGAAGGTATTAAGTGACACTATCATAATTTCGAGTACTACTGGGCAATTTAGGTAGTTAACCCTTAATTAAAATCATCCAATAATAAAAATTAAATATTTAAAAAAAATTAAAAGATAAAAAAAAATCATATGTTAAAAACCAAAACAATAAATCCATACACTTGTTTTTTTGTTAGAATTTTAAATATTTATTTATAGTTCGTTAATTTGGACTAGCCATATATTATTAATATATGAGTATAACATTTTTATGAAGTAGTGTTTAATTTTTTTTTCCACGAGTAGCCGAGTTGGTTGAGTATGACATGCTTGTGACCAAAGGTCATGAGTTCGAGTCCCTCTACATACGCTTTCTCGGCTGAGCCTGTCACCTTGTGTGGTTTAGCTTCTGACGTTGGTTTGCAGGCTATCGCATCAGGCTGAGGGTTTACCCTGTGCGCACTCATTGCATTCTGAATAACGGTTGCGGATTCCCTAAAAAAAATAAAAATATTTAATCTGTTATATATCTATTGGAGAATTTTAAATATTGAATCAGATCCATACCCACCTGTCTTCCAAAACTTCCAATTTCTTTTATCACAAACCTAAACTAATTGAATTTAATATTAGACCAAGGTTGCTCTAACAAATTAGTTTGTTGGACACTCGGAGGGTGTGATAATCCGCCACATACGATAATTAAGAGAGGTAACATATTGGCTTGCCTTTTATATTTTATTGCCCTTTGATTGTTTGGATAATGCTATTTTTCTTTTTAAATTTTTTTTTTAAAATAAAGGTTACGTAGTTTATAAAGAAATATATATATTTAAATTAAAACATTTAATAAATAAAAAATAATTTTTTTACAAGATTACATAGCATTTTTCAGCGAGAGGCGACGTAATTAAATATAATAATAAAAGGTATAATAAAAACGTCCAGAGTAGTGTCCAAAAAATTGTTAGAAGATACTGTCAAAAAATTGAAAAAGCAATAAATAAAAACTAGATAAATAAGAGCATAAGGACAGAACGAAAAGAACATAAAACTCTCCTAATAATGTCTCGAAAGACGAGTGAATGCTAAACATGGAAACACAAGTCACGATTAGAACCTGTATTTATGAATCAACAACCAATCAACACCAGACATCGAAGAGAGTCGCATAGTAGATAAGGATTAGAACCTGTATTTATGAATCAACAACCACCCAACACCAGACATCTAAGAGAGCCGCATAGTAAATGGGGAAGAAACGATTGTCGAACATAAAAACCGAAATACAATTTTATTACGATATTAACCACTGAGATACATAAATAATCCGAATTCAGACACATAAATACACAAAAAACTAAAACTGAAATCACACTGTCAAAGTTTGGAATCCCAAGATCTAGAACTGAAACTCCAAGAACTAGATATGAAAATACAAGATCTAGAATAGACAACCTAAATACTAAGGGTGAAACTAAAAGACCTCGATACAACTGTACTACAACATTAACCATCCGACTACAGTAGAAATAATCCACACTCAAATACAAAGATCTAAAACTAAAAACACATGGTCTATATCAAGAATCCTACAATCTAGATCTGAAACTGCAAGAATTAGATCTGAAACTCCAATGTCTAAGAACATACCGCTCAAAACTAAAAGAAATATAAAAACCAAAGATCATTACAAATCACTCATTCATTATACAAAGAAAAACATAAAGACAAGATAAATATGGGGCTAAAAAGCACCCGTGGTCCCCCATGTTTACCACTTGTATCAACTTGGTCCCCTTCCTTCAATCATGCATAGAACACATCCTCATCCTTTTTTTAACTTGCAATTTTAGTCCCTCCGCACATGTGAAGCTTGTGAGCTTGACACGTGGCAGCTGTTTTTGTTGCAAGAATGGTCCCCCATTTTTTCTTCCAAAATTACCCCTTCTCGGTCCATCTCAGCTGCCATGTCAGCTGCACCCTCAGCTTTACTATTTACCATAAGTTTTTACTGTTTTACTAAAAAACTTACCATTTACCCTAACTTAACCCAAACCCGAAACCATATAGAACCCAGCCCAACCCGTAATAATAAAACCCAACCCGTTCATATTAATTACCCCAAACCCCAATTACCCAAACCCTAATACCAGACCCCTATTTTTGTTTGTTATCGTAGAACCTCTACTGCTAACTCAGACCCATCTTTCTTCCTCCTTCATTCATTCTTCTTTCCTTCACCAAACTCATGGCTTACTCCAGTGTTTCAAGAACCTCTGCTAACTCGGGTGGCGATGGTATTTGTGAATGCGGGTTACCCAGTATAACCCGGATTGCATCGACAGATCCAAATCGAGGAAGAAGATTCACAGGATGTAGCAATTTTGGTGTAAGTATTGTGTACAAGTTACTATATGTTACTTTGTTAGCCCATAATCTTCTTCTAAACTCTGATTTTGTAGAGAGGAGGGCATTGTCGTTATTTTCGTTGGATTGATCCCCCAATTAACAATGGGTCACAATCTGCTATCAATGGATTATTGAAGATGGTTTCAAGATTAGAAAGAGATTGTGAAAGGATAAAGAAGATTACAATTTTTCTGTTTGTATTGGTAGGGAGTATAATAGCACTTGAATTGCTTTCGTATGGTTAGTCTACTGTAATTGCTTAGCCACTGTAGTCTCTAAGATATTAAGAGAACCACTGTAATCTCTATATGTTATTTCGTTGGGTGGATGTTTATTATTTCAATGATAATTTACGATTTGTCATTCAATGTGTTGTAGTTGTAGATTTCTATTAAGTCTAAAAACCATTGATTTTAGCCTCTCTTAAGTCTAAAAACCATTGATTTTAGCCTCTGTTAAGTCTAAAAATCATTGATTTGAGCCTCTGTTAAGTCTAAAAACCATTGATTTTAGTCTCTGTTAAGTCTAACAACCATTGATTTTAGTCTCTGTTAAGTCTAAAAACCATTGATTTTAGCCCCTCTATTTGTGACATGTAAGTGACCCAGAAGTGACCTCTAAGTCTTCAAGACCTGTAATTTGTATAAAATACACATGTTACTTGGTTCAACAAATGGCTTGAAAGTTAAAATGTGAACCTGTAATTTAATGTATACAAATCTACATCATACCATGTGTACCTGTAATTTAATGTATACAAATATAGTGTATACTAAAATACCAAAATCGTTAGGAGACAAAAAACATATACAAAACACGTTTCATTAAATTAAACCATAAACTATCCAGTGTTTACCTAAAATTAAACTAATTTTAGTTACAAAAAACATCTAGTCGTCTAAACCTTCACAAAAAATCAGTTCCTAACTTGGTCTAAACATTCACATGATCTCAAAAAAGCCCCACATAGCAGCCTAACCATCCATAAGTTTACCAAAAAAAAACAGCACCATAGTTACATCAACTAATGAAGACAGAAACACTGGTTAAGGTTGCTTTCTCTTGTTGAGGTTGGAGGGAGCTTGATTTGCATCTTTAAATGTCTTCATTTCTCCTGTTCTCTTCCAACTAGTATGACGAGAGGTTATGTTGTTCTGAGAAGGAAATATACCACTTGCTTCCTGTTATATACAGTAGGAACCAATTCAACCATGGTTGCCTCCACTTGAAATACTATATACATAAACTTTAATAAAGTTAAGTTGAGAATCTTACAGGGTGGACAACTTTTTATATCTCCAATTGTCTACCACGTGAGTGGTCTCTTCTATCAACATAGTATACGAGATTATCCTACAATCAAGAAAACAAACAGCACTATTAATTGGACCACCAACAACCAACAACTAATTGGAACATCTACCGACAAGAAATGAGACCACCAAGTAACAAGAAATGGGACCACCAAGCAACAAGAAATGAGACCATATACCAACAACTAATTGGACCACCAACTAACAAGTAATGGGACCATTTACCAACAACTTATTGGACCACCAATCAACAACTTATTGGACCACCAACCAACAAAAATATACCAAACTCTACTACTTAAGCCCAATTGCATTCTTCAAAACAGTTATATATTCAATTGCAATTACATCACTCACACCAATCGGTTTCAAATGCAATTACAAGACTTACAGCAATCCCACAAAGCAACAACAGTTAAGGTTTTATATTACAAGCCCAAACCAACATGTAGTACATTACAAACAAGAACGGTATTAAAGAAGCAGTACTATGCAGCCAGTATCAAGCAGTACTATTATAATAGAGCGAACCAAACTTACATCAGCCATAACAGTTTGGTCCCCAACTCCACCTCTTCTCATCTGTTGTAAAATGGACCCTATGTAAGTTATTTAAGGCAATGGTATAATAAAAAACTAATAAAATCTAGAATTACGAAGTAGTTACTGTTATGACATTGTAATTCGACCCTCATGTTGATTGAATGTTCGATGTAGCTGCCGTTGGAGGCAGTGGAGTACTTCTTGGAGGTGGTGGAGTACTTCTTTGAGGCAGTGGACCTTCTGGAAGGTTTGTTGGGGCTGTTGGGGCTGTTGGGGTGGAGGTAGCACCTTCTGGAACGTTTGTTGGTGCTGTTGTTGTGGCGGTAGCACGTTCTTGAACGTTAGGTTGGGCTGATGGGGTTACGGTTGGACATTTACGTCGATTGTGTCCACTACGCCTGCAAAGACCACATCGGTTAGTGTTATGTCTCTTAGACAACCTTGTTGTGCTAGGTTCAACAGCTGATGGTGGTTGGAGTCTTTCGGAAGGATCTTTCCTTCTGGCTGTTTGTCGTCTGCCGCGAACAACTTTTGCTGGAGGAGCTGTTATCGGTTCGCAGGTGGTTGAAGGCCAAAGCATAGACCTGTTGATAGAGTTAATAGTGTGATAGTAAATCCTTCTCTGCGTTGCAACGTGGTAACAGTCAGCCACGTAGTCAACTGGATCATGCTCAGCCAAAAATATTGTCGCACAGCATGACAACATGGAATTCCTGACAGCTGCCACTTTCTACACGCACACTCCCGTACTTCTAAATCCACCACAAACTGGTTACTTCCTTCCCTCACTTGGAACTTCGGTCCACCTGTTTCTCCTACATAACAACTACCAGCCACGTTGATAATCTTACTCAGCTTCTTTTGGATTGCCGGACAGAGTTTGTGATCCCACTTCGCCATTGGCTTACGCTTCTTTACTATGCGAGCAATTGTTTGTTCTCTGATCCCCTCCAGCAATGTGATCACCCCTTTACCTCTGTAATCTAAAATGACAGAATTGAAGGTTTCAGCCAGATTACTGGTTTGCATGTAACATTTGTTCTCTGCGTCATAATGCGATCTTGTCCACTGCGATGGAGGCTTCTCAAGCAGCCACTCATATGTTGCTTGGCTGCATCTCTTAATTTCCTCCATGTGATAGAGGAACTCTTCCACAAACGTCGACTTAGCACATGCCCAAAAGAGGTTGTGTTCTTGTTTACCGGGGAATGTCTTTTTCAGGTTGGCGTATAAGTGTTTAGCGCAAAACCCATGCTCCGAATTAGGGAACAATGCTACCAATGCAGGAACCACACCCTTCTGTTTGTCAGATATCCAGGTGAAACCACCACCATTCTGGATATTCAAATCCTCTCCAATGAGTTGGAGGAACCATTCCCAACTCGACCTGTTTTCTGATTCAACGATAGCCCAAGCCATTGGGTACATTTGGTCGTTAGCATCCACTGCCACCGCAACCAGTAACTGTCGTCCAAAAGGGCCTTCCAAGAAACAGCCATCCAAGACGAGAACAGGCCTGCATCCCGAACTAAAGCCCTTTTTACAGGTATCTAAACAAACATATACGCGTTCAAATACCCCCTGCTGACATTTGATCACAACGGTTGACCCTGGATTGCCACTAAGTATCTCAAGGCTGTATTGGCGTAATTTTTGGTACTGCATCACGTCATCCCCCATAATAACACTAAGTGCCCTGTTCCTTGCCCTATACGCCTTGCATCTACCAATCTTCACCAAGAATTCTTGGTTTACATCCGCGATCAAACTCTTGATCGACCAATCTGGGTCTGTCTGCCACCTATTCATGTAATGTTTGGCCAGCCACTGAGTTGTAACGTTCCTGTTTTTGTTAGTTGGGCCACACTGATGTTCATCCAAGAAGGTCTTGATCCTCCAAACTGGTTCGCACCCTCTATTACTTGCGTAGATGTACCACTTGCAGTTGGCTTGGGTACACTTGAATGAACACCGCTGTTTGTTATTCTTTAATATCTTGATATTCCTTCTCTGTTTAATTATGTATTGCCTAATGCTGTCTTTGAACTCTTTCGACGTTGCAAACTCAACTCCCACCTCCAACTCAAGGAACCGTATCTCTGTCTGCATCCTGAAACCTCTGAGCTAATGGGAGAGTCTTCTTTAGGACCAGTCAGATTGTCACTGTTGACATACTCTTCTTCTGAGCTAATGTCGTTATTCATTTCCCCGCTTGCGTTGGAGACAATGGAATCAGTTTCACTTTCGCAATCTGTTTCTGGTTCGTAATCTGTGTCCTCACTCATGCTGTCTTCACCGTGAGCTTCAGTCTGTTTCGACTAAGCTGGTGGAGATTGCTCGCTGAAATAAATTTGTGACAGGTCGATTTCAGCGAAGAACGAGTCGTCGATGTCGTCGAAACTAGTTGCACCAGCCCCACCAGCTTCTTCACCACCACCTTCTTCATTTCCCACAGCCTCTTCACCACCAACCTGTTCACCACCAGTCTCTGCCCCATCATCATCTGCCACAGCAGTCTCTGCCTCTATAGCCTCTTCATCACCAACCGGTTCACCACCAGTCTCTGCCCCTATAGCCTCTTCACCCACAACTTGTTCACCACCAGCAGCCTCTTCCCCTATAGCCTCTTCACCCACAACTTGTTCACCACCAGCAGCCTCTGCCCCTATAGCCTCTTCACCCACAACTTGTTCACCACCACCAGCCTCTGCCCCTATAGCCTCTTCACCCATAGCTTTTTCACCACCAGCAGCCTCTGCCCCTATAGCCTCTTCACCCACAACTTGTTCACCACCACCAGCCTCTGCCCTTACAGCATCTTCAGCACTAGCCCCACCAGCATCATCACCAGTATCATCTTCACCATCTACATTCACCCTAACACTGTCACCACCTACTGAACTCTCATCAACATCTACAGTATCTACACCAGCAGCAGTCTCATCGACATCGCCAAACACAACATCAGTAAAACTATAGTTTACCCCCAAACTATCAGCCACAATTAGACTGCTGTCACCCTCAACATCCACAGTTGGAATAGCCGTTTTGTTTCTTACTTTCGCTGGAGAAACTACTTCTAGAGGGGGTGTCCTATCACAGAAAATGTTAAGTACCCTATCGGTGCCAATCTTTTTTGTTACCTCGTAGCAGTCCACATCTGTCTCTAATATGCTGAGAGACGTGCTTGAACTCGGCAGCGAGTACGCGAACACAAAATGTCCCCCTCTTCCTGAAGCTTTTGTTAAGTTATGTATGGAATGGAGCTCCAAAATCGAGAGTTTATCGGCACTGATGAAGTCTACGACCTCTGACCTGCCCCCCTACGTACTTGAGCTTCTTTTGGCCAGTTAGTTTACCATCGAAATGGTAATTGACAGCAAACAAGTCGTCATTTGCACCTGAGAAATAAGTAAAATAACGATAACATTTAGCATCCTAGTTTATCACCAGTTTGTATACAATTTTTCTAGACATGGAACATTAATCAACAAACAAATCATAACCCAGCAACATACACAGCCCCACTACAATTTTCTAGACATGGAACATTAATCAACTAACAAATCGTAACCTAGCAACATACACAGCCACACTATAATTTACACACCAATTTCAGTAGCATTTAAAGATAAAACCAACAACATTAAACTCTACCAACAACATACACAACCACAATTTACACACCAACATTACACTCTACCAACAACATACACAGCCACAATTTACACACCAACATTACACTCTACCAACATTACACCCTACCAACAACATACACAGCCACAATTTACACACTACAACACCAACAACATGCACAACCACACTACAACACCAATTTCATTCAAATTTCAATAGCATATCACCAACAACACACAATGTAACAGCAAGAACACACACTAACAACACTAACAACAGCATGAAATTAACTCGATTTTATTTCGATTTAACAAAATTAACTGTAAAACATTAACACAAATTAACACACAACGTAACAGCAAGAACACACACTGTAACACCAACAAAAGTATCAACTTGTATCGGTTTTCAATTCCATTTTGAGTAACAAATCTATCAACCCATGAAAATATAAATACTAATATGGAAAGCTAACCTCTGTATAAAATCTTTTCCATGGTGAAAACGCTGCTTCGACTTGTCACAGCTTTCTGGGTTTGGGGAACCTGGGTTTGGGGAAACTGGTTCTAATCGATGATGGATGAAGAAGTCGCCTTGATGGAATAGATGCTAGTGTCTGAAGTCGTAATAGGGTTTACTGATGAATGTGTTACTCAAAATGGAATAAAAATCGATGGAATCGATTTAGGGTTTACTCATGAAATTGTCTGAAGTCGCTTTAGGGTTTACAGAGAGGAAGAGAAACTGGTTCCAATCTTGATGGAGTCGATGATGGCTTCAGTAGATCAGAGAGGAAGAGAAAGTCGTAAGGTATGGAGAACAATCGAGGTTGTCGCGTTTTGGTCTCTCTGGATAGGGATTGCTTTGAGATTTCTGAGTTTCAAATTTTGGAGGGAGAAATTAGGGTTAGTGAAAATTGGGGAAATTGGGGTATGATTTGGTTGGATAATTGGGGTAAACGGGTCGGGTTTGGTTATATTGTAGTGGGCTGGGCTAGGTTTTATTATTACGGGCTAGGCTGGGTTCGATATGGTTTCGGGTTTGGGTTAACTTAGGGTAAATAGCAAAGCTGAGGGGGCAGCTGACGTGACAGCTGAGATGGACCGCGAAGGGGTAATTTTGGAAGAAAAATTGGGGGACCATTCTTGCAACAAAAACAACTGCCACGTGTCAAGCTCACAAGCTTCACATGTGCGGGGGACTAAAATTGCAAGTTAAAAAAAGGATGAGGATGCGTTCTATGCATGATTGAAGGAAGGGGACCAAGTTGATACAAGTGGTAAACATGGGGGACCACATGTGCTTTTTAGCCTAAATATGGAAGAAAAGAAACAACTAAATGTAACAAAACTGACAATAGAAGAGCGTAAGCACTAACAACGAAAACAAACCTCTAAACAAAAAAGTTGAGGATAAAAAAACAACCATAAAACAAACATCTAGAATTATAATATATTTTTTAAACTAAATATATGAAAACTATTAAGATTATTGATTTGATTTTTGTAAAATAATTTTAAATGACATTAATTAAAATATTGTTGAAATAGACGGTGTTCATAATTTCTTTATATTATGTATGGTATTTGAATATTATAACCTAAATATTTAAACTGAAAACAGATTATAAAAAATTTTCAATATTAAAGTTATAAAAAAAACAAACAGTAAAGTTTATACAATTTCATTTGATAGACTATTTCCAAGTATTTATAGACTTGATATCTTATATATTCATGTATATTTTATGAATAATGTTATAAATACTTAATTGAATTTTATGAAATTGTATGATTGTAAATAAATTTATTATTTATATTAAAAATGATAAATAACTCGCAATATATTTTTTTATTGATTTTATTTTTTTATGATATTTGTTTTGTGAGTGGGGTTCCGACTAAGGTGAATTCTTCGTGGCGTCCTAACCTAACCAAACATCATCAGTGACGTTGTACGGGGTTTTCAACCCCTTCCTTCAATTTTGAGCCCTTCTTAGGGAGCGAACTTAAGAGATGTGTAGTACCATCTGAATCCATATGGACAACCTCATTACTACATAAATCCAAAAATACTAAGTCCTAACCAACCCAATTAAAAATTTACAAAGTATCCAACCAGCTTCCGTGGCAGAATGGTGATGCTGAGGATTTCTCTTAACTTTAGGGAATGTAAAAGTACGATGGGTTTGGAGACCTTACACACCATATCAAGAAATTCAAGAATGTAAGACTCAGTTTGGCGGAACTGGCCATCTATGTTGTTATACATTCTGTATAACTTTCATGAGAAGTGCTATAACATGGTTCAATCAATTATCTATCAGTTAAAAGTTTCAAGACACTATCGTCCTTCTTTAAACATTAGTTTTTGAGATAAATGTCATAAAAAGAGATGGGGACTATATCATATCCTATACACATGATTGGATTGAGAGCTTAGAACTTATAATCAAGGTTTTTTAGAGATAAAGAATAACCTTGAAGATTTTCATGAGACTGTGTTATGTTTTTCTTTCAAAGAAGGGACTCTGTCGGGTTTGGTGGCAGAACATATAATGAAAACAAAAAGTTTGACCATTGGGACCTTACTAACTCATATGGAGTCACATATCAAGGCAGAAGATATAATGCAGTTAAAGGCTAGGACAAACCACCAACCTCCTACCCATTAAAGTCTAACTTCAACATCACCAATGGTACCCTACCATCCACTTTATATCCTTGCCGATTAGCCATAAGACATTTAGTTAATTAAAAATGCGAGCTCAACCTCAGATTCGGTCAAGCCTAAAGCTTCAGGTTTGAACTAACCGTAGAGACATATGAGGAAGATAAAGTGGCTATGTACATAATACAGATTCTAGTAACTCGGGAAAATGAGGAACAAACCATGTTAATTTTGAATTTTTTTGAAGATGAGACCATTGAACAATGAGAGGGTTACCTAGACTCATATCCCAATAGAGATGTAATTATGAATATAGCTTAAATAATTTTGTTATCACAAGTTAATTCAAGAAATAGGTACGTTTTTTATCTTGAGTTCTAGTATCAATGACATACTTTTGTTCACCAATGATTTTGTTTGATATCGAACCTCATAGAGCCTTGAGTTTATTAGTACCAAACGAGGACATAAAAGTATTTAAGCTTGGCAAGACAAAATTCTTCCAAATTGGCACAACTCTTTTAGGTCCTCCGAGCTATTTTTCTATTATTTTAAACTAACAATACCTCGAGAAATTATTTATCATAAGCTATGAGTCAACCCAAGTGTTCAACCAATCCTCCAGAAGTGAATGAATTTATCTTTTAAAACATCATAGGCCACTATGGACGAGTTAGATAGGTTAACGAGTGCCAACCATATACATGAGTCTACCTACCCAATCAAAACTGCCATCCGAGTTTTAATTCAAAAGAAGAACGAGAAGTGGTGAATGTGAACTATGAACGTCGTGCTAATGATAAATTAGTTGGTACATTCAACTTCATGCAACAATATCTTGTTACTCACAAATTTGTATTCAGAGTACAACCAGATTAGACGCACCCGACGGATCAAGAATGCATTACTTTCATTACTGATCGAAGCCTTCATTGCTATTAAGTCATACTATTCGGATTGAATAATATACGTGCTACTTATGAAAGAGTTGTAAACAAAGATTTTGCTTGTCAGATAGGCGCAAGTTGGAAGTTTATATTGATGATATATTTCTTGAGATCCTCGACGATGCCGAACACATAAGAAATTAGAAGAGATGTTCACATACTTAAAATTTATCAACTTGAAGTTGAATACAAAACAGTCTGATTTTGGGGTTTGGTCATGCAAGTTCTTGGAATACCTAGTCAGCAGAATGGGTATAACAACATATCCATCACAACTGATAATATTTGTGTCTATGCACCCTCCCAGGTCAATCAAGGAAGTCCAAGTGTTGGTTGAGAGGATAACAGCCTTGAATAGGTTAATATTTCGTTTCTCAAATAAGTTTCCAAACGATGAAAAAGTTTAACCATTTCTAATGGTTTGAAGAATGCAAGCAATTGTTTAACAATATAGAAAAACATATGTATACTCTAGAAGTTCTTTCAAAACCCATACCATGTGAGACAATTTATATCTATATTAGAATATCAGATTATACCATTAGTCGTGCTATCCAATGAGGTAACGAGGTGTCCGAAACTAATATAACATGTAAACAAAAGCATCCTAGATGCATATACAAGATACATCCAATTGGAGAAGCTAGCTCTCATAT
Source organism: Limnanthes douglasii subsp. nivea (assembly GCA_036936605.1). NCBI lineage: Eukaryota > Viridiplantae > Streptophyta > Magnoliopsida > Brassicales > Limnanthaceae > Limnanthes > Limnanthes douglasii. The sequence continues at coordinate 1,298,071 of JAUPFV010000001.1, forward strand.
TGGTAACAATTGCAAAAAATGAGACGCTAATTCAGGGTCATTTCATTATCATCCAAACCTTAACCTGATTAGGGAAAATTCCCACTATATCATATTTCGTTATATCTGAGGTAAACTTAATCAGGGATAATATTAGATAAACGTGATATTATAGAAAGAAAGGCATTGTATGGTAAGGAAATAAGATGAGTTGATATAAAAAGATAAGAAAACATAAAGGCCGGTTGATGTTAATGATTTATACATGTTGAGTAAAGAAGTCCAAGATATATGAAAGATGATGAGCTAAAACACCTTCTTTATAAACAATAAATAAGTCTAGAAGATACAAGAAAAATAAAAAAGCTTCTAGTCTATTAATATTACTTAAATACCATGGACGACTAAGTGACATATTTTTCAGAATGTAAATATTTCTAATACCTTATTTCTTAGATAAAATATGTGTGTTCATCTTTAAAAGTTGTGTTCATCTTTAAAAGTTCTATAAATATAGTTGTAGAACTTTATTTAAAGTTTATTAATTTCTGAATAATAAAATTTTAGTTTATTTCTCTTAAACTCTTGAGTTGTTCAGTCTTATACACCTTTTGTATTTTCTTTGATGAGGTTAATTCTCATCATATTTTGGTACCGTCTGTGGGAATAACTATGCATAATTTTAGCCCAAGCAAGCGGTTATGACTTGATCGAGAGTATAAATTGACGTTTCTCATGGGAAATCAGTTTGTGGCTCACCGTCTGTGGTTTTGCATCCGTTGAAATCCAATTTAGTTTATCCAGCTTGTGGAAACATAGGGGTAATAGCCAATTGTTTGTCATCATCTGTTAGTGTTACATCTTCAATTGTTATTACTCGAAACAAAAATATTATTTCGCCAGGTAGTGAAAGTGCTGATGTACATGGCAGACAAAAATCTGTTGATCAACGTGGGAAATGCTAATATTTTATTGCTAGCTGGTGAAAATGAAGATATATGAGATAAATATCCAAAAACTGGTCTAGTTGTTGATGAATCTCCAACATTAAGTAACATGTTAAATAACGAATTAAATTCTCAAATATCCATTAACATACATATATTAGGATTATAATTGAGTGAATTGTGGCACGATAACATATATCTACTATTTTACGAATGAAAAGAGTAAAGAAGATCGTACTATGATGGAACTTATGTCTAAAGTTTTTTAATAATTAATTGCGAAAGTGATGGCTAAGGATAATGATAATTTAGTGAACTTTGTTATGAATGAAGATCTAGTTCATAATGATGATAATGAGGTAATGATAATTTATGAAAATTAGGAGCATTATAGTAATAAAAGGGTCACGAAGGAAAACCTTGTTGAAAAGAAAGAAAATATGCTTGAAATTCATCAGGACATATATAAAAGAACAAAGTTAGCCTCGTACACGTTGGCACAATCACCTTTATCTCAAGAAATTTTAGAATGAGAATTACTAAGGAAATTTGACCCTAATAAAATAGATAAATATGACGGGACAAGTGGTCCAAAGTATCATCTAGAGTAATTCCGAAATACGATACTAGGATTCAATATTGATGATACTCTTCTGCGCCGAACTTTCTCTATGAAATTTGGAAGAAATTCTTTATCATGGTTTAAAATTTTGGTTTTATGATTAATTTTTATTTTCAGGAACTTTAGAGTGCTTTTAGAAGTCAATTTGTTAGGAATAAAGTCATTAAAAAGGATGATGATTACACTATGAATTTTTTTCCAGGGAAGAACCAAATTATGAAGAACTTATGTTCAGAGGTTTTTACAAGAAATGAATACTTTATAAGGTTGTTAAGAAAGATTTTATGTAGTTGTGTTTAAAGATATTTCCTTAAGATTCGATAAAATTTCCAACTTATAATATAGGAGATATGTTATGAAGGTTAGAAATGTTTATTAAAGTTAATGAATCTAGAAGAGGTTGAGGTGTACCTAGTAAAGTTCAGGAGGAGATATGTGAAATGATTGAAAGAAGGCTAGTAGAGGAGGTAAGAAATGATGAAGCTGAAAAAATACAACCAAATCAAGCTAGATTTTCTTATTATGACAACGCGAATATGAGGTTTACACCACGTATTAAAGGGATATCTACAATATATGACGAGACTGGAGATAAATTGATTTATACGCCTCATAAAATGATTTTTTCTTCACAAAATGAAATATCAAAGATATATTTTTTGTGCTTATCATAATAAGCTAGAGTTATGTACTATTTCAAAAAGAAACACTTTAGTTTATTATTATTTTTTTCATATGAAGAAACGACCTAAACCATTGTTTATATTTAATGATGATGATTTAAGATTATTAGTAACTTCACATGAAGACGCTCGGTAGAAAAGGTTGTTGAAAGTAGGACATATAATAGAGTCTACGTATTCGACACTAATAAAAAATCCAGTGTTAGTTAAAAAAACTGGTCAATGAAGAATGTGTGCAAACTTTATGGATCTTAATAGATCTTGTCCGACCAATCCTTTTTCTTTGTCTCGTATTGCTCAATTCGTGGATAATACACCGATTCATGAGTTCTTGTCATTTATGGAGGCAAATTTGGGTTATAATCAGATAATATGTATACTAAAGATGAGAGAATATTATATTCATGACTCAGAGGGGTTTATACTGTTATCATGTGATGCCTTTTTGGTTAAAATGTTGGGTCAACATATGAGAGGCTTGTGAATCACGTATTTGCAAAAACATTATACAAGAACATGGAATCATATATTGATGTAATTATAAAACATAATGATGAAGATAACCATATAAAGGCATTATCAGAAAGATTTTATAACTTGCGCAAATATAACTTGAAGCTCAATCCTCTCAAATGTTCATTTGTTGTACGAGCTGATTTTTTTTTGAGGTTTGTAATAAGTATAAATGGGTATTAAGGCTGATCCCAAACAAGTAAAGATAGTTTTGTATATGAGTTCATCAATATCAATGAAGAGTACTCAAAATTGAACATGTCAGTTAGAAAATTTATCTCGTTTTATCTCACATGCATCTAGTAAAACTCTTATGTTCTTTGAAATTTTTAAAGGAGCAAAAACGTTTGAATGAAATGATGAATACTCCAAAGATTTTAACAATTTGAAGAAATATTTGGTGTTTACAAGAATTCTAACTACACCAATAGAAGTGAAGTCTTTGTATTTGTATTTTTCGCTTTCAAATATTTCTCTAAGTAATGTTTTTGTATGAGAAGTGGATCAGATTCAAAAAACAGTTTATTATATTAACAAAAACTTTGATAAAATTTGGTAAAATTGACATTGGTATTAGTGGTAGCAGCAAGGAAAATGCGCTCGTACTTTCAAAGTCATGTTACTATAGTTCGTATAAGTTCTTCTCTCAAGAATGTTCTTCAAAAGTAAGATATTTCAGGAGTTCTTATGTGTTAGTCAACTGAGTTAGGGGAATGAAATTCATTTTTAACCTCGTACAACTATTTAAGCACAATAATTTTTGTATTTATTATTGAGTTTCATGAAGAAAATATTTATGAAGAAGAAAATGTAAAGGAAAGTGTATAAACAAACTATGAATGGGTTATCTGAGCTGATGGATCATCTAAATAGAGGGGGGGGGGGGTTGAACTGGTGTTATTTTGGAAACTTCTTGTGGTGAATAAATTAAACATGCAATTAAGTTTGCGTTTGACGAACAAACAATGGAGAAAATTATGAGGTTACTTTTGCGAGTACCTCGTATTTATGGGGCAACAAATGGTAAGATCATTTTTGATTCACTATTGGTTATAAGTCAATCTAAGGGGTTATATGATACAAAGCAATAAAACTTGAAGGGTTCTCAAGAAATGTTGAAGAAAATTATAAGAATAATTTGAAAATGTTATATTTGAGAAAGTGTCTCGTGAGTTGAATTTTGATGCAAATATTTTGGCTAAGTTTGGCTGTTTGGGGAGTGAAAATATAGAAGTTTTCTTGATAATTTAGGTGAAGATTAGGGTAAAAAATACTTATCATATTTTAAAGAAAAAAAAGAGATGTGTGAAAAATCTTTAGCTCGAGATTTAAGTGTAAAAGTAACAAAGTATTTGGGTATTGACAAGGTTATTTCTAGAAAAAAACATAACACAACCTTTATTAAGATGTTTAGATAAAGACGAGGCATTATTTATTCTAAGTGACCTACATGAATTGGTGGCTGGATCTCATTGTGGATATAAGAGTTTGATTAGATATTTTTTGTTGGCATGATAATTTTTGCCCCGTTTAGCATTGAATGCTAAAGTTATGGTTCAAAATTATGATCCTTATGAAAGATTTTCTAATACGAGCTATCTGCCAAGCGAAGTTATGACTCAAGTTAATTCCTTTTGCCTATTTGATAAACGAGGAATCGATTTGGTGGGTATTATGCTACAAAGACAGAAAAAGACAAATTTTGATTGTTACAGAAGACTATTTTACTATATATCAAATTATCAAACATGACTATAATTCAAATTCATTATATGGCCACAAGGGCTAAAACTTCCTATATCGTAAACTCTCTAATTAAAACAGATGATTAACTTAAGTAATAAAGTTATACAAGCTACAAGAAAAATAAGAAGAATATTATAAGTGAATAATTTTAGTATATGTGGATTATGATGGAATAAAGGAGAAAAGTTGTTTGATAGATAATTTAAAACATGATTAAGAATAAAGTTGAGAAAATTATCGATGTCCTTATACAAGCTAAGTTAAATTTTAAAAAAGATAGAAATGTTACTTCATGCATGTGTAAAAATATTAAATGGTAGTAAAAAGTAATTAAAATAGTAGATAACTGGGCATCATCAATAAAAAAAATCATCGTCAAGGTTATAATCATTAAAAAATAAATATGAGTAAGTTAAAGTTTGAAAATAATAGATATACAACCAAAAGTTATTAATTCTGATTGGTAGGATTAGATTCATTTTCGTTGCTATTCTTTCTAAAAGAGTTGTCGCGTGGGGGAACTTTAGTGTTGTCATCAAGAAATGTATCATATTGTTGTTTCTGTTGTTTAAGTTTTTTTCATTAAGAGAGTTGTTGATAATTTCATCATTATCATATTCATCTTCTCTATTACTTGAAGAAAAATATGCAAAAAATTTGCAATTTCATCTTCAGATTATAATGTCAGTTGATGACCTAAATTTATCTTCAGATTTGCTTTCTAAATTCCTATAATTAGGTATTTCTTTAAATTATAAAAAAGTATTCCAGTCATGTTTAATGCATCATATTTTTTATATGTGGTTAATGTTCCAATCTCTTTTTTCTTTTCGGAAAAAAAAATCATCAATCTTATCTTTGAGTTCTTTGATTTATTTATCAATGTCAATGATAAAACTGTTGACTTTGGATATCAAATTTTTGTATGAAGTATTTTCTTTTTTAAACGAATCATTATCCTTTTTCACAGCCTCGTATATTTTATTCAGATTGTTCAACTCATATTTAAGAGAGTTAAATCCGTCAATAAAAGATAAGGGTGTGATTGACTATGAAAGTAGTTATTTGTGTCAACAACACATGTTCTTTTTAGCAAGAAGAACGCAATGTAGTAACTCTGAAAAAAATAAATATGAGGTGTAAGTAAGTATAAGTAAAATTTAAGGCGATTTTGGGAATAACTTTGTATATGCTGAATCTATAACGATTTTGGTCAACAAGAGATAAAGGTGTGATTGACTATGAAAGTAGTTATTTGTGTCAAGAACACACATGTTCTTTTTAGCAAGAAGAACGCAGCTGTGAGGTTTATTTTAAAGTGAGGGTAATTTTATCAAGTGTTTTGGAAAGTTTTTAGAGTATTAAATGTTTGGGTGTTTTGTAGTGAGAGATTTGAGCTGCGTGGTTGTATTAAATGTTCATTACCCTCATTAATGAAAGTGGTTGAGGTATTTATACCCTTAATTATGGACTCATGGGCTTTCGGGTCGAATTATGAAAACCGGGTCAAGTTTTAAAGACTCATTTACTTAATAAGCTGATTAGCACCTAGCTTAGTCAAAAAATGTTTAGTCATTTTATACTTTTGTCCTGTCCAGATAGTTCAATGGGGAGTTTATGTCTGAATTTCCCTTGTCCGGAAATCTCAGTAAGCAGTGGTGGATTTATCCGGACTCATCAGTAGCCCTTTTTTTAGGCTTTGTCAAAAATATTTGGCGGGACTAAAAAATTCACGTAGTCAGTGACGATATTTTCCAACCCGTTTGTGTGTCTGGTTCGAGGTTTGTCCGGACTGATTTCTTCTCAGAATTCTAAGAGTTTTTCTTTGGATCGTGGGACACGTGTCGCATTCTGATTCGACCTACCAACTATTTTTTTACCTAGATCGGCGCTCCCACTAAACTTAAAAAGTAACACTTGTATTTAATATTTACCACGTTAGCGCTGTCTTCAATCATTGCTCGAATCTCTTCGTCTTCTCCTAGGTATCAGTTGCTTTTTTCTACCAATATATAAACCATTTTCTTTCACTGTTTCATTATCTTCATCACTCTAAATTTTTTTTACAGAGCTTCCACCCTTTCTTTCAAAATTGTTCTTGGTTAGTTTTATGTTCACGGCTAGAAATGCTCTTGTAAAAGGCAGTTGGTTGAATTTTTCCGAATTAGAGAAGGCAAAGAAATTTGAACGAGAGAGGCACATTGTTGCTGGGCTCCCAGTCTCCCCAGGCAATCAAATCTGAGAAACCATCCCAAGAAGCTGATCAAGGATCATATTCTACTAGAAATCCGACACCCAAACGGTTGTTTAAACCTAGTCTTTCTCCAATCCCTTCAGGCTCCTCTGTTCAGGAGTCCTAACCTTCGACTACCCAAGAAAACCGTATCGGGCGTTAGAAAACCCTCCTATTGTATAGCCATGGGATCTGATATCGAAAAATCCCCAGATAAATCGAATCTGCGCCGGACAACTCGCTTGGTGAAAGCCCAAGCAACTGTCTCACAATCAAAGCCCTCCAAACCGGAGGCCTCTAAATCAGCATCCAAAGATAAAGCCTCCGGATCGGAGATATCTGTAAGAACCCCAAGAGATAAGCCCTCCGGATCGGAGGCAACCAAAGTAGCTTCTTAAACAAAGTCCTCCGGAACTGAGCCCCAACCGGACACTAGGCTTCTGGAAAAAACTGGCGCTCAACCATCTGGACAGACCATTGAGCCACAAGCTGACATCATTCACTCCTCTGATGGAAGATAGTATCAAAGAGGCCCCCTTTGAAACAGAAGCCTCAGGGCAAACTGGGGATGTTGCCTCAGACAGGAAAGGGAATGGCAAAGTGAAGGTTGGAGCGGCTCATCAGGATCCTCCGGAGTGCTTGGAGGGCAAGGTAGGACTTTACTTCCAGAAGGTCAACGTAAATTATTTGTTGGCCATGCAGAACATCAATTATATTTATACTCATACTGCCGAGCTGGGCCGGATCTGGACAAAGTGGGGGATCCCAGAGTAAATGAAGGTGAGGATTCTAGGTACCCTAGAGACTCCAATGGACTACAAACTTAATGAAGTGGTCATCTACAGCGAGCTATTCAACTGGGGGCTCAGATTCCCCTTAGACCTAGAGATCGTCAGGTATTTTCACCTGATTAAGCTTTGCCCAAGCCAATTAAGTCCAAACGCTTAGTACTCCCTCCTTGACTGCATAATGGCATCGAGGCTGTCCGGAATCCGTCTCCCTATGGAGCAGTTTGCCGCTGTGGCAAGCCTGTGTAAAAATAATCACATCCCATTCTATCACCACAACATGGGAGACAATTTCAAAGTGGTAAATGATTTATTGGAGTCGGAGAAGAATTGGAAACCTCAGTTCCTATTCATCAGTGGGTCATGGGAGAATGGGAGAAAGATCAAAGCCAAGACTAACCCTAGCATGCTCACTAGTAGGTGGAAGAGTATTAGTAAGTTCTTCAATCTTGTTTTTCATTTTCTTCTTTTCACTTTACAACTATTTCACTTCTGAATCATTCATAACTTCCTTTTCAGTATTACCGAACGAATACACCGGATACTTAGAGGAGGGGCAGACTACATGTGCCAAGTTAAATGCATGGGTCGCAGAACGTTGGGGGAACACTTATCACAACTGTTTTACCTCTGAAAATTTGGTGAGGTCTCACCTGTGGAATACCACAGGCCGGAGAGATCTCACATGGGAAGAATTGACCACACACCTCCCCCAACTGTCATCCTCAAACGAACAGAGGAAAAAGACGGTGAACTAGCCTTGCCCTCTAGAGCCAAAGCTCCTAGCAAAATGAAGGGAAAGAAGAAGAAGACTGTAGTAGAGGCAGTTGGGTTGCTGACGAAAAAACCGGTCCAGAGAACCAATGAGGGGAGGACCACGGAGGAATTGATGCCTCCTTGCTCCAAATAGTTGAAGATGAAACTGCCAAGGAGACAAGAGAAAAATCAATCTCACCAAAGCCTCCGAAGAAGGACAAAAAATGGGGAGCCAGTAGCGATGAAAGGGATACCAAGAAGACAGAAGGTCACCTTAAGGGTAGAAATAACTATTTACCCTTCAGAGCTTCCTCCTCCACCAGCTCCTGCTGATCCTACCTTGGCAGAGAACATTCCTACAAACTTGCAACTGGGAGATGGCAGCGAAGGAGGGCTTGACATCAAAGCCTTTCAGGACATTGGTTTCTACTTCTTTGACTCGGAGAAAGATGACTTTGCTAGTCCTTTCCGTCCTTCAAGTTCTTCCAACATAGTAACCTACAATGGTAAGTATTTTTCCATTTCTGAAGACCACGATACAGTGGCCCATTCTCTTTTAGGTCATATTCAACCAGTGCTTGATTTGGAGAGGCAGGTGAAAAATCAGTCCGCCCTTATCAACACCCTTAACACAGATAAGGAGACTCTGTCAACCAACCTCCTCACTACTAACCAGAGCATTGAAGCACTGAAGAAAGAGCTTGAAGAATTAAAAAAAGACAAAGGGGATTTGTCAACCAAGCTGGCCACTTCATAGAATGCTAACACTGAGCTCCAAGCTAAGTGTTCTGGTTTGGAGAAGGATCTCTCCACTCTAAAGGAAGATGTGAAGACCAAGGATAGTGTCATTCAGACTTTGTCTGGCGAAAAGACTTCCCTTGAAGAGGTTGTGTCTAAGGAAACCAAGGAGAAATAAGACTTGAAGAAAGAGCAGGAATAGAGAATTCAAGCTAGCATCGACAAATATACCAACGGGGTGATAGATTCCTTAGAGAAAAGGAATGCTGAGTGAAGTCTGACATGGTATTGCTCTTTCATGATAAGCTCCCGAAGAGGACGCTTGGTCCCTTGTGGGAATATGTGAAGTATGAGTACATTCCGTTCCATACACTGGCAGATGGTGATAAAAAGAACTACTCTAGTGGAATCAATTCTACCACCGATGAGGAAGAAGGAACCGGGGAGAGTTTAAGCGCTGAACTCAAAGGCCCTAAAAAAGGAGGTGAAGCAGGAACATCCGAACGGAATAAGCCATGAGGTTTTTAACTGTTTTTTGTACTTTTTTAATTTTACAAACTACTAAAGTCCTTGGATGGCCAAGGCGTTTTTGTAATTGTATCCAGACTGGGTCGGGATAAGTCTTTCACAACACTTAAAGTCATTGGATGACCAAGGCATTTTTTATTTTAGTATCGTTATCCGGTTTAAATCCGGACAAGATTATCTATCAAATCTTGTTTTATTCCATACTCAGTTTCATTTTTAATGGCTAATGTTTAAAGAGCCCTTCTTTACTTCAAAAATATTTAAAGTGAGAGCGTTTAATATCTCCGATGACATGCATTTAATGGTCATCATTCAACCAGATTAATCCGATCTGTCAAAGAATACTCGAAAAGAATTGTAATTAAACCACACCGAATATTTCAAGAAGGCATCATATTTTATTTGAAAAAAACGGACACCTAATTAAAATCTCCCCGCGCCACCAGGGTAGGAAAGAGTATGCCCCTTAATATTTACATTGAGTTTAAACAAGTAAATATTTACACAAATTTCATTCTAGATATAACCTGAGGTGTTCAATATTCTATGGGTGCTTCAAAACTCTTCCATCTTGGTCTTGAAGCCTATATGTCCGCCCAGGCTTAAGCTTTTCAGAGACCTCATAAAGGCCATCTCAGTTCGGAGCCAGTTTTCCGAACTGCTTTTCCTTAGTATACAAGAAAACCTTTCTTAACACTTTATCTCCTGATTGAAAATCCATTCTTTTGATCTTAGAAGCAAACCTGCTCCTCATCAAGCCTTGATAATGGGTGGTTTCTAAGATGAGCCTTAACTCTTCTTTCTTATATTAAATCCAACTGATTCCTACTTGCCAATTCATTAGCCTGTTCAGAATAGTTGTAGACTTTGTATGATGGTAGGGTTGCTTCTATAGGAGTAATCGCATCCATCCCATATACCAAGGCAAAAGGAGACTCTTGATATGCCCACAATACTTCTTGTAAGTAGTTTAGCCACTTGACTGCAGTCCCTACTAAATTATTTTTTTGACCGGACATAATGGTCCTGTTGGCCACTTCAACTTGGCCATTTGCTTGTGGGTGGAATGGAAAAGAGAAGCAATGCTGAATGCCCCTGGAGGCACAAAAACTCTCCATATCCTTATTATCAAATTGTGGCCCGTTATCTGTGGTTATCTTTTGTGGAACTCCAAATCTGCAACAAATGTTATACAAGATAAACTTTATAACAGCTTTCGAAGTAGTTCCCGCCAGGAGGGCTGCTTCTGTCCACTTTGAGAAATAATAAATGGCTACAATAATAGTCATGCACCCTCCGGACGCCATTGGTAGAGGCCCAACTAAATCCAGTCCCCAATGAGCAAAAGGCACTCGCTTAGAAATTGACTCCATGGGAACTGCTGGGATATGAATTTTATTACCATATCTTTGGCATGAGTCACATTTCTTCACCAATTCTTTAGCATCTGCCATTATGGATGGCCAATAGTACCCGACCAACAAAACCCTCAGGGTTAGAGATCTATAGCCACAGTGTGCTGATCCCTCTCCATTAGTAGTTCAGATTAAAAATTTTGGGACTCTTCAGCCCCCAAACAACGTAGGAGAGGTCTGCTGAATGACTTCTTATAAAGAACCTCTCTTATGATCAAGAAACCACAAGTCTTGTGTTTCATTTACCTTGTCATAGCCTTTTCCGGAAGTAAAATTCCATCAGAGATATATTGAAGAAGGGGAAATCTCCAATCCTTGGATTGAACCACTTGTACACTTAAGATCTCCTCCTCCTTGTTGCCCTGATATGTTAGAATAGATGTGCATTCTTGTACATGAATCCAAGGGTAGGACTCAGAGTATGTTATGGTTGCTAAGGAGTCTGCCAGCGTGTTTTCCGATCTAGGAATATACTCATAGCAAACATTTTTTAAGTTTGCTCCTACCTCTTTAAAAATAAATATGTATTTGATCAACTGCTCCTTCTTGGCTTCAGATTGACATTAATCTAACTATTTTAGCCCAACACAGAAAGGCTAACTTTAGACCATCTATAGCTGCCTCATATTCAGACTCGTTGTTAGAAGCCCTAAAAGCAAAGCATATAGCCTGGTATAACTTATCACCATATGGAGAGGTTAAACAAATCCCAGCCTCACAACCCATCGTGCTTAACCCACCATCTGTCCGGACAATCTACTCTTTTTTAGTTTTCTCTTCTGAAGCTTGTTTAGTAATTCTGTTCGAATGAAATTCTACTAAGAAATCAGCAACATAATGAGCTTTAATTTCAGTTCGTGGGGCAAAATCAATGTCATAATTACCCAACTCTACTGACCACTTGGTCATCCTGCTTGATATGTTTGCCTTTTGAAGCACATTATTCAAAGGAAAAGAAGTTCTGACGATGATGGAATGAGACTAAAAATATGGCTCATTTTTCTGGCAGCAATTACTAGGGCTAGTGCCATCTTTTCAATCTTTAGGTACCTCCTTTCAGCCTCCATCAGACTCTTACTGATGTAGTATACCGGACAAGGATAATTGTCCATCTCTCTTACCAGCACTGCACCTATTGCACATTCTGACACAGCTAAGTATACATATAGTGTTTCTCTATTAATAGGCTTAAAAAGGGTTTTGGGAGAAGACAAATGCTTTATATTTTATCGAAAGCCTGACTGCACTGCGGAGACCATTTGAAGTCTTTAGCACCTTTCAAGGTTTGGAAAAATGGAGTATATTTGTCCGAAGATCTTGAAATGAAACGATTCAAAGCAGCCAACCTTCGTGTCAACCTCTTCACTTCTTTAATATTTTGAGGAGGATCTATTTTCAACAGAGCATCAAGATGATCCGGATTAGGCTATATCCTTTTTTCACTTATTACATAACCCAAGAATTTTCCGGACTGTACCCCAAATACACACTTTTCTGGATTCAATTTTAAATTAACCTTTGTTAAGTTGGCAAAAGTTTCTTGAAGATCAGTCAGGTGCAGCTCTTCTTCTAAACTTTTACCCATCATGTCATCGATATATACCTCTGTATTTCTTCCAATCTGATCAGCAAATGCTTTGTTTACCAATCTCTGATAAGTAGCCCCATCATTTTTCAACCCAAAAGGCATCACCTTGTAACAATGGAGACCCATATCTGGAACAAAGGTAGTGTGTTCTTGGTCCTTCGGATGTACCTGTATCTGGTTATAACCGAAGAAGGCATCCATGAACGATAACAGCTTGTTTCCAGATGTGGAGTCTACCAACTGATCTATCCAGGGAACTGGGTAAAGGTATTTTGGGCAAGCTCTGTTGAGGTTAGTAAAATCAATGCACATACGCCATTTCCCATTCTTTTTCTTAACCAACACTGGACTGGCAGTCCATAAAGAATACTAAGACTCCTTTATGTGTCCCATCTTGGTAAGCCGGTCAACTTCTTATACTATTACATCGGCTTTTTCCTTAGAAAATGCTCTCCTTATTTGCACAACAGGTGCCACATCTCTCCGGATAGAAAGCTTGTGTGATATAACACTTGCTGGTACTCCGGTCACATCAGCATTTCACCAAGCAAAAACATGTTGGTGATCTGCTAAAAAAGACAACAATTTTTTCTTTAATTCTGGTGCCATCTTGGAGCCAACTTTAACACTCCTTCCCTCAGCTAGAGAGTGGGTTTGAACTTCTTCAATCGGTATCAAAACACCAAGGCTCTCTCTGGGGTCATCAATTTCACCCTCACCCCCAGAGGGCCCCAACAACTGCTAATCTTCATTAATCCGGATTGCCCCCAGAGTTCTAGGAGTAAGGGCAGTTGCATAACACTCTCTTGCTATCTTTTGGTTACTCCGGACAACTGCTACTTGTCCTTGAACCGCATACTTTAGACATTGATGGACTGTTGAAGCCACAACATGCATCCTAGAGAGCCAGGATCTCCCAAAGATTGTATTATAACATGTGGGGCAATCTACCACAACGTATAATGCTCTGACCATCTTCTTGAAAGGGCCTTTGCCCAACAATACCTCCTCCTCAAATTCTTTGATCACATCCGTAGAGCTCCCTGTGAAGCCCACAATAGATCTGTTCGAACGTTAAATCACTGCCAGATTCTTCACCTACTTATAGGAACTTAAAAAGAGAATATTGGCTGAGCTGCCAGTGTCAATCAGAATTCGCATGATGTCGTTGCCCCCAATTGAAGCTCCTATCACTACAATATCCTCATGAGGCCCAGCTATATTGTCAGGCCTGTTTCCATTCCTTCTCTTGACATAAGCTCCCAACTTGCCCCTTTCAATAAGATTATGTATTTCTTGTTTCAAGGCGATACAGTCTTCAGTGTTGTGGCCAATATCTTGATGATACTGGTAAAAACAAGTATTACGACTTTCCCTAGGAGATTGAAGCGTTGTTGACTTCCTGAAATACACCTCATTTTTAGTTTTATCATAAATGGTTGCCACATTCTCTTTTAATTCAACAAACCACTCCGGTTGGACCTAAGGTCCATGTTTATTTCTGGACTGTTGGCTCTGAGCTGGATTCGGGTGGGATTTAGTCTATTTGGCCCTGTTTGACTCCTGTCCAGTTTCTTTGGCCTTATATCCAAATTTTTTCTATCAAAAAAGAAAAAGAAAAAAAAAACTTGATGTCTTCGATTTTTTTTGTACAAGCATCCATTCTACGATTTGATGGTCACTATAACCATTGGAGCATCCTCATGGAGAATTTCTTAAGGGCCAAAGAATATTGGACGGTTGTTGTTTTTGGAGTAGCAAAACCATCAGAAGGTGTTAAGTTGACGGATGTTGAGAATACATAATTGGAAGCAAGAAATCTGAAAGAACTGAAGGCAAAAAATATATATTTTCAGGAAATTTCTTGGCCCATCTTGGAAACAATTCTTAGCAAAGAAACTTTCAAATATATTTGGGATTCCATGAAGAAAAAATAGCAAAGCTCTGCTAGAGTGAAGCGTCCGCAGCTTCAAGCTTTGAGAAGAGATTTTGAGACTCTACAAATGAAGGATGAAGAATCTGTTACCAGCTATTATGCCAGGACTATGGAGATCAACAACAAAATGAGATTTCATTGTGAGAAGATGGAAGATATTACCATTATTGATAAAATACTGCGTTCCCTGGCACCAAAATTTTATTATGTCGTGTGTTCAATTGAAGAATCAAAAGACATAAATGCATTATCTCTTGATGAACTACAAAGCTATTTGTTGGTCCATGAACAGAAGATGAACCATAATTTAACTTCAGAGGACGAAACCTTTGAAGGCTTCTACCCGTACAAATTTCTCAAACTTTAGAGGAAAGGTAGAGGTAAAGGTAGATGAAGAGGATTTCATGGCAATAAAGATGGAATCATGTATTTTAAAACCAATACTGATAATTTTTCAAGCAGAGGCAGAGGACGAGATCAGCATTTTGACAAATCCAAGGTAGAGGGTTTTAGATGTCATAAACTTGGTTATTATTGTTATGAATCTTATACTAAGCTGTCTAATGATAGATAAAATGAAAAATAACCAAATTTTATCGAAAACAATGAAGTAGAAACTCTGTTGATGATTTTTCAAGCTAATCAGGAATCCCAGCTTGATGTTTGGTATGTGGATACGGGCTGCAACAACCACATGTGTGGGAGTAAGTCTTCTTTTTCTTATTTAAATGAAAATTTTCATTCTACAGTAAGTTTTGGTGATTGTTCAACTATGAAAGTGATGGGAAAGGGTAATATTGAGATAAGAACCAAGAATGGTTTTGTGAAAATAATCTCTAATGTTTTTTATGTTCCTGACTTGAAAATTAATTTGTTACGTGTTGGTCAATTGCTAGAAAAGTGTTATATAATCACTATCTAAAGAGGTGTTTGTGAGATTTATCATCATACTAGATGAGTTATTACTGTTGTGCCAATGAGTTCAAACAAGTTGTTTCTATTAAATATTGAAAGTGTTCAAACTTGTTTGGTTGCTCAAGTAAAAGATCCTTCGTGGTTGTCGTATTTTCGTTATGGCCACTTGATTTTTGGTGGATTGAAGATCCTCCAACATAAAAATATGGTGACAAGTCTTCCTCATTTTAGTATTCCAACCCAAGTTTGTGAAGAATGTGTTGTCGGCAAACAACATCGTTCTCAATTTACCCAAGGGAAGTTATTGCGAGCAAAATCATTTTTGGTGCATTTATTCTGATATTTTTGGCCCGATAACACCTATTTTTAATGGAGGTAAAAGATACTTAATTACCGTCACTAATGATTATACCCAAAAAACTTGGGTTTATTTTTTACAAAAAAAAATCAGAAGCTCTTTGTGCATTTAAAAGCATCAAGGCTCGTGTGGAAATGAAACAGGAAAGACCATTAAATCCCTTCGAACAGATCATGATGGAGAATATTTCTCAACCGAATTTAAAGTTTTTTGTGATATTCATAGCATTAGAAGAGAGTTAACAACTGCTTATACACCACAACAAAATGGTTATCACAGAGGTTAATGAAACCATCCTCAATATGGTGAGAGGTTTGTTGGCAAAAGGGAGAATTCCAAAATCTTTTTGGCATGAGACAATAAATTGGAGTATTCATATCTTGAACAGAATTCCTACATATGTTGTTCAAAATATGACGCCAAAGGAGGCTTGGAGTGGAAGGAAACTAGCTATAGATTATTTTAGATTTTTTGGTTGCATTGCTTATGCACATATCCCAAATGAGAAAATAAAGAAACTTGATGATAAGGGGGAAAATGTGTTTTTTTGGTGTTAATGAAACATCCAAAGCTTATAAATTGTTTAATCCATTAACTCAGAAAATTGTGACAAACCGAGACATTGTCTTTGATGAAGAAAACACTTGGGATTGGAATGGGAAAGAATCTACTCAAGTTTTTTTCTTTGACAATGATTCTGAAAGCGAACTAACTCCAGCAACCTTTATGCCTGAAAATTTATCAGAATCAACTCCAATAGCTGCTGAAATTTTGCCAATAATAGTCGAAACTAATGATGAAGTAGCAGAAACTAATTATGTAGTAGCTCAATCTCCTCCTCGTATTTGAAAAAGACCTGCATGGACGGAAGACTATGAGGTAACTGAAATTGATGATCCAATAACTCGCTTTGCTTTTATTTTCAGATTGTGATCCTAAATCATTTAAAAGTGCTGTCAAAGAAGAAAAAAAGAGGAAATCGATAAATGATGAAATTAATATCATTAAAAAAAATAATACTTAGGAGGTGACTGATCTTCTAAAAAGACATAATATCATTGGTACAAAGTGGGTCTTCAAAACAAAACTAAAAAAAATAGCTAATTACATTATACTAAAAATATATTATGATAAAAATAATAAGCAAAAGTTAGTTTGTTTTAAAATACTCATCATTAGTATTTTTCTATTCTTTTATAGATATTTCTTATTGAGGGTTTTCAACATCCGTTTATAGTTTTTACCAACTAATTTATTGTTTCTTAATTTAATACTATATTTATATTATAGGTTCCTAACATTAACAACGAAACTTATTTATTGTACTAGTCTACTGAGATTATGATAAGATCTGAAACTATTGATTGTAGCATAATATTGTACTACACGTTTGGAATACCAATGCATCACATGGCGAGCGTAACTTTCGTTTGGCCGCCTCTCACCACGGGAACTGTTCAGTGGGTTTCTCTTTCTCGTTGATTGGATATGATTTTTAAAACACAATTTATCATACTAAAATATCGATCCGTACAGTTCATCCGAATCCGAATCCGAATCGTTATCAAATTAAAATTAGTTTGGATTTATGTTTTAGATCTATAATTATCAAAGTTTTGCTATTCGTTAAAAGAAAACTATTACAGAAATTTCAAAACTGTGATGTAGGAATTGTATTTTTTTAGTGTTACTATTTATTAAATTGTAATTTATTAAAAAATATATAAACTTTTACCTATGTACATTTTATATTATGATTTATTTTGTAGAATCGTATGACACATGTTAATTTTTTTAACCTTAATAAAATCAACAAAATTTAAAATTAAGACTATTTTATTTCTAATTTTCAAGAAAAAAAAATTATGGCTACAGGTTAACATGGACCTAGAAGAGGTACACACTTTTTTTTTTGTCTTTTTTAAATAATATTTTAAAAAATAAAAAAAATACAGATTCCGTCCAACGACTACGTTCAGGTGGTGTTCGTCGCCATCGTCCCGGCGGAAAAGATGATAATTTTCGCCAAACTGATGACTGACACCATCACAATGATACCATGGCCATAGCAAAATGAGCAACAATTCTGTCATGGTCTGGGTAGAATGGCCTTACGTAATCCCGTTTTTGGGTTCGATTGATTTATTTGCTGTACTAAAGAAAATTATCTATATCAGCTATTTGTTATTATGGAATAGTCTCACCATTTTGTAACTTACGAGGAGTATAGCTTCAAGCCGATGACGGAGTGGGTCTAAAAACTCGACAATACACTTGGGTTCTAGTTTAATATAAGAACTACATAAAAAAGAAAAAGAGGAAAAACATCAGATTATGTGTGATCGTAAATGAAGGTGTGCGGTAGCAAAAAATTAATTTTTCTTTTCACTTAGTTGGTAGTCCGGTTAAAGGTGATGGTAAATGGGTCACAGACAAACACAACCATGACCCACATATATATTTACAAGCACATTAGCAATAAGAAAAGTTAAAACCAAAGAAAAAAGAGCTTGCCGACGTTTTGATGGTAAACGGAACAACTTTGAGTTAAGTATGATTCAAAGATTGCATCCAACATCTGTCACATATAAAATCACTCTCAAAGAAAAACGTTGGTCGAAAAGGGTGGTCAGTCATAAATGCAACGTTTGTTAGCAAAATTAAAAATGCACAAATACAATCAATGGTATCAAACCACCAATAAAGGATCCAATTTCATACCGATATTTTTTTGGACACCCGATTAACATTGATTTACTATGAACCTTCCCTGTAGTTGCTAATCGTGGATACGATTTACAAGACGATATAGCAACCAAAATTAGATTAACACGTTGCTCTTGTGCTATCGATAAAGACTTAGAGAACAACTCATTCTTCAACTAAATCTTGGATTCTTGCTCAGTGTGCAATTTGTTTTCCAATTGCTCTATACCAACAACCTTGGTTTGTTTGTTCAGAAATGAGACTTTGACCATTTTTCTTAGTCAAAGTGAGACAGATGAGATTTTGAGAATCAAGGATGAAATTTTAACCATTTTTCTTGGTCTCGGCAACCATTCTATCAAAACCATTACCCTTTATGAAAGAATATTGTACGTAATCAATAATATGTTATGTGTTGTTACACTCTTTCTGCTAGGGGGAACGCCTTACAATAACCATTTTACCGGATGATCCTTAACTTTAGTATTTTTAGCAGCAAAGTCCTTCTTTGATAACCTCTTCATATGAGTTACTTAATCATCATTATCTTGTTTATAAAAAAGAACATTTTGGCCCATGAAACCCTGAGCCATAAGCCCACCATTTACAAACTTTTAAGAGACTAACAAAAACTTGTATGAACAATAAAACTCAATTATGTCATGTATAATTTAACATACTAGTCATTCACATGATTCATTTAGGACTTGTAATTAGGTTTCAAAACTAGAAACTACATACAAAAAACATTACAAAATGAGGATAAATATTCACATATGAAGAATTCACGATATATGTTACAAGTTACATACACCGACTCATTCTTCTGCACTCTATTGCAGTCAGGAACATTAGTCAAGATCTTTGCAGCTCCACCAATTAACAAAAACAAATTACCCTTTCGATCTTTAATGTTATTTAATGCTAAAACATTACCAAGGGTAAAACTCCCATAGACTTTATAAGCAAGTATAATGCTCTCCATCATCACCCTACACGTTTGGAACTAACTGACTCAGGCAAATACCAGTTTCTCTAAAGTACTTCAGTGCGAGCAACATATGGAGCACTAGCACCAAAACGTTCACTATATGAATCATCGACTTCATGACGAACAACAAGTGTCGCACTTCTTTTCATTCATAATTTATAAACAAAGAATGCTAAAATCGAGATTTACTAACAGAAAATAGAGGTCTATATAACTAAAGAGAGTAAAAGCTTAGAATGTTAAGCAATTTAAGAAGAAAAAAATCAGAACTTCAAAAGAACAACAATGACGATTTGATCAAATATCCCCTAATACAAAAAAGAAACTCATTTAAGAGGTAAAGATAATCATACACCTTAACTTATTTTAATCTAAGCAGTTTAAATGTTTGTAGATCAATGCTGAAAATTAATTTAAAATAGATGTATAAGATGGAACAATTATTAATGACAACACATTTGAATTTAAGCGACACGCCTTGACCACGTGTGAACTTCACTATAAGCGCTTCAACTTTTGTTTACATTCAGTCATTTACCTATCTTCATATTTCAACATCTGAAAAATAACTTTTAAAACGCATATAGATGGTTCGTATTTTCCAAAATAATTAAACAACGTATAATTTTGGAAGTATCAAGGTCTCTGTCAGCCAAATATTTCGCATTTTCGTTTCATCCAACATATATTATTATTTCTACGTACTTTGAAAAGAATAGGGGATTCTCCTATATATACAAACACTCCGAAGCAATCTGACAAAATTTGAAGCGATTTGAAGCAAAATTAGCTTTTTTTCCTTTCGGCAAATAATTTTCCTTTCTTCAAATGAGGTTTCGGACGACAAAATATTTTTAATGAGACAACAACAAGATCAGCACGAACTAATCCAGAAATGTCTCCAAAAATTGTTCGGTTAGAAGAAAATAAATTCATCAACATGTAACATAAATATATCCCAAATTATTTAGAAACCCGACATAAAGTGTTTCTAATACAGTTTGGTAAACCTTAATAAAGAACATTTTGCTGCAACAAACAAAGCTTCGGTAAATATTAACAGTATGACCAATCAAAGATTTCAAGAGTTTGTTCTTTCTAGATTCTTTGAAAAAATAAGTAAAAAAACTACTAATAAAAATATAAAGGGTGAAGCTATTTTCCCCATCATATTTTTTTATTTCCTCCATGATTTGAAAAAAACCTCATATTGTTATTCCCTCCATAATGGAAATGACACATTTGCCCTTCTACCCATTTATTCTACCTCTTTCATTTTCAAGAACACCATTAACTCTTCCATCAATCCATTAACTTCCACTTTCCTACCTTCCATCAAACAATCTAACCCCATTGAATTAACCCTAGCCACACCACCTTCTAAATTACTCGTACCTTATTTTTCCCCTCTCTATTAACCTACCTAGTAACAATTCCAAAGAAAAAAGACCTACAATTCCAAGGACTGAAGCAAGGCAAGGACTGAGGTAATTTGGTTACGGCTGTTCGGTTAGGTTAGGGTTCTTAACTGGTAGAACATTAGGGTTCGATTAAGGTTTTTAGGGCTGCAAGCATTAGGGTTTGATTAAGGTTTTTGATTTTAGTTTGATTTGTTTTCGATTTTGGTTCGATTTGTGACCATTTGGCTGATTATATTATGTTTTGGTTTTTTTTAACGAAAGCATGTGTTTCCGAGAGGCCATCTCGGAATCACATGTTTTTCAGTCAAAAAAAGGCATGTGATTCCGAGTTGGCCTCTCGGAATCAAGTGCAACTTTTTTTTGACAAATTACATTTGATTCTGAGTGGCCATCTCGGAATCAGATATAATTTGTCAAAAAAATGCACCTGATTCCGAGATGGTCACTCGGAATCAGATGTGTTCCCTCTGTTTCTTTTATAAATCACATGTTTTGTTTTCGAATGTTATCCTTGTAACCGTTTCGTTTGTTAACAAATTATTTTAATTTCGGAATTTGCGTAGAGATGCAGAATAATCTTAATACAAAATTAACATATGTATATTCGTTACCTTGTTCGTTGCTTGAGTATTGTTCTCCGGTTTGGTATGAGTTTCTTGATTTTCCATGATCAATCTTCAATAAATCTTCAATAAAACTAAAGTTTTTTGTTTTATGGTTAATTTTAGAGGCAAAAATCAAATACGTAGGATTAAAAATGGGTTAATGATGTGTTTTTTCACTGTAGAGCTTTCTATTGAATAATGACACATAATATTAAATTTGAAAACAAAGTAAAGGTAATCTAGTAATAATATGTTTCAAATGTTTTAGAAATTTCAAATCATGTTGAAAATAATAAATATGATGGGAGAAATAGGTTTGGTCAAATATAAATTGTTTGGTCCATAAAATTTAATCCGTAAAAAGTTCAAAACTTACCCACTAAACTATTATTAGTCCAAAATCCATTTAGCCGAACCATTATAAACTCAAAAACAATAATAAATATTTAAAAAAAAAATCAATAACCCGTAATATAATTAAATCAATAATTTTCAAAATATGACTTTTTCCAAATTATAATACATCTATACATTTATAACAAAAATTAACCCAACAAATAAATATTTACATTATTTATAAGAGCCCATAATTTTTAACCTCAAATTTTCCACCCCCGGCAATTGCAGTACTCAAAACTTTTACCATGGCCACTGGCCAGGACTAAAATTCGTTAACTATTATCAGGACTATGTGATGCGACAGAATACTGAATTTAATCTGAATTATGTTGACAAGATACGTATTAAATTTGACCACATCTTCATCTATCTCTCGAGTCTTTATTAAAGATGAGCATGCGACACCTATTACTCAATACTTTTATGCCTAACTAACGTCTTATCTTTATAGATTCATGAACATACATCGAATATTATCATACCTTTTTAATTAGTCTCCACTATCCATGCCTCAAAGTCATCATCGTCTCATTAATTCGCCTGTCTTTCATTAATTTGCTTGTCTTCGTGATTCACCCACTTACCAGAAAATTATACATTTATATAGTTACTTCCAAGGAATCGATTCCTTGGAAAGACATAACCATTATATCCATGATAATTTATTAAATTTTGTTTCTAATTGCTACAATAATTTCATTTGTCCCGTGTAATATTAAAGTTAAATAATTTATATCAAATATATTATTCATTTTTTTTTCAATTTACCGCTCTATATTTTGTGAATAATCAATAACATATTTCGATTTGTCAAATTATTTTAAACCTATTTACGGTATCAACTTGCTATTTTGTTTTTGTTTTTAGACGTTCGTAACTAAATTTCTATACATAAGTAAAATAATAATAATAATAATAAAAGGATAAAAGTCATAACCTTGTTTCTTAGCTCTAAATGTCATAAAATTCTCATATACAGACGTAAAATAGCATGTGTTTTATCTCATGTTCGTCATATCTCCTCTCTAATCCGCACCGATATATACCATTACTTCTATATCACTATTTTTATAAAATAAAAGACTTTTTTCTTGAAGATGTCTCCAAACACCTTAATATCAAAAGACGTCTTCATATGTTCTTCACTTGTATTACGCATGAATGGACTTACGACACTAATGACATATACACTATCTGGTTGAATATGGGAAAGATAAATGAGTCTTCCAACTAAGAGTTGGTATCTTTCGTTGTCACACAAAACTTGGTCGAAAAACATTGCCAAACGATGATTTGCTTCAATCAGTGTATTTACTAGTTTGCAATCAAACATCTTTTTTTCTGTAAGAAAATCTAATATATACTTTTGTTGAGACATGAGTATACCTTGAATTGATCTTACAACTTCAACGCTTAAAAAGTAGTTTAACTTTCCCAAATCTTTGATCGAAAATTCTCATGACAAATTTTATTTACTATCTCAATTTCTACTCAGTCACTTCTAGTAATAACCATATCATCAACACAAATATTTAGAGTAATAAACTTTCATGATTTATATTTATAAAGAAGGTATGATCAGAATTACTTAATCCATATCCAAATACGTTCATGCTTTTAGTAAACTGTCAAAACTAAGATTGTGGTGACTTTTTTAACCTATACAATGCCTTCTTTGATTTGTATACTTTTTCTCTTTCAAAATTTGTGACTCCAAGTGGTAACTCTATGTATAATTCTTTTTATAAGTTTCCATTGAGAAATGCATTCTTCACGTCAAACTATTGTAATGGCCAACCTTTATCGGTTGCACAAGACATAAGTACATGAATAGTCTATTTTTTTGTCATTGCGGTGAAGGTCTTCTCGTAATCCATACTATACGTCTAGGTATACCCTTTAGAAACTAATATGGATATATACCTACCAATATTTCAATGTATATTATTACTAATTAAGATCTGATGACACCTAATAATACAATATTTGTGGGGTTTATCAGTAGGTTCCCAAGTGAAATTTTTCTCTAATGCATTCATTTTATCATTCATGGCTTCCTGTCATTGTAGATCTGATAGTACTTCTTACAAATTACTAGGAATATATATGTATATATATATGTAAGCGACTTAGACAACATATTGGTGGACACATAATAATGTAGTCACATAAACGATTTGGATATGAAAATTATTGTTAAAAAACACTCATAACTTGAACAAATTCAGATGATGCGTGTAATGGTAGATGAAGTGTTGGTTTGACTAGTTACTATTTAGAGAACACTCACAAACAAAATCAAATGGAATATGATGATAGATAGAGGGTAGATCGATTTTCTACGCACAGGAGATAAAAAACCTTTAATAATCAGAAGTCCAAACTAAGCTTATCCCGAATAAACAAGTTTGAAGGATTAACTAAACTCGCTTCTCACAAGAATAGTTTAAAGATATATTTATCTTAGATAAATAATTTGAGTAGAGATTTAAAGACGTAAAAAGTAACTCTTGGATAATAAATACGAAATAACTCTTTTTTAATTTTTTGAATTTTGTTTTATTTTTTATTAGAGCATGTAGATGCATTTTAAATGCTCTATTTGACGTTTAATATGTTGAACATAGGTTGGAAATCATGTGATATCACAACCAATATATTTGTCAATGTTCTACTTGTCCATAATCTCAATAATTAACTCAATTAGTCCACATTTGATTTGCATAGCATATGGTCTTGTAATGACCAACAAGTAATTTTAAAATGTTATCTTGTTCATCATTATTGGTCATGATCACATTATAATATGATACTAGAATTATATCATTCTCCCAGTCTTCAGAAAGATTATCCTCAAGCTTTAATGTGGAAAGTATGATTTCAAGTGTATGTTGCATATCAGCAGTTGGCTTTCTTCGCTTGTTAACCTTCTTAATTAACATTTTTGTAACTCTAAAAGTCCCCCTTAGTCTTCCTCAATGTGATTGTCAAACCAGAAATATTGCATAAACACATCTTCAATTCCAACAGTTGGTACTTTTATGATCTCATGTCGATATTCAATTGGATTTTTTTGGATATCTTCGTCATTCCTTCACCCTTAAGAAGGTTTTGTCATCACATATTAGCATATAAATATAGGCTTGATTTACATACCACATCTTCTATTTTTTCACCTTTGAGACTTCAATTGTCGTTTCTTTGACTTTACAAAAGTCTCCACATTTTTTCCTCCAGCCAACATTTTGTTTTGTTGCCTGGAATCCACGGTTGTGTTCTTATAGTCTGACTGAATGTGGTGTGTTTTCACTTGATTTGCTGCTCAATCTAGACACCAATGTGGAATAATTCATACAACTTATTGTATAGTTACTTTCCACCTCTATTGCAATACATTATTGTAAACCATCTATAAATTATTCCATTAGCACATCCTCAAACTCTTCTAGTTCCAAACAATTGTTGAGATGTTCAAACTCATCACAATTATCCTCAACAGTATTGGTTCATTGTGATAGCTCCCTAAAACATTTTTGTAAGTCACAATGGTAATGAGAAGGTACACCTCCATCATAAAAGAAACTTCATATCTTCCTAATTGTATATGAGTCTAAAAAATTTCCTCCTTCTTTATATCACTTCTTTGTCCCACCAAATAAGAGAACTCTTTAAAAATTATAAACTAGCTAAGGAAAGATCCATTTTTTAATATATTCATAATATTTAAAAAAAATACTTCATATGCCTCAAAAGATTCATGTAGGAATTATGATATGATTTTCCAACAAATACATGAGGTGCTAGCTTTACCTCTGCATTTTTAGGCCTTGTTGGTCGTTCATCTCTTACTCTTCCTATCCCAAAAGGATCTTTTCTATGTATGTAATCATCTTTATTTTCTCTTTCTACATGTTGTTGTATAGGTAATACATTATGATGTATTCAAGTCTCTTTGGGCGTGGTCACCCAATACGTTCTTCAATCTTTTTCCTCATAGTATAAACTTCTTCAACTTGTGTTCTTATTGTTTTACTTTTATTCGCATATGCTCTTGCATATAAGTCATTAATTGAACAAAAGTCTCCATATTATTTATGTCATTATAACAAGTTGAGTGTAAGGATGATAAAACCTTGATAAAGGACCTTGTAGCTCTGATACCAGATGATTTAGGTACGAAAGATATTTGGCTATAGAAGTTGATGTTCAAAGAACACTCATAATATAACAAATTTAGATGATGTGTATACTGGTAGATGGAGTGGTAATTTGGCTCGTTGCTGTTCAGAGAACACTCTAAAACAAAATCAGATGGAAGGTGATGATTTATAAAGAGTGTATTAAGGTGTGACACAAATGAGATGTAAAGTATTTGATAAGAAAAAATCCAAACCGAGCTTATCTTGGATAAAAATAAATTGAATAGTCAAATGAAATTACTTCTCACATGAATAGTTTAAAGATAGATTTATCCCAAAAAAATATTTTGAGTAGAAATTCGATTTTTATTGATATTTTATAACTTTATTGAATTTGTACTACATTCATACAAATAAAGACTAGTAACAGAAGCAAAATAATTTTCTTTTAATCTTTTAAAAGATAACTAAATGAGTTTAAGACGTAAAAAGTAACTATTGGGTAAGATATATGAAATAAATCTTCTCGACTCTCTTAAAATAGAATTAATAAAGACTTAAAAGTAACTCTTGAATAATAAATACAAAATAATTTTTTTTTAAATTTCTTATTTTTTTTATGAGATCATCTAAATGTATTTTAAGTGTTCTATTGCGCCTTTAATATGTAGAACATGGATTGGACATCATATGGAATCACATCCAGTGGACTTGTTAATGTTCTCATTTTCTAAATTCTCAATAACTAACCCAGTTAGTGCAATTATGGTTTGTATAATATGAAATCTTTTAATTGGACCAACATGTATTTTTAAAGCATCCTCTTGCTCATCATTGGTGCTCATGATTACATAACAATATGATACTAGGATCATATCATTCTAACCCTCTTCAAGAAGGTTGACCTCAAGGTTTAATGCGCAAAATATGATTTCGAGTGTACGTTGATTATCAACAGCGAACTTTTGTCAGTTGTTAACGTTCTCATTAATGTTTTTGCAACTACAAAATGTCAATTTAGTCTTCCTCTATGTTATTCCCAAACCAGAAAATCTTGCATCAACAGAGATACAATTCTAACAGTTGGTATTTTGATGATAGCATATTAATCTTCAATCAGATTTGTTTGAATGATCTCATCACATAATCAAAAATTAGGTATTTAGCTTTAGAATTGAGGTATGGGTCATAAGTAGATTTTAGAATATCTTTATTATGAATTTCAAACTTATAAGTTGAATATCATTAATAATGTTAGGATTAGTTATTATCCGAGGTTCAACATTTCACGACAAGGCTTTAGTAGATGGTGTTAGAAAGTTGGAGTCACAAGAAACTTCTACTATATTATCTTGATCTCCCTCTATTATTATCTGATCATTTCAATTCATATGAACTTCATCTTCAATACCATGTTTTCCCTTCACTATCATATTATTTCCCTCCCGAAGGAAAAATCCCATAAAATATGCTTGCAATTATCAAGATGAAACATCCAAGAAACACACACTTTCGAGGAAAAAGATCCACTTTATCTTGTTGATGTTTATGTGTATAAACAAAGATAATATATCCCAGAATATATGGTCATAGGTTTGGCATTGCAAAGATGGCTATAAGATCATAAAGTTTTTGGAATAGGGTCTAATATTCAATGACTCGAAATAGTGTGTGATTTATCAAGTAAGGAACATATTTTTACACCTCTTAATAATAATTCAATGACATATTCATTCCAAGAAGAGACACACAAACAATTAAAAAAATTTATCTATTTATTCGTTCAGCTAAATCATTTTTCCATGAGGGTATAAAAATTATAGGTTTGATGTCGAATGCCGTTATTTGTCAATAACTCCGACATGCCATTAGTAAATTTTATATATATTATTATATTAATATACTTGTATAGTATTTTGGATTTGGGTCAAAAACCATAAGAAATTTTTGTAAAACAATGCAAAGACGTAAGTTTTATGAGTCAGTAACGACACTCAGATCATGCGAGTACACCTATCAATAAAATTCATAAAGTAACGAGCTTTACAAATGAAAGAATACGTGCTGGGCCCCATACATCAGACTGAATAATACTAAAAGTTTCTAAACTTTTATTGAAATGTGAAGAGTAAAATGACTTTTAGCTAGTTCACATATATCATACTTAAATTTTTAAACACTAAAATTTGAAATAATTATGAATTTAATTTTTGAAGATACCCAAATGTGAGATAACCCAGTCCTCGATGCCATAACCATCAATTAGCTTTTACTTTTTCAGTTCCTCCACATTTATTCCCACGATGAATAATCTACTCTCTACTATTATATAAGTCCAAATAATAGATATTTCATTTTCTAACACCGCAACCAAGAACCTGATGAGTCACTATGTCTTGAAAAATACAAATTTGAAAAATTAAGTGTTATAACTAAAGACTCATGTAAATGTACTTGAGTCCCATTACTTGTTTGTAAATTGACACATTTTGTACTGTCTGGTAAGACTGTTCCAAAATAAGTGGAAGTTTATTTTGAAGAATTTCACCACACACTTGATCCTAAATACCATCCAATCCATATAGGAACATTTGAACCCTAATACGAGGGCCATAAAATTCACACTTTCTCATTTCATCATGCTCTGCTGGTCAATCTCTTAAAAAATATTGTTAATCCATTATATTAAGTTACAAGAGATCGACCAATTTGTTTTGCAGAAAAAACTTACTTTTTAACTTAAAGATATGAGTTTCATCACATGTGTTGGTATACATAACTTTAAAAAAGTCTCAAACTTCCTCCTCAATTTCCAAACATACATACATGTTCATTAGTGTGATGGACATAATCACACAACCATCCTTTCACCTTATCATTCTTCGAGCACCAATTTTCACACTCTCATTTCTTTATGAATTTTAGTACCTACTAGTATATCCCCACATATTCTCATCATTAATATGCATCTCCATGACCTTTGAACAAATGATGTAATTGTTCATATTAATGATGTTTTCATTTGGGAAGAGTGCATCGATATGCCTTTGGAATATGTAAGGATTAAGGTTTGAGTTTGATGACACAATTGTTTTATCATTATTGGAACCCATTGAGCTCCAAAATTTTAACTTTTTGCAGCATAATTCAATTATATTCAATTCAAAAGAACCATGTTCCATTATTGAACATGCTCTAATACCATGTAGAAACTAATACAAAGAATAAGAGATTTAAAAAGAAATTTTTTATATGATTCGATAATTACAATATAATAATATATTCACCTTATATACTTACAGAAAAAATACTTAGGCTTTAGGTAAGAAATTACATATAAGATCTAATTGATCGTTATAATTAATTATAATATATATATATATATATAATTTTTTACTATTTAGCGTGGATTAAATCTGGATCTTAAAGAGATAAAGTGTGAAGTTGATTTTTAAAGAGACAAAGTAAAAACAGAAGAAGATAGTTCGTTAGTCAAAAATCTCATCATCATTGAGTTCAGTTTTATCCTTTATATATAGGCGTCAAGACTTAGTAACTGAATTAGTTACTTAAATAGGTTTAGTTACGTACTAGTCCTTTATCTTCATATAAGACTCTAAATCTATCATATAACTATACAACTTTTCATATAAAAGTTTATTTATTATATTATGGTCTTTAATATTTTATATCCTTATGACTATTAACCATAATAAAAAATTCTATAATCTATGATTATTTATCTAATATTTAATTATATATCATATATATATATATAATATTATATATCCAACATCAATCTATTTCTTCATCTATTTTATTCTCTTAAAATCGGTAAGGCGAAAAAATAAACCTAAATGATTTTATATATTCTTACCTAAATATCTATACTAATTTAATAACAAAAAATTAAAGTTTAAGTGTTGATCGAAATGATCAAAATTATGTTGCAAACAATAAAATAATATAAATTATTTTATAAGTTGGAGCTATATTAATGATAAAAATACTTCCAAGGTTAATGAACATGTATACACACATTATTCTGAAATTTAAACAATTAAATGAAAATATATTTTTCAAAACCATATCATCTTTCAAAGTAACTAACCTTCTTGTATGTCTGATAATAATTAGACATTTGGGTCATACAACCTAAGAACCTAGATTAGACTTCACTGGGTCATGACCATATCACACCACTCCTATAACTTAGTTGTTTCATTAATATATATGTTGTACTTTGCTTGTCGATTATATTTTTCGTTTTTGGATAATAAGTTAATATACAAATATACATTATGATCATGTCTGATGGGAACTCCAAAAGCAGAAACATGCTATGATGCTTTTGATGAGATTTAATGATATAAAACATTGGACTATGGAGATCTAACTTGTTTTTTAACAGATAAAAGAACTTCAGATGAGAAATTACGGTTTAAGAGGCTGGAATGGTTCATCCACCTCAGTATGATCTTATTACGAAAGATAGTCACTTTAGTACTTTTAATTTCTCCACCGAAAAATAAAGTATACTAATAATTATCTTTCATTTGGATGGATTTTTTTAAGTCATCTTAAGTGGAAATAAAACACATAATTGATAAACTTTGCACTATTAAGTATAAATAACAAGGAAAACTCCACGATCACATCCTTTAGATGGTTTCTATGGGCACTATGTTGAAAAATACTTCAATTAATCTTCCTAAAAAGATTCTTATGGCTTGCAACCTTAAGTGTCTACTCGAATGTTTTATCTATATTGTAAAATAGGACATACGATCTATTTTTTTATGATCTCATGGCTGAGGAAAACAAACAACTCAAAGAGATTAAGAAAGGTAATATAGTCAGTATCAAAGACGGTGATCGCAATAAAAATATAAGAAGAAGTTCAGTTGAGCTGCACATATTACATGTCCATGTCCTAGTTTTGAGATAAAATATAAAGAAAAAAATAGTGCGGTACCACAAAAAGAGCCATGATCATATAGAAAATGAATATAAAGAATGAAAAGCCTTGATGACCAAGCATGGTAAGTCGACATCTGTGATTTTCTCAGAAGTTTATTTAGCTTCACATATAAATGATACTTCATGGATTAATACAACTAACTCAATTCTTGTTCGTGTTCCGTTACTAGGCACATTTTAAAGAAAATATCTCTATGATGAGGAGTTTTTTATATTCAGAATAAAAGGATTACGTGCCTAATTAAATTCATCTATAGTGTCTGTTTGGTTTTGAATTTATGACATTTTTTGTTTGATGTTTTATTTATACATTCTTTTAAAAATAATTTACTTGCTTTTTTATTATTTGAGAAAATATGTTATGTACGTTCTTTCGATAATGAAAGCCTTCATCATTTTTATGATAATCAATTGTTGGTATTGTCAACTTTGATTATAATGATAAATTATATATGTTGAACTATATTACCCATTGTCATACTAGTATGCACGCCTCTACTAAAATAAATTCTAAACATTCAGTTTATATTATATATCTAAAATGAGAATTGAGAAGCTTATTGTTGTTGGCCTTTTAGCTCATCGTGATTACACCAAAATTAAGACATGTATTGGGTGTAATTTGATGTCCATCATGCAAAATAAGTCATAAAATCAATTTATATAGACATATGCGGTCCATTATTTACAACCTCATATAATGGATAAAACTACTTAATTATATTTCAGATGACTATTTGCGATATGAATATCTCTATTCGCTTCATGAGAAATCATAATTCATTGATAAGTTCAATTTCTTTAGGACATAGATTGAGTTACAACTTGTAAAAAATGATCAAAATTGTCATATCCGATCATGATGTTCACTACTATGGTGGGTATAATAGATTAAGTGAACAACATCATAACATATTTGATATATACCTACATAAGTGTGGTGTCATTATTTAATACATCATTTTGGTTTCTCCCATGATGAATGGTGTGTTTAAGAAACAAATAATAATATATTATAAGAAATTCAGAGTATGACCGCTCATATGTCCTTACACACTTCACTACCGGGAGGGAGGAGAACCATTTAGAGTTGGAACATATATTATTAATATAATACTATCTAAAGTAACATATAATACACCATTTAAGATGTTTAAATGACAAAAACCTAAAAAGTCTCGGTTAGTACTAGAGAGAGAGTGTCTGACCTCTCTCTTCTTCTAACGGCTAGTTTTCATCAGAATGTTTTTAACCGGCTACCCTCTCTCTTCTTCTAACGGCTCGTTCTTGCCAGAATAACTGTTGAACACGTTATTCTCCTTACATTCAAAACAAGCAAAAAAATCAGAGACAGTAGATAGAGAGTGTCTGCCCTCTCTCTTCTGATATCAGCTAGTTTTCACCGGAATGTTTTTAAACGGCTACCCTCTCTATTCTTCTAACGGCTCGTTCTCGCCGGAATTTTCTTAAACGGATAGTAACTTGCTGTTTTCCTCTTCAAACGTCTAGTTTTTCGCCGGTTTCTCTTCTCTCCAAAGCCATAACGACTACTTTTCTGGATTTTTCCGCTTGATATTATCTTTCCGGTTTGGCGCCCTTCGGCAGATTCAGGCCAACAGGCCTGAATTCTGTCGCTATGTTTGAGGCCTCATTGTTGCTTACCGTCGTTAGGAGCTTCGCCGATCCTAGAGGCGAGGAGAAGAGCGTATGCGGCGGCGAAGGGACCATACGCAGCGAGATGGGAGGCGCGTGGAGTGTTATTTCGGGGTTGGTAAGCAACAAAAAATGTAGCGGAGAGTTTATTGGTTTCACCGGTGTTCTTGCCGAGTTCAGGTCCTTTGGCCTGAACGCCGGTCTATATCTAACTTCTTCGCTGGATCTATCCGATCTGTCTATTCCTTTGGTCTTTTCTGCTGGAGCTCGCTCGCCACGATGTTTCTTTTCCTCGACTGATTTCTTTTCCGTTGACGGGTTCTGTTGGTCGAATGACCACATGTGGTGATTTGAGCCTTCGTTTTCGAAGCTTTGTCTTCCGACATCTAATCTCCCCGTGGCTTTCAGAAGGTTCGATGCCCAGGTGTTAGCTCCCCGAGTGCTCAGCAGAGTCAGATCTCTGGTTTGAGCAGGAATGTCAATCAAAATGCGGAAAAAATAGTAGTTGTTCCTGGGAAGATGACTACTTGTTTATACAAATGTTGTGATGTCCCTTCTATTTGTTTTTTAAGATTTTTGTGCCCCTCCATCGCAGCTGAGCTTATTGATCAAGGCCGCACATCGAGTAGAGACGCGTAGATGTGCAGAGACGCGTATCTGACATCAATAGCAATGAGAAATATCGTCTGTGGGTGGTTGTACGCTAGCAGGTTATCGCCGAAAAGCGTGGATGCAACGGAAAATGGGAAGATTTTGCATCGCTGCACTTGTATCTGTCGTACCTATCCAGTGGATGCACCGGTACCTGTCGAAATATGGGTAAAAAGAGTATATGTACCTGTCGAAACACGGGTAAGAAGATAGAGAATGCGGCTGGATCTCGCCTCCCTTCAATCAGCGAGGACCAGGAGATGGAGCTTTGCGAGGAAGTGGACTCCCCCCCAAAAGGGTTTGCATAGACGAGGCTAAAGACAAAGGTAAAATGGTAATATCCTCCGACAGGATCTTCGGCTGACTCACTGTAAGTATTTATTTATGAATATTGCATCTTGGAATGTGAGAGGTCTAAACGACCCTGTCAGGCAAAAAGACGTCAATGATTTTATTCTTAGTAATCATATATCCTTGATAGTTCTTGTAGAAACTAAAGTCCAAATTCATAAAATCGACCAAATAATTAGAAAGATTATGCCCTTTTGGCATGTTCTTACTAATCATGCGACCCATCCCCTAGGTAGAATATGGATTCTCTGGAACCCTAGTGTTATTACAATAACTAGAATCTTCCACTCCCCAGCTAATCCATTGTATAGCAAAATATCATAATTTCAAAGCCACTTTTAAGCTCACTGCTATTTATGTGTTTAACGATGTAAAAGACCGTATCCCCCTCTGGAAGGATCTCTATAATATCTCCAAGCTGGATAACCACATTCCGTGGGGGTCCCTTGGAGATTTCAACGCGATTCGTCACCCAAGCGAGCGGCTTGGATCCTCCGAATCTTGGTCTTCAGCTATTGATGATTTCAACAGCTGCTGCTACCATTGCGAACTCAGTGATCTTAGATCTACTGGATTTCCTTTCACTTGGATAAACAAGTAGCCTGCTCACCCAATTCTTTCTAAAATTGACCGAGTTCTGGTCAACCCAGATTGGGATGACCTTTTCCCTATGTCCAATGTCTATTTTGGATACCTTCGTACGACTGATCATACCACGGTCACTCTTAATCTTGGCCTCACCCGTCCTAGGAGGAAAAACCTTTTCGGTACTTTAATATGCGGCATTCCCATCCCCAGTTTAAGGACCTTGTCTCCTCGAGTTGGAATGCCCTTACCACCTCGGGAGGTATGAGGATGGTCTCAGATAAGATTTCACGCCTTCAAACTGTGCTTGCTTCTCTTAATCGCAAAGCATTCAGCGACATCTCTTTCAGAGCCTCAGCTGCTCAAACACTTTTGTTTGAGGCTCAATCAATTCTTGTCACTGATCCTCTCAACCCTCTCCTTGTTTCTAACGAATCAGAGGCTTCTGATTATTTTACCTTTTTCAGTCGAGCGGAGGAATCCTTTCTTAAGCAGAAATCTAGAGAAAATTGGATCAAGCTGGGAGACCGGAACACTAAGTTCTTTCATAATAGCATTAAAGCCCGACTTTTACGTAATAAAATTCTCTCGATCTCCAACAATCAGGAAGAAACTATCACCTCCCCGATTAGAGTTTCTAACGTCTTTGTGAATTTGTTTGAGAAATCCTTAGGTACAAAGCATTCTGCCTTCTATCCTGGTCTTGATAGAGTTTTCACTTTGATTTCTTCCTTCGTCACTCAAACTGATAAAGATTCAATGATCTGTGAGATCTCTAACGCTGAAATTAAATTGTCTCTTTACAGTATTGATAGTGATAAATCTTCTGATCCTGATGGTTTCAATTCTAGTTTTTAAAGCCTCTTGGAATATTGTTGGCCCTGACATGTGTAAAGGAGTCCAAGAGTTCTTTCTTACTAGAACTCTAATTGATTCATGGAATGCAACCTCTATTGCTCTTATCCATAAAAAGACTTCTCCTTCGGGGCCTGCGGACTATAGACCAATTGCTCTTTGCAATGTTGTCTATAAAATCATATCTAAAATTCTGGCCAATAGAATCAAAATAACCTTTCCTTACCTAATTGATTCTTCCCAATCGGCTTTTGTTGCGGGAAGGAACATTTCTGATAACATCCTTATGTCTCAGGAACTCCTGAGGGGTTACAATAATAGTGGTAAAGGAAAAAGGGTTGCCCTAAAAATAGATATAATGAAAGCCTTTGATAATGTTCGATGGCACCTCATTCTTGAGATTCTAGTTGCAATGCAATTTCCTGAGAAGATGATCACTTGGATTATCAAGTGCATCTCTACTCCATCCTACTCTATAATCATAAATGAAGATCTTCATAGAAATTTTAAAGGTAAAAAAGGTCTTCGCCAGGGTGACCCTCTACCCCCCTTCTCTTTGTGCTTGTTATGCAAGTACTTTCAGGCATCCTTAAAGAGAAAAGCCAGGATCGGACTTTCCGTTTTCATTGGAAATGTCATAAACAGAAAATCATCAATCTCTGTTTTGCAGATGACCTAATGATTTTCTGCCATGGTGACACTCGATCCCTCAGCCTTATCTAGGATGCTTTGATGATTTTTACTCTCTTTCTGGTCTCAAAGTTAATCCCTCGAAAAGTCATATATTCTTCTCGGGAATTGACCATCACCTTCGGTCGAATCTTTTAAAAATTTTGAATTTCCCTGAAGGTTCCCTCCCGGTAAAGTACTTGGGAGTTCCTCTCATCACTGGTAGACTTACCCATTCAGACTGTCGCCCCCTCCTGCACAAAATAACCTCCCGAATTGATTTTTGGACTACCAATCACCTCTCTTATGCTGGTAGACTCCAACTTATCAAATCGGTCTTATTTGCGGGTCAGGTTTATTGGTCCTCGATTTTTATCCTACCTTATAGGATAACTAAAGAGTTTAACCAATATCTCTGTCGCTTTCTTTGGTCTGGTTCGACTATGAAAATTTATGGGGCCAAAGGTGCCTGGTCGACCGTTACCACTCCCTATAAAGAGGGGGCCTTGGTATTCTAGACTTAAAAATCTGGAATCATGCGGCTGTCCTTAAATACCTATGGTCTGTCGTTAGTAATAAGACTCAATCTATCTGGTGCGAGTGGATTAAATCTGAAAAGATAAAAAATAAAAATTTCTGGGAAGTTTCATTGAGTTCCTCGTCCACTTGGATTTGGAGGAAAATTCTTCGACTTTGATCTTTGGCTCGTAATTTATACAGGGTGGCTATCGGAAAAGGTCAGAACACTTCATTCTGGCATGATCCTTGGCTCCTCTCGTCGTCTCTTCCATCCCACTACGGGACTGAAGTCGTCAGCGATTCCCGTTTGGGAAGCAACTTAAAAGTTTCGGAAATTATCCGCAATGGTGAATGGAATTGGCCTGAAAATCTAAGATCGGCTCGAGCGCGCAGTCGAGACCACCTGGACGAAATCCACAAGCTAATTCTCTCCCTTCCCCATTCGAACATTCTATCAAGGGATGTTCCCTACTGGACGGCTAATGTAGTAAGTATCATCTTTACAATTAAGGACACTTACAATGTCCTTCATGCGCCTACCCCTGAAAAGGGATGGGCAGGGTTAATATGGAATAAATATAATATTCCGCGCCACTCTTTTATTTCATGGCTGGCTATCAAGGGCAAACTTGCCACCAAAGACAAGCTTCGCAGCTGGGGTTATAATATCCCAGCTACTTGCACCCTCTGTCACTCTGATTCAGAAACTATATCTCATATCCTCTTTGAATGTAGTTACTCCCAGAGTATCTGGACTTACACCAGTGTCAAACTTGGTTTTTCTTTTCACTCTTCTTGCTGGCAATCTTGGATTATCGAGGCATCAAGATGGTCTAATTCTCGACACCAGAGTATTGGGCAAACTTCTTTCAATGCGGTTATCTACCACATTTGGAAAGAGCGGAATTCAAGAATTTTTGGATCTCTCCCGACTTTGGCCTCTGCAATTTCATATCATATCTTATCGGATCTTCGATTTAGATTTCATGGTACCAAGATTAACTGGTAAAGTTATTGTATTTAACTCTAACTTACTCCTTCTTGTGATACATGTACTCGCTGTCTGGACTGGAGCGTGGATTTCGATTGGGACGAACATGGAGTCACCACTCAGCCACCTCAGCCACCTAGTCATTTGCATGTTACAAGCTTATGTTGCTATCCGGGTGTCGTATTTTGGGCAGCTCTATTTTGACTTGCTAGTGTTTATCGTTCTAGAGGCTTAATTGTTGTAAGCTTGAGGGGTATACCCCAGAACCATGTATGAATTTTTCTAATTAATTTAAGTTTTCATTTCACCAAAAAAAATGACAAAAACCTAGTTTAAATAACTTACACATTTGCAAATGTCTAACTGAAGCAAAGCCGTATAGACCTAATAAGTGGAAGCTATAATCCAAGCTATTACTTTATAGGTTCTATAGAATACTCACAGGGTCACAATTTTTTCTCATCTAGTATGTGTACACTTTTTGAGATGAGAACTGTAAAGATGGTTTTAAGATATAGATTCTGTGGAAATTATTCAGATGACAACATTATTGTTTTAGTAATAATTTAACCAATTCGTTAAATATATGATATTGATATACTGATTACAACTAGTTTGCCAATAATATCTAATATAAAAAAGAGTTTAGTACTCATATATACGTTCATATTCAAAAAGATCATATTAATGTTATTCATGTTGATCAAACTCAACACCCTTCAAGTATTCACCAATCTAATAAGCTTACATTATGTAGATCGATTAAAAAAAAGAAATACCCATAATTTCAGATTATCTCACATTTCGAAATTAAAAAAAATAAGAAATACCGATAATTTTAGATTATGTGGCATTTCTAAAATGAATATGAAGAATTCAAAATCTAGATTGGGGATCAAAACAATGAATGAAGAGTAAAATCGACACAATATAATTTACTATGTGTTGTTACTTATGCGAATAAAAAAATTGGTTAAAAATAAATATTTAAAACCAAAAATGATGTGGCCGGTAATGTAAAAATAAACAAATTTCATATTATAAAAAATGGTATATTTAATGTGATAGCATTGACTATTTTAAGATATTTTTCTCAAGTTTTTACAATTTTATTTATTTATTTAGAATAATCATGAATCTGCCGTTTAATTTGAAACATAATTGAAGCCGTGTTAAAACGTAACAAATTCTATTGCTTATATCGTATTACACTCACAATATTTAACAAATATATAATTTATATCGATATTTTTAGTTTACATAATAAATTTAATATAAAACGATGATTTAAAAATAGGATGATTTAAAAATTTATATGAAAATAAAAATAAAAATAGTTTAAATAATTATTGGCAAGATAATATTCTATAAACCTAACTCACAAATTATTTCGACATGTTTGTTTACATTTTTAAGGTGATTGATTTGGTTAGATATATTAAAAGTGTGGTCCAAATATGTACTATAATCACCTATCAACACTAGTCTTATTGAATATTACTATCTTTCCGCTCTCGCTAATATAAAAATCAACAATAAGACTGAAGTGGGACAATTATCAATACACAAACTTGTAATACTTTACTATAAATAAATAAATAGTTAATGTTGAGTAATAATGAAATGCCCATTTGAACTTCTATAAGGTTCTTTGATTAGGCCACTTACAAGTTGCGTGAGATTCGTTAATTGTTTTACAAAATAAAATAATCATAGGTGTCATTTTCACGCTTATTGTCGAAAATAATAAATCGATTGAATTTAAGCTTAGATTTGAATCCATATTTAACATATTGACACATTTTTTGTATAGTAATTTACTTCGAATTACATTAAGAGTTTAATGTATTTTTAATTATATAGTATATTATAAATAAAATATAAAATAATCAACTATTTTTATGCATAATATTATTTATAATTTTAGCTGTATGTTTTAAGATAAACTATCATATTTATAATAAAATATTTTATTTTTACATTATTTTTAGATAAAAATTATTAAAATAATATATAATATGGATTTGGTGTATTTTTATTATTTTTAATGACTTAAACATTCTATCTCTAAAATATTTTCTTAGTAAAATAATTTAAAAACAATCAAAACATCAAATAAAATAAAACTTAATAATATTTTGGAAAACAAATACAAATAATAAAACTAATATATATATATATATATATATATATATATATATATATATATATATAATTTTTTTTATACAGCCTTAATTTAGAGTTATAAATATGATGAGTTACTAATAAAAAAAAGGTTTCAAACATTAATATGGGAAGAGAGTCAGTTTCATTTGAGTCGTCCTTTTCTTTGTTTTCCTCATATTCTCGTGATTCTTTCACGAAATCCAGATTCCTCTTTTTTGTTATATGAACAACAATAGATAAGTTGTTTGGGTCATAGTCATTTTCATAGAAGTAAATTTTTTTTGGAAAATAATCCTTATTATAAAAAAAGAAAAAAATATTTGTTTATTAGAAGAGTCAGAAGAGTATTCCTCCGTTGTCGTCATTTGATATAAAAAGTGTCTTTCTGATGACCACTCACCATATAATACATCATCGTATATTTTGAAGCTACACTAAATTACAGTTTTTTGGACCAACTATTTTGGAATAGTATGAAACCCAACTGAAAAGTGTTCACTTAATTTATAGGCAGAATATTTTTGAACCATAAGAGAAGTAATTAAGGTTTCCTATTTTTTTGGTAAACTAATCCATTCTCGATAGGGTTTTTGTAATTATTGCTTGTTTAATGATTATTTATCTACTTTAGTCAAATCAAACTATTAATTAATCTATATTGATATGATAAAAATGATTTGAAGATGTGAATTCATGTTAATTACACACGAAATTACTGCACTTTTACTTAAAATAGTTTAGATCAGAGAGACGAAGATGCGAGACTACTAACAATTAAATGTGCGTGACTACAAAAAAAATATCTACTATTAAAAAACATGCAAGACTGATAAAATAAACCTGACAATTATATTAAAATATAAGCAAGATTGTATAAAAAAGAGATTACTGCTAATATCATACGCGAGACAACTGTAATTAAAATATATGAGACCAGAGATTGTAGTAATTTACAAAAAAAATTATGTTGGTTTACTTACAAACTATAGTACTTACAAAATGCATAAGTTTAGAGAATGGGTAAAATCATAAAATACTCCATCAAGTGAACTTCCAATGAATGTTTGTTTGGTCATCATTAAGGAAATGATAAAACAATTTATGCTCTCCTCAAGGTACACACGTTTTCATTACAGTGCTTAGAAACAAACCCATTCTCGATAAAATATCTCGCATATTTGCAAACAGAACTGTCGCAGTCGACTGATTATGGTTTTTATTGTGGGATATCTTTGTGCGTAATTACCTTATATTTCTTTCTTGTTTCTATGTATTTTTTTCACAAGTACGTAAACTGTATATAATATTAAAATAAACAAAACAAGAAATACGTGCGAGACCAATTACAAGGAAAAATACGAGACCAGTTACAAGGAAATAAGCAAGACCAATTACAAGTGAAGTTGCAACTTTAGTTTCAAGCTGATATGCATGACCAATTAATGAATACTATGCAAGACTAATTAAAAATTAATAGGCAAGAACAATTACAGATAAAGATATGCGACATATAATACTTAGTAAAACCCATGTATGGAAGACTTGTAATACTTATAAGTGGTGTAGTTATATTTCTTGTTTTTTATGGTGTGTATTTATTGGTAGGAAACATGGGATTATAGTTTGTTGCTTCGTTCTTTTCACGGTCAATAATCAGCAATGTCCGATGGATCAATATACCTTTCTCGATGGTGCATACTGGAACGAATATATAATACGTGGTATCTGGCATACTAAGAAATACCTCATCAACTAACCTTGTTCTATTGGTCTTATAATCAATGGAAGTCTGCATTACGACAAATGATCATAATATGTTTTTCTTGATAATAGATACATATTTTAGTTATACTTACCGTTGTATGACAAGAAAGTGTTAATACTCCAGATTTATGTGAGTATATCCCATCGAAACCGAGCGATGGTACTTGAAAGTTGTTTTTAAGCGTCTTGTAAATCCAAGCGTCAATAATATACCAAATGAGTTATTAAAGACATACAAGACATTCTTACTTTTACCTTGTAGTCCAACTGGCCTTTGTTTGACAGTGTCATCAGATCACTTGCATACACATTCATTGGTACTGTAGCATATGGTGTTGGGTTATACTATACAGCTCCATTATCATGGTTTTCTCCTATTATTTATCTTAGTAGTTTGTGGTATTCACGAACGGCAATCAATTTCTTTGTTTTGGTATCTAGTTTCTAATAAGTTTTATTCACCTCTTGTATCTCGTACTGTGATTTGTCAAAAACCGGCCATTTATCCTTTTTCACTTTTGCGTTGCCATTCTAAAATATGCGAGAAAAAGGTAAGTAAGAGGATATACATGTTATTCTACAATATGCTAGACATCGATATATGAAAATCAAATTAATGAATGACTAGTTATACATTAAGATTTTATGCTAGGCTACTAATTGATAAAAACATGCGAGTAAAATTAAACAAAACAGGCAGGAGAGCTGAAAATAAAAACATGCAAGTCAAACAAAACAAACAAGCGAGACAACTAGGAAAAAATCATACATGAAGTAAACATGTTTGTCCAGATATAAGAGAAAAATTTATGCGAGACTACTTAATGTAAAAAATATATGAAAGTCAAATGGAAAAAAATAGACGAGACAACTAAAAAAAAATACGAGAGTCAAATGAAAAAAACATGCGAGACAACTGAAACAAGACATACAATATATGACAATCTATTGTTTTGTAACCATAAAATATATGAAAATATAGTTTTTTATAATCTTACAATATATGACAAGGTAACAAAAATATTGACAGTAGAATCTTAATCTACTTAAGATCCACTTACATCTTCACGAACTTGTACCACTGTTGTTTCTTCTGTATTGTTTACAATAGCTTCAGTAGTACCATTTAGGGTAACAACATATGTTGTATCCTCGACAAGAACCACCTCAATATTCGCTACGACTAATATCCAAGTAGTTTCTAGGATAACATCAGCCTCAATCTTATCAATCTACTCATAAAAAGACCGCGTAAACTCTATTAACCAGAAATAAGTTTCTTCTAAAGTACACTGGCTTTTTTATGGTCTATTAGCTAAGACTTCTCTTTTGTGCTTTAGTGGTGTTAGTTTCTACAATTTTCACGGTTGGGGAGATTGGGTTGACTGTCTTGTTTTTTGGTGGGACTAAGTGGTCTGGTTGGTGTTATACTGGTTATGTGTTGTATGTTTGGTGGTCTGTTTGGTCTATTTGGTGTTTAGGATGGACCAACCGGTCTGTTTGGTGTTTTGGGTGGACTAGGTTATCTTTTTGATGTTCTGGGTTGGTTGTATGGTGTTATGTTGTGACTGGTTAAAGTTATAATGAGACTCGTTGGATTTTTGGTGAGACAGATGGGAATTCATATGAAATAGGTGAGTGTTCTACTGAGAATGGTTTGAGTTCTTGTTAATTTTATTTTGAGACTCGTTTTATTATATGGTCTTATTTGTTGACTCGTGTGACTAGTTGGATTGATGGTAATGGTGGGATTTCTTTGTTGGCTGGTGGTGGTGGTATTGATTCATTTGGTTTTTGATCATAAATAGAAAAAGACAATATTCTTTCAAGCTCTTGAGATTCTAGTTGCTAACATAACTTGGCTCTGCCCCGTGCAACAACAATGGGAGCCCTATAAAACAAATATGCCATTATAAGTAAAAAAATACACGAGACTAGTGAAAGTAAACATAAGAGCTTGGAGAAAAAACTAGATGTCAGTCTGGATCAAATATAATACGCGAGACTAAACTAAATTAACATGTGAGCATGATGTAAATATTAAATGCCAATACCGATCAAACAATATACACTAGACTAGTGCAATTAAACATGCAAGAATAGTGCACGTAATACTACATGTTATACTAGTGCAACTAAAACATGAGATACCCCATCATCTCTAAGATGGTTTATCTTTCGAAAAAATATATAATTTTAGATACTATAATTTGATTGAAAATACAAGATTAGTTGAGAACTATATACTTACATTTCTCCTTTCTCATTTTAGCAAAAAATCCATACATCTGAATTCAATAGACCACATATCTGTATTGCTACGTCTTTTACGTTCCATGATTTTAGAAAGAGAACTCCTCTTATAGGTGGTTTGATTTTTCTTCAGTTTTCTTGGAGGTGGTTGTAGTGTTGTTGGAGCGGGTTGGAGTCTTTCTTTTTGGGTTGATGCATTCACCTAGGGTGAAATCACCATCAAAATCATCTCTCAAACCCATAGTTTTTGTTTGGGGTGTTTTGTTGGTATTTTTCTGGGTATGGGTTGGTGTGTTCGGGTTGCGGTTGGGTTGTAGTGGTTAAAAGGTGGTGTGTTCGGGTTGGGGTTGTATTGGTTATGGGTTGGTGTGTTCTTGTTGGTC
This sequence comes from Limnanthes douglasii subsp. nivea, assembly GCA_036936605.1. Taxonomy (NCBI): domain Eukaryota; kingdom Viridiplantae; phylum Streptophyta; class Magnoliopsida; order Brassicales; family Limnanthaceae; genus Limnanthes; species Limnanthes douglasii. The sequence continues at coordinate 1,341,897 of JAUPFV010000001.1, forward strand.
TGTTTGGGGCTGGGGTTGTACTAATTATGGGCTGATTTGTTCGAGTTCGGGTTGTGTTGGTTGTAGGTTGGTATTCAGGATGAGCTTCCACTGGTTTTGGGTTGGTGTGTTCTTGATTGTGAGGGGTTTGAAAATATATCTTCTTTGTTTTGTTGCTAAATTTTTTATCCTCTTTCTAGGTTTTGGTGAGGTATATGATATGGGTTCCCAACATCCTCATCGTCGTCAAATATACTTCTTTCCTCAACTGTTAGGATTATTTCACCTTTTAAAACCTATTAAATTATAAAAAAACCTTCGTAAAAACTCTACGTGCTCTTCTGGTGTAAATACAAGATGCTAGTCTGGGATCAAATAAAATACGTGAGATGTGTGCAAATAAAACTTGCGATTCTAGTGTACAAACTATATGCAAGTCTGGGATAACAAAATATGTGAGATGTGTGTAAAGTAACATGTATGTTATGGTGTAAAAATTACATGACAATCTGGATCAAATAAAATATGCGAGAAGTGTGGAAATAAAACACGCGAGTCTGCTATAGAAACTACATGCAAGTTTGGGATAAAATAAAATATACGAAACATGTGCAAATTAAACATGCGTTATGGACTACATGTCAGTCTCGGTCAAATAAAATACACAAAACATGTACAAATAAACCATGTGATACCTCATTATCTCTGAGTTGGTTTATGTTTGAATTAATTCTAAGTTTGATGATTTTGACTTGAACCCCATTATTTGTAGCATCTTGTAATCATGTTGGTCATTGCTTCCCCTTGCGTAATGGTTGTGTGCTCCATGATAAATGACTATATGAAAAAAAATCGACATCATTACATATATTTTTACTTATTTAATTATGCACCAATATTCTAATAATTAAAACTGCAACACATCCGATAACTCTAATATGTTTGTGAGGGACACAAGTTCGAACTGACCCAAGTATTTTCTCATTGATTGCATCGGCCAATCATAGTTGTTTATTTTTTGAAGGTCTTTGACACAAAAGACCATTTTGTACCAAGTACATCTCCTGACATTGTATTGAACAATGTAGACCATAAAAATATGAGCAACAAAATAACCACATCTTTGACAAATTGATCATCTCCCGCACTAATGGATTTGTCTATTATACTCTATAAAACATACCACAATAATAAGTAATAACTATTAGATACATATTGTTACTATTGAAGACAAACCATTCGTGACATCTCAATGCATACCATGCGAGACCAGTACAAACATACCATGCGAGACTTGATAAATATAATATAATGCGATACTATATCATGCGTTACATGGCCTAATTTATTTATAATTTAAACATGTGATATCAATGATAAATTCATACTTTTGTCAAATTATTTTGATATTGCTTTTGATTTGTTTGTGCCTACCTTTCTAGATTATCGTCCATTAAGTGCAAAATATTCGAGCTTCTTATACTTTCAAACCCCGGTTTACCAAAAATAACAGTACGCCAGTATATTTCACTACTGAACCCTAACTAACAACCTATTTATCATTTTCAAGACTTCTAAACTAAACATAAACCATCTTACGTATAGAAAAACAAAAATTGTACATAGTTCTTACCTGTTAATTTCCAAATTCTACAGACTCATGCTTCAATGAAATCAAACTTAGACACTCGTGCTTCAAACAGAGTTCGTACAAAGAGATTACTGCTTCAAAAGCATATTTGAGCTTCAAATCAATAGTTCCAAACACGAATTGCATTTTGAATTAGAGTTCCTAGAGCTCGTACGTATTTGTTTTTTCGGTTTCAAAGGGAAAGAGATTAGGGAGAGAAAGTAGTTGTAAAGTTTTGCTTCAAATAAGAAAAAAGGAGCGTATGTTTGATTAAAACAATTTATATATACTAATGGAGGTATTTTTATCCAAAGTTATGGTCCAACTACGAATTGGTATTTTGCCAATTTTGGATATTAGGTGATAATGACTTATATGGTTGGGTATTTCGGGTAGTTCACACTTAAAACAATGTTAAATATTGAATAATATAAAATTCAAAGATTTTTATAAATTCTTCATAAACGAGAGATAATTCATTAATCTGTCTATTCTCTAAAACTCTTCATAAATTCGAAATTCTAACTCAATTCTTCTCGTGATTGGAAGAACTTAACAGAAGCTTAGCGCTAACTCCCTTAATCGGATGTGCTGTCGCTGCTCCAGTGTGCCAAAGCTTAAGGAATTCGTGCTTCTACAAAGCTCTTGCGTGGTGTTTAATTAATTCTTTTGATTTCTTTCCCCTAACCCAAAGATTAGGGCTGCATGTTGTACCTGAAGCACTTTGAGAAGGTTCTTCGAAAAGCTACTTTGAGGAAGAGTTTTTAGAGGTGCTTTAGATCTCTAGGAATCTCATCAATCTCTAAGATTAGGGTTTCTCTTTGTACTTATATGTCGGGTTGGTCATTAAGACCTTATCCATTTTTTGTATTTAGGACTTTGATCCATTTTTATATGAAATAAAATCTAGTTTTATCGTTAAAAAAAATTTCTCGTTAACAATCATTTTTCTTTATTATTTATCCGGACGTTATTATATATATATATATCATAATTTATTGTGTATTTAATAATTTTTATAAAAATAAATTATGATAAAATTACTATAGTTGATGATGATATCAGGACAAATAATGAAGGGAATCATTATTAGCGAGAACCGTCTATTGTGTAAAAATGTAGACACTTCCGCACAAATAGTCAAAAGATTTGAGAAAACGTCCAGCATCTTATTATCCATTTCAAAAGGTGGTACATCAAATATTATATTATCATACTATAATGACAATAGTACAAGCATATGCCTTAGCATTTTCCAACCCCATCCACGTTAAAGATCTTATTTGTTTAGTCAATAGCCGCCTTCACCTTTATCACTCAAGTCTAAAGACCTTGCTTCTCAATCCATCAACCATCCAAGCCTCTCTTACTCTACTTCCACTATATAAACTCTTCCAATAGCCCCAAAACACCACAACACAAACATGACAACCATCACAAAAACCTCCTTCTCTACTCTCCTACTCTCACTCCTCTTCATTTCCACCCACGCTGTCAACTTCGAAATCAAAAACCAATGTCCTTACACCGTATGGGCTGCCGCATCCCCTGGTGGAGGCCGTAGACTCGACCGCAACCAAGTTTGGAACCTATACGTCGCACCGGGAACCAAAATGGCACGTATATGGGGCCGAACTAACTGCAACTTCGACGGTGCTGGCCGTGGCCGTTGCCAGACAGGAGACTGCGGTGACTTGAACTGTAGAGGGTGGGGACAACCACCCAACACCTTGGCCGAATACGCACTTAACCAATATGGCAACAAAGACTTTTACGACATATCATTAGTCGATGGGTTTAACATCCCTATGGATTTCGGTCCGACTAATCCTAATTGCCATTACATTAAGTGTGGGGCTGACATCAATGGTCAGTGTCCGGGCGAGCTAAGAAACAATGGTGGGTGTTTGAATCCTTGTCAAGTGTTTAAGACGAATGAGTATTGTTGCACACAAGGTTACGGTACGTGTGGACCAACGAATTTCTCGAGGTTTTTTAAGGCTAGATGTCCTGATTCGTATAGTTACCCACAAGATGATCCTTCAAGTACTTTTACTTGTACTAGTGGTACTACTGATTATAGAGTTGTGTTTTGTCCTTGGGGCTCTCCTCATATTGAGATGGTTGGGAATGGAAGTGATCACGAGTGAGAGAGTTGAAAAATATGAAGAGATAGTTTATGTTTATCGCAAAGAATAAGATGTTCTTGTTTGTGTTATGTTATTTATGTTTTTGTAATTTGTGTTTTGCGAGTTGCGACTCATGGAATAATGAAAAAATATTCTCTCTTTGGATTTGTTTTATATTACTTTAATTAAATTTTATGCAATTTATTTTATTAATTTATGCATATTTAATTAATTTGTTAAAAAGATTTAGGTATAGATTAGAAGTAGCTCATCAGCATAGGTATTGCCGAGGATTATATGGACATTCTGCCGTGTTATTTATAGGCGAGAAGTGTTAGAATTTTTTTTTTCGTTGAAAGTTGAGTCGTGATTTAGTGAGACATAACTGCTGAATTTTAAAGGTTGAGAAAAAGTATCAAGAGTAGTGACTATTGAGTCGTGAGAGATATGTACTGAACTAAAACAATCTAGTCCGAAGCTAGATGGTCCAATACGAGCTGATCTGAAGCAGTCTAATCTAACGCGAGTTAGATCATAGCACCAGAGCTGGATCGAAGCAAAGTCTTCTATTTGTTAGATCTCCTATATCAGTGGAGTCTCATATTTTGGTATTCTTATGTTAATTGGATTTTTTTTTGATTAATTGAGTCTTCTATATTAATTAGGTTTATTTAAAAGGTTTCATGTATTTAGGGTTATGAGTTATCACGGTCGTGGACTAAAGAGCTTTAATATGGAGTGTCTAATAAAAAATTAAGATTATTTATGAACTCATAAATATAAGAAAATACACAATGTAAAGGTGTGGCGGTGCAATTTCTTGAGTGCCATATTTACTCAGTGAGTTATTTTTAGGTATTTTGAGAGATAAATGAGATGAAAGATAAACACTGAAGAGAGGATTCCGTGAATTACTCCATCTTTTGTAACAAACAGTAATTGAGTCCTTTGTGTTTAAAAGTCTTTTTGTAACCTACTTGTTTATAAAAAAAATATGTTTCCCGTGGAGGTAGGATTATTTTCACAATCTGAACCATGTTAAATTTGTCTTGTGTGCTTGGTTTTATTACATTTTTTTTGTAAAAAATATTGATTAAGTTAATTGTGTTTGAAAGTCTTTATTTAACCTCCCTTGTACAGAAGAACTTGTAATGATTTAAATTTAGTACATAAGATTTATTCCTTTCATAATTGTAGAATATTTTAATAGCCTAATTCATTTATTTACATGGGTCAATGTAGTAATATTAGATCTTAGATGAGGAAACAAATTCCTTGCAACACGAACCGACTGGCGGGACTGGCCAAGAAGCCATCAACCAAATTATGCCATCGAGTGAGCGACATTGGCCAAGACAGTCGGCTAAGGCATCAACTCGAGTTATTCTTGTTGCTTTGAGGCATCGGTTGTGGTGGTAAAATCCTCTCTAATTAGTATTCCTTCTTCTAATCCTTTGAAAAGAATCTAGGAAGAACTACCTTAGTGAAATAAATTTCCATTGTTTGTCTTGTGCGATTGCCAAATGTATTTTGATGTTGGCTATTCATTCCTAAAATATACTAAGGTATTACAACCTTTTTTTCTAGACTCCAAAGAGTTTTTGATACTATGATAGATTAGTTTATTACTCTAGCCAAGCTAACATTAGAGACGTCTCTAGATTTATATTGTACTGAACTTATTCCAGCCTATAATAAAAACCCTATGCGGACCGAAAACCTATTTGAGGATATAAATGTATATTTTGGCAGGAATAAAAGAGTATGAGATTAGGTAACAAGCTGCTAGAGTTTTCGAACGTTGGCTCGTATTGATGCATTTGCACCTTGTTGATGTTTTACTCTTGAAAATGTAGTTATGCTTTAAAATGTGGTTCAAAGAAGAAAATTTCTTCATTTTCTCGGTGCATATTTTGCAATAGCCTTTATTGTCTTTTCAAAGAGTGCATGAAGGACTACTAGGCTTGGTTAAGAAATTTTTTAGTTATCAAATGCTAGGAATTGAGTTCCTTCTAGTATACGAAGTAGACATTGTCTTTTATAACGTCTACTCCAGCATGTCTGGCTCTGTAGTTAGTTTTGACGTCATAGTTTGAGAGTTGGTATAAAGGTATGACCGTCTCGTCCGTGATGATTGCTTCCATGTCATACACAAAAAAGAATGATGTTTCATTTCTAGTTGTTGTTTGAGTTATCTTAAAATAGAAAAAGATGTCTACTATAAGTTATATCCAGTTTTCTACTAGTCCCACAAGTTTCCTTTTAATTCATTCGATTAGTGTTCTGTTGGTTACTCCGTGTAGGTTGTGGGCTTGTGGATGAAATGGTGAGGAGAAATTAAGCTTAATTCTTACTTTTGGAAATATTGAGTAAGGCTGTCATTTTGAAATTGTGGGCCATTTTCAAAAGTAAGGATTCTTGGTACACCATACCAATATGATGTTATGGAGTAGCAACAATTCTATGCCCTCTGATCTCAGCGTAATATTTCCACGTATTTAAGAATTAGGTTTTATATTAAGGATACCCGTCGAATGACATGTTTGTTCGATGGAGCGTTGCGTCTTCCTTTACATCAAGTGTAAGCATGAGTTTTTCTTATTGTCCGACATGTATTCAAGTCGGTTGATGCCAAATGGTTGGAAGATATTTATACCCACGATTGTGGTCGTATTGACCAACTATCCATTTTCTATAGAGGAGTTACTGGCTATTACGGTCATAAGTTCACTGAACGATAGACTTTATTAATGTATATTTATCTCCAACCAGTACATGACGATAATATATATATTCTAGATTCCAAGTAGGGGTGAGAGAATAACTTTGTCTTCGTTACCGGTTCTTGAGTGACATGGTGGACTTGTTAGGAGCTTTCCATTCCCATACATGAGACATTTACGAGTAAGTTTGCTTTATTTTTAGCTTTTTGAATATCATTTCGTACGAACATTTACTAATCGTAATTTATGTTTTTTATGAGTTAAAAACATTTATTTTTTTTGTGGATCGATATAAATCAAGGAACAAAACAATTGGATGCTTGAACAAAATATCTTTGACGCAATAGAAAAAGTTTTACTGAATTATGTTCTCCCCTAAGGATTGTACTGCATATGGGTATTGGCCTTTAGAAGATGAGTTTTATCAAGTAGCTCTTCTTGAGTTGAACTTTATGACGAATTGTCTTGTTGTTTTCATTGATGAATTTGTATGCCCATGATGAAGATATTAATTACCTCGATCCTAAAAAAACTATGATGAATAAAGGAATCTCAACAACCTCTACTCCTCTAAAAGAAATTGTGATGTACGAGGTAAACGAACCAACAAAATTTTTCCAAATAGAGAGAAAATGCAAGAAACCCATGTTTGTTGATACCAAAGTTATAATGATGACTAATATGAAGAAGGTAAAATACGTAAGGTTAATCACATAATGGAAATTTCAGAATAAGGTAACATTTTCACAAAAGGTACGATTTCTAGATAAAAGGATTAGGCCATGGGATATGGCAGTGATCCTGCATTATGTTCATAGAGAAAAAAACGATAATTCTATTGTATTTGATGCAAGACATCTTGAAGATATCACTTAAATTTATATGAGTCTCGGCTAGCCAAGTGGAAGTAAATAATTCATCAAAATAGGCGGTTAAACAAAACAGGCAGGAGAGCTGAAAATAAAAACATGCAAGTCAAACAAAACAAACAAGCGAGACAACTAGGAAAAAATCATACATGAAGTAAACATGTTTGTCCAGATATAAGAGAAAAATTTATGCGAGACTACTTAATGTAAAAAATATATGAAAGTCAAATGGAAAAAAATAGACGAGACAACTAAAAAAAAATACGAGAGTCAAATGAAAAAAACATGCGAGACAACTGAAACAAGACATACAATATATGACAATCTATTGTTTTGTAACCATAAAATATATAAAAATATAGTTTTTTATAATCTTACAATATATGACAAGGTAACAAAAATATTGACAGTAGAATCTTAATCTACTTAAGATCCACTTACATCTTCACGAACTTGTACCACTGTTGTTTCTTCTGTATTGTTTACAATAGCTTCAGTAGTACCATTTAGGGTAACAACATATGTTGTATCCTCGACAAGAACCACCTCAATATTCGCTACGACTAATATCCAAGTAGTTTCTAGGATAACATCAGCCTCAATCTTATCAATCTACTCATAAAAAGACCGCGTAAGCTCTATTAACCAGAAATAAGTTTCTTCTAAAGTACACTGGCTTTTTTATGGTCTATTAGCTAAGACTTCTCTTTTGTGCTTTAGTGGTGTTAGTTTCTACAATTTTCACGGTTGGGGAGATTGGGTTGACTGTCTTGTTTTTTGGTGGGACTAAGTGGTCTGGTTGGTGTTATACTGGTTATGTGTTGTATGTTTGGTGGTCTGTTTGGTCTATTTGGTGTTTAGGATGGACCAACCGGTCTGTTTGGTGTTTTGGGTTGACTATGTTATCTTTTTGATGTTCTGGGTTGGTTGTATGGTGTTATGTTGTGACTGGTTAAAGTTATGATGAGACTCGTTGGATTTTTGGTGAGACAGATGGGAATTCATATGAAATAGGTGAGTGTTCTACTGAGAATGGTTTGAGTTCTTGTTAATTTTATTTTGAGACTCGTTTTATTATATGGTCTTATTTGTTGACTCGTGTGACTAGTTGGATTGATGGTAATGGTGGGATTTCTTTGTTGGCTGGTGGTGGTGGTATTGATTCATTTGGTTTTTGATCATAAATAGAAAAAGACAATATTCTTTCAAGCTCTTGAGATTCTAGTTGCTAACATAACTTGGCTCTGCCCCGTGCAACAACAATGGGAGCCCTATAAAAAAAATATGCCAGTATAAGTAAAAAAATACACGAGACTAGTGAAAGTAAACATAAGAGCTTGGAGAAAAAACTAGATGTCAGTCTGGATCAAATATAATACGCGAGACTAAACTAAATTAACATGTGAGCATGATGTAAATATTAAATGCCAATACCGATCAAACAATATACACTAGACTAGTGCAATTAAACATGCAAGAATAGTGCACGTAATACTACATGTTATACTAGTGCAACTAAAACATGAGATACCCCATCATCTCTAAGATGGTTTATCTTTCGAAAAAATATATAAGTTTAGATACTATAATTTGATTGAAAATACAAGAGTAGTTGAGAACTATATACTTACATTTCTCCTTTCTCATTTTAGCAAAAAATCCATACATCTGAATTCAATAGACCACATATCTGTATTGCTACGTCTTTTACGTTCCATGATTTTAGAAAGAGAACTCCTCTTATAGGTGGTTTGATTTTTCTTCAGTTTTCTTGGAGGTGGTTGTAGTGTTGTTGGAGCGGGTTGGAGTCTTTCTTTTTGGGTTGATGCATTCACCTAGGGTGAAATCACCATCAAAATCATCTCTCAAACCCATAGTTTTTGTTTGGGGTGTTTTGTTGGTATTTTTCTGGGTATGGGTTGGTGTGTTCGGGTTGCGGTTGGGTTGTAGTGGTTAAAAGGTGGTGTGTTCGGGTTGGGGTTGTATTGGTTATGGGTTGGTGTGTTCTTGTTGGTCTGTTTGGGGCTGGGGTTGTACTAATTATGGGCTGATTTGTTCGAGTTCGGGTTGTGTTGGTTGTAGGTTGGTATTCAGGATGAGCTTCCACTGGTTTTGGGTTGGTGTGTTCTTGATTGTGAGGGGTTTGAAAATATATCTTCTTTGTTTTGTTGCTAAATTTTTTATCCTCTTTCTAGGTTTTGGTGAGGTATATGATATGGGTTCCCAACATCCTCATCGTCGTCAAATATACTTCTTTCCTCAACTGTTAGGATTATTTCACCTTTTAAAACCTATTAAATTATAAAAAAACCTTCGTAAAAACTCTACGTGCTCTTCTGGTGTAAATACAAGATGCTAGTCTGGGATCAAATAAAATACGTGAGATGTGTGCAAATAAAACTTGCGATTCTAGTGTACAAACTATATGCAAGTCTGGGATAACAAAATATGTGAGATGTGTGTAAAGTAACATGTATGTTATGGTGTAAAAATTACATGACAATCTGGATCAAATAAAATATGCGAGAAGTGTGGAAATAAAACACGCGAGTCTGCTATAGAAACTACATGCAAGTTTGGGATAAAATAAAATATACGAAACATGTGCAAATTAAACATGCGTTATGGACTACATGTCAGTCTCGGTCAAATAAAATACACAAAACATGTACAAATAAACCATGTGATACCTCATTATCTCTGAGTTGGTTTATGTTTGAATTAATTCTAAGTTTGATGATTTTGACTTGAACCCCATTATTTGTAGCATCTTGTAATCATGTTGGTCATTGCTTCCCCTTGCGTAATGGTTGTGTGCTCCATGATAAATGACTATATGAAAAAAAATCGACATCATTACATATATTTTTACTTATTTAATTATGCACCAATATTCTAATAATTAAAACTGCAACACATCCGATAACTCTAATAGGTTTGTGAGGGACACAAGTTCGAACTGACCCAAGTATTTTCTCATTGATTGCATCGGCCAATCATAGTTGTTTATTTTTTGAAGGTCTTTGACACAAAAGACCATTTTGTACCAAGTACATCTCCTGACATTGTATTGAACAATGTAGACCATAAAAATATGAGCAACAAAATAACCACATCTTTGACAAATTGATCATCTCCCGCACTAATGGATTTGTCTATTATATTCTATAAAACATACCACAATAATAAGTAATAACTATTAGATACATATTGTTACTATTGAAGACAAACCATTCGTGACATCTCAATGCATACCATGCGAGACCAGTACAAACATACCATGCGAGACTTGATAAATATAATATAATGCGATACTATATCATGCGTTACATGGCCTAATTTATTTATAATTTAAACATGTGATATCAATGATAAATTCATACTTTTGTCAAATTATTTTGATATTGCTTTTGATTTGTTTGTGCCTACCTTTCTAGATTATCGTCCATTAAGTGCAAAATATTCGAGCTTCTTATACTTTCAAACCCCGGTTTACCAAAAATAACAGTACGCCAGTATATTTCACTACTGAACCCTAACTAACAACCTATTTATCATTTTCAAGACTTCTAAACTAAACATAAACCATCTTACGTATAGAAAAACAAAAATTGTACATAGTTCTTACCTGTTAATTTCCAAATTCTACAGACTCATGCTTCAATGAAATCAAACTTAGACACTCGTGCTTCAAACAGAGTTCGTACAAAGAGATTACTGCTTCAAAAGCATATTTGAGCTTCAAATCAATAGTTCCAAACACGAATTGCATTTTGAATTAGAGTTCCTAGAGCTCGTACGTATTTGTTTTTTCGGTTTCAAAGGGAAAGAGATTAGGGAGAGAAAGTAGTTGTAAAGTTTTGCTTCAAATAAGAAAAAAGGAGCGTATGTTTGATTAAAACAATTTATATATACTAATGGAGGTATTTTTATCCAAAGTTATGGTCCAACTACGAATTGGTATTTTGCCAATTTTGGATATTAGGTGATAATGACTTATTTGGTTGGGTATTTCGGGTAGTTCACACTTAAAACAATGTTAAATATTGAATAATATAAAATTCAAAGATTTTTATAAATTCTTCATAAACGAGAGATAATTCATTAATCTGTCTATTCTCTAAAACTCTTCATAAATTCGAAATTCTAACTCAATTCTTCTCGTGATTAGAAGAACTTAACAGAAGCTTAGCGCTAACTCCCTTAATCGGATGTGCTGTCGCTGCTCCAGTGTGCCAAAGCTTAAGGAATTCGTGCTTCTACAAAGCTCTTGCGTGGTGTTTAATTAATTCTTTTGATTTCTTTCCCCTAACCCAAAGATTAGGGCTGCATGTTGTACCTGAAGCACTTTGAGAAGGTTCTTCGAAAAGCTACTTTGAGGAAGAGTTTTTAGAGGTGCTTTAGATCTCTAGGAATCTCATCAATCTCTAAGATTAGGGTTTCTCTTTGTACTTATATGTCGGGTTGGTCATTAAGACCTTATCCATTTTTTGTATTTAGGACTTTGATCCATTTTTATATGAAATAAAATCTAGTTTTATCGTTAAAAAAAATTTCTCGTTAACAATCATTTTTCTTTATTATTTATCCGGACGTTATTATATATATATATATCATAATTTATTGTGTATTTAATAATTTTTATAAAAATAAATTATGATAAAATTACTATAGTTGATGATGATATCAGGACAAATAATGAAGGGAATCATTATTAGCGAGAACCGTCTATTGTGTAAAAATGTAGACACTTCCGCACAAATAGTCAAAAGATTTGAGAAAACGTCCAGCATCTTATTATCCATTTCAAAAGGTGGTACATCAAATATTATATTATCATACTATAATGACAATAGTACAAGCATATGCCTTAGCATTTTCCAACCCCATCCACGTTAAAGATCTTATTTGTTTAGTCAATAGCCGCCTTCACCTTTATCACTCAAGTCTAAAGACCTTGCTTCTCAATCCATCAACCATCCAAGCCTCTCTTACTCTACTTCCACTATATAAACTCTTCCAATAGCCCCAAAACACCACAACACAAACATGACAACCATCACAAAAACCTCCTTCTCTACTCTCCTACTCTCACTCCTCTTCATTTCCACCCACGCTGTCAACTTCGAAATCAAAAACCAATGTCCTTACACCGTATGGGCTGCCGCATCCCCTGGTGGAGGCCGTAGACTCGACCGCAACCAAGTTTGGAACCTATACGTCGCACCGGGAACCAAAATGGCACGTATATGGGGCCGAACTAACTGCAACTTCGACGGTGCTGGCCGTGGCCGTTGCCAGACAGGAGACTGCGGTGACTTGAACTGTAGAGGGTGGGGACAACCACCCAACACCTTGGCCGAATACGCACTTAACCAATATGGCAACAAAGACTTTTACGACATATCATTAGTCGATGGGTTTAACATCCCTATGGATTTCGGTCCGACTAATCCTAATTGCCATTACATTAAGTGTGGGGCTGACATCAATGGTCAGTGTCCGGGCGAGCTAAGAAACAATGGTGGGTGTTTGAATCCTTGTCAAGTGTTTAAGACGAATGAGTATTGTTGCACACAAGGTTACGGTACGTGTGGACCAACGAATTTCTCGAGGTTTTTTAAGGCTAGATGTCCTGATTCGTATAGTTACCCACAAGATGATCCTTCAAGTACTTTTACTTGTACTAGTGGTACTACTGATTATAGAGTTGTGTTTTGTCCTTGGGGCTCTCCTCATATTGAGATGGTTGGGAATGGAAGTGATCACGAGTGAGAGAGTTGAAAAATATGAAGAGATAGTTTATGTTTATCGCAAAGAATAAGATGTTCTTGTTTGTGTTATGTTATTTATGTTTTTGTAATTTGTGTTTTGCGAGTTGCGACTCATGGAATAATGAAAAAATATTCTCTCTTTGGATTTGTTTTATATTACTTTAATTAAATTTTATGCAATTTATTTTATTAATTTATGCATATTTAATTAATTTGTTAAAAAGATTTAGGTATAGATTAGAAGTAGCTCATCAGCATAGGTATTGCCGAGGATTATATGGACATTCTGCCGTGTTATTTATAGGCGAGAAGTGTTAGAATTTTTTTTTTCGTTGAAAGTTGAGTCGTGATTTAGTGAGACATAACTGCTGAATTTTAAAGGTTGAGAAAAAGTATCAAGAGTAGTGACTATTGAGTCGTGAGAGATATGTACTGAACTAAAACAATCTAGTCCGAAGCTAGATGGTCCAATACGAGCTGATCTGAAGCAGTCTAATCTAACGCGAGTTAGATCATAGCACCAGAGCTGGATCGAAGCAAAGTCTTCTATTTGTTAGATCTCCTATATCAGTGGAGTCTCATATTTTGGTATTCTTATGTTAATTGGATTTTTTTGATTAATTGAGTCTTCTATATTAATTAGGTTTATTTAAAAGGTTTCATGTATTTAGGGTTATGAGTTATCACGGTCGTGGACTAAAGAGCTTTAATATGGAGTGTCTAATAAAAAATTAAGATTATTTATGAACTCATAAATATAAGAAAATACACAATGTAAAGGTGTGGCGGTGCAATTTCTTGAGTGCCATATTTACTCAATGAGTTATTTTTAGGTATTTTGAGAGATAAATGAGATGAAAGATAAACACTGAAGAGAGGATTCCGTGAATTACTCCATCTTTTGTAACAAACAGTAATTGAGTCCTTTGTGTTTAAAAGTCTTTTTGTAACCTACTTGTTTATAAAAAAAATATGTTTCCCGTGGAGGTAGGATTATTTTCACAATCTGAACCATGTTAAATTTGTCTTGTGTGCTTGGTTTTATTACATTTTTTTTGTAAAAAATATTGATTAAGTTAATTGTGTTTGAAAGTCTTTATTTAACCTCCCTTGTACAGAAGAACTTGTAATGATTTAAATTTAGTACATAAAATTTATTCCTTTCATAATTGTAGAATATTTTAATAGCCTAATTCATTTATTTACATGGGTCAATGTAGTCCAAACATAAATATTAGATCTTAGATGAGGAAACAAATTCCTTGCAACACGAACCGACTGGCGGGACTGGCCAAAAAGCCATCAACCAAATTATGCCATCGAGTGAGCGACATTGGCCAAGACAGTCGGCTAAGGCATCAACTTGAGCTATTCTTGTTGCTTTGAGGCATCGGTTGTGGTGGTAAAATCCTCTCTAATTAGTATTCCTTCTTCCAATCTTTTGAAAAGAATCTAGGAAGAACTACCTTAGTGAAATAAATCTCCATTGTTTGTCTTGTGCGCTTGCCAAATGTATTTTGATGTTGGATATTCATTCCTAAAATATACTAAGGTATTACAACCTTTTTTTCCAGACTCCAAAGAGTTTTTGATACTATGATAGATTAGTTTATTACTCTAGCCAAGCTAACATTAGAGACGTCTCTAGATTTATATTGTACTGAACTTATTCCAGCCTATAATAAAAACCCTATGCGGACCAGAAACCTATTTGAGGATATAAATGTATATTTTGGTAGGAATAAAAGAGTATGGGATTAGGTAACAAGCTGCTAGAGTTTTCGAACGTTGGCTCGTATTGATGCATTTGCACCTTGTTGATGTTTTACTCTTGAAAATGTAGTTATACTTTAAAATGTGGTTCAAAGAAGAAAATTTCTTCATTTTCTCGGTGCATATTGTGCAATAGCCTTCATTGTCTTTTCAAAGAGTGCATGAAGGACTACTAGGCTTGGTTAAGAAATTTTTTAGTAATCAAATGCTAGGAATTGAGTTCCTTCTAGTATACGAAGTAGACATTGTCTTTTATAACGTCTACTCCAGCATGTCTGGCTGTGTAGTTAGTTTTGACGTCATAGTTTGAGAGTTAGTAGACATTGTCTTTTATAACGTCTACTCCAACATGTCTGGCTGTGTAGTTAGTTCTGACGTCATAGTTTGAGAGTTGGTATAAAGGTATGACCGTCTCGTCTGTGATGATTGCTTCCATGTCATACACAAAAAAGAATGGTGTTACATTTCTAGTTGTTGTTTGAGTTATCTTAAAATAGAAAAAGATGTCTACTATAAGTTATATCCAGTTTTCTACTACTCCCACAAGTTTCCTTTTAATTCATTCGATTAGTGTTCTGTTGGTTACTCCGTGTAGGTTGTGGGCTTGTGGATGACATGGTGAGGAGAAATTAAGATTAATTCTTACTTTTGGAAATATTGAGTAAGGCTTTCATTTTGAAATTGTGGGCCATTTTCAAAAGTAAGGATTCTTGGTACACCATACCAATATGATGTTATGGAGTAGCAACAATTCTATGCCCTCTGATCTCAGCGTAATATTTCCACATATTTAAGAATTAAGTTTTATATTAAAGGATACCCGTCGAATGACATGTTTGTTCGATGGAGCGTTGCGTCTTCCTTTACATCAAGTGTAAGCATGAGTTTTTCTTATTGTCGGGCATGTATTCAAGTCGGTTGATGTCAAATGGTTGGAAGATATTTATACCTATGATTGTAGTCGTATTGACCAACTATCCATTTTCTATAGAGGAGTTACTGGCTATTACAGTCATAAGTTCACTGAACGATAGACTTTATTAATGTATATTTATCTCCAACCAGTACATGACGATAATATATATTCTAGATTCCAAGTAGAGGTGAGAGAATAACTTTGTCTTCGTTACCGGTTCTTGAGTGACATGGTGGACTTGTTAGGAGCTTTCCATTCCCATACATGAGACATTTACGAGTAAGTTTGCTTTATTTTTAGCTTTTTGAATATCATTTTGTACGAACATTTACTGATCGTAATTTATGTTTTTATGAGTTAAAAACATTTATTTTTTTGTGGATAAATATAAATCAAAGAACAAAACAATTGGATGCTTGAACAAAATATCTTTGACGCAATAGAAAAAGTTTTACTGAATTATGTTCTCCCCTAAGGCTTGTATTGCATATGGGTATTTGCCTTTAGAAGATGAGTTTTATCAAGTAGCTCTTCTTGAGTTGAACTTTATGACGAGTTGTCTTGTTGTCTTCACTGATGAATTTGTATGCCCATGATGAAGATATTAATTACCTCGATCCTAAAAAAACTATGATGAATAAAGGAATCTCAACAACCTCTACTCCTCTAAAAGAAATTGTGATGTACGAGGTAAACGAACCAACAAAAATTTTCAAAATAGAGAGAAAATGCAAGAAACCCATGTTTGTTGATACCAAAGTTATAATGATGACTAAGATGAAGAAGGTAAAACACGTAAGGTTAATCGCATAATGGAAATTTCAGAATAAGGTAACATTTTCACAAAATGTACGATTTCTAGATAAAAGGATTAGGCCATGGGATATGGCAGTGATCCTGCATTATGTTCATAGAGAAAAAAACGATAATTCTATTGTATTTGATGCAAGACATCTTGAAGATATCACTCAAATTTATATGAGTCTCGGCTAGCCAAGTGGAAGTAAATAATTCATCAAAATAGGCGGTTAAAGTCGTGAGAGATATTTAACAGAGAAAACTTGTTGAGCTCGAGTGATCCTTGTTCGAATTCAATATTTTAAATGATAAAATTCGTCAATTAGAAGAAAAACTTTTGGGAGCCATGAAAAAAACATAAAAAAATTGAAAAATCTTGGATATTTCCACTAAACAATTGTCAAATGAGTGACAACTTTATAAGGACAAACAAAAAAATACAACTTAAGTTTTGTTTAACGACCTCTTTGGATTATGGCAGGAAAGAAGAATAGTTTGTTGTCAGGGTGGTTCGTAAAACTTGAACATATATAAAAAATTACTCATGTATAAGAGTTAGTACCTCGTGAGAATTGGTTGGCTGCCACATAATGGTAACAGACAAATATTCCTAAATATAGTGCCCGGTAGAGTGGAAGAAATGAGACAAAAATATAACTGAACAAACATAAAAGAATTTCCTACGCATTCTTCCAGAGATTATGGTAAAGTGCAAGAAATTCATTCTCCCTAATATTATGAGGAATAAAAAGAGGTTGCTTCACCTAAAAACCTTTCATAACATATGGACAAAAAAAATATATTTCAATCTTGAAGCCATTGACTTAAGAATAGACGGTTATTCCAACCGAAGATGCTAATGAGGAAATATGTTTTCCATACAGATGTGTATTTGAAAAAGAAGTGTTGTTGCATAAACGTTAGGGGTATATTTGCTTGTATTTTCTTATTATCTGTATATTGAAATCATTTAACTTAAGGAAAACTTTGTTTAAGGGTGAGGTTTTTAATAATGCATACATTGACTTGCGTTCTTAAAATTGTACTCCAAATAATTTAAATGTTATTTTTATATTACTAACCTATTGAGAAATTTATTAATTTTTTTAAAGATAATTTAAGTTATGTTGAACAAAGATTCATCTGACAATTAATTTGATAAATATTTGATTATTGTTTTAGCAATGTTGCTTTATACATTATATTATAGTGGTATAAGTTATGAATATCAATGTTAATAATATATAAACATTTAAAATTTATTTGAGATGTGTATTAATGATTGTCATCGTTGAATCGCACTTCTTCTATTTAGTTTTTATAGATCTAATGGCTTTAAAACTAATATATATAATTATTTCAAAATAATCTAAGTTATTAAGGTTTTTAAAGTAGCTTGTTTTTTAGAATACTTTAAAGAGTATTTAGTCTTTCACAAATGATACTATACAAAATGATAAACTTGATTATGCACCAGCTTGGTCATAAATTGATGATTAAATTTGAAAAAAATGAAGTGATAAAACAAAAAAACATGTGCTAAACAAATGAGAGAATAAAACCAAAAATTCATTCACTTCTCTTTGTTAGAGTGTTAAATATTTATTTATAGTGTGATAAATGACACTTGCAATATATTGTGAATATGTTTATGAGGTAATGCTTAATTTTCTATAAGTCTAAGTAGACAGATCTCCCGTGCGTTGAGATGGGTAGTAAAAATTTAATAATTCAAAAATATATAAATTTAAAGTTATTAAATACAAAATACAAATTTGTTATATTTATTGTGACTATCCATACATAAGATCGTCGTTGATAAAATTAATGAATTTCAATTCGTGATTGTCAAATTTGATACACATAAAGTAAAGTTTTTTAAAAATATCTTATTAAAATGAAACACCTTAATCATAAAAGAATATGATACATCAATAAAGCTTCACCATGATAAACTATCTCATATTCTATTTAACATTATTTCTTACATAAAAATAAAGATATATTTTTAAATGTTTGGTGAGTTCTACGTGTAGACATACAATGCATTGTATCCATGAAATGTTATGGGTGAGTACAAAAATATGTTATGAGTCAATACTATTATATGTCCAAACTAAAATAGAAAGGCACCAGAATAATTACAACTTAAACCTTAAGCTCTGAAGACTCATCAACATATTATTAGGAAATAATGTCAACCATCGTATATAATTGTTTTTCAATTTAAAAAAAAATGTAAACAAACCTTATAATGTTATATTTTAGCCACTTGATTATATCCGTATGTATTTTCTATCTTATCCATCCACATAGATGAAAGACTTCTTTTTATATCACTGCCAATTTCTACTAATAAAAAACTTTAGAGATGAGTTATAGTCTCATTATGGCGCTTGTATTAGAAACCTTCATTTCGCTTAAAACATTAGAGATCTAGATGTCTCAATATTATATAAAATTAGCTTCAAATAACTTAATGTTGATTTATCTTCCTGCAACCACTTTAGCAAAAAGAACATTACATTATATATATATAAATTTATTTTTGCTACCTATATCTAATTTTACCATCACCGTGTTCCATACCAATTCTTTAAAGCAAAACCAGTGCAACAAAAACAAATCATTTGTTACAAAAACGCATACTACTTACATGAAGAGAATCCGAGAAGTTACGAGATTAAAACTGTTATGGTGGCAACCAAAGTGTGTCACATCCCACATCGGTTAAACATGGGAAGGATCAGTGGTATATAAGTAAGAACATATCTCAACTAGTATGAGGCCTTTTGGGTGCCAAAGCGGACAATATCATACTAGTGTTGAGATCGGTTGTGTTCTTACTTATATACGGAGGTGGAATATGTAGACCGAACACGCATATTCCCAACAAAAACGTTTATGGGATTTGATAATGTTTTATTGATGTTTCAGAATCCACTTTTCGTAATCAAAATTGTTTGGCTCTTACATGATCTTTTGCTTGTAAGATTTCTAATAACAAATCTGTTTTAGTAAAACATAATTATATGAGTTGAATTATAACACTTAATTTCTAGAACAAACTTTTTTCTCAAATATAAATATAATGAAACAAAAGTTAAACCTTTCAAATTTTACCTATAATATCTATATGCGTTTTATCATTCTAACAAATAAAAAGAAATAATAAATCTATTCTAGAATAGAATTCGAAAATCAATAACTATCGGTGAATGCACAAAGGCCATAAATTCATAATTCATTGAAAGTTGATATAAAATATATTGCAGATTATCATGTACTATTGTGTCGATTTTAATGTTTACCCGTTCAGAGAGGAAGATCTATGGGATCACATTAGAGAAGAATGTTAGGCATATTTGGATTTTTTTCTTCGTGTTATATGGAGTCAAACCTAAAACATTATTTCGGGTGGGCATGAACCAAACACTTAAACGTTCATTTTTGTCAATTTGAAATTATTTCGCTTCTGACACTATGTCGCGTGTCAGTTTCATATAAGTTAGAATCCAAACCGACCTATTTTTGTTTTTTGTATAATGCTCATGTTAATAACAAGCTTCATTAGTCTTAACTCTTAACCCTTAAAATACTATTGTATTTTAAAGTCAAGTCATATATTAATAGTTTAAAGATCAAATAATCATAATTATATCATGATACTCACATTCCACCGGTTATAATCACAAACATCACACTCATAACTTGTTTACCGTTATATCCTTCATTCATTATGAGTTGTGAACCATACCACACCGCTACTTCGTAGCTAAAATGTATATAAACATCATGATACCAAGTCCCATGCCTAAAATGAACCCTTTTTTAATCGTAGCCTTATGCGAAATTCTCAGTTTTCTCTCGTATTTCTGTATTGCTCGCTTACTCTGGTGAAGGAAACAATCTTGTAAAATGATAATTGTACTAATTCATTATGATAAAGTTACATATCGTACAATTATATAAGAAACCATAGCTCTAGTTACATAAAAAAGAAAACTATATTAAAACTGGAAGAGTTAATATAAAATTTTCACTTAGTTTTGTCTTACATTTCTAATATCATCAACTATTTAACGATAGTATTAGCTTCTGCACAATTAGTTCGAACATATCCTGACATTTTAGACACTATTCATGTCATCACTTCATTAGTTAGTACTATAAGAGGAATACATGGGAGAAAAATGACCACCAATCTCAATCCTTTTATAAAATTTATTACAAAGACACCAACAAAGATTGAGAATAATTGGATGAATTTGCCAACCTAGAATACAATTACAACACAATATCGTGTCTTAAATTTTGAGTCCATAAAAATAAAGGCATATAACAAAAAAAAACAAAAAAAATGAACTTGCATCTTTAAGATTATTTTCTTAGGGCTCTCACATATCATAAACACTTTCCAAGTTTGGAATCATATAAAAACTAAATTTAAAAATCGACTCTTGTAAGTAAGAATTTATCGAATGAACGAAACCACATGTAATATATTATCTGATTCAAAATCCAAATCGAATAAAAAACTATATAAAGAAAAAAATAATAAATAATAAAATTATTTACTTTATCTCCCATTACATCTTGAATCAGAATAATGTCTGCTGACATTCTATTGATAATATATCCGCTAGATGTTTTTGTGTCAAAGAAAGGATAATGAAAAGATATCTCACTTGAGATATATACACATCAATGTTATGGTCTGTAGTATATAGAAAATAAAATTTAGACTTAACATATAACTTTCTCACATATGTATATAAGTAAGTTAAGCTTGATAGTTCTAAAGATTTTTAGTGGAGTTATTAGTCACAAAAATGTTTGTATGAGAGTTATTAGTCACAATAATGTTCTTATGGGGTTATTTTAGAGAAATAAACAAGATAAGTAGGGAGAGAAAGAGATAAAATCGAATAATGAGGTAATGACTGATTCAATCATTAGCCCATTTCCCAAAAAGGGATTATGCTTTATATAGTACAAGTATTAACTCCATAATTTACATAACTAACCTCTCTTATGTGATACTTTACACCCCACCACTTTACTAATCTTAACCAGGATTATTAGTTATTACACAATGCTCCCTCAACATTACATATTTGTTGGGATTATACTCAATAATATATTATAATTAATTAACTCCTTTATTCAACTAATTTTGCTTATTTTTCCCAGTATTTTCTCCCATTATTAGTCATCCCTAGTCTTTATGAAGATATTTTAGCAAGGACTACCTCATAGAAGCGGATTTTCCTTTCTTGTGTGTCTCCTCAGAAACGTTTTCCACAAGCATCTCTTCGGATTATTCTTCATCAATCGTCTCCTCAAACTCATGAACTTACTAAAGTGGCTCACTGGGTGGCTCATCAGCAAAGAGATGGTGGTGGAGTAGAAAATGAATGGAATTGACTTGTTGGTGTGTACTTTCCGCACCTTTCTTTCTGGTCCAGTGATGCGTCCAAGGTGGGTTTAGCCGACCGATAATATATCTGAGATTGACTAGCCAGCTGGGTTGGTTTGGCTATTCTTTTCTATTGAAAATGAGTCAGCTGTCTGCGCGAGTTACCCTCTTCTAGGCTCCGTTGTGCCTACTATTTCCAGAACACCAGAGGAAGGATTTTATATGCTTTTGTAGACTCTGCAACACTCTTTTTGGCACAGATAACACAAATAACAGATGAATTGGCAAGGAAGACAAGAAAGAATGAACTCCACGATTTCCGGGTCGGATACTCTCAACCTTCTACATGTTCTTGACACTTCCAAGAAAATATGCTCCTTGTTGGCCTTGAGATACGCAGCAGGCAGCGCACCCCCGCAAATGAATACCTCTGTCACCGGTGAATCAGTGGCATTGGCCACTCCGGTTAACCAAAGAGGGAGTAATAAAGGCAGTACTGACTTCACATTCATGCTCCATGTGTTTTAGTCCTCATAAACCTAACCCCAAACCAGCATTTGTGAAGAAGCATCGATATAGTTCATCAAAAATAATAATTCCCTTCATGTTAAGAGAAGTCCAGGAGAAGAAGTACTCGGTTATTGGCGCTTGATAGTGGTTAACGAGAAACACAATTACAAACTATTTTTACCGTTGGATAGTTATTCTCGAGCCGCTAGACTAAAAGCGGGCGAAAAGGAGTTACCTCGTAAACTCACGATAATCAGTTCTTGGATAAGAGAGATATATTGTGGTTTGAAGCTGTATACCTTGAAAATATATCTTGTAAGCGTACGATTTACAATATGTGTCAAAATACCATTTGGTCAATAAATTGGGCAAACCCCAAAATGCAATACTTGTAACACAAAGTGGAGGCATCCTGCAATCACACAAAGTTAGAATCAAAATTTTTATCTAACATTCGATAAACACTAAGAAATCTAAGAAATATATCTAACTGTCACAAGGGTATGCTACTGGTGCATTTCAATATTTACACAATAATATAGAAGTCAAATTCATGAAACAATCATTTCCATGCACCGACCATGCCTGAATTGTGCAAAATTGCGCATACATGCGTGCATGATTTTGCACAATGCACGCACGTGAATATTGTAATTCCACGCGCACTGGTGACTTAGAATACATATGTATGCACGATCCTACGTGCATATGGTATTCCAGGGCATCCAGTGTGTGTATAACTACAATGACAACCATGGGTGCCTGGAAAACATAATCCTTAAAAATAGCAGGCCAAGGCCAATAAAACTACATCCAAATTGTGGATATTCACGTATCCTAACCTATAGAACTAACTATAATTCGAAAAAAAACTACAAAAATAAGAAAATTCAATTATTTGAACTAAACATTAAACTCTAAATATGACTAAAATACCTATTTAAATTGAAAACAAAATACATCAACAATTATTGAATACATATATTGACAGATTTGTAGACTTGGATTTGCAAAATATGAAGCTTTAAAAAATCAAGTTCGAGAGGGTTCGGGTTCAGAAGAAGAAATGTGTCTGAAATTATTGAGAAAAACTATTTATATTTGGTGTGGGTTGTTTCTGATTGAGGGTAATTTTGTAAAGTATTTTGGGATTTTAATGTTTAAGGTGAAATGTAAAGAGATAATTAAGGTGTGTGGTAGCTTTAAATTCTGCTTATCCTCATTAATGAAAGTAGTTGGGGTATTTATACTCAAATAATGACCCTTGGGACTTTCGGGTCAGATTGTGGGCTTGAGTTAAGTTTAAGAACCCACTAACCCAAGATATGAAAATACCAACACCTAGTTGAGTCATATTCTACTAATTTATTCTGTTCGGTTGAACATGATACTGGTTTTGTCCGAACTACCCTTGGGATTGATATAAGGGGTAGTGTCAAAATTATCCGACCTTATTAGTAGCCTCTTTAGGTCTTTTAAAAAATATTTGGGAGAACTAACTCAAAAAAACAAAACTCAATGCATTTTCAAGGTAATCTTACGGTATGTCTTTTGTATCCGAACCGAAGAGATTAACTTTACCGTTAAGAATTCCAAGAGTTAGCCTGATCGGATTTTGAAGAGACTAACTTCACCATTAAAAATTTCAAAAGCCATTTTTCAACGTGGGACACGTGTCGAGTTTTGGTTTGACCTCTCAACCATTTTTAATCCTAGATTCCTGAAACTATTTGGCTAAAACGCTAATTAGGGTGTAATCCCCATACCTCATATCCCCTAATCATTACTTTGGTCGGTTTGTCTTCCCCTATGTAAACTCCCACATTTTCATCTTTATATAAATTGATTCCACTGTTCTATTGTTTCTAAGAACACAAATATTTCTAGAGAAAGAAAACTTGCTAATCTTCTCAAATTGTGTTTGGATAATTTATGTTAACAGCAAGAAACGAGTTGGTAAAAGGAGGTTGGCTGAATTTATCTGATTTGGAGAAAGCAAGAAAAGATGCAAGAGACGCAAGAGTTGCAGTTAGTCTTCCTGCCTCGCCGGGTGAAGAAATCAATCAACCAAAAACAGCCACAGACCAAGGCTCATCATCATCGAAGACATCAAAGGTCCGAAATTTACCATTTGTCCCAACCCTATCTTCTCTACAGTTAGGGTCTTCTGTTCAAGAGTCCCAAAACCCCCTACCTAAAAAAAAGCAGTTCCAGTGTTAGGAAACCTTCATCTTTCCTGGCAATGGGTTCAGATGCTGAGAAATCTATCGAGAAAACCACCCCTCGCAAAATAACTCGTCAATCCAAAGCTAAAACTACTCCTAGTTCTTAGAAACCTGCTAGTTTGGAGACTGTAAAGGCCCTAACATATACTAAACCACTCGAACAGCAGTCAAGCACAATGGAGGAGACCATGGAGAATAGTATAGAAGACTGTCCCTTTGAGATGTCTGGACAGACAGAGGACACAACAGCAGATCGGTAAGGCAAAGTTAAAGTAGATCTACCCGACACTAAGTCAGTTCCGGAGTGCTTGGAAGGGAAAGTAGGGCCAAACTTTCAGAAAGTCAGTGTGAATTACTTGATAGCCTTCCAAAACATTGCGTATGTGTACACCCATACTGCTGACTTTGGTCGTATCCGGATAAAGTGGGGTTCCCCGAATCTGTTAAAGTGAGAATCCAAATCACTCCAGAGCCTCCTACGTACTGCAAGTCCCATGAGCTAGTTGTATACACCAAAGTGCTAAGACTCCGGTTCCCTTTGGATCCAGAGATATTCAGGTACTTTCATCTGATAAAATTATGTCCGAGCCAACTGAGTGCGAACACATGATACACTTTTTGGCTGGTATAATGGCATCAAGGTTGTAAAAAATCCCACTACCCATGGAGCAATTTGTTGATGTGGCGAGCCTGTTCAAGAACCATCAAATCTCCTTTTACCACTATAACATAATTAACGATTATAAGATGGTGAATGACTTGTTGAAGTTCGGAAAGCCATGGAGGACCCAATATCTGTTTATCAGTGGGACATGGGCGAACGAGAAGAAGATAAGAGCTACCACTAATACAAGTTAACCGACGAGTCGATGGAAGAGTATATGTAATCCTTATTTATGTTTTCCTTAGTTTCCAAACACTGTTTTGTTATTCCGGACTGATAGTTGTGTTTTGTTTTGTAGTTTTTTCTAAGAAGTTTTTGGAGCATTTAGAGGCAAGCCAAAACACATGTGCTAAGCTAAATGAATGGGCATCAGAGAAATGGGGGAACGGTTTCCATAATTTCTTTACTTCAGGGAACTTCGTAAGGTCTCACCTGTGGAACACTTTAAGGAATAAAGACCTCACTTGGGAACAACTAACCACTCCTCCCCCTGCAGATGTCATCTTGAAGAGAACTAAGGCTAAGGATGCCAAAATTTATTTTCCTTCCAGGGTCAAACCCACCAGCCACATGGACAAGATTAAGAACAACAAGAAGAAGAAAATCATAGCGGACCCATCTCAGCTAGTAACCGAAAGGGTCGGTTCAGAAAACCAAGGAGGAATCAATGCTGCTTTACTGGAGGGAGCTGAAGTTACTGTCAAAGAGGCTGGTGAATCGGATGATCCTCTTGAGTTTGCAAGGAAGGATAAGAGACGCAAGGCAAGCAGTGATGAAAAAGCTGCAAAGAAAAAGAAAGTTACCCTCAGATCAGAGATAATTCGGCGTCTTTCTGAACTCCCTCCTCATGTTCCTACTGATCCTACTTTGCAAAAAGAAATTCCACCTAACCTTACTTCTCAAACACTCCTTCATTCCGAACAGGCAACTGTTGAAGGAGATGTCAATCTCGATGCGGTTCAGAAAATTAATATGTATTTTAGTGATCTTGACAATGATGATTTTGCAAGGCCTTATCCTCATGCCAATTCGGCCAATGCTGTAACTGAAAACGAGGAGACATACGTGATATCAAGCGAACAAGACACCCTGAGTCATGCCCTCTTAGGTTATATCCGTCCAGTAGTTGACCTGGAAAGGCAAGTGCGGGAACAAACAACTACCATAACCTCCCTGGCTTCAGAAAACCAGGGCTTGACGAATAGTCTCTCTACCGCTCAGCAAAGCATACAATCCTTAAAGAAGGAAAAATAAGATTTAGCTGCCGAACTGCGCAAGTCTTAAGATGCTCATAAATATCTCCAGACCAAGTATTCCGGCTGTAAACTTCTTCCTCTAACGAGATCAAAACTTTGAAAGAGCAAATAGATGTGAGAGATAATATGGTCAAGACTTTATCCGAAGACAAAGTCAACTTGGAGAATCTTCTTAAGAAGAATACTGAGGAGAATACATCTTAGTAACCAAGAAAGCTGAAGAGATAGTCGCACAAATAGAGAAGTATGCTTCCAGAGTGGTGGACTGTTTAGAGAAAAGAATTGATGGGATTAAATCCGACATGGTCTTGTTATTTCACGAAATTTTTCCAAAGAGGACCCTTCGTCCTTTGTAGAAATTCGTGGAATACGAAGATCTTCCTTTCCATACAATGGAGGATGGTAACAAACTTGGCTACGCAAATGGAGAAGACTCTAAAGATAATGAAGGAACTAGTGAGAGTTCGAGTGCTAAACTCAAAAGTCCTAAGAAAGGTAAAAATTATGAAGAAGCCGAAGGGAAAAAGCCCTAAGGTTTTGTTGTTATTTTGTGTTTAAAACTAAAGTCCTTGGACGACCAAGGCATTTGTTGCATTTTTTTGAATTTCTATCTCATGAACCAAAGTCTTTGAATGGTCAAGAAATTTTTGAACTGTGGATCGGGTTTATTCCGATTAATTTTTAATATTGTATCTTTTTTTTGTGAATCTCGTTTATCCCTTCGTAGCAACGTTTAAATAGCCTTCAATATTTTTGATTCGTTAAATAAGTGTTTAATAATCATTAAACGACTCCAATCACAAATGTTTAATGAATGTGATCAATTGTTTAACAAAGCCGATCAACTCAAATATATTTGAGAGCCGGGGTGTTTAATGAGTATTTAATATCCGATCACTTCGTACTATGGTTACATCAAGAAGAATTTTGCACTATACTTTTGAAAAAGGAATACGATATTATTATAAAACCCAGACACCTCATTAAAACCTCCCCGCGCCACCAAGGTAGGAAATAGTATGCCCCCCTAATATTTATATTGACTTATAAAAATGTAAATATTTACAAGAGAGTTTTATTCTAAATATAACCTGAGATGTTCAATGTTCCATGAGTTCTTTAGTGTTATACCCTCTTTGTCTTGAAGTATGTATGTCCCTAGTTTGAAGTTTTCAGATACCACTTAAGGACTTTCACAATTCGGAGCCAGCTTGTCGATTTGCTTTTCCTTAATGTGAAAAAATACTTTTCTTAAGACTTTGTCTCCTAATTGAAAATCTCTTCGTTTAAATTTGGAGGCGAATCTACTCCTCATTAGACCATGCTAGTGTGTTGTTCTTAAAGGCACTTTAACTCTTCTCTCTTCTCTCTTCAATCAAATCTAATTGATTCCTAACTGACATACCATTTTCATGTTCAGAATAGTTCTGAATCCTGTAAAGATGGTAAAGTAGCTTTTATAGGCGTGATTGCATCTATCCTATAAACGAGGGCAAAAGAGGATTCTTGTGTAGCAATCCGAGGAGTAGTTCGGTAAACCCACACTACTTCTTGCAGATAACTTGGTCATTTTCCTGCAGCTCCCTCTAAATTTTTCTTCAGCCCAAAAAAGATATTTCCATTAGCAACTTCAACTTGCCCATTAGCTTGAGGGTGGAATGGAAAAGAGAAACAGTGTTGAATTCCTATGGAGGTGCAAAATATTTCCATGTCTTTATTATCAAATTGTGGCCCATTATCTGTGGTGATCTTCCGGAGAACCCAAAATCTACAACATATGTTAGATAAAATGAATTTTATAATTGCCTTAGAAATGGTTCCAGCTAGGGGAGCTGCCTCTGTCCACTTAGAAAAATAGTTAATAACAATTATAACAGTTCGACATCCACTGGATGTCATAGGAAGAGGCCCAACCAGATCTAACCCCCACCTATCAAAAGGTATTGGTTCAGATATGGACTCTATAGGAACTGCTGGCACATGAATTTCATTTCTATATCTCAGACAATGATCACACTTCTTCACCAAGTATTTGACATCTGCCATTATCGTTGGCCAATAATACCCTTCTAATATGACTCTTCTGGTTACGGATTTGTAGCCACAGTGTGCAAAACCTTGCCCGCCATGTCGTTCGGGTAATCCATTTTGGGATTCTTCAAATACTAATCAACGCAAGAGGGGTCTGCTGAGAGATTTCCATTAAATAATTTCTCTTAATACCATGAAACCACGAGCATTACATTTAACTTAGCCATGGCTTTATCCGGAGGCAAAATCCCATCAGAAATAAATTGAAAAAAATCATACCTCCAGTCCTTGGGTTGAATGATAAATATGCTCATACTTTCTTCATTCTTTTTACCTTTATCCTTGTCTGCTTGTATTGATGGACATTCTAACATCAAAATCCAAACGTAAGATTCAGAATAAGCTATAGTTGCTAAAGAGTCTGCCGCAATCTCCGATCTGGGGATGTGTTCATAGTGGATACTTTTGAAGCTTGCAGCAACTTCTCTCAACATAAGAAAATATTTTATGAATTGTTCTTCCTTTGCCTAAGATTGGCCCTCGCATGGTGAATAAGTAGTTGGGAGTCACTCATCAATCAGACTCTTTTGGCCCCACATATAAGGGATAGCTTAAGACCAACTATAGCTGCTTCGTATTCAGATTCATTATTAGATGATCTGAAACCAAAACGTATAGCCTGGTACTAGAATGCTATCGGTTAGACTACCCACTCTTTCTTAGACTGGTTTTCTTGCATTTGTCCGGGGGACCTATCAACATGGAATTCTACAAATAAATCAGCCACTGATCGGGATTTAATTGTTGTTCAAGGCCCAAAATCAATATCATAATCACCCAACTCAACTGACCACATGATCAATCTTCTTGATACATCAGTTTTCTGGAGAACATTCTTCAAGGGAAAATACGTTCGAACGATAATTAAATGAGCTTGGAAGTATGGTCTCATTTTTCTTGCCGCATTTACCAAAGCCAAAGCCAACTTTTCTAACTTCAAGTATCTTCTTTCAGCATCCAACAGACTTTTTCTAATATAATAAACCAAACAAGGGTAATTATCCACTTCTCTTACTAGCACAACATTTACTGCATATTATGATACAATTAAATATATGTAGATCTTCCCCCCTCTGAATAGGTTTAAAGAGAGTCTTGGGTGAAGACAAATGCTTCTTGATTTCAAGAAAGGCTTGATCACACGGTGGAGACCAATTAAAATCTTTGGCATTCTTAAACACCTGAAAAATAGAGCACATTTCTCTAATGATCTTGAAATAAACATGTTCAAGGAAGCCAATCATCCGGTTAATTTTTGAACTTATTTCGTGCTCCGAGGAGGATCCATAACTAATAAAGCATTTAGTTAAACCCGATCAGGTTGAATTCATTTTTTCACTTATCACATAACGCAAGAAATTTCCAGACCGGACCCCAAAAACACACTTTTCAGGGTTTAACTTTAAAGTCACAGCCTCTAAGTTGGAATACGTCTCTTGAACATCAGACATGTGGTGATCTTCTTGAAGGATTTTCACCATCATGTCATCTATATAAACTTCCATATTTCTACCAATCTCACTAGTAAAAGCTTTATTTACTAACCTTTGATAGGTGACCCCAACATTTTTCAATCCGAACTGCATCACTTTATAACAATGAAGACCTCTGTCTGTAATAGAAGTGGTGTGATCTTGACCCTTCAGATCTACTTGTATTGGTTGTACCCTGAAAAAGAATCCATGAAGGATAATAACTTGTTCCCTGAGGTGGAATCCACTAACTGATCTATCTGAGGTACGGGATAAAGATCTTTGGGATATGCTCTATTAAGATAAGTGAAGTCCATACACATGCGCCATTTGTCATTCTTTTTTATGACCAGGACAGGATTGGCAGTCCATAATTGGTACTGAGATTGTTTGATATGGCCCATTTTGGTCAAGCGATCAACTTCTTGAACAATTACATCTGCTTTTTCTTTAGAGAAAAACCTTCTTCTTTGTACAACTGGTCCAACATCAGGTCGTACGGACAATGTATGACAAATTACATCAGTAAGCAATCCGGTACATCATCATTGCACCATGCAAATACATGTAGATTATTCATTAAAAAAGATAATAGTTTGTGTTTCAAACCTGACGACATGTTGGTACAAATTTTAACACTTTTTTCCCTCAGCTAGGGAATGAATTTCAACTTCCTCTATATGTATTATGACATTGTGAGCCTCACAGGGATCATCAATTTCATTCTTATTGGTGGAAGGTGCCAATAGCTGCTAATTTTTGTTAATCTTGACTCCCTCCACAGACTTAGAGGCAAGATCTGTTGCATAGCATTCGCTAGCTACCTTCTGACTGCTCCGGACAACACATATTTATCCATGGACAGCGTATTTTAAACATTGATAGACGGTAGAGGCCACAACATACATTTTGGAGAGCCAAGACTTCTAAATATTGCATTATAAGATGTTCGGCGATCCACCACCACAAACAATACCCTTACCATTTTCTTAAAAGGCCCTTTGCCCACTAATACTTTTTCTTCGAATTCCCCAATCACATCTGCCAAACTTCATGTGAAGCCCACAATGGTTCTATTTGAACGTTGTATAACCGAAAGGTTTCTTATCTGTTTGTAGGAGCTTAAAAGCAAGATTTTTACCGAACTACGTGTGTCAATCAGGATTCCATGTATATCATTTCCTCCTATCGATGCCCCATATTACAATAACGTCTTCATGAGGGCATGCAATGTCTCTTAGCTCATCCTCATCAAAAACAATGAAATGAGCTGGAGTTTGGTATAGGTGTATGGACATCCTTCCATTTAACTAGGTGGTCAAACTGTTGACATGCCTCTTCCTTTAAGAACTAGAAGGTGCAGTCACAGTGTCCTCCCCAAAAATGGTTAAAGATTCAAAATACTTAATCAAACGAAAGACAGTAGTAGTCTTGTCTGTTATTACTCCCACCCGATTCCGACTTGGATCCGGATCAAGGTACTCAGAGTCCACATCAAATCTTTCAGTAATTACCATAACATCTTCCTGTCTAGACGTTCCAGGATTGGTTGAAGGAGTAGTTCGGGGAGTATTGGCATTGGATTATGCATTATCTGGTATGCTCCCCCTTTGTTTTTAACATAGTCCCCCAACATACCTTTTTCGATGAGTTTCTGGACTTCTTGCTTCAAAACTATGCAATCATGGGTATTGTGCCCAATATCATTATGGTACTTACATAAACGAGTACTCCGGTTTTCTCTGGGAGACTGTAATGTTGTTGGTTTTCTAAAATGTACTTCATTTTTAGTTTGGCCATATATTATAGCCACGCTTTCCCTCAATTTAGCAAACGAGTCAGGTTGAACCCAAGGTCCGCTTTTATTTCTAACCTGCTAGTTTTGGTTTTGGTTGAACTGATTCTTCCTTGATGGGTTAGATCCCTGTCCAGTCTCCTTTGATCTGTAACCGGACTGATTAACAACTTGAGGTGTTGATGCTTTAGTAATGGACCTAATCTAGCGAGACACCCTGTAATTCTTTATTTCCTCAACTTAAATCAGTTTTCCAACCCGATTCAACCCCCCCCCCCCAGGTCATAACCTTCTGAATCAGATAAATTGTCCGGATTCAAACCCTGTCTGAGGGAAGCAATTACAAATTATTCAAAGCAGTCTGCTAACCCATTCTTTGGATTCACAAACCGACTGATGTACTATTTTAGAGACTCATTTGGTTCTTGAGCGCAATGGATTATGGTATCCCTATTATCCTTAAGCTCCTTGCTTCCTACGAACCGCCTCAGGAAGGCAACCCAAAATATGTTTAAAAAATTATAGATCCCTGAGGAAGACTATTATACCACTTGAGGGCACTTCCCCTTAAGGTTTGGGAGAAGGCCTTACACAACAGTTTGTCTTCATCGTCAAAGTTTATCATAAAACTCTTAAACTGCTCAAGATGGTTGTCCGGATCTTTGATCCCATCGTATTTTTCTATCTTAGAGATGTCAAACCTTTTAGGACGATATCTGGAAAGTATTATTGTAGATAAAGGTGATTTCCTCGAGTTTTTGTTACGGCTAAACACAATATCTTTATTTGGAGTAGCAAAAATACCTGATTCTAATTGGAAAACAAAGGGATCAATCAGCAAACGGTCAATATGTTGATCGGCTGAACCCTTTATCTTCCCATGATGTTTCTTGAGCCTGCCACGCCTATCACTTTTTGTTGAATACTTATCGTTAAGGCTTATTTTCTTTTTTCATTGTCCTTCATAACTGCTAAAGGAGACTGACTCTTCAAGCTCTGAATTATTAGATGGGCTGCTAAAGGATTTTAAAGTGGAGCTCTCCACATGTTTAGATCGATGTGTTTTCTTTGAGCTAAGATGAGTTTTTAGAGACTATTCGTTCTCTATAGGATTGTCAATATGGTCAAGCACCGACACATCAGATTTTTCTTAACCCCTTTCTCTGCTTGTTTTAGCGCTCTCAATGCCTCTATCTCAGCCCTCAATTGATCGCACTCCTTAACACTGTACTCATTTTTTTTCTTTTGCTACTTCTACCTCAGAAGGTGGAACATTCTGTGCATTCAGATCCATCCGAATTACTTGGTTTGCTGGTTATGAATATGAAATTTAGGCACCATCATGCTCCCGCTGTGGTCACCAATTTGGTGTAGGTTATTTCTTATTGAGGGTAATTTTATAAAGTATTTTGGGATTTTAATGTTTAAGGTGAAATGTAGAGAGATAATTAAGGTGTGTACTAGCTGTAAATTCTGATTACCCTCTTTAACGAAAGTAGTTGGGGTATTTATACTTAATTAATAATCCGGGCCTTTCAGGTCGGATTGTGGGCTTGAGTTAAGTTTAAGAAATCACTAACCCAAGAGATGAAAAGACCAGTACCTAGCTGAGTCATGTTCCACTAATTTATTATGTTCGGTTGGACATGGTACTGGTTTTGTCCGAACTGCCTTTCAGATTGATATAAGGGGTAATGTTAAAATTATCCGACCTTATCAATATTAGTGACATTATTGTAAATAATGGAGCTCTTATTTTAAGAAAAATTGGTCTCATTATAACTGGATCTCATTTAAAAAAAATGGATCTCATTTTAGCATAGCCCTAATCTAAATACACTAAAACAAAATGAAACATGTATTCATTTTAGAATGAAAATGGAATCATACGTCACTTCGTTCATTTTATTTGTTTTTCTTTTTTTTATTATAAAAAAATTTAAATCTCTTTATATTGATAATTCTAATTCAAAACTATTTTTTGAAATGATTGTTCTTCTTATTTATTTGATACGAATTCAATGAGTGGTATGAATGAAATAATTTGAAAAAACAATATTCATGTTAATTAGGTTTTTAAATAATATTATATTAATATTGTATTTCAAATTTTGAATTATTTTGCAATTAAATTTTATAAAAATTAAGAATGTCAATAAGTAATTATCATCTATAATTGTGAAGATCTACAAAAATATATTATATTAATTTGTTTTTCAAAGTTATGATTATTACTACTTACAATTATCGAAGTTGTCAAAACAAATAATTTAAACCATTTTAAAACTTAATTCTGTAGTTATTGAAAATATAATATAAATACGAATATCATGTATGGTTGCGAAATTCCACGTATCTACTTTGAAATGACAAATGAGAGAAGTTTTATAGTAAAAACAAATTACACAAAGTTATGATTTTTCTCGTAACAGTTGTCTGAAACTATCAAAAACTGATATTACATTAATATATTTTATACTAATTTGAAATTTAATTAGATACTTATTAGAAATATTTTAGTATTGATACCATATACGGATGTGAAGATCAACGGGTCTAGTTTCTAATAAATAATATATTATTTTAAAATTAAATAATTAGTGAAAGTTATGATCAATTTGATTGATAAAGTAAATTCTACACTAGCCAAGTAAGTGACAACCTGGACTTGAGTTCTTAAGTGTGACAAGTAGTATAAGGTGTCACTTACGGTGGTTAGATCAATTTACTGTTGCACGAGAATCAATTACTCCTTATTACAACAAAAATGGTTATTTATGTTGAGGAGTTTGTTACATTCTGCAAATGAGATATATCTTTATAAAGCATCATATATATTTGGACTTCGAAGAAGAATAATATACTTTGATGAAGTGTACAATAGAGAGAAGATACTTACTATATTAGAGAGTGATATTTGAAGAGTATCCAATGTGAGTTCTAGATTCAGAGTTTCTTTAAACACTGTGTTTTTCTCTGTTATCTGGAAATTATATTTGTTGTGGCTCATAGTAGACGTAGGAAAGTTTACGAGACATTATAAATGTTTGTGTTCAAACTTTCTCTCATTTTGTTTATTTTTAATAAAATTTTTACGTGTTTCATGACGTAGTTCTTGGAACAATCTGTTTAAGAACTGAGAAGATTAACTAGAGCTTGTATACAGCTTCACAACTAGTTGTTGGGACCTTCCTATCGATGGTTATGACATGTTTATCATTCTTTCCAAACTTAGTCATCTTTAGACTGTCCTCTAAGACCTCAACAAAAAATATTTTAGTAATATCAGTAGTAGGGCTTCATTCACCCAGAATATCCTCTGCCAAGCCCAACATAAACTCGAATTTGATCTTTATTGAAGACAAGATCATTGGATCTCATAAATTTATTTCCTTAGTAAAGCCGATGAATCCTTTTTCAAAGATATATCTCCGGAGAATTGGCTCATTTTAGGTTTCCGTAATTCTAAATTCTTCCACAACAATATCAAATCCCGTATCACGCGCTATAAATTTGTCTCCATTAATGATCACCTTGGTAACTCTTGCACCACCCTCAATATGTCACCTATATAATTAGTCACAAATTCTCCAATCTTTTTGGCCCAAAGTGATCCATAAACAATATCAAATCCCGTAATTCCAAATCCTTTTACAAAGATAAATCTCTGGAGACTTGGCTCATTTTAGGTTACCGTAATTCCAAATTCTTCCACAACAATATCAAATCGGGTATCACGCGCAATAACATTGACTACATTAAGGACCACCTCGGTAACTCTTGCACCACCCTCAAGATGTCACCTGTATATTTGGTCACAAATTCTCCAACCTCTTTGGCCCAAAGTGATCCATAAACTACCTTAATTTATCTTGTATCAACACCCTCATCTCTACTAAATTCCCTCCCTCGGATAAGATCCAAATAATTCATCCCATAATTGATAATGAGATTTAGTCCATCTTTAGTATCAACAAAAATAGGTTTCTCAGTCTTGACGATTTCATCTCAAGTTTCTTCACGTCCTCGGGGTCTATCACAAGTAATGACCTTTGTAAGGTGGTCAATTATTCCTTCCTCAGCAAAATTATGGACCTTAATTGCAATAAAAACTAAATCGATCTCATACCCAAAATGGACAACATTTCCTCTTCTTATGACTTCAAACCCATTGCATGATGTAAGGTTATATACAAAATCATTTAAAATATTATTGCCCATAAATTTAGAAATCCTTTCACTTCTTTATTGGTTCCTCCAAGTTCTCCTTTATCCCACGACATAACATATCAGATAACATCTTCTGTTCCGGTTAGATTCTTTAAGTTTACCACACCAAGAGGAAAGGCCCTAAGCTGCCCTCTATTCGATCTCAAAATTTTGATAATACTCGATAATAGCTTTTGTTTAATTTTTTTTTATCTTTATGTATTTTCCCTTTAAACGATCTCATAGATAATTCAATCTTTCATCTCATTTAAAGGAAAAATATGCCCCAGTCAGCGAGATCCCTTGTTTCCATTTGTCTTCTTCTTAGTCATGTAAACCCTCTCCATTATTTTGAAATAGAAACAATGCGACCCATTTTTCAAATTCCACTAGAAATGTCATAAAATTCATATCACGACTATTTGCTTCGTCGATGATCTTATGATTTTTTTGAGATAATACTTTCTCTGTTAATTTAATTAAAGAGGGAATCGAGGAATTTATGTCCCTCTTGGGCCTCCAGATCAACCCAAGAAAATGATATTTTTTCCTTTTTAACATCTATAAAAACCTCTATCTAAACATTACCAACATTTTTTGTTTCGATACGCGAACTCTCCCCGTCCGTTGCTTAGGAGTCCCTTTGATTACCTTTGGACTCTCTTACAATGAATGCATACCTCTAATCAATAAGGTCAATGCACGTATTAACTCATGGACTTTCCAAACAGTGATCTTATGTCGGCAGGCTCCAACTTAATAGTGATACATTTTGGTTTGAGGTTATTTTAGTAATATGGTGAAGGTATTATAAATGTAAGATGAAAAGTGGAGAGATAATTGAGCTGTTTCAGTTATTATTTAGAGATAGAAAAGAAAGTTCAATCCCTCTTAAATGCAATCTTAAAAAGTATTTATGGACTGAATTTGGCCTAATGGGCCTAATGTCCAAATTATAGTCATGGGCCAAACCCAAAGACCAAGAAGCCCATTTAACCCGTTAACCAC
Source organism: Limnanthes douglasii subsp. nivea (assembly GCA_036936605.1). Lineage (NCBI taxonomy): Eukaryota > Viridiplantae > Streptophyta > Magnoliopsida > Brassicales > Limnanthaceae > Limnanthes > Limnanthes douglasii. The sequence goes on from JAUPFV010000001.1 coordinate 1,379,137, forward strand.
TATGTGACAAATATAATATAAAGTGGTAAATATATATTTTTTGAAATAACTAAGTTAAATTATTAAAGTAGGGTATTTGCCCTTGGTCAAAATTGACCCTTGAAGATATCCAACCCAAACAAAAAGATCCTTATGAGAGATTTCCAACCCCATCATATTTGACCCCTTAGTCATCTCAAATGTATTTTGGGATGGCTAATTGACATACATCTAAATCGAGCTTGTTCTATTTCTTCAAATATGACTCATTAGTATTTTTCGAATCTTATAAGGAACATGTTCGAACCCTATCCCAACCAGCTGAGCCCTCCAAATATAACCAAGTTCTCCCCCAATAACAAAATAAAGAGGAGAACATAAATTTTCCAGCATATTGAACCTTCAAGATCTAGTCCAAAGGTCATTGGAGATAATATGGAGGATATTAGACTCTAAAACCTGCTAAGAAGGAGACTTCAACAAATAAAAGAAGACTAAATGGCAAAGGCAAAGGCAAGGCCACCAAAACAGAATTCAAAGCGCTCCCTCAATTCTTGGTCGGGCACGTAGGGCCAAACTTAGCAAAGGTTAGTGTCAAACACCTTCTGGCACTAGAGTGCATACACCCATAGAGACTCCAATAAGCTGTGATCCCAGAGAGCTAGTTATTTATCCAGATGTGCTCAATTGGGGACTTCAGTTTCCCATGGACCCCAAGATAGTGAACTAATTTAGATTAGTAGGATTTTATCCAAGTCAGGCTAGTCCAAACGTCGGGTTTACTTCGATTTCATGCATCATGGCATCTAAACTATAAAAAATCCCGATGCTAATGGAACAATTCACCGATATCGCAGGGCTGCATCACAATTCCCAAATTCTCTTTTACTACTTCACCATATGGAATGAGTACAAGGTGGTAGATGATCGTCTAGAGATAGATAAACTATAGAAGTTGCAATTTCTCTTCATAAATGACATATGGGAGAATGGAAAGAAAATTACCTCTCGAGGTAATCAAAGCCGGCTTACCATGTTCTGGACGAATAAAGGTACCCTCCTTCGAACTCATATTATTTCTTATATATATAGTTTATGATTTGTATCTAAATTATTTCCTTTAACAACTATATCGAAGAATTATATGCATCACCTGGACGATCCAAATGCCACATTCAAAAATCTAAATTAGTGGGCCAAGGATAAATGGTCTAATAGATTTCATTCAATGCTTCACTCTTACTAATTTAGTTTGGAGTCATATTTGGAGGACTAACCCCGAATGGGAGTTGGCATAGGAGAAATTAACTACTCATAGTCGACCATCTTCTATTTTAAAGAGTTGAAATTTTAGATGGAAAGGTATATATACCGACCTAAATATAGCCCATAGTCGTTGGAACACGAAGGACAAGAAAGACAAGCAAGACACACGAAGAGTAGCCATATAAGATTGACGAATCATTGTTAGTTGTTTTTGTTGAGACTGTTGAATAGGGTGACACACTCACAAATATCCATGTGTCAACGAAGAAGAAGACACATAAAAAAGTAAACATGGTAGTGACAAAAGAGATAAAATGATAAAAAAATCCTCGACTCAATCAGAAATTGTTCGCCGTTTGGAAATCATTCCTCCTCCAATCCATATCATTAACCTTCGACCAATTTCAGTATCTGACCCTCCTTCTCTATTGGTCCCCACACTTGAGAGGAAGACATACGAAGATGATAACCCCGGTGGGGGGAGGGGGTTGACTTCAAAACGTTTGAGAAGCAATTTTCTGAATCTACAAACAATGCCACCAATGTGGTATTTGATGATGTACCATTCGAATTGTAAAAAAATGACATACGGGGATATTCGATGCTTAGTTATGTGAGGTTCATTATCGAGCTGGAAAGATAAGTGAGGTCCTACAGAGAGACCATTGCTTCTCTTCAGAAGGAGAACAAGAATCAGGAGGCTTCTCTTGAAGAGGAAAATAATAGGGCTAACCATCCTTCCGAAGAGGTCAATTTAATCAAAGTATAATTTGACAATGTAAAGACGACTTACGAAGGGTTGCAGTCATGCAGCTCTGGAGAGATCGCTTCATTGAAGAATAAACAAACTACTAATAATTGTACCATCAAACTTTTATTAGAGGTTACGAGTGATCAAGAGACCCTTATTAAAATATACGAAGGCGAGGCAGTTTCTCTTAAGGCTCATGCCACAAAAGAGGCGGAGGATGCTTTGGACACATATGCCGCTGTGATCCTAGATTCTTTAAACAAAAGGGATGCCTCAATCAAATTCGATATGGTGTTTTTGAACAAGACACTCCCTACATTAGTCATTGGGCTTGCTTTGTAGGATTTGGTTCCAGAATGATTATGGCCCCACGAAATGCCCATAGCTGATCAGTTAGGAATATATGTGAATCCGCTTATTGATAACTCTGATGATAGTGGTGAAGGGGATTCCAGAATTTGGAGTTCAGAAGCAGTTGAAGAAAAGATGCTATAGGAACGAGCCCAAAGGCCAATTGATTTATACCTTGTTGTATTGTGCAAGTCCTTGTTGTATATAAGGAATTTTGTGATATTGTTCAGATTTTTGTGTGTGTAAATCCTTGGTAGGGACAATGTATTTTTGTAAGTCGGATTTCGTTAAGCCATTGGGTCACCCAAGGAATTTTGTACTTATTTATTAGTTCAACGGTTTTATCTTATTTTCTTACAACTTCTTATTTTCATAACTCAGTCTAATTTATTCGAAAATAATCCATTTTACCATTCAAACTAAATTAATCGAAGGCATACGAATTTGATACACGAGCCATTAGAAGGTAATCTATTCGAAGCCAACCAAATTTAGTACATGAGCCATTCCAAGGTAATCCATTCAAAGGTACACAAATTTAATATACAAGTCATCCGGAGGTAATCCATTTGAAGGCATACAAAATAAATATACAAGACATTCCAAGCCATACAAATTTAATATACAAGTCATTCAAAGGTAATCAATTCAAAGGCACAAAATTTTATTATACAATTCATTCGAAGGTAATCCATTTGAATGCACACCGATTTTAGTACACAAACCATTCGAAGACATAAAAATTTAATACAAACGCAATTCAAAGGCACACAAATTTAATATACATGAAAAGTTTCAAAGGAAGATAGATTAATAATGATTCAGACACCTCGTTAAAACCTCCCCGAGCCACCAAGATAAGAACGAGTATGCCCCGAAATATTTATATTAAACAAAAGTAAAGTAAATATTTTACACATTTACTCAAGATAAAGCCTTAAGTGTTCGATGTTCCATGGATGCCTTAAAGAACCGTCTTCTTGATCAACCACTCGATACGTTTCATGCTTAACCCTTTCAATTATAATATACGTCCATGTCTTTGGTGTCTAAATATACTTTTCTAAAAAAATTGTCCTCCACTTCAACTCTCTTCTTTAAATTTTAGATGCATATATGTTTCTCATAAAACCTTGAAAATGCACCGTTCTTAAGTGAGATTTGATTTTTTTTTTCCAATCAAGTCTAGCTTAGCTCTTATTGTTTTCTTGTTTACCTAGTCAGAATAGTTTTGAATTCTAAAAGAAAGAAAAGTAGATTATGTTGGTGACCGTTATATGTTAAATTCTATGGAAGTACAGAAAATTTCCATATCCATATTGTCAAATTGATGACCATTATTTGTTGTAATAATTCTAGGAATTCCAAATCTACAATATACATTGAAAATTAAAAACTTCATTACTGCTTTAGAGGTAGTTCCGGAGATAGGCGCAACTTATAGCCACTTAGAGAAATAATCCACTGATAATATAATGGTTCGACACCCTCTGTATGTCATTGGTAGAGGTTCCACCAAATCAAGCCTTTATCTGTCAAATGGAACTGCTTCAGATATTGATTCTATCGGGACTGCTAGTACATATATTGTATTTCCAAAATTTAGCACGTATCACACCGTTTAATTATATCTTTAGCATCCATCATGATGGATGACCAATAATATCCCACTAACAAGACCCTTCAACTCAAATCTTTGTATCCACAATGGGCATAACCTTCTTCATTGTATAATTCGAATAAGATAACTTGAGACACATCGGATCCAAGGAAACGCAATAGAGTTCTGCTAACAGATTTCTTAGAGAAAACCTTCATTAAAACAAAAAAACCATGTGCTTTAAATTTCAATTTCTTAGCTAGACTTTTGTCATCGAGAAAAATTTCTTAAATAATAAAATTTTGGATGCCATGCCTCCACTATTGGCTTGTCATTATGGATACTTGAAAACTTTCCTGAGTCCTTAATCCCATTTCTGGGGCTGTTGTTATGGAAGGGCTTTCTTGTATCAAAATTCAAGGATATGCCTCTATGTACACAATAGTAACTAAAGAATCAACCATCAAATTTTCAGCTCTTGGTTGCAATTCGAGAAGAGAAATCGATATCATAGTCCCACAATACTACAGACCACTTGGTCATGCGCCGTGATACACCGAGTTTTTACAACACTTTCTAGATTGTTCATCTAACTGTGTTGGTTCATCTTGTATCCCTTTCTTATTTATAATATACCCCAAACATTTTCTAGACTGTTCCCCAAAAGTGCACTTCTCCAGATTGCGCTTCAAAGTTATGACTTCAAGGTTGGAGAAATATTATTTGAGATCAAGCAAGCGATACTCCTCACTCGGAAGTTTTAACATCATATCATTAATAAAAATATCAAATTTTCTTCCAATCTGATTGGAAAAAGCTTTGTTCACTAGACGCTGGTAAGTAACACTCGAAATTTTTTGACCCCATCACAACTGATTTAAGTATCCTTCTTCGCCGACCATGTATATTGGTCTTTAATGTTTATCCTTCCCGTTAGAGTTTAAAAGGATCTCTCCCAACTACTTCGACGTTTCCTATGGTCGGGACCCGAAAGGAAAAATGTCCGACGCCAAGGTAACTTCGAGGAAAGTTTCTTTTCTCTTAATAAAGAGCGCCCTTCAGATTATAATCCTTTATGTCTGGAATAAGGTATCTGCTCTTAAACACCTATGGTCCATATTTTCATACAAAACCTCTTCAATATGGTGTGCTTGGATTAACTTCGAGAAAGTTAATAACAATGTTTTTTGTAACCTCTCTATTTGTTCTTCCCCTGGTTAAGCGTAGAGAAAAATCCATAAAATTAGATTTATTGCTGCTAACTTACAAAAATCTAAAGTCAGAAATGAAAAATTTACCCCCCATTAGTATGCTCTATGGATTTTCAATAGTTATTTAGTTAATCGTAGTATTATTCATTATGCTAGAATACACAACAACAATAAAATTGTAGACATCATCTCTTACGATGCTGAGAACTAGCCCGCTCAGATTCGTTATGGTAGCAAATCTCACTATTTACATCTTCAAAAATTTGGTAACGTTATCAGTTTGCTCCTTGCTCATTCAGACATATAGGATGTTATAGCGTGACTTGCGGGTCACTTGAGCCACTTTAATTTGGAATAAATCTAACATCCTAATGCACTCCTTCATTTTATGGCCATTTAAGGCTAGCCCAATACTAGAGACAAGTTAATTTTATAGGGTTATAAAACAGTCCTAGATTGTGTCATATGCGATAACTCTAATGACTACATTAACCCTCTCCAAATAAAGTTCGCCTTTCATCAGCTTGTTTGTGAAGCCTAAAGTTCTAAGCTTACGTTTCCTTCCTATTCCCCTGACTAGTAAACCTGGCTCTTTAGCACTAGCTATTAGAATCCTTCTAGTTCGGGTAATGCATATCTTTGACGATCTTGCGTTGTGATTTATCACATCTGGGTAGAGATGAACACGAAAATCTTCACAAACACTTGTTCTCCCGCATCGTTCAACGTATTCTCTAACTTCCGCTACAGGTGTCAAGGCTAAAGTAATAATATGTATTTATTATAATATTAATAAAAAAATCTGTATTTTAATTAACTTGTGAATATTAATTAGAATACAAACCGTTAGGGTGACGACCAAAGTCTCACATCCCACATCGGTTAAACATGGGAAGGATCGGTGGTATATAAGTAATAACATATCTCAACTGGTATGAGGCCTTCTCGTAGTGGAGAAAATGCAAAGCCGTGAGGGACTTCGGGTGCCAAAGCGGACAATATCAAATTAGTGTTGAGATCGGTTGTGTTCTTACTTATATACGGAGGTGGAATATGCGGACCGAACACGCATATTCCCAACACGTGGTATCAAAGCGTCAGGCCCAAACGGAACCCGATGGTGGTGAAATTCTCGGAGATCGAACATGAAGAAGTTAGACGCCATGCTCAATGTGATTTGTTCTAGAGATCCTAGTTTAGAGTGCCAGTGGCTCATCAAGCGATGGTACTTGATTGGAGTGGGGAGTGGCGCTAAGGAACAAGACAGAGTGATCTAATAGGAGGTGAACAGTAACATCCGTAGTGTCTCTATGGTCAGGTAGTCTTCCAACCTGATTAGAGTTGGCGGATGAAAGTCAATTAAGAGGAGGCTAAGGTGGTACTTTGTTTGAGAGGAGGATTTGTTAGGGTGGCGACCAAAGTTCCACATCCCACATATCTCAACTAGTATGAGGTCTTTTGGTAGTGAACCAAATGCAAAGCCGTGAGGGCCTTCAGATGCCAAAGCGAACAATATCATACTAGTGTTGAGATCGGTTGTGTTCATACTTATACCCGGAGGTGAAATATGCGGACCGAACACACATATTCCCAACAGAAAAAAAAACATGAATCCAGAAGAGATAATGCTATTAATTTATTCCAAGACTCACAAGAAACAAAATACAAAAGCATAAATAAACATAACACAAACATAGAACACCTTATTCTTCACGATACCCACAAACACAAACATAGAGCATCTTATTCTTCAACTCTCTTACTGATAATCACTCCCGTTTCCAACCATCGCAATATGAGGAGAGCCCAAAGGACAAAACACAACTCTGTAGTCAGTAGTACCACTAGTACAAGTAAAAGTACTTGAAGGATCATCCTGTGGGTAACTATAAGAATCGGAACATCTACTCTTAAAAAACCTTGAGAAGTTCGTAGGCCCGCATGTTCCTTGTCCATTCGTGCAGCAATACTCATTCGTCTTAAAAACTTGACAAGGATTCAAACACCCACCATTGGATCTTAGCTCGCCTGGACACTGACCATTGATGTCAGCCCCACACTTAATGGAATGGCAATTTGGATTAGTCGGACCGAAATCCATAGGAATGTTAAATCCATCGACTAATGATATGTCGTAAAAATCTTGGTTGGCATATTGGTTAAGTGCGTACTCGGCTAAAGTGTTGGGTGGTTGTCCCTGTTGGGAATATGGGGGTCCGAGCCACATATTCCACCTCCGTATATAAGTAAGAACAACCGATCTCAACACTAATATGATATTGTCCGCTTTGGGCCCACTGGCCCGCACGGCTTTCTTTTGGTCCCCTACCAAAAGGCCTCATACTAGTTGAGGTATGTTCTTACTTATATATCATTGATCTTTCCTATGTTTTACCGATGTGGGATGTGGAACTTTTGGTCGCTACCCTAACAAATCCTCCTCTCGAACAAAGTACCACTTTAGCCTCCTCTCAATTGACATCCATCCGCTCACTCTAATCAGGTTGGGGCTGCCTGATCTCTAGAGCCTTTAGAGCGGATCTATCTGATTTCGACCATCCTGCCTTGTTCCTTAGCGCCACTCCAAACAAGTACCACCGTCTTGATACACTCCAATCAAGCCACACTGCTTGATGAGCAACGGGCACTCCAAACGAGGATCTCTCCAATCAAGCCACAATGCTTGATGAGCCTCAAATCAAGCCACACTGCTTGATAAGCCACGGGCACTCCAAACAAGGATCTTGAGCATGGCTACTAATTCATCATGTTCGACTAATGAGAATTTCACCCACATCACCCACCACATCGCGTACTGTCTGGGCCTGGAGCTCTGATACCACATGTTGGGAATATGGGGGTCCGAGCCACATATTCCACCTCCGTATATAAGTAAGAACAACCGATCTCAACACTAGTATGATATTGTCCGCTTTGGGCCCACTGGCCCGCACGGCTTTCTTTTGGTCCCCTACCAAAAGGCCTCATACTAGTTGAGGTATGTTCTTACTTATATATCATTGATCTTTCCCATGTTTTACCGATGTGGGATGTGGAACTTTTGGTCGCTACCCTAACAGTCCCCACCCTCTACACTCCAAGTCACCACAGTCTCCGGTCTGGCACCGGCCACGGCCAGCACCGTCGAAGTTGCAGTTAGTTCGGCCCCATATACGTGCCATTTTTGTTCCCGGGGCAACGTATAGGTTCCAAACTTGGTTGGGGTCGAGTCTACGGCCTCCACCGGGGGATGCGGCAGCCCATACGGTGTAAGGACATTGGTTTCTGATTTCGAAGTTGACAGCGTGGGTGGAAATGAAGAGGAGTGAGAGTAGGAGAGTAGAGAAAGTGATTTTTGTGATGGTTGTCATGTTTGTGTTTGTGTTGCGGTATGTTGGGGCTCTTAGTAGAGTTTATATAGTGCAAGTAAACTAAGAGAGGCTTCAATCATCGATGGATTGAGAAGTAAGTTTTTAAGACGTGAGTAATAAAGAGAAGGCGGCTTTTGACTAAACCAACCAAGATCTTTAATGCGGATGAGGTTAGAAAATGTTAAAGGCATCAAGGCATATGGTTGTGTCTTCTCGTTATTGTATTTCACAAATAATTTTCAACTATCAAATTAACAATATGATGATATAATATTTGATATACGCTTTTAAAATGGACAATAAGAAGTTGTACATTTGAAAATAAAAAGTTCAACACTTCTGAGCATTGATCGCTAATAATCTTTTATTATTATTTATGCGGATATTTGTACATAATGTTTTTTTAGTATAGGTTAAAAGTAACTAAGAATAAAATAATTTTGAATATTATATATAATTGAAGAGCGAGAATTGAATTTTTTTGGGACAGGTGATGGAACCGAAGTTAAGGTGCAAAGATGTTTGATGGATTCTAAAAACAAGTAAAAATGATTTTTTCTATGGAAGCGAAATGTATTTAGTGATCATCTGCTGAGCCGAAGATGTAGAACATGATTGCCGAAAGACTACTGTATATACCTAATTGCTTTTAGAAGAAGCTCAATCGTTATGGAGCTAAATTGGTGTGGAGTATCCAAGAAATAGAGTATCATACTCTATTGTGAGCAAGAAGAACATTGTGCACATCATGAATCTTTTGTAAGTAGTAGAGCATGTGTTGGATTGCTGCGAGTGTTAAACTTTAGAGATTTAAGAGAGAAAGTTGAAAGCTTTCAGCTATAGTGAGATTGAAGATAAACACTTGGAAATACTTTAAGTTTCATAGTTGTTTTGTAAGGTAAGAGTGTTTTACAGCACAGAATAGTGGTTAAGTGTTTAGTATTTGGGATGGTCTTCTTGTAACATCATATATGTAAAATTTGTATATGTTTTCCGTGGATATAGGATTTTACACAATACGAACTACGTTAAATACTATATAGTGTATGCTTGGTTCAACATTCTCGTTAATTTATCTTGTTTTGTTGTTTTGGGTTTTCTAGCTAAATTTTAGTACGAACCAATCTTGCTTTGTTGTTTTGGGTTTATAGCTAAATTTTGAGTACAAAGCAATGATGTATGAATTTTATGTTTCTTGTTGCATATTTGATACTACAACCAACAAGATTTGGTTGATAATGGTTGAGCTTTAGCTAAAGTTGTCTCTCACTTTAACTATTGTTAGGACATGATATTGTTGATTATTCTGAAGCAAGCTTGCTCTTTACGTGGGTTTACCAAATATTTTTAAATGGTGATTTTTTATAGACTATTTCATTTCTTTCGTATAGTCTTCTAATTTTAAACCAACACCGGGTTCTTTCGATTTGCCGATTTCGATAAATTTAGTTACTGAGGTCTGGAAAATGAAAGAATAATTTCACTAAAATCAGCAAGTCGATGGATTAATTTCATTGAATCTCCAGGTCCAACAACCAAATTAATAAAAAACTATTCGTCAAAAACTAAATTTATCAAAATAGACTGTTGATGTATCCTCGATGGTAATTTTGAAAGCAAAGAATTATATAGAAGAATTTGCTACAATCTTCCTCCTGCTACTCGACATCCAGCTTTCTCATCACCTGGGCGACCTATAAGGCCTCCTAGGAATTTGACGCCGGGACAACCTTGCAGGCAAGTTTTCAAGTTTTGGTCGAAAGGGGGCTCTTAACACTGCTAGCACCAAGACCACCACCAAATCCTCTTACCAAGTTCTGTAACCCAAACGCTCATTGTGAATTCCATCAAGGTCCATGTCATACAACTGATCGGTGTTTTTCTCTCATGTGTGCGGTCCAAGATCTCATTGAACAAGACAAAGTATTGATCTATTCATCCCCCATCAGTTCCCAAAAGATGAATCACCAATTTAAAACATATATGTATATTAATTTACTATAGTTATCATTTGTTTCTCATATGGTTATTTTTTTGTGGATGTACTTTAAATTAATATATTTTTATATTACAACTAAAAAAATAATAAATTATTTATATGATTTTTTAATTCGATATTTTTTTATTTTGAATAATAATAATCACAAACAATATAAATTTAAAATTCAATAAAGAACAAAAAATCAAAAATTAAATAAAAATTATAAAATAAATGGTCGATAACTTTTTCAAGTTTGGTTGATTATCTTATTTTTAGCTAAAAACATGAATATTAAAATATATATTAAATAACTAATTGAAATTTTTTAAGTTTTCGATCGACTTTTTTTAAAGAAGTTTTGACTGAATTTGGAAACTTATGATATTTTTTTTATAAATTTTAATCCTTCACCCTATACCTTCTTAACTTTTTCATTTTCCCATAGTCTGATGTCAAGAGACCTTATTTCATTTTTTTTTTGTTATTATCTGTGGTGATCCAAATATTTTGCTTCATTTTGTTTCATGTGTGGTTTTGGCTACCAGAGCCAACCTGAACAACATGGTGCTCGGTGGTGGTCGAATGTGTCATTAGAATGTTTGTCAGATACAAAATTTGGTTGTTTATCCTTCATTACTTGTGAAGATGATCTGAATTGACTGTGATGATTTAGTTCTGATGATTTTTTAACTAGGTTGGTTTTGCTGCTGGAATCGTCAGTGTCAAACATTGCTCCATTTTTTTAAACCCTTTATGATACAGAGTAAACGCAGAGAAGCCAATATAGGGTAAACCCTAATTTTCTTTATCAAAATTCAACTCCCTTACATTGTAAACAAAGTCTGTTTAAATAAGGGTTCGAATGAAAACCATAATATAAAAATTACGAAAATGCCCAAAAGTAATAAAAGTTCGATATAACATAGTAAACGACTCTGAATGCCCAAAAAACACCATATGTCACAAGCATAGCTGGTGACTTCAACTCGTGGCGTCGTTCCCTTCGAAATAAGATGCTGTGGGTCAAAATCGGACACCGAGAGCTCCGAAACTGTCAATTCGTTGCATTCTTCGGGTGATCGCATGTCTTCATAAATTCTAGCGCTAATCTGTCTGCATCATCCCCTCCGGGGTAGAGAAGATTCTCCCTCGAATTAGAACCAGTCTCCTCTTCAGAAGAGTCACCTGCATAAGGAATAAGATGTTTAACATTAAAGACATTAGACGCACAGACATGGCTAGGCAAGCGCAACCGATAAGCATTCGGGTTGATCCGCTCCACAATCTCCACAGGGAAAATCTTCCAAGAGGCCAGTTTGTTGTACTCACCGGCAGGGTATCTAGCCTTGGTTAGAACTGCCCACACAAAGTCACCAACTTCGAACTGTATAGGACGGCGATGAGAATCTGCCTGCGCTTTATACTTGGCGGTGCTCAAGACAAGCTGATCGTATGTCTTTTGGTGGGTTTGGCGAATCTGCGATACAAGCTCCTCAACAGTAGTGTGAACACGAATCTTACTGGGCAGGGCGAGCAAGTCCACAGGACCCCGAGGCACAACACCATACACCACCTGGAAAGGACAAAGACCCGTCGAGCGGTTAAGGGCATGGTTGTGGGCAAACTCTGCCTGCGGTAGGCGCTGATCCCACGCCTTCGGGTGATGTCCCACCAGGCTGCGCAACAAATTACCGAGGGAACGGTTAACCACCTCTATCTGACCATCAGTCTGGGTGGTAGGCACTACTGAAACTGAGCTGCGTATTCACCATGCGCCATAAGCTGCGCCAGAAATGACTCACAAACCTGGTGTCACGGTCAGACACAATGGCACTAGGGAGGCCATGAATGCGGTAAATCTCTCGAAAGAAAAGCCGCGCGACACACACTGCATCAGATGTCTTTCTACATGGGATGAAGTGTACCATCTTAGAACAACGATCAACCACCACAAAAATAGAGTCGAATCCACGCTGAGTCCGGGGTAAGCCAAGAACAAAATCCATACTGATGTCGGTCCAGGCTGAGTAGGAATTGGCAATGGCAAATAAAGACCCGCATTCGTTGATGTTCCCTTGGCCAACTAACAAACTCGACAACGGGAGACATAACGACCAACTTCCTTACGCATCGAAGGCCAAAAATATGATGCGGACAACAACTGCTATGTCCTATCACGGCCCACAGCAACTGGTATGTCTCCTGCTGAATCAGTTCAATAACCCGAGAGAAGAACGAGTCAGTAGCATAAAGGCCAACAAAAGAATCAAAACCAGGAACCTGAACTCGCATTTCAGTCAGCAGACTGTGACGACGGCTCAGAGCATCAGCAACTCGATTCATAATACCGGCCTTGTGCTTGATGACAAAAGTGAACTGCTGCAAGTAAGTTAGCTAAGAAGCGTGTCTATGAGAGACCTTGTCCTGGCTGCCAAGATACTTCAAAGAGTCATGATCAGTATATAGCACAAATTCACGCTGAAACAAATAATGGTGCCAATGCTTGATAGCCTGAACCACAACATATTCAATGTCATATGTACTAAATCGCAGCTTAGCACTCGTCAGCTTCTCACTGAAAAAAACCACAAGACGCCCTGACTGGTAAAGAACTTCCCTAATACCAAATTTAGACGCATCACAGTGAAGCTGTGAATAATATAGTGTTATGCGGTGGTTAGTCGGATAAAAAATACGGTTGTTTCTCCCTCATCACTTGTGAAGATGATCTGAATCGGTTGTATATGATTTAGTTTGATGAATTTTCATTGGGTGGCTTCTGGTGCCGGAGTCAGTACCGTCAAGCACTGCTTCGCTTTTTTAATCTCTCTATTATAGATGCAATGTTTACTATTAATGATTGGACTATTCCTTTCAGACCATATATTCCATACTTGGACAATGATTTGAGTGTGGATGATCTATCGGTAAACTCTAGTAAAAGCGGTCAAGCTAGGCTTGCTTTGTACGGTTGTTAGTGCCTGTATTAATCTTATATGCTGGTTGGTCTGGCCCAATGAGGTAACCGAATATCAAGTTCTAAAATAAGATAGAGAGATTTGTGCACGTCATTGATCATCAATAAATTGTGAAAGATGGGTATTGAAGCTTTTATTGGATTACTAAGTGAGAGAAACACTCGTGAGATTTAAGATAGAAAACTATGAGCTTTCCTTAATAGTTGAGGTAGAGGGTAAAAACTTAAATATGCATCGTGAGATTTATAATTCTTTTTTAAGCTGAGTGAGATTTGTAACAAATAAAAGTGGTTGAGAGGCTAGTATTTGAAGAGTCATTTTGTAACCTTTTGTGTATAAAATTTGAGACTTCGTTGCTCTTGCTTGCATGTATAATTTCTTCATAATTTATATCACATTAAAATGTCTTTTGTGTGTGTTTAAGGTTATATTTTTGTTCTTTTCCAGTTTTGTCGTTTTAAAGATTCACAATTAAGCTTGAGTACGAGCCTAATCTGTATGGCTCCATATGTTTTTGTTGCAAATTTGACATTTAACAAAAATACTTATATTGGAATAATATGTTTTCAACTCATAATGTCCAAAAGATGGTTGTTGTTGAGAAATTAATATTCTTGTTTATTATGAAACAAAAAACTCTTTAAATCGGAGCTTATTTAAAAAAAATAGAATTAGTTTCAAAGTTATTTTGATTAATAAAATTTAAAATTACCATAAATAAAAAGGATCAAATCAATAATCTTGTTTTTTAATATTTGTTTACAATATTTATTATATTTGTAAATAAATTATAATATAATACTAGGTTCTTTATAAATTTATGTAAACATATTTTTAAAGCTAGAATTTAAAAATAAAATAAATATCATTATGCAAAAAATCAAAAGGACAATAAAATATAAACGGCACGCGAGCATGTTCCCTTTCTTAAATATGGTCCCTAGCGCCGGCTTACAACACCCTCAGGTGTACAACAAACTAATTTGTTAGAGCAACCAAAATATATAATGGGTGAAAACATATTATTTTAATCCATTAAATTACTTCTTATAAAAATATAGTGACCACCAAAATATATAATGTATACAAATGATTTTAATTTTTTCTAACCCTTTTTTATATTCAATTTTTTAATGTTACTATTCACAATTTAATACTTTTTTTTATTTTAAAATTAATTTTTAGACTTAGTTTCTTTAGTTTTGTGCTTTTGCAAGATGTTACGCCCAAATTTTGAAATATTTAATATTTGATTTCTATTTTTTATAATTTATAGGAAATTCTTATATTTTTAAGTAGGAATATGATAAATTATATGTCATTGAGTTAAAAAAACTTCACCCCATAATAAAAGTACAATTGATTATATGATATGCAGTTATCATAATAGGAGTACGGTTATTAATATGACATGCGGTTAAAAAAACTTCACCTTATAGTTGGAGTACGATTAATTATATGATATGTAGTTACAAAAACTTCACCGCATACCTTAATATATAATTTAGAATCAACTAGCATTTGTCATCTCAATTAACATTACATCAGCTACTCCATTTTGTTGCGGCATATAAGACGATAGACAATGATTCTAAAGATGTCAATGAAAAATATTATCCACCTTTATCATTACGTAAAATTTTAATCTTAGTGTCTAATTGATTTTTCACTTCTGATTTAAATATCTTAAACATAATATAGGTTTCATCCTTATGTTTAAGCAAGTATACACAAGTAAATCTAGAGTAGTCATCTATGAAAGTTATAATATATCTTTTATCTCTATAGATCAAGACACCGTTTAACTCACATATATTAGTGTGTATCAAACCTAATGATTTTGTACATCCTTAGACGCTATAATAAGGCTCCTTAGTCATTTTAAGTTCTATACACAATTTTTATTTTCCATACGATTCTATATTAAAATTTATAAGTTATGTATTAAAAATTCTATTAATTGTCGTGTGGTTTATTTTCGTCTGAGGGTAAGTTTGTAATTTTTGTTTAGAGTTGTGTGGAAGTTTGTGAGTATTTAATATCTGGGTAGAGTGTAGAGGGAGAATTAAGCAGCTTGGTTGTATTTAATTTTCATTACCCTCATTTAATGTTGGTGGTTGTGTATTTATACCCTTATATTTGGGCCTTATGGGCTTTCGGGTCGTGTTTAATGGACCTGCGTCGAGTTTAAGGACCCATATGTTCTAAGTAGGAGAGCAGGCAGCTTAGTCAAGAAGTGATTAGGTTTTAAGTACTTTAGTTCTGTTCGAACAGTCCAATGGATGATGGTGTCCGAACTGCCCCTGTCCGGTTAGGCAGATCTGTCCGAAGTGGTGACGGAATCCGGACTCATCAGTAGCCCCTTTTTTAGGTGGTGTTCAAAAACCTTTGGCAAGACCTAAAAAACTGTCTGTTTCTAGTGACAGTTACATCCAGACAGGTCCTTCGAATTGTGTTATAGTTTTATCCGGACTGAAAAAAGTTATTTGAATCTAAACGGTTTTTTGCCAGAGTTCGTGGGACACGTGTCTCTCTCTGGTTCGTTATTTCAGCCGTTTTTTCACCTTGAATTTCTCTCCCACCTTCTCTGAAAAGCAACCTCTTCATTAAATGAAGGTAACATCAGCGCCGTTTCTTAATCATTGTAAATCTTTTCGAATTCTCCTAGGAATCAAAGCACCGTTTTGGGGTTTACTATAAATTAAACACTTTTCCACTGTTTTACCATCATCTTCATATTCACTTTGCTAATTTTCAGAGCTTTCTCTCTCAGACACAAGTTCTTCTTTTTGGTTGTTTATGTTCACGGCTAGGAACGCTTAAATCAGAGGCGGTTGGCTTAATCTATCAGAGTTAGAAAAGGCACAAAAAGTTGAAAGGGAAAGGCGCATTGCAGCAGGCCTACCTACCTCCCCCCTCGACAAACCAGTAACCTCAAACACACAGCCTGATCAGGGTTCCTCCTCAACAAGAAGTGTCAAACCGAGGAGATTGTTTCAAACCAACCTTTCTCCCATTGTCTCAGGCTCATCGGTTCAAGAATCAGAACCCACTGTTGAACCAGGGTTAGCAGTTACCAGCTTAAAAAAGCCTTCCCCATTTATAGCAATGGGATCAGATGCAGATACCTCTCCCAACAAACTGGTCGATCAAAGAAGAGGCCGGCTGGTTAAATGGCAGGCTTCCAAAGGCACCCCTTCAAAATCAGGGGCCAAAGACAGCAATACAGGGTCAGAGGCACCCATAAAAGTACCTAAGGACAGGCTGTCCGGTTGGAGGCCACTAGCTCAAGCCTCCGAAGAGAAACCACCTCACCTGAGCCCCAACCGGAGGCCAGAGTCCAGGAAAGTATTGAGGCCCAACAGTCCGGAGGCCTGACTGAACCAACTTCAAACTCCCCCCTCCAAAAAAAAACTAGGAATCCCTCCTTGGTAATGGAGGAAGTAATGGAGGACTCTATCGAAGAGGCTCCATTCGTGTCTGAACCCTCCGGACAAACCAGTGATGTTGTTGCTGCCAAGAAGGATAAAGGCAAAGAAAAACTATGTCTTAGGCACCCAGATCTACCAGAAATCCTTGAAGGAAAATTGGGACCTTGTTTCCACAAGGTTAGTGTTAAATATCTTCTTGCTTTACAGAAAATTACTTATGCTTTCATCCATACAGCCGAATTGGGCCAGATGCGTACGAAGTGGGGGATTCCAGAGAACGGGAAAATAAGAATCCCCACAGACCCTGGAACTCCAATGGATTGCAAGCTTAGTGAAATAGTTATCTTCACTGAGCTCTTTAACTGGGGGCTTAGGTTTCCCTTAGACCCGAAGATAGTTAGGTACTTCCACCTTATCAAGCTCTGCCCTAGTCAACTGAGCCTTAACGCCTGGTACACTCTTATGGCCTGTATCATGGCTTCTAGGCTCTCTGGAATTCCTTTACCAATGGAGGAATTCGCAGTTGTGGCCAATCTCTGCAGAAACCACCACATTCCCTTCTATCACTTCAACATGGATGATAATTATAAAACAGTGGATGACCTACTTGCGTCGGAGAGAAATTAGAGGAATCAATTCTTGTTCGTAAGCGGCGCTTGGGAGAATGGGAGGAAGATCAAAACCGGAGTCAACCCGAGTCTCCTCATCAGCAGCTGGAGAAGTGATCGTAAGGATCCGACCTTGCATTCTCATTTTTACCTTTATCAAATTTGTTTAAACTGATTGGTCCTATCTTTTTTCTTGGCAGAGCTGCCCAAAGACTTCAACGGTTATTTAAAGGCCGGGCAGACCACTTGCACCAAGATCAACACTTGGGCTGCTGAAAAGTGGTGTAACCGGTTCTATGACGCCTTTCCCGGAGGCAATCTCGCAAGGTCTCACCTCTGGAACACTACTGGCCGGAGGGACTTGACCTGGGAAGAACTCACCACTCCACCCTCTCCGGATGTAGTCCTCAAGAGAACACACGAACCGGACGGGTCACTATATTTGTCAGGTCGAGCCAAGGCCCCAAGTAAAATGAAAGGCAAGAAAGGGAAGGGTAAGAAGAGTGCGGTTGAGGCTAACCCTGCTGAAGTGGAGGAAACTGCTCCAAAAACCCAAGAGAGGCCAGCTCCAAGTCAGATTGATGCTGCTCTCCTAGAAGTGGTGGAGCAGGAGAGTGCTAGGGAAGAGGTAGGGTCTCCCAAACCTCCAAGGGTTCCCAAGAGAGATCGAAAACGTTGAGCAGAAAACAAGGAGAGGGAGGCCAAAAAGAAAAAGACCTCCAGGGGTGATGAACTTTCTCTCCGGCCTCCGAAGCCTCTCCCTCCTGTTGACCCTACTGATCCAACAAGAGCAGAGGAGATACTTGATGACTTTCGAACTGACGATGTTGGAGGAGGAGACCTCAGCATTGATGGTGTTGACATCACTAGGCTTGATGGGCTTGGTGAATACTTTGAGAACCTCCCCAGAGATGACTTTGCTGGGCCCTACCTCCCTCCAAGTACTTCAAACTCCGTTACCTTCAATGGTAAGACTTTTACTGTTTCAAGTGAAAGGGATATTATAACTCACTCCATATTAAGTAATGTTCAACCAGTGCTTGTTCTGGAGAAACAAGTTCGAGGTCAGGCATATATTATCAAATATCTCAAATCTGACAAGGAGAAACTGTCCAACGACCTCCTTACTGCCACCCAAAGTGCTGACATTTTGAAGGGAGAAAACGAGGAGTTAAAGAAGAACCAAGAGGGTTGGGTTACAAAGGAGGCTAGCTTAGAAGATACTATCAAAGACCTCTGAACAAAGCTGTCCGGTTTGGAGACAGATCTCACCTCTTCAAACGAGGAGAAGGACGATCCCAAGAAGAAGAAGACAGGTGAGGCTGAGCCATCTTCAAAGGCTCAGTCTTAGAATATCAATTATCTCTTGTGTGTGTGCTTTTTTTATTTTGATTAAATTAAAGTCCTTGGAAGGCCAAAGCATTTCTGTAATCGTGTCCGGTGTTTGTTCGGACAGATCTGCTTGTTTTGAAAACTTAAAGTCCTTGGATGGCCAAGGCACTTCGGTTATTTTAATGGATGTCTTTATTTTACAAAACTCTTGCATTCTTTCATAGTTTGTTTTAATTTTGGTGGCTAGTGTTGAAACAGCCTTTAGTTATTTCATAAATATTATAAAGCGAGAGTGTTTAAATTCTCCGATGAAAAATGTTTAAGTAGTCATCATTCCTTTAATTCAATCCGGATGGTGTGACAAGAAACAAAGTAAGAACACTTCGAATTTTTAAGAAGGCATCAAATTTTATAAAAAAGTCCGGACACCTCATTAAAACCTCCCCGCGCCACCAGGGTAGGAAAGAGTATGACCCCAAATATTTACATGGATTTTTAAACAAGTAAATATTTACATAGCTTCTATTCCAAGTACATCCGGAGATGCTCAATATTCCAAGGGTGATTCAAAACCCTTCAATCCTTGTCTTCTAGCCAATATGTTCTAGGTTTAAGCCTTTCAATGACCATATAAGGTCCTTCTCAAGTTGGGGCCAGTTTGCCGAGCAGCTTCTCTTTAGTGTGTAAGAAGACTTTCCTTAACACCTTGTCTCCCGGCTGGAAATCTCTTCTTTTAACTCTGGAAGCAAACATGCTTCTCATCAAACCCTGATAGTGTGCAGATCTAAGGTGAGCTTTAACTCTTCTTTCATCTATTAAGTCGAGCTGACCTCTGACTGCCATTTCATTAGCGTGTTCGGAGAAATGGTGAAGTCGAAAGGAAGGGAGAGTTGCTTCTATGGGAGCTATGGTATCCATCCCATAGACCAAGGCAAAAGGTGACTCTTGTGTTGCAGCCCCAGGTGTAGTCCGGTAGGCCTACAAAACCTCTTGTAAATAACTAGGCTATTTTCTAGCAGCCCCTTTTAAATTTTTCTTCAAACCGGACAGTATAGTCCTGTTAGCCACCTCAACCTGACCATTTTCTTGTGGGTGGAAAGGTGAAGAGAAACAATGTTGTATACCCCTGGAGGCACATAAACTCTCTATTTCCTTGTTGTCGAACTGTGGCCCATTGTCTGTCGTTATATCCTGTGGAACACCAAATCTGCAATAGATATTAGATACAATGAATTTTATGACGGCTTTTGATGTTGTTCCTGCCAGTGGGGCTGCTTCGATCCACTTCGAGAAATAATCAATAGCAACAATTATCATCCTGCGTCCTCCGTATGCCATAGGAAGAGGTCCCACCAAATCCAACCCCCATCGAGAAAAAGGTATAGGCTCAGAAATTAACTCTAAAGGGATGGCTAGGTCATGAATTTCATTGCTATATCTTTGGCATGGGTCACACCTTCTCACCAGCTCCGTAGCATCTTGCATTATAGAGGGCCAATAATAGCCAGCCAGTAAAACTCTCCTTGTTAGAGCCCTGAATCCACAGTGAGCCGATCCCTCACCATCATGCAATTCGGAGAGGACTATTTGAGACTCATCATCCCCCAAACATCGCAAAAGAGGTTTACAGTAAGACTTTTTATACATAACATTTCTTAGTATGATAAAACCACGAGCCTTGTGCTTCATTTTTCTTGCTAGTTATTTATCCGGAGGCAAGATGCCATCGGAGAGATACTGTAGGAGAGGAAACCTCCAATCTTGAGGTTGCTTCATCTGTACATTGAAAATTTCTTCCTCTTTACCCACATTGAGTTGAATAGAAAGGCACTCCAGCACATAGATCCAAGGGTATGACTCAGTATAGGCTATGGTTGCCAAGGAATCTGCTAGTTCATTTTTATGTTCGGGGTATGTGCTCATAGACGATGCTTTTGAACTTAAGTGCCTCATTTTTTAGAAGAAGTAAGTACTTCACTAGTTGCTCCTTTTTAGCTTCGGATAGACCCTGTGTATGATGGATAAGAAGCTGAGAATCGCTCATCAACTTGACCCTTTTGGCTCCACAAATGAAGGCCAACTTCAAACCAGCTATAGCAGCTTCATATTCAGACTCATTGCTAGAAGCCCTAAAAGCAAAGCATATAGCCTGGTACATTTTGTCACCATATGGAGAGGTCAAGCATACCCCTGCACCACATCCCATAGTACTTGATCCACCATCTGTCCGGACAATCCAGACCTTTTTATCTTTCATCTCAGTCGTTTTCTCTGTATCCCTATCTGAGTGGAATTCAACTAGAAAATCAGCCACAGACTGGGATTTGATTGCTGTTCGAGGAGCAAAATCAATATCGAAGTCCCCCAACTCTACTGACCATTTAGTCATTCTACTTGAAACGTCTGCCTTTTGAAGAACATTCTTCAAGGGATAGGATGTCCGGACGATAATAGGATGAGCCTGAAAATAAGGCCTCATCTTCCTTGCAGCAATTACCAAGGCTAATGCTATTTTTTCGAGCTTTAAATAACGTTTTTCTGCATCTATCAAGCTCTTGCTGATGTAGTACACTGGATGAGGGTAATTATCCACCTCTCTTACCAATACATCACTGATGGCACAACTGGAAACTGCCAAGTATACGAAGAGTGTCTCTCCATCAACAGGTTTAAATAAAGTCTTGGGGGAGGACAGATGTTTCTTAATTTCATTGAAGGCTTCATCACACTGTGAAGTCCAATCAAATCCCTTTGCACCCTTTAAAGTTTGAAAAAATGGGGCACATCTGGCTGAAGACCTCGAGATGAATCGATTTAAACTAGCCAACCTCCCAGTCAACCGTTGTACTTCTTTAATATTTTGAGGAGGCTCCATGCGAAATAAAGCATTAAGCTAGTCCGGATCAGGCTGAATCCCTTGCTCACTTATTATATACCCCAGGAATTTCCTGGATTGCACCCCGAACACACATTTATCTGGATTTAGTTTCAAATTTACTTTTACTAAGTTAGCAAAAGTTTCTTGGAGATCCGCCAAGTGTAGTTCTTCATCCATACTTTTTACCATCATGTCATCAATGTACACTTCCATATTTCTTCCAATTTGATCAGCAAAGGATTTGTTCACTAACCTCTGATAGGTAGCCCCATCATTTTTTAACCCGAATGGCATCACCTTGTAACAATGAAGACCCCTATCAGTGACAAACGTGGTATGCTCCTGATCCTTTGGGTCTACTTGAATCTGATTGTACCCGGAAAAGGCATCCATAAAAGACAGTAGCTTATTCCCATAAGTGGAATCCACTAGCTGATCAATCCGGGGGACCGGATATAAATCTTTTGGGCAACCCCTATTGAGATCTGTGAAGTCAATGCACATTCGCCACTTGCCATTTTTCTTTTTCAACAAGACCGGATTGGCTATCCACAAAGGATACTCAGACTCCTTTATATGCCCCATTATAGTAAGCTTGTCAACTTCTTGAACAATAACATCAGCCTTTTCCTTGGAAAAATCCCTTCTCTTTTGTACCACAGGTGCTATGTCTCTCCGGATGGATAAGTGATGTGATATGATATCTGCCAGAACCCCGGTAACATCAGCATTGCACCAAGCAAAAACATGCTGATGGTCTTTTAGGAACTTCAACATCTTACTCTTCAATTCGGGTGGCATTTTGGACCCTATCTTAACATTTTTTCCTTCTTCCAAAGAATGTGTTTCAACTTCTTCAACCGGTATCAACACTCCAAGGGTCTCTCTAGGGTCATTAATTTCACCCTCACCCCCAGAAAGCCCCTCAAACTGCTATTCTTCATTGATACGAACTGCCCCCAACGTCCGCGGGGCCAATGCTGTGGCATAACACTCTCTTGCAATCTTTTGGCTGCTACGAACAACTCCCACTTGTCCTTGAACAACATATTTCAAACATTGGTGGACTGTGGAGGCTACTACATGCATCCTAGAGAGCCAAAACCTCCCTAGAATAACATCATAACAAGTGGGAGAATCCACCACAGTAAAAAGTATCCTAACCATCTTCTTAAAAGGGCCCTTGCCCAACAAAACTTCCTCTTCGAACTCCCCGATCACATCTGCTGAGCTTCGAGTGAAACCCACAATTGATCTTTCCGAACACTGAATTACGGCTGGATTTTTCATCTTTTTATAAGAGGTTAAAAATAGGATATTGGCTGAACTCCCAGTATCCACCAAGATTCGTCTTATGCCATTGCACCTAATGGATGCTCCTATGACAACAACATCTTCATGAGGGCCAGCTATATCCCTCAAGTCATCCTCATCGAAAACAATGAAGGGAAATGGAATCTGTGATTGATAGGAGGTCATGCCTCCTTCCAGCTGGGTAGCTAAAGTATGAACGTGCCTCTTCCTTGAAGAAGCAGTGGGTGCTGTCATAGTATCCCCTCCGAAAATTGTGAGTGACTCAAAAAAGTTAATAAGCCCGGAGACTGTTTTACAACGTTCCTCAATGGCACCCACTCTGTTTTGAGTTGGATCATGATCCAAGTACTCTGAATCTACATCGAATCTTTCGATTATAACCATAGCTCCCTCCGGAGCAGATGTGCCTGTATTGTTTGGACCAGTCCAATGAGCATTATCAGGCCTATTTCCTCCTCTTCTTTTGACATATGCACCCAGCTTTCCTCTTTCAATTAAATTCTGAACTTCTTGTTTTAAGGAAATACAATCGTCAGTGGTATGGACAGTATCATTATGGTACTGACAGAAGGAATTGTTAAGATGTTCCCTAGGAGATTGTAGTGCAGCCGACCTTCTATAGTGTACTTCTTCCTTTGTTTTGTCATAAATGGTGGCCACACTTTCTTTTAACTCTGCAAACCACTCCGGTTGAACCCAAGGCCCTCTCTTATTTCTAGATTGTTAACTCTGGGCAGGCGCAACTGGCTGAGACTGAGCTTTAGCTCTGTTATGACCCTGCCCGGCCTCCCTTGCCTTGTTCCCGGACTAATTTTGGTTGGGGTTTGGTGCAACCGGGGCAGACCTCACCTACCTGTGCACCCTAGTTTTCTTTGTTTCATAAAAATTGATTTGCTTTCCGACCTGATTCAGTAGACCTCCCCAAGCCATGGCTTTCTTTCTGGTCACTAAATCAGCTAAAATTTCCAGGGTTTAAGTCCTGCCTCAAAGATGCTATTGCTACCTGCTCGAAGCAATCAGCCAACCCGTTCTTGGTGTTTACAAAATGACTTATATATTCTTTCAGTAATGTGTTTGGTTCTTGGGCACAATAGATTATTGTGTCCCCATTGCCCTTCAATTCCTTACTCCCAACAAACTGCCTTCGAAAGGCTACCCAAAAGGTATCAAAATTTCTGATGCAGCCTTGTGGTAGGCTGTTATACCACTTCAGAGCACTCCCCGCAAAGGATTGGGAGAATGCTTTACAGAGTAACTTGTCGTCATCATCGAAATTCATCATGAAGTTTTTATATTGCTCCAAGTGGTTGTCCGGATCTTTACTGCCATCGTATTTCTCTATTTTTGTGCTATCGAACCTCTTAGGGAGGTTTCCTGACAGAAACTTGGAAGACAATGGAGATTGTCTCCAATTCCGGCCATGACTGAAAACGGTATCCTCATTGGGAGTTGCAAAGATACCTGGTTCATCATGGAAGGCAAAAGGATCCACCATCATCTGGTCTACATGTCTCCGGCTGTGAGATGATCATTTGCCTATATGCCTCTTTAACTTTCCATGTCTATCCCTTTTTCTTGAATACTTTTTAACTAACTTTTGTTTCTTTTAAGATCGGCCCTCATCATTGCTGGAGGATAAGGACTCTTCAATTCCTTCCTCGCCCGAGGAGCTACCAGAAGATTCTGATTCTGAGTCAGAGCTCTCCACTGGATTGGACCGGTGAGACTTTTTGGAGCTAGCATGAGTCTTCTTGGTACTCATATGGGTCTTCGAAGGCTCATGGTCTCTAGGGTTGTCGGTATGATGAGAAACTGATGCATTTGACTTCTCTTTAATGCTCATCTTTGCCTTCTCTGCCCTCAGAGTTTCTATCTCGCCCTTTAATCTATCACGCTCCTCGATGGTATATTTATCATTTTCACCCACCACTTCAAGCAAAGCTGGTGGTACTTCCGGGGCGTCCGGATTCATTCAGACTGATTTTTTTTCTGATGGCTTCGAATGCTAGATTCAGGCACCGTCGTGCTCCCACTGTGGTCGCCAATTTAGTGTGGTTTATTTTCGTCTGAGGGTAAGTTTGTAATTTTTGTTTAGAGTTGTGTGGAGGTTTGTGAGTATTTAATATTTTGGTAGAGTGTAGAGGGAGAATTAAGCAGCTTGGTTGTATTTAATTTTCATTACCCTCATTTAATGTTGGTGGTTGGGTATTTATACCCTTATATTTGGGCCTTATGGGTTTTCGGGTCGTGTTTAATCGACCTGGGTCGAGTTTAAGGACCCATATGTTCTAAGTAGGAGAGCAGGCAGCTTAGTCAAGAAGTGATTAGGTTTTAAATACTTTAGTTCTGTTCGAACAGTCCAATGGATGATGGTGTCCAAACTGCCCCTGTCCGGTTAGGCAAATTTGTCCGAACTGACCCTGTCCGAAGTGGTGACGGAATCCGGACTCATCAAATTGTACGAGGGTCTATATGTGCAAGTCCACCATGCCATAATAAATAATTATTATAATAGCACGAGTAAATAAAATTATTCTATATGAATAATTGAATATCTAGAGATACATAACTTTACTATTCTGTCTTTGGAGTATTATTTCCCAACAAAGATACTTTTTTTTATGATTAAGTAATTCGGATTACATTGGAAGAATTCATATTTTAGGCAAAAGATCACCAAATACCAAATTTTTATTCATTTATGAAGCATACAAAAAGTTAGTAAGAATTATAGTTTTTCATTTGAAAACATTAACTAGAATTTTCACGTCCTTCTGAATTTCATCCGTTGGTGTTGCTCAATTTCACTTCATGTACACTCCTACTCTCTTCAATTGATTTAAATATTTCTTTATCATGGGAATATGTACTGATTCCCAAGTATTATACTACCAAACTGAAGGATTTTTTCCCGCAATATTGTTTTTAATCACCATTGAAATGATTACACCTTTTATAGTGTTTACAACCTTTTATAGTGTTTACACTCTAATTCTTCATTCGAGGACTATAACCATTTATTCTTACTTTTTTCGATAATCCTCGATACAGAAGAAAGAGTTCAGGAATTCTAAAATATGGGACTATCGAGGCACAAAAAAACCACTATAAAAAATCACATATTTTCAAACATGAACTTGTTGTCCGTCATTGCGGCGACAAACATGGCTCGATAAGGTAAGGTAACGGTTAATGATTGTTGGTCAACCATGATGACTTTTGTCGCGATGAGCTCCGAGAGAACCATTAAAAAGTTCCTCATCGTTGTGGCGCTCTGCTTGATCATTTTTTCATTGTCGCGTTGGTATAAAACACACACAATTATGATCACACCAACGAGCCATTCTCCATGCCACTGCGACCTTATTTATCTTTTTCCTTTTCGTCTTTGATAAGCCTACTTTTGTATCCATAGCATGGTTCTCTAATTCTAGGTTCATTCTGACGATCCAATCTCGTATTCGGACCGATTTTGATTATTTATTTAATCAATATTTCGATTATTCGATTTCAAAATTACTATCATACATTCTTTAATAAAAATTATAATTTAAATCACATATTTTAAAGTTTGAAAATGATTTAATTTTTTAGATATTAAATTTTAATGATTTTTATGTAAAACTTAATTTCCATTGACATTTGAAAATTAGATATTTATTTAATAAATTAAATTCATGTTTATAGTTTTAGACTTATATTAAATATTTACACTATTAATTAATTGGAGACTAAAAAATTTAATTATAAAGAAGTATCAAAATATTTTATAATTATCTAAAGGGTTAGGCTATAATGAGACCCTCTTATATCAGAACAAGACCTCAAAATTAATTTGTTTCTCAAAAACTTGAAATGACTAAAATACCTCCACTATATAAAAACCCAAATTTCAGCCTTAATACTTAATTTTTACCTCAACCACTAAACCTACCCATTCTCAACCACTAACCATAACCCCAAAACATCCTAAAATCCATATAATATCTTCCAACATATGGATTTAAGTGATATAAATGACAATTTTACTTGCAATATTGTTGATTTGTTTTTTAGAAGGATGAACCACTTAACAAATCATCTATAAACACAAATTAAGTTACATTTACATGATTTTTAACTTCCGCCATGTAATTCACACTAATGTCACGTTGCGATGTACAACTCAAGGAATCCAGGTTGTCGTCGATTTGAAAAATCGTGCATGGTGGCTCTGTGAATTTACGTAAATCGCGAGACTTGTTCTTGCGTGATTTTTATGAAGTATGCACGTTTTTTCCCAAAGTCATTTACTTTTGACTCGCGATTTTGCACAAATTAATTTAGTACGACGCATGATTTTCCCAAATCCATTTAATTTTGTACGAGGATTTGCAGTATTGTGAGCATGATCATGCATCAAATACTCAGATGTTGATCGAATGAAGTAGGATATTTTTGTAACTTACTTTCATGCATGATGTAGGATTCAGAATAACCACCATGTTCATTGGCCGATTACACAACCATTTTTACTACCCAAAACTATTACACCAAATCTGATATGAACGCCAAAGGTTAAATCCGAAAGCAACAAGTTAGGATTCATAAATACTATTTATAAATATGATGACGGTAGTAAATATGGAAAAAATATAAGGATTTATTTGAAGAACGAGAAGCATGGTGTTTATAAAACTAACCCCAAACCAGGGTTTTTGAAGAAGCATCGATAATGTTCATCGAAAAAATATATATTTCCCTTTATGTTAAGAGAAGTCCAGGAGAAGAAGTACCCGGTTATTGGAGATTGATAGTGGTTAACGGGAAACATAACCACAAAATATTTTTACCCTTGGATAGTCATTCTCGAGCCGCTAAACTAAAAGCGGACGAAGAGGAGTTAGTTCGTAAACTCGCGATAATCAGTTCTCGGCAAGAGAGATATATTGTGGTTTGAAGCTATATATCTTGAAAATATATCTTGTAAGTGTAAAATTTATGATATGTGTCAAACATACCATTTGATCAATAAATTGGGCAAACCCCAAAATGCAATACTTGTAACACAAAGTGGAGGCATCCTGCAATCACACAAAGTTAGAATCACAATTTTTATCTGACATTTCGATAAACTCTAAGAAATCTAAGAAATAAATCTAAGTGTCACAAGGGTATGCTACTGGTGCATTTTAATATTTACACAATAAAATAGAAGTCAAATTCATGAAAGAATCATTTCCATGCACCGAGCATGCCTCAATTGTACAAAATTGCGCATACATGCGTGGATGATTTTGCACAATGCACGCACGTGCATATGGTAATTCCACGCACACTGGTGACTTAGAATACCATATGTATGAACGATCCTACATGTATTTGGTATTCCAGGGCATCCAGTGTGCGTACTAGAAAATAAAATCCTTAGAAATAGCAGGCCAAATCCAACCAAACTACATCCAAATTGTGGATATTCACGTATCCTAACCTATAGAACTAACTATAATTTTAAAAAAACTACAAAAATAAGACAATTCAATTTTTTTAACTAAACATTAAACTCTAAATATTACTAAAAATACATATTTAAATTGAAAAAAATACATAAATAATTATTGAATACATACATTGACAAATTTGTAGACTTGGATTTGCAAAATATGAAGCTTTAAAAAATCAAGTTGGAGAGGGTTCGGGTTCAAATGTGTATGAAATTGTAGAGAAAAACTATTTATATTTTGTGTGGGTTATTTCTGATTGAGGGTAATTTTGTAAAGTGTTTTGGGAATTTAATGTTTAAGGTGAAATGTAGAGAGATAATTAAGGTGTGTGGTAGAAGAAAATTATTCTTATCTTCATTAATGAAAGTAGTTGGGGTATTTATAGTTAAATAATGACCCATGGGCCTTTCGGGTCGGATTGTGGGCTTGAGTTATGTTTAAGAACCCACTAACCCAAGAGATGAAAAGACCAGCACCTAGTTGAGTCATGTTCCATTAATTTATTTTGTTCAGTTGGACATGGTACTAGTTTTGTCCGTACTGCCCCTTCAGATTGATATAAGGGGTAATGTCAAAATTATCCGACCTTATCAGTAGCCTCTTTAGGTCTTGTAAAAACTATTTGGAAGAACTAACTCAAAAAATAAAACTCAATGCATTTTCAAGGTAATCCTCTGGTCTGTCTTTCGTATCCGAACTGAAGAGATTAACTTTACCGTTAAGAATTCCAAGAGTTAGCCTCAGTGGATTTTGAAGAGACTAACTTTACCGTTAAAAATTTCAAAAGCCATTTTTCGATGTGGGACACGTGTCGAGTTTTCGTTTGCCCTCTCAACCATATTTTCTCCTAGATTCCTGTACATATTTGGTTAAAACATTAATTAGGGTGTAATCCCATACCTCATAGCCCATAATCATTAGTTTGGTCCGTTTGTGTTTCCCTAGGTAAATTCCCACATTTTCATCTTTATATAAATTGATTCCATTGTTCTATTGTTTCTAAGAACACAAACATTTCTAAAGAGAGAAAACTTGCTAATCTTCTCAAATTGTGTCTGGGTAATTTATGTTCACAGACCAGAATCGTGTTGGTAAAAGGAGGCTGGCTGAATTAATCTGAGTTGGAAAGAGCAAGAAAAGACGCAAGAGACGCAAGAGTTGCAGTTGGTCTCCCTTCCTCGCCGGGTGAAGAAATCAATCGACCAAAAACAACCACAGACCAAAGCTCATCATCGAAGACATAAAAGGTCATAAAGTTACCTTTTGTCCCAACCCTATCTCCTCTACAGTCAGGGTCTTATGTTCAAGAGTATCAAAAACCCTTACCTAAAAAAAGGCAGTTTCCAGTGTTAGGAAACCTTCACTTTTCCCGGCAATGGGTTCAGAATAACTCGTCGATCCAAAGCTAAAACTACTCCTAGTTTTTTGAAACCCGCTAGTTCGAAGACTGTAAAAGCTTTAGCATATATGAAACCATCCGAACAGTAGTCAAGCGCAATGGAGGATACCATGGAGGATAGTATAGAAGACTGTCCCTTTGAGACGTCCGGACAAACAGAGGACACTGTAGGAGATCGGAAATGCAAAGTTAAAGTAGGGCTGCCCAACACTAAGTCAGTTTCGGAGTGCGTGGAAAGGACGGTGGGGCCAAACTTTCCGAAAGTCAGTCTGAAGTACTTGATAGCCTTCCAAAAAATTATGTATATGTACACCCATATTGCTGACTTGGGCTGCATCCGGATAAAGTGGGGCTTCCCCAAATTTGTTAAAGTGAGAATCCCAATCACTCCAGAGACTCCTACGTACTGCAAGTCCCATGAGCTAGTTGTATACACCGAAGTGCTAAATTGGGGACTCCGGTTCCCTTTGGATTCAAAGATAGTCAGGTACTTTCATCTGATAAAATTATGTCCGAGCCAGCTGAACGCATGATACACTTTGTTGGCTGGTATAATGGCATCAAGGTTGTTGAAAATCCCACTACCCATGGAGCAATTTGTTGATGTGGCGAGCCTGTGGAAGAACCATCAAATCTCTTTTTACCACTATAACATGGGGAACGATTATAAGGTGGTGAATGACTTGTTGGAGTCTGAAATTCCATGGAGTACCCAATTTTTGTTTATCAGTGGGACATGGGAGAACGGGAAGAAGATAAAAGCTACCACTAATCCAAGTCAACTGACCAGTCGATGGAAGAGTATATGTAATCCTTATTTATGTTTTCCTTAGTTTCTAAACACTATGTTGTTATTCTGAGTTGATAGTTGTGTTTTCTTTGTAGTTTTTTCTAAGAAGTTTTTGGAGCATTTAGAGGCAGGCCAAAACACCTGTGCTAAGCTAAATGAACGGGCATCGGAGAAATGGGGGAATGATTTCCACAATTGCTTTACTTCAGGGAAATTCGTAAGGTCTCACATGTGGAACACTTCAGGGAATAGAGACCTCACTTAGGAACAACTAACCACTCCTCCTTGCAGATGTCATCTTGAAGAGAGCTAAGGCTAAGGATACCAAAATTTATTTTCCTTCCACGGTCAAAGCCCCTAGCCACCTGGACAAGATTAAGAACAACAAGAAGAAGAAAACCACAGCGGACCCGTCTCAGCCAGTAACTGAAGGGGTCGGTTCAGAAAACCAAGGAGAAATCAACGTTGCTTTACTTGCAGCAGTTGAAGTTACAGTCAAAGAGGCTGGTGAATCAGATAATTTGCCTGAGATCACAAGGAAGGATAAGAGACACACGGCAAGCAGTGATGAAAAAGTTGCAAATAAAAAGAAAATTACCCTCGGATTAGAGATAATTTTGCGTCATTTTGAACTCCCTCCTCTGGTTCATGCTGATCCTACTTTACAAGAAGAAATTCCACCTAACCTTCCTTCTCAAACACTTCTTCATTCCGAACAGGCAACTTCTAAAGGAGATTCCAATCTCGATGCGTTTCAGAACATTAATATGTATTTTAGTGATCTGGACAATGATGATTTTGCAAGGCCTTATCTGCATGCCAATTCGGCCAACGCTGTAACCGACAACCGTGACACATACATGATATTAAGCGAACAAAACACATTGAGTCATGTCCTCTTAGGTTATATTCGTTTGGTGGTTGACCTGGAAAGGCAAGTGAGGGAACAAACAACTACCACAACCTCTGTGACTTCAGAAAACCAGGGCTTTATAAAATGTCTCTCTACCGCTCAACAAAGCATGGAATCCTTAAAGAAGGAAAAATAGGATTCAGTTTCCGAATTGCACAAGTCTTAAGATACTTAGAAGTATCTCCAGACCAAGTATTCCGGACTGGAAACTTCTTCCTCTAACGAGATCAAAACTTTGAATGAGCAACTAGATGTGAGAGATAATATGGTCAAGACTTTATCCGAAGACAAAGTCAACATGGAGAATCTTCTTAAGGAGAAGACAGAGGCAAATACATATTTGGTAACCAAGCAAGCCGAAGAAATAGTTTCACGAATAGACAAGTATGCCTCCAGAGTGGTGGACTCTTTAGAGAAAAAAGATGACGAGATTAAATCTGACATGGTCTTGTTATTCCACGAGACTTTTCCGAAGAGGACCCTTGGTCCTTTGTGGAAATTCATGGAATACGAAGATCTTCCTTTCCATACAATGGCGGATGGTTACAAACTTGGCTACGCAAAGATAATGAAGGAATTGGTGAGAGTTCGAGTGCTGAACTCAAAATTACTAAGAAAGGTAAAAATGATGAAGAAGCCGAAGGGAAAAAACCCTAAGGTTTTGTTGTTATTTTGTGTTTAAAACTAAACTCCTTGGACGACCAAGGCATTTATTGCATTTTTTTTAAATTTCTATCTCATGAACCAAAGTCCTTGAATAGCAAGGCATTTGTGAACTGTGGATTGAGTTTATTCTGATCAAGTTTTAATATTGCATTTTTTTTTGTGAATCCCGTTAATCCCTTCGTAGCCATCGTTTAAATAGCCTTCAATATTTCTGATTCGTTAAATAAGTGTTTAATAATCATTAAATTAATCCAATCAATTTTTTTAATGAACGTGATCAAGTGTTTAACAAATCCGATCAACTGAAATATATTTGAGAGCCTGGGTGTTTAATGGGTATTTAATATCCGATCACTCCGTACTATGGTTAGATCAAGAAGAATTTTGCACCAGAATTTTGAAAAAGGAATAAGATATTATTGAAAAAATCAGACATCTCATTAAAACCTCCTCACGCCACCACGGTAGGAAATGGTATGTTCCCTTAATATTTACATTGACTTATAAAAAAGTAAATATTTACCAAAGAGTTTTATTATAAGTATAACCTGAGATGTTCAATATTCCATGGGTGCTATAGTGTTATACTCTCTTTGTCTTGAAGTATGTATGTCCCTAGTTTGAATTTTTTAGATACCATATAAGGACCTTCCCAATTTGAAGCCAGCTTGCCGATTTGCTTCTCCTTAGTGTACAAAAAGACTTTTCTTAAGACTTTGTCTTCTAATTGAAAATCTATTATTTTAAATTTGGAGGCGAATCTACTCCTCATTAGACCCTGATAGTGTGTTATTCTTAAATACGCTTTAAATCTTCTCTCTTCAATCAAATCCAACTGATTCCTAACTAACATATCATTTTCATGTTTGGAATAGTTCTGGATCCTGTAGGATGGAAAAGTATCTTCTATAGGTGTGATTGCATCTATCCCATAAACGAGGGCAAAATGGGATTCTTGTGTAGAAATCCGAGGAGTAGTTCGGTAAGCCCACAATACTTCTTGCAGATAACTTGGTTATTTTCCTACAGCTCCCTCCAGATTTTTCTTCAGCCCAGACAAGATCTTTCGACTAGCAACTTCAACTTGCCCATTAGCTTCAGGGTAGAATGGAGAAGAGAAACAGTGTTGAATTCCTATGGAAGTGCAAAATATTTCCATATCTTTATTATCAAATTATGGCCCATTACCTATGGTGATCTGGACTCCATAAGAACGGCTGGCACATGGATTTCATTTTTATATCTCAGGAAATGATCACACTTTTTCACGATATCTCTGGCATCTTCCATTATCGTTGGCCAATAACACCCTTCTAATAAGACTCTTCTGGTTAGGGCTTTGTATCCACAGTGTGCAAAACCATCCTCATCATGTAGTTTGGATAATATATTTTGGGATTCTTCAAATACTAATCAACGCAAGAGGGGTCTGCTGAAAGATTTCTTGTAAATAATTTCTCTTAATACCAGGAAACCACGAGCCTTATATTTAATTTTCTTAGCCATGGCTTAATCCGGAGGCAAAATCCCATCGGAAATAAATTGAAAAATATCATACCTCCAGTCCTTGGGTTGAATGACAAATATGCTCATACTTTCTTCATTCTCTTTACTTTTATCTTGGTCTACTTGTATCGATGGACATTCTTACATTAAAATCCAAGGGTAAGATTCAGAATAACCTATGGTTGCCAAAGAGTCTGCCACAATATTCTCCGATCTAGGGATGTGTTCAGAGTGGATACTCTTGAAGCTTGCAGAAACTTCTCTCAACATAAGATAATATTTTATCAATTGTTCTTCTTTTGCCTAAGATTGGCTCTGAGCATGGTGAATAAGTAGTTGGGAGTCACTCATCAATTAGATTATTTTGGCCCCACGTATAAGGGCTAGCTTAAGACTAGTTATAGTTGCTTCATATTCGAATTCATTATTAGATGCTCTAAAACTAAAACGTATAGCATGGTACATAGTATTACCATAGGGAGAAGTTAAACAAATTCCATCCCCACACCCCATAGTACTAGATTCGCTATTGGTTCAGACTACCCATTCTTTCTTAGACTGGTTTTCTTGCATTTTTTTGGAGGACCTATCAACATGGAATTCTACCAAGAAATCAGCCACTGATTGGGCTTTAATCGTTGTTCAAGGCCAAAAATAAATATCATAATCACCCAGCTCAATTGACCACTTGATCAATCTTCTTGATACATCAGTTTTGTGAAGAACATTCTTCAAGGGAAAATACGTTCGAACGATAATTGAATGAGCTTGGAAGTATGGTCTCATTTTTCTAGCCACAATTACCAAATCCAAAGCCAACTTTTCTAACTTCAAATATCTTATTTCAGTATACAACAAACATTTGCTAATATAATAAACCGGACAAGGGTAATTATCCACTTATCTTACTAGAACAGCACTTACTGCATATTATGATACACCTAAATATATGTAGAGCTTTCCTCCTGAATAAGTTACATAGAGTCTTGGATGAAAACAAATGCTTCTTAATTTCAAGAAAGGCTTGATCACACTGTGGAGACCAATTAAAATCGTGGGCATTCCTAAACACCTGAAAAAATAGAGCACATTTCTTTGATGCTCTTGAAATAAACATGTTTAAGGCAGCCAATCGTCCAGTTAATCTTTGAACTTCTTTCGTGCTCCGAGAAGATCCATAGCTAATAAATCATTTAGCTAAACCCGATCAGGTTGAATTCCTTTTTTTACTTATCACATAACCCAAGAAATTTCTAGACCGGACCCTAAAAACACACTTTTCAAGGTTTAGCTTTAAATTCATGGCGTCTAAGTTGGAAAACGTCTCTTGAACATCGGACATGTAGTGATGTTCTTCAAGGATTTTCACCATCATGTCATCTATATAAACTTCCACATTTCTACCAATATCTCTAGCAAAAGCTTTATTTAGTAACCTTTGATAGGTGACCCCAACATTTTTCAATCCGACCGACATCACTTTATAACAATGAAGACCTCTGTCTATAATAAAATTGGTATAATCTTGATCCTTCAGATCTACTTGTATATGGTTGTACCCTGGAAAGGAATCCATGAAGGATAATAACTTGTTCCCTAAGGTGGAGTCCACCAACTGATCTATCAGAGGTACGGGATAAAGATATTTGGGACATGCTCTATTAAGATAAGTGAAGTCAATACACATGCACCACTTGCCATTCTTTTACTTGACCAAGATAGGATTTGTAGTCCATAATGGGTAATGAGATTATTTTATATGGCCCATTTTGGTCAAGCCATCAACTTCTTGAACAATTACATCTGTTTTTTCTTTAGAGAAAAACCTTCTTCTTTATACAATTGGTCCAACATCAGGTCGCACGGACAACATATGACAAATTACATCAGTGGGATCTCTGGTAACATCATCATTGCACCATGTAAATACATGTAGATTATTCATTAAAAAAGATAATAGCTTGTGTTTCAAACCTGGCGCCATCTTGGTACCAATTTTAACACTTTTTCTTTCAGCTAGGGGATGAATTTCAACTTCCTCTATAGGTATTATGACACTAAATCATCAATTTCATTCTCATTGGTGGAACGCACCAATAACTGCTTATTTTTGTTAATCTTGACTCCCTCCACAGACTTAGAGGCAATAGCTGTTGCATAGCATTCCCTAGCTACCTTCTGACTGCTCCGGACAATACATATTTGTCCCTGGACAATGTATTTAAAAATTGATGGATAGTAGAGGCCACAACATACATTTTGGAGAGCCAAGACCTTCCAAATATCGCATTATAAGATGTTGGGAGATGCACCACAACAAACAATACCCTTACCATTTTCTTAAAAGGTCCTTTGCCCAATAATACTTCTTCTTCGAATTCCCCAATCACATCTGCCGAACTTCCTGTGAAGCCCACAATGGTTCTGTTCGAACATTGTATAACCGAAGGGTTTCTCATCTGTTTGTAGGAGCTTAAAAGTAAGATATTTACGGAACTACATGTGTCAATCAGGATTCTACGTATATCATTTCCACAAATCGATACCCCTATTACAACGACGTCTTCATGAGGGCCTGTAATGTCTCTTAGGTCATCCTCATAAAAAATAATGAAAAGAGCTGGAGCTTGGTGTAGGTGTGTGGACATCCTTCCATCCAACTGGGTGGTCAAACTTTTTACATGCCTCTTCCTTGAAGAACTAGAAGGTGGAGTCATAGTGTGCTCCCCAAAAATGGTTAAAGAATCAAAATACTTAATCAAACCAGAGACAGTAGTAATCTTGTCCGTTATTACCCCCACCCGATTCCGACTTGGATCCGGATCAAGGTACTCAGAGTCCACAGAAAATATTTCTTTAATTACCATAACATATTCCTGTCTAGACGTTCCACGATTGGTTAAAGGATTAGTTCGGGGAGTGTTAGCATTGGATTATGCATTATCCGGTCTGCTCCCCCTTGTTTTTTAACATAGTCCCCCAACTTACCCTTTTTGATGAGGTTCTGGACCTCTTGCTTCAAAGCTACGCAATCATGGGTATCATGCCCAATATCATTACGGTACTTACCTAAACGGGTAGTCCGGTTTTCTCTGGGAGACTACAATGGTGTTTGTTTTCTAAAATGTAATTCATTTTAAGTTTTGTCATATATTGTAGCCACACTTTCCCTCAATTTAGCAAACCACTCAGGTTGTTGGTTTTGGTTCTGGTTGGATTGATTCTGCCTTGATCGGTTAGATCCCTGTCCAGTCTCCTTTGATCTGTAACCGGACTGATTAGCAGCTTAAGGTGTTGATGCTTTAGTAGTGGACCTAATCTGGCGAGACACCCTCGATTCTTTGTTTCCTCAACATTAATTTGTTTTCTTACCTGATTCAACAACCCCCTCCCCCAGGTCATATCCTTCTTCCGAGTCACTGAATCAACTAATTTCCCTAGATTCAAACCTTGTCTAAGAGAAGCAATCGTAAATTGTTCAAAGAAGTCTGCTAACCCATTCTTTGGATTCACAAACCGGCTGATGTACTCTTTTAGAGACTCATTTGGCTCTTGAGTGCAATGAACGATAGTATCCCCATTATCCATAAGCTCATTGCTTCATACGAACCTCCTCTGGAAGGCAACCCAATATATGTTTAAAAAAATTATAGATCCCTCAGGGAGAGTATTATACCATTTGAGGGCACTTCTTGCTAAGGTTTGAGAGGAGGCCTTACACAACAGTCTGTCTTCATCGTTAAAGTTCATCTTAAAATTCTTAAACTGCTCAAGATGGTTGTCTAGATCTTTGCTCCCATCGTATTTTTCCATCTTAGAGATGTCAAAACTTTTAGGATGATGTATGGAGAGTAATTTTGTAGATAAATGTGATTGCCTCCAGTTTTTGTAACGGCTAAACGTAGTATCTTTATTTGGAGTAGCAAAAATACCTTGTTCGGATTAGAAAGCAAAAGGATCAATCAACAAACGGTCAATATGTTGATCGGCTGAACCCCTTATCTTCCCATGATGTATCTTGAGCCTGCCATGCCTATCCTTTTTTCTTGAATAATTTTCGGTAAGACTTATTTTTTTTTATCGTCCTTCATCACTGCTAAAGGAGACTGACTCTTCAAGCTCTGCATTATTGGATGAGCTGCTAAAGGATTCCAAAATGGAGCTCTCCACATGTTTAGATCGATGCAATTTCTTAGAGCTAAGATGAATTTTTAGGGGCTGTTCGTTCTCTCCAGGATTGTCAGTATGGTGAAGCACCGACGCATCAGATTTTTCTTAACCCCTTTCTCTGCTTATTTTAGCGCTCTCAATGCCTCTATCGCAACCCTCAACTGATCACGATCCTTAACACTGTACTCATATTTTCTTTTGTTATTTCCACCTCATGAGGTAGAACATTCTGTGCATTCGGATCCATCCGAATTACTTGGTTTGCTGGTTTTGAATATGAAATTCGGGCACTATCGTGCTCCCACTTTGGTCACCAATTTGGTGTGAGTTATTTCTAATTGAGGGTAATTTTGTAAAGTGTTTTTGAATCTTAATGTTTAAGGTGAAATGTAGAGAGATAATTAAGGTGTGTGCTAGCAGTAAATTCTGATTACCCTTATTAACGAAAGTAGTTAGGGTATTTATACTTAATTAATGACCCATGGGTCTTTCGGGTCGGATTGTGGGCTTGAGTTAAGTTTAAAAACCCAATAATCCAAGAGATAAAAAGACCAACACTTATCTTAGTCATGTTCCACTAATTTATTCTGTTCAGTTGGACATGGTACTGATTTTGTCCGAACTGCCTTTCAGATTGATATAAGGGCTAGTGTTAAAATTATCCGACCTTATCAATATTAGTGACATTATCGTAAATAATGGAGCTCTTATTTTAAGAAAAACGGGTGTCATTATAATTGGGTCTCATTTTAAGAAAATGGATCTCATTTTACCCTAGCTCTTATCTAAATTTACTAAAACAAAATGAAACATGTATTCATTTTAGAATGAAAATAGAATCATATATCACTTCCTTCATTTTATTTGTTTTATTTTTTTTATTATAAAAAGTTTAAATCTCTTTATATTGATAATTCTAATTCAAAATTATTTTTTGAAATAAGTGTTCTTCTTCTTTATTTGATACGAATTCAATGAGTGGTATGAATGAAATAATTTCAAAAAAAATATTCATGTTATTCAAGTTTTCTAATAATATCATATTAATATTGTATTTCAAATTTTGAATTATTTTGCAATTAAATTTTATAAAAATTATGAATGTTTAAAAGTAAGTATCATCTATAATTGTAAAGATCTACAAAAATATTTTTTAATTCAAAAATGTTATATTAAAAATATTTTTTAGACATAGTTATGATTATTACCACTTATCATTATCGAAGTTGTCAAAAAATAATTTAAACCATTTTAAAACTTAATTCGGTAGTTATTGAAAATATAATATAAATACCAATACCATTTATGGTTGCGAAATTCCACGTATCTACTTTCAAATGACAAATGAGAGAAGTTTTATATTAAAAACAAATTACACAACGTTATAATTTTTCTCGTAACAGTGGTCCGAAACTATCAAAAACCGATATTACATCAACATATTTTATACTAATTTGAAATTTAATTAGATACTTATTAGAAATGTTTTAGAATTGATATCATATACGGCTCTAAAGATCCACGAATCTAGTTTCTAATAAATAATATATTATTTTAAAAGTAAATAATTAGTCAAAGTTATGACTTTTCTCGTAACATTCGATGAAATTATATAAAACTAATTTGATAGATGAAGTAAATTCTACACTAGCCAAGTAACTGACAACCTCGACTTGAGCTCTTAAGTGTGACAAGTAGTATAAGGTGTCACTTACAGTGGTTAGATCAATCTACTGTTACACGAGAATCAATTACTCTTTATTACAACAAAAATGGTTATTTATGTTGAGGAGTTTGTTACATTCTGCAATGCAGATATATCTTCATAAAGAATCGTATATATTTAGACCTCGAAGAAGAATAATATGCTTTGGTGGAGTGTACAATAGAGATAAGATACTTAGTATATAATAGAGTGATATTGGAAGAGTATCTAATGTGAGTTTAAGATTCGGAGTTACTTTAAACACTGTGTTATACTCTGTTATCAGGAAATGAAATTTGTGTGGCTTATAGTAGACGTAGGTAAGTTTCTGAGACATTATAAATGTTTGTGTTCAAAATTTCTCTTACTTTGTTTATTTTTAATAAAATTGTTACGTGTTTCATGATGTAGTTCTTGGACCTTCCTATCGATGGTTATTACATGTCTATCATTCTTTCCAAACTTAGTCATCTTTAGACTGTCCTCTAAGACCTCAACAAAAAATATTTCAGTAACATTAGTAGTAGGGCTTCATCCACACAGAATATCGTCTGCCAAGCCCAGCATAAACCCGCCTTTGATCCTTATTGAAGCCAAGATCAATGGATTTCATGACTTTATTTCCTTAGTAAAGCCGATGAATCCTTTTTCAAAGATAAATCTCTGGAGAATTTGCTCATTTTAGGTTACCGTAGTTCCAAATTCTTCCACAACAATATCAAATCTCGTATCACGCGCAATAAATTGTCTCCATTAATGATCACCTTGGTAACCCTTGCACCACCCTTAAGATGTCACCTATATATTTGGTCACAAATTCTCCAACCTATTTGGCCCAAAGTGAACCATAAACAATATCAAATCCCGTAATTCCAAATCCTTTTTCAAAGATAAATCTCGGGAGACTTGGCTCATTTTATGTTACCGTAATTCCTAATTCTTCCACAACAATATCAAATCCTGTATCACGTGCAATAAAATTGACTACATTAAGCACCACCTTGGTAACTCTTGCACCACCCTCAAAATGTCACCTGTATATTTGGTCACAAATTCTCCAACCTCTTCGGCACAAAGTGATACATAAACTACCTTGATCTATCCTGTATGAACACCCTCATCTCTTCTAAATTCTCTCCCCCGGATAAGATCCAAATAATTCATCCCATCATTGATAATGAGATTAAGTAGTCCCTCTTTAGTATCGACAAAAATAGGTTTCTGAGTCTGGACGATTTCATCTCAAGTTTCTTCACGTCCTCGTGGTCTATCACAAGTAATGACCTTTGTAAAGTGGTCTATTATTCATTCCTCAACAAAATTATAGACCTTAATTGCAATAACAACTAAATCGATCTCATATCCAAAATGGACAACATCTCCTCTTCTTATTACTTCACACCCATTGCATGATGTAAGGTTCTCTACAAAATTATCTAAATAATTATTGCCCATAAATTTAGAAATCCTTTCACACTTTTATTGGTTGCTCCTAGTTTTCCTTCATCCCATGACATAACATATCAGATAACATCTTTTGTTCCCGTTAGATTTTTTAAGGTTACCACACTAAGAGGAAATGCCCTACGCTGCCCTCTATTCGACCTCATAATTTTGATAATACTCGATAATGGCTTCTTTTTTATTTCTTGATCTTTATGTATTACTTCTTTAAATGATCTCATAGATCATTCAATGTTTCTCCACTCTTTTTTCCACTGTAAATATTAGCGACAACTCTTTCATCGCATTTAAAGGCATAATATGCCCAAGTAGTGAGATCCCTTGTTTTTATTTCTCTTCTTGTTAGTCATGTAAACCCTCTCCATTATTTTGAAATAGAAACATTGTGACCCATTTTTAAAATTCCACTAGAAATGTTATAAACTTCATATCATGACTATTTTCTTCGTAGATGATCTTATGATTTTTTTGGGCTGATACTTTCTCTGTTAATTTTATTGAAGAGGGCATCGATGAATTCGTGTCCCCCTCGGGCCTCCAGATTAACCCGAGAAAATGATATTTTTTCCTTTTTATCATCTATAAAAACCTTTATCTAAACATTACCAATATTTGTGGCTTCGATACGCGAACTCTCCCCGTCTGCTGCTTATGAGTCCCTTTGATTAACTTTGCACTCTCTTACAATGAATGTAGACCTCTAATCAATAAGCTTAATGCACGTATTAACTCATGGACTTTCCAAACACTTATCTTATGTCGGGAGGCTCCAA
Organism: Limnanthes douglasii subsp. nivea; assembly: GCA_036936605.1. Classification (NCBI taxonomy): domain Eukaryota; kingdom Viridiplantae; phylum Streptophyta; class Magnoliopsida; order Brassicales; family Limnanthaceae; genus Limnanthes; species Limnanthes douglasii. The sequence continues at coordinate 1,421,057 of JAUPFV010000001.1, forward strand.
CTTGATAGTGATAAATTTGGGTTCGAGGTTATTTTAGTAATATGGTGAAGGCATTATAAATGTAAGATGAAAAGTAGAGAGGTAATTGAGCTGTTTCAGTTATTATTTAGAGATAGAAAGTTCAATCCCTCTTAAATGCAATCTTAAAAAGTATTTATAGGCTGAATTTGGCCTAATGGGCCTAATGTCCACATCATAGTTATGGGCTAAACCCAAAGACCGAAAAGCCCATTTAACCCGTTAACCATCATGTGACAAATATAATATAAAATGGTAAATACATATTTGTTGAAATAACTAAGTCAAATGATTAAAGTAGGGTATTTGCCTTTGGTCAAAATTGACCATTGAAGATATCCGACCCAAACAAAGAGATCCATATCAGAGATTTTCGACCCCAACATATTTGACCCCTTAGTCATCTCAAATGTATTTTAGGAGGGCTAACTGACATACATCTAAATCAAGCTTGTTCTATTTCTTCAAATATGACTCATTAGTGTTTTTCGAATCCGACGAGGAACATATTCGAAACATATCCCAACCAGTTGAGCCCTCCAAATATAACCAAGTTCTCCCCCAACCAAATAAAGAGGAGAACATAAATTTTCAGCATATTGAACCTTCAAGATCTAGTCCAATGGTCATTGGAGATAATATGGAGGATATTTGACCTGAAACCTGCTAAGAATGAGACTTCAACAAATAAAAGAAGACTAAGTAGAAAAGACAAAAGCAAAGGGAAAGGCAAAGGCAAAGGCAAGGTCACCGAAACAGAATCCAAAGCGCTCCCTCAATTCTTGGTCGGGCGCGTAGGGCTAAACTTTGCAAAGGTTAGTGTCAAACAAATTCTGGCTTTAGACAAGATTTCTTATGTCTATTATCATGAAAATGAACTATAAGACATTCATGAAAACTGGGGGTTCCCTGAAGAATTTAAGGTTAAACTGCATACATCCATAAAGACTCCAATGAGTTGTGATCCCAGATAGCTAGTTATTTATCCAGATGTGCTCAATTGGCGATTTCAATTTCCCATGGACCCCGAGATCGTGAACTACTTTAGCTTAGTAGGATTATATCCAAGTCAGGCTAGTCCAAAATGTCTGGTTTACTTTGATTTCATGCATCATGTCATCTAAACTATAAAAAATCTCGATGTCAATGGAACAATTCACTGATATCGTAGGGCTGCTTCACAATTCCCAAATTCTCTTTTACTACTTCAACATAGGGAATGAGTACAAGGTAGTAGATGATGTTCTAGACATAAATAAACTATAAAAGATGTAATTTCTCTTCATAAATGACATGTGGTAGAATGGAAAGAAAATTACCTCTCGAGGTAATCAGAGTCGGCTTACCATGTTCTGGACGAATACAGGTAACCTCCTTCGAACTCCTATTATTTCTTATATATATATATATATATATATATATATATATAGTTTATGATTTGTATCCAAATTCTTTCCTTTAACAACTATATCAAAGAATTATATGCATCACTTTGACGATCCAAATGTCACATTCAAGAAGCTAAACCAGTGGGCCAAGGAGAAATGGTCTAATGGCTTATGTCAATGCTTCACTCCTACTAATTTAGTTTGGAGTCATATTTGGAGGACTAACTCTGAACGAGAGTTGATATAGGAGCAACTAACTACTCATCGCCGACCATATAATATTTTTTTAAATAGTTGAAATTCAGATAGCAAGGTATATATTCCGACCTTAACATAGCCTATAGTCGTTGGAACAAGAAGGACAAGAAAAACAACCAAGATACATCAAAATGTGATTTTAAAGCTAGAACCGAAGAGTAGCCATATATGATTGACGAATCATTGTTAGTTGTTGTTGTTCCAACTGTTGAATAGGATGACACACTCACAAATCTCCATGTGTCTACGAAGAAGAAGACACGAAAATAAGTAAACATGGTAGTGACAAAAGAGATAAAATGATCAAAAAAACCCCGACTCAATCGGAAATTGTCCTCCGTTTGGAAATCATTCCTCCTCTAATCCATATCATTAACCTTCGAACAATATCAGTATCCGACCCTCCTTCTCTATTGGTCCCCACACTTGAGAGGAATACATACGGAGATGACAACCCGATGGGGGGTTTGACTTCAAAACGTTTGAGAAGCAATTTCCTGAATCTACAAACAGTGCCACCAATGTGGTATTTGATAATGTACCATTCGAATTGTCAAAAGAAAATGACATATGTGGATATTTGATGCTTAGTTATGTGAGGTTCATTGTCAAGCTTGAAAGATAAGTGAGGTTCGACAGATAGACCGTTGCTTCTCTTCAAAAGGAGAAAAAGAATTAGGAGGTTTCTCTTGAAGAGGAAAATGATACGGCTAACCATCCTTCCGAAGAGGTCAATTTAATTAAAGTATAATTTTCCAATGTAAAGACGGATTACGAAGGGCTGTAGTCATCCAGCTTTGGAGAGATCACTTCATTGAAGAATAAGCAAACTACTAATAAGCGTACCATCAAACTTTTATTAGAGGTTAAAAGTGATCAGGAAACCCTTGTTAAAATATACGAAGGCGAGTTAGTTTCTCTTAAGCCTCATGCCACAAAAGAGACAGAGGATGCTTTGGACGCATATGTCGATGTGATCCTAGATTCCTTAAAAAAAAGGGATGCCTCAATCAACTCCGATATGGTTTTTAAATTGAACAATACACTTCATACATTAGTCATTGGGGCTTTATAGGATTTGGTTCCAGAATGATTATGGCTCCACAAAATGCCCATAGTTGATTAGTTAGGAATATATGTGAATTCGCTCATTGATAACTACGATGATAATGATGAAGTTGCTTCTATATTTGGATTTAAGAAGAAGTGGAAGAAAACAATGCCAGAGGAACGAGCCCAAAGGCCAATAGATTTATACCTTGTTGTAATGTGCAAGTCCTTGTTGTATATCAGGAATTTTGTGATGTTTTGTAAATCCTTGGCAGGGCCAATGCATTTTTGTAACTCGGATTTCGTTAAATCATTGGGTTGCCCAAAGCATTTTGTACTTATTTATTAGTTCAACAGTTTTATTTTATTTTCTTACAACTTTTTATTTTCATACCTCAATCTAGTTTATTTGAAAATAATCCATTTTAACATTCAAACTAAATTTAATCGAAGGCATGCAAATTTGATACACGAGCCATTCGAAGGTAATCCATTTGAAGCCAACCAAATTTAGTACACGAGCCATTCAAAGGTAATCCATTAGAAGCTACACAAATTTAATATACAAATCATCTGGAGGTAATCCATTCGAAGGCATACAAATTTAATATACAAGACATTCCAAGCCATAATAATTTAAAATACAAGTCATTCAAAGGTAATCAATTCAAAGGCACACAAATTTATTATGCAAGTCATTTGAAAGTAATCCATTCGAAGGCACACCGATTTTAATACACAAACCATTCGAAGGTAATCCATTTGAAGACACAAAAATTTAATATAAAAGCGATTCAAAGGCACACAAATTTAATATACAAGAAAAGTTTCAAAGGAAAGATGGTAGATTAATAATGATTCAGACACCTCGTTAAAACCTCCCCGAGCCACCAAGATAAGAAAGAGTATGCCCCGAAATATTTATATTAAGCAAAAGTAAATTAAATATTTTACACATTTACTCAAGATAAAGCCTTAAGTGTTCGATGTTCCATGGATGCCTTAAAGAACCGTCTTCTTGATCAACCACTCGATACGTTTCATGCTTAACCCTTTCAATTATAATATACGTCCATGTCTTTGGTGTCTAAATATACTTTTCTCCAAAGTTTGTCCCCCACTTCAACTCTCTTCTTTGAATTTTAGATCCATACATGTTTCTCATCAAACCTCGAGCATGCACCATTCTTAAGTGAGACTTGATTTTTTTTCCAATCAATTCTAGCTTAGCTCTTATTTCTGTCTTGTTTACCTATTCATGATAGTTTTAAATTCTAAAATAAGGAAAAGTATATTCCGTTGGTGACCATTATCTGTTGACTTCTGTGGAAGTACATAAAATTTCCATATCCATATTGTCAAATTGATAACCATTATCTGTTGTAATAATTCTAGGAATTCCAAATCTACAATATATGTTAAAAATTATAAACTTCATTACTGCTTTAGAGGTAGTTCTGGAGATAGGCGCAACTTATAACCACTTAGAGAAATAATCCACGGATAATATAATGGTTAGACACTATTTGGATGTCATTGGTAGAGGTTCCACCAAATCAAGCCTTTACTATCAAATAGAACTGCTTCAGATATTGATTATATCGGGACTTCTAGTACATGTATTGCATTTCCAAAAAGTTGGCACATATTGCATCATTTAACTAGATCTTTAGCATCCCATCATGATGGATGACGAATAATATCCCGCTAACAAGACCCTTCAAGTCAAAGCTTTGTATCCACAATGGGCATAACCTTCTCCGTTGTATAATCCATATAAGATAACTTAAGACTCATCAGATCTAAGGCAACGCAACAGAGTTCTGCCAAAAGAATTCTTAGAGAAAACCTTCATTAAAACCCAAACACCATGTGCTTTAAATTTCAATTTATTAGCTAGACTTTTTTCATCGAGAAAACTTTCTTAAATAATAAAATCTTGCATGTCATGCCTCCACTATTGGCTTGTCATTATGTATACTTGAAAACTTTCCTCAATTCCTAATCCTATTTCTGGAGCTGTTGTTATGGAAGGGATTTCTTGTATCAAAATTCAAGGATATGGCTCTATGTACACAATAGTAACTAAGGAATCAGCCATCAAATTTTCAGCCCTTGGCACATGCTCATACATTACACATTTAAAGAAGTCATAAGTTTCTCTAAATACTTGCAAATACTTCACCAACTGTTCTTTTCTTGTTTCAGATTATCCCTGAGTTTGGTGTATGAGTAGTTTGGAGTCACTTATTAATCAGACTCTTTTGGCACCACATATTTGAGCAAGTCTTAGCCCAACTATTGGTGTTTTGTATTTTCTTTGTTGTTTGATGTCTAAAAAAACCAAAACTTATTTCTTGGTACATTGATTATCCAAAGGGGGAGGGGGTATAAATAAATTCTGACCCTGCAACCCATCATACCGGATCTTACATTTGTTCGGATTACTCATTCTATTACAGGCTTATCAATTCTACATAAGGTCATTCTAAATAAAACTCAACTAGGACATCTGTCACATTTTGTGCCATTATTGCAGTTCGAGAAGCGAAAACGATATCATAGTCCTACAATTCTACAGACCACTTGGCCATGCGACGTGATACATTGGCTTTTTACAACACATTTTTAGTTGAAAAGAAGCTCAAACAGTAATAGAATATGCTTGAAAGTAGGGTTTGATTTTTCTTGTTGATGTTGTTACCAAGGCTAAAGATAATTTTAAAAATTTAAATATCTCTTTTTTGCATCAAATAGACTTTTACTAACATAATAAACATGGGAGTATAATTATCAACTTCCCGAACAAGCACTGCACTTACATCATAGTCAGATACTTCAAAAAAAACATAAAACCTTTTCTCTCATCACTATTTTAGATAACGTTTTGGGTGAATATATATGCTTCTTGACTTTGAGGAAAGGCTCCTCACAATTCAGGGACTAATTGAATTCCTTAGCATTTCTCAACACTTGGAAGCATTGTGCACACTTGTCCAATGACCTTGATATAAACCTGTTTATTGTCGCCAGCCTTCCAGTCAACACATAGACCAATTTCGTAGCTTTGGGAGGGTCCATAGCTAGCAATGCATCTAACTGTGTTGGTTCATCTTGTATCCCTTTCTTATTTATAATATACCCCAAACATTTTCTGGATTGTTTTCCAAAAGTGCACTTCTCCAGATTCCACTTCAAAGTTATGGCTTCAAGTTTGGAGAAAGATTATTTGAGATCAAGCAAGCAATACTCATCACTCAGAAGTTGTAACATCATATCATTAATATAAATATAAAAATTTCTTCCAGTCTGATTGGCAAACACTTTATTTACTAGACGCTGGTAAGTAGCCCCACCATTTTTAGACCAAATGGCATTACTTTATAACAATGTAACCCTCTATTAGTGATGAATATTGTATGATCATGGTCTTTCAGATCCATATATAGTTGATTGTATCCAGCAAATGCATCCATGAAAGATAATATAATGTTTCCATAAGTAGAATCTATCAACTAATCTATGTGACGAACAAGGAAATGATCCTTTAGACATGCCCTTTTAAGGTCTGTGAAATCAATACACATTCGTCATTTTCCATTTTTCGTTTTCAGATGTACTAGATTTACATTTCACAAGAGATACTGAGATTCCCGAATATGCCCCACTTTTGTTAGTATGTCCATCTCCTTGACAATAACTTTGAATTTTCTGTTTAAAACGCTCTTTGGCTCGGTTTAAAAGGGCCCACATCGGATCACACATATAAGTGATGGAAAATTATGCGAGATGGTAGTCATATTACATCTTTATTACACAATGCGAACACATGCAAATTCTTGGACTACAAGGAAAAATGTTTCTTTCATTTGCGATGACAATTTAGGTCCAATTCTAACATTTTTCCATCTAAAAAATATGCACTTCAACCTCCTTAATTGGAATAACCGCATTAGGAGTCTCTCTCAGAATTTGTTTTTGATTAGATGCAAATATGATCTACGAACTGCAATTAATTTTTAGTTGTCACATCTTCAATACCTTTGGAGCAAGAGCAGTAACGTAACATTCTCTAGCCACTTTTTGACTGCTTCGAGCTACCCCTACTTGGCCTACTATTGCGTATTTCAAGAATTGGTGAACTGTTGATGCAACAACATGCATCATGGATAACCAAGATCTGTGAAAGATGGCATTACAAGGAGTCGGACAATCGACCACTACAAACAAAACTCTTACCATCTTCTTAAATGGTCATTTTCCAAAAGATTATTTCTCCTTCGATATCTCTAATAACATCACTAGAGTTGTCCGTACATCTCACTATGATTCTGTTCGATCATAGAATAACGAATGGGTTCTTTATTAATTTATAGATGGACAAATATAAGATATTAGCTACCAGTATCAATCAGATCCTTCGAATTTATGTTCCTCCAATAGCAGCTCTGACCACCACATCATCCTCATATGGCCCAATAATATTTCTTGAGTCAACCTCATCGAAAACTATAAATAGAGATGGATTTGATACAAATGAGCATATATTTTCCTTCTAATTGCGTGGTCAAACTAACCACATGCCCTTTTTGAGAGATTGAGGGAGCTCTGATAGTATCCCTTAATGGTTATTGTGACAAAGAATTTAAACAATATGGAAACGTTTCCTTCTTTTTAACATATCATATTCACTTGATCACGATCCGGGTTGGGATCCAAATACTCTAAATATACATCAAATTATTTAGTAATGACCATCTTATTTTCATATTTGGGAGATTTTATGGCTTACCTTAGAATAGTAGGTCAAGTTGCTTGCACTCTACTTGTACTTGAGAGTGACCAGTTACCCACTTGTGATTTCACATAAGTAGTTAGATTTCCACTTTCAATTAATGATTGTATTTCTTACTTTAAAGGGATACAATCCTTAGTATCATACCCCACATCATTGTGAAACTTGAATAAACCGTGTATTCTGATTTTCCCTTAGGGTCTGGATAGGTGGGGGCTTCACAATTTTACGTAATTCTTTAATCTGTCATAAATTATCACAATATTTTCCCTAGTTATGAGAAATAACCAAGATGAATCCATTGATTCCCTCTAGGTCTGAATTGTGGTCTCTGCATGGATTAACTTGATCTGGATATATAAGAACCATGTACGAGACCCTTCAGACGATTACTAATAGTAGCTTAACTGGCCACTAGTCTAAAGAGAGTTGGAAGAGAAAGTCTAGGTTGACGCGGTCGTCTTAATCTCTTAGTTTCTTCTACTGTGATTTATTTTCCCACTGGGTTTAACAAACCATCCTAAGTCATCACTTTATTACAGGTAAATGCATGAGCTAACTCACTAGCTAATAATTCTTTTCTAAATGCAACAATAACTACTTATTCGAAGCATTCTGCCAAACAATATTTGGTATTCATAAAACATTGGGTATAATCTAGTAAAGTTCCAGTCAGGTGCTGCCAAAAATTGATTATAGTGTCTCCATTTCCTCTAAGCTATTTTCTCTCTCCATAAATTGTCTTCGGAAAGCCATCCAGAACATGTCAAAGTTCTTGATCGACCCTTGTGGTAATTTATTATACCACTTCAAGGTACTATCCTTGAAGGTTTGAGAAATATGTCTATATAGTAACTTATCATCATCATCGAAAATCATAATAAAATTCTTGAATTGCTCAATATGATTATCTGGATCTTTGCTCCCCTCATATTTTTCCATTTTTGAGATATTAAAAAACCTAGGTAAATATTCACACATGATTTTTGTAGATAAAGGTGAGTTCCTAGAATTATGTCCCTGACTGAACATGTGATCTTCATTAGAGGTGGTAAAAATCTCAAGATCAGATTGAACATAGAATTTATCACTCAACAAGCGGTTTATGCTCTAATCAACTGGCCTTTTCAGCCTTTTCTGATATTCTTTATTTTTTCTCTTTACCCTTTCGGTACCTTTTTTTATCCTAAAGAAACTTTCCTACTAGACTTGTGGTATCTATTCGAATATTTTGAAGAAAATAAGAAAATTTATGACTATATTGTAGAGCCTTTAGTAGACTCCAAAGTGTTAGAATAATGTTAACCTCGATACTCTTTTTTAGAAGCATGATGGACCTGAAGAGATTGGTCCTCTTGGCACCTCTTTAGTTTATGTTGTGGATTATCATCTAGGTAATCAGATTTTTGATAGTCTGATGAAATCTTCCCCAAAAGGTCTTTCTTAGATTATATTTGGGCTCTCAAAGGCCCAACTTCTCCTTAACACTGATCTCCATCCTCTTGCATGAAAATCATTTCTTCGGTTTTGTTATTTACATGTGATATGTGAACATGCTTCTCTTCGATCCTAACTCCCTTATCCTCTAGAAGAAGGTCTATCTTCATTTTATGATCCATCATCCGAAGGGATTCAAGGGTAAATCTTATATGTCAGGTTTTAGATATTGCTATCCGGGTACCTTACTCAACAGCTCCCACTTTGGTCGCCAATTTTATAGTGATAAATTTGGTTCAGAGAGTATTTTAGTAATATGGTGAAGGTGTAATAAATATAAGATGAAAAATGGAGGAATAATTGAGTTGTTTTATTTATTATTTAGAGAAAGAAAGTTACATCCCTCTTAAATACAATCTCAAAAGTATTTATAGGCTGAATTTGGTTTAATTGGCCTAATGCGCTAAAATAGTCATAGGCCAAGCCCAAAGATAAAAAAAAGCCCATTTAACTCGTTAATCATTATATGGAAAATATAATATAAAGTTGTAAATACATTTTTGTTGCAATAACTAAGTCAAGTGATTAAACTCGGGTATTTGACTTTAGTCAGAATTGACCCTCGAAGATATCCGATCCAAATAAAGAAATCCCCCACGAAAATCTCTGACCCCATCACAACTAAGTAAACTAGCCCTCTTCGCCGACCATATATATTGGTCTTCAATGTTTATCCTTCCCGTTAGAGTCTTAAAGGATCTCTCCCAACTACTTCGACGTTTCCTATGGTCGAGCCCCGAAATGAAAAATGTTCGGCGCCAAGGTAACTTCGACGAAAGTTTCCTTTCTCTTAATAAAGAGCGCCCTTAGGATTATAATCCTATAGGTCTAGAATGAGGTATCCGCTCTTAAACACCTATGGTCCATATTTTCATACAAAACTTCTTCAATATGGTGTGATTGGATTAACTCCGAGAAAGTTAATAACAATATTTTTTGTAACCTCTCTATGTTTTCTTCCCTTGGTTAGGCGTAGAGAAAAATCCATAAACTTAGATTTATTGTTGCTAACTTACATAAATCTAAAGTTAGAAATGAAAAAAATTACCACCCATTAGTATGGTCTATGGATTTTCAATAATTCTATAGTTAATCGTAGTATTATTCATTATGCTAGAATACACAACAACAATAAAGTCGTAGACATCATCTCTTACGATGCTGGGAATTGGCCCGCTCAGATTCGTTATGGTAGCAAATCTCACTATTTACATCTTCAATAATGTTATTAGTTTTTGCGTCTTGCTCATTCAGACACAGATGATGTTATAACGGGACTTGCCAACAAGAAAATTAAATCTTTTATATTATTAGCACTTATAATACAATTTGTTATTTTCCAACCGGGTTACTTGGACCATTTTCATTTGGAATGAATCTAACATCCCAATGCACTCTTTCATTTTATGACCATTTAAGGCTAGCCCAATACTAGAGACAAGTTAATTTTATAGGGTTATAAAAGAGTCCTAGATTGTGTCATATACAATAACTCCAATAACTATATTAACCATCTTTCAGTGGAGTGCCCTTTACCGCTAGCTATTAGAATTCTTCTCATTCGGGTCTTGGATATCTTTAATGATCTTGCGTTGTGATTTATCACATCTGGGTAGAGATGAACAAGAAAATCTTCACAGACACTTGTTCTCACCGTATTCTCTCACTTCCGCTACAGGTGTCAAGGCTAAAGTATCTCAGGGCCCGTTTAACTATTTAGATAAAAGTTATGATAGAATAATATGTAATTAATATTATATTCGGTATCTTTTAATAGTTAGATATTATTTTATTGAAGTTTAACACTACAAAATATAAAATAGGTATATATCAAAGGAAAGATAATGAAAGAAAATGATAGATTCTGATAAATGCATTTAATAACCTTGATCTCGCAGCAGACTACATTGAAGTTGAGTCGGACAACTTTTTTATTTATGTATGCATGGAGGTAGGATTAGTAGTGATTTGTAAAAAATAAAATCTGTATTTTAATTAACTTGTGAATATTAATTAGAATACAAACAAAAAGAACATGAATCCAGAAGAGATAATAATATTTATTTATTCCATGAGTAACAAGAAACAAAATACAAAAACATAAATAAACATGGCACAAACATAGAACACCTTATTCTTCACGATACACAAACACAAACATAGAACATCTTATTCTTCAACCCTTTTACTCATGGTCACTTCCATTTCCAACCATCGCAATATGAGGAGAGCCCAAAGGACAAAACACAACTCTGTAGTCAGTGGTACCACTAGTACAAGTAAAAGTACTTGAAGGATCATCTTGTGGGTAACTATAAGAATCGGAACATCTACTCTTAAAAAATCTTGAGAAGTTCGTAGGCCCGCATGTTCCTTGTCCATTCGTGCAGCAATACTCATTCGTCTTAAAAACCTGACAAGGATTCAAACACCCACCATTGGATCTTAGCTCGCCCGGACACTGACCATTGATGTCAGCCCCACACTTAATGGAATGGCAATTAGGATTAGTCGGACCGAAATCCATAGGAATGTTAAATCCATCGACTAATGATATGTCGTAAAAATCTTGGTTGGCATATTGGTTAAGTGCGTACTCGGCTAAAGTGTTGGGTGGTTGTCCCCACCCTCTACACTCCAAGTCACCGCAGTCTCCGGTCTGGCATCGGCCACGGCCAGCACCGTCGAAGTTGCAGTTAGTTCGGCCCCATATACGTGCCATTTTTGTTCCCGGGGCAACGTATAGGTTCCAAACTTGGTTGGGGTCGAGTCTACGGCCTCCACCGGGGGATGCGGCAGCCCATACGGTGTAAGGACATTGGTTTCTGATTTCGAAGTTGACAGCGTGGGTGGAAATGAAGAGGAGTGAGAGTAGGAGAGTAGAGAAAGTGATTTTGTTGATTGTTGTCATGTTTGTGTTTGTGTTGTGGTATGTTGGGGCTCTTAGTAGAGTTTATATAGTGCAAGTAAACTAAGAGAGGCTTCAATCATCGATGGATTGAGAAGTAAGTTTTTAAGACTGAGAGATAAAGGTGAAGGCGGCTTTTGACTAAATCAACAAGATCTTTAATGCTAAGGGGTATGGTTGTGTCATTGTCATTATTGTATTTACAAATAATTTTCAACTACTAATTAACAATATGATTTGATATACGCTTTTAAAATGTACAATAAGAAGTTAGGACATTTGAAAATAAAAAGTTGGACAACGTTTTTAAAAAGTTTGAGCATAGAGAGTTCTCGCTAATAATTTATTATTATTATTTATGTGAATATTTGTATATAATGTCTTTTAGGTATAGGTGATCATCTGCGAAGTTGAAGGTGTAGAACATGATTGCCGAAAGACTACTGCACATACCTAATTGCTTTTAGAAGAAGTTTAATCGTTATGGAGCTAAATTGATGTAGAATATCAGTTGTTGATCTAAGAAATAGAGTTGCATACCTATTGTGAGCATGAAGAACATTGTGCACATCATAGATCTTTTGTAAGTAGTGAGAGCATGTGTTGGATTGTTACGAGTGTCAAACTTAAGAGATTTAAGAGAGAAACTTGAAAGCTTTTGGCTATAGTGAGGTTGAAGATAAACACTTAGAAATACTCTAAGTTTCATAGTTATATTGTAAGGTGAGAGTGTTTTGCAACAGAGAATATTGATTGAGTGTTTAGTGTTTGAGATGGTCTTCTTGTAACCTCCTATATATAAAATTTGTGTGTGTTTTTCATGGATATAGGATTTTACACAATACGAACCACGTTAAATACTATATAATGTATGTTTGGTTTAACATTCTCGTTCATTTATCTTGCTTTGTTGTTTTGGATTTTATAGCTAAATTTTGAGTACGAACCGAAGGTGTATGAATTTTATGTTTCTTGTTGCATATTTAATACTACAACCAACATGATTTGGTTGATAATGGTTGAGCTTTAGCTAGCGTTGTCGCTCACTTTAACTATTGTTGGGACACGATATTGTCGATTATTCTGAAGTAAGCTTGCTCTCTATGTGGGTTTACAAATAGTTTTAAATGATGATTTCTCTCTCGACTATTTGATTTCTTTCGTATAGTCTTCTAATTTCAAACCGACGCCAGGTTTTTTCGATTTGTCGATTTTGATAAATTTAGTCACTGAGGTCTGGAAAATGAAAGAAAAAATCCACTAAAATCAGCAAGTCGATGGATTAATTTCATTGAATTCTACAGGTCCAACAACTAAATTAATAAAAAACAAGAAGCTCAAAAACTAAATTTATCAAAATAGACGGTTGATGAACCCTCTATTTTGGTTTTGAAATCAAATAATTATATAGACAAATTTGTTATAGTCAAAAGATGAATCACCAATTTAAATACATATATGTATATCAATTTACCATAGCTATTGTTTGTTATTATTTTTTTATCGATGTATTTTAAAATAATATATTTTTATATTAAAAGTAAACAAATAATACCAAATTATATTTATGATTTTTTTTAATTCGATATGTTTTTTTTATTTTGAATAAAATAATCACAAACAATATAAATTCAAAATTCGATAAAGAACAACAAATCAAAAATTAAATAAACATTATAAAATAAATAGTTGATAACTTTTTCAAGTTTGGTTGATTATCTTATTTTTTGGTTAAAAACTAAATATTAAAATACATATCAAATAACTAATTGAAAATTTTCAAGTTTTCGATCGATTTTGTCTTTCAAAGCGTTGACTGAAATTGGAAACTTATGACATTATTTCTTTTTATAAATTTTAAACCTTCAGATATACTGTCTTAGCCTTTTCATTTTTCCCATAGTCCGATGTCAACACCTTATTTCACTTCTTTTTTTGTTATTATTCGTGGTGATCCAAACATTTTGCTTCATTTTGTTTCAGGTGTGGTTTTGACTACCAGAGCCAACCTGAACAACATGATGTTCCGTGGTGGTTGAATCTGTCATTGGAATGTTTGTTGGATAAAACAGATGGTTATTTATCCTTCATCACTTGTGAAGATGATCTAAATTGATGGTGGATGATTTAGTTCTGATAATACTTTTAACTAGGTTGCTTTTAGTGCTGGAATTGTCATCGTTAAGCACTGCTTCGTTTTTTTAAATATTTGAGATACAACGATTACTATTGGTGATTTGAGCAATTATTCTCCTGTCAGACCACATGTTTCGGACTTAGACAATGATTTGAGTGTGGATGTACCTTATTTTCTCTTCCTTTAGGTCAAATTGGTGAGTGACATCCTCTCATTTTTCTGGCAGAATGTAAATCTCCTCCTGTCGGACCAAATTTGGTAAACCAAACCAATAATCCCTAGTATATTTACCAAATATTTAAATATTCTTTGAATGAAAAAAAATGTTGTCAAACTGTTGGTGCGTCTACCTAATTATCGAATCATATTTGTAATAAGGATGATGCTCTTTCTTTTTTGTTTATTGTGGATGAGTTTCAGAATATGGATAAGCGATTTGCTAACAATTAAATTGTCAAATTCCTAACGTTTTACCCATATTATCTCAAAATTAGAGACTCTTTATTGTTGATCGTAACCTCTCCCCCTCCCCCTTCAAGAAGTTGTGCCTATTAATCCGAGGCATATTATGATTTTTTAAATCTTTCAAAGATTGTATCTGATTTCTTGTAAAAGAATCTATAAAGATAAAATTTCTTTTTTATCGGGTGTTTATGTGGTTTCCAGACTTCAATCAGAAGCATGACCCTACTAGTACGTCAGTTTGGATTAGACTTTGGATTTGTCGTTGAGATACTTCAACCATATGATACTCACATCGATAGGTAATGTTGTTGGTGATTCTTGACTTTAAAAATGAATTATGTAGTGTACACTCGTTTAAGTGTATAAATTAACTTTATAAATAATGAAATAGAGAAAATCTGGATCCCATTGGAAAAATATTAGGTTTCTTTCCAACGGTTGTTTATGAGTCACAATTATTATATTGATCTCATGGTCATCTTCATGGTCCGGAGCTTTTACATTTTAGGAAGGTTATAACGCGCATTCTTCGGAGTTTATTCGTCTAGAAAGTGCATTGATACTTCCTAAGGAAGGAGTTCTAAATGGATTGAAATTGGGTTTAAAGTACTATAGAATCATCATTGTTTTAACATCCATTTTACTTCCATCTTTGAAGATGTGAGCAATGTTGATTCAAAAATCAAATGATGATCATTTGTATATATGTTTATTTGAACCAAGTATCAGATCACGAAATAAAAATTAAATAAAAATTAAGACAGAGTAGTGCCATATTCTAGAAATTAAATTATCTCCATAACGATATTATATTCATATCCCCATCAATCTGGAGAAACATGTTGGAAACTTCTCAAAAAATAACGACAATAACGGTAACAACAATTATGGCCAACAGTTTGCGCTTTTTATAAATGTCAATTAATATTTTGCTTCGTTTGAAAAAATCTTCAGTATGTTCGATATTTTGAAGTTTGAGAATTGTCTTGTGCGAGATAGTACATTTAATAAAAATTTAAAGTTTGAGAATCGTCTTGTTTTTGCCACAAACCACAAAAACAAAACATGATGATGGTATAGTTATGACTTTGTGGCCTCTCAAAGATTCGTTGATATACCAGATCCACATTAGTTGCTGCGATAAATCATGACACACGTCTAAAATCCGATGATCTTATTTCAGATCCGTTTAGCTTATATTTTATTTTACAATAAGTTCAAATTTGTTCATATAGACATTACATTTTAGATATCTTATTCCCTTTGAACTATTTTGTTTTAGATTATATTTTCATGTCTCATGACATTTTAAATGAATCTATTTTATAGTTAAACTTTTATTTAACAAAAAAGTTAGAAATTAGAAATTTTCAATTTGGAGAATGATTTATTTTGAAGTCTTATATTACTATTTTCTTTTTTGAAATTTAATTGAGATAAAAATAACATATATAAGGTCGAGAAAAGAAATATTTTTAACTATTTTTTATACATTTAAGTATACCGCTAAAAGTTTTGGATAGATTTTAGTGTTTTAATAGTCATTTTTATGCTTAATGAAATACTAAAAATATATCTAATTAAATACTTCTAAACATTCAACTACTTTTTCAATCTATAATTCAGTTTATTTTAAATTTCGATTGAATACTTTTATATTCTGAATTAGACATTTAAAGTTATTAAATATATTCTCACATATTTTTTTTTATTTGAGAACTTTCAAACTTTTAATCAATTTATCTAAAAACGTTTAATCGACTTTCAGCGTAAAACTATGGTTAGTACAATTGGTTTAGCATAATATGATAACTTGAATATATATATTGTTTTTTTATAAGGTCTGTTTAAAGTAACTAAAACTTATTTTTTTTTGTTTAGCAATATATTTATATATAATAAGCTATATTTATATTTTACATGGTAAAACTTAAAATATATTGATTGTAAAAAATTTAAATAAGTAGTAGATATTATTAACGCAGAGATAATCAATAAAAGTTCGAAGAAAGAGATAATAAATGGTTTCTGATAATTGATGATAGTTTTTATTTGTATGTATGATAACAAATAGTTTATGGACTTGGAAGCATCATTTTATATAACATTGAATCTAAGGGAAAGTTTTGACGAATGCAAGAAGAATGCTACTACCAAAACAAGAATGTGTAAATTGATCATCTACGGTGCCAAATGCTATAATATGGTTGCCGAAAGGTTTCTGAACATAGGAAGAAACTTCTAGAGAAAATTAAGTCACTAAAGATTTGAATTGGTGTTTAAAGAACATAAGTAGCGGTTAAGTCAAGCTTGCTTCCTACGGTGGTCAGTGCTAGCACTTGTCTCAATGTTGGTTGGTCTGTCCAAATGAGATAATCGGTTGTTAGGTTCTAAAATGAGCTAGAGATGTTTATGCACACCATTGATTTTCGTGAGAGATTGGCATTGAAGCTTTTGTCGGATAACTAAATGAGAGAAACAGTTGTCGAGATTTGAGACAGAATGCTAGAAGCTTTCCGGTATAGTTGAGGTAGAGAGCTAACATATGGATATACATTCTTAGATGGATATTTCATTTGCAAGCTGAGTGAGCTTTCTAACAAATAAAAATGGTTGGGTGTCTTGTATATGAAATGTCATTTTGTAACCTCCTGTCTATAAAATCCGAGTGCTCGTTTTTCATGAATGTATAATTTCTTCACAATTTGTATAACAAAATACGTTTTGGGTGTGTTTAGGTTTCTATATTTGTTCTTTTCTGCTTTGTTTTTTAATAAGATTCACAATAAGCTCTGAGTACGAGTCTAAACTGCGTGACTATATATTTTTGTTGCAGAATTAACAATTTAAAAAAAACTTTTACTGGAATACCGGCTAACGTTGTCCGAAAGGTTGCCGTTCTTGGGATTTAAATGTTGTTGATTATTATAAAACAAACAAATTCTCTAAGTGAAAATTCTTTTTATAAACACAATTGGTCTTAACATTATTTTCATTAATAAAATTTTCAATTTCCATAAATAAAATAAATCAATTCAATAATCTTACTTTCAATAAGTATTTACAAAAAATCTATTTTATTGTTGTAAATAAATTATAATATAATATTCGTTTCTTTAAATTTATGTAAACTTAATTTTTTTAAAGCTACAATTTAAAAATAAAATGAAAATAGCGAAGGCTGACCACATTCTCAAGTGTACAACCAAATAATTTGTTAGAGCAACCGTGGTCGTGTGTTACTGTGTAGGGGTTGGGCGTCCTAAAGTCGACTCGATACCATAAACAAACCTTATGGTTTCAAAAATTTAATTTAATCGGAAGTTTTTTCTAAATCTCAATAAAACATATAACAAATTTAATATTCAAATCCAAACCTCAATACAACATATAACAAATTAAACTTTTTTAGAAAAATCAAGCGCTGATTTAATATTTAAATCCAAATCTCATTAAGAGATAAAACAAATTAAACATTTAAGTAATTCAAATCTCATTATATTATATATATTAAAATAAAATAAAAATTTATTGTCCTTATAAATAATAATTTTTTATTTCATTTTTTTATTTTTTTATTTTTTATTAGCCTAAATCCTTTTAAGTTTAAACTTTTTTAAAAAAAACAACACAAAAATCTATAAAAATCGACATAATCATTTTCGGTTTTTACAATATATTTAATTTTTTAATTTTTTTTTCTTCTTCGTTGTCTATCATCGGTCCGGTCTAAAATTTACGTCAATTTATCTCCACTTTTTTTATAAGCTTTTTTTTCTATGTTTAATCTCGGTCTCAATCTTTGTTTTATCTGTTTATTAGGATTTTGATATCGGATTACGTTAGCGTTTGTAGAAATCATAAGCTTTATATGTTTTTTTTTAGTTTTACGATGGATTTGATGGTATATTTTTTATTAAGTTGTAGAGTAAAAATCTGAATTTTTATTGACCATCACGTATATTCTTATATGAATATAATCTTCTATTTTTAAGTTAACAGAATTGTGTTTTTATTTTATTTTCGGAATCTAAGCGTAGATAAATTTTATTTTGGAGAAGATCCGACAAGACAGGAGTTCCAATTATGTTGTCATGACTGTGTACAATCTCGCAGCATATAAATCTGTTATTTCAGTCAAGGTAATGGATGATATCTTTGTTTATGATTTTGGTTGCAATGAGTGAGTTCAAAATTGACCTTGAAAGTTGAAAACTTATTTTTATAAATTTGTTTTTATTGAAATTTAAGTTTTAGATGTTTTCCTATATAATTTTGTTTATAGTTCATATATCAATTTTAAAAGATAATCTTCTGCTTTTAAGATATGAGAATTGTATTTTTATTTAGTTTCGAGGGTCTAAGAGTAGATAAATTTTATATCGAGAAGGATATGACAACAAGGAGTTCCAATTAGGTTGTTAAATAGTAACCACTTAGTAACTACTTAGGCCTTAATCGTAAAAAGTTTAGTGACATTGGCTCCAGAGTCATTAACGCTCAAAAGAGGCTCTTTCAAGCTCAATCCAATCTTGTTTGTGATCCTCTCAATCCTTGTTTAGTCTCGGAAGAATGTGAAACTTCTACATCTTTTATCTTCCTTAGTAGAGTTGAGGAATCCTTTCTTAAACAAAAATCTAGAGAGAATTGGATCAAGCTCGGAGACAAAAATACAAAATTCTTCCACAATAGCATTAAAGCCCGCCTCTTTAGAAATAATATTATTTCTATCTCTGATGAGGATGGAGTAACTGTCTCTACTCCTGCCAGAGTCTCTCAAGTATTTGTGAAATATTTTGAGAACTCTCTTGGGACCAGACATTCTGATGAATATCATGGCCTTAAAGCTATATCTTCTCTTCTCACCTCTAAATTTACCAATACGGTTAAGGATTCTATGACTCGTGGGATTACTCGTGAGGAAATAAAATCGGCTCTATTCAGTATTGACAGTAACAAAGCTTCGGGTCCTGATGGGTTCAACTCTTGTTTCTTCAAATCTAATTGGAGTATTGTTGAACATGACATCTGTAATGGTGTCCTTGAATTATTTCATTCTAATTCTTTGGAGGCCTCCTGGAGCTCCACTTTATTGCTCTCATCCCCAAAAAAGATTCTCCTTCAACTCCTACCGATTTTTGTCCCATCGCACTCTGTAATGTCAGCTATAAGATCATTTCCAAGATCTTAGCTAATCATATTAAGGATTTTTTTCCTTACTTGATTGATAACTCCCAATCGGCTTTCATTAAAGGAAGGAATATTTCTGATATTATCATTTTATCTCAAGAACTCTTGAAGGGATAAAAAGGTTGCACTAAAAATAGACCTAATGAAAGCCTTTAACAATGTCAGATGGCGTCTAATCCTAGATATTCTAGTTGTAATGCATTTTCCTGCAAAAATGATCATCTGGATAATCAATTGTATTTCTTCTCTCTCTTATTCCATAAATATTAATGGAGATCCTCATGACAATTTCAAAGGACGGAAATGACTCAGGCAAGGAGATCCGCTCTCCCCCTTTCTCTTCGTCCTTGTTATGCAGGTTCTTTCCAGTATTCTTAAGGAGAAAAGTACTGATAGGAACTTTCGATTTCATTAGAAATGCCAAAAGCTCAGAATCATTAACCTATACTTTGCTGACGATCTCATGATTTTCTGTCATGGTGATATGAACTCCCTTCATCTCATCAAAGAAGCCCTTGACGAGTTTTATACTCTATCCGGGTTAAAAGTCAATTCCTCCAAGAGTCACATCTTCTTTTCCGGTATTGACGAGTCTCTTCGACTGAAGCTCAGAAACATCTTGAATTTCCCGGAAGGATCCCTTCCTGTCAAAAACTTGGGGGTTCCCCTGCTTACTAGTCGTCTCACTCATTCTGATTGTCGCCCTCTCCTTCACAAAATTACTTCTCGAATTGAATCTTGGACCACTAAGCATCTTTCTTACGCTGGAAGACTTCAGCTCATTAAGTCTGTTCTTTTCGCCGGTCAAGTCTACTGGTCATCCATCTTTATCCTCCCCTCGAGGATTATAAAAGAATTGACTCAGTACCTCCGTCGCTTTCTTTGTTCTGACTCCGCTATGATAATTTATGGTGCAAAAGTTTCTTGGGATACGGTAACCTTTCCCACTGTAGAGGGTGGCCTTGGGATTCTAGACCTCAAAATCTGGAATCAAACGGCTGTCCTGAAACACCTTTGGTCGATCGTAAGTAACAACTCTCATTCCATTTGGAGTGACTGGATAAAGAATGAAAAAATTAAAAATAAAATATTTTGGAACCTCCCTATGGGATCTTCGCCCTTCTGGATGTGGAGGAAAATTCTTCGCCTTCGCCTTTTGGCTTGTAATTTGTGCAGGATAGCAATTGGAAATGACGCTAATACCTCCTTCTGGTACGATGCTTGGCTTATCCCTTCTTCGATCGCTTCCCACTATGGAAAAAGTATCATCAAGGACTCTAGATTGGGGAAAAATCTCAAGGTCTCAGAAATAATCCTCAATGAAAGATGGAGATGGCCGTCCAATATTCGAACTGCGAACGCCCGAAGTCGTGCCAGTCTGTTGGAAATCTAAATTCTCATTAGCTCTCCCCCCCCCCCCAAACATTTCCTCTAATGATATTCCGTTCTGGAATGCGAAGGACGGATGCACTTCATTCTCCATCAAGGACACATACCAAGCCATTCGAGTGCCCCACCCTAAAGTAAGGTGGGCTAGGTTAGTGTGGAATAAATCCAATATTCTGCGCCATTCTTTCATTCTCTGGCTTGCTATTAAGGGCAAGCTTGTCACTAAAGACAAGCTCCTCAGATGGGATTACAATATCCGAGCTGAATGTATGCTCTGCAACTCTGATAACGAGACTATTCCTCATCTCCTCATTGATTGTAGTTTCACTCAGAGTATTTGGTCAAACGCTAGTTCTAAATTAGGTTTTCCCATTATCGCCTCCTGTTGACAGTCTTGGGTTTGTGAAGCGTCAAATTGGTCTCAATCTCGAAACCATTCAATTTGGCAGTCTTGCTTCGCCGCGGTAATTTACCACGTTTGGAAGGAGAGGAACCAAAGAACTTTTGGTTCCCCTCCGGCCATTGCCTCTATGGTTTCTCACCAAATTTTTTCAGATTTTCGGTTTAGATTCCAGGGCACCAAGACTGGATGACCTTTATAATATTACTAATTATTATATTTTTTGCAGGTATCCTTTTACAGAGTACAATTTGCGATCTGACACTTCAATGATGGAAGGAACAACTGTGGATGCTGCTGAGGAAGTCTAACTGTCTGAGTTTTTTACTATTTTACTTGTCATGAACGAGTCCTACTTTCTACTACGCCTCGATTGTTATTTTATGTTATTTCATATTGTATCTCAAAAGACTACTTTTAGTCGTTTGGTAGAAGTAATTCGAGGGGGATGCCCCAGATCCTTGTATGAACCTTATTTTTATTATTTAATGCTTTTAAACACAAAAAAATGTATGTGTATAATCCTATATCATATAAATATGCTATTCAAGTCAAGGTAATAAATCATGTCTTTGTTTATAATTTGGTTGTAATGATTGAGTTCATCATTGATCTTGAAAGTTGAAAATCTATGTTTATATATTTATTTATATTGAAATTCATGTTGTAGATGTTTCCATATAACTTTGTTATATAGTTTTTATGTCACTTACAAAATATAATCTTCTGCTTTTGTGATACAGAGTAAACGCAGAGAAGCCAATATAGGGAAAACCCTAATTTTCTTTATCAAAATTCAACTCACTCACATTGTAAACAAAGTCTGTTTAAATAAGGGTTCGAATGAAAACTCTAATACGAAAATTACGAAAATGCCCAAAAGTACTAAAAGTTCGAAATAACATAGTAAACGACTCAGAATGCCCAAAAAACGCCATATGGCACAAGCGTAGCTCGTGACTTCAACTCGTGGCGTCGTTCCCTTCGAAATAAGGTACTGTGGGTCAAAATCGGACACCGAAAACTCCGAAACTGTCAATTCGCTGCATTTTTCGGATGATCGTCTGTCTGCATAAATTCTAGCGCTGATCTGTTTACATCATTTTGGATGATGCTAATTGTATTTTTTATAGAATTTATGAATATATAATTTTTATTTTGGAGAAATATTTAACAAGACAGGAGTTCCATTTACATTGTTAGCTATCAACAGTTTAATAACAATGATGGTGTACGATCCCGTAACATTATTTGACATTCATGTCACATTTTCTCCTTTTAAACTTATATATGTATAGATTTTACTCCATACTAGTCAGGTAACCTTTCAAAATATAATAATAATCATCAGGAATAATAGACTTCATATATGTCTAAACCAAATCACATAAATGGAACAATTATCCAAGAATCTATGAAATTCCTTTGTGATGTAAAGCATCATTCAAATCTAATTTAAAGCATAGGCTTTTTCTAAAATTTGACAAGAAATGATTTATACTCTCTTACTGTTATTTATTTATTTATTTATTTATTTATTTATTTATTTATTTATTTATTTATTTACCATTTGATACTTGAAACTATCTGCTCTAAATCATGATATAATATATATATATATATATATATATATATATATATATATATATATATATATATATTTACCACTTGATACTTGAAACTATCTGCTCTAAATCATGATATAATATTTATTTCCATTAGCAGATATAAGTACATGAGCTTTCATGCTCAAAACCAGATCTCAAACTTCAAAGAAGTTAAATTTATCAAATTATTGATACGCATCTCGTACCAAAAGGTACTTACTTGCTTATATAAGCGTTCAGAGTTGCATTGTTTTAATCTTATGTACAATTAAGTAAAATAATTAACATCTGGTGCTAATATAAATAAATCGCCCCTAAAGGGTAGTCGAGTTGGTTGAGTATGGCATTCTTATAACCAAAAGGTCATGAGTTCGAGTCCCTCTACGTACGCTTTCTCGGCTGAGCCTGTCACCTTGTGTGGTTTACCTTCTGCGTTGGTTTGCAGGCTATCGCGTCAGACTGAGAGTTTACCCTGTGCGCACTCATTGCACTCTGAGTAGCGGCTGCGGGTTCCCTCCGAAAAAAAAAGTGGTAAGTCATTCCGTATGAGAGAAATAATTATGAAATTTAATATTACATCAATTCATATTCAGTTTTATCAATTTGATAAGAAGAGAAAATATTAGGAATACGAAACATTTGTTAATTAAAGGAGTTAATTAATTGCAATATAATATTGTGTAATAACTGATACTCATAGTTAAGATTAGTAAAGTGGTGGGGTGTAAGGTGTCACATAATAGAGGATAATTATATAAATTGTGGAGTTAATATATGTAATATATAAAGCACCATTTCTTTTTGGGAAATAGGCTAATGATTGAATCAATCATTACCTGATTGCGGTATTTTGTCTCTTTATTTAAAATACCCCCATACGAACATTGTTGTGACTGATAACGCGCATACGAACATTGTTGTGACTAATAACTTCACTAAGAAATCTATAGAATTATCATTGGCGTCGTTTGTGGGAAAAATGATTGGTACCTGAAATCATTTTTCAAAAATCAAAGTATAATTCTTAAACGATGTGAGAGTAAAGGATACATAAATGTAAGAAAAGCGAGAGTCCGGTACAAAAAATCTTGTTACTGGAGACTTGTCTGGAGATGTACTGGTTGAGGATAAAATAATAGATGACAGAAACAACAATGACCGACATGTCAAGGAGCTGCTAGCAGAATCTGTCTTAGTAGCTCGACAAAAAGAACTTTGGAAAGACATTAAAAGATTGAATGTTGAAAAGGAAGCAATAGTGAGTTTACGGAAACATTAATTCAGAGGCCCAAAGAGAACATATAATTGATAGAGAGCACATGGATGATGTTCATCGGATCGATGAGAGGCATCACAGAAAAATAAATTATTGTTAAAAAAGAAGAGTGAAATCTAAACATTGTTATGAGTTAACATAATCTAGTGAATATTCATCTTACAGTTCGGTTTTTTTTTGTTCGGAGAAATATAATCGACGCCCAAAATATTACAAGAGAAAAGATGTGAGGAGGAAAAAAGATGGTCCTTAGACATTTTATAGAGCCAAAGGTTCGAAGAGAGAAAATGATAAATAAGAGAAAAAATGACTTGGCTTCGAGGAGCAAGATAGGCTTGTGAATATAGCTAGACGGGAACAAACAACTCCACATATGCAGATTCCTTCTGGAAGTCGTAATTTTGAATATCGTGTAAGCAATCAATTCACATATCCATTTGAAGAATGTTTATACACTACATTGAATGATGGCCCATGGGGTAATGCGTATAAAATGGGCCATAATTGGAGATCATCTCCCTTCTCACTAAAAATTCTTTTAGGTCGGTCATAATTGGAGATCATCTACCTTTTCAATAAAACTTCTTTCAGGTCATCTGCCAAAATGGTTTGATATTTTCAAGCTGGAAATGTTTGGTGGAACGCAAGATCCGGATAGCCATATAGAATAATTCAAGAATCTCATGATCAAATACGACGATAATGATAAACTGTTATGCAGAGCTTTCTCCCACACATTTAAGAACACGACTTTAAAGTGGTACAATCATTTGCCTAAGGGTTATATTAAGAGGTTTGATATATTTTGGATTATGTTTCGTCAGCATTTCGTGGGTAGCAAAAGATTATGTGTGAATGATGATACAATTATTTACTCCAGGAAGAAAGTGTGAGAGAATCTTAAGAATTATACGAATCGTTTTATTAAGGCTAAGACTGACATGGGAAGTTGTGAAGATAAAGTGGTGTTACTTGCTTTCCGAATGTGACTTCTCTCCGGAATAATGAAAGATAATGATGTAGAGAGGCAAGCTATGACATTTGAGGATTTGTTGGATCAAGTGGAGAAAAGAATTGTGGTGGAGGAAATTCAAATGTCGGAAATGAATACTTTAGCACAGTTTGAGAAAAATCAATTCCATTAGAATTTGATGGCAGCGCATAACAATTTACATTCAACAACTGGTTGTTCGAGCTTGTGCACCAACTCAAACATCAACACAAATACCTTCAAAGCCAAAAATGAATACACAGGTTGCGAATACACAGCAATATGCCCGTCCTATATCTAATAAATAGATCCGACCAGCACATTTCGTCGAGCTGATATAGTGTGTAACAACAATTTTTGAAAGAATACGTCTGCACATACAGTTCTGCAAGCCATTTCTGATACATATACGAGGGAGAGTAGAAGAAATAGGTACTTTAAGTATCATGAGGGTATTGGGCATGTCACAACGAATAGTGTGGCATTGAAAAAGAGAGATAAATGCCTTGATAAAAAATGAAAATCTAACAACATTTGCGAATAAGAACTCTATTACCTTTATGAATCAAGAAAAAGTTATAATGGTTTCAGAACCTATTGAATCTATTAATGCATTTGACATTTCCATAAAATATTTGGGTCTGAAGCCACCGAAGAATAACTTATTGATCGTGGAAGAACCATTTTTAAGGGGAAAGTTAGTGAACTATGTGTTTTCTTTGAATCACTAACAATTTTTGGAGGAGATATTATTACAAGGACATCAAATTATTCTCGAAAAAGACACATTTTCAGCTTCGCAACTCAGGTAGAGGCGGGTACTTCACCCCACTTGTACATAATCTATTTCTGATACTTTTTTTTGAAGATGATGATATGAGGGATGTAGATGGTCCACATGAGGATGCGATAGTTATTGTAGCAAAAATTGTCGGGGATGAGATACGAAGAATTTTGGTTTATACTGACAGTTCCGCTAACATTATGTTCGTGACTACTTATAA
Organism: Limnanthes douglasii subsp. nivea; assembly: GCA_036936605.1. Classification (NCBI taxonomy): domain Eukaryota; kingdom Viridiplantae; phylum Streptophyta; class Magnoliopsida; order Brassicales; family Limnanthaceae; genus Limnanthes; species Limnanthes douglasii. Next base: position 1,447,430 of record JAUPFV010000001.1, read on the forward strand.
CAAGATAGAAAATCGTCCTACAATTTTTCTGTCAGATCAGACAATTATAGGGTTTAGGTGGGTAACAGCTGAAGTGATAGGAGAATTTGAGGGAATAGTAGAATTAGGTTGTGGACCATTTAAAAAGGTGGTGACAATTTTGTTTATCTTAGTAATGCTTAAACGTCTTATAATACAATTTTTGGAAGGCTTTGACTATCTAGAATACATGTTGTGGCATCAACCATTTACTAATGTTTGAAGTATGTCATGGGAAAGAATGTTGGAATAATTAAAAGCAGTAAAAATATTGCAAAAGAATATTATCGAACGACTCTAGATCCAAATCAAATTAAAGTAGATGAGTCAAAGAAATCATAAGAATCAGCGGGGTGTCCCCCATGGTTCGATCCCGTAGATGATGCGAGGAAGACTTCTAGGTTTATGATCCTAGATGAAGGTTTTCTGGATCATGTGTTTTCCTGGGGAAAGTATTTAAGCATTGGCACAAAATTGTCTCTAAAGGTGAGAGGGAAGATAATTCTGTTCTTATAAAAAAGTTTTTTTTACATGGTGTACAAAATACGTGACAGGGGTTCATGTGGATATCATTTGTCATAGATTAGCTGTTTGAAGCAATGTGCAGCCGATCGTCTAAAATATGAGATATTTTTCCCAAGAAAGGTTTGAGGCTATCATGGCTGAAGTAGATCGTTTAACCAAGGTTAGGCACATATGAGAGTCAACATATCCTTTATGGATTGTTAATTAGTTTTTGATGAAAAAGAAGAATGGTAAATTACGGATGTGTGTGGATTTCACTAATCTAAATAGAGCATGTCCAATAGATCCCTTCCCGGTTCGACGGATAAATCAGCTAGTGGATTCTACTTCGGAGAACCGACTATTCTCATTTATGGATACATATATTGGCTACAATTGATGAGTCCGAATTCAGCATGCTCCCCGGAAGGGCAAATCGGTCTAAGTCTCTCCGAATACCGGACAGGTTAGAAGGACATAAATCGAACAGGTCACTTGGACCGGACAGATTACTTTGAACACTGTAAACTTAAGGCTGTTCGAACTATGACAAAAGTACTAAAAAACCTAAACACTTCCTGACTAAGCTACTTGCTCTCCTGCTTAGAGCTCATGGGTCTTTAAACATGACCCGAAAGCCCATAAGGGCCCAAACATCATACTATAAATACCCAACCACCAGCATTAACTATGGGTAATGAGAATTAACTGCTACCAAGCTGCTTAATTATCTCTCCACCGTTAAACACCCATACACCACCGTTAAACACCCAAACACCACCGTTAAACACCCATACACCACCTTAAAACTCCACTTGAAATTACTAGCCTACCCTCAGACGATTATTATCCACACCAAATTGGCGACTACAGTGGGAGGCGATGGTGCCTGAATCAAGCATTCAAAACCAAGCAAAGAAAGTCTGTCCGAATGAATCCGGACAATCCAGAAGTACCACCAGCTCTGCTCGAAGTGGTGGGAGAGAATGATGAGTACACTGTCGAAGAGCGTGACAGGTTAAGGGGTGAAATAGAAGCTCTGAGGGCTGAAAAGGCCAAGATGGGCATGAAAGAGAAATCCAAAGCATCAGTTGCTCATCACACCGACAACCCCAGAGAGCCCGAGGCTTCGAAAACTCATGTGAGCACTAAAAAGACACATGCCAGTTCTAAAAAGTCTCACCGGTCCAAGCCTGTGGAGAGCTCTGACTCAAGCTCAGAATCTTCAGGTAGCTCTTCGGACAGTGAGGGAAATGAAAAGTCCTTGTCCTCCAGCAGCGATGAGGGTCGAACCAGAAAAAAGCAAAAACAGGTTAAGAAATACTCAAGAAAAGAGACAGACATGGAAGAATGAAAAGGCATATTGGCAAGGGATCATCTCACCACCGGAGGTATACAGACAAGATGCTGATGGATCCCTTTGCTTTCCATGATGAACCAGGTATCTTTGCAACTCCCAATGAGGATACCGTGTTCAGTCGTGGAAGGAATTGGAGGCAGTCTCTACTGTCTTCTAAAATTCTGTCCGGAAACCTCCCCAAGAGGTTTGATAGCACTAAAATGGAGAAGTACGATGGCAGTACTGATCCTGACAATCATCTGGAGCAATTCAAGAACTTCATGATGAACTTTGATGATGATGATAAACTACTCTGTAGGGCATTCTCCCAATCCTTCACGGGGAGTGCTCTGAAATGGTAAAACAGCCTGCCTCAGGGTTGTATTAAAGATTTTGATACGTTTTGGGTGGCCTTTCGAAGGCAGTTTGTAGGGAGTAAGGAACTGAAGGGCAATGGAGACACAATAATCCATTGTGCCGAGGATCCAAATGAGTCCTTGAAAGAATACATAAGTCGTTTTGTGAACACAAAGAATGGGTTGGCTGATTGCTTCAAACAGGTGGCAATAGCATCCCTAAGGCAAGGTTTGAACCCAGGAAATCTGGCTGATTCGGTGACCAGAAAGAAGGCCATGACCTGGGGAGGATTGCTAAATCAAGTTGGCAAACAAATAAACGTTGCTGAAACAAAGAAAACCAGGGTGCACAGACACGTGAGGTCTACCCCAGTGGCACCAACTCCAAATCAAAACCAATCCGGGAACAAAGCAAGAGAAATCGGACAGGGGCATGGTAGGGCAAAAGCTCAGTCTCAGCCAGCTGCTCCTGCTCAAATTCAACAATCTAGAAACAAAAGAGGGCCATGGGTCCAACCGGAGTGGTTCGCAGAGCTCAAAGAAAGTGTGGCCACCATTTTTAATAAAACAAAAGATGAGGCGCATTACCGGAGACCAGCAACCTTGCAGTCTCCCAGAGAGCATCGTAACAACTCCTTTTGCCAATATCACAATGATATTGGCCATACCACTGATGATTGCATAGCATTAAAGCAATAAGTTCAAAACCTGATTGAAAGGGGAAAGTTGGGAGCATACGTTAAGAGAAGAGGAGGCAACAGGCCTGATAACACTCACCGGGTTGGTCCAAGTAATGCTGCCCCAGAGGGGGCCATGGTCATAGTTGAAAGGTTTGATGTGGAATCTGAATACTTGGATCCTGAACCAACTCGAAACAGGGTGGGTGCTATAGACGAATATTCTAGGTCGGTCTCCGGGCTCATTAAATTCTTTGAGTCACTTACAATTTTCGGAGGGGACACTATGACAGCTCCTACTGCTTCTTCGAGAAAGAGGCATGTTCATAATTTAGCCTCCCAGCTAGAAAGAGGCATGACATCTTATCAGTCACCAAACTCATTCCCATTCATTGTCTTTGATGAGGATGATTTGAGAGACATTGCTTGCCCTCATGAGGATGCTTTTGTCATAGGAGCATCTATAGGGGGCAATGAAATAAGGCGAATTCTGGTGGATACTGGAAGCTCAGCCAATATCCTTTTCCTAACCACTTACAAGAAAATGAAAAATCCAGCTGTGATTCAAAAGTCGGACATGTTAATCGTGGGCTTCACAGGCAGCTCAGCCGATGTGATCGGAGAATTAGAAGAAGAGGTGTTATTGGGCAGGGGCCTTTCAAGAAAATGGTTAGAATACTCTTTATCGTGGTGGATTGTCCCACTTGCTATAATGCTATTCTGGGGAGGTCTTGGCTCTCTAGGATGCATGCAGTGGCTTCAACAGTCCACCAGTGCTTAAAGTATGTTGTTCAGGGACAGGTTGGGGTTGTCCGGAGCAGCCAAAAGATTGCAAGAGAGTGCTATGCCACTGCCCTGGCTCCTCGAACGCTGGGGGCAGTCCGTATAAATGATCAATAGCAGTTTGATGGCCTTTCTGGGGGTGAGGGTGAAATTGATGACCCCAGAGAGACCCCTGGAGTGTTGATTCCAATTGAAGAGGTTGAAACGCACTGTTTGGAAGAAGGCAAGAGTGTCAAGATAGGGTCCAAGATGCCACCAATGTTGAAAGAAGAGATGTTGAAATTTTTGAAAGACGATCAGCACGTTTTTGCTTGGAGCAATGCTGATGTTACTGGAGTTCCATCAGAAGTGATATCCCATCACCTATCTGTCCGGAGAGATGTAGCACCAGTGGTTCAAAAGAGAAGAGCTTTCTCAAAAGCGAAGGCTGATGTCATAGTACAAGAGGTTGACAGACTCACAAAGATAGGGCACATTAAAGAATCTCAATACCCTTTGTGGACTGCCAATCCTGTCCTGGTAAAAAAGAAAAATGGCAAATGGCGCATGTGCATTGACTTCACAGATCTCAATAGAGCTTGCCCAAAATATTTGTATCCGGTCCCCCGGATAGATCAGTTAGTAGACTCTACTTCTGGGAACAAGCTGCTTTCCTTTATGGATGCCTTCTCCGGGTACAACCAGATTCAACAAGGCATTTGCTGATCAAATTGGAAGAAATATGGAGGTATATATTGACGATATGATGGTGAAAAGCGTGGATGAGCAGTTGCACTTGTCCGATCTCCAAGAAACTTTTGCCAACTTGGCAAAAGTGAATTTGAAACTAAACCCTGAAAAGTGTGTGTTCGGAATGCAGTCCGGGAAATTCTTAGGGTATATCATAAGTGAGCATGGAATACAGCCCGATCCGGATCAGCTCAATGCCCTATTCCAGATGGAGCCTCCTCGAAACATTAAAGAAGTACAACAATTAACGGGGAGATTAGCTGCCTTGAACAGATTCATCTCCAGGTCTTCGGACAGGTGTGCTCCATTCTTTCAAACTTTGAAGGGTGCAAAGGGGTTCGAGTGGACTCCATAGTGTGATGAAGCATTCAATGAAATTAAGAAACATCTTTCCTCTCCCAAAACGTTGTTCAAACCGGTTGATGGGGAGGCTCTCTTTGTGTATTTGGCCGTTTCAAGTTGTGCCATCAGTGCTATGTTGGTAAGAGAGGTCGATGGGCATCCCCACCCAGTGTACTACATCAGCAAAAGCTTGATTGATGCTGAGAGGCGTTACTTGAAACTCGAAAAACCGGCGTTAGCTCTGGTGATAGCTGCAAGAAAGATGAGGCCTTATTTCCAGGCTCATCCTATCATCGTCCGAACATCTTTCCCTTTAAAGAATGTCCTTCAAAAAGTAGACATTTCAAGCAGAATGACTAAGTGGTCAGTAGAATTGGGGGACTTCGACATAGACTTTGCTCCCCGGACAGCAGTAAAAGCCCAAGCTGTAGCTGATTTTCTGGTTGAATTCCACTCCGATAGGGATTCAGAGCAAGCTGCTGATATAAAAGACAAGAAAATGTGGATTGTCCGAACAGACGGAGGGTCTAGCACCATGGGATGTGGTGCAGGAATATGTCTAACTTCCCCATATGGGGACAGCATGTACCAAGCTATTTGTTTTGCTTTCAGGGCATCTAATAACGAGTCCGAATACGAAGCAGCTATAGCTGGGTTAAAGTTGGCCTACATCTGTGGGGCTAAAAGGGTCAAGCTACTAAGTGACTCCCAGTTGCTTGTCCACCATGCCTTAGGCCAATCTGAGGCTAGAAAGGAGCAGCTGGTAAAGTATTTACTCCTCCTAAAAAATGAAGCGCTAAAGTTTAAAGCTGTTGTCTATGAGCACATTCCCCGGGCAGAAAATGAGCTAGCAGACTCATTGGCAACTATAGCATATACGGAGTCATACCCATGGATCCATGTGCTTGAGAGCCCTTCTATTCAACTTGGTAAGGGTAAAGAAGAGGAAATTTTTGAAATACAAGTGAAACAACCTCAAGACTGGAGATTTCCTCTCTTGCAATATCTCTCCGAAGGTGTTGTGCCTCCAGATAAGTCACAAGCCAGAACATTGAAACACAAAGCTCGTGGTTTCATCATATTGAGAGAAGTATTGTATACAAAGTCCTACAGTAAACCTCTCCTGCGTTGTTTGGGGAATGATGAATCGCAAGTAGTCCTCTCCGAGTTGCATGATGGTGAGGGATCAGCCCATTGTGGATTTAGAGCTTTAACAAGAAGAGTATTACTCTCCGGATACTATTGTCCATCAATCATGAAAGATGTTAAGGAGTTGGTGAGAAGGTGTGACCCATGCCAGAGGTACAACAATGAAATTCATGTACCAGCCATTCCTTTGGAATCAATTTCTGAGCCCATCCCTTTTGCTCGATGGGGGTTGGACTTAGTAGGGCCTCTCCCTGTGGCGTCCGAAGGGCGTAAAACTATAATTGTGGCCATTGACTACTTCTCGAAGTGGATAGAAGCAGCTCCCCTGGCAAGGACAACATCAAAAGCTGTCATAAAATTCATTCTATCCAACATATGTTGCAGATTTGGTGTCCCGCAGAAGATAACAACAGACAATAGACCATAGTTTGACAATAGAGAAATGGAAAGCTTCTGTGCCTCAAGGGGTATACAGCATTGTTTCTCTTCACCTTTCCACCCACAAGCCAATAGGCAAGTTGAAGTGGCTAATAGAACTATACTGTCCGGTTTAAAAGAGAATCTGGAAGGGGCTGCTGGGAAGTGGCCTAGTTATCTACAAGAAGTCTTGTGGGCCTACCAGACAACACCTGGGGCTGCAACACAAGAGTCTCCCTTTGCCTTGGTCTATGGAATGGATGCAGTAGCCCCCATAGAGAAGACACTCCCTTCCTTTCGTGTTCACAACTTCTCCGGACACGCTAATGAGATGGCGATCAGAAATCAACTTGATTTGATAGAAGAAAGACGGGTTAAAGCTCACCTTAGAGTTGCACACTATCAGGGCTTGATGAGAAGCAGATTTGGTTCTAAAGTTAAAAGAAGAGATTTCCAACCAGGGGACAAAGTATTAAGGAAGGTCTTCTTGCATACTAGAGAAAAGCTCTTCGGAAAGCTGGCCCCAACCTGGGAGGGTCCGTATATTGTGGTTGAAAGAATAAAGCCTGGGACTTATTGGTTGGAAGACAAAGATGGCAGGATTTTAACTCACCCTTGGAATATTGAGCATCTTCGGATGTACTTGGAATAACACTTGTGTAAATATTTACTTGTTTGAACTTCCATGTAAATATTTGGGGGCATACTCTTTCCTCCCTGGTGGCACGGGGAGGTTTTAATGAGGTGTCCGGATGGTTCAATAAAATTCGATGCCTTCTTCAAAATTTTCTAAGTATTTTCAAAGTTCTATCTCTTGTTATACTACCCGGGCTGAAATATTTAAGGGCTATTTAAACTCTAGCCAGAGAATTTAAACACTCTCACAATGCAACAACTAAAAGCTACTTAAACTCTAGCTATCTAAACTAAAGCAAACAATAAAGGAAGATGATGGTTGTGCAAAATAAAAATATTCATTGAAAAACTTAAAATTGCCTTGGCCTTCCAAGGACTTGTGAATAAGTCAGGGTACAGCACAAAAAAAACCTGTCCGAACAAGTACCAGACACCATTACAAAAAAGAGTGCCTTGGCCTTCCAAGGACTTTAGTGTGAATAAGAAATAAACTAAGTAAGTCATAAACTAAGGTTGAGCCATTGAAGATGGCTCCCCTTCATCTGCTTTCTTAAAGTCGCTCCCCCCTTCGACTACCTTCTTGCCTTTGGGATCATCCTCCTCTTCACCTGGGCTCTCCCCGGTTTTCTCTTCGTTATCAGATGAGGACCCACTGGAAATTCCTTCTTCGACCATTGTATAATATGGAAGGTCATCATCATCCACATAGAGCCATAAGTCCACCAGGGTCCTCTTCGGGATTTTTTCATGAAAAAGGAGAACCATATCAGACTTCACCCTTTGAACCATTAACTCTTCGCTTTTTATCATCTCCCTCGCATAGGCATTGATCTTGGCCTTGATTGTGGCCTCTTGGTCCCTTAGCAGAGCAGATTTCTCTTCAGCAGCCTAGGTCACTGCATTTTCTAAAGAAATCTTGTGAGTGGTCAGGTTGGTGATAATCTTCTCCTTTGCAGTGGTCTCTCCCCTTGAGATAGTAAGGTTTTTCTCCATACCGGACAGCTTCTCCCGGAGATCTTTTATGGTCTCTTCTAGGGTGGCAACTTTTGTGTTGCTTTCATCTTGGTTCCTCTTCAGCTCCTCATTTGCCTCCTTAAGCAAATCAACATTAGTAGTAGCAGTGCGGAGGTCTTCGGACAGCTTTTCCTTCTCAGACTTGAGGTCTTTGATGGTGTCTGCTTGACTCCGGACTTGTCTTTCCAATGTAAGAACTGGCTGTACATTACTAAGCAAGGAATGGGCTATGATGTCCTTTTCACTAGGGAAAACGAAAGTCTTACCATCGAAGTTGACCGTATTTGAGCTACTTGGAGGAACGTAAGGCCCTACGAATTCATCTCTGGGAAGGCCAAGGAAATACTCACCAAGCCCAGCTAGACCAGTGATGTCCATTCCATCGAGGTTGAGGTCTCCCCCTTCTATCTCATCGGTGTGAAAGTCTCTTGGAATCTCTTCGGCCAGAGTTGGGTCAGAGGGGTCAGTGGGGAAAGAAGGCTCCGGATCCCGGAGAGCGAGCTCATCTCCTTGGGAAGTCTTCTTCTTCTTGGATTCCCGATCAGCGCCTTCACTTAATTTCTTGCGAGTCCTCTTGGGAGCCCTTGGAGGTTTTGGGAGGTCCACTTCCTGCCTTTCGATCTCCTGCTCCACCACCTGCAAAAGGGCTGCATCAATTTGAACCTGGGCCGGCCCCTCCGGGACTGTTGGGGCATCCTTCTCAGCATCGCTCGCCACCTTTTTGCCTTTTCTCCTGCCTTTCATTTTGCTTGGGGCTTTGGCCCGGGCAGGCAGGTAGAGTGTCCCATCTAGTTCGTGGGACCTTCTAAGCACAGTGTCTTCATCGGGCTGGGTGGTGAGCTCCTCCCAAGTTAGGTCTCTTCAACCTGTGGTGTTCCATAGGTGAGACCTTGCCAGATTTCCAGGAGTGAAGGCCTTGTGGAATCGATTCTCCCAGTTCTCTGCGGCCCAAGCATTGATTTTGCCACAGGTAGTCTGTCCGGCCTTCAAATAGTCCCCGAACTCCTTTGGCAGCTCTGTTAGAACAAAAGAGAAACTGGTTAATTTGAACTAACTTTAAAAAAAACGGACAGAAATTTAAAGTGAGAAACTTACGATCACTCCTCCACCTACTCCTGAGGAGGCTTGGGTTCTCTCCGGCCTTGATTTTCTTGCCGTTTTCCCAGACACCACTGACAAACAAGAATTGGCTCATCCATTTGCTCTCTGACTCTAAGAGATCATCAACAGCCTTGAGATCATTCCCCATATTGAAATGGTAGAAGGGGAATTGGTGGTGCTTGCAAAGGTTGGCCACTGCTGCGAACTCTTCCATAGGAAGAGGGATCCCAGACAACCTAGATGCCATGATACATGACATCAAAGTGAACCAGCCATTGGGGCTCAGCTGAGTTGGGCAGAGCTTGACCAGGTGGAAGTATCGTACGATCTCCAGGTCCAGTGGGAACCTGAGTCCCCAATTAAATAGCTCCGTAAAGAAGACTATTTCATTTCGTTTACAGTCCATAGGGGTCTCCGGATCAATGGGGATCCTTATCTTCACATTTTCGGGGATCCCCTATTTTGTGCGCATTCGACCCCAGTCAGAAGTATGGATGAATGCATACTTGGTCTTCTGCAAGGCCAAGAGGTACTTGAGCTCAACTCTGTGAAAGCACGGCCCCACTTTCCCCTCAAGGCACTCCGGCAGGTCCGGATGCCTCAAATACAGATTTCCTTGCCTTTTTTGGCAACAACAACAGCAGTATCAGTCTGTCCGGAGGACTCGGACTCAAAAGGGACCTCTTCACCAGAGTGCTCCATTCTCTCCTCCATAATCGTTGGGGGAACTTCTGTGGTAGTGGTCCGGGGAGGGTTGAAGCTTGGCACAGCCTGGCTTCCGGACTGCTAACTTTCTGTGTTCTTCTGACTTCTCACCTCAGGTTGGGGTTCAGAGGCAGAAGTCGCTCTGGGGAGTACCGGGCTGCTGGCCTCCGGACCGGATGGCCTCTCTCGGGGAGCTCTAATGGGCACTCCAGACCCAAAATCACTATTTTTTGCCCCCGATTTTGAGGGAGTATTCTTGGAAGCTAGTCCCTTAACTAACCGGCTTGGCCTCTTAATAACTAGTTTCTCCGGAGAGTGATCAGAATCAGATCCCATAGCTATAAAAGGATAGGGTTTCCTAACACTTGTAGCTGTAACTCCTGGCTCAACAGCAGGTATTGACTCCTGGACTGAGGAACCAGAGACTATGGGTGAAAGGGTGGATTGAAAGAGTTTTTTTGGGCTTAGTACCTTTGGAGGAGGATGAGCCTCGATCCGACTCTGTAACAGAGGCAACCGGTCTCTCAACAGGTGATGATGGTAGCCCTGCTGCTATTCGCCTTTCCTTCTCGACCTTTTGCGCTTTCTCCAACTCCGAAAGGTTGAGTCAACCACCTTTGATCAATGTTGTTCTTGCTGTAAACATAAACTGCCCAGGAAATTTTTTGTTTTAGAGAGAGAAAGCTCTGAGTAAATTTGCAGAGTAAATGTGAAAGAGATGGTAAAACAGTGGAAAATGAGTGTGAATTTATAGTAGATTTGAAAAAAGAAGTTGATTCCTAGGAGAATTCGAAAAGTTGGGCAATGATTAAAAGACGGCGCTGATGTCACTATTGGTAATTAAAGAGGTTACTTGTTGAAGAAGGTGGTGCAAAATTCAAGGTGAAAAAACGACTGGAGTGACCAATCAGAGAGCGACACGTGTCCCACTAAATCTGGCAAAAACTGTTTTGAATTCGTAAAGCTTAACCTGTCCGGGTATACCCACAGTTCTGTCCGAATTGAGAACCACTTCATACATCAGACTGTTTTTCAGTTCTTTGATAAGAATACTTGCTCAAACACCTAAAAAAGGGGCTCCTGATGAGTCCGAATTCAGCATGCTCCCCGGAAGGGCAAATCGGTCTAAGTCTCTCCGAATACCGGACAGGTTACAAGGACATAAATCGAACAAGTCACTTGGACCGGACAGATTACTTTGAACACTGTAAACTTAAGGCTGTTCGAACTATGACAAAAGTACTAAAAAACCTAAACACTTCCTGACTAAGCTACTTGCTCTCCTGCTTAGAGCTCATGGTTCTTTAAACATGACCCGAAAGCCCATAAGGGCCCAAACATCATACTATAAATACCTAACCACCAGCATTAACTATGGGTAATGAGAATTAACTACTACCAAGCTGCTTAATTATTCTCCACCGTTAAACACCCATACACCACTGTTAAACACCCAAACACCACCGTTAAACACCCATACACCACCTTAAAACTCCACTCGAAATTACTAGCCTACCCTCAGACGATTATTATCCACACCAACAATCATATCCAAATTGATCCAAAGGATCAGGAAAGCATCACATTCAACACTGAAAGAGGTTTACACTGCTACAAGGTTATACCTTTTCGGTTGAAAAATGTTGGAGCCACTTATCAACGCTTAGTAAACAAAGTTTTTGAGACTCAGATCGGGAGAAATGTTAAAGTTTATATCGATGATATGTTAGTAAAATTTTTGAGGGACGAGGACCACTTTGCAAATCTAGAAGAAACTTTCGCTAACTTGACAAATATAAACTTAAAATTAAATCCAGAAAATTGTATATTCTGAGTGCGATCGAGAAAGTTTGGGTACATAATCAGTGAGCGTGGAATAGAAGCTAATCTTATACAATTAAATGTTTTGAGCACTATTGATGCAGACAGATTAGCGCTAGAATTTACGAAGACATGCGATCACCCGAAGAATACAGCGAATTGAAAGTTTCGGAGCTCCTGGTGTTCGATTTTGACCCACAGCACCTTATTTCGAAGGGAACGACTCCACGAGTTGAAGTCACCAGTTATGCTCATGATATATGACGTTTTTTGGGCATTCGAAGTCGTTTACTAATGTTATTTCGAAATTTTATTACTTTTGGGAATTTTCATAATTTTCGTATTAGGGTTTTCATTCGAACCCTTATTTAAACAGACTTTGTTTACAATGTAAGGGAGTTGAATTTTGATAAAGAAAATTAGGGTTTCCCCTATATTGGCTTCTCTGCGTTTACTCTGTATCAACTATCGTACCATCTCAAATGATGAAAGAAGTACAAATTTTGACACGGAGATTGACAATTTTGAATAGATTTATATCTCGGCCATCGGATAAGTGTGCTCCTTTTTTCCAGTGTTGAGACAAGTAAATTGTTTTAACTTGACCCAAGAATGTTCAGAAACATTTCATCGAATTCAATAATATTTATCTTGCCATAAATTTTGACAAATCCAAATCCGGTATGAAAAATTATGTATTTATTTAACGTTTTCAGATTATGTTGTATGTGCCGTTTTGATTTGAGAAAAAGGTTTTTTCCCAAGAATAGGTTATTATATCAGTAAAAAACATCGGATGTAGAAAAGTTAGAAAAGTTGTCCCTCTCACTAGTAACTGTTGCTTATTTTCAAGCTCACTATATCATCGTACAAACATCTTTCCATTAAAAAATATGTTACAAAGGCCTGATGTATCAAGAATAATGACCTAATGGTCGGTTGAATTCAGAGATTTTGATATTAAATTTGAACCTAGGACTCCAATTAAAGTACAAGTCTTAGCAGATTTCATAGTAGAATTTCATTCCGAAGGGTCAGATATGAAGGTAGATGTAAAACATTTTGAGTCATAGTGGACAGTCCAAACAGATGAGGGTTCAAGTGTATCCGGATGCAAGGCAGGTTTGTAGTTTATTTCTCCAGAGGGAATTTCCATGCATCAAGCTACCCGTTTCGGGTTTAAAACGTCGAACAATGAGGCACAGTATGAAGGCCGTTTTGGAAGGATTGAGACTTTCTCATATATATGGGGAAAAAAACGTTACACTGATACGTGACTCACAACTTCTTATAAATCATGCATCTGGTCAATCCGAAGCTAGTAAAGATCATTTAGTGAAGTATTTGAGGTCGTTAAAGGCTTTAACATTAGTCTTTGAAAACATCAGATACAAACATGTTCATAAGGCTAGAAATTATGTGGCTGATTCTTTGGCTACTGCTTTGTATTCTAAGGAATACCTTAGATTATCACACAAAAACATCCTTGGATAACTAAGGGATCTGAGTTAGTAGAAGCTTCCGTCGAATCTTTTCAAATTTCTACAAGTACAATAAAATATTAGATGAGTAAAATTAAAGAGTTCTTGGTAATTGATATTTTACCGATTGACAAAAAAATGGCCAAAAGAATACAGTTTAAGGCATATGGCTATATGGTCCTCGAAGATATCTTATACAAAAATTCTTTTAGCAAGCCTTTACTTCGATGCCACGGAGAAAATGAATCACAAATGATATTGTCAGATTGTATGATGCAGAAGGATTCGCATATTATGGGTACAAAACTTTGATACGGAGAGTTCTTCCGGCAGGGTATTACTAACCTACAATCGCCTTAGATTTCAAAGAGTAAGTTCAAAAAATTTGTACTTGCCAAAGATTTTCTAACACAATTCATGTACCGGGAGGGCCTCTTGAATAAATATACGTGTCATTATATTTCGATCAATAGCGCAATGATCTGGTCAGACCATTATCGTTGGCATCAAGAGGATGACAGACAATTGGCGCAGTAGACTATTTTTATAAGTAGGTGGAAGCCGAACCATTAGCAGGCTCAACAACTAAGGACGTGATCAGGTTCATTGTTTCTAATATTTGTTGTCGTTTTGGGGTTCCAAGGAAATTGACGATGAATAATGGGTCACAGTTTGACAATAAGGAGATGAATGCTTTTTGTTATGGTAAAGGAATACAATAATTCTTCTCGGCACCTTTCAATCCAAAAGTAAACGAACAAGTCGAGGTTACTAATCTATCAAATCTTGATGGGCTGAGTAAGAATTTGGAATGCAAGACTGGGAAATAGCCGGTTTATTTACATGAAGTCTTATGGGTATAGAACTACCCCTCGAACATTAACCTAAGAGTCTCCGTTTCCGCTAGTCTATGGGATATATGTTGTTGTGCCTGATGAGTCTGAATTCAGCATGCTCCCCGGAAGGGCAAATCGGTCTAAGTCTCTCCGAATACCGGACAGGTTACAAGGACATAAATCGAACAGGTCACTTGGACCGGACAGATTACTTTGAACACTGTAAACTTAAGGCTGTTCGAACTATGACAAAAGTACTAAAAACCTAAACACTTCCTGACTAAGCTACTTGCTCTCCTGCTTAGAGCTCATGGGTCTTTAAACATGACCCGAAAGCCCATAAGGGCCCAAACATCATACTATAAATACCCAACCACCAGCATTAACTATGGGTAATGATAATTAACTGCTACCAAGCTGCTTAATTATCTCTCCACCGTTAAACACCCATACACCACCGTTAAACACCCATACACCACCGTTAAACACCCATACACCACCGTTAAACACCCAAACACCACCGTTAAACACCCATACACCACCTTAAAACTCCACTTGAAATTACTAGCCTACCCTCAGGCGATTATTATCCACACTAAATTGGCGACCACAGTGGGAGGCGACGGTGCCTGAATCAAGCATTCAAAACCAAGCAAAGAAAGTCTGTCCGAATGAATCTGAACAATCCAGAAGTACCACCAGCTCTGCCCGAAGTGGTGGGAGAGAATGATGAGTACACTGTCAAAGAGCGTGATAGGTTAAGGGGGTGAAATAGAAGCTCTGAGGGCTGAAAAGGCCAAGATGGGCATGAAAGAGAAATCCAAAGCATCAGTTGCTCATCACACCGACAACCCCATAGAGCCTGAGGCTTCGAAAACTCATGTGAGCACTAAAAAAACACATGCCAGTTCTAAAAAGTCTCACCGGTCCAAGCCTGTGGAGAGCTCTGACTCAAGCTCAGAATCTTCAGGTAGCTCTTCGGACAGTGAGGGAAATGAAAAGTCCTTGTCCTCCAGCAGCGATGAGGGTCGAACCAGAAAAAAGCAAAAACAGGTTAAGAAATACTCAAGAAAAAGAGACAGACATGGAAGAATGAAAAGGCATATTGGCAAGGGATCATCTCACCACCGGAGGTATACAGACAAGATGCTGATGGATCCCTTTGCTTTCCATGATGAACCAGGTATCTTTGCAACTCCCAATGAGGATACCATGTTCAGTCGTGGAAGGAATTGGAGGCAGTCTCCACTGTCTTCTAAAATTCTGTCCGGAAACCTCCCCAAGAGGTTTGATAGCACTAAAATGGAGAAGTACGATGACAGTACTGATCCGGACAATCATCTGGAGCAATTCAAGAACTTCATGATGAACTTTGATGATGATGATAAACTACTCTGTAGGGCATTCTCCCAATCCTTCACGGGGAGTGCTCTGAAATGGTACAACAGCCTGCCTCAGGGTTGTATTAAAGATTTTGATACGTTTTGGGTGGCCTTTCGAAGGCAGTTTGTAGGGAGTAAGGAAATGAAGGGCAATGGAGACACAATAATCCATTGTGCCCAGGAGCCAAATGAGTCCTTGAAAGAATACATAAGTCGTTTTGTGAACACAAAGAATGGGTTGGCTGATTGCTTCGAACAGGTGGCAATAGCATCCCTAAGGCAAGGTTTGAACCCAGGCAATCTGGCTGATTCGGTGACCAGAAAGAAGGCCATAACCTGGGGAGGATTGCTAAATCAAGTTGGCAAACAAATAAACGTTGATGAAACAAAGAAAACCAGGGTGCACAGACAGGCGAGGTCAACCTCAGTGGCACCAACTCCAAATCAAAACCAGTCCGGGAATAAAGCAAGAGAAACCGGACAGGGGCATTGTAGGGCAAAAGCTCAGTCTCAGCCAGCTGCTCCTGCTCAAATTCAACAATCCAAAAACAAAAGAGGGCCATGGGTCCAACCGGAGTGGTTCGCAGAGCTCAAAGAAAGTGTGGCCACCATTTTTGATAAAACAAAAGATGAGGTGCATTACCGGAGACCAGCAACCTTGCAGTCTCCCAGAGAGCATCGTAACAACTCCTTTTTCCAATATCACAATGATATTGGCCATACCACTAATGATTGCATAGCATTGAAGCAAGAAGTTCAAAACCTGATTGAAAGGGGAAAGTTGGGAGCATACGTTAAGAGAAGAGGAGACAACAGGCCTGATAACACTCACCGGGTTGGTCCAAGTAATGCTGCCCCGGAGGGGGCCATGGTCATAGTTGAAAGGTTTGATGTGGAATCTGAATACTTGGATCCTGATCCAACTCGAAACAGGGTGGGTGCTATAGAGGAATATTCTAGGTCGGTCTCCGGGCTCATTAAATTCTTTGAGTCACTTACAATTTTCGGAGGGGACACTATGACAGCTCCTACTGCTTCTTCGAGAAAGAGGCATGTTCATAATTTAGCCTCCCAGCTAGAAGGAGGCATGACATCTTATCAGTCACCAAACTCATTCCCATTCATTGTCTTTGATGAGGATGATTTGAGAGACATTGCTGGCCCTCATGAGGATGCTGTTGTCATAGGAGCATCTATAGGGGGCAATGAAATAAGACGAATTCTGGTGGATACTGGAAGCCCAGCTAATATCCTTTTCCTAACCACTTACAAGAAAATGAAAAATCCAGCTGTGATTCAAAAGTCGGACAGGTCAATCATGGGCTTCACAGGCAGCTCAGCCGATGTGATCGGAGAATTTGAAGAAGAGGTTTTATTGGGCAGGGGCCCTTTCAAGAAAATGGTTAGAATACTCTTTATCGTGGTGGATTGTCCCACTTGCTATAATGCTATTCTGGGGAGGTCTTGGCTCTCTAGGATGCATGCAGTGGCTTCAACAGTCCACCAGTGCTTAAAGTATGCTGTTCAGGGACAGGTTGGGGTTGTCCGAGCAGCCAAAAGATTGCAAGAGAGTGATATGCCACTGCCCTGGCTCCTCGAACGCTGGGGGTAGTCCGTATAAATGATCAATAGCAGTTTGATGGCCTTTTTGGGGGTGAGGGTGAAATTGATGACCCCAGAGAGACCCCTGGAGTGTTGATTCCAATTGAAGAGGTTGAAACGCACTGTTTGGAAGAAGGCAAGAGTGTCAAGATAGGGTCCAAGATGCCACCAATGTTGAAAGAAGAGATGTTGAAATTTTTGAAAGACCATCAGCACGTTTTTGCTTGGAGCAATGCTGATGTTACTGGAGTTCCATCAGAAGTGATATCCCATCACCTATCTGTCCGGAGAGATGTAGCACCAGTGGTTCAAAAGAGAAGAGCTTTCTCAAAAGCGAAGGCTGATGTCATAGTACAAGAGGTTGACAGACTCACAAAGATGGGGCACATTAAAGAATCTCAATACCCTTTGTGGACTGCCAATCCTGTCCTGGTAAAAAAGAAAAATGGCAAATGGCGCATGTGCATTGACTTCACAGATCTCAATAGAGCTTGCCCAAAATATTTGTATCCGGTCCCCCGGATAGATCAGTTAGTAGACTCTACTTCTGGGAACAAGCTGCTTTCCTTTATGGATGCCTTCTCCGGGTACAACCAGATTCAAGTAGATCCAAAAGATCAAGAGCATACCACGTTTGTCACTGATAGGGGTCTACATTGTTATAAGGTGATGCCATTTGGTTTGAAAAATGATGGGGTACTTATCAAAGGCTAGTCAACAAGGCATTTGCTGATCAAATGGGAAGAAATATGGAGGTATATATTGACTATATGATGGTGAAAAGCATGGATGGGCAGTTGCACTTGTCCGATCTCCAAGAAACTTTTGCCAACTTGGCAAAAGTGAATTTGAAACTAAACCCTGAAAAGTGTGTGTTCGGAGTGCAGTCCGGGAAATTCTTAGGGTATATCATAAGTGAGCATGGAATACAGGCCGATCCGGATCAGCTAAATGCCCTATTCCAGATGGAGCCTCCTCGAAAGATTAAAGAAGTACAACAATTAACGGGGAGATTAGCTGCCTTGAACAGATTCATCTCCAGGTCTTCGGACAGGTGTGCTCCATTCTTTCAAACTTTGAAGGGTGCAAAGGGGTTCGAGTGGACTCCACAGTGTGATGAAGCATTCAATGAAATTAAGAAACATCTTTCCTCTCCCAAAACTTTGTTCAAACCGGTTGATGGGGAGGCTCTCTTTGTGTATTTGGCCGTTTCAAGTTGTGCCATCAGTGCTGTGTTGGTAAGAGAGGTCGATGGGCATCCCCACCCAGTGTACTACATCAGCAAAAGCTTGATTGATGCTGAGAGGCGTTACTTGAAACTCGAAAAACTGGCGTTAGCTCTGGTGATAGCTGCAAGAAAGATGAGGCCTTATTTCCAGGCTCATCCTATCATCGTCCGGACATCTTTCCCTTTAAAGAATGTCCTTCAAAAAGCAGACATTTCAAGCAGAATGACTAAGTGTTCAGTAGAATTGGGGGACTTCGACATAGACTTTGCTCCCCGGACAGCAGTAAAAGCCCAAGCTGTGGCTGATTTTCTGGTTGAATTCCACTCCGATAGGGATTCAGAGCAAGCTGCTGATATAAAAGACAAGAAAATGTGGATTGTCCGAACAGACGGAGGGTCTAGCACTATGGGATGTGGTGCAGGAATATGTCTAACTTCCCCATATGGGGACAGCATGTACCAAGCTATTTGTTTTGCTTTCAGGGCATCTAATAACGAGTCCGAATACGAAGCAACTATAGCTTGATTAAAGTTGGCCTACATCTGTGGGGCTAAAAGGGTCAAGCTACTAAGTGACTCCCAGTTGCTTGTCCACCATGCCTTAGGCCAATCTGAGGCTAGAAAGGAGCAGCTGGTAAAGTATTTACTCCTCCTCAAAAATGAAGCGCTAACGTTTAAAGCTGTTGTCTATGGGCACATTCCCCGGGCAGAAAATGAGCTAGCAGACTCATTGGCAACTATAGCATATACAGAGTCATACCCATGGATCCATGTGCTTGAGAGCCCTTCTATTCAACTTGGTAAGGGTAAAGAAGAGGAAATTTTTGAAATACAAGTGAAACAACCTCAAGACTGGAGATTTCCTCTCTTGCAATATCTCTCCGAAGGTGTTGTGCCTCCAGATATGTCACAAGCCAGAACATTGAAACACAAAGCTCGTGGTTTCATCATATTGAGAGAAGTATTGTATAAAAAGTCCTACAGTAAACCTCTCCTGCGTTGTTTGGGGAATGATGAATCGCAAGTAGTCATCTCCGAGTTGCATGATGGTGAGGGATCAGCCCATTGTGGATTTAGAGCTTTAACAAGAAGAGTATTACTCTCTGGATACTATTGGCCATCAATCATGAAAGATGCTAAGGAGTTGGTGAGAAGGTGTGACCCATGCCAGAGGTACAACAATGAAATTCATGTACCAGCCATTCCTTTGGAATCAATTTCTGAGCCCATCCCTTTTGCTCGATGGGGGTTGGACTTAGTAGGGCCTCTCCCTGTGGCGTCCGGAGGGCGTAAACCTATAATTGTGGCCATTGACTACTTCTCGAAGTGGATAGAAGCACTAATTATAGAGCATGTCCAATAGATCCCTTCCCGGACCACTAATCTAAATAGAGCATGTCCAATAGATCCCTTCCCGGTTCGACGGATAAATCAGCTAGTGGATTCTACTTCGGAGAACCGACTATTCTCATTTATGGATACATATATTGGCTACAATTGATGAGTCCGAATTCAGCATGCTCCCCGGAAGGGCAAATCGGTCTAAGTCTCTCCGAATACCGGACAGGTTACAAGGACATAAATCGAACAGGTCACTTGGACCGGACAGATTATTTTGAACACTGTAAACTTAAGGTTGTTCGAACTATGACAAAAGTACTAAAAAACCTCAACACTTTCTGACTAAGTTACTTGCTCTCCTGCTTAGAGCTCATGGGTCTTTAAACATGACCCGAAAGCCCATAAGGGCCCAATCATCATACTATAAATACCCAACCACCAGCATTAACTATGTGTAATGAGAATTAACTGCTACCAAGCTGCTTAATTATCTCTCCACAGTTAAACACCCATACACCACCGTTACACACCCATACACCACCGTTAAACACCCAAACACCACCGTTAAACACCCATACACCACCTTAAAACTCCACTTGAAATTACTAGCCTACCATCAGGCGATTATTATCCACACTAGTGCCATCCAAAGTAATCTTCCATTCATATCGAGTCAATGAATATTCCGAAGAATGCAACGATAAGGGAAAGCACATAAAGCTAGATTTAATAGAAGAAAATAGAATAATAGCACAATTGAACTCTTTACGCTATCAAACTTTGGTGAGGAGTCGATACACTTCTAAAGTTAGACGACGAGAATTTAAATTAGGGGACAAGGTATTGAGAAAAGTGCTTCTTCATACGAAAGAAAAACGATTTGGCAAGATAGGGCCTAATTAAGAGGGTTCATACATGGTAACTAAGATGGTAAAACTGTGGACGTATCGACTCAAAGATAAAGAAGGTATAAATATTTATCACCCGTGGATTATTAAGCATCTTAAATTATATTTGAAATGAATGTAAAAGTTTGTATATATGTTTGAAAATTTGTAGAGAACAATATGCTGGAATATTATTAAGCAAGATCTATATAATGATATGAAATCCTTTATCAAAGGCCAAGACATTCCAAATGGCATCTTAGCCACTGGAATCCGCTTAATACCTAAATTAGAAAAGCCTTATTACTGGAATCAATATAGGCCAATAAGTCTTTGTTCAATGTTAAACAGAATTATGTCTAAACTGTTAAATAATAGACTATCTTCCATATTTCCTAAAATGATTGCTGAAATGCCGAGTGCATATGTCAAAGACAGATGAATTCATGTAAATATATTAATTTCAAATGAACTAGTGCATGATATTGGAAGAAAGACACAAGCTGGGAATATAATCATCAAGGTGGACATGTCTAAGGCATTCGACAACCTCTCTCACAGCTTTATTTTGAAAGTTTTACACTACTATGGATTCAACAACAAAGGAATCTGTCTAGTGGGTAACATTATTAAATCTGTACATGTATTTATCCTTATAAATGGAGAATCAATAGACTTTTTCAAAATTAAAAGGGGTGTTAGACAAGGGGATCCACTGTCCCTTAGACTCTTTATACTGGTTGAAGAGCTTCTGTAAGAGGTTAAAATGTTATGTTTACTAATGACAGATCCTTAAGATTTTATAACAGAAGTTAAATGATAAACCCGAAATACAAAACATTTCTTCGAAACCCTTCGGATGATGGATCATGAAATGAAGATAGACCTTCCCCTAGAGGATGAGGGAGTTAAGATCGATGAGAAGCATGTTCACACATCACATATAAATAATGAAACCAAAGAAAAAATTCTCATGCAAGAGGAGCAAGAACAATTGTGAGGAGAAATTGAGGCTTTGAGACCCCAAAGATAAACTGAGAAGGATCCGGTGAGGAAGATTTCATCAGAGTATCAAAAATATGATTAACGAGATGATAATCCAAAACATAATCTGAAGAGGTGCCAAGAGTACCAATCTTTAAAAGACCCTCAGGCTTCTAAAAACAATAGCGAGGTAAACATTATTCTAGTGCTTTGGATTCTACCGAGGGCTCTACATTAGAGTCATAAATTTCCTCGTCCTCTTCGAGAAGTGATCATTATCATAAGAAAAAGAAAAAATACACAGAGCAAAGCACCGATCTAAGAAATATTCGAATATATACCACAAGTCTAGTAAGCAAGATTCTTTAAGAAAGACGACGTAGCGAAAGGGTAAAGAGAAAAAGAAAGTATATCATGAAAAGATGAAAATGATCAGCTGATCATAACATAAACCGCTTGTTGAGTGATCAATTTTAAGTTCAGTCTGATCCATATATTTTTGCCACTGCTAGTGCAAATCACATGTTCAATTAGGAACACAACTGCAGGCAATCGCCTTTATCTGCGAAAATCATGTCCAGACATTTACCTAGGGTTTTTAATATCGTAAATATGGAACAATATGATGGGATCATAGTGTGAATAACCATTTTGAGTAGTTCAAGAATTTTGTGATGATTTTCGATGATGATGATAAGTTATTATATAGAGATATTTCTCAAACCTTCAAGGATAGTACCTTGAAGTGGTATAATAAATTACCACAAGGGTCGATCAAGAACTTTTACATGTTCTGGATGGATTTCCGAAGACAATTTGTGGGGAGAAAATAGCTTATAGGAAATGGAGACACTATAATAAATTTTTGGTAGCACCTCACTGAAACTTTAAAAGATTATACCCACTGTTTTGTGAATACCAAAGATGGCTTGGCAGACTGCTTCAAAGAAGTAGCTATTGTTGCATTTAGACAAGGGTTATTAGCTAGTGAGTTGGCTCATGCAGTTACCCGTAAAAAATGATGACTTGGGTTGGTTTGTTAAACCATGTGGGAAAATAAATCACAGTTAAAGAAACTAAGAGATTAAGACGACCGCGTCTGATAAGGAAGTAGAAATTTAGGGAGTAAAGTGTAAATAATAGAAGTTTAATGGAACAATTTGGTTATGTATTTCTATTTAGGACTAAGGGTAATTTATCCTTTTATATAACCGATTTTGCTTTTGAGCCAAGTTTTAGCGCCTCTATATAAAGGCCATGGCTTAACTAATAAAAGGGTTGAACACTTTTTGATCTAACTCAATTGTGCTCTGACTTTTTCTCTCTAAAAACGTTTTCTCACTCACTAAAACTTACGTATTACTTTTTCATAAGACAACTGTCAGCAATTGAACTCACCAAATTTGCGACTCCACTAGGGAGACTAAAAATCAGTGTCATACCTGTTCGAATTTCAATATAATTTTCCTATTTTTCTCGTTTGAATCCTTATAATGAATCCTGAAAACAATCTGTCACTGCGATCAGCGATAGAAACATTAAAACACGATTTACAACGAAATGAAAACAGACCAGATGGATCTGCTCCGATCCAAGCGCGATCGGATATTGAGATGCGCATGAACCAACTCTTGGATAAAATAAACACGCTGAACGAAAAGTACGAACAAAAATAAAAAGAAATTCACTCGACGAAGCTCAAATCCGAGGTGAGGCAAGTAAACGAGAAAACTGAGATGGGAAATTAGTCTGATCGATCTTCTACTGATCTGCACGTTAGAAGTGAGCAGACGAAAGCGCGCTTAGAAGCTCCAAAAGAACGCTTTTCTTCTCGAAAAGGGAAAAAATCCAAACAAAAATATGTAACCTCTAGTGATGAAGAGGTTGAAAGTTATGCTTTAGTCTTTAAGAGGTATAGGACTTCTTCGAAGGAGGAACCAGAAAAGGAACAACCAAGGAAGCATAAGAAGTAACATAAATCTAAAAGGGACAATATTCCTCGTTGTTGGAGAGAATCTCCTTGGTGTGAGGGCAACACCTCGAATCAATATACAGAGACTGATCGGAATTTGTATGCAGTTATAGGGACTGATGATCAATATGTGCAAGGTATCGATTGGAGGAACTCTCAAATGACAAGTGAGATTCAATCCATAACACTTCCGAAGCATTTTGATATTTTTGAGGTGGAGAAGTTCGATGGGATGCAAGATCCAAATGACCACATTGAACAACTCAAGAATTACATGATGAATTTTGAAGATGATGACCAGCTGGTGTGTCGTGCGTTTTCACAAACTTTCAAAGGAACATCATTAAAATGGTACAACCGGATTCCGAGGGGATCCATTTCAAATTTCAGAGATTTCTACACTGTTTTTCGAAGGTAGTTTGTTGGAAGTAAGGAGATGAGAGCAAACAGAGATACGATTATTCAGTTCAAACAAGCGGTTTGAGAGAAATTAAAAGATTACACAAAGAGGTTTGTTTTGACTAAGAAAAGTTTGGATAATTGTGAAGAGAATGTGGCAATAACAGCTTTTCACCAGGGTTTACTGCCATGGGATCTGGCTATTAAAACGACAAAGAGGACAGCTCTAATCTTTGGAGCATTGATGGCTCAGGTAGAGGATCAGATCAAGGTTGAAGAGTCAACCAGGGTCCGAGGAGTACCAGTTAGTACTTTATAAAAAAATTCGAGTCAGGGTGCCAATAACCAAGGGCAATCCTCGAATGGTAATCAACAGTCACGTCCGAAGAATAATAATTTGCCACCTCGAACTGGTGGATATTTAAATCATGCTACATCCTATAATTACAACAGTACGAGGCCAAATCAGTGGGTTATGCCAGAATATTATACGGACTTGATAGAAAGCATGGCTGCAATTTTTGACAATAACAAAGGCTTCGTAAATTTTATGAAGCCAACTCTAATAAATAGGCTAAGAGAAGAGCGGAATAACAAATATTGTAGGTATCATGAGAATATCAGACATGATACTAATGGGAAGCTGTTGACTTATGTGAAGTCACAAGGGTGCGGGTAAAAAAAATCTAACATTGACTTCGAAGGCTAACCCAACTGTGCCAGCTGAGAATTTAATGATTTTAGATTTGAAGACTTAAGAATTCGATGCCTCTTCGCAATATTTGGATAAAGATCCAAACAGGTTAATCTTGATGTCTGTTGAAGAGCCAATAAAGAAGGGACGTGTGCGAGACTTGTGTAAAGTTATTAAATCATTAGCTATTTTTGGAGGTGATTCAATGGCTGGCAACACTGATTGTTTGAGGAAGAGGCATGTTGTCAATTTGACAACTCAAATTGAAGGGAAAATATCTACTCACTTATATAGAAAAAATACCATTCTTTTCATCTTATCCGACGAGGATGATTTGCAGGGAACGGCGGGGCCGCATGAAGATTCGGTAGTTATTGGTGTAGAAGTGGCTGGTATTGAAATTCGACCTGTGTTTATAGACACTGGAAGTTATGCAAATGTCCTATTCAAAACGACTTATGACAGAATGTGAAATCCTCATCCAATTTCCCAATAAGAACGTACGATCATAGGGTTATAGGTGTGACAACTCGTGTGATTGGGGAACTCGAAGGGGAAATGAGTTTGGGAAAATAACCTTTTAAGAAGAAGGTCCAAGTGCTTTTTATGGTGGTGGACTGCCCCACGAGCTACAACGTTATTTTTGGAAGGTCTTGGCTTTCTAGAATTTATGGGCTTGTGTCAACAGTATACCAATGTCTTTAAGTATGTGGTAAAGGATTGTATCGGGGTCGTTCGAAACGACCAGAAAGTAGTAAGAGAGTGTTATGCCACTACTCTCTGGATCCGGGGATCCAGCAGTGGAGATTTGATGCATGAATAGCAGTCAGAGGGGTTAAGCTCGGATTTTGCAGAAAGAGTTGACGATCTGAGGGAAACCCCAGGGTCTTTAACAGTAAGTGAAGAAATAGAGAAGTATACCTTTTCGGAAGGCAGAGTGCTTCGAATCAGAACTTTACTGACCCTACTTTTACGTCAACAACTACTAAATTTTTTGTCTTTTAACTTGGACGTTTTCGCTTGGAAAACAGAGGATGTAACATGAGTAACGATTGAGGTGATTCGTCATAGTTTGGCTATTGATCCGAAAGTATAACTAGTGATTCAGAAAAGAAAGGAATTCTCTTCGGAGAAGGCGGAAGCAATTGTTTCTGAGGTGGATAGGTTATCCAAGGTCGGACATATAAGGGAGCCACAATATCTTTTATGGACGACAAATCCAGTAGTGGTAAAAAAAAAGAATGAGAAGTAGAGAATGTGTGTGGATTTTACAGACTTTAATCGAGCATGTCCTAAAGATATATTTCCTCTTCCTCTAATAGATCAACTGATTGATTCCACCTCGGGAAATAAAATACTAACATTCATGGTTGCTTTTGCAAGATACAATCAAATTTAGATTGATCGAAAGGACCAAGAATGTACGACATTCATAACTGATAGAGGGTTACATTGCTATAAGGTTATGCCCTTTGGATTGAAGAATGCTGAAGCCACTCATAGAGGGTTACACTTAGATAAAAGGGGTATATATAGATGATATGGTGGTAAAACGTTTGAAAGATGATGTGCATCTCGAGGATTTAGAGGAAACATTTTTGAATTTAAGGGCAATCACGCTAAATCTTAATCCTGAAAAGTGCACAGTCGGAGTTCGATCAGGGAAGTTATTGGGTTATGTTATCAGTGAAAGGGGAATAGAAGCTAACCTAGAACAGTTGAAAGCTCTAATAGCAATAAATTTTCCTCGATCTGTTAAAAAAATGCAAAGTTTGAAAGGAAGGTTAACAGCACTTAACCGATTTATTTCCAGGTTTTCTGACAAATGCTTTCATTTTTTTCAAGTTTTACGAGGACCAAACAGACTCGAGTGGACATCAGAGTGTGAGGCAGCATTTACAAGTATAAAGTGAAGATTTTGTACAACCCTCGAAGTAGAGAAAAGCTCTTTTTGTACATTACGGTATCAGATTTTGCACTAAGTGCGGTGTTAATAAGTGAAGATTCAAGTATTCTGAAGCTAGGGTACTATATTAGCAAAAGTCTAGTGGCAGTAGAAAAGAGGTATTTAAAGCTTGAGAAATTCGCATTAGCATTGGTGATTACTGCTAGAAAAATGCACCCATATTTGTCAGCACACACTATTGAAGTCCGAACTTCATTCCCTTTAAAGAATGTCTTGCAACGACATGATATTTCGGGGAGGATGACAAAGTGGTCAGTCGAGTTAGGAGATTGTGATATTTTGTTCACACCTCGAACTGCAATTAAAGCTCAAGCGTTCGCAGACTTTTTTGTTGAGTTTCATTCGAACAAGATCTGATATTGAAGAAAGTAAAAATATTGCACCAATGAATTCAAGGTGGATCGTTCGAACAGATGGAGGGTCTAATATTTCAAGATGCAGTGTTGGGGTTCAACTAGTAGCCCCAACTGGAGAAACGATGATTATATCCATCAAATTTGGTTTTCACGCTTCGAATAATGAAGCTGAATACAAAGCTGCTTTGGCAGGTTTGAAGTTGGCAAAAATACGTGGAGAAACTGCAGTACGCTTAGAAATGAATTCTCAATTAGCAGCAAATCAAATGTCCGGATTTTCCGAAGCAAGAAATGATCACTTGATTTTATATCTTCGGGATTTTTTAAAGTTAATATTACTATTCGATCATGTTGTTGTTAATATATTAGTGAAGGAAGTAACATGGTGGCTGATTCTTTAGCAAATATTGCTTACAATGAGGAATATCCTTCAATTTTGTTATAAGAAAATTCTTCAATTTTGACCCAATCAGATAAGTGTGAATTTGTAGAGGAACTTTTTATCACCTCTCATGCTGTCAGAGAATATTGGCGAACAAATATTTTTAACTTTTTAACTAAAGGAACATTGCTAGATGATATTAAGTTGGCTAAAAAATTGAGAGCTAAAGCCTTCTAATACATAATATTAGATGGAATTTTGTATAAGAAGGCATTAAGCAGGCTATTACTATGATGTCTAGACAGACAAAAATCACAGGAGGTATTATCAGAGCTGTATGATGGAGAAGGGTCAACTCATTGCATGTTTAAAGCTTTATCTCGTAAAGTTTTGCTAGCACAATTTTATTGGCCTACAATAATGAACGATGTGAAAATTGTGTTCGAAGCTGTAATACTTATCAAAGGTTTGCTAATGCTATACACAGGCCGGCAATTCCATTTATGCCTATAACCGAGGCCATACCATTTGATAGATGAGGGATTGATCTGGTGGGTCCTTTGCCGATGACATCTGGGGGGACGCCAAATGATAATTGTAGCAGTGGATTACTTTACAAAATGGGTTGAGACAGAACCACTATCTGGAAAAAATGCAAAAGATGTCATCAAATTTATTGTGAACAATATTTGTTGTCGCTTTAGAGTCCCTCAGATAATTACTACAGATAATGCCCCTCATTTTAATAATAAATATTTGTGCTTATTTTGTGCATCGAAGGGAATTCAATAATATTTTTCGACGTCGTTTCATCCTCAAGCCAATGGACAAGTCGAGGTAACAAATATAACTATTTTAGATGGTTTGAAGAAAAATTTGACAGGGGCGGTAAGGAAATGGCCAAACTATTTACAAGAAGTACTTTGGGCTTATCAGACAACTCATATGGAAGCTACTAAAGAAACTCTTTTTTCCTTGGCATATGGAATAGATGCACTTATCCCCATGGAATCTACGATGTCATCTTTTGGAATAACTCAATATTCTGAAAGATCTAATGATGAAGCTAAAATGGAAAAGTTAGATTTGATTGAGGAGAAAAGAGTTCAAGCTCATATAAACGTAATCCATTATCAGACTCTTATAAGGAACATATACGAGTCAAAGGTAAAAAGAATAGAGTTTAAAGCAATTGACAAAGTGCTGAGGAAAGTAGTTTTGCAAACAAAGGAGAAGAGCCTCAAAAAATGGCCCCGAATTGGAAAGGGCCTAATAGGGTTATTGAGAGGATAAAACGAGGGTCTTATCGCATTTGTGATATTCAAGGGAGGATGCTTCAACACTCGTAAAATATACAACATTTAAAGTCATATTGGGAATATATATTTTGGATTTTCGATTTTTTAATATTGAATGGCGCACTCTTTCCTACCCTGTTGGCCCATAGAGATTTTAGCGAGGCGCTATGTATATATTAAATATTATCAATAAAATGCATTTTTGGGCAATGGCTGTTTACAAGTGTTCATTGAAAAATATT
The DNA here is from genome assembly GCA_036936605.1 of Limnanthes douglasii subsp. nivea. Taxonomy (NCBI): domain Eukaryota; kingdom Viridiplantae; phylum Streptophyta; class Magnoliopsida; order Brassicales; family Limnanthaceae; genus Limnanthes; species Limnanthes douglasii. Next base: position 1,476,071 of record JAUPFV010000001.1, read on the forward strand.
TTAACAACTTATCAAAGACTGGTCATCTTTGAGGTTGGTTAAGAGTAGAATGTTCCAAAGTGTTTATTACACTTTTCAAATAAACAACCATACTCGAAGTTCTACGTTCAATAAATGCATTGTGATTTTACAAAGTTCTGCGATCAATAAATGCACTGTGGTTTTACGAAGTGCTACGTTCAATAAATGCACTGTGTTATTCGAAGTGTTAAAAATATTGTGAGTTTCGAAGTACGTTATCATATTTAAGGAGTTGTGTTTAAAAATATGCATGACTGTTAAATTCAAATAATTAATATTGATGATAAAAATGAAAAATAAACAAATACATTAGTCAATTAGATTAATTTGATGAAGTACAGTGGACATGATGCTAATCTGACACATACAAAAAAGATAAACATAAAATCAAAGGACAGTAATAATCATTCAGATGATTCTTCCTTGGATGATTCTTCTTTGTCTGATGATAAGCTTTATATACGATCGAAGACTTCACTAGGACGCCGTTTGAGAGGAATATCATTCCAAAAACTAGAATGGTTGATTTTTGGATAATTTACATAAATGTCTCGAAGGAGAGTGATGGTTGTCTCTTCTTTACGATCGTTAACAACAGCTAACATATCCTTAGAGAATTCAGCTTCTGCTGCAGTGACAACAACTTCTTTTTCCTTCTCAAAATTATCCTTCACCGTGGCTATCTTATCAGTTAATTCTTTTTTTTTATGCTTCGTTGGTAGCAAGAGAAGTTTGGAGACATTCAGATTTAAGCTTTTCAGCAGCCAACTCTTCAGCATGTTTAGTTTTGAGCTTAACAATAGAAGTTTGGAGACATTCACATTTAAGCTTTTCAGCAGACAACTCTTCAGCATGTTTAGTTTTGAGCTTGTTCATCTCCTCTTGATGCGAGGTGACCAGTTTTTCTTTATCATAATAATGTTGCCCTCCCAAATGATTTTGACAAAGAACACTCCTCGAATAAGATTAGATCTTACCGCTTCGAAGATGCGGAATTGCTCGATTACTTGATTTTGAAATGTTTCCCTCAGTTTTTTGTCAGCATCGGCAATTCCTTTATAGCGAACCATATCTTTGGCCAATCATTTCAAGTGACTATGAGAAGCCTCGACTTGTGAAGAAAGAGACTTTAATCCAGTATCGAGATCGACAAATGGTTAGAGTGTAGCACAAACATCAGGGTTGGGTGGAATATGAGGAAACACTATTGGGCTAGGAAGAGGAATTATGTCCAGAGATGTAGTTGGAGCAAAAGGACAGATGCTTAAGGGGACGCTTTGACGGTAGACTTTCTCCCAAAATTGTGCATCCGAGTGCAGCGAGTCTGAATATCTTGGATGACAAGATCGTCCTCTCCAGCAAGTTCATGTGACTTGTTGAAATTAATGAAGCTATCAGGATCAAAGTGGTCGTCGTTTTGATTATCATCATCTCCATTGTCCTCGATGATGATTGGAGCATCATCATTGGTTGTTTCCTTTTTGAAGGACTTTACTGATTCCCAACATTTATGACCTCATCCTCATCGAACAGTGTATTCGATGACCATTGATTTTTTTGTTTTTCTTCCCATGAGGAATGATGGAACTTTTGCTTTTCGAACGCATGAAAGTCTTCTTTTTCTTTGAAGAAGGTTCTTTGTTTTCCCCTTCTTCGATGGTTGCAAGAGTTTTTTCTACTGCTTTTCTTTTTTCATGTTTGGGCTTCGGCTGTCTTGAAGGGCTAGCACCAGATGTGCTACCTGTTTTTTTAATCTTTTTTCTCATTTTTTTGCCTTTTTCTTTTAAGGCAAATGATTGTTTGACCTATTACAGATGGGGAGGAATACCTTACAGTCAAGTTGAACTAGTCTTTTGTAAGCGTGATGGGGGTTGGGCTGATCCATTAGATTAGGAGGAGGCGAGGCTCTAGGTGTGATGGGAAAGATGTGACTATTGAGGAAGTTGATCGGTTGGAAGGCGGTGTGGAAAGCGTTGTTCCATTCTGTTTCAGCTCAACGGGCATGCTTTTTGAATATGTCTTTAGCCGTTATCCGATGAATAGCGTACCGCCTCGGAAGTTCTAGAATGATCATACAAATAAATAATAAATAAGGAATACAACAGTTAAATTCTAATTTATCTTAAAATGTATAATGTTCTAAGTACTTACGGTTGCTTCTCCAGATGAGATTCAATTTTGATAGGTTGGAATCAGATATTTCTTTACCAATCTCCCATTCTCCTGAGATGAAGATAATTTTTGTTTCCAAAATTTTTCCGCTTCCAGGAATAAAGTGAGGTAGTAAAATGGGAGCTTTTGTCCTTTCGATAATTTTATCAAAGATATGAAATCCTTGATGCTGATCGGAATCTTGGACAATCCAGAGGCCATGATCATAGAAATAAGAGTGAACCGCTGATTCGGTGTCACTTGAGTTGGGAACAGGTTGAGAAGTTTGAAGTACTCTATGATCATATGATTTAGTGGGAACCGAAGACCCTAATTGATGATTTCGGGGTAGACCACCAGTTGTTTATCTTTACAATCTAAGGGTATTTCCTCTTTCTTAGGTAGTCGAACGGTGATGTTGTATCCCATTCCCCATTGTCTCTTTATGTCCGATACTTGACTCTCTTGATAGTATATATATATGGAACTTTCTTCAGCTCAACAATGTAGTCAGCATCGAGATCTCTCAAGTTTCTTCCAATGGCTTCTCTTTCCTCATCGGAAATAGTAACTAGTGTTTTCTTTTTTCGAGGCTTACGAACTTGTATCTATGTGGTATTTTCCGAGTCTTCTTCATCGGAATCAGCTTTATTATCAGATCGGGTAGCTTCAGAATCAACTTCATCGGTTTTTGATGTTTCTTCCCTTGAGGGATTTTGTTGAGGTAACGAGGCTTCCTCAACAATTTCTCTCCATAGAGGAGACTAAGTAGGTGGATTTGATGAAGAGGAATTTGGAGCAACATCGGAATCATCTCCCATGGCTAGGAAAGTTTTTCTTCTACGAGCTGGTGGAGGACAAGTTGAAGAAGGAATAGTTTCAATTTTCTTGATTCCTCACTAATCAGAGGTGATGCTTTGACTCAAGAAGAAGAGGTTCGAGGTGTTCTGGGCGTTGGAATTCTAGAAAAATGACGTTCTTCGGTAGCATGAGAAGGTGAAAAAATGGGGACTTTAGATGAATTAAAGTTACTGTAATAAGTGGTCTTGGTTGTTGTTCCGATAGGAGCGTTGTTAATTAATCCAACAGCTTTGTACTCCTTTGCTCTTTCAGTTATGCAAAAATAATCGTACGATCCAAAGACTAGATTATCGTCATACTTCAGAGATTTGGGTTTTTTGGGTATCCTAGCCTTAAATCTTCTGGATTTTGGATTTTTTTCTCATAAACTGGATGAAGATTGACCGAAAAGTATGGGTTTTTCGGTGAAGATAGCCGGGAATTTGAAGAAATTATTAAAGGTAGCCAAGGGTGTGCTGTTTCTCTCTCAAGAAATTTGGGTTGTGAAGAAAATAATAAAGTTACTAATGAATTTATAGGAGGATGAGGAGGTGTGTAGAAGTATAAAATACTTTGTGATTATTGGGCCGAATACGAAATGGTGATAGGGTTATGAGTTCGATATTTGCCAGACTAGCTATGAGCCTAGTAACTAGGTAATCATGATGACTCTGAATGACTAAATTTTATAGAGATTTACTTCGAAGCAACTTCACAAATTGGTTATTTTTTTGGAACGTTTGGCAAAATTTGATGATTGTAATTTTAAATTTGAGGGTTCTCTGATTTGTAGGCGCGTTCAGTAAAATTCAATGATTACTATTTTAAATTTACGTCTGAAAAGATTTGAGGAGAAAGAAAGATATTGTTGATTTTAAATTGTGAGTTTCTGATATGGCTTCTAGCAGGATTCAAAGACATTTAGTTCTCATTCATTTAGGTGACATGAGTACTAGGGGGCCACTCATAAGGAAGTAGAAATTTAGGGATTAAAGTGTAAATAATAGAAGTTTAATGGAACAATTTTGATTATGTATTTCTATTGCGGACTAAGGGTAATTTATCCTTTTATGTAACCGATTTCAGTTTTGAGCTAAGTCCCAGCGCCTCTATATAAAGGTCACGACTGAACTAATAAAAGGGTTGAACACTTTTTGATCTAACTTAATTATTCTCTGACTTTCTCTCTTTAAAAACGCTATCTCTCTCTAAAACTCACATATTACTTTTTTATAAGACAACTGTTAGCAATTGAACTCACCAGTGTTAACCTAGACTTGCTCTTTCAACTATCTTTAGACTAGTGACCAGTCACAAGCTACTGTTAGGAATCGTCTGACGGGTACTCGACATGGTTTTTATTAATCCAGATCAAGTTAATCTATGCATGGACCACAATTCAGACCTATAAGAAATCAATAGATTCATTTTGGTCATTTCGCATAACTAAGTAAAAGTGTTATGATAATTAATGACATAACAAAGAATTACGTACAATTCTGAATCCACCACCTTTCCAAACTCCAAGGGCAAACCAGAATACACGTTTTATGCAAGTATCACAATGATGTGGGGCATGATACCAAGGATTGTATCGCTTTGAAGCAAGAAATAAAATAAGTAAAAGTGGAAAGCTAACTATTTTTGTCAAAATCACAAGTACAAGTAAAGTGCAAGCAACTTTACCTACTATTTACAAGTAAGCCATAAAAGCTCCCAAATAGTAAAATAAGATGGTGATTACTGAAAAAATTTGATGTACATTTAGAGTATTTGGTCCTGACCCGGATTGTGATCATGTGAATATGATGTGTGAAAAATAAGGAAAAGTTTCCAATTTTTTTAAAATCTTTGATTCAATGACCATTTTTGGAGTGGATACTATCAGAGCTCCCTCAAGCTCTCAAAAAGGCATGTGGTTAGTTTGACCAAACAATTTGAAGGAAAAAAGTCTGCTCATTTATATCAAAAGCTATCTTCATTTATATTTTTCGATGAGGATGACTTAAGAAATGTTAATGGGCCATATAAGGATAATATGGTGATCGAAGCTGCGATCGAGGGAACATAAATTCGAAGGATTCTGATTGATACTGGTAGCTTAGCTAATATCCTATTTTTTCCACCTATAAATTAATGAAGAACACATCCATTATTCTTTGATTGAACAGAAACATAGTGATATTTACGGATAACTCTGTTGATGTTATTAGAGAATTCGAAGGATAAATAATCTTTGGCAAATGACCATTTAAGAAGATAGTAAAAGTTCTGTTTGTAGTGATTGATTGTTCGACTCTTTATAATGTCATCATTGAAATATCTTGGCTATCTATGATTCATGTTGTTGCATCAACAGTTCACCAGTTCTTGAAATACTCAGTAAGAGGCCAAGTATAAGTTGTTTGAGGAAATCAAAAAATGGCTAGAGAATGTTACGTTACTGCTCTTGCTCCAAAGGTCTTGGAAGATGTGACAACTAAAAAATAATAGCAGTTACTAGAGTCCGCTTCACATCCAAGAAAGATAGATTATCTGATAGAGACTCCTAACACAGTTATTCCAATTGAGGAGGTTGAAGTGCATAATAATTCAGATGGAAATACGTTAGAATTGGAACTAAATTATCATCACAAATGAAAAAAAATTATTTGCCTTTTTGTGAATGAATTTTCATGTGTTTGCATGGTGTAATAAAGATGTAATAGGCGTACCATCTGGCATAATGTTCCATACGTTATATGTGTGATCCGAAGTGCGCCCTTTAAATCAGAGCCGAAGAATGTTTTCAACAGAAAAGTGAAAAGTTATTGTCAAAATATTGACATGTTAACAAAAGTGGGGCATATTTGGGAATCTCGGTATCCGTTTGTAGACTGCAAATGTAGTACATGTAAAAAATCAAAATGATAAATGGCGAATGTGTATTGATTTCACATACCTTAAAATGGTATGTCCAAATGATCCTTTCCCTGTCCCTCAGATAGATCAGTTGACAGATTCAACTTATTGTAACAAGCTATTACATTTCACGGATGCATTTGCTAGATATATCAAGGACATATGGATCTGAACGACCAAGATCATACAATATTCATCACCGATAGAGGGTTTCGTTGTTATAAGGTAATGCCTTTTGGTCTAAAAAACAATGAGGCTGACTACCATTATTTCGTGAATAAAGCGTTTTCTAATTAGATTGGAACAAATGTTGATGTTTATATTAATGATATGATGTTAAAACGTCTGAAGTATGAGGATCACTTGTTTGATCTTAATGCAAATTTTTCCAACCTGGAATCCATAAATTTAAAGTAGAATATGGAGAAGTGAACTTTTAGCGTACAATACAGAAAATATTCAGGGTATGTTATAAATAAGAAAGGGGTACAAGATTAACCTACACAGTTAGATGCAATGCTAGCTATGAAACCTCCAAGATCCACAAAAGAGGTCCAAGTGTTGACTGCAAAGCTAGCGGCAATAAACAGGTTTATATCAAGGTCACCGAACAAATATGCACAATATCTGAAGTAGTGCCATTTAATAGATAGAGGCTTGCTTTGGTGGAACCTCAACCAATGGCACCCAGAGAGTGTCAAACCATATATATCAGTGGATTATTTCTCTAAGTGAGTAAAATTTGTGCCTCTCTATGAAACTATCTCTAAAGGAATAATTAAGTTTATAATTTTTTACATATATCGTATATTTGGAATTCCTAGAAGTATTAAAACAGATAATGGTCATCAATTTGACAATAGGGATATATAAATGTTTAGTACTTCTAGAGGAATTAAATAGTGTTTCTCTTCACCTTTTCATCCCTAAGCTAACGGGAAATAGAGATTGTGAACATAACTATTTTGATGGGTCTCAAGAAGAATTTAGAAGGATTTCCTTTCGCTTTAGTCTATGGGATAAATTCAGTAACACCAACAGAATCTACTTTTCATTCTTTTAAATTCAAAATTATTTCGAAGAGGATAACAAGACAACAATAAGAGCTAAGTTAGACTTGATTGGAAAAAAAATCAAATCTCACTTAAAACGGTGCGTTATCAAGGTTTGATGAGAAATATGCATGCGTTTAAAATTCAAAGAAGAGAGTTGAAGTACAAGCCACAGTTTTGAGGAAAATATATTTACACACTAAAGACAGGAAATTCGGAATGCTGGCACCAAATTGGAAAGGACCTTATATTGTAATTGAAAGGATCAAGCATGAAATATACCAAGTGGTTGATCAAGAAGGAAGTCCTTTAAGGAATCCATGGAACATCGAACACTTAAGGTTTTATCTTGAGTAAATGTGTAAAATATTTACTTTACTTTTTGTTTAATATAAATATTTAGGGGTATACTCTTTCCTATCTTTGTGGCTCGGGAATGTTTTAATGAGGTGTCCGAATCATTATTAGTCTACCATATTTGCTTTGAAAATTTTCTTGTATATTAAATTTGTGTGCCTTCGAATGGCTTGTATGTTAAATTTGTGTGCCTGCAAATGAATTACCTCCGAACAACGTATGTATTAAATTAGTGTGTCTTCGACTAGATTACCTTCGAATAACTGGTATAATAAATTTGAGTGCCTTTGAATCAATTAACTTTGAATGGCTTGTCCATTAACTTTTTGTGGCTTCGAATGTCTTGAATATTAAATTTGTATGCTTTCGAATGCATTACCTCTAAATGGCTTGTTTATAAAATTTGTGCATAATATCTGAAGTAGTGCCATTTAATAGATAGAGGATTGATTTGGTGGAACCTCTACCAATGACATCCAGAGAGTGTCAAACCATATATATATATATATATATATATCAGTGGATTATTTCTCGAAGGGAGTAAAAGTTGTGCCTCTCTCTGAAACTACCTCTAAAGCAGTAATGAAGTTTATAATGTTTTACATATATTGTAGATTTGGAATTCCTAGAAGTATTACAACAGATAATGGTCATCAATTTGACAATAGAGATATGGGAATGTTTAGTACTTTGAGAGGAATTCACCATTGTTTCTCTTCACCTTTTCATCCCTAAGCTAGCGAGAATATAAAGGTTGTGAACATAACTATTTTGATAAGTCTCAAAAAGAATTTAGAAAGATATCATTTCCTTTAGTTTATGGGATAAATACAGTAACACCAGCAGAATCTACTCTTCCTTCTTTTAGAATTCAAAACTATTTCGAAGAGGATAGAAAGATAGCAATATGAGCTAAGCTAAACTTGATTGGAACAAAAAATCAAAGCTCACTTAATAATAGTGCGTTATCAAGATTTGATGAAGCATGTAGCATGTAAAATTCAAAGAAGATAGTTGAAGTAGGGGACAAAGTTTTGAGAAAAGTATATTTACACACCAAAAACAAGAAATTTGGAACGCTGGCACCAAATTGGAAAGGATCGTATATTGTAATTGAAAGGGCCAAACATGAGACGTATCGAGTGGTTGATCAAGAAGACAATCCTTGAGGGCATCCATGGAACAACGAACACTTAAGGCTTTATCTTGAGTAAACATGTAAAATATTTACTTTATTTTTGTTTAATATAAATATTTGGAGGCATACTCTTTCCTATCTTGGTGGCTCGAGGAGGTTTTAACGATGTTTCTGAATCATTATTAAACTACCATATTTTCTTTGAAACAATTCTTGTATATTAAATTTGTGTGCCTTCAAATGGCTTGTGTATTAAACTGGCATGCCTTCGAATGGATTACCGTTAAATGGCTTTTTTATTTAATTTGTGTACATTCAAATGGATTTCCTTTGAATGGCTTGTATACAAAATTTGGTTGCCTTCGAATGGATTACCTTCGAAGGGATCGTGTATCAAATTCACATGCCTTCGTTTAAATTTTGTTTGAATGGTTAAAATGGAATATGTTTGAATAAATTAGACCGAGGTATGAAAATAAGTTGTAAGAAAATAAGATAAAAGTGTTGAATTAATAAATAAGTAAAAAATACCTTAGGTGACCAAATGATTTAATGAAATTAGAGTTACAAAATTCATTAGCCTTGCTAAGGACTTACACAAAATTATCCGAACAATATCACAAAATTCCTTATATACGACAATGACTTGCACAATACAACAAGGTCTAAATCTATTGGCATTTGGACTTGTTCCTATCGACATATTTTTCTTCCACTTCTTCTAAACTTCCTAATTCTGGAATCATCTTCATCGCTACCATCAGAGTCATCATTGGGCGACTTCATAAATATTCCTAACTGATCAGCTATGGACATATCATGGGGCCATAATCATTTTGGAACCACATCCTACGCAGACCCAAAGATTAATGTAGGGAGTTCCTTGTTAAACTGAAAGACTATGTTGAATTTGATTAAAGCATCCCTTTTGTTTAGGGAATCTAGGATCCCACCGACATATGTGTCCAAACCAACCTCTGTCTTTTTTGTGGCATGAGCCTTAAGAGAAGCTTCCTCGTCTTTGTATTTTTTAACAAGGCCCCCCTAATTATTTTTTCCCTCTAATAAAAAAATTGATGGTACGCTAATCAGTAGTTTGTTGATTCTTCAACGATGCAATCTCTCTAGAGATGGATGACTACAGCCCTTCGTAAGTCGTCTTTGCATTGGCAAAATTTTCTTTGATTAAATTGACCTCTTCGAATAGATGGTTAGCCCTAGCTTTTCCCTCTTCAAGAGAAGCCTCCTGATTTTTGCTCTCCTCCTGAAGAGAGCAATGGTCTCTTTGTCGGACCTCACTTCTCTTTCCAGCTCGACAATGAACCTCACATAACTAAGCATCAAATATCCCAATATGTCATTTTCCTTTGAAAAATAGAATGGTACACCTTCAAATACCACATTGGTGCCACTGTTTGTAGGATTCGGGAAATTCTTATTCAAACGTTTCGAAGTTAAACCCCCGATCGGGTTGTCATCTTTGTATGTCTGCCTCTCAAGTGTGGCGACCAATGTAGAATAAGGGTCGGAAACTAAAATTGGTGGAAGGTTAACGATATGGATTGGAGGAGGAATGATTTCCAAACGGATGACAATTTCAGAACGATTCGAGGTTTTTTTTTCTCATTTTATCTCTTTTGTCACTACCATGTTTGCTTCTTTTATTTATCTTCTTCTTCTTAGACGCATGAAGCTTTGTGAGTGTGTCATCCTCTTCAATAGTCGCAACAGCAACAACTAACAATGATTCGTCAATCTTATTTGGCTGCTCTTCGGTTCCAGCTTCAACTACACTTTTTGATGTGTGTTTCTTGTTTTTCTTGTCCTTCTTGATCCGATAGATGGGGGCTCTATTTGTTTTCAGAATATATACCTTGCCATCTGCAGCTTCAACTCTTTTTAAAATAGTAGAAGGCCGGGTAGGAATTGTTAGTTGTTCCCATGTCAACTTCCATTCGGAGTTGTTCCTCCGAAGATGACTCCAAACTAAATTTTATAGGCTTCTCAAACTTTTACATCACTCTTAAATGCAATCTCTAAAATTATTATTTAGAGAGAGAAATTTACATCTCTCTTAAATTAGTAGGAGTGAAGCATTAACGAAAGCCATTAAAATATTTCTCCTCGGGCCACTGGTTTAGCTTCTTGAATGTAACGTTTGGATCATCCAAGTGAAGCATATAATGCTTCGATATAGCTGTTAAAGGAAAGAATTTAGAGACAAATCATAAAACATATATATAAGAAAGAATAGGAGTTTGAAGGGGGCTACCTATATTCTTCCAAAACATGGTAAGCCGACTCAGATTACCTCGAGAGATAACTTTCTTTCCATTCTCCCACTAGTCATTTATGAAGATAAATTGCATATTCAATAGTTTATCAATCTTCAGAAGATCATCTACCACCTTGTACTCATTCCCTATGTTGAACTAGTAAAAAAGAATTTGGGAATTGTAAAACAACCTCGCGATAAGAGTGAATTATTCCATTGGCATTAGGATTTTTATAGTTTAGATTCCATGATGCGTGAATTCAAAGTAAACCCAATGTTTGGACTAGCCTGACTTGGACCAATACTAGATACATAACTAGCTCCCTAGGACCACAACTCATCGAGTCTCTATGGATGTAGGCAGTCTAACCTTAACTTCTTCACGGAAGCCCCAGTTTTCACGAATGGATTATAGTTCATTTTCATGAAAATAGACATAAGAAATCTTGTCTAAAGCTAGAAGATGTTTGACACTAGCCTTTGCAAATTTTGGCCCTTACACGACCGACTAAGAAATCATTTTCAGTGGCCTTGCCTTTACTTTTTCCTTTTAAACTATTTTTGCTTCTATTTGTTGAAGTCTTCTTCTTAGCAGGTTTCGATGTCTATCTGGTATGACCACATGTATCCGATGGAGATTCCTCACTAATATCCTCCATAATTTCTTCCATGGCCTTTGGACTATATCGTAAAGGTTTAATATGCTGCGAAGTTGTGTTCTCCTCTTTATTTGGTTATTGGAGAAGAACTTGGTTAGATTTGTTGGGCTCGGATGGTTGGGATAGAGTTCGAATATGTTCCTCATTACTTTTACAAAACATTAAAGAGTCATATTTGAAGAAATGAAACAAGTTCGATTTTGATATATGTCAGTTAGCTCTCCCAAAATACCTTTGAGATGACTAAGATGCCAAATATGATGGGGTCGAAAATCTCAGATAAGGATCTTTTTGTTTGGGTCAGATATCTTCAAGGGTCAATTTTGACTAATGGCAAATACCCCACTTTAATCATTTGACTTAGTTATTTCAACAAATATGTATTTACCGCTTTATATTATATTTGTCACATATAGGGAATGGGTTAAATGGGTTTTTCGGTCTTTGGGCTTGGTCCATGACTATATTTTAGACATTAGGCCCACTAGGCGAAATTCAGCCCATAAATAATTTTTGAGATTTCATTTAAGAGGGATGTAACTTTCTCTCTCAAAATAATAACTTAAACAACTCACTTATCTCTCTATGTTTCATCTTACATTTATTATACCTTCACTATGTTACTAAAATACCCTCTAAACCAAATTTATCACTATCAAGTTAGAACCTTCTGACATAAGATAAATGTTTGGAAAGTCAATGAGTTAATATGTTAATTGACCTTATCGAAGAGAGGTATGCATTCATTGTAAGAGAGTCCAAAGGTAATCAAGGGGACGCCTAAGCAATGGACGAGGATAGTTCCCGTATCGAAGCCAACAATGTTGGTAATGTTTCGATTGAGGTTTTTATTGACGTCAAAAAGGGAAAAATATAATTTTCTCAGGTTAATCTGGAGGCCTAAGAGGGAAAAAAATTTCTTGATTCCCATTGATAAGATCATTGACGAAAGCAAAGAGTCGTGATATGAAGTTTATAACATTTCTAGTGGAATTGGAAAAATGGGCCGCAACGTTTCTATTTCAGTATAATGGAGAGGTTTTACATGACTGAGACGAAGAGAAATGGAAACAAGGGATCTCCTTGATTGAGGCATATATTTCTTTAAAATGAGATGAAAGAGTTGTCGTTGATGATAAGGGCATAAAATATCAAGTGCAATATAGGGCTTCAATTATAATACAATAATATGCAGGGACTTATTTGTAAAGTAAGAAATAAGTGACATAAATGCAAATGAAGGGGGTAACATGCAATTAGAATAAGTTTGGCATGTGACCATGGGCCCCACAACTGTCACGATATAAAGAAAGATTATGTCCCCAAAAAAGGCCCTCCTAATGATTAGTACTTGATTTTGACCACTTTCTCTCTCTAGATTTTTGTACTTGTTTGCTTGACACTCTTCACTCGGTTGTGTTTCCTGATAAACTACCTTAGATATTCTGACACTTATCATTGGTATCGTCTGTGAGAACGAGAGATACCCGGAGATTAAGTTCCCCAAAATCTCGACCTTATGAAAAGAAAAATTACGAATGAATACCGAGGCTAGGAAGGGAAAGCCAAAGGAGAAAGGGTCTGACAAGGAGATGTCATTTTCGGAGGGTCGGAACTCTGAAGAATTACTCGGTAATGATGATCAAGGAAATCAGGGCCGAAGTATTCGGTCGACCTTAATCATAACTAGGCAACAAATTTTAGATGACATTGCTAAGTTGAATGCCGAGAGGGATTTGGCATTGGCTGAAAAGAAAGCTCGGCTGGATGGTCGAAGTGAACGATCAGACGTAGAAATGAAAGAGGTTCGACGAAATGCTGATCGAGAAGAAGTAGAGTTTTACAAAGGCAGAAGTTGGTCGAGGAGGATCGACGAGGCTGCACGAAAGAAGTTCGGATTCCGATCCAAGTTAGAGTACGAATTTTCTTCAGGGGAGGATTTGAGCGTGTCCTCTTCCCCGGTCAGGGATTTCTGACGCTTTAGGAAAGATAAAAGGATGATCAAAGAAAGAGAGCTCAGAGGGCTTAAGTCATTGCGAGCTAAAATAGTCGAACCTCAAGGTGTTAGCATCGACAAAGTAACGCCCACATCAGCTGAAAAAATCGAAATGGTTACTCTCAACTGAAAAGATGAACGGTCCTCAGTTTCAGTTTCCATCACGAAGCCAATATTATGGTTACAGGGTGTGTACTCAATTTGCCAACCCACTTGATGAAGGATTGTTCACAAGTCGTGCAGAAGGCTTAGGAGGTGGAACTTTCAATATCGGGCATAATTGGAGGTCGTCTCCATTATCAGATGAAATTTTGTCAGGAAACCTCTTAAAGTGTTTCGACATCTCCAAGTTTGAAAAGTATGACGGTAAGAAAGACCCATATAATCATCTAGAAGCTTTCAAAAAAATTATGCTGAGTTTTGACAATGACGACAAGCTGGTTTGTAGAGTTTTTTCAATGATGTTTAAAGACCGAGTGTCAAAGTGGTATAATCGGTTGCCACAATGATGCATTAAGAATTTTGATATGTTCTGGAAGATGTTCAGACAACAGTTCATCGGAAGCAAAAAATTTCAGAGCAAACGGGGATACAATAGTCAACTGTCGACAAAAGGTCAGAGAGACCTCGATGGATTATACTCGGCATTTTATAGATGCAAATACAGAGCTCGATTATTGTGATGAAAGTGTAGCCTTAACTGGTTACGGATTAGGCTTATTACCAGGGTCGATGAAGCAAGTTGTGACAAAGAAGCAAGCCTTCACGTTTTTCAGCCTTGTTAGCCCAAGTCGAAAAGCAGATCATGATTGAGGAAACCGAAGCATCAGAGTTGGCAACACAGATCCAACAAACAAATCAAGCTTCGGTGGTTACGAATCAAAAAACTTCAAAGGCAAGTTTGATCCCTCAGCCACAACCGATAAGTACCGTAGCTCCTGCAGCATACGCGAAAGGATTGGGAAATCAAACACAAAGGACGCGGAATGGCTACCAAGGAAATAATTACCGACCCATATCGAACAAATGGGTTCGGCCTGATTATTTTGCTGATTTACTTGAGTGTGTTGCGACTATCTTTGACAAGTCGCAGAAAAAAAGTACATTTTCGGAATCCATTTTCAATCGGAACTCCCCGCAAAGGTCGAAACAACCGTTTCTGTAGGTACCATGATGATGTAGGTCATGATACCAAGGATTGTATTGCGCTCAAGAAGGAAGTCCAACCGCAAATCGACAGTGGTAAATTGCTAGAGTATGTGAAGAAACAAGTTCAACAAGGGGGAACAGCTAAGCAAATTGTAGCAGTGCCTAAGTAGGAAATTTCTTTGGTAATTTCCGAGGTCAATGATTCGTTCGACGTGTCCATCAAATATATTTAATCGGAGTAATTGAGGAAGTGGTACCCCCATCACTAGAAAAGGTAAGAGAGTTATGCAAATTTTTTGAATCTCTGACTATCTTCGGGGGCGATTCAATGGCAGGTACTACCGATTCTCCACGGAAGAGGCATATAGTGAATCTGGCAACTCAGCTAGAAGCAATAACTTCGCCTCATTTTTATCAGAATCCTTCCACTATTTTATGCTTTGATGACGATGACATGAGAGACGTGATGAGAACGCAATCGTAATCGGTGCGGCTATTGCAGGGGAGGAGGTGCAAAGAATTTTGGTGGATACCGGTAGTTCAGCGAATATAATTTTCTTATCAACCTTTTCAGGCTTCAGGAATAAGCCAGTAATTGTAAAGTAAGATCGAACAATCATCGGCTATACAGGGGCATCGGTAGAAGTAGTTGGAGAATTCGAAGGAGTGGTTCAGCTCGGGAGAGGGCCGTTCAAGAAAGAAGTGACGGGTTTATTCATTGTTGGCGATGCACCTACGTCACACAACGCAATTTTTGGTCGCTCTTGGTTGTCAAGAATGCATGCCGTAATTTCTACCGTTCACCAATGCCTGAAGTATGTAATTGGAAACAACGTAGGAGTTGTCAGAAGCAGCCAAAAGACCGCAAGGGAATGTTATCGGGCACTCTTGGCAGTAAAACCGGATAGGGAAATGGTCGATGTAAGGAATTAGCAGTTAGCAGGGTCGGCCCGTGGATCAGAGCTTGCAGATGATCCTAGGGAGACCCCGGGTTTTTTGCTTACAGATAAAAACTATGAGAGTTACAAATTTTTCAAACGGAAGGTATTAAAAATTATGGTAAATTTGTCCCATTGGTTTTGAAAAAAATTAACCTTATTCAGGCCTTACCTCTTTTAAAACTAGCCCAAGTCTCTCAATCTGATGCAGAATCAAGTGATATTCAACAGCAGCCATTGGAGCAAAAACTGGCATGTAAAGGTGCAGACAAGGTGTTCGATGAAAGTATTTTCTCAAACAAAAGTTACATCTATTCGCTTGGTGTTCAGAGGATGTAACAGAGGTCCCTCAAAGCGTCATCTACCACCAGTTGTCTATAAACCCAAGTATTCGACCCATAATGCAGAAGCGCCGAGCATTTTCTCAAGAAAAGAAAGAGGCGATTATTTCAGAAGTCGAAAGATTGACAAGGGTAGGATATATTCGGGAGTCCCGTTACCCACGATGGACAGCTAATCCAGTTCTGGTTAAAAAGAAAAACGGAAAATAGAGAATGTGCGTAGATTTCACAAACCTTAACTGAGCATGTCCCAATGACCCTTTTCCCATGCCAAGGATTGATCAGTTGATAGACTCGACATCAGGTAACAAGATACTATCTTTCATGGACGCCTACGCAGGGTATAATCAGATAAAGCTGGATCCTAAAGACCAAGAAAACACTACGTTTATCACAGAAAGAGGCTTATATTGTTACAAAGTTATGTCGTTTGTTCTAAAAAATGCGGGGGCTACCGATCAAAGGCTTTTGAATAAAGTTTTCAAGGAGAAAATCAGACGGAATGTAGAGGTCTACATTGATGATATGCTGGTTAAAAGCGTCACCGACGAGAGTCATTTCGCAGACCTAGAAGAAACATTCAGGAATCTTGGAAAAGTGAACCTTAAATTGAACCCAAAAAAATGTTCTTTCGGAGTTCGGTCCGGAATTTTTTTAGGGTTTATGATTAGCTAGAAGCGGATAGAAGCGGATCCAACTCAGTTAAACACTCTGAACAGAGTGTTTAACGGCGCTGAACAGATTTATGTCGCGGTCGTCGGACAAGTGCGTACCATTTTTTCAAATTCTGAGGAATGCTAAGCATTTTAACTGGATTCTGACTGTATTGAAGCGTTCGTCAGCATCAAGAATTATTTGTCGTCCTCAACGTTGTTGACAAAGCCGTTACCCCATGAAAGGTTGTTTCTTTATATAGCAGTCTCGGAACATGTGGTCAACGCAGCGCTAGTTCGAGAAGAGGACAGGATCCCTAAGTCGGTCTATTATGTGAGTAAAGGTCTGATGGACGCAGAAAAGCGGTACTTAAAGCTCGAGAAATTGGCGATGGCTTTGGTAACTGCCGCTAGAAAAATGAGGTCGTATTTCCAAGGCCATTCTATTACAGTTTGAACCGTTTTCCCCTTAAAAGCGTTTTACAACCGCCCGATATTTTTGGTTGTATGACGAAATGGTCGGTAGAACAGGGAGACTTTGATATCGATTTTGAGCCAAGAACGACAAGGGGCAGGCTTTGGCAGATTTTCTAATGGAGTTTCATTCTAGTAGACCCGAGGAGGTATCAGTAGAGACAGAGGTTAACACGGAGGAATGGATATTCAGAACGGACGGTGGCTCTAGTATCATCGGATGTGGGGGTGGCGTTCAAATTTCTACATCTTTGGGGGCCGCAATGCATCAAGCGATCCGTTTCGGTTTCAAAGCCTCGAACAACGAAGCAGAGTATGAAGCAGCATTGGTAGGAGTAAGGTTAGCGCAGATTTGCGGGGTAAGAAACGTTCGGTTGATCAGTGATTCACAGCTATTGATAAATCATGCAACTGGACAATCAGAGGCAAGGAAAGAGCAGCTGGTGTAATATTTAGCGGCCTTAAGAATCCTGGCTTCATCGTTTAAAAAGGTAACTTATGAACACATCTGAAGGGAAGATAACATAATTGCTGATTCGTTGGCAACAACGGCATATTCAGGAGAATACCCCTGGATTTTAACGCAAGAACATCCATCCATTCTTAAGAGGAAAGATCTGGAGACTCGACCATATGTAGCTTGTCAAATTTTGACGGTTTCAAATACTGATTGGAGGAGCAACATTACGAAGTTCTTGACTGAGGAAGTGTTGCCTGATATTAAGAGTTTAGCAAAGAGCGTTCGGAACAAGGCGCGAGGCTTTGTATTTTGGGAAATGTTCTTTGCAAAAGATCTGCAAGCAAACCTCTTTAAAGATGTTTGAGTTGTGAAGAGTCACAGATGATTTTGTCCGAGCTGCACGACGGCGAAGGATCGGCACACTGTGGTTTCAAGACGTTAATTATGAGAGTCCTCTTGTCAGGTTTTTATTGGCCTATGCTATCTGCAAACGCTAAAAAACTAGTCAAAAGGTGCGACACGTGCCATAGGTTTGCTAATTCGATCTACACTATAAAATTCCTCTCGAATCCATTTCTGAGGGGTTACAGTTCGATAGAAGGGGAATAGACATGGTGGGACCACTTCCACTAGTAACTGGAGGAAGGCAGACTATTAAAGTGGCAGTGGATTATTTTTCGAAATGGGTCGAAGCAGAACCATTACCGGGCACCCGAGCTAAGGATGTGGTGAAATTCATATGGTCAAACATTTACTGTTGGTACGGGGTTCCTCAGAAGATAACCATGGCTAATGGTCCTCAGTTGGACAGCAACGAGATGAGAGAATTTTGTGCTAGTCATAACATACAACAGTGTTTTTCAGTTCCATTCCATCCTCGGGCGAATGGACAGGTTGAAGTTACCAACAAAACGATCATTAATGGATTGAAAATAATATTGGAAGGAAAGGCTGAAAAATGGCCGGATTTCTTACAAGAGGTATTATAGTCATACCGAACCACACCTAGAACAGCAACGAAAGAATCACCTTACGCATTGGTGTACGAGATGGATGCGGTAATCCCAGCAGAAACCATGTTCCCTTATTTCATGGTCGGTCATTACGAGGAGAGCAGCAACGATGAGAATCAGGATTTGGATCTGGATTTGATAGAAGAAAAGTGAGCAAGGGTTCATCTCAGTTCATTACATTATTAGACCCTGATGAGAAGCAGGTCTGCCTCGAAAGTTCGAAGAAGATATTTCAATGTTGGGGACAAGGTTTTACAAAAGGTTTTCCTTCACACCAAAGATAAGCATCTCAGAAAGTTGGCGCCAAATTGAGAAGGACCTTACCAGGTAATGGAGAAGATAAAGTCAAGGATTTATCGTTTAAAAGACAAATTTGATCGTCCCATGCGTCTCCCGTGTAACATCAAACATCTTAAATTGTATCTAGAATGATTTATAATTTTTATCTTCTAATTCTCGGTTGTAAAGGAAACTTTAGTCGGGGGCACACTCTTTCCTAACCTGGTAGCGCGGAGAGGTTTTAGTGAGGTGTCTGCTTAAACCGACCCCTTTGTAGTAAATATTCAAAGCCTAAAAATAAGTGTACAAAATGTCAAACCCACTGAAAGGGGTTTTTCAGCTTTCAAGTTGATCAACAAAATATCGAACCCACTCAAAAGGGTTTTTCAACTTTTAAGTTGATCAACACAATGTCGAACCCATCAAAGGGGTTTTTCAACTTTTAAGTTGATCAACAAAATATCGAACCCACTCAAAGGGGTTTTTCAACTTTCAAGTTGATTAACAAAATGTCGAACCCATCAAAGGGGTTTTTCAACTTTTAAGTTGATCAACAAAATATCGAACATACTCAAAGGGGTTTTTCAACTTTCAAGTTGATCAACAAAATGTCGAACCCATCAAAGGGGTTTTTCAACTTTTAAGTTGATCAACAAAATGTCGAATCCATCCAAGGGGTTTTTCAACTTTCAAGTTGATCAACAAAATGTCGAACCCATCAAATGGGTTTTTCAACTTTTAAGTTGATCTACAAATTTTAAGATGTAATTAAATACAATTAAACAATTAGCATTGGAAATTGATCATTTCCAATTGCAAAAATATTGAGTCTTAAAGCAGACATAAATGAGTTCAGGTAAAAGTCGGCCATAAATGAGGTGCGGTTTACAAAATAGAAATCCAGTGACAAAATAAGCTGGAAGCAAAGAAAAGATAACATAAAATCCGGGTTAATAAATATCAGGCATCAGAGATATCGTCAGAAGGGTCGGACTCGTCAACAGCATGGTCAGTACAGTCGACGCCTTCCGGGCGGTCTTCTTCAGGAGCGTCAAGCCACATCGACCCAAGTGGAATCTGAGGCCATAAAGCAGGGAAGTTCAGAACATAACCGGCCCTTGCGTCAGAAACTTGTTGATCCATGACCTTTCTGCACTTAACTCCAAAAGCATGATTTTCTTCTTTGCTCTGGTCAAGAGCCGTTTGGAGCCTCTGTACTTCTTTGGCCATTTTCTTGGACCGCCAACGAAGAAATTCGTTATGAATTCTCTGAGCAGCAAGTTCTTTGACGGTTGTGGCATGATTCTCCTCGACCTCGGAAAGGGTTTTCTCCCACTGCTTCTCCTTCGCACCAAAAGTTCTTATTTTAGCCTCGGCAGAATCAGCTCATTTTTTAACAAGGTCAACCGATTCCTGCGACTCCTTAGCTTGGGACGAGATACTCCTCTTGATTTCGGAAATATCCCTCTAAATCTTCAATACTTCTCTCTCTTTTGGGGCTACAGGGACAAGCAGGGACTGCAGAGAGTTAGCTAGAACATCTGAGTCCTGAAGGAAAAAGGAGTTCAAACTCTGGGCGCGGACGGGCAAAAGCGCGGCATCAGGATGCACCGAAGTCCCTTGTCCTGGAGGGATAGGACCCTTTGATTTCGTTTCTTTCTCGAGGCTGCCTACGGGAGAAGGAAGTTTCACACCCTTGAAATGTTCGAACATTAAGGGTATGGTAGTTTGTTCGTTGATAACGTCGACATATACCTCATGAGCAATGGCTTACCCTTTGGATTTTTTGCTTAAAGAGGAATTGTCTCCCTCTTCAGCCAAGAGGCCCTTGTTCCGTTTCTCGCCGCGACCTTTTTGCCTTCCAATGGCAGTAGTGGGAGACTTGTCACCACTTGTAGCTGGGTCATTAAGAACGATGGTAGCCTCCGGCTCTGAAGGGGGAACTTCAGTAGGTTGGTCCACAATATTATCCTGCTCACCCTCAGCATCGGACAACTCCTCAGAACTCACACGCTTGCTTGGGGTCGGTCCCGTTTGGGTAAAAACACTTCACAATCCGGGGCCTTGAGCCTCTTGACAAAATCAAAAATGTCAGGAGGAGTCCACAATTCTTCAGAACTTAGGATTCGGTTCGAACAACGCCAGAGGTTGCTGCTGATGAGGTTAGTGTTCTTAAAGCATTGGTAAAACTTTTGACCCCAATTCTTCCTTGAAAAAGCCCGAAGTTGAACGAAGATTGTCGATGCTTTTTCAAGGTGTTTCTTCCGCAGCTGTTGGATAGTAACCTTGCAGACTAAAAGAAAACTTTTTAAAAAATGCATGTGAATACCTTCAGGGGTCCATTTAAATGTGAGCCGCCTCGGATTTTCCTGGATGTAGGGTCGACCATTCTCCCAAACACTATTGGCAAAGACAAATCCGTACTTCCATGATCTGTCAGCCTCTAACAAGTTGTTTACGATCTTTTTGGGGTTGAGGAGAGATGAGTAGAAAAAGAGTAGCTTCCCGGATTTGGAGAGCCCTAATATTCCTATATATTGCTCCATTATGATGGGGATTCCTTACAGTCGTGAAGCTATGATGGTCGACATCAATGTGTACCAAGCATTCGGGGTCAACTAGATCGGACATAGTTCGATAATTTCGAAGTACCTAACAATGTCAGGATCAAGGGGAAGTGGCAAACCCACTTAAAGAGTTTGGTGAAAAAGACTGCCTCTCAACCTTGGACAGACAAAGGAGTTTCACCAGGTTGAGGAAACCAAACCTTAACGCGCGGAGGAATTCCCCAGATCTTTTTCAAGTCCTTCTCTTCATCAGGTGAGTAGCACATGTATTTGCCGTTGAATAGAGAGATGATGTGATCGTTGGTCAGACGAACGTGGTACCCAGTCACGACGTCGGCCGTTTCAGGTGGCAGTGGCTCTCTTTCGACGCCATCAATCAAGATTACGGAAGGATTTGCCAAAGGTTTTGGGTCGGCATCCTCACCATCGATTGGTACGGGTTCAGGATCGGTAGTAGGCGTGACGACAGCTTTGGTTGGTGCGATTGTCTTGGAGGTACTTGAATTCACTGATCTGGTATCCTTGACTCCAGATTTCATCGACCTAGAATCTTTGTCCCCAGTCTTTTCCAGTGGATCGGCTTTGGGATGAGGCATAGGGCGACGGTCATAGCTACGTCATCATCAACCTTTATCACCACGTTTGGCTTGGAGGATTTGTGCAAGGGCTTCTTAACAGGTCGGTTAGCAGCTTTCCCTCTAGCGTCAGCCGACGCTGGCTTTGAGGAAGATTTAGGGGCTGGGTTTATAGCCTCTGCATTCACCGTTCCTATTGGTGGATGTCTATCAGCGGACATTAGGTCTCGAGGAGAAGGAGTGTCAAGAACAGCGCTTGAGCTGCTGTGGTTTCGGATGTGGCCAGGCCTTTTAACATCGGATTTCGACGAAACCTCGTTTCGTCTCTTTTTCTCTTCATCTGTCAGAACACCCTTCTTGGCAGTTGTCGCGGTGTTGTGGCTTGATTTAATCCCGATGGTATCGTGAGTAAGTTGAACATACTCGCCTGGAGGATTAGAGGAAGAGTTGGAATCACCCATGATCAGAAATTGAGTTTTAGGTCGGCTGTTAAGGATCCGAGGATGTGAGGATGTGGGAAGTTTTTCAGTGTTGGATATTCTGGGAGAAGAGCGAGCAGCAGGGGGCTTCGAAGAAAATATTTTCCCCCGAATTCCTTAATCTATAACAAAGTTAAAATGTTTGTGTGTGCAAAAATAAAGTACTATTCTAAAATTATAAATTCTAAGAAGAACATCAATGTAGTTGAATCCAAACAAAAAAATCAGAAAAAATACTTTTTTAGAAAAGTGAAATTATGTGAAAATGGTTGTAGTCCTCTAATGAAGAATTAGAGCGTAAAAACTATAAAAGAGGTAATCATTTCAATGGTGATTAAAGACAATATTGTGGGAAAAAATCCTTCAGTTGGTAGTATAATACTTGGGAATCAGTGCATATTTCTCATGATAAATAAATATTTAAATCAATTGAAGAGAGTAGCAGTGTACATGAAGTGAAATTGAGCAACACCAACGGATGAAAATCAAAAGGACATGAAAATTCTAGTTAATGTTTACAAGTAGGAAAACTATAATTCTTACTAACATTTTGTATGATTCATAAATGAATAAAAATTTGGTGTTTGGTGATCTTTTGCCTAAAATATGAATTCGTCCAATATAATCCGAATAACTTAATCAGACCAAAAAAATTTATCTTTGTTGGGAAATAATACTCCAAAGACAGAGTAGTAAAGCTATATATCTCTAAATATTCAATTATTTAGATAGAATAATTTTATTTACTCGTGCTATTATCATAATTATTTATTATGGCATGGTAGACTTGCACATATAGACCCTCGTACAATTGATAGAATTTTTAATACCTAACTTATAAATTGTAATATAGAATCGTATGGAAAATAAAAATTGTGTATAAAACTTAAAATGACTAAGGAGCCTTATAATAGCGTAGAATGATGTACAAAATCATTAGGTTTGATACACACTAATATATGTGAGTGAAACGGTGTCTTGATCTATAAAGATAAAAGATATGTTATAACTTTCATAGATGACTACTCTAGACTTACTTGTGTATACTTGCTTAAACATAATGATGAGACCTATATTATGTTTAAGATATTTAAATGAGAAGTGAAAAATAAATTAGACACTAAGATTAAAATTCTAGTTAATAATAAAGGTGGATAATATGTTTCATTAGAATCTTTAGGTATGAGAAAGACCACAAAGTAATCCATCATTGTCTATTGTCTTATACGCCGCAACAAAATGGATTAGCTGAAAATAAGAATAGAATT
Organism: Limnanthes douglasii subsp. nivea; assembly: GCA_036936605.1. Taxonomy (NCBI): domain Eukaryota; kingdom Viridiplantae; phylum Streptophyta; class Magnoliopsida; order Brassicales; family Limnanthaceae; genus Limnanthes; species Limnanthes douglasii. Next base: position 1,499,657 of record JAUPFV010000001.1, read on the forward strand.
TTATTTGAGATGACAAATTACGTGCTAGTTGATTCTAAACTATATATTAATGTTTGTGGTGAAGTTTTTTTAACTATATATCATATAACTAATCGTACTCCTATTATAAGGTGAAGTTTTTTCAATTGCATGTCATATTATTAATCGTACTCTTATTATAAGGTGAAGTTTTTTCAACCGCATGTCATATTATTAATCGTACTCCTATTATAAGGTGAAGTTTTTTCAACCGCATGTCATATTATTAATCGTACTCCTTGTATGATAACTGCATGTCATATAATCAATCGTACTTTTATTATGGGATGTAGTTTTTTTAACTCCATGACATATAATTTATCATCCTCCTACTAATAATATAAAACATTCCTATAAATTATAAAAAATCGAAATCAAATATTAAATATTTTTAAAATTTAGATGTAACATCTTGCAAAAGCACAAAACTAAAAAACCTAAGTATAAAAAATAATTTTAAAATAACAAAAAAGTATTAAATCGTGAATAATGATATTAAAAAAATTGAATATAGAAAAAGGTTTGCACTAAAAAGAAATTAAAAGATAACCCACGGTTATGACATGGAAAGTATTTAAAGTATTTGAAATAACAAATTTCTAGATAATTAAAATCATTTGTATACATATTTATAATAAGTTTTCACCCATTATATATTTTGGTGGTCACTAAATTTATATAAGAAGTAATTTAATGGATCAAAATAATATGTTTTCATCCATTATATATTTTGGTTGCTCTAACAAATTAGTTTGTTGTACACCTGAGGGTGTTGTAAGCCGGCGCTAGGGACCATAATTAAGAAAGGGAACATGCTCGCGTGCCTTTTATATTTTATTGCCTTATGATTTTTTGCATAATGATATTTATTTATTTTAAATTTTAGTTTACAAAATTTATAAAGATCATAATATTATATTATAATTTATTTATAAATATAATAAAATATTATAAACAAATATTAAAAAAAACAAGATGATTGATTTGATCCTTTTTATTTATGATAATTTTAAATTTAATTAATTAAAATAACTTTGAAACTAGCTGTATTTAAAAAAAATTCCACATTTTTTAAGTTTTTTGTTCAAAATAAACAACAAAATTTAACGTGATTCATATTGTGAAAAAACTGATATCTATGGGAAACATACATTAATTTTTTTTTACATAAGTTTACAAAAAGACCATCTGAAACACTAAACACTCAACTATTATTCTTTGTTACAAAATATTCTCACTTTAAAAAAACTATAAAACTTAGAGTATCTACATATATCTATCATCACCCTCATTATAGCCGAAAGCTTTCAACTTTTTGTCAAATCTCTAAGTTTATGACTCACAGCAATCCAACACATGCTCTCACTATTTATAAAAGAGCTATTATGTGCACAATATTCTTCATGCTCACAATAGCGTATGGAACTCCATTTCTTAGATCAACAACTAATATTCCACACCAATTCAGACCCTTAATGAGTCAGCTTCTTATAAAATTTGGCTTCTTCTAAAAGGAATTAGGTATTTCCAAATGTCACACAGTTTAGGTTCATAATCAAAGATTAGTTGTGAATCTTATAAACAAAAAAGCAGAAAAAAAATAGAAACCTAAACACACACACAAGACACATTTTGTTATACAAATTGTGAAGAAATTATACATCCACGAAGAACGAACACTTAGATTTTATATACATGAGGTTATAAAATGACTCTTCATATACTTAGACATACCACTCTTATTTGTTAGAAAGGTCATTTAGCTTACAAATCAACTATCCATCTCAGAATGCATATCCATGTGTTAACCCTTTACCTTAACTATACCGGAAAGCTCCTAGTTATCTGTCTCAAATCTCGACAAATGTTTCTCTTACTTAGTTATCCAACAAAATATTTAATATCAATTTCTCACAGTTTCTAGATGATCGATGGTGTGCACAAGACTCTATAGCTCATTTTAGAACTCAATAATAGATTATCTCATTTGGTCAGATCAACCAACATTAAGATAAGTTTTATCACTGACAACCGTACAAAACAAGTTTGACTTGACCACTTGTATCTTGTGTTCTTTAACGCACGCCTTAATCCAACGAAACTATATTAAATGATAAGGTTAAACACCAATTCAAATCTTTAGTGACTTAGTATTCTCTAGAAGTTTCTTCGTATCTTCAGAAGCCTTTCGGAAACCATGTTATAGCATTCGCATCGCAAATGATCAATTTACACATTCTTCTTTTAGTAGTAGCATTCTTCTTGAATTTGGCAAAGCTTTCTCTTAGATTTTATGTTATATAGAATGATGCTTCTAAGTCCATAAGATATTTGTTATCATACCTACAAATAGAAACTATCATCACATTAGTAAATCATAATTATCGGAAACCATTGAACATCTCCATTTTCAAACTTTTATTGATTATCTCTGCGTTAATAATATCTATTACTTATTTAATTTTTATTTTTCAAACAATATATTTAAGTTTTACCATGTAAAATATAATTGTAACTTATTAAACATAAATATATTGAAAAATTAAATATATGAGTTTTAATTACTTTCAAGAGACTTGGTAAAATTTTATTATGAATATATATATATATATATATATATATATATATATATATATATATATATATATTAAAGTTATCATATTATGTGGAGCCAATTGTATTAACCATAATTCTAAGCCGAAAACGGACTATAACCTTTTATAGATAAAATTAATTAATAAATTTACAGTTCTCAAATAAAAAAATATGTTAGAATATATAATAACTTTTAAAGTCTAATTCAGAATATAAATTTTTTTAATCGGAACTTAAAAATAAATAGAACTATCGATTTGAAAAACTACTTAAATATTTGAAAGTATTTAATTAGATATAGTTTTAGTATTCCATTATATATTGAGATATAAGAGATTTACGAGTTAAATGTTTAAAAAATATTTTAAAACATTTATTTTCTCGATTGAACACTCAAGTATATAAGTTTTTTCAATCGCGATTAAATGTCAAACAACAATATATTAATGTAAGACTTGAAAATGAACCATTTTCCAAATTGAAAATTTCTAATTTTTTTTGTTAAATAGAATCTTTAGTTACAAAATAATATCATTTAAAATTCTGTAAACGAAAATATAGTCTAAAACAAAATAGTTCAAAGTGAACAAGATATCTAAAATGTAATGTCAATATGAACAAATTGAACTTAATGTATAATAAAAAAATGCGCTAAACGGATCCGGAAGAAGATCATCGGATTTTAAACATGTGTCATGATTTTTTGCAGCATCTAATGTTGATTGGGTAGTTCATCGGATCTTTGAGAGACCACAAAGTCATTACTACACCACCTTGTTTTCATAGTTTGTGGTGAAAACAAGACGATTCTCAAACTTTAAATTCTAATTAAACGTACTATCTCGCACAAGACGATTCTCAAACTTTAAGTTATCGAACGTGTAGAAAATTTTATCAAATGAAGAAAAATATTAAGTGACATTTATAAAACTAACCTTTTTAATCTGGACTATAAGCTGATGGATCTGGAGGGTTGAGTTAAAGTACCGTTAACAAGCGCCGACTGTTTGAGATAATTGTTGTTTTCGGTTATTCTTGGAGAAGTTTCCAACATGTTTCTCTAGATTGTTGGGGATATGAATATAATATGTTTATTCAAACTAAACTCGAATAAGACTAGCTAAGTTAGCTTCAATAATGGTGTTGGTTGGAGATATTTAATCTCTAAAATATGACACCACTCTGTCTATACATTTATTTCGTAATCCGATGCTTGCTTCAAATAAGAATTTATACAAATGATCATCATTTGATTTTCGAATTAGCATTGCTCACATTTGCAAAGGTGGAAGTAAAAGGGACGTTAAAACAATCACTAGTAGATTCTATAGTACTTTTAACCCAATTTCAATTTATTTAGCACTTGTATTTTCATTAGGAAGTTTCAATGCAGATATCCGAAGAATGCGCATTATAACATTTGTAAAATTTGAGGGCTCATGACCATGAAAATGACCATGGGACCAATATAATAATTGTGACTTATAAACAACCGTTTGAAAGAAACCTAATATTTTTTCAATGGGATATAGATTTTCTCTATTCCATTATTTATAACGTTAATCTATACACATAAACGAGTGTACACTACATAATTTATATTTAAATCCAGGTTATCCAATCCAAAAAAGTACCAACAACATTACCCATCAATGTGTGTGATTGAAGTAACCCTAAAGTTTAATCCAAACTGACGTACCAGTAGGGTCATGCTTCTGATTGAAGTCTCGAAACCACATAAACACCCGATAAAAAAGAGATTTTTTATTTATAGATTTTTTACAAAAAATATAATACATTATTTGAGAGATTTAAAAGAAATTATAACGCGTCTCAGGTTAATAGGCACAACTTCTTGGGGGGGGGGGGAAGGGGGATAAGTTACAATCAACAATAAAAAAATCTCTAATTTGAGATAAATATGAGTAAAACGTTAGAAATTTAGAAATTTAATTGTTGGCAAATCTCTTATCCATATTCTGAAACTCATTCATGCTAAACAAGAAAGAAAGAACACCATCCTTAATAAAAACAGGATTCAATAATTAGGTAAATGTGCCAACAAATATGAGTAAAACGTTAGGAATTTGGAAATTTAATTGTTGGCAAATCTCTTATCTATATTCTGAAACTCATTCATGCTAAACAAGAAAGAAAGAACACCATCCTTAATAAAAACAGGATTCAATAATTAGGTAAATGTACCAACAGTTTGATAATATTTTTTTTCATTCAAAGAATATTTAAATATTTCGGTAAATATACTAGGATTATTGATTTGGTTTATGAAATTTGGTCCGACGAGAGGAGATTTAGAATCTGCGAGAAAAATGAGAGGATGTTACTCACTAGTTTGACCTAAAGAAAGAGAAAATAAGGTACATCTTTGGACTAAACTAACAGAATCATCAAAAGAGTTTACCGACTGGTCATCCACACTTAAATCATTCTCTAAGTCCGAAACATGTGGTCTGAAAGGAGAAAAAATAGTCGAATCACCAATAGTAAACGTTATATCTCTAATAGAGGGTTTAAAAAGACGGAGTCGTGTTTGACGATGACGATTCCAACAGCAAAAGCAAACTAGTTAAAAATTCATTAGAACTAAATCATCCATAGTCAATTCAGATCATCTTCACAAGTGATGAAGGATGAATAACCATATTTATTATCCGACAAACATTACAATGACACATTCAACCACCACCGAGCACCATGTTGTTCAGGTTGGCTCTGGTAGCCAAAACCGCACATGAAACAAAGTGGAGCAAAATGTTTGGATCATAACAAAAAATAAAGTGAAATAAGATCTCTTTACACGAGACTATGGGAAAATAAAAGAAGTTAAGACGGTATAGGTGAAGGTTTAAAATTTATAAAAAAAAGTAATGTCATAAGTTTCTAATTTGAGTCAAAACTTCTTAATAAAAAGTTGATCGAAAACTTGAAAATTTTTAATTAGTTATTTAATATATATTTTCATATTCAAGTTTTTAGCTAAAAAATAAGATAATCAACCAAACTTGAAAAAGTTATCGACCACTTATTTTATAATTTTTATTTAATTTTTAATTTGTTGTTCTTTATTGAATTTTAAATTTATATTGTTTGTGATTATTATTATTCAAAATAAAAAAAACATATCAAATTTAAAAAATCATATGAATAATTTAGTATTATTTTTTTAGGTGTAATATAAAAATATATTAATTTTAAGTACATCCACACAAAAATAACCATACATAAACAAATGATAACGATGACAAATTAATATACATATATGCGTTTAAATTGGTGATTGATCTTTTGACTATAACAAATTCTTCTATATTTTTATTGATTTCTAAACCACCATTGAGGATACATCAACGGTTTATTTTGATAAATTTAGTTTTTGAGTTTTTAGTTTTTTATTAATTTAGTTGCTGGACCTGTAGAATTCAATGAAATTAATCCATCGACTTGTAGATTTTAGTGACATTATTCTTTCATTTTCCAGACCTCAGTGACTAAATTTATCGAAATCGACAAATCGAAAGAACCCAGTGTTGGTTTAAAATTAAAAGACTATACGAAAGAAATGAAATTGTCGAGAGAAAAATCATCATTTAAAAATATTTGGTAAACCCGTAGAGAGCAAGCTTGCTTCAGAATAATCAACAATATCATGTCCCAACAATAGTTAAAGTGAGAGACAACGCTAGCTAAAGCTCAACCATTATCAACCAAATCTTATTGGTTGAAGTATTAGATATGAAAAAAGAAACATAAAATTTACACACCTTCGGTTTGTACTCAAAATTTAGCTATAAAACCCAAAACAACAAAGTAAGATAAATGAACGAGAATTTTGAACCAAGCACACACTATATAGTATTTAATGTGGTTTGTATTGTGTAAAAACCTATATATTACGGAAAACATACACAAATTTTATATATAAGAGGTTACAAGAAGACCATCTCAAACACTAAACACTCAACCACTATTCTCCATTGCAAAACACTCTCACCTTACACAATAACTATGAAACTTAGAGTATTTCCAAGTGTTTGTCTTCAACCTCACTATAGCCTAAAGCTTTCAACTTTCTCTCTTAAATCTCAAAAGTTTGACACTCGCAGCAATCCAACACATGCTCTCACTACTTACAAAAGATTCATGATGTGCACAATGTTCTTCATTCTCACAATAGCGTATGAAACTTTCTTAGATCAACAACTGGTACTCCACATCAATTTAGCTCCATAATGATTGAGGTTCTTCTAAAAGCAATTAGGTATCTACCGTAGTCTTTCTGCAATCATATTCTACGCCTTCGGCTCCGCAGATGATCACTAAACACCTTTCGCTTCAACAAAAACATTCCTTTTGACTTGTCTTTAGAATCCATTAAACATCTTTGCACCTTAACTTCGACTCCAACTCAAATCACAAAAATATTCAAATAACTCACTCTACAAATCTTCAGTTCCCCTTCCTCAATTATATATAGTATTCGAAAAATATTTTATTCTTGATTACTTTTAACGTATACCTAAAAACATTATATACAAATATTGGTATAAATAATAATAATAAAAATTTAGTAGCGAAAACTTTCTATATTCAAAAGTTTTGAAAAAAATGTCCAACTTCTTATTGTCCATTTAAAAGCGTATATCAAATAGTATACCATCATATTTTTATTTTTGGAGGGAACCCACAGCCGGTATTCAGAGTGCAATGAGTGTGCATAGGGTAAATCCTCAGTCTGGCGCGATAGCCTGCAAACCAACGCCAAAAGGTAAACCACACAAGATGATAGACTCAGCCGAAAAACATATGTAGAGGAACTCGAACTCATAACCTTTGGTCACAAGCATACCATGCTCACCCAACTCGGCTACCCATTTAGGTATTATACTATCATGTTAATTAGATAGTTGGAAATTATTTGTGAAATACATTAACGACAAGCCACAACCATATGCCTTAATGCCTTAGCATTTTCTAACCCCATCCGCATTAAAGATCTTGTTGGTTTAGTCAAAAGCCGCCTTCTCTTTATTACTCATGTCTTAAAAACTTACTTCTCAATCCATCGATGATCCAAACTTCCCTTACTCTACTTGCACTATATAAACTCTACTAAGCACCCCAAAATACCACAACACAAACACAAACATGACAACCATCACAAAAATCACTTTCTCTACTCTCCTACTCTCACTCCTCTTCATTTCCACCCACGCTGTCAACTTCGAAATCAGAAACCAATGTCCTTACACCGTATGGGCTGCCGCATCCCCCGGTGGAGGCCGTAGACTCGACCCCAACCAAGTTTGGAACCTATACGTTGCCCCGGGAACAAAAATGGCACGTATATGGGGCCGAACTAACTGCAACTTCGACGGTGCTGGCCGTGGCCGATGCCAGACCGGAGACTGCGGTGACTTGGAGTGTAGAGGGTGGGGACAACCACCCAACACTTTAGCCGAATACGTACTTAACGGAGATGGAAACAAAGATTTTTACGACATATCATTAGTCGATGGATTTAACATTCCTATGGATTTCGGTCCCACTAATCCTAATTGCCATTCCATTAAGTGTGGGGCTGACATCAATGGTCAGTGTCCGGGCGAGCTAAGATCCAATGGTGGGTGTTTGAATCCTTGTCAGGTTTTTAAGACGAATGAGTATTGCTGCACGAATGGACAAGGAACATGCGGGCCTACGAACTTCTCAAGATTTTTTAAGAGTAGATGTTCCGATTCTTATAGTTACCCACAAGATGATCCTTCAAGTACTTTTACTTGTACTAGTGGTACCACTGACTACAGAGTTGTGTTTTGTCCTTTGGGCTCTCCTCATATTGCGATGGTTGGAAATGGAAGTGACCATGAGTAAAAGGGTTGAAGAATAAGATGTTCTATGTTTGTGTTTGTGTATCGTGAAGAATAAGGTGTTCTATGTTTGTGCCATGTTTATTTATGTTTTTGTATTTTGTTTCTTGTTACTCATGGAATAAATAAATATTATTATCTCTTCTGGATTCGTGTTAGAACATTTTAATTTATTTTACGATATTTATTTTATTAACTTATGGATATTTTTAAATTCGTACTAACCGTACAGAGTTTGACTACGACATTTATTTACATAAAGCCAACTATAGGAATATGCGAGAAGAGACCATAACCGGACTCAGCAAATTCCTATTTGCACCATCTAAGAACGTGAAATTGAATAATTTTGAGTTATATGTTAGCTTAATTTCATTACCATCATCTTTTTGTTTGTATTCGAATTTAATCCAAATACAAATTTTATTTTATTCAAATTACTATTAACTCTCATTTTACTTTCTGGAACAGAGCTAAAAAGATGGAAGGAAGCTTTGAAAACTTGGAACAAAACATATTTTGGAAATGTTTCTGACAAAGTTACTCAAATAAAAGAAAATGTTAAGGCAAGAGAAATGAGTTTCATAAACTCTAATAGTAAAAAAGACAAGATATCTCTGGCCAAAGCAAATACTGAACATCTTGTGGCCCTCTCTATGGAAGAAGAATGGATCCAAGATGGAGATGGAAACACAAAGACATACCATAATTATGTAAAATGAAGGAGAAGGAAATCAAAAATTGCAGGAATTAAGCTTAACAACAAATGGTTTACTGATGATGAAACCATCGAAGCATCAGCAGTGAAATATTTCAAAAATATTCTATCTACACCCTCATATCCTAATCAGAATCTGAAAGAAGTTTACGTGAATACTCGCATATTTAATGTTATTATAAAATTAATTGATAACTGTGATAATTGTTTTATGTTAGCTGAGCCTACAGATCAAGAAATATTGAGCACAATACAAAGCATTAACTCAGAAGGAGCAGCTGGGGGAGATGGTTTCAACAGAAGTTTCTTTACAACATGTTGGAATATTATTAAGCAAAATCTATATAATGCTATGAAATACTTTATCAAAGCCCAAGACATTCCAAAGGGCATCTTAGCTACTGGAGTTTGCTTAATACCTAAAGTAGAAAAGCCTTATTACTTGAATCAATATAGGCCAATAAGTCTATGTTCAATGTTAAACAAAATTATGTCTAAACTGCTAAATAATAGACTATCTTCCCTATTGCCTGAAATGATTTCTAAAGTGCAGAGTGCATATGTCAAGGACAGATAATTCATGAAAACATACTAATTGCAAATGAACTAGTGCATGATATTGGCAGAAAGACACAAGCTGGGATTATAACCATGCGTGCTTCCTTTGGGCTCTCCTCGGGAATATAATCATGCATGGTGATATTTGTATAATCATGCATGCTTCCGCTGCTTTTCCATCAACCATCACCATCCGCTGCCTAGGGAAAAATCAAATAATACAAGTAAAATTTCAAGGATTCACAACTATTTGCAAACGCTGTCCATCCTTTGGCCATGCAGCCGCTAACTGCCACCTACCAGCAGACCCTCCTTCCTCAGCCCCACCTACACGTCGACCAGGAAAAGAACCAATGACAGACCCAAACCCTTCTCACACCGCTCACTCGGACTTAAGCAACAGTGAATCTGCATCTCCAGAAACCTTTCATCGTATGACCACTCAAAACAATTGGACCAAAAGCTTTATCGTCGCTAGCAACAGCCTAGCGGCCGCCTAGATAAACCAGGAAGAAGGTGATCTATCGTCTTCTGAAATTACCTCTCCAAGACCTAAAGCCACATGTAATGCGGTGGTAGCAAGTATGTATGGGGATACCCCAATGTTGTATTAGTAATCTTTTACCCTTTATCTTATCTCTTATTGTTAGTTAATGAAAATTGCACGCTGGAACGTTAGAGGGTTGAATCACCCTGTCCGTCAAAACAACGCTAAAGACTTTGTTTTCTCTAATGTTATTCATGTTATTTGCGTGCTAGAAACCAAAGCCAAAATAGATAACATATTTTATATCATGAAAACCATGTTATTCTTCTGGAATTATCACACAAACCATAGTTGCCACCAGTTAGGTAGAATATGGATCGCTTGGAATCTAGGCGTCTATAGTATCAACTTCAAAGACATAACTACCTAAACCCTTCATTATGAGCTATTTTGGACTGCTAGAAACACCGCCCTTCGCCTCACTGCTATTTATGGCTTCAACAAGCCATTAGACCGCCTCCCCCTTTGGAGCACTCTCTTCAATCCTTCCCTCTTGTGGATTGTTCTTAGGGACTTTAATTCCATCTGAAGGCCCCATAAAAGATCTAGCGCTGATCCTCGTTGGAACAGTTATATTGATATGTTTAATGAATGCTGCCGGAAGTGATGCCTTGACGATCTTCGTTCGCCGGGATTCCAATATTCGTGGTTTAATCGTCAAGATGACAACCCCATTTCCTCTAGAATTGACAGAACCCTTGTGAATGAGGTCTGGGACGACTTCTTCCCTAATTTCTATGCCCACTATGACCATCCCAGAACCTCCGATCATACCCCGATAATCATCCATCTCTCCACTCCCTTCCTCTCTATCCCCATATCTTTTAAGTTCTTTAACATGTGGAAGTTCCACCCGAGCTTCCAGGACCTGGTCTCTAATAATTGGGCTCTCCGTTGTACTCAAATCCCCATGAAATCCGTTGTATTTAAGCTTGCCAGACTTAGACTTGTGTTAGCTTCGCTCAACAAGAGGGAATTTAGTGATATTAGCCATACAGTCCAGGAGGCCAGGTCCACCCTCTCTCTTGCCCAATAAAATATTTTCTCAGATCCCTCGAATATGGCACTCATCTCCATTGAAAAGGAGGTATCCGATTCTTATATTATCTACAGCCGTGCGGAAGAGTCTTTCTCAAGCAAAAATCCAGGGAAACCTGGCTCAAGCTCGGGGACAAGAACTCTAAGTTTTTCCATAATAACATTAGGGCGCATAGGGCCCGTAACAAGATCCTTTCAATCACCACCCCGGGAGGATCCTGGAGCTCCAACCCTCACACTATTTCATCCATCTTCCATAATGTTTTCCTCCACCAGCTTGGATCCCCTAGCAAAACCAATTACCCCGGCCCGGACAGAATCAAAACTTTAATTAATACTAGTGTCCCCCCTGACCTCAAAACCGAGATGGTAAAACCTATCTCTTACTCTGAAATTAAGGCTGCTCTTTTCAACATTGACAGCGACAAATCCCTGGGCCCGGATGGCTTTAGTGCTGGATTCTTTAAATCATGCTGAACCTCCATAAGCAGCGACATTTGTGCGGGGGTCAAGTATTTCTTCCTGAAAGGAAAAATAAACCCTGATTGGAACAAAACCCTAATCTCTCTTATTCCTAAGATTAACCCCCCTCCCTCCCCTCAGAATATCGCCTGATTGCTTGCTGTAATGTTATCTACAAAATTATCTCCAAAATCATTGTTTCTAGAATCAACCCGGTTCTCCCGCCTCTGATAGACCCCTCTCAATCTGCTTTTGTTCCGGGCCGATCTATCGTGGATATCAGCCTCCTCACCCTAAATCTCCTGCATGGCTATCAAACCAAGCGTAAAGGCCCCAGATGCGCCCTCAAAATCGACCTAATGAAAGCTTTCGACAACACAAGATGGGAAGTAGTCCTCGATATCCTCTTAGCCATGAACTTCCCTTTGACCATGATAAATTGGATTATCCAATGTATCACCTCTCTCTCTTACTCGGTCTGCATCAATGGTAAGTCGATGAACTACTTTCCCGAGAGGAAGGGTCTTCGGCAAGGGGACCCCATCTCCCCATACATTTTTGTTATTGTAATGCACATCCTCTCTAGAATTCTCCTAGAAAAAAACCAAAATTTATCCTTTGGATTCCACTGGAAATGTCACAAACTCAAGATCATCAACCTCTGCTTTGCGGACGACGTCATGATTCTGTGTAGATCCAACATTCAATCCATCAACCTGATTCACGAAGGACTGATGAAACTTGCGGCTATTTCTGGATTGCATCTGAACCCATAAAAAAGTAACATATTCTTCTCTGGAACCTCCTCCAGTACCAAGCGCGAAATTCTCAATCGCCTAAACTTCCAAGAGGGTTCCCTCCCAGTCAGATACCTCCGAGTGCCCCTCATCACCTCTTAACTCTCCTACAACGATTGTTGACCCCTCTTCCTCAAGATCACCAACATAATCAAATCTTGGACCTCTAAGCATCTTTCCTATGTCGGGAGCCTCCAGCTCATCAACTGAGTGCTCTTTGCAAGCCATGTCTCCTGGTCATCAATATTTATCATCCTTGCCTGAGTTCTCAAAGAACTCTCTCAACTTCTTCGTCACTTCCTCTTGTCAGGACCTGAAATGAAAATTACAAGAGCCAAGATTTCCCTGGAACAAGCTCACCGTGTCTGAAGAGGAGAGCGGCCTTGGGATCCCAGACCTGAAAATCTGGAATCAAGCGACCGCCCTTAAACTCATATGGTCCATTCTTATAACAAATAAGAACTCCTTATGGACCCAATGGGCTGTCATGGAAAAAATAAAATCCAAATGCTTTTGGACTCTTCCAACCCCATCTTCAGCAAGCTGGAGTTGGAAAAAGATCCTGAATATCCGGAACAAAGCTTCAAACCTTTATCGAGTCATTGTAAGGAATAAAGCCAATACCTCCATCTGGCACGACCCCTAGCTCTTTCCCACATAACCCATCAACCGCTACAGTCCATCAATCCAGAATCTCTCCGGACTCAGAAATATCAAAAGAGTAGAAGACCTTAGCCGAAACGGCAGATGGGCCTGGCCCTCGCAAGCCAGAGCCCCCAACCGCATCCTTCAAAATCACCTGGGCGAAATCACCTCAGCCCTCTGAGATCTCCCTCCCACCACCTATTCACCCGACACCTTCATCTGGATCCTTAACAAATCCAAACCAACCTTTTCTATTAGCAGTACCTATGCTGCTCTTAAATCCCATAGAGGGAAGGCTTACTGGTCGTGCCTAACCTGGCATAGGTACTCCATCCCCAAACACTCCTTTATAACCTGGCTAGCCATCCACAACAAGCTCACTACCAAGGACAAGCTTTTATCTTGAGCACTGGACGCCCTTGCTTCTTGCGTCCTCTGCAACAACGCTCTGGAATCCCTTGATCATCTCCTAACTCTCTGCACCTACTCTTCTTCCATCGGGGAGATCTTATCCCAAAATCTCCTCATACCTCCTCCCTTGCCCTCTTGGCAGCAATGGCTTGAAGCTGCTAGCACCTCGATCCCCTCAAATAACAGACGAAGACCTTTATGGAGAACGACTTTTTATGCCACAGTCTACTACATTTGGAGCGAAAGGAATAACAGAATTTTCAACAACAAGCAGACTCCCTTCAATATTCTATCCGACCTCCGTTGTTGTTTCAAAAGAACCAAATATCCATTTACTAGGATAATGGAATTTAGCTCTCATCTCTATAATTTTCTAGACAAAACTAGAAAATTTGTAAACCTTGTAATAGGACCTGCGCCATATGAACCTATGTATATTTTTTCATCTATATTTTATAAGATTTTTACACCAAAAAAAAAGTCTAGTAAGCAGGATTCTTCAAGAAATACGACGTAGCAAAAAGCTACAAAGAAAAATAAAGTATATCATGAAAAGATGAAAAAGGTCAGCTGATCATAACATAGACCGCTTGTTGAGTGATCAATTCGATGTTCAATCTGATCCAGTTATTTTGCCACCTCTGGTGTGGATAAAAGTAGCCTGAGGGTAGGCTGGTAATTTCAAGTGGAGTTTTAAAACGGAGTAAGGGTGTTTCAGGGTGGTGTTAAGGTGTTTCAAGGTGTTTCAAGGTGTTTCAAGGTGTTTCAAGGTGGAGAGAGAATTGAGCAGCTTGGCAGCAGTCAATTTTTGTTACCCCTAGTTAATGCTGGTGGTTGGGTATTTATAGTGTGATATTTGGGCCCTTATGGGCTTTCGGGTCATGTTTAATGGACTCGGGTCATGTTTAAAGACCCATGAGTTCTAAGCAGATGGGCAGGTAGCTTAATCAGATAGTGTTTAGGTTTTTTAGTACTTTAGTCATAGTTCGAACAGCCTTAGGCTCACAGTGTTCGAAGTCATCTGTCCGGTTCAAAAGTCCTGTCCGATTTAAGTTCTTAGTGCATGTCCGGTTTAAGGGGAGATTTACATTGAGCTGCCCTTCCGGGGAGCATTCTGAATTCGGATTCATCAGGAGCCCCCTTTTTAGGTGTTTGAACAAGTGTCCTTGTCAAAGAACTGAAAAACAGTCTGATTTAGGAAGTGGTTTTTCAATTCGAAGAAAATTGAGGACGGACCCGGACAGACCAAACGTTACAAATTCGAAACGGTTATTGTCAGAGTTAATGGGACACGTGTCACTCTCTGGTTGGTCACTTCAGCCATTTTTTCACCTCGAAAGTTGCACTACTTTCTCGAACAAGTTACCTCTTTTAAATGCCATTAATGACATCAGCGCCGTCTTTTAATCATTGCCCAACTTTTCGGATTCTCCTAGGAATCAACTCTTTTTTCACATTTACTATAAATTCTATTCACCTTTCACTGTCTCACTATCTCTTTCACTCTGCCATTTTACCCAAAGCTTTATCTCTCTAAAACTTCAAAATTTCCTTAGCTGTTTATGTTCACAGCAAGAACAACACTGATCAAGGGCGGCTGGCTTAACCTCTCAGAATTGGAGAAAGCTCAAAGAGTTGAAAAAGAAAAAAGACTTGCAGCAGGGCTTCCAGCGTCGCCTGTTGAGAAACCAGCCCCTTCAATCGAAGAATCTGACAGAGGTTCATCTTCTTCTAAAGGTACAAAACCTAGAAAACTCTTTCAATCAACACTCTCCCCCATAGTATCTGGCTCTTCAGTTCAAGAGTCGATTCCTATTGTTGAACCGGGGGTCACTGCCACAAGTGTTAGGAAAAAATCCTCTTTCATTGCTATGGGGTCTGACTCTGACCATTCCCCGGATAAACTAATCATGAAAAGCCCAAGTAGGTTGGTTAAAGGACTTTCTTCCAAAAACACTAGCGAATCAGGGTCCGGGGCAACTATTAGAACTCTCCGGGAAAGGCCGGCCGGTCCGGGGGCTAGCAGTCCTCTACCTCCCAAAGAAACTTCAACCTCAGAAACTCAAACCGAGGTGATAAGTCGAAAACATTCAGAGAGTCAACAGTCCGGAGGATCAGTTATGACAAGCTTCAACCCTCCCCGGGCTGTTTCTACAGAAGTTCCCCCAACAATAATGGAGGAGAGGATGGAGGACTCCACCGAGGAGGTTAGATTTGAGTCCGAGTCCTCCGGACAAGCTGAAACTGCTAGAGTTGCTGCCAAGAAAGGCAAAGAAGACTTATATCTGAGGCATCTGGACCTGCCGGAGAGCCTCGAAGGGAGAGTAGGGCCATGTTTTCATAAGGTCGAGCTCAAATACCTTTCATCTTTGTTAAAGACCAAGTATGCGTTCATCCATACTTCAGATCTGGGACGACTGCGTACTAAGTGGGGGATCCCTGAGAATGTAAAGATTCGAATTCCCATCGATCCAGAGACCCCGATGGATTCCAAAAGAAATGAGATAGTCTTCTTTACGGAGCTATTCAATTGGGGACTTAGGTTCCCACTGGACCCGGAGATAGTGCGCTATTTTCACTTGGTCAAGCTATGTCCAACACAGCTAAGCCCTAATGGTTGGTACACCTTGATGTCATGTATTATGGCGTCTAGGCTATCTGGAATCCCTCTTCCTATGGAAGAGTTTGCAGCTGTGGCTAGTTTGTGCAAGCATCATCAGTTCCCTTTCTATCATTTCAACATGGGGAACGATCTTAAAGCTGTTGATGATCTCCTGGAGTCGGAGAGTAAATGGAGGAGCCAGTTCTTGTTTGTCAGTGGCTCATGGGAAAATGGCAAGAAAATCAAGGCCGGGGAGAATCCTAGCCTTCTTCGAAGTAGATGGAGGAGCGATCGTAAGTTTTCACTTTAAGTTTCTGTTCGAATCTCTCTTTTCTTTAAGTTTATACTAATCAGTTTTTCTTTTGTTTTATCAGAGCTGCCAAAGGAGTTCGGGGACTATCTGAAGGCCGGACAGGTCACCTGTGACAAAATCAACGCTTGGGCCGTAGAGAACTGGGAGAACCAGTTTCATAAAGCCTTCACTCCTGGGAACTTAGCAAGGTCTCACCTGTGGAACACCACAGGTCGAAGAGACTTAACTTGGGAGGAGTTCTCCACCCCACCTGATGAAGACATCGTGCTGAGAAGGTCTCATGAACTGGATGGGACTCTCTTCCTTCCTGCCCGGGCCAAAGCCCCAAGTAAAATGAAGGGCAAGAAGAAGAAAGGCAGGAAAGTGGTGGAGGATACTGAGAAAGAGGCCCCAACAGACTCAGAGGTGCCAGCCCAGGTTCAAGTTGATGCAAACCTTCTACAAGTGGTAGAACAAGAGAGCGAGAAACAAGGAGTAAATCCCCCAAAACCTTCAAGGGTTTCCAAACGGGCTCGTAAGCAAGCAAGTGACAGTGCTGACAGGGAAGTCAAAAAGAAAAAGACTTCCCAAGGAGAAGAGCTCGCTCTCCGGGATCCGGAGCCCACTTTCCCAACCGACCCAACGTTGGCCGAAGAGATCCCAGGGAATCTTAATGAAGGGATTCCAAAGGAATTCCATACTGATGAGATTGAAAGGGGAGAGATTAACATGGATGAAGTGGACGTCACCGGTCTGGGTGCTCTAGGTGATTATTTCCTTGGCCTGTCCAGAGATGAGTTCGCAGGGCCATATGTTCCCCCAAGTAGCTCCAACACAGTAAACTTCAATGGTAGGACTTTTATGGTTTCCAGTGAGAGGGATGTTATAGCCCATTCTCTCCTTAGCAGCGTGCAGCCAGTACTTACTTTGGAAAGGCAAGTCCGGAGTCAGACAGAGACTATCAAAGACCTCAAGTCTGAGAAGGAGAAGCTGTCTGATGACCTCCAGACTGCTGCTACTAAGGTTGATTTGCTTAAGGAGGCGAACGAACAGCTAAAGAAGAATCAAAATGAAAGCAACACAAAAGTTGCTTCTTTGGAAGAGACCATAAAGGATCTCCGGGCTAAACTGTCCGGACTGGAGAAGGACCTGACAACCTCAAGAGGAGAAACTGCAGCAAAGGAGAAGCTTGTCACCAACCTGACCACTGACAAAATTGCTTTAGAGAATGCAGTGACTCAGGTTGTTGATGGGAAAGATGCTTTGGTGAGGGATCAAGAGGCCATGATCAAGGCCAAGATTAATGCTTATGCCAGGGAGATGATACGGAGTGAAGAATTAATGATTGAAAAAGTGAAGTCTGATATGGTCCTCCTGTTTCACGAGAAATTCCCGAAGAGGAGACTAGGGGATTTATGGCGCTATGTGGATGACGATGATCTCCCATACTGGACCATGGTTGATGAGGGGTACTCCGGTGAGTCCTCGTCTGGTGATGAAGAGGAAACCGGAGAGAGTCCAGGTGAGGAAGAGATTGACCCCAAGGGTAAGAAGATTGTCGAGGAGAAGAGCGACATCAAAGGCAAGAAAGCAGATGAGGGTGAGCCATCTTCAAAGGCTCAACCTTAATTTATAATTTGTTTTGTTTATCTTTTGTTTGAACTAAAGTCCTTGGAAGGCCAAGGCACCTTTTTTGTGATGGTGTCCGTATTATTCGGACAGATTTTTGTATTGTGCCCAAACTTGTTCAAAAAGTCCTTGGAAGGCCAAGGCAATTTTAAGTTGTTGAATGAATGTTTTATTTTGCTCAACCATCCTCTTCTTTCATAATTTGTTTAAATAGCTGGAGTTTAAGTAGTTTTGAGTTATTGTATTGTGAGAGTGTTTAGTTTCTCTGGCTAGAATTTAAGTAGCCCTTAGACCTTTCAGTCCGGGTAGTATTACAAGCAACAGAATTTTGCAAAAACTTAGAAAATTATTGAAGAAGGCATCAAGTTTTATTGAGAGCTCTCCGTGGCGCCGAAGAGAGGAAGTGGTATGCCCCCAAATATTTACATGGATGTTTAAACAAGTAAATATTTACATAAGTTTTATTCCAAGTACATTCGAAGGTGTTCAATATTCCAAGGGTGAGTTAAAACCCTGCCATCTTTGTCTTCCAACCAGTATGTCCCAGGCTTGATTCTTTCAACCACAGTATACGGACCCTCCCAAGTTGGGGCCAGCTTTCCGAAGAGCTTTTCCTTAGTATGCAAGAAAACTTTTCTTAATACTTTATCTCCTGGTTGAAAATCCCTTCTTTTAACTTTAGAAGCAAACCTGCTTCTCATCAAGCCCTGATAGTGTGCCATTCTAAGATGAGCTTTTACTCGCCTTTCTTCAATTAAATCAAGTTGATTTCTAATTGCCATCTCATTAGCCTGTCCGGAGAAGTTGTGGACTCGAAAGGAGGGGAGTGTCTTCTCTATGGGGGCTACTGCATCCATTCCATAGACCAAGGCAAAAGGCAATTCTTGTGTTGCAGCCCCAGGTGTTGTCCGGTAGGCCCACAAGACTTCTTGTAGATAACTAGGCCACTTCCCCGCAGCCCCTTCCAAAAATTTTCTTTAAACCGGACAGTATTGTTCTATTAGCCACCTCAACTTGCCCATTGGCCTGTGGGTGGAAAGGTGAAGAAAAGCAGTGCTGAATACCCCTTGAGGCACAAAAGCTTTCCATTTCTCTGTTGTCAAACTGTGGCCCATTGTCTGTTGTTATTATCTGGGGGACACCAAATCTGCAACATATGTTGGATAGAATGAACTTTATAACAGCTTTTGATGTTGTCCCTGCCAAGGGGGCCGCTTATATCCACTTTGAGAAGTAGTCAATGGCTACAATTATGGTTTTACGCCGTCCGGACGCCACAAGGAGAGGCCCAACTAAGTCCAATCCCCATCGAGCAAAAGGGATGGGCTCAGAAATTGATTCCAAAGGAATGGCTGGTACATGAATTTCATTGCTGTACCTCTGGCATGGGTCACACCTTCTTACCAGTTCCTTAGCATCTTTCATGATGAGGGCCAATAGTATCCGGAGAGAAGCACTCTTCTTGTTAAAGCTCTAAACCCACAATGGGCTGATCCCTCACCATCATGCAATTCGGAGAGAACCATTTGTGACTCATGATCCCCCAAACAGCGTAGGAGAGGTTTGCTATAGGACTTTTTATACAAGACTTCTCTAATCATAATGAAACCATGAGCCCTGTGTTTCAACGTTCTGGCTTGTGATTTATCCAAGGGCACGATGCCATCAGACAAATATTGCATAAGAGGAGACCTCCAGTCTTGAGGCCGACTCTTTTGTATCTCAAAGACTTCCTCTTGCTTATCCTGATTGAGCTGAATAGAAGGACTTTCAAGCACATGGATCCATGGATAGGACTCCGTATATGCTATCGTTGCCAGTGAGTCTACTAGCTCATTCTCTGCCCGGGGAATGTGCTCATAGACAACAGCTTTAAATTTCAACGCCTCATTTTTCAAGAGGAGTAAATACTTGACCAATTGTTCCTTTCTAGCTTCTGATAGGCCCAAGGCATGGTGGACTAGCAACTGGGAATCACTTAATAGCTTGACCATTTTAGCTCCACAAATGTAGGCCAATTTCAACCCAGCTATAGCTGCTTCGTATTCGGACTCATTATTGGATGCCCTGAAAGCAAAACAAATAGCTTGGAACATGTTGTCCCCATAGGGGGAAGTGAGACATATTTCTACCCCAGATCCTATGGTACTGGATCCTCCGTCTGTTCGGACAATCCACACTTTTTTGTCTTTTGAATCAGCAGGTTGTTCTGAATCCCTATTAGAATGGAATTCGACCAGAAAGTCAGCCACAGCTTGAGCTTTTACTGCTGTCCGAGGAGCAAAGTCTATGTCAAAGTCCCCCAACTCTACTGACCACTTTGTCATTCTGCTTGAAATGTCTGCTTTTTGAAGGACATTCTTTAAAGGGAAAGATGTCCGGACAACGATAGGATGAGCCTGAAAGTAAGGCCTCATTTTTCTTGCAGCTATCACCAAGGCCAATGCTAGTTTTTCGAGTTTCAAGTAACGCCTCTCAGCATCAATCAGGCTTTTGCTGATGTAGTACACTGGGTGAGGATACCCATCAACCTCTCTTACTAATACAACACTGATGGCACAACTTGAAACAGCCAGATATACAAAAAGAGTCTCCCCATCGACTGGTTTGAACAAAGTCTTGGGAGAGGACAGATGCTTCTTGATTTCATTGAATGCCTCATCACACTGTGCTGTCCATTCAAACCCGTTTGCACCCTTCAGGGTTTGAAAGAATGGAGCACATCTGTCCGAAGACCTGGAAATGAATCTGTTCAAGGCCGCCAACCTCCCCGTTAATCGCTGCACTTCTTTAATGTTTCGAGGAGGCTCCATTTGGAACAAAGCATTGAGTTGGTCCGGGTCGGGCTGTATTCCATGCTCACTTATGATATACCCTAAGAACTTCCCGGACCGCACTCCCAACACACACTTTTCAGGGTTTAACTTTAAATTCACTTTGGCCAAGTTGGCAAAAGTCTCTTGGAGGTCGGACAAGTGCAACTGCTCATCCACGCTTTTCACCATCATATCGTCAATGTAAACCTCCATATTTCTTCCAATTTGATCAGCAAATGCCTTATTGACTAACCTTTGATAGGTAGCCCCAGCATTTTTCAAGCCAAAGGGCATCACCTTGTAGCAGTGTAAACCTCTATCAGTGACAAACGTGGTATGCTCTTGATCTTTTGGATCCACTTGGATCTGATTGTACCCGGAGAAGGCATCCATGAAGGAGAGTAGCTTGTTTCCAGAAGTAGAGTCTACTAATTGATCAATCCGGAGGACCGGATACAAGTCTTTTGGGCAGGCTCTATTTAGGTCTGTGAAGTCAATGCACATACGCCATTTACCATTCTTCTTTTTTACCAAGACTGGATTGGCAGTCCACAAAGGGTACTGAGATTCTTTAATGTGCCCCATCTTTGTGAGTCTGTCAACTTCTTGCACAATGACATCAGCATTTTCTTTTGAGAAAGCTCTCCTTTTTTGTACCACTGGTGCCACATCTCTCCGGACAGATAGGTGATGGGAAATCACCTCTGATGGAACTCCAGTAACATCAGCGTTGCACTAAGAAAAAACATGCTGATGGTCTTTCAAGAATTTCAACATTCCTTCTTTCAACATTGGTGGCATTTTGGATCCTATCTTGACATTTTTTCCTTCTTCTAAGCAGTGTGTTTCAACCTCCTCAATTGGAATCAACACTCTGGGGGTCTCTCTGGGGTCATCAATTTCACCCTCACTCCCAGAAAGGCCCTCAAACTGCTATTGGTCATTTATACGGACTGCCCCCAGTGTTCGTGGAGCCAAGGCAGTGGCATAGCATTCTCTTGCAACTTTTTGGCTGCTCCGGACAACCCCAACCTTCCCCTGAACAACATACTTTAGACACTGATGGACTGTTGAAGCCACTGCATGCATCCTAGAGAGCCAAGATCTCCCTAGAATAGCATTGTAGCAGGTGGGACAATCCACCACAATGAAGAGTATTCTGACCGTTTTCTTGAAAGGGCCCCTGCCCAACAACACTTCTTCTTCAAACTCCCCGATCACATCGGCTGAGCTGCCCGTGAAGCCCACGATTGACCTGTCTGACTTTTGAATCACAGCTGGATTTTTCATTTTCTTGTAAGTGTCTAGGAAAATGATATTGGCAGAGCTCCCAATATCTACCAGAATTCGCCTTATCTCATTGCCCCCTATAGATGCTCCTATAACAACAGCATCCTCATGAGGGCCAGCAATGTCTCTTAGATCATCCCCATCAAAGACAATGAATGGGAATAAACTTGATGATTGATAAGAGGTCATGCCCCCTTCTAGCTGTGAAGCCAAATTATGAACATGCCTTTTTCTTGATGAAGTGGTAGGAGCCGTTACAATATCCCCTCCGAAAATTGTCAGTGACTCAAAGAATTTAATGAGCCCGGAGACCGATCTAGAACGCTCCTCTATAGCACCCACTATGTTCCTTGTTGGATCAGGATCCAAGTATTCAGATTCCACATCAAACCTTTCAACTATTACCATAGCCCCCTCCGGGGCAGCATTAACCGGACCAGCCCGGTGAGTGTTGTCAGGCCTGTTGCCTCCTCTCCTTTTAACGTATGCACCCAATTTTCCCCTTTCGATCAAGTTTTGAACCTCTTGTTTCAATGCTATGCAATCATCAGTAGTATGGCCAATATCATTGTGGTATTGGCAAAAAGAATTGTTTCGATGTTCTCTGGGAGACTGCAAGGTTGCTGGTCTCCGGTAGTGTACTTCATCTTTTGTTTTATCGAAAATGGTTGCCACACTTTCTTTGAGTTCTGCAAACCACTCCGGTTGGACCCATGGCCCCCTTTTGTTTCTAGACTGTTGGCTTTGTGCAGGAGCAGCTGGTTGAGACTGAGCTTTTCCCCTTCCATGCCCCTGTCCGGTTTCTCTTGCTTTGTTCCCGGACTTGTTTTGATTTGGAGTTGGTGCCACCGGGGTGGATCTCACCTGTCTGTGCACCCTGGTCTTCTTTGTTTCATCAACATTTATTTTCTTGCCAACTTGGTTTAGCAATCCTCCCCAGGTTATGGCTTTCTTCCTGGTTACCGAATCGGCCAGGTTGCCTGGGTTCAAACCTTGTCTCAGGGATGCTATTGCCACCTGTTCAAAGCAATCAGCCAACCCGTTTTTTGTGTTTACAAAGCGACTTATGTACTCCTTTAACGATTCGTTTGGTTCCTGGGCACAATGGATTATGGTATCTCCATTACCCTTTAGCTCCTTACTCCCCACAAATTTCCTTCGAAAGGCCACCCAAAAAGTATCAAAGTCTCTGATACAACCCTGAGGCAGGTTGTTGTACCATTTCAGAGCACTCTCTGTGAAGGATTGGGAAAATGCCCTACAGAGTAGTTTATCATCATCATCAAAGTTCATCATGAAGTTCTTGAATTGCTCCAGATGATTGTCCGGATCAGTACTGCCATCGTACTTCTCCATCTTGGTGCTGTCAAACCTCTTGGGGAGGTTCCCGGACAGTATTTTAGAGGACAATGGTGATTGCCTCCAATTTCTCCCACGACTGAACGCAGTATCCTCATTAGGAGTTGCAAAGATACCTGGCTCATCATGGAAGGCAAAAGGATCCATCAGCATCCGGTCTACATGCCTCCGGTTGTGAGATGACCCTTTTCCAATATGCCTCTTCATTCTTCCATGGTGATCTCTTTTTCTGGAATACTTCTTAACTTGTTTTTGCTTTTTCCTGGTTCGTCCCTCATCACTTCTAGAGGACAAGGATTTTTCATTTCCCTCACTGTCCGAAGAGCTGTCCGAAGATTCTGAACTTGAATCAGAACTCTCCACAGGCTTGGACCGGTGAGACTTTTTAGAACTGGCATGTGTCTTTTTAGTGCTCACATGAGTTTTTGAAGCCTCATGCTCTCGAGGGTTATCAGAGCGATGAGCAACTGACGCTTTGGATTTCTCCTTCATGCCCATCTTGGCCTTTTCAGCCCTCAGAGCTTCTATTTCAACCCTCAACCTGTCACGCTCTTGGACTGTATACTCATCGTTCTCTTCCACCACTTCAAGCAAAGCTGGTGGAAGCTCTGGGTTATCCGGATTCATTCGGACAGAATTTCTTTACTTGGTTTTGAATACTTGATTCAGGCACCGTCGCCTCCCACTGTGGTCGCCAATTTGGTGTGGATAAAAGTAGCCTGAGGGTAGGCTGGTAATTTCAAGTGGAGTTTTAAAACGGAGTAAGGGTGTTTCAGGGTGGTGTGAAGGTGTTTCAAGGTGTTTCAAGGTGTTTCAAGGTGTTTCAAGGTGTTTCAAGGTGTTTCAAGGTGGAGAGAGAATTGAGCAGCTTGGCAGCAGTCAATTTTTGTTACCCCTAGTTAATGCTGGTGGTTGGGTATTTATAGTGTGATATTTGGGCCCTTATGGGCTTTAGGGTCATATTTAAAGACCCATGAGTTCTAAGCAGATGGGCAGGTAGCTTAGTGAGATAGTGTTTAGGTTTTTTAGTACTTTAGTCATAGTTCGAACAGCCTTAGGCTCACAGTGTTCGAAGTCATCTGTCCGGTTCAAAAGTCCTGTCCGATTTAAGTTCTTAGTGCATGTCCGGTTTACGGAGAGATTTACATTGAGCTGCCCTTCCGGGGAGCATTCTGAATTCGGACTCATCAACCTCTAATGAAAATCACATGTTCAATTACGGACACAATTGCATATAGTCGCATTTATCTGCGAAAATCATGTCCAGATATTTACTTAGGTTTTTTAATATCATAAATATGGAAAAATATGATGGAATCAAAGTATGGATAACCATCTTGAGTAGTTCAAGAATTTTATGATGATTTTCGATAATGATGATGATAAGTTATTATATATAGATATTTCTCAAACCTTCAAGGATAGTACCATGAAGTGGTATAATAAATTACCACAACGGTCGATTAAGAACTTTTACATGTTCTGGATGGATTTCTGAAGATAATTTATGGGGAGAAAATAGGTTAGAGATAATAGAGACACGATAATAAATTTTTGGCAGCACCTCACTGAAACTGTAAAAGATTATACCCACTGATTTGTGAATACCAAAGATGGCTTGGCAAACTTCTTCAAATAAGTAGCTATTGTTGCATTTAAACAATGGTTATTAGCTAGTGAGTTGGCTCATGCAGTTACCCGTAAAAAAACGATGACTTAGGTTGGTTTGTTAAACCAGGTGGGAAAATAAATCACAGTTAAAGAAACTAAGAGATTAAGACGACCACGTCTGATAAGGAAATAGAAATTTAGGGACTAAAGTGTAGATAATAAAAGTTTAATGGAACAATTTTGATTATGTATTTATATTTAGAACTAAGGGTAATTTATCCATTTATATAACTGATTTCAGTTTTGAGCTAAGTCCAAGGGCCTCTATATAGAGACCAAGGCTGAACTAATAAAGAGGTTGAACACTTTTTGATCTAACTCAATTGTGCTATGACTTTCCCTCTCTAAAAACTCGTATCTCACTCACTAAAACTTACGTATTACTTTTTCATAAGATAACTGTTAGCAATTGAACTCACCAAATTGGCGACTCCACTAGGGACGACTAAAAATCAGTGTCTTACCTGTTCGAATTTCAATATAATCTTCTTATTTTCTCGTTTGAATCCTTATAATGATTCTGAAAATAATCCGTCACTTCGATCAGCGATGGAAACATTAAAAGACGATTTACAAAGAAATGAAAACATACCAGATGGATCTGCTCCAATCCATGCGCGATCGGATATTGATATGCGCATGAACCAACTCATGGATAAAATAAATACGCTGAACGAAAAGTACGAATAAAAAGAAAAATAAATTCATTCGACCAAATTCAAATCTGAGGTGAGGCAAGTAAACGAGAACATTGAGATAGGTAATTAGTTCGATCGCTCTTGTACTGATCGGCACGTTAGAAGTGAGCAGAAGAAAGCGCGCTTCAAAGCTCTAAAAAACGCTTTTCTTCTCGAAAAGGGAAAAAAGCCAAACAAAAATATGTAACCTCGAGTGATGAAGAGGTTGAAAGTTCCTCTTTAGGCTTTAAAAGGTATAGGAGTTCTTCGAAGGAGGAACCAGAAAAGGAACAAGCACCGAAGCATAAGAAGGAACATAAAATTTAAAAGGGACAATATTCCTCGTTGTTTGATGGAATCTACTTGGTGTGAGGGCAACACCTCAAATCAATATGCTGAGACTCATCAAAAATTGTATACAGTCATGGGGACTGAGGATAAATATGTGCAAGGTATCGATTGGAGTAATTCTCAAATGACAAGTGAGATTCGATCTATAACGCTTTCGAAGCGTTTTGATATTGCTAAGGTGGAGAAGTTCGATGGGGTGCGAGATCCAAATGACCACATTGAACAACTCAAGAATTACATGATGAATTTTGAAGATGACGACAGGCTCGTTTGTCGTGCTTTTTCATAAACTTTTAAAAGAACACCATTAAAATGGTTCAACCGAATTCCAAGGGGATCCATTTCAAATTTCAGGGATTCCTACACTGCTTTTCGAAGGTAGTTTGTTGGAAGTAAGGAGATGAGAGCGAACGGAGATACGATTATTCAGTAAAAACAAGTGGTTGAATAGAAATTAAAAGATTTTAAAAGATTACACAAAGAGGTTTGTTCTGACTAAGTCAAGTTTGGATAATTGCAAAGAGAATGTGGCAATGATAAATTTTCGCCAGGGTCTACTGCCAGGGTATCTGGTTAATGAAACGAAGAAGAGGAGAGCTCTAACCTTTGGAGCATTCATGGATCAGGTAGAGGATAATATCAAGGTTGAAGAGTCAACCAGGGTCCGAGTAGGACCAGTTAGTACTCCAAATAATTCGAGTCAGGGTGCCAATAATCAAGGGTAGCCCTCGAATGGTAATCAGCAGTCACGTCCAAAGAATAATAATTTCCACCTCGAACTGGTGGATATTCAAATTATGCTCCATATTATAATTACAACAGTCCAAGGCCAAATCAGTGGGTTATGCCAGAATATTATGCGGCCTTGACAGAAAGAGTGAATGCAATTTTTGACAAGAACAAAATCTTCATAAATTTTAGGAAGCCAACTCCAATAAATAGGCCAAAAGAAGAGCAGAATAACAAATATTACAGGTATCATGAGGACATCGGACATGATACTAATCATTGCATCGCACTGAAAAAAGAAGTTCAAAGCTTGATTAAAAATGGGAAGCTCTTGACTTATGTGAAGTCACAAGGGAGCGGGTCGAAAAATCTAACATCAACTTGGAAGGCTAACCCAACTACGCCAATTGAGAATTTAATGATTTTAGATTCGAAGGCTGAATAATTCGCTGCCTCTTCGGAATATTTGGATAATGATCTGAACGGGTTAATATTAATGGCTCTTGAATAACCAATAAAGAAGGGACGTGTGCGAGACTTGTGTAAAGTTTTTGAGTCATTAGTTATATTTGGAGGTGATTCAATGGCTGGCAACACTGATAGTTCGAGAAAGAGGCATGTTGTCACTTTGACAACTCAAATTGAAGGGAAAATGTTTACTCACATAGATGGAAAAAAGGCCATTCCTTTCATCTTATTCGATGAGGATGACTTGCGGGGAACAGTGGGGCTGCATGAAGATTCAGTAGTTATTGGTGCAGAAGTGGCTGGTATTGAAATGCGACATGTGCTTATAGACACTGGTAGTTGTGACAGAATGAGAAATATTCCTCAAAATTCTCAATCCAAACGTACAATCATAGGACTAAAAGTGTGACAGCTCGTGTGGTTGGGGAACTCGAAGGGGAAGTGAATTGCGGAAAAGGACCTTTCAAGAAGAAGGTCCATGTGATTTTTATGGTGGTGGACTGCGCCACGAGCTACAACGCTATTTTTGGAAGGTCTAGGTTTTCTAGAATGTATGTGATTGTGTCAACAGTACACAAGTGTTTTTAAGTATGTGGTATGGGATTGTATCGGGGTCATTCGAAGCGACTAGAAAGTAGCAAGAGAGGTTTATACCACTGTGCTTTGGATTCAGATTTTGAAGAAAGAGTTGACGATCTGAGGGAAACCCCAGGGTCTTTAGCAGTAAGTGAAGAAATAGAGGAGTATACCTTTTCGGAAGAAAGAGTGCTTCAAATTGGAACCTTACTGACCCCACTTTTACGTCAACAACTGCTAGTACTTTTGTATTTTAACTTGGATGTTTTTGCTTGGAAAATGGAGGATATGACATGAGTGTCGATCGAGGTGATTCGTCATAGTTTGTCTATTGATCCGAAGGTAAAACCAGTGATTCAGAAAAGAAGGGAATTCTCTTCGGAGAAGGTGGAAGCAATTTTTTATGAGGTGGATAAGTTATCCAAGGTCGGACATATAAGGGAGCCATGATATCCTTTATGGAAGATAAATCCAGAAGTGGTAAACAACAAGAATAGGAAATGGAGAATGTGTGCGGATTTTACAAACTTGAATCGAGCCTGTCCTAAAGATCAATTTCCTGTTCCTCGAATAGATTAACTTATTGATTCCACCTCGGGAAATAAAATACTAACATTCATGAATGTTTTTACAGGATACAATCAGATTCAGATGAATCCAAAGGACCAATAATGTACGACATTCATAATTCATAGAGGGTTACATTGCTATAAGGTTGTGCCATTTGGATTAAAACACATTGGAGCCACTCATAGAGGTTACACTCAGATAGAGGGGGTATATATAGATGATATAGTGGTAAAACGTTTGAAGGATCATGTGCATCTCGAAGATTTAGAGGAAACAATTTTTAATTTAAGGGTAATCTGGCTAAAGCTTAATCCTGAAAAGTGCACATTCAGAGTTTGATCAGAAACGTTCTTGCGCAATGTTATGAGTGAAAGGGGAATAGAAGCTGACCCAGAACAATTGAAAGCTCTAATAGCAATGAATTCGCCTTGATCTGTTAAAGAAGTGCAAAGTTTGACAGGAAGGTTAGCAGCACTTAACCGATTTATTTCCAGATTTTTTGATAAATGATTTCCTTTCTTTCAAGTTTTACTGTGACCAAACAGATTTGAATGGACATCAGACTGTGAGGCAACATTTAAAAGTATAAAAAACTTGTTATCATCACCAGAGATTTTATCAAACCCTCGAAGTGGAGAAAAGATCTTTTTGTACATTGCGGTATTAGATTTTGCACTAATTGCGGTGTTAATAAGTGAAGATTTAGGTATTCCGAGGCTAGTGTACTATATCAGCAAAAGTCTAGTGGCATCAGAAAATAGGTATTTAAAGTTGGAGAAATTAGCATTAGCATTGGTGATTACTACTAGAAAAATGCACCCCTATTTCGAAGCACACACTATTGAAGTCCGAACTTCATTCCCTTTAAAGAATGTCTTGCAACGACATGATATTTCGGGGAGGATGACCAAGTGGTCAGTGTAGTTATAATATTGTGATATTTTGTTCACACCTCGAACTGCAATTAAAGCTCAAGCATTGGCAGACTTTTTTGTTGAGTTTCATTCGAACAAGATCTGATATTGAAGAAAGTAAAGATATTGCACCAATAAATTCAAGGTGGATCATTCGAACAGATTGAGGGTCTAGTATTTCAAGATGCAGTGTTGGGGTTCAACTAGTAGCTCCAACTAGAGAGACGATGATTATATCCATCAAATTTGGTTTTAACGCTTCGAATGATGAAGCTGAGTACGAAGTTTCTTTGGCAGGTTTGAGGTTCGCAAAAATATGTAGAGCAACTTCAGTATGCTTGGAAACGGATTCTGAATTGGTAGCAAATTAAGTGTCTGAATTTTCCGAAGTAAGAAATGATCGCTTGATTTTATATTTCGGGATCTTCGAAAATTAATATT
The DNA here is from genome assembly GCA_036936605.1 of Limnanthes douglasii subsp. nivea. NCBI lineage: Eukaryota > Viridiplantae > Streptophyta > Magnoliopsida > Brassicales > Limnanthaceae > Limnanthes > Limnanthes douglasii. The sequence continues at coordinate 1,529,719 of JAUPFV010000001.1, forward strand.
ACTATTCGATCATGTTGTTGTTGAATATATTATTCTAGGAAGTAACATAGTGGCTGATTCTTTGGAAAATATTGCTTACAAGGAGGAATATCCTTCAATTTTATTACAAGAAAATTCTTCAATTTTGACCCAATTAGATAAGTGTGAATGTGTAGAGGAGCTTTTCATCACCTTTGATGTTGTCCCAGGAGATTGGCGAAGATATATTTTTAACTTTTTAACTAAAGGAACATTGCCAGATGATACAAAGTTGGCCAAAAAATTTAGAGGTAAAGCCTTCAGATACATAATTTTAGATGGAATTTTGTATAAGAAGGCATTAAGTAGGCCCATACTATGATGTCTAGACACAAAAATCACAGGAGGTATTATCAGAGTGGCATGATGGAGAAGGGTCAGCTCATTGCAGGTTTAAATCTTTATCTCGTCGAGTTTTGCTTGCATGATTTTATTGGCCTACAATCATGAACGATGCTAAAAATTTGTTCCATAATGTGATACTTGTTAAAGGTTTGCTAATACTATACACAGGCGGGCAGTTCCACTTATGTCTATAACTGAGGTCATACCATTTGATAAATGGAGGATTGATCTGGAGGGGCCTTTGCCGATGGCATCTGGGGGATGCCAAATGATAATTGTAGCAGTGGATTACTTTACAAAATGGGCTAAGACCGAATCATTATCTGGAAAAAAAATGCAAAAGATGTAATCAAATTTATTGTGAACAGTATTTGTTATCGCATCGGAGTCCCTTATAGAATTACTACAGATAATGGCCATCAGTTTAATAATAAATAAATATCCTCATTTTGCGCATCGAAGGGCATTCAACAATGTTTTTTACGCCTTTTTTATCCTCAAGCCAATGGACAAGTCGAGGTAACAAACAAAACTATTTTAGATGGTTTGAAGAAAAATTTGACAAGGCAATAGGGAAATGGCCAAACTATTTACAAGAGGTACTTTGGGCTTATCAGACAACTCGAATGGAAGCTACTAAAGAAACTCCTTTTGCCTTAGCATATGGAATGGATGCAGTTATCCCTGTGGAATCTACGATGTCATCTTTTGGAATAACTCATTCTTAAAGATATAATGATGAAGTTTAAAGGGCAAATTTATATTTGATTGAGGAGAAAAGAGTTCAAGCTCATTTAAACGTAATCAATTATCAGACTCTTATGAGGAACATATACGATTCGAAGGTAAAAAGAAGAGATTTTAAAGCAGGTGACAAAGTGTGGAGGAAAGTAGTTTTGCATACAAAGGAGAAGAGCCTCAGAAAAATGGCCCTGAATTGGGAAGGGCCTTATAGGGTTGTTGAGAGGGTAAAACGAGGGTCTTATCGCATTTGTGATATTCAAGGGAGGATGCTTCAACACCCGTGGAATATAAAACATTTGAAGTTATATTGGGAATATATCTTTTGTATTTTGGACGTTTTACTATTTGGTGTGGATTAATTTCAACTGAGGGTAATTTTGTCTAAAGTTTTGAGGTATTTTAAGAATATTTAATGTTTAGTAGACTGTAGTGAGAGATTTGAGCTGCCTGGTTGTATTTTATGTTCATTACCCTCATTAAATGAAAGTGGTTGGGTATTTATACCCTTAACTTTGGGCCACATGGGCTTTTGGGTCATGATTATAAATTCGGGTCGAGTTCAAAAACCCATTAAAGATCCATTAGTTTTTATGCAGGTAGGTAATTAGCTTAGTCATGAAGTGATTAAGTTTTTAATACATTAGTTCAGTTTGGATGGTTCGGTGGGTGAATCTTGTCTGAATTGCCCATGTCCGGTCCCCATAGTAAGTGCTGATAAAATCCGGACTCATCAGTAGCCCCCTTTTTAGGTTGTGTTCGAAGGCCTTTGGCAATACCTAAAAATAGTTCATGTGCACTTGTAACTATGTCCGGACAGATTTTAATTTTTGTAACGACTTTACCCGGACTGATAAAACTCTTAGAAGCTAAACGGTTTTGCCAGAGATCGTGGGACACGTGTCCTTCTCTGATTCACCACACCGGCCATTTTTCTCCTAGAACGGCGCTCCCACTTACTTCAAAGAGTAACCTCTTCAATTAATATGGGTGGCATCAGCGCCGTCCTAAATCATTACATCTATCCTTTCGTATTCTCCTAGGTATCGAAGCATCTTTTGTTCCTTTACTATAAATTAGTCCACTTTTCACTGTTTTACCATCTTCATTATCTCTACTATGTTAAATTTCAAAGCTTTCACCTCTCAAAAAATCCTTCTTTTGGTGTGAGTTTATGTTCACAACAAGAAACGCCTTAGTAAAAGGTCGATGGCTCAACTTGTCAGAGTTAGAAAAAGCTCAAAATGTCAAACGAAAAAGGCGCATTGCTGCAGGCCTCCCTGTTTCTCCTATTGATAAATCGGAAACACCAAGTCTTGAGCCTGACCGAGGTTCTTTTTCGACTAAGAGTGCTAAATCCATGAGGTTATTCCAGTCCAACCTTTCACCAATCGTTTCGGGCTCATCGGTCTAGGAATCAGAGCATGTTGTTGTACCAGAACAGGTAGTTACAAGCTTTAAGAGACCTTCCCCATTCATTGACATGAGATTAGACGCTGACACCTCCCCAAAGAAGCTAGTAGACCGGCGAAGAGGTCGTTTGGTGAAAGGGCAAGCTCCAAAAACTACGCCTTCCAAGTCAGGGGCTAAAAATAAAAATACAGGGTCAGAAGCACCCGTTAAAATTCCCAAGGACAAGCTGTCAGGTCCGGAGGCAACCAGTTCAAGTCTCCCGAAAGAGACCTCCAGATCTGAGCCCCAGCCGGAGGCTAGACAATAAGATTGTAATGCCCAACCATCCGGAGGGCCTGCTGAGCCAACCACCAGTTCCTCTTATCCAAAACCAGCTGATAATCCTTCCATGATAATCCTTCCATAATAATGGAAGAAGTGATGGAGGATACTATTGAGGAAGCCCCTTTCGAGTCTGACGTCTCCGGGCAAACCAGTAAGACTGCTGCCAAGACAAACAAGGGTAAGAAGAAGCTATGTCTAAAACACCCGGATCTGCCGGAGAGCCTTGTGGGAAAAGTGGGACCTTGCTTCCACAAGGTAAGTGTCAAATACCTGCTAGCTTTGCAGAAACTTAATTACGCTTTCATTCATACAGCTGAACTGGGTCGAATGCGAACAAAGTGGGGGATCCCAGAGAATGTCAAAGTGAGGATACCAGTGGATCCGGAGACACCAATGGATTGCAAGCTCAGTGAGATAGTTTTCTTCACTGAGCTATTCAATTGGGGGCTAAGGATTCCCCTAGACCCAGAGATCGTCAAATACTTTCACCTCATCAAACTCTGCCGAAGCCAATTGAGCCCCAATGCTTGGTATACCCTCATGGCCTGTATCATGGCCTTCAGGCTCTCCGGAATCCCTCTTCCAATGGAGCAGTTCGCAGCTGTGGCCAGCCTTTGCAGAAACCACGTTATCCTCTTCTACCATTTTAACATGTGTGATGATTACAAGGCTGTGGATGACCTGCTTGAGTTAGAAAGGAATCGGAAGACTCAATTCTTGTTTATTAGTGGCGCCTGGGAGAATGGGAGGAAGATTAAAACCGGTGTCAACCCAAGCCTGCTTACCAGCAAATGGCGAAGTGATGGTAAAATCTCATCTCATATCTCCACCTTTACTTATAATAAATTTGTTTGTCTAATTTCACTTCTTTTTTTGGTAGTGCTGCCTAAGGACTTTAATGATTACTTAAAGGCTGGGCAGATCACTTGTTCCAAGCTAAATGCTTGGGCTGCTGAGAACTGGGGAAACCGCTTCCACAATGCTTTTACCGGAGGCAATCTAACAAGATCCTACCTTTGGAATACAACTGACCGGAGGGACTTATCTTAGGAGGAATTAACCACTCCACCCCCTCCGGAAGTAATCCTCAAGAGAACAGATGCAAAGGATGGAAAGCTGTCTTTGCCGGGTAGAGCTAAAGCCCCAAGCAAAATGAAGGGCAAGAAGGGAAAATGCAAGCAATGTATGGTTGAAGCCAATCCTACCGAAGTGGAAGAAACTGTTCCAACAAACCTAGAGGGGCCAGACCAAGGACAGATCGATGTTTCTCTTCTACAAGTAGTGGAGCATGAAACTACTAGGGAAGTGGCTGGATCTCCAAAACCCTCAAAGGCTCCTAAGAAAGACAGGAAACGGGGAGCAGAAGGCAAGGATAAGGAGGCCAAGAAAAAGAAAACCTCCAAGGGAGATGAAGTTTCTCTCCGGCCTCCGGAGTCTTGTCCTCCAGTTGACCCAACTGACCCTACCCAAGTAGAAGAGATCCCCTGTGACTTTCACACCAGAGAGGGTGCAGGAGGGGATATCAACATTGATGGCGTCGACATCAGTGGGCTTGAAGGGATTGGTCTTTACTTCGAAAACCTTGACAAAGATGATTTTGCTGGACCCTACCTCCCCCCAAGTTCTTCGAACATCGTCACATTCAATGGTAGGTCTTTTTCTGTCTCAAGTGAGAGAGATGTCATCACTCACTCCTTACTGAGCAATATCCAGCCAGTGTTTACCTTGGAGAAGCAAGTACAAAATCAGTCAGCCATCATCAATACCCTCAACTCTGACAAAGAGAAATCGTCTAGCGACATCCTCACTGCCAATCAAAATAGTGATGCATTGAAGAGGGAAATTGAGGATTTGAAGAAAAGTCAGGAGGATTGGGCCACAAAGCTGGCCACTTCAGAGGAAATTATCAAAGAACTCCAATCAAAGCAATACAAATTTGAGAAAAATCTTTCTTATTCAAAAGAGGAGGTGAGGGCTACAGACAGCGTCATTTAGACTTTAACTAATGACAAGATCTCGCTCGAGGACATTGTGTCCAAGGCTGCACAAGAAAAAGCTGATTTGCTAAAGGAGCAAGAGAAAACAATCCAAGCTAGAATTGATGCTTATAGCAACAAAGTGATAGACACTCAGGAGGAAAATTATGCCGAAGTAAGGTCGGACATGGTCCTGCTCTTTCTTGAGAAATTTCCGAAGAGGACGCTAGGAGAACTATGGAGGTTTGTAGAGTACGAGGACCTTCCATTCCATACGATGGCTGAGGGTGACATGCATAATTACTCCAGTGGCTGGGATGACACAACCGATGAAGAGGAAAAGACCGGGGAGAGTCCGGATGAGGAAATTGATGGTTCCAAGAAGAAGAAGCCAAGTGAGGCTGGGCCATCTAAGAAAGCTCAGTCTTAAAGTAGCAACTATCTTTCTTAATTTTTTATGATTGAACCAAAGTCCTTGGATGACCAAGGAATTTTTTGTAATCGTGTCCGGCTCTTGTCCGGATAAACCTTTTTGTTTGAAAACTCAAAGTCCTTGGGTGGCCAAGGCACTTCGTATATCTTAATGGGCAGTTTTATTTTGCACAAATCTTGCATTGTTTCATAGTTTTTCAGCTTTGGTGGCTAATGTTTAAACAACCCTTAGTTAGTTTACAAGCATTTTAAAGTGAGAGTGTTTAAATTCTCTAATAATAAATGTTTAAGTAGTCATCACTCTACCAATTCAATTCAACCTAACATTGATAGAAAATTTCAAAGAAAACACTAACTGAAACACTCTGAATCTTTTAAGAAGGCATCGAATTTTATTAAAAATCCCGGACACCTCATTAAAACCTCCCCGCGCCACCAAGGTAGGAAAGAGTATGCCCCCAAATATTTACATGAACTTTTAAACAAGTAAATATTTACATAGTTTTCATTCCAAGTACAACCGGAGGTGTTCAATGTTCCAGGGGTGATTCAAAACCCTTCCATCCTTATCTTAGAACCGGTATGTCCCAGGCTTAAGCTCTTTACTGACCATATAGGGACCTTCCCAAGTTGAAGCTAGTTTGCCGAACTGTTTCTCCTTAGTGTGTAGGAAGACTTTCCTCAATACTTTATCCCCTGGCTGAAAGTCCCTTATCTTAACTTTGGAAGCAAACCTGCTTCTCATAAGGCCTTGATAGTGTGTAGCTCTGAGGTGAGCCTTAACTCTTCTTTCCTCCATCAAGTCAAGTTGGCCTCTACCGCCACTTTGTTTGCGTGTTCGGAGAAATTATGAACTCGAAAAGAAGGAAGAGTAGCCTCTATGAGAGCTATGGCATCCATCCCATACACTAAAGCAAAATGAGATTCTTGTGTTGCAGCGCCGGGAGTGGTCCGGTAGGCCCACAATACTTCTTGTAGATAACTCGGCCATTTTCCAACAGCTCCTTCTAAATTATTTTTAAGACTAGACAAGATGGTACTGTTAGCCACTTTGACTTTACCATTTTCCCGTGGGTGGAAATGAGAAGAGAAGCAATGTTGTATGCCTCTAGAGGCGCAGAAATTCTCCATTTCCTTGTTGTCGAATTGTGGCCCATTGTCTGTGGTTATCTTTTGTGGAATTCCAAATCTGTAACAAATATTAGATAAGATGAATTTTATAACAGCTTTCGATGTTGTACCTGCCAATGGAGCTGCGTCTATCAATTTGGAGAAGTAATCCATAACAACAGTTATAGTTCTGCACCCTCTGGATGCCATGGGTAGAGGCCCTACTACATCCAACCCCCAAAGAGCAAAAGGTATTGGTTCAAAAATTGACTCTAAAGGGATGGCTGGAGTATGAATTTCATTACTATATCTTTGGCATGGGTCACACTTTTTTACCAACTCCTTGGCATCTTGCATTATGGAGGGCTAGTAGTACCCAACTAACAAAACCCTTTTTGTTAGAGCCCTGAACCCACAGTGAGCTGACCCCTCACCATCATGTAATTTGGAGAGCACTATTTGGGACTCCTCGACTCCCAGACATCGTAAGAGGGGTTTACTATAGGATTTTTTTGTAAAGAACATCCCTTAGGATGACAAAACCACGAGCCTTGTATTTTATTTTTCTTGCTACTACGTTTTCCGGAGGCAAGATGCCATCTGAGAGATATTGAAGGATTGGAAATCTCCAATCTTGGGGTTGTTTGACTTGTATATTTAAACTTTCTTCTTCCTTATCCGGATTGATTTGAATAGATGGTCACTCTTGCACATGTATCCAAGGGTAGGACTCAGAGTAGGCTACGGTTGCCAAAGAGTCTGCTAGCGTATTTTCCGTTCGGGGTATGTGCTAATAGGTGATGCTTTTAAAATTGAGTGTCACTTCTTTAAGGATGAACAAGTATTTAATCAGTTTCTCTTTCTTGACTTCGGATTGACCTTGTGCATAATGGATAAGAAGTTGACAATCGCTCATTAACCTGACCCTTTTAGCTCCACAGATGAGAGCTAATTTTAAACCAGCTATATCAGCCTCATATTCAGACTCATTATTGGAAGCCCTGAAGGCAAAACATATAGCTTGGTACATTATATCACCGTACGTAGAGGTTAAACATATCCCAACACCACATCCCATGGTACTTGATCCACCATCAGTCCGGACGACCCATACTTTTTTATCTTTTTACACCGGTTGCTTGCTTAGTATCCCTATCTGAATGAAATTCAACTAAGAAATCAGCCACAATTTGGGCTTTGTCTGATGTTCGAGGAGAAAAATCAATATCGTAGTCTCTCAGCTCTACTGACCACTTGGTTATTCTACTTGAAATATCAGCTTTTTGGAGAACGTTTTTCAAAGGAAAATACGTCTAGACGATGATAGAATGAGCCTGAAAATAAGGCCTCATTTTCCTTGCTGCAATCACCAGGGCCAATGCCAATTTATCAAGCTTCAAATATCGTTTTTCTGCATCTATCAAGCTTTTGCTGATATAATACACCGGACGAGGATAATTGTCCACCTCTCTTACCAATACTGCACTTATTGCACAATCAGAAACTGCTAAATACACATAAAGGGTTTCTCCATCAACAGGTTTAAACAGAGTCTTGGTGGAAGACAAATGATTCTTAATTTCATCGAAAGCCTCATCACACTTTGGGGACCAGTTGAAGTCCTTTGCACCTTTCAAAGTTTGAAAAAACGGGGCACACATGTCCGAAGACCTTGAAATGAAACGGTTTAATGCAGCTAGCCTCCCGGTCAATCTTTGTACTTCTTTAATAGTCTGAGGCGGCTCCATCTGGAGTAAAGCATTAAGCTGGTCCGGATCAGGCTGTATCCCTTTATCACTTATCACATACCCCAAGAATTTCCCGGGCTTCACTCCAAAGACACACTTTTCTGGGTTCAATTTTAAATTTACCTTTACCAAGTTGGCAAAAGTTTCTTGGAGATCTGTCAAATGCGGTTTTTCATCCACACTTTTTACCATCATGTCATCGATGTAAAATTCCATGTTTCTTCTAATCTGATCAGCAAAATCCTTGTTCACTAACCTCTGATAAGTAGCCACAACATTTTCCTTAGAAAAGGCTATCCTCCTTTGTACAACAGGTGGTATGTCTCTTCAGATGGATAATTCGTGTGATATAATGTTTGCTGGTACTCCGGTTACATCAGCATTGCACCAAGCAAAGACATGCTGATGGTCTTTCAAGAAATCTAACATTTTACCCTTTAGTTCTGAATTCATCTTGGATCCTATCTTGACATTTTTTCCTTTAGCCAGACAGTGAGTTTCAACTTCTTCAACCGGTATTAAAACACCATGGGTCTCTCTGGGGTCATCAATTTCACCCTCTCCCTCAGAAGGCCCCTCAAACTGCTATTCCTCATTGATTTGGACTGCCCCCAACGTTCGAGGGGCCAGTGCTACTCCCACTTGTCCCTGCACAACATACTTCAAATACTGGTGGACTGTTGAAGCCACAACATGCATCTTGGAAAGCCAAGATCTCCCAAGAATAGCATTATAACAAGTAGGACAATCCACCACAATAAAAAGTATTCTAACCATCTTTTTAAAAGGGCCTTTGCCCAACAAAACCTCATCCTCGAACTCCCCGATCACATCTGTTGAGCTCCCAGTGAAACCCACAATTGATTTGTTCGAACGCTGAATTACTGCTGGATTCTTCATTTTTTTGTAGGAAGTTCAAAAGAGAATATTGGCTGAACTTCCGGTATCCACCAAAATTCGTCTTATATCATTGCCTCCAATGGATGCTCCTATGACAACAGCATCTTCATGTGGACCAGCAATATCCCTCAAGTCATCCTCGTTAAAAACAATAAATGAAAAAGGAATTTGCGATTGATAGGAAGTCATGCCTCCTTGAAGCTGGGTAGCTAGAGTATGAACATGTCTCTTTCTCGAAGAAGCAGTTGGTGGAGTCATGATGTCTCCCCCAAATATTGTAAGTGACTCAAAAAAGTGGATGAGTCGAGACACCGTCTTGCAATGCTCTGTGATAACACCCACCTTATTCCGGGTTGGATCAGGGTCCAAATACTCTGATTCTACATCAAACCTTTCAATTATCACCATAGCCCCATCCGGAGCCGACGTGCCTGCATTATTTGGACCAGCCTGGTGAGCGTTATCAGGTCTATTTCCACTTCTTCTTTTGACGTAAGCTCCCAACTTCCCCCTTTCAATCAAATTCTACACTTCTTGTTTCAACGCAATACAATCTTCAGTGGTATGGCCAAAATCATGGTGATATTGACAAAAACAATTATTACGGCTCTCCCTAGGAGATTGCAACGCAGTCGGCTTTCTGAAATGTACTTCGTCTTTTGTTTTGTCATAAATGATGGCTACGTTTTCTTTCAACTCAGCAAACCTCTCCGGTTGAACCCAAGGCCCTCGTTTATTCTTGGATTATTGGCTCTAGGCCGGTGCAACTGGATGGGACTGAGCTTTGGCTCTGTTATGACCCTGTTTGGCTTCCTTGGCCTTGTTCCCGGACTGGTTCTGATTTTGATTTGGTGCAGCTGGAGCAGACCTCACTTGCTTGTGCACCCTAGTTTTCTTTGTTTCATCGACATTGATCTGCTTACCGACCTGATTCAGTAGTCCCCCCCCCCCCATGTCATGGCTTTTTTCCTGGTTACTAAATCAGCCAAGTTTCCAGGGTTCAAGCCCTGCCTTAAAGAAGCTATTGCTACTTGTTCAAAGCAATCAGCCAAACCATTATTGGTATTTACAAAATTACTTATGTATTCTTTTAAGGATTCATTTGGTTCTTGAGCACAATGGATAATTGTGTCTCCATTTCCCTTCACCTCTTTACTTCCAACAAAGTGTCTACAAAAAGCCACCCAAAAGGTGTCAAAATTTCTAATGCAGGCCTGTGGCAAGCTATTATACCACTTCAGAGCACTCCTCGTAAAAGATTGGGAGAATTCCCTACAAAGTAATTTGTCGTCATCATCGAAATTCATCATAAAGTTCTTGAATTGTTCCAAGTGGTTATCTGGATCTTTACTGCCATCATATTTTTCCATTTTTGTATTGTCTCCAATTTTGACTACTACTAAACACAGTATCTTTTTTTGGAGTTGCAAAGATACCTGGCTCATCATGGAAGGCAAAAGGATCCATTAACAAGCGGTCTACGTGTCTCCGGCCATGGCCATGACTGTGAGACGATCCTTTACCCAGATGCCTTTTCAACCTCCCATGCCTATCCCTTTTTTCTTGAGTACTTTTTAACCAACTTTTGGTTCTTTTTAGAACGGCCTTCATCACTACTGGATGACAAGGACTCTTCAACTCCATCTTCATTCCAGGAGCTACTAGAAGACTCTGAGTCTGAATCTGAACTCTCCACCGGCTTTGACCGGTGAGACTTTTTTGAGCTAGCTTGAGTCTTTTTTGTACTTACATGGGTTTTTGATGGCTCATGCTCTCTTGGATTGTCAGTATGATGAGCTGCTGACGCCTTAGACTTCTTTTTTGTGCCCATCTCTGCCCTCTTGACAGCCCTCAAAGCTTCTATTTTAACTTTCAACCTATCTCGCTCCTCAATAGTATATTCATCATTCTCACCCACCACTTCTGCCAAAGCTGGTGGCATTTCTTGTACGTCCGGATTCATCCGAACTGGTTTTCCCTGATGGTTTTGAATGCTAGATTTAGGCACCTTCTACTCCCACTGTGGTCGCCAATTTGGTGTGGATTAATTTCAACTGAGGGTAATTTTGTCTAAAGTTTTGAGGTATTTCAATGGTATTTAATGTTTAGTAGATTGTAGTGAGAGATTTGAGCTGCTTGGTTGTATTTTATGTTCATTACCCTCATTAAATGAAAGTGGTTGGGTATTTATACCCTTAACTTTAGGCCACATAGGCTTTCGGGTCATGATTATGAATTCGGGTCGAGTTCAAAGACCCATTAAAGATTCATTAGTTTTTAAGCAGGTAGGTAATTAGCTTAGTCATTAGTGGTTAAGTTTTTAATACATTAGTTCAGTTTGGATGGTTCAGTGGGTGGATCTTATCTGAATTTCCCCTGTCCGGTCCCCATAGTGAGTGGTGATAAAATCCGGACTCATCACTATTGAATGACGCACTCTTTCGTACCCTGTCGGCCCATGAAGGTTTTAACGAGGTGTTATTTACATATTAAATATTATCAATAAAATGCATTTTTGGCCAATAATTGTTTACAAGTGTTCATTGAAAACTATTTTAACAACTTATTCAAAGACTGATCATCGTTGAGGTTGGTTAAGAGTAGAATTTTCAAAAGTGTTTATTACATTTTTCAAAGAAACAACCATATTCGAATTGTTATATTCCTTAAATGCACTGTGATTTTACAAAGTGCTACGATCAATAAATGCACCGTGATTTTACGAAGTGCTACGTTCAACAAATGCACTATATTATCCGAAGTACTATGTTCGAAATTTGCACTAAGTTATTCGACGTGTTAAATATTGTGAATTTTGAAGTACGTTGTCATATTTAATGAGTTGTGTTTAAAAACGTTCACGAATGTTAACTTTGAATAATTAATATTGATGATAAAAGTGAAAAATAAAAAAAGGCATTTGTCAATTAGATTACTTCAATGAATTATAGTGGGCATGCTACTAATCTGAAAAATACAAAAAAGATAAACATAAAATCAAAGGAGAGTAAAAATCATTTAGATGATTCTTCCTCGGATGATTCTTCTTCCTCTGATGATAAGCTTGGGATAGGATCAAAGGTTTCACTAGGACGTCGTTTCACAAGAATATCATTCCAAAAACTGGAAATGTTGATTTTTAGATAAGTTGCATGAATCTCTCAAAGGAGAGTGATGGTTGTCTTTTCTTTACCATTTTTAACAACAGCTAACATATCCTTAGAGAATTCAGCTTCCGTGGCAGTGACAGCAATGTTAGTCCAATTCTCACGTAAGTAACGCGGTCAAATAGTAGCAAGCAATAAGTAAGTAAGATCGTTCCCACGAAGACCAGGTGTATATGACAAGAATTCACTTATGCAACAATGTATGATTATTAGACTAATGCTTGAACAAGTATAAAGTATGGGTGAATGATTATAACTAAGGAAATTAACTAACAAGATTAACTAACGAGTTTACTTATGAGAGCGAAAACATGGAACCCTAACTTCATTGTTTATTTTACTCATAATATTAATATACTTAATCAATATGTACGATAACAACGATTACTAATCAGATAACACGAAATCTGTATACATTACCTTTCAGTACGCGTAAACCAAACCACTTAAACAACCACAAAAGAGATAGCAGCTAAGCAGACACCGCTTGCATGACAGTCCTATATATCTATACGAATTGAGGTACAATTTGTTTTAAGCACAAGTTATCTATTTCGATTACGTAGGGTAACATGATATGGTTTGTGACATATTACGAATCATGAACAATCACAATAGGAATCATTCAAGAACCTATGCTAGCATGGCAAGTTCTAAACCCTTAAATCCATTTTCGCATTCATTAAAGATTAACAAACTAGATGTTCACGACGCATCTAGCGATAAGCACAACCATACTAGATAACCGATAAACGTATCTCACAAATCAATCAAGCAATCAAACCATAAGTATTATTCAAACAAATCTGTTAGAGTTCCTATACAACGATTAGTTCATAATAGAACGAATCATCATCATGGGTTCAAAAGTTAACCTAGCTCTAAGAGGAATGTAAATAGATGAATAAAAAACATTTAGAGAACTTCAAACCGAACAATAACCACCAAGTATCGCCTGAAAGAAACAATCCATAAACTACCGATCGAAAAAAAAAACAAAAAAAATAGCCGTCACCTTTCTCGAGCGATACGTAAACTACCGATCGAGAACACTGTGGCTGTTACCTCAACTGCCGATAAAAAATGGCAGTAGCTGTCACCTGATGCCCCTCTTTCGATTTCAATGGTGGCGTTCTCCTCTTTTCGTTCCGTCTGCAGGTTAAAAACCCAAAAGGTAGCCAATTGCCTTTTGTCCTTCATGTGTTTTATAATCTGGCCGAAAGAAAACAATTAAGTCAATTCCGTTCTTTCTTCCTTGATTTGTATCTTCTGCCGGATCGAAAGAGTAGCTGATTCTCTTTTGATTCTTTTTTATCTTCTACGTCTTCTATATTCTGCCGAATACAAAAGTCAGTCGCCAACTGTGTTCTTGCCTCCTTTTCATCTGTTCTATTTATAACTTCCGCCGAAAATCCTATGAGAGCCCAATTTCTATTTTTCTTCTCGTTGGGCTTTTTATCTTCTTTTCTTTTCTTCTCGCTTTAATCTGCCCAAAAACCTGGTAGAAGCCCCAGTACGAATCATGAAATATTTATTCTAAAGAAAATAATATTTTAGACAATATAGCTAAATAAAACCCTAGCATTAGTCTAATATTTTTTTCTTAATTCAGCATTAATTTTCTTTTGTGCTCTATAGCTAAATAAAAGCACTGGTCATAATATACAATATTTATTTTTTCAAACAAATATTTTTAACAAATAATATAATTTTAATAAATCTCAGGAAATATATTTTCCTTTTTTTCTTTTTTTTTTCTACCAGATTTTTCTGTTCTAATTCCTTTCTACTGGGCCCCCACTAGTAAAATTATAATAAACAATGAAAATGATCAGTCTGTTTCTTCCGATTCATGCAGCCCAATAAAGCCCATGTGTACAAGACTGCAAATTTTCTTTAGAAAAGAAGGCTTAGTGGTGTAAGTAAACGACCCAACATTTTCAAAATTATAAATTATTAAGAACATTATGAGCATTCTATTCCCAAAAAGTCTATACTGTCTGCATATAGTTATACCTACGAGAATGAATGAAAAATACGTTGAAACACCACAAAAACTTGTTAACCGGCGACGATTTTAAGAATAAATAAAGCGTAATAAGTAACATGAAATGCACTTAACAAACCCGCAAACTTAAACCGTTGTTTGTCCTCAAGCAATGCAAAATAGGTTTTACAATTGATGCATGAATGCAACTAAATTTAAATTAATGCAAGAACGCAATGATCCCGAACGAGTAACCGTAACTAATTCAGCATAAATGCCTCAATGAATGTAATGACCTCGGAATGCGAAATAACTAGGTACTCAAATGCTATCAATACAATTGAGGAAGCGTGCGTGTATGCTCAAACTCAATCGACATGTTTTTAGTACATGTTAATGGACCTTACTCGTTCTTATCATAATAATCACAAGTTTAGAAACGAAATACAACCTAGATTCTCCATATTCAAGATGCACATCCATATTTCCCCGAGGTTGTCAAAGATTTATTGCGCTTTATTCTATACACAGACACACACAGGCTTATTTGGCTGTGCAATGGACGAGGTCCCCAAAAGACTTATACAATGGTGCCCATGTAACGAGCTTTAGGTTAGCGGATCCCAGACCGGAAAATTCTTAGGTCACTAGGTACAAAGTCCCCTAGAACTTAATAACTCGAGTACCAAAAAGCTCATCCTTGCCAATTTTTCCTTTTTTTCATCTTTTCTTTTTCTTTTTCTTTTTGTTTTTTTTCTTAATCAGCGATTGGGAATGAGTGCGTTTCGCTCCATCTCATTCCACCCTAGACTACTCGTAATACGCAGCCCCCAGCGAGAGGACGTACGTGAACGAACGACTACTAGCCTTTGACGCCTAACTGAATAATACACATATTTATCTTTCAACTCCCCAAACTTATATTTTTGCAATCCATGAGCTAATAAATGATTAAGGTATGATTCTGAACCTAAGCAAGGATTATGTATAACAATACTCAAGTGTTTCCGTAACTAGCATAAAAAAATCGATGAGTTTACGTGTATTAATTGTGCTTCTACATCAAGCAAGCTAACTTACAAGCAACCTAATTAGATTTTATTCCTACTGTCATTCCAAAAAAATTTCATCATTGGCTACTTAAGTAGAAACAGCGACTCAAGGGATCAAAGACACAAAATACATGAACAAAATGCTATGCTAATAGACTAACTCGATCCTAAACACAGTCTATATGATCATGGCATGAATATGCATAAAGCATGACTAACATGAAGATGCAATGTCTATCATGAATAACTACTATGATGAATGCAACTACAAGAAATTAAAAGATACAGGAAACACTCCCTTATTCATCCAGCAGTGTTGATCATTGTTTCCCAGTGGGTTGCCTCCCACGAAGCGCTTGTTTAACGTCGATAGCTTGACGATACCACTCGGAATCATGTAGTGACGAGGCTGATGATGAATGCCTCACGATTCTTCATATCTCCATAGTAATGCTTGAGTCGTTGACCATTGACTTTGAATGCTTTATCTGGTGATTCCTAATAGATTTGAACTGCTCCATGTGGATATACTGTCTTGACTTTAAAAGGTCCAGACCATGTTGACTTGAGCTTCCCAGGGAAAAGATTTAGACGAGACTTGAAAAGAAGAACCATTTAACCCGGCTCAAAAGCTTTATGTAGAAGCTTCATATCATGTCATTTCTTAATTTTTTCCTTATACATCTTCGAGTTCTCATAGGCTTGAGAGCGAAACTCGTCAAGTTTATTCAATTGAAGCACACGCTTTTCACCAGCTGCTTGAATATCAAAATTCAACTTCTTTAAAGCCCAGAATGCCTTATGCTCGAGTTTTGCTGGAAGATGACAAGCCTTACCATTTACTAACTGAAATGGTGAAATCCCAAGTGGAGTTTTGTAAGCCGTTAGGTATGCCCATACCGCTTCATCTAACTTCAGAGACTAATCTTTCCTCGAAGGATTCACCACTTTTTCCAAGATTCGCTTGATTTCTCGATTCGAGACTTCAGCTTGACCATTAGTTTGAGGGTGATAAGCGGCAGAAACACGATGAGAAACACCATATTTAGCCAACAAGGCTGTGAACTGACAATTGAAAAAGTGAGTTCCTTCACCACTGATTATAGCACGAGGAGTTCCAAAGCGAGTGAAGATTTGCTTGCGAAGGAAATTGAGCACTACCTTAGCATCGTTAGTTCGGAGAGCTTTCACCTCAACGCACTTAGATACGTAATCCACAGCTAAAAGTATGTATAGATTGTTGCAGGAGGACACATATGGTCCCATGAAATCTATTCCTCACACATCAAATACCTCAACCTCAAGAATCATATTAAGGGGTATCTCATTTCGCCTAGAAATATTACCCACCCTTTCGCATCGATCGCACCTACGAACGTACAGATGAGGATCTTTAAACAAGGTAGGCGAGTAGAAACCTGCTTGAAGAACACGAGCAGCTGTCTTATCCCCAGCATAATATCCTCCATAAACCGTAGAATGACAATCATGTAAAACTTTTTCAGTCTCACTGTAAGGAATGCAACGTCGGATCATCTTATCAGCACACTGTTTAAACAAGAATGGTTCATCCCAAAGATACCATTTCACATCATGCAAGAATTTCTTCTGTTGAGCCCAAGTAAAATCTGAAGGAACCACATTGCTAACCAGATAGTTCACAAAATCAGCAAACCATGACACTTCTCCTTGGATCAGGAACAACTGCTCATCTGCGAAATATTCGTTGATAAGAATTCCATCTCCCTTGTCTTTCTCATGTTGCTCAAGACGTGAGAGATGGTCAGCTACCTGGTTTTCAGTCCCCTTCTTGTCTTTAATTTCCAACTCGAATTCCTGAAGCAAGAGTACTCATCGAATTAAGCGAGGTTTGGCATCCTTTCTAGATAGCAGGTACTTGATAGCCGAATGATCCGTGAAAACCGTGACCTTAGCACCAAACAAGTAGGATTTGAACTTCTCAAAGCCATAGACAATAACCAAAAGCTCTTTTTCAGTAACGGTGTAGTTTCGTTCTGAATCATTGAGGGTTTTACTAGCATAGTGAACCACATGAAACACCTTCAGCTTCCTTTGTCCAAGAACGACTCTCATAGCGAAATCACTAGCATTACACATCTTCCTATACAAATCTGATTGTAACTTAAATATCCATCGAGCATACAGTAATACTAATGGCCCGCCAACCTATCCAACGTCTGATCAATGAATGGCAAGGGAAAGTGATCCTTTCTTGTGTCCTTATTCAATTTACGATAATCCATGCAAATTCTCCATCCAGTGACTGTCCGAGTGGGGATGAGTTCATTCTTTTCATTTGTTACTAGTGTCATTCCTCTCTTCTTTGGCACACATTGCACCAGGCTTACCCACAGATTGTCTGAGATAGGATAGATAATGCCTGCATCTAGCCACTTCAGAATTTATTTCTTCACCACCTCTTTCATGATAGGATTTAGCCTCATTTGATGCTCGATAGATGGTTTGCTCACTTCTTCGAGAATAATCTTGTGCATGCAGTAAGAGGGACTGAATCCCTTGATATCTGCTATGATCCAACCAATGGCTGATTTGAACTTCCTCGGAACTCTCAATTGCTTTTCTTCCTCACTACCTGAAAGGTTAGATGTAATAATAACAGGTAATGTAGATGAATCTCCTAAGAAAGTATACCTGAGATGATCAGTTAGTGGTTTGAGTTCAAGTTTAGGAGCTTCTTCTAGCGAAGGTTTAAGCCTTTCCTGAGAATCCTTAAGATCACCCACTCCAAGCGACTCATGTGGAATATTGAGCCTCTTTTGATATGGGGCTAACTTTAGTAGTTGAACACATTCGGATATTTCTTCATCTTCGAAGTCGGATTCACCATGTAGAACTCTTCCGAGAACGTCTGAACTCGCAAACTGATCTATCTCATTACTGTGCAAAGAATCGACTGTATCGAACCTGAAATCATTCATCATCTTCTGTTGGAGATTTCATAGCCTTGAAAACATTGAAAGTGACATTCTGATCTTGCACTCTCATAGTGAGCTCCCCTTTCTGGACATCAATCAAAGTTTTGCTCGTAGCCAAGAATGGTCTTCCCATGATTATGGGGATGTTTTTGTCCGCTTCGAAATCTAAGATGACGAAGTTAGTTGGAAAGATGAGCTTATCTACCTTTACTAAGACATCTTATACGATACCACGAGGATATGTGATAGAGCGATCAGCCAGTTGCAAAGAGATGTTAGTCGGTTTTGGCTCAGGTAGCCCAAGTTTCTCAAACATAGATAGGGGCATCAGATTGATGCTCGCTCCCAAGTCACATAAACATTTGCTGAAATATAAATTTTCGATCGAACAAGGAATGGTGAAGCTTCCTGGATCTTTAAGCTTCGGAGGCAATTTTTGTTGTAAGATCACACTACATTCCTCAGTGAACGCCACTGTCTCAAAATCATCAAGCTTTAGCTTTTTCGAAAGAATTCCCTTCATGAACCTGTCATAACTAGGCATTTGTTCTAATGCTTCAGCAAAAGGTATGTTGATGTGTAGCTTCTTGAATACCTCCAAAAATCTCCCAAACTGAGTATCTAGCTTCTGTTTCTGCAGCCTTTGCGGAAAAGGTGGAGGAGGGTAGATCGTAGGCTCAACAACTGACTGAGATGGCTTTTTAGGTGGCTGGTCTTGATCAAAATTAACTTCAGATGAGGGCTTATTTTTAGCACAATTTTTCAGAATGGCTGTTTTTGAGAAAAATCAGCTTCTTGTTCATTTGTGGGGTTCTCGACAACCTTCTTGATCTCAAGGTGATCGCTTGGCATTGCTCATTGCCGTCCTGTTTACCTGGATTATGCTCCGTGTCGCTAGGAAGAACTCCTTGAGGTCTAACGATCATGTTAATGGCCATCTGCCCAATCTGATTTTCTAAGGTCTTGTGAGATACCATCAGACTTTTAATTATTACTTTCATCTCTTCGAATTTAGAGTCTCTCACGGAATGTTGAGAAGGGCCATGATGTTGATTATGAGGTTGTCTTGGGGCATACTGTTGAGATTGATGTTGCTGACCTTGTTGCCGAAATCCAGGAGGAGCGTATGGCTTAGCACCATAATGCTGATTACCTTGTTGATTATTGCTTCAACTGAAGTTCGGATGATTTATGTTGCTTAGGTGATAGGTGTTTGAGATTGGTTGTTGATTCTGCCTCTGAAAATTACTCAAAAATAGCACTTACTCAGTAGAGATAGGGCATTGTTGAGTGTCAGGCCCTCCAGCACAAATCTCACACACACTAGCTACATGATGTACCCCTAGTTTAGTCAAAGAATCCACCTTCATGCTTAGAGCTTCAAGCCGAGCTGCTTAAGCAGTGGCAGTGTCTACGTTAAGAATACCAGCTACTTTATGCTGTGACTGTCTCTGAGAAGGGTTCTGAAATTCGTTTGCAACCATCATCTCAAGGAGCTCGTGAGCCTCCTCATAGCTTTTCGTTAATAAGGCTCCCCTAGATGCAGCATCGACCATGGGCCTTGTTTGCGCACCCAAACCATTGTAGAAGCAATTTATTACTAACCAATCAGGCATCCCATGATGAGGGAATTTTCTGAGCATCTCCTTGTAACGCTCCCAAGCTTCACTTAAAGATTCACCATATGACTGAGAAAACTGAGTAATAGCATTCCTCATGAGGGTTGTTCTTGTCATAGGAAAGAATTTTGAGAGAACTTTTTGCGCTAGTATATCCCAAGTAGTGATAGAGCCTGCTGGTAAAGAGTGTAACTAGCTCTTAGCTTTGTCCCTCAGAGAAAATAGGAAGAGTCTCAGTCTTATGGCATCATCTGAAACACCGTTGAACTTGAAAATATCACAGATTTCAAGGAAGGTCATAATGTGCATATTAAGATCCTTAGATGAAGCTCTCCCAAACTAACAAGAATTCTGCATCATCTGAATAGTGCTGGGTTTAATCTCAAAACTATTCACAGCAATATTGGGTCTGACAAAGCTAGACTGAATATCCATGATCTTTTTCGATTACATAGGGTAACATGATATGGTTAGTGACATATTACGAATCATGAACAATCACAATACGAATCATTCAAGAACCTATGCTAGCATGGCAAGTTCTAAACCCTTAAATCCACTTTCGCATTCATTAAAGATTAACAAACTAGATGTTTGCGAAGAATCTAACGATAAGCAGAACCATACTAGGTAACCGATAAACGTATCTCACAAATCAATCAAGTAATCAAACCATAAGTATTATTCAAACAAATCCGTTAGAGTTCCATGACAACGATTAGTTCATAATCGAACGAATCATCATCATGGGTTCAAAAGTTAACACAGCTCTAAGACGAATGTAAATAGATGAATAATAAACATTTAGAGAACGTCAAACCGAACAATAACCACCAACTATCGCCTGATAGAAACAATCCGTAAACTACCGATAAAAAAAGAAACAACAAAAAAAATAGTCGTCACGTGTCTCGAGCGAAAAACGTAAACTACCGATCGAAAACATCGTAGCTGTTACCTCAACTGCCGATCAAAAATGGCAGTAGCTGTCACCTGCTGCCCTTCTTTCGATTTTGATGGGGGCGTTCTCCTCTTTTCATTCCGTTTGCAGGTTAAAAACCCAAAAAGGTAGCCAATTGTCTTTTGTCCTTCTTGTGTTTTATAATATGGCCAAAAGAAAACAAAGAATTCAATTCCGTTCTTTCTTCCTTGATTTGTATCTTTTGCCGGATCGAAATAGTAGCTGATTCTCTTTTATCTTCTGCGTCTTCTCTATTCTGCCGAATACAAAAGTCAGTCGCCAATTGTTTTCTTTCCTCCTCTTCATCTGTTCTATTTATAACTTTTGCTGAAAACCCTAAAAGAGCCCAATTTCTCTTTTTCTTCTCACTAGGCTTTTTATCTTCTTTCCTTTTCTTCTCGCTTTAATCGGCCCAAAAAACTGGTAGAAGCTCCAATACGAATCATGAAATATTTATGCTAAATAAAATAATATTTTAGACAATATAGCTAAATACAACCCTAGTATTAGTCTAATATTTGTTTCTTAATTCAGCATTTATTTTCTTTTGTGCTCTATAACTAAATAAAAGCACTGGTCATAATATACAATATTTATTTTTTCAAACAAATATTTTTAACAAATAATATAATTTTAATAAATCTCATGAAATATATTTTCCTTTTTTTCTTTTTTTGCTACCGGTTTTTATTTTCTAATTCCTTTCTAATGGGCCCCCACTAGTAAAATTATAATAAACAATGTAAATGATCGATGCGTTTCTTCTGATTCATGCAGCCCAATAAAGCCTATGTGTACAAGACTGAAAATTTTCTTTGGAACAGAAGGCCTAGTGGTGCAGGTAAAGGACCCAACATTTTCAAAATTATAAATTATTAAGAACATTATAAGCATTTTATTCCCAAAAAGTCTATATTGTCTGCATATAGTTATACCTACGAGAATGAATGAAAAACACGTTGAAACACCATGAAAACTTGTTAACCGACGACGATTTTAAGAATAAATAAAGAATAATAAGTGACATGAAATACACTTAACAACCAACTTCTTTTTCCTTCTCACAATTAGCCTTCCGTGTGGCTATCTCATCAGTCAATTCTTTCTTTTCTGCTTCACTAGTAGCAAGAGAAGTTTGGAGACCTTCAAATTTAAGCTTTTCATCAGCCAACTCTTCAACATGTTTAGTTTTGAGCTTGTTCATCTCCTCTTGATGCGAGGCGACCAGTTTTTATTTATCAGCATAATGTTGCCTTTGAAAATGGTTTTGACGAAGAGCACTCCTCAAATAAGATCAAATCTTGCCGCTTCGAAGATGTGGAATTTATCGATTACTTGATTTTGAAATGTTTCCCTCAATTGTTTCTCAGCATCGGCAATTCCTTTATAGTGAACCATATCTTTGGCCAATCGTTTCAAGTGACTATGAGAAGCCTCGACTTGTAAAAAAAGTGACTTTGCTGTAGCATCGAGATCAGAAAATGGTTGGAGTGCAACAAGAACATCAGGGTTGGGTAGAATAGGAGGAAAAACTGTTGGGCTAGGAAGAGGAATCATGTCCATAGATGTAGTTGGAGCAGAATGACAGATGATTTTTTGGGACGCTTTGACGATTGACTTTCTCCCAAAATTGTGCATGGGAGTCTGAATATCTTGGTCAGGAACGTCCTCTCCAGCAAGTTCCTGTGAAATTAATGAAGCTATCGGATAAAAGTGGTCGTCGTTTTGATTATCATCATCAGCATCGTCCTCTATGATGATTGGAGCATCATCATTGGTTGTTTCCTTTTCGTGAGGAGGACTTTGCTGATTCACAACAGTTATGACCTCATCCTCATCGAATAATGTGTATTCGATGACCTTCGATTTTTTATTTTTCTTCCCATGAGGACTGATGAAATTTTTTATTTTCAAAAGCGTGGAAGTTTTCGTTTTCTTTGAAGAAGGTTCTTCTTCTCTTTCTTCCATGATTGAAAGAGTTTTTTCTGTTACTTTTCTTTTTTGATGTTTGGGCTTCGACTGTCTTGAAAGGCTAGCACCAAATGTGCTACTTATTTTTTTTATTTTTTCTCTTTTTTTCCTTTTTCTTTTCAAGAAAATTATTGTCTGACCTATTACAGATGGGGAGGAATACGTTACAGTCACGTTGAACTAGTCTTTTGTAAGCATGATGGGGGTTGGGCGGATCCACTAGATTTAGAGGAGGCAAGGCTCCAGGTGTGATGGGAAATAGGTGAATGTTGAGGAAGTTGATCGGTTGGAAGGCGGTGTGAAAGCGTTGTTCCATTCTGTTTCGGCCCAGCGAGCATGCTTTTTGAATATATCTTTGGTTGTTGTCCGACGAATAGCGTACCGCCTCAGAATTTCTGGAATGATCATACAAATAAATAATAAATAAGGAAGACAACAATTAAATGCTAATTTATCTTAAAATGTATAATTTTCTAAGTACTTACGGTTGCTTCTCCATATGAGAATCAATTTCGATAAGTTGGCATCAGATATTTATTTACCGTTCTCCCATGCTCCTGAGATAAAAATAAATTTTTTGTTTCCAAAATTTGTGCGCTTCCATGAGATCATCGATGATTTTGAAATCATCTACTAGAGTGAGGTAGTAAAATGGGAGCTTCGATCTTTTTGATAATTTTGTCAAGGATATGAAATCTTTGATGTTGATCGGAATCTTGGACAATCCAGAGTCCATGATCACAAACATAAGAGTGAAACACTGATTCAGTGTCACTTGAGTTGGGCACGGGTTGAGATTTTCGAAGTACTCTGTGAGCATAGGATCTAGTGGGAACCGAAGACCCCAATTGATGATTTCAAGGTAGACCATCGGTTCTTTATCTTTACAATCTAAGGGTGTTTCCTGTTTCTTAGGTAGTCAAACGGTGATGATG
This sequence comes from Limnanthes douglasii subsp. nivea, assembly GCA_036936605.1. Classification (NCBI taxonomy): domain Eukaryota; kingdom Viridiplantae; phylum Streptophyta; class Magnoliopsida; order Brassicales; family Limnanthaceae; genus Limnanthes; species Limnanthes douglasii. Next base: position 1,553,375 of record JAUPFV010000001.1, read on the forward strand.
TCTCCCATTCCCCATTGTCTCTTCAAGTCCGATGCTTGACTCTCTTGATAGTATATATATATATATGGAACTTTCTTCAGCTCAACAATGTAGTCAGGATCGAGATCTCTCAAGTTTCTGCCAATGGCTGCTCTTTCCTCATTGGAAATAGTAACTAGTGCCTTCTTTTTTCGAGGCTTACGAACGTTTTTCTCTGTGGTATTTTCTGAGTCTCCTTCATTGGATTCAACTTCATTATTAGTTCGGGTAGCTTCAGAATCAAATTCATCAACTTTTGATGTTTCGTCCCTTGATTGAGGAGGATCCTTTGAGAGATTTTGTTGAAGTAATGAGGCTTCCTCAACAATTTATCTCTGAGGATGAGACTAAGTAGCTGTATTTGATGAAGGGTAATTTGGAGCAACATTGAAATCATCTCCCATGTCTATGAATTTTTTTCTTCTACAAGTTGAAGAAAGTGTAGTTTCAGTTTGTTTAGAAAAGGATTTGCTTGATTCTTCACTAATCAGAGGGGATACTTTGACTCGAGAAGAAGAGGTTTGAGTTGTTCTGGGCATTGGAATTCTAGAGGAACGACGTTCTTCGGTAGCAGGAGAAGTCGAATTAACGAAGACTTTAGATGAATCAAAGTTACTGTAATAAGTGGTCTTGGTTGTTGTTACGATAAGAGTGTTGTTGATTAATCCATCAACTTTGTACTCCTCTGCTCTTTCAGTCATGCAAAAATAATCGTACAATCTGAAGAAATCCAAATAGTTTACCAAGGGTGTGTTGTTTCTCTCTCAAGAATAATCTCACAATTAGCCTTCCGTATGGGTTTTCCGGTGAAGATAGCTGGCAATTTGAAGAAAGCGTTGAAGGTAGCCAAGGGTGTGTTGTTTCTCTCCCAAGAAATTTGGGTGGTGAAGCAAAGAATGAAGTTACTAATGAATTTATAGGAGGATTAAGAGGTGTGTAGAAGTGGAAAAGATTCAGTGATGATTGGGCCGAATACGAAACGGTGATAGGGTTACGAGTTCGACATCTGTGAGCCTAGCTATGAGCCTAGTATTTAGGTATTCATGATGAATTTAAACGACTAGATTTTATATAGATTTACTTCAAAGCAACTTCACAAATTGGTTATTTTGTGGGAACGTTTGGCAAAATTTGATGATTGTAATTTCAAATTTGAGAGTTCTTTGATTTGTAGGCGCGTCCGGTAAAATTCGATGATTACTATTTTAAATTTGTGTCTGAAGATATTCGAGGAGAGAGAAAGATTTTGTTGATTTTAAACTATGAGTTTCTGATATGGATTTTAGCAGGATTCGAAGACATTTAGTTCTCCTTCATTTACTGACATGAGAACTAGGGGGGTACTCATAAGGAAGTATAAAGTTAAGGAGTAAAGCGTAAATAATAGAAGTTTAATGGAACAATTTTGATGATGTATTTCTATTGAGGACTAAGGGTAATTTATCCCTTTATGTAACCGATTTTTAGTTTTGAGCTAAGTCTTAGTGCCTCTATATAAAGGTCAGGGCTGAAATAATAAAGGGGTTGAACACTTTTTTATCTAACTTAATTGTGCTATAACTTTCTCTCTCTAAAAACTCTCTCTCACTAAAACTCACATAGTACTTTTTCATAAGAGAACTGTTAGCAATTGTACTCACCAACGTTAACCTAAACTTGCTCTTCCAACTATCTTTAGACTAGTGACCAGTCACAAGCTACTATTAAGAATCGTTGAAGGGTACTCGACATGGTTCTTATTATTCCAGATCAAGTTAATCTATGCAGGGGCCACAATTCAGAACTATAAGAAATCAATGAATTCATCTTGGTCATTTTGCATAATTAAGTGAAAATGTTATGATAATTTATGACAGATCATAGAATTACGTATATTTCTGAATCCCCCACCTATTCAGACTCCAAGGGAAAATCGGAATACACGCTTTATCCAAGTATCACAATGATGTGGGGCATGATACTAAGGATTGTATCGCTTTGAAGCAAGAAATACAATAATTAAAAGTGGAAAGCTAACTGTTTTTGTCAAAATCACAAGTAAAAGTAAAGTGCACGCAAGTTTACCTACTATTCCCATCTAAGCCATAAAAGCTCCAAAATAGCAAAATAATATGGTGATTACTAAAAAAATTGATGTAGATTTAGAGTATTTGGATCCCGACCCGGATCGTGATCAAGTGAATATGATGTGTGAAAAATAAGGAAAAGTTTTCAAATTGTTTAAAATCTTTGATTCAATAACCATTTTTGGAGTGGATACTATCAGAGCTCCCTCAAGCTCTAAAAAAGGCACGTGGTTAATTTGACCAAACAATTTGAAAGAAAAATGTGTGCTCATTTGTATCAAAATCTAGCTCCATTTATATTTTTCGATGAGGATGACTTAAGAAATGTTAATGGGCCATATAAGGATGATGTGGTGATCGGAGCTGCGATCGAGGGAACAGAAATTCGAAGGATTATGATTGATACTGGTGGCTTAGCTAATATCCTATTTTTTCCACCTATAAATTAATGAAGAACCCATCCATTATTCTTCGATCGGACAGAACTATAGTGATATTTATGGACAACTCTGCTGATGTTATTAGAGAATTCGAAGGAGAAATAATATTTGGCAAATGACCATTTAAGAAGATGGTAAGACTTCTGTTTGTAGTGATTGATTGTTATACTCCTTGTAATGTCATCGTTGAAATATCTTGGCTATCTATGATGCATGTTGTTGCATCAACAGTTCACAAATTCTTCAAACACTTAGTAAGAGGCCAAGTATAAGTTGTTTGAGGCAGTCAAAAAATGGCTAGAGAATGTTACGTTACTGCTCTTGCTCCAAAGGTATTGGAAGGTGTAACAAATAAAAAAGAATAGCATTTACTATAGTCTGCTTCGCATCCAAGCAAGATAGATTATCTGAGAGAGACTCCTAGCACGATTATTCCAATTGAGGAGGTTAAAGTGCATGATTTTTTAGATGGAAAAACGTTAGAATTGGAACTAAATTATCATCACAAAGGGAAAAAAATTATTTTCCTTTTTGTGAATCCATTTTCTTGTGTTCGCATGGTGTAATAAAGATGTAATAGGCGTACCAGCTGGCATAATGTTACATATGTTATATGTGTGATCCCACGTGGGCCCTTTAAAGCAGAGCCGAAGAGCGTTTTCAACAGCAAAATCCAAAGTTATTGTCAAATATATTGACATGCTAACAAAAGTGGGGCATATTTGAGAATCTTAGTATCCATTTTTGGACTGAAAATGTAGTACATGTAAAAAATAAAAATGATAACTCATGAATGTGTATTGATTTCACATACCTTAAAATGGCATATCCAAAGGATCTTTTCCCTGTCCCTCAGATAGATCAGTTGATAGATTCCACTTATGGCAATAAGTTATTACCTTTCATGGATGTCGTTTCTGGATACAATCAAGTACATATGGATCTGAACGACCAAGATCATACAATATTCATCACCGATAGAGGGTTTCATTGTTATAAGGTAATGCCCTTTGGTCTAAAAAATGATGAGCCTAGTTATCATTGTTTAGTGAATAAAGCGTTCTCTAATTAAATTGGAAGAAATATTGATGTTTATATTCATGATATGATGTTAAAACATCTGAAGGATGATGATCACTTGCTTGATCTTAATGAAAATTTCTCCAGCCTGGAAGCCATAAATTTAAAGTAGAGTTTGGAGAAGTGAACTTTTGGCGTACAATCCATAAAATATTTAGGGTATGTTATAAATAAGAAAGGGGTACAAGATGAACCTACATAGCTAGATGCAATGCTAGCTATGAAACCTCCGAGATCCACAAAAGAGGTCCATGTGTTGACTGGAAGGTCACCGGAAAAATATGCATATATTTGAAGTAGTTCCATTTAATAGATATAGGCTTGATTTGGTGGAACCTTTACCAATGGCATCCAGAGAGTTTCAAACCATATATATCAGTGGATTATTTCTTTAAGTGAGTAAAAGTTGTGCCTCTCTCTGAAAATACCTCTAAAGGAGTAATGAAGTTTATAATTTTTTACGTATATTGTAGATTTGGAATTCATATAAGTATTACAACAAATAATGGTCATCAATTTGACAATATGGATATACAAATTGTTTGTACTTCTAGAGAAATTCAACAATATTTCTCTTCACCTTTTCATCCCTAAGCTAACAGGAAAATAAAGGTTATGAACAGAACTATTGTGATGAGTCTCAAGAAGAATTTCAAAGGATCTCCTTTTTCTTTAGTCTATGAGATAAATGCAGTAACACCTACATAATCTACTCTTTCTTCTTTTAGAATTCAAAACTATTCCGAAGAGGATAACGAGATAGCAATAAAAGCTAAGCTAGACTTGATTGGAACAACAAATCAAAGCTCACTTAAGAATAGTGTGTTATCAAGGTTTGATGAGAAGTATATATGCATTTGAAACTCAAAGAAGATAGTTGAAGTAGGGGACAAAGTTTTGACAAAAGTATATTTGTACACAAAAGACAAGAAATTTGGAACGCTGGCACCAAATTGGAAAGGACTGTATATTGTAATTGAAAGGGTCAAACAAGAAACGTATCGAGTGGTTGATCAAGAAGACATTCCTTGAAGGCATCCATGGAACATCGAACACTTAAAGAATTATCTTGAGTAAATATGTAAAATATTTACTTTACTTTTGTTTAATATAAATATTTGAGGCATACTTTTTCCTATTTTGGTAGCTCGAGGAGGTTTTCACGAGGTGTCTAAATCATTATTAATCTACCATATTTTCTTTGGAAAAAAAATCTTGTATATTAAATTTGTGTTCCTTCGAATGGCTTGTATATTAAATTTTTGTGCGTTCGAATGGCTTGTGTATTAAATTGGTATGCCTTCATATGGATTACCTCTAAATGGCTGGTTTATTTAATTTGTGTAACTCTAAATGGCTTGTGATTCCTTTGAATGGCTCGTATACAAAATTTTGTTTCCTTCGAAGGATTACCTTCGAACAGATCGTGTATCAAATTGGCATGCCTTTGATTAAATTTTGTTTGAATGGTTAAAATGGAATATTTTTGAATAAATTGGACTGAGGTACGAAAATAAGAAGTTGTAAGAAAATAAGATAAAACCATTGAATTAATAAATAAGTACAAAATGCCTTGGGTGACCAATTGATTTAATGAAATCCGTGTTACAAAACTTTATTGGCATTGCCAAGGACTTATAGAAAATTATCCGAACAGTATCATAAAATTCCTTATATACGAAAATAACTTGCATAATACAACAAGGTCTAAATCTATTGGCCTTTGGGTTTGTTCCTATCGACATATTTTTCTTCCACTTCTTCTAAACTTCCTAATTTTGGAGTCCTCTTCATCGCTACCATCAGATTCATCATTGGGCGAATTCATATATATTCCTTACTAATCAACTATGGGCATATCGTGGGGCTATAATCATTTTGGAACCACATCCTACACAGACCCAGAGACTAATGTAGGGAGTGCCTTGTTAAACTGAAAAACCATGTCAAATTTGATTAAAGCATCCCTTTTGTTTAGAGAATCTAGGATCCCATCGGCATATGCGTCCAAAGCAACCTCTGTCTTTTTTATGGCATGAGCCTCAAGAGAAGCTGCCTCACCTTTGGATTATTTAACAAGGGCCTCCTAATCATTTTTGTCCACTAATAAATGTTTGATGGTACGCTTATCAGTAGTTTGCTGATTCTTCAACGATGCAATTTCTCCAGAGATGGATGACTGCAGCCCTTCGTAATTTGTCTTTGCATTTGCAAATTTTGCTTTGATTAAATTGACCTCTTCGAATAGATGGTTAGCCCTAGATTTTCCCACTTCAAGAGAAGCCTCTTAATTCTTGCTCTCCTTCTGAAGAGAATCAATGGTCTCCTTGTCGGACCTCACTTCTCTTTCTTATTTTTATCTCTTTCGTCACTACCATGTTTGATTTCTTTACGTGTCTTCTTGTTCTTAGACACATGAAGCTTTTTGAGTGTGTCACCCTCTTCAACAGTCGTAACAGCAACAACTAACAATGATTCGTCAATCTTATCTGGCTACTCTTTGGTTCCAGCTTCAACTACACTTTTTTATGTGTCTTGCTTATTTTTTTTGTCCTTCTTGATCCGACGAATGGGGAATTTGTTTGTTTTCAGAATATATACCTTGTCATATGCAGCTTCGAACTATTTTTAAAATAGTAGATGGTCGGCTATGAATTGTTAGTTGATCCCATGTCAACTTCCATTCGGAGTTGTTCCTCCGAAGATGACTCCGAACTAAATTTATAGGCTTCTCAAAATGTTACATCACTCTTAAATGAAATCTCAAAAAGTATTATTTAGAGATATCAAGTAACATCGCTCTTAAATTAGTAGGAGTGAAGCATTAACGAAAGCCATTAAAACATTTCTCCTCAAGCCACTGGTTTAGCTTCTTAAATGTAACCTTTGGATCGTCCAGGTGAAGCATATAATGCTTTGATATAGTTGTTAAACGAAATAATTTAGAGATAAATCATAAAACATATATATAAGAAAGAATAGGAGTTTGAAGGGGGCTACCTATATTCTTCCGGAACATGGTAAGCCGACTCGGATTACCTCGAGAGGTAATTTTCTTTCCATTCTCCCACCAGTCATTTATGAAGAGAAATTTCATATTCAATAGTTTATCTATATTCATAAGATCATCTACCACCTTGTACTCATTACCTATGTTGAACTAATAAAAAATAATTTAGGAATTGTAAAATAACCTCGCGATAGCAGTGAATTGTTCCATTAGCACCAGGATTTTTATAGTTTAAATGCCATGATGCATGATATCAAAGTTGGTAACCTCAAAGAATTTAACGTGAACAATTTTTTTATCTAATATGTTACGTCTTGAGGTGAAATAAAACTAAGAAGAACTGATAATGAGTGTAAGGATTCATAAATTTATGGGAATAATTTTTTATATGATTTTGAAGATAATCTTACATCATGCAATGGGTCTAAAGTCATAAGCAGATGACATGTTGTCCGTTTTGGGTATGAGATCGATTTAGTTTTTATTGCAGTTAAGGTCCATAAGTTTGTTGAGGAAGGAATAATAGACCGCTTTACAAAGGTCATTACTTGTGATAGACCACGAGAACATGAAAAACTTGAGATGAAGTCGTCAAGACTCATAGACCTATTTTTGTCGATACTAAAGAGGGACTACTTAATCTCATAATCAATGATGGGACGAATTATTTGGATCTTATGTGAGAGAGGGAATTTAGAAGAGATGTGGGTGTTGATAGAAGATATATCAAGGTAGTTTATGGATGACTTTGAGCCAAAGAGGTTGGAGAATTTGTGACCAAATATATAGGTGAACATCTTATGGGTGGTGCAAGGGTTACCAAGGTCTTCATTAATAGAGATAATTTTATTGCGCGTGATACGAGATTTAACATTGTTGTGGAAGAAATTGGAATTACAGTATCCTAAACTGAGCCAAGTCTCCTAAGATTTAACTTTAAAAAGGATTCCCAGCTTTTACTAAGGAAATAAAGTCATGAGATCCATTGATCTCAGCTTCAGTAAGGGTTAGAGATGAGTTTATGTTGGGCTTGGAAGAGGATATTCTGGGTGGATGAAGCCCTACTACTGATGTTACTGAATTATTTTTTATTGAAGTCTTAGAGGACAGTCTGAAGACGACTAACTTTGGCGAGAATGATTGACATGTCATAACCATCGATAGGTTGGTCCCAACAACTACTTGTGAAGCTTTATACAAGCTCTAGTTAATCTGCTCAGTTCTCGAACAAATTGTTCCAAGAACTACATCATGAAACACGAACAGTTCAACTAAAAATAAACAAAGTAAGAGAAAGTTTGAACACAAACATTTATAGTGACTCATAAACATTCATACATCTACAATGAGCCACAACAAATATCATTTCTATTGTTTTTAATAGTAACAACACGTTATATGATTGACATAATGGAGAAAAACATAGTGTTTAAAGAAACTCCGAATCTAGAACTCACATTGGATACTCTTCAAATATCACACTCTCATCTACTAAGTATCTTCTCTCTACTGTACACTTCACCAAATTATATTCGTCTTCTTCAAAGTCCAAATATATATGATGTTTTATGACGATATATCTACTTTACAGAATGTAACAAACTCCTCAACATAAATAACCAGTTTTGTTGTAACAAGGAGTAACTAATTCTCGTGTAATAGTAGATTGATCTAACCACTCTAAATGACACCTTATACCACTTGTCACACTTAACACCTCAAGTCTTGGTTGTCACTTTGACTAGGGTGAAAATTACTTCATCCATAAAATTAGTTTTATACAATTTCGACGACTGTTACGCGAAAATTCATAACCTTGACTAATTATTTACATTAATATAATATATTACTTATTAGAAACCAGACTCGTGGATCTTCAGATCCGTATATGGTATAATATTAAAATATTTCTAATAAGTATCTTATTAAATTTCAAATTATTATAAAATATGTTAAAGTAATATCATTTTTTATAGTTTTGGGCGCCGAAAAAAAATCATAACTTTGCCTAATTTTTTTATTCTCAATATAAGACTTATCTTGTTAGACAATGGATATGTGGAATTTCGCAATCATATATGGTATTGGTATCAATATTAAATTTTCAATAAGTATCAAATTAAATTTTAATTGGTCTAAATTATTAGTTTGACAACTTCGATGATTATAAGAAGTAATATTATAACTTTGTCTAAACAAATATTTTTAATATAATATTTTTGAATTAAAAAATAATTTCTAGATCTTTGCAATTATAGATGATATTAACCTTTAAACATTCTTAATTTATATAAAATTTAATTGCAAAATAATTCAAAATTTAAAATATAATATTAATATAATATTTCTTGACAACTTGAATAATATGAGTATTTTTTTTTTTCAAAATATATCTCCCATACCACTCATTAAATTCGTCTCAAAAAAATAAAAACCAACAATAATTTCAAAATTATTAAAATTATCAATATAAAGAAATTTAAACTTTTTATAATAAGAAACACAAATAAAGGAACGAGGTGACGTATGTTTCAATTTTCATTCTAAAAAGACTACACGTGTAATTTTATTTTAGTATATTTAGATAAGAGTTAGTCTAAAATAATGGGACTCTAATTAGACCTGTTTTATAAACGAGATCTCTATTATTTACGATAGTATCATTAATATAAATAGTTTTTCTCTACGATTTAGACACATTTCTTCTTCTAAACCCTAACCCTCTCCAACTTAATTTTTTAAAGTTTCAGATTTTTCAAATCCAAGTCTACAAATCTGTCAATATATGTATTTAATTGTTAATCTATTTTGTTTTCAATTTTAAAAAGATATTTTTAGTGATATTTAGAGTTAAATATTCAGTTCAAAATTGATTTTATTTTTATTTTTGTAGTTTTTTTTAGATCTAGTTAGTTCTATAGGTTAGGCTAACTGAATATCTACAATTTGGATGTAGTTTTGTTGGATTTGACCTGCTATTTCTAAGAATTTTGTTTTCAAAGCACTTGTGGCTGTCGGTGCAGTTTCACGCACACTGAATGCCCTAGAATACCAGATGCAAGCACGATCGTGCATGCATCTGGTATTCTAAGGTATCCAATATGCGTGGAATTACCATATGGACGTGCGTGCATTGTGAAAAATCACGCACGCATGTATGGGCGATTTTTCACAATTCAAGCATGCTCAGTGCATGTAAATAATTTTTTCGTGAATTTGGCTTCTATTTTATTATGTAAATGTTTAAATGCACCAGTAGCATACTCTTGGGACAGTTAGATGTATTTCTTATTTTTTTGAGTTTTTATCTAATGTAAGATAAAAATTGTGATTCTAAGTTTGTATTTTTGCAGGATGCCTCCACTTTGTGTCACAAGTATTGCATTTTGAGTTTTTATCGACCAAATGGTGTTTTTGATGTATTTTGTAAATGATACGCTTAAAAGATATATTTTCAGGTTATCTTAGCTTCAAACCATGGTATATCTCTCTTGTCCGAGAACGGATTATCATGAGTTTACGAACTAACTCATATTCGTGCGCTTTTAGTCTAACGGCTCGGGAATGACCATCCTAGGGTAAAAATAGTTTATGGTTGTGTATCCCGTTAACCACTATAAATCTCCAATGACCAGGTACTTCTCTTTGACTAGACTTCTCTTTAACATGAAGGGACAACTAATTTTTTTGATGAATATTATCGATGTTTCTTCACAAACCGAGGTTTGAGGTTAGGTGTATAAACACTTTGCCTCGCGTACTTCAAATAAATCCTTATAGTTTTTCCATATTTACTACCTTCATCATATTTACAATAGTATTTATGAATTCTAACTTGTAGCTTTCGGATTCAACCCAAACGTTCAAATCAGGTTTGGTATAATAGTTTTGGATAGTAAAAATGATTGTGTAATCGGCCATTGAACATGGTGGTTATACCAGATTCTACAACATGAATGAAAGTAACTTAGCAAAATATCATATTTCATTCAATCAACAACTAAGTAATTGATACATGATCATGCTCACAACAATGCAAATGCTCGCACAAAATTAAATGAAGTTGGGCAAAATCGTGTGTCATCCTAATGAATTTGTGCAAAGTCGCGCGTTAAAAGTAAATGACTTTCGAAAAAAGTGTGTATAAATCTTTATTTAATGTGGCAAGATCACGCAAGAATAATTCCCGCAATTTACTTATATCCACGGAGCCACTATGCGCGATTTTATAAATCGAAGGAAACCTGGATGAGTTGAGTTGTACATCACAACATGCGATTAGTACGAATTATATGCCTGAAATTCAAAATTATTTAAATGTAACTCAATTTGTGTTTATAGATGATTTGTTAGTGGTTCCTCGACAAACAAAATAATCAATGTTGCCAGTAAAATTATCATTTACGTCGCTTAAATTCATATATTGGAAGATATTATATGGACTTTATAATTTTTAGGGGTTATGGTTAGTGGTTGAGAGTGGGTAGTGGTAGTGGTTGAGGTAGAAAATGAGTATTAAGGTTGAAATTTGGATTTTTATATGGTGAATGTATTTTAGTCATTTTAAATTTTTGGGAAACAAATGATTTGGAGGTCTCATTCTAATAAAAGATGGTCTCATTATAGCGTAGCCCTTTAGATAATTATAAAATATTTTGGTACTTATTTATAATTTGATTTTTTTATAGTATTAAGTAAGTCTCAAATAAATAAATAAGCAAAATATTTAATATAATTATACAACCATAAACATGAATTTAATTTATTCAATAAATATTTATTTTTCAGTTGTAAATATAAACTAAGTTTTAGATAAAAATAATTAATATTTAATATCGAAAAAATGAACTCATTTTTAAATTTTTAAATATGTGATTTAAATTATAAATTCTATGAAAAAAATGTATGATAGTAATTTGAAAACGAATAATAAAAATATTGGTTAAATAAAGAAATATCCGAATACAAATTTGGATCGTCATAATAAAGTGTAAGAGAAGTATGTTATGATAAAAAAAAAGGCTTATCCAACATGAAAAGGTAAAAGATAAATCAGGTCGCAGTGGCATCGAGCAAGGATCGCTAGTGGGGTCGTAATTGAGTACGTATTTTATACTAATGCAACAACGAGAAAGACAAAATAAGTAGACATTTCAAAGAGTTATTCACCATGGTGGTCAAGGAGAGTGCCACATCGATGGGGTGTTTTCCCATGGTTCTCTCGGAGCTCATCGCGTCAAAATTCATCATGGTTGGACAACGATCATTTACCGTTACCTCACCATATCGAGCCATGTTTGTCACCGCAGTGACGGGTAACAAATACATGTTCGAAAATATGTGTTTTGACATATGTGGTTTTTTTATAGGTTTTATTAATTTTTTAAATAGGTTAATGGATTAAGAGATAAAATACACACAAGTTCTAATACTACCTCAATTTTGTAAAGGTAATACCTTCATCATTTACCAAAGTTACGCAACTATTGTTTGATTTCTAGTTGTTTATATTAAACTTCAAAAAAAAAAATTATATCTAAAACATATTCTAAATAAGTTTATGCAATAAAAAGATGAAAATAATTTATTTTAAAAATGTATTTAATATATGTTTCAAGTCTCATTTTACGGTGATTTTTCCAGCAACTTTTTGACGACATTAATATAAGTTTGTTTCTATTGTGCTAAGATTTTTAACAGTTAAAAATGATTAATTTTTATAATGAAAACATAGATGAAAATGATTACCATCAAACAAAAAATAAAGACTTGACCTGATTTGATCAGAATGATGAAGTAAATCCTGCAAAATGGAAGAACAAAGTGATGTTCTCAATGTTAATACACAGATTTGGAACATGCTTAACGAGAAACATAACAACCATTAAATCTCTTATATCTCAATATATAAATTATGAGTTTTTAATATGAAAAATTATTATCTCCCGAATTGTTTGCGTCTGCAAAAATAGAGTACTACTTTAAAAGTATAAATTCCAAGAAGGACATCAACGTTGTTGAATCCAAAAGAAACAAAAAAATCAGAAATTATGCTTTTTTAAAAGGGTGAATTATGTGTTATGGTTGTGGCAGATCATGTCATTTTAAAAGATATTTTAGTCCTTGAAAGATGAATTAGAGCGTAAACACTATAAAAGAGGTAATCATTTCAATGGTAACTAAAATCAATATTGCGGGAAAAACAATCCTTCGGTTGGTAGTATAATACTTGGGAATCAATACATATTTCCCATGATAAGAAAATATTTAGATCACTTGAAGATAGTAGAAGTGTATATGAAGTCAAATTGAGCAACACTAACAGATGAAAAACGGAAGGCCGTGAAAATTCTAGTTAATGTTTACAAGTGGAAAAACTATAATTCTTACTAACATTTTGTATGCTTCGTAAATGAATAAAATTGGTTTGGGTGATCTTTTGCCTTAAACATGAATTCGTCCAATGTAATCTGAATTACTTAATCTCCAAAAACAGAATGGAAAAGTTATCTATCTCTAAATATTCAATGAGTAGAATAAACAATCCTATTTACTCATGCTATTATAATATTTTATTTATTATGTCATGGTAGACTTGCACATATAGACTCTCGTACAATTGATATAATTGTTAATACATAACTTATAAATTGTAATATAGAATCGTATGCAAAATAAAAATTGTGTATATAACTTAAAATGACTAAGGAACATTATAATAGCGTAGAAGGATGTACGAAATCATTAGGTTTGATACACACTCATATATGTGAGTTAAACAGTGTCTTGATCTATGGTGATAAAAAATATTTTATAACTTTCATAGATGAGTACTCTAGATTTACTTGTGCATAATTACTAACCATAAGGATAAGACCTATATTATGTTTAAGATATTCAAATTAGAAGTGAAAAATCAATTAGATTCTAAGAATCTTTAGGTTTTAGAGAGACCACATCACTATCTCGGTGTTTTATATGCTGCGACAAACTGGATTAGCTGAAAATAAAAATAAAAATTTAATTGAGAGGACAAATTACGTGCTAGTTAATTCTAAATTATATATAAATGTACGTGGTGAAGTTTTTCTAACTGTATGTCATATAATTAATCGTACTGTTGTTATAGGTGAAGTCCTTTAACCGCATGTCAAATTATCAATCGTACTCCTATTATGATAAATGCATGTCATATAATTAATCGTATTTTTATTATGGGGTGAAGTTTTTTTAACTGCATTATATATAATTTATTGTACTCCTACTAGAAAATAAAAATTTCCTAGTTATAAAAAATTATGATATTAAATATTTTAAATTATAGGAGGTAACATTTTGCAAAAGCACGAAACTAAAAAAACTAAAATTAAATCTAAAAATAAAAATTAAATCGTGAATCGTAACATAAAAAAGTAATATAAAACAAAAAGGTTTATTCTAAAAAAGTAACCTACACTTATATGACACGAAAAGTATTTAAGATATTTGAAAGAACAAATTTCTAGATAATCGAAATCATTTGTATACATTTTCATAGTAAGTTTTTATCAAATTTATATTTTGATGGTCACTAACTTTTTATAAAAAGTGATTAAAATAATATGTTTTTAGTTTGAAACGATTAAATTAAACTTTAAAACTATATAAACCATAAGGTTTGTTTATGGGGTCGACTTTAGGACGCCCAACCCCTACACAGTAACACAAGACCACGGTTGCTCTAACAAATTAGTTTGCTGTACACTTGAGGGCGTGGAGCCGGCATTAGAGACCATAATCAAGAGAGGGAACATGCTTGCATAATGATATTTATTTTACTTTTAAATTTGAACTTTAAAAAAAATAAGTTTAAGTAAATTTATAAAGAATCTGATATATTATAATTTATTTACAAAAATAAAAGAAAAATCTTGTAAATAAATTTTAAAAAACTAAAATTATTGATTTGATTTTTTTTAATTTAGGATAATTTTAAATTTTATTAATTAAAATAATTTTGAAACTAACTATATCTAAAAAAAATTAAATAAGCTCCGACCTAAAGAGTTTTTTGTTTCAAAATAAACAACAACATCTAAGTCTCAATAACAACAATCTTTCGGACATCAAGAGTCGAAAACCTACTGCTCCAGTATAAATATGTTTGTTAAGTGTCAAATCTGCAACAAGAACATATAGAGTCATATAGATTAGGCTCGTACTCAAGCTTAGTTGTGAATCTTTAAAACGAAAAAACAGAAAAGAACAAAAATATAACCTTAAACACACACACACAAGACATATTTAATGTGATACAAATTATGAAGAAATTATACATCCTCGAGCAACGAACTCGCAAATTTTGTACAAAGAAGGTTATAAAATAACTCTTCAAATACTAGCCACTCAACGACTCTTATTTGTTACAAAGCTCAGTCAGCTTACAAAGGAACTATAAATCTCAGAATACATATTCAAGTTTTAACCATCTACCTCAACTATTAAGGAAAGCTCATAGTTTTTCATCTTAAATCTCACAAGTGTTTCTCTCTCTAAGTAGTCCAATAAAAGCTTCAATACCCGTCTTTCACAATTTATAGATGATCCATGGCGTACACAAACCTCTCTAGCTCATTTGAAATATGACAGTCGATTATTTCATTGGGTCATACCAACCAGCATATGAGATTAGTGCAGGCGCCGCCAACCGTACAAAGCAAGCATGGCTTGACCGTTTTTACTAGAGTTTTACCGACAGATCATCCACACTCAAATCATTGTCCAAGTATGGAATATTTGGTCTGAAAGATATAGTTAAATCACCAATAGTAAATGTTGCATCTATAATAAATGGTTTTAAATGATCATCATTTGATTTTTGAATCAACATTGCTCACATTTGCAAAGGTGGAAGTAAAAGGGATGTTAAAACAATCACTAGTATATTCTATAGTACTTTTAACCCAATTTCAATCCATTTAGCACTTTCTAGACGAATAAACTTCGAAGAATGCGCGTTACAACCTTCCTAAAATTTGAGAGCTCTTGACCATGAAGATAACCATGGGACCAATATAATAACGGTGACTCATAAACAACCGTTTGAAAGAAACATAATATTTTTCCGATGGGATATAGATTTTCTCTATTCCATTATTGATAACATTAATTTATACACATAAACGAGTGTACTCTGCATAATTCATTTTTAAAGTCAGGTTATCTAATCTAAAGAATTACCAACAATATTATCCGTCGATGTGAGTATTATATGGCTGAAGTATCTTAACGACAGACGTCATAGTCTAATCCAAACTGACGTACCAGTAGGGTCATGCTTCTAATTTAAATATGGAAATTACATAAACACCCGATAAAAAAAAGATTTTATATTTATAGATTCTTTTACAAGACATCTGATATAATATTTGAGAGATTTAAAAAAAAATAACATGTCTCGAGTTAATAGGCACAACTACTTGAGGGGGAAGAGGGATATGTTACAATCAATAATAAAAAGTCTCTAATTTAAGATAAATATGGGTAAAACATTAAGAATCTGAAAATTTAATTGTTAGCAAATCACTTATCCATATTCCAAAACTCATGCAAAGTAAACAAGAATAAAGAACACCATTCTGAATAAAAACTTGATTCGTTATTTTTATATTCGTTAAAGCGAGAGACAACGCTAGCTAAAACTCAACCATTATCCACCAAGTCCTGTTGGTTGTAGTGTTGAATATGCAACAAGAAACATAAAATTCATACACCTTTAATTCGTACTCAAAATTTAGTTATAAAACTCAAAACAACAAAGCAAGATAAATGAACGCGAATGTTGAACCAAGCATACACTAAATAGTATTTAACGTGGTTTGTATTGTGTAAAAGCTTATATCCACATAAAACATACACAAATTTTATATATAGAAAGTTACAAGGAGACCATCTCAAGCACTAAACACTCGCCCACTATTCTCCATTGCAAAACCCTCTCAGCATACAAAATAACTATGAAACTTAAAGTATATCCAATAGTTTATCTTCAACCTCACTATAGCCCAAACCTTTCAACTTTCTCTCTTAAATCTTTAAAGTTTGACACTCGCAGCAATCCAACACATGCTCTCACTACTTACAAAATCTCCATGGCGTGCAGAATTTTCTTCATACTCAGAATAGCGTATGAAACTCTATTTCTTAGATCAACAACTGATATTCCACATCAATTTAGCTCATTAACGATTGAGCTTCTTCTAAAAGCAATTAGGTATTTGCTGAAATTTTTTGGCAATCATCTTCTATACTTTCGGCTCCACAAATGATCACTAAACACCTTTGACTTCAGGGGAAACATTCCTTTTACCTTCTGCATAACTTATTTTTAGAATTCAGTGAACATCTTTGCACTTTCCCTTTGGCTCTAACTCGTGTCACAAAAAGATTTAAATAACTCATTCTCTATAAATCTTCAGTTCTCCTACTTCAATTATATCCTTAGTTACTTTTAACCTAAATACTTAAAAAAAAATGATGTACAAATATTCGCATAGATAATAACAATAAAAATTTACTAGCAATCACTCTCTATGCTCAAAAGTTTTAAAAATAATATCCAACTTCTTATTGTCCATTTAAAAGCGTATATCAAATATTATACCATCATATTGTTAATTAGATAGTTAGGAAATTATTTGTGAAATACAATAACGACAAGACACAACCATATGCCTTAATGCCTTAGCATTTTCTAACCCCATCCGCATTAAAGATCTTGTTGGTTTAGTCAAAAGCCGCCTTCTCTTTATTACTCAAGTCTTAAAAACTTACTTCTCAATCCATCGATGATTGAAGCCTCTCTTAGTTTACTTGCACTATATAAACTCTACTAAGAGCCCCAACATACCACAACACAAACACAAACATGACAACAATCAACAAAATCACTTTCTCTACTCTCCTACTCTCACTCCTCTTCATTTCCACCCACGCTGTCAACTTCGAAATCAGAAACCAATGTCCTTACACCGTATGGGCTGCCGCATCCCCCGGTGGAGGCCGTAGACTCGACCCCAACCAAGTTTGGAACCTATACGTTGCCCCGGGAACAAAAATGGCACGTATATGGGGCCGAACTAACTGCAACTTCGACGGTGCTGGCCGTGGCCGATGCCAGACCGGAGACTGCGGTGACTTGGAGTGTAGAGGGTGGGGACAACCACCCAACACTTTAGCCGAGTACGCACTTAACCAATATGCCAACCAAGATTTTTACGACATATCATTAGTCGATGGATTTAACATTCCTATGGATTTCGGTCCGACTAATCCTAATTGCCATTCCATTAAGTGTGGGGCTGACATCAATGGTCAGTGTCCGGGCGAGCTAAGATCCAATGGTGGGTGTTTGAATCCTTGTCAGGTTTTTAAGACGAATGAGTATTGCTGCACGAATGGACAAGGAACATGCGGGCCTACGAACTTCTCAAGATTTTTTAAGAGTAGATGTTCCGATTCTTATAGTTACCCACAAGATGATCCTTCAAGTACTTTTACTTGTACTAGTGGTACCACTGACTACAGAGTTGTGTTTTGTCCTTTGGGCTCTCCTCATATTGCGATGGTTGGAAATGGAAGTGACCATGAGTAAAAGGGTTGAAGAATAAGATGTTCTATGTTTGTGTTTGTGTATCGTGAAGAATAAGGTGTTCTATGTTTGTGCCATGTTTATTTATGTTTTTGTATTTTGTTTCTTGTTACTCATGGAATAAATAAATATTATTATCTCTTCTGGATTCGTGTTAGAACATTCTAATTTATATTACGATATTTATTTTATTAACTTATAGATATTTTTAAATTCGTACTAACCGTACAGAGATTAACTAAAACATCTGTTTACATATAAGTCAAACTATAGGAATATGTGAGACGAGACTAGGGTTGTCAACGGTTCTATGGAACCGAGAACCGGACCGGGACCGAACCGATAAAGACCGGACCGAATCTTAACGGTTCGGTTCGCGGTTCCATTCTAAAAACCGAAAACCGATAAGGAACCGAAACAAAAAACCGGTTAGGAACCGAACCGATAGAACCGATAAACCGATAGAACCGATAAGGAACTGAACCGATAAAACCGATAGGACCGAAGGAACTGATACGGAATCGAACCGATGAAACCGATAAACCGGTAGAACCGATAAAAAAATTTGGACGAATAAAACCGTTAAAACCGATTATTTATTATTATTATTATATATTCTTTTATAAATTATAGTACCAAAATTAATAGTTAATTACTAATTTTTTTAAAAAGTGAAAGATAAACTTATAAACTTTAGATTTTATATATCATTTATTTTAATAAAAAAATAATTAAAAATAAAATTTTAATTGATTTTATTTTTTTAAATGGACCGAACCGGACCGAAACCGGACCGAAACGGAACCGGACCGAACTCGGACCGAACCGAAACTGGAACCGAACCGAACCGAACCGAAAGCTTAGCGGTTCGGTCCGGTTCCAAAAATTAGAACTGAAAGCTTAGCGGTCCGGTCCGGTCCGAACCGATAAACTTAACGGTCCGGTCCGGTTCCTTCAAAACCCGGACCGAACCGGACCGATAACCGCTCTAGACGAGACAATAACCCGACTCAGCAAATTTCTATTTGCACCATCCAAGAACGTGAAATTGAATAATTTTGAGTTACATGTTATCTTAATTTATCATCATTTTTTTGTTGGTATTCGAACTTAATCAAAATACAAATTTTATTTTATACAAATCACTATTAATTCTCTCTTTATTTTTTGGAACAAGCTAAGGAGGTTGAAGGAAACTTTGAAAACTTGGAATTAAACATACTTTGAAAATATTTTTGACAAAGTTACTCAAATAGAAGAAAATGTTAAGGCAAGAGTAATGAGTTTTATAAACTCTAATAGTCAAGAAGACAAGATATCTCTAGCCAAAACAAATATTGAACATCTTGTGGCCCTCTCTATAGAAGAAGAGTATTGGAGATAAAAATGTTACTCAAAATTGATGCAGATGGAGATAGAAACACAAAGACATACAATAATTATGTAAAAAGAAGGAGAAGGAAATAAAAAATTGTAGGAATTAAGCTTAACAACAAATAGTTTATTGATGATGAAACCATCAAAGCATCATCACTGAAATATTTCAAAAATATTCTACCTATACCCTCATATCCTAATCAGAATCTACAAGAAGATTACATGAATACTAGCGTATTTAATTTTATTCCAAAATTAATTGATAACTGTGACAATTGTTTTATGTCAGCTGAGCCTACAGATCAAGAATTATGGAGCACAATACAAAGCATTAACTTAGAAGGAGCAGCTGTGGTAGATGGTTTCAACAGAAGTTTCTTTACAACATGCTGAAATATTATTAAGCAAGATCTATGTAATGCTATGAAATATTTTATCAAAGGCCAAGATATTCCAAAGGGCATCTTAGCTATTGGAATCTGCTTAATACCTAAAGTAGAAAAGCCTTATTATTGGAATCAATACATGCCAATAAGTCTTTATTCAATGTTAAACAAAATTATGTCTAAACTGCTAAATAATAGACTATCTTCCATATTGCCTAAAATGATTTTTGAAGTGCATAGTGCATATGTCAAGGACATATTGATTCATGAAAACATACTAATTGCAAATGAACTAGTGCAAGATATTGGCAGAAAGACACAAGCTGAGAATATAATCATCAAGGTGGACATGTCTAAGGCATTCAACACCTCTCTCACAGCTTTATTTTGAAAGTTTTACACTGCTATGGATTCAACAACAAAGTAATCTCTCTAGTAGGTGACATTATTAAATCTTTACATGCATCTATCCTTATAAATGGAGAATCAATAGACTTTTTCAAAATTAAAAGGGGTGTTAGACAAAGGGATCCAATGTCACCTAAACTCTTTATACTAGTTGAAGAGGTTCTGTTAAGAGTTTAAATATTATGTTTACTAATGAGAGATCCTTAAGATTTTATAACAGAAGCAAAATGATAAACCCGACATACAAAATTTGTCTTCGAATCCCTTCGGATGATGGATCATGAAATTAAGATAGACCTTCCCATAGAGGATGAGGGATGTAGGATCGATGAGAAGCATGTTCACACATCACATGTAAATAACTAAACCGAAGAAAGGATTCTCATGCAAGAGGAGCAAGATCCGTTGTGAAGAGAAATTGAGGCATTGAGACCCCAAAGATAAACTGAGAAGGATCCGGTGAGGAAGATTTCATCGGAGTATCAAAAATCTGATTAGCGAGATGATAATCCAAAACATAATCTGAAGAGGTGCCAAGAGGACCAATCTCTTAAAGACCCTCAGGCTCTGAAGAAAAAAAATCGAGGTAAACATTATTCTAGTGCTTTGGATTCTACCGAGGGCTCTACAATAGAGTCATAAAGTTCCTCATCCTCTTCGAGAAGTGATCATTATCATAAGAAAAATAAAAAAAGATACAGATTAAAGCGTCGATCCAATAAATATTCTAATATATACCACAATTCTCGTAAGCAGGATTCTTCAAGAAAGACGACGTAACAAAAGGGTAAAGAAAAAAAGAAAGTATATCATGAAAAGATGAAAAAACGTTAGCTGATCATAACATAGACCGCTTGTTGAGTGATGAATTTGATGTTCAATCCGATCTAGATATATTTGCCACCTCTAATGAAAATCACATGTTCACTTAGGGACACAATTGCAGGCAATCGCCTTTATCTGCAAAAATCATGTCCAGAAATTTACCTATGGTTTTTAAAATCGTAAATATAGAAAATATGATGGGATCATAGTGTGGAGGAGAATCTTGAGTAGTTCAAGAATTTTATGATGATTTTCAATGATGATAAGTTATTATATAAAGATAATTCTTAAACCTTCAAAAATAGTACCTTGAAGTGGTATAATAAATTACCACAAGGGTCGATCAAGAACTTTTACATGTTCTGGATGGATTTCCGAAGACAATTTGTGGGGCGAAAATATCTTAGAAGAAATGGAGACACTATAATAAATTTTTGGCAGCACGTTACTGAAACTTTATAAAATTATACCCACTGTTTTGTGAATACCAAAGATGGCTTGGCAGACTGCTTCAAAGAAGTAACTATTGTTGCATTTAAACAAGAGTTATTAGCTAGTGAGTTGGCTCATGCAGTTACCCGCAAAAAACGATGACTTGGGTTGGTTTGTTAAACTAGGTAGGAAAATAAATCACAGTTAAAGAAACAAAGAGATTAAAACGACCGCGTCTGATAAGGAAGTAGAACTTTAGGGACTAAATTGTAAATAATAGAAGTTTAATGGAACAATTTTGATTGTGTATTTCTATTGAGAACTAAGGGTAACTTATCCATTTATATAACCGAATTCAGTTTTGAGCTAAGTCCCAACGCCTCTATATAAAGGCCATTGATGAACTAATAAAGGGGTTGAACACTTTTTGATCTAACTCAATTGTGCTCTGACTTTCTCTCTCAAAAAACTCTCTCTCACTTACTAAAATTTACGTATTACTTTTTCATAAGACAACTGTTAGCAATTGAAATCGCAAAATTGGCGACTCCACTGGGGACGACTAAAAATCAATGTATTACCTGTTCAAATTTCAATATAATCTTCTTATATTCTCGTTTGAATCCTTATAATGAACCCTGAAAACAATCTGTCACTTCGATCAGCGATGGACACATTTAGAGAAAATTTACAAAGAATGAAAACAGACCAAATGGATCTCTCTGATCCAAGCGCGATCAGATATTGAGATGCGCATGAACCAAATCTTGGGTAAAATAAATACACTGAACAAAAAGTACGAACAAAAAGAAAAAGAAATTCACTCGACGAAGCTCAAATCCAAAGTGAGGCAAGTAAACAACAAAACTAAGATGGGAAATTAGTCTGATCGATCTTGTACTGATAGGCACGTTAGATGTGAGCAGACGAAAGCGCGGTTCGAAACTCCAAAAGAACGTTTTTCTTCTCGAAAATGGTAAAAACCAAACAAAAATATGTAACCTCTAGTGATGAAGAGGTTGAAAGTTCTGCTTCAATCTTTAAGAGGTATAGGAGTTACTCGAAGGAGAAACCAAAAAATGAACAACCAAGGAAGCATAAGAAGGAACATAAATCTAAAAGGGACAACGTTCCTCATTGTTTGAGCGAGTCTACTTGGTGTGAGGGCAACAGCTCGAATCCATATGTTGAGATTGATCGAAATTTATATGCATTCATGGGGACTGAGGATCAATATGTGCAAGGTATCGATTGGAGGAACTCTCAAATGAGAAGTGAGATTCGATCCATAACGCTTCCGAAGCATTTTGATAATGCTAAGGTGGAGAAGTTCGATGGGATGCAAGATGCAGATGACCACATTGAACAACTCGAGAAATACATGATGAATACTGAAGATGACGACCAGATCGTGTGTCGTGCTTTTTCACAAACTTTCAAAGGAACATCATTAAAATGGTACAACGGGATTCTGAAGGGATCCATTTCAAATTTCATGGAATTTTACACTGCTTTTCGAAGGCAGTTTGTTGGAAGTAAGGAGATGAGAGCGAACGAAGATACAATTATTCAGTGCAAACAAGCGGTTTGAGATAAATTAAAGGTTTACACAAAGAGGTTTGTTCTGACTAAGGAAAGTTTGGATAATTTCGAAGAGAATATGGTAATGACAGCTTTTCGCCAGAGTCTACTGCCAGGGGATCTGGCTAATGAAACGAAGAAGAGGAGGGCCCTAACCTTTGCAGAATTGATGACTCAGGTAGAGGATCAAATCAAGGTTAAAGAGTCAACCAGAGTCCACGGAGGACCAATTAGTACTCCAAATAATTCGAGTCAGGGTGCCAATAACCAAGGGCAACCCTCGAATGGTAATCACCAGTCACATCCGAAGAATAATAATTTTCCATCTCGAACTAGTGGATATCCAAATCATGCTCCATCCTATAATTAAAAGTGTTGGAAGGAGCTAATGGCAAATAGCCAGACAAGTTGGTGGAGGTTCTATGGGCTTATAGGACTACCTCGCATTCTACAACAGGTGATACACCTTTTGCTTTAGTATACGGAGCTGAAGCAGTTATCCCAGCGGAAGTCATAGTACCGAGCCATAAGATTCAGCACTATGAGGAAGAAACAAACCTTATAGCTAGATCAACATCTCTGGATCTAATTGACGAAAGACAAGACCAGGCCAGGGTTATAGCAGAGCACTATCAAAGTCTCATGAGAGGACGTTTCAATGCTCGGTCAAAACCAAGTCACTTTCCTTAAATGATCTTTCATGGGCTAATCGTGTGTTAGTTACACAATTAAAAGCTCTAAGTGTAATCTATAATTCAATATGAGCTGAACTCCCCTTAAATCGAGCTCGTTAACAATCGGAACCTAGTGTGATCTGCTCTGCTGAGCTCGAACTCTCTTATGATGCGCTCAAGTCCTTTCCGTGCACCACATTCCCTGTTCTAATCGATCAACTCTATAGTATCGTCATCGAGCTCATCCTGACCTCGAGTTCAGCAACACCGTGCATGATCTTAAGCTTTCTCCATTATCACGCTCTGTACTCTGTTGGACTTGGTTTAGTGACGAGCTCCATATCTCTCTGAGATCATCTCCGTTCTCTGTTAACAACGTCAACCTGCTATTCAGCTTATCCGCGCTATCTATCATTGATGTCGACCTATTGTTGAGCTCATCAAGCCATAGAGCTCATTCTATTCTTTTCTGCTCATCATAATCCAAATTCCCAGTGCTCTTTGCTCGAATCCTGGGCACTCCCCCCTTATCAGACCACAATTAAGACCTATAAGAAATCAATGAATTCATCTTGGTCATTTCTCATAACTAAGTGAAAATATTATGATAATTTATGACAGATCAAAGAATTACGTACAATTCTGAATCCACCACCTATCCAGACTCCAAGGGAAAATCATGTTATGCAAGTATTACAATGATGTGGGGTATGATACCAAGAATTGTATTGCTTTGGAGCAAGAAATACAATAATTAAAAGTAGAAAGCTAACTACTTTTGTCAAAATCACAAGTACAAGTAAAGTGCAAGCAACTTTACCTGCTATTCCAATGTAAGCCATAAAAGCTCCAAAATAGCAAAATAAGATGGTGATTTAGAGTATTTGGATCCCGACTCAGATCGTGATCAGGTGAATATGATGTGTGAAAAATAAGGAAAAGTTTCTAAATTGTTTAAAATCTTTTATTCAATGACCATTTTTAGAGTGGATACTATCAGAGCTCCCTCGAGCTCTCAAAAAGGCACGTGGTTAGTTTGACCAAACAATTTGAAGGAAAATGTATGCTCATTTGTATCAAAATGTAGCTCAATTTATATTTTTTGATGAGGATGACTTGAGAAATGTTAATTGGTCGTATAAGGATGATGTTGTGATTGGAGCTACGATCGAGGGAACAGAAATTCAAAGGATTCTGACTGATACTGGTAGCTTAGCTAATATCCTATTTTTTCCACCTATAAATTAATGAAGAACCCATCCATTATTCTTTGATCGAACATAACCATAGTGATATTTACGGACAACTCTGTTGATGTTATTAAAGAATTCGAAGGAGAAATAATCTTTGGCAAATGACCATTTAAGAATATGGTAAGAGTTCTGTTTGTAGTGATTGATTGTTCGAATCCTTGTAATGTCATCATAGAAATATCTTGGCTATCTATGATGCATGTTGTTGCATCAACAATTCACTAATTCTTGAAATACTCAGTAAGAGGCCAAGTATAAGTTGTTTGATGCAGTCAAAAAATGGCTAGAGAATGTTACGTTACTGCTCTTGCTCCAAAGGTATTGGAAGGTGTGACTACTAAAAAAGAATATCAGTTACTAGAGTCCGCTTCGCATCCAAGCAAGATAGATTATCTGAGAGAGACTCCTAGTACGGTTATTCCAATTGAGGAGGTTGAAGTGCATAATTTTTCAGATGGAAAAACGTTAGAATTGGAACAAAATTATCATCACAAATGAAAGAAAAATTAGTTTCCTTTTTGTGAATGAATTTTCATGTGTTCGCATAGTGTAATAAAGAGGTAATAGGTATACCAGCTGGCATAATGTTCTATACGTTATATGTGTGATCCGACGTGGGCCCTTTAAATCAGATCTGAAGAGTGTTTTCAACAAAAACGTCCAAAGTTATTGTCAAAATATTGACATGCAAACAAAAGTAGGCCATATTTGGGAATCTCAGTATTCGTTTATGGATTGAAAATGCAGTACATGCAAAAAAAAAATGATAAATGTCGAATGTGTATTGATTTCACATACCTTAAAATGGCATGTCCAAAGGATCCTTTCCTTGGCCCTCAGATAGATCAGTTGATAGATTCCACTTATGGAAACAGACTATTATCTTTCATTGATGCATTTGTTGGATACAATCAAGTACATATGGATCTGAACGACCAAGATCATACAATATTCATCACCGATAGAGGGTTTCATTGTTATAAGGTAATGCCCTTTGGTCTAAAAAATAATGAGGCTAGCTACCATCGTTTAGTGAATAAAGCGTTTTCTAATTAGATTGGAAGAAATGTTGATGTTTATATTAATGATATGATGTTAAAACGTTTGAAGAATGAAGATCACTTGCTTGATCTTAATGAAAATTTCTCCAACCTAGAAGCCATAAATTTAAAGTAGAGTCTGGAGAAGTCAACTTTTGACGTACAATCCTGAAAATATTTAGGGTATCTTATAAATCAGAAAAGGGTACAAGATGAACCGGACAAATGTGCACAATATCTGAAGTAGTTTCATTTAATAGATAGAGGCTTGATTTGGTGGAACCTCTAACAATACCATCCACAGAGTGTCAAACCATATATATGAGTGGATTATTTCTCTAAGTGAGTAAAAGTTGTGCCTCTCTCCGAAACTACCTCTAAAGTAGTAATGAAGTTTATAAGTTTTTTCATATATTGTAGATTTGGAATTCCTAGAAGTATTACAACAGATAATGGTCATCAATTTGACAATATGGATATGGAAAGTTTTAGTACTTCTGGAGGAATTCAGCATTATTTCTCTTCACCTTTTCATCCCTAAACTAATGAGAAAATAGAGATTGTGAACATAACTATTTTCATGGGTCTCAAGAAGAATTTAGAAGGATTTCCCATCGCTTCAGTCCGTGGGATAAAATCAGTAACACCAACATAATCTACTCTTCCTTCTTTTAGAATTCAAAACTATTTCGAAGAGGATAACAAGACAACAATAAGAGCTAAGTTAGACCTGATTGGAAAAATATAATCAAATCTCACTTAAGAACGGTGTGTTATCAAGGTTTGATAAGAAGCATGCATTCATTTAAAATTCAAAGAAGAGAGTTGAAGTACAAGACACAATTTTGAGAAAAAATATATTTACACACCAAAGAAAGGAGATTTAGAATGTTGGCACCAAATTGGAAAGGACCTTATATTATAATTGAAAGGGTCAAGCATGAAATAAACCAAGTGGTTGATCAAGAAGGCAGTCCTTTAAGGCATCCATGGAACATCGAACACTTAAAGCTTTATCTTGAGTAAATGTGTAAAATATTTACTTTAATTTTGTTTAATATAGATATTTTGGGGCATACTCTTTCCTATCTTTGGGGCTCGGGGAGGTTTTAACAAGGTGTCCGAATCATTATTAATCTTCCATATTTGCTTTGAAAACTTTCTTGTATATTAAATTTGTGTTCCTGCGAGTGGATTACCTTCGAATAACGTATGTATTAAATTTGTGTGCCTTCGAATAGATTACCTTCGAATATCTTGTATAATAAATTTGTGTACCTTTGAATAAATTAACTTTGAATGGCTTGTGCATTAACTTTTTGTGGCTTCGAATGTCTTGTATATTAAATTTGCATGTTTCGAATCTATTACCTCTAAATGGCTTGTTTATTAAATTTGTACACAATAATAGTGCCATTTAATAGATAGAGGCTTGATTTGGTGGATTATTAGTGGATTATTTCTCTAAGTGAGTAAAAATTATGCCTATTTCCGAAACTACCTCTAAAGCAGTAATGAAGTTTATAATTTTTTACATATATTGTAGATTTGGAATTCTTAAAAGTATTACAACAGATAATGGTCATCAATTTGACAATAGGGATATGGAAATGCTTAGTACTTCTAGAGAATTCAACAGATAATGGTCACCAACAGAATCTACTTTTCCTTCTTTTAGAATTCAAAACTATTCTGAATAGGTAAACAAGACAATAATAAGATCTAAGCTAGACTTGATTGGAAAAAAAATCAAATCTCACTTTAAAACGGTGCAGTTTTGAAGTTTGATGAGAAACATGTATGCATCTAAAATTCAAAGAAGAGAGTTTAAGAGGTGATAAAGTTTTGAGAAAAATATATTTACACACCAAAGACAGGGACGTATATTGTAATTGAAAGGGTCAAGCATGGAATGTATCGAGTGGTTGATCAAGAAGACAGTCCTTTAAGGAATTCATGGAACATCGAACACTTAAGGCTTTATCTTGACTAAATATATAAAATATTTACTTTAATTTTGTTAAATATAAATATTTCGGGGCATACTCCTTCTTATATTAGTGGATCAGGGAGGTTTTATCAAGGTGTGCGAATCATTATTAATCTACCATCTTTCCTTTGAAACTTTTCTTGTATATTAAATTTGTGTGCCTTTGAATCGCTTTTATATTAAATTTTTGTGTCTTCCAATGGATTATCTTCAAATGGTCTGTGTATTAAAATTGGTGTGCCTTCGAATGGATTACCTTCGAATGGCTTGCATAATAAACTTTTATGCATTTGAATTGATTACCTTTGAATGACTTGTATATATAATTTGTATGGCTTGAAATATCTTGTATATTAAATTTGTATGCCTTCGAATGGATTACCTCCGGATGACTTGTATATTAAATTTGTATACTTTCGAATGGATTACCTTTGAATGGCTGGTGTATTAAATTTGGTTGCCTTTGAATGGATTACCTTCGAATGGCTCGTGTCTCAAATTCGCACGCCTTCGATTAAATTTAGTTTGAATGATCAAAATAGATTAATTTCGAATAAATTGGACCGAGGTATGAAAATAAGAAGTTGTAAGAAAATAAGATCAAACCATTGAACTAATAAATAAGTACAAAATTCTTTGGGTGACCCAACGATTTAATGAAATTCGAGTTACAAAAATGTATTGGCCCTGTCAAGAATTTACACAAAATAAATCTGAACAATATCACAAAATTCCTTATATACAACAAGGACTTGCACAATACAACAAGGTATAAATATATCGGTCTTTGGGCTCATTCCTATCGACATTGTTTTCTTCCACTTTTTATGAATTCCAAATTCTGGAATCCCCTTCATTAATATCATCAGTGTTATCAATGGGCGAATTCACATATATTCCTAACTAATCAGCTATGGGCATTTCTTGGGGCCATAATCCTTCTGGAACCAAATCATACAAAGCCCCAAGGACTAATGTAGGGAGTGCCTTGTTCAATTGAAAAACCATGTCGGATTTAATTGAGGCATCCCTTTTGTTTAAGGAATTTAGGATCCTATCGGCATATGCGTCCAAAGCATCATCTGTCTCTTTTGTGGCATGAGCCTTAAGAGAAACTGACTCACCTTCGTATATTTTAACAAGAGCCTCCTGATCAATCTTAACCTCTTATATACATTTGATGGTACACTTTATCAGTAGTTTTTTATTCTTCAATGAAGTGATCTCTCCATAGCTGGATAACTGCAACCCTTCGTAAGCCGTCTTTGCAATGGCAAATTATTTTTTGATTAAATTGACGTATTCGAATAGATGGTTAGCCCTACCCGTTTCCTCTTCAAGAGAAGCCTCCTGATTCTTGTTCTCCTCCTGAAGAGAAGCAATGGTCTCCATCGGACCTCACTTATCTTTCTAGCTCGAAAATAAACCTCACATAACTAAGCATCGAATATCCCCGTATGTCATTTTCCTTTGACAATTCGAATGGTACATCATCAAATACCACATTGGTGGCACTGTTTGTAGATTCGGGAAATTTCTTTTCAAACGTTTCGAAGTCAAACCCCTCATTTGGTTGTCATCTCTGTATGTCTTCCTCTCAAGTGTGGGGACTAGTAGAGAAGGAGGGTTGGACACTGAAATTGATCGAAGGTTAAAGATATGGATTGGAGGAGGAATGATTTCCAAACAGAGGACAATTTCCGATTTAGTCAAGGTTTTTTTATTATCATTTTATCTCTTTTATCACTACCATGTTTACTTATTTTATGTGTCTTCTTCTTCATAGACACATGGACATTTGTGAGTGCTTCACCCTATTCAATAATCGCAAAAACAACAACTAACAATGATTCGTCCATCTTATATGGCTACTATTCGATTCCAGCTTTATAATCACTTTTTGATGTGTCTTGCTTGTTTTTCTTGTCCTTCTTGTTCCAACGACTATGGGCTATGTTTAGGTAGGAATATATACCTTGCCATCTGAAATTTCAACTCTTTTTAAAATAGCAGATGGTCAGTGATTAGTAGTTAGTTGCTCCCATGTCAACTCTTGTTGGGGTTAGTCCTCCAAATATGACTCCAAACTAAATTAGTATGAATAAAGCATTGCCGGAAGCCATTAGAACATTTCTCCTTGGCCCACTGGTTTAACTTCTTGAATGTGACATTTGGATCGTCCAGGTGATGCATATAATTATTCGATACAGTTGTTAAAGGAAATAATTTATATACAAATCATAAACTGTATATATAAGAAATAATAGGAGTTCAAAGGGGGCTATCTGTATTCGTCCTGAACATGGTAAGCCGACTCTGATTACCTCGAGAGGTAATTTTATTTCCATTCTCTCACATGTCATTTATGAAGAGAAATTGCATCTTCTATAGTTTATCTATCTCTAGAAGATCATCTACCACCCTGTACTCATTCCCCATGTTGAAGTAGTAAAAGAGAATTTGGGAATTGCGAAGCAACCCCGCGATATCACTGAATTGTTCCATTGGTATTGGGATTTTTTATAGTTTAGATGCCATGATACATGAAATCAAAGTAAACCCGACGTTTAGACTAGCCTAGCTTGGATAGAATTCTACTACGCTAAAGTAGTTCATGATCTCGAGGTCCATGGGAAACTGAAGTCCCCAATTGAGCACATCTGGATAAGTAACTAGCTCTATGGGATCACAACTCATTAGAGTCTCTATGGATGTATGCAATATAACCTTAAATTCTCCAGGGAACCCACAGTTTTCAAGAATGTCTTATAGTTCATTTTCATGAAAATAGACATAAGAAATCTTGTCTAAAGCCAGAAGGTGTTTGACACTAACCTTTGCAAAGTTTGGCCCTACGCACCCGACTAAGAATTGAGGGAGCGCTTTGGATTCTGTTTCGGTGGCCTTTCATTTGCCTTTGTCTTTGACATTTAGTCTGCTTTTATTAGTTGAAGTCTCCTTCTTATCAGGTTTTGGAGTCTAATATCCTCCATATTATCTCCAATGACCTTTGCACTAGATCTTGAAGGTTCAATATGCTAAAAATTTATGTTTTCCTATTTATTTGGTTGTTGGGGGATACCTTGGTTATATTTGGAGGGCTCAACTAGTTGGGATAGGTTTCGAATATTTTCCTCATCAGATTCAAAAAACACTAATGAGTCATATTTGAAGAAATAGAACAAGCTCGATTTAGATGTATGTCAGTTAGCCATCCTAAAATACATTTAAGATGACTAAGGGGTCAAATATGATGGGGTCGGAAATATCAGATAATGATCTCTTTGTTTGGGTCAGAATTCTTCAAGGGTCAATTTTGACTAAAGGCAAATAACCTACTTTAATCATTTGACTTAGTTATTTCAACAAATATATATTTACCACTTTATATTATATTTGTCGCATAATGATTAAAGAGTTAAATGGGCTTTTCGGTCTTTGGGTTTGGCCCATGACTATGATTTGGACATTAGGCCCATTAGGCCAAATGAAGGCTATAAATACTTTTTAAGATTGCATTTAAGAGGGGTTGAACTTTCTATCTCTAAATAATAACTGAAACAGCTCAATTATCTCTCTACTTTTCCTCTTACATTTATAATGCGTTCGCCATATTACTAAAACAACCTCGAACCCAAATTTATCACTATCAAGTTGGAGCCTCCCGACATTGATGAGGGAGGAATTCGCCGATAGCGGTAGAAACGCAATAAATAGTAGTTGACGGAATTAATAGGGTATTCAAAGTCCTTCAAGGACCAATGTACAACACTAAAATAGTAGAGGGGTCTCATTGATATGTGATGAACGACCCACTAAGAGATTAAACGGGTCCTCCTTATTTTAGCATAAAAGGGTGACCCACTTGCCTAAAAAAGGTATTGAATATTACTTTGGACAAATCTTGCTCTCTCTCTCTCTACACTTTCTCTCTCTAGTCACATCTGGTTCAAGATCCCAAATATATTCTTTTGACAATTATTGACTCATCAGACATAAGATAAGTGTTTGCAAAGTTTATGAGTTAATAAGTGCATTGATCTTATTGATTAGAGGTCTGCATTCATTATAATAGAATCCAAAGCTAATCAAAGGGACTCCTAAGCAGCGGACGGGGAGAGTTCGCGTATCGAAGCCAAAAATGTTGGTAATGTTTAGATAGAGTTTTTTATAGATGTTAAAAAGGAAAAATATCATTTTCTCGGGTTAATCTGGAGGCCCGAGAGGGACATGAATTCCTCGATGCCCTCTTTAATAAATTAACAGAGAAAGTATTAGCCCAAAAAAAATCATAAGATCATCGACGAAGAAAATAGTCATGATATGAAGTTTATGGCATTTCTACTGGAATTTGAAAAATGGGTCACAGTGTTTCTATTTCAAAATAATGGAGAGGGTTTACATGACTAAGACAAAGAGAATTGGAAACAAGGGATCTCATTGACTGCACATATTTTGCTTTTAAATGAGATGGAAACGTTTACGCTAACATTTCCACTATAAGAAAAAATGGAGAAACATTGAATGATCTATGAGGTTATATAAAGGGAAATTCCATAAAGATCAAGACATCAAAGAGAAGCCGTTATCAAGTATTATCAAAATTATGAGGTCGTAAAAGGGCAGCTTAAGGCCTTTCCTCTTGGTGTGGTAACCTTAAAGAATCTAACGGGAACAAAAGATGTTATCTGATATGTTATGTCCTGGGATGTCGGAAAACTAGGAGGAACCAATAATGGAGTGAAAGAATTTCTAAATTTATGGGCAATAATTTTTTAGATGATTTTGTAGATAACTTTACATCATGCAATGGGTCTGAAGTCATAAGAAGAGGAGATGTTGTCCATTTTGGGTATGAGACCGATTTAGTTGTTATTGAAATTAAGGTCCTTAATTTTGTTGATGAAGGAATAACAGACCGTTTTACAAAGGGCATTACTTGTGATAGACCACGAGGATGTGTAGAAACTTGAGATGAAATCGTCAAGACTCAGAAACCTATTTTGTCGATACTAAAGAGGGACTACTTAATCTCACCATCAATGATGGGATGAATTTGTGACCAAATATACAGGTGACATCTTGAGGGTGGTGCAAGAGTTACCAAGGTGGTCCTTAATGGAGTCAATTTTATTGTATGTGATACATGATTTGGAATTACGGTAACCCAAAAATGAGCCAGGTCTCCTGAGATTTATGTTTGAAAAAAGATTTGGAATTACGTGATTTGACATTGTTTATAGATCACTTTGGGCCAAAGAGGTTTAAGTTCCCACGTTGTTTTTTTTCTTCAACATTACCCTTTCCCCGTCGGTTTAATAATTTTCAACCGTCGGTTGACAACTTACCCGGTGGTTGAAAATACCTCCCCCGTCGGGGTAGGTTCGTTGTACTGCTGATTGATGTCGAGTGGAAAATTAAAATTTTCCACTTGACATCCCCGCCGATTGGAAAATACTCAACCGCCGGGGACGTTGTTATCCGTCGGGTGAAAACTGTGTGGCCGACGGGAAACTCTACTACAATCTATCCTCACAATTTGTAGTGGATGGGTCTATTTCCCCCCGGTATGAAAAATACACCCCGGCGGGGATGTTTCCTCCCCGCTGGGGAAGTATTTCACCCGGCAGCCGAAAATACATGACCCGGCGGGGCAGCTAGTCGGTGAAAGTTTCCACCTATAACAAAATGTGGGCACCCTCCCCGGCCGGTTGAAAATTATGACCCGTCGGGGAAGTTTCGACCCCGCCGGGGGAGTATCCTAACCGCCGGTCGATAATTACTGAACCGGCGGGGACCTATACAAAATTATTCCCCCGCCAAAAATCAATTCCCGCCATATGATTCTCCCGCCAAATAAAACTCCCGCCAACAAAAGAATACCATTATAAATATACAAGTGTTAACGAGCAACATGGCATCCATCAAACACTCAGAAACAAATGGAGTTTACCGCTAATGAAGACTACTATATGCTTCTAGCAGTGAAGGATTCCCGGGCCGAGTTGGGTGAAGATAGGAGTGATGCATTTTTTGAAAGGGTTTTATGTCATATGTATTACAACTACGGTTATTTAGAAACTGGAAGTGTCGTTGTGCGCAGCCGTGACGAAATCAAGAGACGATACCTTTTTGTCCAACCCCTCACGAAGTTGTTGTTCATGCCGCGAAGAATAAAAGAGGAGGCGGTAAAGGTTTGGGACATGACCGTCTGCGACTATATCACTAGGGATATGGTAGTATATGTGGAGGATATGGTTATGACAAGGGAGGATGGCGACGATGTTTTACACAACTTGCGTTACGACTACTAATAGTGCAATCTGTCGTATTCGAATGTGTTTTTATTATTAATGTTGCGTAATGTTGTTATAAGTTGTTATGTTTTAATTATTTATGTTGCGTATTGTCCTCATTTCTTATGTAATGCTAAGTTGTTATGTTTGGGTTTCTAGTTGTTGTTCAATATTAATGTATTTTACATATCACCGCATTCCAAGAAGATACATTCATCTAAGGAGATACATTCATTAAACCTCAACCTCATACAATAGAACATACATTCATCTAAAGAAAATTAAACCGAAATACAAACTGATACAAACAGGCACTATCCAGTTAATCACTCATTTCCTGTAAGCGGATGTCGATAATGTCAGAACGAACCCTATCCAGTTGATCCTCCGTTATCGAATCTGTGTCTTGACATTTGAACAAGTTACTCGCAACACGACGTTCTAATTCGGTGAGGCCAGAAACCGGATGAAGGCGGAGTGTGATTAGGACTGACCACCTAGCCTTCACCTCATCAACACGCCTTGAATTTTTTTGCGGTTGGACACCATCCCTTCCGTATAATAAGTACATTTGGCATAGCAATGCCTCCCAGTACGCTTTACGACCCTCTTTCATGTGAGTGTTACCAAGTTCGATTGATGTTTTAATTAGATATTGATCTTCTAACTCGTTCCAAAGACATATTATTTTAGAGTTTTTCTTGTTGTTTACCCTTCATTGTGTGGGTAAAAAATTTATTTTATAGACATTCAACTCCCGCCAAATACTTTGCCACATAAACTCCCACCAAAATAAGTCCCGCCAAATTTGACGGCCCGCCAAATTCGAACTCCAACCAAATGAGACTCCTGCCAAGAAACAAATAATAAGCGGGGAAAATAACACCCTTTCCCGCTCATTATTTGAGAATTGAACCACATACATCTACTCTATAAATACTGTAATCCGACTATGAGACTAAACACTTAAGTTATAACAATGGGTGATTCCGGCTGGAATGTGCACGAAGATGCAAGCCTCCTAAGCGCATTTGACTTCGTCAGAGGTACGATACAAGAGGAGATTCCTGGTTTCATCGATGCGATTTTGTGCAGAATATTCTTCAACCACGGTAGGGAGGCATCGTGTCCAGGTTGTTTAATGCCCCGGCCACGTGGACGCGAAGAAGTCGCCGATAGGTTAGCTTATCTTAAAACAGTGACTATATATATCGAGTCACTTCCTTAGGAAGTCCGAACCAAAGTCCGAAAGGTATTCGACATGGGATTGAAAAGTACAATTACACAGGATATGGTGTCACATGCGATACAGCGAATGGAGTAAGAAATAACCGACGCAATAGCCAGCGCCGTTGAAACGTACTCAACTCCCGAAGAAAGTAGTGATGAAGAGGAATATTCATTCGAGAAAAGATTTGAGTATGGAATGAACTATCCGACTCCGTAAAACTAAGTGTGCAATGCTAACTCAGGGTTAGCTTATCTATCGTTTGGTTTATGTTATGTGCTTATGTATTTCTAATTATGCAATGCTTTTGATTAAAGTGTAATGTTTTAATGCAATCGGCATATTAAGAAGCTTAAGTGTTATTGTTTTTAACATAAAAACCATCCAAACATAAAAACTATAAAAACATAAAAACCATCCAAAGTTTACATTCATTACAATCGTCTAGTCATCAAGTAAAAGCGGATAAATCGGTTACTTCGGGGTAATTATTTTTAAGCTCTTCGTATTTCTTGCAACGAGATGCAATCGGAAATTCCCAACCTTATGCTTCTGGTGAACGCAACTTTAAGCAACAAGGATGTATCCTAGCACACGGGGCCTCCGCCTTAATTCCAAGCTACAAAACGAAAACACGATAAAATAAATTTTTTGATATTAAAATTACCGTTAACATACCCCTTGTATGAATACCTATGTTCACGAAATGGTTGGAGTTGACCCAACCCAATCCAATTTCCAACCGGTTTGGCATCTGAGGAGGTGCACCTCTTAGCGGAAGAAAAGTGAAGCCGACATCCATATTTCGGAATAGCCTAACAAAATGGAGTATGCAGTTAAACGCAGATGCAATTGCCACTCCCATCTCGGGCATAAACATCCAATGGTCCTTAGTTCCCACATCACTAGAACATTTCACACGCTCCGCAACATCAATCAAATCCTCCATGCTAGTAAATATCTTAACGTAGACGGATGCGTAATCCATCAGTTCGTTGTAAAGGGCATCCCTTATCAACCTCCACCCATCTTGTTGCCCGTTCAAGGCGTACGCTATCGAGCGGTACCCGCAATGGCCATCATATTTAACATCGCTAATGGACTCTACGAAAGGCCTAAAATAGATGGGGAATTGGTTCATGTATCCTTTGGGGTCTACAAAACTAGCCTTTACCGGCATCGTAGAGTTTGACCTACAACCCACCGTTCCACTACAAAGCATTGTCCCACTTTCGTGCGTTGGAATAGCGCTACCTTTCGTACGAGCGGGGGCGCTTTCTGAACCACTTTTAGGCCCCGACGTTTTTTTCCCTTTACTTGAGGTTGCGGTTGGAAGTTTGAAGTCTCCAAGTAAGGATGGCGTACTAGCATTTTCTGATTGAAGCACATACTCGTGTGCACTTTTGTCGCGTTTAGTGGATGTATCATCAGCGACAATAGATAACTTACGTTTGTTAGGTGGACGACCGCGCGCTTTTTGCTTAACCAATGGCTCCAAAATGTTAGTTGTTTCGGGATGGACGACGGCAAACCATTGTTTATAAAAGTGCTCTATGCGTGCTTCGTCATTGGACGCCATGACATCGCATACTAGTTTGTCAATTTTGGCTTTAAGTTGCTCGATCGTCGAGAGGTTGGTACGAACTAGGATGTCTAACCTCTTCCAATGTTCTTGAAATAACTCTAGCGGCACCTCTAAGCCTTTCGCAACAAACTCATAGATTTCGTGGGCGCAAGGCATATCGTGCGTAGTTCGTATGGCACAACCGCAAGGCATATCCGGCGCGGTTGTCATGTTGCTAACACATTCGACTTCGTCGGCCAAAAGTTCCATAGCATAGTGGGAGATGTTGCTTTTTAGTTTACCGTACACAATGTTTGTGAATTTATGTAGGGCCAACAACCGGCTCTTTTCAAAAGAAGCCTTGATGTCTCCGTGTTGCAATTCGATCAAAGTATGCAACTTCAACCAAAAAGATTCAAAGTTACATTTGCTCGTACCGATGAAAAGCTTGAGGCTCGAATGAGCGCTCTCCACGTGGTTTGTGGTTTGGTTACCAAAATGCATCCACTTGTTAGTTCTCCACGTTACAAACTTGTCACCGTACAGCTTTACCCAACTTTCGGTATACTCAATTGGTTTCGGATACTCTTTGAAGTCGCGGTGCAATTTCGACAGGTAGTTCTCGTAGGCTAATTCCGTTTCCGCCAACATCATTTGATTCCACACTTTCGAAAAGACGTTGGACATTTTCTTCTCCTTTATGATCTTTTTCGTTTTTCCTAGGACGTTCATGTTGATGTGCCATCGACACAACATGTGCGTTGCATTGGGGAACACTTCCTCCACCGCCTTCACAAGCGCCAAGTCTCTATCCGTCAAAACAATGGATGGTAATTCGATGGAGTGAGTTACCATCAACGAATGTAAGCACCCTAATACCCATTTGTAGGTCTCGATTTTTTAATTCGACATAAACGCAAATCCAATGTAGAATGTTTTCGCCGTACAAGTCGCACCCACGACCTCGTACAACGGCATCCCGTATTTGATCACCTTGTACGTGTTATCCATTAAAATGACGTTTGGAAATGTCCGTAACAAATCCAAACTAACCGGGTGCGCAAAAAAATGCTCGCCTATGATATCGCTTCCGTCTTCGGACTTTCTATGGAATTCGTAGTAGTTTAGTCGCTTTAGTTCACCCAACAAGTATTGGAATTGCGAACGACCTCCTTTCTCGAGCTTGCGGTGTTTTAGTGATGCGTTGTACATGGTGCGCATTGTAGAAGAATTCTTAGGGTTTAATTTCTTTACTCCACCAAGAATATCACGAGGACGGAATCCCATTTTCATAGAACTAACCACGAAATCCATCTCTATTTTTTGAAAGCGTCCCACGTAGGAATGACCTTCTTTGTAGGATGTAGTATCGTGATTGTGAAGGCCGCACTCAACCTCTATTCCCCACAAATCATCACCCATCTTCTTTCCTTTAAGTGCGAACGAGCATCCGCATTTTTTCGTTCCGGTAGACTTCATCTTTAGATCCTTGGGATCTACCAGTTTTGTGTAAACTCCTGATCTTTCACACACAAACTCTACTCTCGAAGTTTTACGATCATGTCTATCGCATCGACGTAAAATAATCACAAACCCGTTATCTAATGTGGTTTCCTTAACCCATTCAATCAGGTCTGCCTGGGAGTAGTAGTGAGATTTGGTGTTGAACAACTCGCCATAATCGGCGGAGCAAGGCACCGGTATTTCCTCCTCCTCCACCTTCGCCATGCACGAACTAGACAAATCATCCTTTGACTCATCTTTTCACTCTCCATCTCTAATCTTTAACTCTTCACCCTGTGTAAAAAAACCATAAATTATGAGCACGAACAAAATAAGCCAACCCCAACGGTTAGAAAATTCACACATTGAAGGAGGTTGCCCCGCCGGGTCTAGATGGTTACAACCAGCGGGGACATTGTTACACCGACGGGTAAAAATTCTCGAACCGGCGGAGAGATTGTCAACCGGCGGTTGACAATACCATACCCGGCGGGGGTCTATCACAAAATCAAACTCCTTGTGTGCATAAAACACAGGGGTTTTCCCCGGCGGTTAAATAATCGCAAACAGGCGGGGAACGATCCTTCCCGGCGGGTGACAATACTATACCTGGCGGGGACCAAACCCAAAATGAAACTCAAAATGTGCACAAAACAAAGGAGTTGGCCCCGCCGGGTACAGAGTAACAAACCCGCGGGGTAAGGGTAAACCAACCGCCGGGTGGGACTCGATGAACCCGCCGGGCGGACATGGTGTGCCCCGGTGGGAACCTTCATAGAAAATATTATGAATGTTCATAGTCCCCGCCGGTTGAGATGGGTGAAACCGGCGGGGTACATCGGGTTTTACCTTTCTAAATCTAGAAGGTCTACCAAAATGAAAACTTTTCTAAATAGATTGGTTAGAACAACTACCGTATTTGGAGTCCCATGCTCCTGAGCAAGCTTCTCACATTCCGAGTCCATCCTTCGATTATTTCGAATTTACAAAAAAAATTATTGATTTTGGAGGTTTAAGAGTTTATTTGTGAGTTTGAGAGTTTTTGAATTTTTTGGAGACTTTGAATTTTTGAGTGTTGAGTATAAGAGGGTTGTTTGGAGGAGTAATTTTGTGTTCTTATACATTTGGTTAACCATACCCACATTCCACTACAAAACAAAAATAAAAATTCTTGGTCAATAGTTTGGGAGTGGTTAACAAAAATTGGACTCTAATTTAGCCAAATAATTCACCCAAACATAAAATACTTGATAAGATAGAATATTATATAGACCGACGATATAGAGGATTGAGAAGGACCTATCGTTTAAATTGTAAGAACCATTCTGATAACACGTGGCGTAGGAATATAAATACCTATGTGCTGATGACCGTTGTGATTTATTTGTCTTTGTTTATTCGAAGCAACGCTCTCTCTCATAATCCCTCCTTAGGCTGAGAGAGAAAGAGATTCTCAATCAAATGGCCGATATTCATCGCAAAACCAATCTTCTTTTGTCTCTCTCTCTCAAATCCGTCAATTACAGGTTTTTTTCTTCTTCTTCCTATTGTACATATCAGATTGATGTTTGATTTTGTTTTATTGTACACAAACCTACCTGGGCTATGTTGATTTGGTCTTTTACAACTCTAATTGCGATTTTGCTGTTTTTATTAGCTCTTTTGATTCTGATTCTGATTCTGATTCTGATTCTGATGTTTGTAATGTAACATTAAAATTAAGGTGAAGATATTCTTAGCTTAGCTTATTGATGCCCATATCATATCGATGTTTATGTTTGATAGCTGTGCTGGGTTCTTGTTTTGTCCCCTTGTTTCATATAAATGCAGCATTTTGAAGAGACCAAAACATGATAGTTAGAGTTAGACTTAGATAGATACATGAAGAACCCAAAATAAAATACAAGTCTAAATCATATGGGTCTTGTCTTGAGACCCATCTCAAAACATGAGAATGTCTTTAAATTCCTTTCTTATATATGTAAGATGTTATATGTTGCAGTTGTGGGTCTTGTGGTTATCAACTAAACCTCAGCTCTAATAACCGAAACACCTCACTTCTCGGTGCTAAATACGGGAAATCTATAAAAACAGGCATTATATCATTCTACAGCATTGACGAAACCAGATTCACTCAAATTGAAGAGCGCAAATTGACACCCTACTTCAACTCCCTGCATTCCTGGGGTTTGCTCAGACCGAGAACCAGGCTTCTCTGTCACAAATGCAAAAACCATATAGGTTATGCTTACAGAGTAACTACTTGTTCGCACCACCAGCAATTAACCACGTCACATTCTATGCCTTGGGACGGCATTTCTGATTGCAATAAAATTTACGATATAAAAATTCGTGCTTTACAACCTTGTGATCTCATAAATCAAGATATGCTGTGTATCAATTCGTGATCACGCTTTTTTATTTCTTCATTAGGCTTGTATCATCTGCTTTACTCCGAAACTTGTTACTATATTATTGTTTCCTCTCTAAAACCGAAAGCAAAAGCAAAATAAAACTAGTTTCTAGTTTCTAGAGCATTTCTTTCTGGGACCTGCTCGAACCATATTGTTGGAATAATTGTTTTTCGTTTCTTGTTAAAGAATGCTTCTTCTACAAGCAATATCTGTATTGTATCCCTTTTTATCTATTGACTTGACTTGTCTTTGTTTTTTTATCAAGTCTTACCTTCCATCTTGTTTTAAATTTTGAAATCATAACCTTGTCAAATCGTAAACGTATGCTATACTCTGAACAACTATAGCCATCGCTAAGAGTGTCACCCTTTCACATTCATTCTACTGCCAAACTAAAAATACAACAATATTCGGATTTAAAACCAGAAATTTGTTCCATGCAATTTAAAGATTAAATTTTCACACACAAAAGGAAAAAACTGATTGATATATATGGCAAAAGATACTTTACACTCAAGAAGTTCATATCAAACAATCCAAAGCTCTTGTACATCTGGAAATTGAAGTTTCATATATTGTGAAGCAGAACCAAAGATAGAAAAGTATTGTAAAATCCAAAATGTAGAGCCCATTCCTTGGTAACTCCAAGGTTTCCTTATATGTACTTTCTTGCTAGTGCACGTACTTTTGTGTCGAAATGGGATGACAAGACCTGCGAACCAGGCAAGTATAGAGGATTAAGAAGGACCTGCAAATTCCCAAGTTCATAGTATTAGAAATCTGCCATTCAGTTCTTGGCCATCAAATGCAGCAGAGAAAATGGATTTTAAATATATCAATAATTCTCAAATATATTAAAAGACAAAATGACAACAAAAGCAACAAGATTTGTTGATTTGGCTAAAATTCAGTTTCAGACAAGTATTATATCCCGGTCTTTTTGTTGTTCTTCCATTTTTATCTCCTTTAGAACGCTAATCA
The DNA here is from genome assembly GCA_036936605.1 of Limnanthes douglasii subsp. nivea. Classification (NCBI taxonomy): domain Eukaryota; kingdom Viridiplantae; phylum Streptophyta; class Magnoliopsida; order Brassicales; family Limnanthaceae; genus Limnanthes; species Limnanthes douglasii. The sequence continues at coordinate 1,595,570 of JAUPFV010000001.1, forward strand.
TCTCATTAGGAAGATGAGAAGCTGACAAATATGTAAGATGCTGCAATAAGCTAACAGTATATATCGGTCTTTTTGTTGTTCTTCCATTTTTATCTCCTTTAGAACGCTAATTATCTCAGTAGGAAGATGAGAAGCTAACAGATATGTAAGATGCTGCAATAAGCTAACGGTATATAATTTGCAACAAAAATGTCATCTAAGATTTACCTTCATATAAAGCTCATGTACTTCCTGGAAAAAGCTCTTGATACTGTCGTCGTTACGGGAGTCATGAAGTAGCATAAATCTAGTATGTTTTGATGAGTCAAGGAAGATTTCAAGCTAAATTTCATGTCCACACTTGGAGAAGTTGTACAAAAAACTAAAACAAACATATGGATTGTTACTCCCCATAATAAATTAATTTTCTAGCAGCTCCGGTTCTAATATTGCTGAGGCCGATGAATATTATACTGATACAGAAGTAGCTACCTCAATGACTTCCCATGAATATCGTACTGATACAGAACTTGTCAAGAGTGAGTAAACTTGATCCTGTATCCCACATCGCTTAGATTGAACAAGTACTTATAATATATAAGTGAATGAAATATCTCAACTAATGTGAGGCCTTTTCGGAGTGAACTAAAAGCAAAACCGTGAAAGAGGAAGCCACTGACGATCTTGATTCAAGAGAAAGGATATGACCAATACACATTCTTTACCGTCCTAAATAATAACACCATAAATAATAACACCAATAAGGATTGATAGAAAAATCACAGTAGACCCTCATTTATACAAGCAGCAGTGCAACTCTGCCGTCCCAAACGGATTGGGAGCGCCCAAATTACTATGGGCTTTTTCGGCACTGTAAGTACTACATTCATCTATTCGTCGGTCCATTAATGATTTAATTATAAAAAATTATTTGTATATAATATAAAAATTATCATATGTTTTGAAAAACAATTAATATTATAATTTTTGCATCATACGTCAATCATTTTAAAAAAAATTATTTTTGTGCAGTTTCTTGTTTTGTTTAGATTTAAAAAAAATTATCATATGAGCATCATCGGTGACGTTGTTATTTGTGGAAAGTGATAGATATCCAAATAATATATTTTCAAAATCATTAGTATACACTAGCCACTATTTTTCGTTCATACAATAAAAAAACCCTAACGAGTCTGAAGCTCTTGCTCAGGTAGAGACAAACCAAAAATCAATGAGTCTACTTAATCATTCTCCTTCTATTGCGATCATGCCGTCAAAGTAGGAATATTATGTGTTAAAGTTTAGAGTTATATAAATTTACATTCGATAAAATATTATTGAAGACTTAATATGGGGTATTAAAATCACTCTATACGTATACAACTGAAAAATTTAAGGATAGTCGCAAAATATCTTACAGGTTTCATAACCGTCGCCATTTTCTAATTTCATCAAGTGAAAGAGCGATTGATTTTGATTGAGATACGGAGTTTATGAGACGTATGCGTCATCAATGATCTCGCTCTAAGCATCAGGGTCAAAAAAATAATTGACATCATCAAAACAAATCCCTTTACCCGAAGATCGACAACAGAGCATTACTAGGCTTTAACGCCAAACGAACTACCACTGTTTCAACCTCCACGGATAGCTCAGCAATAGCGTGTCCAACATCCCCCTCAACCCATGCAATCTCCTTCATAGCCTCGACAATATGCCATGCATCCATATCTGCAACCTGTTCAATAAGCTTTTCAACAACCTACTCTAATTCTAAATCCAATTTGGGGAATAGATACGAGAGCCGAATAATATTATCTGAACCATTATAGTCAATCTCCACACCATTCAAATCTACACTACCAAGTTCCAACCAACCATATCCATAAATCTATCAAGGCTCGACTCAACATTTGGCGTGGAATCATGTCTTCGAGGGTTACTCTTACCTTGAAGGGCCTAACATGAGCAAGTCATCTTTGGCACATAAGATTTTAATTGGTGAATTATCTCAAAAGTTTGATCAATACAAGATGAAAAAGTATAAAGGATCTTGAGATCCTGACCATCATATTGAGAAATTTAATAATATAGTGATAAACTTTAGCAGGGATGAGCATTTAATTTGCAGAGCTTTCTCTATGACCTTCAAAAGAAGTTCACTTGGTTCAATCAACTAGTATCTGGTTCGGTTCAAAGTTTCTGTAACATTGTTGTTTATGTTCATAGACCAATTTGTGGACTAAGGGCATTAAGAGGGTTGTGGATTAAATTATATATCACAAACAAGATTTAAATTAGAACCTCATTGATTACACTCGACAATTTATGGAGACAGATAATAACATTAAGGATTATCATGAGGTTGTGGCGTATGTTTCTTTCATGCAATTGTTATTATCGGGGTTATTGGTTAGAAGATGTGATAAATAAAAAGCTATGTCGTTTGGGGTTCTACTAACCCAAATATACTCTTAGATTGAGGTACATGAGAACATATGTTCAATGGCTAAGCCAGACCGACCATATACCTATTTAAACCTTAATTTATCATCAACAATGTTAACTTACCACTCAATTCCTTATTTTATCTAACAATCTTCTTCTTATAGTCGATAACCCAAGTGAACCCGACCACTCATGCATTTATTAAGACGAGAATAAACATAAATAGTTGAATAAGAAGTAGAGCATTGATGAGTCCGGATTCTGTCACCACTTCGGACAGGGTCAGTTCGGAAAATGTTTACCTAACCGGACAGGGGCAGTTCGGACACCATTATCCATTGGACTGATCGAACAGAACTAAAGTACTTAAAACCTAATCACTTCTTGACTAAGCTGCCTGTTCTCCTACTTAGAACTAATGGGTCCTTAAACTTGACTCGGGTCCATTAAACACGACCCAAAAGCCCATAAGACCCAAATATAAGGGTATAAATACCCAACCACCAACATTAAATGAGGGTAATGAAAATTAAATACAACCAGCCTGCTTAATTCTCCCTCTACACTCTATCCAAACATTAAATACTCACAAACTTCCACACAACTCTAAACAAAAATTACAAACTTACCCTCAGACAAAAATAAACCACACCAAGCATAAAAGATTATATGTCGAGCTTATTGTAAAGTAAGAAAGATGTATGGACAGAAACGAGCCAGTCGGTTGACGGACTTCACCGAACAGGGAAAAGAAAGGGTGAAGTCGTTAAAAGATAATCAGATCCGTGTCGAGGCCAGGGGAACGCTAGATGAGAAGCACGCAAAGCAGAAGGGAAACGATTGAAGAAGAGCTCGTCTTCTTGCACAGATAAAATCTACGAAGAGCATTACCGAGAGGAGAAGAAAAAGACCAGAGAGACATTCAGTGTATTCAGTAAGTAAGACAAACCGAGCACATGAAGCTGACCGAACACCTCGTATAACAAGTGATAATCAGATTAGCGGTTTAAAGCTACATTAGCGGAATTTGTCAAACCATTAATGTAATGGTCGTGAAACTAGGCCTCATGATGTAAATGTAGTTAAAACGTACATTTAGTGGAGTCAAAAAGTGTAGAAATAGAGGATAATGGTCATAGTTAGTATAAATAAAGGGATAAAACCCTAATCGATGTATCTTTTCTCTTATTTGACAATACGATTTACTACTTGGTAGTTCACTTTGTAAATTCCCATAAAACATTTGGCGGCGTCTGTGGGAACTTGCAAAGCATTTATCTAAAGAAGTAAGAAAACCACGATAACAACTAGGTCGGGGATTGAGAGATAAATTCCAAAAACAAGTGAAGTAATGGTGGATTGGAGAACTGGAGGGAATCGACCGGCAATGTTAGACATAGCAAACCCCACCACAGCTGCCGGCTCAGAGGTTGTGGTTGCAACCCCAACTGCACAAGTGGAGCCAGTCCCACGAGTGGTCTGAACCAGAAATCAACCCTACCGGATTAATGGTGATGAGTCCGGATATTTTCACCACTCACTATAGAAACCGGACATGGGAAATTCGGACAAAAACCACCCATTGAACCATCCGAACAGGACTAAAGTATTAAAAGCTAATCACTTTTTGACTAAGCTAATTGCTAATCTACTTAATAAACTAATGGGTTTTTGAACTCGACCCGGTTTCATAAGTATGACGCGAAAGCCCATGCGGCCCATAATTAAGGGTATAAATACCTAACCACTTTCATTAATGAGGGTAATGAACATTTAATACAACCAGGCAGCCTGAATCTCTCACTACAAACCACTTAAACATTAAATACCTTTGAAACACCACAAAATACCTGATCAAATTACCCTCAGACAAAAATAATCCACACCAAATCGGCGACCACTGTGGGAGAAGAAGGTACCTGAATCTAGCATTCGAAACTATCAAGAAAAACCAGTTCAGATGAATCCGGACGAGCAGGAAGTGCCACCAGCTTTGGCAGAAGTGGTGGGAGAAAATGATGAATATACGATCAAGGAGCGAGACAGACTAAAAGTTGAAATAGAAGCCTTGAGGGCTGCTAAATGGGCGGAGATGGGTTTGAAAGAAAAGTCAAAAGTGTCAGCAGTTCACCACACTGACAATCCAAGAGAGCATGAGCCATCAAAGACCCATGTGAGCACTAAAAAGACTCATGTTAGCTCAAAGAAGTCTCACCGGTCTAAACCGGTGGAGAGCTCAGATTCATACTCAGAATCTTAGTAGCTCCTCGAATGAAGATGGAGTTGAAGAATCCCTATCATCCAGCAATGATGAAGGCCATTCTAAGAAGAAACAGAAGTTGGTCAAAAAATATTCAAGAAAAAAGGACAGGCATGGAAGGTTGAAGAGACATCTGGGTAAAGGGTCGTCTCATAGTCACAGCCATGGCCAGAGGCACATAGACCGATTATTAATGGATCCTTTCGCCTTTCATGATGAACCAGGTATCTTTGCAACTCCCAACAAAGATACTGTGTTTAGTCGTGGCCAGAATTGGAGACAATCTCTATTCTCCTCCAAGATATTGTCCGGAAACCTTCCTAAGAGGTTTGACAGCACAAATATGGAAAAATATGATAGCAGTAAAGATCCAGATAACCATCTTGAGTAATTCAAAAAAATTATGATGAATTTTGACGATAATGATAAGTTACTTTGTCGAGCGTTCTCCCAGTCTTTTACGAGGAGTGCTTTGAAGTGGTACAATAGTCTGCCACAAGGCTGTATCAGGAATTTTGATACTTTTTGGGTGGCCTTCTGGAGGCAGTTCGTTGGAAGTAAAGAAGTGAAGGGCAATGGAGACACTATTATCCATTGTGCCCAAGAACCAAATGAATCTTTGAAGGAATACATAAGTTGCTTTGTGAACACTAAAAATGGATTAGCAGATTGCTTTGAACAAGTAGCAATAGCTTCTCTAAGACAGGGTTTGAACCCTGGCAATTTAGCTGATTCAGTAACCAGGAAAAATTCCATGATGTGGGGTGGTTTACTGAATCAGGTCGGTAAACAGATTAATGTTGATGAAATAAAGAAAACCAGGGTGCACCGGTAAGTGAGGTCTGCCCCAGTTGCACCAAATTAAAACTAGAATCAGTCCGTGTACAAGGCCAAGGAAGCCGGACAGGGTCATAATAGGGCCAAAGCTCAATCCCACCCAGATGCACCAGCTCAGAGCCAGCAATCTAGAAATAACCAAGGACCTTGGGTTCAACCGGAGTGGTTTGCTGAGTTGAAAGAAAATGTAGCCACTATTTATGATAAAACAAAAGACGAAGTACATTTCAGAAAGCCGGCTGCATTACAATCTCCCAGGGAAAGTCGTAATAATTATTTCTGTCAGTATCATCATGATACTGGCCATAACACTGAAGATTGCATCGCATTGAAGCAAGAAGTGCAGAATTTGATTGAGAGAGGGAAGTTGGGGGGCTTATGTTAAAAGAAGAAGTGTAAATAGGCCTGATAATGCTCATCGGACTGGCCCAAACAATGCAGGGACATCGGCTCCGGATGGGGCTATGGTGATAATTGAAAGGTTTGATGTAGAGTCAGAATATTTGGATCCTGATCCAACCCGAAATAAGGTGGTCGTTATCACAGAACACTGCAAGAAGGTGTCCGGACTCATTAGCTTTTTTGAGTCACTTACAATATTTGGGGGAGACACCATGACTGCACCAACTGGAAGAGGCAATATTCCGGACTCATTAGCTTTTTTGAGTCACTTTCAAGAAAAAGACATGTTCATACTTTAGCTACCCAACTGGAAGGAGGCATGACTTCCTATCTATCGTAAATTCCATTTCCCTTCATTGTTTTCGATGAAGATGACTTGAGGGACATAGCTGGTCCCCATGAAGATGCTGTTGTGATAGGAGCATCCATTGAGGGCAATGACATAAGACGAATTTTGGTGGACACCGGTAGTTCAGCCAATATCCTCTTTTTAAAACAAATGAGGAATCCAGCAGTGATTCAGCGTTCAAACAGGTCAATAGTGGGTTTCACTGGAAGCTCAGCTGATGTAATCGGGGAGTTTGAAGAGGAGGTTTTGTTGGGCAAAGTCCCTTTTAAGAAGATGGTCAGAATACTATTTATTGTGGTGGATTGTCCTACGTGTTACATTGCCATTTTTGGGGAGATCTTGGCTCTCCATGATGCATGTTGTGGCTTCAAAAGTCCACCAATGTTTAAAATACGCTGTACACGGACAACTGGGAGTTGTCCGAAGCAGTCAGAAGGTAGCAAGGGAGTGTTATGCAACAACTCCGGTCCCTCGAACTTTCGGGGCAGTTCAGATCAGTGAGGATTAGCAATTTGAGGGGCCCTCTGGGGGAGAGGGTGAAATTGATGACCCCAGAGAGACCCCTGGTGTTTTAATACCAATTGAATAAGTTGAAACTCACTCTCTGGCTAAAGGAAGAAGTGTCAAGATTGGGTCCAAGATGATATCGGAATTAAAAAGTAAAGTGTTAGATTTTTTTAAAGACCATCAGCATGTTTTTGCTTGGTGTAATGTTGATGTAACCGGAGTACCAGCAAATATTATATCACACCAACTATCTATCCGGAGGGATATAACACGTGTTGTACAAAAGAGGAGAGCTTTTTCTAAAGAAAAAGCTCATGTCATAGTTCAAGAGGTTGACCGACTTACTAAGATGGGGAACATAAAGGAATCTCAGTACTCTTTATGGACAACCAATCCGGTGTTAGTAAAGAAGAAAACTGGAAAGTGGCGTATGTGCATCGATTTCACAGATCTCAATAGAGCTTGCCCAAAACACCTATATCCGGTCCTCCGAATTGATCAATTGGTGGACTCCACATCTGGGAACAAGCTATTATTCTTTATGGATTCCTTCTCAGGGTATAATCAGATTCAAGTAGATCCGAAGGATCAGGAACACACTACATTTATTACTGATATGGGCCTCCATTGTTACAAGGTGATGTCGTTTGGGTTAAAAAAATGCTGGGGCTACTTATCAGAGGTTAGTGAACAAGGTTTTTGCTGATCAGATCGGAAGAAACATGGAAGTCTACATCGATGACATGATGGTAAAGAGTGTAGAAGAAGAGCTACACTTAGCAGATCTTCATTAAACTTTTACCAACTTGATGAGGGTGAATTTAAAGCTCAATCCAGAAAAGTGTGTCTTCGGAGTAAAGTCCGGGAAATTTTTAGGGTATGTGATAAGTGAGAAAGGGATACAGTCTGATCCAGACCAGCTTAGTGCTTTATTGGAGATGGAGCCTCCCCGGAATATTAAGGAAGTACAAATACTGACAGGGAGGTTAGATGCTCTAAACCGTTTTATCTCGAGGTCTTTGGATAGGTGTTCCCCGTTTTTTCAAACTTCAAAAGGTGCAAAAGAGTTTAACTGGACTCCACAGTGCGACCAAGCTTTCGACGAAATTAAAAAACACTTATCCTCCCCAAAAACTTTGTTTAAACGTGTTGATGGAGAGACACTCATTAGCTTTGTTTATGATTATGCCCTAAGTGCAGTGCTAGTAAGAGAGGTGGATAATTATCCTCGTCCGGTGTACTATATCAGCAAAAGCTTGATTGATGCAGAAAAAAAGATATTTAAAACTTGAAAAATTAGCACTGGCCTTAGTAATTACTGCTAGGAAGATGAGGCCCTACTTTCAGTCTCATTCTATCATTGTCCGGACGTCTTTTCCTTTGAAAAACGTTCTTCAAAAGGTAGACATTTCAAGCAGAATGACGAAGTGGTCAGTGGAGCTGGGAGACTATGATATTGATTTTGCCCCTCGAACAACAGTCAAGGCTCAAACTGTTGCTGATTTCCTAGTTGAATTTCATTCGGACAGAGACACTAAGCAAGAAACAGTTGAAAAAACTAAGAAAGTATGGGTTGTCCAAAATTATGGTGGATCGAGTACCATGGATTGTGGTGCTGGGATATGTTTAACCTCTCCGTACGGCGACAAAATGTACAAGGCTATATGTTTTGCTTTCAGGGCTTCCAATTATGAGTCCGAATATGAAGCTGCTATAGCTGGCTTGAAATTAGCACTAATTTCTGGAGCCAAAAGAGTCAGGTTAATGAGCGATTCTCAGCTTCTTATCCATCATGCACAAGGTCAATCCGAGGCCAAAAAGGAACAACTAGTTAAATACTTATTTGTTCTTAAAGAAGTGGCACTTAATTTCAAAAACATCACCTATGAGCACATACCTCAAACATAAAATACGCAGGCAGACTCCTTGGCAACCATAGCCTATTCTGAGTCCTACCCATGGATTCATGTGCAAGAGTGCCCATCCATTCAACTCAGTCAGAACAACGAAGAAGAAAGTTGAAATATACAAGTAAATAAACCTCAAGATTAGAGATTTCCTCTTTTCCAATACCTCTCAGATGGCATCTTACCTCCGGAAAAAGAAGTGGCAAGGAAAGTAAAGTATAAGGCTCATGTCTTTGTCATCCTAAGAGACGTTCTTTACAAAAAGTATTTTAGTAGACCTCTCTTACGCTGTTTGGGGATCGAAGAGTCCCAAATAGTGCTCTCTGAATTGCACAATGGCGAGGGATCAGCACATTGTGGATTCAGGGCTCTAACCAGAAGAGTCTTGTTAGCTGGGTATTATTGGCCCTCCATAATGCAAGATGCCAAGGAATTGCTGAAGAAGTGTGATTCATGCCAAAGATACAGTAATGAAATTCATATCCCAGCTGTCCCTTTAGAGTCAATTTCTGAGCCAATACCTTTTGCTCGTTGGGGGCTGGATTTGGTGGGACCTCTATCCATGGCGTCCGGAGGGTGCAGAACTATCATTGTTGCTATTGATTACTTCTCAAAGTGGGTAGAAGCAGCCCCATTGGCAGGAACTACTTCGAAAGCTGTTATACAATTTATCCTGTCTAATATTTTCTGCATATTTGGGATTCCCCAAAAGATAACTACAGACAATGAGCCATAATTTGATAACAAGGATGTGGAGAATTTCTGTACCTCTAGAGGAATTCAACACTGTTTCTCTTCTCCTTTCCACCCACATGCAAATGGGCAAGTTGAAGTAGCTAACATGGCCATCCTGTCCGGTCTACAAAAGAATCTAGAAGGGGCTGCTGGAAAGTGGCCAAGTTATCTGCAAGAAGTATTATGGGCCTACCGGACTACTCCCAGGGCTGCAACACAAGAATCCCCATTTTCTTTGGTATATGGTATGAATGTAATAGCTCCCATTGAGGCCACTCTCCCTTCGTTCAGAGTCCACAATTTCTCCGAAAAGACTAACGAAGTGGCGATCAGAAGCCAACTTGACTTGGTATAAGAAAAAAGAGTTAAGGCTCACCTCAGAGCCACACACTATCAGGGTTTGATGAGAAGCTGGTTTGCTTCCAGAGTAAAAATGAGGGATTTTCAACCAGGAGATAAAGTGTTGAGGAAAGTCTTCCTGCATACTAAGGAGAAGCAGTTCGGCAAGCTAGCTCCAACTTGGGAAGGACCCTATCTGGTCACTGAAAAGCTTAAGCCTGGGACATGCATGCATCAAGATAAAGATGGAAGAATTTTGAATCACCCTTGGAACATTGAACACCTCCGATTGTATTTAGAATGAAAACTATGTAAATATTTACTTGTTTAAAGTCCATGTAAATATTAGGGGGCATACTTTTTCCTACCCAGGTGGCGCGGGGAGGTTTTAATGAAGTGTCCGAGATTTTTAATGAAATTCGAGGCCTTCTTGAAAATTTCGGAGTGTTTCAATTAATAGCTTCTTTGAATTTTTTTAAAGTATCAATGGCAGACCGGATTGAATTGGTAGAGTGATAACTGCTTAAACATTTGTCATCGGGGAATTTAAACACTCTCACTTTAAAATACTTGTAAAATAACTAAGGGTTGTTTAAACATTAGCCATCGAAATTAGGAAACTATAAAACAATGTCAGAGTTGTGAAAGATAAAATTGCCCGACTAATATCGAAGAATGATATTAAAATATGTAAAATCCCTTGGCTATCCAAGGATTTTGAAGTTTTAAAGGAAAAGGTTTATCCGGACAAGGGCCGGACACTATTAACAAAATGCCTTGGCCATCCAAGGACTTTAGTTCAAACACAAAATTAAAAGATAGTTAATACTTTAAGGCTGAGCTTCCTTAGGTGGCCCAGCCTCACTTGTTTTCTTCTTGGGATCCTTGGTATCCTCATCTGAACTCTCTCCGGTTCTTTCATCTTCATCAGTAGTATCATCCCAACCACTGGAATAACCGTGCTTATCACCATCAGCCATAGTATGGTGACGAAGATCTTCGTACTCCACAAATTGCCACAAGTCTCCAAGTGTCCTCTTCGGAAATTTTTGATGAAAGAGCAGGACCATGTCTGATTTGAATACTGCATACCTCTCCTCTTGAGAATCTATCACCTGGTTGGTGTATGCATCGATCTTCGCCTGAATTGGTTTCTCATGATCCTTTATCAAATCATCCTTTTCATGGTTAACTCTAGACACATCGTTTTCGAGCGAAATTTTGTCATTGGTTAGGGTCTGGATGATATCATCTTTGACCTTTGCCTCCTCTTTTGAAGCAGAAAGGTCCTACTCCAAGCCAAAACACTTGGATTGAAGTTTTTTGTTAACCCCCTCCAAAGTGACTAACTTGAGGGCCAAATCCTCTTTCCCTTTCTTCAACTCCTCAATCTCTCTCTTTAGTGCCTCAGCATTCTGGTTGGCAGTAAGGAGGTCATCAGACAAGTTTTCTTTATCTCAGTTGAGTGTGTTGATAAGGGCTGATTGATTTCGCACTTGTCTCTCCAAGTTGAGCACCGGTTGAATATGGCTCAACAAAGAGTGAGTCACCATGTCCTTATCTCATGAAATAGAAAAATATTTACCATAAAAAGTGACAATATTCGAAGAGCTTGGGGGGAGGTAAGGGCCAGTAAAGTCGTCCTTCTCCAGGTCTTCAAAGTAAAAACCAATCCCTTGAAGGCCACTGATGTCAACACCATCAATGTTAATATCCCTCCGGTACCCTCTCCGTTATGAAAATCACTGGGGATTTGCTCTGCTTGTGTTGGGTCTGTTGGGTCGACCAGAGGAAGAGACTCTGGAGGCCGGAGAGCTACCTCATCCTCCTTGGAGATTTTCTTTTTCTTGGTTTCCCTATCATCACCATCTGCTCCCCGTTTCCAGTCTTTTTTGGGAGCCTTTGGGGGTTTTGGAGTCCAACTACTTCTTTGGTACTTTCATTTTCTACTACTTGAAGCAATGCCGCATCAATTCCTCCTTGGTCTTGCACCTCTTGAGTTGCTGGGATTGTCTCCTCAATACCACCTTGGTTGACCTCAGCTACCTCTGGCCTTTTCTTGCCTTTCTTGCCCTTCATTTTACCTGGGTCTTGAGCCCTACCCGGCAAGGCCAGCTTCCCATCCTTTGCATCTATCCTCTGTAGAATGACGCCCGGAGGAGGCGGTGTGGTTAATTCCTTCCAAGACAAGTCTTTTCGTCCGGTTGTGTTCCAGAGGTGGGATCTCACCAGGTTGCTACGAGTAAAGCAATTGTGGAAGCCATTTCCCCATTTTTCAGCAGTCCAAGCATTCAGCTTGGCACAAGTAGTCTGCCCTTCTTCCAAGTAGTCAGTAAACTCCTTCGGCAGCACTACCCAAAAAAGAAGAAGAGAAATTAAGCAAACAAACTTGTTATTAGAAGAGGTAGATAGATATGATGAAATATTTACATGTGCTTTTCCATCTACTGGTAAGCATGCTTGGGTTGACATCAGCTTTAATCTTCCTCCCATTTTCCCAAGCATCGCTGATAAACAAGAATTCAGTCTTCCAGTTCTTCTCCGATTCAAGCAAGTCATCTACGACTTTAAAGTTGTCACCCATATTTTAATGATAGAAGGAGATAACATGATTTTTGCAGAGGCTGGCAACAGCAGCAAATTGCTCCATCGGAAGCGGGATTCCGGAGAGCCTGAAAGCCATGATACAGAACATGAGGGTGAACCAAGCATTGGGGCTCAGTTGGCTTGGACAGAGCTTTATCAGATGGAAATATCTGACGATCTCTGGGTCCAAGGGAAATCTAAGCCCCCAGTTGAACAACTCTGTGTAGAAAACTATTTCACTTAGCTTGCAGTCCATTGGCATCTCCGGATCAACCGGTATCCTTACTTTAACAGATTCTGGGATCCCCCACTTCGTCCGGATCCGGCCTAGCTCAGTAGTATGAATGAAAGCATAATTAATATTCTGCATGGCTAGCAGATACTTTACACTAACTTTGTGGAAGCAAGTTCTCACTCTTCCTTCAAGGCACTCAGGCAGGTCTGGATGTTTTAAACAAAGTTTCTCTTTGCCCTTGTTTTTCTTAACAATGGCAGTCTCACTCGTCTGCCCGGAGACGTCGGTCTCAAAAGGGGCTTCTTCAACACTATCCTCCATCACCTCTTCCATCACCCTAGTAGGATTGTCAGCCGTCTTTGGTGGGGGAGCACTAGTAGTTGATTCTGTAGGCTGTCCGGATGGCTGAGCTTCACTTTCCCTTTGTGGTCTGGTGTCCGGTTGGGGCTCAGATCCAGAGGGTTCATTTCGAAGGCTTGTTCCAGTAGCCTCCGGATCAGATAACTTATCCTTGGGAACTTTGATGGGTCCCTCTGACCCTATAGATTTTCCTTTGGCCTCGGATTTATGGGGCCATGATTTTGGAGATTTGGACTGTGGATGGACAGCCTGGCCCTTTACTAAACGGCCTCTTCGTCGAAGCGTTAGTTTTTCTAGGGAGATATCAGCATCCGATCCCATGGCTATGAATGGTGAGGGTCTCCTTGTACTTGTAACTGCTTGTTCTCGTTCGATGATTGGCTGTGACTCCTGAACCGATGAGCCAGAGACGATTGGTGAAAGACTAGGTTGAAATAACCTTCTAGGTTTGAAGTTTCTGGCAGAAGACGAACCTCGATCAGGCTCTGAGCTTGATGTTTCAGGTTTGCCGATGGGAGAAACTGGAAGGCCTGCAGCAATGTGCCTTTCTCGTTCGACTCTCTGTGTTTTCTCTAACTCTGAAAGATTAAGCCACCCACCGTTTACAAGTGCGTTTCTTGTTATAAACATAAACTTACACCAAAAAAGGTTTTTTTTGGAAAAAAGATAAAAGCTTTGGAGAATAGGAGCGAAAAGTGATGAAGATGGTAAAACAGTAAAAAATGAGTTGATTTATACTAAAGAAACATAAGATACCCAGAAACCTAGGAGAATACGAAAAGATGGAAGTAATATTTAAAGACGGCGCTGGCGTCACCAGCATTAATTGAAGAGGTTGCTTTTTGAAATAACTGGGAGCGCCGTTCTAGGAGAAAAACGGTTGGTGAGGCGAATCAGAAGGGGACACGTGTCCCACGATCCATGGTGAAACCTTTGAGCTTCTGAAGAGTTTTTTTAGTCCGGATAAGTCCTTTACTCAATTCGAAATCCCTCCGGACAATGTCACAAGTGCTCAAAGGCTATTTTTTAGGTCTTGACAAAGGCCTTCGAACAAAACCTAAAAAAGGGGCTACTGATGAGTCTGGATATTTTCACCACTCACTGTAGAAACCGAACAGGGGCAATTCGGACAAAAACCACCCACTGAACCATCCGAACAGGACTAAAATTTTTAAAGTTAATCACTTTTTGACTAAGCTAATTTCTAATCTGCTTAATAAACTAATGATTTTTTGAACTCAACTCGGTTTCATAAGTATGACCCGAAAGCCCATGTGGTCCATAATTAAGGGTATAAATACACAACCACTTTCATTAATGAGGGTAATGAACATTTAATACAACTAGGCAGCTCAAATCTCTCACTACAAACCACTTAAACATTAAATACCTTTGAAACACCACAAAACACCTGACCAAATTACCCTCAGACAAAAATAATCCACACAAAGTGGCACCCTCTATCATGCAAGAATTTCCCATTGAGCACCTAACGGTTGTACCAACTTTTCTGGCAACTTGATAAGAAAATCCATAATCTCCATCAAGAGCAACTCATAGTGGCGTGAAAGCAAGACACTCGGGAGCAGGCAATGCATGAAACCCTAGCAGGGATAAATGATGTGATCTACGTTCTAACTGCTAAGACAAAAGGAGCAAGCCAATCTAATCACCCGTCTGGACCCGATGCTAGCCGTATCAATAAAGGAGACCGATCCTCTAAGCGCGATGACAAAAAAGAGGAGAAGGTGAGACTGGAAGTAGAAAGCGATCCAAAGAGCTCAAACCAAGGCAGGACGTGTACTGCACCGCTTCGAAAAGAGCTAGGGAGGAGGCTAACGTTCACTACAATCAGGTAAGACCATGAATTTCAAATTATATCCTTAAGGAATCCCTTTTTGCAGAAAATATCTTGGAGGCCCAATTGCCGAGGAAATTCGACCTGTTTAGAATGGAGGCATATGGCGGTACATGCAACCTAGAGAGACACCTCGAACAATTCCGTAATATGATTATGGAGTTTAAGCCCGATGATGTCATACTATGCTGAGCACTCTCGATGACTCTTAAGGAAAATGTCATGGATTGGTTTAGCAGCCTTCCCAAAGGGTTCATCGACGACTTCTCCGGCCTATGGAAGTTTCAGGGAATGTTTCGCTGGCAACAAGAAACTTAGACGCGAGCCAAATTCCATTATGGATCTTTACCAAAGGTGGAGTGAGTCGCTTAAGAGTTATATCAGGCATTTTGTTCATGCCATGAATGCGTTGCCAGAGCTGCAAGAAACAATGGTTGTGGTCTCTCTCAAGAGAGGTCTGGATCGGAGGGGAGAACTGTATTTTGACCTGATCAAATCCCCCACGGAGGTGATGGAAGATCTCCTCGCCCAAACAGACACATTTATACGAGTAGACGATGTTAAAAAAAGGGATTCACCCAACCGGCATACCACGGACCCTAAGGGAGGAATTCTTAAACAAAAAAAGACTGATGATGAACCACGAAGGGACACTAGTTGACAACCTCAATACTATGAGAATCTGTCCAGGAAATTCACCCCACTGACCGTACCAGAAGTCGCGAGTAATGAGTGCACCTGGTTTCAAAAGGCTCAAATAGATATTTTTGTCCATACCATAATGATCATGGGCATCCGACCGACGAGTGTTGGCAACTCAGAGAGAAGATTCAGAGGCTGATAGATAGTGGGTAACTCATCCAGTTTATCAAAAGACAGGATTCGCAGAGGCGACCTCGACAGAGGGAGGAGGCAGATCTGAGCGTCGAAGAAAAAATCGACAACGATGCCCCAAAAGACAACGTGACAATCACGAGTAGATAACGTGACAAT
Organism: Limnanthes douglasii subsp. nivea; assembly: GCA_036936605.1. Classification (NCBI taxonomy): domain Eukaryota; kingdom Viridiplantae; phylum Streptophyta; class Magnoliopsida; order Brassicales; family Limnanthaceae; genus Limnanthes; species Limnanthes douglasii. The sequence goes on from JAUPFV010000001.1 coordinate 1,611,365, forward strand.
CAGTTGTTTCTTTGACATCCATGTGAAAGCAATATTTCTCATAAAAAATACAAATCCAGTAGTACTCTTTCGATTGTCTATGTCTCCACCCCAATCACAATCGATATACCTAACAAACTTGTATTCATTAACAATGGAATAGAGTAAGCCAAAGTCTATTGTACCTTTCAGATAATGAAGGATTCTATTTGTAGACTTGAAATGTGTTGTTGTTGGAGATTCCATGTAGCGGCTAACCAATCCAACTACATGAAGAATATATGGTCTCGTGCTAGTTGGATAGCGTAGACCTCCCACTAAATTTTTGAATAATGTTGGATCTACACTTTTGGATTCTTCATGTTTAGATATTTTGACTCTGAACTCCATAGGTGAGCTTATCGGGCTACAATTCTCCATCTCAAACTTCTTTAGGATATATTTTGCATAGATTTCTTGTGAGATAAAAATTCCATCTTTTTGTTGTTTAAATTCAATGCCAAGGTAGTACGCCATGAACCCTAAGTGTGTCATCTCAAATTCTTTCGTCATCACTTCCTTGAATTTATTGAACATGCTTGGACTACTTCCGGTGAAGATCAAATCGTCCACGTGGAGGCACACAATCAAAATATCTTCATCTTTGATCTTGGTATATAGAGCGTGCTCGTAGGAAATTTTTTTGAAGCCATTCTCTTAGAAATATTTATCGATTCTACTATTCAATGTCCTTGGTGTTTGTTTGAGCCCGTAAAGAGCCTTTTTTAGCTTCAACACCTTATCTTCGTGACCTTTGATCTCATAGCCTAATGGTTATTGAATGTAAACTTCTTCTTCCTTGACGCCATTAAAAATGCTCACTTTACATCCATTTGTTGTATCTTCCACTTGTTTTGAACTCTCAAAGAAATTATTAGTCTAATAGTTTCTAATCGGGCAACAGGGGCGAATACCTCATCATAGTCAATTCCTGCCTTTTGATTATAGATTTTTGCAACAAGCCTCGCTTTATGCTTTTCAGTCTCCCCCTTAGAATCTCTCTTTGTTTTGTATAACCACCTGACGCCTATTGTCTTGCACCCTTTGAGAAGTGAGGTGAGTTCCCATGTGTCATTCTTCTCAATGGTTCTAATTTCTTCGTCCATCGCGTCTCTCTATTGCTACTTTTGTGTAGCTTCTTGAAATGTCACTGGTTCACAATCAACAAAGAGACAAAAGAGTGTAAGATTGTCCATTGGTTCAGTTACCTCATAAAGATCATTAAGGCTTCTTGTACGTTCCACAACTCTCTCATTTTGACTACCATTTGGCGATGATGAAGGTGTCGAGTCCTCATGAGTAGATGATGTTGGTGAAGCATATGGGGTTGCAACCTCTTCTGATTTCCCATTCAGTGTCTGCCCATCTTCTTGAATTTGGAGGAAAAAAGTGAAATAATTTGTATGAGACCCAAAATCCCATTCGCCCTCTTCATCAACTATCACGTTTCGTCTTATCACAACCTTATTATTGTTTGGGTTGTACAGCTTGTAGCCTTTGGAACTTGAGTCGTAACCGATGAAGATAAAACTCTTGCTTTTATCATCTAGTTTGGTTCGGTGTTGATCTGGTATATGGACATGAGCTACACTTCCAAGTACTCTCATGTGGGAAATTCGTGGCTTTCTTACACTCCACGCTTCTTGTGGTGTCTTTCCCCAAACACTTCTTGTTGGAGATCGATTGGGTAAGTAGACCACACATGCCACCACTTCTGCCCAAAAATCCTTAGGTAGTTTCTTACTTTTGAGCGTGCTTCGCGCCATATCAAGGATTGTTCTATTCTTCCTTTCTGCCACGCTGTTTTGTTGAGGAGATCTAGGAACTGTCAAACGGCGACAAATTCCGTGTGCTTCACAAAAAATCTTGGAATTCATTCGATGTAAACTCCCCTCCTCGGCTAGATCTCATGGCTTTAATCTTATTTCCGCTTTCTTTTTCCATAACTGCTTTGAACTTCTTAAATATTCCAAAGACTTTGGATTTGTGTTTCAAGAAATATACCCAAGTTTTTTCTTAAAAAATCATCAATGAAGAGAATGAAGTAATTACTTTTACCTAGAGAGCTCAGCTTGATTGGACCACACACATCGGCATGAATAAGCTCGAGTGGCTTCTTGGCTCTTGATTCTGACTCATTCAGAAATATTTTTCTAAACTTTTTTCCAAGTAAGCATCCTTCGCATAGTTGGTCAGGATGATTGATACATGGTAACCCTTTCAACATTTCTTTCATGGATAATAACTCTAAACTTGTAAAGTTTAGATGCCAAATCGAACATGCCATAGCCACGATGAATCTTTGTAACAAGCCTTAAGACACTTTGCAACATCATTTTGAATATTCAAAGGAAATATTCTATTCTTTGACATTTGAACTTTAGCAATTAAATCTCTTTTGTCATCTCTCATAAAAATACTATAATTTTTCATATGAATATCATAACCCTTTTCTAGGAGTTGTCCCAAGCTCAAGATGGTGTTTTTCATGCTAGGTACGTACCATCTTTTGCATGAACAAGAATGTTACCTTTTCCTTTCACCGATATTTTTCTACCATCTCCAAAAGAGACATTTCCACTCACTGCTTTATTGATCTCTATGAATATGTTTTTTCCCATACATATGGTTGCTTGCACCGGTGTCAAGACACCAAGTGTTCTCTTGACCTTCATTAGTGTTTTTGTATGTTAGTAGTAACATATATGTTTCCTCCTTCTTCTCATCCACATAGTTGGACCTCTCCTCAACTCTATTATTGAGGACTCTGCATTCTAAAGTATAATGTCCAAACTTTTGATATTTATAGCTTTGGATTTGAGATTTATTATACCTTAAGTTCAGATTTCTTCTTCCATGACCGCGTGTTGAGCTTTCTCATTTCTCGTAGTTGTAGTTGGAATTATTGTTGATGTAATTCCAGCCACGTCCACGCCCATGATATACACCTCGTCCATGACCTCTACCTCTACCTCGGCCACGTTGGTTTCTATCATCCCCTTGATTTGCATTCATGTCTTTGATATCTACTTTGAGGAGTTGCTCAATGATCTTTTGCTTCTTCTTGTGCTTTTTTTCATAGGCTTGTAATGAGCATTGGAGTTCTTCAATCATCATTTTCTCCACGTCTTTAGTTTCTTCAATCGTCACGACGATATGCTCAAACTTAGGATCCAACAAACGTATTAGTTTTTTGTATTACTCTCACATCTTCTAACCTCTCACGATTTCTTTTTAATTGATTAGAAACAGTTGCTACTCTTGAGAAATATTCAAAAATAGATTCGGACGCTTTTATATGTAAGGATTCAAATTCACCTCTTAATGTTTGGAGACCTACCTATTTCACCTTTTCGACTCTTTTGTAAGAGATTTGTAATTTCTCCCACGCTTGCTTGGCAGAAGATGCGCTTGAATTTATTTTGGAAGCCATCATCATGTAATACTCGATAGATGAGGAAGAGAGATTTTTTTCTCTCTTTTTTGAATCCTTCATAGTTATTTTTTCCTTCTAAGTAAGGCTTGGTTTATCTTCGGGTTCGTCAAACCCCTTTTTACGGCATCCCACACATCATATGCTCCAAGAAGAGCTTTCATCTTTATTCTCGAATTGTCATATTTGTTCTTGTTGAGTGTTGGAACTTGGAAGGATGATATACCGTTTCCATATTTTTCAATATGTTAAATTGGTGGAAAATAATAAAAAAACACTCAGTAAAAACAAACAAACAACTTTGATGTAGATTAAAAAGGAGAAATATTACAACTCACGCAAGAAGAGAAAATATTTTTCTAACACTCAAGAGAGCATTTTTGTCTCTCTTTTCTCTCACTCTAGTTTTCTGTCTAATTTACTTCTTTTTGTGTTTAGTGATGCTCTAGATGGTGGGAGAGCTCCACTATTTATAGAACCATAGGGGAGACAAGGATTCACCATCCAAGAGCTTATGGATACTTAAACACTTAATCTCAAGATTACACCCAAGGTAAAATTGTTTTTTACACTCAACATAAAAAAGTATCTTACACTCAACCTAAGGATGGTCTTATACACAACCTCCTCTATTAAATAAATATTAATTCAATTCTTTATAGAAGAGGATTTCTAGATGGCCCTTATTGAGTGGGTTGGACCCTTTAATCGGGTCAAGTTTATGATCCAATAAGGCTATAGTTGGGACACAAACTTCAAGTAAGACTCAACAACCCACATCCTAACTAGGGTTTAATACCATTAATTATGTAATGTAAAATATGAATTTGACATAATCGGCTAACTAAATGGAAGATGGCCAATCCACTAGCTTCGACTGAGTGATCCTGTTTCCTACCTATGTTTGTCATCTTAGAGATGGTAACTTGAAAGTTCAGACCCGTAAAATGCGAACGCTCATTTTCAATATAGTCATTCCTTAGCTAGTTCACAAAGACCAAGTCACTGTTATCAGTCAGATCATTATAAAAAATTTGACAAGTTATTGGAGGATATTTAGTCACAAGAAGTGTTAAGTGAAAATATAACAAATAATCGGCCAAGTAGTAATTTTATTAATTGAAGAAGAAAAAAATGGATTTTTATATAATTGCGAACCTAGTCATATTGTTTACAAAACAGTTTCATTTTCCCACTAATTACATAATTCAACTAATCTCGACCGTTGACCAGTATTATTGTAATGAACCTACAATCATGGTCATTACTCTAGTCGTGGTACGTAACATGGGTCGTCTAGTCAACAATCCCTTTAATAAGTGTTAAATTATTTTATGATATCTTTAATAGTTGTTGCCGATGACCAAGCTTTCCAAGCGTAGGTAGATACGTATTATTCTTTGGTGGGCCTTTACTCGGTTTCTTTATTGGTTTAGGCAAACCTCGATCAAGTTATGTTGATCTTTTCATATGACTTCTGCTCGATTGTTTTTCGTAAGATGGCATCGACGTCATATGCTTGGACCTTGGCGTGGTTACTAGTGATGATCTTGGTTGATGGGTTTGCAAACTGTCTTATTATGAATTCGATATCCCTTGGTTTAACCTCGGTCCTTTGCTACTGAGTGTTGTGTAGGTGTATTGCTTATAGTTCGTCTCAGTTTCACATAAAAGAATCCCACGACTTAATGTTGCTTATGTGTCTATCTTATATATATATATCTGTTTGGACCTTGCCTAATCAATGACTTGACAAAGGCTTCCTTATCAGGGCTCCCCGTAGTCCATAGATTATATTTTGAAAAAAATATAATTAATGGAATATATATTTATGAGGGAGAGTGGATGGTAAAATACCTGACTCGCCATTTTGGAACGTGGGCCCTGTGTTTGAATACTTCTTAAAATTAAGTGAGTGTTTTCCAACGATAGTGTGACACATTGCAATCTCAATGTGACTTGTGCGGTATGATGTAACTAACACATGAAGCCATTTCGGTTGATTGTGATGCTTCAATTATGAGGAAACATGATGTTTAATTAATATGTATGATCACTGATGTCCTATCACGCATTGGTTGGAGAATCGATTTTGCTTCAAAACGTTTATCTTTAATCCTCCAAGTAATATTTTCAAAATAACATTTTATTCTCATGGGAAATAAAACTACTCTTCTAATTTGTAGAAACTAAAGCTTATCTCCAGTAGAATTTGTCGCGGATTCTTATCATAGATAAAAGGCATGCTCGAATCCTAGATTTGTATAAATTTTGTGTTGGTGTATTGATATTCGTGTCAAATTGGGGCTACCCTTGGCCTAGTTAAGATGTGTTTGTCCTAATTTACTTGAGTGTTGGGAAACCCTTTGTTGGTAGCACTAGTCGAGGGGAGTTATCCCACCTATTTTCTTGCTCTGATAGGTCCTATTGAATTATTGCAGTCATTTTAATGAACCCGATGGTGTTAGTAAAAAATGGGAAAAGAAGAAGAAGGTGGGTTTCGTTGATGGTGACGGTACAAAATCAGAGTATAAAGGCCCTTCCTTTTTGGAGGAGTACTTCTCCTATTTAACCCCAAAATATGGGTACCTAACGGAGGATGGCCTCCGTGAATTTATGTTTAGATACAGTATTTTGAGCGATGTGATAGTGAGGGTACCGGTACCCGGGGAACAGCCTTCTCAGGCGAAAGAAAATAAGACCTGCCTATATACTGTCGTTTTTACTGGGTTTTACGATTGTTGTTGCGCTCTTTAATTCATGATATATTAGCTTTCTAAGCATATGTCCTAGGAAACTGAATGATAATTGATGGATAGTATTGCTTAGTGTGATATTAAGTTCCCGTTGGTTAGGCAATCTTGTATATTTGGCGGACCTTCTTGTTGTAGTTGATGTGGCCAAAATCAGCAAAGTCCCATTTTTTATATACGCAATTGACTGGAGTAAGGCGAATAGTTAAATTAATCATGTCAGATTAAACTTAAAACACATATTTTTGTTCGTATCTGGGAATCGGGAGCACGAGAGTACCATAATGAATCTCCAATTAGAAATACGGTAGAAGGAAAAATGTAAGAAAGAAACATCACATAATTGTGTCTCATGTGATCTAATGTTGATGTTAATAGATTTTTTTTCTTATGCTTGCAGGTGAAGGGAAACACCAGAAGTGATGCAAGGAAGGGTTACCATAGGTTACTGCTAAATCTGTTGATCATGTTATAAGCATTGGCCAATAATACTTGGGGTCAGGAGGCGTCGTCTTTATTTACACAAGTAAATTATTTAAGATCCAAGTTGTGGCACGTAGTAGAGTTAAATATTACAGATGACGAGAAGGTAAAAATGGTTGGAAGTGGGGAAGTGGCTACCATATAACGATTGCGGGCTCTAATGGAGAAAAGATACCGTTATTTTAATAGTGCGGGGGTCGGGCTAGCAGTACCTTAGAGTCGGAAGACTAGGGACGTGGAAGATATGTCACTCCCACGAGGTCACAACGAAAAAGGATGAGGAGATGCTCACTATTCAGGATGTTAAGGATGGAAGCCAACATGAAGCTACACAATCTGGGGAAAAAGTAGTGAAGGAGCGCGGTCGTCGCTTGTGTGAAGATTATGAGGAGATTTAGGATGAGGAATTCTCTATTTTGAAAATAAATCTCTTTGTTGTAAATGCAGTTTTGTTATCGCAACAAAAACTTAGTTTGGTGATGAGGATGAGAAAATTGAAGGCAATGTGTAAAAGAACAAAGGTGCTGAGGCGTCGTTCCCTGATGTGGAGCAAGAAAAATAGAAAGTTACTGAGGTGATAGTGTTGGAAGAGGCCAAGGTGGAAGGTCGGATACAACATGTTGGTGAAAGTAGCGGGATACTTGAGAAGATAAAAGAAATTTATGAAGACAATTGCGCGCCGGATGGAGAATTTTGTAAAGGGGGCAGGTGTAAGGTCGTTATATGTTAACTTTGTGCAAGGGGTGGGTGCAGGGTCCTTGTTTCTAAACATTCCTAGGCTAGACCTCACACCAACAAAGGGTCAAACGTTCAGGGCTACCCGAGGTGCTAGAGTGGCTGATGAGATTCCTCGTGTGAACATGGTGATGCACCGTGCGTCTATGCTCATGTTAAAGTAGCTCAAACGTTGTACAAATTTATCATTTTATAATAATATTCCTATGAGTGAGATTTTATAGCGGTAATCGAAGCTTGCTATCGAGGTAAATTGTGCTTACTTGTGTTTAAAAATTAAAAGTGCTAAAACAATTAAGTGAGGGTAGGATGTCTGACCACGGCATGTATGCAGATGCAAAATAATTCTATTGTGTTGTCTTCCTGACGCATGTCAAGTGCGGACTACAATGTGATGGATAAGTGGAAGCCCTATGCTATGTTTTTCGGGTCGGTAAAAGGTTTAACCACCAAGGTTTCTTAGTTAAAAATGCATACGGTTCAGCCAAGGAACGAAATGATCAAGCATTACAGGAAAATGATGGTCTTCGACGTGAATTGGCGTCAGGCACAAGTGTTCGTGACGCATGTGAGAAGAATGAAAATACCTTTACCATGAGTAGAGTGATGCTGATGTCGCAGAATAATGGTCTTATTAAGAGGAATGACGAGCTGCTGTCGTAGAGTGCTGGTCTGCTTACACAGAATATGGCCCTGAGAGGGTGGAAGAATAGTCTGAGCTTATCGCGGGGTTAACGGTGGAGAATGGAAGGTTAAAAGAAACTGTTGGCGATCTGAAGGTTAAGATGGAATGCCAAAGGAGAGAGTTGCTGAAAAAGCAGAGGCTAACTTAGAGGAGTGTGAAAGACAAGTAATGGAAGTAGTCATGAGGATGATGGAGGAAAATCAAAAGGAGACACTTGTAGAGCTGCTGAAGCTGAGCCCAAGTAAAAAATTAGGGATCATTGGCAAAATACGTTCATGTCAAAGAGCAATTAGCCATGGGGGTATGGCAATTCCTGCACTAGTACATCATCCAAAAGAACCGGTCGAAGGGTCCATCAATGTAGCCGCTGAAGGCTCTAAAGGAGGACGGGTTGACTATTTTACCCAATGCTTAATTGTGTGCATTATGAAGAACTTATGTTTGTATGGTTAGCCACTGGAGGTGTGGTGGTTTTAAGAGAATGCTTTGAGAACGATGATGAACGTATTTTGTTATGTAATTTGCAATGTTTATTAAATAGCTTGTGTGAGACATGCACCTCATCTTATTCCCGGGCGTGGCCGTTTTGACTCATCGCGTGACCTAAAAGGGCTTGGTACTTAATTAATTCGCTTATTAATACCAGTACAAGGTATTGGGCTTAGTATGGCCCTTACGTAGCCCGTAGGCGTGGCCAATCAGCCCATTCGTATTAATCGACTCAAATGGTCCAAGCTCAATATGGCCCCTTGCGTAGCCTGTAGCATGGTCATTTCCCGTTTGTAAAATTGTAAGGATGAAAACAACTAATAGAAAAACACATGAGTTGGTGAAAACGATAAAAATTCATTGAAGAAAAGATGAAGTATGATGCCTCGTTCAAAAACCCTCTTACACCATCAGGGAAAAAAATACATCTACAAATTACATAGCATAGTAATAGAGTTTTAAGTGACTTATATTCCAGGGGTGCTTCAAGGCATGACCTTCCGTGTCGGCAATGCGATAAGCTCCATGGCGTCCCTTGGAAATGATGATGTAGGACCCTCCCAAATAGGGCCTAATTTTCCAGTAGCCTTATCTCATGATCTTTGGAATTTGTTTTTTCATAACAGAGTCTCATAATTATAAAGTTCAGGGCTTAAGTCGTGAAGTAAAACATCCCTTAATCAGACTTCAATAGTTCTTTAATCACACACGTTCTTGTCACGATGCTCCTTTATAAAGTCGATATTAATAGCTCGTTTGGTGTCGTTAGTGGCCTCAGTATAATTAGCAACCGATGACTTAGGATTATGACTTCTGCCAGTACAACGGCTTTGATACCATAAACGAGCGCAAAAAGGGTTTGACCGGTTGTAGTTCGTCGGTTTGTATGGTAAGCCCATAAGACATCTAATAGTTTGTCTGTCTATTTCCCCTTAGCACCCTCTAGCTTCTATTTTATCATGTCTAACATCGTCATATTGGTGACTTCTACTTGTCCATTTCCCCGCGGGTGGTAAAGGGTGGAGAAGTGTTGGTCGATGCCATAACGCTTGGAGAATTTTGTGACCACAGAATTTTGGAACTGAGGGCCATTGTTTGTCATCAAAATTCGAGGAATGCCAAACCGAGACAAGATCAGATGATGAATAAAGTCACAGATTTCTTGGGCCGGAGTGCGAGAGAGGGATTATGTTTTGACCGACTTAGTAAAATAATCCACAACTACAATCAAGAACTGACGCTTTGCGATTGCCATCAAAAGTGGGCCAGCTAAATCGATGCCCCATTTATCAAAAGGGCAAGGGATGGTGGCAGAATGCATCGGCTCACTTGGTAAATGACCGGTATTGATGAATTGTTGACATGGGTGGCACTGCTAGAAACGTTTCTCGACATTATTTTCCAGTTCTGACCAGTAATATCTTGCTAAAAGAAAGCGCACAGTGAGGCTACGGTATCCGTAACATGCCCCAACATCCCCGGTATGCAAGCCACACAGAACTGTGGTAGCTTCTTCTTGACGTAGGCATCAGATCAATGGTCGTGTCGCACTATTTTGATAGATGAGATAGTCTAAAATACAGTACTTGGCTACACGTAGTTGTAGTGCCGGAGCGATAGCCTTATCAGTCGGGAGTGTACCCGAGCGGTGGTAAAGCAAATAAGTTTGTCTCCAATAATTGGTTTCCTCGATTATGTAGATGATGTCATGCGGGCTAAGAGTTTCAGTGGTTGGAAGCTATTGTAGAATGATAAGCAGATGTTCCCTTAAGATGCTGTTTTAGCCAATGCATTGGTAGCGAAGTTGTCAAAGCGGGGCACTTGATCATAGAAAACTTTCACAAACTTGGATTCATACTCTTTTAAGACCATTGGATAATTGCGGATCCCCTCTTTTTTGGCATCATAGGTACCGAAGGCTTGATTGACAACCATATTAATGCTAGCTTCGTGCCTACAAGACCCACCTCATAATCAACAACATTATTAGTTACTGCAAAGTTGAAAATGATGGCTTGTTCGATTTTTTCTCCTGTTGGTAGCCTTAGGACAATACTAACACATCCACCTGATATACTCGAGGCCCTATCGGTTTTAATGAACCATTCCATATGCTTGTAATCTAGTGAGGGTTCGAATGTGGAAGGATCGTCACGGGGTGAGGATAATTATTTCAGGAAATCTGTGATGACTTTCCCTTTGATCAAAGTGCGGGGTTCGAACTTGATGTCATACTCTCCCAATTAAATGCCCCCTTAGTCAGCCGGCCAAAGGTGTCAGGTGTTTGTAATACATTTTTAGGGGAAATAACATGCGGGCATTGATAGTATGCCAATAGAAGTAGGGACGCGACGATTATCAGACCCAAGGTTAGTTTTTCCAGTTTAATATGACTAGCTTCTGCGTCAAACAAGGTTTGACTGCTGTAGTATATTGAGGGTTGGATTCCCTCTGGGTGCTTTACCAAAACCACAATAACTAAAAAAAGGAGAAACACATATATATAAAAACAGAGGCTCATGTGCCATATGGGCAGATATTATTTTTGGCGATGTGAGATAGCTCTTTAATTCGTCAAATAGGTTATCATATTCCTCAGTCCATGCAAATTTTTAGCACCTCGGAGTACTTCGAAGAAGGGTTGGATCTTATCCAAGGCATTTGATATGAAACGAAATAATGCGCCCTACCACCGTCAAACATTAAACCTCTTTTTTATATTCTTTAGGGGTGCCATCTGGATGACTACTTCTAGTTGGATAGGATCAACTTCTATGCCTTTCTTGCTAACTATAAATCCCAGGAACTTGTCACTACAGAATCCAAGAGAGCATTTAACTGGGTTGAGCTTTAGATTTAACTGCCGCAAGACGCCGAACAAAGTTTGTAGAACCTCTGATCGTTTTGGTTTTAATGACCATATGATCAATATATGCCTCAATGTGGTGTCCTAAGTGGTCTTTGAAGATATTGTTCACAAGACATTGTTAAATGAAACCTGCATACTTTAAGTCAAACGACACTATAGTGTAGTACTAAAGCCTACGCTCAGTTTGGAACGTCGTGTGTTCCTCGTCAGACGGATGCAAATGAATCTGATTGTACCTTGAGTACACATCCATAAACAACAGGAATTCACAACCAGATGCCAAGTCGACTAACTGGTCGACATGGGTAAGCGAGAAAGCGTCTTTGAGATATGTCTGGTTCAGATTTGTTAAGTCCACGCACATGCGCCACTGCTTCCCTTTCTTCTTGACCAACACGAGGTTTGCAAACCATATCGGTTACCGAGCCCGTCGTATATGTCCAAGCTACCTTGGCACACATGGCCTCCTGTTTCTCAATGGAAAATGAACGACACTTCTGTTGTACAGGCTTAACATATGTATCTATCGCTAATTCATGGCAAATTAAATATGGGTCTACCCCCATATATCACTGGATTCCAAGCAAAATATCCAATTTTCTTCATAACAGTTCCATCAAAGAATGTTTAAAAGTGGGATTCAAATTTTTACCTAAATGCAAAGTATGGCCCTCGGTCACAAGTTCCTCAACTTTATCTATGGGAGCAATTTTGAGTTGCTCAATCTCCATTAGGTCATCCATAGGATCACACAAGAGGATTATTATACTACCTTCTTTGTACGGACCCTTGCCGGCTAATTGCTATTGTATAGGCTTGGTTGGGTCAACTGTCACTCCATAACAACTTGTAGCAGTCTACTAGCTTCTTTAAATGATACCAACCGCGTTTCCTACCGGGTACTTGATGCATTGCTATAAAGTTCAAGGAGTTCCCTCCATCTGGTGCATCCATGGTCGACCTATGATCGCATGGTAAGAGCTGGGGGCATCAGAGATGAGGAAAAACATCTTGAGTTCATTCTTGGTAGCCCCGTGTACTACTAAAGTGCGCTGGGTGGGCTTGTAGGACGACAACTCTAACATGCGATCATAACTAGATTTGAAGATTTAATAGTTGAGCTACCTCCATCAACTAAAATTCTGGTGACCGTCCCCACTGATGTCAAAGTTTACTGTTAACACGTCCTTGTACGGTGTGACGACCCCGCATAAATCATCATTAAAAGTAAGGTCGACTACAGGGTCGCGATAGTTATTGTAGGATGAACCCTCAATGGCATGTACTTCGTGGTAAATTTTTGTCCTTTTGTTAGATTTTGGGTTGCTGCATAGTAGAGTTTCTCCCCCGGAGATAGTGAACGCTCACTATTGTTTGCCTTTGTCCACCCGTTTGTCTTCCCAGGACAATTCATCGTTGACCAATCGAGGTTCTTCCCTTTATTCAGGCTGGAGATGGTGATTCTACTGCTTAACAAACTGGATGAGCTCACCATCTATCAACCTCTGAATATCCTCTTTAAGCTGCCAACACTCATCAATTGGGTGACCATTATCATTATGGTAAGAGTAAAAATGTTTGCTTGACAGTTTGTGGTTGAGGCACTCATAATTCGAGTGGGTTGGTACCTTGTCCTTCCCTTTGTCTGGTCATAAATAGCTGAGATGGTTTCGGTTAAAGGGGTAAAGTGTCGAATCAGGTTTTCATAGTGCGTTGGTCGGCGACTACTAGTACCACGGGAGCCCTCACGCCAAGGCCCTTTATAAAATTTTCTCCTGTCATACGATCCTCTTTTAGGGCCAGAAGGGTGTCTTTTTGGCAAAACCCCCTTCCTAGTATCGTCCACTCGAATAAATTGATCCACTTGGGCCAAATATCATGAATAAGGCTCGGTAGAGCATGACATCATTCGGGTTAAATATCATCATCATATTGTGAAACTGCTCCAAGTGCCTTTCAGGATCCCCTATACCATCGTATCTTCAATTCTGAACGGGTCAAAAATTCTGGGGAGTTGGGCTTCGAGGATCTTTTACATAAATATAATTGTTTAAGGACATGGCAGACTTGAGCATATTGCAGGTTCTCATTCTCTTGAGTCCTCTTTGGGACGTCTAGTTGCACATCTTGCCGTGGTTCATCCTCTCTGGATTGTCTTTTGCCATTGCTTTCACCTTCTCCTTTTTCTTTATCTTCACGCTTAGAAGATAGGTCCCATCGATTTTCCCAACTGACATCAACCCCTAAACGATTCCCCCCACGAATATTTCTCCACATCCTCGCAGTTAATGCGGGCAGGGCATCATTTAGTTTCGCCATGGTTGCTTTCGCTGCTTGCTCCTTGGCATCTTGGTTGCGAGCTATCCTCTGTTGTTCCTGTTGTATTTGTTGAAGCTGTTATTCAAGCTGTTATATCGTCAGTGTGATTGCCAGGTTGCCGACTACTACTTTTAGTACGATAGGGCCCACGACGTCTACAGGTACAAGCGGTGCGATCTCTGGCTCGGTTATAGCTGTTGTTGACCAAGTTGGGGTTCTACTTCAACGTGATTTCTTTATGAAATCTCCAGGTTGTTACCAGTGATATGAGGCAACTGGATCTCTTAGTCCACCTGATCCGTCGTAAGTTTTTGGTGATCCGTCGACTCATTCCGCTCCAGAACTTCCCTTTCAAGCCCTGATCGTGTTACTACCATGGTCAAAGAATCTCACTACTATGTATTTTGTTAAGGGAAAATATAACTAATAATCTTCCAAGTGGTCATTTTATTAATCGAGGATGAAAAGATGAATATTTACATAATCGCGTTTACGAAGCAGTTTTATTTTTCCACTGATTACATAATTCCACTAATCTCGATAGTGAACCAATATTTATGGTAATGAACATATAATCATGGTCATTACTCTAATCGCAGTACGTTACGTATGTCGTGTAATCAACAATCCCTTTAATAACTGTCGATTTCGTTTATGATATCTTTAATAGTCATTGTCGATGACTAAGCTTTTAAGACATCGGTAGATGCACGTTGTTCCGTGATGGAGGTCTGCTCGATTTCTGTATTGGTCTAGGCGAACCTCGGTTTATTTTCATAAGATGACATCGACGTCACTCGTTTGGATCTCAACACGGTTGCTAGTGATGATCTTTCCTGATAGTTTACAAGCTGTCTTATTATGATGTCGATACCCCTCAATTCGATGTTAGCACTTTTCTACTGTGTGTTTGTATTACTTATAAGCCGCCTCTGTTTCACATAAGAAACCCTTCAATTTGGTGTTGCTTATGTGCCTATCTTATTTCCATATGTTTAGACATTTCTTAATCAATTAGTTGATGAAGATATCCTTGTTAACAAGTAGCACATGTGCTCATTGGTCCATTAGTGACCTTTATTGTAATTGGATTCATATATCAAAATCTTATTCGTGTGGTTCTAAATAGAATTATCATCTATGTTGAAAAACGTTAACACGTAATATTATAATCTTTGGCATACTTAGTTTTTCTCTTTATAATTTATTTATAGAATATCTCTTTTCTATGTGATATCCCGATTGGTTTGAATCCTCTGAAGTGTCTTAATCCAATTGAACATCGTTATTATCTAATTTATATATTGATGTTATTGTTTAATTTTTTTATAAACACATAATCAAATATATTTAATTTAAACTAAATTTATTTTGAATCATATTAAAAAAACATAATTTTTTAAAACTCATCCACGGACAATGAAAGTCTGGGTCCAATTCAAACCAGACAAAAAAACTACAGTCGAGGTAACAAGTAAGGATTTCAACCCAAAAACGTCTATGTTGTTTACCTTACATCTTTAACATGGCTATAATATTTATTTTTTCATTTTTTAAAAAAATAATACAAATTCCAAAATTAGTGTAACAAGTAAGGATTTCAACCCTAAAAGTCCATATATGTAGCGACCATCCGGGTCAAATAAAGTATTGCTAGAAAACACCGAATTAAAAATGAGATGTTGGATAACAACATATGATTTTGCCCTAGACAGTCGAAATCATGTGGTTATTGACCAACATCTATTTCAAAATTATATGATATATCCCATCATATATTTTCGATAAAAAGTATAAAAAAGTATATATTTTGGATATTTTTGTTTCGCGAAAAAATAAAGTATCTCACTCATAATTTGGACACGTTGGTTATAAAGATGTTGTATGTTAAAAGTTTTTAGGTTATTTGATATAAATTTAGTGTTTGAGATATTTTCGAATATAATATTTTATTGATTATATTGGTTATCAAAATAAAATAGAAGAATCTATGCTTTTAGTAGACCATTTGTAAGCATTCATGAATTTTGCATATTATACTAAATTGGAGCTTAAAAATTGGAATAACACACAAATAATGTTATTTGTTTGTGTTAGCTAAAAAAATTACGGGAGGAAAACACAAGAGTTGTACAAGATTATTTTCATGCGAGATATCCAAAAAATCTAAACAATGACGTCGTAAAGATATTGTTAAGAGACGATCCCGATGCACACATGAATTCTATTGGCTTCTTAAACTTAAAACTCATCCGATTGGACTTGAATTATGTATCTGTAAGTTTTATGCCAAAAAATAAAAACGACCCATTACATTCTTTAAAAAACGCCTAAGAGTGGGATACATAAAAAAGACGAAGAAGAAACCGTGAAACTGTTTTTTTTTTGTTCACACTCTAACAATTTAGTAGGTATGAGAAATATAAAAACCAATAATGCGTCCAACATATCGTAATATTTATAATGCAAGATATAAATATTATACATTGAAAATATATGACTAATTGAAGTTGCAATTTTTGTTGGAAAAAACTGAAAGAAATTTACTATGTCGAATGACATAGCACGACATTTCAATGGTATCAAGTTATCACATATTTGTTTTTTTGCACATCCGATATCCATAAAATTGTTAGAGACATTTTCGTATGTTCAAATTACGTGTAGGTATAAATTTCATTGTTTGAAATTGGGTTGTTAACGAGTATAATATTTCATAGTGCATTTATCTTTATGGGTATAGAAAAGTTTCCCAACTACACTGCGACGTTAATTTGTCTTGGGTTGCTCATGAAAGAAAATAGGAGCGAATTATCGAATTCTATGACATATATGGACTTAATATTAATAGGCACAACCAACTATATATTTCTAGATGTGATACACTTTTAATGCAAGTTACACATAGATAAAAAATATTATAGCCAATACAAATAAATTATTCTAACAAGGAAAGGCATCTGATGAGTTTCTTGCGAACTTGGAATATATTATTTTCTTCGAAAATCGATTTAGTGTTGTAGTAAAAGACTATTTTGATTTCCTTTTAAGACTCTCATATTACCTCTCATTATATAATAAATGCATTATTGTACTCTCGAAGCGATTGAATGCATCATGTCAAGCCAGGATCGACCCAAAATAATATTATAAACAGAGGGTTGTCAACTAATATAACCAAGGTATTCCTCTTTTTCTTAAACACCATTAGCCAGATGAACATCGGCCCTGCAATTCACCTAAAATCTTGGAATATTCCCATGTGAAGCTAACCATTGTGATATCATACATTCGGTAAATAAGGAATTTTTTTATTCTATCAAGTGTGTATTTGAATATTATATTGGTTGAGATGCTCGTATCAACCATAACTTTCATTAATTCATCACTGATAATACAAGCAGTGATGAGCACAACATCCTGATGAAGTCTGGCCACTCCTTGCAAATAATCGTTATTGAAGATCATTAGTGGGGAAGGAGCTTAGTGTAGGTGAGAAGAGGTTTATTCTTTGTACTGGTACTTCAGTTCAAAAGCATGTTTATTATTTGAAGTGTTAGCGAATCTTGACAACTAGTTGTCTCCGGTTATGGTCACCACTCTATCACGTTTAGGTTCGAAATCAAGATAACCATCCTCTTGATCCTCATAAATTTATTTAGGTATATCTTAAATAACGACTGTCCGTTCGTCCCTATACTGAACTAATGGGTCCTTGTCCTCTCGGCCTCAGCATATGGCTTGGACTTAACCTCTATTTGGACTCCATAAGACATCCCTTCAACAAACTCACTTAACTTTCTATCTTTAATAAATCTTTGGATTCATCCTCTTAAAGTTTTTCAATTTCTGGTGTAAATGGCCAATATTATTGCTATACTTGTAAACCTTGTTGGCGTTCATTTCCTTTATTGACGTGAGAATATAAAAATTATTTCGAAAGTGAGCAAATCTTTTAGCTTTCTCATAGATTGTAACAATGCTTAGTATAACTACCTTCATTCCCCTCACCTCACATTTTCCTACAACCATCCTAAACTCTCCTCGAAGAATTTTCCTTTGTAAGACTTGAAAATCTTAACTTGGTAGATATGGGAGTGGTCGAGATCACTTGAGTGACCGATTGATGCTAAATAGGGATAATGATCATGTGGTAAGGTGACATCGTTGATAGAAGTTGGCGATTCGATATAAACCTTAAACTGATAATTTCCTATAACTTAATATTTGATACAACTTGATCATGTAAATACCTAAAATATAGATCATTCCGCTTCATTACATCTTATGCTAATAAACCGAAAAAATAACTTGCCTGAAAGAAGTACATGTCACAACCTCACAACAAAATTCTCAAGGTTATATGTACAAAACTCCGAGTATGATCCTTCGTCCTCTCATTCCAATCATGGTTGTAGTACATAATGTAGTAACCAACTTATTTATGAATTTATTACCCATAAATTAATCTCTGAATAATAAATATATTGTTACAAAACTTCACAATGATATGAAAAGTAATTGATTGAACCATGTAAGAGTACTTCATTTGGAAGTCATAGAGAAAGCTCCGTAGAGTTAACAATCATCCATGCTAAAGTTGAGTATTATATTTTAAACTTCTTAATATGATATATTGGATGTATTGACCCACCATCTGTTTTATATTTTATACTAATCAATATTTCGAGGTAATTCACGAGCCAAAATCTCAGGTATAAAAAAATGCTTGATACGTTAAGCATTTGAAGGTACGAGAGACCCTCGATAACAGCATTTCACTGTAAATATTAATATGAGCAATGGTAGATTATGAGGAAGACTGGTAATGACCTGGGAAGTATGGATTTGGGTCTTAAAGAGGTTGGAAATAAGAGTTTAGATGGTACCGTCCAATTCCTAAAGTCATTCCCTAAGCTAGGTTCACAATTGGAGGATGATGTTAAAAATGTTGTTGCACATGTTGTGGAGAGTTGCATAAGGTAATGCTGAGGTTGTGGATGATGTTACATAGGCTGTTATGAAGGTTACATAGGCTGAGGCTCATCACGAGCCACAAACGAATCTTCATCAATGTTAACTCGCCTAACCTCGAACCTTACTCATGGAGGTCATGGGCTCATAATCTCTAGTGTACCTCGAAAGTTTGTTATCAACAGTGTATGAGCTAAACAATCCTCTTCTAACTGTGTTTGGAGGGACATAAGATCAAGTAGAATGCTAGAGCTCTGATATGCCTCGACCCCAGTTGGGACCTCAAACTCATTAAAGTTTCCTATAACTTGAATGTGAAGTAGTGATAACTAGTGACTTTTTGTTGATACTTTTGAAATAGTATCAGATGAGGGGGTATCCACCAACTGATAAGTTAGAGGGTATTCAAGCAGAGGGAATTAATGGAAGAACAAAATCGACACCAAACTGAACTAATTATAAGATAGACTCAAGTTGTGAACAAGGACAACGATGATTTTAACATCGTCAAGGCCCATCCGAAAGTCAAGACCCATCAACAAAATATAATCAGAAGGATGGTTAGAGGGCGACAACCATGGCAATCCTAATCAGAGTGAGCAAACGTCTTACCGAGCAGGGTGTAACAAGAACGAGGACGAGAAATAACGACCAGATCTTTACTAAGGCAAGAGCTGAGCGGAGGACATAACTGAGCAGAAAGATAGAGAGCTGAGCAACGCTTGGTTTGTAGCGTGAATAAGACCAATCGAGGACTCAAAAATAGTTAAAGAAATGGTTAAGCAACATTAACTAACCAGTCAACCCACTAAAGTAATGGTCATAACTGAGGCTCCACTAAATAAATGTAGTGCTATGTGCATTGCTAATAGAAAAAGATATTGAGTAAATATTTGTAAACTCCCAAAAAGAGTATAAATAAGTAGATAAATAAAACATAATTTAATTTCTCTTCTCTGATTAAAAAGTTTTCTACTTGACATTTTCTTTGTTAGTTTTTCCTATAACATTTATAACTTACTACAAAAATAAAAGATATCAAAACCTTATTATAAAGAAATCAGTATATCGATTTTGTTTGCCAAAATCGATAGTTCTCTATTAGTCAAAATCGTTATCCCACACAACAAAGAAAACAAAACTCAATTTTTATCAAATTTGTTATAAGTATACAACGATAAATGTGACAAATGAATCCAAAATGTAAAAAATCTGGTTCGAACAAAGATCGAGATTCTCCAAAAATGGATTTGGTTTGAACAAATATCTATAAAAATATAATGTAATAACGGTTCGACGACTATTTAAGGTTTTTAGGAAGCTCGATGCTATTCTAATGAGATTCATTGGTTCGACAATCAAGAATATGGTAAACCGAAAAAAGGCGTTGTCAAAGTAGGTATGTTTCTTTCTTTAAAATTTAAAATTTTAGTTGTGAACATGTTTTTTTTTTTTCTAAATTAAAAGTGTCATCAGACAAGCTTATTTGGTGGAGGGTATTTAGGATATTATTAGAAAATTGGATATTAATTTTGAATTAAATACAAAAATTATATTAAATAGGTATGATACTAAAAAATAGCGTACGATAATTTTGCTCACCATTCTCTCATTTTTAATTCGTTCAATTTATTTGTTTAAATTTATTTAAATTGTTTAATATATTTCCATCCAACAATCTAGTAATTTGAATTATTTAATTGATTTAACATAATACCATTAAGTTATTAGAGTATGATGATAACAAAAATAAAAAAATTGGTCTTCCCAACTCTTGATTTGTCAATAAAAATAAAACAATCAACATCTACCATCTTGGTCAAATTTTTATCTTCTATTTATTAATAATTAATTGGTTCATAATTATCAAACAAAAATATTTATAATTCAATTTTTATTTTTTGATATTTTTTAAAAATGTTTTCAATATATTTAAAATTGAATTTTGAATTAGTCTACCAAATTACTATTATGTCCTTTCGATCCATCAGTAACATAACACAAAATATTTTTAATTCTTACAAGAGAAAACTACTCATAAGTACCTTCTAAAGTATGTAATACCAAACTCGTACCCAAAAATTGGTAGTTTCATAAAGTACCTAAACTTAGAAATTGGAAAAAAATACCATCAAGATTATAAATAGGTTCAATTAGGTTGAAATCCATTTTTTTCTCTTCTAAGCCAGTCTTTTGGGTTCATTTTCCCTCTCAAATTTCATAATCCTATTTTTGAAGAGAAAGGAAACAGAAACCAATACTACAGACCCGTAAACCCACCTCTGAAACAGAAACTCTTACTTTTGGCCTTAGAACCGTCGATGATCGTTCGTTAGTCCGGCCACCACTGATTACAGTAACTGACACCAATTTCGACGCCAGAGTAAGTGTTTTTTTTGTCGGAGGTCTAGTTACTAACTGTTTAGAGAAGCAGAAGTAAAGTGGTTACGTTTGCCGGAGTACAATTCATATTCAGGTTTTCTTTTTTTTCTGATTTCATCTAGTACACTTCGTGGGTTGTCTATGAACTTAATTTATGGGTTTGTTTTTTATTTATGGGTGTTGATGGTTGTACTTTTTTCGCCGATATTAGTTTTTGTTGCTTAGTATTGGTTCAATATCGATGTTTTGTAAGTCTGGTTAGGGAATTCTTGAGTGGGTATCGAAACCGTAGGTAGAGGTTGGTTCGTGGTTGTTAGGTTGATTTGGATGGTGCTACTTGTTTCGTGACTGTTAGTTTTATTTCTGTACGTAGAGGATGCTAGATTAGTTTTAGAGCTGTAGGTATGCGATGCTAGATTAGTTTTAGATCTGTAGGTAGATGATGCTAGATTAGGTAGAGGATGCTAGATTAGTTTTAAGACATTTCTAGATAACACCATAGATGGTAATGCTAGATAGGTTTTGTCATGCTAGATTGTGAGTAAATGCTATATTAGTTGTAAAACATTGCTAGATAAGACCATATATGATAATTCTAGATTGGTTTTATCATGATAGATTGTGAGTAAATGGTAAATTAGTTTTAAAACACATGTTCATCGTTTCTAAATCTACACTAATCTCGCATTTTTGTGGCCTCATTTATCTTGCTTGATAAATATAAAAAATAGCATCCCCTACAGCAAAAATTGCATCCTCAACCTGTCATACTGAAAACTAGCTACACAATACAGCTTGTTTATAACTTAGCAATCAACATAAAAACATGAAACACAAAATTACATTGCATCGTACAAGTTTGAATCAATAAAATGTTGTCATATCTAGCAATGTTATGCAACATACTACAATCTAGCAATTTCATCCAATCTAGCAAAGTCTTATCATATCTAGCAATGTTATGCAACAGACGATAATCTAGCAATATGGTACAAAAATTATAATGTCATATTCAGCATGGTCATATCTAGCAATCATGGTCATAAAATTAACACATAAATCGCAATGTCATAAAGGTAACACATAAATCGCAATGTCATTTAACTATTAAAAAAACACGAATCATCTTCATCTACCATCTCGCATCCTATTTCTGCATCTCTAAAAACTGTAACGAGGCTACTAGAAAACGTAGAAGACTAGGAAAATATTATAAAATCAATTGTGGACACACTTAAACGTATTTATAACTTATAAATCAACTTTTTCAAGGTCTGACAAAGGTTATGGACGGTGGTTGTTATGCTGGTGGCTACCGGATTGATCACCGGAAGAGTGGTTTTTCTGAATATCAGGTTCTCAGATAGAGAGAGAGAGAGAGAGAGAGAGAGAGAGACCAAGCTCTAGCGGGGTCTAGGATTTGCATCATCCTATTTATGACGTGATCTTGGACGTGTTGCCTGTAACCGCTGATGGTGCTATCTATTAAGGAGAGTTTTCTCGTGAGCTCGTCTTCGGTACCAACCTCATCATTAGGTTTGATCTTTAACGTACTCCAATAAACATCACACTCATCTTTTCTAACCGCCCTTCCTTTTTTATAAATCAAAGCTAATTCGCATGCACATGGTAAATTATGAGTTGTCCTTATAACACACCCACACATTCCAAGAGTGAACCATATTTTCAAGGCCGTTGCGAGATTTGTTTCTATTAATTTTATAGCCGTACATGAAAAGTTCACCTTTGACATCTTTGTAGATAGTTTTGTTAGGCCCCCTTGTTGAGTTTCCTCGATGATACCTACTACGCTCGAATGATTCGAAAATATTAGAGTGTTGAGCGGTAAGCAATGCATGAACATTTTTCCAAAATGGCTCAAACGTGTATAGACTACTACCAATTGTCCGCTTGAGCCTTGACTGAGCACTCTCTGCCCTATAACGTGAGATAAAAGAAGGAAGAAGTTTGCCATAGTCCTTTAAGAAATTTACTCCACCGGGTGAGCAGTCTACATTGAAAGAAGTTGGAGACAAGGACGTTGAGACCCTGCTGCAAATGAACCACATGCGGGTGCCCTTAAAATCGATACATTGGGGGAAATTGAACTGTTGGTCGAGGTGCCCATTGATGTTACGTTGCAACTGGTGTGCCAAAACGGGGACTATTCCTCTATTTCCCGATGTCTAATATTACATTTTGAATAGCTAACCCCTTTTTTTTATTGTTTTTTTCCACTAGACTTATGGTGGTGATATTGATGGAAATGTATGAAACAATGTATCTGTTAGATTTTGTTGATCAAAGTGCTTGGTAGGATCGAAGTGAGATATAATTATTAGTTATGTGAGTGGAGATTTATAAATTTGTGAAACATTTGGTGACTTAGCATATCATTACAAAATCGGGCTCAATATGGCCCATTCTGTAACCGTGGTAGGGCATGCCTATCCGTTTATTCGTGGGAGTGACCGATTCGACTTAATGCGTGGCCTTTACAGGCCTCGTTTATAAACAGTTCAATATTAATATGGGTACAAGGTATTGGGCTCAGTGTGGCCCTTTATGCAGCCTCAATGGGCGTGGTCAATTAGTTCGTTCGTATTAATCGATTCAATTAGTCTGGGCTTAATACGTCACTTGCTTAACCCGTAGTAGTGGTCATTGTCTCATTCACATTTTGTAAGGAGGGAGAAAGATATGAAAAACACATAGATTGGCAAAAACAATACAATTCATTGAAGTAAACATAGTCTGATGCCTCATTGAAGAGCGCATCAATAAATTACACAGCTGGCGATACAATTTTAAATTACTTATATTCCAACGATGTTTAAAGCGTGAACATCTTTGTTAGCGATACGGTAGGTCCCATGGTGTCCCTTTTAGAAATGATTTTGTAAGGGTCCTACCAATTGGAGCCTAACTATCCAGTACCTTTATCACATGATCATTGAAATATTTTCTCCATAATAAGGTCACTGATTTGGAGAGTACGTGGTCGTAATCATGAGTTAACACGTCCCCTCATCAGCTTTTGTATTGCTCTGTGGGTACTCGTGTTTGATGGCGATGCTCTTTGATAAGGTCGATGCTGATAGCTAGGTCAGCTTCATTGGGGATCTGAGGGGAATTGGACACTCTATGGGTTGGGATAATGACTTCTGTCGGTATCACCATCTTTATACCGTAGATGAGTGCAAATAGGGTCTCGCCAGGTTTTGTGCGCAGAGTGATGCGGTAAGCCCCCTACCACAAAAGATAATTTATCAGGTCACTTCCCATTGACGCCCTACAGCTTCTTCTTGATGCCAACTAACACCGTTTGATTGATCACCTCGACCGACTCGTTCACTTGCAGGTAGTAGGGGGTAGAGAAATGTTGTCGAATGCCATATCGCATGGGCAACGTTGTGAGCATAATTTTTTTGAATTAGGGGCCGTTTTTCGTTATTAGCACACAAACCATACCAAACCGAGCGAGTATATTGATAACGAAATTCCCACCACCTAGTGGACTAGACAAATAACCGAGCAGAGGGAAGTGGAAAAAGTATATAATAATATTGAGCCAAGTTGGTTATTATATAAACATGCAAAGGATCAAGGCTACGTATATTAAAAAGTCAAGTACTACATCACTAAGGCCTAACCGAGAGACAAAAGCAAGTTAGTAAGATAACCGAGGGCATAACATATGGTAATAGTTAGGGAAATAATAACGAAGTGAAGTTAGGCTAAACAGACGCCTCGCTGGTTAAACCAAGCATGAATAAACAATAGAGGAATATTCAGACCTTTACCGAGCAAGGATAAAGTTGAGCGATGACCATAACCGAGCAAAAGAAACAAGGATGAATGACTTGGATGAGCAAAGCAGACGACACTAGCTGAGGTCGATTATAAAAAACCAACAACTAAGGAAATTGTTAAAATCCACGTTGAATAAGTTGGTCAATCCACTTAACGCATGAAGACTAAAGTAATGGCCGTGAATTTATGGTCCATATCATAAATATTAGTCTGTGTGGTAAATTAGTGGTGTTACGTATTAAATAGTTATTCGAAACCGTTAAGAGAGTCTATAAATATGCAGCAAAACCTAATAGAGAGAATTCTCTTTTTCCTTGATAAATAAAAATTATACTTGTTATAACTCTTGTAATATTTTCCTATAACAAATGGGGGGGGGATTCCGAGAACCGAACCTAGGAAAAAAATATATTTCTAAAACTAGGATTCTCTAACCATAGTAGTAACAAGATCAGGGATCAAGAGGGACGTTCATGAACCGGGCAGGACGACAGACCACCGAAGAGCAGTGGTAAACCCACCAGTAGGACAAGATCGGTTACCTCATGCTACAATCACCAACGACGATCTGGCATCGATAACACTCATTGAAGTAGCACCCATATAGAGCAGCCAGCCACCACAACCAAACCAAAGTTTGTACCACTTACACCATAAAATACAGTGTTCCATATCCTGTAGGAAGTGGTGGGCGGTGAACCGGAAGCTAAGATGGCAGTCTAGCAGCTCGAACAAAAGCTCCAACACTTACAACAAGAGCAACATAGGGTGGCTTGTGAACAAGATGCTATAGAACAAGCCATGTATACACACCGGGTTAAATGATGTAATGAACGTGTTTACGGCTAAAATTCGGGGAACCAACCGCACAAACCCTGAGTCAGGACCTGATGCTAGTCGTGCAAATCAGGGAGACCGTTCCTCCAAGCGTGAGGACAAGAGGGAAGGGTAAGGAAAAAATGGATGCAAAAGACGCACCCATGTAGGAGGTAGAGCCCCACGCTTCTAAAAAGGCTAATGAGGTCGAGGTTGCCCAGTATAATCAAATACGACCCAAACCGTCCACCTATGTAGTCAAGGAATCTTAATTTGTGGAAAAAATCCTTGAACCACAACTCCCCAGAAAATTCGACCCATTTAGGATGGAAGCCTATGAAGTAACAGGATATCCAAAATGATATTTGGAGGAATTCTGCAACATGATGATGGCTTTTAACCCCGATGATGCGATGCTCTGTCAAGCTTTGTCTATAACCCTTAAGGGTAATGCAATAGACTGGTTCAGTAGTCTACCTAAATGATCCATTTATGATTTGCAGTTTATGGAGAGCTTTCAGAGAGAGATTCGTAGGCAACAAGGAACTGTAACATGAGCGAGATTCAATCATGAATCTTTAACAAAGAAAATGTGACTCATTAAAAAGTTATGTTTAGCGTTTTGTCCATTGTATGAATGTTTTACCAGATTTAGAAGAAAATATGTTTGTTGTCTCCTTCAAGAAAGTTCTCGAACGACGAGGGGAGCTCTATGCTGATTTAATCTAATTTCTGACTGAAAATATGGGAGATCTGTTGGCTTGAGCAGACACATTTATCCGACTAGACGACCACAAGAAAGGCATTTCTCATAACCGAAAGGAAGGCATCCAGACGGTTTGTAGGGATACATTTTGACAACCAATAGATTTTGATAATCCATCCAGACGGTTTGCTTTGCTAACCGATGCCATCTCAGTTATTTAAGACCGAACTAAGTTGATAATAAGTTATAATCCGTCGCGAGTGATGAGTGCGTCGGGTTTTAAATGGTCAAACATGTTCTTTTGCTCCTACCGTAATGACCATGGTCACTCCACTTACGAATGCTGGAAGCTCAAAGAAGAGATACAAAGGTTGATAGATAAAGAGAGTTTGCCCAATTCGTCAAATAGGAGGATCGTCGTCAGCAACTTGACCAGAGGGAAGAAACCTGCCAGATCAATGAAGAAAAGCCCTGTGAGGATAAGCGAGCAGGTAAACATCAGTGGTTGTTTAAGCATCACGGGAGGATATTCTGAAATAATCAGCAGTTTAAAGGATAAGAACAACGGTGTTTCTCAACCACTGCTCATTATAGCCGGAGGACAATATGAGGTAGCTAGCAACTCAATATCATATAGTCAGGACTATGTGTCATCGCTATTCACTATCATCGAAGGGAACTCCAAGGCAGCTCGTGACTCAAAACCCAACAAACGAACAAGGGCCGACCATAAGGCTCAAGCAGTTGAGATCTCATCTTATCAAAACTACCGGGTTCTTATCGTTGATCTCAGATTTATAGATGATGACTTGAAGGGGGTTAGCACGCCACATGAGGATGCATAAACAGTAAACTTAGATATTGGGCGAGTGATGGTAAGCCAGGTCTTAATAGATGGAGAGAGCTCATAAATATAATCTTCAAGGCCAGCTACGACCGCATGCATGAGGTGTCACCCTTCAAACCCCCAACATACCTTGGTAGGATATGAAGGCAAGGCCTCCCAATGCGTGGGAGAGGTTGAGTTAATGGTTAAATTCGGTTATGAGGCTACTAAAAAAGAAAAACAAACATCGTTCCCAACCCTTACAATGCAATTGTCGGGAGACCTTGGCTCCATTAGGTGGAAATAACCCATGCACATTCAGAAAATGCATGAAATACCCAGTAGGAAATACGGTTGGGATCATCCGAGGGAGTCAGAGGACTGCTAGAACGTGTTAACCTGAAAAAACCTCTCCAATAGCAATTAACTAGACGAGGGGTGCGTGATGACAAAGGCTGAACACGAGCTTCGCCTGATCCAGTTGACGATCCTAAAGTGACATAGTAGCCTAATGCAGACCACCCAAACTCAGTTGAAGAATTGGTGGCACAAGGTTGCACTCTACGGTAGGTAAAAATCTAGATTCTATTTTTAAGCAGTTACTAATTGAAATGTTAGGAAGAAACTTGGATGTTTTCGTATGAGATGCTAGCGCTGTATCAGGGGTAGAACCTTCTGCTATTCTCCATGAGTTTACAATTGATTATTATGCCAAGCCCGTTCGACAGAAACGACGGTCATTTTCTGTTATGAAGCAGGCGGCCATAACTGTGGAGGTGGATAAGCTATCACGGCTCAGACATATACGACGAGCTTAGTATCCAGTCTGGTGGCGAACCCGATATTAGTAAATGTGCATTGATTTCGCCGACCTGAATCAAATATTCCCTAAAGACGCATTTCCTCTACTCTGTATTGATTAGTTGGTAGATTCGGCATCAGGTTGTGAATATGTTTCTTTTATAGATGCTTACCATGGATTTAATCAGATTTTCCTCAACTCGTCTGACAAAGAGAACACAACATTTCAGGCGAACGCGGTTTGTACAATTATACCGTGATGTCATTCGGTCTATAGAACACATGATCCACATACCAACGTCTGGTGAATCACATCTTCAAAGATCATTTGCGAAACCAAATGGAGACATACATAGATGATATGATTGTCAAAATGCACACAACCGATCAACAACTAGAGGTGCTCCAAACCGTGTTTGACCTTTTATGCCAATTTAATTTAAAGCTTAACCCAGTGAAATGCTCAGTAGGCGTTACGTAGTGGTAAGTTCAAGGGATACATAGTGAGTCAAACGGGCATCGAGACCGACCCCACCCAATTACAAGAAGTTGTACAAATGGCGCCACCAACAAACGTGAAAGAGTGTCTTACATGACGGTTAGCATCACTGTCACTTGTTATCTCTAGAGCATCAGATAAAGGTTATCCTTTCTTTGAGATTTTGTGAGGAGATAAAATATTCGCGTGGACAGAAGAATGTAATACAGCCTTTGAGGCACTAAAGAATTATCTCACCTCACACGAAATACTCTCAGGCCCGGTAGTAGGTCAGACTTTGCTTTTATATTTGT
Source organism: Limnanthes douglasii subsp. nivea (assembly GCA_036936605.1). Classification (NCBI taxonomy): domain Eukaryota; kingdom Viridiplantae; phylum Streptophyta; class Magnoliopsida; order Brassicales; family Limnanthaceae; genus Limnanthes; species Limnanthes douglasii. Next base: position 1,640,259 of record JAUPFV010000001.1, read on the forward strand.
CCGCTTCCCTTGCTCTCTTAGTGTAATGTTAATTATGGAACCAGATGTTCTTCGATGACCTATTTACTACACCAGCGAAACTCTAGATGGCGCCGAGACCAGGTACCTTAATTTAGATTAACTAACGCTCGACTTGGTAGTCGCAGCATGAAAAATGTGCCCCTATTTTCAATGGTATACAATTATTATCCGAACGTTGTTTCCCGTCAAAGTCGTGCTCCAAAAACCCGACGCATCTAACAGATTGAATAAATGAAGCATTGAGTTAGGAGAATACGATATCAAGTTTGAACCATGCACTACTATCAACAAACATGCCATTGTTGATTTCCATACAAAATTTTCCTCGCATCGTGCAACAACCCTTTCAAACAAAATTTTGCAAAAACCCGAGTAGTTAGAGTGGATATCAAAAATAGATGGAGCCTCAAGTACAACAGGAGGTGGGCGGGAGTCATCCTTAAACCACCAACAAGAGAGGATATTCGCTAATAATTTTGTTTTAATTTCCCTATAACCAAGAACATAACGGAATATGAGGCAATAATTTGTGGAATGAAGTTAACATTAATATGTGATGTTCACATTCTCCACATCCGTTCAGACCCACAACTGATCAATAATCAGGCGAACGGTACTTACGATGTGAAGAAGGAAGTTATCCGCGGGTATCTAACATCACTCAAAGAATATGAGTCCAAATTTTCCACAGTTGCATACGACCAAATACCTCATTAAGAAAAATATGTAGCCGACACTATGGCCAAAAGTGCGGCCCTAGGAGAACACCCACTTATGCTCATGCACCAATTACGAACTACAAAAACTTTACTTAAGATCGAACTGTTTGTATAATCGATCACACGATAGAGTAGACACAACCTTATCTCATATATCTCCAATATGGCCCTCTACCAGCTGATAAGGTGGCCGCCCGATCACTCCAACTGAAGGCAACCAAATACTATGTACTGGATGGTGTCTTATACCGAAAAAGTGGCATGTAACCCCTGCTCTATTATCTTGATAAAACAAGGCTACTTTGGTTTTACATGACCTACATTTGAGGGATGTTGCGGCACATTGTGGATGGCGCACCTTATTCGAGGTTTTTTGTTAGCAGGCTACTATTGGTCGGACTCGGCCGCCGACGCTGAAAGACTTGTTCAACAATGTCATCAATGTCAACAATTCGCCAATACTGGTCATCTTTCAAGCGAGCCGATGCAGGCCGTTGGTTTTCCTTGACCTTTCGACAAACGGGGCATCGATTTAGCAAGGCCACTCCATTGGAAATCGGTAAACGACAGTTTTTATTAGTTGAAGTGGATTATTTCACCAAGTGGGTAGAGGCCAAGGGTCTTTCCCGCACTCGAGCTCAAGAAATATGTGACTTTGTTCATAATCAAATTTTAGCTCGGTTACCTTGCATCCTTATGAAAGACAACAATCATCAGGGCCAAAACATGGTGGTCACAGTATTTTGTAAACGTTATAAAATCAATAAACACTTATCCATAGCATATTACCCACAAGAAAATGGTCAGGTCGAAGTCACAAATCGTACCATATTGGAAGGGATGAAAAAGAAGCTTGAGGGAGCTAAGGGAAAATGGGTGGACCAGTTGACCGAGGTCTTTTGGGCATACCGAACCACCCCACGGACTACAACTAACGGACTCCTTTCGGCCTCGTCTATGGCAGTGAGCCTATGGTACCCGCATAAATTATTAACTAAGTCATCGGATCACCTGTTATGATGATGATGAGAACATACCGATCAAGCATTAAACGTGGAACTTATTAAAGAGAGGCGCAACAAAGCACAAGTTTAATGCAGATGCGCTCTTAGCAGATATGGAATATTAATTATTTAAAGTTATATCCCCATGCATTGAAGCACATATGGAATATTAATTATTTAAAGTTATATCCCCATGCTGTGTAACTTAGCAGATGTGCTCTTTTTCCTATTCGATGGTACGAGGGTTTTTTTTAGTGAGACATCGAATTTATACTGTTTACTTTAATGCAATTTTATCATTTTCGTGAATGCGTGTGTTTGTTTTTTTAACTTTATCCATCCTTACAATAACGAATGGGTCACATATCACGCCTACATGCTACACAAGGGGCCATACTAACCCCATACCATAGAGTCTATTAATACGAGCAGGCTAAGTGCCACGCCTACGAGATATGTAACACAACCTGATCCAGTATCAAACCCTCGATTAGGCCACACAATAGAGTCTAATTTACTTTGCCACGAATAAGTTGAAGAGTAGAACTCACTCATAGCTACGTAACATGAACTGATCTAGTCTCAAGCATCGATTGGGCCACGCAATAAGGTCTAGTTGACCTCACCGCGAATAAGCTAAGGAGTAAAATCTCACTCATAGCTACATAATGAGCTCTACTGAGCTCGAACTTGTAAAGATAGGCTATATAGTTATAGAAATTAACAAATACATCTCTTTTTAAATAAGACAAACCTTCAATAGCAATATTAAATTATAGCAAAAAACAATAACTTTATAAGTAATACAGAGCAAGTTGAGCAACATTTTGTTAGCACAATGAAGATTACAAAATAACCATAATATAAAAGATGACTTAAGTGTTTCAAATTAAAAATACTTTAAGCACCAGGCACCAAGATAGAGTCATCGACCCTTGCATGCATCTGGTTTACTACAGTTTGTTGACCCATATCATCTTTAGCTGCTATGAGGGATACTCTACCCAAATCTTGTTCTGACCGCACTAGTACAACTGATGTGATCCTAGATGGCACAAGGAGCTTAGAACATGAAAATGTGCAAGAACCAGATGAACAACTTGAAAAAGAAGATGAGTTTGAAGTTGAAGATATTCTTATTTTACCGGCTGGTCCAACAACTCGATCAAGAGCAAAACAATTTAACAAAGCTGTTGGAGGATTACTTAATCAACTAGAGAATCCACGTGATCCAAACAGCAAGTATGGTGGAAAAGCTTGTCAAACCACTTTGGTCTTGAATCAAGCTAATTGATTTCAACAAATGAGAAAGTGTCTCGATTGTACTCTTTTTCCCTTGTTCAAGTTTTGTCCCAATGGGTTTTCTTGACAAGGTTTTTAATGAGGCAATTGTTTCACTTCACCATTGCCCATTTGTTGAAATAAAAGCCCAAGGCCCATCTACACCAAAAGCCACGTCCTTGAAGGAGGGAAGGGTCTGATTTCCAGCTTATATCATTAATACTTTGTATTTTCAATATTAAAGCATTTTGTTTCCAAGAAAAGCCTTAATTGTTTTAGAGGCATGCATTATGTTTCCAAGAACAGCCTTAATTGTGTTCAAGGCTAGTTCTTTCTCCTATAAAAACTATGTACTCAGAATTCTAATGGTTAGACTATCTTTAATTCTAAAAAAAACTTCTTAAGTTTTACTCTTCTCTTGTTGGTGCGTCATATCCAAAGGAAGATCAATTGGAATATCAAAGGCCTTTCCACAACCTTTGTGTGACCTATCGATCCACATCCTTTGATCCTTGAATCCTTTTGGGTTCCTGGTTGCAAAGTTATCCTATCCCATTTTAGAATGCTGATTCTAGGAGGAGTTTATAAAGTGGTATCAGAGCAACATTCTGAAAGTTGGGTATTCTCTTTCTCATTAATTTTTCTTCATCTATTTTATATTATCAGTTTGTTTGTGAAGATTTGAGTGTTAGTGTGATGATTTCATTTTGAATCACGAAATTCTGATCTGTTATATTAATTTGTTTATCATCTATTTTGTATTTTCATTATATTTGTGATGATTGAGTGTTTAGTGTGATGATTTCATTTTTAATCACAAAATTCTGATCTGTTTCACCCTAGTTATAGTTGTTTGAGATTTAAAATCGTAGAAAATCGTTTTTAGGTGTTGTTGTGAAACTTATCTCTTAATATTCTTAGGAAAACAGATTTGGATATGTTTTATGGTTTTAAATAAATTAAAGAACTTTCCAAGGACTTGTTGCAGGTGATTTGTTTTTGTTTTGTTTTGTAGAAAAGGATGTCTAATTCAAATGATGCAGAAAACGGTAATTTCAATAACAACAAGCTTCTAATTGAAGCTATGACAAAGTTGATAGATACCAAGATAGATGCCTTTCGCGAAGAGCTTCAATCAAACACTGAACACGAGCAGAACCGTTCACGACAAACCAATCCAAGAAGAAACCATGAACTACCTGAACAATTCAGAAATGAAGCCGTTGATGAATATTATGAACACATGAGAAATTCGTCTCGAAGCAGCCATAGAAGGCACCATAGACGTACAAGAGAGGGAAAAGAACGTACGCGTGACAATATTGGAGGTCTCAAGATTAAGATTCCACCATTCCATGGAAAAAACGATCCAGATACCTATTTGGAATGGGAAAAGAAGATTGAACTCGTTTTCAACGTTCAACACTACACGGAGACCAATCGAGTAAGAATTGATGCTATTGAATTTTATGATTATGCTCTTAGTTGGTGGGATCAACTAGTTACCTCAAGAAGGCGTAATGGGGAACATCCTATAGAATCATGGGTAGAAATGAAAGCCATTATGCGGAGGAGGTTTGTTCCTAGTCATTACCACCGTGAGCTGCATCTAAAGATGAGGAGATTAACAAAAGGAAGCCGATCTGTTGAAGAGTATTATCAAGAAATGGAGACCTTAATGTTGCGAGCTGATATTTCAGAAGATAGAGAGGCAACAATGTCAAGGTTTCTTGGGGGTTTAAATAGAGAAATTCAAGACAGATTGGAAACTCAGTATTATGTTAAACTAGAGGAGATGCTACACAAAGCTTTGTTATTTGAACAACAAGTTAAAAGAAAGAACTCCTCAAGATCAAGTTACGGTTCAGGGGTAGTAACAATTAAGTCAAGTTATTCAAAAGATGAGAAGATCAATTATCAGAAAGGAAGTTATGTAGAGGTGAACCAAAAATCTGGAACACCATTGTCTATTGATAACAAGGGCAAAGCTAAAGAGGTTGCAATCAGAACTCGTGATGTCAAGTGTTTCAAGTGCAAAGGGATGGGACATTATGCTAATGAGTGTTCTAATAAGAAGATTATGACAATTCTAGATAATGGAGAAATAATTTCAGAGGAAGAAGAAATTGTCTCTGATTCTTCCGAAGAACACTTAGAGCGACCTGCTAAAGGAAATTTATTGGTAACCAGAAGGTCTTTAAGCGTTCAAACAAAATAAGAAGAACAAGAGCAAAGGGAGAATCTGTTTCACACTAGGTGTCTTGTTCAAGGGAAAGTTTGTAGCCTTATTATCGATGGAGGCAGTTGTACCAATGTGGCAAGTTAATCTATGGTAAAGAAGCTTGGTTTAAAAACGAAAAAGCATCCAGCACCTTACAAGCTTCAATGGCGTAACGACAATGGAGAAATGAAAGTTAGCCACCAAGTAGAAGTTCCCTTAGCCATTGGTAAGTACGAAGATGAAGTTTTATGTGATGTTCTACCAATGGAGGCTAGTCACATACTGTTAGGAAGGCCATGTCAATCTGATCGAAAGGTTATACATGATGGATTCACTAATCGCCATACATTTGAGTTTCAAGGAAGGGAAACCACTCTAGTTCCCATGACTCCACGAGAAGTTTACCAAGATCAAGAGCATATGCAGAACAAGAAAAGTCGGGTAACTAAACATTCGAATTTCTATGCAAAATTTGGCGAGGTTAAGAAAGCATTATTCTCTAAGCAACCTATGTTACTTTTTGTGTTTAAGGAAACTGTTAAGAGTTTAACTAACTTGACACCGGTGTTGCCAAGTGAGATGACTTCTCTCTTGCAGGAATTTGAAGATGTATTCCCTGAAGACAATCCAAAGGGGCTTCCACCAATTAGAGGCATCGAACACCAAATAGATTTTGTACCTGGAGCCTCCCTTCCTAACAGACCTGCTTATAGAACTAATCCAGTGGAGACAAAAGAATTGCAAAAGCAAATCAGTGAACTGAGGGAAAAAGGACGTGTCCGTGAAAGCATGAGTCCTTGTGCAGTACCAGTTCTACTTGTGCCGAAGAAAGATGGAAGCTGGAGAATGTGTGTTGATTGCAGAGCCATCAACAACATAATAGTAAAGTATCGCCATCCTATACCTAGATTAGATGATATGTTAGATGAATTGCATGGTTCTAGCATTTTTTCTAAGATTGATCTTAAAAGTGGTTATCACCAAATTAGGATGAAAGAAGGGAATGAGTGGAAAACTGCATTTAAAACTAAGCATGAACTATATGAATGGTTAGTAATTCCATTTGGGCTGACTAATGCACCTAGTACATTCATGCAGTTAATGAATCATGTTCTAAGGGCTTATATAGGATTTTTTTGTTGTAGTACATTTCGATGACATCTTAATTTACAGCAAGTGCTTAGAAGAACATGTTCACCATCTGAAATTGATTTTAAGTGTACTTAGGAAGGAAAATCTCTATGCTAATCTTAAGAAATGCACTTTTTGTACCGATAATCTTGTTTTTTTAGGTTTTGTTATAAGTGCAGATGGTATTAAGGTGGATGAGGAAAAGGTTAAGGCAATCCACGAATGGCCAAGTCCAAAAACAATTGGAGAAGTGAGAAGCTTCCACGGCCTTGCAGGATTTTATAGGCGTTTTGTCAAAGATTTCAGCACCTTAGCTGCACAACACACTGAAATAATAAAGAAGGATGTTGGTTTCAAGTGGGAACAAGCTCAAGAAGAAAGCTTACTCATGCTCCTGTCTTGACATTACTAGATTTCCTTAAAACTTTTGTGATTGAATGTGATGCTTCTGGAACTGGAATTGGAATTGGGATTGGAGCGGGAGCTTTTTCTTAGTTCGACCCAACCAAGTTTAGAATCTATACGTTGCCCCGGAAACAAAAGTGGCACGTGTATGGGGAAGAACTAACTACAACTTCGACGGTGCTGGTCGTGGCCGGTGCCAGACCGGAGACTGTGGTGACTTGAACTGTAGAGGGTGGGGACAACCACCTTTAGCCGAATACGCACTTAACGGAGATGGCAACAAAGATTTTTACGACATATCATTAGTCGATGGATTTAACATTCCTATGGATTTCGGTCCGACTAATCCTAATTGCCATTCCATTAAGTGTGGGGCTGACATCAATGGTCAGTGTCCGGGCGAGCTAAGATCCAATGGTGGGTGTTTGAATCCTTGTCAAGTGTTTAAGACGTATGAATACTGTTGCACACAAGGTTACGGCACGTGTGGACCGACGAATTTCTCAAGGTTTTTTAAGAGTAGATGTTCCGATTCTTATAGTTACCCACAAGATGATCCTTCAAGTACTTTTACTTGTACCAGTGGTACTACTGATTACAGAGTTGTGTTTTGTCCTTTGGGCTCTCCTCATATTGCGATGGTTGGAAATGGAAGTGATCATGAGTAATGAGTAAGAGAGTTAAAGAAAATGAAGAGATAGTTTGTGTGTATCGTGAAGAATAAGGTGTTCTATGTCTGTGCCATGGTTATTTATGTTTTTGTGTTTTGTTTCGTGTGACCCAAGGAATAAATAAATATCATTATCTCTTCTGGATTCGTGTTAGAATATTATAATTAAAATTTACGATGTTTATTTTATTAGCTTATGGATATTTTCAAATTTGTACTAAACGTACAGAGATTAACTAAAATATCTGTTTACATATAAGTCAAACTATAGGAATATGTGAGACGAGACAATAACCCGACTCAGCAAATTTCTATTTGCACCCTCCAAGAACGTGAAATTAAATAATTTTGAGTTACATGTTAACTCAGCAAATTTCTATTTGCACCATCCAAGAACTCGAAATTAAATAATTTTGAGGTACATGTTAACTCAATTTCATTATCATATTTTTTTTTGTTGGTATTCGAACTTAATTCAAATACAGATTTTATTTTATACAAATCACTATTAACCCTTTTTTTACTTTTTGGAACAAGCTAAGGAGATCGAAGGAAGCTTTGAAAACTTGGAATAAAATACATTTTGAAAATATTTGTGACAAAGTTACTCAAATAGAAGAAAATGTTAAGGCAAGAGAAATGAGTTTTATAAACTCTAATAGTCAAGAAGACAAGATAATATTGATTATCTTGTGGCCCTCTCTATAGAAGAAGAGTATTGGAGATAAAAATGTTACTCAAAATGGATGCAGATGGAGATAGAAACACAAAGACATACCATAATTATGTAAAAAGAAGGAGAAGGAAAAAAATTGTAGGAATTAAGCTTAACAACAAATGGTTTATTGATGATGAAACCATCAAAGCATTATGAGTGAAATATTTCAAAAATATTCTACCTATACCCTCATATCCTAATCAGAATCTACAAGAAGATTACATGAATACTAGCATATTTAATTTTTATTCCAAAATTAATTGATAACTGTGACAATTGTTTTATGTCAGCTGAGCCTACAGATCAAGAATTATGGAGCACAATACAAAGCATTAACTTAGATGGAGCAGCTGTGGTAGATGGTTTCAATAGAAGTTTCTTTACAACATGCTGAAATATTATTAAGCAAAATCTATGTAATGCTATGAAATCCTTTATCAAAGGCCAAGACATTCCAAAGGGCATCTTAGCTATTGGAATCTGCTTAATACCTAAAGTAGAAAAGCCTTATTATTTATAAGTATTTATTCAATGTTAAACAGAATTATGTCTAAACTGCTAAATAATATACTATCTTCCCTATTGCCTAAAATGATTTCTGAAGTGCAGAGTGCATATGTCAAGGACATATTGATTCATGAAAACATACTAATGGCAAATGAACTAGTGCAAGATATTGGCAGAAAGACACAAGCTGAGAATATAATCATCAAGGTGGACATGTCTAAGGCATTCAACAACCTCTCTCACAGATTTATTTTGAAAGTTTTACACTGCTATGGATTCAACAACAAAGTAATCTCTCTAGTAGGTGACATTATTAAATCTTTACATGCATCTATCCTTATAAATGGAGAATCAATAGACTTTTTCAAAATTAAAAGGGGTGTTAGACAAGGGGATCCAATGTCACCTAAACTCTTTATACTAGTTGAAGAGGTTCTATTAAGAGGTTTAAATATTATGTTTACTAATGAGAGATCCTTAAGATTTTATAACAGAAGCAAATTGATAAACCCGACATACAAAATTTGTCTTCGAATCCCTTCGGATGATGGATCATGAAATTAAGATAGACCTTCCCATAGAGGATGAGGGATGTAGGATCGATGAGAATTATGTTCACATATCACATGTAAATAACTAAACCGAAGAAATGATTCTCATGCAAGAGGAGCAAGATCCGTTGTGAAGAGAAATTGAGGCATTGAGACCCCAAAGATAAACTGAGAAGGATCCGGTGAGGAAGATTTCATCGGAGTATCAAAAATCTGATTAGCGAGATGATAATCGAAAACATAATCTGAAGAGGTGCCAAGAGGACCAATCTCTTAAAGACCCTCAGGCTCTGAAGAAAAAAAATCGAGGTAAACATTATTCTAGTGCTTTGGATTCTACCGAGGGCTCTACAATAGAGTCATAAATTTCATCATCCTCTTCGAGAAGTGATAATTATCATAAGAAAAATAAAAAAAGACACAGATTAAAGCGCCGATCTAATAAATATTCAAATATATACCACAAGTCTAGTAAGCAAGATTCTTCAAGAAAGACGACGTAGCGAAAGGGTAAAGAGAAAAAGAAAGTATATCATGAAAAGATGAAAAAAAGTTAGCTGATCATAATATAGACCGCTTGTTGAGTGATCAATTTGATGTTCAATTCGATCTAGATATATTTTCCACCTCTAATGAAAATCACATGTTCACTTAGGGACACAATTGCAGGCAATCGCCTTTATCTGCAAAAATCATGTCCATAAATTTACCTATGGTTTTTAAAATCGTAAATATAGAAAATATGATGGGATCATAATGTGGAGGAACATCTTGAGTAGTTCAAGAATTTTATGATGATTTTCAATAATGATGATAAGTTATTATATAGAGATAATTCTTAAACCTTCAAGGATAGTACCTTGAAGTGGTATAATAAATTACCACAAGAGTCGATCAAGAACTTTTACATGTTCTGGATGGATTTCTGAAGACAATTTGTGGGGCGAAAATATCTTAGAAGAAATGGAGACATTATAATAAATTTTTGGCAGCACGTCACTGAAACTTTAATAGATTATACCCACTGTTTTGTGAATACCAAAGATGGCTTGGCAGACTGCTTCAAAGAAGTAACTATTGTTGCATTTAAACAAGAGTTATTAGCTAGTGAGTGGGCTCATGCAGTTACCCGCAAAAAATGATGACTTGGGTTGGTTTGTTAAACCATGTAGGAAAATAAATCACAGTTAAAGAAACAAAGAGATTAAGACGACCGCGTCTGATAAGGAAGTAGAAATTTAGGGACTAAATTGTAAATAGTAAAGTTTAATGGAACAATTTTGATTGTGTATTTCTATTGAGGACTAAGGGTAATTTATCCATTTATATAACCGATTTCAGTTTTGAGCTAAGTCCCAACGCCTCTATATAAAGGCCATAGCTGAACTAATAAAGGGGTTGAACACTTTTTGATCTAACTCAATTGTGCTCTGACTTTCCCTCTCAAAAAACTCTCTCTCACTTACTAAAATTTACGTATTACTTTTTCATAAGACAACTGTTAGCAATTGAAATCGCAAAATTGGCGACTCCACTGGGGACGACTAAAAATCAATGTATTACCTGTTCAAATTTCAATATAATCTTCTTATATTCTCGTTTGAATCCTTATAATGAACCCTGAAAACAATCTGTCACTTCGATCAGCGATGGACACATTAAGAGACAATTTACAAAGAATGAAAACAGACCAACTGGATCTCTCCGATCCAAGCGCGATCAGATATTGAGATGCGCATGAACCAAATCTTGGGTAAAATAAATACACTGAACAAAAAGTACGAATAAAAAGAAAAAGAAATTCACTCGACGAAGCTCAAATCCGAAGTGAGGCAAGTAAACAACAAAACTAAGATGGGAAATTAGTCTGATCGATCTTGTACTGATAGGCACGTTAGATGTGAGCAGACGAAAGCGCGCATCGAAGCTCCAAAAGAACGTTTTTCTTCTCGAAAATGGTAAAAAGCCAAACAAAAATATGTAACCTTTAGTGATGAAGAGGTTGAAAGTTCTGCTTCAGTCTTTAAGAGGTATAGGAGTTACTCGAAGGAGAACCCAGAAAATGAACAACCAAGGAAGCATAAGAAGGAACATAAATCTAAAAGGGACAGCGTTCCTCATTGTTTGAGCGAATCTACTTGGTGTGAGGGCAACAGCTCGAATCAATATGCTGAGATTGATCGAAATTTATATGCATTCATGGGGACTGAGGATCAGTATGTGCAAGGTATCGATTGGAGGAACTCTCAAATGAGAAGTGAGATTCGATCCATAACGCTTCCAAAGCGTTTTGATAATGCTAAGGTGGAGAAATTCGATGGGATGCAAGATGCAGATGACCACATTGAACAACTCGAGAAATACATGATGAATACTGAAGATGACGACCAGATCGTGTGTCGTGCTTTTTCACAAACTTTCAAAGGAACATCATCAAACTGGTACAGCGGGATTCTGAAGGGATCCATTTCAAATTTCATGGATTTCTACACTACTTTTCGAAGGCAGTTTGTTGGAAGTAAGGAGATGAGAGCGAACGAAGATACAATTATTCAGTGCAAACAAGCGGTTTGAGATAAATTAAAAGATTACATAAAGAGGTTTGTTCTGACTAAGGAAAGTTTGGATAGTTTCAAAGAGAATATGGCAATGATAGCTTTTCGCCAGTGTCTACTGCCAGGGGATCTGGCTAATGAAACGAAGAAGAGGAGGGCCCTAACCTTTGGAGAATTGATGGCTCAGGAAGAGGATCAGATCAAGGTTAAAGAGTCAACCAGGGTCTGCGGAGGACCAATTAGTACTCCAAATAATTCGAGTCAGGGTGCCAATAACCAAGGGCAACCCTCGAATGGTAATCAGCAGTCACGTCCGAAGAATAATAATTTGCCACCTCGAACTGGTGGATATCCAAATCATGCTCCATCCTATAATTAAAAGTGTTAGAAGGAGCCAATGGCAAATGGCCAGACAAGTTGGTTGAGGTTCTATGGGCTTATAGGACTACCCCGCATTCTACAACAGGTGATACACCTTTTGCTTTAGTATACGAAGCTGAAGCAGTTATCCCAGCGGAAGTCAGAGTACCGAGTCATAGGATTCAGCACTATGAGGAAGAAACAAACCTTATAGCCAGACCAGGCCAGGGTTATAGCAGAGCACTATCAAAGTCTCATGAGAGGACGTTTCAATGCTTGGTCAAAACCAAGTCACTTTCCTTAAATGATCTTTCATGGGCTAATTGTGTGTTAGTTACACAATTAAAAGCTCTGAGTGTAATCTATACTTCAATATGAGCTGAAATCCCTTTAAATCGAGCTCGTTAACGATCGTAACATAGTGTGATCTGCTCTGCTGAGCTCGAACTCTCTTATGACGCGCTCAGGTCCTTTCCGTTCACCACATTCCCTGTTCTAATCGATCAACTCTATACTATCGTCATCGAGCTCATCTTGACCTCAAGTTCAGCAACACCGTGCATGCTCTTAAGCTTTCTCCATTATCACGCTCTATACTCTGTTGGACTTGGTTTAGTGACGAGCTCCATATCTCTCTGAGATCATCTCTGTTCTCTGTTAACGACGTCAACCTGCTATTCAGCTTATCCGCGCTATCTATCATTGATGTCGAACTGTTTTTGAGCTCATCAAGCCATAGAGCTCATTCTATTCTTTTCTGCTCATTATAATCCAAATTCCCAGTACTTCTTGCTCGAATATTGGGCACTCCTCCTTATCATACCATAATTAAGACCTATAAGAAATCAATGAATTCATCTTGGTCATTTTCGCATAACTAAGTGAAAATATTATGATAATTTATGACAGATCAAAGAATTATGTACAATTCTGAATCCCCCACCTATCCAGACTCCAAGGACAAATCAGAATACATGTTATACAAGTATTACAATGATGTAGGGCATGATACCAATAATTGTATTGCTTTGGAGCAAGAAATACAATAATTAAAACTAGAAAGTAGAAATACAATAATACAAGAAGTACAAGTAAAGTGCAACCAACTTTACCTACTATTCCAATGTAAGCCATAAAAGCTCTAAAATAGCAAAATAAGATGGTGATTTAGAGTATTTGGATCCCGACTCAGATCGTGATTAGGTGAATATGATGTGTGAAAAATAAGGAAAAGTTTCTAAATTGTTTAAAATCTTTGATTGAATGACCATTTTTAGAGTGGATACTATCAGAGCTCCCTCAAGCTCTCAAAAAGGCACGTGGTTAGTTTGACCAAATAATTTGAAGGAAAATGTATGCTCATTTGTATCAAAATATAGCTCAATTTATATTTTTCGATGAGCATGACTTGAGAAATGTTAATTGGCCGTATAAGGATGATGTGGTGATTGGAGCTACGCTCGAGGGAACAGAAATTCAAAGGATTCTGACTGATACTGGTAGCTTAGCTAATATCCTATTTTTTCCACCTATAAATTAATGAAGAACCCATCCATTATTCTTTGATCGAACAGAACCATAGTGATATTTACGAACAACTCTGCTGATGTTATTAAAGAATTCGAAGGAGAAATAATCTTTAGCAAATGACCATTTAAGAATATGGTAAGAGTTCTGTTTGTAGTGATTGATTGTTCGAATCCTTGTAATGTCATCATAGAAATATCTTGGCTATCTATGATGCATGTTGTTGCATCAACAATTCACCAATTCTTGAAATACTCAGTAAGAGGCCAAGTATAAGTTGTTTGATGCAGTCAAAAAATGGCTAGAGAATGTTACGTTACTGCTCTTGCTTCAAAGGTATTGGAAGGTGTGACTACTAAAAAAGAATATCAGTTACCAGAGTCCGTTTTGCATCTAAGCAAGATAGATTATCTGAGAGAGACTCCTAGTACGGTTATTCCAATTGAGGAGGTTGAAGTGCATAATTTTTCAGATGGAAAAAACGTTAGAATTGGAACAAAATTATCATAACAAATGAAAGAAAAATTATTTTCCTTTTGTGAATGAATTTTCATGTGTTCGCATGGTGTAATAAAGAGGTAATAGGTATACCAGCTGGCATAATGTTATATACGTTCTATGTGTGATCCGACGTGGGCCCTTTAAATCAGATCTGAAGAGTGTTTTCAACAAAAAACGTCCAAAGTTATTGTCAAAATATTGACATGCAAACAAAAGTAGGGCATATTTGGAAATCTCAGTATCTGTTTATGGACTGAAAATGTAGTACATGCAAAAAATAAAAATGATAAATGGCGAATGTGTATTGATTTCACATACCTTAAAATGACATGTCCAAAGGATCCTTTCCCTAGCCCTCAAATAGATCAGTTGATAGATTCCACTTATGGAAACAAACTATTATCTTTCATGGATGAATTTGTTGGATACAATCAAGTACATATGGATCTGAACGACCAAGATCATACAATATTCATCAGCGATAGAGGGTTTCATTGTTATAAGGTAATGCCCTTTGGTCTAAAAAACAATGAGGCTAGCTACCATCGTTTAGTGAATAAAGCGTTTTCTAATTAGATTGGAAGAAATGTTGATGTTTATATTAATCATATCATGTTAAAACGTTTGAAGAATGAAGATCACTTGCTTGATCTCAATGAAAATTTCTGCAACCTAGAAGCCATAAATTTAAAGTAGAGTCTGGAGAAGTCAACTTTTGGCGTAAAATCCTGAAAATATTTAGGGTATTTTATAAATCAGAAAAGGGTACAAGATGAACCGGACAAATGTGCACAATATCTGAAGTAGTTTCATTTAATAGATAGAGGTTTGATTTGGTGGAACCTCTAACAATGGCATCCACAGAGTGTCAAACCATATATATGAGTGGATTATTTCTCTAATTGAGTAAAAGTTGTGCTTCTCTCTGAAACTACCTCTAAAGCAGTAATGTAGTTTATAAGTTTTTTCATATATTGTAGATTTGGAATTCCTAGAAGTATTACAACAGATAATAGTCATCAATTTGACAATATGGATATGGAAATGTTTAGTACTTCTGGAGGAATTCAGCATTATTTCTTTTCACCTTTTCATCCCTAAACTAATGAGAAAATAGAGATTGTGAACATAACTATTTTGATGGGTCTCAAGAAGAATTTAGAAGGATTTCCTATCGCTTCAGTCCGTGGGATAAAATCAGTAACACCAACAGAATCTACTCTTCCTTCTTTTAGAATTCAAAACTATTTCGAAGAGGATAACAAGACAACAATAAAAGCTAAGTTAGACTTGATTGGAAAAATATAATCAAATCTCACTTAAGAACGGTGTGTTATCAAGGTTTGATAAGAAGCATGCATGCATTTAAAATTCAAAGAAGAGAGTTGAAGTACAAGACACAATTTTGAGAAAAATATATTTACACACCAAAGATAGGAAATTCAGAATGTTGGCACCAAATTGGAAAGGACCTTATATTATAATTGAAAGGGTCAAGCATGAAATAAACGAAGTGGTTGATCAAGAAGGCAGTCCTTTAAGGCATCCATGGAACATCAAACACTTAAAGCTTTATCTTGAGTAAATGTGTAAAATATTTACTTTACTTTTGTTTAATATTGATATTTTGGGGCATACTCTTTCCGATCATTGGGGCTCGGGGAGGTTTTAACAAGGTGTCTGAATCATTATTAATCTTCCATATTTGCTTTGAAAATTTTCTTGTATATTAAATTTGTGTTCCTGCGAGTGGATTACCTTCGAATAACGTATGTATTAAATTTGTGTGCCTTCGAATAGATTACCTTCAAATAGCTTGTATAATAAATTTGTGTACCTTTGAATAAATTAACTTTGAATGGCTTGTGCATTAACTTTTTGTGGCTTCGAATGTCTTGTATATTAAATTTTCATGTTTCGAATCTATTACCTCCAAATGGCTTGTTTATTAAATTTGTGCACAATATCTGAAATAGTGCCATTTAATAGATAGAGGCTTGATTTGGTGGATTATTAGTGGATTATTTCTCTAAGTGAGTAAAAATTATGCCCTTTCCGACACTACCTTCAAAGTAGTAATGAAGTTTATAATTTTTTACATATATTGTAGATTTGGAATATCTAAAAGTATTACAACAGATAATGGTCATCAATTTGACAATAGGGATATGGAAATGCTTAGTACTTCTAGAGAATTCAACAGATAATGGTCACCAACAGAATCTACTTTTCCTTCTTTTAGAATTCAAAACTATTCTGAATAGGTAAACAAGACAACAATAAGATCTAAGCTAGACTTGATTGGAAAAAAAATCAAATCTCACTTAAAAACGGTGTATTTTTGAAGTTTGATGAGAAACATGTATACATCTAAAATTCAAAGAAGAGAGTTTAAGAGGTGATAAAGTTTTGAGAAAAGTATATTTACACACCAAAGACAGGGATGTATATTGTAATTGAAAGGGTCAAGCATGGAATGTATCGAGTGGTTGATCAAGAAGACAGTCCTTTAAGGAATCCATAGAACATCGAACATTTATGGCTTTATCTTGACTAAATATGTAAAATAATTACTTTACTTTTGTTAAATATAAATATTTCGGGGCATACTCTTTCTTATATTGGTGGATCAGGGTGGTTTTATCAAGGTGTGCGAATCATTATTAATCTACCATCTTTCCTTTAAAACTTTTCTTGTATATTAAATTTGTGTGCCTTTGAATCGCTTTTATATTAAATTTTTGTGTCTTCCAATGGATTACCTTCGAATGGTCTGTGTATTAAAATTGGTGTGCCTTTGAATGGATTACCTTCGAATGGCTTGCATAATAAATTTTTATGCCTTTGAATTGATTACCTTTGAATGACTTGTATATAAAATTTGTATGGCTTGAAATATCTTGTATATTAAATTTGTATGCCTTCGAATGGATTACCTCTGGATGACTTGTATATTAAATTTGTGTACTTTCGAATGGATTACCTTTGAATGGCTCGTGTACTAAATTTGGTTTCCTTTGAATGGATTACCTTCGAATAGCTCGTATATCAAATTTGCACGCCTTCGATTAAATTTAGTTTGAATGGTCAAAATAGATTAATTTCGAATAAATTGAACCGAGGTATGAAAATAAGATAAAACCATTGAACTAATAAATAAGTACAAAATTCCTTGGGTGACCCAACGATTTAATGAAATCCGAGTTACAAAAATGTATTGGCCCTGTCAAGGATTTACACAAAATAAATCTGAACAATATCACAAAATTCCTTATATACAACAAGGACTTGCACAATACAACAAGGTATAAATATATCGGTCTTTGGGCTCATTCCTATCGACATCGTTTTCTTCCACTTTTTATGAACTCCAAATTCTGGAATCCCCTTCATTAATATCATTAGAGTTATCAATGGGCGAATTCACATATATTCCTAACTGATCAGCTATGGGCATTTCTTGGGGCCATAATCCTTCTGGAACCAAATCATACAAAGCCTCAAGGACTAGTGTAGGGAGTGCCTTGTTCAATTGAAAAACCATGACGGATTTAATTGAGGCATCCCTTTTGTTTAAGGAATTTAGGATCCTATCGGCATATGCATCCAAAGCATCATCTGTCTCTTTTGTGACATGAGCCTTAAGAGAAACTGCCTCACCTTTGTATATTTTAACAAGATCCTCCTGATCACTCTTAACCTATTATATACATTTGATGGTACACTTTATCAGTAGTTTTTTATTCTTCAATGAAGTGGTCTCTCCATAGCTGGATAACTGCAACCCTTCGTAAGCCGTCTTTGCAATGGCAAATTATTTTTTGATTAATTGAACTCTTCGAATAGATGGTTAGCCCTACCCGTTTCCTCTTCAAGAGAAGCCTCCTGATTCTTATTCTCCTCCTCAAGAGAAGCAATGGTCTCCGTCGGACCTCACTTATCTTTCTAGCTCGAAAATGAACCTCACATAACTAAGCATCGAATATCCCCGTATGTCATTTTCCTTTGACAATTCGAATGGTACATCATCAAATACCACATTGGTGGCACTGTTTGTAGATTTGGGAAATTGCTTTTCAAACGTTTCGAAGTCAAACCCCTCATCAGGTTGTCATCTCTGTATGTCTTCCTCTCAAGTGTGGGGACTAGTAGAGAAGGAGGGTTGGATACTGAAATCGGTCGAAGGTTAAAGATATGGATTGGAGGAGGAATGATTTCCAAACAGAGGACAATTTCCGATTTAGTTAAGGTTTTTTTATTATCATTTTATCTCTTTTCTCACTACCATGTTTACTTGTTTTATGTGTCTTCTTCTTCATAGACACATGGACATTTGTGAGTGCTTCACCCTATTCAATAATCGCAAAAACAACAACTAACAATGATTCGTCCATCTTATATGGCTACTCTTCGATTCCATCTTTATATTCACTTTTTGATGTGTCTTGCTTGTTTTTCTTGTCCTTCTTGTTCCAACGACTATGGGCTATGTTTAGGTAGGAATATATACCTTGCCATCTGAAATTTCAACTTTTTTTAAAATAGTAGATGGTTAGTGATAAGTAGTTAGTTGCTCCCAAGTCAACTCTTGTTCGGGGTTAGTCCTCCAAACATGACTCCAAACTAAATTAGTATGAATAAAGCATTGAGGGAAGCCTCTAGAACATTACTCCTTGGCCCACTGGTTTAACTTCTTGAATGTGACATTTGGATCGTCCAGGTGATGCATATAATTATTCGATACAATTGTTAAAGGAAATAATTTATATACAAATCATAAACTGTATATATAATAAATAATAGGAGTTCAAAGGGGGCTATTTGTATTCGTCCTGAACATGGTAAGCCGACTCTGATTATCGAGAGGTAATTTTATTTCCATTCTCCCACATATCATTTATGAAGATAAATTGCATCTTCTATAGTTTATCTATCTCTAGAAGATCATCTACCACCTTGTACTCATTCCCCATGTTGAAGTAGTAAAAGAGAATTTGGGAATTGCTAAGCAACCCCGCCATATCACTGAATTCTTCCATTAGCATTGGGATTTTTTATAGTTTAGATGCCATGATGCATGAAATCAAAGTAAACCCGACGTTTAGACTAGCCTGGCTTGGATAGAATCCTACTACGCTAAAGTAGTTCATGATCTTGAGGTCCATGGGAAACTGAAGTCCCCAATTGAGCACATCTGGATAAATAACTAGCTCTCTGGGATCACAACTCATTAGAGTCTCTATGGATGTATGCAATCTAACCTTAAATTCTTCAGGGAACCCACAGTTTTCAAGAATGTCTTATAGTTCATTTTCATGAAAATAGACATAAGAAATCTTGTCTAAAGCCAGAAGGTGTTTGACACTAACCTTTGCAAAGTTTGGCCCTACGCACCCGACTAAGAATTGAGGGAGCACTTTGGATTCTGTTTCGGTGGCCTTTTCTTTGCCTTTCCTTTGCCTTTGTCTTTGACATTTAGTCTGCTTTTATTAGTTGAAGTCTTCTTCTTATCAGGTTTTGGAGTCTAATATCCTTCATATTATCTCCAATAACCTTTGGACTACATCTTGAAGGTTCAATATGCTGAAAATTTATGTTCTCCTCTTTATTTGGTTGTTGGGGGATACCTTGGTTATATTTGGAGGGATCAACTAGTTGGGATAGGTTTCGAATATTTTCCTCATCAGATTCAAAAAACACTAATGAGTCATATTTGAAGAAATAGAACAAGCTCGATTTAGATGTATGTCAGTTAGCCTTCCCAAAATACATTTAAGATGACTAAGGGGTCAAATATGATGGGGTCGGAAATATCTGATAATGATCTCTTTGTTTGGGTCGGATATCTTCAAGGGTCAATTTTGACTGAAGACAAATAACCTACTTTAATCATTTGACTTAGTTATTTCAACAGATATATTTACCACTTTATATTATATTTGTCACATAATGATTAAAGAGTTAAATGGGCTTTTCGGTCTTTGGGTTTGGCCCATGACTATGATTTGGACATTAGGCCCATTAGGCCAAATGAAGGCTATAAATACTTTTTAAGATTGCATTTAAGAGGGGTTGAATTTTCTATCTCTAAATAATAACTGAAACAGCTCAATTACCTTTGCTTTTCCTCTTACATTTATAATGCGTTCACCATGTTACTAAAACAACCTCGAACCCAAATTTATCACTATCAAGTTGGAGCCTCCCGACATAAGATAAGTGTTTGCAAAGTTTATGAGGTAATAAGTGCATTGATCTTATTGATTAGAGGTCTGCATTCATTGTAAGAGAATCCAAAGGTAATCAAAGGGACTCCTAAGCAGCGGACGGGGAGAGTTCGCGTATCGAAGCCAAAAATGTTGGTAATGTTTAGATAGAGTTTTTTTATAGATGTTAAAAAGGAAAAATATCATTTTCTCGGGTTAATCTGGAGGCCCGAGAGGGACAGGAATTCCTCGATACCCTCTTTAATAAATTAACAGAGAAAGTATTAGCCCAAAAAAAATCATAAGATCATCGACGAAGCAAATAGTCATGATATGAAGTTTATGGCATTTCTACTGGAATTTAAAAAATGGGTCACAGTATTTCTATTTCAAAATAATGGAGAGGGTTTACATGAGTAAGACAAAGAGAATTGGAAACAAGGGATCTCATTGACTGCACATATTTTGGTTTTAAATGAGATGGAAACGTTTACGCTATCATTTCCACTATAAGAAAAAATGGAGAAACATTGAATGATCTATGGGGTTATATAAAGGGAAATTCCATAAAGATCAAGACATCAAAGAGAAGCCGTTATCGAGTATTATCAAAATTATGAGGTCGAATAGAGGGCAGCTTAAGGCCTTTCCTCTTGGTGTGGTAACCTTAAAGAATCTAACGGGAACAAAAGATGTTATCTGATATGTTATGTCCTGGGATGTAGGAAAACTAGGAGGAACCAATAAAGGAGTGAAAGGATTTCTAAATTTATGGGCAATAACTTTTTAGATGATTTTGTAGATAACTTTACATCAATAAATGGGTGTGAAGTAATAAGAAAAGGAGATGTTGTCCATTTTGGGTATGAGACCGATTTAGTTGTTATTGCAATTAAGGTCCTTAATTTTGTTGAGGAAGGAATAACAGACCGTTTTACAAAGGGTATTACTTGTGATAGACCACGAGGATATGTAGAAACTTGAGATGAAATCGTCAAGACTCGGAAACCTATTTTGTCGATACTAAAGAGGGACTACTTAATCTCATCATCAATGATGGGATGAATTTGTGACCAAATATACAGGTGAAATCTGGAGTGTGGTGCAAGAGTTACCAAGGTGGTCCTTAATGGAGTCAAATTTATTGTACGTGATACAGGATTTGGAATTACGGTAACTTAAAATGAGCCAGGTCTCCCGAGATTTATGTTTGAAAAAAGATTTGGAATTACGCGATTTGATATGGTTTATAGATC
The DNA here is from genome assembly GCA_036936605.1 of Limnanthes douglasii subsp. nivea. Lineage (NCBI taxonomy): Eukaryota > Viridiplantae > Streptophyta > Magnoliopsida > Brassicales > Limnanthaceae > Limnanthes > Limnanthes douglasii. Next base: position 1,661,892 of record JAUPFV010000001.1, read on the forward strand.
ACTTTGGGCCAAAGAGGTTTGAGAATTTATGACCAAATATATAGGTGACATCTTGAGGGTGGTGCAAGAGTTACCAATGTGATCATTAATGGAGACAATTTGATTGCGCGTGATACGGGATTTGATATTGTTGTGGAAGAATTTGGAATTACTGTAACCTAAAATGAGCCAATTCTCTGGATATTTATTTTTGAAAAATGATTCATCGACTTACTAAGGAAATAAAGTCATGAGATCCATTGATCTTGGCTTCAATAAGGATCAAAAGCGAGTTTATGTTGGGCTTGGTAGAGGATATTATGGGTGGATGAAGCCCTACTACTGATGTTACTGAAATAGTTTTTGTTGAGGTCTTAAAGGACAATCTAAAGATGACTAATTTTGGCAAGAATGATAGACATGCCATAACCATCGATAGGAAGGTCCCAACAACTAGTTGTGAAGCTGTGTACAAGCCCTAGTTAATCTTCTCAGTTCTTGAACAGATTGTTGCAAGAACTACGTCATGAAACACGTAACAATTTTTTTAAAATAAAGAAAGTAAGAGAAAGTTTGAACACAAAGATTTATAATGTCTCAGAAACTTTCCTACGTCTACAATGAGCCACAACAAATATCATTTTCAGATAACAGAGAAAAACACAATGTTTAAAGAAACTCAGAATCTAGAACTCACATTGGATACTCTTCCAATATCACTCTCTAATATACTAAGTATCTTCTCTCTATTGTACACTCCGCCAAAGTATATTCTTCTTCTTCGAAGTATAAATATATATATGATGATTTATGAAGATATATCTCATTTACAGAATATAACAAACTCCTTAACATAAATAACCATTTTTGTTGTAATAAAGAGTAATTGATTCTCGAGTAAAAGTAGATTGATCTAACCACTGTAAGTGACACCTTATACTACTTGTCCCACTTAACTGCCCAAATCTGATGCATCGGTGCTTCACCATACCGACAATCCTGGAGAGAATGAACAGTCCCTAAAAACTCATCTTAGCTCCAAGAAAACACATCGATCTAAACATGTGGAGAGCTCCACTTCGGAATCATCCAGCAGCTCATCTAATAATACAGAACTTGACGATTCAGTCTTCTTTAGCAGTGATGAAGGACGATCAAGAAATAAAATAAGCCTTATCGAATAGTATTCAAGAAAAAGGGATAGACATTGTAGGCTCAAGAAACATCATCGAAAGATAAAGGGTTCAACCGATCATCATATTGATCGTGTGCTGATTGATTCATTTGCTTTCCAATGAGAACCAAGTATTTTTTATACTCCAAATTAAGATACCGTGTTTAGCCGTAACAAAAACTGGAAGCAATCACTTTTATCTACAAAAATACGCTCCAAACATCTTCCTAAAAGGTTTGACAGCTCTAAGATGGAAAAATACAATGGGAGCAAAGATCCGGAAAACTATCTTGAGCAGTTTAAGAATTTTATGATGAACTTTGACGATGAAGACAGAATGTTGTGTAGGGCCTTCTCCCAAACATTCACAGGAAGTGCCCTCAAGTGTTATAATAGTCTCCCTCATGGATTTATAATTTTTTTTAACATATTTTGGGTTGCCTTCCGGAGGTGGTTCGTAGGAAGCAAGGAGTTTATGGGTAATGAGGATACCATCATCCATTGCACTCAAGAGCCAAATGAGTCTCTAAAAGAGTACATCAGCCGGTTTGTGAATCCAAAGAATGGGTTAGCAGGCTGCTTTCAGTAATTTGCAATTGTTTTCCTCAGACAGGGTTTAAATCCGGGCAACTAAGTGTTGAATCAGGTTGGAAAACATATTAATGTTAAGGAAAGAAAGAAATCCATGGTGTCTTGCCAGATTAGGTGCACTACTAAAGCATCAACAGCTCAAGCTGCTAATCAGTCCGGTAACATATCAAAGGAGACAGGAGAATGATCTAACCGATCAAGGCAGAATCAGTCCAACCAGAACCAAAACCAACAGGTTAGAAATAAAATGGGGCTTTGGGTTCAACCTGCGTAGTTCGCTGAATTGAGGGAAAGCATGGCTACAACATATGACAAAACTAAAAATGGAAGTACATTTTAGAAAACCAACAACATTGCAGTCTTCTAGAGAAAACTAGAGTACCCGTTTCTGTAAGTAACATAATGATATTGGGCATGACACCCATGATTGCATAGCTTTGAAGCATGAGGTCCAGAACCACTTCGAAAAGGGTAAGTTGGGGCCTATGTTAAAAAAAACAGGGAGCAAACCGGATAATGCATAGTCGAATGCTAACACTCCCCGAACTACTTCTTCAACCAATCCTAGAACGTATAGACATGAAGATACTATGGTAACCAAGGTGGTGCACTCAAATTATCATAGTACATCATTAGAATTTCCTGTGGCACCCAAATCTCACTCAACATTCCTTTCAACCACATAGCTTCCTTTATTGCTTCAATTAACAAAAATATATCCAAATTTAGTAGAGTACAATGCTATTATAGGTTTAAGATTAGATTTCTTACTTATACCACTACCGAACATCACAAACACATACTCACTCAAAGATTTTCTAGTGTCCAGGTAACCAACATAGTGTAAATAAAAAAAACTCAGTACCTTCCCAAACCAGCCTCTCCATACATCAGCCCTAGACTAGTAGGTCTTTTGATGTACCTTGTAACCCACTTAACAACCTACCAATTTTCCCATGAAGGCTTCTGATGAGTTAATAATTGTTTGGAATAATATTTCGGATATTGTGCGAGATGTGACTAGAGAGAGAAAATGTAGAGAGAGAAGGAGAATGTAATAGAATAATGTTCAATGCCCCACCTACCAAGAAAGTGGGTCACCTTTTATACTAAAGTAAGGTGGACCCACTCAAAACCTTAATGGGCTGTTTACATACTTAATGAGGCTCCTTAGCAAATACTATGTTTACAAATTGGTCCCTGAGAGATCCTAAATACATTTATAACTACGCCAAGTATCCTTTATTCATAATTAAATCCCCATTACTTATATCGGCGAATTCTACCCTCATCAGTAGCCCCCCAGTCTTCGGGAGTATTAGGAGCGAAGACTCTCCTGTCGTCCGCAGTCCCCTGCACTTCGGGCCAATGGCTTTCCTTTGGACGGATTAGTCTCTTCCAAAAGCTTCGGTCGTTCCACCAAGCTGTTTGTCCCGATCTGTCCTTCGGGCATTCGAGGGGACTCCCGCAACGTCTTTTGCTTAACTTTACTCGTCGGTAATGTACTCAGGATCTGTTGGATTTTTCTTGCCCGATGCTCATAGTTCTGAATCAGGTCGGTTCCCGCGTTCTCTTGAGCTTCTACCTTTGGGCCCACTGTGATGGGCCGGCTTTTTACAGTGGAGGCGGTTGAGAAGGCCCATCTCATCAGTTGGTTCGAAGGGGGTAGCCTAGGTGAGCCTTCGTCAGAACGTGACCAACACGTGTCAACTGTTTATGGGATGCGTCTTTGCCAGACTAGACTCTTAGGGAGACTCTTCACCTTCTCGTGGTGCTTTTGTCGATTGGTATTCCCCGGTCACTCAACGTTGCTTATAAATACTCCACAATTCTTGATTTCTCTCAGAGGCATTCTAGAGAGAGAAAGTGTTGTTAGATCGTTTCTAGAGAGAGAGAGTGTTTATCAGACCATTCTTCAACCTGGAATGTTTGTTTTATGAAACCCAGATACCCGAAGCAAACACCAGCCAAGAAAAAGAAAAATTCTGAGTGGAGTTTCGAAGAGTGGTCTAGCATCGGAGACCGAGCCGAGGAATACCGACGTGCCGGCTTGATTTGGGGATCTAACTCAAAACCCTTTACTCCCATCCCGCATCCTCACGACCCTGTTTTAGCTACCCCGATCCCTGCTGAATCCTTCCTTCTACCCGATCCTCCAGGCCCTCTGTCTCCCGAGGTTAGTCTATCTCCGGAAATCGTTGTCCTTTCTTCCAGTAGCGGCTCCTCTTATTCCCCCGCAGTTCGGTTGTAGAATCCGACCCTTCCATCTGTTAACTTGTTCCTTCTGTCACTTCCGTTCCCGCCCCGACGCACTCGCAAAACCAAATTCTTGACCATGGGCGAAGACAGTCCCTCTACATCTCCCGCAGGAGGTAACTATCTTGAAATGGTCCAGCTTACTCCCTCAATTCGAGAGTATCGGACCGGTACTAACACTACAGTAACGTTTCTAGGTTTGCCTAAGCGTTAGTTGACGCCAGAGGAATTGGACGCGGCTCACCGGGCTTTTTTCAGGAAATGCAGCTGAGCCCTCCACCTCTCGGGTACGATCATCGGATCCGCACGCTGCTACTGCCCGAAGCTCTGACCAAGCTTTGAATCCCGAAGTGGGAGAATCAGAGGTGGACGTTGTGCCCGCAGAGGTCTGCATTGCTGTTGTTGGGAATGCTGCTAACCCTCCTGATGATCCTTTGCCCGAAGAAGTTGAGGCTGCAATCACCACTACTTATTTCAGCTGGCTTCGGATGAAGGATGCCGTTTCTCTCTATGAGGGGAAGTACCTCTACTTCCCTGAGTCTGAACACAAGGATCTGCTGATCCGTTGGGGAATTCCCGAATGCGTCACGGTTCAGTTCCCGGTCCCTGGGGAAACCCCCGTTCACGTCTGGTCTCGTGAAATCGTGGTGTTCACCGAGCTGTTCAATTGGGGTCTGCGCTTCCCTTTAGATCCCGAGATCGCACTTTACTTCCGGACCCTCAAGATCTGCCCATCGCAGCTGACGCCGAATGCCTGGTACACTTTAATGTCCTGCATAATGGCTTCCCGTCTTTCAGGTCGGGTTATGCCTATGGACGAATATATTGTTATGTCAGGACTGTCCAAGGCTCTGAAGTCCCCGTTCTTCTACTCTTCCTTGGGAAACAAGTGGAAGATAGTTAATGACTTCTTGGAGGGAGACAAAGGCTGGAAGCACCGGTTTGTGTTTCTGAGCGGGTGCTGGGAGAACGGTCTTCCCTATACCCCCGGAGAACAAGAGGCAGCTGCTTCGGACCTGGGTCCATGATGGTACCGCTCTTTTTTTTTAATACCGACCCTTCGTGCAGTGTCGAAGGAGTGGTTGCAAGGGTTGAAGAAAGATCACTCGAAGGCCGCTGAGGCCACGTTCGAGGTGTTGAAAGGCTATGCTCGGAAGCATTGGGGTTGGGCTATGCATCGGACCTTCAAAGATACAAACTTAATCATGAGTAACCTCTGGCGTTGCTCGTCCGAGGTGCTCACTATCGAGCAGTTGCGACAGCCCCCGAGCTTGGAGGATGTGATCGCGAAAACCGGCGCCCCTGGGTCACAGGTGTATATGCCAAAGCGCAACAAGGCGCCTAGCAAGCGCCTGAAGTCAGATGACGAGGTCGGGGAGAACGAAACCGGGGCTGCAGGGGCGGTTGTGCTGATTCGGGAAGAGGCACCCGTTCATGATGGTGCGGAGGCGAACCAGGACCAGGCTCTAGTGCAGAAGAGGAAAGGTCGCGCCGATGCGGAGGTGACTAAGGCAAAGAAATCCAAGCACTCCAAGACAGAGAGTAGGCCTGTTGACGGCGCGGGGGATGGCACCATGGGACCGAAGCTGTCTGATCAGGACGGTGGTGCGAAAGGCATTCTAACAGCGGACCTTGTGGAGATTCCAAATGATGTCGAGCCCCCCCGAGCGTCGGACCCAGCTGCCGCCTCATCGAGCGGTACGAAGTATCCGGTGCTGACGATGCTTGGAAGTCCGCACACGTTCCCTCTGCGGGGATCGGATGGTCTGGCTTTATCCTTGTACAACTTGCTCATACCGGCGGCCTTGAAAGAGCGTCGGGCGATCGAGCTAAGCCAACAGCTAGGGGGCACGGAGGCAAAAATTGTTAGCCTGACCGGGGAGGTGGAAAAAGTCAAGGCGGCTCAGGCGTCGGCGGAGGGCCGGATCGCGAAAGCCGAACGTGATGTGGAAGAGGCGAAAACAACCGCGGAGGAGGCGAGGACAGCCGCAGAGGAGGCGAAGAAGGCCGTGGAGGAGACGAATAAAGCTGCGGAAGATCGTGCTGCTGCCTTGGCTTAGGAGGTTCAAAAGCTAAAATCTTCGAATGTCGCCTTTGCAAACCGGTGCAGAAAGTGGTCGGAGAACGAAACTGCCGATGCCAAAGCCGCATACGTGCTGTCGTTCCACAACCGATTCCCGGACCTTCACCTCGGGGCACTGTGGTTGGATGTGCCCAAGAAGGACCACCTTGAGGGAGTCGTCTGTAGAGACGAAGATGAATCGGATGATGCTGAGCCCGAAGAGGAGGAAGATGACGAGTGATCCAAGAGTCGCGTTTTTTTTTCTTCTGTTTAATAGTTGTTTTGTTATGATCTTTGGGGGCCGTGGGGTCCCCTGATAATCTTTCCTATGAACACTTTAATTATCTTTGGGGGCTGCGGGGTCCCGTGACAATATTTCCCCTGAACACTTTAATTATCCTGTTTCGTCGTTGATACTCAATCGATTTTTCTTGTTATATCCTTTCATATATTGTTACTTGGGTCAAATGGAGTAGTTCCGTGAAAGATCCTAAGTACAAACGTAATATTGACAATCCCTGTTAGAATCGGGAATCGTAAACGTGGATCAGCTTGGGAGCTGAAAGACCAAAGTAGGTTCTGTAGATCAATGCAATATTGAAAATTCCTGATGGGATCGGGAATCATAAAATGTAGATCAGTTTGGGAATTGAAAAACCATAGGTCGTTCTGTAGATCAATGTAATATTGAAAATTCCTGATGGGATCGGGAATCATAAAATAAAGATCAGTTTGGGAACTGAAAAACCATAGTTGGTTCTGTAGATCAATGTAATATTGAAAATTCCTGATGGGATCGGGAATCATAAAATGTAGAGCAGTTCGGGAACTGAAAAACCAAAGTTGGTTATGTAGATCGATGTATCATCGCAATTTTTCCCAAATGGTCGGGAAAATTAAACATGTAGATCCATTAATATTAGTAGGAACAGACGCTGGCTCGCTCGTCAGCTGACCAAGGTCGTAACACTTTAACATTTGGAAGGCAAGAGAGATTTCTAATTCATATAATCGGGTGATCGGGTGTCGATGATGCCTCATTAAAACCTTCTCGCGCCACCGAGGTAGGAAAGAGTGCATCCCCGATCATTACAATTCGAAATAAAATTTTAAATACAATTTCTCTACTATTCTAAATACAATTTCAGATGTTCAATTTTCCATGGTAGCCTCAAAAGGTGCCCGAGCCTGTTCTGCAGGCGGTATGTCCCGCTCTTGATTTTTTCCACGATTTCGTAGGGTCCTTCCCAATTCGGGGCGAGTTTACCGAAGCTTTTGTCTTTGGTGTGAAGAAAGACGCGCCTCAGAAACTTGTCACCAACCTGAAACTCCCGACGGCGAATTTTAGAAGCGTATCGACTTCTCATCAGGGTCTGATAGTGCAAAGAGTTCAATTGCGCGCGGTTGCGCTTCTCTTCGATAAGGTCAAGCTCGAGTCGTCGGCTATCGTCGTTCGCTTCCTCCTTATAAGTTCCGACCCTAAAAGATGGAAAAACCGATTCCGCCGGGGTAACCGCGTCCATACCATATACTAAAGCGTAAGGCGATTCTTGTGTAGCCGTCCGGGGTGTGGTTCGGTAAGCTCATGGTACCTCTTGCAGGTAGTCGGGCCACTTTCCGGCCTTTCCTTCAAGGTTTTTTCTGAGACCGTCCAAAATGGTCCGGTTGGTTACTTCGACTTGCCCGTTTGCTTGAGGATGGAAAGGAGCGGAGAAACATTGTCGGATTTTATGAGTGGTGCAGAACGCTTTCATTTCCCCGCTATCGCACTGCGGTCCGTTATCCATAGTTAACCTCTGTGGTATCCCGAACCGACAACATATGTTAGACCATATAAATTTGACGATATCTTTGGTCTTGGTGGCGGATAAAGGTTCGGCTTCTACCCACTTGGAAAAATAGTCCACCGCCACGACGATCGTCTGTCTTCCTCCCGACGCCTATGGTAGTGGCCCGACAAGGTCGATTCCCCATCGGTCAAAGGGTAGCCCTTCGGGTATGGACTCTAGCGGAGCCGCGGGGACGTTTATCGCGTTTTCGAACCGTTGACACGTATCGCAGGTTTTGACTATTAGTCGTGCATCTGCTGTTATCGTCGGCCAATAGAACCCTGCAAGGAGGATCCTTTTGATTAAGGCTTTGTAACCGCAGTGCGCTGCACCCTCACCATCATGAAGCTCGGATACAATTATTTGTGACTCATGAAACCCTAAACATCGAAGCAGTGGGCGGCTGAAGGATTTCTTGTATAGTACTTCCCCTAAAAGGATGTAACTCCGAGCCTTGTTGCACACTTTCCGAGCTGAAGCGTTATCACTAGGCAGCCGACCTTCAGCTAAGAAGGCGATAATGTCACGTCGCCAATCCGAGATCGTTACCGAAGAGATCTGACAAGCGATTTCTGGTCGGTTGTCTAACTCGTGTCGTTTGATAATAGACGGGCTTTCTTGTTCGGTTACCCAAGGATAATTACTGGAGCAGGAAATGGTTGCCAAAGAATCTGTGGCCATGTTTTCGCTTCTCGGGACATGTTCGTAGGTAATTTTGTCAAATGAAGCGGCTAGAACCCTGAGTGCTGCCAGGTATTGTACCAAATGTTCTTTCCGAGCTTCCGCACTCCCCGAAGCTTGGGTTATCAAAAGTTGGGAATCTCTTATGAGGCGTACTTGCCTTGCCCCACACACCTGTGCTAACCGTAATCCTGTCAAAGCTGCCTCGTATTCAGCTTCATTATTCGAAGTATGGAAACCAAATCTGACGGCTTGGTGCATGCTAATGCCCGATGGGGTTGCTATTTGTATCCCTGCTCCACAGCCACTGACGTTAGCCCTCCCATCGGTTCGGACAGTCCATTCGCTCAGGGCTGCTTCTCGGGGAGGTGCGTCCTGATCAGGTCGTTCGGAATGGAACTCCACCAAAAAGTCGGTCAGGACCTGGCCTTTAATGGTCGTCCGAGGTTCGAAGTCGATGTCAAAATCTCCCAGCTCGACCGACCACTTGGACATTCTCCCGGACATGTCTGGTCGTTGGAGGATGTACTTGAGTGGGAATGATGTTCGGACTACGATAAGGTGGGCTTGAAAGTATTGGCGCATTTTCCGCGCTGCTATCACTAGGGTGAGTGCCATTTTTTCCAACTTTAGATATCGAGTTTCCGCATCCAGCAGGCTTTTGCTCACAAAGTAGACCGCTGTAGGGGCTGGTCCCGATTCGCTGATCACAGCCGCACTGACTGCGAAGTCGGTAACCGCGACGTAAAGGAAAAGTGTCTTGCCGGCGACGGGTTTCGTCAAAAGGTTCGGGGATGATAGATATTTCTTAATTCCCAAGAATGCTTCGTTAAATTCAGGAGTCCACATAAATTTTTTGGCCTATCTCAAAACCTGAAAAAAGGGGGCGCACTTATCAGATGACCGAGAAATAAATCAATTTAAGGCAGCCAGCCGCCCTGTTAGGATCTGGACTTCCTTAATACTCTGGGGTGGAGTCATATTGGTCAGAGCTTGAAGCTGGACGGGATTGGCTTCAATCCCTTTTTCGCTGACGAAGAAACCTAGGAATTTCCCTGACCGGACCCCGAAGGAGCATTTTTCTGGATTAAGCTTGAGATTTATTCTCCGTAAGTTATCAAAGGTTTCTCTTAGGTCGGTAAGGTGGGCTTCATATGTGCCGCTCTTAACCAACATGTCATCGATGTACACCTCCATATTCCTCCCAATTTGATCCTCGAACGTTTTGTTAACGAGCCTTTGGTATGTCGCGCTGGCATTTTTTAGTCCGAAGGGCATTACTTTGTAGCAGTATAATCCTCGGCCCGTGATGAATGTGGTATTTTCCTGATCTGCAGCGTGTAGTTTGATCTGATTATAACCGGCGTATGCATCCATGAATGAAAGCAATTTGTTACCCGACGTCGAGTCTACCAACTGTTCGATTCTTGGCATCGGGAAGGGGTCCTTCGAGCATGCTCGATTAAGGTCGGTGAAATCCACGCACATTCTCCATTTCCCATTTTTCTTTCTGACCAGGACGGGATTTGAAGTCCACAGTGGGTAACTTGCTTCCTTGACATGGTCGACCCTGATCATTCGCTCGACTTCTCGTAGGATAATGTCTGCTTTTTCTGGGGAAAGAGCCCGACGCTTTTGGGAGATTGGTCTGGCGTTTCTGTTGATAGTTAGCTTGTGAACTGCGAAGGTTTCTGGGACCCCGGTAACATCTCTTGAGCACCAAGCGAATAAATCTAGGTTTTCCCGCAGGAGGGCCAGTAGTTGCTCCCTGAGGGTCGGTAAAAGGCATACCCCAATCCGCAGGGATTTTCCCGCAGCGAATTGGTACTGTTCGCATTCCTCGTCTGTTGTCAAAAGGCTCGGAGCTTCCCTGGGGTCATCAACGGGTAATGATCCCGGGGGGAGCCCCCTTTATTGCTATTCTCGAGCTTGAATCATCTCTTGGTCTTTCTTAGGTGCCAATGCCGCTCGGTAACATTCTCGTGCTGCTTTCTGGCTGTTTCGGACCACTCCTACGTTGTTCCCGACCACGTACTTTAAACACTGATGGATTGTAGAAGTTACCGCATGCATTCGCGATATCCATGATCGGCCGAAAATGGCATTGTGGGAAGCCGGCGCGTCTACTACCACGAATAAAACCGTAACCTCTTTCTTGAACGGGTCGCGGCCTAATTGGACTATGCCCTCGAATTCTCCTATAACGTCGGTTGCTGACCCTTTGAATCCTACTATGGTACGGTCGGACCGCGCGATCTCTGGTGGTGTTCTAAACTTGGCGAAAGTAGATGCGAAGATTATGTTGGCCGAACTACTGGTATCCACCAAGATGCGGCGCACCTCTTCTCCCGCAATAGCTGCCCCGATGACAATAGCATCTTCATGGGGGCCGGCTATGTCCCTCATGTCGTCGTCGTCAAAGTACAGGATCAGAGAAGGGACGTTTCTTGTTTGGAAGCAAGTTTGGGCCTCCAACTGAGTGGTTAGGTTGACGATGTGCCTTTTCCTGGATGAATGTGTGACTCCTGTCATAGAATCTCCCCCAAAAATTGTTAGGGATTCAAAAAATTCACAAAGGCCTCGTACATTACCGACATTCTCCTCAGCTTCCTCTTCGATGATCCCGATGATGTTGCGGTTTGCTTCGGGGTCGAGGTACTCAATGGATACATCGAACGGATCGGTTACTTCTGAAATTTCCATGGTGGTTTCTGGTTTCGGTACTATCACAACTTCTTTCGAAGTCGTACTTTGCTGTGCCTTCTTAACATACTCCAAGAGGTTTCCGTGTTTTATGAGCATTTGTATTTCTTTTTTCAAGGCAATGCAGTCCTTAGTATCATGTCCAATGTCCTCGTGATAGCGGCAATAGCGGTTGTTTCTTTGTTCCCGAGGTGTTGGTATCGGAAAAGGTCTTCGGTACATCCCGCTCTTCTTAGTCTTCTCGTAGATCGACGCTACACACTCAGTAAGATCCGCGAAGTATGCAGGTCGGATCCACTTGTTGGACATGGGTCGTGTAGTTGTCTGTCCTGCTTGCTTTGGTTTCGGGATTGTCAGGACCGAAGGCTTGGCTGATACAGGAGGGTTCGGGTGTATCGTGCTAACCGGCTGGGCTACCCTGGCGTAATCCGACCGGGTGCCCTGCCTTATTACTACCGATGCTTGGGCACTTTGCTGAATTTGTACTGCCAACTCAGACGCTTCGGTATCCTCGATCAATATCTGTTTCTCTATCTGAGCTAGGAGTGCGGAAAACGTGAATGCTTTTTTCTTCGTCACTGCTTGCTTCATTGGTCCCGGGAGCAGACCCAAGCGAAACGCAGTTAGGGCCACTGTTAGTCCTTTTCTCACGCAAGTATACGCGGTCAAATCATAGCAAGTAATAAGTAAGAAAGATCGTTCCCACGAAGACTAGGTGTATAAGACAAGAATTCACTTATGCAACAACGTATGATTATTAAACTAATGCTTGAACGAGTAATAAAGTATGAATGTAACTAAACAAATCAAGTACGAGAATATCTAATGAGTTTTACTTATACGAGAGAAGACATGGAACCCTAACTTCATTGTTTATTTTACTTAGAGTATTAATATACTTAATCAATATGTAAGATAACTACGATTACTACTCAGATAACTCAAAATCAGAATACGCTACCTTTCAGTATACATAAACCAAACCACTTAATCAACCACAAAAGAGATAGCAGTTAAGCAGACACCGCATGCATGACAATCCTATATGTCTATATGAATTGAGGTACAATTGGTTTTAAGCACAAGTTATCTATTTCGATTACATAGGGTAATATGATATGGTTAATGACACATTACGAACCATGAACAATCACAATATGAATCATTCAAGAACCTATGCTAGCATGGCAAGTTCTAACCCTTAATTATACTTTCGCATTCATTAAAGATAAACAATCTAGATGTTCGCGACGCATCTAACAAAAAAACACGACCATACTAGGTAATCGATATACATATCTAAAAAAATCAATTAAGCAATAAACCCTAAATATTATTTAAACAAATCCGTTAGGGTTCCATGACAATGATTAGTTCATAATCGAACAAATCATCATCATGGTTTTAAAAATTAACATAGCCTTATAATGAATATAAATAAAAAAATATAAATAAACGTAGAAGAGTTTAGAAAAAAAATATTAAACCGAAAAAGAAACTCAAAATCAAATCGTCGTCGCTTATTTTTATAAATTAGTAAGTGTTATACTCTATATAAAAATAGATACTGAACTTTAATTCCCATTAATTAATTAATAATAGATATTTTGGTTCATTAATTCTCATTAATTAATTAATAATAGATATTTTGGTTCATCTCCGCAACGCAGATGTAAATGACCAATTTTCAACCATGAAATAAAATGAAAAGAAGTAAAGAAAAGAAAAATAAATTTAAAAAAAAACATCTGCTTAGCTTAACGTCAATGACCAGTTTTCAACAATGAAACAAAATGAAAAGAATTAAAGAAAAGAAAAATAAATTAAAAATATCTGCTTTGCTTTTCGAGTCTGACACGTTTTGCTTACACCAATTGGCTTTGCTTTTCGAGTCTGACACCAGCAATTGATTTTCGAACAGCGAACAGTAGCCTATTGTATCACAATTCCTTTTTCTTCTTTCTGTTTTCTATTTTTTTTTTATTTTGCCGAAAGACAAGAAACCAAACGGCACACCCCTTTCTCTTCTACGTCTGTCTCTTTATATAGATATTATGCCGAAACCCTAAAAAACAATTAAATTACGTAACATAAATATTTATGTTAAATAAAATAATATAAACAATTAAATTACGTAACGTAAATATTTATGTTAAATAAAATAATATTTTAAACAATAAAATATTCGGATTAATCTAATATTCTTTTCTTAATTCAGCCTTAATTTCCTTTTATGCTTCGCTTTAATATTTTCTTCTTAATTTAATATTTTAAACAATATCTTAGAAAATATATTTTCCCTTTTTTCAACATTATTTTCTCCGTTCCTTATTATAGGTCGTTTTAAGAAACTAAATTAATTCCATATTAGTTGACGTTTCACAATTATCATAATATTAAATGATATTCAATTTGATAGTCAATGAAACTAATTGCTTTATTTATCAAACTGCAGCTTTTTATTATAATTGACCAATTAAATTTATTCCTGCTCTAATTTTTATAGGAAAGAGAACTAATAATGAGTTTCCTTAATATTCGTGCTCCCGCCTTAAACGTCAATTAATATTAATATGGAACGGAGGGAGTAATATATTTTTCAAGCATTAATATATTTTCTTTTCTTTTCAACTGTTCCAAAATTTTCCTAAATGCATTAATTTTCCAGTTTCTTCAATTTCAACCCAAATTTATTAATATTGTCACAATTTACCCGCGGCACAAGCGACTTTAATAATACTGGAAAAACATGTTAAAACTCAACGAATACTTGAGAGTCGGTGATGATTTTAAGAATAATGGAAGCGTAATAAGTGATATGAAATGCACTTATCAAACCCCCAAACTTAAACCGTTGCTTGTCCTCAAGCAATGCAAAACAGGTTTAACAATTGATGCATGAATGCAACTGCCTTTAAATGGATGCAAGAGCGCAATGATCTTGAACCAGTAACCGTAACTAATTAAGCATAAATGCCTCAACGAATGTAATGACCTCGGAATGTGAAATAACTAGGTACTCAAATGTTAGCAATACAAGTGAAGAATCGTGCGTGTGTGCTCAAACTCAATCGACATGTTTTTAGTACAAATTAATGGACCTTACTTGTTCTCATCATAATAATCACAAGATTAGAAACGAAATACAACTTAGATTCTTCATAGTCAAGTTGCAAATCCATATTTCTCCGGGGTTGTCAAAGATTTATTATGCTTTACTCTATATACAGACACTCAAAGGCTTATTTGACCGTGCAATGGATGAGGTCCCTGAAAGACTTATACAATGGTGCCCATGTAGCGAGCTTTAGGTTAGCGGATCCCAGACCGGAAAAGTCTTAGGTCACTAGGCACAAAGTCCCCTAGAACTTAATAACTCGAGCACCAAAGAGCTCATCCTAGCCTATTTTGCCTTCTTCTTTTGTTTTTTTTTCATCTTTCTTTTTCTCTTTTTTTGGTTTTTTTCGTTTTGTTTTTTTTTTGTTTTTTTTTTAAGCAATCGGATTAGGAATGAGTGCGTTTCGCTCCATCTCATTCCACCCCTAGACTACTCGCAATACGCAGCCCCCAGCGAGAGGACGTACGTCGACGAGCGGCTACTAGCCTTTGACGCCTAACTGAATAATACGCATATTTATCTTTCAACTCCCCCAAACTTATCTTTTTGCAATCCATGAGCTAATAAAGGATTAAGGTGTAATTCTGAACCTAAGCAAGGATTATGTATAACAATACTCAAGTGTGTCCGTAACTAGCATAAAAACAATCGATGAGTCTACATGTATTAATTGTGCTTCTACATCAAGCAAGCTAACTGACAAGCAACCTAATTAGATTTTATTCCTACTGTCATTCCAAACAATTTCCATCATCGGCTACTTAAGTAGAAACAGAAACTCAAGGGATCAAAGACGCAAAATGCATGAAAATAAAAAAAAATAAAAAAATAAAAAAAAAATGTTATGCTAATAGACTAAGTGGATCATAAACACAGTCAATATAATCATGGCATGAAAATGCAAGATAAGCATGACTAACATGAATAACTACTATGATGAATGCAACTACAAGAAATTAAAAGATAAAAGAAACACTCCCCTCTTCGTCCAGCAGTGTTGATCGTTGTTTCTTAGTGGGTTGCCTCCCAAGAAGCGCTTGTTTAACGTCGATAGCTCGATGATACCACTCGAAATCATATAGTGTCGAGGCGGATACTGAATGTCTCACGGTTCCCCACATCTCCATAGTAATGCTTGAGTCGCTGACCATTGACTTTGAATGCTTTGTCTGGCGATTCCTCAAAGATTTCAACTGCTCCATGTGGATATACTGTCTTGACTTTAAAAGGTCTAGACCACCTTGACTTGAGCTTCCCTGGGAAAAGCTTTAGACGAGAGTTGAAAAGAATAACAAGTTGGCCTGGATCAAAAGCTTTATGTACAAGCTTCATATCATGCCGTTTCTTGACTTTTTTCCTTATACATCTTCTGATATCTGCTATGGTCCAACCAATGGCTGATTTGAACTTCCCCAGAACTCTTAATAGCTTTTCTTCCTCACTACCTGAAAGGTTAGATGCAATAATAACAGGTAATGTAGATGACTCTCCTAAGAAAGCATACCTGAGATGATCTGGTAGTGGTTTGAGTTCAAGTTTAGGAGCTTCTTGTAGAGAAGGTTTAAGTATTTCCTGAGAATCCTTAAGATCACCCAATACGAGCGACTCATGTGGAATATTGAGCTTCTTTTGATACGGGGCTGCCTGTAGTAGTTGAACACATTCGGCTATTTCTTCGTCTTCGAAGTCAGATTCACCATGTAGAACTCTGCCTAGAGCATTTGAACTCGAGAACTGATCCAACTCATTACTGTGCGAAAAATCGACCGTATACAACCTGAAATATTCCTCATCCTCTATTGGGGATTGCATAGCCTTGGAAACGTTGAAAGTGACAGTCTGATCTTGCACTCTCATAGTGAGCTCCCCT
The DNA here is from genome assembly GCA_036936605.1 of Limnanthes douglasii subsp. nivea. Lineage (NCBI taxonomy): Eukaryota > Viridiplantae > Streptophyta > Magnoliopsida > Brassicales > Limnanthaceae > Limnanthes > Limnanthes douglasii. The sequence continues at coordinate 1,678,155 of JAUPFV010000001.1, forward strand.
TTTTGGACATCGATCAGAGTTTTGCCCGTAGCCAAGAATGGTCTTCCCATGATTATGGGGATGTTTTTGTCCTCTTCGAAATCCAAGATAACGAAGTCAGCAGGAAAGATGAGCTTGTCTACCTTTACTAAGACATCTTCTACGATACCACGAGGATATGTGATAGAACGATCAGCCAGTTGCAAAGAGATATTAGTCGGTTTTGGCTCAGGTAGCCCAAGTTTCTCAAACACAGATAGGGGCATCAGATTGATGCTCGCTCCCAAATCACATAAACATTTGCTGAAAGTTAAATTTCCTATTGAACAAGGAATGGTGAAGCTTCCTGGATCTTTAAGTTTGGGAGGCAATTTTTGTTGTAAAATCGCACTGCATTCCTCAGTGAGCGCCACTGTCTCAAAATCACCAAGCTTTAGCTTTTTCGAAAGAATTCCCTTCATGAACTTGGCATAACTAGGCATTTTCTCTAATGCTTCAGCAAAAGGTATGTTGATGTGTAGCTTCTTGAATACCTCTAAAAATCTCCCAAATTGAGCATCTAGCTTCTGTTTCTGCAACCTTTGCGGAAAAGGTGGAGGAGGGTAGATCGTAGGCTCAACAACTGACTGAGATGGTTTTTTAGGTGGCTGATCTTGACCAGAATTAACCTCAGATGAGGGCTGATTTTGAGCAGAATTTTTCAGAATGGGCTGATTTTGAGAAAAATCCGCCTCTTGTTCAAATGTGGGGTTCTCAGCAACCTTTCCTGATCGTAAGGTGATAGCTTGGCATTGCTCTTTGCCATCCCGTTTACCTGGATTATGTTCCGTGTCGCTAGGAAGAACTCCCTGAGGTCTAACAATCATGTTACTGGCCATCTGCCCAATCTGATTTTCCAAGGTCTTGTGAGATACCATCAGACTTTTAATCATTAACTTCATCTCTTCGAATTCAGAGTCTCTCACAGAATGTTGAGAAGGGTCAGGATGTTGATTCTGAGGTTGTCTTGGGGCATACTGTTGGGATTGATGTTGCTGCCCTTGTTGCTGAAATCCAGGAGGAGCGTATGGCTTAGCACCATAATGCTGATTACCTTGTTGATTAATGCTCCAACTGAAGTTCGGATGATTTCTGTTGTTTGGGTGATAGGTGTTTGAGATTGGTTGTTGATTCTGCCTCTGAAAGTTACTCACAAATTGCACTGACTCAGTAGATATTGGGCATTGTTGAGTGTCATGCCCTCCAACACAAATCTCGCACACACTAGCTACCTGTTGTACCCCTAGTTTAGTCAGAGAATTTACCTTCATGTTTAGAGCTTCAAGCTGAGCTGCTAAAGCAGTGGCAGTGTCTACGTTAAGAATACCAGCTACTTTATGTTGTGACTGTCTCTGAGAAGGGTTCTGGAATTCATTAGCAGCCATCATCTCAAGGAGCTTATGAGCTTCCTCATAGCTTTTCGTTAATAAGGCTCCCCCAGATGCAGCATCGACCATGGGCCTTGTTTGCGCACCTAACCCATTGTAGAAGAAATTTATTACTAACCAATCAGGCATCCCATGATGAGGACATTTTCTGAGCATCTCCTTGTAACGCTCCCAAGCTTCACTTAAAGATTCACCATATGACTGAGAAAACTGAGTAATAGCATTCCTCAAGGTGGCTGTTCTTGCCATAGGAAAGAATTTTGAGAGAAATTTTTGTGCTAGTATATCCCAAGTAGTGATCGAGCCTGCTGGTAAAGAGTGTAACCAGCTCTTAGCTTTGTCCCTCAAAGAAAATGGGAAGAGTCTCAATCTTATGGCATCATCTGAAACACCGTTGAACTTGAAAGTATCACAGATTTCAAGAAAGGTCATAATGTGCATATTAGGATCCTCAGATGAAGCTCCCCCAAACTGACAAGAATTCTGCATCATCTGAATAGTGTTGGGCTTAATCTCGAATTTATTCGCAGCGATATTGGGTCTGACAATGCTAGACTGAATATCCATGATCTTTGGTTGAGAGTACTCCATGAGTGCTTTTGGAGCTGGATCTCCCATTGTATACACGCTCAAGTACCTGAAGCACAAGAAACACTCGAAAAGCAAATAACCGAATCAAGTCAGTAGTTTTATAACGACCCCTGCTGATAAGCAATAAAACTGTCAAATAACACCGAGTCCCCGGTAACGGCGCCAAAAACTTGTTAGTCCTTTTCTCACGCAAGTATACGCGGTCAAATCGTAGCAAGTAATAAGTAAGAAAGATCGTTCCCACGAAGACTAGGTGTAGAAGACAAGAATTCACTTATGCAACAACGTATGATTATTAAACTAATGCTTGAACGAGTAATAAAGTATGAATGTAACTAAACAAATCAAGTACGAGAATATCTAATGAGTTTTACTTATACGAGAGAAGACATGGAACCCTAACTTCATTGTTTATTTTACTTAGAGTATTAATATACTTAATCAATATGTAAGATAACTACGATTACTAATCAGATAACTCAAAATCAGAATACGCTACCTTTCAGTATACATAAACCAAACCACTTAATCAACCACAAAAGAGATAGCAGTTAAGCAGACACCGCATGCATGACAATCCTATATGTCTATATGAATTGAGGTACAATTGGTTTTAAGCACAAGTTATCTATTTCGATTACATAGGGTAATATGATATGGTTAATGACACATTACGAACCATGAACAATCACAATATGAATCATTCAAGAACCTATGCTAGCATGGCAAGTTCTAACCCTTAATTATACTTTCGCATTCATTAAAGATAAACAATCTAGATGTTCGCGACGCATCTAACAAAAAAACACGACCATACTAGGTAATCGATATACATATCTAAAAAAATCAATTAAGCAATAAACCCTAAATATTATTTAAACAAATCCGTTAGGGTTCCATGACAATGATTAGTTCATAATCGAACAAATCATCATCATGGTTTTAAAAATTAACATAGCCTTATAATGAATATAAATAAAAAAATATAAATAAGCGTAGAAGAGTTTAGAAAAAAAATATTAAACCGAAAAAGAAACTCAAAATCAAATCGTCGTCGCTTATTTTTATAAATTAGTAAGTGTTATACTCTATATAAAAATAGATACTGAACTTTAATTCCCATTAATTAATTAATAATAGATATTTTGGTTCATTAATTCTCATTAATTAATTAATAATAGATATTTCGGTTCATCTCTGCAACGCAGATGTAAATGACCAATTTTCAACCATGAAATAAAATGAAAAGAAGTAAAGAAAAGAAAAATAAATTAAAAATATCTGCTTTGCTTTTCGAGTCTGACACGTTTTGCTTACACCAATTGGCTTTGCTTTTCGAGTCTGACACCAGCAATTGATTTTCGAACAGCGAACAGTAGCCTATTGTATCACAATTCCTTTTTCTTCTTTCTGTTTTCTATTTTTTTTTTTTTTTCCGAAAGACAAGAAACCAAACGGCACACCCCTTTCTCTTCTACGTCTGTCTCTTTATATAGATATTCTGTCGAAACCCTAAAAAACAATTAAATTATGTAACATAAATATTTATGTTAAATAAAATAATATAAAAAATTAAATTACGTAACGTAAATATTTATGTTAAATAAAATAATATTTTAAACAATAAAATATTCGGATTAATCTAATATTCTTTTCTTAATTCAGCCTTAATTTCCTTTTATGCTTCGCTTTAATATTTTCTTCTTAATTTAATATTAAACAATATCTTAGAAAATATATTTTCTCTTTTTTCAACATTATTTTCTCCGTTCCTTATTATAGGTCGTTTTAAGAAACTAAATTAATTCCATATTAGTTGACGTTTCACAATTATCATAATATTAAATGATATTCAATTTGATAGTCAATGAAACTAATTGCTTTTTTTATCAAACTGCAGCTTTTTATTATAATTGACCAATTAAATTTATTCCTGCTCTAATTTTTATAGGAAAGAGAACTAATAATGAGTTTCCTTAATATCCGTGCTCCCGCCTTAAACGTCAATTAATATTAATATGGAACGGAGGGAGTAATATATTTTTCAAGCATTAATATATTTTCTTTTCTTTTCAACTGTTCCAAAATTTTCCTAAATGCATTAATTTTCCAGTTTCTTCAATTTCAACCCAAATTTATTAATATTGTCACAATTTACCCGCGGCACAAGCGACTTTAATAATACTGGAAAAACATGTTAAAACTCAACGAATACTTGAGAGTCGGTGATGATTTTAAGAATAATGGAAGCGTAATAAGTGATATGAAATGCACTTATCAGCCACGTTCTCTTCGTAGTGGTCTAGGTCGGTTTTTGCGTCGATGAATCGCCTGGTATATTCTCTGAGGCTTTCCCCCAATTTCTTCCTGCAATTCATAATAGTGTCTCCGTTGGCCCGGAAGCTTTTACTTCCCACAAAGTGTTGCCTAAACATTGTCTAAAACATCCCGAAGTTCTGGATGCAACCCTGCGGTAAACGGTTGTACCATTTAGATGTTCGGTCCCTGAAGGTCATGGAAAAATCTCTACACAGGAGTTTGTCATCGTTGTCGAAACTCAGCATGAAGTTTTTGAAAGCTTCCAAATGATTATCTGGGTCCTTCTTCCCATCGTACTTTTCTAATTTAGAAATGTCAAATCGCTTCGCGAGCTGTCCCGCTAGTATCTCGTCGGACAATGGGGAGGCCCTCCAATTGACTCCGAACCCACACGCTCCTCCTCCAAGTCCTTCTGTCTGAACTCCATAGAGTCCCTCATCTCCTGGGCTGATAAACTGGCTACTGGTTCGGTAACTGTGGTTCTGACTGTTCGTCAGTTGCCATGGCACTGGAGGCAGTGCTGCCCGCTCTTCACGGCTGGCGGCAGGCATCTCTTCCTTTTCAAAGGACACTGGGGTCTGCTTCTCGGTGCTACCTTTCTTGTATTTCGGGGAGTCCGTCCGAGGTCCTCGGAGGCGTCGGGAATGCTTCTTTTGTGTACGCTGGACCCTTTCCCGTCGCCGATACTCTCTGCCCGACGAATCATCCGAGGTGTAGTCAATTGTCGTGCCGCGATGGTCCTCCGGGTACCGCCGAGTCCTGGCGTTTTGCTCCTCGGGATGAGACTCTCGATAATACCTAACAGGTCGGGCTTCGATGCGAGGCCCAACATCATGATCGGCCCCCTCCCGATCCTCCAAGAGGGGTTCCTTGCCTTTCCCTTCCCGGAGCCTTTTCTCGTCCAGTGCCCGATCTCTTTCTGCGTTTAGCCTGGCAATGTCTTCAAGGAGCTGTTTTCGGGTCATTATTAGGGTCGATCGTTTGTCTCGACCCCGATCGGGATGCTCTCGACCGAGTGCTTCCCCGCCCTCTGACACCGAGACGGCTCGGATTACTTCTCTACCGACCCTCTCTATCACAGCTTCGTTGTTCATCTCGCAAAACGTGATTTTCAAAGAACAAAGAATCCTTTTTGGTATCACTCTTTCCCACAGACGGCGCCAATGATGAGTTAATAATTGTTTGGAAGAATATTTCGGATATTGTGCGAGATGTGACTAGAGAGAGAAAATATAGAGAGAGAAGGAGAATGTAATAGAATAATATTCAATGCCCCACCTACCAAGAAAGTGGGTCACCTTTTATACTAAAGTAAGGTGGACCCACTTAAAACCTTAATGGGCTGTTTACATACTTAATGAGGCCCCTTATCAAATACTATGTTTACAAATTGGTCCCTCAGAGATCCTAAATACATTTATAACTACGCCAAGTATCCTTTATTCATAATTAAATCCCCATTACTTATATCGGCGAATTCTACCCTCATCAGCTTCAACACGAATCTGTTCACCATGCTTAATTTATTATCCAAATCAAGCCTAATACAGACCATGACATATATTATACTTCCCACGACATTGGAATGAGGAATTTTTTCCATTTTATGCATCTACACGCCTTCAGTATCAACCTTTAAAGATGTTAATTTAAAATGTTGAGCAATGAGATATGCGACACGTTTCGTCTCTGTCATAAAAACATGTCAAAATGACAACTATGGTGATAGTTTGCATATGTTTCACTGCTTGGATCCTCTTTTCCCAAGATTAGTATCCACTATGTCTCAGAGTATTTTAGCGCAGATGAGCCTACCAATCAATCATGGCCAGTTCTTTTAGCATTTTCACTTACACCTTGAGACTTCTCCATCTTAGAGACTTTTTTCTTAGGATGGACACTTTCTTTTTATCTTCTTAAGATGCAGTGGTGAACAATCACCTTTTGGAAGAGATAGCGTGTCGAAAGATAAGAAGAAACAAACAATAAATACGAAACCCTAACCCTAAGTTAGAGAGTAAATAAGACTGAGAGACTCGGGAAAATCTCAATTTTTATTCATCAAAGTCTGACGGTAAAATAAGGTTTTATATAGAAACTACCCAAAGCCATAATCACAAATAAATAAAATTGCATAAATGTATTAAAATAAAACAAATCTTCGATTTGAATGCTTTACGGATCAAATTTTGGTATCAAACTTTGTGACAAATTTACAGTTTTGAAATATGACGGGCTCGTCAAAATCTTCGATTTGAATACTTGTTTGACCCAATTCTGATACCTGAGCAAGAAATCAGCCTGTCTGCATTCTCAGCTAAATCAGGAAGTTTGTTCGATACATGGATACAAGCCAACAAAAACAAATTAGCTGAGATTTATCTATTTTTAAGAGTTAGGTTAAGAGTTAAGACATGTGCAGTGTTCAACTGATCAATAATGGACTGTTAGTATTGATCGGGCTATTTCTATTGACCTAAAGTCAAATAAAAACAATTACTCGTAGATAAGAGCTCATGAAACTATTTATTATAATGTACGACATCGTACACTACTATTTTAACAGAAAAAGTGGGTTTATTTTGAAGTTATCTTCACAAAGTAAAACTAGCAATCATCGCCACTTGTACTATTTATGTGTTCGACGTGATTTGGCATGGTTATAGTTACATAACTTGAAATAATTCAAAAATCTTGGGGTGGAGTGACATCCCAACACCCTTATCAAATAACCCCCGGTGTAAAAATGGTATTTTAGGCAAAATCCATATTTAAGGTTTCACCTGGAGTGGGTATTATGTACCACTTGTAGTTCGAATAATCTCCCTTACACAAATGTAGATTTTGTAACGACAGAGACGTAATCAACAAATTTTCTAAATGAAAAAATTCCCTGGATTTTTTGAGCGAGAAGGGATGTGAGAGATAAACATTAAATATAACGTTATGTGAATCATGTTATTATTATAAAAAAATATTTTTGAATCATTTGTGTGAAAGTCTTTATGTAACCTACTTGTTTAATAAAAAGTGTTTGTTGTTCGTGGATATATGATGTTTTGTAAATCCGAAGAAGTTAAATTTGTTTTATTTACGTTTTATTTTATTTTATTGCTAGTCTTAAACATGATAATTATTTTTTTAAAGTCGAAAATACACGTACTTATCTTAGAAAGATCAGAAGTCCTAACAACAATTATTTATTATCATTCTTTTGGTAGTCCTAACCCTAAAAATGTTCGGGATGAGCTTGTAATTTTGATACCCATTTAATTAAGAGTGGAATATTGTGGCAAAATTATACAACATATATTGTTTGCTTATATATATCATTCAAATCTGCAACGTTACTTATAATAGTAAAAAATGTTTAATAACAAAAAATATATACTCAACTATCTCATTAAAATCTAATAACAAAAAATTGTATACTACAAATAGATAACTCTACCAAGTTGAAAAGCCACAGTTAACTCGATTTTTCTAATTTAGTATATCTTTCTTATTTTTTATTTTTTATTTTTATTTTATTCATAAAAATAATTCAAAAAATACCATTAATAGATTTAGTTTTATTCATTTTAAAAACTAAAATTGATGGTACTTTCAAATTATTTTTTTTGAACCCAGTTTTAAAAGATATGGACATTTTTTTAAAGTAAAAAAATGGTTCAAATATTAGAAACGATTACGTGGCTTGGAATGAAACATGGGTATTGATGAATTATTAAGGAATTTGATATTGATGAGTACTAAGTAGTTTTATATTTGCATTATCAGATTTTACATTGATCAAGGTATTAAGAAAATGGCTTGTGCTCCAAGAAACAAGAATTCATCTTCTTCTCCCTTGATTTTCATCTTCTGATGAACTAAATCCTTTGTTTTTCATGGATCAATTTCCATCCGTTCAAGAAGTTTTCAGTTCATCATCAATCAAAGATTTGCAAAACAATCTCAGAAACAACAGTCAGTGGAAAAGGAAATCTTTCGTCGATGCAGTGACTGCTGATTTTCAAGGTTTGGTTGATTCTTTCAACCCTGAGGAAATAAGATACAAAAATGATCATGTTCACTTGCAATACGGTGATGCCTTCTTACCCATCTGAAATCAAAATCAAAACATACTCTTGTTGTTAAATGCTCTTATGGTTTGCCTAAGAGGTTACATCTGCTTGATTTCTTAAACAAGTTCAAATTTTTTCAAGGTTACAGTTATACGGTTAAAGATTCAAGACATATCTTAATTGAGTTTGACTCGTATGAAGATCTGGCTAAACTGTAGAGGAAAAATGTATGGACAATTGGATCAACGGTTGTGAGATTACTTAAATGGACTGAATGTTTTAACGTAAAATATGAATGTCCTATTACCCCAATATGGATCAAGATTGAAAATCTGCCTGAACATTTGTTTAATGAGAAGGTGATTTCAGATATAGCCTCTTCTTTGGGTAGGCCTATGCAGATTAAAGTTCCATCAAAGAACAGAGCTTTTTATAATCATTGCTTGGTCAGGATTGAAATTGATATAACCAGTAAGATTTTCATGATGTTTGGGTGGGTTTTGGAAGTAATCAGGGTTGCTGGGTGAGAATTTCATATTTAAATCTTCTTAAATATTGTAAATCTTGTTATCATATTGGTCATGGTATTGAACAATGCAAGAAGAACAAGGTTATCGAGAAATCTAGTAAGTTTGATATTGATATCAGTCAGAAATTGGATAATACTAAAGTTGTTGAAGAACATGCCAAAGAAGTTAATGTTATTGCTTCGTCTAATAATATTGATATCAGTCAGAAATTGGATAGTTCTAAAGCTGTTGAAGAACAAGCCAAAGAAGTTAATGTTATGCCTTCGTCTACTGATATTGATGGTGCTATTCAAACGCTTGAATTCGGGTTCAGTGTTCTGAATAATGTCAAAGATAAAGATCAGGATAACTTCTCTCCTAAGAACTCAAATTTTGGGAGTCTTCCATCATCTCCTCTGCATAGACGTGTAGTTGATAGACATTCTGATCCTTGCCAGCATATTTTTATTAGAAATCATAATGAAGAGGTTGTTGACGGTGTCAACAGTGTGGATCTTCAAGAAGTTGAAATGAATATCAATAGCAAACATGATGAAATGATATGGGCTTTGCAAACTCTTGGAAATACTACTAACAATCAGGATTATGAAAATTTAGCTTCTGAATATTCTTCTCCTAAAGTTGGTTATGAAAGTCCTCAGGTTTCATCAAGAAGTCATACTATTCTGTCTGTCAAACCTAGGAGTGTTCAACCTGATAAAAGATTAACCAGGAGCCAGATTCAAAGGAAAGATACATCTGAAGATGATGAGGATTTCACCACTATAATAGACAGGCAGCTCAAGCAAGCCAAAAAGAAAAGGCTGGTCAAGAATACTCATCCATTATCAATAACAACACGTAACTCTAAACGATCTCTCAATTATGATTAGCATTTTAAATTGGAATATTATAGGGATTAAAGATAAATCTTTTTTTAGAAGACTTAAACATCTTTCTAGCAATAACAAAGTTGACATTGTTGTTATTCAAGAGCCCTTGATTAGTAATGATAATCTTGTATGTTGTGCTTCTAAAGTTGGCTTCAATCATACTGTCTCTAATATATCCAATAAAATTTAGATTTTCTGGCATGATAATATTTATGTTAACATTTTCATTGACCATGTTCAATGCTTGCACATAGAAGCTACTCATAACATTCTTGATAAAAACTTTATTTTAACTTTTTTTTATGCTAAATGTCAGCGTTTAAATAGATTAGATCTTTGGGATACTTTACGTAACATTTCTTGTACTAATAAAGCTTGGCTTGTTTGTGGTGATTTCAATGCGATTAGTTCTATAGATGATCAGATTGGTTGCTCAACTTTCTACCAAAATAGTGCTGATGATTTTAACAGAATGATAAGTGATTGTAGACTTCTAGATGCTGGTTATGTTGGGTCAAGATTTACTTCGTCTAAGAAGTCTAAATGGAGACGTCTGGACTAGGTCTTTATAAATAATTTCTGGAATGATCTCTTCAATAACACCAATGTCATTCATAAAGCCAGAACTGGATCTGATCATATGGCCATCCTTGTCAATTTTTCTAGTTTGTCTTATGGTTCCAGGAAGAATTTTATATTTCAGAACATGTGGTTGCTTGATGATGATTTTATTCCTTTTGTGTCTAAGAATTGGGACCAAGACATGGATGGTGATCCATTGAACATGTTTTGGCTTAAATTAAAAAGGTTAAAAGTTGCTCTTGTTTTTTGGAATAAGCATCATTTTGGGAATGTTTTCAGCAAAGTTAAAGCATTGGAGGATGATATTCTTAGGGTGGAAACTTTACATCAGCATCAAAACACTAGACAATCGAAGGAGGAGCTGAATAAGCGTAATGCTTTATTGATGAATGCCTACAAAATGGAAGAGGAATATTGGCTGCAGAAGTGTAATGTTGACTGGATTAAGGATGGGGACAAAAGTACCAAGCTTTTTCATACTTATGTTTCAAAGAAAAGAAAGAAAAGTGCTATCAATGGCATTAAAGAGAACAACACTTGGATTACTGATAAAGACTCTATTGGTAATTCTGTCGTTGCCTTCTTCACTAAGGCTCTTGCTTGTAGCCCTTATAATGATAAGCAAGATGAGTTAGATAAGATGAATCATATTTTGTTCGATACCATCCCTTGTGTTGTTACCCAAGATGAAAACAAGAGCCTTCTTATTCTGCCTGGAGAAGATGAAGCTTTCAAAACAATCAACAATCTTAAAGCTTCAAGTGTGGCAGGTATGGATGGATTCAATCTATTCTTTTATAAAAATGTTAGAACATTATTAAAAAAGATCTCATTTCTGCTCTTCATCATTTTATTAGAGGTTGTAACATCCCTAAAGGCATTCTTGCTACAGGCATCTGCCTCATTCCTAAGTCCATTAATCCCACTTGTTGGGGTGATTATCGGCCTATAAGTTTATGTACTCTTCTTAATCGTATTATGGCTAAAATATTGAATGACAGACTTGTTAGTCTTTTGCCTAAGATCATTTCTAGTTCTCAAGGTGGGTTTGTTCCTGGTAATACAATTCATTTTAATGTTTTAACTGCCAAAGAGCTTCTTTATGATTTGAACAGAAAAGTTAAGGACCAGAACATCATCATTCAATTGGATATGTGCAAAGCTTTTGATAAGCTCAGTCATCCCTTTCTTCTTAAAGTTTTAACCTGTTTTTGTTTCTCTAGAAGATTTATAAGGCTGATTAGTAGTATGATATCTAATGTCTTTGTCTCTATCTTAATCAATTGAGCCTCTTATGGTTTCTTTAAAACTGCTAAAGGCCTTAGGCAGGGTGATCCTCTTTCACCTAGCCTATTTATTATTGCTGAGGAAGTCTTGTTGAGGGGCATCTCTTTGCTCTTTAAAGAGAATAGATACATGAGATACAGAAGTCGTAATAAGTTATGTATCAGCAACTTAGCTTTTGCTGATAACATTCTTTTATTCACTAACTGCAAGGATGCTACTTTAGCATCACTTAACCTCTTCTTACAGGATTATCAAGCAATCTCTAGACAGGTTATTAACAAAAGAAAAACGAAAGTTATCATTGCTAGTGGTATGAATGATGCTAAAATCAGCTCCATTTCTAACATCACTGGCTTTAATAATGTTATGCTCCTTACTGATTATCTTGGCATCACAATTAGTACCAACAACAAGTCTGTGATTTACACCAACCTCCTTAAAAAGATCAATAATAGAATAGGATATTGGGAATCTAAGAACTTATCCTTTGCTGGTAGAATCACACTGATTAATGTTGTTCTCATGAACATTGTGCTTTACTGGATGCATAGTAATGTTATCCCAAATAATGTTATCAAAAAAATTGAAAAGGATTTTAATGGCTTTCTCTGGGGTTCTACTAGCTTGGACCACAAAATCCATTGGTGTAGTTGGAAAAGCATTTGTAAAACGTATAAAGAGGAGGGTTTGAACATTAAAGATTTAGCTGATGTTCAACTTTCTACTTCTTGTAAGCTTTGGATGCAGTTTAGGGAAAACAAGTTACTTTGGGCCAATCTGATTCATGACATCTATTGCAAAAAGAAGCATCCTTTGCAGCTTGCCAATAGCATGAAGGGTTCTATGGTTTGGAACAGGCTTATGAAGATAAAGTCTACTGCTGATCAATTTGTGAGCTGGTCATTAGGTGATGGTAATGTTGATTTCTGGTTGAATAGATGGTCTAATTCTGATCCTCTTCTTTCTCTTGACAATTCTATTGACAATAGTTGGTATCATCATGAGAAGGTAAATCATTATTGGTCAAAATATCAATGGGATCTTACTTGTATTGTCAATCTTATTAGCAAGAAGGATCTGGATCGAATAAAAAAATGCACTATCAATCTCAACAAGAAGGACAAAATCATCTCGAGCTTATCAACTACGGGTAAATTTAGTCACAAACAAACTTGGGATTTCATTAGAACTCATCATATTGAATCTAGTCTGTTTTATAAAATTTGGAATGACTTAACTCCCAAAAAGCATTCTTTCATTCACTGTAAACTAATTAACAATTTTGTATCAACTGATTCTGTTCTTAGGAAAAGACATATGTTTATTGTATCCAAATGTCAATTCTGCTTAAGTTGTGAAACTAGTGATCATGTTTTTATTTCTTGTGATGTTGTTTGGGCAGTTTGACTCCACTTTGCAAACCTCTTCAATATCATGATTTATAGATATATGACTCCAATTCACATGTCTAGAACTTGGTTTAGGTATACTAGTAAGAAAAACCACATTAGAAATGTCATTCCTTCGATTATTTATAGCACTATTTGGAAATACAGAAATCATTCTAAGTTTAAAAATGTTACTGTTTCTTTTATTGCTATTATTAAGGATGTCCACAGGATCATCTACTATATGAATGTTGCTGGTGTTTTCAAATTTAAGCATTGGTCTAATGATAGAACTATTGCTAAAAACTGGGTTTCTTAAACTTATGTTGTGGTTCTTTCACAAGACCTTCTGTGCTTAAGTGGATCCCTCCATACATTGGTAGATATAAGCTTAACACAGATGCCTCTGTGATTTTCAATGGAAAAAGCAAGTGTTGGTTTCATTATTAGAGACTATGAAGGTAATCTAGTATATGCTAGTGGTAATGTTTATGGTAAGCTTTCTCCTCTAATGGCTGAAGCCAGGGCCCTAATGGATGGTCTGATTATCTGTAACTCTAAAGGTCTTCTAAATGTTGACATTGAGACTGACTCTTCCTTGCTAGTCGATTTTGTGAAGAATGATAATTTGGGTGCCTCTCACTCGTCCCTTTTACCAACTATAAACTGTTGTAGAATGATGCTCACTTCTGTTATGTCTCTTATGCATGTTTATAGAGACCAAAATAGAGCTGCCGATTGGCTGGCTCGTTGGACCTTAAAATGCAAACTTAAGCAAGACTATGACTATACATCTGCTCCTGCTAATCTGAAATCAATTCTTATTCTTGAAAGCCTTGGCATACCTTATATAAACATTTCTTATTGAGGTTGTTTGTAAGTTTTGGTTTTAGGTTCTTCTCTGGACCCTGCACGTTTCGAATAGTAAATGCAGCTATTGGAGCTTTGTTTTGGATAGCTATGGAGCTGCTTGCGTAGTGAAGTAGCGAGTCTCTATCTGAAGCTCTGATTTTGGCGAAGATTGTTGTGGAGCTGCTTGCGTAGTTCTGTAGCGAAGTCCTTATGTGTTGTTCTGATATTTGGCGAAGGCTGTTCATGTTTGTGGCTGCAATTCTTGGCTGTTTGAAGCTTGTTGTTCTCAAATCATGGCTGTGATTGAAGCTAAAGTGAAGTGTTGCTGTGGTTAGGCGGGTTTGGCTCTTGTTTGGGTTTGAGAGCTTGATTTGCTTCTTCTTGGCTGGTTGGTCTAAGTGAAGCAGCAATTATTGTTCTTCTTTGATTTTGAAGCTAGTCTTTAGTTCAATTTTCTCAAATATGATTTTGGCGGGAAATTTGGCACCTTTGTACTCAACTTTATTTTCAATTTATCAAATAAAAGGTCATTACATAAAATATTAAAAAAAACAAAAAAAACAAAAAAAATGGATATTGATCGGAGTTATTTTGTTGAGATTTATCTTAAATAAAGATAAATGACCGTTTGAGTATCAGATGGGTACAATTGGTGAGCATGTATATTTATCTTACTTATACGAAATATGAATAGAAATCAAAGATAGTCTTTATTTTATTGCAAGAAATAATATTAGTTCCTTCGAAGAACTAAATTTCGTCACATAGTCATTGACTCACCACCAACAACAATAAAAGGACTTGATACATAAATATGGCCGTAGACAAAGAGCCACTTTATTCTACTTATACATCATACTAAGCTCTTGTCTATTTATTAGTGCTTGGCCAGCTGAGCTTTAAGGACAAAAGATAACTCTGTAATCAGTAGTACCACTCCTACAAGTAAAAGTACTAGTCGGATCATCTTGTGGATAACTATATGCATCCGGACACTTACCCTTAAAATACCTCGAAAAATTCGTAGGCCCGCATGTTCCTTGTCCATTCGTGCAGCAATACTCATTTGTCTTGAAAACTTGGCAAGGATTCAAACACCCACCATTCCTTCGAAGCTGGCCCGGACACGGTCCATTTAAGTCAGCCCCGCACCTGATCTGGTGGCAGTTAGGGTTGGTCGGAAGAAAATTCATAGGGATATTAAAGCCATCGACTAATGATATGTCGTAAAAGTCATTCCCACCAAATTGGTTTAGTGCATATTCGGCTAGGGTGTTTGGTGGTTGGCCCCATCCACTGCAGCTCAAGGCTCCACAGTCTCCGGTGGCACAGCCAGTGCCTCCAGCGTTACAATTTGTGCGGCCCCAAATACGTGCCATTTTTGTACCGGGTGCCACTCCTAGGTTCCATGTTTGGCCGCGGTCGAGACGTCGGCCACCACCAGGGGAGGCTGCAGCCCACACGGTGTAAGGGCATTGGTTGCGGATTTCAAAGTTTACCGCATGGGTGGAAATGAAGAGAAGAGAGAGGAAGAGCAAAGGGGTTAGAGAAAGTTTTGCCATGCTTGTATTAAGTTTTTGTTGTGTGGTTTTTAGAGTCATAGCCTTGGAGTTTATATAGGAAAAAAGATGATGCAAATAATAATAAATAGTGTTTGAATTTTCGTTTGCAAGTGTGACTAGACTTAGGTCTACAATGTTATCTATAAATAAAAATTTGACTATATACATAGAAAAGTACGACATGACGAAATTTCATCTTACTTTGAATTCGAATTATTGCCATTTTTAAGATAGCGCTTGGAGAAACCATGCTCTAAACTAAGTTATTTTCTAACCAAACTCTAATATATTTTTTGTTAGGCGAAGTTCATCAACAGTTCTTTACCATTTGGATTTGAAAAATTATAAACCAATTCGATTGGGATTAGAACATCAAGCTTTACAGTTTAGTGTACTACTGATTTTTAAAAGCCTAATAAGCCGTTTATGAATCGATTTAATAGCTCAAATTCCATATCGAAATACTTAACTTTTGAAGTTGCTAGTATGAGGTAACCATGTATTTTGAAATTATGTTCGCTCACTATTATTAAATTTTGTTAGAATACTATTTTAAATTTATAAATAGTGTTAATGCGTGTAGAAGAGAGTGGGCATAAACAAATAACTAATTGGTGCATCGACAAAAGAGTTAGTCAAAGACGTCGAAAAAAGAATAAAGCAATATAGTAAAGTGAAAACATCATCAAGGCACATTTAAGAGTTATTAGAATGCTCGTGACAATTAAGAGTTAAAATAGTAATTATTTGTAACAGATAGCCCACAAATGTCATAAAAAATACATGTGTCATCCATCCCCATAATTTAGAAATAAATTAGTTATAAATAAAAGATCCAATAATTGTAAAAATGGTTGATTCTTTGATTAATTATATTATTCTTGATCATTTTTAAACTTATCTTTTTGGAAATAGCGTAAGGAGGAAAACTCCCTCATCAATTTTAGCGACGTCCGTGGGAAATGTTTTCTTCAAATAAATTATTCTTTTTCCAAATGGTAACGACTAGTTTAGGAGTGGATAAAGGAACATTTGATGGAAACATACATAGATCTCCAACTGTAAATTCTCACAATGTTGTTTCGCACCAGTTTGTGGAAACTACAATATGCAAGGAATGCTGACGGTTATACAAAGAAGGCCAACAGCAAGGTTTCCAATTCAAAAAGAAAATACTACTCAAGAAATATCAGGGAATGTAATGGCATGTCCAATAACAACAATAGTCCTGCAAAAACGAATATCAAAATAAGTTTGGAATATTCAATATTAACCGATAAATCCAAAAGATAATAGGGTTGAATTCTCTCTTTCGTGCTCTAAAGTTACAATTGGACGAGTTAAGGTGAGACCAATGTAAGTCAAATTTAGTGCAAAACAAAGCAAATCACGAATGTAAAACTCGATTTGGATTAATGACTAAAACTGTGCACTTGACTACTGAAAAAAAAAATAGATTTTAGAGATAATATAAATCCAGATGAAAAATAGATAAATATGAGTTGCTTCACGAAAAGGTAGTCAGTTTAAAGAAAGGAGAATGTGAGAATAATAAGTATAAATCAAGTAACGAAATATATTCATAAATGAATAAAGATAATGAAATGAAAGACATTAGAAGAAAATTTTAAGAATGATGTAAGACTGAATGTAGCTATGTACACTATAGTAGAATATCCATTGACACAAAGATTTTAAAAAGGAAATTAACAAAAACAATTGAACCCTATAGGATGGAAAAATAAAACGGGACAACAGGTTTGGAACATCACTTTGAGAAATTTTGGAATATTATACAAGGATTTAATCCAAATGATAATTTACTTTGTCAAGATTTTTTAATACATTTTAAAGAGATGTTATCGACTTGATTCAACAATTTATGATCCCGATCCATCATAGTTTTGAGGAATTCATGACATTGTTCAACATCATTTCATTACTCATAAAGCGCTAAAGTGTGAAGGGGGTCATATCATTACTCTATTTTAAAAATCCAAACAATATGTAAGGATTATATTCAAATGTTTATAAAGGAATGAATGCACAAGAATGTTGTAATGATAATGTGGTATTGACAATATTTAAAAGGGGTTTGGCGTGTGATATATATATATATATATATATATATATATATATATATATATATATATATATATCAAGTTAAAAGATACAAACAAAGAAGGAACGATTCGATTAAGATGACCAAAAAAATTGATACTTTGCACAAGAAGATGAATGATGCAAAGATGATTTTGGAAGTTACAAAGGATCTTATAAATAGGTCACGGTGTGCTTACTATGATAACCGAACCCGGCGGTTTACTCAGCTAAATGAACCGGTAGAATTTATTTGGGATAAGACAAGATATCGGTTAAACTACCAAACTCCCAGAGTCCTTTTAACACCAGTTAACGAAAGAAGTTGTATATATTATAATGCATATCATAATGATCATAGACATTCAACGACAGATTTTATACAACTGAAAGATAAACTTCATAGGTTGATTTATAACAAAGAATTGATAGAATTCATTGAAGGAAGCGAATGATAGAAAATAAAGAGAAATACCAAGGAAGGGAGTCCGAAAAGACTGAAGAAAGATAAGCAACCAAAATTATGCACTATTTCTCGAGATAACACGTTATCAAGAGTTCATAATATCAAAACATATATAGAAAAGATATGGAGGTTCATTTAATAGATGAGTCATTTTTTATTGTCACTGAATACAACTTTAACCTTGGCAAATACTAATGATGATTTAAGAGGAATAGTCTAGATGCTTTATAAGTTTCCCTCGTAATAACTAGAGTAATAATAATAAAGGTAATGCTTGATACCAATAGCTCAACTAATATATTTTATAAGATGTTTTATGACTGAATGATAGGAGTCGCGCTCTTCGAAATACTGGCTTAAAATTAGTTAGTTTCACTGACTGGTCAACTGATTGTCTCGATGAAGTGAATTTAGTTGTATCTACCGGGAAATAAGAAACAAAGAAAATTGTGACTATATTGCTTATGATCATCAATGTTGTGAGTTCATATAATGTTGTTTTAGGGAAATCTTGGTTATACATAATGGATGTGGTGGCATCATCCTGGCATCCGTGTATTAAGTATTTGATTAAATATGGTATATGAGTAATCTGAAGGAGTCAACGTAGAACTAAAGACTGTTACTCTCTATCTTCAACTCAAGAAAATGTGATATCATAGTAATAATCACGATTATTGAAGGTGATGTTTAATGGAAATCTTTTGTAAGCCCCTAATATTGACAATGAAATGTAAATATGAAAACAGCAAAATGAAGAAAAATAAGATGAAAAACTAGTTGTACGAAGAAAAAATAGTTATATCAAGCCAGACCCTTCCAAAATTACGTTATAAGATAAATGAACTTCGACAACGATAAACATAACTCGTACCACATTCTTATACTTGCCCCGACCTAGAATGACTTGACATTCAAATTCACTTATCACCGAAGCTTTGGCTCATGTGATCCCCACTATGAAGTCGATATGTAGAGGGTTCTTAATCTTTTCGTGGGTATATTTGCAGATGATGTTAGAAAAGTTGCTCGTATCCATCAGTATTCTCCTAATCTTGTTCCCTAAATTTCCATGTTGATCACTATAATATTCTCGTGGGGGGCCTCCTCTTTCTTATGATCACCATTATTGAAGATGATAGGTGGATAAGGGGATCGGTAAAAATTAGTGGAGGTTCTCCTTTGTTACTAACCTTTAAGGTATATTTCTGGAGGTATTCAGTAATGGCCATATCGTGGAGCTCAATTGTATGGTTCACAGTTATCATGGGATGCTCTTCCTTAGGAAACACCATTGGTTCTTCATCCATCTCACCTGCTAGCTTTGGTTCGGATCTCGTATTCTTTCGTTTCGGATCCACCTAATTTTTGACAAACTCGATTAGCTTTCTGATATCAATCAAAATCTCAAATTTCTCTTTTAGTATTATATAGTCGCTGGTCCAATAATTGATGTCGTTATGATACTTACAAAAATTATTGTTTCTATTCACGAGGCTTGGTTATCGGGGAAGACCTCTTAAACCAAACACATTTTATCCTGACCTCTACTCGATGGTTTGGCCTGATCTATGCTAGCTTGGTTCTTCCCTGGTCTAGCCAAAGATTGAAGTTTTGCAAACCTGGATTGATGAGTAGTTGGACGGTAGTGGGGTTGATACTGCATCAGTGACACTTGATAAACTATTATAATTAAGGTAATGGCTTTATTGGTGGGGTACAGGCTGAAGCTGTCGGTTTAGTACCACATAACGACTCCACTTAGCCACGAGTACAACAAAATATAGGGCTTTTATTTTCATAACATCTTCAGTCATAACACCCGAGAGGATACCATGTTTGAACGAAGCACAAGCTAAAACCTCATATCTTTGGATCCATCATACTTGTACATCTTGTATTGGTTGAACTTTGGCAACAACTCCTCGCCAAAATCTCTGGAGCTAAAGTTGATACGGACAAGCTATAATTGTGGTTGTAAGAAAGCCTATCTACCTCATACAGATGGTTAATATTGAGATATGACCCATAATAAGCATAAGGGTTTTTACAAAAATGAGGAACATGATGCTAGAGTGGGGAAGATATTCATACTCACTTCTTATGAGAGTTGACTTACACGTTAGATTATAAGTGGCATAGTAGGTTTCTGAATTTCAACCTGAGGTTTGAGAACTGGTGTTCGCGTATGCTCAGTTTCCTTCTAGGGTTTGACATCTGGGATCTCTTCAGGCTCCTTACTAGAGGCTGAAGTTCGGCGGTCATGTCTGTCTTCTTGATTGTATCGACGGCTAGCATAGTGCCTAATTTGGCGGTGTTGTCTTCTTTGGAAAAGGAGAGTACTATTCGTTATCTGTAGGTTGATATTCACCACTAGTGTAAGGATGATAGTAATGTCGAGCTCCATGCTCTAACATGAGAAATTCATATCTTCTTTTGGGGTGGAAGTGATCTCAAACTTCGTCATGAGTTGTCTCACTTCAGATCTCGGAGTTAGAAGTCGAGAAGCTACATTCTCCCTCACTTCTTAAAGTTCATTCAGGTCCGTTGAAAATGTCTAATACTACTCATCAATTTGAGCTCCGAGCTTGGCATGGTTGATGAGAACCCTCGACTTTTTATAAATATGACATTCTGAAGCACGTTTTAAATTTGGCTTGCAACTACTATGTATGATTATAGGAAAATGCTTATCGATACTAGTTTATTCCCACAGACGGCACTACTAATAAGGTTTAGATCTCTTTTGTCTGGATCTACGGAATGTCTAGAAAAAAATCTAAAAAAAATAAAGTTAGAGATAGAATTTGAAAAACAATTAATGTAAAAACTCAAAATAAAACAATAATTGTTTATCTTCTTTTTAGTGGTATCACACGCTATAATTATAATAATCATTAAAGATATTGTGGCTCATAAAACTTATATTTACATGAAAATTTTATTGAGACTAACTTACATGATAAATGATTAATTTAAATATTTGGTTTAAATTCGTATGATGATTCTGTCATCAGTACTAAAACATATTTGTCAAATTACTAGTTGTAATGGTTATTTATTTTTTTTTCTTGCCATTATTCTTCTTTTTGTTTTAAGATACATGAGCCTAATGAGCCTAAATAATATAATAGAAGTAAAATATTGAAGGTTCGGAACTGAAGTGATAAAAAGAAAAACAACGAAAACACTATTGCATGAAACAATTGCTAAAATGTAAAAATTATCATATAAATACTTATTCGATTCATCTATTTAATATAGTAGATATATTTGAAAATATTAAGATTTGGATTGAAAAAGAATAGTAAATCAAACAGATCTGTATCCGAAAACTCATAAACGAATCAAAATTTAACCTATACACGAATCAAATTTTACTATTATTATAGGATATAGTTTACTACTACGGTAGTAGTCTATAGTACTGAATTTTAAAAATGCAAATAGTAATAGATGTCGTTTTAAAATATATTTTTTGTTCCATATTTTATGTCATACTCACTTACTAATGCGAAATTTTAATATTACTTATAATCATATACTAAATTAGATTTTTTTCTATTTTTAATAAAAAGAGATGTATATAATAAACTATATCCTATAATAATCGTAAAATGACATATATTTTGGGATGGAGGAGGTATTAAATTTTGTTCCCGACTGATACTGATATTTGTTAGTATAGTACTGAACATGTATAAATAATAATAAAAAAAATAAAAAAAAAGTGATGAGTAGGATTGAATTTTTTTAATATACTACGAGTATGATCTTGGTCCACACGAATTGTCGCGTACAATGACTTATCTTCCCGAGTATATTTATTCGAATTGGGAACCCACAAAATCAAAGAAAGGATTGAATAAGACATCATTGGAAGACTCACCGCATCTGAAGTCCTATTCCTGAAATGTTTTCGTTAGATAAGTCCGGTTAGATTTAGATTTTCTAGCAAAAGGATTTAGGTGATTTTATTATATTGTTTTGAAAAGTTAAAAAAATATATAATATAGGTGTTATTTCTATTTTAATATAATATTTTTAATCCAAACAAGTGATAAAATATCATTTAATCTAAGTCAAACTAGTTTTTTTTTTCAAAAATAAAAAGAAATCCAAATTTATTTTTGTTTTTATTTTTTTATAAAAAGAATTTTTAAACTGAAACGAAATAGAATAACCTACAATTAAAATATAAATTATATTTTAAAAATGATTTTGATAAGAATGTGTTTTACCTGTTTCAGCTAAAGATCTATATCACTAATATACTTGGTCGATGTCTAAATTTGATTTATGTTCGCAAATTAAACTTCGACAAATATGAAAAGTTGTATGATGTATGTCGTTGATATGGTTGCAGAGAAATAAATGAGTAATTAATAAGAATGAAATAAATGTAATCCGTTACATTCCATCATATATAAATGAGAACAATCTATTAATAACACTATTTAAAAATCTACCATATATTTGCATATCAAATTGACGATTTAACTGGGACGAGTGGTTTTCAAAAAAAATCTTAAAGTCTAAAAACAACTAACGAAGCAATCACACATAAATAATTTGCAATCTGGAAGAATCCAACCGTAAGAAGATAAAATTCCAACAAGCCCGTAAAAATAACCAACGTATCGGAGAATTTGATCAATTGGTTGCGGCTTGAGAGATTTTGTCGGTAGAGTTCAACACTTTGGCAAAGAAGCTCAGATAGCAGAATTTACATACGGTAAAGATGTTCTTCAATTCACTACCCACACCTTCTGAACCAAGAATCAAGTCTTAATTCCACTGACTCACTTTAGAAGAGGAAAATGAAGGAGATAATGTGGATAGTCTACAAAATAAGTAACGGTATGTCACCAATAGATGTAATATTCATTTTGACAAACACATGAATGATAGAGCTAGATCAGATCATGAGACTATGAGAAAATAGATAAACATTGCGGTCTTAAGAGGAAGAAAATAAGTTGAACTTCAATATCCCAGTTTTAATTGCAAGGCCTTAACCATGACACTGAAGGGATCGGCCTCACAAGGTTTAATGGTTTGCCCAAAAGCAGTATATGAACCTTTAATAAGTTGAGGATAGCCTTCCACAATCATTACATCGTACCTAAATTCATCAACGGAGGTTTGGATTTCATAATTCACTGTGAGGAAAGACCGCCTAAAAGTTTACGAGATGACATTAAGAGGTTTGTGGAGATAAGAGACCAGCTACTGGATTGTTCGGAGAATGTATATAGAATTTTAAAATACTTTTGTTGAATTCCATTATGTTAAAGAAGACCCATATTTTTGGCAGTATGTCAGATCATTTGAGACTTGTATTAAATACGATAAGACCGAACAGGGAAAAAAACATGGCACATAACTATAGTATTAGCTTACCCACACAGTTAGTGCCTACTGCATGGCGGAGAGTCACTCACCGTAGCATAAGTCATCTCCAAAAATCAACATGACTCTACTATATAGAGCAATACAGAAGGCTCGCTTAAATCAATGTGTCCCAAGTAAATAAGATGATACAAAGTAAACAACAACAACAATACGAAAAATCTAATAGCAATAATAGTGGTTGAAGGTCTGGGCGCTCTCTACATGGCCCATTTATCGAATTAACAGACGATTTGGCTTCCATTTATTTCAATACTAGAGATACATTCCATTACCAAAGGAGGAAGATGATTAATGGGCCATATGATAATATTGATACATCCAAGTACCACAATGATGTGAGCCATTATACAATAGACTGATGGGCGCTGCAAGATCAAATCTAGTAGTTGATAGATGAAGGTCGCCTTTCGTAATTTGTAAAGAAATAAAAAAAACTAGAGAAATGAGGCACCAAAAAGTAAAAATTATGGAGATAGACTATCCAACGAGGCGGGAAATAAGAAAGCCCGAATGGGCCAAAAAGTAGATTGAATGATGGATATGAGAACCAAAGGATCTTGTTAATATTTTCATCTTCAATCTTTTAAATAAGAATACTTGGATTGTGATCCCAACATAGAGATGTTTGGTGTTATCGTTAGGGAAGACATTTTCTTGGGAATTTGAAATCGTTTGAGGAAAAGATATCTTGATGATATCGATCTATAAAATTATGGCCAAAATTTATCGTATCTATATCGAAACCCCACCATTTTTAGATTTTTTAGACAATGATCTTTAAGGCATAACAGACCTCACAAGAATATGGTGTTAATCAATATGGAGTTGGCCAATATTAAGGTAGCACGTGTCATGATAGACATGGGGATCTCACCAAATATTTTGTACAAGAGAAACTACGACAAAATACGAGATGTCCCGTTGTTGATCCATTCCTAACAGGTTTTGACACGATTTACAACGAATGATGCAAAGTTTGTTTGAGAATTGAAAATGTATGTGGCATTGGGGAGGCAAGAGTTCAAGAATAAAGTATGATACCTCTTTATGATAGTGGACATATAGTCAATGTACATCGTGATCATGGGGCCCTCTTGACTTAACCAAATGTATAATGTCGTCTTTACCCTACACCAGTGTTTAAAGTATCCTATAAATGGGGATATCAGAGTTATCTGCGAGAACATGAATGGCTACACGAGAGTTTTACACATCAATTTTGGGTCGTAAAAAAACTTAGGAGGCATAGAAATCAGTAAGGATATTTTATTTTATTTTTTAATTATAATCTTTACAATAATATTATATGTAAGGTCTATTATAATGGATTAGTTTGTTATACAATTTATGATGGGTTAACTAATAAATATTTCAAAATACTATAACAAACTTTTATATTTTATTTAATACAAATTCTTTTTTTGGAGGATCCGCTATGATAATGAGAAATATTTTTAGAAGGATAAATATTTTTGAGGTACAAGTTTATTTTGATAGATTATATTGAAACACTCAATAGTCTACAACATACATAAAAATAATTGGTTGTTATGAGTTTTAGTATTACTAGATGAGAAGCGAAAAAATCACTCATTTGTAACATTGCTGATATTAGCAATTATTTATTCCATTAGAATAGTAGATGAAGATTTTTTATTGATCTTCCTTTTGAATCTTCTTTCATTTAGTGTTCCTCTAATTTTTTAAAATTCTGGTCTCTAAAATCAGAAAAGTATTCATGTAGAGAAAGATGGAGATAGAAAATGAAGAAAATGTAGCTATGGTTTTGTGTATCTTAAAGCACAACAAGGGAATACAGATTTAGATAATAGTGAAGGAATTTATTATATATGTCACTTATTTATAGAAACTACAATTGGGTTCAAACCCAAACCCATTTGTATCAAAACCTCTACAGTTTTCTTACTATTAGAGACCATAACCATCCTAATTGATTTCTATCAATTTACTCCATAAACATATTTGTTCAGTCTCAAGTATTGATATTTGGACAATATTTTTGGCAAAATATAAATTTGGTTTCTACATTTATACTTCTGTAATGAGTTTTCACCTAAACGTCTAATTCTTATTTAATTACATATTAATATAATTAATCTTATTACTTGTCAATTGGAATGACTTATAACAATAACCAAATATATCATTAGCATAATGATGCACGGTTTTTTTAACAATCTCTCATTTTAATCATCATATGTTAAGAAATTATATATTTACTGTAATAGACATCATAATCTTATTGTTATTAAAAAAACTAAACAACCCCGTAATCAATGAACGACAAAAGACCAAAGATCTCTTCCTCGTAATGTGAACAATTGGACATAATAATCACGTTATCGCCATCAATAATCACATAATAATCAGAGCGTATAGGATGTGTAAAATTAGAATAATTATATATTCTTAGCTTAGTGGAGATCTACTGAAATACTTATATATGTGAATAAATAATAATTGAGCCATATATTGCAATAAACCAAGATTGTATACAAAAATTGCAAATACAAATCGGTTTATAGTACTAAAAATCTCATTCAAATCAATAATCTTGTAAATCAGCTACACCCATCCTAATGGTGTGTCAAGCATAACCTTAGGTAATACTACTTTTGTAAAAGAATCTGCCACCATAGAGTTCGTATCGGTGTATTCTATACTTATCTGATCATTCTCGACTATTTTCTTAACATATAAAATTTGTATGTATATGTGTTTGGACAACGAGCTCTTGTTACTGTTACAATATTGCACTATGGAACTTTTGTCTTAATAAAATTTAATGAGACCATCTATCCCTTGTACAATACATAATCCAGTGATAAAATTCCACTGCCACAATGCATGGTTTGATGCCCTAAAGTACGCAACAAATTATGTATTCACAGTGGATGATGAAATTAGTGTTTGATTTACATTTTTCTATGATATTTCACCCTCAATTAATAAAAATATGATCGTCCGAAGTTCTCTTCAGTGTATCAATACATCCATCAAAATTTGAGTCGTAATACCAAATAATTTTTAGCCTCCTATATGTCAACTTGTGTCACTTTGTTCCTTGCAAATATGGGACCACCATTTTAACTGCCTCCAAGTGGTCTATCCATGGGTTATTTGTAAGATAATATATCTTTTTAGGTCCAACACATGACTCTTAAAGATATACTATAAATTTAGCATTCCTCATATATCATATGGACATTCTTAATGGCACTATTACTTATTGTCGCACTTCTTAAGGAGGTAGAGTTTGTTCATCGTGAAAAATATCATTTTGTTCTACTTCTGGAAGATTGACATTAGTTAGAGTGTCTTCTTGTTCCAAATGGATCATGTATGTATCTTGGCTAATACCCTCAAGTTGAACATCAATATTATCTTGAATATCTCATTGCTCTAACGGGGCCAAACTGGTTAAAAATAAAGTCCCATCTTCTAATGCTTTAGTATCTCTAATAGAAACTTCATGAGCATTTGTTCCTGAATTTTACCCCGCTCTAACTCAATATCCGCAAGAAAATTTGTTGTTCTCGTTTAAAAAATACTACTAGTGGAAGGATCATAAACTTATAACCCATTGAATACTCGGAGTAACCAATGAAGAAGTAATTAACTACTTTTTAGTCCAATTTATTTTCCCGAGGTTTATAAGCCTTTGCGTCAGCTGGACACTCCCATATATGCAGATGTTTTAAACTAGGTTTGCTCCTAGTCATTGGGTCATGTGGGGTCTTAAGGTTTTTTTTATTGAGGACTCTATTGAGTATACAAGTTACACAATTGATGGCTTCACCCAAAAGTGATAATGATAGAGTTAAGTTACTTATCATACTTTTAACAATATCCTTTAGTGTACGGTTTCGCCTTCTCATAAAAACCATTTATGTTCCACGAACGTAGCATCATATAATGAGGGACTAAGCCACACTCTTTTAGGTATCTTGCAAATGGTCTTCACGTTCTCCACCTGATCCTTCATATATATCATAGTATTCACCACCATGGTCGTATATAACATTCTTAATGCACTTAACTTCGATGCTAAAAGTTATGAACTTATTCAGGGCACCAGACTTATAATATAGATGGTAAGGTACGTCAAAATGAGAGAAATCATCTACAAAATTATATAAATACCATTTCTCATGACATAATTCTTTCGGAAAGGGTCCAAAGATATCGCTCTATTTGTAGTATGAATCAGTTATAAGACTTATGCCGCTCTAGTTCCAAGACTTATGTCGTTCGATTCAACGACATACAAATTTAAGTAATAATGAATGAATATATAACGTAGGTCACTTATTTATAGACAATGAAATTTGGTTAAACCCAATCCTAATTGCATCAACTCTATAGTTTGCATTGTATTATGGACCACAACCCTCTTATATCAATTAAGTCAACAGCTTATCAGTTGAATCTCAAGTGTTGATATTTGGGTTCAATCGTTTACATATCACAAATTCGACCAAATTTCTACCCTTATACCTCCATGATGAGTTTTTCACCTATAAGTCAAATTCTTATTTAATTATATATTATTATACTTAATCTGATTACTTGTCAATTGCATTGTCTTGTGACAATAACCAAATAATTCATTAGTATACTCTTCCACAAATTTTCCAATCCTTTTTTGCGCATAAAGAATCTTGCGTAGTGAATACTAGAATAAGTACATAAAATAAACAAATAAAAAATCAATATCAATAAATATTTAAAATCAATTTATTATTATTATTATTATTAAAAAATAATTATCTTATATTCATCTATAGTTTCCAACTATTTTTTAATACTCAATTTTATTATATTTTTAATACCATTATTCATACAAGAACCTTTACATATGTCTTTTTTTCTCTTTTCTTTTCTTGTTTATTAAAAAAATTAAAAATTCGTATTTTTCAAAATAGTTCGAAAAAATATCCAAAAATATCATTGATTTCGATTTTTAACAACAACACAACTCTATTCTTGAATGATATTTTTTAAAATATTTTTATTTTTTGCGAGACCAACCCTTCATTTGCAATTCACATTTGGTATAATTTTTATTTAGCCATTTGTATTTACTCATGTTCGTAATTTGCACTTAGCGAAACAATATTACCTTTAGTTCATAATTTGCATTTGTTTAACCCTTGATTAACAATTCTCGTTTACCTGTATTCACAATTTACATTTAGATAGAAAATAATTACCCTTAATTAGAAATTGCTATTTTGACAAAAAAAAACAATTTATCCTTAAAACGTTATTTTCATTTCTTTTAAGTTGTTTCACAATCCACATTTATCTTTTATATGAAATTCGTATTTAGACAAAAAAAAATCATTCGCAGTTTGATATTTTGTAATTTGTTGTTTGTGAATTATAAATTAAAGCTTAATCAGGAGTGTAAAAAAAATCAATAAAATAAAAATATATCGGCTATGGATTTAGTCTTAGAAAAAAATCAATCATTTTTTCGAATATTTTTTTCAAATTTTTATTTGAAATAAAAAAAAATCATTTTTAATAAAAAAGAAATACGTCATAAAAAGTTTTTATATAAATAAAAAATACTAAAAATGATACAATGTATTTTTATTTTAACTTTTTTAAAATAATAGTTGAATTTGATTTGAAAGGAATATTTTTTTCTTTATGTTGTTAATTTATGGTCACATTTTTGCTAAAAATGACTGTTAGTCCCTTGTGTTTACTTTTGTATCAAACTAGTTCCTCACCTTCATTTTTATATTCCACCCATCCACTTCGTTTGAAATATTTGCCCAATTAGTCCTCCCGCACATTCTGGGGACCAAAAGTGACACACAATTTGAGATTTGGGGACCAAAAGTAATAAAAACAAATTTAAGATTTAGGTATCACATATCAGTTTTTAAATGATTTATATGTGCGGGGACTAATCGTGCAAATTTTTCAAACAAAAAAAATAAATAGGAGACAAAAATAAAAATAAGAAACTAATTTGATACGAAAGATAAACCTAGAGAACTAACATTAATTTTTACCGTCACATTTTATAAAATTTTCCCATGGTCATCCGATTTATATCTAACTGAATTCGAAATTTTAACTTTAACTCATTTAATAAAATAAATGATTCAAAACAAAGAAGAACCCATTCAATCAGTTTGGCCAACTTTGAATTTACATGCTGAACTCAATAAGATTACGAATTCTACTTTTTATATTATAGTATATTTATATACCTACGCAAAATTAATATAAACCTAACCGATCAATAATGCTATCGATTATTGCTCCTAGACGGGTAACTAAATTAGTAGAATAGTTAAATTCGTGATAAAAAATCGTATAGTAATAAAAAGAAATTTCAAATTATGGTTGAAAATAATGATCGGTTATCGGAGTTGGTCATTTGTTTCAAAATAATTATTTAACTTTTGTATCAAAACAGTTGTTTTGTTTCACTAGTGATCACTTGTGTCGGTCTTTTTTTTAGCTAGTAATAGGGATGGCAATGTTGGTCTGAACCGGCCCAAACCGGCCCGACCCGACCTAATCCGGTTCGGGCTTTGTCCAGCCCGAACATTTAATGGGGCGGGTGAAGATATACGAATTGTGACCCGTATACGGGTCGGGTCGGGTATGGATTTTTAATTTGTCCAATCCGACTTGGCCCGCAAATATAAACTAGTATAAAAAATAAAAAATGTATTAAAAATAATTGTAAATTTGTAAAATATAACTAAAATAAATATACTTACTAAACCAGAAGAGTGACATTTATATGTATACCAATAATATACGTCTTTGAGTAATTATTATTTTACTTTTATAGTCAATAATATATTTATTAATTATATTCTTTTTCCATAAACTAATTCCATATATTATAAATATATTTCTTCAGATCTTTTTATATATATTCCAAATCATAATTTCTAAATTTTCAAGTTCTTTAGATGTTTTTCTCTTCTGCTATTGTGTTTTAGGTATGTTAGTTTAAAAATTTATGTCTTAAACTTTTGTTTTAAATTAAAAATAAAGTCAAATGTGAGCAGTCAGACAAGATTGGTCAACCCGAATAGTAAAAATAATGTTTGCGGGCTGGGTCGGGCTGACCCGCGGACATAAACGGAACGGGCTCGGGTTCGAAAATATTAAACCCGTTGCGGGTCGGACCGGGTTTGGGTTCGAATAAAAAAGAACGGGCCTAAGCGGGTCGATCCGAACCCTGTCCAAACCCAGCCCATTGCCATCCCTAGCTAGTAACAAAAATATATAAAAAAGACCAACCAAAATAACAATTTTGATGCAAATATAACTTGAATAACAGCTTTGAAACATGAAGTCGCATGTTTTCATTTTTAATAAAAAAATTGCTAGACAAAAAAACAAAAAAACAAAAACATATGGCTTCACATAATAATTTCAATTTTTTCTAGCAATTTCTCTCGAATTATATTCAAATAATGATTAAAAAGAAATAATTTGATCACATTCTAGTTATTAAAAAAAATCGCATTCTGAATTTCGGTAGCTATTATTAAGTTTATGTTGCTCTTATGCTTAAGTTAGTGGATAGTATATTTACTATGTCATTTTTTTTATTTAATTATTCTATTATAAGATTATAAAGAAATTTTTTAACTTGACAAATTTTAAAAATTTAGTCCCCAGCGACAAACTAAAAGCTACTCACCAAATATTAAATCTATTAATTTTGCTAAATTAAAAACGAATGGATGAATTAAATTTATAAATTTTATCAAATTTAAAACTTTCATCTATAATTTTAAAATCGAAAGCTTAAATAATAAAAAGCTATACAACTATCTAAACTTTTGTCTTCAAAAATTGTTCGAAAATTTTTGTTCGGTCCGCATGAAAATTGGTCGAAATAAATGAGGTTGAATATCGTAACAAAATTTATTACAAGTCTTCCGGTCTTTGCGGATGAAGCAGAATTTAAGAGAAGAGCCATCATATTATATAAAGGGGATAGTCTTTGAGTCAATAAAAGAATGCCGGTCTATCTATCAACTGCATTACGTATTGTTTTGGTGGAGCTGTTCACATAATCACATTACCTTTTTACTTATTACTAATTATAAGATTATATTTTTTATTATTTACAAAAATATTATTAAACAATAAATGTAAAAACTCACTATTTCCTAATTATTTATCTTTAATAATTAATTATTGAACATAATTACATAATACAAAAACTTAGTAACTAAAATTTATATTTTTTAATATAATCGAACAAATTATTTTTGCCAAATCAGAAAACTACTGGCTTGCGTAAGTTAAATTAACTCAAAACTTCTAATAGCAAACCAAAATATCATTGCTAATAAATTAAAATTCAACATCAAATATATGAGCAAAACAAAAACAAATGATGAAATAACATCCATTCAAAGAAGTGCACTACCAAAGATAAATTCATCGTTTACAATTTACATTTTCATCTTATTTAAATGAAATACTTCGTCGGTATTTGCATTTATGGTTGTTAGTAGTTAGTATCGTACCCCACTTAGAATTTGGGAGTAATCTACAATTTGATGTTTATTTGAATGTTGTGTCATACCGCCAGTTCCGCTATTGTCATTTCACATTTTATTGGAGATAAAAATCTCACAATGTTTACATTAAGTTTTCTTTAATTATGGATGATAAAAAATATTCGCACACCTAAGATGTTTTCTTCCTAATAGTCAAACTAGTAGTCAAACTAGTGGTGGAGGATGAGTGACTGTTTTAGGATGATTGTGTTCCACATGTAAGATTTGGTCGACTAATACTAGCTACATTAAAATTATGTTGAACATTATTATAATCCTAAACATTATTATCAATCTTCCTCGAAATAATAATCCACTTAACATCAATGACTAGTTTTTTTTAGAGTCATTGTTGAAACAGACACCCGTTTAGATGAAACGATGACCCATTTTACTCCAACGAATATGTCCGTTTGCAAAACAAACGTCTATCTTACTCTAACGACTATTATTTGAAACATTATCTCTGAAACGGGTGTCTGTCTAAACATAACATGAACACAGTTTACTACAACAGATAGTTTTTAAATAACTATTCTTGTAACATTTACCGTCTAGCGATAACATGCGCCCCTTTGAGGCCACGTAAAACTAGCGTCCGTCTTAGAGAAAAAAAAGGCGGTCTTCTATTTTTCTTAAACAAACAACAGTTTAAGCAAGCGAGAGCATGTTTAATGCTAATAGGATGCCATTTATTTCAGATGGATGCCCGTTTAAAAGTCACATAATTTAAGTTTTATGTTTATTTTTAAGAGGTATCCACCAACCAAAATAGACACCCGCTATACCTAACGGCTAGAAAATGACTACCTTTTTACTAATCATTGCTCAAAACGGCACCCGTTTGGTTAGGCGGGATACTGACTAGTTTGACTAATGGTTATCCAAACGGTTACCTGTTATCGATAATGCGTATTAGTATCGTGCAAGATAGTAACAGTTAAGTAACTATTACAACAGACGATCGCTCGTTAAGAAGATGCCCCTTTTTCTGTTCTCTTGTAAAAATAGAACTTCTATCTAATTTTTTCAAACCAAATATCGAGCTAATTTTGAAAATTTCCAGCCAAATATATTTTGTTCTATTTTTTATTATTAAATTTAAAGTTTGTTATATGTTCAATGCCTCCACAATACTGAGGTCGAGGAAAAAAATTCAAAAAATATCCCCTAAGCTGTGGACAAAACAATATATCCGAGATCAAGAAGGAGGTTGAACAAGGCCGCAAAATTAAAAGATCGAGTATAAAAACTATAAGCGTTGGTATGTACTTGAAAAATAAAAATAATGGTGGAATGTGTTAATATTAATAATACAATGAGTATAATTTTTACATCCGAAGTTAAAGACGTGGTTTACCTAGGTCCAATTTAAAAGCCTAAAAGATGGTCTTTGATACTCTAAGATTTAGTCAACCTACTCAATAATGGTAGACCTCTCCCGCTATAATGTTTAGCTCTAAAACCAATGCTAGTAAAAAGACCTTAAAGAGTTCAGAGATCGGCATTAAAATTGGTTAATAATTGTTTTCTTTCATCCAATAATAAAGATTCAATCACTAAAAACTTAAAACGCTTGGAAGCGTGTGATAATATTAAAGAGCAAAATAATTTTACCACGGTCGATGGTTATACATGTCAGATATTCATATGGTAGAATATATATCTTATGATATGATATTAAGTTATTTTCTTAGGAACATGGGGTAGATGTTAGTCAATGTATTGAATTGGGAGTTTCAAAAGTAGTCAAATTAGAAAATTTATCCCAAAAATGTAAGAAGTGTATTCCTATAATGGAGAACTATACTCAAAGTGAGAGGTCTTTGAATATTTTAAGACAAGTATGCGTCAAATTTGGACAGTCAATAAGTATGATCGACCTCCGCCGCCTCAAAAGTGGATACCATGTGGGCATGATAGGATTTGATGACAGCTGTCAAGCGCTTCCAGTCCTGGTAGTACTTCTGAGAAAGCACGAGAACCTCGAAAAAGATTAACATATCATGAGATGTTGGAGGCCATGCATGAAAAACAAAGTCAAATGTATAATAAAGTTAGTTAATCTAATGATATGAATGTTTAATTGTATGATAATTTGGTCAATTGCATGATTTGTATGATCCATTTTCTAAAGGGTAGAGTCACTTGAATTCTAGATATGAGACCTTCCAAAACAACTATAATAATTATTAATTGCGAAAAAACCCCTACATATATCAAATCAATGAACAACTGCGAATGACCATTATTTATAATAATAAAAAAGTCATGTGATGAATCCATCAGGCATATCCTTTACGAGTGTGTGTATATTCGGCCTATCTGGATTGTTGCTAGCACCAAGGTGAAGTTTATTTTTTGCGGTCGGGATTAGTCTTACTGGTATAAGGTGGCCTCAAATTGGATTGCCTACCGCCATCTTCGGGGTGTTGGCTTTGATGCAATCATTTATCATGCTTGATTTTAGGTTCCTCCCCTCTTTTGTCTCTGCTCCCGTTGACTTTTGTTTGTGATATCTATCTCTCGCCTCGCGGCCCTCTCTTTTCTTCCTTTTTATTCAAAGAAGATGTGGTTATCGTTAGGTTTTAAATTTGGGTTAACAACATACAATTTTTGGGTCTTTTTTGTATTCTCTACTTGTTTCCGACTTTTGAATAATTTTATTATTCCTTAGTTTTTTTATGTGGATCAAATATTTTTTATGCACTTTGGTCCAAACTATTTGGATCTGGCAATAATTTTCATATGACTATTTTTCACTAAATGACTTTAAATTATCTCTTTGATAGGTTTATGTACGAATAATACTTTATTTAATTTAATTCTTTATTTACACTAAAAAGATGAGATAACCAAATCTATATTTAAATTTTTAATAAAATAAATTTAATAAAAGTTACTTTGGTTTTTGTTTCAATTCTTCAAAAGGTTGAGTTACTATACAGTAGTGTATCATTTTAGAGTATACAAGCTAAAACTAGCTAAGTATAAATATAAACCGGTCAGTCATCATTCTTCTGTTTAAAAAAATGATTATAAAAATTTAGTATTTTTTTGGCAAAAGTTTAAAGAGGAAAGTACCCCTAAATACCCACTCAAGTATCAAATACCAAAATGGTACTCGTTTTTGGACTAGTTTCATAAAATACCTAGAGCCAAATTATGGACAATTATACCCTCTAGGGTATAAAAGGGGTTGTTTCGTTGAAACCCACTTTTTTTACACCTTCTAATCAGACTTTTAGGTTCCAATTCCCCCCACTTTCACATTTCTAAATTTGAGGAGAGAGAAACACGTGAAACGAGAGGGAACCCAAAAGATTTTTTTGAAACCAAACCTAACCGGCGAGAACAAACCGGCGAGTACTAACCTTCGAAGCAACCACTGTCTCTGTTCCTATCTCTGAAGCAACCACCGGCGAGCCTCGAACTGCAACGAAGTATAAGTCGAACCGAACCGTCGAACACTGTCTCTGTTCTTCCTTATTTCTTCGAACCGAACCAGGTATCAGTCTACATACTGTCTATGTTCGAGTTACATGCGTCGATGTTAGGTGTTAGAAGCAACCTCTGTCGTCGGAATACTTTTAATAATCCGATAGTTAGAATAGTCGGTTGTTTTATATTGGTAGTCATGTTGTCTGACGTTTAACCCTCCGGTAGGCAGTAAGGGTATTTCGTACTGTTGATCGACCGGACGACGACGTTAGGTGATAGTTGTGTTGGTAGTGCTGTCCGACGCCATCGATTAGAATGCTGTAACGTCGTGTATCGTAGCTATGTGGCTTCTGTTGTAAGCGTTGTGAGTTTACGTAGGTTTGTTAGACATCTAGCAATATGGGTTGCATTATCTATCAGTGTTTGTTTATAGTTATACCTATCCGAAGCCATCGATTTGAACCTGGCCTGGTTGAATCGTGAACGTGTTACGTCGGCTATCGTAGCAATAGGGCTGTTGTTCCAACCGTTGTGAGTTTACGTAGGTTTGTTAGACATCTAGCAATGTAGCTTGTATTATCTATCGGGGTCTGATAATAGTTTACCTGTCAGACAGCACGTCTAGGGGAGAAGTATATGATTCTGGTCACTTCTACCAATCTTCATAATGCAGTGGATGTTTTATTTTATTTTATTAGTTACCGTGGTATTACTAACTAGCTTATTATGTAAACGTTAACAGGTCAAAATGACAAAAACAGGAGTATTCTACAGGTCGGGGTTGGTTAGCATAATCAACGTACTGAGACGGGATATAATTAAAGCTGAACACATAGAGGCTGCTCGAGGAACCCCTTTCTATACCTTCCTCAAAACCTCGTTCGACTTGAGGAATGAGGTTCTGAAGCTTAAAAAGTTCCACCACTTGATCGAGGCGATTTGTGGTTTATACGATGTTAGATGAAAGGCTTTCAAGATTGGACAAAAGCATGTAAGGCTGACGAAGAAAGATGTTAAGGCGATCTTTGGCCTCAAACACGGTAACGAAGAGATGCCGATGAGCAAATCAGGTGGATTTATCGCTCGGTACGCTGATGGAGCTGAGTTAGATTCGATTCTGATGAAGAGATATTTTTTGAGTCCAAAGACGAGGAGAAGCGGGCCAACGAACGACAAATCAGTTTCCAATGCGTTGATAAAGGTAAATAGAGTCTGTTAGAATGTAGTTGTTTTTTAGTTTATGCTGCAGGCAT
This sequence comes from Limnanthes douglasii subsp. nivea, assembly GCA_036936605.1. Taxonomy (NCBI): domain Eukaryota; kingdom Viridiplantae; phylum Streptophyta; class Magnoliopsida; order Brassicales; family Limnanthaceae; genus Limnanthes; species Limnanthes douglasii. The sequence continues at coordinate 1,714,865 of JAUPFV010000001.1, forward strand.
ATGTTGATGATACAAAAACCTGCATGTGTATGTACATATCTAGCGTAGTAGTATATTATATCTATCAGTGAGTTGGCAGTAGAATATTACATTGTTGTTTGGTTTTATGCATCTAGCAATGTCTGGAATCATATCTATCAAATGTCTTATTAGGTGTGGATGCCTTTAATTGTTATTGATGTATTCTTGGTATGATTTTGTTTATTTTTGTAGGAAGCGATCGAGAAAGCAGTCAGTGAAGGAGGGGAGGATGAAGCGAAGGATGTGGCTCAGCTCCTGATACTTTTCATATGCTCGACACTGTTCTTTTCAGTGTCGGGCGACGTAGTCGGGTGGACAGCAATCTTCTACGTGGAGAATCTCGAGAAGATAAACGACTATGACTGGTCTGGAGCCATCTTGGATAAGCTTCACAAATCGCTAGACAAATGTATTAAGGCCGGGCATCCTTCAAGAGTTATCGGATGTGTTGCTCTGCTTTTTGTAAGTACAGTGTGTTATGATCAGCATGTCTGTTACGAAACTGTTTTTTTTTAATGGTTAGTTATGTTCTGTGCAGCCGTTTCTTATGGAGCATATTTCGATAAACGTTGACATACCAAGGCCAAACATAATCCCTAGATGTTACAAGTGGTGGGGGCTAGAGGGCAAGGAGTCGACATTCGAAATGATCCAGATGGTCAGCGAGCTCAAGGACGACGAGGTATGTAACGCACCTATCAATGTCAATGTTGTGGTATGAAACAAATCGCATAGACACGGTTCTTACGTACAAATCGAAACCGTTAATATTAGAACATAAAATAAAAATAAACATAAATATCGTTAAAAATATCAAACAAATTGCATATTGTGTACATAATTGTCTGTAATTCGAAGTAATGATTATAAAATTGTGCTGCTCAATGTATATTATACTGTATTTCTTAGGTTGTCGGCGGTGAGTTGGTGTTTACAGCGTCTGAATGTTTTGTTTATGGAGTAAATGATTCGCGGAGGCAGTGCGAAGCTGCTGGAGAAACAAGCGAACAGAGGAGTAGGAAAAGAAAGAAATCTGTTGCGAACAGAAGTACAAGAAGGAAGGTAGATGACGGAGCTGGTAGTAAGAAGAGAAGACGTTCGATGATTGAGGTTGAAGATGATGTTACGTTGGGGGAGTTCATTGTGGAGAGGAAGGCAACAGTTGGTAAAAACAAAGGGGAGAGGTTGAAAAACAAAAAAAGCGTAGGTCTAGTATTATTCCAAGCTTTGGAGTGTTGTCACAGTCGGTTCTGCGTGACAACAAAAAGCTGAAAAAAAGAAGCCGGTTGCGCCGGTTGAAAGTTGAAAACAAGAGGCTTAAAACGTCGCTTGAGGAAAGAAACGAAGAGGTTAGTTCTAGCATGTTTTTAAGTACTAATAACCTCTAAATGTTTTTTAAAATGAACATATGAAATGTATAGATGTTGTTTGGTAGCAGCATCATTATAATTGATGCAGCAAAGGTAACTATAAGTTGTCTATCAACGAAATTATGTTATAACTATCATTGTTAAAATAATGTAACTATTTCGTATGCTCATTTGATTCAGGTGGAAAAATTGAAGAAAGATTTGGAGGACCTGAAACAAAAGCTGGAGATGGGAGGTGAAAGAGTGGATGGTGAGGATCACCAACTGCTGTTGACCTTATCAATGCCATTTTGCCGTGTTGATGAGGATGCTACTGAAACCGTGGATGAAAACGTTGCTGAGAATGTGGTTAAGGAAACACTGGTTTACAGATCCCAGAGGCACGGATTTTTTCCGAAGAGGAACCAAACAGTTTCTGACACAGAAAAAGCAACAGAAGAAGATGATGTTCATGGGGAGACAACAACAGCAAAACAACAGTTGGTTGACAAAGCTGTGGACTTATCGGAAGAGGAGAATGAAGTTGTTGATGGAGGGTGTGTTCAATCCGAAACACGTATTGAACCAATGGAAGAGAGTACTACACCGGAAGCTGTTGTTGTTGATGTGTATAGGAATCCGAAAGGGACTACAACAACTGGTTGTGACGCTGGTAATGGGAGAGGGGAGGTGGCAGAAGAATTATCACCCCTATATCATGCTGCCGGTGCGCAAAATGAAGTTTTGGTACCTGCACAGGGACCCGGAGTTGGAAACAACGAGGTTGAACAACAGCAGCTGACGGTGGACAGAATTGATTTGTTGGACGAAGGTTCCAACGAAGGAACGGAAACAATGAAACAACAGTTGGAGGAGTCTCCAAAAACCGTACATCAAGGACAGAATGCGGAGAATGGTGAGGAGAAAGGAGAAGATGAAATAGTAGTAGCAACTACATTGATGGAGATCGCAGCAACAGAACTACAGGGTCCAGAACCTGTCTCTCACAATGTGGTGGAGAATGTGGCTGTAGATGTAAGTGGATGTTAAATAGCGTAGTTCTATTTGAATATCATCTATCAATTATAGTTGTGCTAATCTCTCATTGTATGGTTTCCAATGTTATGTTGTTAGGAAGTGGAAACAGCGGAGCCTGAAGACACACGACACTCTAATGTAAAGACCTTGGCATTCACTGGGATTGGATTCACAGCAAAGTGCGAACAACTATCGCAATCTGTCTCTCCATTAAAGGTGATACAAATTTTCAACGGAGGAGATCAATCCGCAGAGAAGATTGAAAAAGTGTCACAGGTTGAGCCATCTTCGTACGCAACACCACAACAACAGAAAGCAGCATCTAAGGACCTGATTGTCCCATCGGTTACACCGTTGGCTGACGGTAGCTTTGTAGACTGCACCCAATCATTTTACGCAGAAGTTGACAAGGTTGTTGAAAATTCAAACGAGAAGAGACGTACATTGGACTCCATCGAGGAAGAACAAACAGACGTTGACGTAAGTAGATATTTTGTATTATCAATAAACATTAAAAAAGTAATGTTAACAGTTTACTATGATGCTTTATTTTAGGTGCCCGTTGATGAAATTCCTGGGTTCAACTTACTTACTCCGACGCAGGTTCAACAACAGCAGACTGAAGTTGTAGTTTGGCCGTTCCCGACAGAGACAACGGAACTGATCGATGTAAGTGAGTACGAGAAGGTGCTGAAACTCAAACAGGTAGAACAACAAGAAGATCCAGAAGTATGGTACTTGCCAACAGTAGAGTTCTCGTACAGGCTTTCCATTAGTGTGACAGAGATAATGGAACTGCCTAACGAAACTCAAGTTGACTTCAAGGTATAAGCTTTCAGGATGTATCTATCGTAGTTTACTTGTTAGTCTAGCAACGTGTCTATATACGTCTATCAATATTAAATGCAGCATCTATCAATGTGTCAACCAATAAACCGTTCGTTATTATTTTCAGTAATTGTCACTCAACTGATTTGAGCTTGTAATTGTGTTTTGATAGGTAATAGATACTTGGATATATAAGCTGTTAAAGGATTCAGATTGGAAAGTCCCTCTTAAAGGGTTTGATGATAAGTATTCATTTCATGTCAACGCCATTCAAATAACTGGGATTGCAACTGTAAGTTCCCAGGGAATTATTGGTTTTATATTAGAAACATCTACTTCCTGTATTAATGACTTAAATTTACATGGGACACTGGCTAAAAAAGGAGATATGTCTGTCATTGTGGACAAGGTTTTTGAAACAATGAAACCAGAAACATATGTTGCATTTGTCCCCCTATGTACCGTAAACACCGACGTTGTGAACCACTGGATGATCCTGGTTATAGACATGGAGAATGGGGCTGCCAGAAGCTACAACCCACTGTTGCCGTGGAGCAAACACATTGCCGATAAGACGAAAAACACAGTCGATGCTCTGGTAAGGAATTTAAATTCCAAGTAACCTATTTTGGTTGTCTGTCTAGCAATTTCGAATACTATATCTATCAATGTATATAGTAATACATATCAATTGACTGCTACTATATCTATCAATGCAGCTCACCTATTGCATGAAGAAGAAATACATACCTCATGTAAAAGGTGGATACAAAATAAAGACCGTATTAAATATCCCACAGCAAAAGAAGGACAGCCTTGACTGCGGTGTTTTTGTTTGTAAGTACGTAGAAGACATCATTACAAGAGGGTTTGTTCCGCGGGAATATGGTGAGGAAATGCCGGCAGAAACAAGAGCTAAAATATTTAAGCATTTCATGAATGATCGTAACACAAACAAACGTTGGTAGTATGTAATTTATTTTTTGGTACCCATTTTTATGATTCGGATAGATTAGCAATGGGTGAATTAGACAACTAATATGATTTCTGTTGGTAGTAGAAAACTCACGTGTAAACACACATTTTCACATCACTTTTACATCATTCAGTGTTGAATTTACTAATTTATATATGTTGTATCCTTCATAGTAGTTTTCAAGTCGTTAGCAAAGTTTTTATTATTACCTATCAGGCTTGAACTAAACATCTATCAATGTCTAATTTCTTAACTATCAGAATAATAAACAGGTGGTGTATGTAGATCTATAAGAAATTCTTTTTTAATCAGGTTTAAACTCAAGTAAATATGTAGGCCAAATATCTTTATAATTTTTTTGGCATATCCACCATTAGTTGCATGAATCAATTTCATCTATGGGCAGATGTCTCTACTATTTTTTATGTTCTAGATATGACAGAGTAATAGTAATTTATATCGCAATGTCTACCTTATTACATATCAGAGATTTAATAAACTACCTATAATACTTAAATCCAAATACATAGCAATGTCTACAAGTTTATCTATCTGGGTTTAAGCAAGCATCTATCGTAGTACGAACTACATATCTGTCAGTATAATTATCTACTAGAAATGGATGTCCACATGTTAATTTTTTTTGTTACGAACTATATAGTATAGTTTTACATATCTGTCAGACTAATTATCTAGACCAAATAGGTTTTAAATTTTAAATATAATTTATCTACCATTGTAAATTACTCGTAAATCTCATATAACATATTAGTGATGCACAAAATATATATATGGACTGGAGAATATGGTTATTGGTAGATGAGTAAAATTAATTTTTTGAAAGGACTTTTAACCACACCAATTACTCATTAGAAGTTAATGTGTTAAACCTATTGGTTAGATTGAAGTTGAAAAGACAAAGGTAGATGGACTTGAATGATTACATGCATTAAATATACGTGTGCCATTAAATTTGTGAAAGTAAGTATGGTTGTTTAATGGGACTCAGCCTTGGGCATTGTGTTTTGTTATAAATAGAGGGTGATATTTGAACCTATTCCTCACACACTTCCCTGCAAAGTAAAAAAACAACCAGAACCTCTAGCCTTAGTTGAAACCTAACCACCTTCGAAAATGGTACCTTCCTCACCTTTCTCACCACCTAACTCTGGCGACGACGGGTGGTCAAGTGACCACTACGCAGACCCCAAGGCTTACAAGCGAGAAACAACATCGAAATACTCCGATGATGAAGAAGACACGTGGTCCGTTTGGTCTGAGGACCAAGAAGACCCATATGGTTCATGGGATTCATGGTCGCTGGACGACAGCTATCAGTCTGAGGATAAAAAATTCGCAAACGGAAGAGGAGCAGAAGCAGTTTAGGGGTTGAAAAAGAAGACGAAGATGATTCAGAAGAGGCAGACGACGAGGCTTCTGAAGACGAAGAAGACGAGGAAGAGGAAGAAGAAGAAGAAGAAGAGGAGGAGGGATATGATGGAGATGATTCTGACTAGGTTTGAACATGTCGATGTAGTTTCATGGAACTGTTGGTTTATATTTTGTTGTTTTTAATGTTTGTTTATGCTTTTTTTGGACTGTAACTTTCACCAACCCTGTGCAGTAGTCTCATTTTTTGACAGGGTTGGTGTATTTGGAAGATCTGTAGCAGTTACTGATTCTAATGTTAACGTTTGATTGCATTTTCCGTTCTCTAGCTTAAACTGGTATGATATGATATGATATGTTGCAGTTGACGGAAGCAGTTTTACTTGCAGTTATTTCACAGAATCACATTGTATGAAAACTAACATATCAGAGTTATGGTAACATTAAAAGAACAGTTTATGTAGACCTAATGTATAAGATGTAAGCTACCTTATATATCAACCACTTTTTATTTCATATGTTATGTCATCAATATATCTGGATATTAAATAACGAGATGAATCAGGCAGGGAAGATGTAAAGAACCTCGTGAGCAAATGTAAGAAAGGTAATAGATGGATGTACAGCGAAACAGAAAACATAAATTGAAGTATCTGTCAGATGTAGAATCCACGATCTATCAATGTTACGTAGTGTGTCTATCAGATTATAACAGCGTGTATAACAATGTAACTCCTAATAGATATCAGAGTCTGAACCAAACAGACATGTTACATGTTAATGTTTAAAGTGTACAAAAACATAAGTCGAAAGGTACTTAGTGCTTATCTTTGAGATGAATCAGGCATGAAAGATGTGAAGGACCTCTTGAACAAATGTAAGTAAAGTATCAGATGGATGTACACCAAAACATAAAACATACTTTGATGTATTTGTTAGATGTAAAATACAGAATCTATAAAGGTTGAATAGATTGGCTATCAGAGTATAACAGCATAGATAGCAATGTATACATGAATAGATATCAGAGTCTGAAACAAACAGACATGGTACGTGTCAATGTTAAAAGTGTACAAAACATAAGTCGAAATATAAGGAGTGCTTATCTTTGAGATGAATCAGGCATGAAAGATGTGAAGGACCTCTTGAACAAATGTAAGTAAAGTATCAGATGGATGTACACCAAAACATAAAACATACTTTAATGTATCTGTTAGATGTAAAATACAGAATCTATCAAGGTTGAATATAGTGGCTATCAGAGTATAACAGCATATATATCAATGTATACATGAATAGATATCAGAGTCTGAAACAAACAGACATGGTGCGTGTCAATGTTAAAAGTGTACAAAACATAAGTCGAAATATAAGGAGTGCGTATCTTTGAGATGAATCAGGCAGGGAAGATGTAAAGGACCTCGTGAACAAATGTAAGTAAAGTATCAGATGGATGTACACCAAAACAGAAAACATACTTTGATGTATCTGTTAGATGCAAAATCCAGAATCTATCAATGTTGAATAGAGTGACTATCAGAGTATAACAGCATAGATAGCAATGTATACATGAATAGATATCAGAATCAGAAACAAACAGACATAGTACATGTCAATGTTAAAAGTGTACAAAACATAAGTCGAAAGATAAGGAGTGCTTATCTTTGAGATGTAAAATGTTACAAAAAAGTCGGTAAATAATGTTTAGAACGGAGCATCACATGACCTCCTATTATGCCCCGATTTGAAACATCGACCACAACGGGACTGGCTGCTGGAAACTTCACCTCTTGATGGAATACGCTTTTTCCTCGGACGCCCAGGTCGTCTTTTAACGTTCGGGGGCAGCACCACGGGCTCTCCATCACAATCTGCAATACTGGATTCACCAAACTCTGTTATAGCCGGTATGTTAAATGAATAGCTGGACAGGTAATTTTGGGTAGTGAAAAACGGCTCAACCAACGTCATAGGATCCTCGTTTAGAGATGCAATTGCAGCCAACGCATGAGCGCATGGGAAACATTCTTGCTGCCAAGAGCCGCATATGCATTTGAAATCAAGTATGTTGACCACCATGACTGGGTCCGATAAAACCTCAAAATAAGCGGCAGAAGACTTGCGAACTAACCATGTCCCACTGCATTGTACATTCTCTTTGAACATCTTGTCAAACTCGGGGCACAAATGTGTGTTCCAACTTAGGCCCTCTCCAAAACGTCGAGACATTTGAGTCATCAGAAGAGCTCTAATCCGGTCAATTAATTCAACTATAGGCAGATGGCACAACTTTTTAATCTGGCCATTGAACGATTCAACAACGGTTGATGCCATCGCCCCATACCGTTTTCCTTTGACATATGCCTGAGCCTATTTTTCTGGTGGTAGATTTCATACAAAGTTGCCAATACGCTCACCGCCTTGGCGCAAAAACTGACCATAACGTTCTTTAAAAAGTTCCACCGTAGGGGCATAAGCACAGCTCTTAAACATCATTAGCATATTTTGTTTGTAGACTCTGTTAGTGTGTTCAAGAGCTTTAGTCAAGTTCTGGATAAGATGGAAGATGCAATAAGCGTGGTAGTCAGTAGGATAAAGAGTTGCGACAGCGCTAATAATACCAGCATGACGGTCTGAAATGAAAGTTATTTGGCGCCCTAACAGATGAGGTTTTAAACTTTCCAACAACCAAAACCAGTTGTCTGAGTCTTCACTACCAAATATACCAAAAGCTACGGGGAAGAGACCTGAAACGGAAAAGCTATAGCTTAAAAACAGAACTACATTAACAGAACTATATTAAGGTCGCCTGTGTAATAATAAACATAGAACAATGTATGTAACCTAATCTATCAGACAGTGCCTCCCAAGCTAGCAATCAGTAATAACTAAAATAGTAGGATATGTAATCTAATCTATCAGACAGGCTTAGTAAATCGCAAAATATGTAAACCTATCTATCGGACTAAATGTATATTGAAATATGTACTGACCGTTGTTTCCATCTTTTGTCACTGCTGAAAGCAACACGCCACCATGCTTCCCTATTAGGTGGGTTCCGTTAACGTACAGTAGAGGGCGGCACGAATGGAAACCCTGAAGACACGCCCCAAACGCTATAAAACAGCGACGGAAAACATTGCCGGGAGCCAAATCCAGATGACAGTCCGTAGTGATGTCACGACTCTTTAGTCTCTTGAAGTATGGTTTTAGCAATCCGAAAGAGGTATTGCTATCTCCAAATACAACACGACGGGCCTTCTCCAACGCATTCCAAGATAGACGATATGAAACGTCTAAACCGTAGTCTTGCTTGATGGTGGACTGTATAGTCTTAGCTGTTACGGATTGGCAGTTCCGTAGAGAATCGTGAATTTCATCAGCAATCAAATCGGACGAAAGATGCCTACTTTTCTTCTTTGTGAATACGGGACTGCACGTATGGGTACTGAAAAATCTTTTAATTGTCATCAAACCGGTCTTGGAATCAACAGAAGCGTAAAGCCTCCATTTGCAGCCGTCCGAATCTTTGTTTACACAATAAACGGTGACCTTGTTAAAGGTATTGTGCATGTACCTAAACGCAAAACCGTTCTCTAATGCATAACGGGATAAGGATAACCTTAGACCTTGAGCACCATCTGGAAAAGACTGTCCAACACCGATGATAGCTTCTGCCCATCCCGTTGTAGCTAGATGTCTTTTTTTGGGGGTTGAAATGGCCAAACAGCTACTGCTTTCACCGCTAGTTCGTTGCATATGAGAGGATTCTTCGAACAGTTGAACGGTTTGTTTACGTTTAATGGCGGAGCCTTTATCAGCAACATGTTCTTCGATAAGAAAACTAACACTCTTCAGATGCTCAACATCAAGGTAACATTCCAACCCAATAAAATCGGTCTCCTTATTAAACATACAATTATTCTGAGCACCGCAAGAGTACATAATGCTGTAGTTGCCTCTAACAAGCCCTTGCCATGTTTGCTCAACGTACTGTTGAAAAGACTCGAAGTTTTCGAATTCGGACAGCGGAACAATAGCTGTTTCCGTACCAAATTTGAAAATGCAAACTTTTGGTTTTGACATTGTGTACCCTGAATTGTAGGAGTTTTGGTTAGTTTGTTTAACGTTGGTGTAGAACAACTGAATGTGTTACTGATATTAGTGAATGGTTGAACATATCTAGCAATATCCCGTAACTAACATATCAGAGTATATGCATCGTGGTCTATTTTTCAACACATATATCAAACTGTCATAAATAAACTATCAGGATATATGGACTCTTGGTCTGTTTTCCAACACATATAGCAACCTATTATAGCTAACATATCAAGGTGTCTGCAGTCAGATGAATGGTTGGAAACATTTAGCAATATCCACTAACTAACATATCAGGGAATATGGATACGGGGTCTAGTTTTGAACACATATAGCAAACTGTCATAACTAAACTATCAGGGTATATGGAGTCATGGCCTATTATCCAACACATCTAGCAAACTATTATAGATAACATATCAGGGTGTATGCATGCAGGGGATTTGGTTGAAAAACATCTAGCAATATCACGTCCCTAAACTATAACCGTATATGGAGTCATGGTATATTTTTCAACACATATAGCAACCTGTCATAACTAACATATCGGGATGTATGCAGCCAGGGGATATCTTCCAACACATATAACATATCAGGGTGTATGCAGTGATCTAGCAACCTCTAACATACAATTGCAGGCGACAAATCGCAAGTGTAACGTACACAAATCGCATGGGTTTAAAACAGAGGCCGAAAAATGTAATTTCTCACCGGAATGTTATCGGAGCCGGTATGGATGATATGAATCGAGCAGAAGCAGATAGTAATAGGTTTCCTGCCATTAACGTACATTATATGAGAGTCTAGAATCGATTTCGAAAATGGAAAACGATTTTGAAACTGAAAACTCAGCTCCGATACTGACCTGAAAGCTGTAAGGTCGGGCTCCGATAACAGTGGTTAGGAGGCTGCTAACCGGTGGTTTAGGAGGCTGAGAAACGGTGCAAAATCGGAGCTAGGAGGCTGAGTCGAGGACAAATGAAGGAGCTAGGAGACTGTAACTGTAACTGATGCCGTCAAACCGGAATTCCAAAGTTCCCCAGTGATCGGAACACTCTCCGAAGGCGTTTATATGGATCGTCGGTGGTTACGTAGTGTAACCGGTGGTTCAATAGTGTCACCGGAGCTGGTGTGATCAGCCTACGTTTTTTGAAATGAAGAGACGTTCTTGAAAAATGAGTTGTTTGTTATGTTATGAGAGAGGAGAGAGAAAGGGGCTAATAAATTCAAAATTCAAAAGTAATAAAGAAGGTGCTGAAGCCAAAAGGGGCCCTTTTTTCACAAAATCAACCTTATATACTAGGTTGAGGGTAATCTTGGTATTAAAAAAAAAAGGTATTAGAAGTGGATATGTTTAATGAGATGCCTATTAAGTGAGCATTAACCCATTTTTGGGTACTATGTTGTAATAGGTTTGGCTAAAAGGTACTTAGTGTGTCATAAAAGGTACTTAGTGTGTCATTTCATATATATATATATATATATATATGATGATTTTTGTAGATAATTTTTTATTTTAAAATATTTGGTGAGATTTTTTTTATTAGCGAATTTCGGTAAATTTAGTCTCTAATACTAGAGAAAGCATCACGAGGAACCCTACGAAAAAGCTTCTTTACAAGATTTCGGCCATGTATTTTAAGTACCGTAATACACACGTCTTTCATATTTGAGGAATCAAAAGAAACCATCCTACTAAGTAGAGGAATCACTCATTTAAACCTCTTGGCAACAATAGATCACTTGTTTGGTCAATATACTAGCATGATATGACACAGTTTAAGTCTTTTCTTTGCTTTGATATAAAACAACAAGCATTACATTTACTGGTGTCAAACCAATCCACAACCAAGCAAGTCTTTGCAGTCTTTAAATTTAACATGCAATCCAAGTATTGAATTTCTCAAAGCTTAATGTTCTTTCGCAACATCAGCTGCAACACAAGACTCGTCGTTTTCAATCATTTCAGCTACAATGGCTGATGCATCAGCCCCAGGTCGAGCAACGAGGTTCTCCACAGGGACTTTGGCCACATCACGACGTAATCCCATATCAGAAATCAATCGGCCAGCACAATACAAACCAACACCTACAACTGCCAGCCCACTAAAGCTGGTTGTCAAAAACCGGAGTGGCGAAGACGCAACACTACTTACCGCAGCTAAAATCGACGCTGCTTGCCCACTCCGGCCCACCTTGATGCTCGTAAACACCAATAGTCCTGTTTTACAGTAAATCGCAAAATCCTCGCAGTTGTTGGTGAAAATATGATAAGCACCGAAACCCTTCTCAAGGAGATAATTAGCACGGTGGATCACGTCTTGAGGCGAGTCTGAAACAGCAAGAGTGCAAGTCCCTCCTCGAGGTTTAGCAAGAAAAAATGGTGCAGAGACACCGTACTCGAAGAGATACAAATCGCCGCCAGAGAGAAAACAGTCGAGACAAGAAGCGATAACACCGTCAAGATTTGACTGATCACCGCAGTTTGGACATGGATTGTCTGAAGTATTAGAAGGAGGTGAGCTAAAAAGGATACGGTCTAGTGTAGTTCCGGTTCCTATTTCCTGTCCTGCTCCTCGAGTGAAGTGGATGACCTTTCCGTCACCTACATGTATACCTGGTTTCATACAAGCAACATTCCAGTAAGGAAATTAAATCTCTAGTCTTTATTAACAAGTCATACAAATCAACACTTTTTTAAAATTAATAATCGGCATTCACTAGGTACAGGCAAATGAATCTCATTTTAAATAACATGTATGCATAAAAGACAGACATCATCCTTTTCTAAATCAGACTAGGACATTTTGACACAGCCGAAGGTAGGATATGCCCTTCTTTCCCAATAACATACTAGCTATCATATTTGTCAAATCGTATATTAATTTTCTACTTATTCTATCACATAATCTATTGTGTTGTATCCAATGATTCGGTAGAAAGTGTACATCTAACACTATCAAAAGGTGATAAAATAATCATATAAATAAAAAAATGGATAAAAAACTTTTCAAACAATGTATTGTACAGCGTTAATCCGCTTCTAGATTAATAACTATGCCAGAAAATCTTATACACTATGTCGTTTGGCAGATCACCTAAGCTAAAAGCTGAAAAAACCAAAATAAATAAAAGTTGGAGTGCAAAGAGGCATATAAAGTAGCAGGACTAAGTATACATAGTAATGAAATTAACCAAGGCTAGCTAAAACGTCTAGTAACAATGATATATCCTGTAACGTGCGGACATCGCCGCTTTCCTTTTTTCACTGTTCAATCCCATTGATGTAGAAAGCAGGGGACACAGAAATAGATGTTCCAAAATTGTTCATTGTAATCAAAAGAACACAAATGATGCTCACGTTCTACTTATGCAAACAAAAAATTACATAAAGTAAATGTTATAGAAACAATCAAGTAATTCTAAGCCTTGTACCTACATATAAACTATGAAGAATCCGAAACGCAAAGAAAACTAGATCTGTCAACATGGCTTTGGTGCATACTTCGAATAAATTGCCTGGTCCACAACGTACTCTATACTCTACATAAGTGTTCTGCAAAATACTTATATAATCTAAGGCCTTGTCCGTAAAATTTGGATTTCAGTAGAAGCAATAGATACCCTAACCACAACCATGTTGTTTATAGAGTGTTCTGCAAAATACTCAAATAGTCTAAGGCTTTGTCCGTAAAATTTGGATTTCATTAGAAGCAATAGATACTCTAAACACAACCATTTGTTAGAGCACATCTCTTAAGTTAAATCCCAGAGAAGACAACAAATAACCTGTTCCATAACAAGCTTAACCTATAATCAATCAATATACACTCTAAGCTACTAACCGTATATAGTCCATTGACTATCTATTTTCTAAACATACCGTCCTTCAACTAAAGAACGTCCGGTGTTAGTCCCCGACAACACATTTTCGATCAAGTTAGTCTATCGCGCGTGTTGATTAGGGACTAGGGACTAAATTTATTGATAATGGACTAACTTTATCCAAAATAGATAGTCTGGGACTAACTTTTAAGAATGGATAGTCATTCAACCAGAAGATTTTTAGTCAAATGACTGTCTACAAATGGACTACTATTCAAAGCCTACCCCTATAAGAATCCATTGTTATGCGCTTACATTTCAAACCCAGTTTCCTATATGACATTTGAAACTACAATCCCTAAAGTTCTATGAAGAAAAAATCAGATATCCTTTTCCAAGCACATATCTTTATCCAGGAAACCAAACAAAAAAACCCATTTTTAGGCTATAATCAAGAAAGAAAACAAAAATTACCGCGATGGTAGATAGTGGGTGGATTGCTATTAAAAGGAATCAATAAAATCGGACTAATATAGCGAATTTGGGATGAGAGAGAAATTAATACACATAGTCTAGATCAGAGAGAGTACCGTGATGAGCATAAACATAGGCATGTCTCCAAGAATATATATGATCTCCAGGTTTAAGTGAATCTCTTGAAATTTTGTTGGAGAAGACACCCATTCGAAGGAAAGTACTACAAAAGAACTCCTTTTTCTTGGCTGGGTTACTTCTCAGACAGAACAGGAGATATTAAAGAGAGATAGGTTCCTTTGTCGTTAAGGTTTTTATCCCAAAGTGGGTTTCATGTTTATACTTTAAACAAAGTATTTGATCTCGATTGAAGAAAACATTTCTGTCAAAGTTAAAGGGATTCCTTTCACAAAATTAGGGGGGTAAAAGCTAAAAGGAGATGGTTCCCAGCCGGCTAGAGTTCCTTTAAAACCTGTATAATTGAATTTCTTTTCTAATGACTCAAAACTAAAAACATTTTATCTTAATTCATTAAATCATTCAATCATTCAAAAGGTTTATGGTCGTTAGAAAATAAAATAGATAACCAAAATGTATCAAAGAGAGATTTTAATTATTGTGAATCTATATTGAAATTTTAAAATGATTCAAAATCAAAAACATTTTATTTTGATCTATTAAGTTAGTTTTTATTAGAGGATGGATTAGAACGGGAGTTGACAGGAGCAAGTGAAAAAGGCTAAATAACTTCCTTTTCTTTTCTTCACACCATGAATAATGAAAAAAATGCAACTCCAAAGAAATCTATGCAATTTTCATATTCTGTTTTTAGATTTCAAGCTCAATCTTTGAATTTTTCTTCTCTTTTCTGATCGTTTGTTATGGATTCTCATTCCAATAACCAATAACGTCTGTGAGAAGAAGAATACTCTACTCTTCCCTAAAGAAATTTTTTTAAAAAATTTCTTTAACAATCTCGAATTAAAAAATCATTCGTTGAAGCTATTAAACCAAGAAACAGAGACCTGAATGTAAATCTTAAACCCGAGTACACCAATGAAGCATATGATCACTATTCTATTCTATATATTAAAGACGTCAAAGACCTGGTCCAACAATCTAAAATTACTCTCGTGGGGAAATTCAGCAATGGAATCCCTAAAAGAGCGGTTATGAATAACTTTCTGAATTCATTAAAATTTAAAGGGCCTTTCAGTTTTGAGATTATGGATGCTCATCATATTCTTCTTGAATTCAGCCTGAAGGAAGATGTGAGCTATATCTGGTCTAGGAACGTTTGGAATATAGAAGGATCAACGATGCGCCTGCTAAGATGGAGTTCTGATTTTAATAGAAAATATGAAAATCCTTTTACGCTAATCTAGGTTCGCTTTGAAAGAATCCTAGAGTTCCTTTTCAACCACACTGGCATAAATGATCTTGCATCAACAATACGAACCCCTTTTAAAATTGTTGTTCCAAAAATCAATAGAGCTTATAGTAATGCATGTTATGCTCAAATTGAAATCGACATTTCAAGAAAGTTAAAACACATAATGTGGATTGGTTTTGGCTCCAACGATGGCTGTTAGATTACGCTAAGCTACAAAAATGTTCCTGCATATTGTGATCTATATTTCCATAAAGGACACAAAGAAACAGTATGCAAGAAAGCCAAAAAGAGTGATTCTATAGAAGAGAAGAAGAAAGATTCGAAAGAGGTTCCTAACCCCATAACTGAACGTAATGATAGCCAAACCATGAATCTGAACAAGCAACATCTTAACCTGGAGGAAATGATGAAATCTTCCACTCATGTTACCCAAACTTTCAGCAAAGTTTACAGAAGAAAAATCAAATCAATTGTGACTCAAAAGGATCAGGACAGTACGAAAGAGGACAGTCTAAATCAATCTCAATTCTCTCAAGATCAAAACTCTGAATGTCAAGGCAACCAAAATTAGTCCCTCACTGAAAACCAATAGAAGAACTCCAGCAAAGACTCTACTGAAATCATTGAAGTCTTTCAAAAGCTTGACCATGTGTATGTTTAAAGCAGTTATAATAAGGATGTTAACTCCATAACTCCGGATTATGATAACATAGGAAATGGTAATGTTACTCCAAGAAAGTCCCAGTATGACTCTGACTTCAACACCATCATCAGCAGAAAACTGAAGGCTGCAAAGAAAGACCGAAAAAAATAAACTAGTTATTACTTCCATTAAGAAATGGGACAAACAGAAACAAAAATCCCTATCTGATAATGATAAGGATAATTAGTTGGACTGCTAGAGGTATTAATAACAAGCCTATTCTGAAAAAGCTTCTCTGAATGATTCATGCTGAAAATATTAAAATCTTGGCTATTCAAGAGCCTATTACTAATGCTGAGAAGATTGATAGTATTGTTAATACCCTGGGCTTTAAGAACTATATTCTCAATAGTTCTAACAAGATTTGGATGTTCTGGTCGGATGATGTTTCTATTGATGTTGTGGAAGACAATGACCAATTCATTCATATGGAGGTTCATTATCCTGGTCTCGAGGATAGTTTTCTGTTTACTTCTGTTTATGCCAAAATTTAGAGGCTTCAAAGGATTGATCTGTGGGATAGGTTGAAGATTCTGACTATTAATGATAAATCCTGGATCACTGCTGGTGATTACAATAATATCACTACTTCTGAGGACCAAATTGGTTGTAATTCTAATGATCAAAACAGTACTGATAACTTCAATGATGCTATCAAAAGTCGTAACCTCGAAGACGCTGGGTATGTGGGATCGAGATACACTTGGAACAGAAGCTCTCGCTGGAAAAGACTTGACATAGCTATGGTCAATGACAGATGGTTTTTGAACTTCAAAGGGATTCAGGTTCGTCACATGGTCAGAACTTGTTCTGACCATGCCCATCTCCTTATCAATTCTCTTATTAACACTTGTAATGACTTTATGAAAAGCTTTAAGTTTATAAATTCCTGGACTAATGATACAAGATTCTTAAGTATTGTAGAGCAGAATTGGAACTTAAAGATTAATGGCAGCAACAATCAAATCTTTTGGTACAAGTTGAGAAGGCTTAAGAATTGCCTAAAGAACTGGAACAATAAGCACTTTGGTAACATATTCAACAATGTTAAATCTACTGCTGATGAAGTGAAGAAGCTGGAAATTCTCAATTACATGATCAATAACTCAACCATTAAAGCTGCTCTTTCAAAAGCTAACAGCCTCTACATCAAAGCTCTTAGAATTAAAGAAGACTACTGGAGACAAAAGTGTTATAACAGTTGGCTCAAAGATGAAGATGGCAACACTAAGCTCTATCATGTCTATGTCTCCAAGAAAAGAAGGAAGAACGTTATTAAGGGTATTAAATAGGGAATAAATTGGATATATAACTCTGATAAAATTGGAAAATTTGCTGAAAATTTCTTTAAAAACTATATTGCTTCTAATTCTTATAATAACAGCGAAGAAGAGAACATCTTGATGCAGGATTTTATCTTTGAAAATATTCCCAGACTGGTTACTAATGGTGATGATGAAGCTCTTCTTAAGCCTACAAACAAGGAAGAACTTTGTAAAATCATTAACAACATGAGTAATGACAACGCTGCTGGCATCGATGGATTTAAAATATTCTTTTACAAATTCTACTGGAAAATTATTAATGAAGATCTCTGTAAGGCTTTAAATTCTTACTTATATGGTAATAGCATCTTCTCTGGAGTATTTACTACTGGGATTTTCCTTGTCCCTAAGAATGCTAACCCAACTAGCTGGCAAAACTACAGACCCATAAGTTTATGCTCTATGTTTAACAGAGTTTTGTCAAACCTTATTAACTCTAGACTAGCCAACATTCTTCCCAACATTATTTCAAACTCTCAGGATATCTTTGTTAAAGGCATTCTTATTCACGAAAATATCCTGACTGCCAAAGAGTTGATTCATGATATTAATAGAAAACCCAAAACTGGTAACATCATTATTCAGTTTGATATGTCTAAAACCTTTGATAGAATGGCTCATTCTTTTATCCTTGAAGTTCTTTCTAGATTTGGCTTTTCAAATAATTTTATTAGTTTAATCAGGAAGATGATCACTGATGTTAATACTTATATTATTTTCAACGAGTCTGTTGTTGGTTACTTCCATCAGAAGAAAGGTTTAAGGCACGAAGATCCTTTATCTCCTAGCCTTCTCATTCTTGTTGAGGAAGTTCTCATCAGAGGGCTTTATAATCTGTTTAGTGGTAATAAAAGTATGCATTATGCTTCTAGATCAAGTTTCATTGTACCATGTCTCGTGTTTGCTGATGATATATTAGTTTTTACTAATGGTTTGAACTCCTTCATAGATAAATTAAGCATGCTTTTGGACATTTATCAATCTGTCTCTGGGCAAGCTATCAACAAGCATAAGACCAAGCTGATTACCTCAAATAGAATGCATCATTCCAGGATTAGCAGCCTGAATCTTCTGACTGGTTATTCTGTTCATAACCTTCCTTCTAGCTATCTGGGGATCATTCTTTGCAGGAATAACAAAGGAAAAAACTTCAAACCTATCTTAGATAAAGTTAATGATAAAATTAATGAATGAGACTCTGTCCTATGGAGGTAGGATGACTTTGATATCTTCTGTTTTGCTTCCAATAACATACGACTAGATGCAAAAAAGTTTGCTTCCCAAAACTATCATAAATAACTTAGAAACGATTTTTAATAGATTTATGTGGATGTCAAACTTTAATGGAAAGTCTATTCATTGGACAAGCTAGAATTATATTTGTAAGACTTTTGAGGAAGGGGGGCTGAACATCAAGTCTTTGACTGATATTCAACTCATCTTCTCTCAAAAGCTCTGGTTCCTTTTCAAAAGAAAGAGCTGCTTGTGGTCTAAAATTATGCATATAATATACTTTCCCTTCACTCATCCTTTAAAATCTAACTACAATAAGTCTGGTTCATTGGTCTAGAAGAGATTAATAGGTATGAAAGATCTTGCTGAGTGCAATATTAAATGGTCTCTTGGGAAAGGCAATATGGATTTCTGGTGTGATGACTGGCATAACCTTCCCCCTCTATCTAATCCCTCTAATACTGATTCCAATAGTTGGTACCTTGGAGCAAAGGCCAACTCATTCTGGAAGCTCAATGACTGGGACTACATTACGCTGGAAAGTTTCCTTTCTTGTGACATAATTAATCATATCAGTAAGTAAAAGATCAATCCTGATGTCGATGACAAAATAATCTAGAAGCAATCAATTAATAACAACTTTGATATTAATCTCACCTAGGAAAGCATCAAAATCAAACACAACAAGTCCACCATATCTGGAATCACAAAATTCCGCATAAGTTTTCCTTTATTGTCTCGAAATTAATCAATAATTTTATCTCTACTGATGATAATATTATGAAAAAGAATCTATCTATAGTTTCCAAATGTCAGTTCTGCAACAACTATGAAGAGAAAAATCATCTATTTGTTAGCTGCAGCTTTGCCTGGCAAATTTGGAACTATTTTGGTTCCTTTTCAAGATAAATATTGGGCGTCATATGATTCTTACTCATGTGATTCGAATGTGGTTCTGGTTTTCTAAAAACAAGTTCCACGTGACTCATATTATTCCTCAAGTAATCTGTTGGATTATTTGGAATAATAGAAACAATTCGAAATACAATGGAAATTTCGATTCCGTAAATTGTTCCATTGATAAAGTGATTAGAATTATAAAGGGTATTGATATGTCTAACATTCTGACCAGTAAACACTTGTCCAACACTTTTAGTGCGGGAATAGATTTAGGTTGCAACTCAATTGAAAATAGAAGAAAGAATCCAAAATACCTTCAATGGATTCCTCCGGTGAAGGACAAGATTAAGCTGAATATTGATGGAGCCTGCTCTCACAATGGTGAATCAAGCGGAGAAATCTTGTTCAGTAACTGGGAAAGAGACATTATTGAAGGTTCAGGCATCATATTTGGCAAGCTTAATCCTTTACTTTCCGAGACAAGAGCGTTGTTAGAAGGTCTAATCATTCGCAGACAAAACAACTGGTCTGATGTTGGCATTGAATCTGACAGCCTCTTACTTATCAATATGCTAGCTAAAGGCAATGCTGTATGGTATATAGACTCTTTGATCTCAAATTGTAGAAAGCTAATTCATCCTAAAATGTCCCTCAGACATGTTTCCAAAGTCCAAAACCAAGCCTCTGATTGGCTTGAGAAATGGACTATGTCCTGCAATCGGAGTTAGAGCTTTAATCAATTTTCAGCTCCAAATGACTTAATGACTATTGTTCTTTTGGAAAGCCTCGATCTGTGGTATATAGTTGATGATGAACTCCTTGCTCGCTTCCTGAATGTTGTTTGATGTAAAAGCCTAGTGCCTGTTCCTTTTCGTCGAGCTTGAGCTCTGTTTTCGCCTGGATTGTTGAGCTTCTCGGGTCTTTTGGAGTTTTGAATTAGAAGTCGAAGAGTTTGTAGCTATAAAAGAATATCTCATTGAATTGCATGCCTCTATCTTTCATTCAAAAAAATTCTTTTGTTTGTTATGAGGGAGCCAAAATCCTTGGTACCTTTTCTCTTTTGTTCAATTTTTTTTCTTTTAAATTGTTGTCTTTTCAATTTTGGACAAATAGTTATGTAATTTTTCACTTTTGCCCTTATCAATAGAAGTTCTCTTCGATTAAAAAAATTAGTTTTTATTAAAATTTTGTGAATTGTGACCATTATAATATAAAATGGATGAAAAACTATCACTAAAATACATTCAATTGTTTTTAATTATCTGAGTGTTTTTATTTGAAATATTTGAAATACTTTTTATATTATAGATTTTTTTCGTTTTTGTTGAATCTTTCATTTTTGTTGTGGATTTTTATTATTATATATATATATTTAATTTATTCTTTTGAATTACGAGTCACGACTTAATTATTATTATTATTATTATTTCAAAGTTAATTTTTGGATTTAATTATATATTCAATATTTGGTTTTCATCTTTTCTATAGCTCAAACGGATAATCTTCTCAATAAGAATACAATTAATTATATAATATGTAGTTAAAAGAACTTCAATCCATAAATTAATATACAATTTAGAGTCAGCTAGTACTTCATTTGTCATCTCAATTGTAATTCTGTCTTTATTTTTAGCTAATCCATTTTGTTACAGCGTATAAGACACCGAACATTGATGAATTATATTGTGATTTATTCAAAACCTTAAAAATTCTTTATTCCTCGCCTTTATCACTATGTAAATTTTAATCTTAATGTCTAATTGATTTTCAACTTTTGATTTGAATATCTTAAACATACTAAATGTTTCATCTTTATTTTTAAGAATTATCTATGAAAGTTATAAAGTATTTTTTTTATCTCACACTAATCAAAACAATGTCAAAAGAAGAGGTGGAAACAGGCCTAATAATGCTCCTCAAACTGGACCTACGAACAAATCGGGAAGATCTGCTCCAAAGGGAGCAATGGTGATTTTCGAAAGATTTGATGTTGATTCGGAGTACTTGGATCCTGATCCAACCCTGAATAAAATAGGGGTCATAACAGAGCAAACTAAGACGGTGTCTGGACTCATTAGTTTCTTTGAGTCACTTACTATATTCAGAGGGGATACCATGACATCGCTAACTCCTTCATCAAGGAAGAGGCATGTTCACTCTCTGGCTACTCAGTTGGAGGGAGACATGCCTTCTTATCAGTCCCAAACCCCTTTTCCATTTATAGTTTTTTATGAGGATGATTTAAGAAATATTTTTGGGCCCCATGAGGATGTTGTGGTGATAGGAGAATCTATTGGGGGCAATAATATCAGACAAATTTTGATAGACACATGCAGTTCGGCGAACATCTTCTTTTTAAGCTCTTATAAGCAGATGAAAAATCCGGGTGTTATTCAACGGTCAAACAGAACCATTGAGGGCTTCACAAGGAGCTCTACGGATGTAATCGGGGAGTTTGAGGAAGAGGTGTTGTTTGGCAATGGTCCTTTCAAAAAGTTGGTCAGAGTATTATTCGTTATGGTAAACTGCCCCACATGTTATAATGCAATATTTGGGAGGTCCTGGCTCTCTAGGATGCATGTTGTGGCCTCAACAGTCCATCATTGTTTGAAGTATGTGGTTCAAGGACAGGTGGATGTTGTCCGAAGTAGTCAGAAGATAACAAGGGAGTGCTATGCAACTGCATTTACTCCTAAAACGTTGGAAGCAGTTCGAATCAATGAAGATTAACAGTTACTAGGGCCTTCGGAGGGGGAGGGTAATATTGATGACCCCAGAGAGGCCCATAGTGTTATAATACCGGTGGAAGAAGTTGAAACCCATCATTTGGCAGAGGGTAGAAGTATTAAGATTGGCTCCAAGATGGCGTCATAATTAAAAAATAAATTGTTGTCCTTTTTGTGAGATAATCAACATGTTTTTGCTTGGTACAATGGTGATGTAACTGGAGTGCCTGTAAGTGTTATCCCTCACAAACTATTGATTCAGAGTGATGTTGCACCTGTTGTGCAGAAGAGAAGGGCTTTCTCTAAGGAGAAAGCTGATGTAATAGTCCAAGAAGTTGATCGGCTTACTAAAATGGGGCACATGAAGGATTCTCAGTATCCCTTATGGACAACCAACCCATTGTTGGTTAAGAAAAAGAACGGGAAATGGCGTATGTGTATTGATTTTACTGACTTTAATAGAGCTTTCCCAAAATATATTTATCTGGTCCCCCGGATAGACCAGTCGGTGGACTCAACGTCTAGCAACAAGTTGTTGTCCTTCATGGATGCCTTCTCTGGGTACAACCAGATTCAGGTGGATCTGAAGGACCAAGATCATCCTACGTTTGTTACGGACAAGGGTCTCCATTTTTATAAGGTGATGCCTTTTGGGTTGAAGAATGCTGGGGCTACTTACCAAAGGCTAGTAAACAAGACATTTGCTAACCAGATTGGCAGGAATATTGAGGTGTACATAGATGACATAATAGTTAAAAGCTTGGAGGAGGAGTTGCATATAATTGACCTTCGGGAAACTTTTTCCAATCTGACAATGGTGAATTTGAAACTGAATCCAGAAAAGTGTGTCTTTGGTGTTTGATCTGGAAATTTTTGGGGTATATAATAAGTAAGAAAGGGATACAGCCTGATCCAGATCAATTGAATGCCCTATTAGAAATGGATCCTCCCCGGAATATTGAAGAAGTCCAAAGACTTACTGGAAGGTTGGCTGCTTTGAATCGTTTTATCTCAAGATCTTCAGATAAGTGTGCTCCGTTTTTCCAAACCTTGAAGAGTGCTAAAGACTTTAATTGGTCTCCACAGTGCAGCCAAGCTTTTGATGAAATAAAGAAACACTTGTCTTCACCAAAGACCGTTTTCAAGCCCATACAAGAAGAAACACTTTATGTATACTTGGCTGTGTCAGAATGTGCTATAAGTGCAGTGTTGGTAAGAGAAGTGGACAATTACCCTCATCCAGTGTACTACATCAGCAAAAGCCTGATAGATGCTGAAAAGAGGTACTTGAAGCTTGAAAAGCTGGCATTAGCTTTGGTGATTGCTGCAAAACAAATGAGGCCGTATTTTCAGTCTCATTTCATCATTGTCCGAACGTCTTTCCCATTGAAGAATTTTCTTCAGAAAGCAGATATATCAAGCAGGATGACCAAGTGGTCAGTAGAGTTGGGTCATTATAATATTGATTTCGCCCCACGAACTGCTATCAAGGCTCAATCTGTTGCTGATTTCCTAGTAGAATTCCACCCGGATAGGATTTCTAAACAAGTTTCAGGAAGTAAAACTAAAAAAGAATGGGTAGTCCGGACTAATGGTGGATCAAACACAATGGGATGTAGAGCTGGAATTTTCCTAACCTCTCTGTATGGTGATAAAATGTACCAAGCTATATGTTTTGGATTCAGGGCCTCTAACAATGAGTCTGAGTATGAAGCAACTATAGTTGGTCTTAAATTTTCTTTCTTGCACGGGGCTAAAAGATTTAGGTTGATGAGTGATTCCCAACTTCTTATTCATCATGTTCAAGGTCAATCTGAGGCAAAAAAGGAACAGCTGATCAAATACATACTCATCCTTAAAGAGGTGGCAGCCAATTTCAAAAGTGTTTCTTATAAGCATATTCTTATATCAGAAAATATGCTGGCAGATTCCTTGGTAACCATAGCATATTCTGAGTCCTTCCCCATGATTCATGTACAAGAATGCTCATCCATATAGTCAATCCAGAACAAGGAAGAGGAGGAAATCTTGAGTATACAAGTAGTCCAACCTAGAGATTGGAGATTTCCCCTTCTTCAATACATTTCTGATGGGGTTTTGCCTTCGGATAAAGATGTAGCAAGAAACATTAAACACAAGGCTCGTGGATTTTTTATCATAAGGGAGGTGCTCTATAAAAAAATCTTGCAGTAGGCCTTTCCTGCGTTGTTTGGGGGTTGAAGAATCTCAAGTTGTTCTATGTGAATTATATGATGGTGAAGGGTTAGCTTATTGTGGCTACAGGGCACTAACCCGGAGAGTAGTGGTGGCTGGGTACTATTAGCCATCCATAATGGTAGATGCTAAATAAATGGTGAAGAAGTGTGATCCATGTCAAAGGTATAGCAATGAAATTCATGTGCCAGCAGTACCTATGGAGTCGATTTCTGAGCAAGTACCTTTTGCTTGTTGGGGATTAGATTTAGTTGGGCCTCTGCCAATGGCGTCCGGAGGGCGCAGGACTATTATAGTTGTTATTGATTACTTCTCGAAATGGATAGAGGCAGCTCTTTTGGCAGGAACCACTTCGAAAGCTGTCATAGAATTCATCTTATCTAATATATGTTGCAGATTTGGGATTCCTCAAAATATCACCACAAATGACGGGCCACAGTTTGATAATAAGGATATGAAGAGTTTGTGTGCCTCTAAAGGCATTCATCAATTATTCTCCTCTCCCTTCCATCCACAAGCGAACAGATAGGTTGAAGTTTCCAACAGGACTATTCTGTCTGGATTAAAAAAGAACGTGGATGGGGCAATAGGGAAATGGACAAGCTATCTGCAAGAAGTTTTATAGGCATACCAAAATACTCCTCAGGCTACTACCCAATAATCTCCTTTTTTTTGGTGTATGGGATGGATGTCATTACCCCCATTGAAGCT
Source organism: Limnanthes douglasii subsp. nivea (assembly GCA_036936605.1). Lineage (NCBI taxonomy): Eukaryota > Viridiplantae > Streptophyta > Magnoliopsida > Brassicales > Limnanthaceae > Limnanthes > Limnanthes douglasii. The sequence goes on from JAUPFV010000001.1 coordinate 1,740,071, forward strand.
AACCTACCATCATACAGGGTCCATAACTATTCCGAACAGGCTAGTGAGATAGCAATTAGGAATCAGTTGGACTTAATAGAAGAGAGAAGGGTTAAAGCTCATTTGAGAACCGCCCACTACCAAGGTTTGATGAGAAGCAGGTTTGCTTCCAAGGTCAAGAGAAGAGATTTTCAACTGGGAGATAAATTCTTGAGGAAATGTTTCCTACACACTAAAGAGAAGCAGTTCGGTAAGCTGGCTCGAAACTGGGAAGGCCCTTATGAGGTCTCCGAAAAGCTTAAGCCTGGGACATATAGGCTTCAGGACAAAGAAGGAAGGGTTTTGAAGCACCCATAAAATATTGAGCATCTCAGGTTATATCTAGAATAAAAGTTGTATAAATATTTACTTGTTAGATATCAATGTAAATATTATGGGGCATACTCTTTCCTACCCTGGTGGCGCGTGGAGATTTTAATGAGGTGTCCAGTTTTCTCATTCAATAAAATGTGATGCCTTCTTCAAATATCCGGTGTGGTTTAACTACAATTCAATTTAAGTATAAATCGTTGGTTCAACGCTTTGGATCTTTGGTAGATCGGATAAACCTAGTTGAATGATGACCATTCAACATATGTCATCGAAGATATTAAACACTCTCACTATAATACTTCTGAATAGTTGGAGCTATTTAAATATTAGCCATTAAAATCAAAGGGAAAGACAGTGTTAAAAAAAGAAAGATTTGATAAATAAACCCTTCAAACTGTAACCGAACAGGAAGGAACAAAATATGCCTTGGCCATCGAAGGACTTTAAGTATGTTAAAACACTTATCCGGACTCAAACCAGATAACATTACAAAAAATACCTTGGCGATCCGAGGACTTTAATCGTTCAAAAAAGTAAGAAAACAAAAAGATGTTTAAAACCTTAGGGCTTTTTCCCTTCAGATTATCCTTCATCACCTCCTTTCTTGGGACTTTTGAGTTCGGCACTCGAACTCTCACCGGTTCCTTCCTCTTCATCAGTGGTGAAATATATTCTACTACTATAATTGTACTTGTTACCAGCAGCCATAGTGTGAAATGGGATCTCGTCATAGTCTACAAATTTCCATAAGGGGCCATGGGTCATCTTCGGAAACGTTTCGTGGAAGAGCAGCACCATGTCAGACTTAACCTCATCATATCTTGTCTCTAAGGAGTCTATCACCTCGTTGGTATATTTATCAATGCTAGCCTGAATAGTTTGTTCCTGCTGCTTCACCAAGTCTTCTTTGTCCTTGGTCACCTTAGACACAGCACCTTCTAGGGAAGTCTTCTCACCAGACAAGGTCTGAATAACAACATCTTTGGTCTTCAGGTCCTCCATTAATGTTGAGAGATCCTTTTCCAAACCGGAGCACTTAGTTTAGAGCTCAGTACTGGTAGTCCCCAAAGTGGCCACCTTGGTTGATAGATCTTCCTTGTCCTTCCTCAGAGCTTCTATCTCTTTATTCAGTTCTTCTATGCTCTGATTGGCGTTAAGAAGATTGGTTGACAGAGACTCTTTGTTAGTAGTGAGGGTGTTGATGAGTGTGGTCTGGTTTTTCACTTGCCTCTCCAGATCAAGCACTAGATGGATATGACCAAGGAGGGAATAGGCGACAACATCTTCTTCTCTGAAAATGGAGAAAGACTTACCGTAATAGGTCACCATGTTAGCAGAGCTCGAAAGGTGGAAGGGGCCTGCAAAATAATCCTTCTCAGAGTCATTGAAGTACAATTCAATGTCTTGAAGGGCACTAATGTCCACTCCATCAATTCCTCCCCCATTACCCTCTCCGGATTGCAGACCTATTGGGATCTTTTCATTTAGAGTGGGATCGACTGGGGCTGGTGGAGGTAGAAGCTCTGAAGGACGAAGAATTATTTCTTCTCTTAAGGTGACCTTCTTCTTTTTTGCAGCATTTTCATTACTGCTTGCTCTTCTCTTCTGGTCCTTTTTTGGAGGCTTTGGTGGGTTTTGTGATTCTCCTGCCTCCCTAATAGTCTCAGCCTCTACTACTTTGAGTAAGGCAGCATCGATTCCCCCTAGGTTCCCCAAACCAGTCCTTTCTGTGACAGCTTGGACCGGTTCTGCTGCAGCTTTCTTCTTCTTTCCTTTCATCTTGATGGGAGCTTTGGCCTTTGAAGGTAAGGCCAATTTACCATCTTTGGCCTCCGTTTGCTTAAGGATCACACTAGGTGGAGGCGACGTTGTTAGCTCCTCCCATGTGAGGTCCCTCCGACCTGTGGTGTTCCACATATGGGACCTCACCAAGTTTCCTGAGGTAAAGTAGTTATGGAAAGAGTTCCCCCAACGCTCCGCAACCCATGCATTAATTTTGGAACAGGTTGTTTTCCCATCCTCCAGGTGTCCGGTGAACTCCTTGGGCAACACTAAAAAAGAAGTAACAGACAATTCAGGAGAGAAATACTTATGAGTTAAAAAGAAGAACATTAAAAATAAAGATAAAACATTTAACAGTACTCTTCCATCTGTTAGTTAACATACTAGGGTTGGTGTTGGCTTTGATCTTTCTCCTATTCTCCCATGACCCACTGATAAACAGGAACTGAGTCCTCCAGTTCTTCTCTGACTCCAGTAAGTCGTCCACCACTTTGAAATCGTTTCCTATGTTGTGATGGTAGAATGGAATGTGGTGATTCTTGCATAGAGTTGCCACGACGTCAAATTGCTCCATTGGGAGAAGAATTTTGGACAAACTTGATGCCATTATGCAAGCAAGGAGAGAATAGCAGCCGTTTAGACTTAGCTGGCTTGGGTAGAGCTTCACCAGATGGAAATACCTAACAATTTTTGGGTCCAATGGGAACCGAAGTCCCCAGTTTAGCACCTCGGTGAAGATGACCACCTCATTGAGTTTACAGTCAATAAGAGTCTCCGGAGTGATAGGTACCCTAACCTTCACTGACTCTGGGATCCCCCATTTCGTCATGATCCGGCCCAACTCAGCAGTATGGGTATAGACATAGTTTATATTCTGCAGGGCCAACAAATATTTAATATTTACGTGTTTGAAGCAAGGTCCTACCTTTCCCTCTAGGCACGCCGGAATATCCGGGTGAGTCAAGCAGACCTTGACTTTGCCTTTACCCTTCTTGTCAGAAGTAGTATCCCTAGTTTGACCTGATGCTTCAGTTTTGAAAGTGGCCCCTTCGATACCATCTTCCATCACTTCTTCCATCACTGTGGAAGGTTTATCAATTATTATGGATGGGGGGGGGGGATCAGCTTCTGGCACCAAAGGATGTTCGGATGAATGAGCGCCTGTTGTTTCTAAAGGCCTGGTGTCCGGTTGAGGTTAGGATCTGGAGGACTTTGCCCTTGGGGCTATTTTAGATACCTCCGGTTTGAAGGGCTTATCTTTTGATGCTATTTTAGACGCCTCTGATCCGTAGGGATTATCTTTCGATGTTGCCTTAGATTCCTCCGATCCGGAGGCCTTTGGCAGTGAAGCAGTTGTTTGGGATTTGACCAGACGAGTCGTCCGGCGTGGAGTTGATTTTTCTGGGTACTTCTCAATGTCTGAACCCATGGCTAAGAAAGGGGAGGGTTTTCTGACACTCTGAACTGTTTTTTCATTGGCAGTGGAGGGTTGAGACTCCTGAACAGAAGAACCTGAAGGGAGAGGAGAGAGACTTGGTTTGAATAATTGTCTGGGCTTTGGATTTCTTGATGAGGATGACCCTTGGTCAGCTTCTTAGGGTGGTTCACCATAATTGTTGCTTGGGGAGACTGAGAGGCCAGCAGCAATGCGATTCTCCCTTTCAACTTTTCGCGCCTTTTCTAGCTCTGATAAGTTCAACCAGCCTCCTTTCACAAGTGTGTTTTTGGATGTGAACATAAAACTCTTCGAGAACAAGTTTGAAGACAAGAGTGAAAATCTCTCTAGAAAGTTTTTTAGTGATGAAGACAATGGAATAGTGAAAAAAAATTTATATAACAGTAGAAAAAAGTAACTGTTACCTAGGAGGAGTTGAAGAGGTTTGGCAATGATTAAAGACGGCGTAAACGTGTGAAAACTTAAATGCCTAGGTCATTTTCCAGGCTTAGTGGGAGCACCGATCAAGGAAGAAAAATAGCTGGTAGGTCGAACCAGATTGTGACACGTGTCCCACGATCCAAAAAGTAAACTCTTAGAATTCTGGGAAAACAAGTCAGTTCGGACAGACTTCGAACTAAATGCACAAGCAGGTCGGACACAATCGTCACCGGCTAAGTAAATTTTTTAGTCCTGCCAAAGATATTTGACAAGGTGTAAAAAAGGGGCTACTGATGAGTTCAGATTATCCAGTCACAACTTACTATGTTATCCGGACAAAGTAAATTCAGACATAATCGTGCTACTGAACTATCCAGACAAGACAAAAGTAAAGAAACACCTAAACACCTTTTGACTAAACTATGTGCTAATCAACTTAATAGGTTAATGGGTCCTTAAACTTGATCTGGTTCCATAACTTGACCCGAAAGCCCATGGGTCTTTAATTAAGGGTATAAATACCCTAACTACTTTAATTAATGAGGGTAATGAACAATTAATACAACTAGACTGCTCAAATCTCTCACTACTTTATATCAAAACACTTAATACTCAAAATACTTTGCAAAACACTTTACAAAATTACCCCAGCCCAAAATAAACCAAACCAATATTCAACAACTTAATAGTCACTATGAACAACATGATTTACATGAAGGAGATATCTTTATCTATGGTCTTAAGTCTCCAATCCAAGAAAATATAGGCAGCTTACAACATTCTTCAACCAGAAAAGATTCATCTCCAATGGTCCAAGACTTCAGCACTATGATAAAGAAGAAGCTCAAATCAGCCAAGAAAATAAAAAAACCAAGAACAAGAATAATAAAATCTCTGAAATATGCAGGATAAACAAGAAACACAAATCCTTATGAGATAATGATAAAGATTTTTAACTAGAATTTGCGTGGAATCAGTAACAACTCAAGTGTCAGAAGACTGAAAAACATTATCTTTAAAGAAAAGATCAACATCGTTTCCATCCAAAAGCCTCTGGTTAAGCTTGGAAAAATTTCTAATATTGCTGCTTGAAGAGCTTAAAGGTGGTCCAGGGGTGATTTTGCTATGCGAATATTGTTGATAGAGGATTTTATGATAGAGAAATGTCTCGGTGTCAGATTAGAGAGAGAAAGTTCAAATTGCTAAACAGTGTAGAGAGAGAAAATCTCGTACTATCCATCTCGGGATTTGTGAAGCGTGTGTGGTCCTTTTATAGTACAATTGCGGACCCCACACGCTTTAATTTGGATTAATTACATCTTTTGGTCCTTACATTTTGCTTTCTTCCTATTTTGACTTCCTCTTTATAATTAATACAATTTAGCCCTTATACACTTATTTCTATACATTTTCCTCCTATCATACTTTTCCTTAGCTGTTTTCCCCCATCAAATTTCTTCTTTACACTTTTCTCCTTGTCTTTTATTCTTCCTTATCAGTAGCCCCCCAGTCTTAGTAAAAATTATTTTACTAGGACTGAATAATTCTCCTGACAAGCAAAACCCATTTCCTCTCCGAATTTCATAAATAGTTCCTCGAACTATAGGGGACAATGTTACTCTTCGAACTCCAACAGAACTCCTCGAATTATCAAGGTCAAAATCATCCTCTTCGAAATTTGTACAATGCTCCTCGAACTATCAACTCATCGAGATCAAAATCAACTTCTTCGAATGTTCCACGGAGCTTCCTCGAACCACTGAGGCCACAAAGAAACTCTTCGAACAATCTCCCCTCGGATTATTTCTGTTATCCGAGTAGCCCCCCAATCTTGGCACCACTTTGGATGACTCAGCCCCCGAATAACTTCAGACTTAGGCGAAATAAAAGGGGTGCCAGGATTGATCGTGTTTCTGACGTCATTTAACAAGCATCTGTGTCAGCATAACTCCTTGGGAAACGTTACCAATTCTTCTGACATTTGTGTCAGAAAACGCTGCCTCTTCTCCTGACTTTGTCTGACATGAAAAACCCTTCGCCTTCCTCCGCGGCTAGTGTCAGAATAATTTCCACCTATGTAGACCATTATGTCCCTAGGTAAACACCATAAAAAGGTCCCCAGGCCCGATTTGTCAGGAAAGCCCATATGTGCCTATAAATACTAACCTGCTCACCTCATAAATTCAACTTTTGTTCAAGTATTTCTAGAGAGATAAAGCTGGCGAATAAGCCCCGTCGAATTCCTGAGTGGTTGTTAATTAGTAAGCGGTTCGAAGAGAGGATTGCTGCCGGTGAAGACGTGAGGCATCATCCCCCACCGTCGACGACTACCATCTTTGGTGCCTGGCCCCCCTCGAACGATTCGACCGCAATTATACCCCGCGAAGTCGCTCAACGAAGCCTGCTCAGTGAGTCGAACCCCCTTGAAGAGATGGGAAAAGATAGACAACATAAGCACTCATCTGGGAAAAGAAAGAAGTCCCATAAAGACCGAAAAAGCTCGCATGAGCGAAAACGGGCCAGAGAAGCTCCCCTAGTTATTCGAGAACCAACTGTCCCAATAGACGTTGAAAACCTCCCCCAAAGATCTGCGAGTCCTCTAAGGACTTCGAGGAGCCCCCCTCGAACCTCTGTTAGCCCTCTTCGAACCACAGACCCTCGACGTACTTTGAATAGCCCTCCTCGAAGACAGGGACCAGATGTGTCTAGTCTGCCTTCCACTCCATCCATGACCATTCATGGAACTCAGTTCTCCCCCTCGAGGACGCTTATTACCGAGGAAGATATGCGCATTAGACATGAGGAGACTTTAGACCCCAAAATCACAAGACCTCTCAACAAGCCCCTCGAACAAAAAGTGCCAATCACCCCTTCCTCGGGCCCTGCGAACTTTGCAGCATCTTCTTCCACGACAATATCCGAGGAGCAAGCTCGCTGGATTGCTCCAAAATCTAAAGGGGATATTGTGCTGCCCTTGGAGTTAGACAGCATTGTCGGCAATAATATTCGGGGCATTGAAAATAAACACATGGTGGCCCTTGCCAATATTATGTATAAGTACTTTTCGAAGGAGGAGGAGACAATGCTGAGGACTCGATGGTGCATCCCCTCTTATATCAACATCAGATTTCCCTCCGAAGGAGAGACACCCTTATCTGTGAGGGACAACGAGGTGGTGGTCTATACAGAAATCATGAACTGGGGGTTAAGGTATCCCTTAGACCCCTTCTTTATTGAGTATCTCTCAAAAATAGACCTTTGCCCCTCACAGGTTGGGCCCAATATGTGGTTTACGTTAATGGCCTGTATTATGGCCTCGAGACTCTCAGGTCAAGAGTTTTTACTAGAGCAACTCATTGGCCTTGCTGGTTTGGCCCGAAATCCATACTTTCCCTTTTACTTGCTGACGTTCAATCGAGGGCAAAAGGTATTGAAAGATTTACTTGAGGCTGATAAAAAATGGAGGCAGCAGTTTCTCTTCTTCTCTGGTTGCTGGGAGACCGGATCAGAAGCCACTCCTTCAAATCCTCACAAACTTTCTTTGAAGTGGACTATGAAATGTAAGTACTGTCTCAATTTTTTACTCCGCGAATTTTATAGTCCCCGAATATCTATGCTCCCTCGAATTTTAAGCTTTCGAATAATGTGCTTCCTTGAAAACATCCTTATCTTCGAACAATATGCTCCCTCGAATACATACTTGCCTTCGAATAATATGCTTCCTTGAAAACATACTTAAAATTAGTTATTTGTTGCAGCTATGACTGGTATATCCAAACCTTATACTGACTACATCGAAGGCGCTACAACTGTGTTCACCAATCTTCGCCTGTGGGCAAAGGAGCAGTGGGATAACCGATTTCGTCTTTGTTTTACCGACGACAATCTGGCTAGGAGTCGACTATGGAGGCTAAATCCCCTCGATCGCATTAGCATGAGAGGATTATTGACTCCGCCTTCGGAACGGGAAGTGTTGGAGCGGTGCAGCCAAAAGGATGTTACAATCTACCTTCCCAAGCGTTCCTGTTCGCAGAGCCACCTGGGGGAGCCTCCAGAAGATGAAGTATTATCAACCCAACCACTGAATCCCAGAGTGCCTATTTATACTCAAAGGCCTCCCTCCTCGGACAATGCTGGGGCGTCGAACTCTCAAGCCCCTCCACCAAGTACTGTTTCTCCAATAAACCCCATTCCTCCTCCCCCTGCTCCCGTCCTTCCTCCAAAGAAAGATGCCAAGAAAAAAGATTTGAAGGGGAAGGGTGTCCTTCTGGAGCCCATCAAAGAACAGTCCGAGGGAGGAGAAACCCCTGACAATAATGAAGAGACTAATCTTGAAAGAGAAGTCCATGGGAGTGCAAATGATGCTGAAAACAGGGGTGGCCAGTCGCCCAGGGAAACTTCTTATCAATCCTTGCACTCTCCTCTCACTGAGGCTTCTCATCCAGGCTCCCTCGAAGACAGCCCAAGATTAGCTCCTATCCATGTTCCTCGAACCAACCCTCCTCTACTCATTGATCCAGACGTTGCTTGTGGTGATTTCTCTGAATTTGATTCTACAGCGTTGGGGTCCACTTCGAGCTCGTTCGAGGTCCCTTTGGATGATGAGTTCTCAATGAACCTTCGGAGACTGCTACATACTTCAGTGAACAGAGGAAAGAAGATGCGTCATCTTGAAAAACACAAAAATTATTACAAGTTCAAGTCATCGTTGGCTGCCTCTCAGCTCGAGGAGGCCAAGAAGCAATATGCGGTGATCGAGGGCCTTCCAAGTTAAATGCTCAATATTCCAAGGTAAGCGGAGGTATCGCCCTTCTTTATTTTTTAACCGATATGTGCCTGGTTTTATCCTTTCGGTGGCCTCGTAAGGGCCTTCCCAATTAGGGCCCAATTTTCCCAAGCTCTTATCTTTAGTATGCAAGAAAACTTTGCGTAAAACTTTATCTTCCACCTGAAAATCTCTATGCTTTACTTTGGACGCATAGCGACTCCTCATAAGAGTCTGATAATGAAGGGAAGTCAACTGTGCTTGCTGTCTCTTTTCCTCAACCAAATCTAAAGCCAATGCTCTACTCTGGTCATTTGTGTCCGAGTCATAGGTTGCTATTCGATGTGAGGGGAAAAGGATCTCCGGAGGGACCACGGCGTCCATCCCATAGACTAAGGCAAACGGGGACACAGCGGTGGCCGTTCGGGGGGTCGTTCGGTATGCCCACAACACCTCATGTAAATAGTCGGGCCATTTCCCCGCTTAGCCTTCCAAGTTTTTTTTCAAACCGTCGAGGATGGTCAATTAGTTACTTCCACCTGCCCATTTGCCTGAGGGTGAAATGGTGCCGAAAAACATTGTCGTATGCCCCTTGATACACAGAAGCTCTGGAATTCTTTGTTATCAAATTGAGGCCCATTGTCCGTGGTAATCTGCAATGGTACACCAAAACGACAACAAATATTAGATAGAACAAACTTGATCACGTCTTTGGCCTTTGTTCCAGCGAGCGACTCAGCTTCCACCCACTTAGAAAAATAGTCGACGGCCACAATTATCGTCTGTCTACCCCCAGAAGCCATGGGTAGAGGCCCAACCAAATCAATGCTCCACCTGTCAAACGGAACTGCCTCCGAGATGCTTTCCATCAATACCCCAGGTTTGTGAATTACATTAGCATAGCGCTGGCACGTGTCGCAGCGTTTGACCAAATCTTTTGCATCGGCCGTGATAGTTGGCCAATAATAGCCTGCCAAGAATACCCTTCGTATTAAAGCCTTATATCCACAATGAGCGGATCCTTCGCCGTCGTGTAACTCGGAGAGGATAATTTGTGACTCGGGCCCACTTAAACACCTTAATAATGGCCCACTCAGAGATCTTTTATACAGCAATCCTCCTAGCAAAATGTAACCGTCGGACTTGAATCTAACTTTTATAGCTTCATATTTGTCGACGGGCAAAACGTCATGAGCTAAAAAATCAATGAGAACCGTTCTCCAATCAGGCGTAATCACGTGGCTTTCTTCCGAGATGTTCATCGCGTGCTCTTCACCAATCGAGATCGACGGGCATGCCTGGACCAACACCCACGGATAACCCTCGGTTCGTGAAGCAGAGGCAAGAGAATCCAGGACGGCATTCAACTCTCTTCGAACATGCTCGAACTTGACTCCCTCAAATCCGGATGCCAAATCTTTCATCAGCTTCAAATACTGTATCAGCGTTTCCTTCCTTGCCTCGGACTCCCCCAAAACTTGGTTTATCACTAGCTGAGAATCACTGATCAATTTTATCCGCCGAGCCCCGCATATTTGAGCTAAACGTAAGCCTGCTAGAGCGGCTTCATACTCAGCTTCATTATTAGTAGCTTTGAAACCAAAACGAATGGCTTGGAACATAGCTACCCCTTGCGGGGATATCAACTGGACACCTGCCCCACTGCCTGAAATGTTCGATCCACCATCCGTCCGTATCACCCATTCTTCTTCGTCAACCATGTCATGTACCTCCTGCTCTTCTCTGTCTGAATGGAACTCAACCAAAAAATCTGCTAAAACTTGTGCCTTTATCGCCGTTCGAGGCTCAAACATTATGTCAAAGTCTCCCAGCTCTACGGACCACTTCGTCATCCTGCCAGAGATGTCTGGTCTTTGCAATAAACTCTTCAGAGGAAAAGTTGTCCGAACAAAAATTGGATGAGCTTGGAAATAAGGTCTCATCTTTCGGGCCGCCGTCACCAATGCTAAAGCTACCTTCTTCAAAGTGAGATATCGCTTCTCGGCGTCCAGCAAACTCTTACTAACATAATAAATTGGCCTTAGAAGAGAATCATCTTCACGGAGGAGAACGACACTGACAGCACATTCGGATACTGCTACGTAGACAATTAATGTTTCCCCTATCACAGGCTTAGATAAGATTTCCGGAGAGGTCAAATACTCTTGAATTCGACGAAAAGCGGTCGAACATTCTTCAGTCCAACAGAAATGCTTCGCATTCCGCAATATTTTAAAGAACGGGGCACATTTATCCGACGAACGAGAAATGAATCGATTCAGAGCAGCCAATCGTCCTGTCAGAATTTGCACCTCCTTAATATTTCGGGGGGGAGTCATAGCGATCAGAACTTTGAGCTGCTCGGGGTCAGCCTCGATGCCTTTTTTGCTGATCATGTAACCAAGGAATTTACCTAACCTATCCCCAAAAATGCACTTCTCCGGATTGAGTTTGAGATTGACTCTACTCAAGTTGTGTAATGTCTCTACGAGGTCAGCAAAGTGGTCTTCATTTCACTCACTTTTGACTAACAAATCGTTGATTAAAGCTTCCATGTTTCGCCCAATCTGTCCCTCAAAAGTTTTATTGACCAGGCGCTGATAAGTTGCCCCCGCGTTTTTTAATCCGAACGGCATGACCTTATAGCAATATAAACCTCGCCCAGTAATAAAAGAAGTGCTTTCCTCATCGTTAGCAGCCAGTCGAATTTGGTTGTATCCCGAATAAGCGTCCATAAAAGATAACAATCGATTTCCGGAGGTCGAGTCCACTAATTGATCAATGCGAGGCACAGGAAACGGATCCTTAGGACAAGCTCTGTTCAAATCCGTAAAGTCAATACACATTCTCCACTTGCCATTTTTCTTTCTCACCAACACTGGGTTCGACGCCCATACGGGATAATGCGACTCGCGAATATGACCTATGCTCAGCAGCCTTTCGACCTCCAACAAAATCGCTGAGGCCTTTTCCGGAGAGACAGCCCTTCTTTTTTGGACTATGGGTCGGACATCCAATCGTATTGCGAGTTTGTGACACATAATTTCCGCCGGCACACCAGTAACATCCTGTGCACACCAAGCAAACATATTAAGTTTATCAGATAAGAAAGCAATTAACTTCTCTTTAAATTCTGGAGAGAGGTGGACCCCTATCTTCAGAACTTTGCCAGTCGCAAATTCGTGTGTCGCAGAATCTTCCTCTGGGACCTGAAATCCGGGGGCCTCCCTTGGATCATCGCACGGGATGACCTCGGGGGGAGGCCCTTTTAATTGCTATGCTGGGTCGGAGGGCCCCCCTCGAACCCCCTTGGAGGACAGGGCTACCTGGTAGCATTCTCGTGCCATCTTCTGGTTGCTTCGGACTGTCCCAATATTGTTTCCGATCATATACTTTAAGCATTGATGCACCGTGGAAATTACGCCATGCATCCGAGATAACCAAGAGCGACCCAAGATAGCATTATAGGAGGTCGGTGCGTCGACCACAATGAAAAGTACCTCCACCTCTTTCTTAAATGGTCCACGACCCAGCTCAACCATACACTGAAACTCTCGAACGACAACTGCTGTGGCACCAGTAAAACCCACTATTGTCCTGTCGGATCTTCGGATGACCGGTGGGTAAGAAATGCGGCGGTAAGTACTCATAAACAAGATATTCACAGAGCTCCCTGTGTCGATGAGTATTTTCTGAATCTGATCCCCAGCAATGCCCACCGCGATCACTACAGCGTCCTCATGAGGGCCTGCAACATTACGCATATCGTCATCATCGAAACAAATAATGGGAGAAGGCGAGCGATGCATTTGTGCGGAGACTCCTGCTTCGATCTGGGTGGTCAGGTTGACCATGTGCCTTTTGCGAGAGCTGTTAGAATTTCCCGTGATTGTGTCTCCCCCGAAAATTGCCAGGGAATCGAAAAATGCACAAAGACTGTCCACCCTCCCCCTCGGAATTCCTTCCTCTACTAGGTTTATATTGTTCCTCCCCACTTTGGGGTCCAGATACTCTTGTTCGATGTCAAAATCGTCGACCCCCTCGGAAATTACCATGGCTGTGTCAGTATTCTTCGAGACAGCTTATACCACGGCATTTTTCTAGGAGTGTTTCTTGATGTACTCGAACAGCATTCCATTCTCAATTAGAGCTTGCACCTCCTTCTTTAAAGCTATGCAATCTTTGGTGTCATGCCCTACATCCTCATGATACTTGCAATATTTGTTGACGCTTCTGCTTTCCCTTGGTGTCTGTATGGGAAAAGGCTTCCTGAACGTGACCGAAGATTTAGCCTTATCAAATATCACAGCAACATTTTCTGTCAACTCCGCAAAATAATCGGGTCGAACCCATTTGTTTGACATGAATCTTCCCCCTTGATTGTAGTTTTGTTGTTTGCCATAGTACTGCGGGTTTGATTTTTTCCTTGGAGGATACTGACCCGCGCTTTTAGCTTGAACGTTCGATCGAGGGCCCTGGGTGCTTGGCTCAGTCCTTTGGAATTGATTATGGTCCAACTGCTCTCCTGAACCTTTCTCCGAAGCCTGGCTTTCTTCCACCAAGATTCTCTTCTCAACTTGATCTAGAAATGCTCCGAAGGTCATCGCCTGACCCATCCTTTAACAACCCGGGGAGCAAACCCATCCTGAACGCTGCAAGCGCCACCGAGTCCTTACTGTACTCCATATCCGTTTTGGTCTTGACAAAGCGATTGGTATAATTTTTGAGGCTCTCCCCCACTTTTTGTCGACAGTAGATTATGGTGTCTCCGTTGGCCCGGAACTTCTTGCTCCCCACGAAGTGTTGCCTGAAGATATTCCAGAACATGTCGAAATTTTTTATAGAGCCCTGAGGTAGCCTGTTGTACCACTTAGATGCCACTCCCTTGAAAGTTTGAGAGAATGCTCTGCATAGAAGCTTACCATCGTCGTCGAAATTGATCATAAAGTTCTTAAACTGCTCGATGTGATTGTCCGGATCCTGAGTCCCATCAAAATTTTCTAACTTCGAAATGTCAAAGTGTTTCGGGAGGTTCCCCACTAAGATCTCCGAGGACAGGGGAGAGGCTCTCCAATTATGTCCCGTACGATAAATGTTGGACCTCAGATTGTCATTATTCGAAAAATACAACCCCTCCTCGGAGGGCAAAGTGTATTGTTGCTGCCACTCTGAATTTCGAGGGCCCAGGGTACTTTGCCTGTTCATGAGATCGGTCACCAATTCGGTCGTGGCGACTTTTTTCCCTCGAGGATTTCCTCTCCAACTTCTTCCCCTTCGGAAATCAGTTCGCCTATGATCACGCTTTTTCCTCCGGTGGTATCTCCGAGGAGATGATTCAGAAGTGCTATAGCGCGAGTAGTCGCTTGAGGCAGCCGAGTCCGATCGGTGTTCTTCTCTCCTCCTCGGAGACCGTCGCTCACACCTCCGATATCTATCGTCTTTATTTTTGGGACGAACTTCAACGTCGCGCTCCTCTTTTTCAATGACGGCTTCTCTCCTTATCTCGGATCGAAGATTTCTCTGTGCGGCTTCCTTTTCCGCTTAGCAACCTTTCGATTTCCAACAACAATTCATTCCTCTGAGCCAGGAGGGCGGAGTCATCGAAAACGTTCTCAACTCGCCGACCTCCTTCTCCTTCGGACTCCATATCGTTCTGAAAGTCATCCGCCTCCATGTTTTCCTCACTGTGATTAATCAAATCGTCCCCTTGGTCCCCCATGGTCCTCCTTGGAACAAGAATTATTTCCAGGAAGCGATTATCGACCAAGCGATTTTCGTTTCCCACAGACGGCGCCACTGAAGAGCTTAAAGGTGGTCCAGGGGTGATTTTGCTATGCGAAGATTGTTGATAGAGGATTTTATGATAGAGAAATGTCTCGGTGTTAGATTTAGAGAGAGAAAGTTCAAATTGCTAAACAGTGTAGAGAGAGAAAATCTTGTACTATCCATCTCGGGATTTGTGAAGCGTGTGTGGTCCATTTATAGTACAATTACGGACCCCACACGCTTTAATTTGGATTAATTACATCTTTTGGTCCTTACATTTTGCTTTCTTCCTATTTTGCCTTCCTCTTTATAATTAATACAATTTAGCCCTTATACACTTATTTCTATACATTTTCCTCCTATCATACTTTTCCTTAGCTGTTTTCCCCCATCAAATTTCTTCTTTACACTTTTCTCCTTGTCTTTTATTCTTCCTTATCACTGATGTGTTGGGTTTTTCTAATTTCACTCTTAATATTTCTAACAAGATATGGGTTTTTTGGGCTGATGATTTATGTATTAATACACGGGTTAATCATGATCAATGCCTGAATTAAGAGATTAATACAATCAATAATATGATATTTCACTTAACTGTGGTTTATGCTAAGTGTAACAGGTTGCTTACACTGGATTTATGGGATCAATTGAAGTTGATCTCTATGAGTGATCATGGCTGGCTTATAGTTGGTGAATTCAACGTTATAGCCTTTTCAGATGAACAGCTGGGGTTTAATCTTCATGATCAAAATGATATTGACGATTTTGTGCAAACTATTAGTGAATGCCACTTGGAGGATGCTGGATTTTTAGGCTCAAAATTCACCTGGAATGGAAGCATGAAGTGGAAACGACTTGATCGAGCTTTGTTTAACTCTAACTAGACTAGTATCCTCAACAAAACTCAGGTCATTGACATGGCCAGAACTTGTTCTAACCAGGCCCTTATCCTTATAACTGTTGTTGATGATCAAACTAGTTTTTTCAACTATAAGAATAAAAGCTTCAAATTCATGAACATGTGGACAAATGATCCTTATTTTCTTAGTATCGTAGAGCAGAATTGGTGTTTGAAAATTAGGGGTCTTCCTAATGAGATATTTGGGTTTAAACTTAAGAGACTCAAAAGCTGTCTTAAAGTGTGGAATGTTAACTGTTTTGGAAATATTTTTAGTAAAGTAAAAGAGACAGAAACTAAGTTCAAAGAATCAGAGTTGCTTCATTCTAGATTGAATAAACAAAAGACTAAAATGGATCTAAAGAAAGTTAACAGTTTATATATGCAGTCTTTAAGAATTAAATAGGAGCTTTGGAAACAAAAATCCTACAAATCCTGGCTTATTGAAGGGGATAGTAACACTAAAATGTACCATGCTTTTGTATCAAAGAAGAGGAGGAAGAATACCATTAAGGGCATTAAAGAAGGAAACAAGTGGCTCTACAATTCTGAGGACATTGGTAGCTCAGCTGAGAAATATTTTAAGTTATAGTACACTAAAAAGCCTTATGAAATTCATGAGGTGGAGGAGAACTGTATGAAAGATACCATAATATCTTGTATCCCTAATATGGTCACTGATTCCGAAAATGATTCATTGATGAAAGCAACAAACGAAGAGGAGCTTTGGATCATTCTAAACTCGATGAACTCTGCAAGTGGTGCAGGCATAGATGGGTACAATGTTTCATTTTATAAATTTTGCTGGAATATAATAAAATCTGACTTGATTGTAGCTTTGAATTCTTACCTTACTGGTCATAAGATTCCTAATTGGGTCTTTGCTACGGGGCTGTGTTTTATTCCCAAGACACGGAATCCAACATACTGGAATCATTACTGTCCCATAAGCCTATGTTCCAAGACCAACATAATCCTCTCAAAGTTGATTAACACTAGACTATCTAGTATTCTTCCTAATTTCATTTCTAGCATTCAAGGTGCTTTTGTAAGAAATCGATCTATTTACGAGAATATATTAGTTGCTAAAGAGATGATTTATGACTTGAACATGAAGCCTTCAAAAGGGAACATCATGGTCAAATTAGACATGTCCAAGACATTTTGACATGATGTCCAACCCTTTTATTTTAAATGTTCTTTCTTTGTTTGGGTTTTCAAAGTAGTTTATTAAGCTTATTGGTGATATGATCAAGGAAATTAACATTTATATTTCCATCAATGGAAAGGTTTATGGGTACTTCAAGACTTTAAGAGGCTTGAGGCAAGGTGATCCCTTGTCCCTAAGCCTCTTCATCATTAGTGAAGAAGTTCTTCTTCATGGTCTTATTCACCTTTACAATCAAAATAAAAGCATGTTGTTTGCTTCAAGAACCTCACTCATTATTTCTAGTATTTCTTTTGCGGATGATATAGTAGTTTTCATTAACAGTTTAGATTCATCTATCAATATTCTTAGCTACTTTCTAGATAGATATCAATTGATTTCAGGCCAATTAATAACAAGGAGAAGACTCAGATCATTACCTCAAGCACACTTCATCAAAGCAGGATTACTGTTTTGGAAGCCAACACTGGACTCAAAGCTAAACAACTTCCTATAAGTTACTTAGGGATCAACCTTAGCTGCAACAACTAGACTAAAAAATTCAGCAAGCTGATTGATAATATCAATGCTAAGATTTCTGAATGGAATTGAAAATTCCTTTATTTTGGGGGAAGACTTTCTTTGATCTCTTTTATACTCATGTCAATTCCTTATTACTGGCTGCATAGTACATTGTTGCTAATAAGTGTGATAAAAAATCCTGAAAAAAATATTTAACAAGTTCATATTGAGATCTAAACTAGATGTTAAAAGTATACATTGGACTACTTGGGTGAATCTGTGTAGGCCTTTTGATGAGGAAATCTGAATATCAGAAGTTTAATTGATATTCTAAACACTCTTTCTCAAAAGTTATTGTTTAACTATAGAAAGTATGAAAGCTTCTGGTAAAATGATGCATGACATTTACAATAAAGGAAATCATCCTCTTAAAACAAACTTTTCAAAACCTGGTTCTCATACTTGGAAATGCTTGGTTAAGATTAAAAATTCTGTTGAAACTAATATCATATGGTTGTTGGGTAATGGTGACATGGACTTTTGGTTGGAAAATTGGCACAATCAGGCCCCTATCATGGATCATCGCAACACTGAAGCTAACCTTTGGTTCCTTGATCAGAAATTTAAAACGTTCTCGAAAGTAAACAAGTGGGACACTCATCAATTGAGTGGATTTCTGGATGAGGACATAATCAATCAGATTTCCCTCATCAAGGTTGATCCTTACAAGAAGGACAAAATCATCTAGACTGATTCTCCTAGCATGGATTTCAATACAAGACACACTTAGAACAGCACTAGACATCACTTCAGCAAATCCTCATTGTATAAGACTAACACCCAGAAAGTTCTCTTTTCTTATGTGGAAACTCATTAAAAATATCTACCTATTGATTATATTCTTCAAAACAGACATGTTAGCCTAGCATTCAAGTGTATATTTTGTCCAAATTGTGAAAGCATAAACCATTTATTTGTGAGTTGTAATTATGCATGGAGCATTTGGAAGCACTTCATTCTATTATTCAACATTAGAATTGAAAAATACACGAGCCTAACTCATATTGTTAGAGAATAGTTTTAGTTTTCAAACCTTAAAGTTCATATAACCCATGTTCTTCCACCTATTATTTGGTGGGTTGTTTGGAAAAATCGAAATGATTTGAAGTTAAAAGACATAAGCATCTCTATTGATTCTGCTATCAATCACATTAAAAAAAATTATTTGTAGTCTTGACATATCAAAGAAACTAACTAAAAAGCATTGGCCTAAGATCATCGATGCAGGTTCTTTATTGGGATGCATTTCGATTTATGATAAAAACAGGAAGGAGACATACCTCAAGTGGATCCCTCCCAACTGTGCCAGAATGAAGCTTAACTTTGACGCTTCTTGCATTCAAAATGGAGAAGCTGGTGGAGGTATGATCATCTTAAATCACAATGGAGATATTGTTAAGGGTCTGGGCAAAATTTTTGGAAAGTTGTCTCCAATCATAGCAGAAACTCGAGCTTTACTTGAAGGTTTGTTGTTGTGCAGAGAAAATAGTTGGTTTCATGTCGACATTGAATCAGACTGCTAGGCTTTAATCGAATATCTGGCCAAAGGGAAGAGTCTCTGGTACTTGAATTCTCTGATTTCGATTTGCAGAAGATTAACTCACTCTTCAATGTCAATCAAGTTCATCCCTCGAATTCAAAACAGAGCCGCAGATTGGCTCGCGAAGTGAATGCTAAAGTGTAAGCAGAAAATTGAAATCTCTCAGTTTAATGCTCCTGTTAATCTACTCTAGATTGTTCTCCTTGAAAGTTTGGTCATTGGTTACATTAGTACAAGTACTGACTAAACTTGTTTTGTTTCTGCAATTCTGATCCCATTATCTACTTCAATGGTTCATTTCTTCGATTTGTATGGAGATTTGCGTTTCTAGACTAGCTATGCTTCTCTAGATTTAACTGGTTCTTTTAATCATCGATAGGTTTATTGGGTAAAGCTGGAATTGGTGTATCGTAGTTGAATGGAAGACTAAAGCCTCCATTTATTTGAATGTAACGGCTAGTTTGCTACATGAGCAGTCGTTCTATCTGCTTTGTAGATTTTTAATTTTAGTCCTTGTTGTTTCTTAAATGTTGTAATTGGACCCTTAATATTAATAGAAGTTTCAATTTTGCCAAAAAAAGTACTCAGTCCAAGAGGAATGTTATGCCGCTAGCGAGGAAAGTAAGGAGAAAATGAATTTGGCAATAAAGTCCGGTGAGAATTCTCTTAACAAATTCTTTTATACTTTGGAAAGGAAAAGCCGAATTTTTTTTGTTACAAGTAAACTTGGTCATTTATTACACATTAATTAGACCGAAAATAATATACAATATATTTTTTTTTCCAAGAAAATACTAATCTATTGATGTTGAAATGATGTTACATATGTTTCAGAGTACAATTTTTGAGCTAAGGTAGCTCAATGAATGTTACATATACTTGAAATTACAGTTGAAAGGTTTAAATGTAGTTATGAGTGACTACATATCCTTCTTGTTCTGTTTCTGTCTACATTTTGTTTAAACTTCTTCCTCTTCTTCTTGTAGCTCAACATATCTTCTCTAGCCTTCTTGTATCAAGTGACCACTTCTCCATCCTTGGTATGCCGCATAGATTGTTAAACCTGCAAACAGAAAAACAATTGTAGTCAAGTTTTTCAACTTGCTAAAATATTAGAGTGTGTTAAGAATATCTAATATGACCTAAACCCATAGAGTCTAACAATAATATGGCAGATAAGTCATTAAAAGACCTAGAAGCAGGATGACTAACCCTAGCATTTAAAAGTTGTTCAAAATTATCAATAATGCTGATTATAAAACCTTTTCTCTAAAACATCCAGATTTTATTATTTCTATTTGCAAAACAAGATTCAAAACCAAATTTAGAACAAGTTGCTTGAATTTTATCTATTGATATCATAGGTTCTTGCAAAGCTATGATATTAGTAGAATGCTTTTTTGATAAGTTCTTTATTCTTCTGATTGTTTTTAGATTGCCTACATCTCTTACATTCCAGTTTAACAATTTTAATGACATTTTGATGATTATTTTGAGGATCCTAATGATCCTTTGTTGTTCCTGGTTTTAATTAAAATTTTACTTCTAGAAGATCTTCTTAAAAAGCTATTGAGTGTAGTAGATTTTGTTTTCTTTTGCTCTGGTGATCCAGGTAGACTTAAGTTAGATCTAGATATCTTATTTATATGTGAATTTGGAGATAAACTTAATCTGTTTCTAACCAGTGTTTTATTAGAATCTGAATCAATTATTTCATCTCAATCATCATTAACTAAAACATTAAAAGAATTGTTTAATTGAATGGTTTCAATTGCTGCTTCTATTTCTTTTTCAGTAACCACATTAGATTCTAATTGTTTAAATATTAATATGTTGTTATCCTCACTTTCCTTTAATCTAACTGCATCTAAATGTTGATTGGTTATATTAACATCTTCTTTTAGCATATTGTGACTTGATTCTTTAACTACCATTTGTGTAACTTGATTTTCTATGTTGTTTATTTTGTGTGTATCATTTGTCAGTTTTTCAGAAAGCTGATCCCTATCAGATTGATTATCATTTATCAGTTTATCAGAAAGTTGATCTTTATCAATATTAGGTATAATATTAGGTTTTGGTATCCATATTTCTTTGTTTCCACTTTTTTTCCCTTTAACTATTGCTTCATTCTTTAAATAATATACAATATATAAATGGACAAAATATCTCAATTAATATGAAATCCAAAATATGCCTATCAAATTGATTCCTATGGATTTTTGAGTTTGAACCAAACTGAAACCCTCTATTATTAAGAGGAATGTTATGCTGCTAGCGAGAAAAGTAAGGAGAAAATGAATCTGGCAATAAAGTCCGATGAGAATTCTCTTAACAAATTCTTTTATACTTTGGAAAGGAAAAGTCAATTTTTTTGATAAAAGTAAACTTGGTCATTTATCCCACAATAATTAAACTGAAAATAATATACAACATATAAGTGGATAAAATATCTCAATTAATATCAAGTTGATAGGCTATGAATTACTGAGTTTGAACCAGAATTCGGGTACAATTTTTTCCACTTACTCACGACATATTTTTCACATTTAACATGATTAACATCTCCCGATTTAATTTTCATCAGTTCACACTATCGAATCGTGCCAAAGTTGATCATTTAATCCATAAAAAACAACAATAATTCTATTTTCACTCTAATAAAATCAGATCATAACATTTTACAAAAAAATATTCAGCCTCAAACATAAATGATCCATGTTCCACACCTACAAATTTCATCCAACACTATTCTATCATATCTGAAACTATAATAACAATGGTTTACTTTCCTCCGCTCAATTTGATTCGCTAAATCAAAAATATCATTTAAATAGTATTCTAACAAATTATAATAATAGTGAGTCAACAAAATTCCGAGGTACGTCTTTATCTGTTTAAATCTATTCCTAGACTACTTAAGCCTTTAGAATTCACTACTATAAACTTCACCAAACCCTATACTTTATTGTAAACTATATCCTATAAAAACCGTAAAATTTGATACATATATGGGTTTAATTTCTAATTCGTTCATATTTTTTCCCAACCGAAATCTGATTGCTTTATAATTTTTCGAATCCAAATCCGATTTATTTATAAGAACTGTTGATAGACTTCGCCTACCAAAAAAAGTTACTAGACTTCGTGTTATTTATTTTAGTATAATCGGATCGACTAGTCGACCAATTTAATCATGATACATTATTAAACAAGTCGTAGAGTGCGGAGTGCACGCTTGTTAGATTAGATCATGATTAACAGGGTCAAAGGACGGAGCCCCTGGCTGGGGTCAAGCTGACAGGTCAGTTTGGAGATTTTTTATTTTGGTTAAATCGGCTATTGTGGTAAGTCAACAGAATTTCAAAATTAAAAATTTGATCGTTTTATTCAAATTTTAAATTTCAGCCGTTTTATTATAAAGCCAGTTTAGAGACCTTAACTGCCCTAGCTTCCAAACTGTTTTTTGGTTGGTCGAATTGATAAATATGGGTTCGGTTAAAAAATGAGATCATATATCTCTGATTTTATCCAATTAAAAATTTTGAAAAACCCCAAAAATATTTCAATAATAAATTGTTTACAAGACTTCAGAGATTATCCGAAAACGAAACACGGTTTACTAGACTACTATTCGAAAATAACACCATGGTTTTGCCAAGCTAGATCCTAAAATTGGCAATAATTCGAAATCAAAGTAGGATGAATTTTCTTCGTGTCGTACTTTTCTACGTATCTAGTCAAAGTGACGAAAATTCAACAATTATTCATTATTATTTTGCATTGTTTTTTCCCCTATATAAACTCCAAGGCTATAACTCTAAGAATCACACAACAAAAACCTAATACAAACATGGCAAAACTCTCTCTAACCACTTTGCTCTTCCTCTCTCTTCTCTTCATTTCCACCAATGCCGTAAACTTTGAAATCCGCAACCAATGCCCTTACACCGTATGGGCGGCAGCCTCCCCTGGTGGTGGCCAACGCCTCGACAGCGGCCAAACATGGAACCTAGGAGTAGCACCCGGCACAAAAATGGCACGTATATGGGGCCGCACAAATTGTAACGCTGGAGGCACTGGCTGTGCCACCGGAGACTGTGGAGCCTTGAGCTGCAGTGGATGGGGCCAACCACCAAACACCCTAGCCGAATATGCACTAAACCAATTCGGTGGGAATGACTTTTACGACATATCATTAGTCGACGGCTTTAATATCCCTATGAATTTTCTTCCGACCAACCCTAACTGCCACCAGATCAGGTGCGGGGCTGACTTAAATGGACCGTGTCCGGGCGAGCTACGAAGGAATGGTGGGTGTTTGAATCCTTGCCAAGTTTTTAAGACAAATGAGTATTGCTGCACGAATGGACAAGGAACATGCGGGCCTACGAATTTTTCGAGGTATTTTAAGGGTAAGTGTCCGGATGCATATAGTTATCCACAAGACGATCCGACTAGTACTTTTACTTGTAGGAGTGGTACTACTGATTACAGAGTTATCTTTTGTCCTTAAAGCTCAGCTGGCCAAGCTAAAATAAAACACAAGAGCTTAGTATGATGTATAAGTAGAATAAAGTGGCTCTTTGTCTACGACCGTATTTATGTATTAAGTCCTTTTATTGTTGTTGGTGGTGAGTCAATGACTATGTGACGAAATCTAGTTCTTTGAAAGAACTAATACTATTTCTTGCAATCAAATAAAGGCTATCTATGATTTCCATTCATATTTCGTATAAGTAGAGGTTTATATATATATATATATATATATATATATATATATATATATATATATATATATATATATATATATATATATAATTCTTTTTATGACAAATAAATGACGCTGAAACTATATATATATATATATTAATAATTCTTTTTATGACAAATAAATGAATCTGAAACAGATTAGAATGATATATGTAAGAACATCATATATTTGTATAATTTTGCCACCATATTCCACTCCAAATTCAATTGGTATCCATATTACAATCTCATATCGGAAACATTTGGGGTTAAGACAATCGAAAGAAAGATATTATATAATTACAGTTGGGAAGTATGATTCTACCTAAAACAAGAACTGAGGTATTTTATCGATTTTTATAGAACAAAAATTATTATGTTCAAGATTAATAACAAAACTCTTTTATCACTCCTTTCCTTTAATGAAATTCAACAATTTTTTTTTAATCAATCCGTTTTTGAATTTCATATTTGAGCTGAAAAAATCCTCCGTGGAATGTATATGATCATTACGATATGCATAATAATACAGACAACTTTTTTCATCAACGGGTGTAAACAGAACTCTGGGAGTTTGGTAGTTTAACTAATATTTTGTATTATCATAAAAGCTTCTACTGGTACATTTAGCTGCGTAAATTGTTAGTTTGGGTTATCATAGTAAGAGAAACGCGATCTATTTATAGGAATTATTATAACTTTAAATTCTATTTGCATCATTTATTTATTTTCTCCAAAGAATCCTCTTTTTTTTACGTCATATTAATCGGCATCGTTCCTCATTTCATTTTATCTTCTACCTTGATATACATATATGTTCTTGTCAAAAGATCCCTCATACATCCTACACGAAACTTAATCAGATCCTCTAACAAACTACCATCATAGGGTAAACCGATTTTAAATATTGTTAAAACCACATTCTCATTACAACATTTTTTAGTATACTCATATCCTTTATAAGACTTTGAGTATAATCTCTTAAATATTCTTCGCCGTTTTGATATAACATCATAATATGATTCCCTTCACGCTTTATCACTTTATGAGAAATGAAATGATTTTAAAACGATATCCATAATCTCCCAAAACTGTCAATTGATCCCGACGGTAAATGCTGAACCAAGCCGACGAAATCCTCTTGAAAGTCATTGAAAAATATTGAAAGAGTAAAGTATCATCTCGATTAAATCCTAGTATAATATTCTAAAATTTCTCAAGGTGATGCTTCAAATCTATTGTTCCTTCGTATTTTTCTATCCAGTAAGGGTCAAATTTCGTTGTCAGTTTCCTTTTTTAAATCCTCTATGTCTATGGAGATTCTGCTAGAGTGTACATTGCCCCATCCGTTCTTACATCCATATTCAAATTTTCTGCTGATATATTTTCATTTAGTTATCTCTATTCTTTTTTTACAATGTTATGTTACTTGATTCAAAATTATTATTCCCATATTCTTCCTCCTTAAAACCGTCTTCTTTTTCGCGAACCAACTCATCTTTATCTATTTTACACTTGGATTTACATTATCTCCCGAAGTAACTTTTCAGTAATCAACTTTAGAGTTTTACTCAATAATTCACATTGACTTTGACTTTCTTCATCTCGTTTGTTTTGCAATAAATTTGAGTTACATTCTCATGATCTTAACTCGTTTAGTTGTAATTCTAGAGCACGAGACATAGGATTCAACCTATAATCCTCAGAATCTATCGTGTGGGACTGTTATTACCGTTGGACTTGCCATTACGTTCCCTAATCTTTCTTGAGTAGTATTTCTACTTGAACTGGAAACCTTGCTATTGGCATTCCTGTTATAGACGTCGACATTCTTTGCATATTGTTGTTCCAACCATCTAGCGAAGCAACAATGAGAATTTACTGTTAGATATCCATGTATATTTCCCACAAGTGTTCATTTATCCACTTATTATCTAGTTATCACCATTTGAAAAACAAAAAAAAATTGAATAAAAGTTTTCCACCGACGTCGCCAAAAATGATAAGAGAGTTTTTATCCTTAAGATATTGCCAAAGATAGAGCTTAAAATGATCAAGAGTAGTATTATTAATCAAAGAATCAACTTTTTTTTACAATGATTGGATCTCTTATTTATAGCTCATTTATTCCTAAATTATAATGATAAATGACACATGTGTCTTATGACACGTGTGAGCTATCTGTTACAAAATATTACTATTTTAGTCCTTTAAGTGTCATTCGCATTCTAGTAATATAGTACATATTTGTGAGATTTTTTTATTACTTTAAGTTTTTTATGGCTTTAATTGGATAACTTGTAGTGTTGGTCATCTATTAACTTGTATATTATTGATGTTTTCAGCTTTCTATGTTTTGTAATTTTTTTGTCGACGTCTTTGACTAAGTGTTTTATACATGCCTATGTCCGCTAATCACGTTCTTATTTTCTCGATGTCTTCTGTCTTCTACCATATCACATATGCGTATAATGATCTACTTTACTTATGAAAATCTTACAACTTTAAATTGTAATTGATGTGGATAAAAGTAGCCTGAGGGTAGGCTGGTAATTTCAAGTGGAGTTTTAAGGCGGTGTAAGGGTGTTTCACGGTGGTATGGTGGTGTTTAAAGGTGTTTCAAAGTGTTTCAGGGTGTTTCAAGGTGTTTTGAGGGTGGAGAGAGAATTAAGCAGCCTGGCAGCAGTTAATTTTTCTTACCCATAGTTAATGCTGGTGGTTGGGCATTTATAGTGTGAAATTTGGGCCCTTATGGGCTTTCGGGTCAAGTTCAATGGACCCGGGTCACGTTTAAAGACCCATAAGTTTTAAGCAGATGTGCAGGTAGCTTAGTCAGATAGTGTTTAGGTTTTTTAGTACTTTAGTCATAGTTCGAACTGCCTTAAGTTTTTAGTGTTCGAAATCATCTGTCCGGTTGAAAAGTCCTGTTCGAATTAGATATTTGGAGTCTGTCCGAATTTACGGGGAGATTTACTTTGGACTACCCTTCCGGGGAGCACTTCGAATTCGGACTCATCAGGAGCCCCTTTTTTAGGTTTTTGAACAAGTGTCTTTGTCAAAGAACTGAAAATAGTCCGATAGAGGAAGTGGTCTTCTAATTCGGAGAGAGTTGAGGACAGACCCGGACAGGGCAATCGTTTCGAATTCCAAACGGTTCTTTGTCAGAGTTAGTGGGACACGTGTCACTCTTTGGTTGGTTACTTTTAGCCGTTTTTTCACCTCGAAAGTTGCACCACTTTTTCTAACAGGTTACCTCTTTAAATGCTATTGATGACGTCAGCGCCATTTTTTAATCATTGCCCAACTTTTCGGATTCTCCTAGGAATCAAACCCCCCTTTTTTTACATTTTACTATAAATTTCATTCATCTTTCACAGCCTCACTTATCACTTTCACTCTGCCATTTTACTCAAAGTTTCATCTCTCTAAAACTTCAAGATTTCCTTAGTTGTTTTATGTTCACAGCAAGAACAGCTCTAATCAAGGGTGGCTGGCTTAATCTCTCAGAATTGGAGAAGGCTCAAAGGGTTGAAAAAGAGAAAAGACTTGCAGCAGGGCTTCCAGCGTCGCCTGTCGAGAAACCAGCCCCTTCAATCGAAGAATCTGATAGATGTTCGTCTTCTTCGAAAGGTACGAAACCCAGAAAACTCTTTCAATCAACACTTTCTCCCATAGTATCTGGCTCTTCAGTTCAAGAGTCGATCCATATCGTTGAACCGGGGGTCACTGTCACAAGTGTCAAGAAGAAATCCACTTTCATTGCTATGGGGTCCGACTCCGACCATTCTCCAGACAAACTAATCATGAAAAGACCAAGCAGATTGGTTAAGGGACTTTCTTCAAAAAATACCAGCGATTCAGGGTCCGGGGCAACTGTCAGGACTCTCCGGGAAAGGCCGGTTGGTCCGGAGGCTAGCAGTCCACTACCTCCCAAGGAAACTTCGACCTCAGAAACTCAAACTGAGGTGAGAACTCAAAAACATACAAAGAGCCAACAGTCCGGAGGATCAGCTATGCCAAGCTTCATCCCTCCCCGGGCTGTTTCTGCAGAAGCTCCCCCAACAATAATGGAGGAGAGGATGGAAGACTTTACTGAGGAGGTTAGGTTTGAGTCCGAGTCTTCCGGACAAGCTGAAACTGCTGTAGTTGTTGCCAAGAAGGGCAAAGAGGACTTGTATCTGAGGCGTCCGGATCTGCCGGAGAGCCTCGAAGGAAGAGTAGGGCCCTGCTTTCATAAGGTAGAGTTCAAGTACCTTTTATCTCTGTTAAAGACCAAGTATGCGTTTATCCATACTAAAGATTTGGGACGGTTTCGTACTAAGTGGGGGATCCCTGAAAACGTAAAAATCCGAATTCCCATCGATCCAGAGACCCCGATGGATTGTAAAAGGAACGAAATAGTCTTCTTTACGGAGCTATTCAACTGGGGACTTAGGTTCCCACTAGATCCAGAGATAGTGCGCTATTTCCACCTAGTCAAGCTATGTCCATCACAGCTAAGCCCTAACGGATGGTACACCTTGATGTCATGCATTATGGCATCTAGGTTGTCCGGAATCCCTCTTCCAATGGAAGAGTTCGCTGCTGTAGCTAGTTTGTGCAAACACCATCAGTTCCCTTTCTATCACTTTAACATGGGGAACGATCTGAAAGCTGTCGATGATCTCCTGGAATCGGAGAGTAAATGGAGGAGCCAGTTTTTGTTTGTAAGTGGCTCATGGGAGAATGGTAAGAAAATCAAGACCGGGGAGAATCCTAGCCTTCTTCGAAGTAGATGGAGGAGCGATCGTAAGTTTTACTTTAAGTTTCTGTTCGAATTTCTCTTTTCATTTAGTTTATGCTAATCAGTTACTTTCTTGTTTTATCAGAGCTGCCAAAGGAGTTCGGAGACTATCTAAAAGCCGGACAGGTCACCTGTGGCAAGATAAATGCATGGGCCGCAGAGAACTGGGAGAACCGGTTTCATAAGGCTTTTACCCCTGGGAATTTAGCGAGATCCCATCTGTGGAACACCACAGGTCAAAGGGATCTATCATGGGAGGAGTTCTCCACCCCACCTGATGAAGATGTAGTGCTGAGAAGGTCTCATGAATTGGATGGGACCCTTTTCCTTCCTGCCCGGGCCAAAGCCCCAAGTAAAATGAAGGGCAAGAAGAAGAAAGGCAGGAAAGCAGTAGAGGATACGGAGAAAGAGGCTCCTACAGGTTCAGAGGTGCCAGCCCAGGATCAAGTTGATGCAAACCTTCTACAAGTGGTAGAACTGGAGAGTGAGAAGCAAGGGGTGAACTCCCCAAAACCTAAAAGGGCTTCTAAACGGACTCGCAAGCAAGCGAGTGACAGTGCTGACAGGGAAGTCAAAAAGAAAAAGACTTCTCAAAGTGAAGAGCTCACTCTCCGGGATCCAGAGCCCATCTTCCCAACCGATCCGACATTGGCTGAAGAGATCCCAAGGAATCTTAATGAAGGGATTCCAAGGGAATTCCATACTGATGAGATTGAACGGGGAGAGATTAACATGGACGAAGTGGACGTTACCGGTCTGGGCCCTCTAGGTGACTACTTCCTTGGCCTGTCTAGAGACGAGTTCGCAGGGCCATATGTTCCCCCAAGTAGCTCCAACACAGTAAACTTCAATGGTAAGACTTTCTTGGTTTCCAGTGAGAGGGATGTTATAGCCCATTCCCTCCTTAGCAACGTGCAACCAGTGCTCACCCTAGAAAGGCAAGTCCGGAGTCAGGCAGAAACCATCAAAGAGCTTAAGTCTGAGAAGGAGAAACTGTCCGATGACCTCAGGACTGCCACTACTAAGGTTGACTTGCTTAAGGAGTCGAACGAACAGCTAAAGAATAAACAAGAGGAACGCAACACAAAAGTTGTTTCTTTAGAAGAGACCGTAAAAAATCTCCGGGCTAAGCTATCCGGATTGGAGAAGGACTTGACAGCCTCAAGAGGAGAGACTGCAGCACAGGAGAAGCTTGTCACCAACGTGACTACTAACAAACTTGCTTTAGAGAATGCAGTAACTCAGGCTGTTGAGGAGAAAGCTTCTTTGGTGAAGGATCAAGAGGCCATGATCAAGGCCAAAATTAACGCTTATGTCAGGGAGATGATACGGAGTGAAGAATTAATGATTGAGAAAGTGAAGTCCGATATGGTCCTCCTGTTTCATGAGAAGTTCCCGAAGAGGAGATTAGGGGACTTATGGCGTTATGTGGATGACGATGATCTCCCCTACTGGACTATGGTTGATGAAGGGTACACTGATATATCCTCGTCTGGTGACGAAGAGGAAACCGGAGAGAGTCCGGGTGAGGAAGAGGTTGACCCCAAAGGCAAAAAGGTCATTAAGGAAAAAAGCGACATCAAGAGCAAGAAAACAGATGAGGGTGAGCCATCTTCAAAGGCTCCACCTTAATTTATAATTTGTTTTATTTATCTTTTACTTGAACCAAAGTCCTTGGAAGGCCAAGGCACCTTTTTTGTGATGGTGTCCGAATTATTCGGACAGATTTTTGTTCTGCACTCAAACTTGTTTAAAAAGTCATTGGAAGGCCAAGGCAATTTTAAGTTGTTGAATGGATGGTTTGTTTTGCTCAACCATTCTCTTCTTTCATAGTCTGTTTAAATAGCTGGAGTTTAAGTAGTCTTGAATTATTGTGTTGTGAGAGTGTTTAGTTTCTCTGGCTAGAATTTAAGTAGCCCCTAGACCTCTCAGTCCGGATAGTATGACAATCAACAGAACTTTGCAAAAACTTAGAAAATTATTTAAGAAGGCTCCAAGTTTCATTTAAAGCTCTCCGTGGCGCCGGAGAGAGGTAGTGGTATGCCCCCAAATATTTAGATGGAGGTTTTAAACAAGTAAATATTTACATAAGTTTTATTCTAAGTACATTCGAAGGTGTTCAATATTCCAAGGGTGAGTTAAAACCCTGCCATCTTTGTTTTCTAACCAGTATGTCCCAGGCTTGATTCTTTCAACCACAGTATATGGACCCTCCCAAGTTGGAGCCAGTTTCCCGAAGAGCTTTTCCTTGGTATGCAAGAAAACTTTCCTTAACACCTTATCTCCTGGTTGAAAGTCCCTTCTTTTAACTTTAGAAGCAAACCTGCTTCTCATCAAGCCCTGATAGTGTGCCACTCTAAGATGAGCTTTTACTCGCCTTTCTTCAATTAAATCAAGTTGATTTCTAACCGCCATTTCATTAGCTTGTCCGGAGAAGTTGTGGACTCGAAAGGAGGGGAGTGTCTTCTCTATGGGGGCTACTGCATCCATCCCATAGACCAAGGCAAAAGGTGATTCTTGTGTTGCAGCCCCAGGTGTTGTCCGGTATGCCCACAAGACTTCTTGTAAATAACTAGGCCACTTCCCAGCAGCCCCTTCCAAATTTTTCTTTAAACCGGACAGTATTGTTCTATTAGCCACCTCAACTTGCTCATTGGCCTGTGGGTGGAAAGGCGAAGAAAAGCAGTGCTGAATACCCCTCGAGGCACAGAAGTGTTCCATTTCTCTGTTGTCAAACTGTGGCCCATTGTCTGTTGTTATTCTCTGGGGGACACCAAATCTGCAACATATATTGGATAGAATGAATTTTATAACAGCCTTTGATGTTGTCCCTGCCAAGGGGGCTGCTTCTATCCACTTTGAAAAATAGTCAATGGCTACAATTATGGTTTTACGCCCTCCGGACGCCACAGGGAGAGGCCCAACTAAGTCCAATCCCCATCGAGCAAAAGGGATGGGCTCAGAAATTGATTCCAAAGGAATGGCTGGTACATGAATTTCATTGCTGTACCTCTGGCATGGGTCACATCTTCTTACCAGCTCCTTAGCATCTTTCATTATGGATGGCCAATAATATCCGGAGAGAAGCACTCTTCTTGTTAATGCTCTAAATCCACAATGGGCTGACCCCTCACCATCGTGCAATTCGGAGATAACCATTTGTGACTCATGATCCCCTAAACAGCGTAGGAGAGGTTTGCTATAGGATTTCTTGTACAAGACTTCTCTAATCATGATGAAACCACGAGCCCTGTGCTTTAACGTTCTGGCTTGTGGTTTATCTAAAGGCACGATGCCATCAGACAAATATTGCATAAGAGGAGACCTCCAGTCTTGAGGCCGGTTTACTTGTATTTCAAAGACTTCCTCTTTTTCACCTTCATCAAGTTGAATAGAAGGGCTTTCAAGCACATAGATCCATGGATAGGACTCCGTATATGCTATTGTTGCCAATGAGTCTGCTAGCTCATTCTCTGCCCGGGGAATATGCTCATAGACAACAGCTTTAAACTTCATTGCCTCATTTTTCAAGAGTAGTAAATACTTGATCAATTGTTCCTTTCTAGCTTCTGATAAGCCCAAGGCATGGTGGACAAGCAATTGGGAATCACTTAGCAGCTTGACCCTTTTTGCTCCACAGATGTAAGCCAATTTCAACCCAGCTATAGCTGCTTCATATTCGGACTCATTATTGGATGCCCTGAAAGCAAAACAAATAGCTTGGAACATGTTGTCCCCATAGGGGGAAGTGAGACATATTCCTGCCCCAGACCCTATGGCACTGGATCCTCCGTCTGTTCGGACAATCCAAACTTTTTTGTCTTTCGAATCAGTAGGTTGTTCTAAGTCCCTATCAGAATGAAATTCGACCAGAAAGTCAACCACAGCCTGAGCTTTTACTGCTGTTCGAGGAGCAAAGTCTATGTCGAAGTCCCCCAACTCTACTGACCACTTTGTCATTCTGCTTGAAATGTCCGCTTTTTGAAGAACATTCTTTAAAGGGAAAGACGTCCGGACAATGATAGGATGAGCCTGAAAATAAGGCCTCATCTTTCTTGCAGCTATCACCAAGGCCAATGCTAGTTTTTCAAGTTTCAAGTAACGCCTCTCAGCATCAATCAAGCTTTTTCTGATGTAGTACACTGGGTGAGGATACCCATCAACCTCCCTTACTAACACAGCACTGATGGCACAACTTGAAACAGCCAGATATACGAAGAGATTCTCCCCATCAATTGGTTTGAACAAAGTCTTGGGAGAGGACACATGCTTCTTAATTTCATTGAATGCCTCATCACACTGTGGTGTCCACTCAAACCCCTTTGCACCCTTCAAGGTTTGAAAAAATGGAGCACATCTGTCCGAAGATCTGGAGATGAATCTGTTCAAGGCTGCTAACCTCCCCGTTAATCGCTGTACTTCTTTAATGTTTCGTGGAGGCTCCATTTGAAACAAGGCGTTGAGTTGGTCCGGGTCGGGCTGTATTCCATGCTCACTTATAATATACCCTAAGAACTTCCCGGACTGTACTCCGAACACACATTTTTCAGGATTTAACTTTAAATTTACCTTGGCCAGGTTGGCAAAAGTCTCTTGGAGGTCGGACAAGTGCAGCTGCTCATCCACACTTTTTACCATCATATCGTCAATGTAAACCTCCATATTTCTTCCAATTTGATCAGCAAATGCCTTATTGACTAGCCTTTGATAAGTAGCCCCAGCATTTTTCAAGCCAAAGGGCATCACCTTATAGCAGTGCAGACCTCTATCAGTAACAAAAGTGGTATGCTCTTGATCTTTTGGATCCACCTGGATCTGATTGTACCCGGAGAAAGCATCCATGAAGGAGAGTAGCTTGTTCCCAGAAGTAGAGTCTACTAACTGATCTATCCGGGGAACCGGATACAAGTCTTTTGGGCAAGCTCGGTTGAGATCTGTGAAGTCAATGCACATTCGCCATTTACCATTTTTCTTTTTTACCAAGACTGGATTGGCAGTCCACAAAGGGTACTGAGATTCTTTAATTTGCCCCATCTTTGTGAGTCTGTCAACCTCTTGTACAATTACATCAGCCTTTTCTTTTGAGAAAGCTCTCCTCTTTTGCACCACTGGTGCCACGTCTCTCCGGACAGATAGATGATGGGAAATCACCTCTGATGGAACTCCAGTAACATCAGCGTTGCACCAAGCAAAAACATGCTGATGGTCTTTTAAGAATTTCAACATACCTTCTTTCAACATTGGTGGCATTTTGGACCCTATCTTGACAATTTTTCCTTCTTCCAAGCAATGTGTTTCAACCTCCTCAACTGGGATCAACACTCCGGGGGTCTCTCTGGGGTCATCAATTTCACCCTCACCCCCAGAAAGGCCCTCAAACTGCTATTGGTCATTTATTCGGACTGCCCCCAGCGTTCGTGGAGCCAAGGCAGTGGCATAGCATTCTCTTGCAATTTTTTGACTGCTCCGGACAACCCCAACCTGCCCCTGAACAGCATATTTTAGACACTGATGGACTGTCGAAGCCACTGCATGCATCCTAGAGAGCCAAGATCTCCCTAGAATAGCATTGTAACAAGTGGGACAATCCACCACAATGAAAAGTATTCTGACTGTTTTCTTGAAAGGGCCTCTGCCCAACAATACTTCTTCTTCGAACTCACCGATTACATCAGCTGAGCTGCCCGTGAAGCCTACGATCGATCTGTCTGACTTTTGAATCACAGCTGGATTTTTCATCTTCTTGTAAGTATCTAGGAAAAGGATATTGGCAGAGCTCCCAGTATCTACCAAGATTCGCCTTATCTCATTGCCCCCTATCGATGTTCCTATAACAACAGCATCTTCATGAGGGCCAGCAATGTCTCTCAAATCATCCCCATCAAAGACAATGAACGGGAATAAACTTGACGATTGATATGAGGTCATGCCCCCTTCTAGCTGGGTAGCCAAATTATGAACATGCCTTTTTCTTGATGAAGTGGTAGGAGCCGTTACAGTGTCCCCTCCGAAAATTGTCAAGGACTCAAAGAACTTAATGAGCCCGGAGACCGACCTGGAACGCTCCTCTATTGTACCCACTATGTTCCTTGTTGGATCAGGATCCAAGTATTCGGATTCCACATCAAACCTTTCAATGATTACCATAGCCCCCTCTGGGGCAGCATTAACTAGACCAGCCTGGTGAGTGTTATCAGGCCTGTTGCCTCCTCTCCTTTTAACGTATGCACCCAATTTCCCTCTTTCGATCAGGTTTTGAACCTCTTGTTTCAGCGCTATGCAATCATCAGTAGTATGGCCAATATCATTGTGATATTGACAAAAAGAACTGTTTCGATGTTCTCTGGGAGACTGCAAGGTTGCTGGTCTCCGGTAGTGTACTTCATCTTTAGTTTTATCGAAAATGGTTGCCACACTTTCTTTGAGTTCTGCAAACCACTCCGGTTGGACCCAGGGCCCCCTTTTGTTTCTAGACTGTTGACTTTGTGCAGGAGCAACTGGTTGAGACTGAGCTTTTCCCCTTCCATGCCCCTGTCCGGTTTCTCTAGCTTTGTTCCCGGACTGGTTTTGATTTGGAGTTGGTGCCACCGGGGTGGATCTCACCTGTCTGTGCACTCTGGTCTTCTTTGTTTCGTCAACATTTATTTGTTTGCCAACTTGATTTAGCAATCCTCCCCAGGTCATGGCCTTCTTCCTGGTTACTGAATCGGCCAGGTTGCCCGGGTTCAAACCTTGTCTCAGGGAGGCTATTGCCACTTGTTCAAAGCAATCAGCCAGCCCGTTTTTTGTGTTCACAAAACGACTTATGTACTCCTTTAACGATTCATTTGGTTCTTGGGCACAATGGATTATAGTATCTCCATTACCTTTTAGCTCCTTACTCCCCACAAATTGCCTTCGAAAGGCCACCCAAAAAGTATCAAAGTCTCTGATACAACCCTGAGGAAGGCTGTTGTACCACTTCAGAGCACTCCCCGTGAATGACTGGGAGAATGCCCTGCAGAGTAGTTTATCATCATCATCAAAGTTCATCATGAAGTTCTTGAATTGCTCCAGATGATTGTCTGGATCAGTACTTCCATCGTACTTCTCCATCTTGGTGCTATCAAACCTCTTGGGGTGGTTTCCGGACAGTATTTTGGAAGACAATGGCGATTGCCTCCAATTCCTCCCACGACTGAACGCGGTATCCTCATTAGGTGTTGCAAAGATACCTGGCTCATCATGGAAGGCAAAAGGATCCATCAGCATCCGGTCTACATGCCTCCGGTTGTGAGATGATCCTTTCCCAATGTGCCTTTTCATTCTTCCATGGTGATCTCTTTTTCTGGAATACTTCTTAACTTGCTTCTGTTTTTTCCTGGTTCGCCCCTCATCACTACTGGAGGACAAGGATTTTTCATTTCCCTCACTGTCCGAAGAGCTGTCCGAAGATTCTGAGCTTGAGTCAGAACTCTCCACAGTCTTGGACCGGTGAGACGTTTTAGAACTGTCATGTGTCTTTTTAGTGCTCACATGAGTTTTTGAAGCCTCATGCTCTCGAGGGTTATCAGAGCGATGAGCAACTGACGCTTTGGATTTCTCCTTCATGCCCATCTTGGCCTTTTCAGCCCTCAGAGCTTCTATTTCAACCCTCAACCTGTCACGCTCTTGGACAGTATATTCATCGTTCTCTTCCACCACTTCGAGCAAAGCTGGTGGAAGCTCTGGATTATCCGGATTCATTCGGACAGAATTTCTTTACTTGGTTTTGAATGCTTGATTCAGGCACCGTCGCCTCCCACTGTGGTCGCCAATTTGATGTGGATAAAAGTAGCCTGAGGGTAGGCTGGTAATTTCAAGTGGAGTTTTAAGGCGGTGTAAGGGTGTTTCACGGTGGTATGGTGGTGTTTAAAGGTGTTTCAAAGTGTTTCAGGGTGTTTCAAGGTGTTTTGAGGGTGGAGAGAGAATTAAGCAGCCTGGCAGCAGTTAATTTTTCTTATCCATAGTTAATGCTGGTGGTTGGGCATTTATAGTGTGAAATTTGGGCCCTTATGGGCTTTCGGGTCAAGTTCAATGGACCCGGGTCACGTTTAAAGACCCATAAGTTTTAAGCAGATGTGCAGGTAGCTTAGTCAGATAGTGTTTAGGTTTTTTAGTACTTTAGTCATAGTTCGAACTGCCTTAAGTTTTTAGTGTTCGAAATCATCTGTCCGGTTGAAAAGTCCTGTTCGAATTAGATATTTGGAGTCTTTCCGAATTTACGGGGAGATTTACTTTGGACTACCCTTCCGGGGAGCACTTCGAATTCGGACTCATCAGTAATATATATTTTTACCTTTTAAAAAAAAATAACGTTAGAACAACATATAAGCTTATCACGTCCACCCAAAACTCTACTCACATATAAAACTATGATATTGACAATTGATTTCCTCTTCTAAATTTGATTCATTGTGTTAGGTATGAATCGTATTTCTAAAGAGAGAAAGTGAAAAAAGAGAAATGAATTATAAAGAGAGAAAGTTGTTTAGAATTCCATGTAAGACTAAATGAAAACTATTCTATTTGATTCATCGCCTCATGTCTTATTTATAGGCACATCAGAATTTTATAGCTGATTCAGTTATACAAATGGGTAAATTACCTTGGAACCCTCTATGTTTACAAGTTGTTTTAAATATCATTTTAAAACTATACAATTTATCGTTTGTAACTTTAGCTTTATTATATTTAGGTCCTCAATATTTAATATCCTTATTAGTATTCCCTAAGTTCTTATGAAGGAGATTAAATAAGAACTAGTAACCATCGGACATCATGGTAGATGGAAACCGTTGATTGCCAAAATCTAGTTCACTTCGAATTTTAATCTTTCTATCTCCTTGTCAAAATGATTTGTTTCAACATCTTATGTCTTCAAACAAAAACATATCCAGATTTTAACTCAAATGTAGATCATTTTTTAATTGACTCAAAGCTGCTAAATTATATATTTACAGTCCTCGAACAAAATTGTACCCATGTTCACTTCGAATCTGACCCAATCGTTCCACATCACCCTTTATTTCTACTACGAATTCTCACACATAAAGTCTTTAGCAAACCTTTTCGTAACGGCCATAAACGTTTGAAATACTCTAGTACGGATGCAAAAATCCACTATGCCTGCCACTAGGTCTTACAGAATACAGGTGTCACATTATCCATTCGACAAGGAACCATTTGGCATTCCTTTTTTCCACCTAATAACTATCACCACCTCTCCAACTTCTCTGACTACTATCGCCTTTTCCTGACTCTTTTATAAATACTCTCTCATTCATCACATTTGCCTTATATATAATATCTAGTGAGAAAGAGTTCATCTGATAATCCAACTTCTTAGCTACCTTCATCTGAAAACCCTAGTTTATTTGCTAATATCACCAAAAAACTCATATTTTCCAACTAACCTTTAAACTTTGATAAACTAATTTGAAGATTCGTTTTCATCTTAGTTTATGAAAAAGTCCCCAGCTACCAAAAAACCCATTTTTGGATTTTACGATTACCTGTGTATCAGTGAAAGGTTTGTTGAATACAAGACAACGGGAGAAATAGATAAATCTCCTCAATTTTCACCTCAAACCACTATTCACGTTAATTTTAACCCCAATCAAAGTCACCCTGGGTTCGAGAGTTCATCCAACCCAGAAATAAACCACTTACCAAAATCTCTTCGACAATCTATTTCACCACCACAACCTCAACACTCCTTACCAGTAAATTTCTTAGAATCACTGCCTTGAAATTCTTCTTCGATCCAAAATATGGATATGGATCCGATGGTCCAAAATATCCAAGAACATCTCCAATAGATTCTGCTCCTTTTTAGTCTGAAATTTTGGACTCAAACCTTCCACCACGTACCTCATCCTCCAATCTCATGCCTTACAATAATCATAGATTCATTTTCATCGAAGAACCATCTGAAGAGGTTGCACTTGCGCTCCAACCATTTGCTAACCTTGGAGCTACAACATAAAAGTTATGCAAAAAAGGTTGATTCTGCTCAAATCCATTTGGAAACTATGGATAAGAATATGATCTGATGTAAAAAAGACGTTATTGAAGAAAAAAAATGAGAGAAATCTTTGGTAGACACATTAGGGAACAATTTCAGGTGTTTCAGGCTGACAGGTCAGATTTTGTAAAAGGAGTCATCCACCTTAAACGCTATCAAATATATGTGCATGATCAAAAGACAAATGAGCTGAAGAATTATTATCAGCCCGAGATGGATGAAATTAAATCCAAACACGCTTTCGAGATATCCGAGGAGTATAAAAAGTATTCCTCTCAATAATCTATAACCAATAGCAAAGAAGAAAAGAAGAAGCTGAGTGATGATATGGCTGCACTCGAGACATCATTCGAATGGGAAAACAAACTGTTGCAAAAATTTCCAAGACTCAGTGTGGACGGGACACTCTTCCTACAATCAAAAATTACGAAGAGCAGAAAACAATCGAATTGCTCCGTGAATTCCACGCAACATTCCTAAAGTAAATCTGTCAAGCTTTTGAGAATTCTTCCTCATGGACAACCGTCCTAGTGAAACTTTCAACGCTTTACCAACTGATTCATCCGAGGAGACAAACTAAGAAGAAGATGAAGATGTCATTGAGCAAGAAGGAAATTCATCTGAACAGAACTCCAAAGAGAATGGTTGATTGTTTTTTGTTTCCGTTTTCGTGTTATGAAGTCATTTTTTGTTGTTGATAACTCAATTTTATAAATGTGTATATTTACTTTAGTGAACAAATACTTTCCTCTTTCCATATTTATTTGCCAAGTTTTACCTTATCATGAATACTTTTAATTTCATAAAAAAGCCATTATCATCTCGAATTCCAATATATCTTATAAAAGAATGCATAAGACTTTAAAAATAGTGTATTTAAAGAACATATAACACCTCGAATTTAACCAATGCATTTAAAGAATGTTAGCACCTCGAATTTAACCAATGCGTTTAGAGAAAGTTAGCACTTCAAATATAAATGTGCGTTTAGAGAAATTTAGCACCTCGAATTTAACCAGTGCGTTTAAAGAATATTAGCACCTCGAATATGTTTGTTTCTTCGAACAATGCTTTTAATAAACGTATAATACTTCGAATCAAAACAATTACTCTTGGTCAACAACTTCAAATATGATCAGTCTTTGACTAGTTACCAAGATAATTTAAATACTTATATTTAAAACAACCATTGGCCAAAAATGTTTTTATTAATATCCCCGAATATGTATATGACACCTCATCAAAACCTCTATGGGCCAACAAGGTAGGAAAGGGTATGTCAATTATTGAAAGAGTTTAAAACCAAAATATTATTCCCAATATAGTTTCAAATGTTCTATATTCCAAGGAAGTTGAAGTATCCTGCCATGCTCATCACAAAGGCGATATGTACCCGATTTTACTCTCTTCATTACCATATCAGGACCATCCCAATTCGGGGCCATCTTTCCAAGTCGTTTTTCCTTTGTATGGAGAAAACATTTCCTCAAGACTTTGTCACCTACATTAAAATCCCTCATTCTCACCTTCAAATTATAGTGACTCTTCATTAGAGTTTTATAATTAGTCATGTTCAAATGTGCTCTAACTCTTTTCTCTTTGATCAAGTCCAAGTATGTTCTTTTTGTTTCTTCATATAGGTCTTCAAAATAATGAAGTACCATATAAGAAGGTAAAGTATATTCTGTAGGGCTAACAATATCCATACAATACACCAAGTTAAAAGGTGTTTCTTGAGTAGCCTCTTTAGGAGTTGTACGATAAGCCCACGACACCTCTTGCAAATAGTTAGGCGATTTCTTTGCAGCTTCTGTTAAATTTTCTTCAAACCTTCCAAAATATACCTATTAGTCACCTCCACTTGACCATTTTATTGAGGATAAAATGGTTTAGAAAAACACTGTGTAATACCTCTCGAAGCACAAAAAGAAGTCATTTCTCTATTATTAAATTGAGGAGCATTATCTGTGGTGATTTTTCTGAGGAATTTAATAACATCCTCAACTTTTTGTACCAGATAATGGTTCAGCTTCAGCCCAGTTCGAAAAATAATATACCGCCACTATAATCATCTGACGTCCTCCAATAACCATATGCAATGGCCCTACCAAATCTATTCCCCATCTATCAAAAGGGATATCTTTGGATATGAAAGTGAGCGGTACTGCTCGTTTGTGAATAGAATTGGCAAAGCGTTGACAAGTATCACAACCTCGAACTAAGACCTTAACATCATTCATAATGAAAGGCCAATAATAACTTGCCAACAAAGCCATATGCATCAAAGACTTAAACCCACAGTGGTTATACCTTCACCATCATGCAACTCAGATATAATCTCATGAGATTTCTACTTACCTAAACAACACAACAATGGTCTCTTTAAATATTTTTTCTATAAGACTTAATCTAATACAACATAACCATGGCTCTTGTACCTTAACTTTTTATCCATCTGTGTATCTTGAGGTAACGTACCTTTTAGTAAAAAATAAGGATACCAGACCTCCAATCACTTCGAATTATGTCTGGAGTAACACATACTTCCTCAACATATTTACATTGTTCTGATAGTGTTAAAATCGAAGGACTCTCTTGTAGAAGTATCCATGGATATTTCTTTGTATAAGCAGTTGTTGCTAAAGAATTAACAATTGTATTATCTAATCAGTTAATATGCTCTACAACCACTTTGTCAAACAAACGAGTCAAATTTCGAAGCTCGCGTAGATACAAAATTAAATTATCCTTCTTGGCGTCAGATACATATGCCATATGATTTGCGACTAGCTATCAATCTGTCTCCAAACGAACTATTGTTGTTCCACAAATATTCGCAAGCCTCAAACCAGCTAACGCAACCTCATATTTAGCTTCATTATTCGATGCATAAAAACCAAATCGAATAGATTGGTACATTTCTTCCCCATAAGGAGAAACCAATTGAACTCATAAACTAGATCCCAATATACTAGAACCACAATCAGTTCGAACCACCCACATCGGAGTTTTTGGAATGACCTCTTTATCTATCCTTTCATATGATCGACTCGAATGAAATTCGACCAAGAAAACAACTAACATTTGAGCTTTAATGGTCGTTCGAGGAGCAAAAGTGATATCAAAATCTCCAATTATACTGACCATTTGGTCATTCTACCAGAAATTTCTAGGGGTTGTAACACATTCTTTAGTGCGAAAGAAGTTTGAAACACAATAGTGTGAGCTTGAAAATAAGGGCGCATCTTCATGTTAGCCACCACTTAAGCCAAAGCCAATTTCTCAAGCTTCCAATACCTTTTCTCTGATGCCAACAAACTTTCACATATCAAAACAGTGCTTACAGAAAAATCAGACACTACTATATATAAAAAATAGTTGCTCTCTAATTCGAGGGTTAGACAAGATTTTTGGTAATAGAAAAAGTTCCTTAATCTTTGAAAAGGTTGCCTCGTAATCTGGTGTCCATGCAAACTCTTTGGGTTTCCGTAATACTTGTAAAAAAAGGAAACACTTGACAGAAAATTTTACAATAAATCGATTAAGAGCAGCGAACCTTCCTGTCAAGATTTTCACCTCCTTTATAGTTCGAGGTGATGTCATTGAAACTAGGGCATTTAATTGCTTAGGATCAGCCTCTATCTCTTTTTCACTAATGATGTACCCTATAAAGTTTCCTGATCATACCCCAAAAGTACATTTCTCAGGATTTAATGACAACCGAATAACCTTTAGATTTAGAAAAGTCTCCTCTAAATATTTTAACTGTTCATTTTCAGTTGGAATTTTAACCAATATATCATCAATTTATACGTCCATGTTCCTCCCAATTTGAGAAGCGAAAGCCTTATTCACCAGCCTTTGATGCGTTGCTTCATCATTCTTTAAACCAAAAACCATAATCATATAACAATGTAATCCTCAATCAATGATAAATGTAGTGCTTTCTTGATCTTTTGGATCCATTTGAATCTGGTTGTAACCTATAAAAACATCCATAAAATATAAAATTTTATTTCCAGAAATGGAATCAACCAGCTGATCTATTCAAGGAACATAAAATGGATCTTTAGGACATGCTCGATTCAAATCTGTGAAATCAACACACATTCTCCATTTCCATTATTCTTTTTAACCATCACCGGGTTTGTTATCCATAAAGGATATTGTGCCTCCCAAATATATCTGACCCTAGACAAGTGATCCACCTCTACCACGATAGCCTCTGTTTGTTTTACAAAAAACGCACGTCTATTCTGAATAACAGGCTTCATCTTTGAATATATAGCTAGGCTATGATATATCACTTCAGGTGGAACCCCTACCACATCTTCTGTTTTCCAAGCAAAAACATCTAAATTTTCAAACAAGAATTATAACAACTGATAACGCAAAGTAGATGACAACAACGTCCTAATTCGAAGAATTCTTCCATTAGAAAAATTACATTCCTCGATATTCTCACTTACTGTTACAGAACCCGGGGTTTCCCTCGAATCATCCACTCCCTCATCATCTGAGGCTAACCCCCCTTATTGTTATTCAGCCATATGATCCCCTCTATCAGATACTTGAATACGAAAAGTTGTTGTATAACATTCTTTGGCTACCTTTTGGTCACTTCAAATCACCCCAACATGATCTCCAATCACATACTTTAAGCACCGATGAACAATAAAAATAAGAGCATACATTCTTGAAAGTCAAGATCTCCCAAAGATAGCATTATAGCTTATCGGACATTCAACAACCATTACTAAGACTTCGACCTTCTTTATAAAAGGAATATTTCCCAAACACACTTCACCTTCAAATTCACAAATCACCTGAGCTGCCCAATTATAATACGATCGGATTGATGAATTCGAAGCGAGTTACGCATCCTATTATATGTAGATTTGAACAACAAATTTACAGAATTCCCCGTATCTATCAAAACACGTCGAGTTTCAGTTCCATATTTTTATGCCCCTATAACTACTGCATATTCATGAGGTCTTGCTAGCCCCCTCAAATCATCTTCATTAAACAAAATAAAAAGAGTGTCATTTTTTTCATACAACTAAGTAGATATTCTTCCTTCTGTTTGAGTAGTTGAACTCATTACGTGTCTTTTCCCGGAACTATTTGTATTACCAGCCATAAAATATTCTCCAAAAAATATTAAAAATTCAAAATACTCACGCAAACTTCAAACTCTTCCTTTTTCTACTGGTTCATCCACAACCATGAAAATTAATCGATCTCGATATGTGTCCAAATATTCTGAGGATGTATCAAACTTATCACATTTAGAATCTAGAATCATAAGTGCACTTTCTTCATTTGAATTCGGATTAGTAGTTTGATGTGTTGATGCGCTCAGAGTTTTCGATCCACTACTTTTCCCTTTAACAAAAGTAGCTAACTTTCGATTTTCTGTTAAAAATTGAATCTCCTTCTTCAATGCTATATAATCTGCAGTATCATACCCAATATCATTGTGATACTTGCAAAATCTATTATTGCGTTCTTATCTTGGTCTGTTTATAATGGCTTTTTAAAACTTACAT
The DNA here is from genome assembly GCA_036936605.1 of Limnanthes douglasii subsp. nivea. NCBI lineage: Eukaryota > Viridiplantae > Streptophyta > Magnoliopsida > Brassicales > Limnanthaceae > Limnanthes > Limnanthes douglasii. Next base: position 1,783,910 of record JAUPFV010000001.1, read on the forward strand.
AGCCTTTAGATTTCTCAAAAATAACATATACATTCTCAGTCAAATCTGCATAGTACTCTAGCCTTACCCACTGATTTGGCCTTGGTCTGTAATATTGATTGTTTGTTGTTATTTGAAAAGAATCCCCTCATGTACGAGGAGGTAAGTTGCGGTTGATCTTTGGACGAGGTGGTTGATAATTTGAGGAGTGACGTTGATTAGTTAACACATGTCCTGAATTTCTTTGAGCAGACCATGCGCCTCCTCGAACCCTAGTTGACTCTTCTACTTTAATTTGGTCCTCGACTTGAGCCATAAGTGCTCCAAAAGTTAACGTTCTCCTTTTTGTTGTTTCATATCAGTTAACTCTTCACAATCATCCAACATTGCTTTTGTTAGAACAAAACACTTTGTATAATCTGTCAATTTTTCACCCACAACCTACTTACACTATATTATAGTATCGTCATTAGCTCGCATCTCTTTACTTCCTACAAACTGACTTCGGAAAGCTGTGTAGATGTCCCTAAAGTTAGCAATAGATCCCCTCGGAATCCTGCTGTACCACTTCAATGTTGTGCCCTTGAAAGTTTGAAAAAAATGTTCTACACACCAGCATGTCATCATCTTCGAAGTTTAGCATATAGTTTTTGAATTATTCGATATGGTCATCCGGATCTTGAGTCCCATAAAAAAATTTGACCTTGGAAATGTCAAAACTCTTGGGAAGAGATATGGACCTAATCTCAGTAGTTAAAGGATAATTTCTCCAATCTACCCCTTGTAAATAGTGGTCATCTCATCTAGCCACTATAACAACATACAAACTTCAATCTGCTACACATGTGTATTGGTTAGATGTGTTTCTTTCATACCATACAACATCCCTCATACGATGAGGTTCATTGTATCTCTTCTACTTATATTCTCTGCGTGATTTTTGAGGCCAACTCATTTCTTCTTTTGAAGAACCACTGTATTTTTTCTGCTTACACAATTGTTTCTCAAATTTTGAGCTATTATACTCATCACTAGATGTGATGTATCTATACTTATCTTTCTTTTCTTTTTGTGAAGTTCGGTGTTCTTTGTGAGACTTAAAATGTGCTTTCTTCTGATCACTTAGAATTTGATTAGCTTTATATGATTGATCAGATTGATTTTACATCTCGTAATTCTCTTCAACTTGTCCCACCTCATATTTTAGCTTACCTGACCGAATTTGTTGTTCTCTTTGATCATAATTGTCATTGAGCACCATTATTTTATCCAGCAATTGATTCATCTGATCTTCAATGTCTGAATGACCTTGTTGTATCAGAATTGGATCATCTTCTTTACTTTCTTCCCTGCGTAACTCAGATCTTAGAGTTTCAATACCTTTTCGAACCGTTGGATCAACATCATTCTCTGATTCCATATCATTCTCTGATTCCATATCAATTAAGAACGATATCACTGAGCACGAATTCTACAATTTCTGGTTTTTGATGTGAAATCAAAGTACCAATCGAATTAATCTCCCACTGTGCTCGTCAGTTTGTTAGGTATGAATCTTATTTCTGAAGAGAGAGTAAAAAGAAGAAATGAATTGTATAAAAAGAAAGTTTATAATTCGATATAAAACTAAAGTGAAAAGTGTTCTGTTTGATTCATTTTCTCACGTCTTATTTATAGGGATGTCGCACTTGTATAACTAATTCAGTTATACAAATTGATACATTAGACTGCAACCTTCTATATTTACAAGTTGTTTAAAGTACTGTATATTTAACCATTATACAGTTTATTACTTTAACCTTATTACATTCAAATCTCCAATATTTAATATCTTTATTACACTAAATACCAAAAAACCAACAACAAGTCTGATCATTCATACAATATACTATGCATGTAACATGTAATATAAATTAACAATTATTATTAAACAGATAATCACAAATAGAACGTAGAAAGATTTACGAATGCATCCCGCAAGTATCGATTTTTTTTCAAATAATATAATTTATTATTTATAAATTTATTTATGAAACATATTTCGGAAGTATGTCTTTTAGAATTATATAACAGTATTTTAATTAATTTTGTCCGTTAATATCCTTATGTATATGTAAAAAAAATTAATTTACTAAATAAATGGTGTTGAATAATCTACACAAAATCTTATCGAAGTCTACCGGTCTTTTTTTGATGCTGTTGGATTCAATTATTGAGGCATCACGTAATACTGCTAGGCACGGTTTTAATTGCATCGATGAGACAATTAATTTAGTGCTCGACCTAGATGGCTATACAAAAATGGTATAGTAGTCTATAGTCAATGAAAAATGCTGGCCAGTCCATCATCATTGACGTAACATAGTTTGTGTCATCACGTTATAAATACTTAACCATTATATTCCGATAAATATTCTTAAGTTCGGTTCCATATGGAGTATATAAGTAAAATAAGGAGGCTTTCGCGCAACTGTTTTTAGTGCATTTACATATAAGTAATCTCTTAATAAAAAATATAGAACGATTATATGATGATTTAAATAAATAAAATAATAGTATGATAATATATAAGTATATCGTATTCTATTAATAAGTATTCTTAATAAAATACGGCCAGGATATTTGGACTTGTTCTTTAAGAAATCTGTTTTTTTTTTTCAAACATTAGTCTGATGTCTTTCTGCCTAGTTGCTTGCTAGTTTTTTATGACCAGGTGAAAAATGAAAATGGTCTATCACGCTGGTTAATATTTTTATTCAAGACAATAAACCAGCTCCCTCTATTCTAAGAAACAAAGATACCAATCAAAGAATGATACTTATCTTTCAAAACAGGGACAATATGCATGAAGAGTACTCCTTGTTGCAACAACGAAATGAATACAAAAAAAAAAAACAAGAAATGATCTCAACATTTGTGCTCTAACTAATATATAAAGTTGAGAAATAATCTTATATGATCTTACATCATTCGTAAACAATGAAATTTAAAATCAACATCAACCTCAACATGTTAGATTTCTTTACAAATCATATGCAGAGGTAACAAAGATCTCCACCAAGAAAAATATAATAGATTATATTAGGATTCATAAAATGGAGGATCATATGGTTCCAACGTTTACAACTAAAGATAAAATGAAGCTTATTGTGACATAAAAAACAACACTAGTTGGTAAGTTTTCTAACGGAAAACCTAATTTCTCTCATATTCAAAAGTTCTTGGACACATTCAAATTCATGAGAGAGGTAACATATCATCTTGAGATATTAAGATTGATCTTCAAGAAGACATACATAAGTTATGGAAAAGGAACATCTAGGTTGTTCGTGAACATATAATGTGTTTACATGAAATGGAGTCCATATTTCAATCCAAGGATTGAATCTCCAATCACTCATGTTTGGATCACATTTCTAAAACTTCCAGAATTTATGTTCAATGAAAATATAAAAGGACAATAACATTATCCATAGGTGAGATTCTTCAATTGTGGATACCCAAAAAGAATAGAGCCAAACACAATTGATGTAAAGCATAGATTGAGCTCGATCTATCGAGAAATCTCATAAACAAAGCTTGGATTGGGTTCAGAGAGAATGATGGATTTTGGTTTGATTTACTATATTGAGATTTTACTTCTTACTGAATTGTTTGTCTACACTTACGACATAAGAAATCATAATGCAAAAGGCTTATGAAATTAAAAGAAGGACAAATCGACAAGAGTAAGCAACTACAATCTAACCCTAATTTCAAACCAACAAATTAAACAGAATTCGGGTGCCAAAAGTAAAATCCATTATCCCGAAGGAATGAGAATTGGATCGACAATCAAAAGCCAATGTTTATTGTATACACGCTTGTTAAGGTTGCATAGGATCTAAGTATACATGGACTAACATCAGAAAGTGGAGGAGACTTCACAGAGCCCTATACAACACTGATTGGTCAGACCATTTTGAAGAGACAAAGGTTGAGCATATGTTAAGGACAACTCATCTAAATAAAAATGAAGAAGTAGGTCTACAAAATTTTATTCCTAATATTTTCATCAAAGATAATAACTGAATGCTTATATAATTACCTAGTGAATTTGAAGTCCATGGCATCATCAAAGCTCTTAGCCCAACTAGTATTGATGGCATTGATGGTTATAATGGTATTAAGAATACAAAAGATGGAGGTACTACAAGAATTAAAACTTGAAGTAAATTTATGAAACTTGAAAATAGGTATGGGATCAGAAGCTCAAAAACTTGTGGTATGATCTTGGGAGTACAATATATAACCAGAATGAGTCAAATATCTTCAACATACGTGTAACAGAATGATACTACAATCAATTCTCCAGTTCTAATACCTAGAAATGGGTATGACAACAGAAGCTTAAACGCTGGTGCAAAATTTTGAATTTTTAGGTATTAGGAAAACAAGAGTTAGAGAAACTAGAAGAATTAAAGTTGGAGGTAAATTTATAGAACCTGAAAAGTGGGCATGGCATCAGGATCTCAAAAACGGATGGTTTGATCCAGGAACTTCCAACCCTCATACGTTGATTCATAGGACAAATACAAGTGTCAACCCTGCAGGAGAATTGCCAAACAACACTTATTTATATTTCCAATTGTGCCTCGTATGATAGGAAAAACATAATGTACAACCATAATTAGGAAAATGTTATCAATTCCTTAGTTATGGAACCTAGAAATGAGTATGGTAACAGAAGCTGAAATGTTGGTGGTCTAATCCTGGAACATGAATTATACTCAATATAATGATTCAATCTTAGTATATCTAATAAAGCTCAAGCAGGTTTATTACTTTACTTGAGATAGTGTTTTGAATAGTTTATTAACAATTATATTGTTTGCATTCTAAAAATAGTTAAATAAAAAATATTATATTCAAATTCTAAAATTTGATTACTTATATTTGATATATATGGTAGGAGTAATTGTTTATTGATGAACGGAAATAAAAACAAGTATAAGTGTTTGAAAAATAACTAGTTTAGTTAAAATTAATCTTCAAATTTAATAAAATTATAATAAAAATTAAAAGTGCAAACAAGTGTTAGAGAACAAATAACAAGCTCCAACGAATTTTTTATAAGCCTTATATATATACATATATACTCTAGCTGTAATTAAGCCTCTAAAATGAATTGTCAAGTGAAATTGACTTGTTACGTGGAAATATGTACACATTCAGTTAGCTATGCAATATACGATTTATATTTTACAATGGAAAAATATAAAAACTGATGAGTCTGAATTCAGCATGCTCCCCGTACAAGGACAGATCGGTCTCTCCGGAACCCGGACAGATCACATGGACATGGACCGGACAGATCACTTCGAACACTATGACCACAGGACTGTTCGAACTATGACAAAAGTACTAAAAAACCTAAACACTTCTTGACTAAGCTACTTGCTATCCTGCTTAGAGCTCATGGGTCTTTGAACATGACCCGGGTCCATTAAACATGACCCGAAAGCCCATAAGGGCCCAAACATCATGGTATAAATACCCAACCACCTGCATTAACTGTGGGTAATGAGAATTAACTGCTACCAAGCTGCTTAATTATCTCTCTACTCTCTACTCTCTACTCTAAACAGTTTAACACCCACACACTACCTTAAAACACCAACTGAAATTACCAGCCTACCCTCAGGCGATTATTATCCACACCAAATTGGCGACCACAGTGGGAGGAAGAGGTACCTGAATCAAGCATTCAAAACCAGCTAAAAAAAATCTGTCTGAATGAATCCAGACAATCCAGAGCTACCACCGGCTTTACTCGAAGTGGTGGAAGAGAACGATGAATACACTGTCGAAGAGCGTGACAGACTAAAGTGTGAAATAGAAGCTATGAGGGAAAAAAAGGCCAAGATGGGCGTGAAAGAAAAATCCAAAGCATCGGTTGCTCATCACACCGATAACCCCAGAGAGCATGAGGCTTCAAAAACGCATGTGAGCACCAAAAAGACTCATGCCAGTTCTAAAACGTCTCACCGGTCCAAGCCTGTGGAGAGTTCTGACTCGAGCTCAGAATCTTCAGATAGCTCTTCGGACAGCGAGGGAAATGAAAAATCCTTGTCCTCTAGCAGCGATGAGGGTCGAAGCAGGAAAAAGCAAAAGCAGGTTAAGAAATATTCAAGAAAAAGAGACAGGCATGGAAGATAGAAAAGGCATATTGGCAAGGGATCATCTCACAACCGGAGGCATGTGGACCGGATGCTGATGGATCCCTTTGCTTTCCACGATGAGCCAGGTATCTTTGCAACTCCCAATGAGGATACTGTGTTCAGTCGTGGAAGGAATTGGAGGCAGTCTCCACTGTCTTCTAAAATTCTGTCCGGAAACCTCCCCAAGAGGTTTGACAGCACTAAAATAGAAAAGTACGATGGCAGTACTGATCCGGACAACCATCTGGAGCAATTCAAGAACTTCATGATGAACTTTGATGACGATGATAAACTACTTTGCAGGGCATTCTCCCAATGATTCACGGGGAGTGCTCTGAAATGGTACAACAGCCTGCCTCAGGGTTGTATTAAAGATTTCGATACGTTTTGGGTGGCCTTTCGAAGGCAGTTCGTAGGGAGTAAAGAGCTGAAGGGAAATGGAGACACAATAATCCATTGTTCCCAGGAGCCAAATGAGTCCTTGAAAGAATACATAAGTCGTTTTGTGAACACAAAGAATGGGTTGGCTGATTGCTTCGAACAGGTAGCAATAGCATCCCTGAGACAGGGTTTGAACCCAGGCAATCTAGCTGATTCGGTGACCAGAAAGAAGGCCATGACATGGGGAGGGTTGCTGAATCAGGTTGGAAAACAAATAAACGTCGATGAAACAAAGAAAACCAGGGTGCACAGGCAGGTGAGATCCACCCTAGTGGCACCAACTCCAAATCAGAATCAGACCGGGAACAAAGCAAGAGAAACCGGACAGGGGCATGGTAGGGCAAAAGCTCAGTCTTAGCCAGCTGCTCCTGCTCAAAGTCAACAATCCAGAAACAAGAGAGGGCCATGGGTCCAACCGGAGTGGTTCGCTGAGTTAAAAGAAAGCATGGCCACTATCTTTGATAAAACAAAGGATGAGGTGCATTACCGGAGACCGGCAACACTGTAGTCTCCCAAAGAGCATCGCAACAACTCTTTTTGCCAATATCACAATGATATTGGTCATACCACTGATGATTGCATAGCATTGAAACAAGAAGTTCAAAACTTGATTGAACGGGAAAAGTTGGGGGCCTATGTGAAAAGAAGAGGGGGTAACAGGTCTGATAACACTCATCGGGTTGGTCCAAGTAATGTTGCTCCGGAGGGAGCCATGGTGATAGTTGAAAGAACTGATCCGGACAATCATCTGGAGCAATTCAACTCGGAACAGAGTGGGTGCTATAGAGGAATGTTCTAGGTCGGTCTCCGGGCTTATTAAGTTTTTCGAGTCGCTTACAATTTTCGGAGGGGACACTATGACAGCTCCTACTGCTTCTTCGAGGAAGAGGCATGTTCATACTTTGGCCTCCCAGCTAGAAGGAATTATGACATCTTATCAGTCACCAAACTCATTTTCCTTCATTGTGTTTGATGAAGATGATTTAAGAAACATTGCTGGCCATCATGAGGATGCTGTTGTCATAGGAGCATCTATAGGGGCAATGAAATAAGACGAATCCTGGTGGATACTGGAAGCTCAGCCAATATCCTTTGCCTAACCACTTACAAGAAAATGAAAAACTCCGCTGTAATTCAGAGTTCGGACAGGTCAATCGTGGGCTTCACGGGCAGCTCATCAGATGTGATCGGAGAGTTCGAAGAAGATGTGTTATTGGGCAAGGGCCCTTTAAAGAAAATGGTCAGAATACTCTTTATTGTGGTGGATTGTCCCACTTGGTATAATGCCATTCTAGGGAGGTCTTGGCTCTCTAGGATGCACGCAGTGGCATCAACAGTCCATCAGTGCTTGAAGTATGCTGTTCAGGGACAGGTTGGAGTTGTCCGGAGCAGCCAAAAGATTGCAAGGGAATGCTATGCTACTGCCCTGGCTCCTCGAACGCTGGGGGCAGTCCGTATTAATGAACAATAGCAGTTTGGGGGCCTTTCTGGGGGTGAGGGTGAAATTGATGACCCCAGTGAGACCCCTGGAGTATTGATACCGATCGAAGAGGTTGAAACGCACTGTCTGGAAGATGGTAAAAGTGTTAAGATAGGGTCCAAGATGCAACCAATGTTGAAAAAGGAAATGTTGAAGTTTTTGAAAGACCATCAGTACGTTTTTGCTTGGTGCAATGCTGATGTAACTGGGGTTCCATCAGAGGTCATATCACACCACTTATCCGTCCGGAGAGATGTAGCTCCAGTAGTTTAAAAAAGGAGAGCTTTTTCCAAAGAAAATGTTGATGTCATTGTGCAAGAGGTTGACAGACTCACAAAGATGGGGCACATTAAAGAATCTCAATACCCTTTGTGGACTGCCAATCCTGTCCTGGTAAAAAAGAAGAATGGCAAGTGGCGCATGTGCATTGACTTCACAGATCTCAATAGAGCTTGCCCAAAAGATTTGTATCCGGTCCCCCGGATAGATCAGTTAGTAGACTCTACCTCTCGGAACAAGCTTCTTTCCTTTATGGATGCCTTCTCCGGGTACAATCAGATTCAAGTAGATCTGAAGGATCAAGAGCATACCACGTTTGTCACTGAAATGGGTCTACATTGCTATATGGTGATGCCATTTGGTTTGAAAAATACTAGGGCTACTTATCAGAGGTTAGTCAACAAGGCGTTTGCTGATCAAATTGGAAGAAATATGGAAGTATACATTGATGATATGATGGTGAAAAGTGTAGATGAGCAGTTGCACTTGTCTGATCTCCAAGAAACTTTTGCCAACTTGGTAAAAGTAAATTTGAAATTAAACCCTGAAAAGTGTGTGTTCGGAGTGCAGTCCGGGAAATTTCTAGGGTATATCATAAGTGAACATGGAATCCATCCCGATCCGGACCAGCTCAATGCTCTATTCCAAATGGAGCCTCCTCGAAACATTAAAGAAGTACAGCGATTAACGGGAGATTAGCTGCCTTAAACAGATTTATCTCGAGGTCTTCGGACAGGTGTGCCCCTTTCTTTCAAACTTTGAAGGGTGCAAAGGGGTTCGAGTGGACCCCACAGTGTGATGAAGCTTTCAATGAAATCAAGAAACACCTATCCTCCCCCAAAACTTTGTTCAAACCAGTTGATGGGGAGACTCTCTTCATATATTTGGCAGTTTCAAGTTGTGCCATCAGTGCTGTGCTGGTAAGAGAGGTCGATGGACACCCTCACCCAGTGTACTACATCAGCAAAAGCTTGATAGATGCTGAGAGGCGTTACTTAAAACTTGAAAAATTGGCATTAGCCCTAGTAGTAGCTGCAAGGAAGATGAGGCCTTATTTCCAGGCTCATCCTATCATCGGTCAGACCTCTTTTCCCTTAAAGAATGTCCTTCAAGAAGCAGAAATTTCGAGCAGAATGACTAAGTGGTCAGTAGAGTTGGGGGACTTCGACATAGACTTTGCTCCCCGGACAGCAGTCAAAGCCCAAGCTGTGGCTGATTTTCTGGTTGAATTCCACTCCGATAGGGATTCGGAGCAAGCTACTGATTTAAAAGATAAGAAAATGTGGATCGTCCGAACAGACGGTGGATCTAGCACCATGGGATGCGGTGCAGGAGTATGTTTAACTTCCCCATATGGAGACCAGATGTACCAGGCTATTTGTTTTGCTTTCAGGGCATCTAATAATGAGTCCGAATATGAAGCAGCTATAGCTGGGTTAAATTTAGCCCACATTTGTGGGGCTAAGAGGGTCAAGCTGTTAAGTGACTCACAATTGCTTATCCACCATGCCTTAGGTCAATCTGAGGCTAAGAAGGAGCAACTTGTGAAGTATTTACTACTCCTAAAAAATGAAGCACTTAAATTTAAAGCTGTGGTCTATGAGCACATTCCCCGGGCAGAGAATGAGCTAGCAGACTCATTGGCAACCATAGCATATACGGAGTCATATCCATGGATCCATGTGCTTGAAAGCCCTTCCATTCAGCTCAGTAAGGGAAAAGAAGAGGAAACTCTTGAAATACAAATGAAACAGCCTCAAGACTGGAGATTTCCTCTCCTACAATATCTCTCTGATGGTGTCGTGCCTCCAGATAAGTCACAAGCCAGAATGTTGAAACACAAAGCTCGTGGTTTTATCATATTGAGAGAAGTGTTGTACAAAAAGTCCTATAGTAAACCTCTCCTGCGTTGTTTGGGGGGTGAAGAATCACAAGAAGTCCTCTCCGAATTACACGATGGTGAGGGGTCAGCCCATTGTGGATTTTGAGCTTTAACAAGAAGAGTTTTACTCTCCGGTTACTATTGGCCATCAATCATGAAAGATGCTAAGGAATTGGTGAGGAGGTGTGACCCATGCCAGAGGTACAGCAATGAAATTCATGTACCAGCCATTCCTTTAGAGTCAATTTCTGAGCCCATTCTCTTTGCTCGATGGGGATTGGATTTAGTAGGGCCTCTCTCCGTGGCGTCCGGAGGGCGCAAAACTATAATTGTGGCCATTGACTACTTCTCGAAGTGGATAGAAGCAGCCCCTCTAGCAGGGACAACATCAAAAGCTGTTATAAAATTCATTCTATCCAACATATGTTGCAGATTTGGCGTCCCACAGAAAATAACAACAGACAATGGGCCACAGTTCGACAATAGAGAAATGGAGAGCTTCTGTGCCTCAAGGGGTATACAGCATTGTTTTTCTTCACCTTTCCACCCACAAGCAAATGGGCAGGTTGAAGTGGCTAACAGGACTATACTGTCCGGTTTAAAAAAGAATTTGGAAGGGGCTGCTGGGAAGTGGCCTAGTTATTTACAAGAGGTCTTTTGGGCCTACCGGACAACACCTGGGGCTGCAACACAAGAATCACCCTTCGCCTTGGTCTATGGGATGTATGCAGTAGCCCCCATAGAGAAGACCCTCCCTTCGTTTTGTGTTCACAACTTCTCCGAACACGCTAATGAGATGGCAATCAGAAGTCAACTTGATTTGATAGAAGAAAAACGGGTTAAAGCTCACCTTAGAGTTGCACACTATCAGGGCTTGATGAGGAGCAGGTTCGCTTCCAAAGTTAAAAGAAGATATTTCCAACCAGAGGACAAAGTATTAAGGAAAGTCTTCTTACACACTAAAGAAAAGCTCTTCGGAAAGCTGGCCCCAACTTGGGAGGGTCCGTATATAGTGGTTGAAAGAATCAAGCCTGGAACTTATTGGTTGGAAGACAAAGATGGCAGAGTTCTAACTCATCCTTGGAATATTGAGCATCTCCGGATGTACTTGGAATAGCACTTGTGTAAATATTTACTTGTTTAAACATCCATGTAAATATTTGGGGGCATACTCTTTCCTCCCTGGTGGCACGGGGAGGTTTTAATGAGGTGTCCGGGTGGTTGAATAAAATTCGATGCCTTCTTCAAAATTTTCTAAGTGTTTTTAAAGTTCTATCCCTTATCATACTATCCGGACTGAAATATTTAAGGGCTATTTAAACTCTAGCCGGAGAATTTAAACACTCTCACAATGCAACAACTAAAGGCTACTTAAACTCTGGCTATCAAAATTAAAATGAACAATGAAAGAAGACGATGGTTATACAAAACAGAGATATTCATTGAATGAAATAACTTAAACTTGCCTTGGCCTTCCAAGGACTTTTCAAAAGTCAAGATACAACACAAAAAACCTGTCCGGTCGAGCACCGGACACTATTACAAAAAGAGTGCCTTGGCCTTCCAAGGACTTTAGTTTGAATAAATAATAAACGAAGTAGATTGTAGGTTAAGGTTGAGCCTTCTGAAGATGGCTCACCTTCATCTGCCTTCTTGCCCTTAAAGTCGTTTTTCCCTTCGTCTACCTTCTTGCCTTTGGGATCGTCCCTCTCTTCGTCTGGGATCTCCCCAGTGTGTTCTTTATCAACTGAGGAGCCACTAGAGTAGCCATACCTGTCACCTTCAGCCATCGTGTGGTATGGGAGTTCATCGGGCTCAACATAAAGCCATAAGTCCCCTAGGTTCCTGTCCGGAAATTTTTCATGGAAGAGTAGAACCATGTCAGACCTCACCTTCTCAAGCAATAGCTCTTCGTTTTTAATCATCTGGCTGGCATATGCATTGATCTTGGCGTTAATCGTAGCCTCTTGGTCCCTTAACAAAATGGTTTTCTCCTCAGCAGCCTTGGATGCTGCATTCTCGAGAGCAATCTTGTCAGTGGTCAGGTTGGTGATAATCTTGTCCTTTGCCTTGGTCTCTTCTTTTGAGGCAGTAAGGTCTTTCTCCACACCGAACAGCTTCTCCCGGAGGTCTTTTATGGTTTCCTCTAGAGTGGCAACCTTTGTGGAGCTTTCCTCTTGATTCCTCTTCAGCTCCTCGTTTGCCTCCTTTAGCATGTCAGCGTTGGCAGTAGCAGTACGAAGGTCTTCGGACAGCTTTTCCTTCTCAGAATTAAGGTCTTTGATGATGTATGCTTGACCCCGGACTTGTCTTTCCAGTGTGAGTACTGGCTGCACATTGCTAAGCAAGGAATGGGCTATGGTGTCCTTTTCACTAGAAACAATGAAAGTCTTACCATTGAAGTTGACCGTATTGGAGCTGTTCGGAGGAATATAAGACCCTGCAAATTCATCTCTGGGGAGGCTTAGGAAGTATTCACCAAGCCCACCTAGACCGGTGATGTCCACTTCATCGAGGTTGAGATCTCCCCCCTCCACCTCATCGGTATGAAAGTCCCTTGGGATCTCTTCGGCCTGCGTTGGGTCAGAAGGGTCAGCATGGAGAGGAGGCTCCGGATCCCTTAGCAGATTTTTTCTTCTTGGCTGCCCGGTCTGCCCCTTCACTCTCCTGCTTGAGATTCCTCTTTGAAGCCCTTGGAGGTCTTGGGAGGTCTACTTCCTGCCTTTCGGACTCTTGCTCCACTACCTGCAAAAGAGCAGCATCGATTTGGCTCTGGGCCGGCCCCTCCGGGGTTGTTGGAGCATCATTCTCAGCATCACTCGCCACCTTTTTGCCTCTCTTCCTGCCCTTCATTTTGCTTGGGGCTTTGGCCCGGCCTGGCAGGAAGAGTGTCCCATCTGGCTCATGGGACCTTTTAAGCACAGTGTCTGCAGAAGGCTGGGTGGTGAGCTCCTCCCAAGTCAGGTCTCTCCGACCTGTGGTGTTCCACAGGTGAGACCTTGCCAAGTTCCCACTAGTGAAGGCGGCGTGGAATCGGTTTCCCCATTCCTCAGCAGCCCAAGTATTGATTTTGCCAAAAGTAACCTGTCCGGCCTTCAAGTAATCCCCGAACTCCTTAGGCAGTTCTGTTAAAACAAAAGAGAGATCAGTTAATTTAAACCAACTTAAAGAAGGAAGAAATGGACAAAGATTTAAAGTGGAAACTTACGGTCACTCCTCCACCTGCTTCTGAGGAGGCTTGGGTTCTCTCCGGCCTTGATCTTCTTGTCGTTTTCCCAAGCGCCACTGACGAACAAAAACTGGCTCCTCCATTTGCTCTCAGACTCCAACAGATCATTAACAGCCTTGAAATTGTCCCCCATATTGAAGTGATAGAAGGGGAATTGGTGATGTTTGCAAAGGTTGGCCACTGCTGCAAACTCTTCCATAGGGAGAGGGATCCCGGACAGCCTTGATGCCATGATACATGACATCAGAGTATACCAACCGTTAGGGCTCAGCTGGCTCGGGCAGAGTTTGACCAGGTGAAAATATTTGACGATCTCCGGGTCCATTGGGAATCTGAGTCCCCAATTAAATAGCTCTGTGAAGATAACTATTTCGTTCAGCCTGCAATCCATAGGAGTTTCAGGATCTATGGGAATCCTTATCTTCATATTTTCTGGGATCCCCCATTTTGTGCACATTCGACCCAGTTCGGCCGTGTGGATGAAAGCATACTTGGTCTTCTGTAAGGCCAAGAGATATTTAAGTTCGACCCTATGAAAACAAGGCCCTACCTTCCCTTCGAGACACTCCGGCAGCTCTGGATGCCTCAAGCATAGTTTTTCTTTGCCTTTTTTGGCAGCAGCAGTGTTACTGGTCTGGCCGGAGGACTCAGACTCGAAAGGGACTTCCTCAGCAGATTCCTCCATTCTTTCCTTCATGATTGTTGGAAGGGATATCAGTGGTAGTGGTCCGGGGAGGGTTCAAACTTGGCTCAGCCTGGCTTCCGGACTGCTCGATTTCAATGTTTCCTTGACTTCTAGTCTCAGGTTGGGGCTCTGAGGCAGAGGTCTCTCTTGGGAGTGCTGGGTTGCTTGCCTCCGGACCAGATGGTCTTTCCCGGGGAGCTCTGATAGGCACTCCGGACCCAGAACTACTATTTTTAGTCCCCGATTTCGAGGGGGTATTCTTAGAGGCTTGCCCCTTTACCAACCGGCTTGTCCTCTTAACGACCAATTTCTCCGGAGAGTGCTCTGTGTCTGATCCCATAGCAAGAAAAGGAGATGGTTTTCTAAAGCTAGTGGCTGTCGCTCCTGGCTCAACAGTAGGCACTGACTCCTGAACTGAGAAACCAGATATTATAGGGGAGAGGGTAGATTGAAATAGTTTCCTGGGCTTAGTACCTTTAGAAGATGACGAGCCTCGATCTGACTCTGTAGCGGAGGTGACTGGTCTGTCAACAGGTGATGAAGGTAGCCCTGCTGCAATTCGTCTCTCCTTCTCAACTTTTTGTGCTTTCTCCAACTCAGAAAGGTTGAGCCACCCGCCTTTGATCAATGCAGTCCTTGCTGTAAACATAAACTACCAAGAAAATCTTTGCTTTAGAGAGAGAAAGCTCTGAGTAAATTTGCAGAGTAAATATGAAAGAGATAGTAAAAACAGAATAAAGTGAGTTTGAATTTATAGTAAATCTGAAAAAAGAAGTTGATTCCTAGGAGAATTCGAAAAGTTTGGCAATGATTAAAAGACGGCGCTGATGTCACCATTTTTAATTAAAGAGGTTTCTTTTCGAAGAAGGTGGGTTCGAAATTCAAGGTGAAAAAACGGCTGGAGCAACCAATCAGAGAGCGACACGTGTCCCACGAACTCTGACAAAAACCGTTTTGAATTCGTGAAGCTTAATATGTCCGGGTAAACCCATAGGCTTGTCCGGATTGAAAACCACTTCTGACGTCGGACTGTTTTTCAGGTCTTTGACAAGGATACTTGATCGAACACCTAAAAAAGGGGCTCCTGATGAGTCCGAATTCAGCATGCTCCCCATACAAGGACAGATCGGTCTCTCCGGAACCCGGACAGATCACATGGACATGGACCGGACATATCACTTCGAACACTATGACCACAGGACTGTTCGAACTATGACAAAAGTACTAAAAAACCTAAACACTTCTTGACTAAGCTACTTGTTATCCTGCTTAGAGCTCATGGGTCTTTGAACATGACCCGGGTCCATTAAACATGACCTGAAAGCCCATAAGGGCCCAAACATCATGGTATAAATACCCAACCATCTGCATTAACTGTGGGTAATGAGAATTAACTGCTACCAAGCTGCTTAATTATCTCTCTACTCTCTACTCTAAACAGTTTAACACCCACACACTACCTTAAAACACCAACTGAAATTACCAGCCTACCCTCAGGCGATTATTATCCACACCAAAAACGACATTGGGTTATCTATGTAAAGATAGAAAGGCAACCCCAATACTTACATAAATGATATAAAAATTTATTTTGAATTAAATCTCATTTTCTTTCTCTCTTCAAAATCTTTAAATCTTACAAATTCATCGATCCAAAAATGTTAGATTTTTCAAATCCAAATTTGCAAACACGATTAAGATATGTATAATTTACTTATTGGTGTAATTGTTTTAGATATTAGTTTGATATTTTTAGTGATATTTAAATTTGTAGTTTTGGCTTAAAAACTCTATTTTTTCTATGATTGTTGTTGTTGTTTGGAAATATGGTTATAAATATATGTTTAGTTTCGTTTTTATCTAAGTTTCTAATGGTATTTGGTAGATTTCGTTGAGTTTTGAAGGGTTTGGGGTTGATGGGTATAGTGGTTGTATCGAGCGAATTCACGTATTTTGGGTTCCCAAAATTGCCAAAATTGCACACCGAGCGTTCGCGAGTATGGTAATTATGGGCACCTAGAATACTCGAATTCATGATTTTTTGTGTGCCTAAATCACGAACACTGTGTGCGTGATTTCAGAAATTCTTGGCACACAATGTTCGCGATTTTTCCTATTTCACTAAAGTAATCCATTTGACCCCCAAATTGACTTGACTATTCATTGTCATTGATTATGTCTTCCATCTAAATATATGTTTATGGTGTTTTGAATTATTTTTTTGGGTTTAATTTGGTATATAATAGTGTTCTTTTTATTTTCAGCATGCCTCGTCGACAGTGTACTGTGGGTGGATCGTAAGGGTAGAGAAATGATTGGTTGTAAGGGTAGGCCGCTGTCGTACCTGATTCAACTATTATCCTTACACGTTCAATCTCATATTTTAAATATAATACTCCTCTTAAACGAGCAAATATTTAAAAAATAAGTTTGTTTAATGATAATGGATTAAACAATGGTCCTCTTAAAATTCCTTTCATATGTCAAGCATGCTACATTATCCAAAAAATCACAATCGATCTTTTGTCTCCGCAAATCATTTTTTTTTATTGTTGTAAGCTTCCTTTTGGTCTTTGTTTGTAGCAGATGATTTACTCTGGATCGGATATTATTATTGAAAGCTACACAAAGTTTATTGAAGGTTCGGATACTGCCATGCACAAGCCAATAAACCAAGTAAATGAAGATCATTTTACCGTTAAAACATAAAGTTTGCATTTTAAAAAGTCATCAAATCCTCAAAAGAGCAATATTTCACTTTTGTATGTAAACCTGTCAATTTTTTGTTCAATTTTTAGTAGCATTTCTTATTCAATTTCGGGTGCGAATTGAGATTCTTTTAGCATAAATTCATCATATGTATCATTAAAAATCTATATTTATCCATAATTACATATCGATCCTTGCTGCTTTATTCGTTGATGACCAATTCTTGTGATGAGGGGCTAGATACTAGCCTGGAGGGTGATAGCCAAGCGGTGGTGGGATGTGATTCCAAACTTTGCTGCTACAATGTGTAGGTTGGTGGAGTTCCTTATATGTTGCTAAAATTTATGATAGCGGAGACTAGCGGATAGTCATGCGATATTTTGGAATAATATGAGGCAATGTTTGGGGGATAATTGTTTTGGGTAGATGGAGCATCGTCAAGTAGGTGATGATAACTGCTGACATTAGCTTATGCATGATTCACTAGAGTTCGAAGGTTTAAAAATCTTTTCGGAGAGGCTCTTAGAAAGTCAGGTCATAGAAAGGGGTGTTGGTTGGTACCATTGATGGTTTGGAGGGGATATTTGATATTTTATCTTGTTTTCACCGGTCTGAGAGGGTCTTCCTCTGGCATTTTATTGTTCTTTGGCAGGGATGCTAGGGTTTGGCTCCTTCTCTTTCGCTAATTATTGTCGTGCTTTCCACTTTTTTGTAAGGATATCGGATTTGATGTGGTCACATATTATATATGTAAGAGGTTTTATTCATGTCGTCCCCTGGTTTTTGAATTTCAAATCGGATCCTTCTTTAAGTAGGATTCTTTATCGTTTCAAGGTGTGCTTTCATCATATTTTAATTTGCCTCCCAGATTTTGGTCGCGCAATTATTGAATTGTATCTCCATGATTGTTATTATTAATTTCATGGAGGGATCGATTTCACCGGTCGCTTGTTTACTTATATTAGTCGAATCATATTAGTGTTCTTTCTGGTCTAAATCTATCATTGTTTTGTGATTGAGTGTTTGATTATTTATTTGTGTTTAGGTTTTTGGAAATAAATCTAAGGTATCTTTATACCCATTAGATTCACCAATTTGGTAACTATAAAATGTAGTAAAATAAAAGATGGAAAATTTTTAGATTTTATTGATAGGTTCTCTTCCATATATAATGGATATATTAATTATACATATTTATTACATCGTATTGATTCATCTACTATTTATACAAGACTAATGAATTAATTCATTAATATGTACGTATTTTTATTGTTAAAGCATAATTCTTGGGGCCTTTAATTATTAGTAATTGACTTGTAACTTCAGCCGGGCCGTGGGTTTGGCCATGAGGTTGAGTGATGACATCGGCCAGGACCATTGGCAAATGCTTCGGTTGATTGGAGCATTGTTAATTTTGAGATTTGGAAAAGTGGATTTAAAATCCACAATTATTAGATGTTATGTGAAAATGAAGCTCTTAAGTTCAACATCCACTTGTTAGTGTAACTCCAAGTATAAATTATTGTAGCATGAATGTATTCATAGTCATCTGAGATCAAAGAATCATCTTTGGCTTCCTATTTCAGATAATTATTACCTTTTCTTATGTTTGGGTATCTCCTATCTTCTTGTTTGAATATCTTCGTCTAGGATCGTCTCTTATATTTAATCCGAGACATCTATAATCACACTTAATAATTATCTTTTGTTAAGATATTTAGAGTTCGAAACCCTTTTTACTTTGGCCATCGTAAGGTATTCTTTTTCGTACATAATATTATCAACAAAGTGCTCATACGTTTTCATCAAAAAACTAAAGAGGATTATTTCTTGATGATTATCTTCTACATTGACGTCAACTACATTCAGATCAAGGATGGTTCAATTGAAATCATCCAAGTGTCTTCGGGATTTCCTTCCGCTATCTATTGTCAGTGTATACAGTTGTTTCTTGAGATACATCATGTTTGCTATGGACTTTTTCATCTAAATGGCTTCTAATATATTCATATCATTATCGTCATCGGCGTCAATGATGTCTTTAGAATTCTCATTAATGGTAACACCCAACTTTTTATGTACTAGGAAAGCTTGAATCTTAATTTTTTAGAGCTTAAAATTATTATTTTCATAAAATATTTCAAGATCGGACTGCAAGGAACTCATCTTGGTAACTTTCCTTGGTTTATAAGTGAGACTTAAATCTATAACCTTAAGATCCAAAAATAAAACTTATATTTTCTTTATGTATATACTACCTATTAAAATTATTATTACATGTCATGCATGCTCACCGCACCCTTTTTGTATAAGTAACTGAGATTAGAACAACTCGTTCAGAATAATTACAATATAAAAGATTCAGCAATGGTTAAAGCTACAGAAGAGCTAGTCGAAGCTTTGTCATTGTCAGCTTAGCCTTTATTTTGAAAATGACTTGTGCAACAAGAAACATAGAGTAAACGATATTCTAATGTTCATTCTATTATACATCAAAACAAGCAACAAAAATAACATATAAAAAATCAGACATGACATGTTTAACATGGTTCGGATTCTGAAGAAATCACATATCCACGGGAAACAAACACATATTTTATATAAAAGTAGTTTACAAGAAGATTATCTAAAATAAAACTAACTCAACCACTCATCTTCTATTACAAAGCACCTTCGGTTTACAAAAGACACTATGGCTCTTCATAGTTTATATCGGTGTTTATCTCTTACCTGACTTATCTCCGTTAAACTAGATAAGGAATAGACTTTATCTCTGTAGCAATTTTTTAATCTTTATCACAAATAACTTCAATATTCTCTTCCATTATATATATATTTAAGAACTATGAGGAACAAAATATGTCAGATTCACATTAGCAGTTTAAGTACACAACCAAAATGGTAATGGTAGCATTTACTCTCACATAAATAACAAACTATGCATCATTTCCTAACGTCTGTTGCATGCACTATAGTTTTTCTCTTCAATATAAACTCGTGATTATCTATTCATTTCAGAATCTTCCCTCACAAGTGATGAAGCTCTTTTTGGGAACAAATAAGCACATCCAAAAAATTTAAACAACATGTTCTCGCACCTTCGGTCCAGCAGATGATCAACCTGCACATTTGATTCCCGCAACATAACATTTGTTTCCGACTAAACTCATCATTAAGTCTCAGGAAATATCTTTACACCTAAGTCTTTGGTTGAGCTTCGACAATATAAGAAAATCACAATAACAATCTTTAAATTATCAACTTACTAATCTTTGGGTCTTAAATTTTCGACTGAAATTTCAAAATCACCTCTACGGTATCATATCACGTTCTTTTGACCTTCAGTTTAGATTCTTTGGTACCAAGGTTGTATGGCTCATACAGTCCCTTTTAAATTCTAACTTAGTATGTTTTGTGTTTGATTGCAGTTGTCATCTTTCCCTTTTGGCTTGAAGTTCTTTTGCTCGCCTTCTATCGCAGTTGTTTTGTCTCTATGTTCATATAGATCTTAGAACCTGCGTTTTACTTTGTTGTATTTGTTTTGCATAATTTGGATCGAACGTTTCGGTCTTGGAGCTCTTGCTTTGCTTGATTGTACATATTCGACCAAGTATTTCTTTTTCTTTCAATTTCTTTATTTCACGACTCTTAGTGCCACTCTTCTGGGTATACCCAAGTATTTGTAAGAATCACTTTTATTTTTATGTAATATATTTTCAACCAAAATAAAATTAGAAACGACCTTTAAAAATATAAGAAGTACCTGGAAAATCTGAAATGGTTCTTCCACCAGATTTTGTTAAGGTGATTCTATAAATGAAACATCAATACAGATCAAGTTTAAACTAAATCATAGTAAAAAATATTATGTGCTGAAACCTCTACTTCCATCATCGTTTGAGACCTTTACTTTCATCAACTTTCGAAACCCAGGTGTCGAAACTCATCGTTCATGGATTATATTCTAGGTCTCACCTAAAAAGGATTAAAAAGCTCAAACGGTCGACAAAAAATTGAAATTTGATTTTGCATCCTTGAAAAAAGATTTATGACACTATTTTTGGAGCTTCTAGTTTCAGTCGGTGATTTTTGAATAATTCTTCTGTTTGAAGTCATTTTAGTTTTAATAACGTTTTAGTTTGTTGATTAAAAAAAGTAGTTTGTTTTAATGAAGACTTATAATTTAAGACTCATCTAATAAACCTATTACGGGTAAAGGCCCAAAAATGTTTTAGAGACATGATACCTAGAATATCATTCTCTATCAAATCGAGCAAACACACATTCTCTTTCTTTTATTTTTTTAATTTAAAAGATTCATATCTCTTAAGCCGTAACTCGAAAATACCATTGGTCTTCTTATTTTAAGACAAACAACACTAGTACCACTTATGATATTTTTTTATTTTTAAAAAATATATTTACACAGGTTTCTCATTATATGGTTTCACAACTATCATTGTGGATCTGGTTTCACATCTAGCATCTATCATAGTGGGTCTGAATTCACATCTAGTAATACAAAATTTAAACAAGTTTCACATCTAGCAAAAATAAGGTTTTGCATCTTCTTCGTTTACACTATAAATTTCAAATAATTAAAGTCTGTATCTTTTAAACCGTAACTCGGGAAAAAAATTCAAAAATACCATTGATTTTTTTTAAGACAAACAAAACTAGATCCATTAATGATATATTTTGAATTTGTTTTAAAAAACTATATTTTACACTCGTTTCTCATTACCTGGTTTTGCATCTATCATATGTTTGGTTTCGCATCTATCATAGTGGGTCTGGTTTTGCATTGATCATAGTGGGTCTGATTTCGCATCTATTATAGTATGCTTGGTTTCGCATCTATTATAGTATGCTTGGTTTCGCATCTATTATAATGCGCCTGGTTTCACATCTAGCACTACAAAATTTAAACACGTTTCGTATCTATAAAAAAAACAAGGTTTCACATCTTCTTCAAAAGAATCGTCTTCTTCGTTTACAGTGTAAACTTAAAAATTTAAAGTTCGTATCTTTTGAATGGTCACTCGGAAGAAAATTGAAAATAGTATTGGTTTTATTTTTTTAAGACTAACAAAATTAGATACATTCATGATATGTTTTAAATTTGTTTTAAAAAATATATATTTACAATGGTTCCTCATTACCTTATCTGGTTCCGCATCTATTATATGTGTGATTTTGCATGTAGCATTTAGAATCTTACAGAAAATAACCATGTTTTGTATCTACCAGTACAGACAATAAACTTGTTTCACATCTCGTAATATAATGAATAGACGTGTTTCACATCTTCAAAAACTTCATCTTTTTCGTTAAAGCTTGAACTGGTTCTCGGACCAAATTTTCTAAAAACACAAAAAATGATAAAAAAAAAATATTACTGCAATACAACAATTCAACTACAAAATCAAAGAAATATTCGATGAATTCCAAAATATGATAAAAAGAAAAATCTAGTAACCTATTTCAAAATAAAAAAGAAACGAGTTAACTAAACAACCAAATCGACTTACATAAACAACTAAATAGAAATTCAAAATCAAATGTTGTAATCATATAAAAACACAATTAAAATCATACGAAAACAAAAATAAGTTTTGCGTCACTTAAAATAGAACGAAAAAGAAAAACAGAAAAAAAAAACTTGAGTTAGAAAATATGTAGACTTTTATATAATTAACTAGGCTTAAATCAGGAAATAGTCCCTCGACTATCACGTTTTCTTTCATTTAGTCCATCGACTAAAAAATCACCGGTGAGGGTCCCTCGACTATCCCATTTTCTTTATTTTAGTCCTTCGACTTTAAAATCACCGGTGAGGGTCCTTGGACTTTGCAAAAATCTATAAATTTAGTCTCTGCTTTGGGTTTTTTTCTTAGATTCAGGGACTAAATTTATAGATTTTTCAAAGTCCATAGACCCTCACCGGTGATTTTAAAGTCGAAGGACTAAAATAAAGAAAATGAAATAGTCAAGGGACCCTCACCGGTGATTTTTTAATCGAGGGACTAAATGAAAAAAAACATGATAATCGAAGAACTATTTCCTGATTTAAGCCTAATTAACTAACACCCCTAAAGTATTAGTGAGCCTTAAACTGTAAATATTTAAGTTAGTGTATCTTTCTCAAAAGATGCATGAAAATATAGTCAATGAATAATACTATAAGATATAGGTCTTAACGGGTACTAAAAACTGCTTAAAATATATACGTTTTTTATAAAATAAAAATAACATATAATTAGCGGAACTTACGGGATTTCGTTTTAGGCGGTTTGGAATCAACAATTAATCCAATAAGAGAGAGTATGTGTGATGGGAATTGGCCCGGGAAACGAAGACCGCCGGGATGAAGTGTCAAACAGACTTACGACTCTAATGCTTTCAGTCTAAGAATAAATACAATTCTAGTGAAAGCAAATTCGCGTCAACTCATTCTACTTAATCTTTAGTTTTTATATCACAATACGATTTATATTATTTTGTTCTTGGTTCCTAAGTCAATTTTTTAAAATACATAATTGATTTGCAAGAGTTTGCAACACGAGTTCTTAGCATCGAACAATTTTAAATTATACATATGTATGATTATCACCGTAATTGTACTATAATATTGAATCAACGCATGAAAATTAAAAATATTAGTTTAAGTTAATTTTAGATACATTAAATATAATAAAATGGGTATTATATTTATAAATGTTTTTGTTTGAATTTTATAAAAAATATATTAAAATAATTTATTTCTAATTATGGATGATTAAATGAATTTAATTTATGTTCGATGTTTAATAAAATATTTTTTCCATTTATTTTTTAATTGATGACCTGTTGGAATCTTATTTTGGTTTAAAATAAGATTATAGCTTCATCTGCATGTACCTTCTCTATATATGTTTAGCAAAAAAATTATAAACAAAAATTAAGTAAAAAATGGTTCAAACAAGAGAATTAGCACAAAATTCTTCCTTAAAAATATTAAAGACTGTATTTTGAGAAACAAAATTATATTTATCTCCAACGATAACAGAGACTTCATCATTTCTCCGAACAGGTGATAAGTGTCTTAGTCAACTATTTTTTAAACATTTTTTACACTAACTCTCCCCCGATATCTTCATCTCACTAGACTTTCCTCGCTTATTATGTAAAAACTAACCCACACGATAAGATTTCAATGGTTTATCTTGTTACTTGCGCATAAACTAAAAGCACTACTTTTGTATCAAAAGTAATAAATCTTCGGGACTCGATGGCTTCAACACAGATTTTTTTCAGGCATTCATATAATATTATATGTAAAAATATAAGTGATGCAAAAATATATGTGATGAGATCTTAATGTTCTTTAATACTAGACGTCTTGAGCCCTCATGAAATGCTACCACTTTTCCATTATGGTTAAGAATGATTTTTTTTCTCTGAGGATTTTACACCAATTGCATGTTGCAATGTGGTCTATAAGATTATCTTCAAGATCATGAACGACATGATCGATGACCTATTTTCTTATCTGATTGATGAATCTCAATCAACTTTTGTGGCTAGAATAAAAGAATTGACAACATCATCCTCTCTTAGGAGTTTTTATGGGGTTATTAATTAATTTTAAGGGTCTGATGGTTGATCTTAAAAATCAACCTTATGAAAGACTTTGACAAAGTTTGCTCACACCTTATTGTCGACATCTTGGTCGTCATGAATTTTATGTACCAGATGATCACTTGGATTATTCAATGTATCTTCGTTCTATCATATTAATATAAAAGAAGATCCTAACGGAGTATTCAAAGGCAGAAAGGGACTTAGACAATGTGATCATGTTCCCCCTTTCATATTTATCCTTGTCATTTAATTTCTTTTTGTTCTCTCAAAGAGAAGCGCAATCATCCAAACTTCAAATTATACTGAAAGTGTGATAAGCTTAAGATTGTCAACCTCTATTTCACGGATGACCTGATAATTTTTTGTCGTGTTATATTTGATATAGACGTAAATATTCGAAGAGTAAATCGGACTAAAGACAACATTATTCTATTTTTAATTTTATTTTATATATACATATGTGTGTGTGTGTGTTTTTTTATTTGGGCTGATGGGCTTTCAAATTATTGGGCTTGGCCCATGACATTGGTTCGGTCCATTAGTCTTATAGGTTGTTTTAGCCTATAAAAAGGTTTTTAGAATCATTTAATAAATGATGAGCATTAGCTATTAAATATGACCTTCTCTCTCTAAATCTATAATTAAACAACTCTTTTATCTCTCTAACCCCCATCAAACATTAATTACTTCATGCTATTTTATCAAAAAAACCTTTCAGATTAATTTGATCTACACCAAATTACGACCATAGTGGGAGGGATTCAATAAGGTACTCGAATAGAAAAATCCAAAACCTAACTTACAAAATTTTCCTTCAAAACCCTTTGAAAGATGGATCATAAAATACAAGTAGATCCAACCCTAGAGGATGATGGAGTCAGGATTGGAAAATAACATGTCCAAACTCCATATTTAAATGATGAAAATGAAGAAATATTTCTTATGCGACAAAAATGATACCAATTACGAGGAGAAATTGAGGCATTGAAAGCCATAAGACAAGATGACAGGGATCTTGTGGGGAAGATTATATCATAATATTAAAAGTACGATAGGCTAGATAATAATCCTCAACATAGCCCGAGAGGCACTAAATGAACCAGTCTTTTAAAACCCATCAAGCCTCTCTAAAACTATAAAAGCAATAATTGTTCTAGTCTTTGAAGTCCAGTAAGGGTTCAACTTTGAAGTCATATATTTCCCCGTCTTCCTAGAGCAATGATCATTATCATAAGAAAAAAAGGAAAGTCACTTAGAAAATCATCGATAAAAAAAATACTCGAATCGACATCACAAATCGAGTGAACAAGATTCTTGAGCCACGCTATAAAATCACCCAAACAAGCTATAAAATCACCCAAACAAATCGAATAATATAATGAGTTCAATTAAGATTTGGAGAACTTGAATCATGACCCAAATCGAGGTCGACTCATGGTGATAAAAGAGAAAAAAGAAGAGTCGTTGAGTTATGCCACTTTTTTCGAATCATTGACTATATTCGGGGGATACTGTATCAACCCCTTTGAGT
The DNA here is from genome assembly GCA_036936605.1 of Limnanthes douglasii subsp. nivea. NCBI lineage: Eukaryota > Viridiplantae > Streptophyta > Magnoliopsida > Brassicales > Limnanthaceae > Limnanthes > Limnanthes douglasii. Next base: position 1,809,948 of record JAUPFV010000001.1, read on the forward strand.
AGTTCTCGAAAGAGGCATGTAGTGAGCTTAGTTAATCAATTAGAAGAAAACTGCCAACCCATCTGTATCAAAATCTAACCTCGTTTTTGTATTTGAATGAATAAAAATCCAGAGGATTTTGATCAATACATGTAGCTTAGGTAGGGTACTTGCAAACATTATTTTCCATAAACTATCTATTCGATCCAATGGAGGACCTGTTATATGGAAACGAAGAGTATTTTCTGTGGAAACAATTTAGGCAATTGTTAGATCGATTTACCAAAGTTGGGCATATTCGGGAGTCTTAGTATCCTTTATGGAGTACTAATCCGGTACTTGTAAAGAAAAATAATGGGAAATGGCGTATGTGTATTGATATCATGGATCTGAATAAGGCATGTCTGAAGGACCCAATCCATGTCCCCCAAATAGATCAACTGATAGACTCTACTTCATGTAACAAGTTGTTATCTTTTATAGATGCATTTGTTGGGAACAACCAGATATAAATGAATATGAATGATCAAGATCACATAACATTTATAACAGACCTAAGGCTCCACTACTATAAGGTAATACCTTTCGGTTTAAAGAATGTTGGGGATAACTATCAGCGTCTTGTGAATAAGGCTTTTGCTAGCCATATTGGGAGAAATGTTGAAGTATACATAAATGACATGTTAATAAATAAGTTTTGAGATATGGATCATTTATCTGATCTTCAAGGAAAACTTCTCCAAATCGAAAGTTATCAATTTAAAGTTAAACTCTGAGAAGTGTACCTTCGGATTAAGGTTCATAAATATTTCGGGGTACATAATAAGTGAAAAATAAATTCAATATATATATATATATATATATATATATATATATATATATATATATATATATATATATATATTCATAAATAAATTATATATATGATATTATATTTATATATGGTGATATAATTAAATATATAAATATATATTATTATTGTAAATCAATATATTTATTTATGTTCTCTCTCCATTCCTTAATGATTAATATTTTAAGAAGAAAAATCAGTTCTAAATTAAGTGTCTTTCCCTTCTTCTTTTTGTGTGAAAAAAATAAAATAAAATAAAGGTGTCCATACAAGTATCTAGGGCATACCTCGAGATACAATCGACATAAGGAGATCAATAAACAGGACTGCTAAATCAAACAAAGTAGGAATGGTAGATTTAGAAGAGATAAACTAGAATAACTAAAACAACGCAACAACGGCCAATCGAGTCGACATATAGAACTCCAAAGAAGTGATGGAGGGTGAAACGTAGCAAAAGCCATAAGGGATAAAACCCTAAAGGGATAAAACCCTAAATTTTTTTATTAATCAAAAACAACTCCCTTAACAATGAATAGGAGATAGGTTTATATAGAGTTCAAACAAAACCCTAAAACTAAAAAAATAGGAAAATTACAAAAATACCCTAAAGTACTAAAAGTGCGAAAAAAAGAGGATAGATGAGCTCGAATGCCCAAAAAAGCCCATAGCTCACGAGCAAATCTCGTGACTTGCGTTCGTGACGTCGTTTCCTTCGAAACAAGGTGCTGTGGGTCAAAATCTGACACCGGAGCTCCAAACTGTCAATTCACCGGACTGTCTGCATCATTCCCGCCGGGAAGAGAAGATTCGTCCTCGAATCAGAACCGGTCTCCCCATCAGAAGAGTCGTCTGGGTAAGGAATCGCTGACGAAGATGCTGGAGTCGCTGGTAGAGTTCCCGCTCGAAGGTGTAAGAAAGGAAAGCCTTGCGGGTTTTTCTTTTGAATTTATCCCAGCTGCGGACTTTATCCTTGCCTTCACGCGCGCGGTTCTGCTTTACCTGCTGCCACCAAGCCTGTGCCCTACCGTGTAGGTGGATGGTGACTAATGCGACCCTTCTCTCTTCCGGAACTTCCTTGAAGTCCAAGACTTCCTCGATCTCGGATAACCAATCGATAAGTGCCTCTGCCTTAAGGCTGCCATCAAAATCCGGGACGTCTATCTTGAAGCCAAGCTCCCAGCGCCGGTCGTGGGAAGAATTCTGGTCGATCCTCTCTCCAAAAGGGTTAACCATACCTTCAACCTCCGTGCCTTGTTGCCTGGCGGTAAGAACAACCATCTGCCGGGTAAGATCGGCTACCTGCCGGCGTAGGTCAGCATCTTCACGATCATCTACATCACTCGTATCTCGAGTCACTCTAGTGCTACTGCGACGGCTGAATCTTCCTCTCACCATCTCGCAGGACTGCCTGGCTCTGATACCACTATGATGGAGAGTGAAACGTAGCAGAAGCCATAAGGGATAAAACCCTAAAGGGATAAAACCCTAATTTTTTTTATTAATCAAAAACAACTCCCTTAACAATGAATAGGAGATAGGTTTATATAGAGTTCAAACAAAACCCTAAAACTAAAAAAATAGGAATATTACAAAAATACCCTAAAGTACTAAAAGTGCGAAAAAAAGAGGATAGATGAGCCCGAATGCCCAAAAAAGCCCATAGCTCACGAGCAAAGCTCGTGACTTGCGTCCGTGACGTCGTTTCCTTCGAAACAAGGTGCTGTGGGTCAAAATCTGACACCGGAGCTCCAAACTGTCAATTCACCGGACTGTGTGCATCAAGAAGTCCACAGCAATGGAAGTCAACGAAGTAGATCGAGGAGGAGGGGACCTGCAAATAAAGTAGAAGAATAAATCAATAAGACAAGCAGTTACATTGGCCATCAAATCTTGGTACCATGGACTTTGAAACGAAGATCAGAGAAGATTTGGTGAGAAACCAGAGAGGCATTGGCCGGTGGGGAACAAAAAATTCTTGAGTTCCTCTCCTTCCATACGTGGTAAACAACCGCGCCAAAGCAAGAGCACCAAATATGAAGATTTCGAGAGTGAGACCAGTTTGATGCCTCACAGACCCAAGATTGTCAGCATGAAGCAGAAAAATGGAAATCCAATTTTGAACTGGCATAGGTCCAAATAATCTGAGTGAAACTACAGTCAAAGAGGAGATGAACAATAGTTTCAGAAGCAGATTTGCATAAGGCACGAGCAGGTAGGGTATTGATACCCCAGCTGAGAAGCTTATCGCTGGTAGAAAATTTGCCCAGGATAATATAAACAATTAACAACTATGGTATATACAATCTAGAGTCATAGGAATAACAAGCCATAAAATAAAAGAGTGACGAGGAATATTAAATTTATTCCATACTAACCTAGCCCACGAATAGCGTTATAGGTATCATTGATTGTGAAGTTATTGCAGACAGCCTTCGCAATCCAAAAAGAAACATCAAGGGAGTTGATGTTAGGAGGGGGCAGAGTGACGATGAGGTTGTTGATCTCTAGAAGTTTAGAACGACTTCTAGCTCCAGCTGATCTGATGTTTGAAGGCCAATTTCAATGACCATCGAGGATGATATTCAAAACTTTGAGGTTATTTCCTTGATGATATTGGTAACATTAAGTATTCATTACCAATTAAATTTATTTGTTAATTTTCTTCTTATAAAAAAATATAAATTTTATTATTTTGGACCAATCAAATTTATTTTTTGTCTTATACATAATAAAAATAATAATTGATTTTCTGTAACCTTTTTAATACTAAATATATTATATATGTGAGTTCCTAGATTTTAATTGTTTCCACTAAAATAAAATCTATTATTATTCTTTAATACTAAATATATTATTTACTTGGGTTTCTACATCCTACAAAAATTCAGTAACTCCACTCGCTTTACCCACGTAACTATATCAATTATTTTTATTTATTTAATAAATTTTAAAAAGAAAAATTATATTCAATGTTAAAATTTATTTCAAAAGTCGATATTGAACAAAAAAAACTCTTTTTTTCTTTTAAATTCTTAAAATGCGCATTCTTTTTAATCCAAGTCTCCGATGCAGATTATGTTACACACACGCAATGGGTGGCCAGCATTTTTCACCTATTCAAATTATGTTATGTACATGATGGGTTGCCCAACAATTTTCATTCACTGTATACCATTATGGTCTTGATCGGAGTGTCCCGTCCATAAATGACATATATAGTACGTACTCAGCGGTCCAGGTCCACTGTTATAGATTTTGTTAGGTCAGTCAACGTACTTCCTCTAGAGGGGAGTAGTTTCAACATTTTTATTTTATTTTAAAGTAAGTATCCAATATAAAATTTTCACCTATTTTACTTTTGAATCTTTTGTTTTGTATTGTTTTCCATGATGGTGGATAAGTAAGTTTAATAACTACTCCTTATAAAATTTAAATTAATTATTATATTTTTTATAATATAAAATGAATAATTTGTTGGTCCTAATTTAATTTCAAATACATTAAATGGTAAAACTTCTAAAAATATATTTAATGATGAATTTGTTTTGCTTTTTAGATAGTAATTACAATTTTGTTGGGCACATTGAAGTTTTTTATTGCAGAAATTAGAACACTATTGGAAGGTCTGATTATCTATAGACAAAACGAATGGTTTGAAATCGCTGTTGAATCTGATAGTATGGTTCTTATCAATCTTCTTGCCGATGGAAATGCAGTTTGGTATTTAGAGTCTACAATTTCTCTGTGTAGAAATCTTATTCATTCCAAGATGGCAATTCGACATATCTCTAGAACTCAAAATCAAGCCTTCGACTAGATTGCGAAGTGGACACTCAACTGCAAGCAAAATCAAAAGTTTCAGGGTTCCAATGCTCCTAACGAATTGATGGCGATAGTACTATTAGAAGGTCTAGGTGTGGGCTACATCTCTTTGGATTAAGATGATTCCTCTTAGTTCATGTTGAAGATCAATTTGTGTAAAGGAGATTGTGTGGCTATCGGAGTTATGATTTAGTTGTCGGGAAGAAGTTGCTTCATTTCCTCCAAACTTGAAGATTAAAGGTCCATGTTTTGGTATCGGAGTTTGACGCTTCTTTTCTTTTTTCAAGTCTTGGTATTAGGTCCTTCAGTTTGTAATAATTCTCTTTAGAGTACTCAAGTGTGTAAATTGTTCAATTTGGTAATAAAATTTTCTTGCATAAAAAAAAGGGTGGATAAGCTCGATCATTTATCCTACATTGTTTAGACAGAAAATAATATACAATAATTAAATGGATGAAATATTTTAACTAATTTGGAGTCTTTTAGGAGTCAACTAAAAACAAAACCCAAAACCGATAATATCACATTAGTAGCTAATAATTAGATTTTAGTGATAATTACTAATTAGATTCTCCCACTAAATATTGTTTTCAATAATATATTTACTAATTAAATTCTCCCACTAAACTTGATTTACAATAATATTTAAATTCTTATAGTTATTGATTCATATTATTATAACTTTATCATTCTTATTTATTATTTAACCTCAAATTATAGATTTATATTTGTTTATTTGAATTATATAAAATTGTTTATTTATTTATATTTATTTTGATTTAAAAAATGTACATGTTATTTTTATTTTTAAATTAAAAAATAAAATCAAATATAAGATTGATTTAGATCGGATCTCATTCTGCCTAACCATCCAAATAGTCAAAATTGAACTAAAAAATATTAAACTCGCAACAAGATGGACCAAACTAGGATTAAAATAAAAAAAGTCGAACCAAAAATGGATCAGCAAATCTAATCCGAATCCGACCCATTACCATCTTTAAACCTAAACCAGTATATCTTTTAATAATTAAAAATAGAATAATCAAACAATTTGAAAATCGTTATATTTATAAAAGTTGGGAATAATCAAGAAACTTAAATATTATTATTTATAAAAGTTGGGAAGTTTAGCGTCTGTGCTTGTTGGTCCGGAGAGAAGAAGATTCTCATCCAGATCACAGGATCGACTCTCTCCAAGACAATGACAAAGGGGTGAAGAAAAGCAAAGGAAGGTGATGATTATAGTAATAATCACTACTAGAAATAGTAGTTTTTACGACGAATTTTTTTTGTCGTAAAAACTATTAATTTGTCTCAGCAAGTTTGTTCAGACAAAAAGTTTGTCGCAAACAATTCGCTGCAACAGTACCCTCGCAGTAGGTGTTATGCGACAAATTTATTATTTCGACGCTACAGAAGTTATTTAAAGTGATGAACTATATTTTTCACAAAATGTACTATAAGGCGACCAACGTTGTTCGTCGCTAAATTTTTTTTGTCGCAACTGACTTGTTTTTTGAGAAACAAAATTTGTCGCACAAAAATACTTTTTGTTACAAAATCATTTTTTCGCAGCTGATTTTTTTTAGTGACAGAATTATTTTTTCACAACTTACTTTGTTTTTGTGACAAAATCGTTTTTTCGCAACTGGTTTTTTTTGTGACGAAATCATTTTCTCACAATTTAATTTTTTTGTGACGAAAACATTTTTCCGCAACTGAATTTTTTTGTGATGAAATCATTTTTTCACAATTGATATTTTTTGTGACGAAATCATTTTCTCACAACTGTATTTTTTTTGTGACAACATCATTTTACACAATAAATTCTAAACTTTTTTGTGAGGAAATCATTTTTACACCGCTGAACTTTTTTGTGACGAAATTATTTTTACGCAACTGAATTTTTATTTGTGACAAAATCAATTTTTCACATTTTTTCGCTACTTTAAATTTTTAGAATCAATTTTTAATTTTGTCAAATAAATGAGGGATCCTATTTTTTTTCCGAAAATCATACCAAATTTTATAAATAAATACATATATCATATTAATTTAATTAATTAAAATAAATTGAATAAATATACTAAAAAACATAATATAGAATATATTATAAATTAAAAATAATAACAATTAAAATCAAATACAAACCAAATCAAGACATAAATAATAGTAGTTTTAAACAAATTTAAAATTTGAGTCTAAATATTTCTAGAAAGGAAATGCAACATAAGATAATCTATTTTTTCTGCATAAATAGCATCTCGTTTGCCTTGATCTCCGCGAGCTTCTTTTAATTGGACTTCCAAACTATGCACTTTATCATTCCAATATTCAGCTTCTAAAATTGATGCTTGAGCGGATAAACCATCTTGCGAACCACAATGACGCTCGTATGCTCTTCCCAATCCTCGCATTTTTGTTGTTTTTAACATCCGATGTTTTCCTCTTCTTTTTTTACCTGTATTAAATATTAAAAATTAAAAGCATGAAAGTGCTTAAAATATAATAATAAGAATAAAATATTAACTAAATATTTTAATAAATAATTTTTTTCTTTTCTTCATATCATATGCCTATTTTAAAACCAAAAGACTGAAAATAATACAGACCACTCCCAATAAACAATTAATTAAGTTTTTTTTAAAAAAAAATTGGAAAAAAAACAGAATACATATTGAAAAACAGAATTTTGTTTTCCAATTTTAACCCAATTAAACAATTACTTAATTTTTTTTTTAATTTGAAAAAAATAGAATGACTCCAAAACAGATTATATTTTATATTTCCGTAATAAAAAATTGATTAAGTTTTTTTTTCAATTTGACAGCCATAAACAATTAATTAATTATTATTTTTAATTCATTCTTTTGGTCTTAAAATATTTCTTAGAACAGATAACCACGTTAAAATTTCAAAAAGAACCTCTAACTGATCATTTACCGCAACAATCCTAAACCTGTCAACACAGCTTTATGATGCCTTTACATATATAGATAATTGAAAAGATGAATATATACCATTGACAAATCTCCTTAAACCTTAAAAGATTGTTTACTAGTATCAAAGCGATAAAGTTTGTTTTATTTTCTCCAGCAATCATTATTTTCCGAAAAAATGACGAAACATAATTTGCTAAAGGACAAAGATAGAATTGAACATAAAGAAAACTCTTTGACTAAATCAAAAACATGCCCAAGCGGCATTGACAAGATACTTTTTCTTTAATATTGGTTTTACTGTTGATTGCTGGTGAGAATGATTTTGTTAACTTAAGAATTGAACAGATGATAAGTAGACGTGTATTTTCATATATGTAAAATATTATTATCATTAGTGACTCAAACCCCACACCAAAGTTCAGCCATATCTAATCCGAAAAGATCCAGTAGAGCAAAAAATTATATTAGAATATTAAAAAAAAACCTAAATCAAATTACAACATAGAAATACTATTATACGTACCGCTTTCTTCTTCTTGCACTCATAGGTCGAATTGACATTTATACGTTTTTCTACTTAATCCTCTAGTTTTTCTACTTAATTCTGTGTCTGACTTATTTCTAGAAGTGACTCATAAAACAAGAATAGATGCGGAGGCAGTAACTTCCATTTACAGCCATACTCCTTAAAACGTGGTGGATGGAAGTTATGACTTAATAAATATAAATATTTATCCATCAATAATTATATCACCAATATCACCGTCCCAAATTACTTTTGGCGGTATCAAATATTTGCCACTCTTCATTTACTTTTGCCGGTATCAAATATTTGCCACTATTAATTTACTTTTGGCGGTATCAAATATTTGCCACTCTTAATGTAGTGTATCACGAATTTTACAGTCCCAAAGTTTACATTTTTTACTTAATTAAATAAAATACCTATTTATATAAATACTTTTATAAATTTATAAATATTTTTAAATTATTTTAAAAAAATTATAAAATTTCACGATATTTTAATTCTTATCCATTTTAAAATGTGATTTTAAATATATTTTCTACATTAGTGGTTAACAATTTGGTAAATTAGTGGTTGTATCTAATAAAAGATACTGTTAAATTTATTTTAAAAAATATCATAAAATATCAAGATATTTTAAATATTATTTATTTTAAAATATGAGTTTAAAGATATTTTTTTATGTTAGTTGTTAATAATTTGCTAAATTAGTGGTTTTATCTAATAAAAGATAATGTGAAATTTATTTTTAAAAAATATCATAAAATTTCAAGATACTTTAAATCTTATCTATTTTAGAATATGATTTTAAAGATATTTTTTTATGTTAGTTGTTAATAAATTGCTAAATTAGTGGTTTGATCTAATAAAAGATAATGTTAAATTTATTTTAAAAATATCATAAAATTTCACGATATTTTAAATTTTATCCATTTTAAAATATGATTTTAAATATATTTTCTACGTTAGTTGTTAACAATTTGGTAAATTAGTAGTTGTATCTAATAAAAGATAATGTTAAATTTATTTTCAAAAATATCATAAAATTCCAATAAATTTTAAATCTTATCTATTTTAAAAAATGAGTTTAAAGATATTTTCTTATGTTAGTTGTTAATAATTTTATTAATTAGTAGTTTTATCTAATAAAAAGATAATGTAAAATTCATTTTTAAAAGTATCATAAAATTCAAGATATTTTAAATCTTATCTATTTAAAAATATGAGTTTAAAGATATTTTATATGTTAGTTGTTAATAATTTGCTAAATTAGTGGTGATATCCGATAAAAGATAATGTTAATTTATTTTAAAAAATATCCTAAAATTTGAAGATATTTTAAATCCTATTCATTTTAAAATATTATTTTAAATATATTTTCTACATTAGTTGTTAACAATTTGGTAAATTAGTGGTTGTATCTTTATTATAATGTTAAATTTATTCTAAAAAATATTATAAAATTTCGAGATATTTTAAATCATATCTATTTTAAACTATGAGTGTAAAGATATTGTTTTACTTAATAATTTGCTAAATAAGTGGTTTTATCTAATAAAAGATAATCTAAAATTTATTTTTTTAAAATATCATAAAATTTCAAGATATTTCAAATCTTATCTATTTTAGAATATGATTTTAAAGATATTTGTGTTACGTTAGTTGTTAATAATTTGCTAAAGTAGTGGTTTTATCTAATAAAAGATAATGTTAAATTTATTTAAAAAAAATCATAAAATTTCAGGACATTTTAAATCTTATCCATTTTAAAATATGATTTTAAATATATTTTCTACATTATTTAGTTGTTAACAATTTGGTAAATTAGTGGTTGTATCTAATAAAAGATAATGTTAAATTTATTTTAAAAAAATATCATAAAATATTTTAATTTCTAAAGATATATTTTATGTTAGTTGTGAATAATTTACTAAATTAGTGGTTTTAATGTAATTGTTTTTTAAATATCATAAAATTTAAAGATATTTTAAATCTTATCTATTTTAGAATATGATTTTAAAGATATTTTTTTACGTTAGTTGTTAATAATTTGCTAAATTAGTAGTTTTATCTAATAAAAGATAATGTTAAATTTATTTTTAAAAAATATCATAAAATTTCGAAATATTTTAAATCTTATCTATTTTAGAATATGAGTTTAAAGATATTTTATAAGTTAGTTGTTAATAATTGGCTAAATTAGTGGGGGTATCCAATAAAATATTTTAATTTCTAAAGGTATGGAATAAGGGCCTACAAAGTAGGTCCATGTACTTAACTCGATTTGCTCTAATGGCTCATTGGAAACAAAGGCGTAAATTAATATTTAATAAATTTATATATAAAATAATCGTAAAGTATAAAAAAGCTATTAATTCGATTTTTATATTTTAAATAATTTATTATATATTTAAGTGAATAGTTTAGATCCCGGTAACTAATTTAAATTGTTAAAAAATATTTAAATATTTTTGAATATTATATACTTATAAAATTTTATCAAATTTCTCAAATAATATCCCTACTTGTATTAAAAAAATCAATTAAATTCAAAAAAATTATTGTTCTGATAATATATATATATATATATATATATACTTTTTATACAAATAACTCATTTATATATTTGTATTAGATAATTATAAACAGGAATTTAGTTAATTTAAAAGCAATTATAAAAATTACTTAAATATAATATTAAATATGATTTTAGTATTTTTATAATTTTATATTAATTTGTTATTATTATAATATATATTAATTTGAACAAAAAGAAAGAGAATTAATTATAACTCATATTATAGATTTAAATTATAATATGATTTTAAAAATTAAGTAATTATATAAATTTAATATGTTAATGCATTAATTAAAGTATTAAAATAATAACAAATAAAAACTAGTATATTATTCATGTTTCAATCACTAAATATTATTAATTGATATTAAAATTTTAATAATGATATTATGGTCAAACAAAAATTCGATTGGTAAGGTTAAAATAGCTCAACTGAAATACAAGGCGTAGATTTTTGCAAAAATATTTGGTTTTACCTTTTCTCTATAACAACTTATTCATTAAATACTTATAAATAATGTCATATACTTAGTTGATTTGATGAGTTCTGTTTAAATGGTATTTTTCTTTAAGCCTATTTCTATCTTTTTCATATCCCTTTTTTAACTTTTTTTTATCCAGACCCTCAAATCTTCTCTCTAACGAAAGTTCACATATCGATCGATTCAAAGTTTTTCCTTCGTGCTTGTACTTATTTACTCCATTTAATTCCATTTTTTCAAGAATCAACTCGAAGAGGTACGTTCAAATTTTTAACTTTTTATAATCAATATATCTTTGTTTAACTTCTTATAATCAATATATCTTTATTTTTCTAGTCGTAATTCTTGGATAATTAGATTATGTTACAAATTAAATAATAAAAGTTTAAATTTTTAAATTTTTATAATCAATATATCTTTGTTTTTCTAGTCGAGTTGCTGGATTATGTTACAAATTATTCAAAATTATTCAATGAAAATTTAAAATTGGTAATATTTCACTTTGTGTGGCAAATTTCAAGTTCATGTTAAATTTGTTTAATTTGTGAAATAATGATGAAATAAATATATATTTTTACGACTCAAATATATTTTTTACGATTGATTTTTGTGTTTGTTTTCTTTTATAGGTAATTTGGAAAATGAACAAAGATTGGATCAAACTTTCAAACCGTTGCACTAATATTTACATTAAAGGGATTTTTGAGTTTATCGAATTTGCTTCGAAAAATGCTCCGAGAGGTACAAGTATTAGATGTCCATGTCGTAATTGCAATAACTTTATTAGTCATTCTTTTGATGTCGTTGAATCTCATCTAATGACATAGGGTATGAGTTTTACATATGAAAAATGGATATATCATGGTGAATTAGAAGATAATGTTTCAAGCTCAATACATATTGATCATACACAACATAGCGATAATATAATAGATGAGAATGACGTGGTTAGAGATATTATAGACGATATTTATCTATATCCAAACACAAATGAATTAGAAGAAAATATAAGCATCCAAATGGATGATGGATATAACAAAAAATACAAGAAGCTTCTAGAAGATGTAGAACAAAAGTTATATCCAGGGCATAAAGAGTTTTCTGTTCTTACGGCAATTGTGAAGTTAATGCATGGCAAAGTAAAATTCCATATGTCAAATAGTTGTTTTGATTATTTCATTGGAGTATTTAAAAAAATGCTTCCTAAAGGGAACCTATTGCCTGAAAATCATTATAGAGCCCAAAAGATACTTAAAGATATAGGATTGGGTTATGAAAAAATCGATGCATGTCAATACAATTGTTGTTTGTTTTATAAAGAAAATGAAAAATTAGAAGAATGTCCTGTATGTGAGACCCCAAGATATAAAGCTGCAGCTGGAAAGAATAAGAAAAAAATACCAAATAAAGTGTTGCGCTATTTTCCAATAAAACAAAGACTTATGCGTCTTTACATGTCACGACACACTGCGAAAGAAATGAGATGGCATAAAGAAAAACGATTTAATGACGGTGTTATGAGACATCCGGCAAATGGAGAAGCATGGGCCTCATTTGATAAGTTATATCCTGATTTTTCAATTGATCCACAAAATATTAGATTAGGAATTGCAACAGATGGATTTAATCCATTCGAAAACCAAAACCTATCTTATAGTACTTGGCCGGTTGTTGTTGTTCCATATAACTTGCCACCTTGGTTGTGTATGAACAAAGAATTCACTATGTTGAGTTTACTCATTCCGGGGCCATATTATCAAGGGAAAGACATCAAGATATATCTCAAACCTTTAATTGATGACCTCAATGACCTATGGAAGATAGGTGTTGAAACTTATGATCGTTATACATGAACAATATTCAACATGCGCACTGCTGTTTTGTGGACTATAAGTGATTTTCCAGCCTATGGAATGGTGTCGTCGTGGTCCACGAAAGGATATCAAGCTTGTCCAGTATGTTTTGATGATGTAAATTCTAGCTGGCACAATGGAAAAGTTTGTTATTTAGGTCATCGTCGATGGCTACCATTAGATCATAATTGGCGGAAAGATAAAAAAGCTTTTGATGGTCATGAAGAAAGTGGAATAAAACCTAAAAAATGGTCAGGAGAATAGATACTTGCTTATTTAGATAAGTTAAAATTTGGACAAGTCGGGAATCATCCTGCTAATAAAGATCGAAAAATGCGTAGGTCATCTACACATCTTAATTGGACGGGTAAAAGTGTATTTTTTTAGCTTGAATATTGGTCGAAATTGAAATTACGTCACAACCTAGATGTAATGCATGTTGAGAAAAATGTTTGTGATAGTGTAGTTGGGACCGTATTAAATATTGATGGTAAATCAAAAGATACTTGGAAAGCCCGTCAAGATTTAGAAGCTATGGGCATAAGAAAAAATTTATGGCTAAAAAAAAGGCGACAAATTTCATATGGGACATCCTTCGTACACAGTCAAACCAATGGATAAAAAATTATTTTTAACATGACTTACATCTGTGAGATATCCACAAGGATATGCAGCAAATATATCCAAATGTGTAAAATTGGATGGTGGTAAAATTTCTGGTTTGAAAAGTCATGATTGTCATTTGTTGCTCCAACATCTACTTCCTATCGGAATTAGACCTTACTTAGGGCGCGATGTTGTAGAAACGATTATAATGTTGTCCAAATTTTTCTTTCAACTTTGCGCAAAAGAATTAAAAAAAGAAGATATCGTCCAACTTAAAGAAGACATTGTATACATTCTTTGTAGACTCGAGCGAATATTTCCTCCATCATTTTTTGATATTATGATACATCTTATGATACATTTGCCAGACGAGGCACTCCTTGGTGGTCCCGTTCAGTTTCGTTGGATGTATCCAATTGAAAGGTGATTAAATTTTTGTAACATATTGTTTTGTTTTGTTTTATTTTTAATCAACATGTTTTTAAAATATAATCTCTCATATGCAGGATACTTGGAACGTACAAAAAATATGTAACTAACAGAGCACATCCAGAAGGATCTATTGCTGAAGCTTACATATCAAATGAGTCTCTTACCTTTTGTGCAATGTATTTGAATACCGCATCTAATGTATCCAATGAAGAGAAGTCTCAAAATTTTGAAAGTGATAGTTCACCAAATAAATTATTGGTATTTAACCAAGATGTTAAACCATTTGGCGTCCATCCAACCCGTGAACAACTAAATAGTGAGAAGTTAATGCTGGCACATTGGTGTGTATTGAAAAATTGTGAAGAGATTACAAATTTAGTTCAAGGACATCTTGAAGATATTAAAAAAAACATCCTCGTAATTATTTGCAAAAACATCGTAAGGAGTTCCCAAATTGGTTCAGGACTTATGTAAGTATTTTTATTCTTTACATTTTTTTATATTGGATTATATTATATTTAATATTAATTTAAATAAAAAATGTTCGTTGTGTAGATTGAGAATCTTAGAGATGCTCAACATCCTGATTTCAGTGAAGATCTATATGCACTAGCCAGAGGTCCTTTATGTAGTGGACTTTATACCGGATGCATTATTAATGGTGCAATAAAATATTTGGCTGCTCGGCGAGATGATAATTTGACCACACAAAATAGTGGTGTAATGGTGGTTGGGGATGGTAATGGCACTCATTATTACGGAAAACTTTTAAATGTTATCACGTTATTTTACTTAGAGGGAAAACCAGTGGTTTTGTTTGAATGCCACTGGTATGACACGTCAATTCGACAAGATTATGGTTTTAGTTCGGTAAACACGGGAACATTTTGTTATGCTGATGACCCTTATGTTTTGGCAACAACGGCAACACAAGTAGTTTTTTTAGATGATCCCAAATTGGGTAGTGATTGGAAAATTGTTCAACGTTTGAACCACAGGAATATATGGAAGATGCCTACAGAAGGAAGTTACGTAAGTAACGAAAGTGAGTCGGCGTACCAAGAAGATTCATCTAGTTCTACCCCACTAACTAATTTTGTTAGATCGACTAATAATGTTGAAGAGCCGTTCGAGATAGATGATGTTTCTACAATAACATTTCCTATAAACGTTATAAATACACGACAATCATAAACACGAAAGGATTTCATTGACGATTTTGAAGAATCAAATTGTGAAGTAGAGTCAGAGCGAGAAAATAAAAGCAGTAGCAATTACGAAGACGAGTTACGAAGACGAGTCAACATATGATAACAATGATCATACTAGTTCAGATGATATTTAAAACAAACTCGGTTGTAATTCCATTGACATTTTTTCTTATATTTGACGTTTGATGCTTATTTACCTAAGCTACAAGTGGTTTTGTTTAATCGCTTATCATTAGCATATTTAGCATTATTATTTTTCCGACTATTTTATCTATAAATACCTTGCCTCATCTTCACTTATCTCTCAAATTACATCTAAAATTACATCTCACGCAAATATCTAGTTATTAAATCTCTCAAATCATATATCATACTCACACAAATATCTAGTTCCTAAATCCCTGAAATCACAAATCTATTTTTACATATCTAGTTCTCAAATCTCTCACACAAATATCTAATTCTTCAAATATTATGTTTATGTTTTTTTGTTAATTTAATTTTTTTAAACAATTAAAGATATTAATTGAGAAATCCTATAAAATTATAAAAATACATAACATTTGAAAATATCTTCTAACAATTTAAAAGATATATTATTTTAACTGTTAATTTAAATATCTAATAAACTATATAAAATATAAAAACTGGATTAATTTTTGTTTCCAATTATTTTATCTATAAATATATTAAATACCGACTTGCCCAATGGTTGTTAGTCACAGATAGGATATCCGATTTGCCAAATAGGATATCCTATTTAATATTATTTTTTTCCAACTATTTTATCTATAAATGCATTACCTAATCTTCACTTATCTCTCAAATCATATCTCACACAAATATCTACAAATTTCTAATTCTTAAATCTCTTGAATCATACATCTGTCACATAAATATCTAGTTCTTAAATCTGTCAACTCACAAATCTATTTCTCAAATCTCTCACACAAATATATAATATCTAGTTCTCCAAATATTATGTTTCCATTTTCTTTTATTTAATAAGTTTTTTAAACGTTTAAAAATATTAATTGAGAAATCCAATTAAATTATAAAAATATATAATATTTGAAAATATATTCTAATAATTTAAAAGATATATTCTAAATATCTATTAATAAACTTATTAGTTGCAAGATTTTAATTATTAATTTGAATATTTAGTAAAATATTTAAAATATAAAATTCATTTTTTTTTATAATTGTTTGATTATTTTATTTAGAAATATATTAAATACCAATTTGTCCAATGGTTTTTTTAGTTTTAACAATTAGTTTCTAAATATTTAATAATGATTTTACTAATTATTTTACTAGCCATAAACAACCACTAGAGAAAAAATAGGAATAAGAGAAAATATAAGAATAAAATTTTCAACTGTTATAAAATATTAAAAAAAATTAAGGGTAAGATTTTTTTAAAACTGCCAATAATTCTTTTTCTTTTACAAAATTAAAGAAGTTACAGATTTTTATATTTTTAAAGATAAGATTTTGAAACAGAATTTTATAGATAATATTTTGTAACAGTTTTTTTTAAATAGAGGATAATATCTTATTTTTATATTTTTAAAGATAAGATTTTGAAACAGAATTATATAGATAATATTTTGTAACAGTTCTTTTTAAATAGAGGATAATATTTTTTTTAAACTGCCCAAAAAATAGCGGAAAGTGTTTTTTAAAATATAAAAAAAGTTACGTATCTTTTTTTTACTTCAAAATTCATATCGATTTTAATTAAAATTATTATTGATATATATATATATATATATATATATGAATATTTATAATTTTCTTAGTTAATTAAAAAGTTTGGACAATTCAGTGTCTAAAATAATCATGTTCTAAAATATGGTTTTTATAAAAAATTAAATAAATAATTGTAGGATGAATGAAATTTAATATAATTTTTTTGGACCAACTATATATTATAGTGAAAAATTATGAACAAATTTCACTTCATTATAGCAACAAAGATTTGTAACAAAAAATTACCTATTTCGTGACAAAAATTACTTTTTTAGACGAATTATAATTTTATTGCAATAGATACACTTGTTCTCACAAGTGTATAAACTCTTGAGATAAACTATATTTTATCGTAAAAAGTAATAAAAATTCTTCACTACAAATAAATGTTTGGAGACACTTTAAAATGTGTCATAATACTAATTAAAATTTTATCGCAATAAATACATCTGTTCTTACGATTTTTTCGTCACAACAAGTTTGGTGTAGATTTGTGACAATTTTTTTTATTTTGTCACTAAATAAGTTATGTTGCTACAAAATCACGTGGTCGCTAAAATAATCCTCACAACATATATAACTTTTGTGATAAAGTATATTTCATTACAAAAAGTCATAGAAATTCGTCACTGGAGAAAAACTTTCAGAGACATTCTAAAATTTGTCACAATAAACTGTTTTAGCGACAAACATTTCGTGACAATTGTTACATCCCATATTTTTGTGACAAGTTATAATTTTGTCGCAATAAATATATCTCTTCTTACGAAATTTTTGTCACAACAAGTTTAGCGTATATGTTGTGACAATCCTTTTATTTTGTCACTATATAAAACATGTTGCTACAAAATCTGGTTGTCACTAAAATATTTCTCACAACAACTATATTTTTTAATAGTGAATATAATTATAATAAACATCACAAAAAATTAGAGGTATTCTAAAATACCTTATCTTTTTAAAAGTGATTGCCTAAAGTACAAAGAAATACAAAAAAGGAATGAGCAGAAAAAGAGCAATTGCATTTTTTTTAAAAGTGATTGCCTAAAGTACAAAGAAGTAGAAAACAAATGAGCAGAAAAGGAGCAATTGCATTTTGGAGACGGATTCGATAACCTAATTGTATGCAGTTTTGTAATTTTGTTTTTTCAAAAGTTTGTTAACCATAAAAAATACGCATTTGCGATTAAAAAAAATAGTTGTTTACGCTTAATTAATATTTATTTTCACGAAAACGATTTTGTATTTAGTTTTTTCAAACAAGTAAATTTATTTAGCAACTAAAGTCTAATTTCGTAACTATTTTCTTCTTATTTATGCAACATTATTGTATATAATTCTGCAACTCTATTTTTCTTACAAAAATTGCTAACTACAGACGTGTACATATTTTCACAACTACGAAAAAGTTAGTTATTTCACACCCAATTAACATTTATTTTTCACAAAATAAGTTTGTATGCTATTTTTTCACACAATGAGATTTATTTATCAACCGAATTTCTATATCTTCTTATTTTTGTAACACATGTATTCGTATGTCCGTAACTAAACAACAATTATTTTTTTACATTCAAATCACACGTAATCCTGCAACTAAACAATAGTTATTTTATTGCAATCCAATTATACGTAATATCGTAATTAAATAACAACTATAATTTTGTATCCAATTTACACATAATTTCGTAACTATTTTTTTTAATATATATCGTGGATCAAGTTTTGTTCGTCTTAAAAGAACAAAACTATTGGTATTTTCGGATATGTTTTTAAAGTTATAGTTTCGAAAATATGATATTTTTTGTAACAGAAAAACTAGAATAGAGAAAATAGTTATGGGTGTAAAGAAAGAACAAACAAAGAGAAAATATAAAGTTGACTAGGGTTTTATTATTTAGAAAGCTTGAGAATTATATAGAGTATATGCTCATATTTATAGATTTAATAAAGAGCTAATGGGTTTGGGCCTTATATCTCTAATACTCTCTCTCTCTCTCAAATTCACAATGCAACAGTTACAAGCATTGAGAGATTGTCACAAAGAAAACAAAACTGCGTTGTTGACTAAGACTTCGTGAAAAATATCATCAACCTATAAAGCTGATGGAACATATGGAAGCGAGATGGTGCCAATCTGAAGATGATGCCGAGTGAAGTGACAATCTATTTCAATGTGCTTTCTCCTCTAATGAAAAACAAAATTCTTTGCTATCTGCATGGAACTTTTGTTATCACAATGTAAGAAAATAAGTTTAGTAATGTTAACGCCTATATCTGCAAGAAGCCATCGTTACCAAACAATCTTAAATGTGGTCAATGCAATAGCACGGTAGTCAGCTTAGGTAGACGGTCTAGAAAACATTTGGTGTTTTTTGTTATCCATGAGATTAATGAATATCCAAGAAAAACACAGAAACCAACAGTAGATTTATGATCATGATGATCACTATCCCAGTCAATATCAATATATGCACGCAGTTCAAGTGAAGAGGTCGAAGGGAAAAAAATGTTCTGGAACTAAGTGCTACGAAGATATCTCAATATTCGAAGAACAACTCCCCAATGAGTCGTAGTTGGAGCAGTAAAAAATGACTAACCGCATGAACAACATAAGCTATATCTAGTCGAGTAACTATAAGATAGACTAAGCTCTCCGCGAGAGAACGATATAGAGTCGGGTCTGATAAAGGAACACCATCAGTCGGAGAATACTGAGCATTGGTTTTAAGAGGGGTATCTACCTTCCTATTATCAGAAAGTCGCGCTTGCTCGAATAAATCAGATATATATATTTTGTTTGACAAATAATATAACCTTTTGGAGATTGACCAATCTCAATACCTAAAAAATCCAAAATATTTCATTACAAACTGATAAGCCAAATCACATTTCAATGCCTCAATGCTATCAATATCATCACTCGTAATAATCTTATCATCTACATATATGGATTAAATAATTCATCATGCACTGGCAAGAAAACCAAGTGAAATACTAACCGTTAAAAATTCTCATGCACAACTGAGTATTACTTAAAGGTTATGTTTTCTTTGTTACAAGTAGATTTATCAATTATTAAAATCTAAGTTCACTGTGCAAATTGCTATAACTTTTTTTTGATTATTTCTATAGTTAAAACAATACCAAAGAACAAAAAAGCAAACCATGAAATCAATATCTTACCGTATAAGGTTTGATATATCATAAGACTAAATTATAAGTTACTATAAAAAAATAAGTAAATTCAGTGACCGAAATTCACTAATTTATAAAATTCAGTGATCAGCCAAACCTTGATACAATACTAATGAACTAATTACAAGAGGGATAAAATTAGACCTTGTCGCTTTTGAAATCAATACGGAAAACACAGCGCTAGAGACACAACGCGCGATCAGCACCACTGTATCTGATTGTGTATAATAACAACTGCTACGCTGCGATCACAAAGAAAAACGTAGTTACCATCACTTCAATTTCATATGAATTCTAAACACTAACCTGACGCAGAACACAATTGACATTATCGTTTTGGTTCTTTTTTCTCTAAACCTCCCAATACTCATAAAAAACAATGAACATAACGATGATTGAGGATAGGTCGTCAATTCCTCCGGTAATCTCTGCAGCATATAATCACTCTCTAACATGCCTTTCTGTATTTTCCAAACCTCCCGATATATCGGTTGTTACCTATATCGCGTCAGAATGAAGAAGTCAAAACCATAAGGCGTTTGTAGGTGTAACACATATCTCATTTGGTCTATTAATTGGTAATCCATGACAAAAATGCGTAGAATTATAATTAGAATTCAGATTAAATAGGTATATAGTTCCTTGACTATCCTATTTTCTTTTATTTAGTCCCTCGATTTTAAAGTTACCGGTAGGGGTCTCTATATTTAGCAAAATCTTTCACTTTAGTCTTTGATGCTTGGTTTCTTCTCAAATACAGCCAAGTGTCACCAAAGTCATTTTGAAAAGCGTTGCATAAATAGTCCTTCGACTTTAATTCCATTTTAACCCTTCAAAATCAATATACTTTTTAAATATTTTTTTATTTTTTTCTTTCTAATATAGTTTTTTACTCTAAATTTTTCTAAAAACAGAGTATCGCAAGTTTATGATAACTCTGTTTTTTTCCTTTCCCTCTCTATCTCACCATTGTTTTCTTACTTCTCTTATAAATACTTCTCGTAAGATCGCCTTCAAGATAACGAGGAAAATCAAAGTTTAAAGATTTCAGGAGATATTCTATGTTTTCGTACGACTATGAAAAGTATAAAGTCGACAATGAAGTTGGTCCTCTTAGTGAAAGACTCAAGGCTGTGTGGGAGACACGCAAAATAAAAGAATATTTTTTATAAAGAAAACTTCAAAGGATAAGCATGATAATAATGTAATAATAAGAGCTCTTGTAATTAATTTTAAATCTAAGGAAAAAGATCACAATTAGTCATATGTTAGATGTGTGAGACCCATTAAATGCACTATAAAAAGACACTTCCTCTCATTGGGAAATGTGATTTATTTTTAATGGATAAATACATTTTGCCAATTTCTCTCTCTCTCTCTCTATTAACTTATGTTTCTCTCTCTAGAATTTACTCCTCAAAACTTTACTTTATCAATAAAACTATTCTCTAAATAATATTTGCAACTATCATTGGCGTCATCTATGGGAAAAGATTGGTACCCAAAATTATTTTCCACAACCATTACTGTGATGTCAAATACTTTGAAAGAGTTGAACATGCAAGTCTGAGGGGAGCCAAATGTTGACAATAATCTTATAATTGAATAAATATTTGAGGGGCATCCTACCGGAGAAAATATGTGAGATGATCAACAACATGCTGATCATTATGTTGGAGAGATATTGGAAGAGTCTATTTTGGTAGCTCAAAAATTAAAAATTTAAATGTTGAAAGGGATGCTGCATTAACCTTTAAGAAAGTTAGATCAAAGATTCAAACGGAATATGTTAAAGAGAAAGATAAGTTGTATGACGACCATCGAGTTGATGATAAACAAAATGAGTATCGAAGACATAGTTGCTACTCTTCGAGGAGGGAAGTGAAACCTAGGCGCCATTATGAGTCATCTGAATTTAGTGATTATTTAATTTATGAATCAAGAGAATTATCCTCCCCAAAAGGGCTAATCGACGGGAAATAAGTGATAAAAATAATATTCAAAGAAACATAAAAAAGATAATCGAATGTCTCATCGTATCAAGGATTTGATAAAAGAAAAAAAACAATGCAAGGGTCTGCAGACCACGCTTAAAAATAGCATGGTACAACACATTTCCTAATTTTGTCGAGGAGTCAAAAATTTGAATATCGGGTGAGTAACCAGTTCAGGGTTCCATCTGAATAAGGTCTCTATACAATGGAAAACGAAGGTCCCAGAGGCAATGTTTATAGGGCTAGTCACTGATGAGTCCGGAAATATTCACTACTCACTGTAGAAACCGGACAGGGGTAATCCGGACAATAATCACCCATTGAAGTATCCGGACAGGATAAAAGTATTAAAAACACTAAACACCTTTTGACTAAGCTAATTGCTAATCTGCTTAATAAACTAATGAGTTTTTGAACTCGACCCGATTTCATAAGTTTGACCAAAAAGCCCATATGGCCCATAATTAAGGGTATAAATGCCTAACCAATTTCATTAATGAGGGTAATGAACATTTAATACAACCAGGCAGCTCAAATCTCTCACTACAAAACACTTAAATATTTAATACCCTTGAAATATCACAAAACACCTGATAAAATAACCCTCAGTCAAAAATAATCCACACTAGTTACAATTAAAAATCTTCTCATCTTTCATTAGAAATCCTCTCAGGAAATCTGCTAAAGCATTTCGAAATTTCAAAGCTAGAAACATTCGATGGAACTCAGGATCCAGACAGTCATATTGAACAGTTCAAAAAAATTATGATTAATTACGATGATGATGATGATAAATTTCTTTGTAGGACTTTCTCCCAAACATTCAAAGGTGATACCTCAAAATGGTATAACCGACTGCTGCAGGGTTGTACTAAAAAATTCGATATGTTTTGAAATATGTTTTTTCAACACTTCATGAGAATTAAAAAAGTTCAGAGCTAATGGTGATACTACAATTCACCGTAAGTAAAATATTGGGGAAATTTTTATAGATTACACCAGCTGTTTTATCAAGGTAAAAGCTGATATGGAATATTGCGAGGACCCTGTAGCTCTGGTAGCATTTCAAATGAGACTTCTCCCAAGAGTATTAAAAGACATTGTAGCAGAAAGGAAAGTTATGAATTAGATGTTTTATTAGACTAAGTTTAGAAAATAACCTTAGTAGAAGAGGTACAAGCATCAGAAATAACTTATATGGATCAGTTGGAGCAGAATCAGCTCCAACGATCTCTTAATGTGACTTATCTTCTGAGGATAAATGTTTAACCCAGGGTATCAACCCAAGTATCTCTGAATCCCAGAGTAAATCAACAAGCAACTAATACACAAAAAAGTAGTAGGCCAATGTTAAACAAATGGATTTGTCTGACACACTATGTGAAATTAACTGAATGTGTAGCAACAATATTTAATAAGGCTCGTAGTCACGTGCAATTCCGTAAACCTTTTCTAATTCAAACTCCAAAGGAGAATATCAATAGTAGGTACTGTAAGTATTATGATCTTGTTGGACATGATACGAAGGAATGCGTGACACTTAAAAAGGAAATAAAAGCTTTGATTGAGAATGGAAAGTTGACAAAATTTATGAAGAAACATTCGCAGCGAGATCCGATGGTCATGGAAACTATTGGAGCTTCGAAGCAAGAAACTATGTTAGTAATTTCTGAGCCAATTGATTCTTTTGATATTTCTACTGAGTACTTGGATCTAAAATAAGAAAAGAATAATATTCATATCGTAGAAGAACTCGCTTCAAAGGGAAAGGTTAGTAATTTATGTGCGCATTTTGAACCAATGGAATTTTCTTAAGGTGATACAATTGTGGAAATTTCTAACTACTCTCGGAAAAGGCATATTGTAAGTTTAGCCACTCAACTGGAAGCAGGAACCTCGACGTATTTATACTGAAATCCTTCTCGTATATTTTATTTTGAGAACGATGATATGAGAGATGTGGCAGGGCCACACGAAGATGCAGTGGTAATTATAGCTGGAATTCCTGGCGATGAAGTACAAAGAATTCCGATTGATATGGGTAGCTCTGCCAATATTTTATTTATGACTACTTATGAAAAGATTGATAATCCGACGATTAGATCAGACCATTTTGGGTTTTACAAGAGTAACAACATAAGTCTTCGGAGAATTTGAAAGCGGTGTGGAGTTAGCCCGAACACCATTCAGAAAAGTAACTGTATTATTCATAGTGGTAGACGCACCGATATTTTAACATGCTATTTTTGGAAGATCTTGATTATCAAGAATACATATGGTAATTTCCATTGTCCATCAATGCTTGAAATATGTTGTGGGGAAAAATGTACGGAGTGTCAGGACTAGTCAAAAAATGGCAATGAAGTGTTATCATACTGCCCTGACATCCAAGCAAATTTAGATGAGTGAATAAAAAACGATATAGTAATTAATGGGGTCTTCCTTGGAATCAGACCGTGTTGATGATCCAAGGGAGACTCTCGGTCTTTTGGTCTCTGATGAGAGTTTCAATGATCATATTTTCCAAATGAGAAAACTTTGGAAATTGACACAAACTTATCTCTGATGATGACAAAAAAATTAATTCAATTTTTATCTATGAAGTTAGATATGTTGCATGGTGTACTGAAGAAATGACCGGTGTGCCTGTGGAAATGATATATCGCAGATTGGAAATCAGCAGCAATGTGCGCCCAATCATTCAAAAGAGAAGACATTTTTCTTAAGAAAAGTTTGAGGCCATAATGGCCGAGGTAGATCGATTATCCAGAGTTGGGCATACACGATAATTAGGTTTCGGTAAAATAGAAAATTGACAAGTGGCGAATGTGTCTGAAGTTTACCGACCTAAATAGAGCATGTCCAAAATATCATTTCCAAGTATCCCAGATAGATCAGTTAGTGGACTCCACATCAGGGAGTCGTTTTCTTTCTTTTATGGATGTCTATGCTGATATAATCAAATTAAAATGTATTTGATGGATGAAGAAAGTACTGCGTTTATTACAAGAAGAGGTTTGTATTATTACAAAGTAATACCTTGTGCACTAAAAATGTGGGTGAAATATTGAAGTATATATTGATGATATGTTAGTAAAGAGTTTGAAAGATGAAGATCCCTTTGATGATTTAGAGTAAACGTTTGCTAACTTGAAAAAGGTCAACCTAAAGCTAAACAAAAAATAATGTACATTTGAAGTCTGATATGGAAACTTTATTAGGTACATAGTCAACAAACGAGGGATTGAAGCTGAGCCAATTTAATTAAATGATCTAAGTACTATGACACATTCTTGAACTATTAAAAAGGTTAAAATTTTGACGGGGCGATTGACAACTATGAATAGATTCATATCTCGATCTTTGGATAAATGTTCTCCTTTTTTCCAAGTATTGAGACAAGGAAGTTTCTTTAATTGGACCCAAGAATACACAAAAGTTTTTGAACACATTAAAGAGTATATTTCTTCCCCCTAAATTCTTTCAAAGCCTAATCCGGGAGATAAATTATTCATTTACTTAACAGTATCGGATTACAGTGTCAGTGTTGTGTTAGTACAAGAAGTGGATAGTTATCCTCGGCCAATGTATTACATCAGTAAAATACTTTTGGATGCTTATTCTAGAAAAAGATATGTCAAATCTTTTCGACCAAATGTTAAACCAGATCCTGGAATTTTTCTGATTAACAGATTCATGGAACATTTCGCGTCACACGTCATTACCCTCTTCGTCATCTAAGATCTTAAAAAAATATATACTTCAACTCAGTAGTAGTTTTTTATGCAATCTGTTATAGTTTCAAGTCATAATTCCTCAAACTCGACTTGGATCTAAATATTATATGATAAATAACTATTTGTTTTTTTCCTTAAACTATTCTCTCTTCCTATTTTCCAAGCTGTGATGATATAAAAGAAATAAATAGAGAAATGTTTGAATAAATTTAAAGTAAGTATCTAATTTGTTTCCACGCAGAATGCATCTATTTTTGCAGTATATCAGTTTATGTGAATTCTACCATTACAAGGAATAAAAAATGTTACACCAATAAATTTTAAGTTTGTTAAAAGAAACATTTTAGAGTAGGATCTTAGTTCTAACAAGTAAATAAAAAAAGTTCCAATAACATATATCAAAGAATAAAATAAATAAGAAAAATCGATATGGAAAATAAGTTTAGAGAGTTAGAAAAATGCAGGGTGATCCTAGAATTGAAATATTAGAAGTGGTTCCCGAATTCGAATGTTACCATTGTCACCATTCCTATATCTTATAATTAAAAACCTATGGTAATCCTTTGAGGTGTTTTACTGGCTTGAACAATATGTACTTTGTTTATGCTTTTATATTTTATATACAATTTAATAAAACCTGTTGTTATGTTTTGTTCAAGTTGAATATTGTGATTTCTATATATTTAAGAGAAGTAAGGAAAGAATGATGAGATAAAGAGAAAAAACGAAAAAAACAAAGTATCGCAAACTTACGATTATATGTTTTTAGAAAATAATAATGAAAAAAATAGTAAAACATAACAAATTTGAAGGGTAAAAATATAATTAAAATCGAATGATTATTTGTGCAATGTTTTCCAAAATGACTTTGATGACACGTGGCTGCATTTGAGAAGAGATTATGCATCATAGACTACATTTATAAATTTTGTCAAGTCCATGGATCTGACCGATAATTCTAAAGTAGAAAGACTAAATGAAACAAAATGGAATAATCGGAATACTATATCCTGATTTAAGCCTTAGAGTCCCAACAAATTTATATCTTTAGTTGAAGAGGAATAATAGATCATTACAACCTGGTGATCACTATAAAAAATCTAAAAAAATGTGACGTTTATTTTTTGATTCACCAAATTTCGTTACAATCAAATAATTAAATGCAAAGAGACAATATAGATTGATACAAGTAGGATAACAAAAACCATTGAAAATCATAAACTAAAGTTAAACGCGATTGAATTGTGTAAAATAATTTAGGATATAATGTAGTTTGGAAACAAAAACCCCCTTAATAATCAAGATTTAAGGGTATAAACGAAATCGAGAGTAGAAAGAGGATAATGGTGAAACATTATAAGTATTATAGTTAGATGGTTAGAAAAATTAACTCGATATTAAATATTAATTCATATTTAGATATTATTGGAAATAAATGATCGAGTGGTTCTTATTAGATAATATATTTGTTAAGGCTACAAATTTTAGGTATTTATCTAAAATAATAAAAACAATTATAGTATTGAGAAGATACCAAACTAACTATGATTTTGATTAATATGCGTTAAAATGAATATTTATATTTTTATAGATATCGTAAAAATATCATTAATTTTCATGTTAAGAATGTATGGATCAAATAAATATAAATATAAATATATATATATATGGTTAAAATATTGTATAATAATGATTTTATACCATTGAATATTGAATGATATAAATAAAATCTAAATAATATAATTATATATTTGATCAAATAATAGTCTAATTAATTAATGTTATCCATTATTATTTATTACACTTTTTTTTTATAGAGGGAACCCACAACCGCTATTAAGAGTACAATGAGTGCGCACAAGGTAAACCCTCACTCTGACGCAATAGCCTGCAAACCAACGCCAGAAGGTAAACTACACAAGGTGACAGGCTCAGCCAAGAAAGCGTATGTAGAAGGACTCTAACTCATGACATTTGGTCACAAGCATGTCTTACTCAATCAACTCGGCTACCCCCTTGGGGGCTTATTTATTACACTCTCTCAAGTTGGATAGAGGATATTTTTCTACTCCTAAATTTTGAACCATGTGAAAGAAAAACTATTTTCTCCAAAATCTTTGTCAAGACATCTGTTAGTTGATGTCTGAAACCTACATATTTGTAGTCACAAAACCATTTTGAATTTTGTCTCGAACGCAATAATCGTCTATCTAAATGTGTTTATTACTCTCATAAAAATCTTGACTAATTGAAATGTGTAAAATAGCATTGTTATCACAATATAGTAAAATCGGTCCAATGTGTGAAAGTCCCGCATCTTTTGAAAACAAATCATAGCAATGTCAACTTATAGTATACTCATTTATTGCATAATATTCCACAACATCTGAAGAAATATGTTTTTTATTGTTTTGACCTCCAACACATCAATGAGGGTCCAACAAATACATCATAAGATGTATTATATCGTCTGGTTATAAGGAATCCTGCCCAATTTGAGTCACAATAAAATCTCAATTAAATATCTAACGACACAAGAGTTATCTCCATATGGGATATATGAGGTTGGCGTATGAATCTAATCAAAACATATATTTCTTATGTAATATTCGGTCTTGACACATGTCAAGTAAATTAATCTACCGACCAATCTTCTATATTGATTTGAATTTTTAAGCAAATCACTGTTTTTTATGGTTTTAATTTGCGTTCTATGAGAGTATCAAGGCGAGGTGCTTCAAATAATCCTACATCCTCAATGATTTCTACCGCATACTTATGTTGGGAGAGGAAAATTCATTTATTAGAAGTATAGACATCAATGCAATACCAAGAAAATATTTAATATTACCAATATCTTTTATAGGAAAATAATTATGTAGAAACTTTTTAGTTACCACATTACTAACATCATCATCCCCAATAATTACAGTTTCATCAACATATTTGAGAAGAGAATTAACATAATTGTCTTGTTTCATAGTGAATAGAGAGTAGTCGGCTCGAACTGTACATATGTGACAATCAAACAACATTGAAAATTTTGAAAAAATATTGATGAGATATATATTTCAAACCGTACACTTTTATATGAAGAAGACATGCCAAAATATCATCCTCTGAGTCGTGGAATACTTGGCGACCGAGACATAAAAATTTCTTCAGTCAAATAATCTTAGAGGAAAGCATTACAAATGTCTATTTGATGAATAAACTGGATAAAATAAGCAACCAAGGCAATGAGACAGCCAACCGAGATTATTTAAGCAGTTGGAAAAAGTATATTCTAATAATCAATACCTTCTAGTTGGGTGAAGTCATTGGTAACTAAAAAAACCTTGTACAACTTCAATAAAATTTCAGTCTTATGTTTGATTTTAAATACTCATCGACAACCAATATGAGTCTTGTCGGCTAGAAGTGGAACAAGAGACAATGTGGTTTTGGTTTAGGGAGCTTGAACTTGGAATTCATGGTATTCTGCTATTGAGAGTGTACCACAATCTCTGAGCATGAGTTTGATTCAATGTTTTTACTAATATCAGCAACAAAATAGATATGGACAAACGTATAACGCTGACAAAACAAATCACGTACCTTTGATTAGACCAAGCATTAAGAATAACGATCAGTTGGAGGAAACTATGGAGTATATGTAATCAGAAATTTTGGCATATGGATTGACATGACGACGGAAACGATGACGTGAAATTAGGTTCGATAGAGAAGACTAATGATATGGCTAGGAATATGGTATCAAATATGAGGAATCCTTTTAGTTTAAGAGAATAACGTATAAGGTGTAATCGGAGAAGGACTAAATGTGTTTGGTGAAAGATTAATCATGTTTGAATGAGGAGATGATGCTTTTAGTGAAGGAAACGGTAGTGATAAAAGATGATGTGTTTTGGAATAGGGTCATATGAGTACGAAATGTCAAAGGTCGAATTGAACATAAAGTGATAGGTATGCCTAATATAACAGAAGAATGGTGTTAAAATGCATAAGAAAGATATTATTTCATGAAATATGACATAACGGGTTGTGAGAACATTTTTTGGTGACAAATCCTATTGTCTGTAAGATGTTTTACCAATAAAATAACCATAAAATAGATATAATGTAGTGCTAGTCAAATTTATGAGAATGAAAAACATTAGTTTCATAAATGAAATAACCAAAGTCACATAGATTATAGAAGGAAGACAGTTTGGTGTAAAGACGTCCGAACAAGGTTTTGCTGGAGAGAACTAGAAAATGGAGACTACTGAGTATGTGGACACCAGTAAGGGCGTAATCACCCCAAAATTAAATAGGAAGACGAACCCAAATATTAAAGCTTTAACAACATACAATATGTGATATCATCTGTGTTCTACAACCCCATTTTGTTGAGGCGTATAACACAATAGTGCCGAAAAAAATGTCATTACCATGAAAAAATGAACGAAGAAAAATAATGATATTATTTTATTTTATTCTATTTTTATTTTTGGAGAAAATATGCGAGACCATGTATAAAAAATATGTGAGACCAAAATAAAAACAAATATGCAAGACATGTACTACTTGATAATAAAGATGCGAGACCATGTTTACTCGGTCTGGCATAAACAAATTATAAAAAAAAAGTCACCAATTGATCTAGTTTTGTTCGTCTTTAAAAAATAAACTTCAATCTCGGATGATTTATTATGTCTGGTCTCGCATGATTTAATAATGTTCGGTCTCTCAACTTTGTTATACATGGTATCGCATGATTTAGTATATAGGGTCTTTCATGTTTTTTTATATCTGGTCTAGCATATTTTTTATGTCTAATCTCGCATGATTTATTATGTCTGGTCTCAGATGTTTGTTTATGTCTCGTCTAGCATGTTTTTTATGCATAATTTCGCATGTTTTCTAGCGAAAAAAAATCACCAATGGTTATAATTTTGTTCTTCTTAAAAGCAAAATCGATAGTATTTTTATTTTATTTTACAAATTCCGGTTTGCAATATACGATTTTTTTACTAAAAAAACAAAAAAAAACTTCGGTTTAATTAAATAAAAATGATTACGTGATTTGTGATTATAAAAGGTTGATATTTGAAAATTATTTAAGAAAAGTGAGTATTTAAATTGAGTGAAATACATAAAAATTGATGTTAAAATAGATAATAGTCGAACTTAAAATACTTATCCAAAAAAAATTTAGTTTTGTATATTATTTTGTAAAAAAAAAATATAAATCAAATACTTTCTACTCTATTTATATATTCTGAATTACATCGGTAATTAAATTTGATATCAAAATGTTTATTAATAACTTTTAAAAATTCGTTATTTTCTTATTAGAAAAAATCATGCATGAATATTTGGGTAAGATTTCGGTCTCATATCTCAGTCTAAAACAAACTTAACATCCGGAATAATAAATAAGTACGTGGTTTATAAAAGGGGAATTGCTAAAAAAAGCCAAAATTACTCCGCGAAGTCGCTTAATTGTTTTTTTCAAAACTACTCCGTGAAGTTATTTTGTTTGACGATTTGGCCCTTACGAAATCGTATAAATACTCAATTTTACTCCGCGAAGTTATCATAATTTCAAAAAAAAAACTCAAACTCTCTAAATTTGCTCTACCTTCTCTCTAAAAAAAATTATAAATTTTTTAACTATAATTATAACTATACTATAATTTGTAACCTAATTTAAAACAAATTATAACTATAACTTAAATTAAATAAACCTAACCTAAAAATTAAATAAACCTAAACCTAAACAAAACTAAAAGTAAACAAAAGTAAAAGTAAATTAAGTAAAAGAAAAGAACAGAAGTATACCTGCCGCACAACAACCCTCTCCCCCGCACAGCAAGACCAGCCCCTCTCCCCCGCACAGCAACACCAGCCGCACCGCAACACCGGTCACTCTTTCACACCAACCGACACCCATTACGACCATCACACGATCCATATAAACCGGAATCGTCACCAGAGAGTCGAGTCGGAGTAAGAGGAAGCGACCGGATTCGAAAAATCATTGTAAGTCGATTATGTTATTGTTAGATAGGCTAGTTAGGTTTAGATAGGTCTAGTTAGGGTAGATCTGTAAAAAAAAAGGTTTTTGGGCTGTTTCACGGCCAAGGCAGAAGCTTTAAGCTTCTGCCATGGCGAGGATGTTCTTCGCCACGCACGGGCGAAGAACACCCTCCCTACGCCATCCACTGGCGTAGAGTTGGACCCCTACGTCACATGGATGGCGTGGGGTTCAGCATGTACGCCCTGTGTTGGCGTACATGCTGAACCCCACGCCATCCATGTGGCGTAGGGTCCGACCGTACGCCACACGAGATGGCGTAGGCAACATCCCTCACGCCACCACCGTGGCGTGGGCATGTAGACGTACGCCTCACTGATGGCGTACGTCTACATGCCCACGCCACGGTGGTGGTGTGAGACATCTCCGGTCACCGAAATGGGCCGGGACCGGATTTTTATTGTTTTTCGGTTCGTTCTAACCTGCCTTATGCTATTTTTTGTCTAAAACGGGTACCACCATTACAATATGTGTTTTCGACGAAACCTGATAGTAAGTATTTTTTTTTTCAGGTGATGGATCACGGCGACGATGCACAGTATACATTGTCTGCTGATGGCTCGCGGACGAGGAGAGTTAAAAAGCGGAGTAGGGTACGTGGCCAGCCAGTTCCACCTGTGCAGATGGATGAGCTCCCCATAGTCTCCGGACCGCATGCGTCCGGATCGAGTTCAGCTTCCGCTTCCGCTTCCCGCGGACGACGCCATTCCCCACCGGGTACAGGGCAGCGTAGAGCTCCTCCTCCGGCCAGATTGCCACCGCTGTTCGGCGAGGATTTCGCCTCCCACGCTGCATACCACATTTGGATGGGAGAGGTAAGTATCGAAATTAAAATTTTACATTATTTCAAGCTATTTTGTTTTGTCCTATGATAATGGGAACAAATTTTTTTAGGAGCGAGAGATGCGGCTGTATGCCCATTATCCTAGTCATCGAGCATGGAGTTTGGCTGCGCAGACTAGGGTACGCGCTGTAGTTGACGCCACCCCGTTCGGTCGTCTGATTGAGCCGTTCTATGAGATGCAGACCCACTCCAACATGACGGAGGTTTTCCTAGAGAGATGGCATGCGAAGACCAATAGCTTCCATTTCGCTTTCGGTGAGATGACGATTACTCTGGACGACGTCCACACTATTTTGGGACTCCCAGTTGATGGTGAGCTTGCTTTGTTTCCCTATATCTCCGACAAGAGTCTGGCCATGCACGAGTGCGCTGAATTGCTTATGGTGGATGATCTATCCTTCGTGACGGAGGTTGAGAAGTGCAAGGGTGTTGGTTTGGGATTTAAATGGCTCCGGAGTAGGTTTAGTGGGCCAGAGTTCTGCGATGACAGCCCTGGTCTGAGTGATCCGATGGTGGATGCTGCAGCCCGCGCCTATATATTGCATATGTTCGGCACGGTCATATTCCCCGACAAGAGCAACATGTACTCCAACTACAAGTATTTGTTTCTGTTGCGCGATTTGACTCCGGAGGGTGTTGGCAGGTACTCATGGGGTAGTACTGTTCTCGCTTACACATACCACCATCTGGGTGAGGCATCCCTGCACGACACGAGGACTATGGCCGGATGTATCGGTATGGTAGACACGTGGATACGAGATCATTTTTCCATGCTCCGGCCCGTTACTCGACGGACCTACACTGAGCGCGACCCCACTATTGGTAGATGGGATACAGCTGCAGCAGTATCTGACTCACGGACGAAGCTGAACCTTCGTATCTCCGTCAACGACCTGGAAGAGACCGATGTAAGTGTTTTTGTTTAGTGATCGCAAAATTGATTTATTATTGTGTTTATGATCATATCCATTTTTCCATGCAGGTTTTGTTTGAGCCTTATCGTGTTATACGCGATCATTTCCCGTTCCAAGAGCTATCTTGGTTTCGGGATGTCATATGCGGTGTGGAACACTCTCAGGCATACTATCCCGAGCGAGTTCAGCGGCAGTTTGGCCGTGTCCAGGGTCGAATCGCGCATCCTCTGTTAGCCATGCAGTCGAAATCAAGGAGAAAGCCGAAGACGATGGCGTATGCATTCGATCCGCATGATTGGGACCGGCGGCAGATGAACACGTTGCATCGTGGTTTTCGAGGAGGGATGGTGACAGACGAGATGGAGTCTTTCTGTGATCCTGAGTACCTACTACTTCACCAGAGTATTAGCTGGTTCGATCTCGTCAACACCGCTATCTACTCGCTCGCTGACTACGTCCACGAGGATCGAGAGGGAGCTATCATCCGACATTTGCGCGCTGGTATGCGGAGGATCTCGTTGTTTCCTGGAGTGAGCGAGTTTGATCATGATTTCGATCGTCTGGCTGGGGCTTATGACGATGTTTTGTCCACAGCCAGGAGGCTCGCATAGACATTACGATGTTTTTTGTGTTTGTATGATACTTTTATTATGTTGTCGCTTCCTTAGTTTGTTTCTTGTTTTTTGATACTTTGTATGATACTTTGTATGAAACGTATCATTTTGGTTTTGGATTGTGTAATAGTTTCGGTTTGTATGATGCAGTTTGTTTGTTCCCAATAGGTTTCATCTCTTTCTAAAAGAAGAAGCTGATTAGATTTAGTTTTTATCATCATTTCTTTATCATCAAAGTTTTAGGTTACTTGAAATTTATTTTGTATAATAACTGACTTTCTCTTTTGCTTTGGAAATAACATTGAAAATATTTTCAAACACCTCATATTTTCAAGACTTAAGAGTTATTATAAGTCATTTTCATATCTCTAAAATACATATAAAATAGGGTTATGGATTAATCAAAACAGTTAAGTGATTAATCAAAACAGTTTCTCAATTGAGAATTAATCAAAACTTTATCAAGCCTTCTCTAGTTCCCAGTATCTTCCATGTTATCCAAATTTTTAGCGCCTCAAAACATACAGAATGATGGTTTCCCGCCTCATTAAGTTTTTAGCGGGAACAAAAACACCATTTCCCGCTAATTTTTTGAGAAATGAACCAACAGAGCACGAGTATATAAATACTAGAATCTGGCTATGAACCTAAACAATTAAATTATAACGATGGGTGATTCAGGCTGGAACGTGTACGAAGATGCAAGCCTCCTAAGCACATTTCATTTCGTCAAAGGTACGATGCAAGAGGATAATCCTGGTTTCATCGATGCGGTTTTGTGCAGGATGTTCTTCAACCACGGTAGGGAGGCATCATGTCCAGGATGCTTAATGCCCCGACCACGCGGACGCCAAGAAGTGTTCGAGAGGCTGGCTTATCTTAAGCCAAGGACTGTACAGATTGAGTCATTGGATTACGAGACCCGTTTACATGTCGAAGACGTATTCAACATGGGATCCCAAGGTCCAGTTACGCCGGAGATGGTGTCACATGCGACGCAGCAAAGGGAGCAAGAAATGGCCGACGCAATTGCAAGCGCCGTTGAAACGTGTTCAACCCCCGAAGGAAGTGCTTATGATTCAGATGATTATAAGTTCGGGAGCGGAATGAACTATCCGACTCCATAAATCTAAGTGTGAAATGTTAACAGAGGGTTAGCCCACCTATCATTTGTCTTCAGTTACTTGCTTATGTATTTCTTATTATGCAATGCTTCGGATTAAATTGTAATGTTTTTATGCAATCGACATATTTTGCAGTTTTAGTGCTACTGTTTTCAAGATGAACATCCAAACATAAAACATCGAATGTTTACATTCATTCAATCACAAATTTAAATAACAACAACTAAGGAAATAAAAACGTCAAACAAATACTGGAATGAAACATCACAAGTTCAAACAACAACAACTAACAAGTTGAAATAGTAGTACTATCTAAAATAACACACATTCTGGAGTTACTTAAAAAAAACACAGACAACTAAACATAATAACTCGATGGCACAAACTCGGAAATAGTGAAATGATCAGTCGAAATCATATCCCAAATTGTCATCCGAATCATCCCCCCATTACGTGCCGCAATCCTATCCTCCAGAAACGCCACCATATCCCTACTTATGTAGTCTACTACCGTCATGTTCCAGACCAAAGGTGTTTCTATCTTAATCCTGGCTGGTTGAAAAAGCAGGGCAGTGAGCGGTTGGATGAAGTTGTACCTTGATTTGATTTCGTCACGACTTCGCACTTGAACGTCTCCTGCTCCTAAATGCCCATAGTTGAAATACATCTGACATAGGAGGCGGTCGAAGAAAGCATCGCTACTATCTTCCCCCATTTGTCGGCGGACAACCTTAACCGCCTTGAGCATATGGTAGTCTTCATCAGCTGTAAACTCCATGTGTTCAAGTGTTTGTGTTCAAGTGGTTGTGTTTTTTTTCTTAAGTGTACTCTTTGCTTCTATTACGAATATTGTATCATGTGGCATGTTTATATAGTATAGTCATTTTTTGGCGGGAGTTTTTAGGATGTAGACTCCATGGCGGGAGTTTTTGGCTGGAGTCCTTGGCGGGAACATTTGTCTTGGCGGGGGTTACTTTTTGGCGGGTTTTTGTAGGCGTGATTTTTTGTGTTGGCGGGAGTTTTTGTGTTGGTGGGTCCCGGCTGATATCAATAATCTATGCAACTTCACGGTGTAATTTATGCGTTCGTCTGTATCGTTATCTATAAATACGCGAGCTGTCCACGCATAGAAGAGTAAAGTAGTTGAATAACCTAACAAAAAATGTGTCCATGGAATGAGTTAGAAGATCAATATCTGATGGAAGCGTCAGTCGAAGTTGGAAACACGCACATGGAACAGGGCCGTAGAGAATACTTCGAGGCATTGCTATGCCAGATGTTTTAGTTTGCTGTTTTGGTTTACGAGAAGTTAATGTTTGGGCTCCTCTAACTGGTCTACCACTTATATTTCAATTCAATTTTTTTTTTAAAATCTAGTTGAACATTAATTGGAACGTGAATTCAATACATAATGAGTTTCGAACAATACATAATCATTAAAACACAACATTATTCCTACACATAAAGTAAAATGGTTTTTTATTTAAAAATAAAGGTTGAAAAAAAAAATTAAATTTTAATCAAAGGGCACCCTATTGCCGCCACAGCACGGCATAGGGATACCCTTCTTCACCAACCAGTGGCGGCAATAGGGTTAACCCTTAGCCTTGCCTCTGTTCTTTTTGGATAGAGGCAAAAAAAGGGTCCCCTACGCCAGGTGAATGGCGTATGGGGCAATCCCCACGCCAGAGGATGGCGTGGGGTGCTGCAGTTACGCCGTCGCCTGGCGCTCGGGACGTTTGTTACGCCATTACGCTGGCGAAAACGGCTGTCTCGAATTTTTGAAGACAAAATTTTTAAAAAAAAATCATTAAAAGTAAAGAGGTTTAAAGGGTACAACACATTGTTAGTTTACAACACAAAAAGCAAAAACATAGCCGAACACAAAATAAGTTCAATATTTCGTTAGGTCCACTATCGAATCATCATGTTCAACGGAGTGCGTCAGTGTGGGATTTTGTAGTCTTGAAAATACACGGACTCTATCTAGCAAAGGGATCGACCAAGAAATTGCGTCTTCTCTCGCCGATCTCATCCACGTAGGATTTATAGTCGGTATGGGTGACCCTTTAACCAACTCAACCTACAAATTTTCGTTCAATATAAATGCGCGTTTACAAAATAAAATGCTTAAATGCGTGCGAAAGTTAAAGTTATTTACTCACATGAACAAAGGACGCATATATTGAGGTATGTCTTTTGAAAATCTCGAGTCCAAAACATTTGGTAATCTAGTCGGTAATGGTATAGCCGTGAATGACGGTATAGCCTTGATGTGGTTTGACGTATCCTGAGTGCCTAAACCGACGCATTGAACCCGTTTTGCTATATTTTTTGGGGGTTTTGCTCCGGAATTAGTCGGAGTATGTGCCTTAAACGTTCTTGCGGTGCTACCGAGAGTGCCGACCGGGGTTGCTATACTAGCGACGGGTGTTACAACTCGTGGAGTTGCGGCACTATCGTGGGACTCAAACATTTCTTGTTCGACGTATTCGTGATATGAAGGATCTCTTTTCGTAGAATAATCACGTTGGACTTTGCTAACCTTAACGCGACCCCGACCCCGTCCACGACCACGGCTTCCAACACGTCCGGGAGTTCTACTGCGGGTTTTAACCTTCTCGAGGGGTTCGCAAAGGAGTGTAGTCGAAGGATCCAAAAAATTTTGAAATTTTTTGAGCCAATGACTTTGTTCGTAAACATCAAACTCTTCAAGTTTTGCATTTATATTAGCGAAATTAAATTTCACTTCTTCTTCGCAGGTGAGTTTAACTCGCGGAACGATATCCAATCGGCTAGACCCAACATATTTTTCCAATGTAGCATGCGAGCTTTCCAATGTACTTTATCCCAAAACCCATCGAAATCCAATCGGCTAGACCCAACATATTTTTCCAATGTAGCATGCGAGCTTTCGGCCCTATTAGAGGTGTGGTTATTAAAATGCATGATCTTGTTAGTATAAGCGTGAACAAACCTCTCTTTATAAGGCGTAATCCACGAGTCAACCACATAGTCCACCGCCTTATCTTGGTCTTTGAACATCGACCGCATCTTAGCCAACCTCTCGTTCATAACCTCAACGGTATCGGATGAAACAACTTCGTTCCAAGCCACCAAAAAACTTTTAGCCACATTTTCGTCTTCAAACATTTTTTTCGTTCGCCCGCTAAAATTTTTGTTGATATGCCACTCGCATAACATGTGACTAGCGCTAGGGAAAAATTTGTCGATGCTATTCATCAAGGCTAGTTCGCGGTCTGTAACGATAACACACGGTAATTCGCAATCATTCTCCTCCATTACCGTTTTCAAGCATCCCAAAGACCATTCGTAGTTGTCTTGTTTTTCACTCACCATAAACGTGAAACCAATGCAAAACGTTTTGTTGGTAGATGTTACTCCGACTACTTCGAACAAAGGCATCCCGTAACGAATGACTTTATATGTGCTATCCATGATTAGCAAGCGTGGGAAGGTTCGTAGTAAGTCGATACTAAGCGGATGTGCGAAAAACAAATCGGTTATGACGTTAGAACCGTCATTCCCCGTCCGTGTCCAATACTTATACTTGTGCAATTGTAATTTAACTAACAAGCATTGCATTTGGGATCGACCGCCGTTTTCGGCCATCCTCGTTCTTTGACGATGATTGTAAACGTGACGGATATTTGAAGCATTCTCCGGATTGGCCTTTTTCAAATCACCAAATATTTGTCGCGGACTTGTCCCGTTCACCGTCAAAAGATCAACGAGCTCTTTTTCCTTACGTTTTAACTTCGACCATTGCAAATGTCCTTCGGCATACTTGATCGGTTCGTGGTTGTGCTTCCCGGAAAGGACACTAAGAGCCCACTTATCGTCTCCTTTTAACGGATTACCCACCAAATGGAAAGGGCAATTTATTTTTTTGCTACCGGTGGCCTTACGCTTACGGTCGCACTCTTTAACGGCCGACTTACAAATTCCGGATCGCTCGCACCGATAATCCACTCTCGGTGTTCTCCCCCTCTTCCCTACCTCCTTCGATGCTACGTTTATCGAAAAACCCAACGTTTTCCCCCTAACTTTTACCCATTCGGTCATCGACTCTAAGCTATACTCGTCGTGGGTGGTGAAATGGTGAGCGTAGTCAGAAACAAGCGAAATATCGCATTCGTTCACCTCCTGCAATACGTAAGAAGTAGAAAAACAAATTAAACCGGCATTCCGGATTCGGGAACCACATTTCGCCATTCCGAAGGCGTGGAGCACACTCCATTCGCCATGGCTTGGCGTGGGAGACCTACCGAGCGCCACACGTGTGGCGTACGGATGCTACCCCACGCCAATCCATGGCGAATGGAGTGTGCTCCACGCCTTCGGAATGGCGTACGGAATGTCGTCCACGCCGCCCTCTGGCGACGAACACCATTACGGGTTTTTTTTCCGAAAATCGATTTTTTGGCCGAAATGAAAGAGGGAAATGCAATGTACCTCCTCGGCGACCATGCTGCTCTGCGTGGGAAGCACTTCCGACCCTTTTCCGTCCATGTTGTGAAGGTTTTGAAATTTTTCAAAAAATGGGTTTAGTTCGTTGTTAAGTTTCTATTTTTAGTATGTTTGGAGAAGATGAAGTTTGCAACTTCATGGAGTAGTTTGGTTCTCTTCAATGGCGTCACTTGTAAATATTTACACTTTGAAGGGTTTTTTGGGTTTTTTTATCTTGTGGCATTTTTGTAAATATTGAAAATCAGAAACATGCGACTTCGCGGAATAATTTTGACCGTTTTTTTAGCAATTCCCTTATAAAAGTTACACGATTTTAATAGTAAAATTATAGAGTACTTAAGCGGATTTTACGGGATTTTCGTTTTGAGGCGGTCCGGAACTAAAGATCAAATAGATAAGATACGTTCATGTGTGATGAATGGTGATGGGAATTGGATCGGGAAACCGGAGATTGCGGAGGTGTAGTGTCAAATCACAAATGGTCTTACGTCTCTCCTACTTTTGTCTAAGAGAAAAACAATTATTAAGGTGAAAGCAATTCTTGTCTATGCGTCAAGTCGTCGCATATTTAATATTATCCAGATTTTATATCATAAACTATGTATATTCTTTATTGGTTTCTAAATGAATAGTCAACATACATTTAAGGATATGGATTGACCGATTTTTCGAAACCGGGGTGAATTTTATTGGTTAATTTTGATAGTTCGTTTTGCGGTTTCGTCTTAGAATCCAACTTTTTTTATTTAAAAATTTTAAATTAATTAAAAGGATTTCATACATAATCCTGGGGTATATCTTGCGGTAATAAATCAAATACAATAAAAATCAATAACAAAATAAAAGAATTACTATTAAACAGATAAGTGTTTAAATGCCCAGAATAGAAATATGGCTCAATAGATATGACCGAACAAAACAAAAATCAAGCTAGGATGATGAAGCTGGGATGACTCAAAAACTTTAAACAGACTCTGAATGCATCCAGTCAGAAACCAAGCTCCGGTCCAAGATTACAGTGTATCAGCGGATGGTCCGTCGGAAGACAATATTTTTTTGCTTTTGATATAGAATCCAAACGGTAATAGAATCGAACGGTAACCATTAATTTGAAACAGAAACAATCAAATTGATAAATAGGTAAAATCACACTTATTATAAATGAAGTCATAAAATCCATAAATTGATGGGGTCAAAGAATGGAACACCATTAATAGAATGGGTAAACATTGGAACCAATAAAACGGTTAAAATGGATTAGTTTTTTTTTTAAAAAAAATTATTATTATATTATCAAAATTATTCGATAATAATAATTTAAAAAAATAATAATAATAAATTAACTTTTAAACTTCAACTTTTATATTCAAATTTTATATGGTTTATTTTTTTATCAAAAAGATATCAATATTAAAATCAAATTATAATTAGATTTTTTTTAAGTAGACCAAAACGCCGGACCGAAAATAGATTGAACTGTCTCCAAATCGAAAAAGATAAACTGGAATCTGAACTGAACTAAAATCGTACCAAACCCAAACCGAAACTAAAATCAAATCTGACCAACCAAACATATTCGAATTAAAAATTTATGGCTTTTATTCAAAAACTAAAATAAAAGATTCAACATTTTAATCCGATATGAACCAATAAACTTAATAGTCATGTGTGGTTCCGTCAAAACCGGTAAACAAACCACCTTATCAAAATGTTCCGTGAATTTATTTAAAATAAATACATAGTTTGCCATAAGAATTCTGAAATTCAACGGTCTAAATATAAACCATTTTGGAATGTTTGATTTGGGAAGTTTGTACGCTAAATATAAATAATTATCATCTACGGTCATCACTGTCGTGACTGATTACATTCTCATTTCTCACAAGCAAACTTGAAAACCAACACTACAGATGATAACAAATTGAGTTATGTGGGTTAAATAATTAAATAAAATTATTGCTGAACATATTTTACAATATTATTTTATTTTATTCTATATCAAAAATCGCATTTAATAATGTTTGATTTCGTTTGATTGTTATGGGATGTCAAATTTAGTCCGAATATCTTTTAAAAGAATTCTAGATTAAACTTTAGAAAAAACAATATTACGTAAAATAACAATAATGATATGTGAATAATTTTCATATTAGTAACAGTAATCCAAAAAAAAATTATACGAAGAATTAGGAGTTCAAAATATTTAAATGTTGAATGGAGTGTAAAAAAAAATTAAAAACAAATTGGAATGTGGAGTGAAGATGAGACTTGGGATAGACAAACAAAGCTATTTGGATCATGAGATCGTTCATTCGCCTGACCAGAGGAGCCAAGTACCACTTTGCATGGTAGCGTAGTTAGTGCTGAGCTTCTAAGTAATATTTTTATGCATTTAAAATTATGTTTCTTGGTCGAACCTTTCAAGGACAAATATGGATGTTGGGTACTTATGTCTAAATTGAGATCTTAGCTCTAGAGCCTGTCTAATTACTTTACTTATTTGAATCCTTTGACGTTGAAGCTAGTAAGACGTGTTGATGTTAGGCTAGTAGTTGTCAGAACTCAAGATTGTTGACGATACTAAAATTCCATAAGTATAAAAAAAACGTGTGACTCTATGATCTATGCAACTGCAATAATTAAAAGCAGTGATGAAAAATGTTAGGAGTTAGTCTATATAAACTTGGCATCTCTATCACACCCATCTTTTACTTTATAATTATCAGAGAAAAAAATATAAGTTGAGCAACTCCGCCTTAGCCTCCGTTGTAAAACCTTTTATTTTATAATTTTGGTCGTCGTTGGTCAAACGACATTGGTCCCCTCAGTCGTCTGAAACATGTCCAAAGAATTTGAGTAAATTCTGGACCCCTGCCATTTGCTCATCTAGACATCTCTCTCATTCAAGTAATACATCTTTTCATTCTTAGTTGGCAATTATGGCTATAGGAGTAGGTAAGGATAAAAATAAAATTAAACAATATTATAGTGGTAATAAAGTATAGTCCACCCCCTCCCCCGACTCTTCGATAGACACCATGAACAATATTATCCTTCCTATGGAGGGCAATGGTGGACGTAGATTTCAAGTAGTTAAGCAAATTTGTGATGTCATCGGATCTACTAAAAGACCTACCATTATCAAAATGTAACCTATGACCCTGATGTATATATTCGAGAATTGAAGCTTATCTTTAGATAATGTATAATGAATATGTTGGAAAATACGGGGGAAATAGAACTGCTAGATCTTCAAAGGTAGTGCATAATAGTAGTAATAATAGGAGGAGACGAAAAATTATTCCGAACTATGTGGAAATCGAAATGTTAAATAGTGGGATGACAAGAGA
Source organism: Limnanthes douglasii subsp. nivea (assembly GCA_036936605.1). Classification (NCBI taxonomy): domain Eukaryota; kingdom Viridiplantae; phylum Streptophyta; class Magnoliopsida; order Brassicales; family Limnanthaceae; genus Limnanthes; species Limnanthes douglasii. The sequence goes on from JAUPFV010000001.1 coordinate 1,853,338, forward strand.
AACTCTTCAAGCTCATAATGAAATCGTCATATGTTTGAACACTTCATTTGAGTTACATTAATATGACCCCCAAAAACTCCTTTGATATCTCAAGATGGATGAATTTCAAAGAAGATGATTTTTTTTTTTTTTTGCAAATTAGTAATGAAGATTTTTAAATACTTATGTCTAAAGTGGCAAGTGAATATATGTTTAGTGAGGTCATGTAGAATACGCGACTAAACGAACAAGATTGACAGGTGGGGAACTTGGAGTGCTTGTTGCAATCAATAACTAGACTGCGACAGATCATATAATGCAAGATGAAGAATATAAAGTAAAAGAGAATCCAACGGACATCTTCGAATAATTTTCCAGAGTATAGTGAAAAAGATCTTGAACAAGATCTTATGGATGAAACTAAAGCTGTTGCGGGATGTGATAATGAAGATATTGAATCAGAAGATGAATTTTTTTAGATGAATAACATTTATAATAGAGTTTGTAATATGGTAGTTCAACTTGAGAACATTTGTACAACTCCTGGCCCACACGAGTATAAAGTGTGATAGACTTAAATCAATAAAATTATCTTTCAATCTCATAATGTAATAACTTATCACAATTTTTTGCCCTTCATCAATAATCAAATCTTTTATTTTTTCTAGTACCATTTTTCTCTTGAACTTTTGATATATACTTTGTCGCCTGATAAATACATACGTATTATAAGTGCCCTCTATAGGAAACATATAATTTCACATTATGTTTTCGTCTTCATCATCATTTTTAGTGATAAATCCATGTTCAAAAAATGAAACTAAGAAAAAGGGTAAGCACGCAAAGAGAAATATCTTTTGGCCAATCCGTGGAAGATGACGACGACGCCGCATAAGCCTCTCTAGAGGGCCATGTAAGAGCTGAAATAAAGAGACCACGAAAGTTTCCCTTAATAATCAGAAACTTATGGAAGCCAGGTAAGAACAAAAAAACGTGCACCCTCACAAATTTATCGTCCAGAGGAGGACAACTTGTTTCCAACTATAATTGGAAACCCAAACAGCGAGAAAGAAGCAGTAACAAGGATAACAGCAGTAGACACCACATCATCCTTCCAAAGGGCTCTTTTCTTCTTTTATTTGGTTTTTGGTTTTCAATCACTACACTACTATCATGCATTGCATTCTCAATAGAAGCCTGAACGATTTTACGAGCATCCAAACCCCACAATCTTATAGACTTAATACGATTTACATAACTTTCTAGATCATTCACTGTGATTCTACTACTATCAATTGATTTTTGCACATCAGATTTCAAATCCCCGACTTTAACATCAAATTTATCCAAAACTTCGATCAAACTCGCGAGTTTATTAGTCTCAAAGCTAGTGATTTCTTCATTTGACCTTCTTTTGCTACCAATTCTACTAAAACCACCACCCCGCAAAAATCCAAACGAGATTTGAACAACAAAGACCAATACAGAAGCTGGAAAAACAGAAGTAGTTGTTTTGTTTTTTTTTTTCCAACAGAAGTTTATATACTAGTATACACACGTATAACAAATCTTTTGTTTCATTGTAAACTGAAATTGTTTGCGATGCTTACATGGAGTTCATGTAGAGTTTAGGTCTTTCAATCTTTCTTCTAGAAAAAAAAAATGAAAAACAAAAGAAAAGGAAAACAGAGTATAACAAATTTTGATATACTATATTTTGAGAAAACATTAAAATTAAAAGAAAAATAAAAATAAAAAAATATAAAAAAATATTAAATTGAAAGGGTAAAAGTGGAATTAAAAGTCGAGGGACTATCGATGAAACAAAAACCATTTAACTATGGTGACACATGGCAGCACCAGGATAAATACCACGCGCTCGGACTGAAATTATAGATTTTTGATAGTCAATGGATCCTCACTCGTGAAGTTTTTGTCGAGGGACTAAATGATAGAAAACGTGATAGTCGAGGGACTAAATGACAGAAAACGTGATAGTCGAGGGACGAAGCAGCGATTTAAGCCTACATACTCTATAACAATTTTTTATCAAACAATAACAACACATACATCGTATGTGCTATAAAAATAAAATTAATGACCTTTATTCTTATCGTGTTTTACCGTGACCGTGAAGGTCGTGATCATGATTTAACGTGACGGTCGTCACTATGATTTAACAACAACAATCAACGGTGACCATATTAATCCTATCATGTTTTGATGTGATCGCTGATGAGTCCGGATTTTGTCACCACTCTTTATGAGGACCGGACATGGGCAATTCGGACATCATCCACCTAACCGGACAGAGGCAATTCGGACAACCTCCACTCACTGAACTGTCCGAACTGGACTAAAGTATTAAAAACTTAATCACTTCATGACTAAGCTAATTACTTGCTTACTTGAAACTAATGGGTTTTTAAATTCGACCCGAAACCATTAAACACGACCCGAAAGCCCATGTGGCCCAAGGATAAGGGTATAAATACCCAACCACCTTCATTAAATGAGGGTAAAGAAAATTAAATACAACCAGGCAGCTCAATTCTCCCTCTACACTCTATCAAAACATTAAATACCTTTGAAATATCACAAAACTCTGTACAAAATTACCCTCAAGCGAAAATAAACCTCACCAAATTGGCGACCACAGTGGGAGAGCGAAGGTGCCTGAATCTAGTATTCAAAACCATCAAGAAAAACCAGTTCGGATGAATCCGGACGTGCAAGAAATACCACCAGGTTTGGCAGAAGTGGTGGGTGAAAATGATGAATACACGATCGAGGAGCGTGATAGATTAAGAGTTGAAATAGAAGCTATGAGGGCAGAAAGGGCAAAAATGGGCATAAAAGAAAAATCAAAGGCGTCAGTTGCTCATCATACTGACAACCCAAGAGACCATGAGCCCTCAAAAACCCATGTGAGTACGAAGAAGACTCATGCTAGCTCCAAAACGTCTCACCGGTCTAAACCGGTGGAGAGCTCTGATTCAGAGTCAGAATCTTCCAGTAGCTTCTCGAATGAAGATGGAGTTGAAGAGTCCTTGTCATCCAGCATTGATGATGGCCGTTCTAAAAAGAAACAAAAATTGGTTAAGAAGTATTCAAGAAAAATGGATAGGCATGGAAAGTTAGAGAGGCATATAGACAAAGGATCGTCTCATAGTTGGAGGCACATAGATCGGATGGTGATGGATCCTTTTACCTTTTATGATGAACCAGGTATCTTTGCAACTCCTAATGAGGATACCATTTTCAGTCGTGGCCGGAATTGGAGACAATCTCATTTGTCCTCCAAGATCCTGTCCGGAAACCTCCCTAAGAGGTTTGACAGTACAAAAATAGAAAAATACAATGGCAGTAAAGACCCGGATAACCACTTGGAACAGTTCAAAAATTTCATGATGAATTTTGATGATGACGGCAATTTGCTTTGTAGAGCATTCTCCCAATCATTTACGGGGAGTGCTCTGAAGTGGTACAATAGTTTGCCACAAGGCTGCATCAGAAATTTCGATACTTTTTGGGTGGCTTTTCGAATACAGTTTGTTGGAAGTAAGGAAGTAAAGGGCAATGGAGACACAATTATCCATTGTGCCCAAGAACCGAACGAATCCCTAAAAGAATACATAAGTCGCTTTGTAAACGCCAAAAATGGATTAGCCGATTGCTTCGAACAAGTAGCAATAGTTTCTTTGAGGCAGGACTTAAACCCTGGAAACTTGGCTGATTCAGTAACCAGAAAAAAGGCCATGACATGGGGAGGTCTGCTGAATCAGGTTGGAAAGCAGATTAATGTAGATGAAACAAAGAAAACTAGGGTGTACCGGCAGGTGAGGTCTGCTCCGGCTGCACCAAATCCAAACCAAAATCAGTCCGGAAACAAGGCTAGGGAGGCCGGGCAGAGTCATAACAGAGCCAAAGCTCAGTCTCAGCCAGCTGCGCCAGCCCAGAGTCAACAATCTAGAAATAAGCGAGGGCCTTGGGTTCAACCGGAGTGGTTTGCTGAGTTGAAAGAAAACATAGCCACCATTTATGACAAAACGAAAGAAGAAGTACACTATAGAAGGCCGGCTGCGTTACAATCTCATAGGGAGAGCCGTAACAATTGTTTCTGTCAGTATCATAATGATACTGGCCATACCACTGAGGATTGTATTGCTTTGAAGCAAGAATTCTAGAATTTGATTGAGAGAGGAAAGTTGGGAGCATATGTTAAAAGAAGAGGTGGAAGTAGGCCTGATAATGTTCATCGGACTGGTCCAAACAATGCAGGCACATCGGCTCCGGAAGGGGCTATGGTGATAATCGAGAGGTTCGATGTAGAGTCAGAGTACTTGGACCCTGATCCGACTCAGAATATATTGGGTGCCATTAATTAACGTTGCAAGACGGTGTCCGGGCTTATTAACTTTTTTGAATCACTCACAATTTTCGGAGGAGACACCATGACAACACCAACTGCTTCTTCGAGAAAGAGGTATGTTCATACTCTAGCTACCCAATTGGAAGGAGGCATGACTTCCTATCAATCGCAGATTCCAATTCCCTTCATTGTTTTCGATGATGATGACTTGAGAGATATAGCTGGTCCTCATGAAGATGTTGTTGTCATAGGAGTATCCATCGGGGGCAATGATGTAAGGCGAATTTTGGTGGACACCAGAAGTTCTGCCAATATTCTCTTTTTAACTTCCCACAAAAAGATGAAAAATCCAGCAGTGATTCAACGTTCGAACAGGTCGATTGTGGGTTTCACAGGAAGTTCAACAGACGTAATCGGAGAATTTGAGAAGGAGGTTTTATTGGGCAAAGGCCCTTTTAAAAAGATGGTTAGAATATTGTTCCTCGTGGTGGATTGTCCCACTTGTTATAATGCTATTCTGGGGAGGTTTTGGCTCTCTAGGATGCATGTCGTGGCCTCAACAGTCCACAAATGTTTGAAATATTATGTGTAAGGACAAGTGGGAGTTGTTCGGAGCAGCCAAAAGATAGCAAGAGAGTGTTATGCAACAACACTGGCTCCTTGGACGTTGGGGGCAGTTCGGATCAATGAGGAATAGCAGTTTGAGGGGCTTTCTGGGGGAGAGAGTGAAATTGATGACCCTAGAGAGACCCCTGAAGTTTTAATACCGATTGAAGAAGTTGAAACACATTCTTTGGTTGAATGAAAAAATGTCAAGATATGGTCCAAAATGACATCGGAATTAAAGGGTAAAATGTTAAAGTTCCTAAAAGACGATCAACATGTTTTTGCTTGGTGCAATGCTGATGTTACCGGAGTACCAGTAGTTATTATATCACATTAACTGTCCATCTGAAGGGACATAGCACCTGTGATACAAAAGAGAAGAGCTTTTTCTAAGGAAAAGGCTGATGTCATAATTCAAGAAGTCGACAGCTTACTAAAATGGGGCACATAAAGGAGTCTCAGTACCCTTTATGGACAGCCGATCCGGTATTGGTGAAAAAAAAATGGCAAGTGGCGTATGTGTATCGATTTTAAAAATCTCAACAGAGCTTGTCCAAAGGATTTATACCCAGTCCCCCGGATTGATCAGTTGGTGGATTCCACATCTGGAAACCAGCTACTATCTTTTATGGATGCCTTCTCCGGGTATAATCAGATTCAAGTGGATCCAAAGGATTAGGAGCATACTACGTTTGTTACTGATAGGGGCCTTCATTGTTACAAGGTGATGTCGTTTGGGTTAAAAAATGTTGGGGCTACTTATCATAGGTTGGTAAACAAGGCTTTTGCTAATCAAATTGGAAGTAACATGGAAGTTTACATCGATGACATGATGGTAAAAAGTGTGGACGAAGAACTACACTTGGCAGATCTCCAAGAAACTTTTGCTAACTTAGTGAAAGTAAATTTGAAACTAAACCCAGAAAAGTGTGTGTTCGGAGTGCAGTCCGGGAAATTCTTGGGGTATGTAATAAGTGAGCAAGGGATACAGCCTGATCCAGACCAACTTAATGCTTTACTTCAAATGGAGCCTTCTTGGAATATTAAAGAAGTACAACGGTTGACTGGGAGGCTGGCCACAGCTGCAAACTGCTCCATTGGGAAGGAAATTCCGGAGAGCCTGTCCTCCCCCAAGATGTTGTTTAAACCCATTAACGGAGAGACACTTTTCGTATACTTGGCAGTCTCTAGTTGTGCCATAAGTGTAGTATTGGTAAGAGAGGTAGATAATTATCCCCGCCTGGTGCATTACATTAGCAAGAGTTTGATTGATGCAGAAAAGCGCTATTTAAAGCTTGAAAAATTAGCACTAGCCTTGGTGATTGCTGCGAGGAAGATAAGACCTTATTTTCAGGCTCATCCCATTATTTTCCGGACGTCTTTTCCCTTAAAAAACGTTCTATAAAAGGCCGACATTTCAAGTAGAATGACTAAGTGGTCAGTGGAATTGGGAGATTACGATATTGATTTTTCCCCTCGGACAGCAGTCAAAGCCCAAGCGGTGGCAAATTTCTTAGTTGAATTCCACTCAGATAGGGATACTAGGCAAACAACTGGTGTAAAAGACAAAAAAGTCTGGGTCGTTCGGACTGATGGTGGATCAAGTACCATGGGATGTGGTGCTAGGGTATGTTTGACCTCCCCATACGGTGACAGAAAGTACCAAGCTATATGTTTTGCTTTCAGGGCTTCTAATAATGAGTCCGAATATGAAGCTGCTATAGCTGGTTTGAAGTTAGCTCTTATTTGTGGAGCCAAAAAGGTCAAGTTGATGAGCGATTCTTAGCTTCTTATCCATCATGCACAAGGTCAATCTGAAGCAAAAAAAGAGCAGCTGATTAAATACTTACTTCTTCTCAAAGAGGTGGCACTTAATTTCAAGAGCATCATTTATGAGCACATACCCCGAACAGAAAATATACTGGCGGACTCCTTGGCAACCATAGCATATACTGAGTCATACCCTTGGATTCATGTGCTGGAGTGCCCATCCATTCAGATCAATTCGGATAAGGAAGAAGAAAGTTTCAATATATAGATAAAGCAGCCTCAAGATTGGAGATTTCGTCTCCTTCAATATCTCTCAGATGGCATCTTGCCTCCGGAGAAATCAGTAGCAAGAAAAATAAAGTACAAGGCTCGTGGTTTTATCATCCTAAGAGATATTCTTTATAAAAAGTCTTATAGTAAACCCCTCTTACGATGTTTGGGGGTCGATAAATCTCAAATAGTGCTCTCTGAATTACATGATGGTGAGGGATCAGCTCACTGTGGATTCAGGGCTCTAACAAGAAGATTTTTGTTAGCTGGGTATTATTGGCCCTCCATAATGCAAGATGCTAAGGAGTTGGTAAGGAGGTGTGACCCATGCCAGAGATATAGCAATGAAATTCATATCCCAGCCATCCTTTTAGAGTCAATTTCTGAGCCAATACCTTTTGCTCAATGGGGGTTAGATTTAGTGGGACCTCTACCCATGGCATCCGGGGGGCACAAAACTATAATCGTTGCTATTGATTACTTTTCGAAGTGGATCGAAGCAGCTCCATTGGCAGGTACAACATCAAAAGCTGTTATAAAATTCATTTTATCCTATATCTGTTGCAGATTTGGAATTCCCCAAAAGATAACAACAGACAATGGACCACAGTTCGACAACAAGGAAATGGAGACTTTCTGTGCCTCTAGAGGCATACAACATTTCTTCTCTTCCCCTTTCCACCCACAAGAAAATGGTCAGGTCGATGTGGCTAACAGGATAATACTGTCCGGTCTGAAAAGTAATTTAGAAGGAACTGCTAGGAAATGGCCCAGTTATTTGCAAGAAGTTTTGTGGGCTTACCAGACCACTCCTGGAGCTGCAACACAAGAGTCTCCTTTTGCCTTAGTATATGGGATGGATTCCATTGCTCCCATAGAAGCCAATCTCCCTTCGTTTCGAGTTCATAACTTTTCCGAACACACTAACGAAGTGGCAATCAGAGGCCAGCTTGACTTAATAGAGGAAAGAAGAGTTAAGGCTCACCTTAGAGCTGTACACTATCAAGGTTTGATGATAAGCAGGTTCGCTTCTAAAATTAAGAGAATGAATTTTCAACCGGGGGATAAAGTATTGAGAAAAGTCTTCCTACATACTAAAGAGAAGCAATTCAGTAAGTTGGCTCCGACTTGGGAAGGACCCTATGTGGTCATTGAAAAGCTTAAGCTTGGGACATACCGGCTCCAAGACAAAGATTGAAGGATTTTGAGTCACCCCTGGAATATTGAACACCTCCGGTTGTACTTGGAATAGAAACTATGTAAATATTTACTTGTTTAAAAGTTCATGTAAATATTTGGGGGCATACTCTTTCCTACCCTGGTGGCGCGGGGAGGTTTTAATGAGGTGTCCGGGCTCTTTTATAATTTTTGATGCCTTCTTAAAAATCCGGAGTGTTTTCACTTCATAGTTTTTGGGAAAGTTTTTATTTGTTGAACAGGTCGGATTAAAATGGAGGAGTGATGACTACTAAATCATTTGTCATCAGAGAATTTAAATACTCTCACTTTAAAACACTTATGAAATAACCAAGGGCTATTTAAACATTAGCCACCAAAATTGAAAAACTATGCAAGGATTATGCAAAATAAAGCTATCCATTAAAACATACGAAGTGCCTTGGCCATCCAAGGACTTTGAGTTTTCAAACGAAAAGGTTTATCCGAACATGAGTCGGACACAATTACAAAAAATGCCTTGGCCATCCAAGGACTTTGGTTCAATCACAAAAAACAAAAAAAAAGATATTGAATACTTCAAGATTGAGCTTTCTTGGATGGCTCACCCTCACTAGTTTTCTTCTTCTTGGGATCGTCATTTTCCTCATCTGTACTTTCCCCGGTTTTCTCTTCTTCATCAGTAGTATCATCCCAGCCACTAGAGTAGTCATGCTTATCACCATCAGCCATAGTATTATGGGGAAGGTCTTCATACTCTACAAAAGTCCATAAGTCTCCCAGTGTCCTCTTCGGGAATTTCTCATGGAAGAGTAAGACCATGTCCGACTTCACTTTGGCAAACTTGTCTTCCTGAGTACCTATCACTTGGTTGGTATAAGCATCGATCCTAGCTTGGATTTTTGCCTCTTGCTCCCTTAGCAAATCAACCTTTTCTTGTGCAGCCTTGGACACTGAGTCCTCGAGCGAGATCTTGTCATTTTTCAAAGTATGAATGACCCTGTCCCTAGCTTTCACCTCCTCTCTCGAAGAAGAGAGATCTTTTTCCAACTCGGACTACTTTGTTCGGAGTTCTTTGATAGTATCTTCAAAGGTGGCTACCTTTGTGGCCCAATCCTCCGGGTGTTTCTTCAACTCCTCATTTTCCCTCTTCAAAACATCAGCATTTTGATTGGTAGTGAGGAGGTCACCATACAATTTCTCTTTGTCAGAATTAAGGGCAGTAATGATGGCTGATTGACCTCGTACTTGCTTCTCCAAACTAAGCACTGGCTGAATATTACTTAATATAAAGTGAGTTATGACATCTCTTTCACTTGAGATAGAGAAAGACTTACCATTGAAGGTAACAATGTTCGAAGAACTCGGGGGAAGATAAGGCTCAGCAAAATCATCCTTAGGAAGGTTTTCGAAGTAAAGACCAATTTCTTCAAAACCACTGATATCAACACCATAAATACTGATATCTCCTACTGCACCCCCTCCGGTTTGAAAGTCACTAGGGATGCCTTCTGCATGAGTGGGGCCAGTAGGGTCAACAGGAGGGAAAGACTCCGGAGGCCGGAGGGCAATCTCATCACCTTTGGAGGTCTTCTTCTTCTTGGCCTCCCTGTCCTTGCCTTCTGCTCCCCGTTTCCTATCCTTCTTATAAACCTTTGGAGGTTTTAGAGATCCTACCACTTCTCTAGTACTTTCATGCTCCACTACTTGTAGAAGGGCAACATCAATATGTCCTTGTTCTGACCCCTCTGGGATTGTTGGGGCAGCTTCCTCTACTTCGGTAGGATTGGCTTCGACCATACTTTACTTGCCTTTACCTTTCTTGCCCTTCATCTTACTTGGGGCTTTGGCTCTACTAGGAAGATACAACGCTCCGTCCGGCGCATCTGTCCTTTTGAGGACTACCTCCAGAGGGGGTGGGGTGGTAAGTTCCTCCCGGGCTAAGTCCCTCCGTTCAGTGGTATTCCATAGGTAGGACCTTGCTAGATTGCCTCCAGTAAAAGCTTTATGGAAGCGATTATTCCACTTCTCCGCAGTCCAAGCATTTAGCTTGGAGCAAGTGGTCTGCCCAGCCTTCAAGTAGTCACTAAAGTCCTTAGGCAACACTACCAAAAAAAAGAAGACAAGTTAGATAAACAAATTTGTGATCAATAAAGATGGAAATGTGAATTGATATTCTTACCATCACTTCGCCATCTGCTGGTAAGCATGCTCGAGTTGACATCGGTTTTAATCTTCCTCCCATTCTCCCAGGCGCCACTCACAAACAAGAATTGAGTCTTCCAATTCGTCTCTGACTCAAGCAGGTCGTCCACTACTTTGTAATTATCACCCATGTTGAAGTGATAGAAGGGAATAAGGTGGTTTCTCCCAGGCGCCACAGCTGCAAACTGCTCCATTGGGAGAGGAATTCCGGAGAGCCTGGAGGCCATAATACAGGCCATGAGAGTGTACCATGCATTGGGGCTCAGTTGGCTTGGGCAGAGTTTGATAAGGTGAAAGTATTTGACTATCTCTGGGTCTAGGGGAAACCTTAGTCCCCAGTTGAATAGCTGAGTGAAGAAAACTATTTTACTGAGCTTGCAGTCCATCGGTGTATCCGGATCCACCGGAATCCTAACCTTGATAATCTCCGGGATCCCCCAGTTCGGCAGTGTGGATGAAAGCATAATTACGTTTTTGCAAAGCTAGCAGGTATTTGATACTTACCTTGTGGAAGCAAGGTCCCACTTTCCCACAAGACTCTCTAGAAAATCCGGGTGCTTTAAGTATAGCTTCTCCTTGCCTTTGTCCTTCTTTGCAGCAGCAACCTCATTTGTTTTCCCGGAGACTTCGGACTCAAAAGGGGCTTCTTCAACAGAATCCTCCAACACTTCTTCCATTATCATGGAAGGGTTATCAGTTGTTTTTGGGTAAGAGGAGCTAGTGGTTGGCTCAAAAGGCCCTCCGGATGGTTGGGCATTGCTGGCTTCTTGTAGTTTGGACTCCGGCTGGGGCTCATATGCAGTGGTTTCTTTCCGGAGACTTGAACTAGATGCCTCCGGGCCGGACAGTTTGTCCTTAGGAGTTTTAATGGGTGCTTCTGACCCTGTATTGCTATTTTTAGCCCCTGATTTGGAAGGTGTAGCTTTTGGAGCTTTCCCTTTCACCAGGCGACCTCTTCTCCGATCTACTAACTTATTTGAAGAGGCGTCAGCATCCGATCCCATGGCAATGAATGGGGAAGGTTTCTTAAAACTGGTGACTGCCTGTCCTGGTTAAACATTAGGCTCTGATTCCTGAACCGATGAGCCCGAAACAATTGGTGAAAGGTTGGGTTGGAACAACCTCCTAGGTTTAACACTCTTGGTTGAAGAAGAACCCCGGTCAGGCTCTGATCTTGGGGTTTCCGATTTATCAACAGGGGAAACAGGGAGGCCTGCAACAATGCGCCTTTCTCGTTCAAGCTTTTGAGCTTTTTCTAACTCTGACAAATTGAGCCACCCACCTTTGATTAAAGCGTTTCTTGCTGTGAACATAAACTCACACCAAAAGAAAGTGTTTGTTTTTTAGAGATGAAAGCTTTGAAATTTAACAGAGCAAGGATAATGAAGATAGTAAAACAGTAGAAAAGGGACTAATTTATAGTAAGGATACAAAAGGTGCTTCGATACCTAGGAGAATTCGAAAGGGTTGTAATGATTAAAAACGGCGCTGATGTCATCCTCATTAAATGAAGAGGTTGCTTTTTGGAGTAAGTGGGAGCGCCGTTCTAGGGAAAAAGCGGCTAATGTAGCGAATCAGAGAAGGACACGTGTCCCACAATCTCTGGCAAAAAACCATTTAGTTTCTGAGAACTTTTTTAGTCCGGATAAAGCCGTTACACAGTTTGAAAATTTGTCCAGACATAGCTTTGACCAGATACAGGCTATTTTTTTAGGGCTTGCCAAAGGCCTTTGAACACAACCTAAAAAAGGGGCTACTGATGAGTCCGGATTTTGTCACCACTCTTTATGAGGATCGGACTGGGGCAATTCAGACAGCATCCACCTAACCGGACAGGGGCAATTCGGACAACCTACACTCACTGAACTGTCCGAACTAGACTAAAGTATTAAAAACTTAATCACTTAATGACTAAGCTAATTACTTGCTTACTTGAAACTAATGTGTCTTTAAATTCGACCCAAAACCATTAAACACGACCCGAAAGCCCAAGTGGCCTAAGGATAAGGGTATAAATACCGAACCACCTACATTAAATGAGGGTAATGAAAATTAAATACAACCAGGCAGCTCAATTCTCCTTCTACACTCTATCCAAACATTAAATACCTTTGAAATATCACAAACCTCTAGACAAAATGACCCTCAAGCGAAAATAAACCTCACCAATCGTGGCAGTCTAGATCGTGTTTTATCGCGACGACCGTCACCGTGTTTTACCATGATCGTAATGACCGTGACCGTAACAGTCGTAACATGAATTCCACTGTATTCTACCGTGTTTTGTTATAGTATAATTATATTTTATACTATGCACCATAATCTGCCACATTTGTCATATCTACTTATAATAAAATATAATGAAGATTATGGTAACAACAAACTATTGGTTGCAGCCAGTGGCGATGCAAATAGACGTTCAGAGGGGCGTTGTCCGTGCTTACCGTAAAAGTATGAGTTAATTTATATAGTTTATTTTGAGATAGTATATATTTTTAAAGCAGACTTTAATTTAAAAATATGGAATAATGATTATTTTTAATGAAACTTTTAATTTAAAAATATAAAATAATGACTATGTTAAATGAAAATTTTGAAATTAAAATCTTAAATAATAGCGAATTTTTAAGGCAAATTTAAGTTAAAATATTTATAAATTGGAACATATAATCCGCATCTATATCTAATCTTGATAAAACTCGGTTGATTCTGTAAGTGTTCTTATTTTATTTATTTATTTATTTTTGCAATAATTTGTTTCGATTTTATTTGGTTTAATATTTCTCTCCCAAAATTGAATTTTTCGTTATCTTTCTTTTCTTCTTTTGTTATACATTAGTGATTTGATTTAAAATTTAATGCTTTATCAAAGAGATATTGTAATTAAGAAATTAGAAAAAAATAAAGAAAATAGAGATTTTAATCAGATAGATTAAAGAAGAGGAAGATTTTAATTAAATAAATTAAATAGAATATAGAAAATAAACAAGATGAAGATTTTTGTTAGTTAGTAAATTTAAAAATTACTTCAGTCATATCTTTTTTTTAAAGTATATTTTAAATAAAAAAATTCATTTTATTCCTTTATATTTTATAAAATATTTTTAAATTAGAAATATTTCTCAGCCAAGAAAGCGTTTGTAAAGGGACTCGTACGTATGATCTTCGATCACGAAGATGTCTTACTCCACCTACTCGGCTACCTCCTAAAAAGTAATTTTCAAATCGTTAGTTTTTATATCATAAACTATTCGATTCTTTTTATTGGATCCTATTGCAACTATTAAATTTAGAAAAAAATTGTAACGATGGTAAAAAATCATTCATTAATAAGGTATTTTAGTTGTTATAATAAATATTAAAAATAAATAATATTCATATAAAAAACTACAAATCTAAATTATCAATAATTATATTTTTTTGTTTAAATTTATAACTATAAACTAAATTTATTGAGGTTAATTTTAGTTTCATAAATTTTATTGAATTTTAATAATATATTTGAACTTAAATAATTCATGAAATTCAGAATTCAGTAATTTTTATATAAATAAAAATTAATCTAATGATTGTTTTGGTGAATCTAGTGATGTATATCACTATTTTAAAATAAAACAATATTGATACGTAAAAATAAAAATATTTATGTTTTTTTATAAAAGATCGTTTCGTGGATATTAAACATTATCGTTTTGGACATCCATACAAAAGTAATTTGTTCTTTGTGGTTATGAATAATATATATATATATATATATATATATATATATATATATATATATATATATATATATATATATTAATAAATTAATTATGGATATAGATAATTAAGAAATATCATCCAACTTTTATGTAAATATCATATATTTTTATTTTTTTGGTAATAATATTATTTTCGATACATTTTATTTTTATTTTTAAGATGAATTTAATCTTAATAAAATATGTAATTAAAAAATTCTAAACATAATAAATTAATATTTTTTTAGCCGATGAGCCTAGATATTTGTTAACAATATCTTTAAATTTAATCCATTTGAAATGCGCTTCATGTAAGTTAGATATCATTTGAAACTACCTAATCAAAATAAAGGATAACGTTGCGTTTGTTTTATAGTGTATCTTTTCTTCACTTATATTTATATTTTTATATGTTGAATCCATGGCTTTATAATAGTAGCCAAAATTTTGTTTAAAATATTATATTAAGATTTTTATTTATGTCATAGGGTTTGTATAATCTTATGTTTGTGTATACCTTCTGAATTATTATCTGAATTTGATTGTAATATCAGACTTTGTTTATTTGTAGATCCAATACGTTATTTGCCAAAGCTTTAGTTTGACGAAGAGGGTTCCATTCAAGGTTTCTATGCAATATGTTGTAGAGACTTAAATTAGACTGAAGTTAAGACTCTTCAGTTTAATACTCACCTACTCCAATTCTTCCTCTTCGAATGCTTACTCTCAATCTTTTTTCTAATAGCTTTTTTCTTAATTTCTTTTCTCAAATTAAAATTCAGTTCACCATTCGTATTCATCATAACATCATTTCTCAAATAAATGGGTGAGTGAGCTATTCCCAGTTTATCTTAGAGGAAGATAAATCGAGTGTGTGCGAGAGGTTTGTTGAGGTAATCGACAATCTGGTCATGAGATGAGACTTACATGAAAACATGGGTTGGACGCAAGTGAACTTGCTCACAAATTGTTACACCAGATGATGGATTGGCCTGTGAGTGAAATGTGAAGTTTATAACAGAACCAAAATTATCCAGATGAGTTCGACATGAAGATTAGCAAGAAGCATATACTCAGAACTGGTACTTGAAAGGTAACTATGTTTTATTTCTTAGATGGCCACAAGAAAAGAGTGTCATGAAGATAAACAAAATATCCACCCATGAAGTGTCGACCATCAAGGGAGTTATCCCAATCAATGTTATAAGAAACCATGCAAATAAAGGTGAGGACTCAGTTTTATATGAAGATCAAGCCAAGAAGTGTCACATAAGTGCTTGAGTATTCTTTATAAATTTACCAATGAATATTAGTAGGTGTCTGTTGGTTTAGCTTATTTACCGCATAAAAAATGTTAGGTTTTATGTGAGTCATGTATTGTAATGCTTCTAATGTGGTTCGATATGGTTTATGTTTGAGAAACAGATTTCTATCAGTAATAGAGGCTGACCAACATTCATCGGAGTCAGGCATAGTTTAGAAATGGAAATACCCTTAATCATGAGTAAATTCTATGTATATTTTTCTTATGTAAGATAGAAACTAGTAAAATAATAATGAAATTTTATTGGTAGAAATAGGTTGAGTAAGCTCATTTTTCTTTAAAGAAAATGTTAAATGAAGTTTTTTTATATAAATATGTGTCGGCAATTAAACTGATTACATATTACGATTATATCATCCACGTAGGCTAGAAAGATTAGGATAACAGGCTTAGAAATATAGTAAAATATTGAGAAGTATGCCATTCAGTTTTGAAAACCCCACTCAGTTTAAGTGTCCTTTAGTTTGGAGTATAAACCTCTAGGAGCATCCTTGAGTGCATAGAGTGTCGTGTTAAGTTTACACATATAGGAAAACTTTAATGAGATCTCAAACCCTCATGGTTGAGTCATGTAAATAGTATATATTAAGACCCAATTTAAGAAAATATTATTAATGTAAGGTCGCATAACATCCTAATTTTAGTAGCTGCAATAGTAAGCATCAATGTGATAGAATCGGTCTTTACCATTGGATTAAATGTACCTATCAAATCTACGGTAGAGGTTTGATAAAATTATTTAGCAACCAACCTGACATTTTAAGGTGGACTGAACCAACCAAATTTTGTTTTACCTTGTAAACCTATTTGCACCTCATAGTATTTATAGTAGAAGATCAAGAAGTGAGTGGCCATTTGACGTTCTTAATTAGAGAATTATATTCATTAATTATGGTGTGCCCCCATCTAGTATAACGGAAAACCTCATAGTAATTTGTAGGTTATGTAGGGAAAGCCTCAGTAGTAATAGTGGAACCAATATAAATAGGCTTCATTTTAGTAATCTAACTATTTGCTCTTGTTTTCATAGGATGTACATTGGATAAATAGTGTGTATGTAGGATAATGTATGAATTAAGAATAGCCATGTATATTGTAAGGGTATGTATCTGTATTTAGGTAGTGATTTGAGTGGGAGAGTTGTCGTAGATTTAAGATGCTATATTTGTGTTTCCTAGTTAGGTAACGTAAGATCCACGTTTCATTTTTGATGAGGGTTCAAAGTAAAATGTTGATCATAGTGGTGCTCTGAGACAAGTCTAGCCAAATTATGTGAACCACCTGCAACTAGTTTTTCAATAAAAATATGTAACTATATAGAGAAAATAAACACATCAACCCTTGGACTTTTTTATATTTAGAAAAATATTTGAAAATAGAAAATAAACTTCTTTAACAATGATTTTTCTAGAGATATAGATTATTCTTGTAGAACTTAGACACTTGTAGACCTTGTGAGACTCATTATACCGTAAGAAAACTCACTTAGATGAGCGATACTGGAATTTTTGTGATTGGTATCATCTCAAACATGGGAAGCATGCACATCCGAAAGTCTTAAGTGCTAGATAATTAGGTTTTATATTATAGATATTTCCATAGGAATATGGTTTGTTTAGGATAACTATTAAGAGTCTATTAATTAGAAAGGTTGTTGTTAGGAATGCTTCTGACTAGTAATGACACAGGTAGGTTCGATTGCGCTAAAAGGGTTAGGTCTGTTTCAACAACATGTGTGTGTTTTATTTCAACTCTCCCATTCTGAGCAGATACATCCTGGCAATATGTTCTTATAAAAAACCTTGACTTTTTAGTTAGAATAACAAATGGTCTGAATTCTCATCTCTAAACAGAATGTACCACTTTAATCTTTTTTTCAAACTGATTTTTATTAAATATTTTGAAATGTTTAAACATCACTTTTCTCTTTAAATGGATGAACCTAGGTATACATAGTATGGTCATCTTGGAAAACAAAATATAGTATCTAAAGTCCGCTTGAAATTTTACCGGTGACGGTCCCCAAACATCAGTTTGAATTAAATCTAAAACATCGATGAAGTGAGAGGTTAAATTTGAATTGGATAAAGTATGAGACTTTCCCAATTGTAAACCATCACAACTACTTAACTCATTATTCAAAAAATTAAAGAAATTATAATATTTTAACACAACTGAAAAAACTTTGTTAGATTGATGACCAAGTTTTCTATGTCATTCATCCTTTAGGGAATTAAAAATGACATTAGACCTGAAATGAACTTTAGAAGGACTTGATTCAATACTAAAAACATCAGGCAGAAACTTTAAGTGAACTAGGAAGCTCTTCCATCTTGTAAAGACCACCCTCAGATGTCCCTCTGAGAAGCACACTCCTTGTCTGTTTGTCCTTCACAAAACAACCATAACTATGAAACTCAACAAAGATATTATTGTAAATTGAAAGTAATTTCTTGTTTATTCTAGGTTAATATGATATAATGTTTCAAGGTAATTAGTTTATGAGTATGAGTAGCTATTTTAGACTGTCCTACATGTGAAATTTTCAGTTTTTCTCCACTTCTTCCCACAATATATGTCATAGATTAGTAGTATCCTTTATGGCTCATAATATTAAAATTGATTGGGACATGGTGGCTAACATCACTATCCATATACCATGAACCTTCAGTATCTTGATCATGTGTGACTAGATATGCACAATGCTCTGTTTCATTCCTAGGTTGTTTATTAGAAGTAATACCCATAAATGAGGGAGCATCCCTGAAATAGCAAACAAGTACAATATGACCATGATTCTCACAAATCTGACCTGTATGATTGTTTGATGTAAATTTTCCACCTTTACCTCTTCAATAGTTGTCTCTTCATCTAATTTTGTTTGAATAACTATTAGAGTAGTTATTTCTTTCTCTAAAACCCCCATATTTTCCTCCAAGGTAGTTATTATTCTGATTACTTAGGTGGTTATTATTTTCTGATCAGTTCTCTCCTTTGTGTGCAACAAAGTTTGTAAAGGCTAGGTTTAGTTTGCTACTAAACTTTGTAGGCTAGTCAATTGTTATAGCTTACTATCAAATATTAACAAAGAGGTTTGTAAATCAAATTACTTCAGTAATTCTTTATTTTCTAGGCTTACAACTATAAGAGTATACTCTGAATAAAGTCCAATTAACACTTGTGTTACTAGTTCATCAGTACAAGTAGAACAACCAACGAAGATTAAGTCCTTTGAAATGCTGACTTAAAGTAGGTTTCTAAAATTTCTTTATGATTCAGATAGCCTAATATTTTCATCCCATATGTTCTTAGTTGTCAGTTGTCTCCCTTTCCATCAACTGAGCTACCTCATTTCTAATAGTAATGTAGAGCCACCCTAAATGCAATTGGTCCCTATCAGTCCATTATTCATAGTTGGATTCTTTATTATATTGCTTCTTGAATCAACATTTAGATTATGAGGAAAAAGTTTATCCTCACTTATAAATCCTCCAAGTTTGTTCCTTTTTATCATGGGTAGAACTGTGCGTTTCCAGAAAAAATATTTACTCATGTCTAGTCTCATACTGACGAAATTGTTGATTTGATTTAGGTGCAGGTTTTTTCAACTCAAGAAAGAGCAAGTGAACATGCATCCTCATCCCATTGAGTAATAACTTTGGATTGGTTTGTTTTTTATATATTTTTTCTTATTATTTCACTTATATTTTTTACATGTAAAATGTATGGTTTTATACAAGTAGCCAATAACAAATTATATTTAAATGTTACTTTGGGACTGTTATTCACAAGTTATAGTTTGACATAAAGTGTTCAATTCAAGGCTTAAGCGAAATGTTTTATAAATATTTAGGCTATACTAAAACTAAAATTCTTTCGTTCCCTAATTCTAAATCTCTTCTCGTCTTTTTTAAATCAAAATTCAGTTCATTATTCTTCTTCTTTCTAATCCACTTAATCAATTTCTTAGGTGATTTTTTTAAAATAAAAATATTATATTTTGTTATACAAATTTGGAAAATTCAAAAACAAACTATTTAGCATATTTTTATGTTTGGTATATCATTTATAATAATAATAATAATAGTTGTTATAAACCAATGTTTTCAAATAATTCGTAAGCCGTTTTTTGTTCTAAGAAAAGTTTATTAATAAGTGAACGCTCAAGAATAAAAGGGTTTATAAAAGTTTAAGGCTTAATAAATGAAGTCATACAATAAAACCAATTGGCTGAAAAACAAAGATATATAAAGAGGTGCCAAATGGAGATTTTAGATTCCATTTCCCTCCCTTAAGAGACGAGCCGGAATGGAAGAGACGATTTTGTTATCAACCACAAACAACTTAGGGTAATTAGAGAAGAAAATGAAACATGCAAGAGAGATTTCTAAATTGTAAAAAGAAGAATCAAATCCATGGAAGAACTTTATAATCTCCATAGATTTGGAGCTGATGCTCTGGAAACAAAATAATATGAGATAGCAGATTCCTTGAAGCTCCAGGCGGCTATGAGGAGAACGTTTTTAATCTTAGAAGGTTAGGGCCATAACACAGACTAAAAGTTTGATTATAGAGAAACAGATGATACAGGATTTGAGTTGCATCAAGCAAATCAAACAAAAAATAAGCTCTACGATTTCTAGATTAAGAAGTTGAAAACTCAAGCTCAGGGAAGATAAAGAGACATCAAATATTTTTCTTGCATCACTAAGAAGATTTAATTTTTTTCTATTCCAGTAGATTTAAGAAGATATCGGAGAAGAACAACTTTCTGTAAAAGATAAATTTTAAAATAACATAAGAGTTGATATAATTTGTTTTTTTTAATGTAAAATCATTCTAAGAGATGAAAACTCTTCAATCAATAAAAATAGAGCCATGAGAAGGAGATTGATTTAATAATCACTCGATTTGGATGCTTCAGATGATGATTCTCGGGGACTTAAATTAGCTCAGAAGGACTATATGTGATTCATGAAGATGAAGATCCTTAAGTTAAATCAAATGACCATTATTCGTTTCCGATTTTTACAGATATCGATCTATTTGAGAACTTTATTTCGGATGATTTCCAGAAAGCTAGACTTTTCTATATCAGATTGAGGACCTATAACAGAATTAATGATATTAGACAATAATTGTTAGAGGAAAACAAAATTGTTAGCATAACATTATATTGATATGGAGAAGTTAGAAATAGTCTCTGAAGTAGCCAACGGCAAAATTTTCAAGTAAAATTATAGCAGAAAGATGAGAATAAGCATGTTGATGTTGAAACTGTTTTCATCTTACACTTTAGAGTCCATTTAGCCAGCCAGTCAGGTGCGCTATTTTGAATCCTATTAATATATTTGATGACCATAGAAGGATATAGTAGACCTCTACAACACTTCAGCATATTCTCAAGATGTTAAGGATATTTTCCAGATGCCAGGATGTTAACCAGGATTTCCGAGTCTGTTTCAAGATCAGCATTGATATAACTTTGTTGCTTGCAAATGAGCAGACCATCAAGAAGGCGTTGAATTTAGTATGAAGATCCCATAGAGATTTACCTGCCCTGATATAATGTCTTTATTGACATCTCTACCTCTATTAGCTTTCATATTTATAAGAAATGAACCATCAGTGTTGACTTTTATTCTATTATTTATTGGAGGAGTTCAGTAAAGGTAAATAGGATGTCTTCTAGTTTTTAGGTGGTTATAGTAACCAAGCTTATAGGTAGTGAGATTATATGGAGACCAATGATTGTTAGATAGAAGATTGGCTTGATCAATACCAGAAACTATATGGTTTATATAGTTAATGGTTATCTTAACATCAGTAGAAAACCCCTTAATAGACTTGTTTCTAAATTTCCAGATCACCAGCCTGTTATAGGAGAAAGAATAGAGCAGAGACGAACCTCCTTTTTAGAAGTTCAAAAGCAGTTTCTCAACATATGAGGAACTCTAATATATTTACCGGTTTTGAATTTGAGAATTGTTGAGTAGTAGCACCATATACTTCAAGAGAAATTGCACTCAATAAATAGATGGTTTGTAGTCTCCACATTACCACAAAATTGGCATTTGGAGGCTAATAACATATGTCTCTTTTGCTAAGCAGTATCGGTAGGAAGCCGATTGTGAAGCAACCTCCAAGTCAGGTAAGAACATTTTCTAGGAGCTATGTTGTTCCAAAGTTTACCAAACAGACTAGATTTATTATGAGTAGTTCTAATGTAGTTCCAAGTATCTTATTGTAAACCCCATCTTTAGACACCATCCATAATAGAGAATCATATGTGTTTTCTTGAATAACAATCTTTGCAATATTATTCTTATCACTAGAGGATAAGATATAGTTGATCTTAGCTTCATTCAATCAAATTTGGTCCTAATAATTGTAGACCTTATCTTGAATATACCCAGTATTGTTTGAGTGATCATCAAGCTTTATAAGATGAGTTTTCCCGAACCATGAATCAATCCAAAAATCAAGATCATCTCTCCCAATAATCAACTTCACATTAGGTTTTTCAATGTTCTTAATTGCTGCAAGCTTACACCAAACTTTAAAACAAATCTTAGCTTTGTAATTTTCTTGAAGGGGATGAATATTTTTACAATAAATACTGTGAATATATATGGCCCACAGAGTCTTCTTTTGTATGAATTTAACCCACAGTTTACAGGAGAGGGAGTCTTGTATGCCCTTCAGCCTTCTCATATTGAGACCATCTTCTAGGTAAGTCTTGCACACCTTGTTCCAGTTACACCAATGTATTCTGGAAACCTCTTGATTAGAACCCCATAGAAATATTTTTAACATTTTTTCAATTTTGTCAATAATTCCATTAGGAAGAATGTTTATTTTGATACAGTAATTATGCATGACCATCAAAATGGTAAGAATGTCTAAGCCTCTAATAAGAGTTTCCTCAGCAATTATGAAAAGACTAGGAGACAATGAGTCTCCTTGTCTTAAACCACACTTAGTTTTAAAGTAGCCAACAACGTGGCCATTGATAAAAATGGAAGCTTTAATATTTCTAATTAGTTTGTCTATTAGATTAAAAAAGCTAGAGTTAAATCCAAATGTTAAAAGGACTTTGTTTAGGAAGCTATGAGACATCCTGTCAAACGCTTTAGCCATGTCAAATTTGATCAGAATTTTCCCAAACTTAGTCTTTTTATTCATATAAAAAATCAATTAATTTACAAGAAGAATATTTTCATGTATTGGAGCCAGAAAATTCTCTGAGATAATTCTAGGTAAAAAACATTCCAGCCTATTATTAAGAAGCTTATAAATGATTATATTTAACAGAGAACACAAACGTATAAGCCTATAATCCTTCCATTTTGTAGGATTAAAGGTTTTTGGAATGAGACATAAACTTGTTGTCAGGATGCCTTGAGAAAGGTTTTGGCCTTTGAAGAATGAGACAATGGCTTTACACAGATCTTGCTTGATGATATACCAACTGGGAATGTAAAATGTGATGTTAAAACCATTCGTTCCTGTCACACTAGATTGATTCATGCTTTTGATAGCTGTAAGGATTTCATCTTCATTTGGGTGAATCATTAGGTTAATATTTTTCCTGATCAGTAATCATATTAGAGATAACATAAAAAATATAACTACTAAGTATTTTTAATTCAATTTTATGAATAATAAGGATTTTCAGTTAAAATGTTCTTAAAATAAATTTCAGCAGAGTTATTTATTTGGAGCTAATCTGTTATCCAAGATGATCCTTCTTTAATGCTGAGAATTATGTTTCATTTTCTCTTCTGTTTGACAAAATTGTAATAAAGTTTGGTATTTTGAACTCCATGTTTACTCCAATTTGAGTATGTTTTCTGTTGTCAGTAAGACTTTTTTTAGCAAGATCTTGAAGAAGGATAACATTGGTTTTAGATAAGTTGATCTTATTCTGGTCATTTTGATTTTCCACAAGAATCATCTTCATGCATTTTACATTTTTCTCTTCTTTACTCACTTTCTCAAAGACATTCCCAAAAACATCAGTATTCCATATTCTGAGAACTCTTTTCAATATTTTTAGTTTTTTCCAGAAACTATGAAGAGGTAAGCCTTGCCTTTCAAGATTCCAATTAGATTTAACAAGAGGTAAGAAATATTCACTTAAAATCCACATATTTAGAAATTTGAAACCGGGTTTTCTTTTATAATTGTCATTTGAAATGATAACACAAAGAGGCATATGATCTGAATAGGTTCTTGATATTTTCTTGACAGGTGTATTATTGAAAAAATAAGTCCAATCGCTGTTGTATAGAGCGCGATCAAGGCGCTTCCACTTGAAATTATTTGACCAAGTATACCTTGTCCCAACATAGCATGCATCCTCCAACTTGCAGTAGTTTACAGCTTCATTAAAATCTTCAGCGCTGTTATTAGCCAATTTTCTCATCAGGAGAGGTTATAGTGTTGAATTCACCAATTACTAACCCTTCTTTGACTGATGTTGAGATATTGTTGAGAGTACCCCATAGATTCTTTCTATTAAGCCTTTGACATTTTTCAAAAACAAGAAGTAAGGTAAAAGACTTTGTTTAAATAGGTGTAAGTAACTTTAGTGTGAAGCATCTGAGGATGATCAATTGAGATATTAATACTGAACAAATCCTAACAAAGAAGCCATATTTTCTTAGAACATTTAGATTTATAAGTACTGAATCTCAGCTTAGCAGCAATGAAAGGAAATTGATCAGCCTTAATCAAAGGCTCTTAAATGGAAATAATTCTGATTTTTTCTTTCTTGATGATAGAATTAAGTCTTCTTAAATAGGCTTTATTTGCAATGCACGAATATTCCACCTAAGCAAACTAAATATGATTTCTGAATAGAGTTTTTGAACTTGCTGGTCCCAAAAAAGGACTTATAAACTTCTTCTCATGTCTTTCTTCTGTGTTTTGATGCTTTCAGTTTTTTGTTAAGTAATTCCTGGAAGCTTTGGTCAATTTTTTTTTTAAGAATCAGGGATGGAGAGAGACTTCCAAAATTCCGAGTTTGTAGTATAGTTATTGTTTTCTTAACTTTCTTGTTCATGAATAACGTTAGATATATAGTATTGCTCTAAGTTCCTTTTATATGATCTCTTCATTTCTTGGTGTCTGTTTTAATAGAAGTAGAAATATTTGTAGAAGGTTTCTGATCTGATATTGGCTTACTGAAGTTTTTCTTTTCAGGTGTAGAAGGTTTAACAATAGTGAATTTCATTTTTTGTTTTTCTTTGTTGATGAAATACTGTAAAAGGCCAGTTTCAGGTTCAATCTTAGTGTTTGTCTTGCTTTCTTGAGCTTTAGAATTAGCCTTTTTACATTGATCTTTGCCATGCCCTATATGGTAACATAGATTGGAGTACTTTGGCAAATCCCTGTAACTGATATGGAGCCAACATCCATTATTAGATCCAAAATCTACCCACATATTGTATTGCAGCTTCTTTGTAATGTCCAATTCAATCCATGCGTAATACAAATTGAACATAACCCTATTCTATGATGGAACCCAACATTTTAAAGGTTCACCTATTGACTCAGCTATGAATTGAAATATTTCTTCATTGAACATATATTCCATCGCATTTTCAATTCTTATCCAGGTGTGAATAATTGGATTTTCATACTTTGGGTTGAATGAGGGTGACTATTTGAAAATCCTCATAGCCTTTTCACCCACATACCAGATGTTGCGAGACCACAATTTGCACATATCATTTTTTATTGAAAATTCAATAATTATATGCCTTAAATCCCAATTACTCACATTATATATTCTCTGCAAATCTCATGGATTCTAAAAACTGATTTAAAATCTGCTTCTTTGGCAAACCTTGTGAAAAATTCTCAATTTGTGTACATTTACTTGATTTCTTAAGTCTTTTATTGTCTTGTTGGTCAAATTGGAGTGATATAAGGTTATTTAGATGCTGGATCTTTGTAGGTTTCATTCCTTCATGGTGTTTTGAGGGTCTGACTATTTATGCGAAACTTCTTTGAGGTAAGGAAAATGTTTTCTGGTTATTGCTAATTTTGTTTCTTACTTCATCACTTTGTGTATTGAGATTTGAAACTTCTTTGAGGTAAGGAAAAACATTTCTGGTTATTGTTGATTTTGTTTTTTGCTTCATCAGTTTGTGTATTGAGATTTAATTTAGGGAATGCTGATTGATATAACTCCATGGTTTCCATCCTAACAGAGGAGCACAATTACCTATAAACAAAGAAGCAAAGTAAACCAATTTTTTTTTGGTGAAAAATAAATAAAAGTGTTCATACAATTTCACGGGGCATACCCCGAGGTAGTACAACAACAATAGAGATAACAATGTCAAGATGACCTAGACTAGAGGTACGACATAATAGAAAAAACGTAAGCAACTCAAATATCATGCTTTGATGACTAGGTGACTGTGAGGTGACTCCAAGATCTCGCATCAGGAATCCAAGCTCCACGCCATACTGAAAATACCTGCAAGAAAATAGTGATATTGTTAGATTTAGTTAATGCTACAATGGCTAGCCAATCTTGGTACCATGGAATCTAAATCGGAGATCCGATAACATTTGGAAAGATATCATAGATGCCATGACTGGGGCGGATCCAAATATTCTTGAATTTCGTTCCTTCCAAACGTGGTAAATGACCGCGTTGAAACAAGTGCGTCAAGTACAATGGTCTCGAGCATTAGACCATCTTGGCGCCTTGAGAATCCAAGATTTCCAGCAAGAGGGATAGAAAGGGAATCCAATTTTGCTACTAATAAAAGACCAAATACTATGAGCAAAACTACATTCAAAGAGGATATGTGACATAGATTCTGGATCAGAGTTGCATAAGGCGCAAATAGTAGGGGTGTTGATACCCCAACTAAGAAGCTTGTCTCTGGTGGCAACCTTACCCTGTAAAGCAAGCCAAGATATAAATGAGTGACGCGGAATGTTATATTTGTTCCAAACTAATCCACCCATCCCTTCGCTGGGATAGGCTGGCGAATGGCGTTGTATGTGGCTTGTATAGTAAACTTGTTACATCCATCCTTTGTAACCCAGATTGGAACGTCCCTCAAGAGGGTGTTAGGATGAAGAAGAGAGAGAATAAAATTGTTGATTTCTTCAAGATGTGCACGACTTCGGGTCCTAGTCGATCTCAAATTTGCAGGCCACTTCCATTCACCATTTCTGATGATGTCAGAAACTTCTAGATTATTTCCCATACGAGAATCGCTGATGATGTCACGATAATCTCGGACGGAGAAGCAGGATCACAAACAATTCAAACAAAAGAATAATCAACAAATTTGATTTAAGAACGGGATAAACGAAAAAGGAAATATGTTTTATTCTTGCATATCAAAAATTGCATCACTGTGTTCTTGAAGATTTTTGGTTTTCATCTACCTATTCATAAGCCATCTAAAATTGGTGTTTTTTATCCTGACATTTTCGGTCCAACTTCCAAGAAACCATAAATAAAAAATCACACATGACCAATTTGATGGATTTTTGAAAATCGAAAAATAACGCGGGGTATACTTTTTTTTCACGCAAATGAGATCTTTTTTTTATATTTAAAGTCAATACAGTAATACAACACCCAACATCATATCCTTACAAAGCTATGTGATGTAAAACAAACCAGCACATTACTTTATAGAGCTCCTCATCGGCTTTCCTGCATACTGCCCTAAAATGGCCAATGACCGATGACGTTTGACACCAGTGACCTTTTGAGATTCGCTCTCCGGGCTTTTATATATAGCCCAATCATCGTTGCTGTCAACCTCCTTAGACACGATATTCCCTTTCATGGTGAACTTGGAATTCCGTAACTGCAAATTATAATGAACAAATGCCAAATCATCCAAATATTTTTGCTACAAAGGATTCCTTCCTTCTATGACCAGCTTCTCAGCTAGACTCCTCTTCAGCCTATATCTCGAAGCACCTTCGCAAGTCTGGCTCACTATTCTAATAGCAAACCTCTGCAGCTCAGGATATTTAGCTCCATAACGCAAGCACCACTCCACTTCTATCCTATCCAAGACTCAGAAACACCGAAAGAGAAACCAACTTCACCTTCTATCATCAATAAAACTGGCACATCGTTTACTCATCTTCCCAGTCAAAGCAATTTCCAGAGGTCTCTGAATTAATCTAGGTACCCCCACATCGCATCAAACCTCTCCGCCTTCATTCTGACTCCACCTTGAGTTACATCCAGGTTGCTTAGCTTCTTCAACTTTTTGTTTCTCCAAAAGTTGGGAACCTCGAGCTGCCTTTGCTTCAACACCTTTCAAATACTTTGTCGAGTTTCCTTGGCTATCATAGTACCGGCCAACAAGCTTACCCACATCACTTTTCACTTCAGTACTTGATAAGCCACGCAAAGAGTCAGTGAGACCATCTCCCGTGAAGTTTCCAGGAAACAAATGCCCGTGAAGCATCTCTTCCAGCAAAATGATTATAACCTCCTCCCAAACCGTAATGCGATTTTCCCTTCGTCACATCGAACACAGATCCAAGAATTCCCGATACAAGTCCAACTTCTTGCAAAAATCCTTCAGACTCACTGCTTAATCAACAACTACTTCAATAAAACTGACCGGAACAGAACCATTGGAAGAAACCATTCACAAGTATTTTCTCGTTATTCTTCTATCAGAATTTTAATCATCAACTAAGTTGAAAAACATCTCTGGCTAGAAATGTATCCATATAGCCAGACTTGAACAGCTCATTAAACTCATCCATGAGATCCTGATGGCTTCCAAATATACCATTCATCACAGACAGATACTTTTGCTTTGGGATTGTGTCAACGGATCGCATTGAATACAAGATGTCTGTAAACTTCTGGAATTCATCTTTACTGCCTAACCGTTCCTCGACTTTCTCACAGAATACATACCCTCTACGCTTGATTCCATACCCCTCCGGTAAAATGACTTTATATATATCAATCAGATTATTATGCCCCTTGACTATATCTTGTATCCGAGCATTTGCAGACGCGATTCCAATCCTTTCCGCCTTGGCGTCTTTCACGACAGTACTAAACATATGAACTTTCTCTTTGTCATCTTTAAAAGTCTTCAAGACTTCCTTGTAAAGGGTCCAGAATTCATCATTCGTTGGTATAGGTGGTTTCTTTAATATTGGCTTCTTGGGTTGCGAACGTGAAGGCAAATAGTCTCCACTTCTCTTCATTTTTTGCTTTGGAAAGCTAGACACAAGATCATCTGCATTCTGATCCTGGTCCAATCCTTGGAGCGCGCTATTCTGTGGAAAGTTCCTTGAAGAAGGAGAGCAGCTACCCCTATTAGGATCTGGAGAATCACCTTGCTTCAACTTATTACTAATCATTGTATTTGTATCATAAGAATCATCTTCAACATATGTAATTTCTTCAATCTTTTTAAGGCCTCAATAACATCATTACTAGTATCATTACTTGTATCTTGAATACCAATAACAGTATTCTGATGTTCAATATTATCAAAATGAGCGTTTGAATGAGTTTCCTCTTTATTGCTTTCCTTCAATCCATCATCCAATTCTTTTTGCAAAGCAATTGACTTCAATTTCCTTTTATACACCTTGAGAGTTTCTTTAGAAACCTCCATAGCAACAGACGGAGCCTTTTCCTCCCCTTTCTCACTAACCACAACATTATTAACCATAACACCTATGTTCTTGCCATCATCCTGACTATCAGCCTGTACCACTTTCTTTCCTAAGTCCTCACGAACCTTAACCTTCTTACAAACAGAGAGAGAATGCCCTATATGAAAACAGTTAGAGCAATACAGAGGAACATTCTTATAGCTAATAGATACCCAGTAACCATCGTTAACACCGAACCCAATCCACATTTGTCTTTGCAGAGTCTTCGAAATATCCACTTCAACCTGAGCATAACACACACTAGCATGCGCACGGTTCTCATTAGGTACAACGACCTTATACACAGGTCCAATAGCAGAGGCTATTGCATGAATCAAAGGTGAATCAAACAGACATTCAGGCATAAGCTCGAATCTGACCCACAATAAAACAGTTGGATCTTCTATTTTCTTATTGAAATTTTGCCGCCATCTCAGGACCCGCATCACCATATCATCGAATCGCCAGACATTACGAGACCAGAGCTTAGCCACATCTTCCTTCAAGTCGAACTCGAAAAAGATGTGGTGAGAATCCCAGACCTTGTACCAAAACGAACCACGAAATTTCATATTATCCAAGAATGCATCTAACTTCTGCTTCTTCGGAATTCCAGTACTAAACTTACCAATTAACGTCGTTCTTGAATTCTTTAACAGTCTCTGTTTATCCTTCTCACTAAACTGAACAGAGTAGTGATGCTCTGTTTTGTTTATAAACTCTGGCCTTAAAGATTCTGCGTTATCACCTGGCTTGAACAACTCAACGAATTTCTTACTCACTTGATTAGGAATACCGGACACCGGACGAAGAGCCGGAAACTCTTCATTGGAAAGATCCATATCAGCGAAGACTTACTATGAAAATCCTCTGTTTTCTTGCAATGATCATAATACCACCAATCAAACAGACAAAAGACTCTGAAGAAACATAGTAACAACCCAGAAAGACCTGAGCAAAACAGACTGGATTCGAAAAACAGAGACGAAACAGAGAATGCTTCTTAAAACACGAAATGATCCTACGAAAATCTGACAGTTGTTGAATCTATGGGGTTTTCCGGCGATTTCTTTCCTTCTTTAATCTCCAGTGTTATTCAACAATGAAGGTTTTACCATGGTAGAATGTGCAGTATTTCCTACTTCGGATCCCAAAAAGACTCGTGCTATATTTCTTATAGAATAACTACTCTGGTTCTTTACTCTGTCACGTACTCTTAGGACCTGGTTCGTCAATCGTCAAAACCCTTTGCGATAATCGGATCAGCTCTCAAACCCAATTTCGAATGTGTCTTCGCTTCATGCTACATCGGCTATTGTCATCAAGATCTTTTCAAAATTGGAAGCAAGAAAACGTTGGGTTCTTGGTTCGAAGTTTAAATTTGGGATGATGTTTTTCATTTCTTGTTAAAGGATTGATGACTTTAACCTAATTCGCAATTCCAATAGCCCTAACAAATCTAGAGAGATAGATTGTCTCGAGCAAATATTTGACACCTGACGAAAAAGACTGAAGTAAACATTCGACTAACACGGGGTATACTTAAAACTAGATAGACAAATTCTATAAGTAGATTATAATTGAAAAACAAATACGTTACAAACTAACATAGCCTGACCCAAATTTAATTTTCCTGTCCCGTTTAGCGATTCGAATTTATCGAAAAGAAACTGAATGCAAGCTAGGATGATCTCCTTTTTCCTAAAAGTGAAACTGAATTGCAGTACATGTTAGTATTACATAATTAATCATAACATTTCCTTCAAAACTCAAGTCCATAATGTATTCGTTCCCTCTTACTTTTCCATGTAGAGAGTACGAGTCAAGTTTTCTACTAACTTATAGATCACATTCAAGACGTAAGTGTAGCCACAAACTTGCCAAAAGAAAATTCAACACTTCTTCATAATGATTTGTATCTACTCTTTCTCCTATATAAGCTCCTCCTATAGACCTCTAAAATATCACACAACCAAACTTATACAATTCAACATGACTACTCTCTTTCTATCTACATTCCTCTTCCTCTCCCTCCTCTTCATCTCCGGCCACGCGGTAAACTTTGAAATCCGCAACCAATGCCCTTTCACTGTCTGGGCCGCAGCCTCCCCTGGTGGTGGTCAACGCCTCGACAGCGGCCAAACATGGAATCTAGGAATCGCACCTGGCACAGCCGGGGCACGTGTATGGGGTCGCACAAATTGCAATGACGGTGGCACAGGCTGTGCCACTGGAGATTGCGGAGCCTTGAGCTGCACAGGATTTGGCCAACCACCAAACACCCTCGCAGAATATGCGCTAAACCAATTCGGTGGCAATGATTTTTACGACATATCTTTGGTCGATGGTTTTAATATCCCTATGGATTTCACTCCGACCAACCCTAATTGCCATTCGATCAAGTGTGGGGCTGACGTAAATGGACCATGTCCCAACGAGCTCCGCTCCAATGGTGGGTGTTTGAATCCTTGTCAAGTTTTTAAAACCAATGAGTTCTGTTGTACGAACGGACAAGGAACATGCGGACCTACTGATTTTTCAAGGTATTTTAAGGGTAAGTGTCCTGATGCGTATAGTTACCCACAAGATGATCCTACCAGCACTTTTACTTGTCAAAGTGGTACTACTGATTATAGAGTTATATTTTGTCCTTAGAGCTTGGCAATGCTAAAATAAAGCACAAGAGCTTAGTATGATGTTCTAGCTACAATAAAGTGGCCGTTTTGTGTCCGGTCATGTTTTACTCTTATTATTGATATTGTTGTTTAGCAGTTACTATATTCCAAAATTTAGTTCTTAGAAGGAACTAATACTATTGCTGAAATAATAAAGGTTTTATCTTTGACCCTGATTGTGTGTATAAGTCGAAATTATATGACTTGTTTAAAATATTCGTTATATAAACTAATATTGACAAAAAGATTCGTACCATTCGAATTATATATTATTGGCCGGTTTTGTGTTTAATTTACTTAAGATTTTGGTCCAACCTAACACATCCTCCTCTTGAGTAAAGTACCAACTTAGCCTTATTTCAATCGGTTTTCATCCACTCATTTTAATAAAGTTGTGTCAGGATTCGCCACCTAAGCCATAAAGCTTTAAAATAGATGTATATGCTCACTTTAATCAGACCGTGGGTTATAAAGTTTAACAACCGACTTTTCATCTTGAGCCCGACCTACTCTTAATTGACTTTCATCCGCTCACTCTAATCATGTTGTTTTTGGGCTCACTACCTGAAGCCATAGAGCTTTACAACGGATCTATTTGCTAAATCTAATCAAATCACATTATATGAGGCATAAAGCTTTACGAAAACATCTTTCACTTTAAGCATCGCTAGTCTATCATGTTTGACACTTGAGAATTTTACTAATGTCGGACTTCGTCTAGGCCAGGAGATCCGATGCCAATTTGTTAGAAATCAAGATGCAATAGAGAAAGGAAAAATTAGAGAACATATGTTTAACGTGGTCTGACAATAATATCTACGTCCACGAGGCCGAATAGATAGTTTAACTATGATGTAATTTGGTTAAAAAAATTAGTGTCATCTTTTGTATAAACCGAAGAGTTTATTTATAACGGATTAAAAAGAAAACATATAATTGATTTCCAGATATTGAACCTAATGGGCCCAAGCCTGATTATTAAACAATAGAAGAATAAGTGTGAACACAAGAATAATTATGAACATAAGAATCATCGTGAACATAAAAAAGAACTCTTATATGACCAATCATTAAAGCATCGGGACCATTTGACTCATTCTCAACTCTCGTGAGGCAAATTTATTTTCTTCACTATCAACAAAGAAACGTATCTTCATCTAACTTACTAAATTCCCCAAATGCATTAACTTGTTGCTGCAAACACCAATCGATTTTAGGCACTTCATAAACTTCCAAACTGATATTATATTGGTCATTATATATGTTGGATTATCATGTGTAGATATTTTCTTCACATAAACAAGTTTATTTGATATTATATTACTCATAAAATGATACATGACATATATATGCTTTGTACGCTCGTTGTATATCGGGTTCATTGTAAGGTGTATGGCAATTTTACTATCACAAAATACTTTCATGGTAGCTCGATCCAAGCCCAAAAATGATACTAAACCTCACAACCATATTGTCTTCTTAGCTTCCTCCTTTACAGCCATGTATTTGGCCTCTGTTGTAGACAAATCTACAGTAGTTTTCAACTGAGCTTTCCAACCAATCACACTCTCAGCTATACTAAACACATATCTTGTCAAATATTTCATTTTATCCATGTCCCCTATAAAATCAGACATAAAAAAAACCAACCACTGATCATGCATCATCATTCCCTGATCCACCAATATCGTCTTGTTGAAAATCAAACCAACATTCACAATATCCTTAAAATACCAAAGTATTTATTTCACTGCATGCCAGTGTTTTTCCCAAAGGATCTCATGTACATGTTGACAATACTAACCAAAAGTGAAATATCAATACATGTGCATATCATAGTATACAAGATGCTGATAACTACACTTGAGTATGAAACCTTCGATATTTGTTCTAAATTAGTATTGTCCCTGGTCGATTCTACGATAGACAACTTGAAATGAGTAACAAACGGGATGTTAACTGTCGTGGTATCAAACATGTTGAATCATTGCAACATTTTATCAATGTACCTTATTTGAAAAAACTGTAATGATCCTACGATGATGGCTCTACTAATATTCATCCCTAAATATTTGTTTGCCTTACCGAGATCTTTTTTCTCAAACTCAACACTAAGTTCATTCTTTATCTTCACAACGTTTGTCACAATACAAGCAACAATGAGTATATCATCCACATATAAAACCAAGTAAATATAAGAATCATGTGATGGTACACACAATTTTTATATGGAATCATTGAGAACCTATTTCACACCATGAATGTATCAAATCGTTTGTATTATTTCATGGGTGACTGCTTCAACCCATACAGTGACTTCTTCAGCAAATAAATTTTATCCTCCATTTTAGGTTCGGTAAATTCGTATGATTTCTCATGTAGATTTGTTTCTCTAATTCACCATGTAGAAACCCATTTTTCACATCTAATTCATCAAGCTCTAAGTCTTGTAAAACTATTATAGCTAACAAAACTCGAATTAAACTATGTTTCACCACTAGAGAAAATACTTCCTTTAAGTTGATTTTTCCCTTTGAGTAAAACCATTAACTACTAATATTTTCTTGAATCAAGGTGCCTCAACCTCTAGGTTACCTTCCTTTTTCTTGAAACTCATTTGAGAAAGATCATGGTTTAGATATTTTATATTGTCTACCATGGATTTCTTTAAAGAAAGCAAACAATTTTTTTTAACGAATCTAGTTCTACTTTATGTATTCTAATTAAAGATTATTTCAAATCAATGAAGATTATTTATATTACAAATGACTACTCACTTATATATACTTCCAAAACTAACTTCTTCAAACAGTGTTTCATAGCAGTCAGCTCTTGTCTCTAAGGTTTTTACTCTTGCAACCCAATTTTTTTTATTGATGGAACTTTTTTTACTAGAAAATGTAAATGATTAATGTTATCTATCATATCTAAATATGGTAATAATAGTTAGTTTTTTTAACATTTTTTATCATGTTTAAATGTGAACGTGAATTACCATTTAGTTTAAATATGAATTGCAAACAATGGGTTAAATAAATGTGAACCACATTCAAGATGTAATTGTAAGAGTGAATCGCGAATGGCTGTGTAATATTAAACATGAATTCCCAATTATAGGTAGATTACAAAAGCGAATCGTGAACGATTAATAACTAGTAAATGTAAATTATGAACGGACAGTAGATAGTAAATACATATTAAGAACGATGAGTAACAGTAACTGCAAATCCTAAATGATGAGTAATATTAAATTCAAAATGTGAATCATATAAGTCTAACAAATTTAAATTGTTGTATTATAAACTATTCTTTTTTCATAATTACGCATGTATTTCCGGGTGGCCTTTGTTATTGTTTGGTCAAGAGATGGGGATAATTGGTTGTGATTTCTTTAGATATTGAAGCCTCAGTTGTTGGATAGTAAAACCATATTTATATTGAATTATCCCTTAGGTATAGTTTATGATGTCTTTGCTTTGGTTTTTCATTACTATCATGCGTATTGTATCTTTCATTTTATTAGAAATTTGAAGTATGTGTTGGTTGCACATCCGTAAATTTAAGGTCTATGATGGCTCACAAGTTTAAAAAATATGTTTATGCTCATAAAAAAAACACTTACACTAAATATATGTAAGAATGTTTTGATGAAAGTTGTTCGAAAGTTTTTACTTTTTGTGAAACTCTTCCTCCATGGAAATTTGTCCAATAAAAATAGTACGGCTCAGTGACATCTAGTATGTCTGAGTCTTTTAATCATCAAATCAAATATTTTTATGGTATTCATATATTAGAATTATTGAAAATATTTTGATTTCATTTATAAGTCAAATATCAAGATGTTATGCGGATTTTCTAGGTTAAACTTCTGAATTCTACCCCGAATTTAAAAAGAAACTTAAGGCCAATATTAAATATTATGTTCATAAGTAGTCCATTTGTCTTCATGGGTTTTACATGAAATATTTCCAAAACATATGATGGTCGTTGGGTTTCAAATATATTTATGGTTTTTGGTAAATTTATTATTTTCCGTATTCTCATACTCAAGTCGTCATATTGATGATTATAGAGAGTCTAATGAAATGCGTCGAGCCATTCTATTATATCATATTTTATAAAGAAACTTATTCATATAGCATGCATACTTTGACTATCATTAGTTCTCCCTATAAACTTGAAAAAAAAGACCTAAGAATAATTGTATTTCATCTAGAGGATAAATATTAATCTGAAAGAAAAAATGTAGACATTTTTTTAAAGTTATTCATAATAAACGATCATTTTAAGAGTTTTATAATAACTATATAATTTGAAATATTTTCCTATTATATTTTGTATGTAAGTGTTGGGATTATTACATGATAAGGATATGGAATATTGGGGGCTTAAATGTAATAAACTGAAGTCTTATATGACCAATTGTATAGTTGAAAGATAGTTTTTGGACTATTTGTAAAAATGAGGGACTGAAGTGTAGTAAACCTATTTGTGTAACCAACTCTGTTACACTAAGTCTGAATGCCTATAAATAGTGGCTAAGGCTGTGAATAAAGCATACAACATTTTCATTAGTTTAGTCTTGTTTTCACTTTTACTTTCTCTCTCAAGAACTAGATTTACACTTAACATTAGTCATTAACTATTGGAGTGTATTTGAATTTGAATTGTTATTCAATTCAAATGTGAATTGCGAACATATTACATTATAAATGTGAATTGCATACCATGTTACATTTACAAATGTCAATTGCAATTATTCTCCAAATTATGCTTAAATGTTAGATTAAATGTGAATTGTGAATCAATTTGTAATAATAAATGTGAATAATAATGTATGTAAACATGAAATATAAACGAGGGTGTAATCTTATATGCAATGTGCGAACGAAGATGCAATCCTAAATAAAAGTGCGAACAAAACTATAATCCTAAATGCAAAGTGGGAATGAATAATTAATTCTAAATGAAAATCATGTTTTATTTTTAAATGCGAACTATGATATGCGCAGATGCGAATCATGTTGTCTTTTTAGATGAAAATTGGGAATTGCTGCCAATTACACATATAACATTAAACAAAAATCATTAATGTTCAAATGTAATATACATCAATCATAACCAATCAAATATACATCAATTACGACCAATGTATGTTTGTTTGTTGATCATTTATAAAATTATCAAACATATTTTCTCTCTTCATTGTTTAAATATTTTTATTATAAGTGTACGTAATTTTACCATTTTAAATAAATTCCTTAGCATACTCACATACTAGTGTGCCATAATCAGTTTTTCCTTATTGTTGATGTGATATATCTCTTTTGATTTTGACTTTGATGTTGAATTTTTAAGAATAACTTAAATGAATAATGTTTACATTAATAAGTAAAAGACGAAAATACTTGGATGAATAATATTTACCTTATAGTCAAGATAGTATGCATTATTTATATCCATCATATCACTCATTAAACTTTGGGTATGTATTTTAAGAACTCATTATACTTTCTAATCATCTTAGTTTAATCCCCTTAGAATATTAGCTAATTTGTGGTATTCTTTCACGCAACTCATATTTTTTATTCGGTTATCAACTTCCCAATCTATTTCCTCAGAGTCAGGAAGCACTTTAAATATTTCTTTTCTATAACTTTGCCAAATTATTATTATTCTGCCAACATTTACACCAAATTGGAGAAATTTTGACATATTTGCGAAAGAAAACAGGACATAAGCAAAAATTACGGAGGAAGATATAAAAAACTGTGAATTGTGAAGGAATAAATAATAATCAAAACAAATTTTGAATGAAGACAAATACTAAAAACCAAATGGGGATCACGAAAGAAGACTAAGACCAACTTGTTGCTTATGAACGAAGAAGAGAAACAATTGTAAAAGCAGAAGCAAAACAAGTTTGAATTGCGAACAAAATAAAGAAGACAATATGAAGTGTGAATTGCAAAGAAATGAGAAAAAATAATCTGAATTACAAAGGAGGCACATATGAATTGAGAAGTACACAGTTACGTTTTTCAATAAAATCCTAAAAGTATACTGTTAAGTTTTTTACGATAACAAAGTTGTTTTAAAAAATATTTTCATCATTTATCTCTAATTCTTCCTCCTGTTTTTGAACATGTACCTTCTCTTGTTGTGCATCCTACACTGACTCCTCCTGATTTTGAACCTGCACATGTTTTCTGTATTACAGTTTGTTCAATATGATCAACATCAAATTTTACCTCTCTAATAAAGTCATCACGGACCACATATTTTAGTACATGCACCTTATTTTAATTTTGAATTGTGCATCCTTTAGTGACTCATTCTCATTCTGAACCTAGACCTCTTTCTGCGGTGAAGTCAGTTTTATAAAATCAATATTCAAGTATGCATTTCTTAATAAATGCATCATGGACCACATCTTCTTCGATGTGCACCCCTCATGTTTATCACCTTGTACCATATTATCTTGAATCTGTAAAGTAAACATATGTGAATCGTAAATGAAGAAAAATACTAGAAACCAAACTTGAATTATGAATGAAAGAAAATATTAGCAACCAAATGTGAATCTCGAATGAAGGAAAATACTAGAAACAAAATGCGAATTGGGAATGAAGGCAAATACTACAACAAAACGTGTATCGCGAACGAAAGAAAAGACCATCGTGTTGTTCAGCATCCTTTAGCTCCAACAATGTTGTAAAATCTTCTTTTGTAGCAACATTCCTCAACTTGTGTAGGTTCCACCTATACTTTAGTGGGTGAATTGTTTTTCCAGTATGTTCTTTTTTATTTTGTATCAAAGGTAATTTGTCATCCATTTCTTTGTGTTTATTGGATCAAGATTTGTTTAAATTTTTTTGCAATATAGGTAAGTTTAGAGTTTTGTTTAGCTTATATTGTTCAACTCTTCTCTCATTGAGTCTAATGAGTACGGATCTTTGAATTGCTTTAGTAATTTGAGAACTAAAACTTTTAGAGAGAGAAAGATTCTAGAGAGATAAATTTTAAGTATGGAAGTGTTCTAACTCAAAAGTTTAACCCTTTCATTAGTTAAGCTTTGGCCTTTATATAGAGGCGCAAAGACTTAGCTTACAACTGAAATCAACTACATAAAAAGGGTTACTTACACTTTTAGTCCTCGACCAAAATACATAATTCTGAAGTCTTTCTCTAACTTTACCATATGTTACATAATATTTAATTATTTACAATTAAGTCTCTAAATTTCCACTTCCTTATCAGTAGCCCCCTTAGTTCTCATGTCAGTAAAAGAATGAGAACTAATTATCTTCGAATCTTGGTTAAAACGATGATAACTAAGACACATCGAAATAGGTCGATCATTCTGTTACATCATTATTTGCTACAACCACATCAAAATATTTTTATAGATAATCATCTTCCCATACCTTGATTCGAGGCAAAATTTACTAAAGAAAGCCAATCTTCTCTCAACGGTTACATTTTCGAAGTAAAACTAATAATCATAAATATTAAACCTATTTTTCAACAAATCATGACCCCCTAGGAGTAAGGCCTACACCTAAGCTCATAGCATAACAAATGTCGAACCCTTATCTATGAAACCGTTTCAAATTCTGCCCAATTAGCCTAAGCCTTTCCCACTTCTCAACACATCTTTCCCTCTCCTATAAATTCCTTAGAAACTCATTCTTTTATCCATAAACAAAATTCCTTGAGAGAGAAAACACTGAAAACCTCCAAACTCCTTTGTTATCTTCACCGGTTTCTTCGAACTCCTTGGATATCTTCACCAGAAAATTCATATTTTCCGATCAACCTTCAACCAGTTTATGAGAAAGTACCCAAAATCCAGAAGATCCAAGGCCAGAATTCCCAAAATACTTAAATCCCCACCACCAGACAATCTCGTCTTCGGAGCTTACGACTATTTCTGTATCAGCGAAAGAGCATAAGAATATAGAGCAGCTGGGTTAATAAGAAATGATCCTCTTGGAACATCCACAAAGACCATTTATTACGGTAACTTCAATCCGTCTAAAGTTTATGCTTTCTCGTTTTCACCTCATAAAGAAGAAAGCCAATCTTTAAGAACTTGAACGCCAAAAGTACCTCGGAATTCACCCTCTCTCACCAAATATTCACCTTAAATTAGTTGCGAAATAAATAAATTTTCCTCAACACAATCCGAAACAACCCCTTCCTCAACTAATATTTCAAACAATTGTCCCCCACAAACTCCTAAGAAAAAAAACTTCGTAGCTATAGGAGACGATGCTGATATTACATCAAATCTATCTACTAGTTCTCCTCCCCCGAGGGAAATTGTTGAGACAGCCGCAACATCTTAACAAAATCCATCGAATAATCCTCCTCCATTAAGAGACGAAGTATCAGAAGAAGTTGATTATGAGGTTACTCAATCAAATGATGAGGATGATACAGAGGAAGAAGCTTCGAAAGAGTCAGAGAATGCTACTCAAGGAAAAATTCGTAAACGAAGAGTAAAGAAAGCTCTTGTTACCATATTTAAGGAGTAAAGGGCACTAATTGGTGAAAATTTGAGGTCTCTTGATACAAATTATGTGGTTTCTCTAAAACC
Organism: Limnanthes douglasii subsp. nivea; assembly: GCA_036936605.1. Lineage (NCBI taxonomy): Eukaryota > Viridiplantae > Streptophyta > Magnoliopsida > Brassicales > Limnanthaceae > Limnanthes > Limnanthes douglasii. The sequence goes on from JAUPFV010000001.1 coordinate 1,893,743, forward strand.
CGTTTCGTACATATACTATGAAGAGAGCCAAGCATCGAATTTGAAGAAAAAATAGAGAACGGGAGACAACGTTACACTTTGTCTTCCCAAAAAATGAGAAACACCCTTAGACTGCAAGAATGATGAGCTGGTAGTCTATCCAGAAATTATCAACTGGGGTCTTCGATTCCCAGTAGACCCTATGATAGTTGATTACTTCAAACATTTGGATCTATGCCCAACCCAAGTGACACCAAATCAATGGTTCACACTTCTTTCTGTGATCGTGGCATCCCGCTTGTCCAAGATTCCGATAAGCATCAAATATTTCATATCTTTGACCAAATTGTACAAGGGACCGGTGCTTCCGTTTTACTATCTTACATTGGATGATGACTTAAAAATCATCGATGACCTTCTGGAAGCAGACAAGTTTTGGGAGAAAAAATTCATCTTCATCTCAGGAGCATTGGAAAACAGTATCTAAAGCCAATCCATCAAGACTGAACCTCGTCTGGAAGAGTAGCCGTAAGTCTTGTAATATTATTCTTCTAAATTAGATTTTTAACTGTTGTTACCCTTATTCATTATCAACTTATATGTTCCTATCAGAAATTTCGAGGCGTTACACATTCATCGAGAAAGAGCTAAAGAAACATTCTGAGACGGAATGGAACAATGCTTTCTACACAACCTTCCAACCCATCAATTTCCTCAACAATCACTTATTTCCAATCACACATGGAGCCTTTCCTCCCGAAAATTTGATGGGGACTCCCAAACCTCGACAAGCCGTAAAGAGATTAGTCCATCCCAGTTGCAAAGTGTTCTTGCCCATCCGAAATAGATCTGATAGCCACCTTCCTCAAACGAAAAGGAAAAAAAAGAAGAAAAAGACAGCTAGTACATCTGGTGCTAGCCCTTCAACAAATCCGACGCCAAAAGGTTCAAAATAAAAAACAAAAGAAGTGCACTTCTCACCACCGAAGAATGAATGGAAACAGGCCCTTCTCCAAAAAAGAAGAAAACTATTGCACCTTCGAAAAAGAAGGGTAGTATTAGAGCCAGCCCCCTGTAGAAAACAAAAAATAAAGTAAACGAGGCCATTGAAAAAATTTTGTCTGATAATCACGAAGTTGTAGCTGTCGGTAATCAGCAAAATCATCAAAAAGACAATGAGAATAACGGAAAAGGAAACTGCCACCGCAGAAGATAACCAAGGTGATGATCACTTCGACCCTGACAGTTTTATCAACTTTGACGAATCACAAGAACTTGCTCGAGAAGAAGATCCTCTCATTCAAGGGATTCAAACTCATCTATATAACTTTGGTAGAAGACTTGCAACCTATGCCTTTAAAGCAGCATCTCCTGAAATCACCGTTCTTACTATTCCTACAACATCTTTAGATCTCATTCCCCGACCTAGTCCGGTGGTTTTTCCTCCTATTGCACCAAACCCAGACGTCCTCGCTGCACTTCAACCCTTTGTTGATCTTAATACTGCAGCGAAAACGCTTACTCAATAAATCAAGACTTCTCAAAATCATCTGGAACGAATGGATAAAGATATGGTTCACTACAAAGGAGTTGCTGAAGCTGAGAAACAACTGAAGGAAAAATCGGTAATCATATAATAGATCAATTTTATGGATTCGAAATGGCAAGGTCTGAGCTAATCAGAGGACTTTTATTTGTCAAAGGGCATTTACGAGAGCAACATCGAATCAAAAATAAAATCCAAACACTTCACATCAGGAAGAGATAGATCGACTCAAAGTTAAACACCTTGAAGATTCAGCTGCTGAGAAGAAGAAATTCGATGAGCTTCAAACTTCCTCTACCAAAAGCGAAGCAGAAAAGAAAAACTTGACCAATGAGATAACCACAGTGAAGACCGATTTTGAGTAGGAAAAACAAGTTGTTGTTATTGTTGCTAAAGATGAGTGTACCAAGGATATGTTGGTAGCTATCAATAATGGCAAAGAAGTGAGGGCCATCATGCTTCTTCGGGAAATTCACGCCACATATCCTAAGATAAATCTTTCCAGATTTGAAATCAAATTCATGTTGAATGGCGCCCCAGCGAATCCTTCGATTTTATTCCAAGTTCATCGTCCAAAGAGGAATCATCCGAAGAGGGCTCTGAAGACAAATAATTTTACTATCTTTTAGATTTTTATTATCTTTTTGTACCTGTCATATCAGTATTACAACTTTTATACCCATTAAATTACTCTTGAATGACAAAAAGTTTTGATTTCCCTTCATGCCTTATATCAAGTTATATTCACGTTTAACCATTATTTATATTAATTATTCGAATTAAAAACATAATAAACTACTTTAAATAACCATTACAATACGTAGCACCCCGAATGTATAGTGCAGTGAACGTAGCACTTTGAAAACCATAGTGCGTTTATTGAACATAGCACTTCGAAAACCATAGTGCGTTTATTTGAATGTAGCACTTCAAAAACCATAGTGCGTTTATTGAACGTAGCACTTCGAAAACCATAGAATGTTTAATAAACGTATCACTTCGAGCATGGTTGTTTCTTCGAAAAGTATATTTAACACTTCGAAATATTCTACTCTTGGCCAACCTCAAAGATGATCAGTCTTTGATCAGTTGCCAAAATAGTTCAAATAAGTACTTGTAAACAATCATTGGCCAAAAAATGTATTTCATTGATAGCTCTAAATATGTACATAGCGCCTCGTTAAAACCTCCATGCGCCAACATAATAGGAAAGAGTGCGTTAATCAATCAAAAGAAACAAATTCAAAATATAATATAGCTACTCTCAGTACAACTTCAAATGTTGTATATTCCATGCATGTTAAAGCATCCTCCCTTGATTATCACAAAGATGATAAGACTGGCTTTATCCTTTCAACAACCATATAAGGTTCTTCCCAATTCGGGGCCATTTTTCTGAGGCTATTCACCTTGGTGTGTAGGAATACTTTTCTCAACACTTTATCACGTACTTTAAAATCCCTCCTTTTTACCCTCGAATTCTACCTATTCCTCATAAGAGTTTGATAATGGATTAAATTTAAATGAGCTCGAACTATTTTCTCATCAATCAGATCTAAACTTGTTCTTTTAGCTTCGTCATTAGATTCTTCATAATATTGAGTTATTTTAAAAAATGACATTGTAGATTCCACAGGGCTAACAGAATCCATTCCATATGTTAAGGCAAATGGAGTTTCTTTAGTAGCTTCTCTATGAGTTTTTCGATAAGCCCAAAGCACCTTTTGCAAATAAATTAGGCCACTTTCCTACCGCCCCTATTAAATTCTTTTTCAAACCTTCTAAAATATATATGTTTTTCACCTTCACTTGTCCGTTTCCTTGGGAATGAAACGGTGTTGAAAGACATTACTTAATTCCTTTCGAAGCGCAGAATGAAGCCATTTCTTTATCATTAAATTGAGGACCATTTCCCGTAGTAATTCTTCGAGGCACTCCAAAACGACAGCAAATACTATTTACAATGAATTTAATCACATCTTTCGCTTTTGTTCCAGGTAACGACTCTGATTCTACCCACTTTGTAAAGTAGTCTAATGCGACAATTATCGTTTCCCACCCTCCAGACGCCATCGGCAAAGATCCCACTAAATGTATTATGCACTTATCAAACATAATGGTTTCGGTAATAGACATAAGTGGAACTGCTGGCTTATGAATAAAATTTGAAAATCTTTGACAAATATCACAGCTTCAAACCAAATTCTTGGCATCTTCCATAATCGAAGGCCAATAAAACCATGCAAGCGAAACTCAACGAATAGTGCCTTAAACCCATAATGTGTTGATCTTTCTCCATCATGTAACTCTGATAGAACTTCTTGTGATTCTTGTCTATTCAAACATCGTAATAATGGCTTACTCAACGCTTTCGTATACAAAATTACATAAAAAACTATGTATCCAAAAGCTTTGTCGCGTAACCTTTTGGCCATATTTGCATCACCGGGAAGTTCTCCTCGAAGAAAAAAAAATCAGAATATCAATTCGACAGTAGCCTCGAACTGCTCCTATGGTAACCAACAATTCCTTAGTATAATCACATTGGTCTGATTAAGTTAAAATCGAAGGACTCTCTTACAGCAAAATCCAAGGATTCTCTTCCTTGTATGTAATACTCGCTAATGAATCAGTCGTTGTGTTATTTACTCGACTTATATGTTCCACAACAACGCGATCAAATAAGAGTATCAAATTTCTAAGCTCTCGAAGATAAAAAAAAATTAGGCGATCCTTTTTTGCTTCGGAGTTTCTAGATACTTGATTTGATACCAATTGAGAATTTGTCTCTAATCGTACTGAAGTTGCTCCACATATTTTCGAAATTCTCAAACCAACTAAAACAACTTCGTATTCAGCTTCGTTATTTGAAGCATGAAAACCAAATTTAATGGACTGAAGCATTTTTTTCTCCAGATAGAGCAACTAACTGAACTTCAGCGTTGCATCCCAAAATACAAGATCCGCCATCATTTTGAATAACCCACGTCGAATTCCCTGGTAAGACATCTTTACTATCTTCTGTTTTCGATCTACTTGAATGAAATTCCACAAGAAAGTTTGCCAAAGCTTACGCTTTAATTGCAGTTCGAGGTGTAAATATAATGTCATAATCTCCCAACTCCAATGACCACTTGGTCATTCTCCCCAAAATATCAAGATGTTGTAAAATATTTTTCAGGGGAAATGAAGTCTGAACCTCAGTAGTATGGGCTTGAATATAAGGACGCATCTTTCTAACAGTTACCCCCAATAACAATGCTAATTTTTTTAGCTTCAGATATCTCTTTTATGCTGCCGCCAAACTTTTGCTGACATAGTACACAGGCTTCATAATTCTTGATTTTTCACTTACTAATACTGCACTTACTGCAAAATCTGATACCGCAATGTATAAAAAGAGTTGTTCTCCATTTCGAGGCTTAGATAAAATTTCTGGTGATAACAATAAATCCTTGATGTTTGTAAATGCCGCTTCGTAAGCCGAAGTCCATTCAAATTTATTTAACCCTCGCAACACTTGAAAGAAAGGAAAACATTTATCAGAGAATCGAGAAATAAATCTATGAAGTTCTGCTAGCCTTCCTCTCAAAACGTGTACATATTTGATAGTTAGAGGCGAGTTCATTGATACTACAGCTTTCAACTGTTCTGGGTGAGCTTCTATCCTTTTTTTCTTGATAACAAAACCCAAGAACTTCCATGGTCGAATTCCAAAGGTACATTTTTGAAGATTCAGTTTTAGTCTTATTGCCCTTAAATTCAAGAATGTCTCTTCTAAATCTTCCAAGTGTACCTCATCTGCTAAGATTTTAACCACCATGTCATCAATATATATTTCCATATTTCTTCCAATTTGAGTGGCAAATGATTTATTCATTAACCTCTGGTAAGTGGTCCCGACATTCTTCAATCCAAAAGAAATAACCTTATAACAATGTAAACACCAGTCAGTGATGAAAGTGGTACATTCTGGATCCTTTAGATCCATTTGGATTTGATTATATCCCGCAAAAGCATCCATGAAAGTCACTATCTTGTTTCTCGAAATAGAATCAATCAGTTGGTCTATTCGAGGAACAGGAAATGGGTCTTTAGGACAGGCTCGATTTAAGTCTGTAAAATCCACACACATTCTCCACTTTCCGTTTTTCTTTTTTACCACTACTGGATTCGCTATTCACAAAGTATATTGTGATTCCCTTATATGTCTGACTCTGGATAAACGATCCACTTCGAAAACAATTAATTTTGCTTTTTCTGACGAAAATGCCCTCTTTTTTGGATTACAGGCTTCACCTTCGGATTAACAGATAAACTATGACAGATTACTTCGATCGGTACACCTACCACATCATCTGTTTTCCAAATGAAAACTTAAAAATTATGAGACAAAGATTGCAACAGTCATTGACGTAGAACTGGGGTCAGTAAGGTTCCTATTCGAAGTTTTTTTCCTTCAGAAAACTTATACTCCTAAATCTCTTCACTTACGGTTAAGGACCCTTGGTTCCCTCAGATCGTCAACCCTTTCATCTAAATCTGAGTTCAACCCCCTTGACTGTTATTCATTCATCATATCTTCACTGCTGGATCCTTGAATCCGAAGTGCAGTGGCACAGCATTCCCTTACAACTTTTTGGTCGCTTCAAACGACCCTCACACGATCTCCAACTACATATTTAAAACATTGATGGACTGTTGACATAATGCCATACATCCTTGACAACCAAGACCTTCCACAAATGGCATTATAACTTGTGGGACAGTCCACCATCACAAAAAGAACTTGAACCTTTTTCTTGAATGGTCTCTTTCCTAAACTTACCTCCCCCTCGAATTCTCATATGATCCGTGCAGTCACTCCGGTGAAAACAATGATTGTGCGCTCTGACTGAGAAATTCGAGAAGGATTGCGCATCCTGGCATATGTTGCTTTCAAAATGACATTTGCTAAAATCCTGGTATCTATAAGCACGCGTCTAATTTCAAAGCCAGCAACTTCTGCCCCAATAACCACTACATCCTCATGCGGCCCCGCCGTTCCTCGCAAATCATCATCATCGAACAGAATAAAAGGAATGTCTCTATTGCCATATAAATGAGCAGATATTCTCCCCTTTATCTGAGTTGCCAAATTGACAATATGTCTTTTCCTCGAATTATCAGTATTAACAGTCATCGAATCATCCCCAAAAATAGCTAGTGACTCGAAATACTCACACAGACTTCGGACATGCCCTTTCTTTATTAGCTTTTCTACCGCCATCAAAATTAATCTATCGGGATACATATCCAAATATTCTGAGGCAGCATCAAATTCATCAACCTTTGAATCCAGAATCGTCAAATTTTGAGCTTGCATATATGGATTTGCTGGCTGTGAATTTGATGCTGTATTTTTTGATGCAGTGCCCTACGACTTCACATAAAGTCAGCAGCTTTCCATTCTCAATAAAAATTTAGACTTCTTTTTTTAAAAGCAATGCAATCATTGGTGTCATGACCAATGTCATTGTGGTATCTATATAATTTTATGTTCCGCTCCTCCCTTGGCCTATTGATTGGAGCGAGCTTTCCGCTCTTAGTTTTATCAAATATTGCTGCTACACTTTCAGTCAAATCCGTATAATATTCAGGCTTTATTCACTGATTTGGACTTTGCCTATTAAATTGATAATCTGGAGCTTGATTCGAATATCCCACTGTTCGAGGTGGTAAATTGTTATTCCTCGGACGCGCTTGTTGATTAGCATTTGAAGACTGCCCTTGGTTATAGGACACATGCCCTGAATTCTTTGGAACGTTAACTGCTCCTCCTTGGACCCTAGTTGATTCTTCAACTTTGATTTGATCTTCAACCTGGTCATTAATGCTCTAAAAGTTAAAGCCATCATTTTCGTTGTCTCATTACCAGATCCCCTGGTAATAACCTCTGCCAAAAATCTGCCATAGCCACTGCCTCTTCACAGTTATCCAAACTTGCCTTTGTCAAAACAAATTGCTTCGTGTAATCCTTCAATTTTTCTATAACTGCCTGTTTGCATTGGATTATTGTGTTGGTGTTTTCTCTCGTCTATTTACTACCAACAAACTGCCTTCGAAAGACAGTATAAAATTCTCTAAAATTCGAAATGGATCCCCTTAGAATTCGATTATATCATTTTAAAGTCATCCCTTTAAAAGTTTATGAGAAAACCTGGCATACCAGCCTGTCGTCATCTTCAAAATTCATCATATAATTTTTGAATTGTTCGATGTGATCATCCGGATCCTACATCGCATCAAATTTTTCAACTTTAGCTATATCAAAACGCTTCGGAAGCGTAATAGATCTTATTTCACTTGTTAATGTAGAATTCCTTTAATCGACATCTTGAACATATTGATCTTCGGTTCCCATTACTGCATATAAATTCCGATCAATCTCATCATAATGATTCGACGTGTTTCTTTATACCAATTAGACTCCCTCAAAAATCGAGGTATAATATCTCTCCTAGATATGTGCTCTTTCTTGTATTTCCAAGGCTGATCCCTCTCTTCTTTCGAAGAACCTTTGTACCTTTTAAAACCCGATCTAGAGCTCTCAACCTCCTCGTCACTAGATGTGACACACGTTTTCTTATATTTTCTTTCTTTTCGAGAAGAGTGGCGCTCTTTTAGAGCTTCATTCTTCTGCTCATTCTTGATCTGGCGATCAATGCAAGATCGATCAGATTGGTTTCCAGCTTCAGTTTGTTCATTCATTTGTCTCACCTCTGATTTCAGCCTTGCTAACTGAATTTCCTGCTCTCTCTGATAATATTTATCATTCAAAGCATTTGTCTTTTCCAAGAGCTGATTCGTTCGTACTTCTATATCAGATTGAGTTTGGTGGATCAGAGCAGATCCTTCTGGTCTACCATCTATCATCTACAAATCTTCTCTTAACGTCTTGATAGCTGATTGAACCAAAGGATTGTTTTCTGAATTCATCATAAAGTTTCAAGATTTCTTTTCAAGATTAATAAAATCCGAGCTAACAAAATAGACACTGACTGTTAACCGGTCCCCAGTGAAGTCACCAATTTGGTGAGTATGGATCTTTAAATTTCTTTAGTAATTGGGAGAAGTAAAACTTTTAAAGAGAGAAAAAGATTTTAGAAAGAGAAATTTCAAGTATGGAAGTGTTCTAACTCAAAAGTTCAACCCTTTCATTAGTTCAGCTTTGACCTTTATATAGAGGTGCAAAGACTTAGCTTACAACTGAAATCAATTACATAAAATGGCTAATTACACTTTTAGTCCTCGACCAAAATACATAATTCTGAAGTCCTCCTCTAACTTTACCATATGTTACACAATGTTTAATTATTTAAAATTAAGTCTCTAAATTTCCACTTCCTTATCAGAGCCTATGATTTTTTCTTTCTCAAAAACTGACTACTGGAGGTCAGCATTTGTGGTTGATAGTTTATCCACCTCATCTTTCATACCATCTTTTTCCTTTTCTAATATCTCAGTAATATCGAATTCTTTGTTTGTTGTGAGGGTATCTACATCTGAGTCTTGTCGTATAAATTATAACAATAATCAAGACAATAAAAATATAAGAATCGTGAATAAAGATAAAGACCAAATACGAACATATATGAATAGTAATTGCAACATGTAAATTGCGAAAGAAGGCATGTAACCAAATGTGAATTGCATATGAAGGCATATATCAATGTCAATGAAGCCAGACTATGAAATGTGAATTAAGACATAATACCAAATGTGAATGAAGCTAAAATGTGAAATGAAAATTGAAGCTTATTTTTTATTTTTCCAGTCATATATTCATACGTATGTTATCTCTTTTTAAACGATAAATATTGACAGTCATCATAGAATTCTTTTTCTTTTGTGATCCAATTATTGGTTCTTTTAGATACCTAAATATATGTAAATAAGTTATTCTCTTTTGGGTATTTCTTTATGAATTTACAAACATTTGTTTGTGAACGAGATATTCTATTATGAGTAGGTCTTTGATGTGCAGTAGATTGTTTTTTTTTTCATTGTTAAATAAAGTACTATTTATTAGATTTTTGAAAGAACCATCATCATTATCCTCTTCTTGCACATTATGTGTTTGCTCATCTGTTTCACCATTTTCTAGATCAGCAACATATTCTTTCGCATAACTTCTTTCTTCTTTCTTCGAGCCCTTGTCAGCAAATGAATCTCTTTCGGCATCTGTTAGATTCAATGTACCATCCATAAACTAAAAGATTTTTATTTTTTTGTATAAATGTGAATAAAAAAGATGAGTAATTATGAATCGGGAATCATTAATAAAAGGGAATAACAAAACATGAAAGAAACGTGAATGAATTGTGATATATGTAGGAAATATGGATCACGAAATATGTAGGAACTTTGTTAACAAGCAAATATCTAATTATATGTGATTTTTTTTTCAACCACTTCAATTAAATTAACCCCTTGAACTTCCAACCATTTTAAACGTCTTGGGATAAAACCTTCCATGCCTTATCATACCCTAACTGTTGTTTGTTCCATAATAAATGGTTGCATGTATCAAACATATAAAATTGATTGTCTAAACTTATTTTATCTATTTAAGAAAATATATTAAGATACTAACCAACAATATTACAATAAATTGTACAACTTTATTAGGCTTGGTATCAAAACAGTTGTGAATTAAATTCATAAGTTTCTCTTTTATTACTTATTCCCAATTTTATTCCCAATTTTAGTCGTTGATTTTTTCCATGTTTTCGATGTAATAAAACCATCATTAACGCCAAGACATCCCTTGATGTTGAGAATAAAAATATTGAGAAAGCTAACAACACTAGTATAACCACATTTTTTACTCATTGTTCTCCTCCAGCACTAATAGTTGTGGTTATTCCAGCATAAAACACAAAAAAGTAAATACAAACGTGAATTGTGAATGAAGAAGAAAGCATAAATGTGAATCGCGAATAAAAAAAAACATAATGTGGATTACGAATGAAGAAAAAATCATAAATCTGGAATGCGGACAAAAAAAATGAAAAAGAGCAAATGGCGAGCGATCAACAATCATAAAAGCAAATTGAAAACAAATCTCCTACCTTGATACCAAATTTTACTTTTGAGTGATCCAGATTTAGTTTGATTGGTAAAATATTTATTTATTATCTTTAATATTTCTTGTATATATATTTAAAAATCCTAAAAGCATTTAATGGCATTTCCTTTTCAATGTTCAAACCAAATAATCTTTATATATTTGATTGTAAGCTTTTAACACCATATATGCTTTTAACGGACACGATTCATCAAAATCACGAATATAGCCTTCACAACTAACAGATCAAGATACCAACAGCCACATGTAATCACTATTAAAGTTATAAAATAAAATGACTTAAGCTCTTAAAAAATTAATTAAAATTAATTGGGAAAGACTTTTAAAAAACTAATTAAGATTTATTGCAAAACCCAAAAAAGCAATCCAAAAAGACTATTCTGAAGAGGAGTGATATACTATTAACTTATCTAATACAACTTTAAAATAATTAAACGAGAGAAATAAGATTTTCATAATTTTTGTGTGATTTTTAGGAAAAATAAAATCTATCTTAGAAAATGGAATCGTTTGTCCAGAGATAAAACCAAAAAAAAATTGATTTAATGATTTATATATATATATATATATATTCTAAAAATATTTTTAGCAGTAACTAATACCAATTACCAAACACCTTTCGCTAACTTGTACTTTTCGAATGGTGTTTGATAACGATATTGTATGTTTATCGGTAACTTATCATAACTTTCATCCATGTCGATTATTTTTAAAAAATTATTCGACTCAAATTTTAGATGTTTGGAATTATAATTTTACAAATACTCCCTCCGTCTCATAATATCAGTCGTTTAAGATTTTTTCGTCAATATTAAGAAAAATAATGATAATTTTGAAAGAATAAAAGAAAGTAAAATTTGATTGATGGAGTTAATAATTTGTGCAATAAGCTAACTATTTTATTGGTTGAAAATAGAATATAGTAATCAATGGGAAAGACAAATATTATAAAACAAAATATTTCTTCTAAAAAGAAACATATTATGGGACAAATGGAGTAGCTCACAGCATATCAAATCAACTATCTATTAAATCATATTCATAACATGTACGTTGATGCTTTGAACTTTTATTCTTGTGTTTTATCTTTGGCCTCATATGATCCCTAATTTAAATAACATATAGCTCCCCCGGCCTGTTTAGCAGAAGTTTATAGCATGTAATATGTATGGTTTTCTGTTTTATGATATATTTTTTGTCTCCCGTGTAGTATAACGGATCAAAGGTACACTTTCTAGTGAAAATATAATTTCAGGACAAATCAACGACTTCATACCCCTTCGAATTGGTTCCGAAGCAGCTCGTACTTTTTGAGCTCCGCTGTTGAGAGGGAAGGTGATAGCTCCTCCAAGGCCTGTAATGTCATAACATGCATTCTATCAGAATTTCGAACCTAGAAAAGGTTTCTATATATTTAAATGTGGAAAGTTGAGGAATCATGAGGTACCACCTAAATTGCTTCCATCCTTGATATGAATCTATATAACTTTTGTTTTACTTGCATTCCGTGATATTATAAGTTCATAATTATAATCAATTTAGAATATCAAACAGCCTAAATGAATTCTAAAATGAATCGTTGACCTCGAATTCACCAGCTTCAAGTTCTTATATTAAGTCCTTGGTTTGAGCAGATGTCTAACAGACTATACCTTTGCGAAGTCGCTATACTCAACAGTAACTGAGCCATTGTCTTCATTAGAATGATCCAAGTCTGTACTCAGAGCCTGCACCATGGAATCGCGTATCAGAACCTTTATCGAACAGAGCATTAACTCAACTAATAAGAGGTTGCTTTATAAGTTTTAAGCAGCATCTAATACTAACACAACTTTTAGTCCTATATTCATTCCTCTTACGCTTCAGCTAAAACACAACTGATGTGAGTAAACAGTATAGAGAGTTGAGAGGATATCACTCACCTTCCGTTTTGCTGCCTGAAACCAAGCATCTGCACATAAAGCATACATGTCTGCCCCAGTAAAGTTTGGGGGGCATTTTTTTGCTATTGAAAAAAGGGATACATCTTCGTGTAGTTTGAACTTCCTGGTAAGGGCTTTGAGTACCCTGCAACCCAGTACCATGATAAGATCCAAAAGTTCAAGTCAACTTTACAAGAATAAAAAAATAATAAAAAAATAACAAAAAAATGTACCACGATAGATAAGAGCACTAATAATAAAGGCATAGAGCAAAGACTAACCTCTCCCTGTAGGATGCGTCAGAGTTAACTCCAACATAGAGCAGTTTGTCAAATCGGCCTGGTCGAAGAAGTGCTGGGTCTATGAGATCTGGCCTGTTGCTTGCTCCTATGATAAACATGTCCTAGAAAACCAACAAAAGGGATATGATACAAGACATCCAGTCACTTTAGTAATAGTCTTCTCTATAAGATGTATCATTACCTGTGTCATATCATTAAGGCCATCAATCTCTGCAAGCATCTATGAATCAAGGAAAATTACAACAATAAGCAAGGAATCAGTGAAACAGACAAATAAATAAAAACAAAACAGGATAAGAAGCACTATTATATACTTACCTGAGACACCACCCTATCCATCACACCCCCCGAATCGCCCGAGGCACCCCTAGCTGGAGCAAGGGAGTCAAGTTCATCAAAGAAGATTACGCAAGGACGAGCTGATCTCGCCTGGAAAAGATGTACCACACAAGAATCAGATGGTTGAGCTGTGTTATACTAGCACCAAAGTAATAATAAAGTATTCTGCTACCAAATGTACGCATAGCATGGAAGGAATGACATATATACCTTCTGGAAAATGTCTCGTACATTCTTCTCTGACTCACCTATGTACATATTGATTAACTCGGGCCCTTTAACACTAAGGAAATTAAGGGAACATTCAGTTGCCACAGCTTTTGCCAGTAAAGTCTGAGAAATCAAATAAGACTAATAAAAAAGGGGCAAACAGTTTTTACTCTCTCGGCTTTACGTGATTGTGTAAGAAATAATGCGGAAATTAAGATATTGCAGAAGCAATTATACTTAATTACTTACTTTGCCCGTTCCTGGAGGGCCATATAGAAGAACACCAGAACGTTTTCGCAAACCAGATGAAAATAAATCCTTATGTAGGAGAGGTAACTGCATTGCACCAAAGATTACACAGGCTAGATTTATGAGAATGCAAATCAAGTTGTAACTTTAAAATGGTATACTATCAGATGTGATTCGGGTTTCATCATGTTGTTGCCCGAATTTTAGTCAAATGAGCTACCAGTGCCAGTAAGCATCTAACACTGAAGCTAACAAAGAGGATACAATTCATAATACAAGAAATGAGAAGTTCAGATTAAAAGTAACAAAATAATCCTTTATACAGCGTTAAAAGAATGACCAGTAAACTGGGTAAGTCGACCACTAAGGAAGTCAGCATTCTCTATCGAAACCAAAATTATAACCTTTTTATATTATTATTATGACCGGGCAAGATTCAAGAAAGATGGCCACCTGAACTGTGTCTAGAATTGACTTCTTCGCATCCTCAAGCCCGCCTACATCCTCCCATTTCACATTAGGAACCTATAGCAAACAAATACATACTCAAGATCTCGGGAATTTCAAACCAAACAACTATCCACTAACATGAGAAAATTTCAGCCAGCTCATCGAAACAATGATATACATAGGAATCTGCAAATTCTTAGCTTACTTAATGTGCAAGTAACATCATGATATGTAGCATATGTTAGGTCGGTCTATTATACCTTTGGGGCACCAAGAGCTGAGGCGTTCCTTTTCTTTGATCTTTCTAAGGCTTTGTCCAGGTCGATTTTGGCCATTGCTTGAGCAGCAGCATTCTCCTGCACCACTCTGACGATGGGAGGACCTTCAGATTCCCTCTTCTCGACTTTATTCATTTGCAATTCATCTGAGGTAACTAGGTTAGCACCAGCATCTGCTACTAATGCACATAAGTCGCGTGGCATGAAACCAGATGTTTGTCCAACTATGCCCTTTGCAAATTCTTCAGAGCTTGCCTGTGAGATGAAACTAACTGATGCATCAAAGCAAAATACGAGTGACTAGCATACATATTTTAACCAAGTAGTTAGCAAACCTGTCACTCTAAACAAAGAAAGCAACACCTAAGAACTCTTTCTCTGATCTGACAATTCCCTCAAATAATGGATAGCTATCAAGGTAAACCAAGTCGATGTATTCAACCAGTCCAATCATATATCTGACTAAATGCCCACCAAAATATAGACATACACATGTCACTTTTCCAATTAGTTTTTACCCTAACCACAGATCAGTATGCTCATTAGTCACAACATTAATTAACAACAAATATATGTAAAGCTGGGAGGAAGTGCATTCCATTCACATACGTTAAATAGGAGTTGAGAAACACCTTGCAACGACTGGGACAACATTTCTACCCTCTGTTCTTCAGTCAAAGGGCCCATAACTAATTCATGACTGAAGCAACGTCTGATAGTTGGTGGGAGACCTTCCGTGTTGTCCGCAGCTGCGACTAACAGCACCAGGTTACTTGCATTTTCTGTATTCTGGACAGGCAGAATGATCGTGGTGTAAAGAGTAAGAACTCCTGTTCTATCAAGGAATAAATAGAACACACATAATATTTCACCTCCTTATAGTTTAATACTGAGTCAAAGGTCTTATCTATCTAAAAAGAATAAGGCACTAGAAATATTAAGTCAAGAAATGGAACCGGATTTTTTAATGATATATACTTTCTTTTTCTGGCTAAATAAATGCAAGCATCTTCGTAATACTTCGTGACAAGCTTTTAGCTTTTCTATATAAGGCGTCTTTAATCAATGGTTTACGGTTTCAATAATTTCCTCTACCAACCACATCCGTCCGTCTTAACTATCTTTCTCTCATACATGAAGTAACAGTGACTTTACACACGGAGCAAAAAAAATATAATTTAGAAACAAACAAACAATTTTTAGTTTGAGTAAATTATCTGACTATATTATACATGGAAAGACATTTATTAGAAGAGTACAATAATTGACAATAGACTTCATGTGTAATGCCTTACCCAAAAAAAAACTTAATTGAGAAAACGATAAGAAAACCTGACAGCTTCATAAGAAAGAGGAAAATCATAGCCACAAGTTTCGCATCTTACAAAGTCACCAACTACATGATGTTCGGCTGTACTATCTTCATAATCATCAACTGGATCCGTGAATTCCCTGATAATTGATGCAACTTCAGAGGAAATGCCAATTTGGTCACTCTGTGAACCCTCACGAGAGGCCAGATCTTTCAAAACATCAAAATGACGGAGAAGAAGTATGGTTGGCGAGTATCTGTAAAACAATCTATACACGGTGAAAAGAAGCAGCAATAACACAATGTATTACTAAGCTAATCAAATAAAAATCTTGATCTCTCCTTTATCATTCTTTTCATATTTTCACTCTAGTTCTTCAATTTCTAACGTTAAGCTAAATTGCAGTATGATGTATGACCAAAAGAGAGTATAATGCATCAGGAAGAAACACACAAAAAAAAACATCACAGAAGTAAACGCCATCACCTTTTAGCTGTACGGAAAGCTTGAGCTAGTGCAGCAGATGTTTTTCTTTCAGTGGATGCCAAACTATGACAGCTATATTCTACAACATGCAGACCCAACCTCTCAGCAACATATCTAACAACAGTCCTCTTCCCGCACCCTGAGGTAACATGTGCCAACAAATGAAAGCATAAAATATATATATATATATACATGTGTGTGCACGCGCAAAAGCAGTGAGCAATCTTCGCTGTTAAAAAAGAATTAGCAGTATATCTAATTATAGGGACATAAAAGCTAAAAACTTAATAGTTGTCAGAAGAAATTTTCAAAGCTTTGAGACCCGACTATGTTTTATACCACCTGTGTAGTAAAAAGCAATAACACACCTGATAAACCATGCATTAAAACAGCAACCCTGAATTTTGAGGATAGCGGTGATGGACATAGAGTTGGTGCAAGTATGGAGGCCAGGTTCTTCACTACGTCCCCTTGCAAGGGCATCAAATCCTTTGATCCAGATATAAGTAGCTCCGGGGGTACAGAAGCTGCAACACTTCCTCCAAGTACAAGGGCAGTCTGAGTATGGTTGACTCGAAGAAATACTTCCTCAGATGGCTCCACAGCCACAACCTGAGAACATAAACTATATTATAATAAGAGCCTGGCACCCTATGCTATTCTTTGTATACATGTATGACTTATGACGTATACAGCGGTATTACCTTGAAATATATGATGCTGTTACTTTTGTTTTGCAACCTCTGGTTGCATGCAATGCAAATACTTGAGTTGCAATTCCAGTTGATGGAGACGCTAAAAGTATCACCTCGGCTCAGATATCTATCCACTTCAAAGTACTTGTGTAACGCCAAATCAATCATCCCTTGGCGGTCTTCCGCTTCAATAGATGAAGTCCCTTTCAGATATTGAAGGCTACCACACTCCGGTATTTTAACAAAGGAAGCTCTCAAATGTGAGGCATACCTTGGTAAAAGGACACTTGGTTCCAATTCTAAACTGATGGTTGGAGTATCACTGCATTGCTCAGCCTCATCACCCCCTTTGACATTGAAAAAAGATTCAAATGCACCTTTCCCTTGGTAGACAAGAGACTTGAAGCATGAAATGTGTAAGCTGAGGTTGAAAGCTAACAGGGGCGATAAGTAGGCAACTTCAACATCGAATTTCAGAGGGTCCTTCAGAGGAAAACAATACGAAGGAAAAACAAGCATTGTTCGTGGAAACTCTGAAAAAGGCACTTCAATAGAAGGAGAGTTATCATGAAGTCTCGGAGGATCTAGAGCAACAACTTGGGCAATTCTCTGCACATTTGTCTCAGTATTCTTGACCAGAACCTTCCAGTTTACAGAAGAAAAAGCAGAAAAAAATAGTTATGGATAAATATGTATAAAAACATGTTGAGCTTCATTTACTATTCCACATTTAACTGGTGTTCAATAGAAACTTTGCATAATGAACAACGAATTGTTGTCAACCATAATAGCAGAAATGAACTCTTACTATAAGCAATCATCACAGTAATGCAGAGCTAATATTTCTTCAAGAAAAACAAGCAATTCACATTCTCGAAATTTGTGGTCTGAGTAATATCAATTAGAGACGCCCCTAGGTGGAATTGGGTGAAAATAGCTAACCCTTAAACTATTGAAGTTGCTACAATCACCATAAAGCAAACAAAAGCTCTATTTTTCTTCATTTCGCTCTATTTCCCTAGTCTCTGGCTCAGTAATGAACAAGAACCACTCCGTTAAAACTCTTACCAGTGAGCCAGAATTGATCGAGAGTTTTTTCAGCACAGAAATTGATAGCCCAACCAAAGCGGAATCATCAAGAGAAGCTTGCTTGGAATCCCAAGCCTGCGTTTTGTCTAACCGGAGAATTCCCGCCGGCAACCTCAAGCAGCAGCGTCGTGACGAGTCGCCATCGACGGATAGGTTACCGAGTTTCGTGGCGCCGTCACTTCCGCCGGTGAGTACGGAAGGGGGAAGCAAGGAATCGATGAGAAGTTTGGTGGAAGAAAGAACGAGGGGCTTCCTTCTCTCCACCATTGTTGATAAATGTTACTCTATCGCAAAAGAAGAGATGAGTGTGAGTTGGATGATGCAGGCTATCACGCCTATTGTTGAAGCTGGGTTTCTATTGCTGACGTGATCTCAACCGTTCCGGCGTCTCGATCGATGTGGCAAAATTTCATCCGGATCGATTGATCCATTTTATTTAGGTAATGATATGATTGTTTTTAGAGAATGTATATCATTCTCAATAACTCGAAGAGTCGTTTCTACGATCAAATTCATTTTAGTTATATGCCACAGGATAGACATGTATCAAAAGCAAAAATAAATATGACTATGGACTAATGATAGATGATGATAATATACTACATGATAGATGATGATAATATAGGGTAAAAAAACATCAGTCCTCCTTCACATTTACCACTTGTAACAAGTTAGTCACTTTCTTTTGAGGCGGTAATAAAGCAGTCATTCATGTTTCAAAAACCATAATAAAACCATTCTTTTCGACTTCAGTCCAATTTTTGTACCATTAATACCTTTTGACCTACTACATCAGAATTTTTGTACCATTAATACCTTTTGACCTACCACATCAGACATCTACGTAGGACGCTAATGTGGCAATAGTAAAAAAAAGTAAAAACAAAATTTATTTTTACCCAGTCCTTTTACCTTATTTTGAAACCTCAATCCGACCCAATTAAATAAAATAACCCGATTAGCCCAAATCCTACTCTTATCCGGCCCAACCTTATAATCCTATATAAGAAGGATGTTTTAATGATTTATTTTATTAGAGAAAAATTTAATGATTTCATTTTATTATATAAAATAATATATATTTCAGAAATTGTAATTACATTAAGTTGGAAAATATAGATATGATGATTTTTAAGAAATAATTAATAATTAGAAGGATGTTTTGAAAATTATTTTTTAGATGAATATACGCATATATTGGCTAATGTAAACATCAAAACTAAGATTTCGTGGTAATTTTCAGAAGGTTTCTTTCACATTTACCCTTACAAAAATTCAAAATTGACTAACGATTTTCAAAGCGAAGACAGTGTGGTAGCTAGCATCGTGTCTTCTTCACAACCTTTACCATAGAGGTGGTAGTTGGCTCTGTCATTCTCAAAACCTCCTATAAATACCTCATTCATCCATCACCATTAACGCAACTCAAAATCCCCAACTTCCAAAACCCTAACTATGGCTCCACCAACAACACTCACTGATTTCACTAATGACAAAACCTTAAACCTCAAATTTGTCCAAGACAAAGACGAACGGCCCAAAGTAGCTTACAACGTCTTCAGTTCTGAGATTACAGTCATATCTCTCGCCGGAATCGAAAATGTCAATGGGAAAAGACAAGAGATTTGCGAGAAGATCGTCAAGGCCTATGAAGACTGGGAGAAGAGATGAGAGACGAGAAGGAATTGGGATTAGGGTTAGATTTCTGGTTTAGGTTGGAATGATAGAGGAGAAGAAGATGAAATTTAGGGTTAGATTTGGGGTTTAGGTTAGAATGAGAAAGGGAAAGGCTCTGTGACTTATTCGATTTAGGGTTAGAAGTTGGGCCGGATAAGAGAAGGATTTAAGCTAACCGGGTTATTTTATTTAATTGGGCCGGGTTTAGGTTTCAAAATAGGGTAAAAGTAAATTTTATTTTTACTGTTGCCACATCGGCGTCCTACGTGGATCGCTGATGTGGCTGGTCAAAGGGTATTAAGGGTACAAAAGTTGGACTGAAGTCGAAAAGGATGGTTTTATTATGGTTTCTAAACATGAAGGACTGCTTTATTACAGCCTCAAAGGAAAGGGACTAACTTGTTACAAGTGGTAAACGTGAAGGACTACTGGTGTTTTTTACCCTGATAATATACTACATGATAGATGATAGATGCTTAACTATTAATAAATGAGTAATGTTGTTGGTCATTGATTTGGAACGAGACACGAAAAAGCTAAAAACGGATTTATTAGTCGCGAGACATTAGTATTTATCTACGAAAAACTAATAAGCCACAACAACACTAAAAAAACATATGTGATATGATTTCATAGTGGATTACGGTTTCTAGTACTAATTACGAATCGAAAATTCGAAAAAGATATAACTTTTCATACTTGTATGGTTGTATCGAGATCGAATATCAAACTGCAAATATATTTGATTTCTTACTGTTTTAACGAAAAATATTATCGTAACTTGATTTTGTGAGTTTTATGTTTTTTTTATAGAAACCTGTTTTGGTTTTTTTTTTAAACAAATAAATAGCTTGAAATCGCTTCAAAATTGATTGAAATCATTGGTTTGTTGAGAAGTAGTCAAATAAAGAGAAAATAATAACCGAAAACAAAAAACAAATGTAATTGATTCGTTAGCTCGTAACACAACGAAATTTAATATATGATCTAAACAATAATCAATCCAAAATAGATAATCGGATAACTAGAATTTAAAATTTGGTTAATCAACCAATAATAATAGTAAAAATATTTTTTATTGTAAAAGTGACTCTTAATTTGGTCAGGTGTTTTGTGATGTTTCAAAGGTATTTAATGTTTAAGTGGTTTGTAGTGAGAGATTTGAGCTGTCTCGTTGTATTAAATGTTCATTACCCTCATTAATGAAAGTGGTTGGGTATTTATACCCTTAATTATGGGCCTCATGGGTTTTCGGGTCAAACTCATGAAACCGGGTCGAGGTCAAAAACTCATTAGTTTATTAAGCAAGTTACCAATTAGCTTAGTCATAATGTGATTAGTTTTTAACACTTTAGTCCTGTTCGGATGGTTCAGTGGGTGGTTTTTGTCCGAATTGTCCTTGTCCGGTTGCTACAGTGAGTGGTGAATAAATCCGGACTCATCAGTAGCCCCTTTTTTAGGTTATGTTCGAAGGCCTTTGGCAAGACTAAAAAATTGCTCTTGAGCACCTGTGAAAATATCCGGACCGATTTCGATTTGTGTAAGGGATTTATCCGGACTAACAAAACTCTAAGAAACTCAACGGTTTTGCCATGGATCGTGGGACACGTGTCCCTCTCTGATTCGCCTCACCAGCCGTTTTTTCTCCTAGAACGGCGCTCCCACTCATTTCAAAAAGTAACTTCTTCAATTAATGCTTGTGACATTAGCGCCGTCTTTAATCATTGCTTCCATCTTTTTGCATTCTCTTAGGTTTCAGGGTATCTTTTGTTTCTTTAGTATAAATTAACTTATTTTTCACTGTTTTACCATCTTCATCATCTTTTCACTCCTATTCTCCAAAGATTTTACCTCTCTTTTCCAAAAACCATTTTTGGTGTAAGTTTATGTTTACAGCAAGAAACGCACTTGTAAAATGTGGGTGGCTTAATCTTTCAGAGTTAGAGAAGGCACAAAGAGTCGAACGAGAAAGGTGCATTGTTGCAGGCCTCCCCGTCTCTCCTATTGATAAATCTGAAACACCAAGCTCAGAGCCTGATCGAGGTTCGTCTTCTGCCAGAAGCTCTAAACCTAGAAGGTTATTTCAACCTAGTCTTTCACCAATCATCTCAGGCTCATCGGTCCATGAGTCAGAACCTATTGTCGAATGAGAGCAAGCAGTTACAAGTACTAAGAGAGCTTCCCCATTCATAGCCATGGGATCGGATGCTGATATCTCCCCAGAAAAGTTATCGCTCCGACGAAAAGGCCGCTTAGTGAAAGGCCAGGCTATTGCTACACAGTCTAAAACTCCAAAATCAGTGCCCTCTAAGTCTGGGGCCAAAGATAAAATTACAGGGTCAGAAGCACCCATTAGGGTTCCCAAGGACAAATTGTCTGGTCCGGAGGCTACTAGTTCCAGCCTTCGAAATGAGCCCTCAGGATCTGAGCCCCAGCCAGACTTCAGACCAGAAAAGGAAAATGATGCTCAGCCATCCAGATAGCTTACTGAGCCCACCACCAGCACTTCTCTCCCAAAAGAAACCGACAACCCTTCCACAGTAATGGAAGACGTAATGGAGGATAGTGTTAAAGAAGCCCTTTTTGAGACTGATGTCTCCGGGCAGACAAGTGAGGCAGCCATTGCCAAGAAAAGCAAGGGTAAAGAGAAGTTATGTTTAAAATAACCGGACAAGTGAGTGCCTTGAAGAAAAAGTGGGACCTTGCTTCCACAAGGTTAGTGTAAAGTATCTACTGGCTATACAGAACATCAATTATGCTTTTATTCACACAACTGAACTAGGCCGGATCCGGACTAAGGGGGGATCCCAGAATCCGTTAAAGTGAGGATAATGGTTGATCCAGAGACGCCAATGGATTGCAAACTTAGTGAGATACTTTTCTACACGGAGTTATTTAACTGGGGGCTTAGGTTTCCCTTGGACCCAGAGATCGTCAGATATTTCCATCTGATAAAGCTATGCCCAAGCCAACTAAGCCCCAATGCTTGGTTCACACTCATGGCTTGCATCATGGCCTCCAGGCTCTCCGGAATCCCGCTTCCGATGGAGCAGTTCGCAGCTGTGGCCAGTCTTTGCAAGAACCACGTCATCCCCTTCTATCATTTTAATATGAGCGACAATTACAAAGTGGTGGATGATCTGCTTGAATCGGAGAAGAATTGGAAAACCCAATTCTTGTTCATCAGTGGTTCTTGGGAGAATGGAAAGAAGATTAAGGCTGGTGTCAACCCAAGCACCAGCAGATGGAAGAGCACAGGTTAATATTTCATCATGTTTGTTTTTCTTTTCTTAAAAAAATTGTTTACTTAAACATTCTTATTTTCTTTTTGGTAGTGCTGCCGAAGGAGTTCAACGACTACTTAGAGGAGGGGCAGACTACTTGTGCCAAGCTAAATGCTTGGGCTGCTGAAAAATAGGGGAATCGATTTCACCACTGTTTTACGAGTGACAACTTGGTAAGATCCCATCTCTGGAACACCACCGGCTGGAGAGACCTGTCTTGGGAGGATTTAACCACTCAACCCCTTCGGAGATCATTCTTCAAAAGACAGATGCCAAGGATGGAAAGTTAGCCTTGCCAGGCAGAGCTAAATCCCCAAGCAAGATGAAGGGCAAGAAAGACAAGACTAAGCTAGATGTAGCTGAGGTCAACCCATGGGGTGTTGAAGAGACTATCCCAGCAAACCAGGAGGTGCAGGACCAAGGAAGGATTGACGCCGCTCTGCTTCAAGTGATAGAAAATGAGAGCACCAAAGAAGCAGTTGGACCTTCAAAACCCCCAAAGGCTCCTAAGAAGGACGGAAAAAGGAGAGCAGAAGGTGGAGATAGGGAGGCCAAGAAGAAGAAAACCTCCAAGGGAGATGAAGTTTCTCTCCGGCCTCCGGAGTCCCTTCTCCCGGTCGACCCAACAGACCCAACTCAAGCAGAGGAAATCCCAAGTGACTTTCACACTGGAGAGGGCACCGGAGGGGACATCAACATTGATGGGGTAGACATCAGTGACCTTCAAGGGATTGGCCTTTATTTTGAAGACCTTGAGAATGACGACTTTGCTGGTCCTTACCTCCCCCCAAGCTCTTCGAACATTTTCACTTTCAACGGTAAATCTTTTTCTGTTTCAGGAGAGAAGGACATGGTGACCCATTCCTTGTTGAGTAATATTCAACCGGTGCTCAACTTGGAGAAGCAGGTGCGAAATCAATCAGCCACCATCAACACACTCACCTCTGATAAAGAGAGTTTGTCTAACAACCTCCTTACGGCCAACCAAAGTATTGAGGCATTAAAGAGAGAGAATGAGGAGTTGAAGAGGGGGAATGAAAATTTGGCCACCATGCTGGCCACTTCGGAGGGGGTTGTCAAAGAACTTCAATCCAAGTATTCTGACTTGGAGAAAAATATTTCTACTCCAAAAGAGGAGGTGAAGGCCAAAGACAACGTCATTCAGGCCCTAACAAACGAAAAAAATTCACTTGAAGATGCTGTGTCCCAGGCTAAACAAGAAAAAGATGACTTGTTAAAGGAGCAGGAGAAGACAATCCAAGCCAGGATTGATGCATACACCAACAAGGTGATAGAATCCCAAGAGTAAAGGTATGCTGAAGTCAAGTCAGACATGGTCATGCTCTTTCATCAGAAATTTCCGAAGAGGACACTTGGAGACTTGTGGCGATTTGTGGAGTACGAAGACCTTCCTCACCATACTATGGCCGATTGTGATAAGCACGGTTATTCCAGCGGTTGGGATGACACCACTGATGAAGATGAAAAGACCGGAGAGAGTCCAGATGAGGAAACTAACGATCCCAAGAAAAAACCAAGTGAGGCTGGGACATCTAAGGAAGCTCAGTCTTAAAGTATCAATTATCTTTTAATTTTTGCGTTTGAACTAAAGTCCTTGGATGGTCAAGGCATTTTTGTAATTGTGTCCGACCCTTGCCCGGATAAACCTTCTCCTTTAAAACTTCAAAGTCCTTGGATGGCCAAGGCATTTCACATATTTTAATATCACTCCTCGGTATTAGTCGGGCAGTCTTTCCTTATAGTTCTTACATTTTTTTATAGTTTCCCAATTTTGATGGCTAATGTTTAACCAGCATTTAGTTATCTCATAGTATTTTAAAGTAAGTGTGTTTAAATTCTCCGATGACAAATGTTTAAGTAGTCATCACTCTACCAATTCAATCTGGTCTGCCATTGATATACTTTAAAAAAATTCAAAGAAGCTATCAATTGAAATACTCCAATTTTTTCAAGAAGGCATCAAATTTCATTAAAAAGCTTGGACACCTCATTAAAACCTCCCTGCGCCACCAGGGTAGGAAAGAGTATGCCCCCTAATATTTACATAGACTTTAAACAAGTAAATATTTACATAATTTTCATTCGAGATACAACCGGAGGTGTTCGATGTTCCAGGGGTGATTCGAAATCCTTCCATCTTTATCTTGGAGCCTGTACGTACCAGGCTTAAGCTTTTCACTGACCACATAGGGTCCTTCCCAAGTTGGAGCTAGCTTGCCGAACTGCTTCTCCTTGGTATGCATGAAGAATTTTCTCAGCACCTTATCACCTGGTTGAAAATCCCTCCTTTTGATTCTGGAAGTAAATCTGCTTCTCATCAAACCCTGATAGTGTGTGGCTCTAAGGTGAGCCTTGACTCTTCTTTCTTCCATCAAGTCAAGCTGACTTCTGACTGCCTCTTCGTTAGCTTGTTCGGAAAAATTGTGAACTTGGAATAAAGGGAGAGTGACCTCTATGGGAGCTATTGCATCCATACCATACACCAAGGCAAATGGGGATTCTTGTGTTGCAGCCCCGGGAGTTGTCCGGTAAGCCCATAGTACTTCTTGTAGATAACTTGGCCACTTTCCAGCAATCCTTTCTAGATTCTTTTTAAGACCGGACAGGATGGTTCTGTTAGCTACTTCAACTTGGTCATTTGCTTGTGGGTGGAAAGGAGAAGAGAAACAGTGTTGAATTCCTCTAGAGGCACAGAAATTCTCCACATCCTTGTTATCAAACTGTGGCCCATTGTTTGTGGTTATCTTTTGTGAAACCCCAAATCTGCAGCAAATATTAGACAGGATAAATATTATAACATCTTTTGAAGTAGTTCCTGCCAATGGGGCTGCTTTGATCCACTTTGAGAAGTAATCAATAGCAACTATTATAGTTCTGCGTCCTCCATATGCCATGGGTAGAGGTCTCACCAAATCCAGCCCCCAACGAGCAAAAGGTATTGGCTCAGAAATTGACTCTAAAAGGACAGCTGGGATATGAATTTCATTACTGTATCTTTGGCATGGATCACACTTTTTCACCAATTTCTTGGTATCTTGCATTATGGAGGGCTAATAGTACCCAGCTAACAAAACCCTTCTGGTTAGAGCCCTGAATCCACAGTGTGCTGATCCCTCGCCATCGTGCAATTCAGAGAGCACTATTTGGGACTCTTCGATCCCCAAACATCGTAAGAGAGGTATACTAAAGGATTTTTTTGTAAAGAACGTCTCTTAGGATGACAAAGCCACGAGCCTTATACTTTACTTTTCTTGCCACTATTTTATCCAGAGGCAAGATGCCATCTGAAAGGTACTGGAAAAGAGGAAATCTCCAATCTTGAGGTTGATTTACTTGTATATTTAAACTTTCTTCTTCCTTATTCTGACTGAGTTGAATGGATGGGCACTCTTGCACATGAATCCATGGATAGAACTCAGAATAGGCTATGGTTGCCAAGGAATCTGCTAACGTATTTTCTGTTCGGGGTATGAGCTCATAGGTGATGTTTTTGAAATTAAGTGTCGCTTCTTTAAGAATAAATAAATATTTAACCAATTGCTCCTTTTTGGCTTCGGATTGACCTTGTGCATGATGGATTATAAGCTAGGAATCGTTCATTAACCTGACCCTTTTGGCTCCACAAATTAGAGCTAACTTCGAGCCAGCTATAAAGTTTCATATTCAGACTCATTGTTGGAAGCTCTGAAAGCAAAACATATAGTTTGGTACATTTTGTCGTCATACGGAGAGGTTAAACGTATTCCAGCACCACAACCCATGGTACTCGATCCTCCATCAGTCCGGACAACCCATACTTTCTTAGTTTTTTCAACTGTTGCTTGTTTGGTGTCTCTGTCTGAGTGAAATTCTACTAGGAAATCAGCAACAGTCTGAGCCTTGACTGCTGTACGAGGGGCAAAATCAATTTTCTTAGTCTCCCAGCTCCACCGACCACCTGGATATTCTGCTTGAAACGTCTGCCTTCTGAAGAACGTTTTTCAAGGGAAAAGACGTCCGGACAATGATCGAATGAGACTGAAAGTAGGGCCTCATTTTCCTAGCAGCAATTACTAAGGCCAATGCTAGTTTTTCAAGTTTTAAATATCTTTTTTTTTCATCAATCAAACTTTTGCTGATATAGTACACCGGACGAGGATAATTATTCACCTCTCTTACTAGCACTGCACTTAGGGCGCAGTCAGAAACTGCCAAGTATATGTAGAGTGTCTCTCCATCAACAGGTTTAAACAAAGTTTTAGGGGAGGATAAGTGCTTCTTAATTTCATCGAAATCCTGATCACACTGGGGAGACCAGTTAAACTCTTTTTCACATTTCAAAGTTTGAAACAACGGGGCACACCTATCCGAAGACCTTGAAATAAAACGTTTAGAGCAGCCAACCTCCCTGTCAATCTTTGTACTTCTTTAATATTCCGAGGAGGTTCCATTTGAAATAAATTACTAAGCTGGTCTGGATCAGGTTGTATGCCCTTCTCACTTATCACATACCCCAAGAATTTTCCGGACTGCACCCCGAAAACACACTTTTCTGGATTTAATTTTAAATTTACCTTCCCCAAGTTGGCAAAGGTTTCTTGGAGATCTGCTAAGTGTAGCTCTTCGTCCACACTCTTCACCATCATGTCATTGATATAAACTTCCATGCTTCTTCCAATCTGATTAGCAAAATCCTTGTTTACTAATCTCTGCTAAGTAGCCCCAACATTCTTTAACCCAAATGGCATCACCTTGTAACAATGAAGGCCCCTATCAGTAACAAATGTAGTATGTTCTTGATCCTTCGGATCTACTTGAATCTGATTATACCCGAAGAAAGCATCCATAAAAGACAATAGGTTGTTCCCAGATGTGGAGTCCACCAACTGATCAATTCGAGGGACCGGATATATGTCTTTTGGGCAAGCTCTATTAAGATCTGTAAAATCAATGCACATACGCCACTTTCCATTTTTATTCTTTACTAACACCGGATTGGCTGACCATAAAGGGTACTGAGATTCCTTTATGTGCCTCATTTTAGTAAGGCGGTCAACCTCCTGAACTATGACATCAACTTTTCCTTTTAAAAAGCTCTCCTCTTTTTCACAACAGGTGTTATATCCCTCTGGATGGATAGTTGGTGTGATATAATGTCTACTGGTACTTCGGTTACATCAGCATTGCACCAAGCGAAAACATGCTGATGGTCTTTCAAAAAGGCTAACACTTTACTCTTTAATTCCGATGTCATCTTGGACTCGATCTTAACACTTCTTCCTTCAGCCAGAGAGTGAGTTTCAACTTGTTTAATTGGTATTAAAACACCAGGGGTCTCTCTGGGGTCATCAATTTCACCCTCTCCTCTAGAGGGCCCCTCAAATTGCTAATCCTCACTGATCCGAACTGTCCCCAAAGTTCGAAGGGCCAGTGCTGTTGTATAACACTCCCTTGCTACCTTCTGACTGCTTCAGACAACTCCCACTTGTCCTTACACAGTGTATTTTAGACATTGGTGGACTGTTGAAGCCACAACATGCATCCTAGAGAGCCAAGATCTCCCCAAAATGGCATTATAACACGTAGGACAATCCACCACAATAAAAAGTATTCTGACCATCTTCTTAAAAGGGCCATTGCCCAGCAAAACCTCTTCTTCAAATTCTCCGATTACGTCAGCTGAGCTTCCAGTGAAACCCACTATTGACCTGTTCGAATGCTGAATCACTGCTGGATTCTTCATCTGTTTATAAGAAGTTAAAAAGAGGATATTGGCTGAACTGCCGGTGTCCACCAAAATTCGCCTTATGTCATTGCCCCCAATGGATGCTCCTATTCCAACAATATCTTCATGGGGACCAGCTATGTCCCTCAAGTCATCTTCATCGAAAACAATGAAAGGAAATGGAATTTGCGATTGATAGGAAGTCATGCCTCCTTCCAGTTGGGTAGCTAAAGTATGAACATGCCTCTTTCTCGAAGAAGCAGTTGGTGCAGTCATGGTGTCTCCCCCAAATATTGTAAGTGACTCAAAAAAGCTGATGAGTCCGGACACCGTCTTGCAGTGCTCTGTGATAACGCCCACCTTGTTTCGGGTTGGATCAGGATCCAAATACTCTGACTCTACATCGAACCTTTCAATTATCACCATAGCCCCATCCGGAGCCGATGTCCCTGCATTATTCGGGCCAGTCCGATGAGCATTATCAGGCCTATTTCCACTTCTTCTTTTAACATAAGCCCTCCAACTTCCCTCTCGCAATCAAATTCTGCACCTCTTGTTTCAATGTGATGCAATCTTCAGTGGTATGGCCGGTATCATGATGATACTGACATAAACTATTATTTCGACTTTCCCTGGGAGATTGTAATGCAGTCGGCTTTCTGAAATGTACTTCGTCTTTCGTTTTATCATAAATGGTGGCTACATTTTCTTTTAATTCAGCAAACCACTCCGGTTGAACCCAAGGTCCTCGCTTATTTCTAGATTGCTGGCTTTGAGCTGGTGCAGCTGGGTGGGATTGAGCCTTGGCCCTATTTTGACCCTGTCCGGCTTCTTTGGCCTTGTACCCGGGCTGATTCTGGTTTTGATTTGGTGCAGCTAGGGCAGACCTCACTTGCCGGTGCACCCTGGTTTTCTTTGTTTCATCCACATTAATCTGTTTGCCGACATGATTCAGTAAACCCCCCCATGTCATGGCCTTTTTCTTGGTTACTGAATCAGCCAAATTACCATGGTTCAAACCCTGCCTCAAAGAAGCTATTGCTACTTGTTCAAAGCAATCAGCTAATCCATTTTTGGTGTTCACAAAGCGAGTTATGTATTCCTTCAAAGATTCATTTGGTTCTTGGGCACAATGGATAATAGTGTCTCAATTGCCCTTTACTTCTTTACTTCCAACAAACTGCCTCCGGAAGGCCACCAAAAAAGTATCAAAATTTCTAATGCAGCCCTGTAGCAGACTATTGTACCACTTCAAAGCACTCCCCGTAAAAGACTGGGAGAACGCTCAACAAAGTAACTTATCGGCATCGTCAAAATTCATCATAATTTTTTTGAATTGCTCCAGATGGTTATCTGGGTATTTACTGCCATCATATTTTTCCATCTTTGTGTTGTCAAACCTCTTTGGAAGGTTTCCGGATAATATTTTGGAGGACAATAGAGATTGTCTCCAATTTCGGCCACGACTAAATACAGTATCTTCGTTGGGAGTTGCAAAGATACCTGGCTCATCATGAAAGGCAAAAGGATCCATTAACAATCGGTCTACATGCCTCCGGCCATGGCTATGACTATGAGACGACCCTTTACCCAGATGCCTCTTCAACCTTCCATGCCTGTCCTTTTTTCTTGAATATTTTTTGACCAACTTCTGTTTCTTCTTAGAACGGCCTTCATCACTGCTGGATGACAGGGATTCTTCGACTCCGTCTTCATTTGAGGAGCTGCTAGAAGATTCTGAGTCTGAATCTGAGCTCTCCACCGATTTAGACCGGTGAGACTTCTTTGAACTACCATGAGTCTCTTTAGTGCTCACATGGGTCTTTGATGGCTCATGCTCTCTTGGATTGTCAGTATGGTGAACTGCTGACACTTTTGACTTTTCTTTCACACCCATCTCCGCCCTTTTAGCAGCCCTCAAGGCCTCTATCTCAACTTTTAGTCTATCTCGCTCCTCGATCGTATATTCATCGTTTTCTCCCACCACTTCTGTCAAAGCTGGTGGCACTTCCTACTCGTCCGGATTCATCCGAACTGGTTTTTCTTGATGGTTTTGAATGCTAGATTCAGGCACCTTCTTCTCCCACTGTGGTCGCCAATTTGGTGTGGATTATTTCAGTCTGAGGATAATTTGGTCAAGTGTTTTGTGATGTTTCAAAGGTATTTATGTTTAAGTGGTTTGTAGTGAGAGATTTGAGCTGCCTGGTTGTATTTAATTTTCATTACCCTCATTTAATGTTGGTGGTTGGGTATTTATACCCTTATATTTGGGCTTTATGGGCTTTCGGGTCATGTTTAATGGACCCGGGTCGAGTTTAAGAACCCATTAGCTTTAAGTAGGGGAACAGGCAGCTTATTCAAGAAGTGATTAGGTTTTAAGTACTTTAGTTCTGTTCGAACAGTCCAAGGGATGATGGTGTCCGAACTGCCCCTGTCCGGTTAGGTAGACTTTGTCCGAATTGACCTTGTCCGGTTCCCATAAAACACGGTGACAGAATCCGGACTCATCAGTTTAAACCTACCAAGATCCAATATATATAATTACTAATTACTAAAAAACAAAATATTCATATTATTTCCAATAATATATAAATTTAGAATTTTTAATAATTAATAATTAAAAAAATTCAAACAATAATATATTTATTAACTAGATTGCAAACATAACTTCCAATAATATATAAATATTTTTTGGGGCATCGGCTTTTTCATATGTTTTTTGTGTTAATTTAGGTTTTTAGTCAATGTTAACACCCATTTTTTGAATTTTTCTTATAGTACGTTGTTTTTAAGATGTGTTTTTGCATAATTTGAAAGTATAATTCTTGTAACATTTGATAAATATTATATTACTTTAGTAAGTACAATTATAAAAGATATCAAAAGTAATTTTTAAAATGTAAATGACATAATACTATCTTATTATTTAATAAAAGTTTCGGAATTTTACTTCTCACTCTTTTGATGATAAAGTAGTTCGTAATAATAATACAATAAATTTATTTTTGGTATCTCATTTCCTTCTCTTATTATAAACCTTTTTTTTTATCATAAAAATAATTATACAGTTTTAAGATTTTCTTTCTATTGGCATTTCAAATTGAAACTAAATGATTATTAAAAAAAAATTCATAAAATAAATAAATACATTGAATAAAAAAATCAAAAAGCCATTAAATTACAAAATGATCTATTCTGATCCAAACATCTCAGTGAAAAATATTAAACAGTTTTTATCAACTGTTTCTTGAAGATAAAATAATTTTTAGTTCATATGAAGAGGTGACAACTTTCTAGAGGAGATAGAATTTTTTTTTCTCTAATGGACTTGGTATAAAAAATAATTATTTTGTAGAAGTTTGTAAATTTGAGAAGATCTTTGAGCTTTAGATTCCAATAATCTAGCATGATCTTAATGTTTGTCTTTAATCCTTTCTTATTCTAGTTCTTTCTTGTTTAGATATTGAGTTATTCCTCGTGGCTGAAGATCTAGCAATTTGTTCCAACTACTTCCTTTATATTTGATTTTGTGTTTGTAATTAAAAACTCAATCGTGCAAAACAATAAATAAAAAATCGAACTCACATATTTAACCTGCTTGAGATGTTGTTAGTGACTTTTTGTATTGTTAAATGTTGCAAAGTTATTGAGATAATTTATTGTCTGTTTTCTAATCGTAAGTGTCACATTCATGAGCGGATCCAAAACTAAAATTAAGAGTATGAAAAAAAAACAAAAATTAACGAAAATTAAATATTTGTGTATTACATAGTAAAAATATACCAATGTTTCAATTACAACTCAAAATAAATATTTATTTTTAGTCCAAATGTAAATGTGTTATCCTATTACTCATTAAGTCTTGATCATATCTTGATAATTTGGATGATATGTAAGAATTTAGTTTCTTTTCCACGATCCAACTCCAAATATTATCCTATTTTTAATATGTTATTTGAAGATGATGGATCACTTAGGGGTATGCGTAAATGACTTGTGCAACATTCTATAAACAAATCAAACTAAATCATCTATTAAAATCTGGACAAATAAAATAAAATTCACTAGTAATTTAAGAAAAACCCTATATATGATAATATAATAAAATTAACTAGTATTATGAGAAAAAACTTATCTATGATTAATAAAATTATATAAATCATTCATGTAAAATTATTTTATTTAAATATAATTATTTAATAAATTTGGTATAAAATATTATCACTTAAAATACAATTAATAAATTACATAAATATCATTTATAATTTTATGTAAATCATGTACAACATTTTTATTTAAATATAATTATTTATTTAGTCAATTTAATATTACTTAGATACAATCAATAAATTATCTATCATATATAACATTAACTTATAAAATTAAGGTATTTACCACCATACTAAAACTTTTTTGTTAGATTGAGGATATGTCATGGTATATTTGGCTATCCTCTGAAACCAACCTGGTCACATTTCTAGGCTTTTCAAATGAATCAACTTTGTATTAAGAGGTGCTCTATATGGTTTTGTTTTTTTTACTTCTTGATTTTTTATTTATGCTTTTTGTATCCTCAAGTGTTTACGTTTTCTTTTTAATATTTGGAGTTAGTTGATGTCGATAATTAGATAAATAAAATTTTAGATTCGACGTAAAATAAAATAAAAATTTGTGGCCATGCTCAATGATTCTCTCTTAAAATAATTATTTGTTTGGTTTTGTTTCGATGGATTGGTTTATTTGAATTATAAAAATGTTACTCTTTACTTAATTGATTTCAAATTTTGGTTACTCATTTTAATTATCTCTGGATTTTTGGTAATATATATATATATATATATATATTTAAATAATTAAAAATACTTATAAAAAAACTAATAATCAAATATTTTGTATTTATAAACAATTAAAGATATTTATTTAAAAATTAATAATCAAACGATATGTCTCAAGCTCGTCCCACAATGCATTGTAAATACTGGACTTCATCGCCTTGTAAAATTCATGCAAACCCATAAAAAATTGTATAAGACGATATTTCTCTCTTTGTACGAGGTGTGCTTGCCATTGATGCATGTCACTGGTGAACGATATGTATCGAGCTCGTTCCACAAAGCATTGATCTTGGTAAAACTATGTAGTTATTTTCAATGTGCCTTGTGATATGGTGGCGATTGATTGTTGTATCTAGAACACGTCTCGAACATTATTTTGAGAGAATTGGTCACATAAGTCGACCCCGACTTCACACATTATTTTAATATGGATAACCCTTTCAGCAATGTCTTATTCAACAACATGAGTCAACCCAACAATTATCATGATGTTGTATTGATTTTGTTGCTCAAACAAAAGAGGTTCATTCTCCTGTGATGGTTCTTTGATATTTCCGTCGATGAAATCGATCTTCTTTTTTTGTAGTGAGAGCATGAATAATCTCCTTGCTCCATGACTGATAATTAACGTCGTTTAATTTGATGGGAACCAATAAATTTCATTGTTGGTCTAAATGATGAATGTAGAAAGTATGTGAGGGATCGATAATTTTGGTCTCCAATCCGGAACCCTTTGAGTTGGTGGTTTGGATCTCTGATTGGGACATGTAAGAATCATCAACCATGGTTATTTTTTGTGTTTTTTTTTGCAAGGATGAGAATTGTGATAATCAAGAGAATTATGAACTTTTCTCTAGTACCATGTCAAAATCACACAAAACAAAAAAATGATAAAGAATGATTTGTATTTTCAATAAAAACACTGCTCATATATATACATGGATTATAGCTAGAGATAATTATGAATATAATAAATACAATTAATCCGACTGTCTTCATGCCTAAACTAGTGGAGTCATTTGTTTACCTTTATGTCTACAGTTACTTTACAATAAATACAAAGATACTTTAATAGATTACATTTCATTACATCAATTCGACCCTCCAATTAACACAAACAACATCGAAATCCAAAACCCAAATAACAAAGATTCATATGAAGTAAACCATCAAATTACCGAGTCGAAAACAAATGAGGAACTTTTCAGAATCATGCGGTAGATAGACTTGTTGGGCAGTGAATTAACATTGAGGAGACCAAACTTGGGATAAAATTTGACATAAAATTTATTTTTTCTCCTAATTTATACCAAGTTAATTATCAATAGACTTAAACTAAACAAAATACATGATAACAGCAGGCCAAAAGAGAAACAGAAGGAGGTTGGAGTTATGAACTGAAACAACCACACAGACTAAAAAAGTTTCTAAAATTTTGTTGCACGCTTCAATTATTCAACGAAACTCCTAACTTGTGAAAGATTTAGTAGGTGAGATTTGTTAGAAATGAGAAAAAGTTTCCATAGGAAAATGTTGATCCAATTTAAACCACAAAAAAGAATGATTCATCAAACACCAATAAAACACATATCAGAAAGTCATAATAAGACCAAAAGAAGTTTACTAAAATCTTTTCGTTAAAAATGAGATGTCCAAGTTTAAACAGAAAAAAACATCAAATTTAAAGGTAAAGTTATCATCCAATTAAAAACTAAAGTGACAATCTAAACTAGTAAAATAAAAGAAAAAAATAACTGTTTGGAATAAGGTGCCATCAAATCAAAATATATAAAAGAACGTCTACTATATTAAAACAAACAAATAAGTGAGGATATGTTGTACAAACTGATGGATCGTTGTGGAGAAGAAATTGTGTCGATTATTCTGTTTGAAGAGAAAGTACGGTAAACTATCAAGTTTTGTTTTGAGACTACTAATAATGAAGCAGAATACCAAGCGGTTTGGCTCGAATGAAACTGGCTCGTATTTGTGGGGGAAAAAGTGGTCCATATAATATAAGATACTTAATTCATGATAAGTCAAGTCCAAGTAATGTTTGAAGCAAAGCAAGACAATACGAGAGTACTTGAAATTGGTTAAGCACTTGGAGGAAAGTTTTAAAATAGTTGTTGGAATATATTTTTGGACCAACAATAATTTAGACCAATCTTCTAAATATACATATTCTTTAATTGTTTTAAGCTAGTCCAAATTAAAATAAATCGAGTTAATTAAATTATATAATTAACTGAATTAGACTCATGGATGAAAAAAGACGTTATTAGTACCAGGATGAATTTGGGCACTCTGAAGAATAAATTCTATTATACAATTAAATTATTTAATTAATTAAACATATAAACATGTTTTTCAATAAGAATAAATCAACGTAGACATGATTTTCATATAAAGCCTAAATCAATGCCCTAACCAAGTTAGTTAAACATTTAATCCTAATGACATAAATTCTTTGTAATAAGAAAAACATATATGATTTGATAATAGATATCCAATCATTCATCCTGATACTAATTGATGAATATTGAATGACTCTGATACTAATTGATGAATATTGAATGACTCGCATAAATCGATTCATCATATATACTGAAAAATAAAAAACCCTCTTATGATTTTACTACGAGATAAACAGAAAAGACACATACTATTTTTCTTACTGTCACTGTCCATTAATCAGATCTTCAGTATTCTATAATTCTTTAATGAAATTTAAGAACTGTCCTAGAGATATCTATAAAGGGGTATTAGGGATTCCAATCACAAATAAGACGACTATCCTTTTATTTAGGTTTGGTTGAAGGAATACGAAACCTTAAGTCATTCTTATATAAAAGATTACAATTTAAAACCCTAATTTTCAAAATTCCATTAACATATATCCTCTTGGGATCGAGACCACAACCCAGTAAATTGAATATATCAACTTAATTCATCATTTAATAGTTTAGGCTCAAGTGTTGAGATTTGAGCTTAATCCTTCAGAGTGCCCAAACTTAATCTGATTACCACACTTATAAGTCCATAACGCATTTTTCACCTAAAGGTCCAAGACACAATTAATTTTATAAAATAATTAATCCAATTAATTTTATTATAAGACTATCTTATCATTATAACTAAATATATCTTTAGCATATTAGTCCATAAATATTCAAACAATATTAAACATTCAAGTTTTTACATGTTGTATTAATTAGTCACAAATCCCAACTCTCTATTTCAACTAGCCTTTACTTCAATTTTGTTTACTTGTTTATTTCAAAGTGTGTAATAAGTTTGAAATCTATTATCTTTTGGGATGTATATTAATTAAAACTAGATTATCTTACAGAGTGAATAATAATTTTTCAAGCTTATTTCAAGGTATATAATAACTAATTAATCTTTTATCTAAAATTTTAAACGTTTTAAATTTTTATAAGTTATTTTATAGTAAGTTTTAACTATACATTTCTAGCGTAGTAACATTGTCACATTTGATGATTTCATTTTGTAGTTGTAGAAAAAATAACTTATATACGAAGTAACTTAAATATTTAAAAACATAAATGTATAAGCTTAAAATAATTGTCAAATTCATTTTGGATGTTCAAAACTATCCGCCAGTTCTGTTTTGAATGAATATTGACATTTACCCGACCAATATCCTACCTCACCATTGAGGACATAATAGACGTGTAATCACACTATAACGGGGGGAACAAACATGAAGTGGTAAATGACCTACGTATGAAGCAACGATACAAAACCATCCATGATCTTTATCGTATACAATGCAACATCTTCCAACTGATGATATAATTGCGACAAAACACAAACACCCAAAAAACAACGATGCATATTTTGTTCAATCCGCAAAAGAGGAACACAAACTGCTAGTTGATGTACATGTTGTTCTTATTAACAAATATGTTGCATTCAAACATGTGCATTAGATAACCACGTGTTGCTTGAGTAAATTTCGCATCCGTTAGTGAAAGGTTTCTATCGTGGAATGAGGCGCTGCTAAATGAGGCAAAGAAAAATTAAAATCAATCTCACTCATTTGCACCACAAAATCTTTGCAGTCAATTCCTATGCATCTTTTTCTAGTAAATTACTAGCCTCGACAAACATATATTCTTTCTCATTTTTAACAAACACTAGAAAATATATAATCTCATTAAAAAAAACCTTCAACACTTTATCGCGTCGACATCGTCTATGGTGATTTTCAGCTCATTAAACTTAAAGTGGAAACTATTAGTTTCTCGCATGCCACTCTCAACGAATATCTTTGTAGTAATATGTTTTGGCTGAAAATTGGACAATGACTCGATAATTCTGCCAAATGGGGTGAAATTGACTATTACTCGAACCTAATATTGTGTTACCCGAAGGAAAAGCTCTAATGCTCGAATAATTAGTGTATAAATACATATCACTCTCATATGATATAAAATAATAATTATATATGTAAGTTTTTATTAATAATTAACAAGCTACAATTATTAATCAAACCGAAATTCAACTAAATTACCTTGCATTTCCATATTTTATATGTAACATAATTTTTGAAATTCAGATCAAACAAGGGAGGTAGATGTGCAACTATTGCAACCCATTTTGGTTGTGATCATCAGTGCGTAGGTATTGTTCGTTGTTCATAAAAAGGTGGAACAACTTTCAGTGTGGTTTTGCTACATGGTCACCACCCTCAACAATGTGATCCCATCTATAAGATCTATTGCTGTGAGAGTTGTCTCACATATCAAATTTCGTGCCCCAACATGCTAAATACGTGAAACGAATATCCATAGTGATATAACAAATGATTATTTTCCTTCATTTTTCATGATCTGAAAAAAAAACTAATCAACCATATTTGAAATAACCAATTTTATTTTATTTTTGCATAAATCATTACAAGACAACAAAATATTATATAATAATCGATATCAGGAAAAAATTAGTAGCTTTAAGGTTCCACCAAGATTCAAGTGGACACAATGAAATGTGTCTGTCCGTATGTGGTGCACGTACACTTTAAGTTTTCACCATCTAAGAAACGACTATAATAATAATATGTGAACCCGTGTTTGATAGACATGCTAACTATTTTTTATAAAACATCTGTTGAAGAATAGGGTCACCTGGTTTAAAAATCCAAATTGCAATATAGTTTTTTGGGTCGATTATACTCCACAAACATTTTAGCTGACCCTAAAACTAATTTTATAACAAAAAAACATAAAATTCTATATCAGGGTTTTGTTTAGAAAAAAAGAGACCAAATTTTCATTTATCTAAAAACCCATTAAGAGGTGACTATTCTGGTATTTTCCATGGGAGGGAAGGCCTCATGCAAGACGACCCCCTCAACCTTTTAGTCCTCACATTTTCTTCTATGAAATCATCCCAACCCTCAACAATGACCCCATGAACTTAATATAATATAAGATCAGCTCTCTTCTAGTAAAATATATTGGAGTCATTTTTCTCACTGGACGACATTCTCACACGGATTATCGGCCATCCTCCATAACATTATATTTCTTATTTGTTCTTGGACCTCCAAACACATTTCTTACGCTGGTCACCTTCATCTTATCAAATCAATTCTTTTTTGTTGGCCAAATTATTTGCTCTTCAATTTTGATTTTCCCTTTGACGGTTTTCAAATAACTCTCCCAATACCTCCATCGCTTCTTTTGGTCCAGTCACAAGATGAAAATTTATGATGCTAAGATGATTTTGTCTACTGTCACATTGCCCATGATGGGGGGCGACCTTGGGATTCTTGATATAAAAATCTAGAAACAGGAGGGCGTCTTTATACTCTTGTGGTCCTTAATTAGTAATAATTCTAACTTTATCTGGTGTGACATGATTGAAGCTGGAAAAAAATTAGAAATAATAACTCTTGGGCTTTAGATCTCGGCTTCTCTCCCTCTTGGAGTTGGAGGAAAATTTTATATCTAAGGCCTTTAGCTAGAATATTATTCAGGATGATGATTGGCAACATGAGAACAATTCTTTCTCGTTCAACCATTGACTTCTCTCTTCTTCCCTTGTTATTCATTACGTGCAAGATATAATCTACGACTCAAGGCTAAGTAAGAACCATACAGTTTCATACATTATCATCGATGAGATCTGAAACTGGCCTACTCACATTAGATCGGCACGTGTTAGAAATCACAGTAATATTCAGGAGATCTACAATCATATCATCTCCCTTTCTCCCCCAACGTCCTCTTCAATGACGTTCGACACTGGATTGCAAAGAGAGGCTCCTCCTAATTCACATCAAGGACATTTACAATGCCATCTGTTTGTCCATCCCATGTGTCGGATGGGCGACGTTAGTTTGACATAAATTTAATATTCATTGTCACTCTTTCCTAATTTGGCTTACTATCTATAACAAACTCACCACCTGCGATAAGCTTCTTTGTTAGAGATTTAACACTCTTTCAACTTGCGACTTATGAAATTTTGACTCCAAAACTATCAATCATATCCTCTAGGACTATAGTTTCTCTCGGAACATTTGAGATTTCGCAAGCTCTAAGCTTGGGTTCTCTTTATGTAACATTACCAATTGGGTCTCTTGCCCATCCCCTTCAAGTTTATGTCATTTATAACGTGCCTCTTTAATCGCGATTGTTTACCATATCTGGAGGGAGAACCCTTTCATGTTGAAGCTTGAAGTTGTTTGCATCAGTGAAGAACTTGATAAGCATTAAGTTACCTTCACGGACAGTCCAACATCTTGGTTGGATGACATCTCCACTTGAGCTTTACATGAAGCCCCGCTTTCAGCTTATGTTATTCCCAAACATGGCTGAAAGGAGGCAAACTAAATTAAATTTCCGGGTCTGAAAATAGACCAAACAAGAACAGTTAACTTCTTTAATCGTGATTGTTTACCATATCTTGAGGGAGATAAACGATATAATATTCGGCTCATCTTCAATCATTGCATCTGTGGTATCATATCGCATGCTTTCTGACATCCGATTCATGTTCTTTGGAACCAAGGTTGTATAGTCTACCCAATCCTTTTAATCTTTAACTTAGGTTTGTTGTTATTTTTGTCTATAAAATTTACAATAACTCCCTTTTAATGGTTTGCTTTTTATGTTCACAACTTCATATGTTTTTCGACTCCGTTATTTTGTTACGCTGACCT
The DNA here is from genome assembly GCA_036936605.1 of Limnanthes douglasii subsp. nivea. Lineage (NCBI taxonomy): Eukaryota > Viridiplantae > Streptophyta > Magnoliopsida > Brassicales > Limnanthaceae > Limnanthes > Limnanthes douglasii. The sequence goes on from JAUPFV010000001.1 coordinate 1,934,447, forward strand.
CAATGAATTTTCACATTTTAACTTATTTACTATTGTTTCGGTTTTGACCATGACCTACTTAACTTCATACTATTCTCTTTTACGGTTTAATGTCATTCCTTGATATGTCCTATATATTTCGATCTATGTTGGAACTAAGTACAAAGTTGTTTTATTAATAATAATTAAGTAGTAAAATAAGAATTAGTGTATGGCTAAATTGGGTCCCAATTGGCTAACCAGCCCCAATTTTAACCATACCAACTTAAATTTAAGTAGCCCCAACCATATACCCAAAAAGCCCTTTCGTTTTTTACTAAGTCAAAACCCTAAACACTAACCATTCCCATTTCTAAAACAGCCCCAACCCAAAATCAGCCCCAAAACCCTAAACACTCTCCAAACTCCAAACTTCTACAATCTTGCAAAATCAGCCCCAAATTCAAATGTGAAGATCTCTACCACATCAACAACAGGGCAAGAACTATAATGGGCAAAGGAAAAGAGTAAGTTTTTACTCTTAAATGTAGTTTGTTTCGATATTTGGTTTTGGTTAAGTTTTTTGATTTTGATGCTAGGGTAGGTTTGTTTGTGGCTGATTTGGTGTTATATTTGCTTATGAAGTTGTTTATAGTTGTCTAGTGATGCTAGGGTATGTTTGTTTTTGCCTGATTTGGTGTTGTAGGTAGTTTTTCGAGGTTTTTTGAACTCTTCAATGGCTGTTTCGAGCATCCCCCGCCGGTTCAGTTGTTGGTTACCCGGCGGGGGATGTTGGTTTTTTGCAGGTGTTCTTCATCCCCCGCCGGGTTTCAGAGGATTCACCCGGCGGGGGATATTTTTTTTTTGCAGGTGTTCTTCATCCCCCGCCGGCTGGGTCCTGATTCACCCGGTGGGTGAAAACTAATATTTTAAAATTGGAGTTTTCACCCGCCGGATGAATAATTGTCACCCGGCGGGTGAAAACTTCAATTTTAAATTAAATAGTTTTCACCCGCCGGGTGAAAATTGGTCAACCGGCGGGGAAGACCTGTTTCGTAGGAAAACTTAGTTTTTTTTACACAGCTTCTAACTTGTATATTTTGTGAATGTTTTTGCAGACACGAGGCACCTCGCCTAACAAAGGAGAAGGCGGCCAAAGCGGCAAAAAAAGGTGAAGGTAGCCGACGGCCGGTGGTCGCTAGGCCGGAATATGGGGATCGGAACGAGCGTGTTCGCCCCGAGCGCGAGAACCCGACGGAACGATCGTTGCGGCATCGGAAATACGAGGCCACAAGGGATGCCCCCCGTCGACGATCTTCTCCTCCACGAGAGGTGGTCCCCATCCGACAGCGGCGTGCCCTAGTGGACGAGGAGGAGGAGGATACAGAGGAGGAGGAAACGGAGGTCCCAATGCCACCACCTCGAAGAGAGGTCCGTGCGGAAGGGCGTTCAACCGATGCGGAGGGATGGAAAAATCTTTTTCTATCCCAAAATAGCGTCCTTCTCTTCCCCGACTATGCGCAGCATGAGGCGTACTACGCCTTCAAAAACGATGTAAGTTATCCAATTTATTATATTTTTGATTAGTTAAATTTTTGTTTTAACATTGTATATATTTTTGAATTTTTTTACAGGCGCGCTCGGGTATCACGGTGCAGTCGAAATACGGTTTGCTTGGTCAGTGGGACCTTAGCAAACAACTATGGGTTAGGGCTTACCTCGAGGAGACACCATTTTGGCCGTTGATGCGGCATCTACCGAGGTTCAACAACCACGTCCAGTTGGCGGAGGTGTTTGGTGAGAGGTGGCACCAGGAGACCAACACGTTCCAGTTCTCCTTTGGGGAGATGACGCTGACACTGGACGACGTCTACGTGATTACGGGCCTCCCGGTTGAGGGGAGAATTATTGACCTCTATAGGCTGGATCCGATAGAGGCGACATACACACGGTATGCGGAGCTGTTGGGAGTTGCGACTGCTGATGTGCAGCAGGAAATGGAGGCGCATGACGGGAGCGGATTCGGCCTCCGATGGCTTAGGACCACATTCTCCGGGGAAGAGTACTTAGATTCCAACGCCGCATGCACTACGGAGATGAAGAAGACAGCAGCTGGGGCATACATCTTGTTCTTCCTTAGGTGTACAATCTTCACCAACACGAGCCAGAAGAACATCCAGTGCGATTTTCTCCACCACCTTGAGGACTTGACGAAAGTTGGTGAGTACGCATGGAGGACTTGTGCGTTGGTGTGGTTGTACAAGAGCTTGGAAGGCATTTCGAAGCACTCCTTGAAGACCTTGGTCGGCTTCTCGGCGTGTTCGAGTGTTGGGTCTATGACCACTTCCCCGTCTTCCGCGCGCCAGTGAACAGTGGTTATAGCCCAACGGATCCGAAGATGCTGGCGCGGTTGCCCAAAAAGATCCCGGTATCATTAGCTCGGGGGAAGCCGTACTACCGTGACATCCTCGCGGCTCAAGGAGAAAGGGATGTAAGCTATCTTCTTTACGTTTATTAATATACATCTACTCTATATAAAATGTAGTACGAGTAAATGATTTTTTTGTAGGTTATTTTCCGACCTTACGAGGATGTCCGTGAGGTGTGGCCGGAGCAGGCAATAGGGTTGTACCGAAACCCTATTCGCCTAATGATGGTGAGCGAGGCATATCACCCCGACCGAGTGATGCGTCAGTTCGGTTGGATCCAAGAAAAGCCGCTCGACCCCCTCGTTGCTAGAACCGGTCTTGGTAGAGGAGACCATCTTCGCTATGCGCTTCAGGTTAGGTATTGGACAAACTGGAGGGAGCACCTATACGTGATCGATAGGTATTCGAGGCCCTTGGAAGGGAGTACTTACACCGCATCCCCCCAGTACAAGGCATACGTGAAGATGTACGGGTGGTTTAATATCACACCTTGGATTCTTACGGAGGCGTCGGCGATCGATGTGGTGAACACGATTAATCGTGTTTGGCCGTTAGACGAATCGACTGACGAGATGGTGTCTTTTGCGAGGAAGGTTATGGAGATTACCGGACCGTGGCTTCTGATTATTATGGTTGGATTTTTGATTTGTATGTTATTCTAGTTGTGAACATTACCGCCTTTTTAATTGTTGACAATTGGTTTAGCTTTGTTATTATAAACCGTAACTTTGTTGTTGTATTTTAGTTTCAAGTTATCGCATTTGTTGTTTGTTTAATTTAAGTTTGTTCTTGTGGTTTGCGTTTAATTTAAGTTTGACACGATTAAGTTTGTTTAATTTAAGTTATCTAATTCAATATGCCACTCACACTCTAGTCTTAAACAAGTAGAACCTGTTATAGTTTCCACCAAAGTAAGTTCCAAACTAAGTTCCCATAAAAACTTTAGTGCTCATACCTTTTTTTTTCTCAATGTAACCCGTCCCCCGTCGGGTCAGCAATTTTCGACCGGCGGGTGAATACTTCCCCGGCGGTTGAAAATAGCTCCCCCGCCGGGGTGAATAAACTACCCGGCGGGGGTGGTCCCTCACCGGTTGACAAATACTCCACCACCGGGGGCATTGTCAACCGGCGGTTGAAAATTGCTTGCCCGGCGGGGAAGCCTACCACATTCCATCCTCACAATTTCTTGAGGATGGGCCAACTCCCCCCCCGGGGTGAAAATTCAGCACCAGCGGGGACGTTTCCTCCCCGCCGGGGAAGTAGTCACCCGCCGGTCGAAAATATCCGAACCGGCGGGGTCGTTTATCCATTTAGGTTTCTTCCTTTTTAAAAAAACTGGCTTCGTCAACCGGCGGGTGGCAAGTATTGGACTGGCGGGGACCTAGAGACAATTATTGTCCCGCCAAAAAATAATTCCCGCCATATGACTCTCCCGCTAAATGAAAGTCCCGCCAACAATATAATTCCATTATAAATATACAAGTGTTAACGAGCAACATGACATCCATCAAACACTTAGAAACAAATGGAGTTTACCGCTAATGAAGACTACTATATGCTTGTAGCAGTGAAGGATTCCCGGGCCGAGTTGGGTGAAGATAGGAGTGATGCATTTTTTTAAAGGGTTTTGTGTCATATGTATTACAACTACGGTTATTTAGAAACTGGAGGTGTCGTTGTGCGCAGCCGTGACGAAATCAAGACACGGTACCTTTTTGTCCAGCCCCTCACGAAGTTGTTGTTCATGCCGCGAAGAATAAAAGAGGAGGCGGTAAAGGTCTGGGACATGACCATCTGCGACTATATCACTAGGGATATGGTAGCATATGTGGAGGATATGGTTATGGCAAGGGAGGATGGAGACGATGTTTTACACAGCTTGCGTTACGACTACCAATAGTGCAATCTGTCGTATTCGAACGTGTTTATATTATTTATGTTGCATAATGTTGTTATAACTTGTTATGTTTTTTATTATATGTGTTGCGTATGGTCCTCGTTTTTTATGTAATGTTAAGTTGTTATGTTTGGGTTTCTAGTTGTTGTTCAATGTTACTGTATTTTACATAGCACCGTATTCGAGTTGAACATACATTCATCTAAGGAGATTCATTCATTAAACCTCAACCTCATACAATAGGACATACATTCATCTAAAGAAAATTAAACCGAAATACAAACTGATACAAACAGGCACTATCAAGTTAATCACTCATTTCCTGTATGCGGATGTCGATAATGTCAGAACGAACCTTATCCAGTTGATCCTCCGTTATCGAATCCGTGTCTTGACATTTGAACAAGTTACTGGCAACACGACGTTCTAATTCGGTGAGGCTAGAAACCGGATGGAGGCGGTGTATGAGTAGGACTGACCACCTAGCCTTCACCTCATCAACACACCTTGAAATTTTTGACGATTGGACACTATCCCTTCCGTATAATAAGTACATTTGGCATAGCAATGCCTCCCAATACGCTTTACGCCCCTCTTCTATATGAGTGTTACCAAGTTCAATTGATGCTTTAATCAGATATTGATCTTCTAACTCGTTCCAAAGACACATTATTTTAGGGTTTTTCTTGTTGTGTAGGCATGACATTTATTTTATAGATATTAAACTCCCGCCAAATACTTTGCCACATAAACTCCCACCAAAATAACTCCCGTCGTTTTTTATTTCCCGCCAAATTCGAACACCAACCTAATGAGACTCCCGCCAATAAACAAATAATAAGCGGGGAAAACAACACCATTTCCCGCTCACTATTTTTATGATTGAGCCACATGCATGTACTCTATAAATACTGTAATCCGACTATGAAACTAAACACTTAAGTTATAACAATGGGTGATTCCGGCTGAAATGTGTACGAAGATGCAAGCCTCCTATGCGCATTCGACTTCGTCAAGGCTACGATGCAGGAGGAGATTCCTGGTTTCGTCGATGTGGTTTTGTGCAGAATGTTCTTCAACCACGGTAGGGAGGCATCGTGTCCAGGGTGTTTAATGCCCCGACCACGTGCCCGCGAAGAAGTCGCCGATAGGTTAGCTTATCTTAAAATAGTGACTATACATATCGAGTCACTTCCTTGGGAAGACCGAACCAAAGTCCGAAAGGTATTTGACATGGGATTGCAGAGTACAATTACGCAGGAGATGGTGTTGGAAGCGATACAACGGGTGGAGCTAGAAATAGCCGATGCAAACTAACCGGGTGCGCAAAAAAAAAGCTCGCCTAGGATATCGCTTCCGTCTTCGGACTTTCTATGGAATTCGTAGTAGTTTAGTCGCTTTCGTTCACCCAACAAGTATTGGAATTGCGACCGACCGCCTTTCTCGAGCTTCCGGTGTTTTAGTATTGCGTTGTACACGGTGCGCATTGTAGAAGAATTCTTAGGGTTCAATTTCTTCACTCCACCAAGAATATCACGAGGACGGGATCCCATTTTCGTCGAACTAACCACGAAATCCATCTCTATTTTTTGAAAGCGTCCCACGTAGGAATGACCTTCTTTGTAGGATGTAGTATCGTGATTGTGAACGTCGCACACAACCTCTATTCCCCACAAATCATCACCCATCTTCTTTCCTTTAAGGGAGAACGGGCATCCGCATTTTTTCGTTCCGGTAGACTTCCTCTTTAGATCCTTAGGGTCTACCAGTTTTGTGTAAACTCCAGATCTTTCACACACAAACTCTACTCGCGGAGTTTTACGATCGTGTCTATCGCATCGGCGTAAAATAATCACAAACCCGTTATCTGATGCGGTTTCCTTAACCCATTCAATAAGGTCTGCCTGGGAGTAGTACTGAGATTTGGTGTTGAACAACTCGCTATAATCGATGGAGCAAGGCACCGGTATTTCCTCCTCCTCCGCCTTCGCCATGCACGAACTAGTCAAATAATCCTTTGACTCATCATTTAACCCTCCATCTCCGCTCTTTAACTCTTCACCCTATGCATATTAAAAAAAGCATCAAATACGACCATGGATAAAATAAGCCAAAACCCCAACCCAACGGTTAGAAAATTCACACAATGAAGGTTCTTTCCCCGCCGGTTCTATATGGTTCCAACGGGCGGGGACATTGTCAACCGGAGGTTGAAAATTCCAAAACCGGCGGGGATATTGTCAACCGCCGGGTGAAAATTCACCACCCGCCGAGGGTTGGGGCCTAATCCAAACTCCATTGGAGAAAAAACACAGGGGTTGACCCAGACGGTTTCATATACCCACCCCGACGGTTTCACATACCCACCCTGGCGGTTCAAATAATATACCCCGGCGGGGACTAAACACAAAATAAATCTTACATTCTGGACAAAACAAGGGAGTTGGCCCCGCCGGATACAGAGTAACAACCCCGCCGGGTAAGGGTGTTCCACCCGGCGGGTGGGACTCGACGAACCCGCCGGTTGGACATGGCGTGTCCCGGCGGGAACCTTCATCGTTTTATTATGAATGTTCTTACTCCCCGCCTGTTTGGATGGTTGAAACCAGCGGGGCAGTTCGGCTTGTACCTTTCTAAATATAGAAGGTCTACCAAAATGGAAACTTTTATAAAAAATTTGGTTAGAACAACTACCATATTTGGAGTCTCATGCTCCTCAGCAAGCTTCTCATATTCAGAGTCCATCCTTCGATTATTCCGAATTTATAAAAAAAAGTAATGATTTTTGAAGGTTGAAGTGTTTATTTGTGAGTTTTTGAAATTTTAGGAGTTTTTAAATTTTTGGGAGTTTTTGAATTTTTTCTTAAAACTAGAGTATAAGAGTTTTCTTCCACATTTGGCTAACCATACCCACAAACTAAACAAAGAGTAAACTCTGTTGAAAACAGTATTAACCAGACTCGAACCAGTTAGACCATATGCAGCAGCGCATATTTCGTTTGAAATATGCGCTGCATCTTGGGCAGCAGCGTGTATGGCAGCCCAAGATGGTTTGGGGTTCAAAAGATGAACCCCAAACCATCTTTTAAACAACCAATTGCAGCATGCCATTTGGCATGCTGCAGTTTACCCTTTTTTTTTTTTTATTTTAGAAAAACGGTTTTTTAAAAAAAATGGTTAGTCAAAAAATTTAAAAAAGTATACCATTATTTATAATTTTTCGATATCTACGAGTAGAGACTTGGTTCGTTTCATTCTGACCCCGAATTTTTTTGAGTTTTTTTATTTATTTAGTATTTTCAAAATGATTTTTGGAACATTTTAGTAAGTTAAAAAAATAAATAAATTATACCATGATTTTTAATTTCTTGAGATCTATAGATAGAGACTTGGTTTGATTGATTCGGACAACGAAATTTTTTAAGTTTTTTTTATTAAGTATTTCCGAAACAATTTTCGGAACATTTTTGTAAGTTAAAAAAATAAATAAATTATACCATGATTTATAATTTATTGAGATCTATAAATAGAGACTTGGTTTGATTGATTCGGACAACGAAATTTTTTAAGTTTTTATTTATTTAGTATTTCCGAAACAATTTTCGGAACATTTTTGTAAGTTAAAAAAATAAATAAATTATACCATGATTTATAATTTCTTCAGATCTATAAATAGAGACTTGGTTTGATTGATTCGGACAACGAAAATTTTTAAGTTTTTATTTATTTACTATTTCCGAAACAATTTTCGGAACATTTTTGTAAGTTAAAAAAATAAATAAATTATACCATGATTTATAATTTCTTGAGATCTATAAATAGAGACTTGGTTTGTAAATTATTTATTCTATTAAAAGTTGAAGCTTTTTCGGAAATCAAACCAATTTTATTTTTAATTTTGATTTTTAAATATACTATATATTATGTATTATATTTTTAATTATTTCAATTTTATAGTTTTTATTTGTAAAGAAAATATATTATGTTAATTTAAAAAAATTATTTATTTTAATGTATAATTTTAATATAAATATATAGTAAATAATAAGAAAGATAAATAAAAATATATGGTAGGATATTGTATGGTAGAATGATGTGGAAGAGAGAGAAATATGGTGGGGTATGCTGAAAAGATGAAATATGCACTGCTGTGGGGAGTTGAAATTTTTGCAGAATTATTTGGAGATTATGCTGATGTGGCGCTGATGTGGCGCGCTTTTGAGAGATGAAATATCCCCACTGCTGTGGATGGTCTTAGACACCCTGTCTTACTAAAATCTGACACGATTGCCAGCGGTCCCCGACAATTACAGTACTACCAATTCAAGAGATACTCGGAAATAAAAAAATAAAACCTCCAATCAAATTCATTATTACATACAGTAGTTCCTCTTGACTTTATTGAATCTCTGCTCTTTCCTTTTTCTCTCTAGATCTGTGTGAATAAATCTCACATTTTTCAGTTTCTGGAGAAAAAAATGGCTCAAGGTACGCTCGAGGTCCTTCTTATTGGAGCCAAGGGTCTCGAAGACACCGATATATTCAGTAAGCAAATCTGTTCTTCGTATTGTTCTATTAGGATCTGAACTTGGTTTAGGTTTTAAAACTGAATTCTCTGTCCTTCTACTCATAAGTTGAAATTTGAATTTTGAGAATATATACTGGATTTGATTTATTTTGATCATCTTGACTAATCTTGGGTTGAGTCGATTTAGATCCCAATATAGAATTGTATCATGTTTATGTTTAATCTCTTTGTCTTCTCAATAGCTTTGTGCAAAGTCAATGTTTGTATTACTAATGTTGCTAAAAGTGTTGAATTTACATTATAGATCAACATAAATATCAGTCTTTTTAATGATTGTGTTCAAAATTTTCTTGGGTTTGTTTGGAGAGCTCTTACAGGTTGTTTTTGTTTTTGGGTTGTTGATTGTTTATATATTGATGTGGGCAGCTAATATGGATCCTTATGTCCTCCTAACATGCCGAACACAGGAGCTAAAGAGCAGTGTCGCAGCAGGTGAGTTCTAAAGAGAGACTAATTGTTGTTCTATTCAGTCTTTTGTATTAAAATGCTGCGACTTAGTGTTCTGTTTTATATATATGTAATGCTTTTTTTTTTCAGGTATGGGCTCCGCTCCGGAGTGGAATGAGACCTTTGTGTTCACAGTCACTGCTGGAGCATCAGAACTCGTATTGAAAATCATGGACAGTGATGAAGGGGCCGGTTCTGGAGATGACCTTGTCGGTGAAGTCACGTAAGTGCTGAAACATTTCCTATTTGATTTCGGTCTATGATATATGTACGACTGAGTTGGTTTTGATAACAATTGCTAATTCTTTTCGAGCTCTGCAGCATTCCTCTAGAGCCAGTTTTGGTTGAAGGAAGTCACCCGCCAACCTCTTACAGTGTGGTTAAGGATGAAGAGTTTCGAGGAGAGATTAGGGTTGGTCTAAGTTTCACTCCTGAGGTAAAAAAATCAACGATATTTATACCTTTCGATGAATCGCTTGTTTTAATATAATAGACATGTTTTTAGTTGTCTTAGTTCTGGGTTGGCTTTATAATGTTGTTTTTAACCTTAAAAATTTGGTTTTCAATTAAACACCAACAACCTAGTGTTCTGAAAAAACTAACTTCGTCAACTATCAACTTAATTTAAGCTTTGTTTGGCTTATAAGTTTGGCAGTAAACAGCCCCCAATAAATTGATATTTTCTTATTTCGTATGATTGCAGAGAAGGCATGAGACGAGTTACGGTGAGGAGGAAGAGAATTTGGGAGGGTGGAAACAATCTTCGTCTGATTACTAAAAGTAGCTTCCTTGTAGAAGCATGGTGTCGTCGGAGTTCTTGTTTGTGAGTTATATGAGTCATGTATGTCAAAAACTTTACTTTAATGTTTGACGTTGTCTTCCCAAGTGTGGTTAATTTGAAATTTATGTTGGTTTCATTTTACTTGACTTAATATGAACTTGCCTCCGCAAGTTTATTTATGCAGCTACTAGAAAGAAATGCGACAGAGTTGAAAAAGCAACAATTGTCGCGTTTTTATACGAACTGTGTATTTTTTTTTCTGAAAAATATATTACTCTCCTCATATTGCAAGTCCTCGTATGTATACGCAAACAAAAATTTTAGTCGGCCTGAATTCTGCATATGTCCATATTTACTATCTTCTTCGGCTTCTTATAGTACTTAGTCAAAGAGAACAACACGCAACACTTCATTAGAACAATATCAGCTGCCTCGATTGCAATGTCTGTCCCAGCACCAACCGCTATTCCAACGTCGGCTTCTGCAAGAGCAGGCAAGTCGTTGATTTCATCTCCAACCATAACGACTACATAGCCTGCTGTTTTTTTCTCTAACTTCATTCGCAACAGATTTAGCTGTTCCCCAGCTGTTGTCTGTCTTATGCTTTTAACTTTCACTGACTTGGGAATAGTAATGATTCCGCGTGCACCACGCTTAAGCAGGTCAGAAATGGCCAAAACTCTGGTAATTTCGTCATCGATCGACACTGAAATCCCTGTTTGTGCCATCTTTTTTTTAATTTCCGTTAGCACGTTTGCAGCATCAGCTGTAACGACAATACATGATCAAGCATCAGAATCCTGTTTCCGACAATTACCTACTTTCCCTTTACTGTAGTTTTCACTCCCTGGCCAGTAATGGATATGAAATCCTTTGCCTCTGGCCATGCAGTGTTCTGTTCCCAGACATAGATTTTTTTTGCGTATCCACTTGCCTAATGGATGTTAGCCATTAAGGCATTAACCCAAACTTTGAATAGTAACTCGTCCCTCACTATTGACTTTAGTGATAGATACTCTCTGAAGTTTCAAAATCGTGGACTATCCAATTTGGATAAAGTTAGTCTTTTGCATCTGTTGAATAATTTAAAACTGCCACACAAGACCATGATCAACAGAAACGTGTGATACCAATGGTTCATCGATTTTAAGTCGAAGTTCAAATTAGTCAAAATTAAAATCGAGGGATGAGTTACTGTTCAAAACCTATTAACCTATAAAAGAGTAACAACGTGTCAACTCCTGTTATATTGCTTACATTGAAAGTGAGCTTACCTCAATTGCAGCAACAAGCTCGTAGAATTGTTGTAGTTGCATTCTTTTAAGAAGTCTCGTGTTGACAACATTTGGCTTCCCTATGGTTAAGGTCTCCGTATAGCAAAAAATAATGCAATTCACGTATGGAAAAGAATGTTGAGAGGACCTAACTGCCTTGATTCAAGTTAGATAAATAAAGCTACATGACTAGGAAAAAGATTGCTTTGAACGTCAAGGAGATGATTTTTTTTAGAAGCTTTTATGAGTACACCTTCAGATGCCCCAACGCTTCGGGGTTGTTCTTGTCTAACTTGTCATCCCCGTTTGTTTTGTTGGATTTACCACCCCGAAACCCGAAATTTCATGTTGTTTTCGTAGGTTTTTCATTGTTTGAAGATATTTTTACCTTTTTTCTAACCACATACATGATATAAAAATGCTAAGTTTAGCTAAACTTTTTAGAACCTTTTAAAAGTAAATACGATGTTTTAACTCGGGGAAATTCACATTAAACGTGACTTCAAAAATATTATTTAGGATGTGAATGTGACTTAGTTGCTTTAATATCGATTGTTGATGATTTGGATTATTAAACGTGACTTCAAAAATATTATTTAGGATGTGATTGTGATTTAGTTGCTTTAGGATGGTTTGGATGTTTCAACTGCTATTATATGGAAATTGATGTTGGTGCTATTATATGGAAATTGATGTTGTTATTTACGAAAATGTTAAAGAAGTTGCTTGAAGTTTATTTGAAGCTTCAAATCAAGATTTTATTTGCGGAAGAAATAGTTTGAGTATACAATTTTTGCTCACAAAAACAAAGAACTTGCTACTGTTGGTCGGGGTAATGAAATTAATTGTGTTGAACAAAACTTTAAAGAATGCACAATAAAATTAAAAATAGTTATTAGTATGTTTGCTTTAAAAAAAAGTTTTAATTTCAAATATCTACCTAATAAAAAAGAAAGAGTAAGGGTCTATTGCGATGAAAAAAGTTGAAAGGGTTATCCTTAAACACTATACCAAAAAAGATAAGCTGCTAGTTTTTCTCCAAGATATCTTCCTTGTACTATTTTTCTGCAAAGATACTTACCCTGAAACATAGCATTTTTCTTTAAAAAAATGGACTAAACAAAATCTTATATTCTTTCTTCTAATCTAAAGGAGTAAAATTAGTTAAAGAAGAGCTACAAATGCCAAAATAAAGCTCCGGCTGAGAAGGACGAGGCTGTCTAAGAACTTGCCAAACGAAAAGAAATACAGGACATTTGAACTCAATGTCATACAACTTCTTCATACATCTGCTCTAAATAACAAATGAAAGTAAACCAACCACCTATGCGCATCTAAATAAATTTGCCAAAATAAGATATAAAATGTTAGAATAATAATTAATATTCATCAGCCAAATTCAATTCAGAAGTAACCAAAACAAATCTGGAGATAAGATAACAATAATTGCATGAAAAATAAGCTAAAGCCAGAAAGCAAAAGTTAACTCAAATCACTTAAAAGTTCTTGACAGATAGCAATGTTTCTTTGCACCTATGGATTAGAGGAACGAACCCTCTCCTGACCGACTTTACGGAACTTGTCCACTCGAGTCCTTCATCATTCACATAATAGTAGCCATAATAGTAGCCACAAGGATAGACAGTTGTTTTCCGGTCCATGTTTACAATATTCTTAAGCTTCCATTTACCCTCTGCAAGTATCAAAACATTCTCCATACGAATGCTACCCCAAGTAGCTTCACGTTCGGCTATAGCCAAATATCCACCAAGTTCCATCAGTGCTGGTGCGTCCCACGATGAAATATCATTATAAACAGAAAACTCCTCGGCCATAACATCAAAAGAAAGTATACCGTATCTATGCCTTCCACCGTAGTAGTAGTAAATCCAATGGATTGATCCCTTAACAAATACACCACTAGAATGATATGGAGGCACATTACCATAAGGAAGAGGTGGAGTATTATTCTTCTTTTTCCATAATTTTGTTTTGGAACTATAAATTATAGCAGATCCAACACATGGAATAACAATCTTGTACTCTTTCATGCTCCTATCAAACCCCAAACCTACTGCGAAGAAGATGTTTAGATTTTTTATAATATCTATAGGGGCAGATGGCAAAATTATAGATTCTCGTCTCGAAAGATTACACAAACAAAGTTCGTCATCTTTAAGAAGAAGCAGAAAGCCTTGGGCTGTACAAAGAAATCGTTTGTAGATATATGGTTTGTAGATATATGGTTGGGTTGGTCTAAGCTTTCCACGATCATTCTCTTCTAATGGACATATGAAGGAGTCGCTGGATCCGAATAATAGAGTACGACTCAGTCGAGTGTTATGGGTTCCTATAAATTTCGGATCATCGATCATCTCCCGGTAGAGTTTGGATAGACATCGGAAGCGTAGAAGAGACTTAACAGGTAATCGGTAATAGATCTCATACATAATATCAAAAGGAAGTGAATCATTTACCTTCGTCGTCGTCATAGTGATTATTTATTGAAGTCAATTGAAGATGCGAAAAGTTGAAATAGGGTTTTTTTTAAGCGACGCTGTTGAGAGAGAAGTTGAGTTAGAAGATGGGTTGGGTAGTATATACCTAAATTTGTGGGATTTGAAGGACTTGGTCGACTAGGACCATACCTGATACCAGCCAGCCTAAAGAATAGCCTATGAACTCTGGTACTACCACAGTTTCATAATAAAGCATTAATAATCCCAAGATATCTTTCTTTTTCTTTTTTTTAAGGTAAGGTATTTTTCTTTTCTTTTTTTGGTTCATTTTGTATACGTGGTAACCTTTTTTTTGTCTTGATTTGCATTTATGGTCACTCGTCTATGGGTGACCACGGATGTAACAAAAAGCCAACGTGGCCGTTTTGATAAAAAACACATCAATGACATATTTGATACACATGATAAAGTCCGGTGACTAATAAAATATATTTTTGTAAAAAAATATAATGAAATAAAATCGGTTATATAAAAGATTTTTTTATGTATAACTTATAATATAAATAAAATTATTTCATTAAAAGATAATTAACAAATATTTCAATATATATTTCTTAGCGAAACATTTCGGTAAATATATTAAAAAATAATATCAAGTATCTTATAGAAACAAATCTTAATATACTAGTAATTAAAAATTATTTAAAAAAAGATAAAAAGTAGAATAAAAATAATTATCTAAAATATATTTTAATTTTTAAAAAACAATATGATTTGAGTAAACAAAACTTAAGAAAATAGTATTTTTCTTTATTTTTTTCCATCTTTTTTTAATTATTTTAATTAAAATCTCGTCTTGTTCATGTAAAAACAACTCATTATCTTCATCTATATCGAAGTGTACTGGTTTTTAATCTTCTTCTAAAGATTGGGACGTGCGAGACTATATCCTACTATTTATAAAACTTAAAATTTTCTTCCAAAATTATTCAAAATTTTCCTTAAAAATAGTAATTATCTAAGATTTTTAAATTAAAAATTTTCATTGTTATTTCAGACTTTTCATAAAAATATTCTTAAAAATAGTCAATATATATAAAAAAAAAATTAAATTTTCTAAAAAAAATTTAAATTTAAATTTTCTACAATTATTTCAGAATTTGAATTTAAAATAATCGTTATCTTAAAATTTTAATCTAAAATTATAAAACCTATATTTTAGTTAAAGGGCCCTACGCCCCCAACAACAAACATCATAATAAAAAATAAACACTATATTTAAAATACGAATTTTTATGTTAAAAAAATTAAATATATAAATATAACAAAAGTTTAATAATGATAATTGTTAAAAAACTTTTTGAACAATTGTTTGAGAATAAATAACAATATCAAATTCTACTACGAGCCGAATTTAGAAAAACACATGAGTCACACACTTTGTTAATAGAGTACATCCGATTGAACTAATATTCGATTGAGATCTGTTTGTTAATAGAGTACATCCGGCAACAAAAAACCCATGAATCACACACTTTCTTTGTATTCAAAACTTGAGATGAGAAAAAAAAACAAATGATAAGAACAACAATGTTAAACTGAACACTTTTTGTGGTTCGAATTTACGAAGAAATCTTACATCCAAGGGCAATTGACACAATTTTATTAAGAGATTACAAAAAGACTCTCTCAAACATTAACACTCAAACAACTCATATTTTGTTACGAAGCACTCGCAGCTTATAAAAAGAACTATGGATCTCGGAGTATTCCAAGTTTTTATCATCTACCTCTCAATCAGACTTATGGATCTTGGAGATTTAACGGGTATCGTTAGCTAAAAATCATGGTCAGTCACCGGAGTTGGTCACTTGTTTCAAAAATGTCACTTATATAATTTTTGTATCAAAACAATCACTTTGTTACATTAGTGGTGACTATTTTTTGTTTTTTTTTTTTTACATTTTTTGTCACCATTAATGACTCTAAATGCAAAACAAAACGATCAAAAGTGGTAATTTTGACATAAATATAACTTGAGTGGCAATTTTAAAACAAGTGTCGGAGTGACTAAATACACTAAAAATAAAAGTCTTTCTTACACTCAACATAAAAGAGTATCTTGTGCACACAAACTCCACTACTAAATAAATATTAATTTAATTGTTTCTAAAAGATGCTTTCTAAAGAGCGTTGGACTCTTTAATCGGATCAAGTTTATGATCCAACAAAGATAACTTCCTGAACATAACATTTTTTTTTTAAAAAATTGACTAAACAAAATCTTCTAAATAAAATTTTATATTCTTTCTTCTATTCTAAAGGAGTGAAATTGGTTAAAGAAGAGCTACAAAATGCCAAAATAAAGCTCCGGCTGAGAAGGACAAGGCTGTCTAAGAACTTGCCAAACAAAAAGAAATACAGGACATTTGAACTTAATGTCATACAACTTTTTAGTACATCTGTTCTAAATAACAAATGAAAGTAAACCAACCACCTATGTGCGTTTAAATAAATTTGCTAAAATAAGATATAAAATGTTAGAATAATAATTCATATTCATCAGCCAAATTCAGAAGTAATTAAAAAAAAATCTGGAGATAAGATAACAATAATTGCATGAAAAATAAGCTAAAGACAGAAAGCAAAAGTTAACTCTAATCACTTAAAAGTTCTTGACAGATAGCAATGTTTCTTTGCACCTATAGATTAGCGGAAACAACCCTATGCTGACCGACTTTACGGAACTTGTCCACTCCAGTCCTTCATCATTCACATAATAGTAGCCAGGTGTTTTTCCTTGTTGGTCGATGTTTACAATATTCTTAAGCTTCCATTGACCCTCTGCAAGTATCAAAACATTCTCCATACGAATGCTACCCCAAGTACCTTCAAGTTCGGCTATAGCCAAATATCCACCAAGTTCCATTAGTGAATATCCACCAAATTCCATTAGTGCTGGTGCGCCCCACAATAAAATATCATTATAAACAGAAAACTCCTCGGTCATAACATCAAAAGAAAGTATACCGAATCTAAGCCTTCGACGGTAGTAGTAGTAAATCCAATGGATTGATCCCCTAACAAATACACCCCTAGAATGATACGGAGGCACAATAACATAAGGAACAGGTGGAGTAATATTCTTTCTTTTCCATAATTTTGTTTTGGAACTATAAATTATAGTAGATTCAATATATGGAATAACAATCTTGTACTCTTTCATGCTATTATCAAACCCCAAACCTACTGCGAAGATGTTTAGATTTTTTATAATATCTACAGGGGCAGATGGCAAAATTATAGATTCTCGTCTTGAAAGATTACACAAACAAAGTTCCTTATCTTTAAGATGAAGAAGCAGAAAGCCTTCGGCTGAACAAAGAAGCCGTTTGTGAATATATGGACACGCTGGGGTTGGTATCAGGTTTCCACGATCATTCTCTTCTAATTGACATATGAGGGAGTCGTAGGATCCGAATAATAGAGTACGACTCAGTTGAGTGTTATGGGTTCCTATAAACTTCGGATCATCGATCATCTCCCGGTAGAGTTTGGATAGACATCGGAAGCGTAGAAGAGACTTAACAGGTAATCGGTATAAGATCTCATACATAATATCAAAAGGAAGTGAATCATTTACCTTCGTCGTCATCATAGTGATTATTTGTTGAAGTCGATTGAAGAGGCACTCTTAAGAGAGAAGTTGAAATAGGGTTTTTTAAAGCGTAGAGAAGTTTAGTTAGAAGATGGGTTGGGTAGTATATACCTAAATTCGTGGGATTTGAAGGATGGGTTGGGTAGTATATACCTAAATTTGTGGGATTTGAAGGACTTGGTCGACTGGTACCACACCAGCCAGCCAGCCTAAAGACCGATTCAACCGCATAATAAAGCATTAAAAAACGCAAGATATTTTTCTTAAAGGGTTTACTATGATGCACTTTTGCCTGTTGGTCCGTTTTCATTTTTTCTATTGGTTTTTAAGGTGTGAGTTTGATTACTTAAGACATATATGAAAATATTAATATATTATTTGTAAAATATATTTAAAAAATAAAATATAACAAAATATATAAAGGATATTTTAAAAGGTACACGAAAATAAAATATATTTTTTAAAAATAAATATAAATAAAATCAATTTTGTTATATAAAAATTATTTTATGTAAAAAAATATATAGAATTAAGATAATTTATAATATAAATATTCATTTAAAATGAATTAACATATATTCAAATATATATTGTTTAGCAAAAGTAAACATATTCAAAAATAAAATCTATCTTATAAAATCAAATCTTAATATATTAGTAATTAAAAATTATTTTAAAAAATATAATAAAATAGAATAAAAATGGTTATCTAGAATATACTTTAATTTTTAAAAAAGAATATGATTTGAGTAAATAAACTTTGGTGTCTAAAAAGTAAAAGTATTTTCACTTTCCCTACTAATGCGTAACAACACGTTTTAAGTTCAAAATAATAATAAAATCTCAAAAGAAAATAGCATTCTTCATTTTTTTTTTCATCTTCTTTAATTTTTTTAATTAAAATCTTGTTTTGTTCATAAAAAAACAATCATTATCTTCATCTAGTTCGAAGTTATTTTTTTTAGCGATAACTAAAAAAACTAGATTTGGTATCAGAATTTAGTAAACTAAACTACATGAAACAATAGAGTGCCTATTTTTTAAGAAAAACATCTCCGGCAAGAAATGTACTCATATAGCCAGTCTGTAACAACTCATTAAACTCGTCCATGAGATCCTAATGATTTCCAAGTATACAATTAACCGGAAACTGATGCTTTTGATCTGTGATTGTGTCCACGGATCGCATGGAATACAAGATGTCTTTAAACTTCTGGAATTCATCTTCACTACCTAACCGTTCCTTGACTTTCTCACAGAATAAAAAGCCTCTAAGGTATATTTCATTCCCCTCGGGTAAACCCGCGTTAAATATATCAGTCAGATTAGAATGCCCTCTGATTATATCTTGCATTCGAGCCATAAAAGTCACTGAACCAAGCCTTTGCTCATTCTTGTCTTTCATGACAGCAAAAATCATATCAAGTTTCTCTTTTTCATCTTTAAAAGTCTTCCGGAATTCTTTGATAAAGACAGAGGCATCCTCCTTCCTTAATACACGTGATGGGTTCTTTAATTTCGGCTTTTTGGATTGCGATCCTGAAGGCAAATCGTTTCCACTACTCTTCATTTATTCACAAATCAAGACTTTAATAAAACAAATGTTTTACTCACAAAATTTCTAGTTCTTAAAGCAACAGTGTTTCTTGCAGTGGCACTCTCTGTGAGACAGTTTCACTTTTCTTGCAGTTTTGGAGTAAACAATAAAACTTTCACTAAGCAGAGAAAATTGCAGAACTTGTGACTAGGATATACTTGAAGGTACTTGGGGTAGCACTCAAGAACTAACAAATATGCAGAACTTCTGAAATTTGTAAATTGCAGAAAAATATGATTCTTGTAAACTATTACACAACTTTTATAGCATTTAACAGAAATAACTAATTTCTGTTTTAACATTCCCTTTTCCATCTAGTTCGAAGTTAGAGATAAAAGAAAAATTGAATTTTAGGAGAAAAATTACACCAAAATAAAATCGAAACAATATATATATATATATATATATATATATATATATATAAAATTATCTGGTTTCTAATCTTCTAAAGATTGGGATGTGTGAGAGTATATCCTACCATTTATAAAACTTAAAATTTTCTTCTAAAATAGCCACTATTCAATTTTTTCCTTAAAAATAGTCATTATCTAAGATTTTTAAATTAAAAAATTTCACGGTTATTTGAAACTTTTCATAAAAAAATTCTTAAAATTAGTCAATATCCAAAAAAAATTAAATTCAAATTTTATACATATATTTGAGACTTTGAATTTAATATTTTTTAAAAAGTAATCATTACCTTAAAATTTTAAACTAAAATTATAAAACCTATATTTTAGGTTAGGGGGCCTACGCCCCTCCCAACATACATCATATTAAAGAAATAAACACTATATTTAAAAAATGAATTTTTATGTTAATTTTTTTACAATCTAAATATATAAATATAATAAAAATATAATAATGGTAATGGTTAAAAAACTTTTTGAACAATTGTTTGATATAAATAACAATATCAAATTCTACTACCAGCCGAATTTAGAAAAACTTTAGTCTAAGTCTAACTAATATTCGATCGAAATCTGTTTGTTAGCAGAATACATCCCGCAACAAAAAAAACATGAGTCACACACTTTCGTTTGTATTCAAAACTTGAGATGAAAAAAAAAAACAATAAAACGAATGATAAGAACAACAATGTTAAACTGAACATTTTTTTGGTTCGAATTTATGAAGAAATCTTACAATATCCTTGACAGATAGCAATGTTAACTTTAATCACTTAAAATTTCTTGACAGATAGCAATGTTTCTTTGCACCTATAGATTAAAGGAAACAACCCTCTGCTGACCGACTTTACGGAACTTGTCCACTCGAGTCCTTCATCATTCACATAATAGTAGCCAGGTGTTTTCCCTTGTTGGTCGATGTTTACAATATTCTTAAGCTTCCATTGACCCTCTGCAAGTATCAAAACATTCTCCATACGAATGCTACCCCAAGTACCTTCAAGTTCGGCTATAGCCAAATATCCACCAAGTTCCATTAGTGAATATCCACCAAATTCCATTAGTGCTGGTGCGCCCCACAATGAAATATCATTATAAACAGAAAACTCCTCGGTCATAACATCAAAAGAAAGTATACCGAATCTAAGCCTTCCACGGTAGTAGTGGTAAATCCAATGGATTGTTCCCTTAACAAATACACCCCTAGAATGATATGGAGGCACAATAAAATAAGAAGGAGGTGGAGTAATATTCTT
The DNA here is from genome assembly GCA_036936605.1 of Limnanthes douglasii subsp. nivea. Lineage (NCBI taxonomy): Eukaryota > Viridiplantae > Streptophyta > Magnoliopsida > Brassicales > Limnanthaceae > Limnanthes > Limnanthes douglasii. The sequence goes on from JAUPFV010000001.1 coordinate 1,955,201, forward strand.
TCTTTTCCATAATTTTGTTTTGGAACTATAAATTATAGTAGACTCAATATATGGAATAACAATCTTGTACTCTTTCATGCTATTATCAAACCCCAAACCTACTGCTAAGATGTTTAGATTTTTTATAATATCTGATAAAAAACAGACTAATTCTTTACACAAATGTGATCAGAGAACCATCACATCTTAATTCAATCAAAGAAGTTTTGGCTTATATAGAAGCCTTACAACGTGCAGAAACTAAAAACCAGAAAACACGGAATGAAGAACGGAAACATTACTACACTAACTCTAACTCCAACTAACCCTAACTCTAACTGCAACTCACACTAAAATAAACTGCAACTGACACTAAAATAAACCTAACAAATCCTCCCCTTAAACTGAAATGCTAATCAGCATTAGTTTAAAACTTCCAATTGCTGAACTCCGAGCAGATTCCTGAGCTTCACATACTGTTCCAGTTTGATTGGTTTGGTCATTATGTCTGCAATTTGATCATTTGTTCCACAGAAAATCAGCCGCATAGCTCCTTCTCCTGACAAGTTACGCAAGTAGTGGAACCTTACATCAATGTGTTTTGTCCTTCGATGCATAACCGGATTCCTTGACAACTTAATCGCTGAACTGTTATCACACAAAATATCAATGCACACTGCACCTACAACACCTAGTTCCTGCAACAAACCTTTAAGCCAAATGCAATGACACGCTGCTGATGTTGCAGCAACATACTCAGCCTCGGTAGAAGACAAAGTGACTATGTCTTGTTTCCGTGAACTCCAACAAATTGCTGCCCCATTTAACAGAAAAACATACCCATAAGTACTCTTTCTGTCCTCTAAGTCGCGTGCATAATCACTGTCTGTGTAACCCACAAGATTCGTGTTTAAAGACCTTCCATAGAAAATTCCAAAATCCAACGTTCCCTTCAAGTACCTTAGTATCCTTTTAGTAATCAACATATGCTCTTCCCTGGGATCAGCCATAAAACGAGATACTAAGCATACTACAAACATTAGATCAGGCCGTGTTACTGTCAGATACATGAGGCACCCAACCAGCTGCTTATAATGTGTTGTATCAACTCGAGTACTTCCTTCCTTTGAAAGAACAGTCCCCGGAACAATTGGATTCTTGACAGCATTGCAACTCCACATACTGAATCTTTCAAGAACTTCTTTGGCATATTTCTTCTGACAAATGTGTATACCATCATTTGTTTGGCGAACTTCTACTCCAAGAAAGAAACTCATTTTCCCCATGTCTGTCATCTCAAACTCCCTTTTCATTGAAGCCTTGAATTCTACACTCATGAACTCATCATTTCCAGTAAATATTAAATCATCGACATAAAGACTTACCACTAAGATTCCATTTCCTGCTTTCTTAAAAAACAAAGTGTGATCATATTTGCTTTTCTGGAATCCTTCCTTCATGAAATATCTCTCAATTCTGCTGAACCATGCTCTCGATGCCTGTTTTAAACCGTAGAGGGCCTTCCTTAGTCGATAAACTTTGTCTTCCTCCCTTACTTTGATAAACCCTTCAGGCTGATCTACATAGACTTCCTCCTTTAGTTCACCATACAAAAAAGCACTCTTGACGTCTAGCTGATGAACACACCATCCTTTCTGAGCTGCTACTGCTAAGAGACTTCTGATTGTATCCCAACGAGAAACTGGTGCAAAAACGTCAGTGTAGTCCACTCCTGCAGTTTGTGTATACCCTTTCGCGACTAACCGAGCCTTACACTTTTCAACCTTTCCTTCTGCATTCAGCTTTGTCTTGTACACCCATTTGACCCCAATTTTCTTTCCATGAGATGGTAGGCTTACAAGTTCCCAGGTTGCATTTCTCCACCTTTCTTCTTTTGCAGCCTCATTGTAGTTTACTGGATCCGCATAACAGACGTTCAGAGAAAAATTTGTGAATTCTTCTTCATCTAGTTCTTTTCCGTGTACGAAATCACGCATCCATCCAGGTTCTCTCCTTACCCTTTGAGTTCCTGTCCCCGAAGCTTCTGTTTCATCTTCAACATTTTCACCATTCTCTTCACCATTTCCTTCTTCTGGTTCTTCAGCACAATTTTCTTCATCAGTTTCGTCTTCTTCACACACTCCATCATCTCCCCAAGCAAGAACATTCTGCTCTGATGAGTTTTGTAAATTCCACTCCCACTTAGAGTTTTCATCAAATATAACATCCCTGCTAATAATGATTTTCTTTGTGATTGGATCAAGGAGTCGATAAGCCTTTGTTTCAGTTGTTTCATCACTAACTCCAAGAAAAATACATCTATGACTACGATCGTCGAGCTTTATCCGTTTCTGCTTAGGAATATGAACATGACCTATCGAACCAAAAACTCTAAAGTAAGCAACTCCTGGCTTGATTCTTGTCCATCTCTTCAGGTACCATGTCTTTTACTGCCTTTGTGAAACTTCGATTTAAAACATGAGCAGTCCACCTCGCTGCTTCTGGCCACAAATATCTTGGCATTTCCTTTTCTGAGAGTAGACAACGAACCATATTCATGATTGTTCGGTTTCTCCTTTCTGCCACTCCATTTTGTTGAGGAGTGTATGCTGCAGTCAGTTGTCGTTTTATTCCTTGATCTCTGCAGAACGTGTTGAATTTTTCCGAATTGAATTCACCACCTCTATCCGTTCGTAGTCCTTGAATCACAGTTTTAGCTTCCTTTTCAACAAGGTTTTTGAAGATTTTGAATGCTTCAAAAGTTTCAGCTTTATCTACAAGGAAAGATATCCACGTTTTTCGCGAGAAATCATCAACAAATACCAGTAAATATCGCTTACCACTGTTAGAAGCTGGAGTGATTGGTCCGCACAAATCAGCATGAATTAGTTCTAGTTTCATTGTTGCTCTCCATTTGCTTTCCTTTGGAAATTTTCTTCGCTGTTGTTTCCCTATGTTGCATATCGTACACACCTTAAGTATATCATTGATATTTGGTAACCCTTCTACCATTCCTTTCGTCTGCATGAGCTGAATAGATTGTTTGTTTATATGTCCAAACCTCCTATGCCAGAGATTTCCCAGATCTTCTTCCTCTATCTTGAAACAACTCACAGACATCGGCTTCTTCTTTGCATTAATCAAAAACATGCGATTGACGGTCATTCGTGCCTCTACGATCATTCCTCTTTGATGATGATAGATCTTGCATACACCATTTTTATGACAATTGTCAGCTGTTTCGCCTGCAATTGTCCCATACTCAGCAAATTGTTAGTCAGATTTGGGATATAATAAACATCGGTTACCACCTGTGTTATTCCTTCCACTTCAATTCTGATCTTCCCCTTTCCTTGGACAGCCATCTTTGAACCATTTCCCAGTCTAACAGTGGTTTTGAAGCTTTCATCCAACTCATTAAACCATGATTTTTCGCCTGTCATATGATTCGAGCACCCAGAGTCAAGGAACCATACCCCGTTATTGTCAATATCACCCATGTCTGTTTGTGCCATTAAGAGTAATTCTTCCTCTTCATTAACTTCAACATAATTAGCCCCTTTCTCCAGGCTTGTACACTCAAATTGATAGTGACCTACCTGTCCGCATCGAAAACAATTGATGGCTGATCTGTTGACATATGATCTGCCTCTCCCACGTCCTCTAAAACTGCTTCTTCCTCGTTGAGATGTCCACTTTCCTCTTCCTCGAGCATTCCTTGGCTCATTTTCAACTTGTAGAACCTGTTCTTCAGTTTTCTTCTCAGTCACCTTGCGTTCATGAACAAGTAATGACGCCTGCAACTCATCCACTGTAAGAGTATCAATATCCTTTGATTCTTCGATAGAGCAAACCACGTAATTAAAATTCTCTGTGAGACTTCGGAGAATTTTTTCAACAATTTTGACATCATCCATTATTTCTCCACAGTTCCTCATGTCATTGACCGTTTCCATGACTCTTGTAAAATATTCTGTCACTCCTTCTCCAACTTTCATCTCCAAGACTTCGAACGTCCTTCGTAACCGTTGTAGTTGTGCACGTTTCACCCTAGCAGTGCCTTTGTACTTGACCTTCATAGAGTCCCACAATTGTTTGGCAGTTTCTTTCTGGGTGATAGTCTTCAGGGTGGTCTTGTCGATTGATTGGAATAAATAATTTTTTGCCTTAAGATCCTTGAGTTTTGCTGCTTCAAGTGCAGCCTTTTGTGTTGCACTCGGAGTCACAATCCCTTTCAGATCATCATATCCTGGATCAATGACACTCCAATACTCTTTCGAACGCAGAAGATTTTCAATGACTAGACTCTAGTGGTCGTAATCTCCATCGAATTTCGGAACTGCTGGTGCAGTAAAACTTCCTGGTTCTGCCATTTTCTTTTTGGTGTTTTTCCTCTCAAACACACACTTTTCTCAAACTTTCTCACTGCGTATTTTGCTCTGATACCATATGATAAAAAACAGACTAATTCCTTACACAAATGTAATCGGAGAACCATCACATCTTAATTCAATCAAAGAAGTTTTGGCTTATATAGAAGCCTTACAACGTGCAGAAACTAAAAACCAGAAAACACGGAATGAAGAACGGAAACATTACTACACTAACTCTAACTGCAACTAACCCTAACTCTAACTGCAACTCACACTAAAATAAACTGCAACTGACACTAAAATAAACCTAACAATATCTACAGGGGCAGATGGAAAAATTATAGATTCTCGTCTCGAAAGATTACACAAATAAAGTTCCTTATCTTTAAGATGAAGAAGCAGAAAGCCTTCGGCTGAACAAAGAAACCGTTTGTGAATATATGGACACGTTGGGGTTGGTATCAGGTTTCCATTATCATTCTCTTCTAATTGACATATGAGGGAGTCGTGGGATCTGAATAATAGAGTACGACTCAGTTGAGTGTTATGGGTTGCTATAAACTTCGGATCATCGATCATCACCAGGTAGAGTTTGGATAGATATCGGAAGCGTAGAAGAGACTTAACAGGTAATCGGTAAAAGATCTCATTCATAATATCAAAAGGAAGTGAATGATTTACCTTCGTCGTCATCATAGTGTTTATTTGTTGAAGTCGATTGAAGAGACGCTCTTAAAAGAGAAGTTGAAATAGGGTTTTTTGAAGCGACGCTCTTGAAAGAGAAGTTGAGTTAGAAGATGGGTTGGGTAGTATATACCTAAATTTGTTTTTTTTTTTCGGAGGGAACCCGCAGCCGCTACTCAGAGTGCAATGAGTGCGCACAGGGTAAACCCTCAGTCTGACGCGATAGCCTGCAAACCAACGCCAGAAGGTAAACCACACAAGGTGACAGGCTCAGCCGAGAAAGCGTATGTAGAGGGACTCGAACTCATGACCTTTTGGTTATAAGAATGCCATACTCAACCAACTCGGCTACCCCTTGGGGCAATATATACCTAAATTTGTGGGATTTAAAGGACTTGGTCGACTGGTACCACACCCGCCAGCCAGCCTAAAGACCGATTCAACTGCATAATAAAGCATTAAAAAACGCAAGATATTTTTCTTAAAGGGTTTACTATGATGCACATTTGCCTGTTGGTCCGTTTTCATTTTTTTATTGGTTTTTAAGGTGTGAGTTTGATTACTTAAGACATATATGAAAATATTAATATATTATTTGTAAAATATATTTAAAAATAAAATATAACAAAATATATAAAAGGTATTTTAAAAGGTACATGAAAATAAAATATATTTTTTAAAAATAAATATAAATAAAATCAATTTTGTTATATAAAAATTATTCTATGTAAAAAAATATATAGAATTAAGATAATTTATAATATAAATATTCATTTAAAAAATATACGAATTAACATATATATGGGAGAAACGTTTCAGGCCTCCAAGAACCTGAAATTGGTTTCTTGAAATCCAGGCCATGGGCCTAAGCTTTTTTGTCAACCGGTGAAGCCTTTTCACTGCCTAACCCTAGATCGACTTCATCACAACCTTCAGTCGCTTTGCCTCCCTTCTCTGGTTTCTCTCTTCTTCGCTCAGATCTAAACCCTAGATCGTTTCTTCAACACCAAAATCAGCTTCACAACCAAACACCTACACTTATTTCTTTCACTTTTGTTTCTCGATCTAACCCAAAATCGAACATGCAATCTTCGATTTCAGTTCTTCATCACGAAGAACGAAATTGAGAAGAACCTCTTTCAGAAAGTCTATCTCAGAATCCTCTTTCGAAGGTTATGGCCAATATCTCAGAGGCTCGTTTCTTCAAAAATCCTACTTTCGAAAGAAATGAGTCTCCAAAAGGCGAAAAGATGGAAAAGGAGTCTGGTCAGCTGGTACAAAAATCTCCAAGAACCTACGCAGAGGTTTTAAAGATGGGAAAGGAGGCGATACAACCACCTGCCTTCTTGATTGAAGGTTTCATCCACGACAAAGTGGAGATTGGCACTGCAGAAGGATACACATTTGTTAAATTTAGCGAAAAAGATAAGTTCCTTCTAAACTCTTTATCTAAATTTACATTAATTGCTAAATTTTCGTATGGATGTCCAACTGCTTTAGAATTTAGATCATATTTAGTATCGTTAAAACTTGTAGGTAATTACAGTTTGTATAAATGGGATTTTAGGCATGTATTTGTGGAGTTTGATAATATGTTAGATGTTAAAAGTTTTTGGAAGTATAATGTCAGGTCTATAGGTCAGTTCACGTTTAGGATATTAAAATGGAGCCCCGATTTTAACCCCAAACGTGAGTCTCCGTTGACTCCTTCAATTCCCTAAATTACCTGAATTCATGTATAACAGAGATACTATAGAAAGTTTAGCTAAGGCTGTAGGTGTACCTTTAAAGTCTTGGTTACCTAATAAAAATAGGGCTAGTTATAATTGTTGTGAAGTATGGACTGTGTTAGATGTCTCTAGCATCATTCCTAATAGAATATGGGTTAGTTTTGGAGATATGGAAGGTTTTTGGTAAGATGTAAGCTATAAAGTTAAGCCTACTTATTGTAAGAAATGTAGACATTTAGGTCATAAAGATAGTGTTTGTAAATCTGAGGACTTAGAATATAAGAAATCTCTGAATTTGAAAAAGATTGAAGTTACTAAGGATAGAAAGAATGCTAATATATGGGTGCCTAAAACTAAAATTAACAGTGATGGTATTAGTAAACAATCTAATATGGATGAGTGTATTGAAAAAATGAATGATAAAATTAGTGTTAATGGTAATAAAAATTCACAGATGAATGCATCTGTTAAAGTTGTTAATAAGATTAGGAATACAGAATTTTATCAACATGATGTGATTATTTCAAAACAAATTGTCTGAGAATGTAGATTGTAATGCTAAAATAATGTCTGATAATAAATTGTCTTTTAATAAGCTGATTGTAGAACCTGAAAATAAGACAGATATGGATAATCAAGTTGTGCAGTTAGGTAAAGCTTGTAGTAACGAGGTTATAGTCATGCATGATAGTGAGCAGCTTGGATGTGAAAGGATAGGGAAAGCATGTAGCAATAATGATAAAGAGTCTGTTAGAGATAATCAAGTTGTGCAGTTAGGTAAAGCATGTAGTAATGAGGTTATAGTCATGCATGATAGTGAGCAACTTGTATGTGAAAGGATAGGGAAAGCATGTAGCAATAATGATAAAGACACTAGCATCACTTTGTCATGTAAGCGTGTAATTGATACTTTGGCATTGAATGATTGTAATATAAATGATGATAGTATTAGAAAAGATGAAAGTTTATCTGCTGTTGAACATCATGAATTAAATGTTAAGGAGTCTGCTAGACTTATTGATAACAACTGTGCAGTTAAAAATAATAACATTTCATTGTCATGTGAGCATGTTGTCTCTGAGTTTGATACTTTGCCATTGAATGATTGTAATACATTTGATGAGATGATTAGAAAAGATGATAGTGTATCTGCAGTTATACATGATGGTTTAATTGCTAAAGAGTCTGTTAGTAAAGTTGATAACAATTGTGTACATGATGTTAATATACATGATACTTTGAATGATTGCAATATACATGTAGGTAAGCATGTTGTCTCTGATTCTTTTCCATTGAATGTTTGTAATGCACTTGATATAATGAGTAATAACAATCTATTAGCATCTGGAAATAAAACTAAAAGTCATTCAAAACAAGTTAGAGAATCAGCTAGTAAGAATATAGTTAATGTTTCTTTAGAACATCAGAATAATACTATAAAATTTCCTAATCATTTGGAAGATTCTGTAGTAGTAACTAATGAAGATATAATCAATGAAATTGAAAATATAAAGCTAAGTAACCCATTTAATCCTTTGTCTAATGAAGATATAGAAGATGTAGAAGATGTAGAAGATGTAGTTGACGATCAGATAGCTTTAGGAAGACCTAGTCTAAGTGAGCCTACCTCTCCTAAACAAAGAAAATTGATAAAACAAACATCTAATGTTAGTGTGAGAAGGTCTGCTAGAAATAGAATGACAGCTAGAACTAGGAGCTTTAAAAGGTCTTTAGGATCCTCTTTTAAAAGTTTAAGATGACAGTATTGATTAACTGGAATGTAAGGGGAATTGGAAATCATAAAACTCTAAGAAGATTAAAAAATCTGATTAAGAAATTTGCTGTTGATATTGTAGCTCTTCAGGAGCCTATGATATCAGCAGATAAGATTGTTTCTATTTGTTCAAAACTTGGTTTTGATTCACATTTTGCAAACATTAAAGCATGTTTATAGAGAACAGAATGCTGCAGCTGATTGGATAGCGAAACATGCATTAAAAATTCAATCCAGATTTATAGTAGATTCACACCATTCTCTGAATGAGTTATCTGCAATCACTTTATTGGAATCTTTAAACTTAGGATACTTTCGATTTTTTGACTAACTTGTTGGCAAGTTGGAAGACTTGACCATTCTTGATTTGATTTTGCAGGACATGATGTAGAGGATGGAGCTTTATATAAGACAGCAAGGGGTTTAAGAAGTTGCTCAAGAAGGAATACAAAGGATAAGATGGGAAGAGAGAGGCGGCAAGGGAGGAATGAAGACAAGACTATTAGGGAAAGTGTAATGAGTATAAGTATGCAGGAGTAACTCACAAATGTGTTACTCAATCAAATGTAACGCTCAAATGTAACAATCTGTAAAAGTGAGTTACATACTCATATTCTGCTGCAACAATTGTAAACTTTTGTTTATTATCAATAAAATAAGCTATTCTTGGGAAAAAATAAATAAATATTCATTTAAAATGAATGAACATATATTCAAATATATATTGCTTAGCAAAAGTAAATATATTCAAAAATAAAATCTAAGTATCTTATAAAATCAAATCTTAATATATTAGTAATTAAAAATTATTTTAAAAAATATAATAAAAAGAATAAAAATGGTTATCTAAAATATAATTTAATTTTTAAAGAAGAATATGATTTGATTAAATAAACTTTGGTGTCTAAAAAGTAAAAGTATTTTCATTTTCCCTAATGTGTAACAACACGTTTTAAGTTCAAAATAATAATAAAATCTCAAAAGAAAATAGCATTCTTCATTTTTCTTCCATCTTCTTTAATTTCTTTAATTAAAATCTTGTTTTGTTCATAAAAAAACAACTCATTATCTTCATCCGAAGTCAGAGATAAAAGAAAAATTGAATTTTAGGAGAAAAATTACACCAAAATAAAATAGAAACAAATTATGACATATTCTCACATATATATATATATATATATATATATATATGAGAATATATACAAAATTCTCTGGTTTCTAATCTTCTAAAGATTGGGATGTGTGAGACTATATCCTACCATTTATAAAACTTAAAATTTTCTTCTAAAATAGCCACTATTCAATTTTTTCCTTAAAAATAGTCATTATCTAAAAAATTTAAATTAAAAAATTTCACGGTTATTTGAAACTTTTCATAAAAAAAATTCTTAAAAGTAGTCAATATCCAAAAAAAAAAATTAAATTCAAATTTTATACATATTTGAGACTTTGAATTTAAAATATTTTCTAAAAAGTAATCCTTACCTCAAAATTTTAATCTAAAATTATAAAACCTATATTTTAGGTGAGGGGGCCTACGCCCCCTCCCAACATACATCATATTGAAGAAATAAACACTATATTTAAAAAAATGAATTTTTATGTTAATCTTTTTTTAAATCTAAAAATATAAATACAATAAAAATATAATAATGGTAATGTTTAAAAATCTTTTTGAACAATTGTTTGATATAAATAACAATATAAAATTCTACTACCAGCCGAATTTAGAAAAACTTTAGTCTAAGTCTAACTAATATTCGATCAAAATCTGTTTGTTAGTAGAGTACATCCGGCAACAAAAAAACACATGAGTCACACACTTTCGTTTGTATTCAAAACTTGAGATGAGAAACAAAAACAATAAAACGAATGATAAGAACAACAATGTTAAACTGAACATTTTTTTGGTTCGAAATAATGAATAAATCTTACATCTAAGGGCAATGGACACAATTTTATTAAGAGATTACAAAAAGACTCTCTCAAACATTAACACTCAAACCACTCGTCTTTTGTTACGAAACACTCGTAACTTGTAAAAAGAACTATGGATCTCGGAGTATTCCAAGTGTTTATCATCTACCTCTCAATCAGACTTATGGATCTCAAAGATTTAACGGGTAATCGCTAGCTAAAAATCATGGTTAGTCACCAGAGTTGGTCACTTGTTTCAAAACTGCTACTTATCTAATTTTTATATCAAAACAGTCACTTTGTTACATTAGTGGTCACTGTTTGTTTTTTTACATTAGTGGTCACTGTTGTTTGTTTTTTTTTACATTTTTGGTCACCACTAGTGGCTCTAAATGCAAATTAAAACGATCAAAAGGGGTAATTTTGACACAAATATAACATGAGTAGCAGTTTTGAAACAAGTGACTAACTCTGGTGACTAACAAGGTTCTTAGCCAGTAATCTGTATAAGATCTAATACGTATTATCAAAAGGTAAATCCTCTACCTTTACCTTGGTCGTTGTCATTGTCTGTTAAATTGAATTGAAGAATCGTTCTTTAGAGAAAAAATTAGTTAAGTTTTCAGAATAAGGGATGGGTAGTGTGTCAGTGTGCGGCCAAAGTCCAACATCCCACATCAGTCAAACATGGGAAGTATCATTGGTATATAAGTAAGTTCATATCTCAACCAATGTGAGGCCTTTTGGAAGTGGATCAAGAGCAAAGTCGTGCAGGAGATCGGTTGTTCTTACTTATATACGAAGACTTTATATACACGATACCAATATTCTCAACAAGTGGTATCAGAGCGAGGTTGTAACTTTTTTCTAAGCGATGCAATGAGTGTATTGAGTGATGCAGAATGTATTGAGTGTGAATGCATTCCATAGATAAAATTTAAGAGAGAGTGTCAAGAGTGAGTGCACTTGGTCTTTTATCCAATATTGCTGATACAGAATGCATAGAGTGTATTGAGTGTGAGTGCATTCCACAGATCAAGTTTAAGAGAGAGTGTCGCTTAAAATGAATTTCAACTAATGTGAGGCCTTTTAGGAGTGAATCAAGAGAAAATTCGTGTGGGTTTGATCGCTATAAGTGCATACATGGTATTAAGAAAATTATAACAAATGGATCATTCAGATGAAGGCACTTCTAGGATCACAAGAAGAATGCGAGATCCTTGAAAAAAGGTACAAAAAAGTAAAAGATAATGAATAATGAAAATTAACACCAATGCAAAAGGAATATCTAAGAAAATCAAGAAATAATATGTCTTAAAGTTTACAAAAAATAGAGGCGATCCTTGAAAAAAAGTACAAAAAAGTAAAAGATATTGAAGAAGGAAAATTAACACTAACTCAAAAAATATAGGTGATCCTTGAAAAAAGGTACAAAAAAAAGATATTGAAGAACGCAAAACGAATTATATTTCTGATTATTGTTCACGGGTCTTGTACATTGTCAAAGACCCATTGCCAACCAATTGATAATAAATGGGGAAACTTTGGATGATATCTGTGTAATTGAAATCATTCTTCGCTCTTTGGATTCAAGATTTTTGTGGTTGCTATTGAAGAATCTAAGTATTTAAACATCATGACCATTGATGAATTAAAGGGCTCATTGAAAGCTCTTGACGAAATATTAAATAAGAAGAAGAAGAATAAGGAAGTCATGTTAGATCAAGCACTATAGTCAAACTTGTCTTTAATTTAAAAGAAATAAAATTTTAAAAATCAGAGGGAAAATATTATGGTCATTCTGCAAGAGAATGGAACTGAATAAACAAAATTCAGAATCTTAGAGGTTCACAAAGAGGACGTGGATGTGAAAATCAAAGAGGAATAGGTTGTGGTTATTTTCAGTGTTTTAATTGTCATAAGCCTAGTCATATGGAAAACGATTGTTGGTACAAGGAAGAAGAAAAATACGAAGCTAATATGGTGCAAAATAATCAAGAAACTTTATTGCTTGTGTATCATGGAGGATAAAGTGATGATTTATGGTACATAGACAGTGGTGTTAGCAAATACATGAGAGGTAACAAAAAATTATTTTCAAAATTAATTGAAGCTGATTGTGGAGAAGTAAAAGTAGGAGATGGAAAAGCTTACAAAATTAGCGGTGTTGGTGAATTACAATTCAAAACAAAGCAAGGTAAGATTGAGAAAATGTCTGATGTTTATTTTGTTCTTGGCTTTAAAATTTATTTGCTTAGCGTCGGCCATCTACTGAAGAAGGGGTATAATATTTATTTTCGTGATATGGCATGCTATTTATCGTTGAATAATCCGGTTGTTGCTAAAGTTAGAGTAGCACAAAATGATCTTTTCTCACTCACTCTTCAAAATCAGAATGTGTCTTGCTTGATTACTTCTTATGAAGTTGCAAAGTTATGGCATGATCGGTTTGGACATTTGAATTATAGAAATTTGGACATGCTTTTAAGAAAGATAGGTTTTACCAAATATTAGTCATCTTGATGATGTATGTGAAACTTGTGAGTGTGGAAAGCAACATAAGATTTTGTTTCCGTCCCAATCATCGTGGAAAGAAAAAAGACCAATGCAATTTATTCATTTAGATATTTGTGGTCCAATAACAGTTTCACCTTTCAGAGGTAATCGTTATTTTATATATCTCATTGATGATTTATTCATGAAAATTTTAGGTATATTGTGTCAAAAAAAATTCAAAGGCATTTCAAAATTCAAAGAATTTAAAACATAAGTGAAAATCTTTAGTGGGCTGAAAATCAACACCTTACGGGCTGATCGTGGAGGTGGATATTTTTCAAAAGAATTTAAAAAATACTACGGAGATAGTGGCATTCGGCATGAGATGACAGTCTATTATACACCTCTGTAAAATGGTGTATCTGAAAGAAATAATAGAAAAAAAATGGAGATGGCTAGATCTCTTCTTAAGAAGAAGAGGTTATCAAGATGTTTTTGGTCTGAAGCTGTTGTCTGCGCAGTTTATTTTATTAAAAGATCACCAATAACAAGCTTAGATAATTGTATGCCACATGAAATATGGTAATGATCATCATCTAAGAATATTTGGGAGTGTTGCCTACTCTCTCATTCTGGATGCACTGAGAAGCAAGTTAGATGACAAGTTTTAAAATAAATCTTCATCGGTTATAATGAAATAAGTAAGGCATAAAAGTTATATAATACGATAATAAAAAAAAGTGATAAGTCAAGATGTTCAGGTTGATAAAAATTCGTTTTTTCAAGAGATGACAACGGACAAATAACCTCTGCCAATTTTCCACTTGAACTTGAAGAAAAAGAAGAGGTAGATTTTAAAAATACTGAAGTAATACTCCAAAAGAAAGACCTCTTGATTCTCTAAATTTTTCATCAAGTTCTTTATCTAGCCCGACCAGAAAAATGAGAAGTATTAAAAAACTATATGATGTAACTGATGAAATCGTGCAACACAATGCTGTATTTTTTGCTTTCTTTGTAGGAGAAGATCCAATTTCGTTTGATCATGCATATCAAGAAATAATATGGAGGAAATCCATAAACGAAGAGATTTGCTAAATTGAAAATAATAATACATGGGGGCTTACAGATTTAACATCGCACAAGACTTAAATTGGAGTGAAATTGGTGTACAAGACAAAAATATGAATCCAAATGTTTCTATCAATAAATAGAAGGTGATTCTAGTTGCAAAAAGATACAAAGAAAAATAAGGATAATATTTTACACAGGTATTTGCTCTCCTTTTTAGACTTGAAACAATTTGGTTACTTATATCTCTTGTTTCTCAAAATAATTGGACGATGTTCCAAATGAATGTAAAGTCCGCAACCACCCAGTTTTAATAAAAAAGGATAAAAATAAAAAATTTACAAGCTAAAGAAAGCGTTGTATGGGTTAAAACAATCACCCCGAGTCTGGTACAACCGCATCAATTATTATAATGAAAATATGGATTCCAAAAATTTCCATACCAACATGCTCTCTACATAAAACTTTATTCCAAAAAAAAGATTTATGGTGGTTAGTCTCTATGTCTTTGATCTTGATTTCACAAGACATTATGTGAGAATGTTAGAATAATTTAAACAATCAATGATGGTAGAATTTGAGATGATAGATTTAGGAAAACTTCCTTATTTTCTTGGCAATGAAATTCATCAATCTGAGAAAGGAATTTTTATTTCACAATATGCAAAATAAGTTTAAAAAAATTAAGATGAAAGTTTCTAATATAGTCACTACTCCATGCATCACATTAAGGTGAAGGAAAACTTGTAAATTCAGCCATGTTCAGAAGTTTTGTTGGAATTCTGATGTATCTGACTTCGACACGGCCTACCATTGTGTATACTATTAGTTTGATAAGTAGATTCATGAAAAAACCTTATTCTAATCATTGGGAGGTTGCAAAAAGAATATTGTGATATGTGAAAGAACCATTGATTAAATAAATTTTTATGAAGCTAATACAAAATTTAATCTAATTGGTTATACCAAAGCTGATTTAACAAGAAGCATTGATGATAACAAAAGCACTTCTGGATATGTGTTCCACCTTGGTAACGGTGCAGTTTCATGTGTGGTGCTTTCGACTACAGAAGCATAATATATTGTTGCATCTAATGCAAGATGTCGATGGATTTGGTTGCGTGAAATTTTAGAGAGTCTAAAAGACAGTAGGTTAAGTCAACTATTTTATTTTGTGACAATGGTTTCACTATTTCAGTCACAAAAAAATCGAGTTCTTCAATGGGAAAACAAAACACATCCGGATTCAATATCATTTTTAAGGGAGCTCATGAATAATCGTGATGTTCAAGTTGTGTATTAAAAGAATGAAGATCAAATGACTGATATATTAAAAAAGCCACCAAATACACAATTCTTCAAAAAGAATGTTGAAAGTTTGGGAATCATGAGCAAGCTTAATTTAATGAGGAATTGTTAAGATAAAATTAATTAAGCTTGAAATATATTATTTAATTAGTTCACTTAATTAATTAATTGGTCAAAAGATTTGAACAAAATATTAATGTGATTTTGAATATATATATGTTGTGAATGAGTCGAATAGTGCCTTGACAGTGTACTGTGTGCGGCAGTTCGAATAGTGCCTTGACAGTGTACTATGTCCGGCAGGACAGTTTTGTGTTGTGATAATGTTATTGTCCAATTAATTGAGTTAGTCTTGTGGTATGAGCCCATTAGGCCCATAGTCTAGTAAGTCTATTAATTCCCTATAAATAGATTACTAGGGCGACATAAAACACAATCTGAAATCTGTAACCTTTTCTATCACAGTAAAACTCTTTTCTCTGGCGGCACCCGTGGACGTAGACAATTGTCGAACCACGTTAAATCCTGTGTTTCATTTAAATCTTTCATTTGCATATATTCTGTGCTTGAGCCATTTTGTGATAATTGCATAGTATTTTATAACAAAATTGGTATGAGAGCCACGTGGTGAAATTAGGACTTTTGCAATTAGGGTTTCACAATGGTGTCTACAGCAACAAAATACATGATTGAAAAATTTGATGGGGGATCCAGCTTTGCGTTGTGTAAGATTAAACTGAAATCTTCATTGGTACTGCAAGGGCTGTGGAAGGCTGTGGAGAATAAGTTACCAGAAGAGATGAAAGAAGAGGAGAAACAAAATCTTCAAGAAAGGGCTTTGTGCTGGATTTTAATTAGTGTGAAAGACAATGTGCTTCACGAGATTAGTGGTGAGAAGACTGCCGCCTGCGCATGGAGAAAGCTAGGAGATCTTTACTCAGAGAAATCAGTAGTAAACCAATTATATTTGAAGAAACGTTTGTATGATTTTAGATTGAAAGAAGGTATGTCCATAACAGAGCACCTATATAATTTTAAATCAATTATAATGGACTTGGAGAACATAGATATCAATATTGAAGATGAGGATCAAGCTTTGTTTGTATTGAGATCGTTACCAGCTCCCTATGAAAACTTCCTAGATACCATTATGTATGGTAAGGATAAGTTATCGCTAGCAGATGTTAAAGGGGCACTGAAATCAAAAGAGATGAGACAGTTGCAGCCAGACAATCAAGCTGAAGGGGAAGGTCTTATGACTAGGGGAAGATCTAAAAGCAAATCGAGTTCTTTAAGAAGGAAGAACTTGAGGTCCAATTCAAGGGTGAAGCACTCAAAATGTTATGAATGCAGTGAGCAGGGTCATTATAGGAGAGAATGTCCGAAACTGAATGGTAAGAAGGGAAATCAAAAGGAAAATGCAGCAAACATTGTTGAAGGTGTGAACGATTCCGACGATAGTGAAAACAGTGGTAAAGGAGATGTATTGTCCGTGAGTTCAGACTTTGGGCAAAACTCTTGGGTACTTGATACTGGCGCTACATATCACATGTGTTAGTTCAAGCAATGGTTTGATACGTACAAGCCAATGTAGGGAACTGTCTATTTAGGGAACAATCATTCGTTGACTGTTGGTGGTATTGGTAACGTCAGAATCAGAATGTTTGACGGGGTTGTTAGAATCTTGACGTGCTGGCATGTTCCTGGGTTAAAAAGAAACCTGATTTCTCTTGGGACTCTAGACTCTCGGGGTAACAAGTACCATGCATAAAATGGTGTAATCAAAGTGACAAAAGGCTCAATGGTATGCATGAAAGATAGTTTGCAGAAGGGTCTTTACATTATCTAGGGGAGTGTTGTTATGGGCGATGCTGCAGTAGCATCATCAGGGAGTAATAGCCAAAGTAGGCAGGATCAAAATAAGTTGTGGCATTGGCGTCTTGGTGACATGAGTGACAGAGGATTAGCTGTTTTGGGAAAGAGAGATTTGTTGAAAGGGTATAAAGCAGAATCATTGGAATTTTGTGAGCACTGTGTGTTTGGTAAACAAACTAGAGTCAAATTCAGCAAATCGGTTGTAAGAAAGACTAAAGGCACAGTGGACTACATTCACTCAGATCTTTGAGGTCCAAACAGAATTCCATCCAAGAGCGGAGCCAAATACTACATGAGTTTGATTGATGATTATTCAAGGATGGTGTGGGTTTACTTTCTGAAAACGAAAGATGAGGCATATTCAACCTTTGTCAAATGGAAGACGATGATTGAGAAGAAAACAGGAAGAAAAATCAAACGTCTTAGGACAGATAATGGGTTAGAATATTGCAGTCGTGAGTTCAACGAGTTTTGCGAAGCTGAGGGAATAGTGCGCCATCGCACTTGTTCTAGAACACCACAACAGAATGGAGTCGCAGAAACAATGAACAGAACGCTTTGTGACAAGGCACGAAGTATGCTCTCACATTCCAGTGTGGGAAAGGATTTTTGGGCTGAAGCTATCAATACAGCGTGTTACTTGGTGAATCGGTCTCCATCAACGGCTATTGATTGTAAAACTCCTTTTGAGATTTGGTCTGGATCGTCGGCTGATTATGAACATTTGAAGGTGTTCGGTTGTCCTGCGTATGCTCATGTGAGAGATGGTGAGCTTGAGCCGAGGGCAAAGAGATGCATATTTCTAGGATATGCTACTGGAGTGAAGGGATATAGGTTATGGTGTACCTCTCCAAAGTCTCCAGGTTTTCTCATCAGTAGGGACGTTACTTTTAATGAGTTTGCTTCGATAGAAAGTCAGAAGGAAGTAGGAGAAATGGTCGAATCAGGATCGGTTGTGAGTGAACAGGTGGAGCTTGAAGTAGAATCAGTTCCTAGCAGGTCCAATAATTCAAGTGGTTCTGAGTTGGATCCAGAATCAGGAGGTGAAGCGTCAGCATCAGATGATAGTGACGATGATGCACCTAACCAGAACAATAACCTTATAGCATAGCATTGGGCAGAGAAAGAAGAGATATTAGACTTCCAAAAAGGTATGCGAATCTAGTTGCATATGCTCTGTCAGTTGCAGAAGAAGTTGAGATGCATGAACCTAGTAGCTACAGAGAAGCTATAGCGAGTTCAGAGGCAGATCGATGGATTGGTGCTATAGGGGAAGAGATTGAATCTCTTCAAAAGAATACTGTGAACGTTGGCTTAACTTTTAACAAAACCGATATTGGTGAATCGCTGAATGATGTTGCAGGATCATTGGTTGGTTTTGTTGATTCTGATTTTGCAGGTGATATGGATAAAAGAAGATCTCTGACAGGATATGTATTTACTCTAGCTGGGAGTGCGATCAGTTGGAAAGCACAGTTGCAAGCTACTGTAGCTTTGTCTACAACAGAGGCAGAGTACATGGCGGTAACAGAAGTAGTTAAAGAGGCAATATGGTTGCAAGGTTTGGTGGCAGATTTGGGCTTGGATATGACTACTACAAAAGTGTTTTGTGACAGTCAAAGCGCCATACACCTTACAGGGAACCAGATGTACCATGAGCGTACAAAGCACATAGATGTCAGGTATCATTTTATTCGTGATATAATATCAAAGGGAATTGTTGATGTGAAGAAAGTGTCTACACATGATAATCCAGCAGATATAATGACCAAGGCAGTATCAGTTCGAAAGTTTAGGGAATACCTAAACTGGATCGGTGTTCGCAGTATAGAGTGAATGCCTTAAGGGCATTTGGTGAGTCAGAAGAAGAGAAGATTCTTTGTTGATAGTGAAGAAAGGATATTCGCCTCAAGGGGAAGATTTGTTGTGAATGAGTCGAATAGTGCCTTGACAGTGTACTGTGTTCGGTAGTTCGAATAGTGCCTTGACAGTGTACTGTGTCCGGCAGGACAGTTTTGTGTTGTGATAATGATATTGTCCAATTACTTGAGTTAGTCTTGTGGTATGAGCCCATTAGGCCCATAGTCTAGTAAGTCTATTAATTCCCTATAAATAGATTACTAGGGCGACACAAAACACAATCTGAAATCTGTAACCTTTTCTATCATAGTGAAACTCTTTTCTCTGGCAGCACCCGTGGACGTAGACAATTGTCGAACCACGTTAAATCATGTGTTTCATTTAAATCTTTCATTCGCATATATTCTGTGCTTGAGCCATTTTGTGATAATTGCATAGTATTTTATAACAAAATATTATTCGAGAATATTATTAATATTTATTATTCAATTGAGAATATTATTAATATTATTAATATTTGTTATTCAATTGAGAATATTATTCAATTTAGGAAGAATATATTTTAGTGATTTAATTTTTTTATTTTTATTAGATATAATATTAGAAAAAGATATTATTCTATTATTCTATCATCTCTTATATATATATATATATAAAAGAGATGTGTGAAAGAAAATATTAAGAAAAGAAAATAATAAAATATTTTTGTTATCTTTCTTTTCTTATTCTCTCAAAACATCCCCTTATTTTCTACAAGTGGTATTAGAGCTCCAGGACCAGACAGAGAATCGTGTGGGTGAAATTATTAAAGGATTTCGAACATGATAAACTAGTAGCCATGCTCAGGGTGAATCGATCTGCTCTAAAGATCACAAGGTGACCTAGTTTGGTTTGCCCATGGCTCATGTGTCAAGATCATAGTTGTTAGTGGCGTGCGACGGTCCGTGGCGAAGAGAGCTAAAAAAGCCACAGTGGCGAGGCGAGCCGTGCGGCGATGGTTACATGTCATGCGGCAATCCCTTACCTAAATAATTTTTTATAGCACATAACTGTAATTTAAATAGTAGTATTTAGACATTTAAACTAACAATAATAACTTAAACATCCAATTGCATATTCTTAGAACATCTGAGTCAAATGGCAAACACATAGATTAAAAGATCAAATTACATAATTCCTAAAACATATGAGTTAAATGACAAACATAGACTAAAGCACATCATCGTCCGAGACAACATTTTCACATCCAACCCATCCGGTTGTGTACACGGCAGATAATATTATAGTCAGCGCATTGTCTTCTCGTTGAAAATACTGAAATGCAGAAGATAATGATGCATTCTCGCCACGCCTCGCCACACCGCTGCGGCGACCGCCACAGCGCCATTTGACAACTATGGTCAAGAGTGGTGCTAAAGAACAAAAACCTAGTTTGGTTTGTTCATGGCTCATGTGTCAAGAGTGGCGTTAAAGAACAAAAACCTAGTTCGGCTTGTTCGTCGCTCATGTGTCAAGAATGGTTCTAAAAAAACAAGGCAGTGTGGTAATAGGAGTGAGCAGATATATATCAAGTGTAATGCTATATGGCTCAAGTGGGAAAACAACCAGATTTGAGTGGGCGGATGATAAGTCAATTAAAAGGAGGCTACGTGGTATTTTGTTCGAGAGGAGGATTATTAGTGTGGTGATCAAAATCCCACATCTCACATCGGTTAAACATATGAATGATTATTAGTATATAAGTGAAGTCATAGTGTAGAGATCGATTGCTCTTACTTATATACAGAGACGAAATATGTGGTACCCATATTCTCAACATAATGTACAAATTAGTATATATAAAACGGTTTATAGTTGAGTTAGACCTATTTACTATATTCTTTTAATGACTTTAGTTTGTTATTCCTCCTCACTTTTGAGTTCCTTTTAACTTGTTATTTAAAAATATTTTCTCTCAAATAATTGGAGTTTTTATCTTGTAAAGGATCTTGTCAATCTGTTTCATGTTTATATTTTATTTCTACCAAATACTATACATTGCTTTTTTTCTATAAATTTATTTATTATTTATTATTTTCTTATTTTCTAATTCTATGTTCTTATATGTTTAAAATATTTTACGTTTTAAAAAAATTATTTGTGTTGTTCTAATTTAGGTAAGTTTGATTGGTGGCGATTTCAGGAAACGTTTCATTCTCGGTCCGAAGTAATGTAATTTCGACTAATAATGGATATCATTGATCTTCTAGTCAAGTTTGTAAAAGAATCAAGTCGAGTACCTGCTGTTTTTGGAGTTGACTTAACCGTGCATCACACTTCAAAGTTTTGAAAATAAAAATTTAACTTAGATGCATGGTTTTGAAACACGTTATCGAGTAGTAGCTCAAAAGTAACTTCCACTGTATTCACCACTATTGAACCTAGGTTTGATTAGTATGCTTCTGATCACGTATGATTTTGTATGAGAGTGATTTTGTCAATTGCGAGACTAGCTCACTAGACTAAATTTTGGGTAGATGTAAAGTTGAATATGTATTCTTGAGCTTATAACACTTTTGAAGGAAGCAACTGTTTGTTTGATTGAGGTATATGATGATGAAATTCCTAAAGATATTCCTTTATTTATAGTCTTTATAATGTGAAGCCCAACATTGTAAAGACCATCCTTTATTACTTCCTTGTGTCTGGGGACATTAACCCGATAAATTGATAATTCAATTTATATACTTGATTTATTAATTCGCGCTTAAGTGTTGAGATTCGGACCCTTTTCATCACAGTGCCCAAATTCAACCCGATTACCACACTTGAGCCCATAACACATTTTCACCCATAGGTCCAATTTAGTTAATTAAATAATTAACTCGATTACTTTTAATTTGGACTTTCTTTACACAATGACCGAATATATATATTTTACACGTTGGTCCATAAATATATTCCAACAATCTCCCACTTGGACCGCCACATGCTACTCAATAATACATATGCAACTTTAATGGGATCCATATATTCATTGTCAATGGGCAAACGGTACAAACCCGCACATGACTGATAACAATAAAGGACTAAAGACCTTTTTTCTCATAATGTGATTAATAGGATGAAACAGTAATCACATTACCATTATCAATCAATTACTTGGGCCAATTACAGAGCGCGACCTAGGAGTAATATGGCTTGTAATCGTACATATATACTTTTAAATGGTTCATACCTTTGGAGATCAAATACAGTACAGATATCAATAAATATTTCAAATAATATATATATTGCACTAAAATTTGATGTGCACAATACTGAAATATAACATCAAATCATATTACAAACTCTTCGACTAAAACTAACAATCCTCTAAATCAACTACACCCATACTGATGGTGTGTTCCTGGAAAACCTTAGAAAAACCCTCATTTGTTAAAGGATCTGCTATCATGAAGTTTTTTCGATGTGCTATATACTTATATGATCCATTTATACTCTTTATTTAACATCCATAAACTTTGTGTATATGTGTTTGGATTTAAACGAGCTTTTTTTGTTGTTAGAGTACTGCATTGCGGAATTGTTATCGTAATATAACCTCATGGGACCTTATATCTCTTGTATAATGCATATTACAATAATAAAATTCCACAGTTATAGTGTCTGGTTCGATGCCTCAAAGCACGTAACAAATTCTGCTGACATGGTGGACGATGCAATAAGTGTTTGCTTTACACTTTCCATGATGTTGCACCTTCAGCCAATAGGAATATGTTATCTGACGTGCTCTTTGGTGTGTCGACGCATCCACAAAAATCCGAGTCGGAATACCCAATGATCTCCAGTTTATCCGACTTCCTATATGTTAACATGTGCACCTTTGTTCCTTTTAGGTATCAGAGTGCCTTTTTAACTACTTTCACGTGATCCATGCTAGGGTTAATAACATATCACCTTAACATATTTACAGCAAATGCAATGTTCGACCTAGTACAAAATTGAGCATAAATTAAACTCTCAACTGTTGAAGCATAAGGGACCATTTTTATATCTTCAATCTCAATTTTTGTCTTAAGAAATTGACCCAGACTAAGTCTGTTACCCTTTGCTATAAGGGTACTTAAGGGTTTGTAATCTGCCAATCCGTAACGTTGTAACCCACTTTCAATATATACCTTTTATAATAATCCAAGAATACCACGAGAGTTATCCCGATCTATCTGGATTCCTAACACAAACTGGTATCACCAAGATCCTTCATATCAAACTTGTCTGATAGAAATATTTTTGTAGTGTATAACAGTTCCTTATTGTTCGAGGAAAGCAATATGTCATCCACATATAATATAAGAAATATGAAACTACTCCCACAAAACTTGTGGTATACACAATCCTCAACCGAGTTGATCTTAAAGTCATAACCCACTATCATCTCTAGGAATTTGTGATAGTATTGACGAGAGGCCTGTTTAAGCCCATAAACGGATTTCTTAAGCCTATAGACTAGATATTTTAGGTTACTTTCCACAAAGTATTCTGGTAGCACCATATAGATCGTTTCCTCAAAATTACCATTCAAAAAAGCAGTATTAACATCCATCTGATGAAGCTTAAGGTCGAAATGTGCAACTATTGTCATGATTATTCTAAACAAATCCTTCATCGATACCGAAACGAAGGTTTCTTTAAAATAAATTCCTTCATGCTAATTATAACCTTTCACTAAAAGACATACTTTATATATTTTGACATTACCTAGGGAATCACGTTTTGTTTTGTAAACCCATTTACAACAAATTGTCTTAAACATCTCAGGTAATGGGATAAGATCCCATAGTGTATTGTCCTGCATTGATTTATACTCTTCTTTCATAGCGTTAATCCACTTCCGAGAGTCAGAGCTTGCCATGGCCTGTTTGTATGATGAGGGATCATCTACAATTTCAGCACATAACCCATCATGATTTTGAAGATATACTATAAATTATGGACCTATAGTACTCTTCCTTTCTCTCGTGGACCTTTTTAAGTGCACTATTTCCTTTTGTTGCACTTCTTGAGGAGATGAAGTTTGATCATTATGAATGATGCTATTTTGATTCCTTTGTGGAAGATTATCTTGAGGTTCCTCTTATTCTACCTGAACCATATATGTATCCTGGTTAGAAACCTCAAGTGGAGCATTAGTGTTAATTTGAGGATTACCTTGTTCTAATCGGACCAAAATGATTGGCATTACAGCCAAATAATTCTAATACCTGATTATTCCCATTAAAACCTTCATGAATCTCTATGGATTCTTCCTCAAAATTAACATATGTTCCCTTATTCTTCCCTCAAAACTCAATATCCTCTAGAAACTTGGTCGTTTGTGTTTCAAACCCTATGTAATATTCAGAATAACCTATGAAGAAACAACTAACTGTTTTTGAGCCGAGATTCCTTTCTTGAGGTTTGTAAAGCCTCGTCTCAACTGGACAACCCATACATGCATATGATTTAAATTGGGTCTATGCCTATTCCAAAGCTCATATAGGGAATCATGTTTGGTTTTGTAAACCCATTTACAACAAATTGTCTTTTTCATCTCAAGTAATAGGACAAGATCCCATAGTGTATTGTCCTGCATTGATTTATACTCTTCTTTCATAGCGTTAATCCACTTCCGAGAGTCAGAGCTTGCCATGGCCTGTTTGTAGGATGAGGGATCATCTACAATTCTAGCACATAACTCATCATGCTTCTGAAGATATACTATAAATTATGAACCTATAATACTTTTTCTTTCTCTCGTGGACCTTATTAAGGGCACTATTTCTGTTTGTTGCACTTCTTGAGGAGGTGGAGTTTGATCATTAAAAACGATATCATTTGATTTCTTTGTGGAATATTATCTTGAGGTTCATATTATGCTACATGAACCATATATGTATCCTGGTTAGAACGCTCAAGTGAAGCATCAATGTTAATTTGAGGATTACCTTGTTCTAATGTGACCAAAATTATTGGCA
Source organism: Limnanthes douglasii subsp. nivea (assembly GCA_036936605.1). NCBI lineage: Eukaryota > Viridiplantae > Streptophyta > Magnoliopsida > Brassicales > Limnanthaceae > Limnanthes > Limnanthes douglasii. The sequence continues at coordinate 1,980,264 of JAUPFV010000001.1, forward strand.
TTACAACCCAATCGTCTGATACATGAGTATCCTCATTAAAACCTTCATTTATATATATGGATTCTTCCTCAAAATCAAAATATATTCTCTTATTCTTCCTCGAAAACTCAACATCCTCTAGATACTTGGCCGTTCCCGTCTCAAATATTGTACCACTGAGAGAATCATAAAACTTAAACCCTCTGGAATATTCGGAATAAATAATAAAGAAACATCTTATTGTTTTTTGGTCCAGTTTCTTTTCTTAAGGTTTGTAAGGCCTCGCCTCAGCTGGACAACCCCACACATGCAGATGTTTTAAATTAGGTCTACTCCCATTCCAAAGATCATATACGGTCCTAACAGATACACCATTCATGCAAGGTGAACCAGTTACATTTCATGGCTCCCCCCATAGAGATAATGGAAAAGATTAGTAACTTATCATGCTTCTAACCATATCTTTTAGTCTTTGTTTTCGTCTCTTAGATACATCATTCATGCAAGGTGAATCCAGCATAGTGTATTGAGGGACTATTCCACACTTCTGTAGGTACCGTGCAAAGGGTCATGGACGGTGTTCACCTGATCCGTCATATCTACCATAGTAATCAACGGTCATATCTAATTGTTTTAATGTTTTTACCGAGTTGATTCTCAACCTTGGTCCTATAAGCTATGAACTTGTCCAAGGCCTCAAAATTTTCATGAAGAAGATAAAGCTAACCAAAACGAGAATAGTCGTCGATGAATGATATAGAGTATCGCTGCCCGTTCCACCATTCCTGTGGAAACGGTCCACAAATATCAGTATGTTTCAACTCTAGGACTTCTCTTGCTCTAAATGCCCCTGAATTTTTAACTTTGGTTTGTTTCCGTTTGATACACTCGATACATGCCAAAGTCAGAGTAATCAAGGGGTCCTAATAAACCTTCAGCAACAAGCTTCTCCATCCTAACTTTGGATATGTGACCTAACCGCTTGTGCCACAGTTTAAAAGATCTTTCAGATTTAGTAATGTTGTTGGGTGTACGTTGTGTATTCATAACAATATTGTGATTATTAATAGTTTTCAATAAATACAAATTATCCTCTTTAATGAAATTTCCAATTCCAACAAATATATTATCTAGAGAAGGTGTAAAACAATTATTTTTCATCAGACAAGAGTAACCTTGCAAGTCTAAAACTGGAAAAGAAATTAAGGTCCTCCGTAAAGTGGGAACATATATTACATTCTTAAAAAATAATACATGTCCAGTGAAAAGTTTTACAGAAAAATCACAAATAACTAAATCATTACATGAGCTAACGTCTGCCGTGAAAATAGATATTTTATCCTCACTTAAAAACCTACTCTTTACGTACCAGCAAAAAAACAATGACATGAGTTGTTGCAGTCGAACCAACTGACCAAGTTAACTTTTCACCAAAAATATATTACTTTATTAAACAATAAAAGATGTGAGAATACCTTTTCTTAACATGTAACCCGAAGTTTCTCACAGTCCTTCTTCTGGCGTCCTTTCTCCTTGCAGAAAAGCATCGACCAACAGTCAGTTCATCCGGATTTTTCTTCTTAATTGGACCTTGACCTCGTCATTTCCCACCAATCTTCCGCTTAGTCCCTGTCCTTTTTGTATATGCAATCACATTAACCTTAGATGTTATACCTTTAAGTTTCTCTTCCTCCTGTGCAACGTGGGATATCAACTCATTAATATTTAACTTTTCCCACTTGCAGTTATAGGTGGACTGCAAATATATAAACCGGTCTGGCAACAAATGAAAATTTAACCCCCATTATGCATTTCTGAAGAAAATGTAAACCGATTGCTTTTAACTTTTGGTCAATCATCGACATTCCTAAAACATGCTCCCAGATTTTACCTTTGCCAATATACTTTTTGGTAGCTAACTCGATGAGCAAACGCTCCATCTCTACCTTTTTATTTTTGGCAAAGGCTTTATCGACCTCCGCAAGAAACACCGGGGCAGTTGTAACACCTTTAAGGACAACCCCATACAATGGTACTAATATCCCCGGTAACAAGAGCGCCATGCATAATTTATTTGAATTCTCCCACCTTTCATCGACCTTATTTTCCTCGAGTGTACTTTCGAGACTAAGGGGGGATGGTTTAGGAGTTGACAGTGCATGGTCACAATCATGTACAGACAAAACCATCAACATATCTTCCTTCCACAACTCGAAGTCCAAACAATTCAACATAGGTGGACGATTCCCAATAGATTGTAACCAGTGGACACTATAATAGGACAAACAACACACAAAACACATTTAGCATCTTGACATATATTTAAAAGCATATGCATGAAAATAGAAAATACATGTAAAAATAAAATTCCCTGATAATATATATCGGAGGGCAAATCGTACAAACATACGATTTTATGAGTTTGCGAAAAATACCATGATCATTATTTTAATTTCATAAGTACCAATTAGACCTTCCGGAGGGCCGATTTCACCTATTTAAAATAAAAAAATTGCAAGGATAAATTTAATTTATCCAAAGGACCGACGAAACCTTCCGGAGGGCCGATTTCATCTACTTAAAATTAAAAACAACAAAAGGACCATTTTAGAAAAGCTACAAATCGAAGGTCTCGCTACAAAGGACAGAGATGTTATGCAAAAGATGAGGCTGTCTAAGAGCTTGTCAAATGAAAAGAGGCTGATGTTCCTCTTGAGAAATATGCCATGATAAAGAGATTGATCCATTAAGAAATACGCCACTACTACCCTATGAAACACACCAAGGTAGAGGAGGAGTCCTATTATTAGACTGTTTCCATGATTTTGTTCTCGAAGTATATTAGAGCAGAGTTAATAGTTGTAAATATAATCTTGTACTCATTCATGTGCTATCAAATTCCAAACCAAGTAAGTGTATGATCCAATTGTATGGGGTGGGAGACTAGAGATACAACCAACCATAAAAAATGTTAATTGTTTGAGATCGAAAGATGATAATAACACTATCTAAAAGAACTTCGAAAAACAATATAGATAATTAAACCATTCATGTGCTATCAAATTCCAAACCAAGTAAGCGTATGATCTAATTGTATGGGGTGGGAGACTAGAGATACAACCAACCATAAAAAATGTTAATTGTTTGAGATCGAAAGATGATAATAACACGATGTAAAAGAACTTCGAAAAACAATATAGATAATTAAACCAAATTAATTGTGATATATATAAGTATTGATTGTGATATATGAATCGTTTTTTAGACTGAATATCTAGAGATAAAATCTATTTCAGAACTATATTAATACCATGAGGATTTTAAATTCCATAACCCAGGAGGTAGTAGACTGAATACAGTCATACAAAATATTGAGGGATAAAACAAGACATTAAAAGAAACCCTCACTTTTAGATATATATTGAAGCTAAATATTTTCATATTATTTTATTGTTTATTTTTAATAAATATAAAAAATCTAAACTCATTTAATTAGTATAAGACTATAAAATCTGAATTGAGTAGATTAACTAAATCAAACAATACAATCTGCCGAAATAACAAACGAAAGTAAACCAACCACCAATGTGGGTCTAAATAAATTTGCGAAAATAAGATATAAAATGTTAGAATAATAATTCATATTCATCAGCCAAATTCAAAAGTAACCAAAACAAGTCTGGAGAGAGCACTAATTGCATGAAAAATAAGCTAAAGACAGAAAGCAAGAGTTAACTAAAATCACTTAAAGGTTCTTGAGAGATAGCAATGTTTCTTTGCACCTATAGATTAGCGGAAACAACCCTCTGCTGACCGACTTTACGGAACTTGTCCACTCCAGTCCTTCATCATTCACATAATAGTAGCCAGGTGTTTTCCCTTGTTGGTCGATGTTTACAATATTCTTAAGCTTCCATTGACCCTTTGCAAGTATCAAAACATTCTCCATACGAATGCTACCCCAAGTAGCTTCACGTTCGGCTATAGCCAAATATCCACCAAGTTCCATTAGTGCTGAAGTACCTTCACGTTCGGCTATAGCCAAATATCCACCAACTTCCATTAGTGCTGGTGCGCCCCACAATGAAATATAATTATAAACAGAAAACTCCTCGGTCATAACATCAAAAGAAAGTATACCGAATCTAGGCCTTCCACGGTAGTAGTAGTAAATCCAATGGATTGATCTACTAACAAATACACCCCTAGAATGATATCGACCCACAATAAGATAAGGAGGAGGTGTAGTAATATTCTTCCTTTTCCATAATTTTGTTTTAGAACTATAAATTATAGTAGATTCAATATATGGAATAACAATCTTATACTCTTTGCTATCAAACCCTAAACCTACTGGAAAGAAGAGGTTTAGATTTTTCAAAATATCTATAGGAGCAGATGGCAAAATTATAGATTCTCGTATCGAAAGATTACACAAAAAAAAATTCGTCATCTTTAAGATGAAGAAGTAGAAAGCCTTGGGCAGAACAAAGAAATCGTGTGTAGATATATGGACACGCTGGGATTGGTCTTAGGTTTCCACGATCATTCTCTCCTAATGGACATATGAGGGAGTCGTGGGATCTAAATAATTGAGTACGACTCAGTCGAGTGTTATGGGTTCTTATAAATTTCGGATCATCGATCATCGCCAGGTAGAGTTTGGATAGACATCAGAAGCGTAGAAGAGACTTAACAGGTAATGGGTATAAGATTTCATACATGTTAGATTCTTGTCTCGAAAGATTACACAAACAAAGTTCGTTATCTTTAAAATGAAGAAGCAGAAAGCCTTGGGCAGAACAAAGAAATCGTGTGTAGATATATGGACACGCTGGGGTTGGTCTTAGGTTTCCACGATCATTCTCTTCTAATTGACATATGAGGGAGTCGTGGGATCTGAATAATAGAGTACGACTCAGTCGAGTGTTATGGGTTCCTATAAACTTCGGATCATCGATCATCGCCAGGTAGAGTTTGGATAGACATCGGAAGCGTAGAAGAGACTTAACAGGTAATGGGTATAAGATCTCATACATGTTAGAAATATCTCCACCAACTAATGTGATATTGTCTGTTTTGGGCGATTAGTCCCGCACGGTTTTGCTCTTGGTTCACTCCCAAAAGGACTCACATTAGTTGAGATATTTCATTCACTTATATATTGTAAGTACTTGTTCAGTCTAAACGATGTGGAATAAAGGATCAAGTTTACTCACTCTTAACACTCTCCCTTAAACTTGATCCACGTAATGGCATATACACTCTAACCATGTTAGAAATATCTCCACCAACTAATGTGATATTGTCCGCTTTGGGCCCACTGGTCCGCACGGCTTCGCTTTTGGTCCACTTCCAAAAGGCCTCACTCTAATGGAGTTGTATTCTTAACTTATATATTGATCCTTCTTTCCATGTTTAACCGATGTGGGATGTGTGAATTTGGTCGCACCTAACAATCCTCCTCTCGAACAAAGTACCACTCCAGCCTCCTCTCAATTGACTTCCATCCGCCTACTCTAGTCAGGTGGAGAGAAACCTGAACTCTAGAGCTTTAGGGCGGATCTATCTGCTCACTGTTAGTCCTTTTCTCACGCAAGTATACGCGGTCAAATCGTAGCAAGTAATAAGTAAGAAAGATCGTTCCCACGAAGACTAGGTGTATAAGACAAAAATTTACTTATGCAACAATGTATGATTATTAATAAAGTATGAGTTAATGAATATAACTAAGCAAATCAAGTAACGAGAATATCTAATGAGTTTTACCTATGCGAGAGAAAACATGGAACCCTAACTTCATTGTTTATTTTACTCAGAGTATTAATATACTTAATCAATATGTCAGATACTACGATTACTAATGAGATAACTCAAAATCAGAATACGCTACCTTTCAGTACACGTAAACCAAACCACTTAATCAACCACAAAAAAGATAGCAGTTAAGCAGACACCGCATGCATGACAACCCTATATATCTATATGAATTGAGGTACAATTGGTTTTAAGCACAAGTTATCTATTTCGATTACATAGGGTAATATGATATGGTTAATGACATATTACGGATCATGAAGAATCACAATATGAATCCTTTATGAATCCTTCAAGAACCTATGCTAGCATGGCAAGTTCTAACCCTTAAATATACTTTCGTATTCATTAAAGATAAAAACAATCTAGATGTTCGCGACGCATCTAACAAAAAAAACACAACCATACTAGGTAACCGATAAATATATCTCAAAAAATCAATTAAGCAATAAACCATAAATATTATTCAAACAAATCCGCTAAGGTTCCATGACAACGATTAGTTCATAATCGAACAAATCATCATCATGGTCTTAAAAATTAACATAGTTTGATGAATATAAATAAGAATAAAAATAAACTAAAAAGAGTATAAAAAAATTAACATAGCGTGATTAATATAAATAAGAATAAAAATAAACTAAAAAGAGTTTAGAAAAATTAAACCGACAAAGAAACTCAAAGTTCGCTTGCCGTCAATTGCTTTTGCCGCCGTCAATTGCTTTTCTCTGCTTTGCTTTATAACAGACATGTTCCTCTGCTTTTCTTTTCGACAGAAACGATTTGTCTTTTGTGACACCAACTGTATATCATTTAATCAACAATTGCTTTGCTTTTCTGAGTCTGTCGTAATAGTGAGTAGACAATTCGACGTTTTCTTCTTCCTTCTTTCTATTCTCTTCTTTTTTTCTTTTTTTATTTGTATTTTGCCGAAAGACAAGAAACCAAACTGTACCTTCTTTCTCCTTTACGTCTCTTTATATAGACATTCTGCCGAAACCCTAAAAACAATTAAATTACGTAACGTAAATATTTATGTTAAATAAAATAATATAAACAATTATATTACGTAACGTAAATATTTATGGTAAATAAAATAATATTTTAATTTAATATTCTTTTCTTAATTGAGCATTGATTTCCTTTTATGCTTCGCTTTAATATTTTCTTCTTAATTTAATATTTTAAAGAATATCTTAGAAAATATATTTTCCCTTTTTTTCAACATTACTCCCTCCGTTCCTTATTATAATTCCATATTAGTTTTCGTTTCACAATTACCATAATATTAAATGATATTCAATTTGATAGCCAATGAAACCAATTGCCTTTTTTTTTATCAAACTGCAGATTTTTATTATAATTGACCAATTAAATTTATTCCTGCTCTAATTTTTATAGGAAAGAGAACTCATAATGAGTTTCCTTAATATCCGTGCTCCCACATTAAACGTCCATTAATATGGAACGGAGGGAGTAATATATTTTTCAAGCATTAATATATATTTTTTTTAGAAAATCAATGTCATAATATATTTTAGCATTAATATATATTTTTTTTGGAAAATCACTTGTCATAATATATTTTTAGCATTAATATATTTTTTTTTCTTTTCAAGTGTTCCAAAATTTTCCTAAATACATTAATATTCCAGTTTCTTCAATTTCAACCCAAATTTATTAATATTGTCACAATTTACCCGTGGCAGAAGCGACTTTAATAATACTGGAGATGATTTTAAGAATAATGGAAGCGTAATAAGTGATATGAAATGCACTTATCACTCACACTGTGCCGCTCCTTGATCAAGCCACCTGCTTAATGAGCTATCAGGCACTCCATCTTTAGATGAATCTGAGGATCAAGTTTACTCATCCTTTGAGCAAGGTTGAAACTTGTGTTCTAAGCCATGCAATGGGTGTATTAAGGGAGGTGGAATGCATAGAATGAATATGCCATTCTGCGGATCAAGTTTAAGGGAGAGTGTTAAGAGTGAGTAAACTTGATCCTTTATCCTACATCACTTAGACTGAACAAGTATTTACAATATATAAGTGAATGAAATATCTCAAAAAAAAGTGAGGTCTTTTGGGAGTGAACCAAAAGTAAAACCGTGCAGGACTAATCGCCCAAAGCGGACAATATCACATTAGTTGGTGGAGATATTTCTGACATGGTATGAGAGAAAAGTTGAAACTTGTGAGGCAGAATGCATAGAATGTATATGCCATTCCGCGGATCAAGTTTAAGGGAGAGTGTTAAGAATGATTCAACTTGATCATTTATCCCACATCACTTAGATTGAACAAGTACTTACAATATATAAGTGAATGAAAGCCTTTTGGGAGTGAGGCAAGAGCACAATATATAAGTGAATGAAAGCCTTTTGGGAGTGAGGCAAGAGCAAAACCGTGCGGGACTAATCGCTCAAAGCAGACGCAATATCAAAAGGAAGGGGTATATTTTAATATATAAAATATTATTTAAAAACAAATATCAATTTTTTTTATATAAAAGATATTTGAAAAAATATAAATAAAATAAAAAACATTGTAAAAACAAATCTTAATCTGATTCTTTTATTTTTTCATTTTTTCTAATTTCCTTAATTAAATATCACTAAAACAAACCACTCATGATTTTTTTTAAATCAAAGTCAAAGATAAAGAAAAAATGAATTAGAAAAAAGATTACACAAAAATAAAATCGAAACAAATTATGACAAAAAGATTAAAAATACTTACAAAATTAATCATGTTCTGAAATTGAGATGTGCGAGAATATGTCCTACCATTTATTAAAATCAACTTAAAATTTTCTATTAAAATAGCACTATTCAAGATTTTTAAATTAAATTTTTTAAAAAATAGCCATTATTTAAGATTTTTAATTTTTAATTTTCCACAGTTATTTTAGACTTTTAATATAAAAAATTTCTTAAAAATACTCAATATCCAAAATTTATAAATTAAATTTTCTACCATTATTTAAGATTTTGGATTTAAAGTATTCCTTAAAAATAATTATTATCTTAAATTTTTAATTTAATATTTTTAAATAATTATTATCCTAATTATTTTTATAAAACCTATATTTTGGGTAAGAAGGCCTACGTCCAGGGCCCAAACATACATCCTCCACTCTACATAGTCTGGCCACTTTCCAGCTTTTCATTCCAAATTCTTCTTTAAACCATCAAGGATCGTTCTGTTAGTAACCTCCACCTGCCCATTAGCTTGCGGATGAAATGGAGCAGAAAAACATTGTTTTATGTCATTAACAAAGCAAAAATTCTTAAATTATTGTTATCAAATTGGGACTCGAAAACGACAACAAATGTTTGAAACAACAAACTTAATGACATCCTTCGCCTTTTTTCCTGCTAAAGGCTCGACTTCCACCCATTTAGAAAAATAATCAACCATGACTATTATAGCGTGCCTTCCCCCAGTTGCCATTGGCAATGGGCCAACCAAGTCAATACCCCACCGATCGAATGGTAATGCTTCAAAAATAATTTCAAGAGGAACCCCAGACTTATGAATTATATTAGCATACCTCTGACATATATCATATCTTTTCACCAATTCTTTGGCATCCTTAGATATAGTTGGCCAGTAATACCCAACTAAAATACCCTTCGGATCAAAGCTTTATACCCACAATGCGCAGACCCTTCTCCGTCATGCAATTATGACAAAAACAATTGTGATTCATCATTAGCCAAACACTTGACCAAAGGTCTACTTAACGGCTTCTTGTATAAAACTCCTCTTAAGACGATGTAACCATGAGATTTGAAACGCATTTTCCTTGCCACCAACTTATCCGCGGGTAATACATCTCTTTCCAAGAAGTCAACAATTTGCGACCTCCAATCATCTGCCACCAACTTACTTGTCCCTTGAAAGCTTTCTTCAACTATTCTTAATGATTGCTCTATATCTTTGGTAATCAAAGGAGTTTCCTGTGTAACCACCCACAGATAATCCTCCAAATGTGAAACATCTTCTTAAGAATCTTGCACCGATTTTTCTTCCCGCCGGATATGTTCATATCTAATTTCTTTAAAACAAGCGCTAAATCTTTCAACACCTTCAAGTACTTGACTAGATGATCTTTTCGTGCATCTGACTCTCCCAATGAATGATTAATAAAAAAGTTGTGAATCACTCAACAATTTAACCCTCCTTGCTCCACATAGCCGAGCCATCTTTAAACTTGCTAAAGCCGCTTCATATTCTGCCTCATTGTTCGTCGCTTTAAAGCCAAACTGAATAACCTGAAACATTGCTACCCCATCCGGGGAAATTAATGTACTCCAGCTCCACTTCCAGATATGTTCGACCCTCCATCTGTCTGAAATAACCACTCGGATTCAACTTTGTGCTCTCAACTTCCATATCCGACCACTCCGAATGAAACTGATATATAGATAACAAATCTCCCCCTCCAACAATGGTTTAGAAAGTATTTCTGGGTATGAGAGGTATTCATGTATCTGATGAAATGCTTCAGAACCTTTTTTTGTCCAACTAACTTGTTGCATTCATGAGTACTTGGAAGAAAGGTGCACACTTATCCGAGGATCGAGAAATAAATCGGTTCAACACCGCTAACCTTCTCGTCAATATCTAAACTTCCTTGATATTTTGAGGAGTAGTCATTGTTGTTAGAGCTTTTATATGTAGCGGGTCTGCCTCGATTCCCCTTTCACTTACCAGATAACCGGAGAAACTTTCCAGATCTAACGCCAAACGTGCATTTCTCAAGATTTAACTTTAAATTGACCTTTCTCAAGTTGTTGAAAGTCTCTTCAAAATTAATAAAATGATTTTCATCTTTCAAACTCTTAATCAGACCAAATGGCATCACTTTGTAGAAATACAAACCTCTTCCCGTTATAAACGAAGTATTTTCTTCATCCCTCGGATCTAACCTGATCTGATTATACCCCACATAAGCGTCTATAAAAGATTGCAACCAGTTTCCTGACGTAGATTCTAGTAGCTGATCAATTCGAGGCACTAGGAAAGGATCTTTTGGGCAAGCTCTATTCAGATCCGTGATATCCACACACATCCGCCATTTTCCATTCGTATTCTTTACCAACACTGGATTTGAAGCTCACAAAGGGTATTGCGACCCTCGAATATGGCCTATGCATAACAACCGCTCAACTTCTGCAAGTATTGTTTCAGATTTCTCCTGAGAAAATGGTCTTCTTTTTTGTATGATAGGCCTTACATTATTCTTGACTGAAAGCTTGTGACAAATTATCTCTCGGGGCACCCTTGATACACCTTCTGCACACCAAGCAGACATGTTTAACTTTGTAGATAGAAACATAATCAATTTTTCCCTTAACTCTAAAAGAAGATTTATTCCAATCTTTAAAAATTTCCCATCAAGAAACTTATAATCTTCACACTCATCATCAGACACCAGCAGCTCGGGGGACTCTCTCGGATCGTCAAAAGGCATTATTTTTGGGAGAGTCCCCTTTAGTTGCTATGATTTCTCTGTCTCACTTCCCCAAACTTGCTTTGAAGATAAAAGAATCTAGTAACATTATCTGGCTATCTTTTGGCTGCTTCTTATCGTTCCAATACTATTCTCCACCACGTACTTTAAACATTGATGAACCATGGAAATAACACCATCCATCTTTGACAACCATGATCTACCTAGAATAGCATTGTAAGATGTTGGAGCATCAACCACTATAAACAAAATTTCGACCTCTTTTTGAAAGGCCCTCGACCAAGCTCCACTACACTCTCGAACTTCTGCTGTCACCCCGGTGAAACCCATAATAGTTCTATCCGACCATCGAATTACAGGAGGATAAACAATTCTCCTGTAAGTATTCATGAACAAAATATTGGCAGAACTGCCAATATCAATCAAGATCTTCTGAACATGATCACCAACCATTCCTGCGGCAATTACCACTGCATCTTCATGTGGTCCTTCCATATTTCTCATGTCATCGTCATCAAAGCAAATACTCGAAGAGGGAAGGCGATGCATTTGTGCTGAGGCTCGTACTTCCAACTAGGTAGTCAAATTAACAACGTGCCTCTTCCGAGATCTGTTTGAATTCCATGCAATAGAATCATCTCCAAAAATAGCCAACAACTAAAAAAATACACATATATCATTAACGTTTCCCCTCAGAACAATATCTTCTGCAAAATTAATATCATTCATTCCCTCCTTTGGGTCCAAATATTTTGTAGAAATATCAAAAGCGTCGACTTTTTCAGAAATAACCGTCGTCGTATCAACATTCTTTGGAACAACCTTTGTTGTCGGATTTCTTTGGGAGTGTCTTTGAAAAAATCTGTCAACTTACCATTTTCAATTAATGCATGTACTTCTTTTTTCAAGGCAATGCACTCCTTGGTATCATGTCTAATATCCTCACGATATTTACGGTACCTGTTAGCACTTCTATTTTCCTTTGGAGTCTGGATAGGAAAAGGCTTCCGGAATTGTATTGTAGCTTTGGCTTTGTCAAATATTGTCGCCACACACTCTGTTAAATCTGCGAATTAGTCCGGACAAATCCACTTATTTGATATAAGTCTTGTTCATCGTTGCGTATTGTACGTCTGCTGGTTCGTTCTTGGTCTCAAAGGATATTGATTAACTACTTTGGTATGCACATTCACGCGAGGTAGCTGGCTTCTAGATTCAGATCTCTGAAACTGATTATGCTCCAATTGATCATTTGATCCTTTTTCCGAAGCTTGAGTTTATTCTACCAAAATTCTCTTTTTGACTTGGTCAAGAAGAGCTCCAAAAGTCATCACCTGACTTTCAGCCACAATATCCTTTAAAAGTCCAGGGAGAATTCCCATTCTAAACACTGCCAATGCCACTGAATCTTTGGAATATTCCATATCAATCACTGTTTTCACAAAACGATTGGTATAGTTTTTCAAACCTTCTCCAATCCTTTGCATGCAGTATTTTCGCGTATCCCCGTTAGCTCAAAATTTCTTGCTTCCCACGAAATTTTGTCTAAAAATGTTCCAAAACATATAAATTTTTTTGATGTAACCCTGCAGAAGCCTGTTGTACCACTTGGAAGCTACCCCTTTGAATGTCTGAGAAAAAACCATACATAACAATTTATCATCATCACCATCGAAATTGATCATGAAATTTTAAGTTGCTCAATATGGTTGTCAGGATCTTGTGTTCTGTCGAACTTTTCCAACTTAAATATGTTGAAACGTTTTGGGAGCTTTCCTGAAAGAATGTCCAAGGATAGAGGAGAAGATCTCCAATTGTGACATGTCCTGTAAACATTAGCCCTCGAACTTTTATGCTTCAAAGTATAGAGTCTTTCTTCGGAAGGCAATGTGTATTGCTGTTTGCATTTGAAATTCTGTTGGTCGAAGTTTTGGTTCATGGTCAGAAAATTCCTCTGATTATAAGCTTGCTCATCAACCTTACTTTCATCAACATGGTTCTTCTCCCTCATAATTTTCTTTCCTGCACTTCTAGTTCGATGATGATCTGCGTGCTTTCTGTCATACGTTCTTTTTTGATGATTTCTTGCAGGATATGATTCTGACGAGCTTTACCAGGAATAATCACTTGACTCAGAAGATTCTTGGTAATGTATTTCCCTTTTCGACGGATAATAACGAACATGCCCCACATACCTATCTTTCTTTCCCATAGGCTGTTGATAAGTTTCACACTCGATTTTTTAATTATCGTTTTCTCTACGGATTTCGGAACGAAGATTTCCATGCGTTGCTTATTTTTCAGCTTTTAATTTCTCAATTTCCTCCAATAACTCATTTTTCAAGATACTAAAAATGATTCATCTAAAATTTCCCCAAAACACTGGTCATCATGCCTTTCGAAATCCATATTACGATAATTTTTTCCTATGAAATTCTCCTCGTAATTGTTCATGTCTAACTCCCCATGTTCTTCTATAGCCTTTCTTAAATCAATTCTGGTTTTGGAAAATGATTCTGGGTACCAAACGGACTTTTCCTACAAACGGCGCCAATGAAATGGAAAGAAGTGCTCGAGAGGGTTTATTGAGTCAAACAATGCTTTGTGAACTTATTTCGTATATGTTATTACTTAGTAACTTGTTTTAGAAAGAGAAACTCTACATCACTTTTAGAGAGAGAAAATATATTTGTTTTACAATCACCTTTTTCCCTAGAATAGGGTGGTGCTTTAATAGTACAAAAGTAGGTCCCACAAGTCTAACAACTTGGTAATTGCATAATTAGTCCTTACTTTTATTGTTTGCTTTAAACTAGTCCTTTTCGAATACATAATTAACAATCTTTCGTAAATAAATTTTCTTCTTTGCAATTAACTCCCTCATCTTTTATTTCAACAATCTTCCACTTGGACCGCAACATCTTACTCAAGAATACATATTTAACTTCAATAGGATCCCTATATTCATTGTCAATGAGCAAATGATACAACCCCGTACATGATTGATAACAATAAAGGACTAAAGACCTCTTTCTTGTAATGTGAACAATAAGATACAACAATAATCATATTACCATTATCAATCAATTATTTGGGCCAATTATGGAGTGTGGCCTAAGAGTAATATGATTTGTAATTATACATATCTATTCCTAAATGGTTCATACCTTTGGAGATCCAATGTAGTACAAATATCAATAAATATTTCCAAGCATATATATATATATATATATATATATATATTGCAATAAACTTTAATGTGCACAATACTATAAAATATAACATCAGATCCTATTATAAACTCTCTCACTGATACCAACAATCATCTAAATCAACTACACCCATATTGATGGTATCCTTAGAAAACCTTAGGAAAAATTGTCTTTGTTAGAGGATCTGCTATCATAGAGTTTGTATCGATGTGCTACATACTTATCTGACCCATCTGTACTCTTTCTTTAACAGAAAAAAACTTAATGTCTATGTGTTTGGATTTAGACAAGCTCTTGTTGTTGTTAGAGTACTGCACTGCAGAATTGTTATCGCAACATAACCTACTGGGACCTTTTATCCCTTGTATAATGCGTAATCCAGTAATAAAATTGCGCAACCACAGTGCCTGGTTTGATGTCTCAAAGAACACAACAAATTCTGCTGCCATGGTGGATGATGCAATAATTGTTTGTTTTATATTTTTCTAGGATATTGTACTCCAGCCAATAAGAATATGTTGCATGACATGCTCTGTAGTGTGTTTATACGTCCACCAAAATCTGAGTCGGATACCCAATGATCTCCAGTTTATCCGACTTCCTATATGTCAACATGTGCCCCTTTGTTTCTTGTAGGTATCGAAGTACCCTTTTAACTGTTTTCCAGTGATCCATGCATAGGCTACAAACATATCTCCCCAATATATTTACAACAAATATAATGTCTAGCCTAGTACAAACTTGAGCATACATTAAAATCAATCCCTTCATGCTGAGTATAACATTTCCCTACAAGACGTGCTTTATATCTTTCCACATTACCAAGGGAATCACGTTTGGTTTTGTAAACCCATTTACAACCAATGAAGTTTTCCCTTCAGGTAATGGGACAAGATCCCATACCACATTGTCCTGCATTAATTTATACTCTTTCTTCATAGCATCAATCCACTTCCGAGAGTCAGAGATTTTCATAGCCTGTTTGTAGAATGAAGGATCATCTACAGTTCTAACACATAAGTCATCATGCTTCTGAAGATATACTATAAATTATGGACCTATAATACTTCTTCTAATGCCCTTTCTCATTGCATAAAAAACATCGACCAACAGTCGATTCCTTAGGTTTTTTATTCTTAATTGGACCTTGACCTGGTCCTTTGTCATCAATCTTCCGCTTAGGACCTGCCTCTTTTACAGATACAATCACATTAACCTTAGATGTTATACCTTTAAGTTTATTCTACTCATGTGCCGCATGGGAAATCAACTCATTGATATTCCATTTTCCCGCATGCAGTTATAGGTGGATTGGAAATACTTAAAGCCGTCTGGCTGGCAAATGAAATGTGAACCCCACTATACATTCTTTAGGAAGGTATAAACCGATTGCCTTTAACTTTTGGCCAATCATCGACATTCCCAGAATGTGTTGTCGGATTTTACCTTTCTCAGTTTATATTTTGGTAGCTAACTAGATGAGCAGACGTTGCATCTCTACCTTCTCATTTTTAGAAAAAGATTTATCGACCGTCGTGAGAAATGCCGAAGCAGTGGTAACACCTTTATGGACAAACCTACACAATGCTACGGGTATCTCCTGTAACAAGAGCGCCGTACATAACTTATTTGACATCTCCCACCTTTCATCGGCCTTTGTTTCCTCCGCTGTACTTTCCGGACTAAGGGGGGATGGTTCGAGAGTTGACACTTCATGGTTATAATCATGTACAAACAAAAACAACAACATATCTTTCTTCCATAATTGTAAGTCTGCACAATCCAACATAGATGGACGGCTCCCCAATAGATTGTAACCAGTGGACACTATAATAAGAAAAAAAAACACATAAAACACATTTAGCATCTTGACATATAACTTAAAATATATGTATGAACATGGCAAATACATGTAAAACATAAAATTCCATGTAAAATAATCTTTTCCCCGACGAACAATATTTTTGAAAGAAATATTGTTCATCATCCAAAAAACACTGTTCACCTCCTAAAAACAGATAGCACAACCTTTTTCTGATGAATAATGTTTTTTTAAAGATCATTATTCATCCTTCAAAAATATCGTTCACACACTGTTCACATTCCCAAAAAACACTATTCAAAACATTCATACTGTTGTCATCGCGATAACGATGGATTGCAAATTACCTCGCAAGTTGCACTGTTTATCAACAATGTCAGCAATTCACTAGTCATTGTTAACATCGTTGGATAACCTTAGATCAATGTTAACATCAGGGGTTAAGGCGTCGATGAGTCTCTGCTCCAATAGTTTGAATTTATTCAAAGCAGATAAAAAAACATATAATCACATATCATGCTTTTTAATCGAATAAATCAAAAGTCATGCATCTCACAAAGTTCTTAAATCCATGCCTTAACAAGCTCAATCAACATATAATCCCAATGGCATGGATTCTTCAGAGTAAATACAAAAAAGCATGCATCGATATATATTCTCATACAATTCGATTATTCTATCGAATCAAAAAAGGGTTTTACTGGCTCTGATACCAATTGTTATATATTATTGGAAATTGTATAAAATAATATATAACAAAAACACATAAAGTAACTAGAAACCCTTTTCTAGATTCACCTAATGAATAAACAAAAACAAAAATACTTACGGGGTTGCCTGCTGCTTTCCATCTAGTATTCTTTTGTTCCTTTTCGTTCTTCAACGATTCTGTATATTAACTTCAGAAACCTGCAAAACGAGTTAGTAAAAAAATGAAAAGTTTCCAAACATCGATGGAAGCGACCGTCTGTTTGATTGGGGTTTAGGATGGTGAAATTCCTAAACCTAGCCCCTTACTTATAGTCTTTACAATGTGAAACCTAACACATCCTTTATTACTTTCTTGTCTCCGTGGACCATAACCCGATAAATTGACAATTCAATTTATATCCCTGATTTATTAATTCAGGCTTAAGTGTTGAGATTTAGGCCCTTTTGATTACAGTGTCCAAATTCAACCGAGTTACCATACTTGAGCCCATAACGTTTTTTCACTACATCCAATTTAGTTAATTAAATAATTAACTCGATTATTTTTAATTTGGACTTCCTTAAAACAATGTCCAAATATGTTTATTTAGTATGTCGGTCGGAATTATTATCGATCCATAAATATATCAAATAAATATATTACAACCGTCTTTACACGGAGTAATATTTTTAGACAAAATACGGGTTTTGAACATATGAGAGCTTCGATCATTTTTTATTTCATCTTCTTCGTGGATATATGATAAATTCTTAAGTTAAACAATACTGTCTAGGTTTGAGTATGTCAAACATTGCTCACATTTGTGATGGAAATGAGGAAAAAGCCATGATCACAAAATCGAATGATGCAAAGTTAAAGGTAAAAAAGTAAAAAGTAAAATATGATGCAAGGTTAAGAATAAAAAGACAAAAAAAGTAAAACATGTGATGATGAACGTTATTCTAATGTGATTTTTGGTTAAAAAGCATAATTAATCTTTCATATTTGTCAATTGTCTTGTAATAGTTTCCAGTTCAATTGTATAACCAACCAATCTCTTATATTTAAAAAATGTTATAAATATAGTAATTCACGATGATGTCATCCATGTTCCTGTCCAATAATATTTTAAGGTACGATATCACCATCCATGTCTACGAAATATTTAAATATTTACTATTTAGCATTTATATAACCTATTTATCTAACTCAAGCCATTAATCTGACGAGGTTAACTTTTTACATTTAACTTTTATTAACTACGTTCTTTTTTTATATTTTATTTTTTAAAATTGAAAATATTACTTTTTACTTATCTAACTTTTACCTTTTTATAGTTTTACCATTTATCTTTGCAGCTTCATCCCCATTAAAAGATATATACAGCTTCACCGAAACTGGCAGCTTCGATTTGACCGTGACAAAAGAAAAAGCTACAAAACCAAGTTCTCGCTACAAAGGACAGAGATGTTATGCAAAAGATGAGGCTTCTAAGATCTTGTCAAATAAAAAGAGGCTGATGTTACTCTTGAACAATATGCCATGACAAAGACAAAGGCTGCTGAATGAGTTGGTTGATTGCGATCCAGATGGAATCAAACAAAGTGTGTGGTTTTCAAATAAAGATGGCATTTAAACCGGATAAGCAATATTCAGTACTAAATCAAACAATACAATTTGCCAAATAGTAAATGACAATACAGAAACCACCTAGGATAACATTAATTGTCTGAAAATTCAAGCTACAAAAAGAAAGCAAGAACAACAAAGATTTCAGATATGTAAACTCAATTAAAAGTTATTGACAGATATGAGTGTTTCTTTGCATCTAAAGATTCGTCGAATCAAACTTCTGTTGACCAATTTTCCTAAGCTTGTCCACTCGAGTCCTTCATCATTGACATAGTAATAGTTTTCATAAGTAGGTTCATGATCAACCCCTATTCTATCTTGTTCGTCCTCCTCGTCCGGTGCTTTATCTTGTTGGTCGATGTTTACAATATTCTTCAGCTTCCATTTACCGTCAGTAAGTATCATAACCTTCTCCAAACGAATTCTACCCCACATCCCCAAAGGTTCAACTATAGCCAAATAGCCTCCAAGTTCCATTACCCCTGGTCTATTGTCCCACGCACGAATATCACTATCAATTTCAAGCTTAGCTAAAGAAAACTCTTCAGTCATAACATCAAATGAAAGTATCTCGTATTCGCGCCTTTTTGTAGCGTGGTAAATCCAATGGATCGATCCATTAAGAAATACACCACTACGACTATATGTAACACACCAAGGTAGAGGAGGAGGCCTATTATCCGACTGTTTCCATGATTTTGTTTTGGAACTGTAAATTAGAGCAGAGTTGAAAGATGTAAATACAATCTTGTACTCATTCATGGTGCTATCAAATCCCAAACCAAGCGACCTTATTTTCTTCGAATCTATAGAGGCATATGGCAAAACTATAGATTCTCGTCTCGAAGGATTACACATACAAATTTGGTTATCTTCGAGAAGAAGAAGCACAAAGCCTTCGGCAGAGCAAAGAAATTTTTTGGGTTTGTAGATAAGTGGAGACGCCGCCGTGGTTGGTCTATAGTATTCAAGATCATTCTCTTCTAACTGAAATATTTCGGAGCCGTCTTCTACGTCATTCGACCCCAATAAGAGAGTTCGACGACTGATTCGAGCGTGGTGGCTTCGGGTGAACTCTGGATCATCGATTGTTTCTAGATAGAGTTTGGATACACATCGGAAACGTAGAAGTGATTTAACAGGCAATCGACATAAGATCTGGCACATGATGTCAAGAGGTAAATTCTCCACCTCCGTCCTCCTTGTTTCTCGATAACGATCGGATAGATATCGGAAAGGCTTAAGAATTTTGATAGACAGTCGGTTTAAGAAGTTGTATATGATATGAAAAGGAGAATCCTTTGCTTTAGTTGTCATTGTTTCTCCAAGCTAAATGAAGACAGAACAGGGAGTTAGTGTTTTGGAAGATGGGATGGGTTAATGGCTTGAGTTCGTTAACATATATATATATATATATATATATATAGTGGTCTCGTATTAGTTAGTCTCACAGTATAATCGTTTAAATCATATTTAACTAATCGTTTTAAATCGTATTAGTTAGTGGAATCTTGGCATAACTTGCCTGTTTTTGCTTCTGAGCTTAATATATATTGGTATCTTGATGTGAATGTTAATATTTTTTGGCAAAACAATTTTTGGTGTTTGAATGAGGTGCAGGAGATCATTGGGCCTGACAGATTGGCTATGATTAACATGCTCCATATAACTGGCAGAGATGATGCTATCAGTTGGAGGCTCTCTGATAATGGGGAGTTCAACTTCAAGAAAACCTGGGAAAGCTTAAGAGCTAAGCATAATTCCTCTCCTCTTTTTAAGATTATCTGGAGCTAAAAAATACCTAGGAAATTTTCTTTCATGACATGGAAACTGCTTCACAATTTTATTCCCCTTGATAGTGTTATGATGAAAAGGCATGTGTGTCTTGCTTCTAAGTGTGTGTTTTGTGACAATTGTGAGGATAAAATTCATGTCTTTGTTAATTGCACGTTTGCTTGGCAGATTTGGAACTGGTTTTCAATTACTTTCAAAGTTAAAATCAGTCGGTCTATGGTCTTGTCTCATGTTCTTAGGTGCTGGTTCTGGTTTTCTAGAACCAAATTTCATGTTACTCATCTTGTGCCTCAAGTGATTTGCTGGGTTGTGTGGAAGGCTAGAAATGCTTACAGGCATAAGGGGACCTTATTAAGTGTCTCTTGGGCCATTGACTATACTATAAATGTTGTTAGAAATGCTGATATTAATGGTTATCTTAGTTACAAGCATTGGTCTAATGTTAGAGAGGTTGGTGTGAGCTTGGGCTGTAGATCTAGTGTCAAAAGAAGTGTGCCTCAATACCTTAGATGGAATCCTCCTATTCAGCCTCGTTTAAAATTGAATGTTGATGCTTCCTGTGCTAGCAATGGTGAGGCTGCATCGGGCCTGATTTTCAGAAACACTGATTGTGATATTTTGCAAGCTTATGGTAATTTGTTAGGTAAAATGTCTCATCTTCAAGCTGAAACTGTTGCTATGTTTCAAGGTATCTCTGCTTGTCACATGAATAACTGGTTATCCATTGATGTAGAGTCTGATTCTCTTATTCTTATTAATCAGCTTGCTAGTAGTGCCACTTCTGTGTTTGAGGACCCTAATCTCTCTTTATGTCGTAATTTTATGGATGGAAACATGTGTTTTCAGCACATTTCAAGGGTCCATAATCAAGCTGCCGATTGGCTAGCCAAATGGACCCTGAAATGCAAGCAAAAACTAAGTTTTCAGCAGCATAATGCTCCTTCCGATTTGATTGCTCTTGCTTTTCTTGAAAGTTTGAGCTTAGGCTATATTGCCTAGTAAGTATGGATGTTGCTGTAGTTTGTCTTATTTTGCAGGATTGGTGCTGTGGTGTTGATGCTGTGTGCTTGGCAATGAGGAGAGCTCGATGGTGTGATGGTGGAATGGCTGGAAATTAAAGAGTTTGATGTATTAAGGAGGATGGAGTTATGGACATTGATGCTGTGGTGCTATGGTGCTGTGATGTCAAGGCTGGAGTATGCATTAAAGTGTCTGTTACTTTGGAGTTATGACTTGGGAGCTGACCCTTGGGTGCTGACCCTTGGGCTTTCTTCCTCAATTTTGATTTCTTTGTTTTGGCGGAAAGCTTTGGCGCCAATTTTTTTATTTTGGTTGTTTTGGACTTATTAACTTTGGTCCCCTTATTTGTAAAACATTTCAGTTCATTAATGAAGTCTGGCTTTTGATTAAAAAAAAAATCTGTTCTTTTAGTTATTTCTCTTAATAAATTTTTTAAATTTGAATTTGTTTTTCTATGTTGATTGTTGCTGTTAACTTTATTATTTTTTCAGTTTTATTTATTTCTAATTGAAGTTCACAAGTTTCAATTAGATAGATTGGTGAAATCTTAAATCAATAAAAAGAAAAATAATCTACCAATAATACAACAAATAAAATTATTTGAGTCTAAAAAATTACTAATAACCATTTTATTTTTGAACTTAATTGTCGATAACTATTTAAATTTTCTCTTTGTGTCAATATATTTTTTAGTTTTTTTTATTTTTTGTTTTTTCTAAATATCATATCTTTCCGGTTATAGTCTTAAAAAACTTCGAAAATATCATTAGTTTTGTTTTTTCAAGATGAACAAAACTAGATCCATGAAATATGTATTTAGAATTGTTTTTTATTTGTAATTACGTGTAATTCGGTTGTGAAATAAATCTTATGCGTGAAAAAACAAAATAAAACTTGTTTTGTGAAAATAAGTGTTAATTGGGTACAACTAACTTTTTTGGAGTTGCGAATTTATGTGTATTTTTATGTTGAAAAAAACTTGTTTTTATAAATCCATTAAGATTGCAAAGATTGTAATGGCAACATGAACACATTATAATTTTGAAAAGAATTATCAACCGCCTTGACACATCGTTAAATCTAGTCAAGCTTGTCATTTTAAATTAAGTGTCCATTGGAAGACAACCAAATGTAAATATTTTTACTTTTATTTTTCAGCACATTAAAAATCTCTGATAAATAGTGCTTGCCGACACTATCCGCACCTCATTAAGACTATTCATATTTTAAAAACTTTTTTCCTTTTATTTTGCTTTTTTATATTTCAGTTTATATGTTATTTAGTTTTGTTTTTACTTTTTATTTTTTTTCATTGTTATTTTAGTGGGTTAAAAATCTTGGTTGGTAACTGGTGTTGGTCATCTGTTTTTAATAAGTAATAAAGTTTCTTTCATCTTCAAAACTAATATTTTTTGTTTAAAAAATGTACATGTATGGTGAATGGAGGGTGCAAATTAACTAGAAGGTGACACATAACACCCAAACATTACTTTCAAGTTGCGAATACGGTCACTCCAAGTTTAAGACCCATTATGCCCTTCAGTTTTTCATTATCTATTTACTTTGACTCTGTCTGAGAGGCACATGTCACTTTCTGATTAATTGGCACGCGTGAGTGACCGCATATACAACATTGTTTTGGAACAAATGTGACAAGTTTAGAAGACGAAAAAAGCTTAGTGGTTGTTTCGCAACAAATAGCCAACACGAGTGATTAACCAAGATTTTTAGCATATTTAGTGTATTTTTCTATTTTTTAACTACTTTTTTTTTACAACAAAAACACACACAAGCGCGCGCACACATATACATATATTTATTCTTGAAACCTTAACGGATAAAGATTCAACTCTAAAAGTCAGGTGTTATTTTTTATTATATTTATTAAGATTTGGATTGTTTAAAATATGAGAGATAATATTCAATTTAAGTATGGGGTATGATATTTTATATTATACAATAGTTTAAGTAAATGTGAGAGATAATAGTCTAAGTGTTATTTTTTATTATATTTATTAAACTTTAGATTGTTTAAAATATGAGAGATAATATTGAATTTAAGTGTAGGGTATGATATTTTATATTATACAATAGTTTAAGTAAATGTCACAAACAAAACTTTATTATCTCGAATAATAGAAACTACAAATTTTAAGATATGAGAGATCAAATTTAAGTTTAGTGAATTGTTACTTAGTTAGAAAACTAATAATGGCATATTTACATTTTTATTTGATTTAATATTTATCATACTATTTGTTTAACAATTTTTAATATATATATGATAATTGAAGGATTAATTTGTGTCAGAATACGCAGTTCATAAAATTATTTAAAAACAAACACTTATCTAATATTTGTATCAAAGCAACCACTTTTTTGCATTAATGGTCACTGTTGTTGGTTTTCTTTTTTGCATTTTTGGTCCCCGCTAGTGACCATATATGTTAATAAAATCAACATAAGTGGCATATTTGATAAAAATTTAACTTGAGTGGATGTTTTGAAACCAACGACTAACTCCGGTGACTAACCAGAGTACTTAGCCATAGTTTATACTATATTAACATGTTTACTGTTTTTGTAATATTATTATTGTATGAATTAGACGTATCATGCAATACAACTGATATATTATATTATAAATAAGAGACCAACTCTCAATTATGAGGCTCAATTATTCTTTTATATTATTATTTTTATCTATTTTCTGACACTGTGTATTTATAATTTCCCTTAAGGAGATAGGTTTGGTATTCCAGTTGGACAACCAATTGTGCATACCTATTTGGTAGGTGTATCACACTATCCATAGGGTGTAGTCCAATACTAATAGGACAAATCCCACAATCAATCTAATTAGGGTCATTTTAAGGTTCACAGAACAACACCTATTTTGGGGAAGTCTTATTTTACTAGTTTGGTCAACAACACTTTGGGAGCGGTTATCAAAATATTCATAATAAACATGAAGGCACGTACTAGCTCGCTCTTCATCAGCTAGGAAACTAAATTTATACGGCTCTACACTAGAGATGCCCTTACCAACTAGGTTTTTAGATTCCAACCTTGTAGGTTTACATTCCGCTAATCATCGATATCCGACCAATTTTGAGAGAATTTAATATTGTCACACAACCCGTACCAAACAAAAACACAAGTTTACTAATTCTAATTCAACACTGGTACCAAAGGTTCTTTAATACGAGTTTTATTTGAAGTTTAATGCATCTAAAATGGAACAATATGACGTTACATAAAACTCGAAACACCATAATGATCAGTTTAATAATGATATGCTACTTTACCATAGGTAAAAACATTTCTGTCATGTTTAAAATGACACATAAGGGAAATGCAATGACATGGTTCAACTAGCTTTCGAGATGATTAATCCATCTTTTAAAGAGTTGTGTTAAGCTTCAAGGACCAATTCATCGACAAGTAAGATAATCAAATGGGGTAAATACTATATAATCCGTAATAAAGAAGAACATTGGGGAATCTTACGTGATTACACATATCGGTTTGTCGACATAATAAACGGTTTGAAGGGATGTAGTGAGGAAATAGTATTGACATCATTTAGACAAGGTTTGATACCATGTAATGTAACAGTAAGTTAATAAAGAAGAAACTTTTGGTTTTTGGTGATACTACCTCAAAAAACAGTTGTGTTTCCTAGGGTTATGAACAATAAATTTCTAGAATTTTATTATTTATGTTTAGGAGGCCTAAGAAAAGAAAGCAAAAAATTAGACTTACCTTGTTTATTATTTATCTATTGTTGTTCTTTTGCAGTAGAAGTCTTGGATGTTGAGACAGTTACAGATGATCTCACATAATATAAGTCACTTTATTTGTTGTTCTTTGAAGGAAAATGACAAAACATATCGAATTAATGAAGAATTGTATCTTTTGTTAGAGAAATAAAAGAGCAGTTCTAAAAGAAAATAAATCTCGTGTTATTAACTTTAAGGTTTACACTTCTACTTATATTTAGAGCTTAAAATACTCTAAATTAAATAAAATTCCATACATATTATTGTATATTTTATTAAGAAATCGTTAACTCTCTTGTCTTACAATAATCCATTGATTTAGTTTTAAATTACTACGATATGATCTTCTTGCATCACAACGACACCTTAGCCTTATTGGAACTTCAAGGCCCAATAATTGAAAATGTCAAACTAGGAGGTCATCCCTCTAAAGCTACATCAATCCATCTAATATCCACATCAATAAGTCATAGGTTGATTAAATTAATTATTTGAACTTAAATTAACTATATATGACGAGATATTCCAATTTTGAATACCTTTACATTTATATGATTTTTAATAAAAAAAATTATATGATGATAAATTAATCTTTAAAAACCAATTTATATAAAATAATAATATGTTTCATTTTCTCGAACCAAACAATAAAAATTGTTATAAGAGTGTAATATCATTAGTGTATATATTATTTGAACTACCGAATCGGAAACAAGTTTCAAGTATTGAACAAGCTTTGCACACGATGAAAAAGAACATAAAAAAATCAAAGGATATGATGGAAACTGTTCGATATAATAATTGATCTCATATTCGTTATATGTGTTAAAAACATACATGGTATATATAAGTATGGAAAACCCAGTTAATAGACATAAATGATATATTTGATTATTGTTA
This sequence comes from Limnanthes douglasii subsp. nivea, assembly GCA_036936605.1. Taxonomy (NCBI): domain Eukaryota; kingdom Viridiplantae; phylum Streptophyta; class Magnoliopsida; order Brassicales; family Limnanthaceae; genus Limnanthes; species Limnanthes douglasii. The sequence goes on from JAUPFV010000001.1 coordinate 2,006,398, forward strand.
ATTGAGAATCCAGTTAATAAATAATCAAATAAATAAAATAATTTGGAATTAGACCAATAGATGAAAACTTATTATGGAGGTACCTATATAGATATCGAGTGAAATTTAGGTTTTCTGATTCAATATTGAATCCAATATTGACAAGTATGACTGTATATAATTTAAGAGTTTGTCTCATGTTAGTCATCATCGTTCACTTTTGTAACAAACCAGTTCTCAACGTTTCCAAAAATGCAACAAACTAATCCTTTATGATAACATCACTGTTATATGTCTAGTTTTGCTTAATGAACATCCACGTTAGCTTCCACGTAGGACGTTGACGTGGACACCATAATAATTAAATAGTTATTATTAACTTTTACCATACTTATTTACCTTATATCTATCCATATACCCAACCCAGCCCGTAAAAAAAACCCGCTCATATATAAACCCAACCCAATATAAGTAAAATACCTGAATCCATAATCTAATACACGATACATTCAGTTTTTATTTTTTATTTAATTTTATATATTATTAATTTAAAAAATAATTATTTCTTATTTCTTATAAAGAATAATATGGTGGGACTGTGTACAGCTTTATTGAAGGAAATTGATTTTTTTGAGAAATAATAAATTGTAAGGAAGTTCTTTGTTTATAGTAAAACAGTCTTATGGAGGAATATTTGCAGTCACTCTTGGTTTATCAACTTTTAAAGCCATTTAAATTCGAAAATTAAAATTTAAACTTAAACCAGCTCTTAAAGCCATTCAAATTCAAAAATTAAAATTTAAACTTAAACCCGATGACTTAAATAGACAAATGAGTTTTAATTGGGTTGGTTTAGTGGGTCAAATTGAGTTAGGTTAGAGTTAGTAGGTTAAATCGGGTTAGGTCGAGTTGGATTATGGTTACAAAATGTCAACTTTCTTTAGTTATGTTGAGTTCCTTAGTTCTAGAATTGTATCTAATAGTCAAACTTCTTGAAAATTTCCAATCCCAAGTCACGAAGCACCCTGTTTTTTCATTAATCAAATAGCAAAAATCAAATTTTGATTGTAGTTAATGAATTAAAAACTGAAAGTTCATATCTAGGTTTGCTTTTATAAACATGAAAACGTTTTGAGTTTTTTTAAATGCATTTCATATATAAAAATGTATACTTACAAGTTTATCATGTAACCAAAGAATGCATATGGAGGTTTTGAATGATCTTCAACTTTATAAGGATCTTCAGATAATGAGAGAAGGGAGAAATGAAAAAGGATATTAGGATTAAGTATGGAAAATGATTGAGAAAATAAGAGTTTTTATTTGGGTTATAAGGGATATTGATTCGAGTAATATTTTTATTTGGGTTATTATGGATATGGATTTAGGTATTTTAATTAGATTGGGTTGCGTTTATATTTGGCTTGGGGTTTTAATGGGATGGGTCATGTATTGAGTTAAATATAAAGTAAATACTTAAGGTGAAAAAAAGTTAATAATCATTATTTAATTATTACCGCGTCCACGTTAGTGTTCTACGTGGAAGCTGACATGGATGGCCAATGGGTAAAATTTGGTAGAAAGAGCGGTTGACATCATAAAAGATTAGCTTGTTGCATTTTTGGAAACGTTAGTGACCAGTTTTTTACAATAGTGAACGATGGGGACTAAGGTGAGACAAATCGGAAACGTGGGAGATTCACCATGTTTTTTTAGCCCATATCATCTTACTAAAGCAGGATCACCTTCAAGAACACACCATTAAGATTAGTGTTGTTGATTTAGAAGATTGTTAACTTGAGTGAATTTTTTTGTAATAGGTCCAGTATATATTTATATACACTTCAGTTTATTGTAAATATTTATAATACTCATTTACGTTACATTGAATTCTCTAACTGATTAAGTAGATCTCCATTCTAATAGGATCTGTTAAGAATAAATATGTGTGATTATTTTTTATAATACTGTTATATTACTCACCATAATAGATACATTTAATCGATTGATGAAAATAATGTGATTATTGTTGCGTTTATTTGCTCACATTACATCGAAGATATCTTTACTCCTTTATTGTTCACATGTACGGGATTATTCAACTTATCTATGGATAATAGATTATTAGAAATCTAAATACATCGTGTGGTTGCATATGATGATCAAAATGAGAGATTGTTCGAAATATATGTATCGATTTATGATGTGGATGGTTATTTTTAATAAATGTTCTAATTAATAATTTTTTAGATAAATAAAATAATTAAAAATTTGACTAATGAATCAAAACCGGTATAAAATTAATGGTGTAAATACCATACCAAATTCAGAGTATGTTAAACGTAGAAGATGATTAAAAATAAAGACATATTATGTTTTGTCCAAATTTTTATAATAATATACAACAAACTACGGTTACGATGTTTGTTTATAACGTAGTCCAAAATTCTATTATAATATACAACAAATTATGGTTACGATGTTTATAATGTCGTGTAAATGTTTATTCTGATTTCTTGACGATTCATCTATCTGAAACAAAATACTTTTATATAATTTTAGATGTTAAAATTGTTTTTTTTTGGTTGAAGAAAACTGTTGTTTTGAGATCTACGGCAAACAACATAACATTAAATAATATGATTCATGTATATAAGTTTTGGAGTACTACGATAACCAGAAAAGGTGTGTAGAGAGTCAGGTACGACATTAAAGATGAGTAAAGAGAACTCCTTTTGGCATAAAGAAAAAAGGTTAGTGATTAGTATATTCTTTACTTGGTAGCAACGTAAACGTAAAGGAGACTACTTTACATCATGCATCAACCTATATGACTAGAGAGTGACTCAAGTGATTCTTTTCTTCACTTGGTACCACCTAAAGAAGACTCCTCTGTGATTAGAAAGTAGAGAGTGACTCAATCGACTGGCCTTGTCATATGTTGTAAAGAGAAAAGAGATAATGTATCTTTATTATCAAATTTAATATTTAGCAACAAATATTTATAATTAGTTTATTAGTGTAATTTTTTTAAATTAAACTTTAGTTGTTTAAAAAACATTATATTTATATTTTAATTTTTGCAATATAAATATTGTATAAACACTACGTTAAAACTAGTTCAATAACGTCTCCACTCTAAACTCGAGTGTTGCTCACTGAATCCTCTCAGATCTCCGATATCGTTTCCACAGAACTGAAATTAATTTTCCAATATAATTCACATTTGACTAATCGTTTCCACAGAACTGAAATTAATTTTCCAATATAATTCACATTTGACTAATCGTAGCTCTTGTATGTCTTGTATTTTTATAATTTGTTGGCAATATGACACTTGAATTTCTTTGTAAGAACAATTTAATTTAATACAATTTACAGCTTTTTATAAAAAAACTAGCTTTCTTTTAAGCAACATAATTATAGAAAACTAAAATAACAAACTAATAAACTAGTATATTGATTTAATGATATTAGGTGTTGATCAAGTTTTAAAGTAAATTAAATTATAAAATTATATTATAGTAAAATGATAAGTCATATGTTTGGATTCGGTAGAAAAGCATCAACTCAAGTTAATTATTCTTGTGTTTTGTCTATGTGAAATCCCGGCAAAGTAGCTTTTTATTTGTTTATGTGGTTGTGAAAATGATACATTCATAAAAGTTAGCTATTGGTTTTATACAGAGATAAAATCTAGCTATTAGTTTCATGCAAAGATGGACCCACATAAGAATACAAAGATGGACCCACATAAGAAGAAGAAACGATTACAAGATTATTAACTTTGATTACTGAGCCATTAATGACTCATTAAATGATTTCATTAATCTTTCAAAATTCAAAACCCTTTCGTTTAACAATCTCCCACTTGAAGACTAGTTTTAATCTGTCTTCACCCCTTGATTTATGCAGCAAATCTTCGGGTTTTGTTACTCTTGCAGACCAACTGAAGTTGAACACAACTTCAGTTTTCAGTTTTGAACAATATATCGTCCATGGACTATCACATTTGGTGACATATAGTCCCTTAACTTTCAAAAGTCCGTTGGTAGTCCCTCGACTATTAACTTTGGATAAAGTTACTCCACCAGATCCTTTGATTCCTGTGAACCTGCCATCTGTCACCATAATCACCAGAATTTTGTATCACCACTGGTCCTTTAACTTTAGGTCAAATCCAAAATGTAGTCTACAATATGCGACCTAAAGTTACGAGACCAGTGGTGATACACAATTTTAATGACTATGGTGACAGGTGGCGGTTCACATGGATCAAAAGATCAAGTGTACTAACTTATCCAAAGCTGATAGTCTATGGACTACCAACGAACTTTTAAAAGTTAAGGGACTATCTGTCACCAAATGTGATAGTCCATGGACGATATACTGCTCAAAGCCTCAGTTTTCAATAACTATTGTCTTTGTCAACATGTCACCTGGATTCGTAATTCCTTAGTAAGTTTTCAGTATTACCACCTCATCTTCCAATAAAGATATGATGAACTGATAACGAAGACCAATATACTTGATTCTCGAATGAAATGTTGAATTTTTTGCCAAGTGAATTATAATATGACTATCACTGTGCAGAACTTTATTATTCTATTTGAATCACAGCTCGGTTAACAAACCTTGAAGCCATATCACTTCTTTAATGGCTTCGGTCATTAGTCTCAAAACTTAGGTTACTTATATATCAAAACAATCATTTTTGTTTGTTATTTTTTATCTATAGTCACTTCGAGTGATTACGAAGGCAAAAAAAGTAAAAAAATTAATGGTTGTTTTGATACAAATGTAGCTTGTTTTATACACGTCACCAACTCTGAATATTTAGTCTATAAATATGATATTTATACTCCACATGCGGTTAGTAGGTCTGCTTATAAGACCAACAAGATTAGCAATAGTAATAGCTAAATCAAATTATATAATTTGTAGATGCAGTGAATGGAAGTATTCAAGCCACCTAGATATTGGAGCTTATATGAAAACAAAGAAAGAAAATATAAAATGTTATAATAATATTCATCAGCCAATACAGACTTCATGTAATTAACTATTTCAAAAATACAAGTGTTTATTGGTTAAGGATTTATGCAACGAGAATTAAATTCAAATACGAGAAGGACAAAAGGAAAACATTTCTAATAAAAGTTGGAGATATCTAATTTAAACCAAACTCACTTAATTTTTTTTAAAAGATAAGAGTGTGTGCTTGCATCTAAAGGGATCATTTATTATATACCTGGATAATACCTTATTCACATTCTTTTCAATATTCATTACTTTCCAATTACCCTCCATAAGTATCCAAACCTTCTCCAATGATATCCAACATCGATATGCTTATGTGGGTAGCACTCTGGCTATCGCAATACAACACGTAATTTTCCTGCTTTATGTTAAGTTCTTTCAAGAACCTTCTCAACCATAATGTTTGCCTGAACGCTTCCGTTGCTGTGATAAACTCTGGATTGTTGGTTGATAATGCGATATATTTTTGTAACTTGGATTGCCAAGATACAACTTCACCACAAAATATCATCATATATTTCGAATTAGACTTTCTAGTATCAACATCTCCAGCGATATCATCATCTATACAAGCATTTAATTCCATATTTCCTCCAAAATACAAGCACTTTGAATTACCCCTTAAATATCTTAGAATCCAGTTCATAGCAAAATGCTCTTTTCCAATATTAGAAAGAAATCGACTAACGATAATAACTGCATGGGTAATGTCTAGTCTGGTATAGACCATGAAGTACATCAAGCTTCCGACCATATATGCATATGAAACTTCCTTCATTTTATGTTTCTTATTCTCACTCTTTAGATATTGAGTAATGTTTAGCTTAAAGTGTCTTGCAATGGGAGAAGATACAGGTTTAGCTTTGCTTCCCACTATTTCTATCTCTAGTGATCTTCATTCCAAATCTGCTTAGCCGCTCCAAGTCTTTCATAATTTTTTTTATTTAGTTCCCTCTTCAGCTTGTCAATTTTCACATGATCACGCGCAATGATCCACATATCATTGACATAAAACAAAAGGATGATGAAGTCTCCATCATAATATCTTTTGGTAAACACGCATTGATCAGCTGAATTCATTTTAAAGTTCTTTCCAAGCATAAAATAGGCGAAAGTTTTATACCATTATTGTGGAGCTTCCTTCAGCCCATAAAGACTTCTTTTTAGCTTGCAAATAAGAGTTTCTTCTCTTTTGATTTTTGAAGCCTTCAAGTTGCTTCATATATATTTATTCTTCCAAGTCTCTGTGTGGGAAGTATGTCTTTATATCTAGTTGTTCGATTTCAAGAGTCAAGCTTGCCGTTAAACGAAGTATGGTTCTAATATATGTCATCATTACCACATGAGATAAAATCTCATCAAAGTCAACTCCTTTCTTTTGGTCAAATCCCTTCTTAACCCATGGAGATTTATACTTTGGTTGTGAGCAGAACTTGTGAACTTTAATCATGTACACCCATTCATTCTTGAGTGCCTTCTTGCTTTTGGGAAGTTTCACCAACTCATTTGAATTGTATCTTGTTGAGGGCCTTCGTTCTCTATCAAATCTCTTTAGGATAACTAGTTGCTCATGAGGTTCCTCTTATTTTGTTGTTGATCCTCACCTTTGTTATTTTCATGTTGTTGCGGTTGCTCTTGGCCTTCAGCTTCATATCCATTAAATCCATTTTTTGTATCACAGAGGAGGAAAGATGATTCCAAATTGATTAGAATTTCAGCATTTACTCTTGGTTGAGGTTCTTCTTTCTCCATGTCACCGAGAGTCTTATCATTAGAGTAAACAACATCTTTGTTTCTTACTATTCTCTTAATATATATAGTTAATCTCACCATTTTTGAAAGTTGCTTGTATTGAGTAGAAGGAATTCTTCTTCACACCTCTAGCCACCATGAGAGAACCTTTAACAAGCTTCCATTTTCCATCGCCGAATATTTTGAATACTCTTCATCATCACGCTTTCAGGTGAATATTAAAATGATTCGAATACTAGGAACATGACTGAAATATTTTAGTAATAATTTGTTCACTTCCTTTGTTCTTAAGCAAATGTCACCCTTACCAATAATTTTTGCAGTGCTTTGGTCTCCCATTCAAATATTACCAAAGTCACCAATTGAATAGGTAGTGAAGAATTCACCATGAGAGATAACATGAAAGGATTCTCCTGAATCAATCACCCAATCACTATCATCAATTACTAGATTGATAAAAATATTATTATAAACAAAATTTACCTAATTGTCATTGGATGCTACAACAACTCATTTCTTTTTTGTTATTTCTATATTTTTTTATCACTGGATTCTTTAGCTTGATCTTTATTAAAAAAATATACACTCGTTCCTTTTATGAATATCCTTTTAACAGTGGAAACACATGATACTTCTGGGCCATGATTGTAATCACCCTCCCGATCTGTCATTCCTCCTATTGCTAAAGCCTTTTGTTTGACTTCTTCCCTTCATTTGAATTTTTTTTTAAACATGAACTTCAAATTTATGAGACTTATTATGAGTTTTCATCTTTTTTATTTTTGCCTCTTCATTTAGGATACTATTCTTTACCATATACATGGTTAAGCTACCATTTGGAATGGAATTGTTTACGGAAATAACCAGAGTTTCCCAACTATTTGGTAAAGAACTAAGAAATAATAATGCTTGTAATTCATCATCAAGATTCATTTTCATAGTATTGAGTTGATTTATCAAACCTTGAAAATCACTTAGATGCTTCGTGATGCTTCTTCCATCATTGAACTTGAGATTCACGAGTCTTCTAATCAAAGAAGCTTTATTTTGTGATGTTGTCCGCTCGTACAAAGACTTCAACTTTTTCCAAAGCACATCTGCTTTTGTCTGCTTGGCAACATGATGAAACACACTTTGTTCTACCCATTATCAGATTATAACCATTGTCTTAAGATGCATCACCTCTCACAGTTTATCATTTTTATTATCGGGATTTGTTTCATCACTTTCAATGGGTTCATAAATATCTTTGGAATAAAGAATTTCTTCCATATATGGATTCCAAATTGAATAATTTGAAGTAATCAGATGTAGCATACCTCCGACGGATATATCATCCATTAAGATGAATGCCCAAAATAGAGCCTAACTGTGATACCAATTTTTTGTACTTAAAAACACTAAAATATAATTTTATAGCGGAAAAAAAAAGCTAACTAAGAGCAAAAGAACAGAACACCAAGATTTACGTGGAAAACCATTCAATGTGAAGGGAAATGCCACAGACGGCCTCGAGCAAAACTTCCACGATATAAATGATGGGATTACAAGACTATAACTTCTTACATTCACAAGTGTAAGGATATCTCTTTATCTATCTATTTAGGTCACTCAATATAAGTGTTATTTAGGTCACTCAATATAAGTGTTTCACAAATGTTTTTGATGATAAACTCCACAAATCATCTTCTTTTTATATGACTAAAAGGAAGGATCTAGATACACTAATTAATTAGAAGTCTAAGAGTCTCATTCAAAATTCAATATACATTCTTTTGTAGTTTCTTATTTGAAATGCCAATAACTCTTCTAGGATATTTTAATTCATTTCACTATCTAGTTATAATTGGGTTACCAATTAATTTTATCTTATAGGCCCGACATAGGGAGGTCGATATGCCAATAGATTTATCCATTAAAAACAGACAATCAGTCACATTTCTATGATCATCACTAACACTTACAAGTAGAAAAGGAAGACTATTTTTTAGTATTTTAACGAAAAATATTTATTTTTCAAACTGTAGTTTGGGAAAAAAAATCTAAACCTACAATTGGATTTGTTCTTTTTAAGACGAATAAAACTAGATCCATGGATGCTATTTTTTCGTGAGATCCAATAAGCATGGTCTCGGATATTTATCATCCAGTAGTACATATCTTGGATTTTTCTAGTTTCAGTATGTCTAGTCTCGCATCTATCCACTCCCATCATATCTGGTTTTGTATGATTTAGTAATGTTGGTTCTCGCATGGTTTAATAATACATGATCTCGAATGATTTAGTAATGTATGATCTCTCAACTTTATCATGTCTAGTCTCGCATGAAAGTTATGAATAATAAGCAAAACAAACAATCTTTAAGGCAGAATCAATCCGCACACCAATGGTGGAATTGTGGAATAGCATACTAATTATAGTTTTGATAATTCGTTACCTTTTAGTTAAATATTTTTATTATATATATATATATATATATTAAATGTATTTAATTTTATAAATTAATTGAAAATTATATATATTAAAATTGTTTAATCATAATTTTAACAGTTCATTAGTCCGAAACGCTAATTGGTCCGATTTTAAATTTCAGTTTGTTAAAGGTCTGATAACGTTAATCGGTTCCATATATATCTTATCAGACCCCTTTCGGACAGGTGATCTAGATAATAAGTCTGATAACAAGCCTATTATATTATATTATATTATAATATATATATATATTAAAAATTATTAGAATTTAACCAGTAAAAAGTGGTTGGGAAGCTTTAGAATTTTAGTTAATTGCACTTAGAGTTATTTTAAGGGTCATGTTAAATTTATCTAAATTTCATCTAACTTTACTAAAAATTCATATTTGACTCATGTTTGATTTATTTTATTACAAATTTATCTCAAATTTGATTTATTTACAAAACTTTTATTAACGAAAGAAAACACTAATTGTTTAGATACCCCACCCAACAACAAATACAGTATAAATAGCTAACCTCACCCAATTTTTTTTAATGTTTTCTTCAACTAATTTTCAACCTTTCAACTAATTTTTCAACATTTTAACTTATTATTCAACATTAAACTTGTTCTTCAAATTGATAAACTTGTTCTTAAAAATAAAACAAAAAATTCACTCAATTTGAATTTTTTTTTTAAAAACACAACAAAATATATGAATCAAATGGATGATGGGATTTCAGAGGAGGAGCTACGTTCACCTCAAGAGATGGTTACATTCACTGGAGAAGGTAAAACTTATTATATATAAAAAAAATCCGACGACGGTGCATCTACCCTACTGTTTAATACTTTCAGCACACCTGAACCAATGGTGCATGGTCTCACTACCACCGATCGTAACAGGTTGAACCATCAGTTCAAACCCTTAGTGTCACCAGTTAGAATGCAATTCGTTTTAGTAGTTGTTGATTAATGTTTATTTGTTACGTTTTGTTTACTTAGTTTGTTTTTTTTTACTTTTAAATTTGCATAATGAGGAGGCTACATATGGATATCTAGACGATTTCAAAGGATCCTCGTATATTGTTTGAATTCGAAATAAAAGATTGGTTTAATTTCAAATTATTGTTTTCTAATGTTTAATTTTTTAAACTCCCTAATATTTACGTAGCGTATTCATTTGAATTTTGCGAAAATTTGATAAACTCAAGTTCATGTTTTTTGTTTTGGCTTTGAACTGTTAATCGTCCATGGTGATCTCTCTAGAAATCTTTGGAGGAGGGTTTTTGTACAATACTATGTTTAGAGGGCTTTATTTTAGAGAGAGAGATAATCAATATAATGATTGCTTAATCATTGATCAATTACCCTTTTCTAAAAAAAAGTTATTTTATTATACAAATAGTAGGTCCCACAAGCTTAACAATTTCATAATTATGGTCCCATCCTCGAAGAACTACTAAGACTTCGCTGCGGAATCCCTTAATCAATTTTTATCCGATTCCCCACCGTCGGAGAAACCCCTTTGTCTGTTAAAGATAACGAGCTGATAGTTTATACTGAAATACTAGAATGGGGCCTTCGCTATCCACTTGATCCCTTCTTCGTCGAATATTTTTCAAAGATTGACCTATGTCCTACCCAAGGTGATCCCAAAATGTGGTTCACCTTAATGGCATGTATTATGACATCTAGAATCTCAGGAATCCCTTTCTCCTTAGATGAGCTGATTGGTCTTTCTGGGTAAGCAAAACATCCATACTTCCCTTTTTACTCTCTTACCTTTGGGCGCGGTCACAAAATGATAAAGAATTTTTTAAAAGGAGAAAAAAAATGGAAACAAAGTTTCCCCTTCTTCTCTGGTCTTTGGGCGAACGGGTCCGAATACACTTCAGTAACCCTCACAAACTCAAGTTAATATGAACCAACAAAGGTATGATCTTTCATTCATCGAAATTTTATTATTTTATTTATATAATAATTAACATATTTCGTTTATTAATAGCAATGAGGGGTATATCCAAGCCATATGCCAAACTTGTGCCTCATGCTAAACATGTTTTTTTTCAGAGTTAAGTTAATGGGCCAAAACTGCTTGGTTCAACAAGTTTCGACTTTGCTTCACCCCCACAAACCTTGCCAAAGGCCGTCTATGGAGACTTAAACTCTCAGAAAGGCTAACATTAGAGGAACTCATGGCTTCCCCTTCTAAACAAGAATTATTAGACAGGATGGACAAGAAAGATATGATCATTTACCTTCCAACGGGAAACAGGGCTAAAAGCCATTTTGATGAAGAATCAGATATTCCCTCGGAAATAGAAGAAATTTCTGAGAAAGTAACCCAAGATGCAAGCACAACTAAAATTTCAGAGACAAAAGATACTGGTACTATTGATAAAGTAAAAATGGTAGCTCCTCCCAAGCTTTCGGTTCAAACTTTTAAGCTTCCAGTTCAAACTTCACCCAAAAAAACGTGCAGAGAAAATTAAAGACTATTTCTGAGGAATTTCCAAAGGATTTTGTTAATGCCACTCCCCCGAAAATAAAGATAAATCTTTCAACCAAAAATTCTCTAGAAAAAGTTCTTTTTTTTCCAAGCTTAATCCACTTCCAATGCCCCATCTAAAAATTCAAAGTTCTCAAGTAGATGTTCAACCAACTGACTCCCCTCCCTTGGAAACCTTTGAGGAAGGGTCTCCCACAAGCTCCTTTGAGATTCCAATGACAGACGAATTTTATCTTTGCATCAGAGCTCTTCTTCACTCCTCTTTAACCAGTGGGAAATAGATGAAATATCTCAAAGATCGTAGGATTCATTATAAATCTGAACTTTCAAAGGTCGGATCACATCTTGACAAGCTTAAAAAGGAACACTCAACCCTTGAACAACAACCTGATGCTATCTTCGAAAAACTCCCAACAGAACAGTACATCATGCTCCTCGAAAAGTGTTGTTAGGGTGGAAATACACTTTACGCAGAGCAAAATGCAACAAAAGATAAACTCATCGCAGCTTATAAGGACTCTAACAGCTTAGCAACATATTGCTTCAACATATGCTTTAAGGATTTTGAAAGGATTGTAAAAGAAAAACAGCTCATATTGCCTAATGTTGAAAAAGAAAAAATCGATGATGTTGAAAACTATGCTGCTAAATGCGTGGATAAGTTGGATTCGAGGGATTCGATAGTTAGGTGTGCCTTAATCTAGGAAATTCATGCACGTTATCTTGAACTAAACTTAGGAAGTTTCGGGGAACATGTTCCAACCAAATGTTTCCCTCATGGTATAATGTTAAGCGGTAGTGAAAGTGAATTGAAATTGAAAGCGATAGGACATAATTTGATGACCATGACTCGTCTGAATCTACTGAGTAGCAATATAGATGTTATAGTTAAAAAAGTATTTTATAAAATTCAACTTTGTGAGATTTTTGTTGAAAGTCCTCATAGATTTCGAGGAAATTTGGTAAGAAAAGTCCTCCAGAAATGTTCGAGGCAATTTTGTAAGAAAAACTTCTAAATTTTCACAATGTTTTATCTTTTTTGTTTACTCCCTTGAATAATTCAAGCCATCCTTAATAATTGTACACCAACTTTTGTTAGGAATATAGTAATTGCAGACCAACTTTCGTCAAACATATAATCATTGTAGACCAACTTTCGTCGGATATATAATTGTTATACGCCAACTTTCGTCGAACATATAATCGTTGTAGACCAACTTTCGTCGGACATATAATCGTTGTAGACAAACTTTAGTTGGAAGACCTTTTAGGTCCAATAATCAAAATTTTACGACAAAATCCTTATATATATATATATATATATATATATATATATATATATATATATATATATATATATCGACTTAAAATGACACCTCATTAAAACCTTCCTATGCCTATCAAGGTAGAAAATAGCATGCCACCGATATTTTACAAAACAAAACATATATACATTTTTACATTTACTCCAAATACAATTTAAGATGCTCTATATTCCACGGATGTTTGAGATTTTTCCTTCTTTGTCTTTAATTTTGTATGTCCCAAACTTCACCTTGTTAGTTACTTCATAAAGGCATTCCCAGTTAGGACCTAACTTCCCAAGACGTTTCTCTTTGGTGTGAGGAAAAACGTTTCTCAATACTTTATCTCCCACTTTAAATTCTCTTTGTTTTACTCTGGAGGCATACCTGCTTCTCATCAATGTTTGATAGTGTAACGCTTTAACTTGTGCTTCCCTTCTTTTCTCTTCAATCAATAGAGCTCAACCGCTCAGCTTATATCATTGGGCTCCTCAGAATATGTTATAACTCGATAGGATGGAAATACTGCCTCTGATGATATTATAGCGTCCGTCGCATAAACTAATGAAAATGGAGACTCAGACGTCGTTATTCGAGGAGTTGTTCGGTATGACCAAAGAACTTTTTGTAGATAATCAGGCCACTTCCCAGCTTTTCCCTCTAGTTTTTTTCAATCCATCAAGAATTGTTCGATTAGTAATTTCTACTTGCCCATTCGCCTGTGGATGAAAAGGAGTAGAGAAACACTGATGTATCCCCCTCAAACTACAAAAACTCGTTAACTCTTTGTTGTCAAATTGAGGCCCATTATCTGTAGTGATTTTCATTCGGACCCCAAAAGGCAACAAATATTTGCCGTAATTAACCTGATCACATCTTTAGCCTTTGTTCCTGCTAATGGTCTGCCTCTACCCATTTTGAAAAATAATCCACTGCAACTATTATTGTCTCTCGCCCCCGAAAGCCATTAGAAGAGGACCCACCAGGTTAATACCCTATCGGGCAAATGGCAATGCCTCTGATATGATTTCAAGGGGAACTCATGGTTTATGAATTATATTCGTATATATTTGACATGTATCATATTTTAAACCAAATCCTTTGCATCAAATGATACTGTGGGCCAATAATACCCTTCTAAAAATACTCTTCTAATCAATGAGTTATACCCGCAGTGTGCAAATCCTTCCCCATCATGAAGTTCTGATAATATCATTTGTGACTCATTTCTTCCCAAACACCAAAGCAAACCTAGTATAAGTGTTTTTATATAGTACACCCCCAAAACAATGTACCCGTGAGATTTAACTAAAAAAATTAAGATTTTATTATGCCTTGCCTCCAGTCTTTACTTTTGCAGCGAAGTGTTTAGCTACCTTCACTGATGATTCCGACTATCTGCTCCGGATGTTTAATGATTGATGGGTTTTCGAATGTAATAATCCATGGGTATTTTTCAGAATATTAAATAGTAGCAAAGAATATCCACTGAATTTTCCTCTCTTCGAACATGTAAATAGCTTATCTTCTCGAAAATTAGAGATAAATCTTTTAATGCTTTCAAGTATTTTACCAAATGATCCTTGCGAGCCTAGAATTTTCTAGATGCATGATTAATGAGCAATTGTGAATCGCTGATTAATTTAATTTTTTTAGCCCCCCAAATTTGCGCAAGCCTTAACCCGGCTAAAACTGCTTCATATTCCGCTTCATTATTTGTTGTTTTAAATCTAAAATGAAAGGCTTCAAACATTGTTATTCCTTCTGGTGAAATCAACTGAATCCCAGCTCCGTTTCCAGATGTACTCGACCCTTCATCAGTTCGAATTATCCATTCAGCCCCGAAATTATCCTTGTCCACGTCCATTTCCGATCGATCAGAATGAAACTCCACTAAAACATCTCTTAGAGCTTGAGCTTTAATCGCAGTCCTTGGTTCAAATTCGTTATCAAAATCTCCCAATTCAACTGATCATTTTTTCATTCTCCCTGAAATATCTGGTCTCTGAAGCATATATTTTAGTATAAAAGATGTTCGAACTGTAATATAATGAGCCTAGAAATATGGCCGTTTTTTTAGGAGCGATTACCAATGAAAGAGCCAACTTTTCTAATTTCAAATATCGTTTTTCTGCATCTAATAAACTCTTGCTAATGTAATACACCGGTTTTGGGACATTTTCCTCCTCCCAAATTAATACAGAACTTACGGCATAATCTGAAACAACCAAGTAAACAAACAATCTCTCTCCTAACAAAGGTTTAGTGAAAATTTATGGAAATAAAAATGCTCTTTAATCTGGTGAAAATTCTCCGAACATTTTGTAGTCCAATTAAAACAATTTGCATTTCTTAACACTTGGAAAAAAAGGAGTATATTTATCCGATGAGCGTGATATAAATCTATTTAAAGCTTTCAATCTTCCCATCAATATCTGAACTTCCTTAATATAATGAAGAGGAGTCATAGATGTAAGTGCCTTCAGTTGTATTGGGTATGCTTCAATCCTTTTTTCGCTGACTATGTACACGAGGAATTTTCCTGAACCGACTCCAAATGTACACTTTTCCAGGTTAATTTTAAATTTACCATTTTCAAATTAGAAAGGTTTCCTCTAAATCAGTAAAATTATTCTCGTTGTTCGAACTCTTAACCATCATATCGTCGATATATACTTCTACGTTTCTCCCAATTTGCGATTCGAAGGCCTTATTCACTATACGCTGATAAGTTTCCCTGCATTTTTAAACCAACTGGCATCACTTTATAACAATATAAACCTCTTTCAGTCCGGACGTTAAATCCACCAACTGATCAATCCGTAGGATTGGGAAGGGATCTTTTGGGAAAGCTTTATTCGAGTCTGTGAAGTCTACACACATTCGGCATTTATCGTTTTTCTTTTTAACCAGAACTGGATTTGAAGCCCACTGCAGATAACGAGACTCTCGTAAATGTCCAACTCTGGTTAAACGCTCTACCTCCGCAATTATCGCCTCAGATTTTGCATGGGAGAAATGTTTTCTTTTATGAATTATTGATCTTACATTATTCTTAACTGACAGCTTATGAAAAATAATTTTTGAGGGAACACTAGTTACAATTTTTAGAACGCCAAGCGAATAAATCCAACTTTGACGAAAAAAATCCAATCATCATTTTCTTTAAATCCGGGGACAACTTTGTTCCAATTTTTACATATTTTCCATCTGAAAATGTATGATCTTCGTAATATTCATCAGAAACCAAAAAACTGGAGGACTCCATTGGATCATCAAAGGGGGTTGGCTGAGAGGAAGTCCCTACTAGCTGATATGCTTTATTTGACTTATTTTTTCGAATTTGCTTGAAAGACAACTCAATTTGATAGCACTCTCTCGCCATTTTGTGGTTGCTTCTAATTTTTCTCACATTATTCCCCATAATATATTTTAGACATTGATGTACCGTGGAAGTAATAGCGTGTATTTTCGACAACCATAACCTTCCAAAAATAGCGTTATAAGAAGTTGGTGCATCTACAACAATGAATAAGATTTCGACCTCCTTTTTGAAAGGTCCTCAGCATAATTCCATTACACTTTCAAATTCACCCACTACTTCATCAGTTTCTCATGTGAAACCCATAATCATTCTATCAGATCGTCGAATAACAGGTGGGTCGACAATCTTCTTGTAAGTACTCACAAATAAAATGTTAGTAGAACTTCCTGTATCTATTAATACCCTCTGTATATGATCAACAACAATCCGAGATGCAATTACACCTCATGTGGGCGTGCTACATTTCTCATATCATCGTCCTCGAAATATATTATTAGAGAAGGAGTTTGATATTGAATTCAGTGACAAAGAGTCTCTCGACTTTCAAAAGTCCGCTGGTAGTCCATGAACTATCCAGTTTGGTGACATATAGTCCCTATTATTTCAAAAGTCCGTTGTTAGTCCATGGACTATCTATTTTGGATAAAGTTAGTCCTTTACGCATGTTTATTGAGGGAACTAAGTTTATCAAAAATTGATATTCAAAGGACTAACTTTATCGATAATGAATAGTTGATGGACTATATGTCACAAAAATTGATATTCAACGCACAGAGGAGGCTACCTTTATCCAAATTAGATAGTTCATGGACTAGAAGCGAACTTTTGAAAGTCCATGAACTATCTGTCATTAAATTCATAGTCCATAGACGATTTACCAATTCAAACATTTTGTTTTAACTTATACGAACATTTTTATTAATTAAAGTTCAAGTTGGTTGCTATATATATATATATATATATATATATATATATATATATATATATATATATATATATATATATATATACCCAATAAGATTTTATTAATAAAGATTTGAATTTAATTTTTTAACTAATCTCAACATTTATGTGTAATGTTGATTTTTTATGAGATTTTATAAAATTAAAATTTAGATTTAAAAAACTGAAAGTTTAAATACAATTATTATTTTATATACTATATATATATATAATTAGTTACTTACTATATATATTTATTGATTTTTTTAAATATAAATTTTTGTAGCTTATATTGTGTGTATTTATTGAAATTTTATGAGATTTACAAAAATAAAATTTGGTTATTAAAAAATTTGTAATGAACAAGTTTTTTATTAATTTAAGTTTAAATATAATACGTTTTCATTAATTTAAATTTAAATATAATACGTTTTTATTATGTTTAATGTCCTAATATAAACTTTCTCGAATACAAGACAAAACAATTAAAAAAAATCACATTAAATAAATTCTAAATACATAATTGTCAGAAAATAAATACATGAATATTAAAAAAAATTAAAAAAAAATTAAAAATATATATGCGTGTGTAAAGATTTGATCTTTATCTGAGGCAATGAATCAAAATATAATAAAAACAAAAAAAAACTGAAATAAACACGAAAAAACAATTATTAGTAACTAAATTATACAACAAACAAATACTAAAAACTAAATAAACAGAAAAAAACGAGATTCATAGATTGGACAAGGAAAGAAAACCGCAAAACTTTCGAAACAAAAACCCACAAAAAAATCAGTCGTGCACCATAGCTGCATCAGTTACCATCGGTACGTACCGATGATGTGGTTCATCTTCCTGAGGAAGATGAACACTACATCTTAAAATTCTAACCCGAGCTACATTTAAATCTTCAAAATGAACCCCAAACCATAAATCCTAACATTACCTATCAATTTTACGAAAAATGGTTCAAGTTAAAAGCGTATACTAAATTGTCACTCAAAATAACTGAAACCGATGATGTTGGTATTAGAAAAAACTGATAGAATCTTAGACCATATAATGATATTTGTACAACGGTAACATTGACATATGGATTTGGACGATGCGTGAATTATAAAAACTGAAAAAGATTTCGTAAAATAAGGTAAGAGTACATTCCGACATGGATTAAAAGGTCGCAAAAGCTTCCAAACATATAATTTATATTACTAATTTGTCCGGTTAAAAAAATATAAATGTATATTATATAATAAATGTTAATAAATATGAATATAAATATAAATTATGTAATGAGTGGTTGCCACATATAACGAGATACGTATTCTTAATCTCTATTATTTAGGATTCATAATCACTCTAAATAGAATTGTAGCCATTATTGTTCGAGGAGGGTTGAAAGCTTGATTAAATAAAATACATTAATATTCTGTCTTTATAATATTTTTATATTTATCGAGATTTCGTCTATTGGATTTATTTGTGCTAGTTTTTTTTAATGAGGACTTATATTGAAATTAAAAGAAAATTCAAGTCTTATTAGGTAATATTACAAAAATTTGGAAAAAAACCAGAAGCCATCATCTTCTTCTCCTCTACCAAGTCTAACCAAACGGCCCCAAATCAACGATAAATCTTAATTTTGAAAACGCAAGTACCCCAAATTGAGGTTTTTCAACAACACAATTGCTTTTAATTTCGGGGGAGCATCATCACCGTCAAAATCAACATTCGCTTGAACCCTTAAAGCCTCCTTAGCAATCCAATCAGCCCCTAGATTTTGCTCTCGATAGACATCCTTAACCACCATATCAGACCTGATTAACTTCCTACAACAGCTTAACAAAGGCTCAAGATACCAAACCGAGCTTCCATAGAGTAACAGATTAACCAAAATCATCGAATCAACCTCCACATCCACTTTGTTCAGACCCAGAGTTCTACACAGCCTCAAACCATCGAACAGAGCACGACACTCTGCTATTAATGGAGAAGATTTGTCGTATAACCTTCCAATGCCAATGATCATACTCCCATTGCTACTTCTGATTAAAGCACCACCTCCAGATTCGTGACTGAAGGTACACGCTCCATCTATATTGGTTTTGTATCTGCCCTGCTTAGGATTCTTCCACTTCAAAAACAGTGGCTTACTCATTGTTTTAATCTGTTGCACACAACCAAGCTTTGTAGCTTCTTTATCATAACCTCCCCAGTGCTTCTTGTTTAGAATCTTTGCTTGATCAAGACTGGTTAGAATGTAGATAATGTGTCTAATGATTGTAGCAGAACTAGTAGTTTCATTGTTAATCTTCTTTTTATTACGAGCTGACCAAACAGACCAAACCAATATTGCAGGCAGAATGGTGAAAATATCACAACTTCTTTTAGCAGCCCAGTACAACTTCATGATGATATGCGATAACGTCATATAAGGCTGAATCTGAACATTGAAAATAAGACTGAAGTGCAGCCAGACAGACCAAACTTGCGAGCACTGGACCACAGCATGGTAAGTAGATTCTGTATTATTGCAGTGAACACATTTAGAAGCTAGCTGAAAGCCCTTAGATTGCATCACAGCATCAGTAGGTAGCCAATTATGCAAGGCTCTCCATAATAAGAACGAGCACTTCTTAGGAGTAATAGCATTCCATGTCTTAGCATATATTCTTGATACATTACCCTTGCATCTGATGTGATTCCAAGTATCTTTGATACTAAATGATCCATCCTTTGATAAAGACCAATGCAAAGCATCTTTTTTATCTAAGAGACGAATCTCTCTTATCTTATTGATCTCTGTAGTAGTGACTCTAGTGCTAAGCCTCCCCCAATCCCAGGAATCATTCAGCCAAAAATCCTTGACATAATCATTAACAGTGTCCCAAAGAGTCCTTCTGTCATTATCATTAAACACTTTGATGAAAGGCCTATCAGAACACCATATCTCGTACCAAAAACTCATGTTTCCATGACCAGGAAGCCAAAAAAGATAGTCTTCAGCCTTATCTCTAGCCATAATAATACGAGACCAATATTTAGACCTTCTGTTAGGAGAAATAGCTAAAGTAGGATGAATGGTACCCCTACAATAAACTGAAAGCATGAATTTAGCCCAAAGAGACTGCTGCATTCTAAAGTTAAACCATAATTTCATTGCATAGACATTCTGCACATCTTTAAGCCTTTTAAGATTAAGACCACCTTCGTTTAAAGGCTTGCATAACTTCTCCCATCTAGCCCAACTAATGGCTCTCTTGTCCTCTTTGCTTCCCCACAAGAACTTACTAAACAAGATCTCCAGCCTACTGATAATACCAACAGGCAGATTTGAATGCTGCAAGGAATAATTAGGAAAGGCAACAAGAACAGTCTGAATTAACAACAAACGGCCAGCAAATGAAAGGTGCAACCTGTCCCAGTCCATAATTCTACATCTAACTTTGTAAATCAAATCTTCAAAGTGAACAATTCTTGAATTTATAGCAATTGTAGAGCCAAGATACCTGAAAGACAAATGTGTATGACTGATATTCCATATATTTTCAATAATAGTAATCTGCTGAGGAAGCATCTTGTTAGAAACAATAAGCTTGGATTTAGTTGTATTAATTTCTTGACCAGACACAGACTGATAATGATCCAAAGCAGTTTTAATAGCAATCATTGAATCAGCATCACCATTTGCAAAGACCATGAAATCATCAGCGAAAGCAAGACAAGCAATGTTCTGATTGCTTCTAGACTTGTATCTAAACCTGGCATTATTATCAGATATCTGCTTTATCCTCCTTATCAAGTACTTTTCAGCCAAAATAAAAAGACTCGGGGAAAGAGGATCCCCTTGTCTTAGGCCATGGGAATTAGCAAAGTAGTCAGTCAACTCCCCATTAACCAAAACAGAAGACCAGACCTTGCTAATGCAATTACCAATAAGAGCAGAAACGTTAGTGTTAAAACCAAATAACTTTAAAATGCTAAAGAGAAACTCATGATTCAGCTTATCAAAAGCTTTAGTCATGTCAGTCTTGATGACAACATTCCCCATTTTTCTGTTGATATTAATGTCGAAACAAAGCTCATGAGCCATAAGAATAGAGTCCTGAATACATCTTCCCTTCACAAACCCACCATGCTCTTCAGATATAAGCTTAGGCAGGAAATTCGTAAGCCTGTTGTTGATCAATTTCCCCACAATCTTCGAGAACACAGTGGTTAAACTGATAGGACGAAAATCTCTCCACTTGTTAGGATTATCAATCTTAGGAATCAAGCAAATCGTTGTAGCCTTCACACCCTTAGGCAGATCAAATCCTTTAAAGAAGCCCTTAACAGCATTACACAGATCATTTCCAACAATTCTCCAACACATCCTATAAAACTCACCATTGAAGCCATCAGGACCAGCAACAGATTCAGACTTTAAAGACTTAATAACCCCATATATCTCCTCATTTTCAGTAATACAAGAAATGCTAGTGTTATCCTCCTCATTAACCAAAGAAGGAATAACATCCATAAGAACCAGATCAGTCTCAACTCTATTAGTAGGAGCAAGCAATGATTTGAAATAATCAACAGCTGAATTACCAATGTCCTCCTTAGTGGTTAACCAATGATCATCCACTTTAATTCTATCAACCCTATTCCTCTTGTGTCTCTTCTTCACAAAACTATGAAAGGCAGAAGTATTCTTATCAGAATCTTTCAACCAAGAAGCATGAGCTTTCTGTCTCCAAAATATTTCTTCTATATCCAAGAGCAACAAATGATTCTGCCTAGCCTCCTCCAAAGCAGACTTGTTAACCTAATCATACTGATTTTGAAGCATGATTTCTCTGATGTTTATGACCTCCTCAGACTGCTTAATAGAATCAAAAATATTCCCAAAAGTATTCTTGTTCCAAACCTTTAACTCAACTTTCAATCTTTGATGCTTAAGCCAGAAAAACATTATAGGATTTCTCACATCACCATTAACATCAACAGACCAACTCTCTTTCACCATTTCCAGAAAATCAGGATGAGTAACCCACATATTCAAGAACTTAAACGAAGATTTAGCTCTTACAACATTAGAGGAAACTTTAATAACAATTGGACAATGATCAGAACAATTTCGAGCAAGATGATAGACATCACTGCCATCAAAGAAATCCAACCAAGACGAGCTATACAAAACTCGATCAAGCCTCCTCCATTTATGCCCATTAGACCAAGTATAGGGAAAACAAGTATAACCAGCATCTATAAGACCACAGTCCATAATAAGGCTATTAAAATCATCCATTCCCTTTTGATTAACAGTAGAACAAGCAAGCTGCTCCTGAATACTAGAAATAGTATTAAAATCCCCAAACATAATCCACTCATGAGAAAGAACCTCAAGACTTCTTATAGAATACCAAAGAAAGAGCCTCTGATCTCTTTTACACTTTTCATAAACAATAGAGACATGAAACTCTTTATTCATAACAGAATGAGCCACTTTAAGATGAAGCAGTTGCTCACTGTCAAAAACCACTTCAACTTTGTAATCATGGCGCCAAAACACACAAATTTTATTATTCACATTACTACTACAACCACTTAACTTCAATTTCTTAGCCACCACATTCAACTTATCAACCTTAACAAAAGGCTCTTGAACAACAACAAAACTAGCCTTTAAAGAAAACACCATAGAATTTAACCTCTGGATGGTTTCTCTATTAGCAAGCCCTCTTGCATTCCAATTCAACATAGTAATGGTCATTGATCAGATTAAGGTTTGTGGGCTCTTTTGAGCTTTATAATTTTAGAAGAAACAGGACCCTTTGAGCCCCACATCTTTGACACCTTCTTAGGCTTCTGAATGTCTTGCTTTTTTAATCTACATTTCTCCAACCTTTCCTTCACCAGAGAATTAGTAAGACTACCAACATGTTTTGGAGAAGCTTGAATATCCTCACTCAGAACATCAAACATATTCCTCCTTTCCAATGTCTTCAAAGCATCAATCATTTCTGCTTCATTAACAGGATTGCTTAAAACACAATTCTCCACAGCTTTAACCATTGGAAGAGATCAACTATCAGATTCCAAATTATCTTGCAAAGAGTTGTCTAACACCTTATCAACCACAATTGACTTTAAATGACGACCAGTAACCTTTCCCTCAACAGCACCAGAATGAGCCCCTTGATCACAAATATCATTTATATCTTGAGAATTCTTATATTCACTAACCTCATTAGGGAGACGAGAACAAGAAACCCCGATCAGACACACCATCTTGACCAGACCTATTATCTTGATCATTCCCTAAGTTCTTTGCTTCAAACAAGAACTTCTTACAGTTATCACTCGAATGACCAATATGAGCACAATGACTACAATAAAGAGGAATGTTATCATATACAAGATCGATCCACTAACTGTCACCCTCACCAAATTTCAGCTGAACTTTATGAATTAACGGTTTTGATATATCTACTTCAACCCAAAATCGACAACAGTTTTGCCTAGCCCTGTTTACCGAAGGCACCCAGACTTTCAACAGAGTTCCCAAGACCTTTGCTATTTCACTAATCGTAGATTTGTTGAATAAGAATTCCGGCAAGCTTGGCAGAGACACCCAGACCAGCGTAAACAGACAATCCAGATTCAGATCAAAACCCGGTGTCCATTTTAACAACCGAAGAGTTTTGCTACCCAAGACCCATACATTCCTCGACCAAAGATTCTTGAAGTCCTCAATCTCATTAAATTCTACAAAGATGTGTCTGTAATCCCAGACAGAAACACTATAACTGCCGGCGAAGTTAAATTTCGATAAAAAACTTCTGAAAGTCTCCATAGAAGGCTTTCCAGTGACAAATTTTGTGATTAATGTGTGCTTAGACATCTTAATTAATTTCTCCTTATCCTCAAAATCAAATGTAATAATCGGAAACTCATTCAACATAGAGACAATAACATTCGAGTGCTCGAACTCTGTTTTCTTGACTTTTAGCAGATCTGCATAAGAACCCTTCTGCAAATCCTCAGTGTCTTTCCCTTTACTTCTCTCCTAAAAAATCGGATTAGATATTATTGTACAATCCTTCCCAAAGATCTTTGATTCCACCATACCCTTCTTGTTTTCCAACTCCTCTGTCTGAGACTGAGCCGAGTTCCTTAGTAAAGGAAATTCCTCAATTGAAGCGTTTACAGGTTTAATAGACATTATCTTAAACAATACACAGGATAATTCTGGAGAAGATTGAATGATTCAATGATTGAATCAAAATTTCAAAAAAATCGGCTCTGTTCTTGGTCAAGAACAGAGCTTTCTCCAAGAAACCATCTTCCGAGAAAAGCCTTATAGAAGATTCTAACCAACATCTAATGTATGATTGCTATGTGGTGGTGGAGGAGGACGTTCTTCTTTCTTCTTCACCACGGCGGAGGAGAAGAAAGAGGTGCCGAACTTTATTTCGCCGAAAAACTTAGAAAAAAATTATAAAAACATTTTTAAGTGGAGATGCGGGGGATCGATTTATTCGTGCTAGTTAATTTGTTATTCTATTATATTTTTTTTTTATATTTATTGAGATTTTGTCTATTAAATTTATTCGTGCTAGTTAATTTGTTGTTCAATACTAAAACAACTCAATGATTTCAAAAAAAATCAAAATTAATTTTCAGTGATAATCATATGAGTTTCATCTATGTTAAAGGGAGTGGAGTTAAATTATATTTTTTAAATAAATAATTCAGCCAACTGTTGTAAAAGTAATTAAATTTAAAATTTAACTTTATTTAAGGAAGATAAAATTAATTAAAATAATAACATAATTATAAACTAAAATTACTATAGGATATTCGGAATCCGAAATAAATTTAAAAGGAAAGAAAAAAAATCCACAAACATCATTTTTTTTAGAGAACCGGAGCCGTTACTCAGAGTGCAATGAGCGCATAAGGTAAATCTTCAATCCGACACAATAACTTCCAATGGAGTCGAGTTGGTTGAGTAAGGTATGCTTGTTATCAAAGGTCATGAATTTGAGTCCTCTATGTACGCTTTCTCGGCTGAGCCAGACACCTTGTGGTTTACCTTTTGTCATTAGTTTGCAGACTATTGCCTCAGACCGAAGGTTTAACTTGTGCGCAGTCAACTTGTGTGGTTTACCTTCTGTCATTAGTTTGCAGGTTATTGCGTCAGACTGATGGTTTAACTTGTGCGCATTCATTGCACTGACTCAGCGACTGCAGGGATCCTCTGATAAAAAAACAATAGCTCTTTTAGTTTAGTTGAGTAAATTGAGTATACAACTCCAAGCCCATGAGAAGATGACTCAATTGGTCCAGCTTAATTAGTAACCTTTTATAACAAAATCAGACGGAATAGGCCCAACTTAATTGTATATAACCTTGGAGCCCGAGCCCGTCTTGATAACGAACCCTAACTCCACTTCTCTGCCAAGGGACCTCTCTATTCGCTTCAACAAACGATCACGATGACAACTACAAAGGTAAAGGATTTACCTTTTGACATCATATGCCAGATCTTATATCAACTGCCTGTTAAATCTCTTCTCTGTTTCCGATGCGTATCCAAATTATATCGAGAAACAATCGACGATCCGAAGTTCATTAGAACCCATCACGCTCGAGTGAGTAGTAGTTTATCATTTGGCTTTGGCTATAAGTTCTCAAGTATCTTTCAAATCGAAGGGAATGAGATCGTGCAGTCTCATAGCTACAGACAGTCTCAATTTCTTTGTTCGAGTAATGGCTTCTTTCTTCTTCTTCGAGATGGCAACATTTGTTTGTGTAATCCTTCAAGACGAGAATCTATAGTCCTGTCTTCCGCTCCCGTTGATATAAAGAACACATTCTTAGGGTTTTTTACGTTGAAATTTGGAAAGACAATGGAGGAGTACACAATTGTCTACGTTTTGAATGAATATAGGAAAGATACAGAAGCTCTAATTTACAGCTCCAAAACTAAAGCATGGAGAAAGGCAGCCCGTAAACCTCCTTCTATATGTCATGGCCGTATTCGTGACCGTTATAGTACTGATAGAGGTAGATGGGTGGTATCAGAGATTGTAAATGAAGATAGCGTTGATTATCGAGCTTGTTATTATGTGAGTTCATGAGACTTGTTCAAAGGAAAAGTTGGTTTGAATGTTATAAGCTGCAAAGAAACACTCATATCTCCCAAACACTTTTAGGTCAGTTTACTTGTTTTTGGTTTTTTTGGTTGCCTGAATCTTTAGGTGCAAAGAAACACTTTGTTTTTATGTTTTCATTTATTATTTTAGCCAATTATATTGCTTGATATAGTTCTTCTTACAATTGCTAATTCTATTTGTTGATATAATTCTTACTTCTTACAATTGCTAATTCAATTTGTACTTACATGATGTTGCTCTTGAGTTTATATGCATCATCGGAATTCGTCATGTGTATCAAAAATATTACTTATGTTTTTTTAACCAAAACGATCATTTTCGTTGATTGTTTTTGCACCGGTAGTCATTCGGATGACTACGGATGCAAAACAAAACAAACAAAAGTGAATATATATACAAAACGAACCCAACAAAAAAGATGATTGTTTTGATAAAAAAAAAATCAAAAACATTTTTGATAGACATGACAAACTCCAGTGACTATATGTAGTGACATTTTTTTATAGACATGAAGAATTCCAGTGACTAACTAGAGTTCTTAGTTGCCGTATGTATATATTTGGTGGCTCGCAAACAAAATGACTAGCGATGTTATGCAAACAAAATGACTAGCCACGTTATTTAGCCTTCATTTTTAATACTAAGGTCTATATCAGTCAAGACAACAAGCTCTTTGGTATATTCCATACGTTTCTTAGCATCTTTTAAGAATTATAAGAAAAAAATGGTTTCAAAATGGTGTCCGCCGAAAATCCAGTCAGTACTGTTGAGGACATTGCTGATGTCAGGCTCAGGTATATTTAGGCTTGAAGCTTTTGGGAACTGAGGAACTGAGGAAGGATATACAGCTGCAATGGTGGTAAGTTGTTTGGTTTCTAAATAATTGAACTTTTTATGGACTATAATTTTTGTAGCCAGATTTTTAGTGGAACTTTTATCTTTTGCTTAAAAGCACAAATGTTTTTTCAATTATTTGGGGTTAGAGTCTGTGAAGGCCCATCGAAATCCGGATTTTTTTGTAGAGAAAGTAGAAAAGAGGTTAAGCTTAAGCAAAAGAGCCTAAGATTGAAGCTGGGTGTCCTCTTTTACAAGTAGAGGTAGTCTTAATGTAAATCCTAAACATTGCATTCTCATCCGAAAACCGATAAATAATTTCACGAAGTAGCAGTTGTGAACATGGATGGCAATCAGTATGAATATGCGTGGATATTGTTATATTGGTAACTGATTCGTTTTTATTTTTTAAATTTGTTTGGGTAAAAAAAATACCGTGTCCAAATTAGTCGAACATTCGGGGTGTTTGTTATCAAGAATTAGATGATGATGGCTTTGAAAAGATCTCAAGGGTATCTCCGCCAAGTAAGCGTGGGAGAAATCACAAATTTCATATAAAGGATTCGAAAATGTAAAATATGAACATCTCCAAATGTTAAGAGGTGAATTCGAATTCTTACACGTGAAAGAATCCGAGTCTATTTTGGAATGTTTGTTCCGAGCAATTCCTCAAAATAGAAATCAAGGACATGCAAGTTAAGGGGATTATAGAAACCGAGGCAGAGTTAGAGGCCGCAGACGAGGTGGTAATCATAATCGTGGACGTGGTTGAAATCATAACAACAGTAATTCCAACTACAACTACGAGAAAGCTCAACCCGAGATCGTTGAAGAATGAAACTGAATTCGAGGTACGATAAATCTCAAATCCAATGTTATAAATGTCAAAGGTTTGGACAATATGTTTCAGAATGCAGAGGTCCCAACAATAGAGTTGAGGAGAGGGCCAAATATGTGGAGAAAAAGATGGAAACAAAAGATATGATGCTACTCATATACAAAAACACTAATGAAGGTCAAATGAACACTTGGTATCTTGACACCAATGCAAACAACTATTTGTGTGAAAACAAAGCATATCTGTAAAGTTCAGTGAAACAATGAGTGTAAGTGCCTCTTTTGAAGATGATACCAAAAGACCGGTGAAAGAAAAAGGAAATATCCTTACTTTTGCAAAAGATGGTAGTCACCAAATAATTTCAAATCTCTGTTACGTACCTAGTATGAAAAACAACATCTTGAGCTTGAGACAACTTCTTGGAAAATAGCTATGATATTCACATGATAAATTATAGTATTTTTATGAGAGATGACAAATGAGATTTAATTGCTAAAGTTCAAATGTCAAAGAATAGAATGTTTTCTTTGAATATTCAAAATGATGTTGCAAAGTGTCTTAAAGCTTGTTACAAAGATTCATCATGGCTATGCCATATTCGATTTGGCCATTTTAACTTTACAAGTTTAAAGTTATTGTCTAAGAAGGAAATGGTGAGTGAGTTACCTTGGATCCATCATCCTGGTCAACTACGTGAAAGATGTTTACTTGGGAAGCAATACCAAAAGTGCTTTCCAAATGGGTCAAATCAAGAGCCAAAAAGCCTCTCAAGCTTATCTATACTGATGTGTGTGGTCCAATCAAGCCGAGCTCTCTAGGTAAAAGTAACTACTTCATTCTTTTCATTGATAATTTTCAAAAAAAACTTGGATATATTTCTTGAAACAGAAATCCAAAGTCTTTGGAATATTTAAGAAGTTCAAAGCAGTTGTGGAAAAAAAAGCATATATATGATTAAAGCCATAAGATCTTACCTATTAGGGTAGTTTACATCCAATGAATTCAAAGAGTTTTGTGAAGCACATGGAATTCTTCGTCGCTTGATAATTCCTAGATCCCTTCAACAAAACGGTGTGATAGAAAGGAAGAACAGAACAATCTTTGATATGGCACGAAGCATGCTAAAACAAAAACTACCTAACGATTTTTGGGCAATAGTGGCATGCGCGGTCTACTTGTCCAACCAATATCCAACAAAATGTGTTTAGGGAAAGACACCACAAGAAGCGTGGAATGGAAGGAAACCCAAAATTTCTGACCTGAGAGTATTTGGAAGCGTAGTTCATGTCCATGTACCAGACGAACAACGAACCAATCTGGATGATAAATGTAAAAATTTTATCTTCATCGGTTACAATTCAAGTTCCAAAGGCTATAAGATATGCAACCCAAATAATAAGAAGGTTGTGATAAGTCGAGACGTGATAGTTGATAAAAAAGGCCAATGTAAGTTTGGGTTTCATACAAATGAGTTTATGTTTTCCCCAAATTGAAAAAGATTAGCAGACTCTGAATGAGCAATCAGAAGATTTCACAACCAACATGCTTACCAATATCAACTACTCATGAAGACTCACTACATTTATCACCACCATGTGGTATTCAAAGTGAGAGAGTTACGGAACGTATAAGAAGCCTTAGTGAAGTTAAACCGGATGTAAAGTCAGCATTTCTACATGGTGTCATTGAATAAGAAGTCCACACTCAACAACCGTAAGGCTATGAAGTTAAAGGTCACAAAGATAAGGTATTAAAGCTAAATAAGGCTCTTTACGTGCTAAAACAAGCACCAAGGACATGGATCAGTAGAATCGACAACTATTTCCGGGAGAATGACTTTAACAAATGTCCCTATGAGCATACTTTATACCAAGATCAAATATGGAAATATTTTGATTGTGTGCCTCTACTTGGACAATGTGATCTTCACCGGAAGCGCCCAAGTATGTTCAATAAATTCAAGTAAGCGATGACGAAGGAATTCAATATGAAAGACTTGGGGCTCATGGCATACTACCTTGGCATTGAAGTTAAGCAGCAAAAAGGTGGAATTTTTATCTTACAAGAAAGCTATGCAAATGATATCCTTAAGAAGTTTAAGATGGAGAATTGTAACCTGAAAAGCACACCCATGGAGTTCGGAGTCAAAATATCTTAACATGAAGAATGCAAAAGTGTATCCGATATTATTCAAAAGTTCGGTGGAAGTCTACACTATCTAACTTGACCAAGACCGGATATTCTTCATGCAGTTGGATTGGTTAGCCGTTATAAGGAATCTCTAACGACTCATTTTCAAGGCTTCAAAAAGAATCCTTCGCTATCTGAAATGTACAATTGGTTTTGGCTTACTATATTCAATTTCTAATGATTACAAGCTTGTTAGGTATAACGATACTGATTGGGGTGGTGATATAAAAATCGAAGGAATACTACTGGATTTGTATTTTTCATTTCAAATATTGCAATTACATGGATGCCAAGGAAGCAACCAATTGTTACATTGTCCACTTATAAAGCGGAATATGTTGGTGCTACTACATGTGTTAGTCATGAAATTTGGCTTAGAAATCTACTGAAGGAGATAAACCTAACACAAAATGAGCCAACTAAGGTGTATGTCGATAATAAGTAAGCCATCGCCTTAGCCAAGAATCCAGTATTCCATGATCAAAGCAAGCATATCGATGTTTGCTACCACTACATAGGGGAGTGTATATTAAGAAAGGATGTGCTTGTTGAATATGTGAACACACAAAATCAAGTTGTCGATATTTTCACCAAACCACTGAAAAGCAAAGACTTCAAACGATTAAAGAAAGTACTATGGGCCACGGGATCAAGTTTAAAAGGAAGTGTTGGATCATACACTTCAAATTAAAAGGTTCAACAAACTCAATAAGGCCCATCAATAAAACATATTTTTGAAACAATTAGATATTAATTTATTTTATAGTGGAGGTTGTGTGTAAAACCATCTTTAGATTGAGCGTAAGAAACTATTATCTTGAGTGTAGTCTTGTGATTGAGTGCTTATTTATCTATCAGCTCTTGGATGATGGATCTTTGTCTCTACTATGGTTTTATAAATAGCAGAGTTCTTCTACCATTTAGACCACCACCAAAACACAATAAAAAGAAATTTTTTTAAAAAAATTAAATGAAAAAAAGAGATAGACAATAGTGTTCTTTTGAATGAAAGAACATGATATTTTTTCTAGTATAAGTTGCAAGAGTATTGTTTGTTTATTTTAAGTGAATGTTGTTGCATATTTTTAGCCAACAATGTTATTCTTCTTTGTTTAATTTTAGATAAAAACAATATTTATTTTTAGCAAAAGTGGATAGTCTATTTTATATTTCCATTTTGATCAGATTGAGCATGTGCGAATATGATTAATATTTTTTAAGTTATTTTTTTTTTAGGTTTTGAAAAATATTAAATATATAATTAATAAAATTAAAATGTAATGAAACTCCGGAAGGATTTCACCATTGCCGAATAACATCGAGACATCCAACTACAGCCGGATAACATCTAAAAACCCAAATATAACCCGACATAGATACAGCGATTACAACGGGTGTAAAGAATACAACGGCATATAAGAAGTTACCGGAAAACTTAGAGATCACAACAATTTGAGCAGACAAATGGCACCTCCAACAAACCCAAAACAAACGTCTAAAGCGTAAAAGAGACGTTGTCGAAGCCGTCACAGCGGTCCAAACATTAACACAAAAAAAGTCAGAGACCAAAGGATGTTAAGCCTAATTGCAGACATGACTATAACCTGAAGACCACAGTCAGGCCAAATGAAGTAAGGTCGAATTAGACTATGACGTGAAAACCACAGTTAGGCCAAATGAAGCAAGGTAAAATTAACAAGGACCATAAGACCACGATCACTATAACCAAACAAGTTTAAACTCAACCAAAAAATATCGAAACAAGGGTACACACCAATCAAAGAAAACAATTCCAAAACCAAACAACCTAATCAAACTTCAGAACATCCCAAAACCAAAACTGGAAATAGAATTCCCAAGGATGATAGGAAAATACAGGGTCAAATTCGCCCCAATGCAAATACAGGGGGATGAGACGAAGTTGTTGAAGTCAAACAGAAACGAAAGAACAACAACAGTGTCGCAACGAAAAAAACCAAAGAACAACAACAGTGTCGCAACGAAAACCACGAGAAAAACTTATAACTACTGCCGAATTCTTAAACTCTTAAACTGTTTTTAATGATCCACAATATAAACTTGTAAAAGGTTATCTATCTATTAATAAATATAAATATGTGTTTTATTTGACACAAAATAACTTTTGTGACCTTAAAAAGTTAAAAATAAAAAAATTGACACAATACCAAATCTTTTGATTCTTGTGACATATCAACTGAAATAGAACTAGGCCAGTCGAATTTTTCAATTTAGGAACTTGCCTCTAAGAATTGTAGCCGAAAAAAATAGTCGTCACGTTGCCACTGAATATATACTTCCTCTGCTCCGAAACACTCAATAGCTACTTCACTTGCTAAACTGAAACCCCTAGAGCCTCTCTAAGGGTGTAAGAACTAAACCAAATGACACAATTTGCCGAAATAGTTGTTCAAAGTATTCAAACCAACCTTGGTTAAGGATTCCTGCAATGAGAATCAAATTCAAATAGGAGAAAGACAAAAGGAAATCATATCTAATCTAAACCAAACTCACTTAAAAGTCCTGAAGAGACAAGAGTGTTTGCTTGCATCTAAAGACATCATCTATTCTACACTTGGATCCTTCATTATTCACATAATAATAGGCTTGATACTCATCCTTGTTTTCAATATCAATTATTTTCCATTTACCCTCCATAAGTACCCAAACCTTCTCCAAACGTTTATAACCATAACCCCTAATCAGGAACCACAACCCAATAGCCAAATATCCGCCAAGCTCAGCTAACTTAGGCTCCCCGCGGACAGACTTAAGAAAATCAAGCGCAACGAAAGAAACCTCTTCAGTCTTCATATCAAACGAAACCAGACCAACGGACCTCCGAGAAGAAAAGTAAAGCCAATGGATTGATCCATTCAAAAACAGACCATTCGTCGCATTTCTATGATTATCACTAACTCTCTCAAGTAGACGAGGAAAATCGCGAGCTGTCTCTTTCCCATATGGAGGAGGAAGACTATTGGTTGACTTTCTCCATGATTTTGTTTTGGAACTGTAAATTAGAACAGTCTTGTCTTCTGCAAATTGCTGATAGATATAAACAATCTTGTATTCAGTCATGGTGATATCAAACCCTAACCCTAACCCCAACCCCAACCCAAAGAACCATGTTTCTTTCAGAACTCTCGAAACAGATGCCAACTCGATAGATTCTCGTCTGGAAGGATTCCACAAACAAACTTTGCGATCTCCAAGCATGAGAAGAAGACAGCCTT
This sequence comes from Limnanthes douglasii subsp. nivea, assembly GCA_036936605.1. NCBI lineage: Eukaryota > Viridiplantae > Streptophyta > Magnoliopsida > Brassicales > Limnanthaceae > Limnanthes > Limnanthes douglasii. The sequence continues at coordinate 2,039,994 of JAUPFV010000001.1, forward strand.
GGGCCGCACCCAGAACTCGAAACAGATCCTTGATAAGTGGAGACGCCGCCATCGTCGTTAGTCTCCGGACATCGCCGTCGGTGTCATTCTGTTCTAATTGAAAGATGAGGGAGTGGCGGTAGCCGAGGGATAGAGTAGGAATTCCTCGAGCGTGATGGGTTTTTATGAATTCGGGATCGTCAATTATTCGGCGATAGAGTTTGGATACAGATCGGCAACGCAAAATATATTTAACTGGTAATCTGTATAAGATCTCGTGTATGATATCAGAAGGTACATCCTTCATCTTCATGGTTTGTCAAAGCGAATCGAAGAAGGGTAGTGGTTAGGACGAAAGACGAAAGACGATGGGTATATAACCTACGGTTATTAAATGGGTTGGGCCTGTATATACAAAATAAAACATTCTGCCCATATCCTAGTGTCGTATATAATTTATGACTAGTCTTACAAAATGTAATCAAACAATTTTTGGTTAATTAAAGGGCAGCTTATATCAAAGATCTAGTTTTGTTGGTTCAAAACTTATCAAAATTTTCATTGAATTTTTTTAAAATCAATTTGTTTAAAATATTTTTTATTTTATAAAAATTTAAATTGGCTAAGAGTTTTAAATCATAAAATAAGTTTTGATATAACAAAGACGGATCATGATCTAGCGGGGTTTTGATTCAACAAGATCATATATAGCATAGCATGCCATTTAATCATGCACATTTAATTTTATTCAATTTAAATCTACCGAAGAATTAGGCTAAATAAGGATCTAGATTTGTTGGATAAAAAATCTCCATTCAAATTCATATTTTCAAAAATTTGAATGGTCTAAAATACTTGTAGATTGTGAAAAAACTAAATTGACCCTCACAACTCATATTTAAATTTAAATGTACTCAATATTTATATAACTAAATAATATTAACCTAAAAATGAAAGAATTTTTATTTAAATAGATACAATCACTATAAATTTAAATTATTTAAATTGAGACATAGAAGATTAAATGTCAAAAGAGGACCAACCTGACCATCTAGAGATAAAAAACGAGATATATTTCAATTTATATTTATACGAGTATGTTTTTCGCAGATGCACTTGCGAGATGTTACAAAAATCGGGCGGTCTTCCTGACAATTTTAGTTGGAACATGGAAGATTATGTGTCACAATGCGTGCACGTTGTACATTGTGAGATGTTATCAAAATCACGCCTGCTACCTTTAAAATTTAACACAAAATCGTGGACACTGTTCTTAACGCAACCTAATGTAGGATTTTACTACCATCATCGCAATTTCGGTGACAATGTGGACTCTGTTCTTGCTCGATTATACACAATTTAACGTAACCTAATGTAGGATTTTGCTACAATCATCGCAATTTCGGTGACAATGTGGTTTTGAAGAATCCACGAGAATGTCTTACGGGCATTAGTCTCATCGGGTCATCCAAATCATATTGATCTAATAATTTATAGTTTAGTTGTCTACTGCTTAGTCAAGAAGATATTTGGTCAAATACGAGAAAAGGAGATGTTATTGTCTCTGAACTTGATATTGAATCTTCCCCTTAGGTTAGTTGGTCTAGAATGCTCTGCTCCGTGTCTTTCTAATTCTTTGATATCTCTCCCTCGCGAGCCCTTAATTTCTACGATATTGCAGTGAAGATCTTCTAGGGGACTCTTCAGCTCTGGCCTTTGTTTTAGGAACAAAACATTTCCATAGAAGTAGTTTTTATAGGACGGTTTAAATTGTAAAAAATAAAAAATAGGATTCTGATATAACAAAAACAGGGGCTAAGTCTTGATATAGCCTAACCTCTATTGAAAGGTATCATGTATATTTAAAGGGAGATTTTTGGATCCGGGCTAAAATTTGTAACTAGTTACTGATTAATATATAAAGAGAATCGAGCTAAATATAAAAGTACTAATTTACCTTAACTACTCCAAAACACACTGGTCTCCCTCATCAGAAACACACTAGATGGACAGACTTCACTCCTCCACACTCACCTCTCTAATATTTTTGTTACCGAATGAAAGGAGGAGAGCACTAGGCTTGGTTTTGGTACTATGCATTCACTATTTTTGTCTTTGAAACCAGTACGAAGGGTTGTTTATGTGCTGTGCTCATTCCTTTAATAGACTTTAATATAGCACAAGCAGGAGGATCAGAGAGTTGGCACACGCAAGGTTAAGAATAAGAATTTAATGTAGCAGAGGCAAGATCAGAGGGTTCCAAAGATGCAAAATTAAGAATAAGAATGCTGAAAAGAAAAGAGTCTATTACAAGCCTGATTCGTGAATGACAAATAGAAAGGAAAGGCAATCCCTATACTAGTTGGAAAAACAACGTGGAACGATCACGAGAAATCATAAGGTGTTAGTTTCTTGAGTTTCTTTGCACCTATTGATTTATGCAACCAAATTCCATCCCAAAAAAAACCAAACAAAAAACAAAACATGAAGAGTAAACTAACTTAGAAGTGTTTAAGAGATATGAGTGTTTCTTTGCATCTAATAATATCCGGATCCCGTCTATGTTTGAGCAAATCTCTTGAGCTCGCGTAATATATAGCTTGATACTTAACTGTACCTTTGTTCGCCCTGTCGGCTATCTTCCAATATTCCTGGTCTAGAGTACCACGAATAAGCCCAGGAGGTATAGACGTAAAAGAACATTTAATGGTTGATTTTTTCCATGATTTTGTTTTGGAACTGTAAACTAGAGCATCTCTATCTTTTCCATACTCATTAAAAACATAACAAATAGTGTACTCCTTCATTCTGCTATCAAACCCTAACACAAAAAGACCGAAGGCCGTTTTCTTTATATCTACGGGAGCAGATGGCACCACTATACCTTCACGTCGGGAAGGATTACACAACCAAATTTGGCCATTTTGATGAAGAAGAAAGAAGCCCTCACAACAACAAAGTAGTTGAGACCCTTCGTAGATAAGAGGAGACACCGTCCTTGCTCCCACCGATTCACCATCATTTTCTTCTATTTCAAATATACCAGAAGCGTTGTGCCCGAATGATAGAGTATGGCTCTCTCGAGCGTCGTGAATTCTTATGAACACCGGATCGTCTATTGTTTCTCGATAGAGTTTGGATACACATCGGAAACGCAAAAGAGATTCAACAGACAATCTATATAAGATCTCGCATATTATCTCAAAAGGTAAAGAATTTACCTTCGTCGCCATTTTGTTTGTTGTAGCTAATAAAGAGGTCTGGAGAAATCGAAGTTAGGGTTTATTAAAGAGGTCTGGAGAAGTCGAAGCTAGGGTTTATTAAAGAGGTTATTAAACAGGAGGCCTCTCCAAGATTACATATACCGACCCTTAACTAGTAGGGCTATTGCGACTAATTAGGTTGGATCTATTGAGTAATCTTTTAATGGATTTTGAGTTGTATATTGCATAACTTCAATTAGACGTGATAGAGTTATCATTGGTGGTTTTTTTTTATAATTTTAAATTTATTCGAATTCCAAATATTTTAAATTTATAATTATGTAATTTTTTTTGGTATAAAGTAGATATATAAATGAAAAGGTACATAAGATTCACGGAGTTTTTGGCCCGCTACAAAGAGGACTCTGATTACGAGTAAGGAGCTATACTAGGGTTACATTTAAGTAAGGACAAAGGTACATATGGTTGTTATCTTCGTTTCGTGGAAATGGGAACGGAGATCCCATAAAAGGTGGTAGGCTACAGCTAAGTTTCGGGACGACGTGTTGTTGAAAATCTGTGAATTTAGTTCTCTCCAGATGTGATATATTGTCGAGCAAAATGTGGTTTGCTATAGGGGGTTGTTCCGTTGGGATAAACAGACCAGGAGTTTGCAGTATCCAACCAAGTGTCCTAAGATGAGGCGCAGGAGGGGATGAGCAACTTGCGGCAAATGTTTTCCCAGATGGAAGAGGAGTAAGGACATAGTAGGAGAAGGTGTTCCAATGATTCAGGATGAGTTGAGCAGAGGACACAGTTGGGATCTGTAGCGAGACCCCAGCTGGTAAGCTTGTCGCGAGTGGTTAATTTTCTTTGGATCGACATCCATGAAATAAATGAGTGTTTAGAGATTGAATATATGTTCCAGATGAGAGAGCTCCACTGTACTTTTGATCGGGAGGGTCGAATAGCGGCATAAGTACTGTGAATGGTAAAGTGCGGTTTGGACTTGTTTGGGATCCAAATGAAGGTGTCTTCCATGTCCGAGGCAGGGGGAGGGCGTTGAGAGCAGCTTGAATTTCGGTCAGGTTGGTGTGCATGTGTCTATTCCGAGCTCGGGTCTGGGCCATCGCCAACGACCGTTGTAGGTGAGGTCGGAAACACTGGTGATATTACGTAGACTAGCCAAGTTCACAATGCTAGGGCCATAACGATTGATAAGAGAACAAATGAATAACCAGGGTCATGCCAGGGTCATGCCAGATGGAGGTTTTGACTCCATTTCCCACGATTACCTTGTAGAGGTGTGAGGCTTGGTATCTTTAATTAAAATAATCAAATTTTAAGTTAATTTTTTACATAATTAATCAAAACTACTTATTTAAAATAATCAAATTAATTTTAAATCTTCTTAAAACAAACATAAGTTTCGACAAATTGTGATAATACTTCAACAAATATCAAAGATGCAGCGAACAAGTATAATAAGCTTCGACAATAATTAAGGAAAACTTCGATAAAAAGATCGTTTGGGACGACGCTAGAATAATCTTCTTTTGTTGCTCCCATCAAGGCTCATAAATATGTAATTAGTCAAACCTGAACCAATCGATTCATAATCGTCTCCAAACATATAAATATCTATGTATGACTTATCTATGTAGATTAAGTCAAAGATACATATAATATCTTAGTATTTACATTTATCCCATATCCATATATCTTAGAGATAGTTATTATAACACAATATATATTTATATATAAAGGCCGAACTTCAATCAATAGGATAAAACACTTTTTATCATCTTTTTTAGTCTTTAGCTTCTTCACTTTTATATATTATTGTTTTTTACCATTATTCTTAACCACCTGCATCATCTGTCCTCATAAGAGTCTCTGTTTTGTCCAAGTCTAGCGGTCCAAATTTATTTACATTGTGCTTAATTAAATTATTATATTCTTCCTATTTTTATGTTTATAAAGTTGCTAATTTGTATTTTTTTTTACATATTATTTATAAATTTTTATTTTGTAAGTGTGTTTTAGTAGGTAATTAAAAATATAATTAAATAAAAATAAGTGTGAATTTTTTATGGACCTAAAAAAATTTGATATTACCACATTCATACAACTAAAAATCCAATTAACAAATAAACCCAATACAACTAACAAAATCCAACTGCCCTAAAAACAAGACAAAATACCCATAAATACTCTCTCAATTATATATATATATATATATATATATATATATATATATATATATATATATATTTGTTTTTTCTTCTTAAACAATGGACAAATGAGTTGAACCATTATTAAAGATGTTCTAGGAAACTATTGTCGGTCCCACCATTATTTATGGAGTGGTTTATATTTTCTTATAAAAAAAAGACGTATATGACTTTTATTTTTCATTTTCATATTACTATCTTTTATAGCTAGAAAAGATAATTAATTTTAAAAGAAACATCAACGTCTTATTTTCTTATAATAAAATATAGATTAATAAATAGAAGCTAAGTAAATTATTAAAAAAGATATTAAATTTTTTAATTAAATAAAATGGTAAATAATTAAATTTGAAATAAATAAAAGAGAAATTAATATTTTTAAAATATTTATGAGAAATTAAAACATTGGAACAAAGACACCAGTGAAACTTAAATAAACAGAATAATATTTGGTCTAAAATATTTTTATAAATTTATTGTATTTTTGTTTACAAAATGGTTGGAAGAAGACTGTTTCACAATGGTTTGTCGTTGTACTGGTATTGAGAAATTGTATTTTTAGAGTTAACACGTTGGTGTTTTTAGAGCTAGATAACGCATTCAAAACTAACAATAGAACTAGGTTTTGCGAAAGTACCAAAAAATGCTTCGGAAGATTATGTATACGTTTTATAGTTTAGCCCCTCCTAATTTCTATTCCTAGATCCACCACTGGACGCAAGGACTTAGTGTATAAATGAAAACGGTTACATAAATGGATTTATTACATGTTAGTCCCTAACAAAAATACATAGTTATCAATTCCTCCTCTAACTTTATAATCTCCTATATAAAGTTTTATGATGTACATTTTAGTCCTCAAAATTCCACTTCCTTATCAGTAGCCCCTTAGTTCTCATATCAGTCAATGAATGAGAACTAATCAACTTTGAATTTAAGCAGAAACATAGATAATTTCCTCTTCCATAATCTGAAGTATATTGATCATTCTGTTATATCATTATTTCTCAGCAAATCATGACCCTCTAGGTGTTAGGTCTACAACTAGGCCCTTAGAGTAATAGGTGTTGAACCCTTATCTGCGTAACCGCTTCAACTTATCTCTAATCAGAATCCACCTTTTCTACTTCTCAACATGTTTCTCCTTTCATAAATTCCATCGTGACTCATTGTTTGATACACATACAAAATTGCTTGAGAGAGAAAACGCAAAAATATCTAAATTCCTTTGCTACATTCACCGGTTTCTTCAAACTACTGGTTACCTTTGATAAGGAAGAATAAAAGACAAGGGTGGAATTGCAAATTAACAACAAAGTTAGGGAAAATTGTAAAGTAAATATTGAAATAGGATTAATTGTCATACACAATAAAGATAAGGGTCAAGTTTGTAATTAGAAGGTAGTTAGGCCCATAGGGCCGATCACTTGTACTATAAAAGGACCCCACCTGATTTGGGAAATGAGATTGATTATTATAAAAATACTTTCTCTCTCTACGCTAGTTGATTTTCTCTCTTTACAACTTTACGAAATCAAGAAGTTTATTCACTAATCAGTCCTTCTAAGTATTTTTTGACACAGAAAACTCATCGTAAAGTTCATATCTTATCATTAGCTTCGTCTGTGGGAAACAAAAATCAGCGTGTAGGTTTTCTTTCTCTCGAAACTTCTTTTGAATCCAAAGAGGATGATGGATGAGCAAGAGGATTTGGATGTGAACAATTGTGAGGAAATCTCATCGGCAATGATTTCTGAAGGTGTGAGGACTTCGGAAGGCACGATGGTCAGTGTTCGGGAGAAGTTATGAATGAGTGAATCTTAGAGGCCCGGAGAAATGAGTTGCTGATGGAAATCGAGAAATTAAAAGCAGAAAAAAAGCTGTTTAGGGGAATCTTCGTTCGGAAGTTCGAAGAGAAAATGACAACGGAAAAGATGAGCGTGAGGCATATCATCGTCCTATTGAAAAAGATAATTGGTATAGAGGGCGTGGTCGGCATTCTTCGAGGAGGAAAGGAAAACGTCACTTCGATTCTTCCGACTCAAGTGATTATTCTCACTACAGTTCACTAGATTCATCTCCTTAAAGGAGTCTTCGAAAGAAGAGACATGGAAAAAAACATATGGAGTATCATACAGGAAGAAGTTCGGAGAGGAAAGCTCCAAGGGAAATGAATCTTCATGCTGGGGAGCAAGTTTATAAGCAACAAAATTTTCTTTCTGGGAATCAAATTATCGACCAGCAAAATTCAGAATGGCAGCATCAATATACCTTGCCCTCCAATAGGGGCTTTATATTCAGAGTCATGAATATTCGAGGGCTAATGTTTACAGGACATTTCATAACTGGAGAGCTTCCCCATTGCCCTCTAAAATTTTGTTAGGAAATCTACCAAAACATTTTGATATATCGAAGCTAGAAAAGTTCGATGAAACGCAAGATCTCGATAATCATATCGAGTAATTTAAAAATTTCATGATCAACTTTGATAATGATGATAAATTGTTGTGTCAGGGATTTTCTCAAACCTTCATGGGAGTTGCTTCTAAGTGGTACAACAGGCTACCCTAGGGTTCTATTAATTTTTTTGATATGTTCTAGAATATCTTCAGGCAACATTTTGTGGGGAACAAGATATTCCGAGCTAATGGGGATACGATAATTTACTGCAGGTAAAGAGTAGGGGAGAGTTTGAAAAATTACACTAACTGGTTTGTCAAAACAAAGACGGATATGGAATATTGCAAAGATTCGGTGGCCTTGGAAGCCTTAGGACTTCTCCCCGGACTTTTGAAGGATACAGTGGCTGAGAGTCAAGCGATGACTTTTGGAGCTCTACTTAATCAAGTGGAGAAGAGGATTTTAGTTGAAGAAACTCAAGCATCTGAGAAAGGATCAAGTGATCAGCTAGAGCAGAATCAATTTCAGAGATCTGAGTCTACTAGCCAAGCGCCTCAGGTTAATGTGCAACCTAAGGCGGTGGGCCAGTATCCGCCGAGACCCCGAACAAATCAGTAAAATTACAACATGCAGCAGGAAACTATGCCTATTTCGAACAAATGGATTCGTCCAGATTATTTTGCTGAGTTAACAGAAAATGTAGTTACAATATTTGACAAGGCAAAGACAACCGTGCAATTCCGAAAGCCTTTTCTTATCCAAACTCCCACAAAAAACAAAAGTGCTAATAGGTTTTTTAAGTACCATGATGATATTGGGCATGACACTAAGGAGTGCATCGGGTTGAAGAAAAAGGTACAAGCTTTAATTGAAAATGGCATGCTATTAGATTTTGTGAAAAAACACACTCAGAAAAATACTACGGTGAAGGCTGTTCCAAAGAATGCTGACACATCAATGGTGATTTCCGAGGAGGTGGATGTTTTTTACATTGCAACATAATATTTGGATCCCAAGGTAGGAAGAAACAATGTTAACATGGTAGAGGAAGTTATTCCAAGAGGAAAAGTGAATGATCTTTGTGCATTTTTTGAGTCGCTATCTATTTTGTTCATGAGCACCTACAGGAGAATTTCCGACCCACCGGTTATACGGCGGTCAGAAAGAACTATAGTAGGCTTTACATGAGCAACAACAATAGTTGCGGGGGAGTTTGAGTGCTTGGTGGAGCTTGGTCGGGGACCATTCAAAAAGGAAGTTGAAGTTTTGTTTATAGTAGTTGATGCACCAACATCTTATAATACGATTTTGGGCCATTCCTGGTTGTCAAGGATGCATGGCGTTATCTCTACAGTGCACCAATATTTGAAGTATGTAGTAGGAAATAATATTGGAACAATTAGAAGCAGCTAGAAGATGGCTAGAGAATGTTATCAGATAGCTTTGTCCACAAAGCAAATTCAAGGAGGAATATCGAAAAAAGTATAGCAGCTAGAGGGGACTCTCTCACCAATAACTCTCTGTGATGGTCCGAGGGAGTCCCCCAGGTTTCTGGTTTCGGATGATGATCATGAAGAGTACAAGTTTCATGATGGATTTTTTTTTTAAAATAGGAGTAAAACTTTCTTTTGAGTTCAGAGATAAGTTGATTGTATTTTTATCATCAAAGTTGAATATCTTTGCTTGGTGTGCAGAAGACATTACAGGTGTGCATCCAGAAATAATTTGTCATAAACTAGCAGTGCGGAGTGATGTTCGACGCATCGTACAGAAAAGACGTCTTGTCTCTCAGGAGAAGTCTGTAGCTATAGTTTCAGAGGTCGAGCGGTTATTAAGCATAGGCCATATTAAAGAGTCGCAATACTATGTATGGCCCTCGAATCCAGTTTTAGTCAGGAAGAAGAATGGCAAATGGAGAATGTGCGTGGACTTCACAGATCTGAATAGAGCTTGTCCAAAGGATCCTTTCCCAGTACCTCAGATTGATTAGTTAGTGGATTCCACATCGGCTAATCGATTATTGTCTTTTATGGATGCTTATTCAGGTTATAATTATATCAGACTAGATAAGAGGGATGAAGAAAACATATCGTTCGTTACTGGGAGAGGATTGTATTGATACAAGGTAATGTCGTTTGGCGTAACAAATGCGGGGGCGACTTATCAACACCTGGTAAACAAAACCTTTGAGGATCAGATTGGGCAGAACGTAGAAGTATATATTGATGATATGCTGGTAAAGATTTTACATGATGAAGACTATTTTTATGATTTCGAAGAAACTTTTAATAATTTGGAAAATATCAATTTGAAATTGAACCCGAAGAAGTGTATTTTTGGTGTTCGATCTGGAAATTTCTCGGCTATATGGTGAGTGAAAATGGAATTGAGGCTGACCCATAACAGATAAAAGGTTTGACAACCATGAATCCTCCTTGGAATATTAAGGAAGTCCGGATTTTGACAGGAAGATTAGCGGTGTTGAACAGGTTTATCTCTCGTTCTTCGGATAAATGTGCGCCTTTCTTTAAAGTGCTCAGAAATTCTAATAAGTTCACTTGGAGTGAAGAATGTTCTGAAGCGTTTCGCCAGATTCATGAGTATTTGTTGTCCCCGTAAACACTTACGAAACCTTTGCCCGGAGAGAAGTTGATTATTTATTTGTCAGTGTCAGATTTTGTCGCCAGCGCTGTGCTAATGCATGAAGAGCTTGATGTTTTAAAGACAGTATACTATGTTAGCAAGAGTTTGGTTGATGCAGAGAAGCGATATTTGAATTTAGAGAAGTTAGCTTTGGCCTTAGTAACAACTGCTCGGAAAATGAGACCGTACTTTCAAGCGCATTCAATAGTAGTCCGAACTACATTCCCATTAAAAGGTTTGTTGCAGAGGCCGGATTTATCAGGAAGAATAACGAAGTGGTCATTCAAATTGGGAGATTTTGACATAATCTTTGAGCCTCATAGAGCTATAAAGGCTCAGGATTTGGCAGAATTTTTGGTCAAATTTCACTCGGAGAGAGCAGATATGGATATTGTTGATCAGCAAGATAGGACAGAGTGGTTGGTTTGAACTGATGGGGGGTCGAATATTTCTGGAGGTCGTACTGGATTTCAACTAATTTCTCTTGATGGGATAGCGATATTTCAGGCTATACGTTTAGGTTTTAAAGCAACTAATAACAAGGCGGAGTATGAGGCAGCGTTAACAGGGTTGAGATTGGCTCGAGTGTGTGGGGCTAGAAGGGTTAAATTAATCAGGGATTCACAGTTGGTGACCAACAAAGCTTTGGGAGAATCAGAGGCAAGAAATGATAAGCTAATCAAATACTTGAAAGTGTTGAAGGATCTGGTTTTAACTTTCGATGAAGTTAGATATGAGCATGTTCGAAGAGAAGAAAATATGATCCCTGATTCCTTAGCAGATGGTTCGCCATCAGAAAATTATCCTTGGGTCATAACTTATGGGTTTCCTTCGGTTTCGAGAAATACAAAGCAATTGATGGCAGTGAAGGAGGAAAGCAATGTTGTTACAGACGATTGGAGGTAAAAAATTGTGGAATTTTCGGAAAAGGATATCTTACCAACAGATAAATTAGAGGCTAGGTGAATCCAGTTTAGGTCTCACGGCTACATCCTTTTGGGAGGAATTTTATACAAGAAATCCCTAAGTAGACCGTTGCTTAGATGTTTGGCTAAGGACAAGTCACAATTTGTCTTATCAGAGCTTTGTGAAGGGGAATGATCGATCCATTGTGGATATAAAGCATTAGTTCGATGAGTATTTCTGCCTGGTTATTATTGGCCGACTATTTCCAGTGATGCAAATGAGTTGGTAAAAAGGTGTGACACATGCCAAAGATATGCCTATATAATCCACAAGCCAGGGGTTCTATTGGAAAATATTTCTGAAGCATTGTCATTCGATAGATGGGGTATCGATTTGGTTGGTCCCTTACCAATGCGTCCCTGGGAAGACAAATGATCATAGTAGTGGTTGACTATTTTTCCAAGTGGGTGGAAGCAGAACCGTTAGCGGGGACGAAGGAAAAAGATGATATCAAGTTTGTTGTTTCGAACATTTGTTGTCGTTTTAGGGTGCCAATAAAAATCACAATAGATAATGGACCCCAATTTGATAACAAAGAGTTTAAGAGCTTCTGCATTTCCAGAGGCATACAACACTGTTTTCCTGCTCCATTTCACCGCAAGCTAATGGTCACGTGGAGGTGACCAATAGAATAATCCTTGACGGATTAAATAAAAATTTGGAAGGAAATGTTGGAAAATGGCCAGATTATTTACAGGAAGTATTGTGGGCTTATAGAACAACGTCGCGAACTGCAACTTCGATATCTCCGTTTGATTTGCTATACGAAATGGATGCGGTGGTCCCCTCAGATATTATTTTCCTATCATACCGTGTGACAGCTTATACAGAGGACTTGAATGATCAAAGCAGGGCTATAGAACTGGATTTGATGGAGGAAAAAAGACGACGTGCACAATTGAAGTCTCTACACTATCAAACATTAATGAGGAGTAGATACGCTGCGCAAGTGAAGCAGATAAATTTGAAGGTGGGGGACAAGGTATTACGAAATATGTTTCTTCACACCAAAGAAAAAAGCCTCGGAAAGTTGGGACCGAATTGGGAAGGCTTATGAAGTAACAAAGAAAGTGAAACAAGGAACGTATCGGTTAAAAGATAAAGAGGGGAGATACCTCAAGCATCCGTGGAACATAGAGCATCTAAAGTTGTATCTAGAGTAAGAATGAAAATCTTGACATTTAATGATTCTTTTTAATTTTTTCAGGTTTGGAAAAACAGCGAAGGCATACTCTTTCCTATCCTGTTAGGCACATGAAGGTTTTAACGAGGTTCCATTATCAGCTGATAAATACATTTGAACTTTTGCCTCGAATTATTGTTTATGATTCATAAGTTCTGATCGGATAAGTAGGGTACCAATTATGACAATTATACACATGCCTAAGGTCAGCAGACAATGATTATGATGACCAACAAAAGTTGGCATAAAGCAATATTATATTCAGCGCAAGTTGACATATAATGTTTTTCATACCCAATATGAAGTTGCAAATTTTATAAATTGATAAAGTGCTACAATGGCATACAAGGGAAATTGAGATAAATGTTCTTCAGAACATGTTGATACCATTATAAAAAACAGCCTCGAAATTAACAAGGACTTGTACAAAAAGGTTGGAACAACACATATTTCTTTACTTAGAATGTTTCGAGGAGTCACTCTCCTCGGAACCCGATGAGTCACTTTCACTCACAACAATGTTTGGTGGCCGAATTTTTTTTTTGGGGGGGGGGGGGACAAGTTTCCAAAAACGGCCTAAGTCATACTCAGGGTACTCCTCATGAATTTGGGTAATCAATCATGGTCGGGTGGTAGCATCCCTGACATTGAGCTTGTCTACGCATTTAACTGCATAGGCGTTCACAACTTTTTCTTTCTCTGTCTCAAGATTCTTCAGTAGATATTTCTTTTCTTCTACAATCGTATTAAAGTCTTCCAAACAATCCTTAAACCCTTTTGTTGAAAGTTGGTGAGCCTTTTTGAGTTATGTAAGGAGTCTTTCTTGAGCACCGGTCTTTTTCTGGTAGAGATCCCTTTCTTCTTGACAACACTTCTCTTAAAGAAGAACATAGTTTTCCGAGGCAACCAATTTTTCCAAAATTTCATCAGTTTTTCTTTCTAGATTGGAGTGTTGTTTCTTTATTTCTTTAAGCTGTGAGGAAGCAAGGGAAGCTTTGAATTTGTAGTGGTTTTTCATGTCTTCTAGATATTGCATCTTCTTTCCCATGCTGATAGAGGCATGAAGTAGTCTTCGAACGCTTAGAGAAAATTCATCGCCCTGAGGAATTTCGAAGGAACTGGTGGGAGAACCTATTTAAGTGGAATCAAAGTTCGAAGACTCCCTAGTTAATATGATGGGATCAACAGTTTGGGGAGGATCACTTCGAGAAATTATGAGAGGTGCTAATCTTGGGAGATCATTATTCGATAATGAACTTGAAGATAGGGTAAGTGGGGAGGTTGGCATTTGACCTGAATTTTCTTTATCTTTATCTTCATCTTCAATTGCAGCATCTTGTGCTCCAGTGCCCTCGGAGATTTTGCTGGATAGGCTCAAAATAATTTGTTTTTTCTTGGTTTCTTTCTTATTGATGGGATTGGCTGTTTTTCGAGGAGGGGAAACTGAGGTGGTTATTGCAGTGTTTTTCGAAGAGGTTGGATCTTGGTTAGTAGCTAATCCCTCAGAGTCTGATTGAAGATCTTTGGTTGATACTTCTTCTACAGAATCATCCAAGTGACTTTTGGCTCGGGAGCGCTTCAGAAAGGTAAATAACGATATCCTTCTTTTCCACTCGATCGAGGACTTCTTGTTGAGAGGGAGGAGTCATCAACTCTTTCATAGTTAGTCTGTCGAGGGGGTTTAGCCTCCAAAGTCGACTCTTGGCCAGATTATTATTCATAAAGCAGAGGCGAAATTTGTTTTCCGAGTTTTCTTTGGCCCATTCACTGGTTTGGTGAAGACCTTGGTGGCACTTTCCACATAGTCAGCATAGGGTTTTAAAAAAACGGTCATGGCTGTGCAAAAGTTCGAGGAATAAAGTTAGTAAATTATTATACGAGGAAAATTAAAGTAAGAGTTGAGATAATTACATATGTTAGTCCACAAAAGAGACAGTTTGTGTGGATTCGAGGGGGTAGACTCAGATCCTGTTTCCCAATTACCAGAGAAGAAGAGAAATTGTTGCCTCCACTTCTTGTTAGCTTCGAGTATGTCCTTCACTATTTTTTGTCCTCGTCCAAAGGTTAGTGAGTAAAAAGGGAAAAATGGATTTTTGGCCAATCCAGATAATCCGATGAGCTCCTCTAAATAAAATTCGTTGCCAGAAATCCGAGAAGCCATGATACGTGCCATGAGCGTGAACCACATGTTTGGACCAGCTTGTGAAGGGCAAAGATCGATTTTGGCAAAGTATTCGATGAAGAATGGGTCTAAGGGGTACCTTAGCCCCCAATTCATAATCTCAGTATAGACGATCAGTTCATTGTCTTTAACTGATAAGAGAGTCTCACCTTCCACATGGAATCTGATGGTAATATACGAGGGGATGCACCATCGAGTCCTTAACATGGTATTTTCCGATGGCAAGAAATACTCTTAGGAGATTTTGTGGAGTGAGACCAAATGCTTGTTTTCGATGCCTCAGATGTTGTTGCCCAGAATTGCGTCAAGTTCCAAAGAAAGAGTGATATCACCTTTGGACTTTATGGCAATTCTCAGAGATTGTTCTTCGGAAATTGTCGGGGGAGCTGTAGATACTTGACTAGAAGAGGCCAAGGAAGGACCGTCGGATTTACTCTTCTCTACGATGGGAGTTTCTTTTTCCTCTGAGTCAAGGTTTTTTGAGGCGACTGTTTTCCCCTTATTTTTAAGGCTTCGTTTCTGGCTGATTGTACCTCCTCGTCAGTTATGGTAATTCTTGAAGGAGAGAATCGTGGACTTCCTTGCCCTATCATCGAAGGGGTGGCTGGAAGGTCTGATCAGAGACATTAATTTTTCGAGGAGGATTTTTTATTATTAGAGTTGAATTCAGATTTTGGGTTTGCGAAGAGGTTTCTTTAGCATGTTTACGTTCTTGAGAGTTTTTCTTTTCTTTGTGATGTCTTTTCCATTTTCCGGAAGAATGCTTGTGGTGTTTATCGGGTAAAAAACACCAGTCATCCTCCACGTTTGCCACTCGTAACAAGTTCGTCCCTTACCTTTGAGGCTGTAATAAAGGGGTCCCTATCGTTTTATTAAGTAGAATAAAACCATCCTTTTCGAGTCCAGCCCAACATTTGTCCCCATAATACCCTTTGACCAGCCACATCAGCGATCCACGTAGGACATTGATGTGGCAAAAGTAAAAAAGTAAAATCATTTTTTACTTTAACCTATTTCTTTTACCCTTCTTTCAAACCTTAAACCCGACCCATTTAGATATTATAAGCCGGTTAACCCTAAACCCATCTCTAACCCAGCTCAGCCTCTAACCCTAGACCGACATCAAAAGTCTGTCTCGTTCTCATTCCCATCTAAACCCCTTCTATCAACCCTAATTTTTCATCTCCTTCTCTATCGTTCCAACCTAAACCAGAAGACTAACCATCATCCCACTTTACGACTCCTCTCTCATCTCTGGTCGATATCCTCAAGAGTCTGTCTCGTTCTCATTCTCACCTAAACCCCTTCTATCAACCCTAAATTTCATCTTCTTCTCGATCGTTCCAACCTAAACCAAAAGACTAACCCTCTTATAATACCCATTTACACAGAGAAATAGGCATTGTGGGTATTTTAGGTGGGTTGATCCACCTCTTGATGATAAGTCAAAGATGGTTATTAATTGCATATTGAAGAAACTTGGGAGGTTGGAAGCTAAGTGTCGCTGGCAGAAGATTATAATTAGGATTCTTTTTCTATGCTTGATTGTAGTAGGGTTAGTGTTTATGTATTTGTAATTTTCAAATTCCAATTCAGAGACTCACATGTAAAAGCTACTGTAATAGGGTACTGCAAAGTGTTGCTGTATTTTGAACTTGCTTCATAGGTAGAAGTCAAGAGAACAATATTTTGTAATGTTTGGAAATTTAATTTGAATCGACGTGTTATTTTTGTTGTTAATTTTTTATCGACCTGTTATTTATGTTGTTGAATCTGGGTTGGATGTTTGATTTCTGGAGTTTGAGCTTCTGGGTTGGAGATTTGATTTATGGAGTTCGAGCTTCTGGGTTGGATGCTTGATTTCTGGGTTCTGGGTTATCGATGTGGAAACAATGAGTAAACAATAGGTTAGTTGGATGTTAGATTTTTGGGTTATCGATTTGGTTGTTAAACATGTGAGATTAAACTTGGATGTTTTACTAAACTAAGGATTTTGATTGAGGTAATAGAGTTGGGGAAGAAATTAGGGTTGCGTTAGGAGAATTGGGAAAAGAGGAAGTGATTAGGGATTTGGAGTGAAATGGGGGTTTTGATTTGATTTCGGGTTAGTAGTTAGGGTTGGGCTGGGTTATTGGGTCAGGGTTAGTTCTTGGGTTAGAAGCTGAGCTGGGTTATTAGGTCAGGGTTGGTTCTTGGGCCGAGTTTAAGGTTTAAGGTTGCCACATCAGCGTCCTACGTGGATCGCTGATGTGGCTGGTCAAACGGTATTATGGGGACAAATGTTGGACTGGACTCGAAAAGGATGGTTTTATGCTACTTAATAAAACGATAAGGACCCCTTTATTACAACCTTAAATGTAAGGGACGAACTTGTTACAAGTGGCAAACGTGGAGGATGACTGGTGTTTTTTACCCGGTGTTTATCTTTACCCATGGATTCGAGGAGACTTAGATTGGAAGCTTGGTTCCGACAGGAAATGTCGAAGGGTATGATAGCAAGAGAATTTTCTGATGGAGGTCAGGAACCGTAATAAGTGGTAACATGAGGTTTGGGTTGAGGCTCAACGTAGGTACCAACAACAAGTTTCTCTTTGATTTTTTGACTAATGAATAACCACTCTGGAATTTGACGAGGCTTAGGGAGCATAAGCTAGCTTTCTCTCTCTAGAAATTTTTGAACAAAATAGTTTGGATTATGAATGAGAAATGAAAGTATTTATAGAAGTAGATGGGCTTTTGGGGATAGAGAGACATGTGGACATTTTCCTTTGTTTGCCTATGGGTGTTATAGGTAGTATAGGTGCATTTGTAGTGAATCGAGATCTGAGATAGAAGGTGAATCGACAAAAGGTATGATGAGAAGCTTTGGGAAGCTTTTGGAACTTCCACATACCTGATTTGCTGCTAATTGAGAATCTGTCTCCAATCGTACTGAAGTTGCTCCACATATCTTTGTAAGTTTTAAACCACTTAAAGAAGCTTTGTTATTCGAAGCGTGAAAATTAAATTTGATAGACTGAAACATTGTTTATCCCGATGGAGCAACTAATTTAATTCCAGCGCTGCATCCCAAAACACTAGATGCGCCACCAGTTCGAATAACCCACATCAAATCTACTGGTAGAGCATCATTGTTATCCTCTTTATCTGATCAGCTTGAATGAAATTCCACAAGAAAATCTGGTAAAGCTTGCGTTTTAATGCCAGTTCGAGGTGTAAATATAATATTAAAATCTCTCAATTCCACTGACCACTTAGTCATTCTCCCCGAGGGGCGTTGCAAAACATTTTTCAATCAAAATGAAGTCCAAACTTTGATGCATGAGCTTGAAAATATGGGCGCATCTTTCTAGTAACCACCACCAATGCCAATGCGAATTTCTCTAGTAGCCACCACCAATGCCAATGCGAATTTCTCAAGTACTTTGATGCATGAGCTTGAAAATATGGGCGCATATTTTTAAAATATATTTTTTCAGCTGCCACCAAACGTTTGCTCACAAGTACACTGGCTTCAAAATTCCTGAAGCTTAACTTATCAATATTGCACTTACTGCATTATCTGATACTGCAATGTACAAAAAGCGTTGTTCTCCACTTTGAGGCTTAGATAATATTTCTAGCGATGATAATAAATTCTTGATACTTGCAAATGATGCTTCACAATACGAAGTCCACTAAAATTTATTTAGCCCTTACAATACTTGAAAGAAAGGAAAACATTTATTATAGAATTTATAAATAAATCGGTTAACTACTGCTAACCATCCCGTCAAAATTTGTACTTTTTTTATAGTTCGAGGTGATTTCATAGACACTACAGCTTTTAACTGCTCTGGGAAAGCTTCGATCCCTTTTTCACTAATAAGATACCCAAAAATTTGCGTGATCAAACTCCAAAAGTACATTTCTCTGGATTCAACTTCAACCTTATAGCCCCTAGATTCAAAAATGTCTCCTCTAAATCCTCCAAATGTGCATCAACTGCTAAGATTTTTACCACCATATCATCGATATAAACGTCCATATTTTTCCCAATATGAGTAGCAAATACCTTGTTAATTAATCTATGGTATGTGGCCCCATCATTCTTTAATCCAAAAGGCATAACTCTATAACAATGTAAGGCTCTGTCTGTGATGAAGGTGGTAGATTGTTGATCTTACAGATCCATCTGAATCTGATTATATCCTGAAAAAGCATCCATAAAAGTCAATATTTTGTTTCCCTAAGTAGAATCAATCAGCTGGCCTATCCGAAGAACAAGAAATGGGTCTTTAGGACAAGCTCGATTTAAGTTTGTAAAATCAACACACATTCTCCACTACCCATTTTTCTTCTTTATAACTATTGGATTTTCCGTCCACAAAGGATACCGTGACTCCCTTATATGTCCGACCTCGGATAAGAGATCCACTTTGGATACAATAGCTTATGTTTTTTTGCTGAAAACCTCCGCCTTTTTTGAATAATAGGCTTGACTTTCGGGTTTATAGCTAAGTTATGGCAAATTACTTCAATTGGTACTCATATCATGTCCTCTCTTTTCCAAGAGAAAACATCTAGATTATGGGATAAAAATTGTAAAAGTTGGTGACATAAATTTGGGGTCAGTAAGGTTCATATCCGAAGTATCCTTCCATCACGAAAAGTATACTCTTCAACTTTTTCACTTACTGTCAATGACCCAGGGGTTTCCGTCGGATTGTCAACCCTTTTTTTCAGGACCCGAGGGTAACCCCTCTGACTGCTATTCATTCATCATATAACCACTTCTGGATCCTTGAATCCGAAGTGCATTCACATTGCATTCCATAACAGCTTTCTGGTCGCTCCGAACGACCCTTACACGATATCCACCGACATACTTTAAAAATTGATGGACTGTTGACATAACGCCATACATCCTTGACAACCGGGATCTTCCAAAAATGGCATTATAATTTGTTAAAAAGTCTACCACCATGAAAAACACTTGAATATTTTTTCGTAAAAGGTCCCTTGCCCAAGCTGACCCCCCTCGAATTTTTCCAATAACACGTGCAATTACTCCAGTAAAGCCAATGATAGTGCGCTCTGACTGAAAAATCCGAGAAGGATTACGCATCCTATCATAAGTAGCTTTGAAAAGGACGTTTGCCGAACTCCCAGTATCTATCAACACGCGTCAAATTTCAACGCTAACAATTTCTGCCCCAATGACCACTGCATCCTCATGTGGCCCTGCGGTACCTCTTAAATCATATTTATCGAAATGGATAAAAGAAATGTCTATCTTACCATACAAGTGAGTAGAAATGTTCCCTTTATGTGAGAGGCTAAGCTTACTATATGCATTTTTTTTCGAGCTATCAGTGTTGCCAACCATTGAATCACCCTAAAAAATGGCCAAAGATTCAAAATATTCAGACAAACTTTAAATATGTCCCTTTTATACTGGCTCTTCAACAACCATCAACATTAACCGATCTGGATTCATTTCTAAATATTTGGATACAACATCGAAATCATCAACCTTTAAATCCAAAATCATCAGATTTTCAACATGTGCATTTGGAGTAGTTGGTTGCAAAGTCGATGCTATGGGAGTTTTTGATGCATTACTCTGAGACTTAACATATGTCAATAAATTCCCATTCTCAATTGAAATTTGAACTTTCTTTTTCATAACGATACAATCATTAGTATCATGACCAATATCATTTTGATATCTGCAAAACTTGTTATTTCGCTCCTCCCCTGGCCTGTTGATTGGAGGGGGCTTCCTGAAATTTACATATCCTTTGGTTTTATCAAAAATTACACTTCCCGTTAGATCTACATAATATTCGAGCCTTATTAATTGATTTGGACTCAGGCTATTAAATTGGTATTGGTGTGGATAATAATCGCCTGAGGGTAGGCTGGTAATTTCAGTTGGTGTTTTATGGTGGTGTGTGGGTGTTTTAAGTGTTTAGAGAGTAGAGAGATAATTAAGCAGCTTGGTAGCAGTTAATTTTCATTACCCATAGTTAATGCAGGTGGTTGGGTATTTATACCCTGATGTTTGGGCCCTTATGGGCTTTCGGGTCATGTTTAATGGACCCGGGTCATGTTTAAAGACCCATGAGCTCTAAGCAGGAGAGCAAGTAGCTTAGTCAAGAAGTGTTTAGGTTTTTTAGTACTTTTGTCATAGTTCGAACAGTCCTATGGTCATAGTGTTCAAAGTGATCTGTCCGGTCCATACGATCTGTTCGATCTGTCCGGTCCGGTGGCCTTGGACCAATCTGTCAGTGTCCGGGGAGCATGCTGAATTCGGACTCATCAGGAGCCCCTTTTTTAGGTGTTTAAGCAAGTATTCTTGTCAGAGACCTGAAAAACAATCCGATGTTAGAAGTAGTTTTCAATCCGGAAAGGTCTATGGGTTTACCCGGACAGATAAAGCTTCACGAATTCAAAACGGTTTTTGCCAGAGTTCGTGGGACACGTGTCGCTTTCTGATTGGTCACTCCAGCCGTTTTTTCACCTTGAATTTCGCACCCACCTTCTTCGAAAAGCAACCTCTTTAATTACACATGGTGACATCAGCGCCGTCTTTTAATCATTGCCAAACTTTTCGAATTCTCCTAGGAATCAACTGGTTTTTCAGATTTACTATAAATTCAGACTCACTTTCTACTGTTTTACTATCTCTTTCATATTTACTCTCCATATTTACTCAGAGCTTTCTCTCTCTAAATGAAATATTTTCTTTGTAGTTTATGTTTACAGCAAGGACTGCATTGATCAAAGGCGGGTGGCTCAACCTTTCTGAGTTGGAGAAGGCACAAAAAGTTGAGAAGGAAAGACAAATCGCAGCAGGGTTACCTACCTCGCCTGTCGACAGACCAATCTCCTCTGCTACAGAGTCAGATCGAGGCTCGTCCTCTTCTAAAGGTACTAAGCCCAAAAAACTATTTCAATCCACTCTTTCCCCTATAGTCTCTGGTTCCTCAGTTCAGGAGTTAGTGCCTACTGTCGAGCCAGGAGTTACAGTCACAAGTTTTAGGAAACTTTCTCCTTTTCTCGCAATGGGATCAGACATAGAGCACTCTCCGGAGAAACTGGTGGTTAAGAGGACAAGCCGGCTGGTTAAGGGGCAAGCCTCCAAGAACACTCCCTCAAAATCGGGGGAAAAAAATAGCAGTTCTGGGTCTGGAGTGCCTATCAGAGCTCCCCGGGAAAGACTACCCGGTCCGGAGGCTAGCAGCCCGGCACTCCCAAGAGAGACTTCTGCCTCAGAGCCCCAGCCTGAGACTAGAAGTCAAGAAAACACAGAAAACCAGCAGTTCGGAAGCCATGCTGAGCCAAGTTCAAATTCTCCCCGGGCCATTGATATTCCTCCTACGATCATGGAGGAAAGAATGGAGGACTCAGTTGAAGAAGTCCCTTTTGAGTCTGAGCCATCCGGCCAGACTAGTAATACTGCTGCTGCCAAAAATGATAAGGGCAAAGCAAAACTATGCTTGAGGCATCCGGAGCTGCCGGAGTGTCTCGAAGGGAAGGTAGGGCCTTGTTTTCACAGAGTCGAACTCAAATATCTCTTGGCCTTACAGAAGATCAAGTATGCTTTCATCCACACGGCTGAACTAGGTCGAATGCGCACAAAATGGGGGATCCCAGAAAATGTGAAGATAAAGATTCCCATAGATCCTGAAACTCCTATGGACTGCAAGCTGAATGAAATAGTCATCTTCACAGAGCTATTTAATTGGGGACTCAGATTCCCATTGGACCCAAAGATTGTCAGATATTTTCATCTGGTCAAACTCTGTCCGAGCCAGCTGAGCCCCAACGGCTGGTATACTCTGATGTTATGCATCATGGCATCAAGGCCAGTCCGGGATCCCTATTCCTATGGAAGAATTTGCAGCAGTGGCCAATCTTTGCAAACATCACCAATTCCCCTTCTACCACTTCAATATGGGGAATGATCTCAAAGCTGTTGATGATCTATTGGAGTCTGAGAGCAAATGGAGGAGCCAGTTTTTGTTTGTCAGTGGCGCTTGGGAAAACGGACAGAAGATCAAGTCCGGAGTGAACCCAAGCCTCCTCAGAAGTAGGTGGAGGAGTGACCGTAAGTTTCTTAATTTAAATCTTTGTCTACTTTTTCCTTCTCATAGTTGATTTAAATTAATTGATCTTTCTTTTGTCTTTAACAGAACTGCCTAAGGAGTTCGGTGATTACTTGAAGGCCGGACAGGTCACTTGTGGCAAAATCAACGCCTGGGCCGCAGAGAACTGGGGAACCGATTCCACAATGCCTTCACTAGTGGAAATCTGGCAAGGTCTCACCTGTGGAACACCACAGGTCGGAGATATTTAACTTAGGAGGAGCTCACCACCCAACCTTCTCCGGACACAGTGCTCAAGAGGTCCCATGAAGCAGATGGGACACTCTTCTTGCCAGGCCGGGCCAAAGCCCCAAGCAAAATGAAGGGCAAGAAGAAAGGCAAAAAGGTGGTGAGCAATGCTAATCCTGCTGATGCTGAGAAGGATGCTCCAACTGACCCAGAGAGGCCGGATCAGAGCCAAATTGATGCTGCTCTTTTGCAGGTAGTGGAGCAAGAGACCGAAAGGCAAGAAGCAAAACTCCCAAAATCTCCAAGGGCTTCCAAGAGGAATCGCAAGCAGGGGAGTGAAGGGGCAGACCGGGCAGCCAAGAAGAAAAAGACTGCTAAGGGAGATGAGCTTGCTCTCCGAATTCCGGAGCCTTCTGCTCAGGTTGACCCTTCTGACCCAACACATGCTGAAGAGATCCCAAGGGACTTTCATACTGATGAAGTTGAGGGAGGAGAGCTTAACATTGATGAAGTAGACATCACCGGTCTTGGTGAACTTGGCGAATACTTCCTCAACCTCCCCAGAGACGACTTCGCAGGGCCTTACATTCCTCCGAGCAGTTCTAACACTGTCAACTTCAATGGTAAGACTTTCATCGTTTCTAGTGAAAAGGACACCATAGCCCACTCCTTGCTAAGCAATGTGCAGCCGGTACTTACACTGGAGAGACAAGTTCGGAGTCAAGCAGACACCATCAAAGACCTTAAGTCTGAGAAGGAAAAGCTGTCCGAAGACCTTTGCACTGCTACTGCCAATGGTGACATGCTAAAGGAAGCAAATGAGGAGTTGAAGAAGAATCAGGAGGAAAACGACACAAAAGTTGCTACTCTAGAGGAAACCATCAGAGACCTCCGGGAGAAGCTGTCCGAAGTGGAGAAAGACCTTACTGCCTCAAAAGAAGAGACCAAGGAAAAGGACAAGATCATCACCAACCTAACTACTGATGAGATTGCCCTTGAGAATGCAGTGTCCAAGGCTGCCGAAGAGAAAAAAACGTTGCTAAGGGATCAAGAGGCTATGATCCAAGCCAAGGTCAATGCTTATGCCAACCAGATGATTAAAAGTGAAGAGCTATTGATTGAGAAAGTGAGGTCCGACATGGTTCTACTCTTTCATGAAAAATATCCGAAGAGGAACCTAGGGGACTTGTGGCGTTATGTGGATGATGATGACCTTCCATATCATACAATGGCCGACGAGGATCATGATGGAGTCTCCAGTGCGTCCTCATCTGATGATGAAGAGCATACCGAGGAGAGCCCAGATGAAGAGAAAGATGATCCCAAAGGCAAGAAGGTATACGAAGGGAAAGGCGACTTCGAAGGCAAGAAGGTGTATGAAGGTGAGCCATCTTCAAAAGCTCAACCTTAACTTATGATTTGCCTTGTTTATTTTTTATTCAGACTAAAGTCCTTGGAAGGCCAAGGCACTCTTTTTTGTAATGGTGTCCGGTGCTCGACCGGACAGGTTTTTTGTGTTGTATCTTGACTCTTTAAAAGTCCTTGGAAGGCCAAGGCAAGTTTAAGTTATTTCATTCAATGAATATCTCTGTTTTGTGCAACCATCATCTTCTTTCATTGTTCATTTTAATTTTGATAGCCAGAGTTTAAGTAGCCTTTAGTTGTTGCATTGTGAGAGTGTTTAAATTCTCCGGCTAGAGTTTAAATAGCCCTTAGATATTTCAGTCCGGATAGTATGACAAGGGACAAAACTTTAAAAAACACTTAGAATTTTTTTAAGAAGGAATTGAATTTCATTAAAACCTCTCCGTGCCACCGGGGAGGAAAGAGTATGCCCCCAAATATTTACATGGATGTTTAAACAAGTAAATATTTACACAAGTGCTATTCCAAGTACATCCGGAGATGCTCAATATTCCAAGGATGGGTTAGAACTCTGCCATCTTTGTCTTCCAACCAATAAGTTCCACGCTTGATTCTTTCAACAACTATATACGAACCTTCCCAGGTTGGGGCCAACTTTCCGAAGAGCTTTTCTTTAGTGTGTAAGAAGACCTTCCTTAATACTTTGTCCCCTGGTTGGAAATCTCTTCTTTTGACTTTGGAAGCAAACCTGCTCCTCATCAAGCCTTGATAATGTGCAACTCTAAGGTGAGCTTTAACTCGTCTTTCTTCTATCAAATCAAGTTGACCTCTGATTGCCATCTCATTAGCATGTTCGGAGAAGTTGTGAACACGAAAAGAGGGGAGAGTTGCTTCTATGGGAGCTACTGCATCCATCCCATAGACCAAGGCAAAGGGTGATTCTTGTGTTGCAGCCCCAGGTGTTGTTCGGTAGGCCCACAAGACCTCTTGTAAATAACTAGGCCACTTCCCAGCAGCCCCTTCCAAATTTTTCTTTAAGCCGGACAGTATAGTTCTATTAGCCACTTCAACCTGCCCATTTGCTTGTGGGTGGAAAGGTAAATAAAAACAATGTTGTATACCCCTTGAGGCACATAAGCTCTCTATTTCTCTATTGTCGAACTGTGGCCCATTGTCTGTTGTTATTTTCTGTGGGACACCAAATATGCAACATATGTTGGATATAATGCATTTTATAACAGCTTTTGATGTTGTCCCTGTTAGAGGGGCTGCTTCTATCCACTTCGAGAAGTAGTCAATGGCCACAATTATAGTTTTGCGCCCTCCGGACGCCACAGGGAGAGGTCCTACTAAATCCAATCCCCATCGAGCAAAAGGAATAGGCTCAGAAATTGATTCTAAAGGAATGGCTGGTACATGAATTTCATTGCTGTACCTCTGGCATGGGTCACACCTCCTCACCAATTCCTTATCATCTTTCATGATTGATGGCCAATAGTAACCGGAGAGTAAAACTCTTCTTGTGAAAGCTCTAAACCCACAATGGGTTGATCCCTCACCATCATGCAATTCAGAGAGGACCATTTGTGATTCTTTATCCCCCAAACAGTGCAGGAGAGGTTTACTGTAAGATTTCTTGTATAATACTTCTCTCAATATGATGAAACCACGAGCCTTGTGTTTCAATTTTCTGGCTAGTGACTTATCCGGAGGAACAACACCATCGGAGAGATATTGTATGAGAGGAAACCTTCAGTCTTCAGGTTGTTTCACTTGTATTTCAAAAATTTCATCTTCTTTACCCTTACAAAGTTGGATGGAGAGGCTTTCAAGCACATGGATCCATGGGTATGACTCCGTATAGGCTATGGTTGCTAGTGAGTCTGCTAGCTCATTTTCTGCCCGGGGAATGTGTTCGTAGACAACACTTTTAAACTTAAGCGCTTAATTTTGAGGAGGAGTAAATATTCACAAGCTACTCCTTTTTAGCCTCATATTGACCTTGGGCATGGTGGATAAGAAGCTGGGAGTCACTCAGTAGCTTGACCCTCTTAGCCCCACAAATGTAGGCCAATTTTAGCCCAGCTATAGCTGCTTCGTATTCGGACTCGTTATTAGATGCCCTGAAAGCAAAACAAATAGCCTGGTACATTTTGTCTCCATATGGGGAAGTTAAGCATACCCCTGCACCACATCCCATTGTGCTTGATCCACCATCTGTTCGGACGAGCCATACTTTTTTTATCTTTTATATCAGTATCTTGCTCCGAATCCCTGTCGGAGTGGAATTCGACCAGAAAATCAGCCACAACTTGGGCTTTGACTGCTGTTCGGGGAGCAAAGTCTATGTCAAAGTCCCCCAACTCTATTGACCACTTAGTCATTCTGCTCGAAATGTCTGCTTTTTGAAGGACATTCTTTAGGGGAAAGGAGGTCCGGACGATGATAGGATGAGCCTGGAAATAAGGCCTTATCTTCCTTGCAGCTATTACCAGGGCTAATGCCAATTTTTCCAATTTTAAGTAACGCTTCTCTGCATCTATCAAGCTTTTGCTGATGTAGTACACTGGATGGGGATGACTATCGACCTCTCTTACCAGCACAGCACTGATGGCACAACTTGAAACTACCAAGTATACAAAGAGAGTCTCCCCACCGACTGGCTTGAACAAAGTTTTGGGGGAGGACAGGTGTTTCTTGATCTCATTGAAAGCCTCATCGCACTGCGGGGTCCAATCAAAGCCTTTTGCACCCTTCAAAGTTTGAAAGAAAGGAGCACACCTGTCCGAAGACCTTGAGATAAATCTGTTTAAGGCAGCTAACCTCCCCGTTAACCGCTGTACTTCTTTGATGTTTCGAGGAGGCTCCATTTGAAATAGAGCATTGAGCTGGTCCGGATCAGGTTGTATTCTATGCTCACTTATGATATAGCATAGAAACTTCCTGGACTGCACTCCGAACACACACTTTTCAGGGTTTAACTTCAAATTTGCTGTCACCAAGTTGGCAAAAGTTTCTTGGAGATCGGACAAGTGCAACTGCTCATCCACACTCTTCACCATCATATCGTCAATGTATACCTCCATATTTCTTCCAATTTGATCAGCAAATGCCTTGTTGACTAATCTCTGATAAGTCGCCCCAGCATTTTTCAAACCAAATGGCATCACCTTGTAGCAATGAAGCCCCCTGTCTGTGACAAATGTGGTATGCTCTTGATCCCTCGGATCCACTTGAATCTGATTGTATCCGGAGAAGGCATCCATAAAGGAAAGCAACTTGTTCCCAGAGGTAGAATCTACTAACTGATCAATCCGGGGGACCGGATACAAGTCTTTTGGGCAAGCTCTATTGAGGTCTGTGAAGTCAATGCACATGCGCCACCTGCCATTCTTCTTTTTCACCAAGACAGGATTGGCAGTCCACAAAGGGTATTGAGACTCTTTGATGTGCCCCATCTTTGTGAGCCTGTCAACCTCTTGCACAATGACATCAGCCTTTTCTTTGGAAAAAGCTCTTCTTTTTTGAACCACTGGAGCTACATCTCTTCGGACGGATAGGTGGTGTGATATTACTTCTGATGGAACTCTAGTAACATCAGCATTGCACCAAGCAAAGACATGCTGATTGTTCTTCAAAAACTTTAACATCTCATTCTTCAACATAGGCGGCATTTTAGATCCTATATTGACACTTTTACCATTTTCTAAACAGTGCGTTTCTACCTCTTCAACTGGTATCAACACTCCGGGGGTCTCTCTGGGGTCATCAATTTCACCCTCACCCCCAGAAAGGCCCTCAAACTGCTATTGTTCATCAATACGGACTGCCCCCAGCATTCGAGGAGCCAAGGCAGTGGCATAACATTCTCTTGCGATCTTTTGGCTGCTCCGGACAACTCCAACGTGCCCCTGAACAACATACTTCAAGCATTGGTGGACTGTTGAAGCCACTGCATGCATCCTAGAGAGCCAAGACCTCCCTAGAATAGCATTATAGCAAGTGGGACAATCCACCACAATAAAGAGTATTCTGACCATTTTCTTGAAAGGGCCCTTGCCCAATAACACCTCTTCTTCGAACTCCCTGATCACATCTGCTGAGCTGCCTGTGAAGCCCACGATTGACCTGTCCGAATTCTGAATTACAGCTGGATTTTTCATTTTCTTGTAAGTGGTTAGGAAAAGGATATTGGCTGAGCTTCCAGTATCCACCAAGATTCGTCTTATGTCATTGCCCCCTATAGATGCTCCTATGACAACAGCATCCTCATGAGGGCCAGCAATGTTTCTTAAATCATCTTCATCAAACACAATGAAGGGAAATGAGTTTGGTGACTGATAAGATGTCATGCCTCCTTCTAGTTGGGAGGCCAAAGTATGAGCATGCCTCTTCCTCGAAGAAGCAGTAGGAGCTGTCATAGTGTCCCCTCCGAAAATTGTAAGCGACTCGAAAAACTTAATGAGCCCGGAGACCGACCTAGAACATTCCTCTATAGCACCCACTCTGTTCCGAGTTGGATTGGGATCCAAGTACTCAGATTCCACGTCAAAACTTTCAACTATAACCATGGCCCCCTCCGGAGCGGCATTACTTGGACCAACTCGATGAGTGTTGTCAGGCCTGTTGCCTCCTCTTCT
This sequence comes from Limnanthes douglasii subsp. nivea, assembly GCA_036936605.1. NCBI lineage: Eukaryota > Viridiplantae > Streptophyta > Magnoliopsida > Brassicales > Limnanthaceae > Limnanthes > Limnanthes douglasii. The sequence continues at coordinate 2,069,110 of JAUPFV010000001.1, forward strand.
TTTAACGTAAGCTCCCAGCTTCCCCCTTTCAATCAAGTTTTGAACTTCCTGCTTCAATGCTATGCAATCATCGGTGGTATGACCAATATCATTGTGATATTGGCAAAAAGAGTTGTTGCGATGCTCTCTGGGAGACTGCAGTGTTGCCGGTCTCCGGTAATGCACATCTTCCTTTGTTTTATCAAAGATAGTGGCCACACTTTCTTTTAACTCTGCGAACCACTCCGGTTGGACCCATGGCCCTCTCTTGTTTCTAGACTGTTGACTTTGAGCAGGAGCAGCTGGCTGAGACTGAGCTTTTTCCCTACCATGCCCCTGTCCGGTTTCTCTTGCTTTGTTCCAGGACTGGTTCTGATTGGGATTTGGTGTCACCGGGGTAGACCTCACCTGCCTGTGCACCCTGGTTTTCTTTGTTTCATCGACGTTTATTTGTTTGCCAACCTGATTCAGCAACCCTCCCCAGGTCATGGCCTTCTTCCTGGTTACTGAATCAGCTAGATTGCCTGGATTCAAACCTTGCCTTAAGGATGCTATTGCCACCTGCTCGAACCAATCAGCCAACCCATTCTTTATGTTCATAAAACGGCTTATGTATTCTTTCAAGGATTCATTTGGTTCCTGGGCACAATGGATTATTGTGTCTCCATTTCCCTTCAGCTCTTTACTCCCTACGAACTGCCTTCGAAAGGCCACCCAAAATGTATCGAAATCTTTAATACAACCCCGAGGCAGGCTGTTGTACCATTTCAAAGCACTCCCCGTAAAGGATTGGGAGAATGCCCTAAAAAGTAGTTTATCGTCGTCGTCAAAGTTCATCATGAAGTTTTTAAATTGCTCCATATGGTTGTCTGGATCAGTACTGCCATCGTACTTTTCTATTTTGGTGCTGTCAAACCTCTAGGGGAGGTTTCCAGACAGAATTTTAGAAGACAATGGAGATTGCCTCCAATTCCTTCCACGACTGAACACGGTACCCTCATTGGGAGTTGCAAAGATACCTGGCTCATCGTGAAAAGCGAAGGGATCCATCAGCATCTTGTCCACATGCTTCCGACTATGAGATGATCCCTTCCCAATATGCCTTTTCATCTTTCATTGTCTATCCTTTTTTCTTGAGTATTTTTTGATCTGTCTTTGCTTCTTTCTGGTTCGACCCTCATCGCTGCTAGAGGACAAGGATTTTTCAACTCCATTGTTGTCCGAAGAGCTATCAGAAGATTCTGAGTTTGAGTCAGAACTCTCCACAGGCTTGGACCGGTGAGACTTCTTAGAACTGGCATGAGTCTTTTTGGTGCTCACATGAGTCTTCGAAGACTCATGCTCTCTGGGGTTGTCGGTGTGATGAGCAACCGATGCTTTGGATTTTTCTTTCACGCCCATCTTGGCCTTCTCAGCCCTCAGAGCTTCTATTTCACACTTTAGCCTGTCACGCTCTTCGATAGTGTATTCATCGTTCTCTTCCACCACTTCGAGCAAAGCCGGTGGAAGCTCTGGATTGTCCGGATTCATACTGACAGAGTTTCTTGGCAGGTTTTGAATGCTTGATTCAGGCACCTTTCTCCTCCCACTGTGGTCGCCAATTTGGTGTGGATAATAATCGCCTGAGGGTAGGCTGGTAATTTCAGTTGGTGTTTTATGGTGGTGTGTGGGTGTTTTAAGTGTTTAGAGAGTAGAGAGATAATTAAGCAGCTTGGTAGCAGTTAATTTTCATTACCCATAGTTAATGCAGGTGGTTGGGTATTTATACCCTGATGTTTGGGCCCTTATGGGCTTTCGGGTCATGTTTAATGGACCCGGGTCATGTTTAAAGACCCATGAGCTCTAAGTAGGAGAGCAAGTAGCTTAGGTAAGAAGTGTTTAGGTTTTTTAGTACTTTTGTCATAGTTCGAACAGTCCTATGATCATAGTGTTCAAAGTGATCTGTCCGGTCCATACGATCTGTCCGATTTGTCCGGTCCGGAGGCCTTGGACCAATCTGTCCGTGTTCGGGGAGCATGCTGAATTCAGACTCATCTGGTATGATGGAGGTTGATTGGAATATCCTCCGATTTGAGGTGGTAGGTTGTTGTTATTCTTCGCACGAGCTCGCTGAGCAGAATTCGAAGACTACCCCTTATTATGTGGAACCTGGACATAATTATTTTGAACAGTAGCAACTACACCTCGAACTCTAGTTGATTCCTTAACCTTGATTTGGTCCTCTACCTGAGCCGTCAAAGCCTTAAAAGTTAAAGCTCTTCTTTTGGTTGTATCATTAGCCAAATCATCTGGCAACAGTACCTCACGAAAAGTAGCCATCACCACTAACTCTTCATAATTATCCAAACTTACTTTTGTTAAAACAAAGTACTTCGTGTAATCCTTCAACTTTTCTCCAACTTCTTGATTGCATTGGATAATTGTGTCCCCATTTTCTCTCATCTTCTTACTACCAACGAAATATGTTCGAAAGATAGTGTAAAAATCTTTGGAGCTTGAAATGGATCTCATCAGAATTTAGCTATACCATTTCAAAGTTATTCCTTTAAAATTATGCGAGAAAGCTCAATATACCAGCCTGTCGTCATCCTCAAATTTCATCATGTAATTCTTGAATTGTTCGATGTGATCGTCTGGATCCAGCATCTCATCAAACTTTTCAACTTTTAAGATGTCAAAACACTTCAGAAGCGTAATAGATCTAATTTTACTTGTCAATTGAGGATTTCTCCAATCAACACCTTGAACATACTGATCCTCAGTTCCCATTACCACATATAAATTCTAATCAGCCATATCATATTTATTCAACGTGTTTCCTTCACACCAATTATACTCCTTCAAACATCGAGGTACACTATCTTTCCTTGCTTTATGCTCTTTCTTATACTTTCGAGGTTGATCCATCTCTTATTTCGAAGAGCCATTGTACTTTTTAAGACATAATCCAGAGCTCTCAACCTCTTCATCACTAGATGTGACATACTTTTGTTTATCTTTCTTTTCTTTTCGATAATAATGGTGCTCTTTTGGAGCTTTGAAGCGCGCCTTCTTCTGCTCACTCCTGATTTGGCAATCAATGCAAGATCTATCAGACTGACTTCCAAGTTCATATTTTTCATTCATTTGTCTTACCTCGGATTTCAGCCTTGCTGGATGAATCTCATGTTCTTTCTGATCGTATTTCTTGTTCAAAGCATTTATCTTATCCAAGAGTTGGTTCATTCGTAATCTCAGATTGAGTCTGGTGGATAAGATTTGATACCTCTTATCTATCATCTATCATCTGCAAATTATTTTTTAGTGTTTCGACAACTGATCAAACCAACGGGTCACTTTCAGGGTTCATCGTAAAGCTTTAAAATTATTTTTCTGGATCGATTAAAGTTCGAACTAACAAGATAGGCACCAATTGTTAATCGGTCCCCAGTGAAGTCGCCAATTTGGTGAGTTTGATTACTTGAATCAGTTTAGTAAATGAGAGAAGTAAAGTTTTAGAGAGAGAAATAAATTCTAGAGAGAGAAAGTAAGAGTGTTCAAATGTTCTAACTCAAAAATCCAACCTCTTTATTAGATCAGCCTTGACCTTTATATAGATGTGCAAGGACTTAGTGTATAACTAAAAATAATTACATAAATGGATTTATTACATGTTAGTCCATAACTAAAATACATAGTTCTCAATTCCTCCTCTAACTTTATAATATGCTATATAAGGTTATATTATTTACATTTTAGTCCTCAAAATTCCACTTCCTTATTATGCACCAGCTAGAAGATGATGAAGTATCAAATATATATTCCTAAATGTTATTGTAGTTTGTAAATAACTCTCATAATGTTTGTATAATAGAACATGCATAGTTTGTATATCATAGAATATGCATAGATTTTTTATAACTTAAATATCATATTTTAAGAAACTAAAAGAATTGCATGGTTAGATCTGAAACAAATAAGATTCCTAGTGATGATATAATGGATTGTTCTTCATTGTATAGGTTTTGGAGGCAGAGCTGACCTTGACAGAGGTTGAAAGAACAACATTTGGATATAGTGAAGCTAGTGCGAACCAAGATGTTGTACCAGTTGTACCAAAGAAAAAGTCTAGGAATATGACTAAAACTATGGCAAAGAAAAACAAGAAAAGTTCCACCATAAATGAGACAACCACCAACCACTGAACCCCAAACAAACATCCCTTCAACCATTCCTTCGATAACAAGCCGAATATCTCCATCTGAAACCAATGGGGTAGAAGATGAATTTGATTTCATAGTTAACGCTTAACTCCATGAAAGATGAATAAGACTAGAAGGACATGAAAGAGCGTCGCAACGACATCAGAAGCCCGAACCAACATCCAAAAAAAGTACAACCACTTTCAAGAGTTGTACCCATTCTGTTTTACGTTAAAGAGTAAAACAAAAAAGAAAACAAATACTAAGTACATGTCTCTGATGTCTGGTATTTTTTGTATATTCTTAGCTTGTTATATATGTTTTATTTTTTTCATCCTCATAAAAAAATATCAATATTATGTCCGGTATTAATTTTTTAGATTTAACAACTACATAAAGAGTTACCTGATTTATGTACTAAATTTGAGCAACAAGAAAAAACAATTACTGCTTAAAATCAAAAACTTAAAAACACACTTTCTCCGCTTTTTTGTTCACCAAATAGTCCTGTAAAAGCAATCTAAACAGCTAAAGAGGTAGCTGAAGATGTGCTTCTGATACCAACTAAAACGATACTAACCGAATTTCTTGTATATGTTTTAGGTAAATATGGTACAACGACGGTACCAACTGAATCAGAGACAGTAATACAAAAGTTTTACCATCTGAAAAGGATAGAGACGCTACAACAATGGATCGACCTGCAAAGAAAGCAGAGGCTACATCAGTGGTACAACCTGAATAAGTAATGAACCAACCTGAACTAGAGGAAGATGCTAAGTTAGTGGACCAAGCTGAATAGTAAGTGGGTACAGCAGTGGACCAACCTGAAAAGTTAGTGGGTACAAATTAGTCGTAACACCTGAAAAAGGATGCAGATGCTACAAAAGTGGAACAACCTAAAAAGATAGTAGATACAAATAAATTTCCTCTAAAAGAGACAGAGACTACACCACTACTAACACAAATAATGAGACATACAATATAGATTTGGAACCAATAAAATAAGGAGTGGAACCACTGGAATAGAAAGGTCGTGAAAATGTAATTGGATCTTAAGTTCATTAAGATGCAAATTTCTGAATATATTTTGTCATATAATGTATGTTTATAAATTTATATTGTCTAGGTTTTGGATATGTTTTTTTGTTATACTTGGATCTCTCATTCATGAAATAATTCGTATGGTTACTGTTTTAAATAAGTCTCATAGTTAATGTTTCAAAGAATTCATTTGGTTGAAATTTTGAAGAAATCCCGTGGTTTGAAAATCAAATAACTCACGTAGTAGACAACTCAAACAACTCGCTTGTTAAATTACTCAAAAAAATATGTCGAATATAAAGAAAATCACATGTTTATAATATTAAAGAAATCGCATGCTTATAATATCAAAGGAATCACATTTATAACCTATCAAAGTAATCACATTCCTACTTTGAATGCTTTACTACATATAGAAATCGCATGGTCCAGAATGTACCGGGGTCGCACAAGCATTATATAAGGAATTTAATTTTCATCTTGCAAGGTATCCCATGGGCAACCCTGAGAAAAAGAAAAAGCCCAACAAGAACAGGAACCACAACAACAAAGAGAGCAACAATATTAACAATACGAAGAAGATGATGCCCAACAACAACAAATCGAACATCATCAAACAGAACAACAACATCTAGCCTTGATAAAGAGTGAACAACTTACCCAAACCAAAGCAACACCATCACTCCTATAGCAAGCCAAAAAGGAAGCCCAACCCGAATAAGAAGCACAACTATGCATAAAGACAACACTCCTAACCCAACCATAAGCAGCAAAATAAGTCTAACAACTTGTTGAAGAGGAAGCCGATCACCAACAACCAGGCTTCACAAAGACGGAACAATCCACCCAAGGACAAACATCACCATTAGCTGCTACGAAAAACAAAATAGTATGTTTAGAACTACCAATCTTAGATGATTTTTTCATATAATGTACACATTCTTTTTTTACGAAGTTGATAAGATTGAAGCAAAGTTTGTCATGCAATGGAGATAGGATTTCATCTGGAGGATAAACTTGCTTGAAATTTAGGAGATACTACTACTGAAAATATTGTAGATAAGACAACATCATTGGTAGTCGTCAGGGATCTTGTAAGTGGATCCTAATATCATTAAACATAATATATATATATATAGTCATCTTATTATAATATGATAACCAATTTTCTATATTACATGATGTAGATAATACGTATCCTAATTGAGATTTAATTAATCAGACAGTAGAGGTAGAGGTTAATTTCCATGATTGGAAAATGAGTACAACAACAAAGCAGATCATCGAGTTCTGTGAATACCATAAAGCCCTTAAATACAGAGAGTAGAAGAAAAAAAGATCTAGAAGTATGGTATTTACAATTATCAAAGTTCTTCTATAGACTTAACGTGAGTGTGAGTGAAGTGATGACGTTACCTAACGAACGAGACTTAAAATTCAAGGTAAAATATAAAAGTGTAGCTAAGTAATAATGGATTTAAAGGTAATGTTGGCCTAGTCTAGCATGATGACTTATACTAAGAACTCGTTTGTTTATTAATCTCTCATATTTGGTTATACGTCTCCAACTTTTCATTTGGTAGATTATTGACGTTTGGATTTATAAGATGCTTAAAGAAGCCGATTGGAAAGTACCATTCCAAAGTTTCGAAGATTCTTATAATTCTAAATACAGCAAGATATAAATTTTTTCCATTCTAACAGTAACTATAGCTAATATTAATTATGGATTATCATAACAAAATTGTTTGTAATCTTTTTTCTTAATATTGAAAACACTGGCTGATAAACAGATCTGTCAAAACTTGTTGACAAAGTATTTGAAACTACCAGGCACGACACATATCGTGTGTTCCTTCGAGTGTGCTACATAAAGAATGATACAATCAACCACAGGTTTTTGGTGGTTATTGATATGGATAACGGAACGACAACAAACTATAACCCACTCATGCTTATCAGTATATACACAACAGAATACACAAGAAAAATTGCGGAGCCGCTGGTAAGTATTTGTCAAAGCAAATGCATGGTTATTATTTTCAAACATATCGCATTCTTTTATTATCAAACAACTCACACGTTAATATTTCCAAACATATCGCACTGTTAGATATTCAAATAAATCACACGGTTAGCTCTTCAAAGGCAATCACTTTATAGTATTATAAACAAATTTCCTGATTAGTTTTATAAAAAAACTCATTGTCATGTCTCACCTGTTAACTTCTCTAAAATCTGTTTAATAGTTGGAATATTTTATGAGAAAAAGATACATAAATAGTGTAAAGATGGGATATAAAGTGAAAAATATAAGAGATATCCCACAACAAAAACCAGACAACTTCAACTGTAGCGTTTTTGTTTGTGAATACGCCAAAAACATTATCAAAAAAGGATTCGTATCTAAAACTTACAGGGAAGATATCTTTCCAATTAGTAGAGCTCAAATGTTTTATTATATCCTAAATGATATAAACACTAACAAACGGTGGTAGTTATGTTGATGAAGATTGTTTCTGATGTGACCAAAACTATAATATGATATATTTTGTAAATGATTTAACAGATTAGTGATATGAAACAACTCGCGAGGTTATGTAAGATGTGTTATCTCTTAGGTTAATATTATTAAGTATCTCACATGTTAAATATTTCCAAGAATGTCGCACGTTCATTATATAAAATAACTCTCGCGTTTGATTTAGATATGTTATCTTTTTTTGTTAATATTTACAATAATCTCGCATGTTTTATATTACCAAGAATCTCGCACGGTCTTTATATAAAATAGCTCGCGCATTTGATTGTAGAGAAATCGTTCGTGTATCTTGTTTTTTGCAATGTGTTGGTAATTGGTCTCTACACTGAGCACCATCGTAAATAATAAAGAAGATGTCAACTAGAGGCTTTCTAATCATGTCAGTATTTTAGTTTATAGTTATTTTTATTAGCCATTTTATTGTTTGATTTCACCAAGGTAGATATTTAATCATGTTTAAAACAATAACTACAAAATAAATATCGAGATTGAGGAAGATTTGAGTTAGAAGTTTTTCTATAAATAAGAGTACCCAGATAGTAGTATATATAAACCTTTAAAATCAAAACACTTATGAACTCTTGATCTTCAAATACCATGGCTCATCGCCCTTCCTCACATGAATCTTATGGCTACTCATTCTTGGATGATATCCTTTCTGACCAAATCGAACACTTCTTGGACTACAAACACACGACAACGACCGAGTTTTCCTCGGAGTCTTTTCCAGATGGGTCTATATTCTCCTTCGACGATGAATACAACTTTGCAGATTCATGGTCATTTTCATGTTACGAGTCTGACCCGAATAAGCTTCCAAAATACAAAAAGAAGAGAGATAAGTGGGATGATGAGGAATTCGAGTATATACCGGACTCAGATACAGAGGTTGAAGATGACAATGCAAACAACGCGATGAAGTTATAGTCTGAAGAGAAGGGAGATGGTGAGGAGATCGATGAAGAGGAGTATGAGGAAAACGACTTTTCTAATGCTGATTATTTTATTTTGCATGTTTTTATTTTAATGTAAACTTACCGACCCTAGATAATGTTGTATTGTTTGTTAGGGTTGAGTGTCTGGACATTTTTAGGGCTAGTAATTTGTTTTTATTAATCTTTTTTAATATAAAAAGTTTATGATCTTAACTCAACCTTAATCGTAAATATGATGGGTTAATATAGATATAACTCGTGCGATAGATTTATAGAGAACTCGCAAAAGTAAAATATTAACTAAAATTACATGGTGTGAAAGCACATAGCTTGCATAGTTATAGCGACAAGAATCTAATGATGGAATTAAAACTCGAACGATTAAATATAAAAAGAACTCGCGCGATTGGATTTCAAAGAATTCGGGCAAGTATAACATTCACTAAAAGTGTGTGATTGGAAATGCATATATCTCGCATAGTAATAGACACATGGATCTAGTGATGGACTTAAAACTTGAATGTTTAAATACAAAAAGAACTCGCACGATTGGATTATAAAGAACTCACGCAAGTATAAAATTCACGAAAAACACGTGATTAAAAATACACATATCTCGCATAGTATAAACACAGGGATCTATTGATAAACTTAGAACTTGAATGGTTAAATATCGAGCTCGCACGAATAGATTACGAAGAACTCGCCCAAGTATAACATTCACTAAAATCGCATGGTGTAAAATGCACATATCTCGCATACTTATAGAATTCACGCTATTAGATCTGTGAGTTGTTCAATATTCTAGGATTTTTAAATATACAAAAAAAAATCGCGCTTTCTAATGAAGAAATAAAATATTTAAAATGTACAGATTTGCATTTTAAAGTGAAACCTCATCGGTCCTCTTGTTATCGCCTGATTTCGAACAACGGTCACACCTCAACATTTTGGTTCTTATTTCTCCTCTAGATGAAATACACTTCTTATTAGGAATTCCACCCTTGTCCTTTCATGTTTAGAAGCAAAATTTATGGCTCTAATGAATTAGTAGAGCTTGATCATTCTCCAAAATTGGTTATAGCCAATATGTTAAAAGATTAACTTGACCTGTAACTGTTGACCGTGAAGAATGACTCTATCAACGTCATGGGATCTTGTTCAGCCGATTGAATTGTTTCTAAAGCATGAGAACATGGAAAACAATCTTGTTGCCAAGCACCACAAGAACATTTGAAATCCAACATATTAACAACTTTAACGAGATCTGAAAAAATTATAAATAAGCATGCAGAAGACTTATGGACTAGTTATGTACGACATTTTTTTACATTAACTTTTTTTCATACTCATGGAATAAATACGTACTCCACCTTAGCCCCTCCGAATAACATCGTGAAATTTGAGTCATAAGTACTGATGAGTCTGAAGTATGCACGCTCCCCGGACAAGGACAGATCGGTCCAAGGCCTCCGGACCGGACATATCACATGGACCGGACAGATCACTTCGAACACTATGACCATAGGACCGTTCGAATTATGACAAAAGTACTAAAAAACCTAAACACTTCTTGACTAAGCTACTTGCTCTCCTACTTAGAGCTCATGGGTCTTTGAACATGACCCGGGTCCATTAAACATGACCCGAAAGCCCATAATGGCCCAAACATCAGGGTATAAATACCCAACCACCTGCATTAAGTGTGGGTAATGAGAATTAACTGCTACCAAGATGATTAATTGTCTCTCTACTCGCTACTCTAAACACATAACACCCACACACTACTGTAAAATACCAACCAAATTACTAAGCCTACCCTCAGGTGATAATTCTCTACACCAAATTGACGACCACAGTGGGAGGAGAGGGTGCCTGAATCAAGCATTCAAAACGAGCTAAGAAAATCTATCTGAATGAATCCGGACAATCCAGAAGTACCACCAACTTTGCTCGAAGTGGTGGGAGAGAACGATGAATACACTATCGAAGAGCGTGATAGGCTAAAGGGTGAAATAGAAGCTCTGAGGGCAGAAAAGGCCAAGATGGGCGTGAAAGAAAAGTCCAAAGCATCAACTGCTCATCACACCGATAACCCCAGAGAGCATGAGTCTTCGAAGACTCATGTGAGCACCAAAAAGACTCATGCCAGTTCCAAAAAGTCTCACCGGTCTAAGCCCGTGGAGAGTTCTGACTCAATGTATCAGAATCTTCTGATAGCTCTTCGGACAGTGAGGGAGTTGAAAAATCCTTGTGCTCTAGCAGCGATGAGGGTCGAACTAGAAAGAAGCAAAAGCAGATTAAAAAATATTCAAGAAAAAGGGATAGGCATGGAAAGATGAAGAGGCATATTGGTAAGGGATCATCTCATAGCCGGAGGCATGTGGACCGGATGCTGATGGATCCCTTCGCTTTTCAAGATGAACCAGGTATCTTTGCAACTCCCAATGAGGGTACTGTGTTCAGTCGTGGAAGAAACTGGAGACAATTTCCATTATCTTCTAAAATTCTGTCCGGAAACCTCCCCAATAGGTTTGACAGCACCAAAATAGAGAAGTACGATGACAGTACTGATCCAGACAATCATTTGGAGCAATTTAAAAACTTTATGATGAACTTTGATGATGATGCCAAGCTACTTTGTAGAGCATTCTCCCAATCGTTTACGGGGAGTGCTCTAAAATGGTACAACAGCCTGCCTCAGGGTTGTATTAAAGACTTCGATACCTTTTGGGTAGCCTTTCGAAGGCAGTTTGTAGGGAGTAAAGAGCTAAAGAGCAATGGAGGCAATCTAGCTGATTCAGTAACCAGAAAGAAGGCCATGAAATGGGGAGGGTTGCTGAATCAGGTTGGAAAACAAATAAACTTCGATGAAACAAAGAAAACCATGGTGCACAGGCAGGTGAGGTCTACCCAAGTGGCACCAAATCCCAATCAGAATCAGTCCGGAAATAAAACAAAAGAGACCGGACAAAGGCATAGCAGGGCAAAAGCTCAGTCTCAGCCAGCTGCTCCTGCTCAAAGTCAGCAATCCAGAAACAAGAGAGGGTCATGGGTGCAACCGGAGTGGTTCGCAGAGTTGAAAGAAAGTGTGGCCACTATTTTTGAAAAAACAAAGGAAGAGGTGCATTACCGGAGACCGGCTACACTGCAGTCTCCCAGAGAGCATCGTAATAACTCTTTTTGCCAGTATCACAACGATATTGGTCATACCACTGATGACTGCATAGCATTGAAGCAAGAAGTTCAGAATTTTATTGAAAGGGGAAAGCTGGGGGCTTACGTAAAAAGAAGAGGGGGTAATAGGCCTGATAACACTCACCGGGTTGGTCCAAGTAATGCTGCTCTGGAGGGAGCCATGGTTATAGTTGAAAGGTTTGACGTGGAATCTGAGTACTTGGATCCTGATCCAACTCGAAACAGAGTAGGTACAATTGACGAATGTTCTAGGTCGGTCTCCGGGCTCATTAAGTTTTTCGAGTCACTTACAATTTTCGGAGGAGACACTATGACAGCTCCTACTGCTTCTTCGAGGAAGAGGCATGTTCATAATTTAGCCTCCCAGCTAGAAGGAGGCATGATTTCCTATCAGTCACAAAACTCATTCCCCTTCATTGTTTTTTATGAAGATGATTTAAGAGATATTCCTGGCCCTCGTGAGGATGCTGTTGTCATAGGAGAATGTATAGGGGGCAACGACATAAGGCGAATTCTGGTGGATACTGGAAGCTCGACCAATATCCTTTTCTTAACTACATACAAGAGAATGAAGAATCCAGCTGTAATTCAGGGTTCGGACAGATCAATTGTGGGCTTTACAGGCAGCTCAGCAGATGTGATCGGAGAGTTCGAAGAAGAAGTTCTATTGGGCAAGGGCCCTTTCAAGAAAATGGTTAGAATACTATTTATTGTGGTGGATTGTCCCACTTGCTATAATTCTATTCTAGGGAGGTCTTGGCTCTCTAGGATGCATGCAGTGGCTTCAACAGTCCACCAGTGCTTGAAATATGCTGTTCAGGGATAGGTTGGAGTCGTCCGTAGGAGCCAAAAGATTGCAAGAGAATGTTATGCCACTGCCCTGGCTCCTCGAACGCTGGGGGCACTCCGTATTAATCAACAATAGCAGTTTGAGGGCCTTTCTGGGGGTGAGGGTGAAATTGATGACCCCGGAGAGACCCCTAGAGTATTGATACCAATCGAAGAGGTAGAAACGCACTGTTTGGAAAATGGGAAAAGTGTCAAGATAGGGTCTAGCATGTCACCCATTTTGAAAGATGAGATGTTAAGGTTTTTGAAGAACCATCAGCACGTTTTTGCTTGGTGCAATGCTGATGTTACTGGGGTTCCATCAAAAGTGATATCACATCACCTATCTGTCCGGAGAGACGTAGCACCAATGGTTCAAAAAAGAAGAGCTTTTTCTAAAGAGAAGGCTGATGTCATTGTGCAAGAAGTTGGCAGGCTCACAAAGATGGGGCACATCAAGGAATCTCAATATCCTTTGTGGACTGCCAATCCGGTTCTGGTAAAAAAGAAGAATGACAAGTGGCGCATGTGCATTGACTTCACAGATCTCAATAGAGCTTGCCCAAAAGATTTGTATCCGGTCCCCCGGATTGACCGGTTGGTAGACTCCACCTCTAGGAACAAGCTGTTTTCCTTTATGGATGCTTTCTTCGGATACAATCAGATTCAAGTAGATCCAAAGGATCAAGAGCATACCACATTTGTCACTGACAGAGGTCTTCATTGCTACAAAGTAATGCCATTTGGTTTGAAAAATGCTGGGGCTACTTATCAAAGGTTAGTCAACAAGGCATTTGCTGATCAAATTGGAAGAAATATGGAAGTTTACATTGATGACATGATGGTGAAGAGTGTAGATGAGCAGTTGCACTTGTCCGATCTCCAAGAAACTTTTGCCAACTTGGTAAAAGTAAATTTGAAATTAAACCCAGAAAAGTGTGTGTTCGGAGTACAGTCCGGGAAGTTTCTGAGCTATATTATAAGTGAGCATGGAATACAACCTGACCCGGACCAGCTTAATGCCCTATTTCAGATGGAACCTCCTCGAAACATTAAAGAAGTACATCGGTTAACGGGGAGATTAGCTGCCTTAAACAGATTTATCTCAAGGTCTTCGGACAGGTGTGCACCTTTCTTTCAAACTTTGAAGGGTGCAAAGGGATTCGATTGGACCCCACAGTGTGATGAGGCTTTCAATGAGATCAAGAAGCACCTGTCCTCTCCCAAAACTTTGTTTAAACCAGTTGATGGGGAGACCCTCTTCGTATATTTTGTAGTTTCAAGTTATGCCATCAGTGCTGTGTTAGTAAGAGAGGTCAATGGTCATCCCCGTCCGGTATACTACATCAGCAAAAGTTTGATAGATGCAGAAAAGGCATTACTTGAAACTCGAAAAGTTAGCATTGGCTCTGGTGATAGCTGCCAGGAAGATGAGGCCTTATTTCCAGGCTCATCCCATCATCGTCCGAACTTCTTTTCCCCTGAACAATGTCCTCCAAAAGACAGACATTTCAAGCAGGATGACTAATTGGTCAGTAGAGTTGGGGGACTTCGACATAGAATTTGCTCCCCGAACAGCAGTCAAGGCCCAAGTTGTGGCAGACTTTTTGGTTGAATTCCACTCCGATAGGGATTCGGAGCAAACTACTGATATAAAAGATAAAAATGTGTGGGTCGTCCGAACAGATGGTGGGTCTAGCACTATGGGGTGTGGTGCAGGGGTGTGTTTGACTTCCCCGTATGGAGACAAAATGTACCAGGCTATTTGTTTTGCTTTCAGGGCATCTAATAATGAGTCCGAATACGAAGCAGCTATAGCTGGTTTAAAGTTAGCCTACATTTTTGGGGCTAAGAGGGTCAAGCTACTAAGTGACTCCCAACTTCTTATCCACCATGCTCAAGGCCAATCCGAGGCTAAGAAGGAGCAGCTTGTGAAATACTTACTCCTCCTTAAGAATGAAGCACTAAAGTTTAAAAGTGTTGTTTTTGAGCACATTCCCCGGGCAGAAAATGAGCTAGCAGACTCATTGGCAACCATAGCATATACAGAGTCATATCCATGGATCCATGTGCTCGAAAGCCCCTCCATTCAACTTAGTAAGGGTAAAGAAGAAGAAATTTTTGAAGTACAAGTGAAACTACCTCAAGACTGGAGGTTTCCTCTCCTGCAATATCTCTCTGATGGTGTCGTGCCTCCAGATAAGTCACTAGCCAGAACATTGAAACACAAGGCTCGTGGTTTCATCATATTGAGAGAAGTGTTGTACAAAAAGTCCTACAGTAAACCTCTCCTGCGCTGTTTGGGGGATGAAGAGTCACAAGTGGTCCTCTCTGAATTGCATAATGGTGAGGGATCAGCCCATTGTGGGTTTAGAGCTTTGAAAAGAAGAGTTTTACTCTCCGGTTATTATTGGCCATCAATCATGAAAGATGCTAAGGAATTGGTAAGAAGGTGTGACCCCTGCCAGAGGTACAGCAATGAAATTCATGTACCATCCATTCCTTTAGAGTCAATTTCTGAGCCTATTCCTTTTGCTCGATGGGGATTGGATTTAGTAGGGCCTCTCCCTGTGGCGTCCGGAGGACACAAAACTATAATTGTGGCCATAGACTACTTCTCGAAGTGGATAGAAGCAGCCCCTCTAGCAGGGACAACATCAAAAGCTGTTATAAAATTCATTCTATCCAACATTTGTTGCAGATTTGGTGTCCCACAAAAGATAACAACAGACAATGGGCCACAGTTCGACAATAGGGAAATGGAGAGCTTCTGTGCCTCAAGGGGTATACAACATTGTTTTTCTTCACCTTTCCACCCACAAGCAAATGGGCAAGTTGAAGTGGCTAATAGGACTATACTGTCCGGTTTAAAGAAGAATTTGGAAGGGGCTGCTGGGAAGTGGCCTAGTTATCTACAAGAGGTCTTGTGGGCCTACCGGACAACACATGGGGCTGCAACACAAGAGTCACCCTTTCCCTTGGTCTATGGGATGGATACAGTAGCTCCCATAGAGGCAACTCTCCCCTCCTTTCGTGTTCACAACTTCTCCGAACACGCTAACGAGGTGGCAATAAGAGGTCAACTTGATTTGATAGAAGAAAGACGAGTTAAAGCTCACCTTAGAGTTGCACACTATCAGGGCTTGATGAGAAGCAGGTTTGCTTCCAAAGTTAAAAGAAGAGATTTCCAATCGGGGGAGAAAGTATTAAAGAAGTTCTTCTTACACACTAAAGAAAAGCTGTTCGGAAAGCTGGCCCCAACTTGGGAGGGTCCGTATATGGTTGTTGAAAGAATTAAACCTGGAACATATTGGTTGGAAGACAAAGATGGCAGAATTCTAACTCATCCTTGGAATATCGAGCATTTCCGGATGTACTTGGAGTAGCAATTGTGTAAATATTTACTTGTTTAAACATCCATGTAAATATTTGGGGGCATACTCTCTCCTCCCTGGTGGCACGGGGAGGTTTTAATGAGGTGTCCGGGCTGCTGAATAAAGTTTGATGCCTTCTTAAAAAATTTCTAAGTGTTTTTAAAGTTTTGTCCCTTGTCATACTATCCGGATTGAAATAACTAAGGGCTATTTAAATTCTAGCCGGAGAACTTAAACACTCTCACTATGAAACAACTAAAGGCTACTTAAACTCTGGCTATCAAAATTAGAACAAACAATGAAAGAAGATGATAGTTGTACATAACAGAAATATTCATTGAAATAAATAACTTAAAATTTCCTTAGCCTTCCAAGGACTTTTAAAAGATCAAAGTAGAACACAAAAAACCTATCCGGTCAGATACCGGACACCATTACAAAAAGAGTACCTTGGCCTTCCAAGGACTTTATTCTGGATAGAAAATAAACAAAGTGGATCATAAGTTAAGGTTGAGCCTTTGAAGATGGCTCACCTTCATCTACCTTCTTGCCCTTAGGATCGTCTTTCTCTTCATCTGGGCTCTCCCCAGTATGTTCTTCATCACCTGAGGAATCACTAGAGTAGCTATACCTGTCGCCTTCGGCCATCGTGTGGTATGGAAGGTCTTCAGGCTCAACATAAAGCCATAAGTCCCCTAGGTTCTTCTTCGGAACTTTTCATGGAAAAGTAGAACCATGTCAGACCTCACCTTCTCAAGAAGTTGCTCTTCGCTTTTGATCATCTGGTTGGCATAAGCATTGATCTTGGCTTGGATCTTAGCCTTTTGCTCCCTTAACAAAGTGGGTTTCTCCTCGGCAGCCTTGGATGCTGCATTCTCAAGAGCAATCTTGTCAGTAGTTAAGTTGGTGATGATTTTGTCCTTTGCCTTGGTTTCTTCCTTTGAGGTAGTAAGGTCTTTCTCCAGACCGGACAGTTTCTCCCGGAGGTCTTTAATGGTCTCCTCTAAAGTGGCGACTGTTGTGGTACTTGCCTTCTGGCTTCTCTTCAGCTCCTCGTTTTCTTCTTTTAACATGGCAGCATTGGAGGTGGCAGTGCGAAGGTCTTCAGACAGCTTCTCCTTGTCAGACTTAAGGTCTTTAATGATGTCTGCCTGACTCCGAACTTGTCTCTCCAACATAAGTACAGGCTGCACGTTGCTTAACCAGGAGTGGGCTATAGCATCCCTTTCACTGGAGACAATAAAAGTATTACCATTAAAATTGACTGTGTTGGAGCTGCTCGGAGGAATGTAAGGCCCTGCAAAGTCATCTCTGGGGAGATTGAGGAAGTATTCACCAAGACCGGTGATGTCTACTCCATCAATGTTGAGATCTCCTCCCTCAACCTCATCGGTGTGAAAGTCCCCCGGAATCTCTTCGACATGCGTTGGGTCAGAAGGATCAGCTTGAAAAGAAGGCTCCGGAGCCTGGAGAGAAAGCTCGTTTCCCTTAGAAGTCTTTTTCTTCTTTGCCTCCCGGTCTGCGCCTTCGCTTCCCTGTTTGCGATTTCTCTTGGAAGCCCTTGGAGGTTTTGGGAGATTCGTTTCCTGTGTTTCAGTCTCTTGCTCTACTACTTGCAAGAGAGCAGCATCAATTTGGCTCTGGGCTGGCCCCGCCGGGACTGTTGGAGCATCCTTCTCAGCATCAGCAAGGTTGGCATCACCCACCACCCTTTTGCCCTTCTTCTTCTTGCCTTTCATCTTGCTCGGGGCTTTGGCCCGGCCTGGCAGGAAGAGTGTCCCATCTGGTTCATGGGTCCTCTTGAGCACAACGTCCGGAGAAGGCTGGGTGGTGAGCTCCTCCCAGGTCAAGTCTCTCCGACCTGTGGTGTTCCACAGGTGAGACCTTGCCAAATTTCTACTAGTGAAAGCATCATGGAATCGGTTCCCCCAATTCTCAGCAGCCCAGGCATTAATCTTGCCACAAGTTATCTGCCCGACTTTCTGATAGTCACTGAACTCCTTGGGTAACACTGCCAAGGCAAAAGTGAGACCCATTAGTTCGAACTGCATTAGATAAGAAAGGGAGAAATAAAAAGAAATAAAGTAGGAGACTTACAATCACTCCTCCACCTGCTTCTGAGGAGGCGTGGGTTCTCTCCGGATTTTATCTTCTTGCCATTCTCCAAGGAACCACTGACAAATAGAAACTGGGTCCTCCAATTCCTCTCTGCCTCCAGCAAATCATCCACCACGTTAAAGTGGTAGAAGGAGATGTGGTGGTTTCTACACAGGTTAGCCACTGCAGCAAACTCCTCCATGGGCAGAGGGATCCCAGACAGCCTTGATGCCATGATGCATGACATAAGGGTATACCAAGCATTGGGGCTCAGCTGGCTCGGACAGAGTTTGATCAGATGGAAATATCTGATAATCTCTGGGTCTAGTGGGAACCTCAGCCCCCAGTTGAACATCTCCGTGAACATGACCACCTCACTCAACTTGCAGTCCATGGGGGTCTCCGGATGTATAGGAATCCTGATCTTTACATTTTCTGGAATGCCCCATTTCGAACGCATCCTGCCCAACTCAGTAGTGTGGATGAATGCATAATTGATTTTTTGTAATAGAGAAGGTAATTAACGCTGACCTTATGAAAACAAGGCCCAACTCTTCCCTCGAGGCTCTCCGGCAGATCCGGATGCCTCAAAAACAGTTTTTCTTTGCCCTTGTCTTTCTTGGCAACTATTTTTTTGCTGGTCTGACCGGAGGGCTCAGACTCAAACGGGGCCTCTTCAACAGATTCCTCCATCACTTCCTCCATGATTGTTGAAGGGATTTCAGCAGCTGTAGTGGGGGGAGGGTTCAAACTTAACTCAACCTTATCTCCGGACTGATGGGCCTCAGTGCCCCTTTGATTTCTGCTCTCCGGTAGAGTGTTTGGAACAAAAGTTTCTGGTTGAAGGTTTGGATTGGAGCCCTCCGGTCCGGACAGCCTGTCCTTAGGGGCTCTAATAGGCACCTCTGATCCGGTGCTGCTGTCCTTTGCCCCCGACCTTGAGGGAGTATTTTTTGTCCCCAGGCCTTTAACCAACCGGCCTTTCCTCCTGTCAACCAGCTTCTCAGGAGAGTGCTCCGTATCCTATCCCATTGCAATAAAGGGAGAAGGTTTTCTAAGGCTAGTGGCTGTAACTCCTGGCCCGACAGCAGGCACCGATTCCTGAACTGAGGAACCAGAGATTATGGGGGAGAGGTTGGTTTGAAATAGTTTTCTAGGCTTAGTACCTTTGGAAGAGGACGAGCCTCGATCTGACTCGATAGCAGAGGTGTTTAGTCTCTCAACAGGCGAGGTGGGTAACCCTGTTGCGATCCGTTTTTCTCTTTCAACTTTTTGAGCCTTCTCTAACTCAGAAAGGTTGAGCCACCCGCCTTTGACAAGAGCGTTCCTCGCTGTAAACATAAACTATTGAACTAAAATTTTGCTTTAGAGAGAGAAAGTTTTGAGAGTTTTTGCAGAAGTAAATTTGAAGGAGATGGTAAAACAGTAGGATTGAGTTTGTATTTATAGTAAATCTGAAAAGGAAGTTGATTCCTAGGAGAATTCGAAAAGTTTGGCAATGATTAAAAGACGGCGCTGATGTCAACACCTGTAATCAAAGAGGTTGCTTTTCGAAGAAGGTGGGTTCGAAATTCAGAGTGAAAAAACGGCTGAAGAAACCAATCAGAGAGTGACACGTGTCCCACGAACTCTGGCAAAAACCGTTTTGAATTCGTGAAGTTTTAACTGTCCGGATAAACCCATAGCCCGAATTGATAGACCTGTTCGGATTAAAACTACCCCTGACGCCGGACTATTTTTCAGGTCTTTGACAAGAATATTTGCACAAACACCTAAAAAAGGGGCTCCTGATGAGTCTAAAGTCTGCACGCTCCCCGGACAAGGATAGATCGGTCCAAGGCCTCCGGACCGGACAGATCACATGGACCAGACAGATCACTTCGAACACTATGACCATAGGACCGTTCGAATTATGACAAAAGTACTAAAAAACCTAAACACTTCTTGACTAAGCTACTTGCTCTCCTACTTAGAGCTCATGGGTCTTTGAACATGACCCGGGTCCATTAAACATGACCCGAAAGCCCATAAGGGCCCAAACATCAGGGTATAAATACCCAACCACCTGCATTAGTGTGGGTAATGAGAATTAACTGCTACCAAGCTGCTTAATTGTCTCTCTACTCTCTACTCTAAACACATAACACCCACACACTACTGTAAAACACCAACCAAATTACTAAGCCTACCCTCAGGTGATAATTCTCTACACCAGGTACGACTTTAATTTTGTCAACCAATTCAACAATGAGTAGACTGCACATTTTTTTTAATATGTGTGTTAAACAAACATAGCATCCCAACTTCAAACTCTCTGCTAGTGCAATCTAGAGCATGCCTTAAATTTTGAACAATATGGAAAATACAGTACGCATGATAAAAATTCGAATACAAGACAGAAACAACATTAATGATACCTAAATGACGGTTTGAAATAAATATGATTTGACACTTCAACAAATGAGATTTCAAACACTCTTAAAATCATAGCCAATTGTGAGCATCTTCACTACCAATAATACCAAATTCAACAAGGAATATACCTGCAAAATAAAATAATTAAACTTCTTTAACAAGTTTATTATGCTCAAACATACAAAAAACTTGCATGCTTATTATATAAAAAGAACTCGCATTGCCCATTGTACAAAATAACTCGGATTACCATCAAACACATCTTATACATGTCTATCATGGTCAATATATACGAAGAACTCGCATGGTCTGTTATATGAAAAATATCAGGGTTCAAATACATGACAAATAACTCGCATGGTTTTTTATATAACACAGCTCTCATCTTCGGCAACACTAGAATCACATGAACGTTTATAATTTTAATTAAACTTGTTAGGTCATCAATATATAAGACAATAATGAAACTAACAATTATTACGATCCTTTACTACGACATATAGCATTACAGCCCTATGATTGACGGTAAAAGAGGTTCCATTGACAAACAACATTGGAAGCATTGAATGAAATCCTTGAAGATATGAACTGGATGTTATAAAATATCGTTTGAAAATGTTTTCATCAACTAATTCCAAGTGGAAGTCGGTGTTAATATAACAACTCTTCAATCGTTTTAAGTATCCTTTACTAAACTAAAATAACTAGAACTATCTCCAAAAACTTCCATTTTTGCCTTCTTTAAAGTATTCCATGATAGACAATAAGAGATGTCTTCATCGTAGTCCTATTTAACAGGCGATTCTATACTTTTCACTATCACCGAATGAAATGTCCTAATAGAATCATAAATTTCATCCGTAATCAATTCTGATGTCAAATGCCTCTGATGTTGTTTGGAGAAAACGGGGCTGCAAGTATGCCGTTCAACAACGCATAATCATTATGAAGCCGGTGTTGGAATCAACTAATGCATACATGTCTGCATTTACATCCAGTTGAGACTTTGTTTCTACAATAAGTGGTGATCTTAAATATTGTATTATGCATATATTTGAAAGAAAAACCATGCACAAAGGCATATCGGCATAAATATAAACTTAGAGCTGCACCAACTTCATAAAAAAGTTGACCTACATTTGTGATAGAATCAGCCCAACGACTAGTAGCAAATATTTTTTACTGATTAGAACCTAGACCATCAATACTCTCCCTACTAGTTAGTTGATTATTCGATAGTTCTCCCAAACTTATGCTAGGATATTTACGATTTTCACCACCAACCTTATCAATGATTTGTTAATCTATAACAAAACTAAAGATTTTTAAACACTTCACATCAAGATATACATTTAAACTGAGAAAATCTTTCTCATTATTAAACAAACGATTATTATGATCACTGCATGAGTAGGTAATAATATAGTTACCTCTGACCAGCTCGTCCCTTCTGCTTTCAACGTAGTCTTGAATACTTTGGAAGTTCTCAAACTCGATAAAAGGAAAAATTGCAGTTTGATGACCATGTTTGAAAATAAAAACTCGTGGTTTAGACATATATTACCTTGCATTGAACAATTAGGAAATGATTAGGATCATGAACTGTTATATAACAAATTGTATATTTAACAACCCTAAACTCGTGCGGTTAAAAACCACACTAAACTCATGTGGTTGAGTATACTAGAAACTCGCGTGTCTATTAATAAACACAACTTATCACGTAGTTAATCAATAAAGACATTGTATGCTCATCATAACCCATATTCAACTAAACTCACATGGTCATGTACACATACATCATGAATTAATGCGTTAATGTCACATCTTCTTTACCTAATATCAAATCTTCTTTAACTAATCTCGCATCGTCAAGCACACATGCCTGGAAACTCTAATATCGATTATATATATTCTATCATATCCCAAAAAGCTATAATAAGTAAATCAAACACCTAACACAACCAGTTTATAACTTAGCAGACAACAAAGACTTATGAAATCATACTGTTATACATTCTATTTCGAACTAAAATCCTCATCTCGAGAAGTGATTTACCCATTTTCTTTTCTTTTTACAAAATCTATGATTATATATGTCTTACCGATTTTATCTTAGTTCAATAAGTCAATTTGGTGGTCATGGAGTACAACCCTACTATTTATTCAATTTAGTGGTTCAAGTAGTTATGAGCTCTTTTAATGTGATTATTGTGGCCGAGTCTTGTTGTAGATTTACATAGTATATGCTTAGAATAAAAATATTACATTTTATGTACAGTTCAAAAAATAATCTCAAACTTCATGGAATTGTTTATGGATTCTACATCATTGTTCTATTTTACTTTTTATTGTCTGAGGATATACGTAAATGATCGTCGTAGTATCGGTTTTGTGATCGTTTAGGGTTCTTCCCGTTATGGTCTTGTCCAACTGGTTACAAGCGTCGAAATTGAAATAAAGATACTATTAATATTGTTAAAATAAAATAGGTGAAATTAGATAGAATTCAAACAGATAATCAACGTCTAGTTCATTCATGATCATTTTAACGTCTACTGCATTGATCTTACCAACATGAAATTCGTTCATGGACTATCCATGCTCGGTGATATATAATTCTTGAAATTTCAAAAGTTCGTTGGTAGTCCCTGGACTATCCATTTTAGATAAAGTTAGTCCCCTGCACATGTTTATTAAATGGACTTAATGTTTCCAAAATAGAAAGTCAAAGGACTAACTTTATCGAAAATGAATAGTTGAACAACTATCTGTAACCAAAATTAATAGTCAACACACGCAAGGGGACTAACTTTATCCAAAAATAGATAGTCCATGGAATACAAACGGACTTTTGAAAGTCTTCGGACTATATATCACTATATTCGATAGTCATGGAAAAATATATAGTTTAAAGCTTCGACTATGAACGTTTATAGGTCACAATTTGAGACATAGGTATATTTATACTTTAGGGAACTATAGATTATCCTCTTGACTAGACTACTCCATTCTATATAAAGTAATATTATATGCTCGATAAAGTAATACTCTTTGATATATATTTTTCTAGAATAATTTTTTTTGGTTCATAATAAATGTCGTTTTCATTTTCCAATAAAATATTAATTACATGTATTTCATTTCTAACTAATAAAATAGTTGACTTTCTGCACATGTTATTAATTTCAAATTTTATTTTTTTATTCTTTTAAAATCATTATTACTCTACTAAATATGAATAAAATAATCTTAAATGACACATATTATAAAATGGAGGGAGTAAACACTTTAGTCATAAACAAGGAGTTTGCGCATATATTACATTTTGTCGAACATGAATGTCGACATAAAGCACACGTCGACATGAGCAAAAGATCGGTTTGCTTTTCGTTATTTTCGTTTGGTTATTATCGTATTGTTTTGGTTATTTCTTCGTTATTGTCTCTCAGAAGTCATAAAGTTTAACTTGGTGTATAGATGTTTTCTTTTGTATGTTTTTTCTGGTTTTAAGAAGTTTATAGTTTGATTAAGTATTTTTTATGTAATGTGTAGTTCTAATAATAGTCGGACTAGATCTAACACCCTAATTCTGATAAATCTATAAGAAACAAATGACTATTATCTCTGATAAGGAAGAATAAAAGACACGGAGAAAATTGTGAAGAAGAAACACGATAGGAGGAAAATGCAAAGAGGAAATTTTGTGAGGGGAAAATTGTATAAACTATCAAAGAAGTAGCTAAAATAGGAAGAAAATAAGATGTAGGGACTAAAAATGTAATAAATGGAAATTAAAGCGTGTGGGGTCCGCAATTGTACTATAAAAGGACCACACACGCTTCACAGATCCTGAGATGAATTATATATTACTTTCTCTCTCTACTTAAGCAAAACTCCCACTTTCTCTCTCTAAAACTGCTCCTAAACAAAGTAAATTTACCTATATTGACTCTAAGAGATTCTCGTATCACATAATCACCCGCGGACTTTCTCAAAACTCTTCAGTGGCGCCGTCTGTGGGAAACGAAGATCGTTCTGACGACTATCGCTTCCTGGAAATAATTTATGTTCCGAGGAAAACTATGGAAGAGCAAGGGGATGATTTTGTCAACAATTGCGAGGAGAACCTAGTGGGCGATGACTACCGGAACGACATGGAGTACGAGGGACAAGGGGCCAGCGAGTCGGAGACACTTTCGATGACTCAGACCTGTTGGCTCGAACGAATGAACTGTTGCTAGAGATCGAAAGATTGAAGGCAGAAAAGGAAGTCATTCAGGCAAATCTTCGTTCCGAGATAAGGAGGGAGCCAGCTGGTGAAAAAGAGGAGCACGAAAACGAATTTCGTCCTAAGAACAAAGACGATAGATATAGGGGGTACGAGCGACGATCGTCGAGCAGGAGAGAAAAGCGATATTTGGATTCGCTTGACTCGAGCGATTATTCTCGATACAGTTCGTCGGAGTCGTCCCCTCGGAAAAACCACAGAAAGAAAAAGCACGGTCGAAGACACACTGATTACCGAAGGGGAAGAAGCTCAGAGAGGAAGTCTCCGAAGGAGAAGAGTTACCGCGCTCAGTTCGACGGTCAAGCTTATGGCCAAGCGAAGTTTCCTGTTAGAAAAGAAGACATGGGCCCGCGAAATTCGGAGTGGCAGCATCAATATACTCTGCCATCCGAGGAGGGGCTGTACTTTCCGAGCAATGACAATATGAGATCCAACGTCTATCGTACGGGTCACAATTGGAGAGCTTCTCCTCTGTCCCCAGACATTTTAGTGGGAAACCTCCCAAAGCGTTTCGATATCTCGAAGCTAGAAAAACTCGATGGGACACAAGATCCGGATAATCACATCGAACAATTCAAAAACTTCATGATTAACTTCGACGACGATGATAAGTTACTGTGTAGAGCATTTTCTCAGACCTTCAAGGGGGTAGCTTCCAAATGGTATAATAGGCTTCCGCAAGGCTCGATAAAGAATTTCGACATGTTCTGGAATGTCTTCAGACAACACTTCGTGGGGAGCAAAAAGTTCCGAGCTAACAGAGACACAATAATATATTGCAGACAAAAGGTTGGGGAGAGCTTGAAGAACTACACTAATCGGGTTGTCAAAACAAAAACGGACATGGAGTATTGTAAAGATTCATTGGCACTTGCAGCTTTCAGGATGGGCCTACTCTCTGGATTGTTGAAGGATACGATGGCGGAGAGTCAGACAATGACCTTTGGAGCATTGTTGAATTAGGTCGAGAAGAGAATTCTGGTGGAGGAGACTCGGGCATCAAAGAAAGGATCCGTGGATCAGTTGGATCAGAATCAATTTCAAAGATCTGAGCCGAGTAGCCAAGGGCCCCGTACCAATGTTCAGGCCAAAAGTACGGGTCAATATCCGCCGAGACAGAAAATGAACCCCCAATACTATGGCAACCAGAAAAATTACAATCAGGGAACAAGACCCATATCGAATAAATGGGTTCGACCAGATTATTTTGCGGAGTTGACGGAAAATGTTACCGCTATATTTGACAAGGCGAGATCTACAATACCATTCAGGAAGCCTTTTCCTATACAGACTCCGAGGGAAAGTAGAACTGTTAATAAGTATTGCAAGTATCACGAGGATATTGAACACGATACCAATGACTGCATAGGTTTGAAAAAAGAAGTGCAAGCTTTGATCGAGAATGGAATGTTGTTATAGTATGTCAAAAAGCACTCCCAGAAGAACACTGTGGTGAAATCTGTCCCAAAGAACACTGACACAACCATGGTAATATCCGAAGAGGTCGCCGATTTTGACATTGAACAAGAATATTTGGATCCCAAGGAGAGGAGGAACAATGTCAATATGGTGGAAGAGGTTATTCCGAGGGGGAGGGTGAATAGCCTTTGTGCTTTCTTTAATTAACTAGCAATTTTTGGAGGAGACACTATTGCGGGAAATTCCAATAGTTCACGAAAGAGGCACATGGTCAACCTGACTACCCAGATCGAAGCAGGGGTGTCAGCACAAATGCACCGATTACCCTCCCCTATCATTTGTTTTGACGACGATGATATGCGAAATGTTGTAGGCCAGCATGAGGATGCGGTGGTGATCGCCGCGAGCATCGCTGGGGATCAAGTTCAGAAGATACTTATCGACACGGGGAGCTCAGCGAATATCTTGTATATGAGCACTTACAGGAGAATTTCTGACCCACCAGTTATCCGATGGTCCGACAGAACTATAGTAGGTTTTACTGGTGCCACAGCAGTGGTAGTGGGAGAGTTTCAGTGTGTGGTCTAGTTGGGTCGTGGGCCGTTCAAGAAAGAGGTGGAGGTATTGTTCATCGTTATTGACGCGCCGACTTCGTATAATGCTATTTTGGGTCGTTCTTGGTTGTCCAGAATGCATGGTGTAATTTCAACGGTACATCAGTTCCTAAAGTATGTGGTAGGAAACAATGTCGGGATAATCAGAAGTAGCCAGAAAATGGCTCGAGAGTGTTACCAGATAGCGTTATCCTCGAAGGAAGTTCGAGGAGAGGGGTCAAGCAAAGCATAGTAGTTAAAGGGGCCTCCTTCCGAAGTCATCCCATGTGATGGTCCGAGGGAGACCCCGAATTTCTGGTCCCGGAAGAAGATTCCACGGCCCATGAATTTGAGAGTGGCAAATCCTTGAAGATCGGAGTAAAACTTCCTTCTGAGTTCAGAGCGAGACTAATTGCATTTTTATCTAAAAAACTTGATATGTTTGCTTGATGTGCACAGGATGTCACGGGAGTACCACCGGAGGTCATATGTCATAAACCTGCGGTACGACTTGATATTCGACCCATTGTCCAGAAGAGGAGGCCCGTTTCCCCGGAAAAGGCTACAGCTATTCTTTTGGAAGTGGAGAGGTTGCTAAGCATAGGCCATATTCGTGAGTCGCATTATCCTGCTTGGGCATCGAATCCGGTCCTAGTTAGGAAAAAGAATGGCAAATGGAGGATGTGTGTCGACTTTACAGATCTAAACAGAGCTTGTCCTAAAGATCTGTTCCCGGTGCCACGTATCGATCAGTTAGTAGATTCAACTTCAGGTAATAGATTGTTGTCCTTCATGGACGCGTATTCTGGGAACAATCAAATCCGGTTGGACGTTCATGATGAAGAAAGTACTTTGTCTATTACCGGGAGAGGATTATACTGCTACAAAGTTATACCATTCGGTTTGAAAAACGCGGGGGCAACTTATCAATGCTTGGTCAACAAAACCTTTGAGGACCAGATCGGCAGGAACATTGAAGCATATATTGATGATATGTTAGTCAAAAATTTACGAGACGAGGATCACTTTGCTGACCTGGAAGAGACTTTCAATAATCTGAGTAAGGTCAATTTGAATTTGAACCCAGAAAAGTGTATTTTTGGGGTGCGATTGGGTAAGTTCCTCGGATATATGATTAGTGAGAGAGGTATTGAGGCTGACCCGGATCAAATAAAGGCTTTAATCACTATGACTCCACCTCGAAATATCAAGGAAGTCCAAATCCAGACAGGGAGATTGGCAGCATTGAATAGGTTCATTTCTCGATCCTCGGACAAATGTGCACCTTTCTTTAAGGTACTACGCAATGCCAAACAATTTTATTGGACTGATGAGTGCTCAGAAGCTTTTCGTAAAATTCAGGAATGTTTGATATCCCCTGATATTCTGTCTAAACCATTGGTGGGGGAAAGATTGATTATCTATGTAGCAATGTCCGATTGTGCGGTGAGTGTTGTTCTACTTCGCGAGGAAGAATCTCTTCTAAAACCCATCTATTATGTCAGTAAGAGTTTGTTGGATGCGGAAAAACGATATCTTAAGTTAGCGAAGGTAGCTTTGGCTTTGGTAACGGCGGCCAGAAAGATGAGACCTTACTTCCAGGCACATCCTATAGTTGTTCGGACGAATTTTCCCTTAAAGGGTCTGTTACAGAGGCCTGATATCTCTGGAAGAATGACTAAATGGTCAGTAGAACTAGGAGATTTTGACATAATATTTGAGCCTCAAACGGCGATAAAAGTTCATGTTTTAGCTGATTTTTTGGTCGAATTCCATTCAGACATAGAGGATAAAGAGGTCGGTGATCATGTTGATAAGACGGAATGGTTGGTACGAACGGATAGTGGGTCGAACATTTCTGGAAGTGGGGCGGGTGTCTAGTTGATTTCTCCAGAAGGAATAGCTATGTTCCAAGCTATTCGATTTGGGTTCAAGGAAACCAATAACGAAGCAGAGTATGAAGTTGCGTTAGCGGGTTTGCGTTTGGCTCACATATGTGGGGCCAAAAAGGTTAAATTGGTCAATGATTCACAATTGGTGATAAACCAAGCCTTGGGAGAGTCTGAGGCCCGGAAGGATAAGCTGATACAGTATTTGAAAGAGTTAAAAGATTTGGTATCCGAGTTTGAGGAAGTCAAGTATGAGCATATTCGAAGAGAATCAAATGTTGTCCCGGATTCTCTGGCCTCCGCCTCACGAACGGAGGGATGCCCTTGGGTTTTGATTCAGGAACATCCTTCGATCGTGTTTGATGCGGAGCAAGCAATGAACGTTAACGATGAAAGTAATGTGGTCACAGACGATTGGAGGGAAGCTATCATCGACTTCTTGGAAAACGATACTTTATTCGTCGGAAAGTACGAGGCTGGGAAGATCAGGTTCAAGTCCCATGGGTATATCATGCTAGGAGGTGTGCTGTATAAAAAATCTCTGAGTCGGCCATTATTAAGGTGTCTGAACAAGGATGAGTCACAAATCATCCTGTCTGAATTGCACGATGGGGAAGGTTCTGCCCATTGCGGGTAGAAGGCATTAATTCGACGGGTGTTTCTGGCTGGTTACTATTGGCCGACTATTGCTTCAGATGCAAAAGATCT
Organism: Limnanthes douglasii subsp. nivea; assembly: GCA_036936605.1. Taxonomy (NCBI): domain Eukaryota; kingdom Viridiplantae; phylum Streptophyta; class Magnoliopsida; order Brassicales; family Limnanthaceae; genus Limnanthes; species Limnanthes douglasii. The sequence goes on from JAUPFV010000001.1 coordinate 2,098,603, forward strand.
AGTAAAACGATGTGACACGTGTCAACGCTATGCCAATGTGATCCATAAGCCTGGGTATTCTTAGAGAGTATTTCTGAAGCAGTCCCGTTCGATAGGTGGGGCATTGATTTAGTCGGGCCTTTACCGATGGCATCCAGTTACAGGCAGACCATCATTGTAGCAGTGGATTACTTTTCTAAGTGGGTAGAAGCGGAACCATTAGCAGGAACAAAGGCCAAGGATCTGATCAAATTCGTTGTGTCCAACATTTGCTGTCGTTGCCATTGCAAATCACAACGGATAACGGACCTCAGTTCGATAACAAGGAGTTCAAAAGTTTTTGCGTCTCTAGGGGCATACGACAATATTTTTCTGCCCCATTTCACCTTCAAGCTAATGGGCAAGTGGAAGTGACTAATCGCACGATTCTCGATGGTTTGTAAAAGAACTTGGAAGGAAAGGCGGGAAAATGGCCTGACTACTTGCAGGAGGTATTGTGGGCTTACAGAACAACTCCACGAACGGCCACGGCTGTATCTCTATTTTCCTTAGTCTACGGAATGGACGCCATTGTCCCCCCAGAGATTGTTTTCCCTTCACATCGTGTGGCAGCAACATATGCAGAAGACACGAATGACCAAAGAAGAGCACTGGCTTTAGACTTGGTTGAAGAAAAAAGACAACGAGCGCAGTTGACGTCCCTCCACTATCACACTCTTATGAGGAGTCGATATGCGTCTAAAGTAAAGCACAGAGGCTTTAAGTTAGGAGATAAAGTCCTACGTAAAGTTTTCCTGCATACGAAAGACAAGAGCCTAGGTAAATTGAGACCAAATTGGGAGGGCCCTTATGAGGTCACCGAGAAATTAAAACCGGGCACGTATCGGCTAAAAGACAAAGAAGGGCGATATCTTCGTCTCCCATGGAACATTGAACATTTAAAATTGTATCTTGAATGAGGAGCTAGTTAGCAAGTAATGTTTGTACCTTTTTTGTAACTTCCAGTAAATAAACATAGCGAGCATACTCTTTATACCCTGTTAGGCACATGAAGGTTTTAATGAGGTGTTTCTATGAGCTGCTTAATACAAATAATTCTTTGCCTTAACTATTATTTGGGTCACAGTAAGTTGTGCCTCGAATTGTTATCTCTTTGAATTATTATGTGGGTCACATTAGTTTGTGCCTCAAATATTCTTTGCCTTAACTATTATTTGGGTCACAGCAAGCTGTGGCACGAATTGTTATCTCTTCGAATTATTATGTGGGTCACATTAGTTTGTGCCTCGGATATTCTTTGCCTTAACTATTATTTGGGTCACAGCAAGTTGTGCCTCGAATTGTTATCTCTTTGAATTATTATGTGGGTCACATTAGTTTGTCCCTCATATATTCTTTGCCTTAATTATTATTTGGGTCACAGCAAGTTGTGCCTCGAATTGTTATCTCTTCGAATTATTATGTGGGTCGCATTAGTTTGTGTCGCAGATATTCTTTGCCTTAACTATTGTTTGGGTCACAGCAAGCTGTGCCTCGAATTGTTATCTCTTCGAATTATTCTAAGAGTCAAATTAGTTTGTGCCCCAAATTGTTCTCTTCAAATTCTTGATTTGGGTTACAACGAGTAGTGTTCCGAAGGGTTTGTCTCTTCGCCTTATTGTTTAGGTCACAAATGGTATGATACCACAAGTGGAAAATATAAACATTCATTAGAAAGTCAGCATACTACAACATACCTTAGTCACAAAACTTACAAAAAGAGCCCCATAAGGCCATTAACAAAAAATATCACAATACCCCACATTTGTTTTTTCTTAGTCTCAATTCTTCGAGGAGACACTCCCCTCCGTTTCTGATTCTTCGCTATCGCTCACCACTATGTTGGGAGGACGAAGTTCCGGGGGGACAAGCTTCTTAAAAATCCCCAAATCATATTCAGGATGTTCAGCATAGATTTGGGTGATTAACCCTGCTCGAGTTATGGCATCCCGGGCATTCAAGTTACTTGTGCACATGGCTGCATAAGCATTCACGGCCTTATCTTTTTTCCTCCTCGACTTGTCTAGGGAAGTTTTCAACCCGCTTTACTAACTGATCTCGATCTTCTTTCACTTTTTTAAAGCTGGCAGTACAGTCCTCGAATCCGTCACAGGCTAGACGATTTCCTTTCCTGTATTCAGCTATCAATTTTTCTTGGGCATCGGTCTTTTTCTTATACAAATCCCTCTCTTCCTGGCAGCACCTCTCCAGCATCACCACATAATTTTCAAAGGAAGATAAACGCTCATACAAAGCATCTGCTTGGCTCTCTATGGCTGTGTACTGTTTCTTGGCTTCTTCGAGCTGAGAAGCAACCAACAACGACTTAAATTTGTAATGATTTTCCCGCTTCTCAAGGTTTTGCATCTTCTTTCCCCTATTAACTGAGGTATACATCAATCGTCGAAGATTAGAGAGAATTCATCATCCAGCGGAACTTCGAAGGAGCTTGTCGGAGACCCTAACGTTGTAGATTCAAAATCAGAAAACCCACCATCAAGAGTATCTGGGTCAATATGCTGAGGATGATTGCTCCGAGGAATCGGGAGAGGTGCTAGCTTTGGACTATTTTCGAGGGGGGCAGGGCTTGATGTTTCAGTAAGAGGCGAGCTTGGTGTTTGATATGAACGTTCAGGTTCACTTGATATTTCTTGAATCTCATCAGCCTGAGCAGTTTCCTGTTTATCATCTTGTGTTTCACCATCTTCGGATAATTCTAGGATGGGTTCTAGGATGGGTTCTAGGATAGCTTTATTCTTCTTTCCTTTTGCCTTGGCGCCCTTTTTTGGTGGAAGGATGGAAGTAGTGGGTGGAGAATTGGATTTAGATGACATAACATTGATTGAGGGAGGTAGCTCTTGAATGTCAACTGTCCCTTCACGACCTAACTGCTGCTCTTTACGAACTAACTGTCGCTCTTTAGTAGAACCCTCTTCGTCACGATCTCCAAGATGACTCTTCGAACAGGAGCGTTTGGGAAGATAAATCACTATATCTTTTTGGCGCACGCACTCCATAACTTCTCATTCCGATGGAGGAGCCATCAATCCTCTCATTCTAATTCGGTCGAGGGAGTTGAGCCTCCACAATCGACTCCTGGCTAGATTATTATCCGTGAAACAGAGTCGAAATCGGTTCTCCCAGTGATCTTTGGCCCACAGGTGGAGTTTGGTGAACACGTTAGTGGCACCTTCAACATATTCGGTATAGGGCTTCGATACCCCATTCATAGCTGCAAAAAGTAGATAACCAACATAAAGTATAGTCACATAGAAAAATTCGATGCAGAATAAGTACCTTAGAAGGCCGGAAACTTACATTTGTTGGTCCACATTAGAAAACAGTTTGTGAGGATTTGAGGGGGTGGCTTCTGACCCTGTCTCCCAGTAGCTGGATAAGAACACGAATTGCTGCCTCCATTTCTTGTCAGCCTCTAACAGATCTTTCAAGACTTTTTGTCCCCGGTTGAAAGTTAACGAATAGAATGGAAAGAAAGGATTCTTGGCCAGACCAGCAAGTCCGATGAGTTGTTCTAACGAAAATTCGTGACCTGAGAGCCTAGAGGCCATAATACAGGCTATCAGAGTAAACCAAATATAGGGGTCAACTTGGGAAGGACAAAGGTCTATTTTCGCCAAATATTCCATGAAGAAGGGGTCTAAGGGATACCTTGGCCCCCAGTTCATGATCTCAGTATACAGTACTAACTCATTGTCCCTCACTGACAGAGGATTCTCACCTTCCGAAGGGAACCTGATTGTAATGTAGGAGGGAATGCACCATCGAGTCCTCAGCATAAGCTCATCGGCTTGTGAAAAATACTTGTATTTGATATTGTGCAGAGCTACCATATGTTTATTTTTGATGCCCCGAATATTGCGACCGACGATGGCATCCAGCTCTAAGGGTAACATAATATCTCCTTTGGATTTTGGGGCAATCCGACGAGCTTGCTCTTCGGATATTGTTTGAGAAGCGGAGGTCGCGTTGCTCGAGGACCCTAAAGAGGGGATTACGGGCACTTTTGGTTCGAGGGACACTGCTACAATTGCTTTTCCTTTGGCATCTAGGCCTTCGCCTCGTCTGTTCTGCATGTCCTCTTCGGTTATGATCGTTTTCGAAGGAGAAAACTGAGTCCCATGAATGGTCATAGAGGGAGTAGAGGGCAGACTTGACTCATCAGAATCCTTTTTACGAGGAGGGCTGGTAGATATCTGATGAGGGCTGGTAAATGTCCGAGGAGGGCTATTAGATATCCGAGGAGGGCTCTCGACCGCTGTCGTGGAAACAGGCTCTCGAATGACCAGCGGCGTCTCCTTCGCACGTTTTCGCTCCTACGAACTTTTCCTATCTTTATGAGGTCTCTTTCTCTTCCCAAATGAGTGTTTGTGCTGTCTATCCTTACCCATGCTTCCGAGGGGATTAGGATCACTGCGTAGGCTTTGTCGTGCGACTTCGAGGGGAATAATCGCAGTCGAATCTGCTGAGGGAGGCCAGGAACCAAAGAAAGTAGTAACAGATGGTTGGGGTTGGGGCCTCACGTATTCCCCAGCAGCAACTCTCTCCTCGAACCTTTTGTTGATCAACAACCACTCAGGAATCCGACGGGGTCTATTCGCCAGTTTTCTCTCTCTAGAAAAGTTTGAAACAAAAGTTGGAGTAATGAGTGGAGGAGATCCGTATTTATAGATGAAGGTGGGCCTTCCGGATAGACCAGACTCGAGGACTTTTTCTGGTGTTTTCCTAGGGGCATTATGGGCCACATAGCTGCAAATTGTACTAACACATAAGCCACAAGGGAAGATGCAGAGATTTTCTAGTCAGATGTGTCTTGGGAATAGGAAGCGTTTCTAAAAAGATATGCTAACAAGCATTTTCGGCTGTTGACGTCATGACGGACAGATTAATCCTGGCACCACATTTAGCCTTGAAATTGATAGTTTTGGCGCGTTGACACATTGAATATCGAGGGGCTCATATGGCTAAAATGGTGCAAGGATTATGGGGCCCCAGTTATCAGGATTAATTCGAAGAAAGGTAATTTTCGAGGAAGATTATTTGGCTTCGAAAGATTCGAGGGAACCAGTTATCAGGATTAATTCGAAGAAAGGAAATTTTCGAGGAAGATTTTTTGGCTTCGAAAGTTCGAGGCAAATTATTAGGGTATCAAAAAAAAATTCGTACTTTGCCTGAAGAAGAATTATTCGAGGAAATTTGAAATGAATAATCTGAGAATCCTTCACAGTCCCAGTAAAAGAACTTTTACTAGGACTGGGGGGCTACTGATAAGGAAGAATAAGAGACAAGGAGAAAATTGTGAAGAAGAAACACGATAGGAGGAAAATGCAAAGAGGAAATTGTTTGAGGGTAAAATTGTATAAACTCTCAAAGAAGTAGCTAAAATAGGAAGAAAATAAGATGTAGGGACTAAAAATGTAATAAATGGGAATTAAACCGTGTGGGGTCCGTTATTGTACTATAAAAGGACCACACACGCTTCACAGATCCCGAGATGAATTATATATTACTTTCTCTCTCTACTTAAGCAAAGCTCCCACTTTCTCTCTCTAAAACAGCTCCTAAACAAAGTAAGTTTACCTATATTGACACTAAGAGATTCTCGTATCACATAATCACCCCTAGACTTTCTCAAAACTCTTCAATTTCTAGGAATGGTAGTAAGTTTCCAGCAATTTATACTAATTATATTATAATTGTTAAAGACAATGGTAGTACGTCAGGATTCGATTTTGTTATATTTTTTTCAAGTAGATGCATAATCGGCCACAATGTCTCATCATGTTGCATATTTTATTCTCTGTTACTCTTATTATGACTAATATGTATGTCTTCAATTCGTCTTGTGATTTCAGACATCAAAGGGTAGATGATATCAATGACAAACTGCATAAGTTGAACCATCTCGTCTTGGATACCACTTTGGTAATTGAGGAGCTTGAGATAAAAAACTTCATTGGTCTACTATATTGGACCATCTACAAAAATTTTGTCCTATGTGCAAAAACATTCCTTCAATTCACTGAAACATCTAATAGGCTCATTTTGTTGGCGGAAGATATAAAACAACACTCACTAAAAACAAACAAACAACGTTTATAAATATTGAAAAGGAAGAAATGTTACAAGATACTCTTACAACTCACACAAAAAGAGAAATATTTTTTCTAACACTCAAAGAGAGCATTCTTGTCTCTCTTTTCTCTCACTATAATTTTTCTCTCTAAGCTTACTTCTTGTTTTGTTTGGTGATGTCTAGATGGTGGGAGAGCTCAAATATTTATAAAACTATAGTGGAGACAAGGATCCACCATCCAAGATAAAATAGTTTCTTACACTCAACATAAAAGTGCGTCTTGCACTCAACCTAAAGATGGTGTTACACACAACCTCCACTACTAAATAAATATTAATTTAATTGTTTTCAGAAAGATGCTTTCTAGATGGGCCTTATTGAGTGGGTTGGACCCTTTTATCATATGAAGTTTATTATCTAACACATTTTACTTGAGTCTCCGTATAAAACATTTCAGAATTATTTCATGCATGTGGCAGTTGCTAAAACTAATATGAGATACCTACTTCAAGATCTGAATTTTGATTCATCATAACTCTAAAAGCTTCCACAAAGGCTTTTAAAAAAGTGAAACCAACTAACTGTTAATCCAATGTCTAGGAAATAATATAAACATGATATCTACCATAAACGCGGATGTAAAATATCTCACTGAGATGAAAACCTTCAACAAAAGACTCATTTCCTTTTTAATCTCAAACTATGAAGTACATAAAAAGTAAAAGCAATTACAGAATTAGAGAAATCAAATAGACCAAAATAATTTACATAATGCAGAATAGAAATCATAACTATATTTGTTTCGCCCACTCCTGTTGGAGCACAACCGAAAAGGACATACAGATCAGTTCAGACATGACAAGCTAACATTTTCCGTATGGATAGATAATGATCTGTAACTAAACCTGGAGAACAGACTATTCACTAGTATATTCTCATTGGTGTAGCACACAGTTTGAAATATTGGAATTTGAATCTGATTCAATGATTTATACCCACGAAAAGCAGCTCGAGCAAAGTCATTCAACTCCTTTATCTCAATCTGCAACAAGTCAAATGGTGAATAGCATTGCAAAAAATATTTGAGTGTCAATAGGAAGATGTTGGAAGTACACAAATCAAAAGAACAAAACATAATGAAATCCATCGTTTTTAAATGTCAAGGGTGAAGTAAGATTTGTATCCCGCCTATGATAGAAAAGATGTTTCTAATAAATCTAGTAAGCAATCAACTATCAGAAGTAAAATATTTCTCACTAAAAGTAAGTGAAATAAGAGTCTAGATACGAAGACACTATAAAACCATAAATAAACACATAAGATAACATTGGTCCAAGCACAAATTCTTTTACAAAGACATCATATGAACCTAGTGTACTACCAGGATCCTAATTCACATCTCCATTCTATTAGACAATAAAGTTGTTCTAAATTTTCGAAGACCTTGTCTCATAATTTAGGCTTATCAAACAATTACATGGAATCTGATGGGCCTTACACCATGCAAACCCACCTTAAGAGTTTGAAATTCGGCATAAACTGTTGCCAATATGAGAAGTATGAAACATTATCTTAGTACTCACTCGCAAAATGCTTAAGTCATATCACACGGTCGAAGTTGAAAATTAAAAATAAAAGTGCTGAAAATGGAAGAGTCTAAAAAGAACTTGATTTGACAATGATATTCAATGAACAGAGAAAAAAAATACAATCTCTAAATATAAGTGAGACATCTTCAATGTTTCAAAAATCGTTCAAGGCGTACGCCTTGAGGCGCGCCTTGAATCGGTTCGGTCATAAACCGAACCCAGGCGTACGCTTTTGATGACACAGATGAGGCGTGCCCCTTTTTATATAATGCGTACGCCTTAAGGCGATCGCCTCGAGGCAGTAAAGGCGTACGCCTCGACAATAACAACAATTCTTTCTTTAATCTCTCCTAAACTCTACTTCTTCTTCTCCAAATTTTTGCCAAGATCTTCAAAAATTTCAGTCTGTAAGTTAGTAAGTAACTGTTTTGCATGCTAATAACCATATAATATAACTGTAATTTTTATTTGCAATTTCTCTAACGTAATATAGATTAATAATAGATGGGTCACTATTGTGCACCCAACCCTTGTATTTATTTTGTATCTTAATTAGTTATGGTTTATTTGTTTTTTAATAATATTTTAATTGGTTTACGCCCTTCACGCTTCGAGGCTTACGCCTCAAGGCACCGTTCCGCCTTTTAGGAACCTACCGCCTCGAGGCGCCGTTTCGAATTTTCGAACATTGGACATCTTTAAATTTTCGGTTTATCCTTACGAAGCGGTCACATAAAACACACAACTTTCCATATGAGTTTATAGATTCTACACCCCAAATCCCAAAACAGGTTTGCAGTTTCTAAGCCAAAAATAATTTGGGCTTTAAGAATTGGCTACAAAAATTGTAGCGGATGAAAATTTTAATCTATCAGAAGGCCAACAACTTGCCAGTATTGTAGTGTCATATCCTTGTTCCGTCCAAAAACGTCCAAATTTTTTATAAGTTTTGAACAGTAACTAGTTTCTCGACTATCAAATTTTGTAACAGATAGTTTATTGACTTTTATCGACTTTCAAAAGTCCACTGGTAGTCTTGGACTATTCGGTTTGGATAAAGTTAGTCCATGCATATGCTGACTATCGATTTATATGACATATAGAACATCAACTATTAATTTCCGATAAAGTTAGTCTTTTGACTTTCTATTATTTTCGTGTGACCAAATTTGATAGTACCGGGTCTAATCACCGTTAAAAGCCAGACTTTATACTTACTAGAAGTGCTAAAATGTGTCCTTCATGCCACACTGAGTTTAAACTAAGTATACATGAACATGAAATCACCACATGCCCTCAAAAGTTCATATATAAATAATATAAAGGGGAGCTTGAGAGATATAAGAGTTAATTTTGTGCCATAAACCAGAAAAAGAAAACACAACACAAACAAACAAGAATAATAAAAGGTTGAGCTTGAGATATGAAAAGTAAACTGACTTAAAAGCGTTTGGGAGAGATGAGTGTTCCTTTGCATCTGATAATATTTGAACCAGGTATTCTTCTGAACGATTCTCCTGAATCGTACAAAGCTTGATAATCAACTTTGTCTTCACCCTCAGGGTCTACAATTTCCAGTATCTTCCAATATTCACGCCCACGAGTAAGCCCAGGTATAGAAGAAGTTTTCAAGTGTCCTGCCTTATACCATGATTTTCTTGCCGAACTGTAAATTAGACGATCTAAAGTTTCTCCATATTTTTGAAAACCATAAACAATATAGTACTCTTTCATTGTGCTCTTAAACATTAACCGAAAATAACAAAAGCGCATTTTCCTTATACCTATGGGAACAGACGCCACAACTATAGATTCTCGTCTTGAAGGATTACACAACCAAATCTGGCCATCTTGAAGAAGAAGAACGAAGCCCTCAGCAGAACAAAGAAACTGAAACCGTTTGTAGATTAGAGGAGTTCTGCACCTTGCTCTCACCATTTCACCATCATTCGCTTCTAATTCAAATATACGGGAAGCCCTGTGCCCGAATGATAGAGTATGACTCTCTCGTGAGTGATGGACTCTGATGAATATCGGATCGTCTATTGTTTCTCGATAGAGTTTGGATACACATCTGAAACGCAAAAGGGATTTAACGGGTAGTCGATACAGGATCTGGTATATAATGTCGAAAGGTAAATCCTCCATTTTCGTCGTCGTCATTGCTCCCGCAGGGAAGTGCAGTTAGGGTTTAAAAAGATGGTATAAGTATAGCAGGGTCATTAGATAAGGCGTGCGGCGTGGGTTGGTGTATCCACCGAGTTGAATTAAATCGTGGGCAGCTATTGTTGGTTGGGTTAATTAGTGTAAAGAGTTATTACGGTTAATAGTATTAAAAGAATGTCACTTTATTTTTTATTTACAATATATATTTATCTTTTATTTATATTTTTAAAAACTTTTATTTTTTAAATCGTAATCTGCATATAAAAAAATCAAAAAATATTATTACTTTACTTTTTCTAAGACGAATAAAATTAGGGGTAAGGCTATATTGGGATCAATTTTAGCTATAACGAGATCGCGAAATCAAAAAAAATCTGTTTATGTGAATTGACCAATTTACCCTTTATATATAACACCAAATTCCTAACCAAAAATTCAAATTCAATTTTTTCTTTTCGCTTTCTCTCTCTATCTAAACAAAAATTATAAAAAACAAGTTTGTAAAGAACATTATCGTATTTAATATACCTAGTCAAGCCTACCATTCTTTGTTAAATGACACACTCCTTTGACGCAGGTGACCTGGGATAACAATTTCAACATTGATCATGATAATAATATGATTCACTAAGTTGAATCTATAAACCCTAGCCTCCAAATTTAACCCAAATTCAACAAATAGCATACCAAAACGTCGACAATCACTAGACTAACGCATATCTAAAACTTATTTTCAAAAAAACAACAACATTTAGATGAAAACTTGATCTTTTCGGCATAACCTAAACTCTAAATATCATTAAAGATACCTAACTAAATTACATAAAAATTACATCAATAAGTATAAGATTCATACTTTAACGTGTTTGTGAGTTCGAATTTCAGAAATCTTGAGTTTTATTTTTTCTCCATTTTGAGATTTTTTTGTGTGGAAAAAAGAGAAAACAGGAAGTTTGGGCTGAAACTGAACTGTTATATCAAGGATATTTTGGTCATTTTTGGGATCGCATTATAGCCAAAAGAGTCTCATTATAAAAAGGGTTTCATTATAGCTAAAAGGGGTCGCAAAATAACCCTGCCCTAAAATTAAATCACGAATAATATTTTTAATTTTTTAAAATATTTTTTACGAATACAACTTTTGTCTCACATTTATCCTTTAAAAATTAGATTTTACACTATCATCCGTTTAAACATTATTTTACATCTGTCCGACATTAATTTACAAGTGACTAATTGGTTAGAACTTTTCCTCAAAAAGGTCGTGCACGCTCGACCAATAAACCATGTATGTCCTTATCCGACTTTTAGATCAATTACTCGTTTCGCAAAGCTCATATGTTATTTCCCCACCAGTGCACTGATCATCACAACCCGTGTACCGGATGTACGTTAAGTCCGACTGATTGATCACTAGATCTTCATTGGATCAACAACACTATAAATGCCACATATGACACTATACAAATAAAACTTCAAACATAGTATACAAATATAGATAAAATGACATACGTCACTCTGTTAAAACAACAAATATGACAATAAATGATAGACCGATAAGAGATCATCCACCAAAAAACCTCCTAAAATCAAGACCGATATATAAGGAATAACGAAATCATAGTAAAAAGGTTACGTCAAAGCTAGAGTGAATAGTAAGAAAAAAGAACTTCTGACGGAGAGTTCCCCTGACCCTCGAGAGGAACAACGATGGTAACTCGTCGGGGCCTCCGTAAGGTTGAGTAGCCTTGCTTATCAATTCGTCCTAAACTATAGACATTGGATAGCACTTGGTCCAGACCGCAAGTCGAAGAAGTTATCGACCTGTAAAATATTAATATAGTATCATTGCGGTTTGGTCACATCAAAGTTATGGCCCTGAGGGGTATGATGGCTAGTAAGGATATATGGTAAATACGACGACAATAGACAGAAAACAGCTGCTTAATGAGTTGGTAGTTGGAATGCAGAGATCAAAGTAAATAAACTGTGGTTCTCAAATAATACATTCACCTTATTATGTCTATTCCAACAGGATTAGCAATGTTCAGAACTAAATCAGATATTACAATTAGCCAAAACTAAAGATTGAAACCAAAATTTCTAGAGAGATGTAAGAGTTTATTTCCACCTATTGATTTGTGCAATCAGATTCGATCGTAAAAAACGAAACAATGAAAAGTAAAGTAACTTAAAAGTGTTTGGGAGATACTAGGGTTTCTTTGCATCTAATAATATCCGGCTCCGGTTTTCCTTTGAACAATTCTCTTGAACTCAAGTAATAAAAAGCGACATACTTCAGTTTTTCTTTCTTAACACTTTCCACCATCTTCCAACGTTCCTGGTCTACAGTAGGACGACCGCGTCTAAGCGAAAGAGGGACAGGAGTATATGTAAGGGTTGACTTTTTCCATGATTTTGTTATGGAACTGTAAATTAGAGCTTCTGTATCCTTTCTATACTCATGGGAAAGTAAAAAAATATTGAACGTCTTTATTGTGCTATCAAACCCTAAAATTAAACAGCCGAAGATCGATTTCTTTATATCTAGAGGAGCAGATGGCACAACTATAGATTCTCGTCTCGAAGGATTACATAAACAAATTTGGCCATCTTGAAGAATAAGAAGGAAGCCGTCACAAGAACTAAGTAATTGAGAATCTTCGTAGATAAGAGGTGACACTGTCGTTGCTCCCACCGATTCACCGTCATTCTCTTCTATTTCAAATATACTGGAAGCGTTGTAGCCGAATGATAGAGTACGACTCTCTCGAGCGTCATGAATTCTTATAAATATCGGATCGTCTATTGTTTCTAGATAAAATTTGGATACACATCGGAAACGCAAAAGAGATTTAACAGGCAACCTATACAAGATCTCGTGTATAATGTGGTAAGGTAAATCCTTTACCTCTGTCTTTCTCATCCTTGATTGTTTGTTGAAGCGAATAAGAGGTGCGGAGAAGTTGAAGTTAGGGTTTATGAAGATGGCCTGTCCAATGTTATATACACCTACCATTACGTAGGGATGATAGGGTTCTTCGAGTACGCCCGAATCAGCCGATCCGTTGTGATCTGGTGGTGAGATTTTGTAGGGTACGGTATATATCTGAAAATTATGCTCTCCCTATTTTTATGGGATTCAGTTTCAAATAATATATAAATTCTTCAATTATTTATTTATTACTTTTATATTTATATATCTTTATCTTTTATTTATTATTTTATTATTTTATTAAAAAAAGTAGTATCTTTAAAAACATTATTTTCGATTTCCAAAAAATCATCTTTAATTTTTTTTATTTTTTATTTTTAGTTTTTAAAAATCCCTATTTATGGAATAAAGCGACATTAATTTTGTTTTTTTTTTATAAAAAAAGGAAACAATTGATTGAGTTTGGTTTTATGTATTTGTTTTATTAGATTTTAGATTTTTTTTAAATGTAGTCTGCACTATTTAATTTTGAAAAAAAACTACAATATACATTTAAAAAACAATTAATTAATGGCTTTGGTTAAATCCGGTTCCCTTCCAATAAGCCGTCCCAATTTTAACGATTCCCCTATCAATTTTAAATAGCTCATTTTTATACCCAAAACACCCCTATTACTTTCACTAATCCTAACCCTAAAGACTAACCATTTCCTAACCAAATAAGTCCCAAAATAAAAACCTTTCATTCTCTTCTCCTTTTTCAAACTTCTCATTACCCACAAAATCGAAATTTTCTTTCAATCATATATCTTTCTTCAAGTAATCGAGGAGACTCAAGCTCATTCAGCAACACTAATGGGAAAAGGCAAAGAATGAGTTATTAATTTTCTATCTTGTTTTTTCTATATCTAGTTTTTTTTCTAGATTTATGTTTCATAGGGAGTTTGAATAGGCAAATGCATGTTTAATTAGGTGTTTTAAGTTCTGTATTGATCTTGGAAGGTTAGATTTGTTGTTGAATAGGTGTTTTTGGGCCGGATTGGACTTGAGGTCGAGGTATTTTAATGGTGGTTCCACACTACTTTCGTGCTCCCCCGTCGGGTTGGAGCTAGTTCACCCGGCGGGGGAGCTTTTTTTCCCAGAAAGTTCATCAACCCCGTCGGGTGAGAACTAGTCCACTCGGCGGGTAGTCTAGTTTTCCCAGGATGTTTTAAAACCCCGCCGGGTGAGGCTGGGTTCAACCGACGGGGTAGATGTACATCAGAAAAAGGCTATCTAACACCCATTTGTAGCTCTCAATTTTTTTCGGCCGACACAAACGCAAAACTGATGTAGAAAGTTTTCACGGTACTAGTGGCTCTGACGACCTCGTACAACGGCATCCCGTATTTGATTACCTTGTACGTGTTATCCGTTTCAACGATGTTTGGAAAAGTCCGTAACAAATCCAAACTAACCGGGTGAGCAAAGAAAAGGTTACCTATGACATCGCTGTCGTCTTCCGACTTTCTATGGAATTCGTAGTAGTTTAACATATTTAGTTCACTCAATAAGTATTGGAATTGCGACCGACTGCCTTTCTCGATCTTGCGGTGTTTTAGTTGAGTGTTGTACACAGTACGCACTGAAGACGAATTCTTAGGGTTCAATTTCTTCACCTCACCAAAAATGTCGCGAGGACGGGATCTCATTTTCATAGAACTAACTACGAAGTTTATCTCGTCTTTGTTGAATCGTCCCAAGTGTGAATGACCTTCTTTATTGGATGTAGTATCGTGATTGTGAACGCCGCATTCGACCTCTAATCCGCACAAATCATCATCCATCTTCTTGCCTTTAATTGTGAAAGAGAATCCACATTTTTTCGGTAGGTAGACTTCCTCTTTAGATGTTTCGGATCTGCTAATTTTTTGTAAACTCCAAATCTTTCGCAAAAAAAAACTAATCTCGGAGTTTTTTCGAGCAAGTCTATCGCATCGAGGTAATATAACCACAAACCCGTTGTCTAACGCGGTTTGCTTAACCAATTCAATCAACTCATCTTGAGTGTAGTGAGATTTGGTGTCGAACAAGTGACTATAATCGATGGAGCAAGGCTCTGCGATTTCCTTATCCTTTACCATTCACGAATCATAAATCATTCTTTAACTCTTTCTCCTCCTCCTCCTACATAAAACAAACGTAAACTATGTCAATGTGACACAAAAACAAAATACCCGTCGGTTGACAATTGTTCCATCGTCGGGGACGTTGTCAACCGTCGGTTGATAATAGTCCACCCGGCGGGGGTGAACCTCAAAAATTTATTACATCTGAAAATAAACTAAGCTATGTCAACCGCCGATTGACAATCACTAAACCGGTGGTTTAGAAACTCCAAACTGACAGTTGAAGACTACCATGTTTGGAGTTCCATGTTCCTCAACAAGCTTCTCATGCCCTGAATCCATCCTTTAATAATTTGAGTTTTTTAGAAGATTTGTGGGGTTTTAGAGTGTTTTGGGAGGTCCGAGAGTTGATTTTAAATTTTTGAATTTTTTGTCTTTTGAAATTTTGATAATTATTGAATATAAGAGGGTTGTTGGGAGCAATAATTTTGTGTTCTTGATTTTTTGGTTAACTATACCCAAAATCCACTAAAAACCAAAATAAAACATTCTTGGTCAAAGGGTAAAAATGTAAAAAACTATTTATTTAAAAAGATTTTTATAAATTTGGTAATGGCTAACAAAAGTTGGATGCTAATTAACAAAACCTTAATTAATTTTTTAAACAACTTAATATATTATTTAATTAGTTTTAAAGATTTACTTTAAAAGAAAAACCATTACAGATATACATATATACAAGAGTTGGTTGTGTAAGGCATGCTCGTGACTGAAGGTCATGAGTTCGAATCCCTCTATATACACTTTCTCGGCTAAACTTTACGAAAAAAACTATCATTTATTGCGCACATTTGTATATCTTGAAATATAACTCTTTAAGTCAGTTTTAGTATTTATTATTGGCCAAGGCTATTTCCCTCCATGTTATTTTTTATTTCCTCCATCATTCAAATTTTTAAAAACACTAGTGACTTGCTTTTGCCAAATTACCCTTATTTTTATTTCAAATTTAACACTAGATGCCATTGATCTAATAGATAGTCTTATATGAAAAACACACCAATAACCTAATTTTAATCCAACATATATGATTCTACTTCTAAAATTAACCCTAAAACGAAGAACTTCAATTTTATTGAAGATTAATCATGGAAAATGAAAGAACCCAAACTAAACCGGAACAAACAAGGTAATTTAATCTTTGTTTTGTAATCTTTGTTTTTATGTTTTACCATTTCAGAACTTTTTTTTTCAGCCAAACCCGATTTCTGCAGTTCTGAACGAAAAACAACTAATTCCGAGACGGTATCTCGGAATCAGTTGTTTTGTTCAGAAGCAACTATTGCTAGCCAAAAAATTTAAACATTAGCGAAAGCATTTGATTCCGAGAGGCCATTTCGGAATCACATGCTTTTTTTTAACTACAAAACATGTGATTCCGAGATGGCCACTCGGAATCTGATGTTTTGCAGTTAAAAAAAACATGTGATTCCGAGATGGCCTCTTGGAATCACATGCTTTCGCTAAAAAAACAGAATATAAAAGAATAGCCATATGGTCACAAAATCGAACAAAACTTGAAAACAGATCCAACCAAAAGCATAAACCCTAATTGAACCCTATATCTACCAAATAAGAACCCTAATCGAACCCTAAATCTACCAAATAAGAATCCTAACCTAAAAAGAAGAGCCATAGCCAAAAGAAACTGGAAAACAAAAGACAGTAGAAAACTGAAGATATTAGGGGTTTGAAAAGAAACTGGGTAGAAAACTGAAGAGAGAGATAAATATGTTTTTTTTCTTTGAATTTGTTAATGGGTGCGATAATAGAATAATGGCGTTCTTGAAAAGGAAAGAGATAGAATAAATGGGTAGAAGGACAAATGTGTAATTTCTTTTATAGAGGAAATAACAAGATGGGATTATTTTCAAATTATGGAGGAAATAAAAATTATCATGGAGGAAATAGCTTTGACCTTTATTATTTGGGAAAAAGAAACGTGTTTCCGTGGTAGCGTGTAACCTAGCCACTAACTGATACCTAATACGAAATGAACAGAATTTTGAAACCCTATTTCCACTCGTGAGTACAATTCGCTTCAACAAACAATACCATGACGACTGGGGCAAAGGATTTAGCTTTTGACATTATATACCAGATCTTATATCGTTTACCGGTTAAGTCTCTTATGCGTTTCCGATGTATATCCAAACTCTGTCGAGAAACCATCGATGATCCAATGTTCATCAGAACTCATCACCATCGGGCGAGTCATACTTTATTATTCGGGTCCGACAAATCCCATACATATCAGTTAAAAGATTATGACGGTGAACTCATGAGATTAACGATGGCTTCTCGAAGAAAATGTCCGGTCATCTGCAGAAATACTCAATTTGTTTGTTCTGCCCAAGATTTTCTTCTTTTTCTTCTTCATCAAGAAGGCAAAGTTTATTTGTGCAATCCTTCGAGACAAGAATCTTCTTTGCCACCGTACAAAATGTAGAAAAACAGTGTTTCGTTTCCGGTTAATCTCTGAAGTCTGTAAACAATTTTTTATTTAAATATTTTTTGGGTTCTCCAAAAATTTCAATTGGATAAAATCAGAGATATAATTTTGAAGAGAGAGGATAAAAAAGGATATAATATCCTTTTTCAACAAAAACCATATTTATCAATTCGACCAACCAAAAAACGACCAACCAAAAAACAGTTTGGAAGTTAGGGCACTTAAGGTGTCTAAAGGTTTTGTAATAAAACGGCTAAAATTTATAGATTTTAAAATTTGAATAAACCGGTCAAATTTTCAATCTTGAAATTCTATTGATTTGCCGATTTAATCAAAATAAAAAATTTCATGATCTAATCTAACAAGCGTGCACTCCGCACTCTACGACTTGTTTGATAATGTATCATATCTCTGGATTTTGTTAGCTACGGCTTGATAGAGTGGTTGGGGATGCTTTAATTTACAGTTCCAAAACAAAATCATGGAAAAAGATAACCAGCATTCCTATAGATCTTAGTAATAGCCGAAATAATAGACCTATGCCTCATGGTGCCTTCTTTTTTAATGGATCAATCCATTGGATTCACTACTCCTCTAAAAGCAGGCATGGTTTTAATCTACTTCTATTTGATATGAAGACAGAAGAGTTTTCTTTAGTTGAAGTAGATATTCATATTTCATGCGAAGGAGAAACCTGGTCATATTTCTTAGCTGACAGAAATCTAGCTTTAATGGAACTTGGAGGATACCTGGGTATTGTAAGTAGGTCCATGATTTGCGGTTATAAGGGTTGGGAGAAGGTTTGGTTACTTACAGAGAGTAAATGGACGGCAGTGGATATTGAAAACAACATCCATGATCAAGACACAGCATTAGAAGCTATTGAATTTAAATATAGAGCCCATTACAATGTGGAAGAACAAAGATTTAAGTGGACAAGTTCAAAAAAATTGATCAACAAAAATCTACGTAGGGTTTTTAGATGCAAGGAGACACTATTATCTGCCTATAACTTTAGAGCGTGTTTAATTTTCATGTCTAGAACTTTTTTATTCCATTTTTTGTTGTCTTTATCCCGATTGAATGGTATTGAATAAATCTTTAGTTGCAAAAAAAATCACTTATGCTTTTGGTCTTTAGAGTAAACGTGTTAAGTTGTTGGGTTTAGATGCCACAGGACTGTTCTGTTGATGTTTGGATTCCAATCAACCAACTCCTTCGGCAGCTCTTTTCACGTCTTTTCTATTTTAGCCTCGACTATATCTATGTGAAACCTATTCATTTCTCTCTCACATTTATTAGTGTGGGTCCTACTTTTTGGTTTCTTACGAGAAACAACTAACCATTAAATGAAGGGTGACTTACAAGCAAGTAAACCTTTGTTTTGCTCTAAATAGGACCATGAGTTGGTATTGGAGAGAATCACTTAAAGCACTTGAAATAAATATTCTAAAGTGGAATATTATGGGTGACACATTTTAGAGAGAAACACTTTGAGTGAGATTGAAATACCGGTAGTGTTTGAGAGAAAGCTGTGAGCTTTTTGTCAGAGAATTTGTTTGAGTGATCTGTGAGATTACTATTCTCTTTGGGGTATAATATTTGGGGTGAGAAAAGTGAGTGTATAACTCTTGAGTGTATGGAGTGAGACTCCAAACTTTGTAATATTTCTGAGTTATAGTGATTCTTATTTTTCTCCCGTGAACATAGGCAAATTAGCCGAACCACGTTAAAAAAATTTCTTGTTTGATCTTATTTCCGCATTCGTGGGATTAATTTTCCCTAAAAATGGTATAGAGCACTGGTTGCAGTTCTATATTTTTTTTCTTCGTACAAAAATGGAGGAACGTACGGATAATGGTGGAAATTCCATGATCATACTCACGGAAACAAACTATTCCATTTGGAAAACCATGATGGAAGATTTGTTGTACTGTAAAGACTTGTTTAATCCTATTGAACTAAAAAGAGTCAAACAAGGCGCAACGAGTGAAGCAGATTGGAAGAAACTCAACCGTAAAACTGTTAGTATGATTCGACAGTGGGTTGAAACAAGGGCGATTCGCGAAACCGCAAAAGAAACCGATGCTTTCAAATTATGGAAGCATTTAGAAGAAATGTATGAGCCCAAAAATGCTACAAGTAAATCTTTTATCATAAGGATACTTGTGAACCTGAAAATACATGATGGGCAAAGTGTATCTGACCACTTGGAAAAATTTGACGAGATTCTCGACAATTTGGCGGACATGGAGCTGGCCCTAGCTGAAGAAATTTAAGCATTGATTTTGTTAAGTTCTTTACCGAATAGCTGGGAAATGCTTGTGGTAGCTCTTAGCAATTAAGCACCACAAGGAAAGGTGACGTTAAGCATGGTAAAGGAAAGTATCAATAGATAATGAAAAAGAAGAGCGGAGCAAAGCTCTTTCAGTCACCCTCAAGAACAAGCACTAGTCACTGAGAGAGGAAGAACTTTACACAAACATTTATCCAGAGACACGAGAAACAAAAGCAAGTTCAGAGGCAGATCAAAGTCAAGAGGTGACTTCACTTGCAACAACTATCATAAACCTGGAGATTTCAAGAAAGATTGCTGGAAGCCGAGAGAAAAAGAAGCTAAAGAAAATAATGAAGACAATAGAGGATATGTAGCTGCCGTATCCAACAATAATGAAACATACCTAATTTTTTACGACGGACATGTCAACCTTGCATGTTAAGACATATGGATGATTGATTCTGGAGCATCATTCCATGTAACTACCGATAAAAGTCTTTTGACCACTTACACAGGTGGTGAGTTCGGTTTTGTCAAGATGGGAAATGAAGCAAGATGAGAAATTGTTAGTCGAGGTGATGCAATACTGGAAACTAGCAGCGGTTGGAAGCTGTAATTAAAAGATGTTCAACATGTTCCAAATAATCGTATGAGTTTGATCTCTAATGGTCAGTTTGGTGACATGGTATACGAAAACACATTTGGCAATGGAGTTTGAAAGCTTAAGAAAGGAAATCTGGCCGTGGCCAAAGGTAAGAAAATTGATCGTTTGCATTATATGCAAACAAGACATTCAAGTGGAGTAGAAGAGAATGCGATCAAGCATGAAGACTCGGCGAATTTGTGGCACAACAGACTTGGTCATATGCGTTAGAAGGGACTTCAAATTATCACGAAAGAAAATCTTCTATCGAATCTTCCAAATATTTCTTTATAACAATGCACTCATTGTTTGGCAGGAAAACAACACAAAATTGTATTTCGAGCAAGACAACCACATAGAAAGAATAATATTCTCGATCTAGTACATACAGATGTATGTTCAATGGGTGACAAAAGTATCGGTAGATCGTTATATTTTGTAACATTCATTGACGATCATTCTAGAATGGTGTGGGATTATCCTTTGAAAACCAAATATCAGGTGTTAAAATATTCAAGAACTTTCATGCCAATATTGAAAGGAAAACTGGAAGACTTTTGAAATGTATCCACTTCGAAAATGGTGGTGAATACATTGGACCATTTGAAGAATATTGTAGAGTTCATGATATCAGGTTTGAGAGATCGGTACCCAAGACCCCGTAGTATAATGGTGTTGCAGAAGGAATGAATAGAACTATTTATGACAAGATCGTGTGCATGCTCTCTCATTCAAAATTATCAAAGTCCTTCTGGGGGTGAAGCATTGATGACGGCGGTAGATCTTGTCAACTTATCTCCTTAAGTTACTTTAGATGGTGCGATTCCCGAAAGAATATGGACTGGGAAATACATAAGCTACAGACACTTTAAGGTGTTTGGTTGTAAGGCGTTCGTACATGTCCCTCGAAATGAAAGATACAAGCTGGATGAGAAAACAGAAGAATGTATATTTCTTGGTTACAGACATGATGAGTTTGGTTATAGACTTTGGAATCCAAGAAGTAGAAAAGTCATTCGAAGCAGAGACGTGGTGTTTTTCGAAGAAACTCTTGGAGATATGAAGAACATTTAGAATACAATATCAGATGTGAATACTAAAATTGACTTAGTTCCGGATGCACCATTTCCAGTTGAGTATGAGAACGTTGAAGGAAATCATACTGAAAAACCCCAATTGAGAAGATCCATTAGAGATCGTCGACCTTCGAGTAGATACCCAACAAATGGGTAGATGTTACTAACTGACGGGGGAGAATCTGAATGTTTTGAAGAAGTTGTGCTGCACATTCAAAAGAGGGAGTGGTGGAAAGCCATGCAAGAAGAGATGAAGTCGTTGCATGAGAACCACACATACGATTTGGTAGAGTTACCAAAAGGGAAGAAATGGGTGTTTAAGAGAAAAGGTATTGATTTTGAAGAAATATTTTCACATTTAGTAAAAATGTCATCTATTCGTGTTGTTCTTGGAATAGTTGCTAGCTTGAATTTGGAAGTTGAACAACTTGATCTGAAAACTTGTTTTCTCCATGGTGATTTGGAAGAAGAAATTTACATGAAGCAACTTGAAGGGTTTGAGACTAAAGATAAAGACCATTTGGTGTGCAAAATAAATAAGAGTTTGCACGGTCTCAAACAAGCCTCACGACAGTGGTATAACAGGTTCGATTCCTTCATGGTGGAACACAGATGTAATAAGACTTCATCTGACCATTGTGTTTTCATCAAGACATTTTCTGAAAATAATTTTATCATCTTTATGTTTTACGTGGATCATATGCTAATTGTTGGACGTGATATTAGAAAGATAGAGAAGTTGAAGATGAAGTTCAGCAAATCTTTCACAATAAAGAATTTGGGTCCCGCAAAGCAAATTCTTGGAATAAAAATTACTCGATATAGGGTGAACAACAAATAACGGTTGTCCCATGAAAAATATATTGAGAAGGTTTTAGAAAGATTCAGCATGAGCAAAGCGAAACCTGTTACTTCGTCACTTGTAAGGAATTTTAAACTTTCTTCCAAGCAATCATCTACAAAGGAGAGCGACATGGAAGAAATAAATAATATACCTTAATCTTTAGTTGTTGGCAGTTTGATTTATTCCATGGTTTGTACAAGACCTGATATTGCTCATGCCGTCAGAGTAGTCGGCCGATTTCTATTTAATCCTGGAAAAGAGCATTGGGAAGCTGTAAAATGGATATTCAGGTATTTTCAAGGAACATCTCGATTATGTTTATGTTTTGGCAATGGTAAGTCTATTCTTGAAGGCTACACGGATTCAAATATGGCTAGTGATGTTGATAATAGGAAATCTATTTCGGGATATTTGATGACGTTTTCTGGGGGATAAATTTTGTGGCAATCAAGATTACAAAAATGTGTTGTATTATCCACTATCGAGACTGAATCTATTGCCATTACTGAAGGTAGTAAAGACTTTTATGGTTAAATAAATTTCTTATAGATTTGGGCCTCAATCAATAAAAATATACTCTCCACTACGATAGTCAAAGCGCCATTCATCTTAACACAAATCCAATTTTGCATACGAGATCGAAACATATTGATGTTCGATACCATTGGATTCGTGAAACCTTAGAGTCAAAGCAGCTGAGTATTGAGAAGATCCATGCCGATGACAATGGATCAGATATGATGACAAAGTCACTGCCAAAACAAAAGCTTGATGTGTGCTTAGAGGTTGCAGGACTGGTAACACTTTCCTCCTGAGCAATCGGGGGAGGTTTGTAAAGCATGCTCACTTCTCTCTCACATTTATTAGTGTGGACCCTACTTTTTGGTTTCTTACAAGAAATAACTAACCATTAAATAAAGGGTGGCTGACAAGAAACCTCCCTTCATTTAATGTTAGTGGGTTTCTTGGAAGTAACCATTAACTTCATTTGGAAGCTTAAATGACTTCTTTTGTAAGCTTTTGCCTTCCTACAAATAGGACCATGAGTTGGTCTTGGAGAGCATCACTTGAAGAACTTGAAATAAATATTTTGGAATTCAATATTATGCGTGACACATTTTAGAGAGAAACACTTTGAGTGAGAAAGAAATATGAGTAATGTTCGAGAGAAAGCTGTGAGCTTTTTGCGAGAGAATTTGTTTGAGTGATCTGTGATATTACTATTCTCTTTGGGGTACAATATTTGGGGTGAGAAAAGTGAGTGTATAACTCTTGAGTTTATGGAGTGAGATTCTAAATTTTGTAATATTTACGAGTTATAGTAATTCTTATTTTTCTCTACTGGACGAAGGCAAATTACCCGAACTACGTTAAATTCTTTTTTCTTGTTTGATCCAATTTCTGCGTTTCGTGGATTAATTTTCCCTACCATATGTATTGGTGGTTCAGTACATAAAACCAAACTTAATTAAAATTCATATAGACTTCACTCCAAATGTAGGGGTTTTAAAAATTGAAAATAAAATAATAAAATAATTTTAAAGATATGATTTAAATAATAATAATAATAATAATAATAATAATAATAATAATAATAAATATTAAAATAATTCCAAAGATACGAATAATTAAACATAAAAAATATGATAACAAAATAAAAGATATGAAATTAAAAATAATAAATAGATTATATATTATTCGAAATTAAATTTCTGAAAGAATATAATTAATAAATATACTAATTAAAAAATATATTTAATTCATTATTTTAAGTAATAAGTAGCCGAAGAATGAAATTCGTATATATTTATATAAAATATATATTATTAGAAATGATATAAAAATAACTTTTGATATAACCAAGTTTCCAGACGAGAATTTATAGTTGTGCAGGGGAACCAGAAAATAATATAAGAATAGGAATATTTTTTTTAATTTCATCAAACACCAGTCATAGCAACACAAACAACCAAATATATTTCAAGTGTTACATCTAACCACTTATATTCATTCTTTTTATGGAATATTACTCTTACAAACTCTATTTTTCCAATGATAATATGTTTGAAAAAGTATTCACAAATATTAGTACAAATATTAGTACGGTTAGTTAAAATCAGAAAAGAAAAAAAAAATTAAAATTTTATTTTATTTGCGTCACTATGGATAAATATTTTTGTATAGTTTTTTAAATTTAAAAAATTGATAAAATATAACTTTAGTACATTAGCTTTTAAAAAAATATTAAATAAGTTTATTATATACAAATATTTTTATATAACTCTTAAATTGATAAAATAAGTAATATTGAATTTAATATTTTAGTAATATTTTTTATAAAACCCCATTGATAATTAAAAAAAAATTAATATATTTTGGAAAAAGAACTGAATCTCACTAATTTTTTTTTCTCTCCTACTTTATTTCACTCCCACTTTATTTTGTTTAAAATTTATTTACATTTACTTGAATAGTAAGATTTCTTTTGTTTAGTTTTACATTATTGTTATTATCATTTGTTTTGTTTGGTTTAATATCTTTCTTGTTGTCATTTGTTTGTTTTTTTATTTCATAGCTCAAGTTTTGAATACAAACTAAACTGTGAGACTTATGTTTTTTGTTACAAGATTTATTCTACTAACGAACAAATTCATATAGAATATCATTTAGACTTAGACTAAATCTGTTTTAAATTCGATGTTGTTAATTATTTCAAAAAATATTGTTTAAAAGGTTCTTTTAACAATTACTATTATTGAATTTTAATTATATATATAATTATTGGGAGATGGGATTTTATATTTTTTAGCACTATTTTTTTTTTTTAAATATAGTGTTTATTTCCTTCGTAGTACGGTAGTAAACAAGCTCACATCTTAAAAACCAATAGAGAAAATGAAAATGGATCCAAAGGCAAAAGTGCTTCATAGTAAACCCTAAAAAAAGGAAAAAGGAAAAAAGATCTTCGGATTTTTCATGCTTTATATTATGCAATTGAAACTCCCGTAGTATCAGAGGCTACTCATTAGGACGAAGTCCTTAAAATCCCACTAATTTAGGAATATACTACCCAACACATCTTCTTAAACCCTAATTACAAACCTTCAAGAGCGTCGCTTCAACAAACCTTATCTCGACTTCTCTCTTAAGAGCGCCTCTTCAGTTGACTTCAACGAATACGGTAAATGATTCCCTTCCTTTAGATCTTCTACCGTTTACCTGTTAAATTTCTTTTGCGTTTCCGATATATATCCAAACACTATTAGAAAACAATAGATGATCCGAAGTTCATCCGAACCCATCATGCTCGAATAATTCGTACTTTACTATTAGGGTTCGTCTATTCAGACACATTTGAATTAAAAGAGAGTGATGATGAGTACCTTAGACCAACCACGCCTTCTCCGCTTATCTACAAACACACATGAGTTTTTTGTTCAGTCCAAGGCTTTCTGCTTCTTCTTCGTCAAGATAACGAACTTTGTTTGTGTCTACAAACGCACAAGAGTTTTTTGTTCAGCCCAAGGCCTTTTTTTTAAGGAGAGAATCCGCAGCCGTTATTCTGAGTGCAATGAGTGCGCATAGGGTAAATCCTCAGTATGACGCGATAGCCTGCAAACCAACGCCAGAATGTAAAACCACACAAGGTGACAAACTCAGGCGAAAAACTATATATAGAGGGACTCGAACTCATGACCTTTGGTCACAAGCATACCATACTCAACCAACTCGGCTACCCTTGGGGTAAGGCTTTTTGCTTCTTCTTCGTCAAGATAACGAACTTTGTTTGTGTAATCCTTCGCAACGAGGAGAATCTATAGTTTTGCCATCCTTCGCGACAAGGAGAATCTACAATTTTGCCATCACTCTTTCTAGATATGAAGAAAAACATAAAGGCTTTTCTTCACAGCGGTAGGTTTGGGATTTGATAGCAGCATGAAAGAGTTGAAGATTGTATTCCCATATACTGAATTTGCTCTAATTTAAAGTTCCAAAACAAAATTATGGAAAAAGAAGAATATTACTCTACCACTCCCTTATGGTAATGTGGTAATGTACCTGCATATCATTTTAGTGGTGTATTTGTTAGGGGATCAATCCATTGGATTTACTACTACCATGAAAGGCATGGATTCAGTATACTTTCTTTTGATATTATGACCGAGGAGTTTTCTATAGCTACGCCTTATTTGTATAATGATATTTCATGGTTAAAAGTGATGAGTCAATAGTTGTTTAGGGAATATATTTAGGATCTTTGTGCCATATGTGACTAGAGAGAGAAAGTGTAAAGGGATAAAGGAAGATTCGTAGAAATAATATTCAATCCCTTTTTTAGGCAAGTGAGTCACCCTTTTATACTAGAATAAAGAGGACCCATTTAAGCTCTTAGTGGGCCGTTCATTACATAACAACGAGGCCCCTCTACTATTTTTATCTTTGCATATTCGTCCTCGAAGGACCCTGAATACTCTATTAACTACGCCAAATATTATATATTGTGTTTTTGCCCCTATAACTTAGATCGGCGAATTCCGCCCTCATCAGTAGCCCCCCAGTCTTCGGGAGTTTCACGAGCGGAGACTTGTGAAAGAGCCATCGCCAATCGTCCGATCTTCATTCAAGCTTCAGGCACTGTTAATTCCGGTTTCCCGATGCTCGGTCACATTCCCGCGCCTCCTCTTTCTGTTCTGCTGGTCTTTTCATCCCAGGCCTTTTGTGATGGGCCTACTCTCCTTACCGATCGTGGTAGAGACGGCCCACATCGACGATGGGTTCATGACGAATCGCTTATGTCAGTCCTTGTCAGTCGGTGGTTGGCACCTGTCATTAGCTAATGGGTCACTTCTCTGTCAGACTAGGTTCCTAGAGAGACTCTTCATCTTCCCGCTGTGTTTTCGTCGATTGGTATTCCCCGATCTTTCAATCCTGCCTATAAATACCCCACAGTCCTTAGTGTCTCTCAGAGGCATTTTAGAGAGAGAAAACGCTGTCGGACCATTTCTAGATAGAGAGAGATCATCCGACCCTTCTTTACTTTGGTTTGCTTGTTGTATGAAACCCGGGCGTTCACAGAAAAAACCAACCAAGAAGAAGAAATCCGAGTGGAGTTTTGAAGAGTGGTCTAGCATCGGAGATCGAGCAGAAGAATACCGACGTGCTGGTCTGATCTGGGGGTCTAACTCCAAACCTTTCGTTCCCGCTCCACTTCCTCACGATCCTGTTCTTGCCACCCCGATTCCCGCAGAATCTTTCCTTGTATCCGACCCTCCGGTTTCTCAAAATCCCGAGGCTAGTCTATCCCCAGAACCTGTTATCCTTTCCTCCAGTGATAGTTCTTCTCATTCCCCAGTAGTCGGGTCAAGAAATCCGACCTTATTTCCCGTCAACTCGCCCGCTCCCCGACGTGCCCGCAAATCCACATTCTTGATAATGGGAGAAGACGATCCCATTAAGTCCACCGCAGGAGGTAATAGTCCTGAAATGGTTCAACTTACGCCCTCGATTAGAGGGTATCGGACCGGTCTTAACACTGCGGTCACTTTTTTAGGTTTGCCCAAACTTCGGCTAACACCCGAGCAAGTGGAGGAGGCTCAGAGGGCCATGGCGCGCGATATTGCAGATGCTTCTACCTCTCGGGTCCGGCCATCAGAAATAGACGCTGCAAACGCCCGAAGCTCCGGTCAAGTTCCGACCCAAGAAGCTGGAGAGTCGGAAGTCAACGTTGCTCCCACAGGAGTCTGTATTGCTACCGCTGGCCACACGGCTAACCCCCAAGATGACCCCTTGCCCGAAGAGGTTGCGGCTGTCATCACCACCAAGTATTTCAGCTGGCTTCTAACCCGGGACGTGGTTTCCCTTTTTGAATGGAAGTACCTCTACTTCCCCGAATCCGATCATAGAGAACTGCTGATCCGCTGGGGAATCCCTGAATGCGTCAATGTCCGATTCCCGACCCCCGGGGAGACCCCTGTTCACGTCAGACCCAGGGAGATTGTGGTGTTCACCGAACTGTTCAACTGGGGTTTGCGCTTCCCCTTAGACCCTGAGATTGCGCTCTATTTCCGCACCCTCCAAATCTGCCCGT
This sequence comes from Limnanthes douglasii subsp. nivea, assembly GCA_036936605.1. Classification (NCBI taxonomy): domain Eukaryota; kingdom Viridiplantae; phylum Streptophyta; class Magnoliopsida; order Brassicales; family Limnanthaceae; genus Limnanthes; species Limnanthes douglasii. Next base: position 2,126,954 of record JAUPFV010000001.1, read on the forward strand.
CGCAGCTGACGCCGAATGCTTGGTATACCCTAATGTCCTGCATCATGGCCTCCCGCCTTTCCGGTCGAGTTATGCCGATGGAGGAGTACATTGCCATGTCGGGTCTGTCCAAATCCCCGAAATCCCCATTCTTCTACTCTTCTCTTGGCAACAAGTGGAAAATTGTCAACGATTTCTTGGAAGGGGACAAGGGGTGGAAACACCGGTTCGTATTCCTGAGCGGGTGCTGGGAGAACGGGCTTCCGTATACTCCGGAGAACCCGAGGCAGCTGCTGCGGACCTGGGTCCATGATGGTACTACCCTTCGCGCATTTTTTTTTTGCATTAACTTACCGTCCCTTCGCGCAGTGTCGAAGGACTGGTTGCAGGGGGTGAAGAAGGATTACTCGAAAGCTGCCGAGGCTACCTTCGAGGTACTGAAAAGCTACTCCCGAAAGCACTGGGGTCGGGGCATGCACCGCACCTTCATAGATAAGAACTTGTTCATGAGCAACCTCTGGCGTTGCTCATCCGAGGTTCTTACCCTCGAACAGCTGCGGGAGCCCCCGAATTTGGATGACATGGTCGTCCGCACTGGTCTTCCCGGTTTCATACTGTACCTGCCCAAACGCAACAAAGCGCCCAGCAAGCGTCCAAAGAACGAGGAGGAAGAGGGGGAACAGGAGGCTGGGACCGAGGTCGTTGGCGAACCGACCAGGACGGAGATGCCCGTGGCAGGACAACTGAGCGCAAGTCAGATTCCGACCTTAGTACAAAAAAGAAAAAACCGTGCAGACAAGGGGGGGCCTAAGGTGAAGAAGACCAAAGCTTCGATCGAGGGTGCGGAAGTTGTTATTGCGGGGGCGGGTACTTCAGGTCTTGAGCATCTGGATCAAGTTGATGACGTCGGGGACCTTTCAAGGACTGACGTTGTATCAATTCGAGACGACACTGAGCCCCCCGAGGCTTCAAATCCCGACGCATCCTCGTCAAGTGGCCCAAAATTTCCGGTGCTGACGATGCTTGGTAGCCCGCACCCCTTTCCTCTTCGGAGCACTAATGGCCTAGCTTTATCGCTATATAACTTGCTGGTGCCGGCAGCCATGAAAAAGCGTCGGGCAAAGGAGCTTAGTCAGTAGTTAGCCTTAGCGAAGACAAAGATCACCAGTCTTACTGCAGAGGTGAAAACTGCCAAGGAGGCCCAGGTGCTGGCGGAAAGTCGGGCTACTGAAGCGAAAACTACCGCGGAGGAGGCGACGAGGGCGATGGAGTCGGCAAAGAAAAACGCGGAGGAAGCGGTGAAGGTGTCAGAGACGGCGAAGAAAACCGCGGAAGACCGCGCCGCAGCTTTGGCACTAGAGGTCCAAAAGTTGAAATCCTCAAACGTTGCTTACCTCAACCGATGTAGGCAATGGGCGGATAAGGAGACTGCGGATGCCAAGGCCGCATACGTGTTGTCACTCCACAACCGCTACCCAGACCTCCGCCTTGGATCGATGTGGCTAGACGTTCCAGAGAAAGACCGCCCCAGGGAGTCGACTGCGGGGAATCCGACGATGCTGATGAGGACGAAGAAGATGAAGACGTGGATGGGGACGAAGATGGGGACCAGTGACACCGTTCTCCCCGTTTTTTTTAAATTGTGTAACTCTTTGGGGCCGTAGGCCCCTCTGTTGTTGTTTTGATGAACCTTTCTAACTTTCTTTTTTGGGGGTCATGGGGCCCCCTGTGACTATATATTGAATTTGCTGCTATGTCTTTTCGTACATCGTGACTCTGCGGGCTAAAGTAATATCGAAAGTTTTCCTTAAGGGCTAGTAAGGCATTCATATAGATCGGTAAAACCGAAGAACCTATAAGGCTCTTTAGATCGATGTCATCGAAAGTTTTTCCAGAGGGTCGGGAAAACTAATATGTAGATCGGTAAAACCGAAAAACCCATTTAAGGTTCTGTAGATCGAGTTGTCCTCGAAAGTTTTTCCAGAGGGTCGGGAAAACTAATATGTAGATCAGTAAAACCGAAAACCCATTTAAGGTTCTGTAGATCGAGTTGTCCTCGAAAGTGTTTCCAGAGGGTCGGGAAAACTAATATGTAGATCGGTAAAACCGAAAAACCCATTTAAGGTCCTGAGATCGAGTTGTCCTCGAAAGTTTTTCCAGAGGGTCGGGAGCACTAATATGTAGATCGGTAAAACCGAAAAACCCATTTAAGGTCCTGTAGATCGAGTTGTCCTCGAAAGTTTTTCCAGAGGGTCGGGAAAACTAATATGTAGATCGGTAAAACCGAAAAACCCATTTAAGGTTCTGTAGATCGATTAATATTAATAGAAACGGACGACGTCCAGCTCGTCAGCTGTCCAAAGTCGCAACGATTTAATATTTGGAAGGCAAAAGACTTTTTGATTAACAAAAATGTGGGTCGGGTTTTGGCTGATGCCTCGTTAAAACCTCCTCGCGCCACCGAGGTAGGAAAGAGTGCATCCCCGACCGTTTACAAACCTGAACCAAGTGGAACATAATGCGAAATACATCGTGAATTACAAACTATTCTAGATACAATTTCAAGTGCTCAATATTCCATGGTAGCCTTAAGAGGTGTCCGAGCCGATTCTGCAGGCGGTACGTCCCGCTCTTGATTTTCTCGACAATTTCGTAGGGTCCCTCCCAATTTGGGGCAAGCTTTCCGAGGCTCTTGTCCTTTGTGTGAAGGAAAACGCGTCGCAGAACCTTATCTCCGACCTTAAACTCCCGACGGCGGACTTTGGCTGCGTATCGACTTCTCATTAAAGTCTGGTAGTGTAAAGAGTTTAAATGGGCGCGATGGCGCTTCTCTTCTATGAGGTCGAGCTCGAGTCGCCGACTGTCGTCATTCGTCTCCTCCTGATAAGTTCCGACCCTGAAAGAAGGAAAAATAGATTCCGCGGGGGTGACCGCGTCCATGCCATACACTAAAGCGTAAGGTGACTCTTGGGTAGCCGTGCGGGGTGTGGTTCGGTAAGCCCATAACACTTCTTGCAAGTAGTCGGGCCATTTTCCGGCCTTTCCCTCGAGGTTCTTTCTGAGGCCATCCAGAATGGTTCGGTTTGTTACTTCGACCTGGCCATTGGCTTGTGGATGAAAAGGAGCAGAGAAACATTGTCGGATATTATGAGTGGTGCAGAACGCCTTCATCTCCGCACTATCAAACTGTGGCCCGTTGTCCATAGTTAGCCGCTGGGGCACTCCGAACCGGCAACAAATGTTCGCCCAGATGAATTTGACAATATCTTTGGTCTTCGTGGCGGATAGAGGTTCGGCTTCGACCCACTTGGAGAAGTAATCTACCGCGACGACAATCGTTTGCCTTCCTCCCGATGCCATTGGTAACGGTCCGACGAGGTCGATTCCCCATCGGTCAAAGGGTAGCCCTTCGGATATGGATTCCAGGGGAGATGCGGGTATGTTGATTGCGTTCGCGAACCTTTGACACGTATCACAGGTTTTTACTATGAGTCTTGCGTCTGCCGTTATTGTCGGCCAATAGAATCCCGCGAGAAAAACTCTCCTAATCAGAGCCTTGTACCCACAATGCGTCGCGCCCTCCCCATCATGTAGTTCGGACAAAATTACTTGAGATTCGTTGAAACCTAAACATCGAAGCACAGGTCGTCTAAAAGATTTTTTGTACAGCACATCCCCTAAAAGGACGTAGCCCCGTGCTTTGTTGCGCAATTTTCGTGCCGAGGCGGTGTCGTCGGGAAGCCGACCTTCAGCCAAGAAAGAGATAATACCCCGCCGCCAGTCTGAAGTTGCAAGCGAAGAGATCTGGCATGCGATTTCAGGTCGGTTGTCCAACTCATGTCGTTTAACGATGGATGGGCTCTCTTGCTCTAGTATCCAATGATAACTGGTAGAGCAGGAAATCGTTGCCAAAGAGTCCGCTGTTGTGTTTTCATTTCTTGGGACATGCTCATATGTCACTTTGTCAAAAAAAGCGGCCAGAATTCTTAATGCCGCTAGGTACTGTACCAGATGTTCCTTCCGAGCCTCCGCACTTCCCAAAGCTTAGTTTATTAAAAGTTGGGAGTCGCTTATGAGGCGTACTTGTCTTGCCCCGCACACCTGTGCCAACCGTAACCCTGCCAAAGCAGCCTCATATTTTGCTTCATTGTTCGACGTATGAAAACCGAAACGGATGGCCTGGAGCATGCTCACACCCGACGGAGTTACAATTTGAATCCCCGCCCCACAACCATTAACGTTCGCTCCCCAATCGGTGCGGACGGTCCATTCGCCCTTCGCTGCCTCTTGTGAAGGCGCCTCCTGTTCGGGTCGTTCTGAGTGGAACTCGACTAAAAAATCTGCCAAGACCTGGCCTTTGATAGATGTTCGGGGTTCAAATTCGATGTCGAAATCCCCTAATTCTACCGACCACTTGGATATTCTCCCGGACATGTCTGGTCGTTGAAAAACGCACTTGAGCGGAAATGATGTGCGGAGGACAATAAGGTGGGCTTGGAAGTATGGGCGCATTTTCCGCGCTGCCGTTACCAGGGCCAGCGCCATTTTCTCTAGTTTTAGGTACCGAGTTTCGGCGTCCAGTAAGCTTTTGCTCACGTAGTATACCGCTGTCGGAGCCGACCCTGATTCGCTGATTAGAGCTGCGCTGACCGCATAGTCCGTGACCGCAATGTAGAGGAACAGCGTCTCGCCCATAGTAGGCTTGGTGAGGCGGTTCGGGGACGATAGGTACTCTTTGATCCCTAAAAACGCCTCATTACACTCAGGAGTCCAAACAAAATTTTTCGCCTGTCGTAGGACCTGAAAAAACGGAACGCATTTATCAGATGATCGAGAAATGAAACGATTTAGGGCGGCCAATCGCCCGGTCAGGATCTGGACTTCTTTGACACTTCGGGGAGGAGTCATGTCGGCCAGGACTCGCAGTTGGACAGGGTCTGCTTCAATTCCTTTCTCACTGACGAAGAATCCCAAGAATTTCCCTGATCGGACCCCGAAGGAACATTTCTCCGGGTTTAGCTTAAGGTTGATCCCTCGTAGGTTACCAAAGGTTTCCCTGAGATCGGCGAGATGGGCTTCATCGGTCCCGCTTTTGACCAACATGTCATCGATGTAAACCTCCATGTTTCTCCCGATCTGGCCTTCGAATGTCCTGTTTACTAGCCTTTGGTATGTCGCGCCAGCGTTCCTCAGCCCGAAGGGCATCACTTTGTAGCAATATAGTCCCCGACCCGTAATGAACGTAGTATTCTCCTGATCCGCGGAGTGTAACTTAATTTGATTGTAACCGGCATAGGCGTCCATAAATGAGAGTAGCTTGTTACCCGACGTCGAGTCCACCAGCTGGTCGATCCTCGGCATTGGGAAAGGGTCCTTCGGGCATGCCCGATTAAGATCAGTAAAGTCCACGCAGATCCTCCATTTCCCGCTTTTCTTTTTAACTAGCACGGGGTTAGAGATCCATAAAGGGTATTTTGCTTCCTTGATATGCCTGACGCTGGTCATTCTCTCAACTTCCCATAAAATTACATCCGCCTTTTCGGGGGAAAAAGCCCGACGCTTTTGAACGATCGGTCTGACATTTCTGTTGATAGTCAACTTGTGAATCGCGAAGGATTCTGGTACCCCCGTGACATCCCCCGAGCACCATGCAAACAAGTCTAGGTTCTCTCGTAGGAGGATCAATAGCTATTCCCTTAGGGTCGGCAAAAGGTTTACCCCGACCCGCAGATATTGCCCTGCTGCAAAATGATGTAGTTCACATTCCTCGTCTGTTGTCAAAAGGCTTGGGGCCTCCCGGGGGTCATCCACCGGTTGTGATCCCGGGAGGACCCCCCTTAATTGCTATTCTTGAGCTGGAAACATCTTTTGGTCTTTTTTTGGCGCCAACGCAGCTCGGTAACATTCCCGCGCTGCTTTCTGGCTGCTTCGGACCACTCCTACGTTGTTCCCGACCACGTACTTCACACATTGATGAATTGTAGATGTCACAGCATGCATGCGCGATATCCAAGACCGGCCAAGAATGGCGTTGTGTGAGGCCGGCGCGTCCACTACTACAAACAAAACCGTGACCTCCTTTTTAAATGGACCGCGGCCTAACTGGACCACGCCCTCGAACTCTCCTATTACGTCGGCTGCTGACCCCGTAAACCCGATAATGGTGCGGTCGGATCGCGCAATCACCGGCCGCGTCCTGAACTTGGCAAAAGTAGACGCGAAGATGATATTGGCCGAACTCCCGGTGTCTACCAAGATGCGCTGAACCTCCTCTCCCGCTATTGCTGCCCCGATCACAATGGCATCCTCATGCGGTCCGGCTATGTCCCTCATGTCGTCGTCGTCGAAATGCAAAATCGGCGAGGGGGCGCTTCTGGTTTGGAAGCAAGTTCTGGCTTCCAGCTGGGTGGTTAAGTTGACGATGTGCCTTTTCCTGGAAGAATGCGTGACTCCCGCCATCGAATCCCCCCCGAAAATTGTTAGGGATTCAAAAAGATTACAAAGGCCTCGCACTTTACCGATACTCTCCTCAACTTCTTCCTCAATGATCCCGATAATATTGTGGTTAGCTTTGGGTCACCGAAGCGAGAGGTCGGGGAAAGGGCACTTCTGGTTTTGAAGCAAGTTTGGGTTTTCAGCTGAATGGTTTGGTCGACCAAGTGCCTTTTCCTAGATGAGTGCGGGTCTCCCGTCATTAGTCCTCCCCCGGAGACGGTTAATGACTCAAAAAATTCACAGAAACCACGGACGCTACCGACGCTTTCTTCTGCCTCCTCCTCAATGATCCCGATGATATTGCGGTTGGCTTCGGGATCAAGGTACTCAACTGTCACGTCGAAGTGGTCGGTCACCTCTGAAATGGCCATGGTCGTTTCTGGTTTTGGTACGATCACCACTTCTTTCGAGGTCGTGCCCTGCTGTTCCTTCTTTACATACTCCAACAGGTTCCCATGTTCTATGAGCATCTGTATCTCCTTCTTCAAGGCTATGCAATCCTTCATGTCATGCCCGACGTCTTCGTGGTAGCGGAAATAGCGGTTATTCCTTTGTTCCCGGGGCGTCGGGATGGGGAAAGTTCTTCGTACATTCCTTTGTTCCGGAGAGGTTAAATACTCCTGAATTTGACGAAAAGCCGTCGAACATTCTTCGGTCCAACAAAATTGCTTCGCATTCCGCAATATTTTAAAGAACGGAGCACACTTATCCGACGAGCGAGAAATGAATCGATTCAGAGCAGCCAATCGTCCTGTCAGGATTTGCACCTCTTTAATGTTTCGAGGAGGAGTCATAGCGATCAAAGCCCTTAGCTGCTCAGGGTCAGCCTCAATGCCTTTTTCGCTGATCATATAACCAAGGAATTTACCGGACCGCACACCAAAAATGCATTTTTCCGGATTGAGTTTGAGATTGACTCTACTCAAGTTGTGGAATGTCTCCGCAAGGTCAGCAAAATGGTCGATATAAGCTTCCATATTCCGCCCAATCTGCTCCTCGAAGGTTTTGTTGACCAGGCGCTGAAAGTTGCCCCCGCATTCTTTAACCCGAACGGCATGACCTTGTAACAATACAAACCTCGCCCAGTAATGAAAGAAGTGCTCTCTTCATCGTTAGCAGTCAGTCGGATTTTATTGTATCCCGAGTAAGCGTCCATAAAAGATAGCAATCGATTTCCGGAGGTCGAGTCCACTAACTCATCAATGCGAGGGACAGGAAAAGGATCTTTAGGACAAGCTCGGTTCAAGTCCGTGAAGTCGATACACATTCTCCACTTGCCATTTTTCTTTCTCACCAATACCGGATTCGACGCCCATATAGGATAATGTGACTCGCGAATATGACCTATGCTTAGCAGCCGTTCGACCTCCGACAAAATTGCTGAGGCTTTTTCCGGGGAGACATGCCTTCTTTTTTGGACTATGGGTCGGACATCCGATCGTATCGCTAGCTGGTGACATATAATTTCCGCCGGCACACCAGTGACATCCTGTGCACACCAAGCAAACATATCGAGCTTATCAGACAAAAATGAAATTAACTTCCCTTTAAATTCAAGGGAGAGGTGGACCCCTATTTTCAGAAATTTGCCAGCCGCGAACTCGTGTGTCGCAGAATCTTCCTCTGGGACTTGAAATTCGGGGGCCTCCCTCGATCATCGCAAGGGATGACTTCGGGGGGTGGCCCCTTTAATTGCTATGCTAGATCAAAGGGCCCCCCTCGAACCCTTTTGGAAGACAGGGCTATCTGGTAACATTCTCGTGCCATCTTCTGGCTACTCCTGACTGTTCCAATATTGTTCCCGATCACATACTTTAGAAATTGATGCATCTGGGATAACCAAGAGCGACCCAGGATAGCATTGTAAGAGGTTGGTGCGTCAACCACAATGAAGAGTACCTCCACTTCTTTTTTGAATGGTCCACGACCCAACTCTACCATACATTGAAACTCTCCCACAACAACCGCTGTGGCACCAGTGAAGCCCACTATTGTCCTGTCGGATCTTTGGATGACCGGTGGGTCAGAAATGCGACGGTAAGTACTCATAAACAAAATGTTCGTAGAGCTTCCTGTGTCGATGAGTATTTTTTGAATCTGATCCCCAACAATGCCCGCCGCGATCACTACAGCCTCCTCATGAGGGCCTGCAACATTACGCATATCATAATCATCAAAACAAATAATAGGAGAAGGCAAGCGATGCATTTGTGCGGAGACTCCAGCTTCGATCTGGGTGGTCAGATTCACCATGTGCCTTTTGCGAGAGTTGTTAGAATTTCCTGCAATTGTGTCTCCGCCGAAAATTGCTAAAGAATCGAAAAATGCACAAAGGCTGTCCACCCTCCCCCTCGGAATTTCTTCCTCTACTAGGTTTACATTGTTCCTCCCGACTTTGGGGTCCAAATACTCTTGTTCGATGTCAAAATCGTCAACCCCTTCAGAAATTACCATGGCTGTGTCAGTATTCTTCGAGACAACTTTTACCACGGTGTTTTTCTGGGAGTGTTTCTTGACATACTCCAACAGCATTCCATTCTCAATGAGAGCCTGCACCTCCTTCTTCAAGGCTATGCAATCTTTGTTGGCATGGCCCACATCCTCGTGATATTTGCAATATTTGTTGACGCTTATGCTTTCCCTCGGTGTTTGTATGGGAAAAGGCTTCCTGAACGTGACTGAAGACTTAGCCTTATCAAATATCACGGCGACATTTTCTGTCAACTCTGGAAAGTAGTCGGGTCGAGTCCATTTGTTTGACATGTATCTTCCCCCTTGATTGTGGTTTGAGTGATTGCCATAGTACTGCGGGTTTGATTTTTGCCTTGGAGGATACTGACCCGTGCTTTTAGCTTGAACGTTTGATCGAGGGCCCTGAGAGCTTGGCTCAGCCCTTTGAAATTGATTATGGTCCAATTGTTCTCCGGAACCTTTCTCTGAGGCTTGGGTTTCTTCCACCAAGATTCTCTTCTAAACTTGATCTAGCAATGCTCCGAAGGTCATCGCCTGACTTTCTGCCACTGTGTCTTTCAACAACCCGGGGAGCAAGCCCATCCTGAACGCTGCAAGCGCTACCGAATCCTTATAATACTCCATATCTGTTTTGGTTTTGACAAAGAGATTGGTATAGTTTTTGAGGCTCTCCCCCACTTTTTGTCGACAGTAAATTATGGTGTCTCCGTTGGCCCGGAACTTCTGGCTCCCCACGAAATGTTGTCTAAGGATGTTCCAGAACAGGTCAAAGTTTTTAATAGAGCCCTGAGGTAGTCTATTGTACCATTTAGATGCTACTCCCTTGAAAGTTTGAGAGAATGCTCTACACAGAAGTTTATCATCGTCGTCGAAGTTTATCATAAAGTTCTTGAACTGCTCGATGTGATTGTCCGGATCCTGAGTCCCATCGAACTTTTCCAGCTTCGAAATGTCAAAGTGCTTCGGGAGGTTCCCTACTAAGATCTCCGAGGAGAGGGGAGAGGCTCTCCAATTGTGTCCCGTACGATAAATGTTGGACCTCAAATTATCGTTATTCGAAAAGTACAACCCCTCCTCGGAGGGCAAAGTGTATTGCTGCTGCCATTCTGAATTTCGAGGGCCCATATCATCCTTCCCAAGGCACTTTGCTTGTTCATGAGAGCGATCACCAATTCGGTCGTGGCGACGTTTTTCCCGCGAGGATTTCCTCTCCGAACTCCTCCACCTTCGGGCACCAGTTCGCCTCTGATCACGCTTTTTCCTCCTGCGGTATCTCCGAGGGGATGATTCAGAAGTGCTATATCGAGAGTAGTCGCTTGAAGTAGCCGAGTCCGAACGGTATCTCTCTCTCCTCCTCGGAGACCGTCGCTCACGCCTCCGATACTTGTCATCTCTCCTCTTGGGTCGAATTTCAACCTCGCGCTCCGCCTTTTCTTCGACGGGTTCTCTTCTTATCTCCGATCGAACATTTCTCTGCGCGGCTTCCTTCTCCGCCTTCAACCTTTCGATTTCCAACAACAGTTCATTCCTCTGAGCCAAAAGAGCGGAGTCATCGAAAACGTTCTCAACTCGCCGACCTCCTTCTCCTTCGGACTCCAAGTCGTTCCGAAAGTCATCCGCCTCCATGTTTTCATCGCAGTGATCAATTAAATCGTCCCCTTGGCCTTCCATGGTTCTCCTCGGAACAGGAATTATTTCTAGGAAGTGATTATCGTCGGAGCGATTTTCGTTTCCCACAGACGGCGCCACTGAAGAGTTAAAAGATGGTCCGAGGGTGATTTTATTATGCGAAGATTTGTTGATAGAGGATTAGGTGATAGAGGAATATTTGAGTGTCAGATCTAGAGAGAGAAAGTGCTAAACAACTTAGAAAGAGAAAGTCTCGTACTAGTACAATTGCGGACCCCACACGCTTTAATTTGGTTTAATTACATCTTTTGGTCCCTGCTTGTTGGTTTACTCCTATTTTAGCTATATCTTTACAATATATACATTTTAGTCCTTATACCTTTATTTCTATGCACTTTGGCCCTTATACATTTATTTCTATGCATTTTGGCCCTTATACATTTATTTCTATCCATTTCGGCCCTTATACATTTATTTCTATGCATTTTGGCCCTTGTCTTTTATTCTTCCTCATCAAATACCAACTGATACCAGTTGAACCTATTCATACCCTGGTATTGGTTCACGAACTGGAGGTAATCTAAAGGAATGTTGTTTCCGGTTTTGTGGGTACAAATGGTGGTAGGTAACAAGATAAGTATGTAGGCACGGGTGTCATGATCTACTCTCTCATCTGTGATCCTACTATCACTATACTTGTCACCCGTAAATATGTTGCGCAGCCAACCAAGATTCACGCTACTAGAATTCCTAAGATTTTTATTCAAATCTACTGGCCGTACACCTAACATGCTAGCATAAGTCCTGCTCTACTCAACCTTGGAGTCGAATGTTAATACATCAAAAGGCATACTTGTGACCAGTTATCTAGTGATGACGTGGATATCATCCAAAGTCACTGTTATCTCCCCGAACGAGAAATGAAATGAACAAGTCTCCTCATGCCATCGCTCGAGGAATGCCTCAACCAAATGGAGTTTGGTATGCCAGCGAGAGAGTGCCTCGACGAGAGGGCCAAATATAGTCTCCATCACCTTTGCCCGTACCCTGCTCTGCTTTATGAAGTCTCGTCTACGGAGACTATCGTACATGGTGAAGCATCGCAGGGAGACCATATCCTGCAATATATATCAAACACGTAAGAAAGTGATAAAATAATAAATATAAATATCAATATGATAGACACTAAACGCCTCGTGCTAGGCGTAATCAGGATAGAGAGTCGGGACATGCACCGACAAGAACTCATGATCATCGGCCTCAAGTGCGTGGGTTGCGGCCCCGGGTGCATGAGGTGCATCGTCCTCATAACATGCATGTGATCCCTCCGGTGCCTCCCGTCACTCCAGCCGCTCCATATCCTCCGGTAAGTCCGGTGCATCTTGTTTACAAACTATTTCCTTAGACTGTCATGTGTTGTTTATCTTCTTGTAGTTGGTTTGTATGCTATTGAAGTTGGTTTGCAGGCTATTGCTTCCAATTAAAGATTTACCATGTGCGCACTCGTTGAGTAGCGGCTGCGGGTTCCTTCCGAACAATTTTGTTTTTAACTTCTCTTTATTTATTATTCAACGGACTTACCTGTAAAAACCTTTGTTTATGAAGTTGGTTCTAGGGAATCATATATTAATCACTTCTTTGACATGTATTGTACTGACCAACCGTTTAACTTTTCTAGTAACTCTATCCTTCTCTTTGTTCTCACTAACAACAATTTCTAATTTAAAACTAAGCATCATTCCATTATTTTTTCCTACCATGTAAGGGATTGCATGCCTATTTTTTTTATTTTGGATCACTCTCTCAAATCAGGTTCTTGATAGAACTTTTCTCTTTTCATCATTATTATGCTTAACCTTGTATCTTTCGACCATATGATCCTGATTTAAACATTTTACTAAAATAATCTTTCATACTTCTCAAATTGCCAAACAATTTATGCCGAATTTCAAACTGTGATATACGAGCAACTAAATTATCTCATGTCATCTTTAGTACAAATAATGAGAATTTAGCCTCCAAAAGGTAGCCGAGTTAGAGGAGTAAAACATGTTTGTGACCAAAGGTCATGAGTTCGAGTCCCTCTACAAATGCTTTCTTAGCTGAGCCTATCACCTTGTGTGGTTTACCTTTTGGCGTTGGTTTGTAGGCTATTGCGTCAGACTGAGAGTTTAACCGGTGCGCACTCGGTGAGTAGCGGCTGCGGGTTTCCTCCAAAACAAATATTGAAAACTTTTATTCTCTCGAAAGAAAGTCGGTTCCAGGTTCTCCTACATATTCATATCATTGTCTAGTTTATATCCCAATTATTTCAGAATAAGCTGATATATGATATCAAAACATGTTGATGGTGTTTAGAGTTGTTAGCTTATTACCTACTCTTTAAGTAATGCTAAAAATAATGCCTCCATCCCCGAGCATTGTTGCTCAATCTTTATATTTTAAGTTCACTTTATTTGTCTTATAGCATTTTATAAACTTGGTGTTTTAATGATATGAGAAGAATTCGCCCTCAAATTCCTAATGTACCTTTTGCCACCTGGCAAACCCGACAACCAGCTACAAAACGGATAATATCTCGCCTCAAATATGGCCAGAAGAACTGACTGGATACAAAGTGAAGGGTTTGATCTCTACCCCCATGCCCCTCGTTGTGTCTCTCCTGTACAATCAGTAACCTCAAACTGCCCTCGGGAACACAAAGTAAATTACTTTTGAAGAGGTAACCGTTGCTCACTGCAAAATCTTTTCTCAAACTTGCGCTGACGTCCTCTAGAATAGGACCAAAATATGGATCGATAGCCAGTAGATCCTTCATCATCTTGAATCCCACAACTTCTCCTTCCATACGAATCATCATGCTGCGTTGGCTCAGTGCGTCAGCAACGCGGTTAACTGTCCCCGAAGTATGCTTAATGGAAAAGGTAAATTGTTGAGTAAATGCTGCCCAACGTGCATGAAGGGAAGAGAGTCTCTCCTGACTCTGCAGATGCTTTAAGGCATCATGATCGGTGTACAAGAAAAAGTCATTGTAGGCCAAGTAGGAACTCCAGTACTTCAAAGCTCGTACAACTGCATGAAACTCCTAGTCATAGGTGCTATAGTTAAGTTTAGCTCCACTTAACGTTTCGCTGAAGTATGCTACAGGGAGGCCTCTTTGGCTGAGTGCAGCGCCAATGCCCAATCCGGACACATCACAATGCAGTTCAAATCCTGTAGAGAAGTCAGGTAAAAAGAGAATTGGTGCAGTGGTCAGTCTTACCTTGATTTCCTCAAACACCTTAGCTGCTTCAGGGGTCCAACAGAATGTCTTGCCCTTCATGCACTTTGTAATATGAGTCATAACAGTGCTGAAGTTATGTATGAACCATCTGTAAAAGGAGACCAATCCGTGAAAAGAACGGACTTCAGTGATGGAAGTAGGAATAGGCCAGTCTCGCACGACTGCCGCTTTCGACTGATCCACTGACAACCCATCTTTTGACACGACATACCCCAAAAAGACGACTGAATCTGTCATAAAACAACACTAATCGAGTCCTTCCTAAAACTCCTCTCACCTCAAAACAACCAATACCTCGCGTAAGTGCTGGAGTTGCAGCTCTTCCGTGGTACTATATATAAGAATGTCATCAAAGTACACAACAAGAAATTTTCGGATGAACGAGAGAAATACTTGGTTCATAACCCGGATGAACTTGCTAGGATTGTTAGAAAGAATGAATGGAATTACCATCCATTCAAACAGAACTTCTCGGGTCTTGAAGGCTGTTTTCCACTCATGCCCCATACGAATACGAATCTGGTGATATCCGCTCTTCAAATCCAGCTTCGTAAACACAGTAGCACCATTCAATTGATCCAATAAATCATCAAGGGGAGGAATAGAAAACCGATACCTGATTGTACTTTTGTTGATAGCTCGGCTATCCACACAAATTCTCATTGAGTCATCCTTCTTTGGTGTTAACAGTGCAGAAACCGCACAAGGACTAAGACTCTCCCGGATGTGCCGTTTCGTCAAAAGTTCTTCCACCTGTCTGCGGAGCTCTTCATGCTCTTTTGGCCTCATCCGATAATGTGGTCGGTTTGGTAGGCTAGCACCCAGTACAAGGTTAATCTGGTGATGGATATCTCTCAATGGAGGAAGACCTGTAGGTAAAGTATCGGGAAAGACAACAGAAAATTCTGCTAATAGCGGCCGAACTCGCTCAGGTATACCAGCAAATGGATCAGTACTAAATTCTTTAACCACCAAAAGATAGACAATCCCTATTTCATGAGCATGTTCTATAAACGCCTTTCGAGCTAGAAATTTTTTACCTGACTCCTTTGATACTGCAAGGGTAGGTTTTGGGGAAACCTCTCTAGTTGGTGTTAATATGAACCTGACATTATTCCATATAAAACTGTAGCGGTTCCTCCTACCATCATATATGACACTTCTATCATTTTGCCAGGGTCGGCCTAGCAACAAGTGACACGCATCCATCCCAATGACATCGCACCATACTGTATCCCTATAATTAACAACAGAGAAAGATACAGACATCTTCTAGATATATTTACCTCACTACCTTTCTTTAACCAGGCAAGCTTGTATGGGTTTGGGTGGTCTTCTGTTTTCAGGGCCAGCTTCTGGCCAGCTTCTTCAGAGATAACATTTTCGCAGCTCCCTGAATCAATAACGAATTTGCATACCTTTTCCCCAATAGTACAAGTCGATTGGAAAATATTGTTCTGTAGCCAATCATCCCCATCACTTTTGGCTTTCGGTGTCAGACAGATCCACATTAAAACCAATGACCAACCAATATTTCCTCTTATAACCTGGTCCTCTGGAACCTCATCAATAACATCCTCTGGTTCTTCATTGAACCGTGGGTCACCCGTCAGGTAAAAATCAGCAGTGTCAACGACCAGACCCCTCGATTGTTGTGACTGTTGTCATAATTTTGGACACTGTAAAGCAACGTACCCTAGTTCATGACAATGGTAGCACCGAACCTGGTAAGAAGTAATTGTGAAACTAGGGACCTGCAAATTAGCACATGTACGCATAGGAGAAGCAATTGGTACTCATGGGTTAGGGCTTGGAACTGTCCTTTTTGGGAATGCCTATGGAGTTGTTCCGGAAGTGTCTCCTCCACAAGGCCTTCGTGAAAGGGCTTTCTCCAGATGCAGTGCGCGCTGATGTGTTTCAGACACATTCACAGGGTCGAACATGTTCAGCTGGTCCTGAAACAGATCGCATCCCCCCTATATAGCGAGATACTAGTTGATCTGCTGAATCAGCAATATCGACACGGTTTTGTAGCTTGAAAAAATCGTTAGTGTACTCGTCCACAGTCCTTGACCCTTGTTTAATATTTTACAACTGCTGATATATGATGCGGGCATAGTTGTAAGGAAAAAATGCAGCCCTCAAATGCTTCACAAACTTATCCCAAGTTGTTATTTTTGGCTTACCTTGCCCTGATCTGGTCTGCTTGAGTTGTTGCCACTATGATGCAGCTCGTCCTCGGAACTTAGTTGCAGCCAACTGTACCCGCTTTGCATCCAGAATCTCCTTGAAATCAAGGACTTCTTCAACTAAGGCGATCCAATCTAAAAACTCATCCGGTTCGAGACCCCCTTGCAACTCTGGGATCTCCAGTCTGAATCCAGATTCCCACCGGTTGTTGGCGTTCAGATCAGAATCTCTCGGTGGCAGCTGCTCAAAGACTTGGTCATGACAGTCTTGTGAGGAATATTGACCCATACCTTGTTCTCGTCGAGGATCAAACGGATTCTGCTCGCGACCGATCTCTCTCTCGACCCCGAAGACTCGTTGCTCAAATTTGGAGCTCGAAATCTGTTGGTTTGGTTGTTCAACAGCCTGTGTAGTGCTTCTTGTACGTGTCTCAACTGATTTCCCAACGAGTGCATCTGTTCACCAACCTGGGATTGGAATTGACCAAATTCATCACGGTCAACCGATTAGGTGATCGGAAGAGTGGACTTCGTCCAAAAAGATCGCTTTGGCGGCATACCGTCGTTACCCACGCCGTAGAACTCTGAATCTAATACCAATATGGTAGTGCCAAACTACGAGATGGAACAGGCGGCTGAAAATACACAGAAAGAAGACAAACAATAGAAGATAGATAGCTTTTACCCTAGGTCAGAGTAAAAGAGACTTTAAAGAAAATCAAATTCTATTAACTAAAGTGAGAGACAAAACTAGGGTTTGAGAGCCTTTTATAAAAGTACTCGAAACCCTAGCCCTAAATTACAACTTTTTCCTTATGTAATAAAATAAATCCCAGCCTAATTTCAAAGCGAAGGAGCTGGTTAATTATTTTAATAAAATCCAACAAACATAGGAAAATGTAGAAAATTTACTAAAACAGCAAAACGAGGGTTTAAACGAATAAATTTAAGCCCTAGACTTCATCACAATGTGATGCTTTCGAAAATAGTTGGGCTTCTCGACACGTTCGATTTGATTGGTTGCATCGCTTAATTATGATATTGGGGCTCCAAATAAAGCCCGTTTCTGTTTGTCCAAAATGGCCATATAGTCATCGGCTTGTGCAACTACATTAGTAAGCCAAAAGGAGGCGTTGATAAATCGACTAAATGGAGCCCTAGTTCGTGGGAATATCCCATTGAACAAACCGCTAGTCCTAGTACTTCGGCTAACTCGATAGGTAGTACACCTGTTTACATGTTAGGGAGCACGGCCGCATCCGGTTTCCGTCGTACCACCCGTTTGAGTTTGTGTTTGACTACGTGTTTCAGTTTATGTTTGAGTGTGTATTTCAATTTATGTTTGAGTGTGTGTTTCAATTTATGTCTGAGTGTGAGTTTCAGTTTATTTTTGAGTGTAAGTTTCAGTTTATGTTTAAATGTGTGTTTCAGTTTATGTTTGAGTTTGTGTTTCAGTTTAGACTTAAATTTCGAACAATTTTATACTATGACCTACTAACTATGTTTTTGACATACTTTTATTAACTAGGTTGTTCAAATAAAATTGGGAATCAGGTGTAAAAACAACGAAATAAATACAATAAATAAAAGTTGTCATAAACTTATCCGGTTACAAAATATAATGATAATGTAGAAAAGTCTAACATATGAAACAACGAGCTAATAAACAAAACCGTGCTGCGAGTAATAATCAATGACGTCTGTATCGCTCATCAATCCTTCATGTGTGAAGGGTGGTCTGTACTAGATCGTCGTACTCCAGCGTAGGTATGGATGGAGCATATTGTGCGATCTGGTCGTATCCTACGTAGTCAACACCACCATATGGCTGCAACCGAGGACCTCCAGCTCGACAAGAGCTACTAATGATATACCATAGCTTCTTCTTCACAAAAACGTAATATATCGTGTCGCTACTCTCTCCACCATCACAGTACACCGGTCCAGCAGGAGTGTAACGATAGTACTCCTAATTACTTCACAAGTGAGCGTCCCAAACGTATCTGCTAGTAGTCTTCTTCCCAGCTTTTTTCGATGAAAGAGGGCATATATCTTTAGGAATCAGCTGCACGAAGCCCATCTGTCGAGTGATACAATCGGGGTAGTATGGTACAATGATGTCGAATGCCTTAAGCGTCACATTAACCCAACTAACCCTCTTGAACGGATGATAGTCCCGTACGTACGTGTAGGGAAGGAAAATCACCTGTAAATAAAAAAATGAACAAGTAAGAAATTTAAATTAGTAAAAATACGTAACATTAAAACAAAGAAATATTACTTACATCTGACTCTGTGCACGTCGAGAGTGCATGTCTCAACTCCCTGCGCACATCCTGCGAAACACTGATCTTCTGCGGCGCATGTCGGCGCATGTCGGCACATATGGGGCATATATAGCTGAAAATCGCTAAAGAGTGGAGCCCAGAACTGAACAAAATGGGTAAATATCCATGCCTCGAGCATCCCTATGAACTTGCGAATGCCCCCCGTACCATGCAGAGATCCCTGACTAAGAGAGTGGTACAACTGTGCTAATACCAACTGACCCCAGTTAAACTTATTCACACCAAGTTATTGGTTCACGAACTGGAGGTAATCTAAGGGAATATTGTTGCCGGTTTTGTTGGCACAGATGGTGGTACCTAACAAGAAAAGTGATCATATTATCACTATACTTGTCACCCGTAAATGTATTGCGCAGCTAACCAAGATTCACGCTACTAGCATTCCTAAGATTTTTATTCGAATCTACTGGTCGTACACCTAGCATGCTAGCATAAGTGTTGCTCCGCTCAACCTCGGAGTCGAATACTAATACATTAAAAGGCATACCTGTGACCGGTAATCCAGTGATAACGTGGACGTCATCCAAAGTCACTGTCATCTCCCCATGCCATCGCTCGAGGAATGCCTCAAGCAAATGGAGGATGGTATGCCAGTGGGAGAGTGCCTCAACGAGAGGGGAAAAAATAGTCTACATCACCTTTGCCCGTACCTTGCTCTACTTTTTGAAGTCCCATCTGCGGAGACTATCATACATGGCGAAGTATCGCAGGAGACCCTATCCTGTAATATGTATCAAACACGTAAGAAAGTGATAAAATAATGAATATGAACATATATTATAGTTAGAGAATTAATACTTACATCTCCGTGATAGACACTAAACGTCTCGTGCTGGGCGTAATTGGGATAAAGAGCCGGGACGTGTGGCATCACCGAAAAGATATGATCCTCGGTCTCGGGTGCGTGGGGTGCATCGTCCTCATAACGTGCATGTGATCCCTCCGGTGTCTCCGGCCACTCCGGCCCCTCCTACATCCAGTAAGTCTGGTGCGTCTGCATCGTCGTCAACGTACGAAAGGTCAGGTTCCTGCGAAGACAAACCTGCACTTGTGCTACCAGTAGCCATACAAATGTCATCGTCACTGGGATGACGACGGAGGCGTTGTTTCGTCCGAGTACCATGATTTTGTCCCTCAGTGGGACATGCCTCTACATGCTCGGGGGAAACATTAGCTTTCGCTGCCTTACACGCCAAACGCGCCTCGCGTGCCCGCACTTGCCCCTTCTTAAATGGATTTTTGACGGTAATCTTGATCCCTTCCATTCTGTAAAAACAAGATAAAGTAATATGTATTAGTGAAACAAAACAAAAAAAGTTGGAATTATAAGCTGTTTGTCGCATGAGACAGCTTAAGTTGTCTGTCGCATGAGACAGCTTAAGTTGTCTGTCGCATGCGACAGAACTAGCAACCCCGTCGCATGCGACGAATTAGAGAAAGTTATATCCTAACAAAACTAACAAGAATACAACACTAATCTAACAAAAAAAACACCTAAAATCATGCAATAATCAAACTTTTTAAAACAAAACCTAAAAACTCAATTTTCAACAGTTTATACCCAACGAAATCTAAAACAAATTATAGCATGAGGTTTGTATTTCTTACCTCTATGTTTTAATGAGTTTAGATTCTTGAAAAAAATCAAGTTCGATTTTCGGTCGATTCTTGAGTGCTTGAGAGGTTTCTAGAGAGAGAGCGAAAAAAAGATAAAAAAATTGGTGAGAGATTTATCAAAGCCTTTTATACCTAGGTTTTCTCAAAAGGGAAAATTTTTCCAAAATTAGGTGAGAGATATATCAAACGGGTGTAAGATCCAACGGTTTAAGATCTACCAAAATATGACTAATTTCTAGTCTGGCCCTAAATCTTTTGCTTGATTTTACATACAATTGTTTCTTATAAACTCCACTTTATATTTCTCCCGAAAGGATGATTTCGAGTCCCTTTATAAACGCTTTCTTAACTGAGTCTGTTGTCTTCTGGGGTTTACCTTCTGACGTTGGTTTGCTAACTATTGCCTCAGACTTTCATAGGCAGTTTACCTTCTTGCAATTGTTTTGCAGGCTATTTCAGTTGGTTTGCAGGCTATTGCAGTTGGTTTGCAGGCTATTGCTTCCGATTGAGGGTTTACCCTGTGCGCACTCGTTGAGTAGCGGTTGCGGGTTCCTGCCGAACAATTTTTTTTAACTTCTCTTTATTTATTATTCAACTGACTTATCTCTACAAACCTTTGTTTATGAAGTTGGTTCTAGAGAATCATATATTAATCACTTCTTTGATATGTATTGTACTGACCAACCGTTCAACTTTTGTAGTAACTATATCCTTCTCTCCGTTCTCACTTTCAACAATTTCTAATTTAAAACTAAGTATCATTCCATTATTTTTTCCTACCATGTCACAGATTGCATGCTTTTTTTTTTCTTTTGGATCACTCTCTCAAATCAGGTTCTTTATAGAACTTTTCTCTTTTCAGTATTATTATGCTTAACCTTGCATCTTTCGACCATGTGATCCTGATTTAAGCACTGTACTAAAATAATCTTTCATACTTCTCAAATTGCCAAACAATTTATGCCGAATTTCAAACTGTGATATACAAGGAACTAAATTATCTCATGTCATCCTTAGTACAAAGAGTGAAAACTTACCCTCCAAAGGGTAGCCGAGTTGGTGGAGTAAGACATGCTTGTGACCAAAGGTCATGAATTCGAGTCCATCTACAAATGATTTTTTAGCTGAGCCTGTCAATTTGTGTGGTTTACCTTTAAGTTCATTTTATTTGTCTTATAGCATTTTATAAACTTGGTGTTTTAATGATATGAGAAGAATTCGCCTTCAAATTCCTAATGTAATCATCAATACCCGGTTCTTCAACTTCTTCCCTCTATCTTGTGTTTTTCGTCTATCAATGTTTTGTGGTAGAGGTAGCAGGATATAGTCAACAACTGATTCTTCTACAATGGTCGACGGTGAATGTCAAACTGCTATAACAATATGGGTGGTGGTGGTTTTGGAAGCTTCAAACCATGAATAAAAAGAAGCCACTAATCCAATTATTCCTAATTCAAAATCACACATCTTTGGGAGCATCTCCTCATGAGAGTAAATTTCTGCCAACAAATTCAAAACACTGCAATCTTCCACTTTTAATTTTTCTCTTCCTCGTTTTCTTTCCCCAACTATCTCCCAAAACTCCTCCAGGTTCTATTATAAAATCTAACCTTTTATCCATTAAAACACCACTATTTTCTTCTATAAATCTCTTCATAATCTCAAACACAAAAATATTATCTTTCATTTTCTCAAAACGATAACATGGATCCACTGAGAACCGAAACAATGGTTCTATTTTAGGATAACAAAAAATACTTGGAAGGCGCATCTGCACGATAAAAGATATTGCTTCACAATCCTTCTTCAAAAAAACCTATATTGACTGCAAATTATCGCAATTCACATCAAGTTTATCTCCTTCTGTGCCGAATATTTTCTCCTCACTACTTCTTTCTCTTTTTTTATATCAATAGTTGATGAAAAACTTGGTTTCAAAAACTTTATTGTCTCGAAACTTGATTTCTTTCTCCTCATTAGTTCTTCTTAATCAACCACGCATCAAGGTAGCTCGACGCAAAAAAAACATCTAGTGAGATATCGAAAAGATTTGAAAGAATTAACAACTTTGTTCGAAGGCATTCAATATGAGCGTGTTCACCAGTAACAAATTTGTATTCCTGATTATCTAATAACTATAGCATACTCTGAAGCGTATCCGTTACTCGAACAATAATATCATTTCATAACAATAGCCTCCAAATAGAAACTAGACATAAGGGAAGCATTGTATATTTTCAAATGTCTAGAGAAATATTAGAGTTGTGATCTTAAGAAATTTCGAGTTAATATAACATTGGCTAAAAATTTGATATTTAAAGCATATATTTTTGCACTCTTTCTAGAAGTTCTCTAGAAAAAGTATTTAAGTAGACCATTTGGTGATTCCTTATAACAAATGTGTCTCAAATGGTACTATATGATCTGCATGATTGAGAGAGGTTGACTAATTGTGTGTTTAAACTCACCTTTACTTTGGTTTAAGGGATTAATGTAGTAATTCTCGCTGAAGCCACACTTCTATCTTTTAAAATAACGAACTACTTCGAGGTTATAAACCATAAAGGTAAAAGGTCCAAACTTGACCTGATCGAAAAGCAAAGAACGATGACACATCTTCGAGCCATTCAATATCAAATTTGTTGCGAAGTTGAGATGCATCTAAAGTTTTTCGAAGGGAATTTAAAATCGGGGATAAGGTCATAAGAACAGTGTTCTTGTACACTAAAGATATAAGGTTTGGAAAACTAGGAACAAATTTGGAAGGACCGTATTCGGTAACTAAAAGTATAAATCCAAGAATTTAATTGGTTGGAAGACCAATAAAAAAAGCATTTTTCACCTCGGAACATCAAACATTTAAGGCTGTATTTGGAATGAGTATGTAATAACTATAAAAAATTTCAATTAGCTACGTAATGATCGGTGACATACTTTTTCTTGTCTTGGTGGCGCGTGAAGGTTGTAATCCTATATAGCCAGATGATGAATATAAGTCATTTGTTATTATCCAAATTAATTTTAGATAGGTCGGAATTTCCTAGCTATGCATTAAAGATTCCAACACTAGTTGGTCATGTTTAAAAGGCTCTAGCACTAGTTAGTCAAATGTAAAAGGTTACAACACTAGTTGGTCATGTTTAAAAGGTTCCAACACTAATTAATCATGTTTAAAAGATTCTAACACTAGTTGATCACATTTAAAGGCTCTAATACTAATTAGTCAATACGGGGAGATCAATATTTTTGAATCCATAAAGGCCTTCAGTAATTGGTTGGAGATGATTAATCCTCGACTGGGTAAAATCTGAACACATGACTTTATATGAAGACTTTATACAATGCCAATAAAAATATGAAAAAGTACCATTTCATTGAGAGCCCGAGTCCAAACTCGAAAATGTTTCATGAAAACCAATTACCATTGCATATTTGACTCTAGCGTCATGCTGAATTAGGGCTCTAAGTCATTCATTGGCATAATCAGAATGCATAACTACTATATTTTTTGTCGTTTGATCTTTAAAAGCAGTAAGATCTTCGATTTTTTTTTCTCTTCTTCAGCTTCTCGGTAGCCTGTACATGTTCTTCGTATTTCTCCATAATAAGATCATAGTGTAGGTCTTTCTTCTTGAAAATTATGTTATGTTGCTAGTGTACTTTTAGCACGAAAGTCTTTTATTTAGTCAGCCGAGCTTGGAAACTGGAGTTTTGTTCAACAAGGTATTGGTCAAGAGAGCAAGCCTATTTTTCATTCTTAAGGACTTTGTTTTTAGGCGCAAAGCTTCGGTAAATAGCCTATTGAATCTGTCACGAAAAAACACAAGCAATTTCTTCAAGGGTTGAATTAAAACTTTCAAGGACACCAATTAAGCAATTAGCATTATACTATTACACTTTTTATTATGTAGCTTTCATTTCAAGTTTGGAAAAGAGAGAAACTAACTCATGAAAGGTTTAGGCAAAACGGTTTGTTTCAAGAAGTTGGTATGACCCAAGTTGGGAGAATCCAACCCTTATTGGTTTTCCTTCGGAGAAACTGGCGGTTGATCTCTTTAGGAGACAGTGTCCAACCCATGTTGGTTCCCTTCTAATATATTTAGTACCTGTTGGTTTTCCTCAAGAAGAGTTAATGATTGATTTCAAAAGGGTTGAATAACATAACAGTTGGCCTACGCAGTAATGGTACTTGTATCTGAGGTGGGGATAAATTTTTTTTCCAGTATCACATTTATTTTTAACCAAATATCTCTTTAAGCCTCCCTTTTTATCTCAGGCATCGACAAATCAACAACATCTCTCAGTTTATTATCGACTTCCCGACGAGCCAAATTTTTTTCTTTCTTCTACTCAGCATTGTTATTGGATTTCTTTCTTTCTGAACCAACAAAAGCATCATTCTTCACTCTATGGCTGTGAATCTTTTTTCTAGTTGGAAGAAAAACTCAAGCATCCAAAACAGTCAAATATTGTACAACTTCAGCCGAATCAGGGGTAGACTTCAGCTGCTCCAAAGAAAGGGTAGAATATTGGCTCATACTCTAAAGGTGGCTTCAAGCAAGGTTGATCGGAGTAAAGAAATTATGAATTTCTCTTTAACTTTTTTATCTGGCCCACTTGTTATGATCGATGAAAGTCTTCTCTGCAATTTCCATAAAATAAGATCATCTGAAAAGTAAAAAAAACTAAAAAACTAAAAAGTTTATAATAATTTTAAACTGATCCGATAGAAACCCCCATAACCAGTACTATTCCACTTCTTCAAAAGTCGGCTACGATTTTTGTTCTTCGAGATTTGTTTTTCATTCTCCCAACAACTGCTACTAAAGAAGAATATATATTTTTTGGTATAAAAAGCTGTAAATTGCATTAAATGAAAAAATTTACAATACGATCAAACGGTACTTTGCCAACATACAAAGAAGTAGTCATAGTACAAAAAGGTCAAATGGAAATAAGAAAAATTACAGCGGAAAAGTAATCTTAGTTCCATGAAAACGGTATCGGAGGTCTGAGAGGATACGATGGCCGATACTCGAGCTAAGAGTGAAAGTATTATTGAAAATCTGGGCATTCCTCTCCTGCCAGATATGATAGATGATGGCGCTGGAAGCGACACGCCAAATATAGGAGCAGTTGCTAGAGGAGTTTGACCAGCCGCAGGCCTCCTCAATCCAAGAAGTCCAGTCCACGGGCGTTGAAGGGATAAGAAGCCGCCTGCAAATGTTGTCCCAAATGGTTGTGGAAAAAGGGCAAAGGATGATAATGTGCTCAAGGGTTTCCGGGCACGAGGAGAAAAGGACACAGTCAGGAGGGGTGTCCAGGCCCCAGCTGATGAGCTTGTCACGCGTAGTGAATTTATTTTGGATGGCCAACCAAGAGATAAAAGAGTGCCTTGGGATGGAGTACTTGTTCCAGATAAGCGAGGCCCAAGGGACCTTGGTACTTGAAGGACGAATAGCGGAGTAAGTGCTACTGATGGTGAAATGAGGCTTGGAATTGTTGGGAATCCATAAGAAGACGTCCTCCGAGCTGTTTGGGGGAGGGAAATTGGATAGGGCGTTTGTGATTTCCGAGAGATGAGAGCGCATGCGGCGGTTCTGGGCCCTGACATGGTGAGGCCAGCACCAGGATCCGTCGCGGATGAGGTCAGAGACAAGAGAGACATTACGCAGGCGGGTGAGAGAGGCAATGCCATTGCCGAAGCATCGGATGAGGTTTGGGATCCCAAGGCCGCCCTCCTCTTTGGGCAAGGTGAGCCTGTCCCAAGCTACTTTGGCACCCGAGATCTTCATTTCAGAGCCCGACCAGAGGAATCTACGGAGGAGCTGGGAAAGCTCCTTAAGAACACGGACCGGGAGAATGAAATTGGAGGACCAGTAGACTTGGCAAGCAAAGAGGACAGACTTGATCAGTTGAAGGCGTCCAGCGTACGAGAGAAGTCGTTGTACGTGAGTCTTGAAGAAATGAGAAGGACCCCCAAGTAGCGAACAGGGAGGGTCCCCTCGTGGAAGCCAAGGATGTTGAGGATGTCATTCTTTATATCCGGAGAAGTTCCCGAGAGGAAAATATGGCTTTTAGCAGGATTGAGGCGGAGACCGGAAAGAGAGGCAAACTCCAATAAGCCCTCATGGATGAGATTGACCGAGCTGGTGTTAGCACGACAAAAAATCATAAGGTCATCGGCAAAGCAAAGGTTTATGATCTTGATCGAGTGGCATTTCCAATGGAACCCAAAGCGGGGGTCTACGCTTTTTTCCTGGAGGATGCGGGAGAGAACCTGCATGATAATGACAAAAATATAAGGGGAGAGGGGGTCTCTTTGTCGGAGGCCTCTCCTCCCCTGGAAGAAGCTAGTAGGGCTTCCGTTAATACAAACGGCAAACGAGGGGGTGGTTATACAGTGAATGATCCACCCAATCATCTGGATGGGAAAATCCATCGCAAGGAGAGCATCAAGAACAAGCTCCCAACGGACGTTATCAAAAGCTTTCATAAGGTCTATCTTAAGGGCACATCTAGGGCCTTTCCTGTTAGTCTGGTATCCGTGCATGAGGTCTTGGGTAAGGAGGATGTTATCCGCAATAGAGCGGCCTGGGACGAAAGCCGATTGGGAAGGGTCAATGAGGTATGTAAGGGAGGGTTTGATTCTATTCGCAAGGATCTTCGAGATAATCTTATAGATGACATTGCAGCAAGAGATGGGTCTGTAATCTGAGGGAGAAGAAGGGTTATCGACTTTAGGGATAAGGGCAATGAGGGTTTTGTTCCAATCTGGGTCCAATAGGACTTGATGAAAGAAGTGCTTAACGGTCGAGCAGATATCAGGGCCAACGATAGTCCAGTAGGTCTTGAAGAACCCTGCACTAAAACCATCCGGCCCAGGGGCTTTATCACTGTCGATGTCAAAAAGGGCAGCTTTGATCTCGTCATCCATGATGGGTTTAACCATTGAGATCTTGTCAGGGGGGGAGACGACTTTATTAATAAGGGATCTGACCCTATGGAGCCCCAGATAACCATCAGGGCTAGGAGAGCCTAAGTGGCTCATAAAGTGGGTGAGATAGGTAGTCGATATAATTCTGGGGTTCGAGCTGGTCCGACCATCACTGGTAGTGACAGAGAGGATTTTGTTACGGGCTATTCGGGATTTTATGCTGTTATGGAAGAACTTGGTGTTTTTGTCACCAAGTTTAAGCCAGGTCTCTCTCGATTTTTGCTTGAGGAAAGATTCCTCAGCACGGCTGAAGAAGATATAATTATTTGCAGCATCTCTTTCAACCCTTAAAAGCGAGGGATCCGTCGGGTTATTTGCTAAGGAAAGTTGGGCCTGGGCGAGAGTGGATTGGGCTTTCTCCACTCTCAGGCTGATCTCACTGAACTCTCTCTTGTTAAGGTTGCCAAGGGCAGGGGCAAGGCGCTTGAGCTTGATGACAATAGATTTAAGCGGATTTTCATGGTCGGGGGAAGACCAGCTGATGGTGACAATATCTAGAAAGCTCGGATGGAGCTTCCACATGTTAAAGTACTTGAAAGGCTTGGGCTTAGGAATGCGGGGAGAGGTGAGATAGAGGATGATCGGAGTGTGGTCAGAAGTGCAAGGAGGGTCAAGGTGGGCAAAAAAGTTTGGGAACACGTCGTCCCAATGGTCATTGATGAGGGCCCTGTCAATGCGGGAGGAGATAGGGTTATTAATTTGGTGGTTGAACCACGAAAATTGGAAACCCGAGGTGCGAAGGTCATCCAAATTACAGTCACGACAACAGTCGTTAAAATCAGTTATAGAGTTGTTCCAACGGGTGTCATTATTGGTTCTCTCATGGGGGTTACGGATTGCATTGAAATCCCCGATGACAATCCAAGGAGAGGAAGATAGGGTTTCGGATATGGAGGATAAATCCTTCCAAAGCGTGGATCGCTCAGAGGGATCATTGAATCCATAGATAACGGTCGCGAAAAAGCTAGCATTCGCGGAGGTCCAGGTAATATTGCAATGAATAAGTTGGGGAGAGTAATGGATAGGGATAATGCTAAAAACTCTTGGATTCCAAGCGATCCAAATACGGCCGTAATGGTGGCAAACATGATTGGTGAGGTATTTCCACCAGGGGAGCATGGTATTCATAATATAACTAACGTTATTTATACTAACCTTGGTTTCAAGGAGGCAGATAATGTTGATACCGTTAGAGAAAACAAAGTCTCTAACGTCTTTTTGACGGACAGGATCATTAAGACCACGGACATTCCAACAAGATAATTTCATATTAAAGATAAAAGTTCGAATGAAAAGATGAGAAATTGCACATTAAGGGGTTAAACCCCATACATACTAACCGAAACAGAGGGTGGTCCTTGAAGAGTTCTAGGTTAGGTGACATCACATTAGCACGAACTTTAGAGATTAATGGTCGCAAAAATATTTTCTTAAAAATTAAAAAAACATCCAAACAAACTAAAAAAATTGCCAATTCAATTAATGAAGAATAATTAAAAGTTATAATAAATAATAAAAGAGGAGGGACCTTTATAATAAATACCGAAAATAGAGGGACCTTAGTGCAAAATTGCATAAGAATTATCTTATTCAATCGTGCACTTTCCTCAGCCATACAAAATGACTTTCTCTTACCACTGTTCCTAGAAGAATGACGCTCTTCAGCTCCCGGCTTGATGCAGCCACCTAGGAAATGGAGACGGGATGCAAGGTACCCTATCGAAAGAGGGTAGCGATGGTCGGAGGAGGTTGAATCCGGCGGTGGTAGCATGACGACCACTGCAAGGAGTTTGACGACTCCTAAGATGCAGCCAAGGCTTCCGGCAGCGCTCCGATTCACCAAAGACGGGTGGTAGGTCGAGATCGGCAAGCTAATATGCGAAGAGCTAGAAGTCTGGGTAGAATTGGTATCTACAGGGGAGCATGGCTTGATGGTGCAGGATCTGAAGCGCAAATTCATCCAGCCCATCAGTTTCACCGCAATCCGGATCTCAATGTTCGCCAAACAATACATATCCGGCGTTGCTCCTCCCTCAACCGGAAACCATTTTATTGATGCGTACGGCAACCGAGTCCAATATACAGACAAGGACGGTGCCGAAAACGTCGACCATATGACATCGTCACTGGCATACTTGCTCTGCCGGAGGAGAAACATAGGCTGGATCTTCGTGAGCCAGATTGAGAGGACACACCATTCCGCAAAGAAAACAAAGGCTAGGCAGATAGCTTCTTGAAAGGAGAAATATTTACAGGTGAAGAAATTTACTCCTCCTTCAAGCCATAAAGCTTGAAGGAGGAGGTTCGAGAGGTCAGAGATTGAAAGCAGTGGAGCTTTGGGAAGAAAAGAGTTTACAGCGACAGATTGGAGTAGTTTGAAATCTTAGAGAGAGAGGAGAGCTTATCTCTCTAAAGAGCCGTTATAGTGATTAGATGTTTGGTTCGTTTCTTTTAAAGAAGAATATTTGCTTCGAAGTTTTCTCCGTTTCCAATAGATCATCCACCACTTTGTATTCATTTCTCAAAATGATGAAGTAAATATATAAACGAGGGCTACTAAAAAAGATTGTAAAAACCACGAACTGTTCTATCGAAAGTTCGATGCCAGCAAACCAGGATACAATAATACAGGATACGGGAGTTAACCATGTGTTCAGATTAACTTGGCTGAAACAAGATCCACCCCTTCAAATACCGTACGGTGGTGTATATCTCAAGTAGTCTATAAAAAAGATAAAAGGACTTTATGCTAACGTCCAAGAGTAATAGAACAAAAATTAGTTGGTGGAGAACTCACAAACTTATTTTATTATATATCATCAATTTAAAGTACAAGTAGGGAATTTGAAATAAAAGACTATAACATAGAAATAACACAGAATCGTTTTAGAAAAGGTTAAGTTATACATACCCAAAACTGGTTTAAGTTTACCTAGTTTTGAGTTTACCTATTTTGGTATGAGTTTACCTATTTTGGTATGAACCACCCAATTTTAGACGAAAATATCTTTTAGAGGTATATAAACCCTTCCTTACTAAATCCCCTCCATCTTATTATCTCTCTTATATTCTTTCATTTCCCTCACTTCTCTCTAATGTCTTCCTAAAACCTCCAACTTCTCTCTAAATTATCCGGCAAATTCAGGTTAGTATCAAAATTAGATTTTGCATCAAAATTAGGGTTAAGGTTAAATTTGGTAGAAAAAATCCTAATTTTATTGTCTTTGGAGGCTATTTTTTCCAGCCAGGATTAGGGCGAAAAATGGTCGGCACCGATAGGTGCAGGTCTTACGTACCGGCTCGTACACTTGACTTGTACCCACTGGTACAAATATTGCATATCGGCCGGTATATTTGACCTGTACCCATCTGTACAAGTCTTATGTACCGGCTGGTACGCTTGACCTGTGCCCATTGGTACAAGTATTGCGTACCGGCCGATGCATAAATATAACATAATCGTTTAAAAAAATAAAACTGAGTTTCAAATCTGGCATACATCCTCTTCGATCCCGGCTACCTCTCAACCGTACTTGCGCTTCAACTCAATCCGACTTCTCTGAATCTCAAATCACCAGTCCTAAACGTTTTCTCCGACGAATGTCTCTCAGCGGATCGAAAATACCAACATTCCAGTCGAATGGCTCGTTGATCGCCACTCCCGCTTCCAGTAGTAAACTCAGTATCAACGTTGTTAGGGTTTGAGAAACCACTATATTTGATGATGGTTATCCGGTGATATCTGGACCAGTGAAAGGTCTGCTCATGTCGATGAAGCGATTACAGGATCAGTAAAGGTTTTTCAATTATTTCAACGATTTTCAAGGGACATGTTTTGAAGAATTAGCTAAGTGAAAAGATTTGCAGGAGCTAAACAATGGATACACTATGGCTACTGGGTATGAAGGATCGTTGATCACTCTGACCAGCCTGCATTGGCCATTGTGTTATGTAAGACGACCCATCTACCCCGTAAGAGAGTATTCGTCTTAATGGAAATGAGCTACGATATAACCTAACCGCTTGATTGTTTTGATTAGAAAACTCACTAAATTAAAGAGATAACAGTTACAGAAAGACATTGCTGGAATTTAAACTAAGTTGATCCTATAAACTAGGAAGTGCATACCTTATTTACCACCACTACTGCCTGTTCTAACGCAACTGTCCATGACTCATTCAAAGCCATACACACGTCAAAGCATAAAACAAATAAACTAAGTCATGTTTAGATTAAATAAATAATTCAACAGATTCTCCCTTAATCTAAACATGACTTAGATTCCTAACTCCCAACAGCCCACGCATCTTTTCGAACTTGATCACAGACATAGGCTTTATCAGAACATCTGCTCTTTGTTCATTAGTGTTGATGTGCTTGATAATGATCAGTACTTTCTCTACACAATCTCGAATAAAGTGATAACGCACATCTATGTGCTTACTACGGCCATGGAACACAGGGTTTCTTGCCAAATCAATAGCAGATCTATTGTCAATGTAAATCACGACCGACCCAGCTTGAACATCTGAAATTTGACTAAGCAACCTGTGTAACCATATTCCTTGACAAGTAGTGGACGTAGCAGCCATAAACTCAGCTTCACAACTCGATAATGCTACGCATCTCTGTTTCTGAGAGACCCATGTAATCAAAGATTCATCCAAGTAAAACGCCATACCTCCAGTACTTTTCCTGTCTACTATATCACCTACCAGATCACTATCGGAACATCCAGACAACATGTGGTCACCTCGACCTTTGGTGTATACCAGACCATAGTTTAAAGTTTCTTTTACATACCTCAATATTCGTTTAACAGCACCTTGATGAAGTGTAGTGGGCCTTTCCATAAAACGACTCACCACACCAACTGCGTATGCTATATTGGACTAGTGTGTACTAAATACCGCAATCCTCCTACAGTACTCTTATATTTAGTAGCATTAACAGTTTTACCAGCTTCATCTTTGTGCATCTGCAGCTTAGGTTCCATTGGAAACTTCACTGCATTACAATCAGACATACCAGCTTTCTCAAGAAGTTTCTTAGCATATGCCACCTGTTTAAGTTCAGTGAAACCCCTTCCCTGTTCGACCTCGATGCCAATATAGTAGCTTAACAAACCCAGATCCGATATCTCGAACTCTTGACTCATCTGCCTTTTAAACTTAACAATATTACTTACACTAGTGCCAGTAACAATTAAGTCGTCAACATAAACTCCAATAATTAACGACTCATTTCCCTCCCGTTTTGTATATACAGCATACTCCAGAGGACATTTCACAAAACCAAGACTCTCGAGACACTTGTTCAACTATATATACCAAGCTCGTGGAGCTTGACGAAGGCCATACAATGCCTTGTATAACTTGTAAACTTTTCCTTCTTGTCCCTCTTTTACATAACCTTCAGGCTGTTTGACACATACTTCCTCATACAATCTACCATTCAGAAACGCAGATTTTACATCTAAATGATGTACCTCCCACTCGTTCTTGGTTGCAAGTGCTAGCAATAACCGTACCGTTTCACTTCTTGTTACAGGGGCAGACACCTCTTAAAAATCAACACCAAATTTTTGCACGTACCCCTTCGCCACCAACCTTGCTTTGTGCTTCAAAACTTTACCATTTGTATCTCTCTTTGTTTTAAACATCCACTTCAAGTATATTGCTCGATGCCCTGGAGGTAATTCTATCAACTCCCAAGTGTTGTTTCGTTCTATTGCTTCAATTTCACAGTCCATGGCTACTTTCCAATGTTGTTCCTTGATTTCCTGATTATAGCAGACAGGTTCATCGCTGCCAACTAATAGAAGTTCATCAGCTAGTTCGTCCGCGAGTTCCACCTCCTCAGTCTCATTATAAATATCACTAATGAGCCTGAATTTCTTTGGCGGCTCACTCCCGTCGTATGTCTCATCTAAGTCAAGCTGTGACTGAGCTTTGACTGGAAATTTGAACTGAACTGTGACTTGATGTAGGTGTCACTGAGTGAGGCGAAGAACGAGGTGTACGTATGTCACCACCTTCCTCCTCTTCTCTGCTATCACCGCCTTGCTCCTCTACTCTGCTTTCAAGGTTCTGTTCCGGAAAATCCTCAAACTGATGTCCTGTTACGGTAAAGGATGAAGTCTCCACATGACCAGTTGCCTCTGTTTCATTTCAATTCCAACTCTTTGCTTCATCAAAAACCACGTCTCTGTTTATGAGCATTGTCCTTGTATCAGGGTCATATAACCTGTACGCTTTTGTTTCGGCTTCACGTCTAACGTGTACAACACGTCTGCTTCTGTCATCTAACTTCTTTGTGTGTACGCTCGGGACTTTCATGTAACAAACACAGCCAAACACTCTGAGATAATCAACCTGAGGCTTGTCTTTTGTCCAGGCTTCATATGGTGTGGCTCCTCTGACTGCTTTTGTTGGTACTCGGTTCAAAAGATAAACAGCATGTCTAATGGCTTCCCCCCACATGTATGATGGCATATTCCTCTCCTTTAGAAGGTTTCTTCCCATAGCTACCACGGTCCGATTACGACATTCCACAACGCCATTTTGTTGTGGGGAGTATGGCGTTGTGTAGTGTCTAATAATTCCATTGCTTTCACAAAAATCAGTAAATTCAATGGAGCAAAACTCACCACCTCTCTCTGTCTGTAGAACTTGTATCTTGTTGCCCGCTTTTTCTTTCTCCACTTGTGCCTTAAATTTCTTGACGCAGCTGAAAGCCTCATCTTTTGTTTTAAGCATGTATACCCACATAGCACGGCTGAAATCATCCACAAATAGTAAAAAGTACCTATTACCAGAGGGGGTTGTTGGTGAGATGGGACCACATATATCCCCGTGTATCAATTCCAATCGTTGCTTTACAGTGAAGTCCGTCTGAGATGGAAATGGACGTCTTACTTTCTTTGCCATTAAACAACCTTTACATACATCTTTAGGTTGAACCAAAAAAGGCAGACCTCGCACCATTTTGTTCCTAGACATGAGAAGCATAGATTGAAAATTCATATGACCTAGCCGTGAGTGCCACAACCAGGTTGTATCATCTGTTTTTGCCAGTAAGCATGTATCTCTGTTATTTTTAACAATAATCTTATACAATCTGTTCAAAGACTTCTTTACTTTCATGACCAACTTCTCATTCTTATCATAAATCCACAAAAAATCGCCTTTAATAAGTACTTTACTACCCCTTTCTGATAGTTGACCTAAGCTAATTATGTTATTGCATAAGTTTGGAATAAAATATACGTGTCTAAGTATTCACTTATTGTCATCCTCTGTTGTGAAGATTATTGAGCCCTTTCCATGTATCTGGACTTTAGAGCCATCCCCAAATTTGACCTCCCCAGCCACCGTTTCATCCAGCGTTTCAAACATACTACGCAAGCCAGACATGTGGTTACTGGCTCCGTTGTCAAGATACCATGTGCTGGCCTCATTCAACTTATCATTCCCAGACGTACAGAGTCTTGGAAACACACTATCTTCGTTCAACAGTACCATCTCTCCCTTATCATCATCACACTTAGCCAACAAAAGCGTGGGTTCATCATTTTCAACTTGTGTCAGGTTTGCTTCACCCATGGGTTCCCTCTCTCTTCTTGGCTTACGACACTCAGACTGATAATGTCCAAGGCCACTGCAGTTGTAACAACGTATTTTACTCTTGTCTCTATAACCTCGAGAGTAATCTCTTCTCCTTGATTCAGTGTTGCTGCCTGAACCATATTTGCTTGTCCTTTTTAACCACTCCTCCCTTGTGAGAAGTAAGTGTCCATCTTTGTGTTCCCTCTTCGACCACTCTTCTTCTGTGAAAAGAAGTTGTTCTTCACCATCCTCCTTTTGCCCACGCACCCTTTCCTCGTGAGCCTTCAGGGATCCAATCGTTTCCTCCACAGTCATAGTCTCTATATCACCAAATTACTTAATAATTGATACGATCTGCAAGAATTTTTTTGCTACAGCTCGAAAAATTTTCTTTACCACATAAGATTCTTCAATTTGCTCTCCGAGGGCCCTGATATTCGTTACCAGGACATTCAATCTCATACAAAAATCATCAAGTTGTTCACTGTCTTTCATAGTTAGTGCCTCAAATTCCGATTTAAGCGTCCAAACTTTTTCCTTTCTCAACTTGTCTGCACCCAAATGAACCATTTTGATAGCCTCCCATGCTTCTTTGGAGGTTCTCTTATCAGCAATAGAC
Organism: Limnanthes douglasii subsp. nivea; assembly: GCA_036936605.1. Lineage (NCBI taxonomy): Eukaryota > Viridiplantae > Streptophyta > Magnoliopsida > Brassicales > Limnanthaceae > Limnanthes > Limnanthes douglasii. The sequence continues at coordinate 2,162,190 of JAUPFV010000001.1, forward strand.
AACAGTAAATCTTCTGGAATTCCTTGGTAGATGATAGCCAAGGCCCGTTTATCCACCTTGTTGTCAGCAACAGCCTTGGGATCTTTCGATTCTATAGCATCCTACACACCATGGGCTTGCATAAAGACTGTCATCTTCATGGACCAAGCTGTGTAGTTGGTTTTTGTAAGCATTGGATAACTTAAGCCAAATGAACCTTCCTTGCCCTTCGTGGTGTCCATCTCAGAAGAGTTTTTTTTTGTTTGGGTTTGTAATTGTTGAAAGCTTTGATACCAGATAATGGAAATGGGCTACGATATAAGCTAACTGCTTGATTGTTTTGAATGGAAAACTCACTAAATTAAAGAGATAACAGTTACAGGAAGACATTGCTGGAATTTAAACTAAGGTGATCCTATAAACCAGGAACTGCATACCTGATTTACCACCACTACTCCCTATTCTAACTCAACTGTCCATGACTCATTCAAAGCCATACACACGTCAAAGCATAAAACAAATAAACTAATTCATGTTTAGATTAAATAAATAATCAAACACGTCTTACTATGTTGACTGTGCCTAAAAAACAATGTAAGTATGTTTGATTATGGTCATCTCATGACTCGTACCTATATATATAACACATTCTAATGAATAATGTGTACCAATGGATTGTTATGTTGTGGCCTGTCTTGTTGGTGACTTTGACGATGATCCAGTGGTCTTTTTGGGCGTATATAACAAGACCAGGAAACATTTTGTTGATTGTTACTATCGTTTTGGTGTTCCTCGGCTCACAAGTAAAAATAGTCATTATGTTCGAATTATAGACGACAATTTTTTGACAGCCGTGTTAAAACTAGCATGTTCTTAAATGCTAAACAAGATTAAATATAAAACTTTGCAAAGGATAATAATGTACCTTGAAACTACACAACCTTGTTGAACTCTGTTGAATCCATGGATGACACGAATTGAAAGTAAACGATGATAAGATTAAGAGTTTCCATAGCAAAATTGAAGTGGTTAAATTAGCCATGGTAGAAAAGATGAGTGCAGTGTAAAAATAACATTTTTATAAAGAAGAAGAAGAAAACAAGCATACCTGTACCCAAATAATGATAGCTTACAAGCTTTGATGGAGTTTGTGTTAGGTGCGACCAAAAGTCCAACATCCCACATCGGTTAAACATGGGAAGAAAGATCAGTATATAAGTTAAGAATACATCTCCATTAGTGTGAGGCCTTTTGGAAGTGGACCAAAAGCAAAAGCCGTGCGGGCCAGTGGGCCCAAAGCGGACAATATCACACTATTGTGGAGATCGGAGTATTCTTACTTATATACAAAAAGCGGAATATGCGGACCCAATATTCCCTACAAATGGTATCAGAGCTCCAGGCCCAGATAGTACGCGATGTGGTGGGTGATGTGGGTGAAATTCGCATTAGTCGAACATGATGAATTAGTAGCCATGCTCAAGATCCTTGTTTGGAGTGTCCGTGGCTTATCAAGCATTGTGGCTTGATTGGAGAGATCCTCGTTTGGAGTGCCAGATGGCTCATCAAGCAGGTGGCTTGATAAAGGAGCGGCGCAGATTCATCTAAAGATGGAGCGCCACGGCTCATCAAGCAGGTGGCTTGATAAAGGAGCGGCGCAGATTCATCTTAAGATGGAGCGCCACGGCTCATCAAGCAGGTGGCTTGATAAAGGAGCGGCGCAGATTCATCTAAAGATGGAGCGCCACGGCTCATCAAGTAGGTGGCTTGATAAAGGAGCGGCGCAGATTCATCTAAAGATGGAGCGCCACGGCTCATCAAGCAAGTGGCTTGATAAAGGAGCGGTGCAGATTCATCTAAAGATGGAGCGCCACGGCTCATCAAGCAGGTGGCTTGATCAAGGAGCGGCACAGTATCATCGAGTAGGCGGATGGAAGTCAATTGAGAGGAGGCTAGAGTGGTACTTTGTTCGAGAGGAGGATTGTTAGGTGCGACCAAAATTCCCACATCCCACATCGGTTAAACATGGGAAGAAAGATCAGTATATAAGTTAAGAATACATCTCCATTAGTGTGAGGCGTTTTGGAAGTGGACCAAAAGCAAAAGCCGTGCGGGCTAGTGGGCCCAAAGCGGACAATATCACACTATTGTGGAGATTGGAGTATTCTTACTTATATACAAAAAGCGGAATATGCGGACCCAATATTCCCTACAGTTTGTGACACTAACATGTCAGAAGGTTTTGTCATAATAAGATGTTGGGTCCTGATTGTAGAAGTCAGGAAAGAAAATGAGATATATATATATATGGCTATTGGGTACGAAGGGTCATTGATCCCTTTACTTGGTCTGGTGATATTCTTTTGCTTAATGATGGCCATGAACTAAATGAGTTGATTGCTTATAATAGTGTAAAAGAGGAGTTGACATGAGACTTTTCGTGAGCTCCAAAATGGAGATTACGATCATGTACTCGACTATGGTGAAACATAATAGCATGATTAACTTGTGTGTGCTTAGTTTTACTGCTTCAGTGTTTTTTAAACGAAGACTATCGAAATTTATTAGTAGTATTAATTCACTTTTGTGTTCTTGTCTAGCCGAACCAAATTGTAGCGTACCTTGTCTTAATCGAGCTCTCCTGCTTATTGGTAATATATGTCCTTGATTTCCCATTGAATTTATTTTGTTTCTATCCTATGTTGTACCTTGTGCAGAGAAACAGAATGATGCACTGATAGGTATACTCCGAGTTCGTAACCTTTTGAGTCCTCCATATGTCTCTGTAGAACCATTTGGACATAGGATCTCAATATGGGACCACTTTCTCATATTTGTAAGTGATAGATTATTTGACTTCTTTAGCAAATAAAAGATTGTAAAGTTGGTGAGTTTTTATATTTCTAGCAATTCATCAGATGATTCAGCTAAATTTTTGTTGGAATAACTTGCTTCAAAAGCAGCAAACTATTCTCTTCATTTGATTTTGAACCATGCTAATATTTTATTTTTATAAAAAAAATTATGGTTTTGTAGTAAACCCAAAAAGGTTTATATATATATATATATATATATATATATATATATATATATATATATATATATATATTTCAGGTCTCAACATGGAAGAACTATTGAATCTTCCAGCGGTAAGAGAAAGAAATACCATGACAATATAACTGTAATCTTCGTTATTTTCGGAACCAACCAACGCACCACAAAAGCATCGACTTGGCGCTAAATCAATAAAAGAAAAAGTAGATTATCAAGAAGTGTATATTTATAGTTGGTTTAGTTTAGTTAAAACCTTTGTCACCTTTTGTAAATATATAGGGTCTCATAATGAGTATAAATATTACTCATTGTTTTCGAGTACTGTACTTTTTATTTGAACTATGTTCTTAAAACCCAAGTAGATCAAAGGTTTATGGTGATTGGAGGTCTAAATTTGTAATTCCTTTCAAGTAACACCAAGATATGATGCTTGCTGCATTTGTACTATTTGAGTGTATCAAAATGTATCTTATAATGATATTTATTTATATATGTTGTAACGAGTTATTTTCATTAAACCAGAAATTAGTATCACTTCAGGAACTCATTTCTATTAGATACTTTTACTTTACACCTAATAGTCTTTTAATACTGTCGCAACTAATTGTTGGAGATCCACCTCAAATATAAATATAAACAAATGTTTTATATCAATGTATCAAATTTTGAGTGTATCAGTGTAAAATTGAATCCAACTTTACAATTCAGATTTCATAGTTAAATGAATCTAAACTAAACAATTCAGATTGTATAGTTAAAGAGAAAAGTAAAGAAAAAAATTGTGTAAACATATATCCTTCTTATTGAGTGATTTGAAAGAAGAGTCTTTAATGAGATTAATTTTTTAAACAAAATTACTAACTAGCAATAGTAAAAGAATTAATATTGCTAATTGGCAGTTTTAAATTTTAACAGTATTATTAAAACTGCTAATTAGGAGTTTTAAATTTTAACGGTATTATTAAAACTGCTAATTAGCAGTTTTAAATATTTAATAGTTTTAATTGAATTTTTTTTAGCACTGTTAGTCTCATTCCTTTAACTTTGCATAAAACTCATCCCTTCGTTTTATTAATTTGAAAATTTAGTCCCCCGCACATGTGAAGCCTCAGAGATTGACACATGGTACCAAGTTTTGTTGCAAGATTGGTCCCCCAATATTTTGGCCAAAAATGCCTCTGCCCATGTCATGTAGGATGCCAACTCAGCTGCTTAGTCAGATTTTTGATTTACCTTAAAAAATTACCATTTACCTTAAAAAGTTACCATTTACCCACCAATTTTATAAACGGATCAGGTCGAACCCAATTAAAACAAACTCAACCCGAAAATCCAATATATTCTAACCCAACCCACTACAATATAACCCAACCCGACCCATTATTCTATCTCTATATCTCCCTCATTACTCTCCTTCCCAAATCAAAACATTTCCATTGTAGAAATTAAACCTAGATTTTGGGCAATTCAAAAACTTATATTATTCGTTATTACATTATGGGACCAAAACTAAACCTAGATTTTCCTATTGTTGTTGCAGTACAGTTTAGAGAAAGTAAAAAAATCCATCGAGCGTCTTCTCCAACAATTTTGTCAGACCAACTGTAATATTTTTCACTCCATTGTTTTGGTTTTTGATTTTTTTTACTTTTTTTTGTTTTTCTTATGTAATTGTCTTCACCGATGTGGGTTTTGAGATCTAGAACCATCTTTAGGCTACTCATGATATAGTATAAAACGATAATTCAAAAATAATATGATTGGAATGTCTATAGTTATATAGTTTTGTATATAATCTGATATTTTTTGTTCATTTTTCTTGAATTGGGTATTTTCACTAGACTGGTAATTGGAAACCCTAGTTCTACATTGTAAATTTTCATGTTTTTTGGAGTTCAAGTTATTTTATTTGTGTTTGTGGTAACATTTTGATTTTGGGTATTGATAATCCGTAAATTTGTTTTTGTTTGTGTTCTGAAATTCCAATCCTTTTTAGGAGATGAATTATGATTTTTATATGACTTACTTTTTTTTTTATTTTTTTAGGAAGAAGAAGTAGAATAATTAGGAGTTGATTTAATTATAGGGTTGCAAACGATGGATGATCAATACCTGGGATTCTTTGCTAATTTTCTGGGGGTTTTCATTTTCTTACTCGTAATAGCTTACCATTATCTGATGGCTGACCCAAACTACGATGGAAACTGATATATATTTTTTTCCCTTTAAATATTAAAGAAAAAACATTGAAAATGAGATTTTTAGAAGAAGAGCAATGATGGAGAGATAGAGTATTAGGTCGGGCTGGGTTATATTTTAGTGGGTTGGGTTAGAATATATTGGATTTTCGGGTTGGGTTTGTTTTAAATGGGTTCGACCCGGTCCGTTTATAACATTGGTGGGTAAATGGTAGCTTTTTAAGGTAAATGGTAATTTTTAAAGGTAAATCACAAATCTGACTAGGCAGCTGAGTTGGAATCCTACTTGGCATGGGAAGGGGCATTTTTTGCCAAAATATTGGGGGACCAATATTGTAACAAAACTTGGTGCCACGTGTCAATCTTTCGGGCTTCACATGTGCGGAGGGACTAAATTTGAAAATTAATAAAACGAAGGGGATAAGTTTTATGCAGAGGTGAAGGAATGGGACTAAGTTGATTCAAGTAGTAAACATGAGAGACTAACAGTGTTTTTTACCCATGGTTTGCGCTATTCATTTTTTAAAAGAAAAAACTACAATATACAAATAAAAAGAAAAATTAATTAATTTTCTAAGCAACTTAATATATTATTTAATTCGTTTGAAAGATTTACTTTAAAAGGAAAACGATAACGTACGAATACAAAAGCATTGTTTCCCCATCTAATTTGGGTACGTGGTTTATACCATTAGGAGATTTGGGTGTTGTGGTTTATACGGTTAGGTTTTGAATCTTGAATTTTCTTTTTCGGTTCAAATCCTTGAAATATTATCGAAAATAAATTCAGGTTGCTCAAATTTCATACTTGTATATCATTTTTTTTGCCTTGAAATATAACTTTTAAGTCAGTTTTAGTTAGTGGCAGAACTAGAAATCCAAATAAGGAAGGGTTGAAGTCTAATATATTAAAAACATGTTTTAACTTTTTTTACCATTCGCTAGATAAGGACAATAAATGTTCGCTTTTATTATAAAATTTTAGATGTTCCTTAATGTCACTTTAATCAAGTCACACCGTCTTGATAAACTCCAATAAAGTCATTCTGTTTGATGAGCATGACTGATGGTTCATTATCTTTGTCATTCAAGAATTTATCCACATCACGTTTCGTCTAGTATGGAGCTCAAATACCACCTATTAGACCCAAATAGTAGTATATCAACCACCCACAAGAACAAATTCAAGACAACCAACCAAATAAACAACAAACCGAATTCAACAATAGAGATTCATCAATATATTAACCAAATAAAACCATAAACCTAATCACTCAAAAATAATCAATAATAAAATAAATCAAGAACACAAAAATTTAAATAGAAAAACCTCTTCGTTGTGGAGAGTAAAAAACCACGAGAGTTATGAAGAGTTCACCAGAAACACTTCTATTATTATGATAAGTTGAGGGTACAAGTATATCCAATTCAATCTAATAAATATCTACAACCCACCAACAATTTTAAACATAATAAACTAAAAAAAAGAGATACAAAAATGAAGAATATCACAAAAACTAACATGACTGATGGTTCATTATCTTCGACATCCAAGAATTTATCCACATCGCATTTCGTCTAATATGAACCTCTGATACCAACTATTAGACACAAATAGTAGTATATCAACCACCCACTAGAAAAAATTTAAGTCAACCAACCAAATAAACAACAAACCGAATTCAACAATAGAGATTTACCAATTTATTAACCAAATAAAACCACAAACCTAATCACTGAAAAATAATCAATGATAAAATAAATCAAGAACAAAAACATTTATATAGAAGAACCTTTTTATTGTGAAGATTAAAAAACCACGAGACTTATGAAGAGTTCACCAGAAACACTTCTATTATTATGATAAGTTGAGGGTACAAGTATATCCAATTCAATCTAATAAATATCTACAACCCACCAACAATTTTAAACATAATAAACTAACAAAAAAGAGAAACAAAAATGAAGAATATTGCAAAAACTACTCTACTATTCAAACAGTAATTTCTTCCAAACCGTGGCACCAAATCACAATCCGACCAATCAAATTGAAGGCTTAGATGTCCCAAATATGTTGTCCATAATTCAACCAAAATCGACACTATTTAACCTTCGATCAAGTATTTTATCTGTGGCTTCTTTTAAAAATCCGAAAATAAATATTTCCCTATACTAATCTACCTTGAGGTAAGGGGGGCTGCCCCCCATCCCTATAGTGAATTCGCCCCTGGCTTTAGTATTTATTATTTGGGAAAAAGAAACGTGTTGTAACCTGACCGCTAATTGATACCTAATACGAAATGGACAGAGTTTTGTGTTGTAACTTATAGTATCTAATCTTCCACTGGTGAGTACGATTGGCTTCAACAAACAATCACCGTGACGAATTTAGCTTTAGACATTATATACCAGATCTTATATCGTTTATCGGTTAAATCTCTTTTGCGTTTCCGATGTATATCCAAACTCTTTCGAGAAACCATGGACGATCCGATGTTCACCAGAACTCATCACGATCGGGCGAGTCATACTTTATTATTCAGGTCTGATACATCCTATACATATCATTTAGAAGAATATGACGAATATGTTGGCAGAAAATATAAAACAACACTCTATTTAAAACAAACAAACAACTTTAATATAGATAGAAAAGAAGAAATGTTACAAGAACACTCTTACACCTCCCACTAGAAGAGAAATATTTTTCTTTCACTCAAGAGAGCATTCGTGTCTCTTTTTTTTTCTCACTCTAACTTTTCTCTCTAATTTTGCTTCTTGGTGTAATTGGTGATGCTCTAGATGGTGGGAGAGATCTACTATTTATTGAACCATAATGGAGACAATGATCCATAATCCAAGATCGTGTGGATACTTAAACACTCAACCTCAAGACTACACTCAAGGTAAAGTGTTTCTTACACTCAACATAAAAGTGTGTCGTGCACTCAACCTAAAGATGGTCTTATACACAACCTTCATTACTAAATAAATATTAATTTAATTGTTTCTAGAATATTCTTTCTAGATGGGCCTTATTGAGTGGGTTGGACCCTTTAATTGGGTCAAGTCTATAATCCAACACTCTCCCTTAAACTTGATCTCGTGACCCCTAGTAGTTTCCTTAATCGTTTGAAGTTTTCGTTTTTCAGTGGCTTGGTAAAAATATCGGTAACTTGATCTTGTGTCTTCACATATTCAACTTGCACATCCTTTCTTGAAATACACTCCCGTATGTAGTGGTAGCGAACATCAATATACTTGCTTCGATCATAGAATATTGGATTTATGGCTAAAGCGATGACTGACTTATCGTCGACATATACTTTAGTTGGCTCATCTTGTGTTATGTCTATCTGCTTTAATAGATTTCTAAGCCAAATTGCATGACTAACACATGTAGTAACAGCAACCTATTCTACCTCACAAGTGGACAACGTGATAATCAGTTGTTTATTTGACATCCACGTGAAAGCAATATTTCGCATAAAAAATACAAATCCAGTAGTACTCATTTGATTGTCTATGTCTTCATCCAAATCACTATTAGTATACCCAACAAGCTTGTAATCATTGGAAACTGAATAAAATAAGCCAAAGTCAATTGTACCTTTCAGATAACGAAGGATTCTCTTTTCTGTCTTGAAATAATTTGTTGTTCGAGATTCCATGTAGCGACTAACCAATCCAATCGCATGAAGAATATCCAGTCTTGTGCAAGTTAGATAGCGTAGAATTCCCACCAAAATTTTGAATAATTTTGGATCTACACTGCCGCATTCCTCATGTTTGGATATTTTGACTCCAAACTCCAACGGTGTGCTTATCGGATTACACTTCTCCATCTTAAACTTCTTAAGGATATCTTTTGCATAGCTTTTTTGTGACATGAAAATTCCATCTTTTTGCTGCTTAACTTCAATTCCAAGATAGTATACCATGAAACCTAAGTCCGTCATCTTGAATTCCTTTATCATCACTTCTTTGAATTTATTGAACATGTTTGGGCTGCTTCCGGTGAAGATCAAATCGTCCACGTAGAGACACATAATCAACATATCTCCATCTTTGATCTTGGTATATAGAGTGTGCTCGTATGGACATTTGTTAAAGCCATTTTCTCGGAAATACTTGTCGATTCTACTGTTCCATGTCCTTGGTGCTTGCTTTAGCCCATAAAGAGCCTTTTTTAGCTTCAAAACCTTATCTTCGTGACCTTTTATCTCATAGTCTAATGTTTGTTGAATGTAGACTTCTTCTTCGAGGACACCATTTATAAATGTTTAATTTACATTCATTTGTTGTAACTCCGACTTGTTTTGAGCAGCCAAGAAAATATTAGTCTAATAGTTTCTAATCGGGTAACAAGGACGAATACCTCATCATAATCAACTCCAATCTTTTGACTATATCCTTTTGCAACAAGCCTCGTTTGGTGTTTTCAGTCTCCCCCTTAGCATCTCTCTTTGTTTTTTATAACCATCTGACGCCTATTGTCTTGCACCCTTTGGGAAGTGAGGTGAGTTCCCACGTGTCATTCTTCTCGATGGATCTAATTTATTTGTCTGTCGCGTCTCTTCATTGTTTCTCTTGTGTAGCTTCTTGAAAGGTCATTGGTTTACAATAAGAAAAGAGACAAAAGAGTGTCAGGTTGTCTATTGGTTCAGTTACCTCATAAAGATCACTAAAGCTTGTTGTACGTTCCTCAACTCTCTTACTTTGACTATCATTTGCCTTAGATTAAGGTGGTAAATCTCCATGTATAGTTGATGGTGGTGAAACATGTGGGGTTACAACATCTTTTAATTGCTCATTTGGTGTCTGTTTATCTTCTTCAGTTTGGGGGAAAATGTGAACTTATTTGTATGAGACCCAAAATCCTATTCGCCTTCTTCCTCAACTATCACGTCTCGGCTTATCACAACCTTTTTGTTATTTGGGTTGTATAGCTTATATCCTTTGTAACTTGAGTCGTAACCGATAAAGATAACGCTCTTTCTTTTATCATCGAGTTTGGTTCGTTGTTCGACTGGTACATGGACATGAGCTACGCTTCCAAATACTCTCAGGTGGGAAATTCCAGGCTTTCTTCCACTCCACGCTTCTTGTTGTGTCTTTCCCCAAACACTTTTTTTTGGAGATCAGTTGGATAAGTAGATCACACATGCCACTGCTTCCGCCTAAAACTCCTTAGGCAGTTATTTTTTAGCATGCTTTGCGCCATATCAAGGATTGTTCTATTCTTACTTTCTACCACACCATTTTGTTGAAAAGATCTGGGAACGGTCAAGCGGCGACGAATTCCATGTGCTTCACAAAACGCTTGGAATTCATTGGATGTAAACTCCCCTCCTCGGTCAAATCTCATGGCTTTAATCTTATTTTCCATCTCTTTTTCCACAGATACTTTGAACTTCTTAGATATTCTAAAGACTTCAGATTTATGTTTCAAGAAATATACCCAAGTTTTTATTGAAAAATCATCAATGAAGATAAGGAAGTAGTTACTCTTACCTAGAGAGCTCGACTTGATTGAACCACACACATCGGTATGAATAAGCTCGAGAGGTTTCTTGGCTCTTGATTCTGACTCCTTTGCAAAGTTTTTTCCGAATTTCTTTCCAAGTAAACATCCTTTGCATAGTTGGTCAGGATGATTGATACATGGTAACCCTCTCACGATTTCCTTCTTAGACAATAAATCTAAACTTATTAAGTTTAGATGCCCAAATCGAACATGTCGTGACCACGATGAATCTTTGTAACAAGCATTAAGACACTTTGCAACATTATTTTGAATATTCAAAGAGAACATTCTATTCTTTGACATTTGAACTTTAGCAATTAAATCTCATTTGTCATCTCTCATAAAAAGACAATAATTTATCATATAAATATCGTAGCCCTTTTCTAGGAGTTGTCCCAACATCTCAAGATGTTGTTTTTCATGTTAGGTATGTAATAGACATTTGAAATTATTTGGTGACTACCATCTTTTGCACGAATAAGAATGTTACATTTTCTTTTCAATGATATTTTGCTCTCATCTCCAAAAGTAGTAATCCACTAACTGCTTCATTGATCTCTACGAACATGGTTCTTTTCCCACACATATGGTTGCTTGCACCAGTGTCAAGATACCAAGTTTTATCTTGACCTTCATTAGTGTTTTTCTATGTTAGTAGTAACATGTCTTTTTTCTCCGTCATATCCTCGACATAGTTGGCCCTCTCCTCAACTCTATTGTTACGACCTCTGCATTCTAAAGCATAATATCCGAACCTTTGACTTTTATAGCATTGGATTTGAGATTTATCGTACCTCAAGTTCGGATTTCTTCTTCCACAACCTCGTTTTGAGCATTCTCGTTTCTCATAGTTGTAGTTGTAATTATTGTTGTTGTAATTCCAATCACGTCCACGACCATGATAACCACCTCATCCGCGGCCTCTACCTCTACCTTGGCCTTATCGGTTTCTATAATCCCTTTGATTTGCATGCATGTCCTTAAGTTCTAATTTGAGGAGTTGCTCAATGATCTCTTTCTTCTACTTGTGATTTTCTTCATAGGTTTGTAATGAGCCTTAGAGTTCTTCAATCATCATTTTCTCCAAGTCTTTAGTTTTTTTAATCGTCACGACGATATGCTCAAATTTAGGTACCAACGAATGGAGAATTGTTTCTATTACTCTCACATCTTCTAACTTCTTACCATTTCTTTTTAATTGATTGGAAACGGTTACTGCTCTTCAGAAATATTCCGAAATAGATTTGGACGCTTTCATATATAAGGATTCGAATTCACCTCGTAATGTTTGGAGATGTACTTTTTCACCTTTTCGACTCAATTGTAAGAGATTTGTAATTTCTGCTACGCTTGCTTGGCGGAAGATTCAATTGAAATTTTTTCGAAGCTATCATAATCTAATGCTTGATAGATGAGGAAGAGAGTTATTTTGTCTCTTTTTCTTGAATTCTTTAAATTTGTTTTCTCCTCTTGAGTAAGGTTTGCTTTATCCTGAGGTTCGTCAAACCCTTTTTCTATGGAATCCCACAATCATGTGCTCTAAGGACAGCTTTCCTCTTAATACTCTAGCTCTCGTAGTTGTTGTTGTTGAGTGTTAGAACTGTGAAGGATGATACACCATTTGCCATATTTTTTAATATGTTGAAAATTTAAAAAATAAAATTTTGGATAGAGCTTGTGGCTCTGATACCACTTTGTTGGTGGAAAATATAAACAGAACTCTCTTTAAAACAAACAAACAACTTTGATATAGATAGAAAAGAAGAAATGTTACAAGAACACTCTTACATCTCATACTAGAAGAGAAATATTTTTCTTTCACTCAAGAGAGCATTCTTGTCTCTTTTTTCTCTCACTCTAACCTTTCTCTCTAATTTTACTTCTGGTGTATTTGGTGATGCTCTAGATGGTGGGAGAGCTCCACTATTTATAGAACCATAGTAGAGACAAGAATCCACCATCCAAGATCTTATGGATACTTAAACACTCAACCTCAAGACTACACTTAAGGTAAAAGTGTTTCTTACACTAAAAATAAAAGCGTGTCTTGCACTCAACCTAAAGATGATCTTACACACAACCTCCACTACTAAATAAATATTAATTTAATTGTTTCTAGAAGATTCTTTTTAGATGGGTCTTATTGAGTGGGTTGGACCCTTTAATCGGGTCAAGTTTATTATCCAACATGTAAACTCATGAGATTAACAATGGTGTTTCGAAGAAACTGTCTGGTCATCTGCAGAAATACTCTAACAAAAAATTATTAGCTTAAAAAATCATTGGAGAAATCTTTAGTTGCAAAAAAGATCATTTATACTTTTGGTCTTTAGAGTAAGACCTTTTAAGATGTTGGGTTTAGATGCCATAGGACTGTTTTGTTGATGTCTGGATTCCAATCACCAACTCTTTCAGCTCTTTTGTTGATGTCCAACTCTTTTTTTGATGTCTGGATTCCAACCACCAACTCCTCCATCGCCTACTTTCACGTCGTGGTCTATGTATCTTGTTTAATAATTTATTTAATAAAAATGATAGAGATGCATTTATTTAATGAAAATAACGAACATGTGCATTTATAATAGAAATGTTATACATATATTAGTATTTGATGATTTGTTTTCAATTTTAGACTCGTCCGTATGAATCACTAGTCTGCATTTATTTAATTTTTTTACACTATCTCACATCTATTATTAGTCCCGCATTATCTAATTTTGTTATGGTCGTGCATCTATCAGTGTTACAACATTTATTATTAAAAATATTAGATGACCCCAACCAAAACCGGTAGAAAACAAAATCAACTAACTTTAAAAAAAATCTAAAAACACTTTCTTGGTGGAGTAAGACATGCTCGTGACCAAAGGGCATGCGTTTGAGTTCTTCTAAAAACGCTTTCTTGGCTGAGTCTATCTCCTTGTGTGGTTTACATTCTGGCGTTGGTTTGCAGGCTATTGTGTTAGACTGAGGGTTTACCTTGTGCGCCCACGTCAGACTGAGGGTCGTGCTTACCCATGTGTGCACTCATTGAGTAGCGTTTACAGTTCCTTTCGGAAAAAGAGAATAAAAGAATCTAAAATGTAATAAAGAAAATACATCAAACATAAAAACAAACTCAATCAAATGTTTCCACCTCTTATAAAAAACAAAATTAATGTCGCTTTATTCTAAAAAGAGAAATTACACCTAAGGTACCCACTCGACTGTTTTATTGTCATCTAGTACCCAAGGTTTGATCTATTATCTCTTAATATCCATCTCAACTACCTAATTACCACTTAAAACCTAACATTATTTTATGGGAAATTACAGCTAAGGTACGCACTCAACTATTTTATTATCATCTAATACCCAAGGTTTGATCTATAATCTCTTAATACCCATCTCAACTACCTAATTACCACATAGTACCTAACATTATTTTAATACCCTAACTACCCTCACCCTTCATGAACAACCACGTAACCAAAATTTCTCTTTCTTACTTTTTCTTTTTATTTTATTTTTAAAAGATCCATACTTTTTAAACCGGAGCTCGAAAAAAATAAATGAAATTACTATCGCTTTTTTTTTAAATGAAAAAACTAGATCCATTGATGATTTTTTTTGATTTTTTTAAAAATAAAATTTCACCAGTAACAACTCTCAGGGTATCCTGAGAGTTGTTCATGAAATCTTAAGAGTTGCAAACAACTCTTAGGACATCCTGAGAGTAGTTCAGGAAATCCTGAGTTGCAAACAACTCTCAGGATATCTCGAGAGTTGTTCAGGAAATCCTGAGAGTTGTTCAGGAAATCCTGAGTTGCAAACAACTCTCAAGATATCTTGAGAATTGCAAACAACTCGAGGTAGCATCGGGTATATATAGTCGGGGATATTTTTGTCCAAATTTCAATTTGAGGTACCAAGTGACACTATCCAAAAAACGGGTACCGGTGGGTAACTAAATAGTTGAGAATGTATTTACCAGTACTTTTCTCTTCTAAAAATAGGGATTTTTAAAAATTAAAACATTAAATAAAATTATATTCTAAAGATATGAATTTTTAGAAATAAAAAATAAAATAATAAAATAATTTCAAAGATACGATTTTTTTTAAAATAAAAAATGAAAAAATAGAATAAAAGATAAAAATATATAAAAATAAAAATAGTAAATTAATAATTAAAGAATTTATATATTATTCGAAATTAAATTTTCCGGAGAATATAATTATAAATATATTAATAAAAAATTTACCAGTACTTTTCTCTTCTAAAAATAGGGATTTTTAAAAATTAAAACATTAAATAAAATTATATTCTAAAGATATGAATTTTTAGAAATAAAAAATAAAATAATAAAATAATTTCAAAGATACGATTTTTTTTAAAATAAAAAATGAAAAAATAGAATAAAAGATAAAAATATATAAAAATAAAAATAGTAAATTAATAATTAAAGAATTTATATATTATTCGAAATTAAATTTTCCGGAGAATATAATTATAAATATATTAATAAAAAAATTAATTAAAAATTTAAAGTTACAGGAATTATGCAAGGGATCGAACCCTTTACCTCCCGCATACAAAGAGGGCACTTTACCATTTGAGCTACATCCTCTTTTGAAATTTTATTGGTCCACTATATTTATATAAAGTCCAGATACGCTTACTTCATATATTTACACCGACTTTACTATCACCGGTGAAGTTATCTTACCGTAAAATATATGGTGATGATGGGTTTGCCATCTCACTTAACATGAAAAAAAAATACATGAGATAAATTAAATAAATTTCAAAAAATATCAAATAACCACTAAGTTGTCACTTCTTAAGAAATAACCACTAGAATTGTAAATCGATTCATCCCACAAAACAAGATTGATTGTATTCAATATCTATTAATAAATCTAGCAAATTCACACGAATCAGTTAAAAAACTGTTAAATAATAAATTATTTTCATTTTTTATTCTTAATATTATAATCTATATACACAGGAGATGAAAGATTCAAAACTTTATTAATATACGTGAAAGAAGAATAAAATTCAAAACTTTATAGCAAACATGTGAACCATCATTTGTCCTCCCTCATGTACTTATTTAAGTATACTATTTATTTTATATCTTTTAAATTTAAAATAAAATTATTTCATTAATAAAGTTTTTCAAGTATTTTTGGTCTTCTAATTTATAGGTCAAATTTTTAAAATAATATTATTTTATTAATAAAATTTTATTAAGTGTTTTCAGTATTTTATTTTACAGGTGTATATGTCTTTTGGGTTTTACAGGTCTGTTTCTGGTTTACATGTCTTTTCGGGTTTCACATGTCTTTTCGGGTTTCATATGTCTTTTTAGGTTTACGGTTCTTTTCGGGTTTTACAGGTCAATTTCGGGATTACAGGTCTTTTCGGGTTTTACAGGTCAGTTTCGGGTGACACGAACCCAACCCGAACCCGACCTGTTTTTTTTCGAGTTGGGTTCGTGTCATGTCTTAATTTCATCGGGTCTAAAATATCAGGTCTCTAACCCTAAAATTTCGGGTCGTGTTCGTGTTGGGTTTACGGGTCGTGTCCAAAATTGACAGCTCTACACAAAGCTATTAAGGATAAAGGTCTAATTTTTCGAGAGATTTTATACCTTAATTACCCTTTTATATAAAATCCATTAACCAACTTTTTTTAAATTTTAATTTATAAATGTATCTTTTAAACCCTAACTCAGAAAAAGAATCTGAAAATACCATTGGTTTTGTTTTTTAAGACGAACAAAACTAGTATCACTCATAATATATTTTGAATTTTATTTTTTAAAAATATTTTACACATGTTTCTCAGTTATATGGTTGATATCTAGTGACTAGTTTCGCATCCACCAAAATAAAGATGGTTTCGCATATATCAAAATAAAGTTCTCCATCTAGAAAAATAAAGAAGGTTTCGCATCTATCAAATTTAGCATCTATCAAAATAAAGAAAGTTTTGCATTACCAACATAAAAAAAAAGTTTCGCATCTATCAAAATAAAGAAGGTTTCGCATCTACCAAATAAATAAAGTTTAGCATCTATCAAAATAAAGAAGATTTCGCATCTATCAAAATAAATAATGTTTAGCATCTATCAAAATAAAAAGGTTTCGCATCTATCAAAATAAATAAAGAAGGTTTCGCATCTATCAAAATAAAGAAGGTTCCACATCTTATTCGTTTATCTTTTAAATTCAAATTTTTCAAAAGTCGGTATCTTTTAAATCGTAACTCGGAAAACAAATCTGAAAATATTGTTGGTTTTGTTTTTTTGAGATGAACAAAACTAGTACCACTCTTGACTATAATTTGTGAAATTCAGATCTGTATAGACTGCTCAAATATTTTGGGCTTAAACACAGCTACAAAGTTACAAGATGATAAAAAAAAACTTACATTGAGAGAGAGGAAGTTCTCGGATTTGTGTTCACTGAATTTCAAGTCAATTGGAATCGGCCCGAAGACGAGCTCTTTCTCGTAGGTGGAGAAAGAATTTCCATGAATTTTTGGCAGCCATGATTCTAGCTAGTAGATGTGAATAAGATTATCTATAATGGTTAAAGCATTGTATATTCACGAACGAGAAAAAAAAAGGAAAAAGAAAACTCAAATATGAGTATTAAGAACATTTATATAAGTGAATTAAATGATAATATTGGACTAAAAGGGGTCTTTTTCGAAAAACATGAAAATATAAATCGTAAATGAATAATAGTTAGGGTTTTTTATTCTAAACCGTACTTTATTAGAAAGGATATAAAAACAATTTTTATGTTATTATTATTATTATTATTATTATTATTATTATTATTATTATTATTATTATTATTATTATTATTATTATTATTATTATTATTTGTTATATATACTTTGAATTGTTTTAATTAGTAATTTATATGAATCCCGTAAAAATAGGGAGCATAATTTTCAGATATGTTGGGTACCCTACAAAATCTCACCACCAAATCACAATGGATCGGCTGATTCGGGCGTTCTTGGAGGTCGGGCCTGGTTGACAGGAATGGATGGATCCGGGATGAAGATAGAAATCCGGAAACAGGTCGGATCGGGTTCGGATTCAAATGTCAAAAAAACGGGTTCGGACAGGTCGGTCCAAACCCGACCCAACCCTATCTTCCTTACATGTGGGTGTATATAACATGACAGGCCATCTTCATAAACCCTAACTTCGACTTCTCCGCACCTCTTATTCGCTTCAACAAACAATCAAGGATGAGAACGACAAAGGTAAAGGATTTACCTTACGATCTTATACACGAGATCTTGTATCGCTTGCCTGTTAAATCTCTTTTGCGTTTCCGATGTTTATCCAAATTTTATCTAGAAACAATAGACGATCCGATATTTATAAGAATTCATGAGGCTAGAGAGAGTCGTACTCTATTATTCGGGTACAATGACTCCAGTATATTTGAAATACAAGAGAATGATGGTGAATCGGTGGCAACAATGACAGTGTCACCTCTTATCTATGACGGGTCTCAATTACTTAGTTCTTGTGACGGCTTCCTTCTTCTTCTTCAAGATGGCCAAATTTGTCTGTGTAATCCTTCGAGACGAGAATCTATAGTTGTGCCATCTGCTCCCGTAAATATAAAGAAATCGATCTTCAGCTGTTTAATTTTAGAGTTTGATAGCACAATGAAGAGGTTCACTATTTTTTTACTTTCTAATGAGTATAGAAAAGATACAGAAGCTCTAATTTACAGTTCCAGAACAAAATCATGGAAAAAATCAACCTGTAAATATACTCCTGTCCCTCTTCGGCTTAGAAGTGGTCGTCCTACTGTAGACCAGGAACGTTGGAAGATAGTAGCAGGTGTTAAGAAAGAAAAAGTGAAGTATGTTGCTTTATATTACTTGAGTTCAAGAGAATTGCTCAAAGGACAAGCCGATATTATTAGATGCAAAGAAACACTCGTATCTCCCAAACACTTTTAAGTTACTTTACTTTTCATTTTTTGATTTTTTGTTTGGTTTCTCTTACATCTCTCAATAAATTTTGGTCTCAATCTTTGGTTTGTTTTTTTTTTTTCTTTTTCAGGAGGGCCCTGTTTAGCGCACAGGGTAAACCCTCCTCCGTCTGACACAATTCAACAGCCAACTCATTCACTAGCTGTTTTCTGCCTGTTTTATATCTTTGTACATGATGAAATCAGCCAAACCTAGTGATACCTAGCACTGAAGCTGTCAAATTTTCAATTGCTGGATTAGCTGGATTCGGTCTAATTTCTTTTGTATCTAATATAAAGAGGCTCGTATAAGAAATAGTAGTATTTAGTAGTATTAATAATAGTTTCTAGTACTATTAGTATTTAGTACTCTTTACGTTCCAAAATGTTTGTCGTTTTAAGGTTATACATAATTCCCACGAATGCGGAAATAAGAACAAACAAGAGAAAAAGAATTTAACTTGGTTCGGCCAATTTGCCTATGTCCACTGGAGAAAAATAAGAATCATTATAACTCAAAAATATTACAAGGATTAGAGTCTCACTCCATACACTCAAGAGTTATACATTCACTTTTCTCACCCCAAATATTATATCCCAAAGAGAATAGTAATCTCACAGATCACTCAAATAAATTCTCCTAAACACTACCCGTATTTCTCTGTATTTCTCTCTAAATTATGTCACACACAATATTACATAAATGTTACACTCTAGTGAAGTGATTCAAGTGATGCCCTTCAACACAAACTCAAGGTCTTATTTATAGCAAATGAAAGGCTTACAAGAGAAGGCACTTTAGCTTCCAAATGAAGCTAATGGTTACTTGCAAGAAACTCACTTGCATTAAATGAAAGGAGGTTGCTTGTAAGTCACCTTTTATTTAATGCTTAGTTGTTTCTTGTAAGAAACCAAAAGGTAGGGCCCACACTAATAAATGTGAGAGAGAAATGAGCAGGCCCTACAAATCTCCCCCGCCTGCTCAAGAGGAGATGGTTACTAGTCCGACAACCTCTATGCACACATCAAGCTTTTGTTTCGGCAGTGACTTTGTCATTATATCTGATCCATTGTCATCGGTATGGATCTTCTCAATACTCAGCTGCTTTGACTCTAAGGTTTCACGAATCCAATGGTATCGAACATCAATATTTTTGCTAAGATGAATGACGCTTTGACTATCGCAATGGAGAGTATATTTTTCTTGATTGAGGCCCAACTCTATAAGAAACTTCTTTAACCATAAAACTTCTTTACTAGCTTCAGTAATGGCAATATATTCAGCCTCGGTAGTGGATAATGCAACGCATTTTTGTAATCTTGATTGCCACGAAATTTCTCCCCTTGAAAACGTCATCAAATATCCCGAAATAGATTTCCTACTATCAACATCACCAGCCATATCTGAATCTGTATAGCCTTCAAGAATAGGTTCACCATTGCCAAAACATAAACATAATTGAGATGTTCCTCGAAGATACCTGAATATCCATTTTACAGCTTCCCAATGCTCTTTTCCAGGATTAGATAAAAATCGGCTGACTACTCCGACGGCATTAGCAATATCAGGTCTTGTACAAACCATGACATCCATCAAACTACCAACAGCTGAAGAGTATGCTGAATCTTTCTAAAACCTTCTCAATATATTTTTCTTGGGACAACCATAATTTGTTGTTCACCCTATATCGAGTCATTTTTATCCCAAGAATTTGCTTTGCGGGACCCAAATTCTTCATTGCGAAAGATTTGCTGAGCTCCATCTTCAACTTCTCTATCTTTCCAATATCACGACCAACAATCAACATATCATCCACGTAGAGCATAAGGATGATAAAATTATTTTCAGAAAATATTTTAATGAAAACATAATGGTCAGATGAAGTCTTATTATACCCGTGTTCCACCATGAAGGAATCGAACCTTTTATACCACTGTCGTGTGGCTTGTTTGAGACCGTACAAACTCTTCTTTAGTTTGCACACCAAATTCTCTTTATCTTTAGTCTCAAACCCTTCAGGCTGCTTCATGTAAATTTCTTCTTCCAAATCACCATGAAGAAAAGCAGTTTTCACATCAAATTGTTCAACTTCCAAATTCAAGCTAGCAGCTATTCCATTAACAACACGAATATATGACATTTTTACTACAGGTGAAAATATTTCTTCAAAATCAGTACATTTTCTCTGAACAAATCCTTTGACAACCAGCCGCGCCTTGTATCTTGGTTGTGGATTTCCTTCTTCAGTTTTAAGTTTAAACACCCATTTATTGTTGAGTTCTTTCTTATCTTTTGGAAACTCTACCAAATCGTATGTGTGGTTCTCATGCAATGACTTCATCTCTTCTTGCATGGCTTTCCACCCCTCCTTCTTTTTAATGTGCAACACAACTTCTTCAAAACATTCAGGTTCTCCCCCGTCAGTTAGTAACACGTACTCATTTGTTGGGTATCTAGTCGAAGGTCGACGATCTCTAATGAATCTTCTCAAATGGGGTTCTTCAGTATGATTTCCTTCAAAGTCAATTATTTATTCATGGTCGGGAGCCTCGCCATGATCCTCATACTCAACTGGAAATGGTGCATCCGGAACTAAGTCAATTTTAGTATTGACATCTGATTTTGTATTCTCAACGTTCTTCATATCTGTAAGAGTTTGGTCTTCGAAGAACACAACGTCTCTACTTCGAAAAACTTTTCTACTTCTTGGATTCCAAAGTCTATAACCAAACTCATCATGTCCATAACCAAGAAATATGCATTTTTTGGGTTTCTCATCCAGCTTGGATCTTTCGAGATATCTCGAGGGACATGTACGAACTCCTTACAACCAAACACCTTCAATTGTTATAACTTATGTCTTTCCCGGTCCATATTCTTTCGAGAATTGCACCATCTAAAGGAACTGAAGGGGATAAGTTGACAAGATCTACCACCTTCATCAATGCTTCACCCCAAAAGTACTTTGACAATCTTGAATGGGATAGCATGCACACGATCTTGTTACAAATAGTTCTATTCATTCTTTCTGCAACACCATTATGCTGCGGGCTCTTGGGTACCGATCTCTCAAGCGTGATACCATGAACTCTGCAATATTCTTCAAATGGTCCAATGTATTCACCACCATTGTCGGAGCGGATACATTTCAAAAGTTTTCCAGTTTGCCTTTCAACGTTGGCATGAAATTTTTTGAATACTTCTAACACCTGATCTTTGCTCTTCAAAGGAGAAGCCCACGCCTTTCTGGAATGATCGTCAATGAATGTGACAAAGTATAACGATCCACCGATACTTTTGTCACCCATAAAACATACATTTTTATGTATTAGATCAAGAATATTATTCTTTTTGTGTGGTCTTCCTGTTCGAAATACGACTCTATGTTGTTTTCCAGCCAAACAATGAGTGCATTGTCTTAAATGAATATTTAGAAGATTCGGTAGAAGATTTTATTTCGTGAGAATTTTAAGTCCCTTCTCACTCATATGACCAAGTCTGGCGTGCCAAAAATTCTCCGAGTCTTCATGCTTGATCATATTTGCTTCTACTCTACTTGATTGTTTTGTTTGCATATAATACAAACGATTAATCTTCTTACCTCTCGCCACGACTAGATTTCCTTTCTTAAGCTTCCAAACTCCATTGCCAAATGTGTTTTCGTATCCCATATTGTCAAGCTGACCAGTGGAGATCAAATTGATACGGATGTCTGGAACAAGTTGAACATATTTTAATAACAACTTGCAACCGCTGCTAGTTTCCAGTGTTGCATCACCTCGACCAACAATTTCACATCTTGCTTCATTACCCATCTTGACAAAACCGAACTCACCACTTGTGTAAGTGGTCAAAAGACTTATATCGGCCGTTACATAGAATGATGGTCCAGAATCAATCATCCATGTGTCTTGACATGCGAGGTTGACACGTCCATCGTAAAAAATTAGGTATGTTTCACCATCCTTGGATATGACAGCTGCATTTCCTCTATCGTCTTCATTATTTTCCTTAGCCTCCTTTTCTCTCAGCTTCCAACAATCTTTCTTGAAATATCCAGGTTTATGACAGTAGTTGCAAGTGAAGTCGCCTCTTGACTTTGATATGCCTCTAAACTTGCTTTTATGTCTCTTGTATCTGGAGAAATGTTTGTTTCTAGTTCTTCCTCTCTCCGTGACTAGTGCTTGTCCTTAAGGGTGGTTGTAAAAGTTTTGCTCCGCTCTTCTTTTTTCTTCTCTGATGATACTTTCCTTTACCATGCTTAACTTCACCTTTCCTTGTGGTGCTGAATTACTAAGAGCTACCACAAGTGTTTCCCAGCTATCCGGTAAAGAACTTAGCAAAATTAACGCTTGAATTTCTTCAGCTAAGGCCAGCTCCATGTTTGTCAAATTATAAAGAATCTCGTCAAATTTCGCCAAGTGGTCAGATACACTTTGCCCATCATAAAGTTTCAGGTTCAAAAGTCTCCTTATGATAAAAGCTTTATTTTGAGCATTTTTGGGCTCATACATTTCTTGTAAATGCTTCCATAATTTGAAAGCATCAGTTTCTTTTGCGGTGTTGTGAATCATCCTTGTTTCAACCCACTGTCGAATCACACTAACAGCTTTACGGTTGAGTTTCTTCCAATCTGCTTCACTTGTTGCACCTTGCTTGACCCCTTTTAGTTCAATGGGATCACACAAGTCTTTACAGTACAACAAATCTTCCATCATGGTTTTCCAAATGGAATAATTTGTTTCCGTGAGCATGATCATGGAATTGCCACCGATGTTCGTACGTTCCTCCATTGTGTACGAAGAAGGAGAATATGGAACTGCATCCAGTGCTCTGATACCAGTTGTAGGGAAAATTAATCCCACGAATGCGGAAATAAGAACAAACAAGAGAAAAAGAATTTAACGTGGTTCGGCCCATTTGCCTACGTCCACGGGAGAAAAATAAGAATCACTATAACTCAAAAATATTAGAAGGATTGGAGTCTCACTCCATACACTCAAGATTTATACACTCACTTTTCTCACCCCAAATATTATACCCCAAAGAGAATAGTAATCTCACAGATCACTAAAACAAATTCTCCTAAACACTACCCTATTTCTCTCTCACTCAAAGTGTTTCTCTCTAAATTGTGTCACACATAATATTACATAAATGTTACACTCTAGTGAAGTGTTTCAAGTGATTCAAGTGATGCCTTTCAACACCAACTCAAGGTCCTATTTATAGCAAATGAAAGGCTTACAAGAGAAGTCACTTTAGCTTCCAAATGAAGCTAATGGTTTTTTGCAAGAAACCCACTTGCATTAAATGAAAGGAGGTTGCTTGTAAGTTACCCTTTATTTAATTCTTAGTTGTTTCTTGTAAGAAACCAAAAGGTAGGGCCCACACTAATAAATGTGAGAGAGAAGTGAGCAGGCCCTACATTTTATATCTTTGTACATGATGAAATCAACCAAACCTAGTGATACCTAGCACTGAAGCTGTCAAATTTTCAATAGCTAGATTCGGTCTAATTTTTTTGTATCTAATATAAAGAGGCTCGTATAAGAAATAGTAGTATTTAGTAGTATTAATAATAGTTTTTAGTAGTATTATATTTAGTACTCCCTCCGTCCCAAAATGTTTGTCGTTTTAAGGTTATGCATAATTACTTCTTTTTTTTATAAAAAATAGTAAAAAGTAGAGATCTAATTGGTAGTTGATTATAAATAATATTTAAATTTGCATCGAACGATATATATTATGGGATAAAAAAATATTTCCTAAAACGACAAACATCGACAAACATTATGGGACGAAGGGAGTATCTCAAATATGTTTTTTGAGATGTTATATGAGATGAGTGTAAAATACTATTTAGATAGATGTGAGACTAGTTGTTAGAGCTTAAAATAATTTTTGGATGATAAATGCGAGATGAGTTGCTGATGTTGGAAGAGTTTCTAGTTGCGAGACCTATGTAAAATAAATTTATAATGATATTTACAAATTTATGATGATAGATGCGAGACTCAGAACAAAAAAAAAACTAAATGCAAGAATACAAACCTAATAACTTTATAAACTATCTAGTGAAGCCAACTCACCCAAACAAAAAAAACGTTACCCACCATTTAATTAACTTGTGTATATACCAATCCAAGCCCATTGCAAAATAGACTATAATCTAATGACCCTGCTATTACTTATACGGTTATACCAGTCCATCTTTTTAAAACCTAACTCCACTTCTCTGCCAACTGCGAAGAGAGCAATGACGATGACGAAAGTGAAGGATTTACCTTTCGACATTATATACCAGATCCTGTATCGACTGCCCGTTAAATCGCTTTTGCGTATCCGATGTGTATCCAAACTCTATCGAGAAACAATAGACGATCCGATATTCATCAGACTCCATTACGCACGGGAGAGTCATACTCTATAATTCGGGTATGTAGGGAAAAGGTCCCTAAAAACAGAGAAACAGATAGAGATACAGACAAATATATATAAACACTTATATAAACAACAAGTGCGGAAATGTTAACTTCTCATTTCGAATATCAATACACAGGTTTTCTTCTTATATAGAAGATACAGACTAACTGTTAGATCCTATCTAAATAACTGTCTAATAACCGATATTAAACACGTCATAAGTTCAATGTTTATCCAACATTCTCCCCCTTAACATTGAACTTCTGATCATTCTCTATTGCCTGATTGAGAACACAAGTTTCAGCCATTAACAGTGCCGGTTCATCTTCAATTTGCGTTGTGAGAAGGTTGGCTTTTTCTTTTTGGTTTGGTTCGGGACACTCTTTTTCAAAGTGACCATATTCATTGCAATTGAAACACCTAACCCTCGATTTATCGAAGTTCCGTCCTCTCCTGTGAGGTCCTCCTCTACTATTGCTCCTAGAACCTTCATTTCTCTTTTCCTTAGGAATTCCTGCTTCTGACTCGGCATGGGTGAAGAATAACTGTTCTCCACCATCTTGTGAGTGCAGTCTCCCTTTAAGCCCTTCTTCAAAGGTTCTGAGGCGACCGATTGCTTCGGAAACCGACATGTTCTCAATATCACCAAATTGCTCAATTGTTCCGATAATTTGGAGAAATTTATAAGGAACAGCACTGAAAAGTTTTTCAACAACTTCGCTGTCGTCGAGTTTCGTGCCGAGTGAGCGAATCTCACCTACTAGTGTGGTAAGCTTCATTGCAAAGCCGTTTATTGTCTCTGAGTCCTCCATCTGTAACTTATTCAGTTGCCGTTTTAGTACCTGCACGCGTGCCTTCTTCACGCGATCTTCGCCAACCCGCATCTCCCTGAGTGCGTCCCAAGCCTCCTTAGCCGTCTGCTTTTCCGCGATTACCATCATCACGTCATCTGGAACGGCTTGAGAAATGACTACCATGGCGCCTTGATCTTTGACGACGTCTGTGTCTTCACCTTCGATCACTGACCATACTCCTAGTGAAAGCAAGATTATCTTCATCTTGACAGCCCATATGCCGTAGTTCGTTCGCTTAACGTGGGATATTGAATCGGGATTAAGACTCCTCTCGCCATCGGTTTGATTACCGCAACTGCCTTCCAGTTATCTCCAACACGGCTCTGATACCAAATGTAGGGAAAAGGTCCCTAAAAACAGAGAAACAGATAGAGATACAGACAAATATATATAAACACTTATATAAACAACAAGTGTGGAAATGTTAACTTCTCATTTCGAATATCAATACACAGGTTTTCTTCTTATATAGAAGATACAGACTAACTGTTAGATCCTATCTAAATAACTGTCTAATAACCGATATTAAACACGTCATAAGTTCAATGTTTATCCAACAGGGTACACGGCTTCCCGTATATTTGAATTAGAAGCGAATGATGATGAAATGGTGGGAGCAAGGTGCGGGACTCCTCTTATCTACAAACAGTTTTAGTTTCTTTGTTCTGCTGAGGGCTTCCTTCTTTTTCGTCAAGATGGCCAGATTTGGTTGTGTAATCCCTTAAGACGAGAATCTATAGTTTTGGCGTCTGTTCCCATAGGTATAAAGGATATATGTTTTTGTTTTTTCGGCTAAAGTTTGAGATCATAATGAAAGAGTACTATATTGTTTGTGGTTTTCAAGAATATGGAAAAAATTTAGATCGTCTAATTTACCGTTCGGAAAGAAAATCCTGGAATAAGGTAGAGCCCTTCGAAACTTCTTCTATACCTGGGCTTCATCGTGACAGTGAATATTGAAAGATACTGAAAATTGTAGATTGTTAGAGTGTCAACGTTAGAATCAATAATATATGGGCAGTGTTAAAATGTATATGGGCTATATAATATTAGTCTGTATATGGGCTAGGGTTTCTAGGGTTTACTTTATGCCACACTATATATATATACACTATTATTGTAATTATAGGATGAGGGATTTGGTATCAATACAGTTCTTGATCCAACCCGCTCAACTCAAGCCGTGTATTGTTTATATCTCATACACATTCACAATTCTCTTATCATAACATAGACCTCGAGGGTGAAGACAAACTTGATTATCAAGCTTTGTACAGTTCAGGAGAATCGTTCAGAAAAAGAATACCAGGTTCAGATTTTATCAGATGCAAAGGGACACTCATCTCGCCCAAACACTTTTAAGTCATTTTACTTTCCATATCTTTTATTATTCTTGTTTGTGTTGTGTTGTTTGTCTGGTGGTTTCATGTTGGTGTATACTTTTCAGTACTCTTATTCTTAATTTTCAACTTTGACCGTGTGATCCTGACTCAAGCACTGTGCGAGTGAGTATACTAAGCTAATTTTTCATACTTCCCTTATTGGCAACAGTTTATGCAGAATTTAAAACTGTTAAGGTGAATTTGGCATGGTGTAAGGCACATCAGATTCCCATGTAGAGATGTCTGATAAGCCTAACCTACTGCACATATTAGGAACTAAATTATCTGATAAGGTCTTCAAAAATTCAGACCAACTTTATTGTCTGATAGAACGGACATGGGAATTAGGATGCTAGTAGTACACTAGGTTCATATGATGTCTCCGTAAAAGAATCAACTAAATTATCTGGTAATGTTGTCTTATCTGTTTATTTAGGGTTTTATAGTGTCTTCGTATCTTATCTTTATCTTATATCAGTTGCTATTAGTGAGAAATATTTTACTTCTGATAGTTGATTGTTTACTTTTTTAGACATTGGATTAACAGTTGGTTTCACTTTTTTAAAACCATTTGTGGAAGCTTTTAGTTTTACAAAATTCAGATCTTGAAATTGGTATCTCATATTAGTTTTAGCAACTGCCACTGAAATGCATGAAATATTTCTGAAATGTTCTATATGTAGACTCAAGTAAAATGAGCCTATAAGATGTTTTAGTGAATTGAATTTATGTTTTTGCACATAGGAACATTATTGTTAGTGGTCCAATCTAGTGGACCAATGAGGTTTTTTATCTCAAGCTCCTCTAGTGCCAAAGTGGTATCCAGGAGGAGATGGTTCAACTTCTGCAGCTGTCCATTGATATCATCCACCCTCTAAAGTCTGAAATCACAAGGCGAACTGAAGACATACCTAGTAGTCATAATAAGAGTATCAAATATTAAAATATGCAGCATGACAAGATATTGTGGCTGATTATGTTGGCAGAAAATATAAAACAACACTCATTAAAAACAAACAATCAACTTTGATATAGATAGAAAAAGAAAAAATGTTACAAGTCACTCTTACAATTCACACTAGAGATAATATTTTTCTTTCACTCGAGAGAAAACTCGTCTCTCTTTTATCTCATTATAATTTTTCTCTCTAATTTACTTCTTAGTGTGTTTTGTGATGCTCTATATGGTGGGAGAGCTCCACTATTTATAGAATCATAGTGGAAACAAGGATCCACCATCCAAGATCTTATGGATACTTAAACCCTCAACCTCGAGACTACACTCAAGGTAAAAGTGTATCGTACACTCAACATCAAAGATTATCTTGCACTCAACCTAAGGATGGTCTTACACACAAGCTTCACTACTAAATAAATATTCATTTAATTGTTTCTAGAATATGCTTTCTGGATGGACCTTATTAAATGGTTTGACCATTTCACCGGGTCAAGTCTGTGATCCAAAAAATTCGAATATAAAAAAATCGAATATGCAGTATGACAAGATATTGTGGCCGATTATACATCTACTTGGAAAAAATATAACAAAATCGAATCATTACGTACTACCATTGTCTTTAAAAATTATAATGTAGTTAGTATAAATTTGTGGAAATCTTTAGAGATAATAGTCATTTGTTTCTTATAGGTTTTCCGGAATTAGGGTGTCAGATCTGGTCCGACTATTATCAAAACAACACATTACATTAAAAGTTACTAGCTCAATCAAACTATAAACCTTTTAAGACGAGAAAAAGCATACAAAAGAAAACATCTATACACACTAAGTGAAACTCTATGACTTATGACAGACAGAAACGAAGCAATAACCAAAACAATACGATAATAACCGAACAAAAATAATGAAAAGCAAACTGATTTTTTGTTCATGTCACGTATGCTTTCTGTCGACATTCATGTTATGCAAAACGTAATATATGCGCAAACTTCTCGTTGCGACAAAAAGTAAAAAGGATAAGGATGGAAATGCCATAATTTCAGTTCCTATACTTTTTTTTTCATGCAATTCAATTCAACGGAATTTCCATTGCTTCCACTAGTAACGATCGCACGCAGAGAATATTTGAATTAATATAATATAATTATTGATAGCATGTATTAGATTCAAGACTTCAAGAGATAGTTCTCTCGTCCGTCTATGTACTAGAATAGAGGGTAGAGTACAATATCTTACCCAACAGTACATATATAAATCTAAAGAAAAAATATACTTTATTTTTTATACGATAGAAAAGTAAATTAACATATTTCTAATTTAAGTAATTAAGAAAATAACTAAATAAATCTTACCTCGAGCTATTTTTTCAGATTACCGTCGATGGCAAAAAATAACAAAACAAATTATAACTATAAAAAATAGTGAATTTGATAGAATAATATTCTATCTTCCTTTTTTTTCTACAAGGACTCGTCTTGATCATACTTAAGTAAAGTAATAACGATTTTAAAAAGTTTAGTTGTTGAAATTAATAACCTGCGTTGAAGATTAACTATGTTATTGATCGGAAGCGAAATATATATAATCAATGCTTCTTTGAAAAATAAAAACGATTTTTTATTATGAACCAAAAAATTTCTTTTAGAAAAATAGATATCAAAGATTACTTCATCGAGTATGTAATATTACTTTATATAGAATCGAGTAGTCTGCTCAAGATGATAATCTATGGTTCCCTGTCTATGTGGCCTATCAACGTGCATAGTCAATATACATTTATAAACAAACCAAATTTGGCTTTTTAAACTTCGATGGTTTTTTCTCTTTCTGTCTTTTTAGGTGTCAAAATTATAGGAAAAACGAATTGCCTATTTCAAGGAAGTTAAAATGATTATGAATGAACTAGAGGTTAACTATCTGTTTGAGTTAACTATCTGTTTGAGTTCTATCTAATTTCACCTATAGGTGAAGTTATTTCCTATTTTATGTTTTATTTAATTATATTTTAAAATATGAAAAAAAATTATCACTTGCTTTTATTATTTTGCTCTCATTTATTTTCCAATTTATAATTGGATGTCATTAACCATTATGAAACCCTTAGATCAACAAACACATGATTAAGCCAAATTAAATTCAACATATATGATTTAGCTTCTAAAACTGAACCCTAAAAACAAAAAAACTTCAAATTTCTTAAAAATTACTCATGGAAGAGTAAGACATCCAAACCAAAGATTTAACACCGGAGAACATCACCCAATCAACCAACAAAGTAATTTTATCTTTATTGTTAGTTGTACATTCATGTATTCCATATTAAAAAAACGCATTTTCGAAAATCTCGATTCGTGCAGGTTTTAGCAGCACACAACTAATTTCAAGACAACACCTAGGAATCAGGTGTTTTTTTCGAGAAAAAACACCTGATTCGAAATGGCATCTCAGAATTAGGTTCCTTTTTTTTATAAAAAAAACCCTTGATTCTGAGACAACACCTCGGAATCAGGTATTTTTAATATAAAAAAACGTACCTGATTTCGAGATGTCGTCTCGGAATTATGTGTATTTCATCTGTTTTAATAAATAATCGTGTATTTTTAAGTATTGTTGTTTTTTTAAATAACGAATGATTTCTACCTTAGACGAATTCGAGAGAAACTGCCGTTGTTTTTCAAGATTATAAGAGAAATCGAGTAAGTGGCTAAGGTTTGTTATTTTTCAAGATTAAAAGAGAAATTTAAAGAGGAGGTCGTCTTTATAGTGGCTAGGCTAGGGTTAGGGTTTAGGGGTGATTGATAGTGAGAAGTTAATAGGGTTGGTTGAGTGTGTAGAAGTTAATAGGGTGGGAGATAGTTGAGATGGTGGTAAAAATAGATGAAGTTGTTGGAGAATGAAAGAGTTTTGGGATAAAAATTAAAAAAATGGTAAATGTGTTATTTTCTTTATGGAAGAAATAACAAAGTGGAGTTTTTATTTATTTAAGAGGGAAATGAAAATTTTGATAGGCGAAATAGCTTCACCCTTTCACCTATTTGTATTTTAACAATATTAATAGTATTTTTATTATAATTTCGATGTTTACAACCAGTTGGACAAGACCATAGGAGAGAGAACCCTAAAGGAGGACAAAATCGATGCTATAAGGATCTTTTACGTATCTACAGGGAAAAAAAAGAAAAATAAATCCATGGTACATAATCCATTAAAAATTCGAAAGAGCTTGAGATTTTTTTTGAATTAGACAGAAAATTTAATATTTTCATTCTAAGTCTATACTATTTATATCTACAACAAGACTCGGCGACAATAATCACATTAAAAGAGCTCATAACTACTTGAACCACTAAATTGAATAAATAGTATGGTTGTAATCCATGACCACCAAATCGACTTATTGAACTAAGATGAAATAGGTAAAACATATATAATTATAGTTTTTGTAAAAAGAAAAGAAAATGGGTAGATCACTTATCCATTTAGATTTTTGTGTGTTTTGTTCGTAAAAGTAGAAAGAGCAAATAGAAGCATCTTTCGATTATGGTCGATCGATAGCGGCTAACTTGACGACGATAGGAGTGTTTGAAGATCATATGGACATCTAGAAAGATTGAGAAAAAAAAGATTTGTTTTGGGGGAGCCAAATGTTTTTTTTTTAATTTAAGAATGGGCTGTTGTTGTTTTTTTGGAGAAATGATACGAAATGTATCTATTCACAAACTATACTTCCATCTAATACCCAAACTATCATTTATGTTTATTTAAGATACATCTCAACTAATTTACTCTCACTCAATACCTAATGTTTTTAATACTCTAAATACCATATACCAACTATATAAGCTTATTTTTTTTGTTAGAGGCTGCTTTTTTCCCTTCTATTGGACCTTTTAAACATTTGAATTTTTTTGCAGTCACCTCTTTATTTTTCTTCATACCATATTATACCTTGCAAAAAAACCCAATTTTTTACGATTCAGGTGACCGAATTAGGTGTATCGACAACTCTACCTATTGTGTATTAGTTCATCGACGAAGAGGATAATCACGAATTGTATAAAGCTTATCAGTGGTTTTTAAATTTCCAGTAGTTTCATGTGAATATTTTGATTTTAGGTTGGTTCGTCATCGGAATTTCTTGATTTATAGGTGTTTCGTATGAGCATCATTGGATTTTTCGTTTTCCAGGTGTTTTTTAGTCAGGTAAGGATTTTCGTTCAAAATAGAATGTATAACAGTATGATTTCATAAGTTTTTGTTGTCTGTTAAATTATAAAAATGGTTGTATAAGGTGTTTGATTTACTTATTATAGTTGTTTGGGGGTGTGATAGAATATATATATATATATATATATATATAATAGATATAATAGATATTAGAGTTCTTATGCATGTGTGGTAGATGATGCGAGATTAGTTAAAGAAGATGCGGCATTAGGTAAAGAATATGCGACATTAGCGCATTTATTCATGATATATGTGTACACGGCCATGCAAGTTTAGTTGAAGATGGATTATGATGAACATGTGATTTATGTATTGATTTATTGCGCGATACATTTGTTAACGAGCTACGAGAGTTGTGTTTATTAATAGACACGTGAGTTCCTAATATACTCAACCACAAGAGATTAGTGTGTTTTTTAACCGCGTGAGTTTAAGGTTGTTAAACATACAATTTGTTATATAACAGTTCATTCTCCTAACAGTTTCCTAATTGTCCAATGCAATGTAATATATGTCTAAACCACGAGTTTGTATTTTTAAACATGGTCACCAAACCACAATTGTTCCTTTTATCGATTTTGAGAACCATCGAATAATCAACTAACTAGTGGGGAGAGTATTAATGGTCTATAGTTTTCTAATCAGTAAAAAAAACTTGTTCATACTGGTTGGGTTGATTCAATCACAGGTGTTGGCTAATTTTTTTATGAAGATGTTGCAGCTCTAAGGTTATCTTTATGTCGATATGCCTTAGAGCGTGATTTTTCTTTCAAATACATACATAATATAATATGTAAGATCACAACTTATTGTAAAAACAAAGTCTCAACTGGACGTAAATGAAGACTTGTATGCATTAGTTGATTCCAACACTGGCTTCATAATGATTAAGCGTTGTTGAACGACATACTTGCAGCCTCGTTTTTCTCCAAACAACATCGGAGGCATTTGACATCATAATTGATTACGGATGAAATTCATGATTCTATTAGGACATGTCATTTGGTGACAGTGAAAAGTATACAATCGTCTGTTAAATAGGACTACGGTTTAGACATCTACTGTCGTCTCTCATGGAATTCTTTAAAGAAGGGGAAAATGGGAGTTTTTGGAGATAATTCTAGTTATTTTAGTTGAGTAAAGGGATACTTCAAACGACTGAAGACTCGTGATATTAATACCGACTCCCACTTGGAATTAGCTGATGGAAACATCTTCAAAGCGAATTTTTATAGCATTCAGTTCATGTCCTCAAGGTTTTCATTCAGGCCTTCCAATGTTGTTTGTCGACAGAACCTCTTTTATCGGCAATCATAGGGGTGTATTGCTATCTGTCGTAGAAAAGGATCGTAATAACCGTTATTTTCATCATTTTCTTATATATTGATGACCTAACAAGGTTAATTAAAATTCTACCCGTTCATGTGATTCTAGTGTTGCCGAGGATGAGAGTTGTGTTTTATCGGAAACCATGCGAGTTCTTTGTCATATATTTGAACCCTGATACTTTTCATATAACAGACCATGTGAGTTCTTCGTATTTATTGACCATAATAGACATGTATAACATGTGTTTGACGACAATGTGAGTTGTGCTGTAAAATGGGCAATATGAGTTCTTTAATATAATAAGCATGCAAGTTTATTGTATATTTGAGCATAATAGACATTTTAAAGTAGTTTAATTTTTTATTTTGTAGGTATATTCCTTATTGCATTTGGTATGATTGGTAGTGAAGATGGTGACAATTGGCTATTATTTTAGAAGTGTTTGAAATCTCATTTATTGAAATGTCAAATCACATTTATTTCAGACCGTCAGTATCATTAAAGTTTTTTATGTCTTGTATTCGAATTGTTATCATGCGTATTGTATTATCCATACTGTTCAGAATTTGAGGCATTCTCTAGATCACACTAGTAGAGAGTTTGAAGCTATGATGCTATGTTTGTTTAATCAATGTGCTTATGCTCACACAGTAAATATTTTTAATGAATATTCTTATAATTTCTATGTGAAAGTGGTATGAGAATTAAAAAATTCTTGAAAAGTTACATCTGGACAAGTATGTTCAGGAATTTGTTAAAGGGAAACGATATGGCAATATGAGGATATGGAATCTACTCCAGCTGAATCGTTTAACGCACATATTAAAAAATGTGTAGTCGACTCATTTTTGAATCGGTTGACAAAATTAAAGTCTTACTTATGATTCAAATTTTACGATGTTATTCGGAGGGGCTAAGCTGGAGTACTTATTTATTCCTTGAGTATGAAAAAATGTTAAATAAAAATGTCAAAAAATATTATACATGACTAGTGCGTAAGTCTTTTGCGGGCTTATTTATAGTTTTTCCCGCTCTTGTTAAAGTTGTTAATATGTTGGATTTCAAATTTTCTTGCGGTGCTTGGTAACAAGATTTTATTCCATGTTCTCATGCTTTAATAATAATAATTCAATCGACTCAACAAGATACTATGACGTTGATATAGCAATTCTTCACAGTCAGTAGTTACAACACAAGTTACTTTTTTAACATATTGGCTATAACCAATTTTGGAGAAGGATCAAGCTCTACTAATTTATTATAGCCGTAAATTCAGTTTCCAAACATTAAAATACAAGGGTGGAATTTCTAATAAGAAGTGTATTTTATCTAGAAGAGAAATAACAACCAAAATATTGAGGTGTGGCTGTTGTTCAAAACCAGGCCATAACAAGAGGAGCTGTGAGGTTTCACTTTAAAGTGCAATTTCTGTACATTTTAAATATTTTAATTCTTCATTAATACGCGCGATTTTTTTTATATTGAACAATTCTAGTATATTGAACAACTCGCGGATCTAATAACGTGAGTTCTATTACTATGCGAGATATATGAATTTTACATCATGCGATTTTAGTGAATGTTATACGTGGGCGAGTTCTTTATAATCCACTCGCGCGAGTTCTTTCGATATTTAACCATTCGAGTTCAAAGTTCATCAATAAATTCATGTGTTTATAACTATGCGCGATATGTGTATTTCTAATCGCGCACTTTTAGTGAATTTTATACTTGCGTAAGATTCTTTGTAATCTAGTCGTGTGAGTTCTCTCTGTATTTAAACATTCGAGTTTTAAGTTCATCGGTAGATCCATGTGTCTAATACTATTCAAGATATGTGCATTTCCAATCGCACGCTTTTAGTGAATGTTATACTTGCGCGAGTTCTATAAAATCCAATCGCGCGAGTTCTTTTTATATAATCGTTCGACAGTTAATTTCATCATTAGATTCTTGTGTCTATAACTATGAAATCTATGTACTTTCACACCATGAAATTTTAGTGAATATTTCACTTTTGCGAGTTCTTTATAATCCCATCGCACGAGTTTTATCTATATTAACCCATCATATTTACTATTCAGGTTGAGTTAAGATCATAAACTTTTTATATTAATTTTTTTTATAATAAAAACATACTACATGGCCCTAAAAATGTCAAGACACTCAACCCCAACAAACAATACAACATACTATAGGGTTGGTAAGTTTACATTAAAACAAAAACATGCAAAATAAAAATAATCACCATCAGAAAAGTCTTCTTCCTCAGACTGTTCTTTATCGATCTCCTCACCATTTTCCTTCTCTTCAGACTATAACGTTATCGCGTTGTTTGCCTTGTCATCTTCGACATCTGTATCTGAGTCTGGTACATACTAGAATTCCTCATCATCCCACTTGTCTCTCTTCCTTTTGTATTTTGGAA
The DNA here is from genome assembly GCA_036936605.1 of Limnanthes douglasii subsp. nivea. Classification (NCBI taxonomy): domain Eukaryota; kingdom Viridiplantae; phylum Streptophyta; class Magnoliopsida; order Brassicales; family Limnanthaceae; genus Limnanthes; species Limnanthes douglasii. The sequence goes on from JAUPFV010000001.1 coordinate 2,198,547, forward strand.
GCTTATTCAGGCTAGAATCGCAACCTGAAAATGACCATGAATCTGCAAAGTCGTATTCATCCTCGAACGAGAATATGGACCCATCTCACGAAAACTCCGAGGAAAATTCTGTCGTTGTCTCGTGTTTGTAGTCCAAGAAGTGTTCAGTTTGGTCAGGAAGGACATCATCCGAGAATGAGTATCCATAAGAGTCATGTGACGAAGGGCAATGAGCCATGGTATTTGAAGATGAAGAGTTCATGAATGTTTTGATTTTAAAATTTTATATATACTACTATATGGGTACTCTTATTTATAGGCACAATTCTAACTCAATCTTATTACTAGTTGGAAACACATCTTTGTGGTAAGTTTTAGATACAAAGCCTTTTTTGATAATTTTTTTTGGCGTATTCACAAACAAAAACGCTACAGTTGAGGCTGCCTGATTTTTGTTGTGGGATATCTCTTACATTTTTCACTTTATATCCCATCTTTACACCAAGTATGTATCTTTTTCTCATAAAATATGCCAACTATTAAAAAGAGTTCAGAAAAGTTAACAGGTGAGACATGACAATGAGTTTTTTTTTATAAAACTCATCATGCAATTGGTTTGAAATACTATAAAAGTCATTGCCTTTAAAAAACTAACCGTGTGATTTATTTGAATACCTAAAAGTGCTACATGATTGGAAATATTATTGTGCAAGTTGTTTGATAATACAAGAATGCGATGTGTTTGAAAAAAATTACCATGCATTTGCTTTGAAAAATACTTACCAACGGCATCGTAATTTTTCTTGTGTAGTTTGTTGTATATTTACTGATAGGCATGAGTGGGTTATAGTTAGTTGTCATTCCGTTCTCCATATCAGTACCCAACAAGTACCTGTGGTTCATTGTATCATTCTTTATGTGGCACACTTGAAGGAACACACGATATGTGTCGTACCTGATAGTTTCAAATAATTCGTCAACAAGTTTTGACTGAGCTCCCTTATCAGCTAGTGTTTTCTATATAAACAAAAAAGATTACAAACAGTTTTGTTATGATAATCCATAATTAATTTTAGCTACAGTTATTGTTGCAATGGAAAACATTGGGATCGTGTTGCTTTCCAATCAGCTTCTTTAAGCATCTTATAAATCCAAACGTCAATAATATATCAAATGACAAGTTGGTGACGTATAACCAAAGATGAGAGATTAATAGGCAGCCGAGTTCTTAGTATAAGTCATCATGCTAGACTATGCCAGCATTACCCTTACATCCATCTTTACTTAGCTACACTTTTATATTTTATCTTGAATTTCAAGTTTCGTTCTAGGTAGCATTATCACTTCACTTGCACTAACATTAAGTCTGTAAGAGAACTCTGATAATGGTAAATACCATACTTCTAGATCTTCTTGTTTTTTTGCCCTTTGTATTTTAAGGGCTTTGTGGTATTCACTCACCTCGATGATCGACTTTGTTGTTGTACTCATTTTCCTATTATGAAAATTAACTTCTGCCTCTGGTGTCTGACTAATTAAATCCCAATTAGGATACACATTATCTACATCATGTAACATAGAAAATTGGTTGTCATATTATAATAACCTGATTACATATATTTTATGTTTAATAATCTTAAGATCCACTTACAAGATCCTTAACGACTACTAATGATGTTGTCTCATCTACAACATTTTCAGTAGTATTATCTCCTAAATTTCAAGCAAGTGTATCCTCCAGATAAAATCCAATCTCCATTGCATGGCAGCATTTGCCTCAATCTTATCAACTTCGTAAAAAAAAGACTGTGTACATTATATGAAAAAATCATCTAAGGTTGGTAATTCTAAACATATTGTTTTGTTCGTCGTATCAGCTGATGGTGATGCTTGTCCTTGGGTGGATTGTTCCGTTTTTGTGCATCATAGTTGGTGGATAAGTTATGAATGTGATTCCTTTGATATTATAAGCATGTGAGTTCTTTAGTATTATAAGCATGCGATTTCTTTGATATTCGACATATATTGTTTTGAGTAATTTTGATAAGATAAGAACTTTAGGAGGATTTTTATGTGTCAAACAATACTTAGAATGACTTATTCGTGAATAAACTTCTTGATTGCTTAAAGTTGTAGACAGAGAAAGTAGAGAGAAATTATTTTAATAATAATAAACCACCTTTCCCAAATCAGGTAGGGTCCTTTTATAGTACAAGTGATGGGCCCCATGAGCCTAACTACTTCTTAATTATAAACTTGGCCCTTACTTTTATTGTTTAATGACAATTAATCATATTTCAATATTTACTTTACAATTTTCCCCTAACTTTGTTGTTTCTTTTCAATTTCACCGTTGTATTTTATTCTTTTTTATCAGTAGCCCCCCATTCCTTGTTAAAAATATTTTTTCAAGGATTGTGATGAAGCCCTCGAATTTCTTCTTGTCTTGCAATTTTCCTCATAAAATACTTCTTCAAAAAATACTTTCTGTCCTCCTCAACAATACTCATAGAGCCCCACAATCCTTGCAATTTGTTAGCAAAGACTAGAACGTAGCCCAACAACAATTTTTGTCCCCTCAAAATAATCTTATCGGAAACAATCATGTTGACATTCTAGTTCCCTCGAACTTACTTCTTCGAAAATTATAATATCCTCTTTGAAAACAATCATACAAAAACAAGATTATACTTACACATTTTTCGCAAAAACTTTTATCAACAAATTCCTTCGAATTTCTCAATGTTATTTTTCATATCTCAATCAAAAATCTCTCGCCTTTTCTTTATTGATGTCTATCTACAAAGAATTTTGTCACCAACTCTTTTTAGAGATATTATTACACTTCCCCAAGCTTTTCATCATACATTTTGCCTCTTCACCTTCTATCTCATATCTTGATTCACTACAAATGCACCTATATTACCTATAACGCCCATAGGAAAACAAAGGAAAATGTCCCCAAGCCTTTCTCTCTCCAAAAGCCCATATACTTCTATAAATACTTTCATTTCTTATCCATAATCCAAACTATTCTGTTCTAAACTTTCAGGAGAGAGAAAACTAGCTTATGCTCCCTAAGTCTCGTCGAATTCCAGAGTGGCTATTTATTAGTCAAAAATTCGAAGAGAAACTTGTTGTTGGTACCTACGTTGAGCCTCAACCGAAGCCTTCTGTTACCACTTATTACGGTTCCTGGCCTCTATCAGAAAATTCTCATGCTATTATACCCTTCAACATTTCTTGTCAGAACCAAGCTTCCAATCTCAGTCTCCTCGAATCCATGGGTAAAGATAAACACCACAAACATTTTTCTGGCAAAAGGAAAATGCATCACAAAGAAAAGAAAAACTCTCAAGAACGTAAACGTGATAAAGATCCTCTTTGGAAACCTAAAATCCGAATTCAACTCCAATAATCAACAATCTTCCTCAGAAAATTGATGTCTCTGGATCAGACCTTCCAACCACCCCTTCGATGACAGGGAAAAGAAGTCCACGATTCTTTCCTTCAAGAATTACCATAACTGACGAGGAGGTACAATAAGTCAGATACAAAGCCTTAAAAAATAATGGGAAAGCAATTCCCTCAGAAAACCCTGACTCAAAGGCAAAATAAATTCCCATCGTAGAGAAGAGTAAATCTGATGGTCTTTCCTTGGCATCTTCTAGTCAAGTATCTAGAGCTCCTCCGGTAATTTTCGAAGAGCAAGCTCTGAGAATTGGCCCAAAGTCCAAAGGTGATATCACTCTTCCTTTGGAACTTGACGCAATTTTGGGCAACAACATCCAAGGCATCGAGAACAAGCATCTGGTCTAACTCCACAATATATCCTACAAGTATTTCTTGCCATCGGAAGAAACCATGGTAAGGACTCGATGGTGCATCCCCTCGTATATTAACCTCAGATTCCCTGTGGAAGGTGAGACTCCATTTTCAGTTAAAGACAATAAATTGATCGTCTATACTGAGATTATGAATTTGGGGTTAAGGTACCCCTTAGACCTGTTCTTCATCGAATACTTTGCCAAAATCGATCTCTTCCCTTCACAAGCTGGTCCAAACATGTGATTCACGCTCATGGCGTGTATCGTGGCTTCTCGGATTTCTGGCAACAAATTTTCTTTAGAGGGGTTCATCGGATCATCTCGACTGGCCAAAAATCCATTTTTCCTTTTTACTCACTAACCCTTGGACGAGGACAAAAAATAGTAAAGGACTTACTCGAAGCTGACAAGAAGTGGAGGTAATAATTTATCTTCTTCTCTGCTTATTGGGAAACAATCTCTGAGTCTACCCCATCGAATCCACACAAACTGTCTCTTTTGTGGACTAACAGATGTAATTCTCTAAACTATTACTTCAATCTTCCTCGTATAATAATTTACTAACTTTATTCTTCGAACTTTTGCACGGCTATGACCGGAATATCAAAACCTTATGCTGATTATGTGGAAAGTGCCACCAAGTTCTTCACGAAACTCAGTGAATGAGCCAAAGAAAACTGGAAAAACAAATTCCTCCTCTACTTTATGAACAACAATTTATCCAAGAGTCGACTCTGGACGCTAAACCCCCTCGACAAACTAACTATAAAAGAGTTGATGAATCCTCCCTCACAACAAGGAGTCCTCGATCGAGTGGAAAATTAGGATATCGTTATTTACCTTCCGAAGCGCTCCCGAGCCAAACGTCACTTGGATGATTCTGAAGAAGAAGTATCAACCAAAGATCTTCAATCAGACTCCAAGGGATTAGCTACTAACCAAGAGCCGACCTCTTCAAAAACTACTGCAACAACCACCTCAGTTTCCCCTTCTCGAAAAACAGTCCATCCCATCAAGAAGAAAAAAACCAAGAAAAAACAAGTTATTTTGGAGCCTATCCAAGAAATATCCAAGGGCACTTGAGCCCCAAATGCTGCAACTGAAGATGAAGATAAAGATAAAGAAACTTCAGGTCAACTGCCACCCACTTACCCTATTTTCAAGTCTGTCATCAAATAATAATCTCCCAAGATTAGCACCTCTCCCAATTCCTCAAAGTGATCATCCCAAAAACCGTTGATCCCATCATATTAACTAGGAAGTCTTCAAACTTTAATTCTACTGAAATAGGTTCTCCCACCAGTTCCTTCGAAATTCCTCAAGGCGATGAATTTTCTCTAAGTGTTCGAAGACTACTTCATTCCTCTGTCATCATGGGAAACAAGATGAAACATCTAGAAGACGGAAAAAACCACTACAAATTCAAAGCTTCCCTTGCTTCCTCACAACTTGAAGAAATAAAGAAACAACATTCCAATCTAGAAAGACAAGCTGATACAATTTGGGAAAAATTGGCCGCCTCGGAAAACTATGTTCTTCTTCTAGAGAAGTGATATCAAGAAGAAATAGATCTCTACCAGAAAAAGACCGGTGCTCAAGAAAGACTCCTTACAGAACTCAAAAAGGCTCACCAACTTTCAACAAAAGGGTTTAAAGATTGCTTGGAAGACTTTGAGACGATCGTAGAAGAAAAGAAATATCTACTGAGGAATCTTGAGACAGAGAAAGAAAAATCTGTGAATGCCTATGCAGCAAAATACGTAGACAAGCTCAACGCCAGGGATGCTACCATCGAAATTCACGAGGAGTACCCTGAGTATGACTTAGGAAGTTTCTCGAAGCTTGTCTCCCCCGAAATTTTCCCACCAAATATTATTGTGAGTCAAACTGACTCATCAGATTCCGAGGAGAGTGACTCATCGAAACATTCTGCGAACCCTTTTTGTACAAATCCTTGTTAATTTCGAGGCTGTTTTTTGTAATGGTATCAACATGTTCTTAATAACATTTATCTTAATTCCCCTTGTATGTCATTGTAACACTTTATTAATTAATAAAATTTGCAATTTCATATTGGGTATGAAAAATATTATATGTCAACATGCGCTGAATATAATAATTATTTTATCCCAACTTTTGGTGGTCATAATAATCATTGTCTGCTGAACTTAGGCATGTTTATAATTTTCATAATTGGTAACCTACTTATCCGATCATAACTTACGAATCAGAAACAATACTTCGAGGCAAAAGTTCAATTTTATTTATTAGCTAATAATGACACCTCATTAAAACCTTCATGTACCTAACAGGATAGGAAAGAGTATGCCTTCGCTGTTTTTCCAAACCTAAAAAATAAAAAAGAATCATTACATGTCAAGATTTTCATTCTTACTCTAGATACAACTTTAGATGCTCTATGGTCCACGGATGCTTGAGGTATCTCCCATTTTTATCCTTTAACTGATACGTTCCATGTTTCACTTTCTCTGTTACTTCATAAGGGCCTTCCCAATTTAATCCCAACTTTTCGAGCCTTTTTTGTTTAGTATGAAGAAAAACTAATTCGTAATACCTTGTCCCCCACCTTGAAATTCCTCTGCTTCACTTGTGAAGCGTATCTACTCCTCATTAATGTTTGATAGTGTAGAGACTTCAATTGTGCCCGTCGTCTTTTTTCCTTTACCAAATCAAGTTCTATAGCCCTGGTTTGATCATTCAAGTCCTTTGTATAAGCTGTCACACGGTATGATGGGAAAATAATCTCCGAGGGGACCACCACATCCATTCTGTATACCAAAGCAAACGGAGATACCGAAATTGCAGTTTGCGGCGTTGTTTTATAGGCCCACAATACTTCTTGTAAATAATCTGGCCATTTTCCAGCATTTCCTTCCAAATTTTTCTTTAATCCGTCAAGAATTGTTCTATTGGTTACCTACACCTGAACATTAGCTTGCAGATGAAATGGAGCAGAAAAACATTGTTGCATGGCTCTAGAAATGCAGAAAATCTTAAACTCCTTATTATCAAATTGGGGTTCATTATCCGTTGTGATTTTTATTGGAACCCAAAAACGACAATAAATGTTCGATACAACAAACTTGATAACATCTTTTACCTTTATCCCCGCTAAAGGTTTTGCTTCCACCCACTTGGAAAAATAATAAATCGCTACTATAATCGTTTGTCTTCCCCTGGATGCCATTGGAAAATGACCAACCAAATCAATACCCCATCTATCGAATGACAATGCTTCGGAAATACTTTCCATTAGAACCCCTGGCTTATATATTATATTGGCATAACTTTGGCATGTATTACACCTTTTTACCAATTCCTTAGCATCACCGAAAATAGTCGGCCGATAATACCCAACTAGAAACACTCTTTGAATCAATGCTTTATATCAACAATGTGCCGATCCTTCCCCATCATTTAATTCTGATAGGACAAATTGCAACTTATCCTTAGCAAAATATCTAAGAAACGGCCTACTAAAGGACTTCTTGTATAATACTCCTCCCAAAAGAATATAGCCATGAGACTTAAACCGGATTCTCTTATCCTCTGATTTATCTGTTGGTAAAATGTCCTTTTCCAAAAAGTCCACAATATTCAACTTTTCCTCCTCTATCGCCATCAATTGCTATGTATTTCTCATAACTGAGGGTCACTCCTGAGTTATGACCCAAAGATGATTTTCTGATCGTGAAGCAGCTGCTAAGGAATCAGGGATTATATTTGCTTCTCTTCGAACATGCTCATATGTAGCTTCATCGAAAGTTAAATCCAGATCCTTCAGCACTTTCAAGTATTTGATTAGTTGATCCTTTCTTGCCTCTGATTCTCTCAAATCTTGGTTAATCACCAATTATGAGTCGTTGATTAATTTAACCCTTCCTGCCTCACATACGTGAGCCAATCTCAACCCTACCAACGTTGCGTCATACTCCACCTCATTATTTGTTGCTTTAAAACCAAAACATATGGCCTGAAACATCGTTATCCCATCAGGGGAAATTAACTAAACTCCAGCACCACTTCCAGAAACATTCGACCCCCCGTCAGCCCGAGCCAACCACTCTGTCCTATCTTGATGATCACCAATTTCAATATCTGCTCTTTCCAAATAAAATTCGACCAAAAAGTCTGCCAAAGCCTGAGCCTTTATAGTAGTCTGAGGCTCAAAATTTATGTCAAAATCTTCCAATTAGACTGACCACTTTGTCATTCTTACTGATATATCCGACCCCTGTAACAAACCTTTTAGTGGGAATGTAGTTCGGACTACTATTGAATGCGCTTGGAAGTACAGTCTCATTTTCCGAGCAGTTGTTACTAAAGTCAAAGCTAACATCTTTAAATTCAAATACCGCTTCTCTACATCTAGAAAACTCTTGCTAATGTAGTATATGGGATTTAAAACATCAAGCTCTTCACGAAGTACCACAACGCTAACAGCAAAATCTACCACCGACAAATAAATAACCAACTTCTCACTAACAAAGGTTTAGAAAGTATTTTTGGGGACAACAAATACTCCTGGATCTTGAGAAACGCTTCAGAACATTCTTTCATCCAAGTAAACTTACTGGCATTTCTAAGCATTTAAAAGAAATGCTCGCATTTATCCGAAGAACGAGAGATAAACTTGTTCAACGCTGCTAATCTTCCTGTTAAAATTTGGACTTCCTTAATATTCCGAGGAGAAGTTATGATCATCAGAGCTTTTATCTGTTCCAGATCAGCCTCAATTCCCTTTTCACTTACCATATAGCCGAGAAATGTTCCAGATCGAACACCAAAAATACACTTCTCCGGGTTCAATTTCCGATTGACCTTTTTCAAATTATTAAAAGTTTCTTTCAAATTAGAAAAATGGTCTTCATCTTGTAAACTCTTTACCACCATAACGTTAATATACACTTCAACGTTCCACCCAATTTGTTCCTCAAAGGTTTTGGTTTACCAGACGTTGATATGTCGCCCCCGCAATTTTCAGACCAAACAGCATTACCTTATAGCAATATAATCCTCTCCCGGTAATGAACGATGTGCTTTATTCATCCTTCATATCTAACCTGATCTGATTATAACCTGAATAAGCATCCATGAAAGACAATAATCGATTACCCGATGTAGATACCACTAACTGATCAATTTAAGGTACTGGGAGAAGATCCTTTGGACAAGCTCTATTCAAATCCGTGAAGTCCACGCACATCCTCCACTTGCCATTCTTTTTTCTTGACTAAAACTGGATTCAAAGCCCATACAGGGTATTGCGACTCTTTGATATGGCCGATGCTTAACAACCGCTCGACCTCTGAAACTATAGCCGCAGACTTCTCCTGAGAGACAGGTCGTCTTTTCTGTACGATAGGTCGAGCGTTACTCCGCACTGCTAACTTATGACAAATTATTTCCGAAGGTACACCTGTAACGTCTTCTGCACACCAAGAAAACATACTTAACTTCGTTGAGAAAAATGAAATCAACTTTTCTCTGAACTCAAAATAAAGTTTTACTAATATTTTTAAAATTTTCCCATCATGAAACTTGTACTCGTCATGATCATCATCCGGCACTAGAAACCCGGGGACTCCCTCAGATCATCACATGGATTTATTCCTGAGAAAGTCTCCTTTAGCTGTTATACTTTTTCTGATGATCCTCCTCAAATTTTATTTGTGGACAAAATAATCTGATAACATTCTCTAGCCATCTTCTGGTTGCTCCTGATCGTTCCGATATTGTTTCCTACTACATACATCAAACATTGGTGCACTATATAGAATAACGGATGCATCATTGACAACCATGAACGGCCCAAAATCGCATTTAAGATGTTGGTGCATCAACCACTATAAACAAAACTTCAACCTTCTTTTTAAATGGTCCCTGACCGAGTTCCACCAAGCATTCAAACTCCCCCTCAACTATTGTTGTTGCTCCTGGAAAGCCTACTATAGTTCCTTCTAACTGTCGTATAACAGGTGGGTCGGAAATTCTCCTGTAGGTGCTCATGAACAAAATATTTGCAGAATTTCCCGTATAAATCAATATTTTCTACACTTGATCACTAGCTATTCCTGCAGCAATCACTACTTCATCCTCATGCGGGCCAGCTACATTCCTCGTGTCATCATCGTCAAAACAAATAATTGGAGAGCGCAAACGTTACATCTGTGCTGAAACCCCTACTTCCAATTGCGTAGTCAAATTTACCATGTGCCTCTTTCGCGAACTGTTGGAATTTCCTGCAATAGTGTCCCCTCCAAAAATAGCTAGCGACTCAAAAAACACACAAAGATCATTCACCTTTCCTCTTGGAATAACTTCCTCTACCATGTTAACATTGTTTCTTCCCACACTGGGATCCAAATATTTTGTTACAATATCAAAAGCATCAACCTCCTCGAAAATCACCATTGTTGTGTCAGCATTGTTTGGAACAATCTTCACAACCGTATTTTTCCCAGTGTGTTTTTTCACAAAATCCAACAACATGTCGTTTTCAGTTAGCTTGTACATCTTTCTTCAAAGCGATACAAACCTTAGTTTCATGCCAAATATCATCATGGTACTTATAAAACCTATTAGCACTTCTGCTTTCCCTGGGAGTTTGGATAGGAAAAGGCTTTCGGAATTGCACGGTTGACTTTGCCTTGTCAAATATTGTAGCTATATTTTCTGTTAACTCAGCGAAATAGTCTAGACGAATCCATTTGCTCGAAATAGGCTTAGTTCCCTGCTGCATGTTGTAATTCTACTGATTTGTTCGTGGCCTCAGCGTATACTAGCCCACCGCTTTAGGTTGCACGTTAACCCGAGGCGCTTGGCTACTAGTCTCAGATCTCTGAAATTGATTCTGCTCTAATTGATCACGTGATCCCTTCTCTGATGCTTGAGTTTCTTCAACTAAAATCCTCTTCTCCACTTGATCAAGTAGAGATCCAAAAGTCATCACTTGACTCTCAGCCCCCGTATCCTTCAAAAGTCCAGGGAGAAGTCCCATTCTGAAGGATGCCAATGCCACCAAATCTTTGCAATATTCCATATACATCTTTATTTTGACAAACCAATTGGTGTAATTTTTCAAACTCTCCGCAACTCTTTGCTTGCAGTAAATTATTGTATCCCCATTAGCTCGGAATTTCTTGCTCCCACAAAATGTTACCTAAAGATATTCCAGAACATAGCAATTTTTTTAATAGAACCCTGAGGTAGCCTGTTGTACCACTTAGAAACTCCCTTGAAGGTTTGAGAAAATGCCCCATACGGCAATTTATTATCATCGTCAAAGTTGATCAAGAAATTTTAAATTGCTCGATATGATTATCGGGATCCTGCATTCCATCGAACCTTTCTAGATTCGATATATCAAAGTGTTTTGGGAGATTGCCTGACAAATGTTTTGAAAACAACGGGGAAGCTCTCCAGTTATGACCTGTCTTGTAAACATTAACCCTCGAATCTTCATGACTCGGAAAATAAAGCCCCATATCGGAAGGCAAGGTATACTGATGCTGCCACTCTTAATTCTGATGGTCGACATTTTGATTCCCAGAAGGAAAATTTTGTTGGTTATAAACTTACTACCCAGCATGAAGATTCTTTTTCCCCTGAGCTTTCTTCTCCGAACTTCTTCCTCTATGATACTCCAGATGATTTTTTCCATGTCTTTTCTTTCGATGACTCCTTTCAGGAGATGAATCTAGTAAACTATAACGAGAATAATCTCTTTAGTCAGAAGAATCAAAGTGACACTTTCCTTTCCTCCTCGAAGAACGTCGACCACGCCCTCTATACCGATCATCTTTGCCACTAGGACGTTGATATGCCTCACGTTCATCTTATCCGTTGTCATTTTCTCTCCAAACTTCCGAACGAAGATTCCCATGAACAACTTCTTTTTCTGCTTTTAATTTCTCGATTTCCATCAATAACTCGTTTCTCCGGGCTATTAAGATTGACTTATCCATAATTTCTCACGAACACTGACCATTATGCCTTCCGAAGTCCTCACTCCTTCGGAAATCATTACCAATGAGATTTTCCTCACAGTTGTTCACATCCAAATCGTCATGTTCATCCATCATCCTGTTTGGATTCAAAAGAATCTTCATGAAAAAGAAAACCTACAAGCTGATTTTCGTTTCCCACAGACAGCGCCAATGATAAGATAAGAACTTCATGAGGAGTTTTGTGTGTCAAACAATACTTAGAAGGACTAATTCGTGAATAAACTTCTTGATTGCTTAAAGTTATAGAGAGAGAAAGTCAACAAGCGTAGAGAGAGAAAGTATTTTAATAATAATGAACCACATTTCCCAAATGAGATGGATTAAAAGTACAAGTGATGGGCCTCACACACCTAACTACTTCTTAATTACAAACTTGACATTTACTTTTATTGTTTAAATTAATCTTATTTCAATATTTATTTTACAATTTTTCCCTAAATTTATTGTTTCTTCGCAATTTTATCATTATCTTTTATTCTTCATTATCAAATATAACACACGAATTGTTTGAGTTGTATGCTATTCGAGTTATTTGATTTTCAAATGGTGCGATTTCTTCAAAATGTCAATCAAACGAACTCTTTGAAACATCAAGTGCAAGACTCATTTGAAACTAACCATACGAATTATTCCATGCATGAAAGATCTGTTGGATCATAAACTTGATCCACTAAAAGGGCCCAACCCATTCAAAGGGTCCAACCCACTTAATAAGGCCCATCTAGAAAGAATATTCTAGAAACATTTAAATTAATATTTAGTAGTTTAGGTTGAGTGCAAGACACACTTTGATGTTGAGTGTAAGAAACACTTTTACCTTGAGTGTAGACTTGAGGTTGAGTGTTTAACTATCCATAAGATCTTAGATGCTGGATCCTTGTCTCCACTATGGTTCTATAAATAGTGGAGCTCTCCCACCATCCAGAGTATCACCAAACACACTAAGAAATAAAGTTAGAGAGAAAGTTAGAGTGAGAGAAAAGAGAGACAAGAATGCTCTCTTGAGTGTTAGAAAAATATTTTTCTCTTCTAGTGTGAGTTGTAAGTGTGTTTCGTAATACTTCTCATTTTCTATCTATATCAAACTTGTTTGTTTGTTTTAAAGTGAGTGCTGTTTTATATTTTCCGCCAACAAAGTGGTATCAGAGCCACAAGCTCTATCCGAAAAAATATTGTTTTTAAATTTTCAACATATTTAAAAATATGCCAAATGGTGTATCATCCCTCCAAGTTCCAACACTCAACAACAACAACTACGACAATTGGAGTATCAAGATGAAAGCTCTCCTTGGAGCATATGATGTGTGGGATGTCGTCGAAAAAGGTTTTGACGAACCCGAAGATGAAGCAAGCCGTGCTCAAGAGGAGTTAACAACGTTGAAGGATTCAAGAAAGAGAGACAAAAAAGCTCTATTCCTCATCTATCAAGCATTGGATGATGATGGCTTCGAAAATATTTCAAGCGCATCTTCCGTCAAGCAACCGTGGGAGAAATTACAAATCTCTTACAAAGGAGTCGAAAAAGGTGAAAAAGGTACGAATCCAAACATTAAGAGGTGAATTTGAATCCTTACACATGAAAGCGTCCGAATCTATTTCAGAATATTTTTCAAGAGTAGCAACAGTTTCTAATCAGTTAAAAAGGAATGGTGAGAAGTTAGAAGATACGAGAGTAATAGAAAAAATACTCCGTTTGTTGGATCCCAAATTTGAGCATATCGTCGTGACGATTGAAGAAAAACACAAGAAGAAGCAAGAGATCACCGAGCAACTTCTCAAAGTAGAACTGAAGGACATGCATGCAAATCAAGGAGATGATAGAAACCAACGTGGTCGAGGCAGAGGCAGAGGCCGCGGGCGAGGTGGTTATCATGGTCGTGGACGTGGCTGGAATTACAACAACAATAATTCCAACTACAACTACGAGAAACGAGAAAGCTCAACAAGAGATCCTGGAAGAAGAAATCCAAACTCGAGGTATGATAAATCTCAAATCCAATGCTATAAATGTCAAAGGTTTGGACATTATGCTTCAGAATGCAGAGGCCCCAACAATAGAGTTGAGGAGAGGGCCAACTATGTAGAGGAGAAGAATGAGGAAAAAGATATGCTACTACTAACATACAAAAACACTAATGAAGGTCAATAGAACACTTGGTATCTTGACAGTGGTGCAAGCAACCACATGTGTGGGAAACGAAGCATGTTCGTAGAGATCAATGAAGAAGTGAGTGAAAATATCTCTTTTGGAGATGATAGCAAAATATCGGTGAAAGGAAAATGTAACATTCTTATTCGTGCAAAAAATGGTAGTCACCAAATAATTTCAAATGTCTATTATGTACCTAGAATGAAAAATAACATCTTAAGCTTGGGACAACTACTAGAAAATGGCTATGATATCCATATGAAAAATTATAGTTTTTTTCTAAGAGATGACAAATGAGATTTAATTGCTAAAGTTCAAATGTCGAAGAATAGAATGTTTCCTTTAAATATTCAAAATGATGTTGCAAAGTGTCTTAAGGCGTGTTACAAATATTCGTTGTGGCTATAGCATGTTCGATTTGAGCATCTAAACTTTACAAATTTAGAGTTATTGTCCAAGAAGGAAATGGTGAGAGGGTTATCATGTATCAATCATCCTGATCAACTATGCGAAGGATGTTTACTTGGAAGGCAATTCAGAAAAAATCTTTCCAAATGAGTCAGAGTCAAGAGCCAATAAACCTCTCGAACTTATTCATACTGATGTGTGTGGTCCAATCAAGCCAAGCTCTTTAGGTAAGAGTAACTATTTCCTTCTCTTCATTGGTGATTTTTCAAGAAAAACTTGGGTATATTTCTGGAAACAGAAATCCGAAGTCTTTGGAATATTTAAGAAGTTCAAAGCAGTTGTGCAAAAAGAAAGCGGAAATAAGATCAAAGCCATGAGATCTGACCGAGGAGGGGAGTTCACATCCAATGAATTCCTAGAGTTTTGTGAAGCACATGGAATTCGTCGCCGCTTGACAGTTCCTAAATCACCTCAACAAAATGATGTGGCAGAAAAGAAGAACAGAATAATCCTTGATATGGCGCGAAACATGCTCCAAAGCAAGAAACTGCCTAACGATTTTTGGGCGGAAGCAGTGGCATGTGCGGTGTACTTGTCCAACCGATCTCAAACAAGAAGTGTTTGGGCAAAGACACCACAAGAAGCGTGGAGTGGAAGAAAGCCCGTAATTTCCCACTTGAGAGTATTTGGAAGCGTAGCTCATGTCCATGTACCAGACGAACAACGAACCAAACTCGATGATAAAAGCAAGAGTTTTATCTTCATCGGTTACGACTCAAGTTCCAAAGGCTACAAGTTGTACAACCCAAACAACAAGAAGGTTGTGATAAGCCGAGACGTGATAGTTGATGAAGAATGCGAATGGGATTTTGGGTCTCATACAAATGAGTTCACATTTTTCCCCCAAATTGAAGAAGATGAACAGAAAACAAATGAGCAATCACGAGGTGTTGCAACCCCACATGCTTCACCGATATCATCTACTCATGGAGACTCACCACATTCATCATCGTCAAATGGTAGTCAAAATGATAGAGCAATGGAACGTATAAGAAGCCTTATTGATCTTTATGAGGTAACCGAACCAATGGATAACATTACACTATTTTGTCTCTTTGCTGATTGTGAGCCAGTGACATTTCAAGAAGCTACACAAGAGAAACAATGGAGAGACGCGATGGATGAAGAAATTAGAGCCATCGAGAAGAATGACACATGGGAACTCACCTCACTTCCCAAAGGGTGCAAGATAATAGGCGTCAGATGGTTATACAAAACCAAGAGAAATGCTAAGGGGGAGATTGAAAAACGCAAAGCGAGGCTTGTTGCAAAAGGCTATAGTCAAAATGCGGGAATTGACTATGATGTATTCTCCCCCGTTGCCCGATTAGAAACTATTAGACTAATAATTTATTTGGCAGCTCAAAACAAGTGAAATATACAACAAATGGATGTAAAGTCAACATTTCTAAATGGCGTCCTTGAAGAAAAATTCTACATTCAACAACCATTAGGCTATGAGGTCAAAGGTCACGAAGATAAGGTGTTGAAGCTAAAGAAGGCTCTATACGGCCTAAAACAAGCACCAAGGGCATGGAACTGTAGAATCGACGTGGACGATTTGATTTTGTGTCTCTACGTGGACGATTTGATCTTCACCGGAAGCCGCCTGAGCATGTTTAATAAATTCAAGGAAGTAATGACGAAGGAATTCGAGATGACAGATTTTGGGCTCATGGCGTACTACCTTGGCATTGAAGTTAAGCAACAAAAAGATGGAATTTTCATCTCACAAGAAAGCTATGCTAAAGATATCCTGAAGAAGTTTAAGATGGAGAATTGTAGCCTTATAAGCACACTCATGGAGTTTGGAGTCAAAATGTCCAAACATGAAGAAGGCGAAAGTGTGGATCCGACATTATTCAAAAGTTTGGTAGGAAGTCTACGCTATCTAACTTGCATGATACCAGATATTCTTCATGCAGTTGGATTGGTTAGCCGCTACATGAAATCTCCAACAACTACTCATTTCAAAGCTGCAAAGAGAATCCTTCGCTATCTGAAAGGTACAATTGATTCTGGATTACTCTATTCCATTTCTAATAATTACAAACTTGTTGGGTATAGCGATAGTGATTGGGGTGGAGACATAGACAATCGAAGGAGTACAACTGGATTTGTATTCTTTATGGGAAATATTGCTTTCACGTGGATGTCAAAGAAACAACTGATTGTTACGTTGTCCACTTGTGAGACGGAATACGTTGCTGCTACTGATGAGGGAGAATAAAAGACAAGGGTTCAAATGCATAAGAATAAATGTATAAGGGCCAAAATGCATAAGAATAAATGTATAAGGGCCAAAAAGCATAATAATATTCCTCTATCACCTAATCCTCTATCAACAATTCTTCGCATAACAAAATCACCCTCGGACCATCTTTTAACTCTTCAGTGGCGCCGTCTGTGGGAAATGAGAATCGTTCCGACGATAATCACTTCCTAGAAATAATTCCTGTTCCGAGGAGAACGATGGAAGGCCAGGGGGACGATTTGATTGACCACTGCGAGGAAAACATGGAGGCGGATGACTTTCAGGACGACTTGGAGTCCGAAGGAGAAAGAGGTCGGCGAGTCGAGAATGCTTTCGATGACTCCGCCCTCTTGGCTCAGAGGAATGAACTGCTGTTGGAAATCGAAAGGTTAAAGGCGGAGAAAGAAGCCACCCAAAGAAATATTCGATCTGAGATAAGAAGACAGCCCGTCGAACAAAGGGAGGAACGGGATGTTAAAATCCGTCCCAGGAAAAGAGATGACAAATATCGGAGGCGGGAGCGACGGTCTCCAAGGAGGAGAGAAAAATACCGTTCGGACTCAGCCTTTTCGAGCGACTACTCGCGGTATAGTACTTCTGAATCATCTCCTCGAAGATACCACAGGAGGAAAAAGCGTGATCAGAGGCGAACTGGTGCCCGGAGGGGAAGGAGTTCGGAGAGGAAATCCTCGCGGGAGAAGAGTCGCCACAACCGAGTTGATGATCGCTCTCACGAGCAGGTGAAGGGCCCTCGGAATTCAGAATGGCAACAGCAATACACTTTGCCCTCCGAGGAGGGTTTGTACTTTTCAAACAATGATAATTTGAGGTCCAACATTTATCGTACAGGGCATAATTGGAGAGCCTCCCCTCTATCCTCGGAGATCTTAGTGGGGAATCTCCCAAAGCATTTTGACATTTCGAAGCTTGAAAAGTTCGACGGGACTCAGGATCCGGATAATCATATCGAGCAGTTTAAGAACTTCATGATAAACTTCGACGACGATGATAAGCTCCTGTGTAGAGCATTCTCTCAAACTTTCAAGGGGGTGGCGTCTAAATGGTACAACAGGCTACCTCAGGGCTCTATCAAGAACTTTGACATGTTTTGAAATATTTTTAGACAACACTTCGTGGGGAGCAAGAAGTTTCGGGCCAATGGAGACACCATAATATACTGTCGACAAAAAGTGGGGGAGAGCCTCAAAAACTATACCAATCGTTTTGTCAAAACCAAAACAGATATGGAATACTGTAAGGATTCGGTGGCGCTTGCAGCATTCAGGATGGGCTTGATCCCCGGGTTGTTGAAAGACACGGTGGCGGAAAGCCAAGTGATGACTTTCGGAGCATTGCTAGATCAAGTTGAGAAGAGAATCTTGGTGGAAGAAACCCAAGCCTCAGAGAAAGGTTCCGGAGAGCAATTGGACCATAATCAATTTCAAAGGACTGAGTCAAGCTCTCAGGGCCCTCGATCAACCGTTCAAGCTAAAAGCACGGGTCAATATCCTCCGAGGCAAAAATCAAACCCGCAGTATTATGGCAATCAATCAAACCACAATCAAGGGGGAAGATACATGTCAAACAAATGGACTCGGCCCGACTATTTTGCGGAGTTGACAGAAAATGTTACTGCGATATTTGATAAGGCTAAGTCTTCGGTCACGTTCAGGAAGCCTTTTCTCATACAAACACCGAGGGAAAGTAGGAGCGTCAACAAATATTGCAAGTATCACGAGGATTTGGGCCATGACACCAAGGATTGCATAGCTTTGAAGAAGGAGGTGCAAGCTCTCATTGAAAATGGAATGTTGTTGGAGTATGTCAAGAAACACTCCCAGAAAAATGCCGTGGTAAAAGCAATCTTGAAGAATACTGACACAGCCATGGTAATTTCCGAAGGGGTTGACAATTTTGACATCGAACAAGAGTATTTGGACCCAAAAGTCGGGAGGAACAATGTAAACCTGGTCGAAGAAGAAATTCTGAGGGGAAAGGTGGATAGTCTTTGTGCATTTTTTGAGTCTTTAGCAACTTTTGGCGGAGACACTATCGCAGGAAATTCGAACAGCTCTCGCAAAAGGCACATGGTGAATTTGACCACTCAGATCGAAGCTGGAGTCTCCGCACAAATGCATCGATCGCCTTCTCCTATTATTTGTTTTGATGATGATGATATGCGTAATATTGCAGGCCCTCATGAGGACGCTGTAGTGATCGCGGCGGGCATTGCCGGGGATCAGATTCAAAAAATCCTCATCGACACAGGAAGCTCTCCGAACATCTTGTTTATGAGCAATTACCGCCGCATTTCTGACCCACCGGTCATCCAAAGGTCTGACAGGACAATAGTGGGCTTCACCGGTGCCACAGCGGTTGTTGTGGGGGAGTTTCAATGCATGGTGGAGTTGGGTCGTGGACCATTCAAAAAAGAAGTGGAGGTACTCTTCATTGTGGTTGACGCACCCACCTCATATAATGCTATCCTGGGTCGCTCGTGGTTATCTCGGATGCATGGCGTCATCTCCACGGTGCATCAGTGTCTAAAGTATGTGATCGCGAACAATATTGGAACAGTCAGAAGTAGCAAGAAGATGGCACGAGAATGCTACCAAATCGCCCTGTCTTCCAAATGAGTTCGAGGGGGGCCCTCTGACTCAGCATAGCAATTAAAGGGGCCACCCCCCGAGGTCATCCCTTGTGATGATCCGAGGGAGGCCCCCGGATTTCAGGTCCCAGAGGAGGATTCTGCGACACACGAGTTCGCGGCTGGCAAAGTTCTGAAAATAGGGGTCCATCTCTCCCCCGAATTTAAAGGGAAGTTAATTTCTTTCTTATCTGATAAGCTCGATATGTTTGCTTGGTGTGCACAGGATGTCACTGGTGTGCCGACGGAGATTATATGTCACCAGCTTGCCTTGCGATCGGATGTCCGACCAATAGTCCAAAAAAGAAGGCCTGTCTCCCCGGAAAAGGCCTCAGCAATTTTGTTGGAGGTCGAACGACTTTTAAGTATTGGTCATATTCGCGAGTCGCATTATCCCTTATGGGCGTCAAATCCGGTGTTGGTGAGGAAGGAAAACGGCAAGTGGAGAATGTGTATCGACTTCACAGACTTGAACCGCGCTTGTCCTAAGGATCCTTTTCCTGTCCTACGCATTGATCAGTTAGTGGACTCGACCTCCGGAAATCGATTGCTATCTTTTATGGATGCTTACTCGGGGTACAATCAAATCCGATTGGCTGCTAACGATGAGGAGAGCACTTCTTTTATTACTGGGCGGGGTCTATACTGTTACAAGGTCATGCCGTTCGGGTTAAAAAACGCGGGGGCAACTTATCAGCGCCTGGTTAATAAAACTTTCGAGGAACAGATTGGGCGAAATATGGAAGCTTATATCGACGATATGTTGGTGAAGAGTGAGAAAGACGACGACCATTTTGCTGACCTCACAGAGACATTCCACAACTTGCGTAGAGTCAATCTCAAGCTCAATCCAGAAAAGTGTATTTTTGGAGTACGGTCAGGTAAATTCCTTGGCTACATGATCAGTGAAAAAGGAATTGAGGCGAACCCGGAGCATTTAAGAGCTTTGATCACCATGAGTCCTCCTCGAAACATTAAAGAGGTGCAAATCCTGACAGGACGATTGGCTGCTCTAAATCGATTCATTTCCCGCTCGTCGGACAAGTGTGCCCCGTTCTTTAAAGTGTTGCGGAATGCGAAGCAATTTTGTTGGACCGAAGAATGTTCGACGGCGTTTCGTCAAGTTCAGGAGTATCTAACTTCTCCGGAAGTTTTATCTAAACCCTTGGTGGGGGAGACGTTAATCGTTTACGTAGCGGTATCCGAGTGTGCTGTCAGTGCCGTTCTCCTCCGAGAAGCTGACTCCCTCCTAAGGCCAATTTATTATGTCAGCAAAAGTTTGCTGGACGCCGAAAAGCGGTATCTTACCTTGGAGAAGGTGGCTTTGGCGTTGGTGACAGCGGCGCGAAAGATGAGACCTTACTTTCAAGCCCATCCAATTGTGGTTCGAACAACGTTTCCCCTGAAGAGTCTACTACAACGACCAGACATTTCTGGCAGAATGACTAAGTGGTCCGTAGAGCTGGGAGACTTCGACATAACATTTGAGCCTCGCACGGCGATAAAGGCACAGGTTTTAGCAGATTTTCTGGTTGAATTCCACTCCGACAGGGACGAACAGGAGGTATCTGATATAGTTGCCGAGGAAGAATGGGTAATACGAACGGATGGGGGGTCGAACATCTCAGGCAGCGGGGCAGGTGTTCAGTTAATATCCCCGCAAGGGGTATCTATGTTCCAAGCCATCTGTTTCGGTTTCAAAGCTACTAATAATGAGGCTGAGTATGAAGCAGCTTTAGCCGGCCTACGCTTAGCTCAAATATGCGGGGCTCGACGGGTAAAATTGGTCAGTGATTCTCAGCTGGTAATAAATCAGGCTTCAAGGGAGTCTGAGGCGAGGAAGGAAACACTGGTACAATATTTGAAGTTGATGAAAGATTTGGCGTCGGGTTTTGAGGGCGTCAAGTTCGAACATGTCCGACGAGAATTGAATGTCGTCCCAGATTCTCTCGCTTCTGCTTCGCGGACAGAAGGTTATCCCTGGGTTTTGGTCCAGATATTCCCGTCGATCTCAATTAGTAAGGACAATGTGATGAACGTCTCGGAGGAAAATCATGCAATCACAGCTGATTGGAGAACAGTCCTCATTGATTTTTTGGCTCATGACGTTTTGCCCGCCGACAAATATGAAGCCAGAAAAGTTAGATTCAAGTCTCATGGTTACATTTTGCTGGGCGGGTCACTGTATAAGAAATCTCTGAGTCGGCCATTACTGAGGTGCTTGAATGGACCCGAGTCACAAATTATCCTCTCCGAGTTACACGACGGTGAAGGATCTGCTCATTGTGGATATAAAGCTTTGATACGCAGGGTATTCTTGGCAGGTTATTATTGGCCAACTATTTCGGCTGATGCAAAAGATCTGGTCAAACGTTGTGACATGTGCCAGCGATATGCTAATGTAATTCACAAACCAGGAGCATTGATGGAAAGCATCTCAGAGGCAGTTCCTTTTGAAAGATGGGGCATTGACTTGGTTGGACCTCTACCGATGGCCTCTGGGGGCAGACAGACGATAATTTTGGCCGTTGATTATTTTTCTAAGTGGGTGGAAGCTGAGCCACTCGCGGGAACGAAAGCCAAAGACGTGATCAAATTTGTTTTGTCTAACATCTGTTGTCGTTTTGGTGTACCATTACAGATTACAACGGACAATGGACCGCAGTTTGATAACAAAGAATTTCAGAGTTTTTGTGTGTCAAGGGGCATACGACAATGTTTCTCGGCACCATTTCACCCTCAGGAAAATGGCCAGGTGGAAGTAACTAATCGCACCATCCTCGACGGGTTGAGAAAGAACTTAGAAGGTAAGGCGGGGAAATGTCCCGACTATTTACAGGAGGTGTTGTGGGCATATCGAACGACCCCACGAACAGCCACCGATGTGTCCCCTTTTGCTTTAGTTTATGGAATGGATGTCGTGGTCCCTCCGGAGATCCTCTTCCCTTCCCATCGAATAGCAACTTATGACTCAGACACCAATGACGAGCATAAAGCATTGGCTTTAGACTTGGTGGAGGAAAAGAGGCAGCGGGCGCAGCTGACTTCCCTTCACTATCAAACTCTTATGAGGAGCCGATATGCATCCAAAGTCAACCATAGGGACTTTCAGGTGGGAGACAAGGTCCTATGGAAAAGTTTCCTACACACTAAGGACAAGAGTCTGGGGAAGCTGGGCCCTAATTGGGAAGGCCCTTATGAGGTCACCGAAAGGATTAAACCAGGCACATATCGGTTGAAAGATAGAGATGGACGATGTCTCCGATTACCTTGGAATATTGAGCATTTAAAGTTATACCTTGATTAGCTGAGCCGGGTGACATTGTATTTCTTTTCACTTTCTATGTATTCCTTGAAACAAATTTTGGTGAGGGCACACTCTTTCCTACCCTGTTAGGCACAGGAAGGTTTTAATGAGGTGTTTCGGTGATCCCATTAATACAAAGTTTCTTTGCCTTTAACTATTTTTTGAGTCACATTAACATGTGCCTCGAATTGTTGTCCCTCGCACTATTTTTTTTTTGAGTCACAGTAACATGTGCCTCGAATTGTTGTCCCTCGCACTATTTTTTGAGTCACAGTAACATGTGCCTCGAATTGTTGTCCCTCGCACGATTTTTTGAGTCACAGTAACATGTGCCTCGAATTGCTGTCCTTCGAATTATTTTCTGAGCCACAGTCAGATTAAAGTGTGCCACGAAGTTTTGGGACCTTCAAACTATTCTTCGGGTCACATTAAAGTGTGCCGCGATGTTTTGGGACATTCAAACTATTCTTCGGGTTACATTAAGGTGGGCCACGATGTTTTGGGACCTTCGAACTATCCTTCGGGTCACTTTAAGGTGTGCCTCGAAGCCACTCTCAGTTATGAATCATAACATTTTCTCCTTAAAATTATTTTCGGAGACCCTACAAATTTGTTCGAAGGCCTCATTGCAAGTATAAAACTTGCTAAAATTATTTAAGTATGAATTGTTCGCAGGCCAAGCGGATTCGCATTCGAAGGTCTCATTGCAAGTATAAAATTTGCTAAAATTATTTAAGTACGAATTGTTCGAAGGCCAAGCAGATTCGCATTCGAAGGCCTCATTACAAGTATAAAATTTGCTAAAATTATTTAAGTACGAATTGTTCGAAGGCCAAGCGGATTCGCATTCGAAGGCCTCATTGCAAGTATAAAACTTGCTAAAATTATTTAAGTATGAATTGTTCGAAGGCCAAGCGGATTGGCATTCGAAGGCCTCATTGCACGTATAAAACTTGCTAAATATATTTTAGTAAAAATTGTTCGAAGGCCAAGTAAGTTGGAATTCGAAGGCTTTATTGCAAGCATAACACTAGTTGTTCGAAGGCCAATATATTTGATAAAATTGCTGAATTTATCCGAGTACTCATTGTTCGAAGGGCTAATGACATCATAGTTCGAAGAAAAAAATTTCTAACTGATAATCATTATGAACTTGTTCCAGATACAATACATTGACAAGTTAAATATTCAGTGCTCTTACAAAGTTAAAGTAGCACAGCAAGCTACAACCATTACAAAAAGAGGCCCTTTTTAGACCATAGACAAAAAACTGCCTACAGCGCATTATTCAATCGGCATTTTTCGAGGTGTCACTCCCTTCACCCCCTGAATCTTCACTCTCGCTTACGACTATTTGAGGAGGGCGAAGTTCTGGGGGGACAAGCTTCCAAAAAGGCCCCAGGTCATATTCAGGGTGATCGGTGTATATCTGGGTCAATAAGTCGGCTCGAGTGGCAGCATCCCGAGCCTGGAATTTCTTCGAACATGTGGCTGCATAAGCATCCATAGCTTTATCCTTGGCCTCTTCGATTTCTACTGGGAAACCTTTGATCTTTCTCTCTAATTTATCGCACTCTCCAACTACTTTTCGAAGAGCCTCAGTACATTGCTCGAATCCATCGCAAGCCTTGCGATGCCCTGTTTTGTATTCAGATATCATCAGCTCTTGGGCATCAGTCTTTTTCTTGTATAAGTCCCTCTCTTTCTGGCAACAATGCTCTAGTATCGTCACATAATGCTCAGCGGCAGAAAGACGCTCGTACAAGGCATCAGCCTGGCCTTCGACCACTGCGTACTCCTTCGTGGCCTCCTCGAGCTGAGCGGCAGCAACTGATGCTTTGAACTTATAGTAATTTTTGCGCTTTTCTAGATGGCGCATCTTTTTTCCCTGGTTCACCGAAGTGTGTAATATTCTTCGAAGACTCATTGAGAACTCATCATCCAGGGGGACCTCGAAGGAGCTTGAAGGAGATCTTAAGGCTGCTGAGTCAAATTCGGAAAAGTTACCACAGGCAATGTCTGGATGGATGAGTAGTGGAGGGTTTGTTCGAGGAGCAGGGATAGGAGCTAGCGATGGGATGTTTTCCAGGGAAGCTGGGTGAGAAGCCTCAGTAAGAGGCGAATGCAAGGACTGGTAGGAAGCTTCCCTGGGTGACTGGCCACCCCTATTTTCAACATCATTTGCGATACTGTGGACTTCTCTTTCGAAATTAGTCTCTTCGTTATTATTAGGGGTTTCTCCCCCCTCGGATTGTTCTTCGATGGGCTCAAGAAGAATCCCTTTTCCCTTTAAGTCTTTTTTCTTGCCATCTTTCCTTGATGGGAGGATGGGAGCAGAGAGAGGAGCAATGGACTTTGATGGAACGATGATATTTGTTCGAAGGACCTCACTTGTTCGAGGGACCTCACCTGTTCGAGGAACTTCACTTGTTCGAGGGACTTCGCTTGTTCGAGGGGTTTTTGAATTTGATGTCCCTGGATTATCTGAGGAGGGAGGTTGTTGATTGTTAATCACTACCTTGGGATTCAGTGGTTGAACTGGTGCTACTTCCTCTTCTGAGGGTTCTTCCAAGTGACTTTGCGACCGAGAGCGTTTGGGTAGATAAATTGTCATATCCTGTTGGCTACACCGCTCTAATACCTCCCTCTCTGAAGGCGGCGTCATTAACCTACTCATGCTAAGGCGGTCGAGGGGATTCAGCCTCCATAATCGACTCCTCGCCAGATTGTCATCGGTAAAGCACTGCCGAAATCGATTATCCCATTTATCTTTTGCCCACAGGCGAAGATTGGTGAAAATGGTTGTAGCTCCCTCGACATACTCTATGTAGGGTTTGGATATGCCGGTCATAGCTGAAACAGAGTATAGAGGATAAGAATGTTTACCAACAGCATGCTGTTCGAAGACACATGTATCTTCGAGGGTGTATATTTTTTTTCGAAGGACTTATAAAGTTCGA
Organism: Limnanthes douglasii subsp. nivea; assembly: GCA_036936605.1. Classification (NCBI taxonomy): domain Eukaryota; kingdom Viridiplantae; phylum Streptophyta; class Magnoliopsida; order Brassicales; family Limnanthaceae; genus Limnanthes; species Limnanthes douglasii. Next base: position 2,224,168 of record JAUPFV010000001.1, read on the forward strand.
AGAAGAAATATACTTAGAAAAATGCAGATTCACAAGTTTTAAAATCAAGAGCGCATAGTGAGTCGAGGAGTGTCAAATTCGAGGAGTAAAAAGCAGAGCTAGTACTTACATTTCATGGTCCATTTCAAAGAAAGCTTATGCGGATTCGAAGGAGTGGCTTCTGATCCGGTCTCCCAGCAACCAGAGAAAAAAAGGAATTGTTGCCTCCATTTTTTGTCAGCCTCCAATAGGTCCTTCAATATTTTTTGCCCCCGATTGAATGTCAATGAGTAGAAAGGGAAGTAAGGGTTTCGAGCAAGACCAGCAAGACCAATGATTTGTTCCAGCGAAAATTGTTGGCCTGAGAGCCTTGAGGCCATTATGCAAGCCATTAATGTGAACCACATATTGGGCCCAACATGTGAGGGACAGGGATCTATCTTCGAGAGGTATTCAATAAAGAAGGGGTCTAAGGGATACCTTAGCCCCCAGTTCATGATTTCTGTGTAGACCACCACCTCATGGTCCCTCACAGATAAGGGTGTCTCTCCCTCGGAGGGGAACCTGATGTTGATATATTGAGGGATGCCCCATCGAGTCCTGAGCATTGTCTCTTCTGCCTTCGAAAAATACTTATACTTGATATTGGCAAGGGCCACCATGTGCTTATTCTCAATGCCCCTAATGTTATTCCCAGCAATATTGTCTAACTCCAAGGGCAAAGTAATATCCCCCTTAAGCTTTGGAGCAATCCGGCGAGCTTGTTCTTCGGATATTGCCGAAGAAGACGTACCACCATTCGCAGGGCCCGAGGAAGAGGTAATGGGCATCCACTGTCCGAGGAGATTGTTGAAAGGTTTCATAACTATGGGGTCTAACGTTTCTTCATGTCTAATACGCATATCTTCCTCGGTAATAAGCGTCCTTGAGGGGGAGAATTGAGTTCCGTGGATGGTCATGGATGGCGTAGAGGGCAGACTAGACACATCTGTTCCTTGTCTTCGAGGAGGACTGTCGGTATTAGGCGGCAAATCTTGCCTTCGAGGAGGACTGCCAGAGTTAAGATGATGGTCTTGTTTTCGAAGAGGACTAACTGAGTTTCAAGGAGGACTCCTCGAAGTCCTTCGAGGACTTGGAGATCTTTGGGGGAGGTTTTCAACATCAATTGGGGCAGCTGGTTCTCGAATCGTTAGAGAGGATTCCCTGGCCCGCTTTCGCTCATGAGAACCTAATCTGTCTCTATGGGATTTTTTCCTTTTCGAACCTGATGAATGCTTGTGTGATCTTTCTTTACCCATTTCTCTTGGAGGATTTGTTTCGCTGAGCAAGCTTTGACGAGCTACTTCACGAGGGATAATGGCGGTCGAATTGTTCGAAGGAGGCCAGGCACCAAAAAAGGTCGTAGTTGGTGGTGGGGGATGAGGCCTTACGTCTTCACCGGCAGCAACTCTCTCTTCGAACCGTTTACTAATCAATAACCACTCAGGAATTCGACGGGGCTTGTTCGCCAGCTTTATCTCTCTAGAAATAATTGAACAGAAGTTACATTAATGGAGGAAAAGGTTGGTATTTATAGAAGACTAGTGGGCTTTTTGGACAAATGAAGCCCGGGGACATTTTGATGTTGTTTGCTTAGGGGTACAATGGTCCACATAGGAGGACATTGTTCGGCCGCCTAACTATAGTAGAAGGTGAAGAGTTTTGTGTCAGAAATTGTCAGAAGAAGGGAAAGAGTTTTCTGACAACAATGTCAGAAGAATTGGTACCGTTTCTTCAGAAGTATGCTGACACCAGTGTTTGTACAGTGACATCATCAATCCTAGCAACTTTTTTCGCCTAAGTACATAATTATCCGTTGAACATCTGGCTTAAAAATTGCAAGGATTGAGGGGGCTACTCGGTATAATAGAAATTCGAAGGGATCGTTGCAGATAGTCGATGAGGTTTTCGAGTCATTCGAAGACAGAAATTCGAAGGGATTGTTGCAGATATTCGAGGAGGTTTTCGAGTCATTCGAAGACAGAAATTCGAAGGGATCTTTGCAGATATTCGAGGAGGTTTTTCAAGTCATTCGAGGAGATTTTCGGTGTCGAAGAGATTTCGTGGAGCGACCTTTCGAAGAAGAAATGATTTTGGCTTAACATGAGAATTCTTCAGTCTTAGCAAAACGATTTTTACTAAGACTGGGGGGCTACTGATGAGGGAGAATAGAAGACAAGGGTTAAAATGCATAAGAATAAATGTATAAGGGCCAAAATGCATAAGAATAAATGTATAAGGGCCAAAATGCATAAGAATAAATGTATAAGGGCCAAAATGCATAAGAATAAAGGTATAAGGGCCAAAATGTATGAATTGTAAAGATATAGCCGAAATAGGAAGAAACCAAATAACAGGGACCATGAGATGTAATTAAACCAAAATGAGGCGTGTGGGTTCCGCAATTGTACTATAAAAGGACCACACACGCTTCACAAATGATGATGAATGGTACGATACTTTCTCTCTCTATACTGTTTAGCACTTTCTCTCTCTAGATCTGATACTCAAATATTCCTTTATCACCTAATCCTCTATCAACAATTCTTCGCATAACAAAATCACCCTCGGACAATCTTTTAACTCTTCAGCTACTACATGTGTTAGTCATGCGATTTGGCTTAGAAATCTATTGAAGGAGATATGCCTAACACAGAATGAGCCAACTAAAGTGTATGTCGACAATAAGTGAGCCATTTCCTTAGCCAAGAATCCAGTATTCCATGATCGAAGCAAGCATATCGATGTTCGCTACCACTACATAAAAGAGTGTATTTCAAGAAAGGATGTGCAAGTAGAATATGTGAAGACACAAGATCAAGCTGCTGATATTTTCACCAAGCCACTGAAAAGCGAAGACTTCAAACGATTAAGGAAACTACTAGGGGTCACGGGATCAAGTTTAAGGGGGATCTTAGATGTTTAAGGGGGATCTTAGATGTTTACCTTGAGTGTAGACTTGAGATTGAGTGTTTAACTATCCATAAGATCTTAGATGGTGGATCCTTGTCTCCACTATGGTTCTATAAATAGTGGAGCTCTCCCACCATCTAGGGTATCACCAAACACACTAAGAAGTAAAGTTAGAGAGAAAGTTAGAGTGAGAGAAAAGAGAGATAAGAATGCTCTCTTGAGTATTAGAAAAATATTTTTCTCTTCTGGTGTGAGTTGTAAGAGTGTTTTGTAATACTTCTCCTTTTCTATCTATATCAAAGTTGTTTGTTTGTTTTAAAGTGAGTGTTGTTTTATATTTTCCGCCAACAAGATCTAAATATAACAAAATTACGTATCCAAAACTTAAGACAATATGAATTTATAAACATACATTATATATGACAAAATATATTCAGAAAGTTGAATAAATTTAATGTTCAAATAAAAATAAAAAACCCACCAATGATAACTCTATCACGTGTAATTTAAGTTATCGATATACTAACTCAAAATCCATTAAAAGATTACTCAATAGACCCAACCTAATTAGTCGCAATAGGCCCTGCTAGTTAAGGGTCGGTATATATAATCTTGTAGAGGACTGCCTCTTTAATAAACCCTAAACCCTAATTTCTACTTCTTCAGATCTCTTTATTCGCTTCAACAAACAAATGGCAACGACGAAAGTAAATTCTTTACCTTTTGAGATTATATGCGAGATCTTATATAGATTGTCTGTTGAATCTCTATTACGTTTCCGATGTGTATCCAAACTCTACCGAGAAACAATAGACGATCCGGTGTTCATAAGAATTCACGACGCTCGAGAGAGTCACACTCTATCATTCGGGCATAACGCTTCCTCTATATTTGCAATAGAAGAGAATGATGGTGAATCGGTGGGAGCAAGGACGGTGTCTCCTCTTACCTACGAAGGGTCTCAACTACTTTGTTGTTGTGAGGGCTTCTTTCTTCTTCGTCAAAATGGCCAAATTTGTTTATGTAATCCTTCGAGACGAGAATCTATAGTCGTGCCATCTGCTCCTGTAGATATAAAGAAAACAGCCTTCGGTTTCTTTATGTTAGGGTTTGATAGCAGAATGAAGGAGTACACTATTTCTTATGTTTTTAATGAGTATGGAAAAGATAGAGATGCTCTAGTTTACAGGTCCACAACTAAATCATGGAAAAAATCAACCATTAAATCTTCTCTTATGTCTATACCTCCTGGGCTTATTCGTGGTACTCTAGACCAGGAATATTGGAAGATAGTCGAACGTGCGAATAAAGATACAGTTACGTATCAAGCTATATATTATGCGAGTTCAAGAGAATTGCTCAAACATAGACGGGAGCCGGATATTATTAGATGCAAAGAAACATTCATATCTCTTAAACACTTCTAAGTTAGTTTACTCTTCATGTTTTGTTTTTTGTTTGGTTTTTTTAGGGATGGAATTTGGTTGCATAAATCAACAGGTGCACTCAACAAACTAACACCTTATCATTGCTCGTGATCGTTCCCGTTGTTTTTCCAACTAGTATAGGGATTGCCTTTCCTTCCTATTTATTTTCACTGTTTAGTGAGATTCATTCACGAATCAGGCTTGTAATAGACTTTTTTTCTTTTCAGCATTCTTATTCTTAACTTTGCATCTTTGGAACCCTCTGATCTTGCCCCTGCTACATTAAATTCTTATTCTTAACCTTGCGTGTGCCGACTCTCTGATCCTCCTGCTTGTGCTATATTAAAGTCTATTAAAGGAATGAGCACAGCACATAAACAACCCTTCCTACTGGTTTCAAAGACAAAAATAGTGAATGCATAGTACCAAAACCAAGCCTACGGCTCACCTCCTTTCATTCGGTAACAAAAATATTAGAGAGGTGAGTGTGGAGGAGTGAAGTCTGTCCATCTAGTGCTATATTAGCTCGATTCTCTCTATATATCAATCAGTAACTAGTTACAAATTTTAGCCCGGATCCAAAAATCTACCTTTAAATATACATGATACCTTTCAATAGAGGTTAGGCTATATCAAGACTTAGCCTGTATCTCGACCTGTTTTTGTTATATCAGAATCCTATTTTTATTTTTTACAATTTAAACCTTCCTATAGAACTATTTCTATGGAATTGTTTTGATCCGAAAACAAAGGCCAGAGCTGAAGAGTCCCCTAGAAGATCTTCACTGCAATATCGTAGAAATGAAGGGCTCACGAGGGAGAGATATCAAAGAATTAGAAAGACACGGAGCCAAGCATTCTACACCTGTCAGCAATCTTGAAGAGCCCAATACTTTGTATTCACAAACCATTAAGAAAGATTCAATATCAAATTCAGAGACAATAACATCTTCTTTTCCCGTATTTGACCAAATATCTTCTTCACTAAGCACTAGACAACTAAACTGTAAATTATTAGATCAATATGATTTGGATCACCCGCTGACACGAATTCTCATAAAACATTTTCGTGGATTCTTCCAAACCACATTGTCATCAAAATTGAGATAATTGTATCCGCAATCGAAACAAAACATAACGGTGACTTTCGAGTTATTGTCAAATCTATATATATATCAAAATAAATTAAAATAAATTAAAGCTAACTTACCCAAACAAAAAAAAGTTACCCACCATTTAATTCAACTTGTGTATATACCAATCCAAGCCCATTGCAGTAAAATAGACTATAATCTTATACCACTATTACTTATACCACTCCATCTTTTTAATGACCCTGCTATTACTTATACCACTCCATCTTTTTAATCCCTAACTCCACTTCTCTGCCAACTGCCAAGAGAGCAATGACGACAACGAAAGTGAAGGATTTACCTTTTGACATTATATACCAGATCCTGTATCGACTGCCCGTTAGATCGCTTCTGCGTTTCCGATGTGTATCCAAACTCTATCGAGAAACAATAGACGATCCGATATTCATCAGAGTCCATCACGCACGGGAGAGTCATACTCTATCATTCGGGTACACCGCTTCCCGTATATTTGAATTAGAAGCGAATGATGGTGAATTGGTGGGACCAAGGTGCAGAACTCCTCTTATCTACAAACGGTTTCAGTTTCTTCGTTCTTCTTCTTCAAGATGACCAGATTTGGTTGTGTAATCCTTCAACCCGAGAATCTATAGTTGTCGCATCTGTTCCCATAGCCATTGGTATAAGGAAAATGTGCTTTTGTTTTTTTCGGTTAAAGTTTGAGAGCACAATGAAAGAGTACTACATTGTTTATGGTTTTCAGAAATATGGAAAAACTTTCGATCGCCTAATTTACAGTTCGGAAAGAAAATCATGGAATAGGGTAGGACCTTTGAAACCTTCTTCTATACCTGGGCTTAATCCTGGCGGTGAGCATTGGAAGATAGTGGAAATTGTAGACCCCGAGGGTCAAGAGAAACTTGGTTATCAAGGTTTTTACTGTCCAGGAGAATGGTTAAAAAGAACACCGGCTTCAAAAATCATCGGATGCAAAGGAACACTCATCTCTCCCAAACACTTTTAAGTCACTTTACTTTTCATATCTCAGTCTTTTATTATTCTTGTTTGTTTTTTGTGTTGTTTTTCTGCTCCCCTTTATATACTATATTTATATATAAACTTTTGAGGGCATCCGGTGATTTCATGTTCATGTATACTTAGCTTAAGCTCAGTGTGGCATAAGAGACACATTTAGTACCTCTAGTAAGTTGTTGGCCTTCTGATAGATTAAATTTTTCATCAGCTACAATTTTGTAGCCAATTCTTAGAGCCAAAATTATTTTTGGCTTAAAAATTGCAAACCCTTTATTTGCCATTTAGGGTGTAGAATCTATGAAGTCAGATGGAAAGCTGTGTGTGCTACGTGACCGACGTAGTTATAGGAGCTTGTTAATCTCGTGTAAAATTAGCAGAATAAGGACAAACCGAAAATTTACAAATGGGTGTTCTCTTATATTTAGCGAGGCATTCTTCCTTTTTTTTTTCCTCTGTTTAGTGAGGATCACTGTCAAATCAGCTTCTTCTTATACTCTTTCATTTTCAGCATTCTTATCTTAACTTCCAACTCTAACCCTGTGATGCTGACTTGAGCATTGTGCGAGTGAGTACTAACATAATGATAACGTTTCTCTTCTCATACTGGCAAACAGTTTATTCAGAATTTCAAACTCTTAAGGTGGGGTTTGCATGGTGTAAGGCACATCAGATTCCAATGTAGCTGTTTGATAAGCCTAAATTATATGACAAGGTCTTTAAAAATTTAGAACAACTTTATTGTCCGATAGAACGGAGATAGGAAGCCTCTTAGAGGTAGTCGAGTTGGTTGAGTAAGGCGTGCTTGTAACCAAAGGTCATGAGTTCGAGTCCTTCTATATACTATATACTGAGGGTTTACCCTGTGCCACTCTTTGAGTAGCGGCTGCGGGTTCCCTCCGAAAAAAGAAAAAAGAAAAACAAAGATGGAAATTAGAATGTTGGTAGTATACTAGGTTCATATGATGTCTTTAATAAAATAATTTTTGCTTGGACCAATGTTTTCTTATCTGTTTATTTAGGGTTTTATAGTGTTTTCATATCTAGACTCTTATTTCAGTTGCTTTTAGTGAGAAATGTTTTACTTCTCATGGTTGAATGTTTACTGGATTTTTTAGAAACATCTTTTCTATCCTAGGTGGGATGCGAATTTTACTTCACCCTTGACATTTAAAAACGATGGATTTCATTATGTTTTTTTCTTTTCATTTTTGTACTTCCAACATTCCTATTGACACTCAAATCGTTTTTGCAACGCTCTTCACCATTTGACGTATTCCAGATTGAGATAAAGGAGTTGAATGACTTTGCTCGAGCTGCTTTTTGTGGGTATAAATCATTGAATCGGATGCAAATTCCAATATTTCAAACTGTGTGCTACACTAGTGAGATTATACTAGTGAATAGTCTATTCTCCAGGTTTAGTTACAGAGTATCCATACAGGAGCCGGCAAAACAAATATAGCTATGATTTTGATTCTGCATGATGTAAATTATTTTGGTCTATTTGGTTTCTCTATTTCTTCTGTTGAATTGCTTTTACTTTTTATGTACTTCATAGTTTGGGATTGAAAAAGAAATCAGTATTTTGTTAAAGGGTTTCATCTGAGTGAAATATTTTATGTTCGCTTTTATAGGTAGATATCATGTTTACATTATGTCCCAGACATTGGAACACTCGTCTCTCCTAAAAACTTTTAAGTCAGTTTAGTTTTCATAACTCAATCTTTTATTATTCTTGTTTGTTTTTTGTGTTGTTTTTCTGGTTATGGTACCAAATTAAATCTTATATCTCTAAGCTCGCCTTTATATTATTTATATATGAACTTTTGAGGGCATCCGGTGATTTCATGTTAATGTATACTTAGCTTAAACTCGGTGTGGCATGAAGGACACATTTTAGCACTTCTAGTAAGTATAAAGTCTGGCTTGTAACAGTGTTTGGTCACTGGACTATCAATTTTGGTCACAGAAAATTAGAAAGTCAGACTAACTTTATCAAAAATAATAGTTGATGGACTATCTGTCACATAAATTGATAGTCAACATATGCATGAGACTAACGTTATCTAAACCGGATAGTACAGGAGCTACCAGCGGGCTTTTGAAAGTCCATAAACTATTTGTCACCAAATTTATAGTCGAGAGACTAGTTACTATTCAAAGCCTATAAAAATTTTGGGACAGATGATGGATATGCCACTACAATAGTGGCAAGTTGTTGGCCTTCTGATAGATTAAAATTTACATCAACTATAATTTTTGTAGCCAATTCTTAAAGCCAAAATTATTTGGCTTTGAAACCGTTTTGCGATTTGGGGTGTAGAATCTATAAAGTAAAATGGAAAGTTGTGTGTTCTATGTGACTGTAGTCTTCCTTTTTTTCTCTCTGTTAATATCATTGTCAGATCAGGGTCTTCTTAGACTCTTTCATTTTCAGCACTCTTATTCTTAATTTTCAACTTCGACCGTGTGATCCTGACTTAAGCGTTGTGCAAGTGAGTACTAAGGTAATGTTTCATACTTCCCATATTTGCAACAGTTTATGCAGAATTTCAAACTCTTAAGGTGAATTTGGCATGGTGTAAGGCACATCAGATTCCCATGTAAAGCTGTTTGATAAGCCTAACCTGCTGCACATATTATGAACTAAATTATCTAACAAGGTCTTCAAAAATTCAGAACAACTTTATTGTCTGATAGAATGGAGATGGGAATTAGGATGCTGGTAGTACACTATGTTCATATGATCTCTTTGTAAAAGAATTTGTGTTTGGACCAATGTTATCTTATCTGTTTATTTAGGGTTTTATAGTGTCTTCGTATCTAGAATCTTATTTCAGTTGCTTTTAGTGAGAAATATTTTACTTCTGATAGTTGAATGTTTACTCGATTTATTAGAAACATATTTTCTATCCTAGGTGGGATGCAAATTTTACTTCACCCTTGACATTTAAAAACGATGGATTCGTTATATTTTTTTCTTTTGATTTTTGTACTTCCAACATCTTCCTATTAACACTCAAATCTTTTTTGCAACGCTCTTCACCATTTGACGTGTTGCAGATTGAGATAAAGGAGTTCAATGACTTTGCTCGAGCTGCTTTTCGTGGGTATAAGTCATTGAATCGAATTCAAATTATAATATTTAAAACTGTGTGCTACACTAATGAGAATATACTAGTGAAGAGTTGGGTATAAGTCATTGAATCGGATTTAAATTCCAATATTTAAAATTGTGTGTTACACTAATGAGAATATACTAGTGAAGAGTCTGTTCTCCAGGTTTAGTTATAGAGTATCCATACGGAATTAACTTGTCATGTCTGATCTGGATGTCCTTTCAGGTTTGTGCTCCCAGGAGCCGACAAAACAAATATAGCTATGATTGTGATTCTCCATGATGTAAATATGTTATTTTTTATGGAGAAAATAAAAAAATAGAGTTTTTATTTATTTATGAGGGAAATGAAAAATTTGATGGGGAAATAGCTTCACTCTTTCACCTATTAATATTTTAACAATATTAATAGTATTTTTTATTATAATTTCGATGTTTGCAACCAGTTGGACAATACCATACAAAACCGATGCTATAACGATCCTTTACGTATCTACAGAGACAAAAAAAAAGGAAAAATAAAACCATGGTACATAATCCATTAAAATTTTGAGGGAGCTTGAGATTTGTTTTGAACTAGACAGAAAATTTGATATTTTCATTCTAAGTCTATACTATTTATATCTACAACAAGATTCTGAGACAATAATCACATCAAAAGAGCTCATAACTACTTGAACCACTAAATTGAATAAATAGTAGGGTTGTGATCCACGGCCACCAAATCAACTTATTGAACTAAGATAAAATAGGTAAAACATAGGCTAAAAAACTTCGTTAGTCACCGAAGTTAGTCACTTGTTTCACAATTATCACTCAAGTTATATTTGTTTCAGAATTGCCACTCAAGTTATATTTTTTTACATTTATGGTCACTAGCGGTGACTGAAAATGAAAATAAAAGACCAACATTAGTGACCACCGGTGAAACAAAGTGACTGTTTTGATACAAAAGTTAAATAAGTGGCACTTTTGAAACAAGTGACCAACTCCAGTGACTAACCATGATTTTTAGCCGTAAAACATATATAATCATAGTTTTTGTAAAAAGAAGAGAAAATGGGTAAATCACTTATCCATTTAGATTTTTTGTGTTTTCTCCGTGAAGAGAAAATGGGTAAATCACTTTTATCCATTTAGATTTGTGTGTGTTTTCTTCGTAAAGTGGAGATAGTAAATAGAAGTATCTTCCGATTATGGTCGATTGAAGTGGCTAACTTGACGACGATGGGAGAGTTTGAAGATTATATGGACATCGAGAAAGATTGAGAAAAAGAAAAGAAGATTTGTTTTGGGGGGGGGGGAGCCAAATGTTTTTTATTTGAGACTAGGTTGTTATTGTTTTTTAGGGAAATGACACGAAATGTATCTATTCACAAACTATACTGTCATCTAATACCCAAACAATCATTTATGTTTATTTAACATATATTTCAACTAATTAACTCTCACTCAATACCTAATGTTTTTAATACCCTATACCAACTATATAAGCTTATTTTTTTTGTTAGAGGCTGTTTTTCCTCCTATTTGACCTTTTAAACATTTGAATTTATTTGCAGTCCCCTCTTTTTTTTATTCAGACCATATTATACCTTACAAAAAAAACCCAATTTTTCACGATTCAAGTGATTGAATTAGGTATATCGACGACTTTACCTATTGTGTATTAGTTCATCGAAGAAGAGGACAATCGCGAACCGTTTCAAAGCTTCATCAATGGTTTTTAAATTTCCAGTTGTTTCATCTGAATTTCTTGATTTTAAGTTGTTTCGTCATCGAAATTTCTTGATTTATAGGTGTTTCATATGAGCATCATTGGAGTTTTCTTTTTCCAGGTGTTTTTTCAGTCATGTGAGGATTTTCGTTTGAAGTAGAATGTATTACAATACGATTCATAAGTTTTTGTTGTCTGCTAAATTATAAATTGGTTGTATAAGGTGTTTGATTTACTTATTATAACTGTTTGGGGTGTGATAAAATATATATAATCGATATTAGAGTTTTCATACATGTGTTGTAGATGATGCAAGATTAGTTAAATAAGATGCGATATTAGGTAAAAAATATGCGACATTAACGCATTTATTCATGATGTATGTGCACACGACCATGCGAGTTTAGTTGAAGATGGGTTATGATGAACATGTGATTTTTGTATTGATTTATTGCGCGATATATTTGTTAACCGGCTATGAGAGTTGTGTTTATTAATAGACACGCGAGTTCCTAGTATACTCAACCGCGTGAGTTTAGTGTGGTTTTTAACCGCGCGAGTTTAGGGTTGTTAAACATACAATTTCTTATATAATAGTTCATTATCCTAATTGTTTCCTAATTGTTCAATGCAATGTAATATATGTCTAAACCATGAGTTTGTATTTTTGAACATGCTCACCAAAATGCACTTGTTCCTTTTATCGAGTTTGAGAACTTCCAAAGTATTCAAGAGTATATTGAAAGCAGAAGGGACGAGCTGGTCAAAGGTAACTATATTATTACATACTCCTGCAGTGATCACAATAATTGTTTGTTTATCTTGATGTGAAGCGTTTAAAAATATTTAGTTTTGTTATAGAACAACAAATCGTTGATAAGGTTGGTGGTGAAAATCGTAAACATCCTAACATAAGCTTGGGAGAACCATCGAATAATCAACTAACTAGTGGGGAGAGTATTATGGTCTATGGTTTTCTAAACAGTAAAACAAAATTTAATATTGGTTGGGTAGGTGTTGGCCAATTTTTTTATGAAGTTGTTGCAACTATAAGGTTATCTTTATGTCGATATGACGTAGAGCATAATTTTTTTCAAATACATGCATAATATAATATGTAAGATCACAACTTGTTGTAAAAACAAAGTCTCAATTGGATGTAAATGAAGACTTGTATACACCATTTGAGTCCAACACCGGCGTCATAATGATTAAGCATTCTTGAACGACATACTTGCAGCCCTGTTTTCTCCAAACAACATCGGAGATATTTGACATCATAATTGATTACGGATGAAATTTATGATTCTATTAGGACATGTCATTCAGTGAGAGTGAAAAGTATACAATCGTATGTTAAACAGGACTACGATTTAAACATCTATTACCGTCTCTCATGGAATACTTTAAAGAAGACAAAAATGGGAGTTTTTGGAGATAATTCTAATTATTTTATTTTAGTAAATGGATACTTCAAACGACTGAAGACTTGTGATATTAATACCGACTTGCACTTGGAATTCTTGATGGAAACATCTTCAAGCGAGTTTTTATAGCATTCGTTACATGTTATCAAGGTTTTCATTTATGTCTTCCGATGTTGTTTGTCGACAGAACCTCTTTTACCGGCAATCATAGGGGTGTATTGCTATCTGTCGTAGTAAAGGATCGTAATAACCATTAGTTTCATCATTTTTTATATATTGATGACCTAACAAGTTTAATTAAAATTCTATACGTTCATGCGATTCTAGTGATGTCGAGGATGAGAGTTGTGTTTTATCGGAAAACCTGCGAGTTTTTTGTCATATATTTGAACCCTGATACTTTTCATATAACAGACCATGCGAGTTTTTTGTATTTATTGACCATGATAGACATATATAAGATGTGTTTGACAACAATGCGAGTTGTGTTGTAAAATGGGCAATACGAGTTCTTTAATATAATAAGCATTCAAGTTTTTGTATATTTGAGCATAATAGACATACTAAAGCAGATTAATTATTTTATTTTGCAGTTATATTCCTTGTTGCATTTGGTATGGCTGGTAGTAAAGATGCTGACAATTGGCTCTTATTTTAGGAGTGTTTGAAATCTCATTTATTGAAGTGTCAAATCACATTTATTTCAGACCGTCATTTAGGTATCATTAATGTTGTTTTTGTATTTCCATATTGTTCAAAATTTGAAGCATGCTCTAGATCACACTAGCAGAGAGTTTGAAGCTAGGATGTTATGTTTGTTTAATCAATGTGCTTATGCTCACATGGTAAATATTTGTAATGAATATTCTTGTAATTTCTATGTGAAAGTGGTATGAGAATTAAAAAAATTCTTGAAAAATTACATATGGACAAGTATGCTCGTGAATTTGTTAAAGGGAAACGATATGACGATATGGCATCTACTCCAACTGAATTATTTAACGCATATATTAAAAAAATGTACAGTATACTCGTTGTTGAATTGGTTGACAAAATTAAAGTCTTACTTATGAGTCAAATTTCACGATGTTATCCAAAGGGGCTAAGCTGGAGTACTTATTTATTCATTCAATATGAACAAATTTTAAATAAAAATGTCACAAAATGTTGTACATGACTAGTGCGTAAGTCTTCTGCAGGCTTATTTATAGTTTTTTCAAGTCCTGTTAAAGTTGTTAATATGTTGGATTTGTGGTGCTTGATAACAAGACTGTATTCCATGTTCTCATGCTTTGATAATAATTCATTCGACTCAACAAGATCTTATGACGTTGATATAGCCATTCTTCACGGTCAGCAGTTACAGCTCAAGTTACTCTTTTAACATATTGTCTATAACCAATTTTGGAGAATGATCAAGCTCTACTAATTCATTAGAGCCGTAAATTCTGTTTCTAAACATTAAAAGACAAGGGTAGAATTTTTAATAAGAAGTGTATTTCATCTAAAGGAGAAATAACCACCAAAATATTGAGGTGTGACTGTTGTTCGAAACCAAATCATACCAAGAGAAGCTGTGAGGTTTCACTTTAAATTGCAATTTCTATACATTTTAAATATTTTAATTCTTCATTAGAATGCGCGATTTTTTTGTATATTGAACAATTATAGTATATTGAACAACTCACGCATCTAATAACGTGAGTTATATAACTATGCGAGATATGTGCATTTTACATCATACGATTTTAGTGATTGTTATACTTGGGAAAGTTCTTTCTAATCCAGTCGTGCGAGTTCTTTCGATATTTAACCATTCGAGTTCTTAGTTCATCAATACATCCTTGTGTTTATTACTATGCGAGATATGTATATTTCTAATCGCACACTTTAGTGAATTTTATACTTGTATGAGTTCTTTGTAATCCAATCGTGTGAGTTATGTTTGTAGTTAAACATTCGAGTTTTAAGTCCATCAGTAGATCCATGTGCCTATTATGGAAGATATGTGCATTTCCAACCGCACGCTTTTAGTGAATGTTATACTTGCGCGAGATGTATGAAATCTAATGGCGCGGGTTATTTTTATATATAATCGTTCGAGTGTTAATTTCATCATTAGATTCTTGTGTCTATAACTATGCAAGCTATGTGCTTTCACACCACGAAATTTTAGTGAATATTTTACTTTTGCAAGTTCTTTATAATCCCATCGCACAAGTTTTATATATATTAACCCATCATATTTACTATTAAGGTTGAGTTAAGATCATAAAAAATTTATATTAATTTTTTTTAATAAAAACAGATTACATTGCCCTAAAGTTGTCCAGACACGCAACCCTAACAAATAATACAACATATTATAGGGTTGGTAAGTTTACATTAAAATAAAAACATGCAAAATAATAATAATCAGCATAAGAAAAGTCTTCTTCCTGAGACTCTTCTTTATCGATCTCACCATGTGCCTTTTCTTCAGACTATAACTCCATCTCGTTATCTGTCTTGTCATATTCAAAATCTGTATCTGAGTTCGGTATATACTCGAATTCTTCATCATCCCACTTGTTTCTCTTTCTTTTGTATTTTGGAAGCTTATTCGGGTCAGACTCGTAACTTGAAAATGACCATGAATCCGCAAAGTCGTATTCATCGTGGAACGAGAATATGGACCCATCTCGCGAAGACTCCGAGGAAAACTTTGTCGTTGTCGTGTGTTTGTGGTCCAAGAATTGTTCGGTCTGGTCAGAAATGACATCATGCAAGAATGAGTACCATAAGAGTCATGTGAGGAAGGGCAATGAGCCATGGTATTTAAAGATGAAGAGTTCATGAATGTTTTGATTTTAAAATTTTATATATACTACTATCTGGGTACTCTTATTTATAGGCAGAATTCTAACTCAAATATTCCTCAAATCTAACTCAATCTCGATACTTATTTTGTAGTTATTTCTTTAATCATGATATAATATATACATTTATCAAATCAAACAATAAAATAGCCAATAAAAAATAATTATAAGCTAAGATACTTACATGATTAGAAAGCCTCTAATTGACATCTTATTTATTAATTACAATGCGTGCTCAGTGTAGAGACCAATTACCATCAAATTACAAAAACAAGATACACGCGTGATTTCTCTGCCATCATATGCGCGAATTGTTTTATATAAAGACCGTGCGGGATTCTTGTTAATATGAAACATGCAAGATTATTGTAACAATAATCAAACGTGCGATTTGTTTTATATAATGAACACGCGACATTCTTGGAAATATTTAACAAGTTATATACTTAATAATATTAACCTAAGAGACAACACATCTTACATAACCTCGCGAGTTGTTTCATATCATTAATCTGTCAAATTATTTACAAAATATGTCATATTATAGTCTTGGTCACATCAGAAAAATCTTCATCTACATAGCTACCACCGTTTGTTAGTGTTTATATCATTTAGGAGATAATAAAACATTTGAGCTCTACTAGTTGGAAACATATCTTCGCGGTAAGTTTTAGATACGAATCCTTTTTGGATAATGTTTTTGGTATATTCACAAACAAAAACACTACAATTGAGGTTGCATGGTTTTTGTTGTAGGATACCTCTTACATTTTTTACTTTATATCCCATCTTTACACCAAGTAAGTATCTTTTTCTCATAAAATATGCCAACTATTAAAAAGAGTTTAGAGAAGTTAACAGGTCAGACATGACAATGAGTATTTTTATAAAACTAATCACGTAATTTGTTTGAAATACTATAAAGGTGATTGCCTTTAAAAAGACTAACTGTGTAATTTATTTGAATATCTAACAGTTCTACGTGGTTGGAAATATTATCGTGCAAGTTGTTTGATAATACAAGAATGCGATGTGTTTGAAAAAAATTACTATGCATTTGCTTTGAAAAATACTTACCAGCGGCTTCGTAATTTTTCTTGTGTAGTCTGTTGTATTTTTACTGATAGGCATGAGTGGGTTATAGTTTGTTGTCATTCCGTTCTCCATATCAATAGCCATCAAGGACCCGTGTTTCATTGTATCATTGTTTATGTGGTACACTCGAAGGAACACACGATATGTGTTGTGCCTGATAGTTTCAAATACTTCGTCAACAAGTTTTGACAGAGGTCCCTTATCAGCCAGTGTTTTCTGTATTAACAAAAAAGATTACAAACAATTTTGTTATGATAATCCATAATTAATTTTAACCACAGTTATTGTTGCAATGGAAAAAGTTGGTATCGTGTTGTATTCAGAATTATAAGAATCTTTGAAACTTTGGAATGGTACTTTCCAATCGCCTTCTTTAAGCATCTTATAAATCCAAACGTCAATAATCTACCAAATGACAAGTTGGTGACGTATAATTAAAGATGAGTGATTAATAGACACACGAGTTCTTAGTATAAGTCATCATGCTCTACTAGGCCAATATTACCTTTACATCCATCGTTACTTAGCTACACTTTTATATTTTATCTTGAATTTTAAGTCTCGTTCTAGGTAGCGCCATCACTTCACTCACACTCACGTTAAGTCTGTAAGAGAACTCTGATAATGATAAGTACCATACTCCTAGATCTTCTTGTTCTTCCGCCCTTTGTATTTTAAGGGCTTTGTGGTATTCACTCACCTCGATGATCTACTTTGTTGTTGTACTCATTTTTCAATTAGGAAAATTAACTTATGCCTCTCGTGTCTGACTAATCAAATCACAATTAGGATACGCATTATCTACATCATGTAACATAGAAAATTGGTTGTCATATTATAATAACATGACCATATATATTCGTGTTTAATAATCTTAAGATCCACTTACAAGATCCTTAAATACTACCAATGATGTTGTCTTATCTACAACATTTTCAGCAATAGTACTCCTAAATTTCAAGCAAGTGTATCACCCGGATAGAATCCAATCTGCATTGCATGACAGCATTTGCCTCAATCTTATCAACTTTTTTAAAGGACTGTGTAGATTATATGAAAAAATCATCTAAGATTGATAATTCTAAACATATTGTTTCGTTCATCGTATCAGCTGATCGTGATGCTTGTCCTTGGGTGGATTGTTTCGTTCATCTAAAGCCTAGTTGTTGGTGTCCGGCTTCTTCTTTAGCAAGTTGTTGGACTTATGTTGTTGCTTGTGGCTAGGTTAGTAGTGCTGCCTTTGTGTAGAGTTGTGTTTCTTGTTTGGGTTAGGCTTCCTTTTTGGCTTGCGGTGGGAGTGATGGCGTTGCTTCGGTTTGGGTGAGTTGTTCACTCTTTATCAAGGCTGTATGTTGTTGTTCTGCTTGATGGTGTTGGGTTTGCTGTTGTTGGGCATCATTGTTAATATTGTTGTATTATTTGTTGTTGTCACTCATGTTTTTGTTGGACTTCTTCTTCTTTTCGGGGTTGTCCATGGGATACCTTATATGATGAAAATTAAATTCCTTATATAAGGACCGTGCGACCTCAGTACATTCTGAACCATGCGATTTCGATATATACTAAAGCATGCAATATAGGAATGCGATTACTTTGATAAGTTAAGCATACGATTTATTTTGTATTATAAGCATGCGATTTCTTTAGTATTAGACATATATTTTTTTTAAGTTGTATGCTACTCGAGTTATTTGATTTTCAAATCACTTGATTACTCTTTGAAACATTAGTCATACAAATTATCCTATGTATAAAAAAAATCAAGTATAACAAAATAACATATCCAAAACCTAAGACAATATGAATTACATTATGTGACAAAATATATTTAGAAAGTCGAATAAATTTAATATTAAAATAAAAATAAATAAAAACCACCAAAGATAACTCTATCACGATTAATTTAAGTTATCAATATACTAACTCAAAATCCATTAAAAGATCACTCAATAGACCCAACCTAATTAGTCATTAGTCGCAATAGGCCCTGCTAGTTAAGGGTCGGTATATATAATCTTGTAGAGGACTGCCTCTTTAATAAACCCTAAACCCTAATTTCTACTTCTTCAGATCTCTTTATTCGCTTCAACAAACAAATGGCAACGACGAAGGTAAATTCTTTACCTTTTGAGATTATATGCGAGATCTTATATAGATTGTCTGTTGAATCTCTATTACGTTTCCGATGTGTATCCAAACTCTACCGAGAAACAATAGACGATCCGGTGTTCATAAGAATTCACGACGCTCGAGAGAGTCGTACTCTATCATTCGGGCACAACGCTTCCTCTATATTTGAAATAGAAGAGAATGATGGTGAATTGGTGGGAGCAAGGACGGTGTCTCCTCTTATCTCCGAAGGGTCTCAACTACTTTGTTGTTGTGAGGGCTTCTTTCTTCTTCGTCAAAATGGCCAAATTTGTTTGTGTAATCCTTCGAGACGAGAATCTATAGTTGTGCCATCTGCTCCCGTAGATATAAAGAAAACAGCCTTCGGTTTCTTTATGTTAGGGTTTGATAGCAGAATGAAGGAGTACACTATTTCTTATGTTTTTAATGAGTATGGAAAAGATAGAGATGCTCTAGTTTACAGGTCCACAACTAAATCATGGAAAAAATCAACCATTAAATCTTCTCTTATGTCTATACCTCCTGGGCTTATTCGTGGTACTCTAGACCAGGAATATTGGAAGATAGTCGAACGTGCGAACAAAGATACAATTACGTATCAAGCTATATATTATGCGAGTTCAAGAGAATTGCTCAAACATAGACGGGAGCCGGATATTATTAGATGCAAAGAAACACTCATATCTCTTAAACACTTCTAAGTTAGTTTACTCTTCATGTTTTGTTTTTTGTTTGGTTTTTTTAGGGATGGAATTTGGTTGCATAAATCAATAGGTGCAAAGAAACTCAAGAAACTAACACCTTATGATTGCTGGTGATCGTTCCACGTTGTTTTTCCAACAAGTATAGGGATTGCCTTTCCTTTCTATTTGTCATTCACGAATCAGGCTTGTAATAGACTCTTTTCTTTTCAGCATTTTCTTGTGCTATATTAAAGTCTATTAAAGGAATGAGCATTGCACATAAACAACCCTTCCTACTGGTTTCAAAGACAAAAATAGTGAATGCATAGTACCAAAACCAAGCCTACTGCTCACCTCCTTTCATTCGGTAACAAAAATATTAGAGAGGTGAGTGTGGAGGAGTGAAGTCTGTCCATCTAGTGCTATATTAGCTCGATTCTCTTTAGATATCAATCAGTAACTAGTTACAAATTTTAGCCGGATCCAAAAATCTACCTTTAAATATATACATGATACCTTTCAATAGAGGTTAGGCTATATCAAGACTTAGCCTGTATCTCGACCTGTTTTTGTTATATCAGAATCCTATTTTTTATTTTTTGCAATTTAAACCTTCCTAAAACTACTTCTGCGGAATTGTTTTGAACCGAAAACAAAGGCCAGAGTTGCCTAGAAGATCTTCACTGCAATATCGTAGAAATAAAGGGCTCGCGAGAGAGAGATATCAAAGAATTAGAAAGACACGGAGCCAAGCATTCTACACCTGTCAGCAATCTTGAAGAGCCCAATACTTTGTATTCACAAACCATTAGGAAAGATTCAATATCAAATTCAGAGACAATAACATCTTCTTTTCTCGTATTTGACCAAATATCTTCTTCACTAAGCACCAGACAACTAAACTCTAAATTATTAGATCAATATGATTTGGATCACCCGCTGACACGAATTCTCATAAAACATTTTCGTGGATTCTTCCAAACCACATTGTCATCAAAATTGAGATGATGGTCAAATCTATATATATATATATATATATATATATATATATATATATATATATATCAAAATAAATTAAAATAAATTAAAGCTAACTTACACAAACAAAAAAAAGTTACCCACCATTTAATTCAACTTGTGTATATACCAATCCAAGCCCATTGCAAAATAGACTATAATCTAATGAGTAATGACCCTGCTATTACTTATACCACTCCCTCTTTTTAATCCCTAATTCAACTTCTCTGCCAACTGCCAAGAGAGCAATGACTACGACGAAAGTGAAGGATTTACCTTTCGACATTATATACCAGATCCTGTATCGACTGCCCGTTAGATCGCTTCTGCGTTTCCGATGTGTATCCAAACTCTATCGAGAAACAATAGACCATCCGATATTCATCAGAGTCCATCACGCACGGGAGAGTCATACTCTATCATTCGGGTACACCGCTTCCCGTATATTTGAATTAGAAGCGAATGATGGTGAATTGGTGGGACCAAGGTGCAGAACTCCTCTTATCTACAAACGGTTTCAGTTTCTTTGTTCTCGTGAGGGCTTCCTTCTTCTTCTTCAAGATGACCAGATTTGGTTGTGTAATCCTTCAACACGAGAATCTATAGTTGTCGCCTCTGTTCCCATAGCCATTGGTATAAGGAAAATGTGCTTTTGTTTTTTTCGGTTAAAGTTTGAGGGCACAATGAAAGAGTACTACATTGTTTATGGTTTTCAGAAATATGGAAAAACTTTCGATCGCCTAATTTACAGTTCGGAAAGAAAATCATGGAATAGGGTAGGACCTTTGAAACCTTCTTCTATACCTGGGCTTAATCCTGGCGGTGAGCATTGGAAGATAGTGGAAATTGTAGACCCCGAGGGTCAAGAGAAACTTGGTTATCAAGCTTTTTACTGTCCAGGAGAATGGTTAAAAAGAACACCGGCTTCAAAAATCATCGGATGCAAAGGAACACTCATCTCTCCCAAACACTTTTAAGTCACTCTACTTTTCATATATCAGTCTTTTATTATTCTTGTTTGTTTTTTGTGTTGTTTTTCTGCTCCCCTTTATATACTATATTTATATATAAACTTTTGAGGGCGTCCAGTGATTTCATGTTCATGTATACTTAGCTTAAACTCAGTGTGGCATAAGGGACACATTTAGTACCTCTAGTAAGTTGTTGGCCTTCTGATAGATTAAATTTTTCATCAGCTACAATTTTGTAGCCAATTCTTAGAGCCAAAATTATTTTTGGCTTAAAAATTGCAGACCCTTTATTTGCCATTTAGGGTGTAGAATCTATGAAGTCAGATGGAAAGTTGTGCGTTCTACGTGACCGGCGTAGTTATAGGAGCTTGTTAATCTCGTGTAAAATTAGCAGAATAAAGACAAACCGAAAATTTAAAAATGGGTGTTCCCTTATATTTAGAGAGGCATTCTTCCTTTTTTCTTTCCTCTGTTTAGTGAGGATCACTGTCAAATCACGTTCTTCTTAGACTCTTTCATTTTCAGCATTCTTATCTTAACTTCCAACTTCAACCCGATCTTGACTTGAGCACTGTGCGAATGAGTACTAAGATAATGATAATGTTTCTCTTCTCATACTGGCAAAAAGTTTATTCAGAATTTCAAACTCTAAAGGTGGGGTTTGCATGGTGTAAGGCACATCAAATTCCAATGTAGCTGTTTGATAAGCCTAAATTATATGACAAAGGTCTTTAAAAATTTAGAACAACTTTATTGTCTGATAGAACGGAGATAGGAAGCCTTCAAGAGGTAGTTGAGTTGGTTGCGTAAGGCGTGCTTGTAACCAAAGGTCATGAGTTCGAGTCCTTCTATATACTGAGGGTTTACTCTGTGCCACTCTTTGAGTAGCGGCTGCAGGTTCTCTCCGAAAAAAAAGAAAAACAGAGATGGAAATTAGGATGTTGGTAGTACACTAGGTTCATATGATGTCTTTATTAAAATAATTTTTGCTTGGACCAATGTTTTCTTATCTGTTTATTTAGGGTTTTATAGTGTTTTCATATCTAGACTCTTATTTCAGTTGCTTTTAGTGAGAAATGTTTTACTTCTAATGGTTGAGTGTTTACTGGATTTTTTAGAAACATCTTTTCTATCCTAGGTGGGATGCGAATTTTACTTCACCCTTGACATTTAAAAACGATGGATTTCATTATGTTTTTTTCTTTTCATTTTTGTACTTCCAACATTCCTATTGACACTCAAATCTTTTTTGCAACGCTCTTCACCATTTGACGTGTTGCAGATTGAGATAAAGGAGTTTAATGACTTTGCTCGAGCTGCTTTT
This sequence comes from Limnanthes douglasii subsp. nivea, assembly GCA_036936605.1. Taxonomy (NCBI): domain Eukaryota; kingdom Viridiplantae; phylum Streptophyta; class Magnoliopsida; order Brassicales; family Limnanthaceae; genus Limnanthes; species Limnanthes douglasii. The sequence continues at coordinate 2,246,995 of JAUPFV010000001.1, forward strand.
TGTGGGTATAAATCATTGATTCGGATGCAAATTCCAATATTTCAAACTGTGTGCTACACTAGTGAAATTATACAAGTGAATAGTCTATTCTCCAGGTTTGGTTACATAGTATCCATACAGGAGCCAGCAAAACAAATATAGCTATGATTTTGATTCTGCATGATGTAAATTATTTTGGTCTATTCGGTTTCTCTATTTCTTCTGTTGAATTGCTTTTACTTTTTATGTACTTCATAGTCCGGGATTGAAAAAGAAATCAGTCTTTTGTTAAAGGGTTTCATCTGAGTGAGATATTTTATGTTCGCTTTTATAGGTAGATATCATGTTTACATTATGTCCCAGACATTGGAACACTCGTCTCTCCCAAAAACATTTAAGTCAGTTTAGTTTTCATATCTCAATCTTTTATTATTCTTGTTTGTTTTTTTTGTGTTTTTTTTCTGGTTATGGTACCAAATTAAATCTTATATCTCTAAGCTCGCCTTTATATTATTTGTATATGAACTTTTGAGGGCATCCGGTGATTTAATGTTCATGTATACTTAGCTTAAACTCGGTGTGGCATGAAGGACACATTTTAGCACTTCTAGTAAGTATAAAGTCTGGTTTGTAACAGTTTTTGGTCACTGGACTATCAAATTTGGTCACAGAAAATTAGAAAGTCAGACTAACTTTATCGAAAATAATAGTTGATGGACTATCTGTCACATAAATTGATAGTCAACATATGCATGAGACTAACTTTATATAAACCGGATAGTACAGGGGCTACCAGCGGGATTTTGAAAGTCCATAAACTATTTGTCACCAAATTTATAGTCGAGAGACTAGTTACTATTCAAAGCCTATAAAGTTTTTGGGACAGATGATGGATATGCCACTACAATAGTGGCAAGTTGTTGGCCTTCTGATAGATTAAAATTTTCATCCACTATAATTTTTGTAGCCAATTCTTAAAGCCAAAATTATTTTGGCTTAGAAACCGTTTTGCGATTTGGGGTGTAGAATCTATAAAGTCAGATGGAAAGTTGTGTGTTCTATGTGACTGCGGTCTTCCTTTTTTTTCTCTGTTAATATCATTGTCATATCAGGGTCTTCTTAGACTCTTTCATTTTCAGCACTCTTATTCTTAATTTTCAACTTCGACCGTGTGATCCTAACTTAAGCGTTTTGCCAGTGAGTACCAAGGTAATGTTTCATACTTTCCATATTGGCAACAGTTTATGCAGAATTTCAAACTCTTAAGGTGGATTTGGCATGGTGTAAGGCACGTCAGATTCCCATGTAAAGCTGTTTGATAAGCCTAACCTGCTGCACATATTAGGAACTAAATTATCTGACAAGGTCTTCAAAAATTCAGAACAACTTTATTGTCTGATAGAACGGAGATGGGAATTAGGATGCTGGTAGTACACTAGGTTCATATGATCTCTTTGTAAAAGAATTTGTGTTTGGACCAATGTTATCTTATCTGTTTATGTAGGGTTTTATAATGTCTCCGTATCTGGAATCTTATTTCAGTTGCTTTTAGTGAGAAATATTTTACTTCTGATAGTTGAATGTTTACTCGATTTATTAGAAACATCTTTTCTATCCTCGGTGGGATGCGAATTTTACTTCACCCTTGACATTTAAAAATGATGGATTCGTAATGTTTTTTTCTTTTGATTTATGTACTTCCAACATCTTTCTATTAACACTCAAATCTTTTTTGCAACGCTCTTCACCATTTGACGTGTTTCAGATTGAGATAAAGGAGTTCAATGACTTTGCTCGAGCTGCTTTTCGTGGGTATAAATCATTGAATCGGATTCAAATTCCAATATTTAAAACTGTGTGCTACACTAATGAGAATATACTAGTGAAGAGTTGGGTATAAGTCATTGAATCGGATTCAAATTCCAATATTTAAAATTGTGTGTTACACTAATGAGAATATACTAGTGAAGAGTCTGTTCTCCAAGTTTAGTTATAGAGTATCCATACGGAAAATGGTAACTTGTCATGTCTGATCTGGATGTCCTTTCAGGTTTGTGCTCCCAGGAGCCGACAAAACAAATATAGCTATGATTGTGATTCTCCATGATGTAAATATGTTATTTTTTATGGAGAAAATAAAAAAAATAGAGTTTTTATTTATTTATGAGGGAAATGAAAAATTTGATGGGGAAATAGCTTCACCCTTTCACCTATAAATATTTTAACAATATTAATAGTATTTTTTATTATAATTTCGATGTTTGCAACCAGTTGGACAATACCATACAAAACCGATGCTATAACGATCCTTTACGTATCTACAGAGACAAAAAAAAGGAAAAATAAAACCATGGTACATAATCCATTAAAATTTTGAGGGAGCTTGAGATTTGTTTTGAACTAGACAGAAAATTTGATATTTTCATTCTAAGTCTATACTATTTATATCTACAACAAGATTCGGAGACAATAATCACATCAAAAGAGCTCATAACTACTTGAACCACTAAATTGAATAAATAGTAGGGTTGTTATCTACGGCCACCAAATCAACTTATTGAACTAAGATAAAATAGGTAAAACATAGGCTAAGAAACTTCGTTAGTCACCGAAGTTAGTCACTTGTTTCACAATTATCACTCAAGTTATATTTGTTTCAGAATTGCCACTCAAGTTATATTTTTTTTACATTTATGGTCACTAGCGGTGACTGAAAATGAAAATAAAAGACCAACATTAGTGACCACCGGTGAAACAAAGTGACTGTTTTGATACAAAAGTTAAATAAGTGGCACTTTTGAAACAAGTGACCAACTCCAGTGACTAACCATGATTTTTAGCCGTAAAACATATATAATCATAGTTTTTGTAAAAAGAAGAGAAAATGGGTAAATCACTTATCCATTTAGATTTTTTGTGTTTTCTCCGTGAAGAGAAAATGGGTAAATCACTTTTATCCATTTAGATTTTTGTGTGTTTTCTTCGTAAAGTGGAGATAGTAAATAGAAGTATCTTTCGATTATGGTCGATTGAAGCGGCTAACTTGACGACGATGGGAGAGTTTGAAGATTATATGGACATCGAGAAAGATTGAGAAAAAGAAAAAAAGATTTGTTTTGGGGGGAGCCAAATGTTTTTTATTTGAGACTAGGTTGTTATTGTTTTTTTAGGGAAATGACACGAAATGTATCTATTCACAAACTATACTGTCATCTAATACCCAAACAATCATTTATGTTTATTTAACATATATTTCAACTAATTAATTCTCACTCAATACCTAATATTTTTAATACCCTAAATACCCTATACCAACTATATAAGCTTATTTTTTTGTTAGAGGCTGTTTTTCCTCCTATTTGACCTTTTAAACATTTGAATTTATTTGCAATCCCCTCTTTTTTTATTCAGACCATATTATACCTTACAAAAAAACCCAATTTTTAACGATTCAGGTGATTGAATTAGGTATATCGACGACTTTACCTATTGTGTATTAGTTCATCGAAGAAGAGGACAATCGCGAACCGTTTCAAAGCTTCATCAATGGTTTTTAAATTTCCAATTGTTTCATCTGAATTTCTTGATTTTAAGTTGTTTCGTCATCAAAATTTCTTGATTTATAGGTGTTTCATATGAGCATCATTGGAGTTTTCTTTTTCCAGGTGTTTTTTCAGTCATGTGAGGATTTTCGTTCGAAGTAGAATGTATAACAGTACGATTCATAAGTTTTTGTTGTCTGCTAAATTATAAATTGGTTGTATAAGGTGTTTGATTTACTTATTATAACTGTTTGGGGTGTGATAAAATATATATAATCGATATTAGAGTTTTCATGCATGTGTTGTAGATGATGCAAGATTAGTTAAAGAAGATGCGATATTAGGTAAAACATATGCGACATTAACGCATTTATTCATGATGTATGTGCACACGACCATGCGAGTTTAGTTGAAGATGGGTTATGATGAACATGTGATTTCTGTATTGATTTATTGCGCGATATATTTGTTAACCGGCTATGAGAGTTGTGTTTATTAATAGACACACGAGTTCCTAGTATACTCAACCGCGTGAGTTTAGTGTGGTTTTTAACCGCGCGAGTTTAGGGTTGTTAAACATACAATTTCTTATATAATAGTTCATTATCCTAACTGTTTCCTAATTGTTCAATGCAGTGTAATATATGTCTAAACCATGAGTTTGTATATTTGAACATGCTCACCAAAATGCACTTGTTCCTTTTATCGAGTTTGAGAACTTCCAAAGTATTCAAGAGTATATTGAAAGCAGAAGGGACGAGCTGGTCAAAGGTAACTATATTATTACATACTCCTGCAGTGATCACAATAATTGTTTGTTTATCTTGATGTGAAGCGTTTAAAAATATTTAGTTTTGTTATAGAACAACAAATCGTTGATAAGGTTGGTGGTGAAAATCGTAAACATCCTAACATAAGCTTGGGAGAACCATCGAATAATCAACTAACTAGTGGGGAGAGTATTATGGTCTAGGGTTTTCTAATCAGTAACAAAAACTTTTTAATATTGGTTGGGTAGGTGTTGGCCAATTTTTTTATGTAGTTGTTGCAACTATAAGGTTATCTTTATGTCGATATGACTTTAGCAAGATTTTTCTTTCAAATACATGCATAATATAATATGTAAGATCACAACTTGTTGTAAAAACAAAGTCTCAATTGGATGTAAATGAAGACTTGTATACATCAGTTGAGTCCAACACCGGCGTCATAATGATTAAGCATTCTTGAACGACATACTTGCAGCCCTGTTTTCTCCAAACAACATCGGAGATATTTGACATCATAATTGATTACGGATGAAATTTATGATTCTATTAGGACATGTCATTCAGTGAGAGTGAAAAGTATACAATCGTATGTTAAACAGGACTACGGTTTAAACATCTATTACCGTCTCTCATGGAATACTTTAAAGAAGACAAAAATGGGAGTTTTTGGAGATAATTCTAGTTATTTTATTTTAGTAAATGGATACTTCAAACGACTGAAGACTCGTGATATTAATACCGACTTGCACTTGGAATTCTTGATGGAAACATCTTCAAGCGAGTTTTTATAGCATTTGTTTCATGTTATCAAGGTTTTCATTTATGTCTTCCGATGTTGTTTGTCGACAGAACCTCTTTTACCGGCAATCATAGGGGTGTATTGCTATCTGTCGTAGTAAAGGATCGTAATTACCATTAGTTTCATCATTTTTTATATATTGATGACCTAACAAGTTTAATTAAAATTCTATACGTTCATGCGATTCTAGTGATGTCGAGGATGAGAGTTGTGTTTTATCGGAAACCCTGCGAGTTTTTTGTCATATATTTGAACCCTGATACTTTTCATATAACAGACCATGCGAGTTCTTTGTATTTATTGACCATGATAGACATATATAAGATGTGTTTGACAACAATGCGAGTTGTGTTGTAAAATGGGCAATACGAGTTCTTTAATATAATAAGCATTCAAGTTTTTGTATATTTGAGCATAATAGACATACTAAAGCAGATTAATTATTTTATTTTACATTTATATTCCTTGTTGCATTTGGTATGGCTGGTAGTAAAGATGCTGACAATTGGCTCTTATTTTAGGAGTGTTTGAAATCTCATTTATTGAAGTGTCAAATCACATTTATTTCAGACCGTCATTTAGGTATCATTAATGTTGTTTTTGTATTTCCATATTGTTCAAAATTTGAAGCATGCTCTAGATCACACTAGCAGAGAGTTTGAAGCTAGGATGCTATGTTTGTTTAATCAATGTGCTTATGCTCACATGGTAAATATTTGTAATGAATATTCTTGTAATTTCTATGTGAAAGTGGTATGAGAATTAAAAAAATTCTTGAAAAATTACATATGGACAAGTATGCTCGTGAATTTGTTAAAGGGAAACGATATGACGATATGGCATCTACTCCAACTGAATTATTTAACGCATATATTAAAAAAAATGTGCAGTATACTCGTTGTTGAATTGGTTGACAAAATTAAAGTCTTACTTATGAGTCAAATTTCACGATGTTATCCAAAGGGGCTAAGCTGGAGTACTTATTTATTCATTCAATATGAACAAATGTTAAATAAAAACGTCACAAAATGTTGTACATGACTAGTGCGTAAGTCTTCTGCAGGCTTATTTATAGTTTTTTCAGGTCCTGTTAAAGTTGTTAATATGTTGGATTTGTGGTGCTTGATAACAAGACTGTATTCCATGTTCTCATGCTTTGATAATAATTCATTCGACTCAACAAGATCTTATGACGTTGATATAGCCATTCTTCACGGTCAGCAGTTACAGCTCAAGTTACTCTTTTAACATATTGGCTATAACCAATTTTGGAGAATGATCAAGCTCTACTAATTCATTAGAGCCGTAAATTCTGTTTCTAAACATGAGAAGACAATGGTAGAATTTTTAATAAGAAGTGTATTTCATCTAAAGGAGAAATAACAACCAAAATATTGAGGTGTGACTGTTGTTCGAAACCAAATCATACCAAGAGAAGCTGTGAGGTTTCACTTTAAATTGCAATTTCTATACATTTTAAATATTTTAATTCTTCATTAGAATGCGCGATTTTTTTGTATATTGAACAATTATAGTATATTGAACAACTCACGCATCTAATAACGTGAGTTATATAACTATGCGAGATATGTGCATTTTACATCATACGATTTTAGTGATTGTTATACTTAGGAAAGTTCTTTCTAATCAAGTCGCGCGAGTTCTTTCGATATTTAACCATTCGAGTTCTAAGTTCATCAATACATCCTTGTGTTTATTACTATGCGAGATATGTATATTTCTAATCGCACACTTTAGTGAATTTTATACTTGTATGAGTTCTTTGTAATCCAATCGTGTGAAATCTGTTTGTATTTAAACATTCGAGTTTTAAGTCCATCAGTAGATCCATGTGCCTATTATGGAAGATATGTGCATTTCCAACCGCACACTTTTAGTGAATGTTATACTTGCGCGAGATGTATGAAATCTAATGGCGCGGGTTATTTTTATATATAATCGTTCGAGTGTTAATTTCATCATTAGATTCTTGTGTCTATAACTATGCAAGCTATGTGCTTTCACACCACGAAATTTTAGTGAATATTTTACTTTTGCAAGTTCTTTATAATCCCATCGCACAAGTTTTATATATATTAACCCATCATATTTACTATTAAGGTTGAGTTAAGATCATAAAAAATTTATATTAATTTTTTTTAATAAAAACAGATTACATTGCCCTGAAGTTGTCCAAACACTCAACCCTAACAAATAATACAACATATTCTAGGGTTGGTAAGTTTACATTAAAATAAAAACATGCAAAATAATAATAATCAGCACAAGAAAAGTCTTCTTCCTGAGACTCTTCTTTATCGATCTCACCATGTGCCTTCTCTTCAGACTATAACTCCATCGCGTTATCTGTCTTGTTATATTCAAAATCTATATCTGAGTTCGGTATATACTCGAATTCTTCATCATCCCACTTGTTTCTCTTTCTTTTGTATTTTGGAAGCTTATTCGGGTCAGACTCGTAACTTGAAAATGACCATGAATCCGCAAAGTCGTATTCATCGTGGAACGAGAATATGGACCCATCTCGCGAAGACTCCGAGGAAAACTTTGTCGTTGTCGTGTGTTTGTGGTCCAAGAAGTGTTCGGTCTGGTCAGAAATGACATCATCCAAGAATGAGTACCATAAGAGTCATGTGAGGAAGGGCAATGAGCCATGGTATTTAAAGATGAAGAGTTCATGAATGTTTTGATTTTAAAATTTTATATATACTACTATCTGGGTACTCTTATTTATAGGCAGAATTCTAACTCAAATATTCCTCAAATCTAACTCAATCTCGATACTTATTTTGTAGTTATTGCTTTAATCATGATATAATATATACATTTATCAAATCAAACAATAAAATAGCCAATAAAAAATAATTATAAGCTAAAATACTTACATGATTAGAAAGCCTCTAATTGACATCTTATTTATTAATTACAATGCGTGCTCAGTGTAGAGACCAATTACCATCAAATTACAAAAACAAGATACACGCGTGATTTCTCTGCCATCAAATGCGCGAACTGTTTTATATAAAGACCGTGCAGGATTCTTGTTAATATGAAACATGCAAGATTATTGTAACAATAATCAAACGTGCGATTTTTTTTATATAATGAACACACGACATTCTTGGAAATATTTAACAAGTTATATACTTAATAATATTAACCTAAGAGACAACACATCTTACATAACCTCGCGAGTTGTTTCATTTCATTAATCTGTCAAATTATTTACAAAATATGTCATATTATAGTCTTGGTCACATCAGAAAAATCTTCATCTACATAGCTACCACCGTTTGTTAGTGTTTATATCATTTATGAGATAATAAAACATTTGAGCTCTACTAGTTGGAAACATATCTTCGCGGTAAGTTTTAGATACGAAGGCTTTTTGGATAATATTTTTGGCATATTCACAAACAAAAACACTACAATTGAGGTTGCATGGTTTTTGTTGTAGGATACCTCTTACATTTTTTACTTTATATCCCATCTTTACACCAAGTAAGTATCTTTTTCTCATAAAATATGCCAACTATTAAAAAGAGTTTAGAGAAGTTAACAGGTCAGACATGACAATGAGTATTTTTATAAAACTAATCACGCAATTTGTTTGAAATACTATAAAAGTGATTGCCTTTAAAAAGCTAACTGTGTAATTTATTTGAATATCTAACAGTTCTATGTGGTTGGAAATATTATCGTGCAAGTTGTTTGATAGTACAAGAATGCGATGTGTTTGAAAAAAATTACTATGCATTTGCTTTGAAAAATACTTACCAGCGGCTTCGTAATTTTTCTTGTGTAGTCTGTTGTATTTTTACTGATAGGCATGAGTGGGTTATAGTTTGTTGTCATTCCGTTCTCCATATCAATAGCCATCAAGTACCCGTGTTTCATTGTATCATTCTTTATGTGGTACACTCGAAGGAACACACGATATGTGTTGTGCCTGATAGTTTCAAATACTTCGTCAACAAGTTTTGACAGAGGTCCCTTATCAGCCAGTGTTTTCTGTATTAACAAAAAAGATTACAAACAATTTTGTTATGATAATCCATAATTAATTTTAACCACAGTTATTGTTGCAATGGAAAAAGTTGGTATCGTGTTGTATTCAGAATTGTAAGAATCTTTGAAACTTTGGAATGGTACTTTCCAATCGGCTTCTTTAAGCATCTTATAAATCCAAACGTCAATAATCTACCAAATGACAAGTTGGTGACGTATAATTAAAGATGAGTGATTAATAGACACACGAGTTCTTAGTATAAGTCATCATGCTCTACTAGGCCAATATTACCTTTACATCCATCCTTACTTAGCTACACTTTTATATTTTATCTTGAATTTTAAGTCTCGTTCTAGGTAGCGCCATCACTTGACTCACACTCACGTTAAGTCTGTAAGAGAACTCTGATAATGATAAATACCATACTCATAGATCTTCTTGTTCTTCCGCCCTTTGTATTTTAAGGGCTTTGTGGTATTCACTCACCTCGATGATCTACTTTGTTGTTGTACTCATTTTTCAATTAGGAAAATTAACTTATGCCTCTCGTGTCTGACTAATTAAATCCCAATTAGGATACGCATTATCTACATCATGTAACATAGAAAATTGGTTGTCATATTATAATAACATGGCGATATATATTCGTGTTTAATAATCTTAAGATCCACTTACAAGATCCTTAAATACTACCAATGATGTTGTCTTATCTACAACATTTTCAGCAATAGTACTCCTAAATTTCAAGCAAGTGTATCATCCGGATAGAATCCAATCTGCATTGCATGACAGCATTTGCCTCAATCTTATCAACTTTTTTTAAAAAAAGGACTGTGTAGATTATATGAAAAAATCATCTAAGATTGATAATTCTAAACATATTGTTTCGTTCATCGTATCAGCTGATCGTGATGCTTGTCCTTGGGTGGATTGTTTCGTTCATCTAAAGCCTAGTTGTTGGTGTCTGGCTTCTTTTTTAGCAAGTTGTTGGACTTATGTTGTTGCTTCTGGCTAGGTTAGTAGTGCTGCCTTTGTGTAGAGTTGTGTTTCTTGTTTGGGTTAGGCTTCCTTTTTGGCTTGCGGTGGGAGTGATGGCGTTGCTTCGGTTTGGGTGAGTTGTTCACTCTTTATCAAGGCTGGATGTTGTTGTTCTGCTTGATGGTGTTGGGTTTGCTGTTGTTGGGCATCTTCTTGTTGTTATTGTTAATATTGTTGTATTATTTGTTGTTGTCACTCATGTTCTTGTTGGGCTTCTTCTTCTTTTCGGGGTTGTCCATGGGATACCTTGTATGATGAAAATTAAATTCCTTATATAATGACCGTGCGACCTCAGTACATTCTGGACCATGCGATTTCGATATATACTAAAGCATGCAATATAGGAATGCGATTTCTTTGATAAGTTAAGCATAAGATTTCTTTTGTATTATAAGCATACGATTTCTTTAATATTCGACATATATTTTTTTGAATTGTATACTACTCGAGTTATTTGATTTTGAAATCGCTTGATTTCTTCAAAATGTCAATCAAACTCTTTGAAACATTAATCATACGAATTATTCTATGTATAAAAAATCCGAGTATAACAAAATAACATATCCAAAACCTAAGACAATATGAATTACATTATGTGACCAAATATATTCAGAAAGTCGAATAAATTTAATATTAAAATAAAAATAAATAAAAACCACCAAAGATAACTCTATCACATTTAATTCAAGTTAATCAATATAAAACTCAAAATCCATTAGAAGATTACTAAATAGACCCAACCTATTTAGTCGCAATAGGCCCTACTAGTTAAGGGTCGGTATATATAATCTTGGAGAGGTCTGCCTCTTTAATAAACCTTAAACCCTAATTTCGACTTCTCCGGATCTCTTCATTCGCTTCATCAAACAAAATGGCGACGACAAAGGTAAATTCTTTACCTTATGAGATTATATGCGAAATCTTATATAGATTGTCTGTTGAATCTCTATTACGTTTCCGATGTGTATCCAAACTCTATCGAGAAACAATAGACGATCCGGTGTTCATAAGAATTCACGACGCTCGAGAGAGTCACACTCTATCATTCGGGCACAACGCTTCCGGTCTATTTGAAATAGAAGAGAATGATGGTGAATCGGTGGGAGCAAGGACGGTGTCTCCTCTTACCTACGAAGGGTCTCAACTACTTTGTTGTTGTGAGGGCTTCTTTCTTCTTCGTCGAAATGGCCAAATTTGTTTGTGTAATCCTTCGAGACGAGAATCTATAGCGGTGCCATCTGCTCCCGTAGATATAAAGAAAACAGCCTTCGGTTTCTTTATGTTAGGGTTTGATAGCAGAATGAAGGAGTACAATATTTGTTATGTTTTTAATGAGTACGGAAAAGAGAGAGATGCTCTAGTTTACAGGTCCACAACTAAATCATGGAAAAAATCAACCATTAAATCTTCTCTTATGTCTATACCTCCTGGTCTTATTCGTGGTACTCTAGACCAGGAATATTGGAAGATAACCGACAGGGCGAACAAAGGTACAGTTAAGTATCAAGCTATATATTACGCGAGTTCAAGAGATTTGCTGAAACATAGACGGGAGCCGGATATTATTAGATGCAAAGAAACACTCATATCTCTTAAACACTTCTAAGTTAGTTTACTTTTCATGTTTTGTTTTTTTGTTTGGTTTTTTTAGGGATGGAATTTGGTTGCATGAATCAATCAGGCTTGTAATAGACTCTTTTCTACATTAAATTCTTATTCTTAACCTTGCGTGTGCCGACTCTCTGATCCTCCTGCTTGTGCTATATTAAAGTCTTTACAAGGAATGAGCACAGCACATAAACAACCCTTCCTACTGGTTTCAAAGACAAAAATAGTGAATGCATAGTACCAAAACCAAGCCTACTGCTCACCTCCTTTCATTCGGTAACAAAAATATTAGAGAGGTGAGTGTGGAGGAGTGAAGTCTGTCCATCTAGTGTGTTTCTGATGAGGGAGACCAGTGTGTTTTGGAGTAGTTAAGGTAAATTAGTATTTTTATATTTAGCTCGATTCTCTCTATATATCAATCAGTAACTAGTTACAAATTTTAGCCGGGATCCAAAAATCTACCTTTAAATATACATGATACCTTTCAATAGAGGCCAGGCTACATCAAGACTTAGCTTGTACCTCGACCTGTTTTTGTTATATCAAAATCCTGTTTCTGTTGAATGGTTTTGAACCAAAAACAAAGGCCAGAGCTGAAGAGTCCCATAGAAGATCTTCACTGCAATATCGTAGAAATGAAGGGCTCGGGAGGGAGAGATATCAAAGAATTAGAGAGACACGGAGCAAAGCATTCTACACCTGTCAGCATTCTTGAAGAGCCCAATACTTCAAATTCACAAACCACTAGGAAAGATTGAATATCAAGTTTAGAGACAATAACATCTCCTTTTCTCTTATTTTACAAAATATCTTCTTGACTAAGCAGTAGACAACTAGCTATAAATTATTAGATCAATATGATTTGGATGACCCGATGAGACGAATGCCCATAAGACATTCTCGTGGATTCCTCAAAACCACATTGTCACCGAACATTAGCTAGGTTGCGTTAAATTGTGTATAATCGAGCAAGAACAGTGTCCACATTGTCACCGAAATTGCGATGATCTTAGCAAAATCCTACATTAGGTTGGGTTAAGAACAGTGTCCACGATTTTGTGTTAAATTTCAAAGGCAGCAGGCGTGATTTTGGTAACATCTCGCAATGTGGGTGCGCTGGTTTGTATAACGTGCACGCATCATACCGTACGAAAGACACATAATCTTCCATGTTCCAACTAAAATCGTCGTGAAGGCCGCAAGCGATTTTTGTAACAGCGCGCAATGTGGATGCGCTGGTTTGTATAACCAGCGTGCATCTGCAAAAAACACACTCGTCTAAATATAAATTGAAATATATCTCGTTTGTGTCTCTAGATGGTCAGGTTCGTTCTCTTTTGACATATAATCTTCTAATGCAACTAAAATCGTTGTTTAAATAATTTAAATCTATAGTGATTGTATCTATTTAAATAAAAATTATTTTATTTTTAGGTTAATGTTATTTAGTTATATAAATATTGAGTACATTTAAATTTGAGTTGTCAAGGTCAATTTAGTTTTTTCATAATCTAAAAGTATTTTAGATAATTCAAATTTTTGAAAATATAAATTTGAATGGAGATTTTTTATCCAACAAAACCGGATCCTCATTTAGCCTAATTCTTCCGTAAATTTAAATTGAATAAAATTAAATGTGCATTATTAAATGGGCATGTTGATCAAAACCCTGGTAGATTATGATCCGTTTTTGTTATATAGATTTAGGTTTGATATAAAACTTTTAGCGGATTTAAACATTTATAAACAAAAATAATTTTTAAACAATCTGATTTAAAAGAAATTTAAATAAATTTTTTGATAAGTTTTGATCCAACAAAACTGGATTTTTGATATAACATGGCCTTTAATTAACCAAAAATTGTTTGATTACATTGTGTAACACTAGTCATAAATTAAATAAGACACTAGGATATGGGCAGAATGTTTTATTTTGTATATACAGGCCCAGCCCATTTAATAACGTAGGTATATACCCATCGTCTTTCGTCCTAACCACTAGCCTTCTTCGATTCGCTTTGACAAACCATGAAGATGAAGGATGTACCTTCTGATATCATACACGAGATCTTATACAGATTACCGGTTCAATATATTTTGCGTTGCCGATCTGTATCCAAACTCTACCGCCGAATAATCGACGATCCCGAATTCATAAAAACTCATCAGGCTCGAGGAACTCCTACTCTATCCCTCGGCTACTGCCACTCCCTCATCTTTCAATTAGAAGAGAATGACACCGACGGTGATGTCCGGAGACCAATGACGATGGCGGCGTCTCCACTTATCAAGGATCTATTTCGAGTTCTTGGTGCTGCCCAAGGCTGTCTTCTTCTTATGCTTGGAGATCGCAAAGTTCGTTTGTGGAATCCTTCAAGGCGAGAATCTATCGAGTTGGCATCTGTTTCGAGAGTTCTGAAAGAAACATGGTTCTTCGGGTTGGGGTTGGGGTTAGGGTTAGGGTTTGATATCACCATGAATGAATACAAGGTTGTATATATTTATCAGCAATTTCCAGAAGACAAGACTGTTCTAATTTACAGTTCCAAAACAAAATCATGGAGAAAGTCAACCAATAGTCTTCCTCCTCTATATGGGAAAGAGACAGCTCGCGATTTTCCCCGTCTACTTGAGAGAGTTAGTGATAATCATAGAAATGCGACGAATGGTCTGTTTTTGAATGGATCAATCCATTGGCTTTACTTTTCTTCTCGGAGGTCTGTCGGTCTGGTTTCGTTTGATATGAAGACCGAAGAGGTTTCTTTTGTTGCGCTTGATTTTCTTAAGTCCGTCCGCGGGGAGCCTAAGTTAGCTGAGCTTGGCGGATATTTGGCTATTGGGTTATGGTTCCTGATTAGGGGTTATGGTTATAAACGTTTGGAGAAGGTTTGGGTACTTATGGAGGGTAAATGGAAAATAATTGATATTGAAAACAAGGATGAGTATCAAGCCTATTATTATGTGAACAATGAAGGATCCAAGTGTAGAATAGATGATGTCTTTAGATGCAAGCAGACACTCTTGTCTCTTAAGGACTTTTAAGTGAGTTTGGTTTAGATTAGATATGTTTTCCTTTTGTCTTTCTCCTATTTGAATTTGATTCTCATTGCAGGAATCCTTAACCAAGGTGGTTTGAATACTTTGAACAACTATTTCGGAAAATTGTGTCATTTGGTTTGGTTCTTACACCCTTAGAGAGGCTCTAGTGGTTTCAGTTTAGCATGTCAAGTAGCTATAAAGTGTTGCGGAGCAGAGGAAGTATATATACAGTTGCAATGGTGGCAACTTGATTAAAATTTTCTTCGGCTACAACTCTTAGAGGCAAGTTCCTAAATTGAAAATCTCGACTGGGCTGGTCCTATTTCAGATGATTAGTCACAAGAATCAAAAGATTTGGTATTGTGTCAAATTTAATGTTTATAGGGTCACAAAAGTGGTATGAAATAAAACACATAACTATATTTATTCATAGATAGATATCCTTTTACAAGTTTATTTTGTGGATCATTGAAAACAGTTTAAGAATTCGATAAATCTTCGGTAGTTATAAGTTTTTCTTGACAATGTATACAGCTGAGGGAGATGTAGGAACTCTACCGCATGAGAAGGAAAAGTCCAAACCAATCTGGCAATCTTAAACATAGTTTAAATGATCATAGTAAAGGTTAATTCACTTCGATATAACTTAAAAATTAAAAGACCCTGTCTTAGCTGTGGTGGAGTTTCAACGCCGCAGCCTCCATCCTCCGCCCTCAAAGGTCTCCCCTTTCTCGTAGTTTTCGTTGCAACATTGTTGTTGTTCTTTCGCTGCTGTCTGACTTCAACGTCTCATCACCTTGAATTTGCGTCCAGGCGAATTTGACCCTGTATTTGCCTATCATTCTTGGGAACTCTATTGTTTCCAGTTTTGGTTTCGGGCACTTGATTGATGTTCTGAAGTTTGATTAGGTTGTTGGTAGGGTAGTTAGGTTAATTTCGATTTTCCTTTTTTGCGTTTGGTTTGGTTGCTTCCAACCTTTGCACTATTTGGAATTGTTTTCTTTAGTTGGTGTGTACCCTTGAAGATGCCTTGTTTCGATATTTTTTGGTTGCGGATTAGTCCTTGTTTGGTTATAGTGATCGTGGGCTTATGGTCCTTGTTAATTCGACCTTGCTTCATTTGGCCTTACTGTGGTTATCAGGTCGTAGTCTAATTCGACCTTACTTCGTTTGGCCTGACTGTGGTCTTCAGGTTATAGTAATGTCTGCAATTAGGCTTAACATTCTTTGGTCTCTGACCTTTTTTGTGTTATGTTTGGGCCGCTGTTGTTCACAGCGGCTTCAAAAACGTCTCTTTTACCCTCTAGACGTTTGTTTTGGGTTTGTTGGAGGTTTCATTTGTCTGCTCATATTGTTGTGATCTCAAGTTTTCCAGCAACTTCGTATTCTTTACACCGTTGTAATCGTTGTACCTCTTTCGGGTTGTATTTAGGTCTCTAGATGTTATCCGGCTGTAGTTAGATGTCTAGACGATTATTCGGCAATTGTTAGGTCCTTCCGGAGTATGTTTCATTTGCAATACTTAAGTTAGATGTCTAGACGATTATTCGGCAATGGTTAGGTCCTTCCGGAGTATGTTTCATTTACAATACTTCCGGAGTATGTTTCATTACATTATAATTTTATTAACTGTATTATTTTTCAAAACAAAAAAGAATATAACTTAAAAAATATTATTCATACTCGCACATCCTCAATCACGTCAAACTGGAAAAATAAAATAAACCATTCCCTTTCCCAAAAAATAAATATTGTTTTTATCGAAATTTAACGATGAAGGATAACATTGTTGGCTGAAAGTAGGCCACAATATTCACTTAAAACAATCAAACAAACAATTTTTATAATTTTTGAAAGAAAAAAAATCTTATAATTTATTTATCTTTTTTTCACTTAATTTTTTCTCTTTGTCTTTTTTTTTGTGTTCTCGTGGTGGTTTAAATGGTGGGAAGACTCCATTGTTTATAGAACCATAGTGGAAATAAAGAGCCCCAAAGGGTAGCCGAGTTGGTTGAGTATGATATGCTTGTGACCAAAGGTCATGAGTTCGAGTCCCTTTGCATACGCTTTCTCGGCTAAGTCTGTCACTTTGTGTGGTTTACCTTCTCGCGTTGGTTTGCATTTTATCACGTCAGTGCATGAGGGTTTACCCTGTGTGCACTTATTGCACTTTGAGTAAAGGCTGCGGGTTCCCTCCGAGAAAAAAAAATAGTGGAAATAACATAAAAAGCTTATGGATAAATAAAAACTCAACCTGAGGACCACACTGAAGGTAAAAGAGTTTTTTTGCACTCATTCCAAAGATGGTTTTACACAACCTCCACTAAAAAATAAATTAATATTTAATTGTTTCAAAAATATGCTTTTGATGGGCTTTATTAAGTGGGTTGAAAATTTTAATTGGATCAAGTTTATGATCCAGCACTCCCTTTTAAACTTGTTCTCGTGGCCCACAGTAGTTTCTTTAATCGATTGAAGTCTTTGTTTTTCAGTGGCTTGGTGAAAATATCGACAACTTGATCTTGCGTTTTCACATATTCAACTTGCACATCCTTTCTTGAAATATACTTCCTTATATATTGGTAGCAAACATCGATATGCTTGCTTCAAGCATGAAATACTGGATTATTAGCTAAGGCGATGGCTGACTTATTATCGACATACACCTTGGTTGGTTCATTTTGTGTTAGGTCTATCTCCTTCAGTAGATTTCTAAGCCAAGTTTTATAACTAACACATGTAGTAGCAGCAACATATTCTGCATCATAAATGGACCACATGACAATCAGTTTCTTTTTTAACATCCATGTAAAAATAATATTTTCCATGCAAAATACAAATCCAGCAGTACTCCTTTGTTTATTTTTATCGTTATATCCAACAATCTTGTAATCATCAGAAATTGGATGTAGTAACCCAAAATCAACTGTACCTTTAAGATAGCGAATGATTCTCTTTGAAGCCTTGAAATGAGTCGTTGTTAGAGATTTCATGTAGCAACCAATTAATCCAAGTGCATAAAGAATATATGGTCTTGGTGAAGTTAGATATCATAGACTTCCTACCAAACTTTTGCATTCTTCATGTTAAGATATTTTGACTCCGAACTCCATGGATGTGCTTATCAGGTTACAGTTCTTCATCTTAAACTTCTTAAGGATATCTTTTTCATAGCTCTCTTGTAAGATAAAATTCCATCTTTTTGCTGCTTAACTTCAATGTCAAGGTAGTATGTAATGAGCCCCAAGTCTGTCATCTCGAATTCCTTCGTCATCACTTCCTTGAATTTATTGAAAATGCTTGGGTTGCTTCCGAAAAAGATCAAATCTTCGACGTGGAGGCACAAAATCAAATATTTTCATATTTGATCTCGGTATATAAAGTGTGCTCATATGGACATTTGTTGAAGCCATTCTCCCAAAAATACGTGTCGATTATATTGTTTTTTGTCCTTGGTGCTTGTTTTAGCCGGTAAAGAGCCTTCTTTAGCTTTAGCACCTTATCTTCGTGACCTTTGACTTCATAGCTTAATGGTTGTTAAATGTACAATTCTTCTTCAAGGGCACCATTTAGAAATGCTGACTTTACATCCATTTGTTGTATCTTTCACTTGTTTTAAGCTGCCAAAGAAATTATTAGTCTAATAGTTTCCAATTGGGCAACGAGGGCGAATACCTCATCATAATTAATTTCCTCTTTTCGACTATAGCTTTTTGCAACAAGACTCGCTTTGTGTTTTTCAGTATCCCCCTTAGCATTCATTTATGTTTTGTATAACCATCTAACGTCTATTGTCTTTCACCCTTTGGGAAGTGAGGTTAATTCCCATGTGTCATTCTTCTTGATGGCTCTAATTTATTCGTCCATCGCGTCTATCCATTGTTTCTCTTGTGTAGCTTCTTAAAATGTCATTGGTTCACAATCAACAAAGAGACAAAAGAGTGTAAGGTTATCCATTAATTCGGTTACCTCATAAAGATCACTAAGGCTTCTTATACGTTTCGCAGCTCTCTCACTTTGACTACCATTTGACGGTGATGAAGGCAATGAGTCTCCATGATTAGTTGATATTGGTGAAGCATGTTGGTTGTGACATCTTCTAATTTCTCATTCGGAGTCTGCTCAGCTTCTTCAATTTTGGAAAGAAATAAACTCATTTGTATGAAACCCAAATTCACACTGGTCTTCTTTATTAACTATTATGTCTCGGCTTATCACAACCTTCTTATTGTTTGGGTTGTATATCTCGTAGACTTTGGAACTTGAGTTGTAACCGATGAAGATAAAACTTTTGCATTTATCATCCAGATTGGTTCGTTGCTCGTCTTGTATATGGATATGAGCTACGCTTCCAAATACTCTTAGGTGAGAAATTATGGGTTTTCTTCAACTTGCGCTTCTTATAATGTCTTCCTCCAAACACTTTTTGTTGGATATCAGTTGGACAAGTAGATCGCGCATGCGATTGCTGCCCAAAAATCCTTAGGCAGTTTCTTTCTTTTGAGCATGCTTCGTGTCGTATCAAAGATTGTTCTGTTCTTCCATTCTATCACACCGTTTTGTTGAGGAGATCTAGGAATTATCAAGCGACGAAGAATTCCATGTGTTTCACCAAACTCTTGGAAATTATTGGATGTAAACTACCCTCGTGAGTCAGATCTCATGGCTTTAATCTTATATATGCTCTTCTTTTCCACAACTGCTTTGAGATTCTTAAATATTCCAAAGACTTTGGATTTCTATTTCAAGAAATATACCCATGTTTTTCTTGAAAAATCATCAATGAAGAGAATGAAGTGGTTACTTTTACCTGGAGATCTCGGCTTGATTGGACCACACACATCGGTATAAATAAGCTCGAGAGGTTTCTTAACTCTTGATTCTGACTCCTTTGGAAAGTTTTTTCTATATTGCTTCCCAAGTAAACATCCTTCACGTAGTTGGTCAGGATGATTGATACACGCTCACCATTTCCTTCTTAGACAATAATTTTAAACTTGTTAAGTTTAGATGCCCAAATCGAACATTCCATAGCCACGATGAATCTTTGTAACAAGCTTTAAGATATTTTGTAACATCATTTCGAATATTCAAAGGAAACGTTTCTTTTTACATTTGAAATTTAGCAATTAAATCTCCTTTGTCGTTTCTCATAAAAATATATAATTTATCATGTGAATATCATAGCCATTTTGTAGAAGTTGTCCCAGCTCAATATGTTGATTTTCATGCTAGTTACGTAATAGACATTTAAAATTATTTGTTGACTACCATCTTTTGCAAAAAGAAGGATGTTACATTTTCCTTTCACCCGTCTTTTGGTATCATCTCCAAAAGAGACATTTCCACTCATTGCTTTATTGAACTCTACAAATATGCTTTGTTTCCCACACAAATGGTCGCTATCGGTGTAAAGATACCAAGTGTTCACTTGAACTTCATTAGTGTTTTTGTATGTGAATAGCAACATATTTTTTTCTTCCGTCTTCTTCTCTACATAGTTGGCCCTCTCCGCAACTCTATTGTTGGGACCTCTGCATTCTGAAGCATAATGTCCAAATCTTTTACATTTATAGCATTGGATTTGAGATTTATCATACCTCGAATTCAGATTTATTCTTCCATGACCTTGTGTTGAGCTTTATCTTTTCTCTTAGTTGTATGTGGAATTATTGTTGTTGTGATCCAACCACATCCACGACTATGATTACCACGTCCTCTGCGGCCTCTAACTCTGCCTCGGTTTCTATAATTCCCATGACTTGCATACATGTCCTTGATTTCTACTTTGAGGAGTTGCTCATTGATCTCTTACTTCTTCTTGTGCTTTTCTTTATATGCCTGTAATGAGCCTCGAAGTTCTTCAATTGTCATTTCCTCTAGGTTTTTAGTTTCGTCATTTGTCATGACGATATGCTCAAATTTAGGGTCCAACGAACGGAGTATTTTTTTTCTATTACTCTCAAATCTTCTAATTTGTGACCATTTCTTTTCAATTGATTAAAAATGGTTGCTACTCTTAGAAATATTCCGAAATAAACTCGGATTATTTCATGTGTAAGGATTTGAATTCACCTCTTAACGTTGGAGATGTTCCATTTTCACATTTTTGAACCTTTTGTAAAAGATTTGTAATTTCTCTCACGTTTATTTGGAGAAAATACGCTTGAAATCTTTTCGAAGCCATCATCATCTAATGCTTGATAACCAACACCTAAAATACGACTGATTTGGACACGAAAAAAGAATTTATCCAAATAGACTTAAAAAAATAAGAACAAAATGGTTACCAATTCAACAATATCCACGCATATACGGACTCATTGCCATCCATATTCACAACTGCTGTTTCGTTAAATCTTTGGCTTTTTTTGCTTAAGGTTAACCACTTTTCTACTTTCTCGACAATAGATCCCAATTTCGATGTGCCTTCACAGACTCTAACCCCAAATAATAGAAAAAAAAATTGTGCTTTTAAGCAAAAGATAAAAGCTCGTCTTAGAATCTGGCTACAAAATTATAGTCCATAAAAAGTTCAATCCATTAGAAACCAAACAACTTACCACCATTGCAGCTGTATATCCTTCCTCAGTTCCTCAGTTCCCAAAATTCAAACCCAAGTATACCTGAGCCTGACATCAACAGATGTCCTCAACAGTACGGACTGGATTTTCGGCGTAAACCATTGTGAAACTTTTTTTTCTCTAATAATTCTTAAAAGATGCTAAGAAACGTATGGAAGATACCAAAGAGCTTGATGTCTTTATGGGTGGCAATTCGGGTGGTGTTTGACCCGATCCGGCTTGGTCCGATCCGGTCCGGTCCGAACTTAGAACGGGCCGGGTTCGGATAAAAAATGTAACCCGCAACCGAACCGGACCGGGTTTCAAATTTGTCCGGCCCAAAAATCATAAAATATATATAAAAATAATATCTTTATATATAATAAAAATAATATTTTTAAAAAATAAATTAATATATTTAAAATAAATTTAAAAATATTTAAAAAATATTAAAATTAATGACCGCGGTTCGGACCGGGTTGACCGGCGGACATTAACGGACGGGCTCGGGTTTGAAAATATGAGCCCGGAAGCGGGTCGGACCGGACTCGGGCTCAAATGTAAAAAAAGCGGGCTCAAACGGACCGACCCGAACCTAACCCGCGGACAGCCCATTGCCATCCCTAATTGTCTTGACCGCTATAGACTTTAATATTAAAAAAATTATTTGCATAATATGGCTCGTCATTTTTGTTCGAGCCCCACTTCATACATACGACAGCTAAGAACTCTCGTTAGTTACTGGAATTCGTCATGTATATAAAAAATATCACTAAGTAGTCATTGGAATTTGTCATGGCCATAAAAAATGTTCCTGATTTTTTTATCAAAACAGTTATTTTTGTTGGGTTCGTTTTGTATATATATTCACTTTTGTTTGTTTTGATTTGTATCCATGGTCACCCGGTGCGAAAACATATGCGATATTTGGTACAACTCATGCGATATTTTTGGTACACATGACGAATTCCGATGATGCATATAAACTCAGCAGCAGCTGTTGAAAGTACAAATAGAATTACCAATAGTAAGAAGTAAGAACTATATCAAGCAATGTAATTGGCTAAAATAATAAATGAAAACATAAAAGTATACTGAGCACCAATAACATAAAAAAAACATGCCCTAACTAAATAGTATAGAAAAGATCTTGAAAACCACAACAATAGTATGAAAAAATCAAAGTGTTTCTTTGCACCTAAAAATTCAGGCAACCCAAAAAAAACCAAGAACAATAAAAGCAAACTGACCTAAAAGTGTTTGGGAGATATTAGTGTTTCTCTGCAGCTAATAACATTCAAACCAAGTTTTCCTTGGAGCAAGTCTCTTGAACTCGCATAATAACAAGCTCGATAATCAACGCCATCTTCATTTACAATCTCTGATAGCACCCATCTACCTCTATCAGTACTATGACGGTCACGAATACGGCCTTGACATATAGAAGGAAGTTTACGGGCTGCCTTTCTCCATGATTTTGTTTTCGAGCTATAAATTAGAGCTTCTGTATCTTTCCTATATTCATTCAAAATGTACACAATTGTGTACTCCTCCATTGTCTTTCCAAATTTTAACGTAAAAAAACCTAAGAATGTGTTCTTTATATCAACTGGAGCCGAAGGCACGACTATAGATTCTAGTCTAGAAGGATTACACAAACAAATGTTGCCATCTCGAAGAAGAAGAAAGAAGCCATTACTCGAACAAAGAAACTGAGACTGTCTGTAGCTATGAGAATGCACTATCTCATTCCCTTCGATTTGAAAGATACTTGAGAACTTATAGCCAAAGCCAAATAATAAACTACTACTCACTCGAGCGTGATGGGTTCTAATGAACTTCGGATCGTCGATTGTTTCTCGATATAATATTGATACACATCGAAAACTGAGAAGAGATTTAACAGGCAATTGATATAAGATCTGGCATATGATGTCAAAAGGTAAATCATTTGTAGTTGTCATTGTGATCGTTTGTTGAAGCGAATAGAGAGGTCCCTTGGCAGAGAAGTGGAGTTAGGGTTTGTTATCAACAGTTAGGGTTACACTGAGTAATCTTGTAATGGGCTTGGAGTTGTATACTCAATGAACTCAATTAGACATTGTGGAGCTATTATTCATGTGGCTTTTTTTTCTTCCTTAGTTTATAATTATGTTATTATTTTAATTAATCTTACGTTTCCTAAATAAGGTTAAATTTTAAATTTGACATCTTTTACAACATTTGTCTATATTATTTATTTGAAAAATATAATCAACTACAACCTCTTTAAAATAGATGAAACATCGTATTATTTGTTCTCTGAAATTATCTGTTTGGAATTGGTTTTATAAAATATATCCGAGAACCATTTGATAATGTTATCTAACTTCGAATTCGGCCTGATAGGCGATCCGATAGAACTAATACAAAACTGATTGAACATTTATATATATATAATTTAATTTATAAAAGAGAAAAGTACTCCTAAATACCTTCTCAAGTATCAAATACCAAGATGGTACCCGTTTTTGGACTAGTTTCATAAACTACCTAAAGCCACATTTTGGACAATTATACCCTCTAGGGTATAAAAGGGGTTGTTTTTGTTGAAACCCCTTTTTTCACCTTCTAATCAGACTTTTGGGTTCCAATTCCCCCCACTTTCACATTTCTAAAATTGTGGAGAGAGAAACACGTTTCACGAGAGGGAAACCAAAAGACATTTTTGAAACTCTCGTAACCGGCGATATCAATCGCACCTCTGCACCTCTGTTCCGGTATTCCTGACAACCACGGCGAATCACCGGCGACCAGGAAGAAACGTCCTCCGGTAGCACTGAAACCCACCGGTGAACCACCGACGAAGACTAACCACTGTTTCCATCTGCGTTTCGAAATTACCGACACGCCACGGCGAACCACCGCCGAGAAGTAACCTAACCTTTGAAGCAACCACTGTCTCTGTCTCTGGTTCGACATTTGGAACCACCACTGGCAAGAATCCAACTGCAACGAAGTTTCCGTCGAACGGAACAGTCGCGTTCGAACCAAACCAGGTATCTGTATCTGTTTCGATGTGTAGGTTCTTTTACATTCTGTGTCGATGGCTGTTAGACGTATAAGATGGTTCTTTTACAGTGGTTGTTTCTTACTGTTGCTCGAACGGAATAGTATGCTTATTTCTTACTGTTGCTAGAACGGACGATGGTAGTTGTATTGGTTCTGAGTATGGTGTTGTTTATAGCATTGTGAGGCTGATGTTTTAAGCGTTGCGATTTTGCGTAGGGTTGCCCTATATCTAGCAATATGGGCTTTATCGTCTATTATTATATAGTTTAACAGCCCGGGCAATCGATTTGGACCTGTCATGGTTTAATCGTTAACGTGTTTGATCGTGTTTAACAGCTATAGTGATGCTGTTCCACTGGTTGTGAGCGTATGTAGGTATCTTCATACATCTAGCAATGTATATTGTAATTACTATCAGGGGCTGATAGTAGTTTACATGTAAGACATGACGTCTAAGCGATAAGTATAAGTCTCAATGTGTTCATAATGCATTGGCTGCTTAGTATTATTGCACCTTGTTACAATGTAAATTACTAACTAGCTTATTATTTAATTTTTGACAGGTTAAAATGACAGGAGTATTCTACCGCTCGGGATTGGTTGGCATAATCAATGTCTTGAGACGTGATATAATCAAAGCCGAACACATCGAGGCTGCTCGCGGAACACCTTTCTACACATTCCTCAAAACCTCGTACGACTTGAGGAACGAAACTCTGAAGCTTAAAAAGTTCCACCACCTGATCGAGGCGATCTGTGGTTTATACGACGTCAGATGGAAGGCTTTCAAAATTGGACAGAAGCGTGTAAGGCTGACCAAGAAAGACGTTCAGGCGATCTTTGGCCTCAGACACGGTAACGAAGAGATGCCGATGAGCAAATCAGGTGGATTTATAGCTCGGTATGCGGATGGAGCAGAGCTAGATTCGACTTTGATGAAGAAATATTTCTTGAGTCCAAGGACGAGGAGAAGCGCGCCAACGAACGACAAATCAGTATCAAACGCGCTAATAAAGGTAAATATAGTATGTTTGAATGTTGTTGTTTTGTAGTTCGTACTGCATGCTGTGCTGGTTGTTGAAATCCAGGTACATTTTCCCATCACTATAAAAATATTGCTATAAATAGCAATATATGAACACTAAGATATCATAGATATTGTAACATTAAAAGAACAGAACATGTAGACCTAATTTATAAGATGGTGGATAGATAACAAGATGAAATGGACTAAATATCAGACTGTACCAGCATAGATAGCAATTTAGCCAGGGATAGATATCAGAGTATGTAACAAATGTAAGTAATGTTAAATATGAAACAGAAAACAAAGCCTGATGTATGCAGATCTGTAAACTATCGGCCTTGAATAGATTGGATATCAGAGGGTAGCATCATAGATAGCAAAGTAAACATGTATAGATATCAGAGTATGTTTACAAACAACTATGGTATGTATGCAATCATATATCTAATGTCTTATTAGTTGTGGATGCCTTTAATTGTTCTTTCTGTATTGTTGTTATGATTTTGGATGTTTTTGTAGGAAGCAATCGAGAAAGCAGTTAGAGAAGGAGGGGAGGATGAAGCGAGGGATGTGGCTAGGCTACTGATACTTTTCATATGCTCGACACTGTTCTTTTCAGTGTCGGGCGATGTAATCGGGTGGACAGCAATCTTCTACGTGGAGAATCTGGACAAGATAAACGACTATGACTGGTCTGGAGCCATCTTGGATAAGCTCCACAAATCGCTGGACAAATGTATTAAGGCCGAGCATCCTTCCAGAGTTATCGGATGCGTTGCTCTGCTTTTTGTAAGTATAGTGTGTTATGATCAGCATGTCTGTTAGGAAAATGTTTTTTTTAATGGTTAGTTATGCTCTGTGCAGCCGTTTCTTATGGAACATATTTCTATAAATGTCGACATACCGAGGCCTTACATAATACCTAGATGTTACAAGTGGTGGGGGCTAGAGGGCAAGGAGTCTACATTTGAAATGATCCAGATGGTCGGTGAGCTCAGGGACGACGAGGTATGTTGTGGTATATTAGATATATCGTAGTAGTAGAATACATATATCAGTTATGATTAAAATATTTTGCTGCTAAATGAATATTATACTGTATCTCCTAGGTTGTCGGCGGGGAGTTGGTGTTTACAGCATCAGAATGTTTTGTTTATGGAGTAAATGATTCGAGGATAAGGTGGGAAGGGGCTGGTGAACCAAGCGAAGAGAAGAGTAGGAAAAGAAAGAAATCTGTTGCGAACAGAAGTTCAATAAGGAAAGAAGATGACGGAGCTGGTAGTAAGAAGATAAGAAGTTCGATGATTGAGGTTGAAGATGATGTTACGTTGGGCGAGTTCATTGTGGAGAGGAAGGCAAGAGTTGGTAAAATCAAAGGGGGGAGGTTGAAGAACCGGAAAAAACGTAGGTCGACTATGATTCCTAGTTTTGGAGTGTTGTCGCAGTCGGTATTGCGCGACAGCAAAAAACTGAAAAAAAAGAAGCCGGTTGCGCCAGTTGAAAGTTGAGAACAAGAGGCTGAAAACATGTCTTGATGAAAGAAACGAAGAGGTTAGTGCTAGCATGTTTTCTAATAACTAATAACATCTGTATGTTAGTTAAAATTAAGATGTCTATCAATGAAGTATTATGTAACTATCATTGTTAAAATTAATGTAACAATTTCTTATGGTCGTTTGAATCAGGTTGAAAATTTGAAGAAAGATCTGGAGGACCTTAAACAAAAGCTGGAGCTGGCAGGTGAAATAATGGATGGTGAGGATCAACAACTGATGTTGACCTTGTCCACTCCATTTTACCGCGTTGATGAGGAAGTTACTGAAACAGTAGATGCACGCGTTGGTGAGAAGGTGGTTAAGGAAACACTGGTTTACAAAAGAACTCGGAGGCCTGTAGTAGCTGAAACAGAAAAATCAACGGAAGAAGAGGGCTTTGATGGGGAGGATAAAACAGAAGAACGACAGGAGGTTGACAAAGATAAGCATAAAGAAAGGGACGGATCGGAGGAGGACAAAGAAGAAGTTGACGGAGGTGGGGTTCAATCCGAAACACGTGTTGAACCACTGGAACAAAGTACTACACACGATGCTGTTGCTGTTGATGTGTCATGGAAGCCGAAAGGGACTACAACAAGTGGTTGTGACGCTGGTAATGGGAAACGGGATGTGGCAGAAGGAATACCACCCCTAACTCATGCTGCCGGTGCGCAGAATTTAGTTTTGGTACCTGCACAGGGACCTGGAGTTGGAAACAACGAGGTTGAACAACAGCAGCTGGCGGTGGACAGAAATCATTTGTTGGACGAAGTATCCAACGATATAACGAAAACAATGGAACGACAGTTGGAGGAGTCGCCAAAAACCGTCGATGAAGGAAAGAAGGCAGCGATCATCGTTGAGGACAAAGGAGAAGATGACATAGTAGTAGCAACTACATTGTTGGAGATAGCAGCAACCGAACCACAGGTTCCGGAACATGAAAATGCAAATGTAAGTGTTCGTTAAAGTTGCATTTGAATATCATACATGATTGATAGTTAATCTCGCAATTAATGGTTTCCAATCGTATGTTTTTAGGAAGTCGAAACAGCGGAGCCTGAAGACACGCTCAACTCTAGCTTAGTTCTATTCACTGGCACTGGAACAGCAGCAAAGTGCGAACAGCTATCACAAGCTGTGTCTCCATTGAAGGTGATAGAAATTTCCAACAGAGGAGATCAGTCCGCAGAGAAGATCGAAAAAGTGTCACAGGTTGAGCCATCTTCGTACGCAACACCAGAACAACAGAAAGCAGCATCGAAGGGTCTTATTGTCAAGTCGGTTACACCGTTGGCTGACGATAGCTTCATAGACTGCACCCAATCTTTTTACGCTGAAGTTGACAAGGCTGTTGAAACTTCAAACGAGAAGAGACGTACACTCGAATCCATCGAGGAAGAACAAACGGACGTTGAGGTAAGTAGATATTTGGTATTCTCGATAAACTTTTAAACTGTATTGTTAACAGTTTACGACCATGCTGCTTTTTTTTAGGTACCCATTGATGACATGCCTGGGTTCAACTTACTTACTCCAACGCAGGTTCAACAACAGCAAACTGAAGTTGTAGCTTGGCCGTTCCAGACACAGACAACGGAACTGATCGATGTAAGTGAGTACGAGAAATTGCTGAAACTGAAACAGGTAGAAAGCAAAGAAGATCCAGAAGTGTGGTACTTGCCAAAATCAGAGTTCTCTTATAGGCTTTCCGTAAGTGTGACAGAGATAATGGAACTGCCTAACGAAACTCAAGTGGACTTCAAGGTAAAAATCTATTATGATGTATCTATCGTATGTTCCTTGTTAGTCTAGCAACGTGTCTATATACGTCTACCAATATTAAATGAAGCATCTATCAGTGTGTAAACTAGTAAACTGTTGGTTACTCAACTGACTTGGGATTGTAATTGTGTTCTGATAGGTAATAGATGCTTGGATATATAAGCTGTTAAAGGATTCAGATTTCAAAGTCCCTGTGAAAGGGTTTGATAATAAGTATTCATTTCATGTCCCAGCCATTCAAATAACTGGGATTGCAACTGTAAGTTCCAAGGGGATTATTGGTTTTATATTAGGTACATCTACTTCCTGTATTAATGTCTTAAATTTACAGGGGACACTGGCTAAAAAGGGAGATATGTCTGCCATTGTGGACAATGTTTTTGAGACAATGCACCGCGACATATATGTTGCATTCGTCCCCATATGTACTGTAAACACGGACGGCGTGAACCACTGGACGCTCCTCGTCATAGACATGGAGAACGGGGCTGCTAGAAGCTACAACCCAATGTTGCCGTGGAGCAAATTCATTCCAGATAAGACGAGAAACACAGCCGATGCTCTGGTAAGGAAACTAAATTACAAGTAAAATATTTTGATTGCACATCTAGCTATTTCGAACATTACATATAGCAAACAGTATAATAATACATATCATTGACTGCTGCTGTATCTATCAATGCAGCTGGCATATTGCATGAAGAAGAAATATATACCGCATGTTAAACTTTTGGTTTAGACATTATGTACCCTAAATTATAGGACTTCTGGTTAGTTTGTTTAACGTTGGCGTAGAACAACTGAATGTGTTACTGATAATATAACAGATATAGCAATATCATATGTCTAACATATCAGGGTATATCGATCGTGGTCAATTTCAGCACAAATAGCAAACTCGCATACCTAAACTATCAGGGTATATCTGTCGTGGTCAATTTGAAGCAGAAATAGCAAACTGGCATACCTAAACTATCAGGGTATATGGACTACTGGTCTGTTTTCCAACACATATATCAACATGTTATATCTAACATAGCAGCAACAGGAAATGGTTGGAAACATATAGCAATATTACGTACCTAAACTATAAGGGTATATGGAGCCATTTCTTGAATGATGGTAACACAAACAGACGTTGGTAGTATGTAACTTATATTTTGGTACCCATTTCTATATTTCGCATAGATTAGCAATGGGTGAATGAAGCAATACCTCTATGATTTATGTTTGTAGACTGAAATTTACATGTAAAAGCACTTTTTACTTGATGCAGGCGACTGTGAAAAAGTTATCAAAGAACAGTTTGTTTAACTTAATCTATCTGAAATAGCCTCCAAAGCTAGCAATCAGTAATACCTGAAATACCAGAGTATATAATACAAAATATCAAACTGTCTTATTACATCGCAAAATATGTAAACATATTAGTCAGACCAAATGTATATTGAAACGTATTAGCAATGACAGTTGCTTCAATCTCTAGCCACTGCCGAAAGCACCACGCCACCATCTTTACACAAAATCAACCTTAAAAATGATCCACTGTTCGAACAATTACATGTAAACGCACTAGTTCACATAGCAAACTGTCATTCCGTAAAATCGAACTATTAATGATAGTTATACATCTCCTATTTTTACATATAGGAGATGTAATAAAAAACTACCAATAATGCATATATAAGAAGAACTATCAATGTTCATCAAAGTGTCTATCTCGGGTTAAGGAAGGATCTATCTGGGGTTAAACAATAAAATATCGTAGTGCGAAACATATCGTAATTTATAAACATTTTGGTTAGGAACCATAAAGTATAGTTTTAGATATCGTTCAGAAAAAATAGATAGCCCATTAACGTTTTAAATTTTTAATATCATTAATCTACCATTCAGAAATACTCGCAAATATCATATATCAGGTTAGTGATGCACAAAATAAAAATATATGGACTGCACAACATGGTTATTGGTAGATAAATGCAATTAATTTGTTGAAAGGACTGGTAACCACACACATTACTCACTACTACATTAATGTGTTAAAAGCATTGGTTAGATTGAACTTGAAAAGACAATGGGTAGATGAAGTAGAATGATTACCTTCATTTAATGTATGTGTGCCATTAAAGTTGATTTCTGAAAATATGGTTTCTTAAGGGGACTCAGCATTGGGTGCTGGGTTTTGCTATAAATAGAGGGTCATATGTCAACCTATTAGTCACAAACTCACCAGCAAAGGAAAAAAACACAAAACCTCTACCCTAAGTTCAAACCACTGCTCCTCCAACCATGGCTCCTTCATCACCCTTCTCTCCACACCAGAACAGCGACGACGCCTGGTCCTCTGACTACTACTCATACGAGAAGGCCTACAAGCGCACGACAACGTCGGAGTACTCCTCTAACGAAGAAGATGATTGGTCGGTCTGGTCTGAGGAACAAGAAGACCCTTTTGGATCATGGGATTCTTGGTCCATGGACGACTGTTATCTTTCTGACGATGAGAAGCTGCCAAAAAGGAAAAGGTGTAAGAGCATTAACCCATTTTGGGATGAGGAAGACGATGATGAAGATGAAGAGGCAGACGACGAGGCCTCTGACGACGAAGAAGATGATGAAGATGAAGAAGAAGAAGAAGAAGAAGAGGACGAGGGCTCTGATGGAGACGATACCGATTAGGTTAGGAGGTTTCTAGATGTAGTTTCATGGCCTTGTTGGTTTCTATTTTGTTGTTTTTAACGTATGTTTATGCTTTTTTGTGGACTGTAACTTGCACCAACCCTGTGCACTAGTGTTATTTTTTGTGGGGGCTGGTTTATTTGGACTATCTGTAGCATTCAATGTTTTTATTGTTAACGTTTTAATGAATCTTCCGTTCTATGGCTTTTCTCAGTATGATATGATATGATATGTTGCAGTTGAGGAAAGTAGTTTTAACTGCAGTTATTTAACAAAATCGCATTCTATGACAACTAACATATCAGAGATATGAAAAAATAAATTTATGTATATGGCACAGATGCAGAATCCACGATCTATCAATGTTTCAAGGTTTTTCTATCATAGTACAACAGCGTGTATAGCAATGTAGCTCGTAATAGATATCAGAGTCTGAACGAAACAGACAGATTACATGTCAATGTTAAAAGTTTAAAAAAACATAAGTCGAAAGGTTAAAAATGTACACCGAAATAAATGTAAGTAACATACTTTGATGTATCT
The DNA here is from genome assembly GCA_036936605.1 of Limnanthes douglasii subsp. nivea. Taxonomy (NCBI): domain Eukaryota; kingdom Viridiplantae; phylum Streptophyta; class Magnoliopsida; order Brassicales; family Limnanthaceae; genus Limnanthes; species Limnanthes douglasii. The sequence continues at coordinate 2,278,986 of JAUPFV010000001.1, forward strand.
GTTAGATGTAAAGGCATGTTAGATGGATTTATCTTTGAGATGAACATGGCAATTCCTTTAGGGGACTAAACATAAGTGGAAATAGAAGAAGTGCTTATCTTTGAGATAAACATGGCATGAAAAATTTAAAGTACATGTATAACTAATGTGAGCAAAGAATCAGATGGATGTAAACAGGAACAAAAAACATACTTTTGATGTATCCGTCAGATGCAATATCTAGAATCTATCAATGGTTATAAGAGTCGCTATCATAGTATATCATCAAAGATAGCAATGTTCACGTGAATAGATAGCATAGGGGATAAGAAACAGAAATGGAACATGTAAATGTTAAAATTGTACAAAACATAAGTCGAAAGATAAGGAGTGCTTATCTTTGATATGTAAAATGTTACAAAAAAGTAGGTTAATAATGTTTAGAAAGGAGCATCACATGACCTCCTATTATGGCCCGATTTCAAACATCGACCACAACGGGACTGGCTGCTAGAAACTTCGCCTCTTGATGGAATACGATTCTTCCTCGGACGACCGGGTCGTCTTTTAACGTTAGGGGGCAGCACCAAGGGCTCTCCATCATAATCTGCGCTACTGGATTCACCAAACTCTGTTATAGCCGGTATGTTAAATGAATAGCTGGACATGAAATTTTGTGTAGTGAAAAACGGCTCGACCAAAGTCATAGGATCCTCGTTTATAGATGCAATTACAGCCAACGCATGAGCGCACGGGAAACATTCTTGCTGCCAAGAGCCGCATGTGCATTTGAAATCCAGTATGTTGACCACCATGACTGGGTCCGATAAAACTTCAAAATAAGCCGCAGAAGACTTGCGAACTAACCATGTCCGACCGGATTGTACATTGTCTTTGAACATCTTGTCAAACTCGGGGCACAAATGTGTGTTCCAACTTTGGCCTTCTCCTAAACGTCGAGACATTTGAGTCATCAAAAGAGCTCTAATCCGGTCGATTAGTTCGACTATAGGCAGATGGCACAACTTCTTAATCTGGCCATTGAACGATTCAACAGCTGTTGATGCCATCGCCCCATACCGTTTGCCTTTGACATATGCCTGAGCCCATTTTTCTGGGGCAAGATTCCTGACGAAGTTTTCAATACGATTACCGCCTTGGCGCAACCACTGACCATAACGTTCATTAAAAAGATCCACCGTAGGGGCATAAGCACAGCTCTTAAACATCGCTAGCATATCTTGTTTGTAGACTCTGTTTGTGTGTTCAAGAGCTTTATTCAAGTTCTGAATAAGATGGAAGATGCAATAAGCGTGGTAGTCAGTAGGATAAAGAGTTGCGACAGCGCTAATAATACCAGCATGGCGGTCTGAAATGAAAGTTATCTGGCGCCCTAACAGATGAGGTTTTAAAGTTTCCAAAAACCAGAACCAGTTGTCCGAGTCTTCACTACCAAATATACCAAAAGCAACGGGGAAAAGACCTGGGATGGAAAAGAAGATTAAAAACAGAACTACATGAACAGAACGATGTTTTTTTAGATTGTGTAATAGTTAACAAATAAAAGTATGTGTAACCAAATCTAGCAAACAAAGCCTACCAAGCTAGCAATCATTAATACCTAAAATACCAGAGAATGTAAGACTAACTATCAGACTGTCTTATTAAATCGCAAACCATGTATGCATATTTATCAGAACAAACGTATATTGAGACGTGTTTGTACTGACCGTTGTTTCCATCTTTTGCCACTGCTGAAAGCAACACACCACCGTGCTTCCCTGTCAGGTGGGTTCCGTCAACGTACAGCAGAGGGCGGCACGAATGGAAACCCTGAAGACACGCCCCAAATGCTATAAAACAGCGACGGAAAACATTGTCGGGAGCCAAATCCAGACGACAGTCCGTAGTGATGTCACGACTCTGTAGCCTCTTGAAGTATGGTTTTAGCAACCCGAAAGAGGTATTGCTATCTCCAAATACAGCGCGACGGGCCTTCTCCAACGCATTCCAAGATAGACGATATGAAACGTCTAAACCGTAGTCTTGCTTGATGGTGGACTGTATAGTCTTAGCTGTTAAAGAATGGCTGTTTCGTAGAGAATCGTGAATTTCATCAGCAATCAAATCGGACGACAGATGCCGGCTTTTCTTCTTAGTGAATACGGGACTGCACGTGTGGGTACTGAAAAATCTTTTAATTGTCATCAAACCGGTCTTACAATCGACAGAAGTGTAAAGCCTCCATTTGCAGCCATCCGAATCTTTGTTTACACAATAAATGGTGATCTTGTTAAAGGTATTGTGCATGTACCTAAACGCAAAACTGTTCTCTAATGCATAACGGGATAAGGATAACCTCAGACCTTGAGCACCGTCTGGAAATGACTGTCCAACACCGATGATAGCTTCCGCCCATCCCGCTGTAGCTAGATGTCTTTTTTTCGGGGTTGTAATGGCCAAACAGGTACTGCTTTCACCGCTGGTTCGTTGTAGGTGAGAGGATTCTTCGAACAGTTGAACGGGTTGTTTACGTTTAATGGCGGAGCCTTTATCAGCAACATGTTCTTCGATAAGAAATGACACACTCTTCAAACGCTCAACATCGAGGTAACATTCCAACCCGATGAAATCGGTCTCCTTATTAAAAATACAATTATTCTGAGCACCGCAAGAGTATGTAATGCTGTAGTTGCCTCTAACAAGCCCTTGCCATGTTTGCTCAACGTAGTGTTGAAATGATTCGAAGTTTACGAATTCGGACAGCGGAACAATACTTGTCTCCGTACCAATTTTGAAAATGCAAACTTTTGGTTTAGACATTATGTACCCTAAATTATAGGACTTCTGGTTAGTTTGTTTAACGTTGGCGTAGAACAACTGAATGTGTTACTGATAATATAACAGATATAGCAATATCATATGTCTAACATATCAGGGTATATCGATCGTGGTCAATTTCAGCACAAATAGCAAACTCGCATACCTAAACTATCAGGGTATATTTGTCGTGGTCAATTTGAAGCAGAAATAGCAAACTGGCATACCTAAACTATCAGGGTATATGGACTACTGGTCTGTTTTCCAACACATATATCAACATGTTATATCTAACATAGCAGCAACAGGAAATGGTTGGAAACATATAGCAATATTACGTACCTAAACTATAAGGGTATATGGAGCCATTTCTTGAATGATGGTAACACAAACAGACGTTGGTAGTATGTAACTTATATTTTGGTACCCATTTCTATATTTCGAATAGATTAGCAATGGGTGAATGAAGCAATACCTCTATGATTTATGTTTGTAGACTGAAATTTACATGTAAAAGCACTTTTTACTTGATGCAGGCGACTGTGAAAAAGTTATCAAAGAACAGTTTGTTTAACTTAATCTATCTGAAATAGCCTCCAAAGCTAGCAATCAGTAATACCTGAAATACCAGAGTATATAATACAAAATATCAAACTGTCTTATTACATCGCAAAATATGTAAACATATTAGTCAGACCAAATGTATATTGAAACGTATTAGCAATGACAGTTGCTTCAATCTCTAGCCACTGCCGAAAGCACCACGCCACCATCTTTACACAAAATCAACCTTAAAAATGATCCACTGTTCGAACAATTACATGTAAACGCACTAGTTCACATAGCAAACTGTCATTCCGTAAAATCGAACTATTAATGATAGTTATACATCTCCTATTTTTACATATAGGAGATGTAATAAAAAACTACCAATAATGCATATATAAGAAGAACTATCAATGTTCATCAAAGTGTATATCTGGGGTTAAGGAAGGATCTATCTGGGGTTAAACAATAAAATATCGTAGTGCGAAACATATCGTAATTTATAAACATTTTGGTTAGGAACCATAAAGTATAGTTTTAGATATCGTTCAGAAAAAATAGATAGCCCATTAACGTTTTAAATTTTTAATATCATTAATCTACCATTCAGAAATACTCGCAAATATCATATATCAGGTTAGTGATGCACAAAATAAAAATATATGGACTGCACAACATGGTTATTGGTAGATAAATGCAATTAATTTGTTGAAAGGACTGGTAACCACACACATTACTCACTACTACATTAATGTGTTAAAAGCATTGGTTAGATTGAACTTGAAAAGACAATGGGTAGATGAAGTAGAATGATTACCTTCATTTAATGTATGTGTGCCATTAAAGTTGATTTATGAAAATATGGTTGCTTAAGGGGACTCAGCATTGGGTGCTGGGTTTTGCTATAAATAGAGGGTCATATGTCAACCTATTACTCACAAACTCACCAGCAAAGGAAAAAAAACACAGAACCTCTACCCTAAGTTCAAACCACTGCTCCTCCAACCATGGCTCCTTCATCACCCTTCTCCCCACACCAGAACAGCGACGACGCCTGGTCCTCTGACTACTACTCATGCGAGAAGGCCTACAAGCGCACGACAACGTCGGAGTACTCCTCTGACGAAGAAAATGATTGGTCGGTCTGGTCTGAGGAACAAGAAGACCCTTTTGGATCATGGGATTCTTGGTCCATGGACGACTGTTATCTTTCTGACGATGAGAAGCTGCCAAAAAGGAAAAGGTGTAAGAGCATTAACCCATTTTGGGATGAGGAAGACGATGATGAAGATGAAGAGGCAGACGACGAGGCCTCTGACGACGAAGAAGATGATGAAGATGAAGAAGAAGAAGAAGAAGAAGAAGACGAGGGCTCTGATGGAGACGATACCGATTAGGTTAGAAGGTTTCTAGATGTAGTTTCATGGCCTTGTTGGTTTCTATTTTGTTGTTTTTAACGTATGTTTATGGTTTTTTGTGGACTGTAACTTGCACCAACCCTGTGCACTAGTGTTATTTTTTGTGGGGGCTGGTTTATTTGGACTATCTGTAGCATTCAATGTTTTTATTGTTAACGTTTTAATGAATCTTCCGTTCTATGGCTTTTCTCAGTATGATATGATATGATATGTTGCAGTTGAGGAAAGCAGTTTTAACTGCAGTTATTTAACAAAATCGCATTCTATGACAACTAACATATCAGAGATATGAAAAAATAAATTTATGTATATGGCACAGATGCAGAATCCACGATCTATCAATGTTTCAAGGTTTTTCTATCATAGTACAACAGCGTGTATAGCAATGTAGCTCGTAATAGATATCAGAGTCTGAACGAAACAGACAGATTACATGTCAATGTTAAAAGTTTAAAAAAACATAAGTCGAAAGGTTAAAAATGTACACCGAAATAAATGTAAGTAACATACTTTGATGTATCTGTTAGATGTAAAGGCATGTTAGATGGATGTATCTTTGAGATGAACATGGCAATTCCTTTAGGGGACTAAACATAAGTGGAAATAGAAGAAGTGCTTATCTTTGAGATAAACATGGCATGAAAAATTTAAAGTACATGTATAACTAATGTGAGCAAAGAATCAGATGGATGTAAACAGGAACAAAAAACATACTTTTGATGTATCCGTCAGATGCAATATCTAGAATCTATCAATGGTTATAAGAGTCGCTATCATAGTATATCATCAAAGATAGCAATGTTCACGTGAATAGATAGCATAGGGGATAAGAAACAGAAATGGAACATGTAAATGTTAAAATTGTACAAAACATAAGTCGAAAGATAAGGAGTGCTTATCTTTGATATGTAAAATGTTACAAAAAAGTAGGTTAATAATGTTTAGAAATGAGCATCACATGACCTCCTATTATGGCCCGATTTCAAACATCGACCACAACGGGACTGGCTGCTGGAAACTTCGCCTCTTGATGGAATACGCTTCTTCCTCGGACGACCGGGTCGTCTTTTAACGTTAGGGGGCAGCACCAAGGGCTCTCCATCATAATCTGCGCTACTGGATTCACCAAACTCTGTTATAGCCGGTATGTTAAATGAATAGCTGGACAGGAAATTTTGTGTAGTGAAAAACGGCTCGACCAAAGTCATAGGATCCTCGTTTATAGATGCAATTACAGCCAACGCATGAGCGCACAGGAAACATTCTTGCTGCCAAGAGCCGCATGTGCATTTGAAATCCAGTATGTTGACCACCATGACTGGGTCCGATAAAACTTCAAAATAAGCCGCAGAAGACTTGCGAACTAACCATGTCCGACCGGATTGTACATTGTCTTTGAACATCTTGTCAAACTCGGGGCACAAATGTGTGTTCCAACTTTGGCCTTCTCCTAAACGTCGAGACATTTGAGTCATCAAAAGAGCTCTAATCCGGTCGATTAGTTCGACTATAGGCAGATGGCACAACTTCTTAATCTGGCCATTGAACGATTCAACAGCTGTTGATGCCATCGCCCCATACCGTTTGCCTTTGACATATGCCTGAGCCCATTTTTCTGGGGCAAGATTCCTGACGAAGTTTTCAATACAATTACCGCCTTGGCGCAACCACTGACCATAACGTTCATTAAAAAGATCCACCGTAGGGGCATAAGCACAGCTCTTAAACATCGCTAGCATATCTTGTTTGTAGACTCTGTTTGTGTGTTCAAGAGCTTTATTCAAGTTCTGAATAAGATGGAAGATGCAATAAGCGTGGTAGTCAGTAGGATAAAGAGTTGCGACAGCGCTAATAATACCAGCATGGCGGTCTGAAATGAAAGTTATCTGGCGCCCTAACAGATGAGGTTTTAAAGTTTCCAAAAACCAGAACCAGTTGTCCGAGTCTTCACTACCAAATATACCAAAAGCAACGGGGAAAAGACCTGGGATGGAAAAGAAGATTAAAAACAGAACTACATGAACAGAACGATGTTTTTTTAGATTGTGTAATAGTTAACAAATAAAAGTATGTGTAACCAAATCTAGCAAACAAAGCCTACCAAGCTAGCAATCATTAATACCTAAAATACCAGAGAATGTAAGACTAACTATCAGACTGTCTTATTAAATCGCAAACCATGTATGCATATTTATCAGAACAAACGTATATTGAGACGTGTTTGTACTGACCGTTGTTTCCATCTTTTTCCACTGCTGAAAGCAACACGCCACCGTGCTTCCCTGTCAGGTGGGTTCCGTCAACGTACAGCAGAGGGCGGCACGAATGGAAACCCTGAAGACACGCCCCAAATGCTATAAAACAGCGACGGAAAACATTGTCGGGAGCCAAATCCAGACGACAGTCCGTAGTGATGTCACGACTCTGTAGCCTCTTGAAGTATGGTTTTAGCAACCCGAAAGAGGTATTGCTATCTCCAAATACAGCGCGACGGGCCTTCTCCAACGCATTCCAAGATAGACGATATGAAACGTCTAAACCGTAGTCTTGCTTGATGGTGGACTGTATAGTCTTAGCTGTTAAAGAATGGCTGTTTCGTAGAGAATCGTGAATTTCATCAGCAATCAAATCGGACGACAGATGCCGGCTTTTCTTCTTAGTGAATACGGGACTGCACGTGTGGGTACTGAAAAATCTTTTAATTGTCATCAAACCGGTCTTACAATCGACAGAAGCGTAAAGCCTCCATTTGCAGCCATCCGAATCTTTGTTTACACAATAAACGGTGATCTTGTTAAAGGTATTGTGCATGTACCTAAACGCAAAACCGTTCTCTAATGCATAACGGGATAAGGATAACCTCAGACCTTGAGCACCGTCTGGAAATGACTGTCCAACACCGATGATAGCTTCCGCCCATCCCGCTGTAGCTAGATGTCTTTTTTTCGGGGTTGTAATGGCCAAACAGGTACTGCTTTCACCGCTGGTTCGTTGTAGGTGAGAGGATTCTTCGAACAGTTGAACGGGTTGTTTACGTTTAACGGCGGAGCCTTTATCAGCAACATGTTCTTCAATAAGAAATGACACACTCTTCAAACGCTCAACATCGAGGTAACATTCCAACCCGATGAAATCGGTCTCCTTATTAAAAATACAATTATTCTGAGCACCGCAAGAGTATGTAATGCTGTAGTTGCCTCTAACAAGCCCTTGCCATGTTTGCTCAACGTAGTGTTGAAATGATTCGAAGTTTACGAATTCAGACAGCGGAACAATACTTATCTCCGTACCAAGTTTGAAAATGAAAACTTTTGGTTTAGACATTATGTACCCTAAATTATAGGACTTCTGGTCAGTTTGTTTAACGTTGGCGTAGAACAACTGAATGTGTTACTGATACTATAACAGATATAGCAATATCATATGTCTAACATATCAGGGTATATCGATCGTGGTCAATTTCAGCACAAATAGCAAACTCGCATACCTAAACTATCAGGGTATATCTGTCGTGGTCAATTTGAAGCAGAAATAGCAAACTGGCATACCTAAACTATCAGGGTATATGGACTACTGGTCTGTTTTCCAACACATATATCAACATGTTATATCTAACATAGCAGCAACAGGAAATGGTTGGAAACATATAGTAATATTACGTACCTAAACTATAAGGGTATATGGAGCCATGTTTTATTTATCAACACATATAGCAACCTGACAAAACTAAGATAGCATGGTGTATGCAGTCAGGTTTAATGTACATCCAAATCTAACATATATCAGGGTGTATGCAGTAATCTAGCAACATGTAGCATACAATTGCAGGCGAAAAATCGCAAAGAGTAACAATATAAATATCAGGGTTCAAACAGAGGTGGGGAAATGAAATTTCTCACCGGAATGTGATCGGAGCCGGTTTGGATGCTTTGGATTGAGCAGAAGCAGATGGAAATAAGTTTCCTGGCATTAACGCACGTTATATGAGAGTCTATAATCGATTTCAAAAATGGAAAACGATTTCGAAACTGAAAACTCGACTCTGTTACTCACCTGTAAAATGTAACGACCGGCTACGATTTCGAAACTATCAACCGGAGCTAGGAGGCTGTGTACGGTGGTCTAGGAGGGTGAGATACGGTCCAATATCGGAGCTAGGAGGATATCACGGTGCAAAACAGTACCCAGGAGGCTGACGGCGTTAAACTTGTTTTCGGAAACTCGCCGGTGATCGGAACACTCCGATAAGGCTCCTAGATGGATCGCCGGTGTAAAAGTAAGGTAAATGGTGGTTCAATAGGGTCGCCGGAGGTGGTGTGATCAGCCGTAGTTTTTTGAAATGAAGAAACGTTCTTGAAAAATGGGTTGCTTGTTAGGTTAGGAGAGAGGAGAGAGAAAGGAGGCTAATAAATTCAAAATTCAAAATTCAAAAGTGATTAAGAAGATGCTGGAGCTAAAAGGGGCCCTTTTTTTCACAAATCAACCTTATATACTAGGTTGAGGGTAATCTTGGTATTAAAAAAAGAAAAGGTATTAGAAGTGGATATGTTTAATGAGATGGGTATTTAGTGAGCATTAACCCATTTTGGGGCACTAGGTTGTAATAGGTTTGGCTAAAAGGTACTTAGTGTGTCATTTCCCTTTATAAAATTATATATATTCACTATATATATACATATATAAAATAAACTCAGAATTTAACTAAATATAAGAGTAATATAAATATTTAAATAAAAGGTAACAAATTATCAAAACTATAATTAACAGGCGACTCCACAATTCCACCATTGGTCTGGGGTTTGATTCTGCCCTTAAGATTGTTTGCTTTGCTTATTATTCATAACTTTTTTTAAATTTATACAATAATAGTTAGAAAATATAAAAAATATATATCATATCTTTTTATTTGGAAATATGGACGAAGGAATCCCACACCACTGATAATAATCACTTCTATTTTTAAACAAAATTTATCTTTCTTATTCTCATTTTATTTTAATTTTAGAAAGTTCATATTTTTTTTAATTGGAATTCAAAAGAAAAATGAAAGTATTATTGAATTTATTTTTTAAACAAAATTGATTATATTTTTTAAAATTTTGTTTTTGTCAATCTACATTATTAAATCATGCAAGATCAGACATTATTAAATCATGAAAGATCAAACATTACTAAATTATGCGAGATCAAGCATTGCTAAATCATGCAAGATCAGACATGATGGGAGTGGATAGATGTGAGACCAGCCATAACGAAGCGGAGAAATCCAAGAGCGTACTACTTGATGATAAATATGTGAGACCATAGCATCCCTAGATCAACTTTTGTTTGTCTTAAAAATAACAAATCAGATGGTAGTTTCAGATTTTTTTTTCTGAACTATATTTGAAAAATAAGGACTTCTTTTAAAATAAAATAAAATAAATAGTCTTTATTTTCTACTTGAGCGCGTTAGTAATAATCATATAAATGTGACTAATGGTCTGTTTTTTAATGGATCAATTCATTGGCTTTACTCTATTGGCATATAGGACTCCATATGTAAGGCCTATAAGATACAATTGATTGGTAACCCAATTATGATTGGATGGTGCAATGAATTAAAATATCCTAGAAAAGTTATTGGCAGTCCAAGATGAAACTAGAAGATAATGTACAATGAATTTTGGAGGACACTCTTAGACTTCCAATTAATTAATGTATCGAGATCCTTCATTTTAGTCCTATAAAAAGGAGTTGTGAAGTTTATCATCAAAACAAATTTGAGTTAAACTCTTATATTGAGCGAGCTAAGCAAATAGATAGATAGAGATCCTTACACTTGTGAGTGTAAGAAGTTATACTTTTGTAATCTCATTATACATGTAGTGGAAATCTTGGTGTTGTTTTCTCTTGCTCTTAGTTAGCTATTTTATTTCCATTGTGCAATTATATTTTAGTTCTTTTAAGTAAAAAAAATAGTATTCATAGTTAGGCTCTATTTTGAGCATTCATCTTAATGGAGGATAAATCCGTCAGAGGTATGCTAAATCTGACTTTTTCAAAATATTCAAATTGGAAACCAAAGATGGAGGACATTTTTTATTCTAAAGATCTGTATGAATCCATTCAAGACGATGAAGCAAAACCCGGTGATAAAAATAATAAACAGCGGGATGTGATGCATCGTAAGATAGTGTCCATAATCCTCAAATAGGTAGATCAAAGTGTTTTTCATCATGTTGCCAATAAGATAAAAGTGGATGTGCTTTGGAAAAAGTTGAAGTCTTTGTACGAGCGGCAAACAATAAAAAATAAAGCTTCTTTGAGTAGAAGACTTGTGAATCTCAAGTTCAAGGATGAAAGCAGCATCACGAAGAATCTAAGTGATTTTCAAGGTTGATAAATAAACTCACTACTATGAAAATAATCTTGATGATGAATTACAAGAATTATTATTGGTTAGTTCTTTACGAGATAGTTGGGAAACTCTGGTTATTTTCGTATGAAATTCCACTCTAAATGGTAGCTTGAATATGGTAAAGAATAGTATCCTAAATGAAGAGGCAAAAATAAAATAAATGGGAATTCATAAGAAGTCTCATGGATCTGAAGCTCATGTTTCTAAAAAAATTAAAATGAGGAGAAAGAGTCAAACAAAATGCTTTAACAACATGAGGAATGACAGATCGAGAGCGAGATCACAATCATGACCCAGAAATATCGTATGCTTGTACTGTCAACAGATTGGTCATAATAGGAACACGTGTAGATTTCTTAATATGGATCAAGCTAAAGTGTCTAATAATAAAAAAAATATGGAAACGACGAAAAGAAATCAGTTGCTGTAGCATCCGATGACAACGAGGTAAATCTTGTTTATGATAATATTTTTATTAATCTAGTAAGTGGTGACAGTGATTGGGTGATTGATTTCGGAGCATCCTTTCATATTACCTCTCGTAGTGAATTCTTCAATACCTACTCAATTGGTTACTTTGGTAATATTCGGCTGGAAGACCAAGACAATGTAAAAATTATTGAGAAGAGTGACATTTGTTTAAGAATAAAGGAAGAGAACAAATTGTTGCTAAAAGATGTCAGACATGTTCATAGTATTCGACTCAATTTGATATCCACCGGAAAGCTTAATGATGAAGGGTATTCAGAATATTTCGGTGATGGAAAAAAAAGCTTACTAAAGGTTCTCTCGTGGTGGGTAGAGACGTAAAGAAAACTTTATTCTACTCAATGCAAGCAACGTTAAAAAATGGTGAGATTAACTATATATATTAAGAGGATGTTACTGCACTTTGGCACAAAAAACTTGGGCACATGGGAGAGAAAATGATGCAAACGTTGGCAAAGAAAGAGCTCATGCCAAAAGTGAAAGGTATATCATTAAAAGCATTTTATCATTGTTTGACTCATAAACAACACAAAGTTATTTTCTAAAGAGGTTTTACACATATGAGGTTACATGTTTTGGATCTTATACATAAAGATATTTGTTATATGGATACAAAATCACTTGGCGGGTCACAATATTTTACAACATTTTTTAGATGATACTTTAAGAAAGGTGTTTCCATATACCTTAAAGAGTAAAGTTCAAGTATTAGAAGTTTTCAAAGACTTTCATAAGAAGGTGGAACAAGAAAGTTCTAGAATGTTGAAATTCATTCAGTCAGATAATGGAAAAGAGTACCAAGGATCTTTGAGCACTATTATAGTTCTTATAGGATCCAGTTGGAGAAGACAATTTGCCAAAAATATCCAACAAAATTGTGTGGCTGAAATAATGAATAGGATAATTGGGGAGCGTATCCAGATCATGATCTCTCATGCGAAGTTACCAAAATCTTTATAAGGTGAAGCTATGCGGACTGCAATCGATATCATCAACCTCTCTATATCGAATCATTTGGGTTACGATATTCCTCAAAAAGTATGAAGTGGTAAATAAGTATCTTATGAGAACTTGAGAGTCTTTGGATGCAAGGCATTTGTCCATATTCCCAAAGATGAAAGAAAAAAACTAGATGTTAAGATGAAGGAATACATTTTCATGGGATACTCACATGAATAATTTGGGTACATATTTTAGGATCCAGTTTCAAGAAGGATAGTAAGAAGCAAAAATGTAGTTTTCTCAGAATATAAGACTTTCGGTGACATGGAGAAAAAAGAACCTCAACCAATAGTAAATGTTGAAATTCTAGTCAATTTGGAATCATCTTTCCTCCTATATGATACAAAACAATGGAGTGAATGGATTTGAAGCTGAAGGACAAGAGCAACCACAACAACAAGAAAATGACGAGGGTGAGGATCAACAATTAAATCAGGAGGAACCTCGTGAGAAACCAGTTATCCTAAGAGATCTGATAGAGAACGAAGGAGACTTCATCATTGATTTGTTTTATGTGAATGATATATTGATTGTTGCACGTGCTCCTGCAAAGATTGACAAGTTAAAGGGGGAACTAAATAAATATTTTTCCATGAAAGACTTGGCAACGGAAGCGTGCAAGAAAACATTATGGTTGAGGAGGTTCTTGAGAGAAATTAACATAAAACGGGAAAAGTATGTGGTATATTAAGATAGCTAGAGTTATATCCACCTAAGCAAGAACTCAACAGTTCATTTGAAGTCTAAGCATAATAATGTTCGATATCATTAGATTATAGATATATTTGATCATAAGATACTACACTTGGATAAAATTCATACGAATGAAAATGGTTCAGACATGATGACAAAAACATTATCTATCAACAAGCTCAAAGTCTGCAGATCCGAAACAGGATTGACATTGCCCTGTACATAGGTCAAATGGGGAAATTTGTTAGCATATGAGCCTCCTTGTGTAGGGTCTATGAGATAAAATTAATTTATAGCCCAATTATAATTGGATGGTGGAATGAAATTTTTTTCTAGAAAAGTCATTGGCATTCCCAGAAGAAACTAGAAAATATAGTACATTAAATTTTGGAGGAGACTCTTAGACTTTTAATGAATTAATGTATCTAGATCCTTCCTTTTAGTGTTATAAAAAAGATGATTTGTGGAGTTTATCATCAAAAAAAATTTAGAAACACTTATACTGAGTGAGCTAAATAGAGAGATAGAGAGAGATTCTTACACTTGTGAGTGTAAGAAGTTATAATCTTTTAATTCTATTATTCATATAGTGCAAGTTTTGCTCGAGACTGCCTGTGGATTATCCCTTCACATTAAATGGTTTTCCATGTAAATCTTGGTTTTCTTTTCTCTTCCTTTTATTAAGCTATTTTTTCCGCTATACAATTATATTTTTAGTCTTCTTAAGTACAACATACTTCTGTTCGCAAAGCTCGGTCACTCTGGTTTCATCTCATATGAAAACCGAAAAGGTGTCTTTGGTTTCCCTTGATTTTTTAATTCATTTGGTTGGGAGCCTAAGTTAACTGAGTTTCACAGATATGTTATGGTTACTGATTTGGGGTTATGGATATCAATGTTTAAAGAAAGTTTGGATACTTATGGAGGGTAATTGAAAAATAATAAATATTGAAAACAAAGATGAGTGTGAAGCCTAGCATTATGTTTATAATGAATGATCAAATTGTAGAATATTCGATGCATTTAGATGCAATGAGACACTTTTTATCACTTAAGAAGTTTTAAGTGAGTTTGGTTTAGATTTGATATCTCCAACTTTTATTAGAAATGTTTTCATTTTGTCTTTCTCGTATTTGATTTGATTCTCGTTGCAGAAATCCCTAACCAAAAAACATTTGTATTTTTAAAATAGTTAATTACCTGAAATCCTTATTGGCTGTAAATAATATTATAACATTTTTCATTTTGTTTCTTTATTTTTATATAAGCTCCAGTATCTAGGTGGCTTGAATACTTTCATTCACTATTTATGCAAATTATATAATTTGATAAAGCTATTACCATTGTTAATCTTGTTGGTCTTTTAAGTAGACCTATTAACCGCATGTAGAGTTTAAATAATATTTTTATGGACTAAAGATTATGATTAGTCATCGGAGTTGGTGACGTGTATAAAAAAAACCCTACATTTGTATCAAAACGACTATTATTGTTGGTTTTTTATTGTCTTCGTGATGACTCACGGTGACTACATATAAAAAAACAAACAAAAATGACTTTTTCGATATATAAGTAACATAAGCTTTGAGACTAGTGATCGAAGCCATTAAAGAGGTGATATGGTTTTAAGATCTGTTAGCCGAGTTGTGATTCAAATAGAAGAATAAAGTTCTGAATAATAACAGCCATAGTATCATTCACTTGGCAAAAAATTCAATATTTCATTCGAGAACCAAGCACATCAGTCTTTGTTATCATTTCATCAGATATTTATTGGAAGATGAGGTGTTAATACTGATAAGGAAGAATAATAGACAAGGGCCAAAATGCATAGAAATAAATGTATAAGGGTCGAAATTCATAGAAATAAGTGTATAAGGGCTGAAATGCATGAATTGTAAAGATATAGCTAAAATAGGAAGGAACCTTAAAGCGGGGACTAAAAGATGTAATTAAACCAAATTAAAGCGTGTGGGGTCCGCAATTGTACTATAAAAGGACCACACACGCTTCACGAATCTCGAGATAAATAGTACGACTTTCTCTCTCTACTCTGTTTAGCATTTTCTCTCTCTAGATCTAACACTCAAATATTCTTCTACCTCCTAATCCTCTATCAACAAATCTTCTCATAACAAAATCACCCTCGGACCATCTTTTAACTCTTCAAATACTAAAAAATAACTAAGGAAGTAAGACTCCAGCTAATATGCTGACAAAGACAATACCTGTTAAAAAACTGAAGTTTTGATCAACTTCAGTTGGTCTACAAAAATAAAAATAAAAACCATAAAATCTGTTGCATGAATCAAGAGGTGAAGATATATTGAAACTAGTCGTTAAGTAAGGGATGGTTAGATGAAGTGTTTTGAATCTTGAAAGACTAATAAAATTATGTAGTGAATTTGTAATCAAATTTATAACATTTGTAATAGTTTCTTCATCTTCTTTTGTGGCCCAATCTTTGAATCAAATCAATAACTAATTCTTTTTTTTATATAAAATTAATAGCTAGTTTTATGAATATATTATTTTCACAACCACGTAAACAAATAGAAATCTACTTTTTCAGAACTTCAAATGAATTGCTTGACTTGATATTTTTTTACGGAATCCAAAACCGATACGCATTATCATTTTACTGTAATATAAAGTCGTACCAATAATTTAATTTACTTTAAAACTGGATAAACCCCGATATCATTTAATTTGTAAAAATTGTACATTGGGTTTCTCTGTTTGATTTGTTTATTTTAAATAAATAAAATCAATATATTAGTTTATTAGTTTTCTATAATTATGTTGCTTAAAAAAAACTAGTTTTAATATAATGTTAATGCAATGTTTAATATCACAAAAGTAAAGTATAAATATAAAAATTTGTATACAACATAAAATTTATTTTACTAAAAGTTAACTAAAATTTAATTAAAATTTTGATACACTAGTAATAAACTAATTAGAAATATTTGTTGCTAAATATTAAATTTGATAATAAGGATACATTATCCCTATTCTCTTTATAACATAACAACATATGACTGATGCCAGTCGATTGAGTCAGTCTCTACTTTCTAGTCATATTGGAGTCTCCTTTAGGTGCTACCAAGTAAAGATAAGAGTCACTCTCGTCTCGAGTCATATAGCCATATAGGTCGATGCATGATGTAAAGTAGTTTCCTTTACGTTGCTACCAAGTAAAGAATATAATCACCGACCTTTTTCTCTTCATGCCAAAAGAAGTTCTCTTTACACATCTTTAAATGTCGTACCTGACTCTCAACGCACCTTTTCTGGTGATCCTAGTACCCTCTAAAACCCCTATACATTGATGTATTATTTAATGGTTTTGGCTAAATCCGGGTAAAAGAGATAACCACCCAAAAAAATTTGACCAATTTTAATGCTTATCAAAAATATTTTTTAATTTTTGTCGGTTGAGCTAGCGGAGAAGCTTTTCGTCGGATGAATATAGGTGGTCCGGCGGGTGAGAGGGTGGGTCTCATCCGATGGATGAGAAGGATTCACCCGTCAGCGAGTTCCTCGCCGGTTGAGAAGGTATCAATAAGTACCTCCACAATAAGTTTTCATCTATTGGTCTAATTCCAAATTATTTTATTTATTTCATTATTTATCAACTGGATTATCAATTAACGACAATCAAATATATCATTTATGTTTATTAACTGGGTACTCCATACTTATATATACTATGTATGTTTTTAGCGGATATAATGAATGTGAGATCAAGTATTATTTGTAACAGTTTTCGTGGGATCATCTGTAACCGCCTCAACATCCATGACATCTACTGCAAAAGAACAATAATATATAAGTACTAAATGATATGGAAGTAGGAATTTAAGGATTACAATGTGAATAATGTAAGTTTAAGAGAAAATTTTTAACTATGTAATATTATTGAGGATTAAGGGTAATTTACCCTCTTTTGTGTAACTGTTTTCAGTATAAGGCTAAGTCTTGGCACCTCTATATAAAAGAAAAGGCTAACCTAATAAAATGGTTGAACACATTTCTATTTTACTCAATTGTACTCAGACTTTTCTAAACTCTCTCTTTCTCTCTTTCTCTCTCTAGAATTCACATATAACTTCGTCCTAAGACAATATTATTAATATCTGAACTCACCAAATTGGCGACTTCACTGGGGACATAATTAAGGATCAGTGACTTATCTGTTCGAATTTTAATACAATCTTCTTGTTTTTCGTTTGAATTTCATAAAATGAATCCCGAAAACAATCCATCACTTTGATGAACGATGGAAACTTTAAAAGATGACTTGCAAAGAAATGAAAATAGGTTGGATGGGTCAACTCTGATCCAAACTAAATCAGACATTGAGATGCGTAAGAATCAACTTTTAGACAAGATAAATGCGCTAAATTAAAAATATGAACAATGAGAACAAGAAATCCACTCGACGAAGCTCAAATCCGAGGTGAGGCAAGAGAATGAAAAGACTGATATGTGAGATCAATCTGATCGGTCTTGTGCTGATTGGCGAGCTAAAAGTAAACTTAAAAAACGCGTTTCGAATCTCCTAAAAATAATTATTCTTCTTGCAAAGGGAAAAAAAGACAAGCAAAAGTATGTAACCTATGGTGATGAAGAGGTAGAAAGCTCTACTTCAGGGTTTAAAAGATATAGGAATTCTCCGAAAGAGGAACCAGACAGAGAACAGTCGAGGAAGCATAAAAAAGAATACAAATCTAAAATAGACAATGTTCCTCGTTCTACGTGGTGTGAAGGGAACACTTCGAATCATTATGCTGAGACTGATCGAAATCTATATGCAATAAATAGGAACTAATGATCATTTTTTGCAAGGTGTCGACTGGAGAAACTCTCCATTAACGAGTGAAATTTGGTCTATAACGCTTCTGAAGCCTTTTGACATTGCTAAAGTGAAAAGTTCGATGAGATGCAAGATCCCGATGACCACATCGAACAATTTAAGTACTAGATGATGAACTTTGAAGATGACGACCGGTTGGTGTGTCGTACATTTTCGCAGACTTCTAAAGGAACGACTTTAAAATGGTACAATCGGATTCTGAAGGGATCTATCTCAAATTTTAGGGATTTTTACACTGCTTTTCAAAGGTAGTTTGTGGGGAGTAAAGAAATGAGAGCGAATGGAGATACCATTATCCAGTACAAGCAGGCACCTGAGGATAAATTGAAGGATTATACGAAGAGGTTCGTTTTGACTAAAGAAAGTTTGGACCATTGCGAAGAGAATGTGGCGATGAAACTACAAAGAGAAGAGCTTTAACTTTTGGGGGCTTGATGGCTTAAGTTGAGGATCATATTAAGGTTGAGGAGTCAACTAGAGTCTGGGGAGGACCGGTTAGCACTCCAAAGAATTTGAGTCAGGTGGCCAATAACCAAGGGCAACCCTCGAATGGAAATGGTAATCAATACACACGACATAATAACAACAACTTGCCACCTCGAACTGGCAGGTATTCAAATCACGCTCCATCTTATAACTATAACAGACCAAGGGCAAATCAATGGGTTAGCTCATAATATTATGTTGATTTAACAGAGAATGTGGCTGTGATCTTTGATAAGAACAAAAGCTTCGCAAATTTTAGGAAACCAGCTCCAATAAGTAGGAAAATGGAGGAACGAAACAACAAATACTGCAGGTATCATGAAGATATCGGGCACAATACCAAATATTGCATTGCTCTGAAAAACGAGGTTCAGACTTCGATAAAAAATGGGAAGCTCTTGAGTTTTTTGAAGTCACAGGGGAGCGGTTCAAAAAATGCAGCGTTAACTTCGAAGGCAAATCTAACTGTACCAGCTGAGAATTTGATGATTTTAGATTGGGAGTTTGAAGATTTTGATGCTTCTTCGGAATATATGGAGAAGGATCCGAACAGGTTGCTTTTGATGGCAGTTGAAGAGCCGATAGAATAGGGACATGTGCAAGATTTATGAAAATTCTTTGAGTCATTATCCATTTTTGGAGGTAATTCAATGAATGGCAACTCTGATAGCTCGAGAAATAGACATGTTGTCAATCTGACAACTCAAATTGAAGGGAAAATGTCCACAGATTTGTATGCAAAAAAGGCTATTTCATTCATTTTGTTTGATGAAAATGATCTGCGAGGAACAGTAGAAACCGCATGAAGATGCATTGGTTATTGGAGTAAAGGTGGCTTATTGACACTGGCAGTTATGCTAATGTCCTTTTTAAGTCAACCTATGATAAAATGATAAATATACCTCTAATTTCTCAATCAGACCGGACAATAATAGGATTTACGGGTGTAACAGCTCGTATGGTTGGAGAATTTGAGGGAGAAGTAAGTTTGGGAAAATGACCGTTGAAGAAGAAGGTCCAAGTGCTTGTTGTGATGGTGGACTTCCCCACGAGTTACAATGCTATTTTTGGAAGGTCATGGCTTTCTATAATGTATGGGTTTATATCAACGGTTCACCAATGTTTCAAGTATGTGGTTGGAGATCGAGTTGGGGTCGTTCGAGGTGACCAGAAGGTAGCTAGAGAGTGTTATGCCACTGCACTTCGGATCTGACGACCCAACAGTGGGGATTTGATGCATGAATAGTAGTGAGATGGATTGACCTCAGATTTAGAAGAAAAATTTGGCGATCCGGGGGAAACCCCAGGTCTTTAACTGTAAGTGGAGAAATTAAGGACTTTACATTTTCGGAAAGAAAAGTGCTTCGAATCGGAACCTTATTGACCTCACTCTTACGTCAACAACTGCTAGATTTTTTATCTGTTAATTTGGATGTTTTCGCTTGAAAGACAGATGATGTAAAAGGAGTACCAATTGAAGTGATTCGTCACGACTTGGCTATTGATCCGAAGGTGAAGCCAGTGATAAAAAAAGCATTTTCTTCGAAAAAATAGAAGCGATTTGATGGTATCTTTATTCACCAGATATGGTATGATTTTTTCGAAGTTCAACCATTTTTGCTAACTACATTGAGGTATTTGAAGTGGTATACTTACAATTTGTAGTTATATATTGTGTGAATTTCAAAGTGCATTGTCATATTTAAGGAGTTATATTTGAAAAGTTATCATTCTTATTTTAGGATTGTTAGCATCGAACAATTTTATAAAGATGATAAAAATGAAAAATAAGCAAAAAACACTTGTCAATTAGATTAATTTTTTGAAGTACAATAAGAAAATTTCTAATTTGACAAGTACAAAAATGGTATGTTTAAAGAGCAATAAAGTTATTCAGACGACTCATCCTCCTCGGATGATTCCTCATCTGATGTTGATGAGTCAGGGATAGGATCGAAGGCTTCACTTGGACGCTTTTCGATGGGAATGTCTTTCCAAAAACTTGAGAGGTTAATTCTTGGATAAGTTGCATAAATTTATCGAAGAAGAGTGATGATGTTTCTTATTTGCCATTGTTAATGGCAGCCAGCATGTCTTTCGAACATTCAGCTTCTGTAGCAGTAACAACAACTTTTTTTCCTTCTCAAAATCACTCTTTAATTTGGTTATGTCATCGGTCAACTCTTGGAGACGCTTCGATGTTTGTTGTTCTCCCAAAGTGATGCATACGGGTCTGAATATCATGGAGAATGAGATCACCTTCTCCAGCGAGTTCTTGTGACTCGTTGAAATTAATAAATCTTTCGGGGTCGAAGTGTTCAGCGTTTTGGTTACCATCATCAGCATTGTCTTCGATGATAATCAAAGCGTCATTATTGGTTTTTTTGTATTCGAGAGGAGGGTTTTGTTGATTTTCAACAGTTGTGGTTTCTTCCTCATCGACTAATGTATATTCAGTGATTTTGGATTGTTTTTTTTTTCTTTCCATGAGAACTGGAGGAAGCTTTTTTTTTCTTCGAGAAAGGTTCTTGATATTTTCCCTCTTCGATGGGTGAAAGGGTTTGCTCTCCTACTTTTATTTTTCGAGGTTTAGGCTTTGACAGTGTTGAAGGGCTAGCACCAGATGTGCTAGCTGCCTTTTAATTTTCTTTTCCTTTTTAGCCTTTTCCTTTTTTCTTCTTTGGCAGATGACTTTCCGACCTGTTGCGGATAGGGAGGAATACTTTGTAGTCAGGATGAACTAAATTTTTACAGGCGAAATGAGGATTGGGCTCTTCCATCAAATTTCGAGGAGGCAAGGCTCACTCCGTGATTGGAAAAAGATGACTATTAAATAAGTTGATCGGTTGGAAGGCAGTGTGGAAAGCGTTATTCCACTCTTTCTCGGCTCAGGCGGCAAGTTTTTTGAAAATATACTTAGCTGATTATCGACGTATAGCATATCGCTTCGGAATTTCAGAAATAATCATGAAAGTAAATAATTAATGAGGAAGATAACATATAAAATCTATCTTAAAGTGTATAATTTTCAAAGTACTTACAATTGCTTCTCCCGATGAGATTTAGCTTTGATGGGCCGGCATCAGATATCTCTTTGCCATTCTCCCGTGCTCATGCGATGAAGATAAAAAATTTCTTCCAAAGTCTATCAGCTTCCAAGAGGTCATCGATGATTTTTAGGTCATTTACTAGAGTGAGATAATAGAAGGGGACCTTCAGACCTTTTGATAATTGGGATAAGGAGATGAAATCCTTGATGTTGATCGGAATCTTGGATAACCGAGATGCCATTATCACAGACATAAGATTGAACCATTGATTGGTGTCACTTGAGTATGGCATAGGTTAAGAAGTTCGAAGTACTCGACGATCATATGATCCAGTGGGAACTAAAGACCCCAATTGATGATTTCAGGGTAGACCACCAATTCATCGTCTTTGCAGTCTAAGGGAGTTTCCCCTTTTTTAGGCAGTCGAACTGTGATTTTATCTCCCATTCCCCATTGTTTTTTTTAAGTCTGAGGCTTGGCTTTCTTGGTAATATATGTATGGGACCTTTTTTAGTTGAATAATATAATTAGCATCGAGATCCCTTAAATTTCTGCCAATAGCAGCCCTTTCTTCCTCGAAAACGAATCCTGGCTCTTTCTTTTTTTGAGGCTTACGATATTCTTACCCCTGTTAGTTTCCTAATTCCCTTCATCGGACTCAGCTTCATTATCAGTTCTGGTGGCCTCGGAATCAACTACATTGACTCCTGATACTTCATCTCTAATTTGGGAAGGATTTTGTTGAGGCAATGAAGCTTCAGCCTCTAGTGAAGGATCCTTTGTTTGGGGAGGATTTTTAGATAAATTTTATTGGGATGGAACCTTCTCGATTATCTCTCTCCGAGGAGGAGACTGAGCAGCTAGATTCGAGGAGGGATGAGTTCAAATAATGTCTGAATCGTCTCCTATAGCTATACAAGTTTTTCTCTTTCTTATTGATGAAGGATGAGTCAAGGAGGGAGTATTTGAAACTTTTTTTGAGGAAGATTTGTTTGATTCTTCAATAATCAGAGGTAAAACTTTGGTTTGAGAAGAAGAGGTTTGAGGCGTTTAAGGTGTTTGAACTTTAGAAGAAGGGCGCTCTTCGGTTGAAGGAGAAGGTGATAAAGTAGGTATTTTAGTTGGATCAAAATTACCGTAATAAGTTGTGTTGGTGGTTGTTCCAACATGAGCGTTGTTGATTAATCTAACAGCCTTGTATTCTTCTGCCCTTACAGTAATACAAAAGTAGTCGTATGATCCGAAGACTAGATTATCGTCAGGCTTCGGAGATTTAAGTTTTTTGGGTACGTTAACCTTGGATCTTCTAGACTTTAGATTTTTTCTCGTAAACTGGATGAAGATTGGCAGGAAAATACAGGTTTTGATCGGAAAGTTTGAGTTTTCTAATGAAGATACAGAGAAAGATGAACAACGCGTTGAAGGTAGCCAAGGGTTTGAGTTTTCTCTCAAGTGATTTGTATTGTAAGAATTAAAATAAGGCTATTGATGAATTTATAGAAAGATAGGAAGACGTGTGAAGTGGAAATGACTCTATGGTGATAGGGCAGAATTCAGAATGGGGAAAAATGTAGGAGTTCGACATCTGTGAGACTAGATAGCTAGCTATGAATTTAGTAGCTAGATATCATGATGGATCTGAACGGTCATTTGAAACAGTTGCATTTGTATAAACTTTTGATGAAATTTGATGCCTATGTTTTGAAGCTACTTTCATAATGATTCGAGGAGAAAGAAAAGAAAATTATTGTGTTTTAGAATGATTCGACGACTGTTTTTTACTTCGAATCTACATCCTATATTGAGTTTTGGAATTTAAGTTTTATATGGAGTATATGACTTCGAGTTTACAATCACAACAAATGATGCGGCATATGGAAGATTTCGAAGACATTTAGTTCTCATTCATTTACTTACATGAGAACCAGGGGAGCTACTGATATGGAAGTAGGAATTTAAGGATTAAAATGTGAATAATATAATTTTAAAATGTGAACAATATTATTGAGGACTAAGGGTGATTTACCCTCTTTTGTGTAACCGTTTTCAGTTTAAGGCTAAGTCTTGTCACCTCTATATAAAGGGCAAGGCTAGCCTAATAAAGGGGTTGAAAACATTTCTATTTTACTCAATTGTACACAGACTTTCTCACTTTAAAAACTCTATCTCTCTTTCTCTCTCTAGAAATCACATATAACTTCTTCTAAATACAATATTCTTAATATCTGAACTCACCACTAAATAGAGTAAGTCATATTTTTTGCTTTCTTTTCTTAGACCTCCAAAATATAAATAATAAAATTCTAGCACTTTATTGCTCATAACCCTAGGAAACACAACCATTTTTGGAGGTATTGTCGTTAGAAGAGGCCCGAAATGAACTGTGGTATGGTAAATAAGTTGTAGTGCACCGAATGGGAATACATTCTATTTTGTTTTCCAAACATTACTCTTTAGTATCAAATTATTGTGCATAAAATTTACAAACTTCCCTTATTCTATTAGAGATTGAATATTTTTTAAATCCTGACGATCTATGGTTTCATGATCGTACTACTGTGATATTTACAATACAAATTAAGGTTTTGTTAGTATATTTCTTCTTTAACCATAAGGATAGTTTTATGAAAGCGTATAAAGTCCTTATCTTTATCACAAACGATCGCCACATTATGAGTAAGCTTTAAGTAGGCCTTGTTATCATAGTTTGAACTTGGGATGTAGTAGGGTCTATACCATTGCGGTATGCAATCTTGACCCCGATGGTCTCTTCGATCAAATTTGTATTGAGGACGGTTATAATAGTAGGTTATGTTAGGCTACTCAACTTGGATACTGGTGGGCACTTGTACGATATGATTTGTCGCATTATGATCATGGAATCGTACATGTGTAGTCTTTTTACCTCTATTTGTGAACTATGCTAACATATCACTAAAAACAAAAGTCTTCTTATTAATAAACTTTACTGTTACATTACATGGTATTAAACCTTTTCTAAATGATGCCAATGCTGCTCCCTCACTACATCCCTCCAAACCGTTTATCGCGTTGACAAACCAATACGTGTAATCACGTAAGATTTCCCACTGCTTCTGTTTGTTTTGGATTATATAGTATTTATCATATTTGATTATCTTACCTGCCGATGAATTGGTCCCTGAAACTAAACACAACTCGTTAAAAAGATAGATTAATCCTCTAGAAAGTTCGTTGAATCATGTCATTGAATTTATCTTATGTATCATTCAAAACATGACTAAACAAATATTTTTACCTACTGTAAAGTAGTATATTATTCTTAAACTGATCAATATCGTGTTTTGAGTCTCATATAACGTCATATTTGTCTACTTTAGACAATAAACTTCAATTAAAACTCTTATTAAAGAGCCTTCGGTACCAGTAGTGAATTGGAAATTAGTGAAATTATGTTGTTGTTTGGTACGAGATGTGTGACAATATTAAATTCTCTCAAGGTTGGTCAAATACTGATGATCAACGAGATGTAGACCTACAAGGTTGGAAACCGGAAACCTAGTTAGTAATGGCATCTCTAGTGCAGAACAATATGGATTTAGTTTCCTAGCTGATGAAAAGCGGGCTAGTATGTGCCTCCATGTTGATTATGAATATTTTGATAACCGCTCCTAAAGTTTTGATGGCCTACTCATAAAATAAGATTCCCTTGAAATAGGTGTTGTTCTATGAACCTTAAAATCGGACATAGTTAGATTGATTGTGGGGTTTGTCCTATTAGTATTAGACCACACCCTATGGATAGTGTGATATACACTTGCCAAATAGGTATGCACAATTGGTTGTCCGGCTAAAGCCCCAAACCTATCTCTTTGAGACAAATTGTAAATATACAATATCAGAAAAGAGATTAAAAAATTAATATAAAGGAATAATCGACCCTCAAAATTAAGAGTTGATCTCTTATTTCTAATATGTTATATGAGTCGTCTTGGGTGATAAGCCTAATTCAAACAATAATAATATTATAAAAACCGTACAGATGTTAATATAGTATAAACTATGGCTAAGTACCGTGGTCAGTCACCGAATTAGTCATTGGTTTTAAAACATCCACTCAAGTTATATATTTATCAAATCTGCAATTTTTTTGGTTTTATTAACATTTATGGTCACTAGCGGTGACCCAAAATGCAAAAAAAAAAACCAACGATAGTGACCACTGGTGCAACAAAGTGGTTGTTTTGATACAAATATTAGATAAGTGATTGTTTTAAAATAATTTTACGAATTGCGTATTCTCACACACATTACTCCTTTATTTATCTCATATATATATAAACAAATAATATGATAAAGATTTAATCAAATAAAAATGTAAACATGCAATTATTAGTTTTCTAACGGAGTTATAATTCACTAAACTTAAATTTGATCGCTCAGATCTTAAAAATTTTAGTTTCTATTATTCTTGATAAAAAAAAGTTTGTTTGTGACATTTACTTAAACAATCTAAAGTTTCTATTATATAATATAAAATCTCATATCGCACACTTAAATTGTATATTATCCTTATATTTCAAACAATCTAAAGTTTAATAAATAGAATAATACACTAACGGTGGCCAAAAATGCAAAAAACAAAAACCAACAATAATAACCATTGGTGTAACAAAACGGTTGTTTTGATACAAATATTAGATAAATGGTTGTTTTGAAACAATTTTATGAATTGCATATTCTAACATTTATTATATATATATTAAAAATAATTAAACAAAAAATATAATACAAATTTAATCAATAAAAATGTAAACATGCAATTATTAGTTACACAATAAACTTAAATTTGATCCCTCGCAGTTTAAAATTTGTAGTTTCTATCATTTTCAAATAAAGTTTTGTTTGTGATATTTACTTAAACTATTGTATAATAGAAAATCTCATACCGCACACTTATCTCTCATATCTCAAACAATCTAAAATTTAATAAATATTATAAAAGAAAAAACAACAACGCCCCACTTTTATGGATGAGTTTTTATCCATTAAGGTTTCAAAAATTATATATATATATATATATATGAAAAAAGTAATGTAAAAATAGAAAAACACACTAAACTAGGCTACAAAATTTTGGTTGGGAAACATTTATTCTATTTTTTTCCGACTTAAGAAATTATTACATTTGTTTCTCAAATTATTGGTCCGGTCATCGATGTAGTTTTTCTCCAGCAAAATGCCTAATATTTACAATACTCTTCTGGTTATAAATTGTATATGTGATCATTGACGCATGTCAATTAAAGTCAGAATAGTTGAAGAAGAGGCAGTTTTGGAGAAGGAGAAGGCTGATGTTTGAACTAGGGTTTGACAGGCTTGGAGAAGGAGAAGGCTGGTGTTTCGATCTAGGGTTTTGAGGAACAAGAAAGGGTGAAGCTCATCTTTAAGTGTTTTATATGTTGGGCTGTGTTTTGGACCAGGTCGTGGACTGAAGATCTAAGCTACTTGTATTGGGCTAAAGGCTTAGTCCTCTTGTTAGTTTGTGTGGGCTGAGTTAGTTATTAAAGCCCAAATAGAGTTTAAATGGTGTAACGGATTGTATAACAAATTGTAACAAATTCTGTTACATATTGAACAGATTTGTGTGACTATAAATGTCACAATTGTATGTACAAAAACTTAGAGAAAGATTATAATAAAATTGGTTACATTTTCTTCTTCTTGATTCAGTCTTCTTCTCTCAAGACTTTCAACTTGGTATCAGAGCAGGATCCTTCATTGGCAGGGACTGACTCACCATGCTTCATCAGGATCTGCTGAGCAGTTCACGTCTTCAATGGACCACCTGTTGACAAACAAAAACAACAGCTTGAATCAGATGAATGCCTTTACTAGTCTCAGGTTGGACAGAAACAACTTTCTTCTATGGAAGACTATGGTGTTGCCTATAATTAGAGGCAACAAGCTGGGAGGTTTCATAAGTGGTGAGAAACCTTGCCCTCCCAAGCTTATAGTTGGACCAGATGGTTCTCTAATTGATAATGCTGAGTATGACAACTGGAATGCTAAGGATCAATTGCTGTTGGGCTGGTTGTACAACACCATGAGTGCTGAAGTTGCATCTCAGGTGATGGAGGAGGAGTCCTCCAAAGGACTGTGGGATGCTGTGGTAAGCCTATCTGGCTCTCAAACGAAGTCGAGAGTAACTTTCTTAAAGGCTGAATTTCAAAGAACCAGGAAAGGAACTAGCTCAAAGGAGGAGTACCTAGCCAAGATGAAACACATTGCTGATAGTCTGGCTCTAGCCGGTTCACCTATTTTATTAAATGATTTGGTCTCATAGGTATTGGCAGGTCTTGACAGTAGTACACTCCTATTGCAGTCCATCTAGGTGACAAAGAGGTACAAAATTGGCTTGATTTACAAGCTACACTGCTTACTTACGAAAGCAGACTTGAACAACTAGGGAAAATTCAAGTTGCCATGGCTAACTTGAATCTCACTGCTGTTAACAAGCCTGAAACTAAGTCTTCTGGCAGCAGCAACTATGGTTCCAATTCAAGGTATGGAAATAAAGGTCAAGGTAGAGGCTCTAGAGGGAGGTTTTCCTCAAACTACTCTAACAATTACAGGGGTAGAGGCCCTTACAGAGGCAGAGGTGGTAGGTTCAACTACTCTAACAACAAACCTACTTGTCAAATATGTGGCAAGTTTGGTCATGGGGTTGCTTATTGCTATTTTAGAGATGACCCTAATGTGATGGGACAAATACCAACTGATCAACAGAGAGCTGGCCAGGATCAAAGTGTGATGACAGTCTCACAAGAGTCAGGGAATGGTGATGAAAGTTGGTATGTTGACAGTGGTGCTAGCCACCATGTCACCAACTCAGCCAAGATGCTGAACCAGAAAACACAGTACACAGGTAATAAAACAGTGATAGTAGGTAATGGTAGTAAACTGTACATTCAAAACTTAGGTAAGACTTGCCTATCTACTAAAACCAACAAACAAATCCTCCTAAACAGTGTGTTACATGTGCCCTATATCAACAAAAACCTAGTATCTGTTTCTCAATTAACTCTTCATAATGATATTTTTATTGAGTTTCACAGTTCTGAATGTTTTGTGAAGGACAAGACAACCGGGATGATTCTACTTAAAGGCAGAGTTGAAAATGGGCTGTATAAGTTGGAGGACTCTTCTATTTCTAGGACTACTAAGGCAGCCTTTCCTAAGTCAAATTCATCTGTTTCTCATGTGTCGTTTCTTACTAATACTTCTAATTCCCTAAAGGTTGGGTGGCATAAAAACCTGGGCCATCCTTCTAAACGTGTCTTGTCTATTGTGTTGAAAAATTGTAATCTTCCTACTATTTCTAGCAATGAAAAGCTTTTCTGTGATGATTGTCAACTAGGCAAGTCTCATTCCTTACCATTTCTAATTCAATCTCACATTC
The DNA here is from genome assembly GCA_036936605.1 of Limnanthes douglasii subsp. nivea. Classification (NCBI taxonomy): domain Eukaryota; kingdom Viridiplantae; phylum Streptophyta; class Magnoliopsida; order Brassicales; family Limnanthaceae; genus Limnanthes; species Limnanthes douglasii. The sequence continues at coordinate 2,308,189 of JAUPFV010000001.1, forward strand.
TTCTAGTGTCTTAGATTTGATTCACTCTAACTTGTGGGGACCTGCCCCTGTTCTATCCAATTCTGGTTATAAATTCTACATATTGTTTGTAGATGATTACAGTAGGTTCACATGGCTATATCCTCTTAAACTTAAAAGTGAGGATGTAACTGTGTTTAAAGAGTTTAAGACTCTAGTTGAAAATCAGTTTGATAAAAAAATTAAAGTGTTTCAGTCTGATTGGGGTAGTGAGTTCAGGTCTTTTCTGTCCTTGGCTAAAGAATCAGGGATTCAGCTCAGGACATCCTGTCCTTACACTTCTGCTCAGAATGGTAGAGCAGAAAGGAAGCACAGACATGTCACTGAGACTGGTCTGACCCTTCTAGCTCAGTCAGGTCTTCCTCACAAGTTCTGGCCAGAGGCTTTTCACACTGCTGTGTTCTTGATTAACAGGTTACCTACACTCACTCTAAAAGATAAGTCTCCTTTTGAACAGCTTTTTGGTTCTAAACCTGACTACATGTTTCTAAAAGTCTTTAGGTGCACTTGCTTTCCGTGTCTTAGGCCCTACCAAACAAATAAGTTCCAATTTCACTCAGTCAAGTGTGGCTTTTTAGGGTATAGTGGAGTACACAAAGGGTATAAGTGTCTCAGTCCTAGTGGGAGAGTGTATGTGTCAAGGAATGTCATCTTTAATGAAGATGAGTTCCCATGTATGTCTGGTTTCCTAAACACTAAGTCCTCCATGTCTATTTCTAGAGTCTCCTGGCTACCTAAGTTTCCTAATCTATACATGCCAAATGAAAGTTCTACACCACAAAATACCAACAGTTTTCAACACCTAAACACTACCCATTCTTTACAATCAAACCAGACCAACACAACAAATCATTATGAACCTTGTGGTAACTCACCTGATAGCTTTAGCACTTCTTCACAAGCCCAAAATGATTCCCAAGATCCCACAGCTGCTCAAAACCCCTTGCCCAGCACATTACCTGAAACACAACCATCAAAACCTGGTGAGTTGTTTATTGAACTTCCTTTTGACAGAATTAACAATCAAACTACCTCTCAAACTCTACGTAACAGACATCCTATGACCACTAGAGCTAAAGATGGTATTTCAAAACCTAAGCACGTTTACTCAGGAACTACTATTACATCTACTATTACTATTAAAGAACCTACTAAGTTTTCAGAGGCTGTTCAGTGTCCTCATTGGGTTCAGGCCATGAAATGTGAATATGATGCTTTGATGAACAATCATACATGGTCTCTTGTTCCCCACAATAGTATCATGAGTCTGGTGGGGTGCAGATGGGTGTATAAGGTCAAATATAACCCAGAAGGGTCTGTTCAACGCTACAAAGCTAGACTTGTAGCTAAGGGCTTTCATCAACAGCCTGGGGTTGATTTCAATGAGACTTTCTCTCCAGTAATTAAAGCCTCTACGATAAGGTTAGTTCTTACTATTGTTGTATCTAGAGACTGGGTCATCAGGCAACTTGATATAAATAATGCCTTCTTGAATGGTCATCTCAAAGAACAGGTGTACATGGTGCAACCTCAAGGGTTTGTTGATCCTAAGTATCCTAATCATGTATGCAAGCTAAACAAGGCACTTTATGGACTGAAACAGGCACCACGAGCTTGGTATTCCAAGCTCAAGGATACGCTGATCTTACGGGGCTTTCAAAATTCAAAGGCTGACTACTCTATGTTCTTTCTACGGTCTAAAGGCATCTTTGTCATTCTACTGGTCTATGTAGATGACATAATTGTTACTGGTAACAGTCCTTCCTATGTTTCTAAGTTTATTCAGAAGCTAAATTCTGAATTTGCTCTAAACGATATGGGATCTCTAAGGTTGTTTCTGGGTATTGAGGCTCACAGAGATGAATCTCGTCTCTACTTAACTCAAACACAGTATATCAAGGACTTACTGTTAAAAGAGGGCTTGTCCAATGCTAACTCCTGCGCAACTCCAATGAAGGTGACTCTATCACTCTCCAAAACTGATGGTGAATTACTTCAGAACCCTACAAGGTACAGAAGCTTATTAGGATCTTTACAGTACCTACTGCACACTCGACCAGACATTGCGTTTGCTGTTAACGAACTCAGTCAGTTTCAACAATGTCCTACTAAAGTTCATCTACAATGTGTAAGACGAGTTTTACGTTACTTATTTGGTACTCAGACGATGGGGCTCCACATCAAACCGAGCGACACTCATCAGCTTACAGGATTTACTGATGCCGATTTGGCTGCTTCATTGGATGACCGTCGATCGGTTGGTGGTTATTGCGTTTTTCTGGGTGACTCTTTGATTTCGTGGTCTTCAAAGAAACAGGGGATTGTCTCCAGGTCGAGTACAGAGTCAGAATACAGATCGCTTGTAAATCTAGCCTCTGAACTCATCTGGTTAAAGTCAGTTCTTCATGAAATTCGACTTGATCTTCACAGAGCTCCGGTTATCTGGTGTGATAACCTTGGAGCAAGCTCCCTTGCTTCAAACCCTGTATTTCATGCTAGAACAAAGCATGTCGAGTTAGATTTACATTTTATTCGAGATATGGTAACTCAAAGCTCACTGGATATACGATACGTACCTTCTCACGATCAAGTTGCAGACTTGCTCACAAAGCCTTTGTCTCAAAGTCGGTTCTTGTTTCTTCGGGACAAACTAAGTCTTGGTATACCTCTGCCTCGTTTGAGGGGGCAAGTCAGAATAGTTGAAGAAAAGGAAGTTTTGGAGAAGGAAAAGGCTGATGTTTGAACTAGGGTTTGACAGGCTTGGAGAAGGAGAAGGCTGGTGTTTCGATCTAGGGTTTGGAGGAACAAGAAAGGGTGAAGCTGATCTTTAAGTGTTTTATATGTTGGGCTGTGTTTTGGACCGGGTCGTGGACTGAAGATCTAAGCTACTTGTATTGGGCTAAAGGCTTAGTCCTCTTGTTAGTTTGTGTGGACTGAATTAGTTATTAAAGTCCAAATAGAGTTTAAATGGTATAACAAATTGTATAACAAATTGTAACAAATTTTGTTACATATTGAATAGATTTGTGTGACTATAAATGTTACAATTGTATGTACAAATACTTAGAGAAAGGTTATAATAAAATTGTTTACATTTTCTTCTTCTTGATTTAGTCTTCTTCTCTCAAGACTTTCAACTATTAACCACAAAATGACATGAAATTAAAAAGGTAATAATTTAAAAGACATAATAGATCTTAAACATGGAATAAAATTTGCAGATTAATGTTTGGGTCATATGTCACCTCATTAACTTTTCTAGTTAATAGGTACGCTTGATGAAGTTTATGGAAATCAATAAAAAGAAAAATCGAATTTAAAAACTTTATAAAGAGAAATAAAAAAAAGAACTGAAATATGATTTAATCGGTTATACTAATACGAGACCACGATATATATATATATATATTAACGACTCAAGCCATTAACCCAACCCATCTTCCAAAACACTAACTCCACTGTTCTGTCTTCATTTAGTTTGGAGAAACAATGACAACTAAAGCAAAGGATTTACCTTTTCATATCATATACAACTTCTTAAATCGACTGTCTATCAAAGCTTTAAGCCTTTCCAATGTCTATCCGATCGTTATCGAGAAACAAGGAGGACGAAGGTGGAGAATTTACCGCTTGACATCATGTGCCAGATCTTGTGTCGATTGCCTGTTAAATCACTTTTACGTTTCCGGCGTGTATCCAAACTCTATCTAAAAACAATCGATGGTCCAGAGTTTACCCGAAGCCACCACGCTCGAATCAGTCGTCGTACTCTTTTATTGGGGTCGAATGACGTAGAAGACGGCTCCAAAATATTTCAGTTCGAAGAGAATGATCTTGAATACTATAGACCAACCACGGCGGCGTCTCCACTTATCTACAAACCCAAAAAATTTCTTTGCTCTGTCGAAGGCTTTGTGCTTCTTCTTCTCGAAAGTAACCAAATTTGTTTGTAGAATCTATAATTTTGTCATATGCCTCTATAGATTCGAAGAAAATACGGTCGCTTGGTTTGGGATTTGATAGCACCATGAATGAGTACAAGATTGTATTTACATCTTTCAACTCTGCTCTAATTTACAGTTCCAAAACAAAATCATGGAAACAGTCGGATAATAGGCCTCCTCCTCTACCTTGGTGTGTTTCATATGGTAAGAGTGGCGTATTTCTTAATGGATCGATCCATTAAAACCTTATTCTCATTAAAACCTTCATGGATCTCTATGGATTCTTCCTCATAATCAACATATATTCTCTTATTCTTCCCCCAAACTCAACATCCTCTAGATTCTTGGTCGATCCTGTCTCAAATATTATACCAGTGAAAGAATCATAAAACTTAAACCCTCTGGAATGTTCAGAATAACCTATGAAAAACAACTAACTTTTTTTGGGTCAAGTTTCTTTTCTTGAGGTTTGTAAGGCCTCGACTCAGCTGGACAACCTCACACATGCATATGCTTTAAATTAGGTCTACGTTCATTTCAAAGCTCACACGGGGTCTTAACAATAGCCTTGGTGTGTACTTGATTGAGTATATAAGCGGCATATATGATGACTTCCCTCCAGAGAGATAATGGTAGAGATTAGTGACCTATCATTCTTCTAACCATATCTTTTAGTGTTTGGTTTCGTCTCTCAGATATATCATTCATGCGAGGTGAACCCGGCATAGTGTATTAAGGGACTATTCCACACTTCTCTAGTTACTGTGCAAAAAGTCCTAAACGTTGTTCACACGATCCGTTATATCTACCATAGTAGTCACTACCACAGTCATATATAAGAGTCTTAATGCTCTTATCGAGTTGTTTTACAACTTCGGTCCTAAAAGCTTTGAACTTCTCTAGGCCTCATGATTTTCTTATTGATCGGACCTTGACCCGGTAATTTGCTATTTGCCTTCCGCTTAGGCCCTGCCTCTTTTGCAGATGCAATCACATTAACCTCAGTTGATGTGCCTTTAAGTTCATCCTCCTCATGTGCAACATGAGAAATCAACTCATTGTTATTCCATTTTCCCGCATGCATTTATAGGTGGACTAGAAATACTTAAATCGGCCTATCAGCAAATGAAATGTAAACCCCACTATGAATTCCTCGAGTAAGTCTAAACCGATTGCCTCTAACTTTTTACCAATCATCAACATTCCAAGAATGTGCTCCCTAATTTTACCTTTGCCATTATACTTTTTGGTAGCTAGCTCGATGAGAAAACGTTGCATCTCTACCTTTTCATTTTTGGAAAGGCTTTCTCGACCTTTGTGAGAAAGACCGTGGCAGTCGTAACACCTTAAAGGACAACCCCACGCAATGCTACTGGTATCCCCTGTAACAAGACTGCCATACATAACTTATTTAACTTCTTCCACCTTTCATCGGCCTTAGTTTCCTCCCGTGTACTTTACGGACTAAGGGGGATGGTTTGGGAGTTGACAATGCATGGTCATAATCATGTACAGATAAAAACAGCAACATATCTTCCTTCTACAATTGGAAGTCCGAACAATCCAATACGGGTGGACGGTTGCCCAATAAATTGTAACTAGTGGATAATGTAATAAAAACAAACAACACAAAAAATATTTAGCATCTTGACGTATAACTGAAATCATATGAATGAACATGGTAAATACATGTAAAACATAAAATTCTTTCATAATAGATATTGGAGGATAAATCATAGTAACATGCAATTTTATGAGTTTGAGAAAAATACCATGATCATTATTTTAATTTCCTAAGTACGAATGAGACCTTCTGGAGGGCCGATGTCATTTACTTAGATTTATATAACCCTAGTTTTGATTTTCTTAATTACCGGTGAAACCTTTTGGATGACCAATTTCACCTACTTAAAATAAAAATTGGAAGGTTGAATTTAATTTATCCTAAGTACCGATGAAACCTTCCGGAAGACCAATTTCATCTACTTAAAATTAAAATCAACACAATAACCATTTTCAGTAATTTTTTCACGTCCATAATTAATTTAAACTCAAACGTGAATCTTCCAGAGGGTTGGGAATATTTGAATTTAAATTAATTCTCGAGCTTTTCGAAGCCTAGGATCCATAAAAAAATTAACCTTCTTGAGGGCCAATTAAATTAACTTTTTAGTTTCACCTACTGGTCTACGAAACCTTAGTCATACATCAAAATTTAATCATTCAAGCATATAAAATTTATTTCACAAATAAATATACAACAATTAGGATGCCAAACACATCATATTTGTGAAATAAACCATGTCATATATCTTAAATTAATTAAAAAATATATAAAAAATCGATGAGTAGTGTTTTCGATTCATTATTCGAAAATACTGTTCACACGCTGTTTATATTCTGAAAACACTATTCATAACACTTCTACTGCTGTCATCACAAAACATTAGATTGTAAATAAACTCGCAAGTTGTTGTGATCATCCGCAACGGCAGCAGTTCTCTTGCCATTATGAACATCGTCGGACAACCTTCGATCAACATTAACATCAGGGGTTAAGCCGTCGATGCCCTAATACTTTGAATTTATTTAAAACGGAAAAAAATATAATCACATATCATGTGTTTCAATTGAATAAATCAAAACTCATGTTTCTCACAGTTCATAAATCAATGCCTTAACCAGCTCAATCAACATATAATCTTAATTGCATGGATTATTTACAGTAAATACAAAAAAGCATGCATCAATATATATCCTCATACAATTCGATTATTCTATCGGATCCTCATACAATTGGAAACCCTATTCTAGATTCACCTAACTAATAAACAAAATCAATAACACTTACGAGTTTGTTTGCAGCTATCCATTTAGTATTCTTTTGTTCCTTTGCGTTCCTCAGTGATTCTGTTTATGAAATTGAGAAACCTGCAGAATCAAATTAGTGAAGAAAGGAAAGGTTTCCAAACACTGAAGGAAGCGACCGTATTTCTAATTAGGGTTTATGACGATGAAATTACTAAACCTAGCCCATTACTTATGGTCTTTACAATGTGAAGCCCAACATTGTAAAGCCCATCCTTTATTATTTAGTTGTGTCCGAGGACCATAACCCGATAAATCGATAATTCAATTTATATCCTTGATTTATTATTTCAGATTAAAGTGTTGAGATTTGGGCCCTCTTCATCACAGTGCCCAAATTTAACTCGGTTACCACTGATGAGGGAAAATAAAAGACGAATGACAAAATTGTAAGAAACTAGTTTTATTAGGAGAGAATTATAAAGAAGAAGTTGTATTAGGGGAGAATTGTAAAGAATACAATAGAAATGGTCATTATAAAAAAGAGAAAATATATAGGGGCAAAAAATGTAATAAGTGGGAATTAAAGCATATGGGACCCATAATTGTACTATAAAAGGACCACACACGCTTTATAAATTCCAGGATGAATATAATATTACTTTCTCTCTCTACTTAATCTAGCACTCACTTTCTTTCTCTAGAAAGGTTGTTAAACAAAGAACTTAAAGACTATTTCGACACTAAAAGATTCTCGTAACACGAAATCACCCCTCCGGCTATTCTTGAACTCTTCAGTGGCGCCGTCTGTGGGAAACGAAGATTGTTCTAACGACAATCACTCTCTGGAAATAATTCTTAATCCAAGCAGAATTATGGAAGAGCAAGGGGACGATTTTGTTAATAACTGCGAGGAGAATCTGGTGGGTGACGATTATCAAAATGATATGGAGTATGTGGCACATGGGGACCAGCGCGTCGGAGACACCTTTGATGATTCAGATCGGTTGGCTCGAAAGAATGAGCTATTGCTGGAGATTGAGAGGTTGACGACGGAAAAAGAAAAGGTTCAGGCAAATCTTCGCTCCGAGGTAAGGAGAGAGCCTGACAGTGGAAAAAAAGAGCGTGAAAACGAATTTCGTCCAAAAAATAGGGATGATAGATATAGAGGGAATGAACGACACTCTTCGAGGAGGAAGGAAAAATGCCGCCTAGAGTACTCTGACTCAAGCGATTATTCTCTTTACAGCTCATCAAAATATTCTCATAGGAGAATTCACAGAAAGAAAAAGCACAAACGAAGGCGAGTAGAGCACCGAAGGGGAAGGCGTCCGGGAAGGAAATCTCCAAGGGCACAGACTGGTCAGGCTCGAGCTTATGAGCAGGGTTATGGTCAAGCCAATTTCCCCTCTGAAAACCAACGAGCTGACCCACGGAATTTGGAATGGCAGCACCAATACACCTGGCCGTCCGAGGAAGGATTATATTTTCCGAGCCATGAAAACTTGAGGGCAAACGTCTATAGGACAAGTCATAACTGGAGATATTCTCCTTTGTCATCATAAATTTTAGTTGGAAACCTCCCAAAACATTTTGATATCTTGAAGTTAGAACAATTCGACGGGACGCAAGACCCTGACAACCATATCGAGTAGTTTAAGAATTTCATGATTAATTTTGATGACGATGATAGATTGTTGTGTAGAGATTTTTCTCAGACCTTCAAAGGGGTAGCGTCTAAGTGGTACAACCGACTCCCACAGGGCTCGATAAAGAATTTCGACATGTTTTGGAATATCTTCAGACAGCATTTTGTGGGGAGCAAAAGGTTTCGAGCCAATGGAGATACGATAATTTACTGTAGGCAAAAAGTTGGGGAAAGCTTGAAGAATTACACCAACCGGTTCGCCAAAACAAAAACGGACATGGAATATTGCAAAAATTCAATGGCACTTGCAGCTTTCAGGATGTGTCTCCTACCGGGACTCTTGAAGGATACAGTGGCGGAGAGTCAAGCAATGACTTTTGGTGCATTGTTGGATCAAGTGGATAAGCGAATTTTAGTGGAAGTGACTCAGGCATCTGAGAAAGGATCAGGTGATCAGCTGGATTAGAGCCAATTTCAAAGGTCTGATAGCCTTGTCCTCGAAAGGAGGTTGGGGAGAAATTTCATACAAACCATAGCAATTAAAGGGGACTCCCTCGGAAGTCATTCCTTGTGATGATCCGAGGGAGACCCCTGGGTTTCTGGTTCTAGACGAAGATTCGGTGGAACAAAAGTTTGGGGATGGAAAATCTTTGAAGATTGGAGTCAAACTTTCTTTTGAGTTCAGAGAAAAGTTGATTGTGTTTTTATCATGCAAGTTAGATATATTTTCTTGGTGTGCACAGGATGTAACGGGAGTACCACCAGAGATAATTTGTCATAAACTTGTGGTACGGCTAGATGTCCGACCTATTGTCCATAAAAGGAGACCAGTTTCTCAGGAGAAGTCTGTAGCTATTCTTTTGGAAGTAGAACGGTTATTGAACATAGGCCACATTCGCGAGTTGTAATACCTCGTGCGGGCTTTGAATCCCGTATTGGTAAGGAAAAAGAATGGCAAGTGAAGGATGTGTGTGGATTTCACAGACCTGGATAGAGCTTGCCCCAAGGATCCTTTTCTGGTGCCTCATATTGATCAGTTAGTGGACTCAACTTCGGGCAACCGATTACTGTCTTTCATGGATGCTTACTCGGGGTATAACCAAATCAGGTTAGACGCAGAAGATGAAGAGAGCACATCATTTATCACTGGAAGAGGATTGTATTATTACAAGGTCATGCCTTTTGGCCTAAAAACGCAGGGGCAACTTATCAGCGTTTGGTCAACAAAACCTTCGAGGGAAAAATTGGTAGGAACGTCGAAGCCTACATTGATGATATGCTTGTCAAACGTCTGCGGGACGAAGATCATTTCTCCGACTTAGAGGAAACGTTTAACAATCTGCGTAAAGTCAATTTGAAATTGAATCTAGAGAAATGTATTTTTGGGGTACGATCGGGTAAATTCCTTGGCTACATGATAAGTAAGAGGGTATAGAAGATGACCCAGATCAGATAAAAGCTTTAACCACCATGACACCTCCTCGGAATATCAAAGAAGTCCAAATCCTGACAGGTAGGTTGGCAGCGTTGAATAGGTTTATTTACCGGTCATCGGACAAATGTGCACATTTCTTCAAGGTGCTGCGGAATGCAAAGAAATTTAATTGGACCGAGGAGTGTTCAGCCGCTTTTTATCAAATTCAGGCATATTTGATGTCCCTGGAAATACTGTCTAAACGATTGGTGGGGGAGAAATTGGTTGTCTACGTATTAGTATCAGATTGCGCAGTCAGTGCCGTTTTACTCCGGGAAAAGGCGGATATGTTAAAACCCATCTATTATGTTAGCAAAAGTTTTTTGGATGCGGAGAAACGATATCTTAAGTTGGAGAAGATAGCTTTGGCTTTGGTAACAGCTGCCCGGAAAATGAGACCGTACTTCCAAGCACATCATATCGTTGTTCGAACGACATTCCCCCTGAAAGGTTTATTACAGAGGCCTGATATATCTGGAAGAATGACTAAATGATCAGTCAAGCTGGGAGATTTTGACATAACATTCGAGCCTTGAACGGCGATAAAAGCTCAGGTATTGGCTGATTTTATGGTTGAATTCCACTCAGAAAGAAGCGACAGCGAGATTGTTGACACCTCGGATCAGACGGAATGGTTGGTTCGAACGGATGGGGGGTCAAACAATTTTGGAAGTGGTGCAGGTGTACAATTAATTTCTCCATAAGGGATAGCTATGTTTCAATCTATTCGATTTGGTTTCAAGGCAACCAGTAATGAGGCAGAGTATGAGGCAGCGTTGGCAGGTTTACGGTTGGCTCGCATATGTGGGGCTAGAAAAATTAAATTGATCAGTGACTCACAGTTGGTGATAAATCAAACTTTGGGCGAGTCCGAGGCTAGAAAAGATAAATTGATCTAGTACTTAAAAGCGTTAAAAGATTTTGTTGCAAAATTTGATAGCAGTACGAGCATGTTCGTCGGGAGGCAAATGTTGTCCTTGATTCCCTAGCTACAGCTTCACTATTGGAGGGTCATCCATGGGTCTTGATTCAGGAGAACCATTCAGTTAGGACCGGTACAGAGCATTCGATGATCATTCAAGAAGCAAGTAATGTGATAATGAACGATTGGCGATCAGAAATTGTAGATTTCTTGGAATAGGATAATTTACCCATGGAAAAGTCTGAGGCCAGTAGGGTCAGGTTTAAGTCTCACGGTTATATCCTCTTAGGAGGAGTTTTATATAAGAAATATTTAACCAGAATATTACTGAGGTGTCTGGCCAAGGACGAGTCGCAGTTTGTCCTGTCAGAACTACAAGATAGAGAAGGTTCGACCCATTGTGGATATAAAGCGCTAATCCGACGAGTATTCTTGGTCGGGTATTATTGGCCCACTATTTCGGCTGATGCGAAAGAGTTGGTAAAGCGATGCGATACGTGTCAGCGTTATGCAAACGTAATAAACAACCCTGGGGTGTTCTTGGAAAATATTTCAGAAGCAGTCCCATTTGATCGGTGGGGCATCGACCTAGTCGGGCCTTTACCAATGGCATCTGGTGGAAGGCAAACTATACTTGTGGCTGTGGATTATTTTTCGAAGTGGGTGGAAGCGGAACCTTTAGCAGGGACGAAAGCAAAAGATGTTATCAAATTCGTCGTCTCAAATATTTGCTGTCGTTTTGGTGTACCACTACGACTCACAACGGATAATGGACCTCAATTCGAAAACAAAGAGTTTAAACGATTTTGCCTCTCCAGGGGCATACGACAATGTTTTTCCTCCCCATTCCACCCCCAGGCTAACGGTCAGGTGGAAGTAACCAATCGAACCATTCTGGATGGGCTGAAAAAGAATTTGGAAGGCAAGGCAGGGAATTGGCCAGACTATTTGCAAGAAGTGTTGTGGCCCTATAGAACAACGCCTCGAACGGAAACTGCCAAATCTCCATTTGCATTAGTATACGGTATGGATGCAATTGTCCCTTTAAAAAAAAATTCCCATCATATCGCGTGGCAGCTTATACGAAAAATCTGAACAATCAAAGCAGAGCTTTAGAATTGGATTTAGTGGAAGAAAAAAGACGACGTGCACAATTGAAGTCCGTGCACTATCAAACGTTAATGAGGAGTAGGTATGCCTCTACAGTAAAGCAAAGAGATTTCAAAAGGGAGGACAAGGTATTACGTAAAGTTTTTCTGTATACTAAGGAGAAGAGTCTTGGGAAGTTGGGGCCAAATTGGGAGGGCCCCTATGAGATAACGGAGAAAGTAAAGCAGGGAACATATCGGTTACAAGACAAGGAAGGGTGAAGTCTTAAACATCCATGGAATATCGAACACTTAAAATTGTATCTAGAATGAGGAACATGTTAGAATGTAATGTTCGTTTTTGTGTATTTACAGGTTTACGAAAACAGCGAGGGCATACTCTTTCCTACCCTGTTAGGCACATGAAGGTTTTAATGAGGTGCCACTATGAGCTAATCAATACAACTGCATTTTTTACCTCATACTATTCTTTGGGTGACAAGTTTTGGTGCCTCGAACTATTCTTGGAGAGGCAATATCTCATGCCTCAAACTATTATTTGTGAGACAATATCTCATGCCTCGAACCATTCTTTGTGAGAAACTATTTCTTGTTTCACAATTCTTTTGGTGATAACTTTTTGGTACCTCGAATTATTTTTTCCTAGCTAGCCTTAGCGCAGCATTTACTTAATATTACGATGCAAATCGGTACAAAAGCAACCATTCAACGCAAGTTGGCCAACTTATTTTTTCGTATGTGAAACATGCAAATTAATAAGTTATTAAATTTTCATTTCAATAAAGTGGCATACACAAAAGGTCGAGGAGCTACAAGTGATAAAACGCTCCTCGGAGACCATCAGATGGGTTACAAAAATTGCCTTACAAGGACTAATGCACAAAAATCGCCAAGAAAGACTTAACATTTTTCCCTTACTCATAATTTTTCGAGGAGTTACTCTCCTTTGATTCTGACGCTTCACTGTCACTTACCACAATGTTCGGAGGGCAAAGGTCGGGGGCGACAAGCTTTCAAAAACTCCCCAAGTCATACTCAGGGTGTTCTGCATGAATTTGAGTGACCAGCCCTGCTCAAATTGTAGCATCTCGTGCATTAAGGTTAGATGTACACTTAGCCGCATAGGCATTTACGGCTCTTTCCTTCTCCTCCTCAACTTGCCGAGGAAAATCTTCGATTCGCTTCACCAACTTTTCTCTGTCCTTCATCACCTTTTCATAGTCATCACAGCAGTCTTTAAATCCCCTACATGCCAGTTCGTGAGCTTTTTGAAGCTCTGTCAGAATTTTTTCTTGAGCCCCCGTTTTCTTTTGATAGAGGTCTCTCTCTTCTTGGCAGCATCTTTCGAGCATAATTACGTAATTTTCTGAGGCTAACAGGTTTTCATACAGCGTGTCTGCTTGACTTTCAACAATGGCATATTGTTTCTTTAAGTCTTCAAGTTGCGAGGAGGCAAGCGATGCTTTGAACTTGTAATCATTTTTTCGCTCTTCCAGATGTTGCATTCTTCGTCCCATGAGGACAGAAGAATGAAGAAGGCTACGAATACTTAATGAGAATTCATCGTGTATGGGGACTTCGAAGGAATTGGAGGGTGAGCCTTGTACTGTGGGATCATAATCCGAAGTCTCCCCCATTAGAACATTAAGATCAACGTTCTGAGGGGGATGGCTTCGGGGAATTGGAGAGGTATTATTGGGGGAGTATTGTCAAAATGAGAAGGATTTGAAGCTTGGGTAAGAAGAGAGTTAGGTGTTGGATTAGAGTTTTCTCTGATCTCTTTTTCCGGTGCACTTGACACCTCTTGGACATCATCCTAGGGTTATGTGCCTTGAACAGCTTCTTGGATGTTATCTTGTGTTTTACCATATTCGGATAATTCTTGGATAGGCTCCAAGACAATCTGTTTCTTCTTCTCTTTTTTCTTGGGATCCTTTTTCTTGGAAGGATAGACCGATTTCTTTGGAGGGGAAATTGCACTAGGTACAACAATGTTTGTTGATGCGTGTGGTTCTTCATTGGTAACTAACCCTTCAGTATCTGATTTAAGGTATCGTGCGGAAATTTCCTCGTCGGATCCACCCAAATGACTTTTAGAACGAGAACGCTTCGGAAGATAAATAACTATATCTTTCTTGGTCACTCGCTCTAAGATTTATTCCTGAGAGGGGGGGGGGGGTCGTTAGTTCTTTTAGGGTTAAATGGTCGAGGGGGTTTAACCTCCAGAGCCGACTCATGGCTAAGTTATTGTTCACAAAGCACAAGCCGAATCTGTTTTCCCAGTGTTCTTTGGCTCATTCGCTCAGTTTGGTGAAGACGGTGGTGGCACTCTCCACATAGTCTGCGTAAGGTTTTGAGACACCAGTTATAGCTACAAAGACCTTAAGTTAGAGCATGATTATTCGAGGGGTCAATGTAAATAAAACAGTTCGAGGACTTACATTTGTTGGTCCACAGGAGGGATAACTTGTGAGGATTCGAAGGGGTTGCCTCTGAGCCTGTCTTCCAATGGCCTGAAAAGTAGATGAATTGCTGTCTCCACTTCTTGTCAGCCTCTAGCAAGTCCTTTAAAACCTTTTTTCTTCGACCAAAAGTCAATGAGTAAAAAGAGAAGAAGGGATTCCTAGCAAGACCAGATAATCCGATCAGCTCTTCCAAGGAAAATTCCAGCCCTGAGATTCTCGAAGCCATGATGCACGCCATCAATGTGAACCACATATTGGGAACGGCTTGAGATGGGCAGAGGTCAATCTTAGCAAAATATTCAACAAAAAATGGGTCTAAAGGAAATCTTAGTCCCCAATTCATAATTTCAGTATACACAACCAATTCATTATCCCTCACTGATAAAGGAGTCTCACCTTCTGAGGGGAACCTAATGTCGATATACGAAGGGATACACCACCGGGTCCTTAGCATAGTTTCCTTCGAAGGCAAAAAGTACTTATAAGATATGTTGTGCAGTGCAACCATGTGTTTGTTTTCGATCCCTCGAATATTGTTACCTGCAATAGCATCCAATTCCAAGGGGAGTGTGATGTCTTCTTTAGACTTGGGGGCAATACGGCTTGCTTGCTCTTCGGGTATTATTGGGGGAGCAGTGGACTTTTGACTAGATGAATCTGACAGAACTTCGATGCCCTTGCTCTAATCTATGGTGGGCGTTAATTGAGCCGTTGGCTCCGGGTTATCCAAGGCGATTTCTTTTCCCTTGGCAGCTAAGGCTCTGTTTCGCATCTCTCGAAGCTCGTCTTCGGTAATGGTATTCCTTCCTGGAGAAAACCGAGGGCTTCCAGTTGCAGTTATCGAAGGAGTGGCTGGAAGGCTTGACCCAGAATTACCGGTCTTCGGAAGAGGGTTGTCAACCACTAAAGTTTGAGAGGGTTCGGGGGTATCCGATGGCGTCTAGAGTTGTTATTGGGCCTCCCAACCCGATAACCCGCCCGGAACCGGTCCGATAAAATCGGCCTGAGACCGGTCCGAATAATTTAGGGGGCGGGTTGGGGGCCAAAAGTTTAGCCCAACTTTCTTACCCATCTGGACTGGTCCGCCCGTTTACCAGACCGATATGGATATATATAAGGAATTTTTTCCCCTAAATCTAAAGTACCTAAACCCTAACGCAGTAACGAACATGACCTCTCGTCTTCTTCCCCTTCTATTGAAGAAAATTGATTCCAGGTACATGATTTCTTACTTTTAAGTACTTATTTCTCTTTAGATTCGTAGCTTTCACCGAATCACCGGTTATACTTAATTTATTTACTAGTATTGTGATCTTTGTTTGGATTTTCTAGTTTTTGTTCATACTTGATTAGTTGATTTCCCTGTTTCTACTTTGATTTATCTACATTAATTTGGCACAATGAGTCTTTCTAGAATAGTTAGGTTCCCCGTTTCCCTGTTTCTTCTTTGTGATCTAAGCAAAAACCATGGTTCGGTTCAGTTTATAATTTATAAATTCCTCAGCTGTGCACATGATTAATATGTACAGGCTACTGGAGTTATATTCTTTATATCAATTTGTGTGGTTCTTATAAACTCCAGTTTATATATGTGTTCTTTATAATCAATTGGATAAACATGAACACTCTGTCAACTATTGCATAGTTTCTCAAGTAAAGACCCTGATGAAAGTCAGAAGCTTAATTTATGCCAAGCTATAAACTAATAGTTCTAGCCGATGTTTCTGAAAGAAACTATCCACTGTTTAGTTTTAGTTGGTCCTGCTTATAGAGTTAGCTCATAGACTATTGCATACTCTCAAGCCGATTTATGCTTTATCTAAAAGAAACTATCCGGCATTTAGTTTGTTAAGTATTCTAATATGTCTATAGTTATTTTATATTTTTTTTTATTTAAGCATTGCCATTCTCTTTCCTGTATGTGCCTGATACATAGGATTCTTTGTGCTAGACTTTCTGTTTTTTTATCTCTTTTTTAAAGTCGGAGAAGGATATACCTGAGGAAAAAGTTGTATTAGGGTGTTAGGAGGGCAAACCTTCTGGAATTTATATCAGAATTTTACATCTTCTAGAAAAACTTTGGATATATATGAAAGAGTCAAAAGCACCAGAAATAGTAAAACATTGGTAGCAGATTTTCTTAGCCAACACTTCATGAATTTCAGAAGTTGTTCAGTTGGTTTAATTACTATTAATAATAAATTTTGTTCAAGTTCTCTTCGTTGAAAGCTTTTGGGGATTTATTTTGCTACATATTTTATGGTTTTGTATATATATTCCCTGATGGAGAAAAAACAACTGGCTATATAATCCATGCCTAATTAGTCGAGACATCTTTAAGAACAGAATTGAACTTAAAAATAGTCCAGTCCGGTTACAATCTTATATATCAAATGACCCACAAGACTAAAAGGATGATTAAAACATTTTATAATCCTATTTAACTCGGTATGTTTTATTTAACTCGTGTGTCAGTGTGTGTTCTTAATGTTTACTCACTACATATATATGTTATATTTATATGATAAACACATTTTGTTACCCTGTCTTGTACAAAAATAAACTGAAATTAGAAATATAGGCTTGGTGGATCAAGTGACTGTACAAAGTAACAAACTTGGTCGAGAATTGACTTGATTGGTTACATCAATTGATCCCTGACTCTTGTATGAAAATTGAAACTAGCTTCATTAGCGAGAATTATTTTCCTTATGGAATAAGAGTCTGGTTATCTTTATTCATTGTTCCATATACTTTTTCTAGGTAAATCCCTAATGTACATAGTATATTACTTTATGTGTAGTAACCTATAATGAATATATTACTTCACCACCTTATATCTTTATTCATATTGTTATTTCAGGTTTTGTTGGGTGCACTTCTATGGAGCATCAAGAATTTAAAAAGATGGAAACTAGAAAGCAATTTTATTCAGTTACCGTGGATGTAACAAGATGTTTATGTGTTTGTTTAGTGTTGGAACACAATGATTTTGTCTTGTTTATTCTCTTGTTTATGTCTGTCACTTTTTACTTTCAAATGCAACTTATTATGTTTTCTGTTTAACTGTAAGTGATGAGTAATTTAGTCTTTAGAATAAGCTTTGTTCTTGGTTTATTTTCGGCTACTTTAAGTTATAAAATAAAACTAGCTCCTTTGGCCTATCGGTCCGGGCCAGACCGGTCCATTAGCTTACCGGGCCGGTCTTGGGTCATAAAAACTAGCTCCCTTGGCCTATCGGTCCGGGCCAGACCGGTCTGTTAGCTTACCGGGCCGATCTCAGGTCATCAAAACTAGCTCCCTTGGTTTATCGGTCCGGGCTGGACCGGCCCGGTACCTTAACGAGCCGGTCTCGATCCAGTCGAAACCCGGTCCGACCCGACCCGGTAACAGCTCTAATGGCGTCTCCTTCGCACGTTTGCGCTCCTGTGAATTCTTTTTATCCTTGTGGTGTCTCTTCCTTTTCCAGATGAGTTCTTATGGTGTTTTTTTTCCTATTAATCCGAGGGTGCTGAGATCGGAAGTTTGATTTTGTTGTGATATTTCAAGGGGAATGATGGCAGTAGATTTTTCTGGTGGAGGCCACAAGCCGTAAAACGTAGTGATAGCAGGTTGGTGTTTAGGCTCAATGTATTCACCAACAGCGACTCTCTCTTCGAATTTCTTGCTAATTAGAAGCCACTCTAGAATCCGACGAGGTTTGTAAGCCAGCTTTCTCTTTCTAGAAATTTTAAGTTGGAAAGGTTGGAATGCTACTGAGGAAGCTCAGTATTTATAGAGGAAGATGGGCTTTTAGGGTAAATAAGGCCCGAGGACATTTTTCCTTTGTTTCCCTAGGGGCATTATAGGTAACATAGGTGCAAATTTGGTGGTACAAAAAACGTGGGAGAAGGTGCAGAGGCAGTCCCATCACACAATGTTTGGGGAACATGAAAAGATCTCACAAAAGATTTGCTGACAACGAATTACGACTGCTGACATCATAATTTTTTTATCTAATCCTTGCAATATATTAGCCTAGTATTAGTGGCTATGTTATACTGATACAGTTAATTCCGATGCATGATATTGCGGAGGCCTATTTCAAATCTGGTTAAGACATTGCAAGGATTGGGGGGCTACTGGTTAGTATGATATAAAATTATTCTATATTCGAAGGATACATTTGTTGGAAAGATGTTTTTTCTAAGAAATAATGTTCAAAGAAGTGCATTTTCGAGGAGTTACTCCGTATTTTGAAGAGGAATTATCTGAGGAGAAGATATTCGAGGAAGAAGCAAATTTCCGAGGAGGATTGAAATGAACAATGGAGACATCTTCACAGTCCCAGCAAAAATATTTCTACTAGGACAGTGGGGCTACTGATGAGGGAGAATAAAAGAAGAATGGCAAAATTGTAAAGAACTAGTTTTATTAGAAGAGAATTATAAAGAAGAAGTTGTATTAGGGGATAATTGTAAATAATACAATAGAAATGGTCATTATAAAAAGGAGAAAAGATATAGGGGCCAAAAATGTAATAAGTGGGAATTAAAGCATGTGAGACCCATAATTGTACTATAAAAGGACCACACACGCTTTATAGATTCCATGATGAATATAATATTACTTTCTCTCTCTACTTAATCTAGCACTCACTTTCTCTCTCTAGAAAGGCTGTTAAATAAAGAACTTAAAGACTATTTCGACACTAAAAGATTCTCGTAACACGAAATCACCCCTCCGGCTATTCTTGAACTCTTCAACCACACTTGAGCCTATAACGTCTTTTCACTCATATGTCTGATTTAGTTAATTAAATAATTAACTCGATTACTTTTATTTTGGACTTCCTCAAGATAATGACCGAATATGTTTATTTAGCATGTCGGTCCAAATCATCGTCGGTCCAAAAATATATTAAACAAATATATTCCAACACCAGATTCATGAGCAATACTACCATTTCCATATTTCTTAACCAAATCATAACACATATCTCTAACTTTTTTAATCTCTTGGTTTGCTTCAAAACCAAAAATCAGATTGAAATTAAAAAAAACATCAACCATCTCATATCTAGGAGTAACAACCATCTTTTGATGTCTTGATATGTCTCAGAACTTGAGCTTGATAATGGTTTACGTAAATAGGTAAGGTAAATGGTTAATGGTTAATGGTTAAAGACTTACAATGCCTACGTCCATAGTGATATCAGGAGCCCAAAAGTATCTTGGAACAGAAAACAATTATATTTGCAACACTTTTCAAACATAAAAGATTTGGTATTTTATATAAGTAAATATGGAACTTACGAAACAATTGACAAGTATGAAAGATTAATCACGCTTTCTAGCTGAAAATCATGCTCGAATCAAATTCACCACCAGGCATTTTACTTTTCACCCTCTTTATTCTTAACATTGGGTCATTCGACTTTGACTTGAAAAAACTATTTTCTTTCTTCCCCAAACCTAACGATGGCTAAAGCTGTCAAATGTTCAATACCCGTATTTTGCCAATTTTTTAATTCCATGTAAAGACTCACATGTGAACAATATGTAAATGTATGAATCAATATTCTACTTAAAGTTTTTATTCCATATCAAGACTCAAATTAGAAATATGCATATATTGTTTTATCCAAACACATTGTAAGGTGTAAGTTCTCCTTAATAAGGGAATAATTAGTTGGGTGAAGCTATTTTCCTCATCAAATATGTTATTTTCTTCATGTTTGAGAAAGAACTCCATGTTGTTATTTCTTCCATAACGGAAATAACATATTCACCACCTCAGAATCAGTTGTTCTGTGAAAAAACAACTGATTCTGAGATACCACCTCAGAATCAGTCGTTCTGTGAAAAACAACTGATTTTGAGATACCACCTCGGAATCAGTTTTCTTTTCACAGAACAACCGATTCCGAGGTGGTATCTCGGAATTAGTTGTTCAATAAAACAAGTGATTCTGAGGTACCACCTCGAAAACAGGTGTTTGTCATTAAAACCTGTAGAAACTGGGATTTGCTCTAAAATGATTTTTTTAACACGGATTTTCAAGTTACATGAATGTACAACTTAAAAACAATATTAAATTACATTGTTGGTTGATTGTGTGATGATCATTATTGTTAAATCTTTGGTTTGGGTATCTTCCTTCTCCATGGATACTCTTTATCAAATTTAGATTATTTTTAAGGTTTAAATTTATAAAGTAAATAATATATATGTTGGATTCAATTAGGTTAAATCTTGTGTTTGTTGATATAAGTGTTTGAGAATGATTAATAGCATAAAATTATAAGTTAGGAGATAAAGTAAAAACAAAATAATAAAAACAAGTGTTGAGTGTTTTTTAGATTTTAAATTATTAAAATAAAAAATCTAACGAGGAAATAACACTCATCCCATTTAGACCATTAGAACGAAGAACAACTGTATATGTCATTCTTACTTAAAAATATCACCTCAGATTCAAAACATGTTTCCGGATTTGGAACAACTGATTGTCCAAATATATAAATGGCATCTTATAAGACTTGGAACACGTTTCTCCTTGTATATAAGTCTTATAAGGTGTCATTTATATATTTGGACCATCAGAATGAAGAAGGTCCAAAATATCAATATAAATAAGGTTTGTGTGGTGAACAATTGTTGATATTCGTGAGCAAGAAGAGAGAATTCTTCCATGAATATTTGATTAAAATGATAGAGATATAGTCGGTGTTTAATGAAATTTGCAAACAAAAATATTAAAAATAGATTGATTTTTTATTAAAAGTTAATAAAAATTGTAAAAAAAAATAGTTTTAATAAAAATGTTAGAGATATATTAATTATTTAATAAAAAATACAAAAACATTCATTTCTTAATATTGGAGATATATTCGCCATTTACAGAAAATGACAAAAATATTTAGTTTTAATGAAAATACTAGAGAATTACCTACTCTTTAATGAGAATGAAAGAGATATATTTAGTGTTTAATGAAAATGACAAGAAAAATAATAAAAATATACTAACTCTTTAATAAAATTAAATGAAAACTACAAAAATATTTAGTTTTAATGAAAATATTATAAATATATTCCTTATTCAATGAATTTAAAAATATTCAGTTTTTTTAATGTTAGATATATATTCACCAATTAATAAAAATCGTAAAAATATTAAATTTTAATGGAAATTCTAGAGAATTATTTATTTTTTAATGATTTTTTTTTTTAATTTTACTCGTCGTACATCTATGACTGGTCACACGTTTATCTAACTTTTCTTTTAAACTGGCCTCCTATACATGTCATGTGTCTATAAAAAAAATATTTTACACTCATGCGGATACTTGAACTAAAACCTCAAAAACAAATAAAATATTTTAAAAAATATAAGATATTGAACATGAAACCAAAATCGATCAATGCTTAACCAAAATCAATTAATGCTTTTATCTCTTGAACGATCTTTAAATATATGGATATCTATAATGAAGATCTTTTATAAGAGGAAGAATTCTCTGTTCTTGCTCACCGTAGAAGAAACAAAACAGAGTCGACGACGTACGGAAACCATTTCCATCCTAAGAAAACAAAACATTAAGCTTAATTTTACGAATGTTTCTTTAACCTCACATCTAGGAAATACCTTGCCTTCGTCGTCAAAAGGTGGAAGGGGGATCGAAGTTGGCCCAAACATATTTCCTTCTTTGAGCCATCAACACACAATGAATGAGGTTCAAAAGTTAAATGACTAAGTCACTGGGTTACACCGCTCATCACTTCATGCAGCTCATAGATGCCTTCTTTTTTTAAAGTCTGGAGGGTATGAGGAAAGTTTGCATGGAATGAGTAATGTGACGTTGCCTTTCGATAATTGAATAGTTATCTAGCATCACCTATTGTGTCAGTGGAGAAAGAGGTATTGATCGTGTAACTAGGCATCTCTCTGAGCGCCGTAATCGTCATGCTGATAGTCGGAAGGGATAAAATAGAGCGCGCCATATACTCCAAATCTCTCATATCGGCATAAATAAGGTATTATGCTATGGAAAACAATTAGGCATATCTTAAACGCACCCGAAATCTTGAAACGTCTGACAAAATAGACGATGGAGTTGAGAGAGTTGTACTATTTTTCTCAAGAATAGAAGAGATACCATGAAGAACTCCAACACTGATCCATAAAAGTTTATGTATATGAAAAAACGCATCCAACGCGAAAGAATGCAGAAGAATATACATAGTGTCAGACATTATTTTTGTTTTTTTTCGTATAGGTTATTGTTAGTAAATTGTGTGGCTCTATATCAAAATCCCAAGAGTGCATAAAATATGTAAAATATGAAATAAAAAAGCAAAGCAAATACAAAAGAAATTAATAATACATAAAATATGTCTGGATATAATATTCTCCAGCCATATTTACAATCAACCAAAACAAATCAAAGCCTAAGAATAATGGTAAGAAAAATCAAGATAAAAAAAGAAAGTAAGAACAATAAAGATCAGGCTCAGTAACTCAGTTAAAAGTTGTTGACAGATATGAGTGTTTCTTTACACCGATAGATTCGTCCAATCCGACACCAGTGTACCAGTTTTCGTGAAGTCGACTTGAGTCCTTCATCATTCTCATAATAAAAGCCATAGGATATTTTTCCTTTTTGCTTGTCGATGTTTACAATATCTTTTAGCTTCCAATTACCATCTCTAAGTATGAAAACCTTCTCCATAGGAACCCGACCCTGAATCCCCTCATGTTGTTCAGCTATAGCCAAATTTCCACCAAGTTCAATTAGTGCCGGTGTTTTTAACCATGAAAAATCATCCCAAAGATCAGGCGTAGCTACAGAAAACTCTTCGGTGATAATATCAAAAGAAAGTATACTAAATCCATGCCTTCCATTTCCATTGTAGTAGTAAATCCAATGGATTGATCCGCTAACAAATACACCACTAGAATGATATGCAGGTACATCACCACCGCGAGGTAGAGGTGGAATATTATTCTTCTTTTTCCATTTTTTTGTTTTGGAACTGTAAATTAGAGCAAATTCAGTATATGGAATAACAATCTTGTACTCTTTCATTTTGTTATCAAACCCCAAACCTACGACTGTAAAAAAGACATTTAAATATTTCCTCGTATCTTCACAGACAAATGGCAACATTATAGATTCTCCTCGTCTCGAAGGATTACACAAACAAAGATCGTTATCTTCAAGAAGAAGAAGAAGCAGAAAGCCTTGGGCTGAACAAAAAACTCCTGTGTTTTTGTAGATAAGCGGAAACGTTTTTGTGCGTCTCAGGTCCTCATCATCATTCTCTTCTAATTCAAATGTGTCCGAACGGTCGAACCCTAATAGTAAAGTCCGAGTTGTTCTAGCGTGATGGGTTCTGATGAACTCTGGATCATCTAGTGTTTCCCAATAAAATTTGGATATACAACGGAAACGTAAAATAGATTTAACAGACAACCAGCAGAAGATTTCATGCAAAATTTCAGTAGGAAGTGAATAATCTACCGTGCTCGTCGTCATCATGGTGATTATTTGTTGAAGTCAGCTGAAGAGGGGCTCCTACGACAGAAGTTGAGATAAAGTTTGTTGAAGCGACGCTCTTGAGAAAGAAGTGTGAACTAGGGATGGGTTGGATAGTATATCCCTAAATTTGTTGGATTCAAAGGACTTCAACCGGCAGCTTAAACTGCATAAGATCCTATGGGTTAAAATTATATATAGTGATATGTAGGAAAAAAAAATATGATTTACCTATATTTTAGCTAACTCGTTAAAATAAAAAGGATATATCGGCTTAACTCGCGAGAATTTAATTAACAAAAATTACTTCCGCCTCATCCATCCAACTTCAATCCTAACACGTTCATCGGAGTAGATTCTTTAGTGTTTCAATTAAAAATCAAATAACACAGGATTTAAAAATCAAATAACACAGGATTTAACGCTTCTGTTTCCGCTTTACATGGTTTAAGAGCACAGTAGTTTGCGTTAATATTACTAGTTGAGAGAATCATTATTTATATTTTTCTGTAGTTAATAAACCTAATTTTATTCCAATCATATTTAAATTACATGTTAATTTAGTGGGTTATTTCCAATAAGATGTATAGAATAATTAAAAATTCTTGTTTATTGGATTTTAGATGTAGAATATTAGATACCGTGTTAGTATCAAAAATATTATACGCATTATGAAAATATTATTTATATAACAAGAATTTTGATATATTTGAATTTTGATATATTTGATGTATCTAAAACTCACCCATTTAATTTGTACGAGAGAAAAATATTTTTTTTGTTAATATCTATTATTTTATCATATTTTTTAAAATATTATTTAATTTATTTATGGTATAATATTTTAAATATTTTGTTTCACTATTTTGCGTTGAAAAATAAGATCAAAATCATTTTTTTTTTCTTTTTTTGGAAAAGAAGAGAAGCCTCGTAGCTAAGAACAGCAAGAAAATGGAGATGGCAATAATGAAAAATGCTACTCTTCTTTACAAAGAAAGCGGAGTTAAGAACAACAAGAAAAGTTCAACCCGATAAAAAACCCAGAAAGGTTCTCGGCAATATTGGAAATTTGGATGTCAAAAAGCTGTAAAACCAGCACAGCCGAGTAAGGAACTTGTTAAGATTGTGGACGAGCCAGAGGTGATCGAGACTAGCTCTGGCGAATCAGAAACAAAAAGGAAGCCTGTCGATACAAAAACCTCTATGCGGAAGAGGAAGAGAAAAAAGGATAAGACTTTCACAGCCACCCTCACAGCTCGAAGCAAAGGCTTTGGCTGACGCTGAAATGATCAATGGAGAAGTAGTAGACCCTACTGCCCCTACTGCAGACGA
Source organism: Limnanthes douglasii subsp. nivea (assembly GCA_036936605.1). Taxonomy (NCBI): domain Eukaryota; kingdom Viridiplantae; phylum Streptophyta; class Magnoliopsida; order Brassicales; family Limnanthaceae; genus Limnanthes; species Limnanthes douglasii. Next base: position 2,333,426 of record JAUPFV010000001.1, read on the forward strand.
TCTTGATAAGGAACTAGAAATGGATCTTGATCTTGATAGCGAACTAGAAGAAGATCTTGATAACGAACTAGCAGTCGTTGAATATGTCACCGATATGTACACCTACTTCAAGAGGTCTGAAGACACAGCGCAAGTAGAGGACTACATGGAGGCGCAACCTGACATCAGTGCGAAAATGAGGGCAATCCTTCTAGACTGGTTACTGGGAGCACCTCTATCTCAATGTCAACATAATTGATCGGTTTCTCTCCGTCGTAGCTGTGAAGAGAAGTGATCTTCAGTTGGTCGGCATCAGTTCAATGCTTATAGCTAGCAAGTATGAAGAGATATGCGCACCGGAGGTGCATGACTTAGTGTTCTTATCAGACAAAGCATATGTGAGAAAAGGGATTCTAGCAATGGAGAAAGCAATATTGGGTAGAATTCAATGGTCTTTGACGGTGACAACACTATACGTCTTTGTTGTCTGGTATACTCAAGCATCCATCCGTAATGACAGAGAAATGCTGAATATGGTACCGTGTTTTATCTTGCTATGCTCCGGCTGATGGAATATCAGTTTGTGATCAGATTCCGTCCATCGCTGATTGCTGCAGGGGCTGTTTACGCTGCGAGGTGCATGCTTGACGAAACTCCGCTTTGGAACAAGAGACTAACTCTCTTATGTGGATATGCAGAAACGGAGTTAGTTGAATGTGCTCAGCTGTTGGTGAATCTTCATCGTTCGGCTGGAAAAGGCCAACCAAAGGGTATCTTTATGAAATTCTCTAAGTGTGGCTAACAGTTCGGTGGCTCTTCTAACTACTGCTATCAAGAGACTTAGGATTTTATCCGAGGGTAGAATTTTTTAGTATTTGGGTATATCGTGCAGAGATTAACTTAAGAGCGATCGCGTTCATCAGTATTTGACACGGATCGCGTTAATTTTTTTAGTCTGGGCCTGACACTCTAATACTAGGGGCTGCTGATTCATCATGTTCGACCTCCGAGAATTTCAACACCATCGCGTTCCGTCTGGGCCTGACACTCTAATATTAGGGAAATCGCGTTCTGTCTGGGCCTGACAGTCTCATACTAGGGAATATGGGGTTCCGCATATTTCTTCTCCGTATATAAGTAAGAACACAACACTCTAATACTAGGGAAATTGCGTTCCGTCTGGGCCTGACAGACTTATACTAGGGAATATGGGTGTTGTGAATATGGGGTTCTGCATATTCCTCCTCCGTATATAAGTAAGAACACAACCGATCTCAACACTAGTATAATATTGTCCGCTTTGGCACCTGAAGACCCTCACTGCTTTGCATTTGGTCCACTACCAAAAGTCCTCGTACTAATTGAGACCCTCACAGCTTTGCATTTGGTCCACTACCAAAAGTCCTCGTACTAGTTGAGGTATGTTCTTACTTATATACCATTACTTATATACCACTGATCCTTCCCATGTTTAACCGATATAGGATGTGGGATTTTGATCGCCACCCTAACAGGAACAATATCTTTAAACTTATTTAGAGAATAACTCTCGGACATGTTTCCAATATCTACGCCAAACATCTCCATGGTGAACTCGGGGGAAGAAGAGTCGTGACTGAGAGGATCCACGTAAAGGACGACTTTAGCTATAGGTAAAGAATTGGAGGAAGAAGAAGCTTGATTCTTCCATGCTTTTGCTACGACCAAAGGACACTTCATTAACCAAACCGGACTATCAGCTTTACTTGTCTCGAGAGAATGGCCATTACTATGATTAGATTCCATGGTTGTTATCTTTAGCTACTGCTTTTGTTTCTCGAACAGGTTCGGTTTCTCACTCTCTCTCTCAGCGAATATTTTGGCTATGAAAGTGAGATTCTTCTTTTCTTTTCTTAGATACTGACAAGAGGAAAAAGAGACGAAGGAAAAATATAAGATAGAAAAAGATATGATTACATTAAAAAAAATAAGGAAATACACCAAAACAACATTTAGTTAGAATTTCGTTAGATCATATCTTTCAAAATTTAATTAGATCATATTTTTTAAATAATAATTTTCACTTTATTTCGTTTATTAGTTTCAAAATATATTTAAATTACTATAATATATGAAGATATTTTTATAAAATAATTGATTTTACTTCCATCTATTTTATAACAATATTTTATATAAAAAAATTGATTTTATTTTTATTTGTTTTGGATGTATTTAACATATGATTAAAAGATACACTGTACATGCTATAATAAAGCATTAAAAATCGGAATTTTTTTTTATTGAAAATAAAAGACAACAATTTTCCAAGATTTCTCCAACATTTCCCTTCTTGGCTTTGATAATTTCTTATTTTGATTGTCAGGCATGATAATTCTCTTTGATAATCTGATTATTCAATTTCTCCGGCGGATTCATCTTATCTTCATTGTTCTGGGTAGCCCTGTCTCGAGTGTCTATTTCCTCTGTTTTCAAATCTTCAGGGGAAAGTTCCTGGACTAGGGCTGTTAACGGTTCTTAGGGCTGTCAAACGGATATTTTGGATACAAATCTGTCTATATCCGAATCCGAAATCACTATTCGAATCCGAATTCGAATCCAAATTTGTTTTAAAATTAATATCCGAATCCGTATCCGACGTATATTATCCGAATACGGATAATATCCGAATCCAAATATCCACTAAAGTTTTTAACTAATTACATTATTGGTTGGTTAGACTATCTTTATAGAAGCTTTAGTAGAAATTCATATTCCCATTTTAGATATGGGGTAAGGTTAAAAAATATACTTATTTTGAAAAGCCACCATGTCTTTTATAGAAAGTTTGGTAGCAATTCTTTTCCACATTTTAGATGTGGGATAAGAGTCATAAGACTAAAAAAGATATACTTTTTGGTAACGATTCTTTTTCCAACTTTAGATGTGGGATAAGTTATAATTTTTAAAGAAGCAATCTTCTATATTTATAGACAACTTTCTTAGAATTTTGTTTTGCTTTTTACGATGTGGGATAGCTAAAAAATATGTTTAAATAAAAAAAATTATATATATATTTCTTTATATAATTTCGGATATCGAATATTTCGAATACGGATATGCCTATATCCATATCCGCTATTTTCGGATACGAATTCGAATACGAATATTATCCGTTTTCTTTCGAATACGGATATTATCCGTTTTTTTCGGATTCGATATCGAATATTTCGGTCGGATATCGGATTTTTCGGATTTTTTTGACAGCCCTAACGGTTCTCTAGAATCGAGAACTGGATCGGGACCAAACCAATGAGGACCGGACCGAATTTTGGTTTGGTTCGTGGTTTTATTCTAAAAACCGAAAACCGATAAGAAACCGAAACAAAAAAATTGGTTAGGAACCGAACCGATAAAACCGATAAATCGATAGGACAGATATGGAATCGAACAGATAAAACCGATAAACCAATAAAATCGATACGGAATCGAACCGATAGAACCGATAAGAAATCTGACCAATAAAACCAAATCGGACCAATAAAACCGTTAGAATCGATTATTATTTATTATTATTATTATTATTTATTCTTTTATAAATTATAATACCAAAATTAATAGTTAATTACAAAAGGGCAACGCTAAACCGAGACCCGTTTTGGTTATAATGAGACTCCGTTATAATGAGCTTCTTCAGCTATAATGAGACCCCAAATTTTACTAAAATACTCTTAATATATAAGGGAAATTATACCAAAGGTACATACTCAACTATTTTATTGTCATCAAGTACCCAAGGTTTTATCAATTCTCACTTAATACCCAACTCAACTACCTAATCATCACATAGTACCTAACTTTATTTTAATACCCTAACTACCCTCACCATTCATGAACAACCACGTAACCAAAATTTATCTTTCCTACTTTTTCTTTCTATTTTATTTTTAAAAGATCCGTATCTTTCGAACCGGAGCTCGAAAAAAATAAATGAAAGTACCATCACTTTTGTTTTTTAAAAATGAACAAAACTAGATCCATTGATAATATTTTTTGATTTTTTAAAAAAATTAAATTTCACCAGTAACAATTCGCATCATATCATGAGAATTGTTCAGGAAATCCTGAGAGTTGCAAACAATTCGCATCATATCATGAGAATTGTTCAGGAACCCCAGAGTTGCAAACAATTCGCATCATATCATGAGAATTGTTCAGGAAACCCAGAGTTGCAAACAATTCGCATCATATCATGAGAATTGTTCAGAAAATCCTGAGAGTTGCAAACAATTCGCATCATATCATGAGAATTGTTCAGGAAACACAGAGTTGCAAACAATTCGCATCTTATCATGAGAATTGTTCAGGAAATCCTGAGAGTTGCAAACAATTCGCATCCTATCATGAGAATCGTTTAGAAAACCCAGAGTTGCAAACAATTCGCATCTTATCATGAGAAATGTTCAGAAATCCTGAGAGTTGCAAGAAATTCACATCTTATCATGAGAATCGTTCAGAAATCCTAGCAATTCGCATCTTATCATCAGAATCGTTCAGAAATCCTAGCAATTCGCATCTTATCATGAGAATCGTTCAGAAATCCTAGCAATTCGCATCTTATCATGAGAATCGTTCAGAAATCCTAGCGATTCGCATCCTATCATGAGAATTGTACCAGCGCGTTTTTTTTACCGCGCGTATATTTGGTCGGGGGTATTTTTGTCTAAATTTCAATTTGAGGTACCAAGTGACACTATCCAAAAAGCAGGTACCACTGGGTAATTACATAGTTGAGAAGGTATTTACCGGTACTTTTCTCAATATATAAACCGTTTTCAACCTACTATCTCTTTTCTCTCTTCTCTCTTTTCCCTTTTCTTTTTTTTCTTTTTTATCAAATTCACATTGCAGCTCGCATCACACCAATCAAAATCAAAAAATTATTTCTCTTCTCCACTTAATCTCTTTCTCTATAGAACTTATTTCCTAATCAAAATCAACAATGGTACCCCAAGCAGAAAAGAAGCCGACCGAAAAGAAGGTCACCGATAAATATCCCTTGGCCGTCGTAGCAGCTGAGAAGAAACCAAAGGTCAGAAAGAAGTTACCAAAAGAAGCTAGCGTCGAAGCTAATAAAAAGAAGAAATGATCCAAGAAAAGCGTCGAGACCTACAAGATCTACATCTTCAAGATCTTGAAACAGGTTCATCTCGTTATCGGTATTTCCAACAAAGCTATGGAATCATGAACAGTTTTATCAACGATATCTTTGATAAATTGGCTGGTGAGTTTGCGAAGCTTGCGAGGTACAACAAGAAACCGACTATCACTTCAAGGGAAATCCAGACTGCGGTGAGGTTGGTGTTGTCTGGTGAATTGGCTAAACATGATGTATCTGAAGGAACAAGGCTATAACAAAGTTTACAAGTTCTTAGGTTATGGAATTTGGGGATTTAGGGTTTCTGGTTGTAATTTAATTCAAACTTAGAAATCGATGTGTTGTTTTCTTTCTTGTGATTTTGTTATTTGATTGATGGTTCTGATTTCGCTATTAATCAAAGATCTTGATTTCAAATATTGATTTCTTTGATTTTTTTTTAAATTTTACAGCTAGCGTTTTATCTTGCCGTCAAGATGACCGGGTTTCGAAGAAGATTGTCATTATTTAATAGTTTATTTCTTAATATAAAATTATACAAATTATTGGATCCATAGATTAATATATTGTAATATAATTCTGTAAAAACAAATTGGTTCTTCGACTAGTATGATTCGTTCTTTTTACGCTAATGAAAGTCGGAAAGTTCCACAAGGAGATATTAAAATATAATAAAAAAATAGAGAGAAGTTTTGTTAAAGAAGAGGAAGAAAATAGTTAGATTTCAATGTAATTCATTCTTTGGGTATTAGATTAGTTTTAGAGAGAAGTTTGATTGGAGAAGATGAAGAAAATTGTTTAAATTTTTGGTCGAAAACTTGGTTTTATATGATGGGTAAAATGGTCATTTTACATAAATCAAAATAAAAAGTTTGATTTAAGGTCTCATTATAACCAACTGGGATCTAGATATAGCTTTACCCTTACCAAAAATCAAAAGATTAACTTATGAACTTTCGTTTTTATATCATTTATTAAAAAAAGTTTAAAATCAAATTTTAATTGGAATTATTATTTTTTAACTGGACCTAAACCGGGGCGAATTGAAACGGACAAAAACGAGATTGGACCGAACTCGGACCGAACCAAACTCGGACTAAACCGGAACCGAAACCGAATCGAATCGGACCAAACCGGACCGAATCAAAAACTTAGCGGTTCGATCCGGTTCCAAAAATTTAGAACCGAAAACATAACGGTCCTGTCCGGTCCGTACCGATAAGCTTAGCGGTTCGGTCCGGTCCGAACCGATAAGCTTAGCTGTCTGATCCGGTTCCATCAAAATCGTAACCGAACCGGAACGATAACAACCTACCCTGAACAAACCAAAGATGTAAAATCCAACCTCCACAAGGTCGATTTGCAGCCATCTCTTCACATGGGTTTCATCAGCTTATCATAACGATTGAAGAAAAAAGCGTATTATTACAAAATAAATTCTTGAATTCAAAGCAGGATTCAACTCTAATTTAAAGGCCGAGAATGAATAATCTCTGCTATCTTCGTCAATCTTTAGTTGGTCTATTCTTTACCATCTATCACTGTAATAGGAAGCTCATACAAATCCAGAAATATGTGAAAGCTTCAGCTTATTTTCCATCAAAACCCTAATCAAATTCTCTTTGAAAGAATAGTTATAATTTGATCCATTTAAATTGCTGATGAGTTTGCTTAATGAAGACATCCCTCTGGTTCCCAAAGAAGAAATTTGAAGAAATTGAATCTGTAAATTATTTCATTATCCAGAATAGAATTTATCCTTCCATAAGGTTTCTTTGGTTTTTGGAGCGCCATTTGATGTTTTGTTTTTATCTTGGTGCCTACTTTCCTCTTAATATGCCTTTTCTAGGGCTGTTATCGGTCCGTTTTGGTCCGGATTTTGACGGAACCGGATCCAACCGCTAAGTTTATCGGTTCGGATCGGACCGGACCGCTAAGTTTTCGGTTTTCATTTTTGGAATCGGACCGAACCGTTAAGCTTTCGGTTCGGTCCGCTTCGATTCGGTTCTGGTTCCGGTTCGGTCCGAGTTCAGTTCGGTCTGTTTCGGTCTGTTTCGATTCGGTCTGATACGATCCACCTACAAAAATTAAATTCAATTAAAATTTGATTTTTAATTTTTTTATTGAAATAAATGATATAAAAACTAAAATTTATAAATTAATCTTTTGATTTTGGTAAAAAATTGGTAATTAACTATTAATTTTGAATAATAATAAATAATCAGCTCTAACCGTTTTATTGGTCTGATTTCCAATCGGTTCGATTCTGTATCTATCGGTTTTATCGGTTCGATTCCATATCGGTCCTATCGATTTTATCGGTTCTGTTCCTAACTGATTTTTTGTTTCAATTTCTTATCAATTTTCGGTTTTTATAATGGATGTTTGAACCGAACCGTTAAGGTTCGGTCTGGTTCTCGTTCCGATCCTTATCGGTTCGTTCTGGAGAACCATTTACAGCCCTAGCCTGTTAGGTCAATTAATTGTATCAAGCTTTAACCCTATTTGGACCATTCTTAAATAAAAATTTATTTAACCTAAAAAAGGCTTACTATGATGCACTTTTGCTTTAATTTTCTCTTTTTAAGGTGTGAACTTATTTAAGTACTATACTACTGAAGAAATAAACACTATATTTAAAAAAATGAACTTTAATGTTAAAGAATCTAAAATAATTATATACATAACTATAATTAAAATTTAATAATAGTAACTGTTAAAAAAACATTTTAAACAATTTTTCCAGAATTTATTAGCAACATCAAATTCCACCACTAGCCAAATTTAAAACAACGTTATTCTAAGTCTAAATTATATTCAATCGAAATTCCACCACCACACTCTTTTGTTTTATTCAAAATTTGAGATATGAAAAAAAAAACAAATGATAATAACAATAATGTCCAACCAAACAAAAAAAACAAATGTTACTGATTTGGATTTTTAAAAGAAATTTTACACTCATAGACGTGGATACGGATTTATTAAGAAATTACAAAAAGACTCTCTCAAACATTAACATTCAACCACTGATATTTTGTTAAGAAATACTCACAACTTATAAAAATAATTATGGATCTCAGAGTATTCTAAGGGTTTATCATCTACCTCTAAATATCTGAAAACTTACAGGTTTCTCACTCAAATCTCAAGTGTTTATTCTCGCATCGATGACTTCATACCACTCTTGCATTGTTTATCGAAACACCAAAAACATGTGTTGTTAGGTAAGCTAGAATTAACTCGTCAACAGAGGTATTTCCAAAGGACTACACAGGTGTTGGATCTACCATTACATATATAGGCAAGAATTTTTTAAACTATATGGTGCTTGAATATGACTTAGTTGTAGAGACGTCTACTGATCTTAACGGATGATGTAAGTTTTAGAAGACTAGTGACCATTGGATCGAAGGAAATATGTGTTGAATCGAAGCAGGCTGGTCAAAGTAGGTTGGTTGGAGCAAGGTTGGTTGAAGCAAACTGATTAGAAGTATTACTCTTATCTGAAACTCTAGACTGTAACACATGATCCAAAGCGGATTATTCTATTTACTAGGTCTCCTGTTTTAGTTGGGCTTATTATATAAACGGATCATGAGTTATTTTAACGGTTAATTAATGGACTTTAATATGGAACGTCTGATAAATAATTATAGTTTCCTTAAAACTATAAATAGAAGAAGATATTTATGTGATGTGATGTGATGTAGTTGTAATTGTACAGATACAATTACGTAAGAAGACATATAATGAGAGTGTGAAATAGTCTAATTTTTTTAGAGATAATTGAGGTGAAAGATAAATACTAAATATAGGGTTCTGTAAATTATGTTATCTTTTATTATAAAGAGTGATTAAGTCTTTTATGTTCAGAGAGTCTTTTTGTAACCAGCTTATATAAAACAATTACTTATTTCCCGTGGATGTAGAATTTCTTCACGGTCTAGACGACATTAAATACTGTCTTGTGGGCTTGGTTTATTACACTTTCTTTTACTTGTTGCTCTTGTTTTACATGGCAATTAGATTGTTCCTTTGTATGATTGATCGTATATCAACTTTTGTTGCGATAAATATGTGTATTGATTTAACCCCCAACATATGTATTGTCCATCATAATAATAGCGCTTGGCAACCCATTTTCTCAATTGGCCAAGCAAATAAAAATAAAGGACAAGCATCACCACTACCATTCGCACGGTCATCTAATGTCACTCTTTTAATATCCAACCATAAGCTCAAGAAGACCAAGAACAACGACCATTTAATCAATGACTAATATCACATATTAATTTAGATCTCTTTATAACTCTGTTTTCTAGAAACATATAGGTATTCTCAAACAGATAGGTATCTCCAGTTATACTTATAATAACTCTTACATCTGTTGTCTATATTCTAGTACTCTTTCGAGACTTGTTCACATATATCCCAAACTTTTAAAAGTCTCACGCAGTTAATAATATTTTGATCAGAGCATTCAAAAGATTTTTCTCAGTTGCAATCTTTTCCACCTTCACTTGCTATAGTCCACCACATCTTCGATGAAGTGTAACTTAATATATGTGTCCTTTTTTCCCTCATAGAACTTTAAGTTCTTCATTAAATGAAAAAACTATTATTATCACATAACATAATCATATTTTCTTCTATATTAATTATCTCACTCAACTATTCTTTCAACCATATTGATTCCTTTATTGTTTCTGTAACAACCATATAATTTTTTTAGATGACAAGGCAATGAACTTTTTTATACAAGACTTCAAACTAATTAATCGTTCAAGCAAAGTAAACAGATGGCCCAAAGTTATCTTATTTATGTCAAGCCAGCCAATAAAATTATAGTTAACATACCCTTTCATCATTATAGCAATCGTATAATTTTGATTGTAACACAAGCAAACTTCATAAAAACCATTCAAGTATCTCATGAGCCACTTAAGAGTTTGAAAATGAGATTTCTCCAGGTTTGACATAAAATTTCTCAAAATACTAATTAAGTAGACAGATCAGGTCTCATGCAGATCATTGCATACATGACACTTTCAATAGAATTAACAAAAGGTATATCGTGTGTGAAATTCTTATCTTTTACTTCGTTTGGTGCATGAGTGACACTTAGTTTGATATGAGAACCAATAGGAGCTACAATATTTTTGGTTTTAGACATTCCGAACTTCCCAAAGACCCATTGTATGTATGCTTGTTGGGATAAGAATAAATAAAAGTTTAATTTTTCTTATTGATCTTAATAAGAAGGATACATGTAATAGTAACATGATTTTCTCTCAATGTGTATTTTTCTATTATAATAGGCATAATTTTTATAACAACTGCTAGTATACTTGACGGACCTCATAAAAGAGTCAGATCTTCTATTTTATTGCTTCAACGACTATTTCAGCCCCTATAAGGGTATGTTCAACAAACATATATCTTCGTCATTTTTTTTAAATCTTTCAACTAGCATGTATAGATGGTATGTTCTAACTTTTCATGTAAGAAAAAAGAGTCAAGCTATATATACCCAATTCGGGTTTAAGTATACCCAATTTTGAGTATACCCAAAGGTGATCTAAGTATACCCAATTTTTTCCAAAAATGCCCTTTTGTGGGTATATAAGCCAATTTTTTTTTTTACTAAGTTCATCCACTCCACTTAAACCTACACTTTCTCTCACTTCACTCATATCTCTCACTTCTCTCTAGAATCTCACCTCACTTCTCTCTTATTTTTCCGGCGAACCACCACCACCACCACCACTCCTCCTCCTCCTCCTCCTTCATCATGGTCAAGAACAAAAACCCTCCTCCGCCTCCTACGTAAGTCCCCAAATTAATTTTGTTAGATTTAGGTATGAATTTTAGTTTTTGGTTAGATTTAGGGTTGAATTTTGTGTATAGGATAAAATTAGGTAGAGAATTAGGGTTTAGGGTAGGATTAGGGTTAGATTTGGGGCCATTTTCCAGCCAACTCGCCGGCTGGAAAATGTCCGGCGACGCACCGGTGGTGCGCCTTGGGCAGCACCATCGTGCGTGATGGTGTGCCGCTCGGTACACCAGTGTACCGAGCGGCACAATGACCTGTGTCGCTCGGCACACAGTGCCGAAACCGAGCGGCACTAGCACCCGTGCCGCTCGGTTCGCCTTGTATGGTACCTATGGTACCCGATTTTTTTTTTAAAAAAAACTCCAATTTTTTTGTTTTAAAAGTTCCGGTATTGCATTTTTTTTAAAAAAAACTTCAAATTTCACCATACGTATAGGACTATTGATGATTTAAATTTTATATGTTAGTGTTATCAATTTCGTGCTTTGTTTCGTATTTTTGTAGGTCAGACGCAGTGGATGAGCGACGTCTTCCACGATCCAGGGCGTATCCCCCTGGGTCACGTCCGCCGCCGCCAGGCAAGAGTATTAAGACTGTTCGTGCGGTTGAAAATGAGCGGGTCCGCGATGCCAAGCGCGGACGAGATTTACCAGATGACCCTGAGACTATTCGTGTTAGGGAGGAGGAGGAACGGGTGCGTATTCTCAGCGACAATGGAGGCTATGATTTTGACTAATTGTCTGTTCTATATCAAGTTATGTACTAATGTTTAGAATATGTTGTTGTTGCTTGTTTGTGATGTTTTATTTTAGTTATGAAATGATTATTGGCTTATCGTTATAAGTTGGTAATTTGAATGAATTAATGCAATAATAGAGAAAAATACCAAAACAACCAAAACGATGTAGTAAAACAAAGTTCTAAACATCATAAATCCATACAAATGACGTAAAGCGACCAAAAGACACAGAAGAGTTCGAAACAATAAACCCGACCGAAACACATAAACCTACTAAACAAACTCGTCAAGATTAGTTACTTCTGGGAATGAACTAACTGGCTTTCTACCTTCGAGTTCTGTATATTTCTTGCAGCGACCAACTAATGGTAGCTCCCAATGCGTAGCCTCTTCGCTCTTCAACTTCTGCCACGTAGGATGTATGCGTGCGCAAGGGCAAAGGGGCTTGATTGATAGCTGTTTCATAGGTACATAAATTAGAATCAGCAATTGAGTAATATAGTGGTGAGAAAAAACATAACCATATATCGAATGACTTACATTGACAAAGTGGTTAGTATCGACGAATCCAAACCTAATCTCACGTCTTTGGGCCATAATGGGAGGCTTACCGCGCAGAGGTAAAAAAGTATGACTACAGTTGTGATTCCCTACGAGTGACACAAAATGAACAATGCATTCGAACTTGGTTGCAATCGCAATACCCATTTCATGCATTGTCATCCAATATTTGGGTGATGCTGGTGTCTCGTAGTAGTTTATACTTTCTGCAACCTTCAGGTAATCCTCTTTACCGTTATATATCTTGCTGTATGTGTCGTAGTTTTCCATTAGCTCATCATATATTGCCTTCCGAACACCTCGCCATCCTTCTTCATGACCATACAACCCGAATGAAACTGCTCTATATCCACAATGTCCATCTGGCTTAACATCATTAATACCCGATATAAAAGGGTTGAAGTGAATCGGAAACCAACGCAAAAAACCTTTCGGGTCATGTATTAGTTCTGTGACTCGATCAATGGACGGTTGTACGATGTTGCTACCTAGTGAGGCAATGGAAGAGGTACGAGTACGAGTACAAGGTACTCTAGGCACATCTGCCCGAATCGTTGATTCACTACCAACTGCTTTACTCTTTTTAACTTTTGTTGGTTTTAAAGACTGCATGACTGCGTCATGACTAGCTTCATCCTCTTTTAGCGGGTACTCCCATCCGCTCATGTCCCGTTTAGTGGATGATGTATCAAACACTAACTTTCTTTTCACCTGTGGGCGGCCTCGGTGTTTCTGCTTCTCCAATGGCTCTAGCAATGACGATGTTTCAGGATAAACAACTTCAAACCATTTCTTGTAAATATGTTTGATACGACTTTCATCTTTCGTATCCATAACATCGTTAACTAGCTTTAGCAGATCATCTTTGAGAATTTCCATGGTCGTACGGAATGTACGAGGCATTATTTCTAACCTTGTCCAGTGGATGTGAAAAGCATCTAGAGAGGCAGACATTCCACCTTTACGCCACTTGCGGACCTGGTGATAGCAAGGTATACCATGGGTAGATTTTACAGCGCATATACACTCGCCAGTGTCTTTAACATCCGGCCCATCTTCAATAGCGACCATCTTGGTATCTTCGGCCTTCTCTACTTCAGAGAAAAATAGTTCTAACGCCACGTGGGAAACCTTGCCTCGAATCTTATCAAACAGTTTATCCTCGAACGACGACCTAATGGCAGCATGTTGGATTTCAACAAGCGAATGAACCCTCCCCCAAAATAACTCGAAGTTTAATTTTCTCGTACGTATGTAATGCTTTAGGTTAGAATGAGCACTCTCGACGCGGTTTGTTGTGCAATGTCCCAAATGCATGTTTTTGTTCGTCTTCCAAACAACAAATTTTTCCATGTACTTATCGAGCCACGATTTTTCAGTGTATTCAATTGCTTCAGGGTAAGCTTTGTACTTCAATAGCATCTCCCGTCTGGCGTGATCGAATTCAATCTCTGATTTACTATACGCAATCTTCTGCCAAGCACTAACAAATTCTTTATGATCACTTTTCTCGCGGAAGTGCTTTCTTGTTTGCCCTAGAACATTTTGGTTAATGTGCCAGCGACATAACATATGCGTTGTCTCTGGGAATACCACTTCTATAGCATTCATCAATGCTAAATCTCTGTCGGTTAGGATGACCCGCGGTTCTTCAATTCCATGAACGGAAATCAACGATTTCAAACACTCTAATACCCATTTGAAGTTGTTTAACTTCTCACCCGACATGAAGGCAAATGCCGCACAGAAATTCAATCCAGTACACGTCACACCCACTATCTCGAAAAATGGCATACCATATCGTATCACTTTATATGTACTATCCATAATCAAAACTATCGGAAATGTGCGCAAAAGGTCAACACTAACAGGATGGGCAAAAAACAAATCTGTAATGATTTGTCCATCGTCTTCACCAGATTTATGCCATTCATAATAATTGTGTGACTTAAGCTCACCCCACAAGAACTGAAGTTGTGACCTACCCGCCTTCTTTAGAACCCGATTTTTCTGTCGTGCATTGTAGATTGTTCTCATGGTAGAAACATTATCTTCGTTCAATTTCTTCACACCATTCAGTATATCTCTGGGGTTAGTACCAATGAAGGTCGCTCGTTCAACATACTCCATCTCTTCATCATTCAAACAGTCAGCAAAAGAATGACCATCTAGATGTATAGAAGTGTCATGGTTATGAGTACCACATTTTACTTCTAACTTCCATTGATCTGGGGCAACCATTGACCCGAGAAGCTGAAATGGGCAGTCAATCTTTTTCGTTCCTGTAGACTTCCGTTTGCGGTCTTTTTCTGCAACCCTTGGAATATATTTACCCCCCCTCTCACACTGGAAATAAACTCTCGGACTTTTTCTGCTGTTTACTTTGTCGCGCCGACTTATGTTGATAACCATACCATAAAGTTTTCTGATCTTCGTAACCCATTTCATCAACGCGTCGTGTGTGTAGAACTCGGTAGTGAAGAACAAATGACTATAATCAGTAGCGGAAGGTGCCTCAGTCCCACTTGCGACATCCGTCCCCTGTTACACAACAAAAAAGCACAATAAACATTCAAGTATAGTTAACAACATAAAAAAAATCAGGCTTTTTTCGAAAAACATGCGCAAATCCAAGGTTCTGAGGCCTAAAACCGGTGGTTCTAGGCCTCAGAACCGGCCGGACACGGCCATAAGCACCACCGGTGCTGAGGCCATGAACCGGTGGTGCTGGGGCCTCAGAACCGAGCGGACTGAGGCCCCAGGTCCACCGGTTCTTGGCCTCAGCACCGGTGGTGCTGGGGCTGTGGAACCGACCGGCTGCGTCACCATGCACCATCGGTTCCAGCACATGGAACCGATGGTGCATAGTGACGCCGGGTTCATGAAAACCTTCGCTGGCGAAGGTGGTGGCAATTCCGGCGACCATGGCTCCTTCTCCGGCGACTCAATATCTTTTTCCGGCAAAAATTCATCATTCCTTCTCTCCAGCGACATCAACTCCTCCACGCTGATCCCTAGTTCTGCTTCCGACATGATCGATTTTCTGTTTTAGTTTGAATGTTCTTGATTTTCTTAGGGAGTTTGAATTAGGTTTCAAATTTATTAAGAAACTATACTATTTGGATAGTAAATTCAGCAAAGAAGAGTGTTTGTTTGGGTATAGATAGCGAAATAGGACTTTTGGTGAATTGGGTATACTTAGGATACACTTAGTAGTTTTTTTTACTTAATGGCAGTTTAGATATTAATTTTCTGATGGAGGGTAAAAATGTCAAAAAAAAGTCAATCGAAAGTTAACTGTTGTTTTTGGGTATACTTAAACCCGTTTTGGGTATATATAGCCATACCCAAGAAAAAAATAGTAACATTTGTTTGTCAAACTGAAGATTAAATCTAGCAATACGTGATAACAAAATCCTTATTGAGGTTTATTTTACAATCGGTGAAAAAATATCTCAATAAAATCAAAACCCTCATTTTCTGTGAATCTCTTAGCCACCAGCCTAGTTTCTACATGGGTAACTCACCTTTGTGAATAATTTGCTTCTTTTGGTTGGTAAGAATTAAAGTTGAAATGATCAAATCAAGAACACAAATCTACTTAGAGAATCTTAAGAAGTGAAAAGTGCTTATGATTATTTCATAGGTCAAACTAACTTCTTCCACCTCTTTAAATAGGCAGGGTGAGTTAGTTAGAGAAATGGTTACATAATGGTATATTTACAATTTAACCCTTACGTTTCTCCTAAAGTCTAATTTAATCCAATATTTACAGAACTTATCACTTTAGTCCCTGTCAATTACACTTAGGTCCCTGAGGAATATCTTTCCTTATCAGTAGCCCCCCTAGTTCTTATACAGATATTTATAAGAACTATTAGCTCCTCGAATTCTTCCTCGGGTCGATACCATTTTCACCACTTTATCTCTTTATTATGACTGAACTCAATGGTCTATTACTTCTCTTCGAATTTGTGAATAAGCGACAAACAGATTTCTCAATTGCTTCGAATTTGACTCCTTGAGGTATAGCTTCGCCTCTTCTTCGAACATTATTACTACAAGCATAGTTTTACTTACACTTCGATATTTCTGATCCCTACTTGACGGATTGATTAGACCTCTAGTAGTAGACCTGTGATACTACACGTTTCCTTTTTGTTTCCTATTCCACCCAATGAAAGCAACTTACTTGTTCTACTCTTCCATATTCTCGACGTCACTCCTTTATCCTATAAATACCCAATTCTTCATTCATTAAGAACTTTTTAGAGAAATCACTTCTTTAACCGTCTTCAACATGTTCCTCATCTTCAACATGTTCTTCAAGCTATCTTCAACCTGTTCTTCATAAACCCTCAACTCACTTCATCTTTTTTCATCCACCAAAGCAGTCTCTCATATCAATACCCATTGTATGAGAAGATACCCTAGATATAATAGATCTAAACCCAGAAAACCAGTAAAATCAAAGAAAAATCTTTTTCCTGGTTCCAGTAACCAAATATTCGGGGCCTACGATTATCTTTGCATTTCTCGAAGAGCCAAAGAATACAAAGCTGTTGGGTTGATCTACAACGGTCCTCACTCTTCCTGTACCACTTTTAAATACGGTAATTTCGACCCTAACCTTGCCACTTCGTCTTCACCCTTAGTTTCAAACCCAGAGACTAACCCAACAACCTTTCCTCCTCGAAATCCAGCTAATTCTTCGTTACTAAGACCTCATCGGAAATCTAAAGTCGTTACTTTAGACAAGCCACCAACTGATAATAAATCACGACCCAAATCACCTGTCCTTCAAGTCGAGGAGACAAAAAACCTTCAATCCAACACACTCCCTCCTCAATTCGAGGCTATCAGAGCTAAACGTGCCAAACAATCACCTTTTCTAGTAATGGGTGAAGAAACAGAAAACTCTTCGCCTCCCCCACACTCTTCTCCTCCCCCACAAGAAGTGGATGACATTACACCAGAGTGTAGTCAGCCAATTCCTGTAACTCAACAGGAGACTCAAATCCGAAGTCGCTCCGATGAAGATCATAAAAAGGACGATTCCGAAGCTACTGAGTCTGACGCCGAAGAGGAATCCGAGGCTGATGGTGTAACTCCTCCAAAAAAGATTCGAGGGAAAAAAGCTCTTGTTACACTTCCCAAGAGCGTTGCCGCCTTAGTTCAAGAAAATCTTATACCTCTTTCTGCTTGGTATATTCTTGCCTTAAAGAATGTACCCTACAGTTACTACCTCGAATCAGAGAAAGAGCAACTCAGAAAGTTATGGGGGTTAACTGATAATATGGTTCTTCGATTACCAGTAGAAGGAGAGACACCTCTAAACTGTCAGAAAGATGAGCTAGTAGTGTACCCTGAACTCTTCAACTGGGGACTTCGGTTTCCCCTTGATCCGATGATAGTAAGGTTCTTCGAAATCCACAGATTGTGCCCAACACAAGTCACTCCCAACTTGCTCTTTACTTTATTCTCAGCAATCATGGTATCGAGGCTTGGAGGCATTCCCCTCGAAATCGAAGACTTCATCTCAGTAACCAAAATTTCAAATGGCCCAGTTCTGCCGTTTTACTACCTAACCCTTGAAGATGATTTAAAAATTATCGACGACCTCCTCGAAGCTGATAAGTTCTGGAAGCAAAGATTCGTCTTCCTATCAGGTGCTTGGGAAAATGGCAAAGAAATTTCCGATGCCAATCCTTCCAAACTCACCCTTACTTGGAGGGATAATAGTAAGTGATACCTTCCTTTATTTATCAAATTGTTTTCAATCAATTTATTTAACTAACTATTTGTCTCTTCTTAGAAATTCTGAGGCGGTTTAAGAGTCGTCGAAAAGAAGCCAAAGTCATCTTCCAAAAAATGGCTGAGTGGGCAGAAAAGTCTTGGGGAAATGGCTTTCACTCAGCATTCGAGCCTATTAACTTTGTCAACAGCCATGTCTGGCGTATATCCCTAGGGGCTGACTTCCCTCAAGATCTGATGACGCTACCAGATCCCATCCTAGCAGTTCAGAGGATACTTGCACCAGATGGGAAATGCTATCTTCCGACCCGGAATCGAAGTGATAGCCATCTTCCCTTAAAGAAGAAAGGAAAATTGACCCAAAAGAAAGCCAGCACAAGTAGGGCTAACCCTTCCAAGACTTCAAAGCGTCCAGCGAAAAGAAAAGCATCTGCACCTTCGCTTCCCACCATATCCGAAGAAGACCCTCCTGTCCTGAAAAAGAAAAAGGACAACTCTCGTAAAAAGAAAAAGAGTAAGTCTAGCAAGCCAAATGAAAAGAATGAAGCTGATATACTAGAGGCTGTGCTAGCTTCCGAAGCGCAGGGTAAAACTTTTATTGAGGAAAACCCTGAAGGAGAATTGACACTTGGAGATAATCAGATAGACGATTATCTCAACTTCGAAGACTTTAACTCAAGTGGGGATTTTGTGTTTTCTGGCTCTCAACCTGCCAATGTTGTTCCACCAACTTCTACTGGGGCTGCTATGGCTTCGACATCTAACGCCATCGCTCCTGTTCGTCAGCCAACAGTCTTTCCTCATTCAGAGAAATCCGATGAGGTAACTTCAATTCTCCAACCTTTTCCAAATTTAAGTGCTGCAGTCACAAAGTTATATGAAGAGGTGAACAATTCTCAAACTCAATTAGAGCTCCTCGCCCAAGAGTTAGTTAAGAGCAGAAAAGAAACAGAGTCTGAAAAGACTTCGAAAAATGAAGCACTCCAGAAATTCGAAGCTGAGAAAGAACAGCTTCTCAAAGAACACAAAGAAGAAATCGAAGCTCTTAAGACTACTCATCTGCTGGCTCTTGA
This sequence comes from Limnanthes douglasii subsp. nivea, assembly GCA_036936605.1. Lineage (NCBI taxonomy): Eukaryota > Viridiplantae > Streptophyta > Magnoliopsida > Brassicales > Limnanthaceae > Limnanthes > Limnanthes douglasii. Next base: position 2,352,502 of record JAUPFV010000001.1, read on the forward strand.
AAGTCTAAAGTCTGAACATTCTACTGCTATTTCCGATGCTGAGAAACTTATTAAAGAAACTAAAGAGAAACTAGAAACTAGCCAAACTGAGATTACCACACTTCGAACAGGATTCGAAGAAGAAAAGAAAGCTGCCGTCAAAAAAGCTGAAACCAAAGTTGGTTCTTTGATGCTCGAAGGTATCAAGAAAGCTCAAATTGATACATCTATTCAGCTTCTTCGAGAAGTTCATGCTGCTTGTCCAAGACTAGACTTATCAAACCTTTGGAAACAGGTTCCAGAAGAACAACGCCCAAAGGAAGCGTTCGAAGCACCACCAAGCTCCTCCTCCGAAGAAGAAAATAATTCAGAAGAGGAGTCATCAGAAGAAGAAGAAGATGATGCTTAATAGGCTAGGCAGTTTGTTTTTTTGTGTATGTGGTTAAGTACTTCCCCCCTTTTTTGTAAACTTCGTATTTTATCCAACGAACAAACCACTTCTTCTTTTTTTATCTTAAATTTCTGGTATACTTGTTTGAACTGGTTATTTCTAAAAATAGATGCACTCATAAGACGTGGCACCTCAAAAAATAGATACACTCATAAGACGTGGCACCTCGAAAAATAGATGCACTCATAAGACGTGGCACCTCGAAAAATAGATGCACTCATAAGACGTGGCACCTCGAAAATTTGGTTGTTTCTTCAAAGCTATCGCTTCGGAAAATTATTCTTGGCCAACTTTCAAAGATGATCAGTCTTTGCCAAGTTACCAAAATAATAAATCACACATTATAATAAACAACCAATGGCCAAAAGAAATTTTATTAAAAAATCCAATATTAACCAAACACCTCGTTAAAACCTTTCTGGGCCAACAGATAAGGAAAGAGTATGTCTGTTTTACAAAAATTTGAAGTTCAGTTTTACTCACAGTACAATTTCAAGTGCTCTATATTCCAAGGATGTTTGAGCATCCTCCCTTCTCGATCTGACAACCTGTAGGAACCTGGCTTAACCCTCATTTTGACTTCGTAAGGACCTTCCCAATTTGGGGCCAATTTTCCGAGGTGTTTATCCTTAGTGTGAAGAAATACTTTTCGTAATACTCGATCGCCAATTTTGAATTCTCTCCTCTTAATTTTAGCATCGTACATGCTCCTCATTAATGTTTGATAATGGATCACATTCAAATGTGCTTTGACCCTTTTTTCTTCCAACAAATCAAGCTCCACCCTTCTAGCTTCATCGTTGTCCGCATCGGAATATTGTAGTAGTCTATAAGAAGGCAATGTAGATTCAGCAGGGCACACAGCATCCATTCCATATACTAAAGAGAAAAGAGTCTCTTGTGTAGCCTCTCTAGGGGTTGTTCTGTATGCCCATAGCACCTCTTGAAGATAATTTGGCCATTTCCCTGCTGCTCCTGCCAAATTTTTCTTCAAACCATCCAAAATAAATCTATTCGTAACTTCCACCTGTCCATTTGCCTGGGGGTGGAAAGGAGTGGAAAAGCATTGTTGTATCCCTTTCGAAGAGCAAAAAGAGTCCATTTCCTTGTTATTAAATTGAGGACCGTTGTCCGTCGTTATTTTTCGAGGTACTCCAAAACGGTAGCAAATGTTACTTTGAATAAACTTGATTACATCCTTAGCTTTTGTCCCAGCTAAGGGTTCTTCCTCTGCCCACTTCGAAAAATAGTCAACCGCAACAATAATCATTTGTCTTCCACCAGAAGCCATAGGTAATGGTCCCACTAAATCAATCCCCCACCTATCGAAAGGAACCGCCTCTGAAATTGTCATTAGGGGTACTGCCGGTTTGTGTATTAAATTTGCATATCTTTGGCAAGTATCACAGCTTCGAACTAACGACTTGGCATCTTGCATAATAGTAGGCCAATAATATCCTGCCAACAATACCCGACGCGCTAAGGCTTTGAATCCACAATGAGCTGATCCATCCCCATCATGCAGTTCGGATAAAATGTCCTGGGACTCTTGTTTGCTTAAACATCGTAGCAAAGGTTTCGACGCACACCTTTTGTACAATACTCCATCCAATACCACATAGTCAAGAGCTTTGTACTTTATTTTCTTAAGCAAGTGTTTATCAAGAGGTAAAATTCCCTTCGAAATAAAGTTTAACAAGTCAAACCTCCAATCTCCTCGAACGCACATCGGATCATTCACTACCTCACTAACAACTTCACACTGCTCAGAATTCGGTATGATCGAAGGCGATGGTTGTGTTATGATCCACGGATATTCTTCAGAGTAAGCCATTGTCGCCAAAGAATCAGCCATTGTGTTGCTACCTCTTCGAATATGCTCCACTTCGACATTTTCAAACTGTGCCATCATTCCCCGAAGTTCTTGCAAGTACAAAACCAAACGTTCCTTTTTAGCTTCCGATACTCCTTTAACATGGTTAACTACCAACTGTGAATCTGTTTCCAAGCGCACAAATGTCGCTCCACAAATCTTTGCTAACCGTAATCCTGCTAGCACAGCCTCATATTCAGCTTCGTTATTCGAAGCATGAAAGCCAAATTTTATAGCTTGAAACATAAATTCCCCTGTTGGTGCCACCAACTCAACTCCTGCACTCGATCCTTTGTTACTGGATCCCCCATCAGTTCGTATCGTCCACGTCGGATTCTCGTTCACCTTTTCACCATCTTTCTCTTCAGATCTGCTTGAGTGAAACTCCACTAAAAAATCTGCTAAAGCTTGAGCTTTGATAGCTGTTCGAGGAGAGAATAACACATCGAAATCTCCTAATTCCACAGACCACTTGGTCATCCTTCCTAAGATGTCTGGCTTTTGCAAAACGTTTTTTAATGGATATGAAGTTCGAACCACAATCGTATGTGCCTGGAAGTAAGGGCGCATTTTTCTTGCTGCCACTACTATACACAGTGCCAATTTTTCGAGCTTCAAATAGCGCTTCTCAGCATCAACCAAACTTTTACTGACATAGTAGACAGGCTTCGAAATTCTCGTATCTTCACTGACTAAAACTGCACTTACTGCATAATCCGACACGGCTATATACAAAAATAATTGTTCACCCTTTCGAGGCTTCGACAATATTTCAGGAGAGGACAAAAGATTTTTAATCTTCATAAAAGCTTCTTCACAATCCGAAGTCCACTCAAAGTTATTAGGTCTACGCAGCACCTGGAAAAAAGGGAAGCACTTATCTGAAAAACGAGAAATGAATCTGTTCAAAGCTGCTAACCTGCCCGTTAACATTTGCACTTCTTTGATATTCCGAGGTGAAGACATAGATATCAGAGCCTTCAATTGATCTGGATCCACTTCGATTCCTCTTTCACTAATCATGTATCCCAGAAATTTACCAGATCGAACTCCAAATGTACATTTTTCTGGGTTCAACTTCAATTGTATTGCTCTAAGATTCAAAAACGTCTCTTCTAAATCATCAATGTGTTCATCATCACTCTTGCTTTTAACAAGCATGTCATCGATGTACACTTCGATATTTCTCCCAATCTGTGAAGCAAACGCCTTATTCATCAGCCTCTGATATGTTGACCCAGCATTTTTTAATCCGAACGGCATTACTTTATAGCAGTGCAAACCTCTGTCAGTAATAAAAGTCGTGCTTTCTTCATCATCTGGATTCATTCGAATCTGATTATACCCCGAAAATGCATCCATGAAAGTCAGGATTTTATTTCCCGAAGTAGAATCCACTAATTGATCGATTCGAGGCACCGGAAAAGGATCTTTTGGACAGGCTCTATTCAAATCCGTGAAGTCTACACACATTCGCCATTTTCCGTTCTTCTTTTTCACTACCACCGGATTTGCCGTCCACCTCGGATAATTAGCCTCCCTGATGTGCCCCATCTTGTATAGTCGATCCACCTCGGCAACTATTGCCTCGGATTTTTCCAACGAAAAGGCCCTTCTTTTTTGAATTATCGGTCTGACCTTCGGATCAACCGCCAAGCTATGACATATGATGTTACTTGGGACCCCTACTACGTCTTCGGACCTCCACGCAAACACATCCAAATTTTCAGACAAAAAAGTCAACAATTTTTCTCGCATCGACAAAGATAACAGGGTGCCAATTCGAAGTACCCTGCCATTATTGAAAATATATTCCTCTATTTCTTCATTGACCACCACAGAACTCGGGGTTGACCTCGGATCATCAATTCCCTCATCTGTTCCATTAGAAGACAACCCCCCAAACTGCTAATTCTCCATCAGATCATCAGAACTTTTGCCCCGTAGTCTAAATGCAGCAGCATAACATTCTCTGGCCACCTTTTGATCGCTTCGAACTACACCGACTCGGTCCTCAATCACATACTTCAAACACTGATGAACTGTGGAAACTACAGCATACATCTTCGCCAACCACGGCCTCCCAAAAATAGCATTGTAGCTTGATGGACAATCTACCACCACAAAAAGTACTTGTACTTTCTTCTTGAAAGGCCCCTTTCCCAAAGAAACTTCACCCTCGAACTCTCCTATCACATTTGCTGTTGCGCCAGTAAACCCTATGATAGTCCTTTCTGATCTTTCTATTCGAGGCGGAGCAGTCAATCTCTCATATGTTGACTTGAAAAGCACATTAGCAGAGCTCCCTGTTTCAATCAGCACTCGTCGAATCTCCACCCCGCATACTTCTGCTCCTATAACCACCGCATCTTCATGTGGCCCAGTAATCCCCCTCAAATCATCCCCGTCGAAAATTATAAAGGGCACATCCTTTCTGTTGCCTAGGTGTGCCGATGCGCCTCCCTCAATTTGTCGTGTTAAGTTTACTATATGCCTCTTCCTCGAATTATTAGTGTTGTTGGTCATCGAATCCTCTCCAAATATTGTTAGTGATTCGAAGAAGGCACACAAATCTCGAACACGTCCCTGACGCATCGGCTCATCTATTGACATTAACAAAAGTCGACTGGGGTCTGGTTCGACATATTCCGAGGCTACATCGAAACCATCCCCCTCACCTGCAACATCTAAAATCATTAGCGCAGTTTCCTGCTTAGAATTAGGATTACCAACTTTCGGAGCTGTAGCCTTGGCATTCTTCCTGACATATTCCAACAACTTTCCATTTTCGATCAGAATTTGCATCTCCTTCTTCAGAGCAATGCAATCATTTGTATCATGGCCGATGTCATCATGATACCTGCAGAATTTATTATTGCGCTCCTCTCTTGGCCTGTTAATAGCTGGTGGCTTTCTAAAATTTATTGTTCCCCTTGTTTTTTCATATATCGAAGCCACGCTCTCAGTTAGATCCGCATAGTAATCTGGCCTTACCCACACATTCGACCTGGACCTAAACTGCTGCTGATTATTAGAATTGTGCTGATTATATCCCCCTTGATACGAGTTCGAGGTTCCTCGGCTAGAAACATTTTGATTGTTCTTCGGACGCGAGGGATTGTTGTTCGATGTGTTAGATTGTCCACTCCCCTTCTGAACAGTACTAGCATCTCCTCGAACCCGCGTCGATTCTTCGACCTTAATCTGATCCTCAACCTGAGCCATAAGAGCTCCAAACGTTAACGCCCTGCGCCTCGTAGTCTCATCGGCTAAATCCCCAGGCAACAGCCCTTGCCTGAACGCCGCCATAGCCACACTTTCTTCACAATCATCCAATTCAGCCTTTGTTGACACAAACCTCTTAGTGTAATCCTTTAACTTCTCTCCCACAGGCTGCTTGCATTGTATTATTGTGTCTCCATTGGCTCTCATTTCCCTGCTTCCCACAAACTGTCTTCGGAAAGCGGTATAGAAGCCTCTAAAATTTGCAATTGATTCCTTAGGAATCTTGTTGAACCATTTCAGCGCAGTTCCCTTAAACGTCTGAGAGAAAGCTCTACACACCAATTTATCGTCATCTTCGAAATTAGTCATGTAGTTTTTAAATTGTTCTATGTGGTCATCGGGATCTTGAGTCCCATCAAACTTATCAACTTTGCAAATATCAAACCGCCTCGGAAGCGGTACAGATCTGATCTCCCTGATCAATGGTGAGTCCCTCCAGTCGACTCCCTGAACATACTGGTCCTCATTTCTCATCCCCATAGTTGCATATAAGCTGGACTCACCTTCATATTTTCGAGGTGAATATCTCCGAGGCGAATATTTCCGAGGTGAATATACTCGCCTCTCTTTCTTTTTCCTTCCTTCCTTATACACCCTAGCTGGCCGGAGCTCACGCTCTGCTCCTCTTGAACGGCCTCGAGAGCGTTCGTACCTCGGTGTTTCATCAGACTCAGAATCTTCGAAATCCTCTTCATCACTAGAGTTTACATACAGTCGCCTTTGTAACTTTTCTTTCCTCTATATCCCGCTATACTCTTTTTTCTGCTCAGAACGTGCTTTACGCTGTTCATACTGATCATCGCCATCGTCCATTGACTGATCCGACTGATCATTCTGATCGCCCCCTGCTATCTTAGACCTAAGCCTACCACCATCATTATTTCCCTTCTTTTTCATCAATTCGTCAAGCTCTGCCACCTTTCTTATCATCTCATTCATTTTTCCTTCAAAATCAATTGGATTGACTGAATTGGAATCAATTTACCTGTCTCCTGCAGATCGGATTTCAGTGTTTCCATAGCCTTGCGAACAGATGGATTGTCACCTTCCTCTGGATTCATCTTCAATCAGCGAAAAATCAAACACAATATGAAAATTCGAACGAAAAACTTTGCAAAACGAAAACTCGAACGTCGATTTCTGATCTGTTGATCAAGGTATCCTCGCCCCCTCTTTCTAGCGCCAATTTGGTAAGAATTAAAGTTGAAATGATCAAATCAAGAACACAAATCTACTTAGAGAATCTTAAGAAGTGAAAAGTGCTTATGATTATTTTATAGGTCAAACTAACTTCTTCCACCTCTTTAAATAGGCAGGGTGAGTTAGTTAGAGAAATGGTTACATAATGGTATATTTACAATTTAACCCTTACGTTTCTCCTAAAGTCTAATTTAATCCAATATTTACAGAACTTATCACTTTAGTCCCTGTCAATTACACTTAGGTCCCTGAGGAATATTTTTCCTTATCATTGGTAAATCAATTTCCTCTCGATAAGCTTCTGACTCTTTAGTTGTTTCACAATAATCCAAGTGTCCATTGTCTTGAGAGAGGTGGTGGATATGTAGTAGTATACGCAAGGGATGAAACACTGCGAGCGGATGGTGGTGGATCACTAGTAGCGGGAGGTGGTGATCGGTGTAATGCGACGTCTCGCGTCGTGAGGAGCCTCCACCTCTACTATCATCCACTACTTTCTCTACGGCTTTTTATTTCCTCTTGCCATGGTTGATTTGGCGCAAAGACCGATCAGATCTTATCCTCTCCTCCTCCTCCTGCCTAAGACAAATAGTCTGAGGATCATCTTATGCATCTCGTACGCGCTTAGCATCGCGGACCCTCTCATCTTCGACGACACGTACCGTCTTCAGATTCTTCCCCGGGTGTGGCACCCGTGATCCCGGGGGATACGCCCTAGAGCGAGGAAGACGTCGCTCCTCAACGGCATCAGACCTACAATAATACAAATAAATTAACAAAATTAATAACCTATGATATAATCTGCAAAATTAAAAAAACAAAACTACAATTCAAAATCGAACTTCCAATTGAAATAACTTCCTTAAAAATTTCAATCTTTTAAAACAAAATGCTGGAACATCAGACTCTCGACCATAATCGAATCCAACAATGGGTAAACTTTTTCGACAGGGTATGAAGTTGGACTAGGTCTAAACTCATCCCAGTCAGAAGCATTCTCGGCTTCACTCTTTTGATTAGACTCATCATCAACTTCACAAATTTTCCTGACATTATTAAGTTTCGTCTTTACTGTCTCATTTAATGTATATTCTCGTCATGGAAAGACACATATCTATTTATTAAAGTCTTTTGACATCAAGTTTCAAGGCACTACAACCTATAATATTTTACTCTTTTCGGATAACCAAAGAACAAACTATTTAATGCTCTTAGTTGAAGCTTATCTTGTTTCACATGTGCGTAAGGTACACATGTAAACACTCTAAAATATTTCAACTAAGGTTTCTTTCGAGCCCAAGCCTAGCAAGGACAAATAAACTTTGGTGTATTAGATGGACTCTTTTTTATGATATACACATCCGTTGTCACGACTTATCCATGGAACCTTCCGTTCATTCCAACTGTCTGAAGAATACACTTAACCTTTTTTCAGTAAGGCTCAATTTGTTTTTCAGCAAGCCCATTATGTTGTGGAGTTTCTCTAACAATTCAATGTTTAGTAATGCCAATATTATAATTATAGTTAATGAATGCATCATTCATATATTCCAAGCCATTATCAATTTCTTATTTCAACATATTTCCAGTATGATTCTCTACTAAGTTCTTTTGATTTCTAAAAGCATCAAATTAATCATATTTGGTTTTTATAAGTATAACCCATACGTGTTTAGAAGATTTATCAATCATTGGTTTATATTACTTTGCGCCATGTATAGTGGTTTATCGTGTCAGAACTCAAAAATCTGAATGAACATATACTAGCACATCATTTTTTGTATGTTCAGTAGGCAATAAGTTAACCCTCTTACTTTTACCTAAGATGCAACTTTCACAAAAGCTCAACTTATGAATTGTGCTACCATCCATGGTACAATGCATCATGGGTACGCCTTCTATAGTACCCGTGGTGCACACATAATTGTACCATTGGTACGCAGTAGTGTGCACCATAGGTACTCATGACTGCATACCAATGGTGCACAATGACTTGTAATTTGTTTTTCAGGTTTTCACTAATTTATCTTGTTTTAGGTTTTTAGTGAGCCGTTAGAACGTTTTTTGTTCATTTTTTTAAAACTCCATTTTTGTTATGGTTTTAAAGTTGGTTGGTTACAATGGTATGAGTTAAGTATTTTGCGGATTCAAAATTGTAAATAAGCATTCAAAGAAAGTTTAACAAATCTAAAGGAAAAGATGGAAATAAAATACTAACATTCATATGCAAATAAAAAACTATCTGTCATAATACAATCAAAGATAGTTTAACAAATCCTAAAAATAGATAAACAACATTAACGTGAATGAAAAAGATAGATCATAACATAGCTAAAACAAATCCAATAATAAGGACAAATAACCAAGGAGAGAAGAGATGCAAGACTTGATCTCTCCACCTAAGCGCACCCTCTTCCCCCCGGCCTACAGGCAATGTAACAATCGTCCGAACAGCCGCTAGCAATTTGTCGTCCATGGTGCGTGGTGGTGGAGTAATAGTATGCCAACCATACTCAGTCAAGTACCTCCAGTAGGTGTTCATCGCCGACTGTCTATAAGTGGCGATGGTAACGGTCAACCGATCCTCAGAAAGTAAGTAATGACGCCAATCTAGCCATGCACTCTCTTGTCATGTGTACTTTGCCAAATCTCCCTTCTTTTAACCCGGTCAGAGTACAAGCGGGAGTTCGGGTTCATCCTGAACCCATCCGAACTGGCGCATAACCCGATCAGGCATGTAATCCTCGACCGTGCTCATCATCCGCAAAGGATAAACGATGGTGCGGATCTCCTACATGGGGAAATGGACTATGATATCCTCGTATGGCTCAAAAATAACCTGTTCCAAATAAAGTAAAACACTTAGAATGTTAAAAAAAATATATAACTTAGTATGAATATGTTACTAACTACTAAAAGTTAAACACTTACATCTTTCTCCTTTTGATCTGAAAGGAGAGTACGCACAACCGATTTGGGGCGGATGTTTTGCCCAACAATCCGCTCTGGTAGCCAATTTACAATCCTAGGCTGCCTCGCTACGTGGTCCGCGTTCTCGGAGGTTGTAAACACGGGGAAGTGGTCATAAATCCAGCAATCCAGCATGGCTACAAATCCGTACAGGTTATGCTTCGATACTTTCGAAGCATCACCCAAACCACGGAACAGGAATGTCAATGCACTCATACCCCACACTATATCCCACATACCAGAATCCACATTCGCCAACCCGTACAAATAGTCAGCCTTGACGCTTTTCTGACTAGTATCCGCAAAAATAGTGTAACCAAATAAGAACATCAGGTATGCTCGTGATAACCTGGCGGATAGTCTCTGTATCAGTCTGCTCGATGTAGTGACCCCTGGTGAAAGTCTACCGCAACCACTTGATCTTGAAACCAACGCATCTATTGGATTGTATCTCAGCACGGACCTCATCGACTGTCAACCCTCACATACTAGCGTAGTAGCTGTATGCCTCATCACGTGGAGCTGTGACTACATCCAAAGTCCGGCCAACTACAGGGAGACATGTAATGCAGCTCACATCATCTAGGGTAATCGTCATTTCCCCAAACGAGAAATGGAATGTGTTGGTCTCCTGGTCCCAACGCTAAACGAATACCTCATCAAGTACTGAGTGCGTGAAGTACTGAGGTAAGTGAGCTATGAGAGGACCGAAAGGAGTCTGCGCCAAGTGTCGCTGCACTTATGGCTGAGCACTGAGATCCCACAGCACATTATAATGTGCATGTATGCCTAACGAAGTGCGACCCTGTAAATAAAAAACTAAATCAAACATAAATGAAAGTAAAACCTTAGACTAGACGTTTAATAATTTGGTACTTACATGTCCGATGAAGACGTGATATGCCTCGTGCTCCTTGTAGTCAGGAAATAGAGCTATCTTGTTGCATTTCAGAAATGCAAACGTCTCTAGTTGCTCCTCTATGTGTATCGCATCGATATGGTCCTCATCGATGGTGTCCTGCTCAGGGTCCCCAGTAGCATCCACCCTCTCACTAACATGTGGTGGATATGTAGTAGTATACGCAAGGGATGGAGCACTGCGAGCGGGAGGTGGTGGATCACTAGTAGCGGGAGTTGGTGATCGGTGTACATGCGACGTCTCGCGTCGTGAGGAGCCTCCACATCTACTATCATCCACTGCTTTCTCTACGATTGTTATTTTCTCTTGCCATGGTTGATTTGGCGCAAAGACCGATCAGATCTTATCCTCTCCTCCTCCTTCTCCCTAAGACGAATAGTCTCAGGGTCCTCTGATGAATCTCGTCCGCACTTAACATCGCGAACCCTCTTATCTTCGACGGCCCGTACCATCTTCAGATTCTTCCCCGGGTGTGGCACCCGTGATCTCTGGGGATACGCCCTAGAGCGAGGAAGACGTCGCTCCTCAACGGCATTGAACCTACAATAATACAAATAAATTAACGAAATTAATAACATATGATATAATCTGCAAAATTAAAAAAATAAAACTACAATTCGAGATCGAACTTTCAATTGAAATAACTTCCTTAAAAATTTCAATTTTTTTTAAAATTTAAAATGCTGGAACATCAGACTCTCAACCATATTCGAACCCAACGATGGGTGAACTTTTTCGACATGGTATGAAGTTAGACTATGTATAAACTTATCCCAGTCATAAGCATTCTCGGCTTCACTCTTTTGATTAGACGCATCCTCAACTTAACATATTTTCCTAACATTATTAAGTTTCGTCTTTACTGTCTTCTTTAATGTATATTCTCGTCATTAAAAGACACATCTGTATTTATTAAAGCCTTTTGACATCAAGGTTCAAGGCACTACAACCTATAATATTTTACTCTTTTCAGATAACCAAAGAACAAACTATTTAATGATCTTAGTTGAAGCTTCTCTTGTTTCACATGTGCGTAAGCTACATATGTAAACACTCTAAAATATTTCAACTAAGGTTTCTTTGGAGCCCAAGCCTACTAAGGACAAATAAACGTTAGTGTATTAGATGGACTCTTTTTTATGATATGCACATCCGTTGTCACGATTTATCCATGGAACCTTCCGTTCATTCCAACTGTGTGAAGAATACACTTAACCCTTTTTCAGTAAGGCTCGATTTGTTTTTCAGCAAGCCCATTATGTTGTGGAGTTTCTCTAACAATTCAATGTTTAGTAATGCCAATATTATAATTATAGTTAATGAATGCATCATTCATATATTCCAAGTCATTATCAATTTGTTGCTTCAACATATTTCCAGTGTGATTCTCTACTAAGTTCTTTTGATTCCTAAAAGCATCAAATTAATCATCTTTGGTTTTTATAAGTATAACCCATACGTTTTTAGAAGATTCATCAATCATTGGTTTATATTACTTTGCGCCATGTATAGTGGTTTTTCGTGTCAAACCTCAAAAATCTGAATGAACATATACAACCACATCATTTTTTGTATGTTCAGTAGGCAAGAAGTTAACCCTTTTAATTTTACCTAGCATGCAACTTTCACAAAAGCTCAACTTATGAATTGTGCTACCATCCATGGTACAGTGCATCATGGGTACGCCTTCTATAGTACCCATGGTGCACACACAGTTGTACCATTGGTACGCAGTAGTGTGCACCATAGGTACTCATGACTGCGTACCAATGGTGCATAATGACTTGTAATTTTTTTTTAGGTTTTTACTCATTTATCTTGTTTTAGGTTTTTAGTGAGCCGTTAGAACGTTTTTTGTTCATTTTTTTTAAAACTCTATTTTTGTTATTGTTTTAAAGTTGGTTGGTTAGAATGGTACGAGTTAAGTATTTTACGGATTCAAAATTGTAAGTAAGCATTCAAAGAAAGTTTAACAAATCTAAAAGAAATGATGGAAATAAAATACTAACATTCATAAGCAAATAAAAAACTATTCGTCATAATACAATCAAAGATAGTCTTTCATAACAACAAGTAAGCCTTGCAAGACCTTAAGTATCTCGTCTCTACCCTTATAAGTAAACTCTTCCTCATCTAACATTTCAATATAAATAAGTTTTTGTTTAACTTTGGGCACATACCTCACATTTTTTATTACTTTCTCAAGTCATGTAGGCAACTTAAGCGAAACAGTTCGCATCCCTTTTACAAAATATGTCTCGTTGTTCCCAATGATGACATTTCTGCCATCAAACAATCTCAAGTTTTCAAACCAATATTTGTTGAAAATCATATGGAATGAAGCACCCAAATCAAACACGCCGTTATTATTATATCTGCAAAAGTAAGCCATTAAAATATTAGTGTACTCATAATAATTTGAAACCATTGCAGCATCTTCGACTTTGGTCTTCGGATAATTATTTCTCTTTATATTTTATGGGCACTTCTTACTCATATGAACCTACTTCTTGCACGACCAACATATCACTTTAGAACCACTTATAAATTCTTTAGATTTGGTACGATAGTTTTCTCTTTTCTTGCTTGAATAGTTTTTCATAGTCTATCCTTCACACTCAGTCCTAGACTTTGAGAATTAGCTTTCTGAATTGTTTTCCTTTAGAGGTCTTTTTGAGTTTAAGGTAATATTTAGTTTTATCATCATAAAATACTCTTTACCATAGAACATGGTGTCAAAAAATTACTCATACACTTTTGGCAGAGAACACGAGAGGATTATGTTATGATTCTCATGTTCTACCTTGACCCTAACTATATTCAATTCAAGAATGATTATATTGAAATCATCCAAGTGTCTTCAGATCTCCTTATTACCATCCATTGATAGTTTTACAACTATTACTTGAGATAAGATATATTGGTGAGAGACCTTTTCATCTAAAAAGCTTCCAACCAATTTTATATCCCTAATGTCGTAGGCTTTTCATATATCTCTCTAAAAATTTCATCCCATATCCAATGGTAGCAACTAACTCTTTATATACTGGGAAATACCAAACCTTAATTATTCAGAGGTTAAAATAATTATCTTTGTTAAATATTTCTAGGTTGAAATTCATGGAACTCATCTTGGTGCCTTCTGTTTTCTACATCTAAGAACTTTTTATCCTCAAAGATCTGAAATAATCTTCATTTTTTCTAATTGTAACAATATTACTAATTATATTATTCAATGTTATCCATGATTACCGCACCACTTCTTAAGAGAATTCTTTGTAGAATTTTGGACTAATTACAATATCAAATTCCACCAACAACTAAACCTAGGACAATGTTAGCCTAAGCTTAGGACAATGTTAGCCTAAGCTTAACAACTATTTAACTGGAACCTGTATGTTAGTATAGTAGATCCTCAACACGTAGAGAAAACTATAGAAATTCGTCTTATACTTAAAACTTCAGTTATGAACCCAAAATAAAAAAAAATGATATGAACAACAATTTTAAACCAAGCACACACAAGACAAATTTAAAGTAGTTGTAACAAATATATATTTTATATATAGACTATTAGAAGAAGAATCATTCTAATAGTAACACTCAACCACTCATCTTTCGTTATGAAACACTCACAACTATCAAAATGAAGTATAAATCTCAGATTATTCAAAGTGTTTATCGTTTACCGCTCAATATCTGAAATATTTTAGTTTTCTCTCTCAAATATCAAGTGTATTTTCTCATAATAATTATTTTATACCACTCTTGCAAGATTTTGAGAATGACACTCTTTTACTGTTTCACCATAAGCCCAGCCATGGAAATCAATGGTACTTTGATCAATAGTTGAGATTAAATGTAAATTCATATCTCTTAGTGACTTAGTTTCTTGTAGAAACAAACGGGTAGTTTCAGATATCTTCGTCAACATGTTTATACACCTTGAGGATAATAAGTGATCTGCATGCACCTTAGGCCCCAATATAAATATTATCCTTGAATTCAGAATAACTTATTGTTAGATTCCAGCAAACTTCTTTGCATCTAGGTGTTGGCTCGAGTGGTGTCGTCAGGGAGATTCAAATAGTTCTTGCTCTATAAGCCTTTGACTATCCATCTTCAATATCTTATGATTTTCAAAAGTATAGTTGTTCTTACTTACTCTTAGCCTACATCTTACAGTAACAACAACAATAATAATAATAATAAATTCATTGAAAAAATAGGATTTCTAATTTCTTTAATGATTGAAGCTAAATTATTCTGAGAATTTTATTTAGTGAATCATAATAGATTTAGTTAGATAGCTCAACCGATATGTAATTTGAAACTAAATTTGTAAAATTATATAACCAAATAAAAAAATTAATTAGAATAGAACTCGTACATTAAAGTTGATGTACATAACATTTATTTAACAATGAAAACCAATTAAACAATTACTGTCTCATCAACTAAGGGTAAAAAATAGAGATATGTACCAATAACTAACCAAAAGTAAACACATTCTCCACTTACTATACTAATTATCATTTATTACTACCTAAGACTTATCCAGTTTTTCTATTTACTGCACACCACCCAGTTTTTTTATAATACCCCGATTACTCTTAATGATTTATATAAGACCTATAAGTTTATCGAATAATGTTTTTTTAGTATCTCTAAACCCTAAATCTAATTCTACTTATTCTTCATCTTCTTTATCTTAAATTTATGGTTTTCATCATCTTCTTTGATTTGATTTTTTAAACTGAAATTAGGTATGAGAACCGAAAACATAAGTGTATTTTTTAATCAATTTATTTTGGAAATCAAATTTGTTGTTAGTTCTATTCTAAAATTTAAATTATATTTTCTAAATATTTTACGGTTTGGTTGATTAATTAGATATAAAGTTGCAGTTTAGTTTGGTTTTATGGGTTTAGTTAGGTTTTGCTATATTTTCATTTATGTATTTGATAGTCCAGTGTCTTTACGAGAAAGATGAATTATTTTGTCATGTATCTTGCATCTCGCATCTTGCGTCTTACTTCTCATCTTTTATGTACCGAATTTTATATTTTCAATCTCGAAAAATGTGAGATGCAAAATTGTTGGTTTGGTGAAATAGTTGCATGATGTGAAACCTTATTTATTTGATATGTTAGATGCAAAACATATAAGTGAACAAATATAGATTGATTGCGAGATGTGATACCTTATTTAATTTTCATATGCGAGTTGCGATACATTTATAATTTTCCAAATTCTACGTGCGAATTAAAATTTATTTTTATTTTATAAAGTGTCAAATACATGTACATTATGTCTATGGCTTGACTAGATATTTTTAAACTAAATGGTGAAAGTGCAATACATGATCTTGGTCACTTTGAATACTTTGAAGGTATTATTAATTTTATTTTAAGTAAATGAAATGGATTTGTGAGAGGTAATTTCAAATTAAGATACTTTTATGGTGACATCAAGATTTTTCTCTTAAGTTATGATAGTATTTTTGTTGGTATGCTATGAATTGTTAATACTTTGAATTGTTCAATTGTTACTATCGAAATAAAAATTGATTTTTTAATTGATGAAAATGCTAGAGAAACTGTTTTAAGTTTATTTGGATCTCCAAATTAGCAGCTTGTTAGTGGGGAAATTAGTTCTGGTATTAGTTTTTTTGTCCTAAGAACAAACAACTTGCTACTGTTGGTTAGGTTGATAAAATTAGTAATGTTTGGAAAGTTTTTAAAGAAGTTGTTGCATTAAGATCATCTGTATCTTGGTTTTATTTAGAAGAAGGTTTTACCTTAAAATATTTGTATACCATTAGAAAAAATAATTCTTGCGAGAAAAAAGTTTCAAAGAGATCACTATGGAGACTTTATGCATCTCTTGACACATTTAGTGGTTTTATGGTTGTTAAGAATTATTTCCAACATCATACTTGTTTGACTTGTTTTTGCAAAGAAACTAAGAAGCATTTAACAACAAATTTGATTGTTAATGAGATAAATGATTGTATTAGGATCAAGTTGATGTTGAAGAGTTTAAAGGTGGTCCAGGGGTGATTTTGCGATACAAAGATTGTTGATAGAGGATTTTGCGATACAGAAATGTCTCAGTGTTAGATTTAGAGAGAGAAAGTTTAGGTTGCTAAGTAATGTAGAGAGAGAAAGTCTCGTACTATTCATCTCGGGATTTGTGAAGCGTGTGTGGTCCTTTTATTGTACAATTGCGGACCTTACACGCTTTAACTTGGACTAATTACATCTTTTGGTCCCTACATTTTGCTTTCTTCCTATTTTGACCACCTCTTTATAATTAATACAATTCAGCCCTTATACACTTATTTCTATACATTTTCCTCCTATCATACTTTTCCTTTGCTATTTTCTCCTGTCAAGTTTCTTCTTTACACTTTTCTCCTTGTCTTTTTATTCTTCCTTATCAGTAGCCCCCCAGTCTTAGTAAAAATTATTTTACTAGGACTGAATAATTCTCCTGACATGCAAAACCCATTTCCTCTTCGAATTTCATAAGTAGCTCCTCGAACCATCGGGGACAAAATCACTCTTCGAATTTCAACAATGCTCCTCGAACTATTGAGGCCAAAATCACTCTTCGAATTTCAACAATGCTCCTCGAACTATCGAGGCCAAAATCAATTCTTCGAATTTCAGAAACGCTCCTCGAACTATCGAGGCCAAAATCAATTCTTCGAAAAGTCTCCCCTCGAATTGCTCCTGTTATCCGAGTAGCCCCCCAATCCTTGCACCACTTTGGATAAATCAGCCCTCGAATAATTTCATACTCATGCGAAAAAACTGGTGCCAGGATTGATCGTGGTCATGACGTCACTTAACGAACACCTGTGTCAGCATAATTCTTTTGGGAAACGTTACCAATTCTTCTGACATTTGTGTCAGAAAACTCTTTCTCTTCTCCTGACGTTGTCTGACATAAAAAACCCTTCACCTTCCTCCGCGGCTAGTGTCAGAATAATTCCCACCTATATGGACCATTATGTCCCTAGGCAAACATCATAAAAAGGTCCTCAGGCCTGATTTGTCATGAAAGCCCATATGTGTCTATAAATACCAACCTTCTCACTTCATTAACTCAACTTCTGTTCAATTATTTCTAGAGAGATAAAGCTGGCGAATAAGCCCCGTTGAATTCCTGAGTGGTTATTAATTAGTAGGCGGTTCGAAGAGAGGATTGCTGCCAGTGAAGACGTGAGGCCTCATCCTCCACCATCGACTACTACCTTCTTCGGTGCCTGGCCTCCCTCGGACAATTCGACCGCAATTATCCCCCGCGAAATCGTTCGACAAAGCCTGCACAGTGAATCAGCCCCCCTTGGAGAGATGGGTAAAGATAGACAACACAAGCACTCGTCGGGGAAGAGAAAGAAGTCCCACAAGGATAGAAAAGGCTCTCATGAGCGAAAACGGGCCAGGGAAGCTCATTTAGTTATTCGAGAACCAACTTTGCCAACAGATGTTGAGAACCTCCCTCAGAGATCTGTGGGTCCTCGAAGGACTTCAAACAGCCCTCCTCGAATCTCTGGCAGTCCTCCTCGAAACACAAGCCCTCGACGTACTTCGAACAGCACTCCTCGAAGACACGTAGCAGATGCATCGAGTCTGCCTTCCACTCCATCCATGACCATTCATGGAACTCAATTTTCCCCCTCGAGAACACTTATTACCAAGGAGGATATGCTCATTAGACGTGAGAAAACTCAAGATGCCAAAAGGAAAAAACCTCTCAAAAAACCCCTCGAACCAAAAGTACCAATCATCCCTTCCTTGGGTCCTGCGAACCTTGCAACATCTTCATCCACAACAATATCCGAAGAGCAAGCTCGTCGGATTGCTCCAAAATCTAAAGGGGACATTGTACTGCCCTTGGAGCTGGACAGCATTGCCGGCAATAATATTCGGGGCATCAAAAATAAACATATGGTGGCCATTGCCAATATCAGGTATAAATATTTTTCGAAGGAGGAGGAGACGATGCTAAGGGCTCGATGGTGCATCTCCTCTTATGTTAACATCAGATTTCCCTCCGAAGGAGAGACACCCCTATCTGTGAGGGACAACGAGGTGGTGGTATACACAGAAATCATGAATTGGGGGTTAAGGTATCCCTTAGACCCCTTCTTCATTGAGTATTTGTCGAAGATAGACCTTTGCCCCTCACAGGTTGGGCCCAATATGTGGTTTACGTTAATGGCCTGTATCATGACCTCGAGGCTCTCAGGTCAAGAATTTTTGCTAGAGCAACTCATTGGCCTTGCTGGTTTGGCCCGAAATCCTTACTTTCCCTTTTATTCGCTGACGTTCAATCGAATAATTATGCTCCTTCGAAAACTTATATGCCTTCAAATAATTATGCTCCCTCGAAGACTGATATGCCTTCGACTAATTTGTCTCCCTCGAACGTTTACTTGTAATTGGTTTTGATGTTAGTTACTTGTTGCAGCTATGACTGGGATATCCAAACCCTGCACTGATTATGTCGAGGGTGCTACAACTGTATTTACCAACCTTCGCCTGTGGGCAAATGAAGATTGGGACAACCGATTTCGTCTCTGCTTCACGACAATAATCTGGCTAGGAGTCGACTATGGAGGCTCAATCCCCTCGATCGCATTAGTATGAGAGGATTAATGACTCCGCCTTCGGAGCGGGAAGTGATGGAGCGGTGCAGCCAAAAGGACGTGGTAATCTACTTGCCCAAGTGCTCCCGTTCGCAGAGCCACCTGGGGGAACCTCCAGAAGATGAAGTATTATCAACCCAACCATTGAATCCCGAAGGGCCCATTATTACTCAAAGGCCTCCCTCCTCAAATGATGCCGGGGCGTCGAACTCTCAACCCTCTCCTCTAATTATTGCTGCTTCAACGAATCCCGTTCCTCCCCCCCTGCACCCATCCTTCCTTCGAGGAAGGATGCCAAGAAAAAAGATAGGAAGGGTAAGGGTATCCTCCTCGAGCCCATTGAAGAACAATCTGAGGGAGGAGAAACTCATGTCAATAATAAAGAGGCTAGTCTTGAAAAAGAAGTCCATGGGAGTGCAAGTGAGCCTGAGAACAGGGGTGGCCAATCTCACAGGGAAACTTCTCATCAATCCCTACACTCGCCTCTTACTGAGGCTTCTCATCCAGCCCCCCTCGAAGACAACCCAAGACTAGCTCATATCCCTGTTCCTCGAAGCAACCCTCCTCAACTCATTGATCCAGAGATTGCTTGTGGTGGGTTCTCCGAATTTGACTCTTCAGCATTAGGGTCTCCCTTGAGCTCTTTCGAAGTCCCTTTGGATGATGAGTTCTCATTGAACCTTCGGAGATTGCTGCACACTTCAGTGAACAGAGGAAAAAAGATGCGTCATCTTGAAAAACGCAAAAATCATTACAAGTTCAAGTCATCGTTGGCTGCCTCGCAGCTCGAGGAGGCCAAGAAGCAATATGCAGTGATCGAGGGCCAAGCTGATGCCTTATACGAACGTCTCTCTGCCTCCGAGAACTATGTGACAATGCTAGAGAGGTGTTGTCAAGAGGAGAGGGATTTGTACAAGAAGAAGACTGAGTCCCAAGAGCTGATGATAACTGAGTATAAAAAGGGGCATCGCTTGGCTTGTGATGGATTCACCCAATGTACTGAGGCCCTTCGAACGGTGACAGCAGACCGTGATCAGTTGCGGAGACGGATCGAAAGTTTTCCTGTAGAAGTCGAGGAGGCAAAGGACAAAGCTGTGGATGTTTATGCAGCAACATGTACAAGTAAATTGCAGGCCCGGGATGCCACTACTCGAGCTGGTTTGTTGACCCAAATTCATGCTGAACATCCTGAATATAACCTGGGGCCTTTTTGGAAGCTTGTCCCCTCGGAACTTCGCCCCCCCCCCCCCCCCATATAATTGTAAGTGAAAGTGAAGACTCAGAGGCTGAGGGGAGTGACTCCTCGAAAAATTCAGACTGAGTAAATGTGCTAAAAGAGCCAGTTTTTTGTGCATGGCCCAATAGGGCCTCTTTTTTGTAATGACTTGAACATATTGTACTGTTCTAATTGTGTGAGACAGGTCAATTTTTGTGAAATCAATGAACACTTATCACTTATATATATATATTATGTTTGCAACAAGTCCTTCGAACGTCCAATTATATTGTCCTGCGAAGAATTATTACTTGGATAAATTTATACGTATTATGTTTACAATAAGGCCTTCGAACACCCCATTATATTTTCCTTCGAACAATTACTACTTGGATAAATTCACAAGTATTATGTTTTCAATGAGGCCTTCGAACTCCCCATTATATTTTCCTTCGAACAATCATTACTTGGATAAATTGACAAGTATTATGTTTTCAATGAAGCCTTCAAACTCCCCATTATATTTTCCTTCGATCAATTATTACGATCTACTTAAAAAATTTAAGGAGATGATATCTTGAGTCGTATTATTGTGATTAAATAATGACAAAGTGAGACTGGATTCGAGGCACACCATAGTGTGACCCAAATATGGATAAAGTAAGAATGAAACTTGATACACATGTGAGCGTGGTTCGAAGAATAGTTCGAAGGTCCCAAAACTTTGAGGCACACCTTAGTGTGGCCCGAAGAATAGTTCGAAGGTCCCAAAACTTTGAGGCACACCTTAGTGTGACCCGAAGAATAGTTTGAAGGTCCCAAAACTTGGGGGCACACCTTAATGTGACCCAAGTATGAATAACGTAATAATAAAACTGGAGACATACATTAATATGATCCCATAGAAAATTCGAAGGGACAACTAATCGAGGCACATTTTACTGTGACCCAAAAAATAGTGCGAGGGGACAACAATTCGAGGCACATGTTACTGTGACCCGAAAAATAGTTCGAGGGGACAACGATTCGAGGCACATGTTACTGTGACCCAAAAAATAGTTAAGGCAAAGAAATCTTTGTATTTAAGGGGCTCATCGAAACACCTCATTAAAACCTTCATGTGCCTAATAGGGTAGGAAAGAGTGTGTCCTCACCAAAATTTGTTCCAGGGGATACATAGAGAGGAAAAAGAAATACAATATCAGTTGGCTCTGCTAATCAAGATACAACTTTAAATGCTCAATATTCCAAGGTATCGCCCGTCTTTATCTTTTAACCGATATGTGCCTGGTTTTATCCGTTCGGTGACCTCGTATGGGCCTTCCCAGTTAGGTCCCAACTTCCCCAAGCTCTTGTCTTTAGTGTGCAAGAAAACTTTGCGTAAAACCTTGTCTCCCACCTGAAAATCTCTATGCTTTACTTTGGACGCATAGCGACTCCTCATAAGAGCTTGATAATGAAGGGAAGTCAGCTATGCTCGCTGTCTCTTTTCCACAACCAAGTCTAAAGCCAATGCTCTGCTTTGGTCATTTGTGTCCGAGTCATATGTTGCTATTCGATGTGAGGGGAAAAGGATCTCCGGAGGGACCACGGCATCCATCCCGTAGACTAAGGCAAATGGGGATACAGCAGTGGCCGTTCGGGGAGTCGTTCGGTACGCCCACAATACCTCCTGTAAATAATCGGGCCACTTCCCTGCTTTGCCTTCCAAGTTCTTTTTCAAACTGTCGAGGATGGTGCGATTAGTTACTTCGACCTGTCCATTCGCCTGAGGGTGAAAAGGTGCCGAGAAACATTGTCGTATGCCCCTCGATACACAGAAATTCTGGAACTCCTTGTTATCAAATTGAGGCCCATTGTCCGTGGTAATCTGCAATGGTATACCAAAACGACAACAAATGTTAGATAGGACAAACTTGATCACGTCTTTGGCCTTTGTTCCCGCGAGCGGCTCAGCCTCCACCCACTTAGAAAAATAGTCAACTGCCACAATTATCGTCTGTCTGCCCCCAGATGACATGGGTAGAGGCCCAACTAGATCAATGCCCCACCTGTCAAACGGGACTGCCTCCGAAATGCTCTCCATCAATACCCCGGGCTTGTGAATTACATTAGCATAGCGCTGGCACGTGTCGCAGCGTTTGACTAAATCTTTTGCGTCGGCCGTGATAGTGGGCCAATATTAGCCTGCCAGGAATACCCAGCGGATTAAAGCCTTATATCCACAATGAGCAGATCCTTCTCCGTCGTGTAACTCAGAGAGGATAATTTGTGACTCTGGCCCACTCAAACACCTTAATAATGGCCGACTCATAGATCTTTTATACAGCAATCCTCCCAGCAAAACGTAACCGTGGGACTTGAATCTAACTTTTCTGGCTTCATGTTTGTCGTCGGGCAAAACGTCATGAGCTAAAAAATCATTGAGAACTGTTCTCCAATCAGGCGTAATCACGTGGCTTTCCTCCAAGATGTTCATCGCATGCTCTGCGCCAATCGAGATCGAAGGGCATGCCTGAACCAACACCCACGGATAACCTTCTGTTCGTGAAGCGGAGGCGAGAGAATCCGGGACAGCATTTAATTCTCTTCGAACATGCTCGAACTTGACTCCCTCAAATTCAGATGCCAAATCTTTCATCAGCTTCAAATACTGTATTAGCGTTTCCTTCCTGGCGTCGGACTTCCCCGAATCTTGGTTTATCACTAACTGAGAGTCGCTGATCAACTTTATTCGCCGAGCCCCGCATATTTGAGCCAATCGTAAGCCTGCTAGAGCAGCTTCATACTCAGCTTCATTATTAGTAGCCTTAAAACCGACACGAATGGCTTGGAACATAGCTACCCCTTGCGGGGAAATCAACTGGACACCTGCCCCACTTCCTGAAATGTTTGACCCCCCATCCGTCCGTATCACCCATTCCTCTTCGTCAACCATGTCGTGTACCTCTGGTTCTTTTCTATCTGAATGGAACTCAACCAAAAAATCGGCTAAGACTTGTGCTTTTATGGTCGTTCGAGGCTCAAACGTTATGTCGAAGTCTCCCAGCTCTACGGACCATTTAGTCATCCTGCCAGAGATGTCTGGTCTTTGTAATAGACTCTTCAGAGGAAAAGTCGTCCGAACAACGATCGGATGGGCCTGGAAATAAGGTCTCGTCTTGCGAGCCGCCGTTACCAAAGCTAAAGCTACCTTATCCAAAGTGAGATATCGCTTCTCCGCATCTAGTATACTCTTACTGACATAATAAATTGGCCTTAGAAGAGAGTCATCTTCGCGGAGGAGAACGGCACTGACAGCACATTCGGATACTGTTACGTAAACAATTAACGTTTCCCCTACCACAGGTTTAGATAAGACTTCCGGAGAGGTCAAATACTCTTGGATTTGACGAAAAGCGGTCGAACATTCTTCGGTCCAACAGAAATGCTTCGCATTCCGCAATATTTTAAAGAATGGGACACACTTATCCGACGAGCGAGAAATGAATCTATTCAAAGCAGTCAATCTCCCTGTCAGAATTTGCACTTCCTTAATATTTCGGGGAGGTGTCATCGTAATCAGAGCTTTTAGCTGCTCGGGGTCAGCCTCGATGCCTTTTTCGTTGATCATGTAGCCCAGAAATTTACCCGACCTCACCCTAAAAATGCACTTCTCCGGATTGAGTTTGAGATTGACTCAACTTAAATTGTGGAATGTCTCTGCCAGGTCAGCAAAGTGGTCTTCGTCTCGCTCACTTTTGACTAACATATCGCCGATATAGGCTTCCATGTTCCGCCCAATCTGTCCCTCAAAGGTTTTATTGACCAGGCGCTGATAAGTTGCCCCTGCGTTTTTTAATCCGAACGGCATGACCTTATAGCAATATAAACCTCGCCCAGTAATAAAAGAGGTGCTTTCCTCATCGTTAGAAGCCAGTCGAATTTGGTTGTATCCCGAGTAAGCGTCCATAAAAGACAACAATCGATTTCCGGAGGTTGAATCCACTAACTGATCGATGCGAGGCACAGGGAACGGATCCTTAGGACAAGCCCTGTTCAAATCTGTAAAGTCAATACACATCCTCCACTTGCCATTTTTCTTTCTCACCAACACTGGATTCGACGCCCATACGGGATAATGCGACTCGCGAATATGACCTATGCTCAGCAGCCTTTCGACCTCCGACAAAATCGTTGAGGCCTTTTCCGGGGAGACATGCCTTCTTTTCTAGGACTATAGGTCGAACATCCAATCGTATCGCGAGTTTATGACACATGATTTCCGCCGGCACACCAGTGACATCCTGTGCACACCAAGCAAACATATCAAGTTTATCAGATAAGAAAGTAATCAACTTTTCCTTAAATTCTGGAGGGAGGTGGACCCCTATCTTCAGGACTTTGCCAGTCGCAAATTCGTGTGTCGCAGAATCTTCTTCTGGGACCTGAAATCCGGGGGCCTCCCTCGGATCATCATAGGGGCTGACCTCGGGGGGTGGCCCCTTTAATTGCTATGCTGGGTTGGAGGTCCCTCCTCAAACCCCCTTAGAGGACAGGGCTACCTGGTAACATTCACGTGCCATCTTCTGGCTACTTCGGACTGTCCCAGTATTGTTTCTGATCACATACTTTAAGCATTGATGCACTGTGGAGATTACTCCATGCATCCAGGACAACCAAGAGAGACTCAGGATGGCATTATATGAGGTTGGTGCGTAGACCACAATGAAAAGTACCTCCACCTCTTTCTTAAATGGTCCTCGGCCCAGCTCAACCATACACTGAAACTCTCCAACTACAACTGCTGCGGCACCAGTAAAGCCCACTATTGTCTTGTCGGATCTTCGGATAACCGGGGGGTCAGAGATGCGGCGGTAAGTACTGATAAACAAGATATTCGCAGAGCTCCCTGTGTCGATGAGTATTTTCTGAATCTGATCCCCAGCGATGCCTTCCGCAATCACTACAGCGTCCTCATGAGGGCCTGCAACATTCCGCATATCATCATCATCGAAACAAATAATTGGGGAAGGCGAGTGATGCATTTGCGCGGAGACTCCCGCTTCAATCTGGGTGGTCAGGTTGACCATGTGCCGTTTTCGAGAACTGTTCGAATTTCCCGCGATTGTGTCTCCCCCGAAAATGGCCAGGGAATCAAAAAATGCACAAAGACTGTCCACCCTCCCCTTCGGAATTTCTTCCTCTACCAGGTTCACGTTGTTCCTCCCCACTTTGGGGTCCAGATACTCTTATTCGATGTCAAAATCGTCGACCCCCTCGGAAATTACCATGGCTGTGTCAGTATTCTTTGAGACAGCTTTTACCACGGCATTTTTCTGGGAGTGTTTTTTGACGAACTCCAACAGCATTCCATTCTCGATTAGAGCTTGCACCTCCTTCTTCAAAGTTATGCAATCTTTGGTGTCATGCCCAATATCCTCATGATACTTGCAATATTTGTTGACGCTTCTGCTTTCCTTTGGTGTCTGTATGGGAAAAGGCT
Organism: Limnanthes douglasii subsp. nivea; assembly: GCA_036936605.1. NCBI lineage: Eukaryota > Viridiplantae > Streptophyta > Magnoliopsida > Brassicales > Limnanthaceae > Limnanthes > Limnanthes douglasii. The sequence continues at coordinate 2,378,539 of JAUPFV010000001.1, forward strand.
TCCTGAACGTGACCGTAGATTTAGCTTTATCAAATATCGCAGCAACATTTTCTGTCAACTCCGCAAAATAATCGGGTCGAACCCATTTGTTTGACATGAGTCTTCCCCCTTGATTGTAGTTTTGCTGATTGCCCATAGTACTGCTGGTTCGACTTTTGCCTCGGAGGATATTGACCCGCACTTTTAACCTGAACGTTCGACCGAGGCCCCTGGGTACTTGACTCAGTCCTTTGGAATTGATTATGGTCCAACTTCTCTCCTGACCCTTTCTCCGAAGCTTGGGTTTCCTCTACTAAGATTCTCTTCTCAACTTGATCTAGAAATGCTTCGAAGGTCATCGCTTGGATTTCCGCCACCGTGTCCTTTAACAACCCGGGGAGCAGACCCATCCTAAAAGCTGCAAGCGCCACCGAGTCCTTACAGTACTCCATATCCGTTTTGGTCTTGACAAAGCGATTAGTATAACTTTTAAGGCTCTCCACAACCTTTTGTCGACAGTAGATGGTTGTGTCTCCGTTGGCCCGGAACTTCTTGCTCCCCACGAAGTGTTGCCTGAAGATGCTCCAGAACATATCAAAATTTTTAATCGAGCCCTGAGGTAGCCTGTTGTACCACTTAGATGCCACTCCCTTGAAAGTCTGAGAGAATGCTCTGCATAGCAGCTTATCATCGTCGTCGAAATTGATCATAAAGTTCTTAAATTGCTCGATGTGATTATCCGGGTCCTGTGTCCCATCGAACTTTTCTAACTTCGAAATGTCAAAGTGCTTCGGGAGGTTTCCCACTAAGATTTCCGAGGACAGGGGAGAGGCTCTCCAATTGTGACCCGTACGATAATTGTTGGATCTCAGATTGTCGTTATTCGAAAAGTACAACCCCTCCTCGGAAGGCAAAGTGTATTGCTGCTGTCATTCTGAATTTCGAGGGCCCATGTCGTTCTTTCCTGGGCACTTCGCATGTTCATGAGATCGATCACCAATTCGGTCGTGGCGACTTTTTTCCCTCGAGGATTTCCTCTCCGAACTTCTTCCTCTTCGGAAATCGGTTCGCCTATGATCACGCTTTTTCCTCCTGTGGTATCTCCGAGGTGATGATTCCGAGGTGCTATACCGCGAGTAGTCGCTCGAAGCGGCCAAATCCGAACGGTGCCCCTCTCTTCTCCTTGGGGACCCCCGTTCGCGCCTCCGATATCTGTCGTCTCTATTTTTGGGGCGAACTTCAATTTCACGTTCCTCCTTTTCGATGACGGCTTCTCTCCTTATTTCAGATCGAAGATTTTTCTGCGCGGCTTCCTTTTCTGCTTTCAACCTTTCGATTTCCAACAATAATTCATTTTTCTGAGCCAGAAGGGCGGATTCATCGAAAACGTTCTCGACTCGCCGACCTCCTTCTCCTTCGGATTCCATATCGTTCTGGAAGTCATCTGCCTCCATGTTTTCCTCGCAGTGGTTAATCAAGTCATCCCCTTGGCCCTTCATGGTCCTCCTCGGAATAGGAATTATTTCCAGGAAGCGATTATCGATAGAGCGATTTTCGTTTCCCACAGACGGCGCCACTGAAGAGTTTAAAGGTGGTCTAGGGGTGATTTTGCGATACGAAGATTGTTGATAGAGGATTTTGCGATACAGAAATGTCTCAGTGTTAGATTTAGAGAGAGAAAGTTTAGGTTGCTAAGTAATGTAGAGAGAGAAAGTCTCGTACTATTCATCTCGGGATTTGTGAAGCGTGTGTGGTCCTTTTATAGTACAATTGCGGACCCCACACGCTTTAACTTGGACTAATTACATCTTTTGGTCCCTACATTTTGCTTTCTTCCTATTTTGACCACCTCTTTATAATTAATATAATTCAGCCCTTATACACTTATTTCTATACATTTTCCTCATATCATACTTTTCCTTTGCTATTTTCTCCTGTCAAGTTTCTTCTTTACACTTTTCTCCTTGTCTTTTTATTCTTCCTTATCAGATGTTACAACCAAAAATATAAAAATTATTTGTTGAAAACGACTACTGTTTAGATATCATATATCATCTCGGATTGCTTTAGAGAAGGCTAAGTTGTTTATAAAGATAGTTCTATTTCATTTAAACTAATTAAGAGGTACTTCAAATCATTGAAGAGTCTTGATATTACAAGTGATTACTCAATGGAATGTAATTTTTAAACCAACTTCTCCAAGCGATGTTTTATAACATTTAGTTCTTATTTTAAGGTTTCCATTATAGTCGTCTATTTAATTAATTGGTGGAGCATTTTTTACGAAATAATATAAAGAAGTGTTGATATCTGTTATAGCTAAATATAGTAACAATAATGAGTTTTGTTCTCTACCGTTTTTAATTATAAAACATCTTTTTTCTTTGTTAGATGTAAAATATAAGACCCATCATGTGTTAGATGTGAAATGAGAGACCAATTGAAAAAGAATCATTTAATATATGTGAAATACAATATATGTGAAATACGAGACAATACAATATATTATTTTCTATTGTGAGACCATATTTTATTATAGATGTGACATGCAAGACCAACCATTTTTGTAATGATAGTTAAGATCATTATAAAGCCCGAAAATCTTCGGGTTATGTTTCAATCTGTGTACTATACCAAACATTTCCTTTAAAGGACCGATAAATTCTTGGAATTTAACTCATCAGGTCTCACGAAGGAGGCCGAAAGAAAACAATTGCAGTGGGAAACTCCATATGATGCTTCAACCTGAAATGCTAATGCCGAAAGAACTTGCCGTATAGACTCATCTAAGGGTGGTGTAAAAAAGGCTAAGAGTTAAGAACTTGCCACCATTTCAGTTGTATATACTTCCACTCCTCCAAGCACTTTATAGCTACTTAGCGTGCTAAACTGAGACCATTATGTCATACTTGATGAGGAAGAATAAAAGACAAGGGCCAAAATGCATAGAAATAAATGTATAAGGGCCAAAATGCATAGAAATAAATGTATAAGGGCCAAAATGCATAGAAATAAATGTATAAGGGCCAAAATGCATAGAAATAAAGGTATAAGAGCTAAAATGTATGGATTGTAAAGATATAGCCAAAATAGGAAGAAACCAAAAAGCAAAGACCAAAAGATGTAATTAAACCAAATTAAAGCGTGTGGGGTCCGCAATTGTACTATAAAAGGACCACACACGCTTCACGAATCCCGAGATGAATAGTACGAGACTTTCTCTCTTTAAATCGTTTAGCACTTTCTCTCTCTAGATCTGACACTCAAATATTCCTCTATCACCTAATCCTCTATCAACAAATCTTCGCATAACAAAATCACCCTCGGACCATCTTTTAACTCTTCAGTGGCGCCGTCTGTGGGAAACGAAAATCGCTCCGACGATAATCACTTCCTAGAAATAATTCATGTTCCGAGGAGAACCATGGAAGGCCAAGGGGACGATTTAATTGATCACTGCGAGGAAAACATGGAGGCGGATGACTTTCGGAACGACTTGGAGTCCGAAGGAGAAGGAGGTCGGCGAGTTGAGAACGTTTTCGATGACTCCGCTCTTTTAGCTCAGAGGAATGAACTGTTATTGGAAATCAAAAGGTTGAAGGCGGAGAAGGAAGCCACGCAGAGAAATGTTCGATCGGAGATAAGAAGAGAACTCGTCGAACAAAAGGAGGAGCGCGAGGTTGAAATTCGACCCAAGAGGAGAGATGAAAAATATCGGAGGCGTGAGCGACGGTCTCCGAGGAGGAGAGAGAGATACCGTTCGGACTCGGCTACTTCAAACGACTACTCGCGATATAGCACTTCTGAATCATCCCCTCGGAGATATCGCAGGAGGAAAAAGCGTGATCAGAGGCGAACTGGTGCCCGAAGGGGAAGGAGTTCGGAGAGGAAATCCTCGCGGGAAAAAAGTCACCACGACCGAGTTGGTGATCGCTCTCATGAACAAGCAAAGTGCCTTGGGAAGGATGATATGGGCCCTCAAAATTCAGAATGGCAGCAGCAATACACTTTGCCCTCCGAGGAGGGGTTGTACTTTTCGAATAACGATAATTTGAGGTCCAACATTTATCGTACGGGACACAATTGGAGAGCCTCTCCCCTGTCCTCGGAAATCTTAGTAGGGAACCTCCCGAAGCACTTTGACATTTCGAAGCTGGAAAAGTTCGATGGGACTCAGGATCCGGACAATCACATCGAGCAGTTCAAGAACTTTATGATAAACTTCGACGACGATGATAAACTTCTGTGCAGAGCATTCTCTCAAACTTTCAAGGGAGTAGCATCTAAATGGTACAATAGGCTACCTCAGGGCTCTATTAAAAACTTTGACATGTTCTGGAGTATCTTTAGACAACATTTCGTGGGGAGCAAGAAGTTTCGGGCCAACGGAGACACCATAATCTACTGTCGACAAAAAGTGGGGGAGAGCCTCAAAAACTATACCAATCGCTTTGTCAAAACCAAAACAGATATGGAGTACTGTAAGGATTCGGTAGCGCTTGCAGCGTTCAGGATGGGCTTGCTCCCCGGGTTGTTGAAAGACACGGTGGCAGAAAGTCAGGCGATGACCTTCGGAGCATTGCTAGATCAAGTTGAGAAGAGAATCTTGGTGGAAGAAACCCAAGCCTCAGAGAAAAGTTCCGGAGAGCAATTGGACCATAATCAATTTCAAAGGACTGAGCCAAGCTCTCAGGGCCCTCGATCAAACGTTCAAGCTAAAAGCACGGGTCAGTATCCTCCAAGGCAAAAATCAAACCCGCAGTACTATGGCAATCAATCAAACCACAATCAAGGGGGAAGATACATGTCAAACAAATGGACTCGACCCGACTACTTTGCAGAATTGACAGAAAATGTTGCTGCGATATTTGATAAGGCTAAGTCTTCAGTCACGTTCAGGAAGCCTTTTCCCATACAAACACCGAGGGAAAGCAGAAGCGTCAACAAATATTGCAAATATCACGAGGATGTGGGCCATGACACCAAAGATTGCATAGCCTTGAAGAAGGAGGTGCAGGCTCTCATTGAGAATGGAATGCTGTTGGAGTATGTCAAGAAACACTCCCAGAAAAACGCCATGGTAAAAGTTGTCTCGAAGAATACTGACACAGCCATGGTAATTTCTGAAGGGGTTGACGATTTTGACATCGAACAAGAGTATTTGGACCCCAAAGTCGGGAGGAACAATGTAAACCTGGTAGAGGAAGAAATTCCGAGGGGGAGGGTGGACAGCCTTTGTGCATTTTTCGATTCTTTAGCAATTTTCGGCGGAGACACAATCGCAGGAAATTCTAACAGCTCTCGCAAAAGGCACATGGTGAATCTGACCACCCAGATCGAAGCTGGAGTCTTCGCACAAATGCATCGCTCGCCTTCTCCTATTATATGTTTTGATGATGATGATATGCGTAATGTTGCAGGCCCTCATGAGGACGCTGTAGTGATCGCGGCAGGCATTGCTGGGGATCAGATTCAAAAAATACTCATCGACACAGGAAGCTCTACGAACATTTTGTTTATGAGTACTTACCGTCGCATTTCTGACCCACCGGTCATCCGAAGATCCGACAGGACAATAGTGGGTTTCATTGGTGCCACAGCGGTTGTTGTGGGGGAGTTTCAATGTATGGTAGAGTTGGGTCGTGGACCATTCAAAAAAGAGGTGGAGGTACTCTTCATTGTGGTTGACGCACCAACCTCTTACAATGCTATCCTCGGTCGCTCTTGGTTATCCCGGATGCATGACGCCATCTCCATGGTGCATCAATGTCTAAAGTATGTGATCGGGAACAATATTGGAACAGTCAGAAGTAGCCAGAAGATGGCACGAGAATGTTACCAGATAGCCCTGTCTTCCAAAGGGGTTCGAGGGGGGCCTTCTGACCCAGCATAGCAATTAAAGGGGCCACCCCCCGAAGTCATCCCTTGCGATGATCCGAGGGAGGCCCCCGGATTTCAAGTCCCAGAGGAAGATTCTGCGACACACGAGTTCGCGGCTAGTAAATTTCTGAAAATAGGGGTCCACCTCTCCCTTGAATTTAAAGGGAAGTTAATTGCTTTTTTGTCTGATAAGCTCGATATGTTTGCTTGGTGTGCACAGGATGTCACTGGTGTGCCGGCGGAAATTATATGTCACCAGCTAGCGATACGATCGGATGTCCGACCCATAGTCCAAAAAAGAAGGCCTGTCTCCCCGGAAAAAGCCTCAGCAATTTTGTCGGAAGTCGAACGGCTGCTAAGCATAGGTCATATTCGCGAGTCACATTATCCTATATGGGCGTCGAATCCGGTATTGGTGAGAAAGAAAAATGGCAAGTGGAGAATGTGTATCGGCTTCACGGACTTGAACCGAGCTTGTCCTAAAGATCCTTTTCATGTCCCTCGCATTGATCAGTTAGTGGACTCGACCTCCGGAAATCGATTGGTATCTTTTATGGACGCTTACTCGGGATACAATAAAATCCGACTGGCTGCTAACGATGAAGAGAGCACTTCTTTCATTACTGGGCGAGGTTTGTATTGCTACAAGGTCATGCCGTTCGGGTTAAAAAATGCGGGGGCAACTTATCAGCGCCTGGTTAATAAAACCTTCGAGGAGCAGATTGGGCGGAATATGGAAGCCTATATCAACGATATGTTGGTTAAGAGTGAGCACGACGAAGACCATTTTGCTGACCTTGCGGAGACATTCCACAACTTGAGTAGAGTCAATCTCAAACTTAACCCGGAAAAGTGCATTTTTGGTGTGAGGTCCGGTAAATTCCTTGGTTATATGATCAGTGAAAAAGACATTGAGGTTGACCCTGAGCAGCTAAGAGCTTTGATCGCTATGACTCCTCCTCGAAACATTAAAGAGGTGCAAATCCTGACAGGACGATTGGCTGCTCTGAATCGATTCATTTCTCGCTCGTCGGATAAGTGTGCTCCGTTCTTTAAAATATTGCGGAATGCGAAGCAATTTTGTTGGACTGAAGAATGTTCGACGGCTTTTCGTCAAATTCAAGAGTATTTAAATCTCCGGAAGTTTAATCTAAACCTTTGGTGGGGGAGACATTGATTGTCTACGTAGCGGTATCCGAATGTGCTGTCAGTGCCGTTCTCCTCCGAGAAGATGACTCTCTCCTAAGGCCAATTTACTATGTCAGTAAGAGTTTGTTGGACGCCGAGAAGCGGTATCTTACTTTGGAGAAGGTGGCTTTGGCATTGGTGACAGCGGCACGAAAGATGAGGCCTTACTTTCAAGCCCATCCCATTGTGGTGCGAACGACGTTTCCCCTGAAGAGTCTATTACAAAGACCAGACATCTCTGGCAGGATGACTAAGTGGTCCGTAGAGCTGGGAGACTTCGACATAACATTTGAGCCTCGAACGGCGATAAAGGCACAGGTTTTAGCAGATTTTCTGGTTGAGTTCCACTCAGACAGGGAAGAGCAGGAAGTGCCTGATATAGTCGCCGAGGAAGAGTAGGTGATACGGACGGATGGTGGGTCGAACATCTCAGGCAGCGGAGTAGGTGTCCAGTTAATATCCCCGCAAGGGGTAGCTATGTTCCAAGCCATTCGTTTTGGTTTCAAAGCTACTAATAATGAGGCTGAGTATGAAGCAGCTTTAGCCGGCCTACGTTTAGCTCAAATATGCGGGGCTCGGCGGATAAAATTGGTCAGTGATTCTCAGCTGGTGATAAATCAGGCTTCGGGGGAGTCCGAGGCAAGGAAGGAAACACTGATACAGTATTTGAAGCTGATGAAAGAGTTGGCGTCGGGGTTTGAGGGCGTCAAGTTCGAGCATGTCCGACGAGAGTTAAATGTCGTCCCGGATTCTCTCGCCTCTGCTTCACGGACAGAAGGTTATCCCTGGGTTCTGGTCCAGACATGCCCGTCGATCTCAATTAGTAAAAAACATGTGATGAACATCTCGGAGGAAAGCCACGCGATCACGCCGGATTGGAGAACAGTCCTCATTGATTTTTTGGCTCATGACGTTTTGCCCGTCGACAAATATGAAGCCAGAAAAGTTAGATTCAAGTCTCATGGTTACATTTTGCTGGGAGGATCGCTGTATAAAAAATCTTTGAGTCGGCCATTACTAAGATGCTTGAGTGGGCCCGAGTCACAAATTATCCTCTCCGAGTTGCACGACGGTGAAGGATCCGCTCATTGTGGATATAAGGCTCTGATACGCAGGGTATTCTTGGCAGGCTATTATTGGCCAACCATCTCGGCTGATGCAAAAGATTTGATCAAACGCTGTGACACGTGCCAACGATATGCTAATGTAATTCACAAACCGGGAGTGTTGATGGAAAACATCTCAGAGGCAGTTCCTTTTGACAGGTGGGGGATTGACTTGGTTGGACCTCTACCGATGGCCTCTGGGGGCAGACAGACGATAATTGTGGCCGTCGATTATTTTTCTAAGTGGGTGGAAGCTGAGCCACTCGCAGGAACAAAGGCCAAAGACGTGATCAAATTTGTTTTATCTAATATTTGTTGTCGTTTTGGTGTACCGTTGCAGATTACCGCGGACAATGGACCATAATTTGATAACAAAGAGTTCCATAGTTTTTGTGTGTCAAGGGGCATACGACAATGTTTTTCGGCACCATTTCACCCTCAGGCAAATGGGCAGGTGGAAGTAACTAATCGCACAATCCTCGACGGTTTGAGAAAGAACTTGGAAGGAAATGCGGGGAAATGGCCTGACTATTTACAGGAGGTGTTGTGGGCATATCGAACGACCCCCCGAACAGCCACCGATGTATCCCCATTTGCCTTAGTTTATGGGATGGATGCCGTGGTCCCTCCGGAGATCCTCTACCCTTCACATCGAATAGCAACTTATGACTCAGACACAAATGACCAGCATAGAGCATTGGCTTTAGATTTGGTGGAGGAAAAGAGACAGCGGGCGCAGCTGACTTCCCTTCACTATCAAACTCTTATGAGGAGTCGATATGCGTCCAAAGTCAATCATAGAGACTTTCAAGTGGGAGACAAAGTCCCACGCAAAGTTTTCTTGCACACTAAGGACAAGAGTTTGGGGAAGTTGGGACCTAACTGGGAAGGCCCGTATGAGGTCACCGAAAGGATAAAACCAGGCACATATCGGTTGAAAGATAAAGACGGGCGATATCTCCGCTTACCTTGGAATATTGAGCATTTAAAGTTGTACCTCGATTAGCAGAGCTCGGAGATGACATTGTATTTCTTTTCACTTTCTATGTATCCCTTGGGAAAATTTTTGGTGAGGACACACTCTTTCCTACCCTGTTAGGCACAGGAAGGTTTTAATGAGGTGTTTCGGTGATCCCCTTAAATACAAAGTTTCTTTGCCTTTAACTATTTTTTGAGTCACAGTAACATGTGCCTCGAATTGTTGTCCCTCGCACGATTTTTTGAGTCACAGTAACATGTGCCTCGAATTGCTGTCCTTCGAACTATTTTTTGAGCCACAGTAACATATGCCTCGAATTATTGTCCCCCGCGCTATTTTTTATTATTATTCAAACTATTCTTCGGGTCACATTAAGATGTGTCACGATGTTTTGGGACCTTCAAACTATTCATCGGGTCACATTAAAATGTGCCACGATGTATTGGGACCTTCGAACTATTCTTCAGGTCACATTAAGGTGTGCCTCGAAGCCACTCTCAGTTGTGAATCAGAACATTATCTCCTTGAAATTGTTTTCGGAGACCCTAAAAATTATTCGAAGGCCAAGTATATTAGCATTCGAAGGCCTCATTGCAAGAATAACCCTTGCTGAATTTATCAAAGCAAACATTGTTCGAAGGCCAAGTAAATTGGCATTCGAAGGCCTCATCGCAAGCGTAACTCTTGTTAAATTTATCTAAGCATAAAACTTGCTAAATTTATTTAGGTAAAAATTGTTCGAAGGCCAAGTAAGTTGGAATTCGAAGGCTTTATTGCAAGCATAAAACTTGCTAAAATTATCTAGGTAAAAATTGTTCGAAGGCCAAGTAAGTTGGAATTCGAAGGCTTTATTGCAAGCATAAAATTTGCTAAATTTATTTAAGTACGAATTGTTCGAAGGCCAAGTAAGTTGGAATTCGAAGACCTTATTAAAAACATAACACTTATCAATTTATCTAGATAATAATTGTTCGAAGGCTAATAAATTTGGAGTTCGATGGCCAATCAACTTGAAGTTCGAAGGCCAATAAAATTTGTAAATTTATCCAAGTACTAATTGTTCGAAGGGCCAATGAAATCATAATTCGAAGAACAATTTATCTAACTGATAATCATTATGAATTGGTTCCAGATACAGTACATTGACACGTCAAATATTCAGTGCTCTTACAAAGTTAAAGCAGCACAGCAAGTTCCAATCATTACAAAAAGAGGCCTTTTTAGGCCATGAACAAAAAAAACTGACTGATTCAATCTGCATTCTTCGAGGAGTCACTCCCCTCACCATCCGAGTCTTCACTCTCACTTACGACTATTTGAGGAGGGCGAAGTTCTGGGGGGACAAGCTTCCAAAAAGACCCCAGGTCATATTCAGGGTGCTCAGCATATATCTGGGTCAATAAGCCAGCTCGAGTAGCAGCATCACGGGCCTGTAAGGTCTTCGAACATGTTGCTGCATAGGCATCCACAGCCTTTTCCTTCGCCTCCTCGACCACTACAGGGAAACCTTTGATCTTTCTCTCCAACTGATCACGCTCTCCAACTACTTTTCGAAGAGCCTCACTACATTCCTCGAATCCATCGCAAGCCTTGCGATGCCTTTTTTTGTATTCAGATATCATCAGCTCCTGGGCATCAGTCTTCTCCTTGTACAAGTCCCTTTCTTTTTGGCAACACCTCTCTAGCATTGTCACATAATTCTCAGAGGCAGAAAGACGCTCGTACAAGGCATCAGCTTGGCCCTCGATCACTGCATACTCCTTTTTGGCCTCCTCGAGCTGAGAGGCAGCTAGTGATGCCTTGAACTTATAGTAATTTTTGCGCTTTTCAAGATGGCGCATCTTTTTTCCTCGGTTCACTGAAGTGTGCAGCAGTCTCCGAAGACTCATTGAGAACTCATCATCCAAGGGGACTTCGAAGGAGCTCGAAGGAGACCCTAACGCTGTAGAATCAAATTCGGAAAATTACCACAAGTAACGTCTAGATGAATGAGTAGTGGAGGGTTTGTTCGAGGAGCAGGGATAGGAGCTAGCCTTGAACTATCTTCGAGGGAAGCTGGGTGAGAAGCCTCAGTAAGAGGAGAGTGCAAGGATTGGTAGGAAGTTTCCCTGGGTGACTGGCCACCCCTGTTTTCAACATCATTTGCACTACCGTGGACTTCTCTTTCAAAGTTAGTCTCTTCATTGTTGTTGTCAGGGGTTTCTCCTCCCTCGGATTGTTCTTCGATGGGCTCAAGAAGAATACCTTTTCCCTTCAAGTCTTTTTTCTTGCCATCTTTCCTTGGTGGGAGGATGGGAGCAGGGAGAGGAGGAATGGGATTTGTTGGAACAATAACACTTGTTCGAGGGGCTTCAGTTGTTCGAGGGGCTTTAGAATTCGACGTCCCTGCATTTTCCGAGGAGGGAGGCCTTTGATTGTTAATAGCTACTCTGGAATTCAGTCGTTGGGTTGGTGCTACTTCATCTTCTGGAGGTTCCTCCAGGTGACTTTGCGAGCGGGAGCGCTTGGGCAGATAGATTGTGACATCCTGTTGGCTACACCGCTCTAACACTTCCCGTTCCGAAGGCGGAGTCATTAATCCTCTCATGCTAAGGCGTTCGAGGGGATTCAGCCTCTATAGTCGACTCCTCGCCAGATTGTCATCGGTGAAGCAGAGACGAAATCGGTTATCCCACTTATCCTTTGCCCACAGGTGAAGATTGGTGAAAACGGTTGTAGCTCCCTCGACATACTCAGTATAGGGTTTGGATATGCCGGTTATAGCTGTAACAAATAACAAAGGTTAAGTATATTCACAAAGAGTATGTTGTTCGAAGACAAGTGTGTTTTCGAGGGTGCATATTTTTCGAAGACACTTATGATTTTGAAGAAGCAATCTACTTAGAGAAATGCAAATTTACAAGTTTAAAATTCGAGGGAGCATAGTGTTCGAAGAGTATCAAATTCGCGGAGACAAAGTAGAGTTAGCACTTACATTTCATGGTCCACTTCAAAGAGAGTTTGTGAGGATTTGAAGGAGTGGCTTCTGATCCGGTCTCCCAGCAACCAGAGAAGAAGAGAAACTGCTGCCTCTATTTTTTATCAGCCTCGAGTAAATCTTTCAATATCTTTTGCCCTCGGTTGAACGTCAGTGAGTAAAAGGGAAAGTATGGATTTCGGGCCAAACCATCAAGCCCAATGATTTGCTCTAGTAGAAACTCTTGCCCTGAGAGCCTTGAGGCCATTATGCAGGCCATTAGTGTAAACCACATATTGGGCCCAACCTGTGAGGGGGAAAGATCTATCTTTGAGAGATACTCAATAAAGAAGGGGTCTAAGGGATACCTTAACCCCCAGTTCATGATTTCTGTGTAGACCACCACCTCGTGATCCCTCACAGATAAGGGTGTCTCTCCCTCGGAGGGAAATCTGATGTTGACATATCGGGGGATGCCCCATCGAGCCCTAAGCATCGTCTCCTCTTCCCTCGAAAAGTACTTATACTTGATATTGGCAAGGGCCACTATGTGCTTATTTTCAATACCCCTAATATTATTGCCGGCAATATTGTCTAACTCCAAGGGCAAGGCAATATCCCCCTTAGATTTTGGAGAAATCCGGCGAGCTTGTTCCTCGGATATTGTCGAAGAAGATGTTGCACCGTTCGCAGGGCCCGAGGAAGGGGTAATGGGCAATCTCTGTTCGAGGGGATTGTTGAGAGGTCTCGTAGCTATGGGGTCTAAAGTTTCTTCATGTCTAATACGCATGTCTTCCTCGGTAATAAGCGTCCTTGAGGGGGAGAATTGAGTTCCATGGATAGTCATGGATGGCGTGGAGGGCAGACTAGACACATTTGTTCCTTGTCTTCGAGGAGGACTGCCAGAATTATGATGAAGGTCTTGCCTTCGAGGAGGACTACCAGCATTACGATGAAGGTCTTGGTTTCGAGGAGGACTCTTCGAAGTCCTTTGATGAAGGTCTTGGTTTCGAGGAGGGCTAACTGAGTTTCGAGGAGGGCTCCTTGAAGTCCTTTGAGGACTTGAAGACCTTTGGGGGAGGTTTTCAACACCAGTTGGGGCAGTTGGTTCTCGAATCGTTAGGGGAGCTTCCCTGGCCCGCTTTCGCTCATGAGAACCTTTTCTGTCTCTATGGGATTTCTTCCTCTTCGAACCTGATGCATGCTTGTGTGATCTTTCTTTACCCATTTCTCTAGGAGGGTTTGTTTCGCTGAGCAAGCTTTGACGAGCTAATTCATGGGGGATAATGGCGGTCGAGTTGTTCGAAGGAGGCCAGGCACCAAAAAAGGTTGTAGTCGATGGTGGGGGATGAGGCCTTACGTCTTCACCAGCAGCAAGCCTCTCTTCGAACCGTTTACTAATCAACAACCACTCAAGAATTCGACGGGGCTTGTTCGCCAGCTTTATCTCTCTAGAAATAATTGAACAGAAGTTGCATTAATGAAGGAAAAGGTTGGTATTTATAGAAGACTAGTGGGCTTTCTTAACAAATGAAGCCCGGGGACATTTTCATGTTGTTTGCCTAGGGGTACGATGGTCCACATAGGTGGACATTGTTCGGCCGCCTAGCTATAGCAGAAGGTGAAGAGTTTTGTGTCAGAGATTGTCAGGGGAAGGGAAAGAGTTTTCTGACAACAATGTCAGAAGAATTGGTACCGTTTCTTCCAAAGTATGCTGACACAGGTGTTTGTGCAATGACATCATCAATCCTAGCACCCTTTTTCGCCTAAGTACATAATTATCCGACGACCATTTTGCTTAAAATGTTGCAAGGATTGAGGGGGCTACTCGGTATAACAGAAGTTCGAAGAGGCCTTTTTAGATATTCGAGGAGGCTTACAAATCATTCGAAGAGGTTTTGTGTCGAAGAGGTTTTGTGGAAGCGACCTTTTGCCTAAGTAGTTCATGGCCCCGACAATACGAAGGGACTTGTGGAGCAACTTTTCGAAGGACTTATGAAGTTCGAAGAAGAAATGATTTTGGCCTGTCAGGAGAATTATTCAGTCTTAGCAAAATAATTTTTACTAAGACTGGGGGGCTACTGATGAGGAAGAATAAAAGACAATGGCCAAAATGCATAGAAATAAATGTATAAGGGCCAAAATGCATAGAAATAAATGTATAAGGGCCAAAATGCATAGAAATAAATGTATAAGGGCCAAAATGCATAGAAATAAAGGTATAAGGGCTAAAATGTATGGATTGTAAAGATATAGCCAAAATAGGAAGAAACCAAAAAACAGGGACCAAAAGATGTAATTAAACCAAATTAAAGCGTGTGGGGTCCGCAATTGTACTATAAAAGGACCACACACGCTTCACGAATCCCGAGATGAATAGTACGAGACTTTCTCTCTCTAAATCGTTTAGCACTTTCTCTCTCTAGATCTGACACTCAAATATTCCTCTATCACCTAATCATCTATCAACAAATCTTCGCATAACAAAATCACCCTCGGACCATCTTTTAACTCTTCAATACTGACTTTAAATTTTGAACTAAATATACCTGAACCTGTTCTATTAACATGCCCTGAAAAGCTTAAGTATACATGAACCTAATATTCCCACATGTCCTGAAAAGTCTCTTATTGGATTTTGGCAAAAGGCACTTCGCACTAGTGAATGAGGTATATTTTCAAGTCTCAAAATAGATTAATATACACCGTTTTGAGACAACAAGGATAATGCTCAAGTCTCAAAGCATATTGATTTATTAGGTAATAGGAATGACTATTAAATAGTCAAAAGTTGAGTAGACAAAAAGACAGCACAAACTGAAAGGACAATGTGAAAAAGAAACGGACAAACTCAAAGGACACAATTAGAAGTTTGAGATTAAATGCAACACTCTCCATCCTAATCTCAACCTCGTTTACTCAAGTTTTTTACTCCCAATAGTTTCCTCATATTTTCAAACTTGACAGTAGCTAGCCCCTTTGTCAAAATATCTGCTCTTTGATCGTTGCTGCAAACATGTTTCAAGACAACTTCTCATCGCTCTACGCATTTCCTGATAAAGTGTAACCTTATGTCGATATGCTTGTTTCTACCATGGAACATAGGATTCTTAGCCAGGTCGATTGCAGATCGATTATCTATGCATAAAATCACTGGGCCAACAGCTTCATGTGAATCTGACTAAGAGTATTTCTAAGCCAAATACCTTGGCAAGCCGCTGCGGTTGCAGCCATGAATTCAGCCTCACACGATGATAGAGCAACACACTTCTTTTTTTGTGAGACCCAAGTGATAATACTCTCATTCAAGTAATAAACTATGCCTCTTGTGCTCTTTCTATCTTCAATTTTTCCACCCAAGTCACTGTCTGAAAGCCCAGTTAACACATTGTTGTCATTATTCTTTGTATACACCAACCCGTGTTGTATAGTTCCCTTAACGTACCTGAGTATTCTTTTCACTGCATCCTGGTGCCTTTTTGTGGGTTTTTCCATATATCGTCTGACTATACCCACTGAGTATGCGATATCTGGTCGCGTATGAACCAAGTATCGTAGACCCCCTACCATACTCTTGTAGTCTGTAGCATTGACCAACTTTCATGTCTCGTCTCTATCAAGCTGTTCCTTTGGATCCATTGGATACTTCGTTGGATTACAATCTGCCATGCCTGCATTTTCCAGAATTTTTCGTGCATAACCTGCTTGTTCTAATTTGATATATCCTTCTCCTTCTTCAACTTCTATTCCCAAGTAGTACTTGAGCTTTCCTATGTCGCTCATCTCGAACTGAAGCTTCATCTGGTTCTTGAAATCCTTGATTGCTAAGACACTCGTGCCTGTTACTAGAATGTCATCTACGTATACTGCAATAACCAAACTGTTTTCTCCCTCCTTCCTTGTGTATACAGCACGCTCGTACGGACAACGAGTAAATCCAAGCTTTATAAGACATGAATTCAGTTTGGCGTACCAAGCACGAGGCTCACGGCGAAGTCCATACAAAGCGTTAGACAATTTGTACACTAGGTGCTCTTGTCCCTTTCTTTCAAATCCCTCCGGTTGGGCAATGTATACATCTTCCACTATATCTCCATTCAAGAAGGTTGTCTTTATGTCGAGATGGTGCACTTCCTATTGATTTTTAGCTGCCAAAGCTAATAGCAACCTCACTGTCTCCAACTGAGTAACTGGTGCGTATACTTCATCAAAATCAATGCCATGTTCTTGTACATAACCCTTTGCTACGAGGCGTGCCTTGTATTTTACCACCTTCCCGTTGGCATCCCTTTTTAATTTATAGATTCATTTCAGACCTATGATCTTCTGTCCATGTGGTAGACTCGTCAATTTCCATGTATCATTTGCCTCAATAGAATCCATCTCCTGCCTCATTGCTTGTCGCCAGTTGACATCTTTTGCTGCCTCTTTATAGTTGACAGGTTCGTCTACCCCCATGAGCCATAATTCTTCTTCATCAAGCTCTATTTCCTCCGTGACATTGTAAATTTCACTCAAAGGTCTGAATCTTTTTGGCTCTGTGCTATCATCGTAATTATCTCGATTGATTCTAGAAGCAGACAACTGAGAATGTGGAGTGGATACCTGAGTGTTACTGTAGTTGTCATATCTAACAGAGGACTGAAAATACTTAGAAGCCCGAGACTGTGGTGTTGACGTCTGGTGTTATTGCCACTATAGTTGTCATCACCATACTCCACGATTTCGGTCTCATCTTGACCTATTTCATCAACCTCAGGCATATTTGGCACAATAAAACTCTCATATGTCTCCTCCCTATCTGCAATCACACTCCACGGCCATTGCTTTGTTTCTTCAAAAATGACATCACGGCTTATATGTATACAATCTTCCTTGGGATCATATAAACGGTATCCTTTAGTTCCAGGCTCTCTCCCTAGATTAACTAACTTTTTACTACGATCATCCAGCTTTGTGTTGTGCACACTTATCTGCGGTTTCTTTGTTGTCCATGCTTCATACAGCGTCTTACCTGTCAATGCTTGCGTGGGTAGTCTATTGAGGATGTATACCGATTTTCTGACTGCTTCAGCCCACATATTTGATGGCAATTGCATTTCCTTGAGACTGCTTCTAGTCATCTCCACAGTAGTTCGGTTTCGACGCTAAACTACTCCGTTTTGTTGCGGAGTGTAGGGTGTCATGAGGTGTCGCTCAATTCTTGCATTCTCACAGTATTCTTTAAACTCATTAGAATTGAATTCACCTCCTCTATTAGTTCTCAGCACCTTGATTCTTTTCTCTGACCCGTTCTCAACCAATACGCGAAAATTTTTGAATGCTTCGAATGCCTCATCCTTAGTTCTTAGAAAGTACACCCACATAAACCTGCTAAAGTCATCAACTAACAAAAAGAAATATTTGTATCCATAGGTAGTAGTTGGAGATATCGGGCCGCACAGATCACCATGTATAAGTTCTAGTACCTTTTTTGCACTAAACTTGGATTTGGCTGGAAATACCTTCCTAGTTTGCTTTCCCATTAAGCACCCATCACACACGACATTTGGTTTTATTATCTTGGGCATTCCTTCTACCATCTGGTGCTTAGACATGAGAGCCATGGCTTGATAATTGACGTGCCCAAGACGGGCATGCCACAATCTCGTGATGTCATCCGCTTTAGTCATCAGGCATTCATGTTTGTTAGTCTCAATAATAATTTTGTAAAGTCGATTGGCAGATCGTTTTACCTTCATCAACAATCTGTCTTTGTTGTCGTAGATCCTCAGAAATTCTCCCTTAAGTTCCACATTATTGCCTTCTTCAGAAATCTGTCACAATGATATGATGTTATTACGTAGACTAGGTATATAATACGCCTCACGCAGCATCTTTTCTTCTCCATTTTTACGTAAACCATTTCCGCAGATTCCTCTGGTCTGTATCGGAGATGAAGATTTTTGAGGCTACGATTTCCTGGAATAAGCTCACCTTGCCTGCAGATGAAGGTGGCCTTGGAATTTCCAATCTTAAGATTTGGAATCAGACGGATACCCTCAAGCCATTCTGGTCTATTCTGACTAAAAACCAGAACTTCATCTTGACTAAATGGATCCTCGACGAAAAGATAAATAACAAAAGCATTTGGACTCTCCCTCTAACCTTCTCTGCTAGCTGGAGTTGGGGGAAGATTCTCAATCTCCGAAGCCAAGCCGCGGGGCTCTACAAGGTTATCATTGGAAGCAACATTGTCACGTCACTCTTGTATGACCCCTGGCTCTTCCCAACATCCCTTGTAAATAGTTTGGCCCTAACATCACTAATTTGACTCGATTGCGTAACATTTCATGTATCGCTGGCCTCCAATTGAATGGGTGGTGGGTTTGCCCCCCCCGTGTCAGAGCGGTGAATAGATGTCACCAGCTTCACCTCCGTGAAATTAAAAATGCTATTGAGGCTCTACCTCTTGTTGCCGACTCTGAGGACACTTTTATCTGGATCTTAAATCACTCATGCCTTCATTTTACTATTAGCAACACCTACAAAACTATTCGTTCCACCAGAAATAAGGTTGCATGGATATCTTTTGTCTGGAATAAATACAACATCGCAAGAAATTCCTTTATCACCTGGATTTCTATCCACAATAAACTTGATACGCATGACAAGCTTATCAGTTGGGGACTCGACTCCCCTCCGCACTGTGTTCTTTGTTCAAACTTTCCGGAAACGTTGGAGCAGCTCCTTATCAATTGCTCTTACTCTTCCTCCATCTGGGAGGCCGCATCTCGTAAATTAAATATCAATTCAACCCCCACCTCCTGGTCCAACTGGCTCACAATTGCCATCTCCTGGACCCCCTATGCTTTTGACTTTGACCATTTATGACGCATTGCCTTTTGCTCAATTATTTACTACATCTGGTGTGAGCGTAACGCCAGAACCTTGAGAAACAGTCATTCCAAGAATTAGCGAATCCACCACCATATTATTTATGATGTTCGTTGAAACGATACGCCAGAACCTTGAGAAACAGTCATTCCAAGAATTAGCGAATCCACCACCATATTATCTATGATCTCCGTTATCGTTTTTTCGGTACCAAAATCCATTGATCAGTTTAGCCCAACACTATCTTTAAGTTATATTTTCTGATTGTTTTACATTTCGTGTATCCTTATTCGTTTACTATAGACCAATCGTCTCATTACAAACTGGACCTTCGTGTATATATATTCGATAGCTTTTATACCAACAAAAAAAAATTACTTCATACATATTCATATTTCACCCAATTTTTCCTTAAGGGTTAAAGAGAATTTTTCCTTAAGGGTTAAAGAGAAATTTGAAATCCAACTATGGGTGTTTTGTGTACCTCGTACCTAAGGGCAAACCAAAATACTACAGTGGAGATATCAACAGGCGTTACCCATATGTTTCTAACTATCAATCGCACTGCGTGTCGACTTCAACACAACAAAACAACAAAACTCCTTGTCTCACATCACAATAACGACACTCATTCTTGTACATAAAATTTACATTCGAAACAACAGTTGCAACTTTGCAATCCACTCTCCCCAATCATTCTTCAGACAGAAGACGAGACCGAACTGAAGATACTGACAACCTGTGTCTCTACACTCACAGTAAGTTTCAAATCACTGTTTTTTAATGCTTCTTTTCTTTCTTATATCTAATGATTTTTGGTTCATTTCAAACAGATTGATACTGTTAGATAAAGATTTGTATAAACATTTGGGTATCTCTCTTGATAGAACTCAGAATTTGTATACTTCGAATTTAGATTCAGTGAATTTTAGTTTAGGGGATAGCTTATGAAAAGAGATTTCAGGCTTTAAAGTTCATGTTATAGTCTCCATATCTTGTAGTGTTTGGATTGACTTCAGTTATATGTTACTTGGCTTTGAACAGATATCCCTTAGACTTTCAAATGTTTGTTGACAGTCACTGTTCAGTCACTGGACTGGACAATCGACCAGATCCTCTAATCTATAAGAGGCTGCCACTAACTTTATCCAAACACGATAGTGCAGGAACTCTCAGCGGACATTACACAGTCAAAAGGCTATCGGTCACCAAACGTGATAGTCAGGGACGATTTACTGTTAATGCCATGTTACTTGTTAACAACTTAAGATAGTGATTTGACCTGGTTACCTGTAGATGGAAGTAAATAAGGAAGCTACAATGGAGAAGTATGCTGCTGATATATCTTCAATAAGAGAAGCACATGCTCGAATCAATCCCTACATACATAAGACTCCAGTCGTATCATCAGAATCTCTGAATGCTGTTTCCGGAAGGAATTTGTTTTTCAAATGTGAATGTTTTCAAAAAGGGTGAGAAACTTATTAGTTATTACCAATCGTCGATAAAGTTTTGAACTTTTTTAATGTTTATTTCTCTTTGGCTTTCGTAGCGGAGCATTCAAATTCCGAGGTGCCTGTAATGCTGTGTTTTCGCTTGATGATGATCAAGCTGCTAAAGGGGTTGTCACACACAGCAGGTTTGTTTGAATTCCGTCATATTCACATATTAGTTATTCGTAAACTACCGTACTTGTTTGTGAGCTCGTGTCTTTGATTCAACATGGTTTCGGGTTTGTCACTAAAAGAGGTAAACTCATGTTGAAATAGGGTTTTGGATTAAAAATCAGACTTTTTTTTGGCAAACTTTGTAGGAAAAAGCTACTTAACTAGTGCATGCAATTTTGTTCCGGATCTGTTAATTGAACAATTTTCAAAAGCCCTTTAGGAATCAAACGTTAGCTACATTGTAAATTTGAATTATTCCGAATGAGACCTGATGTTATCCTTGATAAATCAGTGGCAACCATGCGGCAGCATTGTCTTTGGCTGCGAAGTTAAGAGGAATTCCAGCTTATATTGTTATTCCGAAAAACGCTCCGAAATGTAAAGTCGAAAATGTTGTCCGTTACGGTGGTCAGGTCATTTGGTCTGATGCGACGATGCAGTCAAGAGAGGAAACTGCTTCTAAAGTGTTGCAACAAACTGGTGCTGTTCTTGTACATCCTTATAACAATGGTCGTGTAATAAGGTACCACTGATCTGTTTATCTGATGCTGTCTCAAAAACGTCACCTGACTTGGCTTCTCAACCTTTTTATAGCGGACAGGGTACGATTTCACTTGAATTTTTGGAGCAAGCACCAGAAATAGACACCATAGTTGTTCCTATAAGTGGTTTGTTTGTCTACCAACATCTTAGTCTCGAAATAGTTAGGTTGTGTTTGGTTCTCGAAAACTTCTACTGTTTTTTGTTTTTTGTTTTCTCCAATGTGAATATGTCTTCGGTTGGTGCGAAAGAAAACATTTTTAGAAGAAAATAAGAAAAACAAAATGTTTCTTGAAAATTCTGTGTTTTTTATTAGTTTTTGAAATATTCAAAAGTTTTTATTTGTTTAAAAATGAAACAAAATCACTTGAAAACGTTATCACGAACCAAACACCGCCTTATAACCTCAACTTTTATCCGATCCTTAAGCTTAAATCATATAGATAAAAAAAACGCAGGTGGCGGTTTAATATCAGGGGTGGCTTTAGCAGCAAAATCAATCAATCCTCGCATCCGAATATTGGCTGCTGAACCGAGAGGAGCTAATGATGCAGCTCAGTCCAAGGCGGCTGGTAAAATCATAACATTGCCTGAAACCAACACTATAGCGGACGGTCTTCGAGCATTTCTTGGAGAGCTCACCTGGTAAAGAATTTGTTAAAAGGACTCGCTCTCGTTTTATATAAGCAGTTGGTAATCTTATTTCAATACTTATATATATGATGAAATGGAGCAGGCCGGTGGTTCGAGATCTGGTTGATGATGTCATAGTTGTGGAAGACAAAGATATAGTGGAAGCAATGAGACTTTGCTATGAGATTCTGAAAGTTGCGGTCGAGCCCAGTGGAGCCATAGGCCTTGCCGCAGTTTTATCAGACACTTTCAGGGAAAATCCTTGTTTGAAAGACGCTAGAAACATAGGAATTGTACTCTCGGGAGGTAACGTTGATCTTGGTGTTCTTTGGGAGTCGCTGCGAAGGTAAAAGTATTGTGGCATGTTTGTTAGCCGCACGTTTTGATTTTGCTATGTGTTGAAAGAACAAGTTTAGAAATTCGACAACTTTCTTTTCACATGTCTAAAATGTAGCAAGGCGTTCGATAGTTCTAAAACGAACTTGGTCTGAATTGGGAAATCCAAAGACGAAGTTCATTAGTAAGAAAAGGATACACACAAAGATAAGCAGCTAAAACGACACCACATCAACAAGAAACAAAGTCGAACAAAAAAAACAAGTAGAGCAAACTTTAATGTCATATCCTATATTACATATCAACCTATATTTCTATATTTCAAGCCTCCTCCTGATATTCTTCCTCTTCTTCATACTCCTCTTCTTCAGCAGTAGCATCTTGATATTGCTGGTATTCTGAAACCAAATCATTCATGTTGCTCTCAGCTTCGGTAAACTCCATCTCATCCATACCCTCCCCGGTGTACCAATGCAAGAAAGCCTTCCTACGAAACATGGCAGTGAACTGCTCACTAACCCTTCTGAACATTTCCTGAATCGACGTTGAGTTTCCGATAAACGTTGAAGCCATCTTCAAACCTGTAGGAGCTATGTCGCAAACGGTGGATTTCACGTTGTTAGGGATCCATTCGACGAAGTAAGATGAGTTCTTGTTTTGAACATTGATCATCTGTTCGTCGACCTCTTTAGTGCTCATCTTGCCTCGGAACACTGCTGATGCCGTGAGGTAACGACCGTGACGGGGATCGGCTGCGCACATCATATTCTTTGAGTCCCACATCTGTTGGGTGAGCTCGGGGACGGTTAGAGCTCTGTATTGCTGTGAACCACGTGATGTAAGAGGTGCGAACCCAACCATGAAAAAATGTAGCCGTGGGAATGGAACAAGGTTGACAGCAAGTTTGCGGAGGTCTGAGTTCAGTTGACCAGGGAACCGAAGACAGCATGTAACACCACTCATGGTTGCCGATATCAGGTGATTAAGGTCTCCAACTGATCGCACCAAACCAGTTTGTTAGCATTCCACAAATAATGAGCACTAAATCTAATGAAGGTACATAATAAAATGGCAAAAAAAGGACTCCAAAATGAACAGCTGATAACTTATTTCTAATGTTTGCATCGATCGGTACCAGCATTTAATGAACTATGTGCAAGAATCCGCTCTAAAATGCTAAATTTATCATCACTCATCAGTTTATGCCATGGATGGAAAGTCTGTTCAATTGCATCTAGGAAGTACAAACCCACATCTGCAACTATGGGTGCCATACGAATCTAGCATGCACAGAAATACAACAAAACTGCACATCGATCCACTAAAAACCCGAAAGAACAAAAATAGAAACCCCTTGGCTAGTAATCTTATCACTGCTACATCTTTGTGAGTTGTTCGTCTTTAGAAACAATAATGATAATGAACATGTTAAGCTAATGACTTACAGCTGGGTGTTGTGAGCTTAAGAGTGCGGAAGCAAATATCATAGAGCGCCTCGTTATCAAGAACCATACATTCATCTGCATTTTCAACGAGCTGATGAACAGAGAGAGTGGCGTTATACGGCTCAACAACAGTATCGGAGACTTTGGGTGATGGGAACACCGAAAAGGTAAGCATCATTCGATCTGGATACTCTTCTCTTATCTTCGATATCAACAGCGTACCCATCCCTGACCCAGTACCACCACCTAACGAGTGACACACTTGAAACCCTGAAACACACAACAACAATTATTCAAAAGAGCAACACAATCTGACCTAAGTTTCAAAGTATCAACAATCAAATACTGAATGATATTGAGCAAAACAATAATAAATCAGTAAGAACACTAGATTAAGATCCAAACACTCAACATAATTTGACCAACACCGAATGATGAACATTAAACAAAGCAGTCTAGATAATTTGAGTACCTTTCGTGTTCTTTCTACTTCCATTTTCAAACAAACCAAACCCTAGTACACACCAAAAAGTATACAGAAGCGAAATCTACCTTGCAAGCAATCACAATTCTCAGCTTCCTTTCTCACAACATCAAGAACAGAGTCAATAAGTTCAGCTCCCTCTGTGTAGTGTCCCTTGGCCCAATTGTTACCGGCACCGGACTGCCCAAAAACAAAGTTATCAGGTCGAAAAATCTGCCCGTACGGTCCAGATCTGACGCTATCCATAGTTCCCGGCTCCAGATCCATCAAAACAGCTCGAGGAACGAACCGACCGCAGCTTGCTTCGTTGTAGTACACATTAACTCGCTCCAGCTGAAGATCGGAGTCTCCTTGGTACCGACCGGTTGAGTCGATCCCGTGCTCGACACACACTACCTCCCAGAATTTCGCTCCGATTTGATTCCCGCATTGGCCTCCTTGGATGTGCAAAATTTCTCTCATTTTCTCGGGAAAGTGAGGGAAAGATTTTGGAGAGGTAAGAGAGAGAGTATAAACAGAATAGATATTTACATTTGGTTATATTATATAGATGGAGAGATAACGGTTGTCGTTGGATTCAAGAGAATATTAGTTGGGGATGACGGTAGTTTTGTAACGGCCGTTAAATTTTAGTGGGAAAAGTTGATTTTTGAAAAGAGTTTTGTTATGGTGGATGTTCATGTACGATATTATCTTTTAGCTTAAAAGTTTATGCCACGTCTTATATTATTCTTTTTATAGAAAGAATAAATATTCCTTATAGATAAAATTACAAAATTGCTTTTGATATATAGTTTTTTAGGAGAAAGTTTATAGTAATATACAATAAATATAATTATAGTATGAATTAATAACTAGCTTAGATCTTAATTTATCGGAAAAGCTAATATTTTTAATAATGTATAGAAAATAATTATGAGGAACAGTAGTCCATAGTTTATTTTGGTGGTAGATTATGTTTTTTTTTGAATGGGCAAGGCTATTTTGAGATTTTTTTGGTTATAATGAGACGTCTTTCGGTTATAATGAGATAAAAAATGATCAATTTACCTTTGATATAAAAGTTTTGTTTCAGCCCAAACTTTCTTTTTTCTCTCTTCTCCATATAAAAAACTCTCAAAATCAGAAAAAAAAAATCAAGATTTCTCAAATTCTAATCGATATAAGTACGATTGATTATTTTTATGTCTAATCGATGTAACTATCTATCCGCATCTAACAAATCTTTCTTAAATGAATTTTATCGTTCACTATAATGAAACCACATTGTTTGAGTCATAAAGTTTTACAACATATAATCTTGAGCATGATTGGTCTATTATGTTCGAAACCAGACGATTTCACCTACATGGTTTTCTGTATCGACCTTAAGTTCTTATTCTATTTTTTTGGAATATGATAGATACATATCCCGTTTTTATGTATGAGTATGAAACAATTCTGTATCCGCAGTAGTATGATATTGTCTCGTTTTGGGCCCAAAACTTTGTACAAAATTTTTTTTTACTACTTTCGGAAGGTCTCATACTAATTAAGAGATATGTTATTTTTTATATATCATTGATCCTTTCAATGTCTAACCGTTATAGAATTTTAGTCGTACTTAACAAAAATCACAAAAAAAAAATAGAAAAGTCACATATTTACCAACATCAACAAAATCTTATTAGTTAAAAAAAATAAAATAAAAAGCAATTTAACTTCTTTTTACTATTTTAATTAGTAATCAGAATTGATTAGAATTTGTGGCTATTTTTTTTTTCGGAAAACACTATCTAAAAATTACGATTTATTATGTAATTGATTAAAGCTAATTTTAAGATATTATTTAGTAAAATAATTTATTAAAATCTTAATATAAAGATAATTAGACAAACATTATATCTTCCCATACTTATATTTGTGATTATAGTTGCTATCTATTAATTAAAATATAGTCTAATTCATAGCTTTTTAAATTATTAAGGGAGAGTAACTCATATTTCCGTAATTAGTGTTTATTTTTATTTTGAATATATAATTATAAATAATAAATAAAGACAATTTATTTTGTAAAAATTATTATTGCTTTATTTTAATAATATAGTCAAGTATATATACAATAGTAATTACAAGTGAAAAGAATAAATGCTGAAGTTCGTTCAATCTTATTTACCATTTGAAGAGATTGACGATACAATATCAAGAGACTACAAATAAACAAAAGTTTTGGATGAAAATGCTTCGAATGAAGTTTCAGCTACGGTTTCGGCCTCAACAACAAAGTTTAGTTATAATTACGCATTGGGCGGATTCCCACTTATCGAATGGGAAACAAATACTTTTTCATTATTGTTATTGTTTTTTTCTATTTTCCTACATAGGTTAATCCACACCCTAATTCCACATAGGGAATTTTATTGAAGATGAGATGAAAAAGATATCCAGAGCAAATATGGAACATCCAGCTGAAAAATGGATTTCATCTGAATACATAACTGTAACATGAATTCTAGCTTAACAAAATACTTTAACATAGAGTAAACTCGAACATGCGGTTGTAACATGAAGTCCAACTTGAAATGAAGCTACAACCTCGAGTCCAGTCGAACATGCATCTACAACATGTTGTAAATTCAAACATGCATTTGTAACATGAAGTCTAGCCGAAACTCCAAAAGCAACCTAGAGTCCAGCCTGTAGCTACAATTTGGAGTCCTACCAAGCCTCCACCAGCGACCTGAAGTCCAACAAATGTGTACTACAACATGGAGTCCAGCCGAACGTAAAATATCAACTTGGAGTCCATATGAACATTCTAACACTTTGCGCCAAACCTACGTGTGCTCCAAATAATTCGTTTATGGCCCAACGGATTTGATCCCAACCTTTCAATAATTAGCAGAAGACATGTGTTATGTCCAAATGTTTTGCATCGACCCTTAACGGCCTCTCCCCTAATCTTTCAACAGTTGGCACAAGACCTACATTCACAACCCACATGTTTCACTTCCAGCTTCAACGATTCTGGAACCAACCTTCAAGCAAATGATGCAAGATCTTTATTCATTCCAAACGTTTTGGTTACAACCCTAACGAATCTTGACTCAATTTACTAAGCGATAGCGCAAGACTTACGTTCGCTCTAAATGAAATTACTAGAAAATAGTCATATGAGATTACCCAATATGGTTCCCCACTAAGCCTTTTATTAATTGAAATGACTAGAAAATATAAGTATGTGATTATCCAATATGGTCTATCAAGAAGCCCTTGATTAATTTAAATGACTTGAAAATAGACATATGTGATTACCCAATATGGTCCATCCACTAAGCCTATGCATTTGCATCATAATTATTAGTCTGAAACTATATTAAGCATGACTAGAAGCGTGATTACAAAAAATAATGGAATAAGAAAGGTCCACAAACTTAGTGGGAAGAGCAGTAGAATAAACCAACAAAAGAAAAATTGGCCAATAAGAGACGAAATATCGAGACTGAGTTTTAGCACAACTTTAGGCATCTCTTTGACAAAATCAAATAGAATATGTTTTCTTAAGGTCCATGCAAAAACGCAAGATATGCGTTTGATACCTGCAACGTTATGAATCTAAGTGGTAGTGCTAACAATTTATTATTTGTCTGAATGATTACATACTAGAACATGTAATTTCTGTTATGCATATGTATGGGTTGCATGCTTTGATACTATACCAGATGTCTTGCAACAAGAGTTTCAAAACAGAAGGGGGTCAAATATGGTGGGACTACTTCCAAAACAAAAGACGTCATTGAAAAAGAGTTCAACAAAGGATACAACTTTAACAAACGAAGTTCTAAGAACCTCCCATGGAGAAGTCTGATAAGGTTCTGATTTGCTTAAGTAAATTGCTAGAGAGAAATCTTAGAGAGAAAAAGTGCTTTAGAGTTTTTAGTGAGTTTCAAGTAAAAAGTGTTCCACCTCTTTATTAAATCTGTCTGGTCATTTATATAGAGGAGCCAAGACTTAGTTGAATAACTGAATCTCTTACAAAAACAGGTTAATTGTTATTTAGTCCTTACAAATTAGGTAAAGTCACAATAGCCCCCTAAAACTTACACCATTCAGAAATTGAAGACAAAACTTACACTAATTACAATCAAGTAATCAATTAAATCCTAAAAACTCACTTCCATATTAGAAGCCCCCTAGTTCTCATGTCAGTAAATGAATGAGAACTAAAAAATCTTCAAAGTCATTTATCTTCGAAACATCAATCTGTCATAAATCAAAACAAGCAAATTATTCGAGGCTAATTTCTTCGAATAATCATAAGAATAAATATTCGAAGCCATTATCTTGAGTAAAGCGTATATATGATATCAAAATTATAAACTCTTAAAACCAAATCAATCTTAATGATATATTCGAAGCCATAGTCAAATAACCTTTGAATAGCCACCAAAAAATTTGATGTAATCACTTCACAAAAATTGTCGAATGGTCTTCGAATACTTTCCAAGCAAAAATTGCGTTTAGCATATTGCTTAGGTGTTCCCCCTTCGAATGAAAAGGTTATATGTATAACGGTTACATTCAATCGGTGAAGTCAATCTGACATCTGTCAAACATCTAGCCCACCCAGCGATTCGTATTCCAACCTATCATAAAATGGGTATGTCCATCTTCACACGTCTTCTCTTACTTTTGTATAAATACCATTCATTTTTCATTTCAACTTTTTTTAAACACAACCACTCTAGAGAGAAGTCAGAGCTTTTTGGCTACCTTCAACTGCTCCTCCCATATTCCCATAATTCTCACCGTCAAACTCAAATTTCCGATCAATCTTCATCTTCCTCGATCAATCCATTCTTGGTTTATGAGAAAGAAACCGATAACCAAAAAATTGAAGGCCCTTTTACCCAAACAACAGAATCTTCTAATACTGATAACAATCTGGTGTTCGGTTCTTACGCCTATTTTTGCATAACATAGAGAGCCGAAGAGTATCGAAGAGCAGGGTTAATTTTTAGTGGCCAAATTGGAACTACGACTGAGACATTTCACTACGGTAACTTCGATCCTACCAAAGTTCCAAAACTTTCTCCTACTCCCATTATCGAAGAAAAATTATGATCTAAAATTTCTAGCCCTAAAACCCCTCGAACATATTCAACTCAAAGCAAAGTTTCTCCTCTGAAACTAAAAACAAATAACCCTTTCTCACAAAAACCTTCTTCATTCAAACCTAAAAAGACCTTCATCACAATGGGGGATGAATCAACAATAATTCGAACTTCATCTCCTTCAAAAAATACCACCACCGATCTTCCTCAAAGAGAAATAACAGAAGAAGAAAATCAACCTACAATTCCCCTGTCAGAAGCAAACATCCCTTCTTCTCAAGATCCTCAAGAACGCATCTCGAAAGCCAATAAAGCTGATTTAGAGGCTACTAAATCCGATGTTGAAGCCGAATCTCAAGAGGAAGCCAATGTCTGTTCTGTTTCCGATGAGGAAAAGGCAAAGATTGGGAGAAATCCTAGAGACCTCGAGGGAAAATATATTATTACCTTGAAAAAGTTTCGATACATATATTATAAAGAAAGCCAAGCCTCATTTCTCAAGAAACAATAGGGAATGGGAGATTACATTACCCTTCGATTACCAAAAGAATGAGAAACTCCCCTTGTCTGCAAGGATGACGAGTTGGTGGTTTATCCAAAAATCATCAAATGGGATCTTCGATTTCCACTAGATCTAATGATCATGGAGTACTTCGAAACTCTCAGCTTGTGCCCTACCCAAGTAACTCCAAATCAATGGTTCACCTTAATATCAGTGATCATGGCATCTCGCCTCTCCAAAATACTGATCAGCATTAAGGACTTCATTTTACTTACTCAGCTCTCCAAAGGTCTGAAGCTCCCGTTCTATTATCTTACATTGATGGATGATCTTAAAATCATCGACGATCTTTTGGAAGCTGACAAGTTCTGGAAACAAATGTTTGTTTTCATGTCTGGAGCTTGGAAGAATGGCAACCGAATTTCCGAAGGTAATACTTCGAGGTTAACAACGGTCTGGAGAAGCAATCAGAAGTTCTCTTAAAATTTTATTTCTTTCCCAACTTTAATTTTTTAATATATTTTTCCTTTCCTTTACTTAACACTTTATTTAGTTTGCTTATACCAGAAATTTCGAAGCGCTACACCACTCGTCGAAAAGCAGCTAAGGTGATGTTTCAAAAATTAGCTCCCTAGGCTAAAAAAGAGTGGAATAACTACTTTCATATCGTCTTCCAGCCCATTAAGTTCCTTAATTGCCACATGTTTCTGATCACAGAAGGTGGGCAGCCTCCCAAAGATTTATCTTATGAGCCAGATCTAAAGCTGGTTGTCCTTCGAATTCCACAGGCTGATTGTAAAGTATTCTTTCAAATCCGACACAGATCAGACAGCCATCTATCTAAAAAGAAAAAAGAAAAAATCATCAAAGAGAAGAAAGGCAAAAAGGTAGTTAGCACATCTGGTGCCAACCCTTCCACACCCTCAAAACCGAAGCGTAAAAAAAACAAAGCTGCTGATCAAACTCTTTCACCCATCGAAGAGAGGAAAAATCAAGAGAAGTCTTCGAAAAAGAAGAAAAAATCTTATGATTCCCTCAGAAAAAAGAAGAAGCAAATAAAAATCACTTCATACAAATTAGTCGATGAGCCTGAAGACGATGTTGTTAAAACCCAACAACAACAACACTCCCTAAATCCTCCAACCAAAGATCATTCCTTGCAAGAACATTCTGTGATTGTCATTGATGATTTTTCTCCTACTGTTTATCATCGTCCCACAAGCTTCGACCCAGATGCGTTCATTAATTTTGAAAACACAGAAGCACTTGCTGGCGAAAAGGATCCTACCCTTCAAGTCATTCAGAATATCATGCTTGATTTTGCAAGGCCTACTCCAGAGAAATAAATTCCAAGATCACCTTACACCTTTGAACCTATTACATCTCTGGATATGATTGATAAACCGAGCACCTCGGAATACCGCAGTCCCCCTCCAAATTCTGCAATAGCTACCGCTCTTCAACCATTTTCCGGTCTTGATGCTGCTGCAAAAGCTCTTGCTTCTCAAATTGAAGCCTCTCAAGACCATCTCAAGCAGCTGGCCAAGGATATGGTTTACTATAAGGAAGCCTATGAGGCTGAAAAGAAATTCAGAGAGACCTTGCATAACAAAGTATCCGAGCAGTTTTATGCCTATGTGATAGCTAGATCCGAGCTGATAAAAGGCGCTCTTTGTATAAAGGATCATCTTCGGATCCAGCATATGGTCTATATAGAACTGCTGACAAAGTCTCACGAAGACAAAATAAAGAAACTCAAAACCGAACACATCGCTGAACTGAACATTGAAAAATCCAACTCTTCCACACTTCAAAATTCTATAACTCTTTCTGAAGCAAAAAATAAAGAGTTGTCTGATGAGATAGAGAATTTGAAGAAGAATTTTGAAGCAGAAAAAACTGCTGCTGTAACTAGTGCCAAAGCTGAACTCTCAAAGAATATGCAGACAGCTATTCAGGTCGGAAAAGAAGATGCAACTATCCTTCTCCTTCGAGAACTCCATGCTACATATCCAAAAATCGACCTCACAAATATTTGGAACAACATCCCCGAGGAAAAACGTCCAAGTGAGGTATTTGACCCTGTTCCAAGCTCATCATCTTCAGAGGAGGAATTGTCCGAAGAAGAAGAATCTTCTGACTAGCTACTCTTTTAGTTTAGTTTTTTTTCCTTGTCTAATCAAAACATCTCATTTTTTATTGTAACAACTCAATCTGAATGATAAAATGTTCTTGTTTTTTATGTCGTTGTACTCTTTATTATTCGATGCTAAACAAATGCAAAATTTTAATAAAAAATAACAAGTATTGTCTTCTTCGAAAAGATATGAATGTGTTATTAAGCTTGATTAGCTCATCAAAATTCTCAGTGAGTTTTAAAACATTCACTTCAAAATTCCAAATGTAAAATGGTCGTAAGACATGGTTATTTATTCGAAAAGTGTTATAAACACTTCAGAATATACTTCCCTTAATTAATCTCAAAGGTGATCAATCTTTGATGATTTGTTAAGATAGTATCCAAATAAACGTAAAATAACCATTGGCCAAAAAACTAACTTTATTGATAAAGTTGAATATGTACAAGTACATGACACCTCATTAAAACCTTCATGGGCCAACAGGGTAGGAAAGAGTGTGCCATTAAAAACAAACATTCCAAAGTATAAACACATGTCTATTCCCAATAAAGCTTCAAATATTGAATATTCCATGGGTGTTGTAGCATCCTCCCCTCGAAATCACAAAGAGGATAAGACCCTGGCTTAACTCTTTCAACCACTGTATAAGGCCCTTCCCAATTCGGAGCCATTTTGCTAAAACTCTTATTCTTTGTGTGTATAAAAACTTTTCGCAACACTTTATCACCCTCTTTAAATTCTCTTCTTCTCAGCTTCGAATCATATCTACTTCTCATGAGAGTTTGATAATGTATGGTACTCAAATAAGCTCGGACCCTTTTCTCTTC
The DNA here is from genome assembly GCA_036936605.1 of Limnanthes douglasii subsp. nivea. Classification (NCBI taxonomy): domain Eukaryota; kingdom Viridiplantae; phylum Streptophyta; class Magnoliopsida; order Brassicales; family Limnanthaceae; genus Limnanthes; species Limnanthes douglasii. Next base: position 2,411,171 of record JAUPFV010000001.1, read on the forward strand.
GATCAAATCCACATTTGCCCTTCGAATTTCATCATTAAATCTTTCTGAAATATTGAGATAGCTAAAAAATGACATCGTAGATTCAATAGGACTAACCGCATTCATACCATATTCCAAAGCAAAAAGATTTTATTTGGTAACCTCCATTGGAGTTGTTCGATAAGCCCAAAGCACCACTTGCAAATAATTTGGCCATTTTCCTGTTGGCCCCGATAGATTCTTCTTCAAGCCATCTAAGATTTTATTTGTTACTTCCATTTGTCCATTAGCTTGAGGATAAAAGGGCGTCGAAAAACATTGCTGAATCCCTATAGAAGTACAAAATGCAGCCATTTCCCTATTATTAAATTGAGGGTCATTATTTGTTGTAATTCTCCAAGGAACCCCAAAACGACAACATAAATTATTCACAATGAATTTGATAACATATTTTGCCTTTGTTCCTGATAGTGGTTCTGCTTCTACCCATTTTGTAAAATAATCCACAGCCATAATTATTATTTGTATTCCCCAGAGGCCATAGGCAAAGGTCCCACCAGATCAAGTCCCCATCTATCAAACGATATCGCCTCGGATATAGACATAAGCGACATTGCTGGTCTGTGAATAACATTAGCAAATCTTTGACAAGTATCACAAACTCGAACTAAATTTTTAGCATCGTTCATGATTGTAGGCTAGTAAAACTCTACGAAATAAAGCTTTAAACCCACAATGAGTTGACCATTCTCCATCATGCAACTCTGATAATACCTCTTGTGATTCTTGCTTTCCTAAGCATCATAGCAATGGTCTGCTTAATGCCTTTTTTATATAAAATTCCATCCAGAACTATATATCCAAAGGTTTTACCGCTTAACTTTTTAGCCAGTTGAGAATCATCTGGCAGTAATCCTTAGGTAAAAAAATTAAGAATATCCGATCGTCAATCGTGTCGGCTTTCATCAGTGGAAAAAAATTCCTCTATAATTTAACATTGGCCAGGTTGAGCAACAATTGAAGGATTCTCCTGTAGCAAAATCCAAGGATATTCTTCCTTGTAAGCAACATTTTCCAAATAATCAGCCACCATGTTACTTCCTCGCCCGATATATTCCATAACCACATTGTTAAACATAAGCATTAAATTTCGAAGCTCCCGAAGATATAAAATCAAACGATCATTCCTTGCTTCGGAAAACCCAGATACTTGATTTGCCAATAATTAAGAATCTGTTTCCAGACGTACCGAAGTCGCTCCACAAATCTTTGCTAATCTCAATCCTGCCAAAGAAGCTTCGTATTCAGCTTCATTGTTTAAAGCATGAAAATCAAATTTAATCGATTGGACCATTATTTCCCCCGTCTGAGGTATCAATTGAACTCCAGCGCTGCACCCTGAAATATTAGATCCTCCATCTGTTCTAACAACCCACCTCGAATCAACAGGAAAAACTTTTGAGTTTTCTTCCTCATCAGATCTACTTGAGTGAAATTTAATAAAAAAAATCAGCCAATGCCTATGGCTTGATTGACACTCGAGGTGTAAACAAAATATCATAGTCTCCCAACTTCACTGACCATTTAGTCATCCTCCCTGAAATATCTGGTCGTTGCAATACATTTTTCAAAGGGAATGAAGTTCGGTCATCTATAGTATGAGCTTGAAAATATGGACGCATCTTCTTAGCAGCAATCACCAATGCTAAAGCCAGCTTCTCCAACTTCATATACCTTTTTTCTGCTGCCACCAGACTTTTACTGACGTAATAAACCGGCTTCAAAATACCCGAATCTTCACTAATTATCACTCTACTGAGTGCAAAATCCGATACGGCAATGTATAAGAATAATTTCTCCCCATTTCGAGGCTTTGTTAATATTTCTGGTGACGACAACAAATTTTTAATGCTTGTGAATGCTGCTTCACATTCCGACGTCCATTCGAACCTGTTAGGTCCTCGCAACACTTGAAAAAAAGGAAAGCATTTATCAAAAAATCGTGAAATAAATCGATTAAGTGTTGTTAACCTTCCTGTTAATACTTGCATTTCCTTAACTGATTGAGGTGAATCCATTGTTATCAACGCCTTGAGTTGTTCTGGATCGGCTTTTATTCCTTTTTCTCTAATAATAAAACCCAAAAACTTCCCCGATCGAACTCCGAAGATACATTTCTCCGGATTTAGCTTCAACTTGATTGCCCTTAAATTCAATAAAACCTCTTCTAAGTCATCAAGATGCACTTCATCCCATGAACTTTTTACTACCATATCGTCTATATATACCTCCATATTTCTTCTGATCTGCGTAGCAAAAGATTTATTCATTAATCTCTGATAAGTGGCTCCAACATTCTTCAATCCGACGGGGAATACCCTATAACAATGGAGGCCTCTATCAGTTATAAAAGTAGTGCATTCTTGATCCTTCAGATCCATCTGGATCTGATTATACCCGGCAAAAACATCCATAAAAGTCAAAATTTTATTGCCTGAAGTGGAATCAATCAACTGGTCAATTCGAGGAACTGGGAACGGATATTTCGGACAAGCTCTATTTAAATCTATAAGATCCATACACATCATTCATTTCCCATTCTTCTTTTTAACCACTACCCGATTCGCAGTCCACAAAGGATATTGAGATTCCTTTATGCACCCGACTTTATATAATCAATCCACTTCTGCAACAATTGCTTCCGCTTTCTCCGATGAAAATGCTCTTCTTTTTTGAATCACTGGCTTAACCTTCGGATCTATAGCCAAGCTATGTTGAATTATTTTGATGGGTACTCATGTTACATCTTCTGTATTCCAAGCAAAGAAGTCCAAATTCTGAGACAAAAAATTAAGCAATTGTTGACGTAGACAAGGGGTCAATAAAGTTTCAATTCGAAGCACTTTTCCTTCTGAAAAAGTAAACTCCTCTATTTCTTCACTCACTGTTAAAGACCGTATAGTTTCCTTCGGATCGTCAACCCCTTATTTGAACTCCGAGGGAACCCCTTCTAACTGTTATTCACGCATCAAATCTCCACTGCTGGATCCTCAGATCCTAAGCGCAGTGGCATAGCATTCTCTGGCAACCTTTTGATCGTCTTGAACTATTCCAACTATGTCTCCAACCATGTACTTAAAACACTGATGGACTGTTGATACCACCCCATACATTCTTGAAAGCCATGACCTTCCAAAAATAGCATTATAACTTGTGGGACAGTCCACCACCATAAAAAACACTTGAACCTTCTTCTTGAATGATCCTTTCCCCAAACCAACTTCTCCTTCGAATTCCCCAACAACACGAGCTGTTACACCCGTGAATCCAATAATTACACGATCGGATTGAGTAATCCGATGAGGGTTTATCATCCTATCCTAAGTGGACTTAAAAAGAACATTGGCAGAACTGCTAGTGTCAATCAATACACGTCGAATTTCGACGTCAGCCACTTTAGCTCCAATTACCACTACATCCTCATGTGGTCCTGCAATTCCTCTCAAATCATCTTCATCAAATAGAATGAAAGGAATATCTTTATTCCAATATAAATGCATTGACATTCTCCCTTCAATTTGAGTTCTCAGGTTGACAACATGTATTTTCCTTGAGCTGTCTGAATTTCTAGTCATCGAATCGCCCCTAAAAATTGCCAACGATTTGAAAAACTTGCACAATTCCTGGACATGTCCCTTTTCTACAGAAACAACCTCAACAGGCTCCTCAACTGCCATCAGAAGCAACCTGTTCGGATCCTTCTCAACGTATTCATTAGAAGCATCGAATGACTCAACCTCTGAATCTATAATCATCAAGTTCTCAACTGGTTGTGCAACCTTCGAATTTGATGCACCATTATTCTTCGATGCACTTCCATGTGAGTTCACATAAGTCAAGAGCTTCCCATTCTCGATCAAATATTGGATTTCTTTTTTCAAAGAAATACAATCATTTGTATCATTCCCAATATCATCATGATACCTACAAAATTTATTATTCCTTTCTTCCTTTGGTCTGCTGATAGGAGCTGGTTTTCTAAAGTTCACTAAATTCTTAGTTTTATCCCAAATAACAGAAACGCTCTCTATTAAATCAGCATAGTACTCTGGCCTAACCCAAGTATTCAGCCTAGGTATTTTGTAATTGTTAGATTAAGTGTGGTTCGAATATCCACCACTCCGAGGAGGCAAATTGCTGTTTTTCTGCCTCAACTGCTAATTATTCCCATTTCCATTGTTATTTCCATTCGAGGGCTGCTCCTGATTATTGACTGCATGTCCCAAATTCTTCGAAGTATTAACTGGAGCCCCTCAGACTCTGCTAGATTCTTCAACCTTAATTTGGTCTTCGACTTCAGCCATTAGCGCTCCAAAAGTCAAAGCCCCTCTTTTTGTTGTCTCATTAGCCAGATCCCCTGGCAACAAACCCTGACGAAAATCGGCCATTGCCACATTTCTTCACAATTATCCAAGCTTGCTTAGGTTAACACAAACCTCTTAGTATAATCCTTCAATTTTTCTCCTGGTGCTTGCTTGCACTGGATAATTATATCACCATTAGCTCACATTTCCTTGCTTCCAATGAACTGCTTTTGCAAAGTAGTATAAAAATCCCTGAAATTTGAAATGGATCCCCTCGGAATCCTGTTGTACCACTTGAAAGTTGTTCCTTTGAAAGTTTGAGAGAAAGCACGACACACAAGGCGGTTATCGTCTTCAAAATTCATCATATAATTTTTGAATTGTTCGATGTGATCATCGGGATCTTGCATTCCATCGAACTTTTCAACCTTCAAAATATCAAAATGCCTCAGAAGTGTCATAGAGCGAATTTCATTTGTTAATGGAGAATTCCTCCAATCAACACGTTGAACAAATTGATAATCGGTCCCCATTGTAACATACAAATTTCTGTCGGTCTCAGCATATTGATTCGAAGGATTTCCTTCATGCCAAGTTAACCGAGGAGCATTCTTAGACTTGCTCTCCTTTTTATATCTCATTGAGTAATCTCTTTCCGATTCTCCCCTCGACGAACCTCTAGGCCTCTTAAATCCTGAAGCTGAGCTTTCTACTTCCCCATCACTGGAAGTTATCAACTTTTTCTTATCTTTCTTATCCTTTCGAGATGAATATATCTCTTTAGGAGATACAAAACGTGCCTTTTTATGCTCAGACTTAGCATGTCTATCATCAAAAGATCGATCCGACTCACCTACAACATTGATCTTTTCCAACTCCTGCCTAACCTCAAATCTGATCCTAGCAGAGAGTATTTCTTGTTTCATTCGCTCATATTTCTCATTCAAAGCATTTATTTTATCAAGATGTTGATTCATTCTTGTTTCAACATCAGATCGAACTTAGACCGGAGACGATCCATCAGTTCTATTCCCATCAGTCCCATTCTTTTGAAAATCATCTCTCATTGTTTCTAAAGCCGATTGAAGCGTAGGATTGTTATTTTCAGGAATCATCTTACGAATTTGAGTGAAAGAATATCACCAAACGAATAAGCTACTAATTTTTGAAGATAAACGTCCCCAGTGAAGTCGCCAATTTGATAAGGTCCTGATTTGCATTAGTAAATTGCTAGAGAGAAATCTTAGAGAAAGAAAGTGCTTTAGAGTTTTTAGAGAGAGAAAACACAAGTACAAAATGATTTTCAAGTAAAAAGTGTTCCACCTTTGTATTAGATATGTCTGGTCCTTTATATAGAGAAGTCAAGACTTAGTTGAATAACTGAATCTATTACAAAAACGGATTAATTGTTATTTAGTCCTTACCAATTAAGGTAAAGTCACAATAGCCCCCTAAAACTTACACCATTCAGAAATTGAAGACAAAACGTACACTAATTACAATCAAGTCCCTAAATTTACATTGTTTATCAATTAAATCCTAAAAACTCACTTTCATATCAAAGTCGACCCCCTATAGTGGCCGAACCCTATATGTTTAGATAAAACTCATGCCAAGCTCAAGTTCCATATTCAGTCACTTCAAACTTAATTTAATATATGTCATGAATATAAAATAACAACAAAATTTGTTTGTCCATGTGTGTTTATCCATTATAATAGAAACAACTATCATAACAATTTTACTCGTAATTTTTTAACTTCATGAATGAGTCAAATATCTTATTCTACTGTCTTGTTGACTATTTCGGCCCATTTAAAAACATACATTAGTCATCCGATATTTTTCCAATAGCACCTTCTTTCTCTTCAATTTTAACATCTGAAGCGTCAAAATCCCAGCCAAGGCCAAAATCATACCATGTTTGAACTTACTCTGCAGAGGTTGAACCTATACGACTCTAAAACCAGCTTATGCAGAAGCATCCTCTGATTCACTTTCTTATTCAATATTTACCTGAACTTCAACTTTGCCCTTGCCAGTAGTAGATATAATATTTTAGCATTTCAACTTTATTGAATATAACATCCCGGTTAATTGAAATTTTCTCACTCCTAGTTTCAAAACACTACAATTTATACTCTTTGACTTCTTTTGGATAATCAAAACACGAACACTTTAGTTCTCTAGGCTGAAGCGTTTCTTTCTTTACATGTGCATAAAAATCACATATGAACACTATATAGTGGCTCAACACTAGATTTCTTCAACTCTACATTTTCTAAGGAGAATTAGATTCGAGTGCCGGATATGGCTATTGTTAATGATGTATCAAGTTGTATTGGCAACTTATACCTAAAACTTCTTATCCATTCTAGTTGTCAGAAACATACACCTCACTCTTTGAAGTAATCTTTTATTCATCCTCTTAACAAGATAATTCTATTGAGTATTTCTTTTCACTAATATATGCCTAATAATATCAAGTTTAGAATAGTAGCTAGTGAGTGATTCATTCACAAATTTGAAGTCATCGTTAGTTTTTAACTTTTTCAACATCTTCTCATATTAATTCTTCACCAGCTTCTTCTAGTCCTCAATGATATTGAATATTTCATCTTTGGACTTCAAAATCATAACACATGTTTCTTATAGATAATAATTAATTATGGATATAATGTACCAAGTACCTCCTATTGTAAGATACCTTGTAGGTCCTTAAATCTCTTAATAACCATACAAACCATATCTTAAGTTATATGGTTGTTAGTCATAAACTTGACTCTCTTACTTTTCCTCATACATAGTTTTTACAGAAACTTAGCTTCAAAAATATATTTTCATTCAATAACTCTTGTTTGCTAAGCTCTTTTAGTCATTTCTCACTTAAATATATGAGCATCACATATCTTTCAGGAGCTAATACACCATTAGCTCTATAGATTTTCATAATAAACAGCGAGCCTTGTAGAATCCTAGGTTTTCGATATGCACCCCTATAATTATATATTCCATTATCTAACATTCCAGTAAATAAGAGGTTTTTTTAATATCATGAACATACGTTACATTTGTTGTGACTCCTTCAAGTCTTATAAACAGCTTAAATCTCACATTCCTCATTTCTTTTATATTATAAGAATCGTCATTCTAAGTATGAAATTTCTATCCTCAATCTTTTTCAGGTCTTAAAACCAATATTTATTGGATGTCATATAAAATGATGCTCATGAGTCAGAAAATCCACTTTTTAGCATATATGCAAGTAAAAGTCATCAATACATCAGTAAAGAAATAGTCCTTAGAAACCATTAAGGGATATCCACCTTTATAATTCTATTGATTATCGTTCTTCTTTCGTTCGAGATAGTACTTCCTGAAAAGTCATTCTTTCTAGAAAAACCAACGTTTCACTCTATGATAAATAAAGTTTTCTTATTTATTATCAGAATCTATTTTCTCAATCCTTATTCTTATACTCACATCATCTCTAGTTGACTGACGACGCAGCGGAAATAGAAGAAGAAGCAACGATAGATGAAACCCTAATTCAAGGGTAACATGATGAAACCCTAATCTAAGGGTAACAAAGAATGAAATTTTCAGAGATAAAAAAATCTATTATTCCAAAAACTTCCAATAACTTAAGGCATAAGAGGCTTTATATAATAGCTCTCAAAACCCTAAATTAGAATACAAGGAAATAAAATAAATATTCTAAAATCAAATCAAATCAAATAAAATCAAATCAAATCTTAATATAATTAGATTTGATTTAAATACATAAGATATTTGAATAAAATAAAATAAAATAAATACGGCTTTTGTTTGGACTTTCTGGGCTACATCATCCTCTCCTGGTTGACAAGAATTCGTCCTCGAATTCACAGCACCATCACCATCAAGAACCCAAATTATTTATTTTATTTTATTCAATCGTTACATTGGGAATTATAATTGTTGACCTTATCGGAATAAGATAAATTCTTCTCGAGTGTTCCTTATTCGAAGTAACATTCAAGCCATCCAGTTGAAGGAAAAAAATAGTTTCGAAAACCTTTTCATAGCCTGAAGACAACATCCCCATGTCCAGTTGATGAAAAAAAATGGTTTTGAAAACCTCTTCATAGCCTGAGACAGCATATCGATAAGAAGTTTTACCTTGATTCGAAGATTGGTAGCCAATTTAAACTCCTTCAGTAACCGACCAATATGATCGTCATTGAAACGCCTAGTGTGTCTCCCGCATACCAAACGATCTTTGAGATCTTCATGGTCGTATGTTGTTCTCTCCTTTAGACCTTGAATCAGATGAAATCAAGATTCAGAAACATGCTTAACCCGTAGCAGGAACTGAGGCTCTGATACCAAACTGATGACGCAGCGGAAACAGAAGAAGAAGCAACGATAGATGAAACCCTAATTCAAGGGTAACATGATGCAACCCTAATCTAAGGGTAACAAAGAGTGAAATTTTCAGAGATAAAAAAATCTATTATTCCAGAAACTTCCAATAACTTAAGGCATAAGAGGCTTTATATAATAGCTCTCAAAACCCTAAATTAGAATACAAGGAAATAAAATAAATATTCTAAAATCGTCTCAAATAAAATAAAATCAAATCTTAATATAATTAGATTTGATTTAAATACATAAGATATTTGAATAAAATAAAATAAAATAAATAAGGCTTTTGTTTGGACTTTCTGGGCTACATCATTGACCTTCTCTTGAAATTAATCTTCATTTGAAGATCTTTTGAATTTACAGAACTTTTTACATTTGACATGGTAATAGACTGTTCACCAAAAATCATAATGTCAACAAAGTGCTCATACAATTTTGTTAAAGAGCTCAAAATGATAATTTCTCGATCCACATCTTCAACATTGACTTCTATTGCATTCAAATCAAGAATGATCATGTTGAAATCATCTAAATGTTCCATGATATATTTGTTGTAATCCATGGTTAGAGTATACAATTTCTTCTTGAGATATAATATGCTTGCCAAATATTTTTTCATATAAATAGATTCAGGCTTATTCAAAATTCTTATGACATTATATTTTTCATACACCTCCGTTAGTATTTCATCCATAAGATCAAGATCATATCACTATGGGCATTAAATATTATTTTTACGTATTTCTACTATCTATATCTCTCAAATTTTCCTCAGGGATGACGACATACGTTCTCTTATGTACATTAGGAGCTTTGATCGTAATTATATATAGACTAAAATGATTATATCCGATAAACTTATAAATATAAAACTTCATCAAATTCATATTCACTGATCTTTGTCATTCATCTTTGTGTTGACCATCGTTGATCAATGAATTTATATACCCACACTAGATTTCCTATCTCACAACACCACTTGTTAGGAAAAAACAAACAAACATGGTTTCGAATCAACCTTTAAATATGCACTTAAGCTCCTAGCGAATATGAAAAGCTTACAAAAAGGATCAACACAATATTTACGTGGTTTGGATTTTTGACCAAATCTACAACGACAAGCAATAAATCCGATCTTATTGATGAACAAATTATAAATAATTACAAGAACATTGCTCGTGGATGTAATTCTTCTTTCAAATCTCTCTCTAGAATTCTTGAATTCTTAAATCATCAAAATTCTTTCTTCTCTTTCACATTCTTTGTTGCTCACTCATTTTTAAATTGTCATATGAAACTTTATATATACAAAAAAATTAATGGAAATATATATTAGCACAAACATATATCATGTTGATGATAACAAACTAAAAACAGTTACGGCAAACTTCTAAATATCTTGACACATTATGATCAAAACAATCTTTCAACAACACTGACACATCATGATAAACATATATTATTGTTTCATCTCTGTAAATCTAAACCAATACATCATATATAGTTTCAGACTGGTTCCCGAAACAACCGAAGCTTAGACCTACATAAGACCGAAACTAAAACCCTCACACTAAGACCGAATCCATGTTGAGATCAAAACCTTATACTAAAACTGAATTCTATTTTCATTCACTTTGAGTGTACTTTGACATAAATAAACATAAATTATGATTTAGGCTTAGACTTTTTAATGAAGCCAACTAAAAGAAATTAAGTTATGTATATTAAAAAAAAAATAGTCTCCATAATATTATTGACATAATGTGAATATACCAAAAATGCTTTTGGTTCTATCGCATACAAAATCATAACAATTTTTTTATTTTTTCTATTTTTTTAAAATTCAATTAAAGTAAAAAATTCATATAAATACATGGGGCATACCTCAAGGATAAACATGAGTGTCTAAAAAGAATTACCATGATCTAAAGTTATTGGATCCTGAAACATGGATAAACTAGGTTACAATAAAACATAGAATATGGGTAAACGACATAACTTCTCCAATTAGAGTGGAGCAGCAAATCCAAATGAAAGCATCAATAACGGGTAACGATCGCGCCTTCATGTAGAGAAAGTAATAGCTGCAAATACCAAAAAAATACAGATATATTAGATTTTATAAAGGAAATTACCCGAGCTAGTCAATTTTCGTGCCAAAAATTATATACGAGAGGTCCGAGAAACTACAGTATGAAACTGTACAAGCAAAGGTAGGAGGGGGAACTATTTTTTCTTTTCTTTTTTGCATTCCTTTCCCACTACACTTGGTATATAACTGCGCCAAAAAAAGTATGCCAAAATGACGGTTTCGAGAAGAAAACCAATTTGACGTCTCGCAAATCCAAAATTATGTTAACGGTGTTTAACGAAATTTGTAATTTAGAGCTAGTAAAATCCGATAGACTTTAAATAAAAGTATAATCGTACAAAATATGTTGGTAGTTTTAGAATCTAAATTGCGTAAGACACTGTCTCAGATATAAATAAAAATTACAAAAAATGTTACGTACTAATCGACATACGACGTTTTTACTATATAATTTTGTATTTTAAACGCCATAGAATCCACCAAAACTTGAGTTTAAAATCTGGTAATACCCATTAATAGAAACCAATCGAGCCAGTGGATCCATATTATTAAAAAATAGCAATTCAGGCTATATTGTTTTTTAATTTGCGATCCGTGATCTAAGTAACTATATAAAGCTTCGGAAGACACTTGGTGTGTGATGTAGCTGGCATATAAAAAAGAGTGAAACTTATAATCCAAGCTTGGAGACTTGACAGCCTTATCTAATAGTAAAGCTTATGGATACAGAGGCTTCATCAAGAGGGTTGCAGATATATCAATCACTCACAAATACCTTGTGTCCAAAGCAACCCTACCCTACCATACTTACTGACTTATTTCTATTATAAGTATGATATAAAAATTCAGAATTAACTTGCACTTCACGTAACTGAAGGGAAAGGAACTGTATATATTCTATTCATTGTTCATAGTTTAACTGGATCAGTCCATAGATGTTACAATGGTTATGATTCGTTTTGGTTTGGTTTTGAGAAATAGAACTGTAAAATAAATTTGACCTAAGAGTTAAGTTACTTGAAGATTGTCTGAGTAATTTGAATCTCTTTTTGTTTGGACTTTTCCTGCAATGAGTATTGAAGTGTTGAGTCCCTCTATTGGGACATTGATTTTCCGACATGGAATCAAAAGCTGATTCTTTGGTCGGTCACCGTCACGATTAGCTGAAGGAATTGCACTTCAGGGTCGAATTTCTTTAGTGTTGTGGCATAATGTTCTACTGAGGACTAATCGTAAACGACGAATACCGTTTTGATTTAAGCGGAAAAGGGTCATCATGTGATGCAATTGTTTTAGGATATTTGATCACTCCCTAAAGTCTTGAGCCGATATGAGTTAAATCGATAAAATCGTAAGGCAAAGGACATCCTTAAATATTTTAGTGTAATTGGATTGATTAGGCGACTAATTTAATCATGATACATTATCAAACAAGTTATAGAGTGTAGAGTGCACGCTTGTTAGATTATATCATGATTAACAGGTCAAGGACCATAGCCCTTTGCGGTGTGTAAGGGCCTCTTGTGGGATCAAGAGGCAGAATCCCTCGCGAGTCAACCGAATTTCAAAATTGGAAATTTTGAAGGTTTTATTCAAATTTCAAATTTCAGCCGTTTATTACAAATTCCGTTTAAAGATTTTAACCACCCTAACTGCCAAACTGATCTTTTTGTGAAACTGATTAAAAATGGGTTATGTTGGAAAACGATATCAGATCAATTCATACTCTGTTCAAATAGAATGTCTCTGATTTTATCCAATTTAAATTTTTGAAAAACCCAAAAATATTTCAATAAAAATTGTTTACAAGACTTCAGAGATTATCCGGAATCGAAACACTGTATTCTACAAAAAGTTGATGCTATTTCTAGTAACTCTACATGCGGGAGGTTCATGTTCCACGGTTAAACAGTTAGAGTAAGTGGAACGATGATATAAGATAGTTTGAAACTATATAAGCTTGTCGTTTAGTCGGAGTAGCGAAAGAGTAAAAGCAGTTTCAGTTTTCTGTTGAACTTGTATGTATATTTCATAAACCGATCAGAGTGGATGGTTGTTGATCTTGATCATGCATGTTCTGCATAGTCTAGCGCATCTCTCCCTGTATACGACACTTTTTGATCGTTTCTTGCCATCGTTGAGCTGTTCTTGTATGTTTCTCTATTCTATTAGCTGTCTAAATGCAAACTTTGTACTTGCTGCAAGGCCTAACGCTGTCAAATTAGTCTTAAATCATGCTGGACATACAAGTCATATTTTACGAGATATGAGCGATTTGGATCAAGTTTACAGTTCAATGTACCAAGCTATCTAGGAAATTTTGTTTACGAATTACAAGATAAACTCTTAAGTCTTACACGAAGATAATCTGATACTACTTTGATGGTTTTTTAAAATTTCAACCGGATAAAATTAGAACTCTTTTAAAAAAGCAAGAGAATAAGCTCAAATCCGAACCATGATTACCTATTTCAAACCAATTTCCAATCTATCAATCAAATTGTCAACCATTTGTTTGTATGTCCAAGAACAACTATACTTTTAAACTATCCAAACAGGTCAAACAGATTTTTAAATAATAGCATTTTAACTCCGCAAATAGGTTGTTCCTTTCGGCTAATCACAATATATATAAACATACACTTTTCTTCTTTTTTATTTCAGAGGAAACCGCGGCCGCTATGTAATAAGTGCATACATGATAAATCTTCGGTGTGACATAATAACTTACAAACCAACGTCAGAAGATAATCCGTATAAACCATATAAAATGACAGACTCAGCCGATAAAACGTACGTAAAAAGACTCGAACTCATGATCTTTGGTCACAAACATGTTTTATTCAACCAATCCGGCTATCCTTTAACGGCCAAACATACACTATATTTTTCAACTTGCTGAAAAAATATATTATAAATACGTTGATCGATCGGTCAATTCAATTACACTCAAATATCTGATAATCTCGGTCCAAATATTAAACCGAGAATGTAAAGTTATTATTAACAAATGTAGTATAATATTTGAAAAACAAATGGGAGAATAATGTTAACTAACCAAGAATTATAAGCTAACTTAATAAATTAGATTGAAAATTTTAAGGTCAAAATAAGCTTAGAATTCTCATAACCAATAAAATTCTAGAAAAATTCTCCTCAATATTCTCTTGTAAATTTAAATCTCAACCACCAATTAAAAAGTATCTAAATTTGAACCATCTCAATAAACAAGGATCTCCTTTTCTTTTTTCACTTTCACATTGCATTGATACAATCTTCTTTCTTTTCTTTCTTTCAGATTTTACAAGCTCTGTCTTATTGGTGGCAAAAATGGTATGTTCTTTCTTTCTCTCTTTCGAAAATATACACTCGTAAATCTCGAAAAAAAAAAACCTAATATAATCATGCTCGTATATATGTTCAAATACTAGAACTTTAGATTTACTTTTATATAAATTATGGTGTTAGATGCGAACTAATAGGTTCCAAAAATGATGTATCTCTAAGCTTAGCTGCCATATAGTAAGATTGATAGAAAGATATTGATGTTATATTCTTGTCTGGCTGTTACAACATGTTTATAAATGAGCATAACCCACATGAGACTAAAGCTGTTACAACACAGCTTTAGTCTCATGTGGGTTATGCCTCATTTATAACCATGTTTTTTTTATACCCAGGCTTATCCTAACATTAAATTTGTCTTCTCACAATAATTTGTAATATCTACATGATATATTCGTAGTTCATCTTAATTTTATTGAACAAGATAATTCAAAAAAATATAAAAACTGGGAAAAAAAAAGTTTATAGTTCAAATTGTTAGATGATACAAGCTACCATACGAATTAAGGTTATCCAAACTGTCGTGAATAACCTTTCGATACTAACTTTTAACGTCAGAAGTAGCAGTGACAATATTGGTCCGAGCCGGTTTAAACTGGTCTGATTCGGTCTGATCATCGGGTTTTGTCCAATCCAAACATTTAATGAGTCGGATATGGATATATAAATTATGATCCGTACACGGGTCGGATCAGATAGAGATTTTTAATTTTTCCAACCCAATCCAACCTGGAAATACAAACTATATTTAAAATAATTATAATTTTGTAGAACATAACTAAAAAATATACTTAATCGTTACTAAAAAGATTGACATTTGTATGTTTTATAATAATACACAGTCTTGAGTAATTATTATTGATTCAATAATATATTTATTAATTATATATTTTTCATAAATTAATTTTATAAATTATAAATATATTTTTTTATATCTTTGGCTATATATACCACAAATAATTTCTAACTTTTCAAATTTTTTTATCTTAAGTTAGGTTGGTTTAAAAATATACGTCTTAAACATTTTTTTTTAAAACTAAAATTAAATTAAATTTGAGCTGGTTTGGACCTTCGTACATAATCAGGACGAGTTTCCGTTCAAAAATATTGAACTCGCTGTAAGTCGGCCCGGGTTCGGATTCGAATAAAAAACAACGGGTCCAAGCAGGTAGATCCGAACCGGTCCAAACCCGGCCTATTACCATCTCTAATCAAAAGCGGGCTCATTAGATAGTCCGCCTGCACGTCAGGTTTGGATCAACCATAAACACTGGACAATCAAGTTTTGATACCATTTTAGAAAAACACTTAAAAAAACGTAAAAAAAATTGTTTCAAAATTACAAAGATATATAATGTTAAAATATATATGCTTAGCTATATTGTTAGGTCTGATTAGCCCATGGATTGACTAGAAATGATGCTCTAGGGTATCATTCATGTTAGTGTCGAATTCGATACATGAAATTAATGGAACAACCTCGATTTTGATCTATGTATAAATTCACGATAACTTAGACCTAAATGTTTTTGAAACAATCTGAAACTTTCTGACATTAGGCAATAACAAATTCATTAACGTATCGAAAACGTGTATGTTATTTTTTGACGAAATATTAGGCGAACGCGTCATCTGGAATGCACGTCGATGACGAGTGCAAGTTGAAATTCCAAGAGCTAAAAGCGAAAAGGCATTACCGTTTCATAGTTTTCAAGATAGAAGAGAAGCTGCAGCAAGTTATAGTCGAACAGGTAGGCGGAGCTGATAAAAGTTACGACGATTTCACTGCTAGTCTCCCGGCTAATGAGTGTCGTTACGCCGTCTATGATTTCGATTTCATTACCTCTGAGAATTGCCAGAAGAGCAAGATCTTCTTTATTGCCTGGTAATTTATTTCAATCCAACTTTTTTCCTGTGTGAGAATTCATTAGGTAATAAGACCGACGTAGATCTCAAACATAGAAAGGTTGCATTAGCTGAACTTCTATTAAAATTTTGGGATAGCATGGCACACAAGATTTTGTTTAAGGGAACTCTTATTAAAAAGCCGATATTATGTTTTATGGCGAGGTTTTAAGCACGAATTAGCTCTTTTGACTATCCATTTTGGTGACAAATAATCATCTGGTTATAGTTCTTTTTTATTTTTTTTACTATTCAATTTGGATAAAGTTAGTCCCTACATAATTTGACTATCCATTTTCGTGACAAATAATCATTTAACTATAATTTTTAATAAAGTTACCATGATTTTTTTATTTTCGACGAGTTAGCCTTCTAAATAAAGATACGTAGGAAACAAACATTATCTCCAATTTTTTTTAGTCAATGGACTATATGTGACCGAAATGGATAATGAATAGACTAAATTCAAACTTTCATTAGTGAAGTGAATATTTGTCATAAAAATGGATAGTCGATGGACTAGTTTCTTTTCAAAACCTTTATATAGACTTGTTTGTAAAAAATGGCGAAGTCTTGCATTTGACAAAAATAATAATGCCTATTTTCAGAAAAATGATGAACCCTTAGGAATAATGTTTGATTTTATGGATGATCTTCGAAGTTTTATAAACAATTTTATATTGAAGATATTTTTGATGGTTTTTCAAATTTTAATCGGATAAAATTACCTTTTTTTTTGTCGAACAAGAAAATAAAAATTCTTGTATTCTTTTTTCAACCATGTTTTTCGATATTTATTTCGACCCGCCAATAAAATTGTTTTCAAACGGTAAAAACGGTCTTTGTCCAATAATCAGGACTGGCAAAAAGTCACGTTTTTACTTTTTAGACATAACTCACTAATCACAATATATTTTTATAACTGCGTTTCTAGCATTTTTCAATTTGTTCGATAAAATATTATTACTAAATTGGTCGATTAATCAAACCAACTACACTAAAATATCTAGCATCAATTTCGTAAACCGATTCACTATCAAATTTCGTACATAGCAATTATTAACTTCTTTTATAGCGATTAAAAGAAGTTTAAATCTTCTCAGTATTTTATATGTTTTGAATAATAACTTTTCAATTTGGTCACCTTTGGTACTACATCTTTCATTGTTTCTAATTTCGATACGAAATTGTTGGTAGGTCTCCGGATACATCGAGAGTGAGGAGTAAGATGTTGTACGCGAGTTCGAAAGACAGGTTCAGGAGGGAGCTCGACGGTGTCCAATTCGAATTGCAAGCTACCGATCCGAGTGAGATGACACTGGACATTGTCAAATCGCGAGCAGTATAAACAAAAACAACATTGTCCGAAAATACATAAAAAAAAAATTACAAAAAAATATAAACATACAAAAAATCACTATAGTCACCGGAAGTAAGCAGCTTCAATATTTCTGGAGATGTTATATATAATTTTCTCTCTTCTTCTTTGTTCCGATTCTGAAACCACAATTTTGGTTGGCAACCCCTTGCTTTTGAATTGGGGTGATTTTGTTGTACTATTTTGTTTTCTTTAAATCATGCAAATTTTATTAATTTTGCTTCAGGTTTTTTTTACTTGGTTTTTATAATTTATTTCGGTGGAGTCAGTTGTCCGAACGATGTTTCCGTATAAACCTAGATCATAAAAATGTAATTATTGTAAGGATTTGTTTGGTTTTAAAAAAAAATTCGGTTTTTATCCTTCCGTAGATTATTATTAAAATTTCAGCTTAAAAATTATATTTACAAAAACTTGTTGTTTATTGATTTCTAACTAAAAAAAATGGTTTATTTCATGTTATCAGAAGATTGTTTTCTATTATCATCCGAAACTTAAAGCTTCAAGTTTCATTATTATTGATAATTTTGTTTTTTTTCCTACCTAAAATTTTTAAAATTTTGTTGATCAACTGAAAAACCAATTTTACTATTGAGTTTCAAAATTAGTTTAAAAAATACCATTACCAAAGATAATAATTTTATTTATGTCTCTCGTATTTCTATTTACATCCAAATACGTAAATATTTGGTTATTTTTAAATGACGACACCCATGATGTTTTTAATAAAAAAAATAGTGTCATTACGATAAATCACAACCATATTTTACAAAATTTGCACCGATCTATGTTTTTTGAACAATAACTATAAATATGATTTTTTTATATATATAAAAAAAATGGCGTTTTTTATTTCACACCTAATCCACCGCACAAACTTCATTCGATGAAGATGAACTTCATCGTGAATCCTTTGATATGGATGCGATTATGAATTTTTTTCCTGGTTTATCAAAGAAAAAACATTGAGTAGTTGAAAAAAATCTAGTATTTTTACTATAGAAACAAAGTCTAACCTCCTTCAAAAAAATTAATGTCTTTCTCTTTTTACCTCTCTAGAAACATACCTTAACTCAATTCATACAATTCAGATTCAATAACACCCAAAAAAGAAAAATAACAAATTTGAACAAAAATGAAGTATATAAATCCGCAAAAGAATAAAAAAAAATGAAAAAAATGAATTAAGATTTGTAAATAGAATATTATGCCATCTGGATAATTAATGTGACAGATTGATGAGTCTAGGTTTCTGTATAATGTGTTTCATTATAAAAAAAATATCCTTTTATTTTATTACTTATGCATAATTATGATAGAACAAACAATTCATATTTGATTCAACATATATTTTTTAAAAAAATCAAATGTATTTTTTCAACATCAATTAAATTTTTACTTACGTAATAAATTGGTTTATGAACTCATGACAACACTCACATCATGATTGGACACAAACAAGTATAAGTACAACGATTTGCCTCATGTTGGAGCTGGAAGGATCTCCATTAAAGTCGAATATTATTTTAAAGCATGAAACACCTTGTCATATTATTTATTCCACCTAAATTTATTTGTTAATTTAAGAACTTAAAAAAAAGATGACTCTTATGAGAAGCATTAGAAATAAACCGTGATAATGTTGTTACACGACCCATTAACCTCTGCACTTCTTTAATCGTTCTTGGATGCTTATTTAACAATGCTTTTAACTACTATAGATCAGCTTTAGTTTCATTCTTGCTAACAATATACCCAAGAAATTTTTCTCTTCGAACTCCAAATGAACACTTCAAAAGATTTCCCTTAAGGTTAAACTTTCTCAAATTCTCAAATATTTTGAGACAAAAACTTTGATTTGTTGATCTTTATTGTTGTTTTTTACAATTATGATGTTTGTCTATGTCTTCATGCTCTTTACCAACTATTTTTTAAATATCCAATTGACGAGCATTTGGAAAGTGGATCATACATTTTTCAATTCAAAAGTCATAACTTTATAAAAATACAAACCTCTTTCTGTCTGAAATTCAGTATCTTCATCATCATCTGGACACATTCGAATCTGTTTATATCCTAAAATGACAAAAATTACAAAAATTCACGACCCAAAGCTGCATCTACTAACTGGTCGACATAAGGCCAAGAAAACGCGTCATTTGGACATGTTTTTTTAGCAGTAAAATCTATACACATTCTCCGTTTCCCATTCTTAATTTTAACCAACACTGGGTTAGTCACCCAAGTTGGTATCTCGATTCCCTTATGTGTCTGAGCCTAAAAAATTTGCGACCGAAGCTGCATATACTAACTGGTTGACATAAGGCAAATAAAATGCGTTATTTGGTAATATTTTATTTGAGCAGTAAAATCTATACACATTATTCATTACCCATAATTCGCTTAGACCAACAATGGGTTGGTCACATTGGGTCAAGAGATAAAGCCTTCATCTTTTAACGAATTAGCCTGAATCTCTTATCAATTGCTAACTCGTGACAAATAACAGATGCGATTTCCGCAGAAACATCACCAACACTCCAAGCAAAAATATATAAATTATTGTTTAACAATTTTACTAGTTTAAACTTAACCACGTGTCTATTTGCTAGATCTTCTTCAATTACTTCAACTTAAGGTTTTTAAAATTATATGTTTTCTCTAGGATCGTCAACTTCTTTATAAAAATATCACTTCTAACCGGTTGACGATCCTCTAATTTTTATGGGGCCAATGTTTTATGATCTAGGGAGATTGCATAACAATCTATGACCATGCTCTTACTACCCATGATTATTCCAACTAAATTTCTAATAAGATACTTAAGACATTTTCGAAATGACGAGGTCACAGTCTCAGTTATGTATAACCACGCCCTACCCAAAGTTACTTTGTAGAAGCTTGGAACGTCAATTATTATGAACAAATATATTACAATCTTCTAAGTACTACCATAACCAACAGTTATGAGAATTTCAACCTTAGCAACACAATTAAAATATTTCCCTTCATAGCTAACCAATTACATGTCGATTTGCTTATACGGAGGTACTCCAATCATTCTATCCTAGTTGTTCTTCGAAGTAACGTTGGTTGATTTCTAATATCTATAAAAAATCATGTGGCCATCACCTCATATATATCTCAACTAATGATCAACATGTTTTCAGAAGTGGTGACAAACCCTCTTAGATCATCATCGTTAAAGGTCATATCAGTGGCTGTTTTCCTATAATGATAGTACAATTACTCGTCAGTTAAATAAACCTCTATAGCTTTCTTATGTCTTTTTCTAAGAAAAATAGGCTTGTTCCAAAGAAAGTATCAACATAAAAAATAATAACTATTGATGTATCCTCTATCTTCTATTTTATTCTTCAATCCTTTCTCTTTTTGTATTTTATTACTTTTTTCATCGTTCTTTTCATCATTTGTACTCTTGACAAAGTGAATTAGCTCGTCATTGCCTATCAATCTCTGCATTTCATCTCGCAATTGAAAGTAATCATTAGTTGTGTGACCATGATCATTATGGTACGTATGGGAATATAACCGACCTTGTTTGTTATTTGGATCCAACATTACACAATAAGGCATGTAATGTGTTTCCGCTTTCGTCTTATAAAAAATGATAGCGATATTCTTGGTCAAATCAGTAAACATTTGAGTCGTGTTGTCATAATACAAATATATTGGCCTGCCTGATGGATTTTTCATGACCTCATCATGGCTGACCTCATCAATTTTTTTATTTGGTAATAATACAATTAAATCGTGAGGTGTTGGATAAGAAGAGGCTTTTTTATTATTCAACTCTCATAAACTGCTCTAACCTCTCCAAAAGATCCCCTAAAATATCTATAGGAAATCTGACGATGTTTTCATATAATTGTATTTGAAGATTGAGTCATATTTCAAATGGGACCACAACTACATCTCTTTACACATTGTCAAACCATTCATCCCTCGTATGAATCTTTGAACATATATTTTAAAAACTTTATTTTTTCCTCTAATATATGTTCATTAAATAATCATTTTACTTTTTGTACGCTCTGTTACCAACGAACGATTTCTAAATGCACTCCAAAGACCTTTAAAGTCTCAAATTGTTATTTTTGGTAAGAAGTTAAATCAATCTAGTGTATTTTATTTAAGTGTCATAGAAAATGCTTTGCAGAGTAGGATATCCTCTGCGTTGAGTCACGTCATCATGTTTCTGATTTTCTTCAAATGATGTTCAAGATCTCATAAACATCATAAGTTTCTAGTTGATAAGGATTTAATTTTTTAGGGAGTTTTCCCTAAAGAATTCTTCGTTCAAATGGAGATTTTGAAGCATATACGCAACCATTTTTTTGTCTTTATTCATTATACTCTACCATTTTTTTCTCTTTACTTATTTGACTCCATATTTCTCGATTGATCCTTATAATCAGCATTTTTCAATTTTTTTATTTTGCTTTTTAGTAATTTTCATCCAACTGCACATTATCTTATTTCTTTTCATGTATAAACATTACATTTTTTTCGTTAATCTTTTCTGCGGAGCATACTTCACTATCTCTCATATTCATTCTTTGTTATCGTTTTGTGACATAATCGTTTTCATTTAGAATTGTAACACACTTTTCAACTCTCTTTTTATCTTCATGATTAACTCTACCACAACTACATCTATTTACGCCTTGTCAAACCATTCATCCCTCGTATGAATCTTAGAACATATATTTTAAAAACTCTATTTTTCCTCTAAATATGTTCATTAAATAATCATTTTACTCTTTGTATGCTTTGTTACCAACGAACTGATTTCTAAATGCACTACAAAGACCTTTAAAGTCTCAAATTGTTATTTTTGGTAAGAAGTTAAATCAATATAGTGTATTTTATTTAAGTGTCATCGAAAATGCTTTGCAGAGTAGGATATCCTCTGCCTTGAGTCACGTTATCAAGTTTCTGATTTTCTTCAAATGATGTTCAAGATCTCATGAACATCATAAGTTTCTAGTTCATAAGGATTTAATTTTTTAGGGATTTTTCCCTAAAGAATTCTTCGTTCAAATAGAGATTCTTGAAGCATATACGCAACCATTTTTTGTCTTTATTCATTATACTCTACCATTTTTTTCTCTTTACTTATTTGACTCCATATTTCTCGATTGATCCTTATAATTAGCATTTTTCAATTTTTTTATTTTGCTTTTTAGTAATTTTCATCCAACTGCACATCATCTTATTTCTTTTCATGTATAAACATTGCATTTTTTTCTTTAATCTTTTCTGCGAAGCATACTTCACTATCTCTCATATTCATTCTTTGTTATCGTTTTGTGACATAATCGTTTTCATCTAGAATTGTAACACACTTTTCAATTCTCGTTTTATCTTCATGATTAACTCTACCACAACTACATCTCTTTACACCTTGTCAAACCATTCATCCCTCGTATGAATCTTGGAACATATATTTTAAAAATTCTATTTTTCCTCTAAATATGTTCATTAAATAATTATTTTACTCTTTATACGCTCTGTTACCAACGAAATATTTTCTAAATGCATTACAAAGACTTTTAAAGTCTCAAATTGTTATTTTTGGTAAGAAGTTAAATCAATCTAGTGTATTTTATTTAAGTGTCATCGAAAATGCTTTGCAGAGTAGGATATCCTATGCCTTTAGTCACGTCATCATGTTTCTGATTTTCTTCAAATGATGTTCAAGATCTCAAGAACATCATAAGTTTCTAGTTGATAATGATCTAATATTTTAAGGAGTTTTCCCTAAAGAATTCTTCGTTCAAATTGAGATTCTTGAAGCATATACGCAGCCATTTATTGTCTTTATTCATTATACTCTACCACTTTTTCCTTTTACTTATTTGACTCCTTATTTCTCGATTGATCCTAGTAATCAGCATTTTTTAATTTTTTTTCTTTTGCTTTTTTAATAATTTTTATCCACATCATCTTATTTTTTTGCATACCTAAACGTTACTTTTTTTCTCTTTAATCTTTTCCGCGGAGTGTACTTCACTATCTCTCATATTCATTCTTTGCTATCGTTTTGTAACATAATCGTTTTCATCTAGGATTGTAACAGCCCTGTTAGCTTCTCAACTCTCGCTTTAGCTTCTTGATCTCTTTCGACTTGCAGCATGCTAGCCATGATTTGTTCTTGTTTTAACTTTTTTATATGCATTTCTAAATTTGAAAATTAGATGAATTAGACATAATACCTTGAGTAGCGGGGTTTTCTCCTTGAGTAGGCAAAAAAACATGTTTATTAGCTATTGCAAAAACTGGAACATCCTAAACATGATTAACTAGATGTCACACTAATCATTTGATTACAATATGCCACTATGACTGCAGACTCTTCTGTCTTTTAACCAAAAGTATCGCAAGCACCAACTGTCACACTTAAATGTTGATTTTGCATTGAGTTACTCCCACCAGCCGATAGGTTTATCGCAGTTCCCAAGACAGTAGCCGAGGTACCTCGAATCACACGTATTCTCTGAGAAGACCTTTTGATTCTCAATCATGTTATCACCATTAGTAAGTTAAAATATTTGAAAAGAAAAATTTTTCATATAGATGACGCCAAATTTGATAAGGAAATTCCTTATAAAAGTGAAATGACAATATGATAAATTAGAATCAAGAAAAAACTGTTATGTGTTTAATAGATTATACCAATTACTAAATTACACATGTTACCAAATTCGTCATCATTTATAGATTTTAAAAATAATATTATACCAATTACTAAATTACACATGTTACCAAATTGCTAAATTACACGTGTTAATCTGTACTAACCGGCTAATAACCTTTTTGGTAACTTCTTATATGATTATACGTGTATATACAGTTATAATCGCCTAAGTAACCTTTTTGTATGCTCGTCTCATATCTTTTATGACTCTTTTCATGATTTCCACTTCTTATTACCTCTATTTCACCTTATTTAGACCACTTCATACGATCCTTATCTTGCACTTTTTCATGACCCTCGTTTCAATATTCATATATCTTTTTGTAATTTTTTTGTTTGGTTTTTTATAAAAACAAATCAAAAAAAATCAATAATTTAAAAACTACCACAAAATAATTTTAACAAAATTATAAAAAATAATTTATCTTTTTAAATAATTATCTATAGTTATATCACCTTTCATATCCAAAGTTTAATTTCCTACTAATCAAAAATATAATTACCTTTCTTAAAAAACCATCTAACACTACAAATCATATTAAATGGTAATATATCGTAAATTCCTTTTAGTTAGTTACCTATTATATAAAGTAAACTAAAATAAATCTCCAGTTAATAAAATAAATAAATTATTAAAATAATGATATTAATATGTAACTATATATTAATAAAACAAAAGGATATAATACAATACTATTAGATAAATTATCTATATAGGTAACACAATATTATAATAATACAATTTATAAAATAAATAAATAAATAAAATGATATAATACAAATTTAATTTATAAAACAAATAGCTAATATAATATTAAATTTTATAAAATAAAAATAAATAAATATTAAAATAAATCGTAAAATTAAAAAAACACATTAATAAAATATAAAGGGTAAAAGATAAAGTACATGGACATGTACTTTACTTTATATTATATATAATACTTAATCTAGGAATTATATTTATATAATTATATTATATATAAAAAATTATTAACCAAAAAAAATAGGTTGAAATAAATGTATTAAATAAAAATAAAGATGTCTTACAAAAACCTATGGCATATTTGGAGAGAAGGTATAAGAGGTGATGAATAAAAGGTGAAGAATAAGTAAAATAACAATAATGATTAGATAAGTAACAAAGACTATAATAAAAGACGAATGTCAACAAGTCCATTAATCTTCGTTCCCAAGAATCGGAAACGTTGATCAGCTAGCAATCAGAAAAAGACAACAGAGGCAAAGCTCGGAGGAGAACCGAAGATTCTGTTATTTTTTTCTCCCCAAATATGGTAAATGGTACTACCAAAGCATGCACGCCATAGGTTGCATAAATTTAAGCGGGACAGTTTGAAGGCTTCAAGGAGCCAATAATTTCAATTCAAGTTATTGTGGAAGGGAACCCCAAGTTTAGCTCGAGCGTTATCCCACGGACTTTGAGAAAAACTAAAATCATAGAGGATATGATTAATATCGTCATCCGCCGAGTTGTAAAGAACACAAGTGGGGGAGGTATTGATTCCCCATGACAAAATTTTGTCGTGTGTGGTAAATTGGCCATGAATGGCTAACTAGAGAATGAAAGAATGACGCAGAATATTAAATTTATTCCAAACTATCCCCGACCATTCGCGAATGGATGGCATTGTAAGTATCTTTGGTCGTGAATTTGGGGCTTCCAGATTTAGCAGTCCAGTAGTGGATGTCATCTCTCAGGATGCAAAGAGGAGGAAGAGATAGAATATTTTTGCGGATTTCTATGAGATTTTTTATGCTACTTGCGTTGGCAGATCTCTTGTTATGAGGCCAAATCCATCAACCGTCATTAATAAAATCAGAGACAAAGAGGTTCTTACCAAACCTAGAATCTCGGATGATAGAGGGACCGTAGTGAGCTACAAGGGAGGTAGAGAGTAACCAGGGGTCGAACCAAAAAGAGGTATTCATACAGTTACCAATAGTTATCTTGAAAAGATTGCTAGCTAGAGGTCTAAGAGAAAGAATTTTCCTCCAAGTTTAGGAGGGGTGGAGCCAGGATCAATGTCTAAAATTTTTTGTTTATAAATTTTCTCATTTTTAGTCCATTCACTCCATATATAATTGAAAGTCCTGTTAATAATAGACCAAAAGTGTTTAAAGACAACCGTCTGATTCCAGATTTTTAGGTCTAGAATCCTAAGACCGCCATCGACAAAGGCACAGAAATGGAGATGCATGCAACTTTTGAGCCATAGATTTTCATCTCATAAACACTCTAAATGTATTAACAATTTACCTTTTTACTTATAATAATTGATTAAATTTTTATTTATTTATGTATTTATTATTATTTAAACATCACTAATTTGAACACATATTTACCAACGTCTCAATTTTAACCAAATATCGCCTTAATTTTACCCAAATAGTTTATTTAATAAAAACGTCTTCTAAAAACTTTCGAAGATAATAATTGAAATTTTCAATATTGGAATTCAAACAAGTTTAATAAATTATTAAATATATATTTTTGTACCATTATTTTTTAAACATCACTCATTTAAACATACAATCATCGACACCTCAATTTT
Source organism: Limnanthes douglasii subsp. nivea (assembly GCA_036936605.1). Taxonomy (NCBI): domain Eukaryota; kingdom Viridiplantae; phylum Streptophyta; class Magnoliopsida; order Brassicales; family Limnanthaceae; genus Limnanthes; species Limnanthes douglasii. The sequence continues at coordinate 2,437,935 of JAUPFV010000001.1, forward strand.
AACCAAATATAATTTTTTTAAATGAATAAAAAAACTTCTAGAAAAAAAATTGAAGTCGAGAATTCATGTGTTAGCAATAGATTTTGACCTAGTGGGTCAAAATCCAATATTTCAACCTAGTGGGTCAAAATCCAATATTTCGACTCACGACTTGGAATTAAAAACATTTTGACTTGATTTCATCCCTTTAGACCAAAATTAGATGCCATAAATTTTTAGCTTTGATCAATTGATTATCTGCTTGGGCTCTTTTTCAATATATGTCAATGATGCAATTCCAAATATATAAACCTCACCTAAAGAGACATACAAACCGGAACGACGGGATAACTTGTGTGTTGATTTTAATTTAGGACTCACTTAGCATACGCATTATTATTTACATTGATCATATATATGGGACTGCATATGTAAACTTACATCATTCAACATCAAAGTGTAAGCTTGTATTTTGAACCAAAATATTCAAAAAACAAACTATTTTGATTAAAAAAAGACTGAGCTACAAAAAGTACAATACAATATAATACACAATTAAAATAAAAATATAATAAAACAAGATTATTAATTGACATAGTCGACGTTATCGGTGCGTAGGGCGAAGGATAATTCTACTATATTTGTATTTTTTTTACTTCCGCTCTCACTTATCTTTGTAATCATGATTGCTTCAACAATGGTTGACCTAACATCGCTAATATGCTCTCCTGTAAAACAAAATTCAGTCTGATGTAACAAGTATTGCATCAATATAATTTTTTGTTATTCATGGGTGATTTTAAAACCCCCAAAAGTGTGAATCTTATCCAGATATCATCACCTACCACGAACCACCACGGCTACGCATTGACGGAGGTAAGATTACTTGATTTATTCCGTAAATATAGTAGTTTATGCATATCACAACATTCCAAAAGCTTTGACAAATGTCCCTCTTGGTTATCGAATACTTCATGGACGACCTATGTCACACATTCATTTTCATCGTGCGCCAAATCATATCTTGTAAATTTAGAATTTTTACATTTAGAATTTATTGTCAACAACGAGGGTTCAATTTATATATATTTGAATGCATCGACAATAAATATAGGCAACGTATCAGATTCTGGCAGATGATGGATAACGTAATCTATGATGTTCAATCCTGTGTCGTCACATGCCAGATAAGGATTATATACCTCGAATCTAGTATGTGACCTATAATGTTGTTGTTTTCATTAACAACTCGTTTTAACATTAAATTACAAAAGTGCGTACATCATAAAAAAAGAAAATTATAATTCGCATCTTTGAGTAAGTTGTATACAATAACATGTCTTTCTTCATCTCTATCGTAAATGAGGCTCTCGTTCACCGTAATCTATTATGGTTCCCTAATATTATGAGTAATACCTAAATATAACAACTTAAACCCCTCTTGTATGGCTTCATATGAGAGGTTAAAAACTCGATACATATGAATAGATAATCTCACCTGATAGAGACTTCTTCTCATCCATGTGTATGCGACATCGGGGTGACACAGTTCATATTGTAAATAAATTTTTCGGAAAATAATAATCCTTCATTTCCCTTTTTTTTTTCATTATGCCGCAAGCGTTTAGCAAAAAGGAATCTGCGGTTGTACACCACTTAATATTTTAAGTATGTTATATTTGATTTGTTGACATGGTTCATACAATCCATATGTAATTATAAAGTCAAAATAATGTAAAAGTAGGTTAAGGTTTGAGATAAGTTTGATAAAATCAAACCAATCACGGATAAATACATGTTTGAGTATATTATATCTAATTACAATAAATAAAAATGTAAGCTAATTTCAACTCGATGGATCGTAATTCATTATATATATATATATACCCAAAATACATATAATTTCGGATCGATGAGTGAAAATCAGTTTTCAAATTGAAATATATATATATATATATATCTAATTTCGATTTTCAACTATATTAAAATAATGATAATAATATTCAATTATATATATTAATAAAATAAAAAGATAAAATTAATAATATTAGATAAATTATTTAAATATACAAATAACATAATATTATAATAGTACAATTTCAATAAAAAAATGATACGGTACAAATTTAATTGATATGACGAATAGCTAATGACATATTAAATTTTATAAAATTAAAAAGTTCAAAAGTTTAAAATGAATCTTTAAATAAAAGTTAGTTTATGAAATAAAAATACATTAATAAAACATGAAGGGTAAAAGAGAACGTTCACGTGTACTTTATATTTTATCTAGAAACTATATTTATTAGGGATGGCAATGGGCCGGATTCGGGCTGACCGCTTAGGTCCGTTGTTTTTTATTCGAATCCAAACCCGACCCGACCGCAGTGGGTTTAATATTTTCGAATCCGAGCCCGATCTGTTTATGTCTGCGGGTCAGCCCGACCCGACGCATGAACATTATTTTTACTATTCGGGTTGGTCGAACCCGTATGATCCGATCCAAACCAATCAAATTTGACTTTATTTTTAATTTAAGATAAAATTTTAAGACTTAAATTTTTAAATCAACGTCAGAAGCGAAAAAGATCCAAAAACTTAAAAAGTTATAAATTATGATTGAAAGTATATATAGGCAAAGATCTTAACAAATTTATTTAAAATTAAAAAATTAACTTAAAAGTCTAGAGAGAGACTCTCTCTTCTCTCTCTTCTCCAACGACTCTATTCTGTCTCTTTTCCAACGACTCTATTTTTCATTTTTGCAAGGTTGCTAGCTAACGGTGGTTTCAGGCTGGATGGCCTGAAACCAAAGCTTTATTCTCTGGTTATGGTAGTTTACCATGTAATCTCTCTTCCTGGTGTCCAGTCCATACCGAGCTCTTTCTTTTCCGGAGTTTCAAAATCGGTCGGTGATTTAACGATGATAAACTCTTCTCTTCTCATAGCTTTTAAGTCGGTCGGTGTTCTTAATTGGTCAAGCTTTACTATTTCTGAATTTCTGGAGCGAGCGAATCAACCGCAGGCGGCAAGTCCTCCCCCTGCGTTGCCCCGTACCGAATCTCTTCCAAGAGCCATAGGCAATTCGTCAGCTCTGGTGGCCTCTCTGATTCGAACAGAGGTGGGACAGCAACGGTAGAATATCTCTTCTCCTCCGAGCTCTCTTCCGGCTTTGTCTTCTGATTATGGCAGTCGGTTTACCGGTCAGGGGGACTCTATCCAAAGGTTCTCGTCGTCGATCAGAATCAGCCTCACAGAAGAACTCGTCGCCGGATCTCCTAACAGTGGTTTTCTTCCTGGGTCGACTACTTCGCCCTTCCGTACCGGATACGCTTCACCTTCATCCGGTCTCCTTGGCTCCGATTTAGGGCTAAATCGGCTGGGCAGTTTTTCTAACCTCGAACCGAGAATGCTAAGCGACCATCCCTCGCCTGTTCAGCCGGTATCGTCTTCGAACCCTACTGGACTACCATCTACTGGGTATGAGAAAGGTTTGGTTTTTGTGTCGTTGAAGGAAACTGGGTCTGACTCGGTTAAGGGTGGGAAGTTGTCTACTGGATTTCACAATCAGATTGGATTTAATTCGGGCATGGGTTTTTTTGCTGGGCCATGGGGTCCATTTCACACGTCTGAGTCAAATAATAGTTTAGCTGGAACTGGTGCTCAAATAAAGAATGGATTTAATATGTCGTCTACTGGAATTTGCAATCAGATTGGATTTAATTCAGGCATGGGATTTCTTCTTGAGTCAGGGGTCCCATATCGCTCGTCTGAGTCAAATATTAATTTAGCTGGAACTAGTGCTCGAATAAAGGAAGGATTTAATTCTGGATCGGGTTTTCATGCTGGGCCAGAGGGTCCAAGTCGCATGTCTAAGACGATAAATAGTCTAAATGGTGTCCGAGTTGTTGGGCCAGCGGGTCTGATTTATTCTTCTAGTGTGCCAACTCAAATTATTTCTTTTGTTGGGCCGGTAAAAAACAATGCCAAAGGTTTACTTGGACCGGGTTCCAACAATAAGCCCTCTCTTATAAGAAATTTCGGCAATGCTGGGAAACGCCCAAAGGGGAGAAAATTTCTTAATAAGTTGGCCCATGCCAATATCCCCACCCTGTTGGCTCATTCTTCGTTAGGTAATGCAAATTCTAAGGCTCGTCCAAATATTTTACCTTCTTCTTATTATGCTAGTATAGTAGCGGGACACCTTGATAATCGTTCTCCCTTGGTTATTGGTCTTAACCCTATGGAACATGACGAAGATGACTTTATTTTTAATGAATCGGCTATGGGTTCGCTGGATTTATAGAAGGCTTGCTTTTTGGGGTATTTCCTAACTCAACCTCACAATTTTACCCTTCTGAAAGCAAACGTTGAATCTATGTGGATAAAATTCGGTCTCATGGATTTCAAGCCTCTCCCTGAAGGGTATTTTCTCTTCAAGTTTGGATCCGAAAAGATGGCTAAGATGTATTGGAAATGGCCCCCTGGCATTTTGGAGGTAACCTAATTATTCTCAAGAATTGGGCCCCCCTCTCCACCCTTCACAAGGACCTTCACAAGGAAGTCCCTATTTGGGTAAAGGTTTTCAATCTACCATTGGAATTATGGACTGCGGAAGGTTTTAGTAAAATTGGATCGGTTATTGGTACTCCCCTATATGTGGATCGCCAAACGGAACGAATAGAAAAGCTTCGATTTTCTCGTATATGTATTATGATCTCGGCGGAGATGGAGCCGGAGCAATTGAATGGCCAGCGACTTGCCTCTCTCGAAGAAGGCGAGGAAGTGAAAAGTGGCGAGGAGGTAGATTCTCCTCTTAAAAGGCATTGTCCCTCGATTGCTAAGGACAATGGTATTATGGATTTGTCCTCCGACAGGACCATCGACTAGAGCTCTGTAAGTCTTCTATTTCATGAAAATAACATCTTGGAACGTTCGGGGTCTAAATGACCCTGTTAGACAAAAAGACGTCACTGATTTGATTATTAGTAATAGTATATCTTTGTTAATCCTGGTAGAAACTAAAGTCCAAATGTTCAAAGTAGAATCTATAACTAGAAAGATGGTTCCCTTTTGGCATGTCCTTACTAACCACTCCGATCACCCGCTAGGTAGAATTTGGATTGTTTGGAACCCTAGTGTAATAACTATTACTAAAGTTTCTCAATCCCCGCAATTTATCCATTGTTTAGCTAATTGTCATAATAGCGCTGCATTGTTTCGTTTTACTGCTATTTACGCTTTTAATGAAGCTTCAAAGAGAGTTCAACTCTGGAATGACTTGTCTACTATATCCATGGTAGATCCTTGGGTTTCTCTCGGAGACTTCAATGTCATCTGCCACCCGGATAAGCGTTTAGGTTCCTCTGAGAACTGGACTTTGGCCATTGACGACTTTAACTATTGTTGCTTCCGTAGTGAGCTTAGCGACCTTAGATCCTCTAGTTTCCATTATACGTGGATTAACAAGCAGCCTGAGAATCCCATTCTCTCCAAGCTTGACAGAGTTCTTGTCAACCCGGTTTAGGATGACCTGTTCCCTATGTCCTCTGCCCATTTACGTTTCTGCGTACCTCTGACCATACCACGGTAACTCTTAACCTTGGATTGCCTCGTCAAAAGCGTAAAAATCCTTTCAAATTTTTTAACATGTGGCAAGCTCATCTGCAATTTAAAAATATTGTTTCGTCAAATTAGAATCATCCTATTGCTTCCTCTGGGATGAGACTGGTTACTGAAAAACTTTTAAGATTGCAGACTGAACTTGTTGGTCTTAACCGTAAAGAGTTTAGTGACATTAGCTCCAGAGTTTCGATTGCTCAAAATAAATTATTTCTGGCGTAGTCTAATCTGGCTAATGATCCTCTTAACCCAATTCTTTTCTCGAATGAAAGGGAAGCCTCAGCTTCCTTCATTTTTCTCAGTCGAGCCGAAGAGTCCTTCCTTAAGCAAAAATCTAGAGAAAATTGGATAAAGCTTGGGGATAAAAATACTATATTTTTTCATAATAGTATAAATGCCCGTCTTTTCCGTAATAAAATCATCTCTATTAACAATGATTTTGGAGTGACTGTCTCAACCCCATCCAGTATGGCCAATGATTTTGTGAGATACTTTGAAAACTCTCTTGGTTCGAGACTCTCTGATGGTTATCCAGGTCTTGAAATTGTCTCCTCTCTTCTATTTTCTAAAGTTACCCCCTCTAACCAGGTCTCGATGATCCGTGAGATCTCTTGTGAAGAGATCAAATCCACTCTTTTCAGTATTGACAGCAATAAATCTTCGGGTCATGATGGTTTCAACTCCTCCTTTTTAAAATCTAATTGGAGCATTGTTGGCCACGACATCTGTAATGGTGTCCTCGATTTCTTCCGTACCTCCTCTCTGGACCCATCTTGGAGCTCCACCTCTATTGCTCTTATCCCCAAAAAGGACTCCCCCTTGGGGTCTGCCGATTTTAGACCCATTGCTCTTTGTAATGTTCTTTACATGATCATCTCTAAAATCTTAGCCAATTGAATTAAGGATTATTTCCCCTATCTTATTGATAATTCCCAATCGGCCTTTTTGGCAGGTAGGAATATCTCAGATAACATCCTTTTATCTCAGGAGCTTCTCCGCGGGTACCATTCTAATCATATCCACAAAAGAGTCACCCTCAAAATCGACTTAATGAAAGCATTTGATAATGTCAGATGGCACCTCATTCTTTATATCCTTGTTGCTATGAATTTCCCCGAGAAAATGATCACCTGGATCATTAAATTCATTTCCTCTCCGTCGTATTCTATTAACATTAACGAAGATCCGTATGGAAATTTCAAAGGTCGGAAAGGATTGAGGCAATGAGATCCTCTCTCCCCCTTTCTCCTTGTCCTTGTTATGCAAGTCTTGTCATGCATTCTCAAGGAGAAAAGTAAGGATAAGCAGTTTCGCTTCCATTGGAAATGTCAAAATCTCAAAATAATTAACATCTGCTTTGCCGATGATCTCATGATCTTTTGCCATGGCGATATAAAGTCCCTCTATCTTATTAAACAGGCCCTTGATGAGTTATATTCCCTTTCTGGTCTCAAAGTCAACCCATCCAAAAGTTACATTTATTTTTTGGGTATCGAAGATTCCCTTCAGGTAAACCTTCTTTCCATTTTGGGATTCCCGGAAGGCACTCTGCCCGTTAAATACTTAGGAGTTCCCCTTCTCACCAGTCGTCTCACCTATTCAGATTGCCGTCCTCTCCTCCACAAAATTACCTCTCGTATTAATTTTTGGACATCTAGTCATCTCTCGTATGTCGGTAGACTTCAGCTTATTAAATCTGTCTTATTCGCTGGTCATGTCTATTGGTCTTCCATTTCCATTCTCCCCTCTAGAATTCTCAAAGAACTGTCCCAAAATCTTCGGCGTTTTCTTTGGTCGGGTACTGCTATGAAAATCTATGGTGCCAAAGTTGCTTGGACTACAGTTACATTGCCCTTGATGGAGGGCGGCCTTGGGATTCTAGATCTAAAAATCTAGAATTAGGCAGTTGTCCTCAAGCACCTTTGGTATATCATAAGTAATAACAATCATTCCATCTGGAGTGATTGGATTAAAATGGAAAAAAAATCAAAAATGGGAATTTTCGGACCCTCCAGATTGGATCCTCATCCTCTTGGATCTGGAGGAAAATTTTACGTCTTCGCTCTTTGGCTTATAATCTGTACAGGGTGGCCATCGGAAATGGCTCGAGCACTTCCTTCTGGTATGATCCTTGGCTCATTGCCTCTTCTTTTGCATCTCACTATGGCGACAATACTATTTCGGACTCCAGGCTTGGGAAAAACCTAAAAGTTTCAGACATTATTAACAATGGTCACTCGAATTGGCCTGCCAACTTTAGATCGCGAGATCTCAGAGCCGTGCTAACCTGTTGGAGATCCATAACCTAATCCTCTCCTTCCCGTCTCCCAATATTGATTCCATTGACATCCCTTACTGGAAGGCGAAGGCTGGATGCAACTCCTTTACAATCAGAGACACTTACCTTGCCATTCGTCTGCCTAACCCTCATGTGGGTTGGGCCGGGTTAGTCTGGAATAAATTCAATATTCCTCGTCATTCCTTCATTTCTTGGCTCGCTCTTTTAGGCAAGTTTGCCACCAAAGACAAGCTTATCAGCTGGGGTTACAATATCCCAACTGATTGTGTCATGTGCTGCTCTGATCCTGAAACTATCTATCATCTCCTCTTTGAGTGCAGTTTCGCCCAGAGTATCTGGACTTATGCTAGTAACAAACTAGGTTTTCCTTTTTCGAGTAATTATTGGCAGTCTTGGATTTCTGAAGCTTCCACTTGGTCTCAATCTCGTAACCATCGAATTTGGAATGCTTGCTTTGTCGCGGTGATTTACCACGTCCGGAAGGAGAGGAACTCAAGAGTCTTTGGTTCCCCTCCGTCCACCGCCTCCTCGGTTTCCTACTGTATCTTTTCAGATCTACGGTATAGATTCCAAGGTACCAAGACTAGTTGGCCGGTATAATATCTTTCTGATTTTTGCTATTTATTGCAGGTCCTGTCCTGCGTGTGCTGCTCGAGGAGGTCTATTGTAGACGTTTGGCAGCTGACACAGATGATCATTTTGTAGGACTAGTACTCTTCTACTTTGCTAGTATGATCTACTATTCTCTATTTGATCGTACCTTATATTATTTCATTTAGTCGCCCTGACTTTATGTGATGTTATTTCATTTAGTCTCCCTGACTATATGTGATTGTCTACTCGGGGTATGCCCTAGTTTTTCTTATATGAACCCGATTTCAATTAATTTAAAAAAAAATTATTTAAAACTTATGGAATTAATTTATAGAAAAGAATATAATTAATAAATATATTATTGACTCTAAAAGTAAACTCAAATAGGATATATTGTTGGAAAACATATAAATGTCAGTCTTTTATTAGTAAGTATATTTTTTTAGTTATACTATTACAAAATTTACAATAATTTTTATTTTATTTTTTTATTTTTTATATATAGTTTATATTTACAGGCCGGGTCGGGTTGGACAAAGTAAAAATCCATACCCGACCTGACCCGCCTACGGATCATAATACGTATATCCGTATCCGACCCGTTAAATGTTCGGGCTGGACAAAACCCGACGGGATGGGGCCGGTTTGGACGGGCTCGGACCAACATTGTCACCCCTAATATTTATATCATATAAAATAATAATTAGTAATTTACTATTCACTTTTAATAATTGATTAAATTTATATTATTATTATTTATTATTATTATTATTATTATTATTATTTAAACCTTACTAATTTAAACGCATAACGCTTTAATTTTAACCAAATATGTTTTTAACAAAAGAGTTTTCCAAAACGTTTAAAAGATGGGAACTGAATTTTCAACAGTTGAATTCCAACCAGTTAGATGGATTATTAAATTTATAATTCTGTACCATTATTTTTAAAAAATATCATTTATTTAAATATAAAATCATCAACCCTTTAACTTTGAACCAAATATAATTTTTTTAAATAAAAAAAGTTTTAACAAAAATTGAAGTTAGAGAATTCATTTTTTAGCGATGGATTTCGACCAAATGGATCAAAATCCAATATTTCAATCCAAGAATCGGAACTAAAAATATTTTTACTTGTTTTTAGTCTCTCCGGAGCCCATAAATATGTTAACTTGGGTCAATCGATTACCTGCTCAGGGTCTTTTAAAGCATTTGTCACGGATGGAATTTCAAACAAATAAACCTCATTTAAGAATACATAAAAACTGGTACGGTGAGATAACTTGTGTATTGATTTTTATTTAGGACTCATTTAGTCTATACCTTATTATTTACTGATATATCTTAGATGGTAAATATAAACTTACATCATTCAACGTCAAAGAGTAAGTTTGTATTTTGAACCAAAATATTCGGAAAACAAACAACTTTGATAAAAAAAACATAAAAACATAAAGTCAAGATTAACAATTGACATAGTCGATGTTATCAGTGCAAGGGATAATTTTATCCATACTTGTCTTTTTCCACTCCCACTTATCTTTGTTATTAAGTTTGCTTCAACAATGGTTAACCTAGCATCGCCAATATGTTTTCCGGTAGTTTTTTCACTTGGATGTAACAAGTATTGCTTCAATGTGACTTTCTATTCTTCATGGTTGGTCTTAAAACCCCATAAAATGTGAATCTCTCACGGTCATGCTATAATTTACGATTCAATGTTAAGTAGAACCTTAATGTCTATGACTTTATCTCCAATGGGCAATGGATGCGGCCTCACAACAGGAGATCAGTCAGTTCTAGAAACAGAAGTAACCTCATGGAAATCCGCAACATTATTTTCTCTTTTCCTTCTCCAAACGTCCTCCTTGAAGATATCCTTTACAGGGCGGCTAAATATGGATATCTCAATTTCACGATTAAAGACACTTATAATGCCATCTGAACGCATGTCTGCTGTGTCAGATGGGTGGGGCTAGTTTGGAATAAATTTAATATTCTCCGTGATTCTTTCATCCTCTAGCTTGACATACATGGCAAGCTAAACACTTGTGATAAGATTTTGTCTTAGGATATGACTACCCCCCCCCCCCCCTTCATGTGTTCTCTGAAACTCTGCCGATAAAAATATAAATCGTATCTTCTATTATTGTAGTTTCTCCCGTATCTTGTGGGAATACGCTCGTGTAAAGCTTAGGATCCTCTCCCATAACAACTCCAGTTGGAACTCTTGACTCCTAGAAGTCTTTAATTGTCCCCCTTTAGCTTACGTCATCTATGACAAGCTTGCTTTGGTGCTACCATTTACATATATGGGGTGAAAAAAACAACAAATCTTCGGCTCCCTTCTGAGCCTTTCCTCTGTTGTCTCGTTCTATTTGCTAGCTGATCTCTGATTATGTTTTCTGGGAACTAAAATTGACTAGAATATTTATCCCACACCTCCACTAACCTAATTTTGTTTACATTTGGTTTCATTCACAGAGTGTTGACGGTTCTCTTGTCGGTTCTTTCATGTTCTTGGTTTATCACATTTTCTTCTACTCCTAATCGAATTCAGATTGTTGTCGCTCTGTTTTCTTTTACCATCTATTTAACGCTCTGGTTTATTTTTTTTGAGCTTTTTATGGTCTATTTACATTTTTCTCACTTACTCTCTAGCTTTAAAATCAACTTTTGGAGTATGTCCTAGGTATCCGTAAGAATATCTTTATTATTTTTTAATGCATTCATTACAACTTAAAACAAAACTAACCAAATATAATTATTTTTAACAAAATAAAAGATCATCCAAACAAATCAAAGTTGAGATTTTGATTTTCAGCATTAATAACTTACTATATTTATATTTTTGTATTATTATTTTTCTTTAAAAACATCAGTCATTTAAACATAATGTTTTTTAAAGTATTGAATTCAAGTAAATAAATTTCGTACAAATACTTGAGGCATACCTCATGGGGATACATGAGAAATTAAAACAGAAACGACTTGATTTAAGGTTATATAACTATATATCATGGGTATGGTATAGAAGAATATAAAAACAAGAGATATAATAAAGCAGCCCAGAAAAGGCTAAGTAGTAATGAGGCCAACAAGGAGAGAGGATGGATGTGCATAAGACAAGAAAAACACAAGTTAATAAATTATAAGAAATTACAAGGGCCATGTAATCTTGGTGTCATTGAATCTGAACCGTAAATCTGAGAAAATATGGTAATAAACCATAGAGGCAATGTTAGGAGATGAACAAAAGATTCTTGCATTCCTCTTCCGCCAGATGTGGTAAAAAACGCGCCAAAACGAGAACGTCAAAGATGACAGTTTCAAGAAGAAGACTAATTTGAAGCCTTGCAAACCCAAGATTGTGAGCAGTGGGAATTAGTATGGAATCTCAACTGGACTCTAAGTAAAACTACAATCATAGAGGATATGAACAATAGTTTCAGAGTTCGAGTTGCATAAGACACAGTCTGGTGGGGTTTTTAGGCCCCAGCTCAGAAGTTTGTCTCGCGTAGAAAGCTTACCAAATATTGTAAGTCAAAGATTAGAGATATAACGAGGAATATTAAACTTATTCCATACTAAACTGGCCCACCCTACAATTATTGTGGACGTACATATGGAATAATAGGTGACCTTGATCGTGAAGTTAGGATTTCCAGTCTTTGCGGTCTAATAGTGAACATAATTGAAGTTGATATTTGGCTGAGGAAGAGTGAGAATTAGATTGTTAATCTTTGGCAGATTGATGTGATTCTTTGTTTTTTCCGATCTGATATTAGATGGCCAGTTCCAGTGACCATTATTAATAAATGTTAGAAACTTTGAGATTTTTCATGAGCCTATAATCATTGATGATGATGTTGTCATAATGTTTTACCAATGGGGTAGAGAGCGTCCAAAGATCATACCAGAATGAGGTATACAATCTATTTTCGATTACTACCCTGTTCAAATTACTAGCCTTAGGACAAAGGTGTAAGATTTTTGTCCAAGTCCAAGAGCAGATGAGCCAATATCTAAGTCCTGTAATTAATATTTTTAATTTTTTCATATTTGATCCAGTCACACCAGATAGAATATTTATTATTACTAATGATAGACTATAGATGTTCTAGGACAACCGCCTATTTCTAGGTGTTTAGGATCTAGAATTTCAAGGTCGTTTTCCATTGTGGAAGTGGTAACAGTAGACCAGGCCACCTTGGCCTCATGAATGACCTTCATTTCATGGCCCGACCAAAGGAACCGACGCATATATTGAGATAATTCTTTAAGAACCCTAGAGGGGAGGATATAGACGACCAATATACTTGTCCATTGAATAAGACTGACTTGATAAACTGAGGTATACTCGCATAAAATAGGTGCTTAAAAATCCAAGAGTCAATCTTCGATGTAATTTTATGGAGAAATGACGACAGTCTGTGTGGGTGAGACGTCTAATGAGACGAGGGCACCTAGATTTTGAGTTTATGACATTTCCAATAAAATTGGAAGTTTTTGTCATTATTTTTCTCCTTTATGATAGAGGAAAAAACTTGCATGACATGAACAAAGATAATATGAGGAGCGGATCTCCTTGCTTGAGACCCTTCCTGCCATGAAAGTTACCATGAGGTTCACCATTTATGATGATATTATAGGAAGAATACGCAATACATTGGATGATCCAAATGATCATCTTATCAAGAAAATTCATCGTAACAAGGATGTTGATGATGATATGTGAACGAACATTATCAAAGGCTTTCATTAAATCTATTTTGAGACACACATTTTTGCCTCTACAGTTGGTATGATAACCCCTTAAGAGTTTTTGAGATAGAAGGACGTTATCAGAGATGTTTCTTCCAGCAACGAAAATCGGTATCAATTTTTCGATCAAGTAAGGGAAATATAATCTTTGACTTTATTCGCTAAAATTTTAGAGATGATCTTATAGACCACATTACAAAACGCGATAGACCTGAAATCAGAAGATTTTTTTTTTTGAATGAGCGCGATGGAAGTGGAGTTCCAAAATGGACCAAGAACTATAAATTGGAAAAATTTCTAAAACCCCATTACAAAATAGTTACTCATGACATTCCAAAAACTTCTAAAAAAACTGAACTAAAACTATCAAGCTTGATGCATTTATTATTATTATTATTATTATTATTATTATTATACTGATAATACATTTTTAATTCTCTTGCAGGTAACCGTACTATTCATTAAAATATTATATATAATATAAAATAGAATGTTTATGAACATGTGTTCGTGGACAGTGCGTCTGTACTTTACTTTTTTTACCTTTTATGTTTTATTAATATGTTTTTTATTTGATAAGATAACTCTTATATTCAAGATTCATATTAAAATTTTAATTTTTTTTATTTAATAAAAATTCATATTTTATTAGCTACTTATTTTATAAATTAGATTGGTATCTTATCATTTTTTCTTTGTTTTATAAAATGTACTATTATAATAGTATGTTATTTATATATTTAAATAACTAGATTTAATAAAATCATATTTTATCTTTTTGTTCTATAAATATAAATTAAATATTATTATCATATTTATTAATTTATTAATTTATTAATTGGATATTTATTTTTAAAATAAATTTTATATAATAAATAATTAAAAACATTAGTAATATATTACCATTTTAGTATGGTTTTCAGTGGGTGATTTTTTATTGAAAAATAAAAAAACTGATTAGGTAGGAGATTATTATATTTTGGATATGAAAGGTGATATCACTATAGATAATTATTTAAAAAGTTATTTTTTAAAAATTAATTATTATTTTGTAATTTTAATAAAAAAAATTGTGATATTTTTAAAAGTATTCGTGTTTTTTGGATTTAGTTTATATAAAACAATCCAGCAAATATGAATTACAAAACAAAAATATGAATTAATAAGGATATAATATTCGAGATTAATGGCACGTTATTATTTTAAATTAAACATTACATTTATATTTATATTCGGTAACTGATATAAATAATAAATGTAACATTAAAAGGCATGTAAAGCATCTCAAATTATATACCGTACTAGAATTACATATTCTTCTTCATTTTCTCTATATATTTCTTTCTTTTTTTATCTCCTTTTATATATAGAATGATTTAGGTAATTTGTTAGAAATCAATGGAGTTTAAATAGTGATTTAGGAAATCACCATGTGTATCATTCGCCAAATTTGTTAGGTAAATTTCCTAACAAATTACTTAAAACATTCTACATAAAAATAGATAAAAAAGAGAAAGAAATATAGATAGAAAATAAAAGAAGAATATGTAATTGTATTATTGTATATAATTTGAGATGCTTTACATATCGAACTGAGCTACTATTTATAGGAGTTGTACAAGATGTTTTAATGTTACATTTATTATTTACAGCAATAGAATATAAATATAGATGTAACGTTTTAATTTAAAATACAAATAGTGTCTCATTCTAATTCCATATTTATTATAATTAATCCACAATATTATATCCTTACCATAAATACTAAAACAAGAAATATTCAATATATATAATAAAAATACTTTATAAATTCTCTAAATATCAAATTAAATTTTTGAATATATAAATAACTTCCATTATCAAGTGACATAGAAAGCTTTTAGTTAAAGAAACAAAATAGATTCAATTTAATATGATAAATAATTAATTATTAGTTGAGTTTTTTAATTTAAAAATTATGTCATTTTTCTTATACTAAAATAAATGAGATTTATCTAAATGATACATGTTTTTTTCCCTCTTTCACTAAGTACTTTACTAGAGGAGAATAGAAAAATCTCATTTAAGTGGACAAGTAACGTAATAAAAGTCTATTTTTCTTTTTCCTTTTCAATTTGATATGAATAAAATTTTATTGCAAGGAAACTAAAAGCCTTCGAATATGCGTCTCATGTGTCTAATTTGTTGCATAACATCCTCTATTAGTATTAAAAATAAGCAATTTCATACTTATAATCTAATTAAAATCAAGACCTTCAAACTTATTTATTTTCACATGATGCAAAGCCAATTCAAATTTTAAATACAATCTCATATCATGGGTGTTTCAATGATTGTGTTTAGTTTAGTTGTAAGTGAGTTACTAGCATGCCTACTCGTATGGAAACCAAAGCTTATTTCTTGGCAAAATATGATAAAATTTTAGTTGGTATTTCTCTTGTGAATGTGATATTTGAAGATTTTAATCCTTCTCTAACAATATTATTTGAATATATGTGTTATATTTTTGGATTTTCCGCGTATTTTATGGGACATGCTAGATTTATTATATGAATTGTAATGTCAATAAGATTGAAAATAAAGGGTGGTAATTACATGCACAAAAAAGGGTAGCTTAGTAGAGCTTATGGTTAAAACATATAGTGGAGCTAAAAGAGTAGTGGTTAATTTATGCCATCATTGACTGTGATGGAAACTTTTACTATGTTGTTATTATACCTTTTGCGTCTATCTAGCGTAATTATAATTTGGTGGTTCTCTTGATATTTTAAAAGTAATATTCAATCGAGTTTTATACTCGATGAATCGTGCGATTTGATTTGTTGTAGTATTTACTTCGAAGATGACGAAGCGGAAAGTGTTATCAGACTTTTATAAGATAGATAAGTATTTGCAATTATAAACAGTTTTTTATCTTTTAAACCTCTAAGGTACCAACTATCAGTATTTTTGATGCATGTGATTCATTGCAGAAGAAGCTGTAAATAATTTTATTTTTCATTACTGCGTGAGATTTATTGCAGAAGAAGAATCAGTTCTTTTATGAGTCCTTAAAGCTATAGTTGTTTATTCTCTTGAAAATGTTTGTTATGAGCTCGTATTTGTTTAAAGGAATTGTATTATTTAGTTTTGCATTTCTTTTAGATAGTTTTATACATTTTATTGTTGTTTTATTATACCAGATGTATGGTCTAGAAAGATTTAGTGCAAGTTTCTTAAGCTAAAGAGTAGTATTTGGTTATTTGGTTTTGCATTCATTTTTAAAATAGTTTTATATATTATGTCGTTGTTTTCGTATAACGTATAACATGCAGTGGTATTTGGTAATGCATTGATTTTTAGATAGTTTTATATATTTTGTTGTTGTTTTGGTATGACATATAGTAGTATTTAGTATTGTATTCATTTTTAGATAGTTCTATACATTGTTGTTGTTTTAACGAGTACATGGTTTTGGAAAATTGAGTTCAAGTTTCTTAATTGAAAGATTAGTATTTGGTTTTGCATTTCTTTTTAAATAGTTTTGTACATCTTGTTGTTGTTTTATTATAACAAGTACATGGTCTATAAAAATTGAGTTTGGATTTTTAAGAGAAAGAGTAGTATTTGGTTTTGGATTCCTATTTACATAGTTCTGTACGTTTTTATGTTGTTTTGGTATAACAAGTACATGGTCTAAAAAATTATACTATGCTTTAATCAACCGATCCGAAAACATTCCTCTTCTGATTGTAAGACATTAATTTGTTCTTTAACTCTGAATGTAGTATCGATTTTTTTCTTTGGAAAGAGATCAATCAACCCCAAAAAACATAAATCGATAAAAATAAAATATTATACAAATTCTCAAAAGGAAATAAATCATATTTTTTGTTTTTTTATGTTCATATTTAAAATGTTATCTTGTATCTTATTTTCTTATAGACTCTAGTTTTACAATGTAATATGATATTGTTTTATCTAGTGTATGTCTATAAAAAATAAATGTTGTGTTTATAACTCTTATCATATAAGAGTAATCTTTTATATTTTATATTTTATACTTCATATGAGGTTAGACAAAAAATTGTAATATTGACAGTATAATAGATTTTATGGCCTTACTTAAGATTTGATGTATATATTTTTCAATACATTATATTTAAAGCCAAAATATCAATTAAAATGATATGGAAAAATATATTTATATATCTGAACTAGAAAAATTAAGTACTCAACATAGTAATATTTAAGTTGTTTTTATCCATATTTTTGTTTTTCCATTTAATTTCAATTTCATCCAAAAACTTTATCTTTTTACCAAACTATGATCTACATAAAGAACTTAGGTTTTTTATTTTGTGTTTAGTTTTTTTTTGGTTAGATTTACGTACATATTTATTAGTATATAGTTTGGTGGATATGAATTTGGACTTAAATAAGTCGAATTTAGAAATTAAGTTTTATTTATCTTTGGAATATTTTTAGACTTTTTAGTGATCTTTCTTTTCTATTTTGTTAGTTAAGATTGTATATATATTTTTTAAATTTATTTTACCAAAAATAAGATTATGATTTTAGAAAAATAATAATGTTTGATTTTTCTATATTGTTGATATGTTTGTATTAATGGTCAAACATATAGTTAGCAATTATTATTTCACTTATGATATAATTTGTATGATGATATAGTCCACCATCAATAATTCTTTTAAATCTATTTGGAGTGCTTAGATAAAGACCGAGAAGATTAAAAATGATAATTTATGGGTTATTACTCCTCGCTCCTCCCCCTCATGGACTTGGAGGAAACTTTTATCCCTTATACAATTTTGCATCAAGATTTTCAAGGTTGCTATCGGTAATGGCAGGACCACCTCCTTTTGGTTTGATCCATGGCTGCTCTCTGCCCGTTTAACATCCTTCTACGGTCCATCCATCATCAACGACTCAAGGTTAGGTAAGCACATCATTGTCTCTGACTTCATCTTTGATTGATGCTGGACCTAACCTCTCATCAAGAGATTTGCTAATGCTGGGAACCGCAACAACCTTATGGAGCTTTGCAATATTATTCTCCCATCCCCCCCCCCCAAGCCCGCTCCTCGACGACGTCCCCATCTGGACGACGAAAGGAACTTTCAACTTCTCGATCAAAGCACCTACAAGGCCATCTGAACGCTTACTCCTTGTGTCGGTTGGGCGGGGTTAGATGGAGTAAATTTAATATCCTTCGTCATTCTTTTATTCTTTGGATCGCCATTAATGGCAAGCTCACCACTCTAGACAAACTATTATCTTGGGGGATTAGCACTTCCTCATTATACGTCCTCTGTAATGAAGCGGACGAAAAAATTAATCATATTCTCTATGTTTGTAGTTTCTCCTAGATTTTATGGGAGGAAGCTCGCTCTAAGATTATAATCCCCTTCAATAATAATTTCAATTGGAACTTTTGACTCCTTAAAGCCTCTAATTAGTCTCCTTATATATCCCGTCATATCTGGAAGACCTGTTTCGGTGCTATCATTTACCTTATTTAGAGGGGGAAAAATAACAGAATCGTTGGCTCACCGCCAAGCCTCGTCTTTACTGTCTCTTTTCGCTTATTTGCTGATTTTCGTTTCTGTTTCCTAGGAACGAAGAATTGATGGCCTTTTTAAAACCACCATTTACTAACTTATTATTATTTTGTTTTGGTTTTGGTTTTAGTTTTTTTATGGTTGCGAATGAGTCGATAATGCATTAACAGTGTATTGTATTTGGCAATACAGTTGTGTGTCATTGACAGTGAAGCTATAATGTAGAGTTCCTTCTATAGTTTCTTTGATATTGTCATCTTTACTCTTGTGGTATTGACATCTTCATTCTTATGTATATGAGCCCATTAGGGCCATTATCTAGAAATTTCTATTTATTCCCTATAAATAGACTACTAGGACTACACAGAAAGACAATCTGAAATCTGTAACCTTTTTCTATCATAATGAAACACTTTTCTCTGGCGACGCCCGTAGACGTAGACAATTGTTGAACCACGTTAAATCATGTGTTCTTTCTTTCTCTCCTTTATTCGTGTTTTGTTTGATGTTTGTGTTTCGTGCTTGAGCCATTTGTGATAAATTTCATAGTGATTTATAACAAAATTGGTATTAGAGCATTGGTTGTGAAATTAGGTTTTGCAATTAGGGTTTCACAATGGCGTCTACAACAACCAAATACAAGATTAAAAAAATTGATGACGGATCCAGCTTTGCATTATGGAAGATTAAACTAAAATCTTCATTCGTACTGGAAGGGATGTGGAAGGTTGTGGAGAATAAGTTACTAGAAGAGATGAAAGAAGAGGAGAAACAAGATCTTCAAGAAAGGGCTTTCTGTTGGATTTTAATGAGTGTGAAATACAATGTTGTTCGAGAGATTAGTGGTGAGAATACTGCTGCCTACGCAATTTACTCAGAGAAATCAGTGATGAACCGGTCATACTTGAAAAAGTGCTTGTATGATTTTAGATTGGGAGAATATATGTCCATAACTGAGCACTTAGATAATTTTAAATCAATTACAATGGACTTTAAGAACATAGATTTGAACATTGAGGATGATGATCAAGATTTGCTTGTATTGAGATTATTACCAGCTCCATATGAAAACTTCGTGGATACCATAATGTATAGTAAGGATAATTTATCTCTAGTAGATTTAAAAGGGGTGCTGAAATCGAAAGAGTTGAGACAGTTGCAGCCATACAACCATGATGACGGTGAAGGTTTTATGACTAGAGGAAGAACTGGAGGTCTAAATCAAAGGTAAAGAACTCAAACTGTTATAAATGTGGTAGAGAAGATCATTATAGGAGAGTCTGTCTGAAATAGAATGGTAATAGAAGAAATCAAAAGGAAAATGCAGCAAAAATTGTTGAAGGTGTGAACGATTTTGATGACAGTGAAAATAGTGGTACATGAGATGTATTTTCCGTGAGTTCAGACTGTGGGTTAAGTTCTTGGGTACTCAATACCAGTGCTACGTATCACATGTGCCATTCCAAGTAGTGGTTCGAAACTTGCAAGTCAATGTAAAAACTGTCTATTTAGGGAACAATCATTTCTTATTTGTTGGTGGTATTGGTAACGTCAGAATCAGAATTTTTTTTGAGATGGTTAGAATCGTAACGTGTTGGCATGTTCCTGGGTTGAAGAGAAACCTGATTTCTCTTGGGACACTAGACTCTCGGGGTTACAAGTACCGTACAAAAGACGGTGTAATCAAAGTGAAAAAAGGATCAATGGTTTGGATGAAAGGTAGTTTGCAGAAGGGGCTTTACATTCTCCAATGGAGTGTTGTTATGGACGATGCTGAAGTAGCATCATCAACGAGTAATTGCCAAGGTAAGCAGGATCATAATAAGTTGTGGCATTGACGTCTTGGTCACATGAGTGACAGAAGATTAGCTTTTTTAGGAACGAGAGATATGTTGAAAGGGTAAAAAGCATAATCATTGGGATTTTGTGAGTACTGTGTGTTTGGTAAACAAACTAGAGTCAAATTCAGCAAATCGATTGTAAGAAAGATTAAAGGGACAGTGGCTACATTAACTCAGATCTTTGGGGCCCAAACAGAATTCCATCGAAGAACTGAGCCAGGTATTACTCGAGTTTGATTGATGATTATTCAAGGATGATGCGGGTTTACTTTCTGAAAACGAAAGATGAGGCATATTCAACCTTTTTCAAATGGAAGACGATAATTGAGAAGCAAACAAGAAGAAAAATCAAATGTCTTAGGACAAATAATGGGTTAGAATATTACAATTATGAGTTTAACGAGTTGTGCGAAGCTGAGGGAATAGTGTGACATCGCACTTGTTCTAGAACACCACAACAGAATGGGGTCGTAGAAAGAACGAACGGAACGCTCTGTGACAAGGCACGAAGCATGTTCTCGTATTCCGGTGTGGGAAATTATTTTGGGCTGAAGCTATCAATACAGCGTATTACTTGGTGAATCGGTCTCCATCAACGACTAATGATTGTAGAACTCCTTTTGAGATTGGGTCTAGATCGTCGGCTGATTACGAACAGTTGAGGGTGTTTGGTTGTCCTGCGTATGCTCATGTGAGAGATAGTAAGCTTGAGTTGAGGGGAAAAAAGTTCATATTTCTAGGATATGCTAGTGGAGTAAATGGATATAGGTTATGGTGTACCTCTCCAAAATCTCCAGGTTTTCTCATCAGTAGAGACGTGACTTTTAACGAGTTTGCTTCGATAGACAGCTAGAAGAAAGTAAGATAAATTATCGGATCATGATCGATTGTGAGTAAAAAGGTAGAGCTTGAAGTAGAAACAGTTCCTAGTAGGTCCAATAATTCGAGGGGTTCTAAGGTGGATCCAGAATCAGGAGGTGAAGTGTTAGCATCGGATGATAGTGATGATGATGTGCCCAAATCAGAACAGCAACCTTAAAGTATAGTATTGGGCAGAGAAAGAAAAAATATTAGACTTCCAAAAAGGTATCGAATCTAATTGCATATGCTCTGTTAGTTGCAGAAAAAGTTAAGATACAAGAACCTAGTAGCTACATAGAAGCTATAGTGAGTTTAGAGGCAGATCGATAGATTGGTGCTATGGGGGAAGAGATTGAATCTCTTTATAAGAATCAAACATGGAAGCTTGTTGACTTACCTATAGGACAGAACGTAACAGGCAGTAAATGGATGTTTAAAGGAAAGGAAGGTAATCGAGGGTTGAGGCATCTCGATTCAAGGCAAGACTGGTCGCTAAGGTTTTACACAAAGAGAATAAATTAACTTCAATGGAGTGTTTTCTCTGGTGGTGAAGCATAGTTATTCGATTTTTGTTATCCATGGTAGTTTTACAAGATTTAGAGTTTGAGCAGTTGGATGTGAAGACTACAATTCTACATGGTGATTTGAAGGAACAAATCTACATGAGACAGCCAAAGGGATTTATCGAACCTAATATGGAGGACAAAGTTTATCTACTGAAAAATTCATTGTATGGTTTGAAAGAGTCACCTAGGTAATGGTACAAACGTTTTGATACATTCATGATATCAAAAAGGTTCACGATGAGTCCATATGATAGTTGTGTGTATCATCAGAATATGTCAGATGATTCTTATGTTTACTTGTTATTATATGTGGATGATATGCTTATTGATGCTTGTAGTATGTGACTCATTGTGCAGATAAAGAAGCAGTTTAGTTTTGAGTTTGAGATGAAGGATCTGGGTAGAGCAAATAAGATTTTTGGTATGAAGATTATCGGGAACAGAAATGTAGGATCATTACACTTGTCTCAACGAAGCTACATTGAGAAAGTGCTACAACGATTCAACATGTTTGATGCTAAGGCAGTTAACATCCCGTTTGCTACTTACTTCAAGTTTTCTGCAGTAGGAGCGGCCAAGGACGATGCTGAGTTGGAACAATGTCATAGGTTCCATATTCAAGTGAAATTGGTAGTATCATGTATGTTATAGTATGCACACGTCCTAATATTTCACATGCGGTTAGTATAGTTGGAAGTTACATGGGATGTCCTAGGAAAGAACACTGGCAGGTAGTGAAATAGATACTTTGGTATCTTAAGAATATTGCGAACGTTAGCTTAACTTTTAACAACACCGATATTGGTGGATCGCTGAACGATGTTACAAGATAAGTGTTGGTTTTGTTGATTCTGATTTTGCTGGTGATATGGATAAAATGAGATCTCTTACCGGATATGTATTTACTCTAGATGGGAATGCGATCAATTGGAAAGCACAGATGCAAGCTATTGTAGCTTTGTCTACAATATATATAGAGTACATGCAGTAATAGAAGCAGTTAAAGAAGAAATATGGTTGCAAGGTTTGGTGACAGATTTGGGCTTGGATAGGACTATTACAAAAGTGTTTTATGACAGTCCAAGCGCCATACACCTTACAAGGAATTGAACCGCGAGCGTACAAAGCACATAGATGTCAGGTATAATTTTATTTGTGATATAATATCAAATGGAATTGTAGATGTGAATAAAATGTCTATACACAATAATCCAACAGATATAATGATCAATGCAGTATCAATTCGAAAGTTTAGGGAGTGCCTAAACTGGATTGGTGTTCGCAGTACAGAGTGAATGCCTTAGGGGAATTTGGTGAGCCAGAAGAAGAGAAGTTTCTTTGTTGATAGTGAAGAAATGATATTTTCCTCAAGGGGAATATTTGTTGTGAATGAGTCGAATAATGCATAGACAGGGTACTGTGTTTGGTGGTACAGTTTTGTGTCATTGACAGTGAAGATGTAATGAATAGTTCCTCCTATAAGATGGCCATTATCTAGAAAGTTCTATTTATTCCATATAAATAGACTATAAAGCTACACAGAAAGACAATCTGAAATTTGTAACCTTTCTAAATCGTAGTGAAACAATTTTCTCTAGCGGCATCCGTGGACGTAGACAATTGTCGAACCACATTAGATCCTGTGTTCTTTTCATTTCTGTCATTTATATATTCTGTTTTATATTTGTGTTCCGTGCTTGAGTTATTTGTGATAAATTGCATAGTGATTTATAACAGCTATTGTTTCCCACAGGATTCAGCTGCGCTATGGTTACCCGTGTGACTTCTCCTTACAAAGTTTAAGGCCTTTTATTTTAGTTGTTTGCTTCTATCAGTTGTTTACTTGTCGACCATGATACGTTTTTAAATCTAATATGATCTTTCTTTCCTATGGAAACCCGTCTCTGAAGAGTCCGTCTCTAAAGAGTCCTATCTCTACTTTAATGATGGACTGAACACAAGGCCAATCTTCAAAAGACTGTTATTCTCTTATAATTTTCTTTCTACTGAGCTTTATCAACGAATGAGCTTTATCAACGAATAAGCCCTTTCTACTGTGCCATAAAAACTCATTCTAAGTTCGCAGCGGATGGTTTAACGCTTTCACTCGGGGTATGCCTTAGATACTTGTATGAACCATTTTTAATTTAATTTAAACATGTATTCAACCAAAAAAAAGATATACCAAATATGTTATCTAATAGGTATTAGAGAATCAAAAGCAAAAAGCATGAATAATTTTCAAATTAAGTTCAAACAAATATAAATTTCAATAAAAAATTTAGAATAGTAAAATATATAAAAATAAAATAATATACTGCTGAAACAAAAACTAAAGAAAAAAAATCCAAATATGATATCCAAGATATATGAGATATAAGTTAGAAAAAAAAAGTCTGAAAAGATATAATAATAAAAGTAATAGATATCAATAGTAAATAAAGTTAAAAGCTTTCTAGAGAAATTAGACATTCTTTGTACCCGAAAAAATCCACTATCCAATAGGTATTTGTGAATCTAAGAGCAGAAATAGTTTCCAAATTAGACATGAATGTTCGTAAAATCTATATGAACAATTTTGTACTCATACAAACCCGTAAAATCTATATGAACAATTTTGTACTCATACAAACCCATGTACGAAATATGAACCCTTTGGAGATGACAAATCCAAATATTCTCGTCGTGAAGGATTACACAAATAAATTTTACAATCTTTTTTTGTGAAAAATAAATAAAAGCCTTTGGTTGAGCTCTTTTGATGAGTCGTCGTCACTTGTCTCACGATTTCATTATCGTCCGTTATAACATATTGTAGCTAGTCAGAAAATAAAAAAGCAGAACCCATATCTTTGTGATAGGTTTTGGCAAGATCTGAATCGTCAATTGTTGGACGATAAAGTTTGGATACATATCGGAAACGCAAAAAAAAATTAACAGTCGGTCGATATAAGATCTCGTACATGATATCAAAAGGTAAATCCTCTGCCTTCATCTTCATCTGCTTTGGTGCTTCCTCCAGAGCCGTTCTTGAAAGAAAAATTGAGTTAGGGTTTAAAATGATTATGGAGTTTAGTATAAAAAAAAGGAAATCACTCAAAAATGGTCAAAATTATTCCATAATAAAATAACATAAAATATAAATAAATAAAAAATTTAAAAACTAATTAATGAACAATATTTTGTCAATATTGAAAATCCATAAAACGACAAAGTATAAATAAATAATTTTTTTTTAAGGATTTTAAAAGTTTTTCAATAAACAATAATTTTGTAAATATTAAAAAAGTTATAAATATCACTTCACTAAATAATAAAATAATAAATTATTCCATTAAATGGTATAAAATATAAATAAATAAATAAGTTTTAAAAGTTTTTGATAAATATAAATATTTTAAAAAATATCATTCCACATAATAATTTTTGCCTTTAATTTAATAATTTCCCATAAATAATAATGTTAGATTATTTGAGCTTTTGGTCTCTTTAAAAATAATATTCCACAAAAAGTTAGATTTTTAATTTACATTATTAGTAGGGGTGGTAATGTTTGTCTGAACCGGCCCAAACCGACCCGACCCAATCTAATCCGGTCGATTTTGTCCGACCCGAACATATAACGGGTCGGGTACAGATATACGAATTATAACCCGTACGCTGGTCGGGTCGGATATGGATTTTTAATTTGTCAAACCCAGGCCCGCAAATATAAACTATATATAAAAAATAATAGTAAATTTGTAAAAAAAATTATAATATTTATTTATTAATTACTAAAAGAATTACATTTATATTTATATGTTTCCAAATAATATACCGTATTTGAGTAATTATCATTGTACTTTTAGATTTTAGAGTCAATAATATTTTTTTCCATAAACATAATCTCATAAATTAAAAAAAATATTTGTTCGGATCTTTTTTTATATATACTCTCAATCCTAATTTCTAACTTTTCAACTTCTCTGGATCTTATTCTATACATTGATTTGTTATTCTTTTAAATATCTAGTTTTTTTTAAATTTCTTATAATATTTTACTTAAAATGAGTTTTTTATATATATATATATGAAAATATAATCCTTAGGACTGCATAGTCTACACTTGATATATATTTATCAAATATTTTATTATTTTAATAAATTTAACTACAACTGCATAGTTTGCAATTGATAAATATTTTTATTTTAGTGCGATATAAATTTTATTATGTTAGTAATTGATATTTAGATTTTAGATACAAGAACTCTATAAGATTTAGTAATTTATATGAATTTGATATATACTTAAAGAATATAGTTTATTTTAAAAAATAGAAAGATAATGTCAAAACTGATGTTTGTGTCCGGTCGGACTGATGCGCAGACATTAACGAGGTGGGCTCGGGTTTGAAAATATTAAATCCGCTGCGGACCGGGTCAGGTTTGGGCTTGAGTAAAAAACAACGTGCGTAAGGCTTGAACCCAACCCGCTCCATTGACATCCCTAATTATTAGTTATATTAATATTATAAAAATCTTATAATTATAAAAATATATTATAAGATTGAATTTAATTTTTTTTTAAAAATTCAAACCAAATATATATATATATATATATAGTGTTCTTAAACCCATATAAAATATCTTTTAATGACAAAAAAATCTTTAATTATTAAAATAAAAATAAATAAATATTATAATAGGGCTCCCAATCTAAAAAATCAAATTGGTCAAATTTTATATTTAATATAGAACATTGATACCGCTTCTACCAGCGTTCAAGCTTGCGGTACAAGTAGGCTCTGACGGTACTAGTGTGCCGGCCAATAAACACTAGCAAGGCCAATGCAATAGTAGTACTGGCCGGCCAATGCAATAGTAGTACGGCCAATACTTGTTTATTATATATTTGAACTTGATTTTAGTTTAGTTTAATAAATAAATTTAAAAATTTAAGTTTGTAATTGGATTATCAATAAATTCGACCCTTAGATAATTTACTTATATATTGATTTATTTTGAATTAAAAGTGTAAGACAATTACAAATTATAGTAGGTTTTCAATAATAATTTAATGAAATTATTTATTTAATTCGTTATAAAATATATTTTTGGATATAAAAAACGGTAAATTGTATTAAATTAAATGGTTTTTCACAAGAGTTTCCTATGACATATTTCCAGCAGACAGTAGAACTGTGAAAAAAGACAACAAAACGGGAGCCACAATTGGTCAAATGAATTACATCAGGAGGTTAATTTTAGTTCCATGGAACCGGTATCGGAGGTCTGAGAGGATTCGGTGAGAAATACTTGAGCTTAGCGAGGGGGCATTGTTGTAGATTCGAGCGTTCATTTCCTTCATGATATGATAATGGCAAAGAAAGCTATTGGCCAAATATGAGAGGGGTTGCAATTCACCCAGCTGCATACAACCTCAATCCAGGTAGTCCAGTTAGAGGTGGGAGAAGGGATTAGCAGTTTTCTGCAGATGTTGTCCCAAATGGAGGAGGCAAAGGGGCAGGAGATAAGAATGTGGTCGAGAGTCTCCGGGGATATAGAGCAAATGACGCAGTCTGAGGGGGTGTCGAGGCCCCAGCTAATGAGTTTGTCTCGTGTGGATAGCCATCCAGGAGATGAAGGAGTGTCTAGGGATGGAGTACTTGTTCCATATGAGAAGTCCCCACAGAACCTTGGCTCTGGAAGGACGGATGGCAGAGTAGGTGCTGCTGATGGTAAAAAGGGGTTTGGATTTGTTGGAGGTAAAAAAAAAGATGTCTTCAGAGTTGTTGGGAGGAGGAAGGTTTGAAAGAGCGGTTCTGATTTTAGTTGATTGAAATTACAAATGTCTATTATGGGCTCTAGCATTATTGGGCCAACACCAGGAGCCGTTATAGTTTAGGTCGGAAGCCCGGGAGATATTTCTCAGGCGGCCAATGTTCACGATTCCACTTCCAAAGCAATTGATGAGAGAGGATGGGAATAACCAAGGGTCATGCCAGATGGAGGTGTTTGCTCCGTCTCTTACTTTGACTGAATAAAAATCTGTTGCTCGGGGCTTCAGCTTCAGGACTTTTCGCCAGCCCCAACTAGCGTTCGGCGGGATGGGAATGGTCCAGAAGTTTTTGTTATTTTATTTTTTCAATGATTGTACATCGGGTCCATATTGAGTTCTTATTTTTTGTTAATATGGACCAAAACAATTTGAGGACGGTCGCCTGATTCCAAATTTTTAGATTTGGAATCCCAAGGCTGCCGTCCTTTTCAGGCAAAGTGAGTTTATCCCAAGCTACCTTAGCCCCCCGTGATCTTTATTTCAGTTCCAGACAAGAGGAATCTTCTGAGGTGCTGCGAAAGTTCCCTTAGAAACCTAACCAGAATGATGAAGATGGAAGACTAGTAGACTTGTCTTTCGAAGAAGACGGAAGACTGATTTTATTATCTGAAGGCGGCTTGCATAGGATAGGTGCTTGGTAGTCCAAGAGTTAATCCGGTTGGTGATCTTTGAGAAGAGAGGACGATAGTTGTTGTATGTGAGTCTAGAGGTGATGAGAAGGACCCCTAAGTAGCGAACTGGGAGAGAGCCCTCGTTGAAACCCAGGATGTTGAGGATGGCACTTTTCGAGGCTGGCGAGGTTCCCGACAGAAAAAACTGACTTTTAGTCGGATTGAGGTCGAGACCGGAAAGCATGGCAAACTCCTTAAGCCCCTCCTGAATGAGCACGACTAAGTGGGTATTGGCCCGCCAGAAGATCATGAGGTCATCCGCGAAGCATAGATTGATGATTTTTAGCGAGTGACATTTCCAATGGAAGCCAAACCGGGGGTTCTGGCTCTTTTCTAAGAGGATACGAGAAAATACCCATATAATAATGACAAAGATGTATGGGAAGAGGGGCTCTCCTTACCGAGGACCTCTTTCTTCCAAAAAGAAACTAGAGGGGCTTTCATTAATAAAAACAACATATGAAGGGGTGGTGATGCAATGGGTAATCTAGCCATTCATTTTAATAAGGAAGTCCATAACGTTGAGAGCATCTAGGACGAGCTCCCAACGGACGTTGTCAAAAGCCTTCGTGAGGTCAATCTTAATGGCGCATCGAGGGCCTTTCCGGTTGGTATGGTACCCATGCATAAGTTCCTGGGTTAGGAGGATATTATCCGCAATGGAGCGGCCCGACACAAAAGCCGACTGGGTAGGGTCGATGAGGTAAGTAAGGGTGGGTTTGATTATGTTTGCCAGAATTTTTGAGATAATCTTATAGATGACATTACAACAAGTGATGAAACTGTAGTCGGCAGACGATGAGGGATTTTCAGTTTTAAGAATACGGGTGATGAGGGTTGTGTTCCAATCCGAGTTCATTTTACCTTGGTGGAAAACGTGCTTAATGGCAGCACACATGTCCGGGCCAACAATGGACCAACAGGATTTGAAGAACCCAACACTAAATTCGTCCGGCCCAGGGGCCTTGTCACTATCAATATCGAAGAGGGCAGCCTTGATTTCGTCATCCTGAAAAGGCTTAGTCATATTAGCTTTGTCGGTCGGGGAGACAATTTTATTAAAAAGGGTTCTAACTCTATTAATCCCCGGGTAACCATCCGGACTAGGAGAGAGCCTAGAAGGATTTTAAAGTGGGAGAGGTAGGTAGCCATGATTAATCTAGGGTTAGAACTGATCCTTCCATCATGGGTAGTGACCGATAAAATTTTATTGCGAACTCTGTAGGCTTTAATACTGTTGTGGAAAAACTTAGAGTTTTTGTCCCCCAACTTAAGCCAGGTCTCTCTAGATTTCTGCTTGAGAAAGTATTCCTCCGCACGAGTGAAGAGGATATAGTTATTAACCGCATCCCTCTCAAACCTTATCAAAGAGGGGTCCGTCGAGTTTGAAGCCAAGGTTTGCTGGGTAACGGCTAGAGTAGATTGTGCCTTTTCCACTCTGAAACTTATATCACTAAATTCTCTTATATTGACACAGTTAAGGACAGGGGCAAGCCGGTCCAGCTTAAAAAAACAGCTTGCATAGGGCTTTTGTGACAAGGGCTAGACCAACTATTGGAGACAATGTCTAGGAAGCTAGGGTGGATACACCACATGTTGAAGAACTTGAAAAGCTTGGGTTTATGGAGATGGGGGTGGTAAGGTGGAGGATAATCAGGGTATGGTCGGAGGTACGAGGAGGGTTAAGATGGGTAAAAGAGTTCGGGAAGGCGTTGTCTCAATGTTCGTTGATCGGGGTGCTGTCTATACGGGAGGAGATGGGGTTGTCAACTTGGTGGTTGAACCACGAAAATTGAAACCCCGAGGTACGAAGGTCATCCAGATTACAATCGCGACAACAATTGTTAAAGACTATAATTTTTCATATGAATATCATAACCCTTTTCTAGTAGTTGTCCCAAGCTAAAGATGTTGTTTTCATGCTAGGTACGTAATAAACATTTGAAATTATTTGGTGACTACCATATTTTGCACGAATAAGAAGAATGTTATTTTTTTCTTTCACCGATATTTTGCTATCATCTCCAAATGAGACATTTCCACTCACTGCTTCATTGATGTCTACGAACATGTTTCTTTTCCCACACATATGGTTGCTTGCACCGGTGTCAAAATACCAAGTGTTCTCTTGTCCTTCATTAGTGTTTTTGTATGTTAGTAGTAACATATATTTTTCCTCCGTCTTCTCCTCCTCATAGTTGGCCCACTCCTCAACTCCATTATTGGGGCCTCTGCATTCTCTGAAGCATAATGTCCAAACCTTTGACTTTTATAGCATTGATTTGAGATTTATCATACCTCATCTTCAGATTTCTTCTTCCACGACCTTGTGTTAAGCTTTCTCGTTTCTCATAGTTGTAGTTGAAATTATTGTTGTTGTAATTCCAGCCACGTCCAGGACCATGATAACCACCTTGTCTGCGGCCTCTACCTCTACCTTGGCCAGGTTGGTTTCTATCATCTTCTTGATTTGCATGCACGTCCTTGAGTTCTACTTTGAGGAGTTGCTCTGTGATTTTTTACTTCTTCTTGTGCTTTTCTTCATAGGCTTGTAATGGCCCTTGGAGTTCTTCAATCATCATTTTCTCCAATTCTTTAGTTCCTTCAATCGTTACGACGATATGCTCAAATTTTGGATCCAACGAACGGAGTATTTATCTATTACTCTCACATCTTCTAACTTCTCACCATTTCTTTTTAATTGATTAGAAACGGTTGCTACTCTTGAAAAATATTCTGAAATAGATTCGGACGCTTTCATATGTAATGATTCAAATTCACCTCTTAATGTTTGGAGACGTGCCTTTTTCACATTTTCGAATACCTTTTTCTCCTCTTGATACAAAATAATTAATAAATTCTAATATAAATAATTAAAATATGGAATATATTTCTAGATATTATAAAATATTATACAATTTTTAATTTTCATATATCACAACTTTCATAATTTATAATAATATATCATAAAATATATCTTTTATTTTTAAACAAATATACAATAAATAGTATAATAAAAAGATAAGGTCACTCAAATAAAAAATAAAAAATAATTGAGTGAAGGTTCTTTTTAATCATATTGAAATTCTATTAATTATTATGCGTTTTCAAAGAAAAACAATTATTAGTAAAATTATTTGGTAAGATAATATGTAATTATTATAAATTTTATTAATATTTTTTTTATTATAATAAATCTAAACATACCATACTATGTTTTCTCCACGAGCCTTCCCTTGTGGATTATTGCATCAGACAAATTGTGTGAGCAATATTAATGAATTTGTTGTGATTTTGATGAAAAAAATAAGAAAACACAGAGAATATCTATAAAACAATTAAAAATGTAAATGAAGAAAAAAAAAACAGATTTGGTTTTAAAAACAAATTAGAACAAATTAAATGAGATTAAAAGAGAGTAAAAATAAGATTAAAAGAGAGTAAAAATATGAGAACATAATAATTTTTAACACTATTAATGCTTCCTCTTCTAATCTTCTCTGGTCAATTATTACATCGCAAATCCGTTACTAATATTAATGATTTTTTTTTATGAACAAAAGAAAGATTTGGTTTTCAAAAAAAATTAAATAGAAGTAAAACAGATTAAAAGAAAGTAAAACAAAAAAGAAAACAACAACATAAAAAAAATCCAAAATAGAAACCAAATTACTTAAAAAATACCTTGCACGGGATAGAAGGTTAACTTTTTGTAAGAACTAAAATAAAAGTAGAACATATTAAAAGAAAATAAAACAAAAGAGAAACAGCAACATGAATACCAAAGAAATTCGAAACATAAACCATATTACTTAAAAGAATTACCTTGCAAAGGACATAAGGTTAGGTTTCTGTAAGAACTAAAGAGATGTAAAAGAGATGTAAAACGTAAACGTGGCAACGATAACAATATAAACACTTGTCAAGAACATAAATTGACACATTAAATCTGACTCATAAATTAAGTCAGATTACTATTTAGTCTATTAAATAGATAAGGTCGAGTAATACTTATGGACTGGTTTTTGCTTTCGGTTATATAAATGTTATGGGCTTATGGAAAAATGTTACGGGCTTATGGCTATTTTATATATGAGACTATATAAATAATGCGAAAACTTAAGGTATAAAATCAAAATATTATATAAATATATATGAGGGTAATAGCGTAAAACAAGGACTACTGTTCATAAGCACAATAAGCCCACAATAAACTCCTGTTTTACTTTAGTATATATATAAAATATGTTTTGATTTGAGATGAAATTTAATTTCGTCAAACATTAAAGCTAAACCTAAGTGTTCTGTTCATCTTTATCTAACAACCACTGAAATTTAATTTCGTCAAACATTAAAGCTAAACCTAAGTGTTCTGTTCATCTTTATCTAACAACCACGCCACAACGAAGCTACATAAGTTCTCACAAAGAGCAACAATATTCAAGCCTAGAAATCCATTGTCTAATTTATACACTTTTCGTGTCTTCTTCTTAGGTATGATTTTTTATTTATGTTCTTATTTCATTCTTAATTTCTATATCATCTCATTTCATATTCATTATTCATCAATTTTATTGTATTCACATTAGGTTAGACTAGAAAAATATCCCGCGCTTTGTTGCGGGTTAATCATACAGATCATTATATCAAGAAAACAAATCATTATATCAAGAAAACTAAAATGATAGTTATATAACTACCTATAAACATTCATTTTATAAAACTAAAAAACTAAAATGATAGTTATATAACTACTTATAAACATTCATTTTATAAAACTAAAAACAAAAGGTTACAAACATTTCTTTTACAATCTAAAACATAAGTAAACACAAAATTATTTTACAAACTATAACATAGGTAGTACAAAAAAAAGTTTTTTTACAAACATGCATAAACATGTGTGAACTAACTATTTTAGAAAGATAGTACAAAAAAGAGTTATTTTACAAACATACATAAACATGTGTGAACTAACGGGTTTAATTTTCTTATTGGGTTCGTTTTCCTTTAATGCTTCAAGTGGTCGCTTCTTCTTATCAATGGTGATCGCTCTTTCTCCTAGAGGTGGTAGTGATACATTCGGTGCGATGACAACGTCGTCCTCAAACATGTGCATAATAACGAAGTCATTTCTAACATTACCAAAACGGACTTTAAAAATATACGGGCGCCCTTCAAGAGAAGCTAAACTTGGTGGAAGATTTTTCGGATCATCATATCCATATTCATAAACTAATTTATGGCAAGAAAATCCTAAAAATTTATCAACCGCCTTAATAATAAACATTAAAGATGTCCGATCTGTATCATTTTCAACAATAAGTTCCATTTTGAACCTTCAAACGTAAAATGACTTATTTAGTTTCATTTTATAATCAATAGTTCCAAAATAACGATTTACAAACTTATGGCTAATAGTTCAAAAAAATGATTTAGAAACTTAAAGGGACCATCTATTATCCTAGGAAATAGAGATGCAAATATACTCTTAATGCACTTATACTAAGAATTCTTTATATTTTCCAAAGTAATTTATGGAAACATATTTAATATCATTTATCATCTAGTCTAAATTTTAATATATTAGTTTCAAATCTAGAAAATAAATTTTTAATATAGGTAAAGACCCTATTCCTAGTGACTAATAAGATTTTTTTGGCTAATGTATATTTTTATCCCTAAAGCTAGGGATGAATAAAGAATTTACTATTAGCTAAAGTCTATTTTTAGACTACAATTTATTATTAGCTAAAGTCTATTTTATCCATAAAATAATAAGTTTGAATCATTTTTTATTTCAAAATTTAAAAAAAAAAGTTAGAACATAATGAAATATAAATGTAAGATATAAAACTTACCAAGGATTGGGTGGTTTTGTTAATTCGTGTAAAGTTTAGATCAACAATAATGTTAAAGTTCGAATGGAATGATTAATTGTCACCTTATTTCGACATGGATCTAAAAGCTGAAGTTCAGCAATAGTTTTCCGGTTTATAAGTTTCATCTCGTCGCTTGTTAGGTGTACATTCTTAGATGCGGTAAGCACCTCAATTGGGAAGGTAGAAGATTCAAACCTACAACGTTTATTTCAAACTTATAACTATTAATACAAAACTATAATAAAACAATATAAATATTAACGAAAAAATATAAACTAAAAGAAAATAAAAGAACTTACACCAACTTATATGAATCAAGCTCAGGAATGTTTGGATTTAAAAAGCATAAAGTTGAACCTGTACTACTAAGACAGTGTTTCTCTGCAAAATTAAATAGGATTAGATAAAACATATCTAATTATAAATAATAATTAGATAATAAGACTAATTACAAATAATAATAATAAAACATTAAATTACTCATGTAATATTTTACTTTAAGACGGGTGAAAACAGCAAAGACCGGTTGTTCCATTTTTTCAAGGCCTTGTATATTGTCATCTCTTGCTATTTCACCCCATAGAGTTATTCTGATTTCTTCTTTTCTATATTAAGATAAAATTATAATCATTAATGTAAAAATTTAGTTCTGAAAAACAAACTTATTAAAAAACAAACCTTAAATTTTGAAGTATAAACTCCAACTTGCTCTTTACTCTTGAAATTTTTTCAAGAGGTCTATTCTCTAACAGTTGCACTGCAGATATTCGTCCCAAAATATCTACAGGGAAAAAAAAGTAGTTACATATAATAGAAAAAAACATAATACAAAGTTTTTCTGAAAATTCAATTAAAAAATAAAAGATTGGCTACCTGTTGGAAGAGAATAGTTTCCAATACGCTCGGCAAGAAAATTATAATCCACCAAATAGAATCGGTGGTTTGGTATATTTGGCCCTACATTTTTAATTTTTCTGATGGAAGTCTTCCGACTAAACTCAAGTTTTCCCTCATGAGGAACGACTTTAGAAAAATCTTTGTTCTCTTTGCTGTAAAACCCGCCGATTTCATAAACAATTCCAACCTCAAGTTGTGCAGAAAAGTAATCACAATCCCAAGATTTCATAGTTGTTTGGATAGCGTCTCCCTGTGATTGAAAAATAAATATATAGACTAAATTATTATAATAAAGCTGAATTTGATATTATTTAATATATAAGAAAATTGAAAAATATATATAAACCTCCTTACATCTGTGTCAACCAGGATGCAATCTAAACTTGTAACTTTGTCAGGATCATTAAAATCTTTTTTCTTCCAAATCCGGCAAATACGAACCCTGATCTTTTGATTCCTTTCATATAGTTGCAAATAACGAAGAGGCGTGATGTTCATAGCTGCAGAAAAAAAAAGAATGATTACTATATTCTACATATGATAAAAGTATAATAATTGGTATAAAACCAACTTTATAAAAAATATTATATAGAAAAGCAAATCCGAACAAAATTCACCTTCGAAAGCTGGTTGATAAGTTTTCTAAAAATGAACTCAGACTTGTTAAAAAAGAAGAGGCAAGTGTGAGAGAAAGAACTCGGAACTGTTAAAAGGAAAAAAAGATAAGAGAGGTAAATAATGTCTACCTTTCATATATGTACATACTCTATATATGTACACCGTGTCTAGAAAAATCCTTAGTGGAAAACAAATGTCATTACTTGAAGATGCATGACCTTAGTGGAAAACAAATGTCATTACTTGAAGATGCATGGTTCATATTTACATCTGTTTTTGACACCTGTGTAACACCTGCGAAAGAATTAGTAATTAATTAGCACTTACAAAAACACAATAAAATAAAGATCTTTTATAATATTATGTATCGACGTGAAGTAATTAAGTTAACTGTGATTAACTAATATTTCTAAGAGAGTCATCACAATATTTTAACAATAATATCTAAAATAATTAAACTATATAATATTGAAATCTTAACAAAACAATACCTGCATTGTTGGATACAATATATCCCGGTGGATGAGGCTCATTAGATAGATCGGAGAAGATTACTCGGGAGAGCAACTGGGAGTGCATGGCGTAGGCCGAAATGGATGATAAAAAAAGACTCATAGCCAGTCAAAATCTCATAGCTATAGGATGCTTTACCCGTAAACGTGGGAGTCGTCCTCCGAGGGAGTTTCCGAACTTTATTTCCTTCTCGCAGGTAAAGAGAATGGACATTGTGTTGTGGCTCAGTTTTGGATTTCTTCGGGCTTATAAGTTTATCTCCATGCAAGAGTCTCGTCCAACATTTTCTTTGCCTTTTCAGCATTCCAGTTTCAAGCTACAAATATCTCCGTAAACATGCCTCTGTGCAGAATTGTATACTACGTCCAGTCAGGACTTCTAGTTCAGCTCTAAGTTTACTCACCTGCATATATTACAAATTACTATATATCAACTTTTCCTTCGATTTGCAACTTTATACATTTGGATTAACTCTAAGCTTTATTTCAAAAGTCTACAGATGTGATCTAAAAGCCGTAAAACACTGGTCTACAATTGTAATGACATGATTCATTAAGCTAGAAGTTGAATCTAAAATCACTGACATGTTTTGGAGAAAACTCTTTAAAAAAAAATTTAAATCTTTCTTCTAATCTTGATTGTAAACCTTAAATTGTATATCAACAACAACAAAATCAATAGCAATAAAATTAATCTTTCAAGAACCTTTCTGCCAATCTTGATTATAGGTCCTAAATTGTATATCAAGAAAAAAAACAATGAACGATAAAATTGAACCTAATTTAAATGAAATTACAACAATAAAAAAAGATATGATACCTTATATTATTTTATTTTGAAGAAAAGAAGAAATAAATGCTATTTTTGGTATGGTTTAGTCTCAGTGGAAAAAAAAGATAAGAAAAATATCAAATTTGATTTTGAATATATAAAAAAAGATGAAATGAAGAAGACTTACCCAAAATATTGAAGTTTATGAGTAATGCCCCAAATATCTGAAAAAGCACCATAAAATGTTAAGACTATCATTTTTATATATAAAATATTATATACTGTAACCTAATTATTAAAGTATAATATTTATAATACCTATAAAATAGAATTTGTAAAATACAAATCACATTTATATATTATAAATATGTAGTTAGAAATTAATTATCTTTTAATTTGAATTTAAATGATTGGGTAATTTTATTATTTTTAATACTAAATCAATTATTAACTAATATTATTTTAAGTTTCTATTATTATTGATATATTAATTAAAATTTAGAGTCAAATATCTTTCAAAATATTAAAGCATAAATATAGTGGCAATAAAAGCTTCTGCTAATTTATAAAATTTAAGGTTTGACTAAAAATATTAAATTCAAAATTAAATGTTGAATGAAATGAATTTTTTATTTGAACTAAAATAATTAAATTAAAAATTAAATATCGAGAACAGATATGAAGTTTTTATTAATAATTCTTTATGCAAATATAAACCGAAAAAGGTAAAAAAATATAAAAATATATTTATAGATTACCAAATGTAGATCCAAAATTATCTAATTTATCCCGATTTAATCTTAGCTTTACTGCTTTCTTTTCTTTCCTCTTTTCTATGAAGCGTTTTTTACTATAATGTTTTCTTTTCTCTTTTATATAAAGAGTTTTGACAACAATCTTTTCTATGAAGCGTTTTTTACAATAATGTTTTCTTTTCTCTTTTATATGAAGAGTTTTTACAACAATCCATAAGATAGTGTATTGTTGAAGAAATAAAGAAATCAGAAAAGATCAAAAATAGAACTTTAAATCAAAAAATCAATATTGAATCTAAGAATTAAGGTAAGAAAAAAAAATTAAAGATCTGATATCTAGAAATGAAAATGAAAAATGGTTTTAAAATGTTAAAATTACTAAATTTCCAAACTACATAAATTATACATTTCTATATGGATAAGGAAAAGATAACATACTTTTTTTTTCGGAGGGAACCCGCAGCCGCTACTCAGAGTGCAATGAGTGCGCACAGGGTAAACCCTCAGTCTGACGCGATAGCCTGCAAACCAACGCCAGAAGGTAAACCACACAAGGTGACAGGCTCAGCCGAGAAAGCGTATGTAGAGGGACTCGAACTCATGACCTTTTGGTTATAAGAATGTCATACTCAACCAACTCGGCTACCGCCTTGAAGCAAAGATAACATACCTTATAATAAGAAAACAAATAAATAGATGTTATAGTCTACGCAAAACTGATCTAAAAGAGTAAATAGATTTCTATAAAAACAAACTGACCGTAATGGTTGAACTTGAAACAGAGGTGCAAGAAGAAGTCACTCTATACAGAAACAGGAACCGATTGAAATTTCACATGAACCGATTGAAGTTTCGATTTACAAAGAGAATTTGAAGATGTTTATAAAAAGTTTGAATGCAATAGAAGATAGAAAGAAGAAAAAGATTATTAAAATGGTGAAAAAGACACGTACACTTGTTAATAAAGAAAGAAACACGCGTTGGACAGAAAATGAAACAGCTAGTAGAAAAATTAGATTACACATTATTTAACTTTGTTATTTAACGGACTTTTAAATAGTTATAATTATGTAAATTTATAATTCATTAACAATATTTTAGTCACCTTCTTAAATGATTATGAATTATATACCTTAGTGAAAAAGATAAAAGATCATGGTTATCAATATATAATAATTTTCATTATTTATCACTATCTTTTATTTAATGTCTAATATTAAAGATAAAGTTGTAAAAGACCGATTCACTGTTCATAAACACAGTGATTTGGTCTTTTACTTTAGATTAGATATAAATTCTGTTTATTTATTGTATTTCAAATCCTTTATTGAAATTTACCATCAAACATGATAAGATTTTGAGTTCAATTTTGTAAAGATTTTTTTTTAGATTTACATCATTAATAATTAATCTTGAGCTCTAATAGTTTATTCGTCCGAGTCTGTTCGAAGTTTTGATTAGTTAAGTCTGTTTGAATTTATAATAACAGTTCTTAGGCTATGTTATTAAAGAATTTTGTATTCATTTCAAGATTTAAAAAACAAATTCATTTAACTAATACATATTTTTAATGTCATTTTAAGATTCTTCAAGTCCAATGAATAAGAATGAATCATTCAAATGTGATTTTGATGATGATGGTGCGATTGCATGAGGGATCGAGATAAAAGAACTTAGGATACAGATCCTAATTTCGGTGGCTAAGTTGATGGTCAGCCCCAACCCCTGCAAATACTGCTGATAATGCTGATGAAAATTCATATGCACCCTTTTAAAAAAGGCTAAAAAATATTTTATTTGGGAA
This sequence comes from Limnanthes douglasii subsp. nivea, assembly GCA_036936605.1. Classification (NCBI taxonomy): domain Eukaryota; kingdom Viridiplantae; phylum Streptophyta; class Magnoliopsida; order Brassicales; family Limnanthaceae; genus Limnanthes; species Limnanthes douglasii. The sequence goes on from JAUPFV010000001.1 coordinate 2,477,756, forward strand.
GAATTTCAAATCATAACGATAGTGTGTGGAGTGCAAAAGAGGATATGTGAGTGGTGTGAGACATTGTATTCTTACAATATAAAAACTGAAGGAACTTATAGTTGTTTGAAACACTTAAAAAATTGTGGACATTGAAAAAAATACGACAGGTACACATACATTGTTAGATAGTAGTTTATTCCAAAGGGATGGCACAACAAGTCTTAGTATTTGTAAATATGACCATGCCAATGTCAGAAAGGTTATTACTGAACAAGGTATATACCACAATATACCATGGGTATAAGAGGATCTATCGGCATCATGTCAAAGCTGATTGTATGGCATATTCTCGAAGCGAATAATAAAATAAAAAACTAATAGCAAAGGTGAGTAAAATAATGGTTACGACTGATTGTTGGTGGAGTCGGGAGTAGAAAACATGCTACTGTTACCGCCCAATTTATTGACTGTAAGTGGCAACTATATAATAGAGTATTGGTTTTTGTTCATGTACCACCCCCTCCCCTCATAATGGAGAAGTTCTTGTTCAAGAGTTAATTAAGGTGATGGATAACTAAAATATTAGGGATAGAGTTATTCCAATCTTTGTAGATAATGCTACTTCTAATGATGAGTGTCTTACCAGACTAAAATAGAATTTACTAGAAGAAAAAATCTGCCTTTGAAAAGTAAGTTATTCCATGTGAAGTGTTGTGCACATATATTGAATTTATTGGTGCAAGATGATCTAAAAGTTATTCAACCATATGTAGAAAACTTTAGGGGATGGCAAATATATACTTGCCTCTGAGGCAAGATGTGTTGAGTTTGATAAGATAGTGAAAGACACGGGGTTGAAAGAAAAACGGATGGTACTTGATGTGAAGACGAGGTGGAATTCCACGTGGTTGATGTTGTCCACCGTGTTATTTTATCAAGAGGTGTGACACATATATGCATAAGTCAATTATGTATTTATACAATTCTTGCCTAGTGATGAAGAGTGGAAGAGTGTGGAGGTTATTTGCAAATTTTTGGAGGTGTTTGAGTGTATCACTAAAATTATTAGCGGTAGAACTTACCCAACGATGAACCTTTTTCTTGCTGAACTTTATCAAGTTAAAGTTGTGTTGGATAAGTTCGAATATCGTGATGCAAATCCAGAACTAATGCTAGTGGTTAGCCAAATGAGGATCAAGTATAAAAATTATTGGTCGGAGTCAAATTTCTGGATTTCCATTGGTGGTATTCTTGATCCAAGGTAATATATCTCAAATCTTTATATAATTTTTACTTTACATAATATTTCCATTGACATGGCTGATCAATACTATTTAACTGTACTCAATTTGTACTTTTATTGAAAAATGCCAATAAGACAGGTCTTTTTTATCATGTTTGTGTTTATGGTTCTGAATTGAAGTGTATTTGATTCGTTTTAGTTTTTATCATATTTATTTATCTAAGTTAAGATAGGAAATAAGTGTATGTTGTTAATAAGTTTTGTTACCTTGTGATTTTATACAGATATATGATGAAGTTCATTAAGTTGGCATACCCATTCTTGTATCTTTTTCAAGATGAGGCTAAAGATAGAGAATAGTCGATGACAACCGACTTACACAATTTTTTTTCAATCTATCAAGAAGCACATCAAAAACTTGATGCTCATTTTTCCCAAACAACAAATGAACCTTATGTATCTACTTTATTTACATATCTCGACGAGACTCAAACTGATCTTCATTTCTGTTTAGATGAGAAGCCAGAGAAATTTGACCGCGAGGCAGAGTTTGATATAAGGACTTGGTGGAGGGCTAATGCTCCAAAATATCTTATTCTTAGCATCATGACTAAGGATATATTATCCATTCTCATTACAACAATTGCTTCAAAAACAACTTTTAGCGTCGAGAAGTGTGTGATTGATCCAAAACGCACCTCATTGAAACCCGAGATTGTGGAGATTCTTATGTATGGAGGTGATTGGGAAAAGGAGTTTCATGGAGTTAAAAAAGGACACGGTGAAGCATTATAAGAGTTTATTTTTGTTTTTAGTTTAATTGTTCGTCTGCTTTTTTTTCTATGTATTTAATTTATTTTGTAGCTTGCGAAAGAGGAGTTAGTTGAGATACAAATGTAATTTATATTTGGAGAGAGTGAGGGATCACCCAACTCAACTAAGGCTATTTGAATCATCCAATTCATGTATGCATACATTCTATGGTTTTGTAAGATTCATTACACTTTAAATATGCAGTTTTTGTAAGGTTCGACATTACACTTTAAGTATGGTGTTACTTTGGTTTAATTCGATGATAGATTATTGTTACTTTGCTTTAGTTTGATCACATGTTAATGTTTTATTATGCTGCAATTTTTGTAATATATGAAGTTTACGTTTAAGTTCAAGTTCAAGTGTTGTTTGATTTTAGTAAGCGTTTTGTGGTTTAACTGTTGTTTGTTTTTGTACAGTTTAAGTGTTTGGTTTTAGTTAGTGATTTATGGTTTGTTGTAACTAAAGGAATTCAAATTCTTAATGAAAATTCAATTATTAAATAAAGGATATGGATAGTATATGAAGTTTAGGTCTAAGTTCACGTCTAAGTTCAAGTGTTGTTTGACTTTAGCAAGGGTTTTGTGGTTTAAGTGTTGTTTGATTTTTGTTGGGGTTTGAAGTTTAAGTGTTGTTTGGTTTTCGTTAGTGATTTGTGATTTGTTGTAATTAGAGAGATTCAAATATGGAATGAAAATTTAGCTATGACATGAAGGAGATGAATAGTATATCCAGTTTAACTTTAAGTGTTGTTTGGTTAAAGTAATAGATTCGTGGTTTGTTGTATTTTGTTGCAGTATTTTGTCCCATGTTTTATTGATAGATGAGAACAACATTTATTTGAAATATTATTTTCTACTAAATATACAAGTGTCTTGTACCATGGTTTTGTGATTGTTCTTTTGCCAAATCTTCAAGAAATAAAATTCTCATTTGGAGGCGAAAGGTCTGGTGTCTACAAGAGATAAATGAGCGACGTAACTAGTAGCTTTGAACATGATTCAAGGCATGGTATCTATAAAAGATCAAGAGATGACGTTACTTGTGGATTTAAACATGATACATTGTTTGGGTCTGAATATTCTCATCCATTTGAAGAACAACGAATAATGATGTCAGTAACTAGACGAGTTACAGAGGACAACATCAACAACACAGGCATCATCGACCAACATCATAGGCATATCTCAGTCACTTTGTTAGACTCAGAGATCTTAGACTCTTCAATTTACTTTGGTCCGTTAACCAAACCTATCTTTTAGTGTGATAACGGTCAGTGGCGGATCCAGGAATCAAACTAAGAGGGGGCTAAACAAAAAATTTACAAAACTCATTCTACACGATTCTTTGGTGGTAAAATGGTTTCATTGTCATTTTAAAAAAATCTACTACTTTAAGGTATTTTTAATATATCTAAATATATGATTTATTATATATAAAATAATATTGCACAATAAATTTTAGTATTTCTTAATATATTATTTTAAAATATATTTTAAAAATAAAATATAACGAAATCAAATTTATTACATAAAAGATATTTTTAAAAATAGGTGAAATAAAATTAAAAATTTTATGTAATTTTTTTCTAAAATATATGAAAATAAAACCAATTTTTTTATATAAAAAATATATGGAAATAAAATCAAATTTTGTATTAAAACATAATTTATAATATAAATAAAAAATTTATTGAATTTGTTTAAAAAATATATCAATATATATTGTTTAACAAACATCTGCGTAAATATATTTAAAAATAAAATTATTTATTTTATAAATATAAATTATAATATATTGCTAATTAAAGATATTTTAAAAAATTTTATGGAATAAATAAAAATTGTTAACTAAAAAAAAAGTAAATGTACTCACTAAATATGTAAATTATTTATATATGTAAGTTTGAATTTGGGTTATAAATGTTATTTATTTATTTGAGGTCTTGTTCTCCCTTTTCTTCATCTTGTTTAATTTATTTAATTTATCTAATTAAAATCTTCATCTTTCTTTCATGTTTTTTTCTCTATTTGTTTTAAATTTATTTAATCAAAGTCTCTATTTGATAAAGAATAATCTATTAACTTTTAAATCAAATTAGTAATGTAGAAACATAGAGGAAGACAAATATAAAGAAAAAATCAATTTTATGTGAGAAAAATTAAACTAAATAAAATCCAAACAACTTATTGGAAAAAATAATTGAATAAAAAAATAAGTATACTTACAGAGTCAACGGAGTTTTATCTATGGTTAAATTGCAATGTAGATGCGTACTATATTTTCCAATTTATAAATATTTTAATTAAAAAATTGTCTTAAAAAACGTAATTATCTAAGATTTTAATTTAGAATTTTCCTTTAAAATAGCTATGATTTCATATTTTTAATTAAAAGTTTCATTAAAATAATCATTATTTTAAATTTTTAAATTAAAATTTTATTTAAAAATACGTAATATTTCCAAATAAACTATATAAATTAATCTATATTTTATTGTAAGCGGGGTCAGTGCTCCTCCTGATCCTATGTACATCCGACACTAAATTGACGGTCGTATAGCCTGTTCGACATGCTCACTCGAATGAAAAACAAATACATGTTGCTAAAGAAAAAGTTAGAGAGAAGTTTCTCTCTCTAGAAAGAAAACACTCTACCTTCTCTCTAGACACTTTTCCACCCGGCTCTCTCTCCTCCTCCTTTCTCACCCTAATTTTCTTTTTGATTTTATACTAAACACAACTGATTCTTCCAGATAATACATCTTCTCCAAGAATTAAGTAATAAAATACAGTCACAATCCCTGTATCAAAGCTTTTCTGGATGATTTATGCTTTTGGTGAATCAGACGGTCCCACGGTCGATTATCCACGTTTATTCATTTAGTTTATTCGATTTGCAAGGTTCTATTCACTGTTAGGTTCTATTCATTGTTCGTAGTGATTATAATACAGAAGTTCATTTGTGCTTTATCCTATTACGGATATTTGGTGGAACATTACTGTATAAATTAATTTGTACGATTTATACTTTGGTATACGACTTATACTTTTGTTCACTTCGCAAGATTTGAGATTATGTTCTTATTATAAACCGGAATGATTATTATCAAATTTTCTATTTAAATGGAGGACTCACTAGAAGATAATATTCAGAAGGTTCTAGTAAGAAGACGGAAAACATGCAAGGAAGAAATGATTCAAAAGTTTACGGTAAAAGTGTGATTCGGTCACTAATTTCTTCATTGGAGGATTTAGCAAAGGTTAATGTTTCGGAAGTTCCGGCTGATGAGAAGAAAACCGTACACAAGCGAAGACGAGATGCTTTAAATGTTTCCCGTAAGAGTGCGATTTGTGGTCTTGTTTCTTCTAATGCTTTAGTTCTGTTCGATCCATCGGTGACTCGGGAAATGCTGTTTGACGTTGATACTTGCGATGATGAACAAGAATTGAGTGACGAACAAGAGGAAACAAAGAAGGATCGACACATCTTTGTTGTTCGTGAAACCGATAAACTGCTACTTACGGCCTCCGATGAAAAGATTGCAGGTTCTGATGGCTTTGATTTTTCATTTCTGGAGACTATCGTTAATGGTGATTCACTGTTCAGGAAAGGAACAGAACCAGTTCCTGGAAAATTGTGGCAGAGAAAGAAGCAAAGGAAGAAGCCAATAATTCTGGTGTCTGAAAATCTGTTCCTGGAACCATCCTTAGCAACCGCAAGAGGTAGCCAAAACTGCAAACTTAACTTTTTCCGGCTATCAGAATTTTGTTATCGGCGTTCATGGAACGTCGTCGGCGCATTCAAGAGGGGTGCATAACAGTAGGGATCATTCATTGAAAGAGAAGACTGCATTCAAGTCGGGAGAACAAATCATTGACTCTCATAAAGACGGGCTGTTATTAGATACTTTTTCTGCTCCTGGTGAAGAATTCAAATTCAAATCTACTGCTACTAATGATACAGTGTTAAACGTGCGTGAAAATAAGATTAATACAGTCCAAGAAAATTTGAATAAGAAAAGAAACAGCTCCATGGACCTCACTGAATTTAAAATCAGAAGAAACCGTAATCTGCATGCAATTAATTCAGAAGGAAAGAAATTTGCATGCAAAAGCAATCAATTCTCATAAAAACAATAAGGATCTGATTGCATCTACAGAAGGTAGCGTGCACAAATTTACTTTAGGGGAATTTTGAATTTGAATCGAGAAGGCATTAATTCAGAGGGGTTTTCGAATTTGAATGGAAAAAACATTAACTCTGGGGACTTGACTGCAATGAAAATGAATAAAGACTTGACTGCAATTAAATTGGGTAACGTGAATGTTTTTACTTTAGAATACTTTTGAATAGAAATGTCATTATTTTTGGGGACTTGACTGTAATGAAAGATTGAGGAAAAGGTAACAGTTCAATAAATTTGAATTTAAATAAAGAAAATTTGAATTTGAATTCAAATGGAAATGATTTTAATTCTCATAAAGCGCATGAAGAAAGAAACGGTTCTATTCAAAAGAACGTGCCAGTAACTCCTATAATGTTCGTAAAGAATCAGACCTATTAAATGCATAAGGCAAAGGAGAAGACCGATTTACTGTTTTTCAAACAAGTAACGTAAAAAATAATAATATCAGTAAAGAAGGTAATTTTTCTGGAGAAGCAACATTTAATCAATTTCAAAACAGTAACGAAAATCGAAATAATAGACCAGCCGCATATAATGCTAGTAATGTAGGGCAGAGGGATCCATTATATAAGAATGCTCAGAATCCTTCCGCCATTCCTACAACACAGACTCCTTCTTCCGTCATTCTTACAACACAAAATCCTACTAAATCATTCTCCATCTTATTCCAAGGTTCTCGTTTAGCTTCAAAAGGCCTCAAGCTCCAATTTATCCTTCCTCCTTCAGATGATGGCGATATCATCCTTGATCCGGCAGATGAAGTACCGTTCATCGAAAGTTGGGGCCATTGTCTTATCGAATGCTTCACCGGTAAGTTCCCGGGGAAAATTGCTATTGATAATATTGTCAAAAGATGGGGTGTTAATTGCAAAACTCAGCCATATGGAAAAGAATGGACGGTTTTCAAATTCCTCACCGAATCAGATCTGCTCCATGTGCTAGCTAACGAGCCCTACATTACTTACGGTAAAATTCTCATGCTTAAAAGAATTGATAAAGATGTCATGGTGACAGATGGTTTGTTCACAACAATTCCAACATGGATAGTGTTAAATGATGTCCCTCTCAACATTTGGAGTGAAACAAGTTTAAGTAAGATTTCTTCAAAGATTGGTACAACACATCCACTTTCAAGTCCATTGCAACGTCACTCAAGAAATTTTTTATGTTACGTTTGTTTACCCTTTGTATACTGTACCACAAAGGAGAGTTCTTTGGGAGAACCTAACCACCATAGGGCCAACATTCGTTTACCTTGGATGATTACGGGAGATTATAACACCTACTGCGCTCCAGGAGACAGAATTGGGGCTGCCCCACTTCGAAATGGTGAGTTAATTAATTTAAATAATTTTCAGATATCTCACGGTCTTGTCGATGCTCCTTCCACAGGTCCTTTCTTTACTTGGAAAATGGTACTATTTGGGCCAAGCTTGATCGAGTCCTTATAAACTATGGGTGGAGTGATAAAGATCTCTTATGCAAAGCCGCGTTCTTTCCGATGGAACCCGTTTCCGATCATTGTCCATTTATTGTCTCGATTATTCGAGATTTTTAGCATGGTTGTCGGCCCTTCAAATTCTTCAACATGTGGCTTGATCATCCCAGATTTTCTAGCATTGTAGAAAGTTTATGAGGGCAGTCTATTGATGGTACGAAACAGTATATACTTGCGCAGAAGTTGAAATCCTTAAAGCATCCGTTAAGAGATTTGAATAAAGCTGAGTATGGTGGCATTCTAGAGCGTATAGCTAGTGCAAATTCAGCCTTTAAAGAGGCTATCTCCTCACTCATGGCTAATCCTGATAACGTTGCTTTGAAAGAAGAGGTACACAGATTACGGGCTCGTGCGAATTTCCTTCTTGACGCAGAAAAGAGCTTTCTTCAACAGCGTATGAGGACCACCCACCTAGTTGACGGCGACAGAGGTACGAAATACTTTCACAGCTTAATCAAACGAGATAATGCAAGAAAGAACATTTCCTACATCGTCCGAGATGATGGCACCTCTTTGGCTCATCTCGGCCAAGCTCCCCCTTTGATCTGACGGTCATGAGTCACGGATCCCTCGTCGAGGATCAACATTATGAGCAGATTCTCAAACCTGTTAGAGTCGATGAAATCCGCAATGGCCTCTTTGATATCGGGAATGACAAGGCTCCGGGACCGGACGACTACACCTCGGCTTTCTTAAAAAATAATTGGGAACTTGTGGGAACAAATTTGGTTGATTGTGTTCGTGAGTTCTTTGATACTGGTAGAATCCTCCGTGCAACAAAACACAACATCCTTGCCCTTATTCCGAAGAAAGACAACGATCATAAGGTGGGTGACTTTAGGCCAATTGGGCTCACAAATGTTACTTACAAAGTGATTACCAAAATTTTGGCTAACCGAATGGCCCCTTTACTTCCGACTCTCATTGAAAAAGGACAAGATGCTTTCGTGAGTGGTCGAAATCTTATTGATAATGTTTTCCTTTCCCAAGAGTTAGTTAGAGGTTCGAACCGTGCAAGAGTTTCTTCGCGATGCATGCTCATGGTGGATCTTCGCAAAGCATTTGACACAGTCTCATGGGACTTCCTCTCGGATATTCTCCATGGTATCAGATTTCCTCCGAAGTTTGTGGGCTGGATTCTTGCTTGTGTCACTACGACGTCCTTTTCGGTTTCTGTCAATGGTGAGCTTCATGGCTTCTTCCGTGGACAGCGGGGCTTAAGGCAAGGTGATCCAATGTCCCCTACTTTATTCATCATTTGCCTCGAATATTTGTCTCGTTTGTTAAAGAAGAAATCGAGCAAACCAGGTTTTAAATTCTATCCGGAATGCGCCCGCACTCACACTACCCATCTCGCTTTTGCTAAAGACTTGATGCTACTTTCAAAAGGAGATGAGACATCGGTTAACATCCTTATGGAATGCTTGAGCCATTTGGAAGATGTTTCGGGACTATCATTGAATCCTTCCAAATCCACAATATACCTAGCCGGGGCTAAAGGGATTGTTTATGATCGGATCATGGAAAGAGTCGGATTTGAAGTTGGCACTTACCCTGTACATTACTTGGGGATACCTCTCGCTCCTATGACCGTCTCAGTTACTGATTTTGCCCCTTTGACAGAGGTTATCTCGAGTTACATTAAAAGATGGGTACATATGAAACTTTCCTACGCGGGAAAACTTCAATCGATCACCTCCGTGCTTCAAGGGGTCAAATCCTTTTGGTTTCGCGCTTTTCCTTTACACTCGGCGGTGCTTAACACCATCCGCTCGCTCTGCCTCAAGTTCTTCTAGGGGGGTAGACCTGCTCGGATTGCTTGGGACAAAATCTGTAAACCCAATGATGAAGGAGGCATTGGCCTTATGGATATGAGAGTTTGGAATCGTGCCCTTCTTACCCGTTCGATTTGGTTATTATATTATGACTCAGAGTCGTTATGGATAAAATGGGTGCATGAGTATTATCTTCGAGGACAAACTATATGTGACTACCAAAGACGAGATATAGACGGTCATCTTATTCGGAAGCTTCTTGATATTAGAGACTCTTGGATACAGATATTTGGGGGTCGAGATAGTGTCATTCTGGGTCTTGAAAGCTGTACTTTGGGTGGAAAGCTAATTACTAGACGTGTCTACGAAGCCGTGAGAACAAAGGGTGAGGCATGCCCGAATCTATCAAAGATATGGAAGAGATTCATCCCACCTAAGTTTTCTTTCACCGTCTGGCTAGCCTTCAATCGTCGTTTTGCCACGAAAGACACTCTTCACTACATGGACTTGCCTAACATCAGCTGCCCATTTTGCAGGCACTCAGATGAGTCTAGTGCCCATCTTTTCTTTGCTTGCAGGTTCACTAAGGAAATCTGGAGTCGTAACCGATCATGGCTGGGGATTACTCGAGAAATAACGACGCTTGATAGTGCACACAAATGGATTAGGAAGGAGCATCGAGGAACATCCTACCGATCTCGCGTCATAAATCTTGCCTTCCAAGCCACTGTTTTCGAGATTTGGCGTGTCCGGAACCGCCTTGTGTTTGATGAAGAGACCGTGACTCAAGAACCATCGTCATCCGAATCACTCTCGTGACCTTGAATATTTTATTTAGATTATATCCGCATTATCGACTCACATGTTAGAGTCCTTTTTCATTGATACACTCAGTTTTTCGGATTTTCTATGTAATAGTCCATTAGTGCCGGCCTGGAAACTTGTACTCTTTTTCCTTAGACCGGGTTTTCACCCAAGGGGTGGTTAAAGTTTTTTAAGGAGGCAAGTGCTCTAGACATTTATCAAGGCACTCTTGGACATGTCTTTTTCTTTTAGGTACATTGTTACCCTTCATTGTATTCACTTGAGAGATCATATGACTCTCTAGACGATTGTAACTTTATTAATATATATATATATATACCCACATTTATCCAAAACAAATGGTGACTTATAACGCTAAGAGGACAACTACACCTATACACACACGTAATTCTACGAAAGACCAATTCAATAAATTGTTTTTTTATACATAACTCACTTAACAATTCAAATTGTTTACATTATATTATCTATATATAATTTAAATTTTAAATCTTAATTAATTTAAATACATACTCATTGCATTAAACTGTATACAAATTATATACAAGGAAATTTTGGTTACATACATTTACAATAATATTTGGAGTAATATCTAAGTAATATATAAAAATGAAGAAAAATGAAATGCGGACAAATAAAAATTAAGGCAAGGCTAAATAGAGACCCTATTTGGCTATAATGAGACCCTTTTATAATGAGACCCCATTTGGCTATAATGAGACCCCCAAAAAAGACCCATTTACCCTTGCTATAAAAGCTGTATTTCGAGCCAAAATCGTCTTTTCTCTCTTCTCTTCACCAAAACCTCTCAAAATCCGCCCAAAAAAATCAAGATTTCTCAAATCCGAACTTACAAAAACGTTAAGGTACGAATCCTTTACCTATTCATGTAATTTTTATACAATTTACTTAGGTATTTTTAGTGATATTTAGAGTTATAGGTTCTGCCTCAAAAGTCCGATTTTCATGTATATGTTGTTGTGTTTTTGAAAAAATAGTTGTAGATACATGTTAGTCGACTCATTATCAACATTTTGGTACCATTTTTTTTAAATTTGGTTGTTTTTTTTGGGTTTTGGAATGGATTCGAGATCTAGGGTTTGGGGCTGCTGGTTGTGCAAAATCATGAGCAACCAGTACGCAATTTTGCATGGTTCGCGAACAGCCAGTTCGTAACCCGTGTAGTGTCGCGTACTGGTTGTTCGCGATTTTGCACAACCAGCAGCCCCAAATTGCGAACTGGCTGTTCGCAATTTCATCAAAATTGAAAACTGTCTGTACGCAATTTCACCACATTTGGGCATGCTCAGTTCACGAATTTGGATTTTTTTCCAAATTTTCTTGTTTTTATTCCCAAAATTACTTGCCTATTGACAATGATTTTATTTCTTGTATTTCAGCATGCCTCGCACATAGCATACACCTCTTCGTCATTCAGGATCGGGCAGTGATAGCGAGCATAAGGAGGTTGTTTCACGGTCACGGTCTGTAAGGCGTAGGCCTAGTGCTTCCACTCCATCCCCTACTATATCCCATACGATTGGGACGCTGGATCGGCTTTTTCGGAAGGTGAATCTGCATGTGCCTGCTATTTACCCAGACTACACACAGCACGAGGCATACAGCATCTTTGCAGGAGAGGTAAGTAATGATTGGTTTAAAGTACGGCGTATGGTCTTTTATATTATGTCTAAGTTATTGATGTTTTATGTAGGCTCGTCGGCCGTCGCGGTGCTACTCGATGTAAGGTACCCATCGTGCATGGGATCTTACTAGGTAAAGCAGGGTCAGACGTCAGGTTATGATGTCTTGCTTCGGTCCCTTCACCGATGTCTTAGAGCGTTGGAGTACCAATGTACACCTGGTAGATTCTTTTCTTGAAAGGTGGCATTCGGAGACCAATAGCTTTCACTTCTGTTTTGGTAAGATGAGGGTGACGTTAGACGATGTCCACGTTATTACTGGTCTGCCGGTCACAGGTGATTATTTTGTGATTCAGTCATTTCCTAGTAATGGACAGCGTTTGGCATGGTATTCTAGGGAATTAGGTATACCCGAGGATGCACTTAGGACTGAGTTAGGGCGTAACGGGGGGTAGTGCTAGATCTGTTCGTTTACAGTTTTTACGTGAGTAGTACATGCAGCCCCATTTTATGGATGATACCATGTCTGATGGTACCGTAAAGTGTGTCATTAGGGGTTTTCTACTCCACATGCTGGGTTGTTGTATTCTAGTGAACAAGACGGGGAACAGTATATCGTTAGATTACTTCCAGTTCGTATAGCATTATTGGACATCCCGTAGATACAACTGGGGCCAGCATATACTAGCTCAGTTGTATCACCATCTAGGAAAGTCGTTCATGCACTCCACTTTAGGGATTGCAGGTTTTATCGTCATGTTGGAGACGTGGATATACGATCACTTCCCTCCCTTTTTGACTACGGTCAACACTATCTACGAGCCTTCTACGCTGACTATTTGCTGATACGTACCTTCACCGTATCGTGCGGATGATGAGACTCGTATCAACATCCGACAACTACTGGGTTCGTTGAAGGAGAACCATGTGAGTTACGATGATTTGTTACATTTGTTTCCATATCGTTATTTTATTATTACTTAAAGTTTTTTAAACATTATTAACTTACGGTGTAGGTTTGGTTCATGCCTTACCGCACGATACGTGATGATTTACCTTTCAAGGATGTGGCTTGGATTGACCACACACTGAAGGCGTTCGACATAGTTGAGGCGTACTATCCACTTCGGGTCGCTCGACAGCTTGGGCACATTCAGTATATACCACCGGCTTTGCGGGCTGTTTTACCAGCCGACAGGAGGAGGCGTGTCAACACGCGCTTTTTGTGGGATAAGACCACATGGAACGCCTGGCGGTCGCACATTGTTGACCCGAGGATTCGTGGTGACACATATGCTATAGGCGGACCTAGTACGACCTCTTTGTACGACGTATGGATACGTGACCACCTATGGTACACCCTGCTTGATCCTAGTATGGTTGGTCCATCTGGTTCACATGTTGCAGAGACCCCGAGTGCGATGTCATATTAGGCACGACTGTATGACATATGTGATCGTGTGATTGATGGATATTCGAGAGCGGACGAGATGAGTATGGAGGAGATGCGTCAGGAGATGCACCAGTGTTCGCTTTTAGCGCACCAGTACCGCATGAGTGATTGACTGGATTTGTATTATATGACTACTAGGACGATTGTTTGTTACTACCTTTTGTTTTACTTCAGTTGTTGCTTTCGTTGATTTGATTTTATTAGGAGGATTATTATATGTTTTGTTGTTTTTATGTTTTTATGTTTTTATGAATAACAACATCAAAGTGCACAAACTGCAACATAAACTTTCAAACATAAGCTGAAACACAAACTTAAATAATTTTAGAAACACAAACTCCAATAGAAACTCAAACTTAAACTGATTCAGAAACTCAAACATAAACTTAAACATAAACGGAATCAGAAACTCAAACATAAACTGAATCAAACACTCAAACATAAAATAAAACACAAGCTAAAACATAGTCTGAAACATGAACTTTAACATAAAGCCAAATCGGAGTTTATCTATCAGGCCAATTCCATTTCATCAACTTCGTTTCTTCTTTCGCATCCTGGTAGTCACGCATTTCCTCTAGCCGGATGTCAATAATGTTAGCGCGGACCGAATCCAGTTGGTCCTCTATTATAGAATCCGTGACTTGAAAGTTGAACTAGTTACACACAACACGACGTTCTAATTCGGTGAGGCCAGAAACTGGATGTTGACGGAATGTGACTATGACTGACCACCTAGCTTTCACCTCATCAACATGCCTTGAAATTCTAGGCGGCTGAACACCATCCCTTCCATATAGGAAGTACATCTTGCATAGCAATGCCTCACAGTATTTTTTACCCCATCTATCATGTTCGTGTTACCAACTTCAGCTGATGCCATCATCAGATATTGATCTTCCAACTCAGTCCATGAACACATTTTTTGCAATTGATATATTTTATATAATTTTTGCTTCGTCAAAAACGTTTTTTATACCATTTTTATGCTTAAGATAACGTAATCCAAGTAGACCTATCAATAAACGACACCTGTAAGATAAGGATAACGTAATCCAAGTTGACAAATGATTTTGCGACACCTAATATTTACAAAAGTACTTAAATGTTGCAGTGCAATAATAGGGGTCTCATTATAGCATAACTTCTGTTATTAGGTGTCTCGCTATAACGAGACACCTACATAAATTTCCGCAAAAAACACTCGCGTTTAAAAATTTCCCGCCCAAACAACCACGAGCCTATAAATAGACGCTAAGCACTCCTCAAACATAAACAATTTAACCAATAGAGTTTACCTCTCATGAAGAGTACCATTTGCTCGAGGCAGTGAAACTTGCCCTCCGAGAGTTGGGGGAAGATGGTAGCGATGCATTTTTCGAGCTAGTCTTGTGTAAGATGTACTACAAATACGGATGTTTAGGAACGAAAGGTTTTGTTGTGCGTAACCGTGTACAAATCAAGCAGAGGTACATTTTTTGCAAACCAATAGATCGTTTGTTGTTTCTACCATTTAAAATTAAGCAAGAAGCAGCCGCCGTCTGGAACATGACGGTGGTAGACTACATCACTAGGGATATGGTAGCGTATTTTCATAATAGGATTACTGAAAGGGAAGAAGGGATTGACTCTGACGACAACTTGGGATATGACTACGAAGATTGAGCATTATGTTATGTTTTTAATTGTTTGCATCTTGTAGGTTCTGTATTGTTTGTTTGTTTAAGTTAATGTTTGAACTTGTTGTAGTTTCCATTACCATGTTGTAGTTTTTATTTGCTACCCACAACAACTAATACGAAGAATCACAACTTAAATTAATAACAAGTAATACGAAAATCACAACTTCACACAACAACTAATTAGAAAAATCACAACTTAACTTAGCAACCGCTAAGAAAATCACAATTTCAAACAACAACTAATAAGATAAATCACAACTTGAAATAACAACCGCTAAAAAAATAACAACGTAAAATAACATCAGTGGAAGTGGAAGGCTTAGTCGTATCTAAGTTTGTATTCCACATCATCCACTCCACCCCTTGCAATAATCCTGTCCTCTAGAAATGCTACCATATCCCTCGCGATGCAGTCTATCAAGCTCAGGTTCCAGACGGAAGCTGCTTCTTGCTTAATTAATGATGGCAAGAAACACAAATGTTGTATTGGCTTGCAAAAAATGTATCTGCATTTGATCTGCTCACGAGTACGCACAACGATACCTCTTGTACCTAAATGGCCGTAGTTTATATACATCGTACATATGACACGCTCAAAAAACTGATAATTGGTATCTTTCCCCAGTATCTGGCGGGCAATCTTCACAGCTTGAAGCATATGGTAGTCTTCGTCCACCGTCAACTTCATATGTAAAGGTTAACGAGTTTTATATTTTTGTAAATGTTATATGTTTGCCAAGTGTCATATTTTTCTAGATTTTATGTCCTATTTTATAGGAGGCGAGTCAATTTTGGTGGGCGTTTAATATTTGGATAGGGTCTCATTATAGCGATATTCATACCCTTTCGAATGCAGGGTTGTCCTTAGCTATAATGAGACCCTGCTTTAAACCACGTGGGTTGTAATAATGATCATGGATATGTGTGTATTTTTGTATATATTATGTGTCACAACATTAGTCGCCTATTCAGATTACGTTATCCTTACATGTCTAACCACTTTAAGCTACTTTTAAGCAGTTTTTTTTACTATTTTTGAGTTTTTTTTTCCGCACAAATTTCGAATCATTCGAGTCAAAATGACTAATGTATAATGTTGGTAAAAAAGAGAGTTTTGGACTCAAGAACTAAATAAACATGAAAATGTCAAAATTGTGACCACTTTAAGCTACTCTGGAGTAGTTTATTTGACATTTTTTTAGTTTTTTTTAATCTTTTTATTTTCGCACAAATTTCGAATCATTCGAGTCAAAATGACTAATGTATAATGTTGGTAAAAAAATGAGTTTTGGAGTCAAGAACTAAATAAACAACCTGTTCGCGATTTTGCAAATATTTACATGCAAATTTGCGAATCCTGGGTTCGCAGTTCATCTGATATGTAGCGCTACCAGCGCTATATTCGTATGGAAACTAAAAAAACGAAAATCACCTCATCTTAGGTTTGCAAATGGTCCGTCAACGGCTCCTCCTCCTCCGACGCAAAATCATCAATATTGCAGCCGAAACCTTCACTCCAATCACTCAAATCTATGGTTTTTTGAGGTTTTTAAGATTTTTAGAGAGAGAAAGCTTAAGGGAGAAGTAAAAAAAAAATGTTTTTTTCTTACAAAGTTGGTCTTATAAATGAAGGGTAAAATGGACATTTCACAATGAAAAAAAAATCTGATTTTGGGGTCTTATTATAGCCAAATGGGACCCTATTTAGCCTAGCCCTAAAAATTATTTTGTAAAAATATTAATGAATTAATCTTTTATATAATTTTTGTAATTTTTTTTGTACAGACCGAATCATACCAAACCAGACTAGTATCAGATCAAACCGAATCGGGATCGGACCAAACTAAAAATAAACCAAAATGAATCGAACCAAAAGTAAACCGAACCAAAATATTTTTACCGCAGAAACGAAGTTGATAGGCTTAGCTGTACGGTCCAGTTCTACCGAAACCGGACGAATACAACCTAGGTACTACTATAATCTATAAAGAAATATATGTTTCAAGATTTTTTATTTGTTAAGTTTTGGTTAATTTATTCAATATATTACTTATATTTAAAAAAAATAGTTATCAACAATAGCATATTACACACTATGGAATAATAATGGCCCAAAAGGCCCAATTAAAATGTATAGTTATGATGGCCCAGAAGGCCCAATCGAAATGTATCGTTGTTTTAGTTCTCGTTTCGAACTAACCCTTCCCTTCCCCTCAAAACTTTCAACTCACTAGGGTTTAACTAACCATCTCTCACTCTCTCTTTTTCCGCTAGCCATGGAAGAAGAGAACCAAAACTCAACGCCGATTCCATCTCCGATCTCTACCACATGCTGGAGCAACGTCGTAAAGAGCTCTCCAGCTCCGAAACCGCAAAGCCAGAGCCAATCGACGTCGCTAATGAGCCAATTGGCGCCGGGATGCAACTCCACGAAGGGTATATCTGTGGCGGTGGTGGATGCGAACGCTGTTATCCAAGGCGGACAGAGTCTCTCCAACTTCGCCGATAAGTTCGTGACTGTACCTGAAGTCCTTGCAGAAATTCGTGATCCCGTTTCTCGCTTCCGACTAACCATTCTACCGTTCTCGATTGAAGCCATGGAACCATCGCCTGAATCTCTCACCAAAGGTATATCGATATGTATATGTTATTGCGCAATGTCGTATATGTGCTCTCTTAGTTTGTGATTGAATTGATTGAAAAGTGTATACCTATCAGTATAACTTAGGTCTCCATTTTTTAGTCAGTAAGAAATCCATAGAAACGTTTTTGCTTAAGCTGTGTTGTTATTCTTCTGATAGGATTGATATATTTCAGAATTCAATCATAGGTTAGACAGTATACATCATGATCAATAGGAAGGGTGTGTAGAATCTTGGTACATGGTTAAGTTTTATTTTTATTTTGTATTGATCAAGTTATCTATTAGCTTCAGCGCTAATGATTTTTGGTTACACCTTGCAGTTGTTAAATTTGCACGAGCTACTGGTGACTTGCAAACTCTGTCGGATGTTGATCTTAAACTTATTGCGCTGACTTACACCCTAGAAGGTAAGATCCATGGAATGCAACATCTTAGGGATGCTCCTCCACCTATCCATACAGTTAACGTGAAGAGGTTACCTGAGAAGGAATTAGCTGGTTGGGGTTCCAATGTTCCGAATCTTGAAGAATGGGAAGCATTGGAAAACTTAACAGAAGATAAAGACAATTCCAATTCAAAAATCCTGCCTTTGCAACGCTTAGACTTGAACATCGACGTTTCTGATACCCTTTCTGTAGATGGTTCAGTTGAAACTAAAGGTGATAGCTTTTCTGAGAAACAAGATAGTAACGGGGATCAGCAGAGACGTAGGAGATATATGCCCAAGAAAAAGGAGGTCAAGCTTGAAGGTAAGACAGTTGTGAATGGAGTTGATGCATCTCAGGGACAACATGATGATGATGCTGGTGATTGGATGCCTGCTGTGAGCAGAAGTACACACAGGAGATTTCTCAGAAGAAAGGCTAGGCGTGAGCATTTTGATGCCTTAGCTGAAATTGAGAATCAGCAAGATCAGGAGATGGATGTCGATAGCCACGTGGAGGAGAACAATGGTCATGAACAAGAAACTAATGGTATATCTGAAGAACATGAGACGGATGATGTGAATACTGTTGATGAAGATGTTTCATCCATCCTAAAACAGATGAGGCTGGAAGAAGATGTGTTGCCAGACCTCGAAGCAAATGATGATGATGTTGACGTTGATGTTGAAGCAGATAAACTAGATGTGACTAGTCAGAACGCTATGGAAAGCAAAA
Organism: Limnanthes douglasii subsp. nivea; assembly: GCA_036936605.1. Classification (NCBI taxonomy): domain Eukaryota; kingdom Viridiplantae; phylum Streptophyta; class Magnoliopsida; order Brassicales; family Limnanthaceae; genus Limnanthes; species Limnanthes douglasii. Next base: position 2,496,663 of record JAUPFV010000001.1, read on the forward strand.
ATGGCGATGCATCTTATGTAGATGATGCTAGTAGTGAACAGAGTTGGATGCTTAGATCTCTATCCGAGTCTAGTGTAGCATGTATAACCGGTGACTTTGCCATGCAAAATGTTATTCTCCAGATGGGCTTAAGGCTGCTGGCACCTGGAGGAATGCAGATCCATCAGCTTAATAGGTACGGACTTAATTTTGTTCACTAAGAATTTCAAACTGGTTGAATACTTATCATTGGTGTCTTTGTGCATACAGATGGATATTGAAATGCCATGCCTGTTACACCGTGACTGCTGAAATTGGAAGAATCTTTTGTCCGAAATGTGGCAATGGTGGTACTTTAAGAAAGGTTGCTGTAACAGTTGGTGAAAATGGCATTGTTGTGGCAGATCGTCGACCAAGGATTAGGATACGGGGAACAAGGGTTGGTTATTCTATCTTAATATCTAACAGACAATTTGTGTGCTCTTATGGAGTATCTATATTGGTTTGTGTTTTAAAAGTTGCTCATGTTTATATCTATATTGCATGGCATTGGCTTGTTTTTCAGTTCTCAATACCTTTACCCCAAGGTGGAAGAGAGGCGATTACTAAGAACCCGGTTTTACGAGAAGATCAGCTTCCACAAAAACTTCTTCATCCCAAGACAAAGAAGAAAGTATACAAAGAGGTATGTATTATATCTATATCGTGCGTTAATCGCGAATAGAATGGTGTTTGAAATAAATCTTGTTATAACGTAAATTTGTTTTTGCAGGGAGATGAATTCTTTCCCGTGGATCATATCTTTACCCACCATACTGATAAGAAAGCTCCTCTCGCTCCTCCAGTAAGGAAGGCATTGCAAGTATTCAGCGGAAAAAGGAATCCCAACGACAACCATAATTCTCGTGCTAAGCATTGATAGCAGCAGTTGTTACTCAGAATCCAATGGAGTCCTAAATGTTTTGCCTTTTATTCTCAGTTTACATTGCAGTTCTATATTTATCTCTTTTTTAACATAAAAAAGAGATTATGATTTTATTATCTTGTAATTTTCTTATATTATTTAAATGATGTAGGAGTTTTCTCTAGTATTTTACCATTATAACAAAAATAATTATCTTAAAATTATCCATTTTCATAACTGAAGTAGGCTATGCTAAACACAAACAACATAAATATTTAATGTCTTTTAGAACTACAATCTTACCATTAAAATGTTATGGGTACCAGAAACTATGATACCACATAACCATACACTAGCTACATATATGTTCCGCTCAACACTCGCCATTTACAAAGACTTGAAAACTAATCAAATCGAGAACTCGAAAAATATACTAGAAAATATATTAATTATGATTTACATGTTCTGTTAGCCTCTTGTATTCCGTCATCACGAAGCGAGTGCAAGCTCAGCCCAAGCCAACGAAGACGCACTGAGCTCAGCAGCTATCGACAAATCAATTCTCGTCTCCAACATGCTGCATAGCTCCCGCACCGAAGCTCTCTTGGCCGTGTCTTGATTCAGACACATGTTCACTACTTCACATACAACTTTGAGATCCTCGAATTTAAAATGCTTCAACTCCGGATCAACCACGTACGGTAGCACATCGGGAAATTCCAGAAACTCCTTTGCCTGCACTTAAAACAATTCTCGACGCTTCATCGATTTTCGTGGAAAAACAAAAACAACTAGGTAGTTTGAAGTTTCTTACCCAGTCTACTAAGCTTCCTTTGTCTTTGCAAAAGGGCGGCCGCCCGCTGATGATCTCAAGTAAAAGAACACCAAATGCGTAAAGATTTCCTTGCATATCAAGATGACGGTCCGCCAAAACATTCGGGAGTACGCATATGGGACCTTCGGTGCTAATCGGTCCAGAGTTTCTTTCTGATCTCGCAATAATCGTCTTCCAGCTCTCAAAATCAACCAGCTGCAACGACAACGACGCATATTGGCTATTAACTAAGTAAAGTTTTGATTTTTCTAACATAATTTATGCTCGTCCGTGATTCGGATTGAACAGCGCTTAATATATACCTTAGGCGAAAAATCATCAGTAAGATACACAGCACTGGAATTCAACTCCGATAATGTAAATGGAGGATCGAGCTCCGTATGTAGATACTTGAGTCCACGAGCAATGCCAATAACAATTTTCATACGTCTTATCCACGATAACTGAGTTTCTTCTCCATCTGCAACCGGGGGTTATCATATATCATATGCATTTATAAACTAATAAGTCGACACCGTACGTCGAAAGTAAAAGCAAAAAAATAAGTTGAATTACAATGGAGGTGCTCGTAAAGGGTTCCGTTAGACGTATATTCAAAAATCAGCATTCGTGTAAAAGGAGATCTTTCTCGGCAGTAACCCAATAACTTTCCCGTATTATCGTGATCTAATCTCGCTAAATCCGCAACCTGAACAACAATGCAGCGTAGAACATTTAGAATTCAATCATCAGAACGTTTACTTTTGCGATGATAGCGAAGAATTACCTCTCTTTGGAAATAAACCTCGAGATAGCCGGTCCAATTATCCTCCTTAATACCAAGGGATATAACAGCGATTTCTTGACCACCTTTCATGATCCCTTTATAGACCTGACTTTCGGATGATGACCCGATAATGTTGCTGAAATCTTCACACGCCACTTCAAGGTCTTGTCTGCTGAATCTTTTGACATCTTTCAACAATTCGGTATCTAAATTGTGCAAAATAGAAAGCGTGTGAATATTGGTGTTTTCTGCATTGGACGTAAACGTCGCCAAGAAAGAAGCCTGACCTATATATATTGCGACGTGGTCCTTCTGACTTGCCGATTTCTTCCACGGCATTATGATAGAAGATTTGCTACTATATCTGTGGATTACAGAGAGAAGTGCGGCTACAACGATAAAACCAACCATGGTCCCAGTAACTACCTCCAAAATAAAAACCCATGCAGGTTTTGAACGTTGCTTATTGCCGGCCAGGGTTTCGATAGCCGGTTGCTTATAACTAGAACTTTGATGGTTCTTTGCCGGTGGACGGCCGCCTATGCATAAGTGGTTATTACATCAGATAAAAATTCAAACTAACGCTTACTCGGAAAAAGTATATGGCATTGTAGTATAAATCATCCACAAACTCGGAAACAGTAAACTCAGGGCGTACCACATTGTGCTGTAGATCGCTGTTTAGTGTTTTTGTTCTGAAAGCAGTTTCCTTGAAAGCTCGTGCTACAGTTCCGAAAGATCAAGGCTACATAGATAAGTTTCTCCATCGAAAATTGTACTCATGTCGAAAATAGAGCACAAAAGAATACCTCGGTAGATACTCCAAGCACTTGGGTATGGCCCCAACGAAGAAGTTGTAAGAGAAATCCGCCACTTTCAACTGAGACGACTTGCACAACGCATTTACACTTGCACTCGAGGTATATCTTGGAGTACAAATAAAAAATTATAAAAAAAAAAAGAGCAGTCAAATGTACATTCCTGTTGTGCAATCATGAATATACCTGAAACTCCGAGTTTACATTTTAAATACGTTTGACGAATTAATCTATGATCTCGAAATGTATCACCCACTTACATTTCATGGGAGGTATCCGACAAGTCCGAATTAAGAACAGGAAAAGCTCCTTGAAGCCTATTTCTATCGAGACGGAGTTCCCTGAGGTTCTTCATATTGCCAAACTCAGGAGGCAGCGTCCCTGTCAACCCATTAGACTGAAGGTTTCTGCAACATCGACACAAACACCAACACCAACACCAACACTACTAATCAAAACCAATACAACATAACGAAATAAAAACCGACATACAAATATCAATCTTTACATTATTACAGCATTCGACAGATTTCCAATCTCAGAAGGTATCGGTCCGGTGAGCTGATTATGCCCTAAATCCAACACGCGTAAGTTCTGCAACATGCCTAGCTCCTTCGGGATGACCCCGATCAGGTAGTTTCCTCGCAGAATTCTGCGAGAAAGTCAGCTACATATATATTATATCCAACCAAGTACTAAAATTTAAAGAATTTTCCGAAAATTTAGACTGTTACAGTTCTTGTAATTGAGTGATTTGACCCAACTCTGGTGCTAGAAACCCTTTCAGTGATACTCCAGATATATTTCTGCAAAAAAAGTTTAGATTTTTATTCCATAAACCAAATCTTCTTAAAACTAAACATGAATTCAACAATTTAACAACCAAATCAATCTCACATTTTTGTAACTTGATCCATATTTGAATCGCAAGAAACACCACTCCAAGCACAAGGATCTGTATCTAGTGCATTCCAATTGGACATCACCATTGAAGGATCTTCAAAAATAGCTTCTTTAAATCTAGTGAGAGCTCCAACTAACCAAATTCAATAACTTTCATCAGTAAATTCAACAAGACTCATCATTTACTCAAAACCCATCTCTATAACCACTAAAAGAAACACATCCCAACATTTTCTCGGCAACCAAACAAGAAAATCACACAATCAAGATCTGAAAAAAGAAAAAAAACATACCTTCATCTGATGCAAAAGAATCACCAGTGACATAAAGAACCCCCAGAACAAGAAAAAGAAACAAGATTTTCATTTTTCTCAGCAAGAATCAGTAGATTTTCTAGAAAAAAAGAAAAAAAAAACTCATAAAACCCAGGACAAAAACTGAGATTCTGCTCTAAATTTTGCAGGTACTATGATACTGTTTGAAATAGGATTTGGTTTATAAATGAAATAGAAAGCAAAGACATAAAAGGTAGTAAGATAGAGTAAGAAACAGGAGCTAGAGTAACTAAAAGAACAAGATTGATACAAGAAATGAGCCAAAGATGTGTTTTTTAATTTTTTAGGTAGAAGTAAAATGTGAAGTTAGTAGATTGGTAGAGAGGAGTAGTAGCTTTGATTCAAAGACAAGTTTTTTTTTTCTTTAAAAAAATTTGATGTAAAAAAGAAAAAAGATAAGTTCTTTGTTATTAAACTGTTTTTGGATCTCAAAAGCAATTGATATAAGAAAATTAAAGTATTTTATTTACTTGGTTTTATTAGTTTTCTTTTCTTTATAATTAAAAAAGTAGTATTTATGTTAAAATATATATAAAAAAAGGTTTTTTAAATACTGGGTTTAACTTTTAGAAAGGTAATTATGTTAATGTTACTTAAAAATTAATAATCCAATCTAGTCTTGATTTAGAGAAAAAGAATATTAATTTTGATATTAAGGGAGAGAAAGAAGGAAAGTGCTAACTAACCTTCTAAATTTTAGTATATAAGTTTTGAAAATGTCAATAGTCTACACAAAGACAAATACAAATGCATTTTAACATGTGATGTAAGGAAAAAATGAATAGGCTTTTATAAATAGTAGTATTGTTGAAAAAAAGATGTTTTCAACACCAGTTTTGCATATAATATTAGGTGTAATTTGAAATAAAACTAAAGCTTAAGATATAAATTTTAATTTAACTTTGGATTTATATGTTTTTTTTATTGAGTAGTATTACATTAAGTTTTATTGAACTTATTTTCTCTATAATTTATTTTTAAATGGTAAAATTTAAAATAGCTCTAGTTAATCTCATTAATTATGGTCGGAAGATATTAGATGGTCGGAAGATATTAGATTTTTTTAGAAAACCACGAAACAACAACGAAGGTAAGTTTTTAGATTCGGTTTCTGAAATTCATATTTTTTTGTGAGAAATGCGATGAATTTTCAATAGTTAATGGACTAAATCTGAACTTTTTTTTAGTCGATGACTACATGTCACCAAAATAGATAGTTAAGAGGCTGATTCATGTTTAAGGCACAAATAAAAATAAATAATTAAATAAGATATAACTAATGGCATACCCCGAAGAATGCCATTAAAAGCCGAGGAAGATAGTAAACGAAAAAATTGACCAAAATTTGGTCAAACAAGTACGAGCAAGGCAAAAGTGTAAGACGAAATGATCGACCAAAGCTTGACCAAACGATTATAAAAATGCAAATGAGGATACTAAGACTGATATGATCAGAGAGACTAGACATCACCAAGGTAGAACTCTACAGCAATCGAGAAGGGGAAAGATGACTGCTTCAAACAAACACAAAATAAAATTAAGTTAGAAAATTAAGAGGTTGGATATGCCAGAAAACTTTGGTGCCAAGGAATTTGAACCTGACGTAGTAAGAAATTGCAGAGGCGAGGTCATAGATGATCTAAAAATTCTAACATTCCTCTCACACGAGACGTGATACACAACTGCGCCAAAACAGGCACGCCAATGGTGTCAAAATCTAGATGGAGGCCAGTTGGGCGCCTTTTGGATCCAAGAGACCCAATTGTTAATGTGACTTAGAGAAAAACCAAGCTTAGAGCTTGTAAATTTCCAGATGCTCTGATGTAACTATAGGCATAGAGGATATGATTAATAGTTAATGAGGCGAAATTGCATAAGATACAATTTGGAGGGTGTTTAAACCTCAACTCAAAAACTTATCTCAGGTAGAAATTTTGTCATAGATAGCAAGCCAAATGATGAAGGAATGAAGAGTAAAATGTCAAATTTATGCCAAACAAGTCATGCCCACCCGACGTGATGGGTGGACACATAAATGGCGTTGTAAGAAAAACAATATGCTTTTATAAAATAATATAGTTGAAAACCAGATTTTTTCTGCACCACTTTTGCTATAATATCAGGTGTACTTTGTAATAAAACTTTAAGTTAAGTTTCGTGCAATAATTTTTTATAATTTTTTCATCCAAAATTTAAAATAAAATAAAATATGTTTTTATAATATTACTCTTAATTTAACTTTAAATTTATGTTTTGATGTTATTGATTTAAATTTTCTCAATAACTCACTTGAACATGCATGCCTTGAGATACAAAACTTTAATTCACATTATTTTCCAAACCATTAACATTTAGAAATGTAAATTTGAAGAAATCAAATCAACCAAAAAAAAAAGACACAAATTGTAAATCTGAAGAAATCATCTATGTTTTTTTCTCTAATTCACATATTCAAATTTATCGATTCGTAAAAATATTGGATAATAAGAAAACGAACCCTCGATTTTGTCAATTTATCTAAACCCCATTACGAAAAAACCCATTGTTAGAGTGTGTTAGAGTTTGGAAGCAATTTTAAGAGTAAGTGTATACACGAGAGAGAAAAAAAGACGAGTCTCATGTAAATGACTTAAGAATCTAAGTTTAAATAAGGGTACAATTAAAATTTCCTTGAAGAAGGAACTCACAAAGCCAAAAATATAACTATAATATTGAAGAAATAAAAAAATCCAATGAGGAAATAACGTTTCCTTATAAATTTTAGTCTAACTTTGGATTTAAATGTTGTTTTTATTTTTCTTTTATATTATTCTGTAGTAGATCAATATATTTTATTGTTTTTTTATTTTATTTTATTTTTAAATTGTAAAATTTGAAATATTCATAGCTAATCTAACTAATCATATTGTGTCCTCCAACCTAAAATAATAAAAAACCTTGAAAACCCTAAATATTAAACATAATTTACATTTTTCTAAACTACTTGTTATAATATATTTACATCCCTTTCAAGTTCAAAAATATAGATTTTAGCTGCGAGATGTCAGATTTTTCAAAAAACCACGAAATAACAACGAAAATAAGTTTTAAAACTCAATTTCTGAAATTCATGTTTTTACGCGAGAAACGCGATGAACCTTCATAATCTCTCACCTAGGGTGCGATGATAACATAAAATTTTGCACCCAACGTGTGAATAAACATCGAAAAATCACTATGGTTTTGTGATTTTGCAAAAGATCACTGCTATCTGGATTTAAAACTTTGTGTTATAATATCTCATGAAGTGCAAAAATACCCACAACTTACTTGTTATAATATTGTGTTCTAATTTGGGATGACGATTGGGTGTTGTAGGTTGATTACCAATTACACACATGTTTACCACCCACAAATTTTACACTAATACTGGACTGGACGTATGAATTATAGACAAAAGGTGAAAGATATGGTTCATCATCATTACCCTCTAAAATAAAGTTAAGTGTGGCAAAACTTCGAGACTATATTGTACATACGAGAGGTACAATATTTTAAAACCAAAGACTAGTGCGGATTGTGTGGAAAAAAAATTGTAAATAAAAAAATACAATTGTTCATTCCAGTTGAGAGGTTTTCCAGTTGATGGACTATGTGGTTATTGATGATTGGAGATTGACTATTGTAAATAGAAAACACAACCACACACTGATTAGGTAACATGTGGTTGTATTGTAAGAAAACATATGATTTTTCTTGTGCACATGGTTGTATTGATAGAAAAATATACAGGTTTTCTTGTGCATGTGAAATAACTCTGACAAAGAGAGAACATAAAACCATTCCAAAACAATTTATGCGATATATTTTAGAGAACATTAGACATCGTTCTTCGAGATAAAACTACATCTGAAGATGCTCTAACAAAAATTGAATAAAATACAGTTATATTCGCGGTTACAGGCTAAAAAATCAATATCATATTATAAATATGATGATGCAAATTCTTAATCGTGAAAGGAGTCACGTGGTAGAGCCTAAGAAAACCACTTAGTAAAAGAGGTAAAAAATCGGTCTAGACCGATTGACTAAATGAGAAAAATCTTATTTCAAGAATGTCATTGAGCAAATGAAGAGTGCTAGTATGTCTGGTACAATAGGTAGAATGATATCTAAACCAAATCCATTCCATGTACTTAAAGTTCCCACCAAAAGAACAAAATATCATATAAGACAAATAGTACAAAAACTTAATAAGTCGGTCAGAGATAAGTGGCTTTCGGGTACTGTTTGAATATCACTTCTACTATGGTCACTACTGATGAGTCTGGTTCAGCTTACCACAAGTGGTTAGAGAATAAATGTCGAGAGATAAATCTACTCGAGAGAGAAAAATAAATGGTATAAGAGAATAATAATTGTCCAACCCCTTCCAAAAGAGTGACAAGTTATATTTATAATGACCAATGTGAACCTTTAAGCTCTAATGGCCCGTAAATAAAAATAGTCTCTTATTTGGGTTGTGTTTAGCCTAAAAATAATATGATTATTTCTAGTCTAAATAAAGACTTAAACTCAACATATAATTCCCTTATCATAACCAAAACCTAAAAAAATGTAGTATAAAATCGATTTCAATTTTCTTACGATTTATGAAATGAAAATGTTATATAATTTATTGTACGTGAAATATATCATCACATTTGTATATCTTTTTATTTATAGTATGGAAGACACATGCTAGACGAACACTGTAGTTCGTGGACTGTATTTAGAGCGATATATAGTGTCTAATTTAATGAGAATCAATATTTTTTATTGCACTAAGAACTGAACGACGAAAATTGGTTTAAAAATCATACGATGGGCCATAAATATTTGATGACTTTGGCAGACATTATGAATGTTATAGTCACTCGCTATTCGTGCGTAATATGTAGTTTTTCTCTCAAATGATCAACAACATATTTACCGTTATGTGGTTGCCTGCCACAATCGGAACCTATAAAAAAGAATGAAATTTTTTCGTACATAATTTTCATTTTGTATACGTAAGTAAATCAATTAATTTATGATATATTACGTTTATAATGTTTTCCTTATTCACATATTAATATTTTTAGATTCATATGGATGCAAATAGAACAATGTCGGAACTATACATCGTTTGGACATTCCTCTATATTAAAGAAACAAGTACATGAAAAATTTCATACCATCTAATGCTCAACAAATGTTTACAGATCAAACCACCGGTCCTTTTTGACAAAAACCAAAAAGTAACGGATTTGGCCAAAAAATGTGTGAACTTTTATCATGCCACTACAATGTTTAATTTTTTTTTCCTTTCAAACTTAATTGTGTAATATTTGACTATGTCATTTTCCTTTTAAACTTAATTATGTAATATTTGTACATTGTTTTGATCATACTTAAATTTATTCACTCCAACCCATAACTCTTTTTTTTCCGAATGGAACTCGCAGCCGTTACTGAAAGAGTGCGTACATGGTAAACCCTCAGTCTGACAAAATAGCTTGCAAACCAACACCAGAAGGTAAACCACACAAGGTGACAGGCTCAAACTAAGAAAGATTTTGTAAAGAGGGTCAAACACATGACATTCTGGTCACGAACTTATCTACTCCACCAACTCGGCTACCCCTTTCGGGACGCTCCAACCTATAACTTATCTTATACTTATGAGAGATCTCGTAACATTTTTTATTAAGATGAGTGATCTAGTAAAATTAAATTGTACTCATCACATGTAGAAATAATAAAATCTCTCATAATAACATTAAATTGTGTGTTAATAGTTCATTTATCCGCATTTCTTATGTTATCCCTATCCAACATATGTGTTTATTTCATTAGCATTCATGGATTATGATATCCATATTTGACACGTATTAAAATTTGATTAGTCTTGTTAGATAATGCTACCCTTAACTAATATTGTATAAATACAAGCTTTATTTATGGTGAAAATCAACCCTAAACACTAAAAGATGTAGTTGGGGAAGTTTCCGAATATTTATATATGAAAAAAGTCGTCGAAGACGTAAGGAAAACTATGCTAGAATATGGTGAATGATATTATGATGTATTGGTCTGTAAGTTATACTACCTCATGAGTGTGGATCATTTAATTCCATCAAAAGCTTCATGCAGTCGGGAAGACATAAAATAAGTGGAAATATTTAAAATCACTAATAACACCCAATCATACAGCCGAGAAGACATAAAAGAAGTGAAAATATTTAAGAACCCTGAGAACACACAAGGTTTTCTACTTTGGATACAAATAAAACTAAGTTGTGTTTGATTTATTTAAGAGTCTTGTTATCGATACATGAATAAAAAAACATATAAATAATGTGAACAACCGCAACACAGAAATCACATGAAAATTCTAAGTATGAACACATATACATAGAATATTTCGGACATAAAAGCCATGTATATTGTCTTATTATGTTTATTAAGCTTTCATGATTTCTCATTGTAACAAATTTAGTTTGGCTACATTATTTGTGTTTTCAAGTTTAATTTTCTACATTATCATTTCTTTCAAGTTGAGCTTTTTAATATTATCGTTGTAATTGTTTTTTTATTAAGAATGTATTTGAAGTTTTAATAATGTGAGCAACACTCTGAAAGCAAGTGATAGTGAAGATAAGAGGTTGTGTAAATTGTATTATTAACATATTGATCAGTGTTATTTAGACTCGGGACCTATTTTTGCACCATGCCTACAAATTTAGCATTTTTCGAAAGGCAAGTGTGAACGAAGGAAACTGTATATTACCTTCAAACATAATTGAGAGGGTTATTATCACAAGCTGAGCGCGAGCACATCTTGCAACATAGATGTAATTGATCGTAAGCCGAGTGTGAACAGTAACTAATTTATTTGCTCTAATTACTGTACATGAAGTTATTCTTATGCACAATTTGCGACATAGTTGGGATTTATCTCATGATGTGTGCGATTTGTGGTATTATTAATCAATTATTTTCAAAACTATCTTAGTATATGGATCATGAGTTATTTATAATTATCTTTATAATTATAAAAGCTAAAACACATTCCAAATATCTAACTTATTCATTACCTAATACAATATCTCGCTAACAAAAATATTGGTAACACATATTAAATCGCTAAAAGATAAAGCGATAACTAAAATACCATTACCAAAATGTATAGGTAAATTTGTAACACAATCATAAAAAATAGTCATGATGAGAAACTAAAGCAAAGTCATAACATGATATTTAAAAGATAACCAAAAGAATAACCTAAAACAAAATCATAACAAGTATAAACTCAATCAACATAAAGGTGCGTAAGGCGGTAACACTCATCTAAACACTCTAATTTCTCATCCACCATAATTGTATCATCATTTACCTTTATTTTGGGAATCTGATACCAACTTTTATCTGTGTTTACCCCATACGTGCTCGCAGAAGGGTTCACACCAGTATATGTATCGGGGCTTATCGACTGTGGGTTGACCACCACGTAGCATAAGTTAGTCCTTGCCCAAATAGGATAACTCGGGTCTGTACTATTTGGTTCGTCCTCATATGTACGACCTCTAATGTCAAAGTGAATAGTATGAGACTGCCAGTAGTCCAAATCGATATATCTCAACGAAATCTAACTATAATATATCTACTAATCTTCGACAATGTAGGTCCTATAGGGCTTGGTATCATATAATGTAGACCAATTTTTAAAGCACACGAAACAGATAGTAAGCTACGAAGATGTCCAAATACTTCAAAATAATATTTATTCAAATGATCTCACACAACGGTTAAACCGGTCATAAATAATTTAGAGCTATGATGCACACACACACACATATACACACACACACACGCACACGCACACACACACACACACACACACACACACACACACACACACACACACACACACACACACACACACACACACACACACACACACACACACACACACACACACACACACACACACACACACACTGTATTGCCATTCAAAACCAAGACATTGGGATTGGACTTGTCGATCGATTCATAACTTTTCGAACACAATCAATATCTATTCGAACACCCTTTACTTGTAGGAGTACATCTTGGATCTGTCGATTATGTTACGGTCGGAGTCCTACCCATGGTGACCTGGTTGAATTGGGAGAAGCTGTAGGTGTTATTGCGGGTCAATCTATTGGAGAACCGGGGACTTGAACACCATAATAGGTGCATTTAATATGTATTTCTCGATTCCAATCTTTGAAATCGTCAGACCATTCGGGAACTTGCAATAAAAGTATACGAACAATATTTTTTACTATTATCAACAAAGGTAATATAATATATTTTCTAAGAATCGATTGGGTTACTAAGGCGCAACCCCTTAGTAATTGAATAAGTAAATAATTATCCCAGGTTTCCTCAATTTCTATCTGTCTGTTTAACACACATATATATATATATATATATATATATATGGTGAGATGATAGCATACACGTTATATAGCAAAACCTCTATCATGTATAAATAATCCAATATTCACGTCTACAAAATCATGAGGATGAAAAAACAATTGGTTTCATGAAATGAACTCTTCCTAAGCATATAGTATAACTGGGCTAATATCATATGACCATAATTATACCTTCCCATAATAGTATAATAATCTATGAATTATAGATAACCAAGAGAAATAATGTTCCAGTCTTGTTGAAAAATATGCAACAACCAAAGACATATAAGAGATAATCTTGGATGGCATGAATGACACATTGCTTTGTGAATGCACTATCATGATAAAGACTATTCATGAAGGTCTATCGCAACCATATTAGACATACAAATCAAATACTCATATTTTTCATCCTATTGATTCTTTATTAAGGTATTTTCAAGGTATCAAGATAAAAATTTGAGCCTCGCAATATTACTTTCGTACTCATTAAGATCGAACCACAAATTTATAACGGGAAGACCCAAAATCACATGGATGTCATCTAATATCATTGTCACCTACCCAAAAGAAAAAAGGAAATACAAGGTTTTGTTTTGCTACAGATTGATAGATGCCTTAAGGAGGGGGGGGGGGTATTTGTAGACCAACATAGTAAGAATTCAATATGACAACCGAATGACGTCCTCATAACCTTGAATCTGACCCGAAACTAACTATGAATATTCTATTTATGAATAGTCTCGTTCACGGTAAAATAACCTAGGTAAAGTTGAGTTTAAAAGACATATTAATAACAAATATATCAATTTATATTGAAACATAGTGTTATGAGTAACTTACATCATTATTGAACATGTTATATGTCTCGTTTTTTTTGTAGCTTGGATAAAAGGTACAAATATAAGGTGCAATATTAAAAAAACACCATATCTGGGGTCGGCTTTGAATGACAGTCAGGTCCAACACTACTCGACCTAGTAGGAGAATGAGTATGTTCAAGATTTTTGTTTGGAGGATCACGACTAATTTTTGGTACTCAGACTCCAAAACATCTGACATGTAACCTTTACTTGGGTTCTTACAGGGAGACATCCTACAAAATAATAAAGAATTAGGTTAGAAATGTTTTTAACAAATAGGTTTTCAACCAAAAACATAAAATTTAGACGCTAATTATCTATTATTTAACGTAAAAAATTATCAAAATTAGTATAAAACTATCGCATGACATATCAAAGCAGACATAAAACATATCTAAAATAATTTAAAATTCACATTAAGCAAGAGACACATTCAATATTTTTTGCGTCCGGGGTACGAAAAAACATTACACAGGCAAGCGCGGCGAATATACCGATTTTTGTATGGTTGCGATGAATTTAATCATTGTCACGTGTAAATTACATGGAAATTTATTGTTGCCGCACTCACTCTGCGAAGATGATATTGTTCCTCACATACTAGGTGCGATAATACCCATAAAAAATAATCTACGCATCTGAACCCAAATCACTCAAATCAACCTCAAATTCAATAATGACGCGTCCAAGATGTAGATTTAAGACTACCTTAAATTATACAACTAACTAAACATCTTTATGAATATTGAAATATACTTAAAATAATTTTAAGTGAGACAACAACCTTAAAAGATTTATTTTTCTTCACCGCGACTTTTTTCTTTTGGCATATTTGACGAGTAGGGAAAATAACTTTAGCAACGTATCTTCTACTTAAAATGACAATAAGACAAAATCCCAACCACTATCGCGATTGTTTTGATTATATGATCAATCATTACCTTCACCTTTCTTTCCCATTTATAAGGAGATGTAAAATTTATTGTAACAGAAAAATCAAAAAGGTACTTGTTGGAAATTAATCCTTCTGTTTTTCTAGAAAGTAGGATTTCATCCCTCTGTTCTTCAGAATGTATCTGTTTCTTTAGAACATAGGATTTAATCCTTCTTATTCTTCTGGAATGTAGAATTGCGTCAAACAAATTTTTGTATAACAGAGACAAAGTTTTGTGAAAGGGTTAATTCATTTCACTAATATAACATCTTATATATTACATTATAGAATAACTGAAATATAAACGGAATAAAACGGCTTCAAACTGCTTGATCTTATCTTTCAAAGTCATGTTTAGCAACTTATCTTCTACTTAAAGTGACAATAAGATGAAATCCCAAATGAATCGATATCGTGATTGTTTTGATTATATGATCAATCATTACCTTCACCTTTCTTTCCCATTTATAAGGAGATGTAAAATTTGTTGTAACCGAAAAATCAAAAAGGTACTATAGTTAAGAAAATCACAAAGATACAAGAAGACAAACACGATATTGAATCAAAAAGTGAAAGAGGAAAAAAGTACGACAAAAAAGATATGTATTTATACCTACCGATAAAAACCAACTTCCAGTATTTATTTTTTTCAGATTTCAATGGCTTAGATTTATTTACAAGATAAACGGTCAAGATTAAAATAAATGGAGGGAAAAGATTAAAAAATATGAAGAGAGCTCACATGTTTGCTTAATATAAAAGACTTTCATCCATGTAGAAGCTTTTTCCGGTAAGTGGTATACTTGCCAATAAAAAACGATTAGCTGTTCAACTTTAACAATTATCTGTAAAAAGCACAAAATAAATACAAACCTCGTGCAAACAAACTATTTTTATCTTTAAACATATTTACATCCATACAAGTTCAGTCAAAACCAAAAAGAGAAGATGCCAACTTCAGCCGATTAAAAAAGGAAGAGACATTCTTGTATCTCGTTAAACCTTTACTTTGTTGAAGATTATGAAAAATATTAAATAATAATTCTTGATTTAAGAACATTATTTAATTATAAATTTTTTGAACAATATATTTTTGATTTAAGAATAATATTTAATTAAGAAATATATTATTATAATAGGAAATTATTATATTAGGAAAACATATTGTTTCGTAATTGAAACATGATGATATACTAGTATAAATATAGGACATGTACAAGAGAATAGATAATAAATAAATTTATCTTTCTAATATGGTATTAGAGCAGTATTCTTCCGGAATTCAGAAAAACACTATATTTTCTATTATAAACACAATTTAGCTTACACGTATTCTTGTGTCCATGACAAAAATGTAAGAATAAAATTCAAGTACTACTGGAAATAACAACCCAAATACTTTAGATGAATCGACGTTAAGAATAAAAAATCTACTCAGAAACAAATTGTGCAATCAACAATCAACTGAAATCAGTTCTTATAGCCTCTTAATTGGCTTCTAACTTAACAATGAAAATTATCCTTTATGGTTGTGTTTTATGAAAAATGCAATTGGAAGAAGAAGAAAGGCACAACATCTCACTGGCACACCACCAGAAGCGACATATCCAACATATGCAATATGGGAGACATTTGACCAAGTTGTGTTTACTTGGATCGTTCAAAAAATTTGAGTCATCTTTGATTAATCATGTTACACTATATGCAACGTCTAGATAATTTTGAATAGATTAGTTGTAACATATTGTAGCGATGGAGACTCATTCTAATGAACTGCACAGAAGATCGAGTACTATACATCAGGGAAGTTATACTCTTGAAACTTTATGGAATACCTTACAAAATACGTGGATGAGCATTGATAGGAGATCATCAAATCCCATTAAGGATCATGTGGATATAACCATATATTGCAAAGTTTTGGTTGAACAAAGGCTTTACCAATTTTTAACAGCCATCGATGACAGATACACAACAGTTTGGAGAGACATCTTGAAACAAGATCGCATTCCCTCAGATGAATCAGCCTATGCAATGGTGAGAAGAGAGATAGTCATAATGCAAATTTTAAAGCCAACAACCAACAATGAGGTTATTTTATCATCATGAAAAATTGGAATGAGACTAGCATCAAAATCAGTACGTTTTAAAAATAAACCAGAATTAGGAGGAAAATGACAAACTGGTTTAGAATATACTGGAAGTTAGTGGAAATCCTCATCATGAGAGGATAAATCCAAGTCAAAGTGTTCATATTATGGAAATCAGAATCATACTAAGGAGAATTGCTTTGAGTTGGTAAGGTATCCAGGATAGTGGGAAGACAACCACAAAAAAACAAGACACATATCGTTAATAGCATTCCAAAAGTCCATTAAGGAAATAACATTACTCAAGAAAACAAAAATGGACAACAAGGCTTTGCAGGACTAAGATATAGAGGTACACTAACATAATGGATTTTAGACTGTGGGGCTACAGACACAATGACCCATTACCCATCAGATATTATTAATCGAGTTCCATCTTTAAAATCTCATGTTGAAACCTTGCAAATGGGGGTTTAGTCAAAGTCAAAGGATAAAGATCTATTCTTATTTCTCCACAGTTGAAATTAAAAAAAAAAATCTTTACGTTCCATTTTTATCTTCCAAACTCTTATCTTTGAGTCATGTAACACATGAATTAAATTGTGTAGTATCTGGTGTGGATAATAATCGCCTGAGGGTAGGCTAGTAATTTCAAGTGGAGTTTCAAGGTGGAGTATGGGTGTTTAACGGTGGTGTGTGGGTGTTTAACGGTGGTGAGATAATTAAGCAGCTTGGTAGCAGTTAATGTTCATTATTCATAGTTAATGCTGGTGGTTGGGTATTTATAGTGTGATGTTTGGACCCTTATGGGCTTTCGGGTCATGTTTAATGGACCCAGGTCATGTTTAAAGACCCATGAGTTCTAAGCAGGAGGGCAGGTAGCTTAGTCAGGAAGTGTTTAGGTTTTTTAGTACTTTAGTCATAGTTCGAACAACCTTAAGTTTACAGTGTTCGAAGTGATCTGTCCGGTCCGAATGATCTGTCCGATTTATGTGCTTGTAGCCTGTCCGGTATTCGGAGAGACTTAGGCTGATTTGCCCTTCCGGGGAGCATGCTGAATTCGGACTCATCAGGAGCCCCTTTTTTAGATGTTTGAACAAGTGTCCTTGTCAAAGAACTGAAAAAACAGTCCGATTTATGAAGTGGTTCTTAATCCGGACAGAGTTGTGGATATACTCGGACAGATTTAAACGTTACGAATTCCAAACGATTTTTGCCAGAGTTAGTGGGACACGTGTCGCTTTCTGATTGGCCAATCCAGCCTTTTTTTCACCTTGAATTTCGCACCACCTTCTTGAACAAGTAACCTCTTTAATTGCCAATAGTGACATCAGCACCGTCTTTTAATCATTACCCAACTTTTTGGATTCTCCTAGGAATCAACTCCTTTTTCTTCAAATCTACTATAAATTCACATTCATTTTTTACTATTTTACCACCTCTCTCAAATTTTACTCTGCAATTTCACCCAGAGCTTTATCTCTCTAGAACAAAAACTTCATTGGCTGTTTTATGTTTACAGCAAGAACAACATTGATCAAAGGCGGTTGGCTCAACCTTTCGGAGTTGGAGAAAGCACAAAGGGTCGAGAAGGAAAAACGACTGGCAGCAGGGCTACCATCGTCGCCTGTTGAGAAACCAGCCTCCTCTGTTGCAGAATCTGATAGAGGCTCATCCTCTTCAAAAGGTACCAAGCCCAGAAAGCTCTTTCAATCCACCCTTTCTCCCATAGTATCGGGTTCCTCAGTTCAGGAGTCAATACCTGGTGTTGAACCAGGAGTTACCGCTACAAGTGTTAGGAAAAAATCATCTTTTATTGCCATGGGGTCTGATTCTGACCACTCCCCGGAGAAATTAGTCATCAAAAGGCCAAGCCGGTTAGTCAAGGGGCTAACCTCTAAAAATACTCCCTCAAAATCGGGGACAAAGAATAGTGACTCTGGGTCTAGAGTGCCCTTTAGAGCTCCCCGGGAGAGGCTGTCCGGTCCGGAGGCCAGCAGCTCGACACCCCCCAAAGAATCTTCTGCCTCAGAAACTCAACTCGAGGTGAGAAGTCAGATAAATACGGGCAGACAACAGTCCGGAGGGCAGGCTATGCCAAGCATTAATCCTCCCCGAACCACTTCCACAGAAGTCCCTCTAACAATTATGGAGGAGAGAATGGAAGACTCTACTGAAGAGGTTCCCTTTGAGTCCGAGTCCTCCGGACAGGCTGATACCAGTGCTGCTGTTGCCAAAAAGGGCAAAGAGAATTTGTACCTAAGGCGCCCGGACCTGCCGGAGTTCCTTGAGGGGAGAGTGGGGCCGTGCTTCCACAAGGCCGAGTTTAAGTACCTCTTGGCCTTGCATAAGACCAAGTATGCATTCATCCATACCTCTGATCTGGGTAGAATGCGCACCAAATGGGGGATCCCTGAAAACGTGAAGATAAGGATCCCCATTGATCCGGAGACCCCAATGGATTGTAAACGAAACGAGATAGTCTTCTTTACGGAGCTATTTAACTGGGGGCTCAGGTTCCCACTAGACCCGGAGATTGTGCGCTACTTCCACCTGGTCAAGCTCTGCCCAACACAGCTAAGCCCCAATGGTTGGTTCACCTTAATGTCATGTATTATGGCATCTAGGTTATCAGGGATCCCTCTTCCTATGGAAGAGTTCGCTGCAGTGGCCAACCTGTGCAAGCATCATCAGTTCCCCTTCTACCATTTCAACATGGGGAACGATCTCAAAGCTGTTGATGATCTCCTGGAGTCGGAGAGCAAATGGAGGAGCCAATTCTTGTTTCTCAGGAGTAGATGGAGGAGTGACCGTAAGTTTTTTACTTTAAGTTTCTGTTCGAATCTCTCTTTTTTCTTTTTTTTAAGTTAAGCTTGTACTAACCAATTTCTCTTTTGTTTTAACAGAGCTGCCAAAGGAGTTCGGGGACTACCTGAAAGCCGGACAGACTACATGTGGCAAAATCAATGCATGGGCTGCAGAGAACTGGGGAACCGATTCCACAAGGCCTTCACCACTGGAAACCTAGCAAGGTCCCACCTGTGGAACACAACAGGTCGGAGAGACCTAACTTGGGAGGAGCTCACCACCCAGCCTGATGAAGACATTGTGCTGAGAAGGTCCCACGAGCTGGATGGGACACTCTACCTGCCTGCCCGGGCCAAAGCCCCAAGCAAAATGAAGGGCAGAAGAAAAGGCAAGAAGGTGGCAGGTGATACTGAGAAGGAGGCCCCAACAGATCCAGAGGGGCCAACACAAGTTCAAATTGATGCAGCCTTTTTACAAGTGGTGGAGCAGGAGAGCGAAAAGCAGGAAGTGAACCTCCGAAAACCTCCAAGGGGATCCAAGAGGACTCGCAAGCAAGCAAGTGAAGGTGCTGATAGGGAAGCCAAGAAGAAAAAGACTTCCCAAGGAGATGAGCTTGCTCTCCGGGATCCGGAGCCCTCTTTCCCTACTGACCCGACACTGGCCGAAGAGATCTCAAGGGACTTTCAAGAAGAGATTCCAAGGGAATTCCATACTGATGAGGTTGAGGGGGGAGAGCTTAATTTGGATGAAGTGGACATCACCGGTCTGGGTGGACTTGGTGAATATTTCCTTGGCCTGCCTAGAGACGAGTTTGCAGGGCCCTACATCCCTCCGAGCAGCTCCAATACGGTCAATTTTAACGGTAAGACTTTCATGGTTTCTAGTGAGAAGGACACTATAGCCCACTCTCTACTTAGTAATGTGCATCCAGTTCTCACATTGGAGAGGCAAGTCCGAAGTCAGGCAGACACTATCAAAGATCTCAAGTCTGATAAGGAAAAGCTGTCCGAAGACCTCCGCACTGCCAGAACCAATGCTGACTTGCTTAAGGAAGCAAATGAGGAGCTGAAGAAGAAGCGAAATGAAAGCAACACAAAAGTTTCCACCCTAGAAGAAACCATAAAAGATCTCCAGGATAAGCTGTCCGGAATGGAGAAGGACCTGACAACCTCAAGGGGAGAAACTGCAGCAAAGGAGAAGCTCATCACCAACCTGACCACTGACAAGATCACTTTAGAAAATGCAGTGACTCAGGCTGCTGAAGAGAAGGCTGCTTTGGTGAGGGACCAAGAGGCCACAATCAAGGCCAAGATCAACGCCTATGCCAGGGAGATGATACAAAGCGAGGAGCTAATGATTCAAAGGGTGAAGTCTGATATGGTTCTCCTGTTTCACGAAAAATTCCCGAAGAGGAGACTGGGGGACTTATGGCGCTATGTGGATGATGATGACCTTCCATATTATACTATGGTTGACGAGGGATATTCCAGTGAGTCCTCATCTGATAATGAAGAGGAAACCGGAGAGAGCCCAGGTGAAGAAGAGATTGATCCCAAGGGCAAGAAGATAGTCGAAGAGAGGAGCGACATCAAGGGCAAGAAAGCAGATGAGGGCGAGCCATCTTCAAAGGCTCAACCTTAATTTATAATTTATTCTATTTATCTTTCATTCAAACTAAAGTCCTTGGAAGGCCAAGGCACTCTTTTTGTGATGGTGTCCGTATTATTCGGACAGATTTTTTGTGCTGTATCCAAACTTGTTCAAAAAGTCCTTGGAAGGCCAAAATTTTTTTAAGTTGTTGACTGAATGTTTTTATTTTGCTCAACCATCCTCTTCTTTCATTATTTGTTTTAGTTTAGATAGCTAGAATTTAAGTAGCTTTGAGTTATTGCATTGTGAGAGTGTTTAAGATTCTCCGGCTAGAGTTTAAATAGCCCTTAGACCTTTCAGTCCGGATAGTATGACAAGAGATAGAATTTTGAAAATACTTAGA
Organism: Limnanthes douglasii subsp. nivea; assembly: GCA_036936605.1. Taxonomy (NCBI): domain Eukaryota; kingdom Viridiplantae; phylum Streptophyta; class Magnoliopsida; order Brassicales; family Limnanthaceae; genus Limnanthes; species Limnanthes douglasii. The sequence continues at coordinate 2,518,353 of JAUPFV010000001.1, forward strand.
AAATTATTGAAGAAGGCATCAAATTTCATTGAAGGCTCTCCGTGCCACCGAAGAGGGGAAGGTATGCCCCCAAATATTTACATGGATGTTTAAACAAGTAAATATTTACATAAGCGTTATTCCAAGTACATTCGAAGGTGTTCAATATTCCAAGGGTGAGTTAAAACCCTGCCATCTTTGTCTTCCAACCAATAAGTCCCAGGCTTGATTCTTTCAACCACTGTATAGGGACCCTCCCGGGTTGGGGCCAGCTTTCCGAAGAGCTTTTCCTTAGTATGCAAGAAGACCTTCCTTAATACTTTGTCCCCTGGTTGGAAATCTCTTCTTTTAACCTTAGAAGCAAACCTGCTTCTCATCAAGCCCTGATAGTGTGCCACTCTAAGATGAGCTTTAACCCGTCTTTCTTCTATCAAATCAAGTTGATTTCTAATTGCCATTTCATTAGCGTGTCCGGAGAAGTTGTGAATACGAAAGGAAGGGAGTGTTTTCTCTATGGGAGCTACTGCATCCATTCCATAGACCAAGGCAAAGGGAGACTCTTGTGTTGCAGCCCCAGGTGTTGTCCGGTAGGCCCACAAGACCTCTTGTAGATAACTAGGCCACTTCCCAGCAGCCCCTTCTAGATTCTTCCTCAACCCGGACAGTATAGTTATGTTAGCCACTTCAACCTGCCCATTGGCTTGTGGGTGGAAAGGTGAAGAAAAGCAGTGCTGTATACCCCTTGAGGCACAGAAGCTTTCCATTTCTCTATTGTCAAACTGTGGCCCATTGTCTGTTGTTATCTTCTGTGGGACACCAAATCTGCAACATATGTTGGACAGAATAAATTTTATGACAGCTTTCGATGTTGTCCCTGCCAGGGGAGCTGCTTCTATCCACTTTGAGAAGTAGTCAATAGCCACAATTATAGTTTTACGCCCTCCGGACGCCACAGGGAGAGGTCCAACCAAGTCCAATCCCCATCGAGCAAAAGGGATGGGCTCAGAAATTGACTCCAAGGGAATGACTGGTACATGAATTTCATTGCTGTACCTCTGGCATGGGTCACACCTTCTTACCAGCTCCTTAGCATCTTTCATGATTGATGGCCAATAGTATCCGGAGAGTAACACTCTTCTTGTTAAAGCTCTGGATCCACAATGGGCTGATCCCTCACCATCATGCAATTTGGAGAGGACCATTTGTGACTCATTATCCCCTAAACAACGTAGGAGAGGTTTACTATAGGATTTTTTGTACAACACTTCTCTCAACATAATGAAACCACGAGCCCTGTGTTTCAATGTTCTGGCTTGTGACTTATCTGAGGGCATAATTCCATCGGACAGATATTGTATGAGAGGAGATCTCCAGTCTTGAGGCCGGCTCACTTGTATTTCTAAAACCTCCTCTTTTCCACCCTCACTGAGTTGAATAGAAGGGCTTTCAAGCACATGGATCCATGGGTAGGATTCCGTATATGCTATTGTTGCCAATGAGTCTGCTAGCTCATTTTCTGCCCGAGGAATATGCTCATAGACAACAGCTTTAAACTTTAACGCTTCATTTTTGAGGAGGAGTAAATATTTTACCAACTGCTCCTTTCTAGCCTCTGATTGGCCTAAGGCATGGTGGACAAGCAACTGGGAGTCACTTAGTAGCTTGACTCTTTTAGCTCCACAGATATAGGCCAATTTTAACCCATCTATAGCTGCTTCGTATTCGGACTCGTTATTAGACGCCTTGAAAGCAAAACAAATAGCCTGGTACATACTGTCCCCATATGGGGAAGTGAGACATATTCCTGCACCACATCCCATGGTGCTAGACCCTCCGTTTGTTCGAACAATCCACACTTTCTTGTCCTTTGAATCAGTAGGTTGCTCTGAATTCCTATCGGAGTGGAATTCAACCAGAAAATCAGCCACAGCTTGGGCTTTTACTGCTGTTCGGGGAGCAAAGTCTATGTCGAAGTCCCCCAACTCTACTGACCACTTCGTCATTCTGCTTGAAATGTCTGCTTTTTGAAGGACATTCTTTAAAGGGAAATATGTCCGGACGACGATAGGATGAGCCTGAAAGTAAGGCCTCATTTTTCTTGCAGCTATCACCAGAGCTAATGCCAGCTTTTCGAGTTTCAAGTAACGTCTCTCAGCATCAATCAAACTTTTGCTGATGTAGTACACTGGGTGGGGATGCCCACCGACCTCTCTTACCAACACAGCACTGATGGCACAACTTGAAACGGCCAGATATACAAAAAGAGTCTCCCCATCGACTGGTTTGAACAAAGTTTTGGGAGAGGAGAGATGTTTCTTGATTTCATTGAATGCCTCACCACACTGTGGGGTCCATTCAAACCCTTTTGCACCCTTCAAAGTTTGAAAGAATGGAGCACACCTATCCGAAGACCTGGAGATGAATCTGTTCAAGGCAGCCAATCTCCCCGTTAATCGCTGTACTTCTTTAATGTTTCGAGGAGGCTCCATCTGGAATAAAGCATTGAGTTGGTCCGGGTCGGGCTGTATTCCATACTCGCTTATGATATACCCTAAGAACTTCCCGGACTGCACTCCGAACACACACTTTTCAGGGTTTAGTTTTAAATTCACCTTTGCCAAGTTGGCAAAAGTTTCTTGGAGGTCGGACAAGTGCAACTGCTCATCCACGCTTTTCACCATCATATCGTCAATGTAAACCTCCATATTTCTTCCAATTTGATCAGCAAATGCCTTGTTGACTAATCTTTGATAAGTAGCCCCAGCATTTTTCAAGCCAAAAGGCATCACCTTGTAGCAATGTAGACCCCTATCAGTGACAAACGTAGTATGTTCTTGATCTTTTGGATCTACTTGGATCTGATTGTACCCGGAGAAGGCATCCATGAAGGAGAGCAGTTTGTTACCAGAAGTAGAGTCTACTAACTGATCTATCCGGGGAACCGGATACAAATCTTTTGGGCAAGCTCTATTAAGATCTGTGAAGTCAATGCACATGCGCCACTTGCCATTTTTCTTCTTTACCAGGACAGGATTCGCAGTCCACAAAGGATATTGAGATTCTTTAATATGCCCCATCTTTGTGAGTCTGTCAACCTCTTGTACTATGACATCAGCCTTTTCTTTCGAGAAAGCTCTTCTCTTTTGAACCACTGGTGCCACATCTCTTCGGACAGATAGGTGATGGGATATTACCTCTGACGGAACTCCAGTAACATCAGCATTGCATCAAGCAAAAACGTGCTGATGGTCTTTCAAAAATTTCAACATCTCTTGTTTCAATATTGGTGGCATCTTGGACCCTATCTTGACACTTTTGCCTTCTTCCAAACAGTGTGTTTCAACCTCTTCAATTGGGATCAACACTCCGGGGTCTCCCTGGGGTCATCAATCTCACCCTCACCCCCAGAAAGGCCCTCAAACTGCTATTGATCATTTATTCGGACTGCCCCCAGCGTTCGTGGAGCCAAGGCAGTGGCATAGCATTCTCTTGCAACCTTTTGGCTGCTCCGGACAACCCCAACCTGTCCCTGAACATCATACTTTAAACACTGATGGACTGTTGAAGCCACTGCATGCATCCTAGAGAGCCAAGATCTCCCTAGAATAGCATTATAGCAAGTGGGACAATCCACCACGATGAAGAGTATTCTAACCATTTTCTTGAAAGGGCCCCTGCCCAATAACACTTCTTCTTCAAACTCCCCGATCACATCGGCCGAGCTGCCCGTGAAACCCACGATCGATCTATCTGACTTCTGAATCACAGCTAGATTTTTCATTTTCTTGTAAGTGGTTAGGAAAAGGATATTGGCAGAGCTTCCAGTATCCACCAGAATTCGCCTTATCTCATTGCCCCCTATAGATGCTCCTATGACAACAGCATCCTCATGAGGGCCAGCAATATCTCTCAAATCATCCTCATCGAAGACTATGAATGGGAATGAGTTTTGTGACTGATAAGATGTCATGCCTCCTTCTAGCTGGGAGGCTAAATTATGAACATGCCTCTTTCTTGAAGAAGCAGTAGGAGCAGTCATTGTGTCCCCTCCGAAAATCGTCAGTGACTTGAAGAATTTAACGAGCCCGAAGACCGTCCTAGAACACTCCTCTATAGCACCCACCCTATTTCGTGTTGGATCAGGATCCAAGTATTCAGATTCCACATCAAACCTTTCAACTATTACCATGGCCCCCTCCGGGGCAGCATTACTCGGACCAACCCGGTGAGTGTTGTCAGGCCTGTTGCCTCCTCTTCTTTTAACGTATGCACCCAACTTTCCCCTTTCAATCAAGTTTTGAACCTCTTGTTTCAACGCTATGCAATCATCAGTGGTATGGCCAATATCATTGTGGTATTGGCAAAAGGAGTTGTTATGATGCTCTCTGGGAGACTGCAAGGTTGCCGGTCTCCGGTAGTGTACCTCATCTTTTGTTTTATCGAAAATGGTGGCCACGCTTTCTTTAAGTTCTGCGAACCACTCCGGTTGGACCCATGGCCCTCTTTTGTTTCTGGATTGTTGACTTTGAGCAGGAGCAGCTGGTTGAGACTGAGCTTTTGCCCTACCATGCCCCTGTCCGGTTTCTCTGGCTTTGTTCCCGGACTGGTTTTGATTTGGAGTTGGTGCCACCGGGGTGGATCTCACCTGTCTGTGCACCCTGGTTTTCTTTGTTTCATCAACGTTTATTTGCTTGCCAACCTGATTTAGCAATCCCCCCCAGGTCATGGCCTTCTTTCTGGTCACCGAATCAGCCAGATTGCCTGGGTTCAAGCCTTGTCTTAGGGATGCTATTTCCACCTGTTCGAAGCAATCAGCCAACCCATTCTTTGTGTTCACAAAACGACTTATATACTCCTTCAATGACTCATTTGGCTCCTGGGCACAATGGATTATTGTGTCTCCATTGCCCTTCAGCTCCTTACTCCCCACAAACTTCCTTCGAAAGGCTACCCAAAACGTATCAAAATATTTAATACAACCCTGAGGCAGGCTGTTGTACCATTTCAGAGCACTCCCCGTAAAGGATTGGGAGAATGCCCTACAAAGTAGCTTATCATCATCATCAAAGTTCATCATGAAGTTCTTGAATTGCTCCAGATGATTGTCCGGATCAGTACTGCCATCGTACTTCTCCATCTTAGTACTGTCAAACCTCTTGGGGAGGTTTCCGGACAAGATTTTAGAAGACAGTGGAGACTGCCTCCAATTCCTTCCACGACTGAACACGGTATCCTCATTAGGAGTTGTAAAGATACCTGGCTCATCGTGGAAAGCAAAGGGATCCATCAGCATCTTGTCCGTATACCTCCGGTAGTGAGATGACCCCTTTCCAATATGCCTTTTCATTCTTCCATGATGATCTCTTTTTCTCGAATATTTCTTAACCTGCTTTTGCTTTTTCTTGGTTCGACCCTCATCACTGCTAGAGGACAAGGATTTTTCATTTCCCTCACTGTCCGAAGAGCTGCCCGAAGATTCTGAACTTGAGTCAGAGCTCTCCACAGGCCTGGACCGGTGAGACTTTTTAGAACTAGCATGTGTCTTTTTGGTACTCACATGAGTTTTTGAAGCCTCAGGCTCTCTAGGGTTGTCGGTGTGATGAACAACCGATGCCTTGGATTTTTCTTTCACGCCTATTTTGGCCTTTTCAGCCCTCCGAGCTTCTATCTCAAGTTTTAACCTGTCACGCTCTTGGACAGTATACTCATCGTTTTCTTCCACCACTTCGAGTAAAGCTGGTGGAAGCTCTGGATTATTCGGATTCATTTGGATAGAATTTCTTGGCAGGTTTTGAATGCTTGATTCAGGCACCTCTCTCCTCCCACTGTGGTCGCCAATTTGGTGTGAATAATAATCGCCTGAGGGTAGGCTAGTAATTTCAAGTGGAGTTTCAAGGTGGAGTATGGGTGTTTAACGGTGGTGTGTGGGTGTTTAACGGTGGTGAGATAATTAAGCAGCTTGGTAGCAGTTAATGTTCATTATTCATAGTTAATGCTGGTGGTTGGGTATTTATAGTGTGATGTTTGGGCCCTTATGGGCTTTCGGGTCATGTTTAATGGACCCGGGTCATGTTTAAAGACCCATGAGTTCTAAGCAGGAGGGCAGGTAGCTTAGTCAGGAAGTGTTTAGGTTTTTTAGTACTTTAGTCATAGTTCGAACAGCCTTAAGTTTACAGTGTTCGAAGTGATCTGTCTGGTCCGAATGATCTGTCCGATTTATGTGCTTGTAGCCTGTCCGGTATTCGGAGAGACTTAGGCTGATTTGCCCTTCCGGGGAGCATGCTGAATTCGGACTCATCAGTATCGATATATCCTTGGTTTTATCTTTTGCATGATATTTATACGAAGAAGATCATAGGGGATGGTATTGAGCGCACAAATCTTTACTATGTCGATGAAGTGGTTCACCAGGGAACAACCTTACTTTCTCACGGGACAACTAATAAAAAAATTTGGTTGTGGCACCGACGTTTAGGTCACCCCTCCTTTAATTATCCCTGTATTTTATTTTCTGCCCCTTTTCAAAATAATGATGCCCAATATGATGATCATTATCATGTGAAACTTATTTATTGGCAAAAAGTCATCAAACTTTTTTTAGCCCAATTAATACTCAAGTTGAGTCTATGTTTTCTATGGTACATTTAGATGTGCGAGAAGCATGCACCATACTCGAATAAGAATGTTTTTCAATATTTTTTGTTATATGTTGATGAATTATTTGGTCCGATAATAGAGGGGAATATGTTAACCATTTTCAAAAAAGGGTCTTATTCATCAAACCACTTGCCCAAATACACTCCAACAAATGAAGTTACATAACAAAAAAATCAGATTCTTCTAAAAATGACTAGAGCTATGATGATTGGGTCTAATTTTTCCAAACATTCTTGGCCTGAAACCATTGCCACATCAGCCTATCTAGTTAATCATTTACCAACAAAAATTATTGGCCATAAAACCCCACTTCAAATCTTGTAAACCCAAACAAATATACGACATACCTTAACTCTCCCACGTTGTATCTTTCATTGTTCCATATGTGTTCATGTTCCAAATGGTGATAGTAATAAACTAGATATGTATGCCATAAAACATAGTTTTGTAGGTTATGCACTTCATCGAATAGGGTTCAGTTTTATAATCAATTTAATCACCGAATCTATATCACCATGGATTGCAATTTTTTTGAGATAGATTTCCACTACCTTACTAAACCTCGTGCTTAGGGGGGTGAACACAAGTGACTCCATAGGTTGGTTAAGTTCTTCGATCATTCTATATATTGTATGTACATAGCCACTCATCAAAGTAGAACAGACCAACGACTTCATACCTACCAATGATAAACCTTCAAATGATGTCCAACAAGAGGTAAGTGAACCACTCAGCCCAATTGCGTCCCCCTATAATTGATGATTATGTAAATGTGGAAACTACTGAAGAAGTGCCCGAAGTAGGCAGATATGTTTTACCTCACATGAATAATCGTGGAGTTGCACCTATACGTTACTCACCCAACTATGTTTATCAAACCAACATATATCATATGGGAAACTTGGTTAGATGTATCATATCAGAAGATGTCAAGGTATTTACTATAATTCTCTACACACATGAAATTCCAAAAAATATTTAAGAAGAAACACAAAAGAAGGAGTGAAGTTGGCCATGAATTTCGAAATGGATGCCCTTGCAAAGAATGGCACTTGATGGAAACGAAAAATTCCAGAAGGAAAATAATCGGTCGGGTGTAGATGGGTCTTCACTATCAAACATAAATCTGATGCAACCATAAAGAAATACAAGGCTCGAGTTGTGGTAAAGGTTTACACACAAACATACATAATTGATTATTCCAAAACATTTTCTCCATTGGCAAATATAAACACAATTTGAATTTTATTATCAGTTGTAATAAACAAAAATTAGCCACTTCACCAATTGAATGCACAAAAATGCATTCCTCCATGGAGACTTGAAAGAAAAAGTATATATGGAGGCTCAATTAGGATTCTTTGATGGATTTCAAAAAAATGAAGTATGTCGGCTTCGAAAGGTGTTGTATGGGATCAAACAGTCCCCTTGAGCATGGTTTGAAAGATTTATTATGGTAATGAAATAACACGAGTACAAACAAATTAAATTTGATCATACATTGTTTATCAAGAAAAAAATATAAGATGATCATTTGGTTAATAATCTATGTAGATGACATGATCATCGTAGGAACGATACTGAAGAAATTACAAGACTAAAGAAGAATTTGTTCGCAAAATTTGAGATTAAGGATCTATAAGGGTAAAAGTACATCTTAGAATTCGATGTTTTACGTTAAAGAAAAAAGAATTTTTATATCTTAGAGGAAGTGTATTCTTAATTTACTTGGAGAAACAGGAATTGTTGATTATAAACCAGTCAAGACTCCAATGCGGTTTAATCATGGGCTCATAATAGTTGAAGGTGACGACTTGGAAGAAAAAGAAAGATATCAACGTCTTGGAAAACCAATTTACTTGTGATATATTTGAGCAGACATAGCCTATACGGTTGGAACTGTAAGCCAGTTTATGCGTCAACCACAAATGGATCGTATAGAAGTAGTCATGAGGATAATACGATATTTAAAAGGCACATCAGGGAATGAAACTATGTTCAAAAGAAACAAGCATCTAAATATCGAAGCATACACTGGTGCAGATTATGCTGGTAACCCAAATGATCGCATGTCTACAACAGGTTATTATACGCTAGTTGGGGGAAACTTAGTGACATGGAGAAGTAAGAAACAGAAAGTTGTGGCACTTTCGAGTGTTGAGGCAGAATTTCGGGAAATTTCTAAAAAAGTAACCAAAATTTCGTGGATCAATAAATGTAATGGCTAGAATTGGATTTCCATCATCTCTTTTGAGTCAACTCAAGTGTGACAATAAAACAGTAAAACTTATCTCGTAAAATCATGTTCAGCACGACAAAACTAAACATGTAGATGCATAAAGGAAAAAATTGAAGATCGTACAATTGAACTTCATTTTGTAAGATCAGAGGATCAACTAGCAAACATCCTGACTAAATTTATAACAGGGCGTATCTTCACTACAATTTTGAGCAAGTTGAGTATTGGAAATCCGACTATTCAACTTGAGGGGGAGTGTTGAAGATTAGGAAAAATATTGAATGATAAATATTAATTTAAAAATATAATTCAATTAGGAAAAATATATAAAAATTATTTTCCTGATTTAAGAATAATATTCAATTATGAAAAATATTATTATAATAGGAAAAAAATAATATTAGGCAAAAATATTTGTGTATAACTGAAACGGGATGATATACAAGTATAAATATAGGAGATGTACAAGAGAACATATCATCAAAAAATCAATAATAATTTTATTTATCTTTCAAACATACTTAAGTCTTCACAAGGGACTAAGGGGGCTGCTAAATAAATTTCAAAAATAGGTTTAGCTGAAGCTAAAAAAAACATTCAGCCGTAAAGAATTCCTGAAATAGAAGATTAGTTACTATAGTAATTCCTTCAGCATTCAGCAATGTCTAGGGCTACTACAATATCTTCGCAAGATGTTCATCCAAACTCATAATAACAACATCGATAAAAAAGTTGGAATATGATGCTTTAGAAGAGAGTGATGGGCTCCAAGAAACGAGAAATGGGTTTCTTGGTTTATAGGCCGTAAAACACCGGATCGGGTGGGCCTCTCAGTCTACTCCCAATCTTCTCGATAACCCTAACCTCCTATATCTAAGATGCAATCGAACCTTTCTGCTCTTCCTTTCGAAGAGAAAAAAACCCTCATTTCTCGACAAAATGGCTTTCCAAACTTCAATCAAGAAAGAAATCAACCCCTACAAGACATGCAACAGCTTGTTGCTCAAGATCAGATGTTCGTAAGTCCTGTATTTGAAGATGCACCGGTGAATCAGACGATTGAAGAAGCACCGGTGAATCAGACGAAAACTACAAGGTTATCATATGCTGATATGATGAAGAAGAACAACAGGAAGATGGATCCAGAAGATGCTAGGAGAAACACTACAGGATTCGTACATGCAAACGTCACATGTGGAGTCGAGGAGGACTACAAATTCGTCAAAATTGACGAAACAGATACATCTACTCTTTCTTCTTTAGCTAAAGCCACTTTAATTGCAAAATTTTCCTATGGATCGCCTATTGTCACAGATTTTAGGGCATTCTTGGAAACCTTTAGGTTCATAGGAAACTATAGTATCTATAAATGGGACTATAGGCACATTTTCGTGGAATTTGATAACATAGATGACGTTAAAACATTCTGGAAACGAATAGTTAGAACTATAGGGCAATTCTTCTTTAGAATTCTTAGATGGACCATTGAATTTAACCCCAAACAGGAGTCTCATTTGACTCCAGTTTGGATCTCTTTCCCTAAGAGTCCTAAAATGATGTGCAACACAGACTCAATTGAACATATTGCAAAGGAAATTAGCTTGCCTTTGTCAATATGGATACCCAACAGAAACCGTGCAAGCTTTGATCTTTGTAAAGCTTGGACAGTAGTAGATACCTCAAGTCTCCTTCCGCAAAGACTTTGAATAAGCTTTGGTGATCGGGACGGATTCTGGAAAGATGTCATTTATAATGACAAACCTGCCTATTGTAGAAACTGTAGACATCTAGGTCATAGAGAAAGTTCTTGTAAAATGGATGAGTTAAAATCCAAAGAAAACCAGAAAATTACTAAAAAGGTGAAAACATATAATGAGAAATGGATTCCCAAGTTGAAATCAATAGTGGTGTCTTCAAATAATGGTCTGAATACAAGTCAAAATACGTTTAGTGAAATGAATCAACCTATAGAGAATAATCTGAAAGACCAAATTGAGTATGACTATAATAACACAGAATTAAATCTGCAAAAAAGGATAAACATAGAAGAAAATTGTGTGGTCTTTAATCAGAATAATAATCCCCCTGATATTAATGAAAGTGACGTCATTGAAGCTATACAATCCATAAATTTAAGTAACACTTTTAACATTTTGAATGATGATATTTTTTTTGATACTGTGAAATATCTAGTGATAGACAAAACTTAAGCTTACCACGGTCTCCAGTTTCCAAATAAACAGATAAGATTGAACAGAAAGGTCAAAGGAAAGCTAATAAAATAAAGATCAAAAGTCTTAAGAGTTATCTTATTAACAAGCCAATAACCTTTAAAGGATCTGTAAGATCCTCACAAAATATTAAAAAATGACAGTCTCATTTTTAAACTGGAATGCCAGAGGTGTTGGAAACCAAAACACCATTAGAAGAATAAAATATATAGTTAAAAAGTTTTCAATAGATCTCATAGTGCTTCAATAACCTATGATATCTATTGATAAAATTGAAAAAACTTCTAAAAAACTTGGTTTTGATAATTTCTTTGGTAATACAAATAATAAAATATGGTTGTTTTGGAGAAACTCATACAAAATTGATATAGTTTTAGATGCTGACCAACTTGTAATACTATGGTACACCATTCTGACTCTTTAAAAGAGTTTCTGGTTACCATAGTATATGCAAAATGGAATAGAATACAAAGAATGAACCTTTGGGACCAACTGAGAAACCTGTCCAATAACAATAACAATGACCCCTGGCTTGTTGTTGGAGATTTTAACACCATCTCCAACGCAAGTGAACAACTTAATTGTGCTACACTGTGTATAAATTCAATGGAGGACTTTAATAATATGATTTTGGACTGTAAACTTGAGGATCCAGGATTCTCAGGTTCAAATTTTACATGGACAAACAACCATAAGTGGAAACGCCTAGATCGAGTCTTATATAATGATAATTGGAGAGAGTATTTTGATATAACTAGGGTGAGGCATCTGGCCAGAACTGGGTTAGACCACTCACTCTTAATAATTTCAGTCTCATCTGTGTCAACTGAACAAAAGCCACCCTTTAGATTTCAAAATATGTGGTTAAGTCATCAAAACTTTTTTCTAACAGTTGAAATAATTGGAATACCCAAATGGATACACGACCATTTACCAACTCTTACATTCATTTATTATGGTTTAAGCTTAGAAGATTAAAAAACCATTTAAAAACTTGGAATAAAGAAGTATTTGACAACATTTTTTTATTGTATTGAAAAAACTAAAGAGGAAATTGAAATCATTAAAAGAATTTTAAAGTTTTCTTATTCTATTGAGAACAATAAGAAACTTTCTGAGCTAAAGGCCAAACAATTAGTTCTGCTTGCTAGGGAAGAGACTTACTGGAAACAAAAGAGTGCCTCCAAATGGTTAAAAGATGGAGATAATAACAGTAGAACATTTCACAATTTTGTTAAAAAGAAAAGATGTGGAAACAGGATAAATGAGATCATTGACAATAATAACATATTAGATTATCAAAATTTAATAGGTGAATCAGTTGTTAAATTCTTTCAAGAACTATTAAATAATAAGAATGATGATCATGTCCCTGATTTTTCATCTGACATTATACCAGAATTAGTAACTGACCAAGGCAATAGATCCTTGTTAGCCGAGCCTACAATAGAAGAGACATATATTGTTATTAAGGGTCTTAATAGTTATGGTGTATCTGGAGTTGATGGTTTCAACTCCAGATTCTATCTAGAATGCTGGCCTATAAATAAAGTAGATCTAGTTAATGCAATCTCTAATTATCTTAGCAAACCTAGCTTCCCAAAAGGAATGTTTGCAACCTCTATTTGTTTAATACCAAAAAAACCCTGCTAAGACATGGTCTGACTTTATACCAATTAGTTTATGTTCTGTTTTCAACAGAATAATCTCTAAACTTATAAATAATAGAATACTAATACTACTTCCCAAACTAATTTCAAAAGAACAAGGGGCTTATGTTCTTAATAGAAATATACAGGAGAACATCTTGATTACCCAAGAATTAGTTCATGATTTAAACAAGAAACAAAGGGGTAGTAATATTATAATCAATTTGGATATGAAAAAAACTTTTGACAAATTGAACTTTAACTTTATATATCAAGTACTGCAATCATTTGGCTTTAACAATAGAGTTATGAATTTAGTTAAAGAAAGCATTCAACACATCCAATACGGTGTATTGTAAATGGAATAGCATATGGGTTTTTCAAATCTTCAAATGGAATCAGACAGGGGATCCTTTATCCCCCCACTTTTCAATTTAGCAGAGGAATTTTTAATCAGAGGAATTAATAAAAACATATCTTTAGATCCTACTTTAATTTACAAAACTAGAGGATCCTTAATTATAAACTACTTAGCCTTTGCAGATGATGTTCTATTATTTTTAAATGGCTCAATTAGGAATCTAAAAAAGATAAGTAACTTTATGAGTACCTATCAAAGTTTATCTGATCAACAAATCAACCTACAGAAAACTAATTGTATAGCTCCATCTAATTTAACTAGGCAACGTATTAGGACTCTTGAACACTTACTAGGTTTTAACCATAGCTCACTACCTTTCAAACACTTAGGTATCCCAATATTTTTAAAAAAACAACACCAGCTATTATTTGGAGGTAGACTGATTTTGATCAAATCAGTCTTGCTGGCTTATCCCCTTTAGTATATGCAGTGTATCACAATACCAAAGACAATAATTAACAGAATTAACAAACTACTCAATAAGTTTATATGGGGTCACACTGAGAATAATAAAAGTATATTATGGACTGACTGGTTTAAATTATGTAAACCTTTTAGTGAAAATGGCCTAAACCTTAGAGACCTTTCAACTGTACAAGTAGCTTGGTCACATAAACTGTGGTCAACTTTAGGGAAAATAATACTTTATGGGCCAACGTGTTAAATAATATCTACTTCTCTAAATTACATCATTTATAAGTTTTACCTAAGCAATCAGACTCTAGAATATGGAAAAGAATGTTAAAAGTTAGAACTGAAGCAAAAGAAAACATATTTTGGATAATTAGGAAAGGAAATGTAGACTTTTTCTTAGACAAATGACATGATTCTAGGGCTCTAAGTCAATTAACTCCGAATATATGAAGCACTTGGTATACAAAAACTAGGGTTAATGAATACTGGACTAATTTCTTATGGGACATGACGAAAATTAAGAATGATGTGGTCTTTGATTCTGAAATTAACAAGATAGTTAAGATTCAAATTAATCCTAACAATGAAGACTCAATCATCTCAAGATGGTAAGTTTAATCTTAAACTCACTTGGAATAACATAAGAATAAAAATTGTTTAATCTTTTTTCAAAAGTTAAATCTAGAATAATATTACACCAAAAAAGTGCTCAATTACCTTGTGGAGAGTTATTAACAACTTAATTTCAGTGGACTCTAACATTCAACATAGGGGAATTAATTTAGTATCTAAATGCCAGTTCTGTCCAGAATGTGAAACGTTAAATCATTTGTTTGTCTCTTGTCCATTAACATGGAATGTCTGGTTACATTTTTCTAATATCTTTAACATATCAGTATGGAAGCATATGACAATTAATCATGTTATAAATAAATATTTCTCTTCTACATTGTATAAGACTCATATTAGAACAATAGTACCATCATTGATAGTGTGGACAGTTTGGATAGCAAGAAACAAAATGAAACATGATGGCCTCATTAGTACTGATAGATCGATAATTAAGAAAGTCAAATATCTTTTATCTACTTTAGCCAGATCTTCTTTAATCAAAACTAAATATTGTAGAAAAAATCTCCATATAGCTAATGACTTAAACTACGCTAATCATCTTCCAAACAGAAAAAACTGTCTCTATATTAAGTGGCACCCTTCTTCCAGAAATAGACTTAAGCTTAAATGCGATGCCTCCTCACTTCATAATAGGGAGTCTAGCAGTGGAATCATTATCAGAAACTCTAATAGTGAGTTAATTGTAGGACAAAGAATATTGATTAATAAATGTACACCCTTAATAGCTGAATCCTTAGCTCTATTACATGGACTCAGGTTCTGTCAAATGAATAACTTGACAGAGATTGATGTTGAGATTGACTCATTAGACTTGTTTAACATGATAGCATACGATAAGTATCCGTGGTTCTTATCCAAAGTATTAATATACTGCAGAAAACTGATAAACTCAAAAATGATACTTAAACATATTTTTAGAGAAGAAAACTGTGTTGCTGATTGGATTGCTAAGTACGCTTTGAAACAAAAGCAAGACTGTTCTTTTAATGGAATTAACACCCCTAGTCCTCTCAATGCTATTCTATTACTAGAAAGCTTGAACTTGGGCTATTTCAGACACTTATATTAACGTGCTAACAACTTTATGGCAGGTTACCTGACCAACATATTTGTTACTCTTGCAGGTTACAGAAGCACTTAGAAAGGAGAAGCAAGACAAGGAGGAATGTGGATATCAAGATGGCAAGGAGAAGACTAGATCAAGTAATAAAGGATAAAAGATGCAACGACACACAAAGGAGTAGGAGCACTGAAGTCTTACACAAATTAAGCAATAGGAATTATTGTTGTTGAACAAGGATTAAAACAATAAAAATCAATCCGATCTTGAATCACATCAATTCAAGTTTCAAATTGTAATATTCAGTTTCACCAATTGTATCAAACTCTACTTGTATTATTATCTTTTAATAAAAGCAGTTTCAGTTAAAAAAAACTCAAAATAACAACATCATTAGGCTTTGAATAGTAACTCGTCTGTGGACTATCGAATTTAGTCACAGATAGTCCATGGACTTTCAAATGTCCGCTGGTAGTCCCTGAACTATCCAGTTTGGATAAAGTTAGTCCCCTGCGTGTGTTGACTATCAACTTTTGTGACATATAGTCCATCAATTATTCATTTTCGATCAAGTTAGTCTTTTGACTTTCTATTTTTGATAAACTTAGTCCCCTTAATAAAGATCATGACTTCGAGTCTTTCTACATACGCTTTCTCGGCTGAGCCTGTCACCTTGTGTGGTTTACCTTCTGCCGTTGGTTTGCTGTCTATTGCGTCAGATTGAGAGTTTACCTGTTCGCAATCATTGCACTGGCTATTGCCTCAGATTGAGGGTTTACCTGTTCGCAATCATTGCACTCTGAATACCTGTCGCAATCATTGCACTCCGAATAACAACTGCGGGAGGGTTTACCTGTTCGCAATCATTGCACTCTGAATACCTGTTCGCAATCATTGCACTCCGAATAACAACTGCGGGGTCTCTCCGTAAAAAAGAATTTATCAGTATATTATGTACATAAGGATTTATTACTATTTGTAAGTAAGTTTAGGGTAATTTATTAATTACTAATAAATTTAATATGGTGAGAATTAGATTAGTGAAGTAAATTGCGGGGGGGTCGCAGTCTCTCCTACCAACACCGGGATTTGCGGATAGCAATCATGTGAGTCATTATTCTTTGTGCACATTAGAACCACCCGCTTTAGTAATTAGGTCCACTTTTATTACTTTAATAACTCCCGCAATTCTCATCATTTTTTCAATTACTCGTAATCTCGTGATTAAAAGGCATTACAAAATGAAGCAACTCCTAGGATTAATCAAAATCTTATATTTTGGGTAAACGGGTCGGGTGGTTGAAGGTTTGTTGGTTCAACGGATTTGTCAACTAATGTTGAACATACGAGATGATGGCTTTTGTGAATTCGACGTTTATAAAATACTAGAAATAGATGGTTTTTCATTTTTTTTGAATAAACGATTTAAAAGGAATATTTATAATATTTTTATTCGAAAGCAATGTTTTATATTATACAGATTTAATTATAAGAATTTGATATAAAATTTTATTTCAAAGACCACAAACAGGTTAATAATTTTTTTTTGAATGAGTGTTTAATTCGAACAAATTTGATGGGTTATCATATATTTTTTTTATGTTGGGATGTATTTGTGAGTTAAAGTATACGATTTGAAATGTGTTATGAGTTTTAAAGGTGTTTCGATGGGTATCCGGTCCAGCTAACGGTTTTAACTGTTGTCCTCAAGTTAACAATATGGTTGTTCGCTAATGGCTACGGTGAAGAATATTATCCATTAACTATTATCCATTAACTATTATCCATTAACTATTTGATGTTTTAATATAAATAATCAATCTATTATTATTTTATATTATTATTTTTTAGCAAGAAGACAAATTTTATTAAGAATAGAAGAGTTATATTTTTTGGCCTAATAATTAATAATTAGACAAGTCTACAATGTACTCTAAATTAGAATATTTGATTTAAAATTCAATTCCAAGGACTGTTATGTTCCCGTGTATTTGATTTAAAATTCAATTTTAAGGATTCTAAATTAATAATGAGTCTTCAATGGTAAATATTTCATAAAAACAGGTATTTTTTGAAAATATATGAAAATATGGGTTTTAAGTGGATAATACTTTTGGTTTTGGACTTTAAATGGTATTTTACCCAAAATAAAAATAATTTTTTATAGGAAACAAATTGAAGTTTATTGATATATATAGGGATGACAATGGGCCGGGTTCAGACCGGGTTCGGGCCGACCCACTTAGGCCCGTTCTTTTTTACTTGAATCCAAACCCGGCCCGACCCGCAACGGGTTTAATATTTCAAACCCGAGCCCGCCCCATTTATGTCCGCGGATCGCCCGACCAGCACAAATTGATTCTAAAAAGAAAATAATAATTATTCAAAGACGGTATATTATTGGTATACGTATAAATGTTCTAGTAATTAGTAATTATATTTATTTTAGTTATATTTTACAAATTTACAATTATTTTTAATACATTTTTTTATTTTTATATATATTTTATATTTGCAGACCAGCACATAAATTTTTAAACCAACGTACCTAAAACACAATAGCAGAAGAGAAAAACACCTAAAGAACTTGAAATGTTAGAAATTAGGATTTGGAGTATATATAAGCAAAGATTCGAAGAAATATATTTATAATTTATGGAATTAGTTTATGGAAAATAATATAATTAATAAATATATTATTGATTCTAAAAAGAAAATAATAATTATTCAAAGACGGTATATTATTGATATACGTATAAATGTTCTAGTAATTAGTAATTATATTTATTTTAGTTATATTTTACAAATTTACAATTATTTTTAATACATTTTTTTTATTTTTATATATATTTTATATTTGCAGGCCGGGTTCATCGAACCGGTCCTATTCCGCTCAAATTTAACATAAATTTTTAAACCAACGTACCTAAAACACAATAGCAGAAGAGAAAAACACCTAAAGAACTTGAAATGTTAGAAATTAGGATTTGGAGTATATATAAGCAAAGATTCGAAGAAATATATTTATAATTTATGGAATTAGTTTATGGAAAATAATATAATTAATAAATATATTATTGATTCTAAAAAGAAAATAATAATTATTCAAAGACGGTATATTATTGGTATACGTATAAATGTTCTAGTAATTAGTAATTATATTTATTTTAGTTATATTTTACAAATTTACAATTATTTTTAATACATTTTTTTATTTTTATATATATTTTATATTTGCAGACCGGATCTTGTTAGACAAATTAAAAATCCATACCCGATCCGACCCGCCTACGGATCACAATTCGTATATCCGTACCCGTCCCGTTAAATGTTCGGGCTGGACAAAACTCGAGCGGATTAGACCGGATCGGTCCGATTCGGACCAACATTGCCACCCCCATATATATACGTTTTTAATCAATAAATATAATCTACTAAAAATTTGAATAATTATGAAATTCTTAAATAATAAATATGTTTTATAGATTTCTTACTATATTGTTTAATTTGTTATTAAATTTCGCAATTTAAACTTCATATCCTTTTTTTAAATTTTTTATTACATAGTGTTTTACGAAAATAATATTCATAGATAGATAATTATAGGATATTCACATGGGATATTCGAATCCGACACATTTGTGGAAAACAAAACACTCTTATCGGACGGTTTTAGAAAAATAAAGACCATACTCCTATCCGTCCCAATTTATTATCATCTTTAATTTGATGCTTGAAAAAAAAATCATCATATTATTCCTTAAATTTTTTAGAGTTTTTTTCAAGATATAACAAATAATTAACTTACAATACAAGAAACTAAAAATAAAAAAAATTAATCGATAAACCTTTAATAAATAACATACAAATTTAGGAGAACGTTTAAAAAAAATTATTAGTGGGTGTATTCATTCTCTCACAGAATCTTTTGAAAACAACATTTAAAAAAAATACACACTTCTAACATAAAGAGTCAGTAACGAATAAAACCGTCAAACGAGCTCTAGATGTTGTCGTAACGACTATTTACCTTAGAGTTTAGATATTTATGGCTAGATTTTGCTGATTTGGGTAAAGATCCTTACCCTGATAAAGATTTGTAATTGCGGGATTTGGGCCCTTCCCCAAAATCATGTGGCTAGCGTTGTGCAAATAAATTGGATCATCATAAGCCTATAATGCTTTAGTATACTTAATTTTATATTTCTAGTATCACTCATCTAATCTTAGTTTGTTTTTATCTCAACTTGTCTTTACTTATAAAATTTTGATCATTTTACGTAATCGAAGCTCAAATAATCCTCAACGTGGTTAAATGATATTTCTTATCTTTTTATTTATACATGAAATAAAATATCTTATAATTTGAATGTTACCATGGTGTGAAGACAATAAAGCTTGACCACAATTTTTGATAATCATAACTTTGAGACAATTATCTCATGTGGTCAAACTAGCAATTTTTAACACAATTTTTTACTAGTTTTTTTTTTCACTTATCTTATTACTATTTTAACATGTTCTTATCTTATTCAGGATTTTTTCTTAAGAGAAAAATATTTTCTCTCATGAGAGGCGACACCACCTCTGAGTTTTCATAGGTAGAATTTTTGAAACGTTTTTATTACTTTTAGAAACACGTATCACATGTAAATTGAATCATATTAAAAATTCTCCAAATTCATATATCTATGATAAGAACCAACATTACTGCATCTCAGATGAAACTCATTTTATATCTTGAACATATTCTTAGTGACTAGTTATTACCCATTCCAAAACTTGATTTCTTGATGTTTATTATAGTCGAAATGGATTGTCATCATTTATAAAATATCATTTTTAGAGTTTAATCACATTCTTATACATGTTTAGTTTAATAATTTTTTAGAAAATATTTTGGTAAATGGATTTTCTAAGTTTTTATCAGATTGCATTAATGAGATTGATAAAAGTCTACGTTGAATCGGGGTTTTAAGGGACTTATGTCTGAAATTTACATGGTTAGTGTTGGTTGCGATAATAGTCCAACATCGGTTAGACATGGAAAAGATCAATGATACATATATAAGAATAAATCTCAACCAGTATGAGACCTTTTGAAAGTAGACCAAAACCAAAGCTTTATGGGCTTTTTTGGTCCAAAGCGGACACTATCATACTAGTGCAGTTCCACACATAACTTTCATTTCTTAATGATCCATCAATTTTAATTGATCTGATTTTATCTTAAACTTTAATGAAATCAAACTTTTAAAAGCAACTTAGATCTCATTTTCTTTTCTTTTTTAATTTCGAACTTAGTTTTTTATTTATTATTCCATGTGTTGTATATTTATACTCATGCTAGAAATATTGTATTTTAAAACGATATATTAGCATGTTTTAAAGAAATAAATTTAAAACTACAAAGCCGGAAAATATAGAAGCAAAGTACGATATGCGAAAAGCAAAAAAAGAGTTAAACAAAATGCAAAATGAAAAACACGGGTTAACTGGTGTGACGAAAACTAATTCAAAAATATCATTCATGGATCTAGTTTTGTCCGTCTTAATTGGTTTTAATTATTTTTGGATATTTTTTCCGAGCTATGAATTGAAAGATTTTCAAACTTTAAAATATGAAGAGCGAGTTAACTTTGTTTTCTAAATTTAGAAATGATGTTTTTTAAAAAATAGGACCGAAATACTTTTTAGTAAGTTAAATATTTTGGGTGCTAACCAATAATTAATTTTGTCGTTATACCTCATATTGGTAACTAACCCTTAAATAATTTAAATTTATATATCTAATATTTATAAATAATTAATTAGAAATAAAAGTTTTTTTAAATGAATTCATAACTCATAGTGATATTAATAGTCAGGCCTCTTTACATTTCCCATCAGTCTTTTAAGTACTCAAAATTCAGGTGCCTTGGTAAAAGATGTGCTAAGATATTATACATAAGGTAGTAAGGATAAGATGACAATAAATATTTCTCATATTTGAGAGATATATTATGCAACTACAAACTCTATAAATATATACCTAATGAACACTAATAAAACATTCATTCAGTTATTTTTAATATTTTATGCCATATTTGCTATATATGTTATCTCCATTCATTGACTTTATTGCAGATATTTTCGGATTCAGATTCATTAACCCCACTTTAAATTTTCAATATCAAACAAAAAAAATTCTTCTTAAGAAACCAAACCAAAGAAGAATCTTGAACTAGCTCATGTGTTAAATTCTGGAGAGAGATTTGATCCGTCCATAGATGAGGAGTTGAAGATGGAGCATTATGATGGAAATTCTCTGCCCCAGGCGGCTCCTAAAGCTCTTCCCACAAAAAATGAATGACTTACTAAACAGTTAAGATATGAACAAACTAATACTTTTTTATTATTGCATGAATACTTAATCTCATACGCCCATAGAGTTAAATCTGTTGTGCAGATCGTGAATGAAGAGGAAAGAGACGATGCAAGTCTTGGAATTCTCAAGGACCGTTTGCTGAAAGAAACTAAAAACACGAACCCATAAAATTGTCTTACTAATAAGACAGAGACAGACCAATGATCTTCAAGTCAGAATAAGAAATGATGAAAATGTCACCAAATATAAATAAGAAGCCAAACTCTTACTTCAAGGTATAATCGAAGATGAGAAAATGTCATATAACCTCAACTATATCATGAGGAGAAAAGTGAGGAGGCAACAATTCCACAAGCTGTGAACACTGGAGCCATATTACCAACTGAAATGCAACTAGGATGCATAAAAAACTATAAGATGCTTCAGACGGTATTCATGAATAAATTTGTATGTTTAAATGAGATTAATTGAGATAAATATTACATAATCCATTGCAAACTTCAGCCCCAACTGAAGAAAAAAAAATACTATATACAAATGGCATCATAGTGACTGAAACATAGGAAGATGAAGGATACCTGGACCCATATCTGAATATACAAACAATTGGAATGATCATCAGAGAATATCTATGAAAGAATGAGAAGATCCCCAATGGTGATCCCAAGTCAGATAATCCTAACCGGCTTCATCGGAGAAAATGAAGATGTCTTTGGGAAGTTAATTATGGATGTTGTTTTCGACAAACAAAATTTCAGAAAAAGGTACAGTTTCATTCATGTTGGTAGATCCACCATCATTTTAAACTATTATATTGGAAAAATCTTGGCTCGATCAGATGCATGTCGTAGTATCTACATTTTAATTAGTGCCTAAGATATCCTATAAAAAACAAAGTGGTTGTGATCAAAGGAAATAAAAAAACATCAAGGGAGCTTTATGCAGCGACCATGACACTTAAATCATAACAACTAAATGAAAGGGGCATCTCAAAAATATTTTGAATATTTTTGCATGAATACACATGATGTCACAAGAGTCCCAATCGAAGAAATTTTCCGTTAGTTATGCATCAACACAAATTTCAGGTCTATCATATAAAAAATAAGATCTTACTCGTAATAATAGACACAATAAATTGTTAAAGAAGTGGATAGACTGATTCCTGTAGGACACATACGAGAGTTAAATTATCTAATATGGACAATAAATTTTGTTTTGGTTAAGAAAAATAATGGAAAGTTGAGGATATGCGTGGACTTCATGGACTTAAACAAAAAATATTCAATGGACCCCTTATCAACCGAGGATTGACCAGCTTGTAGATGCAACATAAGAAGATAAAAAATATATCTTTTATGGATGCATTTTCATGATACAATCAGACCCATATATGAGAGGAAGACTAGGAACATATAACTTTCATCATCGAGAAAGGGTTAGAGTAATATATCAAAGGCTAGTGAACAAAATCTTTACAACTCAATGGGTCTGAAATATACAAGCCTACATTGATAATATGTTGGTTACAAGGATTCATGAATATGGCCACCTAGAAAACTTAACTAACATTTTCCAATCTGCGACTAATGAATCTTAAGGTGAATCTAGAGAAGTGCACTTTCAGCTTTCGGCCCAAAATTGTTTTGGGCTACATGGCGAGTGAAAAAAAATCAAGACAGATCCAACAAATCTTTCTAATTTGGCAATAATTGAGCCCCCAAGGAATGCCAAAGGGCTTAAACCCTAAATGGAAGGCTAGCAACACTTAACAGGTTCTTGTCAAGATCATTGGACAAATGTTAAGCCTTATTCCGAGTAATGAGAGGAGTATAATTCTTTTAATGGAACATATTATGTGATAAATTATTTAACAACATAAAGAAGTTTTTGGTTTCTCTCGAAGTTCTAACCAAACTTCGGTCAATAGAAACTTTTTATCTGTACCTTGTAGTCTCAAACTACACCTTCAATATAGTACTAATCATGGAGGAAGGAAATGACTCTAAAACAGTGTATTATGTAAGAAAATATCTATTGCTAGATAAAACTAGGTACTTAAAATTAGAAAAAAAACTTGTTTTAACACTAGTAGTTGCAGCTAGGAAAATGAGACTATATATTTAAGCGCATATTGTAGTAGTTAGAACTTCATATCCTTTAAGAAATGTGCTGCAAAAGGTTGGCGTATCAGGAAGATTGATCAAGTGGTCATTAGAATTAAGAGATTATGATATCCACTTTGAACCGAGAATGACAATCAAAGCCAGGTGTTGGTAAATGCTTGATGGAATCCCAGTACGCGAGGCCCATCTCTCGAATGACAAGTATGAAGATACTTAGAGATAATAACCAAGGCTAATAAGTATAATTTCATCTCATATCTCTCACATGGGATATCTTTAACCAATCCGTCAAGTTTTGACTTTCAACATCCAAAAATGAAACTGAGTATAAAGTTACAATGAATGACTTCAGTTGGAAAATATTTGTGAAGCAAAAATGGTATAAATCATAACTGGCTCTCAATTAGTTGTAAACTAGGCATTAGGGAAGGATGAAGCTAAAAATGTTCACATAATATAGTATTTTGAAAGAGTTATATCGATACTTCTCTATTCAAGAATTTGGAATTTAAACAAGTATCGAGAGCCGAGAACTCAACAGCTGATGCACTTGCATCTTTGGTAGTACATCTTCGACGCCATGAATCATTTTTCAGGAAAATCATGATACTAAATTAACCAAATGCTTCCTCTCAATATTCACATCCACAATAATAATAATAATAATAATAGAAGGTGAAGAAGAAGAAGAATAAAGATAAAGAGAAAGTTGACGAGATTTGTCTAGACTTCATGTACATTATATATAATAAGGTTAACTAAGCCACTATTTCGTTTCTTAGGAACATGTGAAGAAATACTTATTGCCGAAGAATTATATGATGAAGAATGAGTACTCATGGTGAATACAAAGAATTGTAACAAAGAATACTCCTCTAAGGATATTATTGGCTAATCATAATGAGAAATAAGAGTGATTCATAAAATAAAGTAGTATAACACATGCCAACTATTTACAAACTCATTACAAGCTTCGATAGTACTATTGAAGACAACAACCGAAACAACCCCATTTGACATGTGAGGTTGGATATTGTGAGATTTAAGAGGAAAAGAGTTTCTATTAGTTTTCAAAATGGGTGGAAGCACAACCGTTGCAGAATATAACAGTCAAGTAGGTAATATCTTTCTTAAATGTAAATATATAGTTTAAAATGATTATAAGGGATACTCTCATTCATCCGTAGGAAATCCAAAACAGTTTTTTTAGAGTAAATTTCTTTCCACGTCACGCTATCTTAAAAGTTGAATAAAATTTATGTTTACGAGATTAATAGCTATTAATAAAAAAAAGGAAATACAACCTATATGTGTATTCTTTCCCTTTCTAGAAAAAATGAGTTTTTTTCCTATAAAGGAAGATTTGCTCGGTCAAATATTTTTAATGAGGTAAGTATATGACTAATTGACCTCGAGACACTTATGAGTCCAACCATAATTGACTCAGGATTTCTGCTCGACAAACATTAATTTGGAATCAACTTTCGACACAAAAACAATAACGTTATTTAGGTATAATAAAGACAACAAATGTCGTGAACGATGAAAAATAATTCAAAATTACAGTCTCTCGTTAATGCTCTTGCAAGGACTAATAAGGGAGAAATTCTTATACTTACAATATTTGGTTCAGACAACCAATTGAGTTATCAATCGAAGATAAAACAAATGTATAGTCAAGATATATTATACAATCAAATAAGAATCAGTAGTCAAATGTATATTCAAATTATCAAAGATATGGTGAGTCAAAGATATGTATCCAAAATCAGTAAAAAAAGATATATGATTAGTTAAGGATATATAATATATTTTATAAAATAAGATATTATATACCTTCTATATTTGAGATATTTGTAACCTTATAAATAGGGATCAAAACAAAGGGAAAAAGTAATCAAATACTCTTTCTTTTTCAAAATACTCTCTTATTCTTTATCTCTAATTGTTTATATTTTTATCTTTATTTATGTAGATAAACAAATAACTCATCAAATTAATGCAAGAAGAAGGTGACTGATTAAAACCCTCATATTATTTCTCTCACAAAAATACTAATAGTCTAGAAATATCTAGCAAATGGCAGATTCACATTAAATTATGAATTCAATAAGAAGATCTAACCACCCTAATTAGTGATAATAAATATACAAAATAGTGGGCGACACTAATAAGTTTTTATGATTTTTTTATTTAAAAATATTTGTTTATTAAAAAAAAAGTGTAGTATTCTCAAAATCTCATAAAATCAAAATATTTATGACTCAATAGAGTGTAAAGCAACGAGTTGCAAAAAATATAATGATAGTTTGGTAGAGTTCAGGGGTATCCAAAATGGAAAAACATCTACCACAAAATTCAGTGTATGAATATATATAATAACCAATGGATTACGAGAGGGCGGGAAGTACAATGTATGGCATCCAATGGAAAGGAGTACCAAGCACCAGATTGGTTTCACCGACAAGATCTCCAGCTCACCGACTAGACGCTGAAGCCAACAAAGACTTGTCTACTATTAAATATTCACATCATGTTGCTACCAAATTGATATATGAGAAGCTCGCTCTCGTCATGGCTTTACAAAACAAAATTAATATTGACGGTGCCAACAAAAGTTATGACGGAAAAGTTAGGTTTCACATTTTCTTCTCATTTTCACAATCACAATGCCAACAAAAATGATACTCAAAACATTGAAACATGATTATCTCTTTCTATAAACGTAATATCTTCTTTATCGCCTGCATTAGATATGAACTATGTGGAACAAAATCGGGCAATATAGTCAACTTCGACAGATAGACCAATGATTGTTTGATCAACTGCTCTGATCTTGACATATTCCTCAAAGAAGATCAACTATTAGGACTCCAATTGTTATACCCATAATTGAGCCTCCAGAAGAGAATAAAGATACATGGTGGATATGCTACAGACAGAGAATGAGTTTGTATTAGATAAGATCCACTACACAAAAGAAAGGTGCGATGATACAGAAGCACGAGATCAGGAGCTAGAAAAATAGGTTGTTGCTGTTGGAGAAGGCGTATATATGAACGATAAACCGTAGATCATGAAGGAAACATTGAGTCAAAGAAATAATACTCATAAGGTTTCTAAACAATCAAATGATAGAAGATATAATGATTATGACTCATGATGAAATGAAATAAGTAGTTAACGAGGAAAAATAAATTCAGGGAGTACATCAACACTATCAAAGTCTTTGCTTAACTCCACGTCTACTTGGACTTGGCTCAGTTTGGCCCCATCTCGGTCAGTTTCGCACAACGAAGAATCAGTTCAATAAGGCCATGGATTAATTTGAACCAACCAAGACTCAGTTGAACCAAAACATGACTCAGCTCAACCAAGCTATGACTCAATTCAACAAGGCTACAACTTAGTTCAACATAACTTCAGCTCAGCATATTCATGGGTCATTTCAGCAAGGTCGTGGACTAGCACAACTAAGTGTTTTTTTTATCTTTTTTATTTATATAACAGAATATTTGAATACATATTAGGCTTACGAGTTGAGTACTTATGTTCCAGTACGACTTAAAGAACCAATATCCTGAAGACTTATGTGCCAAACTTCAATTAAATACTTAGGCTTCTGAGAAAGAGCACCTACACCCCCCTTTATCGAACCAAACCATACTTAACTATTTTTTCCATAATAATAGCACAATCCTTTTATATTCAAGAAGTGCCACAACTCAATAGTCCATACTTGCGGTTCGACACCCATAAGAAACAAAAACAAACAAAAACAATAAGGATGGAACAATTCCAAAGCTGGTCCTCAATACTCCAAAGCTAAAGCGCATTGCAATCATTAACAATCACCTTAATCTCTCAAAACGCTAATGATGTCAGAGTTAAACATATTCGAAGCAACAAGCTATGATTTGGTTGACAACACCATATAGTAATACGGGGGCTAATAAATTATAAATCTCAAAATAATATATATATATATATATATATATATATATATATATATTATTCATAAATAAATTACATTCCTCATTCTTATCTAATTTACTTACTTTTGTTTTGAATTCGCATAACAAAAGAAAAATTTAGTCACAATATTTAAAAGTAAAAAAATCTCGGACTTATCAAAATAATAAGTCTTAAATAAGCCAGGTTCATTTACTTTTCATTCCTTCATACTTTTATAGTACTATGAGGGTTACTCTCATACATCCACATGTAATCGTGAAACAGTTCTTTTAAAGTAATTTTTTAAACGTCATGTTATCTTCAAAATTGAATAAAATTTGTGATTACGAGATTACCAGCTACTATTAAATAAAAAATGAGGGAAAATGCTACATATATGCATATTATTTATCTTTCAAAAAAATTGAGTTTTCTTTATTCAAGAAAGGTTTTGCCGATTTTAATAACATAAGTATAAGACCAACATACCTTAAAGGTTTTATGAGTCCAACCATAGTTGACTTAGTAGTTCAGATCGACATACATTAATTACGCAGAACTTCCAACATCAAATATGACAACATTATCAAGTTTCGAAAATTCTTAAAAACAACAAAAGTGTTGTATAATAAAAATACTTCAAAATTCTAATAATTCTTTCATGCTTTACAAGAACAAGTGGATTATTAGTAAAATAAAAATTTACATGGTTACATTATCTCGGCTAAAAAACCTACTAAACTATCAATTAAAGAAAATAAAGATCTAGTTCAACTATAGATTATTCGATGAAATAAAAATCAACAACAAAAAATATATTCAAATTAACATATATAACCGATAAAAAATATGTATACGAATCATTAAAAAAATTATAGATAGAAGGTTAAATAATATATCTCATTAAATAACCTTCGATATTTGAAATATTTATAATTTTATAAATAAAAAACAAAAACAAATAAAATAAAAATAATAAAATATCTTTTTTTTCAAAACACTATTTTTTCGTTTATATTTTTTATGTAAAGAAAAATAGCTCATCAAACTATATGACTAATTATATAATAATAATAATAATAATAATATTTTATATTTTAAAAATCGTATCAAAATTATCTAATCTCTGATTACTCCTCATCTCAATATTGATATTGGATACCCTTCACCTTTTTAAAAGCCTTTATCTACGTAAGGGAAATCATGAAATTATGCATCTATATGTAGAATTCTCTTTAATCTCCACAAAATTTCAATGAGAAACAACAAGAAAACACTCACATCTCTTGAAAAAAGCAAAAGAGGAATATATAAAATAAATGATTCCAATCAAAAGAGCTAAACACGGTTTTAGCGCTGTTTTCGGTGGAATTGCATATTATAATGTCAAAGTAAATCAACGGTCCATAATCACTGGTTTCAAATAGGATTTGTTGTAGACTATAAAATTATATTATTTTTTCAGTGGATATTATACTAAATAATTTATAAAAATAATATGTGAATTAAAAATGCACATAATTAAAGACGCAAGTTGTTTGGTAAACTTGAGTGGTATCCAAAAATGGTAAAGCATCTACCATGAAATCCAAGGTATCAATATATGTAATAACCAATATATTGCGAGAGGGCGAGAAGTACAATGTAAGACATCCAATGGAGTGGAGTATCAAACACCAGATCAGCTTCACCGACAAGATCTCCAGCTCACCGACTGGAAGATAAAGCCACCAAAGACTTGTCTACTATTAAATATTCACATTATGTTGCTATCAAATCGATGTTTTAGAGGCTCGCTCTCGTCATGGCTTTACATAACAAAGTTAAAATTGACGATGCCAACAAAAATGATGACGAAAATTTAGGTTTCACATTTTCTTCTCATTTTCACAATCACAATGCCAACAATAATGATACTCAAAATATTAAAACATGATGGTCTTTTTCTTTAAACGTAATATATAGATATGAACTATGTTGAAAAAAATCGGCTGATATGGTCAACTTCGACAGATAGACTTATGATTGTTTGATCAACTACTTTGACCTTGACATATTCCTCAAAGAAGATCAACTATTAGATTCCAATTGTTATCCCATAATTGAGTTTCCATAAGAGAATAAAGATACATAGTGGATATGATACAGACACAGAATGAGGTTGTATTAGATAAGATCCACTACACAAAAGAAAGGTGTGATGATACAGAAGCACGAGCTCATGAGCTAGAAAAATAGGTTATTGTTGTTGGAGAAGGAGTATTTTTTAACGATAAATCGTAGATCATTAAGGAAACAACCTTGCATCAAATAAATTATGCTCTTAAGGTTGTTAAACAATCAAATGATGGAAGATTGAATGATTATGACCCAAGATGAAATGGAATAACTAGTTAACGAGGGAAAATAAATTCATGGAGTACATCAACACCATCCAAGTCCTAGCTTAGCTTCATTTTTACTTGGCCTTCGCTCAGTTTGGACCCATCTCGGTCATTTTCGCACAATGAAGAATCAGTTAAGTTAGGCCATGGACCAGTTCGAACCAACCACAACTCAGTTTAACAAAAAAATGACTCAACTCAACCAAGCTATGACCAAATTCCGCAAGGCCACAACTCAGTTCAACATAACTTCAGCTCAGCATATTCATGGGCCAATCGTCTATACTTGCGTTTCGACACCCATAAGAAACAAAAACAAACAAAAACAATAAGGGTGAGACAATTCCAAAACTAGTCCTCAATACTCCAAAGCTAAAGTGTATTGTAATCAATAACAATCAGCTTAATCTCTTAAAGTGTTAATGATGTCAAAGTTAAACATATTTGAAGCAACAAGTTATGATTTGGTTGGCAACACCAATATAGTAATGCGGAGGTTAATAAATCATACATCTCAAAATATAATGAATATGTATATATATATATATATATATTATTCATAAATGAGGTACATTCCTCATTCTTATTTAACTTACTTACTTTTGTTTTGAGTTCGCATAACAAAAGAAAAATTCAAAAACAATATTTAAAAGTAAAAAAAAATCTCGGCCTTACCAAAATAAGAAGTCTTCGATTACATGCTCAACAAGTCGGGTATATTTAATTTTCATTCCTTCATACTTTCAAATTACTATGAGGGCTCCTCCCATCCATCTATAGATAATCTGAAAAAATTGAATAAAATTGAATAAACGTCATGTTATCTTCAAAATTGAATAAAATTTATGATTACGAGATTACCAGCTACTAGTAAATAAAAAAATAGGGAAAAATTCTACATATATGCATACTTTTTGTCTTTCGAAAAAATTGAATTTTTTTTATTCAAGAGAGGTTTTGCCGGTTTAATAACATAAGTATAAGACCAACATACCTCAAGGGTCTTATGAGTCCAACCATAGTTAACTTAGTCGTTCAGCTCGACATACATTAGTTGGGCAAAACTTCCAACATCAAATATAACAACATAATCAAGTTTCGAAAATTCTTGAAAATAAAAAATATGTTAGATGGTTAAAAAAGCTTCAAAATCCCAATATTTTTTTCATGACTTCACAAGAACAAGTGGATTATCGGTAAAATAAAATTTTATTTGGTTACATTATACGGTCTAAAAAACCTACTGAGTTATCAATTAAACATTATAAATATTTAATTCAAATATAAATTATTGGATCAAATAAAACTCAACAACCAAAAATATATTCAAATTAAATATAATAGATTTAAAAAATATATATACCAAATCATTTAAAAGATATAGACAGTGAATGATATATAATATCTTTCATTAAATAACCTTCTATATTCGAAATATTTATAATTTTATAACTAAAAACAAAAAAAGTAAAACAATTTTTTTCAAAACACTATTTTACAATATATTTTAAAATATAAATAATATAAATAGCTCGTAAAAAAACAAGGGAGACTCCCTTATAAGTCTCAATATTACTTCAAAATCAATACTTGGTACCAAATAAGATGATTATCCAAATTTGGTATCAAACATCTATCAAAATACTATAATATCTTTGTTTGTAATATAATCCAATAACTTCTAACAATATATATATTTTTTATAAATTTTATATCTTTTGATTTATAATTCTAAAAATAAAACTGAAAGCACTATTTTGTTTATATTTACAATACGAATCAAACAAGTGGTCTATATGATATGTTTTGGAAAAAAAATTAAAACTACTAAAAACAACTAGGCTAACAAATTTAAAACTGTTAGTTAACAGTTTTAATTCTTCTAATACTGATAATTAGCAGTTTTAATGCTTTTAATACTTCTAATTAACTGTATTAAAAGAATAATATATATTTTTTTTGTTTTATTTTTTATAATTGTATAAGCAACTCTCCCTACGCACACTTCTTTATTCGAAACTCTTTTATTCATCTTTTATTACTGTTTAAGAGTTTTAGTTATCTAACAACGTAACTATACGAATTTTTGACTAGTCAAATTAACTTGTAATGTCTATCAATTAGTCATAAACAAACATATACATTTCCCCATTGATCTCCAAGTGGATGTAGCAGTCACATGGATTATTACCATCCATTTATACTTTTCTTCAAAAGTTTTAGTGAATTCTTTGCCATGCGACTAAGTTTCCATAATTTGTAAGATTTCATCGAGCAACTGATTCTACTACAGTATAGTTTCACGTATCTTTTTTTTTTGGTGTAAAAAAACTTAAAATTAAATAAATTGTTCATACAAAAAGCCTCAGGCATACCCCGAGGAGATAGAAATCTACTAGATAAATGAAGGTAGAGATACTTAAACAAACAGCCATAAAAGAAGGAGTATGACATACTAGATAAGTCAAAATACAATAGTAATAACATGCAGTCATGACTAGGTAGCTGAGTGGAGACTCCAAGTGCATCTAAGCAGAGATGACCATGCTCTAGACCAGCCTGAGGGTACCTGCAATAATAAATGTAAAGTATGAGTATGTGTCATTGATGATTACATAGGCCAGCAAATGTTGGTGCGACGGAATCTGAACCGGAGATCCGATACAATTTGGTGAGTTATCGAAGATGCCATGGCCGGAGTGGAACCAAATATTCTTGAATTCCACTCTTTCCAGACGTGGCAAATGACCGCGTCGAAGCAAGTTCGCCAAAGTATGTGGTCTCGAGAATTAGACCAATTTGACACCTCACGGACCCAAGATTGCCAGTACGAGGTATTGAAAGGAAAGCCAAGTTTATTACTAGCAAAGTTCCAAATACTCTGGGTGAAACTACAGTCAAAGAGGAGATGAGATGTAGATACAAGAGCAGAGTTGCATAAGGCACAATCAGATGGGGTGTTTAGACCCTAGCTGAGAAGCTTGTCTCTGGTGGAAAGCTTGCCTATAATAGCAAGCCAAGAGATAACGGAATGACGAGGAATATTTTATTTATTCCATACTAACCCTGCCCACCCCACTTCTGGGGCAGACGAACGAATATCTTCGTACGCGTCTTTAATTGTGAAAGAGCTGTAACCATCCTTTGCGACCCAGAAAGAAACATCGATCAAGTGGATGTTAGGTTGAGGTAGAGTGAGAATAAGGTTGTGAATCTCCTTGAATTATGCACGACTTCGAGCTCTTGCCGATTTCAAGTTATCAGGCCAGTTCCAGTCACCATTAAGAATGATGTCACAAATCTTTAGGTTATTTCCCAAACGCGAGTCAATAATGATATTGGAGCCGTAGTGGGCTGCAAGGGACGAATGAAGGAGCCACAGGTCTTGCCAGAAGGAGGTGTTCAAACCATTACCGATAGCCACCCTACACAAATTACGAGCCAAAGGGCGAAGACGAAGAATTTTCCTCCAAATCCACGAGGGAGAGGAGCCAATAGAAATGTCCCCACAACTTTTGTTTTTAATTTTTTCAGATTTAATCCATATCACACTAGATGGATTGGTTTTTGTTACTGACAATAGACCAAATATGTTTAAGGACAACCGCCTGATTCCAGATTTTTAACTCTATGATCCCAAGGTCGCCCTCTTTATTTGGATTGGTGAAAGAGGACCAGGAAACTTTGGCCCCATGGATTTTCATGGAAGACCCCGACCAGAGGAAGCGGTGAAGATATTGGTTTAATTCTTTTATTATTCTAGACGGAAGGATAAAGATAGAAGACCAATATACCTGACCCGCAAATAAGACAGATTTGATTAGCTGGAGCCTACCCGCATATGAGAGGTGTTTGGAGGTCCATAAATTAATTCGGGAGGTAATCTTATGCACAAGGGAACGACAGTCTGAATGGGTAAGACGACCAGTGAGAAAGGGGACTCCCAGATATTTGACTGGGAGGGAGCGTTCCAGGAAGCTCAGAATTGGCAAGAGTTCCGATCTCAGGGTATGGTCAATTCCGGAGAAAAAAATATGACTTTTAGAGGGATTGACCTTTAGACCAGATAACAAATAGAAATCATCAAGAGCCTCTTTAATGAGAATAAGAGATTTAGAGTCACCATGGCAAAATATCATGAGATCATCTACAAAGCAGAGATTGATGATTTAAAGCTTGTGACACTTCTAATGAAAACGGAAATTCCTATCATGGCTCTTCTCTTTGAGGATACTGGATAGTACTTGCATGACAAGAACAAAAAAAAAGGGAAGAGAGGGAAGATAGGGTCTCCCTGTCTGAGATCTTTTTTGCCTTTAAAGTTGCCATGAGGGTCCCCATTTATATTAATAGAGTAAGAATGAGTTTAAATGCACTTGACTATCCAAGTGATCATCTTCTCAGGAAATGCATCGCAACAAGAATGTCAAGGATGAGGTGCCAGTGAACATTATCAAAGGCTTTCATGATATCAATTTTAAGGACAACCCTTTTGCCTCTACCATTATTATGATACCCCCTCAGTAGCTCTTGGGACAACAAAATGTTATCAAAGATATTCCTTCCCGCAACAAAAGCCGATTGGGAAGTATCGATAAGGTAGGGGAAAAATTCTTTTATTCTATTAGCCAAAATTTTAAAGATGATTTTATCGACAACGTTGCAGAGTGAAATCGGTCTAAAATCAGCTGGCAGAGACGGAAAGTCTTTTTTTTGGGAATTAGAGCAATAGAGGTTGAATTCCAAGACTCATCTAAGTATCCCGTTTGAAAAAACTCTTGGATACCGTTACAAATGTTGGTGCCAACTATGTTTCAGGTTGACTTTAAAAAAAAATCATCGGAACCAGAATATACATGTAGTTATTCGTGGGTTCCTACCAAAAGAGAGGTCCGAAAAATATAGCAAAATAATGTAAATAATATTAAAATATAATTCAAAAGTTAATTTGCTAATGTTAAAATAAAATAAAATTATATTAATAAATTGAAAACGAGAAAGTAGGGTTAAATATAAAAACTATAAAATTGAGTTGGTTAATAAATTAATAGGTAGGGGTAAAATAGATATTTTAAAATTAATTAGTACTAAAATAACTTATTTTATTTTTTTATTAAATCAATAAAAAAATAGATATTACCAAAATTGAATTATGAATTTATTTTGGTACGATAATAAAAATAAAAGTAAAACAAATAATGATATTTTATATTCGAATATACATATCAAAACCGTCCCTTCACCTTCTTAAAAACCTATATCTCCGAATTAGGCATCTACGTGTGAATTCGAATTCTCTTTAATTTCCATCAAACTTCAATGAGAAACAACAAAAAACAGTCTCACCTTTTGAAAAAAAAGCAAAAGAGGAATATATAAAATAAATTATTCCAATCAAAAGAGCTCAACACGGTTTTAGAGTTGTTTTCGGTGGAATTGCATCACTGGTTTTAGATAGGATGGGCTGTAGACAATAAAATTATATCCTTTTTCAGTGGATATTATTATACTAAATGATTTATAAAAATAATATATAAATTAAAATGCACATGATTGAAGACGCAAATTATTTATTATAATATTATGGGGCGGACCCTAACCCTTTTCAGGATTGTTTTGTGTGACAAAATGTTGAAATTTCGTATCTATAATAATTATAAATAGGGTAGATTGAGTAGCACATGAAGCTTTCGATATTATAAGACAATGACGTGGAAATTGATAGATATCCATTTTCGTATATCAAAGTGGAAATATATTCAATATATTGGGCTTCTTTTATTGTAGATAGGAAAGTTTTTATAATTGTTAGAATTTAATAAGTATGGACAATACCAATGACAATTGACTATTATTGTGAACGACCATATAATTTCATGGTCTTATACAATCCATACATATTAAATTGCTGAAAAGTTTATAATATGATTATATTTATTTAATATTATATTTTGTTAGATGCTATCAAAACTTTACTTTTCTTACTAATTGATATTTTATCAAAATTTTAGTATATCGTATTTTAAAAATACGGATAAGTTTTTTTTTCCATAATTTTTTTATCTCAAATTTAAAAAAAAGAATTCTGAACACTTATTTTTATCATTTTGCTTTTTATTTACTTTCTAATTTATATTTTGATGCAATTATACACTATCTAACTCTTATTCCAGCAAACACATCATCAATTTACACCCATCATCTATCATTATCTAATGGAAAAAGAAAACGCTCAAACTAAAAATTCACCAACGGAAAATATCACCTATGATAGGGTCGAATCTTTTCGATGATGGAGATCGAATTTTCCTTAGAGGATATTTTAGACCTATAAGAAAAACTATGTCATATAAGTTGAGTGCTTGTTGACTAAGCAGTATAAGCTTCGAATGTTATTAGGCATGAGGGCTCATAAGAATGAACTACATTTACGATCCGACCCGATGGGTCAATAAACCTAAACTTTTCTATAAATTGACAAAAAAACAACATTAAATTGGTTGGTAATTCTCTCTCTCCAAAATTTGAAACTAGTACCTCTATTATCTCTCTTCCATCCGCCCTAAAATTTAATACTTTGTTCAATCACTTACCTAAAATACTCTCTGACAAGATTTTATCATCACCAACCCAAACAACCAACAATGTAATATAATCTTTGTATTTTAGTTGTACATTTATCTAACATCAAAATCCATTTTCAAAAAAACCAAAATAAAAAATCTTGATTTTACAGATTCAGTTTCGAGATACCCATTCGGATTTAGTTGTTTAAAAAAAATAACACATGATTCTGAGATGCCAAATTTTTTCATGTGGTGGGCCCATAATATTTTCCTTCAACCCTCTACCTTTGCTTACCACCTACAACCAACTGCCTATTTGGAATCTGATCTCAATATGAAAATCGAATATGTTGTCGTCAACTCACCTCCTATGATTAGTCGTCACATGTAAAGTAAGTCAGCTAGTAAAATAATTGTTAAGATGGACATGGTCCTCGAATAATCATGAGTTTCCCCCTAATGTAAGTCTTCTTTAATAATTATCACTTCATGGAATGTTTGTGGATTAACGATCCAATACAACAATAAAATTTTAGCAAATTATATTTTGGAATAATGTAGCTCTTAAACGTATTCTTAAGACCATAGTAAGTGAGCCTGCAACATACCCTATTAGCATATCAATGGTCCTTCTTTAATATTTTACTACGAATAATGCTTCCCACTCTTTGGGTCATATCTGGATTGTATGAAACCTTAGCTACTCTTTATTTTAGCTTTATTCCACCAATTTATATACTGTAAAATAGCTAGTCTAATTGTTTTATTTATTTGTCATTTATGCATTTAATAATGCACTGACCGTATCCTTCTTTGGTCTAAAAAAATATTAATCCTTAAATACAAAAACAAGCTTATGTTGCTTAAGAAAAAAATATATCGGAAACGCCTAACATGATTCATGCATCTTAAACATGCTTGAAAAATTCTATAAAACTCCAAACAAATAACATAAGTGTTCAATACTAAAATCTCGACCTATAATAATTAATCGATCAATTGAAGAAACAGAGAACTTTAAGTGTTTAATAAATGCACAAAGACTCATTAAAAAGAACTATAAAATGAGTACTCAAAAACAAGATGAGAGTCTTAGTACAAAAGTACATAAAAAATAGAACTCAATGCTTTTAGCATTCATAAAAAAATATAATAATAAGTCAAGTGTGGAAATTCTTTTCACCATTTTTAGGCACTAATACCTTCAACATTATTAGTTATAGCATTAGCAACTTGAACGTTACTAGTCCCAATAATATCATTCTCAATACCATAATTTCTTTAACCATTATGATTCCATTATGATTTATCAACATTATCAGTTCTAGCGTTAGCAACTTGAACGTTACTAGTCCCAATAATATCATTCTCAATACCATAATTTCTTCAGCCAACTGCCTCTTTGGAATCTGATCTCAATATGAAAGTCGTCACGTTAAAAGTATGTTAGCTAGTAAAATAATTGTTCAGATGGACATGATCCTCGAATAAAATCATGAGTTTCCCCCTAATGTACGTCTTCTTTAATAATTATCAATTCATGGAATGTTTGTGGATTAACGATCCAATACGACAATAAGATGTTAACAAATTATATTTTTGGAATTATGTAGCTCTTAAACGTCTTATTAAGACTATTGAACGTTAGCTTGCAACATACCCTATTAGCATATCAATTGTCCTCTTTTGATAATTTACTACGAATAATGTTTCCTACTCCTTGGGTCAGATCTGGATTGTATGAAACCTTAGCTACTCTCTGTTTTATCTTTATTCCACCAATTTATGTACTCTAAAATAAATTGTCTATTGCTTTCTGTTTATTTGTCATTTATGAATTTAATAATGCACATGACCGTATCCCTCTTTGGTCTAACTTAGGTTCCTTGTATGTTATGAATAAGGATATCCAATGGATCTTTCTCAAGGATTTCAATATATTTGTAAGCCATAAGATCGCTCGGGGTCGTCTGATTGTTAGAAATTCTCACTAGAGGACAATAATAGTTATTGTTACTTTTATGAACTCAATGACCATTGTCTAATAAACAACCGAATAAACCCATCACGTAAAAAATATACCTCGTGTTCTTGTTAACAATAACTATGACGATTACTTTCTCATGTTATTTTCTTATTTTGGCCATCCTCGCATATCTGACCATTAGATCCATTCTCAACATGAGAATCCAAGGTCCTTGTATTAAAAAATCATTTAGATTTTTTTAATATGTAGTAGTCTTACCCTAATTTTAATGATATTATTTCAACCAGTTGGAAATTTCTCTTACCTTCCACTAGTATTAAAACAATGACCTGTAAACTTGTTTGGCTCTAAATTAATAATCGCAAAATGAATTGTTGAGAGTTTTGCAAAATTATTAGTCTTGTACATTTCCTAAACTAATATTTTTTTCCCAGTTCAGGTTTACCCTATTTCTAAAGGAATTTAAAATTTTTATTCTTTTATTTTCCTTAATAAGGTTGGAGAGTCTTTCCTTAAAAAAGATAAAGAGATATTTGACTTAATTTTGGCGATCACAAAACCAAATAAAAAGATCAACGATTACGTGAGTTACTCAAACAATTCCACAATAACCTTTAAAATTGTATCTATAGTAATAAAATTATTTTCATCACCAATACTAAGGGGATACTCATCAAATATCATGAGGGTGTTGTTATAATTTTTTTAGATTACTTATCCAATCTTCCTGGAAACCACAACGTGCATGGGTACCGAGGGCTTGTCCAAGTTACCACTATGGTTAGTACTACAGTAAAATAAAACGAGAAGACATATAGGATTCGTTGGGTAACAGATGTGGAGATTAAAACCACGGTTTTACGATTGTCGATAACAAAGCTTTGGTCCCAAATCGATATAACTTAGGTTTTTAAAAATCATTTTTGGAACATCGTGGGTAGTGACCTTTGTGAAAAGTCCACTAATTCTTTATGTTTAATTGCCTAGATCAATCTTGAAAAAAAACCTTGATTGTTTTTTATCTTAAAATTGGATACTCTATCATTTGTTATAGAGTTCAGATCATTGCTTATTGCAATGTAATTTGAAAATATATCTCAAACTTTTTGGTTAGCAGAATCATAGACTCCTTAACCGACCTCATTGAAAAATCATACTCTGATATTATCATTAGTTGTAGTAATTCTGAAAACCTCCTCATATCCTAAGAACTTTGGAATGACTATCAAACTAATTGTAATAGTCTGAGGTTCGCTTTAAACATCAACCAAGTGATTTGTTTGATAATGTTCAGTGATGCTTATCTTGGCCATTCTTGTTGTTATGAGCTTCCCAAAAAAATGATCTTTTGGATCATTTAATGTATCTTTTGACTCCTATTATAATGTCAATATCAATGGTGACCCCCATTGTAATTTTTAGAGGCGGAGAGGCCTCTAGTAGGTGGACATATTATCCATGTTCTTCTTTATTTTCATTATGCAAGTATTATTTAGAATCCTCAAACAAAAAGGTTATGAAATGAAATTCAAATTCCACTATGACTATCCCAAGATTAAAATCGTTAACCTCTATTCACGGGTGATCTTATGATTTTAATTTCAGATTGATTTCTATTTATTTAAGTTTTATAAGGATGGTAACAATGTTATTTAACCTCTCGTGGATCTATATTATATGTAGAAAGAGTCATAATTTCCTCTCCAAGGTTAGGAGTTCTCTTAGAAACGGTATGATTGAATGATTAGTGTACTTTCCTGGTTAGCTACTTTGATGCCCCTCTTATTACTAACCACATTTCTCATTAAAATAAAAATTGAAGAATTAAGAATTTCTTCATACATTCTTAGTTGGTTTTACACTTTTCTTCAAGAGCATCCCATATCTTTAATTCTTAAGGTTCACTTGTGTAGAGGTTGAAAAGTCGATCCGATAAATCTTTCAAATTATGTCCCATACATATAAGATTGTCTTCTTCCTGCTTGTTCCTTTTAACCTTTATTTCTTCTGTATCTTTGTCACTTGCTTCATGAAATTTCTCCAAGTTTGCATCAAGGACACAATGAACTTTAAGTGATGTCAACAAGAATGTAATCCTATTTTGTCATCGAGTAAAATTCAAACCATTGAAACAGTCCAAACGAACAAGGTCTTGAGTCATCCCCTTGATTGTAGTCATGGTTGTTTCTACTGCAATGATACTAATTTTTTTATTGGTAGAAAATAGAGATGACAAATAACACTACGATAAATTGAACAAGATAATATGTTTGGAGATTCGCCGAAAATCCGTCGGAAATAATAGAGGCTTGAGACACGTATATGAATACACTTTCCAAAAAGTAGTATTCTGGTTTTCGTTATTCTTTTGATCTTGTTTAGAAGTTCTTTCAAAATATAACAAGTCTTTAAATTTAGATTACAATGTAAATCTGACAATGTTTGAAATATCAATTTTTTTAATATATTTTAAAATTTAAAAGATTTGATTCAGACGTATTTTTGTTCTTCAGTGATTTATCAATTTATAAACTTGATTAAACCGTTTCAAAAATGATAATCTTTCATAAATTTTTAAATTTGATCATATCCATTCAAGATAACTATTGAAAGAAAATATTTTTACTCACCGCGACTTCCACGACAATGTTGTTCAATCATGACTTTACTTGATCGAAGTAATCATCGCTTTGTTATACTTCCGTTTTTTATATTCGCTATACTTTCTTTTATTTTATAAGGAATTCAATCATATGCTGGTATTCAAATTTTATTTAATATTTTTTAAAAATATTTTTAGTCTGCTGTTACTGTTTTCTTGGATTTTTCATTATCTTTTCTAATTGGTGGTATTATGGTTTTTAGCCGTTGTATGTTATTTTTGTTATATTTTTCTACCACTCGAATTAATATATGCACGACTGTTGACTGCTGTTATTTAGATCCTTATAAATTTTTTTACATGGATTACATATTTTTTGTCGAATATATCTGTATTTATGTACTCAACCTTTTCCTACTTTCTATTTAAATGTACTTTATTAAAAAACATTATGCTTTTTTAACTTAAGAATATTTCACAACAAAAAATGGAAAAATATATTCTTCGTTATATAAGCATCGAATCAAACCTGTTTTATTAGGTTAAACTATTGGATTAGTTTATCGGTAATTTGTTATCATAGTTCATTTACATCTTTAATCCCGATAACTTTAATAATTCAACACTTTTTTCGCTTGTTTGACACGAATTACGTCTAAAACCAATATTTTTCTGCTAGTGTTTCGTCTTTCGGCCGACACCTACTCAGAAGGCCTAGCTCCATAATCTTAGAGAATCACAAATAATTTTATATATGACGATTGATGTTAAACTTACCACTTTTCTAGTCATACCCAGTGTTAAAATTACTATATAAAATTCAGAAAAAAGACTTATGGTTATGGTCGTCCTTTTATGGTTTGTCTCGAGGTGAAATAAGCTTAGTATTTGAAAATCGTGACGTTAAAACAGTAGTAATAGAAAAAGATAGTTTGAGCGTGAAGGAAATGCTTTCAAGTTTCAAGCATCAACTTTTCTGTATTGTCATGAGTGGTCTCAAAGTAAAAGCCGATAAAGACAATACTTTTCTAAAACGTATATATAAAATAATGTACTAATATTATAAAATGAATATAGCCTACCGTCAATGATTTCACACATTTGGATGAGATTCAAATTAGTCGGTGTGTCGGAAATTATTTTAATTATTTTAGTAGACAATGTTTACAAAATTTGTATTATAAAAGATAGAAAAAGTTATGGAATAAGATTAGTTTTATAAATTTAGACCCAACAAATTTAACAAAATTTATATTTAAATATCGTTAGATATAAAATTACGGAACACGCATTGATAATTTTTTTTAATTTAAATTTTAAAAGTTCACATCTTTTAAACTGTGATTCGAAAAAAAAGTTCGAATATATTATTGTTTTTATTTTTTAAAAATGAATAAAAATATATTCGTTTATGATATTTTTTGAGTTTTTTTTAATAAGCATATATTTTATACTAGTTTCACATTTATCATATATCTTGTTTCATATCTAGCATCTGTTATAGATGACATCGTTTCTCATCTAGCACTACAAAAGATTAAAATAGATTTCGCTAGCAGAAATAGATTTCGCATCTTCTTCAATAATCGTCTTCTTTGTTTTACTATAAAAAACTCTTTCAAACACATTTTCGCGGAACACAAAAATAAACTTAAAACGATCAAAACCTTAATGCAATACAACATTTCAACTACAAAAATCATAGTAATCCCAGATGAAAACCAAAAATCACGAACAAAACAGAAATGGAGTTACATAAACATAAATAAAAAATACAATAAAAAATCGAGATGGCTAAACATAAAAACCGACTAACCTATACAGAAATTCAAAACCAAACATCAAAATCAAATAAAACACAATCAAAATCATAAAAAAAACATTTAGATAAAACTATTGTAAAACTAGAAAGAGAAAAAACGGAGAAAAGAGTTTATGAAATAGAAAACATTTTATATAATTAACTAAGAGTAGTTTTAGTATTATTGGGTTTTAGATGGTAAATAATTGAATGAGATAGACCGTTTTTAGAAATATATGAAATATATGAATAGTAGGTGGTCGCTCAAATTCTATATGAGTATAACAAAACTAAAGAGATTGGCTAAATTAGT
The DNA here is from genome assembly GCA_036936605.1 of Limnanthes douglasii subsp. nivea. Classification (NCBI taxonomy): domain Eukaryota; kingdom Viridiplantae; phylum Streptophyta; class Magnoliopsida; order Brassicales; family Limnanthaceae; genus Limnanthes; species Limnanthes douglasii. The sequence continues at coordinate 2,561,736 of JAUPFV010000001.1, forward strand.
ATCCCTTTCGATAAATAGCCCCAAAATTTAAAAACTTATCAAAATTGTTTTTTATCCCGCCGGTTGAGACCCTCTCAACCGACAGAAAAGCTTGAACGGTCGGTTGAAAAAGGTTTCAACTGCCGAAGTAAAACCAAAATAATAAAAGTTCAATTTTTTTTTGACTTTTTAACATTTTTTAGACCCAAATTTAACCGAAACCCAAAACTAAACCCCTGATGATTTGCTTTTATACTATTTCTTAATATTAATCATATAAACATTCATTGCTAGATAAATCCGATTTAATTAGATCGGAATGGGATCCGCTTCTAGACAAGGATAACTGGACTGGGTGGATCGTGTTTTAGAGCATTTATGCTAAAGTGGTACTCAATTTCTCTATTCAATTGGGAAGTAATTGCTGTTACCAGAATTGATGAGGTGACAACATATTTATGCCCGAAACATTCAATAGTGCGTCAGAAGATGCCACTAGAAGCTTTATGTTAGCTTTGTCTCTTAAATTTACATTTATCACATCTCTATTTATGATGTTGTTTTTTTTAACTTTTCTATTTTTTCAAATTAATTAACTCGAAAATATTAAATGACTAACACCGTTAAAGTCTACTAACTAAATTTTAATAGATAGTGGTTTGTTTTTTTGTTGTATAAAAACAATAAAATTAAAGTAAAATGGTTCTTATAAATATCTAGAGCATATCCCGAGGAGATATATTGATTTTTAAAAAGTCAAAACTACAAATCGGCAAAGAAAAGATAGAAGGGTATTCAAGCAACTAGATATATAAGTGCTAAATATAAAATATCATAACCAAATGGTAGCGGGAACATCAGCAAATGACATGGAGTATTCTGAATCCAAATCCAATCTCGTACGCAAATGAGCAAGAGGAAGATGACTGCAAGATGGCCAAGCAGGCGCAGACAAAGCAAGCGAAAAGGCTAAGACCATTATGGTCACAAGGCTAGGCAACGACACAGAAGCAAGCCAAGACATTAAACTAGAAAGAAAGATGACCCAAGCCGACAGATAATAACTCCAAATAAGTCCACAACCATGGAAGGCAACAAACGAGACCGAGAAGGAGGAGGCCTACAAATAAAGAAGAATAATAAATAAATTGAATTAAAAGCAGTTACATAGGCCAGCAAATCTTGGTGCCGTGGAATCTGAACCCAAGATCAGAGAAGATTCGGTGAGAAACCAGAGAGGCATTGGTCGGAGGGGAACCAAAAATTCTTGAGTTCCTCTCCTTCAAGACGTGATAAATAACCGCGTCGAAGCAAGAGCGCCAAATGTGGCGGTTTCAAGAGTGAGACTGCCAGTACGAAGCGGAAAAAGGAAACCTAGTTTTAAACTAGCAAATATCCAAATACTCTGAGTGAAACTAGAGTCAAAGAGGAGATGAACAATAGTTTCAGTAGCAGAGTTTCATAAGGTACAATCAGGTGGGGTATTGAATCCCCAACTGATAAGCTTATCTCTGATAGAAAGTTTACCCAGGATAGCGAGCCATAAGATAAAAGAGTGACGAGTAATATTGAATTTATTCTATACTAACCAAGCCCACCCCACAACAGGAGCACGCGTACGAATAACGTTATAGGTATCCTTGATTGTGAAGTTGTTGCATCCAACCTTCGCAATCTAATAAGGAACATCATATGAGTTAATGTTCGGAGGAGGCAAGGTGAGGATGAGGTTATTGTTCTCTAGAAGATTAGAAGGACTTTTAGCTTTAGTCGATCTGATGTTTGGAGGCCAATTCCAATGACCATCGAGTATGATATCAGATACCTTGAGGTTTTTTCCGACCCGGGAATCCTTGATTGTATTGGCACCATAGTGCGAAGCTAGTGAGGTAGGGAGGATCCAAGGGTCATACCAAAAGGAAGTACTCGTTCCATTTCCAATAGCCACCATGTACAAATTATTAGCCAACGGGCGAAGGGGAGGAACCGATCGAAAGATCCCAAAAGTTAATATTTTTTATTTTTTCTATTTTTATCCAGTCACACCAGATAGTGTGATTGTTATACCAGAGATGCTTACGGACAGCCGTCTGATTACAGATTTTTAGATCCACCTTCCCAAGGCCGCCCTCTTTTGTGAGAGAGGTGATTTTAGACCAGGCCGCTTTGGCCCCATGAAATTTCATAGCGGAACCCGACCAAGGGAAGCAGCGAAGATTTTGGGTCAGCTCTTTAATAATCCTAGAGGGAAGGATAAAGATGGAGTACCAGTAAACTTGACAAGCAAATAAGACAGATTTGATAAGTTGGAGTCTACCTGCATAAGATAGATGCTTCGAAGTCCAAGAATCGATCGTGGCAGTAATTTTATGAAGAAGAGGGAGACATTCTGTATGGGTAAGACGACATGCAAGAAAGGGAACTCCCAGATATATAACTGGTAGAGAACCTTCCAAATTAACCCATAATAGACAAGAGCTCAGTGCGAAGAGGATTATTGATACCCGACAGAAATATATGACTTTTAGAGGGGTTGACTTTTAGACCAGAAAGAGAGTAGAAATCATCCAGAGCCTCTTTGATAAGGACAAGCGAGTTGACATCACCATGGTAAAAAATCATAAGATCGCCTACAAAGCATATATTTTTAATTTTGAGATTGTGGCACTTCCAATGAAACCGGAAGTTTTTGTCATTACTCTTCTCATTAAGGATGCTGGAAAAGACATTCATGACAAGTACAAAACTAAAAGGGGAAAGTGGGTCCCCTTGACCGAGACCCTTTCTACCTTTGAAGTTGCCGTAAGGGTCTCCATTAATATTGATGGAGTAAGAGGGGGAGGACATGCAGTTGATGATCCAAGTGATCATCTTTTCTAGGAAGTTCATCGCCACTAGAATGTGAAGAATGAGATGCCAATGGACATTATCAAAATCTTTCATTAGATCAATTTTAAGGGCTACCATTTTACCTCTACAATTAGTATGATAACCTCTTAGAAGTTCTTGGGAAATAAGGATGTTATCTGAGATGTTCCTACCCGAGATGAAAGCCAATTGTCAATTTTATCAATCAAATAGGGGAAGGAAATTCTTAATTCTATTAGCCAAGATTTTAGAGATTGTCCTATAAACAGCATTACAAAAAACAATAGGTCTAAAATTTGCAGCCACGGAAGGGGAATCCTTTTTGGGAATGAGAGCAATAGAAGTAGAGTTCCAAGAATAATTGAGAATTCTGGTTTTCAAAAACTCAAGGACACCATTGCAGATGTCCTGCCCAACAATATTCCAGGTGGATTTGAAGAAATTGGAATTAAAACCATCAGGACCAGACGATTTATTACTATTAGTACTGAAAAGGGCAGACTTAATCTCCTCGTTGGTGATCTCACAAATCATTGAGGCCTTGTCAGTATCATTGACTTTAGAAGAAAGAAAAGAGGAAACTTTCTCCAACCCTGGATAACCAGCAAGATGCCTGGTACCAAGAGAGTCCTCGAAATAACTCACAATGACCTTAGAAACACTAGCGGGAGTTGAAACAGTGATACCCTGGTCATTATTGATAGAAATAATTTTGATACAGAAAAGACGGGTTTTAATACTGTTGTGGAAAAATTTGGTGTTTTTATCACCAAGTTTAATCCAGTTTTCTCTATATTTTTTCTTGAGGAAAGATTCTTCAGCACGACTAAGAAAGATAAAATTCGTAGAAGCCTCAACTTCTTTGGTGATAAGGATATGGTTGAAGGGATCAAGTGTGAGATTAGATTGAGATTGAAAGAGAATGTTTTGAGCATTAGAAACCCTAGAAACTAATATCGCTAAACTCCTTACGATTGAGGCAAGCAAGCTCATGTTGGAGATGATTGAGTTTATCAGTGACAAGACTCATACTAGAGGAAGAAATAAGAAGATTCCAACTTTTGTAAACAATATTTTTGAACTAAGGATGATATTGCCACATATTTAAGAATTTGAATGGTTTTTTACGTCTTTGACGGGGGAACCCAAGATTTAGGGTGATAGTGGTGTGATCAGAGGAACGGAGGAAACCAAAGTGAGTGAAAGACATATGAAAGAGATCGTCCCAGTCAGGGTTGACTAGAACACGATCGATTTTGGAGATGATAAGATGAGTAGGCTATTTACTAATCCAAGAGAAGTGGAATCCAGTGGATCGAAGATCACTGAGCTCACTGAGGTAGCAAAAATTATCGAAGTCATCAATTACTAGGGACCAATTTTCGGAGGAGCCTAATTGTTCATCCGGATGCCGAATGGCATTGAAATCCCCAAGAGAGACCCATGGGATGCCCTGATCTTGCTTGGAAATGAATATTAAATCATTCCAAAGATGAGTACGATCATGAGCATCATTAAAAGCATATATGACAGTGAATCTGAATGAGGCATTGAAATTATGACACTTGGCCATGCAGTGAATGTACTGAGAGGAATGGGATAACCTAGAAACAGTGATAACACTAGGGTTCCAGATAATCCAAATTCTACCAAGAAGATGGGAGGAGTGATTGAGAATAACATGCCAAAAAGTAACCATATACCTAATAATAGAGTCGACATTAAAAAGTTGGACTTTTGTTTCAACTAAAATTAACAATGAAATACTATTACTAATTATGAAATTAGTAACATCTTTTTGCCTAATAGGATCAGACCCCACACATTCCAAGAAGCAATATTAATAAAGAATAAAACTTACAGTGCTTCAGACGATGGTCCTGTCGGAGGACAAATCCTTATTACCGTAACCGTTGACGCTTGAAAAGTGAAACCACTTAAGAAGTTAGTCCACATTTTTATTATTTCCAACAACATTGTTCTCATCCAATAGATTTGAAAAAAGAATCTTGAAAGAATTCCAAACCAATAAAATACAACTTTGAAAATATCAGATGATTGTCCTATCGAAGGATGATTCTTTTTTCCTAATAAAACTAGATCGCCGGTCGATATTAAATATTGGAAGACACCACCGAATAAAATATACCTAAAAACAATTCTAATTAAATAGAATCGAATTATCAAAATAGAATTAAGACATTTCCCGACAATTTTATTAATTTTATAATTAATATATAACTTTTAGTTGAATAACGAAAAATTAACACATAGCTCCTAATCAAGTAAACAAGAGCTGCAACATTTAATAAGAACCGCGGGACCACAACGAAAAAGATTCAAATAATCTTACCGGTGATCATCATAGTAACCTTACCTTTGTGGCTATCAAAGAAAATGTATTTAACAAGCTTTTCAAAAAAGGACCGAATACATCCGATGAAGAAACAGAATGAGATGAAACAAGTAAATGGTGAAATGCAACAATCGGTAAGGCTTAGATTTATCAGATTCGATGAAATTTTGATTGCGGCAAGGCATCAGATAGCAGTGCCGCTTCGATACGTCCAGATCGGCAATCAATTGGCTGATTGCGGTCCGATTAGATCTGACCTATTCCGGTGAAACCCAACCGAGAACCACCCGGACACCTCTAGCCTGACTCTTACCAATATCTGATAGACTAGTGAAAGATGGTTTGAGAAGTAGCCGCAGAAAGCGGCTAGGGTTTTGTGTTTATTAGAAAATGTTTCTTTTTATATTGAACTGTTTTTTTATAATGCAAACCCAAGTAAGGCTCTCAATATATAGAGAACTTAAAGGCCTATACAAGGAAACTTAATATACTGAATATTCTAACACTCCCCCTCAAGTTGTGTAGTGGGATCACCAATACCCAACTTGGATAAAACTGATTCGAATGTTCTTGTAACAACCGCTTTTGTCAGGATGTCTGCCCGTTGGTCTTCGGATCTAACAAACGAAAGTTCGAATGTCCCATCTTCAATCTTTTCTTTTATGAAGTGCCTATCTATTTCAACGTGCTTTGTTTTATTGTGCTGTACCGGCTTCTCTGAAATCTTAATCACAGCTTTATTATCGCATATTAACTGAGTTGGACACTTCAGAGGGGATTCGATTTCTTTCATTATCTTCTTTAACCAAAGTATCTCGGTAATCCCCTTACTGATTCCTCTAAATTCCTCTAAATCCAAGTCACCAAGTTACCTCCAAGAAGAGTAAAGTAGGCAGCAGTTGATCGCTTGTCGTTAGGATTCCCTTCCCAATCAGCATCTGTGAATACTTCAACATCAAGGTGTCCATTTTTATTAAAAATTATGTCTCTTCCTGGTGTGCCTTTGAGATATCAAATAATCCTCATTACTGCCTCCATATGGTGTTCCTGAGGATGATGCATGAACTGGCTAACTACTCCCACCGTGTATGCAATGTCGGGTCGAGTGTGAGCCATGTAAATCAATTTTCCTACCAACCTTTGGTACCTTTCTTTACTCGCTGGTCTGGCCCATTCAATTATCTTTAGTTTGTGATTCAAAACCATAGGAGTGTAATTTGGTTTGCAATCCACCATGCCAACTTCAGCTAATAAATCCAATATATATTTCCGTTGGGAGATATAAATCCCTCCTCTTGACCTAAGAACCTCGATTCCTACGAAATACTTCAATCCCTGAAGGTTTTTCATTTCGAACTCCTTGAAGAGGTTTTTCCTGAGAGAGATAATTTCTTCTTCGTCATTCCCCGTACTAATCATATCGTCGATATATATTATAAGACAAATGACTAATTCTCCTCTTTTTTTATAAAACAAGGTATGATCCCCATTACTTTTTTTATGGTACTCCCAATTTATGTTTCATGAAGTATATCCAAGTCATTCTTGAGAAATCATCCACAAATAAAACAAAGTATCTGATTTGATTGTTAGTGGAATTTGGTGCTGGACCCCAAACATCAGAATGGATTAGCGAAAAAGCATAATAAACTCTAGTATTACTTTGATTAAATGAGACCCAACAATGTTTTTGCAAGAATGGAGGTTTCATATTTCTCATGAATGGAATTATTCAAAAAAAGACTAGGAAACAAACTTTTAAGATAGCTAAAAGAAGGATGACCAAGTCGCCGGTGCCATAACAAAAGTTGCCTTTCGGTTGTTCCGTGAGCAAGCATGGCATGTCCCTTATGAACTACCTCATCAACATAATAGAGACCTCCTTGTTCAGTACCACGCCCAATGGTCTCCTTCGTACGAATGTCCTATAAAATGCAAAACAATGGATACATAAGAACCACATAGTTGAGTTGTTTTGTCACTTGACTAACATATAATAACTTTAAGGATAGTGAAGGAATGTAGAGATAGTTTTTAATTTCCATTTTTTCCAAAAAAATAATTGAACCTCCCCTTTGACTTCACAAATTTCTCCACTAGCAGTCTCAATATGGGACTTCTTTGGAGATGACATGTCACCAAAGTCTTTAGGATCATAAGACATGGTGTCCGTAGCCCCGCAATCAAAGATCCAATTCATTGATTTCTCAAACCCTTTACCTCCAAGTTTTTCATAGGAGTTCGCCGTCATTCCTCCCAAACTAGTGCCACTTCCTTGCTCATTTTTATTCGGATCTTCACTGCCACTTATAGACGAAACCCGTTTGACATTAGATCTGAAACACTGGTTATTTTTCTCCTTATGACCGTCCTCCCACCATTCTGGATATCCAACTAGCTGGAAACATGTCTCTTTAGTGTGTTTCTTCATCCCACAATGAGTGCAATACAACTTGGATTTATCTTCTTTCTCTTTGGATCGGAATTTAAACCTCTGTGCAGAATCTTTAGCAGCCAAACCCATTCCAATTTCAATCGAGTCACTATCAGAAGAACTTGATTTTAGTATATTAAGCCTGGCCACTTCCTTTCGTATTGTAGCATATGTTGTTTCCACGGAAGGAAGAGGATCCTTTTTCAGGATATCTCTCTTGACTGGTTCCAGCTTGTCATTAATCGCCATTAGAAATTGATAGAGTCTTTGTTCTTGAGTCTTCTTATTGTAGATCTGAATGTGTTCTGGGTCTTTCATAGGGTTCAGATCTCGCCTATCTATAGACATCCAGATGTTCTGCAGTTTGTTCCACAAGTCTTCTAGTGTATCGGACCCTTGCCTTAATGAATTAGCCCTCTTATGAAGGTCAAACACATGTAACGAATTTGTACCAGAACCGTATGTGGTGGCTAACCCATCCCAGAGGGCTTTTGCAGTAGGATATTGCGAGACATTATTCACCAAGCTAGATTCAAGATTCTGGATAATATTTATGAAAACACATTGATCATCTTGTTCCCACCTTGTATATGTGTTGTCAATTTTGGATGGAGGTGTCGGCTCCCCTATAATGTGAGAACCTCTTCCCCTTCCCCCAAGTGCTTTCTAAATCACGTTTGCCCATAGGGCGTAGTTGTCACCACCGTGTTTAATCCCTAGGGATTAATTCTCGAAGTTAGTTGTTTGTTGTTGTGTTCCGAGACCATTTCTCAAATTGGCAGCAATCTGCATTGTTAATTCATCAGGGATTTGACTGACCACGACTTCATTGCCAGCCATCTTTGTTGAGGATGTACAGAATTCTCAGAATCACACGTGGTCTGATACCATGTTAAAAACAAATAGAGAAGTAGCCGCAGGAAGCGGCTAGGGTTTTGTGTTTATTAGAAAATGTTCCTTTTTGTATTGAACTGTTTATTTTATAATGCAAACCCAAATAAGGCTCTCAATATATAGAGAACTTAGAGGCCTATACAAGAAAACTTAATATACTGAATATTATAACACTTATTCCGGAGCGAATCTCTCCCTTGCGAACTTTAGGAAACCATACACTGGCGACTGAGAAGTCTTTCAAGGGCGAGACCAACGAAACAAACAAATCGACCATTTCATAAAAGAAAGCAGTCGGACATTTGAAACAAGATAAATGAGAGGTCGCCGGAAACAGAAGATCTCTCTTGCTCTGTACGGATAAAGGCTCGATGAAGGACAAAAAATAAAAGCAATCTCTGGTGAAAGCTTCAATAAAAATATTACCATTGAAAAAGTAGAGATTAGACGTTTGTTATATCCATGCATATGATATTTTTTAATATTAGTCTAATAAAATAATAGATATTAATTTATATTTATAACTAATAATAATAGACCTTCAAAATATTATAATAAACCAGACGTATTATATGGTCGAATTCATGATTATTTCTATATCTAATTATTTATTAATTAGACTATTTATTTATAAATTTATTTGATGTTTTGTAAATCGATGTGTTATTTAAATTTTTGCTATTTATTTTCTATATATTATATATTTATGTACATACTTTATTAAATTTGGGTAAATACATGTATAATACCAAATTATAGTTATTGGAAACAACAATATTTACCGTATCAAATATGTACTCTTCAATTTTTTTGTATGTATTATATATTATATATTCAACAATATTTTTTTTGATAAGTCTTTTGATATTCTCTTTTATGCATTTTCGAATTTTTTAGTACTCTTTTCGAGATGATAATCTCTTTTTGGAGAAGATTCACTCAAATCATAGAGTATATAATCACTAGATTCAGATGATTGATAGTGATACATAGGCTTCATTTTCCTCTTCGGAAAATAACGGTTTCGCCTTTGATATTTATCTTTCTTATTATCAATTTGACATTTGTCATTCAATTCTTATTTCTCAGTCACATTTTCCCTTCGAACCTCTGATCGGATTTTTTTGAAGACCATCATAACGTCTCTCTCAGATTTTAACTTTTCAATTTCTTTTAAAAGTTCTTTTCTTCGAGCCACTAAGATAGACTCTTCTAATATCACGCCAACATATTGATCATCATGTTGTTGTTTAATCTCCATGTTATCTGTGATGAGGTTCCCTTCAAATTATTTTTCGGTAATCAAATAATTACTCACAACTAATTCCTCTCAAAATTTCATCACTAACTTTCAAAATCACAAAAATGGTTTTGAAAAACTAATCCGAGTACCAAACTGTTTTCCACAGACGACGCCAATGATCGTTCCATAAATATTTTAAGGAGGATTCATTAGTAAAACAATGTTTGAAAGACCAATTCATATACTAAAATATATCTTAGAGAGAATGTCACAAGTGATAATTCTCTAATTATTTCTCAGTCACCCTCCCCAAAAGAGATCATATGCTTTTATGGTATATTTGATGGGTCCCACATGCCTAAACAAATTACTAATTGTGGTATTTTCTTTTAGTTTATTACTTATGACAAAATAGTCCTTTCATATTCTATAATTGTCGACTATTCCTAAGAAGTTTTCTTTATGCCAACTTACACCCTTAATTTGTCAATGTCTTCTAGATGTATAATTATTTATTATCAAGGATAATTTTAAATAATTGTACCATGCCAATTTGTTTTTAGTAGCACATTGATATTCAATATAAATCACGGCATAATATTGTATCGTACCAAATATTAAAATAAAACATATAATTTGAACGTATGACTATAAAAAACAAAATTTTGAAAATACCTTTCATGTAATAATCTCCCTTTATGTTGGTTTTATTCTAAAATAAAATTTATGTACAAAGTTGTGGTATTTCTCGTAACAATCATTTGTAGAAACCAATTTTGCGTCAACGAATTTAGATCACTTCTAAAATTAATTTTGCACTAATTAAAAATTTATAGAATTTTATTCCACATATGATATCTAATATCTATGAGTCTTGTTTATAATTAAAAAATATCATATTAAAATAAAAAATTTCAAAAACATTGTTGAAAACTGATTACGTATCAACAAAATTTTGATCAAATTAAAATATGCTTATGCAATTATTTATAATGTTTAAAATTTGAAACTCTATATATATTTTTGAAGATTTATAAGTCAAGTTTCTAATAAAAAATATATCATATTAAACAAGTTTAGACAAAGTTATAGCATTTCTTGTAACAGTTGTTAAAGCTATCAAAAAAATGATTTTGTGTCAACAACTTTTATATCAAATTAAATTGTACATATGTACTAATTAATTCTTCAAAATTTAATATACTTATTTTAATCTTATATGTGTTGATATATTTGATATTTCTTATTTTTTAACCACTTCCAAAAAAAACTATTTCAGAAAAATAAATTGTTTATTTTTAATTTATCTTATATTTTTAAGTTATTTTTTTTACGGTAATAAACTATACCGGACCGAATATTTTGGTATATGGAAAAACAGTAAACCAATTTTTTTTGTAGGATAACGGTATTCAATTTTGTAATACCAAATAATTGGTAACTGTAATGATTTAAGAGGTTTGGTACGGTAACCATACAAGGGCAATTCAAGGAAGAGAGATAGGCATGAGAGACTTAAAAGGCATATGGGCAAAGGGTCATCTCACAGCCATAGTCACAGGCATGTAGATCAGTTGCTGATAATCCTTTTGCTTTTCAGACCGAACCATGTATTTTTGCAACACCTAATGAAGACACAGTCTTCACTCGTAATAAGAATTGGAGACAATCGCCATTGTCTGCCAAGATAGTGTCCAGAAACCTACCCAAAAGGTTTGGCAACTCCAAAAAAGAGAAGTATGATGGGAGTAATTATCTAGACAATCATCTGGAACAGTTTAAGAACTTCATGATGAATTTTAATGATGATGACAAAATTCTGTGTAGAGCCTTCTCCCAATATTTTACCGGAAGTGCTCTTAAGTGGTACAACAGTTACCCCAAGGGTGTATCAGAAACTTTGATACATTATGGGTTGCCGTCCTGTTAGAATATTCAGTGTATTAAGTTTCCTTGTATAAGCCTCTAAGTTCTCTATATATTGAGAGCCTTACTATTGGTTAATTCTTGAATTACATCTCTAATGCATCAATAAAACAAAAAGGAACATTTTCTAATAAATACAAAATCCTAGCCGTTTCCTGCGGCTACTTTACTCTTTGTTTTTTAACAAAGACAACAACTGATATGCTACGTAGAAGATGTGCATGTTAACATGGTATCAGAGCACGTGTGATTCTGGGAATTCTGAACATCCTCAACAAAGATGGCTGGCAATGAAGTCATGGTCAGTCAAATCCCTGATGAATTAACAATGCAGATTGCTGCGATTCTGAGAAATGGTCTCGGAACACAACAACAAACAACTAACCCCGAGAATTTATCCCTAGGGATTAAAATTGGTGGTGACAACTACGCCCTATGGGCAAACGTGATTTAGAAAGCACTTGGGGGAAGGGGGAGAGGTTCTCACATTATAGGGGAACCGACACCTCCATCCAAAATTGACAACACATATACAAAGTGGGAACAAGATGATCAATGTGTTTTCATAAATATTATCCAGAATCTTGAATCTAGCTTGGTGAATAATGTCTCGCAATATCCTACTGCAAAAGCCCTCTGGGATGGGTTAGCCACCACATACGGTTCTGGTACAAATTCGTTACATGTGTTTGACCTTCATAAGAGGGCTAATTCATTAAGGCAAGGGTCCGATACACTAGAAGACTTGTGGAACAAACTGCAGAACATCTGGATGTCTATAGATAGGCGAGATCTGAACCCTATGAAAGACCCAGAACACATTCAGATCTACAATAAGAAGACTCAAGAACAAAGACTCTATCAATTGCTAATGGCGATTAATGACAAGCTGGAACCAGTCAAGAGAGATATCCTGAAAAAGGATCCTCTTCCTTCCGTGGAAACAACATATGCTACAATACGAAAAGAAGTGGCCAGGCTTAATATACTAAAATTAAGTTCTTCTGATAGTGACTCGATTGAAATTGGAATGGGTTTGGCTGCTAAAGATTCTGCACAGAGGTTTAAATTCCGATCCAAAGAGAAAGAAGATAAATCCAAGTTGTATTGCACTCATTGTGGGATGAAGAAACACACTAAAGAGACATGTTTCCAGCTAGTTGGATATCCAGAATGGTGGGAGGACGGTCATAAGGAGAAAAATAACCAGTGTTTCAGATCTAATGTCAAACGGGTTTCGTCTATAAGTGGCAGTGAAGATCCGAATAAAAATGAGCAAGGAAGTGGCACTAGTTTGGGAGGAATGACGGCGAACTCCTATGAAAAACTTGGAGGTAAAGGGTTTGAGAAATCAATGAATTGGATCTTTGATTGCGGGGCTACGGACACCATGTCTTATGATCCTAAAGACTTTGGTGACATGTCATCTCCAAAGAAGTCCCATATTGAGACTGCTAGTGGAGAAATTTGTGAAGTCAAAGGGGAGGTTCAATTATTTTTTTGGAAAAAATGGAAATTAAAAACTATCTCTACATTCCTTCACTATCCTTAAAGTTATTATATGTTAGTCAAGTGACAAAACAACTCAACTATGTGGTTCTTATGTATCCATTTTTTTGCATTTTATAGGACATTCGTACGAAGGAGACCATTGGGCGTGGTACTGAACAAGGAGGTCTCTATTATGTTGATGAGGTAGTTCATAAGGGACATGCCATGCTTGCTCACGGAACAACCGAAAGGCAACTTTGGTTATGGCACCGACGACTTGGTCATCCTTATTTTAGCTATCTTAAGAGTTTGTTTCCTAGTCTTTTTTTGAATAATTCCATTCATGAGAAATGTGAAACCTGCATTCTTGCAAAAAATCGTAGGGTCTCATTTAATCAAAGTAATATTAGAGTTGATTATGCTTTTTCGCTAATCTATTCTGATGTTTGTGGTCCAGCACCAAATTCCACTAACAATCAAATCATATAGTTTGTTTTATTTGTGGATGATTTCTCAAGAATGCCTTGGATATACTTCATGAAACATAAATCGGAAGTACCAGAAATATTTGTTTGTTTTTACAAAATGATTTTGACTCAATTTGAAAAAAAATTCAGATTCTCCGTTCTGATAATGGAACAGAGTTTGTCAACCAAATAATGCATAATTATTTCAAAACAAATGGTCTTATCCATCAAACCACTTGTCCAAACATACCTCAACAAAACGGTACTTCAGAACGGAAAAAATTGTACTTTACTTGAAAAAACTCGTGCTATTATGATTGAATCTAGAGTTCCTCATTCTCTTTGGCAGAAGCTCTTGCTACAGCTACGTATATTGCAAATCGTCTACCAACCCGTTGTCTAGGAGATAAAACTCCATTACAAGTGCTTGCCACCCAAGTTACAATTCCATTTGTTATGACCTTACCACCTCATGTCTTTGGTTGTTTGGTGTTTGTTCATATCCCTAAAACTAGTAGAAACAAACTTAATACTTGTGCTGAAAAGTGTGTATTCGTTGGATACGGTGTTCATCCAATGGGATATCGGTGTTACAATCCAGTTACTCATCAAATCCATGTCACCATGGACTGTGACTTTTTAGGAATCCGATTATTTTTTTGACCACCAATCTCGTGCTCAGGGGGAGAAAGTAAGTGAATCACTCGATTGGTTGCTATATGAAAGTTACTTTGAGGATGTGCCGACAGAGTCGGTAGATGGCGCCACCGAACACGCCTCTTCCAACATAAAGGAGACTGACGAGGCAGTTCTTACCACCAATAATTCTTCAGAAGACAATGTCCAACAAGAAATAAATGCCATGGATACTACCAGCGAATCAGCCGACGAAAATGTCCATCAAGAGGTAAACAATTTACAATGTCATAATTTACAAAATGCTATTGACCATGACATTTTAGGAAGTTCATTTGTTGAAACTCAAACTCTGGTTCTTCCCCCAAGAAAAAATAGAGGTGTTCCTCCTGACCGAACTGACTTCTCTTCCCAGAATTCTAAGATTCGGTTTGTGGGGCATTTATGGAGGAGTTTGTGGCGCTTCACAAGCACGAAGCTGAGTTTTAGCAGCGCATATCACCCGCAGACAGACGGCCAAACCGAGGTAACTAATCGAACGTTAGGCAACATGTTACGCACAGAGGTCTTTGGGAACTTGAAAGCATGGGATTCCCGTCTTTATCATGTTGAGTTCGCCTACAACAGGCACCACAAGCGCAGTACTGGGTATAGTCCCTTCATGGTAGTCTATGGTTATAACCCATGGGGTCCTATGGACTTAGCTTTCCCAACGCTTGATAAGGTCTCAGCTAAGGTCGAGAACGCCATTGCTGATCTATGGGAGATCCATGAGAACACCCGCAAACACCTGGAGGAAACAACACAGAAGTACAAGATTGCCGCAGATAAGAAGCGCCGCCTGGTGGAGTTTGCAGTGGGAGACTTTGTATGGGTTGTTTTGACCAGTGATCGCTATCCTGCACACGAGTACAACAAATTGGCTCCAAAGAAGGTGGGTCTGTTTGAAATTATTGAAAAGATTAATCCCAATACATACATGTTGAAACTACCCAGCCACATGAAGACCCATAACGTTTTCAACGTGAAGCACCTGGTGCCATTTACCACTGCTGCTGGGGATGATGAAGTTGAGAATTCGTGGGCGAATTCTTCCGAAGAAGGGGAGGATGATGTAGTTTCACAAGCCCATGACTATATGACCATTTTGGACAAACGGAAATAGACTTTATTTGGGGCCCAGATATCATAATTAGGTGATGCGACCACTCAAATCGAACGCGTCGAGAAGCCCAACGATTTTCGAAAACATCACAATGTGATGAAGTCCAGGCCCTAAATTTAGTCGTTTAAACCCTCGTTTTTCTGTTTTAGTAAATTTTATGCATTTTCCTATTTTTGTTGGATTTTATTAAAATACTTAACCAGCTCCAATCGCTTTGAAATTGGGCTGGGCTCTATTTTATTGCATAAGGAAAAAGGCTGTAATTTTGGGCTAGGGTTTCGAGCACTTTTATAAAAGGCTCTCAAACCCTAGTTTTGCCTCAGACTTTTTTGAATAGAATTTGATTTTCTTTAAAGTCTCTCTTACTCTGACCTAGGTTAGAGATATCTATCTTTAATTGTTCGTCTTCTTTCTCTGACTTTTCAGCCATCTGTTCCATCTGGCGCTACCATATTGCTAGTGTAGTTCTTCTTCCATACTTTTTACCATCATGTCATCGATGTAGACTTCCATGTTTCTTCCAATTTGATTAGCAAAAACCTTGTTTACTAATATCTGATAAGTAGCCCCAGCATTCTTTAACCCATATGGCATCACCTTGTAATAATAGAGGCCCATATCAGTAACAAATGTAGTGTGTTCTTGATCCTTTAGATCCACTTGAATCTGATTATGCCCGGAGAAGGCATCCATAAAGGACAATAGCTTGTTCCCAGATGTGGAGTCTACTAACTGATCAATTCAGGGGACCAGATATAGGTCTTTTAGGAAAGCTCTATTAAGATCAGTAAAATCGATGCACATACGCCACTTCCCATTTTTATTCTTTACTAACACCGGATTGGCTGTCCATAAAGGGTACTGAGATTCTTTTATGTGCCCCATCTTAGTAAGCTGGTCAACCTCTTGAATTATGACATCAGCTTTCTCCTTAGAAAAAGCTATCATCTTTTGTACAACATGTGCTATATCTCTGGATGGATAGCTGGTGCGATATAATACTTGCAGGCACTCCGGTCACATCAGCATTGCACCAAGCCAAAACATGTTGATGGCTTGTTAAAAAAGACAACATTTTACTATTTAGTTCTCATGTCATCTTAGATCAGATCTTGACATTTCTTCCTTCAACCAGAGAGTGAGTTTCAACTTCTTCAATTGGTATTAAAACACCAGGGGTCTCTCTGGGGTCATCAATTTCACCCTCCCCCCAGAGGGCCCCTCAAATTTCTAATCCTCACTGATCCGAACTGCCCCCAAACTTCGAGGGGCCAGTGCTGTTGCATAACACTCCCTTGCTACATTTTGACTACTTAAGACAACTCCCGCTTGTCCTTGCACATCGTATTTTAAACATTGGTGGACTGTTGAAGCCACAACATCCATCCTGGAGAGCCGAGATCTCCCCAAAATGGCATTGTAACATGTGGGATAATCCACCACAATGAAAAGTATTCTGACCATCTTCTTAAAAGGGCCCTTGCCCAACAAAACCTCCTCTTCAAACTCCCCGATTACATCACTTGAGCTTCCAGTGAAACCCACTATTGACCTGTTCGAACGCTGAATCACTGCTAGATTCTTCATTTGTTTATAAGAAGTTAAAAAGAGGATATTGGCTGAACTGTCGGTGTCCACCAATTCGTCTAATGTCATTGCCCCCAATGGATGCTCCTATCACAACAACATCTTCATGGGGACCAGCTATGTCCCTCAAGTCATCTTCATCGAAAACAATGAAGGGAAAAGGAATTTGTGATTGATAGGAAGTCATGCCTCCTTCCAGTTGGGTAGCTAGAGTATAAACATGCCTATTTCTCGAAGAAGTAGTTGGTGCAGTTATGGTGTCTCCCCCAAATATTGTAAGTGGCTCAAAAAAGCGGATGAGTCCGGACATCGTCTTGAAGTGTTCTGTGATAACGCCCATCTTATTCCGGGTTGGATCAGGATCCAAATACTCTGACTCCACATCAAACCTTTCAATTATCACCATAGCCCCATCCAGAGCTGATGTCCCTGCATTGTTTGGGCCTGTCCGATGAGCATTATCAGACCTGTTTCCACTTCTTCTTTTAACAAAAGCCCCCAACTTTCCTCTTTCGATCAAATTCTGCACCTCTTGCTTCAAAACAATGCAATCCTCTGTGTTATGACCAATATCTTTATGATATTGGCAGAAACAATTAACACGACTTTCCCTGGGAGATTGAAGTGCAGCTGGCTTCCTAAAGTGTAGTTTGTCTTTGGTTTTGTCATAGATTGTTGCCATATTCTCTTTTAACTCGGAAAAACACTCCGGTTGAACCCAAGGCCCTCGCTTATTTCTGGATTGCTGACTCTGAGCGGGTGCTCGGTGGGATTGAGCCTTGACCCTTTTGGAACTCTGTCTGGCCTCTTTAGCCTTATACCCAGACTGATTCTGATTCTGGTTTGGTGCACCTGGGGCCGATCTCACCTGCCTATGCACTTTGGTCTTCTTCGTTTCATCTACATTGATTTGTTTCCCAACCTGATTCAGTAAACCGCCCCACGTCATGGCCTTCTTTCTGGTTTCCGAATCAGCCAAATTGCCAGGGTTCAAACCCTGCCTCAGAGAAGCTATTGCTACTTGTTCAAAGCAATCAGCTAATCCATTCTTGGTGTTCACAAAGCGACTTATATATTCTTTCAAGGATTCATTTGGCTCTTGGGCACAATGGATGATAGTGTCTCCATTGCCCTTCACTTCCTTACTTCCAACGAACTGCCTCCGGAAGGCCACCCAAAAAGTATCAAAATTCCTGATGCAGCCCTGTGGCAGACTATTGTACCACTTCAGAGCACTCCCCGTAAAAGACTGGGAGAACGCTCGACAAAGCAACTTATCATCATCATCATCAAAATTTATTATAAATTTTTTAAATTGCTCCAGATGATTATCTGGATCCTTACTCCCATTGCATTTTTCTATCTTTGTGTTGTCAAACCTCTTAGGAAGGTTTCCAGACAGTATCTAGGAAGACAATAGAGATTGTCTCCAATTCCGACCACGACTAAACACAGTATCTTCATTGGGAGTCGCAAAGATACCTGGTTCATCATGAAAGGCGAAATGATCCATCAACAATCGGTCTAAATGTCTCCGGCCATGGCTGTGACCATGAGATGACCCTTTTCCTAAATGTTTTTTCAACCTTCCATGTCTATCCTTCTTTCTTGAATACTTTTTAACCAACTTATGCTTCTTTTTAGAACGGCCTTCATCGCTGCTGGATGACAGAGAATCCTCCACTCCATCTTCGTTCGAGAAGCTACTAGAGGATTCTGAATCTGAACTTGAGCTCTCCACCGGTTTGGACCGGTGTGACTTTTTTGAGCTAGCATGAGTCTTTTTAGTACTTACATGGGTTTTTACCGATGGGTCATGCTCTCTAGGATTGTCAGTGTGGTGAACAGCTGAAACTTTTGATTTTTCTTTTAATCCCATCTCCACCATTTTAGCAGCCCTCAAGGCTTCTATCTCAGCTTTCAATCTATCTCACTCTTCAATTGTGTATTCGTCAGTTTCTCCCACCACTTCCGCCAAAGTTGGTGGCACTGCCTGCTCATCCAGATTCATCAAAACTGACTTCCCTTGATGGTTTCAAATGCTAAATTCAGGCACATTCTTCTCCCACTGTGGTCGCCAATTGGTGTGGATTATTTTCGACTGAGGGTAATTTTGTCAGGTGTTTTTAGGTGTTTCAAAGGAATTTAATGTTTGGGTGTTTTGTAGTGAGAGATTAGAGCTGCCTGGTTGTATTAAATGTTCATTACCCTCATCAATGAAAGTGGTTGAGTATTTATACCCTTAATTATGGGCCACATGAGCTTTCGGGTCAAACTTATGAAAACGGGTCGAGTTCAAAAACTCATTAGTTTGTTAAGCAGATTAGCAATTAGCTTAGTCAAAAGGTGATTAGCTTTTAATATTTTTGTCCAGTTCGGATGGTTCAGTTGGTGGTTTTTGTCCGAATTGTACATGTCCGGTTTTTACAGTGAGTGGTGAAAATATCCGGACTCATCAGCTACTATTTTCTTAGATTTATCATTTATCTTTTGTAATTGATGTTATTATGGTTTTTAGCCATTGTATGTTATTTTTGTTATATTTTTCTACCACTCGCATTAATATATGCACGACGGCTGACTGCGGTTACTTAGATGGATTATATATTTTTTTGTCGAATACTTATGTACTCAACCTTTTCCTACTTCCTATTTAAATGTACTTTATTGAAAAAGATTATGCTGTTTTAACTTAAGAATATTTCACAACAAAAAAGAGAAAAATATATTCTTCGTTATATAAACATCGAATCAAACCTGTTTTATTAGGTTAAACTATTGGATTAGTTTAGCGGTAGTTTGTTATCATAGTTCATTTACATCTTTAATCCCGATAACTCTAATAATTCAACACTTTTTTCGCTTGTTTGACACGAATTACGTCTAAAACCAATATATTTCTGCTAGTGTTTCTTCTTTCGGCCGACACCTACTAAGAAGGCCTAGCTCCATAATCTTAGAGAATCACAAATAATTTTATATATGACGATTGATGTTAAACTTACCACTTTTCTAGTCATACCCAGTGTTAAAATTACTATATAAAATTCAGAAAAAAGACTTATGGTTATGGTTGTTCTTTTATGGGTTGTCGCGAGGTGAAATAAGGTTAGTATTCGAAAATCGTGATGTTAAAACAGTAGTAATAGAAAAAGATAGTTTGAGCGTGAAGGAAATGCTTTCAAGTTTCAAGCATAAACTTTTTTGTATTGTCATGAGTGGTCTCAAAGTAAAAGCCGATAAAGACAATACATTTCTAAAACGTATATATAAAATAATGTATTGATATTATAAAATGAATATAGCCTACCGTCAATGATATTACACATTTAGATGAGATTCAAATTAGTCGGTGTGTCGGAAATTATTTTAATTATTTTATAGACAATATTTATAAAATTTATATTATAAAAGATAGGAAAAGTTATGGGATAAGACTAGTATTATAAATTTAGATAATTTTAACAAAATTTGTATTTAAACTATCGTTCCATATAAAATTATAGAACATGTGTAGATTTTTTATTTTTAGATTTAAATTTTAGAAGTTCACATCTTTTAAACTGTGATTCGAAAGAAAAGTCCGAAAATATTATTGGTTTTATTTTTTAAAGACGAACAAAAATAGATTCATTCATGATTTTTTTTGAGTTCTTTTACATCTATCGTATATCTTGTTTCACATTTAGTATCCATTATAGTTGGTCTCGTTTTTCATCTAGGTGTACAAAGGATTAACACCGTTTTGCATCTAAAAGAAATAGATTCCGCATCTTCTTCAATAGTCATCTTCTTTGTTTCACTGTAAAAACTTTTTCAAACACATTTTCCATAAACACAAAAATATACTAAAAACGATCAATACCTTACTGTAATAAAACATTTCAACTAAAAAAATCAAAGTAATACCAAATGAAAATGAAAAATCACGAACAAAACAGAAATGGAGTTACATAAACATAAATAAAAAATACAATAAAAATTGGAGATACCTAAACATAAAAACCGACTAACCTAAACATAAATTCAAAACCAAACATCGAAATCAAATAAAACACATTCAAAATCATACAAAAAAATATTTAGGTAAAACTATCGTAAAACTAAAGAGAAAAAACAAAGAAAAAAGTTTATGAAATAGAAACGTTTTATATAATTAACTTAGAATACGTAAAATATTATAAGGTTTTAGATGGTAAATAATTGAGCGAGATGGACCATTTTTTAAAAAATATATGAAAAATATGAATAGTAGGTGGTCGCTCAAATTTTGATACGAGTAAACAGAGCTAAACCCATGGAATATTTTGCTTTTATACTAATTAATATTATTTATATAAACATCCATTGGTGAGTTATGAATAGAGTTGGAAAAATAGGGTAAAAAAAGATGAACTTCTTCTCCAAGAGCTGCTCTATTCTTGATTTCTAGATTATTTTAATCCTTTTCTCCTCTTTCCAAAGCTTTTTCTCTTAATTCTTCTGTTTGTTATCTAATCCAATGGAGATATACAACAACGTGTTGTTTCAAAATGAAGAATTTCATGTTCTTCCAACTATAAACAGAGAAAGAGACAGATCATACACGAATATAGAAACTCGAAGAAGGAAATTTGTTGACATTGTTAAACAGAAAGAAGACAACCCTCTTCGTGAATTCAAACCGGACACTGTGAAAGATAAAACGGATCAGTCTCGATTCAATTCGATTCTTCAGTTAAAGATTAGTTGGTTCTTTTTTGCAAAAACTACTCTGATTTGCAAAATCTACTAATAGATTACCGAAAAGATCCATGTTAAATCAATTCTTGAGCAATCTTAAACTCAAAGGGAGTTATAATGTAAAGATATGAAATAATAGACATATTCTCTTTGAATTCGAATCAAAAGAAGATGTTTGCACATTCTGGGCTAGAAATGTTCACACAATTGGAAGCACTGTGATGAGAATTTTGCGTTGGACTCCTGATTTTTCAACTAAAAGAGAAAGTCTGGTCTCTTTAGTTTGGATTCGAATAGAAAAATTACTTGAATACATGTACAACGAATCTGTTATGAAAGAGATATTTTCATCCATTAGAAATCATTTCAAAATAGTTATCTAGAGAAAAATCAATCTGACAAAAATTCTTGTTTTGATTTGATCGAATTAGATGTTACAAGAAAAATCCAATACAGAATTTGGGTGGGTTTTGGAATGAATGATGGATGTTGGCTTTCTGTGAGTTACAAAAATCTTCCACAATACTGTAATCACTGTTATCATTTGGGACACAATCTCCAGAACTTCAAAAAACTCTAGCAAGCTTCTAACGAAAAGAAAATAGAGAATGACAATGAAGACAAAGCTTTGATTAATGTGAAGGAAAATAAAGAAGATCTATATAGCCAACCAAATAAAAGAACTTGCTACAATGAAGCTGTTAACAAAGTTTACAGACCTAAGATTAAATCGGTGCTATTCAAATCTTTTTCTATAAACTCTGAAAATGACAAAGAACAAGACCCCAAAAGAAATGAAACTTCACATACAGAGAATGGCAAATTCGTTAGTCAAAATTAAGATTCGAATAATCTTGATGAAAGAGAAGTAATCGAGGCCATTCATATTCTTGATCAGGGTTATAAACATTGCAACTTTTTAGAATATGAGAATATTTATTCTGGGGAACATTCCCCAGACCAAGAAAATATGGGCAGCACTTTTTCTACCCCTATCTTCACTGCTAAGGAAACAGAAATGAATTTCAATGATATTTTAAACACGAGACTCAAAACGGCAAGAAAGAGAAAACAACCAAGCAAACTTATCATCAAATCCCTCACTTACTCACGGAACAACAAATTTAAATATCTTTCAAATAATGATGAAGATCATTAGCTAGAATGTGAGAGGGATCAACAACAATTCTATAATAAGGAGATTAAAATTAATGATTAACAAAGACAAAATTGATCTTTTAGCCATTCAAAAGCCCTTGGTCAAGATTGAAAAGATGAAAGAGATTGCAGACAAGTTGTGTTTTCAAATTATTTTGCTAATATATCTAATAAGATATGGATTTTCTGGAAATAAACCACCAATCTTCAAATTATTTTCAACCACGATCAATGCTTACATATTGAAATTCATTATCCTGATTTAGATAATAACATTGTTTTAACTTCTATTTACGCTAAATGTCAGAGAACTCAAAGGAAAGAGCTATAGAACATTCTCAAGAACATTTCTCCTGTTGATCAAAGTTGGAATACGGTTGGTGACTTTAACGTCGTTGCTTCTGCGGAGGAGCAAATTGGTTCTACTGCTCTTTGTCAGAATAGTATTGAGGACTTTAACGACTTCATCAAAGAATGTCAATTAAAGGACGTTGGGTTTGCTGGCTCCAAGTTAGCCCAGAACAAAGATACAAGGTGGAAACGTTTAGACAGAGCTCTCCTTAATTCTCATTGGACTACTACTTTCAAGGATAACCAGGTTCTTCACATGGTCAGAACTTGTTCTGACCATGCTTCTCTTCTAATATCTACTAATGTTAATAACTACACTAACAAAAATAAATCATTTAAGTTTATGAACATGTGGTCCTATGATGATAGTTTTGTTAGTACAGTTGAACTGAACTAGAATCTCAAGATGGGTGGCACTCTTATCCACATCTTTTGGCACAAATTAAGAAGATTAAAGAACTGCTTAAAGGACTGGAACGAGAAGTACTTTGGCGATGTTTTTAGTAAAGTCAATCAAACTGAAGGGGATGTTAGATTGTCGGAGAATTCTTTCAATACCAATAATAATCCTAACTATAAAGCTCAATTAGATAAAGCTAATAGTTTGTACCTTAAAGCTTTAAGGATGGATGAAAAGTTTTGGAAGAAGAAATGCTATAATAACTGGCTTAAGAATGGTGATCGAGATACCAAGGCTTATCACACTTATGTTTCAAGAAGAAGAAGAAAAAATATCATTCAGAGCATTAAAGAGGACCAAAACTGGATATATAATATTGATGCTATTGGGAAGTCAGTTGAGAATTACTTTCAAAGATTTTAACAGAGTCTCTCTATGGTAGTATCGATGAAGAGTCGAATCTGATGAATCATGACATGTTTAACTGCATTCCTAACCTAGTCACCAACAAGGAAAATACTTCTCTTACTGCTGCTACCAATGAAGAGGAAATTTGGAACACTATTATCACTATGAACCAGGATAGCACTGCTGGTATAGACGGTTACAATATATATATTTTTAAACTCTTCTGGAAGATCATTAAGGAAGATATATGCAAGGCTTTGAATGACATCCTTTATGATAATAGCTTTCGTACTGGTGTTTTGGCTACAGGATTATGTTAGATCCCTAAAACATCTAATCCTTTCAGCTGGAGAAATTACAGACCGATAGGTTTATGTACTATGCTGAACAGGATTCTTTCTAAATTACTTCATGATAGGTTGGCTAAAATTCTCCATAATATAATCTCTACATATCAATGAGCTTATGTTAGAGGGATAATTATCCATGAGAACATTTTGATAACCAAGGAAATGGTCTATGATTTAAATAAGAAGCCCAAAACTGGTAATCTTATGATCTATCTCGATATGAAAGAATCTTTAGATAAACTGTCTTTCTCTTTTATATCTAAAGTTCTTAGGTGTTTTGGTTTCTCCTGTAACTTCATTAATCTGATTAATAAGTTCATTAGAAACGTTAACATTTCGATTCTTGTTAACGGTAGTGTTGTTGGTTATTTTAATCCTAAGATATGGTTGAGACAATGAGATCTTTTATCTCCAAGTCTCTTCATATTGGAGAGGAAGTGTTAAGTAGAGGTTTATACAAGCTCTTTGAATCTAATAAGACTATGCACTTCTCTTCTAGATCTGATTATTTAGTCGTCTGTTTGGCATTCACGGATGACATTCTTATATTTACTAACAGTTTAAAGACTTCCAGTGATGAGCTTAGCAGGTTTTTTGAGAACTATCAGCTAGTTTCTGATCGGTCTATCAATAAAGAGAAGATCAAAGTCATTGTCTCCAACAAAGTTAATCAAACCAGAAAAGAGTCTATTACAGGGCTTACTGGTTTCTCTGTGGATAACCTTAATACCGATTATCTAGGGATAACTTTGAACAATAATAATAAAGTTTACAACTACAGAAGGCTCCTAGACAAATTCAACTAAAAAATTTGTGATTAGGAGAGCAATCATCTCTCGTATGGGGGAAGACTTATATTGATAACCTCTGTTCTTTTAGCTATTCCTAGTTATTGGATGAAAAACACATTATTACCTGATTGCATTATTAAAAGATTGGAAGTATCCTTTAATAAGTTCCTTTGGAGGTCTCAGTACTCTGATAAGACCATTCATTGGTCCAAATGAACTAATTTATGCAAACCTTTTGAGGAATAGGTCTTGAATAGCAGGTTTCTCACTGATGTTCAGAGTACTTTTTTTCTCAAAATTTATGGCTTACCTTCAGAAAGAACAATAGCCTATGGGCTAATATGATGCACAATATTTACTGTGAATCTACTCATCCAATTAAAGCTAATTACACTAAAAAGGGTTCTCTAACCTGGAAAAGACTTTCAAGGATTAAAAACATTGCTGAAGATAACATCAGGTGGTTGTTTGGCAAGGGAGACATGGAATTCTGGTGTGATGATTGGCACAATCATCAACTTTTGGTGAGTTTGAATACCTCGGGAGACAATAGCTGGTTGCTGGATGCTAAAGTCAAAATTTATTGGAAGGATAATACATGGGATGTAAACACATTGAAACGATTTATTTCTAAGGACATGATCAATATCATTCAACAATATAGCATTAATCCAAACATAGAGGACACCATGATCTGGAAATTATCGTCTGATCTCAATTTCAGTACAAAGCGCATCTGGAACAACATCATGAAGCACTATCAATTATCTGGTCTATTTGCTAAAATATGGAATAATGTCACTCCTAGGAAGTTTTCTTTCCTTCTCTGGAAACTTTTAAAATCTTATATTCCCGTCGATTCTGTTTTGCAGAGGAGATATTTAAATATGGTGTCTAAATATCAATTCTGTAATAACTCAAAAGACATTAATCACTTGTTTATCAAATGCAGTTATTCATGGAAAATTTGGTCTCACTTTGCTAACTTGTTTGAAATTAAGATTGAGAAATATATAGTTTTATCTCATGTAGTTCGTATCTAGTTTTGGTTTTCACCCAGAAAGGTTCATATAACTCATGTGATACCAGCTATTATTTGCTGGAATATTTGGTTTAATCGAAATCAGGCCAAATACAACGGGAAGACTGACAACACCTATTTTACTATAAATCGCATTAATCGTATTATTGTTGGCCTTGATAGATCCAATGTTCTTCAAAGAAAACACTGGTGTAACTGTTTAAATGCAGGTTTAACGTTGGGTTGCCTTTCAACTGAAAACAAGAATATTAAGCCTCAATACCTTAGGTGGACAACTCCAATTGAGGGCAGAATTAAAATGGACATCGATGCTGCTTGTAATAGAACTGGAGAGGCCAGTGGAGGAATCATTTTCAGAAACAACTCATGTGAAATGATTCATATCGAAGGTAACACTTTTGGTAAACTTTCTCCCTTGATGGCTGATCAAGAGCCTTAATGTAGGGCCTTTTAATCTTCAAAAATAAGAACTGAAATGATTAAGACATAGAAACTGATTGCTTAACTCTAATTAATCTTATCGCCAAAGTAAATTTCCCATGGTACCTGACTCCCATACTATCCATATGCAGGAACCTAATTGGTTATGATATGAAGATTAAGCATATCTCCAGAGTCCAGAATCAAGCTGCAGATTGGCTTGCAAAATAGACTCTAAGATGCAAGAAAAAACTCGTTTTTTCTCATTTCCAATTCCCTAACCATCTGCTTGCTATCATCTTTTAGAAAGTATGGGGCTGTGTTACTTAAATGAAAATTCAGAACAATTTTTATCTTTTTTTATATTAGATTATCGATTTTGCTAGCTGGTTTGCTGCTTTTGTTCTCATTATCTTTTCAGGAAAGTTGTTGTTCTTCAAAATAGGTTTGGATGCATCCTCTTCTCAACAAGATGGAAGGAAGAAGACAAACAATTTCTATTCTGTATTCTGAACAAAGAGATAATTTCGTGGCTCAAAAATGTTTATTCATAGACAGAAGACTAGTTTAATATTATGCGGAAGCTATTCAATGTTGTTTTAGAAGTCAATGTTGTTTTAGAAGTCGATAACCTTTTGATGATTTTAGATGTAATTTTTGAACAATTAGATTTGGCGTTTTTTCTAGGTTTAAACCAAATTTGGACGCTTTATAATTGCATCTCCTTTTCTTATAATCAAATATTCTTTAATTAAAAAATAAAAAACATCCATTGGTAGATAAATCGGATTTAATTAAATCGGAACGGGATCCGCTTTAGACAAGGATAAGTCGACTGGGTGGATCGTGTTTAAGAGCATTTATGCTAAAGTGGTACTCAATTTCTCTATTCAATTTGGAAGTAATTGTTGTTACCGAAACATTTAATAGTACGTCAGAAGATGCCACTAGAAGCTTTATGTTAGCTTTGTCTCTTAAATTTGCATTTATTTTCTCCATTTATGATATGTTGTTTTTTTAATTTTTTTTTCTTTTTTAAATTAATTAACTCCCAATATTTTTGTTGGAGTACGAAAATATTAGACGACTAGTACATTAAAGTCTACTAACTGATTTATATATATATATATATATATATTATTCGAACTTTAATAGATAGTCGTTTGTTTTTAATATCCGTCCAATAAAATAATATATATTAATTTATATTTATGATTAATAATAGATATTCTAAATATTATAAGAAATTAGAGTGTATTTTTTTTAGGGAAGCCGTAGCCGCTACTCAAAGTGTAATGAGTGCGCACATAGTCATCTTTAGTCTGACGCGATAGCATGCATACCAATGGCAGAAGATAAACCACACCAGGTGACAGACTCAACCGAGAAAATGTATGTAAAAGGACTCGAACTCATAATCTTTGGTCGCCTTACTCAACCAATTCGGTTACCCTTTAGAAGCTTCTTCTAAAGACGTACTATTTGAATTGGACTAATTTTTTTTTATAAGTAATTTTTAATTTATGGTTCAATTCATAATTATTTATATATGTAATTACTAATTAATTAAACTATTTAGTTTTAGATTTATTTGAGTTTTGTAAGTCAATGTGTTATTTTTTTTATTTACTTTTATATATTATATACCGTTGTGCATAATTCATTAAATTTGTGTAAATGCGTGCATAATATCAAAGTATAGCAATCACATTCAAAAACAATATTTACAAACATCAAATATGTATTTAATGTTTTACTATAATAGTTTTCTTTGTATGATACATGTATTGTATGATAGTTTTAACTTGATTTGTTTTTATATAATTGTTTATGATCATTTAATTAATTAGAAATAAGTTGTTTAGCATTTTAATTATTGGTTATGAAATATAATACTGAATGTAAATTTTAACGTGTTATTATGATTTATATTACTTACTAGATTATCATAATACATTGTTAGCATCGATGAACAATAGATATTACTACATGCATTTTGGATAATTAAGACCCTCCAAAAATATCATTGTAAGATATTGGTGTAAATAAATAATATAATCATTTTTAAAAAAATAACCTTCGACCTAATTTCACCATACTTTCAAAATATTCAACGAATTTTGTTGTAATCCCTGTAACACCTACAATAATTCGATCCGGTCTTTGAATTATAGGAGGGTTAACAATTTTTTTATAAGTACTCATGAACAAATTGTTGGCAGAACTGCCCGTATCAATCAAAACCCTTTGCACTTCATCATCTGCTATCCCAGCTGCAATTACTACTGCATCTTTATGTGGTCCTGTCACATCTCTCATATCATCATTTTCAAGCAAATTATTCGAGAAGGATTCCGATATAAATGCGTCGAAGCGCATGCTTCAAGCTGAGTAGTAAGACTCACTATATGCGTTTTTCGGGAGCTGATAAAATTTTCTACAATGGTATCACCTCCAAAAATTGCCAAAGATTCAAAAATGCACATAAATAACTAACCTTTCTTCTCAGAATAATCTCTTCGACAATGCTAATGTTGCTCACTCGATACTCAAAATTTTGGCATCCCAATGGATTTTGAACTTATGTAACTTGTTCTTTCTATACATGGTCCTCATACCCTTCTAACTTTTCCTTTGACCTTTAGTTTGATAAGCCCCTCGATATTTTATTCTTTGCCTCTTTGAATATTTATTTTTAGTACTCTTCTCCCGATGATAATCTCTTTATGAGGAAGATTCACTCGAATCATAGAGTGAATAATCACTAAATTCAAATGATTCATAGTGATACCTAAGCTTCATTTTCCTCCTCGGATAATAACATTTACGCCTTTGATACTTATCTTTCTTATTATCTATTCGACGGTTGTCATTCATTTCCTTTTTCTCAGTCATATTTTCCCTCAAACCTTTGATGTGATTTTTTTGAAGGCCATCGCAACATCTCTTTTAGATTTTAACTTTTTAATGTCTTCTAAAAGTTATTTTCTTCGAGCCACCAAGATAGACTCTTCTAATATCACGCCAACATATTGATCACCGTGTTGTTGCTTAATTTCCACGTTATTTGTGATGAGGTTCCCTTCAAATTATTTTTTGATCATCAAATAATTACTCACATCTAATTCCCCTCGAATTTTCATCCCTAACTTTCAAAATCACAAAAAAGGTTTTGGAAAACTAATCTGAGTATCAAACCATTTCCTACAGACGACGCCAATGATCGTTCCATAAATCTTTTAGGGATGATTCGTGAGTAAAACAATGTTTGAAGGACCAATTTAGATAATAAAAGATATCTTAGAGAGAGAAGTTCCACAACAAAGAGAGAAAAGTCATAAGTGATAATTCTCTAATTATTTCACAATCACCCTCCCCCAAAAAAGACGATGTACTTTTCTAGTACATTTGATGGGTCTCACGTGCCTAAACAAATTACTAATTGTGGTCTTTTCCTTTAGTTTATTACTTATAACAAAATAGTCATTTCATATTATATAGTTGTCAATTATTCCTAAGAAGTTATCTTTATGCCAACTTACACCTAATTTATCAATGTCTTCTAGGTCCATAATTCTTTCCTTATTAAGGATAATTTTAAATAATTGTACCATGCCAATTTGTTTTTAGTAGCGCATTGATATTCAATATAAATAAGGGGATGATATTGTATCGTACCAAATTTTAAAATAAAACATATAATTTAAATGTATAACTATAAAAACAAAATTTTGAAAATACCTTTCATGTAATAATCTTCCCTTATGTTGATTTTATTCTAAAATAAAATTTATGTATAAAGTCGTGGTATTTCTCGTAACAATCGTTTGTAGAAAACTAATTTTGCGTCAACAAAAGATCACTTTTAAATTTAATTTTTACTAATGAAAAATTTATAGAATTTTATTCCACATGTGATATCGAATATCTATGAGTCTCGTTTATAATAATAAAATATCATATTAAAATAAAAAAAATACGACAACATTGTTGAAAACTAATTACGCCTCACAAAATTTTCGATCAAATTAGAATATGCTTATGCAATTATTTAGAATGTTTAGAATTTAACTTTCTATGTATATTTGTGAAGATTTATAAGTCAAGTTTCTAATACAAAAAAAATCATATTATACAAGTTTGGACAAAGTTATAGCATTTATAGTAATAATTGTTAAAGGTGTCAAAAAATAATTTTGTATCAACAAATTTTATATCAAATTAAAATGTATATATGCACTAATTAATTTAAAAAAATTAATATAATCTTTTTAATCTCTTTTTTGTTCAAAAAAACTTTAAATTAATTAGAAAGTTCATACATAAGCCTGGGGTATACTCCGAGATAATACAACAACTAATAGTGAAGTCTATATCAAGATGTCAAATAAAAGGGGGGTGGCACCCTAGATAAAATCAAAACAGAGCATATATCATATGATAATGACTAGGTGGCTGAGAGGAGACTCCAAGTGCATCGCATCAAGAATCCAAGCTCAATTCCATACTGAGAATACCTTAAACAAAAATAAGGTTTAGGTTAGATTTAAGTATAAACTACATCGGCCAGCTAATCTTGGTACCATGTAATCTAAATCGGAGGTCCGATAAGATATTGAAAGATATCGAAGAAGCCATGGCTGGAATGGATCCAAATATTCTTGAATTCTGCTCTTTCCAAATGTGGTAAATGAGTGCGTTGAAACATGTTCGCCAAATATAATGGTTTCGAGAATTTGACCATCTTGACGTCTCATCAATCCAAGATTGCTAGCACAAGGGATGGAATGGGAATCCAAGTTTATTACTTGGAAAAGCCGAGATACTCTGAGTGAAACTACATTCAAAGAGGAGATGAGATGTAGATTCCAAATCAGAGCTGCAAAGGGTGCACCCAGTAGGGGTATTAAAACCCCAACTAAAAAGCTTGTCTCTGGTGGCAAGCTTGCCCTTAATAGCCAGCCAAGAAATAAAAGAATGGCGCGGAATGTTGAATTTATTCCATACTAACCCCGCCCATCCCATTTATGGGACAGACCTACGAATAGCGTTGCATGTGTCCTTTATAGTAAAATTATTGCATCCATCATTCGCAACCCAGAAAAGTACGTCCTTCGAGAGGGTGTTTGGTTGGGGAAGAGTGAGGATGAGCTTGTGGATTTCTTCATGTTGAACCCGACTTCGAGCTCGCGCCGATCTCAGATTTGCAGGCCAGTTCCATTCACCATTGCAGATAATGTTAGAAACTGTTAGGTTGTTTCCCAGACGGGAGTCACTAATGATATCAGAGCCGTAATGGGTCGCGAGAGACGAGGAGATGAGCCATAGATCATGCCAGAAGGAAGTGTTCACTCCATTTCCGATAGCCACCCTGTACAAATTACGAGCCAAAGGACGAAGACGAAGAATTTTCCTCCAGATCCAAGAAGATGAGGAGCCAATAGAAATATCCCAGAAACTTTTATTTTTAATCTTTTCAATTTTAATCCAATCACATCAGATCGATTGGTTTTTATTATTTACTAAAGACCAAAGGTGCTTAAGGACAGCCGCCTGATTTCAGGTTTTTAAATCTAGTATCCCAAGGGCGCCCTTTTTATAAGGAGTGGAAACTGTGGACCAGACAACTTTTGCCCTATGAATTTTCATAGATGATCTTGACCAAAGGAAGAGACGAAGAGATTGGCTTAACTCTTTAATAATTTTAGCTGGAAGGATAAAGATCGATGACCAATATACCTGACCCGCAAATAAGACTGATTTGATTAATTGGAGTCTACCCGCATAAGAGAGGTGCTTGCCAATCCAATAATCAATTCGGGAGTTAATTTTGTGCAGAAGGGGATGGCAGTCCGTGTGTGTGAGTCTACCAGTGATGAGAGGAACTCCCAGATATTTTACTGGGAGAGAGCCTTCATGGAAGCTCAAGATAGGCAAACGATCCGATCGTAGGTGATGGTCAATACCGGAGAAAACAATATGACTTTTCGAAGGATTGACTTTAAGACCAGAGAGAGAATAGAAGTCATCCAGAGCTTCCTTGATGAGATTGATGGAATGAATATCGCCATGACAGAAAATCATTAGATCATCTGCAAAGCGAAGGTTAATGATTTTCTGCTTGTGACATTTCCAATGAAACAGAAGTTCCCATCTTGACTTTTCTGTTTGAGGATACCAGACAGCACTTGCATAACAAGCACGAAAATCAGAGGGGAGAGAGGATCACCTTTTCTGAGGCCTTTTTTGCCTTTGAAATTTCCATGAAGGTCTCCATTAATAATAATGGAGTAAGCAGGAGAAGAGATTCATTTGACTATCCAAGTGATCATCTTCTCAGGAAATTGCATCGCAACTAAAATGTCAAGAATGAGGTGCCAACGAACATTATCAAAGGCCTTCATGATATCAATTTTAAGGGCAACCCTTTTGTCTCTACCATTTTTATTATATCATTTAGAAGTTCTTGGGATTAAAGGATATTATCCGCAATATTTCTTCTCGTTACGAAAGTCGATTGAGAAGAATCGACAAGGTAAGGAAAAACGACTTTGATTCTATTGGCCAATATTTTGAAGATGATTTTGTAGACAACATTTTAGAGAGTAATTTGTCTAAAGTCTGGTGGCACAGAAGGCGAATCTATTTTAGGGATAAGAACGATAGAGGTAGCATTCCAAGACTCAATCAAGGATCCAGTGAGGAAGAACTCTTGGACACCCTTACAGATGTCGGGTCCAACGATATTCCAAGTTGACTTAATAAAACTAGAGTTAAAACCATCTGGACCAGAGTACTTGTCACTATCAATACTGTGAAGAGCGGATTTGATTTCAGCACAAGAGATCTCACGGGTCGTTAACTCCTTATCAGCATGAGTAACTTTAGAAGAAATTAGAGAAGAGACTTTTTCTAGACCTGGGTAGTTAGCAGAATGCTTGGTGCCCAGAGAATCCTCAAAAAAGTTCACAAAAACTTTGGAGACACTAGCCAGAGAGGAGACAGTGACTCCATGGTCATTGGAAATCGAGATAATTTTATTGCAGAATAGCCGGGCTTTAATACTTTTGTGGAAGAATTTAGAATTCATGTCACCCAATTTAATAAAATTTTCTTTAGATTTTTGTTTTAGGAAGGATTCTTCCACTTGACTTAGAAAGATGAAAGACTCAGAAGACTCACTTTCTTTAGTTACTAGATAAGGGTCGAGGGGGGTCAGAGGCTAGATTAGACTGAGCCTTGAACAAGGTTTTTTGAGCAACAGAGGCTCTGAAAGAAAATGTCACTAAACTCCTTGAGATTAAGCATAACTAACTCTGACTGCAGATGAGCTAGCTTATCAGAGACCAACCTCATCCTATTGGAAGAGATTGGGCAGTTCCAACTGTTAAGGACAATGTCCTTAAACTAGGGATGGGATTTCCACATGTTGAAATAACGAAAAGGCTTTTTTCGTCCTGGGCGTGGTAGCCCAAGATTGAGAGTAACAGTAGTGTCGTCTGACGTGCGAAGATATCTAATATGGACATAGGGAATAGGTCATCCCAATCCGGGTTGACAAGGATGCGGTCTATTTTGGAAAGGATGGGATGAGCAGGTTGTTTATTAATCCAAGTAAACGGAAAACTAGATGATCAGAGATCATTGAGTTTGCACTGGTAGCAGCAATTATTGAAATCATCAATTGCTGAGGTCCAGGAGTCGGAGGAGCCAAGGTGCTCATCCGGGTGACGAATCACATTATAATCTCCAAGGGAAACCCATGGGATGGGATTATCCAGCTTGGAGATTTTAATGAGGTCATTCCAAAGTGGAATACGATCATGAGCTTCGTTAAAGCGTAGATAACAGTGAGCTTGAAAGAGGCTCTGTAATTGTGACATTTAGCCATGTAGTGGATGAATTGAGGAGATTGGGAATTTCTAGTAATTGTAATTACACTAGGATTCCAGTTAATCCAAATTCTACCTAGGGGATGAGACGAATTATTGGTAATAACATGCCAAAAGGGGACCATTTGTCTAATTATATGATCAACTTTATGAATTTGGACTTTAGTTTATACTAGAACTATCAAAGATATATGATTACTAATAATAAAATCAGTGACGTTTTTTTATCTAACTGGGTCGTTTAGACCTCACACATTCCAAGAAGCATTATTCATAAATAGAAAATTTACAGTGAACCAATCGATCATCCTATCGGAGGACAATACCATTTTAACCTTATCTTTAGCTCCATCCGTACAAGCCCTTTTTTTGGGGAGGGGAATCCACCTCCTCGCCAAGCTCCACCTCATTATCCTCACTGATAGATGGAAGCCGAGATCCAGACTCCAACTCTGGGTCAATTTCAGAAGGATCTTTCTTAGAGGACGATATCACTATAAGAAA
Organism: Limnanthes douglasii subsp. nivea; assembly: GCA_036936605.1. Taxonomy (NCBI): domain Eukaryota; kingdom Viridiplantae; phylum Streptophyta; class Magnoliopsida; order Brassicales; family Limnanthaceae; genus Limnanthes; species Limnanthes douglasii. The sequence goes on from JAUPFV010000001.1 coordinate 2,596,820, forward strand.
GGGAGAAAGCTCGATAGGACCTCTTTTGCACTGGTGAATATGGTGCCCAAAGAGTTTACAATTATCACACTGGGAGGGAGGCCCTGATATTCGAAAGAAACCGTAATGGATTTTCCTGTTATCTTGAAGGATAGCTCAGATCGAATAGGAGGACCCGCCGTGATCATAACACAAATGCGGGCAAAACGAAGTTTTTCCTTTCGTTCCGTCTGATGATCCACATATAAAAGGGGTTCCAATAACCGAGCCAATGTTGCTGAAAACCTCCGCAGTCCAAAGCTCAAGAGGTAGATTAAATACCTTGACTCAAATAGGAATTTCAGTGTGGGGATCTTTAATTAGGGAGGTTAGGGGTTCCCATAACTTCAAAATCATTAAGTTGCCACCAAAATTCCAAGGGGCTTCCTCCAGCACTTTTTTAGTCATCGCTTCAGATCCAAATTTGAAGAGAAAGTATTTCTCCGGAAGGGTTTTGAATTCCGAAAGACCAAACCTTTTCCATAATAATTCCATATTGGCTTTAAGGAAAGCAAGATTGGATGGTTGGTTTAGAAAATATCCCGAAAGACAAGCCTTCCAAGACTCCGGAGAACCTAAAGCCGAGTCATTCATAATGAATTCATTTCCCACCATTTCCATATGGCTAATACCAATCGCCAAAGGGGAGCGGTTATCACTATGACTTGCAACAATAGTTGCATAAGTGGAGAGAGAGGTAGATTTAGGAAGCGAGTTCGAACTAGAGATACCTCTTGAAAAGTCCTTTGAAAAAATAGGAGGGAGTCTTTGCATGGGCCAACTTATATTTTCTTCCTTTTGGACCTTTACCCGCATTCCCGAAGTTTCAGATTAGATTATGATGGGCATAAGAAGCACCACCTCCCAGCAGACCTTTGTTTCTGTTTAGACCAGGCCTATCAATTGTTAATATTTGAGTGGGCCTTATGATTTTAGAATGCCGACCCAATGAGGGAAGGACTTGCTTTGACTGGATCAAATTGTCATCTAGATGACCCGATTCCACATAAACTCTGCCCATCCCTTCTCCAAACGAAGACCTTAAGACAGACTTCTTTACTCTATCAAAACCCGATAGCCTCAAAGATTCTAATGATCGACCAGAAGAAAGACAAGGATAACCGGTACGATTTTCATCTTCAGTTCCTTGAGCTTTTGTCCCTATCGGCGTTCCAGATTTGTTACTGGTCATTTCTCTGGTTTGAGTCGAATTTGTAACCCTAGAGTGGTTATCCAGCTCCTTCGAAAATGGAGAGGTCTCCATCAAGTTGACTCTGATGGAGCAAATATGACCTGAGTTGAAAAGGGAAGGCTCCTCAGAGGAGGAATGAGAGCCTTCTTTCCCTGTCGAGTGTCATTTCTTGATCGAGGACGGAGATGCATAAGCCAAGATGGGTACACTTCCCAGCTCCTCTATTGAGTATAATGGCGGTAGTTCCTGACCATAAAGGGTTTGGAGCGGTGTATTACGCAGAGGACTTCTTTGTCCCATGGCTACTGATAGAGCTACATAATCCAGTAGAGGGATATATGGGAGTTCTTCAATCGCCGCCACCAGATTATTGTAGAACCTTAACTCGGATGAAGGAGGGCGGCTGATCTGAGGATGGAGGTGGCTGTCTAGAAAGAGGTGGACTTAACCTAGAGGAGGCTATCGAGAAAATTACTTGGAGGAGATCAGGGCAGTTGAGATCAGGACGAGGTAAGTAATTTTGAAGTTCACTTAGGGAAGCTGACTGAAAAATGATTTGCCCTTGTCCAGACTCCATGTGGTGTCTGGCCAAAACTGAAACATTTCTAACATACGATTCGTGAAATACAGTGATTTGGTGAGGGGGTGAGATGAGGGAGCATTTTGAGGCGTTTGTGCATCAGGGGCGATGGAAGCAGGGTGAGAAGGCTCTGTGTTGCAAGGGAACATGGCAAGGGAAGAGGAAAATTTTTGCATACGAATGGGGGATCAGGTTCCGGGGAGAATCGATGGCTTGGATGGTCTCATAATGCCAAATGTGTTCAACAGGTAAGGAGAGCTACTATGAAGAGGGAGAGAGATATTATGGTTACTTAATTGATTAGTGTATATTGAGAGAGTTAGAAGCATGGATATATATTCTGCTTGAGGGATAGGTGAGAGAGAGAGAGAGCTGGGCTAGAGCACACTGTCTTCGATGAAACAACCATCGTGAGACAGAAAACGTTGTTGCTAGATAGTCCTAAGAGGATACCAGGGGGTTCAGAACTTAGATTGAGGCTCCTAAGCATAAGTATAGCTTGAATCCAGTAAAGCTTAAATAAGCTTAGCCTTACAAAGAGGGGAGGGCAGTGGGGGAAAAGTGATCTGTGATTTGCCAAAAGGAGGAGAGAGAAACTGTCTAACGGTTGATAGAGCTTTTGAGGTTTAATTAGGAAGTGGAGACATCTAGGCAGAGGGTTTCTTTTGTGCTGACTAGAATAAGGAACTAAGTTTTTGAAAAAAACTATAGTTTGGTTCAAGTAACCATAAGAGAAACAGAGATGGTGACTAGAATAGGAGACTGCTCTTTTGAAAAAAAGCTAGTTGTGATCGAGTAACAGGTTGGGAAACATGGCGGATTATTGCTGGTCATGACACCAATGTTAAGGAGGAAAATAGGATACTGTACATAGATGAGGCTACCATGTTTATACCATAAGATAATGAAGGGGGTGGATTGAGTCCATGAAGATGAGGGAGGTGACTGGCTTTAAGTTAATAGCTGATGGATAGAGGGAAGAAAGAGAGAAGGGGAGTCAACAAGAGGCTTAGGCAGCCATATGTTTTCATTACCTTGAAGACTGCTAGAAACTCCTATAAGACCTTTGGTTTGACGACTAGGTATTTCCAAAAGGACCAGTGGTTTGAAGCAAGTGTAAGCAACCATGCTTGATCCAACAGAAACCCATTGAGATGTTACCATAAAAAAACATGATATGATTGAAGACTTGGAGGAGAAATACTGATTGATGGAGGTTCTACCAAACCAGAATGCCATCTTTCAGCAGAGTAGAGAAAGGAGAAGCTGCTAGTTGAGACCATCAATCAAATGGATCTTTATCAATTGATTCAGATTTCTCAAATTACCAAAGATGAACAAAGTTACCGTTGGTTTATGAGGAGAGAGGGGATAGGTCTTTTCACCTTACTTATTTTAATCTTATATGTTTTGATATATATTTTTTTATTTTTTAACCACTTCCAAAAAATTATTTCTGAAAAATAAATTATTTATTATCTTATATTTAAAGTTATTTTTTTATTTGACGGTAATAAACTATACCGGACCGAATATTTTGGTATATGGAAAAACAACAAACCAATTATTTTGTAGGATAACGATATTCAATCTTGTAATACCAAATAATTAGTAACTGTAATGATTTTAGAGTTTTGATAAGGAAACCGTACCAAAACCACCCATAGTGGCCGAAGTCTTTCTGTATCATTGGTTCATTTTGAGATATACTAGAGCATAATTGTACTAAGATTGGTGCAAATGTCAAAGTGCTTGGTAATAATTGTATTTTACTCCTAGATGTGGTACCAGATCCTACTCACATCGAGGTTGGATCCATGGTGGTGCTATAGGAACTTGTTAATTGTCTGGTTGGAACACCAGAGAAGGTTGCTGGTGGTACGATAACATTCTAAAATATTGAGGGCATGTTGTTGGCTCAGACGGAACCTCGGAGAATCTTGTTGGGGCGACTACAACACATAATGTGGAAGGACCACCTGTTGGCTCAGTTTCAACCCTGGAGAACCCTGTTGGGGGTTCGGTTGCACCCAATAATATGAAAAAGTATGATGATGGCTTGGCTAAAACCCTAAAGAAGCCTGTTAGGGGTTCGATTATACCCCATAATATAGAGGAACCTACAGTTAGCTTGGTTGGAACCTCAGATGGGCTTGTTGGTCATTTGGTTGAAGTCTTAGACATACTAGTAGAACATGTTACCCATTCAAATGGAGCGGAGTGCTTGCTGGTACTCTGGTCTGTCATTTACTAAACCTATGAGAGAGGGCCCTTGCTATGAGAGTCATTTATCTTAGTCTTCACCGATATGTTTTGACACATGGGTTTTTCTCACTTGCTATTTGTTTTATGTTGAGGTCATCCACTCCTTCTGGGGGATCTTTAACCTGAATCGACCTTGTTATTCTTATCGTTAACTTTTAAGAAGGAGACCTTGCACTTGTTGGTGATGGTTTTGTGGCGTTTCATTATTAAGGACCTCGTTGTGTCACATCCTTATCTCCCTCAGGACGTTGGATTATTGATATTAGTTGTGCGGTTCGAGTGGTCAACATAGCCTATAATTTTTTTAAATCATGAGCATTCTCCTCACGCGTATCATATGCTAACTGTTGAAAATACGTGATCTAATCTGCCATAGCAGGTGGCCAAATGCCTAAAATCTCTATGTCTTCATCAATAGATAGATCATGATTTAAACGTGAATTCACCATCAGTTGCTTTTAGGTCTACTTTCCTTTCGAACTTGTTTAGGATAAAATCTTCAGGTAGCAATTGCTTCCCACATACGACACCAAGTTGGTATGGAAAATTCAAATTAAGTAAATATTAAGCCTAAATTATACTAAGAAGATGAACAAAAAATATATTAATAATAAATATGTTATTTAAAAAATTAGTTTTATATGGAAGTAATCTCCAATTTGAGCACAATATATGTTATGTTAAATGAAAAGCTTTAACATAGATATTAAATATTTATTATAACTCTTCTCAATCGTGTTTTATATATATATATATATATATATATATATATATATATAAAGTTAAATAATACCCTTCAATCTTAACAAGCGCATATCCTTATGTTCAAATGACTCATATATCTCTCCAAAAATAATTGATGAAATTTTAGAACATCAAACTCATTTCCTTCTTACTTTCATATTACTATTTTATATTTTTGTTCGTATAACCATTTTTTTAATTTTTTTTAAATTATTATAATTGTGTGATCCTCGTTCAAAAAAATATGTTTACTTCCAATACAAAATGTCTTATTTCTCAACATATCCCCCAACTATTATTTGGGAAAATATTTAACTTCTTTAAATGGAATCATAATGACCTCAAAAAGAAATATGAGGATTTGAAGAGAGATACATAATCCTCAAAGAAAGATAAATATGAGTATGAGACTATTCTATCTAATATCATAAGCTCTATGAATACAATGGATGGGGAAATAAAAAAAACTTCAAGAAAAGATTGACAATTTCTGCACAGAGAAAAGAAAAAGTAGTTGACGAGGTTACGAAAGAAATTAAGGACGAATCATGAAAAATCATTGAAATACTTTTCAACAAACTAAATGAGAATATCATTCTTGACACTGGAAAAATAAATCATGGTTTAAATTAGGCCCTCATATACAACTATTTTCTAATGACGAAGTTCCTGATTATTCAGAGGATGAAGATGACGATGAGGACAACCATTTTTCTCATGAATATGAACAAAATCTTGCTCAAGAAAACACCACTATCCACAACTCTCCTACCAAAGTTACTACTCATACTAGATTAACCAATCGGGATTACCTCGTCAAACCAGGATACTTAATTTCTCCTCATCTTTCTCAAACTATTTTATTAATTCGCCTTTATCTAATGAATGTTATTTTTATGAATAACTAAATTTTTTTAGCATATAACATCTCGTTAATATTTACTATGCTCTTTTTTACTTTTATGTTACTATTTATGTTTTACTTTTACTTTATCATCTCTATTTAATCGTGCTATTTTTATATTTTTATATTATTATGTTTTAATATATCATTCGTATAATTTATTTTATAAAATCCTATTAAGTTAAAGCTATTTATTTCATTGATATTTTTGAAAATTGATATATAGTCCGGGCATTTACGGTCCCTTGCGTGAGCATATTATTTTTCAATATAATAGGTTTGATTTATAGTCATTTTTCATTATTGACATATAGTCTTAGAGTTTACATCGCCTTACGTGGTTACAATATTTATTTAAATAATGAGCTTGATTATTAACCATAATCCTTAGCTGACATATAGTCCATACGTTTACACCCGATTGCGTAAGCTTTTCAAACTTGTTAATGATAGATTTGGCTAAAAAATTGGTCGTTTCTTAATATTCACAAATTGTATAACTTTATTTATTACCTGTGTCAATTTTTTAAGAACCATGTAATATTTTGATTTGTATTCACTAATATTTTTTCATTTGAATTCAATAATTCTTTCATTTTTTTATTTATACCTCGTCTTTTATTATTTATTTTATTCTATTCACTATTGTCCTTATTCAATTCGTCACTATTTATTTTATAACATTAACTTATAATTCTACAAATTATATTTATTTTTTATCTCATAAAAAGTCTTGTTTTTATATGTATATGGATTACTGAAGTGCATAAAATTTCAAATGTTGGACATTCCAAGAATATTTCAATACATTTTTATTCATATTTATCAGATCCTTTTGCAACAACCTAAAACGGTCCATTTCAAACAGATGCTAATTTCCCCCATCTGTCTCATTGGATCAATGAAAAAACTTATTTAATACAAAATATCCATCTTTTAAACTTCTCAACTTTAACTTAGAATCAAATATAGTTTTCATAAGCCTTCTATAATGTTCAGATCGTACATGTGTTTAATTCTTCATTCTTGTATTAAATCAACATCAACTTATCTTTCATCATCGTTTGATTCTTATGAATAAAACTGAACTGTATGACTAAGAATCATTAACTTATCTTGTGTGTTGGCGGAAGTGACAATAGTCGCATTGAACCCTCAAATATGTTCGAAGATCTTGAAATGATCTTCCAGTTCCGGTCGGTACCACTGCTTCCATCCTATGAACCCAAACAAATATAGTTTCATTTATAACTACTTTGGAGTCGTTATTTATACCCATAAAACCTATTGTAAAAACTTCGACCATTTCCCTTAGCTAATTCAAGTTTCTTTTATTTAACTCATTGTGGTTCTTTTAGTAACTTCCACTTACCTATTAGCTTGAGGATAATACTGGGTAGAAAAATATTTCCTTCACTACATGAGTTATAAAAAATATTGTGACCATATTAGTTTTAAACTTTGGACCACTATAAGTCATTAATATAATGAGTATTCCATACATACAAAAGATATTATGTTGTAAAAACTCATAAACTTCTCGTGCCAGAATTCTTGACAATGGTTTAACTTCGACTTACTTGGTAAAATAACTTATTACTACTATTAAGAACTGTATTTTTCTAGATTCCATAGGTAAATGTTCTACCTCAATTGGTAGATGAATTGTATTAAAAAAAAATCTGACATGGATCATAACTTTGTACCAAATCCTATACATCTATTGCTAGATAAGACCAATATAATCATGCTAAAAAAATCATCTAATCAATCATTTATCTTTGCAACGAGATCCGACCACTCCATTATGTAAATCATGTAATATAAACAACTCTTTCTCTTTACCTACATATTTGAGTAAATGTCTTGTACTTTTTTTTATAAAAGACCTCGTCAATAATTAAATATTTTGTTGTTCTTATTCTCAAAACTCGAGCTTGAAATTTATCTTTTGGTACATTTTGATATTTAAAGTGACAAATTTATTGACATAAACCATTATATTCATTTAACAATAGAATTTACAAAATTTTAACTCATATTTGCTATGATGGATGCTCTTGAATTATTATTAAACAAATCTCTTCTAAATAACCAAATTTAGCCGAGACATATGCATCCATAATCAATACAGGATGTACGTGTTTAAATTTTACTTTTTAAAAATGTGCCTCCAATTTCTTTAATACCTCTAAATAATCTATCATATTCTCTTGCTTTGCATCCAAAAATCTATTAGTCTAACTGATTAAAAGTTCTGAATCATAAAATATCTTAGCATTTCCTCCCTATGAATACGAGCTAATTTCATTCTTGCTTGAATCGATTTGTATTATACTTCATCATTTGTTACTTCAAAATGAAATTTAATTAACGATTTAATATATACTTTATATGGAGTTTGCAAAATAATATCAGTTGCTCCCTATTTTTCTTATGATGCTCCATCTCGTATAGTCCATTCATAGTCATTCAGTAAAATTTCTTTTAAATGTTCCTCCTCATCACTTATACTTTCTTCTTGAAATTTGTTAATGAAATATACTATGACTTGTGCCTTAATTTCCATACGAGGCTCAAACGCATTCTCATACTATCCAATGATATAGACCAACCTGTAAGATAACCTAAAACATGTAGCTTTCATAAAATATTTCCGAGAGGAAAATTTATACGAACTATAATAACATGATTTTAGAAATATATACGCATATTGCTTACCACTATAACCAATCCAAATGCCATATTTTCTAAATTTAGATACCTTTTTTTATCAATCGAACTTTTACTCACATAATAAATTGGTTTTTGAATATGATCCTCTTCGCGCAAAAAAAAACTTACAATAACATTTGAAATCGACAAGTAAATATACATATGCTCTCATTGAATTGTTGTAAATAAAATTTATCTAAAAGTAAAATATTTATTTAGATCACATTTTTTTACAACACAATTCATCATTCCATTTAAAATTTCCCCCTTTCAAAATTTTAAAAAAAATGAATGACTTATATTTGACACTTTTGAAATAAATCTAGATAAATAGTTAAACGACCTGTTAGTTTTTTATAAATATTTGTAAATTTGAGTAAATACATATTCAATAATACTTATAATTGTTCAAGATCAGCCTCATTATCGTTATTACTAATCATAGATTCCAAAACCTTTATACGCCATACAACAAAATAACATTTTAGAGGATTTAGTCTCAATTTATACTTTATAAGGCTATCAAAGGTTTCCAATAGTGCTCGTATAAGCATATCATCGTCATTAATTTTTATTATCATACATTAATATAAGCCTCCATAGTTTTCCTTAACTATTTTGTAAAAATATGATTGATGAGTCTTTGATATGTTAAACTAACATTTTTAACCCAAATGACACCACTTGATAACAATAAAATCCTCTTTCAGTCATGAATCTTGTGTACTCTTCATCTTAAATATCCATCTTTATTTAATTATATCCTGAAAATACATCCATAAGTGGAAAGAATTCATGATCTGATGCAACATCCACTAACTGATTAGTACGAGATAAAGGAAAATTATATTTTGGACAAGCTCTATTAATATTAGTAAAATTTACACACATTATTCATTCTTCATTTTTCTTTTTAACTAAAACCGTATTTGGTACCAATGTCGGATACCTCATATATGACATACCTTAAACAATCTCTCAACTTCCTTCACTATAGCTTTAGCTTTCTCTAGAGAAATCGCTCTTTTCTTTTTTGATGAATTAGCTTTAATCTTTTATAAAATACTAACTCATAACAAATCACTTACTCCACTAACATAGTATATATCAATTATGTATTTGATTAATTCTATTAATTGCAAATCATCACAAAAGTCGTCAATTATTTGCTTGAATTTCTACTAAAGGCTCCTATTCTTTAATTAGATGTTGTTCATCTACTATATTATGTAAGTTTTATGGTAGAATATTATCTAGACTAAGGGACACTGAATAAAAATCCCTAGCCATTCTTTGACTCCCTCTGACAGCTCCAACACAACCCCAATAAAATATTTGACACATTAGTGATAAGATAAAACAACCAATCCTAGTTTATGTAGTCATAGACGACCTAAAGTTTTATTGTATGCGATTTTCATATCCACTACCATATTTAAAGTATGTACAATTATTTATGTATGCCTGAAACCAACTATCACATGCAATTCCATTTCACCAATACAAACAATCGACTTTCATAGAAAACTTACCAAAGACTTTCACTCTTCTTATCCAGAGCTATCCAAATCATTTGTTCATAATGGATTATATACATAACATTAGTTGAACGTCATGTATCTATAAACACGTTTCTAGTCATCACCCCAATAATCTCCAAAGTAACTAATATAGTATCTTCATGTGGAATAACTAATCATCTCAAATCATCATCAATAAAAATCAACAATGATGTTAGAAACCTATTCACATGAAATAATGATTCGTCAACCAGATGCATTTCTAGATTTTTTCTATACCTCTGTCTAGATATATAAGAAGTTTCAGGAAAAGTATCCCCTCCATATATGGTACATACTAATTGCTTAGTTGCTTGATTTGTTTTTCTGGATTAACACCTTTGTCCATTTTTTCTGATTTTTCAAAATTTTATTGTTGACAAGCTCAATCAACTCTCCAATATTAATCAATCTCTGAGTTTCATCTATCAATTGAAAATAATCTCATGTTGTATGATCATGATCATTATAATAAATGCATAAATACCTTTTAGATCTTTCATTATGTGGACCAAACATCATACTATGAGGTTTCCAACTCAATCTATCCCTTATTTTATCATAAATTGTTATTATTCCCTTTGTAAGTGGTGTCAACATTCTATTAATATTATCATAATATGAAAATCTAGCACGATTAGGTTGTATGTTCCCAACTCCATCATTTCTCAAATCATCAGTTTTTTTTCTATAAGCCATTCTCACTCTTTATTCTTGAACTTTACTCGACATAATTCAATCTCGTATTGTTTCTTCAACTTTAACGAACATTTCTCATCTCTTTAATAAATCGCCCATATTGTCTACTAGAAATTTTATAAATTCCTATGATATTTGACAATCCATAGGAAGATCTTTCTTGAAAGCACCTTTTAACATCATTGTAAACTGTTCATTTTCTTAACAATGCTTTGACCATAGTTTCTTGAAATTTTAGTTTTTTCTGATTTAAAGTTACGATATAATCACCATCTTTAATGGATTTATTCCTAATAAAATGACTTTTGAATGTACTTCAAAGCTCTATAAAATTAGCAATGGATCCATGAGGTAAATTATTAAACCATGCCAAATAATTTCTCTTAAATGTGATAGAAAAAGATTGGTAAAGAAGAGTATCATCATGATTGAACCCCAACATCATATTTAGAAACTATTCTAAATGATGCTTTGGATCCCCAATCTTGCCATACTTATCCATTATATACAACATAAATTGTTTAGGAAATTCACCCTCTAAAATTCTTTGAGACAATAGTGATTTTGCCAAAGTATACGAGGATACATTTGACTTTTAGATGTTTTTTGATTTATTTCGAACATATTTCTTCTTTTATTATAAATTTTTTATTTAGACGTGCTAATCATTATTATCATCTATCTATCCTTACTTCATTTTCTTAATTTTGAACTATGTTTTCATTCATATAGATATCACTTGATCATTAGTATATTTACTCATTACTTTCTTACTTAATAACCGTAACATCTTAAAAATTTGTTCTATTCTTGCTCTCCCCTCTATCTCTTTAGATTTGTAACAAATTAGACTTATTTTACTCTTATTATATTTTATTTAATTACATTCCTCAATCAGGTAAATCCACAAATGTTTGAGGATTTCCTTCACTACCAAACACATTACCTTGTGTTAAAGATGCAATAGTTGGAGGACGTATTGATTTTATAGGAAAACTATATTATATTTTATTGTTCTCACAAATTGGTGATGCAATATAAGAAATCATTACGAGTGGAGAATTACTTCTTACTTCATTATTGCCACAAGTTAGTGAAACAAGATTAATACCTCATGATTAACAATTAGATCTACGACTACCTCGCGCTTCAGTGTTTTCACAAGTTGGGAAAACAACATTAGAATTTCGTAGAGTAAATATAAAGATCCATGAACTGACTGTCCACGAGACATCTCTCTGTCTATCTCTGAGCGAGTCAATACCATTGGTTCAGGTTGAAACTTTGCAAAACTTTTCTACAGACAGCGCCAAAACCTTTATGAGGTAAACCTTTGTCATAGTAAATGCCAATTGGTTTAAAGACTCAACTATTCAAGAATTAAAAGAAAATAAATTATTACCTTTATTGCTAGAAAATCTCTTAAATAAAAGTTTACACTCTTATTTATATAGTTTATGAGAGATAAAAATCAATAGAAAAAACACATGTAAATAAAGATACGTAGAGCTTCTCTAAGAATTAAAATGTTACACATATGACTAAAATTCCCTCTAACTATTATGATATTTATGTAATATTAATAAACTAAATTAGATGCTTCTCGAAGTGTTATAAATCAAATTTGATAGATATTAATAAATTAAGTTAGATGGTTCTCGAAGTGTCTCTAACTAAGTTATATAAACATCTAATGAAGCATGTTTTATTGGGTTAACTCATGTGAGTTTGTTACCTAAAATCTTTTAGGTCTCAAAGTTCAAACATGATAGCCATAATTATTTAAGACTTTCGTCTCCGAGTTACGTTTAAAACCAATATTTTTCTGCGAGTGTCTCTTCTTTTCGGCCGACACCTGCTAAGAAGGCATAGCTAGCTCCATAATCTTAGAGAATCATAAGTCAAGTTTCAATAACTTTAAATGTGATAATTGATGTTAACCTTACCACTTGTCTGTTCATACCCAGTATTAAATTTCTAAATAAATTCAGGAAAAGACTCTTATAGTTGGGCTTTTATGGTTTGTCTCGAGGTGAATTCCCGTTAGTATTCGAAAGTCGTGACATAGAAGAACAAGTAATAAAAAAAGATTGTTTGAGCGTGAAGGAAATGTTTTCAAGTTTCGAGCATCAACTTTTTTGTATTCAGAGTGGTCCCAAAGTAAAAGTCGGTAAAGACAATTATTTTCTGAACCGTACAGATATAGTAATGCATTTAAGAACGATGTTTAAGTAGTGTCAAGAATATTATTTGTAAAAAAATTACTGATGATGTTTAGTCCAAACGCTATTTGATATATTTCAGTAACTTGTTTACATGAGGGCAGTTATTCAATTTTTTTGATTAATTTTACCATTTGAGTTCGTAAGTTAATTACTATTTACTATTTGATATTCGGAAGGAGCTTAACTTCACGAATTTGAAATAATTCAACTATTTTAGATGGAGTTTATGATTTTGAGAACTTCTATAAATTTGTCTCGATCAGATTTTTTGTTTTTTTTTGTTTTCTTTCTATATTTAGCCATTGTTTTTCGTCCGTGCTTCCTTGTTGTTTCGCCTCTATATTCAAAACATTTTTGAAAGTTACTAAATCAAGTTTAAGGTATGCTCATTCTAAACTTGAGGTATTTTACTCTTAAACTCTTTAAGAAAAGAATAGTTTGAAGTTGACATCTAGTTTGACTATTAGAGAAATAACAGTTTGTTTTGTAATTCAAAGTTTTCATTGCTATGCAATCAACAATATTGTTTTGCTGCTTGTAAAATTGTTTAATTGTCATTGGAAAAAAATCAATTTTCTACAACAATTTATGATTGGGGACAAATACCAACGAGCAAGACCGAAAATGATACTTAAATCTATTTATGTATCTACATTTGTCAGTCCCATTTCTTTACACATACTTAAACCATCAAGAAGAGCTCTAGCCTCGGCAATAAATGAAGATTGTTTACCATACAGTATTTCATAAGAGTTAAACATAATACCCTGAGAATTTATCAAGAAACCATCACTAGATTCTCCATTGAATAAACAAGATCCATATGAGCTTAGTTTTATTATGTTTTCTCTTGGAGGAATCCATTTTACATATATGGCTTTACTGTTATTAGTATTGTGATGAAAACAGTTCATAATATAAGTTGTTTTTAAGTCACCATACTAGAGATTTTTTGTAAGCGAACCTGCACAATCCAGTTTTACCAACATGTGATGAATTTTTTATTTTATGTTACTTGATGAGATTGATATGTTTTTATATTTTGATTTGTTTTTGGAAATCCAAATGGACTAACTAATGATTGATGGTAAAATTGATCTTAAGTGAGTTTCTTTCTTGGATGATAATAACCATCAACTTATTAAATGCTTGAACGCCATATGGTTTCCAATTAATATTTCAAAAAGACATGCGAAGTATTTTCATACTTCGCTAATAGTATTATATTGAACAAAAAGGTGTTCAATGGATTCTACATTGTTACAAAATTGGCATTTTGAAGCAAGATTAATATAATTATTTTAGAGAATAGTATCAACTGATATAATACATTTGAGAGTTTTCCAAAGAGTGAATGAACACTTATTTAGAGTGATTGAGTTCCATATTTTGTTATATATAATTGATTTGTTGTCTTTTATTGTGATCATTTTCCAAGTGTATTTTAATTTAAAGAAACCAGAAGATGAAGCATTCGATTGGATTTCATAACTTATCAATGTTCCGGTTGATGGTTAGCCATAATTGGTTGATCTTTTCAACATTGTACTAGTCATTATTTTCAGAGGATTGAAGTTTGATTAACGAGTGGATGTGACACCATCTCTCTAACCAACATAAATTTTCTCCTGCCTACATTCCAATAAACGAAAGATTATGTTATTTCTCTAAACGTGACCATCCTTTTCCATATTTTTGAATATTTTGGTTTAATGTTAATTTGAAAAGGGTGTTTTTGAGGACAATATATAATGTCCATCATTCTAGCCCATACTGTTTTGTTTTGTCTAAAAGAAAACGAAAATTTACAGGATGTCTATTAACTTTCTAAAGTTTAAGCCTTATTCATCAAATAATTTGATTTGCACATTTTACTCTATTTGGACCAAATTATAACATTTTTGTTTTCTTTGGCTCCCCATTTTTATACTCTTTAGATTTGATTTCTATTTGGATGTCTATTAACTTTCTAAAGTTTAAGTCTTATTCATCAAATAATTTGATTTGCACATTTTACTCTATTTGGACAAAATTATAACATTTTACTCTATTTTACATTCTCTAACCGATGCTTTTGTTATTTTCAACGATTTCTGTTTTTTTACATTAGGGGATACATGAGGGTCATCTTTAATTTATGGTATGTTGGATTCAGAGCTTGAGTCCAAATTTTCGAAATCATTCAAGTTATTAAACATGTTTTATATTTCTAGGGATATGTATTGCTTTAATGATTTCATTTTCTTGTATTGTAGAAGAAACATATTCAATTTCACTTGATTGAAATTTTTTATTAATATTTTTCTTATTTATTTTCAATTTTCCTTTCGTTTTTTTCCAAATCTTCTAAATTTTGAGTTTGATTACTGTATTTTAAATAAATTACAGTGATTTGGGGGTCTGTTACTTTTGATTTTGAGATGTAATGTTATTATCATGAAAAATAGCAGTGTCTTTTTCAATTAGATTGTTTTGATCTTTTTGTACTATAATGAATTTTATTTTATTTATTTTGAATCCATGTTCCTTGTTGTAAAGATGGATTCAAAGAAGGCTTATCTAAATTGTTGAAATTTTTATTTGGAGGTTTATGTTATTTCTTTTCTGAACTTATCTGCATTTCCAATGAAGCCAGTGCTTGCCATCACTTGATAGAAGAGATGCTAGATGAAAAGACAGTGGAAGACAGTGGAGATGAGACAAGTTCTAAACACATTAAAGAGAACTGGAGTGAATTGAAAAGACAGTGTAATTTTAGGGGGTTATAAATTACACATTAAGAACTGTAATATTTTTCCCTTTTTTTAAGTGTTACAGTTTCTACAAAACCTAGTGCTAGGGTTTTTTTGTATTCACTAGAAACGGTAGAGTCACCGTGTTCTTCCTAATAAAATCAATCTGCAGCAGGTCTGGAGACGTGGGCATAATTTGCTGAACTCCGTTAACAATTGTGTCTTTGATTTCACTTTTGTTTTTTGTGCTTTCTTTTTCTTTTGATCTGATTTGACAGGAAATTAGCATATTTCCCCTAGAACTGGTATCAGAGCCAGGTTGGTAGCGATCCAAAGGAAATCAGATTTGAGTGGGAGCAATGGCTACAGACGAAGGAAAGGTGAGACTCGAAAAATTCGATGGTGCAGATTTTGGGTTCTAGAAGATGCAGATTGAAGATTATCTGTACCAGAAAAAACTTTATCAACCCCTCTCAGAAAAGAAACCAGAAGGTATGAAAGATGAAGAATGGACCATTCTTGATAGACAAGCTCTTGGAGTCATCCGATTGACGTTATCCCGCAACATTGCTTTTAACATCATAAAGGAAACAACCACATCGGGTCTTATGAAGGCTCTCTCTAGTATGTATGAGAAGCCATCAGCGTCTAACAAAGTTCACTTGATAAGGCATTTATTCAATTTGCGAATGATGGAAGACGCTTCGGTAGCTCAACACCTTAATGAACTTAATACAATCACAAGCCAGTTGAGTTTAGTTGAAATTGATTTTGATGAAGAAATAAGAGCATTGATACTGTTGTCTTCACTACCAGATAGTTGGAATGCTACTATCACTGCGGTGAGTAGCTCATCAGGAAGCAATAAGTTGAAATTTGATGATGTTCGTGACCTAGTTCTCAGTGAAGAGATTCGAAGGAGAGAATCAGGTGAGTCATCAATCTCCTCAGTCTTACATACAGAATCGAGAGGAAGAAATTCAACCAGAGTATATGGACGTGGTAAATCGAACTACCGAGGCAAATCAAGAGACTGGAGGTCCAAGTCTAGGAATCCTAAAAATTCCCAGGGGTTGAGAAACATCGAGTGTTGGAATTGTGGGAAGACCGGGCACTTTAAATTTCAGTGCAAGAGAGAAGTAAATGAACAAGAGAAGAAGACAGAGGCAAATATCACTTCAGAAGGAGACGATGTGTTAATATGCTCCTTAGAAAGCAGGGAAAAGTCTTGGGTATTAGACTCCGGAGCATCGTTTCACGCGACTTCGAAGAAATAATTCTTCGATAGGTATGTCCCTGGTAACCTTGGAAAAGTATATCTTGGTGATGATCAACCTTGTGATATTATTGGAAAAGGTACTGTGAAGATTAAGTTGAATGGGTCTGTATGGGAACTGAAAGATGTCAGACATATCCCCAGTCTGAGAAAGAACTTAATCTCATTAGGGCAGTTGGCTAGCGAAGGCTATAATACGATCTTCTATGGTGAAAATTGGAAAATTTCAAAGGGAGCAATGACGATTGCACGTGGAAAGAAGAGTGGTACTCTTTACAAGACAGCAGAGACGAGCTGTTCAATTGCAATAGCAGCAGGAAACGAAAATCCAAATGTTTAGCACCAGCGGCTTGGCCATATGAGTGTGAAGGGTATGAAAATTATGTACTCGAATGGGAAGCTTCCAGGTCTAAAGTCAGTCGATATAGACATGTGTGAAGATTGCATACTTGGAAAACAGAAAAGGGTTAGTTTTCAGACGAGTGGTAGAACCCCAAAGAAAGAAAGGCTGGAGCTTGTTCACTCTGACGTTTGGGGGACAACAACTGTTTCATCTATAGGAGGGAAACACTATTTCATGACATTTATCGATGATCATTCTCGAAAGGTATGGGTTTATTTTCTGAAGCATAAATCTGAAGTGTTTGATGTTTTTAGGAGATGTAAATCTATGGTTGAGAATGAGACATGTCTGAAGATTAAAAAGCTGAGAACTGATAATGGTGGTGAATGTGAGGACATCAAATTCAAGAACTTTTGCTATGAGCATGGTATCAGGATGGAGAGAACCGTTCCAGGTACGCCTCAACACAATGGTATTCCCGAACGTATGAACAGAACGTTGACAGAAAGAGCCAGAAGCATTCGAATACAGTCTGGTTTACCGAAGCAGTTCTGGGTAGAAGCAATCAACACATCAGCTTACCTGGTTAACCGAGGCTCGTTGGTTCCCTTAGAACATCGAATACCCGAGGAGGTATGGAGTGTTAAGGATATAAAATTATCACATCTAAGAGTTTTTGGTTGTACGACATATGTTCATATAAGTGACCAAGGCAGGAATAAGCTTGATCCGAAATCGAAAAAATGTTTCCTGATCGGCTATGGGGAAGATGAGTTTGGTTATTGTGTTTGGGATGAGGAGAACAAGAAGATGATACGAAGCAGAGATGTGATCTTCAATGAAACAGTGATGTACAAGGACAAACATAAAACTGAAGCAAATGACTCAAAGCCGTATGAATCAGTATTTACAGATATCGAGGGAGTCCCAGATAGTCAAGAAATAGAGTCGATCGGATTAACCCCTCAAGAAGGAGAGTCTGTTGGACAGACCGATCGACAACAATCCGATACCCAACAGCCGACCGAGGAAGTTCCTGTTTTGCGAAGATCTTCCCGACCCCATGTACCCAACAGGAGATACTTGAACTATCTGTTACTTACCAATGGAGGAGAACCTGAATGCTATGATAAAGCTTGCCAGACCAGTGATGCTAGTAGGTGGGAGTTTGCTATGAAAAATGAGATGAAGTCTTTAATCTCAAATGATACATGGGACCTAACTGAGTTACCAATGGGTAAGAAGGCACTTCATAACAAATGGGTGTATCGGATGAAAGATGAGCATGATGGCTCTAAGAGATACAAAGCACGATTAGTTGTCAAAGGGTTCCAGAAAAAGAAGGAATTGATTACACCGATATTTTTGCTCCAGTTGTGAAGCTCAATACTATTAGATCAGTGTTGAGTATTGTTGCCATTGAAGACCTTTATCTTGAACAGTTAGATGTGAAGACTGCATTTCTTCACGGGGATTTGGATGAGGAGATATACATGTATCAACCAGAAGGTTTCTTAAAAGATGGGAACGAAAACATGGTATGTAGACTTAAGAAAAGTTTGTATGGTTTAAAACAAGCTCCAAGACAGTGGTACAAGAAATTTGACGGTTTTATGCACAAAGAGAGTTTTCAGAAGTGTAATGCGGACCACTGTTGCTATTTAAAAAAATGTAAGTTCAGTTATATCATTTTGCTACTCTATGTTGATGATATGTTAGTAGCAGGTTCAAATATGGATGATATTAGAAGATTGAAGCTACAATTGTCAAAAGAATTTGACATGAAGGACTTGGGTCCGGCGAAGAAGATTCTTGGAATGCAAATCATAAGAGATAAGCATAGAAAAGTTTTGCAGTTATCTCAGTCAGAGTACATCGATCGCGTTTTGAAGTGATTTAATATGTGTGATGCAAAGCCAGTTAGTACACCATTGGCAGGTCACTTTCGTTTATCCAAGGATCAATCCCCTAAGACAGATGAAGAAAAAGAATTCATGGCTAAGGTTCCTTATGCCTCAACTATTGGAAGTTTGATGTATGCAATGGTCTGTACGAGACCAGACATTAGTTATGCAGTGGGAGTTGTGAGTAGGTTTATGTCAAACCCAGGGAAAATTCATTGGGAAGCTGTCAAATGGATTTTGAGGTACCTACTAGGTACCATAGAAAAGTGTTTGTACTTTGGTAAGGGTGAGTTAAAGGTACAAGACTACGTAGATGCAGATTTTGGAGGTGAAGTTGATCACCGGAAAAACACTACCGGTTATATATTTACTGTTGGAACTACAGCTGTTAGTTGGATGTCAAAATTACAGAAAATTGTCACTTTATCAACTACAGAGGCTGAGTATGTAGCAGTGACCGAAGCCAGTAAAGAGATGATATGGCTTCAAGGTTTGTTAACCGAGTTGGGATTCAAACAGAAGAACAACGTTCTGCATAGTGATAGTCAAAGTGCAATTCAATTGGCGAAGAATTCAACATTTCATTCAAGAACCAAACACATCAGTCTTCGTTATCATTTCATTAGATCTTTATTGGAAGATGAGGTGCTAATACTGGAAAAGATCCAAGGAAGCAAGAATCCAGCTGATATGTTGACAAAGACAGTAGCCATTGAAAAACTGAAGTTGTGTTCAGCTTCAATTGGTCTGCAAGAGTAATAAGACCAGAAATATCTGCTGCATAGATCAAGGTGTGAATACAGGATGAAACCAGTCTTCAAGTGGGAGATTGTTATTTCTTTCTGAACTTATCTGCATTTCCAGTGAAGCCAGTGCTTGCCATCACTTGATAGAAGAGATTCTAGATGAAAAGACAGTGGAAGACAGTGGAGATGAGGCAAGTGCTAAATACATTAAAGAGAACTGGAGTGAATTGAAAAGACAGTGTAATTTTAGGGGGTTATAAATTACACATTAAGGACTGTAATATTTTTCCCTTTTTTTAAGTGTTACAGTTTCTACAAAACCTAGTGCTAGGGTTTTTTTTGTATTCACTAGAAACGGTAGAGTCACTGTGTTCTTCCTAATAAAATCGATCTGCAGCAGGTCCGGAGACGTAGGCATAATTTGCTGAACTCCGTTAACAATTGTGTATTTGATTTCACTTTTGTTTTTTGTGCTTTCTTTTTCTTTTGATCTGATTTGACAAGAAATTAGCATATTTCCCCTAGAGTTTATTTGTTAAGTATTTTTTATATTTAATTCAGAATTTTTATACTTTTTAGATTGGTTTCCAAGGTGGTTACATTCAAGACAATAGTTAGGTTTTTATCCATATGAGTTGGTTTACCAGAAACCATCTCAACAAAACCTATCCAAGTTTTCAGAGATAGATATTTAGAGGTATTCCTACTGTATTGGATATTTGTACAACTGTATCTTGATTGTAAAAATATTCTGGTAAATTCGGGAAAGAAATCCACATAGGGGTTATTAAAGATTCAATTTTTGAATTAAATCCCCGGAATCATCTAATAAGGTGAAAGAAATGCTGGCCAAGAGTTGAAACATTCCTTTTCCATATTTTTTAACATCTTATAGAAGTATAAGTTCAAGTTTTATCAATATATAACAATAATCCCCATTGGGACATAATATAGTTATAAGAGAACTTAAAGGTTTCTAAAAAGTATTTTATTAATTCAAATTTATGTTTACCTTATGAAAACTTAGCTATTAGTGTGAATGTAGAGAGGGAAATAAGTTTAGACTTTTTTCCTCGATGATAATTTCTTTGATCTGAACGTTTTCTTGTATAAATTCCTTGATCTTCACTATGGTTGCTTCTGCATAAGTCATTTCCTTGTAAGTTGATTCTTCTTTAAATGGACTGTTTGTTTTCTGTGTTGAAGCATCTTTCGCGAATGTTGGATTGTTGAAAATTTCTTTAACTTGGTTAGAGCCAATTCTTAGTGGGATGTGGTTTTTGTGTGGCAATACTGAAAATTTCTCTTCGTAGCTTTCCTCATCAGAAGATTTTGAATCTTTCAGTTTGGATCAGTTTTGATTTGTTAATTATGTACTGCAATTTTCATTCGCACGATTACTTCTTCAGGATTTCTGATGCTCTTTTACCTCGAGAGAAGGTTTTTTTTAGCTTCTTCATAAATTTGAGAGTCTTCCATTGAGAATGACATGCTCGATTCCAACTCTTTCATGGGGATTTAGTTGGTTTCGATGTTGAGAAGATAATTTTGAGAGCAAGACTAAAAAGTTGATTTGGATTTAGAGATTTTAACTTTAGCTAGCTTTTGGATGGTTCTTGGAGCGTAAACTAAGAACCCTTTCCTTTTTAAAATATTTAAAATATATATGAAAAACATATTTTAATATAATTATTTTAAATATATAAAATATAAAAAATAATATGTTGAATAATTTATTAGTTTTTTAATATGATTTTTTTAAAATATTTATTAACTTATTTTATTAAATTATGACAAGTTATTATCTAAGATCATGTCCAGAATTGATATATGGACAACAAAAATTTACTAAAATCATTTTTACATGTACCAAAACATCAAACACGTCTATTTTCTTTAGTGATTAAATTTTTTGAAAACACCAAATTCTTTCCGAATAGTATCAAAACTCGTATTTTGAAAACAAAATTGTTTTGCTTTAAAATAATCAAGGTAAAGTGATTATCAATTGCTCCAATTTTGCTAACATCCTAGTCAACTATTTCAAAGATCTCATCATTTCCTGCTACCCTCCTAGCTACCAGAGCCTTGATATAGTTTTCGGTCGTTCTTACAACTAAGCTCAATAATTCGGATAAAACATCTTTTACTTGCACAATAACGTACGATAGAATTAAAAATATCTTATTAAGTATTGATAGTAATAAATCCTCAACTTCTTCAAGATTTTTTGAAATAATTTGGGCAAGGACATCTGCAATGAGGTTTTTGAGTTCTTCAATTCAGGGTGTTTGGAGCCTTTTTGGAATTCTCTCTCTCTCTCTCTCTATATATATATATATATATATTTCTCTCATCCTAAAAAGGACACTTTAACTTACACCACATATTTTACGCATATTGTTATGTACAATGGAGTGTATAAGATTGTCTCCAAGATTTTAGTTAACAAAAGCAAAGATTATCTCCCTTATCTAATTGAAAATTTTGAATCAACTTTCATTTTTGGAAGGAGAATTTCTAACAACATATTTATTTCCCAAAAACCTATTATAGGTACCATAGTAACTGTAAGGCAAGAGGTTGCACAAGAAACGATGATCTATTGGATTATACAATCTATTTCCACCATTTCTTACAATATTAGCATTAATGGTCATCCTAATGGTATTTTCATTGGTAAGAAGGAACTTAGGCAATGTGAGCCTTCATCTCATTTTTCTTTTTGTTCTTGTAGTGCACATTTTATCCAGTAGTGCTAATGGAAAAAACAACAACACGAATTTCAAATTGCATTAGAAATATCATAAACTCAACATAACCAACCTCTATTTTCTTAAGGACTTAATGATTTCATATATGGAGATGTAAATTCTATCAATATTATCAAAGAAGGTCTAGATATTTTCTTCCCATTATCGAATCTCCAAGTCACTCCTGCCAAAAGTTACATTTTCCTCTCAAGGGTTAATCTCACCTTTACAAATGAGCTCATCAATTTTTAGGATACAAGGTCAGATTCCTTCATGTTTCCGGAGTTCTCTTCCCCGCAGACCAACTTTCATACACCGATTTTTTCTCTCTCCTTCATAATATCACTTTGGATATAGGTTCTTGGACCTCAAAGTATTAATTTTACGCTGACAGAATTTAGCTCATCAAGTCTATTCTCTTTCTTGTCCATGTTTACTAGTCCCAATCTTTATTCTTCCTTCAAGGGTTCTAAAAAAGATCTCCCAGTCCTTCGTTTCTTCCTCTGATCCGATCACAAGAGAAAGTTAGCGGAACTAAGGTGCCTTGGTTAAATATTATATTATCCACGAAGAAGGGAACAATAGGATTTAATTAATTAAAAAAAATAATATAAGTAGATGATTGTCCTTAAATAATTGTGGTATCTAATAAGTAAAAATAATAACTCTATCTTGCGTGAACAGATTGATACCAAGAAAGTAAAAAAAAGAAAATAATTTATGGGCTTTAGATCTAGATTCCTCTCATTCATGGATTTGGATGAAAAATATTACGTCTTAGGCCTTTGACAATCAATATCTAAATAGTGAGAATCATGATGGGAGGGTAACTTCTTCTGGTACGATCATTGGTTTCTCTTTACCTCTATGGTAACCTTATATGAGTAAGGTATCATCCATAACTCAAGGCTTGATAAAAATCTCAAAGTTTGAGACATAATTCACTATGGTCTCTGGAACTGGCCATCGTATATTAGATTTGCAAGCGTTAAGAATCAAAACAACTTGTAGGATATTAAAAACCTTATTTTCTCCATCTCTCCTACCAACATTATCAATATTATGTACATTGGACTATGAAGAGAGGAGTAAAAATATGCACAATCAATACTAACATTAGAATTTGAACGTCCACCTCTTATGTCGCGTGGGCCAGATTAGTATGACATAAGTATAATATTCTTCATCATTACTTTATTCCCTAACTTGATATCGATGACATGTTGTCCACCCAAGATAAAATTCTGAGTTGAGGATTAAATCCCTCCCTCCGTATTGTAACTTATGCAACTCCGACTCGAAAACTATTAATCATATTATCTATTACTGTAATTTCACTCACAATATCTCAGACTTTGCTAACTACAAGTTCGGGTTCACTTTAAAAGTAGTTGGATTTATTAGATTAGTGAGGCATCAAACTGAAATTGCTCTTGAATCCCCCATCTTTGGATTTCTTTTTTTGATGCAGTAATTTATCTTAGCACCATCAAACAATCTGCCATTTTCAAACCAATGTTTGTTGGAAACTATATGGAATGAAGCTCCAAAATTCAACACCCACTTGTCACTGTACCCATAAGTATATTTCATTAAAACATCGGTAAATTCAAAGTCATCTGAGACTATTGCAGTATCCCCAAAAACTTGTTTCAGATATTTATCATCCTTTCTCCATGCTAGATAATGTTTACACATATGTCCTTCCTTCTTAAACAACCCATGTCTCACTTCATAACCACTCACAGATCTCCTTTATTTTGACCAAGAGTTTCCTCTCTTCTTGATTAAATCTATCCTTCTAGACCTACCCCTCACATTCAGTTCGAGACCTTCAAAACCGTGAATTATTGTGAGTTTAAAATACTCTCTACTTTGGTTATTGTACGAGGCTCTTTGTCGTAAAGCATGGTGTAAAAAAAGTGCCCATATACTTTTCACAGAAAACTCAAGAGGATTTTTGCTTAATCTTCATCTTCTACCTTGAATCCAACTGCATTTAAGTCAATAATGATTTATTAAAGTCATTTACGCGTCTTCAAGTTTTTTGTTACTCTCCATTGTCAGTATATACAACTTATTTTTGAGAGACTTCTTCATATAAATGGCTTCCAATCGGTTCAACATCCCCAATATTGATAACTATTTAAATACCTCACGAAGCACCTCATCCCCTAAGCTCAAAATCAAAATACAACGTGCCTTGAAAATTACTTTTGCATCAACCAAATCTTTGACATTCTCACCATTGACATCAAACAGCCTGTTATGTACTAAGAAAGCTCGAACCTTACTTCTCCAGAAGTTTAAATCATTCTCTCTGTTTATTTTTTCAAGATTAAACTTCATGGAAGTCATCTTGGTCACTTTATTACACTGGTGAGATCCAACTCTCTAATCTCAAGATCTAAAATGATCTGCGTACTTTATTGTGTATTTTACCACAAAACAATATTACTACAGATTATCCACGCTCAACGCACCACTTGTGAAAATGTCCAACAACATAATAAGTTCATAACACTATTTACAATATGACAAATTAGTAGTGGTCAAAGCAAGATGGTACGACTCTGAACTTTAACCACTGTCATCCAAGACTTGTAAGTTAAGTGAACCTTGCTCGTTAGTTAACAAAGAGAGTAAAAGAGTTTTGACTATTGACTCTATATCTCCAACACGATAATCGAAAGACAATAAACATAAACCAATCACACAAGACATATTTAACGTGATTCAAATTGGAAAGATACCCTACATCAACAGGCAATAAACACAAACTTTATATATATAAGAGGTTACAAGAAAACTCTCTCAAACAAAACTAACTCAATCCCTCCTCTTTTATTACAAGCACTCACAAATTACAAAATGAACTATGAACCTTAAAGTTTATCTCACTGTTTATATTCAACCTCTCCATTTTCTGAAATCAAAACAAGCCCACAGACTATAAATTCTGCCAGTCACGCAACACATTGCTTCATACCTCTCAAATCAACAACACTTTGCACTTTAAATCTTCAGATGAGCAACCAACCAATCAACAACAACAACCTTTAACTAACAACCACAACCTTTAAATATTCAGTTTACTTATATGGTAGGTCTATAAATTTTCGCCTGCTTTATTACATTTATTTTTAACCTACATCTAACATATAAATATATTATTTATCATGGTTAAAATTCATCATGAGTATCAAATCTATTTATAATATACCTAAAATTATTTATTAAACCTGTATCTTTAAACAATATACAATGAAACAAAAATTTATATACTGAATTCGTAGAGTAGATGAGCTTGTGACCAAAAGGTCATGTGTTCGACCCTTCTACAAACTCTTTTTATTCTATTTCATTTTATTTATCATTATTTTAATTTGTTTTGATTTTGTCTCCAAAGGAGTAGCCGAGTTGGTGGAGTACGACATGCTTGTGATCAAAGGTTATGAGTTCCAACCCTTCTATAAGCGCTTTGTTTGCTGAGCCTCCTTGTATGATTTACCTTCGGGTGTTGGTTTGCATGCTATTGCCTCAAACTGACAGTTTACAATTACAATTTAAAATTTTAAAAATAGGTCAAGATTATTTATAATAAAACTAGATGAATGCTTTGTACATATAAATGTTGGAAACAGTAAGTACAAAGACTCGGTTAATTTAAATATACCATCCATACAATTTGATGCGAAACTACTATCTATTACTAATATTCTGCCAATAGTTATCCTCCCATTTCTCCACTTGCTTGATTGCATTCAATTTTCTTCTAACAAGATCGTAAAGTTCACGGGGCCTAAAAGGAGGCGATAAGCTACACGGACTTGTACAAGAAGGCCCGTCCACTAACGAGTCCATCATGAACTTCTTCTGTGGCCCATCATGATCAGTACAAACCATAGACTCAGAACACAACTCCATTGCTCCTTTAGGCACTTTAGGCTTGTACCTTAAGAGTTTACCATACTCATTTAACAAATGAAACATGTAATCATACACATAATCCATTTTCACCTCTTCTCGCAAAAAATCGCTTGCGGCTTTTCCAATTTCTTGCGCCTGTAAATGAACAATGAGCTACAAAAATCGATATGATTCTGAAATGCAATGTAGGTGACTTGACGCAGCCTAAGCTATATCTAGTTTCGCAACCGATGTGTATTGTTCGCTCTTATCTACTACGTCGATGCAAGTTGGCGTGGACTAAAGGAACTAGTAGGGATTAGTGATACCTTTTTTTTGTGGTTGTTTCCCCAATCTACGGCGAATTTGATCGACTTGCACTTATCGTCTTCTCGTATAGGCCAATAATGATGCACAGGCTGCAAGCTTCGTGTGAAGAAATCGTAGTAATGGGGGTTCACCATCAAAGTGACAGAGTCACAAGCCAGAATGTACTTCTCACTCACTGACCATGCATATCCTTCAATGTAAATTTTGTATCTATGTAATTTTACGAACAATAAAAAAAAGTTAGAGACCACTAAAATTAGTATGAATAAAACTGAAATTTCGTCACCTGTGAGTGCATTGATCCGCTAGACTCGAATGTTTGAAACCTATTTGCCCTTCGCGGATCCAGTCCTGTTAAAAAGGTTATATGTTTATGTTAGATATTCTTATTCATAGTTCAAAAGGTTATAACTTATATGCTTCTTTGATATTCGAACAGTTAAAACACAGAACCTGGATGAATATACGAGCATTCCAGTCATGTTCATCGGATAGATTGCACTTAAGGAGATCCTGCCTGTTTACGTCGACAAAAGGGTTTCCTTTCCAATAAGCATATGGCTCTCTGTCGATCCATTTTAGCTTTCGATTGCCTTCGTTAATCTCTTCTAATAATATATGCCATGGCTTCACATTTATCTCTGCCCTGCACACAAATAAATTCCCTACAACTTACCGTTCTTCATAACATTAGCTAATACTTCCAATGATAAAATCGTAACTCAAAATATCATTCAACAGGAAGAAACCTGGATGACTAACAATCTAATCGAATGGGATGGGATCGATAATCTAATACTTTTGTACACTATCGATAACAAGTTTTTAGATAGGATCATGGTCTTACGTGACATGATGCAAGTATGATCTAATGGACAATTAGAGACATTACTTCTAATATATGAATGTCTTTTAGAAACTGTTAATTCGTAGCACCGATCCACTTCGAGCCGTGGCCATAAAACACATGAGCTGCACCGGATATATTTGTTTATCGGGTCGATTCAAAATCTTACTGGCTCGTAAATATATAGAGTGAGCCTAAATTTGGTGTCTGAGTTAAGGGATGGTGTCACATACATCTTTAGTACTTACATTCCAAAATAGACAAAATGCAGTATATGAATTTGAATATTAACTCGTCCCTGGACTATCGTATTCGGTGACAGATAGTACCTAAACTTTCAAAAGTCTGTTCGTAATCTACGGACTATCAATTTTGTGGCAGATAGTCCTTCTACTATTCATTTTCGATAAATTTAGTCTTTTGATTTTCTACTTTTGATAAAGTTAGTTTGCTTAATAAACATGCATATGAGACAAACTTTATCCAAACCGGATAATACATAAACTAACAACGGACTTTTGAAAGTCGAACTATATGTCACCAAAGTGGATAATCTCGAAACTACCATCGGACTTTCATAAGTCTAGAGAATATCTGTCACCAAAATCGCTATACAGTTATAGTATATAGTATATGATAGACAGTACTGTAAGAATATCAATACTATTGTTTGGACATAAAACTTTGGTTCAAAAAAGACAAAAATTAAACAGAAGGATCCAAGTGTAAATACTTACCAACCCCAAAACGACCAATCAGGAAAAACAATATCGTCCGTCCACTTATCCCCACAATATCGAAACAACGGCGGAGGAGGACTCCACGTGACATTCACAGTCTTCTTCCTCATAGACTTTATCACCGGCCGGTCATCACAGTCAAACATAATATCAAGATCAGGTAACATACCAGGATACTTTCTCAAAAGTTGCAACATCCCCCAAACACTAAAAACATCTCTTGTCTGAATCGATTTCCTATACTTTTGTATATACGCCTTTCCGGACACTACGATTAATCGGAAATGAGCCGTCTTTTTAGCTCTTTCCACCATTTCTCGGGTTATGCCTGTTTCCGACCATGGTTTTAGATCTTGGTGGATCCATTTGAAGTAGTTTGGACATGTAGGCGTGGTTTGGTCGGGTGGGGTTGTGGTTGGATTTTGAGTTGATGGGCAGATGATTTGTGTTCTGTTGTTTCTGAAATTGCAGGTTAGTGAGTTTTTGGCTCGAGTTGATGAGAGTTTTGGTACTTTTGATGGGTTTTCGATTCTTATTGGTGGGTCTTCGTTGGTTTGTGGTCTTGAATACTCAAAAGGTACCTCTACCTGCAAAAACAAAAGAAAAATGTTTGTGAAAGGTGTGGTGGTGAGTAAGTGAGTACTAAAATTGAACTTTAAAAAGATTCATACTTTTGAATGGTTTTCGATTTTGGGTGGTGGGTCTTGATTGATTTCGGATGCAGTGAGCTCTGGTGTTGAGTGCTGAACAGAAATGTTTGTCTGAGAAATTTCTGTACTTGAATTATCAACAAAGTAATCTCTCTGTATATACAAAATAAGTATGTTAACTCAAAAGAGTGCGATATAAGTAAATAAATAGAATTTGTATTAGAGATACTTGCAGTGTAATTAAACCATAGACAGAAAGTGATGGCGGCGACGAAGACAATGAAGAAGAAGAGAAGAGTTGCAGTGACTGCATGTCGTTTTTGCTCCAGAAGCCGCCATGTTTTCATATTTGATTTTCGAAAGCAGCAATGAAGAAGATTGCAGTGACCCTGCAGGAGTTTTTTAGATCTGACTGTTATTTTATTGAAATGTTTTATTTTCACTGTCAGTAGATGGATTTTTCAAGCTTTAAATGTTGAATCTGATAGAGCAGAGAGTGAGCGTGACATATTTGTTAAATTGTCGTTTTCATTGGAATAAAGTTAATGGGGGACTTGAGTAGAAGACAAACTCTAGAGTTACTTTCACTTGAGGGACCCGTTTAGTGTAATTAGTAGCCAATGCAAACTGGGTTCTGGTTATACCAGTGTAGACCCAAAACAAGATATTGTGTTGTGTTGTGTCTTAAAAGACTTGGAGAATCCTCGCACAAACCTTGAATGGATTACATCTTCTAAGAAATTTTGAAATACGGAGTAGCTACGAATAATCAAATACACGTATAATTCTATCTGAACGCTCATCTATATATCCGGTAAGTTGGATTAGTTCGTCACAAATACAATATACGGGTTTTAATGTTAGAATATTAAGTGTATTAAATTTCTTTGTATAGGTCTCTAAATTCTCTATATATTGAGAGCTTTATTTGGGTTTGCATTATAAAAAATAAAAAATACAAAGAGGATTGATGTTTCTTAGTAACTGATTAGGCTCCCACTCTGTCTCTGTCTCTTTAAGCCGCTTCCTGCGAAAACTTCTCTCTTTGTTTTTTTAACATGGTATCAGAGCACGTGCGATTCTGGGAATTCTGAACATCCTCAACAAAGATGGCCGACAATGAAGTCGTGGTCAGTCAAATTCCTGATGAATTAACAATGCAGATTGCTGCCATTCTGAGAAATGGTCACTGGACACAACAACAAACAACTAACCCCGAGAATTTATCCCTAGGGATTAAACTCTGTGGTGACAACTATGCCCTATGGGCAAACCTGATGAAGAAAGTAATTGGGGGAAGGGGGAGAGGTTCTCACATTACAGGGGAGCCGACACCTCCATCCAAAACTGACAACACATATACAAGGTGGGAACAAGATGATTAATGTGTTTTCACATGGATTATCCAGAATCTTGAATCCATCTTGGTGAATAATGTCTCGCAATATCCCACTGCAAAAGCCCTCTGGGATGGGTTAGCCACCACATACGGTTCTGGTACAGATTCGTTATAGGTGTTTGAACTTCATAATAAGGCTAATTCATTAAGGCAAGGGTCCGATACACTAGAAGACTTGTGGAACAAACTGTAGAACATCTGGATGTCTATAGATAGGCGAGATCCGAACCCTATGAAAGACCCATAAGATATTCAGATCTACAATAAGAAGACTCAAGAACAAAGACTTTATCAATTGCTAATGGCGATTAATGACAAGCTGTAACCAGTCAAGAGAGATATCCTGAAATAGGATCCTCTTCCTTTCGTGGAAACAGCATATGCTACAATATGAAGGGAGGTGGCCAGGCTTAATATACTAAAATCAAGTTCTTATGATAGTGACTCGATTGAAATTGGAATGGGTTTGGCTTCTAAAGATACTGCCCAGAGGTTTAAATTCTGATCCAAAGAGAAATAATATAAATCCAAGTTGTATTGCACTCATTGTGGGATGAAGAAACACACTAAAGAGACATGTTTCCAACTGGTTGGCTATCCGGAATGGTGGGAGGACGGTCATAAGGAGAAAAATAACTAGTGTTTCAGATCTAATGTCAAACGGGCTTCGTCTACAAGTGGCGGTGAAGATCCGACTAAAAATGAGCAAGGAAGTGGCACTGGTTTTGGAGGAATGGCGGTGAACTCCTATGAAAAACTTGGAGGTAAAGGGTTTGAGAAATCAATGAATTGGATCTTTGATTGTGGGGCTACAGACACCATGTCTTATGATCCTAAAGACTTTGGTGACATGCCATCTCCAAAGAAGTCCCATATTGAGACTGCTAGTGGAGAAATTTGTGAAGTCAAAGGGGGAGGTTCAATTATTTTTTTGGAAAAAAATGAAAATTAAAAACTACCTCTACATTCCTTTACTATCCTTAAAGTTATTATCTGTTAGTCAAGTGACAAAACAACTCAACTGTGTGGTTCTTATGTATCCATTTTTTTTTGCATTTTACAGGAATTTCGTACGAAGGAGATCATTGGGTGTGGTACCGAATAAGAAGGTCTCTATTATGTTGATGAGCTAGTTCATAAGGGACATGCCATGCTTGCTCACGGATCAACCGAAATGCAACTTTGGTTATGGCACCGGCGACTTGGTCATCATTCTTTTAGCTATCTTAAAAGTTTGTTTCCTAGTCTTTTTTTGAATAATTCCATTCATGAGAAATGTGAAACCTGCATTCTTATAAAAAATCGAGGGTCTCATTTAATAAAAGTAATACTAGAGTTGATTATGCTTTTTTGCTAATCCATTCTGATGTTTGGGGTCCAGCACCAAATTCCACTAACAATCAAATGAGATACTTTGTTTTATTTTTGGATGATTTCTCAAGAATGACTTGGATATACTTCATGAAACATAAATCGGAAGTACCAAAAATATTTGTTTGTTTTTACAAAATGATTTTGACTCAATTTGAAAAAATATATATAGATTCTCGGTTCTGATAATGGAACAGAGTTTGTCAACCAAAGAATGCATAATTTTTTCAAAACAAATGGTCTTATCCATCAAACCACTTGTCCAAACACACCTCAACAAAACGGTACTTCAGAATGGAAAAATCGTACTTTACTTGAAAAAACTCGTGTTTTTATGATTGAATCTAGAGTTCCCCATTCTCTTTGGCCATAAGCTCTTGCTACAGCCACGTAACTTGGAAATCGTCTACCAACCTGATGTCTATGAAATAAAACTCCATTACAAGTGCTTGCCACCCAAGTTACAATTCCATCTGTTATGACCTTACCACCTCGTGTCTTTGGTTGTTCGGTGTTTGTTCATATCCCTAAAACTAGTCGAAACAAACTTAATCCGTATGCTGCAAAGTGTGTATTCGTTGGGTACGGTGTTCATCAAATGGGATATCGGTGTTACAATCCGGTTACTCGTCGAATCCATGTCACCATGGACTGTGAATTCTTAGAATCCGATTATTATTTGACCACCAATTTCGTGCTCAGGGGGAAAGTAAGTAAATCACTCGACTGATTGCTATATGAAAGTTACTTTGAGGATGTGCTGACAGAGTCGGTAGATGGCGCCACCGAACACGCCTCTTCCAACATAAAGGAGACTGACGAGGCAGTTCTTACCACCAATGATTCTCCCGAAGACAATGTCCAACAAGAAATAAATGCCATGGATACTACCAGTAAATCAGCCAAAGAAAATGTCCATCAAGCGGTAAACAATTTACAAGGTCATAATTTACAAAATGCTACTGACCATAACATTTTAGGAAGTTTATTTATTGAAACTCAAACTCCGGTTCTTCCCCCAAGAAAAAATAGAGGGGTTCCTCCTGACCGGTATTCACCGGAACACGTTCATCGTGCTTCTACATATCCGGTAAAAACAGACAGGAAAGGGATGACGAAGATTGCAAAGGCGTTTTCAGCTACTATTCTCTCTGAATAAATCCCTAAAACAGCTCAAGAAGCGAAGAAGATGACTGAATGGCATAAGGCAATGAATACCGAAATTGAAGCTCTAAAAAGGAATGGTACATGGGAGAATTGTGTGTTACCACAAGGGAAGAAAGCAGTCGGGTGTAGATGGGTGTTTAATATAAAATATAAATCCAATGGCACCATTGAGCGACACAAGGAAAGATTGATTGCCAAATGATATACATAAACATATGGTATAAACTACTCTGAAACGTTATCTCCGGCTGCAAAGATTGACACTATCAGAGTTTTACTTTCAATAGCCGCGAATAAAGATTGGCCTATTCATCAATTTGATATAAAGAATGCTTTCTTACATGAAGACTTGGAATAAGAGGTATATATGGAACCCCTACCAGGGTTCTCTGATGGTTTTCAAGAAAATGAAGTATGTAAACTGAAAAAAGGCATTATATGGGCTCAAAAAGTCTCCTCGTGCTTGGTTTGGGAGATTTACAATGTCAATGAAGCAGTATAGCTACAAAAAAAGTAATGGGGATCATACCTTGTTTTACAAAAAAAAGGAGAATTAGTCACTTGTCTTATAATATATGTCGACGATATGGTTATTGCAGGGAATGAAGAAGAATAAATTACCTCTCTCAGGAAAAACCTCTTCAAGGAGTTCGAAATGAAACACCTTGGGGGATTGAATCCTAACGACAAGCGATCAACTGCTGGCTACTTTACTCTTCTTGGAGGTAACTTGGTGACTTGGAGGAGTAAGAAACAGAAAGTAGTATCACTGTCAAGTGCTGAATCAGAATTTAGAGGAGTCGTTAAGGGGATTACCGAGATACTTTGGTTAAAGAAGATAATGAAAGAAATCGGATCCCCCCTCAAGTGTCTAACTCAGTTAATGTGTGATAATAAAGCACGTTGAAATAGATAGGCACTTCATAAAATAAAATATTGAAGATGGGACAGTCAAACTTCTGTTTGTTAGATCCGAAGACCAACTGGAAGACATCCTGACGAAAGCGATTGATGTAAGAACATTCAAATCAGTTTTATCCAAGTTGGGTATTGGTGATCCCACTACACAACTTGAAGGGGAGTGTTAGAATATTCAGTATATTAATGTTAGAATACTGAGTGTATTAAGTTTCCTTGTATAGGCCTCTAAGTTCTCTATATATTGAGAGCCTTACTTGGGTTTGCATTATAAAAAATAAAAAATACAAAAAGGATTGATGTTTCTTAGTAACTGATTATGCCCCCACTGTGTCTCTGTCTCTTTAAGCCGATTCCTGCGGCTACTTATCTCTTTGTTTTTTAACAATACACTGTCACTTTTTTACCACGTTTGGCAGGGCCCGGAATGCAATAATCTTTTGTTCACCTTCTGCTTTTGCCTCTCAGGTATCGTACTGTATGCTTTATGACCTTCAGTTAATATTCTTCGATACCAAGAGTAACTGAACAATGTAATTTTTTACTTGATTTCTAACTTACTTTTGTTGTTTTATAGTCACCAACCCCTCTTGTTATGGTTGCGGCTGTTGATTGCATGATATATTAGATATACTCGTATACAGATTATGTGTTGTTTTCTAGTTGCAATGATACTTGAAGTTGTTTAAGTCATTTCATGGGTGTCCAGTGATCATACTTTAGTTTTCTTTAATTGAATCTCATATTTAACTATCTATTTTATTATTACATTTTAATATTTTTTTGCTAATTTTCAAGAATATATCTTAAATACTTATAAAAAATTGTTTCAGTTTATTTAATATAATTTTTTAAAAAATAACTCGTGTCAAATTCAATGTTTAAAACCTTTCAGTCACTTGATTAGTCATGGTTACCTCGGCCGTCTCAAATTTAGTGAGTTCGGTCATTTCAAGTTGAAGTTGACGACAACTGTTAAATGTTTATTTTGAAACTATAAGACCAATATCCGAACTCTGGATATTTAGGTTATTAAAAAACTTGTTTGAATAACTTGAACTCGTGACATAAGGTATGTAGTTGATATAGACAGACCTTCATCTCATGAAAACTTATATATTTTCACACTTAATATTGTTTTTTTCAAGATATAGTCAGTCATGAAGATATTATGTATGCTATTTTGAAACGTTATGAAGCCATATTGTTTTTCATACACACAAGCTCGATATCTCACTAATGAAAATGTTATTCTCAAAGATATTCAATAGGTTCCTGTTTTATTGTTATCGTGTAGAATCTTTTATCATACGTTTAATTCCAATATAAAGATATACTAAAGATTCGCGAAAATTGCCATAGAATATGACATAAGGTTATAAAGCCATGAATAGTATGACTCTCACAAATGTGAAAGCGAAGACCCATCAAATCATTTCTATCATTTGACTTAAAACAAATCATCATTTTTCTAAAGTGATTCAAATGATGTTTGTTTCCGTCATACTATACTAGTCTATTTTACAAAATTATAGCCCTTTAAAGAATGCTCATACCAATAGTTTAGAGTACCACAAGGGACAACGACTTCATATGGGTACAAGCTTGAGTATATTATCCATATTTTTGGGACTTTACATACATCAATATGTGATTCTATGATTCTATGATGATAAACATTAAACTGAGCAATGCAAATATCTTGGAACTATGGGTAACAAGTTCACAACATAAATTTGGTATGCTTAGTTAATGGATGTAATACACAATAATATGAAAAATATGGTTATTATTAATAATTTTATGTTGTATAGCCTTTGAGACTCTGGAAGTTGGACTGAAGCGTTTATCACTTAAGCTAAATAATGTATAATAGCAAAATAAAACGATCAACTTTGCCAAAATTACAGATGTGTAGATAGCTTCGTCATCTAACTCTGATGGTTATTGGATGTTTTACATGCTACTAGGAGTTTATATGCGTTGAGGCCTACTTCCATGAAAATGTATTAATATACATAAACTCGAAGAGTGAAAATCTCTTGGAATTACAAAAAAGAATTCATGAAAAAGTTTCACATATGCCAAGTTAGGGGGAGGGGAGAACACAATTACATGAGAAATATAATCCACATCGTAATTGTTTATAATAAAACAATGGCCAACCTTTACGAAGTTGTAAAGTAAAAACCTTTTAATGCTTGGAGTTGATAAAAGAAGGAAATGAGGTGTGTCGTGTCCAAAAGGAGTTTTCCTTCTTCCACTAGATTAACCACATCAGTCAGAGTCAACTTTGACTCGACGAGCCCTCCGATCGTCTTCCTAAGATATATATATATATATATATATGGTAGAGATAGACTCAGGATTACTAGAGACGGTTTAGAACGTGAAGCAAACATATTAATCATTGGTATAAGTGAGAAATACTAAAGGAAATAAATTGTTTCAATCGATGA
This sequence comes from Limnanthes douglasii subsp. nivea, assembly GCA_036936605.1. Classification (NCBI taxonomy): domain Eukaryota; kingdom Viridiplantae; phylum Streptophyta; class Magnoliopsida; order Brassicales; family Limnanthaceae; genus Limnanthes; species Limnanthes douglasii. Next base: position 2,633,265 of record JAUPFV010000001.1, read on the forward strand.
TGTTTATGATAAAATACGGGTAAGAGAGGCGAGCTCAATCACAATTGAGTTGAGATAAAGAGAGACTATGAATGAAGATACGTTTGAGGAAAGTAATACTATAAAATAATATAATATATGATGAACAATAAATATAATAATATTATATTTTTCCAAATGAATAAAAACTTATATATATAGATTTTTAGGCAATATTATATATAACATCTTAACATTACTATATACAATTTCCTCTTAATGAAGTACATCATATATCATTATATATTGCATTTGTTTTACTACCAAAGTTGACATATGATCATTGTTAAAAATTGGATGATTGGAAGTAAGAGAGTGGGTGGTGACTAGTAAAATCATTCTCAAACGTTCGACCTTTCTTTGGATTCGGTGACTTATCATGGTTTATCTTGGTATGGTTGGAGTAACATTGTATTTCTTGAGTGGTATCCTTTGAATGAGTTATGTATTCTCACATTCTTCAAGTTTTCTAATGACATGGACGTATAAAAAATAATCATGGATGAGCTTGCTAGGTTTGTATTGTGATATTTTATCATTAAAATTGTTTGTATGGATAAGGTTTTTTAAAAGTATAATCGCTTAACTAAGTTTTCTAAATATATAATTGTAGTAGATTGACTAGATTAAAAATTATCACAAAAATCAATCATAGATAGTTTTTTTTATTACAATTATATGTCATAGTTTTGAAGAAAAATTATAAATAACATATTTATTGCAATTATTACCTACTTTAGTTTATCAAGACAAGCCATAAATATCACATCTATGACAATTGTTGCAACCATAGTTCCTTCCGAGATCAACCATAAATACCATATTTGATCCAATCATTTATATGATTTAGTTGTTATTAAGATCAGCCGCACGAGATAGACATGGTCAAGCTATACTACAACAAATATGTACCTTCACGAGATATCCAAACAAAACAAAAAGTCTCTGAGTTGTGAAAATAATCATGTATTCAATTTAAACGGAAGACAAACATAATAGTAGACTCCAAAGTATACCTCAAAGTGATGGATACTCCAACCATAGTAGATATATAGTATATCCGAAATCGTATTTTATCTAGATCACATGCATAGTTAGAATCATCAAAACCAACTAAAATCATGTGAATGTTTTTACTTTTTAACTAATAAATGCATATTTGTGGCGTCTCTAGTGTGCCTCAAAATCCATTTTATTGTTTGCCAATAAAATCTCTATAAAATTTATATATATACTAACCATACTCATTATATGCGAGATGTCAGATAAGGTACATTAGTCGTGTAATGTCTCTCATCATGTTTACATGAGAACTAAGAGCAATTAATCTGTCAATGAGTTGGAAAATTAGTTCTTATGAGTTTAATCTTCAAATTGTCAACGAAGTGTTTGAGTAACCTTCAGTATATATTCTTTTGTGTTAACGTACTATATTATTTATCCTATTTTTTGTTATATCTAACCCAAATATCTTATTGGATTTATCAAAACAATTATCTCGTATTTTTTTTTTATGTTTCTCTTTGACATTTTGAGAAACAATCAACATGTCATCAACATATAATAATAGATAAATGAAAAAAAACACCATTCAATCTCCTGAAGTAGACACAATGATCATAATAAGATCTATACTAGTTTTTATCTTTTATAAACTGATGAAATTTTAAGTACCGTTGTTTTGAAGTTTATTTCAAACCATACAAATTTTAAAGTTACATATCAAGTTCAGCTACTTTGTAATCATTTGTGTTAATTAAAAATCAAACGAAGCTACTTAATCCAATACAATCCAAATTGAGAAATTCTTAACCACTTTATAAATTCTTTCTTATTAAGCATGCCTTTGTAACCAATTTTGTATTGAACCTAAAAATTTGTTTCTAAATTTATTTTCTTTATTTCTCTAGATCTATTTACAACCAATTGATTTTAATTTATTCATATGACTTTACTAGCTTTAAAGTTTTGGTTTTCTAAAGAGAAATTATATATTCTCGCCGTTTTAATCTATCATAAAAAGAGAAAAGGCAACCAACTTTGAATATCTAGATGAAAACCTCGCATAATTTTTAATCTTTTTTGGTAATCTAATGAATTTCTTTTGTTTTATTGAAATAATAAAATCGTTGTGCAAAAGGCATCTTAGGATGATAACTTGATCTTCAGTCTCATCATCAAATTAATTTTTAAGTAAGAGTTATATCTTGTACTAAAATCGTTTTAACACTATATGTTGGAGATTATTGGTACTTATTATTATTATTATTATTAATATTATTATTTTAATTTCAATGTTTACTTTTTATTTTCGACATACTTCTCTCATAAAAAATAACATTTCTACTAATTATTAATTTATTGTTTCTGAACACCACAACCGGTAACCTTTGATACCACCAATAAAACCAAGAAATATAATATTGAATATATATAAATAACTCCAATCTAATGCATGTTTATGTAACCATAATTTAATGAAGTTTTCTATACGAGATTGATTGGTGATGGTAAACGATTCATAATGGAATTAACATATGTAAACAACTTTTGTCAAAATCTTTGGCTCAAACCAAAATAAACTCACATACAATGCACATTTTCAATTAAGATTCTGCTCATCTTTTCTTCAACCCGATTTTATTTTAAAATCTTTTAGCTGTGAAATATCATTGAATACATATATTCTCATAAATTTTCATAAACAAATTATTATGAAATTATTCTATTATCGGTATTCAAAATATTGATCTTCATTCTAATATAATATTTGAATTTGTTTTCTTCCACTTGTTGACTATTTCAAAGCCTTCATTTTTTTATTTATGATATACATTTTAAGTTATCTTAAGTAGCCATCTTCCTCTCTTATAAAGTTTTTTTGTTAACCTTAAACATATATGTGCACATAATCAAAAATATGTTTTTATGATGTACAAGTGTACCAAATTTATCATATGTCATCTTACCTAATAGATAATGATTATAAAATTTTAAACTGTCACTCTTATTATTTTAAAACAAATACTTATTTTACGTATTTATAAAAAAAATTATATTTGATGTTTGAGCCATATATGTCACACTCTTGTTGAGTCATAGACCGCACATCTAGATTTTCTTTTATAAATAACTTGTGCTAAGTATGTTCTACCTTGCACGAAATGAAAATTATTTTGTTATCTCTTTTAGAACCCCAAACAACTATCCTTAAAATATCATTATAGCGTGTAAATTTCATTTCGGTAACCTTCAAAGTTCCAAGCCATATCAAATTACTTTTTCAAATCAGGAATATATTAAATTCTTACAACTTTTCAAATCATCATTGCACACTAGTTTAATATTTCTAATTTTCATGTTCCTAAAATTCCAGGGAAGTAAGCTATTCATAGTCTATATATATAGTATGTGACCATTCTTCATGGTCTAATTCGAGTACAACCGCTAGTGCAAAATAGAATTCATCATCACGTTTTAACTTATGATATCATAATTGCAATTTGTTTTTTGTTTGTTCACTTTGAATATTATTTCTTTCAATGCCCATTTTATGACATCAAATATATTCATCTTCGATAATGTATTTTCTATATTTTTAAATGCCTTTCAATTTAGAATGAAATTCATTTTCATGGTAAGTAATCTTTCATATTTCTATCACAATATACATAATGTTTATGGTTTCATTATTCAATAAATTACTAGCAAAATCATCATCATAAATAGATAAATTAGAATTGTAACCAAGTGATTATGCAACTCATGTAATAAATTTAACAATATCAATTATTTATATTCATCTATATTATGGCTAACCAAATTTTAAAAATAAACTATGAATTATTAAACATGAAACAATTTTTTTTTATATATAACACAATTAAATTTTTTTCAATCAATGTAGTCATATATTTTGGTTTTTTCTCTTCCAAAAAAGCAATTTGTTATTATTGAAAATATATATTTTTAACAACTCACACTGTTACATCCTCAAATTATATGTTCATCAATTTTCTCAACTTTAATTTTTTAAGTATGAATCATTGTTTAATATGAACTTGATTCTCTCACAACACCGATCTCATTATGAATTTCATTTGCGTTTTCTCTGTAGATCGAGTCTCAATGCTATGATATTATTTTGAACTTAACGAATAATTAAATAAATTTAAAGTATATATCAAATTAAAACTATAACTACAAATATATATATATATATATATGGTCAAGCTACCAACATGATAAGCTATCAGACACTCCATCTATCATGACACTGCACCACTCCTTGATCAAGCCACTTGCTTGATGCACTATTAGGCGCTCCATCTCTTGGCTTCTATTAGCATGCTCGGCATATAAGAATTTCACCCACATCACCCACCACATCGCGTTCCGTCTGGGCCTAGTGCACTGATACCATTTGTTTGGAATATAGGTACCACATATTCCACCCGCGTATATAAGTACGGACAATCAATCTTCACACTAGTATGATATTTTTCGCTTTGGGTCCAAAGACCCTCATCGGTTTAGTAAAAAATAAATAAGAACAATATGTTGTTGATCTGATATCATTTGTAGGGAATATGTGTACCGTATATTCAGCCTTTTTATATAATAAGAATACTATGATCTCCATAATAGTGTGATATTGTCCTCTTTGGGCCCACTTGCCCGCACAACTTTGCTTTTGGTCCACTTCCAAAAGGCCTCACACTAATGGAGATATATTCTTAACTTATATACTGATCTTCATTCCCAAGTATAACCGATGTGGGATATGAGACTTTGGTCGTACCTGATGTGGTTTATTTTGAACTGAGGGTAATTTTATCCAGTGTTTTAGAGAGTTTCAAAGGTATTAAATGTTTTGGGTGTTGTGTAGTGAGAGATTTAAGCTGTCTGGTTGTATTAAATCTTTATTACCGTCATTAATGAAAGTGGTTGGGTATTTATACCCTTAATTATGGACCCATTGGCTTTTCGGGTCAAGTTGTGAAACCGGGTCGAGTTTAAAAGACCCATTAGTTCTTAAGTAGATTAGTACCTAGCTTAGTCAAAAAGTGTTTAGTGTTTTAATACTTTTGTCCTATCCGGATAGTTCAGTGGGCACTTATTTTCCAAATTACCCCTGTCCGGTTTTCTCTGTGAGCGGTGGTGAATAAATCTGGACACATCAGTAACCCATTTTTTAGGCTTTGTCAAAGGTCTTTGGCAGGACTAAAAAACTCACTTAGCCAGTAACAAATTTTTCTCGATCGCTCATGTGTTTGGTTCAAGGTTTATCCGGACTGATTTATTCTCAGAATTCTAAGAGTTTTTCTTTGGATTGTGGGACACATATTGGATTTTGATTCGTCCTATCAGCCGTTTTCTTCCTAGAACGGCGCTCCTACTAAGCCTGAAAAGTAACTCCTACATTTAATGCTTCTTACGTCAGCGCCGTTTTAATCATTACCTAAACCTTTTCGTTTTCTCCTAGGTATCAGTAACGTTTTTCCTTACTAATATATATAAATTACTTTCTTTCATTGTTTCACCATCTTCACCACTTCATAATTTATTTCTCAGAACCTTTCACCTTTTCTTTCAAAACCTCTCTTGGATAATTTTATGTTCACAGTGAGGAAAGCTCTTGTGAAAAGTGGTTGGTTAAATCTTTCTGAACTAGAAAAAGCGAAAAAAGTCAAACGTGAGAGACGCATTGCTGCTAGTCTTCCAGTTTATCCAAGCAATAAGTCTGACACACCATCCTGAGAAAGCTGATCAAAGTTTGTCTTCTACCAAAAGCGCAAAACCTATATGTTTATTCAAGCCAAACCTCTCGCCAATCCCATTAGGCTCTTCGGTCCAAGAGTCACAACCTTATAACGTCCAAAAGAAAGCATTATCAAGTGTCAGGAAGCCTTCTCCGTTTATCGCTATGGGATATGATAGTGAGAAATCCCCAGAGAAAACCAACCCTCGTCGGACAACACCCTTGGTAAAAGGCCAAGCAATTGGCCAAGCAACTAGCTCACAACCTAAGTCCTCCAAAACGAGGGCTTTTAAGTCTACATCCAAAGATAAAGCCTCCGGATCGGAAATATCTATTAGAGCCCCAAGAGACAAGCCCTCCGGATAAGAGGCAACCAGAGGTACTCCTCAAACAAAATCATCCGGAGCTGATCCCCAACCGGACACCAGACCTCTAGAAGAAACTGGTGCTCAGCCATCCGGACAGACCACTGATCCACAAACTGATACTCTTCCATCTTCTACAATGATGGAAGAAGTAATGGAATATAGCATCGAAGAGGCCCCTTTCAAGACTGAATCCTCTGGACAGATTGAGGACGCTGCTGCTGATAAAAAACAAAAGGGCAAGGTGAAAGTGGGAATGACTTATCCGGAGCTGCCGGAGAGCATAAAAGGCAAGGTGGGACCTTGTTTTCAGAAGGTCAATGTAAAGTATCTGCTGGCCATGCAGAACATCAATTATGTCTATACTCACACCACTGAGCTGGGCCGGATCCGAACCAAGTGGGGGATCCTAGAATCAGTGAAGATGAGAATACCAGTCACATCAGAAACTCCGATGGACTGCAAGCTCAATGAGATCGTCATTTATACTGAGCTATTCAACTGGGGGCTTAGATTCCCCTTGGATCCAGAAATTGTCAAGTATTTTCACCTGATTAAACTTTGTCCAAGCCAGCTGAGTCCTAATGCTTGGTATACTCTCCTCGCCTGCATAATGACGTTGAGGCTGTCCGACATTCCTCTACCCATGGAGCAGTTTGCTATAGTGGCCAGCTTGTGCGAAAACCATCACATCCCATTCTACCACTACAATATGGGATACAACTTCAAGGTGGTGGATGACCTGTTGGAGTCAGAGAAAAACTAGAACACCCAGTTCCTCTTCATCGGTGGGACGTGGGAGAATGAGAGAAAGATTAAGGCCAATTTCAACCCCAGCATGCTCACTAGCAAGTGGAAGAGCACAAGTAAGTATTCGGTTTTACTTATCTTTATATGTTTTTTATTTTTATCAAAGTTCCGCCCTTAAATCACCTACTTTCTTATGCCACTATTGCCCAAGGAATTCACCGACTACTTGGAGGAGGGGCATGCCACATGTGCCAAGCTAAATGCATGGGCTGCTGAACGTTGGAGGAATGCCTTCCACAACTGTTTTACCTCCAGCAATATGATGAGATCCTACTTGTGGAACATCACGGGTCGGAGAGATCTTACCTGAGAGGAACTAACTACACCACCTCCTCGAGCCGTCATACTTAAGAGAACATATGAGAATGATGGCAAACTCGCCTTGCCCTCCAGAGCCAAAGCCCCAAGAAAAATGAAAGGGAAGGGGAAGAAAAAGAAGGCTGCAACAGAGGCAGTTCGAGGTGCTGCAGAGGAGACTGCTCCAGAGAACCAAGGAGGGCAGGTCTAAGGAGGGATTGATACTACTTTTCTTAAAGTAGTCGATGATGAGACCATTAAGGAGGCAGGTGAAGCCCAACATCCACCAAGGCCTCCTAAAACAGACCGATAAATGGGAGCTAGCAGCGATAAGAGGACTGCTGAAACGAAGAAGGTCAGCTTGGGGGATGAAGTAGTCCTTCACCCCTCAAAGTCTCTACCTCCGACCGACCCAACTGATCCCACCTTGGCAGAGCAGATCCTTACCGATCTACACACCGGGGAGAGTACTAGAGGGGATATTGATGGAGTAGACAATAGTGGCCTCCAAAACATTGGTTTCTATTTGAACGATTTTGAGAAAGATGACTTTGCTGGCCCCTACCTTCCCCCATGCTCTTCCAATATAGTGACTTTCAATGGAAAGTCCTTCACTGTCTCAGGGGAACACGATGTGGTGACTCACTCTCTGCTGGGCCATATTCAACCAGTGCTCAACTTGGAGAGGCAAGTAAAAAGTTAGTCTACCCTCATCAACACCCTCAACACAAACAAGGAGAGTTTGTCTACTGACCTCCTCAATGCCAACCAGAGTATTGAGGCATTAAAGAAGGAGCTTGAGGAGTTAAAGAAGGAGAAAGAAGATCTAGTAACCAAACTGGTTACTTTGGAGACAGCTAACACAGAGCTTCGAACCAAATGCTCCGGTTTGGAAAAATATCTTTCCACCTTGAAGGGAGACATAAAGACCAAGGACGATGCCATCCAAACCTTGTCCGGTGACAAAACTTCTCTCGAAGAGGCTGTGTCCAAGGTTACCAAGGAGAAAGAAGACTTGGTGAAATAGCAAGATGAAATAATTCAGGCCTGCATTGATGTATACACCAACAAGGTAATAGATTCCTTAGAAAAAAGGTATGCCGAAGTTAAATCTGACATGGTCTTGCTTTTCCACCAAACGTTTCCGAAGCGAACGCTTGGTACCATGTGGAAATATGTTGAATATGAAGATATCCCATTCCATAAGATGGTGGATGGTGATAAGAAGAACTATTCTAGTGGTATTGATGATACTACCGACGAGGAAGAAGGAGCCGAAGAGAGTTCCAGTGGTGAACCCAAAGATCCCAAGAAAAAAGATGATGTAGGAACATCTGAGGGGAATAAGCCCCGAGGTTTTAACTATATTTTCTTATTTTATTTTTCTTAACCCTATGAAATACTAAAGTCCTTGGATGGCCAAGGCATTTTTGTAAATGCGTCCGGTTTGAGTCCGGTTAAGCCTTTCTTTAAACTTAAAGTCCTTGGATGGCCAATGCATACTTTATGTTCTAATATCATCATCCGGTTTTTAGAAGGAAAGGTTTACCTTGATAAAGTTTTACTTTGTTTAATATTCACTTAATTTTAATGGTTGATGTTTAAAGAGTCCTTATTTATTTTACAAGTATTTAAGATAAGAGTGTTTAAAATCTCCGATGACAAATGTTAAATGGTCATAATTCCACAAGATCAATCCGATCTGCCAAAGATCCTTAGAATACTTTAAAGAAATTGTAATCAAACCACTCCGAATATTTTAAGAAGACATCAAATTTTATTGAAAAACCCGGACACCTCATTAAAACCTCCCCGAGCCACCAAGGTAGGAAAGAGTATGGCCCATAATATTTACATGGACTTTAAACAAGTAAATATTTACACAACTTTCATTCCAAATATAACCGGAGGTGTTCAATATTCCAAGAGTGCTTTAAGATTCTTTTATCTTTATCTTGAAGACTGTATGTCCCAGGCTTTAGTTTTTCGGAGACCTCATAAGGCCCTTCCCAGTTTGGAGCTAGCTTGCCGAACTGCTTCTCCTTAGTATGCAAGAAAACGTTTCTCAATACTTTGTCCCCCGTCTGAAAATCCCTTCTTTTGATTCTGAAAGCAAATCTGCTCCTCATCAAGCGTTAGTAATGGGTGTCTCTAAGATGGGCCTTAACCTTTTTTTCTTCTATTAAGTCCAACTGACTTATGATTGCCATTTATTAGCCTGTTTGGAAAATTATGGACTCTGTATGATGGAAGTGTTTCCTCTATAGGAGCAATTGCATCCATCCCATATACCAAGGCAAAAGGAGATTCTTGTGTAGCAGCTCCAGGAGTAGTCCAATATACCCATAATACTTCTTGCAAATAACTTGGCCACTTTCCTACATCCCCTTCTAAATTCTTTTTGAGACCGTACAGAATGGTCCTGTTTGCCACTTCAACTTGACCATTTTCTTGTCGGTGGCAAGGAGAAGAGAAACAATGTTGAATGCCCCTAGAGGCACAGAAACTCTCCATATCCTTGTTATCAAATTTTGGCCCATTATCCGTGGTTATCTTTTGTGGAACCCTAAATCTGCAACAAATGTTAGATATAATAAATTTATGACAACTTTTGAAGTAGTTCCTACCAAGGGAGCTGCTTCTATCCACTTTGAGAAATAATAAATGGCTACAATAATAGTCTTGCATCCTCCAGACGCCATTGGTAGAGGCCCACTAAATCCAGCCCCCAACGAGCAAAAGGCACCGGCTCAAAAATTGATTCCAGAGGAACAACTGGGATATGAATTTCATTACCATATCTTTGGCATGTGTCATATTTTTTCACCAACTCCTTGGAATCTGTCATGATGGATGGCCAATAGTATCCGGCCAACAAAACCCTCAGGGTTAAAGTTCTATAGCCAAAGTGTGCTGATCCCTCCCCATCATATAGTTCTGATAGCACAATTTGGGACTCCTCAACCCCCAAACAACGCAAGAGAGGTCTACTAAACGACTTCTTATAAAGGACATCTCTTATGATTAAGAAACCACGAGCCATATGTTTCATTTTCCTTGCCACAGATTTATCCGAAGGTAAAATGCCATCTGAGATGTACAGAAGAAGGGGATATCTCCAGTCTTCGGGTTGAACCACTTGTATACTTAGGATTTCCTCCTCTTCCACGTTATGCTTGGGTTTTATGGATGGAAATTCTTGCACATGAATCCATGGGTAGGACTCATAATATGCTATGGTTGCCAAAGAGTCTGCTAGTGTGTTCTCCGATCTAGGTATATGCTCATAGCTAACATTTTTGAAGTTAGGTGCCACTTCTTTAAGGATAAATAAGTATTTGATCAACTGTTCGTTTTTAGTCTCAGATTAACCTTTGGCATGATGGATAAGAAGCTGAGAATCACTCATTAACCTGACTATTTTAGCCCCACACAGAAAATCTAGTTTCAAACCAGCTATAGTAGCCTCATACTCAAACTCATTGTTAGAAGCCTAAAAGTAAAACATATAGCATGGTATAACTTATCGCCATACAGAGAGGTTAAACATATCCCAGCACCACAACCCATAGTACTCGATCCACCATATGTCCGGACAACCCATACCTGCTTAGTTTTCTCATTTGCAGCTTGCTTAGTACTTCTGTCCGAATGGAACTCAACCAGGAAATCAGCAATAGATTGAGCTTTGATTGCAGTTCGAGGGGTGAAATTAATATCATAATCACCCAATTCTATTGACCATTTGGTCATTCTGCTTGATATGTCTGCCTTCTGAAGGACATTTTTCAAAGGAAAAGACGTCCGGATGATAATAGAATGAAACTGAAAATACAGCCTCATTTTTCTGACAGCAATTACCAAGACTAATGCTAGTTTTTCAAGCTTTAAATACCTTTGTTGATGTAGTACACCGGACGAGGATAATTGTCCACCTCTCTTACCAGTACCGCACTTATAGCACATTCAGACACAACTAAGTATATGTACAATGTTTCTCCATCAACAGGTTTGTAAAGGGTTTTAGCGGAAGATTAATGCTTTTTTATTTCATTAAACTCCTGGTCACATTGTGGAGACAAGTTAAAGTCTTTAGCACCCTTTAAAGTCTGGAAAAACGGGGAACACATATCTGAAGACCTTGAGATAAAACGATTTAATGCAGCTAACCTTCTTGTCAACCTTTGCACTTCTTTAACATTCCGAGGAGGATCCATTTTTAATAAGGCATCAAGCTGGTCCGAATCAGTCTGTATCCCTTTCTCACTTATCACATACCCCAACAACTTTCCAGATTGCACCCCACATACACATTTTTCAGTATTTAATTTTAAATTAACATTTGTCAAGTTGGAAAAAGTTTCTTGAAGACCTGCTAGGTGCAACTCCTCTTCCAAGATTTTTACCATCATGTCATCAATATATACTTCCATATATCTCCCAATCTGATCAGCAAATTATTTGTTCACCAACTTCTGATAGGTAGACCCAACATTCTTCAACCTAAAAGGCATCACCTTGTAACAATGGAGGCCCCTATCTGTAACAAAAGTAGTGTGTTCCTGGTCCTTCAGATCCACCTGTATCTGGTTATAACCGGAGAAGGCAATTGTGAATGACAATAAATTATTCCCAGATGTGGAGTCTACCAACTGATTTATCCGGAGGACTGGATAAACATCTTTTAGGCAAGCTATATTGAGGTCAGTAAAGTCGATACACATACGCCATTTCCCGTTCTTTTTCTTTACCAACACTGGATTGATTGTCTATAAAGGGTATTGCGACTCCTTTATGTGCCCCATCTTGGTAAGTCGGTCAAACTCTTGAACTATGACATCAGCTTTCTCCTTAAAGAAAGCTCTCCTTTTTTGCACAATAGGTGTGACATCTCTTCCGATGGATAGTTGGTGTGATATAACATTCGCAGGAACTCCGGTTACATCAGTATTACACCAATCAAAAACATGTTGGTGACCTGCCAAAAAGGACAACACTTTCTTCTTCAATTCTGGTGTCATCTTGGAGCCAATTTTAACATTCCTTCCTTCACCCAGAGAGTGGGTTTCAACCTCTTCGATTGGTATCAAAACACCATGGGTCTCTCTGGGGTCATCAATTTCACCCTCACCCTCAGAGGGCCCCAACAAATGCTAATATTCATTTATCCGGACTGCCCCCAAAGTTTTAGGGGCAAGTGCAATTGCATAACATGCCCTTGCTATTTTTTTGGCTACTTCGGACAACTCCTACTTGCCATTGAACTGCATACTTTAAACATTGGTGAACTATTGAAGCCACAATATGCATCTTGGAGAGCCAGGATCTCCCAAATATCGCATTGTAACACGTGGGGAAATCTACCACAACGAAAAGTACCATGACCATCTTCTTGAAAGGGCCCTTGCCCAACAAAACCTCCTCCTCAAACCCTCCAACCACATCCGCAGAGCTTCCTGTGAAGCCCACAATGGACCTGTTCGAACGTTGAATCACTGCTGGATTCTTCAATCTGTTTATATGAACTTAAAAAGAGAATGTTGGTTGAGCTTCCAGTGTCAATCAAAATTCGCCTGATGCCATTGCCCCCAATTGATGCTCCTATCACCACAACATCCGCATGAGGACCAGTTATGTCCCTTAGGTCATCTTCATAAAAAACAATGAAAGAAAAAGGAATTTGGGACTGATAGGAGGACACGCCTCCCTCCAACTGAGTTGCTAGAGTGTGAATATGCCTCTTCTTTGAAGAAAGAGTCGGTGCAGTCATTGTGTCCCCCCCAAATATAGTGAGTGACTCAAGAAATATTATGAGCCCAGACACTGTCTTAGTATGTTCTGTTATAACCCCCACTTTATTTCGGGTTGGGTCAGGATCCAAATACTCTGATTCTACATCAAATCTTTCAATCATTACCATGGCCCCGTCCAAAGCCGATGTTTCTGTATTGTTCGTTGGGCCAGTCCGGTGAGCATTGTCAGGCATGTTCTCACTTTTTCTCTTGACAAAAGCTCCTAATTTTGTTCTTTCAATCAGATTCTACACCTCTTGTTTCAAAACGATGCAATCCTCGGTGTTATGGCCAATATCATGATGATATTGGCAAAAACAAGTATTACGAATTTCCCTTGGAGATTGAAGCGCTGCAGGCTTCCTAAAATGTACCTCATCTTTTGTTTTGTCATAGATATTTGCCATATTTTCTTTCAATTCAGCAAACCACTCTGGTTGGACCCAAAGTCCCCGTTTATTTCTAGACTGTTGGCTCTGAGCTGGAGCTGGGTGAGATTGAGTCTGTTTGGCCTTGTTGGGCCCCTGTCCAGCTTCCTTGGCCTTGTATCCGGATTGGTTTTGGTTTGGTGTAGCCGAGGCAGACCTCACTTGCCTATGCACCCTAGTATTTTTTGTTTCATCTACATTGATTTTCTTCCCCACCTGGTTAATAAACCACCCCAAGTCATGGCCTTTTTCCAGGTTACCAAATCGGCCAAATTCCCAGCGTTTAATCCTTGCCTCAAAGAAGCTATTGCTACCTACTCAAAGCAATCAGCTAACCCATTCTTTGTGTTCACAGACCGACTTATATAGTCTTATAGTGATTCGTTTGGCTCTTAGGAACTATGGATAATAGTATCTCCATTTCCCTTCACCCCTTTACTCCCAACAAACTGCCTCCGGAAGGCCACCAAAAACGTGTACAAGTTTCCGATACAACCCTATGGTAGGCTATTGTACCATTTCAAAGCACTCCCCGTAAAGGATTGAGAAAAGGCTCTACAAAGCAGTTTCTCATTATCATCAAAATTCATCATAAATTTTTTAAATTGTTCCAGATGATTGTCCAGATCATGGCTCCCATCATACTTGTCCATCTTAGTACTGTCAAACCGCTTAGGAAGGTTTCTAGACAGAATTTTGGAAGAAAATAGGGATTGTCTCCAATTCCGGCCACGACTAAAGACAATGTCTTCATTAGGTATTGCAAAAATACCTACTCATCATGAAAAGCGAAGAGATCCATCAATAACTGATCCACATGCCTACGGCTATGGCTGTGATTGGGAGACGACCCTTTTCCTAGATGCCTCTTTAACCTCCCATGTCTATCCCTCTTTCTTGAATATTTTTTAACCAACTTTTGCTTCTTCTTGGATCTGCCCTTGTCACTGCTGGATGACAAGGACTCCTCAAGTCCATCCACATTCGAAGAGCTACTAGAGGACTCAGACTCTGAGCTCTCCACCGGCTTAGACCGGTAAGATTTCTTGGAACTAACATGGGTCTTTTTTGTACTCAAGTGAGTCTTTGCTGACGGGTCATTCTCCCTTAGGTTGTCAGTGTGGTGAATGGCTGACACTGTCGACTTCTCTTTTAAACCCATCTCTGCATTTTTAGCAACTCTCAACGCTTCTACTTCAACTTTCATCATGTCTCTTTCTTCGACCGTGTACTCATCGTTCTCACCCACCACTTCTATCAAAGGTGGTGGCACTGCTTGCTTGTCCGGATTATCCAAACTGGTCTTTCTTGCTGGTTTTGAATGCTAGATTCAGGCACCTCATTCTCCCACTATGGTCGCCAATTTGATGTGGTTTATTTTGAATTGAGGGTAATTTTTTCCAGTGTTTTAGAGAGTTTCAAAGGTATTAAATGTTTTGGGTGTTGTGTAATGAGAGATTTAAGCTGTCTGGTTGTATTAAATGTTTATTACCCTCATTAATGAAAATGGTTGAGTATATATACCCTTAATTATGGATCCATGGGCTTTTCAAGTAAAGTTGTTGAACCATTTCGAGTTTAAAAGACCCATTAGTTCTTAAGTAGATTAGCACCTAGCTTAGTCAAAAGGTGTTTAGTGTTTTAATACTTTTGTCCTGTCCGGATACTTCAGTGGGCACTTATTGTCCGAATTACCCTGTCCGGTTTTCTCATTGAGCGGTGGTGAATAAATCCGGACTCATTGGTACCTAACTGTTATAACCTAAAATCACAAACCAGCCCCAAACCAACCCCAAATTTAAAACCCTTTCTAACCCACAAAAACTTTTCTTATAAGTGGTATGGTCTATTTTGGCTGAGGGTAATCTGGTAAAGTATTTAAAATGTGTTTTGATAATTTTGTGGTGTTTTGTGTTTAGTTTGTAGAGTAGAGAGATAATTAAGCTGCCTACTAGTATTAAATTCTTATCACCATCATTAATGAAAGTGGTTGGGGTATTTATACTTTAATTACTGACCCATGGGCTTATTGGGTCGGGTCATGAAACCGGGTTGAGTTTAAAGACCCATTAGTCATATAGTTTTAAGTTGATTAGCAACTAGCTTGGTCAAAAGTTAATACATTTTTCATGTTCAGATATTTGATGTAGCAGTTTAGTCCGAATTGCCCTTCGGATTTAATTGTGGCATAGTGATTGAAAACTCTGAACTCATGAGTAGCCCCTTTTAGGTAGCTAAAACTTAAAAAATTAACACCAACTTTGTCCGATCTGCCTGTGTCGTTCGAATTGCAAAAGTTCCTCTTCACAAGTGACCATGTTTGAACTTTCTCAGAACTGATTTCTCATCTTAAAGTTCTAGGAGTTTTTCTTGAATCGTGGGACACGTGTCAAGATCTAGTTCGACCTTCGAGCCGTTTTCCTCCTAAATTATCATACCGACTATGCTTAGAAAGTTACCTGGGTTTTAATTTTCCCATGTTTTGCATCCTTTGATCATTGTAAAAAACTGATCCATCTTCTCCTAGGTAACTACTCCCTTGACTGTTATATATAAAATTTTTTACTGTTTCATTGTCTTCCACAATCAAATTTTCTTAGAGAGAGAGAGCTTAGTTCATCTTTAAACTTGTTCTTGAGACATATATGTTCAGAGCCGGAAACACCCTAGTTAAAGGAGGTTGGTTGAACTTGTCTGAATTAGAGAGAGCACAAAAAGTAGCGAGGGACAAACGCATTGTTGCTGGTCTTCTTGGTTCTCCAAGCGAGAAAGGTAATCAGCCAAACCAGAACACCGATCAAGGGTTGTCTTCTTCAAAAAACCCTAGAGCTAAAAAAATTTCATTCACAACAAGCCTTTCACCTCTCCCATCTGGTTCCTCATTCCAAGAATCCCAAAACCCTTTATCTAAGGAAAAATCCATTTCCAGTGTCAGGAAACCCCCACCGTTCATTGCAATGGGATCAGACACAAAACAATCACCAGATAAGTTAACTCATCGCATTGTTACGCGTCAATCCAAAACCAAATCCACACCCACATCTTCGAAACCCTCCGGTTCTGAGGTAACAAAGGCTATACAAGGAGTTAAAATATCTGGACAACAGCCTCCACCAAATGCTAGAATATCAGATAACGTCATTTGCATAACCTTCTGAACAACCATTTACAAAACCAACTGAACATCCAACATCAAAGAAGTCAGAACAACCTCCTTCAAAAACATATGAAAAACCTTCCATAGTGATGGAAGAGAATATGGAGGACAACATAAAGGAAGCCCGTTTCGAGGCTGAGGCGTCCGATCAAATAGGGGATACAACTTCAGACCGGAAAGGCAAAACCAAGATGAATTTAATAATGGCTTTCGAAGTGGTTCCAACCAAATGAGTTGCCTCTATCCATTTAGAGAAATAGTGAATAGCGACTATAATAGTTCTATATCCACCGAATGCTATGGGAAGAGGCCTAAGTAAATCCATTCCCCACCTGGAAAAATGTATTGGTTCAGAAATAGACTGCATAGGTACTGCTGGCACATAGAATTTCATTCTCATATTTTTGACATGGATCACACTTCTTCATCATTTCTTTAGCATTTGCCATTATGGATGGCCAGTAGCATCCTACTAATATAAATCTTTGGGTCAGTTCCCTGTAGCCATAGTATGCTGAGCCTTCCCCATCATGTAATTCGGATAATACAATTTGGGATTCTTCAAACCCTAAACAACGTAGGAGAGGCATGCTAAATACTTTTTGTAAATAACTTATCTTATTATTAAGAAAGCACGAGCCTTGTACTTAATATTCTTTGTCATAGTTACATTTTATCACCATATGGGGAGGTTAAACAAATTCCATCTCCACAACCCATAGTACTTCACCATCAATTCGAACCACCCTTTCTTTTTTGAAACCATTTCCTGACTCTTGTTCAGAAGATTTGTCAGCATGAAACTCTACCAAGAAGTCAACCACTGATTGGGCTTTAATTTATGTTCTGGGGGCAAAGTCAATATCATAATCACCCAACTCTACCGACCACTTGGTAATTCTGGTTGATATGTCAGATTTTTGAAGAACCTTTTTCAAAGGGAAAGACGTTCGGACAACAATAGAATGAGTTTGGAAGTAGGGTCTCATTTTTCTTGTTGCCATTACTAAAGCCAATGCCAAATTCTCCAACCTTAAGTATCTTCTTTTAGCATCCAGTAAACTCTTATTGATGTAGCATACCAGACGAGGATAATTGTCCACCTCATTTACTAAGACAACACTTATAGCACATTCTGATACAACTAGATACACATAAAGCTTTTCTCCCCGAACAGGTTTGAAAAGATCTTTAGGTGAAGACAAATGTTTCTTTATTTCAATAAAAGCTTGGTCGCACTATTAGGACCAATTAAAATCTTTAGCATTTCTCAGTACTTGGAAAAACGGAGCACACTTGTCTGATAACCATGAAATAAATCAGTTCAATGCAGCCAACCTTCCTGTGAGCCTTTGAACTTCTTTAACATTTTAAGGAGGGTCCATTACTAATAAAGCATTAAGTTGACCCAGATCAGGATGGATACCTTTCTTGCTTATAATGTAGCCCAAAAGGTTTCCAGATCGGACCCCAAACACACACTTCTCAGGGTTTAACTTCAAATTCAGATTTTCTAAATTGGCAAATGTCTCTTGAAGGTCAGGTATGTGTAAATCTTCCTCCAAGCTCTTAACCATCATATCATCTATGTACATTTCCATGTTCTCGCCAATCTGATTAACAAAAGTTTTATTCACCAGCCTTTACTAAGTATCACCAGTATTTTTCAAACTAAAGGGTATCACCTTGTAACAATGAAGACCTCTATCTGTAATGAAAGTAGTTAGATCATAATCCTTCAGATCCACTTGTATCTGGTTATATCTTGAGAAGGAATCCATGAAGGACAACAGTTTATTTTCATATGTAGAATCCACCAACTGATGTATCCGAGGAACGGGATAAAGATACTTAGGGCAAGCCCTATTAAGGTCAATGAAATCAATACACATACTCCATTTACCGTTCTTTTTCCTAACTAACACAGGATTGGCAGTCCATAATGAGTATTGTGATTCTTCAATATGACCCATCTTGGTCAACCGGTCAAGTTCTTGAACAATTACATCTGTCTTTTTCCTTGGAGAAAGCTCTTTTTTTTGTACAACGGGTGCAACATCGCACCGGATAGACAACTTGTGTGAAATAACATCTATCGGTACTTCGGTTATATCATTGTTGCACCATACGAACACATGTTGAGTATCCATTAAAAAAAGACAACACTTTATGCTTCAATTCTGGCGCCAATTTGGAACCAATCTTAACATTTTTCCCTCTACGACTTTCAACTTATTCCTCCAAGATCTTAACCATCATATATATATGTACACTTCCATGTTCTTGCCAATCTGATTAGCAAAAGTTTTAGTCATCAGCCTTTACTAAGTATCACCAGCATTTTTCAACCTGAAGAGCATCACCTTGTAACAATGAAGACCTCTATCTGTAATGAAAGTAGTTTGATCATGATCCTTCAGATCCACGTATATCTGGTTATATCTTGAGAAGGCATCCATGAAGGACAACAATTTATT
This sequence comes from Limnanthes douglasii subsp. nivea, assembly GCA_036936605.1. Lineage (NCBI taxonomy): Eukaryota > Viridiplantae > Streptophyta > Magnoliopsida > Brassicales > Limnanthaceae > Limnanthes > Limnanthes douglasii. The sequence goes on from JAUPFV010000001.1 coordinate 2,652,370, forward strand.
TCCAGATGTAGAATCCACCAACTGATCTATCCGAGGAACGGGATAAAGATACTTAGGGCAAGCCATATTAAGGTCAGTGAAATCAATACACATACGCTATTTGTCGTTCTTTTTCTTGACTAACACAGGATTGGCAGTCCATAAAGGGTACTGTAATTCTTTAATATGACCCATATTGGTCAACCGGTCAACTTCTTGAACATCTACATCTTTCTTTTCCTTGGAGAAAGCTCTCTTTTTTGTACAACGGGTGCAACATCACTCCGGATAGACAAATTGTATGAAATAACATTTGTCGGTACTCCGGTTATATCAATGATGCACCATGCGAACACATGTTGATTATCCATTAAAAAAAGACAACAATTTATGCTTCAATTCTGGCGCCAATTTGGAACCAATCTTAACATTTTTCCCTCTACGAATTTCAACTTCTTCAATATGTATTATAACACTAGAGCCTCTCTGGGATCATAAATCTCACTCTTCTTAGTAGAAGGCTCCAGTAGATGCTAATCCTTGTTAATCCGGACTGCCCCTAACGCATTAGGATCAAGACCTGTTGCATAGCACTCTCTGGCTATCTTTTGACTACTCCGGAGAATGCCTACTTGTCCTTGAACCACATACTTTAAGAACTGATGGACTATAGAGGAAACAACATACATTCAGGAAAATCCAAGACCTCCCAAAAATTACATTGTATGATGTGGGGAAATCCACCACAACAAATAGTACTCTTACCATCTTTTTAAAGGGCCCCTTGCCTAACAACACTTCCTCTTTGAACTCCCCAATTACATCTGCAGAACTCTTCATGAAGCCCACAATGGTTCTATTTGAATGTTGAATAACCGTCAGATTCCTCATATGCTTGTAGGAGCTTAGAAATAGAATATTTGCTGAATTTCCTGTATCAATCAGAATTCGACATATATCATTTTCCCCTATAGAAGCTCATATAACCACCGCGTCCTCAATATCCCTCAGGTTGTCTTCATGAAAGACTATGAATGGGAATGGGGATTAGCACTGATGGGTAGACATTCAACCTTCTAACTGTGTAGCCAAATTATGGACATGCCTCTTCCTTGATGAAGTGGTAGGTGTAGTCATAATATCTCCTCCAAAAATGGTTAATGATTCGAAGAAGCTGATCAGTCCGGAAACTGTCTTAGTTTTATCTGTTATCACCCCACCTTATTTTGATCTAGATTCGGATCCAGATACTCGGATTCTACATCAAATATTTCAAGGATTACCATCACACCCTCTTGAGCAGACGTCTCATGAGTGTTTGAAGGACCTGTCCGGGGAGCATTATACCTGTGCATTACCCGGTCTGTTTCCACCTCGCTTTTTAACATAGGCTCCCAAGTTGTCATTCTTAATAAGGTTTTGGACCTCTTGCTTCAACGCTATGCAATCCAGAGTATCATGGCCTATATTATTCTGATACTGGCAAAAACGAGTGTTCCTGTTCTCTCTGGGGGACTGTAATGCTGCCGGCTTTCGAAAGTGTACTTCATTCTTGGTTTTATCATAGATTGTGGCTACATTCTCCCCCAATTCAGCAAACCACTCAGGCTGGACCTATGGACCCCTTTTACTTCTGGTTTGTTGGCTCTGGGTCTGGTTGAATTTATTTTGCTTGGACCGGTTAAACCCTTGTCTGGTCTCCTTTGCCATGCAACCGAATTGGTTAGTGGCTGGATGAGCTGTTGCTATAGTGGTGGACCTCATCTGACGGTGGACCCTTATTTTCTTTGTTTCTTATACATTGATCTGTTTTCCCACTTGGTTTAATAAACCACCCCAGGTCATAGCCTTCTTCCGAGTCACAGAATTAATTAAATTTCCAAGATTCAATCCTTGCCTAAGGGAAGAAATTGCCACCTGCTCAAAGAAATCGGCTAGCCCATTCTTTGTGTTCACAAAACGACAAGGACTCATTTGGTTCCTAAGCGCAATGGATAATGGTGTCCATATTACCCTTTAGTTCCTTACTCCCAACATATTGCCTTCAAAAAACAACCCAAAATGTATCAAAGTTTTTAATACACCCATGAGGTAAACTGTTATACCATTTAAGAGCATTCCCCATAAAATTTTAGGAAAAAGCTCTACACAAAAGCTTATCATCGTCATAAAAGTTCATCATAAAGTTTTTTGAATTATTCCAGATGGTTGTACGGATCTCGACTCCCATCATATCTCTCTATCTTGGAGCTATCAAAACTTTTAGGAAGATGTCTGGAGAGTATTTTTGCGGACAAAGGCGATTGCCTTCAATTCTTACTGCGACTGAAAACAGTATCTTCATTAGGAGTTGTAAAAATACCTGGTTCGGACTGGAAGGCAAAGGGATCAATCAACTATTAGTTAACATACTTGTGGGATGATCCTTTACCTTGGTGCCTCTTGAGCCTACCATGTTTGTCCCTCTTCCTCAAGTGATTTTTGGTTAACCTCAGATTTTTTCTAGATCTCATTTCATCACTGCTTGAAGAAAATGATTCTTCAAGTTCTGCCTCATTTGAGGAACTGCTGGAGGATGCAGATCCAGAACCTTCAACAGGCTTAGACCGGTGTATTTTTTTTTGAACTGAGGTGAGTCTTCAAATATTTTTCATTTTCCCCAGGATTGTCAGTGTGGTGAAGTATCGATGCTCTGAATTTCTCATTGATACCTTTCTCTGCTTGTTTTATGGCTCTTAATGCCTCTATTTCAACCCTCAGCTGGTCTCGCTCTTTGATGATGTACTCCTTATTTTCCTTTGCACCTTCCACCTTCGAGGGTGGAGTATTTTTCCCATCCGGATCCATCCAAACTGCTTTACTCGTTCGTTTTGAATATAAAATTTAGGCACCATCGCCTCCCACTGTGGTCACCATTTGGTATGGTCTATTTCTGGCTGAGGGTAATCTGGTAAAGTATTTAAAAAGTGTTTTGATAATTTTATGGTGTTTTGTGTTTAGTTGTGTAGAGTAGAGAGATATTAAAGTGTCTACTAGTATTAAATTCTGATCACCCTCAATAATGAAAGTGGTTGGGGTATTTATACTTTAATTACTTGCCCATGGGCTTATTGGGTCGGGTCATGAAACCAGGTTGAGTTTAAGGACCCATTAGTCATATAGTTATAAGTTGATTAGCAACTACCTTAGTCAAAAGTTAATACATTTGTCCTGTTCGGATATTTGGTGTAGTAGTTTAGTCCGAATTATCTTTCGGATTTAACTGTGGCATAGTGACTGAAAACTCCGAACTCATTTTCTACCAAAATAACTTTATGAAAAACACTAAGTTATAACCTAAAATCACTAACCATCTCTAAAACAACCCCAAAAGTCAAGACCCCTTCCCATCCATAATAACTCTTCTTCTTTCCTTCCCCATACCTTATCTCTATACTCTCTTCTACTACAAAAAATCAAGACCAAAACATAAACCAAATCAAAAAATCTCATTCTTCCCTCTCTCCCTCTTACATTTCAAGAACCAAATCAACAACCACAAATGATCAAAGCAAAAGAGTAAGTAGATAACTCATTTTATCGGTTTTTGTTTTTATAAGTTTTGAGTTGATTTTGGTAGATTGAAGGCATGTAAGGTGTTAAAGCAGATACATCTAGTGTTGTATTAGTGTTTTCAATTATATATTGTTGTGGTTTGGTTTTCTTTTTATTAGATAAGGATTTATGGATTATTACTTAGGATTGTTCGTCGAAGAACAATTGAATTTTTGCGATTGTAGTTGCATGTGTTCTTATCCCCGCCGGGTAGAAGCACCCACCTGGAAAGAGTTGGTTCTTAAACCCAGGTGCAGGGTTATATTTTATATAGTTTAATAAAGTCCCACCGGGGCTATGCACTTTCACCCGGTCCGGTGTTATTTTTATACTTATAAATTTATCCTCGCCAAGGTTGGTACTTGGTACCCATCAGCTATGTAGTAACAGCCTTTGCGGGGGGAAAGCTTATAGTTATAAAAATAATGCCCACCGAGTGAAAGTACCCAACATGATGGTGCGAGAGATTTAGCCCAATCATGACTTATTTATGCAGTAGATTACATAAACAAAATAAATTTTGTTGTTATTGTTGTAGGCAACATATTGCAAGACGAGAAATATTTTTGAACGGTCAGTGTAAAGAAACCAAACCAAGTTTGAAGACGGTTCACCCGCACTAGGTAGTTGTAGCAGTAGTGGCTCCAGTGCGGTGGAAGCTAGTCGGGTGGAGTATTCCAAGCATTTGTATTGCTTAGTACGACCGAAAACGTTTTATAGCGCTGTGAAGCGTACTCCAATGGATGAATCACCTCGCGAGGAGTCGGTGATGATGAAGAATAAGATGAGCTATCGGTTCATAGCCAAGTATGTCCCAACAATTCGGAGAGCATGAAACATTTGTTTCCTGATCAAAATAGTGTGATACGTTTTCCGGACCATATGTACGATGAGGACCATACTTTCACGAGAAACGTAAGTCATATAATTAATATGTCACATTTTTTTTCTTTTTTGTTCATATCCATATTAACTTTTTATCTTGATATGTTTTTTATTATTTCAGTCTCGTCTGAGTATTATGGTCCAAGTTAAATACAATCTACTCGGGCAATGAGACATGAAAAACTAGTAACCTATGAAGTTCTCGTAAAAGAAATTTCATTTTGGCCACTTGTGTGTTACTTTACCAAATATAACTTGAACTCGCAGTTGGACAACGTATATATCGAATGATGGCATCAAGAAATGAACACCTTCTAGTCCTCCTTCAACGAGATGGCTATCACGTTGGATGACGTGTATATCATTACCGGCCTCCTAGTGAATGGAAGAATACTCGAGCCACTTAGGATCACTCATTATGGTTAGTATATAATCACATATGGTGAGATTTTGGGAGTTACGCCTGAGGTGATACCAGAAGAAATGGAGCAGCAGGATGTGACCGCTTTTGGTCTAAGATGGCTTAGGGAGTTGTTTTTTAAGAAATGAGTATTTGGATTCCAATCTCGCACGTACCACTGCTATGACTACGCAAGTCACTCATGCATACATCATGTTCTTTCTTAATTGTACCATATTCACAACCACGTGTCAGAAAATATAAATCAGGGTGACGTTCTCGTCCATTTGGAGCACTTGAATAGGCTTGATGAGATAACGTGGGATGCATGTGCTTTGGTGTCGCTATATAAAGGGTTGTAAGGTATTTCAAAGACACTAAATATTGTTGTTAGTTTCTCTAGCCAGATTGATTTTTGGATCCACGACTATTTCCTTTATTTTCAGGTTCCTGTTAACAATGCTTATAGTCCAACTGATCCAAAGATTGTTAGCAGGTTGCATAAAAACTAACGGGGATAAATGTTCAACCAAATTCTTACTACCGCGACATCCTTGCCGCTCAAGAGGAGAATGGTGTAAGTAATGTTATTTAATTAACTACTGTTAATTTTTAATTCACCGATTAATTTCTTATAAAGTTATAAGTTTGTTTGTTTGCAGGTGATTTTCCAGCCCTATATTAAGATTAGAGAGTCGTTTCTGGTGTAGGCGATTAGGTCGCATCGCAACCCTATTCGTATTATGCTTGTGAATAAGGTATATATGACAGATTGAGTGATGTGGAAATTCGGTTGGATCCAAGAAAAGCTGATATATCCCATTGCTACCCGATCTGGGCTCACGAGTGGCGATAATTTGCAGTATGTTGTCGATACTCGACATTAAGAAAGCTGGAAGGAGCATTTGTATGTGATCGGTAAGTATAGACGACCTTTATTGGGAAGCCTCAATACGCAACTTATATGAGAAAGTGTTGTTCATTTCACATCACTCCACATATCCTCGATGAACACTCTACTGTAGAGGCGGTTTATACGATAAATTTTATTTGGCCGTTTGACGACAGTCCTGAAGAGCCCATAAATTTAACGAAGAGAGTGCTCCAAATCCCAAGTCTATGGATCTTTGTCATCCTAGGTATCTTGCTATTGTATTTTTTAAGAAGTATTTTTATGAACAATTATTTTCCGTATGTTGTGTTTTGTTATATAATATAAAAATTTGGTTTATCACATGTATGTTATATAAATTTCGATGGTTTTGAATTGGTAACAATTTGGTTTAACACATGTATGTTGTATAACTTCTATTTCATGTATTATATATGTTCTTTTACTTGTATTTACTTTTGTGTTTGGTAAACTCCTTATAGAGGGTTGATTAAAATTTAGCTTTAGCCCTACCGATGCGGGACATCAGCTCCAACGGATAGAAAATTCTACTCCAACGGGAGAGTTTTCGACCAAAGGGTAAAAAGTACTCCCCCGCCGAGGAGGCTGCTCAGCAACAATGCCACAAAAATTATAGAAATGGGTTTTCACCCCGTTGGATTGAAAATTCCTACCCGGCGAGAGAGTTTCTAACCCGAGAATTGAAAAATCCCCCCGTCAGGCGGAATAATTGGGCACACCTGTATGAAATACACGAATCGGCAGTGATTCCCCATCAGGTGAAAAATTCCATATTGGATCAAGAGTTTCCATCCGATTGGCAAAACATTCAACCCCTTCGGGGAGATAACCAAATACATGTTCCATAAGGTTGCTTTATTTTAAGGTTGTCCTTGGGCAAAAAAATCCACACCGGAGGGGGTGTTTTCACTCGATGGTAATAAATTCTACCCCATCGGCTCACAACTACCCCCTCTCCGGTTAGAAACACATAAATTATGATATAAGGTTTCTCGCCAAGTTGGGATAACCTGCAAATGATATGGTTCCCCACCAAATGTTTGGACATTTTATTGTTATATTCCCGCCAAATCACCATTTATAAATGAAGGAACCATGATAAAGTAAAATACATAAAACAATACCATAGGTGATGCAAATTAGAATGCGCACAAAGATGCGAACCTCCTCAAAGCTTTTGAATTTGTGAAAAGCACGGTATCACATGAGACGCCTGATTTTATTGATATTGTTATATGTTTGTACTTAATGCATGGCAACATGTATATTACCCCAACCATGCGGAAGTGAAGAAGTGGCCGCCAAGTTAGATTGTTTGAACATTGTACCAAGTATACCGATTAAATCACTCAATTATGAAATCCGCGACGTTTTCAGTACGAGGTTTCAAAGTCTATACGAAAGATATGCTGCAACATGTGATACAAGAACTACAAGATAAAGCGGACGCGGTATCCAACTACGTTAGAACTTACCCAAGTTTTGATGGAACCAACGAGGACTGAGGAATATCCTTTCGAGAAACGGCCAGATAAAATTATCCGTCACCATGAACGCCCCTTAAACATCTACTATGTCAACTTTGTCTACTTTCTATCTATTTTCTTAGTTTAGATTTGTATTTCTAATTATATAATATCTTAAATTATGTGAACTACTTAAGAGCTTAATGTTATTGTTTTAAAATTAACGTTACTATAATCTTCAAAGTATACAATTTTTAAGCGTGACAAATTGTACATATATTACTAAGACCGATTTTTTTAAACAAAATCTGCTAAATCATTTACTTCGAGAGTTAGATTGTTAATTTCTTTGTATCTCTTACAACGAGAATAAATCAGTAATGTCCAAACTTCCACATCTGTCGAACGCAATTTGAGGCAACAAGGATGTATCCTTGCACATGAGACATCTCTCGCAATGGAAAGCTACGAAACGAAAACACAATAAAAATCACAACTACATATAAACGGTGAAATGTTTAAATTTTTAAATGAAACGACAATATAATAAAATACCTACATTCACAAAGTGGTTGGATTTGATCCAACCCAATCCAATTTCCAACCGGTTTGACATAAAAGGGGCATTGAACAGTAAATCGTCCATCGACTATCGCATTTGGTGGCAGATAGTCCCTTGACTTTCAAATGTCCGTTGACAGACCCTGGACTATCGCGTTTGGATAAAGTTAGTCCACCATGTCCTCCGATCCATGAGAGGCTGCCACCTGTCATCATAGTCCCTAGATTTTTGTATCACCACTAGTCCCTTGAATTTGGGTCAAACCCAAAATGTAGAATATTACTGATAACTAAACTCAAGGGACTAGTAGTGATACAAAAAACTGGGGACTATTGTGACAGGTGGCAGCCTCTCATGGATCAGAGGATCTGGTGGGCTAACTTAATCTAAACGCGATAGTCCAGGGACAGTTTATTGTTCAAAGCCACATAAAAGGGGGTGTAACTCTTAACGGAAGAAAATCATGACTAACATCCATGGTTTTATATTGCCTACTAAGTGAAGTATGAATTTAAATGTAGATGTGGTCGCGATTCCCTTATCGGGCATCGTTATTCAATTCTCCAAAGTAGCCGCATCGCTGGAGCACTTCACGCGTTCTACAATATCTATCAAATCCTCTATGGCTATAAAACTCTTCACATATAAATACGCGTAATCCATTAGCTCATTGTAGAGGACATACCTAGTCAATCTCCATCCATCTTGCTATCCATTGAAGGCACACAATCGAGTGGTACCCGTAGTGACCATCGATTTTAACATCGGTGATGAAAGTTATGAATAGCCTAAACAAGATGGGGAATTGGTTTAAGTAATTATTGAGATCAACCAAACTTTCTTTAGTCGGCATCGTAGAAGTTGACCTACAACGGACTGTTCCACTAATGCATCATCCCACGTGCTTGTATAGGAATACCGCTACCTTAGTTTTGAACTCCGCTTCCCCTAACAAATTTAGGACCCTGCATTCTAGTCCCTTTACGCAAAATGGCCGTTGGAGTTTTGAATTGTTTTTCTAGCAATGGTGCACTCGCTTCCTTGGAAGCTATCATATTCTTGTGGTACAATTGTCAAGTTTAGTAGATGATTCATATGCAATTATAGATTACATATGTTTGGAAAATAGACGAGCACGTGTTTTTAGTTTTTACAAAGGCTCTAAAATGGATATTTTTTCCGGATGGATGATGGCAAACCATTTCTTATAAACATGTTATATGCGTGCTTCGTCTTAGGTTTCCATGGCATTGAGTACTAGTTTATCGATTTTTTCTTTCAAGTGCTCGATAGTCGTAAGATCATTACAGACAACTATGTCTAACATCTTCCAATGATCGTGAAAATAATTTAAAGGCACCTCTTAGCCTTTTTTTTGAACTAAAACTGCTTTGATTAATATGAAAAGTAATTATACAAGCAAAGTTTAAAACAAAAATTTTGATACAATTGATGGAATTGTATTTAACAATGTTGAAACTTGGATTAATGTAATCCAAGATCAGTTTGGATTTTTGTTTCTCTGATATTTGTTTCAGCAGCACAAGCCCTTCAACGGAAGTCTGTGTAATGCTTGAGTGTTTTCCTCTCCTTTGTGCATTCTCTGTCCTTACTTGATTATTCTGTCTTTTCTTTAGCTCTTTTGGTGTCTATCCCTTGTAGTCACTGTGATATTCAAGTGAATCCTCATTCATCCTTGTCTTGCTGCTCATTTCTAAGTGATTCTGCAACCTACAAAAGTTACAAATATGTTGGTCAGGTTGAAAACCTGCCACAAAGTTATTAATATGTTAGGATAAGTTTCTGAAATAGGCCAAGTTCAAGCTTTCTAGTAATAGAATAGAATTGAGAGGACTAGGAGAATTGAGACCATTAAAAGAGCAGCCGTATTTTTGTTTCAAAGCATACTTGGTAATCTAGTCAGCAGCACAATTCTCTTCTCTAAAAATATGTTTAAGTATCATTTGTGAGTATAGCGATTTTCTGCAACATGTTAATACTTTGGATAAGTACCAAGGATACTTATCATATGCTAACATGTTAAATAAAGCTAAAGAGTCAATCTCAACATCTATCTCTTTCAAGTTTTTCATTTGACAGAACCTAAGACCATGTAACAAGGCTAATGATTCAGCTATTAAGTGTGTACATTTACCAATTAATATGCCTTGACCAAACATTAACTCACTATTAAAGTTTCTAATAATGAATCCACTTCTAGACTCCCCATTGTGAAGTGAGGATCCATCACAGTTAAGTTTAAACATATTTATGGAGGGAGGGTGCCACTTAATATAAAGGCATTTCTTTCTATTTGAAAGATGATTAAAACGGTGAAGATCCTTAGCTAGATGGAGATCTTTTCTCCAATGTTTAGGTTTAATGAAAGAGGATATGTCTAAGGTAGAGAAAAGATATGTAACATGCTTAATAATCAATCTACCTGTACTAATCAGGCCATCATGTCTCATTTTATTTCTGGCTATCCAAACTGCCCACACTATCAATGATGGTATTACTGTTCTAACATGAGTCTTATACAGAGTAGAAGAGAACCATTTATTTATAACATGGTTAATAATCATATGCTTACCTAATGGGATGTTAAAGATACTAGAAAAATATAGCTAAACATTCCATGTAATTCGACAAGAGACAAACAAACGATTCAACGTTTCACATTCTAGACAGAACTGACATTTAGATGCTAAACTAATTCCTCTAAGTTGAATGTTAGAGTCAACTGAAATCAAGTTGTTAATGACTCTCCACACGGTAATTGAGCATTTTTTTGGTGTAATATTATTCCAGATTTGACTTTTAAAGAAAGATTTAACATTTTTTTATTCTTATGTTATTCCAAGTGAGTTTAAGATTAAACTTACCATCTGGAAAGAGTTTCCAGATGATAGAATCCTAATTGTTATGATTAATTTGAATCTTGGATATTTTGTTAATTTCAGAATAAAAAATCACATCATTCTTAATTTTAGGCATGTTCCATAAAGAATTAGTCCAGTATTCATTAACCCTAGTCTTTGTATACCAATTACTTGAGGTATTCAGGATTAATTGAATTAGTTCCCTAGAATCATTCCATCTGTCTAAGAAAAAATCTATATTTTCTTCCCCAATTACCCAAAATATGTTTTGGGATGTATGAATTGATGTCCTACATGTACATGGATGTTTTGTTTCAAGTACATGGAGTTTTGATTGACATTTATCTCCCTTGGATGTATAACCACTATATGGGATATATAACACCCTTGAATTGGTTTAGACGCTCAAAGTGTATTGTGATATAGAGAATTTAAGTCTTATATAATAAGATAAACATTAAGTCTTGGTGGTACGCAATATAATATGCACATTCAGATGCTCATTCTTTGGGAATTAGTGGTAAATCTGGTACACCAACCTAAGTGTAATTTTTCTATGTAAGTCATAAAAGAAAATAACTTTGTGTGAGAATTCAGATACTCATCCTCTGGGACTGATTAACATATTTGGTAACCCCGCCTATTGAATAATGTCAAGTGAGTCATTAGAAAAGAGGAGGTTGAAGCCTCAAAGTTTAAGGAACGATTATTGTGTATATTGTTACCCTTACAAAATAAGGTCGTACATATTTCCAATAATGAGCACCTCTTGCATGATGCTGTTCACCATAATCATGCATAACTGGTTTTTCAGTGTTGAAAGGTTCTTTTAGTTACCCTGTTCAGTCAGACACTGACCTTATGAAAGGTTTTGTTGATCGGATATGGCATAAAACCTACATTGTCATACGTCTTGTACTTCAGAAATTACCTTCATTAAATGAATATTATGATCAAATATTTTCGAATGGTGACATTAAGAAAACTCGATATATATATATATATATATATAACAATTTAGAACTCTATTAATTGAAAATGATAAGTTGTAAAAGTTAATTAGTCTATATAATTTTAACAGAGTTGTAACAATCACATTCAAATATAATACACTTAACATGTTATAACAATTAAAAATTCATTTATGATACTAAGTTTAAGTGTTTCATTTGTTATATCATATTATATCAAATTTTTAATCTCTTTTGGTTTTTAGTTTAGTAAAGTATTACGAATTTTATTGATTTATTTGGAGTGGATTTATATTTAGAGTATCTGCTGTATCAATTACCAAAAGGTACACTAATATGATACATGCTATCAAGAAAATTTTGTTAATTATAAAATTTGAAGGTGAGATGTCTTATGTATTAAGGAACCAAGAATAATCGAGATTACTCTTGATAAATTATGTGGGTTTATCATATAAGAAACTCATTAATAACATGTTAAAGTGTTATGGTATGAGAACGAAAAACATCCCATTTTCTTGAGTTGATTGAAGATAAATATTTTAGTCAAACATCACAAAGCCTATTTGAAAATCTAAGAGGTTAAAAAATAATATGTATAAAAATTGAGCTCTTGTTGTACGTCCATGTTTAATTTAGTAGAAGGTATAAAATTCTCTTAATTATATAATTAAGTTATTCTAAGGGTGAACCATTGTACATATAATATAGTTTACCCAATATTAAGTATCCAACATTGTATGATGACATAAACAAAGTTAGACTATTAATAAGATAATTTGAAATACATGAGTTTAAAAGATAAGTGGGTGTTACATTGTGATTTATACATGCATATTTTATGAGGATACAATTTGTAACCCCCTTAATAATATCTAATAAATTAATAGCATACAGTTCTTTATAATCAAGAAAATAAAAATATATCATATAAAATATACTCATTTACTTTCAGCTGTGATTACGGTAAAGTAAAAAAACTTTATCTTTTTCTTTCCCATATCTTTCTTCTAAGATTTCAAACGTCCAAACTCTATAATGAATATATCATTCATGTAGGGAAAGTTAAGAATTGAATTAAGGGAAATTTCATTTAAAGTACCCAATAAACTATTCAATTGTCATCTAGTACCCAAGGTTTGATCAATTGTTACTTAATATCAAACTCAACTACCTTATTGTCACTTACTACCTAATATTATTTTAATACCCTAACTACCCTTAACCCACTATATAAACATAATTTTCTGTTTTCTTTCTATTTTTTCTAGTTTTTTGAAGATTTGAATTTGTTAGCCGCTCTAACCACCTAACCCTACGAACCACCACGAAGCACGGTTGAAATAACATTTTCCGGTGATCTGAGTGTTAGAAGGTCTGTTTATTTATGTAGTTTGTGGTGTAAAACCTATCTAACCATTGTCTTCTACATACAGGAACTGATCGTGTTTCTACGTACATGAGTCTGTTATTTTACAAGTAATCGTGTTTCTGGTCCCATGTAATCTGTTAGAAGGTCACATTTTTTAGTTACTTTCACGATTCGCATGATAGGATGCGAACTGTGTAGAACTCTAAAGTATTGCATTTTCAAACCAAATATCAAGACTCTTATTTGCTTACAAAACTTAGGATGGGTTGCGAACTATGTGGAACTCTAGAGTATTGTATTTTCAAAAAAATACCATGACTTTTTTACGTTTCGCATGTTATGATGCGAACTATGTGGACCCCTAGAGTGTTGCATTTTCAAACAAATATCAGGATTTTTTTAGTTACTTTCACGTTTCGCATGATAGGATGCGAACTCTGTAGAACTCTAAAGTATTTCATTTTCAAACCAAATATCAGTACTTTTTTAGTTACTTTTACGTTTCGCATGTTAGGATGCGAACTATCTAGAACTTTTTTGAGTATTTGTATTTCGAAATAAATATCAGGACTTTTTTTAGCTGATTTACAAACAACTATCAGGATAGAATGCGAATTGAACACAATTCCCAGCTTGTAGATATATACAAATCGCAATATAGGATGCAATATGTTTGATGCAATAATAAATAATTTGCACATAGTTTTTGGGACTAAGAACTAATAGTTTGTTTTGTGTAGGGTAATGTATGTCCAAATCACGAGTTTGTATTTTTAAACATGGTCACCAAACTGCAATTGTGCCTTTCACGAAGTTTGAAAGCTTTCACAGTATCCAAGCTTATGTGGAGAACACATGGGAGGAGTTTGTCACAGGTGACTATCTAATTACCTACTCCTGCGGGGATCACAATAATTGTTTCTTTAATAACCAGAAGGATTTTGTTGGGTTGGTGTTATATCTTGATTTTAAGCGTTTAAAACGGGTTAGTTTTCTCATAGAACAACACGTCTTCGATAAGGGTTCTGGTGATAAGAGCTCTAGTGGTAAGGATTGTGATGTAAAGCGTAAAGAACGTATCTTAAGTTTGGGAGAACCATCTCATGATCAACTAGTTAGTAGGGAGAGTAGTAACGGTTTAGTTAATTCTGAGCAGAGAAAAAAACAACTTGCTACTGCTGGTTGGGCTGATGCTATTACAGGAGTGGGACAAGCTTTTGAAGAAGATGCTACCGGTCTGGGGTTATCTTTGTGCAGGTTTGCTTTAGAGCATGGTTTTGCTTTCAAATACCTGCACAACAAAGCAACCAAGATCACTTCTTATTGTGAAAATAAGTTCACAAGCGGGTGCAAATGGAGGCTTTATGCATCTATTGATTCCGGCACCGACTTGATGACGATCAAGAAGTATGTTCCGCACCATACTTGCAGTCCCCTTTTCTCCCAGAAGCATAAGCATAAGTGGCACATGAATTTGACATCAGATTTGATTGCAGAGGAAATTCAGGATTCTCTCCGGAACTGCCATTCGTTGACAGCCAAAACCATACAATCGACTGTCAAACAAGATTACGGTCTTGACAACTCTTACCATTTGTCATGGAATGCTTTAGAGAAGGCTAGGAGGGGATTTTTTGGAGATAGTTCAAGTTCTTTTAGTTTACTAAGCGGATACTTTAAACGCTTGAAGAGCCGTGATATTACTTTAGACTGCCAGTTGGAGTTATCAGCTGGAAACCGATTCAAGTGTTGTTTTGTAGCAATCGGTTCTTCCCTTCAGGGTTTTCATTCATGTCGTCCAATGTTGTTTGTCGATGGAACCCACTTATATGACAAGTATAAGGGTACATTGCTTACTCTCGTAGCAAATGACGGCAACAACGGTTAGTTACATTTAACTAGTTAATCTGAATGTGTTATGATGTTTTTGTTTGAAATTGTTGTGCAACAGTTCACATCCAAAAATGCGAATTAAGTAGTGTTGTTTAAGTGATGACATTTCGCAATAGAGGATGCGAATCAGTAAATGAAAGTTTGGGCAACAGTTCACATCCTATATATACATACCATTTGTTGTAGGAATCTTGACATTTCGCATTCGAGGCTGCGAATTAGGCAGTGTTTGAAACTGTGATTAATTTGCAGCTTATGCTTGTAGACAGTTCGCATCGTGAATTTTGAGAACAACTACCAGGACAGGCTGCGAAATGTGTATATTTTTTTAAACGTTTGAGTACTGTTTTAGTGTTCATTTGATATTCTTTTTTCCAGGATTATTCTTTGTTGCTGTTGGTATAGTTAGCATTAAAGATTGTCACAATTAGATGTGGTTTTTGGGGTGTTTGAAACCACATTTGTTGGATCGCCAAATCACATTTATTTCAGACTGTCATTCTGGTATCGTTAATGTTGTTTTTGTCTTGTATCCAAACTGCTATCATGCGTATTGTTATTTCCATCGCATGCAGAATTTGAAAGCGAAACTGGAACATACTAACAAAGACTATAAAAAAGGATGTTGAGTTTCTTCCATCGTCTTGCTTATGCTCCAGTCGAGATATTTTTACAGATATACTAACAGTTTTTCTATGTGAAGGTGGTGACAGAATGAGTGATTTTCTTGCAAATTTACCCCCAAAAAAGTATGCGCAGGCTTACGTAAAAGGGAAGCGATACGGCTCTATGGCTTCTACTGCAGCAAAATCGTTTTACAATCAGATCAAAAAATATTGCGGCCTACCGATTGTTGAGTTTATTGACTGGATTAGAGTCTTGCTTATGACTCAAGTTTCACGAAGATACGAAGAGGGTCTCAGTTGGAGTACTAATTTGGTCCCCGAGTATGAGAAGAAGCTAACGCATAATGTTGACATGTGCCGAACTTGGGTAGTACGTAAGTCTTCTACCGCCATGTTCAAAGTCTTTTCGAATCCTGTGGCTATTGTTAATCTGTTGGATTTCAAATATTCTTGCGGATCATGGAAACAAAAGTGTTTTCCATGTCCTAACGCTTCAACGGCAATACAATATACTGACCAAGATCCATTTACCGTAATAGATCCCTTATTTACGGTTAAGAATTACACAGAAAGTTACATTTTCAGCATACCAGCTATAACGGATTTCGGGGAAGGGTACAAAGCTAACGATCCTTCGTTTGTTGAAGTTCTGCCTTTGAATGTTAAGAGACGTTCCGGAAGGCCTAAGAAAAAGCGAATCCCTTCTAGAGGAGAAATCTCAACCAAGCAGTTGAGGTGTGGCCGTTGTTCAAAATCAGGCCATAACAGGAGGACTTGTGATGTTCCAGTTTAAGCACAATCCTTGATGTGTACAATTCTCGTTGGCCACATTTATTTGTAATACTGTTATTGTTCTGTACAAAAAACTAAACATTTTTAAATTTTTGTGTTTGTAATACTTTCATTATAGTAAAAAAATGTTAAATGCTTTGAGTTGCATGAAATTCGCATCCAGTATTGCGAATTGTTATCAGGTTTCCATGCGATTTGTGTGAAATTTCACGAGGCTGCGAATCGTTAGTAAAATCATATCAAACAATTATCAGCATTTTATGGTGCGAATTGTGTTGAGCTATAACGTAATGCCTTTTCAAACAAATATCAGGACTCTTATTCGCATACGATTCGCATGATATGCTGCAAATTATGACCAGAACATATATCAGGACTCCTGGCTGCTTGTGTAAAGAGATATGATGCGAATGGAGAACAACCAGAAGTCCTGATATTTGTTCACATGCTAAGCTGCGAAGCGTGCTTTGATAAAAATACCAGGACATTCAGTGGGTTGTAAATCGATGGTATGCTGTGAATTGCATGAAAATTAGTAATATTGAAAACAAGTAATATATCAGGTTAAGCTGCGAATTATTTGCAAATTATAATTGGATGTGAATCGTTTATATGATTGGATTACAAAAAAAAGGATTACAGTCTTCATGCACTAACAAATGTTTACACAGATCACTACAACATATTAGTGTTAGTTAGTTGCATTCCAAAAAAGCAAAAAAACAAAAGCCAACTCTATCAGTCATCAGTAGAGGATTCTTCACCATCTTTCTCCTCTGGTTTACTAGTGTTATTTATAGGGAAATGAGGCAATCATTACATAACCAACATGTCCAATCAGCAATTAATGGGTTATAGACCTCTGGTGATTATATTGTTTTTTGCGTGCTCAATGCAGTAAACGTTTACCAAGGCATACTCCATAGCCTGTTCGTATTCTTGAACGATATATTTTGAATTATTTATTTTATACCAGGCTGGGAACTGCTTGTTAATCTGATATACCAGGGTTTCTTGCGAACTGTTTAATGATAAGTAAGCATATATCAAGTTATGATGCGAATTTTTTGGTGAGGATCCTTTTTAAGACATACCAGGGATTGCTGCGAAATGTTTGGTGGGAATTGTTCGCATCCTAATCTTATATATCAGGTTCGGATGCGAATGATTTGATAAGAAATATGTCCTGTATATATCTTTGGAATTGCACATGTCTGAAAATGTAATTGTAAATGTATGCACACCAAAAAATTACAATTAATGTATTTACATAAAAAACCATAATGTTTTACTTCGAATCACCCGTATGTCACGATGTCTTTGTTATTTAAGAAGAAATCAAACATTTCTGCTCTGAAGGCAGTGACCATATCTTCATCATATTTTGTCTGCACATATCAATGCTGGATAATATCTGTGGCGTATTTGCAGACAAAAATACCACAGTCCAGGGTGCCTTGTTTTTGTTGTGGGATTTTTCTTTCATTTTTCACCTTCAACCCTATCCTTGATTTAGGTAGGAATCCTTTCTCCAACAAATATTTGATCTGGTTATAATAATTAGTGTTAGGAACCAACACAAAAACTTAAACAGCTGTTACCACACAATTCGCACCGTAGGCTGTGAATTGTGTGATAACCAATCCAACATGAACATGTCAAACAATTCGCAGCATAGGGTGCAAATTGATTGATATCCAATCCATTTTGTCTGAAAGCATTTCGCAGCCTATTTTATTGAAATGTGCATCATCCAAAATGATTCGCATCCTATGCTGTGAAATGTGTTATGGATATGCTGCGAAATGCAACTGATTTACTCACAATTCGCAGCATATCTCGATCACAGTTCACAGCATGTATTGATCATGCATAATTAAAAATGTGTTTAAACGTAAGTGTATAGCGGGGAATATTACCAGTTTTGTAAGTGTGCTTGTGGTGTGTCTATGGCTTTCAGTGTAGGCAGAAGTGGGTTGTAGTTTGTTATCGACCTGTCGTCGACGTTAATGACGAGCAACGTCCAATGGTTTAACTGGTCCTTTGTCTCAGTGCATATTGGAATTATGATGGTGTTAGGGTTTTTGGGCGCTTTGCTAAAAGCTGTGTCCACCAAATTTGTTACTTCCCAACCTGATTCCAATTGATGCTGCATCATTACAATGAGAACATTTTCTGAAACATTGAAATTTACCTTAGCTAAACTTACCGTAGTCATGCCCGAAATCAGTACGGTGTCATGTTTCACTCCTTCAGCTTTATTACATGAAACTTTGAATTTTTCTTCTTCAAGCATCTTTCAAATCCAATCGTCGATAACCTAAGAAAGGAGTTGTTTATTTATGTTAAATATAGTAGACATATTTGAAACATTAAAAAGAGAATTGGTTGACAATTGGATACCTTTATGTCCAGCTACAGGTCTAAAGGTAGTGCCATCGCATCACTCGCTTGCACTCTGATTTCGTATGTAAATTTGGACTCTAGTAACTGCTATACCACTGGATCAGGGGTGTCGCTCTTGTAGGCTTTAACCAACTGTATTTTGTGGTATTCTGCGATAGAGATACGATCAGTTACTTTTGTTTTCTTTGGCCAGTCGTTGTATTCTACTTTTGGCGGTTCCCGTTCTATTATAATTATCTCTTCCTCTTCCTCTACCACTGGAGGCTGTGTTGGTGTCAGTAGATTCAAATTTGGCTTCCTTGTCTCTTTACTTGGCTCGAGCTTAGCAAATAACATAAATCAAAAGTAGAAGGGTGTCAGTCATTATAATGGTAACGACCCCAAATAGTTTGCATGCTAACATGCGAACTGTTTGGTTCCAACTGAATACATTTCAGAGTATCTATCAGGGTAACATGTGAACTGTTCGAGGTTCCACTGAACAGTTCGCATACTACCCTGATATTTGTTTGTAACATTTAAAATAGATCCACACAATTCTCATGTTATGATGCG
Source organism: Limnanthes douglasii subsp. nivea (assembly GCA_036936605.1). Taxonomy (NCBI): domain Eukaryota; kingdom Viridiplantae; phylum Streptophyta; class Magnoliopsida; order Brassicales; family Limnanthaceae; genus Limnanthes; species Limnanthes douglasii. Next base: position 2,671,666 of record JAUPFV010000001.1, read on the forward strand.
AAATCATTATAAGTAGCCCTTACCACACGGTCAGCGACATCCAATGCCGTTGACTTGTTTAGCATAGGTACTGGATCGTGTCGGCAGAGATCATTAAAGTCATCCTCCGACATGTTCTCCAAAGACCGTTGTATTATAGAATCGTAATATACATTATCAATTTCATTTAAAAATGTCTGTGAAACTTGAGTGTAAATACCATCAACAAAAGCATCGGGTAAACCTACTGTGTTATCGTTTGACTCCGGAGCTTGCAGTTGATTTGTTACTGGTGCTACAGTTTAACGATGCCTTAGCAATTCTGACTTTGTGCACACCACCGTTGGTCTCTGAGGTGCATCTGCATATGTGGTGTTGTCTTCTAAGGATGGTCTTTCTTGGTTGAGTAGTTCCATCTTCTCACAGGGATGGACATCTTCTGACTCTTGCGGTGCTATCTCTTGCGTTATCCTTTCTCTCTTTACCAAGGTTATCTGTTGTTGCTGTTGTTGTTCTTGTTGTCCTTGTTGTTCTTGTTGTTGTTCTTGTTGCTGTTGGTGTTGAACTTGTTTCCGTTGTTGTTGTAGTTGGTGGTGGTGCTGAACTTGTTGCTGTTGTTCGTGTTGAACTTGTTGCTGGTGTTGTTGTTGTTGGTGTTGTTGTTGTTGTCATTGTCGCTGGTGTTGAACTTGTAGGTGTTGTTGCTGTTTCTGTTGTTGTTGTTGTCTCTTAGTCTCCTATTTCATAAAAATTCCAAAAAAATAGGTGGAAGGGTTAAGCATACTATAATCATAGTTGCGAACGATTCGCATGCTGACTTGATATTTGTTTTATCCATCTCAAACAAATCGCAGCTCCGCATGTGAATTGTAAAATAACCAACCAACTAAAGTAATACACAATTCACAATATAAGATGCGAATTGTTTGGACAGGACTACACAACAGTCCTGGTATTTGTTTGATATCATCATATCATGTGATGGCATTGTTTTGAATATGTATTCAACTGGAAAACCGCGCTGACTGTTTTAAATAGATACACTGACTTTGTTTGAATATTTATACAATAGTAAATATCATCACAACAAATAAATAAGATATTTGAATCTTAGTGACCTTTTGATCCACTTACATCTTCTAGGTTGTCTGGTTTTGCCACTTCTTTCCCACGATCTTCTATCTCCTTTGCACTGTGCAATATGAGCTGTGGGTTGTTCGGAGGAGACTCGTGTCTTTTATTCTCCGTCTGTGTCTCTGTGGTGTCCATATCTGTGGACACCAACAACTCTTCGTGCATCATTCCAGATTGTACGGGTATGGGTGAATGGTTCCCATCATCATCCCTCTCTTCTGGCAGTACTCCATCAGCATGGTGTTGATCAGCATCAGACACGGATGCCTGCAATTCAATGGATGCTGCTCTATCTGGAAATGCTGGTACTTTCTCCACTAGTGGGCTTCCAATCTGGCAAATTGGCTAAGAGATAGTATTGTGGAGTTGTTGTACTTCAAGATCCGCTATCTTCCGTTTCAATTCTTCCAGCTGAAAAAATGATAGCAGACGTTTTATAAACAGATTAAGTGCTGATTATAGCGATTATTTAAGGCTTAATTCATACTTACTTCTCTGGCCTGTTTTTCTATCGTGTCGGCATATGGCTTCAAACGCTTTGGACTTGGTGCTCAGCGTTTGAGTACATGATCATCGATTGTTTCACTCATACTGGTTGTGCCATCGTCGTCGTACTCCTGCCTGGATTTGCCTTTCGCTGGTGGTGGAATCGTTTTCTTGGGGAGTCTTGGTAGTGGAATCGTTGGCTCGGGGAGTGTTGGTTGTTCGGGTCTGGGAGATATCACCTGATTCGTTTCTTTCTGTTTCTGTGATGCTCGTCTTCTTTATCTTGGTTTTGATACAGTGTTTTTCTTCCTCTTCATTGATCTTTCTTCCGTTGAAATACGTTCCTCATCTGCATCTCCACTATCTGGTCGTTCTCTGAAAGTTTCGCTTTCAGCCTCGGTAAGAAGTAGTGGACCTTCCAAAACCTACCAGTAGAGGCACATGTAAGTAAATAGATGCAAACGGCTTGTTTTGAAAGTATGAGGGTGTAGACAAACAAATTGTTTTTTACAAACAGTTCGCATTATATGCTGCGAAATGTGTGGAATTCTATCTATGTTAGAGTTGCGAACAACTCGCATGCTGAGATGCGAATTGTGTGTAAACAATATGCTGCGAACTGTGTGGAAACAATAAGCTGTGAACTAAGTATTCATATCAGGCTGCGAAATGATTGATGCATTGTTCTAATATAACACGAATCAAAACGCATGATATGCTGCGAACTGTTTGCAACCCCAATTCAATATCTATATAAAGCTCATACCTGGTCATCTTTCAGGTTGGGTATCCTAATGAGCAGCGCCACGGTTGTTGATTGGCACTCTAATCCTAACCATTTGAAAAACCTTGGTATCAAGGTCGGCTTCGCTACCTCGAGGCCGATTGTTGTGTGTTCCATGAAGAATGGATGCATGGGGACAAGTTTTATCATTTAGATGCTTTGTACATAAGTAAATTTTATACAAATAGATCAATCTTACAATTAGAAGGGCGACACAGCCGATGAATCGATCAGGTTTTTCGATTGCTAAGCAACTCTAGATAGACTGTCGAAGCTTGTACAATATTGATCCGGACCAGTTGTAACTGTTTATTTTGTTGAGGTCTTCAACATAATAAATTGTGCTCCAACCCAGGATATCTCCAGATACGGAGTAGAATAGGGTGGAGCACAAAAATAGTATCAACAACCTCGCAACGTCTTCCAACTCATGCTCCCCCCTTCGCTTATGGATTTCACTATACCTGCATGTAAAACCAACGAGAACATACTATGTTAGAAAAGTACAGAATCTTGCTTTTATAAGATGAAGTCGATTTTACACGTACCTTTATAATGGCATTCGTTATTGTTTTAGTATATGACGGTCCTACTTTCCTGCCAGTTTTACCTATGAAGTATTTCTTCATCATCCTCGATTCGTCTTCCTCGACGGGCGCGTATTTTTTGTGAAATGCTCCAGTTTTCGTTAACCGCATTTTCTCTGTGCCATGTTTCATCCCGAATATGACCTTCACATCGTCTTCGGTTAGCTTTACAAATTTTGAGCCAATACGGAAGGCGTCTCGATCGACAGAGAACCTCTCAACGTGATACTGAATGATATAGTAGAATTTCTTCTTTGGTAGCTCTGCCTCGTTACGGATGTCGAAAGCCGTTTTCAAAAGCATATAGAAGGGTGTGTTTCTTGCAGCTTTAATGTGGGCACGAGTAATACCCATCTCTTTAAGAGGCTTCAGAAGGCTCACCAACCCTGATCTGTAATAGCTTGGTTTTATTGTCATACTTCATGCACAAACACAATTCAGTTTGGAGTGTCACATACCTCGCATCACAAGCTGCGCACTTCATGTCTTCTCAGTTAAAATGGCACATGATTTGCATGACAATCTGCAAATTGCATATATGTGAATAGAGTTTTTACAAGCGCATGCTGGCATGCGAATTGTTTGTAAATAAATGATGTGAAATGCATGGCATAAATATTCAATCGAACTGTGAATTGCTTGTATAATGGGTGATAAAGATGCGAACTATACTACAGCGCACACGTACATCCTGCAAACTGTTCTATTTTTTACATGCACGTTGCCGGGATCTGGGGAAATATTGAAACAACACCAAAATCAACAATCAACTACCTAATGCGCATCTAACATACATCATAGTTCTCAGGAAAGTATTGAAATTACATGCAACTAAACTTCTACCTGCGTTCGACGATAAACCCAGAAATTGAGCAACTATCGTCACTAAATACTTCATTCCAGTATATAAAAAACAACGCCTATCGTGAAATAACAGAAAATAGTGGTTCGAATTCATCAAAAATGCAAAAAAAGTACACTTTCCACGATAAAGCATACATGTTTACTTCTAAACGCTGCCCTATTCACCGGCCGGAGAAGACTTAACGGAAACTTTCTCGACCAGATTGTGGTTACTCGTTGGACTGAGTAAAAGACGGTGACCGGTGCGATTCCGTTGAAGGTGCAAACGACGACTGATTTCGAACGGTGAGAGAGTTGTAGGGGTTTTGGGTTTGAGAGAGAGAGAGAGAGAGAGAGAGAGAGAGAGAGAGAGAGAGAGAGAGAGAGAGAGAGAGAGAGAGAGAGAGAGAGAGAGAGAGAGTATCACGAAGTCGAACGGTTTCCGGTGGTTTCGAAAATTAGACGTGTTTTGGGTTTGTTTAGGGTGATGGGAAGGTGAAAAAAGTGGGTTTGAAGTGAAAAATGGGTATATAGTGGAGGGGTAGTTTTGTCCAATTTTTTAGTCGAGGTACTAAGTAACACTATCCAAAATTTGGGTACTACTGGGTAATAAGATAGTTGAGTGAGTATTTACCGGTACTTTTCTCTTGAATTAAATTAGCTTTTGGAATTTGATATTGTACTATTATCGTATAAGTTATCAATAATACAATGATTTGGTTTTAGTACTCCAGACTAAATCAATAGATGATTCAGTTTTTTCTAAAATTTAGTGATCTCAATTCAATTAGATTACTTAAATAGTAGACACGTGTTGATTACAAGGCATGTCTTAATTTTATTATGCACTTCATAAGATGTGAGCGTCCACTAAAATGGCAGTTAATAAATTGATTCATTTTAGAACAATTACCCAAAATGAGTCGTGTTGTGCCTCTTTGGTTGGTTTTTGGTTGTCTCCTCACATGAATAGAAATTCAGTTATTATTTGTTACCAATAGAGTTACATAAGTGCACATACAGATGAATACAATTTAGCTTACATGATTATCAAAATGAGAGATTATAAGGAAATTTTAAATTAGAATGTCTCACCATGTGTAATTTAGGATATTCATGTTAGTTACGGTAAATTCTAATCAAACCAATCAATTGGGAAATTGTATCAACTCATAATAATAATAATAATAATAATAATAATAATAATTAAAAATTACTATTTAGTCTTATGGTGTTATAAATAAAGTATGGATAGTTGTTTGACTAGAAAGAGAGTATTTTAATCCAATAATTAAGTATTGGGCTTAAAGCTCAATGAAAGTTATGCTCTATATTGGTGGAGAATACATAACAAATAATAAGTCAATTATTTGAATTAAAGAATTAATTGAGAAAATAAATAAGTAAATAATAATAGTAGTAATAATAATAATAATAATAATAATAATAATAATAATAATAATAATAATAATAATAATAATAAGTGGTAATATAAAACACGTTATTCTTATTAAATAATACAATTAAGTAAAAAGAAATGTATTTCTTTTATTAATACAATTAAGTGAATTTAATTATATAGAAACTAACTTACTAAAACTATATAAATCAAACTCTAATTTCATTTATGACAAATATAAATCAAACCCTAGTTTCATTTATAACAAATATAAATCTATCATTTATAAAAAAAAATAAGGTTTTCTCTCTTTTCTCTAAAATTTATTCTTCACAATTTTTTTTAAGGTTTTTATTCTACTCCTTCAAAAACCGATTGATACCAACTCTCAAGCCAATAGAATTAGACATATCACACAGATCTCTATACTGGCATGAATCACAAAGGGTTTCTCCCGCAACCCTAAATCCAAGAGGAGAATATGGCATGACAAACAATATGAGTATGAAATCGCTAAGGCAAAACTTTATCATTTATTTATTTAATTTTCTATTGTGAAGAGGAATTATATTTGTGGCTAAAACTATATGTTCTAATAGAAATAACATTTACAAAATATGGTGATGTTTTAATAAATCTTATACACAAACAATATTTCCCCATGATTATGCATTTTGGAAGACGATTGTCATTGATCAAATATATTCAATCATTTTTAATCACATTTGCGAATTGGTCAAGTTCACTTCGGGTTCAAAACGAATTGGTTCTAAGTGTGTAATTAAGAAGAAATTCCACACAACTGATATTATTCAAGATTTTGCAGCTATTTGGTAGCCAAGTGTTTTCAACAAAATAAAATAATGGTTTATTCACACACATATACTTCGGTTGCTATACCACGAGGACTAGATTGATCTTTGTAATTATGTCAATATAATATAAAAATTTATCATGTAGACGTTAAATATTATTCTTAAATAAATATCTCGATGAGGTTTGTATGGAATAACCAAAAAATATGTGCTTCCAGGAAATGAAGCTAATGTATGTTGGTTTGATATGTCATTATATAGTGTTAAACAAACACTTTGAAATTGGAATACAATTTTAATCATGTGATTATATCATATGGATTTAGATATTATACGAAAAATAAATATTTATACACTGAAGTTCGTGATAACACAATGGTCATTATGTATCTATAAATAAATAATTTTGTAATATTGAGTAATGTCATAAAATTAATTTTTGAAACAAATCAACCAACGAGGTGGGTATTCATTTTTATGGGAGGGCTTGTTTTTTGGGGATCAAAGAAATAAACGTGTATATCCCACTCGACTATGAAATTTGATTTCATAATTGGTCGCAAAAAAAATTGAATGGGTGAAAGACCCATTGTTGGAAATATCATTCACCATTAACGGAAGCATGACATGCCAAATCTATTGTGATAGTTAAAAAACTTTAGGTAAACTTCCAATTGAATCTACAATGGAAGATCTAGACATATAAGTAAAACCATAAGTACGTTAGAATCATTTACCAAATCATATCATTCAGTAAATTTACCAAATCATTTACTCGAGAATTGTTAAAATTTACACTAGAGGGATGAGATGAAAACTCTTAAATATAAATTTTGAAATAATGAAAAGACGATTAGACTATAATATATCTAAACACCAAATTTTATAATAGGTAAGTACAAGTTATTTGTGAAAGATTTCGACATATAAAATTGAGTTTCAACCACGACGTGTGTGTTTTATGTTAGTCGTTGTCGTAAATGGATAAATTCAAAAGAACTTTTAATATAGTTTGTGTGTGAAATGTCTTTTAAAAAACAACAAAAATATTATAAGAATTGTACCTATAAGAATCTATGGATGATATATATCATAAGAGAATGACTTCTCTCAAGTTATATTTCTTGAAATGGAGTTAATACACACCTAAAATAGTGTGAAGCAAAACTCTGGTCAAATAGATTGGTAAAATAGTTGTGTGTGTGAGACCGCCAGTTAGACCACATGAAAAGTGGGTTCAAAGTTGCTACTACTAATGTTTTCAGATTTAGCATGGTTGTCTTTAAACTAAGATAAAATGAAAAATGAAAAATATTTTATTTTATGTGTGAAAGTTGTCTCAATAAAAAGATAAAATTGATACGAAGACGAATTTGGTTTATCCGAAAGAATCTAAATCAGAAGAGCTAATTAAAGATACCGAAGCACGAATGTAGAGTTCCCCACCGCAATTTATTTGGAATGATCGCCACAAGACTAGGTACCTGACATTTTACCAAGGCAATAGACTTTACGAATTGAGAAATGGTCATAACCATTTGATCGCAGGGATCCACGTTTATCACCACAACGTCGATGATTATGTATCTTTTTTAAAAAATATACATTTTTTGAAAAGATAAATTTCCTTTTAGAGGGTATTTGTTTAAGGGTTGATCAAAAGATATCAATAGACTATTAGATTAAAAAAATACAAACCTACATCTCATAAGCATAAATCTTTCTTATTTACTCATTTTTTGTCAAATTTATTTATGATTTCTAATGACCGATATCCGAAGTCACAATACCTATTATATTTCAAAATAATTTTCATAAAATATCTAAAATAATTTATTTTGAAAAACATATATAGACTATTCATACATTACTTAAGTTTTGTTTATTATTTTGATGATTTTTCGGACATGATATTTTTATAAAGTTTTACTAACTTCTGTTTCATAGTGTTTTCTAACCGAAACTATTACATTTTTGCTTGAATTTTTGGAGTGGGGTGAGGAAATGATTTTTTAAAATTAAATATTGCTTTCTATTCATTTACACGTTAAAAATTACCATTAATCCACCATATTTCGCGTTTGTATCAAAATAAGTTTTCATGTTTGTTTTTGTCTTTAGTTGATCCTCTAGGTTTTAAAAATTTACATTATTAGTCTCCCTCAACGTATAAATATTCAGTAGCGGACACGTAGCGGCCCAAACATCAATAATTTTTCTAAGTAATGAACCCTTCAAAGATCTAAAAATGTGGTTGTGGAATTAAAAATATAAAAAAACGACTATGTATTTCACAAATTAAAGTCTTAAATTTTTGGAACATCAATAATAAAAAAAAATGTTAATGTTTAGACCGCTACCTGTCAGCTTCGCGGTATTCACACATGAAAAACTTATAATATAAACTTCTAAAATACAGAAAACTATAAGTAAATAAAAATAAATATAAAAAAGTTAAATTGATACAAACACAATACCGAAAACTAATTATGATGCATGTAAATTTTGTTTTTTTCTTCTCGTGACTACACTTTTGAGCATGAAAATTTTGTCTTTTTCTTCTCGAGGCTACACTTTTGAGTACAAAAGTTGACTGAAAACGTGTTTTCCATATTAAATATATAAAAATACATGATTTACATGTGAAATACAAATATAAACTCCAAAACATAGTTGACTTGACTCAGCTAATTTTTAACGACATTACTAAAGTGGTCCCAAATTAATGATAAAAATAATGACATTAGAACTATACAATTTCATCATTTAATAATTTCTTTATTCTTCTAAAATAAAATAATCAAGCGTATAAACATTGAAGTACAACCCTCCATGACTTCTACTTTTCTTGACATTTTCTACTAGAATCACTATATATTATTGGCTTCCTTGTTTATTGGGATATGTTCTGATGACCAGTTCTGTATTTGCCTTCATGAAAAGTCTCTCCATGGCTAGGGTTCATCCTCAAGCACCTCTTGTTGTTCCATGTATGAGTTCGCAAACAGAAACTTTCACAATTTGGATGAAATCTATTGTTTGCCAAACAAATGGCTTGACGGTTTATGATTCGAGTGGCGCGATTGTTTACCGGGTCGAAAATTACGACGAAAAATGTAGCAATGAAGTTTATCTCATGAATTTAGAAGGAGATATCGTTTATACGATACGGAAAAAGGTACTATACTATATGAATCTACTCTAGAAACATATTTTGTGTCATGATCTAATCACATAGGTTAAATGACAACGAATTTACTCTATTACTTTTTTCAGAATTCGTTGGGATTTCGGTATTGGGATGGATATAGATCGAACGACGACGATACTTGTATCGCAAGGAATGATAAACCCTACTTTCAAGTCAAAAAATATTGTAGGATTTTAAACGCGGATTTAGATTGTCAAGTTACGGTTGGGAACGAGAAGTTTTGGGTTGTAAGACTGGCCGGAAAACTTGCATTCCGAGTAGTGAATATAAATGAAGAGATTATAGCAGAGGTGAGTTTAATTACCGTAATTATTTTTATATATAGGTATTGAACAGTAAATCGTCAATCGACTATCGGGTGGCTAATAGCTTTTTTACTTTTAAAATGTCCGTTCACCGTTTTTGATTATCCTATTTGTATAAAGTTAGTCCATCAAATCTTCTAATCTATGAGAGGCTGCTACCTGTCATCATAGTCCCCAGATTTTTGTATCATCTCTAGTCCTTTGAATTTAGGTCAAACTCAAAATATAGAATATTACGGATAACTAAACTCAAGGGACTAGCGGTGATACAAAAATCTGGAGACTATGGTGACAAGTGACCGCCTCTTATCTCTCATGGATCAGCAAATCTGGTAGACTAACTTTATCCAAACACGATAGTCCAGGACTGTCAACGGACATTTGAAAAGCAATAAACTATCTGCCCCAAACACGATAGGTACCGTTCAAAACCTCTATATCTATATATATATAATTCTTTTATTTTTTGCGTGTAATTAATTAATAGTTTTTATTTACAGGTAAAACAAAAGCAATCACCATTAGGAGTCAGCTTAGGAGAAGATGTTTTAGTTTTGGAAGTGAAACCTAATATTGATCATTCACTCATGGTGGCTATTGTTACTGTATATGGATTGATTAGAGGGAAACTTTAAATATTTTTATAAAAAAATTATTTATTGATTGATTTTTTTATTATTGAGAGTTTGTGATATATCGTGTACATTACATTTATAGTTTTTTTAGTGTAAATAAAAATATATTGGAGTGTTATGTAAAGAAATGCAAATACAAGCAATGATTGAATAAAGTTATGGAATTATTTGTATTTATATATTTATGGAGACTAAATCGTATGAATCTGATTATTATATATTTGTTGATGATTATTATGTAACCATATCAGCACACATATCTTAACAGATGTCAATTAGGGCATGGTGTGCATGGCACGATGATGGGCGCTAACTAATAAAAAATTAGAGGCTTTGATTAAATATAATTTCGTTGAATATTAGTCCTATAAGAAAGAGACCGGCTTATATGTTAACCTCATATAAATATATATTATAACTTTAGTGATAGTTACATGTTTAATTAAAAATAATTCCGTTGAATGAGTGATATATATAAATATAAAAGTCCTATTTTGTTTTGTTATTAAAAATTATACGGAAAGTTATGGAGGGATTCAAATATTGTGGACAATGATATAACCGGTGTTTTTAGTACGTTAGTGAATAACAAAGTGGTTGACAAATATATAAATATCGACAAGTCGGGGATAAATTGAAAAAAAATATAAAAAAACGCAAAAACTTGTTTGATGTCAGTTCAAAATTTCAAATCTTAACAATAACAATTTTTTTCAAATAAAGGAGAAGAAGAGAATCAACGCAAAATGAGAATCAACCAGTTTTGCATCCGAAACCTTCATCTCTTGGTCAAACCAGAAGAAGCGACAGAGAAACTGTGAGATTTATTTAAGAACTGTAGCGGGAAGAATGAATATAAAAGACCAATAAAACCACCCCTTGAAAAGCACGGATATAACAATTTGAATCCTACTAGCGTATAAGATATTTTTGGATGTCTAAAAGGTAATATGGGTAGGAAATGTATTCAGAAGTGGGCGATAGTCGTTATGGGAAAGACGACCAGTGAGAAGAGGGATGCTAAGGTATCTTACCGGGATGGATCCTATATTGAATCCAATGCTTTTTAATCAACTCAATTGTTAGAAATGGGTTAACTCTAGAGAAGAAGATGTGTCTATTCTGAAAGATAAATTTGAGGTCGGAGAGATCAAAGAACTTCTTAAGACCATCCTTAATGAGTCGTAGGAATGAATATCACCATTGTAGAAAATCATCAAATCACCGAAAATTTTAAGTTTTTGACACTTTTAATATGAGAATTCCCTTCTTTTGGAGAATGCCAAAGATATTTGACTAAAAATGATCAAGAGTGATTTGATTTATCCATTAATCAATCCATATTACAATGATTGGACTTTCTATTTATAGACATATTTATCCCTAAATTATATACATGTATATATTAACTACTCATGTCAATAATCTATTACAAATGATACATGAAATTCCTAAGTTACTTGCGTCTTCAATCAATTTTCACTTGGTGTCTTCAAGCTATTTGCATCTTTAATCAGTATTAAATGGACATCGAGAACGTTATAGTAATCTATTACATCTTCCCTACATGTATTCTAGTATCTCTAAGTTATTCGCGTCTTCAATCAGTTTTCACTTAAAATTAGTAAATTTATTTGTGTGTTCAATAAGTCTTCACTTTGGTTCAATAGTCATCATTTGATACTTTTTCCGATGTCACTAACGAAGTCTTTTTACGGAATATTTACTCAACATCTTTAATCTTCCAAATCGCTACATTATACTCTTGATGATGATAAGCTATATACTTTTAATGAGGATGATGTTGTTCCATCAACATATTCTCTTATCACCTTCCTATACAAAAAGGAATAAGAAAGATGATAAATGATCACCTTGTCTTAGACCCTTTCTACCTTTGAATTTGCCGTGAGGGTCACCGTTAATATTGACATCATATGATGGGGTGGTGATACATTGAATAATCAAATTGATCATTTGGACCAAGAAATTCATGGCTATAAAAATTTCAAGAATAAAATGGGATCGAACGTTGTTAAAAGCTTTCATCATATCAATTTTAAGAATCATCATTGGATCATTACAAGTAGTTTGATAACCTCTTAGGAGCTCTAGAGATGGTCCCATAAGAGCTCAAGACAAAAATTTTATGTTAACCTCATGTAAAGTATATATTTTATTCTTAATAGTAGATAAAAGTTCAATTTTGTTATCATTTTGTTAACATATGTTTGAACATATTTATTTATTTCATTTGGATGATTTTATGTATGAAATAAAACATTTAATTAAAATATTAAAATGTGTACAAGTCACACGACATATTGTCTAAAACATCAAAAGCAAGGCTAAAACTGCAAGAGCTGAATGCAAGATTTGAATACATGTCCCAAAAGAAAATAGCAAGAACGAATGTAATACGTAATATATCAAATAGCTGGTGACGAAAAAAATAAAAGAAAAAAAATGTAATACATAAAGTAACCCGCTTGAGACCAACAAACCTGCACAAATTTTCTCTTAGTTCACTCCCAAAAGGCCCCACATTAGTTGAGATATTTCGTTCACTTATATATTGTATATTATTTTCAGTCTAAGCAATGTGGGATAAAAGAACCAAATTTTCACTCCCAAAAGGCCTCATTTTAGTTGAGATGTTTCATTCCTTTATATTGTATATTATTTTCAGTCTAAACGATGTGGGATAAATGACCAATTTTACTCACTCTTAACATCAAATACAGCGAGAAATCATATACAAATAGAAGAGGACGAGGAATGCATGATAATGAGGATGCGACAATATCGACAAAGAACTAGTGGGCTTTAATGTTTTCTCGTGAACAAAACTTTAGGGCTTTAATATTTTCCGATCAGAGAGTGTTTTCTCGGCTTAGATACGTGGTGGCAGATGGTGTCTTGTGATGGGCTAGGATTACGTGCTCCAGAAAGATTAAAAAATGATGGGTCCAAAGGCTCATTGGTTAAGTCAAATTTGGTTACAAAACCGAATAATGTGCTTAGGATTAGGCATGAGCTTTGAATTCGGTAGATCAACAAATAGATCCAAATGTGAAACCACTCCAAAAGGATTGGTTGCATCGATATAAATCAAAGGATTCATATAACATATTTATATTAAGGATTTATAACAATAATAATTTATTTAATAATAACATCAATGTTTTAACACCACCAAAAGATACTATCTCTCAATACTCTCTCAAGATTCGGGTCAAAGGGGTCAAAATCCCTAGCGACCCCCAAACCCTAGTTCTCTATCAAGCCAGTCGCATGTTCTCGGAGGTCCTGAATCATCATCAATGGTTGGGGAAAAGGCTCTTGAATTCGATTCTCATAAACACCACCTAAAGACCACATCATCTATTGATAGAGAAAAGCCTCATTCAGTCATAAAACCAAATGAATCGAATATGGAGAAAGAAAGATCATCACGATACGATAGCTTCAAATTGTTTTCCAATATGAGCCTAAAAAACCCATTCATTAAGAGCTAGAAATTTACAAAAACCAAGAAGTTTTCTAAACCCCTGTGTTTGAAATATATTCCAAATCAAAATCAAGAAAGTCGCTAAAGCAGAAATAAAATCAAAGATGGGAAATCATTTGATGATGTTGCAAGACCAAAGAACAAAGCATTTCTTAACTCAAAGGTGATAAAATAATCAAAGAAAGGCAACAAGGTAGTCATTTTCTAGGAATGAGCAAAACAAATATTTTATATATCTCTCTTCATTCACGCTTGTAGCAAAATTTTCATTCAGTAACCATGACCTTAAACAATTTATTATATTTTTAGATAGTTTAAATTCTCTAGTCATTATAGTACCTCGAAATATGATTATAGACGTTATTTTATGGAATTAGAACTATTAGAAGATGTATCTAAAATTTGGAAAGGAAATGTTTGGTCTGTTGGCCAACATTTCTTAAAGATTCTCAAATGGTATCCGGGATTCAATCCAAAAACTGAATCCTCGATCACCCCTGTATAGGTTTCCTTCCCAAGTTTCTCATAATATATGTATAATCAAGATACGATTGTGCATATTGAAAAATCCATAGTAGATCATTGTCTACATGTGTTCCATCAAGAAACAAAGTTCGTTATAATTGTTGCAGGGTGTGGTTAAAGCTGGATGTCTCTCAACCACTCACTCAAAATATTTTGATTGGTTTTAGTGAGGAGGAGGTATATCGGCAAAAACATTCTTATGGTGAGATATATTTTTACTGCACGAACTGTAAACATTTAGGACACCAAATTATAAAGTGCAAAAGTTCTTTAATAAACAAAGAAAAGCTGTTGAAAACAACACTAATTTAAAAGTGGATAATAAAAGTTTAAATCCATCAGAAACATGGATCACAAAAACAATAATTGAAGCCCTCTATATATTAGAGATAGGTAATATTCTTCACTCATTAAATGAATATGAGAACCTTGATTCTAGCTTAGAATCTTTAATTCCTAATAATAATGAACCCTTAAAATTACCCTCTATAAAAAAAATGAAACTACATCTTTAAAAGACAACACAAAAAAAAGAACTAAAAACACAAAACAACAAACATATAAAAGTTTTTTAAATAAAAAAGTGATCCAACTAAAAGGACCATCTAGTCACTCAAACTCAACATTTTAATGACAATAAAAATACTTATTTAGATCCCATAGGGGGATAGGAAACAAGGGTACAATTCAAAGAATTAAGTCAATTATCAAAGTTTGAGGAATTGACTTCAGTGCTCTCCAAAAAGCAATGATCATTCTTGACAGAATTGATCTCATTACCAAAAGTAACAAAATTTGGGTATTCTGGAAAGATAATTTCTAGATTGGCATTTTTCTTGACCATGATCAACTTCTTCATTTGTCCATGAAACACCCTCTGATAAACAGAGAATTCATGGTTGAAAAGTTTTAGGAATGTCCAGGGGTGATTTTGTGATACGAGAATCTCTTAGTGTCAAAACTATCTAAAGTACTCTGTTTAGGAGCCTTTTTAGAGAGAGAAAGTGAGAGTTTAGGTTAAGTAGAGAGAGAAAGTAATATTATATTCATCTTGGGATCTGTGAAGCGTGTGTGGTCCTTTTATAGTACAATTACGGGTCCCACACGCTTTAATTCCCATTTATTGCATTTTTGGTCCCTACATCTTCTCTTCTTCTCATACTAGCTACTTCTTTAATAGTCTATACAATTTTCTCCTAACACAATTTCCTCTTTACATTTTTCTCCTATCATACTTCTTCTTTACAATTTTCTCCTATCATACTTCTTCTTTACAATTTTCTTCATGTCTTTTATTCTTCCTCATCAGTAGCCCCCGAATCCTAGTAAAAATAGTTTTACTGGGACTGTAAAGAAGTTTGCATTGCCTCCTCGAAAATTTCTTCGAAGAACTTTTCCTCAACCGCAAAATTTCCTCCTTGAAAATGCTTTAGACCAATACTTCAAATGCTACACATCTCTTCGAAAAAGCATCTCTTCGAAAAAACATCCCTTAGACTATAAACTTCTTTTATCTTATATTAACCAGTGTAGCCCCCCAATCCTTGCAATGTCTTAGTAAGGACAAGCCTATTGCTTGAAAACTTTGCCCATCGGAATTTTCTGTATGAGCATATCACAACCACCATAATACGATGATAAGACATTGCAATGATTGGCTGAAAAAAGGCATGACATCAGCAGTCATGCTTTCGTGTCAGCGTATCTTTAGAGAGATCATGCCTCTGCAACTTCTCCCACGCTTCTGTCAGCAATTCTTGACCTAGGGTACCCATAATGCCCCTAGGCAAACAATAGGAAATGTCCCCAGGCCCGATTTTCCCTAGAAGCCCATTTGGTTTCTATAAGTACTCACTTCCTTCATTAATAGCTCAAACTTTCCACCCAGAATTTCTAGAGAGAGAAAGTTGGCTTACAAACCTCATCGGATTCCAGAGTGGCTCCTTATTAGCAAAACGTTCGAAGAAAGAGTCGCTGCTGGTGAATACACTGAGCCTCAGCCTCCACCTGCTGTGACTACCTTCTACGGTTCGTGGCCCCCTCCTGCAAATTCGACGGCCATCATCCCCCTCGAAGTATCTCATCAGAACCAAATCACCAACCAGACCACCCTTGAAGAAATGGGGAAAGAAAAACACCACAAACACTCTTCGGGAAAAAGAAAGAGACACCACAAGGACAAACATTCGCAGGAGCGCAAACGTTCGAAAGAAGTGCCACCAACTACCCCTGAGGCTCCTCGAACTGTGGCAGTGGACCCTCCTCTTCCGAGGACCGGAGATCCTGTGTCAATCCTTCCAGCTACTCCGTCCATAACAGGAACTAGGACTCCCCGGTTTTCTCGATTCAAAATTTGTGCAACAAAGCCCTAGCTGCTAAAGGAAAAGCTATCGCCTCAGACAATCCTGAGTCGTCTATTCAAGACACTCAGGTTGCGGATCAGAACAATGTCATTGAAATTCCTGCTGAGTCGTCTAGTGAACATCCTACCGCCCTGAACAATCCTGATCCACACACTCAAGCCATTCAAGCCACAAGTCCAGACAAACACATCGAAGTCCCAACAGAGTCCTCTAGCCAAATGCGTACTCCTCCTCCAACAATATCTGAAGAGCAAGCGGACCGTATTGCCCCTAAGTCAAAAGGAGATGTAACACTTCCCTTAGAACTCGATGCCATCATGGGCAACAATATTCGAGGGATTGAGAACAAGCATGCTGTTGCTCTTTATAATATATCGTACAAGTATTTTTCTCCCTCATAGGAAATGTTACTTTGTACTCGTTGGTGCATCCCTTCGTACATCAACATCAGATTCCCCTCCGAAGGAGAGACTCCACTATCTGTTAGGGATCATGAGCTTGTTGTTTATACCGAAATCATGAATTGGGGACTAAGATTTCCTTTAGACCCCTTCTTCATCGAATATTTTACTAAGATTGATCTTTGCCCTTCTCGAGCTGGACCTAACATGTGGTTCACATTAATGGCGTGCATCATGGCCTCGAGAATTTCAGGCCAAGAGTTTTCCTTGGAGCAGTTCATCGGATTATTTGGGTTGGCTAGAAACCCATTCTTCCCATTCTACTCATTGACCTTTAACCGAAGGCAAAAAGTGCTAAAAGATTTGCTAGAGGCTGACAAGAAATGGAGATAACAATTTATCTTCTTCTCAGGACACTGGGAGACAGGCTCTGAAGCAACCCCTTCGAACCCTCACAAATTATCTCTTATGTGGACTAATAAATGTAAGTCTTCGAACGAATTTACTTATGATAGTCCTTCGAATAGTAGGAGTCTAACTTAATATTTTTGTAGCTATGACTGACATTTCCAAGCCATTTGTTGATCATGTAGAGAGTGCCACTATTATTTTTACCAAGCTCAGTGAATGGGCCAAAGAGAAATGGGAAAACAGATTTCGCTTGTGTTTTAGGGACAACAATATGGCTCTGAGCAGACTTTGGAGGTTAAATCCCCTTGATCGACTATCTTTGAAGGAGTTGATGACCCCTCCTTCCCAAGATGAAGTGCTAGAGCGAGTAACGAAGAAGGATATAGTGATATATCTTCCGAAGCGTTCTCGTGCACATAGTCATCGAGATGGATCCGATGAGGAACTTCCTACTAAGGAACAACAGCCACAGCTAGAAGTGTCCATCGTCCCGGACCCGACCTCCTCGGACAACAGAGTGACTCCCAATCCTGACTCTTCCCCAAAAAAGTCCATTCACCCTCGGAAGAAGAAAAACTTGAAGGCCAGAGGGAAAGAAAAGGCTACCTTAGAGCCTCTCCAAGAGATGTCCGAGGACGAAAAACTTCAAAACGAAGCCCCCGAACCGGCCCAGGAGATTAAAGATCAAAGGGCACTGGGTGAGTCTGGGAAAAAAGTGGAAGATAACTCTCCCAAACAGAACTCCCACTTAACACCTAGTACTTCTCGTACCCAAGCTTCACATCCAGCTCCCCTAGAGAAGCCCCCAGTACTTGCTCCACTGCCCATGCCTCGAAGTAAACCTCTTCAACACGTTGACCTTGGAATTCTCGAAGGGGAGTCATCGGATTTTGACGTTGTTGGCCTAGGCTCTCCCAGCAGCTCCTTAAAAATTCCCCATGACGACGAATTTTCACTAAGTCTGCGTAGCCTGCTGCACACCTCTGTCATTAGGGGAAAGAAAATGGCACACTTAGAGAATCGAAAATATCACTATAAGTTCAAAGCTTTCCTGTTGGCTGCACAACTTGAAGAAGCCAAAAAGCAATATGCTATTGTGGAGAGCCAAGCATATACACTATATGAGAAATTATCTGCATCAGAGAACTATGTCATCATGCTGGAGAGGTGCTGCCAGGAGGAGAGGGACCTCTATCAGAAAAATACGGAGGGCCAAGGGAAACTCATTACTGAGTATCAAAAGGCCGAAAAAATAGCGCAGAGGTTTCACTGACTGTTGCAATGACTATGAAATAGTTTACAAGGATATGGAAAACTTGGTGAAGCGCATCGAAGATTTTCCTCGGTAGGTGGAGGAAGAGAAGGAAAAGGTTGTGAATGCCTATGTGACCAAGTGCACCAACAACCTTGCTGATCGAGATGCAACAGTTCGAGCAGGTATAATAACTCAACTTCATGCAGACCACCCCGAATACGACCTTGGCAGTTTTTGGAAACTCGTGTCCCCAGATCTCTGTCCTCCTCATATTGTTGTCAGTGAGAGTGAGTCGTCAGATTCCGAGGAAAGTGACTCCCCAGGAAAATCTCAACAATAGGTAATCATGGTGGCATAGTTTTTTGTGTATAAGACCTTATAAGGAAATTTTTGTTTTCCATTGAATTTTATGCGAGGAGATATACTCCTCGGATTTTTGTGTATGCCCCAACCTGTAATATTTAACCCTGCCATTTTTTAGTGTGTGGCAATTTATATCGTTGTATCAATTTGAACTGTGGTGTACATCAAAAACTATCCTAAGAAAAAGAAATAGGCTAAGGCATGACATGAATAATAACATAAAAGTGTAAATAGTTCGAGGCACAACATATTGTGTCTCAAAGAATAATTCAAAGGGTAAAACCATTCAAGGCATCACTCAAAATTTTCGAAGGGACCAAAATTATAATTCGAAAGGTGAAACAACTTGAGGCACAAATCACAGTGACCCGAATAATAATTCGAGGCACAAATTATTGTAACCCAAATAATAGTTTAAGATAGAGAAAAGTTCGAGGCACAAGTCACTGTGACCCAAATCATAGGTTAAGGCAAAGAAAAATTCGAGGCACAAATCATTGTGACCCTAATCGTCGTTTAAGGGAAAGAAAAATTCGAGGCACAAATCATTGTGACCCAAATCATAGTTTGAGGTAAAGAAAAATTCGAGGCAAAAATCATTGTGACCCAAATCATAGTTTAAGGCAAAGAAAAATTTGAGGCACAAATCATTGTGACCCAAATCATAGTTTGAGGTAAAGAAATATTCGAGGCACAAATCATTGTGACCCAAATCATAGTTTGAGGTAAAGAAATATTCGAGGCACAAATCATTGTGACCCAAATCATAGTTTAAGGTAAAGACAAATTTGAGGCACAAATTATTGTGACCCGAAAATAGTTTAAGGCAAAAAGTACGTCATATTAAGCAGCTCATTGGACACCTCGTTAAAACCTTCATGTGCCTATCAAGATAGGAAAGAGTATGCCCTCGCTATGTTTGGAACTTTCATGTACAAAAAAGGACAACTGTTACGCCTTAACTAATTTCTCATTCAAGATACAACTTTAAGTGTTCAATGTTCCATGGGAGATAGAGATATCGCCCATCCTTGTCTTTTAACCGATACGTGCCCGGTTTTACTTTCTCGGTGACCTCATAAGGGCCATCCCAATTTGGTCCAAATTTACCCAGACTGTTGTCTTTAGTATGCAGGAAGACTTTACGTAGTACTTTGTCTCCCACCTTAAAGTCTCTATGCTTTACTTTAGACGCATACCGACTCCTCATAAGAGTTTGATAATGAAGGGACGTCAACTGTGCTCGTTGTCCTTTTTCTTCAACCAAATCTAACGCCAGTGCTCTGTTTTGATCATTCACGTCTGTTGTATACGTTGCCACACGATATGAAGGGAAAACAATCTCTGGAGAGACAATGGAATCCATGCCATATACTAAGGCAAATGGAGATACAGCAGTAGCCATTTGTGGAGTTGTCCTGTAAGCCCACAATACTTCTTGTAAATAATCAGGCCATTTTCCTGCCTTTCCTTCCAAGTTCTTTTTCAAACCATCGATAATTGTTCGATTGGCCACTTCCACTTGCCCATTAGCTTGGGGATGAAATGGAGCAGAAAAACATTATCGTATGCCCCTGGAGATGTAAAAACTTTTAAACTCCTTGTTATCAAACTGAGGCCCGTTATCCGTTGTGATTTGCAATGGTACACCAAAACGACAACAAATATTTGACACAACAAATTTGATCGCATCTTTGGCCTTTGTCCCTGCTAAAGGTTCCGCTTCTACCCACTTAGAGAAATTCTGCTACTATTATAGTTTGCCTACTACCGGATGCCATTGGTAAAGGCCCAACTAAATCAATGCCCCACCTGTCGAATGAGACTGCTTCTGAAATACTCTCCAATAATACCTCAGGCCTATGGATCACATTGTCATAACGCTGACACGTGTCACATCATTTTACCAAATCTGTTGCATCTGAAGCGATAGTCGGCCAATAATAACCAGCCAGAAACACCCGTCAAATTAATGCCTTATACCCACAATGGGCTGAACCTTCCCCATCGTGCCATTCAGACAGGATGAATTGCGACTCATCCTTGTTTAGACACCTTAGTAATGGTCGGCTCAAAGATTTATTATACAGCACGCCTCCCAGCATGATATACCCATGAGATTTGAACCTGATTTTCCTAGCCTCGTACTTTCCGATGGGTAAAGTATCATTTTCTAAGAAGTCAATAATGGCTGACCTCCAATCATCTTTGATCACATTTCTCTCCTCGTTAATATTCATTGCATGCTCCACATCAATCATGATCGAAGGATGTTCCTGAATCAAGACCCATGGGTATCCCTCCGTTCGCGAGGCTGAGGCCAAAGAGTCTGGGACAGCATTTGCCTCCCATCGAACATGTTCATACTTGACTTCCTCAAACTCAGACACCAAATCTTTTAATGCTTTAAAATATTGTATCAGCTTATCTTGTCTGGCCTCAGACTCTCCCAAAGCTTGGTTTATCACTAACTGTGAATTGCTGATCAATTTAACCTTTTTGGCCCCACATATCTGAGCTAAACGCAAACCCGCTATGCAACTTCATACTCCGCTTCATTGTTAGTTTCCTTAAAATCAAACCGAATAGCTTGGAACATAGCTAACCCTTCTGGAGAAATCAACTGGACACCCGCCCCACTTCCAGAATTGTTCGACCCCCCATCCGTTCGTACCAACCATTCTGTTTCATCAAAATGGTCAACGGCCTCTTTATCCTCTCTGTGTGAATGGAATTCGACAAAAAAATCAGCCAAAACTTGAGCTTTTATCGCCATTCGAGGCTCAAATGCTATGTCAAAATCTCCTAGTTCTACTGACCATTTAGTCATCCTCCCACAGATATCAGGCCTCTGTAACAAACCCTTTAGGGGAAAAGTTGTCAGAACAACTATAAGATGTGCCTGGAAGTAAGGTCTCATCTTTCGGGCAGCCGTTACCAAAGCCAACGCTACCTTCTCCAACTTAAGATATCGCTTCTCCGCATCCAACAAACTCTTACTGACAAAATAGATAGGTTTCAGAAGATATTCCTCTTCGCGAAGTAGAACAGCACTGACTGCACAATCTGACACTGCTACATAGATAATCAATCTTTCCCCCAACAATGGTTTAGACAGTATATCAGGGGATGTCAAATATTCCTGAATTTTGCGAAAAGCTGCTGAGCACTCATCAGTCCAATTAATTTGTTTGGAATTTCGTAATACCTTAAAGAAAGGTGCACATTTGTCCGAGGATCGAGAAATGAACCTATTCAATGCTGCCAATCTCCCTGTCAAGATTTGGACTTCATTGATATTTCAAGGTGGAGTCATGGTGATTAAAGCCTTTATTTGATCCGGGTCAGCCTCAATGCCTCTCTCACTGATCATATACCCAAGGAACTTACCCGATCGCACCCCAAAAACACACTTTTCCGGGTTCAGTTTCAAATTGACCTTACTCAAATTCTTGAAAGTCTCCTCCAGGTCAGCAAAATGATCTTTGTCCTGCAAACTCTTGACTAACATATCATCGATATATGCTTCAATATTCCGACCAATCTGTCCCTCAAAGGTTTTGTTGACAAAACGCTGATAAGTTGCCCCCGCATTTTTCAAGCCGAATGGCATAACCTTGTAGCAATATAATCCTCTCCCGGTAATAAACGAAGTGCTCAGCATCTTGTCCAACCATATTTGATTATACCCAGAATACACATCCATAAAGGACAATAATCGATTTCCTGAAGTCGAATCCACCAACTGATCAATACGTGGCACCGGAAACGGATCTTTGGGACAAGCTTTGTTTAAGTCTGTAAAGTCAACGCACATTCTCCACTTGCCATTCTTTTTCCTAACCAAGACCGGATTCGAGTCCCATACAGGATAATGCAACTCACGAATGTGGCCTATGCTTAACAACCTCTCCACTTCCAAAAGAATAGTTTTAGCCTTCTCCGAAAAACGGGTCTCCTCTTCTGGACAATAGGTCTAACATCAAGTCGTACCGCAATTTATGACATATGACATCCGATGGTACTCCCGTGACATCATGTGCACACTAAGCAAACATATTGTGTTTGTTAGATAAAAACGCAATTAACCTTTCTCTGAACTCAAAAGAAAGTTTTACTCCGATCTTCAGAGATTTGCCACTCTCAAATTCATGTGGCTCAGAATCTTCTTCCGGGACCAGAAATCCGGGCGTCTCCCTCGGATCATCACATGGGATGACTTCGGAGGAAGGCCCCTTTAATTGTTATGCTTTATCTGACACTTCTCCCCGAACTCCCTTCGAGGATAAAGCTATCTGGTAATATTCGCGGGCCATTTTCTGGCTACTTCTGATTATCCCGACATTGTTCCCTACCACATACTTTAGACACTGATGCACCGTCGAAATTACACCATGCATTCGGGACAACCAAGAACGACCCAGAATAGTGTTATACGAAGTTGGTGCATCGACGACAATAAACAATAATTTCACCTCTTTCTTGAATGGCTCACGGCCCAACTCGACCACACACTGAAATTCTCCAACTACCACTATTGTGGCGCCGGTAAAGCCCACTATGGTTCTGTCAGAACGTCGTATAACTGGTGGGTCAGAATTTCTCCTGTAAGTGCTCATAAACAAGATATTCGCTGAGCTTCCTATATCGATAAGTATCTTTTGAACTTGATCCCTAGAAATACCCGCAGTAATCACCACCGCATCCTCACGCGGGCCCGCAACATTTCGCATATCATCGTCATCAAAACAAATGATGAGGGAGGGTAATCGGTACATTTGTGCTGACACCCCCGCTTCAATCTGGGTAGTCAGGTTGACCATGTGCCTCTTCCGCGAGCTATTGGAATTTCTTGCAATGGTATCTCCTCCAAAGATTGCGAGTGAATCAAAGAAAGTACAAAGGCTGTTCACCCTCTCTCTCGGAATAACCTCTTCCACCATATTCACATTGTTCCTCCCCTCCTTGGGATCCAAATACTCTTGTTCAGCGTCAAAATCATCGACCTCTTCGGAAATTACCATGGCTGTATCAGTGTTCTTTGGAACAGTCTTCACAACAACATTTTTCCGAGAGTGTTTTTTTACAAACTCTAACAACCTTCCATTCTCGATCAAAGCTTGCACTTCTTTTTTCAAAGCTATGCAGTCCTTGGTATCGTGCCCGATATCCTCGTGATACTTACAATACTTGTTAACGCTTCTACTTTCCCTCAGAGTCTGTATAGGAAAAGGTTTCCTGAATGGTACTGTGGATCTCGCCTTATCAAATATAGCAGCTACATATTCCGTTAACTCCGCAAAATAGTCTGGTCGAACCCACTTATTCAACATTGGTCGGGTCCCTTAATTGTAATTTTGCTGGTTGCCATATTACTGTGGGTTTGTTTTCTGCCTCGGCGGATATTGACCTGTACTTTTGGCTTGAACATTGGTATGGGGCCCTTGGCTACTAGGCTCAGATCTCTGAAACTGATTCTGATCCAACTGATCACCGGATCCTTTCTCAGATGCCCGAGTCTCCTCCACCAGAATTCTGTTCTCAACCTGATCCAACAATGCTCTGAAGGTCATGGCCTGACTCTCCGCCACCGTATCGTTCAATAATCCGGGGTGTAGGCCCATCCTGAAAGCTGCAAGTGTCACTGAGTCTTTACAATACTCCATGTCTGTTTTCATTTTGATAAACCGATTGGTGTAATTCTTCAAGCTCTCCCCAAACTTTTGTCTACAATAGATTATCGTGTCTCCGTTAGCTCTGAACCTTTTGCTCCCCACAAATTGTTGTCTGAAGATATTCCAAAACATGTCGAAATTCTTTATCGAGCCCTGCAGAAGCCCATTATACCATTTGGAAGCTACCCCCTTGAAGGTCTGAGAAAACGCTCTACATAACAATTTATCATCCTCGTCGAAATTAATCATAAAGTTTTTGAATTGTTCGATGTGGTTATCAGGGTCTTGTGTCCCATCAAACTTTTCTAACTTCGAGATATCGAAATGCTTTGGGAGGTTTCCCACCAAAATGTCCGGGGTCAAAGGAGAAGCTCTCCAATTGTAACCCGTACGATAAACATTGGATCTTAAATTTTCATTGCTCGGAAAATACAATCCTTCCTCGGATGGTAGAGTATATTGATGCTGCCACTCCGAATTTCGCGGGCCTACGTCTTCTTTTCTAACAGGAAACTTCGCTTGGCCATAAGCCCGCTCATTAACGTGAGCACGGTAACTCTTCTCCCTCGGAGACTTCCTCTCCGAGCTTCTTCCCATTTGGTAATCAACGTGTCCTCGACCGTGTTTTTTCTTTCTATGATTTTTCCTAGGAGATGATTCTGACGAACTGTATCGAGAATAATCGCTCGAATCAGATGAATCCAAATGTCGCTTTTCTCTCATCCTTGACGATCGTCGTTCGTATCCCCTGTATCTATCGTCCCTGTTTTTAGGACGAAAATCGGTTTCGCGCTCTTCTTTTCCACTAATTGGCTCCCTCCTTATCTCGGAACGAAGATTTTCCTGTACGGTTTCCTTTTCTGCCTTCAATCTTTCGATCTCTAGCAACAGTTCATTCCTTCGAGCCAATAGGTATGAGTCATCAAAAGTGTCTCCGACTCGCTGGCCCCCATGCGCCTCGTACTCCATGTCATTCCGATAGTCATCGCCCACCAGATTCACCTCGCAATTGTTGACAAAATCGTCCCCTTGTTCTTCCATAGTTTTCCTCAGAATAGGAACTATTTCTAGGAAGCGATTGTCGTCAGAATGATCTTCAATTCCCACAGACTGCGCCACTGAAACGTTTTAGGAATGTCCAGGGGTGATTTTGTGATACAAGAATCTCTTAGTGTCAAAACTATTACTTTGTTTAGGAGCCTTTTTAAAGAGAGAGAAAGTGAGAGTTTAGGTTAAGTAGAAAGAGAAAATAATATTATATTCATCTTGGGATCTGTGAAGCGTGTGTGGTCCTTTTATAGTACAATTGCGGGTCCCACACGCTGTAATTCCCGTTTATTGTATTTTTGGTCCCTACATCTTCTCTTCTTCTCATTCCAGCTACTTCTTTAATAGTCTATACAATTTTCCCCTAACACAATTTCCTCTTTACATTTTTCTCCTATCATACTTCTTCTTTACAATTTTCTCCTATCATACTTCTTTTTTACAATTTTCTTCATGTCTTTTATTCTTCCTCATCAATGGTCACAATAATTTATGCAAAGTGCACTAGAAATCAATGGTATGGTCTTTTGGATAAGTTAAAAAAAAGCCCAATCACTAAACAAGAATTTCTAGTGATTCGTGATTTCAACCGAATTTTATAAGCTCATAAAAAGTTTCGTGTTTATCATTGCGTCAGAGTAGTATGTATGATTTCAATAAAACCATCAAGGAATGCCAACTTGAAGATACTGACTTTCATTGTTCAATTAACTTGGTCAAACAATTGGGTCTGGAAAATATTTGATATGGCTTTATTTAATACTTCTTGGCGTAAATATTTTCACATCACGATGGTGAAACATCAAGCCAGAACTTTCTCTGATCACTCAGCATTAGTGTATAACAATAAATAACAACTCAAATAAACCAAAATCTCGTTTCAAATTCCTAAACATACGGATAATGCACAATGATTTTTTAAAAACTGTAAAGGATAACTGGTCAGATAATATTCCTGGAAACCTTTACAAGTATTCTAGACAAAACTAAAAAACTTAAGCACAAACTAAAAAAATAGAACTTGGAATCATTTGGTATTTTTTTTATAGTTTCGAAAATGTTGAAGATTAAGTTAAATATTATGAGTCATGTTTTCAAAACACTAAAAACATAGAGGATAATATTAAGTTATCATAACCAAAAGCATAATATCTCAATCTTCTGGCCAAAGAATAGGCTTTATGGGAACATAAAGCTGCTACTTCTTGGGCCAGAAATGGATACACGGATACAACCTGTTTCCATAACTATGTTAATAAAAGAAGAGTCATAAACAAAATTCATGGAATCTGGAATGATGATTCCTGGATTGAGGATCAATCTACACTTGGTAATTTAGTTGTGAAGCATTTCAAATCTATCCTAAACATTGATCTAACTCAAAATTATTTTGAATAATTACAAAACTATATACCAAACTTTGTCACAGACCATGACAATCAATATTTAATATCTACTTCTACTGAAGATTAAATCTTCAAAGTTATTCACTCTTTAAACCCCAGTAGTGTGGCAAGTATTGATGTGTTTAACATTAAGTTTTACATAACATGCTGGAACATTATTAAAAAAGACCTTAATGAAGAAAAAATAGATGATTTTAATGTTAACTATGATCCCATTGAAGTATATGCTACTACCCTTTCTTTAGTACCTAAAAAGAGTCTTATATGACCTAGACTGACTTCAGGCTTATTAGCTTATGTAATATTTTAACTGAATAATATCTAAGTTAATTAATAACAGATTGTCCATAAAGAGATTATCGATGCAAGATTAATGCTAAGAAACAGAGTTCAAAGTAACGATTAGGCTACCGAAACGTATCTTAACAAGGTAGAGGTCCGAGGAAGAAGAGAAATAATACAGATAAATATACGTCATTGTCTGAGGCTAGAGATAGATTGGTAACCATTAGAAGAGGGGAACAAACATCACCTCACATCTAATTCCCTTCGGGTAGTCAAAGTTTCGGTTACCAGGTGAGTAATCAATTTGCGAACCCTTCTGAGAAAGGTCTCTATACAGTGGCAAACGAAGTCCCTCGGGAAGTCTATATTGATAAGGAAATACCATGTTCAACCGAACTGAGTAAATATGTGGAATATGACTCAACTAGGTGTTGGTATTTTCATCTCTTGGGCTAATGGGTTCTTAAATTTGACCCAAGCCCACAATCCGACCCGAAAGGCCCATGGTTCATTAATTAAGTATAAATACCCTAACTACTTTCATAAATGTGGGTGATCGGAATTTAGTATAAGCACACACCTTAATTATCTCTCTACATTTCACCATAAACATTAAATTCCCAAAACACTTTACAAGATTACCCTCGATCAGAAATAACCCACACTAAATTGGCGACCACAATGGGAGCACAATGGTGCCTGAATTTCATATTCAAAACCAGCAAACAAGGTAGTTCGGATGAGAATGCGCAAAATTTTCCACCTTCTGAGGTGGAAGTAGCAAAAGAAAACAATAAAAATATATTGTTGAGGAGCGCAATTAGTTGAAGGTTGAGATAGAGGCATTGAGAGCGTTAAAACAAGTAGAAAAAAGGGTTAAAGAAAAATCTAGTGCGTCGGTGCTTGACCATATTGACAATCCTTGAGAGAACGAACATTCTCTAAAGACTCATCTCAGCTCCAAGAAAACACATTGATCTAAACATGTGGAGAGATCCACTTCGGAATCCTCCAGCAGCTCATCTAATGATGTAGAGCTTGAACAGTCATTTTCTTCTAGTAATGACGAAGGACGGTCGAAAAAGAAAATAAGGCTTACTAAAAATCATTTAAGAGAAAGGGATAGGCATGGCAGGCTCAAGAAATACCATATGAAGATAAAGGGTTGATCAACATATTAACCGCTTGTTGATTGATCATTTTGCTTTTCAGTCCAAACCATGTATTTTTGCTACTCCAAATGAGGATATTGTGTTCAGCCGTAACAAGAATTGGAGGTAATCGCCTTTATCTGCAAAAATACTCTCCTGGCATCTTCCCAAGAGGTTTGACAACTCTAAGGTGGAAAAATACGACGGGAGCAAAGATTCAGACAACCATCTTGAGCAGTTTAAGAACTTTATGATGAATTTCGATGACGACGACAAGTTGTTGTGTAGGGCCTTCTCCCAAACCTTCGCAGAAAGTTCCCTTAAGTGGTATAATATTTTCCATCAAGGATCTATAATTGTTTTTGACATATTATACGTTGCTTTCCGGAGGCCGTTCTTTGCAAACAAAGAGCTTAAGAAAAATGGAGATACCATCATTCATTGCACCCAAGAGCCAAATGAGTCTTCTAAAGAGTACATCAGCCGGTTTGTGAATACTAAAAAATGGATTAGCAGACTGTTTGAACAAGTTGCGATTGCTTCAGTCATACAGGGTTTGAATCCGGGAAACTTAGCTGATTTAGTGACTCAGAAGAAGGCTATGACCTGGGGGGTTGTTGAATCAGGTTGGAAAACAGATATCAACACCTCAAGCTACTAATCAATCCGGTTATAGGTCAAAGGAGACTGGACAAGGATCTAACCAATCAAGGCAAAATTATTCCAACCATAACTAAAACCAACAGGTCAGAAACAAAGGAGACCATGGGTTCAACCTGAGTGGTTTGCTTAATTGGGAGAAAGCATGGCTACAATATATGACAAAACTAAAAATAAAGTACACTTTAGAAAACCAGCAGTGTTGCAGTCTCCCAGAGAAAACCGGAGTACCCATTTCTGCAAGTACCATAATGATATAGGGCATGATACCCATTATTGTATAGCTTTAAAACAAGAGGTCCAGAACCTCATTGAAAGGGGTAAGTCGGGGGCCTGTGTCAAAAAACAAGGGGGGAGCAGACCGAATAATATACAATCCCATGCCAATACTCCTCGAGCTAATCCTTCAAGTAATCCTGGAACATCTAGACAAGATGATGCTATGGTAATCACTAAAATATTTGATGTGGACTCTGAGTACCTTGATCCAGATCCGAGTCGGAATCAAGTGGGGGTAATAACAGATAAAATTACTATTTATGGGGGATACACTGTGACATCACCTTCTAGTTCTTCAAGGAAGAGGTATGTCAACAGTTTGACCACCCAGTTGGATGGAAGAATATCCATACACATGTACCAAACTCCAGCTCCTTTCATAGTTTTCGATGAGGATGACTTAAGAGACATTATAGGGCCTTATGAAGACGTTATGGTAATAGGGGAATCAATAGGGGGAAATGATGTACGTCGAATCCTGATTGACACATGCAGTTCGGAAAACACCTTGTTTTAAGCTCCTACAAACAGATAAGAAACCCTTCGGTTATACAAGTTCGAACGGAACCATTGTGGGCTTCACAAGGAGTTATGCAGATGTGATTGAAGAATTCCAAAAAATAAGTATTGCTGGGCAAATGACCTTTTAAAGAAAATAATGAGGGTATTGTTTGTTGTGGTGGATTGCCCAGCATCTTATAATGCAATATTTGGAAGATCTTGCTCTCCAGAATGCATGTCGTGGCCTCTACGGTCCATCAATGTTTAAAATACAATTTCCAAGGACAAATAGATGTTGTCCGGAGCAGTCAGAAGGTAGCCACGAAATGTTATGTAACGGCTCTTGCCTCTAGGTCTATAGAGGTAGTGAAAATTAACAAAGATTAGCAGCTATTGGAGCTTTCCACCGATGAGAATGAAATTGATGATCTTAGGGAGGCTTCGAGTGTCATAATACCTATAGAGGAGGTTGAAATTCATTCTCTAGCTGAGGGAAATAGTATAAAATTGATACCAAGTTGGCACCAAGTTTGAAACACGGGTTGTTGTCTTTTTTAATGAATAATCTACATGTATTTTCCTGGTGCAATAATGATGTTACCAGAGTACCAGCTGATATAATTTTTCATAAGTTGTCCATACGAGCTGATGTTAGACTGGTTGTATAATGAAGAAGGTATTTCAATAAAGAAAAACACATGTGATCATTCAAGAAGTTGATCGTCTGACCAAGATGGGCCACATAAAAGAGTCTCAGTACCCTTTATAGACCGCCAACCCTGTTTTGTTCAAAAAAAATAATGGCAAATGGCGCATGTGTATCGACTTCACTGATCTTAATAGGGCATGTCCCAAAGATCCTTATCCTGTTCCTCGGATAGATCAATTGGTGGATTCTACTTCTGGGAACAAACTTTTGTCTTTCATGGATGTATTTACGGGGTACAACCAAATACAAGTAGATCCGAAAAAAGATCAAACCACTTTTATTACAGACAGAGGTCTTCATTGTTATAAAGTGATGTCGTTCAGATTGAAATAAGTTGGGGCTACCTATCAAAAGTTAGTAAATAAATCCTTTGCTAGTCAGATTGGCAAAAATATGGAAGTTTATATAGATGACATGGTGGTAAAGAGCTTTGAAGAAGATGCGCACATATCTGACTGTCAAGAAATATTTTCCAACTTAGAGGCTGTGAACTTGAAGTTAAACCCTGAAAATGTGTTTTTGGGGTCCGATCTGGAAAATTCTTGGGTTATATAATAAATGAAAAAGGAATTCAACCTGATCCAGATCAACTCAATGCTCTATTAGCTATGGATCATCCTCGGAACACCAAAGAAGGTCAAAGATTGACCGGACGATTGGTTGCATTGAACAGGTTTATTTCAAGATCATCAGACAAATGTGCTCTATTTTTCCAGGTGTTAAGGAATGCTAAAGACTTTAATTGGTCTCCACAGTGTGATAAGGCATTTCTTGAAATCAAGAAACATTTGTCTTCACCCAAGACTCTCTTTAAACATATTCGGAGGGAAAAGCTCTATATATACTTAGCTATATCAGAATATGCAATAAGTGTTGTGCTAGTAAGAGAAGTGGATAATTACCCCCGTCCGGTTTATTATATTAGCAAAAGTCTGTTGGATGCTGAAAAAAGATATTTGAAGCTAGTAAAGTTGGCTTTGGCTTTGGCAATTGCGGCAAGAAAATGAGGCCATACTTCCAAGCTCATTCCATTGTCGTTCGAACATATTTTCCCCTAAATAATGTTCTTCATCAAAATGATGTATCAAGCAGAATGACCAAGCAGAATTCCATGTTGATAGGTCCCCCGGACAGATGCAAGAAAGCAGTTTATGAAAGAATTCGTAGTCTGAACCGATGGCGGATCTAGTACTATTGGATATGGGGCTGGAATTTGTTTAACTTCTCCCTATGGTGATACTATGTACCATGCTATATGTTTTGGTTTCAGAGCCTCTAACAATGAATCTGAGTACGAAGCAGCTATATCTGTTCTTAAGCTAGCCCTTATTTGTGGGGTCAAAAGAGTCCGATTAATGAGTGACTCCCAACTACTTATTCACCATGCTCAATGGCAATTTGAAGAAAAGAAAAAACTATTGACAAAATACTTGCTTATGTTGAGAGAAGTTGGTGCAAGCTTCAAGAGTATCCATTATGAACACATCCTTAGATTGGAGAATATTGTGGCAGGCTCTTTGGCAACCATAACTTATTATGAATCTTACCATTGGATTATGATGTTGGAGTGTCCATCAATACAAACAAGCCAAGAAAAAGGTAAAGAGAATGAAGAAAGTATGAGAATAGTTGTCATTCAACCCAATGACTAGAGGTATGATATTTTTCAGTTTATTTCTGATGGGATTTTGCCTCCAGATAAAGCCATGGCTAAGAAAATTAAATATAAGGCTCGTGTTTTAAGAGAACTTTTTTACAAGAAATCTTTCAGCACACCCCTCTTGCGTTCCTTAGGATTTAAAGAATCCCAAGTTGTATTATCTGAACTACTGGCCAACCATAATGGCAGATGCCAGCGATATGATAAAGAAGTGTGATCCTTGCTAAAGATATGGAAATGAAATTCATGTGCCAGCAGTTCCTATGGAGTCCATATCCGAACAGATACTTATAACAGTCTCATGGCATCTAATGGATGTCGAACGACTATAGTTGATATTGACTATTTCTCTAAGTGGATAGAGGAAGCTCCCCTAGCTGGAACCACTTCTAAGGCAATTATTAAATTCGTTTTACCTAACATATGTTTCATATTTGGGGTTCCCCGGAAGATCGCCACAGGTAATGGGCTACAATTTGATAATAAAGACATGGAAATGTTTTTCACCTCCAGAGGAATTCAACACTGTTACTCTTCTCCTTTTCACCCTTAAGCCAATGGGCAAGTTGAAGTTGCTAATCGGACAACCTTGTCCGAGCTGAAGAAAAATCTGAAGGGAGCTGCACGAAAGTGGCCAAGTTATCAACAAGAAGTACTGTGGGCTTACCGAACTACTTCTCGGGTTGCTACACAAGAATCTCTCTTTGCCCTCGTTTATGGGATGGATGCAATCACACCCATAGAAGCTAATTTACCATCTTACAGAATCCAAACATATTATGAACATGGAAATGATATGGCAGTTAGGAAAAAAGAATTAAAGCACATTTAAGAATAACACATTGTGAGGGTTTGATGAGGAGTCAATATGCCTTCAAAGTTAAAAGAAGATATTTTCAATCGGAGGACAAAGTCTTAGGAAACGTATTTTTGAACACCAACGAGAAACAGTTCGGCAAGCTAGCTCCGAATATGGAAGGTCCTTATATAGTATGTGAGAAAGTCAAACCAGGAACATACAGACTTCAAGACAAAGAGGGTAAAACACTAAAGCACCCATGGAACTTTGAAAATCTCAGGTTATACTTAGAATAAAACTTTTGTAAGCATTTACTTTTTGAATTTCAATGTAAATATTAGGGGGTCATACTCTTTCCTACCCTGGTGGTGCGAGGAGGTTTTAACGAGGTGTCTAACTTTTTCAATAATATCTTATGCTTTCTAAATGTTAACCATAATGTAAGGTGGTCGGACATTAAATACTCATTAAACACCCCGACTCTCAAACATCTTTGAGTTGATCGGATATGTTAAATACTTGATCATATTCATTAAACATTTGTAATTGGAATCATTTAATAATTATTAAGAACTTATTTAACAGATCTCAAATATTGAAGGCTATTTAAACATTGGCTACGAAGAGTTAAACAAGATTCGCACAAAGCAAAATATGATATTAAAGCCTGATCAGAATAGACCCGATCCATGGTTCACAAAATGCCTTGACCCTTAAAGAACTTTGGTTCATAAGATAGAAATACAAGGACATTAGTTTTAAAAACACAAAATAACAACAAAACCTTAAGGATTTTCCCTTCGGTATCTTCATTTCCTTTATCAGTCTTAGGACTTTTGACTTCAGCACTCGAACTCTCACCAGTTCTTTCATTATCTTCGGAGTCTTCTACACTTGTGTAGCCATGTTTGTCACCATCTGCCATTGTATGAAAAGGAAGGTCTTCGTATTCCAAAAATTTCCACAAAGGACGAAAGGTCCTCTTCGGAAAGGTCTCGTAAAAAAACAAGACCATGTTGGACTTAATCTTATCATCTCCAAAGAGTCTACCACATCAGAAGTATACTTCTCTATTCTCCCATGTCTTCTTATTAAGAAGCTTCTCCAAGTTGAATTTGTCTTCGGATAAAGTCTTGACAGTACTATCTTTAGCTTCTAGTTTGTCCTTCCAATTTTTGATCTCGTTGGAGGAAGAAGTTTCCAGTCCGAAATACTTGGTCTGAAGATCTTTCTGTGCATCTTCTGACTTGTGCAGTTTTACAGCTAAATCCTCTTGATCCTTCTTTAAGGATTCTATGATTTGCTGAGCGGTAGAGAGACTATTCGTCAAGGCCTAGTTTTCTGTAGTCAGGCAAGTTATTGTAGTTGTTTGTTCCCTCACCTTCCTTTCCTCGTCAACTACCGGATATATGTAACCTAAGAGGGTACGAATTAGAGTGTCTTGTTCGCTTGATATCACATATGTGTCAGCATTATGAGTTACAGTGTTGGCCGAAATTGCAGGACGAAAAGGCCCCGCAAAATCATCGTTGTCCAGATCACTAAAATACATATTAATGTTATGAAACAAATCTAGATTGACATCGCCTACAGGAGGTGCCTGTACGGAGTGAGGGGAAGGTGGAATTTCTTCTTGAAAAGTAGGATCAGCAGGAATAGGAGGAGGAAGTTCAAAAGGACGCAGAACTATCTCTGATCCCAGAGTAACTTTGTTTTTATTTGCAGCTTTATCATCACTGCTTGCCTTGCGCCTCTTATCCTTCCTTGTGATTTGAGGTGGATGATCTAATCCACCAGCCTCTTTGACTGTAACTTCAACTTCCTCCAACAAAGCAGCGCCGATTCCTCTTTGATTTTTTGATCTGACCCCTTCGGTGACTTGCTGAGATGGGTCTACTGTGGTTTTCTTCTTCTTCTTCTTCTTCTTCTTCTTGTTCTTAATCTTGTCCAGGTGGCTAGGGGCTTTGACCCTGGAAGATAAGTAAAGTTTGGCATTTTTTGCCTTGGTTCTTTTCAAGATGACATATGTAGGAGGATGAGTGGTCAGTTGGTCCCATGTGAGGTCTTTATTCCCTAAAGTGTTCCACAAATGAGACCTTACGAAGTTCCCTAAAGTAAAGAAACTATGGAAACCATTCCTCCATATCTCTGATGCCCATGCATTTAGTTTAGCATGGGTGCTTTGGCCTGCCTCTAAATATTATGAAAACTTCTTCGAAAAACTAAAAGGAAACACAAGTCAGTTCGGAATAACAACACAATATTTAAAAACTAAGAAAAACATAAATAAAGGTTACTTATACTCTTCCAACGACTAGTCAGTTGACTTTAATTAGTGTGAGCTTTTATCTTTTTCCCGTTCTCCCATGCTCCACTGATAAATAGGAATTGGGTCCTCCATGGTTTTTCGGACTCCAGCAAGTCATTTACCATCTTATAATCGTTCCCATATTGCAGTGGTAAAAGGGAACGTGGTGGTTCTTGCATAGACTCGCCACAACAGCGAATTGCTCCATGGGTAGTGGGATTTTTGACAACCTTGATACCATTATACCAGCCAGCAAAGTGTGCCATGCGTTCAGACTCAGCTTTCTTGGACATAATTTTATCAGGTGAAAGTACTTGACTATCTCTGGATCCAAAGGGAATCGGAGTCCCCAATTTAGCACTTTAGTGTATACTACAAGTTCATGAGACTTGTACTCCATAGGCGTCTCCTGATTAACTGGGATTATCATCTTAACAGAATCGGGGAAGCCCCACTTTGTTCGGATACAACCCAACTCAGCAGTATGGGTGTACACATAAGTAATATTCTGGAGGGCTATCAGGTACTTCACACTGATTTGCTGAAAATTTGGCCCTACTTTCCCTTCCAAGCACTCCGAAAGTGATTCAGTATTGGGCAGACCCACTTTAACTTTGTCTTTCCGATCTATTATAGTGTCGTCTGTCTGTCCGGATGTCTCAAAGGGACAGTCTTCTATACTATCCTTCATGGTCTCCTCCATTACTCTTGACCGTTGTTCAGATGGTTTAGTATCTGATGAGGGCTTTATCGTCTCCATTTTAGTTTTGGATTGATGATTTATTCGGTGAGGGGTGGTTTTCTCAATGGACTTCTCAACATCCGAACCCATTGCTAATTAATGCGAAGGTTTTCTAACACTAGAAACTACCTTTTCTTTAGGTAGGGGGTTTTAGGACTCTTGAACAGAAGACCCAAACTAAAGAGAAGACATGGTTGGGACAAAAGGTAATTTTCTAACCTTTGATGTCTTCGATAATGATGAGCCTTGGTCGGTGTTTATTTTTTGTCGATCGATTTCTTCGCTTAGAGAGGCATGGAGACTAGCTGCAATTCTTGCGTCTCGTGCAACTTTTCTTGCTTTCTCCAAATCAGATGAATTCAATCAACCTTCTTTTACCAATGCGTTTATGGCAGTGAACATAAATATACCCAGACACAGTTTAAGAAGATTACCAAACTTTCTCTCTCTATAAGTATTTGTGTTCTTAGAGAGAATAGAACAGTAAAATCGATTTATATAACAATGAAAATGTGCGAGTTTACCTAGGAGAAGACAAACGAATCAAAAGTGATGATTAGGGGCTATGAAGTATGGGGTTACACTCTAAGTAGCATTTTAGCCAAGTAGGTACAAGAATCTAGGAGAAAAAGCAGATGAGAGGTCAAACTAAAACTTGACACGTGTCCTACGTTAAAAATGGCTCTTGAAATTCTTAACGGTAAAGTTAGTCTCTTCAAAATCCGATTGGGCTAACTCTTGGAATTCTTAACGGTAAATGTTAATCTCTTCAATTCGGATACAAAAGACAGATCGGAGGGTCACGTTGAAAACGCGTTGAGTTTTCCTTTTAATTAGCTCTTCCAAAGAATCTTTGCAAGACCTAAAGGGGCTACTGATAAGGTCGGATAATTTTGACACTAGATATATCATACCTTTACACCTATCCGAAGGGAAGTTCCGACAAACCAATACCATGTCCAACCGAACTGAGTAAATTAGTGGAATATAACTAAACTAGATGTTGATCTTTTCATCTCTTGGGCTAATGGGTTCTTAAACTTAACTCAAGCTCACAATCCGACCTGAAAGGCCCATGGGTCATTAATTAAGTATAAATACCTCAACTACTTTCATTAATGAGGGTGATCATAATTTAATACAAGCATACACCTTAATTATCTTTTGACATTTCACCTTAAATATTAAATTCCCAAAACACTTTACAAGATTACCTTCAATCATAAATAACCCACACTATATATAAATCAAGAAAAATGTGGAGATTGCCCCATTTGTTTGCCGAACTCTTATCAGGACGCATGCTGAAGTGTTTTGATATCTCCAGATTGGAGAAATTCAATAAAACCCCGAACCCGGATAACCATATTGAACTATTAAAAAAATTCATGATAAACTTTGATGATGGTGACAAGCTAATATGTCGGGATTTTTCTCAAACGTTCAAAGATAGAGGCTTGAAAACGATACAATTATTTACCATAAGGTTGCATAAAAACTTCAGTATGTTTTGGAACCTATTTAGACACTATTTTATGGAAAATAAAAAATTTCGAAAAAATAGAGACACAATCATTAATTGTCAATAAAACGCTTGAGAGAGCGTGAGTGAGTATACCATACATTTTATTCAAACGAAAACCAATCTAGAAGGTTGTGAGGAGTTGGTTTCTTGTGCAGCGTATAAGATGGGACTTCTATCTGAAATTTCAAGGGATAATGTTGCTAAGAAACAAGCTTTGACGTTTGGAACTTTGATAATGCAAGTAGAAAAATTGATACTCGTGGAAGAAACTCAAGCATCAGATTTTTCTTCTATGTACCAACAAGGGCAAATTTCACAATCTCTAATAGTGATCTACCAACAACTTTCCATCCAAGTTTCTCAGCCACAAGGGATTCAAAAATTTTACCCTTCGTTCACATTCTAACCTAGAGTTTCAAATCATATGCGGTCAAGACCCATGACAAATCCACAACTTGTAAATGTCCAATAGGTGGCTAGACTGATGTCGAATAAGTGAGTTCGACCCACCCATTTTGCTTAATTGCTTGAGTGCATGGCTACAAAGTTTTACAAAGCAAAAAATTATATACATTATCAAAAAAAATTCTGATCCAAGCCCCGAAGGAGGGTACAAGCAATAAATATTCTAAGTATCATAACGATATAAAACATGAGACGAAAGACTGCATAGTATTGAAAAGAATAAACCAAACACTGACTGAGAAATGAAAGTTGACTATGTCTGCTATAAATAATATGTAACAAAATTTGACAGGGAATGAGGTGGAGGTAGCCCCAAAGCAAGAAAATAATTTGATGATTTGGGAACAAGTTGATTCATTTGATATGTTTTCGGAGTAACTAGACATTTAACCTGACCGAGCAGTGGTTCTGATGGTAGAAGAACTTGAAGCTAAAAGGAAAGGTAGTGATATTTGCAAATTTATTGAATATCTAACTATTTTGTGTGAGGGATATTATTTTAGGGATTATCATTTTTCCCGAAAAAGGTACATCGTAACTCTGGCTACGCAGTTAGAAGTAATCGCGTCACCTCATTTGTGCATAACCCCATCCCTGTTGGTATTATTTGAAGATGATGATATGATGGATGTGGTAGGGCCACATAAGGATGCAATGGTGATTGTGGATACGATTGCGGGAGATGAAACCCGGCAGGTTCTGGTTAACACAAGTAGCTTTACCAACATCTTATTCATGAAAACATATGAACATATGGAAAATCCTTTGAATATCCTGCGGTCTGACCAAACTATCGTTAGCTTTACAGAAGTAATTGTTGAGGTTGTTAGGGAGTTTGAAATGGTGGTAGAGCTAGGTTGCAAGAAATTTAAGGAAGAAATCACAATGTTATTTATTGTGGTTGATGTGCCAACATCATACAATATAATTTTTGATATATCATGGTTATCAGGAATGCATGTTGTGGCTTCGATGATTCATGAATGTCTGAAGTATGTTGTAGCAAGCAATGTAAGAACCATCTGAAGCCGCTAAAAATAGCTAGAGTATGTTACAGAACAATTTTTCCCCCAAGGCGGATCAAGGGAGCTGATTTAAAGAAGGATTAACAGTTAATAGAGTCAGCCTCAGGTTCTGATCCCGTCAATAATCCAAGGGAGACTCCTGGATTTTTGGTCCCCGATGAAAATTTTAAGAGCTATGTTTTTCCCGGTGTCCAAAGGTTGAAGATCGGTACTTTGACTTCAAAGGTAAGAGACAAACTAATCCATTTGTTCTCAAAAAATTTACATATGTTTTCATGGTGCGTCAATAACGTTACGGGGGTACTCGAGGAGATTGTTTGCCACAGGTTGGCCATCCGGTGCAACATGCGCCCAATTATACAAAATATGAGGTATTTCCCTTATAAAAACTCTGATTCTATAATGGTCGATGTGGACCGGTTATCGAAAGTAGGCTACATACCAAAATCATAGTACCATTTGTGGAGGACCAAGCCAGTCCTTGTAAAAAAGATGAACATGAAATGGAGAATATGTGTGGACTTTACTTATCTGAACAGATCTTGTTCAAAGGACCATTTTCTGATTCGAAAGATAAATTAAGTGGTATATTCGACTTCTAGGAACATGTTATTGACATTTATGGATGCCTACACAAGCTACAACCATATCAAAATGGATATGAGGGACCAAGAAAGCATGTCTTTTATAACAGAAAAGGGTCTGCATTGCTACATAGTAATGTCGTCTGGGTTATAAAATGGTGGGGCCACTTACCAGCGGTTGGTGAACAAAGTTTTTGAGGGCTAGATCAGACGCAATATCGAGGGATATATTGACGATATGCTGGTAAAGAGTGCAAGAGATACAAACCATTTTCCTATCTTGGAAGAAACCTTTAGTAACTTTAAACCTATAAACTTAAAATTAAATATGGAGAAGTGCATGTTCGGGGTCCGATTTAGCAAGTTCTATGGTTACAAAACAATGAGAATAGGATAAAATCCAATATGTTACAATTAATGCTTGGAATATTATGGATTTACTTTGATCCATTAATGAGGTATAAATATTGATTGGAAGTGGAAGGGTGCTCTCTCTAAATAGATTCATATGCAGGTCTTCAGACAAGTGCTCCCATTTCTTTTGGATTTTAAGACAATACAATTATTTTAACTAGACCCTGGAATGTAATGAAGCTTTTATCTGAATGAAAAAAATATTTCTCTTCATAGTAGTGTCAGATAATGTCGTAAGCGCAGTGTTAGTACGAGAGGTTGATAATTATCCTCGATCCATGTACTATGTCAGCAAAAGCCTCTTAGATGCTGAAAAAGGTATTTGAAGTTGGAAAAATCACGCTTGCTCTGGTGACCACAACTTAAAAGATGAGGCTTTACTTCCAAGCATATTCAATCATAGTTCGTACCTTTTTCTGTTTGAAGAGTGTATTGCAAAGACCCGATATGTCTTGGAGGATGACCAAATGGTCTATGGAGTTAGGGAATTTTAATATAGATTTTGATGCCCAAACAACAATAAAGGCTCAAGCTATGTCGGATGTTTTGGTTGATTTTGCGAGCTTCCTTCTCAAAAAAAGGGTGACGGACAAGTAAACTCCCGTGATTCGACTCTTTGTTCCCGTGCTTTGATTGGACAAATCCAGGTATTTTATACCGATATGAACCAATCATAAGCATCCCAATTACATCTTTTTTTAGCTTCTACCCAAGGGGGATCCTAAAGAGAAAGTTTAATTTGTGGTCACCAGACATGAAAAATGATCAAAAAGAGGCAAAACTTGAATGAACTATTCAGACCGATAAAGGGTCGAGAACCTCGGGTTGTAGGACGGGGGTTCTGTTGATCGTCCAAACTGAATAATTAATGTATCAGGTTATCCGCTTCCGTTTTAACTCGTTAAACAACAAGGCAGAATATGAGGCCTCTTTGGCAGGGTTGAGACTTTAACAAATGGACGATGCCAAAAGAGTTTTTTTGGTGAGGGACTCACAAATCCAATGAATAACGCTTCGGGAAAATCCGATGGCAGAAAATATCATTTGGTAAAATACTTGAAAGAATTAAAAGTGCTAGCAACGGTGTTTGAAAGAGTTAGATACGAACGTTTATATTGGGTCGGAAATTTTGTGGCTGACTCCTTAGCAACTACGGCATATTCTGAAGGTTACCCATTGGTACTCACCATTTATGATGACTTAATTGAAAATATTTCCACCATTTATGATAAAAAAAAAGAAGTTTGTATAATTTTGAAGACCACCGCATATTCAAACTCTTAGAGAAAAGTAGAACGCTAGGTTCTACAAGTGTCATAATGATGTGGGAATAACACCACGAATTGTATTGCTTTAAATCAAGAAATCCAAACTCTAATTGAGAATGGAAAACTAACCACTTTTGTCAAATCCCAAATGGTAAATAGATCAACACCAAACGCGAATGAGACTCAAGAAGGAAAATCTAGTGTTTAAAGAGAAGTTATAAAAATAATACCTAAACATGAAAATATGATGGTAATTACCAAACAGTATAACAAGTTTGAAGAAGATTCGAAGTATTTGGATCCTGATCCGAATTATGGTCGGATAAATCTTATACGTGAAAAAAGACGTAGGGTCTCTGAATTATATCATTTTTTTGAATCATTGACCATTTTAGAAGGGGGATACTGTGACAGATCCTTCAAGTTTCTCTCACCAAAGACATGTAGTCAGGTTGACTAAACAGTTAGAAGGAAAAATGTATACTCATCTGTATCAGAACCCACCCCGATGATCGTATTCGAATATGATGATTTGAGATTTATTGCAATGCCATATAAGAATGTTGTAGTTAGGGGTGCAATTGAGGGAATATAAATATGAAGGATTTTGATTGACACTGACAACTCAGCTAATGTTTTATTTTTGTCAACTTACAAGCTGATGAAAACCCGCCCGTCATTCTCCGATCAAATAGAACTATAGTGGGACTTACAGGGAGGTTTTTATATGTGGTTGGGGAATTTTTAGTTGAAATTGTCCTCGGAAAAGGACTGTTTAAAAACGTTGTGAGAGTCAGTTTGTAGTCATTGATGGTCCAACTCCTCATAATGTTATCTTTCGTAGATCCTGGTTGTGAATAATGCATGATGTTGCTTCAACAATCGACTAGTGTTTAAAATATGTGGTTAGAGGCCAGGTAGAGGTAGTTTGAAGTAGCCAAAAGGTGGCTAGGGAATGCTATGTTACTACCATTTCCCGAAGACATTGGAGAATGTGGTAGCTAGAAAGGAATAAAAATTAGTAGAGTCCTCTTCGGATTCAAGAAAAATTTGATGATCCAAGAAATATTCGTAGTGCAATTATTCCAGTTTAAGAGGTTGAATTACAAATTTTTCCGGAAGGGAAATGTGTTAGTATTAAAGCTAAGTTTCAATCAGAGATAAAGAAAAGTTTGTTGTTATTCTTTCCCAAGAACTTACATGTATTTACTTGGTGTAATGAGGATGTAACGAGTGTACCAGTGAGCAGCATTTTTCATAAACTAGATATACAATACGATGCAGACCATGTTATAGAGAGATGAAGAGATTCCGGTAGAAAAATCTGAAGCTATTGTTAAAGAGGTAGACTGATTGACAAAAATCAGGCATATTCGGGAATCTCAGTATTCGTTATGGATTTTTAATCTAGTACTTGTGAAACAAAAATAATGGAAAATATATAGTGATTCTACAGACCTAAACAGGGTTTGTCTGAAGGATCCTTTCCATGTCCGTCAAATTGACCAGTTAATAGATTATACTTTTGGAAATAAGTTGTTATCTTTCATGAATGCGTTTGGTGGGTATAAATAGAAACAGGTGGATTCAAAGGATCAAGATTAGACTACATTCATCTCATATATGGGGCTATATTGTTATAAGGTTATGTCATTCGGTTTAAAGAATATTGGACTACTTACGAGCCTCTAGTGAATAAAGCCTTTGCCAACCAGATTGATAGAAATCTCGAGGTTTATATCGATGATATGCTGGTAAAAGGTTTGAGGGATGAGAATCTCTTGCTTGATCTCATATAAAATTTCTCCAACTTAGAAGCTATCAATTTGAAGTTACATCTAGAGAAGTGCACATTTTGAGTACGATCCGAGAAATTCTTGGGGTATGTTAAAGTGATAAAGGTATTCAACCCGACCTAACACAACTAAATTCATTTCTTGCTATGGACCCTTCCAGATCCACCAAAGAGGTCCAAATATTGACTGGAAGGGTGGATGCATTGAATACATTAATATCAAGATCATTGGAAAAGTGTACACCATTCTTTAAAGTTTTAATGAATGGAAAGGAATTTAATTGGTCTCCAAATTGTGTTGAGGCTTCTCTTAAGATCAAAAAGCGTTTATCTTCACCCAAAACTTTATCCAAGCCGGTGATGAGAGAAAGGTTCTACGTTTACTTAACAGTCTACGACTATGTAGTAAGTGTAGTTTTGGTTCGGGAAGTTGATAATTACCCTCGCACGGTTTATTATGTTTGAAATA
The DNA here is from genome assembly GCA_036936605.1 of Limnanthes douglasii subsp. nivea. Lineage (NCBI taxonomy): Eukaryota > Viridiplantae > Streptophyta > Magnoliopsida > Brassicales > Limnanthaceae > Limnanthes > Limnanthes douglasii. The sequence goes on from JAUPFV010000001.1 coordinate 2,715,440, forward strand.
TTTTGGTAAATGTTGAAAAAATGTATATGAAGTTGGAAAAGTTAGCATTAGCTCTTGTGATTTGATTTATACTCATGTTTATTTAATATAAACTATAATATTAATAGCATCGATAATAATGAGACCCTATTTTCAACCACATTGAATTAATGTTTGAACTTCTTTTCCACTAAAACATATGTTACAAAAACAAAATGTGTGAGTCAGATGACTAAGTGGTCTGTGGAGTTGGAAAATTATGAAATTGATTTCATACCTCAAACTACAATCAAAACACAAGTCGTAGTAAATGTTCTGGTTGAATTCCATTTAGAGTGACCACATGTGGAATTCTTATTGAAAAACCTATTAAAGAATGGGTAGTTCGAACAAATGAAGGATCTAGTATGTTGCGTTATGGGCCGGAATTTATTTATTATCTTCCTTCAGAGATTCGATATACCAGAAAATAAGTTTTGGTTTCAAGGTATCAAATAATGAAGCTGAGTATGAGGCAACAATAATTGGGCTAAGACTTGCTCGAATATGTGGTTCCAAAAGAGTTTGATTGATAAGTGACTTGCAGTTACTCGTACGTCAAGATCAGGGTTAATCCAAAGCGCAAAAATAAAAGTTGGTTAAATATGTGCAAGTATTGAGGGAAACATCGGCCTTCGTCAAGGTTTTGAAATCTGCTAAGGATTGAAAATGTGATGTTGAGTCTTTAGCTATTATTACATACTTTAAAGTGTGTCCATGGATTTTGATACAAGAGTTCCATTTGATAGTAACATGCCTTGGAGTACGGACAAATCCAGACGAAAATTTCCAAACATCTACAATAACAAACCATGATTAAAGGCATGGGATCAAAGAGTTTATTACTAAGGGAAGTTAGTCGGTCGTTAATAGCTAAGAAGTTGAAGTTTACAACATATATCTTTTTAGTCTTAAGGGATGCCCTCTATAAGAAATCCTTTAGCAGGCCTCTTTTGTGATGCCTTAGGTATCATGAGTGCCATATAATTTTGTCTGAATTACATGACGGGAAGGGCTTTATCCCCTGTGACTATACAAATTTAACCAAAAAAGTTTTGTTAGCGAGATATTATTTACCTTCCATCATGGTAGATGCTAAACAATTAGTTAAATGATGTGATATATGCCAAAGGTTTAGAAATGTAATTCATGTGTTGGTAGTCCCAATGAAATCAATTTTCAAGGCGATATTATTTGATAGATGAGGTCATGATCTAGTGGGACCCCTACCAATGACATCCGGAGGTTGTCGAACTACCATATTAGTAGTGGATTAGTTTTCTAAGTGGGTGGAAGCTGCACTCCTCTCCATAACTACTTTAAAAGTAGTGATCAGGTTTATCGTCTCCAATATATATTGTATATTTGGGATCTCTAGAAGCATTACGTCAGATAATAGCACCCAGTTTGAGAATAAAGATAAATTTGTAAAAGCTAGACATAATTGATAGTGGAACCTATAGTTTACCTTGTGCAAAACCATAATTTTAAAAACTCAGCATAATTAATTTATAAAAACTAGGTTTAACTCATTTGCAAAAAAAATCATAAAGAACTTGCAAAATCTTCACTTGATCGAGCTTAAAAACATGTTTTATGTGTCTAAGATTGCAAGTTGAACTTGTTAAGAATATATTAAATTGAATTTGTTTGTAACTAAAGTTAATTGTGCTTAAGTGATTGGTGAAACAAAGTTTAGTTGACTTGTCAAAATTAACCATGTAATAGACTCGTAATTCCCCAATGTTCTTTTTGTTTAATTAAATCTCGTGTCTACGTAGACCATAATCATTATCGGCTAATAAATCCTAATAAATTAAATTTTGGGTAATAGAAATTCCTTGATAACACATATTAACCCAACTAATATTAGATTATGTAATTTACTAATTATCTACTAGTTTGGTTTATTTTGGACTGTGATTAGTTTGGTAAAGTGTTTTGGTAAGTTTCAAGTATTTTGTGTTTAGTGTGAGGGGTAGTGAGATAATTAAGCAGTCTTTTTGTATTAAATGTTGATCACCCTCGTTAATGAGAGTGATTGAGGTATTTATACTCTTAATTAATAACTCATGGGCTTACTGGGTCAAGTTGTGAAACCGGGACAAGTTTAAAGATCCATTAGTCTTTTAAGTTGATTAGGAAATAACTTAGTCAAAAGGTGTTTTACATTTGTCCTGTCCGGAGTTTTCAGTGGAGTGTTATTGTCCAAATTACCCATGTCCGGATTAAACAATGCGCTGTGTCTAAAGTATCCAAACTCATCAATAGTCTTTTTTAGGCCTCATAAACTATCTTTGGTAGGGCTAAAAAAATATACAAAGCCAATATCAACTTTATCCGATCGGCTCGTGTTCGTCCAAACCAAGAAGTTTATTTTCCACACCGGCCCAGTTCGAAATACACCAAGACTGGTTTCTCTTCCCAAAATTCTAAGAGTTTTCTTGTTGGATCGTCGGACACGTGTCAATATTTGGTTCGACCTACCAATCGTTATTTTTCCTAGACCGTCGCACCCACTAAGTCTCGAAAGTTACCTAGGCTTTTGATTCTTCACACGTTTGCACAGCCTTTAATCATTGCAAAAACCCTCTTCAACTTTTCCTAGGTAACTGTTACTTTTTACCGTTATATAAAAAATCTTTTACTATTTCATTGTCTCGCACACTCAAAGCTTTTCTACAGAGATATTCATATTTACCTTCAAATCGTTCTTGAGAGATTTTATGTTCACACCCAGACACGCTTTAGTTAAAGGTGGCTGGTTGAATTTGTCAGAGTTAGAGAGAGCGATGAAGGCAGAAAGAGATAACCATATCATCGCTGGCCTCCCAGTTTCTCCAGGTGAGAAAACTACTCAACCAACTCAGGACACCGATCAAGGGTCATCCTCTTCCAAAAACCGTAGGCCCAGACAGCTTTTATTCGAACCCAACCTTTCACCCTTCCCTTCTGGTTCTTCTGTTCAAGAGTCTCAACCTCATGTTTCTAAGGAAAAAGTCGTTTCAAGCATCAGAAAACCCTCTCCCTTTATTGCTATGGGTTTTGATACAGAAAAATCTTTGGAGAAGTTAACCCCTCGCCGGACGACTCGCCAAACTAAGACCCAATCCACACGAGCACTATTAAAACCCTCCAGATCGGAGGTAACTAAAGCAGCTCCGCGGGCCAAGCCCTCTAGATCACAACCTCCACCGGACACTAGGCCTTCAGAGGCAACGAGCGCTCAACCACCCGAACAGCCTCAACACAAGAAACTGAACCACCTTCTTCTAAGGCAGCTGACAAACCTTCCATAGTGATGGAAGAGATCATGGAAGACAGCATCGATGAAGCCCCCTTCGAGACCGAGGCATCAGGTCAAACGGGAGATGCTGCTTCTGATAAGAAAGGAAAAATTAAGGTAAAAATATGTATGACCCATCCGGACTCGCTTCCGGAGTGCTTAGAATGTAAGGTAGGCCCTCGTTTTAAACACGTTAGTGTCAAATATATGTTGGCCTTGGAAAACATCAACTACATCTACACCCATACTGTTGAGTTGGGCCGAATCCGTACTAAATGAGGGATTCCGGAGTCTGTAAAGGTAATAATACCTATTACTCCGGAGACTCCTTTGGATTACAAGCTAAATAAGGTGGTAATTTTTACCGAAGTGCTCTAGGACTCTGGTTCCCACTAGACCCAAAAATGGTAAGGTACTTTCACTTGGTCAAACTTTGCCCTAGCCAGTTAAGCCCCAATGCCTGGTATTCTCTCCTTGCATGTATCATGGCATCAAGGTTGTCGAAAATTCCACTTCCGATGGAGCAGTTTGCTGCTGTAGCAACCTTGTGCAAGAACCATCAGATTTCATTCTACCATCACAACATGGGGAATGACTTTAAAGTTGTGGAAAACCTGTTGGAGTCCGAAAAGAATTGGAGGACACAATTCTTGTTTGTTAGTGAAACGTAGGAAAATGGTAGGAAGATTAAGGCCAACACCAACCCTAGCATGCTGACTAGCAGGTGGAAACGCACTGGTAATAAAATCTATAGGAGATGACACTAGAAAAAAAAAATATAGATGCGACATAATATTAATATTGATGAGGAAATACAACTGAGATAAATAGGAGGTTCCGACCGAAGCTTATCGAGGTACTACGGATGATGCACTTTCTCTTCTCGTTTTCAATATCTCTAATTGAGGCTTTGATTTCATTCTCGCTCCCTTTAATGGATCCTACTTATAGGCGTAGCTCACTCTCATGAGATACCAATGGTTTACATAGACTCCCATTCGCTCGGTCACACTTAGTTTTGAGCCCTTCACAGTAGAGCAGTCATGTCGTAGGGATTAGGTCCCTCCTATCATTTACATACTTGCAATCTGCATTGTTTGTTTAATAGGAGGGACCTAATTCCTACAATTTGGATGGATTCTAAAGTCATTTTGAAGCAAGAGATAGCATGGGCTACTATGCAGCTATGGCTTAGGATCCCACTTATGAAGACCGAAAATGCTCCAAGTCATAAAACTTAACCGACTTCTGAGAGATGTGGAATTCATTTCGTCTTCTTTGTCAACATAAGAACAAGCTATCTGTCGCCCTTGATGTTTCAAGCAAAGCTTCACTTGACGTTGGTTTTGGGAGTGTATTAGAGCCTCCATAATTGATACTTGTTATTTCCTAGCAAATGCACAGGGTTATCCATGCCTCTCAAAGCGTCATCAGAGGCTACTTAGTGGATATTTTGATCACTCTATCCAGATATCATTTCTGCATGTAGTAGTGCACGATAGATGGAAATTGCCAAATCAAACTGTTGAGGCTTTGTACTTTTGCAATACCAAATTGTATAACCAAAAAAAGTTCATGCAATGCCTTGTGAAGAACCCAACTGACTTGGGGCAATAAAACTAATTCTGACTAATCAAAGATGCCTCTTGATATTGTATGCATTTAGCTTGATCAATGATGAAATTTTATTCTTTTGTACTCCTAAAAAAATACTGCTGAAACTATTATCTAACAAATTTAATTTATTAACATAGAATTATGATGCGATAATATTATTAATATTTTTAACATTATAAATATTGATAAAACATAACAATACTTTTAAAAGAATTAATAAAAATTTAAAATAAATTATTTAAAATTATTGAAATTTATTATTGTTAAAATTAATTATTTAGCTCTACTAAAATTTTGACAATATTAAAATGTCAAATTATTTTATTAAAAAAATCAAGCTTTATTTTAACAGTATTAAAACTGCTAAAATATTTTATCTTAAGAGTATTAAAAATATTCTCGAAAGATATCATTTCCGTCATTTTTTTTATTTGTCTCATAAAAAAACATAATGGTATATTTATTGCAACTTAATTATTATTTTTTATTATTTGTAAATGAAATGTGACTCTAATATTTTAGATGGATTAGTTTTTTAAACAAATTTTAAAAATATTATTTTATTTACCACCCTTTAATATCATATATAACTATCATTCAATTTTATTCTATTAGTATTTCTTACCGTCTTTTAATTTGATAGGAAAATAGTATTGTATTTTTTCAAATATGTATTTTAAATTAAACTTTTTTATATAAATTGATGATTATCTTGTTTAATTTTTTTTAATTGTGTTTTAAGTTTGTTATATTACAATATAAGTAGCTGATCGATGATCGGGTGAAGTTATTTCCTCCATCAAAGATATTATTTCGTCCATAATTCAGAAAAAAGGTGAAGTTTTTTCTCCATAAGATTTATTATTTCTTCCATCTCAAATTTCTAAAAAATATTCAATATTTGTTTTTCAATATTTCTTTTTATTTTTTTGCCCTTAATTTCCTTTCTACTTTATATTGGTATGCCACTATGCACTATCCAGCCCTAATTTCTACAAACACATCATTAAGTCAAATTACAGCCAACATATATCATTTGACTTCTAAACTTAGACCTTAAAAACAAGAACAAAAACTCAAATTTCTTTAAAATTAATTATAGTAAAGGAAGACACTCAAACCAAAGAATTAACACCTCAGAACATCAACTAATCAACCAACAAGATAATTTAATCTTGTAAAAATGGAAACAAACAAAAATCAGTAAGTCGGGAATAAATAAACAAGTTAAAGTTTTTTTAAAAAAATAAACAAATCAAAAACAGATTTCCAAAGTTTTATAAAGGTAATTCGACACTAAAAAAACCAGAAATCTATTAATAGAACTCAATATAGAGGAAATGTTTTTAAAAAAAATCATAGTAAGAGAGTTCCGGGAACTGTAAATTTTCCTGCATATCGAGTTCGTGGAACTCACTCTACAATGTACAACCGACTTCCTAGAACCCTTGCCAACCAATAGATTGAAAATAAAATTTAGGAGATAATTTTACCTTTGATAGATTGCTTCAATCGAAAGTGGTGGCTATGTCTTTTTTCTCGGTTAAAAGAGCTGATGGTTGTGTATTTATATTGATAGGATTAGAGTTTATGGATGGAAGTAAATATGGTGGGTAGAAGGTTGCTAAAACAAAGATAGATTTGGTGTTTGGATGGTTGTTGGAGAAGAAGGTAAATTTGAGTGTTTGGAGTAAAATTAAGAAAAGGTAAATTAGTAATTTCATTTATGGAGGAAATAACAAAATGGAGTCTTTTTTGAAATATGGAAGAAATAAAAAATCTTATGGAGGAAACAGTTTCACCCTTCGGAAAAATATCTAGAGTTTTATTTACTCCATAAAGGAAAATCTGAATTTACCCTTATTCTTATAATCTATTCAAACATCTCATATATACCCTAGCTTATATCTAACTTTTGTTTCTATTCTTCAACGTCGTTTTTTCTTCTTCAGCATCAAAACAGCAGGAACCAGCAATGATCTAGTCGATCTGGTAGCGTCGATCCAGCAATGTTGAACCAGCAACCAACATCATCGACTCCTGCCCCGATTCATCCTCTAACCCACCTCGAATCCAACAACGAATCAACCCCGATTATGCTCTGGAATCCACCCCGATTCAGCCTTGAATCAGCCTCCTACTCATACGATTTTGTGAGTTCTACTGAGTTTTCCATTTTTTTTATTATTCACCACTGGTAGATTTCACCACAGATTTGCAGTGATTGCTAGGCTGAAGTTTGTTGGTTGCTATTTTTTTTAAAACAAAAACATGTGATTTTGAGGCATCATTTCGGAATTAAATAGTTTTTTTTAAATGAAAAACATGTAATTCCTAGATTATGTCTCGTAATCACATGTTTTTTTTATAAAAAAAAGCATGTAATTTCGAGACATCATCTCGGAATTACATGTTTTTTATTTATTTTTTAAAACATGTAATTCCAAGATGATGCCTCAGAATCACTTGCTTCTCGAGATTTTCTCTAAAAAACAGTTGCTTCGAACGCGGATTTTCCAGTTACGTTAATGTAAAATGTAAAAACAAGATTAAATTACCTTGTTCGTTGATTGAGTGTGGTTCTCCGGTTTGGTTTGAGTTTCTACATTTTCCATGATTAATCTTTGACAAAATTGAAGTTTTTATAGGATTAATGATGTGTTTTTTGTTATAAGGGTTTCTATTTGGTTAATGACATCTAATGTTAAATTTGAAAGTAAAATAAGGATAATCTTGTAAAATCAAGTGACAAGTGTTTTGGAGAGTTTCAATCATAGAGGAAATAATATATTTGATGGGGGAAATAGCTTCACCCTTGATTATTTGTTTTTTATTCTTTTTAGATTATTATTTGTTATCATTTTAATTTTAATTTAAAAAAAAGATTAATTGGTCCTATAAAATGTCAAATAGTAATATGATTTTGAAAGATGTGAGGTGAAACCATTTAAAAAGATGATAAGAAAATTAGAAAATGAAAAAAAAACTGGAATTAATCTGATTTGGAGAGTGAAATTTTTAATAAGACATCTAAATGTCAAACATCATCTTAAAGAAGAAGTTTGTGAAGCCTCACCTCTTTACTTTATAGGAAATGGAATAAAAAATAATTCATTGCAAAAAATAAGAATTTTTTTAAGATTCTACTATAAAGTATAGTATGAGATCAAGCTCTGTTACGCACTCAGATTCGTAAGAAAAAATGATGCGACAAATCCCATATTCCAATAGGTGGTTAATTTTATGATGCAAAAGTTTAGTAAATATTAGGAAAATTTAGAAAATATGAATTTTGTTTTTTCAACAAAACTAAAAATAATCAGTGGAAACAAAAATAACGCGTACGATTTATACGTGAAAAAATATTATGTCAATATGAAGAGTAAAAAATCACGGGACTCATTAGGAGTCCCCCATAAACACTTCTATTATTATACTTGAGAGAGCAAGTAATCTGAATCAATCTTACAAATATTTACAAACCCACCAACGATTACCCTGAATAATAAATAACAAGAAGAGAAGTACAAAAGTGAAAAATATCACCAAAACTACTAAATTGTTACAACAGTGATTTCTCCCGGTCTATAGCACCAAATCACAATCCAACTGGTCATATTCAAGCCTCAAATGTCCCAAACACGCTGTCCAACTGCAAAAAACGAAACCGTTTGCCCCTAGATTATTATGGTTGTACTCAATAGATCCGAAAATCAAAAATAAATAATACTCAGTGTATATATGTATTTTCGAAAAAACTTCTCTTTCTAACTTTTAGATGTATCTCCATCTCTTATGGATTACCCTCATATATATAACCCTAAAAAGATCTCTGATCTCCATATTAGTGTGATATTATCCGTTTTGGGCCCACTGTCCCGCACAACTTTGATTATGGTACATTTCCAAAAGGCCTCACACTAATGGAGATATATTCTTAACATATATACAGATCTTACTTCCCATGTCAAACCAATGTGGGATATGGGAATTTGGTCGCACCTAACAATCCTTATCTCGAACAAAGTACCACTCTAGCCTCCTTTCGATTGACTTTCGTCCGCATGTTATAGTCGGGTCCAGGGCAGATCTATCTACTCACTATCATATGACATTTCGTTGCTCCTTGATCAAGACACCCGCTTGATAAGCCATCAGGAATTCCATCTATAGATGACATTGCATCGCTCTATGATCAAGTGATGTAGTTGCACAAGTTTGTGGCTATATGGCCGGACAAACAAAAATGAGCTTTATTTGGGGCTCGGTTATCCAAATCAGACGTTGCAACCACTCATATCAAACGTTTTGAGAAGCCCAATGATTTTCAAAAGCATCGCAATTAGTAATGAAGTTCAAGCCTGAAAATCTATCATTTAGGCCCTTTTCAACTGTTTTCGTGAATTTTCTACATTTTTCTATTTTTATTGGATTTAATTAAAATACTTAACCATCTCCAATATTTTTGAAATTTGGTTGTGCTTTATTTTATCTTGTGAGGAACAATTCGTAATTTTGGCGTAGGGTTTTGAAATCTTCTATAAAAGGCTCTCAAACCTTATTTTTGCCATTAGACGTTTTGGAATATAATTTGAGTTTTTTCTCTAAGTCTCTCATACTCTAAACCTAGGGTTATGGTTTATTTATTCTTTGTTTCACCTTCTTCTCTTTGTGTTTACAAAAATCTGTTATATCTCACATATCGGCGCTACCATCAAGCCACCTGCTTGATAAGCCATCAAGCACTCCATCTATAGAGCAGATCATTCAACTTAAGTATGGCTCTTGGCTTCTGATAACATGTTCGACATCTTATAATTTCATCCACATCATCCACCACATCACGTTCTGTCTATGCCTTATGCTCTTATACCATTTGTTGGCAATATGAGTACCACATATTTCATCTATATATAGGAAAAAACTATTGAAACTCTCTATGGCTTGAACAATTAATTAGTTATAGAGTCGTCTGCCGATTAAAAAGGATGGGGCAAGATGTACAAGACTGATGACCGTTGGGTCGAAGAAAATATGTGTTAAGCCGAAGCAAACTAGGCCGAAGCAAAAATTTATCTTTACAAGGGTTCCTATGTTAATTGAGCTCTTATATATGAATGAAATATAAGTTTTTTGAGATGTTATTTAATAAATTTAATTTGTGGTTGTAGATAAACAATTACGTGGGAAGATATTTTCTGAGAAACTGAAATAGATTTAAGTCTTTTAAGAGATAAAGAAGATGATAAAAAAAAGAGGGTTACATGAACCACGTGACTTTTAAATTTTGGTTATTACTATATGTTTTGTTTCCTTTTTTTTATCAAAAACTAATATATAAAACTACCTACTTGGATTTTAACATTGATAATATTTAGAATTGGAGACATGTTTTTTATTTAAAACCAAAAAATAGTTATTTTAATCTATCTTTATATATCTTAACGTTTATTTAGCACAAAGAAAATCACGATTAACGACATATTTATATTTTTAACTAACCTATTATATATATAAGAAAATATTATCCACAAATATGATTTCTTATACTATTTTTAACTATTATGTTTTATGTTTTTTTAAATTTTCAAATGGCATAGTATAGGTATAAACATACAAAAAAAATCAAAGTTTCTATTTTTCTAAATTCTTTTTAATGGTTTGCCTTTAAATTCTAAAGAATCAATGTAGATCTTAACATTTGATTATAATAATAACAAGGGACACTTACGGATCAAGATCCATTCTACAAACCTAATATTGGTTAAGACCAAACAAATTTAACAAAATCAAAGGTTAAGTATTAGTGATTAAGACCGAACAAATATGATCATTCTTTTATTGTTTTTTATACTATTTTTAACTATTATATTTTTCTATCTATTTTTTTATTTTTGCAAATGGCATAATATAGGTATAAACATTAAAACAAATCAACGTTTCTATTTTTTAAAATTATTTTTAATGGTTTGCCTTTCATTTCCAAAGAATCAATCTAGATTTTAACCTTTGATTATAATAATAACAAGAGAGACGTACGGGTCAAGATCCATTCGACAAACCTATTACTGATTAAGACCCAAAACGCTTAGCAAAATCTATGCCTAAACTACCCTTACATATAAAATCATCATACATGTGCACATACTATTTTTCTTTTATTTTTATAATTTTAAATTTTAAAGCTTCATATATTTTAAACCGTAACTCGGAAAAAAAAATCTGAAAATACATTCGTTTTGTTTTTAAAGACAAACAAAACTAGATCTACTCATGATATGTTTTGAATTTTTAAAAAAAAAAAGTTTACATTGGTTTCTCATCATAAGGTTTCACATCTATCATATGCATGGTTTTGCATCTATACAAAACTGCCCATGACACTAAACTATACCAGCAGACACGGTACATTGTCATGAATTTACGTTGAACCATCAAGCACGATACACTGTGAAGATATTATTCGACTCATGTTCAACATGTAAAGTACAACATGACAAAGAATGTATATTACCAAACAAACATGTTGAATGTTGATTCTAGAACATGAATATTGAGAAATTGTCACCAACATTTACGTACTTTCTTAATATTTTTTTAAGATTTTACTATGAAGTAGGTTGATATGGGATCAATAAATCTCAACATGTCAAGTTCTTTATCCATGTTTTAACCTTCAAATGATTGCTATTAATCTCAAAGCACTTGGGAAGGATAATAGTAAAGTTAAATATATTTTATAAAGGGTTAAAAAAATGCTTGATTGAACTATATAACAAGTATATAAAAAATATTTCCATTATCAAGGATTCGACCCCAATAAGAGATCTAAGTGAATGATGAGTTCATAACTAAAAATTGTGGGAACAAAATAAAATGATGAAGAAGCGTATACAAGAGAGAAAAGAGTAACACCTGAATATATTTAATGAAGTGGATAAATATTTTGTCGGTTCTTATATAAAAAATTTGTTAGTGGAGGTTTTGATATTTGTATCTAATGAAGCAGATAAATATTTTACGCTCCTTATGTAAACTTTATTGTTGGACATTTTGATCTTGTGAAATGGTAGAATATGTTAGACTTTACTATGCAATGTATTACCAATACTTAAGCACATAACAAAATAAAAAGCACACAAGAAAAGAACACATGATTTAACATGGTTCGACAATTGTCTACGTCAACGGGCATCGCTATAGAAAAATGTTTTACTATGATAGAAAAGGGTTACAAATTTTCTGATTGTATTTTTGTGTAGTCTTAATATACTATTTATAGAGAATAAATAAAACTTACTAGATAATGGGCCTAATGTCCTCATATACATAAAATTGTCCATGACACCATATTATATTCGCAGACACGGTACACTGTCATGACATTACACTGTACCATCAAGCACGGTACACTATAAAGATACAATTCGGCTCATATTTAACCTGTAACGTACAACATGACAAAGAATGTATATTTTCAAAAAAATATGTTGAATGTTGATTCTTTCACTATCAACAAATTTTCACCTTGACATGAATACCCTTTTTTCACAATCAATAAATAAAATTATCTTCTTCTCACTCACCAAATTCCTTTAAGACATTGATGTAGCCCAAAAAGTCCAAACAAAAGCATTTTTAATTTTATTTTATTTTATTCAAATATCTTATGTATTTAAATCAAATCTAATTATATTAAGATTTTATTTTATTTTATTTTATTTTATCTTAGAATATTTATCGTATTTCCTTGTATTCTAATTTAGGGTTTTGAGAAGCTTTATATAAAGCCTCATATGCTTTTAGTTATTTTAAGTTTTTGGAATAATATATTTTTATCTCTGAAAATTTTAGTCTTTGTTATCCTTAGAGTAGGGTTTCATAATGTTACCCTTGAATTAGGGTTTCATATATCGTTGCTTCTTCTATTTCTGTTGCGACATCAGTTTGGTATCAGAGCCTCAGTTCCTTCTACGGGGCAAGCATGTTTCTGAATCTTGATTTCATCTGATTCAAGGTCTAAAGGAGAGAACAACATACGGCCATGAAGATCTCAAAGATCGTTTGGTATACGGGAGACACACTAGGCGTTTCAATGACGATCATATTGACCGGTTACTGAAGGAGTTTAAATTGGCTACCAATTATCGAATCAACGTAAAAATTGCTTATCGAGATGCTGTCTCAGGCTATGAAGAGGTATTCAAAACCATTTTTTTTTCATCAACTGGACATGGGGATGTTGTCTTCAGGGTATGAAAAGGTTTTCGAAACCATTTTTTCCTTCAACTGGATGGCTTCAATATGACTTAGAATAAGGAGCACTCGAGAAGAATTGTCTTATTCCGATAAGGTCAACAATTATAATTCTCAATGTAACGATTGAATAAAATAAAATAAATAATTTAGGTTCTTGATGGTGATGGTGCTGTGAATTCGAGGACGAATTCTTGTCAACCAGGAGAGGATGATGTAGCCTAGAAAGTCCAAACAAAAACCTTTTTAATTTAATTTTATTTTATTCAAATATCTTATGTATTTAAATCAAGTCTAATTATATTAAGATTTTATTTTATTTTATCTTAGAATATTTATCTTATTTCATTGTATTCTAATTTAGGGTTTTGAGAAGCTCTTATATAAAGCCTCATATGCCTTAAGTTATTTTAAGTTTTTGAAATAATATAGTTTTGTCTCTGAAAATTTCAGTCTTTGTTACCCTTAGATTAGGGTTTCATAATGTTACCCTTGAATCAGGGTTTCATTTATCGTTACTTCTTCTATTTTCGCTGCGGCATCAGCATTCACTTTATACTGCAAAGACCAATCCAGTTTAGGCACTCCTTAAATTTTCAAACCCATACTGTCTTGGTCATTATATCTGGTTGATTATCGTGTGTAGACAATTTCTTCACATCAACAATTTTATTTGATATTATATCACAAAGAAAATGATACATGACATCTATGTGCTTTGTACGCTTGTGGTACATCTGGTTCCTTATAAGGCATATGGAATTTTGATTGTTAGAAAACACTATTTTAGTATTCCTATCCAAGCCCAAAATCTTCCACCAAACCTTGCAACCATATTACCTCTTTAACTGCTTATGTTACCGCCATGTACTTTGCCTCTGTTGTAGACAAAGCTACAGTAGTTTGCAACTATGCTTTCCAACTGATCGCACTCTGAGATAGAGTAAATACATATCCTGTCAGAGATATCCTTTTACTCATATCACCTGCAAAATCATAACCAATAAAACCAAGCATTGATCCTGCAATATTATTCAACGATCCACCAATACGGTGTTGTTAAACATTAAGCCAATGTTCGGATTTTATTCCATTAGCCGAATAAAATTTAAACACATTAGCAACGACGAGATCTTGCTCGGCCTCAAGGATAAGACTCTGAGCCTCAAGAATAGAGTATTTCGATGTGGTACAAGTTTGATTTTTATTTTCGAACGTGGTAAAAAAGAGTTTTTAGATTAAGTTTTTTGAAATTTTTTATTTGTGAACCTTTTAGTTCCCACAAATATCGAGAATATTGTGTTGTGATTTTGTTTATTCGAAGGGTATGGGTGTCAAATAAAGGTACTAGGATTTTGAGCCAATTAAATAATAGAGATAAGAGAATAAGATGAAAGATATACTACTGCGGAAGTAAAAAATGAATGATCGTAGTGTTATCCCAAGCTCATAGGCCAAAGTTCTTATTTATACTTACATTACAATTATAATTGTTAAATTTATCAGATAATGTATAGTCATTATCACAAGTTGGTTGTTATTAATAAATCGACTAACTATTTGAGCGTGCACCCAAACCCTTTATAAGATAAGGTGTGGTTATGATAAAACTATAAGCGTTTACCATTATAAATGCTATGGTTTGGATAAATTACATGTCGAACTCTCGAACAGCTCGAGTTTGACTACATTACAAATTCAACGCTTATCCGTCATGGTATCAGGAGAAGGATCGTTGGTGGCGTCTTCATTTAGGGGATTCTATTTTCAAACTAAAATGAGTAGACTTCTCAATAGATGAAGAAATTGAGCACCGTTGGCCCTAGGACCGAGATAATTTTATATAGGTATCCTTAGTTCGTCCAGTTTATAATCTTCAGAGTGACTTTGAAACTCCATCTTGAGTCTCTCTACATTGAGAATTTTTTTTCTCAACGTTAACATATCTAAACTCTCAACCTTAGAGGGCTTGGACCCATATTCTCAACTAGACTCTGAAGGCTGGTTATCTCGACAACACAAGCATAGTAAACTTCGTTGAGTTATCTCTCAAGAGAGACTAGATTAAGTAGGTTGTGAGATTCATGTTGCACTTCAACCCTTACTGGATCTTCACTCTCACTAAAGCCTTCTATAGCCCAAGTAGTATGTATAAGTATCTCACAACTTTTGTTGATGCTTTTGGAAAGACATTATCTGAGTATCAACCTATTCATACTAATTTTGCAACTTATGATGTGTGGCCTTGTCAAACCACTAGTTCGTTCAAATCCGTTTAACTTGATTAAACTCGATCTAGTCAGATTATTAACTCAACCCTTCCATATTACTACTTAGAGTATGAGAAATAATATAAAAAAGTTGTGGATAAAACTTAAATACAAGGTGTCTTATTAATATGGGTTAACTCAAACTAGAGAATCCTATCGATGCAAGTTACGATTTTTTTGAAAGCGAGAGTTAAGAATTTAAAATGAACCCTAATCTAACTTCGTCTTCGTCTTCGCCTTGAGAATCAATCCCTGATTCATGGAGGATGATGAGTGTTCAGCAGCGCTCCATCAACCTGATGAGCTTGATGAGCAATTTCTTTTGGTGGCCGGTATTTTTGATACCTCAAAGATCAGAGATAATCCGGTATTTGAACTTGCAACCAGTAACCACAGATATTCGGGCTCAAGGAAAATATTTTTTGATCTATTTATAAATAATGAGGTAAATTCTATTCGCAAAGATATAAAAAGATCTTGTATTAACGATTAGGTGGAAATTCAGTTCAAAGAAAAAGATTTGACTCATCTTCAAACGAAATCAAGATTTACATTAGTGGGCAAATTTGCGAATGGAAAGCCTAATTACCTGATTGTTAAAGAATTCTTGGATAGATTTAAATTTAAAGGAGAGTTTAACGTCTCAAGTTACGATTTTAGACACATCTTCATTGAGCTCACAAGATGGGAAGATGTTGAAGATCTGTGGAGAAGAAATATTTGGAAATTGAGGAATAAAATCGTGAGACTTTTCCTATGGTCACCTAATTTAAACCCTAAAGTAGAGAACCCATCTACTCCTGTTGAAATAGACCTTCCTAATCTACCGGAATTCATGTACTGTGAAGCTATGATATTATAGATTGTTAAATCTATTGGGAACCCTCTAAGTATATGGGTTCCAAATAAGAATAGGGCCAAACAATATTACTACAGAATATGGGTTAACTTGACATTTCTAAACAACTGCCCAAAAGAATCAGAGTGAGTTTTGGGACTTACAGTTACTAGCAAGAACTGGTTTTTAGAAAAACTCCTGAGTATTGTCTTGGATGTTCTCATATGGGTCACTCTGAGAACAATTGCAAGAAATATGTGCAAAGGAATTCAACTAAATTAGCTGCTCCCTCCAATCCTTCCCAAATAAAATGAATCATTAATTTCTGCATTTCAGGAAAAGAAAGATAACCATGTTGTTAAAACCATCGTTGTTAATGAAAGGTACTTCTCAAATGATAAGGTTGAAAAGAATAAAAAAGAACTGTAATCTCACCTGGTGGTGTCGACAGTAATGATTTAATCGGCGCACTACACATGCTGGACATTGAAGTGAGCTCTAAAAAAGAGTCCTCATCTTAACTGTAAATGCTATCAACATCCTCTTCATCCAAGCACACATCATGAAGTCTTCCTTCTTCCCCTGTCTACAAGCAAAGGAAAGTTGAAGTTAATAAATTCAAGAATGTTAAAACTTTGAACACCAAGGGGATAATATCCTTTAAACTTTTGTAGCAGAAGAATGCTGTAAAAAATAATAAACATTCTAAATTAGAATGTTCGTAGAATCGGGAACAAGCTTACTCAAGCCAAAATAAAGTTGTTGAAAAGAATTAAAAGATTAAACTTTCTTGTGATTCAAGAGCCTATGGTCAGTGAATTAAAGATTGATTCTATAGCCAAAAAACTTGGTTTTCAAGGCTATGCAAGCGATGTGAGCAACACGGTGTGGGTAATGTGGTATGGTGACTATATAGTGGACATTGATATTAATGAGGATCAGTTTTTGCACCTAAAGGTGAAGCACATCTTACGGCCTAGGGAGTTCCTTGTTACTGTCATCTATGCCAACTGTACAAGAAGCTTTCGTAAGATAGTCTAGGATAATCTAAGAGAGGTGAAGGAAGATGACAAGGAATGGTTTCTGTGTGGGGACTTTAACACCATTGCAAATCCTAACGAACAACTAAATTGTACAACAAACTGCTCAGCTAGCATGGATGACTTTAATGTTTTTCTACTTGACTGTAATCTTATCGATGCTGGCTATACTGGTTACAAGTTCACATGGTCAAATGGGAGACAGAGTAGGAGACTCAACAAGGTGCTTGCCAATAGTAAATGGCTATTTTATTTTGGTAACACCGCTGTATCACATTTAGCTAAATCATGTTCTGATCATTCACCTATTCTTATTCAAATCTCTCCGTCAACTATCAAAATTATTTTTACGTTCAAATTTTTAAATATGTGGTGCAGGCATGATGAATTCTACGATTTTGTAGAGAGTTGCTGGTCTATGGACTACAATGGGACTCTTATTCTCAAATTCTGGGAAAAACTCAAGAATCTTAAGGCCAGACTCAATGTATGGAATAAATCTGTCTTTGGGAACATTTTTTACTCTATCAGTCAACTTGAAGAAGAGATTATTGCTCTGGAATCAAAGGCTGCTAGTACAAACAACACTCAAGACAAGGAAAACCTAAAGAAAGCTAATGAAAATATGCTACTCTTGCTAAATAGGGAAGAGGATTACTGGGTTCAAAAGTCTCACGCTAATTGGTATAGAGATAGTGAGAGAAATATAGCCTTTTTCATAATTATGTCAAGAGGAAATACAAGAGATCAAAGATTGATAGAATCTGGACTGGGAACAAATGGGAAGAGGAGGAAAAGGCAACTGGAGAGTCTGTTGTAAGTCATTTCAAGGCTCTCATTGCTGATCTACCTAACCTATAGTATCATAACCTTCTGTATGATGTTATTCATAAATTGGTCAACAATGATGATAATGGAATGTTAATGAAAAAACATGATTACAATGAAATATATGAAGTCATTAAAAATCTAAACCCTAATCTGGCGGCTGGGCTTGATGGGTTCAATGGGAAGTTTTTCAAACACTGCTGGACTATTATCAGGGTGGACTTATGTGGTGCAATTATGGACTTCGTTAAAGAGAGTGACCTTCCTATGGGATTATCTAATATTGTTTTTTGTTTGATCCCTAAAGGGATGGCTCGTTAAAACTGGAAGGATTATAGGCCAATCAGCTTAACAACTTTCCTAAGCAGAATAATATCTAAAATCATTCAATCTCAGGCTTTCTACATTGCTACCTAATCTAGTATCTGTTGAACAAGGGGCTTTCACTAAAGGTTGAAGCATCCATCAGAACATAATGATTGCTCAGGAGCTATCATTGGATCTTAATACTAAAACTAGAGGAGGTAATATTATTTTGAAGGTGGACATGGACAAGGCTTTCGACAGACTCGATCATACTTTCTTACTCAGTGTTCTACAGGCTTTTGGGTTCAGTGACGAGTTTGTGAGGCTCATCTAAAAGAACATCACAAATTGTCATTTCTCTGTATTGGTGAATGGCTTGTCTCAGGGATACTTTAAGTATAATAAGGGGCTTAGACATGGTGACCCATTGTCACCCAGTCTGTTCATTTTGGCCTAAGAATACCTAATTAGGAGCCTTAAAAGGAATACTACCATGGAGGTTTCAACAAACTACAAAAGCAAAGGGGAAGTAAACTTATCTTGTCTTTGTTTCGCTGACGATATTCGGGCTTACTTTAATGGTTCTCCATATTTTGTCAAAACAATAATGAGAGTCATTAAGCAGTATGAAGAAAGCTCATACCAATTAGTCAACAAGGGAAATTCAAGGTTTATTACTGCTAAGAAGTTTTCTACTCACGAGTCTAATATGCTTGAAAATCTATTGAGCTTTAAGCATTGTCACCTTCCCTTTAAATACTTGGGAGCTGTTATCAACACAAAAAAGCGTATCAGTGACTACGAAGGCCTAATTGCTAAGACTACAAATAAACTTGCAGAATGGGATCATAAAACTCTCTCTGTTGGTCGCAGATTAATATTAACAAAAATGTTATATCTACATATCCTATGTTTCTGTGTCAGCACTCTGAAATCCCTAAATCTACCATTAAAAGACTGGAGACCCTTTACAACACGTTTCTATAGGAACAAACTCCACTAGAAACACTACTCACTAGTGTAAATGGTCCAAGTTATGCAAGAATTACGAGGAGGGAGGTATGAACCTCAGAAGGATAAAAGATATAACTAATGTTTTTTCTGCTAAGCTTTGGTTTTCTTTGACGAAACAAGACTTCCTATGGGCAGCTATTATAAAAGTTAAATACTTTAAGAACCAGCATCCTATGTTGGCTCATTTGCTTCCTAAAATCACAATTATTTGGAAGAGAATGAGGACAATAAGGGATATGGATGAAAATTTCATTTTTTGACACGTTGGAAATGGCAAGGTGGACTTAAAACTGGATAGTTGGTGCTCAAAAGATGTTATCACTAATCTAACAGAGGTTGAAAACAGAAATGTTAGTCCTACTTCTATAATCAGTGAATACTGGAATGTTGATAGGTGGAATACACCAAAGCTTGAGTTTGTTTTGAATCAAAATCAAATTCAAAACATACTCAAAATTGGTTCGAACAGATCTGCTCAAGACACGATAAGTTGGACTATCAGTTCTACTAGATAATGTAACACAAAAGCAACTTGGAATGAATTTAGAAAAAAAGGAACCATCTTTAACCTTTATGCTAAAACGTGGAACATGGTAACTCCTCTTAAGCACTCTTTCATGCTGTGGAGGACTCTGAAGGGTTGAGTTTCCACTGATAGCGTCCTGCAAAAGAGAAATCTTCAGTTAGCCTCAAAATGCAGCCACTCTAATAACTACGAAAGCATAAGTCATGTATGAGTGATTTGGCAGGTCAAAAACAAAAAGAAGATGGAATATTTAGAATCTAGTTCAATGGATATGTTCAATACTATCATATTTATTATCACTAGTCTTGACAGATCGGGTTTACTTAAGAATAAACATTGGGGTAAGGATGTTCTGGTTGGCTTTACTATGGGAAGTGTAAATCAGTTTAATAAGCCTTATATTCCGGTTTCTTTGGAATGGAAGTGTCCCAAACTGGCCCGATACAAACTAAATTCTAACGGTGGTTGTTCTAATATGGAGAAGGGAGAAAAAAAAAATTTGAATTTAAGGGCTAGGGTTTGATTTGAGAACGAATCATCAAATCTCAGTTTGTTTTAACTGCTAGTGCAGATGTAATGGGCTCAATTTATTCAATATACGAAGCCCTTACAAGGGTCCATTAAGAGAAAAAAAAAAGTATGAGAAACTAAAAAAATAAAAATGATTATCGACCGCTTTTTAAATATATGATAAACATAATTCGAATTTTAGTACATTAGAGATATTAATACATAAAATTTCTACCGCCTAAGCGTACCTTTTATATTTGACATAATCGATCCATAACCTAATTAAGAATTCATTTATCGAGTATTAGTGTAATAAGTAATATATCATAAGAAACTTGAAAGAAACGGACGAGGTTTGGACTCTAGGCTCTAGCCATTATAAAAATAACTTAATCAAAGACCATATATATATACGGTAGCTAACCCCTCATGTTAAACCCTAATTCAAGAGGCTGCGTCAATTAGCTTCAACAAATGGGGATGGCGACGAAGGTAAAGGATTTACCTTATGATACTATATATCAGATCTTGTATCGACTGCCTGTTAAAACTCTTCTACGTTTCCGATGTGTATCTAAACTCTATCGCCAAACGATCGACGATCGAGATTTTGTGAAAACACATCACCAAAAAGGACTGGGCTCTACTCTTTTATTTGTTCGTGAAGGCTACCGTATGTTTCAATTAGAAGAAAATGATAATAAAACCTTGAGACCAATGACTGCATCTCCACTTATCTTCGAGCGAGCTCGACTTGTTTGTTCCGCCCAAGGCTTTTTTCTTTTCTTCAGCGATCATGATCGCAAAATCTATTTGTGTAACCCTTCGACGCGAGAATATTTAGTTTTGCCAGCTCCAAAGGACGCCCATACTGGATATAGACATGGGTTAGGGTTAGGGTTAGGGTTAGGGTTCAATAGCAGCATGGATGAGTACAACATTGTCTGTATAGATTCTCGGAACATTCAACTCTACACTTCGAAAACAAAGTCATGGAAAAAGATAGGACCTAGTCCTAATCAAGTTCGTTTTCTTGAGGGTGCTTGTGGTAGCAATACGTCCATGTTTGCGAACGGATCAATTCATTGGATTTGTAGAGTTAAAAACCCTAATCCACAAGATTTTGATAACCCTGATCTATCTATTATACTTTCATTTAGTATCAAGACCAAAGAGCTTTCTTGGGCCAGACTTGATTTCAGTTATACATGGTGTCACAATGCATTCTTAATGGAACTCGGTGGAAATCTAGCTTTGGGGCCTTGCTGGGAAATTTTAGGGTTTAGTCCTTTGAAGAAGGTTTGGATGCTTATAGATGGTAAAATTAAGAGAATGCATATCGTAAACATGGACGATCACTACAAAACATCCCAAGTTCATCAATCTTCGGATGCAGTCTATTACTATCAGTCCCAAGTTCATCAATCTTCAGATGCAGTCTATTACTATCAGTACGACAAAGGATTAAAGTCGATGTATTTAATAAAATTGATGGAAAGCATACTTCATCTGATCTCAAATATCCATCGGTGCAAAGAGATTCTGATGTCTCTCAAAAACTTTTAATTTCATGTTCTGTTCTGGATAGTATCTGGTGCGCCGATGGCCTTCCATATCTACTGTCTTTATTATTTTTGGTTCCGGCTTTAACAGTTTATATGATATTTGCAGAAATTTAACTCTGTTTGTTGATGAATGTTAAAATTTACATATGGTATGCATATTGTTTTTAAGATTCTATAATAATGTTTTACTTTTAGATATTCATATGAATCTATTATCCTGAAAAAATTAAGAACGGGATGGATTGTAACTTTATTTTCTATTAGCAGTTCAAATTTTTGGTTTAGATTTCGTATTTTTGTATGAGTTTTTATACAAATTTGATATTATAAATATTTGTTTTATAATTATACAGGATTAGATTTGATACAATATCGAAAATGGATTTAGAACAACGTTTAAAAGATGGAGAAACTGGTTAAATGTAAAAATTAATGAACCAATATTTTATTGATGTTTATTTATAGAGTTGGTATCTACACAAATATTTTTTAAAAATTTACGAACATTTGATGATATCTTATTACTCGTACATAAGACTTTAGCACATATTTTACTAAGTCGTTAAGTACTCTCAAGTTTCAGCGCAAGTAACAATGAATGACTAGCTTTGATTGTCTCAAGTATTTAATGTTGGCTGAAAAACCCATTCTCTTTGCCGAGGCTGAAAAACCCATTCTCTTTGCCGAAGCATATATATGATGTTTGCCGAAATATATTTTAGTGTTAGTTTAAGATTTTCTTTGATCTTGTTGTTTGTTGAAGCTTTGTTAACGTCCGAAACTATTATATTTTATATTTTTATATATTTAAATTCTATGTCAGCCATATTTTGCGAGACTCTTAAGAGTCTTAAAGCTTACATATTCTTACTTATCTAGTCAAAGTGTCATAAGAGATATCTCTGATTTTGTTCTTACTAAAATGTCCATGCATCATTAGAAACCGTCATCCGTCGAAACTTTGCTTGAGAATTTAAAACTCCAAAGAAAGAAGTATAACTTGATGAGGGTAAAGTTATTCGAGGGGAAAATCGGAAAAAACTAGTATCCACAATTTTAACATGTATTTATTTATTACTTTATTTAAAATAAGATAATTAGTTAACTTTTTACTTAAATTTATTTTTAGATTTATTTTGGGTTTGGGCTTGGATCTTGTTCGGATCCGGCCCTGAACCATATATAGGCTCAGTTGCCTATAAATAGTTTTTAATGAATTTATGGAGAGGTGGAATAATTTCTTCTTAAACGAGACTCTCTATCTTTAAACATTTACTTAAGCTGATATTTTATCTCTTTACTATCCATCAAGAATTAATTACTTTTTGTTATGTTACCAAATAACCCTTCATATAAAGTATATCTTATCAAACTGGCGGCCACAGTGGGAACTACGTACAGAGGTGCCCGGATAAGAAAATTCAAAACCTAGAGTACAAAAATGTGTCTTTGGAATCCTCTGAAGCATGAACCGTTAGATGAAAATAGACCTTGCCTTGGAGAATGAGAGAGTTAGGATCGAATACGAATCTATCCAGACACCACATATGAATGATGAAAACCAAGAAAGACTATTCGTGCCAAAGAGCGAGACCAGTTACTAAGATAAATTAAGGTATTGAGGTCCCAAAGAGAAATTGAGATGAATCTTATGGGTAAGGTTCAACCAGAAAATTAAAAATCTGATGGGCAAGAGGGTATTAATAAACACGCAACAGACACTGCAACTCGACATAGTCCGAAGAAACAACAGAGGGACCAGTCTAAAAAATTCCATCAAGCTTCGAAAAGAGAATTTAGAGCCATAGATTTTTCTAATTATTTGAAATCTAGGAAAGATTCAACGTCTGAATCTAAAGTATCTTCGTCTTATACAAGTAGTGATCACTATTATAAGAAGAGAAATAGTTATTGTGATAAACATCGGTCACCGACATTACAAATCAAGCAAACAAAACTCTCGTGATAAGAAAAAGTAAAATAATATAAAGAAAATATAGAGGACCGGGAAAAGTGAAAGGATCGTGAAATCATAGCATTGAGCCTATGGTGATCGATCAATTCGCTATTCAGTCTGACCCGGGTATACTAGCCACATCTAATGAAGACCATTAGATCAGTTAATTACACAATTGGAGAAATCGTTTTTATCTATAGACATTTTATTAGATCATTTTCGCATACGATTTGATATTTAAAAAAAAGATAAATAAGCTCAATGAGAGAAAAGAGAGAAAAGATCGAGATAAGTACCTCAAATATTCAAGAATTTCATGATGAATTTTGATAATAACGAACATTTGTTGTGTAAGGAAGTTTTCTCAAACCTTTAACGGCAGTGCCTTAAAGTGGTATAATCGAATTCCGCAAGGGGCGATCAAGAAATTTGACATGTTCTGGTTGGCTTTATAAAGATAATTTATGGCAAACAAATAGCTTACATGAAATATAGACATAATAATCCATTGTCGACAATTTGTTGGCGAAATCTTAAAATACTGTACTAAACGTTTTATGGAAACTAAAAATGATTTGCATTACTTCTTTGAACAAGTAGCTATATCTGCTTTTAGGAAAGGGCTCCTTGCTGGGGAGTTGGCTAATATTGTCACCCAGAAAAAAGAAATGAAGTGGGGAGGACTGTTATCATAAGTTGAAAAACAATCTAGAGTAGAGAATATGAAGACATTAAAGTTTTCTAGTCAACCCAAGAGTAGTTATTTTATCTCTCAACAGCAAACTACAACCAGTGATCATCTGACGGATTTTGGACAGAATTCTCATCGAGCTAAGGCTAGCCAATACTCACGAGGACAAAAATTTAGACCTTAGGGAAATCAGTGGGTTTGACCTGATCATTTTACTAAGTTAACTGAAAGTATTACAACCATATATGGCAAGTCAAAAAAAATTATACATTTTTAAAATCCACCAAAAATTCAAACTCCGAGGGAAAAAACGAAATATATGGTTCTGTAGGTATCATAATGATGTGGGACATGAATGCTTTAAATCAAGAAATCCAAACTTTAATTAAAAAAATAGAAAACTGACCACTTTTTTCAAAGCACAAGTGGGAAATAGAGCATTACCACCAGTAATAGGACAATCTATTGTTTGAAGAGAAGCCATAGAAGCAACACCTACACAAAAAAACACTATGGTAATTATTGAACAGTATAATGAATTTGATAAAGACTCAGAGTATCTAGATCTCGATCTGCTCGTATTACGATGATAAGTGAGTTTGAAAATAAAGGAAAGATCTTCAAATTGTGTCAACATTTTACATCATTAACTATTTTCGGGGGGATATTGTATCAGCCCCCTAGATTTGTTCTCGAAAGAGGCATTTAGTTAGCTTGACCATCCAGTTAGAATGGAAAACTTCTACTAATCTATATCAGAATCTAATTTAATTTATCGTATTTGATGAGGATGATCTAAGGGATGTTGTTGGGCTACATGAGGATGTTGTGGTGATTAGGGTTGTAGTTGTAAGGATGGAAATTCATAGGATTTTGATTGACATGGGTTGTTCAGCTAATGTTTTGGTTATATCTACATATAATAAAATAAAGAAACCCACATACCATTCTCCAGTCGATTAGAATCCATAGTACGATTTACAGGGAGCTGTGCTGATATAATTTGAGAGTTGGAAGGTGAGACTGTCCTCGAAAGAATAACCATTAAAAAGATAGTTTTTAATTTTGTGGTGCTTGATTGTCCAATTTCTTATAATTCTATTTTTGGTAGATCTTGGCTACCAAGCATGCATGTTATTGCCTTAATAGTTTACCAATGTTTGAAATATGTAGTTGGCGGTCAGGTTGGAGTTGTTCAAAGTAGCCAAAAAGTGGATAGAGAATATTATGTCATTGTTTTGGCCCCAAAAGCGCTAGAGAATGTGGAAAACAAGAAGGAATAACTGTTACTATAGTCATCTTCAGATTCAAGCAAAATTGATGATCAAAGAGAGACTCCTAGTGCAGTTATTTCAGACAAAGATGTTGAGATCCAACTTTTTCAGTTGAAAATGTATTAGGATTGGATCCAAATTACCATCAAAAGTGAGGGAACAATTCTATCTTTCTTATCTGAGAATTAACATATATTTGCTTGATGTATTGATGATGTAACATGTGTACCTACAAGCACCATTTTCTACAAGCTAGCTATAAGACCCGATATGTGTCATGTTATACAGAAACGCATGGATTGTTTTGTGGAAACATCTAAAGCCATTGTTAAAGATATATATTAATTGATAAAATTTGGGCATATTTGGGAATCTTAGTACCTGTTATGGAGTGCAAATCCAGTTCTTGTAAAAAATAAGAATGGAAAATGGCGTATGTATATTGATTTCACAGACATAAATTGAGCTTGTTTGAAGGATCATTTTCATGTACCACAAATAGATCAATTAATAGATTCTATTGATGGATGTTAGAGATCAAGTAACATTACGTTCATAACAGATATGGGTCACTACTGTTATAAGGTTATGCCATTTAGTTTAAATAATGTTGGGGCTACTTACCAACGTCTAGTGAATAAAGATTCTGCTAGTCAGATTGGAAAAAATGTTGAGGTTTACATTGATGATATGCTGGTAAAGAGTTTAAGGGATGAGTCTGACCTCCAAAAACTTTCTTCAATTTGAAATTTATTAATTTGAAGTTAAATCCGGAGAAGTGCACATTCAGAGTATGCTCAGGAAAGTTTTTAGGGTACGTTATAAGTTTAAAAAAGGGACTCAAGCTGGCCCAATGTAATTGAGTGCACTACTTGCTGTGGACCCTCCCAGATCCACCAACGAGGTTCAAATACTGATCGGAAAACATGTTGCATTGAATATATTTACAATAAGGTCTTTGGATAAATGAGCCCATTTTTTCCAAGTTTTAAAAAATGCTAATGAGTTTAATTGTTCTTAATATTGTGTTGAGGCTTTTGTTAAAATCAAACAACACTTATTTAGCGGTATCTGATTAAACATTAAGTGAAGTTTTGGTTTGGGAAGTTGGTGGTTACCCTCTCCTTATGTATTATGTTAGCGAACTTTCTTAAAATTGGAAAAGTTGGTTTTGGCCCACGTAATAGCAGCCATAAAAAATGATACCTAATTTTCAAGCACATTCTATTCATGTCTGAACCTCTTGCCCACTTAAAAAATATTTTGAAAAAGCCAGATGTATCAAGTCGGATGACCAAGTGGTTTGTTGAATTGGGAAATTATTATATTAATTTTGCTTCTGGAACTACAATTAACGCACAAGCTGTAGCAGACCTTTTAGTTGAATTTCATTCGTAGCGACCGTATATTGTATCTTGTAACAAAAAACCTATAAAATAATAGGTAGTTTGAACAAATGGGGGGTCAAGCATGTCGGACTGTTAGGCGTGAATTCACTTACGATCTCCTTTCGAATATCCGGTATACCAAGCAATACGTTTGGTTTTGAAGCATCAAATAATGAAGTTGAGTATGAGACATCAATAACAGGGCTAAGACTTGTCCAGATTTGTGGTGCCAAACATATTCGCTTAATAAATGATTCACAACTACTCATACATGAGTCTCAAGAAACATTTGAAGCTATAAAGGAACAGTTGATACAATATTTACAGCTATTGATGGAAACGTCAGCTTTCTTTAAATATATAGAGTATGAGCATATGCCACGGGCTAAAATTTTGATGGCTGATTCCTTGGCTACTATTGTTTACTCTAAAGCATATCTATGGATCTTAATACAAGAATTCCATTTGATACTAGAAAACTTTGACGTTATGGTAAACACTGAGGAAAGTTTTAAAGTCTCAACAACAATGAATATAGATCTGAGGTATGAGATTAAAGAGTTGATTATTAAAGGAAGTTTTCTCGTTGATAAAGCTTTGGCTAAGGTTTAAAGCGCGTGTTTTTTTAGTATTGAGGGATTTTCTCTATAAAAATCATTTAGCAGTCATTTGCTACGATGTCTTAGGTACAATGTTCAATACTCATTTTATTTGTGAAATTATTTTATCCTAGCAACATTTTTCTATACCTCACACTTAAAAATTTACATTGCGCCTAATATTTAGATTCATAAGAAAAATAAAATAGAATAAAGGTAGCTGATGTATATATTTGAGGTTAAAAAATGTTTTTTTATCTAAGAATATCGATTTAATTGTTGTATATTATTTTCACTAAGAGACAATCATGAAAGGAACCACTAATACAAAAAAGAAATTAAAGCGTGAAACTATTCTAGAGAAAGAGTATAAAAAAATATGAAATTATTTTTTAAGAATAAAAATAAAATTACGAGAAATGTAAAATAATCTTATTAAATTGTATTTCAATCATTTCTTAATTAAGACTTCTTAGGTCGACTTTTAGTTTTACAATCAGGATTGTTTATGGTTCTCATTCGAAAACTATTTTCCTTCATAACTTGATAAATATATTTTTCAACTCAAGATGAGAAAAATGTTTGTTAAAGGGATGCGATTTGTGAAAATCTATTTTAAAATTTGGCTATTTCATCTTGAATTTTGGTGGACGCGTTGTGGAAATCAAAATATGTATGTTATTTTCTAAAGATGTTTGTGAAATAAGTTCGTCAAAATAATTTGTATTTTTCTTCTCTAAAAATATAAGTTGCAAACATGATTTTATATTCGGCTTAGATTTTACTTCATTAAAAATATAGAACACAATATGTTCATTTTATTTATCTGAAGTACTAATTTCCATACCTTTTGATTTTTTACGACACATATTGATTTTTTTCTATATCAAAAACGACAAAATCTACTTGGAATATCAGATAATCTACCTGAACTAGGACATGCTCTTAGAAATTTCCTTGATATTTACGATGCATATTTTATATTTACAATGAAATAATGGTAGACTTAAACTTGTCTAGTTCAAGTTTCGTATATATTCAATATGACATTAAATTGATACTAGCTCTTAAATCACATAAACCTCTTTAACATTTAAAATTAACAATAGTGCAATGAATAGTAAAATTCCTTGGATAACGTATCTTTCGTGGTTTTTTTTTTATTTTGGGGCAAAGTACTTTATTCCTCCCTAGGAATTATTGCCTCATATTCTTCAAATTGTCTATTCTTAGTCAATATAGTTTTCAAAAGTTTTGCATAACTTGGCATCTACTCTAATATGTCTACAAAAGAAGTCTTCTTTATTTTATTTTATAAGTTTCAGAACATATATATAATTTTATATAATTGTTCATCTAAAGTCTTCTTTATGTCGATTTGAATATGGGACTTATGGTACATATTTGGAGATTTGAGGATTTTAGTTCACTTAATGGACTTTTTTCGCGATCACCCTCAGTTTTTCCACGACGAAGTTCAACTTGCAACCTTTTAATATGTGTCTCACCATTTTAACCGATCACTATTATGCTCGTCGTGATCAACTTTTCTCACTATCATTTCATGATTTATTTATTTTTTAGTTGATCGAGATCACTATTATACTCGCCGCAACCAATTTTTTCACTGTCATTTATTGTTTTATTTTTCTAAAGTTGATTGTGATAACCATCATGCTCACCGCGATCAACCTCTATTGAAGATTATTTCCTGAAAACGTTTTCGCGATCAACCAAACATTTATTAGTTGTTTGTTTGTGTCTAAGATGTTTTATGTGATCAACATCACCTTCGTCATGATCAAATTCATTTTTCATGAATTGGTGCGATCAACAACTAGCTTGCTGTGATAAACTTCCATGTTTTTTTTTAATTTAACTCTTTTTCCTTACATAATTTGCCTTATCCTTGTAGTTTGATTGCGTATACTTTTTATGGTTGTTATATGTTCTATTATGACATGTTCCTTGAGTCCTTGAGGCCAACATAGAATGCATCTGTCCCACTTAAACCATTATATTATTTAAGCATGATTGTTTAGTCTAAACACCTTCAAGTTCTCTGTGCTTATTTTTTTCTAGGAAATTGGTTGTTACAAGTTTCGATGAATATGGTTAGAGTATCTTCTAGATTTTTATTCTTCTCCAAACTATCTATATCCTCTATCTATTATATATTGTTGGTATTTCCATGAAATGTTTTGGATTATGTAAACGCCCAACCTCGTAACCATTATTATTATTTTAGGGTCTAAGCCCTCGTTGTAAGTTATTACATATATTGTATCATTCCCTGCGGTGAACCGGTTTATTGGATAGTATGTTTCATACTTATTTATAGTAGCAATATTCATCTTCATCTGTGCAAACTACTGCTTCAGCGCAGCTATCTTTGCTTGGAGTATTGTCCCATTACCCACTGAATATATTTTATAAGTCTTCTTCTTCTTCTCATTGGAGCTGTCATAATTGTTGCTATAGAGTACTTCAAGAAGCTCGTATGCTTTCTCTGATATCTTGTTTGAAAGATCTTTTGTTTTCTCCATTTAGCATCAGTTTATTATTTCCCAGCAATTTGTAAAATTTTTGGATGATCATTCACGCCAGAATACTATGATGAGGGTATTTTTTTCCAAAAATCCTTCTATTGTTCCCAAGATTCATAAAGATAGTCATTTCGTTCGTGAATTTTATCGACTTCACTGGAGGAAAATATTGTGATACGAAAAGTTGATTCAATTTTTCTCATGTGGTGATACATCTATGAGGTAAATATTGTAACTACTTCTTCGATTTTCCAATAAGAGATAATGGAAATAATCTCAATCTGATTCCATCTTGTGGAACTTCTTTGTACTTGCATGTATCATACACTTCCAATAAACTTGATAGATGTGCGTTTGGGCATTGTTCTGAATATTTAAGGAGCATGTAGTTGTTCTATATTATAGTAATCAATGGAGGGTTGTTCTAAAAACATGGTGCATCCACGTCTGGTTTCAAAAAACATCTAGCGATTTTTGCCCAAAAATAGAACTAATCATTTGTTGGCAACTATCGTTGTCCAAATCTTACAACAACAAAAATAAAATTAGAAATAAAAATTAAATTAGTATGAAATATATCGATATTATAGGTTTAAAAGAAGAATAAAATCACCAACCGACGCAAGAAACATGGTAAAATAAAATGTAAGTATACAATTATTGTTCGAGTAATGGTAAATATTATGAGTCAGATTTCATACCACATAAAATTATTATTTCTACGCCTACAAATAAGTATATTGTTTTACTTATTTAATTTTTTTAAATTCATACGTCCAATTTTGGCTAGTTTATATAAAATAAAAGTAAAGAACACAATTAAGCAAATAAAAAATTAATGATATATCAATGAGAAAGAATATACAAGGTTATTGAACACGTATTTTAATTTATTATAAATTTTTATAGAATTAAATTAATTCAAGTTATAACATATTTTTTAAAATCAAGGTCTCATATATAGCTTTGTTGTTAGCTCTTGATCTTAAACAGCTAACTTTCTTGCATGCTTGACTATATCTTGAGTCATATACATCCTAAAATTGGGTTACGTGATCTAAAAACATAGTCCAAATTTCACTAGGTCATAGTATATTAATTATATTACCGTGTGGTGTTAATATATTTCAGATTTAAGACTCGCCTCTCAATCTCAACATAAATCTATCGACAAACAACTAAACTCGTACGTAATTGTTGGTATTAGCTTTACTATCAATACTAAGAAACATGTAAAAAATTAATTAAAAAAGAATATTTATTCATAATAAAAATATATATATACATAGAGTCAATAACCCCAAAAAACTAAGGTTTAATTATTGGTAAACATATGTTCTTAGCAATAAAATAAATAAATAAACTAAAAAAATTAAAATCATAGAAAAAGTAAATCTTGATATATTGTCAAAAGAACAAAATGTTTTTCTCTTTGTTTGGTGAATAATCTGAAAGCTCTTGAATCTAGATGTCAGAATGCTTGAATAACCACGGATTTGGTTTTCAAGAATGAGAGAGCATGTCATCGAAGAAGGAAGATACCAAGCCTAGTACTGCTATCGAAATATGAAGTTGATGCTGAATTTGATCTACATATTGAATATAGGGATGCTTCTGCTCAAGATGATTTAAGACCTGGTCTGATTTGGCTAACACAAAGAAAGTTTGGCTATTGTATAATTCCTAAGATGTTCGAGAGTATAGGGTCTTAGAACTTTTGGATGATCACACTGAAGAGCAATATGAGCTTCACATTTATCAGTTGACGAGAGATAAAGCATAAAGACCAAGTAAAATATCATAGAGGTATTATTGTATTGATACTATTGGTTATCTTTTGTCGATTGAAATCTAGGGATATGTTCTTGAACCCAAACTTTATTATGTGTTATGATGAGCAGTCATAAAGAAAACTGGCTTACGACCATGTGGGAAGAACTGGGATCTATCAAGAAGATGGACACCGAGATTCATATGCTAATATACCATATCAACACTGTATGCTTAATGCGACTGGAAAAATGGTTAGTTGGAAGTATTTTTATAGAAATTCGTTTTATTATAATCTACGAAATCTGAATATATGGATGCTATGAAAGTGATGCAGATAGTTTAGCGCTGGAATTTATGAAGACTGGCGATCACCCGAAGAATGCGGTGAATTGACAGTTGGGGAAGGATGATGTAGGTGGAAGGCCTCTGCAAAATAATATTTAAATATTTTATAATATTTAAATGTTTTAGTTTTATTTTATTTTTTATATTTTAAGGATCTATTTAAGATATCAAATTAAATCTGATTACATTCAGATTTAAAGTGATATTATTTTATTGCGTTTATTTTTATTTCCATATTTTGTATTATGGATTTGAGCGATTCTTATTTAAAGTGCCTCAAACCCTATTTTTAAGGGAGTTGTTTTTTATTAATAAAAAAATTAGGGTTTTATCCCTCTTTGGCTTCTGCTACGTTTCACTCTATATCATAGTGGTATCAGACACAGGCAATCCTGCGAGATGGTGCGAGGAAGAACCAGCCGTCGCGGTGGCGCTGCAGTGACTAGAGATACAAGTGATTTAGTTGATCGTGAAGTTGCTGACCTACGCCGTCAGGTAGCCGGTCTAACCCGTCAGATGGTTGATCTGAACGCCAGGCAACAAGGCACAGAGGGTGAGGGTATGGATAACCCTTTTGGGGAGGGGATTGACCAGAATAATTCTCATACCCGCCGCTGGGAGCTTGGATTCAAGATAGACATCCCGGACTTTGATGGCAGCCTTAAGGCAGAGGCACTTATCGATTGGTTATCCCAAATTGAAGAAGTCCTGGACTTCAAGGAAGTTCCCGAGGAGAGAAGGGTCGCTTTAGCCACCATTCACCTACGCGGTAGGGCACAGGCTTGGTGGCAGCAGGTGAAGAAGAACCGCGCGCGTGAAGGCAATGACAAAGTCCGCAGCTGGGAGAAGTTCAAAAGAAAAATCCGCAAGGCTTTCCTTCCTTACAACTTCGAGTGGGAATTCTACCAGCGACTTCAGAATCTTCGTCAGGGAACCAGATCTGTGGCTGAATATACCGAAGAATTCTATCAGCTGCTGGCTCGCACATATGTGACCAAGTCGCCGCATCAGCGGGTATCCCGCTATATTGGTGGGTTGCGCCTTCAGCTTCAAGATGTGCTTAATATGTTCGACCCGCCCTCTGTTTCCGGAGCCCATCGGCGTGCCCTCCAGGCAGAAAAGCAGTCGGCTCGCCGGACCCAAACCGGCGTACGGACCGGTGCTCCTTCAGTGATTTCGGCGTCCAAACCAGTTCCCCATCCAACCCCTGATCCGATCCCTCCTGAAGGGTGCGCCAAGCCGTTCTTCAAGCAATTTACGCTGCTATGGCTGTGGCGAGTTAGGGCATCGTCAGGTAGAGTGTCCAAATGCTGCGGGTGCTAGGGGTCTTTTCTCTCAGGAAGCGTTTGAACCGAATCCCATTGTGCTTGATGGTCCTCCAAAGTTTGATACATATGATGATGATATGGCGGAGGTTACGGCGGAGGTTGTGACAATTGATGTGTTTGCAGATGTGTTTCCCGTTGCTAGTCTTGTTGTGACTAATGTGTTTGCAGATGTGTTTCCTATTGCTGGCCATGTTAGGACTGATGTGTTTGCAGAGGTGT
The DNA here is from genome assembly GCA_036936605.1 of Limnanthes douglasii subsp. nivea. NCBI lineage: Eukaryota > Viridiplantae > Streptophyta > Magnoliopsida > Brassicales > Limnanthaceae > Limnanthes > Limnanthes douglasii. The sequence continues at coordinate 2,749,634 of JAUPFV010000001.1, forward strand.
TTCCTATTGCTAGCCATGTTGGGACTGATGTGTTTGATGTGTTTCCCGTTGCTAGCCCTGTTGGGACTGATGTGTTTCCCATTGCTAGCCCTGTTGTGACTAATGTGTTTGCAGATGTGTTTCATATTGCTAGCCCTGTTAGGACTGATGTGTTTGCAGAAGTGTTTCCTATTGCTGGCCATGTTGGGACTGATGTGTTTGCAGATGTGTTTCCCGTTGCTAGCCCTGTTGGGACTGATGTGTTTGCAGATGTGTTTCATGTTTCTGACCGTGACACCAGCCTGGTGGGAGATCACCTGAAGGCATAGGATCAGCGCCTACCGCAGGCAGAGTTTGCCCACAATCATGCCCTTCATCGCTCGACGGGTCTTTGTCCTTTCCAGGTGATGTATGGTGTGGTGCCCCGGGGTCCTATCGACTTGCTCGTCCCGCCCAGTAAAATTCGTGTTCACACAACTGCTGAGGAGCTTGTATCGCAAATTCGCCAAAACCACCAGACGACTTACAATCCACTTGTCTTGAGCACCGTCAAGTATAAGTCTGAGGAGGATTCTTATCATCGTCCTGTTCAGTTCGAAGTTGGTGATTATGTGTGGGCAGTTTTAACCAAAAATCGGTACCCTGCGTGAGTACAACAAACTGGCCGCCGGAAGATTGGCCCGGTGGAGATTGTGGAGCAGATCAACCCGAATGCTTATCGACTGCGTTTGCCTAGCCATCTTCGTACGTCTGATGTCTTTAATGTTAAGCATTTGATTCCTTATGGAGGTGACTCTTGTGATGAGGAGACTGGTTCTAATTCGAGGACGAATCTTCTCGACCCCGGTGGGAATGATGCAGATAGTTTAGCGCTGGAATTTATGAAGACTGGCGATCACCCGAAGAATGCGGTGAATTGACAGTTGGGGAAAGATGATGTAGGTGGAAGGCCTCTGCAAAATAATATTTAAATATTTTATAATATTTAAATGTTTTAGTTTTATTTTATTTTTTATATTTTAAGGATCTATTTAAGATATCAAATTAAATCTGATTACAATCAGATTTAAAGTGATATTATTTTATTGCGTTTATTTTTGTTTCCATATTTTGTATTAGGGATTTGAGCGATTCTTATTTAAAGTGCCTCAAACCCTATTTTTAAGGGAGTTGTTTTTTATTAATAAAAAAAATAGGGTTTTATCCCTCTTTGGCTTCTGCTACGTTTCACTCTATATCAGAAAGTCATAAGGGAAGCTATTTATTTGAAAGGATTGTTGAGTGAAATATTTTTTATGGAACAAGAATGTGATTATGTTCTGTGATAATATTAGTTATCTTCATTGATAAAGAATCTGAAGTTCCATGAGCAGACTAAGCATATAGATATCAAGTTTCACTTCACTCGAGATATGATAAAGAGAGAGAAATTGAAGGTGGCTAAGATTGGTAGTGAGAAAATTCCTTTAGAGACCAAGATATTATTGGATTCAACTTTCAAAAACAACATGAGACCTGTACAAGTTTGGGATACAAGAAAATGGTGTCTAAAGAGTATACCATTGGTTATAACATATGCTAAAGTTCATATAAGCATATGTGAAGAATTTTAAGTTGTGAACTATAATTAATTAAAGAACATAAGTACTTAAAAAACTACATATGGTCAAATGTAAATCGCTAAAGGTATGTATAGGTGGGAACTATTTTGAATCTTTTGTGACGGAGTTGGGGCTGAGACTTAGGTGCAAAAACTTTTGGTGAAACCTAAGGGAAATCTATTTCCAAGGGTAAGTAGATTTCTACTGTTGAAGGCCGAAGGAACATATTGATCATTTGCGACACCAAAAGACATATCATGAGTGCGAAGGGGATTTTTAAGATACTAAGAAGTTTCTAGAGGAAGCTTCATCACTAAGGGTATGAATTGATGTTTAATCTCATCCTTCCATATAAGATCATATTGTTTAAGGCGTGCTACAAGGGAGATAAGGTACAAGTAGCCTATGCATACTTGCATCGTACGAATTTTATCTCCATCATTTTTTTCATGTGTTGGCTGGTATGGACAAATGAGGTAATCAATTGTTATACGTTAAAATGATCTATAGAGGTTTGAACACATCATTGATCCTCTATAACTAGTGAAAGATTGGTATTAAGACTGCTTCATATGATATTGTTGAATTACTAAGTGAGAGAAACACTTGCGATATTTGAGAGAGAAATCTAGAAACTTTGAGTGAGCTTTGTTACAAAGGAGATTGGTTGAGTATTTAGTGTTTGAAGAGTATCCATGTAACCTCCTATATATAAAATTTGAGTTATCGTTGTCTGTGAATGTAAGATTTCTTCACAATCCAAACCACGTTAAATATGTCTTGTGTTTGTGCTTAGGGTTTATACTTGTTCTTTCTTCCTTTGTATTTTAAAGATTCACTTAAAAGCTTTAAGTACGAGCCGAAGTTGTGTGGATCTATATGTTCTTGCTGCAGATTCTTCACTTATAACAAATAGGTTTCGGCTGGAGCAATTGGTCTTCAGCTAACATTGTCTGAAGGGTATCAGTTGTTGGGGCTTGGATATTGTTGATTATTTTGAACCTGATTTGCTCTTTAACTGTAGTTTAACTAACAGAGTTGATTCACGTTCCTACTTGAGGTGTGCCCTCTCTCTAAATATTGGATTCTTCCACCTAACGACTAATGGTTGGTCGTCATATGACCCGCTAGTGGCGCCTACTGTATCTTTTTCTCATTTTCCATCACTGATGGTATACCATTGTTTGATTAAAGTTATATTTGACTAAGACTTGAGGGCTCGATTTCCTAGCACTGGATCGCAAGACTTCACCCATTTAATCGTGGATGAGGCAGTTTGGACTGGTTGTAGAATGTTGTGGTACAAGGGTGTGAAACCAGGAAGACCCTGACATGCGTCTAAACTTTTGATGAAATGGACCCGGCTGATGAGTTGTTGTGTGATATGGTCGAATTTTATTTTTTATGTTGGGTGGGGTCGTCGTTTTCTTTCTCTTTTTGTCAGAAGTGACATCATCAAAAGGGTTGACCAAGGGTGTTAACATCGACTTAACCCTAACTGGTTCTCTTCAAATGTTTTAGTGAAGGGATGGACTTAAATAACGAGACATCTTTGACGATGAACCTTTTATTCTTGCTACAAGGAGAGTTCAGTTCCACGTTTCTTGTGGTTTTAATATCTAATTTTTTTTAGTGTTCACTTTGAACTTCGTTATCTTTAAATTTTTGTTAAAAAAATACTATTATTATTTCTTTTTTTGTTTTTTTATTAAATATTTTTATTTTTTTAAATCCGATCTCACCTTCTCCTCTAACTAAGACGACTTCCTTTGCTTACTTGGACCAAAAAAATTATTTATATTTGTTGTTGGTACGATACTGTTTCATAATTTTGAAAACCGTCCTAATTATTCACTTATCTCTGTTAAATAGAAAATTACCAAATATTCAACTTAGTTTTAGAAAAGAAAAAGTCAACAATAAGAAACAAGTAAAAACATTTTAGAAAGATAATAAAATTTATAAAGTTACCAATGGGATATTAAAGACTAAATAATAGAGGAGGTTTTCCCGTATAAATAGAAAAAAGGTCGATTTAAATTATTTTAAAAACAATAAATACTAAATACATTTGTAGATATAATCAGAACAACTCTTAATAATGGAAGCCCAAACTTTTCTAATAATCATAATTACGGAAGCCCAATTTTATTTTAACTTATATATATACCTAACCCTATAATTCGTAACCCTAACTCAACTTTTCTCGTCTTTGATTGCCTTCCACAGAGATCAGTGAAGATGATGAAGGCAAAGGATTTACCCTTGGACATTATGAATGAAATCTTATAACGATTACCTGTTAAAAATCATAAAAAAGGTATGGGTTCCACTCTTTTATTTGTTCACGGAGACAAAAGTATCATTCCATTAGAACAAGATGAGAACGAAACCCTGAGACCGATGACTACGTCTCCACTTATCTTCGAAGGAGCTCGATTCGCTTGTTCTGCCAAGGTTTTCTTCTTTTTTCTTAACGATCAAGGCTGGGAAATTTATTTGTGTAATCCTTTGACACGAGAATATTTAGTTTTGCCATATACGGACCCAAACATTAGATATGGATATGGATTAGGGTTAGGGTTTATTAGCAGCATGGACGGATATGAATTATGGTTAGGGTTAGAGTTAGGGTTAGTGTTACAGGACTCGTTAGGCACGATAAATCCAAACTAGAAACCCAACGAAAGGTTCGAAGAATGGTAGAATAAGGACTAGGAGATAATGCTGTAAGTAAGAAGATTACCTCTAAGAACACAAATTCTCTTCAATGAGTATATGAGTAGACAATAGAGAGAAAGATAAAATAACTTGAAATTAAGATTATGCCTTTTCGGAGTTCCTATCCCTCTTACATATAGATTTAGAGTCATAAATAAAGAGAACCAAACAGACAATTAGGGCTTAAATGAATGAAAAGTAACGGTAGTAAATGAATGAAAAGTAACGGTAGTAAATGAATGAAAAGTAACGGTAGGAGTATGAGACCAATAGGATCTCTGTAACATTGCCCCCTTCTTCGGAACATCCTTGTCCTCAAGGATTGAAATTTGGATACTTGGCGGCGAAGTTTTGGTAAAACTACCAAGTAGCAGCCGATGGCGGATAACCCTTCCATTGAACGAGAACTTTGGTGACAGCGGCGTTGCGGTGCTTGACTGTTTTGCGTTCCAAGATTGCTTCGGGTTCTTTAGAATTTCCCAAGTCGACGAGGTATGGAGGCAGAGCAGAGATTGTTGACGGTGGGTTAGGGCAAAACTTCAGTTGGCTCACATGAAAAACGTCGTGAATGGCTGCGGTGGCCGGAAGCTCCAGCTTGTAGGCAACGCTCCCAATTTTATCTGTAACACGAAAAGGACCATAATATTTCGGAGCAAGCTTATTCGGTACCTTGTTTGTTTTCAACGAATTCTGCCGGTATGGTTGGAGCTTGAGGTACACATAATCGCCTAGGTTGAATGCGCGGTGGGAGCGGTGTAAATCTGCAGTTTGCTTCATTCGATGTTGGGCACGATTCAAATGAAACTTTAACATCCGGAGGATGTCTTCCCTCTTTTCTAGAGTCTTATCGATAGTGGGTGACTTGCTTTCTCCGGGTAGGTAAGGCAGGTGGGTTGGAGGCGGGTATCCGTAGACGGCTTCGAACGGCGTCATGCGTGTAGCGGTATGGTAGGTCGTATTATACCACCACTCGGCTAAGGAAATCCATTTGGACCATGTGGTTGGAGCTTCACCTGTCATACAGCGTAAATAAGTCTCAAGTGTTCGATTGGTGACCTCTGTTTGGCCATCGGTTTGTGGATGATAGGCGGAAGAATGGCGAAGATCTACTCCATGTACTCGAAAAAGTTCTTGCCGAATTTCACTTACAAAAGTAGGGTCGCGATCGCTAATAAGCTCCTTCGGCATACCATGGTGTTTGAAGACATTATCGAGATAAATGTGAGCAATATCAAAAGCGGTATATGGATGCGAGATGGCGATGAAGTGCGCCTGTTTGCTTAACCGATCGATAACGACAAGTATACAATGCTTCCCGGCTGATTTTGGAAGTCCTTCGATAAAGTCAAGGCTAACTGATTCCCAAAGTCCGTCCGGTATAGGCAGTGGTTGTAACAAACCCTGTCGTTTTGTCCTGTCGTATTTGTTTCGTTGACATATCGCACAGTTCCGTACATAATTTTGTATTTCCGTACTCATTTTCGGCCAATAAAATAGAGTTTTAGCACGATGAAGAGTAGAGTCACGACCCGAGTGACCTCCAACCGCTGAATCATGTAACCACTAAAGAATTGATAATTTGGTGTCTTTGTGGTTTCCGATAACTAGCTTTCCTTTCCTGCGCAGTTCGTTATTGGTGTACGTATAGTGCGGATGAACATTCGTACCAGCAACAATATCGTCGATGATTTGTTTAAGGGAAGGATCAGATTGCCAAAGAAGTCGGATGGAATCAAAAAAAAACCCGAATGAACCGTAGACAACGTAAGACTAAGGAGTTGTGAACCGGAAACCCGTGATAGAGCATCGGCAGCATGGTTTTCTTTTCCGTGTTTGTACTCAATAACAAAATTGTAACCCATCAACTTAGAAAGCCACATGTGTTGAAAAGGAGTAGTAACTTTTTGCTCCATCATATATTTGATACTCTTTTGATCGGTTTTGATGATGAATAAGCCATGAGCAAGGTAAGCATTCCGTTGTTGAACTGCATACACAACCGCAAGTAACTCCTTTTCATAAACCGAAAGTCGTTGGTGTCGAGGTCCCAAAGCTCGACTAATATAGCATATCGGATGATTCTCTTGCATAAGAACTGCTCCGATCCCGACGTTAGAAGCATCAGTCTCGACGATAAAACTTTTGGCAAAATCCGGTAAGGCTAAAACAGGAGTAGACGATAAAGCTCTTTTTAAAGCTGTAAAAGCCGCGTTTGCTTCATCATTCCATTCGAAACCATCTTTTTTTAACAAGTTGGTCATGGGCCTAGCGATCACGCTATATCCTTTGATGAACCTCCGATAGTAATTCGCAAGTCCCAAAAAACTGCGTAACTGTTTTTGCGTGGTCGGTGTAGGCCATTGCGTAATACTGTCAACTTTACCCGGATCGGTTTCAACTCCCTTTGCCGAAATGAAGTGTCCCAAATACTCAATTATGGTTGCTCCAAAAATGCATTTGCTTTCTTTGAGGTAAAGTTGTTGTTGGCGGAGGATCTCGAAAACGGTTTGTAGGTGGGTGAGATGTGCTTCCCAAGTAGAGCTATACACCAAGATATCGTCAAAAAAAACGAGTACAAACTTTCGCGTAACTTCACTAAAAATGTGATTCATGAGGCTCTGAAAAGTACAAGGTGCATTTGTGAGACCAAACGGCATAACAACATATTCATAGTGTCTAGAGTGAGTCTTGAATGCTGTTTTATAGATATCTTCGGGTGACATTCGTAGTTGGTGAAAACCCGCACGGAGGTCTAATTTTTAAAAGTATACAGCCCCACCCAATTCATCTAACAGGTCTTCTAACAGTGGAATAAGATATTTGTCTTTGATGGTTTGTTTGTTTAACCCGCGATAATCAACGCACAACCTCCAAGTACCATCTTTCTTCTTTACTAAAACAATTGGGGAAGCATACGGACTAGAACTATGTTCGATTATTCCTTGGTTTAACATATCTTTTATCATCTTGTCTATTTAATCCTTTTGAAGGGATGAGTAGCGACAGGGTCGGAGATTAACGGGATTAGAACCGCTTATCACAGGAATTTTGTGATTAAACCCTTCACGAAAAGGCGGTAAAGCTGTGGGTTCGATGAAAATTCCAGAGTACGAACTGATCAACTCACGCAGCGTAGAGTCTGTAGAAAATTCTGTTTTGGTCGCCGAAATATGAGACAAAAGAGCGTTTGGGTTTAAGTCGTCTAAAACGTCATCTGTTATCTCATGGCCAAACAACAATGCGATCTATGGTTCTTGAAGCATTAACTTGTTCAAACTTGCTCCGTTGATCGCCTTACAACCCTTGTTTACATTCCCACGCAGCACATGCTTCAAACCATTAAGGTTGAATTCCATTCGGAGGTTGAGAAAATCCCATAAAATTGGACCGAGGGTGTGCAACCATTGAATACCTAGCACAAAATCACAACAGTCAAGGTTTAAAGTTCTTACCTCGGTGGTGAGATCATAGCCTTGTACTTTCCAAGAAAAATTGCTACACTTGTATTTTGTAACAATTGTGCTTCCCAGGGCGGCGGAAACAACCATCGGTTTAGTCGCTTCGAGAGGGCAACCGATTTCATTAGCAACCTTTAGGTCCAAGAAGTTGTGTGTACTCCCGGGATCAATCAAAATGTGGATCTTTCGCTTACCACTTTGTCCTGTCAAACGCATACAATTGAAGGTTGTGTTGCCCGTCAGTGCGTGTAGCGATATCATAGGCAGTTGTGTTTGCTCTGACTCAACAGCCGTCGTGTTGACGACGTCACGAACCTCATCTACATCAGAAAGTTCAGATTCTGCATCACCTTCCACGACATATATATGAGCCTTGCGATGGGTTTGTTGATGGCCGGGAGTGAAGATTTCATCGCAATACATGCACAGACCTTTTTGTTTGCGATCTTGCATCTCTTGCCAAGTAAATTTTCGGGGTGTTTGGTTGTTGTTTCTTGAGATAAAATTTGGCGTCTGATGTGTTTGTGTGTTGCTAGGGGAAGTGGGTAAAAGCGGTGGCTTGGTGTTTTGATTCGGATATTTCGGTGTTTGATAGGCGTTTGGAGAAGAATATGTGTTGGGTTTGAATAAGGGTCGTTGTGGTTTGTGAGGGAGTAGGCGTAAATATGATTCATGCATCATAGCTATTTTTGCTGCTTTGGCAACGGATTCCACATTCTGAAACTGTCTCACATGAAGCTGCAAATGTGGATTTAGATTAGTTAAGAAAATACTTAACGCATGGGCGCGTGGTAGGGATAACCGTGTGAGTTTACACTCAAATTTATCATGAAACACCTCGACCGAATCGGTCTCTTGTTGTAAGCTAACCAACTCCGATAATGGATCGACAAACAAACCTCCAAAGCGAGTAGAAATTGCAAGAACATATTTTGTCCAGGGTGGGTATCGATTGAAACATTCTGCAATATAGTTGTGGTGCCATTGCAATGCCTTTCCTGTCATATGGATAGTAGCGAGTCTTACCTTCGATTCATCTAGCGTTCCGTCAAGCGCAAAGAATTGTTCGCATTTAAAAACCCAATCGCGTAGGTCGGATCCATCAAAAATAGGAAACCCAACCTTAGTAAGGCGGGTCAGCAAACCGTTTGTTGGTGTCGTACGAGGCTCCTGATTAGTTCCACGATTCGAACCGGGGACAAGGTTCAGCGAATCAGGTGGTTCCGGAGAGAATGTTCGGGGAAGCGTCGTGAAAACGCCGGAATGTGAAGGATCGTCGTCAACCAGCGGACGCTTTTCAGGGTTCTGTGTAATAGGGCGTAGCTCCGCAAACATGTTCTTAATATCGTTGAATCGAGTAGTCATCTCATTCCTCAATAGATCGTTTTGTTTGAGTTGAGCCACACGATTTTCTTCATTTTGCTTGGCTTGATCGGCCTGAACTTGCTTCATCTCCTCAAGTTGCTTGTTAACCTCGATCAAAGTTTGTGCCCTAGTTTCCATGACTGCTTATTTTGAAGTAGAAAAAAAAATCCGGGTCCGGAAGATCGATGGCTCTGATACCAATGTTACAGGACTCGTTAGGCACGATAAATCCAAACTAGAAACCCAACGAAAGGTTCGAAGAATGGTAGAATAAGGACTAGGAGATAATGCTGTAAGTAAGAAGATTACCTCTAAGAACACAAATTCTCTTCAATTAGTATATGAGTAGACAATAGAGAGAAAGATAAAATAACTTGAAATTAAGATTATGCCTTTTCGGAGTTTCTATCCCTCTTACATATAGATTTAGAGTCATAAATAAAGAGAACCAAACAGACAATTAGGGCTTAAATGAATGAAAAGTAACGGTAGTAAATGAATGAAAAGTAACGGTAGTAAATGAATGAAAAGTAACGGTAGGAGTATGAGACCAATAGGATCTCTGTAACAGTTAGGGTTTAATAGCAGCATGGACAGATATGGATTAGGGTTAGGGTTAGGGTTTAATAGCAGCATGGACGGACATGGATTAGGGTTAGGGTCCATAGGGTTAGGGTTAGGGTTTAATAGCTGTATGGACGAGTACAAAATTGTTTGTATAGATTTTAAAAACATTCAACTCTACACTTCCAAAACAAAGTCATGGGAAAAGATAGGGAGTCGACCTAATCAGATTCGCTATATTGGTAGATCTGTGTTTGCGAACGGATCAATCCATTGGAAGTGCAAATTTGAAAACTATGATATACTTTCGTTTGATATTAAAACTGAAGAGTTTTCTTTTGCTAAACAACTTAAGGGTTATTCGTGGATGATAAATGCAAACTTAATGGAACTCGGTGGAAATCTGGCTATAGGGCATTGGCGGGATATTGGGGGCCTTAAACCTTTAAGGAAGGTTAGGGTACTTACGGAAGAAGGTGAATGGAAGAAAATTTATATTTCAAACATGGATGATCAGTACAAAGTATCTCAAGGTGTTCCATCTTCGAATGCAGTCTATTACTATGTGAATGACGAAGGGTCGAAGTGGACGTATTCAAGAAAATTGAGGAGTAGAGAGCTCATCAACCGGACCTCGCAAATCGATAGATGCAAAGAAACTCTTATTTCTCTTAAGAACTTTTGATTTTATTTACAGTTGATATTTACTATCTTTATTGTTTTTGGTTCATGCTTTGATTAATCTAGGTTTACACTAGATCAGTTTATTTGTTTAAATGAAGTTAGATAGGTTGATTTTGGTTATGATATTTTGTTTATTACCGCTAACCTTGTTCCCTTGACACCCTTATCCTATATTTGTAAAGTTGTTATTGGAGTAGTTGCGTTTAAATTGTGAAACATAGATCTCGGGCTTCAAAAGTATAGCTTGGGCCATCGTGGAACATTTGTTTTGGACCGGATTTCGATAATGGCCCAAAACATTAGCCTGGTCCGGTGTTGCTTGGTGACAACTAGCATAATTCGATCAAGTCTCCCCTCAGTAGTTCTTTAACCAGAACTTTTTGTTCGGTCAAATAAAATCATTCAAAGCCGATCTATCTTCAACAAAAAAATCGTACTTGACCAAAGTTTGATTTTCCAATTCTAAATTTATTCTCTTCGGGTTTGATTCAATTACAAAATTATCATTAATGAAAAAAATATTAAGTGTATATTATTCTCACCTAATTTTAAAATCAACCTAATTTACTAACGTAAAAAGCACTTTCAATTACTAAATTAAACTTGTTTTTCCTACCATTTGTTTTGTTTTTACAAGTTGTTTAGTAGTTCTTTAGCATTCAAATTTGTTCATCAAATTTATTCCAATTTGTTGGGAATATGGGTACCGCATATCCCGTCTCCGTATAAAAGTAAGAACAATCTGCTCTTCTATAATGACCATGTTCATCGCATTCATAACGGTTTGAGTTATTTACCTTTGATTTGCACCTCGAGATCTTTCTTCTTAAAGAACTCGTTTTGCTTCCGGATCTTCCCGTAGTCATAAAACCTTTCCCTTCAGCATGATTGTATGGTTGCAACTGTCTCAACTCCAGCATAGATGTGTGTTTGGGTACTGTTCTGAATCCTTAGGGAGCATGTAGTTGTTCTATATTATAGTAATCAATGCATGGGGTGCTATAAAAACTTGGTGCATCCACGTCTGGTTTCAAAAACAATCTCGCGATTTTTTGTTGGGCTCTTCCTATGTGGGAGTCCAATTATCATATGGGCTAAGCCCAATTTGGATAACACATAGGATTTTGGTTTATGTATAAATATATATTTATACAGTGTCTTTCGGAAATTAGCATTGCAGTTTTTGAGAGAAAAAGGTGATTCGAGGCGGAACTTTGTGCTTTCAATCAGATTGTCTCTGGTTGTCCGATCGGCTTCAATTTTGGTGAGAAGGCTCGTCTACTTGTCCTCTACAATCTATCCAGAGGGTTTTTGATTTGGAGTTATCTAAGTGTGTTTTCGATCATCTTCTTCTAACTTCGTTTTGGGGATATTTCAGTGAGTTTTCTGATTTCGGCTCATTATCTTGTGTATTGGAGTTGTGTATGAAGTTGTCATACTTCTTGTGGCGTATGCTCTAGTTTTATCTAAAGAATAGTTTTGTAACCCATCTTCTGATAGTGAATATTTGGTTGGACTCCGAAATCAGTCCCGTGGTTTTTACTTCCTACACTGGGAAGGTTTTCCACGTAAAAAAGTGTTCTGTGTTGTTTGCGTTTATTTTATTCAGACTTGATATTTTTTGGGATCGTTATCTCTATCATACTTGATACAAGAAGGAAGATTTCGTTTGTGATTCTATTTCTTGTCAAAGTGGTATCAGAGTGAGTGGTTGTGTACTTGTCTTGTATCAAATATGGAGGTGAATACAAGCAGAATGATGACGATGAATGGTTCGAATTATCATATATGGAAATCGAAGATGGAAGATCTTCTTTATGTTAAAATTTTTCATTTACCAGTGTTCGGTGATGAAAAACCTAAAGATAAGTCTGATGCAGAATGAATAATTATTCACCGGCAGGTTTGTGGCTTTATTCGGCAATGGGTTGATGATAATGTGTTGAATCATGTTGTAGACAAAACAGATGCAAGGAAATTGTGGAGTAAACTTGAGGAGTTATATGCTCGGAAGACAGGAAACAGTAAGTTACTTTCGTTCAAACAGTTGAGGTATTTAAGGTATCAAGATGGATCACCTCTTACAGATCACTTGAATACCTTTCAAGGCTTGATTAATCAGTTGGCTGCTATGGGTATCAAATTTGATGACGAGGTTTTGGCGTTATGGTTGCTTGGTTCGCTGCCAGACTCATGGGATACTTTCAGAATGTCTCTTTCTAATTCAGCTCCTGAAGGTAATATCTCAATGGCATTAGCTAAAAGTAGTATGTTGAATGAAGATATGAGAATAAAAACAGTTGGCTTCTCTTCACATTCAGAAACTCTAGTCGTTGAGAAACGTGGTAGAAATGAAAATCGCGGTTGGAAAACTAGAGGTAAAAGTAGAAGCAAGAGTCGGAACAAGTCTAATAAATTTGCAGATTGGGAGTGCTACTACTGTCATGAGATCGGGCACACTAAGAAATTTTGTCCTAAGTTGGGAAAGAAGAATAATTTTGGGAAATCTAACAATGGTAAAGAAGAAAAGAACAAGGAGAAAAATTATGATGAAAGTGGTGACAAGAAACATGTTGTTGCAGTTTCAGAGAGCTACTTCGTTATTATTGATGATGCTGTTGTGAATTCTGTGTCTGATGAAAATGGTTGGGTAGTTGATAGTGGTGCTACAATTCATGCCACTTCCCGTAGAGAATTTTTTCTCATCTTAAACCTCTGGTGACTTTGGTTCTGCAAAGATGGGAAATAATGATTTGTCTAAAGTGGTTGGTATTGGTGATGTTCATCTAGAAACAAGCATGGGTGCAAGATTGATTTTGAAGGGTGTTAAACATATACCCGATCTTCGATTGAATTTGATCTCTACAGGGAAGCTAGATGATGAAGGTTATTGCAGTATTTTTGCGAATGGGCAGTGGAAACTTACTAAGGGCTCGTTGGTTGTGGCAAGATGACAAAAATATTCAGCCCTCTACATCATGTCTGCAAGGGTGTCTGCTGAGAATATCAATGTTGTTAATGATGAATCAATGGTTGATTTGTGGCATAAAAGACTCAGTCACATTAGCGAAAAAGGATTAGATATTCTGAGGAAAAAACAATACATTCGTGGGATACACAAAGCTCATTTAAAGAAATGCGTACATTGTTTGGCTGGAAAGCAGAATAGAGTATCTTTCAAGAGCTCGGCTCCTTCAAGAAAACCAAGTTTGCTTGACTTGGTACATACTGATGTTTGTGGTCCTTTCAAAACGAGAACACTTAGTGTTTGTTTGTACTTTGTTACTTTTGTTGATGATCATTCCAGGAAAGTTTGGGCTTACACTTTGAAAACAAAAGATCAAGTGTTAGATGTCTTTAAGCAGTTTCAAGCTTCAGTTGAGAGACAGAGTGGGAAACAATTGAAGTATGTTAGAAGTGATAATGGGGGAGAATACATTGGTCCTTTTGATGATTATTGTAGACACCAAGGTATTCGGCATCAAAAGACACCTCCCAATACCCCTCAGTTGAATGGCGTAGCGGAGAGACTAAACCGAACATTAATTGAAAGGGTAAGATGTCTTCTTTCACAATCACAACTCCCTAAATACTTTTGGGGCGAAGCTTTGAATACAGTGGTACATGTCTTGAATCTTAGTCCTTCTGTACCTTTAGATGGAGATATCCCAAATAGAGTTTGGACAGGTAAAGATGTTTCTTATGATCATTTGCGTGTCTTTGGGTGCAAAGCTTATGTACATATTCCTAAAGATGAGAGATCTAAACTCAATTCGAAGACAAGACAGTGTGTATTCATTGGTTATGGTCTTGATGAGTTCGGCTATAGATTTCATGATCCAATTAATAAGAAGCTTATTAGGAGCAGAGATGCCGTATTTATGGAAGATCAGATAGTTTATGATATTGATAAGAGTCAAAATTCAGTGTCTATGTCTCCGAATGACTTGGTAGATTTGGGGCATATTCCGCTTGCACATACTCCTACAGAAGTTGAAGAAAATTAGGATGGTGACTCACCTGCTTCCAGAGGTTCACATATTTTTGATACTGGTGATCATGATAATGATTTCGTGGATGAACCAGTGAATGAAGAAGATGTTGAACAATTTGAAGTTCCAACGCGGAGATCTACTAGAGATAGACAACCCTCTACTAGATATCCTTCTGATCAATATATTTTGTTAACCGATGCAGGTGAGCCTGAGTGTTATGATGAGGCTATTAGTGGTGTATGTAAAAATCAATAGATTGAAGCGATGAATGAAGAGATGCAATCACTTCATGAGAATCATACATTTGATTTAGTGAAGATACCTGAAGGGAGAAAAGCCTTGAGTAACAAGTGGGTGTATAGGTTGAAGCAAGATGATAATTCTCTGCAACCTCGGTACAAAGCAAGATTGGTAGTCAAAGGCTTTGGTCAGAAAAAAGGTATTGATTTTGATGAAATATTTTCTCCAGTTTTAAAAATGTCTTCTATTCGTGTGGTTCTAGGCATTGCAGCGAGTCTAGACTTGGAAATTGAGCAAATGGATGTAAAAACAGCATTCTTGCATGGTGACTTGGAAGAAGAGATTTTTATGAAACAGCCTGAAGGTTTTGTGGTTGAAGGAAAAGAAGATTATGTATGCAGACTGAAAAAGAGTCTATATGGTTTGAAGCAAGCTTTGAGACAGTGGTATAAGAAGTTCATGTCAGTTATGGGAGAGCAGGATTACAAGAAGACTTCTTCTGATAATTGTGTATTTGTGAAGAAATTTTCTGATACCAATTTTATCGTTCTTTTACTTTACGTGGATGATATGCTTATTGTTGGGAAGAATACTTTGCGGATTGATTCTTTGAAGAAACAGTTAAGTAAGTCTTTCGCAATGAAAGATTTAGGTCCAGCAAAGCAGATTCTCGGCATTCGAATTACTAGAGACAGAGACTTGAAGAAGTTGTTCTTATCACAAGAAAAATACATTGAGAAAATTCTTCAGAAGTTTAATATGGACAAAGCTAAAGTGGTTAGCTCACCACTTTCTGGTCACTTCAAGTTAAGCAAGAAACAATGTCCTTCAACTAATGAAGAAAAGAGAGACATGGCTAATATTCCATATGCATCTGCAGTTGGAAGTCTCATGTATGTACTCGTCCTGACTTAGCTCATAGTGTTTGTGTTGTGAGCAAATTTTTGTCAAATCCAGGTAGAGAGCATTGGGAAGCCGTGAAATGGATTATGAGGTATCTACGAGGAACCTCTAATTTGAAGCTCAGTTTTGGGATGAATAAACTTGAGTTGTTGGCTTATTCTGATTCAGACTTGGCTGGAGATGTCGATACTCGCAAGTCTACTTCTGGATATTTGATTAACTTTTGTGGTGGCGTTGTTTCATGGAAATCAAGACTACAAAAGTGTGTTGCCCTTTCAATGACAGAAGCTGAATTCATTGCAGTGACAGAAGCGAGTAAAGAGCTACAATGGATGAAGAAGTTCTTGAAAGAACTTGGATTTGAGCAACACAGGTATGTACTGTTATGTGATAATCAGAGTGCTATTCATCTCGTGAAGAATTCGTCATTTCATTCAAAGTCGAAACATATTGATGTGAGATATCATTGGATTCGAGATATTCTTGATGCTAAACTAATGGAGGTTGATTAAGTTCATACAGATGATAATGGGTCTGACATGATGACAAAGGCTTTGCCTAGGGGAAAGCTTGAACATTGTAGATTGATCGCCGGGATGGCGAATCCTCCCACATAGTCGTGAGGGGGAGATTTGTTGGGCTCTTCCTATGTGGGAGTCCAATTATCATATGGGCTAAGCCCAATTTGGATAACACATAGGATTTTGGTTTATGTATAAATATATATTTATACAGTGTCTTTCGGAAATTAGCATCATATTCTATAGTGCAGTTTTTGAGAGAAAAAGGTGATTCGAGGCGGAACTTTGTGCTTTCAATCGGACTGTCTCCGGTTGTCCGATCGGCTTCAATTTTGGTGAGAAGGCTCGTCTACTTGTCCTCTACAATCTGTCCAAAGGGTTTTTGATTTGGAGTTATCTAAGTGTATTTTTCGATCATCTTCTTCTAACTGCGTTTTGGGGATATTTCAGTGAGTTTTCTGATTTCGGCTCATTATCTTGTGTATTGGGGTTGTGTATGAAGTTGTCATACTTCTTGTGGTGTATGCTCTAGTTTTATCTAGAGAATAGTTTTGTAACCCATCTTCTGATAGTGAATATTTGGTTGGACTCCGAAATCAGTCCCGTGGTTTTTACTTCTTTCACAGGGAAAGTTTTCCACGTAAAAAAGTGTTCTGTGTTGTTTGCGTTTATTTTATTCAGACTTGATATTTTTTGGGATCGTTATCTCTATCATACTTGATACAAGAAGGAAGATTTCGTTTGTGCTTCTATTTCTTGTCATTTTTGCCCAAAAAAGAACTAACCATTTGTTGGCAACTATCGTTGTGCAGATCTTACAACAACGAAAATAAAATTAGAAATAAAAATTAAATTAGTATCAAATATATCGATATTATAGGTATAAAAGAAGAATAAAAAGTAAGTATACAATTATTGTTTGAGTAATAATAAATACTATGAGTCAGATATTATACCACGGAAAATTATTATTTATACATCTACAAATAAATATATTGTTTTACTTATTTAATTTGTTCAAATTCATACATCCAATTTTGGCTATATATATAAAATAAAAGTAAAGAACACAATTAAGCAGTTAAAAAATTAATGATATATCAATGATAAAGAATATACGTTATTGAACATGTATTTTAATTTATTATGAATTTTTATAGAATTAAATTAATTCAAGTTATAATATATTTCTTAAAATCAAGGTCTCATATACAGCTTTGTTGTTAGCTCTTGATCTTAAACAGCTAACTTTCTTGCATGGGTGACTATATCTTGAGTCATATATATCCTAAAATTGGGTTATCTGATCTAAAAACATAGTCCAAATTTCACTAGGTCGTGGTCATAGTATATTGATTATATAACCGTGTGGGGTTAATATATTTCAGATTTAAGACTCACCTCTCACTCTCAACATAAATCTATCGACAAACAACTGAACTCGTACGCAATTGTTGGTATTAGCTTTACTATCAATACAAAGAAACATGTAAAAAATTAATTAAAAAAATATTTATTCATAATAAAAAAAACATATATAGAGAGAGAGAGTCAATAACCCCAAAAAAAACTAAGGTTTAATTAGTTCTTAGCAATAAAATAAACAAATAAACTAAAAAGATTAAAATCATAGAAAAAGTAAATCTCGATCTATTGTCAAAAGAACAAAATGTTTTTCTCTTTGTTTGGTGAATTTTATCTACATATTGAATATGGGATGCTTCTTGTCAAGATGATTTAGGACCTGGTCCGATTTTGGCTAACACAAAGAAAGTTTAGCTATTGTATAATTCCTAAGATGTTCGAGAGTATAGGGTTTTAGGACTTTTGGATGATCACACTTAAGAGCAACATGAGCTTCACATTTATCAATTGGCGAGAGATAAATCATAAAGACCAAGTAAAATATCATAGAAGTATTATTGTGTTGATACTATTGGTTATGCTTTGTCGATTGAAATGTAGGGATATGTTCTTGAACCCAAAATTTATAATGTGTTATGATGAGTAGTGATAAAGAGAATTGGCTTACGACCATGTGGGAAGAACTGAGATCTATCAAGAAGATGGGCACCGCGATTCATATACTAATACACCATATCAACACTGTATGCTTAATGTGACTGGAAGAGTGGTTAGTTGGAAATACTTTTTATAGAAATTCATTTTAGGGAATTGCTAAAAAAACGGCCAAAATTACTCCGCGAAGTCGCTTAAATTTTTTTTCCAAAACTACTCCGTGAAGTTATTTTATTTCACGATTTTGCCCTTCCGAAATCGTATAAATACTCAATTTTACTCCGCGAAGTTATCATAATTTCAAAAAAAAACCTCAAACTCAAACTCTCCTCTACCTTCTCTCTAAAAAAAATTATACCTAAACTAAATTAAATAAATAAAACCTAAATTAAAACTAAATATACTAATTACCTAATCGTTTTAAAAGTAAATATAACTATACTAATTACCTAAACTATAACAATATTAAAAGTTTATACCTAAACTATATTAAAAGTATTTACACAAATTACCTAAACAAAGGTAAAGTGTGAAACAGAAAACGAAAACGTAACCCTGCCTTACCCACTCCCAAAATTGAACCTTATGCCGCCTTACCCACTGCCTCAGTAATCGTGACCCACTGCCGCACAAAACAACCCACTGCCTTACCCTAAACCACCGTAAAAATACCCTAAACCACCCACCGGCACCTACCCACACCCACCGGCACCTACTACGACCACCAGAAGACCACCACAGGATCCATATACACCGGAATCGTCGCCGGAGACTCTGTTCGGAGTAAGAGGAAGCGCAACCGAAATCGAACATATACTGTAAGTCCATTATGTTGTTGTTAGATAGGTTAGTTAGGTTTAGATAGGTCCAATTAGGGTAGATCTGTAGAAAAAATTTGATTTTGGGCTGTTTTTCGGCCAAGGCAGAAGCTTTAAGCTTCTGCCATGGCGAGGCTGTTCTTCGCCACGCACGGGCGAAGAACAGCCTCCCTACGCCATCCACTGGCGTAGGGTTGGACCCCTACGTCACATGGATGGCGTGGGGTTCAGCATACACGCCATATGTTGGCGTGCATGCTGAACCCCACGCCATCCATGTGGCGTAAGGGTCTAACCCTACGCCACACGAGTTGGCGTAGGCAACATGCCTCACGCCACCACCGTGGCGTGGGCATGTAGACGTACGCCATCAGTGAGGCGTACGTCTACATGCCCACGCCACGGTGGTGGCGTTAGCCATCTCCGGTCACCGGAATGGGTCGGGACCGGATTATTTTTGTTTTTCGGTTCGTTCTAACCTGCCTTATGCTATTTTTTTTCTAAAACGGGTACCACCATTACAATATGTGTTTTCGAGGAAACTTGATAGTAATTTTTTTTTTTTTCCAGGTGATGGATCACGGCGACGATGCACAGTATACATTGTCTGCTGATGGCTCGCGGACGAAGAGAGTTAAAAAACGGAGTAGGGTACGTGGCCAGCCAGTTCCACCTGTGCAGATGGATGAGCTCCCCATAGTCTCCGGACCGCATGCGTCCAGATCGAGTTCAGCTTCCGCTTCCGCTTCCAGCGGGCGACGCCATCCCCCACCGGGTACAGGGGAGCGTAGACCACATTTGGATGGGAGAGGTAAGTATCGAAATTAAAATTTTACATTATTTGAAGCTATTTTGTTTTGTCCTATGATAATGGGAACAAATTTTTTTAAGAGCGAGAGATGCGGCTGTATGCCCATTATCCTAGTCATCGAGCATGGAGTTTGGCTGCGCAGACTAGGGTACGCGCTGTAGTCGACGCCACCCCGTTCGGTCGTCTGATTGAGCCGTTCTATGAGATGCATACACACTCCAACATGACGGAGGTTTTTCTAGAGAGGTGGCATGCGAAGACCAATAGCTTCCATTTCGCTTTCGGTGAGAAGACGATTACTCTGGACGATGTCCACGCTATTTTGGGACTCCCAGTAGATGGTGAGCTTGCTGTGTTTCCCTATATTTCCGACAAGAGTCTGGCCATGCACGAGTGCGCTGAATTGCTTATGGTGGATGATCTATCCTTCGTGACGGAGGTTGAGAAGTGCAAGGGCGTTGGTTTGGGATTTAAATGGCTCCGGAGTAGGTTTAGTGGGCCAGAGTTCTGCGATGACAGCCCTGGTTTGAGTGATCTGATGGTGGATGCTGCAGCCCGCGCCTATATATTGCATATGTTCGGCACGGTCATATTCCCCGACAAGAGCAACATGTACTCCAACTACAAGTATTTGTTTCTGTTGCGCGATTTGACTCCGGAGGGTGTTGGCAGGTACTCATGGGGTAGTGCTGTTCTCGCTTACACATACCACCATCTGGGTGAGGCCTCCCTGCACGACACGAGGACTATGGCCGGATGTATCGGTATGGTAGACACGTGGATACGGGATCATTTTTCCATGCTCCGGCCCGTTACTCGACGCACCTACACTGAGCGCGACCCCACTATTGGTAGATGGGATACAGCTGCAGCAGTATCTGACTCACGGACGAAGCTGAACCTTCGTATCTCCGTCAACAACCTCGGAGAGACCGATGTAAGTGTTTTTGTTTAGTGATCGCAAAATTGATTTGTTATTGTGTTTATGATCATATCCATTTTTCCATGCAGGTTTTGTTTGAGCCTTATCGTGCTATACGCGATCATTTCCCGTTCCAAGAGCTATCTTGGTTTCGGGATGTCATATGCGGTGTGGAGCACTCTCAGGCATACTATCCCGAGCGAGTTCAGCGGCAGTTTGGCCGTGTCCAGGGTCCTATCGCGCATCCTCTGCTAGCCATGCAGTCGAAATCAAGGAGAAAGCCTAAGACGATGGTGTATGCATTCGATCCGGATGATTGGGACCGGCGGCAGATGAACACTTTGCATCGTGGTTTTCGAGGAGGGATGGTGACAGACGAGATGGAGTCTTTCTGTGAGCCTGAGTACCTACTACTTCACCAGAGTATTAGCTGGTTCGATCTCGTCAACACCGCTATCTACTCGCTCGCTGACTACGTCCACGAGGATCGAGAGGGAGCTATCATCCGACATTTGCGCGCTGGTATGCGGAGGATCTCGTTGTTTCCTGGAGTGAGCGAGTTTGATCATGATTTCGATCGTCTGGCTGGGGCTTATGACGATGTTTTGTCCACAGCCAGGAGGCTCGCATAGACATAACGATGTTTTTTGTGTTTGTATGATACTTTATTCTGTTGTCGCTTACTTGGTTTGTTTCTTGTTTTTTGATACTGTGTATGATACTTTGGTTTTGGATTGTGTAATAGTTTTGGTTTGTATGATGCAGATTGTTTGTTCCCAATAGGTTTCATCTCTTTACAAAAGAAGTTCGGGAGCGGAATGAACTATCCGACTCCATAAATCTAAGTGTGAAATGTTAACAGAGGGTTAGCCCACCTATCATTTGTCTTCAGTTATATGCTTATGTATTTCTTATTATGCAATGCTTCGGATTAAATTGTAATGTTTTAATGCTTAATCGACATATTTTGCAGTTTTAGTGCTACTGTTTTCATGATGAACATCCAAACATAAAACATCGAATGTTTACATTCATTCAATCACAATTTCAAATAACAACAACTAAGGAAATAAAAACTTCAAACAAATACTGGAATGAAACATCACAAGTTCAAACAACAACAACTAACAAGTTGAAATAGTAGTACTATCTAAAATAACACACATTCTGGAGTTACTTAAAAAAAACACAGACTACTAAACATAATAACTCCGTCAACAACCCCGGAAAAAGTGAAATGATTAGTCGAAATTGTAGCCCAAATTGTCATCCGAATCATCCCCCCCCATTACGTGCCGCAATCCTATCCTCCAGAAACGCCACCATATCCCTACTTATGTAGTCTACTACCGTCATGTTCCAGACCAAAGGTGCTTCTATCTTAATCCTTGCTGGTTGAAAAAGCAGGGCAGTGAGCGGTTGGATGAAGTTGTACCTTGATTTGATTTCGTCACGACTTCGCACTTGAACGTCTCCTACTCCTAAATGCCCATAGTTGAAATACATCTGACATAGGAGGCGGTCGAAGAAAGCATCGCTACTATCTTCCCCCATTTGTCGGCGGACAACCTTAACCGCCTTGAGCATATGGTAGTCTTCATCAGCTGTAAACTCCATGTGTTCAAGTGTTTGTGTTCAAGTGTTTGTGTTTTTTTTCTTAAGTGTACTCTTTGCTTCTATTACGAATATTGTATCATGTGGCATGTTTATATAGTATAGTCGTTTTTTTGGCGGGAGTTTTTAGGATGTAGACTCCATGGCGGGAGTTTTTGGCTGGAGTCCTTGGCGGGAACATTTGTCTTGGCGGGGGTTACTTTTTGGCGGGTTTTTTTAGGCGGGACTTTTTGTGTTGGCGGGAGTTTTTGTGTTGGCGGGTCCCGGCTGAT
Source organism: Limnanthes douglasii subsp. nivea (assembly GCA_036936605.1). Taxonomy (NCBI): domain Eukaryota; kingdom Viridiplantae; phylum Streptophyta; class Magnoliopsida; order Brassicales; family Limnanthaceae; genus Limnanthes; species Limnanthes douglasii. The sequence goes on from JAUPFV010000001.1 coordinate 2,772,121, forward strand.
ATCAATAATCTATGCAACTTCAGAGAGTAATTCATGCGTTCTTCTGTATCGTTATCTATAAATACGCGAGCTGTCCACGCATAGAAGAGTAAAGTAGTTGAATAACCTAACAAAAAATGTGTCCATGGAATGAGTTAGAAGATCAATACATGATGGAAGCATCTATCGAAGTTGGAAACACGCACATAATTGGAACGTGAATTCAATACATAATGAGTTTCGAACAATACATAATCATTAAAACACAACATTATTCCTACACATAAAGTAAAAGGGAAATGCTAAAACACAACATTATTTATTCAATTTATTTACATATTATACAAAATTTGTATTCATTAAAAAACCTTCAAAAATCTTTAAAAAATAATCATTTATTTTTTACGCAACTTCACAAAACAATTCTGACTATTCTTTTAGCAATTCCCAAAGTAAAATGGTTTTTTTTTTAAATGGTTGAAAAAAAAATATTAAATTGTAATCAAAGGGTACCCTATTGCCGCCACAGCACGGCGTAGGGATACCCGTTTTCGCCGACCAGTGGCGGCAATAGGGTTAACCCTTAGCCTTGCCTCTGTTCTTTTTGGACAGAGGCAAAAAAAGGGTCCCCTACGCCAGGTGAATGGCGTATGGGGCAATCCCCACGCCATCCCCTGGCGTGGGGTGCTGCAGTTACGCCGTCGCCTAGCGTAGGGGACGTCGGTTACGCCATTAGGCTGGCGAAAACGGCTATCTAGAATTTTTGAAGTCAAAATTTAAAAAAAAAACATTCAATTAAATTAAAAAGGTTTAAAGGGTACAACACATTGTTAGTTTACAACAAAAAAAGCAAAAACATAGCCGAACACAAAATAAGTTCAATCTTTCGTTAAGTCCACTATCGAATCATCATGTTCAACGGAGTGCGTCGGTGTGGGATTTTGTAGTCTTGAAAATACACGGACTCTATCTAGCAAAGGGATCGACCAAGAAATTGCGTCTTCTCTCGCCGATCTCATCCACGTAGGATCTATAGTCGGTATGGGTGACCCTTTAACCAACTCAACCTACAAATTTCCGTTCAATATAAATGCGCGTTTACAAAATAAAATGCTTAAAATGCGTGCGAAAGTTAAAGTTATTTACTCACATGAACAAAATGGTTTTTATTGACGAATGCCACGCCGATCTCCTTTAAAGAACCATCGCTCGGCGGTGCATTTTTCACCGGTAGGTAAGTCGTACATCCACCGGGAGCGAGGCAATAGAAAACGCAATTGAATGTAGTCGCGACTAGTTTTCCGCAACTAGGCAAGGACATCCATTTTGCGTAAGGTGCATTCTCTTTATTAAAAGTCAACCGGTTTATCTCCTTATCAACTTCGCTTTCATCGTCGAAATATGCAACCCGTTTATAAAACTCCCGATCGCTCTTTATCTCGTGAACCAAGGCTTCTCTAACCATTAGCCATCCACTTTCGTTACCAACCATACCATGCGCGATGGCTCTAAAACCACAATTACCGTCGGGCATTACATTTGTAATTCGGGTTATGAAAGGACGCATATATTGAGGTATGTCTTTTGAAAATCTCGAGTCCAAAACATTTGGTAATCTAGTCGGTAATGGTATAGCCGTGAATGACGGTATAGCCTTGATGTGGGTCGACGTATCCGGAGTGCCTAAACCGACGCATTGAACCTGTTTTGCTATATTTTTTGGGGGTTTTGCTCCGGAATTAGTCGAAGTATGTGCCTTAACCGTTCTTGCGGTGCTACCGAGAGTGCCGACCGGGGTTGCTATACTAGCGGCGGGTGTTACAACTCGTGGAGTTGCGGCACTATCGTGGGACTCAAACATTTCTTGTTCGACGTATTCGTGATATGAAGGATCTCTTTTCGTAGAATAATCACGTTGGACTTTGCTACCCTTAACGCGACCCCGACCCCGACCCCGTCCACGACCACGGCTTCCAACACGTCCGGGAGTTCTACCGCGGGTTTTAACCTTCTCGAGGGGTTCGCAAAGGAGTGTAGTCGAAGGATCCAAAAAATTTTGAAATTTTTTGAGCCAATGACTTTGTTCGTAAACATCAAACTCTTCAAGTTTCGCATTTAGATTAGCGAAATTAAATTTCACTTCTTCTTCGCCGGTGAGTTTAACTCGCGGAACGATATCTAGTCTCTTCCAATGCTCATCTATAATCCGAGTAGGTGCGTGGCCGTCCACTCTTCGGATTGCCTCAAGTTCGTGGGAACACGGCAAACCATGGATCGTACGATCGGTGTAAACGCACATAGATTTTTCACCGCCGCTTTTATCAACATAGTTATCATATACTATCGCCAATGCAATAGGTGATACGTACCCCCGTAAAAATTTGAACGGTTTGAAATCTTGGAATTTGTGAATTAAACGGCACTTGCTAAGCTCCATCGATTCTTTAATAGTAGAATGTTGCATCGCTAACAAGCCATGCACTTTATCCCAAAACCCATCGAAATCCAATCGGCTAGACCCAACATATTTTTTCAATGTAGCATGCGAGCTTTCGGCCCTATTAGAGGTGTGGTTATTAAAATGCATGATCTTGTTAGTATAAGCGTGAACAAACCTCTCTTTATAAGGCGTAATCCACGAGTCAACCACATAGTCCACCGCCTTATCTTGGTCTTTGAACATCGACCGCATCTTAGCCAACCTCTCGTTCATAACCTCAACGGTATCGGATGAAACAACGTCATTCCAAGCCACCAAAAAACTTTTAGCCACATTTCCGTCTTCAAACATATTTTTCGTTCTCCCGCTAACATTTTTGTTGATATGCCACTCGCATAACATGTGACTAGCGCTAGGGAAAAATTTGTCGATGCTATTCATCAAGGCTAGTTCGCGGTCCGTAACGATAACACACGGTAATTCACAATCATTCTCCTCCATTACCGTTTTCAAGCATCCCAAAGACCATTCGTAGTTGTCTTGTTTTTCACTCACCATAAACGTGAAACCAATGCAAAACGTTTTGTTCGTAGATGTTACCCCGACTACTTCGAACAAAGGCATCCCGTAACGAATGACTTTATATGTGCTATCCATGATTAGCAAGCGTGGGAAGGTTCGTAGTAAGTCGATACTAAGCGGATGTGCGAAAAACAAATCGGTTATGACGTTAGAACCGTCATTCCCCGTCCGTGTCCAATACTTATACTTGTGCAATTGTAATTTAACTAACAAGCATTGCATTTGGGATCGACCGCCGTTTTCGGCCATCCTCGTTCTTTGACGGTGATTGTAAACGTGACGGATATTTGAAGCATTCTCCGGATCGGCCTTTTTCAAAGCACCAAATATTTGTCGCGGACTTGTCCCGTTCACCGTCAAAAGATCAACGAGCTCTTTTTCCTTACGTTTTAACTTCGACCATTGCAAATGTCCTTCGGCATACTTGATCGGTTCGTGGTTGTGCTTCCCAGAAAGGACACTAAGAGCCCACTTATCGTCTCCTTTTAACGGATTACCCACCAAATGAAAAGGGCAATTTATTTTTTTGCTACCGGTGGCCTTACGCTTACGGTCGCACTCTTTAACGGCCGACTTGAAAATTCCGGATCGCTCGCACCGATAATCCACTCTCGGTGTTCTCCCCCTCTTCCCTACTTCCTTCGATGCTACGTTTATCGAAAAACCCAACGTTTTCCCCCTAACTTTTACCCACTCGGTCATCGACTCTAAGCTATACTCGTCGTGGGTGGTGAAATGGTGAGCGTAGTCCGAAACAAGCGAAATATCGCATTCGTTCACCTCCTACAATACGTAAGAAGTAGAATAACAAATTAAACCGGCATTCCGGATTCCGGAACCACATTTCGCCACTCCGAAGGCGTGGGGCACATTCCATTCGCCATGGTTTGGCGTGGGAGACCTACCGAGCGCCACACGTGTGGCGTCCGGATGATAGCCCACGCCAAGCCATGGCGAATGTAATGTGCCCCACGCCTTTGGAATGGTGTACGGAATGTCAGCCACGCCGGACGGTGGCGACGAACACCTTTACGGGTTTTTTCCCGAAAATCGATTTTTTGGCCGAAATGAAAGAGGGAAATGCAATGTACCTCCTCGGCGACCATGCTGCTCTGCGTGGGAAGCACTTCCGACCCTTTTCCGTCCATGTTGTGAAGGTTTTGAAATTTTTCAAAAAATGGGTTTAGTTGGTTGTTAAGTTTCTATTTTTAGTATGTTTGGAGAAGATGAAGTTTGCAACTTCATGGAGTAGTTTGGTTCTCTTCAATGGCGTCACTTGTAAATATTTACACTTCGAAGGGTTTTTTGGGTTTTTTGCCTTGTGGCATTTTTGTAAATATTGAAAATCAGAAACAAGCGACTTCGCGGAGTAGTTTTGGCCGTTTTTTTAGCAATTCCCTTCATTTTATTATAATCTACCAAATCTGAATATATGGATGCTATGAAAGTCATAAGGGAAGCTATTTATTTGAAAGGATTGTTGAGTGAAATATTTTTTATGGAACAAGAATGTGATTATGTTTTGTTATAATATTAGTTATCTTCATTTGATAAAGAACCTGAAGTTTCATGAGCAAACTAAGCATATAGATATCAAGTTTCACTTCACTCGAGACATGATAAAGAGAGAGAAATTGAAGGTGGTTAAGATTGGTAGTGAGAAAATTCCTTTAGAGACCAAGATATTATTGGTTTCAAAGTTCAAAAACAACATGAGACTTGTACAAGTTTGGGATACAGGAAGATGGTGTCTAAAGAGTATATCATTGGTTATAACATATGTTAAAGTTAATATAAGCATATGTGAAGAATTTTAAGTTGTAAACTATAATTAATTTTAGAACAGAAGTACTGAAAAAGACTACATATGGTCAAATGTGAACCGCTAAAGGCATGTATAGGTGGGAACTATTTTGAATCTCTTATAACGGAGTTGGGGCTGAGACTTAGGTGCAAAAACTTTTGGTGGAACCTAAGGGCAAGCTATTGCCAAAGGTAAGTAGATTTCTACTGTTGAAGGCCAAAGGAACAGATTGGTCATCTGCGACACCAAAGGACATATCATGAGTGTGAATGGGATTTTTAAGATACTAAGAAGTTTCTAGAAGAAGCTCCATCATTAAGGGTATGAATTGATGTTTAATCTCGTCCTTTCATATAAGATCATATTGTATTAAGGCGTGCTACAAAGGAGATGAGGTACAAGTAGCCTATGCATGCTTGGATCATATGAATTTTATCTCCATCATTTTTTTCATGTGTTGGCTGGTATGGACAAATGAGGTAATCAATTGTTATACGCTAAAATGATCTAGAGAGGTTTGAACACATCATTGATCCTCTATAACTAGTGAAAGATTGGTGTTAAAACTGCTTCACATGATATTGTTGAATTACTAAGTGAGAGAAACACTTGTGAGATTTGAGAGAGAAATCGAGAAGCTTTGAGTGAGCTTTGTTACAAAGAAGATTGGTTCAGTATTTAGTGTTTGAAGAGTATTCATGTAACCTCTTATATATAAAATGTGAGTGTTCGTTGTCTGTGAATGTAGGTATTCTTCACAATCCAAACCACGTTAAATATGCCTTGTGTTTGTGCTTAGGGTTTATACTTGTTCGTTCTTCCTTTGTTATTTTAAAGATTCGTTTAAAGCTTTAGGTACGAGCCAAAGTTGTGTGAATCTATATGTTCTTGTTGCAGATTCATCACTTGTAACAAATAGGTTTCGATCGAAGCTGTTGATCTTCAGCTAACATTGTTTGAAGGTTATCAATTGTTCGGGCTTGGGTATTGTTGATTATTTTAAACCCGATTTGCTCTCTAAATGTAGTTTACCTAACAGAGTTGATTCACGTTCCTACTTGAGGTGTGCCATCTCTCCAAATATGGATTCTTCCACCTAACGACTAATGGTTGGTCGTCATATGACCCGCTAGTGGCGCCTACCGTATCTTTTTCTCATTTTCCATCACTGATGGTATACCTAGCGTTGGATCGCAAGACTCCACTCACTTAGCCGTGGATGAGGCAGTTTGGACTGGTTGTAGAAATGTTTTGGTACTGGAGGTGTGAAAACAGAAAGCATTGAGGTGCGGCTAAACTTTTAATGAAATGGGCCCGGTTGTTGAGTTGTTGTGTGACATGGTTGAGTTTATTTTTTTATGTTGGATGGGTCGTCGTTTTCTTCCTTTTTGTCAGAATGGATGAATCGAAAGGGTTGACGTAGGGTGTTAATATCGACTTAATCCTAGCTGGCTCTTTTCAAATGTTTTAGTAAAGGAATGGACTTGAATAATAAAACATCTTTGATTATAAATCTTTCATTCTTGCTATAAAGAGAGTTCGGTTCCACATTTCCTGTGGTTTCATTATCCAACCTTTTTTTTGCAATGCGCACTTTCAACTTCGTCATTTTTAAATTTTTGTTAAAAAAGAACTAGATTAAAATCTCCTGTCATTCAAAAGGATCGAAACTATTATTCATTTTTTTTATTTATTATTTAATTAAAAAAAACCGATCTCACCTTCTACTCAAACTAAAACGACTTCTTTTGCTTACTTAGACCAAAAAAATCACACGTAAACAGTAATATATATATATATATATATATTTGTTGTTTGTACGATACTGTTTCATAACTTTGAAAACCGTCCTAATTATTCACTTATCTCTATTAAATATAAAATTACTAAACATTCAACTTAGTTTTAGAAGAAAAAAAAACTCAACAATCAGAAACAAGTAACATTTTTCGAAAGATAATAAAATTTATAAAGATACCGGTGGAATATCACAGACTAAATAATAGAGGAGGTTTTCCCATATAAATAGAAAAACGTGGATTTAAATTATTTTAAAAACAATAATAGAAGCCCAAACTTTTCTAATAATAATAATACTTACAGAAGCCCAATTTTATTTAATTTATATAACCCTATTATTAACCCTAACTCTACTTTTCTCATCTTTCATTGCCTTCCACAGAAATCATCATAAAAAAGGTATGGGTTCCACTCTTTTATTTGTGCATGAAAACAACCGTATCTTCCCATTAGAACAAGATGAGAACGAAACCCTGAGACCAATGACTACGTCTCCACTTATCTTCGAACGAGCTCGATTCGCTTGTTCTGCCCAAGGTTTTCTTCTTTTTCTTAGTGATCAAGGCCGGATAATTTATTTGTGCAATCCTTTGACACGAGAACATATAGTTTTGCCATATCCGGACCCAGACATTAGATACGACATTAGATACGACATTAGATACGGATATGGATTAGGGTTAGGGTTTAATAGCAGCATGGACGGATATGGATTAGGGTTAGGGTTAGGGTTTAATAGCAGCATGGACGGATATGGATTAGGGATAGGGTTAGGGTTTAATAGCTGTATGGACGAGTACAAAATTGTTTGTATAGATTTTAAAAACATTCAACTCTACACTTCGAAAACAAAGTCTTGGAAAAAGATAAGGAGTCGACCTAATCAGCTTCGTGATATTGGTAGATCTGTCTTTGCTAACCGATCAATCCATTGGATATGCAGATTTGAAAAATATTATATACTTTCGTTTGATATTAAAACCGAAGAGTTTTCTTTTGCTAAACAAGTTGGTAAGGGTTATTCGTGGATGAAAAATGCAAGCTTAATGGAACTCGGAGGAAATCTGGCTATAGGGCCATTCCGGGATATTCAGGGCCGCAAACCTTTAAGCAAGGTTAGGGTACTTACAGAAGAAGGTGAATGGAAGAAGATTTATATTTCAAAGATGGATCATCAGTACAAAGTATCTCAAGCTGTTCCATCTTGGTATGGGGTCTATTACTATGTGAACGACGAAGGGTCGAAGTGGACATATTCAAGAAAATTGAGGAGTAGAGAGCTCAGGCGGACCTCGCAAATTGATAGATGCAAAGAAACTCTTATTTCTCTTAAGAACTTTTGATTTTATTTACAGTTGATATTTACTATCTTTATTGTTTTTGGTTCATGCTTTGATTAATCTAGGTTTACACTAGATCAGTTTATTTGTTTGAATGAAGTGAGATAGGTTTATTTTGGTGTTGCTTGGTGACAACTAACCTCCTTCGAGCAAGGCTCTTCTCTTCTTAGTAGCTCTTTAGCCTCATTTTTTTTCTGTTGGGTCAGAATAATATCATCTAAACCCAAACTATTATCAACCAAAAATCGTATTTGGTGAAGATTTGATTTTCCAATACCGAACTTATCTTCAAGTTTTATTTAGTTGCGAAACTACTACGTAAAAAAAGAATTGTATACTATTCTCACATCATTTTAAAATCAATTTAATTTACAAACTCCGCCCATAAAAAAGATTTTCAATTACTAGATTAAACTTGTTTTTTTTATCATTTGTGTTGTTCTTGCAAGTTGTTTAGTAGTTCTTCAATATCCAGTCTTATTCTTCAAATTTATTCCTAACTTTCTTAAAAATCTACTATTAACTAAATAAATTAGGTTAATACTTCGACAAATAAAAGAAAGATTAGTAATTTTTCTGAAAACGAATTATTATAAAAAAAATTATAGTTGTTTTTAATGAAAAACACCAGCACCATAGGTGCTAAGTGCACATCACCTATGGTGCGTAATGGGCAGCACGATAGGTGCTCAGTGTTGTGCACTATAGGTGTTAAGTCCACAGCTCCCATAGTGCGCAAGGCCCGCACCATCGATGCTAGCTATTTTCCAGCCGATTCTCGCGAGGAAAGTGACCAAAAACCAGCGAAAACCCCTTTCTCAACCTACCATAAACCCATCAAATTCACACATCAAGCAATCCAAATCAACAAAAAATTACCTAAAATCAAGCTACAAAATCTATCTAAATTGTAGAGAGAAGGTAAAGAGGAGTGTTGTTTTTTGTTCTTGAAACAAAAATGTACGTGGATAGAGTTTAGGGAAAAGTACCTTAAATACTAGCAAAAATGTCTTTTGGTCCAAAAATGGGTCGGTTTATACTAGTTTTGAGTGAACTTAAAATTGGGTGAGGATAGATGTGTTTTGGGTGATTTTAGTTTGACCCTTCTTTGTTCTTCTTTTTTTAAACCATTTGTTGAGGCTCTTCATCACAAACCTTCTCATTCCAAATAGATTTTTCTTTCATTTTGTCACACCATCAACCTTCAAGTCTTTTTTTCAGAAATAACTCATCATCAATATGAGTCTTTTGAATGGTGTTGTTCTCATCTTCCATGTCGATTTATTGACGAGGTGCTCTTTTCTTTTTAGACTCTTTCGATAGAGATACTCTCTCCTCAAACGTTGGTCTCAAGGTTTGGGTAAGTTTGTAAATTTGATTTTCTTTTGTGTTTTCTTCATCTACTCAATCAATTGCAAGTTCCAGAATATGTGTCTTGCAGAATTTCTAAGTCTTTTAATCATACTGAGACATTTGTAGCTTCTCTTTCCTCTTTTTTAACCCTAGCAAAGCAATGTCTTCAATTTGAGATATTGAAACCATTTTTCATGACCAAGATAACACCCTAAGTTTAAATTTCAAATTCCTAAGTAAAACTTTCTTCTTCTTTAAGGAGACATTTTCTTCTTCGTCTCTTAATTGATTTAGTTCTTCCCATGGTATGCAGAAGAATTTGTCTGAAACATGTATTAAATTTTTCCCTTTCTCAAGATTTCTCTAATAGTTTCTTATTTTATAACTTAGACTTCTCTAGCTTTCAGAGAAAATATTTACCTTTTCAAGTTGTTGCTTCATCCAAAGCATCTGCCACCCTGAATTTCTTTGTAGTACAACCTGCACAAGGCATAGGATTTATACTAAGATTTTCCTTTTGTATCATTGGTTCCTATAATGCCATAAAATCAGTCATCTCTCCTCTTTTTATGGATTTCAGCCTACTCAAGGTTGTGTTATTCTTCAATCCCCTAAAATTCCAATTTATAATGTTTATGGTCATTTAGTATGACTAGAGTAGGCATGATTGACCCTTTGCACAACTTTCATTTAGATAACATTGTACCTTTAATATTTTTAACTTTTGATTTCTTCATTTTTCTACTTATAACTTTTTTAAAATCTTTACTAACTTCAATCTTGCTGCGATCAGGTGAATTGGGGAGACTATCCGTGGTTCTCAAGGTAGGAGATTCAGTTTCCAAATTTAAGGAGTCAAACGTCTTATTTGAAGTAAACATATTTCCTATTTTGATTGTCTAAAGAGCTTCAATTATCTCAGGATCATTGAGTTATTGCCTCTCATTGTCAGTTATTTTTACCATTGCAGTGGTCTTAGTAATATTGTTTGTCGTGCTATTAATAGAATAAAAAATTGTAGATCTCTTTAAACTCGGGTACATTACCAAGCTTATTGGAATCATGCTCCAGAGTATATTTATTTATCATTTGGGAAGATAATGTATCCTGATTAACTAATAATTTTTCACTTGTACTTCCTTTGGTGATCATAGATATAATTTTTGGAAGCTAGGCGTCATTGTGAGTGGTAGAGTTCATTGGCAGATCTAATTCTAAAATTTAGGGTATGCTGAAAATATTATAGAAAAAAAATTCAATAAAAGATAAATATATCGCATAATAAAAATATATAAATATTTGAGTTACAACTCAAAACGAAAATATATTATAGTTCGAGCGTAAATGTAGTCTCCTCTTACTCATCTGTTGAAAGCATTAGATAATATCTATATTATCAACGGTAGAAAATATTTCTCTCTCCACAAATATCACTTAACAATCATTAAGTCAATGATTGACCATTCTATTTTGCAAATTATTATTCACATATTTCATACCAGAAAAAACTCACTCAACACTTGCGGTGGCAACCGATAATGACAAAGCTAGCTTCAAAATTATGTACACAAATATAAATATCTTGTGCGTTTTTGTACGAACAAGATTCTTACATAGATTTGAGATACTCTTCAAATTGGAAAAGTTATCGTTTATCTTGACACAGGCAATATAAGTCTCAATTTGGCTAGACAACTCCTTATCAGTAATATCCTCAAAGTCATTCGGGTATATTAGTGGATATTTTGGTGTAGCTTCTATGGGGAGTCGATTCGTTGGAGCATGCATTCTAAAAGTTTATTTTACGACCAACTTGAAATAGTAGAGCTTATTAATATTGTCTTTGATAAAATTTTATTTGCTTTCGTTGTTGTTTCGTATTTCAGATCGAACTTCTTTGATATTTAATAAGTTCTAACATAATCCAAACTGCGGTGACCACCATAATGTCACCTGCGTACATAAATAGGCCCTACAATGTATAATAAGATTGAAAAATATATAAAACAGTTTCTAATGCTAGTGATGGAGGGTGTTATTACAAGAACAATTGCTTTAATATAATTTTACATCATCATTCCCAACTTGAACTTGATCTTTCTGCAGTCTTAATAACATATATATAATATTTTCGTTATGTTCTTTACTATTTAAATGATCTTTTATTTCTATTTCGAGAAAAATATCCAAATCACACCAAGATCTTTTAGTTTTCGCATGTGGACCAATTAGCCAATTAAAGATCGAACCAACCCTCGAAGATCAATATTAATGGTTTCTTCAAGAGTTTTAAATGCATAACTGGACCATATTTGGTAGATAGTTTGGATAGACTGTAATGTATTATAAGATTATAAGTTTTAACTATTTTATGGTTGAAAAAACTATAAATCAATTTTTAATACTAGTGAGGGAGGTTATTATTACCATGAGAATTGTTTTAATATGATTTCGAGTGATCATTACTCCCTACTTGAACTTGAAATTTATACAGCCTTAATAGCACATATATAATATATTCTGTTTTTTACTTTACAAATGATTTTGAATTTCTAATTGGACAAAAGCATTCAAATCGCATCAAAATCTTTCAATTTTTGCATGTCGACCAATTAGTCAATCAAAGATTCAACCAACCTTCGGAGATTAGTATTAATGGTTTTTTTTTCATAACTAGACCATATTTGGTGGATAGTTTTGATAGATAACAGTGTGTTACGTTTCCTAGTTGGTGGATGCTGCTTAAGATTGGAAGTCCGTGAGGACCAGGACTGGGCAAGTTTTTAAAAGAAGATAAAAATGATTGATAGTAAAAATAACAAAACTATCTGTAATGAAAAATTTAACATAATTTATAGACTAGAGAGAAAGGATTTTCTTTTGTTTATTTTTTTTATAGAATGGCTACTGTTGGTTTGATTAGCTTGTTTAAGCTTTTGAGTTATTGATGAACCAAACAATAGTTTAAACCCCACATGATATATCTTTTATTGCATACAAGATAAATTAGCAAAGATTTTAAGAAAATATATGGTACAATCACCATATCAAATTACATGATAAATTAACAAAAATCTAAAAACAATATATGGTATAATTATTGTATAAAAAACATCACCATATCAAAATACAAATGAATTAGCAGAAATGTGAGGACAATATATGGTACAATTATTGTATCAAAGTACAAAAACAATGTCTAAAATCACAATATAATGAGAAATTTACCAGGACAAAAGAGTATGTAATGAGAAATTTATCATAATGTATTGACTAGAAAAAAATGATTTTGTTTTGTTTATTTTTATAGAATGGCTACTCTTGGTTTGATTAGCTTGTTTAACTTTTTGAGTTATTAATAAACCAAACGGTAGTTACATCAATCAACTTAGACTATGTAACTCCTCTTTTTGTCTTGATGAGTAATCAAAATTTGGGTTAGATTTGTGATGTAGTTGCACGAGCCCATGGATATGACTCTTTTGGACAAACGGAAACGGACTTTATTTGGGGCCTAGGTATCAGAATTAGGCGTTGTAACCACTCAAATCGAACGCGTCGAGAAGCCAAACGATTTTCAAAACCATCACGATGTGATGAAGTCCAGGCCCTAAATTCCATTGTTTAAACCCTCGTTTTGCTGTTTTAGTGAATTTTCTGCATTTTTATTTTTTTGTTGTATTTTATTAAAATACTTAACCAGCTCCAATCGCTTTGAAATTGGGCTGAGCTTTATTTTATTGCATAAGAAAAAATATATAATTTTGGGCTAGGATTTCGAGCACTTTTATAAAAGACTCTCAAACCCTAGTTTTGTCTCAGACTTTTTTTAATAGAATTTGATTTTTCTCTGATGTCTCTTTTATACCTAGGGTTAGAGCTATCTATCTTTCTTTGTTCGTCTTTCATTCTCTGTATTTTCAGCCGCCTGTTCCATCTCGTAGCTTGGCGCTACCATATTGGTATCAAATTCAGAGTTCCTACGGCGTGGGTAACGAAGGTATGTCGCCAAAGCGATCCTTGCGGGGGAAGTCCACTCTTTCGATCGTTGAATCAAACGACCGTGAAGAATTCGGTCAATTCCAATCCCAGGTTGGTGAACAGATGCATTCGTTGGGAAATCAGAAGAGAGACGTACGAGAAGCACTACACAGTCTGTTGAATAACCAAACCAACGGATTTCGAGCTCCAGGTTCGAGCAACCAGCCTTCAGGATCTGAGAGAGAGACCGGTCGCGAGCGGAATCCGTTTGCTCCTCGACGAGGAAAAGGTAGGGGTCACTATTACCGACAAGACTTTCGTGAACAAGTCTTTGACCAGCCACCAGCGAGAGATTCTGATCTGACTACCAACAACCGGTGGGAATCTAGATTTAGACTAGGGATCCCAGAATTCTAAGGGGGTCTCGAACCGGGGGAGTTTTTAGATTGGATCGCCTCAGTTGAAGAAGTCCTTGATTTAAAAGAAGTTCCAGACGGAAAATGGGTATAGTTGGTTGCAACTAAGTTCCGAGGCCGAGCTGCATCCTGGTGGCAACAGCTCAAGCAGACTAGATCAAGGCAAGGTATGCCAAAAATAACAACTTGGGCTAAGTTTGTGAAGCACTTGAGGGTTATGTTTTTGCCTTAAAACTATGCGCGTATCATGTATCAGCAGTTCCAAAACCTTAAACAAGGGTCAAGGACTATTGACGAATACACTAACCATTTTTTCAAGCTACAAAACTGTGTTGATATTGTTGATTCAGCAGATCAGCTAGTATCTCGCTATATATGGGGGATGAGATAGCAGTTTCAGGACCAACTGAACATGTTCGACCCTGTGAATGTGTTTGAAGCACATCAGCGCGCACTACATCTGGAGAAATCCCTTTCACGAAGGCCTTACGTAGGAGATACTGCCAGAACAACTTTATTGGCGTTCCCAAAAAGGACGATTCCAAGCCGTAACCCATGAGTACCAACTGCTGCTCCTATGTGTACAAGTGCTAATTTTCAGGTCCCTAGTCGCACAGTTACTTCCTCACAGGTCTGGTGCTATCATTGTCATAAAATAGGGCACGTTGCTTTACAGTGTCCAAAATTATGACAACAGCCACAACAATCGAGGGGTCTATTCGCTGACACTACTGATTTTTACTTGGAGGGTGACCCACGGCTTGATGAAGAACCAGAGAATGCTGTTGATGAGGTTCTAAAGGACGAGGTTACAAGAGGAGATATTGGTTAGGTATTGGTTTTAAGGCGTATCTGTCTGACGCCGAAAGCCAGAACTGAAGGGGATGATTGGCTACGGTTCAACTTGTACTATTGGGGGAAAGGTATGCAAATTCGTTATTGATTCAGGGAGCTGCGAAAATGTTATCTCTGAAGAAGTTGTACAGAAGTTGGCCCTGAAAACAGAAGACCACCCAGACCCCTACAAGCTTACCTGGTTAAAGAAAGGTAGTGAGGTAAATATCTCTTGAAGATGTCTGGTATCTTTCTATGTTGGTAACTATAGGGATAAAGCATGGTGCGATGTCATTGGGATGGATCCGTGTCACTTGTTGTGAGGCCGACCCTGGCAATATGATAGAAGTGTCACATATGATGGTAGGAGGAACCGCTACAGTTTCATATGGAATAATTTCAGGTTCATATTAACACCAACTAGAGAGGTCTCCCTAAAACCTGCCATTACAGTATCAAAGGAGTCAGGTGAACTTTCTAGCTCGAAAGGCGTTTATAGAACATGCTCGTTAAACATGGATTGTCTATCTTTTGGTCGATAAAGAATTTAGTACTGATCCATTTGCTGGTATACCTGAGCGAGTTCGAGCGCTATTAGCAGAGTTTTTTGTTGTCTTTCCTGATACTTTACCTATAGGTCTTCCTCCTTTGAGAGATATCCAGCACCAGATTGACCTTGTACCATGTGCTAGCCTACCAAACCGACCGCATTATCGGATGTAGCCCAAAAGAGCATGAAGAGCTCCGCAGACAGGTGGAAGAACTGTTGATAAAAGGCCACATCTGTGAGAGTCTTAGTCTTTGTGCGGCTCCTGCATTGTTAACACCAAAGAATGATGGCTCAATAAGAATGTGTGTGGATAGTCGGGCTATCAACAAAATTACAGTCAGGTATCGGTTTCATATTCCTCGCCTTGATGACTTACTAGATCAATTGAATGGTGTTAATGTGTTTACGAAGCTGGATTTGAAGAGCGGATATCACCAGATTTGTATTTGTATGAGGGGTGAGTGTAAAACAGCTTTCAAGACCCGAGAAGGTCTGGTTGAATGGATGGTAATATCATTCGGTCTTTCTAACGCTCCTAGCACGTTCATGCGGGTTATGAACAAGGTATTTCGCTCGTTCATTGGAAAATTTCTTGTTGTGTACTTTAATGATATTCTTATATATAATACCATGGAAGAGCTGCATCTCCCGCACTTACGCGAAGTGTTGGTTGTTTTGAGGCGAGAGGAGTTTTATGGGGGACTCGATAAGCGTTGTTTTATGACAGACTCGGTCGTCTTCCTAGGGTATGTCATGTCAAAGGATGGGTTATCAGTGGATCAGTCAAAAGTGGTAGTCATGCGAGACTAGCCTATTCATACTTCTATCACTGAAGACCGCTTTTTTCACAGATTGGTCTCTTTTTACAGATGGTTCATACATAACTTCAGCACTGTCATGCCTCCTATTACATAGTGTGTGAGGGCAAGACATTTTGATGGACCCCTGAAGCAACTCAGGCGTTTGAGGAAATCAAGGTAAGACTGACCACTGCACCGATTATGGTTTTACCTGACTTCTCTACAGGATTTGAACTGTATTGTGATGCGTCCGGATTGGGCATTGGCATTGTACTCAGCCAACGAGGCCGCTCTATAGCATACTTCAGCAAAAAATTAAGCGGAGCTAAACTCAACTACAACACCTATGACAAGGAGTTTTACGCGGTTGTACGAGCTTTGAAGCACTGGAGTTCCTACTTGGCCTACAATGACTTTGTTCTGTACACCGATCATGATGTCTTGAAGCATCTGCAAAGTCAGGAGAAACTCTATGCCCGTCATGCACGTTGGACAGCATTTACTCAAGAATTTACCTTTTTCATTAAGCATACTTCGGGGACAGTTAACCGCGTAGCTGACATACTTAGCCGACGCAACATGATGATTCGTATGGAAGGATAAGTTGTGAGATTCGAGATGATGAAGGATATACTGGCTATCGATCCATATTTTGGTCTTATTCTAGAGGACGTCAGCGCAGGTTTGCGAAAATATTTTGCAATGAGAAACAGTTACCTCTTCAAAGGTAATTTACTTTGTGTTCTTGAGGGTAGTTTGAAGTTACTGATTGTACAGGAGAGACACAACGAGGGGCATGGGGTAGAGCTCAAACCCTTCACTTTGTATCCAGTAAGTTCTTATGGCCGTATTTGAGGTGTTATCCGTTTTGTAGTTAGTTGTCGGGTTTGCCATGTGGTAAAAGGTACATCCTCTAACGCAGGTCTCTACCTACCACTCCCAACACCGGAAGGACCGTGGCGAAGTTTCAGGATGGATTTCATCTCTGGACTGCCAAGAACACAGAGAGGTAACGATTCTAGCTTACATGCTCTACCCTTGAATATCGTTTCTGATCGCGATACGCAGTTTGTGGGGCATTTTTGGAAGATTTTGTGGCGCCTCACAAACACAAAGCTGGGTTTTAGCAGCGCGTATCACCCACAGACAGACGGCCAAACTGAGGCAACTAATCAAACGTTAGGCAACATGTTACGCTCAGAGGTCTCTGGGAACTTGAAAGCATGAGATTCCCGTCTTTATTACGTTGAGTTCACCTACAACAGGCACCACAAGCGCAGTACTAGTATAGTCCCTTTATGGTATTCTATGGTTATAACACACGGGGTCCTATGGACTTAGCTTTCCCAACGCTTGATAAGGTTCCAGCTAAGGTCGAGAACGTCATTGTTGATCTATGGGAGATCCATGAGAACACCCGCAAACACCTGGAGTAAACAACACATAAGTACAAGATTGCCGCAGATAAGAAGCGGCGCCTGGTGGAGTTTGCAGTGGGAGACTTTGTATGGGTTGTTTTGACCAAGGATCGTTATCCTGCACACGAGTACAACAAGTTGGCTGCAAAGAAGGTGGGTCTGTTTGAAATTATTGAAAATATTAATCCCAATGCATACAGGCACCTAGTGCTATTTATCAGGGAAAAAACGGGCTTTATTTGGAGCCCAGATATCAAAATTAGGCCCCTTTTGGATAAAGGAGCTTTTGCTTTGCTTTTGGTCCACTTCCAAAAAACCTCATACTAATGGAGATGTATTCTTAACTTATATATTGATCTTTCTTCACATGTATACTAATGGAGATGTATTCTTAACTTATATATTGATCTTTCTTCACATGTTTAACCGATGTGGGATGTGGGACTTTGGTCGCACCTAATAATATGAAATTAGTGATTTTGTTTTGGCTAGGTAAATCAGAAAAGTTTCATCACTGATGATAAATATTTGGTTCTTTGGTTAATTCTTAGAATATATACTTTGTTTATAGAACCAAAATAATGATCTTGGCAGGCAATTTTGTAACGATGCTTGAAAAATAAGACAAAAGAAAAGAGACTCCATCTTCTTCCGTAGCGATTGACCGAGGGAGTTGATAGTGGTGAATTGTGTTGGATCAAACAATTTTTAAAGCCGTAAAATGACAATAAGTCATCTCTTAGAACATAATTTTTTTAACGATTGTGTCTATTAACAAAAACAGAAGATGAAAACCCTTAATAAATTTTTGACCGTAATTATCATGTTTTTATCTTTAATAGGAAAATAATCCGATGTTTGGATTTTAAAAATTTTCGGTTTAAGTAGGACATAAACTCTATATTGTTGTCAACGTCAGCTAGAAAAAAATGAAATAATTATATTAAAGTGTAAAAACATTACATTCGTTTCAAAAAAATTGACAAAAAAAAAAAAAAAAAAAAAAAAACCACACCTGCCTTGCCTACATTAAATATATTTAACAAAAAGAAATCCTACGAGTTATGTTCGTATAAAACTTTTTATTCACTCGGAAAAAGCTATCACGTTAGTAGTTGTGCCCATGTCTAGGCATGCCCTTATGCTTCAAACTATACACACTTAAATCGAAACCTCGTTGTTATTGCTATCATCTTTTCTTAGCATTCTTCACGCTCCTTAATGTCATTACAAGCTGCTGTCTTTCGCCTTCTACCTCCGCAAATTTCAGACTTATCTCGGAATATCTTTCTTGCATCTCCTTCAATTCACTTTCCAGAAGAGCGTAGCTTTCTTTCAAAGAGTCGAGCTCGTTCGTCTGATCATCAAGATTGTTGTTAACTCTTGCTGCCTACATCGTCGGTAAATAAATAGCGTAAAAATGAAATTACTTAAACAGCTGCTTTAGAATATATGATCAAACTGATTGATTTGTTGTTCGAGATATTTACTAACCTCTTGACATGTAATTTTGTTACTCTGATCGACTTCTTCGAGTCTAGACTCTAACTCGTCGATTTTGGTTTTTAGAGCCTTCTCCTTTACCGAGAATGAATTTTCAGAACTTGTCAAAGCTGTTTCTTTTAGTTTTATTTGTGCCTGCGAGAGAAGTTAATGTCAATGAGGTGGTTACAATATCAAACTATAGTCAAAACTAGGCTAAGAAACTTGTTAGTCACCGGATTTTGTCAGGTGTATCAAAAATACCACTGATGTTTTTTTTTATCAAAACAGTCATTTTTTGTGGTTTTATTTTGCGCATGTGGTCACTTTTGTTTGTTTTGATTTGCATTAGTGGTCCCCCGTGAGTGACCACGGATGTAACAAAAAACCAACAAAAATGACCGTTTTGATAAAAAAAACATCAATGGCATATTTGATACACCTCACCAAGATTCTTAGCCTCAAAACTAGGAGTTCGAGTAATATGTACCTCGAGCAATTTGATTTTTTCTTTCAGACTTGATACCTCTTTCGAACCAGGAGGAACAAGAGGTGCTCTATTGCTTCTCACACTATGTTGAGATTTATTTAAGCTAGAAACCGCAGCTCGGGCATTGCTCTCCTTCAGTTTCTTCTCTGAGATCGTCAACTCTTCTTCCTTCTCCTTCAGTTTCTTCTCGGAGATCGTCAACTCATCTTCCTTCTCCTTCACTTTCTTCTCTGAGAGCGTCAGCTCTTCTATCTTCTCCTTCACTTTCTTCTCTGAGATCGTCAGCTCTTCTTCCTTCTCCGTCACTTTCTTCTCTGAGAGCATCAACTCTTCTTCCGTCTTTATTAGGTCGCCTTTTAACTGAGCTACCTGTTTTCTGAGCTTTTCTTGCTCTACTTTGGTCTCGTTGATAAAATGATTTAGATCGTTAAACTGAGTTTCGAAAATTTCCATTTCGGATTGTAAATTCTTCAAGGCAATCTCCTTTTCACCCTTGATACACCTCACTCTATCTAACTCCTCGATCAACTTCTTCTCTTGATCTTGCAGCGATGAAATTACGGTCTCCATTTTGTTTCTATCTTCGTCACCTGTTTGTAGCAATGTCTCGTATTTCTCAATTGACTTTTTCATCTCTTCAAGCTCGGTTCTTAAATTTTCTCCCTGTTTTGCTTGTTCATAGAGGTGATCTTTTTCGTTCGTCAGCCTTTGGACGTCAGCGTTTAGCTTTACGATATCCTGAGACATAGCTTCAGCAAGGTCGTTCTCGTGCTTTTCTTTACACTCAAGCTGTTTTGACTTCATGGCAAGTTCTTCCGACAGCTTCTCTATCTCGGTTGTTTTTGAACTGACAAGTGCCGAGAGATCAAGGAGTTTTGCATCATAATTGTCCTTTGCTGTTTGAAGTTCGTGATTAACTTTCTTAAGAATCTCTTCCAGTTGGTTTTTCTGGGCTCTTATTTCACTGGCTTCTGTCATAGCTTTCATTGCCATCTTTTCGTTTGCATCAAACGTCCCAGCCATCTGCTTTGATAGGCTCATAAATTCTTCCTGTAGCTTCTGGGCTATATCAGCGTTCTTCCATCTTGTCTTACGCAGGGCTTCTTCTGCTCGTATTGCTCTTTGCTCCTGCTTTACTTTGTCACACGTTACAACTTCAAGATCCGTTTCGAATCTTTGAGCCTGCTTGTCCATTTCTTCTTCCAAGTTTTTTATTTGGGTTTCAAGTTCTTTGGTTGATGCTAAGGAGTCGGAATATTCTTTCGACTGCTTCTTCAGCTCGTTCTCCAAGCTTTCAATTTGAGATTCAAGTTCATCGATGTTCGCAAAAGAAGATGAGCATTCAGATTGCATGTTCAGCTGCTCTTGCATCTGGCTCTGTTCTAATTTATATGAAATTTCATGATTTTCTTGTTTTAATATCTCGTAGTCGAGAGCCAGCTGCTCCATCTGCAGCTCAAGTTCATCTTTATCTTTTTTGTAGGTCTCAACCTCAGAAAATAACTCAGTGATCTTCGCCTCCAGTACGTGTATTTCTTTTCCATCTCTATGCTCTTTCACAAGTTCTTCCAGTGCCTTCTGATCTTCATCGTCGTCCGACTCATTTCTGCATGAGTTATCACTTAACTCATCAGTTTTGTCAGAAGACACTGAATTGCCCGAAGGGTTAGTAACATCGTCGTTATTCTTCTCCTCCAACATCCCCTCCAGGTCTTGCACAGCTAGAATCAATTCGGCATTAGAATCCTGCGTCTTCTCTAATTGTACCCGGAGATTGCTATTTAATTCCTTTTCGTAATTCAGCTCTTGTCTGATTTCATCAATGAGAATCCACGGATCCCCACAATTAGACTGCAATTTCGTTCTATTTTTTGCAGCATCTATTCGCTCTTGAATGTCCTTGAGTTTTTCATACTCTGTCTTGAACGAATCTCTTTCCTCCTTCAAGCTGACAACCTCTCTCGAAAGATCCTGCCCCCTTTTGCTCTCTTTCACAATTTGCTTACGTAGAGTTTGCAATTCCAGCTCCGAAACATCAACCTGCCTCATCAAAGCTAGAAGCTCGGTCTTTAGCTTCTCGATTTCAATATCCGAAGCAGGTTGACAAGTATCACCTGGAAGAATATCTTGAGAACTGCTTGTAGAGTCATCGGTGCTTCTGCCATGATCAGAACCTCCAGACCACACCCATTCTGATCTCGGAGGCTCCTCGTGAAGCAGTGTTGAACCGTTTGCTATCAATTTAGGAATCACCGTTGATTGATCGTTGTGACTATTATTAGCTCGAATCCCGATTTCTCTTGGGGTATAAAGTCCGGAACTGCTCTCATAACTCGACCGCGTACAGTCTGACCCAATCGATGATCTACGTCTCAACTCATCCCCATTGGCGGCTTTACTATATAATCCATCCTGTGAAAGCAACATAAAACAGTAAGAAACAGTGTCCAACCAATGTCATATACAACTCTGGAGAAACGGAGTTAAAAACACATAGCTTAACGCATTCTCAAGAAGAAGTCTTACTTCTGTTAAGTTACTCCTTAAGCTTCCATCGGTAACAACATTGCTTAAAGGAGCACTGAAGCTACTATCCTCGGAATTCATATTTACGAGTACATTTTCCTCCGCTTCACTACAGAGATTAAACCGAAAAACAGTATAGAACTTACTCGAGCAAAAAGATAAGAAAAAAAAAACAAAGATAAGACTCATTTCGTTACCTTTGATGCTCACCATTTTCATGCTGCCGTTGTATAGTAATCTATCAATAAAACCGAACAAATCCGATTTAAGTTATGCTTTTGGTTATAAATGACAAGCAAGATCTCGTGAAAACTATTGAGGCTCCGAAGAACAATGTATATCATGTGACCAACTTTAATAAGAGAGATAAATAAAGAGAGAGAGCTAACATGTAAAATTGCTTGGGAGTTTGATCTCTTCAAAGGAAGAGAAACAACCGAGGATTTGATCGAATCGGCGTAAGTAGCAAAATCCAACGATACATCCCCAAACAAACAAGATTTAGTAGATCCCTACAAACAACACACATTGAATTAAATCGCAGTGGTTTCGAAAAACTTGGAAAAACTTATAGGTTTGTAAAATGACTACTAACATTTGTAGTTGACGAAACGATGAAATGATAGATTCTTTCACTGATCTTCCCTGTTTTCGAGTCTCGGACGAACTTCACCGCCTCCTGTACCGGATTTTCCCACCGGCATGATCCGTTTTGTACCGATGCTTTCTCCGATCTCACAGTTGCCTTCCCTGTATCCCCAGGAACGACTGATACCACCAATCCGTGCACAGATGATTCAGGCACCTAATCATAAACAAAAATCCCCTAGTTTCTCAATCACATCAACACTTTCAGTTTTCAAATCCCTAATTATAGTTCTAATCACTGTTCATAGAAATTCATAGAAACAGAACTTAATCTTTCAATCAATATATAAAATCCGAAACGAAATCGATGATTGGATACTTAGTAAGCTCCACCGATTCGTATCTTATCGTATCTTATCGATTCGATTAGATTCCATCGATTTTCGAGCTTCAAATCACTCACTCACTGACATAAGAAAAGATGAACAAAACAAAACAAATGCCAAAATTTCTTTCTCGATTTTTGGCATTTTCTCAGTAACCAAACAGATTCATCTTCCACTTAACCATTAACACTATAAATTTCATGCATGCATTTCTCAACACTGACCTGAGTTGCATGAAACTGCAATTTGAACACAACTCTGATCTTGTTTTTATCACTTCTCCATCTCGACGACCTAAACATCTTCTCCGAATAACAAACCGCCTCTCTTCACTGGAATTCCAAACCGAGACGTCGAGAAACCGCCATTTTTTTCTACAATGTAAGGTCTAGAGAGAGAGGAGCGAGGTGACTGAGTCAGTCAAGATGAAAAAATGGAGGAGAGAAAAATGGGGATTCAAAGGAGTGAAGGAGGTTGATGAAGATATATATATAAATATATATAATATAATATAATATATAAGAAATGAGAGAAGGAGGAGGAGTAGATCTGAAGAGCTTGCTTTTGTGTTTGTTCGGTGTATTGTTAAATGTCTGTTAAGAGAGAGAAGACACGTTGATTATTTTATTATTTATTCAAAAAAAACACAATTTAATTTATTTTTTAAATTTGAAAGTAGTAATAGAAAATTAAATTAGTCTTTTTCTTTTTTCGGTAAGATTTGGACTTTTACATTAATGCATGGTTCTGCTTTTTCTTTTATTAAATCTTGTTTTATTTGTTTGTCTAGGAAAATGTTGTTTTTTCAGAATTTTGTTTGGATTTGGATCCATTAAAATAGAGAATAGTAACTATTTTTTTTTGCTTGTATTTATATATGTAGGAGCAATTGTAGGAAATATTAATCTGGGATTTACATAACGTTATATCGGATGCGACGATAGATAAAATAATAAAATGATTGGTAAGAAAAAATTGTTAAAAACCACATTTTTTAGATATAAAAATATTAACTTAAAGTAATAAAAATGGTTAATATATTGAGGGTATATCGTGATAAGATGTAAAAAAATTCAAATAAAAATATCAAATCTTAAAAATTGAAATCACTTTGATGTGGTTTTTTTAAAGAAAATACACTATTATAATTAATTTCGAAATGTAAGGGTATATTTGAAAATCATAAGGAGGCAAAAACTCCTACTTCCTAAAAGATTCATTGTTTCAGTGAATTTACAAGCCTAATAAAACGGGACCACTATTTTCATCTTCTTCCCCGAGATTTTTTTAACCTTCCCACGTAAGAAATTTCAATTAAGCCTTAATCGACCTCTCTGATATACCCAATCCCCATACTTTCAATGAGGATTATTGCTCGCAACTCATTTGGTGCGGAATTTTGATTGAAATCAACACACTCTTTCATTTGAATCGTTCTCCTCACAACCCAATCAACAGCTTTATTCTGCTCTCTAAAGACATGTTTTATCGTCATATTTGAAGTTATAAGATTTCGACAGTAGCCTAGAATAGGATCCAGATACCATAAAGTCCTTCTATTGCCAATCAAGACTTTTGAGGTTCAAGTCTCTGCACATAGCTAGCTCGTCCATCAATCCTCTGGCTTCTGCTACAACAGCATACAGCCTTCCAAAGTCTTTAAAGATGTCTCCGTGCGGATTCCTTACAATTTCACCTCATCCAGCTTCACTAGAAAGTAGTGAGGTTCAATCGGTGTTCAACTTGAAGCGGTTTAGCTTAGGAGATTTCCATTTCAGCAAAATTGGTATTGCTCTTCTGTAAAGATGACACCCCAATTTATTTGATATTTTCTGATATCTCTCCCCCAGTGCTTTCTTTTAAGCAAGTTCGTATTAGACAGACCATTTAACATTCTGATTACTTGCTTCATCAGGGAAGAAGTATAAAACTCAGTGGCTTGCATTTTTTTGTAGTTTCGTGATTTTCATATTGTCCACGCAATAATTACAGGAAGAATCGTCCTTATGCTGCAGGTTTTTGTTGAAGACCAGAACCAAGAACGTATAAGATGAGGAAAGGACATAGTTCTAGAGATAGATATTCCAAAGACGATGTTGGAGTGGTTCCACACTGTCCAGGCTTGATTGCAGGTACCCATTACATGTTTTGAACTTTCCTCACTTTCACAGAACTGAGATTTTGAGGCAAGTTGTATATTCCTTTGCTGAATATTCTTATCAGAAGCAAACCAATTCATCAGATCTCTCGAGAGATAAAAAGAATACTTATTTGGTGTCACTGGGTTCCAACATTTCTTGAACAGGTTAGATATGTTACCTTTCTTCCTTATTGTTTTCCACGTAATCTTGGCATTGAATAGCCCGTCAGTAAATAATGCCCATCTAATCTCACCAGGATTGATGTTTGATTTTGCTTTAAGAATCTTCGAAAGGATAAGTGTGGTGACAGTGGTCTTCAATCTATCAATGTTCCACATGTCATTAACCCAGAAACTGCTGACCTTAGTATTCAAGTACCAGATTCTATTTTCGTGCTCGTTGAAGGAGATAAATGGCTTTTCAGTGCATCATCTGTTAAGCCAGAACTCTATTCTACCATTTCCATGTATCCAAAATATATACCTCTCAGCATTGTCCCGAATTCCAGAAATCCTAGCCACAAACTCTAGACATCCTTCTTGGAATATGAGCTGTAATAGGATGATGCCCCTTGTAGTAGATAGATACCATCAGCCTAGCCCAAAGAGACTTGTTAACCATCAGTCAATTTGATATGTTTAAATTCATGAAGAGAATGCATATGTCAAAGATATAATACGAGAATTTTTGAATAATAATCCAACTCATTAAACAATCTACTATTGTTAATTAGATGTTGATAAAAGAAACGTTATATACGACAGCGTGTCATCCAACCGATTTGTAGATGTCAAATACAACATTGCATATATAACTAAAAATAAAATTGATCCGTTCATCTATTTTTGTAGGTCAAAAGGGATAGTCATCTAGGCTAGATGACACATACTACGTGGTTGTTTTTGGACATAGAGTTGATTCGTTCATCTACTAAGAATTAATTTGTTCGAGATGTGGTGATAATTATTATTAGAAAGTTAGCCCATAAAAAAGGAAACCCTAAGGTATTTTATCGGGAAAAAGCCAACCTTGAACCCAGTGATGTTGATCAGGTCATCTTTAAAAGGATGAACCCTAGAGAGAAAAATATGACTTTTTTGGGTTGACTTGTAAACCCGAATGCTCATAGAATTTCTTAAGACCATCCTTTATGAGATTAACAGAGTTAACGTCTCCCCTACATAAAATCATCCATGAGATATATGGTTGACAATCTTAAGTTTTTGACATATTCAACGGAAATCGAATTCCATATCAGTATTTTTTCCTTAAGGATACTCAAATGAACTTGCATAACTAAACGAATAAGAAGAGAGATAAAATACCACATTGTTAGAAAACCTTTCTACTAGTGAATTTTCCATGAGGATCTATATTATATGATAACCAAATCAGAAGACCGATTGAAGAAGATATTTATGAAAAGCTTGAGATAGAGATCAAAATACTTTTGATGATTGTCACATGCCTTATTTTTACGTGTAACACATCCTTAATATGTCAAACTTATGGCATTATAAATAGGTCCTTTGATTTGTGTATTAAGCGTGCAAACTAATCCAAACAAAATCAAACACTAAACGAATCCAAACAAAGCCAAACGAAGCCATACGAATCCAAACAAGTCCAAACGAATCCAAACACGTCCAAACAATTCCAAACTAAGAACGAAATCCAAACACCAAACAATCAAAATGACATATGTCGATCTAAGAAAATGTCAGACAAAGTCCAAAGTCCAAATGGCAAACAAAATCTAAACACCAAACAAAATCCAAACAAAATCTCAACGTCAAATACCCAAACAAACTCCAAACAAAATCTGAATACCAAATTCAAATCCAAAACTAAATTTAATAATAAATCCAAATACCAAATTCAAAGTCAAATCTAATTTCCAATCAACATCAAAATCAAAATTGATTCTACGATTTAACAACAAAAATTTACATTGTTCTAGTAGTGATTTCTCCCGAACTGTAGCACTGAATCATAATCCAACCGGTCAAATCAAAAGATTAGATGTCTCGAACCCATTATCCAAAATTTAGAAAAAAAAAATAGACATCATTTATATCTCGTTCAGGTCTGTTGATTGTGGTTGCACACACCCGATCCAAAAATCAAAACTCTTTTTTTTTCTTCCAGCGGACAGTTAAAACAATTGCCCACCGGCACAACCAAAGACACGAAAACTTCAAGATCTAAACCTACACTCTGATACCATGTAGAAAAAGGTAAAACAAAGAAAAACGACTAAGGTTTATTTAGCGTACCAATTACATAAAGTATAAAGCTCTTATTTATAGACAACTATATAGGCTAATAGACCTATGACTTATATCTCTAGCAGTAACTACTTGACTTCTAGATGAATCTCATTTCACTCTTGAGTGAATTATCATCATTGGTTGAATTTAAACTTTCAGGTCTTTTGAATTGGTATATGTTAAAGAAGATTTTACAAATACCGTCAAGTTTGATGAAGAAATTTATCCTCGTGGGACGATGAAAATAATAAAATAACTATAATCAAGATGTGGTTAAATATTTATCTCATTAAGATGAACTTTTTGTGTTCTATACGTTTTTCTAGTTTGTAGATTGGAGTTTGGCTTTGAAAAATGGAGAATGGAGGTTAGAAATTGGATTTTAAAGTTTGGATATTGAAGTTTAGATATTTGAGATTAGAGATCGTATTGTGAAGATTAAATATTAGAGTTTGGAGATTGGAGATTGAAGTTTGGAGATAGGAGATTTGAGTTCGATTATGGGTTTTGGCATTTCGATTTTGATTTTGGCGTTTTGTTTTGATTTTGGATTTCGATTATGGTTTTGAAGTTTGGTGATTCGTTTTTACTACAATTTTGGTTTTTATTTTGTGTAATAAACTCACAATACAAGAATAAGCATTGCGAATTTGAAGAGAGGGTGTTAGTTTTATAAGGCCTAGGATCATTAGCCTATATAGTTTGTCTATAAATAAGAGTTTTATACTCAATATAATTGGTACGCTTTCTAAACAATAAACCTTAGTCGTCTTTCTTTATTTTACATTTTCCTACGGTTATAAACACCTCAACAACTAAAGTGCATGATCAAACAAAAACCACCTCTCTAGGAAATGAGAACGCACAAGACCCCAAGAGAATAGAGGTCGCGTTTTTTGTTTTGGAAAATTTTATTTGGTTAATAAAGTTTCCAGATTTGGATCTATCAAAATAAAAAAAATTAAGTTTTTGTTAATATTTTATTATTATAAAATAATAATATGAAATATTAATGATGAAAAAAAATATTTTTTGTTCCATAATTTAAGTTAATAAAAAAATCAAGAAAATGTTATAAGATAAATTACAATATAAGAAAAAAGTTCTATTTTTGCTCAAAACTTATTTTAAACTCCATATTTTAAATGGAAATTAAAAAATAATATAATTTCAATTTGTCTCTTGATATAAATTTTATAATACATAAAATTTTGAGATATTTGTTGTATTAATTTGTTATTTTATATATATTTTATAAAATAAAATTTATAAAATTAGAAAACAAAATAGTATTTTGGTATTGATAATGTAAGGTTAAACTTATTCACTTTAAAAATACACGTTTTTTATAAAAACAAAATATAGTAAGACAAACTCAGACTTTTTTGGTTTAAAATTTAACAATTTAAAGTAATAAAAACATATAATGCGCAATGCCGCGTATTTTTATTTTTAGAGGTAATGATTCATACTACACTACCCATCAAATAATAATAGTGTCTAAGTTTGTACATTAATTCTTATAAAGTCATGATTGATGGGACCTAATGAGGACTCAATTATTCGGAGCATAAGTTGGACAAATGGGTTATTGAACCAAAGTTTATTTTATGTAGGTTGATGTAATAAAGTATAATAGTTAAAGATATTTAACATAATAATGGACTTTTGTTGTATGGGTTTGTGTTACCAAAATGGCATGTGGACCATATAAACTCATTAAGCTTATTGAACTAATTTGCATATAAATAGACCTTTAGTAATTTTCACTTCTTACCTAACTTGTCAGAGCGTCTTTCTATAAAACATTTCCTAAGCGGTACAATTCTCTCTTTATAACTCTCTCTATAAAACATTTCCTAAACACCCTCCAAAATTCTTTGATGCTATCAGGATATATGCTCACTAATACGAGGTCAACTTATATACGAATCATGTACGTATTACTGTCAATCTTAGTTACCAAGCCTATATCATAGTGACGAGGTCCTCCAAGCCGATTATTATCGATCTTCTTGCATATGAAGACCTTGAGTACCAAAACTATCCTACTAATATGTCGATTTTCAATCAAGTTATACTGACGCGCCTTCCAAATGAAGACTCGAGCACCCTCATGATAACCAAAGTAAAAGACTAAGTAAAAACACTATTTAAGAAAAACAGAAGGGGTAGATCATAACACTTGGGATGGTTATCACATATATTTTTTATTACATGACATACATCATCAATTTGTAAGACGTATTGCATTATAAATAGCTCATTCACTTTCCATGTCTGTGGTGCAAATAACCTATGCAACACGTGAGAATTTATATTAATAAGATAAATCGTTATCCATATTTTGACTAAAGTTTTTTTATCATTGACGTCATCCTTTGATTACAAATTTTCTCATCAAACATGGCACCATCTGTAAAAAAAATAGTTATCCATATTCAAGAGAACTGAAATATTAAATCCAACAAATGATGACAACCTGCTCAAAACGTAAAGAGGTCCATATAGAATTCAAGTAGTTCTTAACACATCAACTATTGAGGTGCATTATCAAATAAGATCCACCCGCTCAGGAAGCAACACAACATATCCATACCGAAAACATTACCAAGAAACACGAGAGGATGTTGACGTTCTTCACCACAATTATGTGATAAGGCTTATGCTTAAACTACAACTGGAAGAAATGAGATATGAGCAGTTGAGGTCCAACACCTTTCATATCCATAAATAATAAAATAAAAGAATATAACTAGCAAGTATATATGTGACGTTGTGTGAATTAATAAATAAAATAATCCTCCAATCGAGGTAGAAATAGTACAACTTAACACATACTAATGTCGAGGTTGTTCAGAGAAAAATAGCAAAAGAAAAAGTTTCAAATAAATGCATTCAAAACGATGGAGATGAAGAGAAGTCTAGTACCAATAGTATCTCGAGTACATGTTTGTATGAAAGGAAAAATAAAGTTAGAAGTAGCCATTAATGAATAAATCTACAAAATGTCTATGGTGACACAATTCATTTTGGTCAAAGTTTCACTTTTTCAAACGATTTTTGAAGGAAACTTCTACCTCAATTTGATATTTACTGTAAAGACCCGTATGATGGGAGGATCGACCTTGAACATCACTATGGGGAAACACCTTGAATTGGTTCAACTATTTCCCTCATTCCTTCTCTTCTGGTTTGGTCAACTTTGGGGACATGTTGATCTCTTTTATCATTAACAACAAAAATATTGAAATATATAAGAATAAATACGAGGCTCTTTGGACTCATATGCAACGATTTGTGTAAATAATGAATAGTATTGATTGATGCAAAAAGAAGTGTAGCGCTTATGGATACAAAAATATGCCTTATTGCTGACAATCACCTTACGGAATTTTAATCAAATGTTTAGCCAAAATGATGGAGAGCTATTATATTTCTAAAAATATTTATCAAAGTTGAAGAAACTAATATAGGGTATACAAGTTGTGTAAAGATAAATGAGTTACGCTCTGATGCATCTAATAAAAGATAGATTGGTCCTTAGAAGGCTTTAGATTACGCAAGAACTCAGAAGCTGATGCGATTTTATGCTCCACATTTATAGTGTGGGTAGCGGCGTCTTTATCCCGAATGACCTCTAACTGAGCATTAAAATAAACGGGTTTAGTACGCGATCTCATGTGATCATATAGTAGATGAATGTCGGTTTTAATTTTACCAGACAAATACACGATCTTGGACGCATTACTCAACAAACTATCCAAGTCTCTAAACTAACCAGACATCTGGTCGTTTTACAAGTCATCATCTGCGACCTTAGCACCATAGGTAGAGCCACGGTTGGGTCTGTGGGTGCGTAGGAACCCATGAATTTATCGATATATTTTTAATAAGCTAACAAAATACTGAAATTTTATCTTATCCCAATGGAAAAAACTGAGGTAGGAACCCAGAGAGGTCTTAGGTTCAAACCTCAGTCGCTCGCCTATTTTCCATTAACTTAAACAAACATATTTCTTATTCAACTCTGAAAATATTTCTTATTCAACTCTGAAAATATTTCTATTTTCCATTAATTCAATTCTGAAAATATTTAAAAATATGAATGTGGGTGGAAATTGTTTATGATAATTTAGAAGAAAAAAACTATGATAAAAGAAGTATTTTCGTTGCATCGAATTTGTGCTTTTCAATTTTAATACCACATGCCCTATAGACAGAATTGTAATATTATATTATATTTATGGGCTATGGATATACCCAGAATTGTAATATTATATTTATAGAGCCCATCTAGGTAACTATTTATATTTTGTTTATATCTACACCAAAATTTTATAAAATAATATTGTATTAATTTAAAGAGAGGTTACGAACGGACTAATTCAAAAATAAAAAGGATGGAGAAATTCAAGATCACTATTTTTAAACAATTTGGAGTAAAACTTTTTTCCTTTTCGCGCTATTAGGAATATGTAACGGAAAAAAAATGTTGGATTCAATTGTTAACGTATTCTATCAGATATATGATTGACTATGGATTCGAATCATTACAGATGGTTTCATAAAATATTTATAAAACCGTATAATTTCTTCCATATAAATTAACTGTGATCTTTAAATTTTAAAGTCCTATATACTAGTTACAATGTATATTAGTTAAAGATAATTTAAATTTCAAAGCCACAAAATGTTGAAATTAAATGTGTAGGAAGGAAAACATAATTAAACACGAACCTAAGTAAGTTAATAAATATAAATAAAGTTAACTTATATGATTGCATATCTGCCTTAGAAAATTTCACGGATTGCTCTAAACCCTTTCTATATATACTGTTTGTTTGCCTTTAAGAAGAACCTAATGTTAATATTGACTATATCATAGATTTGTCGTCTCTCGACC
The DNA here is from genome assembly GCA_036936605.1 of Limnanthes douglasii subsp. nivea. Lineage (NCBI taxonomy): Eukaryota > Viridiplantae > Streptophyta > Magnoliopsida > Brassicales > Limnanthaceae > Limnanthes > Limnanthes douglasii. The sequence continues at coordinate 2,804,207 of JAUPFV010000001.1, forward strand.
CCTACAGATCTCAATACAATCAACGATGTGTCAAGATACAGACACAATACATGAAGATAAGTAAAAAAATGCTAAGATGAAAAGACCTAAATGTGAAGCAGCATCGTCAAACCTGATAACCTTGGTGTGCTCATGATTCCAAATTGGCAAAATATTGAAGAAAATAACCAAGACATAATGGATTCATAAATACAAAAAAACACTAGTTAACCAAACAACCTAATAAAAATCATACATGGTGCATAAAATCCTAAAAATTTATATTTTCTGCTATTTTATTTTTGGACAATAACTAGGACCCCATAAGGATCAAATCCTAGCTATACCACTCCTTAGCACTAATAGATCATATGAGATCTAAATTCTTCCGACTTTTACCCCCTATTATGAATTCACTAACAATAAAATAGTTGTTGATAAAGATTAAGGGTAATACGTGACACTAATCCACGTATGCATATAGTACAACACACATACATTCGAGAAAAGCAAGCAACATTAAAGAACATAAAAACTTCAAAAAATAATACCACAATTGATCCAGATTGAGGCTTAAAGTGCAACACGAATTTATAAAAAAATTAAAAAGATAATAGTTATAGAATGTGAAAGTATTTTTAAAGAGAGAAATGCATGAACAACAATAACGTACAAGAGAATAATGAGACCCAACCCCTTTTTTATATATTACACAACTTGTGATCAGCACCTTGATTAAGAACCAACATCGACTACATATATGTACGTAAGTCTCATTAAACTTTCATATATGAAGTGTCACTCACGTTCCATCAACATTGTGTCATCATCTAACCATTCATCGCACATAAGATCTAGCATATTATAATCATTCATGTAAAATCAGAAGCACAGCATACGAAGATTAACTAAGATCAAAACCTTATGGTGTCCTGGTTATTGACCAAAAATGAAATAGAGGCAGCCGAGAGTTGAAACTTAGACCTATGGGTTCCTATCTTGGATTTTCCATTAGTATAGAATCTATCTTGTTTTTTTTATGCTTATTAATACTATTATATATATATATATATATATATATATATATATATATATATATATAATAGTGGGGTTTTGGGCATCCACAAAACCCATCATAGCTCGACTCATGAAAACAACATTTTTTGTCATTTTCAATTGTTTTTTATTAACGTATGCGTTTTCTCTGGTTCACATATTGTTAGTCGAAGCTTATCTCGTCTAGTAAAATAATATTAATATTCCTGCCATAATGACGAGATATTTCAAACTGATCATTCTCAATTTTTTAGAAGAACACTTCAGTTTAAAAAAATCTATTATCATAAAAAATTTCAACGGGATATGTCGATGTACATGTATAACGATGATCCACACCAACACTATTGTGATGACCATCACTTAAAAAAATATAACAAAAGAATAACAGATCAATATCAACTTTTTAACAACTTCACATATTTTATCTATTACATACCCACATCATTAATGTGTACAATTTTTTATTTTTTTTACAAATAAATTATTTATTTTGTTAAAAAAAAGTCGCATCAATAAAACAAATTTCATATGTTTTTACTAAAAAAATCATGATAGATTTTATTTCTAAAAAATAATTCTTTGAACAATGAAACTCAAACTAAAATATAAAAAATATTATAAACTTCTTATTATAATTTAACAATATTTATATTCGTAAAAAATAAATAAAATTTTGATTTAATGATCCTATATTTAAATAAAATTCAAGACCACCTAATTTCAAATACCTTCTAAATTTATATGGTGGGGCTTGTTTTGACTCTATTTAATATAGAACATCATTACTCCAACCACGCGTTCTACACTTGGCAAATATTAATTAATGCTATTTAAAATGAACGTTTGAAAACGGATATTTATATTGTCGAAAATGAAAGTTCGAAAATAATTATGTACTATTTGCATGATAGCTTTGATACTCCTAAAATTTAGTATTTAAAATCAATTAGGTTATATCAACTACTATACAACATATTTTATAATTATCATATCGACTACTATTACGTATAACTTCGCTATCAACAACTATAAAATATATTGCGTATAGCTATTTGATTTAATTTACTTTTTTTTATATTGTTTAAATAAATTTGAATATTAAAAATAAAAATACATGCGACTTTTTAAAACTAATCACATTCAACGGCAGTTGGATGAATATGACCCATTGTTTATTGTGTTTGTTAGTGAACCTTTCCGATGGAAAGAAATTTAAATGCATCATAAATAGAAATATTGAAAACGAATGATAGGGAGAATAACAATATTAGTTTTTTTCGGAGGAAACCCGCAGCCACTACTCAGAGTGTAATGAGTGTGTAAAGGATAAACCTTCAGTCTGACGCAATAGGCTGCAAACTAGTGCTAGAAGGTAAACCACACAAAGTGACAGACTCAGTCGAGAAAGCGTATATAGAGAGACTCGAACTCATGACCAAACAAGATGACAAGCTCAACCTATAAAGCGTAGGTAAAAGCCGTTACTCAAAGTGTCATGAGTGTGCAAAAGATAAACCTTCAGTCTGACGCAATAGTCTGCAAACTAGTACTAGAAAGTAAACCACACAAAGTGAGAGGCTCAGTCGAGAAAGCGTATATAAAGAGACTTGAACTCATGACCAAACAAGATGACAGGTTCAACCGATAAAGCGTAGGTAAAAGGACTCGACTCGTGACCTTTGATCATGACCATGTCTTACTCAACCAACTCGACTAAAAATAATTAACTTTAAAAATAAACATATTTTTCAATATATTTTTAATGCATCAAATTAAAATAATAAAAAATAACTACAAATATGTGAAAATACCTTAACGGAATCGTAGAATAAAATCGAAAAAGTTGATCAAAAGTTGACCAAACAAATACAATCAAACAAAACAAAAAATACCAAAGTCGTATGACCGACCAAAACTTTGATCAACCAAATATAAAAAACAAAACGAATATTCTAAAATTGATACGATAACAAATAGAGTATTACGAAACCAAAATACTTTAGTCCATTAAGCCATCATAAAACTAAGAAAAAACTTCAAACAAACACAAAACAATATTAAATTAGAATTTCACGAGAATAGAATATGTCAAACAATCTTGGTATTAAAAAGTTTAAATCATAAATTAAATGACATGTGATAAAATATTGCGAAAAGGAAAGCGTAAAATGATCTAAAAATTCTAACATTATTTTCGATAGGGTTACACCAAAACAAACACATTAAATATATCAAAATCTCGATAAAAATAACATCATATTATATTTTGTTTATTTTATTAAATCATCTAAGAGTAAAAAAAATTATTAGTTAATATTTACACGGTTTTAATCGAGTCAACTAAACCATTCAATATGTATATAGTAGTTTAATAAGTCTCTAAAGAGATAGTCGAGTTAGTTGAGTAAGTAAGGCCTTCTCGTGATTAAAAGTTAGATTAAAAGTTATGAGTTCGAATTTTTTTTACCAATATTTTTTTGAACGAATTTATCATCTTGTGTGGTTTATCTTTTTGTGTTGGTTTGCAGGCTATTATGACAGAACGAGGGTTTATCAGATGAGTAACTGCTACGGATTTCCTTCAAAAGTAATAATAATAATTATATATACATAAATTTTATAAATCATAAAATTATAATTATTGTTACGACCATTTAAGAAAATACTTTGAAGCTAATTGGTTTAGGATCACACGAGCATTAAATACATATAAAAAGCAATTATTTTATGGTATGATTATATGCCATTTGGCACTACTACTCTACAGTTCTAATGTCGCTATCAATTTAATGGATGCTACTGCACAAGAGACCCACTAAAGTATTTTATTATCATGACCTTGTTATATTTCTTTAGTAATTATACTAAATTTGGGTAACAATATTATAAAACGTCTAAATCAATTAAATTGGTGGGCCTTTTCTTTCATGGTAAACTGAGGAAATTTTATTGAGCTAACAATATCATGAACTGAATTATAATGTTAAAATAAATGAGACGAAATGGTCTCTTAAAATTATTTTAATCAACCTATTTTGTGTATAGGCGAAGGTATAATATAAACAAATAAAACATGTTTAACGTAGGCTAAAAGTAGTTTGAAGTATATTTTTTTTCTTAAATCAATCTCCTGCATTCATTTATTTTTCATATTAATTAAATATATAATATTATTAAAAAATTGGATATTCTATATATTAGAGTTCTATATTAATTAAATTTTATGTGAATTTAGTCTTCAATATTAATTAGAATTTTTATTAGTTTGGCCTTCCATATTAATTAGGTTCCTTAATTATTGTCAGAAAAGTGAAAAATAATAAAAAGTGAAAAGGTCTTATATTTTATTTCAATAAAAATACTGCTTATATACACAGTAGCTAGAGCTACTTATGACTATAATCAATATAACCAATCATAGTTATGATTATAATCAATACAGTCAAACCTAATTATGACTATAATTAGTAGAGTCAGTCTTACTACATTAATGTCTAAATTAGTGCAACCATTTATCTACCTTTATTCTATGGTTAGTTTATAATAAATAGGAAAATATACTTTAATACTCCCCCTCAAGTTGGAGAATGTAAATCAAGGACTCCCAACTTGCTGCACAAAAAATCAAATTGATCTTTCCTGAGCGCTTTAGTAAATATAACTGCCAATTGCATTTTTGTGGAAATATAACATGGACGAATTATCTGAGCCTGAAGCTTTTCTCGAATTATATGACAATCAATCTCAATATGCTTAATACGCTCGTGAAAAACTAGATTAGCCGCAATATGTAAAGCCGTTTGATTATCACTAAACAATGATGTCGGTTTATCCAAGTCGACCTTCATATCTTTAAGTATGTAGCTCAACCAGGTTAATTGCAAACAAGTATTCGTCATTGCTCTATACTCTGCTTCTGCAGATGATCGTGAAACATTAGTCTTTGATTTCCATGATATGAGTGATGAGCCAATAAAAACACAATAACCAGAAACATCTCGTATTGACATACGATATCCACCCCAATCTGAATCACAATAGACACTAAGTGTCATATTGTTTTTTGATGAAAAAAAGACCTTGACCATGTGATTTTTTTATATAACGGAGGACTCTTAACGCTGCTACCCAGTGTGGCTTCCTAGGTGCTCTCATGAATTGGCTTAGTGTACGCATTGAATACACAATATCAGGCCTGGTTACTGTCAAATATATTAACCTGCCAACAAGTCTCTGATATCTAGTCGAATCATGAAGTCGCTTACCATCTTCATCAGTTAATTTCAAATTCTACTCCATTGGGAATTTATCGGGTTTTACTCCTGACAATCTTGTGTCTTGTAAAATATCTAATGCATATTTTCTTTGAGACATAAAGATTCCTCTCTTAGATCGAGAAAATTCAATACCTAGAAAATATTTTAACTCGCCGAGATCTTTAATGTGAAAATGTTGGAGTAAATGATTATTCAACAATTCGATTTCATGTAAGTTTATTCCAATCAATAGGATATCATCAACATATATGAGAATAGCAGTGAACTTGTTACCTTGAGATTTAGTAAAAAAAGAGTAATCCACTTTTGATTGTATGTAACCTGCAGTTTTGACAGTAGTTGAAAAGGTAGAAAACCAATTTCGAGATGCTTGTTTTAAACCGTAGATAGATTTGCAAAGCCGACATACCAAATTCTCCCCTTGTCGGCAGAGGCCAGGAGATGGAGACATATATACCTCCTCATCTAGATTTCCATGAAGAAAGGAATTATGCACATCAAGTTGATGAATATACCAATTTCTGAAAGCTGCAATAGTTAACAAACATCGAAGAGTGGTCAGTTTAGTAGTTGGAGAGAAGGTCTCTTGATAGTCAATACCTTCAACCTGTGTGTAGCCATTTGCCACTGAACGAGCTTTGTATCGCTCAATGGTTCCATCAAATTTATATTTGATCTTATAAACCCAGCGACATCTGATAGGTTTGTGTCCCGGAGGAAGGGGAACCAACTTCCAAGTGTTGTTATGTTCTAGAGGCTTAAGTTTAGTGGACATGGCTTGGTGCCAGAGTGGATCACGATTAGCATTTTCAAAAGATGAAGGCTCTGTTTGTGCTGATAGCAAAGCTAAGAAAGCGCAATGGTTAGGGGAAAACGTAAAACATAAGTATGAGAGGAGAGGGGATACCTTGTAGATTGACGATAACTTGACTGCGTTGAAGATTGATTGATCTCGGTAGACATGTCGTAGCCTTTGTGCCATGCATGTGGATTGATGTGGCGAGTGGAATGGCAAATCGAGATATCATTAGGTATTGGAGTATGTGTGGTTGTGGGTGATGGTGAAGCGGAAGGTGTTGGTGGAGCTGGTGGTGATGACGGAGTTAAGAGTGAGGGTGATGAACTTATAGTTGATTCTGGGAATGTAGGAGAGGTAGAGGTTAAAGGTGTGAGATTTATGAGATTTGATGAAGATGAAATAGATAAAGGTTGAGGTTCTGAGTCATATGATGTGCGATTGGGAAATGAAACTAATGAGGAGTTTTGTGATTGATTGAAAGATGATGAGGGTGATTGGTTCAGAAAATGCGAGGTCGAGGTATGTTGGAAGGGAAATAAATTTTTCTTAGAATGGACATCACGACTTATGAAAACTTTATGTGTGTGTAAATCAAGAACTTTGTATCTTTTTTTTCCATGTGGGTAACCCAAAAAAACATAAATGGATGCACGAGGATCAAATTTATGTTTACGATGAACATTAGTTACATAACATGCACAACCAAAAACACGCAAGTGAGTGAGTGATGGGGAACGATTATATAAGACCTGAAATGGAGATTTATTTGATAGTAAAGGAGTTGGAATGCGGTTGATTAAATAAACGGTTGTTAAAACACAATCCCCCCCCCCCCAAAAAAAATTCAAGTGGTACATTTGATTGAAACATGAGAGAACGAGCAACATTTAAAATATGTCGATGTTTCCGTTCGATAACTCCGTTTTGTTGTGGGGTGTAGACACAGGAGTTTTGAAGTTCAATGCCTTTGTTTTGAAAAGAAGTACGAAGAGGGAGAAATTCACTACCATTATCCACTCTTATTGTTTGAACATCTGTTTGAAATTAGGTTTTGACGAATTACACAAAATTAGTTAATAAAGATTGTGTTTCTGATTTATCGTGCATAAGAAAGGTCCACGTGCATCAAGTAAAATCATCAACAATTATATAAAAAAACGTGAACCAATATTTGAAGGAACTTTATGAGGACCCCAAACATCACAATGTAATAAAGAGACAGGAAATTTTGTATGTATTGAACTTTTAGGAAAAGATAAACGTGTTTGTTTTGCTTGTGGGCAAATTGTACAATTATTTCCTAAGTATTTGTGAATACCTGGAAGCAAATGTGAAAGTAATTTTAAACGAGACAATGATGGATGGCCTAGGCGTAAGTGTCATAGGTCATATAATTGCGACACCAGACAAATAGACGATTTATTTGGATGCATATAGTATAGACCACCACGCTGTCTACCCGAGCCAATCATCTTCCCCGAAATCAAGTCCTGCAAAATACAATAGTCAGGAAAGAAAATGATGCAGAAATTATGATCTTTAGTGAGTTTACTAGCTGAAATTAAATTTAAATTAAAGGCTGGTACACACAAGACATCTGTAAGGGTTAAATTTGAATTAAAAACTAACTGTGCCGGTGTGAGTGATTTGTGGTGCTGCAACATTTGGTAAATTAGCATTGATAATAATGGAAGGCTTGGGATCAGTTAAATATGATATGTGAGAGACAATATGATCAGTGGCACCAGTATCCAAAATCCAAGAACTTGTACTACTAGAATTAACAGACACAATAGTAGATGGAATCAAACCTGCAACATTCACATACGCATCAACATTACCAGAGTTATTGTGATTCAGTGCACTAATTTCTTGGGCTAATTGTTGTATTTGTTCGGTATTGAATCCCTGATAATGCTATAAGTATTGGAACCTGATAGGTTTTGAGATTCTGTCACATTCGCCAAAGGTTGATTGCCACGAACTGAAGATTTTTGTGTTCAGAATTGTACCGGCTTATGATTGTTTCCATGTTTCAATCGGCATCTATCCTCTGTGTGACCCCTTTTATCGCAATAAGTACAATGATATCTGAGATTCCGACATTTATCTATAGTATGTCCGGATATGTTACAGTGCTCACATATTTTCTGCTTTGAATTTTCTTCTTTTCTCGGGACTACGACTGCTATGGAGAAATTTTCAATTGGCTCAGAGGATACCTGTCGTTGCTTCTCTTCTTGGATTATCAAATAGTATGCTTGCCGGACATTGGGCAGAGGTGACATCATCAATATGTTGGACCTCACCGCCTTGTAAGATTCGTGTAAACCCATTAAAAATTGCATAAAACGATCTTCCTCTCTCTGTTCTGATGAGTCTGAATTCTACTTACTCCCCGGACAGGGACAGATCGGACCTAGCCCTCCGGACCGGACAGAGCACTTCGAACACTTAGTCAATGGGACTGTTCGAACTATGACAAAAGTACTAAAAAACCTAAACACTTCTTGACTAAGCTACTTGCTCCCCTACTTAGAGCTCATGGGTCTTTAAACATGACCCGGGTCCATTAAACATGACCTGAAAGCCCATAAGGGCCCAAATGTAAGGGTATAAATACCCAACCACCTGCATTAAATGTGGGTAACAAAAATTAAATACAACCAGGCTGCTTAATTCTCCCTCTAAACTATACTCTAAATATTAAATACCCACATACTTTCCCAAAACATCAAACAAATTACAAGCTTACCCTCAGGCGATAATTATCGTCACTAAATTGGCGACCACAGTGGGAGGAGAAGGTGCCTGAATCAAGCATTCAAAACCAGCAAGAAAAGTCAGTCCGAATGAATCCGGACGCCCCGGAAGTACCACCAGCTCTGCTCGAAGTGGTGGGTGAAAACGATGAATACACTATCGAAGAGCGCAATAGGCTGAAGGGTGAGATAAAAGCTCTGAGGGCTAAAAAGGCCAAGATGGGCATGAAAGAAAAGTCCAAAACATCAGTTGCTCATCACACCGATAACCCCAGGGAGCATGAGCCTTCAAAGACTCATGTGAGTACCAAAAAGACTCATACTAGCTCCAAAAAGTCTCACCGGTCTAAGCCAGTGGAGAGCTCTGACTTAAGCTCAGAATCTTCTGATAGCTCTTCGGACGATGAGGGCGTTGAAGAATCCTTGTCCTCTAGCAGCGATGAGGGTCGAACTAAAAAGAAGCAAAAATAGATTAAAAAATATTCCAGAAAAAGGGATAGACATGGAAAGATGAAGAGGAATATTGGTAAAGGGTCATCTCATAGCCGGAGGCATGTGGACCGGATGCTGATGGATCCTTTTGCTTTTCACGATGAACCAGGTATCTTTGCAACTCCCAATAAGGATACTGTGTTCAGTCGTGGTAGAAATTGGAGGCAATCTCCATTATCTTCCAAAATTCTGCCCGGAAACCTCCCTAAGAGGGTTGACAGCACTAAAATGGAAAAGTACGATGGCAGTACCGATCCGGACAACCATTTGGAGCAATTTAAGAACTTCATGATGAAATTTGACGACGATGATAAGCTACTTTGTAGAGCATTCTCCCAATCATTTACGGGGAGTGCTCTAAAATGGTATAACAGCCTACCACAGGGTTGTATCAAAAATTTCTATACTTTTTGGGTGGCCTTTCGAAGGCAGTTCGTGGGGAGTAAAGAGCTAGAGGGAAATGGAGACACAATAATGAGTCCTTAAAATAGTATATAAGTCGTTTTGTAAACACCAAGAATGGGTTGGCTGATTGCTTTGAACAAGTGGCAATAGCATCCCTGAGACAGGGCTTGAATCCTGGCAATTTGGCTGATTCAGTGACCAGAAAGAAGGCCATGACATGGGGAGGGTTGCTAAATCAGTTTGGAAAACAGATTAACGTCGATGAAACGAAGAAAACCAGGGTACACAGGCAGGTGATGTCTACCCCGGTGGCACCAAATCCCAATCAGAATCAGTCCGGAAACAAGGCAAAGGAGACCGGACAAGGGCATGGTAGGGCCAAAGCTCAGTCTCAGCCAGCTGCTCCTGCTCAGAGTCAACAATCCAGAAACAAGAGAGGGCCATGGGTCCAACCGGAGTGGTTCGCAGAATTAAAAGAAAGTGTGGCCACTATTTATGATAAAACAAAGGAGGAGGTGCACTATAGAAGACCCGCCACGTTGCAATCTCCCTGAGAGCATCGTAATAACTCTTTTTGCCAATATCACAATGATATTGGCCATACCACCGATGATTGTATAGCATTGAAACAAGAAGTTCAGAACTTAATTGAAAGGGGAAAGCTGGGGGCTTATGTCAAAAGAAGATGAGGTAACAGGCCTGACAATACTCACCGGGTTGGTCCAAGTAACGCTGCTCCGGAGGGAGCCATGGTTATAATTGAGAGGTTTGATGTGGAATCTGAGTACTTGGATCCTGATCCAACTCGAAACAGAGTAGGTGCAATTGAGGAATGTTCTAGGACGGTCTCCGGGCTCATTATGTTTTTTGAGTCACTTACAATTTTCGGAGGGGATACTATGACAACTCCTACTGCTTCTTCGAGGAAGAGGCATGTACACACTTTAGCCACACAGCTAAAAGGAGGCATGACTTCCTATCAGTCACAAAATCCATTCCCCTTCATTGTTTTTGATGAAGATGATTTAAGAGATATAGCTGGCCCTCATGAGGATGTTGTTGTCATAGGAGCATCTATTGGGGGCAAATACATAAGACAAATTCTGGTGGATACTGGAAGCTCAGCCAATATCCTTTTCTTAACTACATACAAGAGAATGAAAAATCCAGCTTTAATTCAGAGTTCGGGCAGATCAATTGTGGGATTTACTGGCAGCTCAGCAGATGTAATCGGAGAGTTCGAAGAGGAAGTTCTATTGGGCAAGGGCCCTTTCAAGAAAATGGTCAGGATACTTTTTATCGTCGTGGATTGTCCCACTTGCTATAATGCTATTCTAGGGAGGTCTTGGCTCTCTAAGATGCATGCAGTGCTTAAAATATGTTGTTCAGGGACATGTGGGAGTTGTCCGGAGCAGTCAAAAGTTGCAAGAGAATGTTATGCTACAGCCCTGGCTCCTCGAACGTTGGGGGCAGTTTGTATTAACGAGCAATAGCAATTTGAGGGGCTTTCTAGGGGTGAGGGTGAAATTGATGACCCCAGAGAGGCCCCTGGAGTGTTAATACCAGTTGAAGAGGTGGAGACACATTGTCTAGAAGAGGGAAAAAGTGTCAAGATAGGGTCCAAAATGCCACCCGGTCTGAAAGGCGAAATGATAAAGTTTTTGAAGAACCATCAGCACGTTTTTGCTTGGTGCAATGCTGATGTTACAGGGGTACCAGCAGATGTGATATCACATCACTTATCCGTCCGGAAAGACATAGCACCAGTGGTCCAAAAGAGAAGGGCATTTTCCAAGGAAAAGGCTGATGTTATTGTGCAAGAGGTTGACAGACTCACAAAGATGGGGCATATTAAGAAGTCTCAATATCCTTTGTGGACTGCCAATCCGGTCCTGGTGAAAAAGAAAAATGGCAAGTGGCGCATGTGCATTGACTTCACACATCTCAATAGAGCTTGCCCGAAAGATTTGTATCCAGTCCCCCGGATTGATCAGTTAGTAGACTCTACCTCTGGGAACAAGCTGCTATCCTTTATGGATGCCTTCTCCGGATACAATCAGATCTAGGTAGATCCAAAGGATCAAGAGCATACTACATTTGTCACTGACAGGGGTCTTCATTGCTACAAGGTAATGACATTTGGATTGAAAAATGCTGGGGCTACTTATCAGAGATTGGTCAACAAAGCTTTTGCTGATCAGATTGGAAGGAATATGGAAGTATACATCGATGACATGATGGTGAAGAGTGTGGATGAGCAATTGCATTTGGCAGACCTCCAAGAAACTTTTGCCAACTTGGTAAAAGTGAATTTAAAGTTAAACCCAGAAAAATGTGTGTTCGGAGTGCAGTCCGGGAAGTTTCTAGGCTATATTATAAGTGAGCATGGGATGTAACCCGATCTGGACCAGCTTAATGCTCTATTACAGATGGAGCCTCCTCGAAATGTTAAATAAGTACAGCGACTAACGGGAGATTAGCTGCTTTAAACAGATTTATCTCAAGGTCTTCGGACAGGTGCGCCCCGTTCTTTCAAACCTTGAAGGGTGCAAAGAAATTCGATTGGACCTCACAGTGCGATGAGGCTTTTAATGAGATCAAGAAGCACCTGTCCTCCCCCAAAACTTTGTTTAAACCAGTTGACGGGGAGACACTCTTCGTATATTTGGCAGTTTCAAGTTGTGCCATCAGTGCTGTGTTGGTAAGAGAAGTGGATAGTTATCCCCATCCGGTGTATTACATTAGCAAAAGTTTCATAGATGCAGAAAGGTGTTACTTGAAACTCGAGAAATTGGCTTTGGCCATGGTAATAGCTGCAAGAAAAATGAGGCCTTATTTCCAGGCTCATCCTATCATCGTCCGGACTTCTTTCCCTTGAAGAACGTCCTCCAAAAGGCAGACATTTCAAGCAGGATGACTAAATGGTCAGTAGAGCTGGGAGATTTCGACATAGATTTTGCTCCTCGAACAACAGTTAAGGCCCAAGCTGTGGCTGATTTTTTGGTTGAATTTCACTCCGACAGAGATTCGGAGCAGGCTACTGACATAAAAGATAAAAAGGTATGGGTCGTCCGAACAGATGGTGGATCTAGCACCATGGGATGTGGTGTCGGGGTGTGTTTGACTTCTCCATATGGTGACAAAATGTACCAAGCTATATGTTTTTCTTTCAGGGCATCCAATAATGAGTCCGAGTACGAAGCGGCTATAACTGGTTTAAAGTTAGCCTACATCTGTGGGGCTAAGAGGGTCAGGCTACTAAGTGACTCCCAGCTTCTTATCCACCATGCCCAAGGCCAATCTGAGGCTAAAAAGGAGCAGCTTGTGAAATATTTACTCCTTCTTAAAAATGAAGCACTCAAGTTTAAAAGTGTTGCTTATGAACATATACCCCCGACAGAAAATGAGCTAGCAGACTCATTAGCCACCGTAGCATACACGGAGTCATATCCATGGATCCATGTGCTGGAAAGCCCCTCCATTCAACTTAATATGGGTATAGGAGAGGAAATTTTTGAAGTACAGGTGAAACAACCTCAGGACTGGAGGTTTCCTCTCCTGCAATACCTCTCCGATGGTATCGTGCCTCCAGATAAATCACTAGCCAGAACATTTAAACACAAGGCTCGTGGTTTCATCATATCGAGAGACGTTTTATATAAAAAGTCTTACAGTAAATCTCTCCTGCGCTGTTTGGGGGATGAAGAGTCTCAAGTAGTCGTCTCCGAACTACATGATGCTGAGGGATCAACCAATTGTAGATTCAGGGCTTTAACAAGAAAAGTTTTACTGGCCGGTTACTATTGGCCATCTATCATGAAAGATGCTAAGGAAATGGTAAAAATGTGTGACCCATGCCAGAGGTACAGCAATGAAATTCATGTCCCAGCCATTCCTTTAGAGTCGATTTCTGAGCCTATACCTTTTGCTCGATGGGGGTTGGATTTAGTAGGACCTCTCCCTATGGCATCCAGAGGGCGCAAAACTATAATTGTTGCTATAGATTACTTTTCGAAGTGGATTGAAGCTGCCTCTCTAGCAGAAACAACATCAAAAGCTGTCATAAAATTCATTCTATCCAACATCTGTTGCAGATTTGGTGTCCCACAAAAGATAAAAACAGACAATGGGCCACAGTTCGACAATAAAGAAATGGAGAGTTTCTATGCCTCAAGGGGTATACAACATTGTTTCTCTTCGCCTTTCCACCCATAAGAAAATGGACAAGTCGAAGTGGCTAATAGAACTATACTGTCCGGTTTGAAGAAGAATTTGGAAGGGGCTGCTGGGAAGTGGCCTAGCTATTTACAAGAGGTCTTGTGGGCCTACCGGACAACACCTGGGGCTGCAACACAAGAGTCACCCTTTGCTTTGGTCTATGGGATGGATGCAGTAGCTCCCATAGAAGCAACTCTCCCATCATTTCGCGTTCACAACTTCTCTGAACGCGCTAACGAGGTGGCAATCAGAGGTCAGCTCGATCGGGTAGAAGAAAGACGAGTTAAAGCTCACCTTAGAGTTGCACACTATCAGGGTTTGATGAGAAGCAGATTTGCTTCCAGAGTTAAAAGAAGAGATTTCCAACCAGGAGATAAGGTGTTGAGTAAAGTCTTCTTACACACTAAAGAAAAGTTGTTCGGAAAATTGGCCCCAAATTGGGAAGGACCTTATATGGTTGTTGAAAGGCTTAAACCTTGAACATATTGGTTAGAAGACAAGGATGGAAGAGTTCTGACCCACCCTTGGAATATCGAACATCTCCGGATGTACTTGGAGTAACATTAGTGTAAATATTTACTTGTTTAAACATCCTTGTAAATATTTGGGGGCATACTCTTTCCTCCCTGGTGGCACGGGGAGGTTTTAATGAGGTGTCCGGGCTTTTGAATAAAATTTGATGCCTTCTTAAAAAAAAATTGAAGTGTTTTAAGTTTTGTCATTTGTCACACTATCCGGATTGAAATAAAAGAGTGATAACCACTTAAATATTCGTCATCGGAGAATTTAAACACTCTCACTATGAAATAACTAAGGGCTATTTAAACTCTAGCCAGAGAATTTAAACACTCTCACTATGAAATAACTAGAGGCTGTTTAAACTCTAGCCATCAAAATTGGAACAAACAATGAAAGAAGATGAGAATTGCACAAAACCAAAATATTCATTAAAATAACTTAAAGTGCCTTGGCCTTCCAAGGACTTTTGAATTGTCAAAATAGAACAAAAACCTATCTGGTCAGATACCGGACACAATTACAAAAAAAGAGTGCCTTGGCCATCCAAGGACTTTAGTTTGGGTAAACAAGTAAAAAGTAAATCATGAGTTAAGGTTGAGCCTTTGAAGATGGCTCACCTTCACCTGTCTTTTTCTTCCCTTTGAGATCACCTTTCTCTTCGTTGAGGCTCTCCCCGATGTGTTCTTCGTCATCCGATGAGGAAGCACTATAGTAACCATGCCTGTCACCTTCAGCCATTGTATGATACAGGAGGTCGTCAGATTCAACATGAAGCCATAAATCCCCTAGGTTCCTCTTCGGAAACTTCTCGTGGAAGAGTAGAACCATGTCAGACCTCACCTTGGCATACATTTTCTCCTGAGTGTCGATCATATTGTTGGCATAAGCGTCGATCTTGGCTTGAATCTTGGCCTCCTGCTCCCTTAGAAAAGTAGCTTTCTCCTCGGCAGCCTTGGACACTGTATTCTCAAGAGCAATTTTGTCATTGGTCAAGTTGGTGATGATTTGGTCTTTGGCCTTGGATTCCCCCTTTGAGTTGGCAAGATCTTTCTCCAGTCCGGACAGCTTCTCCCGGAGCTCTGTGATGGTGTCCTCTAAAGTGGTGACTTTTGTGGTACTTGCCTCTTGGTTTCTCTTCAACTCATCATTTTCTTCCTTTAGAATGGCAGCGTTTGAAGTGACAGTGCGAAGGTCATCGGACAGCCTTTCTTTGTCAGACATAAGATCCTTGATAATGTCTGCCTGATTCCGAACTTGTTTCTCCAATGCAAGTACAGGCTGAACATTGCTTAATAAAGAGTGGGCTATGACATCCCTTTCACTTGAAACAATGAAGGTCTTACCATTGAAAGTGACTGTATTTTAGGTGCTCGGAGGGAGATAAGGCCCAGCAAAGTCATCTCTGGGAAGATTGATGAAGTACTCACCAAGCCCACCAAGACCGGTGATGTCTACCCCATCAATGTTGATATCTCCCCCTTCGACCTCATCAGTATGGAAGTTGCCCAGTATCTCCTCCGCTAGTGTTGGGTCAGTAGGATCAGCTTGGGAAGGAGGGTCCAGAGCCCGGAGAGAAAGCTCGTCACCCTTAGAAGTCTTCTTCTTCTTGGCCTCTCTATCTTTGCTTTCACTTCTCTGTTTACGATTTCTTTTGGAAGCCCTTGGAGGTTTTGGTGGGTTCACTTCTTGCCTTTCAGTCTCCTGCTCCACCACTTCCAAGAGAGCAACATCAATTTGGTTGTGGACTGGCCCCTCCGGGTCTATTGGAGCATCCTCCTCCGCATCAGCAGGATTAACACCACCCACCACCTTCTTGCCTTTCTTTTTACCCTTCATCTTGCTTGGAGCTTTGGCCCGGCCTGGCAAGTAGAGTGTCAAATCTGGTTCATGGGTCCTTTTAAGCACAACATCCGGAGGAGGCTGAGTGGTGAGCTCCTCTCAAGTCAAGTCTCTCCGACCTGTGGTGTTCCACAAGTGAGACCTTGCCAAGTTGCCTCCGGTAAAAGCAGCATGGAACCGGTTCCCCCACCACTCAGCAGTCCAAGCATTGATCTTGGTGCAAGTAGCCTGCCCAGTTTTCAGGTAATCACTAAATTCCTTGGGCAGTTCTGCTGAGGCAAAAGAAAGACCAATTAGTTTAAACTAACTCTAAAAAAAAGATAGACAAAAATATAAAGCAGGAGACTTACGGTCACTCCTCCACCTGCTTCTGAGAAGGCTTGGGTTCACTCCGGACTTGATCTTCTTTCCGTTCTCCCAAGCACCACTAACAAACAGGAACTGGGTCCTCCAATTCCTCTCCGCCTCTAACAAATAATCCACAGCTTTGAAATTATCCCCCATATTGAAATGTTAAAAGGGGATGTGGTGGTTTCTACAAAGACTGGACACAGCAGCAAACTCCTCCATTGGCAGAGGAATCCCGGTGAGCCTTGAAGCCATGATGCAGGACATGAGGGTGTACCAGGCGTTGGGGCTCAACTGGCTCGGACAGAATTTTATCAGATGGAAGTATCTGAAAATTTCTGGGTCCAATGGGAGTCTGAGCCCCCAATTGAATAGCTCCGTGAACATGACGATTTCGCTTAACTTGCAGTCCATGGGAGTCTCTGGGTGTATGGGGATCCTGATCTTCACATTCTCCGGTATTCCCCACTTCGTACGCATTCGGCCTATCTCAGCTGTGTGGATGAATGCGTAGTTGATTTTTTGCAAGGAGAGGAGGTACTTAACGCTGACCTTGTGAAAACAAGGCCCCACCTTTCCTTCAAGGCTCTCCGGCAGATCCGGATGCCTCAAACATAATTTCTCTTTGCCTTTGTCCTTTTTGGCAACTATAGCACTACTGGTCTGACCGGAGGGCTCAGACTCAAATGGAGCCTCTTCAACAGAGTCCTCCATTACTTCCTCCATAATTGTTGAAGGATTTTCAGCAGCATTAGTAGGGGGAGGGTTCAAATCTGACTCATCCCGGTCTCCGGACTGCTGGGCCTCAGTGTTCTTCTGGCTTTTGGCCTCCGGTTGGGGCTCTGGTGCAGATGCTTCTCTTTGAAGACTTGGACTGGTGCCCTCCGGACCGGACAGTCTGTCCTTGGGAGCTCTGATGGGCACTTCTGACCCAGTGTTGCTGTCTTTAGCACCCGACTTTGAAGGAGTGCTCTTAGAACCTTGGCCTTTAACTAACCGGCCTTTTCTCCGGTCGACTAATTTTTGAGGGGAGTGCTCAGTACCTGACCCCATAGCTATGAAGGGGGAGGGTTTTCTGAAACTGGTTACAGTGACACCTGGCTCAACCACAGGTTCTGATTCTTGAACCGAGGAACCTGTGATAATGGGGGAGAGATTGGTTTGGAATAACTTTTTCGGCTTGGTGCCTTTAGAGGAAGAAAAG
Organism: Limnanthes douglasii subsp. nivea; assembly: GCA_036936605.1. Taxonomy (NCBI): domain Eukaryota; kingdom Viridiplantae; phylum Streptophyta; class Magnoliopsida; order Brassicales; family Limnanthaceae; genus Limnanthes; species Limnanthes douglasii. The sequence goes on from JAUPFV010000001.1 coordinate 2,822,108, forward strand.
CCTTGATCCGGCTCTGTGGCTGAAGTTACTGGTCTGCCGATGGGCGAAACGGGTAGTCCTGCTGCGATGCGTCTTTCCCTTTCGACCTTTTGCGCCTTTTCTAATTCAGAAAGGTTGAGCCACCCACCTTTGATCAGTGCGTTCCTCGCTGTAAACATAAACTATATGGGTAAATTTTTGCTTTAGAGAGAGAAAGTTTTAAGAAGTTGCAGAGTAAGCTTGAGAGAGATGGTAAAACAGTAGAAAGTGTTTTAATTTATAGTAAATCTGAAAAAGGAGTTTGATTCCTAGGAGAATTCGAAAAGATTGGTAATGATTAAAAATGGCGCTGATGTCACCACCTTTAATTAAGAGGTTGCTTTTCGAAGAAGGTAGGTTCAAAATTCAAGGTGAAAAAAACGGCTGAAGCAACCAACCAGAAAGCAACACGTGTCCCACGACCTCTGGCAAAAACCGTTTTGGATTCATGAAGCTTTATCAGTCCGGATAAACCCATAACCCAAATTGATAGACCTGTCCGGATTAAAACCACCCCTGACGTCGGACTGTTTTTCAGGTTTTTGACAAAGGAATTTGAACAAACACCTAAAAAAGGGGCTCCTGATGAGTCCGAATTCTACTTACTCCCCGGACAGGGACAGATCGGACCTAGCCCTCCGGACCGGACAGAGCACTTCGAACACTTAGCCAATGGGACTGTTCGAACTATGACAAAAGTACTAAAAACCTAAACACTTCTTGACTAAGCTACTTACTCCCCTACTTAGAGCTCATGGGTCTTTAAACATGACCCGGGTCCATTAAACATGACCCGAAAGCCCATAAGGGCCCAAATGTAAGGGTATAAATACCCAACCACCTGCATTAAATGTGGGTAACAAAAATTAAATACAACCAAGCTGCTTAATTCTCCCTCTAAACTCTACTCTAAATATTAAATACCCACATACTTTCCCAAAACATCAAACAAATTACAAGCCTACCCTCAGGTGATAATTATCCTCACCATGTTCGAGGTGTGCTTTTCGTTGATTGGAGGTTAGTGGAGAACGATATGTCTCGAGCTCGTCCCACAATGCCTTGATCTTGGTAAAATATGCAGCTACTGTCATTGTACCTTGTGGTATGGTGGCGATTGATTTTTGTATCTGAAACATAGCTGGAGCATTCTTTTGAGAGACCGCACAAGTCAACCCATACTTCACGTGCTTTCTTGGTATGGATAACTCCTTCAGTGATGTCTGATTCAATAGCATGAGTTAGCCATGAAATTATCATGCTATTGAATTGGTTCCATTGCTCGAACAAAAGAGGTTCATCCTTCTGTGATGGTTCTTTGACACTACCATCGATGAAACCGATCTTCTTTTTTGCAGTGAGGGCATGAATAACTGCTTTGCTCCATGATTGATAATTGACGCCGTTTAATTTGATTGGAACCAAGACATATCTTGGTTGGTCTGAATGGTGAATGTAAAAGGGATGCGAGGGATTGATAATTTTGGTCTCCGATTCGAAACCCTTGGAGTTGGTGGTTTGGATATCCGATTTGTATGAATCATCAGCCATGGTGATTTTTTTGTTGAGATTTTTTTGATTTTTGTGTTGAGATTTTTTTTGTAAGAATGGTGATTATAATAATCAGGAAAAATAGTAACTTTTCTCTCATATCATGTCAGAAAAGTGAAAAGTGATAAAAAGTGAAAAGTGAAATATTTTATTTCAATAAAAATACTGCTTATATACATACACAGAGTAGCTATAGCTAATTATGACTATAATCAATATAATCAATCCTAGTTATGATTATAATCAATACAGTCAAACCTAATTATGACTATAATTAGTAAAGCCAATCTTGTTACATTAATGCCTAAATTAGTGCAACCATTCATCTACCTTTATTCTATGGTTACTTTATAATAAATAGGAAAATATACTTTAATAATTAACGCACTAAGATTTATCATAGCTCGTCTATAAATAGAAGAAGATATAACTTTGTAATGGCGAGACGGGATGTGATCACCATATTTCTTCTGAGAGAGAAACTAGCTCTAGGTCATTTTGAGAGATAAGTGAGGTGAGAGATAAACACTGAAGAGAGGGTTATGTGACTCACGTCATCTTTTGTTATAAAGAGTGATTGAGTCATTTGTGTTTAAGAGTATTTATGTAACCTACTTATTTATAAAAGAAGCGTCGGTTGCCGTGGATGTAGTATTTCTTCACAATCGGAACAACGTTAAATCTATTGTTGTGCGATTGTTTACTTTATGTTTTTCTTGTTAACTTTGTTCTTGAAATAAGGTAAGAGTCAAAGCTCGTATTATCTCCTACAACCTCTATGGTAGTTGTTCGTCAACTGTTCATCACTGCTTCAGCTAAGTTGCTAAGATTCGACCTAGCGAGTCTTGTTAGGGCTGGATCAGATCTTGTTTCAGATATTGATGGTTTTCCTAACAATATAGTTAAAGGGCCACCTTGTTTAATAGATAGATAATTTGAAATTAGTCTCATGTAGCATTGGTCATTTCCTTTCAATTATGTCAATATTGTATGACGACCGTAATAGAACTAATGCTGGAGCAGAAGAAGAAAAACTAGTTAACAAAATGAGTACTAAAAAAGAAGAAGGAACAATGGTAATATTAATGAATTACTATGGTGCTAAAGTCATTGAGAGAAATTATCGAAAAGACAAACTAAAACGTGAGTGACTTTGTTCTAATTTTAGGGTTAGTCAACTCACTTTGTCAACACATGTTATTATTTGGACTGATCTATGTGTTGGACTGATATTATGAACTTAAATCGAATACAAAACAGAAAATCCAAATCACAATAAGTTACCCATATACTAATTAAAACATAATTAAAAATAAAATAAAGAAATAAATTACGACATAAATTTGTTAAATAAACATAGTATATATATTACACTCTTGTGAATGTAATAAAAAAAGAAATATAATATGTAAAATATAATTAATTCTCATAAACATCCTCAATTGTTTTTGCTCAAAATTTCAACTTGATACTAGAGCCTTATGGCCAACGCCATAAGCTCTCCATCATTGAGTACTGACACATGAGCTTGATAGTGTATTCTACCTGATACAAACACAAGCAACAAAACATATATTTCACAAATTAGCTGTAACAACAACCATAGGAAGCTAGACTGGACAAATTACCTACTCTGGAAGGCTTGAATCCCAATTATCAAGGACATTCATTTGTATGAACACATTTCAGGTGATGTCCATTACCCCCAAAGGTTATTTCTGATTCTTTAGGTACTTTGATTCAGTATCTATCTTATGAAGACTGGAGCTGTATAGACCAATTCTTATTAGGGTGGTTGTTTACTACCATTTCACATGAGATAAATGCCGAGCTGCTAGAGCAAGAGTCCTTCAAAGAACTATGAGAGGCCTTGAGAAGGTTTTATTGCTCACAAACAAGATCCAGACTCACTTATTTTGAAAGTGAATTTTAGAGAACTAGAAAGAGAGGATAGACTATGAAAGAATACTTGGCTAAAATGAAATCAATAGCTGATAATTTGGTTATAGTAGGTTGTATTATAACCATTGATGATCTTGTACCTCAGGTCTTTGCTGGCCTAAACTAAGAAGACACCCTTATAGTAGTGAGTATGAAGATAATGGTTGCAATAAATGATTCTGATCCTGTCGATTTTGGTTATTACTCCCTGATTATGTTAATACAACATCACGCATAACAATATTTCCCTGGAGAATGTATAACCCCTTATGCAAACTAGTTTTCATACACACCTTGAGCCATTTATCACTTTTATTATACAATCGTTTGTACGATACTTGTAACCCCGAGAGTCTAGTGTCCCAAGAGATATTATGTTTCTCTTCAACCCATGAACATGCCATCACGTTACGATTTTAACAACCCCGTCAAATAGTATGATCCTCATATTACTCATCCCACCAACATGTAACAAATGATTTTTCATTAAATAAAAATTTCACTGCATTGGCTTGTAAATATCATACTATTGCTTGAATTGAAAAATATGATACATAACGCCAATATCGAGTACCCAAGAGTTTCTCCCTTAATATGAACCATAGACAACACATCCATTTTACCACTTTTATAACATTTTCCTTTTGATTTCCCTTCTTACGTTTTCAGTGTCGAATAATCTTTCATATAATGACTCTGCTCACCAACTTCATAACAGTTTAATTTTTTTGCTTTTGATTTGGACCACTAATTTCTTCTTTTGAAGAACTTGCCTTATATATATATATATTCCCATGATCATAAGCCTTTCATATTTCGCCTTATTGTTTGGTTGTAACTGTGTATACTATTTTGATTTCAGCGTCCCTTTGACATCCATTAGAGATAACTTATTCTTATCATACATTATGGTATCCACAAAGGTTTTATAGAAAGTTGGTAACAATCTCAAGTCAAACTAATCTTGATCTTCATCCTCAATGATGATATCAATTTTCTCCAAATTCATAATAATTAATTTAAAATTATCTAGGTGTTTAGTTATGAATATACCTTCTTTTAATCTGAAATTGTACACACGTTTGTTCAAGTATAACCGGTTCACAACTGATTTTTTTGTGTAAAGTCCTCCCAACTTCTTCCATGCGCAAGCTGCAGTATTCTCACCACTAATCTCGCCAAGAACGTTTCTATTTACACTCATTAGAATGCAACATAAAGCCTTTTATTAAATATCTTGCTTCTCTTCTTGTTTCATCTTTACTGATAACTTATTCTCCATAGTCTTCCACAACCCTTGTAGTACGAATGCATATTTCAACTTATTCTTCCATAATGAAAAGCTGGATTCCCCCATCAAATCTTTTGATTATGTATTTTGTTGATGTAGACGCCATTGTAAACGCTAATTGCAAAACCTAATCTCACAACCAAAACTATTATACCAATTTGTTATGAAATACTATGCAATGTATCACAAATGACTCGAACACAGAACAAAATAAATAACATGAAAGAAAAGAACACAAAATCTTAACGCGGTTCGACAAATTGATACGTCCACGGGAACCCTCGGAGAAAAGAGTTTCACTATGGTAGAAAAGGCTTACATATGTTCAAAATTATACTTTTGTGTAGTCTTAATAATAGATTTATAGAGAATAAATATACTTACTAGACAATGAGTCTAATGTGCTCATATACACAAGACTATGAACCATAACACATGGTATATTTTAATACAAGACTATACTAGTAGACACATTATACATTGTCGATATTATTTACTGTCAATATTATTCATTGTCAACATTATTCGACTCATCCCCAACACAAACATATTAAATGTTGTTTTAACTTGTATTTTTCTTTCAAATTCTCAAGTCTATATTCAAAATTAAAGAATAACATATATTATTTATTTATCATCAAATTTAGAAAATAACTAATATAACTTTTTTATATAAATTAAAAACTATATATTTATTAATCTTCTTTTGTTTGTAAGAAAATATATATTGACGATACATTATTTATATTATATTAAATTTGATTTTTTTAAAATATATAATCAACTAGGTATCAAAAGTACGAAATGAAAAATATTTTCGTACAGAACATAAAAAAAATATATGAAAACAAACATTTGTGTAAATAGTTTTAGTAGTTTCATACTAAATATATAAAAATGTCATAAATTTTATACTAATCATGTGAAATTATTAAGATTTGTTTGTACAATATGTTAATTTTTTTATCTAGTAAAAATAATTGAATTGTCTAAAAGTCATTTAAACATGTAAATATTATAACCAATGAATTAATGTTACAAGTAATAATAGACGGGTAGGATTTTGTAGTGACTTTTTTTACATTAAATAAGATTAAATATGTAAAAAGTATAATAGGACCAACAATGAATTGTAATATTCTAACGACTATATTTGGTACTACCAATAACTTAAAATACAAGTTAAATTCCACAGTGGATCTCTGTTTAGAAAATGACACTTTAACCATAATTAAGAAAAAATCGAACAAAGAAGTAGCTAAAAGAATTCTATTGTAAAATAATTGAACCACTCCTTTTAATTTAATAATTGAACCACTCAATACAAAAACTAAACTTTTTATTTTTCGTTTGGGATCTCATTTTTTCATAATAAGACGAATATCTTGGACAACGCTATATATAGATAAATAAATTTATTTATTGATTAATATAAAATTAGCAAACAATACATGCACATGTAAGAATTATACGAGCCACATATTCAAATAATATTTTATTATTAATATTGTAAATTAATAATTAAAATTCGGTGTATGTAAATTATCAAAATATTTTATTAATAAATAATAGGTTTGTTGTTTTAGTTGTGACGTATATTTTATTATTATATTATATAAAAGTTAAGTTGAGCAAATTTGTTGGACTTATAAATGGAAAGTTAGGATATATCATCATTGTTAGATTTTACGATGATAAATAGAATGAATAATTTTTTTTATGTTATATTATACATGTAAGAGTATAATATTTTACAAAAAATTAGTTCGAATGATGTGAAAAGAATCATCTTCGACAAAAAGAAATGTGATTGTTCATTTCAGTCTAATGCCTATTTATAATATCACATTTTTTTTATTATTGATTGATCGTTATATGCGAAAAACATAACCATTCCCTGTCCACACATTTCGAACATCATTCACAAGTCGTCAAACTCAAACCGGACGAAGCAAATGAACTACACCATTGTTTGAAGTTTTTGGTGTAACTTCAACAAGTCTAACATTTTATGTTCCTTTTGTTTTTACGTGGAGAAGCAAATGAACTACACTTTGGATTTGAATTTTTCATGATCGGTGAATGAGGATACTCTTTGTGGCTTATTTGGTATTATCTTGGCCGATCGAGAATTAGCATTGATACGAGTTATTTTAGACGTATTTCCAAACACAATCCACATGTTATGTAAAAGACATAAATAAAAACATTATGAAAAACGCAAAAAAAATCGATGGCTAAAGGAAAAAATGTGAATGAGTTTACGTATTTTTGAAACAACTTCGTCAATTCAAATTTTGATGAAAAATTGAATATAAAACTAGCAACTATGAAAGAAATATATGGGCATTGCCCAACCATCCTCTATTATCTTATCAATTATTAGATAAAACCAAACGGAAAATAATTATCAGTTTCTTCACCAACGAGATTCAACATTTGGAAAACATAACAACCAATTTTCAACATTTAAGTTATACTTTTAAAAATAATAAATGTTATAATAAAACTATTACATTTGTACTTTATAAGGCCGACAACACTCATTCAAACCTAAAACGGTATGATGGTTTGAGTCAACTAAATTTTGAATTTTTGGCGTGAAAATTCATGGCTTATTTTGATCTTCAACATTTAATGATTTTTAAATATTTCTAAAGGTTCACTATCAAGTTCAGCCTTAGATTTATTGATGGCTAGTTATCTACGAGGTAAAGATATATGCGTCGATCAAGTAGCTTGTGAAATTATTGTTAGAATAACACACGATCTTCCATGTTCTTGTGAACTGACATTTGGGAGTGATAAAATAGGCTCATTTAAAAGGTCGTATAATATATATTTTGAAAAATATTAGACAACATTCTTCAGTTCAAAACTACGTCTGAAAATGTTCTAACAAAAATAAATATAAATAAATCGGCATTTCTATCTGTAGTTATATGTCGATTATTTAGTTCATATAATATAAATGTAATGCAAAACCTTAAGCTCGAAAGAATTCAAAAAAAAATTCATTACTAATAAAGGTAGAAAATAGTCAGGCCAAACCGATCGACTATACGAGAGAAATACTATTTTGAGTATCTCAAGGAGGAAACATAGAGTGCTAGTACGATTATTATAATATATAGCACGACACGAACAAAGCTAAGCCCATGTCTAGTACTTGATGTACCCACACGCAAAAAAAACAAACACTTATAAATGATAAAAAAATACCAAAAATCTACGTATCGTAAGGTCAAATATGGTTTGTTGTACACATGTAACATTCCATATTATATCTTTAAATTTTTCACTTTGAGAATGTTATACCATATGAACATTCTAGCTATCATACTGTATCTGAAGGGCTTAACGGTGTCGAGAAAGAATAGACATTTGTGAAGTTGGATTTGATTACCAAAATAAAAAGAATCAAGATTTAAACATGAGACTGTACTAATTAAAAAGAGGTTTTAGTTATCAATTTTTTTGGAGCTAAATTACTTCAAACTTCATCTGGATAAAAAAATTAGATGTCAGTGTCCGAAATCGTATTAATTATAGTGATTCACTAGATTTTTTCTCTCAAAAAACACTTAATTATTTGTCCCTTACATGGTTTCCCACCTCATTCAGAAATCTATTAAAGAGATTTAAATTTTTTTCGTTTATGATGTCATTTTGTTCATGTAACTAAATAAATTATTTTATATTTACGATTACGTTATGTTATGTAACTAATTATTTTATAGGTTTTCTCTCAAATGATATGCAATATTTTGTTGTACTTGACTAATTATGTAATGTTTAAACTTGGTTTATACCATGGTTTTGTTTTCTTATTTCGTACAAACTTGATTATATACTATTTGATAATATCAGTACAATCCTTGAATAACTCACGGATGGCCCAATGTTTACGGACACACAAAGCAAAAAAAACAATTTTGACTAATAATCGCGACTTTGGCCTGGTAACACCTGTCATGCTACTTCTATTGAAATCTCTAATCAACTTTCTGTCGGGAGTCATGTTGTAAAAATAATTAAGTATTATATTGGATAAGTTTTTTATGAATAAATATTTTCATCTGAATTCATAATAACAGTCATAAAATTAAAGTTATATATTATTAACAAAAAAAACATATTTAGACATATATGTAACCATCACATACCAGTATAAATTTATCCGATAGTATTCTTCTACACAACAATGAACAATTTATTTTGAAAATTTCGCATATTATGTACAAAAATTAGGGATACCAATTTTTTTCCGAACCCACAGATACCGGATCTGAGCTAACCTGGTGGGATGGGTTATAGATTTTAAAAACTTTCCACAGATGGGTTTTCGGTTTGAAAATTTACTACCTGTCGGGTTTGAGATAAGTTATGAGTTTAAGACATTTCTTACGGAAAAACCCGAACCTAGTCCACATGACATCCGTTAGTTCAAATATTAAAAAACAAATACATGCTATATAATTATTGTATGAATTCTAAAATTACATTATAATATAATTCAATTTGCTTTTTTATTCTTTATAATTTATTTATTTATTATTTTGTGTTTGATAGTTTTATCATTATATATACTTTATTATATTTAAAATTAGTTTATATTTAACAAATATAAATATTATAATCATTTTTTTAAAATATATATATATATATATAATATATATATAATTTTTTAAAAGAAATTTATATATTTTTTTTAAAAAATTATAAAAAATTTAAATATATATATGTATTGTAAATAATAAATTTGTTTTATAAATTTGTTACTAAATTTAAGAGTTTATATTTCGTACATTATTACTATTTTAATTTTTAACTTTTGTTTATTTTTAAATTTTTTTGGTTACTTAATTATGAGTAAATATTTTATAGATGAATGAATGTTCAACGAGTACCCAAGTGGGTATCTGAACTTGACGAGTTTGGACATGAGAAAAAATAAATTTGTATCAAAACGGGTATCCGAACCTGACGGGTTAAAAAAGAAAGATAGGATAAGTTACGGGGTTAACAATACTCGCACACATACCACCGCATTGCCAACCCTAATGAAAACGACCAACCATGTTTGCATATACTGCACGAAGGAAATCACTGTACATACAACTAACATTTTTATACTAACCCTATAAAATGTTCATAAATGTCACATATATACACTATGAACATATTAATTAGCTTAATACCACCATTTAACAAGTAATGAAACATACGACAAACAACTTAAAAGATAAAAAAGAATAGACAACAACCTAGTTCCATAATTTTAGGTTAAGAATCTCAAGGCCAACATCCATCGTGGTAGCGGTAACATTAAACCAGACCATATTGGCACCCGATATTTTCATCTCACGGCCCGACCAAAGGAAATAATGAAGGTATTGGTCCACGAGCCTATGCGTGATGAAGGTATTGATGAATGATGAAAATTGAGGATCAATATACTTATCTAGCTAACAGAACAAATTTGATTACTTGGACTTGACCCGCATAAGATATGTGGTTAGAGGTCCACGAGCCTATGCATGATGTAATTTTATGAAAAAGAAAAGAACTTTAGATATGATAGAGTCATCTTATAAGGAGGAGAACTCTCAAATATTTCACAGAACGGGCCTTCTTTGTACCTTAAGATATTGATTAGGTTGTTACAAAGTAAGGGATTGACCCTTAAAAGGAATACATGGCTTTCAGCGGGACTGGCCTGGAGGCCTGAAAGAGATAAAAAGTCATAAATTCCATCTTTAATAAGTTGGAAGGAGTTTAGATCACTCTGACAAGAAATCATGAGATCGTCTAAAATAAAAATTGATATTTTTGAGCTTATGATATTTCCAGTGTAATTGAAATTTCTCATCGTTACTTTTTTGGTTAACAATACTTGATAGAACTTTCATTACAAGAACAAAGAAGAAAAGAGAGATGAGGTCACTTTTCTTAAGCCCTTTCATACTTTGGAAATTACCATAAGATCACCATTAATGATAATGTTATAAAAATGATAGACTTTTTAGAAACCAAACTCATGTCATGAGTGTTGTTGGGAAGATTCCAGATTTAAAGACAAGCTCTTTGAAAAGAGGGTGAGATTACCAAATGCTAAAAACATTGGATGATTTTTCTTACACTTGCGGGTGGTCCCAAGATTAAGGGTTATAGTGCTATGGTCAAAATATCAAAATAACTCGTAATGGATGGAAGACATTAGAAAATACTCATCCCAAGATTTAGGGTTATAGTGGTATAGTCCAAAGATCTAAATAACCCGTAATGGATGAAAGACATTGGAAACGACTCATCCTTAGATTAAGGGTTACAATGGTATGGTCCAAATATCGAAATAACTCGTAATGCATGGAAGACATTGGGAAAGACTCATCCCAAGATTAAGGGTTACAGTGGTATAGTCAAAAGATCGAAATAACCCGTAATGGACCAAAGACATTGGAAAAGACTCTTCCCAAGATTAAGGGTTACAGTGGTATAGTCCAAAGATCGAAATAACCCATAATGGACCGAAGACATTGGAAAAGACTCATCCCAATCATTATTGACTAAGACACGATCAATTTTAGAATATATATGATATGTAGGTTGTTTGTAAACACTAATGAAAATGAAACCTGTAGAACGAAGGTCACTAAGCTCACAATAATAACAATAATTATTGAATTCATCAATTGTTTTAGAACAATTTTCAAAGGAGTTAATACGCTTCTCCAGATTAAGGATAATATTGAAATCACCAAGGATGACTTAAGGAATTCCAGGATCTTGGGTCACAATGGAGGCAAGGTCAGTCCAAAGAGAAATATGATAATAACTATCATTAAAAGCATAAATGACAGTAAAACAAAAAAGAAATGAGAGATTGTGACATCTCACATTATAACGAATGTATTGCAGGGAGTAAGATAACATAGAAATGGTACTTATACTAGGACTCCAAGTATCCAAGTCATACTAAAGGGATGAGAGGCGTGGTTGGTAACAAAATGTCAAAATGGGATCATAGTTTTAATAATAGAGAGAGGGCATTAATAAATAGAAAATAGCTTTAACATGATCATTTGAAACTGGAGGCTTAATAGAGCATTGGATCTAGCGTCATTCATTATTGGGAAGGGTCTATCGTTTGTCAATCCTGTGTAAGTTACAAAGGAATCTATGGAAAAATGCATTTCTTTTGGATTAGGGTAGTCGTTCACACGCCTTTCTAACACTCGTTTATGTTTCTCCCCGCATCAGACTAATATCTATACGACGACGAATCTGTAGGCGAGAAACGAATCTCGACCGTAGAATCCTTCACCATAACCCTCTAAACCCGATTTGCATCTTGAATCGAAAATTGTTCCAAACAAACAACTTCCCAATCGTTGAAGTCCTCAACCATGGCCAACAAGTCACTGTAAAGACCACCGGTTACCACCGATCGTGAGTTTTTTTAAAAAGCTAAGAACCCTTAGACTCGGTAAAAACGTAACTTGTGGTTCGCTGAGACACACATAAACAACATGCAGTAAAACATTGTTATCTTTGAGACAAACAAATTTTTCAAAAACCGCCGTAAAAATATTTGAAAACGAAAACAAACAAACCGCTAAAACCAACTACCTAAAACAGACAGACTATAAAATCTAACAGATTCGACTAGACTCCGTATATAAACTAGTAACGAAAAAAATTAAAAAATACAACTATAAAATTAAAAAACCACCACGCAAATAAAAAATGTAAGTAACTATGGATAAAACTATATAAAAGTTACCAATTAAAAAAAGAGGAGAACGACTTTTCTACCATTTTATATTCATTCTCCCTTAACAACTATTCTCTTTATAATGTGAAAATAAAGTTATTGCAAAAAATGTTTTTTTTTTTTAAAAAAAAACAAAGAAAAGAAGGTGGTTTTTTGCTGTTCAGATATTTGAAAATTTGGATCCATACATATATCTTTTACTTTAAATCTAATATTTATCTAGTTGGAAATTTATGCATACAGCATGGGTCGGTCATCCACCTTACCGATATGGTTAAGAAAGATGCGTAACGTTTGAATAACTTGGCTGAGAAGTTGGAGTCCACCGAAGTTAGTTGCGAGTAAATTAGGTTAGAGCCACACACACTTATCGACGCATACCAGACTGTATCGCCATAAAGAGAAGAGAAACGTACGTAACCGGTAATCTTTCGTCCGCATCACTTCCTACTATATCAATTTCCTAGACACGACACGACAACTATCTATGTATGTGTATATTTCTTTTGGACCTGGCTAGTGAATACAATACAACCTCTCGTCTAGAAAATGGATATTGAAAAATGTCAAAATTATATATGTTTTAATTAAAATAATTAGCTAAAAGAAATATTGACTATGTTCAATGTTAATTTATTAACCATCCTACATTTTTTATCAAAATTAATTAAAAACATATTAAATTAGTTCAATACTAACTTGTTCTTGACCGTATTTTTTTTATTTGAATTGAAATGTATGATTTTCGTTTTATTTATTTATATGTATATGTATATATAAAAAAAAGATATTCTTTTTTTATAAATTAATGTATGTAAAAATAAAAAATATTTGTTGGTCTATTAAATCTTCTTATAGTAATGTTTGATCATCGAATGTAATAATATCAACAATTTTTACCATGAAATTATAGTAGTTGGCGCAGAACCTGTGTACAATTTCAAACTTTTACATGTTATGATTTCTACTCAAACTCTGACTGAGATTGATTGTCTAACATCCAGAGGTCCACGAAAAAGGTTATGATTTCTACTCAAACTCTGAGTGAGATTGATTGTCTAACATCCAGAGGTCCACGAAAAGGAGGAAGACGATGATACCACGAGATCCATGATATAAAAAAGACCATCAGTTAACAACAAACATGTAAAAGAGCCTCCTCATGAGCCATAACTAATAATAATATGGATGAATCAAGAGAAGGATCATCCGACGATAATATAATACGTTGATGCAAGAAGATAAGCAAGATAATGAACATCATCTTTGTTTTTAAATTCGCTTGTGAAAGAAGAGAAGAGCAAACCCGAAGGCGACGACAATCCAACCATATACCCGATGAAAGGTGTGTTAGACCACTAACAAACACCCAGCTTCAGCCGATTGACCAACAACTTCCACCAAAACTACCGAAAATCCAACAGAATCTCCAAAATTCTCCCCCAATCATTCAACCAAACTTATACAACCAAAAATCCAATAATCACCCCTATGACTTAACCAAACTATGAGCAATAACTCCAATATTCTAGAGTGCACCCAAATCTCTAACAATATTTGTCAGAGTTCCAGTTTAGATACCGTCACGCTTTGAAACCAACATCGGGAATACAACAGACTCAGTACCACACTCATCCATTCGTGTGTTAGCCTTATCACAATTATGCACCATTGTACCTGAATATAAACCAATGACACATGCATGTCCTGTCTTCATGGAATGAAGCCAACATAATAAGCCATCCACGCTTATCGGGTTCAACTGAACCCCCTAGTACGTAACCATGCAGATCAGCTAAAGCCATACTATAGGCAACACCCATGGGCCTATCCACCGACGTTAACAAATAGAAACAGTGTAAGACCTTCAATCGATAAATTTATGAAAGTAAAAAATCATCAAGCTTATCTACTTATCCAATAAACACAAAATAGTTCGGTCAATTTTATTTTAGAGGATAAAAATAATTTATAGGACGAGATATCCCATTTGGCTCTCCACATCCTTTACAGAGATCTGGCAATAAACTTACTCCACTAAAAGATGGACAAATACAATGGCAATGGAGATCGAGAGCACCCAATAAAGCAGTTCAAGAGAAAGATTATGTGGTATGAGAGCGAAGACAATATGAAATGCAAAGTATTTGCAATGACGTAGCTTTGAGTGTACATTCTCAGCCTTAATATCGAGATTTCACCTCATGAAAGAGGATAGATACCGAATCAACAAAACCAACCAATGATCCTGCAACATCATTCAGCGACTCACCAATATCGGTCTTGTTAAAATTTAAGCCAATGTTCACAGTATTCATAAGATACCGAAGTATCCGTTTCACTTCCTGACAGTGTTATTTCCCAGGACATCCCATGTACCTGCTAACTACACTAACCGCATATGAAATATCAGGATGTGTGCATACCATAGCATACATGATACTACCAACTGCATTTGCATATGGAACCTTCGATATTTGTTCCAACTCGGCATCGTCCTTAGTCGCTCCTACTGCAGACAACTTGAAATGAGTAGCAAACGGAATGTTAACTGCTTTAGCATCAAGCATGTTGAATCGTTGTAACATTTTCTCAATATAGCTTCGTTGAGACAAGTGTAATGATCATACACTTATGTTCCTGATAATCTTCATACCAAGAATTTTCTTTGCTCTACCCAGATCCTTCATCTCAAACTCGGCACTAAGCTGCTTCTTTAACTGCACAATGTGTGGCATACTACAAGCAAAAATAAGCATATCATCCATATATAACAATAAGTAAACATAAGAATCATCTGACATCTTTTGACGATACACACAACTATCATATGAACTCCTCGTGAACCCTTTTGACACCATGAATGTATCAAAACGTTTGTACCATTGCCTAGGTGACTGTTTCAAACCATACAGTGACTTATTCAGCAGACAAACTTTGTCCTCCATATTAGGTTCGATAAATCCCTGTGGTTGTCTCATGTAGATTTGCTCCTCCAATTCACCATGTAGAAACGCAGTCTTCACATCCAACTGCTCAAGCTCTAAATCTTACAAAACTACTATGGCTAACAAAACTCGAATCGAACTATACTTCACCACTCAAGAAAACACTTCATTGAAGTCGATTCCTTCCCTTTGAGTAAAAACTTTAGCGACTAGTCTTGCCTTGAATCGAGATGCCTCAACCCCTGGATTACCTTTTTTTTCTTGAACACTCATTTACTGCCTACTATCTTCTGTCCTTTTAGCAAGTCAAAAAGCTTTCATGTTTGATTCTTATGAAGAGATTCAATCGCTTTCCCCATAGCACAAATTCATCGATCTGCCTCTGAACTCACTATAACTTCTCTGTAGCTACTAGGTTCCTCCATCTCAACTTCTTCTGCAACTGACAGAGGATATGGAACTAGATTCGCATATCTTTTTGGAAGTCTAATATCTCTTCTTTCTCTGTCCAATGATATGCTATAAGGTTGTTGTCTGGTTTGGGCGCATCATCGTCACTATCATCCGATGCTGACGCTTCACCTCCCAATTCTAGATCCACCTCAGAACCATTTGAATTATTGGACCTGCTAAGAACTGATTTTACTTCAAGCTCCACCTGTTTACTCACCACCGATCCTGATTTGACCATTTCTCTTACTTTATTCTGACTGTCTATTGAAGCAAACTCATTAAAAGTAACATCCCTACTGATGAGAAAACCTAGAGACTTTGGAGAGGTACACCATAACCTATATCCCTTCACTCCAGTAGCATATCCTAGAAATATGAACCTCTTTGCCCTCGGCTCAAGCTTACCATCTCTCACATGAGCATACGCAAGACAACCGAACACCCTCAAATATTCATAATCAGCCGACGATCCAAACCAAATATCAAAAGGAGTTTTACAATCAATAGCCATTGATGGCGAATTGGCGACCGATTCACCAAGTAACACGCTGTATTGATAAATTCAGCCCAAAAATCCTTTCCCACACTGGAATGCGAGAGCATACTTCGTGCCTTGTCACAAAGCGTTCTGTTCATGCTTTATGCAAATTCATTCTGTTGTGGTGTTTTAGAACAAGTGTGATGGCGCACTATTCCCTCAGCTTCGCAGAACTCGTTGAACTCACGATTGTAATATTCTAACCCATTATCTGTCCTATGACGTTTGATTTTTCTTTTAATAATCATCTTCCATTTGACAAAGGTTGAATATGCATCATCTTTCGTTTTCAGAAAGTAAACCCACACCATCTTTGAATAATCATCAGTCAAACTAGTAAACCCACACCATCCTTGAATAATCATCAATAAAACTCATGTAGATTCCGGCTCCACTTTTGGATGGAATTCTGTTTTGACCCCAAAGATTTGAGTAAATGTAGTCCATTGTCTTTTTATTCTTACTTACAGCCGATTTTCTGAATTTGACTCTAGTTTGTTTACCAAACATACAATGCTCACAAAATCCTAATGATTCTTCTTAATACCCTTTCAACAAATCTCTTTTTCCCAAAACAGCTAATCCTATGTCACTCATATGACCAAGATGCCAATCCCACAACTTATTTTAATCCTACCTACTTTGGCTATTACTCCCTGATGATGCTACTGCAGCATCACCCATAACAACACTCCCCTGAAGAATGTAAAGACCCTTCTACAAACTGCCCTTCATGCATACCATTGAGCCTTTTATCACTTTGATTACACTGTCTTCTGCACGGTACTTGTAACCCCGAGAGTCTAGAGTCCCAAGAGAAATCAGGTTTCTCTTTAACCTAGGAACATGTCAGCACGTCAAGATTCTAACAACCCCGTCAAACATCCTGATTCTAACGTTATCGATACCACCAACAATGAATGAATGATTGTACCCTAAATAGACAATTCTCTGTATTGGCTTGTAAGTATCGAACCACTGCTTGAACTGAAACATGTGATATATAGCGTGAGTGATAAGTGCATTTTATGTCACTTATTACGCTTCCATTATTCTTAAAATTATCACCGGTTAACAAGTTTTCGTTGTGTTTCAACGTGTTTTTCATTCATTCTCGCAGGTATAACAATATGCAGATAATATAAACTTTGTGGGAATAGAATGCTCATAATGTTCTTAATAATTTATAATTTATAATTTTGTATGTTTTATTTCTCTTTAACATTTTTATGGCTAGATTGACTATTTTTTATATTCGTAACCTTCATTTGATTTCAGTATAAAGGCATGCATATAAGTGATAGTAGTCCTGAGAGATTTCGATAAGAACTGTTCATTATTTAAATTACGATCCAATGATTTTAATATTTCATTATATTTGGCATCGCATGAAAATATTGGTTCCTTTACCTGCACCACTAGGCCTTCTGTTCCAAATAAAATTTGTAGTAAAGGGTTGGAGTTGTGCCGCGGGTAAATTGTGATAATATTAATAAATTTGGGGTTGAAATTGAAGAAACTAGAAATTTAATGTACTTGAGGGCAAGTTTTGAACAAGTTTTGGGCTCATGATCCAAATTCGTACACATGGGCTTCATTGGGCTCATGAATCAGAAGAAACAAAAAGGGAGAACACAAAGAAAAAAGGAAAGAAAAAAGGAAATTTGGCTCTTTTAGGGTTTTCGGCCAGATTATAAAAAAAAGGAGAAAAAAACGTAATTGGTCACTGAATTGGTTTACGGAAAAATACAAAACAAAGAAGAAAAATCGGAATTGGCTACCTTTTTTGGGTTTTTAACCTGCTAAATACAAAGCGAGAGAAAACGAAGACAAAACGCAATTGACTACTTGGGTATTACATAGAACAGAGAAAGCAAACAGAGAAAACAGAATTCGCCGCTTCGGTGGTTTTCTTCGGCAGGTGACAGCTGCTTTGGATTTTGGATCAGCAGCTTCGGCAGGAGACAAACCACGAAAGAAGGGCAGCAGGTGACAGCTACTGTCGTTTTCGATCAGCAGTTGAGGTAACGGCTACGGTGTTTTCGATCGATAGTTTATGTATCGCTCGAGATAGGTGACGGCTATTTTTTTCCGTTGTTTTTCGATCGGTAGTTTACGGATTATTTCTGTCAGGAGATACTTGGTGGTTATTGTTCGGTTTGACGTTCTTTAAACGCTTATTCGTTTATTTATATTCGTCTTAAAGCTATGTTAACTTTTGATCCCATGATGATGATTTGTTCAATTATGAACTAATCGTTGTCATGGAACTCTAACGGATTTGTTTGAATAATACTTATGGTTTGATTGCTTGATTGATTTGTGAGATACATTTATCGGTTACCTAGTATGGTTGTGGTTATCGTTAGATGCGTCGCGAACATCTAGTTTGTTAATCTTTAATGATTGCGAAAGTGGATTTAAGGGGTTAGAACTTGCCATGCTAGCATAGGTTCTTGAATGATTCGTATTGTGATTATTCATGATTTGTAATATGTCACTAACCATATCATATTACCCTATGTAATCGAAATAGATAACTTGCTCTTGAAACCAATTGTACCTCAATTCGTATAGACATATAGGATTGTCATGCAAGCGGTGTTTGCTTAGCTGCTATCTATTTTGTGGCTGTTTAAGTGGTTTGGTTTACGTGTTTTGAGAGGTAGCGTATACTGATTTTGTGTTATCTGATTAGTAATCATTGTTATCATACATATATATATATATATATACATATATATATATATATATATATATATATATTAAGTATATTAATACTATGAGTAAAATAAACAAGGAAATTAGGGTTCCATGTTTTCTCTTGCATAAGTAAACTCGTTAGTTAATCTCGTTATTTAAGTTACTTAGTTATAATCATTCACCCAAACTTTATACTTGTTCAAGCACTAGTCTAATAATCATACGTTGTTGCATAAGTAAATTCCTGTCATATACACCTGGTCTTCGTGGGAACGATCTTACTTACTTCTTACTTGCTACTAATTGACCACGTATACTTGCGTGAGAAAAGAACTAACAAGTTTTTGGCGCCGTTTCCGGGGACGCGGTGTTATTTGACAGTTTTATTTCTTATCAACAGGGGTCGTTATAAAACTATTAACTTGATTAAGTTACTTACTTCTCGTGTGTTTTATTGTGCTTCAGGTACTTGAGCGAGTATGCAAACACGATCTCAAACTAGAGCACTAGTACAAAAGAAGCTTGAAACAAGCCAAGGAATAGAGTTACTAGTCTCAAATTCTGGTACTAATTCTACAATGGGAGACCCAGCTCCAAAAGCACTCATAAAGTACTCTCAACAAAAGATCATGGATATTCAATCTAGCATTATCAGATCCAATATTGCTGCGAATAGTTTTGAGATTAAACCCGTCACTATTTTGATGATGCATAATTCTTGTCAGTTTGGAGGAGCTTCATCTGAGGATCCTAATATGCACATTATGACCTTCCTTGAAATTTGTGATACTTTCAAGTTCAACGGTATTTCAGATGATGCCATAAGACTAAGACTCTTCCCATTTTCTCTGAGGGACAAAGCTAAGAGCTGGTTACACTTTTTACCAGCAGGCTCTATCACTACTTGGGATATACTTGCGCAGAATTTCTCTCAAAATTATTTCCCATGGCAAGAACAGCCGCCATAAGGAATGCTATTACTCAGTTTTCTCAGTCATATGGTGAATTTTTAAGTGAATCTTGGGAGCGTTACAAGAAGATGCTCAGAAAATGTCCTCATCATGGGATGCCTGATTGGTTAGTAATAAATTGCTTCTACAATGGTTTGAGTGCGCAAACAAGGCCCATGGTTGATGTTGCATCTGGGGGAGCCTTATTAATGAAAAGTTATGAGGAAGTTCACGAGATCCTTGAGATGATGGCTGCTAATGAATTCCAGAACCCTTCTCAGAGACTGTCACAACATAAAGTAGCTGGTATTCTTAACGTAGACACTGTCACTGCTTTAGTAGCTCAGCTTGAAGCTCTAAACATGAAGGTGGATTATTTGACTAAACTAGGGGTACATCAGGTAGCTAGTGTGTGCGAGATTTGTGCTGGAGGGAATGACACTCAACAATTCCTTATCTCTACTGAGTCGGCGCAATTTGTGAGTAACTTTCAGAGGCAGAATCAACAACTAATCTCAAACACCTATCACCCAAGCAACAGAAATCATCCGAACTTCAGTTGGAGCAATAATCAATAAGGAAATCAGCATTATGCTGCTAAGCTATACGCTCCTCTTGGATTTCAGCAACAAGGTCAGCAACATCAATCTCAATAGTATACCCCAAGACAACCTCAGAATCAACATCCTGGCCCTTCTCAACATTCTGTGAGAGACTCTGAATTCGAAGAGATGAAGTTAATGATTAAAAGTCTGATGGTATCTCACAAGACCTTGGAAAATCAGATTGGGCAGATGGCCAGTAACATGATCGTTAGACCTCAAGGAGTTCTTCCTAGCGACACGGAACATAATCCAGGTAAACAGGACGGCAATGAGCAATGCCAAGCTATCACCTAGAGATCAGGAAAAGTTTCCGAGAACCCCACAGTTGAACAAGAGGCTGAATCTTCTCAAAATCAGCCCTCATATGAGGTTAACTCTGATCAAGATCATCCACCTAAAAAGCCATCTCAGTCAGTTGTTGAGCCTACGATCTACCCTCCTCCACCTTTTCCGCAAAGGTTGCAGAAACAGAAACTAGATACTCAGTTTGGGAGATTTCTAGAGGTATTCAAAAGCTACACATCAACATACCATTTGCTGAAGCCGTAGAGCGAATGCCTAGTTATGCCAAGTTCATGAAGGGAATTCTTTCGAAAAAGCTAAAGCTTGGTGATTTTGAGACAGTGGCGCTCACTGAGGAATGTAGTGCGATCTTACAACAAAAATTGCTTCCCAAGCTTAAAGATCCAGGACGCTTCACCATTCCTTGTTTGATCGGTAATTTATATTTCAGCAAATGTTTATGTGACTTGGGAGCGAGCATCAATCTAATGCTCCTATCTGTGTTTGAGAAACTTGGGCTACCTGAGACAAAACCGACTAACATCTCTTTGTAACTGGCTGATCGCTCTATCACATATCCTCGTGGTATTGTGGAAGATGTCTTAGTAAAGGTAGATAAGCTCATCTTTTCGGCTGACTTTGTTATCTTGGATTTCGAAGAAGACAAAAATATCCCCATAATCATGGGAAGGTCATTCTTGGCTATGGGAAAAACTTTGATTGATGTCTAGAAATGGGAGCTCACTATGAGAGTGTAAGTTCAGAAGGTCACTTTCAACGTTTTCAAGGCCATGCAATCTCCAACAGAGGATGAGGAATGTTTCAGGTTGGATATGGTCGATTCTCTGCACAGTAATGAGTTGGATCAGTTTACGAGTTCAGATATTCTAGGCAGAGTTCTACATGGTGAATCTGACTTCGAAGCCGAAGAAATATCTGAATGTGTTCAACTACTACAGGCAGCCCTGTATCAAAAGAGGCTCAATATTCCACGTGAGTCGCTCGGATTGGGTAATCTTAAGGATTCCCAAGAAAGGCTTAAACCTTCTCTAGAAGAGGCTCTTAAACTTCAACTCAAACCACTACCAGATCATCTCAGGTATGCTTTCTTAGGAGAGCCATCTACATTACCTGTTATCATTGCATCTACCCTTTCAGGTAGTGAGGAAGAAAAGCTATTGAGAGTTCTGAGGAAGTTCAAATCAGCCTTTGGTTGGACCATAGCAGATATCAGAAGATGTATAAGGAAAAAAGTCAAGAAATGGCATGACATGAAGCTTTTACATAAAGCTTTTGAGTCGAGTCAACTAGTTCTTATTTTCAACTCTCGTCTAAAGCTTTTCTCTGGGAAGCTCAAGTCAAGATGGTCTGGACCTTTTAAAGTCAAGACAGTATATCCACATGGAGCAATTGAAATCTATGAGGAATCACCAGACAAAGCATTTAAAGTCAATGGTCAACGACTCAAGCATTACTATGGCGATGTGGTGAATCGTGAGGTATTCATCATCAGCCTCGACATTACATGATTCCGAGCGGTATCGTCGAGTTATCGATGTTAAAAAAGCGCTTCGTGGGAGGCAACCCACTAGGAAACAATGATCAAAACAGCTGGACGAGTAGGGGAGTGCTTCTTGTATCTTTTAATTTCTTGTGGTTGAATCCATCATAGTGGTTACTCATGATAGACAGTGCATCTTCATGTTAGTCATGCTTATATGCATAATCATGCCATGATCATATAGACTGTGTTTGGGATCGAGTTAGTTTATTAGCATAGAATTTTGTTCATGCATGTTGCATCTTTGATCCCTGGAGTTGTTGTTTCTACTTAAGTAGCCAATGATGAAAATTGTTTGGAATGATAGTAGGAATAAAATCTAATTTGGTTGCTTGTAAGTTAGCTTGCTTGATGTAGAAGCACAATTAATACGCGTAAACTCATCAATTTTTTTTATGCTAGTTACGGACACACTTGAGTATTGTATACATAATCCTTGCTTAGGTTCAGAATCATACCTTAATCCTTTATTAGCTCATGGATTGCAAAAATATAAGTTTGGAAGAGTTGAAAGATAAATATGCGTATTATTCAGTTAGGCGTCAAAGACTAGTAGCCGCTTGTTGACGTGCGTCCTCTCGCTGGGGGCTGCGTATTACGAGTAGTCTAGGGGTGGAATGAGATGGAGCGAAACGCACTCATTCCCAATCGATTGCTTGAAAAAAAAGAAAAAAAGATGAAAAATGGAAGGCAAAATTGGTCAGGATGAGCTCTTTGGTACTCGAGTTATTAAGTTCTAGGGGACTTTGTGCCTAGTGACCTAAGACTTTTCCGGTCTGGGATCCGCTAACCTAAAGCTCGCTACATGGGCACTATTGTATAAGTCTTTTGGGGACCTCGTCCATTGCACGGTCAAATAAGTCTTTGTGTGCCTGTATATAAAATAAAGCATAATAAATATTTGACAACCCCAGGGAAATATGGATGTGCATCTTGACTAGGGAGAATCTAGGTTGTATTTCGTTTCTAAACTTGTGGTTATTATGATAAGAACGAGTAAGGCCCATTAACTTGTACTAAAAACATATCGATTGAGTTTGAGCATACACACACGGTTCCATACTTGTATTGCTAGCATTTGAGTACCTAGTTATTTCGCATTTCGAGGTCATTACATTCGTTAAGGCATTTATGCTGAATTAGTTGCGGTTACTCTTTCGGGATCACTGCATTCATTTAAATTATATTGCATTCATGCATCATTTGTTAAAACTATTTTGCATTGCTTGAGGATAAGCAACGGTTTAAGTTTGGGGGTTTGATAAGTGCATTTCATGTCACTTATTACGTTTCCATTATTCTTAAAATCATCGCCGGTTAACAAGTTTTCGTTGTGTTTCAACGTGTTTTTCATTCATTCTCGTAGGTATAACAATATGCAAACAGTATAAATTTTTTGGGAATAGAATGCTCATAATGTTCTTAATAATTTATAATTTATAATTTTGTATGTTTTATATCCCTTTAACATTTTTATGGCTAGATGGACTATTGTTTATGTTCGTAACCTTCATTTTATTTCACTATAAAAGCATGCATATAAGTGACAGTAGTCCTGAGAGATTTCGATAAGAATTTTTCATTATTTAGATTACGATCCAATGATTTTAATATTTCATTTTATTTAGCATCGCATGAAAATGTTGGTTCCTTTACCTGCACTACTAGGCCTTCTGTTCCAAAGAAAATTCGTAGTAAAGGACTGGAGCTGTGCCGCGGCTAAATTGTGATAATATTAATAAATTTGGAGTTGAAATTTAAGAAACTAGAAATTTAATGTACTTGAGGACAAGTTTTGAACAAGTTTTGGGCTCATGATCCAAAGTCGTACACATGGGCTTCATTGGGATCATGAATCGGAAGAAACAAAAAGGGAGAACATGAAGAGAAAAGGAAAGAAAATGAGAAGAAAAAAAGAAATTGGACTATTTTAGGGTTTTCGGCCAGATTATAAAAAAAAGGAAAAAGCGCAATTGGTCACTGACTTGGTTTACGACTAATTTAAAAAAAAAAATCGAAATTGGCTACCATTTTAGGTTTTTAACCTGCAGAATACAGAATACAAAGTGAGAGAAAAAGAAGACAAAACCCAATTGACTACTTGGGTTTTACATAGAACGGAGGAGAAAGAAAAAGAGAAAACGAAATTTGCGGTTTCGGTGGTTTTCTTTCGGCAGGCAGGTGACAGCTGCTTTGGGTTTTGGATCAACAGCTTCGGCAGTTGACAAACCACAAAAGAAGGACAGCAGGTGACAGGATCCAAAACCCAAAAGAAGGACAGCAGGTGACAGCTACTGTCGTTTTCGATCGGCAGTTGAGGTAACGGCTACGGTGTTTTCGATCGGTAGTTTATGTATTGCTCGAGAGAGGTGACGGCTTTTTTTTCGTTGTTTTTCGATCGGCAGTACAATGCATTCACTAGTTCATGACTTAATTTTGTGTTTGTTGTGTTGTCTGGCTCTGTGTGTTTTCGTAAGTGAATTAGAGTTTTTTTTTGTTAAAGTTTAAATATAATTAGACACACAATCGCAAACAAATTTTATATTGCAAAACCAAAAAATAATAGGTTTTCCGACGATTTAAAATTTCTTTTACAATTCAAAATCTCAAAATTTAAATCATCAAAATTTACAAAATAAAAAATAAAACTAGATATCTAGTTTTGAATTAATATTGCTTCAAATATAAAGCCTAACTTTAACATGGGTTTATAATTAAAATTATATCTATCAACAATTAAAATATTTTACAAAACTATAGATATAGATATTAAAATTAAAAACAATGAAACAAACAGTAAAAAAAGAATTGATACAATAATAATAACAATAATAATTTTATATGATATTGTAAATACGATTTAAATATGTTCAGAATACAGGCAGTTAGGTGATAAATTTTAATTTTTTTTACTGATCGTGTGTGTATCAGTAATAAATAATGTATAAATACCTATCGGTAAATAAATTTAATTTTTAATATATTGATATTTTAATTTTTAACGTCTATATTTTATATGGAAGGGTCAACCACTAGAAATCCCTCTCGAATCTCGATTATAATTATATGTAAGCATTATATATATATATATATTCTCTCATCGGAAGTAGGAATCATCTTTTAACTTGTAAGAAAACACCAAACAAAAGTAAGCCTTGTAAGTACATATGATACCCCAAATATATTCGAACCCCATCAGACATATTATTTGGTACATTGAATAAAATAATATCATTTAATTTAATATTTCAAATAAAAAAATAATAACTTTAATAGTTTTTATTTTTTTTAGGAATGCACAGCCGCTATTCAACGAATGGGTATATGATAAATTTTTAGTTTGATGCAATAGCTGTAAACCCATGCTAGAAAGTAAATCACTCAAGATGATAGAGCGCATGACTTTTGCTCCTAAAAAGTAGCCGAGTTGGTAGGGTAAGACATGCTTGTGACCAAACCAAAGATAATAAGTTCGAGTCCATATACGAACGCTTTTTTGGCTGAGTTTGTCACCTTGTTTGGTTTATCTTCTCGCGTTGGTTTGCAGTCTATTGCATCAGACGGAAGGTTTATCATGTGCGCACTCGTTGAGTAACGGTTGCGGGTTTCTTCCGAAAAATAAAAAAACACATGACCTTTTGGTCACGAGCCTTATCTACTCCACCAACTCGGCTACCTTTTCGGGACATTCTGCCAACTCGGATGGTCCTGATTTGAGTAATAAAATTATAAGTATGGCTATATATACCCAAATGTGGTTTAAGTTTAAACAAAAAACGCAGTTGACTTTTTTTTAATTTTTTTATGACGAAAAAAACCCTTAAAATTTCATTTAATTACCAAATTACCTCTAAATAAAAAAAAACACTAAGTGTATCATAGATATACTCAGTTTACAAAACGATTTATTTGGCTATGTAATATACACAATTCCCTACTTAGAGTGGTTTAACCCTAAAATTATATAACATGAGTGGTTTAGTTAGATCTCATAGATCGAGGACTTCTTAAAAAATCAGTCTAATATACTAAAACGAAATTGATTATTTATTCGGATATAATCCAAATGGCATTAGGTGTAAATTATTTGGATGGGCCCATAATGACAAAACAGAAGCCCACCAGCGTCCATCAAGAAACGACCCATGTGTCGTTTAATAAATGCAGCTCACCACTTTGATAATGCAGTGCGGTGCACCACTTCGAGCCACCGGTCCCCTCTGCTCTGTTGTCCTTTAACGTTGTTGTTGGTGTGGTTCAGCCTTTATAAACAATATGAGTACATGACCCACTCATATTTATTAGTGATTCGTTGACGATTATATTTATCTGATTATATTAAATCCTTCACCGCAATAGTTTTTTTTCGTAGTTTTGAAAAATTCAAAATACTTAACAAATTTGATTATTCACATATTTGTCATGTATTTTAAAAAAATAAAACCTAAAGTTTAAACTTAAACTATATTTCTAAGTTTGTTATGTAAAACATGATCATATCGTGTTCGAGTTTGATAATATAGAATCAATTTTGGACATGATAATTTTCTTTACAAAAATATAAAATATAGATAAAAATAAGCTAGTATTATTTTTATATAAAAAATAACGTGTTCACGCGACGATATTTGATATCGTCACTTGAATCGTGCGATAAAATTTAGTGGTATGTGTGAAAGTTTCAAGTTTTGTTTTATAATCTTTACAAAAGTTTTATCTACTATATATTATATATTACGTGACTTTTGTTAGTGTTGTGTTGTAATTTGGAATGACAATTCGATTTATAAAGATCGAAAGAAGCAACATGTTTGTTTGACGATCACACATTTGTTTACTAAACACTAACATTAATGGTCGAATGATTTGAATTCGCCATCATCGTTATCCTCTACGATGATGGTAAGTCAGAAAGATCCTAGGTTATATTACAAATGCAAGAGTAAAATGTTAGTGCAGATGGTGTGAAGAAAATAATTTCTTCGTATAAAAATGTGTTTTCCAATCTAGTTGAGAATTTTTCCAGTTTATAGACTCATTAGTTATTGGTAGTTGACCATTATATGCGATACAACCACACACTCAAAGGTCATTCACCAACCAATTTTTTTAAAAATGGACGAAAACAAGTTCATCTATAACTTATTGTTAACGAAATCTCGTTATATATATATATATATATATATATATATATATATATATATATATATATATATATATATATGGTTTGAAGAGTTATAACCCTGAAAATATATCCAACATGCGCAACATCTATAGTATACGACAAAATTATTGTGTTGTTAGTTTGTGTGGCATCATATAACTGAGGGTATATATGTGATCATCGAAGTGTTTTTTCCGTATCCTACAAGTACTGAGTTGTTGTGCACATTCCCGCGAGTACTTATCACGAATAATAATTACAAGAAGACGGGGTACAATATCCTATTGCTTGAAATTGTTGGTGTAACTTCAACAAAACTGGCATTTTGCATTGGCTTTTTTTTATTGAGTTCACATAAGCAAGTGAACTACCTCTAGAATTTGATTTTTCTATGTTCGATGATCATGGAAAATATTTTTACATTTTTTAGTATTATTTTAACCGGTGGGGAATTAGCATTGATGTAAACTATCAGAGACTTATTTCATGATGTTGTCCATATGTTATGCAAATGAAATGTAAATAAGAATAGTATTGTAAACACAAAGAAGTTGATGGTTAAAAAGGACGACGTGGCGGAGTTTATGGATTTTTATAACATATTCGTCAAATCAAAATTCAGGAAAGAATTTTACACAAAACTAATAACAATGAAAGAATTATTCACCTTCTACCCAAATATGCTAGGTTATATTATGAATTCTTGGATAACTCCATACATTGAAATTATGTTAATTACTTGACCATCGAGATCTAAAATTTACACGACAACCAATCGTTAAGTGATTTTCAATAATTTACAGATTTTTTAAAGTCAATTTTATAATCAAATTATTTTATTTGTATATTGTAGGGTCGACAACACTCACGCAAACCTACAACGCTAGATCAGTTCAAATCAAATAAATTTTAAATGGTTTTGGTCCAAAGTTCATACATTGCTTGATATCAATATTCTAAGATTTATAAATCATTTGAGAGAAGTAAATTTAGCACTTAGCATATTTAACATATTTATATTTTTGAAGATAATAAGTTTATTATCAAGTTTGAACTTGGATATAGCAATGGTTAATTATCAACGTAGATATAATCGTTGATAATGTAACATATGGTTATATTATTAGAAAAATACATGTGTTGCCTTGTGCATATAAGATAGCCAGGATGGAGAGAGAAAATATGTTCATTTTAAAATTTGAATACAATATATTTTGGAGAACATTAAACATTGTTCCTCGAGATAAAACTACGTCTCAAAGTGCTATAACAAAAAACGGATAATAGATAGTCATATTCTGGTTACATGTAATAAGTTTAAGTTCATATCATGAATACATAGATGTAAATCCTTAATCCCGAAATGATTCATATGGTTGGAACCTAAAGAACCGTTAAATAGTAAAGGTTAGAAAACAATCCACTCGTGACTGAACGTCTAAACAGAAAAATATTATTTCAAGAATGTTATTAAGAAAGCAGAGAGTGCTAGTACGCCTCTAATATAGGTAGCACGACACTCACAAAATTAAGATAATCCATGGTACTTAATTTCTAGTAAAAAACCAATCATAAACGAAACAAATATGAAAAACTAGTCAGGGAGAAGATAGTTTGTTGTATGTCAGTTAAATTCCCACATTTTTATATCATTATAGTACTCATGTGGAAGACGTTTTTTCATATAGACCATAGTTATCATACTATATCTAGAGCAATATTAGGTTTCAAGGAAAACCGGTCATCCGTAGTATTGGATTTGCTTTGCCAAATTAATTGAGAACCACAATTTTTGTTGATAGTGTAATATACATCAACGATTTTGAGATAAATAATTATACGACTTAGCTTGATTTAAAAATTGTCTAGATAGAAAAAATATTGGTATTTAAATTTTGCACTTAGTGTGCAAAAACTTTGACATAATTCACACACTAAATGCGAAGGAATGGAAAACTATTTAAAAATAGAAATATGAGTTTGAGTTATTTTGGATCCAAAATACATGGTTCATGTTTGGTTCAAAATTATCTTACATAATTAAAAATAAATATATTCAAAGTGGAAATTATAGACATTACCTAATAAAGATTCCAAAATTCAAAATATAGTCATTATTTAATATAACATCCAGGTAATTAAAATAGTCATAATAAAAAATATATCATAACAAAACAAAGTGATAACTAAAATATCATAAAATAGTGCATAACCAAAATGTCTCGATAAAATCATAACAAAAACATAGTCAAAATAAGAAACAAAAGCAAATATAACGCGATACTAAAACAAACTCAATATGTATGCATGTGGACAAGATAAAATAACTCAAGTAAACACTTGTATCACTCATTTATAGTCATAGTAACATCATGTTCCTCTGTCTTGATAATCTCATACCAACCCTGATATATCTGCTGCGCGTATATATTCTCAATGGAGGGTTCTCACCAACATATGTCTAGTTGGAGACCGAGAAACTCCAGGTTTACCAATACGTACCATAACTTACGCATGTACAAACGAGAATAACTTATTCCCGTAGGCTTAGGTTCAACTTTATTATGACCTCTCTCATTATCTTACATTATATGCCATCATTAGTTCCTCGACACCGATCCATCCAAATTAAACCTTGCTCCAACACATGTATCAGACATAGGAAATTAACGACCCTCATATCATATGCAAATCCCTCGTATATCAAGCCACGAGAAGTGGACAATAAGCTACGAAGATGTCGAACGATCTCAACGTTGTATAGTTCCAAGCAATGTTATAAATAGTTGAAATGTTCATAGATACTCATACTTCTCGAAGTTAACCTATAAGTAAATAGTAAAAATATTAGGATATTTTGATTCATAAAAAATAAAATAAAAACCTTCAAATTTTAAATTTGAAATTACTTATTTATTTGAAACATATTTATTATGCGTCGAAGCCCTTTCTAATTATGTCCATGCACTCGAACAATCATTAATGCATATATATATACAATTGTCATAAGTTTCCAGCATACTCATTTTTTAATGAAGCCCCTAACATGTAAAAATAATCAAATAAGTACGTCTCTAACATCCCAATGAAGCCGGATAAACCCTGGGTTTAATGAAACAAACTCTCCCTTAGTATAATTGGGCCAATATTATCTAACTCTATTTTTACATATCCATCAATCTTTGATGCCCCATGATTTTTTGATAATCAAAGGAAATAATATTTCTAGTACTATTGGAAAATATGCAATAACAAAATAAATAAAGAAGATAAGCTTGGACGGTATAGTGATATATATATATATAGAGTTGAACTATACTAATAATTAATATAGGTAAAGGTATCCTGTAACCATATCAAACAACTTATATTACTGATCTTAGTTTTTGACTGGATCTCCGCACTAAGATTTCTTTTTAAAATACCAATTATTCCTGAGATATACTTGATCATGTCAACATCGTTCTAGAAGTTTTGAATCCCAAACCAAGCACCCTCAATGGGAATACCTTTAATCATATGGACGTTGTTTAATGTCATCGTCATCTCATATAAACTAAAATAGAACAAAAACATTTCTGAGTGTCAACACATGATGACTTCCTCAACGAGGGGGATATTTGTAGACCAACTTCGTCGTAATCAATAAGAAGATCAAAATATCTTATTGTAACATGTGCTCTAGTCCGAGTCTATATATCAAAATCATAATTCTGAGTGTATTGTAGAATGTGAAACACCGTAGGAAAACTCGACACTAAAAACATATGAAAATATATCGATAATTAAACTATTATTTTTTATTCAAGCATATAGTTTTGATAAAATTACCTTCTCATTAATTACATTATATACCTCATGATCAACATAGCCCCGGTAAAAATATGGAACATGAGGTAAGACGTTACGAAGCACAATGTCATGATTTTTCCTTAGAGAACCGCTATGAGCAGCATTGATCGACAATCAGCCCCTTCAAAATAACTAATTGGGAGAGAAATAATGAATAACTATTCATCAAATAAATCACGAACAACTCAACATTTATGAATACATTCACTATGAAAAGTCTAATCACTTGTGACTGCAAATCAAGACTCAAGCTCGGTAACATCTATCTGGTTACCTCTAAATAAACCTC
Organism: Limnanthes douglasii subsp. nivea; assembly: GCA_036936605.1. Classification (NCBI taxonomy): domain Eukaryota; kingdom Viridiplantae; phylum Streptophyta; class Magnoliopsida; order Brassicales; family Limnanthaceae; genus Limnanthes; species Limnanthes douglasii. The sequence goes on from JAUPFV010000001.1 coordinate 2,854,031, forward strand.
GAATTAGCTGAATACAAGAAGTCATCCTGCTAAAATAATCAATGATTAATTTAGAAATGTTATTCTGAATAAGTTTAAAACCAAAAAGGGAAAAGCACTCATAAAACTACAATTTTTTATTATTTAGCAAAGTTGTGTATCAAAACTAGTATACTAATATCATACGACATATCAAAATTAGATAAAAAGCAATATATCATAACAAGAAAATTGTGCATGATATTGAACTAATTATATTTAAATTTTGATGGGGGACCGACAAAAGCTACCCACCATCTTCGTTCATACCAGCGTGACGAGGTTGGTCATCTTTACACGGATCGAACGATGATCCTCTTCCAGGTTTATTTTGGTAATTTTGTAATTTCTAGTAAGTTTAGTTTATTCTAATCGACATTGTACTTTTTGTATTTGACTCATTTTGAACCATTATGTTCGGGCTATATTATCGTTATTGTGTTGTGTGCTCTGAAATTGTAAAATACTTTATTCTTTATTTAAATTTTATTTAACAAAAAAAATTTACACCATTGATCCATGAAAAACAATATGAATTTAGTTTAGATTCGACAAAGATATTAGTTATTTATGAGGTGACTTTATATTACTAATTATATCAACTTTCCAAAAATAATTGTAGTACAATTTTTTTGATTTTGCAAGAATTTTTATACTCTCAAAAACAATTTTTAAATTGTTTACATAATAAGTAAATTGTTATGTATCTTTAGAGATACCTATTTTTCAAATTAAAAATATCAGAAATAGAAATAAAGTATTATAATTCTCATAAAACTAATATTCTCTTGTACTTTTATTTTAAATGTTTTGTTTAGAAAATGAAAAAAAAAATCACTATTTAAAATTTTTATTTAAAAAAAAATTCTAAAATTAATTACAAAAATGTCATTCAATATGAATAACTTCCTACATCGTAAATTTCAAAATTTAATTTAAAATTCTAAAATCTCAAATTAAACTATATTATTTATACATATGAATTTACCTGGAATCAAGCACATATATGTTGAATGTTCAGAAATTTTTTGATAGTAAAAACTTTAGATTTTCTCTTTCTTTTGCACGTTCTTTTAAGGCTACTATTTTATTCCTTCACGTAGAGTACTTGAAGCATCTCACAAGCTACTCGAACATCCAAAACGTTTTCAATATTTATCTTGAAGCATGAATCACATAAAGCTTTTATTGCAGTCCACAGTATCATCAATGACATATGACAAACTATAAGTCATATATTTTTTTTGTTGCTGTTGTTATTATTATTATTATTATAATTTTTACAGAAAGATATTGAATTATTTGCCTTTGAAACAAAATTATTAATACCACCAAACGTTTTACGTATGTTCTAACATATATGTTTATTCAATGTGTATAAATTTTAAATAATTTTTTAAAACTACATTTGAAAATGTTAAAAAAAAGCTAATATTTTTATTAATATTCAATACCAAATATTTAAATACATATACCTTAAATCCTCCTAAGTATAAATATTTATCAAGTTTTTGACGAATATATTTCCGCTCAAAATTCATAATAAATGACATCTATAAAGTACATACTGTTTATTATTTTACGAATCTAACATATATAAATTAATACAAACTTTTCGGAACAATATAAAATTAAACCGATCAACAATTAAATACATAGTAATCTTTTATAAATTAATATAAAATATCATAAAAAAATTCACTATGCGCAAAAAGAACCTATCATTATTTTTATAATAAAAATAAAAATAATAAAATAATAAAAGATCATTCATAATACTTGGCCCACTACATGTGTAATTTAAGATCATTTCGCACAAAATAATAAACAATAGGCCCACCACAGACACCCCGCATTTTACAATTAATTGTTTTCCATAACCACATTCCAAAATAATACTATACTTATTTTAATATAACACGTATGTATATTAGCTTTTTTTAAGCTATGTCCTGTTTAAAAATTATCAAACGGGTTTTCACGGGTAACCGAGTTGGTTAAGTAAGGCATGTTTGTGATTAAAGTTATGAATTCGAGTTTTTTTATAAACGCTTTCTCGGTTTAATCTGTTACCTTGTGTGGTTTACCTTCTGGAGTTGGTTTGCAGACTATTGCGTCATATTGATGATTTACCTTGTGCGCACTCATTGCATTCTAAGTAGCGGCTGCGGGTTCCTTCCAAAAAAATAACAAATGATGAGAACAATATTCGAACAAATCTACAAAGACACACGAACTTCTATTTTCTTTTTCTTTTTTCATACCAAACTTTTAGAATGAAATTCCAAGAGGATAGTTGAGTTGGTGGAGTAAGGTACGATCGTGACAAAAAATTATGCATTCGAGTTTTTTTATAAACGTTTTTGTTGCTGAGTCTCTCACCTTGTGTGGTTTATCTTCTGGCATTGGTTTGCAGACTATTGTGTAAAACTGAAGGTTTATCTTATGCACACTCGTTGAATAACGACGGTGTATTAAAAAAAAACCTTCTAACAATAAAACCACGCGATCATTTACTTTTCTTTTTGTTTTAAATCTGTCGCTACATACAACTACAGACTAACAAGTAAACGTTTTCCGCACGTGACAACTTTACCCTAGCGTGATAAACAAGTTTCCACTTCTGTATCTGCTAAACGTGCATCTTAAAAAGTAATGTTCTTTTTTCCGAATATATTGAGTAGTTCATTTGACATAATATTTTAAACTTGAATAAAATAATTTATTTTTTATATTAAATTATGTAATGTTTTATTTATTTTTATTAAATTATGTAGATTTTCGAAATGATTTGTAGAAATTTAATTAGCAAATAATAAGTAATATTTATTTTCGTTGTAATTAAAATTATAGTAACGAATCACCAAAGAAAAGGATAGAAATGTTCACATACTAAAAGCCGAAAAGGTCAGAGAAACGCAAAAGAGTCGATACTCATGTGTGCTAATGATGAGTTTACTTCTAACGTAGTTCAGAAGCTTCAACGTCGTAATATATATATATATATATATATATATATATATATATATATATATATATATATATATATATATATATATTTATTTATTTATTGTATATATTTGTATACTTGGGGTAATGTTATGTTAGCACAAATATCACATATTATTGTATTTCAAATTTTATTATTACTTACATAATACTCATTTTTTATATTCAATTCTAATTTAATATGTGATTTTTTAAATAATATCTTTTTGTCACCAGCCACATAACTATTTCGCAGATTTATTAAAAAAAGTTTTATTATTTAAAAAAAATCGTATATTTCAAATTAAAGTTTAGGAAAAAAAATTCTAAAAGTATTATCGGTTATTTTTTTAAAACAAACAAAACTAGATCCATTAAAAGTATTTTTTGAATATTTTATTTACAAATGATATGCGAGACTGGATAAAAAAACATGCGAAATCATGTATGAATAAATATACGAGATCATACATAAAAAACATGTGATACAAGATATAATTAATCATGCGAGACCATAAATAATCAATCATGGAAAACTATGCGTAATAAATCAAGGCATAATAAATCATGTGAGGACCAACATAATAAAATTAGAGACCAAACACTAATAAATCAAACGAGACGATACAAACTAAACCATACGAGACCATACATCTTTATCATCGAATAGTAAATGTCTCACATATTTATTAAATCGTATATTTTTTTTTTGTCTTGTCTAACATGTTTGCCTATACAGATGTTATAGGCGGAAATAGAATTAAAATTCAAAAAATGCCATTAATATGGATATAGTTTTATTCGTCTTAAAATAAACAATTAGATTTTTTTTCTCAGTTACGATGTAAAAAATACAATTTTTTAAAATAATAATAATAAATTAATAAAACTATACTGATAGTTTTTTATAATGATCAAAATATATATTTGTTAGTTTATTATTTTTAATAATAAATAATAATAAAATATGTGATCGGATATTTTGTTTTGGTATGAAAAAATATTAAATAAAATAAAATATTCATACAAGTACTTAAGGCATATCCCGAGGACTTACGATCGACATAAAGAGATCGATAAATATGACTGCTAAATCAAACAAAGTAGGGATTATAGATCAGCACCGATAAACTAGAATAACTAAAACAATACATCAAGGGCCAATCGAGCCGACATATAGTATTCCAAGGAACTCCACAACAATAGAAGTCAACGAACTAGACCAGAGAGGGATCTGCAAATAAAATAGAAGAATAAATAATAATACAAGCAATACATAGGCCAACAAATCTTGGTGCAATTGAATCTGAACCGAAGATCAGAGAAGATTCGTTGAGAAACTAAAAAGGCGTTGACCGGAAAAGAACCAAAAAAATTTGAATTCTTCTCCTTTCAAACGTGGTAAACAACCGCGCCAAAACAAAAACGCCAATAGCGACGATTTCAAAAATAAGACCAGTTTGACGCTCGACTAATATTTGATCGATATTTACTCATAGTCGGCTGTATTTATATATTATTTTCGACAGTATAGACCGCTCTTTTGTTGTACGGAATGTAAAGTAAAAGTTGAAGGTTGGAAAACAAGATGGATGAGTATATATCACTGTATAAAGAAAGGCACCAATATATTATTATTTCTTGGAATTATATAAGATTTATAGAATGATAGTTTGATCGAACTAAATATTTATCAACTCTAGACGTATATCATAAGATGCTAGCTTGATTATGAACCTAGAAAAACTGGGAAAATGGATTAATTTAGTGATAATAACCTTTTACTTTAATCTAACACATATAATTCTCTAATCATATCATATCAGTCAATTACTATAATAAATTGTAAGTTAGCTATCATTTTAAAATAAAATCTATAATTTTAAACTATCCCGTAACACAAGAAATTATCATTTAAATTTGATCAATCAAATAATAATATAATAAAGTTTATGTAAAGAGAAAACCGATTAAATTATTTAATGATGAGTTAAAATATATTAATATGATAATAAAGTTATTGGGTTCCAAATTTTAAAATATTATGACATCAGATAATAAAACTAGTCCACTGATTTAAAATTTTGAAGTTTATTACGTTTGATATAATAAATTTTAAAAAATTGATGGGTCCGGAAAATTGAATATATCCGAAGTTGAAGTTACTTTAAACAAAACTAGAGAATAGATGAAAAGTAATCTTATAATATTATTTAAAAATAATACAATTAAAATAAAAAATAAAAAATATTTTATTAAAGATCATTTATTTTTCATAGAATTCACATTTATAAGATATTATGGAGGCATGGTAATATCTTATTTTAACCATTAAAATTTATAGATTTGATACCGTTTATTCTCTTTTGGATTATTGAGTACTTAAATGGTTGATGAACCAATGCTGATAGTCTAGACTATTTACACGCGTACTAGTTCTCTTTCTAGGTTTTGCGCGAATAACAAGGAAGAACTAGTTTTGATTGTTTAAAGCATCTTTTGGCATTGGATGAAGCATCGATTTTGCCTTTCAACTTGTTGCTTGCCAAAGCTCTGTTTTTATATCGAGAGCTATTATATTCGATATAATGGAATGTTAATGTCATCCATATTTGGCTAGATTTTTAAGAGTCTTAAGACATACTTATTTTAATTTACCATAACCAAAATGTTATTAGAGACGTCTTTGCTAGGGTATTACCTATTTATTATCTACTATGTTCTTTTTATTAGCTTCTGAATGCTTTGATTCTTCACTAGCTATAGTTGAGTAGCCCCATAATCCTTGATGAATGATGAAATAAAGACTGATAATGAACCAAAATGTTGATATTGCTTCGATAAATTTGGTTAGATGAGACTGTTATAATTCAGTATTTGGCCGAACTTCTTTTAAATGTATTATAGTAGCCTTTTACCATTCGGTGATGGGTAAAAAAACAATAATTAATTGATCTTCATATAGAATTCCTGAAGCCAGAAGTTGTTGACATATATCTTTGGCTTTGATTTTTTTAGGCTTGTATAGCCCCCCAGTCCTTAGTGAAGATTGATGTAAGGCCGAACAGTACATGAGAACCTTTACATTTGTTTAATCATCCAAAATATGCATCTTCATTTTTGTTTTTGGCTAAAGCTATATGGTGGTAAATGTATTTAAGGAGAAATGATTTTGCTTGCATGTACTTTGTATTTATTTGGTGCTTTTATGGAAAATATTTTGAAGTTTGAGGGCTTATATGTTGGAATCTCTCCATTAAGTTGGACCGTTACATATTTTATCGATGTATCGAACTATCGTTAATAGTAGTCCAATAAAAGTAATCATAAAGAAAAGAACGGACTAGTAGATAAAATATGTATCATGGAGGTAATTGTATGGATACCAGTTTTAATTCTGAATACTGTGAAGGATTGGATTCAGAAATAAATAACTTAAGCAAAACGTAAAGTTTTGGGGTTATTTTGTAAAACAAAATAATACCGGGTTATGGTCCCTAAGGGTGGCAATTTAATAAGGACTGGTCTTCATTAAGTAACTGTCTAAAAGTTACAGACAGTTAAAAGAGAATAACCGTTTTCTCACTTCAGTTCTATATAAGAATGAGTTTCTCATTCTTAAAAGACACGACATTAAATATAGAGAGAAAAAATGGACTTTAAGAAAAACAGATTGGTTTTTTCCTTCAGAATCAATCATTGGGTTTTGGTTGTCATCTCTTAGAAGATCATAATCTAGCAAAGGATTCAAAGACCATCTCCTGCAAGTTCGGAATCTGAAGATCAAAGAATGTCTACATCCTGTAAGTATTTCTTCCACATTATTACACGATGATTTAACTTCATGGTTCAATAAGTTAGATAAGAAATCCGTAAAATATTTTTTACAAGTGGTATCAGAGCCACCATGAAGTTAAATTCTTAGTTTTTCATATTATGAATTTAAAAGGGAAATAAAAGTATGCGTAAAGTTTTGAGTTTCAAAATCTAAGAAGAAGAAAATGCCTTTTAAATTAATTGAAGACACGAAATTTATGATTTTGAATGCAAATTAAAGAATTGGCCATTGCTATATAACTTAATAACCATTTGCATATTTTTTGGTGTAATACCACGAATTGCTTATGGAATTTAATGATATTCTGTTATATATAATTATCCACGGAATTATGTGCCTGAGTGAAGATGCTAGTCTTATATACTCAATTAAGATAAGATTGTGGGTAATTTATTCAATCTAGAATAGAATTTCACGTCTCCTTCAATGCTTGTGTTAGTTACGGACGAGGTATACGGCAAAAGTTAAACAGATTAAAAGTTACTTATATATATATTAGTTATTGCAAATATACATCTTTCGTTTACGGAAATTGCGCAAGTTGTTACGGTATAATTGCGTAAGTATAATTATAAAATTGCTAAGTGTATTAACCGCTACTGCCCGTTAGTTGTGCATTAACCGCTACTTGCGTTAATTGTGGGAGAGCGTGCCTTAATTGTGGTTACTCTTTTATTAAGAGTAGTGGATTAATTGTGTGTGCATTACGTGATAAACTTATTGCATATATATATATATAAAATATTATTATACATAATTCTGAATTATGTTATAATATATATATATATATATATATATATATATATTAAGTATTATATTATAGTATAATAATTTAAGATATAAATTTAATTTTATTAAATTTATATATAGACTATGAAATAGTTTGGACATTAAGTGAATAGTTAGTCGTATAGTATTTTTCAAAATAATTAGCATGCTTTAAGTTGTCCAAACTTGAATAAATAATTAATGATTCAATATATCGCCAAAGTGATTCCTATTGCTGAATTAATTATTTTAGAGTTTTGACAAGTTTTTGATTGACAAGTATGTAAACTTTAATCGGCCCAAATGAAGTTTAAGGTTTGACATAGTTAATCTTAGACACGAGATAATTGTTTGTGAATTGGTCATTAAGAAAGTTGAACTACGAAAATCGGCCCAAAGGAAGATTTTTTTACTTAAGTCAATTAGTAGGATCAACATTAATTATGCTCAAACTCATACATATGAAAATTAAAATGCTTGCCCAAATGTATCTTATTGATATTGTAAGAGTATGTTTTATTATGCTATGCTTATTTGTTAAATACTATGGAGATTATATGTTAAGGGATATTTTTGGCTATTTATTGTTTGTTGTTTGTTATGTTAGAAAATTCGTATCTCTATAACCCGGAAGGAAAAAAGGCAGCCATACTTAATGAGAGCAACTTTGAGCTGTGGAAAGAGGATATGTTGCTGTACTTGATGTGCCATGATTACGACTTAACATTAAGGGTCGATGAACCTAAACCTCTGACTGATGACAGTTCTCCTACGGAGAAGAAAGAGTCAGAGGCTTAGGAAAAGTCGAACATGATAAGTACAGGGATCATGAAACAAGCAATTCCATAAGCATTCCGTGGTGCAGTTCCACCTGAGATCACCAATGCGAAAATGTTTCTCGAAGAGGTAGATAAATGTTTTGCCAAGAATGATAAAGTAGAGATTAAGACGCTGCTTATTAAGCTAGCCTCTATGAAATATCGTGGCAAAGGGACTATTCGTGAGCACATCTTGGAAATGTCAAACATCTCTTCCAAATTCAAAGCACTTAAGATTGACCTTCCAGAAGATGTTGTGGTAAGATTTACTTTTCACTCTTTCCATCCTCAGTATAAGAACTTCGAAACTTCTTATAACTGTCAGCGCGAGAAATGGACTCTCCACGAGCTCATCTCTCATGCAGCGCAAGAGGAGGAAAAGATGAAGCAAGAACATCTAGAAGTGCAAATGGTGAATGCTCAGGTGGATAAGGGAATTAAGAGAAACTATGAAGGTTCAGATGCACATGCATCCGATTTGGGACAAAAGAAGCATAAGGGTATGTCTGGTAAGGGGCGTTGCTTCCATTGTAAGAAACCGGGGCACTTTAAGAAAGAATGTGAAAAATGGAGGGCTATGATGAAAGCCAAAGATTTTTTTCACTTCTATGGTCTGTTCTCAGATCAATTTAGTTTCCGTGCCGAGAAATATTTGGTGGGTTGATACAGCAACAACAACTCATGTTTGTATTTATTTGCGGGGTATGATAGTAAACCGAAGCCTGAGTGATGGTGAAACATCCATCGATACAGCTGATGTCAGTTCGCGTTTAGTTTATTCTATTTGTGATTTTTCTTTGTTGCTTACCAGTGGATATTTTTTGTATTTAAAATACGTATTGTATGTACCTTCTTTTTGAAGGAACCTAATTTCCTTTCCGTTGTTGGACAAATTAAGTTTTTTTTGTCTATTTGGAAATGAAAGTTTATGTCTTTATTTACATGGTAATGTTGTTGGTTCTGGAAAGTTAATAGCAAATGATAACTTATATTTATTAGAAACTATAAAAGGTCACAAATAAATTATGAATGTAGATGTACCTGGAAAACTAAATTGTAAAATGGAAAAATCAGCAAAACTTTGGCACAAGCGATTAGGTCACATTTCAAGAAATAGAATTGAAAAGCTTGTTTCAGAAGGTTTATTAAGTGAACTGGATTTTTCGGACTTCAACATTTGCGTTGAATGTATAAAAGGAAAACAGACCAAAGTGAAACGATTAGATGCATACAGAGCAAAAGGAGTCTTGGATTTGATACATACAGACATCTGCGGTCCGTTCCCTACAGCATCATGGAACGACCAACAATATTTTGTATCTTTCATTGACAAATTTTCAAGATATGGGTATCTATATCTCATTCACAAAAAATCAGAGGCCATTTACAAGTTCAAAGTCTTTAAGACCGAAGTTGAAAAACAACTTGGTAAAGACATTAAGTGCGTCAGATCGGACCGTGGTGGTGAATACTACGGGAGATATGATGGTTCAGGTGAACAACGTCATGGACCGTTTGCAAACTACCTAGAAGAGTGTGGGATAGTCTCTCAGTATACGATGTCGGGTTTGCCCAACATGAATGGAGTATCTGAGAGACGAAACCATACATTGAAGGATATGGTAAGAAGTATGATTAGTCATTCAACATTACCTATATCACTCTGGGGAGAAGCAATAAAATGTGCGACCTACCTACTTAATAGAGTTCCGAAGAAAGCAACTACTAAGACACCGTATGAACTTTGGACTGGGCGTAAACCTAGTTTAAAAAATTTACATGTTTGGGGATGTCCATCTGAAGCGAAGCCTTATAGGCCGAATTAAAAGAAATTGGACTCCAAAACGGTTAGTAGTTATTTCATCAGATATCCCGAGCACAGTAGGGGTTTTAAGTTTTATGATTCTTCCACAAAGAATATATTTGAGACGGGTACAACGAAATTCTTTGAGGATATAGAGTTTGGGAGGAAAAATTTGGTAACAAACATTCATTTTGAGGAAGAATCAGTAGAGATTCATGAAGGTTCTAACAATGATACTATAGTGTCAGATGATGATATGGTAATTAAAAAGCCAATCATCACTTCAGATTCGTTAGAACATATGGATACTCAAGATGATGTTAATCTTCCTCCTATGGATGTTGTTCCAATGGATCAAAATGAAGTTGTTCAAGAAGAACAAACTCTACCTCCTTAAGAAGTTCAAGTGCAAAATGAAGAAATTATGCCTTTGCGTAGATCTACTAGAGAAAAAAAGAGTGATATATCTTCAGACTATATAGTGTATCTTCAAAAACAGGAAGAATTTTATGGTTCAACAAAAAACGATCTTTTAAGTGTTCGTGAAGACATGAAAAGTTATGATTCTCACTTATGGATTAAAGCAATGAACGAAGAGTTTAAATCAATGCAAGATAACGCGGTATGATTCTCAAGGTCGAAGTGTGCAACTAATGCCATGATTGTCCGAAAAGAATCCTTCGAATAAACTGGAGAGAAGGTTTCTTTAAAGTCAATCCCTTCACGTTGAGTAAAACCCTTAGCTACAAGTCGCACTTTATGCCTCTTCATATTACCCTTAGAATCCCGTTTGGTTTTAAAAATCCATTTAAAACCAAATGGGTAATATGGAGAGGCATAAAGCGCGACTTGTAGCTAAGGGTTTTACTCAACGTGAAGGGATTGACTTTAAAGAAACCTTCTCTCCAGTTTCTTCGAAGGATTCTTTTCGGACAATCATGGCATTAGTTGCACACTTCGACCTTGAGCTCCATCAAATGGATGTAAAGTCCGCTTCTCTTAATGGAGACATTGAGGAAACGATTTATATGTTACAACCTGAAAACTTTGTCTCCGGTGATCCAAAGTCGACGGTATGCAAACTAAAGAAATCTATTTATGGTCTCAAGCAAGCGTCTCGACAATGGTATCACAAATTCATTGAGGCTATTGTCTCATATGGTTTTGAGATAAATTTAGTGGAGGATTCTGTGTATCAAAAGTTTAGTTGGAGTAAATTCATATTTCTAGTGCTGTATGTTGATGACATATTATTGGCCACGAACGATAAAGATTTGTTACATACGACCAAGAAATTTCTTTTGGACAAATTCGATATGAAAGATCTTGGTGATGCATCATTTGTGTTAGGAATTCAAATTCATAGGAATCGATCTCATAGAATTTTGAGTTTATCACAAAAGGCGTATATTGAGAGTATGTTACAACGTTACGGGATGACTAACAGCAAAGGAAAAGAAACCCCTATATCAAAAGGTGAAAATTTTAGCCTTAAGCAATGCCCAAAGATAAAACTTGAGATTGAGGAAATGCAAAAGGTTCCATATGATTCGACTATTGGAAGTCTGATGTATGCTCAAGTTTGTACACGGCCAGATATTTCTTTTGTGGTGGGTGTGTTAGGGAGATACGTAAGTAATCCGGAGATGGAACACTGGAAAGTAGTCAAAAGAGTTCTCCGGTATTTGCAACAAACAAAACATCACAGGTTAACATATAAGAAGTCGGATAAACTAGAGGTCATAGGGTATTCCGACTCGGATTTCGCTGGATGTGAGGATTCTCGTCGTTCAAACTCAGGCATTATATTCATTTTAGGGGGAGGTGCAATATCATGGAAAAGTATTAAACAAACACTCATTGCATCTTCCACTATGGCTGCAGAATTTGTTGCTTGTTTCGAGGCATCCAATCAGGCGCTTTGGCTGCGAAATTTTGTCACGGGACTGCGAATCGTAGAGGGGATAGAAAGAACCCTTAGATTATATTGTGATAATAACTCGGCAGTTCAGTATTCAAACAGTAACAGGAGCTCGGTTAAGTCCAAACATGTAGATATCAAGTTCCCGTCTGTTGAAGAGAGAGTACAGAGTGGTCAAATCAGTGTGGAGCACATAAGGACAAACTCGATGTTAGCAGATCCTCTTACAAAGGCATTAGTACCTAAAGTTTTTATTGAACACACCATTAACATGGGTATTATGTACTAAAAGGATTGTTAGTTTCAGTGGGAGTTTGTATTAAGCTATTAAATTTGTTTGTATTATGATATTCGCGAACTTAAGGTCATTAATGCAAACATATTTATATATAAGTTTTCAGTGTGATCTTATCTTTGATTATTCGTACTCTGCTGTAAGTAGACCTCCAATTAAGTGGGACTAGTTAAGAATAGATATGTAAGATTACATTTCATATTATTCTTATGATATGCACCATGATAGATCCATGTAGTTGATTGTTGCGATATCGTGATTACTGATGCATCTATTTGCGGCTTGAAATGCATTGATGAATTTAGTCTTATGTCGTTAATGGTCATTTACGGGATTGTTAAGGTTATCTATGTGACGATAGAAATTAAGAACGTTCATTAAGTGGATGCATCCTATAGTAGCATATGATGATCCAAGTGGGAGATTGTTGGAATTTCTCCATTAAGTTGGACCGTCACATGTTTTATCGATGTATCGAACTATCGTTAATATTAGTCCAATAAAAGTAATCATAAAGAAAAAAACGGACTAGTAGATAAAATATGTATCATGGAGGTAATTGTATGGATACAAGGTTTAATTCCGAATACTGTGAATGATTGGATTCGGAAATAAACAACTTAAGCAAAACGTAAAGTTTTGGGGTTATTTTATAAAACAAAATAATATCGGGTTATGGTCCCTAAGGGTGGCAATTTAATAAGGACTGGTCTTCATTAAGTAACTGTCTGAAAGTTACAGACAGTTAAAAGAGAAGAACCGTTTTCTCACTTCAGTTCTATATAAGAATGAGTTTCTCATTCTTAAAAGACACGACATTAAATACAGAGAGAAAAAAGGGCCTTTAAGAAAAAGAGATTGGTTTTTCCTTCAGAATTAATCATTGGGTTTTGGTTGCCATCTCTTAGAAGATCATAATCTAGCAAAGGATTCAAAGATCATCTGCTGCAAGTTCGGAATCTGAAGATCAAAGAATGTATACATCTTGCAAGTATTTTTTCCACATTATTACAGGATTATTTAACTTCATGGTTCAATAAGTTAGATAAGAAATCCGTAAAATATTTTTTACAAGTGGTATCAGAGCCACCATGAAGTTAAATTCTTAGTTTTTCAGATTATGAATTTAAAAGGGAAATAAAAGTATGCGTAAAGTTTTGAGTTTTAAAATCTAAGAAGAAGAAAATGCCTTTTAAATTAATTGAAGACACGAAATTTATGATTTTGAATGCAAATTAAAGAATTGGCCATTTCTATATAACTTAATAACCATTTGCATATTTTTTGGTGTAATACCACGAATTGCTTATGGAATTTAATGATATTCTGTTATATATAATTATCCACGAAATTATGTGCCTGAGTGAAGATGCTAGTCTTATATACTCAATTAAGATAAGATTGTGGGTAATTTATTCAACCTAGAATAGAATTGCACGTCTCCTTCAATGCTTGTGTTAGCTACGGACGAGGTATACGGCAAAAGTTAAACTAATTAAAATTTACTTATATATATATATATTAGATCATATATATATATATTAGATCATATATATATATATATATATATATATATATTAGTTAATGCAAATATACATCTTTCGTTTACGGAAATTGCGCAAGTTGATACAGTATAATTGCGTAAGTATAATTATAAAATTGTTAAGTGCATTAACCGCTAGTGCCCATTAGTTGTGCATTAACCGCTACTTACTCCCCGTTAGTTGTGCATTAACCGCTACTTACTATCGTTAGTGCTAGTTGTGCATTAACCGCTACTTGCGTTAATTGTGGGAGAGCGTGCCTTAATTGTGGTTACTCTTTTATTAAGAGTAGTGGGATAATTGTGTATGCATTACGTGATAAACTTATTGCATAGACGAGGAATTTCGAGGAATTACGTGATACTCTTGAGGGTATGAGTCTATCCACAATAAAATGTATTATCATAGACGATGTTTGTAAGTCTCAGAGATGAACTATAGGAAGCTTCGAACTCACCTTCTTCTCATGGACCTAGCTAAAAGGCACTTAAGTTTGAGACTTAATGTAGGATAATATTTCTTTTTTCTCTTATACTTCTTACTTTTTTTGTTTTTTTATGTAGTAATGAACTAATTATATACCGTATCCATGCTATCTAATATTTTTTGGATATTCTTAATGGTTTAACCATATTTTATCAATCAAATGTCCATCATGCAATTTATATTTCTAATATTCGAGACCTTATTAATGGTGTCTTTTTGCCTATAAAAAGAAACTAGCTTCTTTTAAGGTCGAGTTTACTGAAAAAGAACTCATTAATACCAAAGCCGAAGTCAAGATTCAAAAGTTAGGATTGTAGGAACAAATAGATACTTTAAAGTCTAAAACTAAATCGCTTTCAAAACTTTTACTTAATGAACATCAGGCTCATAGACAATATGTTACTTCTTATCATAAATAAATAATTGAGTCTGCTCGTGCGGCTGTAATGGAAGCTCGTTTCATGTTTGTTCTAGATTTTCAAGAGGAATACCCTACTGTGAATTTTGATTACTTATGATTGACTTATTATTCTATTATTTTGTGTAATGCTGAAAGCATTATGTTGTATATTTTGATGTATTTTTGTACTAAGACTCTCATTTTGTCTTTGAGTACTCGTTGTTATAGTTTTGTTTAATGAGTCTTTGTGCTTTTATTAAATAATTAAAGTTCTCTGTTTCTTCTACTGATCGTTTAATTATTATAGGCCGATATTTTTTTATTGAACACTTGTGTTATTTGTTTGAAGTTTTATAGAATTTCCAGGCATGTTTAGGATGCATGAAATATGTTAGGGGTTTTCCCTATTTTTTTCTTAAGCAACATAAGCTTGTTTTTTTATTTAAGGATAAATTTTTTTATCATCTGAGACTTAGAAACTGTTATTGACTTTATGAAGCCTTAAATGTTCATGATGGAACAATTTATTGTCTAAGGACTAAAATGTCTAAGACTTTATATATTATAAATTTATGAAGCCTTCAATGTTCTTGTTAGAGCACATTATTTTCTAAGGACTAACTTTTAATCATCCCAGACTTTTGGTAGTGATGACGCGATTAATATAGAAGAAGAAGCAATGATAGGTGAAACCTAATTCAAGAGTAACATGATGAAACCCTAATCAAGGGGTAACAAAGACTGAAGTTTTCAGAGATAAAAAATATTAAGGCATATGAGGCTTTATATAAGAGCTGCTCAAAACCTTACATTAGAATACAATGAAATAAAATGAATGTCTTAAAATACAATCAAGTCTTACTACAATTAGATTTGATAATAAGATATTTGAATAAAATAAAATAAAAAGGTTTTGTTTAGGCTTCTGGGCTACATCATCCTCCCCTAGTTCGCAAGAATTTGTCCTCAAATTCACAGCACCATCACCACCAACAACCAAAATTATTTTATTTTATTTTTTCAATTGTTACATTTGGAATTATAATTGTTGACCTTGTCTTAATAATCTCCCCGAGTGTTCCTTATTCAAAGTCACAAAGCTAATGAAAAAAAATTGGTTTCGAAAACCTCTTCATAGCCTGAGACATCATCTCGATAAGCAAGTTTTACCTTGATTAAACGATTGGTAGCCAATTTAAACTCATCTAGTAACCGGTCAATACGATCATCATGGAAATTCCTGGTGTATCCCTGCATACCAAACAATCTTCGAGACCTTCATGACCATAAATGTAGTTCTCTCATTTAGACATTGAATCAGATAAAATCAGGATTCAGAAACATGTTTGCTCCGTAGCAAGAACTGAGATTCAGATACCAAACTGATAACGCGGTGAAAATAGAAGAAGAAGCAACAATAGATGAAACCCTAATTCAAGGGTAAGATGGTGAAACCCTAATCCAAGGGTAAGAAATACTCAAAATTTTCAGAGATAGAAAATATATTATTCCAGAAACTTAAAATAACTTAAGACATATATAATGCTTTATATAAGAGCTACTCAAGACCCTAAATTAGAATACAAAGAAATAAAATAAATGTCTTATAAAATAAAATAAAATCTTAATATAGTTAGATTTGATAAGATATTTGAATAAAATAATATTAAAAGGTTTTTGTTTAGGTTTCTTGGCTACATCAAGTAGACTTTGCAAAACTTTTGGTTTTCACGACAAAATCCTCTGTTTCGGCTTGTTGGCTTTTGTAGTTTAAGTTATGTTTATGTTTGGAAAATGAAACTTATTTTTTTTTCATGAAAAATGTTTTAATACGTTTTATTTTCATGTAAAAAATTAATGTTCTCTTAAATCATTATGAAATAACCCTCAAATTTGGTTACAAGCTTTATCCTAAGGAATATAATAATAGATGTCAAATTTGTTCCCAAAGGGTAGCCGAATTGGTTGAGTAAGACATGCTTGTGACCAAAAGTCATGAGTTTGAATCTCTTTTTATACGTTTTCGGCTGAGGCTGTCACCTTGTGTGGTTTACCTTCTGACGTTAGTTTGCAGGCTATTGCGTCAGACTGCGGGTTCCCTCCGGAAAAAAAAACTAGATGTCAAATTTGGTATCTTTTTTCGTTTCCAAACTTTTTGTTAGGATCCTCCCAATTTAATTGTGGAACCATTTTCCAAAACATAAAAAAAATACATAATATCTAACTATATAAAAAAGTTAAGTTATCTTAATAAATTTTTTAATAATTAAATCATTCTAACAAGTTAATTATTATAAAATATTTCAAAATAATTATCAATTAAATATTTACTAGTTGATTTCAAAAATTCGCAAAACCAGCTCAAACATGTTGAACAACAAAATTTATATATCTTGTACAAACATCCTAACTTTTTTTAAATGAATCAAATATGACTTTTCATATATGTTGAATTTCGATTTCTAACTATTTTTATTCCATTCACAATTCTTTTAATTAAAATAAATTACTTTTTTCGTCTCCAAGTAAGCGAGGTTTAAACAGATGATTTTGGAAAGCTCTGTTCTCCAAGAACAGAGCAAAATTTTGTGATTCATTCTTTGAATCCTTTTCATTTCTTTTGAATTATTGTGATCTTAAAGGTGTATGATGTTGTTCGAAACTCGAAAACCATTCAACGAAGAATTTCCTTTGCTAAGGAATTCTCTTCAGATGAAAACAGGGGAAAGTCAGAAGGGTAAGGAGGTCGGTATGGATTTGGATAAGGATTGTAATATAATTTCCAATCCAATTTTTGAAGAGAAAGTCAAAGAAAAGGGTTCTGAGGAGGTCAAGAAGAGTTCTTTTGTTGATCTTTTGAAAATCAAAGAAACAGAGTTTATGCACTCTAATGTTTCTGTAAATATGTCAAAGGATGTTCCTGTAATCACATTTGAGATTGAAGACAAAGAAAGGTTGATTAAGATGTCTAAGCATACGCTGATTGCGAAATTTGCTTTTGGGAAGCCTTCGATGGAGGTTTTTAGAAGCTTTTTGTCAAGATTTAAGTTTATTGGTAATTACAGTGTCTCAGTTTGGGACTACAGACATATTTTTGTCGAGTTCAATGAGATTGAGGATTTCAAAAGATTCTGGTCGAGGAACGTTTGGGTTTTGGGTGGCAAAACTCTCAGACTGTTAAAATGGACACCGGACTTCGATCCGAATCTGGAATGTCCATTCACGCTGGTGTGGGTATCATTACCAAGGCTGCCAGAGTTCTTGTTCAATAGAGCTACAATAAATGAAGTTGCTAAAGTTCTTGGAACTCCTTTGAAAGTTTGGGTTCCATCGGTTAATAGGGCGAGGCAAAATTGTTGTCGTGTCTGGGTGGAGGTTGATGTTTCAAAACCGTTGGTTCATAAGATGCAGTTGAAGTTTGGGGAGGTTGAAGATTATTGGGTTGATCTGGTTTATGATAATATTCCCCTTTATTGTGAGCATTGTACTCATATTGGCCACTCGAGGGAAAAGTGTAAGAAGTTCTTGATGGAAAAGGAAAGTATGAGGAAGGTTGAAGAGGATAAGCCTGTTGTTGATGGTGTGTCTGATCGGATTTCTTGCTCTAATGTTCCTAATGAGGCTGATTTGTGTAATAAAACTCTGGAGGTTAATAAGATTGTTGATCAAAAGACTGGTTTTGTTGCTGTTGCTGGTAAGTTAAAGTCGATCGTGGTTAATGAGGTTGTGGATAGTTCAATGCAAGATAAAAGAGATTCTGAGTATAGAGATAAAAATGATGAAAATTGTGATTTAACTAGCTCTGTTAATGAGATTGAAATGATTGATGCTCTGAAGACATTGGAAAGGAGAAATATGTTTGATGTTTTGAGTGAAGATATCCAGGCTTCTCCTAAGCATGTTGGCAGCCTTCCAAACTCTCCTGTGAAAGATAATTTGTGTAAAGATAAACAGAAGAAGAATGACATACATAAGGTGAAGAAAGTTCCAAAGTTGTGGGCGTCAAAAGGTCCTGTTTCCTCAAAACTTATGAAGCTCAAAAGAGCTCAAAAATCATCATCTGATCTATGACTTTTACCTTATTGAATTGGAATGCAAGGGGCTTGGCTAGTAAGGAAACCATTCAGAGATTAAGGTCAATGGTGTTTTCTTTTAAAATTACTTTTGTTGCTATTCAGGAACCTTTGGTTAAGGTTGATAAGTTGAGTTTGGTTGCGCAGAAGTTAAAGCTTAGTGGTTATAGTAGTAATGTGAGTAACAAAATCTGGGTGTTTTGGCATCAAGACTATATTGTTGATGTCATTTTGGACAGTGAGCAACTGCTTCATTTAAAAGTGGCTCATTCTGTTCTGAAGAAAGAGTTTTATGTTTCTATTGTTTATGCCAAATGTAATCGTGATCAGAGGCTTGTTCTTTGGAATTCTATAAGAGGGTTGGATGTGTTGTCTGAGGATTGGATTCTGTTTGGTGACTTCAATACTATCTCTAGTATTCAGGAGCAGCTTGCTTGTTCAACAATTAAACAAAGAGCAATGGATGATTTCAACAATCTTATTATGGATTGTGCTCTTATTGATGCTGGCTATAGTGGTTGTCCATTCACTTGGTCAAATGGTCGTAAATAGAGACGTTTGGATCGCGTTTTGTATAGCACATCTTGGTTGGATTCATTTGATAGCACTGCTGTTTCTCATTTGGCTCGTAATTGCTCTGATCATTGCCCAATGGTGATTAAGATTTCTGCTAAAGGCACTAAAGTCAAATCTTCGTTTAAATTCATGAATATGTGGGGTACTCACTCTGATTTTCTTAGGTTGGTTGAAGAAAGTTGGTCAGCTGAGTTATTGGGTGTGAGGAATCCTGTTATGTACTTTTGGCTAAAGCAACAGAGATTGAAGTCAGTTTTGAGGGAGTGGAATAAGAGTGTCTTTGGTAACATATTTGATGCTATTAAGAAATCTGAGGAGATTATAAGTAATAGGGAAGTCATGTTTCAAAGTAGATTTGATGAGGATAGCAAAGCTGCCTTGGATGATGCTAAACAGAACCACTTGGTTCTCTTGAACAGAGAGGAAATGTTTTGGAGGCAGAAAGCTCATGTTGCTTGGTTGAAGGACTCTGATAGAAACACCTTTGCTTTTCATAGCTTTGTTAAAAAAAGGCATAAAAAGAATAGGGTGGATAGAATAAAAGTTGATGATTGTTGGTTAACTTCCAAGGAGGATATTGGTAACTCTGCTGTAGAATTTTTTAGTGCTTTACTTGCTCCTACTGATAACATTGATAGTGATGATCTTCTTTTGGATGTTGTTCCTTCTTTGATTAGTGAAGATGAGAATGAAAACATTGTTCGTCCTCCTGAAGATGAAGAGATTTATGGGATTGTTAAGTCTTTAAGATCTGAATCTGCTGCTGGTCCTGATGGGTACAATGCTGAGTTCTACAAGTTGTGTTGGGGTATTGTTGGTAAGGATTTGTGTAATGCTGTTAAGGCTTTTTTTAGAGGCTTTGATCTCCCTAAAGGGGTTAAGTCTACTACGATCTGTTTGATTCCAAAGGTGGACAGTCCTTGTAGGTGGATAAACTTTCGACCTATAAGTTTAACTACTGTTTTTTCAAGAATTGTGAGTAAAGTGATTAATAATAGGCTTGCCATTATCTTGCCTAATCTTATTTCTGAAGAGCAGGGTGGTTTTGTGAAGGGAAGATGTATACAAGATTATGTTTTATTGGCTCAAGAACTTTGCTTTGACATTAACAGGAATAGAAAGAAGGGAAATGTGGTTATAAAGACTGATATGACTAAGGCTTTTGACAAGCTAAGTCATGAGTTTCTATTTGCTGTTCTCAAGCTTTTTGGTTTTAATTCTAATGTTATTTCTCTTATTCGTAATTGCATTAGTAATGTTTGGTCTTCTGTTTTGGTGAATGGGGAGCTGACTGGTTATTTTGCTAATACTCATGGTCTTAGACAAGGGGATCCTCTTTCCCCAAGTCTCTTTATATTGGCTGAAGAATATCTGATAAGGAGGATAAAGCAAAGGTCTGGTGATAATGTTGGAATTCGTTACAAGACCAGGAGCAGACAGAATGTTGCTTGTCTTGCTTTTGCTGATGATTTTATGGTTTTTTCTAGTGGTAGTGTGGAGGCAATGAATGAGGTTAAAGCTGTTATGGACCATTATCAGGCAGTGTCTGGACAGGAAATCAATCTTGCTAAGTCAAGGATTATTGTTTCAAATAAAATGTTTACTCAGCAGATTTCTATTATTAAGAATGTTTGGAACATTAAGCACACTTACTTACCTTTCAAATATCTTGGTTCTACTATTGCCATAAACACTAGAATTGTTCATTTTGAAGATTTAATACATAAAGTTCGAAGCAGAATAATGGAATGGGATAGACTTCATCTCTCCTTTGCTGGGCGTTTATTGTTAATTCAGACCATCCTGGTTGCTTTTCCTAACTATTCTTTACAACATACTAATCTTCCTGTTGGTATTATCAGCAGATTGGAGACTTTGTTCAGCAAATTCCTGTGGGGAACAAAAGAAGATAAGAAGGATATTAGTTGGGCAAGATGGGAGAGGCTTTGTAAGCCTTTAAATGAGGGTGGCCTCAATCTTAAAAGGCTCAAAGATGTTCAGGAAGTCTATGCTTTGAAGCTGTGGTTCAATTTCAGAAGACAACAATCTATTTGGGCTAGATTTATGCTTTCAGTTTATTGCAGAGATGGTATTCATCCTTCTCTTGCTATATCTCCTAAAAGAAAGTCTAAATCTTGGGCCAGAATTATCATGGCTAGGGAAAAGGCTGAAGATTTGCTTTTTTGGCTTCCTGGCAATGGTAACATCAATTTTTGGTATGAGAAATGGTGTTCTGATAAACCATTTATCAGGGTGGAAAATGATAATGTTAGAAGGTTTCTATGGGATAGTGGTAATGTTTATGTTAAAGACTTTTGGCAGAATGGTTCTTGGGATTGGACAAGACTTAGTTCTATGGTCACTGGTACTGAGATTGCTAAGATGAAAGATGTTGTTCTTACTGATAGAAGTGATGTTCTTCTTTGGTCTTTATCGAAGAATGGTCAGTTCAGTGTTAAAGACACTTGGAACCATATAAGATCTAAGGGTAGTACATCAAGAATATATGCTAAGACCTGGAATGCTATTACTCCTAAGAAGTGTTCGTTTTTTCTATGGAGAGCTTTACATAATTGGTTGCCTACTGACTCTGTGATGCAAGCTAAAGGGTTCCACATGGCCTCTAAGTGTGTTCACTGTAATAACACAGAAACTACTTACCACGCTTTAGTTTAATGCCCTCAAGTTTGGAATGTATGGATGCATTTTAGTCTGTTGTTCAAAGTGGATCTTCAGCCTTATATGACGTTTTCTCACATTGTGATGCAATGGTATTGGTCTGCCAAGAGAAGCTGTGACATTTACAGCATTTTTCCTGCAATTTTGACATGGTCTGTTTGGTCAGCTCGTAACAGGAAAAAGATAAGCAACATTCAAACAAGCACTGCAACTATTATTCAGCATATAGTCTACATTCTTAACAGTCTGGATCAGGCTAAAGTTTTAACTAAGAAGCATTGGGCTGGTTGTGAGAAGGAAGCTATGAGACTAGGCTGTGTGAGTCAGATTACTGAAAAGAATAAACCTTTGTTTTTAAGGTGGAAGAGTCCTAAGATTGGTAGATACAAGATTAACATTGACGGGGCTTGTACCTTTAATCACGAAGCTGGTGGAGGTGCTTTGATAAGGAGCAGTAGTGGGAGCTTGATTATGGCCATTGGAAGGTTGTATGGCAAGGCTACACCTCTCATCGCTGAATGTCGAGCGCTCTTCGATGGTTTGAAACTTTGCAGGTTGCTTGGTCTGAAAAGGGTGGACGTGGAGGTGGATTCGAATGTTGTTGTCAATCTTCTTCAAAATGGTTGCTCGATCTGGTTTCTTGAGCCTTTGATTAGTTGTTGCAGAAAATTGATCTCTCCTGAAATGGTGATTAAGCATGTCTACAGGGAAGAAAACTTTGGAGCGGATTGGTTAGCTAAAGAAGTTCTTAGAGTTCAAAGAGATATTGAGTATGATAGTGATGATGTGCCTGCTAGCTTGAAGGCGATTATTTTTTTAGAAAGCATTCAATTGGGCTACTTGAGGATGAGAAATTAGGGTTTTCTGATTAGGGCTTTTGATTGGAGGGAAGGAGGAAGATGATGTATTTTTTATTATTTTTCAAGTTTTTGTAATTTTACCTAAGAGGGTCTGAACTTTCCTTTAGTAGCAATAAAAGTCCTTTATTAAAAAAAAAGTAAGCGAGGTTTAAACATCCTGCACAATATTAAAAAACTCAATCTTTAATATAGAATTATAACAATAATTGTTGTAAAAAATTTCCCTTCTATTAAGTTAAAAATAACATTAAAAATATTAATGGAAAAATGCAATATCCTTACTTTATTGGTATAAAAAATCGATATCTATTAGAAGAAATTTTTTATTGTCCAAAACAATACCATCAACTGATACTTAAAATTGTTAAGGAATTATAAAACAGTCGATCGTTTATATATATATATATATATATAGTCAAAATTAATACTCCTCCACGTTTATGGAAGGAACACGCATACTATATTATGAGTTCTTTTTTCTATAAAAACTAAAACAGAAATAAATTTAATTGGTCAAATTATAATAGAAACTGTAATCATATTTCATTATCTATCAAATTAAATATTATTTAATATTACATTGGTAAATGTGAGCCCATATCTAATATGGAATATGTTTGTTTTCATAGAACGATTTATAATAAGAAATAGAGAAGTAGTTATTATCAAAAATCTTTTTATAAAAATCAGAAGTTCACTTCTGAATTTTAATTCTTATATAATTTATTTAAATAAAAATCCAAATTATAATTGGATTTAATGTTTTTTAAATGGACCAAACTGAAACGCATTGATACGGACCAAACTGAATTCAACAGCAGAATCAAAATCGGACCGGACCAAAACAGAATTAATTGTTTACAGTACGGGAAAAGCTTACATAACCAGACCCAAAATAAGCATCTCAAACGTTTTTATCCACTTTATTGGTGAAAATCCTATCAACCGAACTCCACTCCACTCTCCACCCGCACCCGGCCACGAGAACCAGCAAACTCTGCTAACACCAAACCTGGTGGCCCCAACTCTATCTTCTTTTACAGGCACACTATGAAACATCATCACCCGATTCCAATTTTCATTTTAATTACAAAATATTTGTTTTGGATATAATGTATATACATTTTTTCTATATAAATATAGATTTAAAGTTATTTAACGTATCATGTTTTCGTATATAAATATAGATTTATTTTGATTAAGAGCTCTCGATAAGTCATTAAAATTGGTTACCGATATAAAAATAATTATTTTTATATCAACACCGTTTTTTGTTTCTGTTTTTTGTTAGTTTTTTTAATTATATGTGGTCACTCTAAATAACGAAAAAAAAATTAGTAAAAATGTTCGTTAAAATACAAATGTAACACTAATAAAAGTTTTTATATACGCGACCAATTCAGGTGATTAATTATACTCCACTTGTTCCGTGTAGTTGCACAAATATTAATAAACTTAATGATGATATATCATTAATATAAAAAACAGAAAAAGAAAAAATTTGATTGGTACATCACAATTAATATCTTATTGGTTTTATAAACCATTAAATACTACATTGGTTTTGTAAAACGACATTAATTACTAAATACTAGCAAGCTCCTCCAATGTGTTTTCC
This sequence comes from Limnanthes douglasii subsp. nivea, assembly GCA_036936605.1. NCBI lineage: Eukaryota > Viridiplantae > Streptophyta > Magnoliopsida > Brassicales > Limnanthaceae > Limnanthes > Limnanthes douglasii. The sequence continues at coordinate 2,878,717 of JAUPFV010000001.1, forward strand.
ACATAAGCTTGGTGATGTAGCCCAGAAAGTCCAAACAAAAACCTTTTTAATTTTATTTTATTTTATTCAAATATCTTATGTATTAAAATCAAATCTAATTATATTAAGATTTGATTTTATTTGATTTTATTTTATTTTAAAATATTTATTTTATTTCCTTCTATTCTAATTTAGGGTTTTGAGAAACTATTATATAAAGCCTCTTATGCCTTAAGTTATTTTAAGTTTTTGGAATAATATATTTTTTATCTCTGAAAATTTCAATCTTTGTAACCCTTAGATTAGGGTTTCATGATGTTACCCTTGAATTAGGGTTTCATCTATCGTTGCTTCTTCTTCTAATTCCGACGCGTCATCACTTGGATACTTTGAAAGCTTTCAAACTCCGTGAAAGGCACAATTGCGGTTTGATGACCGTATTTAAAAATACAAACTCGTGATTTGGACATCTCTTACCCTGGACAGAACAAGTTATTAGTTATTAGTCACAAAAACTATGTGCAAATGATACTACTGCAACAAACAATTCGCATCCTATCTTGCGAATTGTGTATACCTACATCAAGCAATTCGCATCCTGTCCTGATACTTGTTTGTAAAAAAGGTCCTGATATTTGTTTCGAAATACAGTACTCTAAAAAGTTCTAGATAGTTCGCATCCTAGCATGCGAAACGTAAAAGCAACTATAAAAGTACTGATATTTGTTTGAAAATGTAATACTTTGGAGTCCTGCACAGTTCGCATCATAACATGCGAACTGTGTAGAAAATTAACTAAAAAGTCATGGTATTTGTTTGAACATACAATACTCTAGAGTTTCACATAGTTCGCATCCTAACATGCGAAACGTATGTACTTCGCACAATTCGCATCATAAGCAAACTTTGAACTTCTTTCATATGATTCGCATGTCACCATGCGAATAGATCATACAATTAGCATCTTTCTCATCGAATACACCAAACAATTCGCATCTTGAGTGGAAGGCTTGGACAACTAAAACTCGCAATCTACACATGAAATAAAAAACTAAAGCACTACAAAATTAGTATATAACATCAGAAAACAAGGACATAAGTACATAACGAACAATATTAACAAAACAATAAGAGATCACTATAACAACAAAAAAAAAAACAGAGAAAAGCTCGAAATTAGGCAATGGCGTCTAAAAACAGTAGAATAGAACCTATTCCAGTAGAGAAAACCAATAAATAACTTCGAAATCGGTAGATAATTACCTGAAAAGCAAGCAACACGATTACTTGTAAGCCAACAGATTAAAAAAAAACCACGATCAACTCATGTACGTAGAAAACAGTGGTTAGACAGGTCTAACACCACAACCTACATAAATAAACAAACCTTCAGCAGCTTCCGATCACTAGAAAATGTGATTTCAACCGGTCTTCGTGGTGGTTCGTAGGGTTAGGTGGTTAGAGCAGCTAACAAATTCAAATCTTCAAAAAACTAGAAAAAATAGAAAGAAAACAGAAAATTATGTTTATATAGTGGGTTAAGGGTAGTTAGGGTATTAAAATAATATTAGATTGTAAGTGACAATAAGGTAGTTGAGTTGAGTATTAAGTAACAATTGATCGAACCTTGAGTAGTAAGTGACAATTCAATAGTTGAGTGGATACTTTAAATACAATTTCCCTAGTTTTTAACCAACTTGTTTTCTATTAAGTATATTTTTATTTATATACTCTTTCCGATCCATATTAATGAACGTTTAAAGTACGGATATTTAAAAAAATCATTACATTTTTTTAAATAAAATGTATAAAAAAATGTGATTAGTCTGATATAATATAGGCTGCGTCTGTTTTATAAAAAGTTAGAGAATGAAATGAATTTGATTGGCTATAATTTATCAAGATTAATTAATAATACATGGGTAAAAGGGAATCGCAATTAATTTGGAATTAATCTATCTCTCTAAAAATATTTAGAATAGGAGTAACATTTTTTAGTTTAACGGATGAAATTTACTTTCTAACAACGGTTTTTCGAAACCAAGAATCGGACCGAAACCAAACTGATAAGAACCGGACTGAATTTTAACGGTCCAATTTGCGGTTCCATCTTAAAAATCATAACCGATAAAGAATCGAAACAACAAAACCAGTTCGGAACCGAACCGATAAAATCGATAAAACCGATAAACCGGTAGAACCGATTAAGAATCGAACCGATAAAACTGATAAACCGGTAGAACCGATTAAGAACTGAACCGATAAAATTGGTAAATCGATAGAATCGAACCGATAAAATTGATAAACTAGTAGGAACTGAACCAATAAATGTTAAACCCGATTAATTTATTATTATTATTAATTTTTTATATATTATGTTTTCAAAATTAATAGTTAATTATTCATTTTTAATAAAAAAATCAAAAGATTAATTTCTAAATTTTGAATTTTATATTATTTTTTTATTTTAAAAAAATGAAATTTTAATTTTAATTTAATTTAATTGATGTAAATAAACCGGACCGATAACGGACCGAACCGAAACCGAACCGAAACTGGACCAAAACCGGATCGATAACGGACCGGACCGAACTCGGACCAAACCAAACTCGGATCGAACCAAATTCAGACCAAACCAAAACCGGACCGATAAAAGACCAAACCAAAAAAGACCAAAACGGAACCGAACCGAACTCGGACCAAACCAAACTCGGATCAAACCAGAACCGAAATCTAACCGGACCAAACCAAACCGAACTAAACCGACCGGTTCTAAAATATAGAACCGAAAGGTTAGCGGTCCAGTCTGGTCCGAACCGATAAACACTCCTGCATGTGGGCATACTCTGAAATTTGTATGGATTATTCAATATCACCTTGACGCTTTATACATACATAAAAATATAAAAGCAGGTCGCTTAAAACTTATACCCTGGTGTGGTTTATCTGTATATACAGAGAGAGACGAAACCGAATCAATTTGGAGGCTTCCAACAAAAGCTAAAAGCTAAAAGCTGTTCCGTCTGTAAGAAGGAAGGGACGAAGGACAGACAAGCCACGATTTGTTGTGGTGTGTAACTGTTTGGTTCTTTTCAAGGCAGCTCCTATTTGTTCTGCTTGTAAGGTGAGTCACGTTCCGCACCATGTTCTCTTCCCCAAACAAAGCCCAAACAAAAAAGCATACAAACAAATTAGAATATCTGTATACTGACACACCACCTGATGAATGGTTGCTATTCTTTTAAGAATGATATGAGAATTAGGCTCAAATATTGTAAAACTTGATGTTTAAAATTGATTTTTATTTATTTATGATTTAGCAGTATCGTTTCGATTAAAAAATTAATATATAATATATAAATGAATGAAATATATCATTTGATATGGATAGTCGAATTGGTGGAGTATATAGGATTTGTGACCAAATGTTATGAGTTTGACCTATTCTACGAACATTTTTTTGACCGAGCTTGTGATCGTGTATGATTTATTTTGTGGCGTTGGTTTGCAAGCTATGACGTTATCAGATCGATGATTTATTCTGTGCGCATCCACCATGTTTGAATATCGTTTGAAGGTTGTTGGAATATATTTATGGACTTACAATAATTTGGACCGACATGCTAAATAAACATATTCGGTTATTGTCTTAAAAAAGTTCAAATTAAAAGTAATCAAGTTAGTTATTTAACTAACTAAATTGAGTCTATGAGTGAAAAGACGTTATGGGCTCAAGTGTGGGTAATCAGATTGAATTTGGGCACTCTCATGAAGATAGTCCAAACTTCAACACTTAAGTGTAAATTAATAAATCAATCATATAAATTGATAATTCAATTTATATGGTTGTGGTTCCGAAAGTAATAAAGGGTGAGTTTTTCATTATATTGTATATAAATAAAAGGCTAGGTTTAGAAATTTCATCATCCTAAACACTAAATCAGAAATACGACCGCTTTCTTGAGTGTCTGGAATTTCTTGCCTTCTTCTCTAATTTGATTCGGCAGGTTTTTCAATTTGATAAACAGCATCGCTGGAAAACACGGAATCGCTGAAGTAAAAGAAAATACTAAATGGATAGCAGCAGACAAACCCGTAAATATTTTTGGTTTTCTGTTTATTCTCTAAGTGAATATAAAAATTAATTAATTATTTTTCCGCGATTTGTTATATATTATTTGATGAGATTTCGAATAAGGTATAACACGGCTTCTTGAAAAAAATATATATTTCTAATTAGAGATTTTGAAAATGTATTAAAAAACCCTAATATAGAATAGTACTACTTGGGTATGTCGAATGAGACCGTGTCCACCCATTTGAAAATGTACAAAAGCAAAGCTCGGCTGATATGTGCTACATCAATTGCAACTTATTCAGTTTATTTTTAAGGATCATTCTACACTCAAGTGAGATTAAATGGGCTCAGTTGGGTCCATGGATCAATAATATTATTGGGCCAGTCTTTAGAGTATGGAATCGAAGAGACAAACACTAGTTTTGAACTTAGTATTAGACGTTGCTCTAAAAAAATGCCACCGTGAATGCCGATTTATAGCCAGGAAGCAGAATTGGGCCGATTCAATTTTATCAAAAGATATCTATTTATTGGCTATATTAATTATAGGTAAGTTATCGATACATATATATTAAAAAAATAAAAATAAATTATCACTAAACATTTGGTAAATTTAAACTATTAATGGATTTTTGTCGCAACTATTTTATAAAAAAAATGTGTTTATTCTAAAAATTAAAATCCTATCTTTTAATTTTTTTTTCTATTGACGTTAGCATTTTGTTTTATTTTTTTAATCTTTTTTTATTAATTATTTTGCACTGTTTGTTTTCATCGGTTCACTTTAAAAAAAAATTAATATAAAAGTTTATACTAGCCCAAAGCGGACAATACTATTATTAGCGGAGATATCAATTGTTCATATTTATATATGAAGCCGGAATACACAATATCTGTATTCCCAACATGTTAAATACGTGGAAGACTTTTAAAAAATGAACGATTATAGGTATTATTTAAGAACTGATATTAAGGTATTCATCAAGAATTGTTCTTATTCTGTAAAACTGTTATAATGATTTAAGAAAAATATACACAATTTTTATAAGAGTAGCCACAACAATCAAACTACCTAACTTACGTTTAAACTTGCCTAACTAATTAAAAGATTAATCAACATTCACTCGCCTAAGCTTTGAATCCGGGGTAATATCTTCAACTTCGATTAAGCTCCTCATGTCTTTGAACTTGATTCTTGCAAGAGTTTTAGTCAGTATGTTTGCATTTTATTCGGTGTTTGGAACATGTTCAACTTCAAGCTGACCATTCTCAATGCACTCTCAAATAAAATGAATATTCATAAGTGTGTGCTTGCTCCTCACATGAACCACTAGATTCTGTGTAAGTGCATGCCCGCACGGATTATGACTTTCTTGCTCTCTCATCCTGGAAATTCTCCGAGAATCTCTTGTAAACAAATCTCTTAACATGCTAGTGTTGTAGGCACCATAAATTCTGCTTCACACGACGATAATGCAACTGTTGATAGATTCCAGGTTATCGACGTCGAACCATAGTATAAAATATGACATTCGATGTTTCTTCCATTATCAAGATCGATGTTATGACTACTATCACTATAGTCAATGATCTCATATTTTTCTCACTGTCTGAACTTCACTCCAATACGTTTCTCTGATGTATCGTAACACTTGCTTAATGACTTGTCCATGTGAATCTCTCAGACTATGCATATAACGACTAAGTACTCCCATTGAATATGCTAAGTTTGGCCATATAAGAAGTAAGTATCTCAAACATTCGATTGTTCTATTATACCCGACGACGTCAATTTCTGGCTATTCGACGACTTTGGTTAACTTTAAATTTGCACACATTGCAACATGAGTTTGATTGCAAGTCTACATACTTGTATAAGTCAAAATATTCTTAGTATAACTTTCTTGTGTGATAGTCATACCCTCTTGATTTTGCTCAACCTATTACAATATAATAAGTAAGCTTTTCCAAATCTTTCGTTTCAAACATTTCTGTCATGTCTTATTTAAAATCGTGAATCACATGTAAAGAAGAATCGGTAACAAACAGGTCGTCTACGTATACCACAATAATAACTTAACTATTCGTCTCTTCTTTGCGATACACGACTTGTTCTTTTGTGCATCTCACACTTGGTCAAGTTTGTTGGTATAAGTTCCATACAAAGCCTTATACATACAATACAGTTTCGTTTATTCTCCTAGTTATACAAAACCCTCAGGTTGTGTAACATATACAATTTCTTTCAGTCTTTTGTGACATAATGAATTTTTCACATCCAAATGATGAATTTTACAACCTCGCATCGTGGCCATAACAATCGGAAATCATAAAATTTTGATTCAAGTTACTGGCGCAAATACTTCATTCAAATTGATATCTTGCTTTTGCAGATACCCTTTAGCAACTACTCTCTCTTTATACTTGTTGATAGTTCCATCTGCATTTTTTTTGAAATTGTAAACCCATTTCAAACCAATTGCTTTGACTTTTTTGGCTTTTTAGCCAACTTCCAAGTCTGATTTTTCTCAACCGAAATGATTTCAGCCTCCATCTGTTCAATCCACTCGTTAACACCCTCAGCCACTTCATAAAATTCAGGTTAACCGTTGGCTGTGAGTAACACTTAATCACACTCCTCCATCAGAACATACTCATCGCGATACTTGGGTTTCGTGACTGGTCTTGAAGATCGTCTTAAAACTGAACCGATGTCGACGTTTTCCTGCTTTAACACGTCTTCGTGTGTATTGATATTGACAGTTCCGACTTCAACTAATTTATCGCTCTCGTCACTTGATAAAAAAAATAATAATTCACATATTGAAATCATTTCATCTCTCATGTTCACTCTAATTCTAGATTTTTTCTTCTACGAAGATCATATATTGACTCACAACAACCTTCTTCTTCCTCGGATCTTAAAGATGGTACACTTTCAAGGCCCGTTCATTTTCGAAATTCCCGAGCGGTCGTGATCTATAGTTGAGCTTCTTGAGATGTGCACCGTCGATCTTCACATGAGCTAAAAACCAAAGATCCCCAAGTGTTCAATATTTCGTTTCTTACCGATTTAGCACTTGTATGTTGTATGATCTAGAAAAGCCTTATTGGGAAGTCAATTAATGAGATAAGTCGAGTGTCGTACTGCCTTTCCCCACAAGTAATTTGGAAGTCTCATACTTTTTAACATAATTCTGGTCATCTTCATTAACGTTCTATTTTTCCTCTCTACAACTCTGTTTTGCTGTAGTATGTAAGGAGCAGTCAAGTGTCTTGTGATACCACTCTCTTCACTGAACATAGTGAACTCAATTGATGTAAACTCTCCTCATCAATTAGTTCAAAATATTTTGATTTTTTGTCCGATTTGCTTCCCAACCGTGGCCTTAAAGTGTTTAAAACGCTCAAATGATTCGATCTTTTCCTTCATGAGTATGCTTCACATATATATCGAATAATCATCAATTAAAAGAAACACGTAGATGATTAGATCAGGAGTTGATGACGAGATCGAACCACACAGGTCACCATGGATGAGTTTGGGACCTCGTGACGCGCAATACCTTGTCTTCATCGAAAATGAGTTGTGTGTTTGTTTTTTGGCCAAACAAGACTCACAAGCTTCGGTTTCTACTCCAATATTTGGCATAACTATCACCATATTGTCTCTCATCAATTTCAAAGTCCTAAAATTCACATGACCAAGCCTTTGATGCTACTTCAAATTCTCATTGATATTAACTTGTAAGCACAATAGACTCAATATATTCATGCTTATCTTGTAAAGTCGATTGGAATTTTTTATTACATGAACCAACACCTTTTTATATGAATTGAGAAATGTCAGATAACCCTTCTTCATTCACACTTTACATCCGTTTTCTGTAGCTTTCTCAAGGCACAAAATTTTATGCTTGAGATCGGGTATATGATATATGTCATTCAATGACTTTTGCTCACTAAATCTACAAACAAACATAATCGTTCCTCTACCAGCTATCTCCACACTTGATCAATCACCAAATTTCACTCTTCCTCTGACTCGTTCATTCAACTTAGAAAATAATGATTTGTTACATATCATATGAATGTTTGGTCCATTGTCCGAGTACCGAATTCCAGCATCTCTTGTAATGGGTTCAAGATTACTCTGTTTCACTTTCTCCTCATACAATAAAAGTACTTCATGCATATACAATGCACCATCTACTTCTTGTGTCTCAATCACATTAGCTACATATTTTTGTAATCTCTTATGGCATAATCTCGCAAAATGACTCTTCTTATCACATCGATAACATACAACCTTAGAAACACGGTTTATTGTGTATTTAATGCACTTATTGTAGCTTTTTATGGCATGGTTGATTGTGCATAAGTCGAAATATTGCTTTTAGAACTATAGGTAAAAGATGCAATTTTTACGCATAAATCTCATGATCTATTTTACAAATAAATCTCATGACCTATTTTACACATAAATCGTATGATCAATTTTACACATAAATCTCATGACCTATTTTACACATAAATCTTACTTTTATCGTTTTAAATCTACATTAATCATGCATAGACATAGACTAATTACTCCCGCTAAATAGTTCTAAAATCGCATGACGTATATTACTCACAAACAAGCTAGCATGTCCTACTTCACCCAAAAATCGCAAAATGACAAAACCAATCTAGCATGAGCAATTCTAATCTATTTTACACATAAATCTTATGACCTATTTGATACATAAACCGCATGATCTATTTTACACATAAATCTCATGACCTATTTTACATATAAATTGCATGATCTATTTCTTACATAAATCCCATGACCTATTATACAAATAAATCTCATGACCTATTATACACATAAATCTCATGTTCATATGTTTAAATCTACACTTATCACCCATATACATAAACTGATTACTCCTGGTGAATAGTTCTAAAATTGTATCCTCTACCTCCTGCCTTCAACGAACATGACTTCTCCTTTGTTTTTTCATTCCGGTTGACTAAGGCAATTAGTGCTTCAATCGCACATAGTTAGATAAATTCCAAGTAGCTGATGATGAAGAGGAATATGAAGAGTTTGACTCTGAAAAGTCTTATGATGATTGATGATTATGGTAGTCGATGTGTTTTTTTTATTTAAACTTGCCAACCCAAAAATATGTTGTATTTTTTGTTCGGTTCGAGTTCAGGGACAGTTGTAGGGCCATGTATGTTATTATCTAATATTAATTTTTTTTATGTTGGCTATGGTTTACTTGCAAAGTGGGTGGTTAATTTTTCCAGTAACATAAACACAATCGCATTAGTATTACAGTCACTACAATCGCAACGATAAAATCATAAGAAAGCTTGTTGGTGATAATGTATTTGAAAAATTAAATAGTTGCATGAAGCACAATCTATTGTTTTTACTCACAATCTCGCATGATTACAGATTTGTACGTAAATCGGGCTCCAAATGTAAATATCAAAACCAATCTAGCGTGACCTATTTTACTTACAAATTTCATAATTCAGTTTACTCACAAATCGCATGACCTATTTTACTCACATCTAGCATTACCTATTTTACTCACAAATTGCATGACCTATTTTACCCATAAATCTCAAAATAACAAAACAAATCTAACATGACCAATTTTACTCGAATCTAGTATGACCAGTTTTACACATAAATCTCAAGACCTATTTTACACATAAATCTCATGATCTATTTTACACATAAATTGCATATCCTATTTTACACATAAATCTTATGTTCATCGTTTTAAATCTACAATAAAATCGCATCATCTACCTCGTCACACAAATAACTTTTTCAAATTCTGATGTTGTGTCTTTTAAGCCTTCACGTTTCATTTTGGTTGTTATAGCTCGAGCGACGACTGGAGCCACTTGGGCTGCTGAGATTGCTTAAGCTGAGGCTTGAATAACGACTGCTGGAACTCGATTGTCAATTTGAGTTATAGTGGCGCATTCTTACGTACCGTTATATGTAAAACACATTATTACAAATATACACTAATCTCGCATAAGTGTTTAAGTTATTGATATGCCTGGAACAAGTCAAAAAATCCATGCTCAACCTCGACTAGTAAAACCTATGTAACAACTTCTACAGAGTAATCAACAACAACAATAAGTATAATAATTGTATTAAATACGCTAGATAACCTCTTTATAACTTAAAAATCACAATAAAAACATGAAAACTTTAAAGATGGAAATTCGTTATGGGAAAAACTAAAAAAAACAGGATAGAAATCGACTATACTCGTATTATGTTCTCTCACCTAAATGAATAACAACAATGGTTTGGATATATCTTGATAGAACCACGTGGATAAAGGATTAACCTTGAAAAAACAAAAAATGGCGATGAAATTATAGCTCATATCAAGTTGATACCTTGAAGGAAATACCAAAATGGCTTCGGTGGCTTGAATATCAGTGATGAACTAACCTAGTACTTAATAGGTAGAGTGGAAGTCGAGCTTAATAATAATCGGAAATCATTTTTTTAAAACACGATTTATGGTTAGGGTGGGAAGAGATTGGAGGCGGCTGGTTTGAATTTTCCCTAAAAACAAATTGATTATATAGTTAGTAGAAGATAGTTAGGGTATTAAAAAATTAATGGGTATTAAGTGGGAGTTATTTTAGTGAGATGGGTGTTAAGTAAACATAGAAAATAGTTGGGTTACTAGATGATAATAAAGTCTGTGAGTACGTACTTAGGAAGTCATTTCCCTTATTTAAGAATTGTTCTTATTCTATAAAACTGTTCTCTTGATTTAACAAAAACATATGTAGCTTTTATAAGGGTAGCCACAATAACCAAACTGTCTAACCAGCCTTCATAACTAATTAATAGATTAACCATTAGACATAAGTAATAAGAGATAAGCTACTTTCCTCGGTCAAAAAGTGATGCACAAGTTAACTAGAAAAAAACAGTTGGTTGTGTAGCTATAGTGGCAGTTAGTATACAATAAACTTTAGAATTTTTTTTAACTCATATACTAAATGTTTATTATTATACAACCATTTTTTTAATACATAGACCTTGAAACATTGGTACATATAGACAAAATGATACCATGATGCATCAAGTGGTTGATAGTTGAAACTAAGCATGGTGAATTCAACTTGCTTATGATATTTCACGAATCACAAAAAATAAGGCATGTTTAAGAAATATTTTTTCTTATTTTAAATTTGTTCTAGGAATATGGGTATCGCATATTCCGTTTTCATATATAAGTAAGAATAACTCAATCTCAACACTAGTATGATATTGTCTGCTTTGGCACCCGAAGGCCGTCACGGCTTTGCATTTGGTCCACTACCAAAATGCCTCATACTAGTTGAGATATGTTCTTATTTATATACCATTGATCATTCCCATGTTTAAGCGATATGGGATGTGGGACTTTGGTCGCCACCCTAACAAATCCTCCTCTCAAACAAAGTACCACCTTAGCCTCCTCTCAATTGACTTTCATTCGTCCACTCTAATCAGGTTGGAAGACTACCTGACCATAGAGGCACTATTGATGTTACTGCTCACCTCCTATTAGACCACTCTCTCTTGTTCCTTAGTGCCACTCCAATCAAGCCACACTGCTTGATGAGCCACAGACACTCCAAACTAGGATATCTAGAGCAGATCACCTTGAGCTGGTACCAATTTTGTTATTATATTACTTTGCAATTATCACAAAATGGCTCAAACAGAGGACATATGCGAATGAAAGATTTAAATGAACACAGGATTTAACGTGGTTCGACAATTTGTCTACGTCCACGGGCGCCGCCAGAGAAAAGAGTTTCGCTATGGTAGAAAAGGTACAGATTTCAGATTGTGCTTTGTGTAGTCCTAGTAGTCTATTTATAGGGAATTAATAGACTTACTAGAGAATGGGCCTAATGGTCTCATACCACAAGACTAACACGATACTGTCACAACACTTATCTGTATTACCGAACACAGTAAACTGTCAAGGCACAATATCACTATCACAGATACAAAACTGTACTGCCGGACACAGTACACTCTCAAGGCACTATTCGACTCATTCATAACAAAATTATTTTAAATGAAATTTTTTCTACTAAGACTGTAGTTTTTTATTAAAGAACTTTAGCTTAACAATGCACAAAGAATTGTATTACGTATAAATGAAAGAGATGATGATGAATCATAGGATAAAGTAGTATCAAAAGGTGATGATACAGAGAAGATCAAGAATCAAGATAGGAAACAATGAACTAAGGAATAAATGAAGGTGATGATGATTATAGGCCTCGTACATGAAATAAATAAATAGATAAAAATTATAATGATGATGTAATCGTTAGGGCTCAAAAGAATTACGAGGATGATTCCAATGGCAGTTATGGAATAAAAACTAAAAAAAGAGTTTGAATTACATCCAAGAATAAACAAAAACTCACAAATTCTCAGAGCTTTAAAAAAGACATGAAAAATAAATTAATATGAAGGATATGTCAGAGCTTAAGCTCAAGTTATCCGTAAGGAAACTGAAAAAGACGTAAAGAACTTGAAAAACCTAACGGAGGAGCAGTAAAATATAACTTTTAAATGTATTTTTCAAGTGATTTACTCTTATTTATATATGTTAGGTGTAGAGTAAAAGTAACTCGCCAACAAATATATTATCGTAGGACTATATGAGTGTTGGATATATCATTACATATATATGCATGAACTATTGAAACACCATAAAGCTTAAACCGTGAATTGATTCCAGAGACGTCTGTTGATCCCAAGGGTTAAGACAAGCTGTAGGAGAATGGCGACAATTGGGTTGAATGAAATTTATGTTGAGCCGAAGTAGGCTACGTCGAAGTAAGGGTGGTCGAATAAAACTAATGAGAAACACCAGTCTGATCCAAAATACTTAACTGTAGCACATGTACGGAAGTAAAATATTTTATTTACTATGGCTCTTATGTTAATTAGGATTTCCTGTATTAATGGAGTACTAGTTATTTCAGCCGTTGATTAATGAGATTTAATTTGGAGCTCCTAATGAAGAATTTGAGATTTCTCTAAACCTATAAATTGAAAGAAGATATCTCTATGTGAGATGCAATGTGATTGGCGGCTAGTTTTGTGAAAATATATTTTCTGAGAGATTGAAATAGCTCTTGGTATTTTTTGAGAGATAAGTGAGGTGAAAGATAGCATCGAAGAAAGAATTCTTGGAATCATGTAATCTTTTGTTATAAATAGTGATTAAGTCTTTTGTGTTTGAAGAATATGTCCTTAACCAACTTATATATAAAAGAGTATCTGTTGTCTGCGGATGTAGAATTTCTTCACAATTCGAACCACATTAAAATATCGTCTTGTGTGCTTGATTTTATTACGTTTTTTCTATTTGTTACCCGTCTTCTACGTGAAATTTGATATTTATTTCACAACTTCGTTTAATCATATACCGGTTCTTACCGTGATTAATTGATGTACTGGTTTAACTTCTAACCATATAAATGTTACACAAATATTTTTCCTCTATTACTCTTATTTTTGTGCTCTCTTCATTCTTGCTCATTATTTCTTCTCACTAAAAATCTAATTTTTTTGTTGTATTATTTTCTCTCTCACATTACCTGTTTTTTTATATCTATCAATGCCCCTTTACTTAACTTTCATTTATATACTAGGGTTTTAAATAAAATATAATAGGCTACAAACAAACAACACCCATATCATTTAATTAAAACATCTCTGAATATAAGAGCTATACATAACAAGTATAATGTTTAATATTTAAACATTCTATAGCTTGGCCCAATCCTTTCTCTGCAAAATATTTCCAAAAGCCCTAATGTTATTGCTCATAAAAACTTGTGATTAATGAAGTTGAACCTCAACCGTAATAAAAATAATAAGTGAGCTATTAATATACATCTAAATTGAAATTTAATTTAGTGGCTACGGAAAAAACAATTTTAAATTCTATTCTTTCTCTTTCTTGGAAGAAAAGAGACATAGGATTTTGTAAGAAGAGTTTTGGACCTTTTTATCCCGATTAAACTTCCGAACGGAGACGGAAGCGAAGTCGTTGATAGACTTTATGGTTTTATATTGTTTAGTTAAAGGAACCTATATTTTTTTTAGATGATCGTAGGTAATTCAAAGATTTTGAAATCTCTTTACTAGGTATACCATTTTTAGTAGATGTCTTCCTATTAATTAATTGTATTTTAAAAGACTAGAATATAAGGTAGTGAGGAAAATTGTTTCCTAGTTAGTGTCTTGCCAATGAAAAATGATGATTTGAAGCTTTTTTTAAAGAATAGAAGCACAAACGAAATCTTTTTTCTTGTATAAAATATGATTAGAGATAATGATCCCAAAGAAAATACGAAGTCTGAATAAAAATAAACGCAAATAACAAATAACACTTTTTACGTGGAAAACCTTACCACTGTAGGAAGTAAAAACCACTGATTTCGGAGTCCAACCAAACATTCACTATCACAGGACGGGTTACAAAACTATTCTCTAGATAAAACTAGAGCATACACCACACAAAGTATGAATATTTCATACACAGCCCCAATACACAAGATAGTGGACCGAAATCAGAAAACTCACTGAAATATCCCCAAAAACGCAGTTAGAAGAAGCTAATCCAAAACACACTTAGAAGACTCCAAATCAAAACCCTCTAGTTAGATTTTAGAGGACAAATAGACGAGCCTTCTCACCAAAATTGAAGCCGATCGGACAACGAGAGACAATCCGATTGAAAGCACAAAGTTCTGCCTCGAATCGCCTTTTCTCTCAAAACTGCACTATAGAATATGATGCTCACCTCAAAAGACATTGTATAAATATATTTATACATAAACCAAAAATCCTACGTGTTACCCATATTTTGTCTTAGCTCATATGATAATTGGAACAAATCTCCCCCTCACGACTATGTGGGAGGATTCGTCATCCCGACGATCAATCCACAATGTTCAAGCTTTCCCCTAGGTAATGCCTTTGTCATCATGTCAGACCCATTATCATATGTATGAACTTTATCAACCTCCATTAGTTTAACATCAAGAATATCTCGAATCCAATGATATCTCACATCAATATGTTTCGACTTTGAGTGAAACGACGAATTCTTCACGAGATGAATAACACTCTGATTATCACATAACAATACATACCTGTGTTGCTCAAATCCAAGTTCTGTCAAGAACTTCTTAATCCGTAGTAGCTCTTTACTCGCTTCTGTCACTACAATAAATTCAGCTTAAATAGTTGAAAGGGCAACACCCTTTTGTAGTATTGATTTCCATGAAACAACACCACCACAAAAGTTAATCAACTATCCAGAAGTAGGCTTACGAGTATCAACATCTCCAGCCAAGTCTGAATCAGAATAAGCTAACAAATCAAGTTTCTCCATCCCAAAACCGAGCTTCAAGATAGAGGTTCCTCGCAGATACCTCATAATCCATTTCACGGCTTCCCAATGCTCTATACCTGGGTTTGACAAAAATCTGCTCACAGCACAAACACTATGAGCTAAGTCAGGACGAGTACATATCATGACATACATGAGACTTCCAACTGCAGATGCATATGGAATATTAGCCATATATCTATTTTCTTCATTAGTTGAAGGACATTGTTTCTTGCTTAACTTGAAATGACCAGAAGTTGGTGAGCTAACCACTTTAGCTTTGTCCATCTTAAACTTCTGAAGAATTTTCTCAATGTATTTTTTTGTGACAAGAACAACTTCTTCGAATCTTTGTCTCTAGTAATTAGAATGCCGAGAATCTGCTTTGCTGGGCCTAAATCTTTCATTGCGAAAGACTTACTTAACTTTTTCTTCAAATAATCAATTCGCTAAGTATTCTTCCCAACACTAAGCATATTATCCACGTAAAGTAAGAGAACAATAAAATCGGCATCGACAAATTTCTTCACAAATGCACAATTATCAGAAGAAGTCTTCTTGCAGTCCTGCTCATCCATAACTGACATGAACTTCTTATACCACTGTCTTAGAGCTTGCTTTAAACCATATAGACTCTTTTCAGTCTGCACACACAATCTTCTTTTCCTTCAACCACAAAACCTTCAGGCTGTTTCATAAAAATCTCTTCTTCCAAGTTACTATGCAGTAATGTTGTTTTTACATCCATTTGCTCAATTTCCAAGTCTAGACTCGCTGCAATGCCTAGAACCACATAAATAGACGACATTTTTACAACTGGAGAAAATATTTCATCAGAATAAATACATTTTTCTGACCAAATCCTTTAACAACCAATCTTGATTTGTACCGAGGTTGCAGAGAACTATCATCTTGCTTCTACCCATACACCCACTTGTTACTCAAGGCTTTTTTCCCCTCAGGTATCTTCACTAACTCAAATGTATGATTCTCATGAAGTGATTGCATCTCTTCATTCATTGCTTCAATCCATTGATTTTTACACATACCACTAAAGCCTCATCATAACACTTAGGCTCACCTGCATCGGTTAACAAAATATTTGATCAGAAGGATATCTAGTAGAGGGTTGTCCATCTCTTAGTAGATCTTCGCGTTGGAACTTCAAGTTGTTCAACATCTTAAAGCAGATGAGTGAGCATTTGAATTTTCTTCAACTTCTGTAAGAGTATGCGCAAGCGGAATATGCCCCAAATCTACCAAGTCATTCTCAGACATAGGCACTGAATTTTGACTCTTATCAATATCATGAACTATCTGATTTTCCATAAACACATCATCTCCGTTCCTAATAAGCTTCTTATTAATTGGATCATGAAATCTGTAGCTGAACTCATCAAAACCATAACTAATGAATACACGCTATCTTGTCTTCGAATTAAGTTTAGATCTCTCATTTTTAGGAATATGCACATAATATTTGCACCTAAAGACACGCAAATGATCATAAGAAACATATTTACTTGTTTAAACTCTATTTGGGATATCTCCATCTAAAGGTACAGAAGGACTAAGATTCAAAGCATGTACCACTGTATTCAAAGCTTCACCCCAAAAGTATTTATGGAGTTGTGATTGTGAAATAAGACATCTTAACCTTTCAATTAATGTTCGGTTTAGTCTCTCAGCTACATCATTCATTTGAGGGGTCTTGGGAGGCGTCTTTTGATGTCGAATACCTTGCTTCCTACAATAATCATAAAAAAGACCAATATATTCTCCCATATTATCACTTTTAACACACTTCAATTGTTTCCCAGTCTATCTCTCAACTGAAGCTTGAAACTACTTAAAGACATCTAACACTTGATCTTTTGTTTTCAAAGTGTAAGCCCAAACTTTCCTGGAATGATCATCAACAAAGGTAACAAAGTACAGAAAACCACTAAGTGTTCTCGTTTTGAAAGGACCACAAACATCAGTATGTACCAAGCCAAGAAAACTTGGTTTTCTTGAAAGAGCTGAGCTCTTGAAAGATACTTTATTATGCTTTCTAACCAAACAACGTACACATTTCTTTAAATGAGCTTTATGTATCCCACGAATGTACTATTTATTCCTCAGAATATCTAATCCTTTTTCGCTAATGTGACTGAGTCTTTTATGCCACAAATCAACCATTGCTTCATCATTAACAGCATTGATTTTCTCAGCAGGCACCTTTGCAGACATGATGTAGATGGCTGAATATTTTTGTCCTCTTGCCACAACCAACGAGCCCTTAGTAAGTTTCCACTGCTCATTCGCATAAATACTACAATAGCCTTCATCATCTAGCTTCCCTGTAGAGATCAAATTTAATCAAAGATCGGGTATATGTTTAACACCCTTCAAAATCAATGTTGCACCCATGCTTGTTTCTAGATAAACACCACCAATACCAACCACTTTAGACAAATTATTATTTCCCATCTTTGCAGAACCAAAGTCACCATAGGTGTACGATGAGAAAAATTCTCTACGAGAAGTGGCATGAATTGTAGCACCACTGTCAACTACCCAACCATTTTCATCAGACACAGAATTCACAACAACATCATCAATAACAACGAAGTAGCTCTCTGAAACTGCAACAACATATTTCTCGTCACCTTTTTCATAATAATTTTTCTCCTTGTTCTTTTATTCTTTACCATTGTTGGATTTCCAAAAATTATTCTTCTTTCTCAAATTAGGAAAAAATTTCTTAGTGTGCCTGATCTCATGATAGTAGTAGCACTCCCAATTAGCAAATTTATTAGACTTGTTCCGAATCTTGCTTCTACTTTTACCTCTAGTTTTCCAACCACGATTTTTATTTCCAACCATATTTTTCAACGACTAGAGTTTCAGAATGTGAAGAAAATCCAACTGTTTTTCTTCTCATATCTTCATTCAGCACACTAGTTTTAGCCAATGCCATTGAGATATTACCTTCGGGAGCTGAATTAGAAAGAGACATTCTGAAAGTATCCCACGGGTCTGGCAGCAAACCAAGCAACCATAACGCCAGAACATCATCATCAAATTTGATATCCATAGCAACCAACTCATTAATCAAGCCTTGAAATGTATTCAAATGATCTGTAAGAGGTGATCCATCTTGATACCTCAAATACATCAACTGTTTGAACAAAAGTAACTTCCTGTTTCCTGTCTTTCGAGCATATAACTCTTCAAGTTTACTCCACAAATTCCTTGCATCTGTTTTGTCTACAACATGATTCAACACATTATCATCAACCTATTGCCGAATAAAGCCATAAACCTATTGATGAATAATTATTCATTCTGCATCAGACTTATCTATATGTTTTTCATCACCGAACACTATAAATGAAAACCTTTAACATAAAGAAGATCTTCCATCTTCGATTTCCATATATGATAATTCAAACCATTTATCGTCACCATTCTGCTTGTATTCACCTCCATATTTGATACAGGACAAGTACACAACCACTTTCTGACGTAGGACAGAAATAAACAGATAGAGTTGGAATCACTCCAACAACGAGCTTCGCGCTCAAGGCTTCACACCTAAGGTTAGAGCTTCACGCTCAAGGCTTCGCGCCTAATTTAGAGCTTCACGCTCAAGGTTTCTACACCTAGGGTTCCTTTCACAGGATATGAGTAAGACTCAACTTTTTTTATTTCTCAAAAACTGCCTTATACAATCACCTCACATCCTTTATATAGGAGATAATAAGACTCTTTAGCTTGTTGTAATTTCAAAAGACCCTAAGTTTCTAACTTATTAAAAGCATGTAATAAAAAGGTAATAAAGGGCTCCACATAATTGTGACTCTTAAAATTTCTTCAGTTCTCAGTTTCTGTTCTGCATCATTCTCCTCTGCTGAAAAGATCTCGACTCCGGCGAGATAAAACTGAAGTACCGCACGAGGTTTTCAAGATTGATACGTTGTAGCTCTTCTTTTTTAACACATCTATTCTGTCGATCGGGTATATTCTTCCATATAATCAAAAACTTTTGGTATCCAGTTTGTCCCCTTGGAACAACATGTTGTTCAAATATGTCACCTAAAGACCAAAAGAAATAAGCCCAGTTCCGATTTACCACTTTCGCTCGGCTATTCGTTTCAGAATGGTAGGCAATATAGAAGGTTAGTTTACTGCCCATCATGTGTGAAAAGGTATCCCGAAAACAGTTGCTGAATACCAAATTTTCATCGAACAGTGCAGTTAACCCATGCAATTTAAAAATCTTTGCCAAGGAAACCTTTGCCACCTTAGATGCAGCGGATTCCATAGAACATAAACTCCTTTCAAACAAATGATCCACAAACGCAGAATAATGATTTCCTAAAGTTATAGGTAATCTTTTTGCGCTAGAGTTATCTTTAGTCAATTGAAGAAATTTTCTCCCACAACCGGTGCGTAAAGTCTTCTTTAGAAGAGTTTCCTCGTTCTCTTTTGCATTTGTTGACGAGTCTTCAGTGTCTTTAGGTTGAACCAGTTCTACTTCGTTCATAGTAGGCTTCAACACTTCTCGAGAAACCTCTTTTGTAGAGAATTGAACAGCAAAATGATCAAAGCCTCTACAGCACCATTGTGTTGCTTTTGCATTAGAATCTCCAGGTTCCACTTCTTATTTGTTCGTAGAGGGATAGACAATATCAAGAGTATTAGGGACAAAACTGACCGTTGACTTAAATGACGAGGGTTGGGATGTCATTGCATATGAAGTGTCTTCCGTGATGATGCTCGGTGCCTTTAAGTGTAGGCAGCATTCTACATCTTGTATCACTTGGTAAGCTCGCTCCAATGTATCAACACCATGAGTTCTTAGCTCTTTCCGAATGTCCTGACGAAGCCCTGTTCTAAAACGAGAGAGAGTAATCGAAGCATCTTCTGTTACATCGCACCTCACCCTTAATTCCTCAAATTGAAATACATAATCTGCAACAGTCATGTTGCCTTGACGAAGCATGTTCCACTGGTCAAGCAGTTGTTGTTGATAAGACAGAGGAACATATTTTTCCCTAAGTTTTCTCTTCATTTCTCTCCATGAAATGATTGGCTTTTCTCTTTCTCTCTGTAACCGTGTTTCAACACTGCTCCAAAACTTTCCCGCTTGTCCAGCCAACTTCCATTTCGCAAGTCTGACACGACGATCATTGCTCATTCCATGCCATTCAAAATATTGATCCATTTCCGACAACCAATCGAGAAAGGCCTCGGGTATAAGCTGTCCATAAAAATCAGGTGGCTCCCTCATTACTATTTTTCCCCTGTCTTCATTTTGACATTTCAACGTTGATAGTTGGCTTGCTGTTGCACGTCGTTGGTTGGCTGCTTTCAACGTTGCAAGGTATTGGCGTGACTCTTTTTGCATTTGTGATATCTGGTTGCTTAACTTCTCGAACATTTGAGTAAATTGGGCCAGATCCATATTTTTTTTTGCTATGTAAAGGAAAACAAAGGCCTTTCGGCTCTGATACCAAAACTGACGTAGGACAGAAATAAACAGATAGAGTTGGAATCACTCCAACAACGAGCTTCGCGCTCAAGGCTTCACACCTAAGGTTAGAGCTTCACGCTCAAGGCTTCGCGCCTAATTTAGAGCTTCACGCTCAAGGTTTCTACACCTAGGGTTCCTTTCACAGGATATGAGTAAGACTCAACTTTTTTTATTTCTCAAAAACTGCCTTATACAATCACCTCACATCCTTTATATAGGAGATAATAAGACTCTTTAGCTTGTTGTAATTTCAAAAGACCCTAAGTTTCTAACTTATTAAAAGCATGTAATAAAAAGGTAATAAAGGGCTCCACATAATTGTGACTCTTAAAATTTCTTCAGTTCTCAGTTTCTGTTCTGCATCACTTTCTTATGTTCATTCTTATGCTTCATTGGCTGTTCCCTTTCTGTTTCTTCTTTTGAAGAACTCTTATACCTCTTAAATCCTGAAGCATAACTTTCAACCTCTTCGTCACTAGAGACTACATATTTCTGTTTGTCTTTTTTCCCTTTTCGATAAGAATAGCGCTTTTTTGGAGCTTCGAAACGCACTTTCTTCTGCTCACTCCTAACATGTCGATCAGTACAAGATCGATCAGCCTGTTTTCCCATCTCAGTTTTCTTGTTTACCTGCCTCACCTAGGATTTAAGCTTCACCGAGTGAATTTCTTGTTCTCTTTATTCGTATTTTTTGTTCAACATATTTATTTTATCTAATAATTGGTTCATGCGCATTTCAATATCCGATTGCGCTTGGATCAGAACAGATCAATTCGGTTTGTTTTCATTTCTTTGCAAATCATCTCTTAGCGTTTCCATCGCGGATCAGACTGATGGATTGTTTTCATGATTCATTATAAGAATTCAAACAAGAAAAGAAGAAGACCAAATCGAATTCGAACAAGTAAGACACTGATTCTTAGTTTGTCCCCAGCGGAGTCGCAATTTAGTGAGTTCAATTGGTATTAACTGTCTTAGGAAAAGGTAATACGTGCGTTTTAGTGTGTGCGAGAGAGAGAGAGAGAGAGAGAGAGAGAGAGAGAGTTTTAGAGAGAAAGCCAGAGCACAATTGAATTAGATCAAAAAGTGTGCACTCTCTTTATTAGTTCAGCCCTGGCCTTTAAATAGAGGCGTTGGGACTTAGCTCTAAACTGAAAATGGTTACATAAAGAGATAAATTACTCTTAGTCCTCGATAGAAATACATAATGAGAATTGTTCTATTAAACTTCTATTATTTACACTTTAGCCCCTGAATTTCTACTTCAGTATCAGAGCTGACGCAGTATGATGATTCAAACGGATGAAAAGATTGGGGACTTTGAGATGATGAATGATCTACTGGCTATCGATCCATATTTTGGTTCTATTACGAAGGACGTTAAGGCAAGTTTGAATAAATATTTTGCATCAGAATAGGACCAAAATACGGAGGACGAGAGAAGTCGATGTTACTTTCAGATTATTTTTTCTCAGCTCTAGTTTGAAAGATGTAGACTTTTTAAAATATAACATAAAATAAAAGGTAAAAATGAAAAAAAATTGGTTTAAAATAGCAGAAATGGTTACTCTGATGAAATATGTATATTTGAGGTATTATTAGAAAAATAAGTATCTAGATTAAATTAAGTACGTAAAATGGGTATTAGATGAATTAACAGTGAAACTTTAGGTAGATGACAATAAAGTTTAGTGTTGGACACCATGTGACATTACCTTTAAAATAAATATGGACCGAAAAATGGCAAATAATTTTGTAAAAATTAAAAAATATCATTAATATATCTAATTTTGTTCGTTTTGAAAATAAAAAATAATGATGTTTTTAGATATTTTTTTCGAACTATAGTTTGAAAAATACAAATTTTTAGAAATTTAATAAATAACAAAAAAATAAATATAAAAGCTCTCCTCTCTCTAGATTGGCAACGGTAACCTAGCCATCTTCCCTACTGGTTTTTTGCTAATTTTCCTGGCTTCAGGGCCAGGGAATCCATGGTTTAATGAAAGACAACCATGGCTTCTCCTCATTTATGTCAGCCAAGTACGACTTAACTCCAAGCCCCAATGCTCCTTAGACCCTCTCCATCGATTGTTCAAAGCATTGGTTGGTTCTAACATCACCTTCTTCACCATTATATCCTACTCATTCCCTTGGAATACCTGCTGGATATCTCTCAGTCAGATGGAATCGTGTTAATCTTGATGCTGGATCTGATGAATCAGGTCTTTTCAACACAGTCCCATCAAATCTCGTCTTCCAAGTATCTAAGCAGTCACATCTTCGTCATGCTTTTGAGACCCCTCTTCTAACCTTAGTCAACCAATCCAGCAGCATGAGGTTGAATCTTCAGTTTCTTAAACCCAGTAATATCAATCCGGTTACCTTAACCAATCCTGTTGGTCTCGTCTGGTTGGCTCCTCAAAAGACTAAACTGGCTCCCCTGCATCCCTCTCTCATACTTTGGGAAACACTCTATAATTCTTTCCTTAGCACTCTGCTCGAACCAATAACAGTAACCCATTTCGAGCTTTACTGGCTCTCTTCTCCTCCCTCTGGGTTTTCCCCTTTCCCTCACCTATCCTCAACCCCTAGAACTGACCTCATGACAATCCTATTTTCCTTAACTCCTCTTAGACCACCACTCTATAATATGCAGCCTACCCCCTGGTGTATCAGCAAATTCATCTCTGCCTACCCAAAAGCTAGTGCAACTAGGCAAGTTGCAACACTCTTTAAACCAAGTCCCCTCACTCCAAACACTATTGACAAAACCCAATCAAAGTCCAGTTCTATAGACAGAGTATCTCATTCAGAAACTCTAAGCAAAAAATTCAAGAACAGTCTTCTCCTATCTTACCTCTCTCAGAAATGGTATCCCCTCGCCCTGCCTTGGCCTCTGAATTCGTGGACTCTTTCTCCCCTATCTGATCGATTGCTTTCTCCTCCATGCTAGTCTCTCTCCTGGTCTGCGCGCCTGAGCACCCTGTTTACCCTGAGTGCTTCCCCTCCACTTCGATCGTTCCCATCCTTTCTCCCATCTCCTCTCAGCACGAAGCATTTGTTAGAGACGCCCTAGCTATGGCTAGAAGCCACATGGAGTCGGGAAACTCTCTTTTTCACTCGGTCACGTCGAACAACCTGCCTTGTTTGAATCAGCCTCCGGTAAGCTCTCGAAGCTCCTCTGATGTGATGTTCTCCACTGCAACTGAGATGGGAACCCAACCTCCCACTGTTTTCCATTATCCGGGTCGCTCTGAAGTGCCCCGACTCGCTCTGGATACCTATGAGAACCTCGTAGCAGCCATAAACGACCACTGTCACTCTTCCAAAACTCTGTCTCGATCCGGTGTAGGTTCTCCTCTCAATCTCTTGCCAACTGGCTTGATACCCAACAATTCCGCCGATCCGGCACCGGCGAATGACCCAAGAAATAGCAGATTCCGTTACGGTTTTTCGTTATCTGATCCGGAAATTAGCCCTAGAGTAGGGCACGCGTCACCCTCATCTTCAAAAGGCTTTTTGTACTCGCTTCAAGCTTCTGTGAACCCATCGGTTTCAATCGAACGTTCTGGTGAGTCGGCAGGTAAGGTTATGAGGATCGGTGAGAGCTTGACGAAATCGGGACCGAATAATGTTGAAGAATGGAATAGACAGGAATTACAGAAGACAGTTTCGACTGATTTTGAAGTGTGGAATAGAGAGGGAATGCAGAAGAAAGTATCGAATGGTTTTGATTCAGGAATTAAGGCTACTGGTTTAAATTTAGGGTTACAGGTGGCTGGGTTTGAATCAGGGAGAATGGAGGATTCGGGTCCCACTTTAGTATCTGGGAGACACAAGTCTCTTGATTCGGGTCCAGAAGGTGAGGACCCAACTGGGTCGATGGGCCCTCACTCCATTGGGCTGAACACTCGGGCTATCCCTATTGTTCAGGCTGGGTCCTCTTTCTCAAGCCGGTCTTCAAAATCGATCGGGCCCACTCAAATTCTTACCATTAATAAGCCAAAAAGAAATACCGGTCATGGATTGATGGGTCGTCCGTCCTCTTATCCCCCCTATTCCTTAATCGGGAATTTTGGTAATGCAGGCAAAGGCCCTAAAGGAAGGAGATTTTTAAATAAGCTTGCCCAAATCCCTTCAAAACTATCGAAATCCCCAACCTTAAAACCAAATTCTTTGGGTTATGCAAATTCAAATTCTCGTATCCATACAAATACACCATCTTTTTATGCAAGCATTGTTTCTGGGCATAGTGACAATCGGTCTCCATTGGTGATTATAATCAAACATATGGAGCTTGTGGGGAATGACCTCATCATGCAAGAATCTGCAATGGGTCCTCCGGATTCTTGGAAAGCATGTCTTTCATGATATTTTCTATCACAACCAAGGAACCTCAGCTTCTTCAAAGCTAATGTCGAGACCCTATGGAAGAAGTTTGGCCTCATCCAATTTAAACCCCTTCCTTAAGGCTATTTCCTTTTCCAATTTGGCTCTGAAATCATGGTAAAAAAGGTACTAAAAGGTGCCCCTTGGCATTTTGGAGATAATTTGATGATCCTAAAAGTTTGGGAACCTCTATCCCCTCTTATCAAAGATCCTCACACAGAAATCCCAATCTGGGTTAAGGTATTCAATTTGCCCCTTGAACTTTGGACGGCGGAGGGATTTAGTAACATAGGCTCTGTCTTAGGGACTCCTTTATATGTGGATCACCAAACAGAGAGGAAAAAAAGCTTCATTTTGCCCGCATCTGTATTATGATCGCTGTAGGATCACCTGTCCGTTCTGAACTCACTTTCAAGATAAGGGGCAAAACTATCACGGTATCTTTTGAATATCAGGGCCTTCCTCCCCAGTGCGTTAACTGTAAGGTTTTTGGTCATCCTACTCGAATCTGCAAAAAGGCCCCTTAAAGCTCTCTCCATTCCCAATTCCATCATCGTCATCCGAGAAAGATCCATCCGAGTTCATTCCTGAAGCGGACCTTAGTCACCATCTTCCATCCATCTATGAAGGAAAAGAAATGGAAAGCGGAGAAGAGGCGGACTCTCCTCCAAAAAGACTTCGCACTGTAGACCCGAAAGGGAAGGGTAAAATGGAAATATCCTCCGACAGGACCATCGTCTGATGCACTGTAAGTCACTCTCCTAATGAAGATTGCTTTCTGGAATGTTAGGGGTCTCAACGACCCTGTTAGACAAAAAGACGTAACTGATTTTATTATTAGTAATAGTATTTCATTGCTTATCCTAGTCGAGACTAAAGTAAAAATAGATAAGGCTGACTCTATCATTAGTAAAATGGTCCCCTTTTGGCATGTAATTAACAACTATTCCTCCCATCCCCTCGGTCATATATGGATTACCTGGAACCCAAGTCTGATCTCAATCTCCAAACTATCAGAGTCACCCCAATTCATCCATTGCCGAATCAAATGCCGTAATTATAATGCGACTTTTAAGCTCACTGCTATCTATACTTTTAACGAAGCAGTTGATCGTTCCCCCCTTTGGAATGACTTAATAGCCATCTCCAAACAGGAGAACCATATCCCTTGGGTCTCACTAGGAGACTATAATGCTATTCGTCATCCTGACGAGAGAATGGGAGCTTCTGATAAGTGGTCTTCAGCAATGGATGACTTTAACAACTGTTGTTATCTAAGTGAACTAAGTGATCTCCGGTCCACGGTTTTCACTTCACTTGGATTAATAAGCAACCCGACCGCCCAATCCTCTCTAAAATTGACCGGGTTATGGTCAGTCCCGACTGGGACGACCTCTTCCCTATGTCTTATGCCCACTATGGCTTCCTTAGATCCTCAGACCATACCACTGTAACTCTCAACCTTTGATTTCCTAGACCTATAAGGAAAAAGCCCTTCCGGTTTTTCAACATGTGGCAATCTCACCCTTCTTTCAAGGACGTAGTCCTCAAAAGCTAGAATTCCCCAGTTTCCTCCTCTGGAATGAGGCTTGTTACTGATAAGTTGAAAAGGCTCCAATTAGAGCTCTCAAAGCTTAACCATAAGGAATTTAGCGATATCAGTAATAGAGTTAAAATTGCCCAAACCAAGCTATTTGAGACCCAATCAAATCTAGGGCTAGATCCCCTCAACCCGAGACTTATATGCGAATTGAGGCATCCAAAGACTATATCTTTTATAGTCTTGCCGAGGAGTTATTTTTTAAGCAAAAATCTAGAGAAAACTGGATTAAGCTTGGTGACAAGAATACCAAATTCTTCCATAACTGTATAAAAGCCCGCCTCTTTCGTAATAAAATTGTTTCGATTAAAAATGACTCGGGAGTTACCATCTCTTCGTCTGCTGGTATCTCTAAAGTCATTGTTAATTACTTCGAGAATTCCCTGGGTACTAAGCACTCTTCTTCTTACCCGGGTCTGGATAGAGTTTCATCTCTAATTTCTTCCACAGTTAATAATACTGATAGGGACTTAATGATTCGTGAAATCACTTGTGAAGAAATTAAATCGGCATTATTCAGTATTGATAGTAATAAGTATGCTAGACCTGATGGGTTCAACTCTTCATTCTTTAAGTCTACATGGAGTATGGTCGGCCCTGATATTTGTAATGGTGTCCTTGATTTCTTTAATTTGAGAACTCTGGAAGAGTCTTGGAACTCAACTTCTATTGCTCTAATTCCCAAAATCGAATCTCCCTCCGTTCCTGGGGACTTTAGACCTATTGCTCTATGCAATGTGGTCTATAAAATTATCTCCAAAATTTTAGCAAATAGAATCAAGGACTCATTTCCTTACCTTATTGACCATTCCCAATCGGCCTTCGTGGCGGGAAGAAATATCTCAGATAATATTTTATTGTCCCAAGAGCTATTGAGAGGTTACCATATCAATGCTGCGGGCAAAAGGATAGCTCTTAAAATAGATATCATGAAAGCCTTTGATAATGTCCTCTGACACCTCGTTCTAGATATCCTGGTAGCAATATAATTTCCTGATCAAATGATCATTTGGATAATAAAATGTATCTCTTCTACCTCTTACTCCATTAATATTAATGGACATTCTTATAGTAACTTTAAAGGAAAAAAGGGTCTAAGACAAGGAGATCCCTTATCTCCTTTCCTCTTTGTCCTCATCATGCAAGTCCTTTCAGGTTTACTCAAAGAGAAAATTCAGGATAAAAACTTCAAATTTCACTAGAAGTGCCAAAAGCTTAAGATCATCAATCTTTGCTTCGCAGATAATCTGATGATCTTCTACCATGGGGATATTAATTCCATAAATCTGATAAAAGAGGCCCTTGATGAATTCCATATGATTTCTGGCCTCAAAGTCAACCCCTCACTTAGGACTAGACTTCTGCCAATTCTAGGCTTCCCGAAAGGTTCTCTCCCAGTTAAATATCTGGGAGTTCCCCTGATAACGGGTAGGCTAACCCACTCTGACTGTCGGCCTCTCCTTCACAAGATCATTAATCGCATTGATTCTTGGACCTCCAAGCATCTCTCTTATGCGGGGAGGCTTTAGTTGATTAAGTCTGTCTTATTTGCTGGTCAGGTATACTGGTCCTCTATTTTTATTCTTCCCTCTAGAATCATCAAAGAGCTCAACCAATACCTTAGTCGTTTCCTCTGGTCGGGAACGACCACAAAACTCTATGGGGCTACAGTAGCTTGGACCTCTGTAACCTCTCCCATCAAAGAGGGTGGCCTTGGGATTTTAAATCTAAAGATTTGGAATCAAGCGGCTGTCCTTAAGCATCTATGGTCAATTGTTAGTAATTAAGATTACTCCATCTGGTGTGAGTGGATTAAAACGGAAAAATTAAAAAACAGTTGTTTCTGGAACATCCATCTTGGATCCAGTCCATCGTGGATATGGATGAAAATTCTTCTTCTGCGCCCTTTGGAAAGTAATTTGTACAGGGTGGCTATTGGTAATGATAAAAGTACTTCCTTCTGGTATGACCCATGGCTTCTTTCAAAGCCTCTGGCTTCTCATTATGGAGAGAACATCATCAGTGACTCTCGTCTGGGAACTAACCTCAAGGTCTCGGACATCATCCACAACGGAAATTGGAACTGGCCAGCTGATATTTGACCGGCGAGAGCCCGAAGTCGACTGTATCTATTAGAAATTAATAACCTTATCCTCTCTCTCCCTCAACCTAACACCGTCTCCATCGATGTTCCTTTCTGGATTGCAAATTCAGGAAATACCGAATTCTCTATCAAGGACACGTACAACGCCATTCGATTGCCCAACCCCGATGTGGGGTGGGCTGGGTTAGTCTGGAGTAAATATAACATTCCTCGGCACTCATTTATTCTTTGGCTTGTTATCTTAGGCAAGCTAGCTACCAGGGATAAACTACTCGGCTGGGGTCTAAACACCCCATCTGAGTGTGTCATCTGCAATTCTGATTCTGAATCTATCCCTCATATTCTCTATTATTGTAGCTTCACTCAGAATATTTGGTCATCGGCCAGTACTAAACTAGGCTTTCATTTTTCTCCTTCGTTCTGGCAATCTTGGATTATTGAGGCGTCAAAATGGTCTAACTTTCGTGACCACTATCTCTGGCGTACTTGCTTCGGCGCGGTCACTTACCACGTCTGGAAGGAGCGGAATGCTAGAATATTTGGTTCCGCTCCAGCCCTGGATTCCTTAACATTCCAACGTATCGTAGAAGATCTACGATTCCGATTCCAGGACACCAAGATTAGCTGGATATAGAAATTATAATAATCATCTTCTTACTCCCCTCTTTTATCTTACAGGACTTCTTGATCCATGTCTACAAGAGGTCTTCCAGAATATCTGATCCAGTAGGAAGACCGAGATTCGATTATGTCGAGTTATCTGCGAGAGTTATTTTG
The DNA here is from genome assembly GCA_036936605.1 of Limnanthes douglasii subsp. nivea. Classification (NCBI taxonomy): domain Eukaryota; kingdom Viridiplantae; phylum Streptophyta; class Magnoliopsida; order Brassicales; family Limnanthaceae; genus Limnanthes; species Limnanthes douglasii. Next base: position 2,908,624 of record JAUPFV010000001.1, read on the forward strand.
AATCGATTTGTTTTATGTGGTAATTCTAAATCAAGTGTACCTTTGATTAAAGACTCAATCGGTTTATTTCAGTAGTTTATGTCTCCTCGGGTATGCCCCAGATATCTTGTATGAACTATTTTACATTTATTTAAAGTTTATTTCAAAAAAATATAAATTGTTGTATTAATAAAAATATTTAGGATATTAGATAAAAGTGAGTAGTTAAGGATGATTGCCAAATTTATATGATGTTAAATGATAATAATACAATTTTTAGATAATAATAGAAAATCAGCTTGATTTTGATTATCAATTGATAGTGAACCGTAAGAAAAATCAACCGATATTTTATACCTAATCAGAAGATAATTTTGGTTTGGCTTGTATTAAATAGGTAGGGTATGTTGTTTACTTGCTCAAACTAAGGCGGTCAATGGTTTTTAGTGTAGGGAATCGGATCGGAATCGAATCAATAAAAACAGGACCGGAAACTGGATCGAATTTTAACAGTTTGGTTCGCGGTTTCATTCTAGAAACCAAAAACCGACGAGGAAACGAAAAAACTCCTAATAAAATCGATAAACCGATATAATTGATATGGAACCGAACCAATAGAATCCGGTAAACCGATACGGAATCGAACCGATAGGAAATCGAACCGATAAAACTCTTAGAACCGATTATTTTTTATTCTTTTATAAATTATATTACCAAAATTAATAGTTAATTACGAATTTGATAACAAAATCAAAGATTAATTTATAAACATATTTACTTAAATAAAAAAATTAAAAATCAAATTTTTGGGTTTAATTTTTTTTAAACTAGACCGAACCGGACCGAAACAGACCGAACCAAAACAGATCGAACTCGGATCGAAACAGACCGAACCAAAACAGACCGAACCAAAACAGACCGAACTCGGACCAAACAGAACTCGGACCGAACCGGAACCGGAGCCGAACCGAATCGGACCGAACCGGACCAGACCGAACAAATCGAACCAAAAGTTTAGCAGTTCAGTTCGGTTCCAAAAATTAGAACTGAAAACTTAACCGTCTGGTCCGAAACGATAAGCTTAACGACCAGTCCCGGTTCGTCAAAAGCCAGACAGATAACAGCCCTAGCTCAAACAATGCGGGGCTTGACTGTAATTGTAGTTGAACAAATAATCTTTGTTGGTTTATTACTTACTCTTGAAAAATATGGTTAAAAATATCTCTCTCCTTCTTAGTTCCAAAAACTAGGGAACCCTAATATTGTCTTCATCTTATCCTCCACACATTTTATCTATTTATTTATGGCTAGCTATTGTTAACTTAAAAAAGCGCTTATATACACAATTATAATCCACAAAAAGCAATTCTTTTCTTTGAATCTGCGATCAAACCCATGAGAGGCAATTATAAGTTTTTTTCTCTGTTGTAGTAAGAAAAAGTTGAGGATTATATTGATCAATACGACTGAAGAAGAAAGTAAAAAATGGTGTTTACTGGAACAACGGAAAAATGCAAGGCATGCGATAAAACTGTCCATGTTATCGATGGTGTAACAGCTGATGGTATCTCTTATCACAAGACCTGCTTCAAATGCAGCCATTGCAATGGCCTATTGACGGTAAGATTTAGTTTTGTTCTGTGTTGATGAAAGATGTTTAGGGTTAATGTTTCGGGTTCATGTCTTGTGGATGCAATGCCCTTTTGAAGTTTTGTAAAATGTTTTTCTAATCTAACTTTGCTCGAATCTGCATTAGCCTGACTATTAGCCTGACTAATACCGGGGTTAAAAATCATTATTAGTATCATGTTTCGCGTTTGTATCCAGCTAAATTTCTATGTTTACTTTTTCGTTCCACTAAACGCATATGTTTTAAAAAATTTAGTTTTCCGAATGTGTGGGTATTAAGAAACTGGTGTGTGGCAATCCAAATATCAATATTTTGTCCACTATTGGTATCCATTTTGAAATTTGGGATTTAGAAGGAAGATCATATGTTTCTTGAATTAGGGGTTATGAATATTTGAAGGATGAATAATGAAACAAAATGTTTGTTGATGTTTGGACAACCACATATAAGTTTCTCAGTCTTCACATATCCGGAGACTAATAATACAAAATTCTAAAATATCGGGGACTGGTGAAAAACAAACATAGAGAACTGGTTCAATATAAATACAGAGTATGAAAATCACATATTTTAAACTAATTGTATTTTAGTTATTCGTGCATGTAATTTATCATAGAAGCAAAGATGCACTTCTATTTTAAACAAGAGATTTAATTAATCAAAAAAATAAACATAAAACTATATTATAATTTTTGCCAAACATGAAGTCCCTTTCATATGAAAATAAAACATACAATCCTGTTTCTAAAGAATAGCTGAATTGGTTCAGTAAAACATGCTTATGACAAAAAGTTATGAATTTGAATCCTTCTACATACGTTCTCTTGGGTGAACCTGTCTGTTTTAAAAAAACATACGATTCATTTACTAAAATATATATATATATATATATATATATATAATATTATTGCATGAGATCATTTTATTAAAAAGATAATAATATTATTGCACGACCGTTAATATACATGAAAATATTGATATTTAGTGTTATCTAATATAAAACCAAAATAAACATAAATAATTAAAATCATGTCATTTTTTAGAATAAGTTAACTAATATATTACAAAATATCGTCAAAGACAAAATGCGAAAAACTTAAAAAAATAAATGAGAATAGTAGTATTCTTCTATTGTAATAAAAATTTCGATACGACCAACTTAGTATAAAAACTCTATATACAAACTTACATTTAACTTAATGTATTTCAAAATACATCATGTTCATATTATTAAAAAATATATATCTCTAATCTCATTATAGTTTTTGCAATGTAAATTAAATTAAGAAATTATTTATTTGTGATTATAGCTGAGCGGCTATACCGCGATGGAAGGAGCCCTATACTGCAAGCCTCACTACGAGCAACTCTTCAAAGAGACAAGTTTCACCAAGAAAAATCAAGGTATATATTGTCCAATAATGATTTGTTTTAATCACTAAGATTTTTATACACTTTATTTTTTTTGTTTTATCATGCAGATGCAAAATCTGAGAAACTGGTACGTATCTAATCCCTCTTTATTTCCTTAAAATTTAGTTATTATAATCTCAATCCTATTTTTTTTCATTTGAAAAGTGATAATATTTGAAATTGTGTTTTTGCAGACGAGAGCTCCGAGCAGATTGTCGCACCTATTCTCTGGCACTCAAGATAAATGTACGAAATGCCAAAAGACTGTATATCCATTGGAGAAGGTTAGTCTCTCGTCGAACTTAGATTAAAAAACGGTGAAAGCTAGAATTATGGTCCAAAAATACGTTATACGTGCACGAATTGAGTTGTCAAATTAGTAAATATGAGACATACAACAAGAAATATTTAAAAAAGTTGTAGTTTTTTTTGGTTGAATGGATGTTTCGGTTTTAGCAGGTTTTAAAAATAAAGTTATTGATATTCAATACGAAAAAAAAGTTAGTATCATAACCTATACATCTCGAAAAAAGAGGGAAAAACAAAAAAAATATTTCAAAGTTATTTTTTGTTTAGTGGGTCTTTAGGATTTTGGGTTTAGCCGGTTTTTCGTGTTTAAACATATTTTTAAATATATCGTAGATTCATATTTATTTTGTATAATCATATTTATTTTTTTAGGTTTAGTTCAAAAGATTTTTTGGGTTTGGATTAAATTTGTGCCAACATATTTTTTTTCACAAAAAAACCACTTAATACTAACACTTACACGAACCCGAACCCGAATCCAATCCGAAACAATAGATTAACAACTCTACACAAAAATACTATACTCTTAAAATTTGTAAAAGTTGTCATTTTTTACAATAGATTAACAACTCTACACAAAAATACTATACTCTTAAAATTTGTAAAAGTTAACATTTTTTCCAAAGACTCGTGGACTAATATCAATTCACACAAAAACTATATAAGTAGGGAGTTGGGTCACCAGAAACCACCATTACAGTTGGTTACTTATCGTAGGCTAACGACCCTAGTTAGTCACAAGAGTTAGTCATTTGTTTCAAAACTGTCACTCTAGTTATATTTGTGTCAAAATTACCATTTTTGTAATGTAAAAAAAACGAACAACAGTAACCAATGGTGCAACAAAGTGACTGTTTTGATAAAAAAAATAGATAATAAGTAGTTTTGAAACAAGTGATCAACTCCGGTGACCGTACATAATCTATGTTTGGTCTGACAAATATGTAATGAAAATATTTGATAAACAGGTGACATTGGAAGGAGAATTCTATCACAAGTCATGTTTTAGGTGTGCCCATGGAGGTTGTTTTCTTAATACCTCAAATTATGCAGCTTTAGAAGGCGTCATGTACTGCAAACACCATTTTGCTCAGTTGTTCAAGCAAAAAGGTAACTATAGCTATCTCAAAAGCAGTAGCATGAAAGTTAAACAAAACCAACAAGAATCCGAGCAAAAACCAGCTGAGCAAGCAGCAGAAGTCTCCCAGTCATGAGATTATTATCAACCACTCTTGTGTCTTGGTTGGTTTTATACTCGTTCAAGACCGAATCGGGTTTTTTATTACCCGAGTTTATGAAGATGGAGCTGAAGTTATTTTATGTTTTTTTATGTTGTTACACCTAGTTGTGATTTTGTCGATTGGAGAAAATTGAGAATGGGTGATGTATGAATTTTTCGTTTTGAATGTTAATATGTGAATATTAGAATAGTTGAAATCGGTTGTTTTGTATATAGATCAGATTTTAGTATTGGCCGAACATGAGAATGATAGAGAGATCTATTGAACTATAAATAGAAGATTTGATCGGAAATACTATATGATGAAATAAGATTTATTACTAAATCAGTGATTAAACATGTATTGAAACTAATGAAATATACTATTAACTAGAGATAGATAATATATTTAAGTTAATGACCTATCGTTATCTATTTTCTATATTTTTTATATTTGTAATAAAAAAAATCTCTACAACCATGCAAAATCCTAAATAATTTTTAATTTGGGTTAGTCTAAATTTATCTAACCAAATTCACGCTTGTCATGAGAACCAATCGATACTCTAATCTTTTTTTCTACTTAAAGCTAATAACAACAAAACCAAAGCGGATGAAGATAAAGATGGAGAAAATTCAGGTCAAATTCCAACCTTCCCACTTACCTTATCTTCAAGCCCCTCATCGAATAGTGATCCTCTCCCAAAATTAGCACCTCTTCCAATTCCTCAAAGTGATCCTCCACATACTGTTGACCCCATCATATTAACTGGAGAGTCCTTGAACTTTGACTCCACTGAAATAGGATCTCCCAGCAATTCCTTCGAAATTCCCTAGGGAGATGAGTTTTCTCTTAGCGTTCGAAGACTACTTCATGCCTCTGTCAACATGGGAAGGAGGATGCAACATCTAGAAGACAGGAAAAACCACTATAAATTCAAAGCTTCTCTTGCCTCCTCACAACTTGAAGAAATGAAGAAACAACACTATCTTCTAGAAAAACAAACTGATGCGTTTGGGAAACATTAGTTGCCTCGGAAAACTATGTTCTTCTGCTAGAAAACTGTTGTCAAGAAGAAAGGGATCTCTACCAGAAAAGACCGGTGCTCAAGAAAGACTCAACACTGAACTCAAAAAAGCTAACTAACTTTCAACAAAAGGTTTTAAGGATTGCTTGTTAGACTTTGAAACGATTTTGGAAGAGAAAAAATATCTGCTGAGGAATCTTGAGAAAGAAAAAACAGCAGCTGTGGATGCTTATGCAGCAAAATGCGTGGACAAGCCCAATGCCAGAGATGCTACCACCCGAGCAGGATTGATCACCGAAATTCATGAGGAGTATCCTGAGTATGACTTAGGTAGTTTCTAGAAGCTTGTCTCCCCCGAACTTCCCCCACCTAATATTGTTGTAAGTGAAAGTGACACATCTGATTCCGAGGAAAGTGACTCATCGGAACATATGGAGTAAGTGAATCTTTTTTGTTTCAACCTTTTTTTGTCACAGTCCTTGTTAATTTTGAGGCAGTTTTTTTGTAATGGTATCAACATGTTCCGAAGAACATTTATCTCAATTCTCCTTGTATGCCATTGTTTGGAACACTTTAAGTTTATAAAATTTGCAACTTCATATTGGGTATGAAAATGATTGTATGTCAACTTGCGTTGAATATGCATGTTTATAATTGCCATAACTATTAACCTACTTACATGATCGCAACTTGTGAATCAGAAACAATAATTCGAGGCAAAAGTTCAAATGTATTGATCAGCTAATAATGACACCTCGTTAAAACCTTCATGTGCCTAACAAGATAGGAAAGAGTATGCATTTGCTGTTTTTCCAAACCTGAAAATAGAAAAGAACCATTGCATGTGAAAATTTTCATTCTTACTCAAGATACAACTTTAAATGCTCTATTTTCCACGGATGCTTGAGGTATCTCCCCTCTTTATCCTTTAACCGATACGTTCCCTGTTTCACTTTCTCTGTCACTTCATAAGGGCCTTCCCAATTCGGTCCGAACTTTCCGAGGCTCTTTTCTTTGGTATGAAGAAAAACTTTTCGTAACACCTTATCCCCCACCTTGAAATTTCTCTGTTTTACTTGTGAAGCGTATCTACTCCTCATTAATGTTTGATAATGTAGGGATTTCAACTGTGCACGCCGTCTTTTTTCTTCCACCGAATCCAACTCTATTGCCCTGCTTTGACCATTCAACTCCTATGTATATGCTGCCACACGGTATGATGGGAAAATAGTTTCCGAAGGAACCACCGCATCCATTCCATAAACCAAGGAGAAAGGGGATTCCGAAGTCGCTGTTTGCGGTGTCGTTCTGTAAGCCCACAATAGTTCCTGCAAATAATCTGGCCATTTTTCATCCTTTCCTTTCAAGTTTTTCTTTATCCCATCGAGAATTGTTATGTTGGTGACCTCCACCTGCCCGTTTGCCTGCGGATGAAATAGAGCAGAAAAGCATTGTTGTATGCCTTTAGAGACGCAAAAATTCTTAAACTCCTTGCTATCAAATTGAGGTCCATTATTTGTTGTGACTTTCATCGGAACTCCAAGGCGACAACAGATGTTTGACACAACAAATTTAATGACATCTCTAGCCTTCGTTCCAGCTAAAGCAACTGCTTCCACCCACTTGGAAAAATAATCGACTGCCACTATTATCGTTTGCCTTCCCCCGGTTGTCATTGGCAAAGAGCCAACCAAATCAATTCACCAACGATAAAAAAGTAGGGCTTCAGATATACTTTCAAGGAAAACTCTAGGCTTATGTATTACGTTGGCATACCTCTGGCATATATCGCACCTTTTTACCAACTCTTTAGCATCGTTTGAAATCGTAGGCCAATAATAACCTGCCAGAATTATTCGTCGAATCAATGCTTTATACCCACAATGAGCCGATCCTTCCCCTTCGTGTAATTCTGATAAAACTATCTGCGACTCATCATTTCCAAAGCACCTGATCAAAGGCCGACTAAAATATTTCTTATACAGAATTCCTCCCAACACAATATAACCATGTGACTTGAATCGGATTTTTCTGGCCTTAGACTTATCCGCCGGCAAAACATCCTTCTCCAAATACTCTACAATTTTAAGCCTCCAATCTTCCACAACAACATTGCTTTCCCCATCGATTACCATCAACTACTCTGTACTCCTTATAACCGATGGACACTCTTGAGTTATGACCCAAGGATAATTTCCTGAACGTGAGGCGGCTGTTAAAGAATCAGGAATTGAATTTGCCTCTCTTCGAACATGCTCATATTTAACTTCATCAAAAGTTAAACCCAAATTCTTCAACACTTTCAAATACTTGACTAACTGATCGTTTCTTACTTCTGATTCTCCTAGGGCTTGATTAATCATGAGTTGTGAATCACTAATCAACTTGACCCTTCTTACCCCACATATGCGAGCCAGCCTCAACCCTGCCAATGCCGCTTCATACTCCGCCTCATTATTTGTTGCTTTAAAGCCAAAACGTATGGTCTAAAACATAATATCCCATCTGGAGATATTAACTGCACCCCCGCACCACTTCCAGAAACATTCGACCCTTCATCAGTTCCGACTAACCACTCAGTCTTATCCTGCTTATCATTGACCTCCGCATCTACTCACTCCGAATGAAATTCGACCAAAAAATATACCAAAGCTTGAGCCTTTATAGCTGTCTGAGGCTCAAAAGTTATGTCAAAGTCTCCCAACTCGATCGACCACTTCGTTATTCTTCCTGAGATGTCCGACCTTTGTAATAAACTTTTCAGGGGGAATGTTGTTTGAACTACTATGGATTGCGCTTGAAAATACGGTCTCATGTTTCGAGCAGCTGTTACCAAGGCCAAAGCTAACTTTTCTAACTTCAAATATTGTTTTTCTGCATCTAGCAAACTCTTGCCAGCATAATACACCGACTTTAAAACATCAAGCTCTTCGCGAAGTAAAACAGCGCTGACTGTAAAATCTGATACCGACACATAAACGATCAACTTCTCTCCCATCAAAGATTTAGATAGTATTTTCGGTGACAAAAAATACTCTTGAATCCAAAAAAATGCTTCGCAACATTCTTCAGTCCAACTAAATTTACTGGCATTTTTTGAGCACTTTAAAGAAATGCACACATTTATCTGAAGAGCGAAAGATACACATGTTCAACTCCGCTAATCTTCTTGTCAAAATCTGGACTTCCTTAATATTCCGAGGATGAGTCATCGTCGTCAAAGCCTTTATCTGCTCTGGATCAGCCTCAGTTCCCTTCTCACTTACCATATAGTCGAGAAACTTTCCAGATCGAACACAAAAAATACACTTCTACGGGTTCAATTTCAGATTGACCTTTTCCAAATTATTAAAAGTTTCCTCCAAATCAGAAAATTGTCTTCATCCTGTAAACTCTTTACCAACATATTGTCGATATACACTTCTACGTTTTGCCCAATCTGATCCACAAAGGTTTTGTTTACCAGAAGTTGATAAGTCACCCCCGCATTTTCAGGCCAAACGACATTACCTTGTAGCAATATAATCCTCTCTCATTAATAAACAACGTGATTTTTTCATCCTTCGCATCTAATCTGATCTGATTATAACCTGAATAAGCATCCATGAAAGACTACAATCGATTACCTGATGTAGAATCCACTTATCGATCAATTCGAGGTACTGGGAAAGGATCCTTTGGACAAGCTCTATTCAGATCCGTGAAGTCCACGCACATTCTCCACTTTCCATTCTTTTTTTTACTAAAACTGGATTTGAGGCCCATACAGGGTACTGCGACTCTCTAATATGGCCTATGCTTAACAACCGCTTGACCTTTGAAACTATAGCTGCAGACTTCTCCTAAGAGACCGGTCTTCTTTTCTGTACGATGGGTCGAACATCATTCCGCACTGCTAATTTATGACAAATTATTTCCAGAGGCACACCTGTAACATCCTCTGCACACCAGGCAAACATATTCAACTTTTTTGATAAAAGTGCAATCAACTTCTCTTCGAACACAAAAGAAAGTTTTACTCCTATTTTTAAAAAATTTCTATCCTGAAACTTGTACTCTTCATGATCATCATCCGGAACCAGAAACCCGGGGGATTCCCTCAGATCATCACAGGGAACTATCGGAGAGAGAGAGAGTCCCCTTTAGCTTCTATGCTTTCTCCGATGAACTTTCTCGAACGTGTTCTGTGGACAAAGCTATCTGGTAACATTCTCTAGCCGTCTTCTGGCTACTCCTAATCGTTTCGATATTGTTTCCTACTACGTACTTCAAACATTGGTGCACCATTGAAATAACGTCATGCATCCTTGATAACCAGGAACAACCTAAAATCGCATTATAAGACGTTGGTACATCTACTACTATAAACAAAACCTTAACTCCTTTCTGAATAGTCCCCGACCGAGCTCCACCAAACACTCAAACTCCCCCACAACTATTAGTGTTGCCCCTGTGAAGCCTACTATAGTTCTTTCCGACCGCAGTATAACAGGTGGGTCAGAAATTCAACTGTAAGTAATCAATATTTTTGTAGAATTTCTCGTATCAATCAATATTTTCTGTACCTGATCACCAACTATTCCTGCAGTAATCACTACTACATCCTCATATGGGCCCGCTATATTTCTCATGTCATCATCATCAAAACATATAATTGGGGAGGGTAAACGGTGCATCTGTGATGAAACCCCTACTTCCAATTGCGTAGTCAAATTTACCATATGCCTCTTTCGTGAACTGTTAGAATTTCCTACAATAGTATCCTCTCTAAAAATAGCCAGCGACTCAAAAAATGCACAAAGATCATTCACTTTTCCTCTCGGAATAACTTCCTCTACCAAATTGACATTTTTTCTTCCCACCTTGGGATCCAAATATTCTGTTGCAATATCAAAAGCATCAACCTCCTCAGAAATCACCATTGTTGTATCCGCATTTTTTTGAACAGCCTTTACTGCAGTATTTTTCTGAGTGTGTTTCTTCACAAACTCCAATAACATGCTGTTTTCAATTAAAGCTTATACTTCTTTCTTCAAAGCGATACACCCCTTAGTGTCGTGCCCAATATCCTCATGGTACTTACAAAACCTATTAGCATTTCTGCTTTCCCTTGGAGTTTGGATAGGAAAAGGTTTTCGGAATTGCACGGTCGACTTTGCCTTATCAAATATTGTAGCTACATTTTCTGTTAGCTCAGCGAGATAGTCTAGACGAATCCACTTATTCGAGATAGGCCTAGCTCCTTGCTGCATGTAGTTCTGTTGATTCGTCCGTGGCCTTGGCAGATACTGGCCCACCGCTTTAGGTTGCACAATAACCCGAGGCGCTTGGCTACCAGATTCAGACCTCTGAAATTGGTTCTGCTCTAGCTGATCACTTGATCCTTTCTCCGACACTTGAGTTTCTTCCACTAAAATTATCTTCTCAACTTGATCAAGTAAGGCTCCAAAAGTCATCGTTTGACTCTCAGCCACTATATCCTTCAAAAGTCTAGGGAGGAGTCCCAATCTGAAAGTCGCTAATGCCACTGAATCTTTGTAATATTCCATGTCCATCTTAGTTTTTAGAAATTGGTTGGTGTAATTTTTCTAGCTCTCCCCAACTCTTTGCCTGCAGTAAATTATCGTATCCCCATTAGATCGGAATTTCTTACTCCCCACAAAATGTTTTCTGAAGATATTCCGGAACATATCTAAAAATTTAATAGACCCCTGGGATAGCATGTTGTACCACTTAGAAGCAACTCCCTTGAAAGTTTGAGAAAATGCCCGACACAGCAATTTATTATCATCATCAAAGTTGATCATGAAATTTTGAAACTGCTCGATATGATTATCTAAATCCTGTGTTCCATTGAACTTCTCTAGCTTCGAAATATCAAAATGTTTTGGGAGATTGCCTGACGGAATTTATGAAGATAAAAGGAAATCTCTCCAGTTATGACCTGTTTTGTAAACATTCGCCCTCGAATCTTCATGGTTCGGAAAATAAAGCCCCCCTCGAAAGGCAAGGTATACTGATACTGCCACTCTGAATTCTGCTGGTCGACATTTTAATTCCCAGAAGGAAAATTTCTCTGGTTATGAACTTGCTCCCCAGCATGAACATTCTTTTCCCTTGGAGCTTTCCTCTTCGAACTTCTTCCTCTATGATGCTCTTCATGCTTTTTCCCATGCCTCTTCTTTTGATGACTCTTTTTAGGAGACGAATATAGCAAACTATAGCGAGAATAATATCTTGAGTCAGAAGAATCGAAGTGGTGCTTTCCTTTCCTCCTCGAAGAATGTCGACCACGCCCTCTATACCAATCGTCTTTGCCACTAGGACGATGATGTGCCTCACGCTCATATTTTCCGTTGTCATTTTCTCTCCGAACTTTCGAACGAAGATTCCCCTAAATAGCTTCTTTTTTTGCTTTTAATTTTTCGATTTCCATCAGCAACTCGTTTCTCCGAGCCACTAAAATTGACTCATCCATAATTTCTCATGAACTCTGACCATCGTGCCTTCTGAAGTCCTCGCTACTTCAGAAATTATTTCCAATGAGATTTCCTCACAGTTATCCATGTTCAAACCCTCCTATTCATCCATTATCCTGCTTGAATTTAAAAGAAATTTCAGGAAAAAGAAAACCTACAAGTTGATTTTCGTTCCCACAGACGGCACCACTGATGAGATATAAACTTAAGGAGGAGTTTATCGTGTCAAATTAAACTTAGAGGGATTAATTCGTAAACACAACTTCTTGATCACTAAAACTGTAGACAGATAAATTTAACACATGTAGAGAGAGAGTATATAATAACTACGAACCACCTTTCCTAAATCTGGTGGGATCCTTTTATAGTACAAGTGATAGGCCCCACAGGCCTAACTACCTCTTAATTACAAGCTTGACCCTTACTTTTATTGTTTAGCTACAATTGGTCTCTTTCAATATTTACTTTACAATCCTCCCTTGACTTTATTGTTTCTTTGCAATTTCAACCTTATCTTTTATTCTTCCTTATCAATTCTAACCTTAAAAAAAAAGTAATAACAACAAAACCAAAGCCAACAAACGATAAATTCATACGTGGAGTTTTATTACTCTGTCGATCAGGAGATGTCAAATGAACAATTTTTTGCTCATGCCCTTCCAATTGCTCCTATTATAGATGTCTAATAACTAGTGAAGGAGTTGGAGGAAGAACAAACAAACCGCCTTAGAGCTTTGCATGCTATGCTGACCATCTCCGCTCTACGCTTAAAATGAGGGATCTTACTTTCCAATGAATAATAATGAAGTGGAAGGAGACAATGCTGCAAGCTCTATGATGAGTGGCCCTAGATAGAATGTTACCAACAGACGTAAATTTTCCAAACTGATGAGCATAAATAAATTCATATCAAGGATCTTCGAGTAGGAATTAGAGACGTCGCCATCGTAGTAGGAGGAAGAGTAGGGATCCAGTATCAAAACATAACAACCAAAATAAAAATGAGTATGTCCGAGAAGATAACCATCCTCAACATCAAAATGATAATATAGGAAGCTAAAAAATGTTTCTTTCCGGTCGAACGAAAACCACTATCCTCCAGCGTTACATCACTTCATGTAATAAAAGTTCACTACAGTTCAACCATTTTACTCAACTATAAACCCAGGCTACCTTTGGGCACCAACCACCACAGATGCAAACCAACCAAACTTCATTCCCCAAGCTTATATCGGTAATCATAACCCTTGGAAGACCCATCCAACGCCGCATCCAAACCCTTAATACACTACATATTATAAATTCTCACATTGATAGTCACACGTGAATCAAGCCAATAATAACTTTTAACTCTTGGCTATGTAGTGGCCCAGTCCGTAGCAACAGCAAGTCTACCCTCTCATCAGCAAAGAAACTTAAAATAAAATATTACACCTCTTGATGATGAAGATCTCTTTGAAATTGAATCATCACTAGCTTTAGAGATCTAATATGGAGATCTAGCACCAAAGTTGGATAACCATAAAATAGACAAGTACATCGATAAATAGATCTTGAGCACCATTGAACAACTAAAAAAAGATATTACCCTTAAATGTGGATGACAAAATGTTGTGTTGTGCAACACATTCTCCATCACCTCAAGAGGTAGTGTGTTGAATTGGTTTTAATAGTCTTCCTCCCAGATGCATAAAAAACTTTCAAATCATTTGAAAATTCGTTAAAAATTAATTCATTGGTTCTAAGGTCAGAGATGGTGACTACATCATTTATTGTAAGTAGAGGTCCAATGAGAGTTTGAGATATTACACCCTATATTTTATAGAAACAAAGAACATTATATAATATTTCTATGATTTTGTGAAAATTATAGCATATAGGAAAAACATTATGCCATGACTTATAAAAGAACATATTATAAAGAAGAAGACACTCAACTTCGAGGATCTTTTTGTTTAGGTCGAAAGACAAATAAAAGGGGAAGAGGCTGGAGAGAAAGGATGAATGAATACACTAGTATCCAAATGCATACCCTCATTACAATCATTTTGCAAGCAACAATAAACACTCACCAATCCAAAAATAATTTTCAACCTCCAAACACAATAACACTAAAGTCTTGGAATGACCAATACTTTCCAACCAATGGAAAGGCTCAAAAGGAAATCCTAGAAGCAACTATAACAATAACGAAGAAATGTTTTTAGATATAACGATACATAAAGTTGATTGAGAACTTGACAATTAGTAATGAAAAGAAAATTGATGTGATACATTATCGGCGACCGAAGAATATATACTCTCCCAATAATCAGAAAGAAAAAATTAAATTATATCAATTTGATAATAATATTGATCATTATACAAGACACTCTTGAGCCGATGAACTTAGGCCCCTGAAAAATAATGAAAAATATAGATAAAGAAGAAGATAAAGACATGGACCTAGATCTTAACATGCAAATCATCTACGTAATTAGGGAAGAAGATTCACTCTTAGGAAGTTCTAGAAATTCTAAAAAATGATACATCGATTATCTAAATTTTAGCATAAAAAAAATATCACCGCATATGTATCAGGTTCTATAGCCAAAGTTGGGATTCATAGATGATGGCTTGAGAGGATTGCAGAATCGTATTGAGATGTCATGCTAATTATAGAACTGGCAGGATTTGAGGTAAGAAGACTCATGATATCTGCCGGAATCTCAAAGAACATCCTATAAAAAAAGTTAAAATAAGTTTAGAATTGGCAAGAGTGATAAAAGATCTGACTTTGGTCGTAATCGTTGGCAAACAAGAGTTCAAAAAGAAGGTTTAGTGCATGTTCATGATATTAGATGCACCCTCTTCATACAATGTAATTTTGGAAATATCATGGATTTATCATATTCTTGCTATAGTCTTCACAATACACTAGTGTCTTCGGTACCCAAGTAATGAAAAATATATGAGTAGTCATAGAAAATTAGAAAAGATCATGGGAATGCTATGCAATTTTCATAACTATTAAAAGATACCAACGAAAGGGTTCCTCGATAATCCTTGATAATATGGATGACTTCAGAGAGCTCCATCATCTTATGAAACCCGGTGAGGAAGTAAAATATACAAGGATGGAAGGAACAAAAAATCCAACGAATCAACCGAGACATACTCACCAATCTTAGGTATAAATTAGTGATGATTTATTAAAAAAACTTAAACATGTTTTCTTAGGCTGCCATGATATAAAAAGAAACATTGTAGAATACATGTGCTACTAAATTATCCATAAACAATAATTTTTAAAAAATTAAACAAAAAATCGGGGATAATAAAAGTTGGACTTCCACACGCTTGATGCAACATTGTAAAGGCATTGAATAACGAGTAAAAAAATCAAGAAATCAATATCAACAAAAATATAAAAATATAAAGCTATATAAAATTTAAAGAGAAGTAAGTGTTAAAAACTTAATTCAACTCCCAAACTCATCAGCCTCATTGCCAACTCTAAGTAAGTAAGATGTTTTGGTTGCTTCCTCTTGCTCGCTAAAGTTCCAAACTAGTTGAATAATTTGAAAATATGCTTCAAAGAAAAATCTCAAGATGCACGAATAGAAAGACTCTTAGTTAAGTAAACTTTGCCATCCATTTTTAATTTAGGGTGTCCACAAGAAGTCCATCAACTGTTACATCAAGTGTACAATGAGTTGATGTCATATTTAAGATAAAATTTGTAAATATGTATGTCAAAAGGAGTTCGGGCACCTCTTTGGTAGGGATATTATATATTTCACTATTCATGATCCGCTCTGCCCTTGTATATAATAATTTTATGGTAGCAAACATGGCACCACTACTCTTACTATGGACTAGCAGAGCTGCATTCATAGAGATATGGTAGAAAAATCCTTTAATAGATCATACTACCACATTAATCTCAGTATGAGGAGTTTTTTTTAGTCACAAGAAGAGCTACGGTCTGTTATACACAATTATGCATTTCTTATTATATCTTTGGCATTACAGATATACTAGACGAACCCTCCATGATAGAGGTCTTGAAAAACTAGAGTTTCAGCATAAGGGCCAACTAATTCTACAGCCTTGAGATTTGGCTCAATATTCTTATTATTGGATTCAACAGCTTTTGGGCCTCTAGACCTAGTCCTCAGGGATGTGTCCTTTTATGTACCTTCGACCATGCCCTTCATATTGCTCTTCTCAAGTCTATTTTCTGAAAATCTCATCATGACACATTCGAATGCTCATTTTTTACCCGCATGGGCTTGACAACAACCTTTCTGCTTGGAGAACGTATGACTGCAACCTATCGCCTGAAGTACCATAATATTTCTTATTTATGAAGCTAGCAACAACTTTGGAAGTATTTTTAAGAGTATTTTTTTTCTTCATCACCTTCGGCTCTTGTGTGATATCTGTAAACTAAAAATAATCCAATGAAAAAAGAATATACCACATGCTACTGGCAACAAATTTTTTATGCACAATATAAGATCTAAACGAGTAACACCAATGGGGAGCCTCATTCACTATGCTCGACATAATGAGATTCAACATCTATTACTTATTCGAGAGTATTACCCCCGCAATAGTTGACATAAATAAGAAGTATAGTTAAATATATAAATCATCTAATGGCAATAAATAAAGTAGTATACGAATTCTTATTTAACACAGTCTCCCGGTTGTGAAAGACATATACAAATTCATTCTTCTATATCTTATGAAAATATGGAAGGTTTGCAAGAACCTTGGCCTTCTCAGTTTTCATGAAACAAAAATAGGGTTGAGACTTCTCCCGACGATTGAATGTATGGCTAAGAATCTCCTTACACTAAATTATATGCACACTCACTGACATCGGATGATGGCCGTCACTAAATTCTTCAAGAACTCGACACCATCTAACTGGTAAAAATATGGTTATTTTTAAAGAAATTCCCCAAAACTCGACTTAAAAGAAACCAAAGCCTCATCTCAAAGATATATATATATATATATATATATATATATATATATATATATAAAGAATATCATTTCACCAATATACACATTCAAAGGAGTTTCACCCTCTACTAAGAACTAAACCTCTATGTTTGTTAAAATTCTGTATTCTTTCAACTTCCAGTTTAATTAGTCGCATTGATGTACTTATAGTTGAACTTCTGTATTCTTTCAACTTCTGGTTGAAATTCTGTATTATTTCAACTTCCACTTTAAATTTTGGTGCGACTTATGAAATTATACACATAACTCGTCATGCCTGGTCAATTTTCTTCGGTCTGAACTATGACGCTAGGATATTTAAGTGGCATCCCTGTATCAACAGAATGAGCGCTCTATTGATTTATTACAAGTATGATAACAAGCGGATTTTAAATTATTTTTATACTAATTTATATATTATTTGTAATTAATAATGAATAAAACAATCTTAATTATTTATTTATAGTTTTCTTAGAAAATTGAGAGTTAAAGAGCATAAGAGAAGAGTGATAACTAGAGGTATAATATGTTGGGATAGGCTAAAACGAGACCCAATTTTGTTTTAACAAGACCCTGCTAGATCTAGATCCGATTTTGCTATATCACGATCTTCAGTATTTACAAATTTGTCACTAATATAAAATCTTTATTTACTCAAATTCCAGCTTAAACTCTCTATTCAAACCCTAATCTCTCCAAATATCCACTTCTAAAAATTAAGATTTTCGAAATCCGACTCCACAACATTATTAAGCTACGTATTTTTTAGCTATTGATTTTTTTTCATTTCTAATATATATTTTTAGTGATATTTATGGTTCAAAGTTTTGTATATAAAATAGATTTTTCTGTATTTGTAGGGTTTTTTTTATCTAGTTTTACAATTTAGGTTAGTTTCATATCTACAATTTGGCTGTACTTTTGTTAGATTTTGTCAAGTATTTAAGGATATATGAATTGGGGGCAGCCATTGTTGTCGATGTAAATTCGTCTATCCTAGTTGCGAAGAACGTCCGGATTCACGCATGGATCATTTGTGCTTAAACATAGAGTCTATTTAGATCTCCATATAGACATTTTTGTCTCAATGTAATGAGCTTTGTGTAGAAAAATATACACGAAGAAAAAAAAGCTATGGTTTTATTATTTAGAAAGTATAAAGATTACAAAGAGTATAGGCTCTTATTTATAGATAAAATATAGGCGCTAATGGGTTTAGGCCTAATATCTCTAACACCCTCTCTCAAACTCACAATGTGTTATAAACATTGGAGTTTGTCACAAAAAACTGAAATCGGGTTGTTGTCTAAGCCTTCATAAAAATATCACATTTGAAACGTATGAAGAAATCCGCAAATTGTCTTCAATCTTTGAAACTTCTTCATACGTTTTTTTTACATCGCTCACAAGAAGTCCCATAAGTCTCATAGTAATGGAATCAATAAACGCGAGAGGAACAAAAACACTTCACATAGAGGAATGGACCCAAAGTTCTTAAGAAACCAGAGGTACGCAAGGAAGCACTGAAGAACTCTACTGTTGATGAGTAGAAATTTGATTTGTTTTCCCATCTTCTTGATAAATCTTATTAAAGTATTATTCCTCACGCATCTTCTTCAAGTGTCCTTCTTCACATTTCTTCTACCTCATCATCTTCTTCAACCAAATATTCAATTTAAACATTAAATCTCAAATCCCTAATCCTAAATCTCAAATCTCTAACCCTAAATCTCAAACATTTACTTCAAAATTTTGAATTCTAAATTCCAATTCAAATCTTAAATTGTAAATCTCAAATTGCCAGATTCCAAACATCAAATGAAATCCAAATTCCAAACAAAATCTAACTGCCAAATACCCAAACAAAATTCAAACGAAAAATGTCAATATAAGAAAACACCAGACAAAGTCCGGACGTAAAAAAAATCCAAATACTAAACGAAATCTAAACGCCAAATACCTAAACGAAATCCAAACGACAAACATCAATCTAAGCAAACATCACACAGAACGTCAGAAGAAATCTAAACACTAAAATGAAATCCAAATGACAAACATTGATCTAAGGAAACGTCAAATAAAATCCAAACGACACACAAAATATAAACACCAAACAAAATCCAACCGAAAAACACTAATCTAAGCAAATGTTATACAATGCAAACGTCGAACAAAATCTAAACACCAAAACAAAATCCAAACGAATCATAATACAAATTCCAAATACCAAATCCATATACAAATACAAATACAAATACAAATACAAATACAAATACAAAACTAAGTTCCAATCAAAACCAAAATCAAAATTAAAATCATAATTGAATCCAAGATTTGACCAACAAAACATTTGCACTGCTTTAATAGCGCTTTCTTTCGAACTATAGCACCAAATTATAATTCAACCGATCAAATTGAAGGATTATATGTCCCGAAAACACTCTCCAGATTGAAAAAAAAAACTAATATCGTTTGTCTTTTGATCATGTCTGTTGATTATGGCTGCACACAACAGATCTGAAACCGAAAATTTTCTCTCATTTTTTTTTCTTGCGACAGACAGCTAAAACAACTGCCCGCTGGCACACTGGAAGATACAAAAACTTAAGCTCAATATCTAAGCATACGTTCTGATACCATGTAGAAAAACAAAAACAAAGAAAAACAGCTAGAGTTTTATTATTTAGAAAGTGTACATATTACAAAGAGTATAGACTTTTATTTATAGGTAAAACATATGAGCTAATGAGATTGGACCTAGTATATCTAACACTTTCAACTGTTCTTAGTTTGTTAGATGGTGAATACAAAGCGCAAGAACGTGAACGAATCGTGGCTGAAGTTATGGAATGGGTTCGAATTCCAAAAAATAAAATTCGAAGTAGTTTTAAGAAGAACATGGATTTGTATAGGGAATGTATATTTTTATTATATTTGTATCACAAATTTACATACAAATGTACATCCATTAAATAATTTTAAAGTTATAAACTATTAAAATATTTCTATGGAATGAAGTATGTTTTTTAAGGTTAATGTTTCTTACTTGGTAGTGATAGTAGGTGGGGTAAAATATGGGTAATTAGGTTCAAATTTGGATTTTAGTAAGGTATAGATATTTTAAACCATTCAAGTTTTTTTTAAAGGTTGGAGGTCTTGTTCCAACTGATGAAGGAGAATAAAATACATGGTAAAATTGCAAAGAAGAAGTTTGTTATTATATTTGGGGAGAATTGTATAAACTATAAAAGAGATAGCTATTATGACAAGATGAAGAGATATTAGGACCAAAGATGTAATAAACAGGAATTAAAGCGTGTGGGACCCGCAATTATACTATAAAAAGACCACACACGCTTCACAGATCCCGAGATGAATATAATATTACTTTCTCTCTCTAGTTAATCTTAATTCTTACTTTCTCTCTCTAAAAAGACTCCTAAAAAAGTACTTTAGACTATTTTGACACCAAGAGATTCTCGTATCACAGAATCACCCTAGAGCTTTCTTAAAACTCTTCAGTGGCGCCGTCTGTGGGAAGCGAAGATTGCTCTGACGACAATCGCTTCCTGGAAATTATTCATAATCCGAGGGAAATTATGGAAGAGCAAGGGGACTATTTTGTTAACAATTGCGAGGAAAATCTGGTGGGTGACGACTATCGGAATGACATAGAATACGAGGCTCATGGGGGCCAGCGCGTTGGAGACACTTTTGATGACTTGGACTTGTTGGCTCAAAGGAATGAATTGTTGCTGGAGATCGAGAGATTGAAGGCGGAAAAGGAAACTGTTCAGGAAACTTTTCGCTCTGAGGTGAGAAGGGAGCCAGACAGTGGAAAAGAGGAGCGCGAAGCCGATTTTCGTCCTAAAACCAGGGATGATAGAGATAGGGGATATGAACGACGATCTTCGAGGAGGAAATAAAATTGACGCCTGGAGTCACTTGACTTGAGCGATTATTCCCGTTACAGCTCGTCGGAATCATCTCCTAGGAAAAATCACAGAAAGAAAAGACATAGACGAGGACACGCAGATCACCGGAGGGGAAGAAGCTCGGAGAGGAAATCCCCGAGGGAGAAGAGTTATCATACTTGAGTTAATGAGCGGGGTTATGGCCAACCGAATTTTCCTGCTGGGAACCAAAACGTTGGCCCACGAAATTTGGAGTGGCAGCATCAATATACTCTACCATCCGAGGAGGGATTGTATTTTCCGAGAAATGAAAACTTGAGATCTAATGCTTATCGGACGGGTCATAGTTGGAGAGCTTCTCCTTTGTCCCCAGAAATTTTGGTGGGAAATCTAACAAAGCATTTCGATATCTCAAAGTTAGAAAAGTTCGATGGGACACAAGACCCTGATAACCACATCGAGCAATTCAAAAACTTCATGATTAATTTCGATGACGATGATAAATTGTTGTGTAGAGCGTTTTCTCAGACCTTCAAGGGGGTAGCTTCCAAGTGGTATAATCGGCTTCCACAGGGCTCGATAAAGAATTTCGACGTGTTCTGGAATATCTTCAGGCAGCACTTTGTGGGGAGCAAAACGTTCAGAGCTAGCGGAGATACGATAATCTATTATAGACAAAAAGTTGGGGAAAGCTTGAAGAATTATACCAATCGATTCGTTAAAACGAAAACAGACATGAATTATTGTAAAGACTCAGTGGCACTTGCATCTTTCAGGATGGGCCTACTCCTCGGACTATTAAAGAACAAAGTGGCTGGATTAGGCTGAGAAGAGAATTTTGGTAGAGGAGACTCAGGCATCTGAGAAAGGATCCGGTAATCAATTGGATCAGAACCAGTTTCAGAGATCTGAGTCTAGTAACCAGGGCCTCGTGCCAATGTTGAAGCCAAAAGTACGGGTCAGTATCTGCCGAGGCAGAAAACAAACCCACAATATTATGGCAACCAGAAAAATTATAACCAAAGGGCTAGACTAATTTCGAACAAGTGGGTTCGACCGGACTACTTCGCGGAGTTAACAGAAAATATCACCACGATATTTGATAAGGCAAGATCAACAGTTCCGTTCAGGAAACCTTTTCCTATTCAAACTCGGAGGGAAAGTAGAAGTGTTAGCAAGTATTGTAAGTATCACGAGGATATCGGGCACGATACGAAGGACTGCATTGCTTTGAAAAAAGAAGTTCAAGCTTTGATTGATAATGGAATGTTGCTAGAGTTTGTGAAAAAACATTCTCAGAAAAATGCGGCGGTAAAGGCTGTTCCAAAAATTTGGTGATTTCTGAGGAAGTTGACGTTTTTTATATTGAGCAAGAGTATCCGGATCCCAAGGAGGGAAGGAACAACGTAAATATGGTGGAAGAAATTATTCTGATGGGGAAAGTAAACGACCTCTGTGCTTTCTTTGAGTCAATGGCAATCTTTGGAGGGGATACCATCGCTGGGAATTCTAATCGCTCGCGGAAAAGGCATATGGTCAATCTGACTACCCAGATTGAAGCACGAGTGTCGGCACAAATACACCGATTACCCTCTCCCATTATATGTTTTGATGATAACGACATGCGAAATATCGCGGGCCCGCACGAAGATGCGGTGGTGATTGCCGCGGGTATTGCTGGTGATCAAGTTCCGAAGATACTTGTTAATACAGGAAGTTCAACGAACATCTTGTTTATGAGCACTTACATGAGAAATTCTGACCTACCGGTTATACGACGATCAGAAAGAACCATAGTAGTATTTACCGGCGCCACAACAGTGGTTGTTGGAGAATTTCAGTGTGTGGTCGAGTTAGGTCGTGGGCCGTTCAAGAAGGATGTGGAAGTATTGTTCATTGTTGTCGACGCACCAACTTTGTATAATGCAATTTTGGGTCGCTCTTGGCTGTCCCGAAGGCATGGTATGATTTCGATGGTGCATCAGTATCTGAAATATATGGTAGGCAACAACATCGGGACAATCCGGAGCAGCCAGAAGATGGCCCGCGAATATTACCAGATCGTTTTATCTTCAAAGGGAGTTCGGGGAGAAGTATCGGAAAAGGCATAGCAATTAAAGGGGCCTTCCTTGGAAATCATTCCATGTGATGAGCCGAGGGAGACCCCCGGATTTCTGGTCCCAGAAGAGGATTCCGAGGAACATAAATTTGGAGAGAGCAAATTTTTGAAGATCGGACTAAAACTTTCTTTTGAGTTCAGAGAAAGATTAATTGTGTTGTTTTCTAACAAACTCGATATGTTTGCTTGGTGTGCACAGGATGTTACTGGAGTACCATCAGAGATAATATGTCATAAACTTGCGGTACGACTTGATGTTCGACCCATTGTCCAAAAAAGGAGACTAGTTTCTCAGGAGAAGGCTGCAGCTATTCTGTTGGAAGTAGAAAGGCTATTAAGCATATGCCACATTCGCGAGTCACATTATCCCGTATGGGCCTCGAATCCAGTCTTAGTCAGGAAAAAGTATGGCAAGTGGAGAATGTGCGTGGACTTCACGGACTTAAACAGAGCTTGTCTTAAAGATCCATTTCCGGTGCCCCGCATTGATCAGTTAGTGGATTCGACTTCGGGCAACGATTGTTGTCTTTCATGGACGCCTATTCAGGGTATAATCAAATCCGGTTGGATGCCCAAGACGAAGAGAGCACGTCCTTTATTACCGGGAGAGGATTATATTATTACAAAGTTATGCCATTTGGCCTAAAAATGCAGGGGCAACTTATCAGCGCTTGGTCAACAAAACCTTTGAGGGACAAATTGGTCGGAATGTCGAAGCGTATATCGATGATATGCTTGTCAAGAGTTTGCAGGACGAAGATCATTTTGCTGACTTGGAGGAGACTTTTAATAATTTGAGTAGGGTCAATTTGAAACTGAACCCGGAAAAGTGTATTTTTGGGGTACGATTGGGCAAGTTGCTTGGATATATGATAAGTGAGAAAGGCATCGAGGCTGACCCAGACCAGATAAAAGCTATAATCACCATGACTTCACCTCGAAATATCAAGGAAGTCCAGATCTTGACAGGGAGATTGGCAGCACTGAATAGATTCATTTCTCGGTCCTCGGACAAATGTGCACCTTTCTTTAAGGTATTACGAAACGCGAAACAATTTAATTGGGCTGATGAGTGTTCAGCAGCTTTTCGCCAAATTCAAGAATATTTGACATCCCTTGATATACTGTCTAAACCATTGGTGGGGGAAATATTAATTATCTATGTAGCAGTTTCAGATTGTGCGGTTAGTGCTGTTTTGATCCGAGAAGATGACGCTCTTTTGAAACCTATCTACTATGTCAGTAAGATTTTGTTAGATGCAGAGAAACGATATCTCAAGTTGGAAAAGGTAGCTTTGGCTTTGGTAACAGCTGCCCGAAAGATGAGACCTTACTTCCAGGCACATCCTATAGTTGTTCGAACGACATTCCCCCTAAAAGGTTTGTTACAAAGGCCCGATATCTCTGGGAGGATGACTAAATGGTCAGTCGAATTGGGAGATTTTGACATAGCATTTGAGCCTCGAACGGCGATAAAAGCCCAAGTTTTGGCTGACTTTTTGGTTGAATTCCACTCAGACAGAGAGGACATGGAGATCATTGACCATTTTGATGACACAGAATGGTTGGTACGAACGGATGGAGGGTCGAATAACTCTGGAAGTGGTGCGGGAGTCCAATTAATTTCTCCAGAAGGGATAGCTATGTTTCAAGCTATTCGATTTGGTTTCAAGGAAACTAACAATGAAGCGGAGTATGAGGCAGCATTGGCGGGTTTGCGTTTAGCTCAGATATGTGGGGCCAAAAAGATTAAACTGATCAGTGACTCACAGTTGGTGATAAACCAAGATTTGGGGGAATCTGAGGCTAGAAAAGATAATTTGATACAATATCTGAAGGCATTAAAAGATTTGGTTTATGAGCTCGATGGGGTCAAATATGAACATGTTCGAAAAGAGGCAAATGTCGTCCCAGATTCTTTGACCACAACCTCGCGGACGGAGGGATACCCATGGGTCTTGATTCAGGAGCATCCTTCGGTCATGATCGATGTGGAGCATTCAATGAACATTAAAAAGGTAAGAAATGTGATCACAAGTGATTAGACGTCAGAAATTATTGACTTCTTGGAAAATGATACTTTACCTGCTGGAAAGTACGAGGCTAGGAAGATCAAGTTCAAGTCTCACGGGTATATCATGTTGGGAGGCGTTTTGTATAAGAAATCTTTGAGCCGACCATTACTAAGGTGTCTGAACAAGGATGAGTCGCAATTTGTCTTGTCCGAATTGCACGATGGGGAAGGTTCAGCCCATTGTGGGTATAAGGCGTTAATTCGACGGGTGTTTCTGGCTGGTTATTATTGGCCGACTATTTCTTCGGATGCGAAAGACTTGGTAAAACGATGTGACACGTGTCAGCGCTATGCAAACGTAATCCACAAGCCTGGGGTGTTATTGGAGAGTATTTCAGAGGCGGTCCCATTTGACAGGTGGGGCATTGATTTAGTTGGGGCCCTACCAATGGCGTCTGGAGGCAGACAAACTATAATCGTAGCGGTGGATTATTTCTCTAAGTGGGTGGAAGCGGAACTCCTAGGAGGGACGAAAGCTAAAGATGTTATCAAATTCGTCGATTCAAATATTTGCTGTCGCTTTGGGGTACCACTGCAGATCACAACGGATAATGGACCTCAGTTCGACAACAAGGAGTTTAAAAGCTTTTGCCTTTCCAAGGGCATACGACAATGTTTTTCTGCCCCATTTCACCCCCAAGCTAACGGACAGGTGGAAGTGACCAATCGAACAATTCTGGATGGGTTGAAAAAGAATTTGGAATGAAAGGCAAGAAGATGGTCTGATTATTTACAAGAAGTATTATGGGCTTATAGGACAATGCCTCGAACTGCCACTGCTGCATCTCCGTTTGCATTAGTATATGGTATGGATGCCATTGTCCCTTCGGAGGTTGTCTTCCCATCATATCGTGTGGAAACTTATACAACAGACTTGAACGATCAAAGCAGAGCCCTGGAATTAGATTTGGTTAAAGAGAAAAGACAACGCGCCCAGTTGAAGTCTTTGCATTATCAAACTCTAATGAGGAGTCGATATGCTTCTAAAGTAAAGCACAGAGATTTTAAGGTGGGGGAGAAAGTATTACGCAAAGTCTTTCTACACACTAAAGAGAAGAGTCTTGGAAAATTGGGACCAAATTAGGAGGGCCCTTATGAAGTAACAGAGAAAGTAAAACAGGGCACGTATCGATTAAAAGACAAGGAAGAGCGATATCTGCGGCTTCCATGGAACATTGAACACTTAAAATTGTATCTTGAATGAGGAACTAGTTAGAACGCAATATTTGTCCTTTTCTGTATCTCCCGGTTACAAAACATAGCGAGGGCATACTCTTTCCTACCCTGATAGGCACAGGAAGGTTTTGATGAGGTGTCACTATGAGCTGCTTAATACAACGTATTTTTTGCCTTAAACTATTATTTAGGTCACAATATTTTGTGCCTCGAATTGTTTAATAGTTTGAATTATTATCCGGGTCACAATAATTTGTGCCTCGAATTGTTTAATTCCTTACACTACTATTTGGGTCACAATATTTTGTGCCTCGAATTGTTAAATACTTCGAATTATTATTTGGATCACAATAATTTGTGCCTCAAATTGTTTAATTCCTTACACTATTATTTGGGTCACAATATTTTGTGCCTCGAATTATTATTTGGGTCATAATATTTTGTGCCCCGAATTTCTTGATGCTTCGAACTATTATTTGGGTCACCATATTTTGTGCCTCGAATTATTTGATGCCTCGAATTATTATTTGGGTCATAATATTTTGTGCCCCGAATTTCTTGATGCTTCGAACTATTATTTGGGTCACCATATTTTGTGCCTCAAATTTCTTGATGCTTCGAATTATTATTTATGCCACAATATGTCGTGCCCCAAATTTCTTGGTGCCTTAACCTATTTCCCCTAAGCTAATCTCAGCATAGTTAATAATGCATACTACGACGCAAGTCTGTATAGATTAATTATTCAATGAATATTACGATGCGAGTTGGCAAACACTTAGGATAGTACGACAATTAATAAATTACACGATTAACATCAAAATGTTGTGGCCTACACAAAAATCCGAGGAGTACATCTCCTCGCATAAAGTAAGAGGGGCTACAAAGATCGCCTTAGAAGGTCTTAGACACAAAAACTACAAACTGTGCTACCATTTTTTCCTAACTACTCAGATTTATCCGGGGAATGACTTTCTTCAGAGTCCGATGACTCTTTCGGTATATTCAATCAGTTCATCATCCCTCACAGATAGAGGAGACTCACCTTCCGAAGGAAACCTTATGTTAATGTACGAAGGAATGCACCACCGGGTTCTCAACATGGGCTCTTCCGATGGTGAGAAATACTTATATTGTATGTTGTTCAAAGCCACCAAGTGTTTGTTCTCGATCCCTCAGATATTGTTGCCTACAATGGCATCAAGTTCTAAGGGAAGCGTAATATCTCCCTTAGACTTAGGTGCAATCCGACGAGCTAGCTCCTCGGATATTACTGGATGCATGGTAGTCGCTTGACTAGACGATTCTGCAGGCAAGTTGGTGGTCTTATTTTGCTCTTCAGGGGATGCCGGTTGAATTTCTGGCTCAGGGATATCCGAGGCGATCCTTTTTCCTTTAGCAGCCAAAGCTTTGTTTCGCATGTCTCGAAGCTCTTCTTCGGTTAAGGTATTCCTTTCTGGAGAAAATCGAGGGCTCCTGGTCGCTGTGATTGAAGGAGTGGCTGGAAGACTTGATCCTGAGTTGTCATTTTTTGGAAGGGGGTTTTCAGTGATCAAAGCCAACCGAGAGTTCGAAGTCTCCGAGGGCGTTGTTTTAGCGCGTTTGCGCATCCTCGGATTTTCTCTTATGATGCTTTTTCCTTTTCCCGGACGAGTGCTTATGTTGTTTATCTTTACCCATGAGGTCGACTTTGCTTTGATTAGAAATTAGGCTCTGTCGTGAAACTTCGAGGGGTATGATAGCAGTGGAATCTTCTTGTGGAGGCCACGAGCCGTAAAATGTAGTGACAGCAGGTTGGGGTTGGGGCTCAATATATTCACCAGCAACAACCTTCTCTTCGAATTTTTTGCTAATAAGCAGCCACTCTGGAATCCGACGAGGTTTATAAGCCAGCTTTCTCTCTCGAGAAATTTTCGGATGTAAAGTTTGCAATGCTAAGGAAGGAGATCAGTATTTATAGAGGATAATGGGCTTTTCGGGTCAGTCAGGCATGGGGACATTTTCTCTTGTTTGCCTAGGGGCATTATGGGTACCATAGGTGCAAAATTTTTGTCAGAAAAAACGCGGAAGAAGCTGCAGAGGTATAATCCAGTAAGGAATATGAAACGATCTCTAAAAAGATGCGCTGACAAGAAAGTACGACTGTTGACGTCATATCTTTTTGATTCAATCTTTGCAATGTATTAGCCTAGTATTGGTGGCTATGATATGATGATACAGCAAATTACGACGGGCGATATTACCAAGGCCTGAGTCAATCTTTGCTAAGACATTGCAAGGATTGGGGGGCTACTGGTTAATATGATGTAAAAAGTAGTCTATATTCGAACGATATATTTGTTTGGGAGACGTTTTTTTGAAGGGACATGTAGCACTTAAAGCATTGTTCAAAAGCATGTTCGAGGGAGCGGATTTTCAAGGAGAAATTTAGCAGTTAAAGAAGAGTTATCCGAGGAGAAGATGTTCGAGGGAGTGGATCTTCGAGGAGGATTGAAATGAGCAACGGAGATTTCTTTGCAGTCCCAGCGAAAATATTTTCACTATGACTGGAGGGCTAGTCATGAGGGAGAATAAAAGACATGGTAAAATTGCAAAGAAGAAGTTTGTTAGGAGAGAATTGTAAAGAAGAAATTATATTAGGGGAGAATTGTATAAACTATAAAAGAGATAGCTATTATGAGAAGGTGAAAAGATATAGGGACCAAAGATGTAATAAACATGAATTAAAGTGTGTGGGACCCGCAATTGTACTATAAAAGGACAACACAGATCCCCGAGATGAATATAATATTACTTTCTCTCTCCACTTAATCTAGATTCTTACTTTCTCTCTCTAAAAAGACTCCTAAACAAAGTACTTTAGACTATTTTGACACTAAGAGATTCTCGTATCACAGAATTACCCAGAGCTTTCTTAAAACTCTTCACCAACAAAAATGAATCTCGTTTTAGCATAGTCCTAATATGTTTACATTCGAGACAATTAATTAGCTTAATTTAAATTTTTATTTTATTTTTTTACTTGAATACTATATTTGTTTTTACTTACTCGGTGTTTTAAAGTATTTTTAATTATTACAAATATAAAAATCTACCTTTCTCGGTTTAGTGCATGTTTATACAATGTAATTTTGGAAAGATCATGGATCGATCACATTCTTTCTATAGTCTTCACAATACACTACTGTCTTCGGTACCCAAGTAATAAAAAATATGAGTAATCGTAGAAAATTAGAAACAAATTATGGGAATTCTACGCAATTTTCATAACTCTTAAAAGATATGAGGATGCCCTGATAATCCTTGATTATATGGATGACCTCAAGGATCTCCATCATCTTATGAAACCCGGTGAGAAAATAGAATATACAAGGATGGAAGGAACAAAAAATCCAACGAATCAACCGAGACATACTCACCAATCTCAGGTATAAATTACTCATAATTTATTAAAAATAACTTAAACATGTTTTCTTAGGCTGTCCATGATATAAAAAGAGACATAGTAGACTCTATGTGCTACTAAATTATCCATAAAAAATAACTTTTAAAAAATAAAACAAAAAATCGGGGATAATAAAAGGTGGACTTCCACACGCTTGATGCAACATTGTAAAGGCATTGAATAACGAGTTAAAAAAATCAAGAAATCACAATAAAAAAGTATATAAATAGAAAGTTATAGAAAATAAAAGGAGAAGTAAGTGTTAAAAACTTAAATCAACTCAAACTCATCAGCCTCATTGCCAACTCTAAGGAAGTAAGGTGTTTTGGTTGCTTCCTCCTACTCGCTAAAGTTCCAAACTAGCTGAATAATTTGAAAATATGCTCCAAAATTTTTTCTAAATGCAAGAATAAAAGGTCTTTTAGTTAGTAAACTTTACCATACATCTTTCATTTAGGGTGTCCACAGGAAGTCCATCAAGTGTTATATCAAGTGTACCATGAGTTGATGTCATATTTAAGATATAATTTGTAATTAGGTATGTCAAAAAGAGTTCCATCATGGGGCACCTTTTTGGTAGGGATATTATATATTTCACTATTCATGGCCCGCTCTGCCCTTGTATATTATAGGTTTTCTCCTATGGCAGAAAATATGACACCACCACTCTTACTATGGACTAGCATATCTGCATTCATAGAGATATGGTAGAAAACCTCTTCAATAGATCATACTACCACATTAATCTTAGCATGATGAGTTTATTTTAGTCACAAGAAGAGCTACGGTTCGTTATACACTATTAGGCATTTCTTCTTGTATCTTGGCATTACAGATGTACTAGACAAACCCTCCACGATAGAGGTCTTGAAAACTAAAGGTTCAGCATAAGGGCCAACTAATTCTACAGCCTTGGGATTTGGCTTGATATTCTTATTATTGGATTCAATAGCTTTTCGGCATATAGACCTAGTCCGCACGGATGTGTCCTCTGATGTACCTTCGACCATTCCCTTCCTATTGCTCTTCTCAAGTCTATTTTCTAAAAATCTCATCATGACACCTTCAAATGCTCATTTTTTAACAGCATGGGCTTGACAATAACTTTTCTTCTTGGAGATCGTATGACTGCAACCTATCTCCCGAAGTATCATAAAATTTCTTATTTATGAAGATATCAACAGCTTTTGAAGTATTTTTAAGAGTATTTTTTCCTCATCACCTTTGGCTCATGCCTGATATTCGTAAACTAAAAATAATCTAATGGAAAAAAAATATACCACATGCCACTGACAACAAAGTTTTTATGCACGATATAAGATCTAAACGAGTAACACCAATGGGGAGCCTCATTCAGTAGCTCGACATAATGAGATTCAACATCTATTACTTTTTCGAGAGTACTACCCTTGCAATAGTTGACATAAATAAGAAGTATAGTTAGATATATAAATCATCTAATGGCAATAAATAAAGCAGTATACGAATTCTCATTTAACTCAGTCTCCTGGTTGTCAAAGATATATACGAATTCATTCTTCTATATCTTATGAAAATATGGAAGGTCTGGAAGAACCTTGGCTAAGAATCTCCTCACACTATCTTACATGTACACTCACTGACATAGGATGATGGTCGTCACTAAAATTCTTCAAGAATTCGACACCGTCTAACTGGTAAAAATATGGTCATTCTTAAGGAAATGTCCCAAGACTCGACTTAAAAGAAACCAAAGCCTCATCTCAAAGATATATATAAAGAATATCATTTCATCAATGTACACATTTAAAGTAATTTCACCATCTACTAAGAACTAAACTTCTACGTTCATTGAAATTCTGTATTCTTTCAACTTACGGTTTAATCAGCCTAAACTCTCTATTCAAACCCTTAATCTCTTCAAATATTCATTTCAAAAAATTAAGAGTTTTGAAATCCGACTCCACAACATTGTTAAGGTACGTATTTTTTAGCTATTGATGTTTTTTTCATTTCCGATATATATATTTTTAGTGATATTTATGGTTGAAATTTGTGTATATAAAATCAATTTTTATGTATTTGTAGGGTTTTTTTTATTTCTAGTTAGTTTTATAGTTTAGGCTAGTTTCATATCTACAATTTGGCTGTATTTTTGTTAGATTTTGTCAAGTATTAAGGATATATGAATTGGGGGTAGCCATTGTTAACGATGTAAATTCTCCTATCCTAGGTGCAAAGAACATCCGGATTCACGCATGGATCATTTGTGTTTATATGTAGAGTTTGTTTCGATCTCCATACATATATTTTTGTATCAATATAATGAGCTTTCTGTAGAAGTAGATAAACGAAGAAAAAAAAAAGCTATGGTTTTATTATTTAGAAAGTATATATATTACAAAGAGCATAGGATCTTATTTATAGATAATGCATTGGAGCTCATGGGTTTGGGGCTAATATCTCTAAAACCCTCTCTCAAACTCTACAAAGGGCAAGAACGTGAACGAATCGTGGCTGAAGTTATGGAATGAGTTCGAATTCCAGAAAATAAAATTCGAAGTAGTTTTAAGAAGAACATAGATTTGTATAGGGAATGTACATTTTTATTATATTTATATCACAAATGTACATACAAATGTACATCCATTAAATAATTTTAAAGTTATAAAGTATTAAAATGTTTGTATGAAATGAAGTATATTTTTTTAGGGTTAGTGTTTCTTACTTGGTAGTGATAGTAGGTGGGGTAAAATGTTGGCAATTAGATTCAAATTTGGATTTTAATAAGATATGGATATTTCAAATAATGCAATTTTTTTTAAAAGTTGGATGTCTTGTACCAACAAAAATGGATCTCGTTTTAGCGTAGTCGTAATATGTTTACATTCAAACCGAAAGTCAACAAACATTATAAGGACAATTAATTAGTTTCATTTAATTTTTTTAAACTTGAACACCATATTTATCTTTACTTAATCGGTTTTTTAAAGTATTTTAATTACTACAAATATCAAAAATTTATATTTTTTAAAATTTAATTATCTAAACTAATTTTAAACATAATTGTTAGTTAAGAATATATAAAGTAAAATACGAGATCCAGAATTGTTAATTCAAAATTAGACAAAGAATTCTTTAAAAAAAATCAAGATTAAACTAATATTAACAAATTAGGCTAAAAGTTATACACCCGTAACATCGATGAATTACGTTAACATTAATAACGAATTATCGCGAGTTAGGTTAAAACTTTTTTTTATCTTTTTCTAATTATAGTTCTTAGTAATATTTTTGTATTATAAAGTAGAATAGAAAATTTTAATTTACTAATCTTTTGAACCTCTTATAGATTAATGTTTTCTAATTAATTGGATATTAATTTAATTTATTGATGATTTTTTTAATTAATTGGTCTACTATTAGTTTATAAAACAAAAATATCATTTTAGTTAATTGGTAATATACTTTTTTTAAAACTAGATAGAAAATTATCTTCTTTTTTTCTTTTAAGTAAAAGCCTATTTATTGAAATATATTAACGAGTTTGAACAAAGAAGAATTGGCGCAAATTTTTGCTGCAAAAAAAACTAAGCCTAGCTTGAACAAAGACAAAGGGTTTTTCCTTAAAGAATACTACAGCAACCCTTAACTTAAATAACACACCAAAGCCTATGATTGAGACAAAACTCTATGATAAATCTTCGACCATGATTAGGTAGCTAACATCATAAACCTTCAATTGCATCCTAAAAACAATCTTCTTTTGGGAAAAATGAATCAACAATGCAGCTCAGCCATCTTCTTGATAGGCAGAGAAAGAATCAATCAAAGCTCAGCATACTCCTTGCAGTACATGAACTACTCAAATGCGGGTCATCAATAGGAGTTTCATATCAGCCTACACATTCACCAAGCTAGTTTCAGAACTTCTGCAACATCCAAGGAACAATCTCAGCTGTCTCCAAGCAGGTTCAACCAAGATCGGAGCTTCCTCACTACCTGATCAATCACAGAGCTAGCTACAAAACTGAAGTTAACTACTAATGAAGTAAAAGGTTAGAGATAATCAGATATGACAGACAAAGAGACAGCCAGCCTTAAGCAGAATTATTGATATAAGGTAAGCCAAGTGATGACGCGACGTAAATTGAAGAAGAAACAACGATAGATGAAACCATAATTCAAGGGTAACATGATGAAACCCTAATCTAAGGGTAGCAAAGACTGAAATTTTCAGAGATAAAAATATAATATTCCAAAAAGTTAAAATAACTTAAGGCATATGAGGCTTTATATAAGAGCTTCTCAAAACCCTAGATTATAATACAAAGAAATAAAATAAAATAAAATCAAATAAAATCAAATAAAATAAAATAAAATAAAATCAAATCTTAATATAATTAGATTTGATTTAAATATATAAGATATTTGAATAAAATAAAATAAAATAAAAAAGGCTTTTGTGTGGACTTTCTGGGCTACATCATCCTCTCCTGGTTGACAAGAATTCGCCCTCGAATTCGCAGCACCATCACCATCAAAAACCCAAATTATTTATTTTATTTTATTCAATCGTTACATTGGGAATTATAATTGTTGACCTTATCGGAATAAGATAAATTCTTCTCGAGTGTTCTTTATTCGAAGTCACATTGAAGCCATCCGGTTAATGAAAAAAATAATTTCGAAAACCTTTTCATAGCCTGAAGACAACATCCCCATGTCCAGTTGATGAAAAAGATGGTTTTGAATTTTTTTTCATAGCATGAGACAGCATCTCGATAAGCAATTTTTACCTTGATTAGACGATTGGTAGCCAATTTAAACTCCTTCAGTAACCGGTCAATATGATCGTCATTGAAACGGTTGGTATGCCCCCTCATACTCAAACAATCTTCCCGATCTTCATGACCTTGTGTGTTGTTCTCTTATTTAAACCTTGAATCAGAATAGTCAGGCTTTAGAAACATGCTTCCCCATAGTAGAAACTTATGCTCTGATACCAAACTGATGACGCGGTGGAAATAGAAGAAGAAACAACGATAGATGAAACCCTAATTCAAGGGTAACATGATGAAACCCTAATCTGAGGGTAACAAAGACTGCAATTTTTAGAGATAAAAATATATTATTCCAAAAACTTAAAATAACTTAAGGCATATGAGGCTTTATATAAGAGCTTCTCAAAACCCTAAATTATAATACAGGGAAATAAAATAAAATAAAATAAAATCAAATCTTAATATAATTAGATTTGATTTAAATACATAAGATATTTGAATAAAATAAAATAAAATAAAAAAGGCTTTTGTTTGGACTTTCTGGGCTACATCACCAAGACTTTCTAGAATGAGAATTGACTTAAGGTTAACAGGAGATGAAGTAAAGTCATAATCTTTTCTCATTTTGCACTTTAACGTCCAACGAGCCAGCCAGTTTGTTGCTCTATTTTGGTCTCTAAAAACATGATTGAGAGACATTAAAGGAGTTAACATCATTCTACAGCAGTTAAGAGTAGGGTAAAGTGACCAATAAACAGTGTTTTGATAACCATTCATAACAAAATTCACAAGCAATAAAGAGTCTGACTCAATATCTAGATTAAGCAAGCTTTTAGAGTTGCAAATGATCAACCCATCCATGAGCGCACGAGCCTCAGCCATAAGAGGGTTAAGCTTACCATAAACATAACCAGAAGCGTGAATTAAGTTACCTTTATGGTCTCTAATAATAATGTCATCACTGGCCTCCCTATTAAAATGCACAGAAGCATCAGTATTGAGCTTAAAGCGACCAATAGAGGCATGAATCCAATTAAGAACAGAAGGTCTTTTGTTAGACGCATAGCACAGGTTTAAGAAACCAAAAGACTTAGTCACAGTCATATCTTTGGACCAATGAGAAGAATTAAAAATACCAGCAGTGTTCATGTTGTTTATAATCCTTTGGACTCCATTGATAATCATGTTTGAAGAAACTTTGAAGTTTCTCAACTTGGATCGGTTTCTGTATTTCCAGATCATGTTGTATATTAATGAAGGAATCACATTTCTCACATGATTTTTCTTGTTAGAAGACCAAGACCAAGTCCTAATCATGTTAGTAGGAGTCATGTATCTAAATATTTGAACGTTGAAATATCCTGCAAAATAGAGCCAAGTAGCCCAAGCTAACTCACAGGCTATAAAGATATGATTAGTTGTTTCATAGTTTAGAAAAAATTGACACTTGGAAACTACTATCATATGTCTTTTTCTAAGGACAGAATCAGTGGAAATGAAGTTGTTAATCAGTTTCCAGTGAATAAAAGCATACTTTTTAGGAGTTAAGTCATTTCAAATGTTAGAAAACAGATTGGATTCAACATGACGAATACGAAGATAATCCCAAATATCTCTAAGACTAAAGTTACCCATAGTGGATAACCTCCAAATGATCTTATCTTTGCTGTTATGGTTTATAGAACATTTACTGATTCGCTTAAGGTCTTATTGGCTAATGAGATTTTCAATCCCCTGAAAGATTCCATTGAAAGTTAGTCCAATAATGATTAACCTTTTCAGAACAGTACCAACCATTGTCAACCGAGTTATCAAGAGTTAAAAGAGGATCAGAATTAGACCATCTGTCCAACCAGAAGTCGATGCATCCTTCACCCAAAGACCAACAGATAAATTGCTCAACAGTGAGTTTAATCTTTATAAGTCTCTTCCAACCATCAAGCCTTTCATACTATTATAAATTTTAAGAGGATGCTTTTCTTACAGTATATGTTGTGAATAAGTTTGGCCCATAGCATATTATTGTCCCTGAATTGAAGCCAAAGCTTGCAAGAGGTAGAGTTTTGAACATCAATAAAGTTTTTTATGTTCAAACCTCCCTCCTGGAAAGTTTTACAAATTCGACTCCAACTACACCAATGAATTTTGTGATCAATGTTGGTAGAACCCCAGAGAAAACGGTTAAAAGCCTTCTCGATTTTATTGAGAACATTATTAGGAATGACATTACTCTGCATCCAGTATAGGACAATGTTCATTAAGACTGAATTGATCAAAGTGATTATGCCCGCAAATGACAAGTGCTTAGAATCCCAGTCATCTATTCTGTTATTGAGCTTTTTGAGAAGGTTAGCGTAAATAGCAGACTTGTTGTTTGTGCTAATATTAATACCCATGTATTCAGTGGGAAGCAGGCCAGTATTAAAACCAGTAATGCTAGAGATAGAATTAATTTTAATATCATCAACACTAGTGGCAGTAATGACTCTAGTTTTTCTTTTGTTGATTATTTGCCCTGAAGTATTTTGATATTCCTTCAAGAACTGATTCAGTGAAGCTAGTGTAGCTTCCTTACTGTTAGTAAACAAAAGGATATCGTCAGCAAATGTCAGGTTACTTATACATAAACTGCTACGACTCATATACCTCATATATTTGTTGTCATTGAAGAGCTTAGTAATGCCTCTAAGCAATACTTCCTCAGCAACAATGAAGAGGCTAGGTGAAAGAGGATCACCTTGCCTCAAACCTTTAGCAGTTTTAAAGAAACCGAAAGAAGCACCATTAATTATAATAGAGACATAAACATTGGATATCATGCTATGTATTTGAGTTTTAAATCTTTTAGAAAAACCAAAACATTTCAAGACCTTAATGATAAAAGGGTGGCTAAGCTTGTCGAAAGCCTTGCACATATTTAATTGAATTATTATGTTTTGATCCTTTATTTTCCTGTTCAAATCACAGAGCAGTTCTTTGACAGTTAAAATGTTAGAATGGATATTGTTACCAGGCACAAAACCACCTTGAGTGATAAAGATGATCTTATGGAGAAGTTTAACAAGTCTGTCATTTAATATCTTAGCCATAATACGATTAAGCAGAGAACATAAGCTTATCAGCCTATAGTCATTCCAACTAGTTGGATTTGTTGACTTGGGAATAAGGCATATACCCGTAGCCATAATGCCTTTAGGAATGTTATATCCCTAATGAAGTGATGTAATGCAAGGGTGAGATCATTTTTAATGATGTTCCAACACTTTTTATAAAAGAATAAGTTAAAGCCATCCATACCTGCCATACTAGAGGCTTTTAAGTTGCTGATGACTTTGAAAATTTCATCTTCATCAGGAAGTTTAAGTAAGCTCTTATTGTCATCTTGAGTGATAATGCTAGGAATAGTGTTGAACATAGACTGATTCATCCTCTCCATTTCCTCATGCTTACCTTTATAAGGGTTACTGGCCAGGGCATTAGTGAAATAGGTTACAGTAGATTCACATATCAAATCCTTGTCTAAGATCTAAGTATTGTTATCTTTGATACCATTTATAGCATTCTTCTTCCTTTTTTTGGAGACGTAATTGTGAAAAATATTAGATTTGTTATCACCGTCCTTTATCCAACTTACATTACACTTCTGAAGCCAAAAATCTTCCACCATCTTGTAAGCATTAACTAGCACAGTATTAGCCCTATTAAGCTCTTCTTTTGAATGGATTGAATTTCTGTTGTTGATGCATGATCTCGACCCTTAGCACCTCATCCTCCATGGCTTTAACCTTACTGAAAATATTACCAAAGTGATACTTGTTCCAAGAAATGAGACCAGTCTTTAACCTTTTTTAATTTAAGCCAAAATTTATTCAAAGGGTCCCCATCAAGATCTTGATCCCAATTATTGGAAACAAAAGGAAGGAAATCATCGTCAAGGGACCACATATTCTGGAACCTGAAGTTCTTTCGAGGGCTATAGGACAACATAGAAATATTGATAACAATAGCCATATGATCAGACCTCGTTCTGGCTTTATGAACGATATTAGTGTTATTGAAAAAATTATTCCAAGGATTGTTTATAAAAACCCAGTCAAGACGCCTCCATTTCAACTTGTTGGACCAAGTAAATCTAGACCCAGCATCCAGCAGTCTGCAGTCACTCATCATCTTGTTAAAATCATCAGCACTATTCTTGCAAAAATTGGAGCAACCTATCTGATCATCTACAGAGCTAATTGCATTAAAATCACCACATAAAATCCAAACATTGTTAGTACAAGATGTATTTCGTAATGTTTCCCATAGATCTAGTCTATTCAAACGCTGACATTTAACATAAACAAAAGTAAACATAACATTTTTACTGAGAATATTGTGGTTAGCTTCAATATGAAGACATTGAACATGGTCTATCAGGATGTTGAATGAAACATTATCGTGCCAAAAGATCCAAATTTTATTGGAAATATTTGAAGCACAATGAGCAAAACCAATTCTAGAAGCAATGGTGTTAAGATTATCATTGCTAATCAAGGGTTCTTGAATAACAACAATAACACCTTTGTTTTTATTAGAAAGATGCTTAAGTCTTCTTAAAGAAGATTTATCTTTGATACCTCTGATATTCCAATTTCGAATTCTAATCATAATTAAGAGATCGTTTAGAGTTACTTGTTATTGAGAATTGATGAATTTTTCTCGCAATCCTTTTCTTTTTAGCTTGCTTCAGTTTCTAGTTAATAATAGTGATGAATCCATCTTCATCTTCAAATAGCTCTTTTCTTTGTATCTGACTCCTTGTTAGTCTTTTATCAGGCTGGTTGTCTTTGGTTTTGACAAAAAGATTGACATGGCTTCTTGTGGAAGTCTGAGGGCTTTCATAGCCAACTTTAGGAGATGAATATTATGATGCTAAGTTTTCATAGTCCAAGTTGTTAGCTGTGTTTTCAAGAGTTTGTAAGGCTCCTTTGATTTCTTCTTGTTTGTTATGGATATTGGTATCAATATCACATTTACGGTCCATCCTGTTAGCATCATCTTCAATCTGATTCCTAGCAGTTTCTTGTCCTTCACCAAGATCAAGATTAGTCCTTTCATCAATTCTGTTCTTAGGAGAAGTTTGTAGACTCCCAATATTAGAATTCTTTGGATAAGAATTATCTTTTTTTTTGTCTATAACAGTATTCGAAATATTGTACCCAAATTCAAGAGTTTCTATAGCGTCAGAAATTTCAGCACAAGTAGGCATTTTAACATTAGCTTCTTGAAGTTGTTTATCATCGACTTTAGCATTCTCCTTAACCATAATGTTTTCATTTTCTTCATTCAATTCCTGCTTTTTATCTTTGTTTTTCTTGCATTGGTCATTGTTGTGACCAATGTGATAACAAGATTCACAATACTTAGGAAGATTTAAGTAATTAATTCTTACCCAACATCCCTGATTTAAGTAATTAATTATTACCCATCATGAAGAAGATTTCTGGTGATGTCCATTTCAACCCAAGCCAGGCAGTGGTTGTCGAACGCTCTATTCTTTAAAGGGGCTTTTATGTGCATAGGTATGCCCAAAGCTGAAGCAATGTCAGAGATAACCTTTTCATTATAGAGATGCTCTGGCAGATTTTCAATCTTGATCCATATTG
Organism: Limnanthes douglasii subsp. nivea; assembly: GCA_036936605.1. Classification (NCBI taxonomy): domain Eukaryota; kingdom Viridiplantae; phylum Streptophyta; class Magnoliopsida; order Brassicales; family Limnanthaceae; genus Limnanthes; species Limnanthes douglasii. Next base: position 2,948,815 of record JAUPFV010000001.1, read on the forward strand.
GTGTCATCGGACATTCGAATTTGAGGTTGAAATTTTCAATCCACTTCAAGAGTCTCATTACAGTTGAACTTATAGTCCAAACATTCTTTTTCCATAGTTTGCAAAGGTCAGTGTTTGAATCGAACTCAATGAAGATATGACGTGAGTCTTTGACTGTATATCTATAATCGTTTACGAATTTGAACTTGTTGAAGAAATCAAGAAGTTAATTACGCTTAGGTAAACCAGATGAAAATTTACCAACCAGCGTATATTTCGATTTAGCTTTAAAATGATCCAAGAAGTTATCTCCATATTGCAGGGAGATATGGTCATTCTTGAGGCTTATGCTTTCCGAATTGGAAGCATCACCATAACGCGGGCTGGGATTCAAGGTATCAGCAAAGAATTTGCTTTCCCAAACTCTGTTTTTTCTGTTTGCATCATGCGGTTCCGATTGAAGAAAAACTAAACACTTTTTGAATGGATGAAAACTGATCCATCATTAAAAGAGAAGAGATAGCTAGAATCAAAAGTTGATAGAGCAGAGGTCCGGAGAAAATAAACTGACTCTTTGTTTCTTTGGAGCATCTCAACGGTTTCTTTGATCGATTGTATATTATTGGCGTTATCTTCTCACATGTTAACTTCATAAAATTAAATTGCCCGATAATTATGTTAATATTAACAAAATATCAAATAAAAAGTAACAACACTTTTAAATTACTATTTTTCAATATGATATTATTTTAATCATGATTTTTTACCAGAAACGTTATTTGGTGCCATTCCCCTGTAGTTTGGAGGCTAATAAAAAAAAACTTCTACGTAATAACAATTTAGCAAATATTTGATTGTCAGATATTGGAGTTATTTTCTTGGCTAGACCCTATAATAATCCTGATGCAACTTAACTTAGAGATGATATAAGTTCGAATATTTATACATACGAAAAAACAGCCATACTCAAACCAAACCCGAGTACTAAAATTTAAACATAAAATCAAATGTTTTTATTGGCATCCCTATGGCGCTAAAGAGAGGTTGCAACGCTTCAACTCGTGACGAGGCAATCAACAAGGCAAGCATCCATGCGACGCCTCATACCTGTGGCGAGACACCTCACGATGCTATTCATCCCCTTCTGTTGATTATCTCTGCAACCTGTACCTACACGAGACATAAAATTCTCTACCACACCTAATGATCTATACTACTATAATGATCGATCACCCGATATTATCCAGAATAAAACAGTAAATAACGTTAAAAGTTCTCGAGAGACACCAGAGTTTCTTTGCACCTATGGATCTCCCGGATTAACCTGTCGATCTCTGGAGTCCAGTAAACGTACGGTTTGTTCGGATAAGTCCATTGTAATCCTTCGTCGCTCAATTTTTTTGAACAAGTCCACTTTACTCCTTGGGCGTTCACATAGTAATAAGATCTATAAGTAGATTGAAGAACTTGGGATGTTTTGCATTCTCTTCCATCGTCCTTCACCGCATCCATTCTCTTCCATTTACCTTCTACAAGTATCCAAACATTTTCCAAAGGTTTAATCCCCAAAATCTCCCACCAAAGCCCCATAGCCAGATTCCCACCAAGCTCAATCCAGACCGTGTCTTGACAACAACAATCACTAGAATCAAGCTTCGCAGCCGCGGAAAGCTCCTCGGTCTCGACATCAAACGAAAGTATACTAAATCGAGAAGGGTCTTTAAACTTGCAAATCCAATGAATCGGTCCATCAGCAAACACAGACCTATTACTGAAACTTTTAAAGCAACAAATCTCACAAGGCCTACTCCCTATAATTCTCCATAACTTCGTTACCGAAGTGTAGAGATGAATGTTCTTCTTATCTATATAAACAATCTTGTACTCATCCATGCTGCTATTAAACCCTAACCCTAACCCAAATTTGATACATGCGTTCTTAGGAGCTGGCAAAACTAACCTTCATAACCTCATTAGTAGTAGGTTTATAGATCTTTTTGCATACATTTCCAGAATGCCCAAGGTGAAAACAATGTTTACAGTAGTCAGGATAGTTACCATACACCAATTCTTGCCAAAATCCATCTTGCCCAAAAGAAATCTAAATTTCCTTTGGCAAAGGCTTCGAAACATCAGTTTCGACCTAGATCCTACAGAAGTTAAACCTGGCTCGATTTTTAGGAGGAACCCATACATTTAATGGAGATCTCAGACTTTTGGCTACCTCAAGAATTGTTCTTCATTAAACATGAACTCATGAAGGTTAGGGAGATTAATGTATACTGGAGTAACCGGGTTTTCAAAATTAGGATTAAAATTAGGATCCCACTTCAATATGCGTATTCTTTTATTACCTATGACCCAGAAATTTCTTCTCCAAATATTTTTTAGATCTTCCACTAAAGAAAATTCAATAAATATGTGTCTGAAATCAAAGCTGGTAATATTAAATTCACCATTAAACTTGAATCCTTCAAAGAATGCCTTTAGGGAGTTAAAATTGGGTTTGCCTGTAGCAAACTTGCCTACAAGAGTATGTTTAGATACTGCTTTCAACTTTTCTCTGTTTCCTTCTTGAAAGAATATTTCAGGATAATCTTTGTTGTAGTTTCTTTCCAATTTCTCGTGACAAATCTTTGACACTTTCTGTTTGAACAGAGCTGCATAATTCTTGTTAATAGATTCAAAGTTCTTACTTATTGCAGGTTCAAAGGCAAGATTATCTCTAAACTTGGGAGGGTCAGATCTGGTCTTTAACAAAGAAGGATAGTTAAGATTGTGATGAGTTGATCTACAAACAGGAGAAGAGCATTCTCCATCTTCCATTTCAAGCTAGAGTCAGAGATTGAGAAGAAGATTAGGTTTTAGCTTATATATTTAATGGGTTTAATTTGTCATTTTATTTAAGAATCGAGAGCAATAAAAAAATGAACCAATAAAATTAATACGGAATCAAGTCAAATTGATAAATTTGACCGTTTGTTTGTTTGTTTATTTATTTATTAATAATAACTGTAAAAAAATATTTATTTATATAATTATCGAAAGAGACTTACCAATATTCGTCTAAGATAAATTAAAAATATCAATAACCCTAAAGGATAAATAAATAATACCAATAACCATTCAGATTTTCAAGTTTACCGAAAATCACATGCAACGTAATTTCTATCATCAATACCTCTCACATATAAAAACTGAAAAACCAAATCAATTATTTTTTTCCAGCTCGCAAACCTCTTCTCTCCCAAATCGAAACTCCCAAATCTCTCAAATTATAATTCTGTAACAAAAAAATCACTCAAGCATTTCCACATAAAAGCAACTACTAGATCAGGTTTTGATAAAAAATCACTCTATTTCGTCTCTAACTTTTTTAATTGTTATGTTCGTAAATAATACACATGATCTAAGAGTTGTTCGTGTTTGATTTTGATGATTAGTATGCCTTTTTATGCAAAAAATACGATTAGTAACCTAAGAACTACTTGTATATATGTTTACAGGTTTTGGGGAAAAAAATATTTACCTAATCGAATTGAACGTATTTACGTACCCAAATTATAGTAAGTTTCCAGATCTAGGTTTAATTTTATCTTTCAAATATAAAAGACCTCTATCGAAACCAAATTACACCAATTTACACACCTAACGTACATTCAGTTTGAGACTAACTTTCTAATTACTTTTTAAAATATATAAGAAAAACATTTTCGCAACCTAAATGAATGTATTTACGCACCCAACTAACAGCTAGTTTCCATACTATCTATATGTATTTTAGCTTTGTAATGTAGATAAAACAATATTAAAAAAATAGTATTCTCCACATCATGCCTTCGAAATACATTTCAACTCACCCATGAAATGAAGAATCTTAAAAACAATTCAACAACTGGAAGAATCAATATCAACATGTAACTTTGACCTTTTTTACAACAAAAAAACTAATTTTGCAATCAACTTACTTCTAATTACGCAATTGTGTTTACAAATTTGAAAATGTATTTTCGCAACATGATTGCATGTTATGCAACCACAGTTTGACAAACATTTATTTCTTTTTTATTTTGTAGTTAGAAGATATGGATCTAGACGAATACGTCATTAAACAAATTAAAAGAATATAAACAAAAACCAATAAATAGATTAAAGAAGTAAAAGAATCAAATGTTATTCTTAAATATCGTGTTTGAAAAACTCAAAAAGGAAAATCATTCTATTTCAACAAACATATGGAATGAGATCTCACATCAAACAAAAGAAGTTTTTGCATCAAATAGAAGAGTATAAACATTTGGTTTATTTATTAACCAAGAACATACAACAAGATAAATATTGGTAGATGCTCGTCTGTTAAAGTCAAAACTTTGTTATTATTGTAAAAGTTATATGTCTTTAAACTATACTTTTTTGAGTTTATTTTATTTTATCGTTTAATTATATAATGTTATTCATAACTGCAACAATTTATAACTTAATTCCGCAACCATTTAAACCATAATTTTGCACACTAATTAAAATTGTATTTTTTTAAAACATATGTTTATTTGCATAACCAAAATATTATTTCGCAACCAATTATAACATAATTTCGCACCTGACGATAACGTAATTTTGCACCCAATTCTAATAGTTTTTCACAATGGTTCTCTTTTTTCGCAACCCATTATAGTGTAATTACATACCCAACTAACAATGGTTACTTTCATATGTAAAAAATATCCAATTCCAAATTGTTTAAAATAATAAAAATAGAAAAAACGTATCCAAATAATAAAAAAAAATACATAATTTTGTATATATTCTTCACGAATTCTTCTATTATGATTATGTTTTTTTACAACATTTGCACTTTACTTTATGAACAAACTCTTCACATTGGGATATAATATGGTTTTCTTAGGTCTTCCAATTATCTTTTCAAAATAGGTAGAAGAAGAGTAGGAGACAGATATGAACTTTAAGCTTTACTAAAAGTATATAAAGCTAGTATGCTCTAAAAGTAAGTTTACTCTTAAGAACTTGTATTATAGCATGACTCATATATGCCGAAGGATGCTCTTGAATACTAAATATAACAGCACAAGCAATTTTCCAAATACCATAAGTACATTTGTAGTTCAAAATATCAACAAACATAGCCAGTTCTGATTGAACTTCAAACAATAATTCGGTAGATGACCGAACAATCCACGTACGACATTTTTCAATGCTGATTTTCATCTTTTTCTCAATAGCGAGACAAAGCTCGTTATTTCAACATAAATAATTATAGTAACATTTTAAGTTCTGATTCATGAGCATAACGTTTACCGAAAAAGCGTGCAAGCATACTTTTCAAGATGAAGGTTTTCCATGAAGGTAAGTACTTTATGACCACCTTATTTAAGAAATTCATGCACTTGTAAATCAAATAAACTCTTAATGGAAGCTTAAGAACATTGTTTCAAAATCTTTACCATTTATTTTCTTAAATCATTTAGTGTATGTCTTAACGCATGTTTTAAAATCTCTATAAGATGATAAATATAGTATGAATGATAGAAATCATAGAAAACAGTTGAGATATTATTAACAGTGTCTAGGTGATGATCAAATATAAAGTAATTCGACGACCAAGTAAATGAGGCTTTAATGTCTCTAAAAACCATGTCAATTACCATCATGTTGAGAGGCAACAAAAGCAAATGATATTGGAAAAATACCTACATAAGATATAAGGGTAATTAGTATCAACTGGATAAAGTAATTTAACAACCAATTATATAAACTATAATTATATAACCAAAATATAATTACGCAACCTATTTGCACTTAATTTCATAATCGGTTAACACATAATTGCGCAACCAAAATAAAATTCCATATTTTTATTACATCATACTAATTTTGTAACAAAAATATAATCACGCCAGCCAACTTCCAGGAGCCTTAAATATCTTGTAACTCATTTCTCTTATTCTCATAATTTCTACCAAAGATAGATTCAGACGAAGGGCCTTCGATGAAGCGGGTTTAGGGTCAGGAAGTGTTCAGTTGTATGACTCATTGGTGAAGTACAAATTCAGAAAAATGGGTAAAATCCACATTTATCAATCCTCAAGGAATATTTCATTTATCGAAGTTTTAATGAGGCAGAAACAATTTGATACGAATCACATCAGAAACATCTTTAGGAATAGTTTGACTCTGGTAAATTAGAATATATAGGCCTTAAAACTATTAAGACTCTAGCTAAATATGGATGCCTTAAACATTTATACATTTAAAATTTGTAAAATTTAATATAAAACTTCGACAAACTGCAGGTTTAAGTGTATAATCTTCAACCTACACTAAAAAATGCTTTGATGAATATCAGCATATGTTTTTCTTTGTTCCTCGTGCAAAGATTAGAACATCTATTGATAAAGTTATAAATATTTTGGTCCGTCATTATCGGCTCATCATCCTTTTAAGTATTCAAACGTTCAAAACACTTGGCTAAAATAAAATAGAATCAAATTTTGACATATTCTATAACATTAAAATCTATAAATATAAATATAACATTCTATAAAATATATTTTCATGTTTTTTATTATCTACCAAATATTATTAACGTATTTTCTTTATCTTCTAACTATTGGTAGATAATCTTCGCCTTTAGATTTATTCGATCTCTAAACAAATTACATCAATTTAAAATATTAAATTATTAATAAATATACTTTAATCAAATTAGTGATTATGTTATCTTTGTCTAATATCTAAAAAAAAATTGTATTTAAATAATATAAACGTATTCCATTAATAGATTACCAACATGAAAAAATATTAATATATAAGTATTTCAACGAAAATTTATAGCCACATTTCTATTTAGCTTAAAATGTTGGGTCACTTTCATGTAAATATCAAAATAAGATCCAAATATCAATTTGGTTTTAAATAAGGTCATAGTCCCCATTTAGTACTAAATAATAAGAAAAGTATTCTAATACATATCCTTTTATAATATTGTACGTAACCTTTAATAAAAAGAATGGATTTTATTTTTCCTTTTGAAAATTTGTGTTTTTATTTATAATGCAAAACAAAAATTGAAACCGTTATTGTATTTATTTTTATAAGAGGAATCAATATATTTCCAGAAACGTTTTTATTATAAAATATTTAAATTTATTATTATTTAACAATATATCTGATATATCATTGCTAACCAAATTATATTTACATTAATAAATTTTATCACTGTTGAATGATTTATTTAAGAGTGTTAATTTTTTACGATTATATTTAACAATTTTATGAGTTTTTTTAAATACAATTTTAGATTATTATTATTTTATGTAAATAAAATGTTAAATTAAATAAAACTGTCGTGCATACATATAATCGGGCAGGAATGATATTTTTCAAAAGAATAAAATATAAAAATTATTATTGGACACAAATAGCTTGGACCATAATACAATCAAAATATTGGATTCACTTAGAGGTAGGCCAGAAAATAACAAAATTATAGATGAATATCTTCAAAAGCCAAAGACAAATTAAGAACGGTAAGAAAGATACAAAGACATGTGCCTTGTAAGCCTGAAACACCAAACCAAATGGGTATAGCCCCTTCCACAAGTTAAAGGGGAAGAAAATAGAAAACCGCAAGGAGAGTCGTACATGAGATATTCAAGTAAACCTACAATGGGAGTGTCATCACAAACAAAATCCATTGGGTGCATCCATAATAATTGGGAGAAACCTGCATGCAATAAAGATAATAAATAATTGAGCACATGCATTACATCGGCTAGACCACTTTATATATTAAGAATCTAAACCGAAGTTCAGAAAGAACATGTTTGACACTGCAAAGGTAAGGACAAAATGAGGCTAATTCGTGATAAATGATCGCATCGAAAAATGCATGCCAAATATGGAGGTATCTAAAGAGAGGCCAATTCAAAATCTTCCTATACCATGGTGGAAAATCCATGCAATTGATAATGAACTCAAGCTTGGAGCTGACAGAGGCCTATATACCCTGAGTTTAAAAACATTTATAAAAAATATGGTTGATGAATTCATCACAAGAATCATACAACACATAGTTAGGAGGAGATTTTATTCCACAACTAATGAGGATGTCGTGGGTAGACAACTTACCCAAGATCAAAAACCAAATGATAAAATAATTACAGAGGATTTTATATTTATATCATACTAACCCCGACCATCCAACATCGTTGGTCGGCGTACGAATAACATTTTAAGTATCTTTAATTGTGAATTTTATATTCATAATCTTAGAGGACCATCAATGCACATCAACATAGTTTATGCTAGAAGGTAGGAGAGAGAGAATGAGAAAGTTGATCTCGTGGAAGTTTAAATGGTTTCCAGCACTAGCATATCTTAATCGCATCGACCAGTTTCAAAGACCATCTTAATGATGTGGAATCCTTGAGATTACTTCTTAGTCTTAAATTATGAATTATACTTTGCCCATAATGGTTAACCAGAGACGTACAGAGAAAATCGGTCATACCATAATGAGGTATCCTCCCATTATATATAGCCACCATGTACAATTACTAGCTAGATGCGTAAGATTTAAAATTTTCTTCCAAGTTCACGAAAGAGAATAACTAATATGTATATACCATAAGTTTTTATCTTTAATCAACTCATAGTTAATCCAGTTGTACCAGATTGAGTTATTTTTTTTACTAATTATATGTTAAAAGGAAACCGCCTGATTCCAAGTTTTTATGCTTATAATTCCAAGGCCGCGCTCAGACAACAGCAAGGTAAGAGTAGAACAAGTCATTTTCACACCTGAAACCTTAATCTCATCGAAAGACCGGAGAAGACGATAGAGAACCTGTGAGAGATATTTAAAAACTCTAGCGGGGAGAATGAAGATAGAAGACCAATACACCTGCCCCACGAATAACACAGATTTAATGACATGAAGACTACCCGCGTAGGATAGATTTTTGGAAGTCCAATAGGTAATACGAGTAGTAATCTCCAGAAGGAGGCGATAGTCGTTGTGGGAAAGATGCCCCGTGAGAAGAGGGGGTCTAAGGTACTTAACCGGGGAAGGAACCTGCATTGAACCAAAGGGTATTGATCAACTCAATTCTTAGAGTGGGTTTAACCCTAAAGGAAAAAGATGTGGATCTTATGGGGGGCTAATTTTAAGGTTTAAGAGATCAAAGTAAACCTAAATACCAGCCTCAATGAGATTGAGGGAGTTAATGTCACCAAAATATGAAATCATCAGATCATCTGCAAAGATAAGATTGACAACCTTAAGTTTCTCAAACTTCTAGTGTAATTTTAAGTTCACATCATTACTTTTATCTTTGAGGATACCAGAAAAACTTGCATGACCAAGAAAAATAAGGAAGAGGAGAAAATATCATCTTATGTAAGACCATTTATGCCTAACAAATTTCTATTAGGGTTTCTGTTAATATTAACATAATATGAAAGGTGGCAATATATTTAATAATCCAATTGATCATTTGGACCAGGAAATTCATGGTCATCTAGATGTCGAGAATAATATGCCACTAAATATTTTTTAAAGATTTCGTGAGGTCAATTTTTTGAGATCATTGGATCCTCGCAATTAGTTTGATAACCCTAAGAAGCTCTTGAGAGAGAAGGATGTTGTCTGTAATATTACAACTAGTCATAAAAGCATATTGGGATTTTTCGATCACATGTGGAAATGAATCCTTGATCCTCTCGAACAAGATCTTTGAGATAATCTTATATACCATATTGCAAGATGAAATTGTTGAGTAAACCCATTGTTCGGCCGAGGCAAGAATCGATATATCGACTAAAAACTTTTGGAAAAAATAATTAACCATTTTAAAGACGAGGAACAAATAAAAGAAAGAATAAATAAAAGCAATCACACAAGACAGCTTTAACGTGAATCGGCTTGTGGAAATGATCCTACATTCACACATAATATACACACTTTTTATTAATGAGTAGGTTACAGTAAGACTTTCAAACAAAAATGACTCAATCATTCTTTGTAACAAAATATGACGTGTTTTATAAAACTCTATCGTCAGTGTTTATTTCTCACCTCACTTATCTTAAAAAACCAGAGTTATTTATTTCTCTTCAGAAATATGTTGTTGACGAATTTTCTCATACTTTTCATAACAATACATTTTTATGTTTATAGAGCACCTATGATAACTTTTAATCCATTAATTAAGAAAACTTATAAAGATACTTAATTCATACAAAAGACTAAACTAATATGAAATCTAAATTAATATAGAAAGATTAAAAAATAGTAACCCCAATTTATAAAATATCTGATTAATATGGAAGACAAAATTAATTAGAAAATATAATTAATATAGATACACAATTAATAAGAAATATATTTAATACATAAAGGCTAAAAATAGTACACTCATTAATAAAGAAGACTCAATTAATATATAATACCGCTTTAAATTGAAGATTCTGCTTTGAGTTACTTTTAGCCTACATTTAACAATTATAATAACTACAGTATCTGTTGTGCCCAATGTTCAACTCTTTAGAGACTAATTCACTCGCATCTTAGACTTGTGTTATTCTCATGTAGTTTGTGAGCTTTGAAATCGGTAATACCTTAGTTATAACACCCGAATGATATTTTTTGCAAGAAATCTTAACCACCTCAATTTGGTCCTTCTTCATCACGTATTAAATAAATAAATTAACTTTTACATGTTAAGTTCTCTCATGTAACTTGGTATTTTTTATCAAATGAAGAACACTATGGTTATCACAGAATAACATTTTGCTCCATATTAGTGAGTTCATCAACAATCCCTTTAGCGGAACAACTTATCATCCATATACTCGGCTTAACGATCTTATTTCTACAAGACTTCCAGCTAACCAGTCCTCCAAACATAGTCAACAAATAACCCAAACTAGAATTTCTTGTGTCAAGGAAACGTACATAATCAGAGTCGACATACCCTTTTATAACTATATCACTCATATCCTTCGGATTCGAACACAATCTTACAACGCCTGAACCCTTCAAGAATCTCATGAGCCACTTGCGTGCATGCCAATGCACCTTCCCCAGAGTTGATATGAATTTTCTCAAAACACTTACTTCATATGCGAGATCAGGTCTCGTTCAAATCATAGCATACGTAATGCTTCCAATGATATTCGTATAAGATATCAACAACGTATACTTCTTATATAATGCTTCGGTCTGTGTTTGAGTAACACTGAGTTTGAATTTGGAATCAATGAGAATTCCAACCGCTTTTGCTTCGGACATTAATTTTTTTCTAAGACTTTATGTATATATTCTTGTTGAGATTAGAATAATTATCCCCTTTGGTATGTTTCATTTGATCTCAATACTAAGTAACATTTTAGCCTCTCTCGTATCTTTAATCTCAAACTCTCATTCAATTGAGTATTTACATTTCAATATTCTTAATATCTTTTCGAACTATTAGTATGTCATCAACATACAATTGTAACATGACTTTTTTCTCCATGAGTGTCTCCCAATTTCAATAGAACAAGGTGTTGTAGCAACTACAGATATATTTAATGGATCTCATTAAAGAAATGAATCTTCAATTGCACCGCATCGACGCCTATAGAGGGGTATCTTCAATAAAAACACATAACGATCCCTTCCGTCTTCAGAACCCTTCGTTGAGACATGAAAATTGTAACTTCCAATTCACTTGTAGGAAGATAGTATTATCTGGGTACCCTCGGATATATATGCTACTATCCATAAACAACATCTAAAATTGTTTCTTTAGATAAAATCTCTTTGCCAATGACTTCTTCATGTAAATCGCCTCCAGCCGATTCAATATCCCCAGCATCGTTGGCTCTTTAAATACCTCTAGGAGCATTTTGTCCCAAACTCAATATGAAAGCACTATAAGCTTTATACAGTACCAAAACATCCACATGTGTGTATTTATTGTCAATAAAAGGAATGAATCGCTTATGTACTTGGTAAGCATTAACCCTAATTCTCCAGAGGTTAAAATCATTAGATCCGTCAATATTTTTCTGAGTTAAGCGTCGTGGAACCCATCTTTCATAGATTTTTGGTTTCTAGGCGAGACCTGTTTCTCCAACCTTTAGATAGATAATCGATATACTTCTTCTATTGTTGCTTTATAATCACTGCACCACTTGTTGGGTAAAACAACCATTCAGTCAAGGCAAAAACTCATATATCAATTAAAGAACCTTTAGGATAAAATAATTAACCTTGTTAGATACTTGCAATAAATGAAGTAAAGATTAAATAAAACCAAACACACATGACATAACTAACGTGGTTCAGATTTTGGAAATAATCATACATCTTAGGCAACATACACTATTTTTATTAATAAGTAAGTTAAAGAAAGAGTGTCAAACATAAATGAACCAATCACTCTTTATAACAAAAGATTATGTGATTCAGAAAACTGTTTCAGTTTTTATTTTTTACCTCACTTATCTTAAAAAATTATAATTAATTTTCTCTGTTTGGAAATATGTTGTTTATTAATTTCCTCTCATTTTGCATAACAATGTTGTTTTTATTTATAGAACAACTGTGATAATTCTTAGTCCATTATTTAAGAAACCTCATAAAGAAACCAATTAATATAGAATACTAAATTAATAGGAAATCTCATTAATATATGAATATTAAATATATAGCATCCCAATTAATATAGAAGACTCAATTAATATGAAATCTAATTAATATAGAAGACTCAATCAAAAAAAATATAATTAATATATGAAGAATAAAACTATTAGACCCAATTAATATAGGAGAACAAATTAAATAAAAGATTATGCTTCTACTTACCTCTAACCTATATCAACAGCAATTGGCCTAAAATCCTCGGGGAATGAGGGGGAATCCTTTTGTGGAATAAGATATATGGTGGTGGAATTCTAAGAGGGCTTAAGAAGACCAGTATGAACGAATATTAAGATCTCATTGCAAATATATTTGTCGATAATGTTCGAAGAGTGCCTCAAAATCCTGCTTTGGAACCATCAAACCCCGAATATATATCGCTTTCAAGACTAAAAATGACACTTTTAATTTATGTGCAAGTAACAAGATGAGTCATTGAAGTTCGGTCATGTAAACTAACTTTTACAAAAAGAAACAAGGAAATTTTATCGAGCCAAGGGTATCTCGGGAGAGAACTAGAACTAATAAAGTTGGCAGAATAGTTAAGTAAGACGCTCGCCACTCCTGTTGAGGAAGTGTCAAGATCCCTGTTATTATTGGAGATTGAGAAAATTTAATTTCTTAAAATACGATTCTTGATACTTTTATGGAATAATTTTGTGTTACAATCCCCAAACTTGAGCCAATTCTCTATAGAACTTTGTTTGTAGCAAGGTTCACGGTGCAGTTGAGGAAGAAATAGGCAGAATAGGTAACAATCTCTTCCAAGACTATATGGGGATTCTATGAGTCATCGGTTAAAAGATATTGGGCTGAAAAATGTAGTTTTGAAATATAAACACCCTAGGTCTTATATCGTTATATTCACTATGATTTCATAGGAGGGTATATTGAGTGAGCTTATGCGAAACCAGACTCATACCATGGGCTGAGATCGGAAGGTTCCAACTATAAAGCACCAGCTCGTTGAAAGAATGGTGAGACTCTCACATGTTAAAGAATTTAAATGATTATTTGTTGCATGCCCTTGGGTTTCCAATATTTAAGGTAACAGTGGTATAATATTAACAACGAGCATGTCCAAAATGGATAATAGACATGCAGGAATAATCATCTATATCATTCTTAACTAAGAGAAGATTAATTTTAGAAGTAATGAGATTATAAGGGTTGTTGTAGATCCAAGTAAATTGGAAACCGTACGAACGAAGATCATGTAACTCACATTGATAACAAGAGTGATTGAAGTCATTGGTAGATCTCTTATCAAATGAGCTAGTTCGTTTCTCAGGATAATAAATAGCATTAAAGTCCCTTAGAGTGATCCAGAGGTAATCACGACATGTTACCACTAAAGCCTTCAAGTCATCCCAAAAAGAGCGTATCTTAGGACCATCATTGAAAGAATAGATGGTCAATAGGAAAATAGGGACAATAAAGTTCAAACTATAAGTTTTACAGTGAATTAGTTGCAAGCAAGAATAGAGGATTGTAATAGAAATGACATTTAGGTTCCAAATAACTCATAATCTACCTTGGTGGTGGGAGGAGTGGTTCATGACATAAATCTAAAAAAAACACCATAGTTCTAATAGTGGAAATCAATATTATTTTCCTAAAATTTAGTTTTCCAAGAATCATGTTCAAGATATTATTACTAATGATAAAATCAGTGACATATTTTTATCGTATATGGTCGTTCAACCTACGAATATTCCAAGACGCAATAAATATTAAACACTTACAGTGGGTCTCATCCACTAATGTACTGAGCTACATTTTTACTATTCGAATACTCACTTTTCAGACTTCCACTATTACTAAAAATAATTTATACTTTCTTGCAACCATTGAAAAGAAACCTTCTCAAAATACCAACACATATTAATGAAATAAAAAAACATTCGTTCTTAAATTTGAAATACCATAAGACAAACCCTTCTTAATTCAATAGGTAATTAAGCTCAAAGAATAAAACTAAGCTTGTAAAAACGGATTGGAGATGAATATTTTTAATAAAAATATGTGGTCCACTCCAATAAATAAACCATTACCTAGTAGTAGGCTAAGAGGGATCACTACCGTGATAAACTTATGAGAAAAAATATTGCTACAACAACTAGTCACCACTTTTGAAAACTGTAAATGAACGAACCTGTCGTGCTTAGCATACTCCTCCGTGGAAATCAATGTTATCCAGATTAGCTAATGGAAAGCTTATTTAGAACTTCTCTCTTTGTTGTAAAAAAACATGTTAGCACAGAACAATTCTGAAGAGAAGTGGAAAAGAGCAAAGCCAACAACTTGGATATGTAAGATCAAAATCTAGAATATCCAAGGATAATCGATTTGAGGAAAATAATACGTAACCACACTTCTCCCTTTTGATGTTACACCACCCACAAACAAAGCAACTCCAGAAACATCAACTATCGTCCCTCATACTTATGAGAGGAAAAAACACCTGCAAAATCCATAAGACACTCAAATAATATAGATGAATTATTCTATTTGATTGAAATTGCATCATACCAATATAAAAAAACACAGAAAAATATAAAAATCTCATTGAGTCGATTCTCCTATTAGAATAACAGAAAGAATTTATGATTTTTCCAGATGCTTTCCATTATAAGTTCTTTTGAAATTTATTTTCCTTTTGAATGTTCTTCATGATCACTTGTTATTCTCCAAATGATCTTTCAGAACATGTGTAGAAAGAACTAGAAACAATGGTAAGAGATCTTCCTAGAGGTACTCGCTATGATTATTTTAGGTTTAGGATGAATAAATTATTAAAAATAAGCCTCTTATTTATAGACTTTACAATTTGAAGTCCAAAGTCTTAAAACTCAACCTTTTTACTGCATCGCGATCAGGGATCATAACCCATTAAATTCATAAAAAAATTTACACTCTCAATTATTAGTTTAGGCTTATGTTTTAAGATTATGTCCTCTTCTTCACAATTTCTAAATTCAACTCGGTTACTACATATGGGTCCATAACACCTTTTCACCCATACGTTCAATTTAGCTAATTATTTAATTAACTTGATTACTTTTAATATGAACTACTTTAAGACAATGATCGGACATATACATCTAACATGTCAGTCCATATTATTTTAGGTCTATAAATATTTTAAATAAATATATTCCAACAAGAATAATTAATCTAGTGAAAGAAGTGAGCTTCAACATCAAAATATCTTTGACAATATGATAAAAGTGATATGGAAATAGGTTTTTAAGGATTAATTTATAAATAATGTAAATTCAGGGACTCAATTGGAATTAGTGTAAGTTTTGTCCTTAATTTGTGAATGGCGTAAATTTTAGGAGACAACTGTAACTTTGTATAATTAATAAGGACTAAATAGCAATTAGTCCATTTTTGTAACAGATTCAGTTTAAGACTAAGTTTTGGCTCCTCTATATAAAGGACCAGACTACTCTAATAAAGGGGTTGCACACTTTCACTTGAAACTCATTTGTACTTGTATTTTCTCTCTCTAAAAACTCTTAAGCATTTTCTCTCTCTGGAACCTTAACAATTTACTAGAACAAAATCAAAACTCATCAAATTGGCGACTCCGCTGGGGACTGAGTAAGAAAAATCAGTAGCTTATTCTGTTCGAAAGTGATACTATTCAGTAGTATTCTTTGACTAAAATTCATAAGATGAATCCTGAAAATAATAATCCTACACTTCAATCAGCGATAGAAACTGTGAGAGATAATTTGCAAAAGAATGGGACTGATGGGAATAGAATTGATGGATCGTCTTTGGTCTAAGTTCGATCTGATGTTGAAAGAAGAATGAATCAACTTCTAGATAAAATCAATGTCTTGAATGAAAAATATGAACGAAGAGAGCAAGAGATACTTTCTGCTAGAATCAGATCTGAAGTTAGACAAGAAATAGAAAAAACCGATGTGGAAGGTCAGTCAGATTGATCTTTTGATGATAGACATGCTAAGTCCGAGCATAAAAAACACGCTTTGTGTCTCCTAAAGAGCGATATTCATCTCGAAAGGAGAAAAAAGATAAACAAAAATTGATAACTTCCAGTGATGAGAAAGTAGAAAGTTCAGCCTCAGGATTTAAAAGGCATAGAGGTTCTTTGAAAGGGGAATTAGAAAGAGATTATTCGATGAGGTATAAAAAGGGGAGCAAGTCTAAGAATGCTCCTCGATCGACTTGGCATGAAGGAAATCCTTTAAATCAGTATGCTGAAACTGATAGGAACTTATATGTCACAATGGGGACCGATAACCAATTCGTTCAAGGTGTTTATTGGAGAAATTCTCCATTAACAAATGAAATTCGTTCCATGACGCTTCCGAAATATTTCGATATTTCGAAGGTTGAAAATTTGGATGGGATGCAAGATCCCGATGATCACATCGAACAATTCAAAAATTATATGATAAATTTCTAGGATGATGACCGGCTTATGTGTCGTGCTTTTTCTCAAACTTTTAAAGGAACAGTTCTCAAATGGTACAACTAGATTCTGAGGGGGTCCATATCAAATTTCATGGATTTTTATACTGTTTTTCGAAGGCAGTTCGTGGGAAGCAAAGATATGAGAGCTAATGGTGATACAATTAATTAGTGCAAGCAGGCACCGAGAGAAAACTTGAAAGACTATACCAAGAGATTTGTATAGACCAAGGCTAGTTTGGACAACTGTGAAGAAAATATGGCGATGTCAGCTTTTCGCCAGGGTTTATTGGCAGGGGATCTGGCTAATGAGACGACAAAGAGAAGGGCCTTGAATTTTTGAGCGTTGATGGCTCAAGTCGAGGATCAAATTAAGGTTGAGGAGTCTAGTAGAGTCTGAGTAATGCAGACAGATTAGCGCTAGAATTTATGAAGACATGCGATCACCCGAAGAATGCAGTGAATTGACAGTTTCGGAGCTTCCGGTGTCCGACTGTTCCCAGCCATTTGAGCTTCACTGTGATGCGTCTAAATTTGGTATTGGGGCAGTTCTTTCCCAGTCAGGGCATCTTGTGGCTTTCTTCAGTGAGAAACTGGCGAGTGCTAAGCTGCGATTTAGTACATATAACATTGAATTTTATGTTGTGGTTCATGCTATCAAGCATTGGCGTCATTATTTGTTTCAGCGTGAATTTTTGCTATATACTGATAATGACTCTTTGAAGTATCTTAGCAGCCAGGACAAGGTCTCTCATAGACACGCTTCTTGGATAGCTTACTTGCAGCAGTTCACTTTTGTCATCAAGCACAAGGCCGGTATTACGAATCGGGTTGTTGATGCTCTGAGCCGTCGTCACAATCTGCTGACTGAAATGCGAGTTTAGGTTCCTGGTTTTGATTCTTTTGTTGGCCTTTATGCTACTGACTTGTTCTTCTCTCGGGTTATTGAACTCATTCAGCAGGGGACACAATCTGATTTCTTGATGGAGGATGGATTTCTCTTTCGCGGGGTACAGTTGTGTATCCCTGACTGTAGCGTGCGTCTTCAGTTGATTAAGGATCTGTATGCCGAGGGTCATGTGGGCTGTGATAGGACATACCAGTTGTTGTCTGCATCATATTTTTGGCCTTCGATGCTTAAGGAAGTTGGTCGTTATGTCTCACGTTGTCGAGTTTGTCAGTTGGCCAAGGGAACATCAACGAATGCGGGTCTTTATTTGCCGTTGCCAATTCCTACTCAGCCCTGGACCGACATCAGTATGGATTTTGTTCTTAGATTACCCCGGAATCAGCATGGATTCGACTGTATTTTTGTGGTGGTTGATCGTTTTTCTAAGATGGTACACTTCATCCCATGTAGAAAGACATCTGATGCAGTACGTGTCGCGCATCTTTTCTTTCGAGAGATTTACCTCATTCATGGCCTCCCTAATACCATTGTTTCTGACCGTGACACCAGGTTTGTGAGTCATTTCTGGCGCAACTTATGGTACATGGTGAATACGCAGCTCAGTTTCAGTAGTGCCTACCACCCCCAGACTGATGGTCAGACAGAAGTAGTTAACCGTTCCCTCGGTAACCTTTTGCGCAGCCTGGTGGGTGATCACCTGAAGCCGTGGGATCAGCGCCTACCGCATGCAGAGTTTTCCCACAACCATGCCCTTAACCGCTCAACGGGTCTTTGTCCTTTCCAGGTGATGTATGGTGTTGTGCCATGGGGTCTGGTGGACTTGCTCGTCTTGACCAGTAAAATTCGTGTTCACACAACTACTGAGGAGCTTGTCTCGCAGATTCGCCAAACCCACCAGAAGACATACGATCAGCTTGTCTTGAGCACCGCCAAGTATAAGTCTCAGGCGGATCATCATCGTCGTCCTGTACAGTTCGAAGTTGGTGACTATGTGTGGGCAGTTCTAACTAAGGCTCGGTACCCTGCCGGTGAGTACAACAAACTGTCCGCTCGAAAGATTGGCCCTATGGATATTGTGGAGAGGATCAACCCGAATGCTTATCGGCTGCGCTTGCCTAGCCATGTCCGTACGTCTGATGTCTTTACTGTTAAGCATCTGATTCTTTATGCAGGTGACTCTTCTAACGAGGAGACTGGTTCTGATTCGAGGGCGAATCTTCTCTACCCCGAAGGGGATGATGCAGACAAATTAGCGCTAGAATTTATGAAGACAGGCGATTACCCGAATAATGCAGCGAATTGACAGTTTCTGAGCTTCCAGTGTCCGATTTTGACCCACAGCAACTTATTTCGAAGGGAACGACGCCACGATTACAAGTCACCAGCTATGCTCATGGTATACGTCATTTTTGGACATTCAGAGTCATTTAATAGTTTATTTTGAATTTTTATTACTTTAGGCCATTTTTGGTATTTTCGTATTAGGGTTTTCATTCGAACTCTTATTTAAACAGACTTTGTCTACAATATAAGGGAGTTGAATTTTGATAAATAAAATTAGGGTTTCCCTGTATTGGCTTCTCTGCGTTTACTCTGTATCACTGAGGTGGACCAGCTAATACTCCGAAAAATTCTGGACAGGGAGCCAATAATCAGGGGCAGCCTTCGAATGGGAATAACAATGGTAATGGGAATAATCAGTAGTCGAGGCAGAAGAACAACAATTTGCCTCCTCGGAGTGGTGGCTATTCGAACCACACTCCATCTAACAATTACAACAGGCCTAGGCCAAATACATGGGGCAGTCCAGAGTACTATGCTGATTTGACAAAGTGTGTTTCTGTCATTTGGGATAACACTAAGAATTCTGTGAACTTTAGGAAACCAGCTCCTATTAGTAGACCGAGGGAAGAAATAAATAATAAATTTTGTCGGTATCAGGATGATATTGGGCATGATACTAATGATTTATTTCTTTGAAAAAAGAAATCCAATATTTGATTGAGAATGGAAAGCTCCTGACTTATGTGAAGTCACATGAGAGTGCATCGAAGAATAATGGTGCATCAACTTCGAAGGCTGCACCACTAGCTGAATGTGGTGATTATGGATTCACATATTAAGTCATTCGATGCTTTTAATGAATATGTTAAAAAGGATCCAAACAGGTTGCTTCTGATGGCAGTCGAGGAGTCTGTTGAGGTTGTTCCTGTAGAGAAGGGGCATGTTCGGGAATTGTGCAAGTTTTTTGAATCGTTGGCAATTTTTTGGGGCGATTCGATAACTGGAAATTCAGACAGTTCGAGGAAAAGGCATGTTGTCAATTTGACAACTCAAATTGAAGGGAGGATGTCAACACACCTGTATGGAAAGAAAGATATTCCCTTCATTTTGTTTGATGAAGATGATTTGAGAAGAACTGCAGGACCACATGAGGATGTTGTGGTAATTAGAGCTGAGGTGGCTGGCGTCGAAATTCGACGTGTGTTGATTGACACTGGCAGTTCTGCTAATGTCTTTTTTAAGTCCACCTATGATAGGAAGATAAACCCACCTTGAATTACTCAATCAGATCGTACAATTATCAGATTCACGGGTGTAACAACTCGTGTTGTTGGAGAATTCGAGGGAGAAGTTAGTTTGGGAAAATGGCCATTCACGAAAAAGGTCCAGGTACTCTTTGTGGTGGTGGACTGTCCCACAAGTTATAATCCTATTTTTGGAAGGTCATGGCTTTCAAGAATGTATGGAGTGGTTTTAACAGTTCATCAATGCTTTAAGTACGTGGTTGTAGACAAAGTTAGAGTGGTTCGAGGCGATCAAAAGGTTGCTAGAGAATGTTATGCCACTGCGCTTCGGGTCCGAGGATCCAGCAGTGGAGATTTAATGCGAGAATAGTAGTAGAGGGGGTTCTCTCGTATTTGGAAGAAAGGGTTGACGATCCAAGGGAAACCCCGGGGTGTTTAACAGTGAGTGAAGAAATAGACGAGTTTACTTTTTTGGAAGAAAAAATGCTTCGGATTGGAACTTTATTGACCCCTTATCTACGTCAACGACTGTTTAATTTTTTATCTCAGAATTTGGATGTCTTCACTTGGAAGGGGGAAGATGTAACAGGAGTACTTATTGAAATAATTTGGCACAGTTTAGTTATAAATCCGAATGTCAAACCAGTGATTCAAAAAAGAAGAGTGTTTTCTTCGGAAAAAAACGGATTCAATTGTTACAGAAGTGGATCGATTGTCTAAGGTCGGACATATAAGGGAATCACAGTATCCTTTCTGGATGACGAATCCGGTGGTGGTTAAAAAGAAGAATGGGAAATGGAGGATGTGTGTGGATTTTACAGATTTGAATAGAGCTTGCCCCAAAGATCCATTTCATGTTCTTCGAATAGATCAGTTGATTGATTCCACTTCAGGCAATAAAATTTTGACTTTTATGGATGCTTTCGTAAGATATAATCAGATGCAGATGGATCCGAAGGATCAAGAGTGTACGAGTTTTATAACTGATAGAGGCCTCCATTGTTATAGAGTGGTGCCGTTTAGATTGAAGAATGCTAGAGCCATTTATCAAAGATTAATGAATAAAGCTTTTGCTACGCAGATCGGAAGAAATATTGAGGTATATATAGACGATATGGTAGTGAAAAGTTCAAGAGACGAAGTGCATCTTGATGATCTAGAGGAAGTTTTTTTTTAATCTAAGAGCGATCAGGTTGAAGTTAAATCCTGAAAAGTGCACATTCAGAGTTCGATCGGGGAAGTTTTTGGGTTTTATTATTAGTGAAAAAGGAATAAAAGCTGACCCAGAACAGTTAAAAGCTTTGATAACAATGAATTCATCTCGGTCAGTCAAAGATGTGCAAATATTGACAGGAAGGTTAGTAGCACTTAATCGATTTATTTTACAATTTTCTGACAAATGCTTCTTTCTTTCAAGTGTTACGAGGACCTAACAGGTTCGAATAGACGTCGGAATGCGAAGCAGCGTTCACAAACATTAAAAATTTGTTGTCATCACCAGAAATATTAACAAATCCTCGAAATGGGGAGAAATTATTCTTGTACATCGTCGTATTGGATTTTGCACTCAGCGCAGTGTTAATTAGTGAAGATTCAGGAATTCTGAAGCCGATGTACTACGTTAGTAAATGTTTGGTGGCAGCAGAAAAGAGATATATGAAGTTGGAGAAGCTGGCTTTAGCATTGGTGATTGCTGCTAGGAAGATGCGTCCATATTTTCAAGCGCATACTATAGAAGTCCGAACTTAATTCCTTTTAAAAAATGTATTACAACGACCTGAAATTTTGGGAAGGATAACCAAATGGTTAGTGGAGTTAGGGGACTACGATATTTTATTTACACCTCGAACAGCGATCAAGGCACAAACACTGGCTGATTTTTTTGTGGAGTTCCATTCAAGTAGATCGGATGAGGAAGAAAACACAAAAGTTTTGCTTATAGATTCGAGGTGGAATGTTCGAACGGATGGAGGGTCCAGTATTTCAGGGTGCAGTACCGGGGTTCAATTGATACCCAACAAGTATCTGGATTTTCCGAAGCAAGGAAGGATCATTTGATTTTATATCTTTGGGAGCTTTGGAATCCAATGCTTATATTTGACAATGTGGTTGTGGAATATATGGGGCAAGTAAGTAACATGGTGGCTGATTCTTTAGCAAATGTTGCTTACAATGAAAAATATCCTTGGATTTTGCTACAAGAAAATCCTTCAATTGTTACTCAATCTGGCCAATATGAAATTATAGAAGAATTGTTTGCCATTGATGAAAGCCGACGTGATTGGCGATCGAATATCCTTAATTTTTTTACCCAAGGATTATTTCCAAATGATTCCCCATTGGCTAAAAAGTTAAGGGGTAAAGCCTTCGGATATATAGTTCTGGATGGAATTTTATATTAAAAGGCATTAAGCAGACCATTACTACAATGTTTAGGCAAGCAAAAATCACAAAAAGTATTGTCAGAATTGCATGATTGTGAAGGGTCAGCTCATTGTGGGTTTAAAGCTTTATAGCATAGAGTTTTACTTGCAGGGTTTTACTGGCCTACAATCATGAGCGATGCTAAACATTTAGTCTGAGGTTGTGATACTTGTCAGAGATTTTCTAATGCTATTCATAGACCAACAATACCGCTTATGTCTATATCTGAGGCGATACCATTTGATAGATGGGGAATTGATTTGGTGGGACCTTTGTCGATGGCCTTTGGGGGAAGGCAAATGATAGAAGTAGAACCGTTATCAGGCACAAAAGCAAAAAATGTCATCAAATTTATTATGACTAATATATGTTGTCGTTTTGGGGTTACTCGGAGAATTACAACAGATAATGGCCCTCAATTTAATAATAGAGAAATGGATGCATTCGGTATTTCTAAAGAGATTCAGCAATGTTTTTTGAAGCCTTTTCATCCTCAAGCTAATGGACAAGTGGAAGTGACAAATAGAACGATTTTAGATGGCTTGAAGAAGAATCTATCGGGAGCAGCAGGAAAATGACCAAATTATTTGCAAGAGATGCTTGGGCTTATCGAACAACTCCAAGAGGGGCTACAAAAGAGACTCTTTTTGCTTTGGCATATGGTATGGATGCAGTTAGCCCTATTTAATCTATGATGTCATCTTATAGAATATCTCAATATTCTGAAAAATCTAATGATGAAATTCGAAGGGCAAATTTGGATTTGATTGAGGAAAAAAGGGTTCGAGCTTATTTGAATGCAATACATTATCAAACTCTTATGAGAAGTAGATATGATTCGAAGCTGAAAAGAAGAGAATTTAAAGAGTGTGATAAGGTGTTGTGAAAAGTTTTCCTACACACAAAGGAAAAGAGCCTCGGGAAAATGGCTCCAAATTGGGAAGGACCTTATACAGTTGTTGAAAGAATTAAACCGGGTTCTTACTGTCTTTGTGATTCCGAGGGGAGAAGGTTACAACATCCATGGAATATTCAGCACTTGAAGCTTTATTGGGAGTAGACACAATTTTGTATTTTGGGAATTTTTGTTTTGAATGGCGCACTCTTTCCTACCCTGTTGGCCCAGGAAGGTTTTAATGAGGCGTCATGTACATGTACATATTCAACTTTATCAATAAAGTTCATTTTTTGGCCAATGGTTGCTTTACATTTATTTGGATACTATCTTAACAAATCATCAAAGATTGATCACCTTTGAGATTAGTTAAGGGTAGAATATTCTGAAGTGTTTATAACATTTTTCGAAGAGATAACTATGTTTTATAACCACCTTACATTTGGTATTTCGAAGTGAATGTTTAAAAACTCACTGAGAATTTTGATGAGCTAATCAAGCTTAACAACACATTCATATCTTTTCGAAGAAGATATTTGAGGTATTTGAGGTGGTAAGTTTATATTATTAAGATTTTGCAATGATTTTGTATTTAGCATCGAATAATATGCAAGAGAACGTTAACATAAAAAGGAAGAACTCTTTGTCATTCAGATCAAGTTGTTACAATACAAAAATGAATATTATGATTCAACAAAGACAAAAAACTGAAAGGGTAGCTAGCCAATTAGTCAGAAGATTCTTCTTCTTCGGATGACTCGTCCTCTGAAGATGATGAGCTGGGAACAGGGTCGAAAGCCTCGCTTGGACTTTTTTCTTCAGGAATATCGTTCCAAAAATTTGTAAGATTGATTTTTGGATAGACAGCATGAAGTTCTCGAAGAATAAGGATGGTTGCATCTTCTTTTCCGACCTAAATAGTTGTTTGCATATTCTTTGAAAGCTCACCTTTGGTAGTGGTCACAGCAGCAGCTTTTTCTGCTTCGTAATTCTTCTTCAGTTTCTCTATTTTATCGGTCAACTCTTTATTTTTTGCTTCACAAAGAGTTAGATAATTTTGAAGTGTGCCAGAGTTGAATTTTTTGGTATTCAATTCAGCGACATGCTCGGTTTTGAGTTTTTTTTATTTTTTCTTCATGACATTTTGTCAGTGGCTCTGTGTCGACCATATGCTTGATTCAAAGATGATCCTTTATACAGAGAGCGCCTTTTATCAGCTCAGATCTAGCTATCTCATAACCATAAAACTGTTCGCATACTTTGTTGTGCAAAGTCTCTCTGGATTTCTTTTCAGCCTCATAAGATTCCTTATAGTAAACCATATCTTTGGCCAACTGTTTGAGATGGTCTTGATAGGTTTCAATTTGAGAGGCAAGAGTTTTTGCAGCATCGCTAAGATCGGAAAATGGTTGAAGAGAGATAACAATTGCAGGATTTGGAGGAGGGCTGCGAAATTCCGATGTGCTAGGCTTTTGAATCATATCTAGAGATGTAACAGGTTCGTAAGAACGAGTAACTTCTGGAAGATCTTTGTCTGGAGTAGGCCTCCCAAAATCAAGTATGTGATTTTGGATGACTTGAATAACTGGATCTTCTTCGCCAGCAAGCGCTTCTGTGTTCTCAAAATTAATAAACATATTTGGGTCGAAGCTTGTAGGAGCATGATAAACGGTGGGCGAATTATCATCAATAAGAATCACAGGATTGTCTTTGTTGAAGTGATCTTCGGTTGAAGGATTTGGGGGTGTTGTTGGTTTTCACCAGCATCGTCTTCGTGTTCATCAACCAATTTATACGAAGTGATTTTCTTTTGTTTCTTTTTCTTGCTGAAGGATTCAGAAGATATCTTCTTTTTCTTCGACGAGTTTTCTTGAGAATTTCCCTCTTCGATTGGTGAAAGAGCTTGTTCTGCAACTTTGCATTTTCGACGCTTTGGTTTTGAGGGCGTGGAAAGGTTAGCACCAGATGTGTTAACTAATTTTTTGTCTTTCTTTTCTTTGGTGATCTTTTCCTTCTTCTTTTTCGGCAGATGGCTATCCGATCTGTTACGGACAGGAAGAAAGACTTTGCAGTCGGGCTGGGGTATTCGTTGGCATACGAGCTTCGGATCTGGATCGGAAAATAAATTTTTAGGAGGCAGCCCACCTTCTTTGATCGGAAACATGTGGCATTGGAGGAAGTTGATAGGGTGAAAGGCAGTATGAAATGTGTTATTCCATTCCTTCTCAGCCTAGGCAGCAAGTTTTTTGAATATGTCTTTAGCAGCTTCTCGACGTGTTGAGTAGCGCTTCGAAATTTCTAGCATAAACCAACAGAATAAAATGTTAAATATAAGAAAATAAAAATTATGTTAAAATGTAAAATTTTGAGGAACTTACGATTGTTTCTCCAAACCAGAGTTAATTTCGAAGGATTGTCTTTGGAAATTGCCTTTCCATTTTCCCAAGCCCCAGATATGAAAAAAAATATTTGTTTCCAGAATTTATCAGCCCCCAGAAGATCGTCGATGATCTTGAGGTCATCCATTAATGTGAGGTAATAAAATGGAAGCTTTGGACCTTTTGAAAGCTGAGTCAGTGAAATAAAATCTTTAATGTTGATCGGTATTTTGGAGTGGCGGGATGCCATGATTACCGACATGAGGGTGAACCATTGATTCGGTGTCACCTAGGTAGGGCACAAACTGAGGACTTCAAAGTATTCTGTCACCGGATCTAATGGAAATCGAAGACCCTAGTTGATGATTTCTGGGTATACCACTAGTTCATCATCCTTGCAGTCAAGAGGACTTTCTCCTTCTTTTGGCAATCGAAGGATTATATTTTCCCTCATTCCCCATTGCTTTTTAAGGGAAGAGGCTTGACTTTTTCTGTAATATATATATCGAACCTTCTTCAAGGCAATAATATACTTGCTTTCGAGGTTTCTTATATTCCTCCCAATTTTCTCTCTTTCCTCCTCGAAAATGGAGCAGATGTGAGCCTCTTCTTGGGATTCAACTTCAGCATCGATTTTCGTAGCCTTCGAGTCAGCTTCGTTGGCTTTAGAAGTTTCTTCTCGAGGGTGTTGAAAAGTTGAAATAATTGTTTCCGTAAGAGGGTTAGCAGTTCGAACTACCTCTTCTATCACTTCTCTCTGAGGAGGATTATTCGTAGTGGTTTTCGAAGGAGAGGGAGTTCGGATGATTGTTGATTCGTCTCTCGTGGCGATGAAGGTATTTCTTGGTTTGGTTAAAGAAGGGTTATTTGTTTTTAATTTCAGAGGAGAAACTTTGCTTTGGGATGAGGAGGCTCGAGGTTTTTTAGGACCTAAGATTTTAGATGATGTTTCCGTTTTGATTCTAGGAGAAGGTGAAAGCTTTGGGACCTTGGTAGGATCGAAATTACCTTAATAGAAAGTTTCGGTGGTAGTTCCAACTCCGAGGCTATTGATCAGGCCAGCTTTCTTGTATTCCTCAGCTCTCTGTGTGATACAAAAATAATCGTATGATCTGAAGACTAGGTTACTATCAGTGTCAGAAGTTTCTGGACTTTTAGGAAGAATGGCCTTCGACTTTTTGGTTCTTGATTTCTTTCTCATAAACCAGGTAAGGGTTGATCGGAGAAGATGAAGATTGATCGGGAAATTTGAATTTTGTGGTGAGAATCCTAAGAATAAGAGAGGAGCAGATGAAGGTAGCCAAAAGCTCTAACTTCTTTCTAAAAGTGATTTTGTGTGAGGAGAGTCGAAATGAGAGATAAATGGTATTTATACTAAAATAGGTGAAGATGTGTGAAGATGGAGAGACCCACTTGGTGATGGGATGGAATATGAATCGTTGGGTAGGTTAGATGTTCGACACCTGTCAGATTTACATCAAGGAAATATAACTGTTATACATACAACCGTTACATTCGAGGATGGTCTATCTACATAATACATCAAGGACAATTGTTAGTCGAAGTGATTACATCGATTCATTTGGTTACTATTCGAAGATTATTTGTCCATTGGTTCGAATATGTTTTTAAGATTGGTTCAAATATGTTTTTAAGCTTTTATATTGTACGTATGCTTCGAATAATGGATTAAGCAAATGGCTTCGAATAGTCATTTTTGATTCATGGCAGGTTGGTTATTCGAAGACAATAGCTTCGAATATATTGTTTTTTGATTCACGACAGGTTGACGATTCGAAGACAAACGATTTTGAAGACTTTTTAGTTCTCATTCATTTAGTGACATGAGAACTAGGGGGCTTCTGATATGGAAATAAGTTTTTAAGGATTAATTTGTAAATAATGTAAATTCAGGGACTCAATTGTAATTAGTGTAAGTTTTGTCCTTAATTTGTGAATGGCGTAAATTTTAGGAGACAACTGTAACTTTGTATAATTTATAAGGACTAAATAGCAATTAGTCCATTTTTGTAACAGATTTAGTTTAAGACTAAGTCTTGGCTCCTCTATATAAAGGACCAGACTACTCTAATAAAGAGGTTGACCACTTTCACTTGAAACTCATTTGTACTTGTATTTTCTCTCTCTAAAAACTCTTAAGCATTTTCTCTCTCTAGAATTTTTCCTTAGCAATTTACTAGAACAAAATCAAACCTCATAAAAAAGAACACCTAGAAGAAAACCACTAGAGTGCGGATCTGATGAGAAGAACTAAGATAAGAAAGGTATAACCAACAACTTAGGATTGTATGAAGGAAATCAAATCTATTTAGCAAATTATGGAAAACTTTGACACCTAAAAATGTTCATTTCTTTGTTAAAGATTATTGAACAACTAGATTACAGTTGATTCAAGTCTCCAAAAAAGAAACATAAACTCGGAATCTAAATGCCAAGTTTGCGTAAACTCTGAAAATATCCACCATTTGTTTGTTAATTGTGATATTACATGGAATTTTGAAAACATTTCACAAAAGGCTTTTTGGAATCATAATATCTAGAAACATGACCTTGCCACATATCGTTAGGAACTGGTTTTGGTCATGTAACAAAAATGTCTATATAAAGACCATTTTATCAATAATTTGTTGGGTTGTCTCACAAAGTAAGAACAAATCCAAGCATTTTAATCTTACCTAATGCTAATTATATGATTGATCAGATACAATGCATTTTAACTAATATGGACATGACTAATCTCTTAAAGAAATTTCATTGAAGTCAAAGTGCAAAAGCAATTTCAACAGTTATATGTATCTGTCATCTATCTAGTCTCAGGAAATGTTTATCTCTTAAATGGATTATTCCATCAAGAAACCAATTTAAATTGAACATAGATGGTTCTTGCATCACATCATGGGAGGCTAGTGGTGGAGGGCTGATTAAAGACAACAAAGGAGAAATACTTACTGCATTTGGAAGAACATATGGGAAGCAATTTACTATTGTAGCTGAAACACGTGCTCTCTTTGATGGCCTCATCATCTGCAATCAAAAGAAAATCAAAATGATGGATATAGAGAACTACTCGAACCTTTTAATATAAATACTAGCTTACAACAAATGGCCTTGGTATTTAGATGTAATATTATCCTGTTGTAGGGCTCTTATCTCCTCTAACATGGAAATCAATCATATTTACAGAGAACAAAATCAAGTAGCGGATTGGTTGGTAAATTGGAGTTTAAAATTAAAAAAAAAAGTTGAATACAATCAAAGTCAGGTTCTTGCTCAATTACGAGCCATTAGCTTGCTCAAAAGTATACGAGTTGGGTACCTGAGATTGGAAAACCTATAATTTCTCTCCTTTTTATTTAACATTGCAACTAACAGATTACTAACATGCAACCAAAGAAAATGGGATCATGAATATAGATGCAATACGTGAATTCAAGACCAAAAGTAGATTTAAAGATTACATGTAAGCTTTTCATTGCTCCAAAGAAAGTTTCTTTTGAACTAAGTATCTTGACACCTATAATGGGACTCCAATCCTAGGGTTTCAGCTTTCTCACAAAAAACTTTATAGTCTGTCAAGCTCAAGATGGTGTAGATTTGAACTGATGATTTTGTTTTGGCATTTAAAAGTTCAATTCTATTTTTATCTCCCTCTTAAAGTTTTTAGTCGATTTTGAGCTAGGTTGTAATAGGCCTATGTGGCTTAACTTGTAATCAAAATTCAAACAAACGATGCTGGCATCTTCTTCATTTACATTAGTAGGAAATTCACAAAAGGTATGTCTAAAGTATCTATCTACAAAATTTCCCTGATTCTTTAAAATATACAAGAGAGGTAAATATATCAAACTGAGATTTGAGAAACGTCATAACTGAATTCATACTTCAAGAGGATCTATACAAATTATGAAAGAAAAACGTATGGACAATAGGAAAATTCTCTATTAGATTTTTGAAATGGTCCATTTCTTTTAATCACAAATATGAAAACTTTATCGCACATGTATGGGTAAATCTATCTAACCTACCAGAACACCTTTATAACGAAAGCATCATTATTTTAATATCATATTTTACAGGAAATACCTTAAAGACTCAGATTCCTATAAGACATAGAACTAAATATAACAGTTTCTATTCTTGGGTAGAATTAGATGTGACCAAAATGATTCTTAATCAAATATGGATAAGGTTATGGGATAATGACGGTAGCTGGTTAGACATACAATACAAATCTATACATGCATACTTTGATTTTTGTCATCATTTTGGGCATAAAACCTCTGACTGTAAGAAGCTGCAACAAAAAGAACAAACAAGTCAACTCATACAGAATGATATTCCTGCAACTTCTTACCCTCTTAAATAAAAAAGAAAATGGATTCCAAAAATCAAATAGTTTGTGGTAAATGAAAAGGAACGAACTGGTAATAATACTACCATCAATGAGGAAGAGAATTGCAAAGTAAACAAAGTCAAATATACATAATAAAATATGCACACAACAAGACAGGAGAGTAAATCAGATAGTAATAATTAAAGAATGATTAATGTCAAACCTATTGATAATGATATCAGTAATGACATAACAAGACACGAGAACGAGACAATAACGAAGGCTAAAATCATGGAAGCAATATAATATTTGGAAGTTGGAATCAATGTAGCTAACTCAACATACTATGAAAATTTGGCCTTAGAACACAAAACACCAAATCAGAAGAACATAGGAAGCTTACCATCATATTTAACTTTTAACAAAATTGAAGTTGACCAAAAGTTCTAGGAAATTTTAACCAACAAACTTAAGGAAGCAAAAATCAGAATAAACAAAAGTTTTATAGTAGTCAAGATTCATCACACAAAAGGGTCTAGCAGTTCCAATAACAACAACCTTATATGACCATAAAAAATCTTAATCGGAACATCAAGAGGATATGGAATCAAGCTGCAAATAAGATACTTAAATCGATCAAAAAGAAAGATAAGATTGACATCATTTATTTACAATAGCCATTAATTAAAGTTGAGCACCTTGATAAGATAGCTAGATGCAGTGATTTTACTAACTTCACTACTAATATTACTAACAAGATATGGATTATGTTGAATGATGATTTCAAGATTGATATTATCAAGAATCATCAATAATTTCTCCATGTATCCATCAGTCACTCATCAATGGATAAATTTTGATAAGTTACTATAATTTATGTCAAATGTATTAGGCACTTAAGGATAGATTTTTAGAATAAAACATTAGCTAACAATTCAATGGAATGGATTGTGATGGGTGAATTTAATGTAATAACTACATCTCATGAGCAACTTTCTTGCTCTAACATCCGTCTTAATAGTTTGAAAGACTTTAACAACATGATAAGAGACTGTAACTTGGAGGATGCTAGTTACTCATGCACTATATATACATGGTCTAATAAGAATAGATGGAAGAGGCTTGATTGAGTGCTTTATAATAGTGTTTGTGTTGATTACTTCATTGAAATTAAAGTCCATCATATGGCTAGATCTTGTTTTGACCATACCAATCTAAATATATCTATCTTTTAATTCACTAATAAGGTCAAGACCGCTTTTAAATTTCAAAATATGTAGATTTACCATCATGAGTTTTTTAAAATAGTGAAACAAAACTGGAATCAAAACATTAGTGGTCTCTATATGGATATTTTCTAGAATAAATTAAAGAGACTATAAGATGTTCTAAATATATAGAATAGAGATAACTTTGCGAATATTTTTAATGCAGTTTTCAATTTTGAGGAAATTGTTAAATCATTAGAGTTAAAACTCCAATTATCTCAAAGTATTGAATATAAGATTGAGCTTTCTAAATCCAAAGCAATTTACCTTCAATTAATTTCCACATAATAAGTCTATTGGCACCAAAAGAGCTATACAAACTGGATTAAATATGGTGATAAGAATACCTCTACATATCATTTATATGTTAAGAAAAGAAAGAGAATGAAAAAGATCCAAAGTATTTTGAATGGCCATAACTGGATTACAATTAGAGTTAGTTAGGAATCTTTATTGAATAGTACTTTAAATCTATTTTAAATGAGCAACAAAGTCAAAATGATATTAAAATTTATTGGATATTATCCCTATGAATATAATTGATGAGGATAACAATATATTAATGAGTATTCTTACAGAATAAGAAGTTTATGAAATGATTAGCAACCTCAATCTTGCAAGTTTTGTAGGTGTTGATGGCTTTAATAACCAATTCGTTAAAACTTGTTGGAACATTATTAAGAACACTTGTGCTCTGCAATCAAATCCTTTATGCTTGGACAATTTATTCCTCATGGTATTATGTCTACAATTATTTATCTTATTCCTAATAACAATGATCCTCTAGGATGGAAAGATTATAGACCAATCAACATTTGCACTCTGTTAAATATGATCTTCTCTAAGATTTTAAACAATATACTTACTAAGATTCTGCTTAAAATAATATCTGATGTTCAAAGTGGTTTTGTATATGGTCGTGACATTCATGACAACATCCTTTTGGACAAGGAACTTGCTCATGACATCGACAAACATACACTAGGTGGAAATGTAATGATAAAGGTGGACATGACCAAGGTATTTGACAGTTATGAAGAAATTTGGTTTTAGTTTTGAGTTTATAAGTAGGGTGGCTAGTATGATCAAATATGTCTACATTTCTAATCAATGGTGAGTCAACGAGCTATTTTAAACCAAGAGAGGCATTAGGCAATCTGTTTGTTGAAATCATTGACATAAGATATAAAACGAGGAGCAATCTAGTTATCTCATGTCTTGCTTTTGCTGATGACCTAATAATCTTCACAAATGGTCAAACTTCTACAATAGATAAGCTGAGTACTTTCATTCAACACTATCAAAACCATTCAGTTCAATTTATAAATAAGGGAAAGTCTAGAAATCCAAAGTGGTTTTAAAACTAGAACTCTTCATCTTACATACCTTGAAATTACCTTAAACACAAATAGAAAAGCTTATAGTTACGACACTCTTGTAACCAAAATTAGGGATATGATTAAGGAATGAAAAAATACCCAATTATCATATGGTGGTAGGCTTGTCCTAATCCAAATTATCCTCATGGTACTCCCCATATATTGTATTCAATGTTATGTTCTTCCTAGATCTAGTATTAAAAGGATTAAAATATTATTTAATAGCTTCCTTTGGGGCCCAACTAAAGATACTAAAACTATTAAATGGACTAACTAGTCTAATCTGTGTAAATAATATGATGAAGGAGGCTTGAAAATAAAGAAAATACAAGATCTGCAAGACTCTTACTCATGTAAGATTTGTTATAAGTTTAGAGAAAATAAATATTTTTGGTGTAAATATACCCATAGTATCTATTGTAAACCTATCATCCCTCTCAAGTTAGCTACTATAGATACCATTCTCAAAACTGGAAAATATTTATTCAGATTATAGCAGTAGCTTAGAAATATATCTAGTGGAACCTTGGCAAATGTGATATTGATTTTTGGACTGATAGATGGTGTTCATCTTCCCCATTTATATCTCTAACCAGTAAAAATAACAATAGATGGTACACATCTTAATTTCTTAACAACTATTGGGACAATAATGGTTGGAATGTGGTTAAATGAAGGTTTTACTATAATTAGGATAATTAATCTAAATGAAGGTTTTACTATAATTAGGTTAATTAATAATGAAACAATGGTGATTTTTCTCGAACTTATTAGATGCATGTAGATATATTTGTCCAAATATATCTTATTAATTATGCATGTTATGTTTCACATGTAATATGACATGTTTTAAAAACTGTATATAAGAATTATATGTCACATAAAGTGAATCTTATGTGATGTTGTTGTGTGTAAAGCTGTAGTCAATGTCTTCAACCCACAAAGAAATATACCTTCAATTTTAGATTTGTTAATATTTTCTAATAAATGAAGGACATTGAAAAATAAATGTTGAGTTTAATAAAAGAAAAAAATGGGGGAAACAAATATTCTTATATTTTACATAAAAAGGTATTGTTAAACATTATTTGGAAGAAAATATTTGTGTGATAGTCATCTCAAATTTTAAAAAAAATGAACGAAAATTTGAAATTATGTTTGATAAATTTAGAGCCCGTTTATATGTTTTACCATATATTTTTGTGTATGTATAAATAAATATAATCACCTTATGGCCAATCATCAACAAACACTACAACAAAAATTAAAAGACAATATACAAAATACGGGTCTATCCCGTAAATCTAATCAGAAACATGTGTCTCACCATAATCTCCAATCAACGTAGCCAGTGGGGAATTACAACCACCTATTATTAATCCTATGTCGAGCTTTGGTCAAATAAAGTGAATCTTATGTGATATTTTTTTTATGTAATTTTAATGTTGATTAAGTAGTTTTTTTATCATTTTCATAATCAATTCTTTTAAAACTTGAACCCATTTGTTTTGTTATAACTATATTTATGGTTTCTCGAGCCTATATATAATGAAAACTATAGCTTCTATTATGGCTTTTGTTGTTTTCTGGTGTGATAGTAATTCCATAGGAAAATGGTTAAGTGATTCGAGATATTTGTAAGTTTATTATTGATGTTGCTGGCAAATACTTTTAGAAGAATTTTGAGGTTGAATTTTTTTTAAGGGTTAGTTTTTTGGAATGGTGATGATGTTCAATGAGATGGGGGTTGTGGTGATATGGACTCTTTTTTTAGTTCTTTGGAAGGAGAGAGATTTATACAGAAGATTGTACCAAAACCTAATATGAAAGATGAATACAACGAAGAAGTTATTGACATGGATAAACTCGAGAGGAGGATGTGAAGAGACAAAATACATCTCAAATGGCTTAAGAAATAAACTAAGAGCGAGGAAGGACATGATGCTTCCAAGCATCGATAGTTTCAAGAACAGACAATGAGGAAGAAAGCATTAAGGACACAAGACGGGATCTTAAGTATATATTGAAGATGATGAAGGTCTGTAAAGCCCAAGGCTTTCTCTATAGAATTATACCTGAAAAAGAAAAACCTCTAACTGGAGCATTTAATAATCTTTGAGAATGGTAGAAAGATAAAGTCAAGTTTAATCATATTGGTCCAGCTTCTACAAACAAGTACCTAGTATATCATTCTATCTTTAGCAATAATGATGGATCCAATTCATTTGGTCCTACCCGACATACAAACAAAATGGATCTTATTTGATTTTTGTTATGTGTAAAGTTGTAGTTAGTAGCTTCAACCCGTAATGTAATACACCCTAAATTTTAGATGTGTTTATATTCTCCAATTAATGAAGAACATAGAATTATATTTGAATGGTTATAATATTCCCTCGCATTAAGGACTAGAAAGCCCAAGCCACTCACTAAATATAGTTCTCATAAAGATAAAATAATAATTTGAAAATGAATAGGTTATGCTTGACAATCATAAAAGAATGAATACTTTTGGTGTCCATGAGGTTGTCCCGACTGAGATCATCCATGTAATTGAGTCTCTCAAATCAGTAGAGACAATGTTTTACCTAAGTTTTAGTAAGTTAGAAATTTAGATATTTTTGTTGTAGTTATCAACCATGAACTTTAATTGCAACAGGAAAGTAATTTAACATGTTATTATGATGTCAATAATCATCTCAAAGTTAAAATCACTTAAAATTCACATTCTCAAAGAAGTTATGATAAGGTTTACCTTTTCAGTTTTTCTTCAATGTGAGAAGTGGATAGTTAGTAAACTATTTTTGCATGCTACTTAGGAGGATAATAGGCTGAAACAAGAATGTTCTAAGAGGCATAAAGTGATTGATAAATAGGGAAAGCGGAGAACATAAAGTTTGATGGATAATTTGATAAGGCTTGCGCTTCAAGAGTAAAAAAACCCTAAGAAATCACTTGTTGCAAGTTGATATTTCTTTTGCAAGAAGATGAAGCATCTTAAAAGGAAGTGTGAAAAGTGTCACGCTTATATAAAATCTAATGGTAATCTCATAACTCTGGTATGCTCACGAAAATGTTTAAATTCAGATGCAGGAAATTCATAGTGGATTGATGCGGCTATGAACGTCCATGTTTTATTTACACCCATCAAATAAATAGAAGTTCATGCTTAGCGTATGTCATTTATAATTTTTGGTTGTTGATTTTTAATGAATATTTATTGTATTTGAAAGATGTTAGTTAGAATTTGATATTTTCATGTAAAAGACGTATTTAGATATTTAGGTCTTTCTAAGGATAATCAAGTAACTTTTTTTACATGATAATGTGATATGCATTATATATTTAACAATGAATAATAGTTAATATTTATGAAATACTATTAAGCGCCATAAAAATGAACATATATGTATCTGGCAAACTAAATTCTAAAACTAAAATTTAAGGAACCTTTAACACAAGCACTTAGGTAACATCTCTAAGAAAAAATGGATAAGTTTATGGGTTAAATATTTATTATTATATTGACTATGACGTTTATCAAATGTATCAAGGGAAAACATACCACACTGAAAAGGTTAGGTGCTAAAGGATATGGTGAGAGGTATGATTAGTCATTCCACTCTATCACTATAGAGAGGAAATCAAATATGTTTCATAAATTTTCACTAACATTTCCACACACACAAAAAACAATTAAGACCCCACATGAACTTTGGATTGCGTGTAGGTCAAACATAATACATCAATATGTTTGGGGTTGTACATCTGAAGTGAAGCATAATAGGTCAAATCAAAAGAAATTGGACACTAAAAAGATTAATTGTTATTGTTTTGGATATTTTAAACATTCAAAGGGATTTAAAATGTATGATTATTCAACTATAAGTATGTTTAACACCTAAACGTCAATGTTTTTTCAGGATGTTGAGTTTAGATGAAAGAATTTAGGATAAAATATTCATTTTAAGGAATAATTCATAGAGATTTATGAAGGTTCTAACAAATATAATTAAGTCACGAAGCCAATATATCGGCCCAAAGAAAGGTTGTTGGTGAATTGATACTCATGTATCAGATGATTTGGTTTCAATATCATTCATTTTAGTATTGTTAGAAAATCAAGTTACTTAAGATGATATTTAGCTTCCATATATGGAACAAACTAAAATTGTTCAAGAAAATCAAACTCTACATCCTCAAGAAGTGTAAACCTAAAAAATAGTATCATTAAGAATGTTTGCTAAATATATGAAGAACATTATATATTTGGATCATATAGTGTATCTTTAATAACATAAATTTTTATGTGGTGTAACGGTAAATGACTCGTCGTGTTTCCATAAAGCGATGAAATATTTTGATTATTATTTGTGGATCAACGTTATTAAGAAATAGTATAAGTCAGTGCAAGAAAAGATAAAAATGTATTAAGGAATCCTTTAAAAGTCATGTTATTATTTGCCTACCGTAAATGTATTAATTTCAAAAAAATATTTCGCTTTACGTTTTTGAAAGAATCCTTTAAAAGTCATGTTATTATTTACACACTCCAACCTAAAACTTCATTAAATGGATGTCAATACCATTTTTCTTAAAATTGATATTTAAGGAAACGTTTTATATGGTGCAGTCTAAGAACTTTGTAATTAGTGACTAAAAATCAATGGTATGGAAACTTAAGAAATCTATTTATTGGCTCAAATAGGTTCCTCGATAGCGATACATAATTATTTTACGGTAATAGTCTCATTTGGTTTTGAGATAAACTCGATTAAGGGATGTGAGTATTAAAGGTTTAGTATGAGTAATTTTATATTTCTTAGTATGCAACTGAATACTTTTAGTGTGAAAAATACAAATTAACTGTAAGTAAATGTCCAAAGACAAACACTGAGATTTATAAAATATAAAGGGTTTCATCTATGTGATGTCGGATTATAGAAAGATTTGTAAGTAATTTTGAGATATACCATTAGGAAATGGTCAAAAGGACTCTCAGATATAAGCAATAAACAAAAGAACACATGTTGACAAATAGGAAGTTAGGATAATATATAGATCATTGAATATTCCAACTCGGATTTTAGTAGGATATGTGGACACATTCGATACATTATGAAAAGTGTAAAGAAACATTTATTACATTCTATACTGTGGAAGTTAAATTTGTTTCATGCTTTAAGGCGTCCAACCAGTCACTATAGTTAAGGAATTTAGTCATTATGTAAGAGATAAAAAAGTTCCCTAAGGTTTGATGATGAAAATAATTATGCAGTTTAAGATAGTTCGGAATTGTCAAATTAGTATGGAGCACATTTATAAAAAAAATCTATAGTATTAGACCTTCTTAATAAATTCGTACTCTCTTTAGTTATTCAGAAACACACATTTATGATGTATGTTATTTGTTTAGAGGAATATTGATTTTAGTGGGAGTTTTGTAATGGGATCTGAAATATATTTGTTATTTGGTTGTATGCACTTTGAATTATTGCAAAAATATGGTTTATTTAAGTTTCATTGACTTTCTTAACTCATTAACTAGATCTCCACCTATATATTACCAATTAAGAATAAATATGTGCGATTATGTTTCACTTATTCTTATTTTACACTCCATAAATGATCCATGTAGTTGATTGATGAATATACAATCATTATTGTTGTGTCTATTTTCTCATATTATGAGGAAGATGTATTTAGTCATTTATCGTTCATCGTTATGTACCAGAATTTCAATTCATATAGTGGCAATATATTTCAAGAATTCAATTTAATGAATAGTATATAACGATCCATTTTAAGCATTTCATTACAAACTCGACCTTAAAATGTATCGCCAATCTAAGAAATAGGTAAAATAAAGAAAAAATATAATATGTAAAATGTATTGAGATAATATAATCTTCTAGATACATAAAACTTCAAGTTTGTCATGTTTAATGGGTGTGGTAGAGGATGTCATTTTAGATTCACTAGCTTGTAAGTTCATGCTTAACTTTAGTAGTTACTATGTAGGGTCTTTCCCAATTTTTCCCTAGCTTACCAAAAGCTTAGAATCATACATATTTTACATGAGCATTGAGTAGTGGTCCATTCGAATGTGATTTTTTTTCTTATATGAAGTCTAATCTTGTGATTGCTTTCATTTGTTCCTTCATTGTAGTTGGTAATTCCAAATAAGAGCATAAATGTTTTTATAGGAATGTAACTTCAATATTACATATTAGAGAAAAATAAGTTTACCGTGTTATGCATATTGGGGTGGTTCCATACTGACTGTAATACTTCTGGAAGAGTATCAGACCAGATCCCTGCAAAAAATTCGAGAAGGCGACATATCCCTTCCACAAGTGTCCGGCTAGTTAATTCAACATGTCTATTAGTTTGAAAATATGGTTACCGAACAATGGTATTGAATTCTCCTAGTCTTGTAAAATAAAAGTGTTTTTTGGATTTTGGAAATGTAACTTATATAACTTTTGGGACTCCATATTTGCAACAAATACATATTCTGAGGAAGTAGATGAATTTCTTAGATTATATATTTTCCAAATACTCTGCATCCACCCATTTAGAGAAAACGTCTACTGCCACCATAAGGTACCGTCGACCCCTTGATATTTTTGCAATGGGTTTTACTATGTTTAGGCCTCAGTTGTAAAACAGAAGTGCTTCTAATATCGAATTTATCGATATAATTGGGATTTGGATAGGTTTCACAAATTGTTGACATGTATCATAATGCTGTAAAAATGATTTTGTATCTTTATGGCTTGTTGGCCAGTAGTATCTTGAAAATAAGATTCAACTCTAGAGAGTAATATAGCCATAGTGAGCTCATACTTCTCATTCATGATTTTTTTTAAATGAAGGCTTAAGCATGCTTTCTTATGTACAAATCATTATATACATGATTTTCACATAAACCCTCATCCATACCCTACCAAGTCAATTAATCATTTAATCCTAATGGTATTGATTATGTACATATAAATAAACATTTGTATTTGATTTAATTATAGTCATATGAATCACAAGAGGGTCATGGCTCTGATACCAATTGATAGAACTGATTGGATCGCCTCAATACAATTTATCACAAAAGCGGAATATAGAACCTCAATGTGATTAATTAATTAATTACATATAATAATATAAACTTATGGTTTTACCTGTCGGTATCCATAATCTTGATTTGAATATTTACTTCAGTTCCTTTTGTAGTGAAGATAGTTGTAAGTCTTTCTTTTGGGGTTTTGGTTAAAAGAATGATTGAACCACGATATTCCTTTTATAGACAAATACAACTAGAAACTATAGCTGCAAAAAGCACATTTACTTTGTCCGCTTTGTGATCGGGGACCACAATTATTAAGTTGATTTTATCACTTTAGTCCTTGAATTATCCGTTCAAGCCTTAGTGTTGAGATTATGAAACAATCATTAGTGCCAAAATTTAATTCGATTACCACACTTATACCTCCATAACGTCTTTTCACATATATGTACATTCTTATTTAATTATATTAATATTTATAGCCCCGGCGTAAATAAGGAATATAATTAATCTGATTACTTATTATTGGACTATTTTATGATAATTATCAAATATATATTTAATATACTGTCAATAATTATTCCAACAGTTATCGATTCAGTTTGGTTTGGTCAGGTTTTGCATTGGACCGGACCAACAAAACTAGTCGTTCGATTATGTTCGAACCATTAAAAAATTCAGCTCCACCTTACAAAACTAGAACGGAATCTTTGAAAACCAGTTTTTTTGTTTCGATTAGTCCGGTACATTCCGGTTTGATTGTTAACATTTAAAAAAAAATCAAAGCAACAATCACACCATTCTGCCCCCAATGGGATGGCTGAGTTGGTTGAGTAAGGTATGCTTGTGACCAAAGGTCATGAGTTCGAGTCCCTCTACATACGCTTTTTCGGATGAGCATATCACCTAGTGTAGTTTACCGTATGGCGTTGGTTTGCAGGTTATTGCCTCATACTGAGGGTTTACCCTGTGCGCACTCATTGCACTCTGAGTAGCGGCTGCGGGTTCTCTCTAGAAAACAAAATCACACCATTCTTGTTAGTTTGATCGAAGATGAATCTTAATGAGCTAAATTGGACAAATAGCATACAGTTATAATTGGTGAGGTTTATTTTGAGTTGAGGGTAATTTTGTCCAGTGTATTAAGAAGGTTTTGAGAGTATTAAATGTTTGGGTGTTTAGTAGTAAGAGATTTGAGCTGCCTGGTTGTTTTAAATCTTCATTACCCTCATTAATGAAATTAGTTGGGTTATTTATACCCTTAATTATGGACCCATGGGCTTTCGGGTCAAATTATGAAATCGGGTCAAGTTTAAGGACCCATTTACTTATTAAGCTTATTAGCACATAGCTTAGTCAAAAGTGGTTAAGTGTTTCTTTACTTTTGTCCTGTTCGGATAATTCAATGGGATGTCTATGTCTGAATTGCCCTTGTTCGGTTAGTTCAGTGAGCAGTGTCAAAGAATTCCGGACTCATCAGTAGCACATTTTTCAGGCCTTGTTAAAAATATTTGGCAGGACTAAAAAATCCACTTAGCTAGTGACAAAGTTTTCCGATCCGCTTGTGTATTCAGGTTGAGGTTTGTCCGAACTGATTTCTTCCACAATTCTAACAGTTTTTCTTTGGATCGTGTGACACGTGTCACAATCTGATTCGACCTACCAGTCGTTTTTACCTAGATTGGCGCTCCCACTAACCCTAGAAAGCATCATATGCATTTAAGTTTCTCTACGTCCGCGTCGTCTTTAATCATTGCAAAAAACCTCTTCGTTTTCTCCTAGGTATCGGTTACCTTTTTCTATCAATATATAAATAATTCATTTTTTTCCAGTTTCACTACTTTCATCAATCAAAAATCTTCTTCAGAGCTTTCCTCCTTCATTTTCAAATTTTTTCTTGGATACTTTTATGTTCACAACTAGAAACGCCCTTGTAAAATATGGCTGGCTGAATTTGTCCGAGTTGGAAGAAGCTAAAAAAGTCGAAAGGGAGAGGCGTATTGCTGCTGGTCTACCAGTTTCCCCAATCGAAAGGTCTGATAAACCATCCCAAGAGGCTGACCTAGGGTCATCTTCCACCAGAAATTCAAAACCCAAACGGTTGTTCAAGCCAAGCCTCTCACCAATTCCCTCAGGTTCCTCTGTTCATGAATCTCAACCTTCTTCTACCAATGAAAAAGTAGTATCAAGCATTAGAAAACCCTCCCCATTTATAGCCATGGGATCAGATATTGAAAAATCTCCAGAAAAGTCAAATCCACGCCGCACAACCCGCTTGGTGAAGGCCCATGCCACTGTTTCACAAAACAAACACTCAAAATTGGAGACTCCCAAAACTACATTCAAAGATAAGCCCTCCGGATCGGAGGTGTCTAAAAAAGTCTCACAAGACAAGCCCTCCGGATCTGAGGCATCTAAAGTAGCCTCTCAAGTGACACCCTCTAGAACTGAGCCTCAATTGGACACCAAGCCTTTGGAAAAAACTGTGCTCAGTCATCCGGACAGATCACAGAACCATAAGTTGAAACCCTCTCATCCACAAAAACTAACAAACCTTCCATAGTGATGGAATAAGTAATGGAGGACATCATCGAAGAGGCCCTCTTCGAAACGGAAACGTCAGGCCATACCGGGGAGATTGCTTCTGACAGAAAAGGAAAAGGCAAAGAAAATTTTTGTATGACTCATCTGGATCTTCCGGTGTGTTTGGAGGGCAAGGTAGATCCTTGTTTCCTGAAGGTCAATGTCAAGTATCTATTGGTCATGCAGAACATAAATTACGTCTATACTCATACTATCGAACTAGGCCGGATCCGGACAAAGTGGGGGATCCCAGAGTCTGTGAAGGTAAGGATGCATGTCACTCCGGAGACTCCAATGGATTGCAAACTTAACGAAGTGGTCATCTACACTAAATTGTTCAACTGGGGCTCAGGTTCCCCTTAGACCCATAGATTGTCAGGTACTTCCACCTCATAAAGCTTTGTCCTAGCCAACTTAGTCTGAACGCCTGGTACTCTCTCCTCGCCTGCATAATGGCTATGAGGTTATCTAAAATCCCTATTCCTATGGAACAATTTGCCGTTGTGGCAAGTCTGTGCAAAAATCACCAAATCCCATTTTACCACCACAACATGAGAAACAACTTCAAAGTGGTAGACGACTTGCTGGAGCCAGAGAAGAACTGGAGAAC
The DNA here is from genome assembly GCA_036936605.1 of Limnanthes douglasii subsp. nivea. Lineage (NCBI taxonomy): Eukaryota > Viridiplantae > Streptophyta > Magnoliopsida > Brassicales > Limnanthaceae > Limnanthes > Limnanthes douglasii. Next base: position 2,992,341 of record JAUPFV010000001.1, read on the forward strand.
TCAGTTCTTATTCATCAGTGGGTCATGGGAAAATGGGAGGAAGATCAAAGCTAAGACCAACCCTAGTATGCTTACTAGTAGGTGGAAGAGTACAGGTAAGCTCTTCAATTTCGTTTTTCATGTTCTTCTTTTTACTTCACAAAAATCTCACTGCTGAATTATTGCTTCCTTTTCAGTATTACCGAAGGAGTATACCGGGTATCTGGAGGAGGGGCAGACCACATGTGCCAAATTGAACGCATGGGCCGCAGAACGTTAGGGGAATGCTTTCCACAACTGCTTTACTTCTGGAAATTTGGTGAGATCTCACCTGTGGAATACCACATGCCGGAGAGATCTGACATGGGAAGATTTGACCACTCTTCCTCCCCCAGCTGTCATCCTCAAACGGACAAAGGAAAAAGATGGTAAACTGGCGTTTCCTTCTAGAGCTAAAGCCCCTAGAAAGATGAAGGGAAAGAAAAAGAAGGTTGCAGCAGAGGCAGTTCAGGCTGCTACAGAAGAGACCGGCCCGGAGAACCAAGGTGGGGAGAACCTAGTAGGGATCGATGCCTCCCTGCTCCAAGTGGTTGAAGATGAGACTGTCAAAGAGGCAGGAGAAAAACCAAATCCACCAAGGCCTCCGAAGAAGGACCAAAAACGGGAAGCCATTAGCGATGAAAGGGCTGCCAAGAAGAAGAAGGTCATCTTATGAGGAAAAATAAATCTTCTCCCTTCGAAGCTTCCTTCTCCACTAGCTCCTGCTGACCCTACTTTGGCAGAGAAAATTCCAACAGACTTGCAACTGGGAGAGGGCACCGAAGGAGGGCTTGACATCAGAACCCTTCAGGACATCGGTATTTACTTTACCGATTCGGAGAAAGATGACTTCGCTGGTCCTTTCCGTCATTCAGGTTCTTCCAACATGGTGACCTACAATGGTAAGTCTTTTTCAATTTTCGAAGACCATGATACGGTGGCCCATTCTTTGTTAGGTCATATCCAACCAGTACTTGACTTGGAGAGGCAAGTGAAAAACCAATCCACCCTTATCAACACCCTTAACACAGATAAGGAGACTCTGTCAACCAACCTCCTCAATGCTAATCAGAGCATAGAGGCACTGAAGAAAGATTTTGAAGAGTTGAAGAAAGACAAGGAAGATCTGTCCACCAAGCTGGCCACTTTGGAGAATGCTAACATTGAGCTCCAAGCTAAGTGCTTTGGTTTGGAGAAAGATCTCTCCACCTTAAAGGAAGACGTAAAGATCAAAGATGGAGCCATTCAAACCTTCTCCGGCGAAAAGACTTCTCTAGAAGAAGTTGTGTCTAAGGTAACCAAGAAGAAGGAGGACTTGGTGAAAGAGCACAGACAATCCAAGCCAGGATTGATGCTAACACCAACAAAGTAATAGACTCCCTGGAGTCAAAAGATGCGGAGGTCAAGTCTGATATGGTACTACTTTTCCACGAAACATTTCTGAAGAGAACCCTTGGGCAGCTATGGAGATATGTGGAGTACGAAGACCTCCCATTTCACATTATGGCAGATGGTGATTAGCATAGTTATAGCAGTGGAATAGATTCCACCACTGATGAAGAAGAAGGAACCGGTGAGAGTTCGAGTGTCGAACTCAAAAGCCCCAAGAAAGGAGGTGATGCGGGAACATCCGAAGGGAATAATCCCTGAGGTTTTTGACTATCCTTGCGTTTTCTTTATTTTGTGAACTATTAAAGTCCTTGGATGGCCAAGGCATTTTTTGTAATTGTATCGGGTTTGAGTCCGGTTAAGCCTTTCACAAAACTTAAAGTCCTTGGATGGCCAAGACATATTTTGTGTTTTAATATTGTTATCTGATTCTTACCTGAATAGGCTTATCTTATCCAATTTTTGCTTTGTTCCATACCTGCTTTCAATTTTAATGGCTAATGTTTAAAGATCCCTTACTATACAAACATTTAAGGTGAGAGTATTTAAAATCTCCGATGACATATGTTTAATGGTCATCATTCAACCAGATTAATCTGATCTGTCAAATATCCTTAGTATTAAATTGAATATTTGAAAGGAATTGTAATCAAATCACACCGAATATTTTAAGAAGGCATCATATTTTATTGAAAAAACCAGACACCTCATTAAAACCTCCCCGCGCCACCAGGGTAGGAAAGAGTATCCCCCCTAATATTTACAATGAATTTAAACAAGTAAATATTTACACAATTTTCATTTCAAATATAACTTGAGGTGTTCAATACTCCATGGGTGTTTCAGGATTCTTCCATCTTTGTCTTGAAGCCTATATGTCCCAGGCTTAAGTTTTTCGGAGACCTCATAAGGGCCTTCCCAGTTCGGAGCCAAATTCCCGAAATACTTCTCCTCAGTATGTAAGAAAACCTTTCTTAAAACTTTATCCCCTGGTTGAAAATCCCGTCTCTTGATCTTGGAAGCAAATCTGCTCCTCATCAATCCTTGATAGTGGGTTGTTCTGAGATGATCTTTAACCCTTTTTTCTTCAATTAAGTCCAACTGACTCCTAATTACCAATCCATTGGCTTGTTCGGAATAGTTGTGGACCCTATATGATGGTAGGGTTTCTTCTACAGGGGTAATTGCATCCATCCCATACACCAAGGTAAAAGGAGATTCCTGAGTAGCTGCTCCAGGAGTAGTCTGGTACGTCCACAACACTTCTTGCAAGTAGCTTGGCCACTTCCCTCCATCCCCTTCTAAATTCTTTTTCAGACCGAACAGAATGTTCCTGTTTGCCACTTCAACTTGGCCATTTTCTTGTGGGTGGAAATGAGAAGAGAAGCAATGCTGAATTCCCCTGGAGGCACAGAAACTCTCCATATCCTTGTTATAAAATTGCGGCCCGTTATCTGTGGTTATCTTTGGTGGAACCAGAAATCTACAACAAATGTTAGACAAGATAAATTTTATAACAGCTTTTGAAGTAGTTCCTGCCAAGGGGGTTGTTTCTATCCACTTTGAGAAATAATCAATGGCTACAATAATAGTCATGCACCCTCCGGACGCCATAGGTAGAGGCCCAACTAAATCCAGCCCCCAATAAGCAAAAGACATTGGCTCAGAAATTGACTCCATAGGAACTGCTGGGATATGAATTTCGTTATCATATCTTTGGCATGGGTCACACTTTTTCAATTCCTTAGAATCTTTCATTATGGATGGACAATAGTATCCGACCAACAAAACCCTCCGGGTTAGAGCTCTATAGCCACAGTGTCTTGATCCTTCTCCATCATGTAATTCAGACAAAACAATTTGGGACTCTTCAGCCCCCAAACAACGTAGGAGAGGTCTGGTAAATGAATTTTTTTATAAAGAACCTCTCTTAAGATCAAGAAACCACGAGCTTTGTGTTTCATTTTCCTCGTCATAGTTTTCTGTGGAGGCAAAATTCCATTAGAGATCTATTGAAAAAAAAGAAAAAATCAAATCTTTGGATTGAACTATTTGTACACTCAAACTCTCCTCATCTTCCTTGTTCTGATTTGATTGTATGGATGGGTATTCTTGTACATGAATCCATGGGTAGGACTCAGAGTAGGCTATGGTTGCTAAGGAGTCTGCCAGTGTGTTTTCTGATCTACGAATGTGCTCATAGCAAACATTTTTGAAGTTGGCTGCTACTTCTTTAAGAATAAATAAGTATTTGATCATCTGTTCCTTTTTGGCTTCGGACTGACCTTGAGCATGGTAGATAAGAAGCTGAGAATCACTCATTAATATAACTTTTTTAGCCCTACACAGAAAAGCTAACTTTAGACAAACTATAGATGCCTCATACTCAGACTCATTGTTAGAAGCCCTGAAAGAAAAACATATAGCTTGGTATAATTTATCACCATATAGAGAGGTTAAACAAATCTCAGCCCCACAACCCATTGTGCTTGATCCACCATCTGTCCGGATAATACTTTTTTAGTCTTTTCCTCTGAGGCTGGTTTAGAACTCCTGTCCGAATGAAACTCTACCAGGAAATCAGTAACTGATTGAGCTTTGATAACAGTTCGTGGAGCGAAGTCAATGTCATAATCACCCAGCTCCACTGACCACTTGGTCATTCGGCTTGATATGTCTATCTTCTGAAGAACATTTTTTAGAGGGAAATACGTTCGGACAACGATGGAGTGAGACTGAAAATACGACCTCATTTTTTCTAGCAGCAATCACTAAGGCTAGTGCCAGCCTTTCAAGTTTTAGGTACCTCTTCTCAACACCTATCAGACTCTTACTGACATACTACACCGACAAGGATAATTATATACTTCTCTTACCAAAACCGCACTTATAGCACATTTTGACACAGCCAAATATACATAAAGTGTCTCTCCTTCAACAGGCTTAAAAGGGTTTTTGGTGAAGACAATTGCTTCTTTATTTCATCAAAGGCCTGGCTGCATTGTGGGGACCAGTTGAAGTTTTTAGCTCCTTTCAAGGTTTGAAAGAACGGAGCACATTTGTCCGAAGACCTTGAAATGAAACGATTTGAAGCAGCCAACCTTCCTGTCAGCCTCTGTACTTCTTTAATATTTTGAGCGGAGTCCATTTTTAACAGAGCATCAAGCTGGTCCAGATCAGGTTGTATCTCTTTTTCACTTATCACATAACCTAAAACATTTCCGGACTGCACCCCAAACACACACTTTTCTGGATTCAACTTTAAATTCACCTTTGTCAAGTTGGCAAAAGTTTCTTGAAGATCAGCTAGGTGCAACTCCTCTTCTACGCTTTTAACCATCATATCATTAATGTATACTTCCATATTTCTACCAATCTGATCAGCAAATTCTTTATTCACCAACCTCTGATAAGTAACCCCAACATTTTTAACCCAAACGTCATCACTTTGTAACAATGAAGACCCCTATCTGTAACAAAGGTAGTGTGATCTTGGTCCTTCGAATCCACCTAGATCTGGTTGTACCCAGAGAAGGCATCCATGAAAGACAGCAGTTTGTTTCCAGATGTGGAGTCCACCAACTGATCTATCCGGGGAACTGGGTAAAGATCTTTTGGGCAAGCTCTGTTGAGGTCAGTAAAATCAATGCACCTGCGCCATTTCCCATTCTTTTTCTTAACCAGTACTGGATTGGTAGTCCATAAAGGATATTGAGACTCATTTATGTGCCCCATCTTAGTAAGTCGGTCAACTTCTTATACTATTATATCAGTTTTTTCCTTTGAAAAAGCTCTCTTTTTTCTGCACAACAGGTGCAACATCTCTCCGAATGGATAGCTTGTGTGATATAATACTTGCTGGTACTCCGGTCACATCAGCATTACACCAAGCAAAAACGTGTTGGTGACCTGCCAAAAAGGACAACAACTTTTTCTTTAATTCTGGTGCCATCTTGGAGCCAACTTTAACACTTTTCCTTCAGCCAGAGAGTGGGTTTCAACTTCTTCAACCGGTATCAAAACACCAGGGGTCTCTCTAGGGTCATCAATTTTACCCTCACCCCAGAGGGCCTCAACAACTACTAATATTCATTAACCCGGACTGCCCCCAGAATTCTAGGAGAAAGTGCAGTTGCATAACATTCTCTTGCTATCTTTCGGCTACTCTGGACAACTCCCACTTGTCCTTGAACTGCATACTTCAAACATTGATGGACTGTTGAGGCCACTGCATGCATCTTAGAGAGTCAGGATCTCCCAAAGATTGCATTGTAACATGTGGGGAAATCTACCACAACGAATAGTTACCTGACCATCTTCTTGAAAGGGCCTTTGCCCAATAATAACTCCTCCTCAAATTCTCCGATCACATCCGAAGAGCTCCCTGTGAAGCCCACAATGGATCTGCTCAAACATTGAATCAATGTCGGATTCTTCATCTGCTTATAGGAACTTAAAAAGAGAATATTGGCTGAGCTGCCAGTGTCAATTAGAATTTTCCTGATGTCGTTGCCCCCAATTAAAGCTCATATCACTACAACATCCTCATGAGGTCCAACTATATTTCTTAAATCATCCTCATAAAAAAAATGAAAGAAAAATGAATTTGGGACTGATAAGAAGACATGTCCCCCTCTAACTGAGTAGCTAGAGTGTGAACATGCCTCTTCCTCGAAGAAGGAGTTGGCGCAGCCATGGTGCCCCCCCCCCTCCACCGAATATAGAAAGTGACTCAAAAAAACGTATGAGTATGGACACTGTTTTAGTTTGTTCTGTTATGACCCCCACTTTGTTCCGGGTTGGATCAGGATCCAAATACTCTGAGTCCACATCAAATCTTTCATTGATCACCATTGCCCCCTCCGGAGCTGATGATCCTGCGTTGTTTGTTGGGCCAGTTCGGGGAGCATTGGCAGGCCTGTTTCCACTTCTTCTCTTAACATAAGCTCCCAGCTTTCCCCTTTCAATAAGATTTTGTACCTCTTGTTTCAAAACAATACAGTCTTCGGTGTTGTGGCCAATATCATGATGATACTGGCAAAAAAAAGTATTACGACTTTTCCTGGGAGATTGAAGCGCTGCCGGCTTCCGGAAATGTACCTCATCTTTTGTTTTGTCATAAATGGTTTCCATATTCTCCTTTAACACGGAAAACCACTCCGGCTGAACCTTAGGCCCTCGTTTATTTTTGGATTGATGGCTCTGAGCTGGATTTGGGTGGGATTGAGTCTGCTTGGCCCTATTGGACCCCTGTCCGGTTTCTTTGGCCTTGTATCCGGACTGGTTCCGGTTTTGAGCAGTTGGGCCAGACCTCACCTATCTGTGTACCCTAGTCTTCTTTGTTTCATCCACGTTGATTTGTTTTCCCACCTGATTTAGCAAACCGCCCCAGGTCATGGCCTTCTTCCTTGTTACTGAATCAACTAAATTCCCAAGGTTTAACCCTTGTCTCGAAGAAGCTATTGCTACTTGCTCAAACTAATCAGCTAACCCATTCTTGGTATTTACAAACCGGCTTATATAGTCTTTCAATGACTCATTTGGCTCTTGGGCACAATGGATAATAGTATCTCCAATGCCCTTTACCTCTTTACTCCCTACAAACTGCATTCGGAAGGCAACCCAAAATGTATCGAAGTTTCTGATACAACCTTGTGGTAAGCTGTTGTACCATTTCAGAGAACTTCTCGTAAAGGATTGGGAGAAGGCTCTACAAAGAAGTTTGTCATCATCATCAAAATTCATCATAAATTTTTTAAATTGCTCCAGATGGTTGACCGGATCTTTGCTACCATCGTATTTCTCCATTTTAGTACTGTCAAACCTCTTTGGAAGGTTTCCGGACGGTATCTTGGCAAACAATGGCGATTGCCTCCAATTCCGGCTACGACTAAAAACTGTATCTTCATTGGGTGTTACAAAAATACCGGGTTCATCATGGAAAGCAAAGGGATCAATCAACAGCTGGTTCACATGTCTGTGATTGTGGCTGTGAGATGACCCTTTAACCAGATGCCTCTTTAATCTTCCATGTCTATCTCTCTTTCTTGAATACTTTTTTACTAGCTTTTTTTTCTTTCTGGACCTCCCCTCATCACTTCTTGATGACAAGGACTCCTCAAGCTCATCCTCGTTCGAAGAGCTACTGGAGGACTCAGATTCCAAGCTTTCCACCGGTTTGGACCGGTGAGACTTCTAGGAACTGACATGGGTCTTTTTGGTACTTACATGAGTCTTTGCCGATGGGTCATTCTCCCTCGGGTTGTCAATATGGTGAATGGCTGACGCCTTCGACTTTTTCTTTAAATCCATTTCTGCCCCTTTTAGTGGCCCTCAACGCTTATATTTCAGTTCTCAACTTATCTCGCTCTTCGGTACTGTATTCATTATTTTCCCCAACCACTTCCACCAAAGGTGGTGGAATTACTTGCTCGTTCGGATCCATCCAAACAAGTCTTTTTACTGATTTTGAATGCTAGATTCAGGCACCTTCTTCTCGCACTGTGGTCGTCAATTTGGTGAGGTTTATTTTAAGTTGAGGGTAATTTTGTCCAGTGTTTTAAGAAGGTTTTGAGAGTATTAAATGTTTGGGTGTTTAGTAGTGAGAGATTTGAGCTGCCTGGTTGTATTAAATCTTCATTACCCTCATTAATGAAAGTAGTTGGGGTATTTATCCCCTTAATTATGGATCCATGGGCTTTTTGGTCACATTATGAAATCGGGTCAAGTTTAAGGACCCATTTACTTATTAAGTTGATTAGCACATAGCTTAGTCAAAAGTGGTTAAGTGCTTCTTTACTTTTGTCTAGTTCGGATAATTCAATGGGATGTTTATGTCCGAATTGCCCTTGTCTGGTTAGTTCAATGAGCAGTGTCAGAGAATTCAGGACTCATCAATAATAATAATCATTAAATTTATTTGAAAATAAACAATAATTACAAAAGAATCAATCCAAAATTCAGGAACCAAAACTAATAAAGATATTAGATATGTTGGCGTCCTGGCAATACTTAAAAGTTCTTGAGAGAAATCATAGTTTCTTTGCACCTTTCGAGGTTCACATAGTAATAGGATGCATTCGAATATTTAAGAACTTCGGATGTTTTGTAGTGATCATTCATGCTTACAACATCCATCCTCTTCCAATTACCTTCTATAAGTATCCAAGCATTCTCCAAAGCGCTCAATCCCAAAATCTCCGGCCAAAGCCTCATAGCTAGATTTCCATCAAGTTCCATTAATTGTGCTTTTCGACACCACGAATCACTAAAATCAAGTTTCACCAAAGTAAGCTCTTCGGTTTTGATATTAAATGAAAGTATATTATATAGATAAATATTATCAAAATCGCAGTGGTTAGGGTTATCAAAATTGTAGTAATTAGGGTTTTCAAATTTGCAAATCCAATGAATTGATCCATTAGCAAACACATACTTGTTATAGAAACTTTTTAAAGAACCAACTTGATTACGACTATTCTTTCTTGTGATCCATGACTTTGATTTAGAAGAATAGATATGAATGTTCTTATTACCTATATAAACAATTTTGTACTCATCCATGCTGCTGCTGCTACTGAACCTTAACCCTAACCCAAATTCTATACCCGCATTCATTCTGATATCGAACCACAACTTCACCCCAAACTCGATACCTGCCTTCTTTGGAGCTGAAAAAACTTTAAATTTTCGTCTCGAGGGATAACACAAACAAAATTTGCAATCTATATCATTAAAAAAAGAAAAAAACCTTGACCATAACTAAGATAAGTGGAGACGCAATCATTGTTCTCGCGATTTCATTCTTATTTTTTTCTAGTTGAAATATATGGAAGCCTTCTCGCCAAAAGAAAAGAGTAGAGTCTAGACCTTTTTGGTGATGTGTTTTGACAAAATTTGGATCGTCTATCGTTTTGCGATAGAGTTTTGACACCCATCGAAAATATAGAAGAGTTTTAACCGACAATCCATACAAGATCAGACATAAAATATCATTAGGTAAATCTTTTACCTCCATCGTCATCCTGATTTATTAAAGCGAATTGACGGCGATCTGGTGATCAAAGTTAGAGTTAGGGTTTAAGATGACGGGTAAAATAATATATATATATATATATATATATATATATATATATATATATATATATAAAGTTTTCGATTGAGTTGGATCTATGGCTTATTCGATGTATTTTAAATGATATTGATAATATAACAAAAATATATATATATATATATATATATATATATATATATTGAATTTTAATATAGTTTTAAAACAAATTTATATAATTATATATAAGTTCAAAAACAATATATGCTTACAAATTTATATTTTAAATTCTAACTTTAAATAGTTTTTTACTAATAGAGATGTACTAGTACAGATTTTAAAATTTTAAACTCAAATAGGAACTGTAAAACCGTTTTCATATAATAGATATGCATATTACTCTTATTAAAGGTATTTAATAGAGAACATCACGATATTCATATTCGAGAAAAACAGAAGAATTCATTTTAATCTTAAAAAATTCATTTATCGGATGATAATAGAATATCGTTGATACGTATCTTATCTTACGATACAAATAATTATCATCCGATAAATGATTCCAACACTAATCACTAGGATATGTATCGTTGGGGTTAAAAAACCAATACGTATCGATACTAACATACATATCGTAATACTGACAACTATGCTCTCAATTCTTTTTAATTTGTTATTTTTTTTTCAGAAAGAGACTTGTTATCTTTTTTTCTTCTGGAATGAACGCTTCGAAAAGATATTCAAATTTATGACCTTTAATCACACCAACTCCACTACCCCGTTGAAAACACTTGTTATCTTTTATATATATTTAAATAATAGTTATAGACTTATAATAGTTTTCCATAATTTATAATATGGGTTGTTACAATTTTAAGAAAAATACTAAACTTGCTTTAGTTTAAAATTCAAAAATTTAAAGTTTAAGTTTTTCAATTATATTTTCTTAAAAAACACAAAAAGAATATATTTTTATATAAAATATAACATGATTGGTGGTCTTATTTAAGTCATGGAGAAAGTAAATCTTATACTTGAACTAATCTTCTAAAAAAATTGGTCAAAATCCGACGAACAACTATAACACCACTCATATCTAGGGTTGTGAATGGTTCTGCAAATCCGAAAATTTGACCGGAACCAAATCGATAAGAATCGGACTGAATTTTAATGGTCCGGTTTGCGATTCCATCTTTAAAATCGAAACCGATAAAGAATCAAAACAACAAAATCGGTTCGAAACCGAACCGATAAAACCGATAAACTGACTGAACTGATTAGAATCTGAAATGGTAAAACCGGTAAACCGATAAAACCGATACGGAACCAAACCGATAAAATTGATAAACCCATAGAACCAATAAGAAATCTAACCAATAAAATTGTTAGACCCGATTAATTTATTATTATTATTAATTTTGTACGCATTATATTGTCAAAATTAATAATTAATTATCCATTTTAATAAAAAAAATCAAATATTAACTTCTAAATTTTGATATTTATGTTATTTATTTATTTTTTAAAAATTGAAAATTAAATTTTAATTTAATTTAATTTTTTTAAGTGGACCGGACCGAACCGATAACGGACCAAACCGAAAAGGACCGAAACAAAATCGGATCGACCCGAACTCGGATCGACCCGGAACCGGAACCGAACCGAATTGGACCAAACCGGACGAGACCGAACCGAACCGAAAACTTAATTATCCGGTCGGATTCCAAAATATAGAACCGAAAGCTTAGCGGTCCTGTTCCGGCGATATCCAAACCGAACCGGACCGATAAACACCCCTACTGATATCTGATGGTACTAGGATTGCCAATACAGATCATACTTACCATATATACGGAAGAGGAACTGCCATGGTGTCAAAGTACTGAGCTGCAGTGCCATCCGAACGAATGATATTTTTCGGCGGTATTTGATGTAGCCCAGAAAGTCCAAACAAAAGCCTTGTTTATTTTATTTTATTTTATTCAAATATCTTATGTATTTAAATCAAATCTAATTATATTAAGATTTGATTTTATTTGATTTTAGAATATTTATTTTATTTCTTTGTATTCTAATTTAGGGTTTTGAGAAGCTATTATATAAAGCCTCTTATGCCTTAAGTTATTTTAAGTTTTTGGAATAAATATTTTTATCTCTGAAAATTTCAATTTTTGTTACCCTTAGATTAGGGTTTCATCATGTTACCCTTGAATTAGGGTTTCATCTATCGTTGCTTCTTCTTCTGTTTCCGCCGCGTCATTAGTTTGGTATCAGAGCCTCAGTTCCTGCTACGGGTCAAGCATGTTTTTGAATTTTGATTTCATCTGATTCAAGGTCTAAAGGAGAGAACAACATACGGCCGTGAAGATCTCAAAGATCGTTTGGTATGCGGGAGACACGCTAGGCGTTTCAATGACGATCATATTGACCGGTTACTGAAGGAGTTTAAATTGTCTACCAATCGTCGAATCAAGGTAAAACTTTCTTATCGATATGCTGTCTCAGGCTATGAAGAGGTTTTCAAAACCATTTTTTATCAACTGGACATGGGGATGTTGTCTTCAGGCTATGAAAAGGTTTTCGAAACTATTTTTTTCCTTCAACTGGATGGCTTGAATGTTACTTCGAATAATGAACACTCGAGAATAATTTATCTTATTCCGATAAGGTCAACAATTATAATTCCCAATGTAACGATTGAATAAAATAAAATAAATAATTTGGGTTCTTGATGGTGATGGCGCTGTGAATTCGAGGACGAATTCTTATCAACCAGGAGAGGATGATGTAGCCCAGAAAGTCCAAACAAAAGCCTTGTTTATTTTATTTTATTTTATTCAAATATCTTATGTATTTAAATCAAATCTAATTATATTAAGATTTGATTTTATTTGATTTTAGAATATTTATTTTATTTCTTTGTATTCTAATTTAGGGTTTTGAGAAGCTATTATATAAAGCCTCTTATGCCTTAAGTTATTTTAAGTTTTTGGAATAAATATTTTTATCTCTGAAAATTTCAATTTTTGTTACCCTTAGATTAGGGTTTCATCATGTTACCCTTGAATTAGGGTTTCACCTATCGCTCCTTCTTCTTCTGTTTCCGCCGCGTCATTAGTATTATACCTCAATATTGTCATATTTGGACCATACCAAAACTGAGAGGTATATCGCTTAAGGTGGAGTAACTTAATTTATTAGAGGGAAAGTCAACCAAGGTCAAACGTCCATAATAGTTATTACAAAAATAACAAAATAAATATAGAAAAAATTTTGTTTCAAAAGGGCTAGTTGATAATTAAAATTGCTTAGCAATTCATGTCACAAAAATAAACATGGCACTATTGGTTTAGAAAGATGAAGAAATAGTTGTTGATGATGGAATCCAAACTTATATAAGATAGATGTAAATTTTGGAATAGGTTTTGAGTTTTGAAAAGTGATACTTATAAGCCGATTGATAGCCGTTTTCCATTTTCAACTTTACTGCGCTGAAACTTGACAAATTTTTGGTTCAAGATTCTATAAGATCTTCATTGAGCAGGGAAAAAAACATAACTTGTGGTAGAAGCCGATTCATCCAAAAAATAGAGCTCCATAAGAGAAGAGAATGAGATCCAGAGTTATTCGAATCCATCGAGTTTGAGCCACATTGTATCTTCAGACTTGATGAATTCTTTGAATCTTTGAGGCAAAAGAAAGCTTTAGAACCAGATTCAATGCGATTGATTTTGTTATGAGCGATTCACAGGGAGAGCTACAAATGGAGAAGAAGCTATCCTTCAAGAGATTACCGCACTTCAAATCTAGATAAACTGCACTTCAGGGATCTTGATGTGGAGACAAGAGGAATCGAAGAGATGGATTCCAAGAGATCGTCATTGAGCAGCTAAGAATGTCCTGAGCTAAGGATGTCCTAAACTCCAAACAAAGGAGGCACAATGCAAGGGTTTCACCCGGTTTGGCTGAGGACATCGATGAGCAATTGTTGTCCGTTGTGCATAGGGAGGTAGTATAACGTCCGTCGGCTGTAGTTCAGCTGGTCATCACCAACTACCCTTCGAACTGCCAATCTTCTTCTCTCATTCGATTCTAAAGTTGAAATCAATCTATCACCCCTTCTTCCATGCCTCTGGATTCCAAATCTTAAAAAATTTGTATGGTGATTAGAATCAGCTTGTCCAGATTGATTTATTCAGTACTGTTCTAAGAATTCATCAATTGATTTTGACATGGGGCTTCCTGATTTGAGGGTTCCTGCGGAAACAACTATCTAGCTGCTCGAAGACAGGTAACATATGTTTCTGAATTAGTTACACGAATACCCATTCCTTTGGGTTATGCTTGACCTACGGATATTCCAGCTTAAGATTCTAAAAATGAGGACTTGTGAGAGTAGATCTTTTAGGATCCGAGAACTGCAAAGATTTAATGATGACTGAGGGTTTTTTTTTATTTCTTGCCTGTTTCAGCTTCCTATTAAGAATTTTTTGAAAGCCAGTATCTATAACTTTCTTCTTTAGGATAGGAGTTAAAGGACAGCTTCCAATGTTTTCTTTGCTTGGTGTATGATTTCCAGTAGAGCTGTTGTTAGATAGTGTAGAGGGAGATAAATCATAGTCATTACTTAATGATTTAATGTCATCTATGATATCCTCCTCATTATTATTCTTGTTCATCTGCTCACTCATAGATTGATTTTCTTTGCTGATCTTTTGACTTGAATCCCCATTTTCGATCTTCGTATTAGTTGTTTTAATCAAAACCTGATCATTTATCTTTGCAGGTTCCTGAGACTTGTTGTTTTCCTCCATACTTTGGCTTTGGTAAGCATCATGAGGAACAACTATCAATGATTTTATTTTGGTAGATTTATTGTTTGTTGTTTCGGTCTCGAGATCTTCTATTTCCTTCTTGTTTTGAATGGTAGTAGTAAGCTTTTTGCAGCGATCTATATTGTGGCCTATATGTTTGCAAGACTGACATTAAAGAGGGATGTTATTGTAGCTAACATCAATCCAGCATCCTTCATTCTCACCGAAACCCACCCAGATAGAAATCTGAATTTTCTGAGTAACATCCATCTCGAGTATATAATGCTCTATTCCGCTCTGGCACCCAAGACTTGATAGGAAGACCTATATTAGATGCTATTGTTTCAATAATTTCTTCGTTAAACGGATATTCAGGAATTCTTGAAAGCCTAATCCAAACAGGGGTTATTGGGCTTTCGATTTTGGTATTGAATGTTGGCGTCCATTTCAAAACCCTCATGACAGAATGGTCAATAGTTCATACACTTCTTGACCAAATCTTGCTGATATCTTCTTTGAGAGAGAACTCCATAAGTATCTTCTCTGAGACACTATAAGAACCTACAAATTTTCGATCACTCAAGAATTTTGTTAGAAGTGATCTTTTAGGAATACCTGTAGAGAATTTACCAATTAAGGTAAATTTAATTTTTGTCATCGGAGTTTCTTTGACTTGCTTAGATAACTGAAGCGAGATGTGGTCTTTTTTGTGGCTGATTGATTTTGGATTGAAGTTCTGGTTTGATTGAGTTGTTTTAAATACGTCTGCATATTTTGTTTTTGTTGTTGGAGAAGAAGTATCCAATCTTTGAATAGTATTTTTCTGGATCTGAGGGAAATCTTGTTTATTTCTTAGATTTAAATGTCTTGTTTCCATTGTTGATGCAGGATTTTGTACAGATGCAGATCTGACAAGTAGTCAGAGAATGCTTGAATCTCTAATTGATACCACAGGAGTTAACAATTAAAGAGGATAAAAAGAGAAGATAAACATCATCAACTCATTGGAAAGATTTCGTAAACTTCAAGAAATGATTTCTTGGAGAGAAGATCCCTTGATAACCAACCATGAGTTAATAGTGGGTTTCTGAATCTGAATCATATGACTTACAATCAAGAGTGATTATATTATTATAAGGTTGTATATTGTGACAAAATTGTAATGTGAAATGATAACATCGGTTAGGTGGAGGATATTGCCTTATTCACCATCAAAATATTTGATATAATGATATGAGAATTGAGATAAGTAAGATATGTTCTTAAACTTACTATAAATATAATCTAATTAGAAGTTTTGGATGACTCTGGATATGTCAACAA
This sequence comes from Limnanthes douglasii subsp. nivea, assembly GCA_036936605.1. Taxonomy (NCBI): domain Eukaryota; kingdom Viridiplantae; phylum Streptophyta; class Magnoliopsida; order Brassicales; family Limnanthaceae; genus Limnanthes; species Limnanthes douglasii. The sequence goes on from JAUPFV010000001.1 coordinate 3,007,935, forward strand.
TCATAGGTTATGAAAATATGCTTAGAATATGGTGGTGTTGAAATTGATCAAAAAATAATGTTTGGATCACTTATTTGGACAAAAGGTTATTCGAAATAACACAATAGTTGATACTAAAGAGGACCTAAAACAATATGATATCTTAGAATATTTGGTCAATATGATATCTTAGAAGATTTGAACACATTAGTGAAACTGATAATTACATATTATCAGTGAGAAGATACCACTTGGAAATGATAAAAAGAACAATGTTGATATTTGTAAATATTGTATTTTGGGTAAACAACACATATTGTGTTTCAAGACACAAAAATATGAGTCCAAAGAGATATTATAGTACCTTCATTCAGATCTTTTAGGACTTGATAATTATTCCAATAAAATTTGGGTTTACTTGTTAGAACAAAACATTTTGAAGCATTTGATAAATTTTAATTGAAAATTTGAGTGATAGAAATGTTAAGACTTTAAGAATTAATAATGGTTTATAGTTTAGTAATGAATTTTTACTCATGGAGGTAATTTTATTTATTTTCTATTATTGATAATTATTCCAAGAAAAATTGGGTTTATTTGTTAGGAACAAAAAAATTGAAGTATTTGATAAAGTTTAATTGAAAATCTGAGTGATAGAAATGTTAAGAATCTAAGAAATGATAATGATTTATAGTTTAATAATGGATTTTAACACATATAATAGTAAGTTAGGTATTTAAATACACTAATTTATTAGAAAAATCCCTCAAATGGTGTTGCCGTGAGGATAAATCAAACATTGCTAAACAAGGTTAGGTACATGATCTAAAATTCTTAACAATCAAAAGGTTTTTGGGGAAGCTATAATGACAATTTAATATTTAATAAATATGCAATAGGTCTTATCATACCAAAAAAAAATGTTCAGGTAAACAACCTGGCTTGTCAAAATTGAAAGTTTATGATTGTTATGCATATGCACATTAGAGTAAAAAAAAATAGAACTTAGATCACTTAAATGCATTTTGTTAGGATATCTTCAAGGAACAAAAGGTTATAGATTATGGGTAAGAGATATAAGTGGTTCAAAATATTCAATCACTAGAGATATGATATTTAATTAAAATAGTTTTTCATACTTGTGAAAGACTAACCCCTATGTATGTAAGAATACATCAAATACGCCCCCAAGGGGGTAGCCGAGTTGGTTGAGTAAGGCATGCTTGTGACCAAGGTCATGAGTTCGAGTCCCTCTACATACGCTTTCTAGGCTGAGCCTGTCACCTTGTGTGGTTTACCTTCTAGCGTTGGTTTGCAGGCTATCACGTCAGACTGGGGGTTTACCCTGTGCGCGCTCATTGCACTTTGCGTAGCGGCTGCGGGTTCCCTCCAGAAAAAAAAATACATCAAATACTTACAATGCATGTATAATTAGTAGCCAAATTATATTTGAGCCAAGTCAGGTAGAACTTGGTCAGGTGGAATAAGATGTTACTCATGATCAAAATAGGGAATCTGAGGTTGTCAGTTAAATGAAAGTTATGGGAAACATGATAGAGATGAAGAAATTAGGAAACCATACGATACAAAACTGTTAAGGAAATATCAACTAACTATGGACAAAGAGTAAAAGGTTCCATTGTTTTCCCAAATATATGGGTTTTCAACGGTGAATAAAATGTTAACTTATCCCTATATGAAAATATTAGAAATTGATAAGATGAAACTCATCATTTATCAAGAAGATGTAAAATATATTGACTCAAAGAAGTGGAGTGGTGCAATGAACGAAGAGATGAACTCATATTACAAAAAAAAAAAAGTGGGCGATAGTGAAGCGACCAAACAATGAACCGTAGCATGCAAATAGATTTCCAATGTAAAATAGTGTTACATTCCTAATGAAGATATGAAATATAAAAAATATTGGTGGCTAAAGGATTTACTAAAAAATAAGGTATAGATTTTACAGAGATATTCTCACCAATAGTCAAGTACAACACCATAAGAATAATGTTCCCACTTATGGTCAATACAATTTAGAATTAGAGGAAATGGATGTAAAAACTAAATTTCTTCACGGTTAGCTGGAGGAAGTCTTTTAAATTGAGTATTTATACGGTTTTGAAGTGCATAAAGGGAAATACATGTTCTATTTATTAAAGAAAACATTGTATAGACTCAAACAGTATCCAAGACAGTCATATAAGCTTTTTAATAACTATATCACCAAATAGGGTTTCCAAATGAGCTTACATGATATTGTTTATACTTAAAATGTACAAAAGTTCTAGATGTTGAGTATATGATCCATTATATTGATGATATACTACAAATCAACAAAAAAAAGAAAAAAGCTAAAGAGATAAAATACATCATCAAGATAAAAATGATATGTACGACTCAGGGTTAGTATGTAAGATACTAAAAATGAAGATTGTCCAAAAAATAGAAAATGATGTGTTGTTTTTTAATAAAAAAAACTACTTAAACAAGCTAGTTGTAAAGAACTATAAGCGTGGAGCAAAACCAAAAAACAACCGTTTTAAAATTTGTTTAAGTTTTGAAGCAATTAACAACCTTCTAGCAAAAAAGATAAAGATTATATGGCGAAGGTTCCTTATTTTAGTGTTGCGGAGTCCGTCATGTACTCAATAGACCTGATTCATCTTAAGGTATTATTTCTCTTAGTATGTATATATCTAATATTAGAAAAGAAAATTGTCTTGCAATGAAGTGGCTCTTGAGATATACAAATGGAACAAATTAATTGGGTTTAAAGTATATAAAGCATGAATGTAACATTAATATAAAGGTTTTGTAGAATCTGACTTTGGATGTGGCATAGATTCACATAAATCTGTTAATGTCTATTTTTTTCTAATTTATGAGAATTGTGTTTGTTTTCTTCTACAATCGTTTGTGACACTCTTAACTACGGAAGCATAGTACATAGCTACAATATTAGCAATCAAAGAAGACATTTAGCTTCAAGGGTTACTTCAAAAGTTAAAATTATTTGATCAGTAACCACAATGTTCTCAGATAGTCCAAGCGTAATAAATTTATATAAAAATCCATTTGCTCATGATATGTTGGTGTGAAGTACGCTTTTATTATAAAAATGTTACTCAATGTTTGATAAAACTAGAAAAGATACTAACATAAGAGTTTCCAATTGATATGAAGACCAAAGTTGTAACTCTGAGCAAATTTTAAATTTTTGGAGTTTACAAAGAGTAGACAATGGGTAATAACATATTATTTCGAACAAAAATCACTAGAAATAATAATTTAAGATCTTAATACACTTCGTAAATACAAACTAAGATTATTGAAATAAATTTTCATTTGAATCTTTATAAGTTAGTGTTATGATGTATTATTTTGTTATTTAGTATTTACTAACTCATGTAACAGTATTTATACACTAAAAAATAAAGGATAAAACTGATTCATATGGAAACAAATAAATTATGAAAAAATAAAAGCAAGCAAAGGTTTTGTATGAGGGTTTTTTTGGATATTCTTTCTTACCTTTTGAATGAAATTAATTTTTTATTCAATTAATGATTTTTTAATTTAATTTGTTATTATTTTTGAAAATCTTCAGCAAATATGACTAATGGCAACAAATTTAAATATAACCGCATCCAATTTTTAGATGCTTAATAAATCAACGGATCATATTTTCTTGTCTTGAGGGATATAAATATTATTACACATAGCCTACTTCATAAATTGTTTCACTAAAAAATATCTCTTTCAAACTCTCTATATAAGCTTCCTTCATTGAAATGTTTAAATTTAAAAGATTTTTAAACTGCATGGTGCTAATTTTTAAAGTACAATACATGTAGACTTTATTTAATCTGTGTACATATCATTTTAATATAGTTGGCTATTTTGAATGGGTAGATTAAATAATAGATACAAATCATCATCTTCTAATGAGGTGGGTAGATTAAATAATAGATATGATTCATATGCTAATGAGGTTTAGACATATAGTGAAAGGTTGTAGTGTGAGGTTGAGAAATCGAGTCGATGGTCCTTATATGATTTTATTTTTCTTAGATCATCCCATAAGGGTGTGTTAATTTATATATTAATTAAGGATAAAAAAGTATCTAACATGTATTATTTTGTTTTAATATTGTTATAAATAAAAAAATAGAACCTATTAATGATTTTAAGATCGAATTTTTTATAAAAGTTTGAGTTTTTCGATGACATATATTGAACAAATGAGTAAACCTTGTCGATGCAGAAACAACACTTGTTTTAATAATGTAAGACGACTATGATCTAATAATTAAAAATGATATGTATGGTATGAATAATATAGCCATCTTAAGTTTAACGGATTTTTATTGAAGTATTGGACAAACAGATACTAACGATATTATTATATATTTATATATTATTATGTTATTATTTAGTCTTATGATGTTATGAATAAAGTATAACTATAGGTTGAACTAAATTATACCTAGAGGGAGAGCCTCCAACAATTCGGTATTGAGCATAAAACTTAGTAAAGATTATGGTCCTTATCGGCGAAGAATTCATAAAGAACAACAAGTGAATTATATGATAAACAAAATTAATTGAGAAAATGAATAAGAAATAAAAATAAAAATAAAAATAAATATTTTATTCGTTTGAATTAAGGATGGCAATGGGTCGTTAGCGGACCGGAATCGGGCAGGTCCGCCCGAGCCCTCTTTTTGGACACTTTAACCCGAACCCGACCCACTCCCGAGTTTATATTTTTAAACCTGAACCCGTCTGTTTATATCCGTCGATCAACCCGGTCCGACCCGCCGACATTAATTTTAATATTTTTAATTTATTTTAAATATATTGATTTATTTTTTATATATATTATTTTTATTATATATATAAATATTATTTTTAATATATTATTTTATAGTTTTTGGGCAAGAACGAACAAATTAAAAACCTGAGCCCGGCCCAGCTCGGTTGCGGATTACAATTTCTTAACCTGAACCCGACCCGTTCTATGTTCGGCCCGGACAAAACCCGACCCGACCGGATCGGGTCGGATCAGATTGGACCGGACAACACCCGAATTGTCATCCCTAATTTGAATAAAACTATTAAGTAAAAATATTTTATTCTTCTAAAATAAAAATATATAATATATATATATTTAACACGTTAAAGGGACCCAATTATATAGAAGTTGTATTACTATGTCTTCAACATAAAAGAAAACCTTTGTTCATTTTACGATTTACGCAATTCAGTTCCGTCGTCTAAAAAGAAAATAAACGTTTTTTTCTGTTCTTTATTATCGATTCTTCTAAGTTTTTTTAAGGGGGTGTTATTTTCTTTCAAAAAAACAGATCTACACCAACTCTCAAGTCAGTAGAAGATCTATAACCAACATTTTTCTCTACCAAGCATGAATCAAAATAATCTTTTGATACAATACAAATAAATCTAAGATAAACCAGTCAACCAAAATACCAAGAAGCATGTCGATGCGACGTCGCACGACCATAAGGAAATTTACTAAGAGGTTGAGTCCCTATGATGTTTAGCCTTGGGTTATGACATGGCCAAACGTGCCTGGACGCGCCAAGATGCACGACTAGAATGGTCATGGTCATATGACCATGACAACACCAGCCTAGTCACAAATATATGCGCGACTAGAAAAGTCATAGCCATATGGTCAAGACTGCACCAGCCATGTCACGCACACATACATGACCAAGAGCTTTAGCGTCTGGTCACGCATATATGTGTAACCAGAGTTGTCCACGCCTGGAAGCGCACACTCGTGTGCCAGGTGCCAAAAACCTGGCTAGTAGGTGATGTCTCATTTGGTTGTGCCCTAGTGCCTGACCACAACAGACCTTGATACTCGGCCAAGCAAACTTTTTTGGGTATCTAACATTGTGCGATTAGGTTACAAATTCCCACAACGTCTTATATCATCTGCTAGGAAAGTTTTGGCTCCATAACCAGTACACTAAATCCGTTGAGAGAATGAATTTGTAACCCACATGATCATCAGTTGTTAACACTTGGATTTTGTTATAGCCCTCGATAAGTTCACCACTCTCCAACATTGCTGAGTGTACGGAAAACGTGTCCGACAACAAATGGATAAAGAATTAGACATTGTACAGAAAAGTAACCTCCTAGGATTTAACTCCCACTAATAAAGCACATGGAAGTCCATAAAAGGTTGCACCAATGAGGAGGCAACAACCTAATATTACTCCAAATCGAGGCCATTGTATAAATACTTAATGTAACATTTGTAAAAGTGGTGAAAAATATAGAGGGAATAGGATAAACAGAAATATAAAGCAATTGTAATCATACATACTAATTTAATACAAGTGTTCATCACTTTTTTCTTCAAATTCAGCATCTCTTTTAATTGTTATCTTTATTTATTATATTTCATCAAGTGTTAGAAGACTATGTGAAGTATTCCTCACCAACTTCAACTGCAGATTCACAGGAGCTCTAAGAGATATGACAAATTGTAAGTATTCATTATCTTTTGTTGGTATTACTTTTTTTTACATGTAGTAATTAGATTTTTGGCATTTGAATCAAGCGTATGGATACAATTGAACGATTTATAGGTTTTAACAAGTGGTATCAAAGCCGCATTTGATTCTTATTGAAGTACTAGGACATTGAATACATCTTTATCAAAAGCATTCATGTCATATCTCTCAAAAGAAGATGGACAATCTAGTTGATAAGATGTTTTATAAACTCCTAGGTATCCTGACTATTTATATATGGTGAATACGAGGGAATAAACCAAATGAAGGAAATTAGATGTATACAGAGAAGTAAAGGTCTTTGAATAAATTTGTCAGTTTTACGAAGACGTTCTTATTCAGAGATAACTATAAAAATATGATAATTTATTCATAGATATGTTGAATCCCTAATACATATGTTTCAATATAGATTAAGTTAATTAACAAGTTCAAGTAGTTTTTCATATCTGTTATTGGTTCTTACCACTCAAGGGAGGTATAACAGCTTAGTGAGCAATGTCATGACTCAAATTTTGGATCTACACAATTCAGATGTCCAATAATTCCTTATTAATCAAATTTCATAGGGAGATAACTAATAAAATGAGTATATTAAGCTCTAGCATAGTGAAAGCATTTTTTAAATTATTTTGTACATTTAGGGACGTATGGTACAATCAAAGCCTTACATGTCTAGCATTGGGACCTAACATCTGATACAACTTCATTTATAAGATAATACACTTATTTTGAGGATATTTAGTTTGCGAGAAATATTGAGTCAATAACCTTGATATTGAGGAAGACTCATAAATTATTTGTTTAAATTCAAACGATAAGGATTTGATCATTATGTTCCCATCATATCCTCTAGGAATCAATGTTTAAATTCTCACTTAAGATTTAGAAGTTTTAGTTGTTCATGAAGGACAAACTCAACATCCTTAAGAAAATTTGCAAAGTTAAGTAACCTACAGAAAAAAAACTCAGCTTTTGTAATCTCATAAAGAATTTCCACAAGAACATTAAGATTAATTATGATCAACAAAAGAATCTGGTCTCAAATTTTGTAAAGTCATAAAGGGGTTCCACAATAACATTACGATTCTTTATGATCAACAGAAGAATTTGGTTTAACCCTTGTAATGTCATAAAGAAGTTCCAAAAAAATATTAAATTCCTTTATGATCAACAAAATAATTTGGTTCCAACTTTTATAATATTATAAAGAGTTCCGCATAAATATTAGGATCTTTTATGGTGAAACAAAAGAATCCAAATTTTAGCTTCCTTATAAAAGAAGAATTCAGTTTAAGCTTCCATAGGATCACATTCAAAATTTTAATGTTTAAATATGGACTCTAACAACAAGAATGAAAATTTATATAAGATATTCAAGAATTCTTACACCAAATAATTCTCATTCGTTATAAAAATATTGACTTTCTAAGAAAACCTTTGATTTAGTTTTTTATTCAATTGACCTTGTTAAGAAAATTGTCATACGTCTTGCACACTTCATAAATTAAACTTAATTAAATAAATATTAGAATCAAGTATTTTCAAATGAAAATGTTAAGAAAACTTTATATATATATATATATATATATATATATTACAATTTAAGAACTCTTTAGTTAAGAATGATGAATTGCAAAAGTTAATAATTTCATAGAAAGATTAACAGGATTGTATAAATCTTATTCAGATATGATAGAGTTAACAGTCTCTAATAATTAGAAATTTATTTATGATATTATATTTAAATGTCTCATTATTTATATCATTACCTAACAAAGTTACTATTTATTTTGTTTTTAAGATTAAGTATTATCAATTTTATTTATACACTCAGAATGGATTCAAATTTATAATTGTTTGTCGTCTTAATTACCATAAGTTACAATGACCTCTTGTATGTCATCACGGAATTTCTTTTAATTTTAAAATGTATGGGTGATGTGTCTTGCGTATTAAGGAGCAAAAAAATAATCATGATTACTCTTGATAATTCAGTAGGTTTATCACAGAAGACACTCATTAATAGCATGTTAAAATTCATAGTATAAAAATGACGACCCCTTTGTTTGCTCTAGTTGATTTAAGAAAAGAGTTTTATTCAAACATCTAATGGCCTATTTAGAAACTTAGGAGGTGTAAAAGAATTAATATTATTTGTCAATTGAACTTTTGTTGTACGCTTATGGTTAATTTAGGACAATGAATAAAATTATTTTAAGAGAATACTTAAGTGATCATGGGGATGGACCATTGTATATACAATATAGGTCATCCAATATTATGTTTATACCATCACATGATGACATAAAGAAAGTTTGGCAATTAGGGAGATTGTTTAAAAAGCATGCCTTTATAAGGTAAGTGGGTTACAATGTGATTAGAGCTACATATTTTATGAGGATAAAATTTGTAACACCCTTAATAGAATTTAATATAGTAAAGAACATGAGGTTCTTATATCAAGCAAATTAAGATAAAACATATAAAACAAGCTCCTTTATTTTAGTTGGGATTATAATAGAGTAGAAATATTTATCTTTCTCTTTCCCGTCCATTTCTACTAAGACTCTAGAACCTCATAGTCTTCCATGAACACAAGTATTCATGTAGGAGTTCTTAATCTAGAGGATATTCAGAGTAGTGGGAGTATTGTTTTTACTACAGTAAATATTTTGATTTCATTTAGAATTTAATTCAAATTAGCTCCTAGTATTTCAAATCGTATTATTATTGTATACATACACTTAGGTTATCAATAATACAATGATTCAGTTTTCAGTATTTCATATTAAATCAATAAACGATTCAATTTTAATTTTTCTATAAAATTCATCAATCTTTATTCAATATGACCAATTGAATAGTATATACACATTGATTATAGACTAGTGTCTTACTTTCATCTTGCACTCCATAAGAGGTCGTGGTCCACTAAGGTGGTAATTAACAATTTTCTTTATTGCATAACCATTACGCAAAATGAGGCGTCGTGCGCCTTTTTGGTTGGTTGGTAGTTGTCACCTGAGATGGATAGACCTTCAGTAATTATTTGTTAGCAACAATGCTACATAAGTGCATGTTCATATGAATACAATTCAGTCAACGTGAATGGTCCAAGTGAGAGATTATAAAAAAAAATCATAAATTGGAATATCCTATCATGTGTGTTTTAGGGTATTCATGCCTCTTTTGGTAAAACCCAATTAAAGAAATCAATTGAAATATTATACCAAATAATAATAGTAATATATTTATTCATATAGTTTTATAAATAAAGTATGGATATCAGTTGCTCTAAATTATATCTAGAAGATGATCTTTTAATCTAATAATTAAGTGTTGAGCTTAAATGTCAATAAAATTTATGATTGGAAAAAAGTCCACCAAAAACAATAAGTGACTTCATTCATTTGGAGAAATTAATTTAAAAAATAGAAAAAAAAATGACAAAACGAAATATTTTATTCTTTTGATAAAACTATTGAGTGACATGGAAAGGTTTTATGCTTCTAAAATAAAATAATTTAATAAAAAAACATAGTATTTGCTTTAATACATTGGTAGGGTCCAGTTATATATAAACTAAGTATATTATTACAACTTTTATATAAAAGAAAAACCTAGTTCATTTTATTGTTTACGGAATTCAGCTCCGCCGTCTAAAATAAAATTAATGTTTTCTCTTTTTTCTCTATTATCGGTAGCTACGGTTCTTCTAGGATTTATGTTCTTGACTTTCAAAGAATATACCTACACCAGATCTCAATTCACTATAAAATCTATAACCAACGAAGCTCTTTCACATTAGCTCTAAGAGATATGTCAAACTTTAAGTATGGCAAACTTTAAGTATTAAATATATCGTGTTGGCATTACTATTTATATATAGATGAATTAGATTCTTAGCGTTTAATCAAGGGTATGGATTCTCTTGAATTATTTATAGGTCTTAAGAGATAATACTATCCTTGCACCACCGATTGTTAATTTTTGGAAACTATTTTATGTTTATCTTTATTCGTTATAATGAATAAAAAACTATAATAACATATGTAGTGGTTTATAAGTTTAACTTATTTTTATATGATCATTTTGGCATGTAAAAAATGAAACACATCAAATTTACACCATTTTCCTAGATTGCAATCGGGTAACGTAATCAATTAACTGTTGTAGAATTATAAATTCATATATTAATTATATGTTTAGATGTTGTCATGAGTCTGTCTATTTAGTAAGTAGTAGATTTATATATATAAATATATAATTGATGAGGAAGAATAAAAGACATGGTGAAATTGTAAAGAAGAGGTTTGTTAAGGAGAAAATTGTAAAGAAAATGTTGGTTAAGGAGAAAATTGTAAAGAAGAAGTATGATAGGAGAGAATTGAAAAGAAAAAATTGTATTAGGGGAAAATTGTATAAACTACTAAAGAAGTAGCCATTATGAGAAGATGAAAAGATATAGGGACCAAAAATGTAATAAACATGAATTAAAGCGTGCGTGACCCGCAATTGTACTATAAAAGGACCACACACGCTTCACAGATCCCGAGATGAATATTATACTACTCTCTCTTCACTTTCTCTTTCTACTTTCTCGCTCTACTTTCTCTCTCTGTTCTGACGACAATCGCTTCCTGGAAATAATTCCTAATCCGAGGGGAATTATGGAAGAGCAAGGGGACGATTTTGTTAACAACTGCGAGAAGAATCTGGTGGGCGACGATTACCAGAATTATATGGACTACGAGGCACATGGGGGCCAGCGAGCCTGAGACACTTTTGATGACTCAGATCTGTTGGCTCGAAGGAACGAATTGTTGCTGGAAATCGAAAAATTGAAGGCAGAAAAGGAAACTGTTCAGGCAAACCTTCGCTCCGAGGTGAGAAGGGAGCCAAACAGTGGAAAAGAGGAGCGCGAAACCGATTTTCGTCCTAAAGCCAGGGATAATAGATATAGAGGATATGAACGGCGAATTTCGAGGAGGAAAGAAAAACGACGTCTAGAGTCATCTAACTCGAGCGACTATGCTCGTTACAGCTCGTCAGAGTCATCTCCTAGGAAAAATCACAGAAAGAAAAGACATGGTCGAGGACACGCAGACCACCGAAGGGGAAGAAGCTCGGAGAGGAATTTTCTAAGGGAGAAGAGTTATCATACTCGAGTTAATGAGCGTGGTTATGGCCAAACGAATTTTCCCGCTGGGAACCAAAATGTTGGCCCGCGAAATTCGGAATGGCAGCATCAATATACTCTACCATCCGAGGAGGGGTTGTATTTTCTGAGCAATGAAAACTTGAGATCTAATGTTTATCGGACAGGTCATAATTGGAGAGCTTCTCCTTTGTCCCCAGATATTTTGGTGGGCAACCTCCCAAAGCATTTCGATATCTCGAAGTTAGAAAAGTTTGATGGGACACAAGACCCAGATAATCACATCGAGCAATTCAAAAATTTCATGATTAATTTCGATGACGATGATAAATTGTTGTGTAAAGCGTTTTCTCATACCTTCAAGGGGGTAGCTTCTAAGTGGTATAATAGGCTTCCGCAGGGCTCGATAAAGAATTTCGACATGTTCTGGAATATCTTCAGACAGCATTTTGTGGGGAGCAAAAAGTTCAAAGCTAATGGAGATACGATAATCTATTGTAGACAAAAACTTGGGGAAAGCTTGAAGAATTATACCAATCGATTCGTCAAAACGAAAACAGACATGGAGTAGTGTAAAGACTCAGTGGCACTTGCAGCTTTCAGGATGGGCCTACTCCCCGGACTATTAAAGGATACGGTGGCGGAGAGTCAGTCCATAAATTTCGGAGCATTGTTGGATCAGGTTGAGAAGAGAATTCTGGTGGAGGAGACTCAGGCATCTGAGAAAGGATCCGGAGATCAATTGGACCAGAACCAGTTTCAGAGATCTGAGCCTAGTAACCAAGGGCCTCGTGCCAACGTTCAAGCCAAAAGTACGGGTCAATATCCGTCGAGGCAGAAAAGAAACCCACAGTATTATGGCAACCAGCAAAATTACAATCAAGGTGCCAGACCAATGTCGAACAAGTGGGTTCGACCAGACTATTTCGCGGAGTTAACGGAAAATGTTGCCACTATATTTGATAAGGCAAGAACCACAGTGTCGTTCAAAAAACCTTTTCCTATTCAGACTCCGAGGTAAAGCAGAAGTGTTAATAAGTACTGTAAGTATCACGAGGATCTCGGACACGACACCAAGGACTTCATAGCTTTGAAAAAAGAAGTGCAAGCTTTGATCGAAAATGGAATGTTGTTAGAGTTTGTCAAAAAGCACTCCTAGAAAAATGTTGTGGTAAAGACTGTTCCAAAAAACGCTGATACAGCCATGGTGATTTCCGAGGAGGTTTATGTGTTTGATATTGAGCAAGAGTATATGGATCCCAAGGAGGGAAGGAACAACGTTAATATGGTGGAGGAAGTTATTCTGAGGGGGAAAGTAAACGACCTCTGTGCTTTCTTTGAGTCACTGGAAATCTTTGGAGGGGATACCATCGCCGGGAATTCTAATAGCTCGCGGAAAAGGCATATGGTCAATCTGACTACCCAGATTGAAGCAGGGGTGTCGGCACAAATGCACCGACTACCCTCCCACATCATATATTTTGATGATGATGACATGCGAAATGTCGCGGGCCCGCACGAAGATGCGGTGGTGATTGCCGCAGGTATTGCTGGTGATCAAGTTTAGAAGATACTTGTTGATACAGGAAGTTCAGCGAACATCTTGTTTATGAGCACTTACAAGAAAATTTCTGACCCACCGGTTATACGACGATCAGACAGAACCATAGTAGGATTTACCGACGTCACCGCAGTGGTTGTCGGAGAATTTCAGTGTGTTGTCGAGTTAGGTCGTGGGCCGTTCAAGAAGAAGGTGGAAGTATTGTTCATTGTTGTCGACGCACCAACTTCGTATAATACAATTTTGGGTCGTTCTTGGCTGTCCCGAATGCATGGTGTGATTTCGACGGTGCATCAGTGTCTCAAATATGTGGTAGGCAACAACATCGGGACAATCAGGAGCAATCAGAAGATGGCCCGCGAATGTTACCAGATCGCTTTATCTTCGAAGGGAGTTCGAGGAGAAGTATCGGATAACGCGTAGCAATTAAAGGGGCCTCCCTCGGAAATCATTCCGTGTGATGATCCGAGGGAGACCCCCGGATTTTTGGTCCCAGAAGAAGATTCCAAGGAACATAAATTTGGAGAGGGAAATTTTTTTAAGATTGGAGTAAAACTTTATTTTGAGTTCAGAGAAAGATTAATTGCATTTTTATCTAACAAACTCAATATGTTTGCTTGGTGTGCACATGATGTTACTGGAGTACCATCAGAGATAATATGTCATAAACTTGCGGTATGACTTGATGTTCGACCCATTGTCCAGAAAAGGAGACCCGTCTCTCAGGAAAAGGCTGCAGCTATTCTGTTGGAAAGGCTATTAAGCATAGGCCACATTCGCGAGTCGCATTATCCTGTATGGGCATCAAATCCTGTCTTGGTCAGGAAGAAGAATGGCAAGTGCAGAATGTGCGTGGACTTCGCGGACCTAAACAAAGCTTGTCCTAAGGATCCTTTTCCGGTGCCCCGCATTGATCAATTAGTGGATTCAACCTCGGGCAATCGTTTGTTGTCATTCATGGACGCATATTCAGGCTATAACCAAATCTGGTTGGATGCACAAGATGAAGAGAGCACGTCATTTATTACCGGAAGAGGATTATATTGTTACAAGGTTATGCCATTTGGCCTCAAGAATGCAGGGGCAACTTACCAGCGCTTAGTTAACAAAACCTTTGAGGGGCAAATTGGTCGGAATGTCGAAGCATATATTGATGATATGCTCGTCAAGAGTTTGCGGGACGAAGATCATTTTGCTGACCTAGAGGAGACTTTTATTAATTTGAGTAAGGTCAATTTGAAACTGAACCCGGAAAAGTGCGTTTTTGGGGTACGATCAGGCAAGTTCCTTAGCTATATGATAAGTGAAAAAGGCATCGAGGCTGACCCAGAACAGATAAAATCTTTAATCACCATGACTCCACCTCAAAATATCAAGGAAATCCAAATCTTGACAGGGAGATTGGCAGCATTGAACAGATTCATTTCTCGGTCCTCGGATAAATGTGCGCCTTTCTTTAAGGTCTTACGAAACACGAAACAATTTAATTGGACTGATGAGTGTTCAGCAGTTTTTCGCCAAATTCATATATATTTGACATCCCCTTATATACTGTCTAAACCATTGGTGGGGGAAAGATTGATTATCTATGTAGCAGTTTCAGATTGTGCGGTCAGTGCTATTTTACTCCGAGAAGAGAATGCTCTTCTGAAACCTATCTACTATGTCAGTAAGAGTTTGTTGGATGTCGAGAAACGATATCTTAAGTTGGAAAAGGTATCTTTGGCCTTGGTAACAGCTTCCCGAAAGATGAGACCTTACTTCCAGGCACATCCTATAGTTGTTCGAACGACGTTCCCCCTAAAAGGTTTGTTACAAAGGCCCGATATCTCTGGGAGGATGACTAAATGGTAAGTTGAATTGGGAGATTTTGACATTGCATTTGAGCCTCAAACGGCGATAAAAGCCCAACTTTTGGCTGACTTTTTGGTTGAATTCCATTCAGACAGAGAGTACATGGAGATAATTGACCATTTTGATGACGCGGAATGGTTGGTACGAATGGATGGAGGGTCGAATAACTCTGGAAGTGGTGCGGGTGTCTAATTAATTTCTCTATAAGGGATAGCTATGTTTCAAGCTATTCGATTTGGTTTTAGGGCAACTAACAATGAAGCGGAGTATGAGGCACTTTTGGTTGGTTTGCGTTTAGCTCGAATATGTGGGGCCAAAAAGATTAAACTGATCAGTGACTCACAATTGGTGATAAATCAAACTTTGGGGGAATCTGAGGCCAGAAAAGATAAGCTGATACAATATTTGAAAGTATTAAAAGATTTGGTTTCTCAGTTCGATGAGGTCAAATATGAACATGTTCAAAGAGAGGCAAATGTCATCCCAGATTCTTTGGCCACATTCTCGCGAAAGGAGGGATACCCATGGGTTTTGATTCACGAACATCCTTCGGTCATGATCAATGCGGAGCATTCAATGAATGTTACCGAGGTGAGCAATGTGATCAAAGATGATTGGAGATCAACAATTATTGACTTCTTGGAAAATGATACTTTACCTGCTGGAAAGTACAAGGCTAGGAAAATCAGGTTCAAGTCTCATGGGTATATCATGTTGGGAGGCATTCAGTATAAGAAATCTTTGAGCCGACCATTACTAAGGTGTCTGAACAAGGATGAGTCGCAATTTGTCCTGTCTGAATTGCACGATGGGGAAGGTTCAGCCCACTGTGGGTATAAGGCGTTAATTCGACGGTTGTTTCTGGCTGGTTATTATTGGCCGACTATCACTTCAGATGCAAAGACTTGGTAAAACGATGTGACACGTGTCAGCGCTATACCAACGTAATCCACAAGCCTGGGGTATTATTGGAGAGTATTTCAGACGCGGTCCCATTCGACAGGTGGGGCATTGATTTAGTTGGGCCCCTACCAATGACGTCTGGAGGCAGATAGACTATAATAGTAGCGATGGATTATTTCTCCAAGTGGGTGGAAGCGGAACCCCTAGTAGGGACAAAAGCCAAAGATGCAATTAAATTTGTTGTGTCAAATATTTGTTGTCGCTTTGGGGTACCATTGCAAATCACAATGGATAACGGGCCTCAGTTCGATAACAAGGAGTTTAAAAGTTTTTGCCTTTCCAGGGGCATACGACAATGTTTTTCTGCCTCATTTCATTCCCAAGCTAACGAACAAGTGGAAGTGACCAATCGAACAATTCTCGATGGTTTGAAAAATAATTTGGAAGGAAATGCAGGAAAATGGCCTGATTATTTACAAGAAGTATTGTGGGCTTATAGGACAACGCCTCGAACGGCCACTGCTGCGTCTCCATTTGCTTTAGTATATGGCATGGATGCCATAGTCCCTTCGGAGATTTTTTTTCCCTTCATATCGTGTGGCAACTTATACAGCAGACGTGAATGATCAAAGCAGAGCCCTAGAGTTAGATTTGGTTGAAGAAAAAAGACAGCGCGCACAGTTGTAGTCTTTACATTACCAAACTCTTATGAGGAGTCGATATGCATCTAAAGTAAAACATAGAGATTTTAAGGTGGGGGACAAAAGTACTACGTAAAGTATTTATACACACTAAAGAAAAGAGTCTCGGTAAATTATGAGCAAATTGGGAGGGCCCTTATGAAGTAACCGAGAAAGTAAAACAGGGCACGTATCGATTAAAACACAAGAAAGGGCGATATCTCCAGCTTCCATGGAATATTGAACACTTAAAATTGTATCTTGAATGAGGAACTAGTTAGAGCGTAATATTTGTCCTTTTTTGTATCTCAAAGTTCCAAAACATTGTGAGGGCATACTTTTCCCTACCCTGATAGGCACATAAAGGTTTTAACGAGGTGTCTTAATGAGCTGCTTAATAGAACGTACTTTTGCATTAAACTATTATTTGGGTCACAATAATTTGTGCCTCGAATTGTTTAACCCTTCGAATTATTGTTTGAGTCACAATATTTTGTGCCTCGAATTGTTCTTTGCCTTAAACTATTATTTGGGTCATAATAATTTGTGCTTCAAATTGTTTAACCCTTTGAACTATTATTTGGGTCACAATAATTTGTGCCTCGAATTGTTTAACCCTTTGAACTATTGTTTGGGTCACAATATTTTGTGTCTCGAATTGTTATTTGCCTTAAACTATTATTTGGGTCACAATAATTTGTGCTTCGAATTGTTTAACCCTTCGAACTATTGTTTGGGTCACAATATTTTGTGCCTCAAATTTTTCTTTGCCTTGGGCTATTGTTTGGTTCACAATATCTTTGTGTCTCGAATTGTTTAATACTTCGAACTATTATTTGGGTCACAATATTTTGTGCCTCGAATTGTTTAATCCCTTACGCTATTATTTGGGGCATCATATTTGGTACTTAAACTTTCTCGGTGCCATGCCTTAGCCTATTTCTTTTTAGATAGTCTTAGCATAGTTCTTGATGCATACCACAGCGCGAATTGATATAGATTAACTATTGAATCGATATTACGATACGAGTTGGCAAACACTTAGGATAAAACGATAAATAATTACTGCATGATTAAACATTCCCAGTTGGGGCATACGCAAAAATCCGAGGAGTACATCTCCTCGCATAAAGTAAGAAGGGAAACAAAAACTGCCTTATAAGGTCTTATACACAAAAAATACAAAATGTGCCACCATTTTTTACCTACTACTGAGATCTATCTGGGGAATCACTTTCCTCGGAGTCTGATAACTCACTCTCACTAACAACAATATGAGGAGGACGAAGATCCGGGGACACGAGTTTCTAAAAGCTGCATACGTCGTATTCGGGGTGCTCTGCATGAAGTTGATTTATTAGGCTTGCTTGAACTGTTGCATTTCGATCGGCAAGATTGTTTATGCACTTGGTCACATAGGCATTCACAGTCTTTTCTTTCTCCTCCTCCACCTGCCGAGGAAAATATTCGATGTGCTTTACCAACTTCTCTCTGTCTTTGTAAATCTTTTCATAATCATTACAACAGTCGTAAAAACCTTTGCGTGCCACTTCATGAGCTTTTTGATATTCGATAATGAGTTTCTCTTGGCCCTCCGTCTTCTTTTGCTAGAGGTCCCTTTCTTCTTGACAGCACCTTTCAAGCATGATGACGTAATTTTCAGACGCAGACAGTCTTTCATACAGTGCATCTGCCTGGCTCTCCATAATGGCATATTGCCTCTTGGCTTCTTCAAGTTGCGAAGCCAGCAGGGAGGCTTTGAACTTATAGTGATTTTTTCGATCTTCAAGATGTTGCATTTTCCTTCCCTTAAGGACAGAAGTATGTAGCAAACTTCGAAGCTTTAATGAAAACTCATCATCAAGAGGAACTTCGAAGGAATTGGTGGGTGAGCCTAGTACTGTAGGATCGTAATCTAAAGTCTCCCCAATTACAATGTCCAGGTCCACATTCTGAGGAGGCTGGCTTCGAGGAATGGGGAGTGGGGCCAGCACAGGGGAATTGTTGATGAAGGCAGGCCTCGAAGTTTGAGTTTGGGGAGAGTTTGGTGTCTGGTTAGAGTTTTCTTTGGGAGAGTTCTCTCGAACTTCCTGTTCGGGCTCCTTCGGTGTTTTGGGGAGTTCATTGCCATGGGTGGTTTCCTGAATGTCGTCTTGTATTTTGCCATCCTCGGGTATTTCTTGGATGGGCTCCATAATAGCTTTCTTCCTCTTCTCTTTTGCTCTGGTGTCTTTCTTCTTTGGTGGATGGACAAATTTGGTTGGAGGGGAGTTGGAATCGGGTATCTCAATGATGGCAGTGGGAGGTGGTTCCTGGATGGTGACTCTTACTTCATTGTCTGATTGGCGATCTTTCGAGGAGAGTTCTTCATCGGATTCTCCAAGATGACTCTTGGCACGAGAACGTTTTGGGAGGTATATGACTATGTCTTTTTTCGTCACACGGTCTAAGACTTCTTGTTGTGGGGGATGGGTCATGATTTCCTTCATGGTCAATCGATCAAGAGGATTCAATCTCCACAACCGGCCCATGGCTAAGTTGTTGTTGACGAAGCACAGGCGAAATCTGTTTTCCCAGTGTTCCTTGGCCCACTCACTCAATTTGGTGAAGACAATAGTAGCACTCTTTACGTAGTCCGAGTAGGGTTTTGAAATACCTGTCACAGCTACAAGAATTTTTTTAAGTCGGCATACTATTATCCGAGGAGAAAAGATCACAAAAGATAGTCAACTTACATTTATTGGTCCATATGAGGGATAGCTTGTGAGGATTCGAAGGCGTTGATTCTGACCCTGTTTCCCAGTGACCAGAAAAGAAGATAAATTGTTGCCTCCATTTTTTATCTGCCTCCAGCAAGTCTTTTAACACTTTTTGTCGTCGGCTAAAGGTTAGTGAGTAAAAAGGAAAAATGGATTCCTTGCTAGGCCAGAAAGTCCGATCAGCTCTTCTAAGGAAAATCGATTCCTGAAATCCTTGAAGCCATGATGATCGCCATGAGTGTGAACCACATATTTGGCCCAGCTTGTGAGGGGCACAGACTAATCTTGGCAAATTACTCAATAAAGAATGGGTCTAAAGGGAACCTTAATCCCCAGTTCATTATTTCGGTATATACAATCAATTCATTATCCCTCACAGATAAAGGAGACTCACCTTCAGAAGGGAACCTTATGTTAATGTACGAAGGAATGCACCACCGGGTTCTCAGCATGGGTTCTTCTGATGGTGAAAAGTACTTATATTGAATGTTATGCAGTGCCACCAAGTGTTTGTTCTTGATCCCTCGGATATTGTTGCCTACAATAGCATCAAGTTCTAAGGGAAGCGTAATATCTCCCTTGGACTTAGGCGCGATCCGGCGAGCTAGATCCTCGGACATTACGGGATGCCTGGTAGTCATTTGACTCGAAGATAGAGCTGTCAAAAAAATCCGAAAAATCCGATATCCGGCCGAAATATTCGATATCGAATCCGAATAAAAACAGATAATATCCGTATTCGAAAGAAAACGGATAATATTCGTATCCGAATTCGTATCCGAAAATAGCGGATATGGATATAGTCATATCCGTATTCGAAATATCCGATATCCGAATTTTATAAATAAATATATATAATTTTTTTATATTTAAGCATATTTTTTAGCTATCCCACATTGTAAAAAACAAAACAAATTACTAACAAAGTTGGCTATAAATATATAGGGTTGCTTCTTTAAAAAATGTATCTTATCCCACATCTAAAATTGGAAAAAAAAGTTGCTACCAAGCTGTTTATAAAACACATGGCTGCTTTTTATAACAAGTATATCTTTTTAAAATGTGGAAAAAAAATGCTACCAAATTTTCTATAAAAGACATGGTAGCTTTTCAAAATAAGTATATTTTTTTAGTCTTATCCCACATCTAAAATGGGAGTGTGAATTTTTACTAAAGTGCTTTTAAAAGTAGCCCATCCAATAGTGCAATTAGTTAAAAAAAATTAGTGGAAATTCGGATTCGGATATTATCCGTATCCGGATAATATCCGTCGGATACGGATTCGGATGTTGCTTTTTATAAAACTTCGGATTCGAATTAGAATTCGGATAGTGATTTCGGATTTCGGATTCGGATTCGGATTCGGATATAGGCAGATTCGTATCCGAAATATCCGTTTGACAGCCCTACTCGAAGATTCCCCAGGCACGTTAGTGGTTTTATGTTGCTCTTCAGGAAACAATGGCTGAATTTCTGACTCAGGGATATTCGAGGAAATCTGTTTTCCTTTATCAGCTTCTGTGGGCAAGTTAATGGTCTTCTGTTGCTCTTCAGGAGATGATGAGTGAATTTCTGGCTCAGGGGTATCTGAGGCAATCCTTCTTCCTCTAGCAGCCAAAGCTTGTTTCGCATATCTCGTAGCTCTTCCTCGGTTAATATATTCTTTCCTGGAGAAAATCGAGGGGTACCGTTCCCTGTGATTGAAGGAGTGGCTGGAAGACTTGATGTTGAGTTGTCATTTTTTGGAAGAGGATTTTCAGCAACCAGAGCCAATGGAGAGTTCGAAGTCTCCGAGGGCGTTGTTTTCGCGCGTTTGCGCTCCTCGTATTTTCTCCTGTGATACTTTTTCCTTTTCCCAGATGAGTGTTTATATTGCTTATCTTTGCCCATGGGGTTGACTCCACTTTATTTAGAAACTAGGCTTTGTCGGGAAACTTTGAAGGGTATGATGGCAGTAGAATCTTCTGGTGGAGGCCACGAGCCCTAAAACGTAGTAACAGCATGTTGGGGCTGAGGCTCAATGTATTCACCAGTAGCAACCTTCTCTTTGAATTTTTTGCTAATAAGTAGCCACTCTGGAATCCGACGAGTTTTATAAGCCAGCTTTCTCTCTCTAGAAATTTTAAGATGAAAAGTTTGCAATTCTAAGGAGGGAGATCAGTATATATAGAGGATAGTGGGCTTTTTGGGTCAGTCAGGCCTGGGGACATTTTCTATTATTTGCCTAGGGGCATTATGGGTACCCTAGGTGAAGAATTGTTGACAGAAAAGCGCGAAGAAGCTGCAGAGGCATAATCCAGTCTCAGGAATGCGAAACGATCTCTCAAAAGAATCGCTGACAAGAAAGTACGACCGCCGACGTCATACCTTTTTCAGTCAATCTTTGCAATGTCTTATCATAGTATTATGGTGGTTATGATATGCTGGCACAGTGAATTCCGGCGGGCGACATTATCAAGGCCTGAGCCAGTCATTGCTAAGACATTGCAAGGATTGGGGGGCTACTGGTTAATAAGAGATAAAAGAAGTCTATATTCTAAGGGATGTACTTGTTAAAAAGACGTTTTTTCGAGGAGATGTTTTTTCGAAGAGATATGTAGCATTTGAAGTATTGTTCAAAAGCATTTTCGAGGAGGAAATTTCACAG
This sequence comes from Limnanthes douglasii subsp. nivea, assembly GCA_036936605.1. NCBI lineage: Eukaryota > Viridiplantae > Streptophyta > Magnoliopsida > Brassicales > Limnanthaceae > Limnanthes > Limnanthes douglasii. Next base: position 3,030,036 of record JAUPFV010000001.1, read on the forward strand.
TTGAAGAAGAGTTCTCCGAGGAAAAGATGTTCGAGGGAGCAGTGGAGACTTCTTTACAGTCCCAGTAAAACTATTTTTACTAGGACTGTGGGGGCTACTGATGAGGGAGAATAAAAGACATGGTGAAATTGTAAAAAAGAGGTTTGTTAAGGAGAAAATTGTAAAGAAAAGGTTTGTTAAGGAGAAAATTGTAAAGAAGAAGTATGATAGGAGAGAATTGAAAAGAAGAAATTGTATTAGGGGAAAATTGTATAGACTACTAAAGAAGTAGCCATTATGAGAAGATGAAAAGATATAGGGACCAAAAATGTAATAAACGAGAATTAAAGCATGTGGGACCCGCAATTGTACTATAAAAGGACCACACACGCTTCACAGATCCCGAGATGAATATTATACTACTCTCTCTACTTTCTCTCTCTAACCTTAGCTAAGTTCTTAAGTCTATTTTGGGACTAAGAGATCTTCGTAGCACAAAATCACCACTGAGCATACTTAAAACTCTTCAATAATTAAACATGAATTGGATTTATAGGTGGAAACCCATTATAGAAGTTTAAATGTAGAAACGATATTGAATGTGGGCTTACCAAAAAATGGATCCAAATATAAGCACTTGAGACTGAACTAATAGATTTACAGGCTAGATTGATAATGGTTAATTTAGTGGGTTATGTCCATAATAAAAAAAACATACAATATAAAATTATATTACAATTGAGTTTGACATTTAACCCTAATTGTATTATTTATATAAAAAAGACGTATGTTTATATTTAACCATTGCTTGTACACAAGATTGACACAAAGTAGTGATTTCTCTTATCTTTGTCTTTTTGTTTTTATGTGTTGTTCTCCGTGTTCTTCTTTGTGTGTGTAATTTGTTACTCTTTCGTTATTGCCGAGAGATTATTCTTTACAGGACTGACAAAAAGATATTCGATCTTTTAAACATTACTATATTCGCAAGAACACAATATGAATATAATATATATACAAAATAAAACACAAAAAAACAAAACATAAACAAAGTATAAAATGTAAAAGGAACCAAGGTTTTGTGGTTAGTGACTTATTTCCCATAGCACCCAGCACCCTTCTGGATGCTCAGAAATACTTTTGATCAATGTTTTTGAATAAATTCCAAAGTTAAAAGTTTTTGAAAGAAATCAGAATTTCTTTGCTAAAGTAGAATTGTATGCTACGGAATAATCTTTTTTCAATCAATTTTCTTGAATAATTCCACTTTAATCTTTTATCGTTCACACAATAATATACTATATTATCGTTGATACTGTAATATACTGCATTTGAAGATTTATGAATTTGGTCCATGTTTACAATATTTATTATCTTATATTGATTTTTTATAAGTATCCAAACCTTAGAAGTTTAAAGCCTAAAATCTTCTCCCATGACCTATTTTCACCAACTTCCATTTAAAATATTTTTCTACATCATGAATCACTTAAATCAAGTCTAGCAAAAGAACTTTTTGGTCTAGATATCAAACGAAAGTATACCGTTTTCAAAATGGTATGAATTAGGTTTTATAAATTTTCAAACTCAATGAAGTGGTCTGTTACTAAATAATGAGTTATAACAATAACTGTTTATGATTGGTGATTACACAGACATCTTTACAACTTATAGATATTTTCGAAAGGGATAGGCTAAAATGAGACCCAAAATCTTTATAGTGAGACCCTATATTCAAAAAATTTCTGCAATTATGAAATTACCAAATTGCCCCCACATATAAAAACACTAATTTTTCCACCAACTCACTTCTCTCTCTTTTCCTCCTCTCTTTCCTACCAAAACTCTCTCCAAAATTCAAACAAACACCCACAAATATTAATTTCTGTAAACTCCCACACAACATTTAATACACATTAATTATCTAAAGTTAAACCCAATTACTCCGAGCATGGATTTAAGCGACTTAAATGACAATTGGAGCTGCAACGCTGATGATTTCCTTTCGGAGGAGGAGGAGCCGCTTACTGATCACTTGGAGAGCGTTGCCGAGGTAAAAATCAAGTTTTTTTAAACACAGAACAAAATTTTGCAATTTCGTGCCTTCAACTGTACACTTCCACGCAAGAACATGCGTGGAAGATTTGGCGAAATCGTCATGCAACGATTTTGCCAAATCTTCGCATGATTGTGCGAAGATTTGACAAAATCTTCGCATGTTCATGCGAAAATCTGGCCAAATCTTTGCATAAAAATGCGAATATTTGGTAAAATTGGTTTTACATGCCTTTTTGGTTAAATTTTGGGTTCTTCTTGGTTTTACATGTTTTTTTGGTTCAATATTGGGTTTGTCTTGGTTTTACATGCCTTTTTTGTTGAATATGGGGTTTGTCTTTATTATTTGACTTGTAAATACATGTTTGTGTTTGTGTAGGAAGCGGCCGAAGCACCATGTCACATGGCGGATTATAGTCAAATATTTAAGACGGATAAATTATTAACCAAGGCGGAATTGATCGAATGGGTTGACAAAGAGAGCAAGAGTATAGGATTTATTGTCGTGGTGGTAGATAAAGATGACGATGGTAGTAAAAACGGTAAAACACCGCGGTTATATTTTAAGTGCGAGAGGCACGGTGTTTACAAGCCGAGGCCTAAACCGGGGATTGTGAAGAAACGACGAGATTGTTCATTCAAAAAATGCGGATGTCCGTTCATGCTTAGGGGCAATCCGGTGTTAGAAGCACCCGGCTATTGGAAATTGGTAGTTATAATTGGAAAACACAACCACCAACCCTTCTTGCATTTGGATGGTCATTCACGGGCCGCGAGGTTAAAGGCGGAAGAGGAGGAGTATGTTCGCAAACTCACAACAATCGGTTCTCGGCCAAGAGATATATACCGTGGATTGAAGTTAAGAGATCCGGAAAATGTATCTAGTATGCGTACCATCTACAACATGCGGCAGAAACACCAATTGGTTGATAAAGCGGGCAAATCCCAAATGCAATACTTGTTTGGTAAGTTAAAGGAGCACGAGTACTATGTTTGGGAGCGCACAAACAAAGAAACCGACGAAATCCTAGAATTGTTTTTCGCACATCCCACGAGCATCGATTTGTTGCGCACTTTTCCTCAAGTGCTTATAATGGATAGCACGTACAAGACTACAAGGTATAAACTTCTTTTGCTAGAAATAGTTGGCCAAACTTCGACGAAAAAGACCTTTTGTATAGCTTTTGTTTTTATGAGCTCGGAGAAAGAAGAGAACTACACGTGGGCAATGAGCGTTCTAAGGAGAGTGATGGTGAACAACATGTGCGCATTACCAAATATTATCGTCACGGATAGGGAGTTGGATTTAATGAACGCTATCGATGAGGTATTCCCGGATGCAACTCATTTGTTATGCACTTGGCATATAAACAGGAACATTTGCTCATACTCTAAGAAAGTGTTGCCCAAAGCGGACATGGGGGAGGAGTTCTTAGAATTTTATGTCACGGTTCAACATTCAGCGACGATCGAAGAGTATAAAAAAAACCTCACCGACCTTCACAAAGCCTACGCATATTGTCCTAAGGTTCTCGAGTACTTGATGAAACAATGGATAGACCCTTACGGACACAAATTCCTTAATGTCTACACTAACAAGATTAAACATTTGGGGAACCACACTAGCAACCGGTGAGTTATATTACCATATTTTTACATTACTATGTTTAACTAGTTGTTAGACTTGTAACTAATCTAAGTTTATGGTTTAGGGCGGAGAGTGCTCACTCTAGTCTAAAACGGGCAATCGGCACAAGCCTATGCATTTTTGAGCAATTTTGGGATAAAGTTCATGCGTTGCTTCGCATTCAACACTCTACCATCTTCAAAACGTTCGAACGGAGTTTGTTTCGTCCTAGACAAGCATCTAGGGGAGCTATCTTTCGCGACATCAAAGGTAAACTTTCATGTACGGTCATTCAAATATTAGAAGAAACTATTAGAAAGGCCGGGGATTTGTGGTTCACTCCGCAAAGTGTGGTTGTGTAATTAGGACAACACACAATTTGCCTTGCGCGTGTGAGTGTGATGTGATCGCGAAAGAAGGTCGGTCGATTCAAACGAGTGAATGTGATGTTTATTGGAGTACTTTAGCGATCAAGCCTAGGGAAAACGTTGGTACGAAGATGAGCTTACAAGAAATCTATCCTTAATTGATAGTACCATACGCGGTTACGGTCCACAAGTGCAAGATCACATCATAAATAGGATGATGAAAATCCTAGATCCCGCTACAAGCCATGTGTTGGAACCTAAGGAACCGGTTGTCACGAAAGGTCGGAAAAAAGCCGCTGTCGACAAGTCAACTAAGCGGAACCCATCCGGTTTTGAATACCCTAGTGTAGGCGCTAGTAGTACTCCCGCCACGATAGGTAGCACGGCCGCGTCGGCGGTTAAGGAATTTATAGTACGCAAATGCAAAGATAAAGCACCACCGAAAAAAGAGAAAGCGACTCGATCTAGAAAATCGAATAAAGGAAAAGGATTGAGCGCCTACGGGAGTTGTTTTCCCGAGTACTTGCACGAGTACATAGCTACCGTTGAAGACGTTGCTCCGGACGGTAATTGCGGATTTAGGGCGGTAGCTTTGACGATTAAAGGCAATGCGGACGCATGGGAGGAAGTGAGAAGGGATTTGATGTTTGAACTTTCAAGTGAACGTGATCTTTGGGAAAGGGTGTTTGACGGTGCAGAACGTGTTGACAATCTATTGCGGAGATTGGATTGTTTCAAAATGTACGAGAGCGGAACTAGGCACTGGATGACATTACCCGACTATGGGTTGGTGATAGCCACCCGGTATCAATGTATAGTATACCATGTCTCTCTCCAACTATCATACACGTATCTTCCTTTGCGTGGTGTGCCTCCAAGATCATGTCCTATTGTCGAAGTTGGCATTGGTTTCGTCCACGGTAATCATTTCGTGAAAGTAAGTAAACTAGTACATTCTTGATACTTAGATTTCATTTTATCAAATAATCCGTGACGTATTTAATGTTTCTATATAATTGAAATTTTCAGATTGTATTAGACGGACCGTTACCGGATATATACCCAATGTGGTTTGCGTTCCGCACTTGCGCTGAAGTTACAAATTGGGCCATACCAATAGGCGCACGTCTCAACAAGTATCACCAAATTAAACCAGCACAACCTCCGACATTAAACGATGGGGATCATGAATGCTATGATTTGACCGGGGATGCATAATGCTTTGTTGTATTGTAATATTTTGTGTAACTTGTTTTTTTTTAATCCTTTCGAGACACATTTCGCCACCTCCGACTACTAGACTTATGTTGTTTTGCTTGATAATATTTATGACATTTACTTATGCTTTGTAGATGTGCCAAAAAAAATTGTTTTTTAAGCGGCCGTATGATTTTTTTTACCAAAACAGAGCCTTAATAGGTACCCTTTGGCCATGATTTTTGGTGGAAGGCCTAAAAAATTTTATTTTTTATTTTTGATTTCCAACCTCAAATGTTGTTAAAACCATGTTTTGAAACCATTGGCAAGCATGAAAGTTCCAAAAAAAATTCATAAATGACCCAAAGCCCTCGTTTCATTTCTGGACAGTGCCTTTTTTGGCACACGTTTTCGTGTGCATGTACAAGAGCACGCAAAAACGTGCGTGCAAACGTACATGCACACGAAAACGTGTGCCAAAAAAAGCTCTGTCCAGAAATTAAATTTGAGTTTTGGGGCATTTATTATTTTTGGCGGCAATATTTTCACGTGTCTCGTTATAGTGAGACGTCTGTTAATGGAAGTTGCGCTATAATGAGACCCCTATTACTGCACTGCTGCATTTGTGTAATTTTTTTAATGTAAACCTTGGGTTGTTTTAAGAATGATACATTGGATAGACTGGATACATTGGATACAAAAAATGAAAACAAAATAAAATGGACAGTCAAATAAGAAACAGTAGTACATGGTAAATGTAAAATACAAACCATTCAAACATTAACTTAAACAAAAAGTACAGAAACTCCAAGAAGCAAACAAATAAAAACATAAGTAATGCCGATTAGTCGAAGTCATATCCCAAGTTATCGTCAGAGTCAGTCCCCTCTTCCCTTTCAGTAATCCTATTCTCAAGATATAGAACCATGTCCCTAGTGATGTAATCTACCACAGTCATGTTCCATACGGCGGCCGCTTCTTTCTTAATTTTAAATGGTTGGAACATCAAACGATCCATTGGTTTGCAATTAATGTACCTCTGTTTGATTTGTTCACGGTTACGCACAGCAAAACCTTCAGTTCCTAAGCGGCCGTAGTTGTAGTACATGTTACACAAGACTAGCTCGAAAAAACGCATCGCTACTATCTTCACCCAACTCACGCAGGGCAAGTTTCACTGCCTGAAGCAAATGGTAGTCTTCATGAGGGGTAAACTCCATTTTTGCACTGTTTATGTTTGAGGAGTGATAAGCATCCACTTATAAGCTTGTGGAAGTTTGGGCGGGAAGTGCATTAAACGCGTGTGTTTTTGGCGGTAATATTTTCACGTGTCTCGTTATAGCGAAACGTCTAATAATGGAACTTACGCTATAATGAGACCCCTATCTTAAAAGTGTTAGGTGTCGCATAATCATTCGTCAACATGGATTACGCTATCCTTATCTTACAAGTGTTTATAATTGATACAAGGTTCAAAAAGACGTTTTATAGGCAGTAACAATTATAGCAAATATATCAGTTACAAAATATGTGCCCATGGACTGAATTGGAAGATCAATATCTGATGATGGCAGCTGCTGAAGTTGGTAACCTTAACATGATAGAGAGGGGTAATAAGTACTGGTGGGCATTGCTATGCAAGATGTACTTTCTGTATGGAAGGGATGGTGTCCAGCCGCCAAAAATTTCTAGGCGTGTCGATGAGGTGAAAGCTAGGTGGTCTAGCTTAGTGACATTCCGTCAACATCCAGTTTCTAGCCTCACCAAATTGGAACGTCGTGTTGCGTGTAACCGGTTCAACTGTCAACCCACGGATTTTTTAACAGAGGATCAGCTGGATTCGGTTTATGTTTGAGTTTGTGTTGTTGTTGGTGTTAAAAAAAACTTTGGGGTTTATGTTTTAGTTTATGTTGCATTTGTTTTGCATTCAGATACGTACCCCTAAACTTGGAGTTTCAAAGCTGGAGTTTGAACAAACATTCGAAAGTTATATCAGAAAAATGTAACAAATTAACATAACACATAATTAAAGATCGAACCAGTACCACATCATAAAAAATAATCCGGTCAAAAGTAAACATCACATATAAAGTCTAAAACTGTCAACACAAAAAACATAAATGATAATCAGTCTCTGTACTCGTGAGATATACGGTATATATCCTGCAAAGGCTCCCGAAGGTCCTCCATACTAACGCCGGGGTGGCTAAGGTCGTACTCCTCTATCTCCAGTATGCGCGAAGTCAGCTCGTGCAGGATGGTCGCATGTGTGTGTGGTGTAGGGTTCACCCTAATCTCCGCATCATCTCTGTGAGCCTCTGGATCAGATATGATGTACCATAAGTTCCTCGTAACCCACGAGGAGTAGATCACAGTGGTACCATCCTCCTGACCAGGAACATACCTCGCACCCTTCAGACTCGCGTGAATACAGTGTGACTCCCAGTTATCCCAACTGAATGCATCCCAGAGGTAGAGGGTGTTCGCACGACGAACCCTAGTAGAACCGGTGAGAAGAGGACGCAATGGACCAGGAACCTGTATTTGAAAAAAAAAAGTCTAAACTATGTACCACACATGCGCAATACAAACAATATTAATATTTCGAGTTACAAAATATTACCTGCTGAACGCGACCGAACTGTCTAGCCACCCGCAGCGGATAGTACGCCTCGACAATGTCCGCCGCCTTCAGCGTCGCATCTATCCAGGCTATATCAGCGGTACCTCGAGCATCCCGCATGATCGTATACGGCGTGAATGATACCTGTAAAATATTAACATACCATTTATCATTACCAACTTAAATTATATATACGATAATTGAAATGAAACTGATTACAACTTACATCCTGCTCGGTGAAGCTATCCAGACAAAGTCTAATACCCTCTCGAGTCTCTTGGCTCTGTCGAAACTTAACAGGCGCATGAAGGCATATAGTAGGATGTGCGCTACTATACCTCGGGTACTGATGAACTGCAAACGCCGAGAAATGGTCGTAAATCCACGTCTCTAACATGGCCAAAAAACCAGATATACCCGAAGTAGAGTGTAGGCAACCTCTGCCTAGCTGGTAGTAGAGCTGCGCCAGTATCATCTGCCCCCAGTTATACCTCGCGGAGCTAGTGTAATCGTCGATGAACTGCAAGTAGTCGAGGCTAATGTTGTTGCCCGACTTGTTGGCCAAAATGGTACAGCCAAAGAAGTGCAACAAATAGCCCCTCGTAGCTCGTTTAGCATCCGTATCAGTGATCTCCTCATCGTAATACTGATGGGTGCAGAATCTCCTCTTCAGCCATGCAAGGCGCACATGCCTCTTACCGCCGCCTTTGTTCTCCTTTATCTCCTCCTCAAGCTCCGCAGCGCTGCACCCAAGTAAGCGAGCGTATCTCGCAGTACGCTCATCAGCAGTGGGGTACTCATATATCTCACAGTTGATACCGACAACTGAGAGCCCCGTTATCATGTGGACGTCATCCAGGGTGACGGTCATCTCCCCGAACGAGAAGTGGAAAGTGTTCGTCTCGGGATGCCATCTCTCAAGAAAGCCCTCAATCAAATGGATGTTAGTAGACCACTTACCCAAGATCTCGACCAAGGGCCAGAAACAGGTGCTCCTAACCTGTGCGAGTACCTTCTGCTGCCGGGATTTCAAGTCCCAGTGTGTGGTACATCGCATAACAGCGCAGTGACTGTCGGGCCTGCATGCATTAAAAACATACAATATATATAAACATATATGCAATCTAAAACTTAAGATAATCCAATAACCAACATGTTCAATATATATACAGTATAACAACTAAGATAATACAATAACCAATAACCAACAAATACAATGCAGTAGTGAGTGTTAAAAATTAAAACCTAAACTCATCATAACATATAAATTCATTGTAACCTAAACTAATAAAATTTATAACACAAACCTAATTTCAGTAACATATAAATTCTTAACATATAAATTCAGTAAATTTATAACACAAACCCAATACCAAATCCAAATCCAATACCAAATCCAATGCAGGTAATATTCAATAGACAGTGTTAAAAATTAAAACCTAAAGTCATTCTAACATATAAATGAATTCTAACCTAACCTAAACTAAACCAATATAAAATCCAATCCAGTAACATATAAATTGATTCTAACCTAAACTAATAAAATTTCTAACACAAACCAATAATAATAATAACTTTAAAAAGTAAATTAAAACTATAAAACTTACATCGCCTTTGAAGACGTTGTATCCCTCGTGCTCTCTGTACGAATGAAACGTAGAATATAGGTCTACGACGTGACCATTGTATCTACGGAAGCGTTGCTCCGGAGATACGCGACGCTGGACTGGTGGGCGCTCAACTGCCTGTAAGGTCCCTCTCACACGGACCCGGACACTGCGAGAAGTCTCATCGCGAGCGAGCTCCTCAGTCTCCTGATCCGTCTCGTAGTCTCTAGCGGTAACTGGAGGACGTGGGCGAGGAGGCATACTGCACAAGACAAAACCGAACAATTAGAAGAGTTGAAACTATAAAACAAAAAAAAACATGAAATTGTGAAAATTCGCAATTTAATGAGTGGATTTGGGAAATCCACGCATTAAATTTCGAAGATTTAGCCAGAATCCACATTCTGTGGATTCGGTATTTCCACGCATGTTCGTGCGTGGAAATACCGAATGCCCGCATGTTCGTGCGTGCATCCGGTATTTCCACGCACGAACATGCGTGGAAATACCTGCTCGAGTCTGCAGCCCCCCAAACCCAGATCTGCCCGAAATCAACCCTAAAACTATAACCCAACACCCTAAACGGTCCTAATCTCCTAACTAACAACATACATGCCCTTAAAATCAAACAAATCAACACCAAATACATAAAAATCGAATTTTTCTACCCGAATGGAAAACACTAAATATCACTAGAAATAACAATGTAAAATGGAAAAAAAAACACCATGAAGTGTAGAATCCATACCTTAACAGCTTCGTGGAGTTGGATTTCAAAAAAAGTCGCCGGAAAAAATTTGGGTTTTTGAAGGTAGAGAGAGTTAGGGTTTCGGGGGAGAAGAAAGGGGAAGAAATCTGATTTTTAGCTATTTATATGGATGACATTTTTGTAATTAATGGGGGTCTCACTATAACCAACCCGGGTCTCACTATAATCGGGTCTCACTATAAAGATTTTGGGTCTCATTTTAGCCTAGCCTTTTTCGAAAAGCTGAATTAGATGAATGGATTTTTTCAGAAGAAAAAAGTATGAGATTCATCCTCATTCTAACCCTATATGACTCTGATAAATAAGAAGAAGTCCTATTATAATCTACAAATGTGAGAGATACGATGTTTATGTATCAAAATCTAAACCAGCCACACAGACCACCAACCGGGCTGCGTATTTTAAAAAACATATAGTATAAGTATAACCACATCATCAACTGTCTTTCCTCCACCAACTGGCTTCTCTCCCTCTGGAAACAATTTGCCGAAACAAAGAGAAAAAAAAAACGTTTCGTTTCTTCAAATAGAAGCTAGAAGAACTCCAAGAGTGTCAAAATTGACACAAACCCCCAATAATAAGCAGATATTAAATGGCATACTTACAGATTTTAAAATCTTCGCCAGGTCCTGTGTCAGTTTCCCGGTCCAATTTTCCTGGAAAATCAGTTTGTGTTTTCTCGGAATCAGATTCTCGGAAAAAGAATTTAGGGTTCCGGAGCTACTCGAAGAGGTATTCTATCTGTAGAAGAATTAGGGTTTGTTGTGCAGTTCAGGATGGTGATAGCAAAGCTAACGGTGAGCTTCTTCTTTTTTCCTTTCTAGATATTTTAGCTGTGTCACTGAAAATCAATCTTAAACAAGATTATGTAAAACTTTCAGTTTTAATAAGGAAACTATGTAGAGATGATCTAAATTTAGTGACAATCTTTTCTGCTGTCTACTTTGTAAGCTGCCTCCGGACTCCTAATTTGTTTTTTATACTATTCTGATTAGCAAGTCCTTTGAGGGTTACTGTGATTAATAATATAAGAATCCATTTATGGCCGCTAAAGAAATGTTTTTAGATGGACGTTCGAGATATTTTTGCCTAGATGGTAGTTATCGGGAAAAGAACACCTTACGAAACCTGATAGGATTGGAGAAGATATGATACAGTTTTGTGTAGACACTGTTTTTAATGACTTGTTAGGACTAAAAGATCCAAATCCAGTATTATCCGGTCATATTCCTTTCTACTGAGTATAGAGCCCTAAGGAGTATAGTATAAAGTTGTAAAGAACACCTTCATCAAGATCCTCACGAGATGGCTCAGCTTCAACCTCCTCATAATCCTTCTCCAAAGCAGCAAGATCCTCACGAGCCTCAGAAAATTCACCTTCCTCCATACCCTCACCAACATACCAATGCACAAAGGCACGTTTGGCATACATAAGATCAAATTTATGATCAATACGTGAGAACACCTCTGCCACACTAGTAGAATTCGAGATCATGCAGACAGCCCTTTGTACTTTAGCCAAGTCACCTCCTGGAACGACAGTAGGTGGTTGGTAGTTGATACCGCACTTGAATTCAGTAGGGCACCAGTCGACAAACTGGATGGTGCGTTTGGTTTTGATGGTTCCGACAGCTGCGTTTACATCTTTGGGGACTACGTCACCACGGTACATGAGACAGCACGCCATGTACTTGCCGTGACGAGGATCACACTTAGCCATCATAGAGGAAGGCTCGAAGGCAGTGTTTGTGATTTCAGCTACTGAAAGCTGTTCGTGGTAGGCTTTTTCTGCAGAGATGACGGGTGCGTAGGACGAAAGCATGAAGTGGGTTCTTCGGTATGGGACCAGGTTTGTTTGGAATTCAGTCATGTCTACGTTCAAAGCACCATCAAACCGGAGAGAGGCAGTCAATGAAGAAATCACCTGACATTACAAGCACAAAACAATGATACACTGCTAGAAATAGTCTCTCTATGAAAGAAAAGAACATAATAAAAAAGAAAGGAAACTTTGGCTAGTTGAGAATGAAGCAAAAAAATGTTTTCATGAACCAAACCAGTGATTTGCATGGATATATATGGGTGGCAAAATCATGTCTGATCTAAGCAAAAATAGGATATAGGCGTGAATTACTTGGACAAAGACATTGTTTCAACCTAAATCCCGGTTATGTTTGGGTTTTGACATTCAGACAAACCAGTCGAATTCAGGAACTGAAATCAATCCTTCTAAGCCATTGTTCTGGTTGGGTACAAATGTAACAAAACTAAATAACTAGGCCAGATCGAGTAGCCATGGGTTTAGATTATGGCACACATGTCCAAATTTGGGGTTGCACAGGTTGTTTGCTACAAAGTTTCCATCGATCCCAACATATTTTTACATAGCCAGTTCTATACTAGAGCTTTTAGATTCCAGGATTATTCAAAGTCCAAAATTACTTGGGTTTTATACACTAATTTAAAATATGAAATATATAATCATAAACTGAATATTTAATAATTGAAATTACCTGAGAGACAAGTCTATTAAGGTTGGTATACGTTGGTCTCTCGATATCCAGGGAGCGCCTGCAGATATCATAGATGGCCTCATTATCAAGGAGGACAGCAACATCAGTGTGTTCCAGGAGGGAGTGGGTAGAGAGAACACTGTTGTAAGGTTCAACAACAGAAGTTGAAACCTGTGGAGATGGATACACAGTGAAACCCAACTTGGATTTCTTTCCATAATCAACTGACAAACGCTCCAAGAGAAGTGAGCCAAGACCAGAGCCAGTACCACCACCAACAGCATTGAAAACAAGGAACCCTTGAAGCCCAGTACAGTTGTCAGCAAGCTTTCTGATACGGTCAAGGCAGAGGTCAACAATTTCCTTCCCAACTGATGATACACAGACAAATATCATCAGAGACACAGATACATGAAAGAAAATAGAAAGACGTTTATATGAAACTAGGGTCCGGTTAGTGCCAAGCCAGTATATATTGCTATTTGGACTTGCGGAGTGAGCAAAAAAAGGTGTTGGAGCTTGAATGTTATCTCGGAGGCTGCGGACCATTTTTCAGTTACATAAAACTCAATTCCAAACCCGTCTCAGAATAAACTATTAAGAGCTTTGATACTTTGATACTAAAATGAGGCATTGGATTACAACAAGGTAAAGTTCGATCTTAATTTCAAACCCTTCCCTTTATGTGACTTTAAATTACTGATACAACAAAGAAGGAAATGAAAGCAAAGACAAGATTAAGTGATTACTGGTGTAGTGGCCACGGGCGAAAATGTTGGCAGCATCTTCCTTGCCACTGATGAGTTGTTCAGGGTGGAAAAGCTGGCGATAAGCACCAGTCCTCACCTCGTCAATGACAGTGGGCTCAAGGTCAACAAAGATGGCACGAGGGACATGCTTCCCTGCACCAGTTTCACTAAAGAAGGTATTGAAAGCATCACTACCTCCTCCAACAGTCAAATCACTTGGCATCTGACCATCAGGCTGTAAAGAGAGTTTAACGCATTAACCACCATCACAGCTCACCCATTTGATAACATCAACAACAACAAAAGCTTATTAGAGGCCAAAACAATTATCCAAACATTGAAGCAAAAAAATAGAGTAGCCAACATAAGATATCAAAACACAAGCTCGTAGAGCTGATAAGAGGCCAAAACAATTATCCAAACACTACTTCAATGACCACTCAAAACCACACTAGATATCAAAACACAAGCTCGTAGAGCTGATAAGCAATTCAATAACCCTAACAACAATCAGATCTCACAATCAAGTAACCAAATAAGAAAATGCGAGCACTGAGAAGATATACCTGAATGCCATGCTCGAGACAGTAGAGTTCCCAACAGGCATTGCCGACCTGAATACCAGCTTGACCGACATGAACAGAAATGCACTCTCTCATATTGACTGATGAAAGGTGAGGAAATCAAAGTCGGAAGTGAAAGAGAGACGTTTATTAAGACGCCTTTCTCTGGATTTAGGAGAGTGAGATCTGAGAAATGATGAGTTATCTTGCTATAACTATAAGACAGGAATTGTGAGATGCGGAGATATGTGATTGGTTATCTTGCTATAACAGAAATTAGGGGTGAGCAAAAACCGAACTGACTGATCAAACCAAACCGAAATTTGTCGGTTTGATCGGTCTAAACATAAATAATATTCGGTTTCGGTTTTAAAATTTTAAACCGAAATAAATTCGGTTATAAAACCGAAACCGACCAAACTTATATATAGTTTTATACCACTTTTATGAGCCTTTATCCTAGTGGTCCTATATAAATGTTTAAATTACTTGTGGCAAGAGGAGCATGGGATCGAACCCCACCAGTGTATATTTCATTCCTTATACTTTTCACTTTTGCCTACTGTTTACTTTTCCCTACTGTTTAATTTTTTGTTTCCTCTATACCATAGGGTTCGAACCCCAGTACCCCACAAGTGTCTTTTTAGATTCTTATACTTTTCATTTTTTGCAGCTATTAATTTCTTATACTTTTGCCTACTGTTTAATTTTTTTGTATTTTTTTATACCATATATTTTTTTATTTATTATTATAGTATTTATTATATTAAAATTATAACTATAAATTTATTATTATAAATATAAAAAATTAATAATTAATTTACATTATAATTTTTTTTTGCAATTTTTTTTAAATTATTCAACTAAATAAATAATTCGAAAAAAACCGAATCGAACCGAACCGAACCGAACTGAATCAAACCGCACCGAACCACACCGACCGAACGAAACGGACCGAACCGCACTTCTGTTAAAACCGAAAAACCGACCGACCGACCGAAACCGAAAAAACCGAAATCGAAAAAAACCGATCTTTTTATTACTAAATCGGTTTAATAATATACAAACCGAATTATTTCGGTTCGGTTTAAAATTTTAGAAAAAAACCGACCGAACCGACCGAATCTCAACCCTAACAGAAATGCACTCTATCATGATGAGTTATTTAACCTAGGGGCGACGTGGAGATATGTGATTGGTTGTATCTTAACCACGGTTAGTTGGCATTCTGTTTTTTGAATTTTAAATCTGGCCGCCCGGAAAATGGGAGTTTTGGTGAAGGAGCTGTTGCGGTTCACGTTGGTGTGTTGTTTTATATTCTAGCTTACATTTTTGGCAATGTTTCTTACTACATGAGAATGTTGAAAAGCTTCAAATTTTGTTTTTGTATTCAGGTCGATTAATCAATTAAATTACATAAACTATACTCTTGTATTCAAATCTCATTGGTCAAATAGGTTTCCAAATATTTTAGAATTTATTTAGAAAACCCCTGTGAAAAAAGACAGTGATAGTGATAGTAGTGGAGTTTAAAAAAATAGTATTTTTAGTTTCGATTTTAAACGCGTGATATCTATATAGTTATGAAACATATTAATATTAACTTTTATTTCTAAAATCTGATCCCGTTCGCTCTTAAATCAAACCCAAAATAATTGTTGTGTTATTTATAAATTTATTTATAATTTATTAGTTGAAATATAAGTGATTTTTTATATTTTAGATTCATCATTTCATTAATACATTAATAAAGATTAACATTAGTCCGCAAATTATTATACTTTTATAGAAAATGAGTTTTATATTTTTATACAGACCAATTTTGGTTATTGAATGGCACGGTAAGTAAAATGCAAAAAGATATATATATTTGTATTGGTTCTTCACCACGACAATTGCGTATAATAATATGGCTTTTTTGTTTATGAAATTTAATAATTATAAGTTGTGAAATACATCTAATTTTTTTTAAAATTTAAGATATTTTATATGTAAAACGGGCGTAGTGTTTGATTTATAAGACCCAGACTATAAAATTAAGATAGTTTAACTACGAAATATATATTATTTAAACTCTGAAATATAAACAAAACTTGTCACGTGAAATTATCATATTTCGCACTGGATCCTAGTATTCATTAGATACTAACGAACTTTTCATATCAAAGTTTGTCAAATTAATTGACGAATTTGCATATTTATTTCACCATATTTGTGACGGATAAAATGTTTATTTCACCAAATAAATGAGAAATGTTGGTTGTGTAATCTAACTACCATATTTCGCTACATATGTGATTGATTAAATTAAGTATGGTGTTAATGCAGTAGAGAATTATATTAGACAATTCCAACCACTGATATGTTAGTTTTGTTAGGACTGATATGTCGTTTATGTGTCGTGGTAGCAAGATTTACGTGAAAATATTGACTTTATATGTTTGTTCTTAAACGATTTCTACCATATACAAAGAGTACAAAAAATACGATATTAGTTGTGAAATTTAAGTAATTATAAATATGAAACCTTATATAAATTATATGCATAATGGGTAGTACTAATGCGAGGCCTTTCAACCATATATATGTTGGTTTTGTTAGAAGTCATCTATTGTTTTCGTGTCGTAGTAGCAAGTTTTACGTGAAATATTGACTTCAAATGATTGTTTTTATTGATGACTCCAAAAAATATATGAAGAGTAAATGAATCATGAATATTTTAAGGGTCACGCGGAAGTTTTAGAAAGATATTTAAGATGTAAATTCAAGAAAGAAAAACTGTCAGAAGTAGTATTATTAACCACTATTTCCAAGAAAATGTATAGTACTTTATATAGTGACTGTAGTAGGCCTCTCAGCCTACACAATTAGTCTATTTTTGAATAACCCACTCCATTGTCTTACTAAACTAAACATATTTATTCTTTATTACAGAAAACACCCTTAATGTTACACATTTGTTAGGTTTATATTACAAAGTAAATATCACTCCGATTTTTTTGGCTCGACTTACGGCTCAGATAAATCCTACCATTGTCAATAGCACCCATAGGACTAACTTTGTTGTTACTTTTGATTTTACATGTTCCCTTACTACTCACAACAGTTGGCTTTATGGTCTAAAATAGCATGGGTCAGACTAGGTCGGACAATTTTTGCATTTGATAATTTTTGTTAGGGTGATCAACCGTCTTCATCACTCGTAGTCTATCTACATCACACGTGGTATGTTTTCGTACCTGCTTCATGATGAAGTGTGTAAAGATGGTAAAAATATATATGTTTTCACTTCCCAATGCAAGTGCTCGTTAGGCTATTGAAACCTCATCTTCTATAAATTTATAGTTATTCTCTCATTTTTATTATTACAGATTCTAGAGATAGAGAAAGATTAGATTCATTTTTATGACCACCGTAAACTTCTGTTTCCAAGATATCACCGTCTTGGAAATTTTTGTTAGAAAACCCTCGTCTTTTATTTCTTCAACCTGAGATAAAAAATCTATATTTCTATGCACTTTCCCTTAGAGTTATCCGAACTAATTGTTCGAGGTAACTTTTTTGTTCTTTCAACTTATCTATTTTATGTATGTTACTAGCTGGGAATAGTTGAGAAAGGGGAGCAGAAGAGAGCCACTAAGACTATAGACGAATGACCTAGTTTGATTATCGAGACATTTGATTTCAGCGTATCTAGGAAAGAGCAAACCGAACTGGTTCGTCCTCTCTTTTTGTTAACATGCACATGTTCTACGTAGCATCTCAGTTGTTGTCTTTGTTAAAAACAAAGAGAGAAGTAGCCGCAAGAAGCGGCTAGGGTTTTGTGTTTATTAGAAAATGTTCCTTTTTGTTTTATTGATACATTAGAGATGTAATTCAATAATTGACCAATAGTAAGGCTCTCAATATATAGAGAACTTAGAGGCCTATACAAGGAAACTTAATACACTGAATATTCTAACACTCCCCCTCAAGTTGTGTAGTGGGATCACCAATACCCAACTTGGATAAAACTGATTCGAATGTTCTTGCAGCAACCGCTTTTGTCAGGATGTCTGCCAGTTGGTCTTCGGATCTAACAAACGGAAGTTCGACTGTCCCATCTTTAATCTTTTTTTTATGAAGTGCCTATCTATTTCAACGTGATTTGTTCTATCGCGCTGTACCGGGTTCTCTGAAATCTTAATCGTAGCTTTATTATCGTACATTAACTGAGTTAGACACTTCAGAGGGGATTCGATTTCTTTCATTACCTTCTTTAACCAAAATATCTCGGTAATCCCCTTAACGATTCCTCTAAATTATGATTTAGCACTTGACAGTGATACTACTTTATGTTTCTTACTCCTCCAAGTCACTAAATTACCTCCAAGAAGAGTAAAATAACAAGCAGTTGATCGTGTGTCGTTAGGATTCTCTCCCCAATCAGCTTCTGTGAATACTTCAACATCAAGGTGTCTATTTTTCTTAAAAAATATGCCTCTTCCTGGTGTGCCTTTGAAATATCGAATAATCCTTATTACTGTCTCCATATGGTGTTCCTGAGGATGATGCATGAACTGGCTAACTACTCTCACCGCGTATGCAATGTCAGGTCGAGTGTGAGCCAGGTAAATCAATTTTCCCACCAACCTTTGGTACCTTTCTTCATTCGCTGGTTTGGCCCCTTCAATTATCTTTAATTTGTGATTCACAACCATAGGAATGTCATTTAGTTTGCAATCCACCATGCCAACTTCAGCTAATAAATCCAATATATATTTCTGTTGGGAGATATAAATCCCTCCTCTTGACCTAAGAACCTCGATTCCTAGGAAATACTTCAATCTTCCAAGGTCTTTCATTTCGAACTCCTTGAAGAGGTTTTTCCTAAGAGAGCTAATTTATTCTTCATCATTCCCGTTATAATCATATCGTCGACATATATTATAAGACAAATGACTAATTCTCCTCTTTTTTGTAAAACAAGGTATGATCCACATTACTCTGTTTGTAGCTATACTGCTTCATTGCCATTGTAAATCTCCCAAACCAAGCACGAGGAGATTGTTTGAGCCCATATAATGCATTTTTAGTTTGCATACCTCATTTTCTTGAAAACAATCAGAGAACCCTGGTGGGGGTTCCATATATACCTCTTCTTCCAAGTCTCCATGTAAGAAAGCATTCTTTACATCAAATTGATGAAGAGGCCAATCTTTATTCGCAACTATTGAAAGTAAAACTCGGATAGAGTCAATCTTTGCAACCGGAGAGAACGTTTCAGAGTAGCCTATACCATATGTTTGTGTATATTCTTTGGCAACCAATCTTGCCTTGTGTCACTCAATGGTGCCATCAGATTTATATTTTATATTAAACACCCATCTACACCCGACTGCTTTCTTCCCTTGTAGTAACACACAATTCTCCCATGTACCATTCCTTTTTAGAGCTTCCATTTTGGTATTCATTGCCTCATGCCATTCAGTCATCTTCTTAGCTTCTTGAGTTGTTTTAAGGATTTGTTCAGAGAGAATAGTAGCTGAAAACACCTTTGCAATCTTCGTCATTCCTTTCCTGTCCGTTTTTACCGGATATGTAGAAGCACGAAGAACGTGTTTCGGTGAATACCGGTCAGGAGGAACCCCTCTATTTTTTATTGGGGGAAGAATCGGAGTTTGAGTTTCAACAAATGAACTTCCTGAAATGTCGTGGTCAATAGCATTTTGTGAATTATGATATTGTAAATTGTTTACCTCTTGTTGGACATTTTCTTCGGCTGATTCGCTGGTAGTATCCATAGCATTTATTTTTTGTTGGACATTGTCTTCGGGAGAATCATTGGTGGTAAGAACTGCCTCGTCAGTCTCCTTTATGTTGGAAGAGGCGTGTTCGGTGGCGCCATCTACCGACTCTGTCGGCACATCCTCAAAGTAATTTTCATATAGCAACCAGTCGAGTGATTCACTTAGTTTCTCCCTCTGAGCACAAGATTGGTGGTAAAAATAATAATTGGATTCTAAAAAATCACAGTCCATGGTGACATGGATTCGATGAGTAACCGGATTATAACACCGATATCCCATTTGATGAACACTGTATCAAACGAATACACCCTTTTCAACACAAGGATTTAGTTTGTTTCAACTAGTTTTAGGGATATGAACAAACACCAAACAACCAAAAAGACGAGGTGGTAAGGTCATAACAGATGGAATTGTAACTTGGGTGGCAAGCACTTGTAATGGAGTTTTAGTTCCTAGACATCGGGTTGGTAGACGATTTGCAAGATACGTAGCTGTAGCAAGAGTTTCTGGCCAAAGAGAATGAGGAACTCTAGATTCAATCATAATAGCACGAGTTTTTTCAAGTAAAGTACGATTTTTTCGTTCTGAAGTACCATTTTGTTGAGGTGTGTTTGGATAAGTGGTTTGATGGATAAGACCATTTGTTTTGAAAAAATTATGCATTATTTGGTTGACAAACTCTGTTCCATTATCAGAACGGAGAATCTGTATTTTTTTCAAATTGAG
The DNA here is from genome assembly GCA_036936605.1 of Limnanthes douglasii subsp. nivea. Lineage (NCBI taxonomy): Eukaryota > Viridiplantae > Streptophyta > Magnoliopsida > Brassicales > Limnanthaceae > Limnanthes > Limnanthes douglasii. Next base: position 3,050,601 of record JAUPFV010000001.1, read on the forward strand.
TCAAAATCATTTTGTAAAAACAAACAATTATTTCTAGTACTTCTGATTTATGTTTCATGAAGTATATCCAAGTCATTCTTGAGAAATCATCCACAAATAAAACAAAGTATCTGATTTGATTGTTAGTGGAATTTGGTGTTGGACCCCAAACATCATAATGGATTAGCGAAAAAAGCATAATCAACTCTAGTATTATATTGATTAAATGAGACCCTACGATTTTTTGCAAGAATGCAGGTTTCACATTTCTCATGAATGGAATTATTCAAAAAAAGACTAGGAAATAAACTCTTAAGATAGCTAAAAGAAGGATGACCAAGTCGTCGGTGCCATAACCAAAGTTGTCTTTCAGTTGTTCCGTGAGCAAGCATGGCATGTCCCTTATGAACTACCTCATAAACATAATAGAGACCTCCTTGTTCAGTACCACGCCCAATGATCTCTTTCGTATGAATGTCCTGTAAAATGCAAAAAAATGGATACATAAGAACCACATAGTTGAGTTGTTTTGTCACTTGACTAACAGATAATAACTTTAAGGATAGTGAAGAAATGTAGAGGCAGTTTTTAATTTCCATTTTTTCTGAAAAAATAATTGAACCTCCCCCTTTGACTTCACAAATTTCTCCACTAGCAGTCTCAATATGGGATTTCTTTGGAGATGACATGTCACCAAAGTCTTTAGGATCATAAGACATGGTGTCCGTAGCCCCGCAATCAAAGATCCAATTCATTGATTTCTCAAACCCTTTACCTCCAAGTTTTTCATAGGAGTTCGTCGTCATTCCTCCAAAACCAGTACCACTTCCTTGCTCATTTTTAGTCAGATCTTCACCGCCACTTGTAGACGAAGCCCTTTTAACATTAGATCTGAAACACTGGTTATTTTTCTCCTTATGACCGTCCTCCCACCATTCTGGATAGCCAACCAGCTGGAAACATGTCTCTTTAGTGTGTTTCTTCATCCCACAATGAGTGCAATACAACTTGGATTTATCTTCTTTCTCTTTGGATCAGAATTTAAACCTCTGTGCAGAATCTTTAGCAGCCAAACCCATTTAAATTTCAATCGAGTCACTATCAGAAGAACTTGATTTTAGTATATTAAGCCTGGCCACTTCCCTTCGTATTGTAGCATATGCTGTTTCCACGTAAGGAAAAGGATCATTTTTCAGGATATCTCTCTTGACTGGTTCCAGCTTGTCATTAATCACCATTAGTAATTGATAGAGTTTTTGTTCTTGAGTCTTCTTATTGTAGATCTGAATGTCTTCTGGGTCTTTCATAGGGTTTGGATCTCGCCTATCTATAGACATCCAGATGTTTTGCAGTTTGTTCCATAAGTCTTCTAGTGTATCGGGCCCTTGCCTTAATGAATTAGCCCTCTTATGAAGGTCAAACACCTGTAACAAATCTGTACCAGAACTGTATGTGGTGGCTAACTCATCCTAGAGGGCTTTTGCAGTGGGATATTGCGAGATATTATTCACCAAGTTGGATTCAAGATTCTGGATAATCCATGTGAAAACACATTGATCATCTTGTTCCCATCTTGTATATGTTTTGTCAGTTTTGGATGGAGGTGTCGGCTCCCCTGTAATGTGAGAACCTCTCCCCCTTCCCCCAATTGCTTTCTTCGCCAGGTTTTCCCATATGGCATAGTTGTCACCACCAAGGGATAAATTCTCGGGGTTAGTTGTTTGTTGCTGTGTTCCGAGACCATTTCTCAGAATGGCAGCAATCTGCATTGTTAAATCATCAGGGATTTGACTGACCACGACTTCATTGCCAGCCATCTTTGTTGAGGATGTTCAGAATTCCCAGAATCACACGTTCTCTAATACCATGTTAACATACACATGTTCTACGTAGCATCTCAGTTGTTGTCTTTGTTAAAAACAAAGAGAGAAGTAGCCGCAGGAAGCGGCTAGGGTTTTGTGTTTATTAGAAATTGTTCCCTTTTTGTTTTATTGATGCATTAGAGATGTAATTCAAGAATTGACCAATAATAAGGCTCTCAATATATAGAGAACTTAGAGGCCTATACAAGGAAACTTAATACACTGAATATTCTAACACTTTCTTTAAAAACTTCTACACATCATACCTCGACACATACCACCAATCCTCCAAAAAAACGAACCTAAATAAACATGCCTCAACCCTGATCATTATGATGGGCAAATCTGATAGTGACAAAAGGTTTTTTGCCAAAAATCTTGAGCTGTCTTCAAAGAGAAGAATATAGTCTATCGTATATATAAGAAAAATTCTAATGCTTTTGATCATTAGGCCAGTATTTCGGAAAGGTGTCGATGATGTTGTTGTAGTTCAGGGAGGGGGGGGGGAACAAGAAGAAAATTTTAAGGCTAAAAAAGAAAACAACATAATCAAACTTAAAATGCCCTACGAGGTATCTGGGGTACTTAGAAAAATCTTTGCGACTTTAACAACCGATACATTATGGCTTTATACAAAGTCGAGTACAATTACTATTCTAAAAAAAAGAATTGGAACTGCAAAGAAGATGAAGGCTTCTGAAGTTGGTTCGTATACGTTTATTTGAGGCTAGAGAGACACCCTTATCTGCAAAAAGTCACGAGCTCGTGGTTTATCCAAAAGTTTCGAATTAGGGACTTCAGTTACCTTTAGACCCCGTTATTATTTGATACTTTGTGCTGGAGGATATCAACCCTAGCCATGCAAGTCCGAATACATGGTTCACCATATTTTCATGTATCATTGCTTCAATGTTCTTTGAAATCGAAATTTCCATGAAGACGTTCGTGGTCATCACCTCCATATGGAGGAAATATATTATACCATTCTATTTTATCACCTTCGAAAACGAGTATAAACTTAGAAACAACAATTTTCTTTGTAAGTGGGTGTTTGGATAACAGTAAAGAGATTTCGAAGATAATGACTCCGAAGGAAATAGAAAATCATAAGTAAGTTTGGTCTTTCGTCAACCGTGTCTAACACTATTAGGATCCTCTAATTTTTTTTATTAATCGTTTTATCATATAAATTTCTTTTACTATTATCTCCAAGTCCTAACAAAAGCATCTAGAATTTTTCGAAAATACTTCAAGAGACTAAGAAAGTAGGTCAAGTGGCTTCCACAACTATGTTCACTCATGTGAACTTGATCAGGTATATTTTCTAACCATAAAGAGGGCTCATAGGAAAAAAGGTTAGGAAAAAAACCAACAATGGTCCAGAGAAAAAGAGGATCAGAACCAAATCATTGAAGAAACAAGCTACCTTGGTGGAATATTTTAGAAACAAGGAAAGATATGTTGCTTCTTCCATCCCACATGTCGACGAACAAGAAGATAGTGATGAGCGGATGACAAGTGTGACAAAAGAATATGCCCTCTTCTGAAAAATTAAAAAAAATAAAAATATACCTCGAACGCTAAACAGATTTTCAAAAAGTTTGTGGTTCGAAAAAATATAGATATTGAAAAGAATAATTTTTTATATTTGGGCCCATTTAAGGAGGTTATCACGAAGACTAAAAACTATTGTGAGGGTCAAAACTTTGACCTTATCTATTTTATCACCTTTGGAAACGAGTATAAACTTAGAAGCAACATCTTTTCTTTGTAAGTGGGTGTTTGGATAATGGTAAAGAGATTTCGAAGATAATGAACCCTTTCCAACTTTGGAGGAAATGGAAAATCATAAGTAAGTTTGGTCTTCCGTCAGCCGTGTCAAACACTATTAGGATCCTCTAATTTTTTTATTAATCGTTTTATCATATAAATTTCTTTTGCTATTATCTCCAAGTCCTAACAAAAGCATATAGAATTTTTTGAAAATACTTCAAGAGGCTAAGAAAGTAGGTCAAGTGGCTTCCACAACTGTTTCACTCATATGAAATTCATATGGAGTCGTCTTTGAAAAATGAATATAGAATCTCATCTCTCGTCAGAACAATTAATGATTCCTCCAAATCCAGATAGGATTATAGCCTGATTAGTTGCCCTTGATGATCAGATATATTTTCCAACCATAAAGAGGGCTCATAAGAAAAAACGTTAGGAAAAAGACCAACAACGGTCTAGAGAAAAAGAGGATCAGAACCAAATCATTGAAGAAACAAGCTACCTTGGTGGAATATTTTGGAAACAAGGAAAGATATGTTGCTTCTTCCACCCCACATGTCAACGAACAAGAAAATAATGATGAGCGGATGACAAGTGTGACCAAAGAATATGCCCCTTCTGAAAAATTAAAAAATCAAAACATACCTTGAACGCTAAACAGATTGTCAAAACGTTTGTGGTTCGAAAAAATATAGATATTGAAAAGAATCATGTCTTGTATTTTGGCCCATTTAACGAGGTTATCGCGAAGACTAAAAACTATTCTGAGGGTCAAAACTTTGACCTTAATTATTTTATCACCTTTGGAAACGAGTATAAGCTTAGAAGCAACATTTTTTCTTTGTAAGTGGGTGTCTGGATAACGGTAAAGAGATTTCGAAGATAATGAACCCTTTCCAACTTTGGAGGAAATGGAAAATCATAAGTAAGTTTGGTCTTTCGTCAACCGTGTCAAACACTATTAGGATCCTCTAATTTTTTTATTAATCGTTTTATCATATAAATTTCTTTTGCTATTATCTCCAAGTCCTAACAAAAGCATCTAGAATTTTTCGAAAATACTTCAAGAGGCTAAGAAAGTAGGTCAAGTGGCTTCCACAACTGTTTTACTCATGTGAACTTGATATGGAGTTGTCTTTGAAGAATGAATATAGAATCTCATCTCTCGTCGGAACAATTGATGATTCATCCAAATCCTGACAAGATTATAGCCTGATTACTTGCCCTTGATGATCAAATATATTTTACAACCATAAAGAGGGCTCATAGGAAAAAGGGTTAGGAAAGAGACCAACAATGGTCTAGAGGAAAAGAGGATCAGAACCAAATCATTGAACAAACAAGTTACCTTGGTGGAATATTTTAGAAACAATGAAAGATATGTTGCTTCTTCTACCCCACATGTTGACGAACAAGAATATAGTGATGAGTAGATGACAAGTGTGACAAAAGAATATGCCCTCTTTTGAAAAATTAAAAAAATCAAAATATACCTCGAAGGCTAAACAGTATTTACCAACTAGTTTTAGATTTTTTTAAAGATGATCAACTAGTGTCAGAACCTTTTAAACACAGTTAACTAGTGTTAGAACCTTTTAAACATAACAAACGAGTGTTAAGACATTTTAAACAGGACCAACTCGTGTTTGGATATTTTTAAAGTGATATTTGAGATCAAATATTCGTGGACCTGTCGAAAATATAAAAGGGGAATTACTTGTATTTGGGAGTTGAATATGTGAGTACCTCCCTAAAACTTTCACGCGCCACCAGGGTATGAAAGAACATACCACCAGTCACTAGATGTTTGATTGAAAAGTTAAAAATTTTACATATCATTATTGGTGAGGTTAAGCTGAGGGTAATTTTGTCAAGTGTTTTGGAAAGTTTAGAGAGTATTAAATGTTTGGGTGTTTAGTAGTGAGAGATTTGAGCTGCCTGGTTATATTAAATGTTCATTATCCTCATTAATGTAAGTAGTTGGGGTATTTATACCCTTAATTATGGACCCATGGGCTTTCGAGTCGAATTATGGAACTCGGTCAAGTTTAAGGACCTATTTACTTATTAAGCTGATTAGCACATAGCTTAGTCAAAATGTGTTTAGTCACTTTTTACTTTTGGCCTAGTCCGGATAGTTTGGTGGAAAGTTTTTATCCGAATTAATCTTGTCAAGAAATCTGAGTAAGCAGTGGTTAAGTTATCCGGACTCATGAGTAGCCCATTTTGTAGGCCTTAACAAAAATCTTTGGCAGGACTAAAAAATTCACTTATTCAGTGACAACATTTACCGACCCGCTTGTGTATTCAGGTTGAGGTTTGTCTGAACTGACTTTTTCCCAGAATTCTAAGAGTCTTTATTTGGATCGTGGGACACGTGTCACAATCTGATTCGACCTACCATCCTTTTTTTTACCTAGATTGGCGCTCCCACTAACCCTAGAAAGTAGCCTATGCATTTAATTTTTCCCACGTCAGCGCCGTCTTTAATCATTGCAAAAACCTCTTCATCTTCTCCTAGGTATCAGTTACCTTTTTCTATCAATATATAAATCATTTTTTACTGTTTCATCACCTTCATCACTCAAAAATCTTCTTCAGAGCTTTCCTCCCTCTCTTTCAAATTTGTTCTTGGATAGTTTTATGTTCACGACTAGAAACGCTCTTGTAAAAGGTGGCTAGTTGAATCTGTATGAGTTAGAGAAAGCAAGGAAATTCAAACGAGAGAGGCGTATCGATGTCGGTCTCCTGGTCTCCCCAAGCGACAAGTCTGATAAACCATCCCAAGAAGTTGATCAAGGATCATATTCTACCAAAACTCCAAAACCCAAACATCTGTTCAAACCAAACCTTTCACCAATCCCATCAGGATCCTCTGTTCTGGAGTCCCAACCCTTCACTACCAAAGAAAAAGGCAGTATCGAGCGTTAGAAAACCCTTTCGTTTCATAGCCATGGGATCAGATATTAAAAATTCTCCAGAAAAATCCAATCCACGCCGGACAACTCATTTGGTGAAGGCCCAAACGACTGCCTCACAGTCAAAACCCCCTAAACCGGAGGCCTCTAAAGCGGCATCTAAGGATAAACCCTCCGGATCGGAGGTTTCCATAAGAGCCCCACGAGATAAGCCCTACGGATCGGAGGCATCCAAAGTAGCTTCTCAAACGAAGTCCTCCGGAACTGAGCCTCAACCGGACACCAGGCCTTTGGAGAAAACCGGCGCTCAATCATCCGGACAGCATTGAAGAGGCCCCCTTCCACAGAGATGAAAGAAATGATGGAGGACAACATTGAAGAGGCCCTTTTCAAAACTGAAACCTCAGGGAAAACTGGGGATGCTGCCTCTGATAGGAAAGAAAAAGGCAAAGTGAAGGTTGGTGTGGCTCATCCGGATCTCTCAGAATGCTTGGAGGGCAATGTAGGGCCTTGCTTTTAGAAATTCAGTGTTAAGTATTTGTTGGCCATACAGAACATAAATTATGTCTATACTCGTATGGCCGAGCTGGGCCAGATCCAGACAAAGTGGGGGATCCCAGAGTCAGTGAAGGTAAGAATACCTGTCACTCCGGAGACTCTGATGGACTGCAAACTTAATGAAGTGATCATCTACACCAAACTGTTCAACCGAGAGCTCAAATTCCCCTTAGGCCTAGAGATTGTCAGGTACTTCCACGTGATAAAGCTTTGCCCAAGCCAATTAAGTCCAAATGTTTGGTACTCCCTCCTTGCCTGCATAATAGCATTAAGGCTGTCTGGAATCCCTCTCCCTATGGATCAATTTGCCGATGTGGCAAGTCTATGCAAGAATCACCACATCCCATTCTACCACAACAACATGGGAAACAAATTCAAAGTGGTAGACGACTTGTTGGAGTCAGAGAAGAATTGGAGAACTCAGTTCTTATTCATCAGTGGGTCATGGGAAAATGGGAGGAAGATCAAATCCAAGAGTAACCCTAGTATTCTTACTAGTAGGTGGAAGAGTACAGGTAAGCTCTTCAATTTTGTTTTTCATGTCCTCCTTTTCATTTTACAAATATTCCACTTCTGAATTATTCATTTTATTCCAGTATTACCGAAGAAGTATACCGGATATCTGGAGGAGGGGCAGACTACATGTGCCAAACTGAATGCATGGGTCGTAGAGCGTTGGGGGAATGTTTTCCACAATTGCTTCACCTCTAGCAATATGGTGAGATCTCATCTGTGGAAAACCACAGGCCGGAGAGATCTCACATGGGAAGAATTGACCACACCCCTCCCCCAGCTGTCATCCTCAAACGGACAGAGGAAAAAGATGGTAAACTTGTCTTGCCCTCTAGAGCCAAGGCTCCCAGTAAGATGAAGGGGAAGAAGAAGAGAACTGTAATATAAGCAATTCGAGCTGCCACAGAGGAGACCGGTCAAGGAGGGGAAAACCAAAGAGAGATAGATGCCTCCTTTCTCAAAGTGGTTGAAGATGAGACTATTAAGAAGGTGGGAGAACCAGAAAATCCACTGAAATCTCTCAAGAAAGATCGTAAAAGGGGGGCAAGTAGTGATGAAAGGTCTGCCAAGAAGAAAAAGGTCACCTTAGGGGGAGAAATAACTCTTCACCCTTCGGAGCTTCTTCCTCCACCACCTCCCTCCGACCCCACCTTGGCAGAGAAAATTCCAATAGATTTGAAACTGGGAGAGGGCACTGGTGGAGGGCTTGACATTAGAGCCCTTCAGGACATCGGTCTTTACTTCACCGACTCAGAGAAAGATGACTTTGCTGGTCTTTTTCGTCCTTCAGGCTCTTCCAACATGGTGACCTACAATGGTAAGTCTTTTTCTATTTTCGAAGACCAAGATACGGTGGCCCATTCTCTTCTAGGTCATATCTAACCAGTGTTTGATCTAGAGAGGCAGGTGAAAAATCAATCCACCCTTATCCAAAACCTTAATACAATCTGATAAGGGAGTTATTTGCCCAGCCCAATAGAAAAGAAGTTAATTGCAAAAAGAAGAAGCAAAATATACCCATTAGTGCATTTATTATTTATTAGAGAACAATGTGTAAATGAAGTATGATGTAAATGACTAATTATTAAATAATCAAAGACTACCTAGGACATAAATGGGACCCACTTTCCCCACTATATAAGGGAGCCCCTTTATTCTTGGGTAGGTGGACATTCTTTAATACATTCTCTTTCTACTTTCTCTCTCTACATTTTTAGCTCTAGTCACATCAAGCATAAGATCCAAGATTCCTCATTCTTATCATTTATTTTCTCATCATTGGTGTCGTCTATGGGAACACGTGATACCTAAAAGAAAACTTTTCTTCGAAAATTACGATTTAATCTTAAACAATGAATGACGAGGCAACTTGGGAAAGGGTCGGGAGAGAGGTGGCCCGAGCCATTTCGCTGTCCGAGGGCGAAGAGGCACCGGACCGTGAACATTATGCGCATGGTCGGGATAAACGATCATATCTTATCATGACCAGGAGACAATTAATTGAGGACATCGCGAATCTAAAGGCTGAAAATGAGAGGGCTTTAGATGACAAAAGAGCTTGGGAAGGCAAAGGGAAAGATCCGATGATTGACAACCGCGGAGAAGGCTCTCTGGGGGTAGACCACCGTATCGATTCCCGACATGTTTGAAATTATCAAGAGCCCCACCAAGACAGAGAGCGGGATGGAAAAACCGGGCGATGTCAAAAGGATGACCGGGGTATTTCAGGTAATTATACTTCGGACCATTCGTCGGGAAGAGAATACCGTCGCAAGGAAAGACGAAACAAACTCACGCGAAAAAATATTTCCTGAAGTAATAGGGCACCCCGTTCTGATTCGCCCAAGTTCAAGAAAGACAGCACCGAAAAAAGAACGCCAATTATGCATGAAAAAAAAGAAATGTTGACGGCTAGTAGAGATGAGCGGGTAATTCTACCCCAGGTTCAGTGGCAGCCGTCAAATAGTCAGATGCAAGGGTACATAGTCAATAACCAGTTCATCAACCTGGGCAATGAAGGATTGTATGGAATTCCTACCGATGGGCTTGGCGGCGGTTCTTTCGGATTTGGAATGAATGGGAAAGCGTCGCCGCTATCAGACGAAATATTATCAGGACACCTCCCGAAGAGGTTTTACATATCTAAATTGGATAAGTATGACGGAAAAAGAGATCCGGACAACCATTTGGAAGCCTTTAAAAATTTCATGTTGAGTTTCGATAATGACGACAAGTTGTTATGCCGAGCTTTTTTGATGACCTTCAAGGATCGGGTATCTAAGTGGTACAACCGGTTACCGCAGGGTTGTATAAATAATTTTGGGATGTTCTGGATGATGTTCCGTCAGCAATTTGTGGGAAGCTAAAGTTTCCGAGCCAATGATGACACAATCGTTAACTGTAAACAAAGACTGGGAGAAAGCCTCAGGGACTACACCAGGCGCTTTATCGATGCAAAGACCGACCTTGACCACTACGAGGAGAATGTGGCTCTGACAGCATACCGTTTAGGGCTACTCCCAAGACCGATGAAACAAGCAGTCACTAAGAAGCAACTCAGTTAGAAGCTCGAACTCATCCTCATTCGAAAAGAAACCCTTCACCAATTCTATATTTTGACGACAAAGACATGAGATATATAGCTGGTCCTCACGAAGATGCCGTCGTTATCGGGGCGGCCATTACGAGAGAAGAAGTCTGACGTATCCTTATCGACACTGGAAGTTTGGCAAACATAATCTTCGCATCAACGTTCGCCAAGTTTAGGAAACCCCCAGTGATTACGCGTTCGGACTGAACTATCGTGGGATTCACAAGTTCGGCTGCAGAAGTGATAGGAGATTTCGAAGGCATGGTTCAGCTAGGCCGTGGGCCTTTCAAGAAAGAGGTCACTGTGTTATTCGTCGTGGTAGATGCGTCAGCTTCTCATAATGCGATATTTGGCCAATCGTGGTTGTCGCGAATGCATGCGGTAACGTCTACTATTCATCAATGCTTGAAATACGTGGTCAGGAACAATGTAGGGGTCGTGAGAAGCAGCCAGAAAGCGGCAAGAGAATGCTACCGGGCGGCCTTAGCACTAAAAAAGGACAAAAAAATGGAGCAAGTTTGGGACTAGTAGTTAGCGGGACTTCCATTGGGGTCGTTACCTGTTGACGATCCCACGGAAGCTCCCAGTTTTTTTACTACCGATGAAGAATGTGAAAAACACCAGTTTACCGAAGGAAGAGTCTTACAGATCGAAACTAATTTATCGCAAAGTTTCAAGAGACAGTTGATTTTATTACTACATGATAATTTGAATTTGTTCGCTTGGTGCTCGAAGGACGTTACCAGAGTCCTAGAAGACCTGATAATTCACAAGTTAACCATCAACAAAAACGTCCGACCCATCTCACAAAAGTGTCGGGCCTTTTCACCAGAAAAGGCAAAAATTATTCTAGGTGAGGTGGAAAGAATGCTCAACGTCGGTCATATCAAAGAGTTAAGTTACCCACTATGGACATCCAATCTTGTTCTGGTAAAAAAGAAAAATGGCAAGTGGAGGATGTGCGTAGATTTTACCGACCTCAAGCGAGCATGCCCTAAAGACCCTTTCCCGATGCCAAGAATCGACCAGTTTGTTGACTCGACGTCGGGTAACAGACTAATCTCTTTTATGGATGCATATGCAGGCTATAATCAAATCAAATTGAACCCAGCAGACCAAGAAAGCACGACGTTCGTTACTGGGCGAGGTTTGTATTGTTATAGGGTTATGCCCTTCAGGTTAAAAAATGCAGGAGCGACTTACCAAAGATTGGTGAACAAGACTTTTGAAAACCAGATAGGGAGAAACATGGGAGTTTATATCGAAGACATGCTTGTGAAAAGTGGCACAGACGATGACCATCTTGCTGATTTGAGAGAGACTTTTGGCAATCTAAGGAATATAAATCTTAAATTAAACCCGGAGAAATGTTCTTTTGGGTAAGGTCGGGAAAGTTCCTAGGATTCTTCGTCAGCGAGAAAGGAATCGAGGCAGATTCGATACAATTACAAGCTCTTGTCAGCATGACCCCACAAAGGAACATCAAGGAGGTTCAGATATTAACCGGGTGCTTAACGGCTCTGAATCGATTTATATCTCGTTCATCTGACAACTGCGCTCCTTTTTTTTTCAGGTTTTGAGAAATGCTAAGTCTTTTGTTTGGACACCAGCTTGCGATGAGGCCTTTTTGGGAATCAAAAATTATTTATCATCCCCGAACCTTCTGACAACGCCCCTGAAAGGGGAGACTCTTTTTCTTTATGTAGCAGTTTCAGATTTTACAGTGAGTGCGGCGTTAGATGCAGAGACGAGGTATTTGGCGTTGGAAAAAATGGCTTTGGCTTTGGTGTCCGCGACGTGAAAAATGCGACCATATTTTCAGGCCCATCCCATTTTTGTTCGAACCTCTTTTCCACTCAAGTATGTTCTTCAGCGACCGGACATGTCAGGAATAATGTCTAAATGGTCGGTCGAACTAGGCGATTTTGATATCAATTTTGAGCCAAGAACGGCCATTAAAGGCCAGACCTTAGCTGATTTTTTAGTCGAATTTCATTCGAACCGACCAGACCAAGAAGAGCCGTCTGAGGAATACAAGCAAGCCGAGTGGGTAATTCGAAACGATGGAGGATCGAACGTCAGTGGATGCGGTGCGGGTGTACAGATAGTCACTCATATGGGCATAAGTATGCATCAGGCAATCCGATTTGGTTTTACCACCTCTAACAACGAAGCTGAATATGAGGCTGCCCTAGCTGGTTTGAGATTAGCGTAGGTGTGCGGTGCTAGGCATATATATCTCATTAGTGATTCTCAATTGTTGATCAATCAAGCCTCGGGAGCGTCGGAAGCCAAGAAAGAGAATTTGGTCCAATACTGAGCAACGTTGCGCGTGTTGGCCGCGTTGTTTGCCAAAGTAATGTATGAACACGTCCCCAGGACCGAAAATGTGATTGCAGACTCCCTAGCATCGGCATCCTGTTCAAGCAGCTATCCCTGGATAACCGTACAAGAAAACTCGTCGATTATAAAGAGGACAGAGCTGGACAATCATCCAGAAATTGCCTGTCAGATATTCTCGGTAACTTTGTCGGACTGAGAAGGGACATTATCGTTTTCCTAGCCGAAGGATTGTTACCAGACGATAGCATCGCAGCCTGGAGAGTACGAAATAAGGCCCGGGGTTACATTTTGTTGGGAGAAATACTGTACAAAAAGTCTTTCAGCAAGCCTTTGCTGAGATGTTTGGGGACAAATGAATCATAAATAATTGTATCTGAGTTACACGACGGAGAAGGCGCAGATCACTGCGGTTACAAAGCACTAATAAGGAGAATTTTTCTTGTCGGTTTTTACTGGCCGGCGGTAACTGCCGATGCTCAGCAGATAGTGAAAACGTGCGACACCTGTCAAAGATTCGCGAACACAATCAATATGCCTGCGACTCATTTAGATTCAATATATGAAGGTCTCCCTTTTGACCGATGGGGAATCGATCTAGTGGGGCCATTGCCAATGGCATCCGGTGCAATACAAATGATAGTGGTGGTAGTGGATTACTTTTCAAAATGGATTGAAGCCGAGCCACTATCGGGAACGAAAACTAAAGATATCATCAAATTCATTTGGTGAAACATCTGTTATAGGTTTAGGGTATCTCAGAGGCTCACAATGGACAACGGACCTCAGTTCGACAGTAGCGAGATGAAATCCTGTTGTTCGACCCACCGAATCAGGCAATGCTTTTCGGCCTTTTTCCATCCTCAGGCGAATGGGCAAGTTGAAGTCACGAACCGGACCATCATAGACGGACTCAAAAAGAACTTAGAAGGAAAAGCTGGTAAGTGGCCGGATTATTTACAAGAAGTATTATGGGCCTACCGTACTACCCCTCGAACGGTGACTCAAGAATTTCCTTACGCTTTGGTTTATGGAATGGATGTCGTCACCCCCGCGGAATCAATCTTCCCATCTTTTAGGGTCGAAAACTATGACGAGAGTAGAAACAGAGATGGCAAACGAGTAGCTCTAGACCTAGTAGAAGAGAAAAGAATCTGAGCTCAACTGAATTCTTTGCATTATCAGACCTTAATGAGGAGCCGGTAAGCGTCGAAAGTACGTCGACGAGAGTTCAAGGTCGGGGTTAAATTTTTTAGGAGAGTTTTTCTGCACACCAAAGACAAAAGCCTCGGCAAACTCGCCCTGAATTGGGAAGGCCCGTATAAAGTGGTGGAAAGAATCAAGAGCGGGACGTATCGATTGCAGGACAAGCACAGAAGCTTATTGAGACTCCCTTGGAATATTGAACATCTGAAGATATATTTGGAGTAATTTTATTGATCTTTGTAATTCCTTTATAATTATTCTTGTTTATGTAAGAACCTTTGGTCGGGGATGCACTCTTTCCTACCTCGGTGGCGCGAGAAGGTTTTAATGAGGCATCCATGGCAACCGATCTTTTTAATATAATCTTTTGCCTTTAAAATTCGGAAGTGTTAAAAGGGAAGCCCATCAGCTGACGAGCTGATAGACAACTTTTGATGATCTTAATTGATCAACAAAACCTTAATAGGTTTTTCAGTTGTTAACTGATCTACATTTTGTTACCGACCCTATGAGAAAATTTTCAATTAAATATTGATCAACAGAACCTTAATAGGTTTTTCAGTTGTTAACTGATCTACATTTTGTTCCCGACCCTATGGGAAAATTTTTAATTAAATATTGATCAACAGAACCTTAATAGGTTTTTTCAGTTTTTAACTCATCTACATTTTGTTCCCGAACCTATGGGAAAATTTTCAATTAAATATTGATCAACAGAACCTTAATAGGTTTTTCAGTTTTTAACTTATCTACATTTTGTTCCCGACCCTACGGGAAAATTTTCAATTAAATATTGATCAACGGAACCTTAATAGGTTTTTTAGTTTTAAACTCATCTACATTTTTATCCCGACCCTATGAATTTTTCTTAAGATATCAATCAAATTTTCTACATTTGTGCCCGATTCTACAAGAAGATTTTTAATTAAATATCGATTTGCAGAAGCGTAATGGTGAATAATAGCAAAAACTATGAGAAAACTTAACATTTCAAAATCTTAGGTTACAAGACATTCAACAGGGTTCAACAGAACCCAAGAGTTATAAAAAATTTGATACAACAAAAAAAGGGGAGAATTTAAGCGTCTTCATCCTCAGGATCGGTCTCTGTGGCAACCGACTCTTCATCTTCGCAGACCACACCGTATGGGCGATCTGCCTCGGGGACATCTAACCACATTGACCCAAGGGCAAGGTCGGGGAAACGGTTGTGAAAGGTCAAAACATAAGGAGCTTTAGCCTCGGCAGTTTCTTTTTCCGTCCATTTTTGACACTTCTCAGCAAACAGAGCATTGGCGGTTTTAAGGTCAGCAATCTCTTTTGTTTTCTTCGTCGCGGAGTAACTGAAGAAACGGCTTTGAAGTTTAGTCACTGCCAAGTGCCCAGCTCGATCGTCACGGTCTTTCCTGACCCGCGCCAACGTGTTTTCAGTCTTTTTAAGCGTATCTTCTAAGAGCTTATTTTCCGCATCTCTCTTCTTGACTTCCTCCTCAAGCGCGGTTATTCTCCCTTCTGCATCTGTCAGCCTCTGTTTTAGCTCTCCTGCGCACCTCTCTTTCATTACCAGAGGCACAATCATGCTGTATTAGGACAAGGACAACACATGGTTTGCCCGCAAAGCAAAGGTATGAGAGCTCCCAGGAACGGACAAGACAGGAAGTTTGATGCCACTTGATGAAGCCCCGCCAGCTATTGCTTCATTTGAATGACCAACGTTTTTGCCCCCGTCTTGTCATCGTCAGGAATCACGACTACTGGAGCTTTCTCAAACGATACCGCTGCGGGAGTAGCAACATCCCCACCCTTAGCCTCTTCATAATGCTCAAAAAACGTCGGGATTGTCGCATTGTCGGCAATGACGGTAGAGTCGGCAGGACCACTATTCTTTTCCTTCTTTGAGCGTTTTGGTTTTTTGGCTTCGTCACCCTCAGCCACAGTTTTCTTCTTCATTTTCTTCTTCATTTCCTCAGGCCGGTCAGCACCCTCAGCCTCAGCGACAACTAGAGCCCCTTGTCCAACAATTTCGACCTTCGTATTTTCAGCATTCTCCGGCTCGGCATCCTCGTCAGACTTTGAGCGTTTGCTAGGCGCTTTGTTGCGTTTAGGAATGAACAAGTGCGCATCGGGTGCGTCTGTCTTTGCGACCGAATCCACCAAGCTGGGTGGTTGGCGCAGCTGCTCCCATGTGAGTGGTTCATCAGAGCAACGCTAGAGGTTGCTCATGATCAAGTTAATGTTCTTGAAGCTGCGATGGAATGCCCGACCCAAGTTCTTTCGGGCGAAGTCCTTCAAAATTTGGAAGGTAACTTTGACGGCCTTAAAGTAGTCCTTTTTCAGCCCCTGAATGAACTCCTTGGACACTAAACAAAGGATTGGTCAGTAAAAAAAATGATGATTACCATCAGGAACCCATATCCGCAGCAACCGCATCGGGTTCTCCTTAGTGTATGGACGACTGTTCTCCCAACAGCCACTGAGGAAGACAAACCGATGCTTCCAGGACTTGTCGCCCTCAAGAAAATCATTTACAATCTTCCAAGTGTTGGCTAAGGAAGAATAAAAGAAAGGCGATTTGGGTGATTTGGAAAGCCCGGACATGGCAATATACTCCTCCATCGACATAATGCGACCCGACAATCAAGAGGCCATGATACACGACATCATTGTATACCACGCGTTGGAAGTTAGCTGTGAGGGGCAGATACCAATTACCTCAAAGTACTGAGCAATCTCAAGGTCTAGAGGAAACCTGAGACCCCAGTTGAAAATCTTCGTAAAGACAACGATCTCCCGAGATCGAACATGCACGGGCGTCTTCCCAGGAACATGGAATCGTACTTTGATGCATTCCGGGATTCCCCACCGTATCAGAAGCTACGCCTGTTCCTCAGCGGAGAAGTACAGATACTTGCCTTCAAAAAAGGAAATGACGTTGTCCCTTGGCAATAACCGATGATAGGTGGTGGTTATGACGGCCTCTATCTCTGGAAAAAGGGGCTCTTCGGGAGCAATAGCAGCACTACCGCCTGCAGCAACGACTCCTTTCCCCGCTTTATTTTCCTCTGCAGGATTACTGCCCGAGCCAGCTAAATCATTCGCTTCCGGATCAGTAGTGCCTTCATTTGGAATAGCTCTGGTGCAAGTGGGACCATCCTCTTCTGGCAGATGGGAACCGGTCACTTGTGGATCGACCGATTGAGAAAGCGGTTGTATAAAACTAGAGCTACTTCCGGTGCAGATAGACTTTGATTCATTTTCTCGCTGCTGGCGAACGCGCTCCATTTCTAAGTTCTGACGATCGAGATCCCTTCGGGCAACGCCCAAATGGGTAGCAGCGGTATTGACACCTGTGCGAAACCCTCGGATCGTGGGAGTTAATTGGACCATTTCAGGTGAGACGCCCCCCACCGCCGAGGAAGAGGCGTTGAAGTCTCCCATTGAAAGGAACTTTGTTTTGTTTTGGAGTTTAGGAGGAAGAGGGGGCAAGTTGGTAGGGGCGTTTACCGACGAAGGCGTCAGGTGATTGGACTGTGCGACAGGAGAATTTGGAGAACGGCTACTGGAGGGAATAACCATGGCTTTGGGAGTTTGAGTGACAGCGGGCTCAGGCACTATGAATGATTCGGCAGGAACGAGATTAGGTAAAACAAAGGTCGTGGGGGAGATGCACGGGTGCGAAAGGCTTTGCGTCAGAATTCCAGATTAATCCAGCGGCTCGGTATTCTTCGGCTCGATCACTAATACTAGCCCAGTCAATAAACCCAAACACGGATTCGTTTTTTTTCTTTGGTTTCCGTTTAAGCTTCGGGTTCTTATTTTTCATAAACATTACTTTCTCTCTCTAGAATGATCAAGGGGGACTTTCTCTCTTCAAGATTTCTCTAAGGAAGGGATTTTGTGAATGAAGTATTTATAGGCAGCTTGTCTTAACCGTTCTACGCATGGGGGAGTCCAAACGACGAAAAGCAGCGGGAAGTCGAAGATTCTTTTGGAGAGATGTGCAGACGAGCATGCTTCAAATGAGGAGATGACACATATGGACTCAACCCAACAAAGCACACCATAGGCACTTGTCAGGCTAGTGTCGTAGGCCTGCACCGGCTAGTGTAGACAAGCACGCTAGATGGGCTCCACGTGTCCGGTATTTCTTCCTAGACCCGATGATCCGTTTGGGCCCATGGTGAATCCATTAGTCGGAATCTGTAGTAGGCCCATAACAAGTTCATTAGCATCGGGGGCGCTTCGCAGCCTTTCCTGAAGCTTTAAGAAATGTAAAAGGTCGGTCGTCAGTTTTGAGAAAGCGGTCGGTCGTGGAGCTCATCCCTAAGCCTTAGTCGATGCGATCCCGAGGCACTTTGGTCAAAGGCCTTTTTGACTGAATTATTTACAAGTCTTCATTCCCGACGCTCTTGAAGACAGGGGAGGGGGGCTACTGATAAGGGAATAATTCGCCGAGCCCAATAGAAAAAGAGTAAATTGCAAAAAGGAGAAGTGAAATATACCCATTAGTGTATTTATTATTTATTAGAGAACAATGTGTACATGAAGTATGATGTAAATGACTAATTATTAAATAATCAAAGACTACCTAGGACATAAATGTGACCCACTTTCCCCACTATATAAGGGAGCCCCTTTATTCTTGGGTAGGTGGACATTCTTTAATACATTCTCTTTCTACTTTATCTCTCTACATTTTTAGCTCTAGTCACATCAAGAACAAGATCTAAGATTCCTCATTCTTGTCATTTATTTTCTCATCACAATCAAGGAGTCTCTGTCAAACAACCTCCTCAATGCCAATAAAAGCATGAAAGAGTTCAAAAAAGAACTGGAAGTGTTGAAGAATGATAAGGAAGATTTGTCGATCAAGCTGGCCACTTCGGAGAATGCTAACACTGAGCTCCTTGTTAAGTGCTATGGTTTGGAGAAAGATCTCTCAACCTTAAAGGAATACATGAAGACCAAAGATGGTGTCATTCAGACCTTGTCTGGCGAAAAGACTTCCCTTAAAGAGGATGTGTCTAAGGAAACCAAGGAGAAAAAAGACTTGGAGAAAGAGCAGGATCAAAAAATTCAGGCTAGCATTGATAAATACACCAACGAGGTGATAGATTCCTTGGAAACAAGGTATGCTAAAGTGAAGTCTGACATGGTACTGCTTTTCCATGAAACGTTTCTGAAGAGGACGCTTGGTCCCTTGTGGCAATATGTGGAGTATGAAGAGATCTCGTTCCATACCATGGCAGATGGTGACAAAAATAACTACTCCAGTGGAATCAATTCTACCACCGATGAAGAGGAAAGAACCGGTGAGAGTTCAAGTGCTGAACTCAGAAACCCCAAAAAAGGAGGTGATGCAGGAACATCCGAAGGAAATAAGCCCTGAGGTTTTTTAACTATCTTTTGTGTTTTCTTAATTTTGTGAGCTATTAAAAGTCCTTGGATGGCCAAGGCATTTTTGTAATTGTATCCAATTTGAGTTCGGATAAGTCTCTCACAACACTCAAAGTCCTTGGATGGCCAAGGTATTTTTTTATTTTGGTAACATCATCCGGTTCATACCCGGACAAGCTTATCTATCAAATTCTTCTTTGTTCCATGCTTGCTTTCAATTTCAATGGAAAATGTTTATAGAGCCCTAATTTACTTCAAAAATATATAAAGTGAGAGTGTTTAATATCTCCGATGACATGCGTCTAATGGTCATTATTCAACCAGATTGATCCAATATGTCAAAGATCCTTAGTATTAAATTGAAGACTTGAAAAGAATTGTAATCAAACCACACTGAATGTTGTAAGAAGGGATCATATTTTATTGAAAAAACGGACACCTCATTAAAACCTCCCCGCGCCACCAGGGTAAGAAAGAGTATGCCCCCTAATATTTACATTGACTTTAAACAAGGAAATATTTACACAACTTTCATTCTAGATATAACCTGAGGTGTTCAATATTCCATGGGTGCTTCAAAAATCTTCCATCTTTGTCTTGAAGCCTATATGTCTCTGGCTTAAGCTTTTCGAAGACCTCATAAGGGCCTTCCCAGTTCGGAGCCAGTTTGCCGAACTGCTTTTCCTTAGTATGCAAGAAAACCTTTCTTAGCACTTTATCTCCTGATTGAAAATCCCTTCTCTTGATCTTGGAAGCAAACCTGCTCCTCATCAATCCCTGGTAATGGGTGTTTCTAAGATGAGCCTTAACTCTTATTTCTTCTATTAAGTCCAACCGACTTCTAATTGCCAATCCATTGGCTTGTTCGGAATAGTTGTGGACTCTGTATGATGGTAGGGTTACTTCTATAGGAGTAATTGCATCCATCCCATATACCAAGGCAAAATGAGGCTCTTGAGTAGCAGCTCTAGGAGTAGTCTGGTACGCCTACAATATTTCTTGCAAATAGCTTGGCCACTTCCCTACAACCCCTTCTAAATTCTTTTTTAAACCGGACATAATGGTCCCGTTTGCCACTTCAACTTGGCCATTTTCTTGTGGGTGGAAAGGAGAAGAGAAGCAATGCTGTATGCCCCTGGAGGCACAAAAACTCTCCATATCCTTGTTATCAAATTGTGGCCCATTATCGGTGGTTATCTTTTGTGAAACCCCAAATCCGCAACAAATGTTAGACAAGATAAATTTTATAACAACTTTCGAAGTAGTTCCTGCCAGGGGGGCTGCTTCCACCCATTTTGAGATATAATCAATGGCTACAATAATAGTATTGCACCCTCCGGACGCCACTGGTAGAGGCCCAACTAAATCCAGTCCCCAACGAGCAAAAGGCACTGGCTCAGAAATTGACTCCATAAGAACTGCTGGGATATGAATTTCGTTACCATACCTTTGGCATGGGTCACACTTTTTCACCAATTCCTTAGCATCTGCCATTATGGATGGCCAATAGTATCCGACCAATAAAACCCTCCGGGTTAGAGCTCTATAGCCACAGTGTGCTGATCCCTCTCCATCATGTAGTTCAGATAAAACAAGTTGGGACTCATCAGCCCTCAAACAACGCAGGAGAGGTCTGTTCAACGACTTTTCATAAAGAACCTATCTCATGATCAAGAAACCACGAGCCTTGTGTTTCATTTTCCTAGCCATGGCTTTCTCCTGAGGCAAAATTCCATCAGAGATGAATTGAAGAAGAGGAAACCTCTAATCTTTGGATTGAACCACTTGTACACTTCAACTCTCCTCCTATTCATTGTTCTGATTTGATTGTATAGATGGGAATTGTTATACATAAATCCATGGGTAGGACTCTGAGTATGCTATGGTTGCTAAGGAGTCTGCAAGCGTGTTTTTCGATCTAGGAATATGCTCATAACAAACACTTTTGAAGTTGGCTGCTACTTCTTTAAAAACGAATAAGTATTTGATTAACTGCTCCTTCTTGGCTTCAGATTGACCTTGAGCATGGTGGATAAGAAGTTGAGAATCACTAATCAATCTAACTATTTTAGCCCCACACAGAAAATTCAACTTAAGACCAGCTATAACTGCTTCATATTCAGACTTATTGTTAGATGCCCTGAAAGCAAAGTATATCACATGGTATAATTTATCACCATATGGAGAGGTTAAACAAATCTCAGCCCCACAACCCATTGTGCTTGATCCACCATCTGTCCGGACAACCCACTCTTTTTTAGTTTTCTCTTCTAAAGCTTGTTTAGTACTTCTGTTCAAATGAAACTCTACCAAGAAATCAGCAACAGATTGAGCTTTAATTGCAGTTCGTGGGGCAAAATCAATGTCATAATCACCCAATTCCATTGACAATTTGGTCATCCTGCTTGATATGTCTACTTTCTGAAGAACATTCTTCGAAGGAAAAGATGTTCGGACGATGATGGAATGGGACTGAAAATATGGCCTCATTTTTCTGGCAGCAATCACTAAGGCTAGTGCAAGCTTTTCAAGCTTTAGGTACCTATTTTCAGCATCCATCAGACTCTTGTTGAGGTAGTACACCAGACAAGGATAATTGTCCACCTCTCTTACCAGCACTGCACTTATAGCACATTCTGACACAACCAAGTATACATAAAGTGTTTCTCCGTCAATATACTTAAAAAGTGTTTTGGGAGAAGACAAATGTTTTTTTATTTCATCAAAAACCTGGATGCACTATGGAGACCAGTTGAAGTCTTTAGCACATTTCAAGGTCTGAAAAAACGAGGCACATTTGTCCGAAGACCTTGAAATAAAACGATTTAAAGCAACCAATTTTTCCTTTCAACCTTTGTACTTCTTTAATATTTTGAGGATGGTCCATTTTTAATAGGGCATCGAGTTGGCCCGGATCAAGCTGTATCCCCTTTTCACGTATTACATAACCCAAAAAATTTCTGGACTGCACCCCAAACACACATTTTTCTGGATTCAAGTTTAAATTAACCTTTGTCAAGTTGGCAAAAGTTTCTTGAAGATCAGTTATGTGCAACTCTTCTTCTAAGCTTTTCACAATCATATCATCAATATATACTTCCATATTTCTCGCAATTTGATCAACAAATGCTTTGTTCACCAACCTCTGATAAGTAGCCCCAGGCCCCCAGTATTTTTCAACCCAAAAGGCATCACCTTGTAACAATGGAGACCCATATCTGTAACAAAGATAGTGTGATGTTGGTCCTTCGGATCTACCTGAATCTGGTTATACCCAAAGAAGGTATCCATGAACGATAATAGCTTGTTTCCAGATATGGAG
Source organism: Limnanthes douglasii subsp. nivea (assembly GCA_036936605.1). Lineage (NCBI taxonomy): Eukaryota > Viridiplantae > Streptophyta > Magnoliopsida > Brassicales > Limnanthaceae > Limnanthes > Limnanthes douglasii. Next base: position 3,073,059 of record JAUPFV010000001.1, read on the forward strand.
TCCACCAACTGATTTATCCGGGGGACTGGATAAAGATCTTTTGGGAAAACTCTGTTGAGGTCAGTAAATTTGATACACAAACGACATTTCTCATTCTTTTTCTTAACTAACAATGGGTTGGCTGTCCATAAAGGATACTAAGACTCCTTTATGTGCCCCATCTTGGTGAGCCGGTCAACTTATTGTACAATTACATCAACTTTATCCTTAGAAAAAGCTCTCATTTTTTGTACAACAGGTGCAATATCTCTTCGGATGGACAGCTTGTGTGATATAACACTTGCAGGCACTCCGGTCACATCAGCATTGCACCAAGCATAAACATGTTGGTGACCTGCCAAAAAAGATAACAACTTTTTCTTCAATACGGAGCCATCTTGGAGCCAATTTTAACACTCTTTCCTTCAGCCAGAGAGTGGGTTTCAACTTCTTCAATTGGTATCAAAACACCAGGGGTCTATCTGGGGTCATCGATTTCACCCTCACCCCTAGAGGGCCCCAATAACTGCTAATCTTCATTAATCCGAATTGCCCCCAAAGTTTTAGGAGCAAGTGCAGTTGTATAACATTATCTTGCTATCTTTTGGCTACTCCGGATAACTCCCACTTGTCCTTGAACTACATACTTCAAACATTGATGGAGTGTTGAAGCCACAACATGCATCCTAGAGAGCCAGGACCTCCAAAAGATCGCATTGTAGCATGTGGGGCAGTCTACCACAACGAATATCACTCTAACCATCTTCTTAAAAGGGATTTTTCCCAACAATACCTCCTCCTCAAATTCTCCGACTACATCTGTAGAGCTCCATGTGAAGCCCACAATGGATCTGTTCGAACGTTGAATTACTGCCGGATTATTCATCTGCTTATAAGAACTCAAAAATAGAATATTGGCTGAGCTCCCAGTGTCAATCAGAATTCGTATGATGTCATTGCCCCCAATTGAAGCTCATATCACTACAACATCCTCGTGAGGCCCATCTATATTTCTTAAATCATCTTCATAAAAAACAATGAAAGAAAAAGGAATTTAGGACTGATAAGAAGACATGACTCCCTCTAACTGAGTAGCTAGAGTATGAGCATGCCTCTTCCTTAAAGAAGGAGTCGGCGCAGTCATAGTGTCCCCCCCGAATATAGTAAGTGACTCAAAAAAGCTTGTGAGTCCGGACACTACCTTAGCTTGTTCTGTTATGACCCCTACTTTATCCCGGGTTGGATCAAAATCCAAATACTCCGAGTCCACATCAAATCTTTCATGGATCACCATTGGCCCCTCCAGAGCTGATGTTCCTGCGTTGTTCGTAGAGCCTATTCGGGGAGCATTATCAGGCCTATTTCCACTATTTCTCTTGACATAAGCTCTCAGCTTGCCCCTTTCAATAATATTATGTACCTTTTGTTTCAAAGTGATGCATTCTTCGGTGTTGTGGCAAATATCATGATGATACTGGCAAAAACAAATATTACGACTTTCCTTGGGAGATTGAAGCGATGTCGGCTTCCGGAAATGAACCTCATCTTTAGTTTTGTCATAAACGGTTGCCACATTCTCCTTTAACTCTGCAAACCACTCTGGTTGGACCCAAGGTCCTCGTTTATTTTTAGACTGCTGGCTCTGAGCTGGATTTGGGTGGGATTGAGTCTGTTTGGCCATGTTGGACCCCTGTCCGGTTTCTTTGGCCTTATATCCAGACAGGTTCTGGTTTGGAGTAGATGGGGAAGACCTCACCTATCTGTGTACCCTAGTCTTCTTTGTTTCATCCACGTTGATTTGTTTCATCAAAATTCATCATAAATTTTTTAAACTGTTCCAGATGGTTGTCTAGGTCTTTGCTCCCATCGTATTTCTCCATTTTAGTACTGTCAAACCTCTTAGGAAGGTTTTTGGACAGTATCGTGGCAGACAATGGAGATTGCTTCCAATTCCGACGACGACTAAAAACTGTGTCTTCATTAGGTGTTGCAAAAATACATGGCTCATCATGAAAAGCAAAGGGATCAATCAGCAGCTGGTCCACATGCCTGTGACTGTGGCTGTGAGATGACCCTTTTCCAAGATGCCTCTTTAGTCTCCCATACCTATCTCTCTTTCTTGAATACTTTTAACTAGCTTTTCTTTCTGGACCTCCCCTCATCACTGCTTGATGACAAGGACTCCTCAAGCTCATCCTCGTTCGAAGAGTTACTATAGGACTCAAATTCTGAGCTCTCCACAGGCTTGGACCGGTGAGACTTCTTGGAACTGACATGGGTCTTTTTGTGCTTAAATGAGTTTTTGCTGATGGGTCATTCTGCCTTGGGTTTTCAGTATGGTGAATGTCTGACGCCTTTGACTTTTCCTTTAAACCCATCTCTACCTTTTTAGTGGCCCTCAACACTTCTATTTCAGCTCTCAACTTATCTCTCTCTTCGGTAGTGTATTCATTATTTCCCCCCACCACCTCCACCAAAGGTGGTGGAATTGCTTGCTCGTTCGGATCCATCCGAACAGGTTTTTTTTCTGGTTTTGAATGCTAGATTCAGGCACCTTCTCCTCCCACTGTGGTCGCCAATTTGGTGAGGTTTATTTTAAGTTGAGGGTAATTTTGTCAAGTGTTTTGGAAAGTTTAGAGAGTATTAAATGTTTGGGTATTTAGTAGTGAGAGATTTGAGCTGCCTTGTTGTATTAAATGATCATTACCCTCATTAATGAAAGTAGTTGGAGTATTTATACCCTTACTTATGGACCAATGGGCTTTCAGTTCGAATTATGGAACCGGGTCAAGTTTAAGGACCCATTTACTTATTAAGCTGATTAGCATATAGCTTATTCAAAATGTGTTTAGTCATTTTTTACTTTTGTCTTGTCCAGATAGTTCAGTGGCAAGTTTTTGTCCGAATTTCTCTTGTCCGAAAATCTTAGTAGGCAGTGGTTAAGTTATCCGGACTCATTAGTTATGAATACAGTTTCAAACGCTAGATATTCCAAAGATGTCGAAACGCTATTCTCTTTTGGTTAATCAGTCGATAAGTTATCGACTTTACCATTTTATTCACTGAATAATCCCTCCCTAGTTTCCCCTAGCTTTTCAAGCCTCCCATCTTTAGTGTGCAAGAACACATTTCTTAGGACATATCCTCAACTTTACATTCACACCGAAGAAATCTAGATGCATATGAACTTTACATCAAAGTTTAATAATAAATAGCTCGGAAATGTGTAATTGTTCTTGTTTTCTATGATCATAACAAGTTCAGACTTTCTGCCTTCATCATTGCTAGCTTCTGAATAATTTGCCAACCTGCAGGACTGGAGTGTTGCTTCGGTGTGGGTCACAACTTCCATCCCGTAAACTAAAGTAAAAGGCGACTACTGGATTATTGTCCGAGATGTTGTTCGATAAGCCCATACTATTTTTCTGTAGATAATTTAGTCATTTTTTAACAGTCTCATCCTGATTTTTTTTAAACCATAAAAAATAGTTACATTTGTAACCACAATTTATTACGATAATTTATTAATTTAACCATTTATATTATATTATTAATGATTTAAAATCAAATTTTTATTATATCTTTTTTATATTTAAAAAGAAAATCAAAAGTTTTATTATTAATATTTTATATTACCAATTACTATGAGAAGATATTTTTTTTAATATTTTCTATTAATTAAAATTTCAAAATAAAGTTTCATGATAATACAAAATTGCAATATTCCAAAGTTAATTTTGAAATATTATTAAAAAAATATCTTATCATAATAATTGGTAACATAAAATATTAATTATAAAACTTTTGAATTTTTTTTAAATATAAAAATAATATTATAAAATTTTGATTTTAAATGATTAATAATATAATATAAAATTATTTTAATGATAATTATAATATATTAATTAACTTTGAAATTTTAACTAACTTTACTATAATATTAAAAAATATTAAAATTTAATTTTAAAAATTAATAAATATATACGAATTATTATTATATTACAAAATTTGGTATTTATTACAGCGAAAAATATTGGGTATTTATTACAGCAAAGAAAACTTATTCATCATTTATTATCCAATATTTACTTTTACCTTTAAACTCATTTTCTTGAATTTTAAGATAATTAAATAGAATTATTTGTTTCTATTTGTTTCTTTGTATTCATTATCAATTAGATTTTTAATTTTTTTTAAAAATTAAAATTGGCTTTGTCGCATGCGACCACCTAAGTACTACCCCATCATGGTCGCACGGTAACACGATCGGTTGCAACGAACACCTGCACGCAGTCAAACTCTATATCTATCTAAACACCACAATTTCCAACAAAATCGTAGCCAATCGACGGCTCTGCATTTTTAAAACATAGGGGACCAGTTTATTACAGAGACAAAGAATAGAGACTGATGTGTTACAAGTGACAAACATGGAGGACCCGTGGTGTTTTTAACCGTGCTAGATGCGAAACCTGTTTTGTTGTGCTAGATGCGAAACCTTTTTTATTCTGCTAGATGCTAAACCTTCTTTATTTTGATGGATGCGAAACCTTCTTTATTTTGATAGATGTGAAACTTTTTTTTTATTTTGATAGATGTGAAACTTTTTTTATTTTGCTAGATACGAAACTTTTTTTTTTATTTTGATAAATTTGAAACCATATAACTGAGAAACGTGTGTAATATATATATATATATATATATATATATATATATATATATATATATATATATATATATTAAAAGAAATTCAAAACATATCATGAATGGTACTAGTTTTGTTCGTCTTAAAAAAAACAAAACCAATGGTATTTTTGAACTTTTGTTCCGAGTTACGATTTAAAAGATACGTATTTTCGGACTCTTATTCCAAGTTACGGTTTAAAAGATACAGACTATCTAAAACTTAAAATTAAAAAAAAAAACAAAAAAAAAAATTGGTTAATGTATTTTATATAAAAGAATATTTAAAGTATAAAATCTCTTAAATTTGTTTAGGTTTTATCCATAATAGATTTGTTGAAGGAGTCTTTATTAATAAGCAAATTTAATTTGGTTGAAATATAAGATATTATTCAGTGACATTAATAAAAATATAAAAAACTATTTGGCGACATTAAATAAATGAAGGGATTAAATTTCTTATATTATTAAAATATGATGGATGGTTTTAAATAAGAAAACCGTTTTACAACTATTGATACACGTCAAAAACTTCTAGTAATTTTTAACCTACAAAAATATCATACATAAACTTTAATTTCTTTTTCTATTTTAAATGCGTACAAATTCCGCTTGAAACTTAAATCTATAATAATCTGATGATTGAAAAAATATTATCATAATTATAACATGAATCATACGTACAAAAGTTATTTTATTAAGAAAAATTAAATGGGTTCAAGTACATAGGATATTTTTTTTAAATAATTCAAATATTTTGATATAATTATTTTAAATATTTGGATATAATTATACGAATATATTCGAAAATATAAAACTTATAAAAAAATAACTAAAAAATATACAAGTATTAATTATCTATACAAATAAACAAAAATATTACGAATGCCACAACACTTAAAAAAATAATTGTGCGTGGATATGATGTCAATAACCGATAGTTAACAATTCTGAAAGGAGGTCGGTAAATAATATGAAGGCATTTGCATAAAAGTATGAACTAATTAGTGCAATTTATATTGATCATCAATCTTGTAACAATATAATTTTTAATGAATCTCTGAGATGATGCGATGAGATATCATTGATGCGAGGGTATATATGTTTGTAAAAGTTATTAGGTTCTTCTCTTGTTAGATGCGATAGATCACCACATATAAACCAATGCGTTAAAGATGACCATGACCTTAGGCTAAAGGAGTCCAAAAACTGGCAATGTGAAACTAAAAAGGACAATTAAGGTTTGGAAGTGAGAATCTAAGTTTTGCACTTGAGGTTTTCCCAGATTTCTTGATAGAAAGCATTCTAACAAGAGATGGTTAATCGTTTATGTAGATTTATTGCATCAAATGCAATGAGGTGTAGTGTTATAAATTCACGTTATTAATTAATCTATCGTCGAGAGTTTTTTTTTAATGACAAACCAAACAATGAAGAAATGTATTGGGATGTTGTATCTGTTCCAAACGCGGTTTGGGGCAATTAACACGAAGAGCCGAATTGTGGATGACATGATTGGTGCGGGTTATTTCTAATCGAGGGTAATTTTATAAAGTGTTTTGAGAATTTAATGTTTAAGGTGCATGTAGAGAGATAATTAAGGTGTGTACTACCAGTAAATTCTGATTACCCTTCTTAATGAAAATAGTTGGGGTATTTATACTTAATTAATGACCTATGAGCCTTTTGAGTCAGATTGTGGGCTTGGGTCAATTTTAAGAACCCATTAGCCCAAGAGATGAAAATATCAGTAATTTGGCAAGTCATATTCCACTAATTACTCAGTTCGGTTGGACATGATATTGGTATTGTCTGAACTGCTCTTCGAATAGGTGTAAAGGTATGATATATCTAGTGTCAGAATTATCCGACCTTATCAGTAGCCCTTTTAGGTCGTGCAAAGAATCTTTTGAAGAACTACCTCAAAAGAATAAAACTCAACGCATTTTCAACGTGATCCTCCAATCTGTCTTTTGTATCCAAACTAAAGAGATTAAATTTTACTGTTAAGAATTTTAAGTGTCAGCCTGATCGGACTTTGAAGAGACTGATTTTACCGTTAAGAATTTCAAGAACCATTTTTTGACGTGGGATATGTGTCGAGTTTTGGTTTGACCTCTCAGCTGTTTTTCTCCTAGATTCCTGTACCTACTTGGCTAAAACTTTACTTAGAGTGTAAGTGTCATACTTCATAGCCCCTAATCATCACTTTAATCGGTTTGTCTTCTCCTAGGTAAAATCCCACATTTCATTGTTTCTATTCTCTAAAAACACAAATATTTCTAGAGAGAGAAAGCTTGGTAATCTTCTTAAACTGTGTCTGGTATATTTATATTCACTGTCAGAAACGCATTGGTAAAAGGAGGTTGGCTGAATTTATCTGATTTGGAGAAAACAAGAAACGTTGCAAGAGACGCAAGAATTGCAACTGGTCTCTCTGTCTCTCCTGGAAAATAAATCGATCGACCAAAAACAAACACAGACCAAGGCTCAACATCATCGAAGACATCAAAGGTCAGAAAAATTACCTTTTGTCCCAACCCTATATCCTCTTCAGTCAGGGTCTTCTGTTCAGGAGTCCTAAAACCCTTCACCTAAAGAAAAGGCAGTTTCTAGTGTTAGGAAACCGTCGCCTTCCCTAGCAATGGGTTCAGATGCTGAGAAGTCCATTGAGAAAACCACTCCTCGCCAAATAACTCGTCAATCCAAAGCTAAAACTACTCATAGTTCTTCGAAACCTGATAGTTTGGAGGCGATAAAACCCCTAGCATATACTAAACCATCCGAACAACGGTCAAGCGTAATGGAGGAGACCATGGAGGATAATATAGAAGACTGTCCCTTTGAGACGCCCAGACAGATGGCAAAGTCAAAGTGGGTCTGCCCAATATTGAGTCACTTCCGGAGTGCTTAGAAGGGAAAGTAGGGCCGAATTTTCAGAAAGTCAGCGTGAAGTACTTGATAGCCCTCCAGAATATCGCTTATGTGTATACCCATACTGCTGAGTTGGGTCATATTCGAACAAAGTGGGGCTTCCCCAATTCTGTTAAAGTGAGAATCCTAGTCACTCCGGAGACTCCTGTGGACTGCAAGTCTCATGAGCTAGTAGTATACACTAAAGTGCTGAATTGGGGACTCCGGTTCCCTTTGGATCCAGAGATAGTCAGATACTTTCACTTGATAAAATTATGTCCGAGCCAGCTAAGCCCGAACGCATGGTACACTTTCCTGGCCGGTATAATGGCATCAAGGTTGTCAAAAATCCCACTCCCCATGGAGCAATTTGCTATTGTGGCGAGCCTGTGTAAGAACCACCACATCCCCTTTTACCACTATAATATGGGGAACAATTATAAGGTGGTAAATGACTTGTTGGAGTCCGTAAAGCCACGGAGGACCCAATTTTTGTTCATTAATGGAGCATGGGAGAATGGAAAGAAAATATAAGCTGACACTAATCCAAGTCAACGGATCAGTCGTTAGAATAGTATAGGTAACCTTTATTTATGTTTTCCTTAGTTTCTAAACACTGCATTATTATTCCGAACTGACTTGTGTTTCCTATTAGTTTTTTAAAAAATGTTTTCGGAGTATTTAGAGGCAAGCCAAAACATATGTGCTAAGTTAAATAAATGGCATCAGATAAATGAGGGAATGGTTTCCATAATTGCTTCACTTCAGGGAACTTCGTAAGGTCTCACCTGTGGAACACTTCAAGGTATAAAGACCTTACATAGGAACAACTGACCACTCCTCCTCCTGAGATGTCATCTTGAAGAGAACTGAGGCTAACGATGCCAAACTTTATTTACCTTCCAAGTTCAAAGATCCTAGCCACCTGGACAAGATAAAGAATAAGAATAAGAAGAAAAACACAACGGACCCATCCCAGCAAGTCACCGAAGGGGTCAGTTCGGAAAATCAAGGAAGAATCAATGCTCTTTTGCTGGAGGCAGTTGAAGTTACAGTCAAAGAGGTTGGTGGATCAGATGACCCACCTCATATCACAAGGAAGGATAAGATACGCAAGGCAAGTGATGATGAAAAAGCTGCAAAGAAAAAGAAAGTTACCCTGAGATCAGAGATAATTCTGCGTCCTCCTGAACTCCCTCCTCCTATTCCTGCAAATCCTACTTTGCAAGAACAAATTCCACCTAACCTTCATTATGAACAAGAAAATGCTGAAGGAGAGGTCAATCTAGATACAATCCAGAATATTAATATGTATTTTAGTGATCTAGACAAGGATGATTTTGCGGGGCCTTATCCTCCTGCCAATTTGGCCAACAATATAACCCATAACGGTGAAACATATGTAATATCAAGCGAACAAGACACTCTCAGTCATGCCCTCTTAGGTTATATCCATCCGGTAGTTGACCTGGAAAGGAAAGTGAGGGAATAAACAACTACCATAACCTCCATGACTACAGAAAACTAGGATTTGACGAATAATCTCTCTAACGCTTAGCAAAGCATAAAAACCTTAAAGAAGGAAAAAGAGGAAGTAATTGCCAAACTGCGCAAGTCAGAAGATGCTCAGAAAGATCTCCAGACCAAGTATTCCGGACTGGAAACTTCTTCCTCCAACGAGATCAAAACTTTGAAGGAGAAACTAGAAGCTAGAGATACTGCTGTCAAGACTTTATCCGAAGACAAAATCAACTTGGATAATCTTATTAATAAGAATACAAAGCAGAATACATCTCTAGTAAACAAGCAAGCCAAAAAGATAGCTGCATGAATAAAGAAGCATGCATCTGAAGTGGTGGACTCTTTGGAGAAAAAAGATGATGAGATTAAGTCTGACATGGTCTTATTTTTTCACGAGAATTTTCCCAAGAGGACCATTGGTCCTTTTTGGAAATTTGTGGAATACGAAGTCCTTCCTTTTCATAAAATGGCAGATAGTGACAAGAATGGCTACGCAATTGGAGAAGACTTCATAATAATGAAGGAACCGATGATATTTTGAGTGTTGAGCTTAAAAGTCCTAAGACAGACACATATAATGAAGATATCGAAGGGAAAAAACCCTAAGGTTTTGTTGTTATTTTGTTTTGTATAACTAAAGTCATTGGACGGCCAAGATTTGTTCCATTTTTTGAATTTCTATCTTATGAACCAAAGTCTTTGAAGGGTCAAAGAATTTTGTGAACCATGGATCGGGTCTATTTCGATCAGGCTTTAATATCATATTTTCTTTATGCGAATCCCGTTTATCTCTTCGTAGCCAATGTTTAAATAACCTTCAATATTTCAGATTTTAAAAATAAGTGCTTAATAATCATTAAATGATTCCAATCATAAATGTCTAACGAATGTGATCAAGTGCTTAACATATCCGATCAACTCAAAGATGTTTGAAAGCCGGGGTATTTAACGAGTATTTAATATCCGATCACCTCATATTATGGTTAGGTCAAGAATAATTTTGCACTAGACTTTTGAAGAAGGCATAAGATGCTATTGAAAAATCCGGACACCTCATTAAAACCTCCGCACGCCACTAGGGCAGGAAAGAGTATGCCTCATAATATTTACATTGACATATAAAAAAGTAAATATTTACAAGAGAGTTTTATTCTAAGTATAACGTGAGATGTTCAACGTTCGATGGGTGCTTTAGTGTTCGACCATCTTTGTCTTGAAGTCTATAAGTCCCTGGTTTGACTTTTTCACATACCACATAAGGACCTTCCCAGTTCGGAGTCAGTTGCCGATTTTTTTCTCCTTAGTGTGCAAAAAGAATTTTCTTAAGACTTTGTCCCCCAATTAAAAATCTATTCTTTTAACTTTGGAGGAAAATCTGCTCCTCATCAGACCCTGGTGGTGTGTTGTTCTTAAATGCGCTTTAACTCTTCTTTCTTCAATCAAATCCAACTGATTCCTAACTGCCATATCATTTTCCTGTACAGAATAGTTTTGGATTTTGTAAGATGGTAAAGTAGATTCTATGGGTGTGATTGAATACATCCTATAAACAAGGGCAAAAGGGGATTCTTGTGTAGCAATCCGAGGAGTAGTTCGGTAAGCCCACAATACTTATTATAGATAACTTGGCCATTCCGCTTGATACATCAGCTTTCTGAAGCACATTATTCAAGGAGAAAGACGTTCAAACGACAATAGAATGCGTTTGGAATTATGGTCTTATTTTTCTTGTCGCAATTACTAAAGCCAAAGCCAACTTTTCTAAATTCAAATATCTTCTTTCAGCATCTAACAAACTTTTGTTAATATAATAAACCGGACGAGGGTAATTATCCACTTCTCTTACTAGCACAACACTTACTGCATATTCTGATACAAATAAATATATGTGGAGCTTTCTCCATAGAACAGGTTTAAAGAGAGTCTTAGATGAAGATATATGCTTCTTGATTTCAAGAAAGGCTTGGTCACACTGTGGGGACCAATTACAATCTTTGGCATCCTTAACACCTGGAGAAATAGAGCACATTTGTCTAATGATATTGAAATAAACTTGTTCAACGCAGACAATATTCCGGTTAATCTTTGAACTTTTTTGGTATTTCGAGGAGGATCTATAGCTAATAGAGCATTGAGTTGATCTAGATCAGGTTGAATTCCTTTTTCACTTATCACATAACCCAAGTACTTCCCAGACCGGACCCCCAAACACATTTTTCAGGGTTTAGCTTTAAATTCACAGCCTCTAAGTTAGAAAACGTTTCTTGTAGATCAGATATGTGCTTATCTTCTTTAAGGCTATTCACTATCATGTCATCTATATAAAATTCTATATTTCTTCCTATCTGAATAGCAAAAGCTTTATTTACTAACCTTTGATAGGTGGCCCCAACATTTTTCAATCTGAACGAAATCACCTTATAACAATGAAGACATCTGTCTGTAATAAAAGTGGTGTGATCTTGATCCTTCGGATCTACTTGTATTTGGTTGTACCCTGAAAACGCATTCATGAAGGATAATAACTTGTTCCCTAAGGTGGGGTCCACCAACTGATCTATCCGAGGGATATGATAAAGATCTTTGAGATGTGCTCTATTAAGATCAGTGAAGTCAATACACATGCACCACTTGCCATTCTTTTTCTTGACCAAAACAGGGTTGGCAGTCCATAATGGGTACTGAGACTCTTTAATGTGGCCCATCATGGTTAGGAAATTAACTTCTTGAACAATCACATATGTTTTTTCTTTAGAAAATGACCTTATTCTTGGTACAACCGGTCCAACATCAGTTCGTACATACAACTAATGATAAATTATATTAGAAGGTACTCTGGTAACATCATCATTACACCATGCAAATACATGAAGATTATTCATTAAAAAGGATAACAGCATGTGTTTCAAACCTGGTGCCATATTGGTACCAATTTTAACACTTTTCCCTCAGCTAGGGAATGAATTTCAACCTCCTCTACAGGTATTATTACACTAGGAGCCTCCCTTGGATCATTAATTTCATTCTTATCGGTGGAAGGCTCCAATAACTGCTAATCTTTGTTAATCTTGACTGCCTTTACAAACTTAGAGGCAATAGTCGTTGCATAACATTTCCTGGCTACCTTCTGACTGCTCCGGACAACACCTACTTGTCCTTGGACAGCATATTTATATATTGATGGACCGTAGAGGCCATAATATGCATTCTAGAGAGCCAAGACCTCCCAAATATTGCATTATAAGATGTTGGGAAATCCACCACAACAAACAATACCCTCACTATTTTCTTAAAAGGCCTTTTGCCCAACAATACGTTTTCTTCAAATTCTCCTATCACATCTGTCGAACTCCATGTGAAGCCTATAATGGTTCTATTCGAACGTTGTATAACCAAAGGGTTTCTCATCTATTTATAAGAGCTTAAAAACAAGATATATGCCGAATTTCATGTGTCAATCAGGATTCGACGTATATCATTTCCCTCTATCGATGCCCATATTACTACAGTGTCTTCATGAGGCTCTGTAATGTCTCTTAGGTCATCCTCATCAAAAACTATGAAAGAAGTTGGAGTTTGGTACATGTGTATGGACATTCTCCCGTCCAACTGGATGGTCAAACTGTAGACATCCCTCTTCTTTGAAGAACTAGAAGGTGCAGTCATAGTGTCCCCCCCTCAAAATAGTTAAAGATTCAAAATACTTGATCAAACCAGAGACAATAGTAGTCTTGTCTGTTATTACCCCCACCGGATTCCGACTCAGATCCAGATCAAGGTACTTAAAGTCTACATCAAATCTTTTAGTAATCATCATAGCACCTTCTTGTCTAGACGTTCCAAGTTCGCTTGAAGGAGTAGTTCAGGGAATGTTGGCATTTGATTGTGTATTATCCGATCTACTCCCCCCTTGTTTTTTGACATAGGCCCCCAACTTATCCCTTCCAATGAGATTTTGGACCTCTTGATTCAAAGTTATGCAATCATGGGTATCATGCCCAATGTCATGATGGTACTTACAAAAATGGGTACTCCAGATTTCTCTGGGAGACTGCAACACTGCTGGTTTTCTAAAATGTACTTCATTTTTAGTTTTGTCATATATTGTAGCCACGCTTTCCCCCAATTCAGCAAACCACTCAGATTGAATCCAAGGTCCTCTTTTATTTCTAACCTGTTGATTTTGATTCTAGTTGGACTTGTTCTGCCTTGATCGGTTAGATCCCTGTCCAGTTTCCTTTGATTTGTAACCAAACTGATTATCAGCTTGAGGTGTTGACGCTGTAGTGGTGGACCTAATCTGGTGAGGTACTCTGGATCTCTTTGTTTCCTCAACATTAATCTCTTTTGGAGACTCATTTGGCTTTTGAGCACAAGAGATAATGGTATCCCCATTACCCTTAAGCTCATTGCTTCCAACGAACTTCCCCTGGAAGGCAACCCAAAATATATCAAAAAAATTTATAGATCCCTGAGGGAGACTATTATACCACTTGAGGGAACTTACTGTGAAGGTTTGGGAGAAGGACCTACACAAAAGTCTGTCGTCATCATCAAAGTTCATCATAAAATTCTTAAACTGCTCAAATAGTTGTCCGGATATTTACTCCCGTCGTATTTCTCCATCTTAGAGCACTCGAACCACTTGGGAAGATGTCCGGAGAGTATTTTTTGAGATAAAGGCGATTGTCTCCAATTCTTGTTATGACTAAACACAGTATCCTCATTTGGAGTAGCAAAAAGACATGGTTCGGACTGGAATGCAAATGGATCAATCAACAAGCGGTCAATATACTGATCAGTTGAACCCTTTATCTTCCCATGATGTTTCTTAAACCTGTCATGCCTATCCTTTTTTCTTGAATGCTTTTTAGTAAGCCTCATTTTCTTTTTTAACCGTCCTTCATCACCGCTGGAGACAACTGACTCTTCAAGATAATTGTAGTAGTTGGATCTGTTTCCATATAGACTATAATGTTTTGGGTTTGGGCTGATTTATCATGAGGAGTATGGTATCAACCTTCTTCATCTAGAGTGAGGAGATGATAGTGTTATAGTACATACTCTCGCAAATGCAAAAAAGCTCATCATCGGGGAACTTTTCAGTTACATTCATCATAATGCAGACAATTTTAAATATTAAACTAACCTTGTTACCAGTATGAGTATCTACATATATAAAAGTACCAAGAACACTAGTTGTGTTGCTTAATCATTTTCCAATTTAAAGTTTGTGAGAAAGGTTATGTAACTTGACTTATAATGTGATGTTCTTTAAATGGTTTTTTTGCAATGGAGGACTTGGTTTTCTATTTCTTCAAGATAATTGGATGTTCATTCAAAAACCATGAACTATTTTCCAGAACAAACATAACATTTTCTTAGGAATTAAAATGAAAAAAAAGTAACCAAAATGAGTGATCTTATAGTTTTTTATAACGCGTGTGCCATACATGTTTTCAGCGATGGATAAAAGTGATCAAATGTTGGTTGTTGCTTAGAAAGTATCCCGATAAGAAATTTTCTCGACCCATTTTGTCTCCATTTATTGCATCCAATGAGACGATTATTTTACCATCTTGATACTCTATGAACTAAACTATCTTCACTGACATCTTTGATTTGTTATTTTTTAGAGAAAAAACTACTTTGAACCAAGATTGACTTTCATGCAAGTGAATGACAGTGTGCAAGATTTGAGGGAAATACTTTGTAGGTGGCTGAACTCCTAACGGAAGAACAATGAGTTAATTTATTAGTAGTTTTTTTATTAAAGTGTAACATCATACGAGATACAGATGGGAGCGAGGGGGATTGAGATCTAGGGAATTAGTGAGATCTTCTTGGTCGGGATGAGGTGATTTGGGTTGTTGTTTGACCAGAAAAGTAAGGATGGGTACCTCAATAGTATATCGATCTTGAAATAATGGTTTTTTCTCTGTTATCTTGACCAAGTTTCATGGATGGAAAAAAACCAAAAGCGAGGTTCCTAAAGATAATAGGGTATCTAAGGTTACATGCAAAATGGCGTTGTTTGATGAACTATTGAGGTGTGAAAAAAATAATAAAACATATTGAAGGTGAAACAAAATAAAATGAAGTGAATGGGTTGGTTATTACGTTTGGACTGACAAAAATGGATATTTTGATGACATAGGCCCAACAACATGATTTGATGATGAATAATGCTTATATGGAGGACCATAGAGTAAAGCATTGCATAGAGCGATGTCCATTCGATCCAGCAGTTGGTAAGGGCCCAAACATTGCGTTGGACCTTGTATGCATCTCTCGTAGAAGATGGAGAGGGTTGAGAACATTACTTCTAATGGATAAACATGCATACACTATGCAACAACAGTAAGTGTGAGGTAGGAAGTAAAGTAGGTCAGGGATGGTGAATCCATACTTTGAGAAACCAAAGGGTTACAAGTCTTGATATTTGAGGATTAAACTTAATATTATTTGGTGGGACGGGGAACATTTGTGGAGGGTGAACCAAATTTCCAGCAGAGGCATGATGTTGGTGTTGCCCATTTACAATATCTTCGATAATAGAAAGGTTGTTAGCGACTTTCCAGTATAGAAATTACTACAGTCATCGGGACCAAAAGCTTCACAATATGCTTAGAAGAGGCAAAGATCTTCCGGATGGAGAGTTGATACATGATTAAGGTTGAGGTTAGGCATGATCTTATCTTCCTCCTTATGATCATCATCGTTATCCTCTAAATTTTCAGCCTGCATTTTCATGTTGGTTGTTACGTGAGACGAAATGGTGAGTTCTTTGAGTATCCTTCTTGTTTTTACAGTTCCATGTTCGTATATTAGATCCAGGTCATGAATTTCCAACAAATATTTGAGAGGTGCATGAGATGAAATAGTAGTATCTCTCAGGGTTACATGTTATATTTTTGACATTCTAGCAGAATGTATGGGACCGTCTGGGTACTTGAGAGCTATTGAACAAGTTGTTGTTGTTGGAAGGATAAAGTCTGAAGTGATAGTGGGTTGTGTAGCCGAAAAATCTTTGGTGATATAAAAAGGTAATTACAAAGAGTAACTCGTTGGAATGCATGTGTACATAGTCTTGACCTTGACTAGGTCCACGTAAGTATTTTCTGTGTAGTTAATTCTTACTTATCCCATGTTTTTTTTGGAAGAAAGGTTGCATTTTCTAATATTCACCATGTAATAATGCATGAGAAAATATGCTTTGAAACTCAGGTAAGTTTTTTATTTAGGGTTGTTGTCTCTCTTTAAAGAGTATTACTTTATGTTTACTAAAATTGGTAAAAGTAACCTTTTTGGTATGTACTATATTTGTGCACTTACAGGTAGGGGTGTCAAATGTGTTAGCCCATCGCACCCACGACCAAATTAATAGCTTTTGGCGGGGTGTGGCATGACATGTCAAAAAAATATGTGTGACAAAGTTTTCTGGTGTGGTATGGCATGTCGTGTCGGCTGTCATGCATGACACTGCTATGCGTGCTAACTGGATAGCGTGTCACGATATGATATGATTACAGATGTGTGATAGTCGTGCTATCTTATGCGTGATAACCGTCGTGGGTCACATTTAACTCGGTGTTTATCAATTTGTATGGTTTAATTATTCGGATTTCAATAGGTTATTTAATATTTCAAAAAGCTATTTATAATACTTAACTATCTAATATGTAATTTTATTAAGATATTTAAAATCTATTTTTTAAACGCTTTATTAAAAAATAATTTATTAAATATGTATATCCTAAATGAAATACTTATAATATTTATTTGATATTTTTTATAATTATATTTGAATATTATTATATTACAAATGCCATATTTATATATTTTTTGTTAAAATTAGGATAGTCGAATTTGGATTTTGGATAGCCGTTTATTTTTAAAATATTTATCAAACAGTTAAATAATTTCCAAACATTTATTAAATATAACTATTGTACATAATAATAGATTTTTAAATTAAAATCTAAAAAAACGACATCTGTCGTTGAGTTTGCTGATGCAAGCTTCTCCCATGATCTACGTGTCATGAAAAAATTATTCAAAAAGTATTAGTCTAAAAATAGAAGTTGTTCAATGCCAAAAAAGATATGGCAATAGAGAAAACAACTGCTCCTACATTCGGATATCCAAATTTCGTCAAAAAATAATTGTGTTTCTCCTTTATAAATAGAAAAGAAATACATTCATCACTCACTTACCTCTAATACTATTCTAAATATCTTTACTTCTCCTACAAATTCTATAAAGCTTTAGTTCTTAACTCTAGTTATTTATATAGAACATTGTTAGTAGTTACTCTCTTTTTTTATCACAATTTGCAATAAATAAAATTTGATTGCGGTAACATTATATTTGCTAAGTCAATAACTTTGTATAATCTTTCCATTTAGTTGGTTGTTATATTAGTATCGATATTAGTGACTACCTGGAATCTTAAATTGAAAAAAATTAAAAACGAATGATGTTTGTAATAGATTTTTTAGAATTTATATTTTAATTTGCAAATCTTTGTAGAACTCATTGCCACAAGAGTATAAACTGTGAACGACTAAATTAAATAATTTTTTTTATTTAACTTTCATTCTAATAACAACACTTATACCAGTAAATAATATCAAAATACAACAACACTAATAATATTTATATTCAAATCATAATAATAATCAAAGTGTAATAAGAAAATTATAATCATATACCTTGTAATATTTTAAAATTATAATATATGATTTTGATTCATAAAATAATAACAACACTTATAATATTAATAACCAAATCATATATATCAAAATATAATAATAAAGTTATAATCATATTCCTTTAAATATTTTAAAATTATAATATATGATTTTGGTTTATAAAATAATAACAAAACTTATAACATTTATAATCACATCATCATAATAATAATAATCAAAATGTAATAATAAAATTATAATCATATTATTTATAATATTTTGAAATTATAATATATTATTTATATAATAATTAATTTATAAAATGATGTTTTTATTATTAGATATAATACAAAATTGATTGGTGTGTTTGATGTGTCATTATTATTAGCGTGTTTGGTGTGTGTGTGTCGTGAGGGTGTGGCATGTCAGGAAATTTGCGTATCGTTAGTGTGTGCATGTCGTCTGTGTGTTGTGGTGTCTTCTGTCGTGTCATTTCTGCATGATCTCATTTACGTTCTGGCATGATCCTATATATTTCTAGCGTGTCATGACCCATTTGCTACCCCTAGTTACATGTGGAAAATGACGACCGGAGATGATAAAAACTTATATTAGGTATCTAGTGAAGTAATTGAGAATGTGATTGGTTTTTTTTGAAAGTTAGGGTAATGTGTTATATTTATTGTGAAATATTTGAGGATTTAGTACATATATTTATGTTGCATGAGTACTTTAATATGAAGAGATAATGTGGATTAGGCGTGGGCCTAGTAGACAGAGATGAACTTATCTCACAAAGTAGGCTAATCATCATCTGGTTCTTGGTTGTTATGGAAACCTATATCATGATTAGGAATTGCAAAAGGTTTTGCCTTTTTCTAAAAAAGTGTGTTTAGTTCATCATGATAAAATGTGAAACATACAAATAGATGGACTGTAGCTTTTGGGAAGTGAAATATGCCATTAAAATAGACTCAAGTCTAAAGAACCGGCCGTTGGTGGTTGAGATTTTGGGGAAGAAACAAAAGCAAGAGGAAATACAAGAGAAAAAATAAAACTTAATCTTCAAGCCTTATGGCTTGAAGATAAATGATTAGAATGGTTTTTATTGTTGTAATCTATGTATCGATCGATGTTAAAACATCTATTTGATTTTGATTTTTTTTTAATCTATAGAGAATATAAAGAGTCTTTATCTAGAACTAACAAACTATATTGTATTAAACATTATAATACAATAACTATATATTATTAAAAGAATGTTATGAAATTTATTTTTGGATTTATAAAATGTCCTAATTAATTGTTTTGAAATCCAATTCTAATGGTCTAACCAAACTTTTATATGCTCTAATATTTTATTTGATTGAATTAAATTTATGGAATATTAACAATAATATTTGATATATGATCTCATATGAAGTTATATTTGTATGTATTATGTATATTTGGTATGAACTATTTTTATAATTACTATATTTAGTAGAGATATAAAATTAATTTAGGCGAGGTTCAATCCCATTATCTCTTGTTGTGAATTATCAGATATCATGTTGTTTTCAAATATGTACCATTTTTTACAACTAATTTGCATATATGTTTGTTTCTTTATAGATAAGACACACATCATAATTCTCATTTCTTTTGAAGGATATTCAAATAACGCATACAATTCACTTGAATCTTTCTTAATACGTAGATTATATTTTGATCGTTCCTCCACAATTCGGAGTCCAAAATAAGACATACAATTTAAAAATAATTGATATTTTACTCAATAATAATTCATGAACTCACTCATAAAATTCTATAATTGTCTTAAAATAGTTATCTAATCTCATATATACTCTGACCGTATTTGTAACTACTATGATGTTAATTTTTATCCCTACACTAGTTAACCATTTGTACCAGTATGTATTTTACGAAGACAATCTACAAACATAAAGATATATTAAAAAAATACATGTTGGGAATATGCGTGTTCGGTCCACATATTCCACCTCCATGTATAAGTAAGAACACATCTGATCTCAACACTCGTATGATATTGTCCGCTTTGGACACCCCGAAGGCCCTCACGGCTTTGTTTTTGGTCCACTTCCAAAAGGCCTCATACTTGTTGAGATATGTTCTTACTTATATACCACTGATCCTTCCCATGTTTAACCGATGTGGGATGTGAGACTTTGGTTGCCATCCTAACAAATCCTCCTCTCGAACAAAGTACCCCCTTAGCCTCCTCTCAATTGACTTTTATCCGCTCACTCTAATCAGAAGTTGCTCCACCTGAGCAATAGAGATTTTACAGCAGATATATCTACTCACTCGACCATCCTGCGCCTGTTCCTTAGCTCCACTATCTACTCCATTCAAGTACCACCGCTTGATGAGTCATGGACGCTCTGAACTAGGATGTATAGAGTAGATCATTCACCTTGAGCATGACTACTGGTTCATCATGTTCGACCTCCGAGAATATTACCAGCATCACGTTTTGTTTGGGTCTGGCTCTGATACCACGTGTTGGGAATATGGGGGTTCGGTCCGCATATTCTGCCTCCATATATAATTACGGACAACACAATCTCAACACTAGTATGATATTGTCCGCGTTGGCATTCGAAGGCCCTCACGGCTTTGCATTTGGTCCACTACCAAAAGGCCTCAATATTAGTTGAGGTATGTTCTTACTTATATACTGCTGATCCTTCCCATGTTTAACCAATGTGGGATGTGAGAATTTGGTCGCCACCCAAACAATATTGAATAAAAATAATAAATAAGTTAGAAAGCCTTCAATTTTGTGTTGCGAAATTTGTAGGATATGGTGTTATACCTCGATAAACTTTTCGGTTAGAATCTATTTTGTTTAAGGGTTTCTAGTGATTATACAATTCTGGGTTTTGTGATTGTTCTTGATCACTGATGGTATACATATTATATACCTCCAGTGTTACCGACAATGCCAGATGTACTTTGACACTTCCGGTGCCATTTGAGCAATACCGATGGTACGCAGTATATATACCACCAATATTTTCTATGATTTTTTTTAACACGTATTTTTAACTAACTAATTTATTGATATTATTATAGTAATTAGAGTAATAGGATAGGAAAAAAATTAAAAATATAAAAGGCTAAATACAACGCTATAAACGTACTTATACCACAAGCTAGAGACAAAAAGGTACATGACACGACTAAATACTATAAACGTACATATACCGGCAGTTCCTCCAAAACCGAAGAAGCTTCCACCATTAAGATCACTAGTGATTTTGAGTTGCATGAGGCACTTATTAAGATTATGATTTTTAAACCTATTTACAACACCAAAAAAGATTTGATTTTTGTCGCGAAAGGAGTTATCAAGATCAATAAAGAAATGCTTTGTTAGTTATGGACGATGTTGTTGTATTTTTATATTGTTATGGATGTTGTTGTTTCTTATGTGCATTTTTTCTTAAATTTTGAGGTACAGATGATATGTTGCTATATTTTGATGATGTTGTTGTTTCTTACGTGTATTTTTTCTTATATTTTAAAGTTCAAATGATGTTTTGTTGTTGCGATTGATGTTTTGTTGTTGCAGTTCATAATGCATAATGTTTTTTACTCTAACACTGGCGGTACCATTAGACTATACCTTTGATATATGTGTGGCACCGATGATATATAAATTATGTATCAACCGTGTATTTTCGTATAATTGATATAAAAATTCAATACCGCTGATACACTCTCACAATTGAAATCTTACAAATTTAAGGTTTTTTTTTACTTTAACACTGACAATATAAGTAACTCATATTGGTATCTTTGTTGCACCAATAATATTTAAATTATGTACCGTCGATGTAGTTTCATACTGACGGTCCAAAAATTTAAAATCGCCGGTACACATTCTCACATTTAATATCTTACAAATTTCAATTTTTTAACACCGATTGTATCAGTAATTCATATTCTCACTATATATTCATATTACATGTGTATAAATTTTGTACCAGAGGTATAGTTTCGTACTAGCGATGTGTAAAACTCATACTAGCGGAAAGAAAGATTATTACCTTCTAAATTTCCCTCTACCAAAAACTCTCGCCAACTAAACTTACCGGAAACTACAAACTTCCCGCCAATTTTATATTTTTTTCCTCTATAAAAGCTACTCAAACATACCGTATTTCTTCATCTACAAAAATAAAATAAGTAATCGAACTTATAATTTTTATAATATGAAATGAACTCTCAACAAAGACAGCCACTTGATGCAAGTCGTCAATTTTATGAAGAAAATAAGGCCATATGAGACTATCAATAAATAATGCAATGAATTATTTATACAATGTACTACATGTACGGACGTGAATGAGAAAATCCATGTCCACCTTCGCGCAGTCGTAAAAACTTTTTTAGCATGTACAATTATTTAAAATTAGAAGCAATGGTTTAGGTGTTTAATATCTCTTACAAACTTGGCAAGAGAAACTCAACTCGTTTAATTTGTTATTGACCGATTTTATTACAAAAGATATGTTACTTTATGTAAAGGATCAACTCGTTGAAGAATAATTGAATTTGTTATTGACCGATTTCATTACAAAATAATTCAATTTAATGAAGGATATGAAGTTGGCTATGTTTTTTATGTTGTTGCAGTTCATCTATAATATTTTTTATGTTCGCTTGATGTTCTAAAGTTATTGTATTTGTTGTTTTATAGGTTTTATTTGCGATAAATGCTATTATTGTTAGTTAGTTGCGTCTTGTATTGATGTTAAATATATCTATCAGGTTACAATATTTGGGATCAGTTCTAAATATTCGGGTTCATGATCTCCTGTATGATGTCACACAAGAGGTGCATAAGCTATTTAGTTTGGACATACTTGATTTCATTAAACAACATAATTGACAAAATTAACTTGGACCTCGTTGACAGCAAGATCAAACAACTAATAACGGATGCTTCCTCCCTAAGAATGTGTATGTAAAGATATAACTCTTCGTAAAGTGTTGTGTCTTTCGTACACATGTTTCTGTTTAATGTATTGTTTTTCATGGGTTTAAATTTTATGTTTAATTTTCTTGAGTTAAGTATGATGTTTTCAAATTGTTAGCACATTAATAGAAAATTAAAATAGTAACATAGGAAAAAAAGTTAAAGATAAACTTTTCGGATGGTAAACCACCTATACAATCCATTGGCACCGTCGGTATAATGTCTCACCATCGACGTTTAGAACATTATGATTGCACTAAGATTATACCAAGTATGACTATTAATGGTTCAAGAGAACCGATAACCAGACTGAGACAAAACCGGTAAGAACCGGACCAAACCTTAGCGGTTCGGCTTGTGGTTTCATTCAAAAAACCAAGACCGATAGAGAACCAAGCCGGTAAAATTGGTTCGGAACCAATTATTTCTACAACCTTGGGATTTTGCTCAATATTCTTATTATTGGATTCAACAGCTTTCGGGCCTCTAGACCTAGTCCGCAGGGATGTTCCTCTATGTACCTTCGACCATTCCCTTCCTATTGATCTTCTCAAGTCTATTTTTTGAAAATATCATCATGACACCTTCGAATGCTCATTTTTTAACAGCATGGACTTGACAGCAACCTTTCATCTTGGAGATCGTATGACTGCTACCTATCTCCCGAAGTACCATAATCTTTCTTATTTCTGAAGATAACAACTTTGGAAGTATTTTTAAGAGTATTTTTTTCCTCATCACCTTCTGTTCTTGCCTGATATTCGTAAACTAAAAATAATTTAATGGAAAAAGAATATACCACATTCCACTGGCAACAAAGTTTTTATGCACGATATAAGATCTAAATGAGTAACACCAATGGGGAGACTCATTCACTAGCTCGACATAATGAGATATAACATCTATTACTTATTCGAGAGTATTACCCCCACAATAGTTGGCATATAAGAAGTATAGTTAAATATCTAAATTTTCTAATGGCAATAAATGAAGTAGTATACGAATTCTCATTTAACTCAGTATCTCGGTTGTCAGAGACATGTACAAATTCATTCTTCTATATCTTATAAAAATATGGAAGGTCTGCAAAAACCTTGGCCTTCTCGGTTTTCATAAAAAAAAAGTAAGGTTGAGACTTCACCCGGCGATTGAATGTATAGCTAAGAATCTCCTCACACTAAATTACATGTACACTCACTGACATCGGATGATGGTCGTCACTAAAATTCTTCAAGAATTCGACACCATCTAACTGGTAAAAATATGGTCATTCTTAAGGAAATTCTCCAAGACTCGACTTAAAAGAAACCAAAGCCTCATCTCAATGATATATATATATATATATATATAGAATATCATTTAATCAATGTACACATTTAAAGGAGTTTCACCCTCTACTAAGAACTAAACCTCTACGTTCATTGAAATTCTTTATTCTTTCAACTTCCGGTTTAATCAGTCGAATTGATGTACTTATAGTTGGCAGGCGTCACACTTTAAATTTTCGTGTGACTTATGAAATTCTACACATAACTCGCCATGGATGGTCAATTTTCTTTAGTCTGAAATATGACGGTAGGATATCTAAGTGGCATCCCCGTATCAACTGAATGAGCGCACTCTAGACTTATTACAAGTATAATAATAAGCGAATTTTAAATTATTTTTATACTAATTTATATATTAGTTTTAATTAATAATGAATAAAACAATCTTAATTATTTATTTATATTGTTCTTAGAAAATTGAGAGTTAAAGAGCATAAGAGAATATTGGGGACTAGAGATATAATATGTTGAGATAGGCTAAAACGAGACCCAATTTTGTTTGAACAATACCCTGCTAGATCAAGGTCCAGTATTGTTATATCACGATCTTCAGTATTTACAAATTTATCACTAATATAAATTTTTTATTTTCTTAAAATTCAGCCTAAACTCTCTATTCAAACCCTTAATCTCTTCAAATATCCACTTCAAAAAATTAAGAGTTTTGAAATTCGACTCCACAACATTGTTAAGGTACGTATTTTTTAGCTATTGATGTTTTTTTCATTTCCGATATATATATATATTTTTAGTGATATTTATGGTTGAAATTTCTGTATATATAATAAATTTTTCTGTATTTGTAGGGTTTTTTTATTTTTAGTTAGTTTTATAGTTTAGGCTAGTTTCATATCTACAATTTGGCTGTATTTTTGTTAGATTTTGTCAAGTATTAAGGATATATGAATTGGGGGTAGCCATTGCTAACGATGTAAATTCTCCTATCCTAGGTGCAAAGAACATCCGGATTCACGCATGGATCATTTGTGTTTATATGTAGAGTTTGTTTCGATCTCCATATATACATTTTTATCTCAATATAATGAGCTTTCTGTAGAAGTATATACACGAAGAAGAAAAAAACTATGGTTTTATTATTTAGAAAGTATACATATTACGAAGAGCATAGGATCTTATTTATAGATAATACATTGGAGCTCATGGGTTTGAGGCTAATATCTCTAAAACCCTCTCTCAAACTCTACAAAGGGCAAGAACGTGAACGAATCGTGGCTGAAGTTATGGAATGAGTTCGAATTCCAGAAAATGAAATTTGAAGTAGTTTTAAGAAGAACATAGATTTGTATAGGGAATGTACATTTTTATTATATTTGTATCACAAATGTACATACAAATGTACATCCATTAAATAATTTTAAAGTTATAAAATATTAAAATGTTTGTATGAAATGAAGTATATTTTTTTAGGGTTAGTGTTTCTTACTTGGTAGTGATAGTAGGTGGGGTAAAATGTAGGTAATTAGATTCAAATTTGGATTTTAGTAAGATATGGATATTTCAAATAATTTAATTTTTTTTAAAGGTTGGATGTCTTGTACCAACAATAATGGATCTCGTTTTAGCGTAGTCGTAAATATGTTTACATTCAAACCGAAAGTAAACAAACATTATAAAGACAATTAATTAGCTTCATTTAAATTTTTTAAACTTGAGTACCATATTTATCTTTACTTAATCGGTGTTTTAAAGTATTTTAATTACTACAAATATCAAATATTTATATTTCTTGAAATTTAATTATCTAAACTAATTTTAAACATGATTGTTAGTTAAGTATATATAAAGTTATTTTGTTGAATTTGGTGTAAAATACGAGATCCGGACTTGTTAATTCAAAATTAAGCGAAAAATTCTTTAAAAAAAAATCAAAATTACACTAATATTAATAAATTAGGCTAAAAGTTATTCACGCGTAACATCGATGAATTACGTTAACATTAATAACGAATTATCGCGAGTTAGGTTAAAACTTTTTTTTTTATCTTTTTCTAATTATATTTCTTAGTAATATTTTTGTATTTTAAAGTAAAATAGAAAATTTTAATTTACAAATCTTTTGAACCTCTTATAGATTAATTTTTTCTAATTAATTGGATATTAATTTAATTTATGATTATTTTTTTTAATTAATTGGTCTACTAATTAGTTTATAAAACAAAAATATCATTTAAGTTAATTGGTAATATACTTTTTTTAAGACTAGATAGAAAATTATCTTCTTTTTTTCTTTTAATTAAAAGCATATTTATTGAAATATATTAACGAGTTTGAACAAAGAAGAATTGGCGCAAATTTTTGCCGCAAACAAAAACTAAGCCTAGCTTGAACAAAGACAAAGGGTTTTCCTTTAAAGAATACTACATCAACCCTCAACTTAAATAACACACCAAAGCCTATGATTGAGACAAAACTCTATGATAAATCTTCGACCATGATTAGGTAGCTGACATCATAGACCTTCAGTTGCATCCTAAAAACAATCTTCTTTTGGGAAAAATAAATCAACAATGCAGCTCAGCCATCTTCTTGATAGGCAGAGAAAGAATCAATCAAAGCTCAGCATACTCCTTGCAGTACAGGAACTACTCAAATGCAGGTCATCAACTGGAGTTTCATATCAGCCTACACATTCACCAAGCTAGTTACAGAACTTCCGCAACATCCAAGGAACAATCTCAGCTGTCTCCAAGCAGGTTCAACCAAGATCGGAGCTTCCTCACTGCCTGATCAATCACAGAGCTAGCTACAAAACTGAAATTGACTACTAATGAAGTAAAAGGTTCGAGATAATCACATATGACAGACAAAGAGACAGCCAGCCTTAAGCAGAATTATTGATATAAGGTAAGCCAAGTGGTGACGCGGTGTAAATAGAAGAAGAAACAACGATAGATGAAACCCTAATTCAAGGGTAACATGATGAAACCCTAATCTAAGGGTAACAAAGACTGAAATTTTCAGAGATAAAAATATATTATTCCAAAAACTTAAAATAACTTAAGGCATATGAGGCTTTATATAAGAGCTTCTCAAAACCCTAAATTATAATACAAGGAAATAAAATAAAATCAAATTAAATCAAATTAAATCAAATCTTAATATAATTAGATTTGATTTAAATACATAAGATATTTGAATAAAATAAAATAAAATAAAAAAGGCTTTTGTGTGGACTTTCTGGGCTACATCATCCTCTCCTGGTTGACAAGAATTCGCCATCGAATTCACAGCACCATCACCATCAAAAACCCAATTTATTTATTTTATTTTATTCAATCGTTACATTGGGAATTATAATTGTTGACCTTATCGGAATAAGATAAATTCTTCTCGAGTGTTCCTTATTCGAAGTCACATTGAAGCCATCCGGTTGATGAAAAAATAATTTTGAAAACCTTTTCATAGCCTGAAGACAACATCCCCATGTCCAATTGATGAAAAAGATGGTTTTGAAATTTTTTTCATAGCATGAGACAGCATCTCGATAAGCAATTTTTACCTTGATTAGACGATTGGTAGCCAATTTAAACTCCTTCAGTAACCGGTCAATATGATCGTCATTGAAACGGTTGGTATGCCCCCTCATACTCAAACGATCTCCCCGATCTTCATGACCTTGTGTGTTGTTCTCTTCTTTAAACCTTGAATCAGAATAGTCAGGCTTTAGAAACATGTTTCCCCATAGTAGGAACTGAGGCTCTGATACCAAACTGATGACGCGGTGGAAATAGAAGAAGAAACAACGATAGATGAAACTCTAATTCAAGGGTAACATGATGAAACCCTAATCTAAGGGTAACAAAGACTAAAATTTTCAGAGATAAAAATATATTATTCCAAAAACTTAAAATAACTTAAGGCATATGAGGCTTTATATAAGAGCTTCTCAAAATCCTAAATTATAATACGGGGAAATAAAATAAAATTAAATTAAATCTTAATATAATTAGATTTGATTTAAATACATAAGATATTTGAATAAAATAAAATAAAATAAAAAAGGCTTTTGTTTGTACTTTCGGGGCTACATCACCAGACTTTCTAGAATGAGAATTGACTTAAGGTTAACAGGAGCTGAATTAAAGTCATAATCTTTTCTCATTTTGCACTTTAACGTCCAACGAGCCAGCCAGTCTGCTGCTCTATTTTGGTCTCTAAAAACATGATTGAGAGACATTAAAGGAGTTAACATCATTCTACAGCAGTTAAGAGTAGGGTAAAGTGACCAATGAACAGTGATTTGATAACCATTCTTAACAAAATTCACAAGCAATAAAGAGTCTGACTCAATGTCTAGATTAAGCAAGCCTTTAGAGTTGCAAATGATCAACCCATCCATGAGCGCACAAGCCTCAGCCATAAGAGGGGTAAGCTTACCATAAACATAACCAGAAGCGTGAATTAAGTTACCTTTATGGTCTCTAATAATAATGCCAGTACTGGCCTCCCCATTAAAATGCACAGAAGCATCAGTATTGAGCTTAAAGCGACCAATATAGGGATGAATCCAATTAAGAACAAAAGGTCTTGCTGGCTAATGAGATTTTCAATCCCTGAAAGATTCCATTGAAAGTTAGTCCAATAATGATTAACCTTTTCAGAACAGTATCAACCATTATCAACCGAGTTATTAAGAGTTAAAAGAGGATCAGAATTAGACCATCTCTCCAACCAGAAGTCGATGCATCCTTCACCCAAAGACCAACAGATAAATTGCTCAGCAGTGAGTTTAATCTTCATAAGTCTCTTCCACACCATCGAGCCTTTCATACTATTAGAATTTTGAAGAGGATGTTTTATCTTACAGTATATGTTGTGAATAAGTTTGGCCCAGAGCATATTATTGTCCCTGAATTGAAGCCAAAGCTTGCAAGAGTTAGAGTTTTGAACATCAACCAAGTTTCTTATGTTCAAACCTCCCTCTTGGAAAGTTTTACGAATTCGACTCCAACTACACCAATGAATTTTGTGATCAATGTTGGTAGAACCCCAGAAAAAACGGTTAAAAGCCTTCTCGATTTTATTGAGAACATTATTAGGAATGGCATTCCTCTGCATCCAGTATAGGACAATGTTCATTAAGACTGAATTGATCAAAGTGATTCTGCCCGCAAATGACAAGTGCTTAGAATCCCAGGCAGCTATTCTGTTATTGAGCTTTTTGAGAAGGTTAGTGTAGCTTCCTTACTGTTAGTAAACAGAAGCTAGTGTTGCTTTTGTTGATTATTTTCCCTGGAGTATTTTGATATTCCTGCAAGAACTGATTCAGTGAAGCTAGTGTAGCTTCCTTACTGTTAGTAAACAGAAGGATATCGTCAGCAAATGTCAGGTTACTTATACATAAACTGCTACGACTCATATACCTTATATATTTGTTGTCATTGAAGAGCTAAGTAATGCCTCTAAGCAATACTTCCTCAGCAATAATGAAGAGGTTAGGTGAAAGAGGATCACCTTGCCTCAAACCTTTAGCAGTTTTAAAGAAACCGAAAGAAGCACCATTAATTATAATAGAGACATAAACATTGGATATCATGCTATGTATCTGAGTTTTAAATCTTTTAGAAAAAACAAAACATTTCAATACCTTAATGATAAAAGGGTGGCTAAGCTTGTCGAAAGCCTTGCACATATCTAATTGAATTATTATGTTTTGATCCTTTATTTTCCTGTTCAAATCACATAACAGTTCTTTGGCAGTTAAAATGTTAGAATGGATATTGTTACCAGGCACAAAACCACCTTGAGTGATAGAGATGATCTTATGGAGAAGTTTAACAATTCTGTCATTTAATATCTTAGCCATAATACGATTAAGCAGAGAACATAAGCTTATCATCCTATAGTCATTCCAACTAGTTGGATTTGTTGACTTGCGAATAAGGCATATACCCGTAGCCAGAATGCCTTTAGGAATGCTATATCCTCTAATGAAGTGATGTAATGCAAGGGTGAGATCATTTTCAATGATGTTCCAACACCTTTTATAAAAGAATAAGTTAAAGCCATCCATACCTGCCACACTAGAGGCTTTTAAGTTGCTGATGGCTTTGAAAATTTCATCTTCATCAGGATGTTTAAGTAAGCTCTTATTGTCATCTTGAGTGATAATGCTAGGAATACTGTTGAACATAGAGTGATTCATCCTCTCCATTTCCTCATGCTTATCTTTATAAGGGTTACTGGCCAGGGCATTAGTGAAATAGGTTACAGTAGATTCACATATCAAATCCTTTTGTCTAAGATCCAAGTATCGTTATCTTTGATACTATTTATAGCATTCTTCTTCCTTTTTTTGGAGACGTAATTGTGAAAAATATTAGAGTTGTTATCACCGTCCTTTATCCAACTTACATTACACTTCTGAAGCCAAAAATATTCCTCCATCTTGTAAGCATTAACTAGCACAGCATTAGCCATATTAAGCTCTTCTTTTGAATGGATTGAATTTCTGTTGTTGATGCATGATCTCGTCCCTTAGCACTTCATCCTCCATGGCTTTAACCTTACTGAAAACATTACCAAAGTGATACTTGTTCCAAGAAATGAGACCAGCCTTTAACCTTTTTAATTTAAGCCAAAATTTATTCAAAGGGTCCCCATCAAGATCTTGATCCCAATTATTAGAAACAAAATGAAGGAAATCATCGTCAATGGACCACATATTCTGGAACCTGAAGTTCTTTCTAGGGCTATAGGACAGCATAGAAATATTGATAACAATAACAGCCATATGATCAGACCTCGTTCTGGATTTATGAACAACATTAGTGTTATTGAAAAAATCATTCCAAGGATTGTTTATAAAAACCCAGTCAAGATGCCTCCATTTCGACTTGTTGGACCAAGTAAATCTAGACCCAGCATCCAGCAGTCTGCAGTCACTGATCATCTTGTTAAAATCATCAACACTATTCTTGCAAAAAGTAGAGCAGTCTATCTGATCATCTACAGAGCTAATTGCATTAGAATCACCACATAAAAGCCAAACATTGTTAGTACAAGATATATTTCGTAATGTTTCCCATAGATCCAGTCTATTCAAACACTGACATTTAGTATAAACAAAAATAAACAGAACATTTTTACTGAGAATATTGTGGTTAGCTTCAATATGAAGACATTGAACATGGTCTATCAGGATGTTGACCGAAACATTATCGTGCCAAATGATCCAAATTTTATTGGAAATATTCGAAGCACAATGAGCAAAACCAATTCTAGAAGCAATGCTGTTAAGATTATCATTGATAATCAAGGGTTCTTGAATAACAACAATGACACCTTTGTTTTTATTAGAAAGATGCTTAAGTCTTCTTAAAGAAGATTTATCTGTGATGCCTCTGATATTCCAATTTAGAATGCTAATCATAATTAAGAGATCGTTTAGAGTTACTTGTTACTGAGAATTGATGAGTTTTTCTGGCAATCCTTTTCTTTTTAGCTTGCTTCAGTTTTTAGTCAATAATAGTGTTGAATCCATCTTCATCTTCAAATAGCTCTTTTCTTTGTATCTCACTCCTTGTTAGTCTTTTATCAGGCTGGTTGTCTTTGGTTTTGACAGAAAGATTGACATGGCTTCTTGTGGAAGTCTGAGGGCTTTCATAGCCAACTTTAGGAGATGAATATTATGATGCTAAGTTTTCATAGTCCAAGTTGTTAGCTGTGTTTTCAAGAGTTTGTAAGGCGCCTATGATTTCTTCTTGTTTGTTATGGATATTGGTATCAATATCACATTCACGGTCCATCCTGTTAGCATCATCTTCAATCTGATTCCTAGCAGTTTCTTGTCCTTCACCAAGATCAAGATTAGTCCTTTCATCAATTCTGTTCTTAGGAGAAGTTTGTAGACTCCCAATATTAGAATTCTTTGGAGAAGAACTATCTTTTTTCTTGTCTATAACAGTATTCGAAATATTGTACCCAAATTCAAGAGTTTGTATAGCGTCAGAAATTTCAGCATAAGTGGGCATTTTAACATTAGCTTCTTGAAGTTGTTTATCATCGAATTTAGCATTCTCCTTGACCATAATGTTTTCATATCTTCATTCAATTCCTGTTTTTTATCTTTGTTTTTCTTGCATTGGTCATTGCTGTGACCAATGTGATAACAAGATTCACAATACCTAGGAAGATTTAAGTAATTAATTCTTACCCATCATGAAGAAGATTTCTGGTGATGTCCATTTCAACCCAAGCCAGTCAGTGGTTGTAGAACGCTCTATTCTTTAAAGGGACTTTTATGTGCATAGGTATGCCCAAAGCTAAAGCAATGTCAGAGATAACCTTTTCATTATAGAGATGCTCTGGCAGATTTTCAATCTTGATCCATATTGGTGTCATCGGACATACAAATTTGACGTTGAAATTTTCAGTCCACTTCAAGAGTCTCATTACAGTTGAACTTATAGTCCAAACATTCTTTTTCCATAGTTTGCAAAGGTCAGTGTTTGAATCGAACTCAATGAAGATATGACGTGAGTCTTTGACTGTATATCTATAATTGTTTACGAATTTGAACTTGTTGAAGAAATCAAGAAATTGATTACGCTTAGGTAAACCAGATGAAAATTTACCAACCAGCGTATATTTCGATTTAGCTTTAAAATGATCTAAGAAGTTATCTCCATATTGCAGGGAGATATGGTCATTCTTGAGGCTTATGCTTTCCGGATTGGAAGCATCACCATAACGCTGCGGGTTGGGATTCAAGGTATCAGCAAAGGATTTGCTTTCCAAAACTCTGTTTTTTTTGTTTGCATCATGCGATTCTTTGATTGAAAAAAAAAACTAAACACTTCTTGAATGGAAGGAAACTGATCCATCATTAAAAAAAAAGATTTATGTTTGCATCATGCAATTCTTTGATTGAAAAAAAAACCTAAACACTTCTTGAATGGATGGAAACTGATCCATCATTAAAAAAGAAGAGATAGCTAGAATCAAAAGTTGATAGAGCAAAGGTTCGGAGAAGATGAACAGACTCTTTGTTTCTTTGGAGCAACTAAACGGTTTCTTTAATCGATTGTATTATTAGCGTTATTTTCTCACAGGTTAACTTTATAAAATTAAATTGAGCGTAAATTATCTTAATATTAACAAAATATCAAATAAAAAGTAACAACACTTTTTAATTACTATTTTTCAATATGATATTATTTTAATCATGATTTTTACCAGAAACGTTATTTGGTGCCATTCCCCTGTAGTTTGGAGGCTAATAAAAAAAAACTTCTACGTAATAACAATTTAGCAAATATTTGATTGTCAGATATTGGAGTTATTTTCTTGGCTAGACCCTATAATAATCCGGATGCAACTTAACTTAGAGATGATATAAGTTCGAATATTTATACATACGAAAAAACAGCTATACTCAAACCAAACCCGAGTACTAAAATTTAAACATAAAATCAAATGATTTTATTGGCATCCCTATGGCGCTAAAGAGAGGTTGCAACGCTTCAACTCGTGACGAGGCAATCAACAAGGCAAGCATCAACCTGTGGCGAGACACCTCGCGATGCTATTCATCGCCTTCTGTTGATTATCTCTGCAACCTGTACCTACACGACACATAAAATTCTCTACCACACCTAATGATCTATACTACTATAATGATCGATCACCCGATACTATCCAGAATAAAACAGTAGATAACGTTAAAAGTTCTCGAGAGACACCAGAGTTTCTTTGCACCTATGGATTTCCGGGATAAACCTATCGATCTCTGGAGTCCAGTAAACGTACGGTTTGTTCGGAGAAGTCCACTGTAATCCTTCGTCGCTCAATTTTTTCGAACAAGTCCACTTTACTCCTTGGTCGTTCACATAGTAATAAGATCTATAAGTAGGTTGAAGAAGAACTTGGGATGTTTTGGATTGATCATCCACCTTCACCGCATCCATTCTCTTCCATTTACCTTCTTTAAGTATCCAAACATTCTCCAAAGGTTTAATCCCCAAAATCTCCCACCAAAGCCCCATAGCCAGATTACCACCAAGCTCAATCAACACCGTGTCTTGACAACAACAATCAGTAGAATCAAGCTTCCCAGCAGCGGAAAGCTCCTCGGTCTCAACATCAAACGAAAGTATACTAAATCGAGAAGGGTCTTTAAACTTGCAAATCCAATGAATCGATCCATCAGCAAACACAGACCTATTACTGAAACTTTTAAAGCAACAAATCTCACAAGGTCTATTCCCTATAATTCTCCATGACTTCGTTTCCGAAGTATAGAGATGAATGTTCTTCTTATCTATATAAACAATCTTGTACTCATCCATGCTGCTATTAAACCCTAACCCTAACCCAAATTTGATACCTGCGTTCTTAGGAGCTGGCAAAACTAAACATTCTCTCCTCGAAGGGCTACACAAATAGATTTTGCAATCTTGATCGCTGAAAAAAAGAAAAAAGCCTTGGGCGGAACAAACGAGTCGAGCTCGTTCGTCCAAGAGGAGTGAAGACACAGCCATTGGTCTCAGGATTTCGTTCTGATCTTCTTCTAATTGAAACATACTGTCTCCTTTATGAACAAACAAGAGAGTAGAACGCATACCGTTTTTCTGATGGGATTTCACGAAATCTGGATCGTCGATCGTTCGGCGATAGAGATTAGATACAGATCGGAAACGCAAAAGAGATTTGACAGGTAATCGATGTAAGATCAGAAGGATGATATCGAAAGGTAAGTCCTTTACCTTCCTCGCCATCGGCATCGGGTGACACGGCCCTCCTTGAGAAGAAAGATAGAGTTAGGGTTGAAGATGACGGATTGGGTACAGAGTGTTTGTATGTATATATGGTTATTAATTGAGTTGGGTCTAGGGCCATTCACTATATCTTTTGTGATGGTAAATGATATACAAAAGGTTGGGCCTATTCAGTGTATTTTTGTTTATTTATTTATTTTTCAAATAATAACGTAAAAAATATTTATTTATATAATAATCGAAAGAGACTTATCAATATTCATCTAAGATAAATTAAAAATATCAATAACCGCACGGGATAAATAAATAATACCAATAACAACTCAGATTTTCAAGTTTACTGAAGATCACATGTGACGTAATATATATAAAAACTGAAAAATCAATAACAACCACTTTTTTCTCAACTCGCAAACCCTTTCTCTCTCCCAAATCGAAACTCTCAAATTTCTCAAATTAAATTTCTGTAACAAATTTAAGTGAAATCTCAAGCATTTCAACATAAAAGCAACTACTAAATCATGTTTTCACAAAAAAATCACTATATTTTGTCTATAATTTTTTAATTGTTATGTTCGTCAAGAATACACATGATTTAAGAGTTGTTCGTGTTTGATTTTGATGTTTTGTATTTCTTTTTAAGCAAAAAAATACAATTAGTAACCTAAGAACTATTTGTATATATGTTTATAGGTTTTGGATAAAAAATCTTTACCTAATCGAGTTGAACGTATTTATGCACCCAAATTATAGTAAGTTTACAGATCTAGGTTTAATTTTGTTTTTCAAATAAAAAAGACCTTTATCGAAACCAAATTACATTAATTTACGCACCTAACGTACATTAAGTTCTGAGACTAACTTTCTAATTATTATTTAAGTATAAAAGAAAAACATTTTCACAACCTAAATGAATGTATTTACGCACCCAACTAACAGCTAGTTTCTGATGAATTAAGAGTTTTCTCAAGGGTAATTTTGTGTAAAATGAATATCCGAGGGACTAAACTGTTATAAAAACTTATTTGTGAGGGTGCTTTTATGAGGGTGCTTTATGGCACTGCTAGTAGCACCCCTGGCATGTGTATTATATTGGCATATCTTTGACATCAAATACTCTTGAATCTGACGAAATGCTTCAGAACATTCCTTGGTCCAACTAAACTATCTGGCGTTTCTCAACACTTTAAAGAAATGCGCATATTTATCCGATGAACGAGAAATAAACGTATTCAATGCTGCCAATCTTCCTGTCAGAATCTGGATTTCTTTAATATTCTGAGGAGGAGTCATAGTCGTCAAAGCCTTTACCTATTCTGGATTAGCTTCGATTCCCATTTCACTTATCATATAAACAAGAAACTTCCCTGATCGCACACCAAAAATGCACTTTTCTGGGTTTAACTTCAGATTGACTTTGCTCAAATTATTAAATGTGTCTTCCAAGTCAGAGAAATGATCTTCGTCGTGTAAACTCTTTACCAGCATATCATCGATGTAAGCTTCTACATTTCGGCCAATTTTCTCCTCAAAGGTTTTGTTTACCAAACACTGATAAGTCGCCCCCGTATTTTTCAGGCCAAATGGCATGACCTTATAACAGTATGAGCCTCTCCCAGTGATAAACGATGTGCTTTCTTTATCTCTTGCATCTAATCTGTATCTGATTATATCCTGAATAAGCATCCATGAAAGACATTAACCGATTACCCGAAGTAGAATCCACTAACTGATCAATTCGAGGTACCGCAAAAGGATCTTTTGGACAAGCTCTATTCAGATCCGTGAAATCCACGTACATCCTCCACTTACCATTCTTTTTCCCGACTAAGACTGGATTCGAGGCCCATACAGGGTATTGCGACTCTCGAATATGGCCTATGCTTAATAATCGCTCAACCTCTGAAACAATAGCTGTAGACTTCTCCTGAGAAACTAGTCTTATTTTCTGTACAATAGGCCGAACATCATGCCGTACTGCGAGATTATGACATATTATCTCTGGAGGTACGCCTGTAACGTCATCGGCACACCAAGCGAACATATTTAATTTTGTCAACAAAAATGCAATCAACTTTTCTCTGAACTCAAAAGAAAGCTTTACTCCAATTTTTAAAAAAATTCTCTCTTGAAACATGTGTTCCTCATGATCATCATCTGGAACCAGAGATCCGAGGGCCTCATTTGGATCATCACAAGGAATGATTACGGAGGAAGTCCCCTTTAGCTGCTATGCTTTTTTCGATGCTCCTCCTCGAACTCCTTTCGAGGATAAAACTATCTGATAACACTATCGAGCCGTCTTCTGGCTGCTCCTGATCGTCCCTATATTGTTTCCTACCACATATTTCAAGTATTGGTGTACCGTCGAAATAACACCATGCATCTTGGACAGCCAAGAACGGCCCAAAATTGCATTATAAGACGTTGGTGCGTCTACGACTATAAAAAAAAACTTCAACTTCCTTTTTGAATGGCCCACGACCGAGCTCCGCCACACGCTGAAAATCTCCCACGACTATTGTTGTTGCTCCTGTAAACCCCACTATAGTTCTATCGGACCGTCGTATAACAGGTGGTTCAGAAATTCTCCTGTAGGTACTCATAAACAAAATATTCGCAGAACTTCCCGTATCAATAAGTATTTTCTGAACTTGGTCACCAGCTATTCATGCAGCGATAACCACCGCATCCTCATGCAGGCCCGCTTCATTCCTTATATTATCATCGTCAAAACATATGATAGGGGAGGGAAAGCGATGCATCTGCGCCGAAACCTCTGCTTCAATTTGCGTAGTCAGATTCACCATATGTTTTTTTCGCGAAGTATTGGAGTTCCCTGCAATGGTATCCCCTCCGAAAATAGCTAACGACTCGAAAAAAGCACATAGGTCATTTACTTTCCCCCTTGGAATAATCTCATTTACCATGTTCACGTTATTTCTCCCTTCCTTGGGATCCAGATACTCTGCTGCAATATCAAAAGCATCATCCTCTTCGGAAATCCCCATTGTTGTGTCAACATTCTTTGGGACAGCCTTTACTACAACATTTTTTTGGGTATGCTTTTTCACGAATTCTAACAACATTCCATTCTCAATTAAAGCTTGCACCTCTTTTTTCAAAGCGATGTATTCCTTGGTGTCATGCCCAATATCCTCATGGTACTTACGGAAACTGTTAGCACTTCTACTTTCCCTCAGCGTTTGAATAAGAA
Organism: Limnanthes douglasii subsp. nivea; assembly: GCA_036936605.1. Lineage (NCBI taxonomy): Eukaryota > Viridiplantae > Streptophyta > Magnoliopsida > Brassicales > Limnanthaceae > Limnanthes > Limnanthes douglasii. The sequence goes on from JAUPFV010000001.1 coordinate 3,111,140, forward strand.
AAGGCTTTCTGAACTGCATTGTTGACATTGCCTTATCAAATATCGTAGCCACATTTTCCGTTAACTTAGCAAAATAGTCCGGACGAATCCACTTGTTCGAAATGGGCCTTGCTCCTTGGTTATAGCTTTGCTGATTATTATAGTTTTGCTGGTTCGTTCTCGGCCTCGACGGATATTGATCCACTACCTTAGCTTGAACATTAACACGGGGCCTTTGATTACTAGACTCGGACCTTTGAAATTGATTCTGGTCTAGCTGATCACTTGATCCTTTTTCTGATGTCTGGGTCTCCTCCACAAAAATTCTTTTCTCAACTTGATCCAGTAATGCCCCAAAATTCATCACCTGACTCTCTGCTACCGTATCCTTTAAAAGTTCGAGGAGAAGCCCCATCCTGAATACCGCTAGTGCCACAGAATCTTTGCAGTACTCTATATCTGTTTTCGTTTTCAAAAATTGATTGGTGTAATTCTTCAAACTCTTCCCCACTTTTTGCCTACAATAGATTATCGTATCTCTATTGGCTCGAATTTTTTTACTCCCCACAAAATGCTGTCTAAAGATATTCCAGAACATGTCGAAATTCTTTATCGAGCCCTGTGGAAGCCTGTTGTACCACTTGGAAGCCACCCCCTTAAAGGTCTGAGAAAACGCTCTGCACAGCAATTTATCATCGTCATCGAAATTGATCATGAAATTTTTGAATTGCTCGATATGATTGTCAGGATCCTGCGTCCCATCGAACTTTTCTAGCTTCGAAATATCAACATGCTTTGGGAGGTTGCCTGCTAGAATTTCTGAGGACAAATGAGAAGCTCTTCAATTATGACCTGTCGTATAAACATTAGCTCTTGAATTCTCATGGTTCGAAAAATAAAGACCCTCCTCGGAAGGCAGAGTATACTGATGTTGCCACTCTGAATTCCGCTGGTCGACATTTTGGTTCCCAGAAGGAAAATTCATTTTGTCATAACCTTGCTCATTAGCATGAGCATGATAATTCTTTTCCCTTGGAGATTTTCTCTCCAAACTCCTTCCCCTCCGGTGTTCCACATGCTTTCTGCCATGTTTTTTCTTTCGATGACTCCTTTTCCGGAGACGATTCTAGTGAACTATAACGAGAATAATCACTTGAATCAGAAAATTCCAAGTGACGTTTTCATTTCCTCCTCGAAGAACATCGTCCATGCCCTCTATATCTGTCATCTCTGTTTCTAGGACGAAGGTCAACTTCACGCTCATCATTTCCGCTATCATGCTCTCTTCTAACCTCAGAACGAAGATTTGGTTGGACAGTTTCTTTTTCTGCCCTCAATTTTTCGATCTCCAGTAGTAACTCATTTCTCCGAGTCAGCAGAACCGACTCGTCAAAGATTTCTCCGGCGCGCTGACCACCATACGCTTCATATTCCATATTGTTTCGATAAGTATTTCCAACAAGATTCTCCTCACAGTCGTTAACAAAATCATCCCCCTGCTCTTCCATAATTCCGCTCAGATTAAGAACGATTTCTAGAAAGCAATTGTCGTCATGACAATCTTTGTTTCCCACAGACGGCGCCAATGATGAATTAAGAGTTTGCTCAAGGGTAATTTTGTGTAAAACAAATATCCGAGGGACTTAAACTGTTATAAAAACTTATTTATGAGGGTGCTTTTTAGAGAGAGAAAGTACTACTCAATGTAAAGAGAGAAAATAATATTATATTAATCAACCAGATTTCTCAACTCGTGTGGGGTCCTTTTATAGTACAATAACGGGCCCCACGCGCTTAAATTCCTAACTATTACACATCTAGTCCCTATATTTTACCACTTATTCATAATTGATACTTTCATAATGCATTTTACAATCTTTTCCCAATAAAAATACTTCTTTCCAATTTCCCCTTATATGTATTTTAGCTTTGTAATATAGATAAAAAATATTAAAAAAATAGTATTCTCCACATCATGCATTCAAGTACATTTCAACTCACCCATAAAATAAAGAATCTTAAAAACAATTCAACAACTGGAAGAATCAATATCAACATGTAACTTTGGTTTTTTTTACAACAAAAAACTAATTTCGCAATCAACTTACTTCTAATTACGCAATTATGTTTACAAATCTGAAAATGTATCTTCGCAACATGATTGTACGTTATGCAACCACAGTTTGACAAACATTTATTTCTTTTTTATTTTTAGTTAGAAGATATGGATCCAGATGAATACGTCATTAAAAAAATTAAAAGAATATAAACAAAAACCAATAAATAGATTAAAGAAGTAGAATAGTCAAATGTTATTCTTAAATATCATGTTTGAAAAACTCAAAACAACCATATGGAATGAGATCTGGCATCAAACAAAAGAAGTTTTTGCATCAAATAGAAGAGCATAAAACGTTTGATTTATTAATTAACCAAGAACACGCAACAAGATAAATATTGGTAGATGCTCGTCTGTTAAAGTCAACGCTTTGTTTTTATTGTAAAAGTTATGTCTTTAAACTATACTTTTTTGGAGTTTATTTTATTTTATCGTTTATTTATATATTGTTATTCATAACTGCAATAATTTATAACGTAATTCCGCAACCATTTAAACCATAATTTTGCGCACTTATTAAAATTGTATTTCTTTTAAAACATATGTTTATTTGCACAACCAAAATATTATTTCGCAGCCAATTAAAACATAATTTCGCAACTCGACGATAACCTAATTTCGCACCCAATTACACTAATATTTTTTCACAATAGTTCTATTTTTTACAACCCATTATAACGTAATTACATACCCAACTAACAATGGTTACTTTCATATGTAAAAAAATATCCAATTCCAAATTGTTTAAAAATAATAAAAATAGAAAAAAAAAACGTATCCAAATAATAATTAAAAAATACATAATTTTGTATATTTTCTTCACGAATTGTTCTATTATGATTATGTTTTTTTTACAACATTTGCACTTTACTTTATGAAGAAACTTTTCACATTGGGATAGAATATGGTTTTCTTATGTCTTCAAATTATCTTTTCAAAATAGGTAGAAGAAGAGTAGGAGACGGATATGAACTTTAAGCTTTACTAAAAGTAAATAAAGCTAGTATGCTCTAAGAGTAAGTTTACTTATACGAACTTGTATTATAGTATGACTCATATATGCCGAAGGATGCTATTGAATACTAAATATAGCAGCACAAGCAATTTTCTAAATACCATAAGTACATTTGTAGTTCAAAATATCAACAAACATAGCCAGTTCTGATTGAAGTTCAAACAATAATTCTGTAGATGACCGAACAATCCACGTACGACATTCTTCAATGCTAATTTTCATCTTTTTCTCAATAGCGGGACAAAGCACGTTATTCTAACATAAATAATTATGGTAACATTTTAAGTTCTGAGTTATGAGCATAACGTACCGAAAAAAGCGTGCAAGCGTACTTTTCAAGAGGAAGGTTTTCCATGTAGGTAAGTACTTTATGACCACCTTATTTCTGAAATTCATGCTCTTGTAAATCAAATAAACTCTTAATGGAAGCTTAAGAACATTGTTTTAAAATCTCTACCATTTATTTTCTTAAATCATTTGGTGTATGTCTCCACACATGTTTTAAAATCTCAATAAGATGATAAATATCGTATGAATGATAGAAATCATTGGAAAATAGTTGAGATATTATTAACAATATCTAGGTGATGATCAAATATAAATTAATTTGATGATCAAGTAAATGAGGCTTTAATGTCTCTAAAAACCATGCCAATTACCATCATGTTGAGAGCCGACAAAAGAAAATGATATTGGAAAATACCTACATAAGATATAAGGGTAATGAGTATCAACTGGATAAAGTAATTTAACAACCAATTATATAAACTATAATTATGTAACCAAAATATAATTACGCAACCTATTTGCACTTAATTTCATAATCAGTTAACACATAATTGCACAACCAAAATAAAATCCCATATTTTTATAACATCATACTAATTTTTGTAACAAAAATATAATCACTCCAGCCAACTTCCAGGAGCCTTAAAGATCTTGTAACTCATTTCTCTTATTCTCATAATTTCTACCAAAGGTAGATTCAGACGAAGGGCCTTCAATTAAGCGGGTTTAGGGTCATGTAGTGTTCAGTTGTATGACTCGTTTGTGAAGTACAAATTCAGACAAATGGATAAAATCCACCTTTATTAATCCTCAAGGAATGTTTCATTTATCGAAGTTTTAATGAGGCAGAAACAATTTGATACGAATCAAATCAGAAACATCTTTAGTAATAGTTTAACTCTAGTAAATTAGAATATATAGGCCTTAAGACTATTAAGACTCTAGCTAAAGATGGATGCCTTAAATATTTACACATTTAAAATTTTTAAAATTTAATATAAAGTTTATACAAACTACATGTTTAAGTGTATAATCTTCGACCTACACTTAAAGATGCTTCGACGAATATCAGAAAAACAAGCATATGTTTTTCTTTGTTCATCGTGCAAAGATTAGGACAACTATTGATAAAGTTATATATATTTTGGTTCGTCATCATCGGATCATCATCCATTTAAGTATTAAACGTTCAAAACATTTAGCTAAAATAAAATAGAATCAAATTTTCCAAATATATAAGTGGCATATTCTATAACATTAAAATCTATAAATATAGATATAACGTTCTATAAAATATATTTTCATATTTTTTATTATTTACGAAATATTATTAACGTATTTTCTTTATCTTCTAAACAAATTAGTGTAGATTTATTCGATCTCTAAACAAATTACATCAATATTAAATTATTTTTTAAATATACTTTAATCAATTTGTGATTATGTTATGTTTGTCTAATATCCAAAAAAAATTGTATTTAAATAATATAAACGTATCCCATTATAGATTACCAACATGAAAAAATGCTAATATATAAGATTATTTCAACGAAAATTTATGGCCACATATTCTATTAGCTTAAAATGTTGGGTCACTTTCATGTAAATATCAAAATAAGATCCAAATATCAATTTGGTATCAAATAATGTCATAGTCCACATTTAGTACTAAATAATAAGAAAAGTATTCTAATACATATTCTTTTATAATATTATACGTAACCTTTAACAAAAAAGAATGGATTTTATTTTATTTTTTGAATTTTTTTATTTTTATTTATAATTCAAAACAAAAATTAAAACCGTTATTGTATTTATTTTTATAAGACGAATCAATATATTTTGAGAAAAGTTTTTATTATTGTTAAAATATTTAAATTTATTATTATTTAACAATATATCTGGTATAATAAACTTTATTATTGCTAACCGATTTATCTTAACATTAATAAATTTTATTACTTTTAAATGTTAAAGGGGTTATTTAAGAGATTTAATATTTTTACGATTATATTTAACAATTTTATGAGTTTTTTTAAATACAATTTTAGATTATTATTATTAGTTTATGTAAATAAAGTGTTAAATTAAATAAAGTTGATGTGCATACATATAATCGGGGCATGAATGATATTTTTCAAAAGAATAAAATATAAAAATTATTATTGGACACAAATAATTGGACTATAATACAATTAAAATATTGGACTCACTTAGACGTAGGTCTGAAAATAACAAAATTATAGATGGATATTTTCAAAAGACAAAGACAAATTAAGAAAGGTAAGAAAGACACAAAGACATGTTCCTAGTAAGCCTGAAACACCAAACCAAATGGTAATAACAGTTTCCACAAGTTAAAAGGGAAGAAAATAGAAAACCGCAAGGAGAGTGTCATCACAAACAAAATCCATTGGGTGCATCCATAATAATTGGGAGAAACCTGCATGCAATAAAGATAATAAGTAATTGAGCACATGCATTACATCGGTTAGACCACTTTATATATATAAAGAATCTAAACCGAAGTTCAGAAAGAACATGTATGACACTGCAAAGGTAAGGACAAAATGAGGCTAATTTGTGATAAAAGATCGCATCGAAAAATGCATGCCAAATATGGAGGTATCTAAAGAGAGGCCAATTCAAAATCTTCCTATACCATGGTGGAAAATCCATGCAATTGATAATGAACTCGAGCTTGGAGCTGACAGCGGCCTAGATACCCTGAGTTTAAAGACATTTATAAAAAATATGGTTGATGAATTCATCACAAGAATCGTACAACACATAGTTAGGAGGGGATTTTATTCTACAGCTAATGAGCATGTCGTGGGTAGACAACTTACCTAAGATTAAAAGCCAAAAGATAAAAGAATTACAGAGGATTTTATATTTATATCATACTAACCCCGACCATCCAACATCGTTGGTCGGCGTACGAATAACATTTTAAGTATCTTTAATTGTGAATTTTATATTCATAATCTTAGAGGATCATCAATGCACATCAACATAGTTTATACTAGGAGGTAGGAGAGAGAGAATGAGAAGGTTGATCTCGTGGAAGTTTAAATGGTTTCCAGCACTAGCATATCTTAATCGCATCGACCAGTTTCAAAGACCATTTTAATGATGCGGAAACCTTGAGATTACTTCTTAGTCTTAAATTATGAATTATATTTTGCCCATAATGGTTAACCAGAGACGTACAGAGAAAATTGGTCATACCATAATGAGGTATTCTCCCATTATATATAGCCACCATGTACAATTACTAGCTAGATGCGTAAGATTTAAAATTTTCTTCCAAGTTCACGAAAGAGAATAACCAATATTTAAATACCATAAGTTTTTATCTTTAATCAACTCATAGTTAATCCAGTTGTACCAGATTGAGTTATTTTTTTTACTAATTATATCTTAAAAGAAAACCGCATGATTCCAGGTTTTTATGTTTATAATTCCAAGGCCGCGCTCAGACAACAGCAAGGTAAGAGTATAACAAGTCATTTTCACACCTGAAACGTTAATCTCATCGAAATACCAGAGAAGACGATAGAGAAACTGTGAGAGATATTTAAAAACTCTAGCGGGGAGAATGAAGATAGAAGACCAATACACCTGCCCCGCGAATAACACAGATTTAATGACATGAAGACTACCCGCGTAGGATAGATGTTTGGAATTCCAATAGGTAATATGAGTAGTAATCTCCAGAAGGAGGCGATAGTCGTTATGGGAAAGATGCCCCGTGAGAAGAGGGGATCTAAGGTACTTAACCGGGGAAGGAACCTGCATTTAACCAAAGGGTATTGATCAACTCAATTCTTAGATTGGGGTTAACCCTAAGGGAATAAGATGTGGATCTTATGGGGGGATAATTTTAAGGTCTAAGAGATCAAAGTAAACCTAAATACCACCCTTAATGAGATTGAGGGAGTTAATGTCACCAAAATATGAAATCATCATATCATTTGCAAAGATAAGATTGACAACCTTAAGTTTCTCAAACTTCTAGTATAATTTTAAGTTCACGTCATTACTTTTATCTTTGAGGATACCAGAAAAACTTGCATGACCAAGAAAAATAAGGAAGAGGAGAAAATATCATCTTGTGTAAGACCATTTATGCCTAAGTTTCTGTTAATATTAACATAATATGAAAGGTGGCAATATATTTAATAATCTAATTGATCATTTGGACCAGGAAATTCATGGTCATCTAGATGTCGAGAATAATATGCCACTAAACATTTTAAAAAAGATTTTGTGAGGTCAATTTTAAGAGATCATTGGATTCTCGCAATTAGTTTGATAACCCGAAGAAGCTCTTGAGAGAGAAGGATATTGTCTGTAATATTACGGTTAGTCATAAAAGCATATTGGCATTTTTCGATCACATGTGGAAATGAATCCTTGATCCTCTTGAACAAGATCTTTGAGATAATCTTATAGACCATTTGCAACATGAAATTGTTGGGTAAAACCATTGTTTGGCTGAGGCAAGAATCGATATATCGACTAAAAACTTTCGGAAAAAATAATTAACCATTTTAAAGACGAGGAACAAATAAAAGAAAGAATAAATAAAATCAATCACACAAGATAGCTTTAACGTGAATCGGCTTGTGGAAATGATCCTACATTCACACGTAATATACACACTTTTTATTAATGAGTAGGTTACAGTAAGACTTTCAAACAAAAAGGACTCAATCATTCTTTGTAACAAAAGATGATGTGTTTCATAAAAATCTATCGTTAGTGTTTATTTCTCACCTCACTTATCTTAAAAAACCAGAGTTATTTCTTTCTCTTCGGAAATATGTTGTTGACGAATTTTCTCATACTTTTCATAGCAATACATTTTTATATTTATAGAGCGCCTATGATTACTTTTAATGCATTAATTAAGAAAACTTATAAAGATACGTAATTCATACAAAAGACTAAACTAATATGAAATCTAATTAATATAGGAAGATTAAAAAATAGTAACCCCAATTAATAAAATATCTGATTAATATGGAAGACAAAATTAATTAGAAAGTATAATTAATATGGATACACAATTAATAAGAAATATATTTAATACAGAAAGGCTAAAAATAGTACACTCATTAATAAAGAAGACCCAATTAATATATAATACCGCTTTAAATTAAAGATTCCGCTTTGAGTTACTTTTAGCCTACATTTAACAATTATAATAACTACAGTATCTGTTGTGCCCAATGTTCAACTCTTTAGAGACCAATTTACTCGCATCTTAGACTTTTGTTATTCTCATGCAGTTTGTGACCTTTGAAATCGGTAATACCTTAGTTATAACACCTGAATGATTTTTTTGCAAGAAATCTTAACCACCTCCATTTGGTCCTTCTTCATCACGTATTGATAAAATAACTTAACTTTTACATGTTTAGTTCTTTCATGTAACTTGGTATTTTTATTAAATGAAGAACACTATGGTTATCACAAAATAACATTTTGCTCTATATTAATGAGTTCATCAACAATCCCTTTAGCGGAACAACTTATCATCCATATACTCGGCTTCCGTAGATAAAAGCGTAACGACCTTATTTCTACAAGACTTCCAGCTAACCAGTCCTCCAAACATAGTCAACAAATAACCCAAACTAGAATTTTTTGTGTCAAGGAAACGTACATAATCAGAGTCGACATACCCTTTCATAACTATATCACTCATATCTTTCGGATTCGAACACAATCTTACAACGCCCGAACCCTTCAAAAATCTCATGAGCCACTTGCGTGCATGCCAATGCACCTTCCCCAGAGTTGATATGAATTTTATCAAAACATTTACTTCCTATGCAAGATCAGGTCTCGTTCAAATCATAGCATACGTAATGCTTCTAATGATATTCGTGTAAGATATCAACAACATATACTTCTTATATAATGCTTCGGTCTGTGTTTGAGTAACACTGAGTTTGAATTTGGAATCAATGAGAATTCCAACCGCTTTTGCTTCAGACATCAATTTTTTTTCTAAGACTTTATGTATATATTCTTGTTGAGATTAGAATAATTATCCCCTTTGGTATGTTTCTTTTGATCTCAATACTAAGTAACCTTTTAGCCTCTCTCGTATCTCTATCTCAAACTCTCATTTGGTTGAGTATTTACATTTCAATCTTCTTATTATCTTTGCAAACTATTAGTATGTCATCAACATACAATTGTAAGATAACTTTTTTCTCCATGAGTGTCTTCTAATTCTAATAGAAAAAGGTGTCGTAGCAACTACAGATATATTTAATGGATCTCATTAAAGAAACGAATCTTTAATTGCACCGCATCGACGCCCATAGAGGGGTATCTTCAATAAAAACACATAACGATCCCTTCCGTCTTCAGAACCCTTCGTTGAGACATGCAAATTGTAACTTCCAATTTACTTGTACGAAGGTAGTATTATCTAGGTGCCCTCAGATATATATGCTACTATCCATAAACAACATGTAAAATTGTTTCTTTAGATAAAATCTCTTTGCCAATGACTTCTCCATGTAAATCGCCTCCAGCCGATTAAATATCCACAACGTCGTTGGCTCTTTAAATAACTCTAGGAACATTTTATCCCAAACTCAATATAAAATCCCTATAAGCTCTATACAGTACCATAATATCCACATGTGTGTATTTATTGTCAATAAAAGGAATAAATCCCTTATGTACTTGGTAAGCATTAACCCTAATTCTCAAGAGGTTAAAATCATTAGATCCGTCAATTTTTTTTTCTGATTTAAGCATCGTGGAACCCATCTTTCATGGATTTTCGGTTTCTAGGCGAGACCTGTTTCTCCGACTTTTAGATAGATAATCGATATACTTCTTCTATTGTTGCTTCATAATCACTGCACCACTTGTTGGGTAAAACAACCATTCTGTCGAGGTAAAAACTGATATATCAATTAAAGAACCTTTTGGATAAAATAATTAACGTTGTTCAATACTTGCAATAAATGAAGTAAATATTAAATAAAACCAAACACACAAGACGTGGTTCAGATTTCGGAAATAATCATACATCCAAGGCAACATACACTATTTTTATTAATAAGTAAGTTAAAGAAAGAGTGTCAAACATAAATGAACCAATCACTCTTTATAACAAAAGATTATGTGATTCACAAAACTATTTCAGTTTTTATTTTTTACCTTACTTATCTTAAAAAATTATAATTAATTTTTTTCTATTTGGAAATATGTTGTTTATTAATTTCCTCACATTTTGCAAAACAATGTTTTTTATTTATAGAATAACTGTGATAATTCTTAGTCCATTATTTAAGAAACCTCATAAAGAAACCTAATTAATATAGAATACTAAATTAATAGGAAATCTCATTAATATATGAATATTAAATATATAGCATACCCAATTAATATAGAAGACTCAATTAATAGGAAATCTAATTAATATAGAAGACTCAATTAAAAAAATCTAATTAATATATGAAGAATAAAACTATAAGACCCAATTAATATAAGAGACCGAATTAAATAGAAGATTATGCTTATACTTACCTCTAACCTATATTTAACAGGAATTGGCCTAAAATCCTCGGCGAATGAGGGGGAATCCTTTTGTGGAATAAGATATATGGTGGTGGAATTCTAAGAGGGCTTAAGAAGACCAGTATGAAAGAATATTAAGATCTCATTGCAAATATATTTGTCGATAATGTTCGAAGAGTGCCTCAAAATCCTGCTTTGGAACCATCAAGCCTCGAATATATATCGCTTTCAAGACTAAAAATGACACTTTTAATTTATGTGCAAGTAACAAGATGAGTCATTGAAGTTCGGTCATGGGAACTAACTTTTACGGAAAGAAACAAGGAAATTTTATCGAGCCTATGGTATCTCGAGAGAAAACTAGAATTAATAAAGTTGGCAAAATAGTTAAGTAAGACGCTCGCCACTCCTGTTGAGGAAGTGGCAAGGTCCCTGTTATTATTGGAGATTGAGAAAATTGTATTTCTTAAAATATGATTCTTGATACTTTTATGGAATAATTTTGTGTTGCAATCCCCAAACTTGAGCCAATTCGCTATAGAACTTTGTTTGTAGCAAGGTTCACTGGCGCAGTTGAGGAAGACATAGGCGGAATAGGTAACAATATCTTCCAAGACTATATGAGGATTCCATGAGTCATCGGTTAAAAGATATTGGGCTGAAAAATGTAGTTTTGAAATATAAACACCCTAGGTCTTATATCGTTATATTCACTACAATTTCATAGGAGGGTATATTAAGTGAGCTTATGGAAAACCAGACTCATACCATGGGCTGAGATCGGAAGGTTCCAACTATAAAGCACCAGCTCGTTGAAAGAATGGTGAGACTCTCACATGTTAAAGAATTTAAATGATTATTTGTTGCATGCCCTTGGGGTTCCAATATTTAAGGTAACAGTGGTATGGTATGAACAACGAGCATGTCCAAAATGGATAATAGACATGCAGGAAAAATCAACTAAATCATTGTTAACTAAGAGAAGATTAATTTTAGAGGTAATGGGATTAAAAGGGTTGTTGTAGATCCAAATAAATTGGAAACCGTACGAACGAAGATCATGTAACTCACATTGATAACAAGAGTGATTGAAGTCATTGGTAGATGTCTTATCAAATGAGCTAGTTCGTTCCTCAGGAGAATAAATAGCATTAAAATCCCTTAGAGCGATCCAGAGGTAATCACGACATGTTACCACTGAAGCCTCCAAGTCAGCCCAAAAAGAGCGTATCTTAGGACCATCATTGAAAGCATAGATGGTCAATAGGAAAATAGGGACAATAAAGTTCAAACTATAAGTTTTACAGTGAATTTGTTGCAAGCAAAAGTAGAGGATTGTAATAGAAATGACATTTAGGTTCCAAATAACCCATAATCTACCTTGGTGGTGGGAGGAGTGGTTCATGACATAAATCCAAAAAAGACCATAGTTCTAATAGTGGAAATCAATATTATTTTCCTAGAATTTAGTTTCCCAAGAATCATGTTCAAGATATAATTACTAATGATAAAATCTGTGACATCTTTTTATCGTATATGGTCGTTCAACTTACGGATATTCTAGGACGCAATAAATATTAAACAAACCCACTAATGTATTGAGCTACATTTTTATTATTCGAATACTCACTTTTCAGACTTCCACTATTAGTAAAAAGAATTTATACTTTGTTGCAACCATTCAAAAGAAACCTTCTCAAAATACCAACACATAATAATAAAATAAAAAACCATTCGTTCTTAAATTTGAAATACTATAAGACAAACCCTTCTTAATTCAATAGGTAATTAAGCTCAAAGAATAAAACTAAACTGGTAAAAAGGGATTGGGGATGAATATTTTTAATTAAAATATGTGGTCCACTCCAATAAATAAACCATTACCCAGTAGTAGGTTAAGGGGGATCACGACCATGATAAACTTATGAGAAAAAAGGTTGCTACAACAATTAGTCACCGCTTTCGAAAACTGTAAATGAACGAACCTGTCGTGCTTAGCATACTCCTCCGTGGAAATCAATGTTATCCAGATTACCTAATGGAAAGCTTATTTAGAACTTCTCTCTTTGTTGTAAAAAATATGTTGGGAAGAAACTAGCAGAGAACAATTCTGAAAAGAAGTGGACAAAGAGCAAAGCCAACAACTTGGATATGTAAGATCAAAAGCTAAAATATCCAAGGATAATCGATTTGAGGAAAAGAATAAGTAACCACACTTCTCCCTTTTGATGTTACACCACCCACAAACAAAGCAACTCCAGAAACATCAACTATCGTCCCTCATACTTATGGGAGGAAAAAACCACCTGTAAAATCCATAAGACACTCAAATAATAGAGAAAATTTATTATATTTAACTGAAATCGCACCATACCAATATAACAAAACACAGAAAAATATAAAAATCTCATAGAGTAGATTCTCCTATTAGAATAAAAAAAAGAATTTATGATTTTGCGTGATGTTTTCCATTATAAGTTCTTTTGAAATTTATTTTCCTTTTGAATGTTGTTCAGGATCACTTGTTATCTCCAAATGATCTTTCTGGACATCTGTAGAAAGAACTAGAAACAATGGTAAGAGATCTTCCAATAACTGGAGGTAGTGGCTATGATTATTTTAGGTTTAGGATGAAGAAATTATTAAACCTAAGCCTCTTATTTATAGACTTTACAATTTGAAGCCCAAAGTCGTAAAGCTCAACCTTTTTACTACATCGTGATCGGGGATCATAACCCAGTAAATTGATAAATCAATTTACACCCTGAATTATTAGTTTAGGCTTATGTTTTGAGATTTGTGTCTTCTTCTTCAGAATTCCCAAATTCAACTGGGTTACCACATTTGGGTCCATAACGCCTTTTCACCTATTCGTTGAATTTAGCTAATTATTTAATTAACTTGATTACTTTTGATATGAACTACCTTAAGACAATGGTCAGACATATAAATTTAGCATGTCGATCCATAAATATTTTAAATAAATATATTCCAACAAGAATAATTTATCTGGTGAAAGAAGTGAGCTTCAACATCGAGATATATTTGATAATATGATAAAAGAAAACCGAAAAAAAACCACTAGAGTGCGGAACTAGCGAGAATAACTAATATAAGAAAGGTATAACCAACAAGTTAGGATTGTATGAAGGAAAGATGAAGTGAACCCGTGTCTAAAAGAGTAAGGAGGGAGACATGCATGTTAATCAGACTATATGGCATGATACCACTGTGGTAACCATTAATAGAAGACATACGGAGACCTATGATATGTAGAGAAGATTTGGTATTCAGGTCATCAAGCCTGAAGCCACCATGAGTACTTAAAGTTAAATCAATTTCTAGTAGACGAGACATTATCATTAATCTATTACATATAAGAGAGAAGAGAGCTTCTCTCTCTTCTTTTGGTTTTTAACTTGTTTATTTTAGATCCTACTATTTTTATATTTAAAAAATATTAAACTTGATTTAAAATCTTATTCGGCGTATTTGTTTATTTATTTTGGATCGAATAATTGCTTTATTCTTGTTTAAAATTGTCTTACTATTATATTTTTACTAACATTATAAGTAAAGCTAGCAAATCAAATCTATTTGGAAAATTTGTTATAGATTATTGAACAACTGGATTACAGTTGATTCAATTCTCCAAAAAAAGACATAAGCACAGCATCTAAATGTCAATTTTGCGTAAACTCTAAAATTATCCACCATTTGTTTGTTAATTGTGATATTGCATGGAAGTTTGAAAGCATCTCACAAAAGGATTTTTGGAATCCTAATATCTAGAAACATGACCTTGCCACATATCGTTAGGAACTGGTTTTGGTCCTGTAACAAAAATGTCCATATAAAAAACATTTTACTAATAATTTGTTGGGTTGTCTGGAAAAGTAAGAGAAAATCCAAACATCTGAATCTTACCAATAATGCAAATTATATGATTGATCAGATACAATGCATCTTAACTAATCTGGACATGACTAATCTCTTAAAGAAATTTCATTGAAGTCAAAGTGCAAATGCATCTTCAAGAGTTAGATGTATCTGTCATCTATCTAGTCTCAGGAAATGCTTATCTCTTAAATTGATTATTTCCTCACGAAAGAGATTTAAATTGAACATAGATGGTTCTTGCATCACATCCAGGGAGGCTAGTGGTGGAGGGCTGATTAAAGACAACGTAAAAGAAATACTTACTGTATTTGGAAGAACATATGGGAAGCAATATCCTATTATAGCTGAAACACGTGCTCTCTTTGACGATCTCATCATCCGCAATCAAAAGAAAATCAAAATGATGGATATTGATAACTACTCAAACCTTTAAATATAAATACTAGCTTACAACAAATGACCTTGGTATTTAGATGCAATATTATCTTGTTGTAGTGCTATTATCTTATTTAACATGAAATTCAATCATATTTACATAGAACAAAACCAAACAGCGGATTGGTTGGTAAATTGGAGTTTAAAATTAAAAGAAATTTTGAATACAATCTGATGAGCTCGGAGAATCTTTAATGAGACTCAGGAGCGAAGATGTTCGTGTGAAGGGGTCGGACTAGAGAATATTCGTGTGATGTGACAGTGAATAGTGAATTACTAGAAATGGAAGAGACAAAAGGAATAAATGTTGTAATTATTGATGGTTCAAGCTATATATACCCAATTCTGGTTTAAGTATACCTAATTTTGACTATACCCAAAGGTGATCTAAGTATACCCAATTTTTTCCAAAAATACCCTTTTCTAGGTATATAAGTCAATTTTTTACTAACTTCCATCCAACACATTTTTCCCTAAACTTTCTCTCACTTCCCTCACTTCTATCACTTCTCTCTAAACTCATAAACTCTATTCTCTCAAAACACTCCCACCTCTCTCTAAAATTTTCCGGCGAGCCATCACCACCACTCCTCCTCCTCCTCCATCATGGTGAAGAACAAAAATCCACCACCACCACCTACGTAAGTTCCCTAATCTAATTTTCCAAATTAATTTAGTTAGTTTTAGGTATGAATTTAGGATTTGGGTTAGATTAAGTTATGAATTTAGGGTTTAGGGGCCATTCTCCAGCCCGGTCGCCGACTGCAAAATGGCCGGCAATTCGCACCGGTGGTGCGCCTAAGACAGCACCATCGGTGCGAATGGTTGTGTCGCTCGACACAACCATTGTGTATTGAGCGGCACAGGCACATGTGCCACTCGGTACAGGTCCTCCGTGCCGAGCGTCTGTATAGGTGCACAACCTAAACTTTTTTAAAATTTCCAAAACTAAATTTTTAAAATTACTTTTGATTTTTTTTAAATTGGAATTTTTAAGAAATTTATTTCAATTGGAAGTTCGATTTCGAATTGTAGTTTTGTTTTTTTTAATTTTACGGATTGTATCATATGTTATTGTTATTAATTTTGTAAATTGTTTTGTATTATTGTAGGTCCGATGTCGTTGAGGAGCGACGTCTTCCTTGCTCTAGGGAGTATCACCCGGGATCACGGGCAGCACACCCGGGGAAGAATCTAAAGACGGTACGAGCCGTCGAAGATGAGAAGGTCCGCAATGCTAAGCACGGACGAGATTCATCTGAGAACCCTGAGACTATTCGTCTTAGGGAGGAGGAGGAGAGGATAAGGTCTGATCGGTCTTTGGACCGAATCAACCATGGAAATAGGAAAGAAAACACCGTAGAGATTGTAGTGGATGATAGTAAAGACGGAGGCTCCTCACGACGTGAGACGTTGCATTCACACCTCCCACCACCTCTCACTACTAGTGATCCACCACCTCCCGCTCGCAGTGCTCCATCCCTTGTGCATACTAGTACACATCCACCACCTGTTAGTGAGGGGGTGGATACCACAGGGGACTCTGAGCAAGACACCATCGATGAGGAGCATATCGATGCGATCCACACAGAGGAGCAGTGAAAGACGTTTGTATTTCTGAAATGCAACAAGATACCTCTATTTCCTGACTACAAAGAGCACGAGGCATATCACGTCTTCATTGGACATGTATGTACAAAATTATTAAACGTCTAGTCTAAGGTTTTACTATTATTAATTTATGACTTAGTTTTTTATTTACAGGGTCGCACTTCATTAGACATACAAGCACATTATAATGTGCTTCGTATGTGGGACCTTAGTGCTCAGCCAGAGGTGCAGCGAAATTTGGCGTGGACTCCTTTCGGTCCTCTCATAGCTCACTTACTTCAGTACTTCACACACTCAGTACTTGATGAGGTATTCGTTGAGCGTTAGCATTAGGAGACCAACACGTTCCATTTCTCATTTGGGGAAATGACGATTATTCTCGACGATGTCAGCTGCATTACAGGTCTCCCTGTAGTTGGCCGGACCTTGGATGTAGTCACGGGTCCATGTGATGAGGCATACAGCTACTATGCTAGTATGTTAGGTTTGACAGTGGATGAGGTCCGTGCAGAGATACAGTCCACTAGAGGCGTTGGCTTCAAGATCAAGCGGCTGCGGGAGACTTTCACCAGGGGTCGCTACATCGAGCAGACTGATGCTGAGACTATTTGCCAGGTATCACGAGCATAGCTGATGTTCTTATTTAGTTGCACTATTTTTGCGGATACTAGTGAGAAAAGCGTCAAGGCTGACTACTTGTACGGGTTGGCGAATATGGATTCTGGTTTGTGAGACATAGCGTGGGGTACGAGTGCATTGGCATTCCTGTTTTGTGGTTTGGGCGATGCTTCGAAAGCATCGAAGCATAACCTCTACGGATTTGTAGCCATGCTAGATTGCTGGATTTATGACCATTTCTCCGCGTTTCGAGCCTCCGAGAACGTGGACCACGTAGCGAGGCATCGTAGGATTGTGAAGTGGCTACCGAAGCGGATTGTTGGGCAAAAAATCCGCCCCAAATCAGTTGTTCGTACTCTCCTTTCAGATCAAAAGGAGACATATGTAAGTGTTTAAATTTTAGTAGTCACTAACATATTCATATTAAGTTTTATTTTTTTAAACATTCTAAGTGTTTTACTTTTTTGGAACAGGTCACTTTTGAGTTGTACGAGGATATCAGAGTCCAGTTCCCCATGCAGGAGATCTGCACCATCGTTTAACCTTTGCGGATGATGAGCACGGTCGAGGGTTACATGCCTGATCTGGTTATGCGCCAGTTTGGACAGGTTTAGGATGAACCCGAACTCCCACTTGTACTCCGACCGGGTTACAAGAAGGGAGATTTAGCGAGGTACACATGGCGAGAGAGCGCATGGCTAGATTGGCGTCAGCACTTGCTTTCTAAGGATCGGTTGACCGTTACCATCGCCACATATAGACAGTCGGCGACGAACACCTATTGGAGGTACTTGGCTGAGTATGGTTGGCATACTATTAGTCAAACACCACGCACCACGGACGACGGACTGCTAGAGGCTGTTTGGACGATTGTTGTATTGTCTGTAGGTCGTGGGGAAAAGGGTGCACTTAGGTGAAGAGATCAAGTCCTGCAGCTCTTCTCTCCTTGGTTATTTGTCCTCATTATTGGACTTGTTTTAGCTTTGTTATGAACTATCTTTTTCATTCACGTTGATGTTGTTTATCCATTTGTAGGATTTGTTAAACTATCGTCTTTTGTATTATGACATCTACTTTTTTATTTCCATCATTTCCTTTAGATTTGTTAAACTTTCTTTGAATGCTTATTTACAATTTCGAATCCGCAAAATACTTAACTCGTACCATTATAACCAACCAACTTTAAAACCATAACAAAAATGGAGGTTTTAAAAAATTAACAAAAAATGTTCTAACGACTCAAAAAAACCCTAAAACAAGATAAATGAGTGAAAACCTTAAAAAAATTACAAGTCATTGTGCACCATTGGTACACAGTCAAGAGTGCCTATGGTGCACACTACTGCGTACCAATGGTACAACCGTGTGCACTATGGGTACTATAGAAGGCGTACCGGTGGTACAATTCACCGGCCGGCATGCCAAGTGCCTGCCGGTGTATGGCACCATCGGTACACAGTGAGGCGCATCGATGGTGCCTCACACTGTGTACCTATGGTTCAATTTTTATGCACCATAGGTACACAGGGTGGTGTACCGATGGTGCTATGGACTTGGCACCATCGGTACACTACACTGTGCACCATAGGTACACAATAGGCAGTACATATGGTGCGCAATTGGTACTTGAATTCTTTTCCTGGTATTTTTTCCTGCATTTTTTTTTCGTGCTCTTTAATTCCCGCCAAAGTAATTTTAAATTTTTCTATATAAAAAGGTATAAGTTACAACACCAAACACATAAAACTCTTCTTCAAACCTAGTTGAAGTCTTCCTTCATGGGTTGGAGTGTGTTTGATGATGCTCATCTGCTCAAGGCTGTGAAACACGTGAAGTTCAAAAGACCGGACGTCAATACCGACGAGTTTTTCGATGAAGTTTTGTGTATGATGTATTTCATGTACGGAGAAATTTCTACGTCTAGACAAATGCCTCAATCTCGTACTCGTGAGGAGGTAGCCACTAGGTACAGGTGTATAACTAGTGGACCGATGTTCTTGGTGTTTAACGAGCCCCCAGAAGTTAGGAACGAGGCATTCGACTCGTTTGGTTTAATGATCACATACTATTTGTCTTTAGAAATGACAGAATATGTTCATTCTCAAATTTCCATGAAGGAGGAAACAGTGCGTATTCTCAGCGACAATGGAGGCTACGATTTTGACTAACCGTCTGTTCAATCTCAAGTTTTGTACTCATGTTGTGCGATGTTGTTGTTGTTTGTTTGTAACGTTTGATATTAATTTATGAAATGATTAGTTGCTTATCGCAATAAGTTGGAAAATTTCATGAATTACGGTCAAACAACTGAAGTACAAAACATTATGATAAAGTAAACAAAGTTCTAAACAACATAAATCCGACCAAAAGACATAAAGCGACCAAAAGACATAAAGCGACCAAAAGACATAAATCCAATCAAAACAACATAAATCCAACCAAAAGATAAAAATCGAATACTAAAATTCATCAAGATTAGTTACTTCTGGAAATGAACAAGCTGGCTTTCTCCCTTCTAGCTCCGTGTATGTTTTACAGCGACCAACTATTGGTAGCTCCCAATACGTAGCCTTTTCACTCTTCAACTTCTGCCACGTAGGATGTATGCGTGCGCAAGGGCATATGGGCTTGATTGATAGATGTTTAATAATACTTAAATTAGAACTAAAAATTGAGTAATACAGTTGTAAGTAATAACAAAACCATAAATCGAATGACTTACATTGACGAAGTGATTAGTATCAACGAATCCAAACCCAATTTGACGTCTTTAGGCCATAATGGGGGGTTTACCGCGAAGAGGTAAAAAATTATGACTACAGTTGTGAGACCCCACGAGTGACACAAAATGAACAATGCATTCGAACTTAGTTGCAATCGTAATGCCCATTTCCGGCATTGTCATCCAATATTTGGGGGATGCTGGTGTGTCGTAGTAGTTTATACTTTCTGCAACCTTCAGGTACTCCTCTTTACCGTTATATATCTTGTTGTATGTGTCATAGTTGTCCATGAGTTCATCGTATATTTCCTTACGAACACCTCGCCAACCTTCTTCATGACCGTACAACCCAAACGAAACTGCTCTATATTCACAATGACCATCTGCCTTAACATCATTAATACCTGATATAAAAGGATTGAAGTGAGTCGGAAACCAACGCAAAAAACCTTTCGGGTCGTATATAAGTTCTTTGACTCCACCAATGGATGATTGTACGATGTTGCTAGCGAGCGAGGCAATGGAAGAACTACGAGTATGAGGTACTTTAGGCACATCTTCCCGAATCGTATTTGCACTAGCAACTGCTTTACCCTTTTTAACTTTTGGTGGTTTTAAAGAGTTCATGATGATGAGGGAGAATAAATGTATAAGGGCCAAAATACATAAGAATAAATGTATAAGGGCCAAAGTGCATAAGAATAAATGTATAAGGTCCAAAGTGCATAAGAATAAATGTATAAGGGCCAAAATGCATAAGAATAAATGTATAAGGGCCAAAATGTATGGATTGTAAAGATATAGCCGAAATAGGAGGAAACCAAATAGCAGGGACCACAAGATGTAATTAAACCAAATTAAGGCGTGTGGGGTCCGCAGTTGTACTATAAAAGGACCACACACGTTTCACAAAGATCGAGATGAATAGTACGAGACTTTCTCTCTCTATATTGTTTAGCAAGTAGCACTTTCTCTCTCTAGATCTGACACTCAAATATTCCTCTATCACCAAATCCTCTATCAACAAATCCTCGCATAGCAAAATCACCCTCGGTCTATCTTTTAACTCTTCAGTGGCGCCGTCTGTGGGAACCGAAAATCGTTCCGACGATAATCACTTCCTAGAAATAATTCATGTTCTGAGGAGGACGATGGAAGGCCAGGGGGACGATTTAGTTGATCACTGCGAGGAAAACATGGAGGCGGATGACTTTCAGGACGACTTGGAATCCGAAGGAGAAAGAGGTCGGCGAGTCGAGAATGCTTTCGATGATTCCGCCCTCTTGGCTCAGAGGAATGAACTGCTGTTGGAAATCGAAAGGTTGAAGGCGGAGAAGGAAGCCGCCCAGAGAAATATTCGGTCTGAGATAAGAAGAGAGCCCGTCGAACAAAGGGAGGAACGAGATGTTGAAATTCGTCCCAAGAAGAGAGATGATAAACATCGGAGGCGCGAGCGACGGTCTTCAAGGAGGAGAGAAAAATACCCTTCGGACTCAGCTTCCTCAAGCGACTATTCGCGGTATAGTACTTTTGAATCATCTCCTCGAAGATACCACAGAAGGAAAAAACGTGATCAGAGGCGAACTGGTGCCCGAAGGGGAAGGAGTTCGGAGAGGAAATCTTCGCGGGAGAAGAGTCGCCACGACCGAGTTGGCGATTGCTCTCATGAGCAGGCGAAGTGCCTTGGGAAGGATGATGTGGGCCCTCGAAATTCAGAATGGCAGCAGCAATACACTTTGCCCTCCGAGGAGGGTTTGTACTTTTCAAACAACGATAATCTGAGGTCCAACATTTATCGCACAGGGCATAATTGGAGAGCCTCCCCTCTGTCCTCGGAGATCTTAGTGGGGAATCTCCCAAAGCATTTTGACATTTCGAAGCTTGAAAAGTTCGACGGGACTCAGGATCCGGACAATCACATCGAGCAGTTTAAGAACTTTATGATAAACTTCGACGACGATGATAAGCTCCTGTGCAGAGCATTCTCTCAAACTTTCAAGGGAGTGGCATCTAAATGGTACAACAGGCTACCTCAGGGCTCTATTAAGAACTTTGACATGTTCTGGAACATTTTTAGACAACACTTCGTGGGGAGCAAGAAGTTTCGGGCCAACGGAGACACCATAATATACTGTCGACAAAAAGTGGGGGAGAGCCTCAAAAACTACACCAATCGTTTTGTCAAAACCAAAACAGATATGGAGTACTGTAGGGATTCGGTGGCGCTTGCAGCATTCAGGATGGGCTTGCTCCCCGGGTTGTTGAAAGACACGGTGGCAGAAAGTCAAGCGATGACTTTCGGAGCATTGCTAGATCAAGTTGAGAAGAGAATCTCGGTGGAAGAAACCCAAGCCTTAGAGAAAGGTTCCAGAGAGCAATTGGACCATAATCAATTTCAAAGGAATGAGCCAAGCTCTCAGGGCCCTCGATCAGCCGTTCAAGCTAAAAGCACGGGTCAGTATCCTCCAAGGCAAAAATCAAATCAGCAGAATATAGGCAATCAATCAAACCACAATCAAGGGGGAAGATACATGTCAAACAAATGGACTCGGCCTGACTACTTTGCGGAGTTGACTAGAAAATGTTGCTGCAATATTTGATAAGGCTAAATCTTCGGTCACGTTCAGGAAGCTTTTTCCCATACAAACACCGAGGGAGAGCAGAAGCGTTAACAAATATTACAAGTATCACGAGGATGTGGGCCACGACACCAAAGATTGCATAGCCTTGAAGAAGGAGGTGCAAGCTCTCATTGAGAATGGAATGCTATTGGAGTATGTCAAGAAACACTCCCAGAAAAATGTCGTGGTAAAAGCTGTCTCGAAGAATACTGACACAGCCATGGTAATTTCCGAAGGGGTTGACGATTTTGACATCGAACAAGAGTATTTGGACCCAAAAGTCGGGAGGGACAATGTAAACTTGGTCGAAGAAGAAATTCCGAGGGGAAATGTGGATAGTCTTTGTGCATGTTTCGAGTCCTTAGCAATTTTTGGCGGAGACACTATCGCAGGAAATTCGAACAGGTCTCGCAAAAGGCACATGGTGAATTTGACCACCCAGATCGAGGCTGGAGTCTCCGCACAAATGCATCGATCACCTTCTCCTATTATTTGTTTTGATGATGATGATATGCGTAATGTTGCAGGCCCTCATGAGGACGCTGTAGTGATCGCAGCAGGCATTACCGGGGATCAGATTCAAAAAATACTCGTCGACACAGGAAGCTCTGCGAACATCTTATTTATGAGTACTTACCGCCGCATTTCTGACCCACCGGTCATCCGAAGATCTGACAAAACAATAGTGCGTTTCACTGGTGCCACAACGGTTGTCGTGGGGGAGTTTCAATGTATGGTGGAGTTGGGTCGTGGACCATTCAAAAAAGAAGTGGAGGCACTCTTCATTGTGGTTGACGCGCCCACCTCGTATAATGCTATTCTGGATCGCTCTTGGTTATCTCGGATGCATGGCGTCATCTCCACGGTGCATCAATGTCTGAAGTATGTGATCGGGAACAATATTGGAACGGTCAGAAGTAACCAGAAGATGGCACGAGAATGTTACCAGATAGCCCTGTCTTCCAAATGAGTTCGAGGGGGGCCCTCTGACCCAGCATAGCAATTAAAGGGGCCACCCCTCGAGGTCATCCCTTGTGATGATCCGAGGGAGGCCCCCGGATTTCAGGTCCCAGAGGAAGATTCTGCGACACACGAGTTTGCGGCTGGCAAAGTTCTGAGAATAGGGGTCCACCTCTTCCCCGAGGTTAAAGGGAAGTTAATTGCTTTCTTGTCTGATAAGCTTGATATGTTTGCTTGGTGTGCAGAGGATGTTACTGGTGTGCCGACGGAAATTATATGTCACAAGCTTGCCCTGCGATCGGATATCCGACCCATAGTTCAAAAAAGAAGGCCTGTCTCCCCGGAAAAGGCCTCCGCAATCTTGTCAGAGGTCGAACGGTTATTAAGCATTGGTCATATTCGCGAGTCGCATTATCCTTTATGGGCGTCGAATCCGGTGTTGGTGAGAAAGAAAAATGGCAAGTGGAGAATGTGTATCGACTTCACGGACTTGAACCGCGCTTGTCCTAAGGATCCTTTTCCCGTCCCGCGTATTGATCAGTTAGTAGACTCGACCTCCGGAAATTGATTGCTATCTTTTATGGATGCTTACTCGGGATACAATTAAATCCAATTGGCTGCTAACGATGAAGAGAGCACTTCTTTTATTACTGGACGAGGTCTATACTGTTACAAGGTCATGCCATTCGGGTTAAAAAACGCGGGGGCAACTTATCAGCGCTTGGTTAATAAAACCTTCGAATGACAGATTGGGCGGAACATGGAAGCTTATATCGACGATATGTTGGTTAAGAGTGAGAAAGATGATGACCACTTTGCTGACCTCGCAGAGACATTCCACAACTTGCGTAGAGTCAATCTTAAGCTCAATCCAGAAAAGTGTATTTTTGGAGTGCGGTCCGGTAAGTTCCTTGGATACATGATCAGCGAGAAAGGCATTGAGGCGGACCCGGAGCAGTTAAGAGCCTTGATCACCATGAGTCCTCCTCGAAACATTAAAGAGGTGCAAATTCTGACAGGACGATTGGCTGCTCTGAATCGATTCATTTCTCGCTCGTCGGACAAATGTGCCCCGTTCTTTAAAATATTGCGGAATGCGAAGCAGTTTTGTTGGACCGAAGAATGTTCGACGGCTTTTCGTCAAATTCAGGAGTATCTAACCTCTCCGGAAGTTTTATCTAAACCCTTGGTGGGGGAGACGTTGATTGTTTACGTAGCAGTATCTGCGTGTGCTGTCAGTGCCGTTCTCCTCCGAGAAGATGACTCTCTCCTAAGGCCAATTTACTATGTCAGCAAGAGTTTGTTGGACGCCGAGAAGCGGTATCTTACCTTGGAGAAGGTGGCTTTGGCATTGGTGACAGCAGCACGAAAGATGAGGCCTTATTTTCAAGCCCATCCAATTGTGGTTCGAACGACGTTTCCCCTGAAGAGTCTATTACAAAGACCAGACATCTCTGGCAGGATGAATAAGTGGTCCGTAGAGCTGGGAGACTTCGACATAACATTTGAGCCTCGCACGGCGATAAAGGCACAGGTTTTAGCGGATTTTTTGGTTGAATTCCACTCAGATAGGGAAGAACAGGAAGTATCTGATATAGTCGCCGATGAAGAATGGGTAATTCGAACGGATGGTGGGTCGAACGTCTCAGGCAGCGGAGCAGGTGTCCAGTTAATATCCCCGCAAGGGGTAGCTATGTTCCAAGCCATTCGTTTCGGTTTCAAAGCTACTAATAATGAGGCTGAGTATGAAGCAGCTTTAGCCGGCCTACGATTGGCTCAAATATGCGGGGCTTGGCGGATAAAATTGGTCAGTGATTCTCAGCTAGTGATAAATCAGGTTTCGGGAGAGTCCGAGGCAAGGAAGGAAACACTGGTACAGTATTTGAAGCTGATGAAAGATTTGGCGTCGGGTTTTGAGGGCGGCAAATTCGAACATGTCCGACGAGAGTTAAACGCCGTCCCGGATTCTCTCGCCTCTGCCTCGCGGACAGAAGGTTATCCCTGGGTTTTGGTCCAGACATGCCCGTCGATCTCAATCAATAAAGACCATGCGATGCACATTTCGGAGGAAAACCATGCGATCGTGCATGATTAGAGAACAGTCCTCATGGATTTTTTGGCCAACGACGTTTTGCCCGCCGACAAATATGAAGCCAAAAGAGTTAGATTCAAGTCTCATGGTTACATTTTACTGGGAGGATCGCTGTATAAAAAATCTCTGAGTCGGCCATTACTAAGGTGCTTGAATGGGCCTGAGTCACAAATTATCCTCTCCGAGTTACATGACGGTGAAGGATCGGCTCATTGTGGATATAAAGCTTTGATACGCAGGGTATTCTTGGCAGGATATTATTGGCTGACTATCTCGGTTGATGCAAAAGAATTGGTCAAACGTTGTGATACGTGCCAGCGTTATGCTAATGTAATTCACAAGCCAGGAGTATTGATGGAAAGCATCTCAGAGGCAGTTCCTTTTGACAGGTGGGGCATTGACTTGGTTGGACCTTTACCGATGGCCTCAGGGGGCAGACAGACGATAATTGTGGCCGTTGATTATTTTTCTAAGTGGGTGGAAGCTGAGCCACTTGCGGGAACGAAGGCCAAAGATGTGATCAAATTTGTTTTGTCTAATATCTGTTGTCGTTTTGGTGTACCATTGAAAATTACCACGGACAATGGACCACAATTTGACAACAAAGAATTTCAGAGTTTTTGTGTGTCAAGGGGCATACGACAATGTTTTTCGGCACCATTTCACCCTCAGGCAAATGGGCAGGTGGAAGTAACTAATCGCACCATCCTCGACGGTTTAAGAAAGAACTTGGAAGGTAAGGCGGGGAAATGGCCCGACTATTTACAGGAGGTGTTGTGGGCATATCGAACGACCCCCCGAGCAGCTACCGCTGTATCTCCTTTTGCCTTAGTTATGGAATGGATGCTGTGGTCCCTCCGGAGATCCTCTTTCCTTCACATCGAATAGCGACTTATGATTCATACACAAATGACCAGCATAGAGCATTGGCTTTAGACTTGGTGGAGGAAAAGAGACAACGGGCGCAACTGACTTCCCTTCATTATCAAACTCTTATGAGGAGCCGATATGCATCCAAAGTTAACCATAGAGACTTTCAGGTGGGAGACAAGGTCCTACGGAAAATTTTCTTACACACTAAGGATAAGAGTTTGGGGAAGTTGGGCCCTAATTGGGAAGGCCCTTATGAGGTCACCGAAAGGATTAAACCAGGCACATATCGGTTGAAAGATAGAGACGGACGATATCTCCGCTTACCTTGGAATATTGACCATTTAAAGTTGTACCTAGATTAGCCGAGCCGGGTGACATTGTATTTCTTTTCACTTTCTATGTAACCCTAGACACAAATTTTGGTGAGAACACACTCTTTCCTACCCTGTTAGGCACAGGAAGGTTTTAATGAGGTGTTTCGGTGATCCCCTTAATACAAAGTTTCTTTGCCTTTAACTATTTTTTGAGTCACAGTAAAATGTGCCTCGAATTGTTGTCCCTCCCACTATTTTTTGAGTCACAGTAAAATATGCCTCGAATTGTTGTCCCTCGCACTATTTTTTGAGCCACAGTAAAATGTGCCTCGAATTGCTGTCCTTCGAACTATTTTTTGAGTCACAGTAGCATGTGCCTCGAATTGTTGTCCCTCGCGTTATTCTTTATTTATTTATTATTTTTTACTTTATTCATCGGGTCACATTAACGTGTGCCACGATGTTTTGGGACCTTCAAACTATTCTTCGGGTCATATTAACGTGTGCCACGATGTTTTGGGACCTTCAAACTATTCTTCGGGTCACATTAAGGTGTGCCACGATTTTTTGGGACCTTCGAACTATTCTTCGGGTCGCATTAAGACGTGCCTCGAAACCAGTCTCAGTTGTGAATCGGAACATTTTCTCCTAAAAATTGTTTTCGGAGAGCCTAAAAATGGTTCGAAGGCCAAGTAAGTTGGAATTCGAAGGCCTCATTGCAAGTATAAAACTTGCTAAATCTATCTAAGTAAAAATTGTTTGAAGGCCAAGTAAGTTGGAATTCGAAGGCCTCATTGCAAGTATAAAACTTGCTAAATTTATCTAAGTAAAAATTGTTCGAAGGCCAAGTAAGTTGGAATTCGAAGGCCTCATTACAAGTATAAAACTTGCTAAATTTATCTAAGTAAAAATTGTTCGAAGGCCAAGTAAGTTGGAATTCGAAGGCCTCATTACAAGTATAAAACTTGCTAAATTTATCTAAGTAAAAATTGTTCGAAGGCCAAGTAAGTTGGAATTCGAAGGCCTCATTACAAGTATAAAACTTGCTAAATTTATCTAAGTAAAAATTGTTCGAAGGCCAAGTAAGTTGGAATTCGAAGGCCTCATTACAAGTATAAAACTTGCTAAATTTATCTAAGTAAAAATTGTTCGAAGGCCAAGTAAGTTGGAATTCGAAGGCCTCATTACAAGTATAAAACTTGCTAAATTTATCTAAGTAAAAATTGTTCGAAGGCCAAGTAAGTTGGAATTCGAAGGCCTCATTGCAAGTATAAAACTTGCTAAATTTATCTAAGTAAAGATTGTTCGAAGGCCAAGTAAGTTAGAATTCGAAGGCTTTATTGTAAGCATAGTATTAATTGTTCGAAGGGCTAGTGAAATCATAAGTTCAAAGAACAATTTATCTAACTGATGATCATTATGAACTTGTTCCATATACAATACATTGACAAGTTAAATATTCAGTGCTCTTACAAAGTTAAAGCAGCACAGCAAGTTCCAATCATTACAAAAAGAGGCCTTTTTAGGCCATACACAAAAAATTACCTACAGCATCTTTATTCAATCGGCATTTTTCGAGGTGTCACTCCCTTCACCTTCTGAGTCTTCACTCTCACTTACGATTATTTGAGGAGGGCGAAGTTCTGGGGGGACAAGCTTCCAAAAAGGCCCTAGGTCATATTCAGGGTGATCGATGTATATCTGGGTCAACAAGCCGGCTCGAGTAGCAGCATCCCGAGCCTGAAATTTCTTCGAACATGTGGCTGCATAAGCATCTACAGCCTTTTCCTTTGCCTCTTCGACTTCTACTGGGAAACCTTTAATCTTTTTCTCTAGTTTATCACGCTCTCCAACTACTTTTCGAAGAGCCTCAGTACATTGCTCGAATCCATCGCAAGCCTTGCGATGCCCTTTTTTGTATTCGGATATCATCAGCTCTTGGGCATCAGTCTTCTCCTTGTATAAGTCCCTCTCTTTCTGGCAACAGCTCTCTAGTATCATCACATAATGCTCAGCGGCAGAAAGACGCTCATACAAGGCATCAGCCTGGCCTTCGACCACTGCATACTCCTTCTTGGCCTCTTCGAGCTGAGAGGCAGCTACTGATGCCTTGAACTTGTAGTAATTTTTGCGCTTTTCCAAATGGCGCATCTTTTTTCCCTGGTTCACTGAAGTGTGTAATATTCTTCGAAGACTCATTGAGAACTCATCATCCAGGGGGACTTCGAAGGAGCTCGAAGGAGATCCTAATGCTGTAGAGTCAAATTCGGAAAAGTTACCACAAGCAACGTCTGGATGGACGAGTAGTGGAGGGTTTGTTCGGGGAGCAGGGATAGAAGCTAGCCTTGGGCTGTTTTCCAGGGAAGCTGGGTGAGAAGCCTCAGTCAGAGGAGAGTGCAAGGACTGGTAGGAAGCCTCCCTTGGTGACTGGCCACCCCTGTTTTCAGCATCATTTGCATTACTGTGGGCTTCTCTTTCGAAATTAGTCTCTTCGTTATTATCAGGGGTTTCTCCTACCTCGGATTGTTCTTCGATGGGCTCCAGCAGAATACCCTTCCCCTTCAAGTCTTTTTTCTTGCCATCTTTCCTTGATGGGAGGATGGGAGCAGGGAGAGGAGCAATTGACTTTGTTGGAACAATGGTACTTGTCCGAAGGGCTTCGCTTGTTCGAGGGGCTTCAATTGTTCGAAGGGCTGTCGAATTTGATGTCCCTGGCTTCTCTGAGGAGGGGGGGTTTTTGAGTGTTAATAGCTACTTTGGGATTTAGTGGTTGAGTTGGTGCCACTTCCTCTTCTGGAGGTTCTTCCAGATGACTTTGCGAGCGAGCGCGCTTGGGTAGATAAATTGTCACATCCTGTTGGCTACACCGCTCTAATACTTCCCTCTCCGAAGGCGGAGTCATTAATCCTCTCATGCTAAGGCGTTCGAGGGGATTCAGCCTCCAAAGTCGACTCCGCGCCAGATTGTCATCAGTAAAGCACTGCCGAAATCGATTATCCCACTTATCTTTTGCCCACAGGCGAAGGTTGGTGAAAATGGTTGTAGCTCCCTCGACATACTCAGTATAGGGTTTGGATATGCCGGTCATAGATGAAACAAATAACAAAGGATAAGAATGTTTACACAGAATATGTTGTTCGAAGACACGTGTATTTTCGAGGGTGTATATTTTTCGAAGACACCTATAAAGTTCGAAGAAGTAATATACTTAGAAAAATGCAGATTTTCAAGTTCTAAATTCGAGGGCGCATAGTGATTCGAGGAGTGTCAAATTCGAGGAGTAAAAAGTAGAGCTAGCACTTACATTTCATGGTCCACTTCAAAGAAAGCTTATGTGGATTCGAAGGAGTGGATTCTGATCCGGTCTCCTAGCAACCAGAGAAAAAGAGGAACTGTTGCCTCCATTTTTTATCAGCCTCCAATAGATCCTTCAATATTTTTTGCCCCCGATTGAATGTCAGTGAGTAGAAGGGGAAGTAAGGGTTTCGAGCAAAACCAGCAAGACCAATGATTTGTTCCAGTGAAAATTCTTGGCCTGAGAGCGTTGAGGCCATTATGCAAGCCATTAATGTGAACCACATATTGGGCCTAACCTGTGAGGGACAGAGATCTATCTTCGAGAGATATTCAATAAAGAAGGGGTCTAAGGGATACCTTAGCCCCCAGTTCATGATCTCTGTGTAGACCACCACCTTATGGTCCCTCACAGATAAGGGTGTCTCTCTCTCGGAGGGAAATCTGATGTTGACATATCGGGAGATGCCCCATCGAGCCCTAAGCATTGTCTACCCCGCCTTCGAAAAATACTTATACTTGATATTGGCAAGGGCCACCATGTGCTTATTCTCAATGCCCCTAATATTATTGCCGGCGATATTGTCTAACTCCAAGGGAAAAGTAACATCCCCCTTAGATTTTGGAGCAATCCGGCGAGCTTGTTCCTCGGATATCGCCGAAGAAGATGTACCACCATTCGCAGGGCCTGACAAGGAGGTAATGGGCAATCTCTGTCCGGGGAGGTTGTTGAAAGGTTTCATAACTATGGGGTCTAACGTTTCTTCATGTCTAATACGCATATCTTCCTCGGTAATTAGCGTCCTTGAGGGGGAGAATTGAGTTCCGTGGATGGTCATGGATGGCGTGGAGGGCAGACTAGACACATCTGTTCTTTGTCTTCGAGGAGGACTGTCAGTATCATGTTGCAAGTCTTGCCTTCGAGGAGGACTGTCAGTGTTATGTTGTTGCAAGTCTTGCCTTCGAGGAGGACTGCCAGAGTTAAGATGCAGGTTTTGGTTTCGGGGAGGACTAATAGTATGATGGTCTTGCTTTCGAAGGGGACTAACTGAGTTTCGAGGAGGACTCCTCGAATTCCTTCGAGGACTTGGAGATTTTTGGGGGAGGTTTTCAACATCAATTGGGGCAGTTGGTTCTCGAATTGTTAGGGAAGTCTCCCTGGCCCGCTTTCGCTCATGAGAACCTTTTCTGTCTCTATGGGACTTTTTTCTCTTCGAACCTGATGAATGCTTGTGTGATCTTTCTTTACCCATTTCTCTTGGAGGGTTTGTTTCGCTGAGCAAGCTTTGACGAGCTACTTCACGAGGGATAATGGCGGTCGAATTGTTCGAAGGAGGCCAGGCACCAAAAAAAGTTGTAGTCGGTGGTGGGGGATGAGGCCTTACGTCTTCACCAGCAGCAACCCTCTCTTCGAACCGTTTACTAATCAACAACCACTCAGGAATTCGACGGGGCTTGTTCGCCAGCTTTATCTCTCTAGAACTAATTGAACAGAAGTTGCATTAATGAAGGAAAAGGTTGATATTTATAGAGTGCTAATGGGCTTTCTTGACAAATGAGGCCCGGGGACATTTTTATGTTGTTTGCTTAGTGGTACGATGGTCTACATAGGTGGACATTGTTCGGCCGCCTAGCTATAGCAGAAGGTGAAGAGTTTTGTGTCAGAAATTGTCAGGGGAAGGGAAAGAGTTTTCTGACAACAATGTCAGAAGAATTGGTACCGTTTCTTCAGAAGTATGCTGACACCGGTGTTTGTACAATGACATCATCAATCCTAACAACCTTTTTTCGCCTAAGTACATAATTATCCGATGACCATCTGGCTTAAAAAGTTGCAAGGATTGAGGGGGCTACTCGGTATAACAGAAATTCGAAGGAATCTTTGTAGATATTCGAGGAGGTTTTCAAGACATTCGAAGACAGATATTCGAAGACAGAAATTCGAAGGGATTTTTGTAGATATTCGAGGAGGCTTTCAAGTCATTTGAAGAGGTTTTGGGTGTCGAAGAGATTTCGTGGAGCGACCTTTTGCCTAAGAAGTCTATGGCCCCAATAATACCAAGGGACTTGTGGAGCAACTTTTCGAAGGACTTATGAAGTTCGAAGAAGAAACGATTTTGGCCGGACAGGAGAATTATTCAGTCTTAGCAAAACGATTTTTACTAAGACTGGGGGGCTACTGATGAGGGAGAATAAATGTATAAGGGCCAAAATGCATAAGAATAAATGTATAAGGGCCAAAGTGCATAAGAATAAATGTATAAGGGCCAAAATGCATAAGAATAAATGTATAAGGGCCAAAATGTATGGATTGTAAAGATATAGCCGAAATAGGAGGAAACCAAATAGCAGGGACCACAAGATGTAATTAAACCAAATTAAGGCGTGTGGGGTCCACAATTGTACTATAAAAGGACCACACACGTTTCACAAAGATCGAGATGAATAGTACGAGACTTTCTCTCTCTATATTGTTTAGCAAGTAGCACTTTCTCTCTCTAGATCTGACACTCAAATATTCCTCTATCACCAAATCCTCTATCAACAAATCCTCGCATAGCAAAATCACCCTCGGTCTATCTTTTAACTCTTCACATGACTGAGTCAAAACTAGTCTTATTAGCATCATCCACGTGTTCCCAATAGTATTTGTCCCGTTTAGTGGATGATGTATCGACAACTAATTTTCTTTTTCACTTGCGGGCGGCCTCGGTGATTCCGCTTCTCCAATGGCTCTAGCAATAAGGATGTTTCAGGATAAACAATTTCAAACCATTTGTTGTAAATGTGTTTTATACGGCTTTCGTCTTTTATCTCCATAACATCGAGTACTAGCTTTTGCAGATCATCTTTGAGAATCTCCATGGTCGTACGAAATGAACGAGGCATTATTTCTAACATTGTCTAGTGGGTGTGAAACGCTTCTAACGATACAGTTTTTCCGTTTTTACGCCACTTGCGGACCTGTTGATAGCAAGGTATACCATGGGTAGATTTTATAGCGCATATACAGACGCCATTGTGTTTAACATCCGACCCATCTTCAATAGCGACCATGTTGCTATCTTCAGCCTTCTCTACTTTGTCGAAAAATAGTTCTAACGCCATGTGGGAAACCTTGCCTCGAATTTCATCAATAAGTTTGTCCGCGAACTTATGCAGTGCTGTGTAACGACTCTTCTCGAACGATGACCTAATGGAAGCATGTTGTATTTCGACTAGCGAATGAACCCTCCCCCCAAATAACTTAAAGTTTAATTTTCTTGTACGTAGGTAACGCTTTAGGTTAGAATGAGCACTCTCGACGCGGTTAGTCGTGCAATTTTTCAGCCACGATTTTGTCCATGTACGTAGGTACATGCAAGTTATTGTTCGTCTTCCAAACAACGAATTTGTCCATGTATTTATCGAGCCACGATTTTTCAGTGTATTCAATTGCAAGAGGGTAGTCTTTGTACTTCAATAGCATGTCTCATCGGGCGTGATCGAATTCAATCTCTGATGCTGCATACGCAATCTTCTTCCAAGCAGAAACAAATTTCAAATGATCACTTTTCTCGGGGAAGTATTTTCTTGTTTGCCCCTGAACATTCTGTGCTAAGTGCCATCGGCATAACATATGCGTTGTCTCTGGGAATACTACTTCTATGACGTTCATCAGCCCTAAATCTCTGTCGGTCAGGATGACACGAGGCTCTTCAATTCCGTGAACGGAAATCAACAACTTCAAACACTCTAACACCCATTTGAAGTTGTTTAACTTCTCACCGGACATGAAGGCAAATGCCGCACAAAAAGTCAATCCGATACACGTTACACCCACTATCTCAAACAAAGGCATACATGATCAAAACTGTTGGAAATGTCCGCAAAAGTTCAACACTGACTGGATGGGCGAAAAACATATCTGTAATGACTTGTCCATCATCTTCACCAGATTTATGCCATTCATAATAATTATGTGACTTAAGCTCCCCCAACAAGAACTAGAGTTGTGACCTACCCGCCTTCTTTAAAAACCCTACTTTTCTGTCGTGCATTGTAGATGGTGCGCATAGAAGAGATATTATCTTCGTTTAGCTTCTTAACACCATTCAGTATATCTCTGGGGTTAGTACCAATGTAGGTCGCTCGTTCAACATATTCCATCTCGGGTCGCTCGTACCAATGTATGACCGTCTAGCTGTTTTGAACTCTCGTGGTTATGAATACGACATTTCACTTCTAACTTCCATTGATCTGGTTCCACCATTAACCCGAGAAGCTCAAATGAGCAGCCAATCTTTTTGGTTCATGTAGACTTCCATTTACGGTCTTTCTCAGCTACTCTTGGAGTATACTTTCCCGACCTCTCACACTGGAAAAACATCCTCGGACCTTTTCTACTATTTACTTTGTCGCGCCGACTTATGTTCATAACCAAACCATGGCGTTTTCCTGTCTTCGTCACCAATTTAATCAACGCTTCTTGTGTATAGAACTCGGTAGTGAAGAACAAATGACTGTAGTCAGTAGCGAAAGCTTCCTCAGTCCAATGGGCGACATTCGTCTCCTGTTACACAACAACAAATCACAATAAGCAACCAGGTATAATTAAAAACGAAAAAAACCTTGATTTTTACGGAAAATTTACGCAAACCAAAGGTTAAGATGCCTAAAACCGGTGGTTCTAGGCCTTAGAACCGACCGTACACGACCTGGTGCACAACCGGTTCTGTGGCCTTGAACCGGTGGTGAAGGGGCCTCAGAACCAAGCGGACTAAGGCCCCTGCACCACCGGTTCAAGGCCACAGAACCGGTGGTACTGAGGCCTCAGTACCGATCGGACGGAGGCCTCAGCACCACCGGTTCCACGGCCAAGAACCGATGGTGCTGAGGCTACCGGGCCAATTGCTACCTTTTCCGGCGACGGTGGGTGCTTTTCCGGCGACGATAGCTGCCTCTCCGGCGATTCCAACTCCTTTTTCGGTGACATTTCATCATCCCTTATCTCCGGCGACATCAACTCCTCCACGTTGATCCCTAGTTCTGGGTGGGTCATGATCGATTTTGTGTTTTTCTTTAGAATGAGGTTGAATGTTCTTGATTTTATTTTGAAGTTTGAACTTGGTTTCAAGGATTTTAAGAAAACTAGACTATTTGGATGATAAATTCACTAAAGAAAAGTGTTTGTTTGGGTATAGATAGCGAAATAGGTTATTTGGTGAATTCGGTGTACTTATGATACACTTAGTAGTTTTTTTACTTAATGACAGTTTCGAGATTAATTAAATTGTCGAGGGTAATTTGGTCAAAAAAATATTCAAACTAAAGTCAAAGGAGGATTTTGGGTATACTTAAACTGGAATTGGGTATATATAGTCATACCCTTTATTGATCAATCATTGGCCCTTTTTCCCAAAAGGGAATGTCCTTTATATAGGAAATGAGGTAGATGGTGAAATTACATGTTTACCATTACAAGAGTGGATTTCTTACCCCACTATTTTACTATTTACAAACAATTTAAGTCCCTCAATTCTTATGTGTGCTTTACCTTGGTCCTTAGCCACCAAATACATAGACTTTGACCTTATTTATGGGCTAAATTACATGATAAACACCTATATTTTCCTCCCCTTATCAGTAGGCCCCCAGTCCATGTGTAGTTCTTTGGACGTGGACTTGAATTGAAACTTAACGTCATTCGGATCGGATCAAGCGCTACCCTGCTCGGGCACTTTGCTATTTGAGCGAACTTTATTGGGATTGGATTTCATCGTGGTCGGATCTCGTATTCCCTGGTGATCTTCTGACTCTGATCGGATTCTCACTTACTGACCTCACCCCGTGGTCAGGCTGATGTCACCTAAATAATCATTTAATGTCAGATACGCGTGCTTGGTTTCGTTGTTATCGAGTCAAACGTTTTTTAGGCGGCGCAGCTGTCATAGACACGTGTCATGATGCCGTTACTTTTCGACTGTTCACCTTCTGCTCCCTTTGCCTATAAAAACTCAACTTTCTCCTTGAGCAAAAGTTTCTGACTTTCTTTAAACATAATTTGCTCTAGAGAGAGAAATTGTACCAAACAAAAATTTTAGTTTACATTTTCATGCCTGACGAGTTTATTAATCTTGGAAAGTACAAGGTTTGGAGGTGGTTTAACATCTCTAATCAGATCGATGCTCGTAGATCTTCTGGTGCGAGAGAATATCTTTCCCATACGGAGATTTGAGAGTTTAACTTTTGAGACAACTGGGCTCCGATCCGTGAACGCTCTATCTATCTTGCTGCATCATCCCCCAATCAAGCACACCCTTCAAGTGGTGAGGTTGATCTTTTTGCTTCTCTAACTCCCTCGACATTTCTTTCCCGGTCTTCCCCCTTCATCATAATGCCTGATGAGAGAGAAAGGCCACCGATTAAAGAACATCGAGATCGGTCTAAACGGAATAGATCACCTGATCCAGCCGTCAAATCGGTTCAGATGAGGATCCCTTCCTTGGTACCAACTCCCCCAACAACCTTCCAAGGCTCTCCTCAAACGAAGCTGGATGTCAGTCCTCGAAAAAATTTACCAAAAGGGACTCGGCCGGAGCCGTCCCTCACTTCCATTCCAGAAGTCCAAGAAAAAGCTTTATCCGATGACCCTGCAAACGATAAACAAGTTGGTGCTTTATACGGAGCTGATAAACATGTGGTATACCCTAATGGCTTGCATTATGGCGTCGAGGCTCTCCGAGAACGCTTTCACCATGGAACAACTTATTGATGTTTCTGGAGTGGCTAAGAATTCTCTTATCCTTTCTACTCACTTGGATTTGCTAGGAACCTTAAAGTGATAAAGGATTTTCTAGAGGCCGACAAGAAATGGAAGCAACAATTCCTATTTATTTCCGGGTTGTGGGAGATCGGGTTCGAAGATTCTGAGGACCTTCCTCATCGGCTGACCTTGAAGTGTACAGGACAAGGTAAGTACTTTCACCTAAGTGTTTTCCGACCCTCCACATTCGGTAAATTCTGACTGTGTGTCTTTTCAGCTATGAAGGGAATTGCTAAGTCCTTTAAGCGTCATGTTAAATCTTGTAAAGCTATCTTTGATAAGCTGAGCATTTGGGCTGGTGAGCACTGGGACCATAAGTTCCACCAAAGCTTTATGCCGATGAATTTTTCTAAGAGTAATCTGTGGCGATGCGATCTTAGTGAAAAGAAGACCGCCTCAGAACTTATGGTGGCTCCTCCGAGCGATGATGTCCTTGAACGTTTAGAACGTTTGGATAATGCAGTCTACCTCTTTACTCGGGCCCGAGCTCCGAGTCATCAAGATGCAGACAAACCCGAGGAAGGTGAAGAAGAAAACAGTGAGGATGAGGTTGGGTCCGATGACGATGCTCCCAATGCTCAAGGTGATTCTCAAGAGAGGGTACAAGTCAGTCCTCCCGCAGGGGCTCCGGGTGATCATGATGACACCCAAGTAAGCTTGCCTCAGGATACGAGGCCATCGGATCATCAACAACCAGCCCCCCTCGAACCTCAGGTATTCTCTCTAACCTCTCATCCTAAAAACATGCCAAGTGATGTTGATCACCAGTTTGAGGTTATGCCTCAAGGTCGTGCCGGTGCCACAAGGCCACAGAAGTTCACTGCTGAGGAGAAAAAGAAAAGGGTTGTTGAGAGAGGGGGGAAGAGTGACAACACTAATCATTCGAGTCTGCCAATGTCCCCAAAATTTGTGATTGTTGATTCGGACTCTGGTGGAGAATTTGTCTCCACTCGAGGGGAAGGTAAAAAAGGTGGTTCTGATGTGGAGGGGTATCTTTCTCCAGAATCTCCTTATTATGACGTTTATGGAAACAATTACGTGGCGAATGAGTTAAATAAATTACTGAATACTGCTGCTCTACTCGAACGCAAGGTGAATCAGAAGGATCGCTGAATCTGACAATCTGAAAAAGGTGGTGAAGGAACTAAAATATGAGTTAGACAAGACATCCGAAGTGAACGTGAAGATACAGTCTCTGTCTTCCGAGTCCGAAGAGCTAAAGCTGAGGGTCAAAGAGCTGACTGATGAATTGGCTAAGGAGAAAATAACCTCTGAGGAGCGTTTGACTACCATCACTTCCTTTGAGGCTGAACTGTCTGAGGAAAAGAGAAAGTTTGATGATGAAAGGGAGAATTTTATTGTCAAGGATGTCGAACGCGACACAACGGTTGATGGTCTTCTTGAAAGCTATTTCAAAATAAAGGAGTATTTCGAAAATACTGTTCAAGACATTGAGAAACTATCAGGAGCACACGAAAGCTTGAAGAAAAACTTTGAAGCTTAGAAGAAGGAAAGTCTTGATGAGTATGCTGCTAAGATTGTTGTTCGTCTTGAGAAGAGGGATGCTAAATTGAGATCAGCGATGGTGGAGATGCATGAGAAATTCCCAGACTTGCACCTTGGTAGTCTTTGGACTCGAGTCATTGAACAACATCGTCCCCCTAGAGTATCCGTGGAAGATCCTGAATCCAGTGAAGACTCGGAGAGCTCTTCGTCGGACTCGGATTCTCCTGCTGGTAGTAAAGGAAATTCAGCCTCCGATTAGTCCGTATAGGGTAGTTCTTACTTTGTTAACCTTTTGTTTTATGATTCCTGAAACAAAAAACGTTTAATGTAATATTGTCCTTGTTATTTGGACTTTCAGTATTATGTTTTTAGTGTGATGTTTCACTCAATTTTTCCTACCCCATATTTTTCTTACTTTGATTTAATCTTGAGTTAAACATTTTTTAGATGTGCTTTGAGTTCGAGAAGATGAACTTTCTAGTCCAAACTTCTTTGGAGTAAGTTTTGAGTTCAAAAAGATGAAATTTCTAGTCCAAACTTCTTTGGAATAAATTTTGAGTTCGAGAAGATGAAATTTTTAGTCCAAACTTCTTGGAGTAAATTTTGAGTTAAAAAAGATGAATTTTCTAGTCCAAACTTTCTTTGGAATAAATTTTGAGTTTGAGAAGATGAACTTTTTAGTCCAAACTTCTTGGAGTAAATTTTGAGTTAAAAAAGATGAACTTTCTAGTCCAAACTTTTTTGGAGCGTGGTTTGAGTTCAAAAAGATGAACTTAATCTAGTTTTTAAAGAAGGCAATAAGATTTGATATATAAGCCGACTATTTAGGCACCTCATTAAAACCTTCCTGCGCCACCATGGTAGGAAAGAGTATGTCACCGGAACTTACATAGACTGTTAAATAAAATATTTACATATCACTCAATCAAACTAGATAAGCTTTTAGGTGCTCAATATTCCACAGATGGGGAAGATCTCTTCTTTCTTTATCTTTCAATCTGTATGTCCCCGGTTTCAACTTCCTTTATAATTGTGTATGGACCTTCCCAATTTAGGGCGATTTTTCCAAGTCTCTTGTCTTTTGTGTGCAGGAAGACTTTTCTTAGGACCCTGTCCCCCACCTCAAATTCTCTTCTTCTGACCTTCGACGAACAACGGCTTCTCATCAACGTTTGATAGTGTAAGGAATTCAATTGTTCCCTTCTTCTCTTTTATTTTTATCATATTGAGCTCTGTGCGTTTTCCTTTGTCATTCCCCTCCTCAGAATATTCACTCAATCGGAAAGATGGGAACATTGTTTCCGATGGCACCACTGCGTCCATTCCGTATACAAGCGCAAAATGCGATAGATAAGACGTTTTGTTGAGGTGTGTTTGGAAAAGTGGTTTGATAGATAAGACCATTTGTTTTGAAAAAATTATGCATTGTTTGGTTGACAAACTCTGTTCTATTATCAGAACAGAGAAACTGTATTTTGTTTTCCAAATTGAGTCAAAATCATTTTATAAAAACAAACAAATATTTCTGGTAATTCCGATTTATGTTTAATGAAGTATATCCAAATCATTCTTGAGAAATCATCCACAAATAAAGCAAAGTATCTTATTTGATTGTTAGTGGAATTTGGTGCTGGACCCCAAACATCAGAATGGATTAGCGAAAAAGCATAATCAACTCTGGTATTACTTTGATTAAATGAGACCCTACGATTTTTTGCAAGAATGCAGGTTTCACATTTCTCATGAATGGAATTATTCAAAAAAAGACTAGGAAACAAACTTTTAAGATAGCTAAAAGAAGGATGACCGAGTCGTCGGTGCCATAACCAAAGTTTCCTTTCGGTTGTTTCGTGAGCAAGCATGTCATGTCCCTTATGAACTACCTCATCAACATAATAGAGACCTCCTTGTTCAGTACCACGCCCAATGATCTCCTTCGTACGAATGTCCTGTAAAATGCAAAAAATAGATACATAAGAACCACACGGTTGAGTTGTTTTTTCAATGATAATAACTTTAAGGATAGTGAAGGAATGTAGAGGCAGTTTTTAATTTCCATTTTTCCAAAAAATAAGTGAACATCCCCCTTTGACTTCACAAATTTCTCCACTAGCAGTCTCAATATGGGACTTCTTTGGAGATGACATGTCACCAAAGTCTTTAGGATCATAAGACATGGTGTTTGTAGCCCCGCAATCAAAGATCCAATTCATTGATTTCTCAAACCCTTTACCTCCAAGTTTTTCATAGGAGTTTGCCGCCATTCCTCCAAAATCAGTGCCACTTCCTTGCTCATTTTTAGTCGGATCTTCACCGCCACTTCTAGACGAAGCCCGTTTGACATTAGATCTGAAACTCTGGTTATTTTTCTCCTTATTACCGTCCTCCCACCATTCTGGATAGCCAACCAGCTGGAAACATGTCTCTTTAATGTGTTTCTTCATCCCACAATGAGTGCGATACAACTTGGATTTATCTTCTTTCTCTTTGAATCGGAATTTAAACCTCTGTGCAGAATCTTTAGCAGCCAAACCTATTCCAATTTCAATCGAGTCACTATCAGAAGAACTTGATTTTAGTATATTAAGCCTGGCCACTTCCCCTCGTATTGTAGCATATGTTGTTTCCACGGAAGGAAGAGGATCCTTTTTCAGGATATCTCTCTTGACTGGTTCCAGCTTGTCATTAATCACCATTAGCAATTGATATAGTCTTTGTTCTTGAATCGTCTTATTGTAGATCTGAATGTCTTCTAGGTCTTTCATAGGGTTCGGATCTCGCCTATCTATAGACATTCAGATGTTCTGCAGTTTGTTCCATAAGTCTTCTAGTGTATCGGACCCTTGCCTTAATAAATTAGCCCTCTTATGAAGGTCAAACACCTGTAACGAATCTGTACCAGAACCGTATGTGGTGGCTAACCCATCCCAGAAGGCTTTTGTAGTGGGATATTGCGAGATATTATTCACCAAGTTGGATTCAAGATTCTGGATAATCCATGTGAAAACACATTGATCATCTTGTTCCCATATTGTATATGTGCTGTCAGTTTTGGATGGAGGTGTCGGCTCCCCTGTAATGTGAGAACCTCTCCCCCTTCCCCCAATTTATTTCTTCATCAGGTTTGCCCATAGGTCATAGTTGTCACCACCGAGTTTAATCCATAGGGATAAATTCTTGAGGTTAGTTGTTTGTTGTTGTGTTCTGAGATCATTTCTCAGAATGGCAGCAATCTGCATTGTTAATTCATCAGGAATTTGACTGACCACGACTTCATTTCCAGCCATTATTGTTGAGGATGTTCAGAATTCCCAAAATCACACGTGCTCTGATACCATGTTAAAAAAGAAAGAGAGAAGTAGCCGTAGGAGGTGGCTAGGGTTTTGTGTTTTATTAGAAAATATTCCTTTTTGTATTGAACTATTTTTTATTGAATCAAATCATTACAAGTTGTGCTTGTTTCACTAGCAATGGTAATAAGGCTCTCAATATATAGAGAACTTAGAGGCCTATACAAGGAAACTTAATACACTGATTTATAGGGAGAAGATTAAGGACTATATGTGAAATCCCAAATTATAGTGGTCAATAGTTGACCCCAATTATTACTCCATGAATCCAGCTTTCCAAATTTAGTCTAATATTCTAACACTTAGTATGCCACTGAATACTTTTAGTGAAAAAAATACAAATTAACTGTCAGTAAATATCCAAAGACAAACATTGAGATTGATAAAATATAAAAGGTTTCATATATGTGTTGTCGGGTTATAGGAAGATATGTACGTAATTTTGAGATATACCATTAGGAAACGGTCGAAAGGACTCTCAGATATAAGCAATAAACAAAAGAACACATGTTGACATATAGGAAGTTGGGATAATTTATAGATTACTGAATATTCCGACTCAGATTTTAGTAGGATATATGGACACATTTGGTACATTATGAAAAGTGTAAAGAAACATTAATTACATTCTATACTATGGAAGTTAAATTTGTTGTATGCTTTAAAGCGTCCAACCAGTCACTATAGTTAAGGAATTTAGTCATTATATAAGAGATACAAAAAGTTCCCTAAGGTTTGATGATGAAAACAATTATGAAGTTTAGTATTACAGTAGTAACGTGAGCTCGTCTAAGTCCAGACATATAGAGATCAAGACTGTTAAAGATAGTTCAGAATTGTCAAATTACTATGGAGCACATATATACAAAACCTATAGTATTAGATCTTCTTAATAAAGTCGTAATCTCTTTAGTTTTTCAGAAACACACTGTTATGATGTATGTTGTTTGTTTAGAGGAACACTGATTTAGTGGGAGTTTTGTAATATGACCTGAAATATATTTGTTATTTGGTTGTATGCACTTTGGATTATTGCAAAAATATGGTTCATTTAAGTTTCATTGACTTTCTTAACTCATTAACTAGATCTCAACCTAAATATTACCAATTAAGAATAAATATGTGCGATTATATTTTACTTATTCTTATTTTACATTCCATAATTGATCCATTTAGTTGATTGATGAAGATACAGCCATTATTGTTGTGTCTATTTTCTCATATTGTGAGAAAGATGTCTTTAGTCATTTATCGTTCATCGTCATGTACCAGAATTTCAATTCATATAGTGCCAATAGATTTAAAGAATTCAATTTAGTAAATAGTATATAACAATCCATTTCAAGCATTTCATTACAAACTCGACTTTAAAAGTTATCTCCAATCTAAGAAAATGGGTAAAATAAAGAAAAAATATAACATGTAAAATAAATTGAGATAATATAATCTTCAAGATACATAAAATTTCGAGTTTTTCATGTTTCATGGGTGTGGTTGAGGATGTCATTTTGGATTCACTAGCTTGTAAGTTCATGGCTTAACTTTATTAGTTACTATGTAGGGTCTTTCCCAGTTTT
The DNA here is from genome assembly GCA_036936605.1 of Limnanthes douglasii subsp. nivea. Classification (NCBI taxonomy): domain Eukaryota; kingdom Viridiplantae; phylum Streptophyta; class Magnoliopsida; order Brassicales; family Limnanthaceae; genus Limnanthes; species Limnanthes douglasii. The sequence continues at coordinate 3,154,773 of JAUPFV010000001.1, forward strand.
CCCTAGCTTACCAAAAGCTTAGAATCATACATATTTTACATTAGCAATGAGTAGTGCTCCATACTACTCATTTCGAATGTGATTTTTTATTTGTTTTTTTCTTATATGAAATCCAATCTTGCGGTTGCTTTCATTTGTTCCTTCATTGTAGTTGGTAATTCGAAAGAGAGCATAAATATTTTTTTTAGAAATGCAACTTCAACATTACATATTAGAGAAAAATAATTTTACCCTGTTATGCATATTAGGGTGATTCCATACTGAATGTAGTATTTCTTGAAGGGTATCAGACCAGATACCTGCAAAAACTTTGAGAAGACGACATATCATTTCCACAAGTGTCTGGTTAGTTACTTCAACATGTCTATTAGTTTGAGAATATAAGGTTATTGAACAATGGTATTGAATTCTCCTAGTCTTGTAAAATAAAAGCGTTTTTTGGATTTTGGAACTGTAACTTATATAACTCTTGGGACTCCATATTTGGAACAAATACATATTCAATGTAAAACCATAGAACTTATGGATTTTAAGGGTTGCAGGATCTTAAAACAATATGCATAATAAGATCTTACGATCAACATTTAATTTATTAAACATTTATCAACAAACACATGAGCTAAATTGGACAACTGCAAATGTCATACAAACAACTAAATTTGTTATAATAATAATCATCAAATTTATTTGGAAATAAACAATAGTTACAAAAGAATCAACCCAAAAATCAGGAACCAAAACTAGTAAAGATGTTAGATATGTTGGCTCCCTCGCAGAACACTTAAAAGTTCTTCAGAGAAATCATAGTTTCTTTGCACCTTTCGAGGTTCACATAGTAATAGGATGCATTCGAATATTTAAGAACTTCAGATGTTTTGTAGTGATCATCCATACTTACAGCATCCATTCTCTTCCAATTACCTTTTATAAGTATCCAAGCATTCTCCAAAGCGCTGAAGCCCAAAATCTCCGGCCAAAGCCTCACAGCTAGATTTCCACCAAGTTCCATTAACTGTGTTTTTCGACACCACGAATCACTAAAATCAAGTTTCACCAGAGAAAGCTCTTCGGTTTTGATATTAAATGAAAGTATTTTATATAGATAAAGGTTATCAAAATCGCAGTGGTTATAGTTATTAAAATTGTAGTATTTAGGATTTTCAAATTTGCAAATCCAATAAATTGATCCATTAGCAAACACAGACTTGTTATAGAAACTTTTTAAAGAACCAACTTGATTAGGACTATTCTTTCTTGTGATCCATGACTTTGATTTAGAAGAATAGACATGAATGTTCTTATTACCTATATAAACGATTTTGTACTCATCCATGCTGCTACTGAACCCTAACCCTAACCCAAATTCTATACCTGCGTTCATTCTGATATCCAACCACAACTTCACCCCAAACTCGATACCTGCGTTCTTTGGAGCTGGCAAAACTTTAAATTCTCGTCTCGAAGGATTACACAAACAAAATTTGCAATCTATATCATTAAAAAAAAGAAAAAAACCTTGACCATAACTAACGAGCCGAGCTCGGTCGTCTAAGATAAGTGGAGACGCAATCATTGTTCTCGGGATTTCATTCTTATTTTCTTCTAGTTGAAATATATGGAAGCCTTCACGCCAAAAGAAAAGAGTAGAGCCCAGACCTTTTTGGTGATGTGTTTTGACAAAATTTGGATCGTCTATCGTTTCGCGATAGAGTTTGGATACACATCGAAAACGTAGAAGAGTTTTAACAGACAGTCCATACAAGATCAGACATAAAATATCATTAGGTAAATCTTTTACCTTGGTCGTCATCCTGATTTGTTAAAGTGAACTGATGCAGCCCTCTTGAGATCAAAATTGGAGTTAGGGTTTAAGATGACGGGTTAAATACAGTACCATATATATATATATATATGGTCTTCGATTGAGTTGGATCTAGGGCTTATTCGATGTATTTTGTAATGCGAAATGGTCAAGTCTTCTGTTCCTTTTAACTTGCTAACTATGTATATATTTTATTTTAAAAAGAATATTAATAATATTTTATTGGATGGATTATTATCCGGTTTCGGATTGTTATTTAAGCCGTAGAAGTGTGAAGGTTGAGTTTAGCCGGTTTAATGTATTAAATTGTTCTATATGCTTCATGTACCACACGTCTTCAGAAATATCAGGCGAGTTTGGGCTCCACTTTTTAAGGAATGATTGTTGAGTTTAGCCGATTTATTCCTTTTAATTACTATATATAAGTTTAGCATATATTTCGGAGTTGGGGTATAACTATTTTTATATTTTTAGTTTTGTAACTTTTTAAAAAGAATATTTTCCCTTCTTTGAGTAGTAATAAGTTCTTTTTGTTTTGTTGGTGATATCCATTTATAAAATTTGGGTGGTCGATTGTTTGGTGATTGTGATTAAATATCCATGAAACACAAATGAATAAAGATTAACCTATATTTTGAAAAGAATAACTGAGTTGATCGAGTTAAAAACTTTCTTGACTGAATCTGTTGTTTTGATGGTTTACCTTTTAAAATTAGTTTGGGTTTATCATAAACACTCGTTAAATAAAAGATAAAACCTTTATCTTGACGGTCTGATTGTTTGTTGAAGCTAAAGTTGTGTTCTTAAAGTGAAAAGTCGAGTTAAGGTTTAACTAAGGTGAATAGGTTGGGTATATCGGTCTTTTAACTTAATATAACTTATTCACTATATTTTGTTAATATCTAAACTTTAATCCCCTCAGCCATAGGTGTCGAATTATGTATCGTATAGTAAATGCGGCAATCCATTAAATAAATAAATATATATATATATATATATATATATAATATTATCTAATAATTTAATAATTTTAAATGATATTGATAATATGACAAATAAATGTATGTATATTATATATATATTAAATTTTAATTTAGTTTTAAAACAAATTTATATAATTATATATGTTAAAAAACAATATATGTGTACAAATTTATATTTTAAATTTTAACTTTAAATAGTTTTTTACTAATAGAAATACACATGATAGACCAGCCGTACAGATTTTAAAATTTTAAACTCAAATGGAAATTATAAAACAGTTTTTATATAATAGACAGTTTTTATATAATAGATATACATATTACTCCTATTAAAGTATGTAATAGAGAACATCACGATACTCAGATTTGAGAAAAACAGAAGAATTCACTTCAATCCTAAGAAATTCATTTATCGGGCGATAAAAGAATATCGCTGATACATATCTTATCGTACGATGCAAATAATTATCGTCCAATAAATGATCCCAACGATAAATACTAGGATAGATATCGTTTGGGATTAAAAAACCGATACGTATCGCAATATGTACTATGCCCTCAGCTCTTTTTAATTTGTTTTTTTTTTCGAGAGGGAGACTTGTTATCTTTTTCTTATGGAAGGAAAGCTTTGTAGAGAGACTCGAATTCATGACCTTTAGTCACAATAATATCTTACTCCACCAACTCGACTACCCCATTCGGAACACTTGTTATCATTTATATATATTTAAATGATAGTTATAGATTTATAGTAGTTTTCCGTGATTTACAATATGGGTTGTTACAATTTTAAGAAAAATACTAAACTTGTTTTAGTTTAAAATTCAAAAATTTAAACTTTAAAATTTTCAAATTATACTTTCTTATTCATTGAATTTTTAAAAAAATTACACAAATATATATATATATATATATATAATATAACATGATGGTACTAGGGTTGTATACTACCAATACATGTCATACTTACCATATATACGGGAGAGGAACCGCCATGGTGTCAAAGTATTGAGCTGCAGTGCCATACGAACGAATGATATTTTTTGGCGGTATTATACCTCAATATTGTCATATTTGGACCATACCAAAACTGAGAGGTATATCGCTTAAGGTGGAGTAACTTAATTTATTAGAGGGAAAAGGCAACCAAGGTCAAACGTCCATAATAGTTATTACCAAAAATAACTAAAATAACAAAATAAATATAGAGAAAATTTTGGTTGATGATGATTGAATCAAACTTGTATAATTAAAATTACGTCTATTATAGGAATTCATGTCACAAAAATAAGCATGATACTATTGGTTAATAATAGAGGAAGAAATAGTTGATGATGATTGAATCAAACTTGTATAAACCAGATGTAAAATTTGGAATAGGTTTTGAGTTTTAAAAAGTGATACTTATTACGAATGCAATTCATAGGTAATAGTCGGTTTCTGAATCCGAATGTACATATCACATGACTTACAATCAAGAGTGATTATATTATTATAAGATTGTAAATTGTGACAAAATTGTAATGTGAAATGATAACACCTGTTATGTGGAGGATATTGCTTCATTCACCATCAAACTATTTGATATAATGACATGAGAATTGAGATAAGTAAGATATGTTCTTAAAATCACTAGAAATATAATCTAAATAGACGTCTTGGATGACTCTAAATATGTCAACAATCATAGGTTATGATATCTTAGAAGATTGGGACACATTAGTGAAACACGATTACATATTATCAATGAGAAGATACCACTTAGAAAGAATAAAATGAACAATGTTGATATTTGTAAGCATTGTATTTTGGGTAAACAACACATATTGTGTTTCAAGCCACAAAAACATGAGTTCAAAGAGATATTATAGTACCTTCATTCAGATCTTCTGGGACTTCGAGAATTTTTTACTAATGTAAGTAATTTTACTTATTTTATATTATTAATAATTATTTCAATAAAATTTGGGTTTACTTGTTAGAACATAAAAATTTGAAGCATTTGATAAATTTTAATTGAAAATGTGAGTGATAAAAATGTTAAGACTCTAAGCATTGATAATGGTTTATAGTTTGGTAATGGATATTTACTGATGGATGTAATTTTATTTATTTTTATTATTGATGATTATTCCAAGAAAAATTGGGTTTACTTGTTAGAACAAAAAAATTGAAGTATTTGATAAATTTTAATTGAAAATCTGAGCGATAGAAATGTTAAGACTCTAAGAATTGATAATGGTTTATAGTTTAATAATGGATTTTAACACATATTATAGTGAGTTAGGTATTCAAATACATTAATTTATTAGAAAAATCCCACAGCAAATGGTGTTGCTGTGAGGATAAATCAAACATTGTTAAACAAAGTTAGGTAATGATTTAAAGTTCTTGACTATCAAAAGGTTGTTGCGAAGCTATAATGACAGTTTAATATTTAATAAATATATAATTGATCTTAACACACCAAAATAAAATGTACATGTAAACAATCTGGTCTGTCAGAATTTAAAGTTTATGGTTGTTTTACATATGCACATTAGAGTTAAGGAAATTTAGAACTTAGATCGCTTAAATGAATTTCGTTAGGATATCTTAAAGGAACAAAATGTTATAGATTATCGGTAAGAGTTATGAGTTGTTTCAAATCCACAATCACTAAAAATGTTATATTTAATGACTATAATTTTCCATGCTTGTGAAAGACTAAACCCTATGTATGTAAGAATGCATCAAATACTAACCATGCACGTAAAATTAGTAGCTCAATTACATTTGAGCCAAGTCAGGTGGAAGTTGGTCAGGTGGAACAAGATGTTACTCATGATCAAAAGGAGTAATCTGAGATTGTCAGTTAAATGCAAGCTATGGGAAAACATCATAGAGATGAAGAAATTGGGAAACCATACGATATAAAACCTTTAAGGGAATATAAACTAACTAGGGACAAAAAGTAAAGGGTTACATTGTCTACACAAAGATATGGTTTGTCAACGCTGACTGAAATGTTAACTTATCCCTGTATGAAAATATTAGAAATTGATAATATGAAGCTCATCACTTATCAAGAAGAAGTAAAAGGTATTGACTCAAAGAAGTGGATTAGTGCAATAAAGAAAGAAATGAACTCATATTACATGAACAAAAACTGGATGATGGTAAAGATACCAAGCAAACAATCAATTTGGCATGAAAATGGATTTTCAAGGTAAAATAATGTTACATTCCTAATGAAGATATGAGATATAAAGAAATATCGGTGGCTAAAGTATAGATTTTACAGAGATATTCTCACCAATAGTCAAGTACAAAACAATAAGAATATTTTTCCCACTTGTGGTCAATTCAATTTAGAATTAGAGAAAATGGGCGTGGAAACTATATTTCTTCATGGTTAGCTGGATGAAGTCTTTCAAATGGAGTATCGATACGTTTTCGAAGTGTATAAAAGGAAATTCATGGTTTATTTATTGAAAAAATCATTCGATAGACTCAAATATTATCCAAGAGAGAGATATAAGCTTTTTCATAACTATATCACCAAATAAGATTTCCAAATGAGCTTCGATAATACTTTTTTGTACTTCAAATATACAAAACTTCTAGATTTTGAGTACATGATCCTTTATATTGATGATATACTACCGATCAACAAACAAAATAATAAAGTTAAAGAGATAAAATACATCATCAAGATAAAAAAAAATGATATGTACTACTCGGGGTTAGTATGTAAGATACTAAGAATGAAGATTGTCCAAAAAATAGAAAATGATGTGTTGTTTCTTAATAAAAAAAATTACTGAAGCAAGCTAGTTGTAAAGTTCTATAAGCTTGGAGCAAAACCAACAAACAACCTCTTTGAACATGTTTAAGTTTTGAAGCAATTAGCAACCTTCTAGCAAAAAAGATAAAGAATATATGGCTAAGGTTACTTATTCTAGTGTTGCGGAGTCCGTCATGTACTCAATAGTCATGATCCATCTTAAGATATTAGTTATATTAGTATGTATATGTCTAATGTTAGAAAAGAAAATTGGCTTGCAATAAAGTGGCTATTGAGATATACAAATAGAATAAATTAATTGGCACTGAAGTATGTAAAGCATAAATAAAAAAATAATATAAAAGTTTGGTAGAGTCTGACTATGCATATGGTATATATGCAAGGAAGTCTGTTATAGCCTATTTTTTCTAATTTATAACAAATGTATTTGTTTTCTTCTACAATCGTTTGTGACACTCTCAACTACGAAATCATAGTACATATCTACAATATTAGCAATCAAAAAAGAAATTTAGCTCCGAGGGTTACTTCAAGAGTTAGTAACCACAATGTACTCAGATAGTCAGAGCGTAATAAATTTATATAAGAATCCATTTGTTCATGATATGTTGATGTGAAGTGCGATTTTATTAGAGAAATCGTTACTCTGAGCTAATTTATTCATTTTTTGAGTTTACTAGGAGTACACAATGGGTAATAACATATTATTTTGAACAAAAATCACATGAAATAAGAATTTAATATGTTAATACACTTCGTAAATACAAACTAAGGTGGAAACTATTGAAATCAATTTTTCAAATTTAAATCTTTATAAGTTAGTTTTACGATATATCATTATGTTATTTAGTAGTTACCAATTGATGTACTAGTATCTATACATTGAGAAAATAATGGATAAAACTCATTCATACGGAAACAAATAAATTGGAAAAAAATAGAAAGCAAGCAAGAGTTTTGTATGAAGTATTTTTTTGTGGATATTTTGCCATACCTTTGAATGAATTTTTTTTTAATTCATTAGAGGTCTTTGAATTTAATTTATTATTAGTTTTGAGAAAATATTCAACAAATATGACTACTAGCAACAACTTTAAAGATAACCGCATCTAATTTTTAGATGCTTAATAAATCAACGAATCATATTTTCTTGGCTTGAGGGATATAAATATACAGGCTTTGAACAGTACATCGTCCCTCGACTATTGCGTTTGGTGGCAGATAGTCCCTTGACTTTCAAATGTCCGTTGACAGTCCCTGGACTATCGCGTTTGGATAAAGTTAGTCCACCAGATCCTCTGATCCATGAGAGGCTGTCATGTGTCACCATAGTCCCCAAATTTTTGTATCACCACTAGTCCTTTGAGTTTAGTTATCCGTAATATTCTACATTTTTTGTTTGACCTAAACTCAAGGGACTAGTGGTCATACAAAAATCTGGGGACTATGGTGACAGGTGGCAGCCTCTCATGGATCAGAGGATCTGGTGGAGTAACTTTATCCAAACGCGATAGTCCATGGACTGTCAACGGACATTTGAAAGTCAAGGGACTATCTGCCACCAAACGCGATAGTCGAGGGACGATTTACTGTTCAATGCCTAAATATACAATACACATAGCCTACTTCATAAATTAATTCACTAAAAAATATCTCTCTCAAGCTCTAAATATAAGCTTATCTCAGTTGAAGTGTTTAAATCTAAAATAATTTTACACTGCATGGTGCTAATATTTTAAGTATAATACATGTAGATTTTATTGAATCTGTGTAAACTATTTTGAATGGGTAGATTAAATAATAGATACAAATCATTATCTAGCTACTGAGGTGGGTAGATCAATTAATAGATACGAATCATCATATACTAATGAGGTTTAGACATGTAATGTGAGGTTGAGAAATCGAGTTGATGGTCCTCATATGATTTTGTTTTTCTTAGGTCATCTCATAAGGGTGTGGTGATGTATGTATTAATTAAGGATAAAAAAGTATCTAACATATATATAATTTGTTTCAATATTTCTATAAATAAAATAAAATATAAAAATGGAACCTAACAATGAGTTTTAACCTGAAAAAACGAGTAGATGTTGAAATAACACGTGTTTTAATAATGTAAGACGAATATGACCTAATAGTTAAAATGATAGGTACAGTATGAATAATATAGCCACGTTAAGGTTAGGGTTTTTGTTGAAGTATTGGGCAAACAAATACTAATAATATAACTATATATCTATATATTTATTGTTTAGTCTTCTGGTTTTATGATATAGATACGAGTTTAGCTAAAGTATATGTACAGGGAAGGTCTCCAACAATTGAGTATTGAGCATAAAACCTAATAAAGGTTATTGTCCTTATCGGCGAAGAATTAATAAGGGACATCATCAAGTGAATCATATGATAAAAATAATAATTAAGAAAATGAATAAAAAAAACAAAAAATAAAAAAAAATGTTTTATTCGTTTGAATAAAACTATTAAGTAAAATTAAATATTTTATTCTTCTAAAATAAAAAAATAATAAAGGGAAAATATATTTTTATTTTTAATACGTTAAGAGGATCCAATTATATAGAAGTTTTATTACTAGGTCTTCTATATAAAGGAAAATACTTATTCTTTTTACGGTTAATGCAATTCAGTTCCACCGTCTAAAAAGAAAATAAACGTTTTTTTATTATCGATTTCTCTAAGGTTTTTCGAAGGGTATTGTTCTTTTCTTTCAAAGAACAGATCTACACCAACTCTCAAGTCAGTAGAAGATCCATAACCAACATTTTTCTATACCAAGCAGGAATCAAAATAATCTTCTAATACGACACAAATAAATCCAAGATAAACCACCCAACCAAAATACCAAAAAGCCTGGTCGTGCGGCATCGCACGACCATAAAGGACTTGACCAAGAGGTTGAGTCCCCATAATGTTTAGCCCTGGGTTATGGCATGGCCAAACGTGTCTGGACGCGCCAAGATGCGCAACCAGAATTATCATGGTCATATGACTAGGATCACACCAGCCTGATCGCGCATATATGCGCGACCAGAAAGTCATTGACATATGCTTAAAACAATACCGGCCAAGTCACTCATACGTACACAACCAATGGATATAGCGCTTGGTCACACATATATGTCTGGTCATGGCTGTCCACGCCTGGCTGCGCATACTAGTGTAGACAGGTGCAAAAAACCTGGCTAGTAGGTTATGTCTCATCTTGTCGTGCCTTAACACGCGACCACCACAAACCTGGCTACTCGACCAAACAACCTTTTTCTGGTTGCCTGACATTGTGCGGTTATGCTACAAATTCCCACAACGTCATATATCATTTTTCTAGGAAATGTTTGACTATCGAACCAATACATTAAATCCGCTGAGAGAATACATTTGTAACCCATATAATTATCAGTTGTTAACACTTAGAGTTTGTTGTAGTCCTCAATAATTCCATCATTCTCTAACGTTGCTGAGTGTACGGAAACCGTGTCTGACAACATATGGATAAAGCATCTAACAGTATACGGTAAAGCAACCCCCAAAGATGTAAATCCATCTAATAAATCATTTAGAGGTCCATAAAAAATTGCACCAATGAGGAGGCAACAACCTAAGACTCCTCCAAATCAAAGCCATTGTATATAAATAATTAATGTCTCATTTGTAAAAGTGGTGGAAAATCTAGAGAGAATAGTATGGACATAAATATATAGCAATTGTAATCCTACATACAAATTTAATACAAGTGTTCGTCACTTTGTTCTTAAAATTCATCATCTCTTTAAATTGTGATTTTCTTTATTATATTTCATCAAATGTTAGAAGACTATGTGATTTTTTCTTCACCAACTTCAACTGCAAATTCACATGAGCTTTAAGAGATATGAGAAATTGTAAGTATTCAGTATCTCATGCTGGTACTCCTATTTCTACATATAGGAATTCGATATTTGGTGTTTGCATCAAGGATATGGATATAATAGAACGATTTATAGGTTTTAACAAGTGGTATCAGAGTCGAATCTGATTCCTATTGTATAGGAATAACAGTTGTGAAATTAAGTCTCCCGAAATCCATTTTTTTAATTGAGTGAGTTGAGAAAAAAAAAATCATTTTTACTTTATTGATATATGTTTAGACATATATGCATGAAGTAGGTGATAGATAACATAGAATCACATATTAGGAACTGTTTTTAGTATGATCGAGGATACATAAATGTTATTTATATATGTTTTATGTTTTTATGCAAGTCTAATTTTCAACACAAATCAAGATAAAATCCTAATTCATTTTGTGGGGGTTTCCAATTCTAAAAAATGGTAGCATGCAGCGACCAAGAGGTGGTCATCGCGGAAAAATGAATACATATGCATTTTTGCACAACCAACATTATGGTCGCCACAACAAACTACAATTCACTCTGATCACCTTTATTGTGGTCTCAACAAAGTCGTACTATAGTTTCAGCTATGGGTGTTTGACTTCATGATGCCATAACTTGGCGTTCAGTTATCTGATTGAGGTGATCCTTTTTTCACCTGAAATTCAGATACTTATATAATTATTTAATTAATTTTCTGAATAATGGAGTGTTTCGGCCCTATTACTGTAGTAAATGTAATTTCATTTTTATTATAGTTATCTTTGTTGCGATGTTTTCAAGTGAGGTTGTTGTACATACCCCGTATAGAGGTGCAACCAACCAATTTAGAGGTTTAAAATATCATATGTATGTAAGCAGGTTTACAGCTATGTTTGGTACAGTTATATAGAGCAACATGTTTATAATGCGATATTTAGCACATTTTGCTTTTTTGGCTGCTTGATTATTCATGTATATGTTATGGTTGGGTGTTGTGCTATTTTTTTAAGGTTTCATGATTATGTGACCCCACTATGTTCATATTATGAAACATCTATAACTGTGAATGTAATATCACAAAATATAATGTAATTACTTATTGTTGATGGCACTTGGATTATGAGATGTTCGGGGTGATGACTTGCATGCATATGGATTATTTGTTTGAGGTAAATGGAGTTTTTCTTGGCATTTATGCCCCTTTGTTATACAATATAATGTGCATGCAAATTTTTATTCTCTGGGACAGATTGATAAACCTGCATAACCTCACCCACTGGGCTTTTTCCAAGCAATTCGTGGAATAAATAGAGCTTATGGGAGAATTCAGATGTTCATTCTTTGGAACTAATTGGTAAACTTGCTTAACCTCACCTAGTGGGATTTTATAAAGCAATTCATGAAAAGAAAGGAGTTTGTGCGATTATTTAGATGCTCATTCTCTAGTGGTGACTGGCAAACCTGTGGATTCCCACCTAGTGCATTTTCGCCAGACAATTTCTGAAAATAATGGATTTTGTACATTCAGAAGCTTATTCTCTATGACTAATTTTTAAACATGCGTACCCTACCAAGTAGGATTTTTCCAGGCAAGTTATGAAAGGAATATAGTTTGTGAGAGAATTCAACTACTCATTCTTTAGGATTGATTGGCAAACCTGCGACCATATCCATGGAATTTATGCCAGATAAGTCATGAAAAGAATAGTATTTGTGAGAGTATTCAGATGTTCATTCTATATGACTAATTGGAAAACCTACGTAACCCCACTTAGTGGGCTTCTACCAAGCAAGTTATAAAAAAAAGTTCATCAATTCAGATGCTCAATCTCTAGAACTGATAGGAAGACTTGGTAACCCCACCTTCATGGTCAATGCCAAGCAATCATCAAAAGAAATATGTTTATGTTAGATTTCATATGCTCATTATCTGGGACCGATATGCAAACCTTGAAACCACACATTCTTCGGAAATATCAGGCGAGTTTAGGGCCCACTTCTTAAGGAATAATTGTTGTGTGTGTAGGTCAGTCCTTTCAGAAAACTACCACACATATTTCCTAATGGTGAACACCTATTGCATGAGTTGTTGCATTTATACGCACCATACTCATGCATAACTAGCTTTTTTATTATTGAAATGTTTATTTAGTTATCATGATCAATCAGGTGCGACCCTTTTGAAAGGTTTGGTTGATCAGATATGGCATAAAACTTACCATTTATAACCATAAAGTATTGTCTCTAGAGATAATGTATAACGTTTTGGCTCTTTCCGTCTCCGTTAATGATTCTGACGAGTGCGGTACATATGAATGCCTAATCATAACCCTTAACCCGATACTTTAATATTTGTATGCGATGATTATGTTAAAGTGATGTGAGTATAGAATATTGTTACACCTTAGGTAATTTATCCAAATTATTCATATATAATGGAAAGTATGATACGTTTATTCGGCAAGATCGTATGGATATCTATCATACTATGATAATTGACTAATCTTCATAAAATATATTAGGAATCCATTCACATATAGTGATCCATTGATTATTCTTTAAAACATATCGTAAAATATTTTTTATACAATTGTAAGTTTAATTGCCAAACTTCATAATTTTCTTTTTTGTATTTCAGTTCTTCAGATTTCAAGTGGTTGAATCTGGAATTGATGAAAATCAAGAGTTAAATTAAGGAAAATATTAAAAAATTATAAGAAAATAATTTTGAGTCTAAATACATGGTCAAGTTTCTTACCTAAAATTTGAAAAATTAATCCCTAATTTAGAAGAAATGTGAGATTTTTTATTTTTGGATGTTCACAATGAGTGTAAAAAACAACATGACTGATTGAATTCGGAAGATCATATATAAAATGCTAGGTTATTTGATTTAGGTGATTTTTTTCATTTAAAAATCAAATATCTACATGATCATTCGGTTATAATTTTGAATAACCGATCAGTTCACTGCTAGAAATTCCAATTTGACCAATAAAGAGACTTGAAATTATGAATGTATATATGTATATATATTAAGTAATAAGGATAACTATATTTCACACAATTTCAAATCTTAAGTAAGTCTAGGTTATATTTCAATTTATATTCACTTATTAGGGGTCATTAATCCCTTTTTGAGTACTTATATTAAATCATTAAAATGTTGTGATCGTAAAACATCTTTACATATAGTGGTGATTTATATTTGCCTTACAGCTATCAAAGATCTTTGACCTTTATTCGGGAGATATATTAAATCGCCAAAATTTAGTGATGGTAAAGCATCTATACATATAGTGGTGACTCAAGTCTAGAGCAATTGTAAAATGAATTAACTGTATAGCGCGTTGTCAACTTCTGTCTCTACTTAAGTATTGTAGTTCATAAATTTTTCAATGATGTTATCCAAATTTATGTATCATTCAAAAATATATATTGAAGTACTAGGATATTGAATATATCTTTATCAAAAGCATTCATGTCATATCTCCCAAAATGAGATGGGCAATCTAGTTGATAAGATTCTTGATAAACCTCTGAGTATCATGACTATTCATATATGATGAACACGATGGAATCGACCAAATGAAGGAAATTATATGTATACAAAGAAGTAGAGGTCCTTAAAAACAATTGTCAGTTTTACGAAGATTTTCTTATTCAGAGATAACTACAAAAAAGATAATTTGTTCATAGATATTTTGACTCTTCTATACATATGTTTCAATATAGATGGATTCAATTGACAAGTTCAAGTAGTTTTTCATATATGTCTTTGGTTCTTACCACTCAAGGGAGGTATGGCAGCTTAGTGAGCAATGTCATGACTCAGATTTTGGATCTACACAATTCAGATTTGCAATAATTCCTTGTTAATCTAATATCATAGGGAGATATCTAATCAAATAAGTACATTAAGCTCTAGCACAGTGAAGGTATTGTTTAAATAATTTTATACATTTATGGACGTTTAGTACAATAAAATCCTTGCATGCCTAGCATTGGGACCTAACATCTGATACAATAATTATTACCTTTATTTGAAATTCATTTTATTATATAACAATTATTTTAGAAGCATACTACCCAACTTCATTTATGAGATAATTCACTTATTTTGGGGATATTTACTTTGGGGGAAATATTGAGTCAATAACCTTGATATTGGGGAAGACTAAAAAATTATATGTTTAGATTCAAATGATAATTATTTGATCATTATGTTCTCATTATGACCTCTAGGAATTAATGTTCGAATTCTCACTTAAGATTTAGAAGTTTTAGTTGTTCATAAAGGACAAACTCAACATCCTTAAGAAAAATTGCGAAGTTAAGTAACCTATAGAAAAAATCAGCTTATTTAATCTCATAAATAAGTTCCAAAAGAAAATTAAGATTCTTTATGATCAACAAAATAATTTAGTTACAAATTTTACAAAGTCGTAAAGAAGTTCCACAAGAACATTAAGATTTTTTATGATCAATAGAAAATTTTGGTCGTCATAAAGAAGTTCCACAAAAATATTAAGTTTCTTTATGATCAACAAAATAATTTGGTTCTAGCTTTTGTAATATTATAGAGATTTTTGCATAAATATTTGCATCTTTAATGGTGAAACAAAAGAATCCAAGTTTTAGCTTCCGTATAAAGGGAGTATTCAGTTTAAGCTTCCATATGATCACATTCAGAATTTTAATGTTTAAATATGGACTATTACAACAAGAATTGATGTAAGATATTCAAGAAGTCTTACACCAAATAAGTTTCATTCATTATGAAAATATTGACTTTATAAGAAAACCTTTAATTTAGTTTTTTATTCAATTAACTTTTTAAGAAAATCGTCATACATCTTGCACACTTCATAGATTAAGCATCATCAAATAAATATTAGAATCAAGTATTTCCAAATGGAAACATTAAGAAAACTTGATATATATATATATATATATATATATATTAAAATTTAAGAACTCTATTAGTTAAGAATGATGAGTTGTAAAAGGTAATCATTTCATGTAACAATCTTATTCAGATCTAATAGAGTTAACAGTCTGTAACAATTAGAATTTTATTTATGATATTAAGTTTAAATGTCTCATTATATATATCATAATCTTAAAAAGTTACAATTTATTTTGGTTTTAAGATTAACTTAGAAGAGTATTATGAATTTTATTTATACAGTGGGAATGGATTCAGATCTATAATTGTTTGTCGTATTAATTACCATAAGTTACACTGACCTGTTGCATGTCATCAAGAAGTTTCTTTTAATTTTTAAATGTGTGGGTGAGGTGTTTTATGTATTAAAGAGCCAAGAATAATCATGATTACTCTTGATAAGTTAGTGGATTCATCACAGTAGACACTCATTAATAGCATGCTAAAGTATTATGGTATGAAAATGACAAACCCTCTGTTTGTTGTAGTTGATTTAAGAAAATTATTTTAGTCAAACATCTAATGGTTTATTTGGAAATTAGGAGGTGCAAAGAATTATTATGTTTTGAAAATTAAACTTTTGTTGTACGCTCATGGTTAATTTAGGACAAGGAATAAAATTATTTTAAGAGAATACTTAAGTGGTCAAGGGGGTGGACCATTGTATATAAAATATAGGTCATCTAACATTAAGTTTCCACTATCACATGATGATATAAAGGAAGTTAGGAAATTAAAGAGATTATTTAAAAACCATGCCTTTACAAGGTAAGTGGGTGTTATAGTGTGATTAGACCTGCATAGTTATGAGGATAAAGTTTGTAACACCCTTAATACATTTAATACTGTAAGGAAATATAGTTCCTTATATCAAGGAAATTAATACTGAGTATATAAAATAAGCTCCTTAATTTCAGTTGAGATTACAGTAAAGTATAAATATTTATTTCTCTTTTTCTCATCAAGTTATATTAATATTTCAAAACCTCATAGTCTTCAATGAACACAATATCCATGTGGGGGTTCTCAGTCTAGAGGATATTCAGAGCAGTGTGAGTACTGTTTTTACCACAATAGATCTTTTGATTTCAATTTAGAATTAAATTCAAATTAGCTTCTTGTATTTCAAATCATATTATTATTTTATGCATACACTTAGGTTATCAATAATATAATGAATTTGTTTTTAGTACTCGATTTAATTTTTTATTTTGCTATAAAATTCAGTGATCTTTATTCAGTATGGTCAATTGAATAGTAGACACGTGTTGATTATAGGTTAGTGTCTTATTTTCATCTTGCACTCCATAATAGGTCGTGGTCCACTAAGGCGGTAATTAAAAATTAGTTTTATTGTTGAACCATTACACAAAATGAGTCGTGGAGCACCTTTTTGGTTGGTTGTTAGTTGTCACCTGAGATGGATATACCTTCAGTGATTATTTGTTAGCAACAATGCTACGTAAGTGCATGTTCAGATGAATACAATTCTGTACACATGAATGGTCCAAGTAGGAGATTATAAAAAAAATCTTAAATTGGAATGTCTAATCATGTGTAATTTAGGGTATTCAGACATATTTTGGCATAATCCAACTAAAATAATAAATTAAGATATCATAACAATAAATAATAATAATAATAATATATTATTTATTAGTGTTATGAATAAAGTATGGATTTCAGTTGCTCTAAATTCTAAATTGTATCTAGATATAGAGTCTTTTAATCTAATAATTAAGTATTGAACTTAAATATCAATAAAGGTTATGGTCCTTATTGGAAGAGAGTCCACCAAGAACATTAAGTGAGTTATCTCATTTTGAGAAAGTAATTGAGAAAATGAATAAGAAAAACATGCCAAAAATGAAATATTTTATTCTTTTGAATTAAACTATTAAGTAGCATGGAAAGGTTTTATTCTTCTAAAATAAAATAATTTAATAAAAATAGTATTTTATTTAATACATTAGTAGTGTCCATTTATATATAAACTATATTATTACAACTTCTATACAAAGGAAAAACCTAGTTCATTTTACGGTTTACGGAATTCAGATCCATCATCTAAAATGAAAATATTTTTTTCTCTCGTTTCTCCTTTATAAGCTATTCTACGGTTCTTCTAAGATTTATGTCCTGGTCTTTCAAAGAACATATCTACACCAGATCTCAAATCACTATAAAATCCCTAACTAACAGCGTTTTTTACAAAGCATGAATCAAGAAAAGGTTTTGTTGCAGATTCACATTAGTTCTAAGAAATATGGAGAAATTTAAGTATTCAATATGTCTTGTTGGTATAACTAATTCTACATGGATGAATAAGATTCCTAGAGTTTAATCAAGGGTATGGATTCCTTTGAACGATTTATAGGTCCTAAGAGATAATATTATCCGGTCACCCATAAATTGTTAATGTTTGGAAACTATTCTATATTTATCTTTATTCATTATAATGTATGATGAACTATAATGACATATGTACTAGTTTATAAGTTTAACTTATTTTTATATGATTATTTTGGCATGTAAAAAATGAAACACAACAAATTTACACCAATTCCTAATATTGCGTAACATAATCAACTAATTATCGGAAAATTATAAATCCATATACTAATGATATATTTAGAAGTTATCATGAGTCGGCCCATTTAGTAAGTAGTAGATTTAATTATATAAATATATAATTAAATATGAATTTAATTTATAGGTGGAAACTCATTATAGACGTATAAATGTAGAAACCATGTTAAATTTGGGTTTTACCAAAGATTGAATCCAAATATCAACACTTGAGACTGAACTAACAAGTTTACAAGCTAAATTGATAAAGGTCACTTTAGTGGGTTGTGTCCCTAATAAAAAAGATAATATAAAAGTATAATGCAACTAAGTTTATCATGTAACCCTAATTATATTACCTATATAAAAGAGACGTATGTTTATGTTCAGTCATTATTCGTACACAAAAAACACGTCGCTTTGTTAGTTGGACTAACGCAAAGTATTGGTTTCTTTTATCTTTGCCTTTTTATTTTTAAGTTTTGTTCTTCGTGTTCTTTTTTTGTATGTGTCAAGTTATTCTTGTATTCTTGTAGAGAGAGTATTATTTACAGGACTGAAAAAAAGTATTCAATCTTGTAAACAATACTATATTCTCAAGAACATAAGATGAATAAAATACATATGCGAAATAAAATAGGAAGAACAAATCATAAACATAAAAAGCCAAAAGTAAAAGGAACCAAGGTTTTGTGCTTAATGATTTCATGCCTATAGTGCACTTCTAGACGCTCAAAATATTTACGATTTTTTTTAATAAGTCCACTTCAAAGATAAAATTTCTTGAGAGAAATCAGATTTTCCTCGCTAAAGTGATTTGTATGCTACGGAAAATAGTTCTTCAATCAATTTTCTTGAATAATTTCACTTTAGTCCTTTTCCGTTCACACAGTAACATACTATATTGTCGTTGATACTATACTAAACTGCATTTGAAGATTTATGAACTTGAGATGTTTTGCAGTGATCATACATGTTCACAATAATCATTCTCTTCCATTGACTGTCTATAAGTATCCAAACCTTCTCCAAAAGTTTAAAGCCTAAAATTTTCTCCCATGGCATATTTCCACCAACTTCTATTGAGAATGTTTTTCTACATCATGAATCCTTGAAATCAAGTCTAGCAAAAAAACCTATTCGGTCTAGATATCAAACAAAAGTATACAGTTTTAAAAATGGTATGAATTAGGTTTTATAAACTTTCAAAGTCAATAGATTGATCTGTTAACAAACACTGAGTTATAGTGATAACCATTTATGATGGGTGATTACACAGACATTTTTGCAACTTATAAATATTTTACTAAATTAGAATTGTATGAATGAGTTTTTTTCGGAATGGAGAAAGACGGTATTCATCCTCATTTCTACCTTATATGACTCTGGTAAATGGGGAAGAATTCCTAGGATAACCTACAAATGTGAGACGTACTATGTTTATGTATCGAAAGCTAAATTGGATACATTGACGAAAATAAAATATACAATAAAATATACACTTGTCCATTCTTATTAAAAGGGCATTTGGTTGATTTATTAGCTCAACAATGGTAGATGACCATTGAAAACGAGAAACACAACCATACAAAATATGTTATGTTAAACGGTCATTCACAAGATTGTAGATTCAAGCCAGACAAAGATGACATAGTCCGTAATTATCATATCTTAGATCGCATCCTAGGGAAATATATGTTGGTTTGAAGCTGCATAACTCAGAAAATGTTTCCAACATGCGTAAGATATATAATTTTCATATAAAATATCCTGACGTTGATCATGGTTGTCAATTTTAAATGCAATATTTATTGGAAATATTGAAGAAACATAAATACTACGTGTAGGACTGGACAAGCGATAGATCAGATGTGATTACCGATTTCTTTTTCGCACATCCTACAAGTATTGACTTTTTGCGTACATTTTATCATGTCCTCATCATGGATTTTACGTACAAGACTACTATGTATAAAATTCCATTGCTCGAGATTGTTTGAGTAACTTTGACATCTCTTACAGTTAGCGTTGGTTAAGTGTTCATAGGTGCAAATAAGGAAGCCAACTATAGGTGGGCTTTATGTATTTTACGAGGTGTGCTTATGAATAATATGTGTGCATTTTCAAGTACTTTAACGGATTGCGAGTTAGCATTGATTCCAGTTATTGAAGACATATTTTCATATGCAACAAACTCGTTACGCAAATGGCACATAAATAAGAACGTTCTTCCCACGATAAAAAAAACGTTGATGTCCGACGTTGCGACTTCGGAGCAATTTATGGAGTCCTATAATTTTTTTCTCAAAGCAAACATGATAGAAAATTATTATCCAATTTTAGCATCATTGTGTCAGTTGTTTGACATTGTAGAGTCTAAAGAATTGGTTGTTACTAAACATAAGTCAAAAGTCATTGTGGATCGATCGACTAAACGGGACCTTAGTTTGTGGGAATATTCCATTAATCAAACTGCGAGTTCTAGCACTCCCATGAACATGTTGGGTAGCACAGATGCATCAAAATTCCCTTAATTTATAGTACCTAAACCTCCCACTACCAAAAAAAATTAGGTCGGCCAAAAAAACTACTAATAATGGAAAAGTAATTATATACTACGAGTGCATCCCTATCTTTATCCTTATATCAGTAGCTTGGTAGAAGTTATTCCAGGTGGAAAGTACAGATATCATACCGTTTTAAGAGTGATATACAATAAAGAGGAAAATTGAGAATTAGTAAGATGCGATTTGATCTCAAAATTAGATTTTAACCATGATTTATGGTTGGAAGTTTATGGTTCGTTTGATACTTTATATAACATAGTACATGGGTTAAATTGGTTCAAGAGTCATCCGGGTAGCCATTATTGGATGACATTTCTCGACATCAGATTACTGTTAGCCACACAATAATAATGTTTTGTATACCATATATTTTTACAAGTTAGTTAAACGTATATACCAATACGGGGGCGTCCATATGTTTCTTCGACAACTATTATAAAGGTTGGAATCACTTTCGTTCATGGAAATCACTTCGTATATGTCAGTATATCAACACCAAATTATATATTAATATATTTATAAGTTTCTAATTTATCTCTAATTCTTAAATTCAATTGTGCAGATTATTACTTCTCATGATGGTATGTTACCTTCATTATACTCTGCATGAAGTTGGTATTTTCGTGACTGGTGTGGTTTATTTTTGTCTGAAGGTAAGTTTGTCACTTTTGTCTAGAGTTTTGTGGAATTTTGAGAGTATTTAATGTTTGGGTAGAATGTAGAGGGAGAATTGAGTTGCCTGGTTGTATTTAATTTTCATTACCCTCATTTAATGTTGGTGGTTGGGTATTTATACCCTTATATTTGGGTCACATGGGCTTTCGGGTCGTGTTTAATGGACTCGGGTCGAGTTTAAGGATCCATTAGTTCTAAGTAAGGAAACAGGCAGCTTAGTCAAAAAGTGATTAGGTTTTAAGTACTTTAATTCTGTTCGGATAGTTCAATGGATGATGGTGTCCAAACTGCCCCTGTCCGGTAAGGTGGATATTGTCCGAATTGACCCTGTCCGGTTCTCATAAAATGTGGTGACAGAATCCGGACTCATCAATAGCCCCTTTTTTAGGTGGTGTTCAAAAACCTTTAGCAAGACTTAAAAAACAGTCTGTTGCTGGTGACAGTTACATCCGGACAGGTCCTTCGAACTGTGTTATAGCTTTATCCGGACTGAAAAAAGTTTTTGGAACTAAATGGTTTCTTGTCAGAGTTCTTGGGACACGTGTCTCTCTCTGGTTCGTTACTTCGGCCGTTTTTTTCACCTAGAATTTCGCTCTCACCTTCTCTAAAAAGTAACCTCTTCATTTAATGAAGATGACATCAGCGTTGTTCCCTAATCATTGCAATCCTTTCGAATTCTCCTAGGTATCCAAGCACCTTTTTGTGTGTTTACTATAAATTAAGTACTTCTTTACTGTTTTATCATCATCTCCATACTTACTTTGCTAAATCTCAGAGCTTTCTCTCTCAAACACAAATTCTTTTTTTTGGTTGTGAGTTTATGTTCACAGCTAGGAACGCTTTAATCAAAGGCGGGTGGCTTAACCTATCAGAGTTAGAAAGGGCTCAAAAAGTCGAAAGAGAAAGGTGCATTACTGCTGGCCTTCCTACTTCCCCTGTCGACAAACTAGAAATTTCAAGCACAGAGCCTGACCAGGGCTCTTCTTCAACCAGGAGTGTTAAACCGAGGAGATTGTTTCAAACCAATCTTTCGCCAATTGTTTCAGGCTCGTCGGTTAAGGAAACGGAGCCCACTGTTGAACCAGGGCAAGAAATTACCAGTTTCAAGAAGCCTTCCCCATTTATTGCCATGGGATCAGATGCAGATGTCTCTCCCAATAAACTAGTTGATCGGAGAAGAGGTCGCCTGGTAAAAGGGCAGGCTTCAAAAGGTACACCTTCAAAATCAGGGGCCAAAGACAGCAACACGGGGTCAGAAGCACCCATAAAAGTTCCTAAGGACAAGCTGTCCGAACCGGAGGTATCTAGCTCAAGCTTTCGAAAAGAAACCACCACATTTGAGCCCCAGTCGGAGGTCAGAGTTCAGGAGAGCATTGAAGCCCAACAGTCTGGAGGTCAGACTGAACCAACTCCTAACTCCCCTCACCCAGAAACAACTGAAAACCCCTCCTTGGTAATGGAGGAAGTAATGGAGGACTCTGTTGAAGAGGCTACGTTCGAGTCCGAAGTCTCTGGAAAAACGAGTGATGCTGGTGCTGCCAAAAAGGATAAAGGCAAAGAAAAGCTATGCCTAAAGCATCCGGATCTGCCGGAGATCCTTCAGGGAAACGTTGGACCTTGTTTTCACAAGGCCAGTGTTAAGTACTTACTTTCTTTGCAAAAAATTAATTATGCCTTCATCCACACAGCCGAACTGGGTCGGATGCGAACGAAGTGGGGGATTCTGGAGAATGTAAAAATAAGGATCCCAATAGACCCTGAAACACCGATGGACTGCAAGCTTAGCGAAGTGGTCATCATTACTGAACTTTTCAACTGGGGACTAAGGTTTCCCCTAGATCCGGAGATAGTCAAATATTTCCACTTTATCAAGCTCTGCCCAAGCCAACTGAGCCCCAATGCCTGGTACACCCTCATGGCCTGTATCATGGCTTCCAGGCTCTCTGGAATTCCTCTTCTAATGGAGGAATTCGCAGCTGTGGCCAGCCTCTGCAGAAATCCCCATATTCTCTTCTATCACTTCAACATGGGTGATAACTACAAAGTAGTAGATGACCTGCTCGAGTCGGAGAGAAATTGGAGGACTAGCTTCTTGTTTGTGAGTGGTGCTTGGGAAAATGGGAGGAAGATCAAAGCCGGAGTCAACCCCAGTCTCCTCACCAACAAGTGGCAAAGTGATAGTAAGAATCCCACATTACATTCTTATTTTAATTTTTATCTAGTTTGTTTAACTGACTCGTCTTGTCTTTTTTCTCTCCTTTTTTTTACAGTGCTGCCTAAAGACTTCAATGATTACCTAAAGGTTGGGAAAACTACTTGCACTAAGATAAAAATTGGGTTGCTGAAAAGTGGGATAATCGCTTCCACAACACTTTTACTGGAGGTAATCTTGCAAGGTCTCACCTCTGGAACACTACAAACCGGAGGGACTTAACTTGGGAGGAACTTACCATTCCACCCCCTCTGGATGTAGTCCTTAAAAGAACACATGCACCGGACGGGTCACTGTACTTTCCTGGTCGAGCCAAGGCCCCCAGTCAGATGAAAGGAAAAAAAGGGAAGGGCAAGAAGAATGTGGTTAAAGCCAATCCTGCTGAAGCAGAGGAAACTGCTCCAACCAACCAAGAGGATCCAGTTCCCATTCAGATTGATGTTGCTCTTCTTTAAGCTATAGAGCACGAGAGTACTAGAGAAGATGTAGGATCTCCAAAGCCTCCAAGGGTTCTTAAAAGGGACAGGAAACGGGGAGCAGAAAGCAAGGACATGAAGGCCAAGAAGAAAAAGACCTCCAGAGGTGATGAACTTTCTCTCCGGCCTTCGGAGCCCTTCCCTCCTGTTGACCCTACTGATCCAACAAGAACAGAAGAGATCCCTGGTGATTTTCAAACCGATGAGGTTGGAGGAGGAGACCTTAGCATCGACGGTGTCGACATTACATGGCTTGATGGACTTGGTGATTATTTTGCAAACCTTCCCAGAGATGACTTTGTTGGGCCCTACCTCCCTCCGAGTACTTCGAACACCGTTACCTTCAATGGTAAAACTTTCACCGTTTCAAGTGAAAAATATGTTATAACTCACTCTATATTGAGTAATATTCAGCCAGTGCTGGTTCTGGAGAAACAAGTGCGAGGTCAGTCAGCAATCATTACTGCCCTTAATTCTGACAAGGAGACACTGTCCAATGACCTCCTTACTGCCACCCAAAATACTGATGTTTTGAAGAGAGAAAATGAGGAGTTAAAGAAGAACCAGGAGGGTTGGGCCACAAAGGTAGCTACCCTAGAAGATACTATCAAAGACCTCCGGGTGAAGCAGTCCGGATTGGAGAAAGATCTCTCCTCTTCAAAAGAGGAGATAAAGGCCAATGACCAAATCATTCATACTTTGACCAACGACAAGATCGCACTCGAAGACTCGGTGTCCAAGGATGCAGAGGAGAAAGCTAATCTGCTAAGGGAGCAAGAGGCAAAAATCAAAGCCAAGATTGATGCCTATGCCAACAATATGATAGACACTCAAGAGGAAATGTATGCCAAGGTGAAGTCGGACATGGTCCTACTCTTTCATGAGAAGTTTCCGAAGAGGAATCTGGGGTACTTATGGACTTTTGTAGAGTACCCCGACCTTCCCTTCCATACAATGGCTGATGGAGACAAGCACGATTATTCTAGTACTGACTCATACGATGAAGAGGAAAACACCAGAGAGAGTCCAGACGAGGGAAATGATGATCTTAAGAAGAAGAAAACGAGTGAGGCTGAGCCATCTTCAAAGGCTCAGTCTTAGTGTATCAACTGTTTTTTTTTCTAACTAAAGTCCTTGGAAGGCCAAGGCATTTTTGTTATTGTGTCCGGTGTCTGTCCGGATAGATCTTTTTGCTTTGTTATGACAATTTAAAGTCCTTGGAATGGCCAAGGCACCTCGGTTGTTTTAATGAGTATGTTTATTTTGCACAATTCTTGCATTCTTCAATTTTGGTGGTTAATGTTTAAACAGCCCTTAGTTATTTCATAAACATCTTAAAGTGAGAGTGTTTAAATTCTTCGATGACAAATGTTTAAGTAGTCATCACACCTTTAATTCAATCCGGCCGGTGTTTAAACAAAAATTGACAAGAAACAAAAATAAGAACACTCCGAATTTTTAAGAAGGCATCAAAGTTTATAAAATAGCCCAGATACCTCATTAAAACCTCCCCGCGCCACCAGGGTAGGAAAGAGTATGCCCCCAAATATTTACATGGACTTTTAAACAAGTAAATATTTACATAGTTTCTATTCCAGATACATCCGGAGGTGCTCGATATTCTAAGGGTGATTCAAAACCCTTCCATCCTTGTCTTCTAGTCAGTATGTCCCAGGTTTAAGCCTTTCAATGATCATATAGGGTCCTTCCCAAGTTGGGGCTAGTTTGTCGAGCAGCTTCTCTTTAGTGTGTAAGAAGACTTTCCTTAACACCTTATCCCCCGGCTGAAAATCTCTTCTTTTAACTTTGGAAGCAAACCTGCTTCTCATCAAACCTTGATAGTGCACAGCTCTAAGGTGTACCTTTACTCTTCTTTCCTCTATCAAATCAAGTTGACCTCGGATAGCCCCCTCGTTAGCGTGTTCAGAGAAGTTATGAACTCGAAATAAAGGGAGAGTTGCTTCTATGGGAGCTACGGCGTCCATCCCATAGACCAAGGCAAAAGGTGACTCTTGTATTGCAGCCCCAGGTGTAGTCCGGTAAGCCTACAAAACCTCGTGTAAGTAACTAGGCCATTTTCCAGCAACCCCTTCTAAATTTTTCTTCAAACCGGACAGTATAGTTCTGTTAGCCACTTCAACCTGACCATTTGCTTGTGGGTGGAAAGGTGAAGAGAAACAATATTGTATACCTCTAGAGGCACAAAAACTCTCCATTTCCTTGTTCTCGAACTGTGGCCTATTGTCTATTGTTATCTTCTGTGGAATTCCAAATCTGCAACAGATATTGGATAAAATGAACTTTATGAAAGCTTTTGATGTTGTACCTGCCAATGGGGCTGCTTCGATCCACTTCAAAAAATAATCAATAGCAACAATTATTGTCTTGCGTCCTCCGGATGCCATAGGTAGAGGTCCCACCAAATCCAACCCCCATCGAGCAAAAGGTATAGGCTCAGTAATTGACTCTAAAGGGATGGCTGGGATATGAATTTCATTGCTATATCTCTGGCATGGGTAACACCTCCTCACCAGCTCCTTAGCATCTTGCATTATAGTGGGCCAATAATAACCAGCCAACAGAACTCTCCTTGTTAGAGCCCTGAATCCACAGCAAGCTGACCCCTCACCATCATGTAATTCGGAGAGGACTACTTGAGCTTCATCAATCCCCAAACATCGTAAGAGGGGTTTACTGTAAGACTTTTTATAAAGAACATCTCTTAGTATGATAAAACCACGAGCCTTGTATTTTACTTTTCTTGCTATTGACTTGTCCGGAGGCAAGATGCCATCGGAGAGATATTGAAGGAGAGGAAACCTCCAATCTTGGGGCTGTTTCATTTATATATCAAAGCTTTCTTCCTCCTTACCCATATTGAGTTGAATGAAAGGGCACTCCAGCACATGGATCCAAGGGTATGATTCAGTATAGGCTATGGTTGCCAAGGAGTCTGCTAGTTCATTTTCTGTTCGGGGTATGTGATCATAAACAATACTCTTGAACTTAAGTGCCACATCTTTGAGAAAAAGTAAGTATTTTATTAGTTTCTCCTTTTTTGCTTCAGAT
Source organism: Limnanthes douglasii subsp. nivea (assembly GCA_036936605.1). Lineage (NCBI taxonomy): Eukaryota > Viridiplantae > Streptophyta > Magnoliopsida > Brassicales > Limnanthaceae > Limnanthes > Limnanthes douglasii. The sequence continues at coordinate 3,181,755 of JAUPFV010000001.1, forward strand.
TGACCTTGCGCATGATGGATAAGAAGCTGGGAATCACTCAAAAAATTGACCATTTTGGCTCCACAAATAAGAGCTAATTTTAAACCAGCTATAGCAGCTTCATATTCAGACTCATTGTTGGAAGCCCTAAAAGCAAAACATATAGCTTGGTACATTTTGTCACCATACGGAGAGGTCAAGCATACCCCTGCACTAAATCCCATAGTACTTGATCCACCATTCGTCTGGGCAACCCAGACCTTTTTATCTTTCATCTCAGTTGTTTGCTTTGTATCCCTATCTGAGTGGAATTCAACTAAGAAATCAGCCACTGCTTGGGCTTTGATTGCTGTTCGAGGAGCAAAATCAATATCGAAGTCCCCCAGTTCCACTGACCATTTAGTCATTCTACTCGAAATATCTGCCTTTTGTAGAACGTTTTTCAGGGGATAGGATGTCCGGACAATAATAGGATAAGCCTCAAAATAAGGCCTCATCTTCCTAGCAGAAATTACCAGAGCTAATGCTAACTTCTCAAGCTTTAGATAGAGTTTTTCTGCATCCATCAAGCTCTTGCTGATGTAATGCACTGGACAGGGATAACTATCCACCTCTCTCACCAACACAGCACTTATGGCACAACTGGAAACTACCAAGTATATGAAAAGAGTCTCTCCGTCAACAGGTTTATATAAAGTCTTGGGGGAGGATAGATGTTTTTTAATTTCATAAAAAGCCTCATCACATTGTGAAGTCCAGTCGAATCCTTTTGCACCTTTCAAAGTTTGAAAGAATGGGGCACGCCTGTCCGAAGACCTTGAAATGAATCGATTTAACGCTGCCAACCTCCCAGTCAACCTTTTTACTTCTTTAACATTCCGAGGTGGCTCTATTTGGAATAAAGCACCAAGCTGGTCCGGATCGTGCTGTATCCCTTGCTCACTTATTATGTACCCTAGGAATTTTCCGGACTGTACTCCGAATACAAACTTTTCTGGATTTAGTTTCAAATTTACTTTTACTAAGTTGGTAAACGTTTCTTGGAGATCTGCCAAGTGTAGCTCTTCGTCCATACTTTTAACCATCATGTCATCGATGTATACTTCCATATTTCTTCCAATTTGATCAGCAAAAGATTTATTTACTAACCTCTGATAGGTAGCCCCAGCATTTTTTTAACCCAAATGGCATCACCTTGTAACAATGAAGGCCCCTATCAGTGACAAACATAGTATGCTCCTGATCCTTCGGATCTACTTGAATCTGGTTATACCCGGAGAAGGCATCCATGAAAGATAGTAGCTTATTCCCAGATGTAGAATCCACCAGCTGATCAATCCGGGGGACAGGGTATAAATCCTTTGGGCAAGCCCTGTTGAGATCTGTAAAATCAATACACATACGCCACTTGCCATTCTTCTTTTTCACCAAAACCGGATTGGCTGTCCATAAAGGATACTGAGACTCCTTTATGTGCCCCATTTTGGTAAGTCTGTCGACTTCTTGAACTATGACATCAGCCTTTTCCTTGGAAAAAGCTCTTCTTTTTTGTACCACAGGTGTTATGTCTCTTCGGATGGATAGGTGGTGTGATATAATATCTGCTGGTACCCCGGTAACATCAGCATTGCACCAAGCAAAAACATGCTGATGGTCTTTTAGGAACTTCAACATTTTTCCCTTCAGTTCGGATGTCATTTTGGACCCTATCTTAACATTTTTCCCTCTTCCAAAGAATGTGTTTCGACTTCCTCAACTGGTATTAAAACTCCAGGGGTCTCTCTGGGGTCATCAATTTCACCCTCACCCCCAGAAAACCCCTCAAACTGCTATTCTTCATTGATACGAACTGCTCCCGACGTCTGAAGAGACAGTACTGTTGCATAACACTCTCTTGCAATCTTTTGGCTGCTCGGAACAACTCCCACATGTCCTTGCACAGCTTATTTCAAACATTGGTGGACTGTTGAGGCTACTGCATGCATCCTAGAGAGCCAAGACCTCCCTAGAATAGCATTATAACAAGTGGGACAATCTACTACGACAAACAGTATTCTAACCATCTTCTTAAAAGGGCCCTTGCCCAACAAAACTTCCTCCTCGAACTCCCCGATCACATCTGCTGAGCTTCCAGTGAAACCCACAATTGACCTGTTCGAACGCTGAATTACCGCAGGATTTTTCATCTTTTTGTAGGAATTTAAAAAGAGGATGTTGGCTGAACTCCCAGTATCCACCAAAATTCGTCTTACGTCATTACCCCCAATGGATTCTCCTATGACAACAACATCTTCATGAGGACCTGATATATCCCTCAAGTCATCATCATCGAACACAATGAAGGGAAATAGAATCTGCGATTGATAAGAAGTCATTCCCCGCTCCAGTTGGGTAGCTAAAGTATGAACATGCCTCTTCCTCGAATAAGCAGTGGGTGTTGTCATGGTATCCCCTCCAAAAATTGTGAGTGGCTCAAAAAAGTTAATAAGTCCGGACACTGTTTTACAATGTTCCTCAATGGCACCCACTCTGTTTCGAGTTGGATCAGGGTCCAAGTACTCTGACTCTACGTCGAACCTCTCGATTATCACCATAGCTCCCTCCGGAGCGGATGTGCCTGCATTGTTTGGACCAGGCCGATGAGCATTATCAGGCCTATTTCCTCCTCTTCTTTTAACATATGCTCCCAACTTTCGTTCAATCAAATTCTGGACTTCTTGCTTTAAAGCAATGCAATCGTTAGTGGTATGGCCAGTGTCATTATAGTACTGACAAAAGGAATTGTTACGATGCTCCCTAGGAGATTGTAGTGCAACCGGCCTTCTATAGTGTACTTCTTCTTTTGTTTTGTCATAAATAGTGGCTACACTTTTTTTTAACTCATCAAACCACTCTGGTTGAACCCAAGGCCCTCTCTTATTTCTAGATTGCTGACTCTGGGCAGGCGCAGCTGGCTGAGACTGAGCTTTAGCTCTGTTATGACCCTGCCCGACCTCCCTTGCCTTGTTCCCGGACTGGTTTTGGTTGGGGTTTGGTGCAACCGGGGCAGACCTCACCTGCCTGTGCACCCTAGTTTTCTTTGTTTCATCAACGTTAATTTGCTTTCCGACCTGATTCAGTAAACCTCCCCATGTCATGGCCTTTTTCTGGTCACTGAATCAGCCAAATTTTCAGGGTTTAAGCCCTGCCTCAGAGAAGCTATTGCTACTTGCTTGAAGTAATCAGCCAACCCATTTCTGGTATTTACAAAAAGACTTATATATTCTTTCAGAGATTCATTCGGTTCTTGGGCACAATGGATAATTGTATCTCCATTTCCCTCTACCTCCTTACTTCCAACAAACTGCCTCTGGAAGGCCACCCAAAAGGTATCGAAATTTCTGATGCACCCCTGTGGCAGGCTGTTATACCACTTCAAGTCACTCCCTGTAAAATACTGGGAGAATGCTCTACAAAGCAACTTATCGTCGTCATCGAAATTCATAATGAAATTTTTGAATTGTTCCAAGTGATTGTCCGGGTCTTTACTGCCATCGTATTTTCCATCTTCGTGCTATTGAACCTCTTAGGGAGGTTCCCGGAGAGGATCTTGGAAGACAATAGAGATTGTCTCCAATTCCGGCCACGAATAAAACGGTATCCTCGTTAGGAGTTGCAAAGATACTTGGCTCATCATGGAAGGCAAAAGGATCCACCAGCATCCGGTATATGTGTCTCCGGCTATGAGATGATCCTTTGTCTATATGCCTATTTAACTTTCTATGTCTATCCCTTTTTCTTGAATACTTCTTAAACAACTTTTATTTCTTTTTAGATCGGCCCTCATCGCTGCTGGAGGACAAGGATTCTTCAATTCAATCTTCGTCTGAGGAGCTACTGGAAGATTCTGAGTCTGAATCAGAGCTCTTCACTAGCTTGGACCGGTGAGACATTTTGGAGCTAGCATGAGTCTTCTTCGTACTCACATGGGTCTTCGAAGGCTCATGCTCTCTAGGGTTATCAGTATGATGAGCAGCTGATGCCTTTGACTTCTCTGCCCTCAGAGCTTCTATTTCGCCCTTTAATCTATTACGCTCCTCGATGGTTGTGGTACTTTTGGGGCGTCCGGATTCATTCGGACTGGTTTTTCTGATGGTTTTGAATGCTAGATTCAGGCACCGTCGTCCTCCCACTGTGGTTGCCAATTTGGTATGGTTTATTTTTGTCTGAGGGTAAGTTTGTAACTTTTGTCTAGAGTTTTGTGGAATTTTGAGAGTATTTAATGTTTGGGTAGAATGTAAAGGGAGAATTGAGTTGTCTGGTTGTATTTAATTTTCATTACCCTCATTTAATGTTGGTGGTTGGGTATTTATACCCTTATATTTGGGCCACATGGGCTTTTGGATCGTGTTTAATGGACTCGGGTCGAGTTTAAGGACCCATTAGTTCTAAGTAAGGAAACATGCAGCTTAGTCAAAAAGTGATTAGGTTTTAAGTACTTTAGTTCTGTTCGGATAGTTCAATGGATGATGGTGTCCGAACTGCCCCTGTCCGGTAAGGTGGACATTGTCTGAATTGACCCTGTCCGATTCTCATAAAATGTGGCGACAGAATCCGGACTCATCAGTGACGATGCTAGATAATGGTCGATTCCATGCAATGACAGATTCAACAAATTTACCCAAATCATGTTGTCTACGGCCTTCAGGCATAATGAAGCGCAAATAATTATTGATTTGATCGAGGATAATGTTTGATTATGTTACTTTACGTATCAGACTTTGTTTCATCATTATATTTTGTTAGTATACTCTCGTATTTAATTATGTAATATTATATTAAACATGTTATAATGGAACTTAATTACTCTCAGAGTTTGTATTCAATTGGCTTCAGTTACCCGATAATGCTAAAATTGTTGTCTAATTTGAATTCCCGTAATTATTCATTACCACCAAAATAAATTTCTCGCCTCCCTATTTATAACTTATCATTAAATAGGCATTGAAGCATATCATATTTATTCATCTACCAAATATCTTATTGTAGATAAATGTTAATCATCGTAGGTATGAAATGGATTGTTGACGAAGACAACCACTTGCTACAAGTCGTAAAGTTTATTCAGAGAACAAGGTCTCACAAGACCATCGATGTTTTTTCGATGAACTTCTGTGTATAATGTACCATATGCATGGTCGTATATGAGGTTCACTTTCATCTTTGCATAGTCGTGTATGAGTTTTTATCATGTACAACTAATTGAAATCTGAACCAATGGTTTAGTTGTTCAACTTAGCGTATATAGTAAGGTAAAAGACGTTCACGGTGTGACAGTTAAAAGTTACGGATTTCATCTCAAGAGATGTGATAACTTACTTGGAGGAGTGCATTGTTGATCAAGCGGATGCGATAGCAAATTCCTCACCCATTGATTATAACTTTGGCTGTGACTTCAACTAATATAAGTTGCAATATTTATTGTACTTCCATGTTTAATGTTATTTATGTAATGTAATCTTAATTTATAAGTGAATCTCATTTGGTATTGATAGTTTTTTAAAATATATTTGCATCTTAATTTTAATGTTATCTCTATTTGTGGTGATGTACGATTGATTGATAAAAAGATATGAATATTACACAAAAATCACATCAAATAAAGGACAGGTAGAAAATATGTCGCAAACTTATGAGACACAAGGAAAATATTTAGCCTTAAATAATGAAACATAAGATAATATCGTGCAACGTACACAACCTTTAGTCAAACAATTGCGTAACGTGCACGATAATAACTTATGTTCTCTTTTTTTAGGCAAAATTCTTTGTCTCGTTTTGAACAGTGTTTGTGAATTTTGGTCTTTGTGTCACGCATCTTGTGCAACACAAGGCAAAGAGTTAGGCTCTAAATTTCAGACATGAGAGATCATTTCGCACAAATCATGTGATAGTTTGCTTTTGAATCACATATGTTTTATGATTTATATCATTTTTTGTTTTCATTCAAAGTAGTTGTGTTCGATGTTATTCAATTTATGATGCATCGCATCGATATTTTTCTATCATAGTATTTAATTTCAATATTAATCAATTTATGACGTAGCATATAGCATATATGATTTATTTACATGACTTATTGTTTTTTCTCGTAGTATTTGTTTTCAAGTAACATGTGAAATAGCTACAATACTATTTAAAATTTTATGTTTCGCAAGCCGAATAGTTATAAACATACAAAATAGTAATATGAATATCATAAAAAAATAACAGTAAAAAAAAGAACCCAACAATAGTAATCGTAGCATAAACATACAAAACACTAATTATAGCAGCATGATGATCAAAGCAACAAGTCAAAGAAGTAATAAAAACAACTCTCGATAGACCTAAACATGACCTCGATACCGCTCAGTTATACGAATACATTGTTGTAACGCATCAATCTTCTCATCCAATATCACTGTATCAATATGTGATTGATATGCTAGTATATGTTCTGAAGCATCCTCCACAGTTCTGTGAGTGCCTACTAGAGGGTTTCTCACACCCCCACACCCCCACACCCCCCATATGTATCGTGACCTACCAAGTCAAGATTGGCCACTATATACCAAAGGTTATTCTTAACCCAAACTAGGTATATCGGGTATGTACCAATCGGTCTTCCCTCGTATGCATCACTTATAGTCGTGAATAAATTATGCTTCCAGCTAACTCATATAATCGAATCTCACTGATACTTGAAACCAATTTTTCTACCTGCTCTATTGGGCATTGAGTCCATACATGGCGTGGTATCATTTGTATAGGCCCCATCTAACTCATATAATCGAATCACACTACGAGACATAAAATCAACCCTAACTATCTTTCTAGAAGGACGGGGTGCCGGTGAAACCAGAGAGGTTGAGTGATCACTCGCCGCAGTCACCATATGAAGAAAAATAGTTACGAACAAATAGTAGTGACAAAACACAAATTTATCATTTATTACGCAAACTCTGTTTTTTAAATTATAAATACATCGTATAAGTGTAGTAAATCGTATGAAACAAGACAACAAAACATGTAGGATATCAAACAATGTAATTGTGGAAAATCACACAACACATATGATCAGTTTAACAAACGTTAGGTGATGTACGTGATGAACACATGAGAAATTGCAAGCATGAACGCAATGAAGTATCATTTTTTGCATCGTGGCCAGCGAGATCAACGTACGAGCACCTGCAAGCAAAATCTTAAATCCAAAATCCTAGCTACCTCAACTTCTAACCATTTCATATAAAAAATATCCTACATATAGAGTTATCAATTCTAAACAACAATTTATAATCATATCCATAAACAAACAACTGAATTTATAACAAAATCGAAATTTTAAAGCCAGAATTTTAAACTCAAATAATATCATTAGGATTGTTTGACATGCCAGAATTACTCCGAAGTCGGATTTGTAAAAAAGTAGTTTGAAATTGAATTATTTTGAAAGATTTTGAATGTAAATAAAAAAAAATGTTGTGAAATCTAATCATTTTTATTTATAACTTTTTTTCTTAAAAAATAAAAAATAAAATAAAATGGTCCTAAATCGTGTGTGAGATTGGCGCTACTATTGTAGATTTGAAAACCAAAAATATAAAGAAAATTATACCCAAGAACAAAGGTTGAACCGGATCCAGGTGGACTTGAACCACCAACCTCCCAAACATATGAAGTTTGGACGCTCTTGCCGGTTAGAGCTTATGGACCCATCCATCTAAAGAGATAACTTCTCGTACCATGATTTCCATAATAGTCCAACCTCTTTAAAACTTGGTAAATAAAGATAAAAACTTGAGGAAGAAAGACATTTAGTAGCATACTGAAACTAATAAAACTAATAAGCAGTTTTAGCAAATACTGAGATAAAATCCGCAGTTTTGTTCATACTGAGATTAAATTTGGCTGATAGACTGCAAGTTTTTGTGGATAGTAAGGCAATTTACACTGCGGCAGCTTAAGTCAAGGAGTTTCTGACTTTCTCTTTAACCTAATAAAAAAGATTCAAATTCCAAATTTGTTTTCTTGTCACTCTCTGATTCATGTAATTAACTTGTGTTTAAAACTAATTTTGATGGACAGAAACCTCTGGTTCTATAGATATAATATAACTGTCTAAAGAACAGCCAGGTTACCACGCCACCTTTGAGAAATCCGCTTCCAGAATAGCAAATATATCTGCAGTTGGTGAATCTTCCTGTAACTTATACAATCCCAAGCACTAAAAACATAACGTAATATTTCTCTTCAAATCCTAAAGATCCTAACAAAGACTACTCCTTTACGCGGTAGACAAGCTCTACTCCTAAGTTAAAATTTAGAATTTCAAAGCTTAATCATCTGAGCATGACAATAAAAATTACCCCTTGTTCGTGCCACATTATCTTTCTGGCCTCTGATGTGTAACAAACGAGGACGGTCGAACATGAACAAAGAAGAACAAAGGCATACGTAGGGCTAGAAAGTTGGGATATTTTTTGCCATCTCCTTTAAATCACCGCTCTGTACAGGAGAGGGAACATGCATAACCTTAAGTGGTCTCAGGGGTAGAGAATAAGGATAGCCTAGCAACAAGCATAAGATTGGTGCCCTTATGTCTGAAGGAGTTATAAAGTCATCAACACAACTCCATATCAATAGAAGATATATTACTTGGTTCATGTCAGGGCACTGCAGGGCTTATAAGGATATCGAAGCAGAAAAAAATCTGAACAGAAACCTTCCACGGACCAAAAGTTCATTTTGTTGAAGTAGACTAACTTTAAACAGGAATTAGGATTCTATTAAAAAAAAGTGAAGACTAATAAATAAAGGAAACACCTTTCCCACTTCAACCTCATATTCATTGAGGTTACCATCTTCACACAGATCTCGATAACTACGTCTCTTGATATACGTGTATAACTAAGTCTCTTGAAATATATATTTGAAATGCTCAAGGGTATTGCAACATGAGGTGAGTAACTGAAAAACCACAAGATTCATTGGACTCAACATTGAATAGGCAGAACGGAGGCTGCTGAAATCCGACTTGCTCTTGAGTTGCAGTTTTTCTCGTTCATCTAAACCTGGCGATTACATGCCAAACACATGTCAGGCATTTCATTACAGATTCTCAGATTCTGCTTTAAAATTCATCTCCAATCGAAGAAAACGGGTAAAAAGATTGCACAATTACTGACAAAATCGCAGTACTTTCTTCAATCCAATTATCTGACATAAACAGCTCGTAGAAATTTCCTGCAAAGTAATCACAATATCAGAAAACGACAAAACAATTTTGTACGGCGAGAATCTGAATAGCAACTTTTATTTACCGTCTCAAACATACCATGCTTTTCCACTGGGTCAAAGATCCTTCGAACAGCTTGTTCCGCATTCCTTCCATCCTGGCTCAGGTAGGCAGCTGGCTCAGTAGATCCTTCGACAGTCTTGTACTGCATTCCTTCTGTCATGGTTCAGGTAGGCAGCTGGCTCGGTTGACAAACGATATCTAAAATTGTCCAATTGAAGTACTCCAAACCAAACATATCACCATTGCAAGACATCCTCTCTTGAAGAACCTTGAAGTACAGACTCAAAACCATGTATGTCCAAACCAGACATCAAAGGACAAATGAAATATGAAAAATAGTCTTCTGAAATTACATCAATATCTCTAGGATAGGAAACTGTCTATAGTGCAACAAAACAAGGCAAATATTTTGGCAATAAACATGATCTACATGGAAATCAAGAATAATGCAAAATGAAATAACTACAGCTGTATATAAGACGACAATTCTTCAGCATATTAGTGTTAAGGGACGGGATGCTGGAGATTTATAGAGAATAGATGTATCGATAGTTTCGTGGCTTTATAGTTAACTGTTTGTTGAACATCAAACCTTAAAAACCAATTAATTCAAGTTTAAAGCCATAGTACATTGAAAAATTGTTATTGAAGTAATATTACTAGCAAGTTATTAGAACATGCTATGAAATAATTTGATGGCATTATGCCAGGTATTATTCGGAGAATTCCACATTAGTAAGCAACTTCTTAGTCAAAACTTGCTTCAAAAATTTGAAAGTAAATCAAAGTGAATGACATGGTTATACTTTCAAAAATTGAACTTCCTTTTTCGCTTATGAATCTGTGTGGGCAGAATTTTAAACCCTTTCAAAGATCCTACCAATCCCCATTTATATGAATAAGAATCCCAAAAAAGGTTACCTTTGATGAAGTCCAATTAGAAGCAAAGCATCAGTGCCTTGTCTGCTTAGTTTGCTTTGTGTTGCATTGTTGGTGTTTCGTTAATCAACGAAATGAGTAAGCATCGATAGCAAAGCGAGGAACGGAAAGGTAAAGAAGAACGAGAGAGCGCACACACAGTAGAAGCAGGGAGAGCCGGGTAATATACCATAGTAATCTTAGCACCCCGTGCCATCCCCCCACTCCCAAAACCCCAGAAAATATAATTTTATTAGGGCTTTTGACCTGCCAAGCAAGCTCACCTGTCTTGGCAAAGGTCAGGTTACATCAAACATTTTTTTTTTCCATTTTTTTCCACCTCAGTTTTTTCTTATCATATTCTTTTCTGCCACAGTATATTTGGTCTCTACATCACCTTCTACATAAGTACAGCTTCTGAAAATCTCCAAGAAAGCCGCAGCCTGATCCACACTCACAGATCAGCTAGAATTGATGGATTCGATCAGTTGTAGGTACTATAATATCTGCAAATTATATAAATACGAAACCGAATTCAATAAAATGATTAGATATTATTATTTACAAAAACGAATAAAACAAAAAGATTCAGATTCGACATCAAAACTGTATCATCTGAAATTGACGGAACAATTACTAAGATGTTTAAGAATCACAATCAATTTTAACATCAAAACTGTATGATCTCAAATTGACGGAACAGTTACTAAGATGTTTAAGAATCACCATCAATTTTAACATCAAAACTGTATTATCTCAAATTGACGGAACAGTTACTAAGATGTTTAAGAATCACCATCAATTTTCACATCAAAACTGTAGTATCTCAACCTGACGGAACAATTACTAAGATGTTTAAGAATCACCATCAATTTCGACATCAAAACTGTATTATCTCAAACTGACGGAACAATTACTAAGACGAATCACCATCAATTTAAACATCAAAACTGTATTATCTCAAATTGACAGAACAATTACTAAGATGTTTAAGAATCACCATCAATTTCAACATCAAAACTGTAGTATCTCAAATTGACCGAACAACATGTTTAAGAATCACCATCAATTTCGACACCAAAACTGTATAATCTCAAATTGACGGAACAATTACTAAGATGTTTAAGAATCACCATCAATTTTAACATCAAAACCGTATTATCTCAAATTGACGGAACAATTACTAAGATGCATAAGAATCACCATCAAATTTAACATCAAAACTGAATAACGCCAACCACGAAACGAATCCAACAAACGAATCACAAACCTCGATACTAGATCGGAAGCATCCGATATACAAAAGTCCCCCAAAGTCGTCGCATCTGGATTGCGAAGGAGATCAAGTCACCACCACCGCAGCGAAGAGTTATTCCATGGCCAGATGTAAAGGAACAACAGATTCAAATCGTAAACCAATACATGAGGAGAGAAAAGAGACATTATCGAACCTGCGAAGAAGAAAAAAAATCGGAGAATCAGAGATCAAAACCCTACAAGAAAAAAAAATTAGGATTTTCTCTGTTCGTGATCTCAAGGGAGAATTATCAGTTTGCTTGTAATTATATAAGGAAAAACTTTAACGGCTGTGATGATTTCTTAAAGAGATCAACGGTGGATTACAAGGTTTGTATTTAAGGGTTTGGCACGTCACCCATTGACGGTTAGAAGCCTCCCAATAGGAAGCCTTTTCTACACGTGTTATTTTTAGGTAGTGGATTACCCTTCCACCCTTTGCAAAAGATGGTGGAAAAATATCAAATTCAATTTAAAAAATAAAAATGCATGAAAAATATCAAGGAGGCGAGATTTAATGTAATTGCGAAGATCACAGTAGTCTGAAGCTGTCACGATCAGGGTAGGAATGAGAATTATCAAGAGTGTACGGATTAGAGGAATGTAGTGTCTGAAGCTAGTATAATATGGCACATCCAAAACAAACGAGGAATGTAGTGAATGTAAGGTTCCGATGTGAAAAAATCCAATTGATAAATGTTTATGAAATTTTGATTTAGGTTAAGGAGGGAATGATGTGATACTGTTGGAAATGTGGACCGGTGAGAGATGTTGTTTGGACCAGACCCAAGTGGTTGTACATTGAAAATATTGTTGGAACGATTATTAAACATACATGGAACCGATATTGGGTTCTAGAGTGGGTGTGCATGCAGATTAAAACTGTTCTAGAGGACAAATGATATTTTAGAACATGGATTGAAAATGAGTAAAATTAACAACAATTTTTTCAGGCACAAACATGAATCTTGACAAGGAAAATATATGTTGCTCAAGCTTAGTTTTTCTATAGTTTTAGGTCTCATAAGTTATACAATAAGTGCAAGTCCTATGAAATATGTTATGTATCAATGAACCAATAAAGCTCAAAAGGTCATTTTGGTCACTATAAATACAAGGGATTATCTTACTATTGAAAGTAAACATTCATTATTCTTACTTTGCATTTTATCAAAATTCTCTCTTTTTAGTAACTTTCTTTCTATACTTATTACTTATTGATTCTAGGTGAGCCAATTTCACACTCATGAAATCTAAACGAGTAACACCACTAAGAACCTCCCTTACCAACCCATCACAATGAGATTCGGAATCTGGTAATTTTTTGGGAGTACATCTTTTGTAACTGTTGATATATATAAGAAGCCTAGTAAAAAATACAAATCATCCTGTAGCGAACTCAAAATATAATAAAACAGTATGGTGATGGATTCAATTTTCAGATTACAAGTGCGCAAATAAAGTAACTTTTTCTCGTTTAACTCGGTCTCTCAGTTGTCGGAAATGTATAATATTTTATTTTTCCAAATCTTTATTATTATCTACCTTCTTGTTTATCATATAGTCGAATTATAGACTATGAATTTACATGACGATTGAATGCATGCCAATAATCGTCTCATATTGAATTGTTTGTACACTATATGAGACATGATAATGAGTGTCATTAAAGTTCTACATGTATTTTATACCATAAATCTTGTATCCTTAAAGAGCTTCATAAAATCCTAGCTTAAAGGAAACCAAAACCTCATCTCAATGATATTTGTAAAGAACACTACTTCACCAACGTACACATTTAAGGGAGTTTTACCTTCAACTCGGAACCGAACCCTTACGTTTGCTGAAATTCCATATCCTTCCAATTTTCGAATTTGATCGACTATATTGATGTACTTATATTTGGCATATGCCACACTTTGGGTTTCGCTGCAACTCAATAAATTATGCAATAGCTCGTCATGGTTGGCAAACTCGCTTCAGCCAAAATTATAGTGGTAGGAGATTTAAGTAGCATCACCATAAAAAATAGCAAACCAAACAACATTCTCCTGCAATACTCTCTCATTTGATGCAATAGCCTTTTGAATTGTTCTCTGCAATACCGGCGTTAATTCATTTTTATTTGATAGTTTGGGCGACAATGAGCCAAATGATGCACTGTTACTCAGATTATGACTATGAGAATCATCCATTTCATAATGGATATCAAGATTCACGCTTCTCTAATATGCTTCTTATTCACAACAAAACTTAACATAAACGAGTGTTATTATACTTTCAGGTGCTTTAGTTCCAATCTTACACTTAGTAAAAAGCCAAAGCATTCGGGCTCAAACAACAAATATACAAATAAATTCAATAACCTTGTTAATAAAAGATAAAAAGCGTCATAGACATTCTAAAAATCTTAGTCCTGAAACAAATCTCTCATAAGGACTATAGGGCTACTAATAATGGTGAAATCAATCTAGTTCAATTTAGATCCGCTAAAACGTGAAGCTCATTGGATTGTAACTTAGAGACTAAAACAATAACAAAGAGAATACATGCATCAACGCGTTTAAATACAAGATATTGACATTTTCTATCCGAAAGCTAATGTATATTATTTGTCTCTTTTGCATCTCATAAGATACCATATTACTGCAAATATGAGAAGCTTTCATATAATAATGATTTTCTTGAATATCAAGTATATGACTTCTATATCTTTAGTTATTTTTTTTACTTTAAGTTTACACAAAAAATTACACATTTAAACATATATATAAACCGCATTTTGCCACGCCATGATAATTTGATTATTAATATTATTTTATTTATCATCTTTTATGGTAGGTATATAATTATTTTAACAGAATCAAATAAGAATTATTGGTTTAGATATTATATCATTATAATAAATTTTATTAAAACAATTTCTTATTTAGTTTATTAAAAATTCTATTCATTCTAAATCGATAATTATTTTTTCTTAATTGATGTTTTTATCAAATAATCAATTGATTAAAAAACAAAAATATATGATTAATTTATATGCGTTGTAATATAACATCATATTTTTATAAGAGACAAAAGAGGAGAGATCAAATATTTATTCAAAGAGTAATCTCATTTACATGGTGATACAATATCTCTCGTAACAAATAAAGGTAATTAGTACATATACATTTAATTCTTCAGACACGATGATTTGATCGTTTTATCTAATGTGTGATTACACAATTTAACTTATCTTTTGCTCAGCAAGTCCCTGCCCAATGAGTCTTATATTCTAGTAGGCCAGATAATTGTTACCAAAATAATTATGCATTTATCACTAGCAAGCTTAGTCCTTACAGGAAAGTTAATGAAGGATTAGAATCTTTACAATATATAAGATGTTTGATATTTTTGTTTAGCCAAGACTGTCGATATAGAGTGTGAAGTTATTATCTGAAACTGAATTTTCTTAGTCTTTGGTTGGATCTTGAACTGTATCACATCCTATTTTTATTTGAACTCCTAAGAGTCTTACGATACATTGGAGACATCTCGAGATTGGTTCGTGCGGATCATGTTCGTGTCTCATTAAAAGATCATTAGCCGGCCAAAATCTCACTTAAAGAAAATTTTTTATATTGTCGAAGATAAAAACAGAGTACAATTAACATGTATCATGTTACTAAGTTAATTAGAACATTTACCTCAATCGGAAAGACTTTATATTAGCTTCAAATCGCTTTAGATTGTTTCTCGATACGAGAGAGTTGTCTCATAGTCTTATTTTAATAATGAAGAAATGACTAACCATTATGGTTGAATGAGTGAATTAGTAATGTGTTGTATTTTTAATTTTATTATAGCAGAAGGTGTCCCTTTCACTCTTCTTATAACACTCAATGCAAATACATATAGACTTGGAAAAAAATAGACGAATTTATCAAAATTTTGAAATGCTACGTGACCAATATTAAAACTTCTCCTTAAATTAAATGGTAAAAAGATTTGTGCTCCATCCTACCCTCAAAAATTAAATTTTTGCAACAAAATCCTCCATAGTTTTTCAATTATTTCAAACTATGTTAAAATTGATAATGTAAAGTTAATATTGAAAGCCAAAACATTCCCTATGTTAAAAGGATATGGATGGGTGATCCTCTACTATTTTTCTTAGACTAACCAGACACGGATAACTGATAGCATCTTCATCATCTCCTTCACTAGCCGTTCTCTATCTCCAAAACTTCTTCCATTCTCTTACCAGCTCAAATACCACAAACTCAAAATATCCATACGAGTCCCTAAAACCCCATGACCACCCTCTGATGAAATCGCTTCTGACTTCCCAGAAATGGACAGTTTAGCTTTCTCTACGGTGACTGCTTCAACACCAACTTCTTTCTCTATCAATCGGTTTTTATCTCCTTCTCTTGCCTCCATAATCAGAACCAGAAGGAAGAGAGAAAACCTATGGTTTAATCGAAAGGGTAAGTTTTCAGTTTTTGCTTCGAAAAGAGAAGAACCTAAACTTAACGAATGGGACCAAATGGAGCTCAAGTTTGGTCGGTTAATCGGGGAGGACCCGAAACTTACCATAGCCAAGGTACGAGTTTTGTCTATTGTAATGGTTCACTTTGTACTGGGTTTGGGTTTTGGGTTTTGGGTTTTGTTAGTGTTGTATTGATTGTATTTGCTGTTTGTGTTTGCATTGTTCAGATTATGGGTAAGAAAGTAAACCCAGAAGCTTCATATCTTGATATTGAGAAGTCATTTTATAAGAACAAGGGAAAATTAGTGGAGATAGTAGAGATTCCATTAGATTGGTCTAAGAAAAAGAAACCATCTAGTTCTATGGAAGGTTTGAATCTGGTGAGACCTGTTCCTAAGGATGGAGTGAAATTCGAAACTAGTAGTAAGCCGACAATGCCGGCGATAAGGAAACCTGGCCAGTCTCTAGGGAAGCCAATGGATGGTAGTACTAAAGCAAGGATGCCTAATGTTATCTTAAGAAAGCCGACCGTGTTTAAGGAGGATGACGGTGAAGAGAAACCATCAAAGCTGAGGTTACAACCGAATTTGTCGCTAAAAATGAGGAATGAAAGATTAGAGCAGTTCAGCGATATGACGTTGTTGAGAAAACCAGACCCGACGAAAGTTAATATTAATCTCGAGAAGAAAAGGGAGTCCTCTGACGAGAGTGATGGATTGGGGATTAGTCGAGATGGAGAAGAGAGGTTTACTGATTTTACGCTGATGAGGAAGCTTGCGGTGAATACGAATCTCGAGAAGATAGAGGAGTCGTCTGGCTATAGTGGTGGATTGGGAATGAGCCGGGATCGAGAAGACGGGCTTACTGATTTTACGCTGATGAGGAAGCCTGCACTGAACACGAATCTCGAGAAGATAGAGGAGTCATCTGGTGGTGGATTGGGAATGAGCCTAGATGGAGAAGACGGGCTTACTGATTTTACGCTGATGAGGAAGCCTGCAATGAACACGAATCTTGAGAAGAAAGAGGAGTCATCTGATGATAGTAGTGTATTGGTGACGAGCCGAGAAGGAGATAGTGTGTATAGTGATTTGACAATATTGAAGAAGCCTGTAGTGAAGGTGAATCTCGAAGTAGAACAAGGGAAAGTTGGGTCTGATTTTGTCAAGGAGAAAAGTGTAGATGCTGAAGCAGAAGTCCCTGCTATTGCTGTTGCTGCAAAAGAAGACAGCCAAGGATCATTACTTATAGAGGATAGTTCAACTCCAGTGGAACCTGCAGCGGCAGAGAATGAATTCTTTTCTGGTATTGCAATTTCCTTAATAAGTTCATCTTAATCGTTGTTTTGATCTCGGAAAATTGATTGGAAGAAAAGAATTTGGAGAATTTATGCTTAGAGAAGTGAACCAAGAATACACAAATAATACAATTATTTTTCGATATACACAAATATTTTTAGACTCAAAACAATTCTTTATCACCATTGATGTGTCCGTACTATCTTTTGTAAACATTCCTTGCAATATACCTCAACTACTTACTTCGATTAACTGGATGTTTTTTGTGCTTCGTTTTTAAGCATTGCAGCAACTTGAGCCGAATGGGGCTAGAGACCCTCAAGAAGAAACAGGTACAAGTAATCTATCCAATAATAAATTGCTAGATTCGTCTATTCAAGCCAGCATACGAGCTGCATTACAAGGAAAACCACAAAGGTATTTTTTTTCCATTCTCTTTTGATGTTTGTTACTTTTTTATTGTCCATTTGTTTGGCTGACTGTTGATTTCTTATAGATTAGACCAATCTGTAACAAAGACATTGGAATTTGACAAAGATGAGGAAGTTCCTTTGAACCTTGAAGGTTATAAGAATTCTCTAGAGCTTGATGAACTTCCTTCAGTATCACCCTTGGAGGTTAGATTGTTACCGTTTAAAAGTTAGTATCTTTCATCTTAACTGATCATATGATAAGCTTTGTGTTATGAAAAAATGCAGGAAAATGATTGGAAAAAGGCAGAAGGTATGCTTAAAAGTGGAGAAAGGGCAGACGTGGAGCTAATAAGCTCAAGTACAAGAGGGTTTGCTGTATGTGAAATTTAGATTTTAACATTTAGGCTCTATTTAGATCTTACAAAATTTCGGAAGAGAGGATAATTCAAGTATAATATGTTTTCGTATTTGGTTGGTCTTTTCTTATGAGGAGGCAAATATATACTGCAAGGAATGTGCAATTTTTTTTTATAAAAAATCTTACTCATCCATACTACCAAATAGTGTCCGTTTTTTTTTTCCCATTTTTTAGTCTACTAGGTAAATTTGGTTGGTAAATCCGTTCTGAACGTTAGTTTGATGGTTAGTAATTTGTTTGCCATTTCTTTCTTTTGATTGCTTTATAGGTGTCTTTTGGTTCGTTGATTGGTTTTTTGCCATACCGTGATCTGGCTGCCAAATGGAAGTTTTTAGCTTTTGAGTCATGGCTGAGACGAAAGGGCTTAGACCCATCAATGTACAGGCAGAATTTAGGAGTTATTGGAAGTAATGATGCCATAAACAAATATTCTTTTGGTTCGACCCCAGATCCGGAAGCTGTTCCGAATGTCGCTGGAGAAGTTACACCTGATATGGAATTGGAAGACCTTCTTGGGATTTATAACCAAGAAAAATTAATATTCTTGTCATCGTATGTTGGCCAGGTTAGAAGAATTCTTCCTTTCTGAATCTTTTAAATATATTGTTTTTCGTTTTTTAACGAAGTAGCTTTTGTGCAGAGAGTCCGAATGAATGTGACAATGGCTGACAGAAAATCTAGAAAACTTACTTTTTCTATGAGACCAAGAGAAAAAGAGGAGGCTGTTGAGAGAAGAAAGAGGCTTATGGTATGAGGAACAATACATGCGCGCGCGCACACACACACACATATATCTACTGTCTTGGAAATAGTTGGTGAGAAATGAAAGTTTGCGTTTCAATGCAGGCTAAACTTCGTGTAGGGGATATTGTGAAATGCTCTATTAAGAAGATCACCTATTTCGGGATATTTGTGGAGGTAAGTTTAAGGTCTGAAGTTCATATGTTTCGTGGTTCATAAGATTATTTGAAGACGTCTTTAAGCGACAAATCGGGACTGGTTATGATAAGACTGCTGAAACTTGATCTATGAAGTTACATCAGGCAAAAACTGGATCTAAGAAAATTGCGTGGAAAATAGAAATAGTTTAGTATTTTGAATTTAGAATGTTCCACATTGGTCTGTATTACATCGGACAGATTAGCACCAATCGTTTCACTCAATTTTTGCTATATTTATATAAAGCTTAGTATATAAGCTAAAAAAATCGAATTTATTATTTTCAGTCACTTCTCACCTATATGTTCGAACAGGTAGAAGAAGTACCTGCATTGATTCACCAGACCGAAGTATCATGGGATGCCACTTTAGATCCAGCTTCATATTTCAAAATTGGGCAGGTAAATTGCCAACTTTTGCGTGCTGGTTTTCACTGAAATTAAATCATTTTAATGTTAGCTAAACCTTATTCCGATCTTCAGATTGTGGAAGCAAAAGTGCATCAACTGGATTTTGCCGTAGATCGGATCTTTTTATCGCTGAAGGAAGTATCCGTAAGATATTTGCTTATCAATATATTGATTTTTATTATAGATAAATAAACATTTGCAACGTCTTTAGATATATAATGTTATTTTTATCCATTAGCCGGATCCATTGACGGAGGCATTAGAGTTTGTGGTCGGTGATAGTGATCAATTGGATGGAAGATTGGAAGCAGCAGTAGCAGAATCCGAGGTGTGTTCTTATCTTATCCATTGCTATAATGTGGAATTGTTATGTACCTTGAATGTCAAAACGACTAATCTGTAAAACAAATGAAATGCCAATCCGACCGGCCAAACTGAAACATCATGTTTATTTCTCCGAACTCGGACTGACCTTTCAACTAGAACTGAAATATGAACTAACCGGAAGATAGATTAACAATACCAGTGACAAAAATCTAAAACCAACGGTTGTCAAAGAGTTTATACTTACTCGCTGGTATTAAAAATGGCAGTGGGCTGACGTTGAATCACTCATCAAAGAGCTACAGAAGATTAACGGGATCCAGTCTGTTGCAAAAGGCCGATTCTTCTTGAGTCCCGGTTTAGCCCCAACGTTTCAGGTACGAGTGTGGACAATGACAAAGGCAATAGTAAGTAAATTGGTACACAATAATCTAAACAAAAGAGTTGATATGCAGGTTTATATGGCATCAATGTTCGCAAACCAGTATAAGTTACTAGCTCGGTCTGAAAATAAAGTTCAAGAGGTAGTGATCTTCTTTTACAAATGTCTTTTATCCGACTCTACATGACTTCGGTAAATGCTTCGAATGAGTAAACAAACTTTCATATCTGTGCAGCTGATCATCGAAACATCGTTGAGTAAAGAGGAGATGAAATCTACAATTTTGTCGTGCACCAATAGAGTGGAGTAGTGGTTTTGCTTGTCGGATAATTTGATGATATGCAGGAATTGATAAGCACACATAGTTCGGTGACATGCAGGGTTCGATCATCCGAGGAACTCGAAGGGAGTTGTAAAAGTGAGATAATTAGTTGTATAATTATTGTCCAGTTTGAAATCATATCCAAATTGTACAAAAGTTCACATAAAAGAATGCATTATGGATGTTTAACCATATCTTCTTATACATTTCTTTTTACATATCTCAGGTCATACTTGTAAACTATTTGAAAGACTGTTGATCTGCTCTTAGCATAGTTTCGACCATATATTTCAATAGTTTAAATAGTTCATCATCTTCAAATAACACCATATAAGCCTTAATTGTCATGTTGTTATGAGCCTTAATTGTCATGTTGTTATGAAGACATGTACTGTGAGAATAAAAGATGTAGTGGAGAATCGTAAGAATGTATTTTTATTAGAGAAGTATTGTAAAAAAAACAATAGAAGTAGTTATTATGAGAAAGTAAGGAAATGTGGGGATTAAATCTGTAATAAGGTAGAAATTAAGTTGTGTGTGGGGCCCATTATTGTACTATAAAAGGACCTTACACGAATGTATGCTGGGTGATTAATATAATATTACTTTCTCTCTCTACTTAGTCTAGCTCTTACTTTCTCTCTCTAAAAAAGGCTCATAACCAATCTCTCTAAAAAAGGCTCCTAACCAAAGAATTTAATTCAAACTTGACACTAAAAGATTCTCGTAACACTAAATTACCCTCGAGCTGTTCCTGAACTCTTCAGTGGCGCCGTCTGTGAGAACCGATGATTGTTCTAACGACAATCGTTTTATGGAAATAATTCCTAATCCGAGCAGACTCACGGAAGAGCAAGGGGACGATTTTGTCAATTACTGCGAAGAGAATCTGGTGGGTGAGGCATATCGGAATGATATGGAGTTCGAGGCGCATGGTGGCCAGCACGGCGGAGGCAACTTTGATGACTCAGATCTCTTGGCTCGAATGAACGAGTTGTTGCTGGAGACTGAAAGATTGAGGGCGGAAAAAGAAACCGTACAGGCAAATCTTCGTTCCGAGGTGAGAAGGGAACCAGACAGTGGAAAAGAGGGGCGCGAAACCGATTTTCGTCCTAAAACCAGGGACAATAGATACAGAGGTTATGAGCGCCGTTCTTCGAGAAGGAAAGAAAAGCGTCATCTAGAATCTTCTGACTCAAGCGATTATTCTCGTTACAGCTCATCGGATTCATCTCCTAGGAAAACTCACAGAAAGAAAAGACACGGTCGGAGACGTGTGGAACAACGAAGGGGAAGAAGCTTGGAGAGGAAATCCCCCGAGAGGAAAGAGTTATCATACTCGAGTTGATGAGGGAGGTTATGGCCAAAACGTAGACCCGCGAAATTTGGAGTGGCAGCATCCATACACTCTGCCATCCGAGGAGGGATTATATTTTCCAAGCCATGAAAACTTGAGAGCTAACGTTTATCGGACGAGTCATAATTGGAGAGCTTCTCCCTTGTCCTCGGAAATTTTAGTTGGCAGTCTCCCAAAACATTTTGATATCTCGAAGTTAGAAAAGTTCGATGGGACGCAAGACCCCGATAACCATATCGAGCAATTCAAGAACTTCATGATTAATTTCGACGACGATGATAAGTTGTTATGTAGGGCGTTTTCTCAGTCTTTTAAAGGGGTGGCTTCCAAGTGGTACAATCGGCTTCCGCAGGGCTTGATAAAGAATTTTGACATGTTCTGGAATATCTTTAGACAACACTTTGTGGGGAGCAAAAAGTTTCGAGCTAATGGAGATACGATAATCTACTGCAGGCAAAAATTCGGGGAAAGCTTGAAGGATTACACCAATCGATTCGTCAAAACGAAAACGAGCATGGAATATTGCA
The DNA here is from genome assembly GCA_036936605.1 of Limnanthes douglasii subsp. nivea. Classification (NCBI taxonomy): domain Eukaryota; kingdom Viridiplantae; phylum Streptophyta; class Magnoliopsida; order Brassicales; family Limnanthaceae; genus Limnanthes; species Limnanthes douglasii. The sequence goes on from JAUPFV010000001.1 coordinate 3,204,134, forward strand.
AAGACTTAGTGGCACTTGCAGCCTTCAGGATGGGCCTACTCCCTGGACTCTTAAAGGACACAGGCGGCGGAGAGTCAGGCCATGACCTTTGGGGCATTGTTAGATCAAGTTGAGAAGATAATTTTAGTGGAGGAGACTCAGGCATCCGAGAAAGGATGAGGCGATCAGTTGGATCAGAACCAATTTCAACGATCCGCTTCCAGTAACCAAAGGCCTCAAGCCAATGTTCAAGCCAAAAGTGCAGGACAATATCCGCCGAGTCAGAGGACAAATCCACAGTGTTATAGCAATCAACAAAGTTATCACCAAGGGGGAAGGCCGATTTTGAACAAGTGGGTTCGACCGGACTATTTCGCGGAGTTGACCGAAAATGTGGCCACAATATTTGATAAGACACGATCAACGGCGCAGTTCAGAAAACCTTTTCCTATTCAGACTTCGAGGGAAAGCAGAAGTGCTAACGAATATTGTAAGTACCATGAGGATATCGGGCACGATACTAAGGACTGTATTGGTCTGAAAAAAAGAAGTGCAAGCTTTGATTGAGAATGGAATATTGCTAGAGTTCGTGAAAAAGCACTCCCAGAAAAATACAATAGCAAAGGTTGTCCCCAAAATCACTGATACGACAATGGTGATTTCTGAAGAGATTGACGTTTTTGATATTGAACAAGAGTATCTGGACCCTCAGCCGGGGATGAATAACGTGAATATGGTGGAGGAAATTGTTCCAAGGGGGAAAGTATATGACCTGTGTGCTTTTTTTTGAGTCATTGGCTATCTTTGGAGGAGATACCATCGCGGGGAATTCTAGTAGTTTGCGGAATAGACATATGGTGAATTTGACCACACAGATTGAAGCCGGGGTTTCCGCACAAATGCATCGCTGGCCTTCCCCCATCATATGTTTCGATGATGATGATATGCGGAATATCGCGGGCCCACACGAAGATGTAGTGGTTATCGCGGCAGGTATAGCTAGAGACCAAGTTCAGAAGATACTTATCGACACGGGTAGTTTAGCGAATATCTTGTTTATGAGTACTTACAGGAGGATTTCCGACCCACCTTTTCTACGACGATCGACAGAACTATAATGGGATTTACTGGTGCGACAACAGTGGTTGTCGGAGAGTTTTAGTGCATGGTCGAGTTAGGTCGTAGGCCGTTTAAAAAGGAGGTGAAAGTACTGTTCATTGTTGTTGACTCACCAACATCGTATAACACGATTTTGGGTCGCTCTTGGCTGTCCGAATGCATGGTGTGATTTCAACGGTACACCAGTGTCTGAAGTACGTGATAGGAAACAATATAGGGACGATCAGGAGCAACCAGAAGATGGCCCGAAAGTGTTATCAGATAGTTTTATCCTCGAAAAAAGTTCGAGGAGACATATCAGAAAAGGCATAACAATTAAAGGGGCCTTCCTCGGACATCATTCCCTGTGATGATCCGAGGGAGACCCCCGGATTTCTGGTCCTAGAAGAGGATTCCGAGGAGCATAAGTTTGGAGATGGAAATTTTTTGAAGATCGGAGTAAAACTTTCCTTTGAGTTCAGAGAAAGATTGATTGCGTTTTTATCTAACAAGCTAGATATGTTTGCTTAGTGTGCACAAGATGTGACGGGAGTACCATCGGAGATAATATGTCATAAACTTGCAGTACGTCTTGATGTTCGACCCATTGTCCAGAAAAGAAGACCAGTTTCATAGGAGAAGTCAGCAGCTATTCTTTCAGAAGTGGAAAGGTTATTAAGCATATGCCACATTCGAGAGTCACAGTATCCCGTATGGGCCTCGAATCCAGTCTTGGTCAGGAAAAATAATGGCAAGTGGAGGATGTGCGTGGATTTCACGGACCTGAATAGAGCTTGCCCCAAGGATCCTTTTCCGGTGCCCCGAATTGATCAGTAAGTGGACTCGACTTCGGGCAATCGGTTATTGTCTTTCATGGGCGCTTACTCAGGATATAACCAAATCCGGTTAGATACCAAAGATGAAGAGAGCACATCGTTTATCGCCAGGAGAGGATTATATTGCTACAAGGTTATGCCATTTGGCCTGAAGAATGCAGGGGTAACTTATCAGCGTTTGGTCAACAAAACTTTTGAGGGACAAATTGGTAGAAATGTCAAAGCTTACATCGATGATATGGTTGTCAAAATTTTATGGGACGAAGATCATTTTGCTGACTTGGAGGAAACTTATAACAATTTAAGTAAAATCAATTTGAAATTGAATCCGGAAAAGTGCATTTTCGGGGTACGATCAGGTAAGTTCCTTGTCTATATGATAAGTGAAAAGGGTATAGAAGCTGACCCATAATAGATAAAAGCTTTAACAACCATGACCCCACCTCGGAATATCAAGGAAGTCCAGATCCTGACATGGAGATTAGCAGCGCTGAATAGGTTCATTTCTTGATCGTCGGACAAATGTGCACCTTTTTTCAAGGTGGTGCGGAATGCGAAACAATTCAATTGGACCGAGGAGTGTTCAACAGCTTTTCACCAAATTCAAGAATATTTGACGTCCCTGGATATACTGTCTAAACCATTGGTGGGTGAGAGATTAATTGTCTACGTGGCGGTATCAGATTGTGCAGTTCGTGCCGTTTTACTCTGAGAAGAGGCCAGTCTTTTGAAACCCATTTACTATATCAGCAAAAGTTTGTTGGATGTTGAGAAACGATATCTTAAGTTGGAAAAGGTCGCTTTGGCTCTAGTAAAAGCTGCCCGAAAAATGAGACCTTACTTCCTGGCATATCCTATTGTTGTTCGAACGACATTCCCCCTGAAAGGTTTGTTACAGAGGCCAGACATATCTGGGAGAATGACTAAATGGTCAGTCGAACTGGGAGATTTTGATATAATATTCGAGCCTCGGACGACAATAAAAGCTCAGGTTTTAGCTGATTTTTTTGTCGAGTTCCACTCGGAAAGGGACGACATGGAGACTATTGACCACTTCGATCACACAGAATGGTTGGTTCGGACGGATGGGGGGTCGAATAATTTTGGAAGTGGTGCGGGTGTCCAGTTTATTTCTCCAGAAAGGATAGCCATGTTCCAAGCTATTCGATTCGGTTTTTAGGCAACCAATAATGAAGTAGAGTACGAAGCAGCATTAGCGGCTTTGCAATTGGCTCGAATATGTGGGGCCAAAAGGATTAAACTGATCAATGATTCGCAGTTGGTGATAAATCAAGCTTTGGGCGAGTCTGAGGCCAGAAAAGAAATATTGAAGTGTTCGTAGATGATAGGGTTCGAACCCATACCGACCACGAAGTTTGTCGAAAGTCCAACCACTAGGCTAAGGTATAATGTTGTGGTCGAAAAGATAAGTTGATACAGTACCTAAAAGTCTTAAAATATTTGGTGGCCGAATTCGATGGGGTTCAGTACGAGCATGTTCGAAGAGAGGAAAATGTCATCCCAGATTCTTTGACTACAGCTTCGCGATCGGAGGGTTACCCATGGGTCTTGATTCAGGAGCATCCCTCGGTCATGATTGAAACAGAGCATTCAATGAACATTAAAGAGGTAAGCAACGTGATCGCAGATGATTGGAGGTCAGAAATTATTGACTTCTTGGAAAAATATAGTTTACCTATTGAAAAGTATGAGGTTAGGAGGATCATGTTCAAGTCTCACGGTTATATCATGTTGGGAGGAGTTCTATATATGAAATCTTTGAGCCGACCATTATTGAGATGTCTGGCCAATGACGAGTCGCAGTTTTTCCTATCAGAGTTGCACGATGGGGAAGGTTCGGCCCATTGTCGGTATAAGGCGTTAATTCGAAGGGTATTTTTGGCTGGTTATTATTGGCCGACTATCTCTTCTGATGCGAACGATTTGGTAAAACGGTGTGATACGTGTTAGCGCTATGCAAACATAATCCACAAGCCTGGGGTGTTCTTGGAGAGTATTTCAGAAGCAGTTCTATTTGATATGTGGGGCATTGACATGGTTGGGCCCCTACCAATGGCGTCTGGTGGAAGACAGACTATCATTCTAGCGGTGGATTATTTTTCTAAGTGGGTGGAAGCGGAACCCCTCGCAGGGACAAAAGCAAAATATGTTATCAAATTCGTCGTTTCAAATATTTGCTGTCGTTTTGGGGTACCAATACAAATCACAACAGACAACGGACATCAGTTCGACAACAAATAATTTAAAAGTTTTTGCCTTTCCAGGGGCATACGACAATGCTTTTCCGCCCCATTTCATCCCCAAGCTAACGGTCAGGTGGAAGTGACCAATCGAACATTTTTGGATGGATTGAAGAAGAATTTGGAAGGAAAGGCAGGAAGATGGCCTGATTATTTACCAGAAGAATTGTGGGCTTATAGGACAACACCTCACTGCCACTACTGCATCTCCCTTTGCCTTAGTGTATGGTATGGATGGAGTCGTCCCTTCGGAGATTGTCTTCCCATCATATCGAGTGGCAGCTTATACAAAAAGTTTGAACGACCAAAGCAGAGCCTTGGAATTGGATTTGGTCGAAGAGAAAAGACAACGCGCACAGTTAAAGTCCTTGCATTATCAAACATTGATGAGGAGTAGATATGCTTCTAAAGTAAAGCACAAATATTTTAAGGTGGGGGACAAAGTATTACGCAAAGTTTTTCTGCACGCTAAGGAGAAGAGTCTTGGAAAGTTGGGACCAAATTGGGAAGGCCCTTACGAAGTAACGGAGAAAGTAAAGCAGTGAACATATAGATTGAATGACAAGGACGAGCGATGCCTGAGGCTTCCATGGAACATCGAACATTTAAAATTGTATATGGAATGAGGACAAAGTTAGCATGTAATATTTATTTTTGTGTATTTTCAGGTTCACCAAAAACAACGAGGGCATACTCTTTCCTACCCTGTTGGGTACATGAAGGTTTTAATGAGGTGCTACTATGAGCTTATTAATACAATCGCATTTTTTGCCTCGAACTATTATTTTGGACACAATATTTTGTGCCACAAATCTTTCTTTTTGAGATAGCACCTTGGGGACTCAAATATTATTTTATATCCCACATATTCCTTTTGGGAACACAATCTTTTTGGTGCCTCAAACTATTCCTTCTAAGCTAGCCTTAGCACATTTCATAATGAATATTACGACGCAAGTCGGTATAGATCAACCATTCAACGCAAGTTGGCAAACACTTATGATAAATATGAAAATTAACCAAATTATACGATTGTCATTTCACGAACTGGCATACACATAAATCCGAGGAGTCCATATCTTCGAATAAAGTCAGATAGGTTACAAAAACGGCCTTAAAAGGACTTATACACAAACTACTAAAAATGCAAACATTTTTCCCTCACTAATCAGAATTGTCCGAGGAGCGACTTTCTACAGAATCCGATGACTCACTGTCACTAACAACAATATTAGGAGGACAAAGGTCATGGGAGACAAGCTTTCAAAAGCTACCTAAGTTATACTCAGGGCGTTCTTCATGAAGTTGGGTGATCAGGCCTGCTCGGACTGTAGCATCTCGAGCGTCGAGGTTGTTTGTGCACTTAGCCGCGTACGCATTCACGGATTTTTCTTTCTCCTCCTCAACTTGCCTAGGAAAGTCTTCAATTCTTTTCACCAACTTTTCTCTGTCCTTCTGAATCCTTTCATAGTCATCACAACAGTTCCTAAATCCCATGTATGCCAGTTTGTGAGCTTTTTGAAGTTCTGTCAGAAGTTTTTCTTGGGCCCCCGTTTTCTTTTGGTAGAGGTCTCTTTCTTCTTAGCAGCATCTTTCGAGCATAATGACATAATTTTCAGAGGCAGACAGTTTTTCATAAAGTGCATTTGCTTGACTCTCCACAATAGCGTATTGTTTCTTTGCCTCTTCAAGTTGCGAGGATGCCAGAGACGCCTTGAACTTATAATGATTTTTTCGATCCTCTAGATGATGCATCCTCTTTCCCCTATTGACAGAAGTATGAAGCAAGCTTCAAGAATTTAGTGAGAATTCATCATGCAGAGGAACTTCGAAGGAGCTGGTTGGTGAGACTAGTGTTGTGGGGTCAAAATCTGAAGATTCACCCGTTAGAATATTAACATCAACATGTTGAGGAAGATTGCTTCAAGGAATAGGGAGTCGTGCCAATATAGGAGAATTTTCAATTGGAGCAGGACTCGAAGCCTGGGTAAGAGGAGAGCTGTGTGTCTCATTTGAGTTTTCCTTGGGTGAATTACCTCTAATTTCTTTTTCAGGCTCACTTGATATATCTTGGAGCTCAATGCCTTGGGCAGTTTGCTGAACATCATCTTGTGTTTTGCCATCCTCAGATAATTCTTGGATGGGCTCCAAGATAGCTTTGTTATTTCTTTCTTTTGTCTTGGTCTTTTTCTTCTTGTGAGGATGTACAGACATCTTTGGAGGAGAACTTGAATTGGGTGTCACAGTGTTGGCCGAGGAGGATGGTTCGTGATTAGTGGTTAATTCTTCGGTGTCTGATTGACGGCCTTTTGTGGAAACTTCCTCGTCGGATTCACCAAGATGACTTTTGGCACGAGAGCGCTTTGGAAGATAGATGACTATATTTTTTTATTAGTCACTTGATTTAGAACTTCTTGTTGTGGGGGAGGGGTCATTAGCTCTTTCAGGGTCAAGCGGTCAAGGGGGTCCAACCTCCACAATCGGCTCATGGCTAAGTTGTTATTCATAAAGCATAAGCGGAATCTGTTTTCCCAGTGATCTCTGGCCCACTCACTCAGTTTGGTGAAGACAGTCATGACACTCTCAACAAAATCTGAGTATAGTTTTGAGATACCTATCATAGCTACAAGAATTTTAAGTCAGCACATCATTATCCGAGGAGGAAAGGTAAGGGAAGTTAGTAAACTTACATTTGTTGGTCCACAAAAAGGATAACTTGTGATGATTTGAAGGAGTCGATCCCGACCGTCTCTCCCAGTGACCTGAGAAGTAGATGGATTGTTGCGTCCACTTTCTATCTGTTTCTAGCAGGTCTTTTAAAACCTTTTGTCGACGGCCAAACGTCAGTGAATAAAATGGGAAAACGGATTCCTTGCCAGGCCAGATAGTCCGATGAGCTCTTCTAAGGAAAATTCGATGCCCAAAATCTTTGAAGCCATGATGCATGCCATAAGCGTGTACCACATGTTTGGACCGGCTTGTGAAGGGCAGAGGACAATCTTGGCAAAGTACTCAATAAAAAATGGGTCCAAAGGAAACCTTAACCCCCAATTCATAATTTCGGTGTAAATGACTACTTCATTATCTCTCACTGATAAAGGAGTCTCACCTTCCGAGGGGAACCTAATGTCAATATACGAAGGAATACACCACCGGGTCCTCAGCATGGGCTCTTTGGAGGGTAAAACAAATACTTGTACTGAATATTCTGCAGCGCCACCATATGCTTGTTTTCGATTCCTCGAATATTGTTGCCAACAACGGCGTCAAGTTCTAAGGGAAGAGTGATGTCTCCCTTAGAATTGGGGGTGATTCGAGGAGCTTTCTCTTCGGACATTGTTGGGTGAGCAATGATCGCTTGACTAAAAGATTCTACGGGAAGGTTAATAGTCCTGCTTTGTTCTGCAGTAGACGTGTGTTGGATTTTTGGCTCAGGAATATCCGAGGCGATTCTTTTCCCTTTAGCAGCCAAGACTTTGTTTCGCATTCCTCGAAGCTCGTCTTCGGTTAGGGTATTCCTTCCTAGAGAAAATTGAGGGCTTCCAGTTGTTATTATTAAAGGAATGGCTGGAAGGCTAGATCCCGAGTTGTCATTTTTTGGAGGAGGGTTTTCAGTTGTTATAACCAAAGGAAGGTTCGAAGTTTCTGAAGGAGTCCCTTTAGCCCGCTTACGCTCCTCGGATTTTTTCTTATGGTGCCTTGTCCTTTTCCCAGAAGAGTGTTTATGATGATTATCTTTACCCATGAGTTCGATGGTGTTGAGATCAGAAATTAGACTCTGTTGTGAAACTTCGAGGGGTATGATAGCAGTGGAATTCTCCGGTGGAGCCCATGAGTCGTAGAATGTAGTAACAGAAGGTTGGGGTTGAAGCTCCACGTACTCACCAGCAACAACTCTCTCTTGAATGTTTGATACTAATTAGAAGCCACTCTGGAATCCGACGAGGTTTATAAGTCAACTTTCTCTCTCTAGAAATTTTTAGAGTAAAAAGTTTGGAATGCTAAGGAAGGGGGTCAGTATTTATAGAGCAAGATGGGCTTTTAGGGTAAATAAGGCCTGGGGATTTTTTCTCTTATTTGCCTAGGGGCATTATGGGCAACATAGGTGCGATTTTGTTGGTTCGAAAAACAAAGGAGAAGGTGAAAAGGCTATCCCATGATGAAAAGCATTGGGAACAGGAATAAAATCTCTAGAGAGATTTCGTGACAGGGAATTACGATTTGTAACGTCATGATAAAGGCCTACTCTTCAGTATTGATAAATTCGAGGCGTCCAATCCTTGCAATTTATTAGCCTAGTATGGGAAACTCTATAATGTTGAGACAATCAATTCCGATGAACACAATTAAAGAGAGGTTTGCTTCAAAGCTTTGCTAAGATATTGCATGGATTGAGGGGGCTACTGGTAATAGCATGAGAGATAGTTTTTCGAAGAGATTATATTTTCGAAGAGATTTTTTTCCTTCTCAAAAAACAGTTTTTTAAAGGTATATCTTGAGGAGATATTTTTTGAAGAGCAGTTTTTTGAAGAGTTAAGGAATAAAAGATATTCAAAGAGGAAAAATGTTCAAAAAGGGAGGCTATTCGAAGAAGGAATATTCGAGGAAGTGCATTTTCGAAGAGAATTGAAGTTATAAGACGAAATTTGGAGATATCCTTACAGTCCCAATAAAAATATTTTTACTAGGACTGGGGGGCTACTGATGAGGGAGAATAAAAGATGTAGGGGAAAATTGTAAGAATATATTTTTATTAGGGAAGTATTGTAAAAAAGAACAATAGAAGTAGTTATTATGAGAAAGTGAGGAAATGTGGGGACTAAATGTGTAATAAGGTAGAAATTAAGTTGTGTGTGGGGCCCATTATTGTACTATAAAAGGACCTCACACGAATGGATATGTTGGGTGATTAATATAATATTACTTTCTCTCTCTACTTAGTCTAGCTCTTACTTTCTCTCTCTAAAAAAGGCTCCTAACCAAAGAACTTAATTCAAACTTGACACTAAAAGATTCTCGTAACACAAAATTACCCTAGAGCTGTTCCTGAACTCTTCACTGTGTTCATTATCTATTTATATGTCTGGATTCTTCTTTTTGCATATAAAAACTGAAAATTTTGAACAATTTGTCTAAAATTAGTAAATAGTAGTACTATAACGTATATCGTAGAAACTCTATAAAATACATTTGGGACCACCAAAATTTCTCGGTGATCAAATACAAGAACCAAGGGAGTGTGATATCACTTTTGGACTTGGGAGCAATTCTCAAAGACAGTTCCTCAGAGTTTTCAGGAGGGATTGCAGATACTTGACTCGAGGAGGGTGAGGAAGGACCATCGGATTTGCCTTTATCTATGTTGGGCGTTTCAATTTGATCTAAGTTGGTGTTATCTAAGGCAACTGTTTTTTTTAAAGGCCTCGTATTTTGCTGATTGTACTTCCTCATCAGTGATTGTGACTCTTGAAGGAGTAAATCTAGGACTTCCTTGCCCTGTAGTCGAGGGGGTAGCTGGTAGTTCTGGCCCAGAGCCTTCGGTTATCTGAAGTGGAAGTTGGCTTTAAATCTTAGTCTGGATTAGACTTAGGGGTTCCGAGGGGGCTTCTTTGTAGCGCTTGTGTTCCATGGAGTTTTTCTTATCTTTATGATGTCTTTTCCTTTTGCGAGAAGAACTTTTGTGGTGTTTATATTTCCCCATAAATTCGAGGTGGGAGTGAAGGTTAGAGATGAGGGGTTGACAAGAAATGTCGAAGGGAATAATGGCAGAAGAGTTTTCCGATGGAGGCCAGACGCCGTAGAATGTGGTTACAGGAGGTTCAGGTAAAGGTTCAATGTAAGTACAAGTAGTAAGTTTTTCTTCGATTTTTTTACTAATGAATACACTCTGGAATTTGACGAGCTTTGAAGGGCATAAGTTGGCTCTCTCTCTCTAGAAAGTTTTGAGCAGAAGTTAGTCTGGAATAAAAGTTATGAGTTCGGAAAGAATATTTATAGAAAGCAGATGGGCTTTTGGAAGGTTTAAGGCCCGGGGACATTTTCTTTTGTTTGCTTAGGGGTATTACTGGTAGGGTAGGTGTAATTTTCTTGCGTTAAGAAATGTGATGGAATGTGAAGGGACAAAGGATATGATGAAAGATTTTGGGAAATATGATAATATCTATAAAAAGATTTAGTTACAGAATTTGCTTTGGGATGACATCACTAAAGTAAATACGGGAGATTATTTGGTTGGAATATGAAAGAACGCGACTGAAAATTTGAAGAAGTTTATTGTGAAATGATATTTGAAGGACATTCATTATGTTCTAGTCTTTACAATATATTAACTAAGACTCGAGGAGGGGTGAAATATTTACGATGAGATATTTTTGAGGAGACAAAATATTCTCGAGGATGTACTCTAGTCTTTGCTAACATTTTGCAAGGACTTGGGGCTTACACATTCGTATAAATGTTTTCAAGGAGGTGAAATGTTTTCAATGGTGAAATTCGAAGAAGAATTTTATTATCAGAATGATTATTTTGAGGAAGTCAGATTGAAGGAAAATTATTTTCGAAGAGGTATCTTTAAAGTAAATATGGGCAAGCGAATGTGAATTTTTGAGGAGACCTAGAGATGAGAAGAAGTTCGAAGAGAACATCACAATCCTTCCTAAAAACATTTTCACAAGTACTTGGAGGCTACTGATAATGAAGAATAAAAGATGAGGGGGATAATTGCGAATAAATACTTTAATTAGGGTAAGATTGTAAAATATGTACAAAAAAGGACTAATTATGAATAAACAATAAATATAGGGGCTAAGTTTGCAATTGTTTGGTAGTTGGGCATGTGAGACCCATTATTTGTACTATAAAAGGACCTCCACATCTGGAAAAATGTGATCTTTATTCTAAGATACTTTATCTCTCTATAATTGTCAAGTTTCTCTCTCTAAAGACTACTGACTAATAATCTGTTATTACGATATAATCTTTCATAGTTTTGTTCAATACAAATAACTCCTCCATAGATTCATAAATCATCATATTTCACACATGTTTTTCAGTATATGGTTTCGCATCTAGTGAGTTGGTTTTGCATCTAGCATTTATCCCAGTGGGTCTCAATTCTCATCTAGCAATACAAAATTCAAATAGGTTTCGCATCTAGCAAAACAAAGAAGATTTCTCATCTAGCAAGACAAAGAAGTTTTCTCATCTAGCAAAACAAATAAGATTTCTCATCTACCAAACACAAATAATTTTTTCTTCTCATCTAACAAAACAAAGAAGATTTCTCATTTAGTAAAACAAAGAAGGTTTCGCATCTTTTTCATTTACACTTTTAAAATTAAAATTTTAAAATTCCGTATTTTTTAAATCGTAACTTGGAAAAAAAATCCGAAAATACCACTGGTTTTGTTTTTTTAAGATGAAAAAAAACTAGTACCGCCCATGATATGTTTTGAAGTTTTTTTAAAATTATATTTTACAGATCCTCGAGTTACTTATTAGTACAAAAGAATATTAATGTTTCGCATCTATCAATACAAAAGAATACTAACATTTCATATCTATCAAAAATATATTTTGCATTTACCATTTCAGAAGAATCAATATGTTTCGCAACTTACAGTATGTATAGAACAAACACGTTTCGCATCTTCTTCGTTTTAAACCCATAACTGTTTTACTCAAACATAAATTTAAAAAAACGACTAAAAATTGACAATAATGTAACTGGAATACAACAAATAAACTACATTAGCAACTTAATACCAGATGAATACCGAAAATCAGAAACAAAATAGATCTCGGGGTAAAAAGCACTGTTAGTCCCCCATGTTTACCACTTGTATCAACAGAGTCCCCTTTGTTCACTTCTACATAAAACGCATCCCATCCGTTTTAAAAATTTGCAAATATAGTCCCCCCGCACATGTGAAGCCTGAGAGATGATTGGTCCCCTAAATATTTGGCCAAAAATACCCCTGCCCATGCCAAGTAGGATGCCAAATCAGATTTATGATTTACCTTAAAAATTTACCATTTACCATTTCAAGTTACCATTTACCCACCATAATTATAAACGGACCGTGTCGAACCTAATTAAAACTAACCCAACCCGAAATCCAATACAATATAACCCAGCCCACTCATCTTATATTAATTTCAGTATATATATAAGTCTATTCTCCTTCCTCAAGCTCCAATATATCAAAGATTGAAGTAAATAAAACCTTGAAACAGTAAAGAAACTATTTACCCTCTTAAGCATGAAGCTTCTATAGATGCTCTTCCTGTATTTCACTATAAAGATATAATGGGTTTGAAAGAAACATTTGATTGTGCAGTTTGTTTGTGTGAACTCAATAAGCTAGAAAATTTAAGATTGCTTCCAGATTGCACTCATACTTTTCATATAGCCTGTATCGATCGATGGTTACTGTCAAATTCAACTTGTCTACTTTGTAGAGGAACCCTTTTCACTCCTCCAATTCCTATAGATAACCCAATTCACAGTTTTGGAGATTCGAGCCGAGAAAATGAGCTGTGAGGCAGCAATAACAACCACAACAACAACACGGTTAGTGGATTGGTTTCGATTTGTCAAGGAAATTTACTGATCCACTCTGGCTAGATTTTTCTCGAGATACTTCATTGGATTTTGCATAAATATGGTTCCTTTTCCAAACGAAATCCCTCGTCGTCAAGGATTTCCTGGAAAATTGGTAAAACTTAACACCAAAAATTGGTAATGAGGCAATGAGGAGGGAGAAGTTATTTGTTGGAGTAAAGGAGGAAACTTGAAGACATACAAACATGTTATTATGTGATAGAGAAAAAGAGCAGGGCTTTCCCTTCTTCAAAGGGTTGGTGGGCGTTATTTATATATCATGTCTAAAATGAAGACGTTACTGATGAGTCCGAAAATATTCACCACTCACTGTAGAAACCGGACACGGGTAATCCGGACAATAATCACCCACTAAAGAATCCGAACAGGACAAAAGTATTAAGAAACTAAACACATTTTGACTAAGTTAATTGCTAATCTGCTTAATAAACTAATGGGTTTTTGAACTCGACCCGGTTCCGTAAGTTTAACCCGAAAGCCCATATGGCCCATAATTAAGGGTATAAATACCCAACCACTTTTATTAATGAGGGTAATGAACATTTAATACGACCAGGCAGCTCCTATCTCTCAGTACAAAATACTTAAACATTTAATACCCTTAAAACACCATAAAACATATGACAAAATTACCCTCAGTCGAAAATAACCCACACCAAATTGGCGACCATAGTGGGAGGAGAAGGTGCCTGAAACTAGCATTCAAAACCAGCAAGAAAAACCAGTTCGGATGAATCCGGACGAGCAGGCAGTGCCACAAACTTTGGCAGAAGTGGTGGGAGAAAATGATGAATATACGATCGAAGAGTGAGACAGGTTGAAAGCTGAGATAGAAGCCTTGAGGGCTGCTAAAAAGGTAGAGATGGGCTTGAAAGAAAAATCAAAAGTGTCAGCTGTTCACCACACTGACAATCCAAGGGAGCATGACCCATCGGCAAAGACCAATGTAAGTACTAAAAAGACTCATGCCAGCTCGAAGAAGTCTCACCGGTCTAAACTGGTGGAGAGCTAGGAGACGAAATCCTCCAGTAGCTCCTCGAATGAAGATGGAGTTGATGAGTCTCTGTCATCCATCAGTGATGGAGGCAGGTCTAAGAAGAAGCAAAAGTTGGTCAAAAAATATTCAAGAAAGAGGGACAGGCATGGAAGGTTGAAAAGACATCTAGGTAAAGGGTCATCTCATAGCCACAACCATGGCCGGAGACATATAGACCAGCTGTTGATGGATCCTTTCGCTTTCCATAATGAACCAAGTATTTTTACAACTCCGATGAAGATATTGTGTTTAGTCGTGGCCGGAATCGGAGACAATCTCCATTGTCTTCCAAGATACTATCCGGAAACCTTCCAAAGAGGTTTAACAGTACTAAGATAGAAAAATATGATGGGAGTAAAGATCCAGATAATCATCTGGAGCAGTTTAAAAACTTTATGATAAACTTTGACGATGATGATAAGTTTCTTTCTAGAGAATTCTCTCAATCTTTTACGAGGAGTGCTCTGAAGTGGTATAATAGACTGCCACAGGGCTGCATCAGAAATTTTGATACCTTTGGGGTGGCCTTCCAAAGGCAGTTTGTTGGAAGTAAGGAGGTGAAGGGAAATGTAGACACCATTATCCATTGCGCCCAAGAACCAAACGAATCATTGAAAGAATATATAAGTCGATTTGTGAACACCAAGAATGGATTAGCTGATTGCTTTGAACAAGTAGCAATAGCTTCTCTAAGACAGGGTCTGAACCCTGACAATTTGGCCGATTCGGTAACTAGGAAGAAGGTCATGACATGGGGCGGTTTAATAAATCAGGTGGGAAAACAAATAAATGTGGATGAAACGAAGAAGATTAAGGTGCATATGCAAGTGAGATCTACCCCATCTGCACCAAACCAGAACCAGATCAGTCTGGGTACAAGGTTAAGGAAGTCGGATAGGGTCCCAATAGGGCCAAGGCTCAATCTCACCCAACACCAGCCCAGAGCCAGCAATCTAGAAATAAACGAGGGCCTTGGGTCCAACCGGAGTGGTTTGCCGAACTGAAAGAAAATGTGGCAACTATCTATGACAAAATAAAAGATGAAGTACATTTTAGGAAGCCCGCTGCGCTTCAATCTCCCAGGGAAAATCGTAATACTTGTTTCTGTCAATAACATCATGATATTGGCCATATCACAGAATTTGATTGAAAGAGGAAATTTGGGTGCTTATGTAAAAAGAAGAAGTGAGAATAGGCTTGATAATGCTCATCGGACCGGCCCAACAAACAATGCAGGGACGTCGGCTCCAGACGGGGCCATGGTAATTATTGAAAGACTTGATGTGGAGTCAGAGTATTTGGATCCTGATCCAGCCTGGAATAAGGTGGGCGTTATCACAGAATACACCAAGACAGTGTCCGGGCTCATAAGCTTTTTTGAGTCACTTACCATATTTGGGGGGGGGGGGGACACCATGACTGCACCAACTCCTTCTTTATGGAAAAGGCATGTTCACACCCTGGCTACTCAGTTGGAAGGAGGCATGACCTCCTATTAATCGTAAATTCCTTTTTTCCTTCATTGTTTTTGATGAAGATGATTTGAGGGACATAGATGCCCCCCTTGAAGATGTTGTGGTGATATGAGCATCTATTGGGGGCAATGACATTAGACGAATTTTGGTGGATACTGGCAGCTCAGCTAATATCCTCTTTCTAACTTCCTATAAACAAATGAAAAATCCAGCAGTAATTCAACGTTCGAACAGGTCTATTGTGGGTTTCACTGGAAGCTCTGCGGACGTAGTCGGGGAGTTTGAGGAGGAGGATTTGTTGGGCAAGGGCCCTTTCAAAAAAATGGTCAGGGTACTTTTTGTCGTGGTAGATTATCCCACATGCTACAATGCCATTTTGGAAAGGTCTTGGCTCTCTAGGATGCATGTTGTGGCTTCAATAGTTCACCAATGTTTAAAGTACGTTGTGCAAGGACAAGTGGGAGTTGTCCGGAGTAGTCAGAAGATAGCAAGGGAGTGTTATGCAACAACACTGGCCCCTAGAACTTTGGGGGCAGTTCGGATCATTGAAGATTAGCAGTTGGAGGGGCCCTCTCGGGGAGAGGGTGAAATTGATGACCCCAGAGAGACCCCTGGTGTTTTAATACCGATTGAAGAGGTTGAAACTCACTCTCTGGCTGAAGAAAGAAGTGTCAAGATTGGATCTAAGATGATATCAGAACTAAAAGCAAAGTGTTATCTTTTTTAACTAACCATCAACACATTTTTTCTTGGTGCAATGCTGATGTAACCGGAGTGCCTGCAAATGTTATATCACACCAGCTATCTATCCGAAGAGATGTAGCACCCGTTATGCAGAAGAGAAGAGTTTTTTCTAAGGAGAAAGCTGATGTCATAGTTCAAGAGGTTGACCGACTTACTAAGATGGGGCACAGAAAAACGGGAAGTGGCATATGTGCATTGACTTTACTGACCTTAATAGGGCTTGCCCAAAATACCTATATCCAGTCCCCTGAATCGATCAGTTAGTAGACTCCACATCTAGGAACAAGTTGTTGTCCTTCATGGATTCCTTCTCCAGTTATAATCAGATTCAAGTGGATCTGAAGGACCATGAACACACTACTTTTGTTACTGACAGGGGCCTCCATTGTTACAAGGTAGTGCCTTTTGGATTAAAGAATGCTGGGGCTACTTATCAGAGGTTGGTGAACAAAGCATTCGCTGATCAGATTGGAAGAAATATGGAAGTCTACATTGACGATATGATGGTAAAGAGTGTGGAAGAAGAATTACTCCTGGCAGATCTGCAAGAGACCTTTGCCAACTTGGTAAAAGTTAATTTAAAGTTAAATCCAGAAATATCCGTTTTCGGAGTGCAGTCCGGGAAATCTTTGGGGAATGTGATAAGTGAGAAAGGGATACAGCCTGATCCGGACCAAGTTAATGCTTTACTGCAGATGGATCCTCCTCAGAATATTAAATAAGTACAAAGATTGACAGGGAGGTTAGCTGCTCTAAACTGTTTCATCTCAAGGTCTTCGGATAGGTGTGACCCGTTTTTCCAAACTTTAAAGGGTGCTAAAGAATTCAACTGGTCTCCACAGTGCGACCAGGCTTTTGATGAAATAAAGAAGCATTTATCCTCCCTCAAAACCATGTTTAAACCTATTGATGGAGAAACATTGTATATATATTTAGCAGTCTCCGAATGTGCCATAAGTGCGGTGCTAGTAAGAGAGGTGGATAATTATCCTCGTCCGGTGTACTACATCAGCAAAAGCCTGATGGATGCTGAGAGAAGATATTTAAAACTCAAAAAACTAGCGCTAGCTTTGGTAATTGCTGCCAGGAAAATTAGGCCCTACTTTCAGTCTCATACTATTGTCGTCCGGACGTCTTTTCCCTTGAAAAATATTCTTCAAAAGGCATACATATCAAGAAGAATGACCAAGTGGTCAGTGGAATTGGGAGACTATGATATTGATTTTGCCCCTCGAACTGCAATCAAGGCTCAGTCTGTGCTGATTTCCTAGTTGAGTTCCATTCGGACAGGAGTATTAAACAAGCTACAGGTGAAAAGACTAAGAAGATATGGGTTGTCCGGACTGATGGTGGATCAAGTACCATGGGTTGTGGTGCTGGGATATGTTTAACCTCTCCGTACGGCGACAAGCTATACCAGGCTATATGTTTTTCTTTCAGATCTTCTAACAATGAGTCTGAATATGAAGCTGCTATAGCTGGTTTGAAGTTAGCCTTGCTTTATGAAGCCAAAAGAGTAAGGTTAATGAGTGATTCACAGCTTCTTATCCATCATGCCCAAGGTCAATCTGAGGAAAAAAATGAGCAGTTGATTAAATATTTATTCATTCTTAAAGAGGTGGCAGTTAACTTCAAAGAGATCAGCTATGAGCACATACCCAGAACAGAGAACACACTAGCAGACTCATTGGCAACCATAACATACTTTGAGTCCTACCCATGGATTAATGTGCAGGAATGCCCATCCATTCAATTCAATCAGAGCTAGGAAGAGGAAGAAAGTTTAAATATACAAGTGGGTCAACCTAAATACTGGAGGTATCCTCTTCTTCAATACATTTCAGATGGAATTTTGCCTCCGGAAAAGGCAGTAGTAAGAAAAATGAAGTATAGGGCTCGTGGTTTTTTAATCATAAGAGACGCCTTTTACAAGAAGTCTTTTAGTAGACCTCTCTTGCGTTGTTTGGGAATTGAAGAGTCCCAAAATAGTTCTGTCTGAACTGCATGATGGTAAAGGGTCAGCACATTGTGGTTATAGAGCTTTAACCCGCAGAGTCTTGTTAGCCGGATACTACTGGCCATCCATAATAGAAGATGCCAAAGAATTGGTGAAGAGGTGTGATCCATGCCAAAGATATGGTAATGAAATTCATATCCCAGCTGTCCTTTTGGTGTCTATTTCTTAGCCAATACCTTTTACTCGTTGGGAGCTGGATCTCGTGGGACCTCTACCAATAGCGTCCGGAGGGTGCAGAACTATAATTGTAGCCATTGATTATTTTTCAAAGTGGATAGAAGTTGCCCTCTTGGCAGGAACTACTTCAAAAGATGTTATAAAAATTACTTCATCTAATATTTGCTGCAGATTTGGGGTTCCACAAAAGATAACCACAGACAATGGGCCACAATTCGATAACAAGGATATGGAGAGTTTCCGTGCCTCTAGAGGCATTCAACATTGCTTCTCTTCTCATTTCCACCCACAAGCGAATGGTCTGGTTGAAATGGCGAACAAGACCATTATGTCCGGTCTTGAAAACAATTTAGAAGGGGCTGCTGGAAAGTGGTCAAGCTATCTACAAGAAGTACTATGGGCCTACCGGACTACTCCCGGAGCTGCTACACAGGAATCCCCCGTTTTCCTTGGTATATGGTATGGATGTAATTGCTCCTATAGAGGTAATTCTTCCATCTTACAGAATCCACAATTTTTCCAAACAGGCTAATAAAGTGGCAATCAGAAGTCAACTGGACTTGATAGAAGAGAAAAGGGTTAAGGCTCATCTTAGAGCCACCCATTATCAAGGATTGATGAGAAGCATGTTTGCTTCTAGAGTAAGAAGAAGGTATTTTTAACCAGGGGATAAAGTATTGAGAAAGGTCTTCCTACATACTAAAGAGAAGTAGTTCGGCAAGCTAGCTCCAAATTGGGAAAGACCCTATGTAGTCATTGAAAAGCTTAAGCCTAGGACATACAGGCTTCAAAATAAAGATGGAAGAATCTTAAACCACCCCTGGAAAGTTGAACACCTCAGGTTGTATTTAGAATGAAAGTTATGTAAATATTTACTTGTTTAAAGTCCATGTAAATATTGGGGGCATACTCTTTCCTACCCTGGTGGCACGGGGAGATTTTAATGAGGTGTCCGGGCTTTTTAATAAAATTTGATGCCTTCTTGAAAAATTCGGAGTCATTTGGTTTATAGTTTCTTTCAAAGCCTTCTAAGTATCGTTGACAAATCAGATTGATCTGGTGAAATGATGACCATTTAAACATTTGTCATCAGAGAATTTAAACACTCTCACATTAAAATACTTATAAAAACTAGAGGCTATTTGAACCTTTTCCATCAAGATTGTGCAAACATAAAACAAGACAAGAATTTTGCAAAGTAAAACTGCCCAGCTAACACCGGGGAATGATATTAAAACATGTAAGAATGCCTTGGCCATCCAAGGACTTTGAATTTTAAAAAGAAAAGGCTTGTCCGGGCACGAGCTGGACACAATTACAAAAATTCCTTAGCAATCCAAGGACTTTAGTCTGACATAAAGATAAAAGAAAAATAGAAGATAGTTAAAACTTTAGGGCCGGTTTCCCTTAGATGTTCCTGCTTCGTCTTGTTTCTTTTTTAGATCTTCGGGTTCATCATTGGGGCTCTCTCCGATCCCTTCTTCCTCATTGGTGGTATCATCATAACCACTGGAATAGTTGTGCCTTTCACCATCTACCATAGTATGGAATGTGAGATCTTCATATTCCACATATTGCCACAGAGTACCGCGCGTCCTCTTTGGTGTTCGATGAAAAAGCAAAACCATGTCAGATTTGACTTCGACATACCTCTCTTCTTGGGAATCTATCACCTTGTTGGTGTATGCGTCAATCTTGGCCTGGATTATCTTCTCCTGCTTCTTTATCAAATCCTTTTTCTCCTTGGTGACTTTGGACATAGCATCTTCAAGAGAAGTCTTATCACCGGACAGGGTTTGGATGACATTATCCTTTGCTTTCACCTCCTCTTTCAAAGCGGAGAGATCTTTCTCCAAGCCAAAACACTTGGTTTGGAATTTTGTGTTAACTATCTCTAAAGTGGCCAGCCTGGTGGCCAAATCTTCTTTCCCATTCTTCAACTCCTCGAGCTCTTTTCTCAATGCTTCAACACTTTGGTTGGCGTTAAGGAGGTCATTAGATAAGCTCTCTTTGTCTGCATTGAGTGTGTTGATAAGGGTAGATTGGCTTCACACTTGTCTCTCCAGGTGGAGCACTGGCTGAATATTTCTTAGCAAGGAGTGAGTCACCATGTCATTCTCCCCTGAAACAGAAAAAGATTTACCATTGAAGGTAACCATGTTTGAGGAGCTTGGGGGAAAGTAGGGGCCAACAAAGTCATCCTTTTCAAGATCATCAAATTAGAGACCAATATTTTGAAAGCCACTGATATCTACTCCGTCGATAATGATATCCCCTTCGGTACCCTCTTCGGGATGAAGACCATTTGGGATTTTCTCTACCAAAGTTGGGTCTGTTGGGTCGACCGGAGGAAGGGACTCCGAAGGCCGGAGAGCGACTTCGTCCCCCGATGAGATTTTCTTCTTCTTGGCTGCTCTATCTTCACCATCTACTCCCCGCTTTTGGTCCTTCTTAGGAGCCTTTAGAAGATTTGGAGGTCCTCCTGCCTCCCTAATACTCTCATCTTCAACCACTTGAAGTAGAGTAGCATCGATTCCCCATTGGGCCTGCAATCCCTGAGTTGTTGGGACAATCTCCTCAACACCACCTTAAACAACCTCAGTTGCAACTTATTTCTTCTTGCCCTTCATCTTACTTGGGGCTATTGCTCTGGCAGGCAAAGCCATCTTGCCATCCTTTTCCTCTGTTCTCTGGAGGATGACAGCCAGAGAAGGTAGAGTGGTCAGCTCCTCACAAGTAAGGTCTCTCCGGCCTATTATGTTCCAGAGATGGGACCTCACTAAATTGTCGGAGGTGAAGCAGTTATGGAAATGATTTCCCCATTTTTCAGTGGCCCAATCATTCAGCTTGGCACATGTAGTTTGCCTCTCTTCCAAATAGTCGGAGAACTCCTTCGGCAGCACTACCCAAAGAAAAAGAAGGCAGTTCATAAACAGATTTTTTATAAAGAAAGAAAAACAAATATGATAAAATGTTTACATGAGCTTTTCTATCTGTTGGTGAGCATGCTAGGGTTGACACCAACCTTGATTTTCTTCCCGTTTTCCCAAGCCCCACTAATAAACAGATATTGGGTTTTCCAATTCTTCTCTGACTCGAGCAAATCATCTACCACCTTAAAGTTATCTCTCATGTTGTAGTGGTAGAAAGGGATAATGTGGTTCTTGCAGAGGCTAGCCACAGCAGCGAATTGCTCCATTGGAAGCGGTATTCTAGAGAGCCTAGAGGCCATAATACAGGCCATAAGAGTGTACCAAGCATTGGGACTCAGCTGGCTTGGACAGGGCTTTATTAGATGCAAGTATCTAAAAATCTCTAGATCTAAGGGAAATCTAAGCCCCCGGTTAAAAAACTTTGTATAAATGACTATCTCGCTAAGCTTGCAGTCCATTGGGGTCTCTGGAGTGACTGGTATCCTCACCTTGACAGACTCAGGGATCCCCCACTTCGTCCGGAGCCGGCCTAACTCAGCAGTATGAGTGTAGACATAGTTGATGTTATGCATGGCCATCAGATACTTCACATTCACCTTGTGGAAGCAGGGTCCCACTTTGCCTTCCAGGCACTCCGGCAGGTCCGGATGTTTCAGACAGAGTTTCTCTTTACCCTTGCCTTTTTTATCAGTGGCAGCATCCCCTGTCTGCCCGGAGACGTTGGTCTCAAATAGAGCATCTTCTATACTGTCCTCTATTACCTCTTCCATCACCATGGAAGGTTTGCCAGTTGTTCTTGGTGGGGGAGTGCTGGTGGCTGGCTCAGTAAGTTGTCCGGACGGTTGAGCATCTCCCTCTCTTAGGGGTCTGGTGTCCGGCAAGGGCTCGGTTCCGGAGGGCTCATTCTGAGAGCTAGTTCCAGTGGCCTCCGGACCAGAAGATTTATCTTTTGGGGCTCTGATAGATTCCCCTGATCCCGTAGCTTTGTCCTTGGTCCCAGATTTAGAAGGCCTTGATTTTGGGGACTTAGATTGAGAAATAGCAGCTTGACCCTTTATCAAACGGCCTGTCCGGCGAAGAGTAACCTTTTCTGGGGAGTTCTCGGTATATGACCCCATAGCAAGGAATGGAAAGGGTCTTTTGTGCTTGACACTGCTTTTTCCCGTACAAAAGAGGGCTGTGACTCCTGAACCGAGGAGCCTGATGGAATGGGTGAAAGGCTTGGTTGAAACAAACGCTTGGGTTTGGAACTTCTAGCAGAAGATGAACTTCGATCAGATCTGGAGACGGTGTTTCGGGCTTATAGTTTGGAGAAACTGGAAGTCCCGCAGCAATACGTCTCTCTCGCTCAACCCTTTGTGCTTTTTCTAACTCTGAAAGATTAAGCCACCCACCTTTCACCAATGCGTTTCTTGTCGTGAACATAAACCTACACAAGAAGAATTTTGAGAAGATAAGTAAAATCTTTGAATTGGAGAAATAAGAATTTGATGAAGATGGCAAAACAGTGAAAAGAAGTAATTTATACTAGTAAGGAAAAAAAGTTACCAAATACCTAGGAGAAAACGAAAAGGCAAAAGTAATGATTGAAGGCGGTGCTGGCGTCATAGGTAATAAATGAAGAGGTTGCTTTTTGGGATTAGTGGGAGCGCCATTCTAGGAGGAAAACGGTTGGTGAAGCGAATCGAAATGTGACACGTGTCCCATGATCCATAGCAAAACCCTTGAACTTTTGAGAAGTATTCAGTCCGGATAAGTCCTAAGTTGAACACTTAAACATCCCGGAGAATGTTGTTAGTGCCTAAAAGGATTTTTTGGTCTTGTCAAAGGCCTTTGACAAAACCTAAAAAAAGGGGTTACTGATGAGTCCGGAAATATTCACCACTCACTGTAGAAACCAGACAGGGGTAATCCAGACAATAATCACCCACTAAATAATCCGAATAGGATAAAAGTATTAAGAAACTAAACACCTTTTGATTAAGCTAATTGTTAATCTGCTTAATAAACTAATGGGTTTTTGAACTCGACCCGGTTCCATAAATTTAACCTGAAAGCCCATATGACCCATAATTAAGGGTATAAATACCTAATCACTTTCATTAACGATGGTAATGAACATTTAATACAACCAGGCAGCTCAAATCTCTCACTACAAAACACTTAAACATTTAATACCCTTAAAATGCCACAAAACATCTCACAAAATTACCCTCAGTCGAAAATAACCCACACCAGTACCTACTTAGAGTTTGGCGTAATTAAGTCGAGCACATGAAGCAAAATTAATAATTTAAAAGTAAAAAAAACAAAAAAACAGAAACAGCAAAATCTCGACCAAAAACCCAAAAGAGAATAAATCGCTGGCGTTGCTTCCCTCTGCATCTTTTTGTAGCGACAATGGAGATGACTTTCAAAACTCTAACACCTCCAAAGTCAGGATCTTTGACCGCCAACTGAAAAGGAGACAAGTACCAAATCTTCTTCTTCTTCTCATTCTTTAACTTTTGATCAATTATTTTCCGACATCTATAACTTCAAAGTTATGTCTTTTTCTGTTTTCCTTTATGTTATTGATGCTTTGAATTTACTTTATTGTGGAATATATTGTTTCTCTACTATTTCAAGGTTTTGTTTACTTCAATCTTTGATATATTGGAGCTTGAGGAAGGAGAATAGACTTATATATATTAGTGACAATTAATATAAGATGAGTGAGCTAGGTTATACTGTATTAGATTTCTGGTTGGGTTAGTTTTAATTAGGTTCGACCCGGTCCATTTATAATTATGGTGGGTAAATGGTAACTTGAAATGGTAAACGGTAACTTTTTAAGATAAATCATAAATCTGAGTTGGCATCCTACTTGGTATGGGCAGAGGTTTTTGTTTGCCAAAACTTTAGTGGACTAATCTTGCAACAAAACTTGATGCCATATGTCAATCTCTCAGGCTTCACATGTGCGCGGGGGGGGGGGGGGGGGGCTATATTTGCAAATTTTTAAAACGAAGGGGATGAGTTTTATGCAGAAGTGAACGAAGGGGACTATGTTGATACAAGTGGTAAACATGGGGGACTAATAGTGCTTTTTACCCCAGATCTCGAGTACCATAATATTTCGAAATTAAATATCCCAAATCAAACTTCGAAATCAAATAAAAACATTATCAAAATCATACGAAAGCAAAAGAAAAACAGAAAATCGAGTACAAAATTGAAGAATCACCTATAATGTTAGGTACTGTTCTATTCACGTTGAATGAAAATATAATTTATCGTTCTCGTTAGTGTTTTTTTCGGTTTAAATTTTTTGGACTTATAGTGGTTTGACAGGTGGTAAGCCTCCTTCCGCTTTTTTTAAATGCTTTAATTGATTTTTGTTTATGTTGATTTTTTTGTTTGTTTGAGTTCTATGTTTTTGGCTTCCCTCTCGTCCATGTCTTGCAGTTCGTTCCTAATTTCCTATTTGAAATAACCAATGTTGTAATTAAAATTATCGTTTTTGTAATATTTTTGTTTTCTTTTTATTTTCGAATTTTGTCAACATTCATACATTTCTAAATAATTTTGTTGTTCCATAAACTATATTAAATGTATTTTAAGGATTGTGGTTTCACTTTTAGAATCCAAAGATAATTTTCATATAATAAAATATAAATCTTCTAAAGCATTCCTGTATAAAAAATATTTTTACTTAATTTAACATTTATTTATAAAAAAAATATAATTTCATAAAATATAAAATATCCATTTAATATAAAAATAACATGAACAACCATATTACAACTACAAAACTGATTTTTAGCACGATATTAGCCAAATTATCATCTAGTTTCGAAAATACGTACAATATAAATTATTTAAAATTTCTCCTATACATTTATATTTTTCTCTATTTTATTGTTTTTATAAATTTAAAATTATTTTTTTGTTCTTTTACTTTTATTTCCTGCAAACACATAATTTTTTCATATTCACACCAACATTTATTCAAAAATAAAAATTCACAAATATTTAATTTCTCCTTATTCAACCCAAACTATATTCATAAACATATAAAATTCAATTTCAAAAACATTAAATCATAATTCTTTTTTTTAATCAAAATAGAAAATTTATACAACGTTTTTCTTTATGTTGGGTATAATATGCGATTTGAACTTGAATAATAATTGGTATTTTCATATTGAAAATACCTTAATACAATCTTTCTAATTCAAATTTGAAGGAAAAAAAGAAATTCATTTTTTTGCTTGAGATTGAATATGTCATTAGCCTGCAATTTTTCATTGATGGCCATTTCACCATGGAAGACTTTGATTCTTCTCTCTGAAGCCAATATGTATATTTTTTTTACCTGTCAAACAAAGTTGATAATCATCAATCCTTAAGTAACCACAACAATGACTTTCAAACAATGTTATTTTCTTTAGATGATTTAAAATTTGGTGGTTATTTAGATCTATGTTCATTTTACATTTTAAGGTC
This sequence comes from Limnanthes douglasii subsp. nivea, assembly GCA_036936605.1. Classification (NCBI taxonomy): domain Eukaryota; kingdom Viridiplantae; phylum Streptophyta; class Magnoliopsida; order Brassicales; family Limnanthaceae; genus Limnanthes; species Limnanthes douglasii. Next base: position 3,229,801 of record JAUPFV010000001.1, read on the forward strand.
CACCTAGCAAACCAATCGGCTGCTTAGATTTGGATCCTTGATATATATATTTGATAGTCATTGAAAGCGATATTAAATTTCTGCAACAATTTAAGATAAGATTTAAGTACCAAGGGCCAATTCTTTTTTATAGCATATCAATCAGCAATGACGAATCATATTGAATGTCCACATTTTTAAATCTATTTTGGTTGCAAACTATCAGACCATCTAGAATAACCTTACATTTAGAATTAAGGGGATTGTTCCCATATAATCTACCATAAAAAGTGATAACATTACCATTATTTCCTCTTATGATACCAACACACTAGACTCTCCATATAAAAAATGAGAGCCATCATAGTCCATTTTTAATCTATTTACCTTAGGAATTTCAATTTAATAATGGTTTATTTTCCATAATATCAAAGTAAAAGAAACAACCAAGTTTATTGGCTATGTCATGATCACCACACCATTTTTCGTTAAAGTTATCCTGATTAAAAAGAGTGTAATAAATTTTATATAAGATAACTTTATAATTACTAGATGAAGCTTCATGTTTGATTTTATTCCTATAATACCATATAAACTAACAGAAAATTGAGGATAATATAATTCTAATGTGAGTTATTTGGGGGTAGACCAAAACCAGCATCTGATAAGATGGTGGATGGTCATAATTTACCTATAGATATATTAACTAAGATTGCAAAGTTATTCCAAATACCATTTTATTGTGAAGTTTACAAATAAGTGGTTGGTAGACTCAATCATCACAGATTTGGAACTTTGAGGTAAGACTATTTTTTTTTAATGTTTGTATCCATATATTCCTAACCCTCTAAAATTTTCCACAAGAGAAATTAGTACTTTTTTGGAATTAGTGAGTTCCAAATCTTTATGAAAAGATTTGAGACAATATCTTGGTTCCTAATATGCTTCCATATTGCCTTAGTATTGAAATAACCACACTTGTCTAGAGACCAAATAATATCATATATTTTTTATCTCTATTTATTTTGAAGTTACTTATTTCATTGATTTCTCAGGAGGTGAAATTTGATCTTAGCGTCTCTAACTTCCACTTATTAGCATCCATAAACTTTTCACCTTATTATTTGGTGAGGTTTATTTTCGTCTGAGGGTAAGTTTGTAATTTTTGTTTAGATCTGTGTGGAGGTTTGAGAGTATTTAATCATTAAGTATAGAGTAGAGGGAGAATTAAGCAGCCTAGTTGTATTTAATTTTCATTACCCTCATTTAATGTTGGTGGTCAGGTATTTATACCCTTACATTTGGGCTTTACGGGCTTTCGGGTCACGTTTAGTGGACCCGGGTCAAGTTTAAGGACCCATGAGCTCTTAGTAGGAGAGCAAGCTGCTTAGTCAAGAAGTGATTAGGTTTTAAGTAAGTTAGTTCTGTTCGAACAGCATAATGGATGATGGCGCCCGAATTGTCATCGTCCGGTTAGATAGACATTGTCCGAACTGACCCTGTCCGAAGTGGTAACGGGATCCGGACTCATCAGTAGCCCTTTTTTTAGGTGTCTGTTCAAAAACCTTTATAAAAAACCTGAAAAACAGTTCGTTGTTAGTGACAGTTACATCCGGACAGGTCCTTCGAATAATGTCATAGCTTTATCCGGACTGAAATAGCTCTTTGAATCTAAACGGTTTTTTGCCAAAGTTCATGGGACACGTGTCTCTCTCTGGTTCGTTACTTCAGTCGTTTTCTTACCTTGAATTTCGCACCCACCTTCTCTGAAAAGCAACCTCTTCATTAAATGAAGGTGACATCAGCGCCGTTTCTTAATCATTGCAAATCCTTTCGAATTCTCGTAGAAATCAAAACTTCTTTTTGGGGTTTCCAATAAATTAAAACACTTTTCTATAGTTTTACTATCACCTTTATTTTCACTTTACTAATTTTCAGAGCTTTTTCTCTCAAACACAAGTTCTTCACTTTGATTGTTTATGTTCACGGCTAGGAACGCTCTAATCAGAGGCGGGTGGCTCAATCTATCAGAACTAGAGAAAGCACAAAAAGTTGAAAGGGAAAGGTGCATCGCAGCAGGCTTACCTACTTCCCCCATCGACAAACCAGTAACCTCAACCACAGAGCCTGACCAGGGTTCCTCCTCTACAAAAAGTGTCAAACCGAGGAGATTGTTCCAAACCAGTCTTTCTCCTATTGTCTCAGGTTCATCGGTTCAAGAGTCAGAACCCACTGTTGAACCAGGTTTAACAGTTACTAGTTTCAAAAAGCCTTCCCCATTCATAGCCATGGGGTCAGATGCAGAGACTTATCCCAACAAACTGGTTGATCGAAGAAAAGGTCGGCTGGTCAAAGGGCTTCCAAAGGCACCCCTTCGGAATCAGGTGCCAAGGATAGCAGTACAGGGTCGGAGGCACCCATAAAAGTACCCAAAGACATGCTGTCCGGACCGGAGGCCACTGGTTCAAGCCCCCGAAGAGAAACCATCACATCAGAGCCCCGGACGGAGTCCAGAGTACATGAGAGTACTGAAGCTCATCAGTCTGGTGGTCAGACTGAACCAACTCCAAACTCCCCCCTCACCAAGACAACTGAAAACCCTTCCTCAATAATGGAGGAAATAATGGAGGACTCTATCGAAGAGGCTCCATTCGAGTCTGAACCCTCCGGACAGACTAGTGGTGTTGTTGCTGCCCAGAAGGACAAAGGCAAGGAGAAACTATGCTTAAGGCATCCGGATCTGCCGGAGTGCCTTGAAGGAAAAGTGGGACATTGTTTCCATAAGTTCAGTGTTAAATATCTTCTTGCCTTACAAAAGATCAATTATGCTTTCATCCATAGCTGAGTTGGGCCGGATGTGTGCGAAGTGGGGGATTCAAGAGAACGTAAAAATTAGAATCCACATAGACCCTGAAACCCCAATGGACTGTAAACTCAATGAAATAGTCATCTTCACTGAGCTTTTTAACTGGGGTCTAAGGTTTCCCTTAGATCCGAAGATAGTTACGTATTTCCACCTCATCAAGCTCTACCCTAGTCAACTGAGCCCCAACGCCTGGTACACACTTATGGCCTGCATTATGGCCTCCAGGCTCTCCGGGATTCCTCTACCAATGGAGGAGTTTGCAGCTGTGGCCAGTCTCTGGAGAAACCACCACATTCCCTTCTATCACTTCAACATGGGTGATAATTATAAAGCAGTGGATGATCTGCTTGAGTCGGAGAGAAATTGGAGGACTCAATTCCTGTTCGTAAGTGGTGCTTGGGAGAATGGGAGGAAAATCAAAGTCGGAGTCAATCCAAGTCTCCTCACCAGCAAATGGAGGAGTGATCGTAAGGCTCCTACTTTATATTTTTATTTCTACTTTTATATCGAATTTCCTTAAACTGACTGGTTTTGTCTTTTTTCTTAACAGAGCTGCCCAAAGACTTTAGTGACTACTTAAAGGCCGGGCAGACCACTTGTACCAAGATCAACACTTGGGCTGCTGAAAAGTGGGGAAACCAGTTTCATGATGCTTTCACAGGAGGAAACTTTGCAAGGTCTCACCTCTGGAACACTACTAGCCGGAGGGACTTGACCTGGGAAGAACTCACCATTCCACCCCCTCTGAATGTGGTCCTCAAGAGAACACACGAACCGGATGGGTCACTTTACTTGTCAGGTCGGGACAAGGCCCCAAGTAAAATGAAAGGCAAGAAAGGGAAGGGCAAGAAGGTTGCAGGTGAGGCTAACCCTGCCGAGGTGGAGGAGGCTGCTCCAACAAATCCAGAGGGGCCAGCCCCAAACCAGATCGATGCTGCTCTCTTAGAAGTGGTGGAGCGGGAGAGTGTTAGGGAAGAGGTAGGATCTCCCAAACCTCCAAGGGTTTGCAAAAGAGACAAAAAACGTGGAGCAGAGAATAAGGAGAGGGAGGCAAAAAAGAAAAAGACCTTTAGGGGTGACGAACTTTCTCTCCGGCCTCCGGAGCCTCTTCCCCCTGTAGACCCTACTGATCCGACAAGAGCAGAGGAGATCCATGGTGACTTTCATACTGACGAGGTTGGAGGAGGAGACCTTAGCATTAATGGTGTTGACATCACAGGGCTCGATGGACTTGGTGACTATTTTGCAAACCTTTCCAGAGACGATTTTGTTGGGCCTTACCTCCCTCCAAGCACTTCGAACACCGTTACTTTTAATGGTAAGACTTTTACTGTTTCAAGTGAAAGGGATATTATAGATCACTCCATATTAAGTAATGTTCAGCCAGTGCTTGTTTTGGAGAAACAAGTTCGAGGTCAGGTATATATTATTAAAGATATCAAATCTGACAAAGAGAAACTGTTCGATGATCTTCTTACTGTCACTTAACATGCTGACATTCTGAAGGGAGAAAACGAGGAGCTAAAGAAGAGCCAATAGGGGTGGACCATAAAGCTTACCACTTTAGAAGACACTATCAAAGAGCTCCAGGAGAAGTTGTCCGGATTAGAGAAAGATCTCACCTCTTCAAAAGAGGAGGCAAAGGCCAAGGATCAAGTCATCCACAACTTGACAAATGACAAGATTGCGCTCGAGAACACAGTGTCTAAGGCTGCAGAGGAGAAAGCAGATCTGCTAAGGGAGCATGAGGCCAAAATTCAGGCCAAGATCGATGCTTATGCCAACAACGTAATAGATACTCAAGAGAAAATGTATGCCAAGGTGAGGTCGGACATGGTCCTGCTCTTTCGTGAGAAGTTCCCGAAGAGGAACCTGGGAGATTTGTGGCTTCATGTAGAGTACGAAGACCTTCCCTTTCACACCATGGTTGATGGAGACTTGCATGATTATTCCAGTGCTTCCTCCTCTGACGAAAAAGAAAACACCGGGGAGGACCCATACGAAGAGAAAGACGATCCCAAGAAAAAGGGAACAGGTGAGGCTGAGCCATCTTCAAAGGCTCAGTCTTAGATTATGAATTACCTTATCACCTTTTACTTTGTTTGAACTAAAGTCCTTGGAAGGCCAAGGCATTTTTGTAATTGTGTCCGGCATTTGACCGGATAGATCTTTTGTTTTGTCTAACAATTTAAAGTCCTTGGAAGGTCAAGGCACTTAGTTTATTCCAATAAATATCTTCATTTTGCACAACTCTTGCATTCTTTCATAGTTTGTTTCAATTCTGATGTTGATGGCTAGTATTTAAATAACCCTTAGTTATTTCATAAATATTCTAAAGCGAGAGTGTTTAAATTCTCCGATGACAAATGTTTAAGTAGTCACCATTCCTTTAATTTAATCCGGATGGTGTGACAAAAAACAAAGTAAGAACACGTTTTTAAGAAGGCATCAAATTTTTATAAAAATCCCGGACACCTCATTAAAACCTCCCCGCGCCACCAGGGCAGGAAAGAGTATGCTCCCAAATATTTACATGGATTTTTAAACAAGTAAATATTTACATTGCTTCTATTCTAAGTACATCCGGAGATGTTCAATATTCCACGGGTGATTTAAAACCCTTCCATCCTTGTCTTCTAGCCAGTATGTTCCAGGTTTAAGCCTTTCAATGACCATATAAGGTCCTTCCCAAGTTGGGGCTAGTTTGCCGAGCAGCTTCTCTTTGGTGTGTAAGAAGACCTTCCTTAACACCTTGTCCCCCGCCTGCAAATATCTTCTTCTAACTCTAGAAGCAACCCTGCTTCTCATCAAACCCTGATAGTGTGCAGCTCTAAAGTGAGCCTTAAATCGTCTTTCCTCTATTAGGTCCAGCTGACCCCTGATTGCCACTTCGTTGGCGTGTTCGGAGAAATTGTGAACTCGAAAAGAAGGGAGAGTTGCCTCTATGGGAGCTATGGAATCCATCCCATAGACCAAGGCAAAGGGTGATTCTTGTGTTACAGCCCCAGGAGTAGTTCGGTAGGCCCACAAAACCTCTTGTAAATAACTAGGCCACTTTCCAACAACCCCTTCTAAATTTTTGTTCAAACCGGACAGTATAGTTCTGTTAGCCACCTCAACTTGACCGTTTGCTTGTGGGTGGAAAAGTGAAGAGAAACAATGTTGTATACCCCTAGAGGCACGGAAACTCTCCATTTCCCTGTTGTCGAACTGTGGCCCATTGTCTGTCGTTATCTTCTGTGGAACACCAAATCTGCAACAGATATTAGACAAAATGAATTTTATGACAGCTTTTGATGTCGTACCTGCCAATGGGGCTGCTTCAATCCACTTCGAAAAATAATCAATCGCAACAATTATCGTTCTGCGTCCTCCGGATGCCATAGGAAGAGACCCCACCAAATCCAACCCCTATCGAGCAAAAGGTATAAGCTCAGAAATTGACTCTAAAGGGATGGCTGGGACATGAATTTCGTTGCTATATCTTTGGCATGGGTCACACCTTTTCACCAGCTCCTTAGCATCTTGCATTATAGAAGGCCAATAATAGCCAGCTAGTAAAACTCTCCTTGTTAGAGCCCTGAATCCACAAGGAGCTGATCCCTCACCATCATGCAATTCGGATAGGACTACTTGAGATTCATCATCTCCCAAACATCGCAAAAGAGGTTTACTGTAAGACTTTTTATACATAACGTCTCTTAGTATGATAAAACCACGAGCCTTGTGCTTCATTTTTCTTGCTAGTGATTTATCCGGAGGCAAGATGCCATCGGAGAGATACTGCAGGAGAGGAAATCTCCAATCTTGAGGTTGTTTCATCTGTACATCGAAAATTTCTTCCTCTTTGCTCACATTGAGTTGAATGGAAGGGCACTCCAGCACATGGATCCAAGGATATAACTCAGTGTATGCTATGGTTGCCAAGGAATCTGCTAATTCATTCTCTGTCCGAGGTATATGCTCATAGACAATGCTTTTAAACTTAAATGCCTCATTTTTAAGAAGAAGTAAGTACTTCACTAGTTGCTCCTTTTTTTGCCTCAGATTGACCTTGCACATGGTGGATAAGAAGCTGAGAATCACTAATCAGCCTGACCCTTTTGGCCCCACAAATATAAGCTAACTTTAAACAAGCTATAACTGCTTCGTATTTGGACTCATTGTTGGAAGCCCTAAAAGCAAAACATATAGCCTGGTACATTTTGTCACCATATGGAGAAGTCAAGCACACCCCTGCTCCACATCCCATAGTACTGGATCCACCATCTGTCCGGACGACCCAGACCTTCTTGTCTTTCATCTCAGTAGTCTGCTCCGTATCCCTATCAGAGTGGAATTCAAGTAAAAATCAGCCATATCTTGGGCTTTGATTGCTGTTCGAGGAGCAAAATCAATATCGAAGTCCCCCAATTCCACTGACCACTTAGTCATTCTACTTGAAATGTCTGCCTTTTGAAGAACATTCTTCAAGGGAAAAGATGTCCGGACGATAATAGGATGAGCCTGAAAATAAGGCCTCATCTTCCCTGCAGCAATTACCAAGGCTAATGCTAATTTTTTGAGCTTCAAATAGCGTTTTTCTGCATCTATCAAGCTCTTGCTGATGTAGTATACCGGATGAGGGTAATTATCCACCTCTCTTACCAATACATCACTGATGGCACAACTTGAAACTGTCAAGTATACGAAGAGTGTCTCTCCATCAACAGGTTTAAATAAAGTCTTGGGGGAGTACATATGTTTCTTAATCTCATTGAATTCCTCATTGCACTGTGAAGTCCAGTCAAATCCATTCGCACCCTTTAAAGTTTGAAAAAACGGGGCACATATGTCCGAAGACCTTGAGATGAATCGATTTAAAGCAGCCAACCTCCCAGTCAACCGTTATACTTCTTTAACATTCCGAGGAGGCTCCATTTGGAATAAATCATTAAGCTGGTTCGGATCGGGCTGTATTCCTTGCCCACTTATTATATAACCTAGGAATTTCCCGAACTGCACTCCGAGCACACATTTTTCTGGATTTAGCTTCAAATTCAATTTTACTAAGTTAGCAAAAGTTTCTTGGAGGTCCGTCAAGTGTAGTTGTTCATCCACACTTTTCACCATCATGTCATCAATGTATACTTCCATATTTCTTCCAATTTGACCAGCAAAGGCTTTGTTCACCAATCTCTGATATGTAGCCCCAACATTTTTCAATCCAAAGGGCATCACCTTGTAGCAATGAAGACCCATGTTAGTGACAAACGTGGTATGCTCCTGATCCTTTGGATCTACTTGAATCTGATTGTACCCGGATAAAGCATCCATGAAGGATAGTAGCTTATTCCCTGAAGTGGAATCTACCAGCTGATCAATCCGGGGAACTGGATATAAATCTTTTGGGCAAGCCCTATTGAGATCTGTGAAGTCAATGCACATACGCCACTTGTCATTTTTCTTTTTCACCAAGACCGGATTGGCAGTCCACAAAGGATACTGAGACTCATTTATATGCCCCATTTTTGTGAGCCTGTCAACTTCTTCAACAATAACATCAGCCTTTTCCTTTGGAAAAGCCCTTCTGTTTTGTACCACAGGTGCTATGTCCCTCCGAATAGATAGGTGATGTGATATAATATCTGCTGGAACCCCGGTAACATCAGCATTGCACCAAGCAAAAACATGCTGATGGTCTTTTAGAAACTTTAACATTTTATTCTTCAGTTCGGACGGCATTTTGGACCCTATCTTAACACTTTTTCCTTCTTCCAAAGAATATCTTTCAACTTCTTCAACCGGTATCAACACTCCAGGGGTCTCTTTGGGGTCATCAATTTCACCCTCACCCCCAGAAAGCCCCTCAAACTGCTATTCTTCGTTGATACGAATTGCCCCTAACGTCCGTGGAGTCAGTGCTGTAGCATAACACTCTCTTGCAATCTTTTGACTGCTCCAGACAACTCCCACTTGTCCTTAAACATCATATTTCAAACATTGGTGGACTGTCGAGGCTGATGAGGAAGAATAAAAGACAAGGGCCAAAATGCATAGAAATAAATGTATAAGGGCCAAAATGCATATAAATAAATGTATAAGGGCCAAAATGCATAGGAATAAATGTATAAGGGCCGAAATGCGTTAATTGCAAAGATATAGCCAAAATAGGAAGGAACCTTAAAGTAGGGACCAAAAGTTGTAATTAAATCAAATTAAAGCGTGTGGGGTCCACAATTGTACTATAAAAGGACCACACACGCTTCACGAATTTCATGATGAATAGTACGACTTTCTCTCTCTACCTTTTTAGCATTTTCTCTCTCTAGATCTAATACTCAAGTATTACTCTATCAACAAATCCTCTATCAACAAATCCTCACATAACAAAATCGCCCTCGGTCCATCTTTTTACTCTTCAGAGGCCACTGCATGCATCATAGAGAGCCAAGACCTCCCTAAAATAGCATTATAACAAGTGGGACAATCCACCACAATAAAAAGTATCCTGACCATCTTCTTAAAAGGGCCATTTCCCAACAAAACTTCCTCTTCGAACTCCCCGATCACATCTGCTGAGCTCCCAGTGAAGCCCACAATTGATCTGTCTGAACGCTGAATTACGGCTGGATTTTTCATCTTTTTGTAAGTGGTTAAGAAGAGGATATTGGCTGAACTCCCAGTATCCACCAAGATTCGTCTTATGCCATTGCCCACAATGGATGCTCTTATGACAACAACATCTTCATGAGGGCCATCTATACCTCTTAAATCATCTTCATCGAAAACAATGAAGGGAAATGGAATTTGTGATTGATAGGAGGTCATGCCTCCTTCCAGCTGGGTGGTTAAAGTATGAACGTGCCTCTTCTTTGAAGAAGCAGTAGGAGCTGTCATAGTATCCCCTCCGAAAATTGTGAGTGACTCAAAAAACTTAATAAGCCCGGAGACTGTTTTACAACGTTCCTCAATGGCACCCACCTTATTTCGAGTTGGATCAGGATCCAAGTATTCTGATTCTACATCAAATCTTTTGATTATAACCATAGCTCCCTCCGGAGCAGCATTGCTCGGACCAACCCGATGAGTATTATCAGGCCTATTTCCTCCTTTTCTTTTGACATATGCCCCCAGCTTTCCTCTTTCAATTAAGTTCTAAACTTCTTGCTTCAAGGCTATACAATCCTCAGTGGTATGGCCAGTATCATTATGGTACTGACAAAAAGAATTGTTACGATGCTCCCTATGAGATTGCAGTGCGGCCAGCCTTCTATAGTGTACTTCTTCCTTTGTTTTGTCATAAATAATGGCCACACTTTCTTTTAACTCTGCAAACCACTCCGGTTGAACCCAAGGCCCCCTCTTATTTCTAAATTGTTGACTCTGGGCAGGCGCAGCTGGCTGAGATTGAGCTTTAGCCCTGTTATGTCATTGTCTGGTCTCCCTTGCCTTGTTCCCGGACTGGTTTTGGTTGGGGTTTGGTGCAACCGGGGCAGACCTCACCTACCTGTGTACCCTAGTTTTCTTTGTTTCATCAACGTTGATTTGTTTTCCGACCTGATTCAGTAGACCTCCCCAAGTCATTGCTTTCTTTCTAGTCACTGAATCAGCTAAATTTCTAGGGTTTAAGCCCTGCCTCAAAGATGCTATGGCTACTTGCTCGAAGCAATCAGTCAGCCCGTTTTTGGTGTTTACAAACCGAATTATGTATTCTTTTAGTGATTCGTTTGGTTCTTGGGCACAATGGATTATAGTGTCCCCATTGCCCTTTAATTCCTTACTCCCAACGAATTGCCTTCGAAAGGCCACCCAAAAGGTATCAAAGTTTCAGATGCAGCCTTGTGGTAGGCTGTTATACCACTTCAGAGCACTCCCCGTAAAGGATTGGGAGAGTGCTCTACAGAGTAACTTGTCGTCATCATCGAAATTCATCATAAAGTTTTTAAATTGTTCCAAGTGGTTGTCCGGATCTTTGCTGCCATCGTACTTCTCTATTTTTGTGCTATCTAACCTCTTGGGGAGGTTTTCAGACAAAATCTTAGAAGACAATGGAGATTGTCTCCAATTCCGGCCACGACTGAAAACAGTATCCTCATTGGGAGTTGCAAAGATACCTGGTTCATCGTGGAAGGCAAAAGGATCCATCAGCATCCGGTCTACATGCCTCCGACTGTGGGATGATCCTTTGCCTATATTCCTTTTCAATTTCCCATGTCTATCCCTTTTTCTTGAATACTTTTTAATCAACTTTTGCTTCTTGGAGGATAAGGACACTTCAACTCCATCTTCGTCCGAGGAGCTACCAGAAGACTCTGAGTCTGAGTCTGAACTCTCCACTGGTTTAGACCGGTGAGACTTTTTAGAGCTAGCATGAGTCTTCTTGGTACTCACATGAGTCTTCGAAGGCTCATGCTCTCTAGGGTTGTCGGTATGATGAGCGACTGATGCTTTTGACTTCTCTTTCATGCCCATCTTAGCCTTCTCTGCCCTCAGAGCTTCTATCTCGCCCTTTAATCTATCACGCTCCTCGATGGTATATTCGTCATTCTCACCTACCACTTCAAGCAAAGATGGTGGTACTTCCGGGGCGTCCGGATTCATTCGGACTGATTTTTTCTGATGGTTTCGAATGCTTGATTCAGGCACCGTCGTTGCCTCCCACTGTGGTCGCCAATTTGGTGAGGTTTATTTTTGTCTGAGGGTAAGTTTGTAATTTTTGTTTAGATCTGTGTGGAGGTTTGAGAGTATTTAATGATTAAGTAGAGAGTAGATAGAGAATTAAGCAGCCTGGTTGTATTTAATTTTCATTACCCTCATTTAATGTTGGTGGTTAGGTATTTATACCCTTATATTTGGGCTTTACGAGCTTTCGGGTCACGTTTAATGGACCCGGGTCAAGTTTAAGGACCCATGAGCTCTTAGTAGGAGAGCAAGCAGCTTAGTCAAGAAGTGATTAGGTTTTAAGTACGTTAGTTCTGTTCGAACAGCATAATGAATGATGGCGTCCGAATTGTCATCGTCCGGTTAGATAGACATTGTCCGAACTGACCCTGTCCGAAGTGGTAACGGGATCCGGACTCATCATTATTAAACCCTAAACCCTAAACCCTAAACCCTAAACCCTAAACCCTGTCCGAATTGGTAACTGACCCTAGCCATCGGAGAGGCTTATTAAAGGCTTGTTATCAAGCCAAAACTTTAAATTCCCATTACCTAAGTTCCATTGAATAAAATGTTCAACTATATTATTAATAGAAAGTAATCTCCTTCAAGTTCTAGAACCTTTAGTATCCGGATTAATTTGTAAATAGTGGAGATTTTTACACTAAATTGAGTGAATATACCTTACCCAAATAGATTTGTTATCACATAATTTATACCATATCTTACGTGAGAAGGTGGTCTATAAATCGGAAAGTTTCCTAACATTAAGACCACCTTTTTGTAAGGTTTACATAATGAATTCCAGTTAGTCCAAACTAAGGCTTTTGTTGTTTATTTGAGAACTTCACAAAAATATGTTCATGGGTTTTTTAATTTTACTTAAGACCATGTTGGAAATATTACAGTATTGAATATGGTTAATGAGAATATACATAAGAACTCATTGCATCAAAACTAGTCTACCACCAAATGAAAGAGATCTACTGTCTCATTCATTTATATATATGAATCTTACTTTAGTAACTAATTCGTCATTAAGACTAGCACTGTTTCTATTATGAATTGAAACACCTATGTATTTTAAAGGTAAAGGTTTGTTTTTAAAAGCAGTGGTATCTTCAGTAATTTAAACTCTTTGATTATTATTTTTTTGATGAAACAATGAGGCTTAATTTATCTTTATTTATGGGCTGACCTGATAACTTTTGGTATCATATTAAGAAAGTGTTTAACCTGTTAATGTTATTCGTGGAACCATTTGTATATATGAAAAAATCATCAAAATGCCCGACAATTTATGTTAAGATTATTTATAGTTATATACTTCATATCTTAATATCTATTGAAAATCAAATTTATACCTCTAATGAGGTATTCTTTTGCAATAATAAAAAGGCTGCGATATATAAGGTATTTTTTTCCTTATACCATTAAGTTCTTTAAAGTACCCTTTTATGTCCTCATTTATAATAATAGAAAATTAAATAGATTTGATGCCACTACTTCTAAAATTAACAAAACATTTATGAAAACCAAAAGCTTTAAGAACATTTAAGATGAAAATATGAGAGATTTTATCAAAAGTTTTTGCCATGTCAACTTTCAAGAGGATGTTGCTTCCTCTTGACTCTTTGTTTATGTCATAAATAAGTTCTTGAGATAGAAGGATTTGTTCATGAATGTTTTTTCCATGAAAAAATCCTCTTTGCTCATGGGATATAATTTTAGGAAAAAATGTTGTCAATCTATCATTTAAAATTTTAGATACCAATCTAATTAAAAACAGCGCAAAAACTGATTGGTCTATACTCTTTCCACTATTTAAGACCATCCATTTTTGGGATTAAGCATATAAAGTTGAGTGTATTCTTTTAGGAGCAGATTTACCAACAAAGTATTCTTTCACAGCAATACAAAGATCATTTTAAATAATAGGCTAGCAAGTTTGGTAAAAAGTTGTATTGAACCCATCTGGGCCAACAACACTATTAGATTTAAGACCTTTAACATCATTATAGATTTCAATATGAGATAAGGTTTCCATAAAATAGTGACTGTCAGTTTTAAGGACTAAATTTGGAATAATAATGAAGGTGTTTATAAATTAGTTAATATTAAATTTGTAAAAAGATCTTTATGATACTCAAATAGTTGATTCATCAATTTTATTGTGATTTTCAATCCAAAAACCATCGTGTAAAATATCATTAATTTAATTATTTTTATGTCTTTTCTTGACATAATTGTGAAACATTGTTGTATTTTCTCCCCTTTCCTAATCCAACGTATACAACTCTTTTGTTCCCAATAAGATTCTTTATTGCCAAAAGAAGAATAAGATTAACATTTGCTTTGGATAACCTTCTCGTGAGGCTTTTGAGAATTTGGGTATTTATTTTCACAATAAACACTATCTTCCTCATCTTTGGTAGTGACGTCAAAGATATTTCCAAAGGTCTCATATTTTCATGTTTTCAATTTAGCTTTCAGTCTTCTAAGTTTTTGCCAAAAAATATGAAGATGCTGACCTGTTTAAGGAGCCACCCATAACTTCTCAATAATCTAGTTGGATTAAAGGTGTAACTTTTACATATTTAAAAATTTTAAGGGTGTTTTTTTGCTTGATAGAGTGATTCATGTAGGGTTATTAACATGTAGTTTTAGTGTATTATTAACGACAATCTGGAATGATAAGTCAAGTTCGAGTTATCTATAAAATACACAATTAAGTGGTACACTTCAACATATGTTTTAAAATTTCTAAAAACCTATTAATATCACATAAAATATTTATCAAACGAATATAACTTCTTTTTAAATTTACATTTAAATAATATCAATAATTTATAAATTCATTTTTTACTTCTAGTGAATTTTTTACTTTTAGACACGAACAACCAACTAAATCTGTGAACGCATGGTTCACTTTATTATTATAAAAAAAATCATTTGATTATTTAGAGCTCTATCTGGTCTTTTATAGTTTTTTTTATTAGACCATATATATGGAGACGCGACAAACCAACATTATCTAGGTTACAATCCAAAATTGTGTTATTAAAATACCGTAGACTTCTTGAACACAATGCAACACATGATATTTGTTCTGAAGCTTTAATTATACAATTTAAATCTCTTATAACACTTCTACTCCACTAGTCACGGTGAATGTAAAAATATATAATTTATTTTTTGAAATTATAAACGGGATCTTGTAGATGATTTTTTATAACTTTTTAGGCTTTTAATGTGTATTTATATAAAATGTCTAATCGTCATAGTAGCACGCGTAGTCGAACGTTGTTTTTTTATATATAAAATGTTACTATTATATAAAATTTATCTATTTATTTTAAAAAATAACAAAATCAAAAAACATATCTTTAAGTATGAGAGAAATAAAAATAACTTCACCCAAATATTTTGAAAGATTTACCTAAAATTCATAAATTTTATAACAATGGTCAACTTTCTTGTTTGACTGTTCATCGTAACCATCACCCATGTCTCTTTTATGTGGCTTTCTACTGCAACCTATTAGGTCTTGTCCTTTACGCCATGGGAATCGAACCCATTAAAAGCAAGAGAACCATGCCTACTTTTCCTGACGAAACTACCCTCAAACACCATCCCTTATTATTCCAACACAATCACACACACCTATTGGCTTGCTACTTGCTATGTGTACCTCTATTCACAGAGGAAATTAAATGTGCCATTTACTTCACTAGCCCACCAATCAACAAGTAGATTTTTTTTCTTAGAATCATTAATGTATTCTTGTCTCAAATTTTAAGGAAACAAAAGACTAGAGATGAAGAAGGGTATGGGAACAAGCACATTCCTTATCAAATGGATCAACTTTCTTACAATTGTATGTAACTTCTTCTTTATGCTTTTCTTTTTAGCTTGTTCTTGAGTTGGTTTTTGTTTAAGACACCATTTGTCTGATGCTGCTAATAGTTTGTCCTAAAAAGTTATAATCTTTTACGTGTTTTTTTTTTCTTCAAAATTCTAGTTTTTTCTGTTAAATTTTGGGCTACTAACTTACTTTGGTAGTGTTTATCAAGTTCATGTGACTAGACCTGTAAATGGGTTAGCTTTAGACATGCCAATTGAATAAACATTTTGCTTTTGGTGCAGCTTTTAGGTGTTGCTACTAACTTACTATGGTGTTTATCAAGTTCATTTTACTAGACCTGTAAATGGATTAGCTTTAGGCATGCCAATTGAATAAACATTTTGCTTTTGGTGCAGCTTTTAGGTGTTTTTTTTCTTCAAAATTCTTGTTTTTTCTGTTAAATTTTGGGCTACTAATTTACTATGGTGTTTATTGTTTATCAAGTTCATGTTGCTAGACCTGTAAATGGGTTAGCTTTAGACATGCCAATTGAATAAACATTTTGGTTTTGGCGCAGCTTTTAGGTGTTGCTGTGGTTATATTTGGGGTGTGGATGAGTACTCACAGTGATTTGTGTAGAAGAACCCTAACTCTACCTGTATTAGCTCTTGGTGCTTTCATTTTTATAATGTAGGGTCTTCTTTCTTTGTTAATTACCTCATTTTTGTTTGATTGTCAGTGCGCTTGTTACAAAATTCTAATGAATGGTGTTGATTTCTAGATCAATTATAGGTTTCGCTGGCGCGTCGAAGAGGAAAGCCTTACTGCTGTGGATTGTATCCTTGTTGTGTACTTTACTAGATTTCATATTTGTTTTTCTGTTGTTGGTTGTGGTTGTGGTTGTGGTTGTCTCGTCGTAGGTCTTTTTCTTAACCTTTAATTCGTAGTATTTGATTATGCTTTGCATCGTGTTGATCGCAGTACTGGTATTCACCGTGTTGGCGTAAGTACATTAAGACTTATCTTCTGTATAATAAAGAGTGTAGTCGCACACGATTGCTTCGGTTTTAGTGATTTTTGGTCCTGTTAGAAACCGAATATATATGGAAGTCTCTATTAATAGTTTTTTAGTCGAAACTTGAGGTCAATACGTTTGTCGCAGGTTTATCATAACAAACAATGGGTCTGGCCATAGCACTCGTGGTTTGAGGTATAGTTTAGCTAAATTCGTGAAAAGAGCAAGTCAAGGGCATGACCGTTGATATCGCTGCTTCTATATATTGCCTCAGGTATAAGGAGTATCGATTGGAAGAGTACAGTTCATGGTTTCAAAAACAGGTAAAGACTTGTTTGCGCATAAAGCCGAATGTTTAAGCACGTCTTTCTCGTATATTTCAAAGTTCTCTTTTTTGTTTTAGTTAAACGATCCAAACAAATGGAAAAGGTTTAGAAGCTGTTTCGTGAATACGAATGACTGCAGCAATCTATCAGTGGAATACAAGGTTACTTTAATCTGCCAGAAGTTAAAGCGTTTTATCGTGAAATCGTTATTCGGATTCTGATATTTAGTGTGTTCATGGTAGACACTTAAACAGTATAAATCAGCAGAATTGAGTGCCGTCGAAGCTGGTTGCTGCCGACCTCCATCAGAGTATGCGATTCTTTTTGAATATCGTCAAATGTTTTCTATTAGACTTGGTTTTTATATAAATGTATTCCACTTTTTTCGCATTGTTTATAGATGCGGATATCCAGCTGTCAATGCTTCGTACTACGATCTGAGCTTCCATCCGGTTACTTCGAACAAAGACTGCAGACTTTACAAGAATTCACGAGGCGTCAAATGTTACAACTGCGATTCTTGCAAGTAAACTTCACCATTTGACCTCAGTATTATTCTTTTCTTCGTGTCCTTGAGTTTCCTGTCGTGTTTTCAGGGCCGGAGTCGCACAGTACGTGAAAACTCAGTGGAAAGCGGTTGCTATATTCGATTTAATTCTATTTGTTGTGTTGGTAAAGCTACTAGTCTCTCCTTGATTAAGCGTATATGTCTCTGTCCGATGTATTGAATCGTGCTGACTTTTTGTTTTTGTTTTGTATGAATACAAAGTTATCTTTATACTTCGTGGGATGCTGCGCAAGACGTAATGCTGCTCGACATCAAGCTAAATCCTGAAAGGAATTACCGGACCTGCTTGCTTGATACTTTGTATTCTTTTTTGTTCAAAGCTTTTTGTAGACTTGTTTTGTAGATTGTCTGGTATCTGTAGCATACCTATTAATCCAGTTCTTGTAATCAACTATAAGTTATGAATGTTCCTTTGGTAACGATCAGATTGGAAACAGGATTATTGCCTTCATTGTCATTACTCAAGCTGCAAACCCGAAAGTTGACGCGAAAACAAAATACTAGTGTTTTGTCTTATTTTAGTAGAAGACACCTTAGAATCCGGAATGAAAACATAGAAAATATGGTGGGAAAAAGGTTTTAAAAGAGGAGTGAGAAAACATAATGGTATGGGAAATGAATATTTCTTTTTGGCTATAGGCTCTGTTTTAGCCTATTTTTGTTAGATTTTTTATCTTTTTTTTTTGGATCTCTCACTTATTTTCTTTTTAATTATAATTTAAAAAACTGAAAACACATCTAATTAGTCTATGTATTTTCTAAAACACTTTTTATAAAATATTCATTAAAGTTAAGTCATTAATTTTTTTGCCTAAACATAATTATAAATTCAATAGAAAATGTCAAATCGTTTGAGGTTCCTCCGATGATCTCAAATAAGAGCATCTCGTACTTTATTATCGTGTATGTGCTATACAACCGGCTATGCAAATCTACACTAACCGGCTATGCAAAGAAAATATATGTGATAACATCACTTAAATATATGATGGACCTCTGCTACTCGAAATAATTTAACTTCTAGAGCTCACCCAACATATACTGCAACTTTGATCGACTAAATTTCTCCACCAACCAATGTTTTTGTCGAGTATTGTATATAATGTGCATGCTTGATAAATTTTCAATGTTGATATGTTTCATCCATAAAATATATCTTTAGATAGATCTTATGTCACACTAAGTTGGTCTACATATTCCAACTCGTCTTTTGTTAATTTACTCGTGTACGAAAACCTTCAATGTGTTTTATAATTGGATGGTTGTGCATCTTACTTATAACCATCAGTACGATTAATTCGGAGTGGTCGAGTTTCCCTTCAACTTGAAAAGACATTTGAATTTTTTTAACCAATCCATTTTCTCTTAAGATCCTTTACTTAAAATCCTCCCTTTTATACCATTTGATTCTCTCGTATTCGAAGACTAGTTTCTGCTATGCACATCATTACGACATCTTGATAACAAACGCATTTTTCTTATTTATTCACAATTTATCTTTCGTATAATAAATCGTCGTAAAAACCAAACAACTATAATCAAATTCAACACACTACGTGTCATTTTCCTCTTACAATACTTATACTACATAAACCAAAACAAAAAATAAAATAAAACCTACATAATTGATTCCGAAATACCGAAATCCGATACTATCGACATTTGATGAATACCAATATATATCACGATACTAAAATTAAATACCGAATTCTAAATTACATAAATCAAAATAAAAAACAAAATAAAACGTACACCATCATTAGTTTCGACCCTATGAGATAGGGTAGGGTCGACATATGACAGTATCGAAAATCTAGTACCGACAAAACAATTATATTAATTATGATAGTGAATACATCTGATATTTTTACTAAGTATCACCGATATTTATTAATTTTTTTTATTAGTTATATCATAAAAAATATTTTCGATATAGTTTGAAAAAGACTTTCAAATTTTTTATTTACGATATAACTTTTTTGAAAAAAATAATGCTTTTGTTTAATTTTTTTATAAACTCAAGAATTTAAAATTTTCGTTTTTATGGTTTGGAGTTTAGATTTTAAATTTTAAACTAAAATAAATATCATATTTTTGTTGAGTATAATAGCGAGCCACGACAAACTTATAAATCCTTCCCACCCAAAAAAAAACTTATAATTTACCAAGAAAAGAAAAAGAGGTTTAATTGGTTTCCATTTTAAATACAAAATCGTAAAATGTCGAACTTGGTGGACATGACTTGTGCCAAAACATCTAGCCTGAGCCATTGTTTGTGTTAAAACCCCTACCTCCATCGAGCCCGAGCCATTCTTCTCCCTCCTTAAACCCTAAACCCTAGCTCCTTCTTCTCCCTCCTTAAACCTCAAAACCTAAACCCAATATCAAAACACATACAATACCATAGTCGTCATTTCTGCTTAAATATTCTCAACACCTCCATGCACTCCTTAATTTTCAACGAACGGCTTAGGTCCGTATCCCACATTATACGAAGCCGAATCTTAGCCCGATCAATGGGCGGTGGTCCGAGAACCTTCCCAGGCGGACTCAACAAATGGCAATGGAAACGCCTCCACGAGAAGAAAGCCAAAGAGAAGGAAACCCGACTTCTCGACCAAGAGAAGCAGCTATACGAAGCCAGAATCCGGTCCGAAATCCGGGCAAAGTTGTGGGCGAAACCCGATTCGGAACCAGTAGTACAACAACAACAGCAGCACGGACCGATGACTCCTAAAGAGCACATCAAAGCTTTAGCTGATCGGTTCATGAAGGCGGGAGCTGAGGATCTCTGGAACGAGGACGACGGGCCGATATCGGAACCCTGTGATCCGCCTCCGGTAGAAAATCGACGGCCAGGACCTGAGGTGAGAAATCTAATTTCAGGTAATCAGGGTCAAATCGGCAACCGTGAGAGTCGAAATTTGAGTAATGTAGGTATTAGTAGTTATGTAAGAAGTAGGAATTATTCGTCACTGAGTAGAGCAAATTTTAGAAGAAATTCGAGTGAGGATGATAATGATTCGAGATACAAGAGTGAATCAAATCAGAATATTGTTTCGGATTTCGATTCGAATGACATATCAAAATGGAATTTATCGGGTAGTTTCGATACTAATAGTCGAAAGTTTGATATTACACGGTTTGGGAATGATTCGGGGGTGAAGAAGAAGGATTTAGGTGGAAGATCACTGCGGAAATTTACTAGAAATGAAAGTTCTTGTAGTGAAGATGATACCGAAGTTGTGTTCAATGATAGCAAAGAGAAAGTGAAATCTAAGAATGCGAGTGAATTTGTAAAGAATAAGAGATTTGTTCATAAGAAATTTAGGAAAAACGATAGCTCATCGAGTGATGATGAGTCTGACGAGGAAGATGGAGTACATGGGATGGCAGGTAAGAGAGATGTTACGAAAATGGGTAGTATTGCCGCCCTAGGAAAATATGATATGAAGACATCTAAAAGGATACCACTAAAGAATGTAGAGCAAGAGATTGATTCTTCGAGGAACATAGAAACGATTAGAGAAGAGATAAGACAGAGGAAGGTGGTTGAAAATGAAAGGGAGCCAATCGAAGAGGAATCGATCTATACTGAAAAGAGGTATATGGACATGCCACTTTACTACGATTTCGGTTGACAAGTAATTTGGGTAAAGAAAGTATAATTAGTGTTTGGAAGGTGTCAAGTATGTACATATTCATGTCAAAAATATTTTGTTATAAAGTAAAGGCGAAGTTTTATTTTCAAATTTTAAGAAAAGTTGAAAAGTATCTTAGACCGTCTTTTTATCACTTTGTTTCTCACCGAATAAAAAAATATCATTTACTATGTCTTATACTATTTTTTATCACTTTTATCTGAACTTTTGTGTGTACAGATTTGATGAGTGTGGTATTTCTCCATTGACTGTTAAGGCACTATCTGCGTCCGGATATATTCAGATGACAAGGGTACAAGACACCACACTTTCTTTATTCCTTGAGGGTATGATTAATTTAAACACGTTTACTAAATCCTGATCTTTATATACCGACAAGTAGCATCACCCTATCAATATATGGTTCTTTGTCAATAATCATTGAATCCATGAAACTAAAATTGAGCTACTATGGTTCTTTTTATTATCAAATTCTGTTATTTTGTAAAAAATGTAGCCAATATGTGTTTGTGAGAGTTTAGAGGGCTACTAACTTTACAACTTATGGCCTCAATGTAAAAAATTTAGATCTTAGTATTATACAATGTAAAGCTTCAAAATGAAATAAGAAGTTTGGTAGAAGTGAAGATATTGGCAGCAAGCCAGATAATATTATACTTGAGAGAGACAGGACACTCGAGCCTTACCTAAGTTCATCATTCTAGTAATGCAGAGATGGAGAGTAACCAAATGATGCAAGAAGTAGTCTGATTTGTTTATATGGGTGGACGTGCTTTCGCTAATTGAAGCAAACCTAATCGAGTAGTATAGCACATTTTTAATTTTTAAGGAATAAGCAGTGATCTGAAAAGAATTGCATCTGAATTATTGTTAGTTAGTTTAGCTCCAGTTCTGCTTTGGTTGGCTGGAGGCTAAAAACTGATGCAATTACTAAGTTCTTTAGCTTATTTTTTGATACAGTGCCAGTGTGCCACAGATTTATAGCTTCGTTTTTTCCGTCTTGCTATAACACTGACTACCTCTGTGTGTTACTTTTGCAACACAAAAGATTTAGCATTATATGCTAATACCCGTAAATGCTAATCCAAGCAGGTATGGATGCTTTAGTGAAAGCCAAAACCGGAACCGGCAAAACTGCAGCCTTTTTGGTAAGCTACATATCCCTCTTTCTGTAGGCGTTAAATTTTTGCAATTTTAGCGTTCTTCTACTGTTGTTGATAAACAAAAGCAGCTTCCTGCAATTGAAACAGTTTTGAAGGCTACTAAAGATGGTAAGAGTCAGCGCGTGCCTCCAATCTTTGTTCTCATTCTCTGTCCCACTCGAGAACTTGCAAGCCAACTTGCTGCAGAAGCGAAGGCTTTGCTCAAGTACCATGAAGGAATAGGACTTATGACTCTGGTTGGAGGAACTCGTTTCAAAGTCGACCAGCAACATCTAGAATCAGATCCATGCCAGGTTTGCACATTTGTTAGGGCATATTAGCACTATGTAGTCATTTAGGTTATTTGCGATATCGGATACAATGGCATGTAAGCAAGTGTTCTAATACTTTTGCTACGTTTTGTGTTAGAAAATTATTTGAAAATTTTCATTTTCTTTTTTTAAAACTGTTCTGTAGATGATAATAGCAACTCCTGGGAGGTTGTTGGACCACATTGAGAATAAGTCTGGCATTACTGTTCGTTTGATGGGATTGAAAATGCTTGTACTTGATGAAGCTGATCGTTTACTGGACCTAGGATTCCGGAAAGATGTTGAAAAGATTGTTGATTGTCTGCCTCGTCAAAGGCACACTCTACTATTTTCGGCCACAATTCCTAAAGAGGTTAGCTGTTACTTGACCTGCAAGTTCCAACCAAACACAGTAATTATGTGTAAATTATTTTGCCTCATATTTTGCTGAATTATTCAGGTCCGCCGGATATCCCAGCTGGTATTGAAAAGGGATCATGCGTATATTGATACAGCCGGTCTTGGTTGCGTAGAGACTCCTGCAAAGGTACAGTAGTCATCATTTTAACTACATTATAAGTTAGGGTCGACATCTTGATATTAGTAACCAAGCTGAGGTCCAGCTCGGAGAATTAGGCAGCATAGAAACTTTAGGGAGATATAAACTTTGTTTGAAACTTGTCTGAGGACTCAAACAAAAACATTATTTCGAACAAACTAACTTTATTTGAAGTAAAGTAAACTAAAATAGCAGCTCTGTCATACCAAGCACCCACACTATTCTAAGTCCAATATGTTTAGATTTGTACAGCGCTCAAACCTGGCTGCTCGAGCTAAGGTCCGTACAGGTACAGCCCTAGTTGCAGTTGGACTCTATTTCGCTCT
Organism: Limnanthes douglasii subsp. nivea; assembly: GCA_036936605.1. Taxonomy (NCBI): domain Eukaryota; kingdom Viridiplantae; phylum Streptophyta; class Magnoliopsida; order Brassicales; family Limnanthaceae; genus Limnanthes; species Limnanthes douglasii. The sequence goes on from JAUPFV010000001.1 coordinate 3,253,042, forward strand.
GGGCTTTAATAACTGTGATTTTCTAAAATCACTGTAACTTTCATGCTAGAGTTCTCTCTTTGATTTGTCCAGATTACAGATGGTTTTATAGATGTGTTATTTCCACCTCAATCTAATTGACATGAGAAACCACAAGCTTTACTTTACATTACCGTAATGGATACAGATTCTGCAGTCTTGTCTTGTTGCACCACATGAATTGCATTTTCAAATAGTGCACCATTTGTTGAAAGAGCATCTCTCTCAAGTTCCTGATTATAAGGTCGGTATAGTTATCGCTTTTGGTTTTGTTCATTATGGTTTTGTCTTGAAGCCTGAAAAGTTTAACCTGCCTTCAGGTTGTTGTTTTCTGTTCTACTGGGATGGTAACATCACTCTTGTACTTGCTACTCCGTGAAATGAAGATGAATGTTAGGGAGATACATACTAGAAAGCCACAACTTTATCGGACTCGTGTATCGGAAGAATTCAGGGATTCAAAGAGACTAATTCTTGTTACATCTGATGTAACAGCTCGTGGAATGAATTATCCTGATGTCACTTTAGTTATACAGGTAATCTGGTCGAGACATACATGCAAACCTAAATGTTAATTTTCTTTCTACAACAAAATTCAGCTTGTATTTTAAGTTTGCATCGAAATGTATAACAATGCTAGTGTGACTATGATTAGGTGGGTATCCCTTCAAGTCGAGAACAGTACATACATCGTCTTGGACGAACGGGAAGGGAAGGCAAAGAAGGTGAAGGCATTTTGTTACTTGCGCCATGGGAGAGATATTTCTTAGATGATTTAAGAGACTTGCCTCTCGAGACAATTTATCCACCACAGCTAGATCCTGAAATTAAACATCAGGTTCCTTTCTGATTTAGCATATCTAGCTTTCGTTGTTTATACCATTGTTAAAATATAAACATGAGTCGTCCCATTGTTAAAGCAAGAAACACGAGTATCCCTTTGCCTATTGCATATGTCCATTCACCGTAAAAAAAAATTGCATGTTTGAATCATCTCGTTAACTATTGTCGTCTTCTTCTTTATCGTCCTCAAATAGCCTATCTGTTAATGACTATGCATGATATACACAATCACTGGTTGGGAGGTCTTTTGAACTAAATTTGATTGATGATATGGTAATTTGACTCAAATATAGTCGAGGATTCGATTTGAGGAAAATAGCAATACTCTAGGGATATTTGTGATTCTTTATCTACTCTTGGTACTTGGGAATACAAGTTTGGTTTTAGCATCCAATCCAAAGTTTTCTTTACTCAAATGGCTATGGCATATTTTTTACCAACACAAATGTTTGAGCTCGACTGTAAGATTTTCAAGCTGAACTTGAACAATCCGTTTGTTAGCCACAGCCACTGAACTGCAAACCAGCACAGTTCTCTAGTGTTTAAAATCCACAACCTACTTAGTGTCTTAGGTAAATTCGTACGGAGAACCATTTCTATCCATGTGATGTTGCATTATATGAATTTGTAATGATTCATCTATTACATTTCCTTTCGACAAGATGTTAGGTTGCTTACTTAAAAGATGTTTTAAATGGCAGATAGACAAGTCAATGTCAAAGATAGATGGCAGTGTCAAAGAAGCAGCATATCATGCTTGGCTTGGTTATTATAACTCCATCAGGGAAATCGGTAGGGACAAGACCACGCTTGTCGAGCTAGCCAAACGGTTTTGTGATTCTATAGGTTTAGAGAATCCTCCCTCTATGTTCCGCAAGACTGCATTGAAAATGGGCTTGAAAGATATACCTGGTATTAAAATTCGCAAATAATACCGGGGGGGTCCGAATGTTTCTATGTACAAAAGCAATCATTAAATGGGCAGGTCTGACCTTTTGCCCTTCTGTTATTTCATAAATCATAATGAGCACCCTTAACTTCATTATATTTTTATTTATAATTATATTTATATTCTGAATATTATTTTATATAGGATTCAGGTGGATTAATGCAGTTTTTCTAGAGCTCAGCCCCAAATATTTTCTGTGCTATGGAACTACAGTAATAAAGTTTCTTAGAAATATTAAGTGTTGGCCATCATTTTTTGCATGATCTTAATTAAGAAGGATTTCAAGTTTCATTTATGTGCGACTCGAAAAATAATCTAAATATCATGGTTAAATGTATAGGAGTTTCTGGGTATACTGATTATGTCAGTTTATTTTAATTATACTTTTTGAACTTAATTACTTCTTTTTTGAAAGAGTGATGCTGATTAAATTTATAGTTTAGATTTTTTACACATCTGTCAATCGGGTTCACTTATATTATTTTCAAGTGTCCATATAATTATTAAAACTGATTTATTATATATTGAAAAAGCAATAAACTTTATTTATAAAATAAATACGTCAAATGTGATTTTCAATGATCAGTATTTGATAAAATTTTAAGATTAATATTATTTTATTTAAAATCAATTCAAATTTATTTTTATTTATTCATTTTTATTTATTCAATAAAGTTTTTTTTAATCAAAGAATCCCATTGAAACCAAATCAACTAAAACCAATCGGGAGACTGTCAATGTACGTCGCAAGCTAAGAAAATAATATTACAAAAGAAAGAAAAACATACATAAATATATGGTGAGGTCCATGAATCACTTCCTCCTTTGCCTTTCTTCTTCTTCGGGAGGCCTAACGTAGCAATTGTATTTGTCGATTTTTTTTTTATAAACATATTTTGACATATGCGACATCGGAATTTGGCATTTATTGTAGTTTCATTTAGACCTCCTGCCAGAAAAAACCGGCCATCATCGCATTGGAGGCACCTCTAATTATATCCACCGAAGGACATCCTTAGGAGAGAGGAGAGAGGAGAGTTTTGCGGTCTTTTTCTCCTTTTTTTTCCACAGAATTGGAATATTTATTTCATAATGGGAGAAATTACAAGAATCCTTAAAAGGTAGGGATTTAAAAACAATAGTTAGACAAAATCTAACTTTACCAAAGCCTTCGACCAAAATCCCTAAATCATAAGCACTATCAAAATCCCTAAATCAGATGAACGCTCCCAAAGAAATACTCTAAAAACCGGCAGCCGTATTCAGAAACTCGAGACCAAATCAACAAGAAGTTTTACTGAAATTAACTAGAGAGGTAGCCGAGACCCAAGCTTTCAAGGAGAAGAATAGAACGGAGCTCAGTTGGAGCAGACGATTGATCGATTTCAATTTTCTGCTTATAACGGAGCGTCCACTTTGCTAGCCAATCGGCGGCGAAGTTTTGGGATCTGGAGACAAATTTGATGGTCATGCACGGGTGAAGCAGACGTCTGCAAATAGGTAGAAGCTTTGACAGAGGCCAGGGGTATCTTCCTTTAGCAAGGTAGTCAACTATCGCCTGACTATTGGTCTCGGTATCGACCATCTCCCAATTTGTGTCCTTACAAATCAAGAGTCCATCCAGAAGAGATCGGGCCTCAGCCATCAAAGGAGGAAGCTTCCCAAATGTTGATCCGACTCCCAGCTCCAATTCACCTTGATGATCCCGAAAAATTAAACCACCAGAGGCTTCACCAGTGTTAGAGCTAGCTCCATCAACATTAAGCTTTCTTCTTCCTTCAACCGGGTGAGTCCTATTTACATATTTGTCCATTCTGGTATCATCATAAGATGAATAGCAACCCAGAGTTTTCCCAGCATCAGTAGCTTTAAGCCAGTGTTTCTTTTATATTTTTGTGTCCAAACTGCAAATCATCCTATTAATATAAAAAATAGCAGATTCAGTAGTGATTACTTTGTTCTTGAACTTCATATCATATCTAAATTTCCAGATAGACCAACAGATTATAGAAGGCAAAATGTGAGTTATATGAACCCTAGACTTAGAAAACCATAACCATTCCATAATGACACGAGTTATGCTCATACAAGGTTTAATATTTATATTAAAAATTTGACTGTAATATTTCCAAATAGACCAAGATAGGTTACAGTTCACAAAAATATGGTTTTTTACTTTCACAGTTATGGCAGAAAACACACTTAGAAGCTAGGCTAATATGTCTAGTTTGTAATATAGCATCAATAGACATAATTTTTTTTAAATAGTTTCCAGGTAAAGAAAGAACACTTCATGGGGGTTTGTTGATTCCAGATCTTCTTATATAAAGAAGATTTAGTATAGTGCCTTCTAACTTTGTCCCAAGTTAGCTTTGTGTTAAACTCCTGGTTTGGGGAAGTAGACCAGACCAGCATATCATCTTTAGATGGATCAATCTTATATAGAGAAATTTGCTGAATTCTGTCTTCACTTATGAATGTTTTAGCACTTCAAAATCCCAACCATTGTCTTTCCAAAACCTGTTAACATTTTTCTCCAGAAACCACGTGCTTGAATTAGAATTCTTGTAATCCAATATTGGAGATTAGTTATGCCAATTCTCCAACCAGAAGTCCACATTACCCCTGTCAAGTATCCATTTTTATGTTAGGTTCAGCAGAGTCTTTTATATTAACTAATCTCTTCCAAATCAATAAACCAGTGCTGATAAATTTAGCTTTAAGGGGATGACAATTTCTATTATATATGTCTTTCATTAAATTTGTCCATATACTGTCTTGTTTCATGTATTTATACCATAGCTTTTGAGAAAGAGTGGTTTGAATATCATTGAGGCTTCTTATATTCAAACCACCTTCATCAAAAGGTCTGCAAATATTTTTCCAAGAATGGATTGCTTTGGTATCAAAGTTTGATCTCCATAAACATTTGTTAATTTTTTTTCTATTCTATTGATAATTGATTGAGGAACACTAGAGTTATGCATCCAATAGTATGGTAAAGACATAAGAATAGTTGAGATAAGATAAAGTCTTCCCCCAAATGATAAGAATTTGCTGTCCCAATCCATAATTTTGCCATTGATGTTATCTAGCAGCTTGTTGAAATTTCTTTGCTTGTTGTTGTAGCTCAAGGTGATTCCCAAGTAGTTGATAGGCAATTGGTCAGTTTTGAATCCAGTTTTGAATCCAGTTCCTGAATTTTATTTTGATGCAGAACATTTGAGGTAATGACTTGAGTCTTATCTTTATTAATAATCTGTCCAAAAATAATCTGATATTTATCAAAAAAATCACTAAGTAGCTTTATAGAAGAATTCATGCTGTTTGTAAAGACCATAATATCATCTGCAAAAAAAATTACTAGGCCAAACAATAGAAGACCTAGAAGCAAATGTCATACTAGGGTTTTGGTTATAGAGATTTATCAAACCTCTAATTAAGACCTCCTCACTTAGGATAAATAAGCTTGGGGACAAAGGGTCCCCTTGCCTTAACCCTCTGACAGAATTAAAATAACCAAAAGACTAACCATTTATAAGGATAGATATAAAGACAGAACTAATCATAATTTTAACTAATCGGATGAAATTATCAGAGAAACCAAATTGCATTAGGACTTTAAGAATGAAGGGAATAGACATCATGTCAAATGCTTTGGGCATGTCCAATTTGACCATGATGTTACCTTTAGTAGGATTTCTAATCAAATCATAAACCATCTCCTTTGCAAGAAGGATACTATAATGGATTGATCGACCTTTGACAAATGCTCCCTAAGTAGTTGAGATAATTTTGGGAAGAAACTTAGATAACCTGTTGTTTAAGAGCTTAGAAAAGATTCTATTAGTTAAAATACAAAGGTTAATAGGCCTATAATGATTCCAAAGTGTTGGATTAATAGTTTTAGGGATAAGACAAAGACCCGTTGCAAAAATTCCTTTAGGGATGTCTCCACCAGATAGATAAGAATTAATGGCAATAACCAAATCATCCTTGATGATATATCAACAAACCTGATACAACTTCACATTATAACCATCAATACCAGAGGCACTATCTGGATTGATAGAGTTAATGACATTTAGAGCTCTTCACTAGTTGTAGGCTTCAAAAGATCAGAATTGTTATCCCCAGTTACCAACTTATGGATAGAAGTCAAAATAGCATTGTTCATGCAAAGGTTTTCATCTTCAATAGATTTATAAGCCTTTTTAGAGTAAATGTCTTAAAAAAACTTCACAGCAGAGTCACCAATCTCATCAAAATTGTAGAGCCAATTTCCATCCTCCTTAATTGCATTTATAGCATTCTTCCTTCTCTTTTTAGACATAAGAGTGAAACAATTTTGTATTGTTATCACCCTTAATAAGCCAACTACAATAAGATTTCTGTCTCCAATAGTCATCTTCATTTCTAAGAGCCTGCAAGTAAATACTGTTAGCTTTCTTTAAGTACATATCAGAGGTATTATTGTTGAGATTAGAATGCATAAGCTCAGCTTCTTTAGCCATAGATTCAGTCTCTTTAACCTTATTAAAGACATTTCCAAAGCAATTTCTGTTCCACAATTTAAGATAACTTTTCAGTCTTTTCAATTTTAAACCAATAGATTTCACTAGGGAATCCACTAATTCTCAAATTCCAATTCTTTTTAACCACCTCTAGAAAAGAAGAATCATTTGACTACATGCTCATATATTTAAAGTTTCTGTACATGACATTAGGCTTATAATCAGGATTAGTATTAGACATAATCAAAAGAGGGCATGGTTAGAGCATGTTCTGACCATGTGAGTAACCTTAGTAATACAATAGGTACTAGACCAGTTAGCATCAAACAAGGCTCTATCAAGCCTTTTCCACTTAAGGCTTCTGTTCCAAGTAAATTTAGGACCCAAAAAACCAGCATCCTCCAACTGGAAATGATTAATAGTTTGAACAAAGTCATCAATACTATTATAATCAATATGCTTACAACCAATCTGCTCATCAGATGAAGAGATGACATTAAAGTCACCCACCACAAGCCAACCATAACTAGTATTTGAAGTAGATCTCATCTGCTGTCATAAGTCCATCCTTAGAGTTCTGTTACACTTAGCATAAATAACAGATAAGAGAAAAGTAATATTATTATTAGTAGTAACGTCCAAACTAAGGCACTGATCATGATTAGTAATGATATTAATACTAAGATCATTGCTCCAAAAAACCTAAATTTTATTTGAAATGTTAAAACAATGACTTGAAAAACCTAACAATTCAACTATAAAAGAGATATTTTCAGAGCTTGTTAAAGGCTCTTGAATAGCAAGAATGTTAATTTTGTCTTTAAAAACCATATCTTTTAATCTCCTGACAGTAGATTTGTTATTGATACCACGCAGGTTCCAGCTAATAATCTTTATCATTGTCAGATAAAGACTTGTTCTTCCTATTTGCACCACCGTACTTAAAAGATTTTATTATTTTTGAACTTGGTTTCTTTATCTTCTTGGCCGACTTTAGTTTCTTTTTCAAGATGGTACTGAAGTCCTGATCAGTTAGAAATTGGTTTTTCTCAACAGGGGATAATTGAAGACTTCCAATTTTATACTGATTTGGAGAATAAGAGCATGGTATCAAGTCAACATTTGCAAGAAGAACAAGTTTATCACTTTGCCCTTGAAGATGTTGAATCGCCTCGATGATCTCAGCATTTTCAAGGACATCAGCCCTTGGATCCTGTTGTATTTCATTGTTACTATTAGTAACCTTTTCTTGTATTTTGTCTTGAGTCATTGAATTAGTTTTGGATGTAACTTCAGTTTGTTTGGGAATAATAATAGACTTCAAGTTTTGAATAAACTCAGTGTTAGATTCCACCGTTTCATTCCATTGTTTCTTTTCAGACTTGAGACTATCTTCTTTCCCCAGATTATCCCTATTCTTAAGCTTTTTTTCTTGAGCATTCCCCTCTTTGCCATCAGACTTACTTCTTTTTTTGCATTCCATATAGCAGTGACCCAAATGAAAGCAACCATAACAATATGGCGGTAAATTTTTATTCTTAAGATTTATCCAGCATCCATCGTTATTTCCAAACCCGATCCATATGCTATTATGGATCTTTTTTGATAAATCAAGTTCAATTAGAGCCACCACAGAATATTTGTAAGCTCTATTATCTTCTGGGATTATAATCTTGTACACTTTGCCTAAGGATGAAACCACTTCTTTCATGAAATCCATATTATACAGATACTCTGGCAACTTTACGAATTTAGTCCAGACCAAAACAGATGGGTTTTCGTACTTAGGGTGAAATTCCGGTGACCATCTCAGTATGCGCATTGTTAAGCCTTCAACTTTTCACACCCTTCTTGACCATATTTTGCATACATCCTCATCAAGATTAAACTTCAAGAACACATGATGAGAGTCCCAGTTTATAGTTTTGACACAGCCTTTAAACTTTAGTGAGCTGATGAAACTTTCGAACACCGCTTTCTTCGGTAATCCAAGAGAGAAATTGCCAATCATAGTTGTTTTTGATTTCGAAAAAAGTTTTTCTTTGATTTCTTGATTAAATTGGATTGAAACATGAGCAGATCTCAAACTAACAATTTCTGGTTTGAATTCGACCTCACGAATTCTTGAGTTTTCTTTACGAAACAAATCTGCATATTGTTTCATGTCAACTTTGTCGCCGGAACTCTGTTTTTGCTGATGAATTAACGCCGGAAATTTATTTTCAAACAAGATATTATCTATTATCTCCATGATAGAGATACGCAGAATGAAGAAAGGTTAGATATAAAAGAAGAAGAGGGGAGAAAGATAGAGAAAATGTAGCGGAGGGACGCCAGAGACGGCGGGAAAACTCAATTCTTGGAGCTCTATATTTAAAATTTAGTCAAACCCAGTTGACTTTAATTTCAATCATTGTCTTTTTCTTCCCTTATTTATTCAATAACTTGTTTTTCTTTTATTTTTCTATTTTTAAGAATAATTATTACTATTTGTATAAAGATTTGTTAAACACAAATAAAAGATACGCAGAATGAAGAAAGGTTAGATATAAAAGAAGAAGAGGGGAGAAAGATAGAGAAAATGTAGCGGAGGGACGCCAGAGACGGCGGGAAAACTCAATTCTTGGAGCTCTATATTTAAAATTTAGTCAAACCCAGTTGACTTTAATTTCAATCATTGTCTTTTTCTTCCCTTATTTATTCAATAACTTGTTTTTCTTTTATTTTTCTATTTTTAAGAATAATTATTACTATTTGTATAAAGATTTGTTAAACACAAATAAAATAATATATTTCAATATAACCAAATATTTGCCATGATTTTATGTAAAAAAATGTCAGTTTTTGTGGTAATATTTAATAATTTATCTAAAATATAAACTATTGATATTTTTAAGGAGATTTATTTTTTTAAATTAATTATTTGAGATATAAAACGTTTTAAATAGAAAAAACTATTTATAATATTTTATAAGAAGAAGAAAACGATGCTCCTCCGTGCACAACTTTTTCGACGATAATTGGAAGGTGGAAGGAAGTTAGAATATGAGTTTGCATTATATGCAATCGTTCCGAAATTTTTGGAAGAGGTTTATGAGTTAATATTTGTTAAACACCAAATATTTCTTAAACCCAACAAATAAAACAATATATTTAAATAAATACAAATACAATTTTATCATAATTTTAAATAAAAAAATACAAGAGTTTTTATGATAATATCTAATGATTTATTTAAAATATAAAATATTCAGGAAAAACAAGTTTTTGTGGGCTAATATAACGCATAATATATACTGCTCTGATACTCATCCTCTTAAATCAAAATTTAAAAAGTCTCCTTCTATGATATGTAAGAGATTATCACGTATTAAAGATCTTGTTGAAGGAAACATCAAGTAGATCCTTATGGCTCGATGAGTGGCATAACCTTCCCCTTTGATTAATCCTAATACCTTTAATGCCAACAACTGGTTCCTTTGCGCCAATATCAACACCTTTTGGAAAGACAACGCTTGGGATGTCAACACTATGGAATCCTTTCTTCCTAAAGACAGAATCAACCACATAAAACATTATAAGATCAATCAGGATAAGGAGGATCTGATGGTTTCGAAGCACTCAAATAACCAAAACTTCAACACAAATCTCACTTCAACACAGATCTTTCTAAACAAGCATAACAACTCTAGCTTGTTTAGAAAGATCTGGAGTTCCAACATTCCCAAGAAGTTTTATTTCCTCTGCTGGAAACTTATTAACGATTATATTCCTATTGACAATATCTTAATGAAAAAACATCTTGTTATAGTTTTCAAATGCCAGTTTTGCGAAGAGAAAAACCATCTCTTTATTAGTTGTTGGTTTGTTTGGCTTATTTAGAACTACTTCGTAATCTTTTCAAAATCAAAATTGGTCGTCATATGGTGTTGTCTCATATGATAAGAGTTTGGTTCTTGTTTTCTGGAAACAAATTCCATATAATTCATATTGTTCCTCAAATCTTTTGTTGGGTAATTTGGAAAAAAAGAAACAATTTGAAATTTAAAGGGAGACATGATTCTATTAACAGTGCTATTGACTTGGTAATCAGAGTGGTTACTGGTATTGATATGTCTAACAAAATTACCAGTAAACACTAGTACAAAGCTTTGAATGCAGGTTCTGCTTTAGGATGTACATCTATTCAAAACAGAAAGAAAATTCCCACTTACCTTAAGTGGATTTCCCTTGCAACTGACAGATTGAAGCTGAATGTTGATGGTGCGACTGACAGATTGAAGCTGAATGTTGATGGTGCAACTGAAAGATTGAAGCTGAATGTTGATGGCGCCTGTAATCATGATGGTGAATCCAGTGGTGGCGTTTTGATAAGAAATTCTGACAGAGACATTATCATCAGTACTTGAGTTTTATTTGGAAAATTGACTCCTTTAATTGTTGAAATCAAAGCGTTATTGAAATGCCTGATTCTTTGCAAGCAATATAATTTGACAGATGTTGATATTGAATCTGATAGCCTTGCTCTTGTCAACCTTCTTGCCGAGGGTAATGCTGCCTGGTATCTAGACTCTACCATTGCTATTTGCAGAAATCTTATTCACCTCAGTATGTCCATAAGACATATCTCCAGAATTCAAAATCAAGCTTCAGACTGAATTGCGAAGTATTCTCTTAATAGCAAGTAAAACCTGAAATTTAGCCATAACAATGCTCCAAATGAACTAATGGCCATTGTGCTCTTAAAAAATTTAGGATTGGGTTACTTAAAAACGAAGTAGTTTCTGCTCTGCTCTGCTTCATCTGACCTTTGGTATTTCAAGGTAAGGAAGATTTACAGAGTTTGGGTAATCATCGAATTCAGGGTGAAATTCTGCTCGCTTTTCAGTTGTAGGTGTTTTCAAATCGAAGTTTCCTATTCTATTGTAGAAGGTTGAGTTTCTTCAAACTTTCGGGTCCTGTTGAAGGTTGAAGAATTCAATGGGTAATCATTGAATTCGGAATTAATGCGGTTTTTCTATAGCTTATGCCCAAATATTTTCTCTGCTATGAAACTACATTAATATAGTTTTGAGACTAAATATATGCTCTTGTGTTTTACCTGTAATCCAATATAAAAGAACCATTATAGTTTCTTAGAAATATTAAATGTTCACAATCTTTTTTTGTATAATCTTAGTTAAGAAGGATTTCAAGCTTCATTACTGCGTTTGTTTTCCATATTAATGTACGATTCCAAAAATAATCTGAATATCATGGTTAAATCTTAGAAATACCAATTGATTGTATTTAAATTGTTTTATAATTTAGTATCTTCGATTTGTCTGAGAATGGGTATACTGATTATGTTAGTTTATTTTAATTATACTTCTTGAAACTAATTACTTTTTCTTAAAGGGTCCATACAATACAATGCTCATTAAATTTATAGTTTATATTTTTTACACATATGTCTATCGGGTTCACTTATATTATTTTTAAGTATCCATATAATAATTGAAACTGATTTGATTATGTGAGATATTGAAAAACGATTTTAGTAGACTTTATTGCTAAAGGAAATATCTGAAATAACTTTTAATTGTCTCAGTTTTACTGTGCATGGTTAGTATTTTGAAGATGAATAAAGGTTAGAGTATGAGTTTAGATTATATGTGATCGTTCAAAAAATATTTGGAGGAAGTTTATGATAAAAAAATATTTGGAGGACCAAATTCGTTATATCTATAGTTATATATATATATATATATATATTTATTTATTTAGAGAGAAGATCCACATTCTAAAGAGAAAGTCCGAAGAGATGGTGCCCTTTTATAATACATTTATTGGATCCACTTAATTAAACTAATTACTTATTATGGTCTCTTCTTTAAGTTTACTAATTATTACAAAATAGTCCTTTTACACTACATAGTTGTCAATTGTTCATAAAATACTTTTTTTTATGTCAAATTACACCTTTAAATTACCAATGTCTTTTAGTTACATAATTATTCACTTATCCGTAGCCCCCCCAGTCCTTGTAAAAAATTTCGAACAATGTCTGTTATCTTGCTAATTTTTATCCTCATCCGAATACTTGAAGCTCTTATTGGTGTCAATCTTCCACTTAAAAGAAACTTTCATCGAATTTTGTAAATCATTCTTATTGGGCGAAGAAATCTTCTTAGAGTTCTGCCCGTCGCTCTTCTTGAACAAATGATTTTTCTTCGAATTCTGGTCAACCTTTATCAAATGTTTCAAGAATACTGATTAAGAAAAATATCATCGGATTTTGTTTACTTGTAGGTTCCCATACCAACCGTCTCACAAAATCTTCTTTACTATTGACGTTATGATTCTTTGAAACCACCAATGAAATGCTTCCTCCTCTATCATGTGTCAATTGATATGCCCTTTATGTATATTTTCTTCTGACATAAATTATAATAAGAGCGACGCACCATTTCCTTAAGCACTTATTGACTCTATTTTGGACATTTTGCCCATAGGAAAACAGACCCCCTCGCCTCTGGGCTTTAAACCTTTCTTAGGCCCAATCTTCCCTTATAAAAGCTCACGGCTTCTCATCAACCTCATTCTAACGTTTTTAGAGCGAGATTTTTTTGAAAAACTTTTTTTAGAAAGAGAAAGATTTGTTTATGCCAAATAATTTCCTAATCTTAGATTGGTTATCGATTAGGCAAAAAGCCGACGAGAGACGGGCCGCCAGATTGTACATCGAGCCTGAGCCTCATCTACATGTTATTACATATTACGGTGCTTGGCCTCCAACTGAGAGTTCTAGTGCAATCATTTCCCCAGATATATCTTCTCAGCCCCCAGTCACACTTTCCTATTAACCAAAAATGGTGACTATAAAGCGATCAGTAAAGATAAACGCTCTAATGGTTCTTCCTCGAAAAGAAAAAGACACCATAAATCGAAAAAAGAAAGTAAGCATTCCATGGAGGGTAAAAGTTCTAAGTGCTCTTCCTCGGGAATATCTTCCACTTCATCTTCCACACCCCATGGGACTCCTTGACCAACACCCGAAGCCCCTCCCCAAATAACAAAGGATGATGTAGCTTCCATGACAAAACGGTCCCTCAAACCTATCCTGGAGACAATTCAAATGTTTCTTCTGCTGAACGCCTCGTTGTAGAATCTGATGATGGTGGTATTGAGAAAGCTTTAGCTTTAGCCATTGGGGAAGAAGAGCCAATTTCTCAAGATGAAGCTATATTTTCCAATGGAGTGCTGGTACCAATTATTGAAGAAAAAAGGATTAGTGCTGTTAATGAACAAGTTATCGAGGAAAAATAGCCAACTGCTGCTATGCTTCAACCTATCGGAGAGAAAAAACCAATTGCTGATAATCTTCAAAGTTTCGAGGAGAGAAAACCAACTTTCGTTGTGATTCAAACTACCAAGAGAATGAGCCAACTGCTGCTGCTTTTCAGATTGACGAGGGGAGTTCTCCTCCAAAGAAAGATGCGAAGTCAAAAGAAGATGTTCTCCTTCCCCCTCACGTTGATGCTTTAATTGGGAATAATCTCTGGTTGGTTGAAAACAAGCACATTTTAGCCTTGCACAAGGTTTAATACAAATACTATGATATATCCGAGGAAGTGAGGCTAAGAGCCCAATGAGGACTTCCAACTATTATATTTATCCGTTTTCCAATTGCTGGGAAGACACCTTTATCAGTCAAAAATCATGAATTTGTTGTATACACTCAAATAATGAATTGGGGATCGCGATTACCCTTGGATCCTTTTCTTGTCGAGTATTTTTCCATTGTCGATCTTTGCCCAACCCAATCTAGACCCAACATGTGGTTCACGCTCATGGCTTACATCATGGCTTTCATAATTCCGGGGACAAGTTTTTCTCTTGAACAACTTCACGGCTTTTCCGGTTTAGCTAAGAATTTGTACTTTCCCTTGTACTCCTTAACCTTTGGTCGTAACCAGAAACTTGTAAGGATTTGCTTGAGGCAGACAAGAAGTGAAAGCACGATTTTTTTTATCTTTGGCCTTTGGAAGACGGGAGCCGAGACGACACCTGGAATTCCCCATGAACTGTCCCTCAAATAGACAAATAGAGGTGTGTTTTTAAATTTTCTCCATCGATTTTTCTTACGTCTATTTTCCTCATACATATTGTTTTAAACAAGCAGTCATTATTGGTGTGTCCAAGCCCTATGATGATTTTGTGCCTTCAAGAGCGACCATCTTCACTAAGCTAAGTATGTGGGACAAAGTTTCTTAGTCCAACAAATTCCGTCTTTGTTTTACGCCGACCAATATGACCAAGAGCCGTCTATGGAGAGCCAATCCTTCAGATCGATTATCTTTAGAAGAACTCTTGGTTCCTCCCACCTAACAAGAAGTTTTGGACTGGCTGGACGCTCGAGATGTCTTAGTTTATCTCCCTACAAGGACTAGAGCCAAAAGCCATCGGGATGGGGAATCCGATGAATCTTTGGAGGAAAAAGAAGTCCCTGAGATTTCCAGTTCAGAAACTCAGGAAGCTAATACTAAAGTAGAGAAGGCAAAAACTGTAAAAAATGAAGGGTATAAAAGACTCCCCTCTTAACATCATCCTAAACAGAAATGTCAAAAGAAGTTAAAAGGAATCCTTAAAGAGAACAAAGAAATTTCCGATACGGTCGCTCCACGGAAGATAAAGTTGTTGAACATGTTAAGTTATTGCCAGAGAAAATACTTATTTAATCTGAATCCTCCAAGCCTCCATAAAATGATCTGCTTATTTAGGATCATGCAGTCAATGTTGCTCAAAAGGCTGACTCCTCAACTGTTGTTTCTTTCAAAGATGACTCTTCTTTTAGCTTATTCGAGATAACTGGTGAGGATGACTTCTCTTTCCGTTTTCGTAAACTACTTCGATCCTCAGTTATTATTGGGAAAACGATGTAATAAGTAAAGGATCAGAAAGATTACTACAAGTCGGAAGCTTCACTAGCAGTGTTAAGAATCGAGGAGCTTGAACAAGAACTCTTGATCGTTCAAAAGGAATCCAATGCTATCTACAAGAAACTGGTTTATGGCGAGGACTATATTTTTATTTCTGACAGGTACTATTAAGAATAAAGGGATATTTTTGCCAAACAAAATTCCACTAAGGATAAAATCCTTGCAGCTTATAAGGAAGGAAATGATAAGGCGTCAGAATATTTTGCAAGATGCTAAAAGCATTATGAGAGGGTTGTACACGAGAAACAACTCATCTTAGCCCAAGCTAAAAAGGATAAAGAAGCGACTGTTGAATCCCATGTTGCTAAATGTGTGGATAAGTTGAATGCAAGGGACACAACAGTTAAATCCAGGTTGATTATGAAAATTCACGAGCGCTACCCTGATTTAAATGTGGCTAGCTTTTAGGAACTTGTTCTCGTCGAATATCGACCTCCTGGGATATCTTTGGGTGATGATGAAAAAAGTTCAGAGTCTAACTAAGACAATTCCCTCGAGTCTTCAAAATAAGATTGTAGTTGTATTTTATAGTCCTCATAATCTTCGAGGAAATTTTGTTGAAGTCCTCATAATCTTCGAAGAAATTTTGTTGAAGTCCTTATAATCTTTGAGGACATTTTATGTATAATTTTCAATATACTTTATAAAATGCATTGGGTTTTTTTAACTTTGTTTTTATTGTACTTATAATTATTACAGACCAACTTTTGTTGGACCACCCTTTAGGTCCAAAATTAATAGTTAAAGACCAGCTTTTGTTGGAAGATCCTTTAGATTTAAAATTAATAGTTAATGACCAACGTTTGTTGGAAGATCCTTTAGATCTAAAATGAATAGTTAAAGAACAACTTTTGTTGGAATACCCTTTAGGCCCAAAACTGATGGTTAGAGACCAACTTTTTTTGGAAGACCCTTTAGGTCCAAAATTGATGGTTAAAGACCAACTTTTGTTGGAAGACCGTTTAGGTCCAAATTAACATAGACAAACATTTTATGACAAAAGTATATATATGAATCGACTAGTAAGGCACCTCATTAAAACCTTCATGCGCCACCAGAGTAGGAAATAGTATGCCACTGAAACATATTCTTGTTACACACATTCTAAATACAATTTGAGATGTTCTTGAAACATATTCTTGAAATATATTCTTCCACGGGTGTTTGAGACTTCTTCATTCTTTATCTTTGATTCGATATGTTCAAGGATTCAACCTTTTTGTTACCTCATATGGGTTTTCCCAATTGGTCCTAATTTTCCGAGGTGACTTTCATTGGTGTGAAGAAAACATTTCCTTAAAACCTGATCTCTAAATCTGAATTATATTCTTTAAGTTTGGAGGCGTATCTACTTCTCATCAACGTTTGGTAATGTAGCGAATTCATTTGTTCTCATCTCATTTTCCCTTCGATCCAGCCCAACTCAACTGCCATGTTTTCATCATTAGATTATTCAGAATATGATGCAACACCATACGGTGGGAAAACTGCCTCAGAGGGTACTACTGCATCCATTCCATACACCAATGCAAGTGGAGATTATGAAGCTTCCGTTCACGGAGTTGTTCGATACGCCCAAATAACTTCAACTGCCCTGTTTTCATCATTAGATTATTCAGAATATGATGCAACACGGTACGATGGGAAAACTACCTCAGAGGGTACTACTGCATCCATTCCATACACCAATGCAAGTGGAGATTTTGAAGTTTCATTTCGCGGAGTTGTTTGATACGCCTAAAACACTTCCAGCAAATAATCTGGCCATTTTCCTGCATACCCTTCAAAATTTTTCTATAACCCGTCGAGGATTGTTTGGTTGGTAACTTCAAATTGTCCATGTTCTTATGGGTGAAAATGAGCAAAAAAGAACTGCTCTATTCCTCGATAGAGAAAATTTTAAGTCTTTATTATCAAATTGAGGTCCATTATCTGTTGTGATTTTTATTGGAACCCAAAAATGACAACGAATATTCGAAGTCATAAACCTGATTACATCTTTAGCCTTTGTTCCAGCTAATGGTTTTGCTTCTACCCATTTTGAGAAGTAATCTACTGCTATAATTATTGTTTGTCGCCCTCTAGAAGCCATCGATAAAGGTCAACAAGATCAATACCCCATCGATCAAATGACAACGCTTTAAATATGCTTTCAAAAGGAACCCCTGGTTTATGAATTATGTTAGTAAACCTTTGACAAATATCACACCTTTTAACCAACTCTTTAGCATCGGAGGATATCGTATGCCAATAATATCATGCCAAAAATACTCTTTGTATTAAAGCTTTGTACCCACAGTGCGCAGATCCTTTTCCATCGTGTAATTCTGACAATATCATCTGTGATTCATCTTTCCCCAAATATTGAAGTATAGGTCTGCTAAAATATTTCTTGTACATGATTCCTTCGAGGACCATGTAGCCCTGATATTTAAAATGTATTTACTTGGACAATGATTTTTCACTTGGTAATTTATTGTTTTCTAAAAATCAATGATGTCTAGCCTCCAATCTTTTTCTTTGTAAAAAGGATATTTGATGAGCATCGTTCACTATTCCAACTACTTGCTCTGGATTTTTGATAATTGAAGGGCTATCTTGTGTAATAATCTATGGGTATTACTCTGAATACGAAGCAGTTGCCCGTGAGTCTGCAATAAAATTCTCCTCTCTTCGAACGTGTTCATACATGACATTTTCGAAGGCTAAAGTTAAATATTTTAATATCTTCAAATATATCACCAGATGATGCTTTTGAGTCTCAGATTGTCCAAATGCATGATTAACAAGAAGCTGTGAATTACTTATTAATTTACTTTTTTGGCCCACAAATTTGATCACGGCTCAATCATGCTAAAGCCGCTTCATATTTTGCCTCGTTATTTGTTGCTTTAAACCACAAATGGATGGCTTGGTACATAGCAATTCATTCCGGAGAGATTAATTGTACCTTTGCTCAGCAACCTGCAATATTTGAGCCCCCATCAGTTTGGATTATCTATTCTGGCTCAACATTTTCCTTATCTACTTCTATATCCGACCATTCATAGTGAAACTCTACTAAGAAATCTTCCCAGGCTTGTGCTTTGATTGCAGTCGTAGGTTCAAACTCAATATCATAATCTCCCAACTCAACCGACCACTTGGTCATTCTTTGGGAAATATCAGGCCTTTGAGGCATATTTTTCAACGGAAAAGATGTTTGTACAATGATATAATGAGCTTGAAAATACGGTCCCATTTTTTTAGCAACAATTATTGGCGCAATAAACAACTTTTCTAATTTTAAATACCGTTTCTCTGCATCCAACAAACTTTTACTGATGTAATACACTGGCCTTGTGGTATTTTCTTATTCCCAGCATTAAAACAGCACGTACGACATAATCTGTTATCGCTATATAAACATATAATTTCTCCCTTGGAATAGGTTTTGTCATGACTTCTGACGATGAAGGGTATTCTTTAATCCAATGAAAGGCCTTAGAAAATTATTTTTTCTGATTAAAACAATTTCCTTGCCTCAACACTTGAAAAAAGGAGCACATTTATCCGAGAAATGGGATATAAATCTATTTAACGCTGCCAGCCGACCTGTTAATATTTGAATTTCTTTAATATTCTGAAGGGGTGTCATAGTAGTTAAAGAAGTCAATTGTGTTGGATCGGCTTCTATCCTTATATATATATATACCCAAGGAAGTTTCCCAATCGAACCCCAAACAAACATTTTTCTGGAGTTAATTTTAGGTTGACCCTTCTTAAGTTAACAAATTTTTTCTCAAGATTATCAAAATGATCCTCATCTTTGACACTTTTTACAAACATATCATCAATATATACTTCAACATTTTTCCCAATTTGTACTTCAAAAGTTTTATTCACCAAACGCTCATAAGTAGCCCGTACATTCTTTAACCCAAAATGCATTACTTTATAGAAATGCAAACCCCTTCCAGTAATAAACGAACTGCTCTCTTCATGCTTTAGGTCAATCCTAATCTGATTATACCCTGCATAGGCATCCATAAAGGAAAGTAATCGATTTTCTGATGTGGAATCTACTAATTGATTTATCCGCGGGACTAGGAAAGGATCATTTGGACATGCCCTATTTAAGTCAGTGAAATCTACACACATTTACCATTTTCCATTATTATTTTTGAGCAACACTAGATTTTCTGTCTATAATGGATATTGAGATTGTTGAATATGCCCTACTCGGGATACACGATCTATTTCCGCCACTATTGTCTCCGATGTTTCTTGAGAAAATGCCTTCTCTTTTGTATGATTGGATGCACATTACTCTTGATTGGCAGCATGTGGAAAATTATTTCAGCGGGCACTCCAGTCACATCCTCAGAACACCAAGCAAACATATTCAACATATCTAACTTGAGATATATGCTCACAATAATATTTCTTTAACCCCTCTCGCATAAAGTACCCTTTAGTCTTGCTGTACCACGCCATAGGCGCCTAACTTAGTCTCTAGAGAGCCTTCTTTAAATTGTAAACCTTTTTACCAATCTTCTCCTCTCCGTTCACAGCGTCTAGGATGCTCCACATATACAGCTTCATTGAGTTTTCCATGTAAGAATGCACCTTTCACATCAAGTCGATATCAATCCACCCATTTTGCATTGCTAATTCCAAGATCAATCTAATTGTGTCTCATCTAGGAACATGTTCAAACACTTTGCAAACACTTTATAAGAAATCAACTCCATGTATTTATAGAAAACCTTTCACCACTAACCTTGCTTTAAACTTGTCTACTTCTCATTTTTCATTAAGTTTGGTTTTATGGACCTACTTAACTCCTAACGCCTTGACCCTTTTAGACAGCTCCACCGAATCTCAAGTAAAAGTTTCTTTTATCTATCCTATATCCGTTCCCATTAAATTCTTCTATTTTTCATACCCTACAACTTCTTCAAATGTTTCAGAATCATCTCCAGCAACGAACATTGTTTCTCTTTCTTCTCCGTCTTCTACTATAAATAAACCCATCTCATTTCATTCATAATTGGATGATTATACCATTGTTAAAATATAAATATAAGTTATCTCATTGTTAAAGCAAGAACACGAGTATCCCTTTGCCTATTGCATGTCCCTTCTGCGTAAAAAAAATTGAATGTTTGAACTAAATTGGATTAATAATATGGTAATTTAACTCAAATATAATCGAGGATTTGATTTGAGGAAAATAACAATACTTGATTCTTTGTTTACTCTAGGTACTTGTGAATACAAGTTTTGACAAAATTATATTTGATTTAAAGCAAAATTTGGTTTAAGCATCCAATCGAAAATTTTCTTTACTCAAATGGCTATGACATATTTATAACCTACACAAATGTTTGAGCTCGACTGGAAGATTCTCAAGCCTAACTTGAATTATTCGTTTGTTAGCCAGAGCCATTGAACTGTAAACAAGCAGAGTTCTCTAGTGTTTCAAATCCTTAACCTACTTAGTGTGTTAGGTTTTCAGAAATTACGCCTGAAACAGAATTTTACCAATCCTGTGATGTTGCATTATATGAATTTGTAATGATCCATCTATTACATTTCTTTTCTACAAGATGGTAGGTTGCTTACTTAAAAGATGTTTTAATGGCAGATAGACAAGTCAATGTCAAAGATAGATGGCAGTGTCAAAGAAGCAGCATATCATGCTTAGCTTGGTTATTATAATTCCATCAGGGAAATCGGTAGGGACAAGACCACGCTTGTCGAGCTAGCCAAACGGTTTTGTGATTCTATAGGTTTAGAGAATCCTCCCTCTATGTTCCGAGAGACTGCATTGAAAATGGGCTTGGAAGATATACCTGGTATCAAAATTCGCAAATAATACCCAATGTGGCAATGTTTCCATGTACAAAAGCAATCATTAAATGTGCAGGTGTGACCTTCTGCCCTTCTGTTATTTCATAAATAATAATGAGCACCCTTAACTTCACTATTTTATATTTATATTTATATCTACATACTTATCCTGAATATTATTTTATATAGGATTCAGGTAGATTAATGCAGTTTTTCTAAAGCTCATCCCCAAATGTTTTCTGTGCTATGAAACTACAGTAATAATTTTTTTTAGAAATATAAAGTGTTGGCAATCATTTTTTGCATGATCTTAATTAAGAAGGATTTCAAGTTTCATTTATGTACGACTCCAAAAATAATCTAAATATCATGGTTAAACTTAAATGTATAGGAGTTTCTTATCCAATTTTACTATCCTTGTTTTGTTTCAGAGAATGTATACTGATTATGTCAGTTTATTTTAATTATACTTTTTGAACTTAATTACTTTTTTTTTTGAAAGAGTGACCATATAATGCTGATTAAATTTATAGTTTAGATTTTTTACACATATGTCAATCGGGTTCACTTATATTATTTTCAAATGTTCATATAATTATTAAAACTGATTTATTATACGTTAGATATTGAAAAAGCAATAAACTTTATTTCTAAAAGAAATACGTCAAATGTGATTTTTAATGATCAGTATTTGATAAAATTTTGAGATTAATATTATTTTATTTAAAATCAATTCAAATTTACATAAAAAGAATATTTTTATTTATTCAATAATATTTTTTTTATCAAAGAATCTCAATGAAACCAAATAAACTAAAACCAATCGGAAGACTATCAATGTACGTCACAAGCCAAAAAAATAATATTACAAAAGAAAAAAAATACATAGGTCCATGAATCACTTCCTCCGGTGCCTCTTTTGCCTTTCTTTTTCTTCGGGAGGGCCTAACGTAGCAATTGTGTTTGTCGATTTTTTTTATAAACATATTTTGATATATGCGACATCGGAATTTGGCATTTATTGTAGTTTCATTTAGACCTCCTGCCAGAAAAAATCGGCCATCATCGCATTGGAGGCACTTGTAATTATATCCACTGAAGGACATCTTTAGGAGAAGAGGAGGGAGAAGAGAGTTTTGGGGTCTTTTTCTCCCTTTTTTCCATAGAATTGGAAGATTTATTTCATAATAGGAGAAATTACAAGAATCCTTAAAAGGTAGAGATTTAAAAACAATAGTTAGACAAAATCTAACTTTACCAAAGCCTTCGACCAAAATCTCTAAATCATAAGCACTATCAAAATCCCTAAATCAGATGAACGCTCCAAAAGAAAAACTCTAAAAACCGGCAGCCGTATTCAGAAACTCGAGACCAAATCAACAAGAAGTTTTACTGAAATTAGCTAGAGAGGTAGCAGAGGCCCAAGCTTTCAAGGAGAAGAATAGAATGGAGCTCAGTTGGAGCAGACGATTGATCGATTTCAATTTTCTGCTTATAACGTAGCGTCCACTTTGCTAGTCAATCGGCGGCGAAGTTTTGGGATCTGGAGACAAATTTGATGGTCATGCACGGGTGGAGCAGACGTTTGCAAATAGGTAGAAGCTTTGACAGAGGCCAGGGGTATCTCCCTTTAGCAAGGTAGTCAACTATCGCCTGGCTATTGGTCTCGGTATCGACCATCTCCCAGTTTCTGTCCTTACAAATCAAGAGACCATCCAGAAGAGATCGGGCCTCAGCCATCAAAGAAGGAAACTTCCCAAATGTTGATCCGACTCCCAGCTCCAATTCGCCTTGATGATCCCAAAAAATTAAACCACCAGAGGCTTCACTAGTGTTAGAGCTAGCTCCATCAACATTGAGCTTTCTTCTTCCTTCAACCGGGTGAGTCCAATTTACATATTTGTCCATTCTGGTATCATCATAAGATGAATAGCAACCCAGAGTTTTCCCAGCATCAGCAGCTTTAAGCCAGTGTTTCTTTTATATTTTTGTGTCCAAACTGCAAATCATCCTATTAATACAAAAAATAGCAGATTCAGTACTGATTACTTTCTTCTTGAACTTCATATCATTTCTAAATTTCCAGATAGACCAACAGATTATAGAAGGCAAAATGTCAGTTATATGAACCCTAGACTTAGAAAACCAGAACCATTCCCTAATGACACGAGTTATGCTCATATAAGCTTTAATATTTATATTAAAAATTTGACTGTAATATTTCCAAATAGACCAAGATAGGTTACGGTTCACAAAAATATGGTTTTTACTTTCACAGTTATGGCAGAAAACACACTTAGAAGCTAGGCTAATATGTCTAGTTTGTAATATAGCATCAATAGACATAATTTTTTTAAATAGTTTCCAGGTAAAGAAAGAACACTTCATGGGGGTTTGTTGATTCCAGATCTTCTTATATAAAGAAGATTTAGTATAGTGCCTTCTAGCTTTGTCCCAAGTTTTGTGTTAAACTCCTGGTTTGGGGAAGTAGACCAGACCAGCATATCATCTTTAGATGGATCAATCTTATATAGAGAAATTTGCTGAATTCTGTCTGCACTTATGAATGTTTTCAACACTTCAAAATCCCAACCATTGTCTTTCCAAAACCTGTTAACATTTTTCTCCAGAAACCACGTGCTTGAATTAGAATTCTTGTAATCCAATATTGGAGATTAGTTATGCTAATTCTCCAACCAGAAGTCCACATTATCCCTGTCAAGTATCCATTTTATGTTAGGTTCATCAGAGTCTTTTATATTAACTAATCTCTTCCAAATCAATAAATCAGTGCTGATAAATTTAGCTTTAAGGGGATGGCAATTTCTATTATATATGTCTTTCATTAAATTTTCCCATATACTGTCTTGTTTCCTGTTGTTATACCATAGCTTTTGAGAAAGAGTGGTTTGAATATCACTGAGGCTTCTTATATTCACACCACCTTCATCAAAAGGTCTGCAAATATTTTTCCAAGAATGGATTGCTTTGGTATCAAAGTTTGATCTCCATAAACATTTGTTAATTTTTTTTCTATTCTATTGATAATTGATTGAGGAACACTAGAGTTATGCATCCAATAGTATGGTAAAGACATAAGAATAGTTGAGAGAAGAGAAAGTCTTCCCCCAAATGATAAGAATTTGCTGTCCCAATCCATAATTTTGCCATTGATGTTATCTAGCAGCTTGTTGAAATTTCTTTGCTTGTTGTTGTAGCTCAAGGTGATTCCCAAGTAGTTGATAGGCAATTGGTCAGTTGAATCCAGTAGAAGAATCCAGTTCCTGAATTCTGTTTTGATGCAGAACATTTGAGGTAATGACTTGAGTCTTATCTTTATTAATAATCTGTCCAGAAATAATCTGATATTTATCAAAAAAATCACTAAGTAGCTTTATAGAAGAATTCATGCTGTTTGTAAAGACCATAATATCATCTGCAAAAGAAATACTAGGCCAAACAATAGAAGACCTAGAAGCAAATGTCATACTAGGGTTTTGGTTATAGAGATTTATCAAACCTCTAATTAAGACCTCCTCACTTAGGATAAATAAGCTGGGGGACAAAGGGTCCCCTTGCCTTAACCCTCAGACAGAATTAAAATAACCACCAGACTGACCATTTATAAGGATAGATATAAAGACATAACTAATCATGATTTTAACTAATTCTATGAAATTATCAGAGAAACCAAATTGCATTAGGACTTTAAGAATGAAGGGAATAGACATCAGGTCAAATGCTTTGGACATGTCCAATTTGACCATGATGTTACCTTTAGTAGGCTTTATACTCAAATCATAAACCATCTCCTTTGCAAGAAGGATATTATCATGGATTGATCGACCTTTGACAAATGCTCCGTGAGTAGTTGAGACAATTTTGGGAAGAAACTTAGATAACCTGTTGTTTAAGAGCTTAGAAAAGTTTCTAGTAGTTAAAATACAAAGGCTAATAGGCCTATAGTGATTCCAAAGTGTTGGATTGATAGTTTTAGGGATAAGACAAAGACCCGTTGCAAAAATTCCTTTAGGGATGTCTCCACCAGATAGATAAGAATTAATGGCAATAACTAAATCATCCTTGATGATATACCAACAAACCTGATAAAACTTCACATTATAACCATCAATACCAGAGGCACTATCTGGATTGATAGAGTTAATGACATTTAGAGCTCTTCACTAGTTGTAGGCTTCAAAAGATCAGAATTGTTATCCTCAGTTACCAGCTTATCGATAGAAGTCAAAATAGCATTGTTCATGCAAAGGTTTTCATCTTTAATAGATTTATAAGCCCTTTTAGAGTAAATGTCTTTAAAAAACTTCACAGCAGAGTCACCAATCTCATCAGAATTGTAGAGCCAATTTCCATCCTCCTTAATTGCATTTATATCATTCCTCCTTCTCTTTTTAGACATAAGAGTGAAACAATTTTGTATTGTTATCACCCTTAATAAGCCAACTACAATAAGATTTCTGTCTCCAATAGTCATCTTCATTTCTAAGAGCCTGCAAGTAAAGACTGTTAGCTTTCTTTAAGTACATATCAGAGGTATTATTGTTGAGATTAGAATGCATAAGCTCAGCTTCTTTAGCCATAGATTCAGTCTCTCTAACCTTATTAAAGACATTTCCAAAGAAATTTCTGTTCCACAATTTAAGACAACTTTTCAGTCTTTTCAATTTTAAACCAATAGATTTCACTAGGAAATCCACTAATTCTCAAATTCCAATTCTTTTTAACCACCTCTAGAAAAGAAGAATCATTTGACTACATGTTCATATATTTAAAGTTTCTGTACATGACATTAGGCTTATAATCAGGATTAGTATTAGCCATAATCAAAAGGGGGGCATGGTTAGAGCATGTTCTGACCATGCGAGTAACCTTAGTAATACAATAGGTACTAGACCAATTAGCATCAAACAAGGCTCTATCAAGCCTTTTCCACTTAAGGCTTTTGTTCCAAGTAAATTTAGGACCCAAAAAACCAGCATCTTCCAACTGGAAATGATTAATAGTTTGAACAAAGTCATCAATACTATTATAATCAATATGCTTACAACCAATCTGCTCATCAGATGAAGAGATGACATTAAAGTCACCCACCACCAGCCAGCCATAACTAGTATTTGAAGTAGATCTCATCTGATGTCATAAGTCCATCCTTAGAGTTCTGTTACACTTAGCATAAATAATAGATAAGAGAAAAGTAATATTATTAGTAGTAGTAACGTCCAAACTAAGGAACTGATCATGATTAGTAATGATATTAATACTAAGATCATTGCTCCAAAAAACCCAAATTTTATTTGAAATGTTAAAACAATGACTTGAAAAACCTAACAATTCAGCTATGAAAGAGATATTTTCATAGCTTGTTAAAGGCTAGGACATATTTCTTACCTATACACAAATGTTTGAACACGACTAGAAGATACAAGTTTAACTTTGAACTATTCGTTTGTTACTCACAGCCAGTGAACTGCAAACCAGCTGAGTTCTCTAATGTGTTAGGTTTTCAGAAACTATGTTTGAAACATAATTTTACCAATCCTAAAATGGTCTGTAAAATTCTTACGGAGAACCATTTTTATCCTCGTGATGTTGCCTTTTAAGTATTTGTATCTATTAATTTATTACATTTCCTTTCTACAAGATGGTAGGTTGTTTTAGCTGTCTGCTTACTTAAAAGATGTTTTAATGGCAGATAGACAAGTCAATATCGAAGATAGATGGCAGTGTCAAAGAAGCAGCATAGCATGCTTGGCTTGGTTACTATAACTCCATCAGAGAAATTGGTAGGGACAAGACCACGCTTGTTGAGCTAGCCAAACGGTTTTGTGATTCTATAGGTTTAGAGAATCCTCCCTCTATGTTCCGAAGACTGCATTGAAAATGGGCTTGAAAGATATACCTGGTATTAAAATTCGCAAATAATACCGGGGTCCGAATGTTTCTATGTACAAAAGCAATCATTAAATGGGCAGGTCTGACCTTTTTGCCCTTCTGTTATTTCATAAATCATAATGAGCACCCTTAACTTTGCTATTTTATATTTATATTTATACTCTAATATTATTTTATATTTTTGAACTTAATTATTTTTTTTAAAAGAGTGTCCATATGATGCTGATTAAATTTATAGTTTAGATTTTATACACATATGTCTATCTGATTCACTTATATTATTTTCAAGTGTCTATATAATTATTGAAACTGATTTGATTATATGTGAGATATTGGAAAACCATTTTAGTAGACTTTATTGCTAATGGAAATACCTGAAATGATATTTAATTGTCCCAGTTTTTACAAGTGTATGGTTAGTATTTGTATAATTTTGAATTAATATTATTTTATTTAAATTCAATTCAGAATTACAGAAAAAGAATATTTTTATTTATTCAATAATCTGTTTCTCTTGTTTTTCTATTCTTTAAGAGTATTTATTACAGTTTCTATCGTATGGTAATAAATAGAAAAATTTGTTAAACACACAAATAAAACAATATATTTCAATACAAATAAATATTTGATTATGATTATTTATAAAAAAAATACCAAAATTTCTGGGATAGTAATGCCATAATAATTTAATAATTTATCTAAAATATAAATTATGATGGGATGATCCAGACTCAGTTGATAAGATCAATATCCAAAGCCAACGGTTTGGACGTGGAGGTTACTCGTCCTAATTAGTCGCACGTGGTTGAGGTTCCACAAAGTTCAATAATAAAGTCAGAAAAGAGGCGACAGTAAAGGTCCAAGTCCCTAAAGCTTAAGAAAGCTATGATCGCAGTTACGATCGCATTACTGCTAACTTATATGCGTAAATATTGCAGTGTGAGTTTAGGAAGCCGGTGCGAGAGAGACGACCATGGTTTTTCTTGTTATGGGTTAGAAAGCTGTAGCTGGAGCATTTCTCGTCATCTCTTTTTTTATGTGTGAAATCAATGTTTTGGAATTGGCCGTAAAAGTGCGAAGCTGTATATTGTCGCTGCCGTGCGATTGCCGACTATCCTAGTTTGTGCATGATTTTTTCTTTTTTATTTTTGTAATTTTTGATCTGGGTTTTTTGGTCGGATGTTATGTTTATATGGGTATATATTTTAAGATGTTTATAAAAGTCTAGATGTTAGATGTTAACCGTGGCTATTGAAAGTTTGGGAATCAGTTTCAGAATGGTACGCAGAGAAAGAAATAGTTTTTTTTTGCCTCAAACTTGGATTTTATTAATAAAATGCAGCTTTACAATTAAAGAAACCGGCCAGGATTAAACCCGGTTATCATTTGAAAAAATTCCAAAATTAAACTTTGAAATACTAACAATGGTGGTTTCATCTTCCTTTTCTTCTCATCTTCAACTACCATTAATCGACCTCTCTGAGATAACCAATAGTCATTCCTTCCAACAAAACAATAGTCCTAAGCTCATTTGGTGCACTAACTTGACTAAAATCAAGGTTTTCCCTCGTACATGTGGTTTGCTTGGCCACCCAATCGGCGGCTTTATTTGAGATATAAAAAAATTTCATAAAAAAACTATTTATATTATTTTTATAAAAAGAAGAAAATGATGCTCCTACATGTGTAATTTATTTGATGATAATTGGAAGTCGAATGAACGTTAGAGTGTGAGTTTAAATTATATGTGATCGTTCCAAAAATATTTGGAGAAGGTTTATGATAAAAATATGTTTGGAAGACCAAATTCGTAATATCATAATTATATATATATATATATATATATATATATATATATATAATTATATATATATATATAGAAGCTCCACATTCTAGAGAAAAGTGTGGTAATAATTCTCTAATCATATCTCAACTTTCCGCAAAAGAGATGATGCCCTTAAATTATACATTTTTTGGGTCCACTTGTTTAAACTAATTACTTATTATGGTCTCTCCTTTAAGTTTACTAATGGTTATAAAATAGTCCTTTTACATTACACAATTGTCAATTGTTCATAAAAGACTTTCTTTACGTCAAATTACAAATTTAAATTACCAATGTCTTTTAGTTACATAAGTATTCACTTATCAGTAGCCCCCCAGTCCTTGTGAAAATGTTCGAACAATCTCTGTTATCTTGCTATTTTTTATCCTCGTCGGAATACTTCACGCTCTTATTGGTGCCAATCTTCCACTTAAAAGAAACCTTCATCGAATTTTGTCAATCATTCTTCTTGGGCAAAGAACTCTTCTTCGAGTTCTGCCAGTTACTCCTCTTGAACAAATGATTTTTCTTCGAATTCTGGTCAACCTTTGTCAAATGTTTCAAGAATACTGATTAAGAAAAATATCACCGGATTTTGTTTACTTCTAGGTGTCCATACCAACCGTCTCCCAAAATCTTCTTTACTAGTGACGTCATGATTCTTTGACACCACCAATGAAATGTTTCCTCCTCTACCAGGTGTCGATTGGTATGCTCTTTACGTATATTTTCTTCTGACACAAATTATAATAAGAACGACGCACCATTTCCCTAAGCACTTATTGATTCTATTTTGGACATTTTGACCATAGGAAAATAGACCCCCTCCTCTTTGGGCTTTAAACCTTTCTAAGGCCCAATCTTCCCTTATAAAACCTCACGGCTTCTCATCAACCTCATTCTAACGTTTTTAGAGAGAGAGTTTTTGAAAAACATTTTTAGAGAGAGAAAGATTTGGTTATGCCCAAGAATTTCCTAATCTTAAGATTAGTTATCGATTAACCAAAAAGCCGACGAGAGACTAGCCGCCAGATTGTACATCGAGCCTGAGCCTCAACCATATGTTATTACATATTACCATGCTTGGCCTCCAATTGAGAGTTCTAGTGCAATTATTCCCCCATTTATTTATTCTCAGCCCCATAGTCACACATGCCTATTAACCGACAATGGTGACATAATGCGATAGGTAAAGATAAACAATCTAAAGGTTCTTCCTCGAAAAGAAAAAGACAACATAAATCAGAAAAGGAAAGTAAGCATCCTAAGGAGAGTGAACGTTCCAAAGGCTCTTCCTCAGGAATACCTGCCACTCTATCTTCCACACCTCATGGGACTCCTCGACCAACACCTAAAGCACCTTCTCCAAAATTAACAAATGTTGATGTAGCTTCCATGACAAAATGGTCCCTCGAACCTATCTAGGTGATAAAGTCAAATGTTTCTTCTACTGAACGACATGTGCAGAATCTGATGATAGTGGTATTGAGAAAGCTTTAGCTTTATCCTTTGGGGAAGAAGAGCCAATTTCTCAAGATGATGTTATAGTTACCGATGGAGGGCTAGTACCAATTGTTGAAGAAAAATGGATTATTGCTGCTAATGATCAAGTTATCAAGGAAAAATAGCCAACTACTGCTATCCTTCAACCCCCCGGATAGAAAAATCCAATTGTTGATACTCTTAAAAGTTTCAAGTAGAGAAAACCAATTGCTGTTGTGCTTCAAACTATCGCGGAGAAAGAGACAACTGCTACTGTTCTTCAGATTGACGAGGGGAGTTCTCCTCCAAAGAAAAAGGTGAAGTCCTCATAATCTTCAAGATAATTTTGTTGAAGTATCTTTGAGGCAATTTTATGTATAATTTTCAATTTACTTTATGAAATGCATAGGTTTTTTTAAAACTTTGTTTTTATCGTGCTTTTAATTATTACAAACCAACTTTTGTTGGACGAACCTCTAGGTCTAAAATTAATAGTTAAAGAGAAACTTTTATTGGAAGATCATTTAGATATAAAATTAATAGTTAAAGATCAACTTTTGTTGGAAGATCCTTTAGATTTAAAATTAATAGTTAAAGACCAAGTTATGTTACAAGACCCTTTAGGTCCAAAATTTATGGTTTAAGACCAACTTTTGTTGGAAGACCTTTTAGATCCAAAATTTATGGTTAAAGACCAACTTTTGTTGTAAGACCCTTTAGGTCCAAAGTTACATAGACAAATTTTTTATGGAAAAAGTTGATATATATGAATCGGCTAGTAGGGCACCTCATTAAAACCTTCATACGCCACCAAATTAGGAAATAATATGCCTCCACGGGCGAAATATATCGCAACATGGTACGATGAGAGAACTTCCTCGGAGGGTACTACTACATCCAGTCCATACACCAATGCAAATAGAGATTCTGAAGTTGTTGTTCGCGGAGTTGTTCGATACGCTCACAGAACTTCCTGTAAATAATCTGGTCATTTCCCTACCTTTCCTTCCAAGTTTTTATTTAGCCCATCGAGGATTGTTCGGTTAGTAACCTCAACTTGTCCATTTTCCTGTGCGTGAAAAGGAGCCAAAAAAGCACTGCTGTATTCCTCGAGAGAGGCATAAAATTTTCAAGTCTTTATTATCAAATTGAGGTCTATTATATTTAGTGATTTTCATCGGAACCCCAAAACGACAACAAATATTCGAAGTGATAAACCTGATTACATCTTTAAGCCTTTGTTCGAGCTAATTGTTCTGCTTCTATCCATTTTGAGAAGTAATCTACTACTACAATTATTGTTTTGTGGCTCTTTAGAAGTCATCGATAAAGGTCCATTAAGATCAATACCCCATCAGTCAAATGAAAATGCTTTAGATATGCTTTCTGGAGGAAGCCATACTTTATGAATTAGTATAGCAAACCTTTAAAAAGTATCACACTTTTTCACCAACTCTTTAGCATCGAGGGATATCGTAGGCCAATGATATCCTGCCAAAAATACTCTTCTTATTAAAGCTTTGTACCCGCAGTGTGCAGATCCTTCTCCATCGTGTAATTCTGGCAATATAAACTGTGATTCATCTTTCCCCAAACATCAGAGTAAATGTCTGATTAAATATTTATTGAATAGGATTCCTCCGAGGACCACGTAACCATGAGATTTAAAACTTATTTTCTTGGACATTAATTTGTCAATAGGTAATTCATTGTTTTCTAAAAGATCGATGATGTCTAGCCTCTAATCTTTTTCTTTGCAAAATGATATTTGATGAGCCTCGTCCACTATTCCAACCACATGCTCTGAATTTTTGATAATTAAAAGTCTTCCTTGCATAATAATCTGTGGGTATTCCTCTGAATATGAAGCAGTTGCCAGCAAGTCTACCACATATTTCTCCTCTCTTCAAACGTGTTCATACCTGAAATTTGCGAAGGATAAAGTTAAGTATTTTAACATCTTCAAATATTTATCCTGATAATATTTTCGAGCCTCGGATTCTCCAGATGCATGATTAACAAGAATTTGTGAATTACTTACTAATTTTACTTTTTTGGCCCCACAAATTTGAGAATGACTCAATCTTGCTAATATCGCTTCATATTCTGCCTCGTTATTTGTTGCTTTAAACCCAGAACGAGTGGTTTGGTACAAATAAATTACTCACGGAGAGATTAATTACACCCCTGCCTTGTGACCTGACGTACTTGAGCCTCCATATGCTCAGATTATCCATTCTGGCTCAGACGTTTCCTCATCTACTTCTATATCTGATCATTCAAAGTGAAACTCTACCAAGAAATCTGCCAAGGTTTATGCTATAATTGCAGTCCTACGTTCAAACTCAATAGCATAATCTTTTAACTCAGTCGACCACTTGGTCATGCTTCCCAAAATATCAGGCCTTTGAAGCATATTTTTCAACGCAAAATATGTTCTTACAATGATAGAATGAGCTTGAAAATACTGTCTCATTTTTTGAGCAACAATTATTAGCGCAAAAGCCAACTTTTCTAATTCTAAATACCGTTTTTCTGTGTCCAACAAAATTTTACTGATGTAATACACTGGCCTTGGGGTATGTATTTCTTTCCCAATTAAAACGGCACTTACGAAAATGTGTTACTGCTATATAAAATATAATTTCTCCCACAGAATAGGTTTTGTCAGGATTTCTGGCAAAGAAAGGTATTCTTTAACCCGATGAAAGGACTCAGAACATTATTTAATTAAAACATTTTCTTACCTCAACACTTGGAAAAAGACTACATTTATCCGAGGAACGAGATATAATCTATCTAACGTTGCCAGCTGGCCCATTAATATTTAAACTTCTTTAATATTCCGAGGGTGTGTCATAGTAATTAAAGTTTCCTCAAGATCATCAAAATAATTCTCATCTTTGAAAATTTTTACCAACATATCATCAATATATACTTTAACATTTCCCCTAATTAGTGTTTTGAAAGAATTATTCATCAAACACTAATAAGTAGCCCCTGCATTCTTTAACCCCAAAAGAATTACTTTATAGTAATGCAAACCCCTTCCAGTAATAAACGAAGTGTTCTCTTCATCATTCGATTATATATTAATTTGATTATACCCTGCATAGACATCTAGAAAGGAAAGTAATCTATTTCCAAATGTGGAATCTACCAGTTGATCTATCCGTCAGACTAGGAAATGATCCTTTGGACATGTCATATTTAAGTCTGTGAAATCTACACACATTCACCACTTATCAATTTTATATTTCACAAACACTAGATTTGGTGTCCATAATGGATACTGATATTTTTGAATGGGCCTTACTCACAATAAATGATCTACCTCCGCCACTATTGCCTCCGAATTTTCTTGAGAAAAATTCTTTTTCTTTTGTGTAATTGGACGCATAATACTCTTGATTTCCAGCATGTGGCAAATTCTTTCACCGGGAACTCCATTGAAATCCTTAGAACACCAAACAAACATATTTAACTTAGTGGATGAAAACTCAATTAATCTCCTCCTTAAACTTGGAGATAATTTTGTACCAATTTTCAAAACTTTACCATTTGGATAATGTTAACGGGGAATCTTAACAAATATTTTGCCAAAGTAATAACATTTTATTGATTCAAGAATAAGATACTTCTATATGTTTAGGATCCCTATTTATACTTTTCACAGCAGTTACAATATATCCATTTATTATGTGGCATTATTATTAATGTTAATGGTCCTATATTAGTGGCTACAGTTGTGGGAGTTACCAGTCGTGAGAGTTGACTCAATAAATATGCCTGAATTCATTTATGATCTTTTATTCCTGTTATTCCTGAAGCGCAATTGGGCCGAGCGCGGTATTTATTAAGTGCATTTCATGTCACTTATTACGCTTCCATTATCCTTAAAATCATCGCCGGTTCTCAAGTATTCGTTGTGTTTTAACGTGTTTTTTTCATTCATTCTCGTAGGACGCTCTCGAGTATCCTTCCTACATTTTCATGGAACTAAGTTAGAGAAATCTCATAGAACAGTAAATCTTTATACGAGCTTTGATGGCCATAAACCTATCAGTCAAGTAAGGTGTTGCCTGACGTCCGGTTCAAGTGGGAAAAATGTTAAAGTCAGATGAAGCTAAAACATTTGTTGTTCTCTACATCTAAAATCCTAAACATTCTAGTTAGCAAAGTTCCACCAGCTACTTTACTTGCTCATAAAACACTGAGTTCCGATTTTGATAGTAAAACCATAGTAATCTTTCAAGTGTTGCAGTTTGTCTTTATGAAGTCCAGTAATTAGACTCCTTCTGGTTAACCGAACGTCGAACCTACCATTGTGAATGTCAATGGGGATTGGATAGACCAGTTTCCACCAGATGTACGCCAACAAGTTATTAATAGGATAATGAAAATGCTAACAAAGATGTCTACATCGGCTGAGCCGGCGGTGATAAGCGAAGCCACAAAAATTTCTATGAAGTATGAAGAGAGAATATATCAGTTTGCTAAAAGTCAGAAAGAGTTTGGAGCTATGATATTTGACAAATTACATCAAATGGAAACAAAGTATAAGCATCAACTATCCAATGACGAAAAACCTCTGGAGTCAGGATCTAGCGGTGTGCAACACCGGGTTCATGCTCAACAACAATCACTCACTAACTCGGTAACAGCTAATCCATCGCAAGTACCCCAACAGCTGGTATCCCAAAGTGGACCGAACATAACATATAGAGAACAAGGTTCTGCTGCCATACAACCGTTTCCAAATGTGGTAAGCCAGACTTCGCAAAGGTTTGCCAGTCCCCATAGGCAAATGGCAACAACACAGCAGACTCTTCCACATCAACAGTCACAGGATCCCCAATATCTTAGCAAAGAGAAGTTGCAACAATGAGTTCTTGAATAGAAGTTTCAACAAGGAAACCATAACCTTTCGCGGCCAATGATGTCAGCTCATAACTTATCTCAACCTTCTCAACTGCGGTCATCTCAGCATACTGTGCTACAAACACAATCCTATGTACAGTCTCCTATTAACCAATGAAATCACAAGGATACTGTCTTACGGAAAGTTGCGGTGGATGTTTTACATCCATTGGCGATGTATACTCTATGGCTGGAACGGTCTGGAATCCCGGTTCGGTTTTATTTTCGGTGGCATATTTCTTTTGAGAGCCACCAACAGCTGCTGCATCCGTTAGATTATCGAACAAATCTATTAACGTGTTAGAGTTTTCGTTATATCCTGTGGCATTTTGTTGGCCCACCATGTAATACAAGTCTCCATACTCCCGTTTACCGACAATGGTCTTGTTCGAGTGGCGGAACATACAACTGTCATACCATATAACCGTCTCTGTTAGAAGTGAATGTGAGAAATCATTGGAAATAACAAAAAAAAAACTAATGTCATTATAGTGAAAGACGAACCAAGTGAAGAATATAACCCCGATTTATATTAGTGCGGGCCCAGTAGAAGGAATTAAACAGATCGATCAGTTATGCTATTTCATATAATTATACTATATAATTATA
Organism: Limnanthes douglasii subsp. nivea; assembly: GCA_036936605.1. Classification (NCBI taxonomy): domain Eukaryota; kingdom Viridiplantae; phylum Streptophyta; class Magnoliopsida; order Brassicales; family Limnanthaceae; genus Limnanthes; species Limnanthes douglasii. The sequence continues at coordinate 3,288,931 of JAUPFV010000001.1, forward strand.
TTAGTGTGGATCCAGTAGAAGTAATTAAAAAGCCCAGGAGAAGAAAGAAAGGGAATGGGCTTCGATTAGGGTTTTCACCAGAAGTTATAAATAAAAGAGAAGAGAGAAGAAAAAAGCGTGCCGACTTTGAATTCTATTCGATTAGGACAGAAAAAGAGAGACGATTTGGATTTTGCAGAGTAATAAACAAGAAGGAAGACAAACTCCAGTTGACTACCTGCTGCTTTTCAGATCCACAATAGATAAACAAACGGCAGGTGACGCTACTTTTTGGGTTTTCTTTTGGCAGCGGTAATATACAACCATACGGCAGGAGGCAGGGAGTTGTTTGGTTTAACATTCTCTAAACTTTTATTCATTTATTTACATTCTTCCTAGAATTATGTTAACTTTTGCACCCATGATGATGATTTGTTCGCTTATGAACTAATCGTTGTCATGGAACCCTAACGAATTTGTTTGAATAATACTTAGGGTTTGATTGCTTCATTGATTTGTGAGATACGTTTATCGTTTACCTAGTATGGTTGTGATTATTGTTAGATGCATCGCGAACATCTAGTTTGTTAATCTTTAATGAATGCGAAAGTGGATTTAAGGGTTTAAAACTTGCCATGCTAGCATAGGTTCTTGAATGATTCATATTGTGATTGTTCATGATTCGTAATATGTCACTAACCATATCATATTACCCTATGTAATCGAAATAGATAACTTGTGCTTAAAACCAATTGTACCTCAATTTGTATAGACATATAGGATTGGCATGCAAGTGGTGTCTGCTTAACTGCTATCTCTTTTGTGGTTGTTTAAGTGGTTTGGTTTACGTGTATTGAAAGGTAGCATATTCTGATTTCGTGTTATCTGATTAGTAATCGTTGTTATCATACATATTGATTAACTATATTAATACTTTGAGTAAAATAAACAATGAAGTTAGGGTTCCATGTTCTCTCTCGCATAAGTAAAACTCGTTAGTTAATCTCGTTAGTTAATTTACTTAGTTATATTCATTCACTTAAATTTTATTACTAGTTCAAGCATTAGTTTAATAATCATACGTTGTTGCATAAGTGCATTTTTGTCATATACACCTGGTCTTCGTGGGAACGATCTTTCTTACTTATCACTTGCTACTATTTGACCGCGTATACTTGCGTGAGAAAAGGACTAATAGTATTCTGGATCAAAATCTCTTCTGCTCAATCGAAGCATCTTCCCGGCTTTGCTCGAGCTCAGTTATTCCTGTTTCGATTTATTTCTTCCCAGCTCGACCTCGTCCCTTATCCTTTCGAGATCTCCTACATCGACTTGATTCTGATCAGATTAATCTTGCCTCTTATTCGTTCCAGGTTTTGAGCTTGGCTTAGTTGATGCTTGAGCCTCGACCCTGCTCTTCGGTTACTTTTTGTGATGTCTCTTTGACTTTATACTTTGTCAGACTATCTGGTGCATGCTTATTGGGTAGGTCCGGTTCACTTTGGTTTGGCCTTGTTTTTTTATTCACATCTTTGTAGTGACCTTGATATGGATATTCCCGACCTTATCAAGGTCCCCCCTAGTCCATTAAGAAACTGGGTAGCAGTTGCTAGATGGAATTATTGGCTTGACTCTGTCAGTTGTGAAAAATGTGTGTTTGGATGACGTGGCGAGTTCTGTGATGTGATGGCGCGTTTTGTGATGCGTATATAGTGGGATTTTATATTCTAATAGTTATATTTAAAAAGTAGATCATGATGTTTAGTCTCTCGATAAATAATTTTTCATTAATCAAGTTGCTTATGACTTTTAATTGCTGGTCTATGTGGCTTGAAAGTAAAATAAAATAAGAGAAGACATTTCTCATAATTTATTTGTATCATTTTCCTAAAAAACTCAATGTAATTTATTTTGTAGATGGAATTCATAGATTTCCTATTTTGAAGGTACATTACTGATTTTTGATTTTGTTATTGTTTACGTCTTTCATAACGTAGAAGTAATGTATTGTCTATAGTTCTAGGGTGCGATAGGTCATTTGTGTTTTGTTATACGAGTTCTATCTTGCGATGTCTTGCTATAAGAGAGCTACACTGACAACGAGTCTGTGAACCATCTTAGGATAAGATAATACATAATTCTCACGACTGTTGTTGGATCATTGGACTATGTTAAACCATGGCACCCAAGAAAAAATTGAAGAAAAAGACTGCTAAAATTGGCGAGTCTGAGTATGAGGGTGCCCAATTGCTTGAAGAGTACTTTACAAAAATAACACCCAAATATGGGTATTTGACTGAGGGGTCTTTGGTTGAATTTAGGGTTAGGTATGGGTTGCATGATGATATGATGATAAGGGCTCCTCGTGTGGGAGACCAACCTTACACTACTTAGGAAAACGAGACCTGTGTTTATACCACCATCTTTGACTGAGTTCTACGCCTCCCCTGTCTCTGTTGATAAGATATTTCTTGAGTTTTATAGGGATATGTCCAATGCAATTAACAGCCAATGGTTGGAGTATTTTACTAAGCATAGTGCTGAACTCCTATATTTTAAATATAAATATATGCTTAGCTGACCTTTTAGCGACGGTAGATGTTTAGCGTGCTTACCTTTCTCTTAATAGTAGTTAAGAGGGCCAGAAATATAATAGAACTGCCTACCTCTGAAAATAATTTGAAGCATAGGTTCATATATGCTTACGGTAATTAGGAGCACAAAACTGCGTCCATAAATTTACAATTATAGAGGAGTTGGAAAACGAAGTGTAAAATGATCAATACTTGCGTAGATATGTAAGATATTGAATTCATAATGGATTTTGATCATATGGATGGTTTTTGTAGATAAAGGCAAGTACCAAGAGTGGTGCAAGAAGGGTCGGCCTAAAGGTTCAGTAAATCCCCTAACGAAGCTAGCTGCAGCTGCCAATGCCGCATGGGGATTGGAGCCAACACAAGTGTTTTGTCCTTTGAATTTCCTGAAATCGGGGATTTGGCGAGTGCATGAGTTGAAGATTTTAGGGGACGGTAAAGTAGTGATGGCTGGGAGCGGAGATAAAGTGACGATGGAGAGGCTGCGTGCTCTTATGTAGAGAAGATATGAAGAACGAAATAATGGTGGCCTCGGGTTGTTAGGGCCGCAAGGTCGGAGGGCACGAGCAGCGAGTGGGTCGTCCTTTTCAAACGAGGGAGATGATAATGCTAAAGAAGTGCTAGGTCATAGATCAATGGGGGCGTTGACTGAGACTATGGAAGAAGATGGTTAAAACGAAAGGATTGTGCGTCCTCGTAAAGAAGATGAGGAGGCTATCGATGACTACCCGTTGGTAAAAAAGAGTAAAGTAGTCATAAATGTTGTGCCTTTTTCACAACATAAGATGGTGTTGGTTGATGGTAAAGTGGGTGATTATGCAAGAGCTAAAAAGGTGAAGCCCCTAGTCGAAACACCTAAGGTCGAGGTGATTGATGAGACTCAAAAAATATAGAAGCTAAAAAGATCCCTCATCAACGAGAAGGGAAAGGAAAATAAAAAGGTAATCCCTGAATGAGTGGCATATCAAATGAAAGATTTTGTAAATGGGGTGGCGTTAGGGTCCTTGTTCGTGAATATTGTCTTGTCTGAAAATTTGCCTCAAAATGGGCAAAGTACCGGTGCTGACAAAAGTGCCAAAACGGCCGAGAAGGTTCCTTCTCTGAAGTTAGCAATGCCCAGGGCTTCACATATAATAATGGACAGCTACGCCACTTCCCTGACTTGTCTTTTAACGACATAATGCTGACAAGCAAAATTCTGCAACGATAACTGGAACTGGCCACTGAGGTATGTTTATGCACGTCTGTGTCTTGTTGCATCAGATTAGTTAGTGATTGGAAATGCTACGTGTTGTGAATAGGTACACCATAATTCTCATGCTCATACTTATCATCGGATGTCACCAGTGGACTGCTCTTTAATAGAGAAATGAAAGCCACACCCACTGTTTTTTGGCTCGGTTCATGGTCTGACAACCGAGTTTGCTCGATTCAAGACTACATATGGATATGTGAAGCAATGTTTGGATAAGGTTTTGAAGGATAATGATGATCTATATAAGGATTTGTTTGGGACGTGCGATGAAAGGGATACTATTCGCAAGTGTAGCTTGAAAGTTGTGAGTAGCACCGTCTTTTTTTCAGCATATAATAACGATTTAGTGAAGAAGAATGATACGCTGATAGCCTAAAATTCCAAAATCTTGGATCAGAACATAAGCCAAGATGCCCGGATGGAAGAGCATGCTGAGAAGATAGCGGGTTTAACAATGAAAATGCTTGAGTTATAGGTACTATTGGCGAGTGCTAAGAGTGAAAAGGAGAGCGAGTGCGTTGCATTAAAGAAGAAAGGTGAGGTGGATTTGGAGGAGCGAGAACGTCAGGTCATGGAGGTGGCAATGTGCATAATTCAAAGAGATAAGATGAAACTTGTGATTGAGCTTGTGGCTTTGAACCCCTATACCAACTTAGGACCGTATCAAAAACTACTTGCTTCTCAAGAGAACGGAAATTTCGGGGTGGCATGTACGTTATCTGGACGTGCCGATGTGAAGGTAACATGGGGAGCGTACAGGTGTAAATCCTGCTAAAAAAAGAGATGATCTGGATTTTACTATGGATCATGTGGATCCACACTTTATTTTATATTATATTGAAGACAAATAGACAAATAGAGGTATGCTTTTAAATTTTCTCCCATCGATTTTTCTTACGTCTATTTTCCTCATACATATTTTTTTTAAACAAACAGTCATGACTGGTGTGTCCAAGCCTTATGATGATTTTTTGCCTTCAGCAACGACCATCTTCACTGAGCTAAGTATGTGGGACAAAGTTTCTTGGTCCAACAAATTCCGTCTTTGTTTCACGCTGACCAATATGGCCAAGAGCCTTCTATGGAGAGCCAATCCTTTAGATCGATTATCTTTAGAAGAACTCGTGGTTCCTCCCACCCAACAAGAAGTTTTGGACCGGCTTGACGCTCGAGATGTCTTAGTTTATCTCCGTACAAGGAATAGAGCCAAAAGCCACCAGGATGGGAAATCCGATGAATCTTTGGAGGAAACAAAAGTCCCTGAGCTTTCCGGTTCAGAAACTCAGGAAGCTAATACAAAAGTATAGAAGGCAAAAACTGTAAAACTGAAGGGTATAAAAGACTCCCCTCACAACATCCTCCTAAAAGGAAATGTCAAAATAAGTTAAATGACATCCTTGAAGAGAACAAAGAAATTTCCGATGCGGTTCCTCCACGGAAGATAAAGTTGTTGAACAAGTTAAGTCATTTTAAGAGAAAATACTTATTTAATCTGAATCCTCCAAGACTCCACAAAATGATTTGCTCATTTAGGACCATGCAGACAATGTTGCTCAAAAGGCTGACTCATGAACTGTTGTTTCTTTTAAAGATGACTCTTCTTTTAGCTCATTCGAGATAACTGGTGAGGATGACTTCTCTTTCCATTTTCGTAAACTACTTCGATCCTCAGTTATTATTGGGAAAACGATGTAATAAGTAAATGATCAAAAAGATTACTACAAGTCAGAAGCTTCAGTAGCAGTATTAAGAATCGAGGAGCTTGAACAAGAACTCTTGATCATTCAAAAGGAATCCAATGCTATCTACGAGAAAATGGTTTATGCTGAGGACTATATTTTTCTTTCTGACAAGTGCTATTAAGAAGAAAGATATATTTTTGCCAAAAAAAATTCCACTAAGGATAAAATCCTTGCAGCTTATAAGGAAGGAAATGATAAGGCGTGAGAATATTTCGCAAGATGTAAAAGCATTATGAGAGGGTTGTACATGAGAAACAACTCATCTTAGCCCAACCTAAAAAGGATAAAGAAGCGGTTGTTGAAGCCCACGTTGCTAAATGTGTGGATAAGTTGAATGCAAGGGACACAACAGTTAAATCCAGGTTGATTATGAAAATTCACGAGCGCTACCCTGATTTAAATGTGGCTAGCTTTTGGGAACTTGTTCTCGTCGAATATCGACCTCCTGGGATATCTTTCAGTGATGATGGAAAAACTTCAGAGTCTAAGTAAGACAATTCCTTCGAGTCTTCATAATGAGATTGTAGTTGTATTTTATAGTCCTCATAATCTTCGAGGAAATTTTGTTGAAGTCCTCATAATCTTCGAAGAAATTTTGTTGAAGTCCTTATAATCTTTGAGGACATTTTATGTATATTTTTTAATATACTTTATAAAATGCATTGGGTTTTTTGAACTTTGTTCTTATTGCACTTTTAATTATTACAGACCAACTTTTGTTGGACCACCCTTTAGGTCCAAAATTAATAGTTAAATACCAGCTTTTGTTGGAAGATCCTATAGATATAAAATTAATAGTTAATGACCAACGTTTGTTAGAAGATCCTTTAGATCTAAAATTAATATTTAAAGACCAACTTTCGTTGGAATACCCTTTAGGCCCAAAACTGATGGTTAGAGACCAACTTTTGTTGGAAGACCCTTTAGGTCCAAAATTGATGGTTAAAGACCAACTTTTGTTGGAAGACCGTTTAGGTCCAAATTAAAAAAAGTAGACAAAATTTTTATGGAAAATGTATATATATGAATCGGCTAGTAAGACACCTAATTAAAACCTTCACGCGCCACCAGAGTAGGAAAGAGTATGCCACTGAAACATATTATTGTTACACGTATTCTAAATACAATTTGAGATGTTCTTGAAACATATTCTTGAAATATATTCTTCCACAGGTGTTTGAGACTTCTTCATTCTTTATCCTTGATTCGATATATTCAAGGATTCAACCTTTCTGTTACCTCATACGGGTTATCCCAATTGGTCCTAATTTTCCGAGGTGTTTTTCATTGGTGTGAAGAAATTTTTTCTTTAAAACCTAATATCTAACTCTGAATTATCTTCTTTAAGTTTGGAGGCGTATCTACTTCTCATCAACGTTTGGTAATGTAGCAAATTCATTTGTGTTCATTTCATTTTCCCTTGGATTCAGCCCAACTCAACTGCCCTGTTTTCATCATTAGATTATTCAGAATATGATGCAACACGGTACGATGGGAAAACTGACTCAGAGAGTACTACTACATCCATTTCATACACCAATTCAAGTGAAGATTATGAAGCTGCCGTTCGCGGAGTTGTTCGATACGCCAAAAAAACTTCAACTGCTCTGTTTTCATCATTATATTATTCAAAATATGATCCAACATGGTACGATGGGAAAACTGCCTCAGAGCGTACTACTGCATCAATTCCATACACCAATGCAAGTGGAGATTATGAAGTTTCCGTTCGTGGAGTTGTTCGATACGCCCAAAAAAGTTCAAGCAAATAATCTGGCCATTTTCTTGCATACCCTTCAAAGTTTTTCTATAGTCCGTCGAGGATTGTTTGGTTGGTAACTTCAAATTTTCCATGTATGTTGTGGGTGAAAATGAGCCAAAAAGCACTATTGTATTCCTCGATAGAGAAAATTTTAAATCTTTATTATCAAATTGAGGTCCATTATCTGTTGTGATTTTTATTGGAACCCATAAATGACAACGAATATTCGAAGTGATAAACCTGATTACATCTTTAGCCTTTGTTCGAGCTAATGGTTCTGCTTCTATCCATTCTGAGAAGTAATCTACTGCTAAAATTATTGTTTGTCGCCCTCCAGAAGCCATCGATAAAGGTCAACAAGATCAATAACACATCGATCAAATGACAACTCTTTAAATATGCTTTCAAGAGGAACCCCTGGTTTATGAATTATGTTAGTAAACCTTTGACAAATATCACACCTTTTAACCAACTCTTTAGCATCGGAGGATATCGTATGCCAATAATATCCTGCCAAAAATACTCTTTGTATTAAAGCTTTGTACCCACAATGCGCAGATCCTTTTCCATCGTGTAATTCTAACAATATCATCTGTGATTCATCTTTCCCTAAATATTGAAGTATAGGTCTGCTAAAAGATTTCTTGTACAGGATTCCTCTGAGGACCATGTATTCATGATATTTAAAACGTATTTACTTGGCCAATGATTTGTCAATTGGTAATTCATTGTTTTCTAAAAATCAATGATGTTTAGCCTCCAATCTTTTTCTTTGTAAAAAGGATATTTGATGAGCATCGTCCAATATTCCAACTACTTGCTCTGTATTTTTGATAATTGAAGGGCTATCTTGTGTAATAATCCATGGGTATTACTTTGAATATGAAGCAGTTGCCCGTGAGTCTGCCATAAAATTCTCCTCTCTTCGAACGTGTTCATACCTCACATTTTCGAAGGCTAAAGTTAAATATTTTAATATCTTCAAATATTTCACCAGATGATGCTTTTGAGTCTCGGATTGTCCAAATGCATGATTAGCAAGAAGCTGTGAATTACTTATTAATTTAATTTTTTTTGCCCACAAAATTTGATCACGGCTCAATCATGCTAAAGACGCTTCGTATTTTGCCTCGTTATTTGTTTCTTTAAACCAAAAACGGATGGCTTGGTACATAGCAATTCGTTCTAGAGAGATTAATTGCACCTCTGCCCCGAAACCTGCAATATTTGATCCCCAATCTGTTCAGATTATCTATTATGGCTCAACATTTTCCTTATCTACTTCCATATCCGACCATTCATAGTGAAACTCTACTAAGAAATCTTCCCAGGCTTGTGCTTTGATTGCAGTCCTAGGTTCAAACTCAATTTCATAATCTCCCAACTCAACCGACCACTTGGTCATTCTTTGGGAAATATCAGGCCTTTGAGGCATATTTTTCATTTTCCATGTAAGAATGCGCCTTTCACATCAATTTGATATCAATCCACCCATTTTGCGTTGCTAATTCCAACATCAATCTAATTGTGTCTCGTCTAGCAACATGTGCAAACACTTTGCAAACACTTTATAGAAATCAACTCCATGTATTTAAAGAAAACTTTTCACCACTAACCTTGCTTTAAACTTGTCTACTTCTTATTTTTCATTAAGTTTGGTTTTATGGACCTACTTAACTCCTAACGCCTTGACCCCTTCAGGCAGCTCCAACAAATCTCAACTAAAATTTTCTTTTATCGGTCCTATATCTGTTCCCATTGAATTCTTCTATTTTTCGTACCCCACAACTTCTTCAAATATTTCAGAATCATCTCCAACAACGAACATTGTTGTTATTCCTTCTCCGTCTTCTACTATAAATAAACTCATCTCATTTCATTCATAATTGGATGATTATACAATTGTTAAAATATAAATATGAGTTATCACATTGTTAAAGAAAGAAACACGAGTATCCATTTGCCTATTGCATGTCCATTCTCCAAAAAAAAGTTTGCATGTTTGAACTAAATTGGATTAATAATATGCTAATTTAACTCAAATATAATCGAGGACTTGATTTGAGCAAAATAACAATACTTGATTCTTTTTTATATTTGATTTAAAGCAAAATTTGGTTTAAGCATCCAATCGAAAGTTTTCTTTACTCAAATGGCTATGACATATTTCTTACCTATACAAATATTTGAGCTTGATTGGAAGATTCTCAAGCCTAACTTAAACTATTGGTTTGTTAGCCACGACCACTCAACTGCAAATCAACACAATTCTCTAGTGTTTAAAATCCACAACCTACTTAGTGTCTTAGTTTTTCAGAAACTACCTTTTGAACATAATTTCACCAATCCCGAAATGTGTGTAAAATTCGTATCGTGATGTTGCATTTTAAGAGTTAATAACTATTCATTCATTACATTTCCTTTCTACAAGATGGTAGATTGTTTATGTCTATTTATTTAAAATATGTTTTGATGGCAAATAGACAAGTCAATATCAAAGATAGATGGCAGCGTCAAAGAAGCAGCATATCATGTTTGGCTTAGTTATTATAACTCTATCAAGGAAATCGATAGGGAAAAGACCATGCTTGTGGAGCTAGCTAAACGGTTTTGTGATTTTATTGTTCCGAGAATCCTTCCTCCCTGTTCCGCAAGACTGCATTGAAAATGGTCTTGAAAGATATATTTAGTATCAAAATTCGCAAATAATACTCGGGGGGTCACAATGTTTCCATGTAGAGGTGTAAACGGTTCAAACCGCGAACCTGAAGAACCGTTTAACAGAGAACCGCGGTTTGCGTTTCTGGCGGTTCAGTGCTTATGCGGTTCAGACGGTTTGCAAAGCTTATGCGGTTCTGACGGTTTGCAGTTCTAATGGGCCAGTTTCGCAATTTACCCAGCAGTTTACCCACCAAAAAAACCATTTAGGCACCGTTTATCAAAGTATTTTATACTATTACTTAAAATTAATTTGTAAGTGTTAATTGAATCTAATTTCAATAATTGAGAGATGTACAATATAAACAAGTTAATTATGCTAATTAATATATTTTAATTTAAATACTATATCATTTTAATCGAAATTCTATAATCAAGCAATTACATTCTTAAAAAAATAATTGTAATATGATTTTGATATGTTTGATTATAATTATATATTTAAGATATTTTATTTAATATTAGGTAGATATTAAATAAATTAAAAACATCTAATTGTATTTTGATTACAACTTTCAATATCATTGAAAATATTTTTAAGATTATCAAAATAAATAATTTGATTTTCTTAAACAAGATATCGTAAAGAATATAATTGTAAAATGATTTGTATATTGTTTGAAGATACTAGATATTTAAGATATTTTATTTAATATTAGGTACATATTAAATAATATATACCTATTAGACATATAATTGTATTTTGATTTTAAATTATTAGGTGATTCTTTAGATCTTTCAAGCTTCAAGTGTTTATGTTTAGATGATTTAAATAGTTTATTGTATTTTCGAACTATTCAATATTTGAAGTTTAAGTTTAAAATTTTTAGAATTGTATAATTATATGCATAAACTTAAATTACTTGTAAATAACAAAATAAAAATTGAAATTGAAAGTGATTTAAATAACATTTAATAAAAAATAGAAGCAAAATAAACAATTCATTAAAAATAAAAACCAAACAAGTAACATAGTTGTTCAATCAAATAAAAAAGAATACAACGAAAATGCTTAAGACAATCAAATGTATAAAACTAAGGAGCTTCATTGTTGTTGTTGTTGTTAGGCGGTGGACCTTGCAAATGCATGTTCTCCATCATCTGTCGCATATACTCCGACTGTTCGGCTTGAGAGTTTGCAAATCGATCATTCCATTGATCTTGTCTATCATGCCACTCCTCGTATTGACCATGCCACTGCTCGTATTGACCATGCCACTGCTGCAGGTGACCAAGTTGATCATTCACCCCTACCTGCCACTGCTGTATCTGGCTAAACTGGTCATTTACCCCCCCCCCCCTCCTGCCACTGCTGAAATTGAGTTTGCCAATCTGTAAATTGATCATGCCAGTCCGATTGTAAAGTATGCGCCTAGTGGATATAATCCATCTGCTGCTCATGCGAATGCTCAGCAAATTCGCGGTCGGTTCGTCTTTCTTGTCGCGGTAGTCCAGAAGAACCACCAATAGCGTTTGGATCGAAATGTGGCTGAATTTGCTGCTCAGAAGGTGGATTTGGCGGTTTTGTAAGACTGTTCGCAGCCCATATATCATTCAACTCGGGCCTATGGTTACGCCATGCCTGCCATTTTGATATCAACTCTTCATCCCAAGAGTATATCTCCTGCAATTTCAAAGAGTTTCTACCTATAATACTAGTTGGCCTAACCTTCATCGGAGTGTACATACTCACATCAACTCCTTTCGAAACAAACAAATGACTCAGTATCATCCCATAAGGTAGTTTATCCGTCCCACACCTCAGAGCCATATTTCGAATCATCAAGCTAGGTAAATTAATTTTTCCCACAATTTGCACGATAAAAGCACTTTAAAATGTTTGAATATATGAAAGCTGCAAATCATTGTTACTAGGGGGAAGAAATATACTATTTACCAATTTCAAAGCTAATTTCCCATTAGCGTCCAAATTACCTCTCATGGCTCGAAATTTACCACTAATTTTTGGAGCCTCCAAACCACAACAAGTAAGAATCTCTACTGCTTCGTCGTTGGACATAGGCCAATCAGCAGCCCAGCACGAACGAGGATAAGTGATGGAAGGTAATTTATGACCGGTATATATATCACGGGTTGGAACGAAAAAAGTTCTTCAAAATCAGTTTAAAAAAAACTATATGCATCACCATCAATTAAACAACTCATTCCTACACCTCTACCATCTGGATCATTCTCAATTAAACGTGCAGTGGCATAAAACTTGCGTATTAATTCGATATACCATTCACAATTGAATCTAGCCATTGTCATCCAACCTAGGCCATTATTAGGTTCAAAAAGTCTGAAAGTTTTTTGCATACCTTCTACTTCGATAAGTTCATCATAATCCAAATACATACCCGCCCAAAATTTGGTTACACCTCGTGGTGCTAGCGGATTACGGACGCAAACCTCTCCTTCGCCGTGATGTTCGTAAGTCGCGCTCTTCGATTCCTCCACCTCTTCATACCCCGAATCTCTTTCGACATTCGTTCTTCGTCTCGAGGATGACGAATCATCTCCTCCACTCTTCCGGGCTTGCTTTGATCTTCTCGGAAACATTCTCTGTAACCTGTATAAAAAATTGTGTTTGGAAATTATAAAGAAAATTTAGAGAGAGAAGTTTAGGTAACTAGAGAGAGATTGGTAGTGGTGTGAAAAATTGTAGGGGGAATGGGTAGTATTGCGGACCATCCGGACAGACGTCCGGATGGTCCGCATGGTCCAAACAAACAACGACTAGTTATTTAACTAGCCGCTGTTATTTCATGGGGCATCCGGACATTTTTCCGGATGGCCCGAATTTACAGTCCGGGCATCCGGAAATTACGTCCGGATGCCCCAGACAATTTATTTTTTACGAATATTTTAATTTTTTTTGATGGGTCTCCCCTATAAATAGAGGAGAGCCCAACTCTAAACTCACAAACACAAAATCCTCTCTACATTTCTCTAAATCTCTCTACTTTTTCTAAATATTCTAGAAAACTCAAATTTCTTATTTTACATATTGTAGTTCTACTTTCAAAATTGTTTGATTTGTTTTTTGCAAATTGTTTCTATTTGATAAACACACTGAAATAACGTTGGAATAACATTATAATAGCTTAATTAAGAGCTTCGTATAATTTATCAAGTTATTTACTTGTTGTAGTTATTTAAATTAGTTATTTAAATTCTAATTTTATTAGTTGTTATTAGTTGTTATTAGTTGTTATTAGTTGTTGTTAGTTTAAATTTAGTTTTTATTATTTGCAATATTAATTAGTTTTGATTAGTATTTTATTGTATATTTTAAAAAACGTTGTTTTAAGTTTTAAAATGTCTCTAAAACGTAGAAATAATAATGCTCACCCATCCGCTAATGTGGACCTCAATACCGTAGATGATTTTCCTACAGAATCCCCTCACGTTGACACACTCTCCTCCCACGAAAGTGGTGGTGGAAGTACTAGTCGTGGATCGAGATCTCGTAAGAAAACATCTTGGATTTGGGAACACTATATTGTATCAGATGATGGTTTTTCTAGTATTTGTAAAGAGTGCAATAAAAGTTATCTTCATGTAAGTGGAAATAGAAATATGGGCACTAGCACTATGGTAAAAAATTTACAAAAACATGAAATATATGATCCTACAAAACCTAACCCAAATAATGTTTGCATAAACCCTCAAACAGGTCTTCCTTTTAGGTTTAACCACGATACGTATAGGGAAGAAACAATGATTTATGCAGTCGGTAGTTTACAACCATTCAGTTTTGGGGATTCTTGGAGATACGAAAATTGGATGCAAGCTGGGGTAAACCCACAGGCAAAACGCATTCCACGTACCTCTTTGCGATCGCTAGCCTTTAAATATTTTTTAAAAAGAAAAAAAAACATTATTCAAACTATGCTAACTTTGCCATGGAATGTTTCAATTACTAGTGACATAGCTACTTTTACTGATTTTGATATGGTATGTGTTACCCTTCATAGGATGGATCCCGAATGGGTACTCCAAAGGAGAATTATATTGTTTGAATCTATTGGTTTACATAACGCACAATTAATTAGGGAGAGTATGGTTGAATGCATGAATATTTATGGCATTAGAAATAAGATTATGTGTATTTCGTTCGATAATGCAGCTTCTAATCTGAGTGCTATAAAATTGCTTACACAAGATTGCACTCCCATTTTTCCTAAATTGTTTCACACGAGATGTGTATGCCACGTACTTCAATTAATTGCGAAAGAAGGAATAAATAAAGTTATGGTTGATTATATTACCCCTATTAAAAATGAGGTCCTATTTTGCACGACCTCTGCTGCTAAAAAAGAGCTTTTAAAACACTTGTTATTGCAAATGGAAAAAAATATAAGAAACTTATATTAGATGTCGAAACTAGATGAAATTCTACTTATGCAATGCTTGCACGTGCACATGTTTTTAAAGAAGAGATTATGACGCGTTATAATGCACATTATCCTGAAACAGTTATTGAAAAAGATTATTGGAAATATTGTGCACACATGTTAAGATTTTTAAAACTTTTTAAAGATAAAACTCAAACCTTTTCTTCACAAAATCAACCTAATGCTTATTTGGCCCTTTTCACGATTACTAATCTTGCCATGCATATGGATGGATTTAGATCAAATTTTGTATGCGTAGACATGGTGCCCCAGATGGAATTCAAGTTCACAAAGTATTTTCATCCTATCCATATGACTTATTCAATTGCTTGCATTTTGGATCCTTTTTCACGAAAAGATCAATTTGAATGGCTAGTTAGATGTTTTTATCGATCCGTACAGTTTTTTGTAACTAGTCTACCGAAGGATCCAATTGACCCTGAAGGGTATATTGTCAGCATATATGAATGTATGCATAATATGTATGATAAGTATGCTCAAAGATATAGATTAAATACAAATACAAATGTAAGTAGTAGTAACAATAGGGGTAGAGGGAGGCTTTCTACTAACTATGTTCAAATGGCAAAGTTACAAAGCAATGAATTTACAGAAACCCCTCAATCTGATAATGAGTTGTCTAGATATTTGAGCCCTAGGTTTGATTTTACGAATTTTCCCGACCGTGGTATTGAAGATATCATAAGATGGTGAGGTACCAAAACTGAAGAGTATCCTATTCTTTGCAGGTTTGTTAAAGAGATTTATGCAATACCTATGTCTACAGTTGTAAGTGAGTGTGCTTTCAGCAAAGAAAGGTTGCAATACACGACTAAGAGAACAAGATTGACGGGCAAAGCACTTGGAGTGCTTGTGGCAGTCAAGGATTGGACAGCGGCGGATAAAAAGATGCAAGACAGAGAGTTTAGAGACGAAGTGAATGTAGACGACATCTTCGAAGATTATCCGGATGATTATGAAGATACACTTGAACAAGAAATTATGGAAGAAAACGAAGCTGAAGGTGAATCAAGTAAGGACGAAGACGAAGATTTTACTTACGAAGAAGACGAAGCTGAAGCTGAAGATGAATGATGTTTGTAATAGTTTTTTACTATTTTGTATTTTAATTTGAAAACTTTGTACAACTCGTGGCCCACAAGAGTATAAACTGTGAACGGCTAAATTAACCAAAAAAAACTATTTACCTTTTATTATAATAACAACAATTGTATTATGAAATTTTTATAAGATCTGATTTTAGTTTAAAAAATAATAACAAACACTTGTAATATTTATAACCAAATCACAATAGTAATCAAAATGTAATATTAAAATTATAACCATAAAATTTGTAATATTTTAACATGGTAAGACATAGTTTTGGTTTGTAACATAATATCAACACTACTAATATTAGATCCCAAAACATAATAATAATATTCAAAATATAATAATAACATAAGTAACATTTAAAATTTTGAATTATATAATAATTACAACACTTAAAATATTAATAATCAAAACAAATTAATACTAACCAAAATGTAATAATAATTTTATAATTATATACAATATCTCGATATTTTTTAAATATAACTTAAGATATGATTTTGGTTATAAAATAATTAAAACACTTATAATATTTACAAATAAACCGCGGTTTGCGGTCCTAACGGTTTGCAGTTCTTGCGGTTTGCAGTTCTAACGGTTTGCGGTTCTGATGGTTTCCAGTTCTAACGGACCAGTTTCGCAGTTTACCCACCGATTTACAGACAGTTCTCTCATTTTTACCCGCGGTTCTAGACACTTCCATTTCCATGTACAAAGGCAATCATTAAAAGTGCCGGTTTGACCTTTTGCCCTTATGTCATTTCAAAAATCATAATGACCACCATTAATATTTTATATTTATATTCTGAATATTATTTTATATAGGATTCAGGTGGATTAATACAGTTTTTCTAGAGCTCAGGTCCAAATGTTTTATGTGGAAACTATAGTAATATAGTTTTGAGACTAAACAGATGTGGTTGTATTTTACCTGTAATCCAATATAAAAGAACCATTATAATTTCTTAGAAATATTAAGGGTCCGCAATATTTTTGGTATAATATTAATTAAGAAGGATTTCGAGTTTCATTACCGTGTTTGTTTTCCGAATTAATGTGCGACTAGAAAAATAATATAAATATCATGGTTAAATGTATAGGAGTTTCTTATCAAATTTTACTATCCTTGATTTGTTTCAGAATGGGTATGTCAGTTTATTTTAATTATACCTTTTGAAATTAATTACTTGTTTTAAAAAGTGTCCATTTAATGCTGATTAAATTTATAATTTAGATTTTTACACATATGTTTATCGGGTTCATTATATTATTTTCAAGTGTCTATATAATTATTGAAACTGATTTATTATATGTGAGATATTGAAAAAGAATTTTAGTAGACTTTATTGTTAAATGAAATACTTCAAATGACTTTTGATGGTTATTATTTGACAAAATTTTAAAATTGATATTATATTATTTAAAATCAATTCAAATTTACATAAAAGAATATTTTTATTTATTCAATAACTTTTTTTTAAATATATATTATAAAATGAAATGGAACATTTGTTTTACAAGGGGTCTACTGAATTCTTAAAGTATAACCAAATACAACGCAAGCATACTATTTCACTCGATTTGTCTTCTTCTCTAAGTTTAGTCTATTGCAGCGAGAGCTCCGATGAATTTGAAGAGAACTCTCTCATTTCAAATTAGGTGAAAGCAAATCTCAGGGAAGTCTTCATCTTCAAAGATTTTGGGTCTCCCGACAGCAGTCGGCTTCGCTTCGTCATTGAAATAGCACACCTTCAATTTGGGGATAAAGGATCCAGCAGGTACTTCTCAGCATCCGTTCAAAACGAGGAAATCCAAAAGATACGGCGAATCAGAGGAGCGCTTCATGAGGGAGGATCATAAGTGAGGACACCTTCAAGTTCCTTAATTTATTTGCCTCAAATTCCGAAATGGTAGAAAGACCGGTTGAGGACTATCCATGAATGAGTGACTTCTATTTTTCACCCGCATAGACGACCAACTTCTTGTGAAAAAAGTAGAAAGTAAAGATGATTTTCAAGATCAGGAGATGAGGGATGCATATTTGCTGAACTACTGACTTTGAAGCCGCTATTTCAAAGTGCTGAAGCAAAATCAACACCGATCCCTTCCAACTTAATCAGCTTGACAAGATATTCAAGAATTTAGATCATCATACTGTGTATAACAAGCGGAAAGGCAACACATACAAAGGTACAAGTATGAAACCCCTGGACTTCACAATGTTGTCCATCTCCAACCAAAAAGTCCAGCTTACGAACTCTTATCTGAGATGCTGGAAGCGCATAACGACAGCTTAAACTCTAGAGCATCAGAACTTCCGGCTTGAACCTCTTCCAAGACGCAATTCATTGGTTTTCATTCAAAAAAAATTCAATCTTATCAAGCAATGGCAGGTGGACATGCTATGGCCAGCAGATCTGATCCTCATGGCTCCCAACATACAAAGAATGCAATCGCAAGGCATGACGGTCTATAAATTACCCTAAAAAAATAGGAACAGCAGAGAAAAGGCGAAGCAGAACCGTGGTAGTGCTTGAATGCCTTTTTAGAATAAATTTATTTGGTGGTAGCTTCAATTTAAAACAATAAATTTGAAAAGACAACTTAGTGCATCTTGTGACCGTTCCTTTAAAAGGTCGGGGATTGAGCTCAGAGACCTCGAAACCATAATGATGATTTTGCAGATAGTGGACTTAATTTTGCACAAGCTGAAAAAAATTGGGGAAAACATCTTCTTCCTCACCGAATCCGGTCCACCAGAAGATTTTGAGAAGATAAATCGATCAATAAGCGCAAATAAGAGCTTCACTCATTTGAGAGAATCTGAAAATCAAGGAAACAGACAGAAGACTGCACCATTCGAAGAATGAAGCTAAGCATTGTTGGAGCTAAAATATCCAAGACCTAAGCTTTCAAGAAAAATCATTGCCAGAAGATAGTTGGGTGCCTGAAAGTGAGTGAAGTTCAGTCTTTTTTTACATCTCAGAGTCCATTTGGTCAGCCAATCGGCAGCCTGGTTTTGGACTCTGGGAATGAATTTAAGACTCATCTCCGGAGTGATTAATTTTCTACAAATCGAGAGCAGATTAGTAAGGTACCATGGATATGTGCCAGTAGCAATATAGTTTACAAGAATTTGACAATCCGATTCAATATCTATTTTACTCCAATTATATTCTTTGCAGATAAGAAGACCTTCGAGGAGAGCCCTGGATTCAGCTAAGATAGGGATAGATTTACCAAAGGTGTTACTTGAGCCAGCAACAAGGTTTCCTTGACAATCTCGGAAGATAAAGGCTCCACTTGATTCTCCAGTTATGTTACAAGCTGCATCAACATTCAGTTTCAACCTATTGCCTAATGGAGGCTGCCACTTCAGGTACACCGGCTTATTCCCGTCTTTTTGAATAGAAATGCAACCAAGCTTAAGACCTGCATCACTCACTTTAGTCCAGTGCTTACTAGAGAATGAGTTAGATCTATCTAAAGCAACAATAATGTTAGTTATATAATTAATAGAATCACTAGCAGAGTTGCATTTATTTTTGTGCTTTGATTCATTACGATTTTTCCAAATAGTACAACATATTATAGGAGGGATAACATGAGTAATATGAGCTTTCTTAGATGAAAACCAGAACCAGTTTCTTATAATATGAGTGAGAGTCATGTATTTATCCACCTTAATCTTGAACAGATTAGAGAAGTAATACCAGATGGTTAGTATCTTCAAGATTGCAGCATAATTGACATTTAGATGCTAGATATATATGTCTTTTTTGCATAGTAGAGTCAATATGAACATAATTTTTGATAATTTTCCAGAGTAAGAAAGAAAACTTCATGGGGGTTAGGGTGCTCCAGATTTTATTGTAGAAGCCAGAGCAGGTGTGCCTAGTTTTTAATTTATTCCAGGTATACTCTGTATTGAACTTAGAGTTAGGAGACAGCATTCCATAAAATGTTGTCTTTCTTATTAGGGTCAATGTGATAATCTTTGATGATGTTGATTCTATCAGCAGGTAAAAAATTATTCAAAGCCTCATAGTCCCAAGTGTTGTTCCTCCAATAATTATCAACTTTAACATCAAGAAACCAGTTCTCAATTCGAATGTCAGATAAAGGAGCATTATTGTGCCAGTTATCAGCCCAAAAATCAACCTCACCATTCCCAAGCTTCCAACAAATATTTCCTTCAGCCTCATACTTGATGTCAGAAAGCGTTTTCCAGATTATAGAGTCATTATTCTTGTAAGTAGTTTTAATAGGGTGAACATTCTTACTATAAATATCCTGCATAATATTAGCCCACAGAGTATCATTTTTCCTGAAGTTGAACCATAACTTGTGAGAGAGATCTTGTTGAAGTTCACTAAGGCTTCTGATATTTAGACCTCCCCCACCAAAAGGCTTACAAAGGGAAGACCACTTAGACCAATGAATGCTATTCTCAGCCTGATTACAATGCCATAGAAATATATTGAAAGGAGCTCTAGCTTAGCAATAATACTGTCAGGAAGCCTGCTATTATGCATCTAATAGATAGGGAGAGTATAAAGGATAGATGATATTAAAGTTAACCTCCCCCCATACGAAAGATTTTTGTTTTCCCACTCCAAAATTCTAGAATTTACTTTGTCCAGTAAGGGTCTATAATTAATAGTCTTATTGTTGTTACTTAATGTTATGCCCATGTATTCAGAAGGAAGCTTGTCCACTTTGAATCCAGTCTGATCCATCAAAGGGGAGATTTTACTAGTGATGAAGCGATTAGAGATAATAATCTTGGTCTTCTCAGAGTTGATGGACTCACCTGAAACTTTTTGGTAAGTATCAAGAAAGAAACTCAACTTGTTAATAGTAGTATGTAAGTTGTTAGTAAAAATCAATATATCATCTGCAAATACAAGGCAAGGGACTAAAATGTTAGTTCTCGAAGCATATCTCATTTTCTTGTTAAGATTAAACATATTAACCAGCCCTCTAGTGAGTACCTCCTCTCCTAAAATGAAGAGACTGAGGGATAAGGGATCCCTCTGTCTTAACCCTCTTTTAGAGTTAAAATAACCAATAACAAGCATATATATATGAACATCTTTGATGAGCCTATTAATAAGATTTATAAAGTTATCAGAAAAGCCAAAAAAATGTAAGACGTTGTTAATGAAAGGGAAGGACAATCTATCGAAAGCTTTAGTCATATCAAGCTGTATGAATACATTCCTAGACTTAGGCTTTCTATTCAAGTCATGAATTAGTTCCTTTGTAATAAGAATATTATCATGAATAGAACGATCTTTAACAAAAGCCCCCTGGTAAAGAGAGATCATCTTAGGCATAATTTTCCCAAGCCTATAGTTTATAAGTTTGGAAATAATCCTATTAGTCATAGTACAAAGACTAATTGGTCTGTAACTATTCCAGCTAGTAGAATTAGAGTTCTTAGGAATTAGACATAGGCCAGTAGCAAAGATACCCTTAGGAATAGGATTACCCTGAATGATGAAGTTGATGGCCTTACATAAATCAACCTTAACAATACTCCAGCAGACTTTATAAAAACAATTGTTGTAACCATCTATACCAGCAGAGCTAGAGGGATTCATAGTGTTAATAATCATCTTGATCTCCTCTTCATTAGTGAGCTTAATGAGAGCCTCATTGTCTTCATTAGAACCCAACTTAGGAATGTTATCAAAAATGCTATTATTCATCAGGTTAGTTTCTTCAGAGGAGTTCATGTAAGGATATTCATTCAAGGTATTTTTGAAGTAATTCTCAGCAGATTTTCCAATCTCAACACTGTTGTAAATCCAATGGTTGTCCTCTTTTATGCTTTTAATGGTATTTCTTCTTCTTTTCTTGCACTGGTCACCATCTTTAATCCAGTTGTTAGATATGTAAGGAATCTCCTTATTTCTAACATCCTCTTCTACCTCTTTGACCTTGTTAAAAATGTTCCCAAAACAACTTGTATTCCATTCTTTCAAACAGGTCTTTAATCTTTTGAGCTTGTTCCAGTAGATTTGAATAAGATTGCCTTTCATCCTAAGATTCGAGTTCTGATCTACAATCTTAAGGAAACTATCATCCTGAGTCCACATGTTCATAAATTTATAAAAAAAAAATTATTGTTGGAATTATTTATGAAAGTAGAGATAAGGAGAGGAGCATGGTCTAAACATGTTCTGACCATGTGAAAAACCTGGGTTTCATTAAACATAGTAGTCCATTTTTTGTTGAAAAGAGCCATATCTAACCTTTTCCACCTTGTGTTTCTGTTCCAGGTGTATCTAGGACCAGCATAACCGGCGTCTTCAAGCATACAGTCATTAATAACATCATTGAAGTCTTGGATACTATTCTGGCAAACATCTGAGCAGCCCACGTGTTCATCATTTGAAGCCACGACATTGAAGTCTCCAACAATGAGCCAGCCTTGATTAGTAGAAGAGAATTCTCTTAGCTGATCCCAGAGATCTTTCCTCTGTAACCTTTGACACTTAGCATAGATTACAGTGAGAAGAAAACAATTCTGTAAATGAGGCAAAAATACCTCAATATGTAAACATTGAATGTGATCTTTAATCACTTTAATACTAATGTCATCACTTCAAAACATCCAGATTTTGTTGGATGTATTGTTAGTATAATTAACAAAGTTTAATCTATTAGCAACTACTTCAATTTTGTTCAAAGTAACCATTGGCTCCTGGATCACCAAAATTTTAACATTCTCATCATTAGTAATAGATTTCAACCTCCTGATAGTTGATTTATTGTAGATTCCGCGAATATTCCAACTAACAATCTTTATCATTGTCAGAGAAGGATTTGTAGATTTTGTTGTCTCCTGAAAACTTAAGAGATTTAATAATCAATTTGTTGGGTTGTTTTTTCTTCCTTGCTGTTTTTATTTTTTTGTGCAGAATTTCTTGAAAACCCATATCAGTATCAGGAGCTTTACAAATTAGAGTAGCAAGGGTGCTACCTATAGAGTCTTGACCCGGAGAATCTTTATCAGTGTAGAGATTATCATAACCAAGAGAATCATGTTGCTTGAGCTGATCAATCTTTCTTATGGCTTCAATAACTTCTATTTCGTCAGGAGACTTAAACTCTTGGGAATGGTTATTATTGAAACTGTTAACATTCCGAGAGTCTTGAAACAGAGCACCACTTGCATTTTTACTGTTACTTTCCAGATCGTTTGAAGTTTCCTTGAAGACTTGAGATTTAATTATTGGCTTATACACTATTCTAACATCAGTAATCGAATTTGGTATATCCTTGAATTGAGACTTCAAATCTTTATTGGAGTTTGAATTGAATTTTTGGATAACAGAGTTATCCTCTTTTATAATATCATTGCCCAGATCCTGTATCTTTTTACAACCCAGACTTATTATGCCCCATATGACAGAAATGATCACAGAACTGAGGGAGGTTCTTGTAACTTACTGATAACCAGCAGCCATCGTTAGAGCCAAAGCCTAACCAAATGTTGTGATGCAATTTCTTGTTGACATCGATCTCCACCAGGGCGTAACAAGCGTTTCTATACGCTCTGTTATTTTCAGGAATGATGATTTTATATGGTGAACCAATTGAAGAGATAACCTCATTCATAATAGATGAATTATATAGAAATTCAGGTAATCTTTCAATCCGAATCCAAACAAGAGAGAGCGAACTTTCCTTTTTACCGTTGAATTCGGGAAACCAGCGAAAAATTCTCATTACAGAGTCATCAATGGTTCTGATATTTGTTTCCCAAAATTTACATACATCTTCTTTCAAATCAAACTCAAACAACAGGTGTCTTGAGTCCCATTTGTCGATTGTAGTTACCTTTAAGCTTTAAAGAACTCATAAACTGATTAACTGCAGTTGTTTTCGAAATTCCTTTCATAAACTTCCCAATTAGAGTGGTTTTAGCCGTTTTGAGTAGATTTTCTTTAACATTTTCATCATACTGAAAATAGATATGATCGTTTTTTTCATTGACATATTGGGGCTTAAAATTCACGGAGAGCTTCTCTCTATTAGCACGCACAAGATCAGCAAATGATTTTTTAGATAGCAAAGACTTTGTTTCTTTTCTTCTACAAGAAGCAAGAACAGGAAATTATTCCTCCTGGAAGAGATCATTGTCGTTGATTTCCATATAATCAAATGGGGGAAGACAAAAAAAACTCAAAGAAAAAACTATTGAGAAAAACAAGTGTTTGTGGGCTAATATAATGCATAATATATACTGCTTTGATACTCATCCCCTTAAACCCAACAAATAAAACAATATATTTAAATAAATACAAATAAATATTTTTATCATAATTTTATATAAAAAGATAAAAGATTTTTTGTGATAATATCAAATGATTTATTTAAAATATAAACTATTCAGGAAAAACAAGTGTTTGTGCCCTAATATGCATAATATATACTACTCTCGTACTCATCCTCTTCAATCAGAATTTAACAAGTCTGCTTCTATGATATGGAAGAGATTATCAGGTATTAAAGATCTTGCTGAAGGAAACATCAGGTGGATCATGGGTCGAGTTTTGGCTCGATGAGTGGCATAACCTTCCCTCTTTGATTAATCATAATACCTTTAATGCCAACAAGTGGTTCCTTTGCGCCAATGTCAACACCTTTTGGAAAGACAAAACTTGGGATGTCAACACTCTGGAATCCTTTCAACCTAAAGACATAATCAACCACATCAAAAATTATAAGATCAATCACGATAAGGAGGATCCGATGGTTTGGAAGCACTCAAATAACCAAATCTTCAACACAAAGCTCATTGGAACAACATAAGAATGAAGCACAACAACTCTAGCTTGTTTAGAAAGATCTGGAGTTCCAATATTCCCAAGAAGTTTTCTTTCCTCTGTTGGAAACTTATTGACAATTATATTCCTATTTACAATATTTTAATGAAATGGCACTTTGTTATAGTTTCCAAATGCCAGTTCTGCAACAACTGTGAAGAGAAAAACCATCACTTTATCAGTTGTTACTTTTCCTGGCCTATTTGGAACTACTTTGGTAATCTTTTCAAAATCAAAATTGGTCATGGTGTTGTCTCATATGATTAGAGTTTGATTCTGGTTTTCTGGAAACAAATTCCATATAACTCATATTGTGCCTCAAATGTTTTGTTGGGTAATTTGGAGAAATAGAAATAATTTGAATTTAAACGGAGACATTAACAGTGCTATTGACTTGGTAATCAGAGTGACTACTGGTATTGATATGCCTAACAAAATTACCAGCAAACATTAGTACGAAGCTTTGAATGCAGGTTCTGCTTTAGGATGTACATCTATTCAAAACAGAAAGAAAATTCTCAGTTACCTTAAGTGGATTCCCCTCTAACAAACAGATTGAAGCTCAATGTTGATGGCGCCTGTAATCATGATGGTGAATCCAGTGGTGGCGTTTTCATAATGAATTCTGACAGAGACATTATCATCAGTACTGAAGTTTTATTTGGCAAATTGACTCATTTAATTGCTGAAATCAAAGCATTATTGGAAGGCCTGATTCTTTGCAAGCAATATAATTTGACAGTTGTTGATATTGATTTTGAATATGATAGCCTTGTTCTTGTCAACCTTCTTGCCGAGGATAATGCTGCATGGTATCTAGACTCTACCATTGCTATTTGCAGAAAGCTTATTCACCCCAATATGTCCATAAGACATATCTCCAGAATTCAAAATCAAGCAAGCATTCTCGTAATAGCAAGCAAAACCTGAAATTCAGCCATATCAATGCTCCAAATGAACTAATGGCCATTGTGATATTAGAAAGTTTAGGACTGGGTTACTTAAACACGAAGTAGTTTTTGTTCTGCTCTACTTTATATGATCTTTGGTATTTCAAGCTGAGAAAGATTTACAGAGTTCGGGTAATCATTGAATTCAGAATAAAATTTAGCTGGCTTTTTCGGTTGTGGTGGTAGGTGTTTTCAACTCGAAGTTTGCTATTCTATTTTAGAAGGTTGAGTTTCTTCCGGCTTTCGAGTCCAGTTTAAGAATTCAATGTGTAATCATTGAATTCGGGATTAATGCAATTTTTCTAAAGCTGGGCCCAAATATTTTATGTGCTATGAAACTATAGTAATATAGTTGAAGACTAAATAGGTGTTGTGTTTTACCTATAATCCAATATAAAAAAACCATTATAGTTTCGTAGATATATTAAGTGTTCGCTATTTTTTTTTGCATAATCTTAATTAAAAAAGATTTCAAGTTTTATTATTATGTTTGTTTTCTATATTAACGTACGCGAAAAATAATCTAAATATCATGGTTAAATGTATAGGTGTTTCTTATCCAATTGACTGTATTTAAATTGTTTTAGGATTTACTATCCCTGATTTGTTTCAGAATGGGTATACTGATTAGTCACTTTATTTTAATTATACTTTTTGAAACTAATTACTTTTTTTAGAGTGTCTATACAATTGCTGATTAAATTTATAGTTTAGATTTTCTACACATATATCTTATCGGGTTCACTTATATTATTTTCAAGTTTTCATATAATTATTGAAACTGATTTGATTATGTAAGATATTGGAAGAGCATTTTAGTAGACTTTATTGCTAAAGAAAATACCTAATTTTCTCAGTTTAGTTTACAGTGCACGCTTAGTGTTTTTTTTTTAATCAAGGTCTTTTTTATTTAACTTTAAAACATACAGGCCCTAGTTTGCAAATTACAACAAATTGAAAAAATAATAAAAAAAACCTTCATCTTCAACCTTCCCTCCTCTGAGAAAGCCCCAATTCAGCAACCCTAGATCAAATTCTTAGGTAACCTATCTCCAAGCTTTCCAATAACAAAATCGACTTCAACCTAGATGGAGCATCCTCTTCATTAAACTCTATATCTCTTTGAACCTTTAGAGTTTCCTTAGCCAACCAATCTGCCCCATTATTCTCTTCTCTATAAACATGTCTTATCACCATTCGAGAATCAATTAGCCTTCTACAACAACTTATAAGAGGTTCAAGGTACCAGATTGAACAACCATGAAGAAGAAGATTGACCACCACTGTTGAATCAACCTCCACATCGACGTTCTTCATGTTTAAAAGTCTACAGAGCTTCAACCCGTCGAACAATGCCCGACATTCAGCAATAAGTGGGGTGGCTTTACCATATAGCCTACCAATACCCAGAATCAAACCACCATTGCTGTTTCTAATCAACGCTCCCCCAGCAGCTTCATTCTCAAAGGTACAAGCCCCATCAATATTAATCTTGTATCTTCCGTGTTTAGGACATTTCCATTTCAAAAACATAGGTTTATTCATAGCACTTATCTGATTTACACACCCAAGATTAGTACCTTCATTCACGAAACCAGTCCAGTGCTTTCTAGTTAAGATCCCAGCCTGATCTAAACTTGTGATGATGTAGATAACATGCTGTATAATTGTAGCAGTATTGGTTGATATATTGCTGATCTTTTTCTTGTTCCTAGCAGTCCACATAGACCAAACCAGAATAGCAGGAAGAATAGAATATATGTTACATTTACCCTTTGCAGACCAATACCATTGCATAACAACATGAGGCAGAGTCATATACGGTTGAATATCAACCTTGAATAGAGTACTGAAATGAAGCCAAACTGACCATACCTGATCACAATGAACTAAGGCATGCTGAGTGGTTTCTACATTATCACAGTTAACACACTTAGAAGCCATCTGAAAACCCTTGGCTTGCATCACTGAATCAGTAGAAATCCAGTTGTGAAGAGCCCTCCACAGGAAAAATGAACACTTTCTAGGAGTAACAGCATTCCACGTCATGTCATATATTCTTGATTTAGTTCCTTTGCATCTTATATGATTCCAGGTCTCTTTGAATTTAAACAAGCCATCTTTAGAAAGAGACCAACAAAGAATATCCTTCTTATTAGTTAAGGTAATCTCTCTGATCTTAGCAATCTCAGTGCTTGTGACAGTAGTAGCCAGCCTTTGCCAATCCCAGGATTCAGAAACCCAGAAATCCCTGACATAAACATTACAACTATCCAAAAGAAACCTCCTATCATTGTCACTGTTAATAATGATGAATGGTTTAGATGAACACCATTTATCATACCAAAAGTTCATATCTCCAGAACCAGGCAGCCAAAATAGAAATTCCTCAGCACTTTCTCTAATCTCAATCATTCTAGTCCAGATTTTCGACTTTCTACTAGGAGAAATAGCAATAGATGGATGAATTCTATCTCTGCAGTAAATTGACATCATATATCTAGCCCAGAAAGATTGCTGACTTCTGAAACTAAACCACAACTTTAATGAATACACCTTCTTCACATCATTAAGACTTTTAAAATTTAAACCACCTTCATTTAAAGGCTTACAAAGCTTTTCCCACTTAGCCCAACTAACAGCTTTTTTATCTTCTTTTGTTCCCCACAGGTACTTACTAAACAAGATTTCCAGTCTGCTAACAATACCAACTGGAAGCTTAGAGTGCTGTAAAGTATAATTGGGAAAAGCTACCAAGATTGTCTGAATCAACAACATTCTACCAGCAAAGGAGAGATGGAGTCTATCCCAATCCATAATCCTGCACCTGACTTTATGTATTAAGTCTTCATAGTAAGCAATTCTAGTATTAATTGTAATAGTAGCCCCCAAATATCTAAACGGCAAGTTTGTATGTTTGATATTCCAAATACTTTCAATAACAGAAACTTGATGTAAAGGCATTTTATTTGAAACGATGATTTTTGACTTAGCTTGATTGATCTCCTGGCCAGAAACAATCTGATAATGGTCCATTGTGTCCTTGGTAGCCTTCATTGAATCCCTGTCTCCACTCACAAAAAGCATGAAATCATCAGCAAAGGCCAGACAAGCCACATTCTGTAAACTTCTATTCTTAAAACGAAAACCATCATTATCATCAGATAACTTCTTCACCATTCTAATCAAATATTCTTCTGCCATAATAAAAAGACTAGGGGAGAGTGGATCCCCTTGTCTTAAACCCTTAGTATTTAGAAAGAAACCAGTCAACTCGCCATTAATCAAAACTGAAGACCAAACTTGAGTAACACAACTTCTAATAAGAGCTTTAACCTTATCATTAAACCCAAACTGATTAATAATCCTGAAAAGGAAACCATGTTTCAATTTGTCGAAAGCCTTTGTCATATCCGTCTTTATAATCACATTCCCTTTCTTCCTATTAATGTTGATATCAAAGCAAAGTTCTTGAGCCAACAGAATTGAATCATGAATACACTTCCCTTTCACAAAACCACCCTGCTCCTCAGAAATCAGTTTAGGCAACACTTTAGCAAGTCTGTTGTTAAGAAGTTTACTAACAATTCTAGAGAAAACTGTAGTCAAACTAATAGGTCGAAAATCCATCCATCTACAAGGATTCTCAACTTTAGGGATCAAACATATTGTTGTAGCTTTCACTCCTTTAGGAAGAACACAACCACTGAAAAAAGCACACACAGCCTTGCATAAATCATCTCCAATAATATCCCAACAAAGCTTGTAAAACTCAGCATTAAAGCCATCAGGCCCAGCAGCAGAGGATGATCTCAAGGACTTTACAACACTATGAATCTCCTCAACATCAGGAATACAAGCCAATCTATCATTATCCTCCTCAGTAATTAAAGCAGGAATAACATTCATCAGCTCAAAATCACTCTCAACTCCAATGTCAGAAGCAAGCAATGACTTAAAATAATCCACAGCAGATCTACCTATCTCCTCTTTATCAGTCAACCAAGTGTCATTCACCTTAATTCTATCCACTCTGTTTTTCTTATTTCTTTTCTTAACGATATTATGAAAAGCAGCCGTACTCCTATCAGCCTCTTTAAGCCATGAAACATGAGCTTTTTGTCTCCAGTACATCTCTTCCCTGTCTAAGAGTACAGAATGATTCTTTTTAGCTTCAATTAAATCAGCCTTAATATCATCACTATACTGATCTTGAAGCTTCCCTTCAATTATATTAATGTCCTCCTCAGATTTCTTAATTGCGTCAAAAACATTACCAAACGTACTTTTATTCCATTCCCTCAAAGCAACTTTCAATCTTTGTTGCTTTAACCAAAAATACATTACAGGATTCCTTACACCATCCAAATCAGTAGACCAACTCTCAGTAACCATTCTCAAAAAATCAGAGTGCATTCCCCACATATTGAGAAACTTAAAAGAAGACTTTACTCTAGCAATACTTGATGATAGCTTCACCACCATAGGGCAGTGATCAGAACAATTACGAGCCAAATGAGAAACTGTAGTGACATCAAAATACTCTAACCATGATGAACTATACATAACACGATCCAATCGTTTCCACTTTCGACCGTTAGACCATGTATATTGAGATCCACTATAGCCAGCATCAATGAGACCACAGTCCATTATAAGATTGTTAAAATCATCCATAGCTCGTTGATTAATCATTGAACAACCAGTCTGCTCATGAACATTAGAAACAACGTTGAAATCACCAAACACAATCCAATTCTCAAGAGACACATCCAATCTTCTAATAGAATCCCACAACATTAACCTCTGATCACGAACACACTTTGCATACACAATCGAAACATGAAACTCCTTTTTAATAACAGAATGGACCACTTTAAGGTGCAAAATCTGATCAGTATCAAGAACTACTTGAACATTATAATCCTGATGCCAAAGAGCCCAAATCTTATTATTGATATTGGAAGTAAAACCCTTTAACTTTAACTTCTTAGCAACTATACTCAAATTGTCCACCTTAACCAAAGGCTCCTGGATTGCAACAAAACTGACTTTAAAAGAGATCTTCAAAGACTTTAATCTCTTAATAGTTTCTTTATCAGCCAGTCCCCTTGCATTCCAATTCAACAAGCTAATGGTCATTAATCAGACGGTGGCCTTTGGGCTCTCTTGAGCTTCATAATTTTTGAAGAAACTGGCCCTTTTGCTTCCCATAGTTTAGGTATCCTTTTAGTCTTTTGAACATCCTTCTTTTTCAATCTTCCTTTATCCATTCTATCTTTTACAGGCGAATTAGGCAAACTACCAATATGCTTTGGAGAACTTTGAGTATTATCACTCAAAACATCGAACATATTTCTTCTTTCCAAAATCTTTAAAGCATCAATCATCTCTTCTTCTTTAATCACACTATCATCACCCTCTATATTCAAAATCAAATTTTTATCAGACTCATTATCCACATCATTTATCAAACCAAGAAACTCCTCTTCAACCAAAACGTTTTGAACAGAATTATCTTCCTTATACTTAGAGTCAGACTCCTCATCATTTTGAGAGCCAAGATCACCATCTGTAAGAACCACAACAGATTTTAGAGATCTTCCAATCTTCCCACTCTTTTGAAGATCATCAGAAACTTTTCTATCAGCAAAACTTTGAATTTGATCACCACCAGAAACACTTTTAACTTGAAACCTCTCCATATCAGTATCAGCATTATGTTTTTGAACTTGATTTAAAGAACAAGATCCCTGATCTTGAACCTCTATATCATCCATCACCTGCACTTTATTGACCATATCTTGTTCTTGTGGTAACATTGTTTTCTTACAATTTTCAATAGAATGACCAATGTGATCACATTGCTTACAATAAAGAGGAATCTTATCGTAAACAAGATGTATCCAGTAACTGTCAAATTCTCCAAACCTCACCTGAACTTTATGCACCAACGGCTTCGAAATATCTATTTCAATCCAACATCTACAGCAATTTTGACGAGCTCTATTAATCGAAGGAACCCATACCTTCAATGGCGTGCCAAGAATTTTCGCTATTTCAGAAATCGTAGCTCTGTTAAACATGAACTCAGGAAGGTTTGGCAAAGTAACCCATACCGGTGTGAAAGGAGATTCATGTTTTGGATCAAAATCAGGAGACCACTTCAACAATCTCATTGTCTTATCTCCTAAAACCCATACATTCTTGGACCACAATCTTTTCAAATCATCTAACTCAGTAAATTCCACGAAGACATGCCTGAAATCCCAAACCGAGAGACTAAAACTGCCTTTGAAGTTGAATTTCAATAAGAATTTCCTCATACTTTCCATAGATGGCTTTCCTGACCCGAATTTTGCCACCAAAGTATGTGTAGAAATCTGTAACAGAGATTCTTTATCCTCAGCATTGAAGCTGATAACAGGGAAATCTTCCTTTCTAGAAACAGAGACTGTTGAATGAACAAATTCTTTTCTTCTTGGCTTTAATAAATCCGCATATGATTCTTTCTTATTGATCAGATTATCAGGAACTTTTTCATAACTTTCTACCTCATAAATTGGATTTCGAATAACATTACAATCATAATCCTTCAGATCATCAACAACTGTCCCATTTTTTACTACAATATCATCAACGTTACCATCGTTCGATTTCCTAAGAACAGGAAAATCTTCATTCGAACCATTAATATGAGTAACCATCTTCCCAAAGACTGAGAAGAATCACTACCAGATGATGAAAAGAAATCAAAATTTACTTACTCTGTTCTTGAAGAACAGAGTTTCTTGGAGCTCATTCTTTCCACGGCAATAATCTGATTTGCTCAAATATGTTTTATATGTTTTATCAGTGCACGCTTAGTGTTTGATATAATTTTGAAATTAATATAATTTTATTTAAAATCAATTCAAATTTACAGAAAAAAATATTTTTATTTATTCAATAATCTGTTTCACTTGTTTTTCTATTCTTTAAGAGTATTTATTACTATTTCTATCTTATCGTAATAAATATAAAGATTTGTTAAACACACAAATAAAAAAATATATTTCAATACAAATAAATATTTGATCATGATTTTTTATAAAAAAAAATACCAAAGTTTCTGGGATAGTAATTTAATAATTTATCTAAAATATAAATTATGATGGGATGATCAAGACTCAGTTGATAAGATCAATATCGAAAGCTAACAGTTTGAATGTGGAGGTTACTCGGCCTGATTTGTCGCACGCGGTTGAAGTTCCACGAAGCTCTATAATAGAGTCAGTGAAAAGGCGACCGTAAAGGTCAAAGTCCCTAAAGCTTAAGAATGAGGGAGATACGACCATGGTTTTTTTTGTTATGGGTTGGAAAGCTGCAGCTGGAGAATTTCTCATCACCTTTTCTTTTATGTGTGAAATCAATGTTTTGGAATTGGCCGTAGAAGTGCGAAGCTGTATATCGTCACTGCAGTGGGCCTTGATCGTCAACTATCCCAGTTTATGCATGATTTTCAATTCTGCTTCTCTTTTATTTTTGTAATTTTTTATCTGGGTTTTCTGGTTAGTCAAATCTACACACATTCACCACTTGCCATTTTTATTCTTGACCAACACTGGATTTTCTGTCTATAACACATATTGAGATTCTCGAATATGTCTTACTCAGGATACACGATCTATTTCCGCCACTATTGTCTGAGATGTTTCTTGAGAAAATGCCTTCTCTTTTGTATGATTGGACGCACATTACTCTTGATTAGCAACCTGTGGAAAATTATTTCAGCGGGCAGTCCAGTCACATCCTCAGAACACCAAGCAAATATATTCAACATATCTAACTTGTATGCTCACAATAGCATTTCTTGAACCCCTCTCGCATGAAGTACCCTTTAGTCTTGCTGTACCACGCTCTAGGTGCCTAACTTAGTCCATAGAGAGCCTTCTTTAAATTGTAAACCTTTTTATCAATCTTCTCCTCTCAGTTCAAAGCCTCTAGGGTGCTACACATATACAGCTTCATTGAGTTTTCCATGTAAGAATGCGCCTTTCACATCAAATTGATATCAATCCACCCATTTTGTGTTGCTAATTTCAAGATCAATCTAATTGTGTCTCATCAAGCAACATGTCCAAACACTTTGCAAACACATTATAGAAATCAACTCCATGTATTTAAAGAAAACCTTTCACCACTATCCTTGCTTTAAACTTGTCTACTTCTCATTTTTTATTAAGTTTGGTTTTATGGACCTACTTAACTCCTAACGCCTTAACCCCTTTAGACAGCTCCAACAAATCTCAAGTAAAATTTTATTTTATCGATCCTATATCTGTTCCCGTTGAATTCTTCTATTTTTCGTACCCCGCAACTTCTTCAAATGTTTCAGAATCATCTCCAGCAACGAACATTGTTGATATTCCTTCTCTGTCTTCTACTATAAATAAGTTCATCTCATTGCATTCATAATTGGATGATTATACCATTGTTGAAATATAAACATGAGTTATCCCATTGTTTAAGAAAGAAACACGCGTATCCCTCTGCCTACTGCATGCCCATTTTCAAATTTTTTTTGCATGCTTGAATAAATTGGATTAATAAAATAGTAGTTTAACTCAAATATAGTCAAGGATTTGATTTTAGCAAAATAAGAAAACTTGGTTCTTTGTTTACTCTAGCTACTCGGGAATATAAGTTTTGACAAAGTTATATTTGATTTAAAGCAAAATTTGGTTTAAGCATCTAATTGAAAATTTTCTTTACTCAAATGGCTATGACATATTTCTTACCTATACAAATGTTGGAGCTCGATTGGAAGATTCTCAAGCCTAACTTGAACTATGAGTTTGTTAGTCACAGCCACTCAACTGCAAATCAACACAGTTCTCTAGTGTTTAAAATCCACAACCTACTTAGTGTCTTAGGTTTTCAGAAACTACCTTTTGAACATAATTTCACCAATCCTGAAATGGTGTGTAAAATTCGTACCAAGAACCATTTTTATCCTCGTGATTTTGCATTTTAAGAGTTTATAACTATTCATTCATTACATTTCCTTTCTACAAGATGTTAGCTTGTTTATGTCTATTTATTTAAAATATGTTTTAATGGCAGATAGACAAGTCAATATCAAAGATAGATGACAGTGTCAAAGAAGCAGCATATCATGCTTGGCTTGGTTATTATAACTCCATCAGGAAAATCGGTAGGGACAAGACAACACTTGTTGAGCTAGCCAAACGGTTTTGTAATTCTATAGGTTTAGAGAATCCTCCCTCTATGTTCCGAGAGACTGCATTGAAAATGGGCTTGAGAGATATACCTGGTATCAAAATTCGCAAATAATACCCCGGGGTCACAATATTTCCATGTACAAAAGCAATCATTAAATGGGCAGGTCTGACCTTTTGCCCTTCTGTTATTTCATAAATCATAATGAGCACCCTTAACTTTGCTATTTTATATTTATATTTATACTCTAATATTATTTTATATTTTTGAACTTAATTACTTTTTTTAAAAGAGTGTCCATATATGATGCTGGGGACTTCCATCTACTATATCTATATGTTTTCCAAGTGTTGGGGAGACACTTCTATCAGTCAAAGACCATGAATTGATTGTATACACCAAAATAATGAATTGGGGATTGCGATTTCCCTTGGATCCTATTTTCTTCGAGTATTTTGCTATGGTTGATTATGAAGATTCACAAGCGCTATCCTGATTTAAATTTGGCTAGCTTTTGGGAACTTGTTCCCGTCGAATATCACCCTCCTGAGATATCTTTGGGTGATGATGAAAACACGTCAGAGTCTAACGAAGACAATTCCCTCGAGTTTACATAATGAGATTGTAATTTTATTTTATAGTCCTCATAATCTTCGAGGAAATTTTGTTGAAGTCCTCATAATCTTCGAGGAAATTTTGTTGAAGTCCTCATAATATTTGAGGCAATTTTATGTATAATTTTTAATGTACTTTATGAAATGTATCGGGTTTTTTTAACTTTGTTTTTATCATGCTTCTAATTATTACATAACAAATTTTGTTGGACTACCCTTTAGGTCTAAAATTAATAGTTAAAGACCAACTTTTGTTGGAAGATCTTTTAGATATAAAATTAATAGTTAAAAACCAACGTTTGTTGGAAGATCATTTAGATCTAAAATGAATAGTTAAAGACCAACTTTTGTTGGAATATCCTTTAGGTCCAAAATTGATGGTTAATGACCAACTTTTGTTGGAAGAACCTTTAGGTCCAAAGTAACATAGACACAAATTTTTAATGCAAAAGTTTATATATATGAATCAGCTTGTAGGGCACCTCATTAAAACCTTCATGCGCCACCAGAGTAGGAAATAGTATGCCACCAATATTATACATAAAAGGTATACTTGCTATATTCATTCTAAATACAATTTGAGATGTTCTATATTTCACGAGTGTTTGATACTTATTCCTTTTTATGCTTGATTCGATATGTTCCAGGCTTCACCCTTTCTGTTACCCCTTAAAACCTGATCTCCAACTCTGAGTTCTCTTCGTTTAACTTTGGAAGTGTATCTACTTCTCATCAACGTTTGGTAATGTAGCGAATTTATTTGTGCTCATCTCATTTTCTCTT
Source organism: Limnanthes douglasii subsp. nivea (assembly GCA_036936605.1). Lineage (NCBI taxonomy): Eukaryota > Viridiplantae > Streptophyta > Magnoliopsida > Brassicales > Limnanthaceae > Limnanthes > Limnanthes douglasii. The sequence goes on from JAUPFV010000001.1 coordinate 3,324,906, forward strand.
CGATCAAACCTAACTCAACTGCCTTGTTTTGATCATTAAATTCTTTGGAATATGTCGCAACATGGTACGATGGAAAACTTCCTCAGAGGGTACTACTGAGTCCATTCCATACACCAATGAAAATAGAGATTCTGAAGTTGTTGTTCACGGAGTTGTTCGATACGCCCAAACAACTTCATGCAAATAATCTGGCCATTTTCCTACCTTTCCTTCTAAGTTTTTATTTAACCCTTCGAGGATTGTTTGGTTAGTAACTTCAACTTGTCCATTTTTTGTGGGTGAAAGGAGTCGAAAGCACTACCATATTCCTCGAGAGAGACATAATTTTTCAAGTCTTTATTATCAAATTGAGGTCCATTTCTGTAGTGATTTTCATTGGAACCCTAAAACGATAACAAATATTCAAAGTAATAAACCTGATTACATCTTTAGCCTTTATTCCAGCTAATGGTTATGCTTCCACCTATTTTTATAAGTAATTTACTGCTACAATTATTGTTTGTCGTCCTCCATAAGCGATTGGTAAAAGTCCAAAAAGATCAATACCCCATCCGTCAAATGGTAACGCTTCAGATATCCTTTCAAGAGGAACCCTTGGTTATGAATTATGTTAGCAAACCTTTGACAAGTATCACACCTTTTAAGAAACTCTTTAGCATCAGAGGATATCGTAGGCCAATACTATTATGCCAAAAAAATACTCTTTGTATTAAAGATTTGTACCTGATGAGGGAGAATAAAAGACATGGTGAAATTGTAAAGAAGAAGTTTGTTAAGGAGAGAATTGTATAGACTAGTAAATAAGTAGCCATTATGAGAAGATAAAAAGATATAGGGACCAAAAATATAATAAACGGGAATTAAAGCGTGTGAGATCCACAATTGTACTATAAAAGGACCACACACGCTTCACAGATCCCAAGATGAATATAATACTACTTTCTCTCTCTCTCTACTTAAGCCGGTACTTACTTTCTCTCTCTAAAAAGATTCCTAAGCTAAGTTCTTAGATCTATTTTGGCACTAAAAGATCTTCGTAACAGAAAATCACCCTTGAGCATCTCTAAAACTCTTCAGTGGCGCCGTCTGTGGACTACTTCGCGGAGTTAACGGAAAATGTTGCTGCTATATTTGATAAGGCGAGATCCACAGTGCCATTCAGGAAACCTTTTCCTATTCAGACTCCGAGGGAAAGCAGAAGCGTTAACAAGTATTGTAAGTATCACGAGGATATCGGGCACGACACCAAGGACTACATAGCCTTAAAAAAAGAAGTGCAAGCTTTGATTGAAAATGGAATGTTGTTAAAGTTTGTCAAAAAGCACTCTCAGAAAAATGCTGTGGTAAAGGTTGTTCCAAAAAACACTGATACAGCCATGGTGATTTCCGAGGAGGTTGATGTCTTTGATATTGAGAAAGAGTATCTGGATCCAAAGGAGGGTAGGAATAATGTAAATATGGTGGAAGAAGTTATTCCGAGGGGGAAAGTGAACAACCTCTGTGCTTTCTTTGAGTCGTTGGAAATCTTTGGAGGGGATACCATCGCAGGGAATTCCAATAGCTCGCGGAAGAGGCACATGTTCAATCTGACTACCCAGATTGAAGCAGGGGTATCAGCACAAATGCACAAATTGCCCTTCCCCATCATATGTTTTGATGATGATGACATGCAAAATATCGCGGGCCCACATGAAGATGCGGTGGTGATTGGTGCGGGTATTGCTGGAGATCAAGTTCAGAAGATACTTGTCGATACAGGCAGTTCAGCGAATATCTTGTTTATGAGCACTCACATGAGAATTTCTGACCCACCAGTTATACGACGTTCCGACAGAACCATAGTGGGATTTACCGGCGCCACAACAGTGGTGGTTGGAGAATTTCAGTGTGTGGTCGAGCTAGGCCGTGGGCCGTTCAAGAAGGAGGTGGAAGTATTGTTTATTGTTGTCAACGCACTAACTTCGTATAACGCTATTTTGGGTCGCTCTTGGCTGTCCCGAATGCATGGTTTAATTTCGACGGTGCATCAGTGTCTGAAATATATGGTAGGGAACAATATCAGGACAATCAGGAGCAACCAGAAAATGGCCTGCGAATGTTACCAGATCGCTTTATCCTCGAAGGGAGTTCGAGGAGAAATATCGGACAAGGCATAGCAATTAAATGGGCTTTCCTAAAAAATCATTCCATGTGATGATCCGAGGGAGACCCCAGGATTTCTGGTCCCAGAAGAGGATTCCAAGGCACATGAATTTGGAAATGAAAAATCTCTGAAGATTGGAGTAAAACTTTCTTTTGAGTTCAGAGAAAGATTAATTGCGTTTTTTTCTAACAAACTCGATATGTTTGCTTGGTGTGCACAGGATGTTACGGGAGTACCATCAGAGATAACATGTCACAAACTTGCGGTACGACTTGATGTTAGACCCATTGTCCAGAAGAGGAGACCAGTTTCTCATGAGAAGGCTACATCTATTCTTTTGGACGTGGAGAGGCTGTTAAGCATAGGCCACATTCGCGAGTCACATTATCCCATATGGGCCTCGAATCCAGTCTTGGTCAGGAAAAAGAATGACAAGTGGAGAATGTGCGTGGACTTCACAGACTTAAACAGAGCTTTTCCCAAGGATCCATTTCCGGTGCCCCGCATTGATCAGTTAGTGGATTCGACCTCGGGCAATCGATTGTTTTCTTTCATGGACGCGTACTCAGGGTATAATAAAATCCGATTGGATGCTCAAGATGAAGAAAATACTTCCTTTATTACCGGGAGAGGGTTATATTGCTACAAGGTTATGCCATTTGGCTTAAAAAATGCAGGAGCAACTTATCAGCGCCTGGTCAATTAAACCTTTGAGGGACAGATTGGGCCGAATGTCGAAGCATATATCGATGATATGTTAGTCAAGAGTTTGCGAGACGAAGATCATTTTGCTGACCTGGAGGAAACTTTTACTAATTTAAGTAAGGTCAATTTGAAACTGAACCCGGAAAAGTGTGTTTTTGGGGTACGGTCGGGCAAGTTCCTGGGATATATGATAAGTGAGAAAGGCATCGAGGCTGACCCGGACCAAATAAAAGCTTTAATCACCATGACTCCACCTCGAAATCACCATGAGTGTTCAGCACCTTTTCGCCAAATTCAGGAATATTTGACATCCCCTGATATACTGTCTAAACCATTGCTGGGGGAAATATTAATTATCTATGTAGCAGTTTCAGATTGTGCGGTCAGTGTTGTTTTACTCTGAAAAGAGGAATCTCTTTTGAAACCTATCTACTATATCAGTAAGAGTTTGTTGGATGCAGAGAAACAATATCTCAAGTTGGAGAAGGTAGCTTTGGCTTTGGTAACAGCTGCCCGAAAGATGAGACCTTACTTCCAGGCACATCCTATAGTTGTTCGGACGACATTCCCCCTAAAAGGAACTTGCCCATATAATTTAACCCTCGAACAGCGATAAAAGCCCAAGTTTTGACTGATTTTTTGGTTGAATTCTACTCAGACAGAGAGGACATGGAGATCATTGACAATTTTGATGAAATGGAATGGTTGGTACGAATGGATGGAGGGTCGAATAACTCTGGAAGTGGTGCGGGTGTCCAATTGATTTCTCCAGAAGGGATAGCTATGTTTCAAGCTATTCGATTTGGTTTCAAGGCAACTAACAATGAAGCGGAGTATGAGGCAACATTGGCGGGTTTGCATTTAGCTCGAATATGTGGGTCCAAAAAGATTAAACTGATCAGTGACTCAGAGTTGGTGATAAACCAAGCATTGGGGGAATCTGAGGCCAGAAAGAATAAGCTGATACGATATCTGAAAACATTAAAAGATTTGGTTTCCGAGTTCGATGGGGTCCAATATAAACATGTTCGAAGAGAGGCAAATGTCATCCAGATTTTTTGGCCACAACTTCACGGACGGAGGGATACCCATGGGTCTTGATTCAGGAGTATCCTTTGGTCATGGCCGATGCAGAGCATTCGATGAACATTAAAGAGGTAAGCAATGTGATCACAAATGATTGGAGGTCGGAAATTATTGACTTCTTGGAAAACGATATTTTACCTGCTGGAAAGTACGAGGCTAGGAAGATCAGGTTCAAGTCTCACGGGTATATCATGTTGGGAGGAATTCTGTATAAGAAATCTTTGAGCCGATTATTACTAAGATGTCTGAACAAGGATGATTCGCAATTTGTCCTGTCTGAATTTCACGACGGGGAAGGTTCAGCCCATTGTGGGTATAAGGCGTTAATTCGACGGGTGTTTCTGGATGGCTATTATTGGCCGACTATTTCTTCGGATGCGAAAGACTTGGTAAAACGATGTGACACATGTCAGCGCTATGCAAACATAATCCACAAACTTGGGGTGTTATTGGAAAGTATTTCAGAGGCAGTCCTATTTGATAGATGGGGCATTGATCTAGTTGGGCCCCTACCAATGGCGTCTGGGGGCAGACAGACTATAATCGTAGCGGTGGATTATTTCTCTAAGTGGGTAGAAGCGGAACCCTTAGCAGGGACAAAAGCCAAAGATGTTATCAAATTTATCGTTTCAAATATTTGCTGTCGCTTTGGGGTACCACTGCAGATCACAACGGATAATGGACCTCAGTTCGACAACAAGTAGTTTAAAAGTTTTTGCCTTTCCAGGGGCATACGACAATGTTTTTGTGCCCTATTCCACCCCCAAGCTAACGGACAGGTGGAAGTGACCAATCGAACATTTCTGGATGGGTTGAAAAAGAATTTGGAAGGAAAGGCAGGAAGATGGCCTGATTATTTACAAGAAGTATTGTGGGCTTATAGGACTACGCCTCGAACTACTATTGCTGCATCTCTGTTTGCATTAGTATATGGTATGGATGCCATTGTCCCTTCGGATATTGTCTTCCCATCATATCGTGTGGCGACTTATACAGCCGACTTGAACGATCAAAGCAGAGCCCTGGAATTAGATTTGGTCGAAGAGAAAAGACAACGCGCACAGTTGAAGTCCTTACATTATCAAACTTTAATGCGGAGTCGGTATGCTTCTAAAGTAAAGCACATGGATTTTAAGGTGGGGGACAAGGTGTTACGCAAAGTATTTCTACACACAAAAGAGAAGAGTCTTGGAAAATTGGGTCCAAATTGGGAGGGCCCCTATGAAGTGACGGAGAAGATGAAATAGGGGATATACAAATTGAAAGACAAGGAAGGGCGATACCTGCGGTTGCCATGGAACATCGAACACTTAAAATTGTACCTCGAATGAGGAACAAGTTAGCGTGTATTTTGTCTTTTTTATCTTTCCATGCTAACGAAAAACAGTGAGGGAATACTCTTTCCTATCCTGTTAGGCACAAGAAGGTTTTAATGAGGTGTTCCTATGAGCTAATCAATACAACTGTGTTTTTTGCCTTATACTACTCTTCTCGAAAGCATATTTTTGTGCCTCGAATTATTAATTAGAGGCAGTATTCCACCCCTCGAACTACTCATTATGAGGCAGTACTCCACTCTTCGAATTATTCATTATGAGGCAGTATTCCACTCCTCAAATTATTCATTATGAGGCATCATTCCACTCCTCGAATTATTCATTATGAGGCAGTATTCCACTCCTTGAATTATTCATTATGAGGCAGTATTCTCCTCCTCGAACTATTCTTTATGGCGACCTTTTGGTGGCTTGAATTATTCTCAGATTGGCCTTAGTGCAGCATACACTAAATATTACGATGCAAATCGATTCATAAATAACTATTCAACGCAAGTTGGCTTACTCATTTTTTCATAAGAGAAATGTGGAGAGTCACCACTCACAAACTTATCATTCAGGAAAGTGGAATACACAAAAATTCGAAGAGCTACAGGTTGTACAACACTGCTCGAAAAATGTCAGATGACTTACAGAAACTGCCTTATAAGGACTTATGTACAAAAATTTCCACAATAGAATAACATATTTCCTAGTCCGATTTTTTCGAGGAGTTGCTCTCCTCTGGGTCTGATTCTTCACTGTCACTCACTGCAACATTAGGAGGACGAAGGTCGGGGGCAACAAGCTTCCAAAAACTCCCTAATTCATACTCAGGGTGTTCTGTATGAATTTGGGTAATCAGCCCTGCTCGAATTGCAACATCTCGAGCATTAAGATTGTCCGAACACTTAGCCGCATAATCATTCACGGGTTTTTCCTTCTCCTCCTCGACCTGCTTGGGAAAGTATTCAATTCTTTTCACCAACTTCTCCCCGTCCTTCATAACCTTCTCATAATCATCACAACATTTATTAAAACCCCGACATGCTAGTTCATGAGCGTCTTTATATTCTGCTAGAAGTTTTTCTTGTCCCTCCGTCTTCTTTTGGTAAAGGTCTCTCTCTTCCTGGCAGCATCGTTCAAGCATTATGACGTAATTCTCCGAGGTGGATAATTTTTCATAAAGTGCATCGGCCTGTTTCTCTACAATGGCATATTGTTTCTTTGACTCTTTAAGTTGCGAGGAGACCAGACCTGCCTTAAACTTATAATGATTTTTTTGGTTCTCTCGATGCTGCATTTTCTTTCCCCTATTGACAGAAGTGTGTAGCAAGCTCCGAAGACTTAGTGAAAACTCATCATCAAGGGGGATTTCGAAGGAACTGGTGGGTGAGCCTAAGGCTGCAGCGTCAAAATCCGATGACTTCCCTTCTAGAATTTTCAGGTCAACATGTTGAGGAGGTTTACTTCGAGGGATTGGCAGTGGAGCTAACATTGGGGGCTCTTCGATGGGAGCTGGATGTGAAGCTTGGGTGAGAGGAGTGCTGGGTGTCAAGTTTGAGTTCTGCTTGGGAGAATTATCTCCAACCTCATTTTCAGGTTCACCTAGTGCCCTTTGGGGCTCAATTTCTTGGGCAAGTTCGGGGGCATAATCTTGCATTTTGTCGTCCTTGGATAACTCCTGGATAGGTTCCAGGGCAGCTTTGTTCTCTTTTTCTTTGGCTTTAGAGTCTTTCTTCTTCCGAGGATGGATGGATTTTTTGAGAGAAGAGTCGGGATTGGGAGTCACTCTGTTGGCCGAAGAGGCCGAATCTTGGATGGTGGCTACTTCCATTTGTGGATGCTGTTATTTGGTGGGGTTGTCCTCATCGGATTCACCCAAGTGACTTTTTGCACGAGAACGCTTCAGAAGGTAAATTACTATATCTTTCTTTGTCACTCGTTCTAGCACCTCATCTTTGAGAAGGGGGGTCATCAGTTCTTTTAAGGATAACCGATCAAGGGGGTTCAACCTCTAGAGTCTACTCAAAGCCATATTTTTGTCCCTAAAGCACAAGAGAAATCTATTTTCCCATTTCTCTTTGGCCCATTCGCTGAGCTTGTTGAAGATGGTAATGGCACTCTCTACATGATCATCAAATGGTTTGGAGACACCAGTCATAGCTACAAATATATCAAGTTAGAATCCCATTATTCGAAGGGTTACCATAAGTATAATAGTTCGAGGACTTACATTTGTTGGTCCACATGAGAGATAATTTGTGACGGTTCGAAAGGGTTGATTATGAGTCTGTTTCTCAATGTCCTGAGAAGAAGATGAATTGGTGTCTCTACTTTTTGTCAGCCTCCAGTAAGTCCTTCAGTACTTTCCGCCTTCGGCTAAAGGTTAAGGAATAGAATGGGAAGAAAGGGTTTTTTGCTAAACCAGATAGTCCGATGAGCTGCTCCAAGGAAAATTCGTGTCCTGAAATTCTCGATGCCATGATGCATGCCATCAGTGTGAACCACATGTTGGGACCGGCTTGAGAAGGGCAAAGGCCGATTTTAGCAAAATATTCAATGAAAAATGGGTCTAAGGGAAATCTTAGTCCCCAATTCATGATTTCGGTATACACGACAAGTTCATTATCCCTAACTGGTAATGGGGTTTCTCCCTCAGAGGGGAACCTAATGTCAATGTATGAAGGAATGCACCAGCGACTCCTTAGTAACATTTCTTCCGTAGGAGAAAAGTACTTGTATGATATGTTGTGAAGATCAACCAAATGCTTGTTCTCAATCCCTCGAATATTGTTGCCTACGATGGCGTCAAGTTCCGAGGGAAGAATTATGTCTCCTTTTGACTTGGGGGCAATTCGGTCCGCTTGCTCTTCGGATGTTGTTGGAGGAGCGATAGGAATATTTCTTGATGACTCTGCCGAGATCTCGATGATTTTATTTTGATCCGTGGCCTGAATTCCTTGACTAGATGACTCAGGATTGTTCGGGGCGATGGGTTGTTTGCTAGATGATTCTACAGGAATTTCGATGACTTTGTTCCGGTCAGCAACCTGAATAGCTTGAGAAGATGGCTCAGGATTTTCCGAGGCGATAGCTTTTCCTTTAGTAGCTAAGGCTCTGTTACGCAGCTCTCGAGTCTCTTCTTCGGTAATTACAGTCTTTCCTGGAGAAAATCGGGGACTTCCAGTCGATGTTATGGATGAAGTGGCTAGAAGGCTTGATACAGGATTCCCGGTCTTCGGCAGAGAAGTATCCACCACCACAGTTCAAGGAGGTTCAGGGGTAGTTGGTGGCAGTTCTTTAGTACGTTTGCGCTCCTGTGAATTCTTATCTTTATGGTGTCTCTTTCTCTTTCCCGATGAGTGCTTGTGGTGTTTTTCTTTCCCCATTACTCCAAGGGTGGTGTGGTTGGTGATTGGTTTTTGTTGTGATATTTCGAGGGGAATGATGGCCGTCGAATTTTCAGGAAGGGGCCACGAACCGTAGAATGTAGTGACAGCAGGTGAAGGTTGAGGCTCAGTGTATTCACCAGCAGCGACTCTCTCTTCGAACTTTTTGCTAATAAGGAGCCACTCTGGAATCCGACGAGGTTTTAAGCCAGCTTTCTCTCTCTAGAAATTCTGGGTGGAAAGTTTGAGCTATCAATGATGGAGATCAATATTTATAGAATACAATGGGCTTTTAGGGTAAATCAGGCCTGGGAATATTTTCTCTTGTTTGCCTAGGGGCATTACGGGAAACATAGGTGCACTATGGTTGATAGAAAAAACGCGGGAGAAGGTGCAGAGTCATAATCTAGTCTGGGGAATACGAAAAGGTTTCTAACAGATGTGCTGGCAAGGAAGTACGAATGCTGACGTCATATCTTCTTGATCCAATCCTTGCAATTTCTTAGACTAGTATTGGTGGCTTTGATATGCTGATACAGTGAATTCCGATGCACGACGTTACCAAGACCTATGTCAAGCCTTGCTAAGATTTTGCAAGGATTGGGGGGGCTACTGGTTAGTGTGACCTAAAAATTAGTTTGTATTCGAAAGATATACTTGTTAAGAAGACGCTTTTTCGAGGAGACGTTCTTTCGAAGAGACATGTAGCATTTAGAGTGTTGTTCAAAAGCATTTTCGAGGAGGAAATTTTGCAGTTGAAGAGGAGTTATCCGAGGAAAAAATGTTCGAGGGAGCAATGGAGACTTCTTTATAGTCTCAGTAAAACTATTTTACTAGGACTGGGGGGCTACTGATGAGGGAGAATAAAATGCATGGTGAAATTGTAAAGAAGAAGTTTGTTAAGGAGAGAATTGCAAAGAAGAAGTATGATAGGAGAGAATTGTAAAGAAGAGATTGTATTATGGGAAAATTGTATAGACTACTAAAGAAGTAGCCATTATGAGAAGATGAAAAGATATAGGGACAAAAAATGTAATAAACGGGAATTAAAGCGTGTGGGACCCGCAATTGTACTATAAAAGGACCCCACACGTTTCACAGATTCCAAGATGAATATAATACTACTTTCTCTCTCTACTTAAGCTGGTACTTACTTTCTCTCTCTAAAAAGATTCCTAAGCTAAGTTCTTAAATCTATTTTGGCACTAAAAGATCTTCGTAACACAAAATCACCCTTGAGCATCTCTAAAACTCTTTAGTACCCACAGTGCGCATATCATTTTCCATCGTGTAATTTTGACAATATCATATGTGATTCATCTTTCCCCAAATATAAGAGTATAGGCCTTCTAAAAGATTTCTTGTACAAGATTCCTCTGAGGACCATGTAGCACTGAGATTTAAAACATATTTACTTGGACAATGATTTGTCAACTGGTAATTCATTATTTTCTAAAAATCGATGATGTTTAGCTTCCAATTTTTCTTTGTAAAAGGATATTTGATGGGCATCGTCCATTATTCCAACTACTTGCTCTAAATTTTTGATAATTGAAGGGATATCTTGCATAATAATCTAAGGGTATTCCTATGAATATGAAGCAGTTTCCAGTGAGTTTGCCACAAAATTCTCCTCTCTTCGAATGTGTTCATACCTGACAATTTTGAAGGCTAAAGTTAATTATTATAATATCTTCAAATATTTCACCAGATGACCCTTCCGGGTCTCGAATTGTCCAGATGCATGATTAACAAGAAGCCGTGAATTACTTATTAATTTAACGTTTTTGGCCCACAAATTTGATCACGGCTCAATCATGCTAAAGTCGCTTCGTATTTTGCTTCGCTATTTGTTGCTTTAAACCAAAAATGGATGGCTTGGTACATAACAATTCGTTCTGGAGAGATTAATTGCCCTTCTGCCCTGCAACATGTAATATTTGAGCCCCTATCTGTTCAGATTATCCATCCAGACTCAGAGTGTTCCTCATCTACTTCCATATTCGACCGTTCTTAGTGAAACTCCACTAATAAATCTGCCAAGGTTTGTGATTTGTTGCAATCCTAGGTTCAAACTCAATAGCATAATCCAACTCAACCGGCCACTTGGTTATTCTTCCTCAAGTATCAGGCCTTTGAAGCATATTTTTCAACGAAAATATGTTCATACAATGATAAAATGAGCTTGAAAATACTGTCTTATTTTTAGCATCAATTATTAACGAAATAACCAACTTTTCTAATTTTAAATACTGTTTCTCTGCGTCTAACAAACTTTTACTGATGTAATACAATGGCCTTGGGGTATTTTCTTCTTCGCGAATTAAAAAAACACTTACAACATAATATGTTACCATTATATAAACATATAATTTATCCCCAAAATAGGATTTGTCAGGATTTTTGGCGATGAAAGGTATTCTTTAATCCGATGAAAAGCCTTAGAACATTCTTTTGTCCAATTAAAAAAACTTGCTTGCCTCAACACTTGGAAAAAAGAAGCACATTTATCCGAGGAACAGGATATAAATCTATTTAACGCTGCCACCCGACCCGTTAATATTTGAACTTCTTTAATATTTCGAGGGGGTGTCATAGTAGTTAAAGATTTCAATTATGCGGGGTCGGCTTCTAGAAACATATCATCAATATATACTTTAATTGTTTTCCCAATTTGTGCTTCAAAAGTTTTATTCACCAAATGCTGATAAGTAGCCTTACATTCTTTAACCCCAAAGGCATTACTTTATAGTAATGCAAACCCCTTCCAGTAATAAACAAACTGTTCTTTTCATCCTTCAGGTCCATCTTAATCTTATTATACATTTCATAGGCATCCCGAAAGGAAATTAATCGATTTCCTGATGTGAAATTTACCAATTGATCTATCCGCGGGATTGTGAAAGGATCATTTAGACATGCACTATTTAAGTCAGTGAAATATACACATATTCACCAATTTCATTTTTATTTTTGAACAACACTGGATTTGCTATCCATACCGGATATTGAGATTCTCGAATGTGCCCTACTTGGGATAAACGATCTATCTCCGCCACTATTGCCTCTGATTTTTTTAAAAGAAAAATGCCTTCTCTTTTGTATGATTGGATGCACATTAATCTTAATTTTTATCTTGTGGCAAATTATTTCAACGGGCACTCTAGTCATCCTCAGAACACCAAACAAACATATATAACTTAGTGGATAAAAACTTAATTAATCTCTCCCTTAAACTTGGAGATAATTTCGTACCGATTTTCAAAATGTTTCCATTTGGATACATATAATCTTCATAACTTTCATCAGGAACCAAAAAACCAGGGGACTCCATCGGATCATCGATATGGGTTGGTTCAATAGGAGTCCCCGCTAACTGCTATGCTTTTTCTGGTTCATTCCCCCAAATTCCCTTGGAAGACAAAGCAATACAATAACATTCTCTTGCCATTTTTTGACTACTTCTAACTATTCCAATATTATTCCCCATAATATATTTTAAGCACTGGTGAACAATAAAAAATTAATGCATACATCTTGGATAACCAAGACCTTCCAAAGATAACATTATAAAAATTTCGTGCATCTACTACAATAATAAATATAATCACTTCTTTTTTAAACGACCCTCGACCCAACTCCAACACATTTTCAAATTCTCCAACGACTTCTGTTGTCACCCCTGCAAATCTAAAAATAGTTTGATCCGATCGTCGGATTTTAGGAGGGTTACTAATTTTTTCATAGGTACTCTTGAAAAAAATATTGGCAGAGCTAACCGTATCAATCAAAACTCTTGGTACTTGATCACCAGCTATCCCCGCTACAATTAACATTGCATCTCCATGTGGTCCTGCCACATCCCTCATATCATAATATTCAATTTTTTTATTAGAGACATAATTCGATATAAATGCGTCGAAACACCTACTTCAATTTGAGTAGTGAGACTGACTATATGCTTTTTCCGAGATCTGTTCGAATTCCCTACAACAGTATCACCTCTAAAAGTTTTCAGAGATTAAAAAAAAGACATAAATCACTAACCATTTTCTTTAGAATAACATTTTCAACAATACTAATGTTGTTTCTTCCTCTCTTGGGTCCAAGTACTCTATTGTAATTTCAAAAGAATCAATCTGCCCGATGATCACCAATGTACTTTCTTTCTTTGAAATTTCTTTAGCCGTCGAATTCTTTTGAGAATATTTCTTTACAAAGGTAGTTAGCTTCTCATTCTCAATTAATGCTTATATTTTGTTTTTAATACCACACACTCTTTTGTATCATGCCCAACATATTCATGATACTTACAGTATCTATTATTTCCATTCTCCCTCAATTTTAAAAAGGGAAAAGCTAACGAAATTGTACTTGACTCTGAGTTTTATCAAATATTGTTGCCACACATTCGGTTAACTCCGCAAAATAAGTTGGACGAATCCATTTATTGGACATTGGCCTAGTACTTTGTTGTGTACTATATGTTTGTGGGTTTACTCTGGGCCGCAGAGGAAACAGACTTGATACTTTAGGTTGCACATTTGTTCTAGGAGGCTGGACTGTATTAGGAGATCTTTGGAACTGATTCTATTCCAACTGGTCAAAAGAACCTATTTCCAAAGCCCGAGTCTCCTCTACCAATATTATTTTTTCAACTTGATCGAGCAAAGCCCCAAACGTTATTTTCTAGTCATTCAACCATGATATCTTTTAATATCAGTGGGAGACGTCCCATTCGAAAAGCTTCCAAATCCATAGAGTCCACACAATATTCAATTTCAATATTTACTTTGATGAAACAGTTGGTATAATCTTTCAGATTTTCCCCAACCTTTTGCCTATAATATATTATAGTGTCACCATTAGCTCGAAATGTTTTTCTTCCCATGAAATACTGCCGGAGAACATTAAAAAACATATCAAAGTTTTTGATATAACCTTACGAAAGTCGATTATACCATTTTGAAGCAGCACCCTTGAATGTTTAGGAGAAAGCTTTTAAAATGTAACTTGTCATCATCATCAAAATTAATCATATATATATTTTGAACTGTTCAATGTGTCTATCAAGATCTTGAGTTCCATTGAATTTCTATAATTTTAAAATACTGAAATACTTTGGAAGATTGCCATAATGTATTTCTGACGACAAAGGAGAAAACCTCTAATTATGACTAGCCCTATAAACATTGGCCATATGACTTTCATTTGCCACCGTATAAAGATCTTTCTCGGATGGAGTCGTGTATTGGTTGCTCACTCGGTACTCAAAATTTTGACTTCCCGATGGATTTTGAACATGAGTAACGTGTTTTTTCTTAGCATGGTCTGCGAAACCTTTTATTTTTCTTTCGAGTCCCTTCTCCAACGAGCCATTCTATATTATTATCTATATATTCTTGAATGCCTATTTTTAGTACTTTTCTCCTGATGATAAGCTCTTTACAAGGAATATTCACTCAAATCATAGAGTGAATAATCACTAGACTCAGACAATTTATATCGATATCTAGGATTTACTTTCCTCCTCGAAGAATAGCGGCCATGCCTTCGATATTTATTTTTCTTATTATCAATGCGATGGTTATCATCCAATTGTTATTTCTCAATTTCATTTTCCTTTCGAACCTCTGATAAGAGATTTCTGAAGTCCATCGTAGCGTCTCTTTCAGAATTCAACTTTTTAATTTATTCTAAAAGTTATTTTCTTTGAGCCACTAAGACAGACTCTTCAAATATCTCACCAACATATTGATCATTATGTTGTTTCTCAATTCCCACACTACGATGAGGTTCCCCTCAAATTATTTTTCAATCATCAAATTATTTTTCATCTCCAATTCTCCTTGAATTTCCATCAATAAATCTTTCAAAATCACAATAAAAGGTTTTGGAAAACCAATTCGGGTACCAAACCGGTGACAATAAAGGTTTTGGAAAACGAATTTAGGTACCAAACCGTTTGGAGGAGGTTTATGAGTAAAAAAGGTTTGGAGAACCAAATTCGTTATATATATATGTATATATGTTTAGAGGGAGAAGCTCCACATTCTAGAGAGAGAAAGTCACAAGTAATAATTCTCCTATCATTTATCAATCCCCTTTCCCCAAAAGAGGTTGTGCGCTTTTATAGTATATTTTTTGGGGGTCACTTGATTAAACTTATTAATTATTGTGGTCCCTCCGTAAGTTTACTACTTTTTAGAAAATAGCCCTTTTACATTACACAATTGTCAGTTGTTCCTAAAAGACTTTCTTTATGTCAAATTACACCTTTAAATTACCAATGTCTTCTAGTTACACAATTCTTTCCTTATCAGTATGAATCATAAATAATTAGTATATGAATGAGTCATAGTGTAAAAAACTTGATTGACTAATGTAGATAACCAAATAAACAAAAAAATAATCAACGATAAAATAAATCAACACATAAAATTTATGTTACATGAAAACCCTTTGCATGTGAAGATTAAAAAAACAGAGACTTATTAGGAGTCTATCGTAAATACTTATATTATTATTATAATTTCACGGTAAAAGCATATTCAAATGAATATAACGCCACCCTTGCGTCTCTTGGATGAAAGTTTGATTTTCCCAGAATGTATCCTAATTTGTGGCCTAATTTTCTTCTGATAATCGATTTTACCTCTGATAAAAATGATATACCTTGGTTACATTTCATCTCTTCAACAAGTTTAGTAATGAGGATAAAAACCTTATTATTCCGATGGAGAGAAGAACCTACGATTATTTTCAGGATATTTATTGCTCCAAAATTGTAGAACCAAATCAAAATATAATCAGTCAGATTGAAATCTTAGATATCCCAAAAATGTTTTCTAAAATTTGGCAAAAACACATTGTTTGTGTAGGTTTCAGAGACAAAAAACTAGAGTATTACTAATTAATTCTTATTAAAACTGAAAGTGACAATATAGAGTTTAAATAAATATTTTTACAAACTTGAGAGTAAACAAACTCCTAAAAATTAGCAACTAAGCTCAACGATACCTACGAAATAGGAAACCAATCCACTAATTGACTCGTGTAAAACAAACATCAAACGTGGCTAAAGGCTCGGTCTTAGCTTTTATTCTTTAATCCCTCCCTTAAACTGGATACGATCGGCTCCGGTTTACTATGCCTTTAACCCAACTCCAAACATGCTTCTTATTATTTCTACCACCTCCAAATTTACTGCATCTGTCATTATATCAGATAACTAGTCTTGTGTATTTTGAAATTCCAACTCTATAATATTTTTATTGACAAGTTCACGTAGAAAATGAAATCTAAGATGAATATGCTTGATTATTCCATATAGAACAAGATTTTTGGACAACTTGATTGTAGAACTATTGTCACAAAATAGAACAGTCCCATTTTCTTGATTAAAACCAATCTCTGCAAAAAAATTTCTAAATCATACAGCTTGACAAGCTCTATTCATAGCTGCTAAAAACTCAGTTTCCGTTTGTAGACAAAGTTACTATCGACTGTTTTGTCAAAGACCACGAAACAACTCATTTTCTAAACATAAATGTGTAACTCGAGGTGCTTTTCCTATCATATTAATCACTTGCATAGTCACTATCCACAAACCCCACCAACTTATCTTATTCACCAAACTCACGCCGATACCGTATTCCAAACTCAGTTGTTCCTTGGATGTATCTCAAAATCCTTTTTGCTGCTAGCATGTGTTGTTCATTTGGATTTTCCATGTATCTACTCATATGATTAACCGAATAGATTAAGTCAAGTTTGGCGGCAGTTACGAATTCCCACCAATTAATTAAATTCGGTTGAATCTACTGGCGGACAAGCTCATTATTTTGTCAGTTGGATTCTCGAAACTGTTGGATTCCTCACAAAGTTACATTCTTCCATTCCGAACATTTTCAAGACTTTAATTGCATATTTTATTTGTGTAATAAAGACCCTCTGCTATTCTTGAATCACTTCAACCATTAAAAAGTACCTTATTTGTCCAAGATCTGTCATATAAAACTCATTCTTCATTAATTCCTTAAATTTATTGAGCATCTCCTTCAAATTTCTGGTGTAGATAAGATCATTTACACACAAACTTATTATTAACAAAATTTATCCCTCTACTTTGACAGAAAATGTATGATCACAATACCATTTCTTGAACCCCTCTCGCCTGAAGTAGCCTTCAATCTTGCTGTACCATGCCCTAGGGGGATGCCTTAGTCCATAGAGAGCCTTCTTTACTTTGTAAGCCTTTTTCATATCTTCTCCTCTCAGCTCAAAGCCTATAGGCTGCTCCACATATACATCTTCATTGACTGCTTCATGTAAGAATACACTTTTCACATTAAGTTGATATATAATCAATCCATTTTTCACTGCTAATACCAAGATCAATCTAATTGTGTCTCATCAAGCAACATATGCAAACACTTTACAGAAATCAACTCCATGTGTTTGACGAAAACCTTTCACCACTAACCTTGCTTTAAACTTGTCTAGTTCTTATTTTCATTAAGTTTGGGTTTATATACCCACTTAACTCCTAACACCTTGACACCTTCAGGAAGCTCCACCAAATCCCAAGTAAGATTTACTTCTACCGATCCTATCTCTGCTCCCATTGCATTCTTCCATTTTTCATGTCTTATATCTTCTTCAAATGTTTTAAGATCATCTCTAGCAACAAACATTTCTATTATTTCTTTTCACTCTTCTACTGTAAATAAACCCATCTCATTTCATTAATAATCTTCTACCGATCCTATCTCTGCTCCCAGTTCTGCTTTGTTTTGCACCGACACTAGATTCCTCTAATTCTCTGTTCATGGCTGCAACCTCATTTGACTTCGCTGCACATGTTTGTGAACTCCTAATTTCTGTTCATTCTCCTTGATCTCGATTGTTTCCTTCTTCTTCTGGATATACTTGATTGGTCCCTGGCTCTTTTTGTTAGTTTTCACTGGTATATCCCTGCTCTTCCTCACCATAAAATTGTATGAATTTTTCACCAACAATTTCTCCATCCCAGTCTCATGCCTTTTCTTCATCAAATTTAACGTTTTTACTGATTATGATCCTCTTAGCGATTGGATCATAAAGTCGGTACATTTGATGCTTTTCTAATCTACTTTCACTTTACTTTCATACTGAATAATAACAAAAGCTACACAACTAAAAACTCCCAAATTCTCCACTGAAGGCTTACCTTTACCCCACTTCTCATCTGGTGTCTCATCTTCCAAGATTTTTATCGGACTCATATTCAATATATGCACCGCATATTGTGTTGCTTCCGATCAAAACCATAGTGACACATTCATTCGAAACAACATATACCTCACCATATTCATCACGTTTCTATTCTTTTCTTCCGCAACATCGTTTTTGTTGCGAAGTGTATGCTGCCATAAACTGTCTTCTTATACCTTTCTCTGCGCAAAAATCTTGAAACTCCTTAAAGTTATACTCTCCTCATCTATCAGTTCTTAAACACATCAACAAGTCTCCAATATCTTTTTCACCATAAACTTTAAAATCTTTAAACATCTTCAGAGCTTACGATTTTTCTGTAAGAAAGAATATCCAACATTTTCTGCTATAATCATCTATAAAGTTGATACATACCTCTTTCCGCTTTCTGAAATTGGAAAATTTGGGCCGCATATGTCACTATGCAGCAGCTCTAGACCCTTTTTTGACCTTCACACACTCCTTTTAGATATGTTTTGTCAAACTTATTTTCCCTTCATACGAACCTCACACACTGCTCCAATTTTGTTGATTCTTGGCAACCCATGTATCATCTTCTTTTATGCTAGTATCACCAAGATTTCGTGATTTAAATCACCGAACCTTCTATGCCAAATTTTATCTTCACTGTCAGCCAAACTTTTATGAATGATTTAACTCCATCTGCTTCCAGCTTCCTTTACCTTTGCGAGAATTATAAACATCATGTTTGTGGACATTGTTAATTGCATGATTAGGGTTATAAAAAAATCCGAAACATCCGATATCCGACCGAAATTTCAACATTGAATCCAAAGAAAATAGATAATATTCGTATTTGAAAGAAAACTGATAATATTCGTACCCGAATTCGTATTCGAAAATAACAACTATGGATATATCCATATTTATATTTGAAATATCCGATATCCGAAATTTTATAAATATATATTTATTTATTTTTTATTTAAGCATGTTTTTTAGCTATCCCACATTGTAAAAAGCAAAATAAATTACTAACAAAATTGGCTATAAATATGAAATTTTGCTTCTCTAAAAATTGTATCTTATCCCACATCTAAAGTTGGAGAAGAGTTGTTACCAAGCTGTCTATAAAACATATAGTGGCTTTTCTAAACGAGTATATTTCTGTAGTCTTATCCCACATCTAAAATGTGAAACAAATTTTTTACCAAGTTGTCTATAAAAGACATGGTGGCTTTTCAAAATAAGTATATTTTTCTTAACCTTATTTCCACATCTAAAATGGGAATATGAATTTCTACTAAGGTTCCTATAAAAGACATGGGCTAACCAATTAATTGTGGGTGCAATTAGTTAAAACAATTAGTTGAAATATGGATATTCGGATTCAAATATTATCCGTATCCGGATAAAATCCGTCGGATACAGATTCAGATATATTTTTAAAAAAAAAACTGGATTCAAATTCGGATTCGGATAGTAATTTTGGATTTCAGATTCAGATTCAGATATAGACAGATCTGTATCCGAATATCCATTTGACATCCCTATGCCTGATCACCCTTTGTTGTTTTACATGCCACACTTCATACAAATCGTCTTGAATAATGATTTTCAATCTCTTTTGCTGAAGTTGGCAAACACTGAACAAATTGTTTTTACTCCAAAAACATAGTAGACATATGAAATCACTTGTGTTATACCATTAATTTCTAGCCTCAGATTTCCCTTACCCTCTACTTGCATTTTTGTATCATATCCCAACTTAACATGTTGCCTAAAATTGTTAGTAAACTCACTAAACCCTTTGTTCCACACATATTGTTGCTGCAACCGGAGTCAAACTACCATACATGTTCATCTTCTTTTTTGGCAAGTGTTACTTGTGCCATAAGTAGCACATCTTCCTCCATATGTGCATTATTTACTGTTTTCTTCCAACTAGGACACTCATTCTTGAAATGCCGTAACTTATGCAATTTCTAGCACTCAACATTTTCTTTACTAAACGTGGTGTATCCTCTTCCTCGACCTCATCTTCCACCTCGATACACACCTCCCGTTTTTTACATCGCTTACACATCCTCTTCATGCTTCCATCTTCAAAGAATGTTCTTTACTATAATGCTTTGAAAGATTATACTCATGAAACAACAATGAGCTTTGTAATTCATCAACCGATAATTCATTAATGTCGTTAGACTCTTCTATTATACATACAGTGTAGGTTAATTTCTCAACAAGCATTCAATGTATCTTCTCTACCACTTTAGCATCAAGAATGTATTGTCCAAAGTTCCTCATATCATTAGTTACCACCATAATTATTGAGAAGTATTCCGTGATCGTGTCTCATTTCTTCATCTCAAGTATTTATAAGTTTCTTCTCAGCCTCTAAAGTTGAGCGCATGGAACTCTTTGATTTCCCTGAAAATTTTATCTTCATCGATATCCAGATTTCCTTTGATGTCTCGTTCTTTGCAATCGTTTTGAGTATTTTCTTATCCAACAATGCAAACAAGTAATTTTCACCTTCAGATCCTTAAGTTTAATCGCTATCAACTCACTCTTTTGAACCTCCGTCAACACCACGTTGTCTCTTGGTTGCGTGATTCCTATTTATATAAGCTACCACCATTACTTCGATCTTAACAGATTCTCTATGAGCATTGCCTAATGCCCGTAATATGCATCGAATTTTGGTATACTTAACAACCCTTCTCTACCGTTCATTTTCACTCTTCAAACACACACTCTTTGAGAAAGCAAGCCCTGATACCACTTGTAGGTTTCATAAACATAAAATAAAGTATTGCTGAATAATTTTTAATCTTATTAAAACTGTAAAAGACGATACATAGTTTAAATAAAGAATCTAACAAACTTGAGTAAACAAACTTCTAAGAATTAGCAACTAAGCTAAAATATCCCTACAAAATAAAAAAGACTCAATCCACTACTTGACTCGTGCAAAACAAACATCAAACGTGGCTAAAGACTCAGTCGTAGCTTTTATTCTTCATTTTTCCTATCGATCAGACCTTTTGATTGTAGATGCACACAACAGATCCTAAAACCAAAAAATTTATCTTTTTTTTATCTTATGTGCTTGTTCTCTCTTATCTTTTGTCCTCGCTCTCTAACAATAAATACACTTAATATATATTAATGACCTATACATTCACTTATAAATACTAATTATTTATATCTACCAAAATAAGTTATTATTCACACTATTAATCCAAAATATTTCTTAGATCAAGTCTATTACTATTTTTCCTTTTATCCTGCTCTACAAAACATTAAACATGAAATTTTTTGAACAAACAAGAAGTTTGATTTTATTACTTAAAGAATAAAACAAACGAGTTCAATACTTATAGAAAAATATAATTCCCACTACTCCACTACCATCATTTAGTAATTGGGGACTTTCAGACTTCTAGTATAATTCCCACTACTCCATTAACGTCATTTAATAGCTGGGAATTATTTGAATACTGTCTGCTTCTTTGGGAACTATTTGGGAATTGCCTGCTTCTTTGGGAACTATTTGGGAACTATCTTCTTCTTTGGGAACTATTTGGGAACTGTCTGCTTCTTTGGGAACTATTTGGAAACTTTCTCTTTGTCTGTTTGCTTCTTGTAACTCAGATTACATGGGTAAAAAGTGCACTAACTTGTGAGACTCTCCCTTAGTGCATTCTTTCGATCCGTTAGACCGGGAGCTCCTTTAAACTCCTTAAACTTTAATTTGGGAAGAGACCTAGTAAGTCTATCAACAACCCGCTCATTTGTTCGTATAAATTTCAACTTAATTTCTTGATTAAGTACCTTCTCTCGAATAAAATGATGACGGGTATCAATTTTCTTTGTTCAAGCATGGAGCACAAGATTTCCATCAAGTTTAATAGCATTTTTATTGTCATAAAAGATGGAAATAGGAAGGTGTAGCACCTAATTGACATCTCTAAGAAGTCTTGTAAGGCAAATACACTTTTGGGAAGCTAATGTGGCTGCAACATATTCAGCTTCAGTAGTTGATAATGCCATTATCTCTTGCTTCTTGCTGCACCAAGAGATAGTTTCTGAACCAATATTGAAACAATAACCTGAAGTGGACCGTCTGTTACTCACATTTCCTGTTCAATCAGCATCAAGAAACCCACATAAATAGAACTTTGTATTCTTTTGATACATCAACCCATACTCTAAAGTTCCTTTCACATATCGGAGAATTAATTTTGCACCAGCCATATGACCAACATATGGTTGATTTATAAAATAAGTATACTATTCCAATAGAAAAAGTAATGTCCGGACGAGTTACTGTTAAGTATAAAAGACCCACAAGTTTGCAATACTAAGTCACATCATCTAATAATTCACCTTCATTCTTGTGTAATTTTAGACCTAGATCTATTAGAGTGGTTGTATTGTTTGCATTTTCCATACCAAACCAAGCTAAAAGCTCAGTAGCATAGCTTCTTTGTGACATAAAATAGCCATTTGCTTCTTCAACTTCTAAACCAAGGAAATAATGACCTTTTCTTAAGTTTTTCAACTCAAAACGAGTAGATAAATCCGTCTTTAGTAATTTTATTTCAGTTGAATGATTCCCAGTAATAATCATATCATCAACGTAAAGAAGAATCATAGTATTTAAAATTCCATCAATTTTCACAAAGAGGTTTGGATCTGAATCGGAAAGATAATAACCGCAGAATAAGAAGTATTCAACAATCTTACTATAACACGCACAAGGTGCTTGTTTGAGACCATAAAATGATTTTTTAAGTTTGCAGACATATTTAGGAAATTATTTTGAAATAAAACCAAGCGGTTGTTCCATATATAGGATGAAGGCTCATTTTTCAACACGTCTTCTAACATAAAGTAAGAAGTGATAGTATATTAGTTTGCATGAACTTCATAATTATTTAGATAGATAGGTGGTTTCCTAGGTCTTGTAGTTCTTCGCAGTGCGATTTCTCCTTGTGGTGAATTATTATGACCAGAAAATTCCAAACCCCCCCTCTCCCCTCTCGCTGAAATTATCTTGAGTAGAGATTGGCTCAAGATCAGTTTCAACAAATGGCATAAATACAGAGGTTTCTTTCGGATTAACAGTTGGGTAAAGATTAGTAACCTCATCGAAAACAACATCACAAGAAGTCACAATCTTCTTAGTGATAGGATCCATACATCTCCATCCTTTCTTGTTCACGTCATATCCAACAAACACACACTTCATTTCTTTCAGATCAAGCTTAGTATGAACATAGAAAAGAGACCCAAAGACTCTAAAGTAACTCACATTAGGTTTAGTAGTATATAGTAGCTCAAAAGGAGATTTTGATGTACCTGGCCATTAAGGCAATTGGTTTATCACATGATAGGCACACTGCATAGCTACTGCCCACAAACTTCGAGGAAGGTTCTTATCATGTAGCCAAGACCGAATCATTATTGTGGGGTATCTGAGCATGTTAGTTGTCGATGAATAACATGTTTGCGATAGAATTTGGAAAATTCGTGTGACCGGAATTCACCCCCATTATCAGTTTGCAAATAATTCATAACATACCTGAATTGCTTCTCTACCATTTGTTTGAAATGAAGAAAGTGTGTGAAAGCTTCGCCTTTATTTTTCAAAAGATACAGCCAACTATAACAAGAGAAATCATCAACAATAACTATCATATAACGGAAACCACTAAAACTTTATGTTCTTGTAGGCCCCATGAGATCAAAATGTACAAGCTCAAACATCCACAATGCACGGTTCAAGGATTTATGAAAAGGGAGTCGATGTGACTTACCATATTGATACCCATCACAAATGTCATCCTGATGTGTTGATTTGAAGAAGAGAACTCCTTCAAGTAATCTATTAGTTGATATTTGCTGCAACAGTTGATTACCAATATGTGTGAGTCGAGCATGCCAAATTGAAATTTTTGCATTTTGACTTGTCTTTTCTACATATGCCTCACTTGCAGATAAAACATATAAAAAGTTTGCCTTTATTTTGGTGAATAAGACAGTAGCATCAACACTTTTATAATCATCAAGAATCTGAACATCATTTGGTCTGAATAGAACATACTTACCGAAATTAGTGATTTGAGAAACATAAGCAAGATTATTCTTTAAACGGTACTTGGTATACATTTTCAAGTGTAAGACTTTCATCATTTGAATTGGTAGCCTTCACACTGAAATCACCTTCTTTCACTACTGGATGTAATAAGTTGTCCGCTGTCACAATAAATCGTTTGCTCAAATGAGGACGAATATCAGAAAGTATAGAAGCATTACCGGTAGCATGATGTGAACAACCTGAATCAACGATCCACTCTTTCTTTTAGTCAATACAACTAGTATTAACCTCCGATTTCTTTTCAGATTGAGTGTAGTAGAAGCCATATTGTCTGATTGATTAATAACATCAATTGAGAGATAATTTTCCCACTGTAGCTCATTGCTATCTTCATCATCATGTGCAACATTTGCATATGATTTGACGATATTCGAATAACAATTTGGTTTACTGTGGCCTGGTTTATCACACTTTTTACAAACAAGTTTTGAACGATAATCCAAATTTATGTGTTGAGTCCTTTCGCATATAAAACATGTCAGTTTAGAGTGGTTTGTTGACTTCCCCTCAATCATTTTTTGCTTACTACCATTTTGAGAATGAATTTGTGAGTTTTTCCACCTTGATTTGTCTTTAATAAAGAGTGTATTATCAACATCAGCAGAATACTTACCAAGCATTTGTTTAACCAATGTTTCCTGGTTAGAGAGTAGGTTCTCTAACTCAATAATTGATGGTTGATTAACCCATACTTGTATTGATGATATAAACAACACGAAGTTGGGTCGTAATCCATGAATCAAATAACGTCTTAGCCTTGCATCACTAATAGGTTCATCACTATCCAAACCTGAAATTTGCGGACATATATTCTTGATTTTAAGAAAGTAATCAGAGATTGACATATTACCTTCGGCTAAAGAAGCCAGCTCATTCTCAATGTATTAAAGACATATAATTTTTTTCTGGGTAAACAACTTTTCAAGAGTATCCCAAATATCATTTGGAGAATCCAATGTACGAATGTGATCAATAAATTCCTTAGCGATCGAAGTTCTCAACGCGAATAAAGCCTTTCTGCACCTTACTTTCCATTTCCTCCTTAACTCGGCGTTTTCTGCAGTATCACTATGAAGTATCTCGGTACCAAAAACAAGATCCCATAAGTCTTATCCTTGAAGGAAAGCCTCCATACACAACCGCCTATATTGGTAATTGGTTCCAACAAGATCTTTGAAGACATAGGAGAAATTGAATTACTTCCATTAATATTGATTTAAAAGTAATAACACTTGCCATGATTTTTATTTCACTCGTTAATAAAACCAAACACTTGATATGCAGAGACCTTACTCTGATACCATGAAATAATTTGAACAGACAAGAAGTTTGATTTTATTACTTACAGAATGAAACAAACAAGTTCACTACTCCACTAACATCATTTAGTAATTGAGGACTTTCAGACTTCTAGTATAATTCCCACTACTCCACTAACGTAATTTAATAGTTGTAACTATTTGGAAACTATCTGATTTGGAAACTATCTGCCTGTTTGAAAACTATTTAGGAATTATCTGTCTATTTATCTGATTCTTGTAACTGAGATTACATAAGTAAACTGCACTAACCTTCTCAACGACTCGTTAAAAGGCTTTTTACTACCTTCATCCTCACAAACCTCTAAAAAGGTAAGTTTTTTCGCGATTATTTCTTAGATAATGTCTCTCACTATTTTTCTTTTCATCTCGCTCTACAAAACATTAAACAAACACTAAAATTACACTTTTATCCACCATTTTTATATAAACAAATATAACATATGCTGATGGTTTTCCGTTGGCTTTTCCACTTTTGCTCCCTTAGGGGATTTCTCTCTGTTTATTTTTATTTTTCTTTTATGTTTATCTCTCTTCCTTGATATGCTTTGGTTACTTAGAAGCCATGTAATATTTTTGTCTCATTTTATTCGTAGACATCCCATCAAAGTCTGTGTCGTGGTCTTTCTCTATTCATGCCACTTTATTCGGTCTTACACTTACCAATTTTAATGACTTTTGTATTTTCTACTAAAAGATCAGTATATATAGATATTGAATTGGTTCTTATTTAAGTTATGAATTCTTTTTTGGTATAAAAAACATTAAAACTAAATGTAAAATAAAGTTATTTACGTGATACATAAGGGTATTCCTTAGTTTACAAAATAAAGAAGGTACATCGCCACATGAAATTGGCTAGCATAAGACAAAAAAGATGAACAAGTAGCAGGAAGTAAGTAATAAAATATACGTAGCCCATATGAAATTTCCCTGTATGAGAACAGGAGGAAGTGGGCTTAGCGACGTATAGTAACATGAGGATACAATGGTCAATGTGGTGCGGTGAAAACTCATAAACCAACCGCATAGAAGGCAGCGATGACCGAGGCTATTGGACAAAGAGGTCTAGACTTAAGCATTCAGGAGGGCCAATCAGAGGGAGGAGAAGGGAAATTAAGCTTCATGGAGATGCTGTTCCAAATGAGACGAGATAATGATCATTCTATTAAGATATGGCTGGTCGTTTCCGGGTAGTTATCGCACAAGACACAACTAAAAACTATGCTGTAGCCTTAAGAGAGAAGTTTGTATCTAATGGTGAGCTTCCCTTGGATGAACAACTAGATAATGAAAGAGTGTTTGAGAAATTATTCTCCTAACCATATTGGCTTAGGAGACCTCAATAGCGAATGAACCTCAATAGCGAAAGGACGTATATGGTGGTAGGTGCGTAAGCGAAAGGACGTATATGGTGGTAGGTGCGTCTAATAGTGAAGCAATTGTTAGTATGGATTGTGAGCCAAATTTACTATACTCCCCGGTAAGGGGATGGAGGAAGTTGATAGCATTATTGATTTCATGCAATTGAGAACGATGAGATCTTCTTCTTGAGCGGAGCCGAGTGTGTCAGTTCTAAGAGCCATTATTGATGACGTGAAATCATGATATTAATTTTTATTCTAACATTGACGGATAATAATAAGACCATCATGGTTAATAAGTGAATTATTGAAGAACAAAAGATCACACCGTAGGGAAGTGGGCATATCGTTGCCTACTCCCACTTTGTATAAATTGGTGGTGAGGTGTTAATGATTGTTTTCAACCCCAACTTGAAGAGGACCCGAACAAGGATGATGAATATTGATAACTAATATACATGAATAAAGAAAAGAAGGACTTTAACAAGTTGAAAGTTCATCTCGTTGTTTAAAATTCCAAATGTTGATGAGAGAAGTAATCTTATTGAATAAGGGCCTAAGAGTATGTACAGCGTACGTGTTAAAGTATGTGTTAAATAGTGTTTTAATTTTTTTTAGTTAAAAATATCTCCACTCAACGTGTTAGTGGTGAAGTTAACTAACACTAACAAAAAAAAGCTAGTGGGTTTGCTAAATTCGCAGAGTCACTTAACAAAGCCACCTCAGCTCTCTTAACAATTTGGCGGAATTTTTATTTCTCCCCTTTTTTTAACATCTTTTTCATTTTCAGTACTATTTTTTCATGTATTCATTCATCTTCTTCCTATTGCTCATCTTCTTCCTATTGCAGTTTTTTTGTCAGATTTATTCATCATCTTCTTCGTTTTCTTTCGGCTTTTCAAATTTTTTTTCCAATACAACGAACAAAAATGGATTTTCGTCCCCCATTTCAAAACCCTTTATTGAATCAATATATGATGTCTCAGATTTCCCAATGACAATCTGAAGGTCAATCTGAATTTCGAAACACTGATCAACAATTTCTTTTTAATTCATTGTATGGAGATTTAGAATCTGAATCAGAGATATCAATTTCCGATGATAGATTCACAAAACATAAATATTACAACCAAATTAAAGTTTTAATTAGAATACTTTTGAAAAAATATCTTTGATATATATATATATATATATATGGACAAGAACAAGTGAAATTAAAATCGTTAATTAAAAAGATAAATTAATTAAAATCGTTGGCTAAAACAAGTTAGAAAAACGAGTAGAGTGAAATTAGGGTTGTTAGATAAAACAAGGCTAACTAGTGTTTCTCTCTCCTAGTTGGCACCCACTAACACACAACTTTAAAAATAACGAGTGTGCATGCTCTAAAGTCGTTGTAGGAGTGATAAAAGGTAATGAAGGGGATGCCTAAGTAACAAACATGGAAGGTTAAACAAATCATTGAGTTGCATATGCGGACTAACTTTTAAGGGCGAGTGATCTAAATCTTCATATCTCTTATTTTTGAGTTTTCAAAAATCTACACTAATATTTCATTCCTGAAGAAAGTGAGTTCTCCAAAAAAAAAATTAAAAAAAACATTATTAAAATTTTAGGGTTTTAAGGTGGAAGTGAACGTTTTATAGCTATGCATGCTCCAAACAAGATTTTAGCCATTTCTTGCGAAATGGAACAACTGCAAACTGAGCTTCAAGAATAAAGCTTACACTTGTGTTAGATCATTACTGAAAGAGAGTGAAACGTAGCAGAAGCTTAAAAGAGGGATAAAACCCTAATTTAGTTTTTATTTAATCAAAATAGTCTGACGAAAAAATAAGGTATAGGATGCTTTATATAGCATCTATCCAAAACCCTAATATCAAATAAAGAAAATTACATAAATGTCTAGAAACTAAAACAAATAAATAAAATAACGTCTAAATATGAAAACTGATTTTCGAAGGTTTTAGAGGTCGAATTTGGGTATTAAACTTTGTGACAAGTCACAGTTTTGAAATCTTACGGTCTCGTCGAAATCTTTGATTTGAGTACCTATTTCACCTAATTCCGATACCTGCCCAAGAAACCAGTTTATCCGCAATCTTCGCTACATCATCCTTCCCCGGTTGGAAAGAATTCGACCTCGAATTCAAAACGTGGAAACATTGGATGAACTGCACTACGACATTCAGAAGTGACTGACTCAACTCCTATGCTATGGAAACCCCGAGTTATAGCATCCAAGTCAGCATCGAAAGAACCGAACAGCAAAAACCTACAATATCGTGTGATAGCAGAAGCCTCCAATCTCTTGAAACCCAAACTTTCTATCCCATACTTAGCATACATATCGACCACGACACTGTTTCTTTTGGACATTTCATCAAATACCTTAGGTGCACAAGAATAAGAACGAAACACAACGATGTCATCCAGTGAAGACCCGATTTTAGAGCTCACAGAATCCGTAATCTTCATATAACCATTCCAACCCAATCGTGTATCACAATTACAATTACTATTAAATGTAATCGATTCATGTAACATCAAAGTGTCAACACTTCTAAGAACATAAGCATGGCGATACATATAACCCGAATTGGGATCGGAAACGCTAGAGAAAAAAGTGAAATCGGACAGACCATATGATTTCGGCTTACCTTTTTCAGCTTCGTACTGGTTGGAGTATTTTGTGAGAGCCTCATTAATGACGCCAGTTTGTTTTGTCTGTGTTCGTCTACCCTGTGTGCATTTTCCTCGTTTTCGAACCCGTACCCTTCTGAATCTTTTTTCTCTATTGGTCCCATACGGTTTGGTTGGTGGCAAGAACAATGGTAAGAACCCGTACCCTTCTGAAACTTTGTTCTCTATTCGAACCCGTAACCTTCTGAATCTTTGTTCTCTATTGGCTCCACTGATATATTTTCTTTTATTTTTTATTTTTGGTTTTGAGTTGGAGAGGGTATACTGGATATCATATCTTTTATCCACCGATTCATCCGTAGGAAAAGAAGAGAAACTTGAATTCGAAATTAATTCTTTGTTTTTCGATGAAAAAAATGGTGTAAAAGGTTTTGTTTCTTTATCCTTAGCTCTAGAACCTCTGGTGTTTTTAGGAGTAGAGAAAGAATTATTGTTTACCTTGTCGAAAGAAGATGCGATTTTTTCTGGTGTTATCCAAATATCATCGTCTACATTATTAATCGGATCATCTTCTTCCTCATCACCGTATACATCATAAATCGGATCTCCTAATTCCGACCAAGTTTCATCAGAAATTTCACCTTCGTTGTCAGCCTCATACTCATCAGAGAGTGGATGTTTGAGTATCAGCGACTCCTCCATGTCACCATCAAAGTCAGGAATGTTGACTTTCTGGGTCCGGCGAGCCAACTGGTGCGGCGACTCGGTCACATCTGTGCGAGCCAACAGCTGATAGAATTCGTCGGTATATTTATTCACAGATCTAGGTTCCTGACGAAGATTCTGACGTCGCTGGTAGAGATCCCGCTCGAAGTTGTAGGGAATGAAAGCCTTGCGGAGTTTTCTTTTGAATTTCTCCCAACTCTGGACTTTATCCTTACCTTCACGCGCGCGGTTCTGCTTCACCTGCTGCCACCAAGCCTGTGCCCTACCGCGTAGGTGAATGGTGACTAATGCGACCCTTCTCTCCTCTGGAACCTCCTCGAAGTCCAGGACTTCCTCAATCTGTGATAACCAATCGATAAGGGCCTCCGCCTTAAGGCTGCCATCAAATTCCGGGATGTCTAACTTGAATCCAAGCTCCCAGCGGCGTGGGTGAGAAGTAGTCTGGTCGATCCCCTCCCCAAAAGGGTGAACCATGCCCTCAACCTCTGTGCTTAGTTGCTTGGCGGTAAGAACAGCCACCTGCCGGGTAAGATCGGCTACCTGACGGCGTAGGTCAGCATCTTCACGATCATCTACATCACTTGTATCTCGGTACACTCTAGCGCCACCGCGACCGCTGGTTCTTGCTCGTACCATCGCGCAGGACTGCCTGTGTCTGATACCAAATGAAAGAAAGTGAAACGTAGCAGAAGCTTAAAAGAGGGATAAAACCATAATTTAGTTTTTATTTAATCAAAATAGTCTGACGACAAAATAAGATATAGGATGCTTTATATAGCATCTATCCAAAACCCTAATATCAAATAAAGAAAATTACATAAATGTCTAGAAACTAAAACAAATAAATAAAATAACGTCTAAATATGAAAACTGATTTTCGAAGGTTTTAGAGGTCGAATTTGGGTATTAAACTTTGTGACAAGTCACAGTTTTGGAATCTTACGGTCTCGTCGAAATCTTCGATTTGAGTACCTATTTCACCTAATTCCGATACCTGCCCAAGAAACCAGTTTATCCGCAATATTCGCTACATCAATTACCTCATGGAAAATGAGAGAAGAGCGAATTAGAATTAGAACTACAAGTGCACATAATAATAGGGATAGAGCAGAGGAAAAAAAAACTGCGGTTGGAACTACCATAGTTTTAAAAGGCGGCGGTGGAGCGACATGAGGCGCTGCAATACAAGGCTCAACACTATAGCGCCATAAGACCCTGTTAAAAGACCCTGTTAAAACGGTGTTTTATCATTCAAACTCAAACAAACTAAAAAATTCTTCAAATCCCATTTTTTTTCGAAATCTTTTAATCTCCTCTAATTCTATCTTTTCAACTCAATTTTTTTTTATTATAAATTTAAATTTGAAAAATAATAACTCCCACACTTTTTTGTAGTAATTGTGACATTTTTTTTATGTAATTTGAATTTAAATTCTTCAATGTTGTTTTATTATCTAATAAATTTTAAAAAAACTAACTATAACTATTAATTCTATCCTTTAATTAATATATTATTAGCACTGTCTTCACTAGTCTATAACATTATCCCTCGTGTACTAAAATTTCTATACATAATAATTTTTATGAATGCAAAGACAAATATAGTAAATTTCGCGGCGTTATCGCGGCGAATAAACCTTTTATCGCCGCGAAACGCGGCACGACATTAAAAACTACAAGAACAACAAGAACTCATTTAAAAATAGTGGGTTTCCCTTCTATATATTTCTTAATTATGCTATGTCCTTTAGCTTCTTTATATTCAGAACATAAAGCATTTTAGATACCAATAAAGATGTGTGGATTGTGTTCGAGTCATTAAATTATTATGACTTAAAATTGATTTTGATGTATTTTGAAAAGGGAAACTACTCAAGATATTGTCTATTTTGTCTTTAGAATTCTTTTTGATATCATATATACATGTTCTAGTAAAATGTGAGTGAACATGATACCTAAATATGTCAAAAATCTGAAAATAATTTGAAAGAAATTATTAAATTGACACCTAATTATCTTTATAAAAAAGTTTCAAAATAAGTTATTCCAAAATGCATTATTAACCTTCCCCTTTTGTTTCTGAAACAAAAGAGACGAATAGTAAATTAAAAAGAAGTTAAATATAGTAGGTGGAAAACAACTTTCTAGAAATTTTTTTTTTCTTTCTTACCAACTATTTAGAAATTTAACTTAATGTAAGTACTTGTTTTTTTTAAATGGAGATACACAACAATGCATTGTTCCATAAAGCAGATTTTCAGTTCTTCAATATGAAAACAGTGTGAAAAATCTTCCAAAACGTTTGCTCAAACAATCATTCGTTGAATCCTTTAAACCTCCAGAGCTTCAAATCTCAATCATTCTTCAACCTGATCGTATATCAGAAAAGTCTAATCACATTTTTTTTCAATTTTCCAAGGAAACTAAAGATTTCCTGTTAAAGAACACCAAAATCACGTTTGTGAGGAAATTTTTGAATGGCTTGCCGAAGAACTCTGTTTTTAATCATTTTCTGAATTCCTTCAAATTCAGAGGTGCTTACAAGTGAGTTATTTGGGATTATAGGCACATCTTTCTTGAGTTTGATCTTGAAAATGATGTTAGCAAGATCTGGGCTAAAAATATTTGGAATGTCGAAGGTTCTGTTATGCGAATCCTAAGGTGGAAACCAGATATCCATATAAAAAAAGAATGTCCTGTATCATTAGTGTGGATAAGAATATAAAAGATACAAGAATATCTATATAATACTTCCATATTGCACGAAATTGTTGCTTCCATGGACATTCCTTACACAATTATAGTTCCTCACAATAACAAAGCCTACAAGAATGCAGTCTACGCTCTTGTTGAGTTGGATGTTACTCGAAATCTGAAAGATAGCATTTGGATAGGTTTTGAATTGAATGACGGGTGCTAGTTGAAAGTGGGTTACAAGAATTTACCAACCTACTGTAGACATTGCTTACATATGGGTCACAACTCCTCTGAGTGCAAGAAAATGCACAAGCCAAATTTTGAAGAAAACAGAAAAGATGATTTACATAAAAAAGTTACATAAAAAAGTTCAAATGTACAGGCCCAAAGTTACATAAAAAAGTCGCTAAAAGTAATCAATACAATGATAAAGAGATTACACAAAATGTTGATCTCAATAGTGAGAAACATTTAAGAGATCAAGGCCTTTTTGATTCCAAACTGTTAAATAATCAAACTAAGGAAGATTCTGGCCTTGAAGAAATGAAAATAATTGAAGCAATACAATTTCTTAACCAAGTTGTGGATCAAAAATACCAATCAAGACTTGGATTTATTGAATACCGGTAGACATTCTCCTGCTCAAGGAAGCATTGGTAGCAACCCTGTCACACCATCCATGGAAGCTTTCTCTCCTGATTAGAACGTTAGCACAATCTTAAACAAGAAGCTCAGAGCTGCAAGAAAGATAAAGAAACCTAGTAAGCTTCTTATAAAGTCTCTTAAACACTTAGAGGCCAATATTCGACACAAATATTTATCTGACAATGATAAAGATTCTTAATTAGAATATGCGTGGTATCAACCACAAAACTACTATTGGGAGGTTGAATACAATTATATTCAAGAAGAAAGTTAAAATATTAGCTATTCAAGAGCCAATAGCAAACTCTACTAAGATTAGTGATATTGCTACTAATCTGGGCTTTACTAATATCGTGTTTAACATTTCCAATAAATTTGGTTGTTGTGGGACGGTGATTCATGCATTAACATCCTTGTTAATCATCATCAATGCATGCACTTGTAGGTTGAGTAACTGGGTCTGAATATGTATTTTTATGTAACGGTAGTTTACGCGAAATATCAAAGGAATCAAAAGATTAGCTTGTAGAATCAGTTCATAATTTTTGCTTCAACTAATAAAAACTGGATCTCTGTTGGTGACTTCAATATTATTGTATCTAATGATGAACATATAGGATGCTCAACCATTTTCCAGAACAGTATTGATGACTTTGTGACATGATCAGGGATTGTGAGTTAGAAGACGCAGGTTATGCTGGGCAGAAGTTCACCTGGAATAGAAAAACTAAATGGAAAAGGTTGGACATGACGATGATTAATAGGGCTTGGACTGAATATTTTAACTCCACTCAAGTTCATAACATGGTCAGAACTTGTTCTGACCATGCTCCTCTTTTAATTTCTGCCTTTCAAAACAATAATAATGATTACAAAATTAAAAAAAGCTTTAAATTTATAAATGTCTAGATTAACAATATATCTTTCTTAAGCTTGGTAAAGCAGAATTGGAATCTTCCAATCAATGGTTATCATAATAAAGTTTTTTGCTTTAAGCTTAAAATGCTTAAGAAGTGTTTACAGGTTTGGAATGTTAAGCAGTTTGGTGAAATCTTCAATAATACAAAGGATGCTGAAAAGATGGTGCAAAGGATGCAAGCTATGCACATTTCAAATAACAACGATATGTCTAAAAATAACCTGTACAAGCCTACTGTTTTGCATATTCCGACTCTTAGGAATGAAAAATCTTTTGGAAGCAAAAATGTTATAATAACTGGTTGAGGAATGGTGACAACAACTCTAAAGCTTACCATGCTTATGTCTCAAAAAAGAGAAGGAAAAATATAATCAAACGCATAAAGATAGACAATACCTGGATTTACAACACTAAAGAGATTGGCAAATTAGCTCAGGATTATTTCAATTCCATCTGTTATTCTCATTCTTTTAAAGACAAAGATGATGAGGTTGCTATGACGAATGATGAAATGTTTGATAATATTTCCAAGATGGTTACTACTGAACATAATACCAGCCTGATGAAGCCTTCAAATAAGGATGAAATTTGGGAAACCATCAATACCATGAACCCTGATAGTGCTGTTGGTATTGATTGTTACAATATCTTTTTCTAAAAAACTTCTTGGAGTATTATCAAACTTGATTTATGCTATGCTATTATAATGTACTTCAGATCCACTTACATCTTCATGACCTTCTACATACGTAAGTCCAGATTCTTTGGTTTCCACTTCATGTTCACGACCTTCTACCTATTATACTATAGATTCTTCACAACCTTCTTCCTCTTATATTTGTGGTACAAGTGGTGACTCATTTATCTCCGTCTCCTTTTGAAGAGACTCAGTTGTATCTCTATCCTTAAGATGACTCTGATGTGTGTGTCTCGCTTTTGGAGGAGGAGATTGGTCTGTTTATCTTTCAGGTTGAGGAGACTGATGAGTGTCCACTACCTATTTGTTTTGTCCACCAATGGCACATCTCCCACGTTCTCAAGAACTACCAGTTTCCTAGAAGACTGAGTTGTATCATCTACCACCTTCTCCGCTATTACTACATTACCCTTTTGCCTTTTGCGGTCTTCATTCCATGAAGACTGAGTTGTAACTTGTGCATGCATTTCAGATGGCACAACTGTTGTTTTTCCAACTGCTATACGAGCAATTGAAACATATACAGTAGCTTTAGTTGATACCGCTTCTGTTAGTAGTACCTGATATGAAAATAGAGTTTTAAGGACTAAATTGTAAATAATATGAATTTAAGGATTTAATTGTAACTGATGTAAGTTTTGTCCTTAATTCGTGACTGATGTAAGTTTTAGAGGATATTTGTAACTATGTATAATTAGTAAGGACTAAACAACAATTAGTCCATTTTTTGTAACAGATTTCAGTTTGAGACTAAGTCTTGGCTTCTCTATATAAAGAACCAGACTTTTCTAATAAAGAGTTTCAACACTTTTACTTTGAAACTCATTTGTACTTGTGTTTTCTCTCTTTAAAAACTCTCTAGTTTTTCTCTCTCTAGAATTATTTCTTAAGCAATTTACTAAACCAAAATCATAATTCATCAAATTGGCGACTTCACTGGGACTGAATAAGAAAAATCAGTGGCTTATTCTGTTCGAAATCGATACAATCTAGTTGCATTCTTTGATTTAAATTCATATGATGAATGCTGAGAGCAATCCTACACTTCAGTTAGCTATGGAAAGTGTGAGAGATAATTTGCAAAAGAATGGAATTGATGGAAATAGAACTGATGGATCTTCTCTGATCCAAGTTCAGTCTGATATCGAGGCACGAATGAATCCGCTATTGGATAAAATAACTACTTTGAATGAAAAGTATGAGCGGCGAGAGCAAGAAATACTCTCAGCAAGACTCAGATCCGAGGTTAGACAGGAAAAAGAAAAGACCGAGGTGGAAGGTTAGTCGGATCGATCTTTTGATGATCGACGCGCTAAGTCTGAGCACAAAAAAACATGTTTTGTGTCTCCTAAAGAGCGATATTCGTCTCGAAAGGAAATAAAAGATAAACAAAAATTAATGACTTCGAGTAACGAAGAGGTCGAAAGTTCAGCCTCGGGTTTCAAGAGGTACAGAGGTTCTTTGAAAGGAGAATAAAAAAGAGATTCTTCGAGGAAGTATAAAAAGGAAAGTAAATCTAAGAATGCTCCTCGTTCGACTTGGCATTAAGGAAATCCTTCAAATTAGTATGCTGAAATTGATAAGAATTTATATATCACAATGGGAACTGATGATCAGTTCGTTCAAGGTGTTGATTGGAGAAATTCTCCATTGACAGATGAAATTCGCTCTATGACGCTTCCGAAGCGCTTCGACATTTCGAAGGTGGAGAAGTTCGATGGGATGCAGGATACCTATGACCACATCAAAGATCCTAACACGAATTATGTACACAATGATGATCACAATCATTGATATGATACAATTTGGGGTACCAGCCTATCTTATCAATATATTTACAAAAAAACCTTCGATGTAGTGATGAAATTTTGATACATAATCAATCCTATTTCTTTTTGTACAACTCAAGATTTATATGATGAACTTCGAGGATGACAACCGGCTTGTGTGTCATGTTTTTTCACAAACTTTTAAGGGAACAACTCTTAAGTGGTACAACAGGATTCTAAGGGGGTCCATATCAAATTTCAGAGATTTTTATACTGCTTTTCGAAGGCAGTTTGTGGGAAGCAAGGAGATGAGAGCGAATGTCGATACTATCATTCAGTGCAAGGAGGCACCGTGAGAAAAGTTGAAAGATTATACGAAGAGGTTTGTGTTGACCAAGGCTAGTTTGGACAACTGTGAGGAAAAGGTAGCAATGACAGCTTTTCGCTAGGGGTTATTGCTAGGGGATCTGGCTAATGAGATAAAAAAGAGAAGGGCCTTGACTTTTGGAGCTTTGATGGCTCAAGTTGAAGATCAGATAAAAGTAGAGGATTCGAGTAGAGTCCGAGGTGGACCAGTAAGTACTCCGAAGAATTCGGGACAAACAGCTAATAATCACGGGCAGCCCTCGAATGGTAATAACAATGGAAATGGTAATCATCAGTTGAGGTAGAAGAACAAGAATTTGCCTCCTCGGAGTGGTGGTTATTGAAATCATACTCCATCTAACAATTACAACAGGCCTAGGCCAAATACATGGGTCAGGCCAGAGTACTTTGCTGATTTGACAGAGAGTGTTTCTGTCATATGAGATAAGACTAAGAATTCTGTAAATTTTAGGAAGCCAGCTCCTATCAGCAGATCAAGAGAGGAGATAAAAAGCTAGAGAGTTTTTAGAGAGAGAAAACACAAGTACAAATGAGTTTCAAAGTAAAAGTGTTGAAACCCTTTATTAGAATAGTCTGTTCCTTTATATAGAGGAGCCAAGACTTAGTCTCAAACTGAAATCTGTTAAAAAAGTGTACTAATTATTGTTTAGTCCTTACTAATTAGACATAGTTACAAATATCTCCTAAAACTTACATCAGTCACGAATTAAGGACAAAACTTACATCAGTTACAATTATATTCTTAAATTCATATTATTTACAATTTAATGCTTAAAAAACTCTATTTTCATATCAGTACCGATCGCACATCTTGCTTCTCCAATGACAGGGCTTCTTATATAGCAAAAAAGCATATTGCAGTTTTTAATTTGTTGTTCTTCATGATTCGCA
This sequence comes from Limnanthes douglasii subsp. nivea, assembly GCA_036936605.1. Taxonomy (NCBI): domain Eukaryota; kingdom Viridiplantae; phylum Streptophyta; class Magnoliopsida; order Brassicales; family Limnanthaceae; genus Limnanthes; species Limnanthes douglasii. Next base: position 3,362,987 of record JAUPFV010000001.1, read on the forward strand.
TTCGATTGAGCTAGCTGTTTCCGTCCCTCTTCAATCTGCCACAAGAATACCAGACAAATTATTATTTGTTTGTAAGAATATAAAAAAAACATATATAAATAGTTAAATCATATACTCACTTCTCTCACATGTCTGCCAACCAAACACATTATTTTTATCAGTATAGGTCCCGAACTTATTTCTTTTGTTTCCAACTCTATGTCGATTAACATAATGGGAATGGTGCTTAAAACGTATCGTTTTCTTTAAGGGGATGCTTATTCGACCTTTGTAAGTTGTTGCATTTTTTTTTCTCCAGTCTTCTTCGTTAGATTCGGTTGACGTTGGAACACAAAGCCAGAGTTTTGTATTAATGTACTACTCAAAAAATAATCTAAATATCATGGTTAAATGTATAGGAGTTTCGTATCCAATTTTATTATCCTTGATTTGTTTCAGAATGTATACACTGATTGTGTCAGTCTATTTTAATTATATTTTTTAAACTAATTACTTTTTTAAAGTGTTTTATACAATGCTGATTAAATTTATAGTTTAGATTTTTTACACCTATGTCTATCGGGTTCACTTATATTATTGTCAAGTGTCCATATAATTATTGAAACTGATTAATTTACTGCATGGTTAGTATTTGATATAATTTTGAATTTAATATAATTTTATATAAAATCAATTCAAATTTACATAAAGAATATTTTTATTTATTCAATAATGTGTTTCTCTTGTTTTTCTATTCTTTAAAAGTATTTATTACTATTTCTATCATGAAAGATTTTTTAAACACAAATAAAACGATATATTTCAATACAAATAAATGTTTGATCATGGTTTTATATAAAAAAAATACCCGAGTTCCAGTAATAATAATTTAATAATTTATCTAAAATATAAACTACGATGTTTTTAGGGAGATATTTTCTTTTAAAATTCATTATTTTAGATTTAGGAGTTTCAAACAAAAAAATATTTATATTACATTTATAAAACGGAAGAAAACGATGCTCCTACATGCAAAATTGTTTCATTGATAGTTGGAAAATGAATGAAGGTTCAGAGTATGAATTTATATTCTAGGGAATTGGGAAAGGAAATGTTGATTTTTTCTTAGACAAATGGTTTGATTGTAATGCTATAATTCAGTTAACTCCAAATATATCAAACACTTGGAATACAAAAACTAAGATGACTGAAAAGACTCTTGGAACTTGTTAAAAGTAAAGAATGATGTCATTTTTGGTTAAGTTATTAACAAATAGTAAATAATATTAATCAAAATAATGATGACTTTACCATCTAGAAACAATCTCCATATGGTAAATTTAATCTAAAACTTATTGTTGATAGCATAAGGATAAAAGATGTTCAATCTTTCTTTAAAAGTCAAATCTAGAACAATCTTACACAAAAAGTGCTCTATAACCTTATGGAGAGTTATAAATAACTTTATTTCAGTAGACACCAACATCCAACATAGAGGAATTAGTTTAGTTTCAAAATGTCAGTTTTGTTCAGAATGTGAATCTCTAAATCATTTGTTTGTCTCTTGTCCAATTGTATGGAATGTTTGGACCTATTTGTAGTTAGAAAAAACATATGACAATAAATCATATCACCAAAAATGGTTCTCCTCTACACTCTTTAAGACACACATTAGAACAATAATATCATATTTGATAGTTTGGTCAACTTGGATAACTAGGAACAAATTGAAACATGAGGGACGAATTAGTTCTGATAAATCAATAATAAACCAAGTCAAGTACATTTTATTTACATTAGACAAATCCTCCTTAATAAAAAACAAACATTGGAGAAATGATCTCCAAATAACTAATAAACTAAACTGTATCAACCATATCTCTGATAGTAAATCATGTCTATATATTAAATGGCACCCTGCCTTTATTAATAGACTTAAGCGTAACTGTGATGGCTCCTCACTTCATAATGGGGAGTCTAGTAGTGGCTTCATTTTAAGAAACTCTAGTGGAGAGTTAATAGAAGGACAAGGTACTCTGATTGGTAAATGCTCACCTTTAGTTGCTGAATCCTTAGCTTTGTTATATGGACTAAGACACTGTCAACGGAATAACTTGATAGAGATTGACATTGAGATTGACTCATTAAAATTATTCAACATGTTAGCATATAATAAGTACCCATGGTTTCTATCCAAAGTGTTAACATGCTGCAGAAAGCTGATAACTTCAAAGATGATTTTAAAACACATTTTTAGACAAGAAAATGGTGTTGCGGATTGGATTGTTAAGTTTTCTTTGGAACAAAAGCAAGACTGTTCATTCAATCGAATGAACTATCCTAGCCCACTAAATGTTATTCTACTGATAGAAAGCATGAACTTGGGTTACTTCAGACACTTAGACCTATGAGGCAGGTTGTCAACCTGACCAATAAAATTGTTTCTTTTTTGCAGGTATCAAAACAGGAAGATTCAGAACATGGATCTATAGATGACCAAGGAATCAAGGAGTAGTATGAATCAAGATCTAGGACTTGGAGCACTGAAGTTCACACCAAGTGAAATAAGTGAAACAAAGACAAGATATCATTCAAACAAGGATAGATAAAACACAAGGTGAAGATGTACTGAAACAATACAAGGACATCAGTCAAAATATTAGGTTGCAGATCAGAGCAAAAAACATTGGATTTTACTATACAAGTCACAACTTGTAAATACAATTAATAATTGTATCAAAAAGATGCTTCAAACCATGCTTGTAATATTTTTATCATATAAATGCAAACAATTCTAGATAAAAAAATAGAGTATGAATTTATATTGTTTGTGATTGTTTTGCAAATCTTTAGGTGAGTTCTTTTAGATGAGGTTTATAAGTGAATATTTGTTAAGCGTTAAAGATATGTTAACACATAAAATAATATATTTTAATACAAATATATATTTGATCATGATTTTATATATAAAAAAAGAACCAGTTTTGTGATAATATCTAATGATTTTATTTAAAATATGTTTTTAGGGAGATATAATTGTTTTAAATTAATTATTTGAGATATAAAAAATTTCATACAAAAAACTATTTATATTACTTTTATAAGAAGAAGAAAACGATGCTTCTACATGTGTAATTTATTTGATGATAATTGGAAGATGAATGAAGGTTAGAGTATGAGTTTGGATTATATGTTATCGTTCCAAATTTTGTTTCTGAAGATTTATGATAAAAATATGTTTGGAGGACCAAATTCGTTATATCAATAGTTATATATATGTTTAGAGAAGCTCCATATTCTAGAGAGAAAGTTCGGTAATAATTCTCTAATCATTTATCAATCAACTTTCCGCAAAAAGAGATGGTGCCCTTTTATAATACATTTGCTGGGTATACTTTCTTAAACTAATTACTTATCATGGTCTCTCCTTTAAGTTTAATAATTGTTACAAAATAGTCCTTTTTACATTACACAGTTGTCAATTGTTTCTAAAAGACTTTCTTTATGTAAAATTACACCTTTAAATTACGAATGTCTTTTGGTTACATAATTATTCACTTATTAGTAGCCCCCTAGTCCTTGTAAAAATGTTCGAACAATCTTTGTTATCTTGCTAATTAATATTCTTTTCGGAATACTTGACGCTCTTATTGGTGTGAATCTTCCACTTGAAAGAAACCTTCATCAAATTTTGTCAATCATTCTTCTTGGGCAAAGAACTCCTCTTCGAGTTCTGCCAGTCGCTCTTCTCGAACAAATAATTTTTTTTTTCGAATTCTGGTAAAATTTTGTCAAATGTTTCAAGAATACTGACTAAGAAAAATATCATTGGATTTTATTTACTTGTAGGTGTCCATACTAACTGTTAGTCCTTTTCTCACGCAAGTATACGCGGTCAAAAGTAGCAAGTAATAAATAAGAAAGATCGTTCCCACGAAGACTAGGTGTATAAGACAAGAATTCACTTATGCAACAACGTATGATTATTAAACTAATGCTTGAACGAGTAATAAAGTATGAATGTAACTAAAAAAATCAACTAACGAGATTATCTAACGAGTTTACTTATGCGAGAGAAAACATGGAACCCTAACTTCATTGTTTCTTTTACTCAGAGTATTAATATACTTAATCAATATGTAAGATAATTACGATTACTAATCAGATAACACGAAATCAGAATACCCTACCTTTCAATACACGTAAACCAAACCACTTAAAAAACCACAAAGAGATAGCAGTTAAGCAGACACCGCTTGCATGACAATCCTATATGTCTATACGAATTGAGGTACAATTGGTTTTAAGCACAAGTTATCTATTTCGATTACATAGGGTAATATGATATGGTTAATGACATATTACGAATCATGAACAATCACAATATGAATCATTCAAGAACCTATGCTAGCATGGCAAGTTCTAAACCCTTAAATCTACTTTCACATTCATTAAAGATAAACAAACTAGATGTTCGCGACGCATCTAACGAAAAACACAACCATACTAGGTAACTGGTAAACATATCTCAGAAATCAATTAAGCAATAAACCCTAAATATTATTCAAACAAATCCACTAAGGTTCAATGACAACGATTAGTTCATAATTGACCAAATCATCATCATGGGTGCAAAAGTTAACATAATTCTTTAGGAAGAATGTAAATAACGAATAGAAGTTTAGAGAAAGTTAAACCGAACAACTGTCTGCCTCATGCCGACTGATTGTATCTTGCCGCTCTCTCCTGCTCGCGCCGTTCTATGCTCTGCCGAAAGAAAAGTTAGTGGCCGAAAATCCGATTTTACTTCCTCCTTTAGCTTTGTATTATTCTGTTTTTATGTTTATGCCGTAAAAGAACCCAAAACAGCCGTGCATACTCTCCTTTTTTTCCGTCTCTGTTTTGTATTTTGCCGCAAACCCAATCAGTGCCTCCTCTCCCTTTTTTCCGTATCTGTTATTTATAACTTCTCGTGAAAACCTAATAGAAGCCTATTGCATTTCTTTCTTTCTCCTGGACTTTTAATTAATTGCTTCCGCTGGATCCACACTAATATAATTATATAGTATAATTATTTAATTCCTTCATTTGTCTATGTTCAGCAGAATAGACCAATAATGTATGTTCTCATTTTCTCTCGCTTGTTTTGCACCAAGAAAATCCAAAGCGGTTTTGTATTCCCAAAAAAGTAGCAAATTCTAATTTTTTTTCTTTGTATTGTATTCTGCCGTAAACGGATACAGTAATAAATTATCTTCTGTCTTCTTTGTTGTGTATTATGCCGTAAGAAAATCCAAATCGGCACTCCTGAATAAAAACCCAAAACGGCCGTAAACCTAAAAAAATCAAATTACAAATCGTAAAATATTTATGCTAAATAAAATAATATTTTAAACAATATAACTAAATAAAATATTTGTAGTAATCTAATATTCTTTTCTTAATTCATCATTAATTTCCTTTTATGCTTCGCTTTAATATTTTTTTTCTTAATTCAATATTTTAAATAATTTCTCTGGAAATATATTTTATTTTAACATTAATATATTTTTTAAGTATTAATATATTTTCCTTTAGAAAAGCACGGGTCATAATATATTTTCGTAGCATTAATATATTTTTTTCAACATTAATATATTTTTTCAAGCATTAATATTTTTTTTTCAATTGTTCCAAAATTTCCCTCAAGTACATTAATTTTCCAGTTTCTTCAATTTCAACCCCAAATTTATAAATATTATCACAATTTACCCGCGACACAAGCGTCTTTAAGAATTGTGGAAAAATGCATTAAAACTCAACGAATACTTGAGAACCAGTGACGATTTTAATAATAATAGAAGCGTAATAAGTGATATGAAATGCACTTATCACTAACCGTCTTCCAAAATCTTCTTTACTAGCAATGTCATGATTCTCTGACACCACCAACAAAATGCTTCCTCCTCTATCAGGTGTCGATTGGTATGCCGTTTATGTATATTTTATTCTGACACAAATTATAATAAGAGCGACACACCATTTCCCTAAGCACTTATTGACTCTATTTTGGATATTTTTCCCATAGGAAAATAGACCCCCTCGCCTCTGGGATTTAAACCTTTCTAAGGCCCAATCTGCCCTTATAGAAACTCAAAGCTTCTCATAAACCTCATTCTAACATTTTTAGAGAGAGAGTTTTTGAAAAACATTTTTTAGAGAGAGAAAGATTTGTTTATGCCCAAGAATTTCTTTATCTTAGATTGGTTATCGATTAGCCTAAAAGCCGACGAGAGACGAGCCGTTGGATTGTACATCGAGCCTGAGCCTCAACCACCTGGTATTACAAATTACGATGCTTGGCCTCCAACTGAGAGTTCTAGTGCAATCATTCCCCCAGATATATCTTCTCAGCCCCTTAGTCACACTTTCCTATTAACAAAAAATGGTGACTATAAAGCGATCAGTAAAGATAAACGCTCAGCATAAATCGAAAAAAGAAAGTAAGAATTCCATGGAGGGTTAACGTTCTAAGTACTCTTCCTCAGGAATACCTGCCACTTCATCTTCCACACCCCGTGGGACTCTTTGACCAACACCCGAAGCAACTCCCCAAATAACAAAGGCTGATGTAATTTCCATGACAAAACGGTCCCTCAATCCTATCCTGGATACAATTCAAATGTTTCTTTTGCTGAACGTCTCGTTGTACAATTTGATGATGGTGGTATTGAGAAAGCTTTAGCTTTATCCATTGGGGAAGAAGAGCCAATTTCTCAAGATGATGATATATTTACCGATAGAGGGGTGGTACCAACTGTTGCTGTGCTTCGGACTACCGAGGAGAAATAGCCAACTACTACTGCTCTTCAGATTAACGAGGGGAGTTCTCCTCCAAAGAAAAAGGTGAAGTCAAAAGAAAATGTTCTCCTTCCCCCTCTTGTTGATTCTTTAATTGGGAATAATCGTTGGTTTGTAAAAACAAGCACATTTTAGCCTTACACAAAGTTTAATACAAATACTATGCGATATCCGAGGATCCTAAGCTAAGAGCCCGATGAGGACTTCCATCTATTATATTTATCCATTTTCCAATCACTGGGAAGACACCTTTATCAGTCAAAGACCATGAATTGATTGTATACACCAAAATAATGAATTGGGGATAACGATTCCCCTTGGATCCTTGTTTTGTCAGTATTTTTCCATAGTCGATCTTTGACCAATCCAAGCTCGACCCAACGTGTGGTTCACGCTCATGGCTTACATCATGGCTTTCATAATTCCGGGGATAGGTTTTTCTCTTGAACAACTTCGCTGCCTTTCCGGTTTAGCTAAGAATTTTTACTTTCCCTTGAACTCCTTAACCTTTGGTCATAACCAGAAAGTTGTAAGGTTTTGTTTGAGGCGCACAAGAAGTGAAAGCACGTTTTTTTTATCTTTGGCATTTGGAAGAAGGGATCCGAGGCGCCACCTGGAATTCCCCATAAACTGTCCCTCAAATAAACCAAAAGAGGTATGTTTTTAAATTATATCCCTTCGATTTTTCTTTCGTCTATTTTCCTCATACATATTTTTTTTAAAGAAACAGTCATGAATGGTGTGTCCAATCCCTATGATGATTTTGTGCCTTCAGCAGCGACCATCTTCACAGAGCTAAGTATGTGGGAAACATTTTCTTGGTCCAATAAAATTCGTCTTTGTTTCAAGCCGACCAATCTGGCCAAGAGCCGACTATGGAGAGCCAATCCTTTATATCAATTATCTTTAGTAGAACTCGTGGTTCCTCCCACCCAACAAAAAGTTTTGGACTGGTTGGAGGCTCGAGATATCTTCGTTTATCTCCCTGTAAAACTGAAGGGTCTAAAATACTCCCCTCACAACATCCTCCTAAACAGAAATGTCAAAAGAAGTTAAAAGACATCATTGAAAAGAACAAATAAATTTCTGAGGCGATTGTTGAGCACGTTAAGTCATTACCAGAGAAGATACTCATTTAATTTGAATACTCCAAGCCTCCACAAAATAATCTACTCATTTAGGACCATGAAGACAATGTTGCTCAAAGGCTGACTCCTCAACTGCCGTTTCTTTAAAAAATATGACTCTTCTTTTAGCTCATTCGAGATAACTGATGATGATGACTTCTCTTTCCGTTTTCGTAAACTACTTTGATCCTCAGTTATTATTGGGAAAACAATGCAATAAGTAAAGGATCAGAAAGATTACTACAAGTCATAAGCTTCACTAGTAGTGTTAAGAATCAAGGAGCTTGAACAAGAACTTTTTATCATTCAAAAGGAATCCAATTTTATCTATGATAAACTGGTTTATGCCGAGGACTATATTATGCTTTCTGACAACTGCTATCAAGAAGAAACGAATATTTTTGCCAAACACAATTCCACTAAGGATAAAATCCTTGCAGCTTATAAGGAAGGAAATAATAAGGCGTCAGAATATTTCGCAAGATGTTGAAAGCATTATGAGAGGGTTGTACATGAGAAACAACTCATCTTAGCCCAAGCTAAAAAGGATAAAGAAGCAGTTGTTGAAGCCCACGTTGTTAAATGTGTGGATAAGTTGAATACAAGGGACACAACAGTTAAATCCAGGTTGATTATGAAAATTCACGAGCGCCACCCTGATTTAAATGTGGCTTGATTTTGGGAACTTGTTCTCGTCAAATATCGACCTCCTGCGATATCTTTGGGTGATGATGAAAAAACTTCAGAGTCTAACGAAGACAATTCCCTCGAGTCTTCAAAATAAGTTTGTAGTTGTATTTTATAATCCTCATAATCTTCGAGGAAATTTTGTTGAAGTCCTCATAATTTTCGAGGAAATTTTGTTGAAGTCCTTAAAATCTTTGAGGCAATTTTATGTATAATTTATAAATGTACTTTATGAAATGCATTGGGTTTTTTTAACTTTGTTTTTATTGTACTTTTAATTATTACATACCAACTTTTGTTAGACCACCCTTTAGGTATAAAATTAATAGTTAAAGACCAGTTTTTGTTGGAAGATCCTTTAGATATAAAATTAATAGTTAATGGCCAACATTTGTTGGAAGACCCTTTAGATCTAAAATTAATAGTTAAAGACCAAATTTTGTTGGAATAACCTTTAGGTTTAAAACTGATGGTTAGAGACCAACTTTTGTTGGAAAACCCTTTAGGTCCAAAATTGATGGTTAAAGACTAACTTTTGTTGGAAGACCCTTTAGGTCCAAAGTAACATAGTTAAAAACTTTATGGCAAAATTATATATTTGAATCGGCTAGTAAGGCACCTCATTAAAACCTTGCACCACCAGGAAGAGTCTTCCACTGAAACATATTCTTGTTACTCGCATTCAAAATTCAATTTGAGATGTTTTATATTCGACAGGTGTTTGAGACTTCTTCATTCTTTATCATTGATTCGATATGTTCAAGGATTCAACCTTTCTGTTACCTCATATGGGTTTTCCCAATTGGGTCCTAATTTTCCGAGGTGTTTTTCTTTGGTGTGAAGAAACAATTTCCTTAAAACCTAATCTCTAACTCTGAATTATGTTCTTTAAGTTTGGAGGTGTATCTACTTCTCATCAACGTTTAGTAATGTAGTCAATTCATTTGTGCTCATCTCATTTTCCCTTCGATCCAGCCCAACTCAACTGCCCTATTTTCATCACAGAGTGTACTACTGCGTCCATTCCATACACCAATGTAAAGGGATATTATGAAGTTATCGTTCGCGGAGTTGTTCGATACGCCCAAAGAACTTCCAGCAAATAATCTGGTTATTTTCCTGCATACTCTTCAAAGTTTTTCTATAGCCCGTCGAGGATTGTTTGGTTGGTAACTTCAACTTGTCCATTTTCCTGTCGGTGAAAAAGAGCCAAAAAGCACTGTTGTATTCCTCAAGAGAGAAAATTTGAAGTATTTATTATCAAATTGAGGTCCATTATCTGTCGTGATTTTTATTGGAAACCCCAAAAATACAATGAATATTTGAAGTGATAAACCTGATTACATCTTTAGCCTTTGTTCCAGCTAATGGCTCCGCTTCTACCCATTTTGAGAAGTAATCTACTACTACAATTATTATTTGTCGCCCTCTAGAAGCCATCGATAAAGGTCCAACAAGATCAATACTCGATCGATCAAATGGCAACGCTTCAGATATGCTTTCAAGATGAACCCATGGTTTATGAATTATGTTAGGAAACCTTTGACAAGTATCACACCTTTTAACCAACTCTTTAGCATCTAAATATATTGTAGGCCAATAATATCCTGCCAAAATTAATCTTTGTATTAATGCTTTGTACCCACAATGCGGAGATCCTTTTCCATCGTGTAATTCTGACAATATCATCTGTGATTCATGTTTCCCCAAATATCGCACTATAGGTCTTCTTAAAGATTTCTTGTACAAAATTCCTCCGAGGACCATGTAGCCCTGAATTTAAAACGTATTTACTTGGACAATAATTTGTCAATTGGTAATTCATTGTTTTCTAAAAATCGATGATGTCTAGCCTCCAATATTTTTCTTTGTAAAAAGGATATTTGATGAGCATCGTCCACTATTCCAACTACTTGCTCTGGATTTTTGATAATTGAAGGCCAATCTTGTGTAATAATCCATGGGTATTCCTCTGAATATGAAGCAATTGCCCGTGAGTCTGTCATAAAATTCTCCTCTCTTCGAACGTGTTCATACCTGACATTTTCAAAGGCTAAAGTTAAATATTTTAATATCTTCAAATATTTCACCAGATGATCCTTTTGAGTCTCGGATTGTCCAAATGCATAATTAGCAAGAAGTTGTGAATTACTTATTAATTTAACTTTTTTGGCCCACAAATTTTATCACAGCTCAATCGTGCTAAAGTCGCTTCGTATTTTGCCTCACTATTTGTTGCTTTAAACAAAAAACGAATGGATTGGTATATAAGAATTTGTTCTGGAGAGATTAATTGCACCTCTGTCCCGCAACCTGCAATATTTGAGCCCCCATCTGTTCGGATTATCCATTCTGGCTCAACATTTTCCTTATCTACTTTAATATCCAACCATTCATAGTGAAACTCTACTAAGAAATCTGCTCAGGCTTCTGCTTTGATTGAAGTCCTAGGTTCAAACTCAATATCATAATGTCCCAACTCAACCGACCACTTGGTCATTCTTTGGGAAATATCAGGCCTTTGAGGCATATTTTTCAACGGAAAAGATGTTCGTACAATGAAATAATGAGCTTAAAAATACGGTCCCATTTTTTGAGCAACAATTACTGGCGCAAAAACCAAATTTTCTAATTTTAAATACCGTTTCTCTGCATCCAACTAACTTTTACTGATGTAATACAATGGCCTTGTGGTATTTTCTTCTTCCCTTTATTAAAACAACACATACGACGTAATCTGTTATCGCTATATAAATATATAATTTTTATCCCCGAATAGGTTTTGTCATGACTTCTAGTGATGAAGGGTATTCTTTAATCCGATGAAAGGCCTTTGAAAATTATTTTGTCAAATTAAAACAATTTCCTTGCCTCAACACTTGGAAAAAAGAGCTTATTTATCTGAGAAACGGGATATAAATCTATGTAACGCTGCCAGCCGACCCGCTAATATTTTAACTTCTTTAATATACCGAGGGGGTGTTATAGTAGTTAACGAAGTCAATTGTGCTGGACCGGCTTCTATCCCTATATTTATACCCAAGGAAGTTTCTGAATCGAACCCCAAATAAATATTTTTCTAGAGTTAATTTTAGGTTGACCCTTTTCATGTTAACAATTTGTTTTTCAAGATTATCAAAATGATCCTCATCTTTAACATTTTTTACAAACACATCATCAATATATACTTCAACATTTTGCCTAATTTGTGCTTCAAAAGTTTTATTCAACAAACGCTCATAAGTAGCCCCTACATTCTTTAACCCAAAATGCATTACTTTATAGAAATGGAAACCTATTCCAGTAATAAACGAACTGCTCTCTTCATCCTTTAGGCAATCTTAATCTGATTATGCCCTGCATAGGCATCCATAAAGGAAAGTAATCGATTTTCTGATGTGAAATCTACTAATTGATTTATTTGCGGGGACTAGGAAATGATCATTTGGACATGCCCTATTTAAGTCAGTGAAATCTACACCCATTCACCACTTTCCATTTTTATTTTTGACCAACACTGGATTTTTTGTCTATAAGAGATATTGAGATTCTCGAATATGCCCTACTCGGGATACACGATCTATTTCCGCCACTATTGTCTTAGATGTTTCTTGAGGAAATGCCTTCTCTTTTGTATGATTGGACGCACATTACTCTTGATTGGCAACCTGTGGAAAATTATTTTAGCGCGCACTCTAGTCACATCCTCAGAACACCATGCAAACATATTCAACATATCTAACTTGAGCTGTATGCTCACAATAGCATTTCTTGAACCCCTCTCGCATGAAGTACCGATTAGTCTTGCTGTACCACGCCCTAGACGCCTAACTCAGTCCATAGAGAGCCTTCTTTAAATTGTAAACCTTTTTACTAATCTTCTCCTCTCAGTTTAAAGCCTCTAGGCGGCTCCACATATACAGCTTTATCGAGTTTTCCATGTAAGAATACGCCTTTCACATCAAGTTGATATGAATGCACCCATTTTGCGTTGCTAATTCCAAGATCAATCGAATTGTATCTCATCAAGCCACATGTCCAAACACTTTGCAAACACTTTATAGAAATCAACTCCATGTATTTAAAGAAAACCTTTCACCACTAACCTTGCTTTAAACTTGTCTACATCTCATTTTTCATTAAGTTTGGTTTTGATGGATCTACTGAACTCCTAACGCCTTAACCCCTTTAGACAGCTCCAACAAATCTCAAGTAAAATTTTCTTTTATCGGTCCTATATTTGTTCCCATTGAATTCTTCTATTTTTCGTACCCTACAACTTCTTCAAATGTTTCATAATCATCTCCAACAACGAACATTGTTGTTATTCCTTCTCCGTCTTCTACTATAAATAAACCCATATCATTGCATTCATAATTGGATGATTATACCATTATTAATATATAAACATGAGTTATCCCATTGTTAAAGAAAGAAACACGAGTATCTCTTTACCTATTGCATGTCTATTCTCCAAAAAAAAAGGTTTGCATGTTTGAACTGAATTGGATTAATAAAATAGTAATTTAACTCAAATATAGTCGAGGATTTGATTTGAGCAAAATAACAATACTTGATTCTTATAACAATACTTGATTCTTTGTTTACTCTAGCTACTTGAGAATATAAGTTTTGACAAAGTTATATTTGATTTAAAGCAAAATTTGGTTTAAGCATCCAATCAAAAAATTTCTTTACTCAAATGGCTATGACATATTTCTTAGCTATACAAATGTTTGAGCTCGATTGGAAGATTCTCAAGCCTAACTTGAACTATTAGTTTGTTAGCCACAGCCACTCAACTGCAAATCAACACAGTTCTCTAGTGTTTAAAATCCACAACCTACTTAGTGTCTTAGGTTTTCAGAAACTGCATTTTGAACATAATTTCACCTATCCTGAACTGGTGTGTACCATTTTTATCCTCGTGATGTTGCATGTTAGGAGTTTATAACTATTCATTCATTATATTTCCTTTCTGCGAGATGGTAGCTTGTTTATGTCTATTTATTTAAAATATGTTTTAATGGCAGATAGACAAGTTAATATCAAAGATAGATGGCATGCTTGGTTATTATAACTCCATAAGGGAAATGTTCGTGAAATACCTGGTATCAAAATTCGCAAATAATACCCTTATATTTCCATGTACAAAGACAATCATTAAATGTGCATGTATGACCTTTTGCCCTTATGTCATCTCAAAAATCATAATGACCACCCTTAACTTCATTATTTTATATTTATATTCTGAATATATCTTTATATAGAATTCATGTTGGTTAATTTAGTTTTTCTAGAGCTCAAATCGAAATGTTTTATGTGCTATGAAACTATACTAATATAGTTTTGAGACTAAGTAGATGTTGTGTTTTACCTGTAATCCAATATAAAAGAATCATTATAGTTTTTTAGAAATATTAAGTGTTGGCAATATTTTTTTGTATAATATTAATTAAGAAGGATTTCAAGTTCATTACCGTGTTTGTTTTCCATATTAATGTGCGACTAGAAAAATAATATAAATATCATGGTTAATTGTATGGGAGTTTCTTATCCAATTTTACTATCCTTGATTTGTTTCAGAATGGGTATGTCAGTTTATTTTAATTATACCTTTTGAAGTTAATTACTTTTTTTTAAAGAATGTCCATATAATGCTGATTAGATTTATAGTTTAGATTTTTTATACATATGTCAATCGGGTTCACTTATATTATTTTCAAGTGTCTATATAAGTATTAAAACTGATTTTTTATACGTGAGATATTGAAAAAGCAATAAACTTTATTGCTAAAAGAAATACGTCAAATGACTTTTAATTATTAGTATTTGATAAAATTTTGAGCTTAATATTATTTTATTTAAAATCAATTCAAATTTACATAAAAAGAATATTTTTATTTATTCAATAACTTTTTTTTAATGAAAGAATCCCATTGAAACCAAATCAACTAAAACCAATCGGGATACTGTCAATATATGTCCCAAGCCAAGAAAATAATATTATAAAGGAAAAGAAAAACATACGTAAATATACCATGAGGTCCATGAATCACTTCCTCTGGTGCCTCCTTTGCCTTTCTCCTTCTTCGGTAGGCCTAACGTAGCAATTGTGTTCGTCGATTTTTTTATAAACATATTTTGACATATGCGACATCGGAATTTGGCATTTATTGTAGTTTCATTTAGACCTCCAGCCAGAAAAAACCGGCTATCATCGTATTGGAGGCACATGTAATTATATCCACTGAAGGACATCGTTAGGAGAGAAGAGAGTTTTCGGGTCTTTTTCTTCCCTTTTTTTCCACAGAATTGGAAGATTTATTTCATAATGGGAGAAATTACAAGAATCCTTAAAAGGTAGGGATTTAAAAACAATAGTTAGACAAAATCTAACTTTACCAAAGCCTTCGACCAAAATCCCTAAATCATAATCACTATCAAAATCCCTAAATCAGGTGAACGCTCCCAAAGAAAAACTCTTAAAACCGGCAGCCGTATTCGGAAACTCGAGACCAAATCAACAAGAAGTTTTACTGAAATTAACTAGAGAGGTAGCCGAGGCCCAAACTTTCAAGGAGAAGAATAGAACGGAGCTCAGTTGGAGCAGACGATTGATCGATTTCAATTTTCTGCTTATAACGGAGCGTCCACTTTGCTAGCCAATCAGCGGCGAAGTTTTGGGATCTGGAGACAAATTTGATGTTCATGCACGGGTGGAGCAGACGTCTGCAAATAGGTAGAAGCTTTGACAGAGGCCATGGATATCTGCCTTTAGCAAGGTAGTCAACTATCGCCTGGCTATTGGTCTCGGTATCGACCCAGTTTCTGTCCTTACAAATCAAGAGACCATCTAGAAGAGATCGGGCCTCAGCCATCAAAGGAGGAAGCTTCCCAAATGTTGATCCGACTCCCAGCTCCAATTCGCCTTGATGATCCCGAAAAATTAAACCACCAGAGGCTTCACCAGTGTTAGAGCTAGCTCCATCAACATTGAGCTTTCTTCTTCCTTCAACCGGGTGAGTCCAATTTACATATTTGTCCATTCTGGTATCATCATAAGATGAATAGCTACCCAGAGTTTTCCCAACATCAGTAGCTTTAAGACAGTGTTTCTTTTATATTTTTGTGTCCAAACTGCAAATCATCCTATTAATATAAAAAATAGCAGATTCAGTAGTGATTACTTTGTTCTTGAACTTCATATCATTTCTAAATTTCCAGATAGACCAACAGATTATAGAAGGCAAAATGTGAGTTATATGAACCCTAGACTTAGAAAACCAAAACCATTCCCTAATGATATGAGTTATGCTCCTATAAGGTTTAATATTTATATTAAAAATTTGACTGTAATATTTCCAAATAGACCAAGATAGGCTATAGTTCACAAAAATATGGTTTTTACTTTCACAGTTATGGCAGAAACACACATAGAAGCTAGGCTAATATGTCTAGTTTGTAATATAGCATCAATTAACATAATTTTTTGAAATAGTTTCAAGGTAAAGAAAGAACACTTTATGGGGGTTTGTTGACTCCAGATCTTCTTATATAAAAAAGATTTAGTATAGTGCCTTCTAACTTTGTCCCAAGTTAGCTTTGTGTTAAACTCCTGGTTTGGGGAAGTAGATCAGAACATCATATCATCTTTAGACGGATCAATCTTATATAGAGAAATTTGCGGAATTCTGTCTTCACTTATGAATGTTTTCAGCACTTCAAAATCCCAACCATTGTCTTTCCAAAACCTGTTAACATTTTTCTCCAAAAACCACGTGCTTGAATTAGAATTCTTGTAATCCAATATTAGAGATTAGTTATGCCAATTCTCCAACCAGAAGTCCACATTACCCCTGTCAAGTATCCATTTTATGTTAGGTTCAGCAGAGTCTTTTATATTAACTAATCTCTTCCAAATCAATAAACCAGTGCTGATAAATTTAGCTTTAAGGGGATGGCAATTTCTATTATATATGTCTTTCATTAAATTTTCCCATATACTATCTTGTTTACTGTATTTATACAGTAGCTTTTGAGAAAGGGTGGTTTAAATATCATTGAGGCTTCTTATATTCAAACCACCTTCATAAAAAGGTCTGCAAATATTTTTCCAAGAATGGATTGCTTTGGTATCAAAGTTTGATCTCCATAAACATTTGTTAATTTTTTTCTATTCAATTGATAATTGATTGAGGAACACTGGAGTTATACATCCAATAGTATGGTAAAGACATAAGAATAGTTGAGATAAGAGAAAGTCTTCCCCAAATGATAAGAATTTGCTGTCTCAATCCATAATTTTGCCATTGATGTTATCAAGCAGCTTCTTGAAATTTCTTTGCTTGTTGTTGTAGCTCAAGGTGATTCCCAAGTAGTTGATAGACAATTGGTCAGTTTTGAATCCAGTAGAAGAATCCAGTTCCTGAATTCTGTTTTGATGCAAAACATTTGAGGTAATGACTTGAGTCTTATCTTTATTAATAATTAGTCCAGAAATAATCTGATATTTATCAAAAAAATCACTAAGTAGCTTTATAGAAGAATTCATGCTGTTTGTAAAGACCATAATATCATCTGCAAAAGAAATACTAGACCAAACAATAGAAGACCTAGAAGCAAATGTCATACTAGGGTTTTGGTTATAGAGATTTATCAAACCTCTAATTAAGACCTCATCACTTAGGATAAATAAGCTTGGGGATAAAGGGTCCCCTTGCCTTAACCCTCTGACAGAATTAAAATAACCAAAAGACTGACCATTTATAAGGATAAATATAAAGACAGAACTAATCATGATATTAACTAATTGGATGAAATTATCAGAGAAACCAAATTGCATTAGGACTTTAAGAATGAAGGAAATAGACATCAGGTCAAATGCTTTGGACATGTCCAATTTGACCATGATGTTACGTTTAGTAGGTTTTGTACTTAAATCATAAACCATCTCCTTTGCAAGAAGGATATTATCATGGATTGATCGACCTTTGACAAATGCTCCATGAGTAGTTGAGATAATTTTGGGAAGAAACATAGATAACCTGTTGTTTAAGAGTTTAAAAAAGATTCTATTAGTTAAAATACAAAGGCTAATAGGCCTATAGTGATTCCAAAGTGTTGGATTGATAGTTTTAGAGATAAGACAAAGACCTGTTGCAAAAATTTCTTTAGGGATGTCTCCACAAAATAGATAAAAATTAATAGCAATAACCAAATCATCCTTGATGATATACCAACAAACCTGATAAAAACTTCACATTATAACCATCAATACGAGAAGCACTATCTGGATTGATAGAGTTAATGACATTTAGAGCTCTTCACTAGTTGTAGGCTTCAAAAGATCAGAATTATTATCCTCAGTTACCAGCTTATGGATAGAAGTCAAAATAGCATTGTTCATGCAAAGGTTTTCACCTTCAATAGATTTATAAGCCTTTTAAGAGTAAATGTCTTTAAAAAAATTCACATCAGAGTCACCAATCTCATCAGAATTGTAGAGCCAATTTCCATCCTCCTTAATTGCATTTATAGCATTCTTCCTTCTCTTTTTAGACATAAGAGTGAAACAATTTTGTATTGTTATCACCCTTAATAAGCCAACTACAATAAGATTGCTATCTCCAATAGTCATCTTCATTTCTAAGAGCCTGCAAGTAAATACTATTAGCTTTCTTTCAGTACATATCAGAGGTATTATTGTTGAGATTAGAATGCATAAGCTCAGCTTCTTTAGCCATAGATTCAGTCTCTTTAACCTTATTAAAGACATTTCCAAAGCAATTGCTGTTCCACAATTTAAGACAACGTTTCAGTCTTTTCAATTTTAAACCAATAGATTTCACTAGGATATCCACTAATTATCAAATTCCAATTCTTTTTAACCACCTCTAGAAAAGAAGAATCATTTGACTACATGTTCATATATTTAAAGTTTATGTACATGACATTAGGCTTATAATTGGTGAGGATAATAATCGTCTGAGGGTAGGCTAGTAATTTTAGTTGGTGTTCTATGGTAGTGTGTGGGTGTTAAGTGTTTAGAGTAGAGAGTAGAGAGATAATTAATCAGCTTGGTAGCAGTTAATTCTCCTTACCCACACTTAATGCAGGTGGTTGGGTATTTATACCCTGATGTTTGGGCCCTTATGGGCTTTCGGGTCATATTTAATGGACCCGGGTCATGTTCAAAGACCCATGAGCTCTAAGTAGGAGAGCAAGTAGCTTAGTCAAGAAGTGTTTAGGTTTTTTAGTACTTTTGTCATAGTTCGAACAGTCATATGGTCATAGTGTTCAAAGTGATCTATCCGGTCCATGTGACCTGTCCGGTCCGGAGGCCTTGGACCGATGTGTCCTTGCCCGGGGAGCGTGCAGAAATCGGACTCATCAGGAGCCCCTTTTTTAGGTGTTTGTGCAAATATTCTTGCCAAAGACCTGAAAAATAGTCCGATGTCAGAGGCAGTTTTAATCCGGACAGGTTTATGGGTTTATCCGGACAAATAAAGCTTCACGAATTCAAAACGACTTTTGCCAGAGTTCGTGGGACACGTGTCGCTCTCTGATTGGTTGCTTCAGCCGTTTTTTCACCTTGAATTTCGAACCCACCTTCTTCGAAAAGCAACCTCTTTAATTACAAGTAGTGACATCAGCGGCGTCTTGTTAATCATTGCCAAACTTTTCGAATTCTCATAGGAATCAACTTCTTTTCAGATTTACTATAAATACAGATTCATTTCTACTGTTTTACCATCTCTTCAAACTTATCTCTGTAAAAACTCTCAAAGCTTTCTCTCTCTAAAGCAAAAAATTAGTTCAACAGTTTATGTTTACAGCGAGGAACGCTCTTGTCAAAGGCGGGTGGCTCAACCTTTCTGAGTTAGAGAAGGCTCAAAAAGTCGAAAGAGAAAGACGGATTGCTGCAGGGTTGCCTGCCTCGCCTGTCGACAGACCCATCACTTCTGCATCTGAGTCAGATCGAGGCTCGTCCTCTTCCAAAGGTACCAAACCTAGAAAACTATTTCAAACCACCCTCTCCCCCACAACCTATGGTTCCTCAGTTCAGGAATCGGTGCCTACTGTCGAGCCAGGAGTCACAGCCACTAGTCTTGGAAAACCCTCTTCCTTTATCGCCATGGGATCGGATACGGAGCACTCTCCTGAGAATCTGATTGTCAGGAGGACAAGCCGGCTGGTTAAAGGCCAGGGGATTAAAAACAGTCCCTCAAGATCGGGGGCAAATGATAACAGCACCGGATCAGAGGTGCCAATTAAAGCTCCTATGGACAGGCTGTCCGGACCGAAGGGGTCCAATCCAATCCTTCGACCAGAAACGTCTGTTCCAAACACTCTTCTGGAGAGCAGAAGTCAAACAGGAACTGAGGCCCATCAGTCCGGAGATAGGGCTGAATCAAGTTTGAACCCTCCCCCAACTACAACTGCTGAAATCCCTTCAATAATCATGGAGGAGGTGACGGAGGACTCTGTTGAAGAGGCCCTGTTTGAGTCTGAGCCCTCCGGTCAGACTAGCAAAGAAATAGTTTCCAAAAAGGACAAGGGCAAGGAGAAGCTGTACTTGAGGCATCCGGATCTGCCGGAGAGCCTAGAAGGAAAAGTAGGGCCTTGTTTTCACAAGGTCAGCGTTAAGTATCTCCTCTCTTTACAAAAGATCAACTACACCTTCATCCATACTGCTGAGTTGGGCAGGATGCGTTCAAAATGGGGTATTCCAGAAAATGTAAAGATTATGATCCCTATTCATCCGGAGACCCCTATGGATTACAAGTTGAGCGAGGTGGTCCTGTTTACAGAGCTGTTCAACTCTGTCCGAGCCAGCTGAGCCCCAACGCTTGGTATACCTTGATGTCATGCATCATGGCATCAAGGCTATCCGGGATCCCTCTGCCCATGGAGGAGTTTGCTGCAGTGGCTAGCCTGTGTAGAAACCCTCACATCCCCTTCTACCACTTTAACATGGGGATAACTTCAAGGCGGTAGATGATTTGCTGGAGGCTGAGAGGAATTGGAGGACCCAGTTCCTCTTCGTCAGTGGTGCCTGGGAGAATGGCAAGAAGATAAAAGCCACAGAGAACCCAAGCCTCCTCAGAAGCAGGTGGAGGAGTGATTGTAAGTTCTCCTACTTTATTTATGATATATTTCTTGTTTCTCCCTTTCTTATCGAATACAGTTCGAACTAATGGGTCTCACTTTTGCCTTGACACTGCTGCCCAAGGAGTTTAACGACTATCAGAAAGCCGGACAGATAACTTGTGGCAAAATTAATGCCTGGGCTGCTGAGAATTGGGGGAACCGATTCCATGATGCCTTCACCAGTGGAAATTTGGCAAGGTCTCACCTGTGGAACACCACAGGTCGGAGAGACTTGACCTGGGAGGAGCTCTCCACTCAACCTTCTCCAGACGTTGTGCTCAAGAGGACCCATGAACCAGATGGGACACTCTTTCTGCCAAGCCGGGCCAAAGCCCCGAGCAAGATGAAGGGCAAGAAGAAGAAGGGAAAAATGGTGGTGGGTGATGCCAACCCTGCTGATGCTGAGAAGGATGCTCCAACAGTCCCGGAGGGGCCGGCCCAGAGCCAAATCGATGCTGCTCTCTTGCAAGTGGTGGAGCAAGAGACCGAAAGGCAGGAAGCAGATCTCCCAAAACCTCCAAGGGCTTCCAAGAGGAATCGCAAACAGGGGAGCAAAGGCGCAGACCGGGTAGCCAAGAAGAAAAAGACTTCAAAGGGAGATGAGCTTGCTCACCGGGATCCTGAGCCTTCTTTCTAGGCTGACCCTTCTGACCCAACGCACGCCGAAGAGATCCCAAGGGACTTTCATACCGATGAGGTTGAGGGAGGAGATTTCAACATTGATGGAGTCGACATCACCGGTCTTGGTGAGCTTGGTGAATACTTCCTCAACCTCCCTAGAGACGACTTCGCAGGGCCTTACATTCCTCCGAGCAGCTCTAACACGGTCAACTTCAATGGTAAGACTTTTATTGTCTCTAGTGAAAAGGATACCATAGCCCACTCCTCTCTAAGCAATGTGCATCCGGCACTTACGTTGGAGAGACAAGTTCGGGGTCAAGCAGACATCATCAAAGACCTTAAGTCTGAGAAGGAGAAGCTGTCCGAAGACCTTCGCACTGCCACCTCCAACGCTGACATGCTAAAGGAAGCAAACGAGGAGTTGAAGAGAAATCAACAAGAAAGCACCACAAAAGTCACCACTCTAGAGGAAACCATTAAAGCCCTCCGGGAGAAGCTGTCTGGTGTGGAGAAGGACCTTACTGCCTCACAGGAAGAGACCAAGGTAAAGGATAAAATCATCACCAACCTAACTACTGACAAGATTGCTCTTGAGAATGCAGCATCCAAGGCTGCCGAGGAGAAAACCACTTTGTTGAGGGATCAAGAGGCTACGATCCAAGCCAAGATCAATGCCTACGCCAACCAGATGATTAAAAGCGAAGAGCAATTGCTTGAGAAGGTGAGGTCTGACATGGTTATACTTTTCCATGAAGAGTTTCCACAGAGGAACCTAGGGGACTTATGGCTTTATGTTGAGCCTGAAGACCTCCCATACCACACGATGGCCGAAGGCGACAGGTATGGCTACTCTAGTGACTCCTCGGGTGATGAAGAACATACTTGGGAGAGCCCAGATGAAGAGAAAGATGATCCCAAAGGCAAGAAGGTAGATGAAGGGAAAGACAACTCTAAGGGCAAGAAGATAGATGAAGGTGAGCCATCTTCAAAGGCTCAACCTTAACTTACGATCCACTTTGTTTATTTTTTGTTCAGACTAAAGTCCTTGGAAGGCCAAGGCACTCTTTTTGTAATGGTGTCCGGTATCCGACCGGATAGGTTTTTTGTGTTGTACTTTGATTGTTTAAAAGTCTTTGGAAGGCCAAGTCAAGTTTAAGTTATTTTATTCAATGAATATCTCTGTTTTGTGCAACTACCATTTTCTTTCATTTTTTGTTCTAATTTTGATAGCCAGAGTTTAAATAGCCTTTAGTTGTTTCATAATGAGTGTGTTTAAGTTCTCCGGCTAGAGTTTAAATAGCCCTTAGTTATTTCAATCCGGATAGTATGACAAGGGACAAAACTTTAAAAATACTTAGAAATTTTATTCAACCGCCCGGACACCTTATTAAAACCTCCCGTGCCACCAGGGAGGAAAGAGTATGCCCCCAAATATTTACATGGATGTTTAAACAAGTAAATATTTATACAAGTTCTATTCCAAGTACATCCGGAGATGCTCGATATTCCAAGGATGAGTTAGAACTCTGCCATCTTTGTCTTCCAACCAATAAGTTTCAGGCTTAATTCTTTCAACAACCATATACGGACCCTCCCAAGTTGGGGCCAGCTTTCCGAAGAGTTTTTCTTTAGTGTGTAAGAACACCTTCCTTAATACTTTGTCCCCTGGTTGGAAATCTCTTCTTCTAACTTTGGAAGCAAACCCGCTTCTCATCAAGCCCTGATAGTGTGCAACTCTAAGGTGAGATTTAACTCGTCTTTCTTCTATCAAATCAAGTTGACCTCTGATTACCACCTCATTAGCATGTTCGGAGAAGTTGTGAACACGAAAAGAGGGGAGAGTTGCTTCTATAGGAGCTACTACATCCATCCCATAGACCAAGGCAAAGGGTGATTCTTGTGTTGCAGCCCCAGGTGTTGTCCGGTAGGCCCACAAGACCTCTTGTAAATAACTAGGCCACTTCCCACCAGCCCCTTCCAAATTCTTCTTTAAACCGGACAGTATAGTTCTATTAGCCACTTCAACTTGCCCATTTTCTTGTGGGTGGAAAGGTGAAGAAAAACAATGCTGTATACCCCTTGAGGCCCAGAAGCTCTCCATTTCTCTATTGTCGAACTGTGGCCCATTGTCTGTTGTTATTTTTTGTGGGACACCAAATCTGCAACATATGTTGGATAGAATGAATTTTATAACAGCTTTTGATGTTATCCCTGCTAGAGGGGCTGCTTCTATCCACTTCGACAAGTAGTCTATGGCCACAATTATAGTTTGGCGCCCTCCGGATGCCACAGGGAGAGGTCCTACTAAATCCAATCCCCATCGAGCAAAAGGAATGGGCTCAAAAATTGACTCTAAAGGAATGGCTGGTACATGAATTTCATTGTTGTACCTCTGGCATGGGTCACACCTTCTTACCAATTACTTAGCATCTTTCATGATTGATGGCCAATAGTAACCAGAGAGTAAAACTCTTCTTGTTAAAGCTCTAAACCCACAATGGGCTGATCCCTCACAATCGTGCAATTCGGAGAGAACCACTTGTGACTCTTCATCCCCCAAACAACGCAAGAGAGGTTTACTATAGGACTTTTTGTAAAACACTTCTCTCAATATGATAAAACCACGAGCCTTGTGTTTCAACGTTCTGGCTAGTGACTTATCTGGAGGCACGACACCATCAGAGAGATATTGCAGGAGAGGAAACCTCCAATCTTGAGGTTGTTTCACTTGTACTTCAAAAATTTCCTCTACTTTACCCTTACTAATTTGAATAGAGGGGCTTTCGAGCACATGGATCCATGGATATGACTCCGTATATGCTATGGTTGCCAATGAGTCTGCTAGCTCATTTTCTGTCCGGGGAATGTGCTCATAGATAACATCTTTAAACTTAAGTGCTTCATATTTGAGGAGGAGTAAATACTTCACAAGTTGCTCCTTCTTAGCCTCAGATTGGACTTGGGCATGGTGGATAAGTAGTTGGGAGTCACTTAACAGCTTGACCCTCTTAGCCCCACAAATGTAGGCTAACTTTAACCCAGCTATAGCTGCTTTGTATTCGGACTCGTTATTAGATGCCCTGAAAGCAAAACAAATAGCCTGGTACATCTTGTCTCCATATGGGGAAGTTAAACATACTCCTGCACCACATCCCATAGTGCTAGATCCACCATCTGTTCGGACGACCCATACTTTCTTATCTTTTATATCAGTAGCTTGCTCTAAATCCCTGTCGGAGTGGAATTCAACCAGGAAAGCAGCCACAGCTTGGGCTTTAACTGCTGTTCGGGGAGCAAAGTCTATGTCGAAGTCCCCCAACTCTACTGACCACTTAGTCATCCTGCTCGAAATGTCCGCTTTTTGAAGGACATTTTTCAGGGGAAAAGAGGTCCGGATGATGATAGGATGAGCCTGGAAATAAGGCCTCATATTCCTTGCAGCTATCACCAGGGCTAATGCCAATTTTTCAAGTTTCAAGTAACGCTTTTCTGCATCTATCAAGCTTTTGCTGATGTAGTACACTGGATGGAGATGACCATCGACCTTTCTTACCAGCACATCACTGATGGCACAACTTGAAACTGCCAAATATACGAAGAGAGTCTCCCCATCAACTGGCTTAAACAAAGTTTTGGAGGAGGACAGGTGTTTCTTGATCTCATTGAAAGCCTCATCACACTGCGGGGTCCAATCGAATCCCTTTGCACCCTTCAAAGTTTGAAAGAAAGGAGCACACCTGTCCGAAGACCTTGAGATAAATCTGTTTAAGGCAGCTAATCTCCCCGTTAACCTTTGTACTTCTTTAATGTTTCGAGGAGGCTCCATTTGGAATAGAGCATTGAGCTGGTCCGGATCGGGTTGTATTCCATGCTCACTTATTATATAGCCTAGAAACTTCCCGGACTTCACTCCGAACACACATTTCTCTGGGTTTAACTTCAAATTCACTTTTCCCAAGTTGGCAAAAGTTTCTTGAAGATCAGACAAGTGAAACTTCTCATCTACACTCTTCACCATCATGTCATCAATGTATACTTCCATGTTTCTTCTAATCTGATCAGCAAATGCTTTGTTTACTAATCTCTGATAAGTGGCCCCACCATTTTTCAAACCAAACGACATTACCTTGTAGTAATGAAGTCCCCTGTCAATAACAAATGTGGTATGCTCTTGATCCTTCGGATCCACTTGAATCTGATTGTATCTGGAGAAGGCATCCATAAAGGAAAGCAGCTTATTTCCAGAGGTAGAGTCTACTAACTGATCAATCCGGGGGACCGGATACAAATCTTTTGGGCAAGCTCTATTGAGATCTGTGAAGTCAATGCACATACGCCACTTGCCATTTTTCTTTTTAACCAAGACCGGGTTAGCAGTCCACAAAGGGTATTGAGACTCCTTGATGTGCCCCATCTTTGTGAGCCTGTCAACTTCTTGCACAATGACATCAGCCTTTTCTTTAGAAAAATCTCTTCTTTTTTGAACCACTGGTGCTACGTCTCTCCGGACAGATAGGTGATGTGATATCACTTCTGATGGGACTCTAGTAACATCAGCATTGCACCAAGAAAAAACGTGTTGATGGTTCTTCAAAAACTTCAACATTTCATCTTTCAACACAGGTGGAATCTTAGACCCTATCTTGACACTTTTCCCATCTTCCAAACAGTGTGTTTCAACCTCTTCGATCGGTATCAATACTCCAGGGGTCTTTCTGGGGTCATCAATTTCACCCTCACCCCCAGAAAGGCCCTCAAACTGCTATTGTTCATTAATACGGACTGCCCCCAGCGTTCGAGGAGCCAGAGTAGTGGCATAACATTCTCTTGCAATCTTTTGGCTGCTCCGGACGACTCCAGCTTGTCCCTGAACAGCATACTTCAAGCACTGGTGGACTGTTGAGGCCACTGCATGCATCCTAGAGAGCCAAGACCTCCCTAGAATGGCATTATAGCAAGTGGGACAATCCACCACAATAAAGAGTATTCTGACCATTTTCTTGAAAGGGCCTTTGCCCAATAACACCTCTTCTTCGAACTCTCTGATCACATCTGCTGAGCTGCCTGTGAAGCCCACGATTGACCTGTCCGAATTCTGAATTACAGCTGGATTTTTCATTCTCTTGTAAGTGGTTAGGAAAAGGATATTGGCTGAGCTTCCAGTATCCACCAGGATTCGTCTTATGTCATTGCCCCTATAGATGCTCCTATGACAACAACATCCTCATGAGGGCCAGCGATGTCTCTCAAATCATCTCAATCAAAAATAATGAAGGGGAATGAGTTTGATGACTGATAGGATGTCATGCCTCCTTCTAGCTGGGAGGCTAAAGTATGAACATGCCTCTTCCTCGAAGAAGCAGTAGGAGCTGTCATAGTGTCCCCTCCGAAAATTGTAAGCGACTCGAAAAACTTAATGAGCCTGGAGACCGATCTAGAACATTCCTCTATAGCACCCACTCTGTTTCGAGTTGGATCAGGATCCAAGTATTCAGATTCCACGTCAAACCTTTCAACTATAACCATGGCTCCCTCCGGAGCAGCATTACTTGGACCAACCCGGTGAGTGTTATCATGCCTATTGCCTCCTCTTCTTTTAACGTAAGCTCCCAGCTTTCCCCTCTCAATCAAGTTTTGAACTTCTTGTTTCAATGCTATGCAGTCATCAGTGGTATGGCCAATATCATTGTGATATTGGCAAAAAGAGTTGTTGCGATGCTCTTTGGGAGACTGCAGTGTTGCCGGTCTCCGGTAATGCACTTCATCTTTTGTTTTATCAAAAATGGCGGCCACACTTTCTTTTAACTCTGTGAACCACTCTGGTTGGACCCATGGCCCTCTTTTGTTTCTGGATTGCTGACTCTGAGCAGGAGCAGCTGGCTGAGATTGAGCTTTTGCCCTAACATGCCCTTGTCCGGTCTCTCTTGTTTTGTTCCCGGACTGATTTTGATTGGGATTTGGTGCCACTGAGGTAGACCTTACCTGCCTGTGCACCCTGGTTTTCTTTGTTTCATCAACATTTATCTGTTTGCCAACCTGATTCAGCAACCCTCCCCATGTCATGGCCTTCTTTCTGGTTACTGAATCAGCTAGATTGCCTGGGTTCAAACCTTGCCTTAGGGATGCTATTGCCACTTGTTCGAAGCAATCAACCAACCCATTCTTGGTATTCACAAAACGACTTATATATTCTTTCAAGGACTCATTTGGTTCCTGGGCACAATGGATTATTGTGTCACCATTGCCCTTTAGCTCTTTAATCCGTACGAACTGCCTTCGAAAGGCTACCCAAAAAGTATCGAAATCTTTAATACACCCCTGAGGCAGGCTGTTGTATCATTTCAGAGCACTCCCCGTGAATGATTGGGAGAATTCCCTACAAAGTAGTTTATCATCATCGTCAAAGTTCATCATGAAGTTTTTAAATTGCTCCAGATGGTTGTCCGGATCAGTACTGCCATCGTACTTCTCTATTTTGGTGCTGTCAAACCTTTTGGGGAGGTTTCCGTACAGAATTTTAGAAGACAAAGGAGATTTCCTCCAATTCCTTCCACGACTGAACATAGTATCCTCATTGGGAGTTGCAAAGATACCTGGTTCATCGTGGAAAGCAAAGGGATCCATCAGCATCTTGTCCACATGCCTCCGGCTGTGTGATGACCCTTTTCGAATATTCTTCTTCATTCTTCCATGTCTATCCCTTTTTCTTGAATAGTTTTTGATCTGCCTTTGTTTCTTTCTAGTTCGACCCTCATCGCTGCTTGAGGATAAATATTTTTCAACTCCTTCATCGTCCGAAGAGCTATCAGAAGATTCTGAGCTTGAGTCAGAACTCTCCACAGGCTTGGACCGGTGAGACGTTTTAGAACTGGCATGAGTCTTTTTGGGCCCTTATGGGCTTTCTGGGGTTATCGGTGTGATGAGAAACCGATGCTTTGGATTTTTCTTTCACGCCCATCTTGGCCTTTTCTGCCTTCAAAGCTTCTATTTCACCCTTTAGCCTATCACGCTCTTCGACAGTGTATTCATCGTTCTCTCCCACCACTTCGAGAAAAGCTGGTGGTAGCTCAGGATTGTCCGGATTCATTCAGACAGATTTTCTTAGCTGGTTTTGAATGCTTGATTCAGGCACCTTCTACCTCCCACTGTGGTCGCCGATTTGGTGAGGATAATAATCGCCTGAGGGTAGGCTAGTAATTTTAGTTGGTGTTCTAAGGTAGTGCGTGGGTGTTAAGTGTTTAGAGTAGAGAGTAGAGAGATAATTAAGCAACTTGATAGCAGTTAATTCTCCTTACCCACACTTAATGCAGGTGGTTGGGTATTTATACCCTGATGTTTGGGCCCTTATGGGCTTTCGGGTCATGTTTAATGGACCCGGGTCATGTTCAAAGACCCATGAGCTCTAAGTAGGAGAGCAAGTAGCTTAGTCAAGAAGTGTTTAGGTTTTTTAGTACTTTTGTCATAGTTCGAACAGTCCTATGGTCATAGTGTTCAAAGTGATCTGTCCGGTCCATGTGACCTGTCCAGTCCGGAGGCCTTGGACCGATCTGTCCTTGTCCGGGGAGCGTGCAGAATTCGGACTCATCAATAATCAGGATTAGTATTAGCCATAATCAAAAGGGGGGCATGGTTAGAGCATGTTCTGACCATGTGAGTAACCTTAGTAATACAATAGGTACTAGAATAGTTAGCATCAAACAAGGCTCTATCAAGCCTTTTCCACTTAAGGCTTCTGTTCCAAGTAAATTTAGGACCCAAAAAACCAGCATCCTCCAACTGGAAATGATTAATAGTTTGAACAAAGTCATCAATACTATTATAATCAATATGGTTACAACGAATCTGCTCATCAGATGAAGAGATGACATTAAAGTCACCCACTACAAGCCAGCCATAACTAGTATTTGAAGTAGATCTCATCTGCTGTCATAAGTCCATCCTTAGAGTTCTGTTACACTTAGCATAAATAACAGATAAGAGAAAAGTAATATTATTAGTAGTAGTGACGTCCAAACTAAGGCACTGATCATGATTAGTAATGATATTAATACTAAAATCATTGCTCCAAAAAACCCATATTTTATTTGAAATGTTAAAACAATGCCTTGAAAAACCTAACAATTCAGCTATAAAAAAGATATTTTCAGAGCTTGTTAAAGGCTCTTGAATAGCAAGAATGTTAATTTTGTCTTTAAAACCCATATCTTTTAATCTCCTGATAGTAGATTTGTTATTGATACCACGCAGGTTCCAACTAATAATATTTATCATTGTTAGATAAAGACTTGTTCTTCCTATTTGCACCACCGTACTTGAAAGATTTTATTATTTTTGAACTTGGTTTCTTTATCTTCTTGGCCGACTTTAGTTTCTTTTTCAAGATGGTACTGAAGTCCTGATCAGTTAGAAATTGGTTTTTCTTAACAGGGTATAATTGAAGACTTCCAATTTTATACTGATTTGGAGAATAAGAGCATGGTATCAAGTCAACATTTGCAAGAAGAACAAGTTTATCACTTTGCTCTTGAAGATGTTGAATTGCCTCGATGATCTCAGCATTTTCAGGGACATCAGCCCTTGGATCCTGTTGTATTTCATTGTTACTATTAGTAACCTTTTTTAGTCTTTTGTCTTGAGTCATTGAATTAGTTTTGGATGTAACTTCAGTTTGTTTGGGAACAATAATAGACTTCAAGTTTTGAATAAACTCAGTGTTAGATTCCACCGTTTCATTCCATTGTTTCTTTTCAGACTTGAGACTATCTTCTTTCCCCAGATTATCCCTATTCTTAAGCTTTTCTTCTTGACTATTCCCCTCTTTGCCATCACATTTACTTATTTTTTTGCATTCCATATAGCAGTGACCCAAATGAAAGCAACCATAACAATATGACGGTAAAGTTTTATTCTTAAGATTTATCCAGCATCCATCGTTATTTCCAAACCCGATCCATATGCTATTATGGATATTTTTTGATAAATCAAGTTCAATTAGAGCCACCACAGAATCTTTGTAAGCTCTGTTATCTTCTGGGATTATAATCTTATACACTTTGCCTAAAGATGAAGCCACTTCTTTCATGAAATCCATATTATACAGATACTCTGGAAACTTTACGAATTTTTGGAAGAGGTTTATGAGTTAATATTTTTAAACATCAAAGATTTCTTAAACCCAACAAATAAAATAATATATTTAAATAAATACAAATAAAATTTTATCATAATTTTAAATAAAAAGATACAAGATTTTTTATGATAATATCTAATGATTTATTTAAAATATAAAATATTCAGGAAAAACAAGTTTTTGTGGGCTAATATAACGCATAATATATACTGCTCTAATACTCATCCTCTTAAATCAAAATTTAACAAGTCTCCTTCTAGGATATGTAAGAGATTATCATGTATTAAAGATTTTGTTAAAGGAAACATCAAGTAGATCCTGAGTCGAGGAAATATGGACTTATGGCTCGATGAGTGGCATAACCTTCCTTTTGATTAATCTTAATACCTTTAATGCCAACAACTGGTTCCTTTGCGCCAATATCAACCCCTTTTGGAAAGACAACGCTTGGGATGTCAACACTATGGAATCCTTTCTTCCTAAAGACAGAATCAACCACATAAAACATTATAAGATCAATCACGATAAGGAGGATCTGATGGTTTCGAAGCACTCAATAACCAAAACTTTAACACAAAGCTCACTTGAAACAACATCAGAATGAAGCATAACAACTCTAGCTTGTTTAGAAAGATCTGGACTTCCAACATTCCCAGGAAGTTTTCTTTCCTCTGCTGGAAACGTATTAACAATTATATTCCTATTGACAATATCTTAATGAAAAAACATCTTGTTATAGTTTTCAAATGCAGTTCTGCGAAGAGAAAAACCATCTCTTTATTAGTTGTTGGTTTGTTTGGCTTATTTAGAGCTACTTCGTAATCTTTTCAAAATCAAAATTGGTCGTCATATGGTGTTGTCTCATATGATAAGAGTTTGGTTCTTGTTTTCTGGAAACAGATTCCATATAACTCATATTGTGCCTCGAATCTTTTGTTGGGTAATTTGGAAAAAAAAAACGATTTGAAATTTAAAGGGAGACATGATTCTATTAACAGTGCTATTGACTTGGTAATCAGAGTGGTTACTAGTATTGATATGTCTAACAAAATTACCAGTAAACACTGGTACAAAGCTTTGAATGCAGGTTCTGCTTTAGGATGTACACCTTAAGTGGATTGCCCTTGCAACTGACAAATTGAAGCTGAATATTGATGGTGCGACTGACAGGTTGAAGCTGAATGTTGATGGTGCAACTGACAAATTGAAGCTGAATGTTGATGGCGCCTATAATCATGATGGTGAATCCAGTGGTGGCGTTTTGATAAGAAATTCTGACGGAGACATTATCATCAGTATTGGAGTTTTATTTGGAAAATTGACTCCTTTAATTGCTGAAATCAAAGCGTTATTGAAATGCCTGATTCTTTGCAAGCAATATAATTTGACAGATTTTGATATTGAATCTGATAGCCTTGCTCTTGTCAACCTTCTTGCCGAGGGTAATGCTTCCTGGTATCTAGACTCTACCATTGCTATTTGCAGAAAGCTTATTCACCTCAGTATGTCCATAAGACATATCTCCAGAATTCAAAATCAAGCTTCAGACTGAATTGCGAAGTATTCTCTTAATAGCAAGCAAAACCTGAAATTTAGCCATAGCAATGCCCCAAATGAACTAATGGCCATTGTGCTCTTAAAAAATTTAGGATTGGGTTACTTAAACACGAAGTAGTTTCTGCTCTGCTCTGCTTCATCTGACCTTTGGTATTTCAAGGTAAGGAAGATTTACAGAGTTTGGGTAATCATCGAATTCAGGGTGAAATTCTGCTCGCTTTTCGGTTGTCGCGGTAGGTGTTCTCAAATCGAAGTTTCCTCTTCTATTGTAGAAGGGTGAGTTTCTTCAAACTTTCAGGTCCTGTTGAAGAATTCAATGGGTAATCATTGAATTCGGAATTAATGCGGTTTTTCTAGAGCTTATGCCCAAATGTTTTTTGTGCTATGAAACTACATTAATATAGTTTTGAGACTAAACATATGCTCTTGTGTTTTACCTGTAATCCAATATAAAAAACCATTATAGTTTCTTAGAAATATTAGATGTTCACAATCTTTTTTGTATAATCTTAGTTAAGTAGGATTTCAAGCTTCATTACTGCGTTTGTTTTCCATATTAATGTACGATTCGAAAAATAATCTGAATATCATGGTTAAATGTATAAGAGTTTCTTATCCAATTGATGATTGTATTTAAATTGTTTTATAATTTAGTATCTTTGATTTGTCTAAGAATGGGTATACTGATTATGTTAGTTTATTTTAATTATACTTCTTGAAACTAATTACTTTTTCTTAAAGGGTCCATACAATGCTCATTAAATTTATAGTTTATATCTTTTACACATATATCTATCGGGTTCACTTATATTATTTTTAAGTATCCATATAATAATTCAAACTGATTTGATTATGTGAGATATTGAAAAAGGATTTTAGTAGACTTTATTGCTAAAGGAAATTGCTGAAATAACTTTTAATTGTCTCAGTTTTTATTGTGCATGGTTGTTATTTTGAAGATGAATAAAGGTTAGAGTATGAGTTTGGATTATATGTGATCGTTCAAAAAATATTCGGAGAAGGTTTATGATAAAAAAATATTTAGAGGACCAAATTCGTTATATTTATAGTTATATATATATATATATTTAGAGAGAAGCTCGGCATTCTAGAGAGAAAGTCCGATAATAATTCCCTAATCATTTATGGATCGGATCAACTTTCCACAAAAGAGATGGTGCCCTTTTATAATACATTTATTGGGTCCACTTATTTAAACTAATTACTTATTATGGTCTCTTATTTAAGTTTACTAATTATTACAAAATAGTCCTTTTACACTACATAGTTGTCAATTGTTCCTAAAAGACTTTTTTATGTCAAATTACACCTTTAAATTACCAATGTCTTTTAGTTACATAATTATTCACTTATCCGTAACCCCCCAGTCTTTGTAAAAAATTTCGAACAATCTCTGTTATCTTGCTAATTTTTATCCTCATCGGAATACTTGAAGCTCTTATTGGTGTCAATCTTCCATTTAAAAGAAACTTTCATCGA
Source organism: Limnanthes douglasii subsp. nivea (assembly GCA_036936605.1). Taxonomy (NCBI): domain Eukaryota; kingdom Viridiplantae; phylum Streptophyta; class Magnoliopsida; order Brassicales; family Limnanthaceae; genus Limnanthes; species Limnanthes douglasii. The sequence continues at coordinate 3,396,581 of JAUPFV010000001.1, forward strand.
ATTTTGTAAATCATTCTTATTGGGCAAAGAAATCTTCTTAGAGTTCTGCCCGTCGCTCTTCATGAACAAATGATTTTTCTTCGAATTCTGGTCAATCTTTGTCAAATGTTTCAAGAATACTGATTAAGAAAAATATCATCGGATTTTGTTTACTTGTAGGTTCCCATACCAACTGTCTCACAAAATCTTCTGTACTATTGACGTTATGATTCTTTGAAACCACCAATGAAATGCTTCCTCCTCTATCATGTGTCAATTGATATGCCCTTTATGTATATTTTCTTCTGACACAAATTATAATAAGAGTGACGCACCATTTCCCTAAGCACTTATTGACTCTATTGGACATTCTGCCCATAGGAAAACAGACCCCGTCGCCTCTGGGCTTTAAACCTTTCTTAGGCCCAATCTTCCCTTATAAAAGCTCACGGTTTCTCATCAACCTCATTCTAACGTTTTTAGAGAGAGATTTTTTTGAAAAATAATGTTTTAGAGAGAGAAAGATTTCTTTATGCCAAAGAATTTCCTAATCTTAGATTGGTTATCGATTAGGCAAAAAGACGACGAGAGACGAGCCGCCGGATTGTACATCGAGCCTGAGCCTCATCCACGTGTTATTACATATTACGGTGCTTGGCCTCCAACTGAGGGTTCTAGTGCAATCATTTCCCCAGATTTATCTTCTCAGCCCCTAGTCACACTTGCCTATTAACCAAAAATGGTGACTATAAAGCGATCAGTAAAGATAAACGCTCTAATGGTTCTTCCTCGAAAAGAAAAAGACACCATAAATCGAAAAAAGAAAGTAAGCATTCCGTGGAGGGTAAAAGTTCTAAGTGTTCTTCCTCGGGAATATCCTCCACTTCATCTTCCACACCCCGTGGGACTCCTTGACCAACACCCGAAGCACCTCCCCAAATAACAAAGGATGATGTAGCTTCCATTACAAAACGGTCCCTCAAACCTATCCTGGAGACATTTCAAATGTTTCTTCTGCTGAACGTCTCGTTGTAGAATCTGATGATGGTGGTATTGAGAAAGCTTTTGCTTTAGCCATTGGGGAAGAAGAGCCAATTTCTCAAGATGAAGCTATATTTTCCGATGGAGTGCTGGTACCAATTGTTGAAGAAAAAAGGATTAGTGCTGTTAATGAACAAGTTATCGAGGAAAAATAGCCAACTGCTGCTATGCTTCAACTTATTGGAGAGAAAAAACCAATTGCTGATACTCTTCAAAGTTTCGAGGAGAGAAAACCAATTGTCGTTGTGTTTCAAACTACCAAGAGAAAGAGCCAACTGCTGCTTCTTTTTAGATTGACGAGGGGAGTTCTCCTCCAAAGAAAAATGCAAAGTCAAAAGAAGATGTTCTCCTTCCCCCTCACGTTGATGCTTTAATTTGGAATAATCTCGGGTTGGTTGAAACCAAGCACATTTTAGCCTTGCACAAGGTTTAATACAAATACTATGATATATCCGAGGAAGTGAGGCTAAGAGCCCGATGAGGACTTCCAACTATTATATTTATCCGTTTTCCAATTGCTGGAAAGACACGTTTATCAGTCAAAAATCATGAATTTATTGTATACACTCAAATAATGAATTGGGGATTGCGATTACCCTTGGATCCTTTTCTTGTCGAGTATTTTTCCATGGTCGATCTTTGCCCAACCCAATCTAGACCCAACATGTGGTTCACGCTCATGGCTTACATCATGGCTTTCATAATTCCGGGGACAAGTTTTTCTCTTGAACAACTTCACGGCTTTTCCGGTTTAGCTAGAATTTGTACTTTCCCTTATACTTCTTAACCTTTGGTCGTAACTAGAAAGTTGTAAGGATTTGCTTGAGGCAGACAAGAAGTGAAAGCACAATTTTTTTTATCTTTGGCCTTTGGAAGACGGGAGCCGAGGCGACACCTGGAATTCCCCATAAACTGTCCCTCAAATAGACAAAAAGAGGTGTGTTTTTAAATTTTCTCCATCGATTTTTCTTACGTCTATTTTCCTCATACATATTTTTTTAAACAAGCAGTCATGACTGGTGTGTCTAAGCCCTATGATGATTTTGTGCCTTCAGGAGCGACCATCTTCACTGAGCTAAGTATGTGGGACAAAGTTTCTTAGTCCAACAAATTCCGTCTTTGTTTCACGCCGACCAATATGACCAAAAGCCGTCTATGGAGAGCCAATCCTTTAGATCGATTATCTTTAGAAGAACTCTTGGTTCCTCCCACCCAACAAGAGGTTTTGGACTGGCTGGACGCTCGAGATGTCTTAGTTTATCTCTCTACAAGGATTAGAGCCAAAAGCCATCGGGATGGGGAATCTGATGAATCTTTGGAGGAAAAAGAAGTCCCTGAGATTTCCAGTTCAGAAACTCAGGAAGCTAATACTAAAGTAGAGAATGCAAAAACTGTAAAAAAGACTCCCCTCATAACATCCACCTAAACAGAAATGTCAAAAGAAGTTAAAAGGAATCCTTGAAGAGAGCAAAGAAATTTCCGATACGGTCGCTCCACGGAAGATAAAGTTGTTGAACACGTTAAGTCATTGTCAAAGAAAATACTTATTTAATCTGAATCCTCCAAGCCTCCATAAAATGATCTGCTTATTTAGGATCATGCAGACAATGTTGCTCAAAAGGCTGACTCCTCAACTGTTGTTTCTTTCAAAGATAACTCTTCTTTTAGCTTATTCGAGATAACTGGTGAAAATGACTTCTCTTTCCGTTTTCGTAAACTACTTCGATCCTCAGTTATTATTGGGAAAACGATGTAATAAGTAAAGGATCAGAAAGATTACTACAAGTCGGAAGCTTCAGTAGCACTGTTAACAATCGAGGAGCTTGAACAAGAACTCTTGATCATTCAAAAGGAATCCAATGCTATCTACAAGAAACTGGTTTATGCCGAGGACTATATTTTTCTTTCTGACAGGTACTATTAAGAAGAAAGAGATATTTTTGCCAAACAAAATTCCACTAAGGATAAAATCCTTGCAGCTTATAAGGAAGGAAATGATAAGGCGTCAGAATATTTTGCAAGATGCTAAAAGCATTATGAGAGGGTTGTACATGAGAAACAATTCATCTTAGCCCAAGCTAAAAAGGATAAAGAAGCGACTGTTGAATCCTATATTGCTAAATGTGTGGATAAGTTGAATGCAAGGGATACAACAGTTAAATCCAGGTTGATTATGAAAATTCACGAGCGCTATCCTGATTTAAATGTGGCTAGCTTTTGGGAACTTGTTCTCGTCGAATATTGACCTCCTGGGATATCTTTGGGTGATGATGAAAAAAGTTCAGAGTCTAACTAAGACAATCCCCTCGAGTCTTCATAATAAGATTGTAGTTGTATTTTATAGTCCTCATAATCTTCGAGGAAATTTTATTGAAGTCCTCATAATCTTCGAAGAAATTTTGTTGAAGTCCTTATAATATTTGAGGAAATTTTATGTATAATTTTTAATATACTTTATCAAATGCATTGGGTTTTTTTAACTCTGTTTTTATTGTACTTATAATTATTACAGACGAACTTTTGTTGGACCACCATTTAGGTCCAAAATTGATAGATAAATACCAGCTTTTGTTGGAAGATCCTTTAGATATAAAATTAATAGTTAATGACCAACGTTTGTTGGAAGATCCTTTAGATCTAAAATGAATAGTTAAAGAACAAATTTTGTTGGAATACCCTTTAGGCCCAAAAATGATGGTTAGAGACCAACTTTTATTGGAAGACCCTTTAGGTCCAAAATTGTTGGTTAAAGACCAACTTTTGTTGGAAGACCGTTTAGGTCCAAATTAACATAGACAAACATTTTATGGCAAAAGTATACATATGAATCGACTAGTAAGGCACCTCATTAAAACCTTCATGCGCCACCAGAGTAGGAAATAGTATGCCACTGAAACATATTCTTGTTACACGCATTCTAAATACAATTTGAGATGTTCTTGAAACATATTCTTGAAATATATTCTTCCACGGGTGTTTGAGACTTCTTCATTCTTTATCCTTGATTCGATATGTTCAAGGTTTCAACCTTTTTGTTACCTCATATGGGTTTTCCCAATTGGTCCTAATTTTCCGAGGTGTTTTTCATTGGTGCGAAGAAAACATTTCCTTAAAAACTGATCTCTAAATCTGAATTATATTCTTTAAGTTTGGAGGGGTATCTACTTCTCATCAACGTTTGGTAATGTAGCGAATTCATTTGTTTTCATCTCATTTTCCCTTCGATCCAGCCCAACTCAACTGCCATGTTTTCATCATTAGATTATTCAGAATATGATGCAATACAGTACGGTGGGAAAACTGCCTCAGAGGGTACTACTGCATCGATTCCATACACCAATGGAAGTGGAGATTATGAAGTTGCCGTTCACGGAGTTGTTCGATACACCCAAATAACTTCAACTGCCCTGTTTTCATCATTAGATTATTCAGAATATGATGCAACACGGTATGATGGGAAAAATGCCTCAGAGGGTACTACTGCATCCATTCAATACACCAATGCAAGTGGAGATTATGAAGTTTCCGTTCGCGGAGTTGTTCGATACGCCTAAAAAAATTCCAGCAAATAATCGGGCCATTTTCCTACATACCCTTTAAAGTTTTTCTATAGCCCGTCGAGGATTGTTTGGTTGGTAACTTCAAATTGTCCATGTTCTTATGGGTGAAAATGAGCCAAAAAGCACTACTCTATTCCTCGATAGAGAAAATTTTATTATCAAATTGCGGTCCATTATCTGTTGTGATTTTTATTGGAACCCAAAAAGGACAACGAATATTCGAAGTCATAAACCTGATTACATCTTTAGCCTTTGTTCCAGCTAATGCTTCTTCTTCTACCCATTTGGAGAAGTAATCTACTGCTACAATTATTGTTTGTCTACTGTCATGATACTCATCATTTGAAATGAAATTTTATGAAGAAGGGTTCTGATACCTGGCATAGGTTGGTCCATATTAAGGACAAGGCTGAGGCTCAGATCAGGTGGAGTTTGGGAATGGTGAAATTGACTTATGGCTAGATATGTGGCTGGATGGTAGTCCTATTATTTCTCTTGAATATGAGAATTATAATTCCTGGTTCAACAATGAAACCGTTAGATCTTATTGGCTTAACAATAACTAGAATCTTCAAAGTATCCAAAATATTGTTTCTCATGACAGAATCAACATCATCATTAAGGATAAAGCTATTAATGATAATAAGGAGGGCAGTATTCTTTGGCAGCCTTTGAAAGACCTTGTTTTTAACATTAAAGACACTTGGGACCATGTGAGAAGACACTACAACAAGACTAACTTATTTGACAAGATTTGGAGCTCTGTTACCCCAAGGAAGTATTCTCTCCTTCATTGGAAAATCTTAAAAAATTACATTTGTGTTGATTCTATTTTGCAGAAAAGACATTTTAACATTGTGTCAAATTTCAATTATGTAACTCAATTGAAGAAACTAATCCCATTTTTGTTTCATGTGATTTTTCTTGGCTATTTGCACTTACTATAATGACTTATTTAAAGTCAATATAGAAAAATATATGACCATTGTTCTTGTTACCAGAAATTGGTTCTCGTCTTCAACTAAAAAAACCAATATAAGATATTCAATTCCTTCACTAATTACATGGGATATTTGGTCTAACAAAAATAAAGCTAAGTATAAAAAGATCCAGTACACTATTATTCAAGCTATCAATTATATCAATCACATCCTGGTGACTCTAACACTATTGACTACAAACATTGGGACAAAGACAAGGTCATTGCAGAAAAGATAGGATGTTTTAATTCTATTAAAAAACGTGAACCTAAGTACTTACATTGGAACGGAGAAGCCAGTGATTATGTGATCTTCATAAATGAACATGGTGACTTTGTTGAAGTTCATGGTAACCTCTATGGGAAATTGTACCCTATGGCTTCATATCTGAGAGCTTTTCTGGATGGCCTCCTTTTCTGTAATTCAAACAAATGGAATAATGTATATATTGAGATCGAATCCAGGTTTTATTTAATATGTTAGCTAGTGGGAAATATACTACTTCTCTCAGTCCCACTCTATCTTGCTGCAAAAATTTAATTACTTCTAGGATGAACATCGGGAACGCTCTAAGGGTCCAAAACCAAGCCGCATATTGGCTTGCGAAGTGGACCCTGAAATGCAAGATGGAATCAGTTTATAACCGTATCAGATCCCTCCTCAGCTTCAAGCTATAGTTTTGCTTGAAGCCTAGGACAGTATTGATGACTTTGTGACATGATCAGGGATTGTGAGTTAGAAGACGCAGGTTATGCTGGGCAGAAGTTCACCTGGAATAGAAAAACTAAATGGAAAAGGTTGGACATGACGATGATTAACAGGGCTTGGACTGAATATTTTAACTCCACTCAAGTTCATAACATGGTCAGAACTTGTTCTGACCATGCTCCTCTTTTAATTTCTGCCTTTCAAAACAATAATAATGATTACAAAATTAAAAAAAGCTTTAAATTTATAAATGTCTAGATTAACAATATATCTTTCTTAAGCTTCGTAAAGCAGAATTGGAATCTTCCAATCAATGGTTATCATAATAAAGTTTTTTGCTTTAAGCTTAAAATGCTTAAGAAGTGTTTACAGGTTTGGAATGTTAAGCAGTTTGGTGACATCTTCAATAATACAAAGGATGCTAAAAAGATGGTGCAAAGGATGCAAGCTATGCACATTTCAAATAACAACGATATGTCCAAAAATAACCTGTACAAGCCTACTGTTTTGCATATTCCGACTCTTAGGAATGAAAAATCTTTTGGAAGCAAAAGTGCTATAATAACTGGTTGAGGAATGGTGACAACAACTCTAAAGCTTACCATGCTTATGTCTCAAAAAAGAGAAGGAAAAATATAATCAAACGCATAAAGATAGACAATACCTGGATTTACAACACTAAAGAGATTGGCAAATCATCTCATGATTATTTCAATTCCATCTGTTATTCTCATCCTTCTAAAGACAAAGATGATGAGGTTGCTATGACGAATGATGAAATGTTTGATAATATTCCCAAGATGGTTACTACTGAACATAATACACGCCTGATGAAGCCTTCAAATAAGGATGAAATTTGGGAAACCATCAATACTATGAACCCTGATAGTGCTGCTGGTATTGATTGTTACAATATTTTTTTCTACAAAACTTGTTGGAGTATTATCAAACTTGATTTATGTTATGCTATTATAATGTACTTCAGATCCACTTACATCTTCATGATCTTCTACATACGTAAGTCTAGATTCTTTGGTTTCCACTTCATGTTCACGACCTTCTACCTATTATACTATAGATTCTTCACAACCTTCTTCCTCTTATATTTATGGTACAAGTGGTGACTCATTTATCTCCGTCTCTTTCTGAAGAGACTCAGTTGTATCTCTATCCTTAAGATGACTCTGATGTGTGTGTCTCTCTTTTAGAGGAGGAGATTGGTCTGTTTATCTTTCGGGTTGAGGAGACTGATGAGTGTCCACTACCTATTTGTTTTGTCCACCAATGGCACATCTGCCACGTTCTCAGGAACTACCAGTTTCCTAGAAGACTGAGTTGTATCATCTACCACCTTCTCTGCTATTACTACATTACCCTTTTGTCTTTTGCGGTCTTCATTCCATGAAGACTGAGTTGTAACTTGTGCATGCATTTCAGATGGCACAACTGTTGTTTTTCCAACTGCTATACGAGCAATTGAAACATATACAGTAGCTTTAGTTGATACCGCTTCTGTTAGTAGTACCTGATATGAAAATAGAGTTTTAAGGACTAAATTGTAAATAATATGAATTTAAGGATTTAATTGTAACTGATGTAAGTTTTGTCCTTAATTCGTGACTGATGTAAGTTTTAGAGGATATTTGTAACTATGTATAATTAGTAAGGACTAAACAACAATTAGTCCATTTTTTGTAACAGATTTCAGTTTGAGACTAAGTCTTGGCTTCTCTATATAAAGAACCAGACTATTCTAATAAAGGGTTTCAACACTTTTACTTTGAAACTCATTTGTACTTGTGTTTTCTCTCTCTAAAAACTCTCTAGTTTTTCTCTCTCTAGAATTCTTTCTTAAGCAATTTACTAAACCAAAATCGTAATTCATCAAATTGGCGACTTCACTGGGACTGAATAAGAAAAATCAGTGGCTTATTCTGTTCGAAATCGATACAATCTAGTTGCATTCTTTGATTTAAATTCATATGATGAATCCTGAGAGCAATCCTACACTTCAGTTAGCTATGGAAAGTGTGAGAGATAATTTGCAAAAGAATGGAATTGATGGAAATAGAACTGATGGATCTTCTTTGATCCAAGTTCAGTGTGATATCGAGGCACGAATGAATCAGCTATTGGATAAAATAACTACTTTGAATGAAAAGTATGAGCGGCGAGAGCAAGAAATACTCTAAGCAAGACTCAGATCCGAGGTTAGACAGGAAAAAGAAAAGACCGAGGTGGAAGGTCAGTCATATTGATCTTTTGATGATCGACGCGCTAAGTCTGAGCACAAAAAACACGTTTTGTGTCTCCTAAAGAGCGATATTCGTCTCGAAAGGAAATAAAAGATAAACAAAAATTAATGACTTCGAGTGACGAAGAGGTCGAAAGTTCAGCCTCAGGTTTCAAGAGGTACAGAGGTTCTTTGAAAGGAGAATAAAAAAGAGATTCTTCGAGGAAGTATAAAAAGGAAAGTAAATCTAAGAATGCTCCTCGTTCGACTTGGCATTAAGGAAATCCTTCAAATTAGTATGTTGAAATTGATAAGAATTTATATATCACAATGGGAACTGATGATCAGTTCGTTCAAGGTGTTGATTGGAGAAATTCTCCATTGACAGATGAAATTCGCTCTATGACGCTTCCGAAGCGCTTCAACATTTCGAAGGTGGAGAAGTTCGATGGGATGCAGGATACCGATGACCACATCGAAGATCCTAACACGAATTATGTACACAATGATGATCACAATCATTGATATGATACAGTTTGGGGTACCAACCTATCTTATCAATATATTTACAAAAAAACCTTCGATGTAGTGATGAAATTTTGATACATAATCAATCCTATTTCTTTTTGTACAACTCAAGAATTATATGATGAACTTCGAGGATGAAAACCGGCTTGTGTGTCATGCTTTTTCACAAACTTTTGAGGGAACAACTCTTAAGTGGTACAACAGGATTCTAAGGGGGTCCATATCAAATTTCAGAGATTTTTATACTGCTTTTCGAAGGCAGTTTGTGGGAAGCAAGGAGATGAGAGCGAATGTCGATACTATCATTCAGTGCAAGGAGGCACCGTGAGAAAAGTTGAAAGATTATACGAAGAGGTTTGTGTTGACAAAGGCTAGTTTGGACAACTGTGAGGAAAAGGTAGCAATGACAGCTTTTCCCTAGGGGTTATTGCCAGGGGATCTGGCTAATGAGATAAAAAAGAGAAGGGCCTTGAATTTTGGAGCTTTGATGGCTCAAGTTGAAGATCAGATAAAAGTAGAGGATTCGAGTAGAGTCCGAGGTGGACCAGTAAGTACTCCGAAGAATTCGGGACAAACAGCTAATAATCAGGGGCAGCCCTCGAATGGTAATAACAATGGAAATGGTAATCATCAGTTGAGATAGAAAAACAAGAATTTTCCTCCTCGGAATGGTGGTTATTGAAATCATACTCCATCTAACAATTACAACAGGCCTAGGCCAAATACATGGGTCAGGCCAGAGTACTATGCTGATTTGACAGAGAGTGTTTCTGTCATATGAGATAAGACTAAGAATTCTGTAAATTTTAGGAAGCCAGCTCCTATCAGCAGATCAAGGGAGGAGATAAAAAGCTAGAGAGTTTTTAGAGAGAGAAAACACAAGTACAAATGAGTTTCAAAGTAAAAGTGTTGAAACCCTTTATTAGAATAGTTTGGTCCTTTATATAGAGGAGCCAAGACTTAGTCTCAAACTGAAATCTGTTAAAAAAGTGTACTAATTATTGTTTAGTCCTTACTAATTAGACATAGTTACAAATATCTCCTAAAACTTACATCAGTCACGAATTAAGGACAAAACTTACATCACTTACAATTATATTCTTAAATTCATATTATTTACAATTTAGTGCTTAAAACTCTATTTTCATATCAGCACCGATCGCACATCTTGCTTCTCCAATGACAGGGCTTCTTATATAGCAAAAAGGCATATTGCATGTTTTTAATTTGTTGTTCTTCATGATTCGCATTCGATTGAGCTAGCTGTTTCCGTCGCTCTTCAATCTGCCACAAGAATACCAGACAAATTATTATTTGTTTGTAAGAATATAAAAAAAACATATATAAATAGTTAAATCATATACTCATCACATGTCTGCCAACCAAACACTTTATTTTTATCAGTATAGGTCCCGAACTTATTTCGTTTCTTTCCAACTCTATGTCGATTAACATAATGGGAATGGTGCTTAAAACGTATCGTTTTCTTTAAGGGGATGCTTATTCGACCTTTGTAAGTTGTTGCATTTTTTTCTCCAGTCTTCTTCGTTGGATTCGGTTTACGTTGGAACACAAAGCCAGAGTTTTGTATTAATGTACGGCTCAAAAAATAATCTAAATATCATGGTTAAATGTATAGGAGTTTCTTATTTATTATCCTTGATTTGTTTCCGAATGTGTATACTGATTGTGTCAGTCTATTTTAATTATATTTTTTAAACTAATTATTTTTTTAAAGTGTTTTATACAATGCTGATTAAATTTATAGTTTAGATTTTTTACACCTATGTCTATCGGGTTCACTCATATTATTTTCAAGTGTCCATATAATTATTGAAACTGATTAATTTACTCCATGGTTAGTATTTGATATAATTTTGAATTTAATATAATTTTATATAAAATCGATTCAAATTTACATAAAGAATATTTTTATTTATTCAATAATGTGTTTCTCTTGTTTTTCTATTCTTTAAAAGTATTTATTACTATTTCTATCATACATGAAAGATTTTTTAAACACAAATAAAACAATATATTTCAATACAAATAAATGTTTGATCATGGTTTTATATAAAAAAAATACCCGAGTTCCAGTAATAATAATTTAATAATTTATCTAAAATATAAACTACGATGTTTTTAGGGAGATATTTTCTTTTAAAAATCATTATTTTAGATTTAGGAGTTTCAAACAAAAAAATATTTATATTACATTTATAAAACGGAAGAAAACGATGCTCCTACATGCACAATTGTTTCATTGATAATTGGAAAATGAATGAAGGTTCAGAGTATGAATTTATATTCTGCGGAATTGGGAAAGGAAATGTTGATTTTTTCTTAGACAAATGGTTTGATTGTAATGCTATAATTCAGTTAACTCCAAATATATCAAACACTTGGAATACAAAAACTAAGATGACTGAAAAGACTCTTGGAACTTGTTAAAAGTAAAGAATGATGTCATTTTTGGTTCAGTTATTAACAAATAGTAAATAATATTAATCAAAATAATGATGACTTTACCATCTAGAAACAATCTCCATATGGTAAATTTAATCTAAAACTTATTGTTGATAGCATAAGGATAAAAGATGTTCAATCTTTCTTTAAAAGTCAAATCTAGAACAATCTTACACAAAAAGTGCTCTATAACCTTATGGAGAGTTATAAATAACCTTATTTCAGTAGACACCAACATCCAACATAGAGGAATTAGTTTAGTTTCAAAATGTCAGTTTTGTTCAGAATGTGAATCTCTAAATCATTTGTTTGTCTCTTGTCCTATTGTATGGAATGTTTGGACCTATTTGTAGTTAGAAAAAACATATGACAATAAATCATATCACCAAAAATGGTTCTCCTCTACACTCTTTAAGACACACATTAGAACAATAATATCATATTTGATAGTTTGGTCAACTTGGATAACTAGGAACAAATTGAAACATGAGGGACGAATTAGTTCTGATAAATCAATAATAAACCAAGTCAAGTACATTTTATTTACATTAGACAAATCCTCCTTAATAAAAAACAAACATTGGAGAAATGATCTCCAAATAACTAATAAACTAAACTGTATCAACCATATCTCTGATAGTAAATCATGTCTATATATTAAATGGCACCCTGCCTTTATTAATAGACTTAAGCGTAACTGTGATGGCTCCTCACTTCATAATGGGGAGTCTAGCAGTGGCTTCATTTTAAGAAACTCTAGTGGAGAGTTAATAGAAGGACAAGGTACTCTGATTGGTAAATGCTCACCTTTAGTTGCTGAATCCTTAGCTTTGTTATATGGACTAAGACACTGTCAACGGAATAACTTGATAGAGATTGACATTGAGATTGACTCATTACAATTATTCAACATGTTAGCATATAATAAGTACCCATGGTTTCTATCCAAAGTGTTAACATGCTGCAGAAAGCTGATAACTTCAAAGATGATTTTAAAACACATTTTTAGACAAGAAAATGGTGTTGCGGATTGGATTGTTAAGTTTTCTTTGGAACAGAAGCAAGACTGTTCATTCAATCGAATGAACTATCCTAGCCCACTAAATGTTATTCTACTGATAGAAAGCATGAACTTGGGTTACTTCAGACACTTAGACCTATGAGGCAGGTTGTCAACCTGACCAATAAAATTGTTTCTTTTTTGCAGGTATCAAAACAGGAAGATTCAGAACATGGATCTATAGATGACCAAGGAATCAAGGAGTAGTATGAATCAAGATCTAGGACTTGGAGCACTGAAGTTCACACCAAGTGAAATAAGTGAAAAAAAGACAAGATATCATTCAAACAAGGATAGATAAAACACAAGGTGAAGATGTACTGAAACAATACAAGGACATCAGTCAAAATATTAGGTTGCAGATCAGAGGAACAAACATTGGATTTTACTATACAAGTCACAACTTGTAAATACAATTAATAATTGTATCAAAAAGATGCTTCAAACCATGCTTGTAATATTTTTATCATATAAATGCAAACAATTCTAGATAAAAAAATAGAGTATGAATTTATATTGTTTGTGATTGTTCTGCAAATCTTTAGGTGAGTTCTTTTAGATGAGGTTTATAATTGAATATTTGTTAAGCGTTAAAGATATGTTAACACATAAAATAATATATTTTAATACAAATATATATTTGATCATGATTTTATATAAAAAAAAGAACCAGTTTTGTGATAATATCTAATGATTTTATTTAAAATATGTTTTTAGGGAGATATAATTGTTTTAAATTAATTATTTGAGATATAAAAAATTTCATACAAAAAACTATTTATATTACTTTTATAAGAAGAAGAAAACGATGCTCCTACATGTGTAATTTATTTGATGATAATTGGAAGATGAATGAAGGTTAGAGTATGAGTTTGGATTATATGTTATCGTTCCAAATTTTGTTTCTGAAGATTTATGATAAAAATATGTTTGGAGGACAAAATTCGTTATATCAATAGTTATATATATGTTTAGAGAAGCTCCATATTCTAGAGAGAAAGTTCGGTAATAATTCTCTAATCATTTATCAATCAACTTTCCGCAAAAAGAGATGGTGCCCTTTTATAATACATTTGCTGGGTATACTTTCTTAAACTAATTACTTATCATGGTCTCTCCTTTAAGTTTAATAATTGTTACAAAATAGTCCTTTTTACATTACACAGTTGTCAATTGTTTCTAAAAGACTTTCTTTATGTAAAATTACACCTTTAAATTACGAATGTCTTTTGGTTACATAATTATTCACTTATTAGTAGCCCCCTAGTCCTTGTAAAAATGTACGAACAATCTTTGTTATCTTGCTAATTAATATTCTTTTCGGAATACTTGACGCTCTTATTGGTGTGAATCTTCCACTTGAAAGAAACCTTCATCAAATTTTATCAATCATTCTTCTTGGGCAAAGAACTCCTCTTCGAGTTCTGCCAGTCGCTCTTCTCGAACAAATAATTTTTTTCTTCGAATTCTGGTAAAATTTTGTCAAATGTTTCAAGAATACTGACTAAGAAAAATATCATTGGATTTTATTTACTTGTAGGTGTCCATACTAACTGTTAGTCCTTTTCTCACGCAAGTATACGCGGTCAAAAGTAGCAAGTAATAAATAAGAAAGATCGTTCCCACGAAGACTAGGTGTATAAGACAAGAATTCACTTATGCAACAACGTATGATTATTAAACTAATGCTTGAACGAGTAATAAAGTATGAATGTAACTAAAAAAATCAACTAACGAGATTATCTAACGAGTTTACTGATGCGAGAGAAAACATGGAACCCTAACTTCATTGTTTATTTTACTCAGAGTATTAATATACTTAATCAATATGTAAGATAATTACGATTACTAATCAAATAACACGAAATCTGAATACCCTACCTTTCAATACACGTAAACCAAACCACTTAAAAAACCACAAAGAGATAGCAGTTAAGCAGACACCGCTTGCATGACAATCCTATATGTCTATACGAATTGAGGTACAATTGGTTTTAAGCACAAGTTATCTATTTCGATTACATAGGGTAATATGATATGGTTAATGACATATTACGAATCATGAACAATCACAATATGAATCATTCAAGAACCTATGCTAGCATGGCAAGTTCTAAACCCTTAAATCTACTTTCACATTCATTAAAGATAAACAAACTAGATGTTCGCGACGCATCTAACGAAAAACACAACCATACTAGGTAACTGGTAAACATATCTGAGAAATCAATTAAGCAATAAACCCTAAATATTATTCAAACAAATCCACTAAGGTTCCATGACAACGATTAGTTCATAATTGACCAAATCATCATCATGGGTGCAAAAGTTAACATAATTCTTTAGGAAGAATGTAAATAACGAATAGAAGTTCAGAGAAAGTTAAACCGAACAACTGTCTGCCTCATGCCGACTGATTGTATCTTGCCGCTCTCTCCTGCTCGCGCCGTTCTATGCTCTGCCGAAAGAAAAGTTAGTGGCCGAAAATCCGATTTTACTTCCTGTTTTAGCTTTGTATTATTCTGTTTTTATGTTTATGCCGTAAAAGAACCCAAAACAGCCGTGCATACTCTCTTTTTTTTCCGTCTCTGTTTTGTATTTTGCCGCAAACCCAATCAGTGTCTCCTCTCCCTTTTTTCCGTATCCGTTATTTATAACTTCTCGTGAAAACCTAATAAAGCCTATTGCATTTCTTTCTTTCTCCTGGACTTTTAATTAATTGCTTCCGCTGGATCCACACTAATATAATTATATAGTATAATTATTTAATTCCTTCCTTTGTCTATGTTCAGCAGAATAGACCAATAATGTATGTTCTCCTTTTCTCTCGCTTGTTTTGCACCAAGAAAATCCAAAGCGGTTTTGTATTCCCAAAAAAGTAGCAAATTCTAATTTTTTTTCTTTGTATTATATTCTGCCGTAAACGGAGACAGTAATAAATTATCTTCTGTCTTCTTTGTTGTGTATTATGCCGTAAGAAAATCCAAATCGGCACTCCTGAATAAAAACCCAAAACGGCCGTAAACCTAAAAAAATCAAATTACAAATCGTAAAATATTTATGCTAAATAAAATAATATTTTAAACAATATAACTAAATAAAATATTTGCAGTAATCTAATATTCTTTTCTTAATTCACCATTAATTTCCTTTTATGCTTCGCTTTAATATTTTTTTCTTAATTCAATATTTTAAATAATTTCTCTGGAAATATATTTTCTTTTAACATTAATATATTTTTTAAGTATTAATATATTTTCCTTTAGAAAAGCACGGGTCATAATATATTTTCGTAGCATTAATATATTTTTTTCAACATTAATATATTTTTTCAAGCATTAATATTTTTTTTTTCAACTGTTCCAAAATTTCCCTCAAGTACATTAATTTTCCAGTTTCTTCAATTTCAACCCCAAATTTATTAATATTATCACAATTTACCCGCGACACAAGCGTCTTTAAGAATACTGGAAAAATGCATTAAAACTCAACGAATACTTGAGAACCAGTGACGATTTTAATAATAATAGAAGCGTAATAAGTGATATGAAATGCACTTATCACTAACCGTCTTCCAAAATCTTCTTTACTAGCAATGTCATGATTCTCTGACACCACCAACAAAATGCTTCCTCCTCTATCAGGTGTCGATTGGTATGCCGTTTATGTATATTTTATTCTGACACAAATTATAATAAGAGCGACACACCATTTCCCTAAGCACTTATTGACTCTATTTTGGATATTTTTCCCATAGGAAAATAGACCCCCTCGCCTCTGGGATTTAAACCTTTCTAAGGCCCAATCTGCCCTTATAGAAACTCACAGCTTCTCATAAACCTCATTCTAACATTTTTAGAGAGAGAGTTTTTGAAAAACATTTTTTAGAGAGAGAAAGATTTGTTTATGCCCAAGAATTTCTTTATCTTAGATTGGTTATCGATTAGCCTAAAAGCCGACGAGAGACGAGCCGTTGGATTGTACATCGAGCCTGAGCCTCAACCACCTGGTATTACAAATTACGATGCTTGGCCTCCAACTGAGAGTTCTAGTGCAATCATTCCCCCAGATATATCTTCTCAGCCCCTCAGTCACACTTTCCTATTAACAAAAAATGGTGACTATAAAGCGATCAGTAAAGATAAACGCTCAGCATAAATCGAAAAAAGAAAGTAAGAATTCCATGGAGGGTTAACGTTCTAAGTACTCTTCCTCAGGAATACCTGCCACTTCATCTTCCACACCCCGTGGGACTCTTTGACCAACACCCGAAGCAACTCCCCAAATAACAAAGGCTGATGTAATTTCCATGACAAAACGGTCCCTCAAACCTATCCTGGATACAATTCAAATGTTTCTTTTGCTGAACGTCTCGTTGTACAATTTGATGATGGTGGTATTGAGAAAGCTTTAGCTTAATCCATTGGGGAAGAAGAGCCAATTTCTCAAGATGATGATATATTTACCGATAGAGGGGTGGTACCAACTGTTGCTGTGCTTCGGACTACCGAGGAGAAATAGCCAACTACTACTGCTCTTCAGATTAACGAGGGGAGTTCTCCTCCAAAGAAAAAGGTGAAGTCAAAAGAAAATGTTCTCCTTCCCCCTCTTGTTGATTCTTTAATTTGGAATAATCGTTGGTTTGTAAAAACAAGCACATTTTAGCCTTACACAAAGTTTAATACAAATACTATGCGATATCCGAGGATCCTAAGCTAAGAGCCCGATGAGGACTTCCATCTATTATATTTATCCATTTTCCAATCACTGGGAAGACAACTTTATCAGTCAAAGACCATGAATTGATTGTATACACCAAAATAATGAATTGGGGATAACGATTCCCCTTGGATCCTTGTTTTGTCAGTATTTTTCCATAGTCGATCTTTGACCAATCCAAGCTCGAACCAACATGTGGTTCACGCTCATGGCTTACATCATGGCTTTCATAATTCCGGGGATAGGTTTTTCTCTTGAACAACTTCGCTGCCTTTCCGGTTTAGCTAAGAATTTTTACTTTCCCTTGAACTCCTTAACCTTTGGTCATAACCAGAAAGTTGTAAGGATTTGTTTGAGGCGCACAAGAAGTGAAAGCATGTTTTTTTTATCTTTGGCATTTGGAAGAAGGGATCTGAGGCGCCACCTGGAATTCCCCATAAACTGTCCCTCAAATAAACCAAAAGAGGTATGTTTTTAAATTTTATCCCTTCGATTTTTCTTTCGTCTATTTTCCTCATACATATTTTTTTTAAAGAAACAGTCATGAATGGTGTGTCCAAGCCCTATGATGATTTTGTGCCTTCAGCAGCGACCATCTTCACAGAGCTAAGTATGTGGGAAACATTTTCTTGGTCCAATAAATTTCGTCTTTGTTTCAAGCCGACCAATCTGGCCAAGAGCCGACTATGGAGAGCCAATCCTTTATATCAATTATCTTTAGTAGAACTCGTGGTTCCTCCCACCCAACAAAAAGTTTTGGACTGGTTGGAGGCTCGAGATATCTTCGTTTATCTCCCTGTAAAACTGAAGGGTCTAAAATACTCCCCTCACAACATCCTCCTAAACAGAAATGTCAAAAGAAGTTAAAAGACATCATTGAAAAGAACAAATAAATTTCTGAGGCGATTGCTGAGCACGTTAAGTCATTGCCAGAGAAGATACTCATTTAATTTGAATACTCCAAGCCTCCACAAAATAATCTACTCATTTAGGACCATGAAGACAATGTTGCTCAAAGGCTGACTCCTCAACTGCCGTTTCTTTAAAAAAGATGACTCTTCTTTTAGCTCATTCGAGATAACTGATGATGATGACTTCTCTTTCCGTTTTCGTAAACTACTTTGATCCTCAGTTATTATTGGGAAAACAATGCAATAAGTAAAGGATCAGAAAGATTACTACAAGTCATAAGCTTCACTAGTAGTGTTAAGAATCAAGGAGCTTGAACAAGAACTTTTTATCATTCAAAAGGAATCCAATTTTATCTATGATAAACTGGTTTATGCCGAGGACTATATTATGCTTTCTGACAACTGCTATCAAGAAGAAACGAATATTTTTGCCAAACACAATTCCACTAAGGATAAAATCCTTGCAGCTTATAAGGAAGGAAATAATAAGGCGTCAGAATATTTCGCAAGATGTTGAAAGCATTATGAGAGGGTTGTACATGAGAAACAACTCATCTTAGCCCAAGCTAAAAAGGATAAAGAAGCAGTTGTTGAAGCCCACGTTGTTAAATGTGTGGATAAGTTGAATGCAAGGGACACAACAGTTAAATCCAGGTTGATTATGAAAATTCACGAGCGCTACCCTGATTTAAATGTGGCTTGATTTTGGGAACTTGTTCTCGTCAAATATCGACCTCCTGCGATATCTTTGGGTGATGATGAAAAAACTTCAGAGTCTAACGAAGACAATTCCCTCGATTCTTCAAAATAAGTTTGTAGTTGTATTTTATAATCCTCATAATCTTCGAGGAAATTTTGTTGAAGTCCTCATAATTTTCGAGGAAATTTTGTTGAAGTCCTTAAAATCTTTGAGGCAATTTTATGTATAATTTATAAATGTAATTTATGAAATGCATTGGGTTTTTTTAACTTTGTTTTTATTGTACTTTTAATTATTACATACCAACTTTTGTTAGACCACCCTTTAGGTATAAAATTAATAGTTAAAGACCAGTTTTTGTTGGAAGATCCTTTAGATATAAAATTAATAGTTAATGGCCAACATTTGTTGGAAGACCCTTTAGATCTAAAATTAATAGTTAAAGACCAAATTTTGTTGGAATAACCTTTAGGTTTAAAACTGATGGTTAGAGACCAACTTTTGTTGGAAAACCCTTTAGGTCCAAAATTGATGGTTAAAGACTAACTTTTGTTGGAAGACCCTTTAGGTCCAAAGTAACATAGTTAAAAACTTTATGGCAAAATTATATATATGAATCGGCTAGTAAGGCACCTCATTAAAACCTTGCACCACCAGGAAGAGTATTCCACTGAAACATATTCTTGTTACACGCATTCAAAATTCAATTTGAGATGTTTTATATTCGACGGGTGTTTGAGACTTCTTCATTCTTTATCATTGATTCGATATGTTCAAGGATTCAACCTTTCTGTTACCTCATATGGGTTTTCCCAATTGGGTCCTAATTTTCCGAGGTGTTTTTCTTTGGTGTGAAGAAACAATTTCCTTAAAACCTAATCTCTAACTCTGAATTATGTTCTTTAAGTTTGGAGGTGTATCTACTTCTCATCAACGTTTAGTAATGTAGTCAATTCATTTGTGCTCATCTCATTTTCCCTTCGATCCAGCCCAACTCAACTGCCCTATTTTCATCACAGAGTGTACTACTGCGTCCATTCCATACACCAATGTAAAGGGATATTATGAAGTTATCGTTCGCGGAGTTGTTCGATACGCCCAAAGAACTTCCAGCAAATAATCTGGTTATTTTCCTGCATACTCTTCAAAGTTTTTCTATAGCCCGTCGAGGATTGTTTGGTTGGTAACTTCAACTTGTCCATTTTCCTGTCGGTGAAAAACAGCCAAAAAACACTGTTGTATTCCTCAAGAGAGAAAATTTGAAGTATTTATTATCAAATTGAGGTCCATTATTTGTCGTGATTTTTATTGGAAACCCCAAAAATACAATGAATATTTGAAGTGATAAACCTGATTACATCTTTAGCCTTTGTTCCAGCTAATGGCTCTGCTTCTACCCATTTTGAGAAGTAATCTACTACTACAATTATTATTTGTCGCCCTCTAGAAGCCATCGATAAAGGTCCAACAAGATCAATACTCGATCGATCAAATGGCAACGCTTCATATATGCTTTCAAGATGAACCCATGGTTTATGAATTATGTTAGGAAACCTTTGACAAGTATCACACCTTTTAACCAACTCTTTAGCATCTAAATATATTGTAGGCCAATAATATCCTGCCAAAATTAATCTTTGTATTAATGCTTTGTACCCACAATGCGGAGATCCTTTTCCATCGTGTAATTCTGACAATATCATCTGTGATTCATGTTTCCCCAAATATCGCAGTATAGGTCTTCTTAAAGATTTCTTGTACAAAATTCCTCCGAGGACCATGTAGCCCTGAGATTTAAAACGTATTTACTTGGACAATGATTTGTCAATTGGTAATTCATTGTTTTCTAAAAATCGATGATGTCTAGCCTCCAATATTTTTCTTTGTAAAAAGGATATTTGATGAGCATCGTCCACTATTCCAACTACTTGCTCTGGATTTTTGATAATTGAAGGCCAATCTTGTGTAATAATCCATGGGTATTCCTCTGAATATGAAGCAATTGCTCGTGAGTCTGCCATAAAATTCTCCTCTCTTCGAACGTGTTCATACCTGACATTTTCAAAGGCTAAAGTTAAATATTTTAATATCTTCAAATATTTCACGAGATGATCCTTTTGAGTCTCGGATTGTCCAAATGCATAATTAGCAAGAAGTTGTGAATTACTTATTAATTTAACTTTTTTGGCCCACAAATTTTATCACAGCTCAATCGTGCTAAAGTCGCTTCGTATTTTGCCTCACTATTTGTTGCTTTAAACAAAAAACGAATGGATTGGTATATAAGAATTTGTTCTGGAGAGTTTAATTGCACCTCTGTCCCGCAACCTGCAATATTTGAGCCCCCATCTGGTCGGATTATCCATTCTGGCTCAACATTTTCCTTATCTACTTTAATATCCAACCATTCATAGTGAAACTCTACTAAGAAATCTGCTCAGGCTTCTGCTTTGATTGCAGTCCTAGGTTCAAACTCAATATCATAATGTCCCAACTCAACCGACCACTTGGTCATTCTTTGGGAAATATCAGGCCTTTGAGGCATATTTTTCAACGGAAAAGATGTTCGTACAATGATATAATGAGCTTAAAAATACGGTCCCATTTTTTGAGCAACAATTACTGGCGCAAAAACCAAATTTTCTAATTTTAAATACCGTTTCTCTGCATCCAACTAACTTTTACTGATGTAATACAATGGCCTTGTGGTATTTTCTTCTTCCCTCTATTAAAACAACACATACGACGTAATCTGTTATCGCTATATAAATATATAATTTTTATCCCCGAATAGGTTTTGTCATGACTTCTAGTGATGAAGGGTATTCTTTAATCCGATGAAAGGCCTTTGAAAATTATTTTGTCAAATTAAAACAATTTCCTTGCCTCAACACTTGGAAAAAAGAGCTTATTTATCTGAGAAACGGGATATAAATCTATGTAACGCTGCCAGCCGACCCGTTAATATTTTAACTTCTTTAATATACCGAGGGGGTGTTATAGTAGTTAACGAAGTCAATTGTGCTGGACCGGCTTCTATCCCTATATTTATACCCAAGGAAGTTTCTGAATCGAACCCCAAATAAATATTTTTCTAGAGTTAATTTTAGGTTGACCCTTTTCATGTTAACAATTTTTTTTTTCAAGATTATCAAAATGATCCTCATCTTTAACATTTTTTACAAACACATCATCAATATATACTTCAACATTTTGCCTAATTTGTGCTTCAAAAGTTTTATTCAACAAACGCTCATAAGTAGCCCCTACATTCTTTAACCCAAAATGCATTACTTTATAGAAATGGAAACCTATTCCAGTAATAAACGAACTGCTCTCTTCATCCTTTAGGCAATCTTAATCTGATTATGCGCTGCATAGGCATCCATAAAGGAAAGTAATTGATTTTCTGATGTGAAATCTACTAATTGATTTATTTGCGGGGACTAGGAAATGATCATTTGGACATGCCCTATTTAAGTCAGTGAAATCTACACCCATTCACCACTTGCCATTTTTATTTTTGACCAACACTGGATTTTTTTGTCTATAAGAGATATTGAGATTCTCGAATATGCCCTACTCGGGATACACGATCTATTTCCGCCACTATTGTCTTAGATGTTTCTTGAGGAAATGCCTTCTCTTTTGTATGATTGGACGCACATTACTCTTGATTGGCAGTCTGTGGAAAATTATTTTAGTGAGCACTCTAGTCACATCCTCAGAACACCATGCAAACATATTCAACATATCTAACTTGAGCTGTATGCTCACAATAGCATTTCTTGAACCCCTCTCGCATGAAGTACCGATTAGTCTTGCTGTACCACGCCCTAGACGCCTAACTCAGGCCATAGAGAGCCTTCTTTAAATTGTAAACCTTTTTACCAATCTTCTCCTCTCAGTTTAAAGCCTCTAGGCGGCTCCACATATACAGCTTTATCGAGTTTTCCATGTAAGAATACGCCTTTCACATCAAGTTGATATGAATGCACCCATTTTGCGTTGCTAATTCCAAGATCAATCGAATTGTATCTCATCAAGCCACATGTCCAAACACTTTGCAAACACTTTATAGAAATCAACTCCATGTATTTAAAGAAAACCTTTCACCACTAACCTTGCTTTAAACTTGTCTACATCTCATTTTTCATTAAGTTTGGTTTTGATGGATCTACTGAACTCCTAACGCCTTAACCCCTTTAGACAGCTCCAACAAATCTCAAGTAAAATTTTCTTTTATCGGTCCTATATTTGTTCCCATTGAATTCTTCTATTTTTCGTACCCTACAACTTCTTCAAATGTTTCATAATCATCTCCAACAACGAACATTGTTGTTATTCCTTCTCCGTCTTCTACTATAAATAAACCCATATCATTGCATTCATAATTGGATGATTATACCATTATTAATATATAAACATGAGTTATCCCATTGTTAAAGAAAGAAACACGAGTATCTCTTTACCTATTGCATGTCTATTCTCCAAAAAAAAAGGTTTGCATGTTTGAACTGAATTGGATTAATAAAATAGTAATTTAACTCAAATATAGTCGAGGATTTGATTTGAGCAAAATAACAATACTTGATTCTTATAACAATACTTGATTCTTTGTTTACTCTAGCTACTTGAGAATATAAGTTT
Organism: Limnanthes douglasii subsp. nivea; assembly: GCA_036936605.1. Taxonomy (NCBI): domain Eukaryota; kingdom Viridiplantae; phylum Streptophyta; class Magnoliopsida; order Brassicales; family Limnanthaceae; genus Limnanthes; species Limnanthes douglasii. The sequence goes on from JAUPFV010000001.1 coordinate 3,420,116, forward strand.
TGACAAAGTTATATTTGATTTAAAGCAAAATTTGGTTTAAGCATCCAATCAAAAAATTTCTTTACTCAAATGGCTATGACATATTTCTTAGCTATACAAATGTTTGAGCTCGATTGGAAGATTCTCAAGCCTAACTTGAACTATTAGTTTGTTAGCCACAGCCACTCAACTGCAAATCAACACAGTTCTCTAGTGTTTAAAATCCACAACCTACTTAGTGTCTTAGGTTTTCAGAAACTGCATTTTGAACATAATTTCACCTATCCTGAACTGGTGTGTACCATTTTTATCCTCGTGATGTTGCATGTTAGGAGTTTATAACTATTCATTCATTATATTTCCTTTCTGCGAGATGGTAGCTTGTTTATGTCTATTTATTTAAAATATGTTTTAATGGCAGATAGACAAGTTAATATCAAAGATAGATGGCATGCTTGGTTATTATAACTCCATAAGGGAAATGTTCGTGAAATACCTGGTATCAAAATTCGCAAATAATACCCTTATATTTCCATGTACAAAGACAATCATTAAATGTGCATGTATGACCTTTTGCCCTTATGTCATCTCAAAAATCATAATGACCACCCTTAACTTCATTATTTTATATTTATATTCTGAATATATCTTTATATAGAATTCATGTTGGTTAATTTAGTTTTTCTAGAGCTCAAATCGAAATGTTTTATGTGCTATGAAACTATACTAATATAGTTTTGAGACTAAGTAGATGTTGTGTTTTACCTGTAATCCAATATAAAAGAATCATTATAGTTTTTTAGAAATATTAAGTGTTGGCAATATTTTTTTGTATAATATTAATTAAGAAGGATTTCAAGTTCATTACCGTGTTTGTTTTCCATATTAATGTGCGACTAGAAAAATAATATAAATATCATGGTTAATTGTATGGGAGTTTCTTATCCAATTTTACTATCCTTGATTTGTTTCAGAATGGGTATGTCAGTTTATTTTAATTATACCTTTTGAAGTTAATTACTTTTTTTTAAAGAATGTCCATATAATGCTGATTAGATTTATAGTTTAGATTTTTTATACATATGTCAATCGGGTTCACTTATATTATTTTCAAGTGTCTATATAAGTATTAAAACTGATTTTTTATACGTGAGATATTGAAAAAGCAATAAACTTTATTGCTAAAAGAAATACGTCAAATGACTTTTAATTATTAGTATTTGATAAAATTTTGAGCTTAATATTATTTTATTTAAAATCAATTCAAATTTACATAAAAAGAATATTTTTATTTATTCAATAACTTTTTTTTAATGAAAGAATCCCATTGAAACCAAATCAACTAAAACCAATCGGGATACTGTCAATATATGTCCCAAGCCAAGAAAATAATATTATAAAGGAAAAGAAAAACATACGTAAATATACCATGAGGCCCATGAATCACTTCCTCTGGTGCCTCCTTTGCCTTTCTCCTTCTTCGGTAGGCCTAACGTAGCAATTGTGTTCGTCGATTTTTTTATAAACATATTTTGACATATGCGACATCGGAATTTGGCATTTATTGTAGTTTCATTTAGACCTCCAGCCAGAAAAAACCGGCTATCATCGTATTGGAGGCACATGTAATTATATCCACTGAAGGACATCCTTAGGAGAGAAGAGAGTTTTAGGGTCTTTTTCTTCCCTTTTTTTCCACAGAATTGGAAGATTTATTTCATAATGGGAGAAATTACAAGAATCCTTAAAAGGTAGGGATTTAAAAACAATAGTTAGACAAAATCTAACTTTACCAAAGCCTTCGACCAAAATCCCTAAATCATAAGCACTATCAAAATCCCTAAATCAGATGAACGCTCCCAAAGAAAAACTCTTAAAACCGGCAGCCGTATTCGGAAACTCGAGACCAAATCAACAAGAAGTTTTACTGAAATTAACTCGAGAGGTAGCCGAGGCCCAAACTTTCAAGGAGAAGAATAGAACGGAGCTCAGTTGGAGCAGACGATTGATCGATTTCAATTTTCTGCTTATAACGGAGCGTCCACTTTGCTAGCCAATCGGCGGCGAAGTTTTGGGATCTGGAGACAAATTTGATGTTCATGCACGGGTGGAGCAGACGTCTACAAATAGGTAGAAGCTTTGACAAAGGCCATGGATATCTGCCTTTAGCAAGGTAGTCAACTATCGCCTGGCTATTGGTCTCGGTATCGACCCAGTTTCATTCCTTACAAATCAAGAGACCATCCAGAAGAGATCGGGCCTTAGCCATCAAAGGAGGAAGCTTTCCAAATGTTGATCCGACTCCCAGCTCCAATTCGCCTTGATGATCCCGAAAAATTAAACCACCACAGGCCTCACCAGTGTTAGAGCTAGCTCCATCAACATTGAGCTTTCTTCTTCCTTCAACCGGGTGAGTCCAATTTACATATTTGTCCATTCTGGTATCATCATAAGATGAATAGCTACCCAGAGTTTTCCCAACATCAGTAGCTTTAAGACAGTGTTTCTTTTATATTTTTGTGTCCAAACTGCAAATCATCCTATTAATATAAAAAATAGCAGATTCAGTAGTGATTACATTGTTCTTGAACTTCATATCATTTCTAAATTTCCAGATAGACCAACAGATTATAGAAGGCAAAATGTGAGTTATATGAACCCTAGACTTATAAAACCAAAACCATTCCCTAATGATATGAGTTATGCTCCCATAAGGTTTAATATTTCTATTAAAAATTTGACTGTAATATTTCCAAATAGACCAAGATAGGTTACAGTTCACAAAAATATGGTTTTTACTTTCACAGTTATGGCAGAAACACACTTAGAAGCTAGGCTAATATGTCTAGTTTGTAATATAGCATCAATTAACATAATTTTTTAAATTAGTTTCAAGGTAAAGAAAGAACACTTCATGGGGGTTTGTTGACTCCAGATCTTCTTATATAAAGAAGATTTAGTATAGTGCCTTCTAACTTTGTCCCAAGTTAGCTTTGTGTTAAACTCCTGGTTTGGGGAAGTAGACCAGAACATCATATCATCTTTAGACGGATCAATCTTATATAGAGAAATTTGCTGAATTCTGTCTTCACTTATGAATGTTTTCAGCACTTCAAAATCCCAACCATTGTCTTTCCAAAACCTGTTAACATTTTTCTCCAAAAACCACGTGCTTGAATTAGAATTCTTGTAATCCAATATTAGAGATTAGTTATGCCAATTCTCCAACCAGAAGTCCACATTACCCCTGTCAAGTATCCATTTTATGTTAGGTTCAGCAGAGTCTTTTATATAAACTAATCTCTTCCAAATCAATAAACCAATGCTGATAAATTTAGCTTTAAGGGGATGGCAATTTCTATTATATATGTCTTTCATTAAATTTGCCCATATACTATCTTGTTTACTGTATTTATACCATAGCTTTTGAGAAATAGTGGTTTAAATATCATTGAGGCTTCTTATATTCAAACCACCTTCATAAAAAGGTCTGCAAATATTTTTCAAAGAATGGATTGCTTTGGTATCAAAGTTTGATCTCCATAAACATTTGTTAATTTTTTTTCTATTCAATTGATAATTGATTGAGGAACACTAGAGTTATGCATCCAATAGTATGGTAAAGACATAAGAATAGTTGAGATAAGAGAAAGTCTTCCCCCAAATGATAAGAATTTGATGTCTCAATCCATAATTTTGCCATTGATGTTATCAAGCAGCTTCTTGAAATTTCTTTGCTTGTTGTTGTAGCTCAAGGTGATTCCCAAGTAGTTGATAGGCAATTGGTCAGTTTTGAATCCAGTAGAAGAATCTAGTTCCTGAATTCTGTTTTGATGCAGAACATTTGAGGTAATGACTTGAGTCTTATCTTTATTAATAATTAGTCCAGAAATAATCTGATATTTATCAAAAAAATCACTAAGTAGCTTTATAGAAGAATTCATGCTGTTTGTAAAGACCAAACAATAGAAGACCTAGAAGCAAATGTCATACTAGGGTTTTGGTTATAAAGATTTATCAAACCTCTAATTAAGACCTCATCACTTAGGATAAATAAGCTTGGGGATAAAGGGTCCCCTTGCCTTAACCTTCTTACAGAATTAAAATAACCAAAAGACTGACCATTTATAAGGATATATATAAAGACAGAACTAATCATGATATTAACTAATTGGATGAAATTATCAGAGAAACCAAATTGCATTAGGACTTTAAGAATGAAGGAAATAGACATCAGGTCAAATGCTTTCGACATGTCCAATTTGACCATGATGTTACCTTTAGTAGGTTTTGTACTTAAATCATAAACCATCTCCTTTGCAAGAAGGATATTATCATGGATTGATCAACCTTTGACAAATGCTCCCTGAGTAGTTGAGATAATTTTGGGAAGAAACATAGATAACCTGTTGTTTAAGAGCTTAAAAAAGATTCTATTAGTTAAAATACAAAGGCTAATAGGCCTATAGTGATTCCAAAGTGTTGGATTGATAGTTTTAGAGATAAGACAAAGACCTGTTGCCAAAATTCCTTTAGGGATGTCTCCACCAGATAGATAAAAATTAATAGCAATAACCAAATCATCCTTGATAATATACCAACAAACCTGATAAAACTTCACATTATAACCATCAATACGAGAAGCACTATCTGGATTGATAGAGTTAATGATATTTAGAGCTCTTCACTAGTTGTAGGCTTCAAAAGATCAGAATTGTTATCCTCAGTTACCAGCTTATGGATAGAAGTCAAAATAGCATTGTTCATGCAAAGGTTTTCATCTTCAATAGATTTATAAGCCTTTTTAGAGTAAATGTCTTTAAAAAACTTCACATCAGAGTCACCAATCTCATCAGAATTGTAGAGCCAATTTCCATCCTCCTTAATTGCATTTATAGCATTCTTCCTTCTCTTTTTAGACATAAGAGTGAAACAGTTTTGTATTGTTATCACCCTTAATTAGCCAACTACAATAAGATTTCTATCTCCAATAGTCATCTTCATTTCTAAGAGCCTGCAAGTAAATACTATTACCTTTCTTTCAGTACATATCAGAGGTATTATTGTTGAGATTAGAATGCATAAGCTCAGCTTCTTTAGCCATAGTTTCAGTCTCTTTAACCTTATTAAAGACATTTCCAAAGCAATTTCTGTTCCACAATTTAAGACAACTTTTCAGTCTATTCAATTTTAAACCAATAGATTTCACTAGGATATCCACTAATTCTCAAATTCCAATTCTTTTTAACCACTTCTAGAAAAGAAGAATCATTTGACTACATGTTCATATATTTTAAGTTTCTGTACATGACATTAGGCTTATAATTGGTGAGGATAATAATTGCCTGAGGGTAGGCTAGTAATTTTAGTTGGTGTTCTAAGGTAGTGTGTGGGTGTTAAGTGTTTAGAGTAGAGAGTAGAGAGATAATTAATCAGCTTGGTAGCAGTTAATTCTCCTTACCCACACTTAATGCAGGTGGTTGGGTATTTATACCCTGATGTTTGGGCCCTTATGGGCTTTCGGGTCATGTTTAATGGACCCGGGTCATGTTCAAAGACCCATGAGCTCTAAGTAGGAGAGCAAGTAGCTTAGTCAAGAAGTGTTTAGGTTTTTTAGTACTTTTGTCATAGTTCGAACAGTCCTATGGTCATAGTGTTCAAAGTGATCTATCCGGTCCATGTGACCTGTCCGGTCCGGAGGCCTTGGACCGATCTGTCCTTGTCCGGGGAGCGTGCAGAATTCAGACTCATCAGGAGCCCCTTTTTTAGGTGTTTGTGCAAATATTCTTGCCAAAGACCTGAAAAGCAGTCCGATGTCAGAGGAAGTTTTAATCCGGACAGGTCTATGGGTTTATCCGGACAGATAAAGCTTCACGAATTCAAAACGGTTTTTGCCAGAGTTCGTGGGACACGTGTCGCTCTCTGATTGGTTGCTTCAGCCGTTTTTCACCTTGAATTTCGAACCCACCTTCTTCGAAAAGCAACCTCTTTAATTACAGGTAGTGACATCTTGTTAATCATTGCCAAACTTTTCGAATTCTCCTAGGAATCAACTGCTTTTTCAGATTTACTATAAATACAGATTCATTTCTACTGTTTTACCATCTCTTCAAACTTATCTCTGTAAAAACTCTCAAAGCTTTCTCTCTCTAAAGCAAAAAACTTAGTTCAACAGTTTATGTTTACAGCGAGGAACGCTCTTGTCAAAGGCGGGTGGCTCAACCTTTCTGAGTTAGAGAAGGCTCAAAAAGTCGAAAGAGAAAGACGGATTGCTGCAGGGTTGCCTGCCTCGCCTGTCGACAGACCCATCACTTCTGCATCTGAGTCAGATCGAGGCTCGTCCTGTTCCAAAGGTACCAAACCTAGAAAACTATTTCAAACCACCCTCTCCCCCATAATCTATGGTTCCTCAGTTCAGGAATCGGTGCCTACTGTCGAGCCAGGAGTCACAGCCACTAGTCTTAGAAAACCCTCTCCCTTTATCGCCATGAGATCGGATACGGAGCACTCTCCTGAGAAGCTGATTGTCAGGAGGACAAGCCGGCTGGTTAAAGGCCAGGGGATTAAAAACACTCCCTCAAGATCGGGGGCAAAGGATAGCAGCACCGGATCAGAGGTGCCAATTAAAGCTCATATGGACAGGCTGTCCGGACCGGAGGGGTCCAATCCAATCCTTCAACCAGAAATGTCTGTTCCAAACACTCTTCCGGAGAGCAGAAGTCAAACAGGCACTGAGGCCCATCAGTCCGGAGATAGGGCTGAATCAAGTTTGAACCCTCCCCCAACTACAACTGCTGAAATCCCTTCAACAATCATAGAGGAGGTGACGGAGGACTCTGTTGAAGAGGCCCCGTTTGAGTCTGAGCCCTCTGGTCAGACTAGCAAAGAAATAGTTGCCAAGAAGGACAAGGGCAAGGAGAAGCTGTACTTGAGGCATCCGGATCTGCCGGAGAGCCTAGAAGGAAAACTAGGGCCTTGTTTTCACAAGGTCAGCGTTAAGTATCTCCTCTCTTTACAAAAGATCAACTACACCTTCATCCATACTGCTGAGTTGGACAGGATGCGTTCAAAATGGGGTATTCCAGAAAATGTAAAGATTATGATCCCTATTCATCCGGAGACCCCTATGGATTACAAGTTGAGCGAGGTGGTCCTGTTTACAGAAATGTTCAACTGGGGGCTCAGGCTCCCACTAGACCCAGAGATTGTCAGATATTTCCATCTGATCAAACTCTGTCCGAGCCAGCTGAGCCCCAACGCTTGGTATACCCTGATGTCATGCATCATGGCATCAAGGCTGTCCGGGATCCCTCTGCCCATGGAGGAGTTTGCTGCAGTGGCTAGCCTTTGTAGAAACCCTCACATCCCCTTTTACCACTTTAACATGGGGATAACTTCAAGGCGGTAGATGATTTGCTGGAGGCTGAGAGGAATTGGAGGACCCAGTTCCTGTTCGTCAGTGGTTCCTGGGAGAATGGCAAGAAGATAAAAGCCACAGAGAACCCAAGCCTCCTCAGAAGCAGGTGGAGGAGTGATTGTAAGTTCTCCTACTTTATTTATTGTATATTTCTTGTTTCTCCCTTTCTTATCTAATACAGTTCGAACTCATGGGTCTCACTTTTGCCTTGACACTGCTGCCCAAGGAGTTTAACGACTATCAGAAAGCCGGACAGATAACTTGTGGCAAAATTAATGCCTGGGCTGCTGAGAATTGGGGGAACCGATTCCATGATGCCTTCACCAGTGGAGATTTGGCAAGGTGTCACCTGTGGAACACCACAGGTCGGAGAAACTTGACCTGGGAGGAGCTCTCCACTCAACCTTCTCCAGACGTTATGCTCAAGAGGACCCATGAACCAGATGGGACACTCTTCTTGCCAAGCCGGGCCAAAGCCCCAAGCAAGATGAAGGGCAAAAAGAAGAAGGGAAAAAGGGTGGTGGGTGATGCCAACCCTGCTGATGCTGAGAAGGATGCTCCAACAGTCCCGGAGGGGCCGGCCCAGAGCCAAATCGATGCTGCTCTCTTGCAAGTGGTGGAGCAAGAGACCGAAATGCAGGAAGCAGATCTCCCAAAACCTCCAAGGGCTTCCAAGAGGAATCGCAAACAGGGGAGCGAAGGCGCAGACCGGGTAGCCAAGAAGAAAAAGACTTCAAAGGGAGATGAGCTTGCTCACCGGGATCCCGAGCCTTCTTTCCAGGCTGACCCTTCTGACCCAATGCACGCCGAAGAGATCCCAAGGGACTTTCATACCGATGAGGTTGAGGGAGGAGATCTCAACATTGATGGAGTCAACATCACCGGTCTTGGTGAGCTTGGTGAATACTTCCTCAACCTCCCTAGAGACGACTTCGTAGGGCCTTACATTCCTCCGAGCAGCTCTAACACGGTCAACTTCAATGGTAAGACTTTTATTGTCTCTAGTGAAAAGGATACCATAGCCCACTCCTCTCTAAGAAATGTGCAGCCGGTACTTACGTTGGAGAGACAAGTTCGGGGTCAAGCAGACATCATCAAAGACCTTAAGTCTGAGAAGGAGAAGCTGTCCGAAGACCTTCGCACTGCCACCTCCAACGCTAACATGCTAAAGGAAGCAAACGAGGAGTTGAAGAGAAATCAACAGGAAAGCACCACAAAAGTCACCACTCTAGAGGAAACCATTAAAGCCCTCCGGGAGAAGCTGTCCGGTGTGGAGAAGGACCTTACTGCCTCACAGGAAGAGACCAAGGCAAAGGATAAAATCATCACCAACCTAACTACTGACAAGATTGCTCTTGAGAATGCAGCATCCAAGGCTGCCGAGGAGAAAACCACTTTGTTGAAGGATCAAGAGGCTACGATCCAAGCCAAGATCAATGCCTATGCCAACCAGATGATTAAAAGCGAAGAGAAATTGCTTGAGAAGGTGAGGTCTGACATGGTTATACTTTTCCATGAAAAGTTTCCACAGAGGAACCTAGGGGACTTATGGCTTTATGTTGAGCCTGAAGACCTCCCATACCACACGATGGCCGAAGGCGACAGGTATGGCTACTCTAGTGACTCCTCGGGTGATGAAGAACATACTGGGGAGAGCCCAGATGAAGAGAAAGACGATCCCAAAGGCAAGAAGGTAGATGAAGGGAAAGACAACTCTAAGGGCAAGAAGATAGATGAAGGTGAGCCATCTACAAAAGCTCAACCTTAACTTACGATCCACTTTGTTTATTTTTTGTTCAGACTAAACTCCTTGGAAGGCCAAGGCACTCTTTTTGTAATGGTGTCCGGTATCCGACCGGATAGGTTTTTTGTGTTGTACTTTGATTGTTTAAAAGTCTTTGGAAGGCCAAGGCAAGTTTAAGTTACTTTATTCAATGAATATCTCTGTTTTGTGCAACTACCATCTTCTTTCATTGTTTGTTCTAATTTTGATAGCCAGAGTTTAAATAGCCTTTAGTTGTTTCATAATGAGAGTGTTTAAGTTCTCCGGCTAGAGTTTAAATAGCCCTTAGTTATTTCAATCCGGATAGTATGACAAGGGACAAAACTTTAAAAATACTTAGAAAGTTTTTAAGAAGGCATCAAATTTTATTCAACCGCCCGGACACCTCATTAAAACCACCCCGTGCCACCAGGGAGGAAAGAGTATGCCCCCAAATATTTACATGGATGTTTAAACAAGTAAATATTTATACAGGTGCTATTCCAAGTACATCCGGAGATGCTCGATATTCCAAGGATGAGTTAGAACTCTGCCATCTTTGTCTTCCAACCAATAAGTTTCAGGCTTAATTCTTTCAACAACCATATACGGACCCTCCCAAGTTGGGGCCAGCTTTCCGAAGAGCTTTTCTTTAGTGTGTAAGAAGACGTTCCTTAATACTTTGTCCCCTGGTTGGAAATCTCTTCTTATAACTTTGGAAGCAAACCTGCTTCTCATCAAGCCCTGATAGTGTGCAACTCTAAGGTGAGATTTAACTCGTCTTTCTTCTATCAAATCAAGTTGACCTCTGATTACCACCTCATTAGCATGTTCGGAGAAGTTGTGAACACGAAAAGAGGGGAGAGTTGCTTCTATGGGAGCTACTGCATCCATCCCATAGACCAATGCAAAGGGTAATTCTTCTGTTACAGCCCCAGGTGTTGTCCGGTAGGCCCACAAGACCTCTTGTAAATAACTAGGCCACTTCCCACCAGCCCCTTCCAAATTCTTCTTTAAACCGGACAATATAGTTCTATTAGCCACTTCAACTTGCCCATTTTCTTGTGGGTGGAAAGGTGAAGAAAAACAATGCTGTATACCCCTTGAGGCCTAGAAGCTCTCCATTTCTCTATTGTCGAACTGTGGCCCATTGTCTGTTGTTATTTTTTGTGGGACACCAAATCTGCAACATATGTTGGATAGAATGAATTTTATAACAACTTTTGATGTTGTCCCTGCTAGAGAGGCTGCTTCTATCCACTTCGAGAAGTAGTCTATGGCCACAATTATAGTTTGGCGCCCTCCGGATGCCACAGGGAGAGGTCCTACTAAATCCAATCCCCATCGAGCAAAAGGAATGGGCTCAGAAATTGACTCTAAAGGAATGGCTGGTACATGAATTTCATTGATGTACCTCTGGCATGGGTCACACCTTCTTACCAATTCCTTAGCATCTTTCATGATTGATGACCAATAGTAACCGAAGAGTAAAACTCTTCTTGTTAAAGCTCTAAACCCACAATGGGCTGATCCCTCACCATCGTGCAATTCGGAGAGAACCACTTGTGACTCTTCATCCCCCAAACAACGCAAGAGAGGTTTACTATAGGACTTTTTGTACAACACTTCTCTCAATATGATAAAACCACGAGCCTTGTGTTTCAACGTTCTGGCTAGTGACTTATCTGGAGGCACGACACCATCGGAGAGATATTGCAGGAGAGGAAACCTCCAATCTTTAGGTTGTTTCACTTGTACTTCAAAAATTTCCTCTACTTTACCCTTACTAATTTGAATAGAGGGGCTTTCGAGCACATGGATCCATGGATATGACTCCGTATATGCTATTGTTGCCAATGAGTCTGCTAGCTTATTTTCTGTCTGGCGAATGTGCTCATAGATAACATCTTTAAACTTAAGTGCTTCATTTTTTTGGAGGAGTAAATACTTCACAAGTTGCTCCTTCTTAGCCTTAGATTGGCCTTGGGCATGGTGGATAAGTAGTTGGGAGTCACTTAACAACTTGACCCTCTTAGCCCCACAAATGTAGGCTAACTTTAACCCAGCTATAGCTGCTTTGTATTCGGACTCGTTATTAGATGCCCTGAAAGCAAAACAAATAGCCTGGTACATCTTGTCTCCATATGGGGAAGTTAAACATACTCCTGCACCACATCCCATAGTGCTAGATCCACCATCTGTTCGGACGACCCATACTTTCTTATCTTTTATATCAGTAGCTTGCTCTGAATCCCTGTCGGAGTTGAATTCAACCAGGAAATCAGCCACAGCTTGGGCTTTGACTGTTGTTCGGGGAGAAAAGTCTATGTCGAAGTCCCCCAACTCTACTGACCACTTAGTCATCCTGCTCGAAATGTCCGCTTTTTGAAGGACATTCTTCAGGGGAAAAGAGGTCCGGACGATGATAGGATGAGCCTGGAAATAAGGCCTCATATTCCTTGCAGCTATAACCAGGGCTAATGCCAATTTTTCAAGTTTTAAGTAACGCTTTTCTGCATCTATCAAGCTTTTGCTGATGTAGTACACTGGATGGGGATGACCATCGACCTCTCTTACCAGCACAGCACTGATGGCACAACTTGAAACTGCCAAATATACGAAGAGAGTCTCCCCATCAACTGGCTTAAACAAAGTTTTGGGGGAGGACATGTGTTTCTTGATCTCATTGAAAGCCTCATCACACTGTGGGGTCCAATCGAATCCCTTTGCACCCTTCAAAGTTTGAAAGAAAGGAGCACACCTGTCCGAAGACCTTGAGATAAATCTGTTTAAGGCAGCTAATCTCCCCGTTAACCGCTGTACTTCTTTAATGTTTCGAGGAGGCTCCATTTCGAATAGAGCATTGAGCTGGTCCGGATCGGGTTGTATTCCACGCTCACTTATTATATAGCCTAGAAACTTCCCGGACTGCACTCCGAACACACATTTCTCTGGGTTTAACTTCAAATTCACTTTTCCCAAGTTGGCAAAAGTTTCTTGAAGATCGGACAAGTGCAACTTCTCATTTACACCCTTCACCATCATGTCATCAATGTATACTTCCATGTTTCTTCCAATCTGATCAGCAAATGCTTTGTTTACTAATCTCTGATAAGTGGCCCCACCATTTTTCAAACCAAACGGTATTACCTTGTAGTAATGAAGTCCCCTGTCAGTAACAAATGTGGTATGCTCTTGATCCTTCGGATCCACTTGAATCTGATTGTATCCCGAGAAGGCATCCATAAAGGAAAGCAGCTTGTTTCCAGAGGTAGAGTCTACTAACTGATCAATCCGGGGGACCGGATACAAATCTTTTGGGCAAGCTCTATTGAGATCTGTGAAGTCAATGCACATACGCCACTTGCCATTTTTCTTTTTAACCAAGACCGGGTTATCAGTCCACAAAGGGTATTGAGACTCCTTGATGTGCCCCATCTTTGTGAGCCTGTCAACTTCTTGCACAATGACAACAGCCTTTTCTTTAGAAAAAGCTCTTCTTTTTTGAACCACTAGTGTTACGTCTCTCCAGACAAATAGGTGATGTGATATCACTTCTGATGGGACTCTAGTAGCATCAGCATTGCACCAAGCAAAAATGTGCTGATGGTTCTTCAAAAACTTCAACATTTCATCTTTCAACACAGGTGGCATCTTAGACCCTATCTTGACACTTTTCCCATCTTCCAAACAGTGTGTTTCAACCTCTTCGATCGGTATCAATACTCCAGGGGTCTCTCTGGGGTCATCAATTTCACCCTCACCCCCAGAAAGGCCCTCAAACTGCTATTGTTCATTAATACAGACTGCCCCCAGCGTTCGAGGAGCCAGGGTAGTGGCATAACATTCTCTTGCAATCTTTTGGCTGCTCGGGACGACTCCAACTTGTCCCTGAACAGCATACTTCAAGCACTGGTGGACTGTTGAGGCCACTGCATGCAGCCTAGAGAGCCAAGACCTCCCTAGAATGGCATTATAGCAAGTGGGACAATCCACCACAATAAAGAGTATTCTGACCATTTTCTTGAAAGGGCCTTTGCCCAATAACACCTCTTCTTCGAACTCTCCGATCACATCTGCTGAGCTGCCTGTGAAGCCCACGATTGACCTGTCCGAATTCTGAATTACAGCTGGATTTTTCATTTTCTTGTAAGTGGTTAGGAAAAGGATATTAGCTGAGCTTCCAGTATCCACCAGGATTCGTCTTATGTCATTGCCCCTTATAGATGCTCCTATGACAACAGCATCCTCATGAGGGCCAGCGATGTCTCTCAAATCATCTTCATAAAAAATAATGAAGGGGAATGAGTTTGATGACTGATAGGATGTCATGCCTCCTTCTAGCTGGGAGGCTAAAGTATGAACATGCCTCTTCCTCGAAGAAGCAGTAGGAGCTGTCATAGTGTCCCCTCCGAAAATTGTAAGCGACTCGAAAAACTTAATGAGCCTGGAGACCGATCTAGAACATTCCTCTATAGCACCCACTCTGTTTCGAGTTGGATCGGGATCCAAGTATTCAGATTCCACGTCAAACCTTTCAACTATAACCATGGCTCCCTCTGGAGCAGCATTACTTGGACCAACCCGGTGAGTGTTATCATGCCTATTGCCTCCTCTTCTTTTAACGTAAGCTCCCAGCTTTCCCCTCTCAATCAAGTTTTGAACTTCTTGTTTCAATGCTATGCAGTCATCAGTGGTATGGCCGATATCATTGTGATATTGGCAAAAAGAGTTGTTGCGATGCTCTCTGGGAGACTGCAGTGTTGCCGGTCTCCGGTAATGCACTTCATCTTTTGTTTTATCAAAAATGGTGGCCACACTTTCTTTTAACTCTGCGAACCACTCCGGTTGGACCCATGGCCCTCTTTTGTTTCTGGATTGCTGACTCTGAGCAGGAGCAGCTGGATGAGATTGAGCTTTTGCCCTACCATACCCCTGTCCGATCTCTCTTGCTTTGTTCCCGGACTGATTTTGATTGGGATTTGGTGCCACTGAGGTAGACCTTACCTGCCTGTGAACCCTGGTTTTCTTTGTTTCATCAACATTTATCTGTTTGCCAACCTGATTCAGCAACCCATGACCTTCTTTCTGGTTACTGAATCAGCTAGATTTCCTGGGTTCAAACCTTGCCTTAGGGATGCTATTGCCACTTGTTCGAAGCAATCAACCAACCCATTCTTGGTATTCATAAAACGACTTATATATTCTTTCAAGGACTCATTTGGTTCCTGGGCACAATGGATTATTGTGTCACCATTGCCCTTTAGCTCTTTACTCCGTACGAACTGCCTTCGAAAGGCTACCCAAAAAGTATCGAAATCTTTAATACAACCCTGAGGCAGGCTGTTGTACCATTTCAGAGCACTCCCCGTGAATGATTGGGAGAATTCCCTACAAATTAGTTTATCATCGTCGTCAAAGTTCATCATGAAGTTTTTAAATTGCTCCAGATGGTTGTCCGGATCAGTACTACCATCGTACTTCTCTATTTTGGTGATGTCAAACCTTTTGGGGAGGTTTCCGGACAGAATTTTAGAAGACAAAGGAGATTGCCTCCAATTCCTTCCACGACTGAACATAGTATCCTCATTGGGAGTTGCAAAGATACCTGGTTCATCGTGGAAAGCAAAGGGATCCATCAGCATCTTGTCAACATGCCTCCGGCTGTGTGATGACCCTTTTCGAATATTCTTCTTCATTCTTCCATGTCTATCCCTTTTTCTTGAATACTTTTTTATCTGCCTTTGTTTCTTTCTAGTTCGACCTTCATCGCTGCTTGAGGATAAAGATTTTTCAACTCCTTCATCGTCCGAAGAGCTATCAGAAGATTCTGAGCTTGAGTCAGAACTCTCCACAGGCTTGGACCGGTGAGACGTTTTAGAACTGGCATGAGTCTTTTTGGTGCTCACATGAGTTTTCGAAGACTCATGCTCTCTGGGGTTATCGGTGTGATGAGCAACCGATGCTTTGGATTTTTCTTTCACGCCCATCTTGGCCTTTTCTGCCCTCAGAGCTTCTATTTCACCCTTTAGCCTATCACGCTCTTCGACAGTGTATTCATCGTTCTCTCCCACCACTTCGAGCAAAGCTGGTGGTAGCTCAGGATTGTCCGGATTCATTCAGACAGATTTTATTAGCTGGTTTTGAATGCTTGATTCAGGCACCTTCTACCTCCCACTGTGGTCGCCAATTTGGTGAGGATAATAATCGCCTGAGGGTAGGCTAGTAATTTTAGTTGGTGTTCTAAGGTAGTGCGTGGGTGTTAAGTGTTTAGAGTGGAGAGTAGAGAGATAATTAAGCAGCTTGGTAGCAGTTAATTCTCCTTACCCACACTTAATGCAGGTGGTTGGGTATTTATACCCTGATGTTTGGGCCCTTATGGGCTTTCGGGTCATGTTTAATGGACCCGGGTCATGTTCAAAGACCCATGAGCTCTAAGTAGGAGAGCAAGTAGCTTAGTCAAGAAGTGTTTAGGTTTTTTAGTACTTTTGTCATAGTTCGAACAGTCCTATGGTCATAGTGTTCAAAGTGATCTGTCCGGTCCATGTGACATGTCCGGTCCGGAGGCCTTGGACCGATCTGTCCTTGTCCGGCGAGCGTGCAGAATTCGGACTCATCAATAATCAGGATTAGTATTAGCCATAATCAAAAGGGGGCATGGTTAGAGCATGTTCTAACCATGTGAGTAACCTTAGTAATACAATAGGTACTAGACCAGTTAGCATCAAACAAGGCTCTATCAAGCCTATTCCACTTAAGGCTTCTGTTCCAAGTAAATTTAGGACCCAAAAAACCAGCATCCTCCAACTGGAAATGATTAATAGTTTGAACAAAGTCATCAATACTATTATAATCAATATGGTTACAACCAATCTGCTCATCAGATGAAGAGATGACATTAAAGTCACCCACTACAAGCCAGCCATAACTAGTATTTGAAGTAGATCTCATCTGCTGTCATAAGTCCATCCTTAGAGTTCTGTTACACTTAGCATAAATAACAGATAAGAGAAAAGTAATATTATTAGTAGTAGTGACGTCCAAACTAAGGCACTGATCATGATTAGTAATGATATTAATACTAAAATCATTGCTCCAAAAAACCCATATTTTATTTGAAATGTTAAAACAATGCCTTGAAAAACCTAACAATTCAGCTATAAAAAAGATATTTTCAGAGCTTGTTAAAGGCTCTTGAATAGCAAGAATGTTAATTTTGTCTTTAAAAACCATATCTTTTAATCTCCTGATAGTAGATTTGTTATTGATACCACGCAGGTTCCAACTAATAATCTTTATCATTGTTAGATAAAGACTTGTTCTTCCTATTTGCACCACCGTACTTGAAAGATTTTATTATTTTTGAACTTGGTTTCTTTATCTTCTTGACCGATTTTAGTTTCTTTTTCAAGATGGTACTGAAGTCCTGATCAGTTAGAAATTGGTTTTTCTCAATAGGGGATAATTGAAAACTTCCAATTTTATACTGATTTGGAGAATAAGAGCATGGTATCAAGTCAACATTTGCAAGAAGAACAAGTTTATCACTTTGCTCTTGAAGATGTTGAATTGCCTCGATGATCTCAGCATTTTCAGGGACATCAGCCCTTGGATCCTGTTGTATTTCATTGTTACTATTAGTAACCTTTTTTAGTATTTTGTCTTGAGTCATTGAATTAGTTTTGGATGTAACTTCAGTTTGTTTGGGAACAATAATAGACTTCAAGTTTTGAATAAACTCAGTGTTAGATTCCACCGTTTCATTCCATTGTTTCTTTTCAGACTTGAGACTATCTTCTTTCCCCAGATTATCCCTATTCTTAAGCTTTTCTTCTTGAGTATTCCCCTATTTGCCATCAGATTTACTTATTTTTTTGCATTCCATATAGCAGTGACCCAAATGAAAGCAACCATAACAATATGACGGTAAAGTTTTATTCTTAAGATTTATCCAGCATCCATCGTTATTTCCAAACCCGATCCATATGCTATTATGGATATTTTTTGATAAATCAAGTTCAATTAGAGCCACCACAGAATCTTTGTAAGCTCTGTTATCTGCTGGGATTATAATCTTGTACACTTTGCCTAAAGATGAAGCCACTTCTTTCATGAAATCCATATTATACAGATATTCTGGCAACTTTATGAATTTAGTCCACACCAAAACAGATGGGTTTTCGTACTTAGGGTGAAAGTCCGGTGACCATCTTTGTATGCGCATTGTTAAGCCTTCAACGCTTCACACCCTTCTTGACCACATTTTGCATACATCCTCATCAAGATTAAACTCCAAGAACACATGATGAGAGTCCCAGTTTATAGTTTTGACACAGCCTTTAAACTTCAGTGAACTGATGAAACTTTCGAACACCGCTTTCTTCGGTAATCCAAGAGAGAAATTGTCAATCAGAGTTGTTTTTTATTTCGAAACAAGTTTTTCTTTGATTTCTTGATTAAATTGTATTAAAACATGAGCAGATATGGTTTGAATTCGACCTCACGAATTCTTGAGTTTTCTTTACGAAACAAATCTGTATATTGTTTCATGTCAACTTTGTCGCCGGAACTCTGTTTTTGCTTATGAATTAACGTCGAAAATTCATCTTCAAACAAGATATTATCTATTATCTCCATGATAGAAATAGGCAGAATGAAGAAAGGTTAGATATAGAAGAAGAAGAAGAGGGGAGAAAGATAGAGAAAAGGTAGCGGAGGGACGCCGGCGGGAAAACTCAATTCTTGGAGCTCTATATTTAAAATTTAGTCAAACCCAGTCGACTTTAATTTCAATCATTGTCTTTTTCTTCCCTTATTTATTCAATAACTTGTTTTTCTTGTTTTTCTTTTATTTTTCTATTTTTTAGAATAATTATTACTATTTGTATAAAGATTTGTTAAACACAAATAAAATAATATATTTCAATATAACCCAATATTTGCCATGATTTTATATAAAAAAAATGTCAGTTTTTGTGGTAATATTTAATAATTTATCTAAAATACAAACTATTGATATTTTTAACGAGATTTTTTTTTAATTAATCATTTGAAATATAAGACATTTTAAATAGAAAAAATTATTTATATTATTTTATAAGAAGAAGAAAACGATGCTCCTCCATGCACAACTTTTTAAATGATAATTGGAAGGTGAAAGGAAGTTAGAATATGAGTTTGTATTATATGGAATCGTTCCAAAAATTTTGGAAGAGGTTTATGAGTTAATATTTTTAAACATCAAAGATTTCTTAAACCCAACAAATAAAATAATATATTTAAATAAATACAAATAAAATTTTATCATAATTTTAAATAAAAAGATACAAGATTTTTTATGATAATATCTAATGATTTATTTAAAATATAAAATATTCAGGAAAAACAAGTTTTTGTGGGCTAATATAACGCATAATATATACTGCTCTAATACTCATCCTCTTAAATCAAAATTTAACATGTCTCCTTCTATGATATGTAAGAGATTATCACGTATTAAAGATTTTGTTGAAGGAAACATCAAGTAGATCCTGAGTCGAGGAAATATGGGCTTATGGCTCGATGAGTGGCATAACCTTCCCTTTGATTAATCCTAATACCTTTAATGCCAACAACTGGTTCCTTTGCGCCAATATCAACCCCTTTTGGAAAGACAACGCTTGGGATGTCAACACTATGGAATCCTTTCTTCCTAAAGACAGAATCAACCACATAAAACATTATAAGATCAATCACGATAAGGAGGATCTGATGGTTTCGAAGCACTCAATAACCAAAACTTCAACACAAAGCTCACTTGAAACAACATCAGAATGAAGCATAACAACTCTAGCTTGTTTAGAAAGATCTGGAGTTCCAACATTCCCAAGAAGTTTTCTTTCCTCTGCTGGAAACTTATTAACGATTATATTCCTATTGACAATATCTTAATGAAAAAACATCTTGTTATAGTTTTCAAATGCCAGTTCTGCGAAGAGAAAACTCATCTCTTTATTAGTTGTTGGTTTGTTTGGCTTATTTAGAGCTACTTTGTAATCTTTTCAAAATCAAAATTGGTCGTCATATGGTGTTGTCTCATATGATAAGAGTTTGGTTCTTGTTTTCTGGAAACAGATTCCATATAACTCATATTGTGCCTCAAATCTTTTGTTGGGTAATTTGGAAAAAAAGAAACAATTTGAAATTTAAAGGGAGACATGATTCTATTAACAGTGCTATTGACTTGGTAATCAGAGTGGTTACTGGTATTGATATGTCTAACAAAATTACCAGTAAACACTGGTACAAAGCTTTGAATGCAGGTTCCGCTTTAGGATGTACATCTATTCAAAACAGAAAGAAAATTCCCACTTACCTTAAGTGGATTGCCTTTGCAACTGACAGATTGAAGCTGAATGTTGATGGTGCGACTGGCAGGTTGAAGCTGAATGTTGATGGTGCAACTGACAAATTGAAGCTGAATGTTGATGGCGCCTATAATCATGATGGTGAATCCAGTTGTGGCGTTTTGATAAGAAATTCTGACGGAGACATTATCATCAGTACTGGAGTTTTATTTGGAAAATTGACTCCTTTAATTGCTGAAATCAAAGCGTTATTGAAATGCCTGATTCTTTGCAAGCAATATAATTTGACAGATGTTGATATTGAATCTGATAGCCTTGCTCTTATCAACCTTCTTGCCGAGGGTAATGCTGCCTGGTATCTAGACTCTACCATTGTTATTTACAGAAAGCTTATTCAACTCAATATGTCCATAAGACATATCTCCAGAATTCAAAATCAAGCTTCAGACTGAATTGCGAAGTATTCTCTTAATAGCAAGCAAAACCTGAAATTTAGCCATAGTAATGCCCCAAATGAACTAATGACCATTGTGCTCTTAAAAAATTTAGGATTTGGTTACTTAAACACGAAGTAGTTTCTGCTCTGCTCTACTTCATCTGACCTTTGGTATTTCAAGGTAAGGAAGATTTACAGAGTTTGGGTAATCATCGAAAATTCAGGGTGAAATTCTGCTCGCTTTTCGGTTGTCGCGGTAGGTGTTCTCAAATCGAAGTTTCCTCTTCTATTGTAGAAGGTTGAGTTTCTTCAAACTTTCGGGTCTTGTTGAAGAATTCAATGGGTAATCATTGAATTCGGAATTAATGCGGTTTTTCTAGAGCTTATGCCCAAATGTTTTTTGTGCTATGAAACTACATTAATATAGTTTTTGAGACTAAACATATGCTCTTGTGTTTTACCTGTAATCCAATATAAAAAAACCATTATAGTTTCTTAGAAATATTAGATGTTCACAATCTTTTTTGTATAATCTTAGTTAAGAAGGATTTCAAGCTTCATTACTGCGTTTGTTTTCCATATTAATGTACGATTCGAAAAATAATCTGAATATCATGGTTAAATGTATAAGAGTTTCTTATCCAATTGATTGTATTTAAATTGTTTTATAATTTAGTATCTTTGATTTGTCTAAGAATGGGTATACTTATTATGTTAGTTTATTTTAATTATACTTCTTGAAACTAATTACTTTTTCTTAAAGGGTCCATACAATGCTCATTAAATTTATAGTTTATATTTTTTACACATATGTCTATCGGGTTCACTTATATTATTTTTAAGTATCCATATAATAATTGAAACTGATTTGATTATGTGAGATATTGAAAAAGGATTTTAGTAGACTTTATTGCTAAAGGAAATTGCTGAAATAACTTTTAATTGTCTCAGTTTTTATTGTGCATGGTTGTTATTTTGAAGATGAATAAAGGTTAGAGTATGAGTTTGGATTATATGTGATCGTTCAAAAAATATTCGGAGAAGGTTTATGATAAAAAAATATTTAGAGGACCAAATTCGTTATATATATATATATATATATAGATAGAAGCTCCGCATTCTAGAGAGAAAGTCCGATAATAATTCTCTAATCATTTATGGATCAGATCAACTTTCCACAAAAGAGATGGTGCCCTTTTATAATACATTTATTGGGTTCACTTACTTAAACTAATTACTTATTATGGTCTCTTCTTTAAGTTTACTAATTATTACAAAATAGTCCTTTTACACTACATAGTTGTCAATTGTTCCTAAAAGACTTTTTTTATGTCAAATTACACCTTTAAATTACCAATGTCTTTTAGTTACATAATTATTCACTTATCCGTAACCCCCCAGTCTTTGTAAAAAAATTCGAACAATCTCTGTTATCTTGCTAATTTTTATCCTCATCGGAATACTTGAAGCTCTTATTGGTGTCAATCTTCCATTTAAAAGAAACTTTCATCGAATTTTGTAAATCATTCTTATTGGGCAAAGAAATCTTCTTAGAGTTCTACCCGTCGCTCTTCATGAACAAATGATTTTTCTTCGAATTCTGGTCAATCTTTGTCAAATGTTTCAAGAATACTGATTAAGAAAAATATCATCGGATTTTGTTTACTTGTAGGTTCCCATACCAACTGTCTCACAAAATCTTCTTTACTATTGACGTTATGATTCTTTGAAACCACCAATGAAATGCTTCCTCCTCTATCATGTGTCAATTGATATGCCCTTTATGTATATTTTCTTCTGACACAAATTATAATAAGAGCGACGCACCATTTCCCTAAGCACTTATTGACTCTATTTTGGACATTCTGCCCATAGGAAAACAGACCCCGTCGCCTCTGGGCTTTAAACCTTTCTTAGGCCCAATCTTCCCTTATAAAAGCTCACGGCTTCTCATCAACCTCATTTTAACGTTTTTAGAGAGAGATTTTTTTGAAAAATAATGTTTTAGAGAGAGAAAGATTTGTTTATGCGAAAGAATGTCCTAATCTTAGATTGGTTATCGATTAGGCAAAAAGCCGACGAGAGATGAGCCGCCGGATTGTACATCGAGCCTGAGCCTCATCCACATGTTATTACATATTACGGTGCTTGGCCTCCAACTGAGGGTTCTAGTGCAATCATTTCCCCAGATTTATCTTCTCAGCCCCCAGTCACACTTGCCTATTAACCAAAAATGGTGACTATAAAGCGATCAGTAAAGATAAACACTCTAATGGTTCTTCCTCTAAAAGAAAAAGACACCATAAATCGAAAAAAGAAAGTAAGCATTCCATGGAGGGTAAAAGTTCTAAGTGTTCTTCCTCGGGAATATCTTCCACTTCATCTTCCACACCCCGTGGGACTCATTGACCAACACCAGAAGCACCTCCCCAAATAACAAAGGATGATGTAGCTTCCGTGACAAAATGGTCCCTCAAACCTATCCTGGAGACATTTCAAATGTTTCTTCTGCTGAACGTCTCGTTGTAGAATCTGATGATGGTGGTATTGAGAAAGCTTTTGCTTTAGCCATTGGGGAAGAAGAGCCAATTTCTCAAGATGAAGCTATATTTTCCGATGGAGTGCTGGTACCAATTGTTGAAGAAAAAAGGATTAGTGCTGTTAATGAACAAGTTATCGAGGAAAAATAGCCAACTGCTGCTATGCTTCAACTTATTGGAGAGAAAAAACCAATTGCTGATACTCTTCAAAGTTTCGAGGAGAGAAAACCAATTGTCGTTGTGTTTCAAACTACTAAGAGAAAGAGCCAACTGCTCCTTCTTTTCAGATTGACGAGGGGAGTTCTCTTCCAAATAAAAATGCGAAGTCAAAAGAAGATGTTCTCCTTCCCCCTCACGTTGATGCTTTAATTGGGAATAATCTCGGGTTGGTTGAAACCAAGCACATTTTAGCCTTGCACAAGGTTTAATACAAATACTATGATATATCCGAGGAAGTGAGGCTAAGAGCCCGATGAGGACTTCCAACTATTATATTTATCCGTTTTCCAATTGCTGGGAAGACACGTTTATCAGTCAAAAATCATGAATTTATTGTATACACTCAAATAATGAATTGGGGATTGCGATTACCCTTGGATCCTTTTCTTTTCGAGTATTTTTCCATGGTCGATCTTTGCCCAACCCAATCTAGACCCAACATGTGGTTCACGCTCATGGCTTACATCATGGCTTTCATAATTTTGGGGACAAGTTTTTCTCTTGAACAACTTCACGGCTTTTCCGGTTTAGCTAAGAATTTGTACTTTCCCTTATACTCCTTAACCTTTGGTCGTAACTAGAAAGTTGTAAGGATTTGCTTGAGGCAGACAAGTGAAAGCACAATTTTTTTTATCTTTGGCCTTTGGAAGACGGGAGCCGAGGCGACACCTGGAATTCCCCATAAACTGTCCCTCAAATAGACAAAAAGAGGTGTGTTTTTAAATTTTCTCCATCGATTTTTCTTACGTCTATTTTCCTCATACATATTTTTTTAAACAAGAAGTCATGACTGGTGTGTCTAAGCTCTATGATGATTTTGTGCCTTCAGGAGCGACCATCTTCACTGAGCTAAGTATGTGGGACAAAGTTTCTTAGTCCAACAAATTCCGTCTTTGTTTCACGCCGACCAATATGACCAAAAGCCGTCTATGGAGAGCCAATCATTTAGATCGATTATCTTTAGAAGAACTCTTGGTTCCTCCCACCCAACAAGAAGTTTTGGACTGGCTGGACGCTCGAGATGTCTTAGTTTATCTCCCTACAAGGACTAGAGCCAAAAGCCATCGGGATGGGGAATCCGATGAATCTTTGGAGGAAAAAGAAGTCCCTGAGATTTCCAGTTCAGAAACTCAGGAAGCTAATACTAAAGTAGAGAAGGCAAAAACTGTAAAAAAATGAAGGGTATAAAAGACTCTCCTCATAACATCCACCTAAACAGAAATGTCAAAAGAAGTTAAAAGGAATCCTTGAAGAGAGCAAAGAAATTTCCGATGCGGTCGCTCCACGGAAGATAAAGTTGTTGAACATGTTAAGTCATTGTCAGAGAAAATACTTATTTAATCTGAATCCTCCAAGCCTCCATAAAATGATCTGCTTATTTAGGATCATGCAGACAATGTTGCTCAAAAGGCTAACTCCTCAACTATTGTTTCTTTCAAAGATGACTCTTCTTTTAGCTTATTTGAGATAACTGATGAAAATGACTTCTCTTTCCGTTTTCGTAAACTACTTCGATCCTCAGTTATTATTGGGAAAACGATGTAATAAGTAAAGGATCAGAAAGATTACTACAAGTCGGAAGCTTCAGTAGCACTGTTAAGAATTGAGGAGCTTGAACAAGAAATCTTGATCATTTAAAAGGAATCCAATGCTATCTACAAGAAACTGGTTTATGCCGAGGAGTGTTTTTAAATTTTCTCCATCGATTTTTCTTACGTCTATTTTCCTCATACATATTTTTTTAAACAAGCAGTCATGACTGGTGTGTCTAAGCTCTATGATGATTTTGTGCCTTCAGGAGCGACCATCTTCACTGAGCTAAGTATGTGGGACAAAGTTTCTTAGTCCAACAAATTCCGTCTTTGTTTCACGCCGACCAATATGACCAAAAGCCGTCTATGGAGAGCCAATCATTTAGATCGATTATCTTTAGAAGAACTCTTGGTTACTCCCACCCAACAAGAAGTTTTGGACTGGCTGGACGCTCGAGATGTCTTAGTTTATCTCCCTACAAGGACTAGAGCCAAAAGCCATCGGGATGGGGAATCCGATGAATCTTTGGAGGAAAAAGAAGTCCCTGAGATTTCCAGTTCAGAAACTCAGGAAGCTAATACTAAAGTAGAGAAGGCAAAAACTGTAAAAAAAATGAAGGGTATAAAAGACTCTCCTCATAACATCCACCTAAACAGAAATGTCAAAAGAAGTTAAAAGGAATCCTTGAAGAGAGCAAAGAAATTTCCGATGCGGTCGCTCCACGGAAGATAAAGTTGTTGAACATGTTAAGTCATTGTCAGAGAAAATACTTATTTAATCTGAATCCTCCAAGCCTCCATAAAATGATCTGCTTATTTAGGATCATGCAGACAATGTTGCTCAAAAGGCTAACTCCTCAACTATTGTTTCTTTCAAAGATGACTCTTCTTTTAGCTTATTTGAGATAACTGATGAAAATGACTTCTCTTTCCGTTTTCGTAAACTACTTCGATCCTCAGTTATTATTGGGAAAACGATGTAATAAGTAAAGGATCAGAAAGATTACTACAAGTCGGAAGCTTCAGTAGCACTGTTAAGAATTGAGGAGCTTGAACAAGAAATCTTGATCATTCAAAAGGAATCCAATGCTATCTACAAGAAACTGGTTTATGCCGAGGACTATATTTTTCTTTCTGATAGGTACTATTAAGAAGAAAGAGATATTTTTGCCAAACAAAATTCCACTAAGGATAAAATCCTTGCAGCTTATAAGGAAGGAAATGATAAGGCGTCAGAATATTTTGCAAGATGCTAAAAGCATTATGAGAGGGTTGTACATGAGAAACAACTCATCTTAGCCCAAGCTAAAAAGGATAAAGAAGCGACTGTTGAATCCTATATTGCTAAATGTGTGGATAAGTTGAATGCAAGGGACACAACAGTTAAATCCAGGTTGATTATGAAAATTCACGAGCGCTATCCTGATTTAAATGTGGCTAGCTTTTGGGAACTTATTCTCGTCAAATATTGACCTCCTGGGATATCTTTGGGTGATGATGAAAAAAGTTCAGAGTCTAACTAAGACAATCCCCTCGAGTCTTTATAATAAGATTGTAGTTGTATTTTATAGTCCTCATAATCTTCGAGGAAATTTTGTTGAAGTCCTCATAATCTTCGAAGAAATTTTGTTGAAGTCCTTATAATATTTGAGGAAATTTTATGTATAATTTTTAATATACTTTATCAAATGCATTGGGTTTTTTTAACTTTGTTTTTATTGTACTTATAATTATTACAGACGAACTTTTGTTGGACCACCATTTAGGTCCAAAATTGATAGATAAAGACCAGCTTTTGTTGGAAGATCCTTTAGATATAAAATTAATAGTTAATGACCAACATTTGTTGGAAGATCCTTTAGATCTAAAATGAATAGTTAAAGAACAACTTTTGTTGGAATACCCTTTAGGCCCAAAAATGATGGTTAGAGACCAACTTTTTTTGGAAGACCCTTTATGTCCAAAATTGATGGTTAAAGACCAACTTTTGTTGGAATATCGTTTAGGTCCAAATTAACATAGACAAACATTTTATGGCAAAAGTATACATATGAATCGACTAGTAAGGCACCTCATTAAAACCTTCATGCGCCACCAGAGTAGGAAATAGTATGCCACTGAAACATATTCTTGTTACACGCATTCTAAATACAATTTGAGATGTTCTTGAAACATATTCTTGAAATATATTCTTCCACGGGTGTTTGAGACTTCTTCATTCTTTATCCTTGATTCGATATGTTCAAGGATTCAACCTTTTTGTTACCTCATATGGGTTTTCCCAATTGGTCCTAATTTTCCGAGGTGTTTTTCATTGGTGCGAAGAAAACATTTCCTTAAAAACTGATCTCTAAATCTGAATTATATTCTTTAAGTTTATAGGGGTATCTACTTCTCATCAACGTTTGGTAATGTAGCGAATTCATTTGTTCTCATCTCATTTTCCCTTCGATCCAGCCCAACTCAACTGCCATGTTTTCATCATTAGATTATTCAGAATATGATCCAATACAGTACGATGGGAAAACTGCCTCAGAGGGTACTACTGCATCGATTCCATACACCAATGCAAGTGGAGATTATGAAGTTGCCGTTCACGGAGTTGTTCGATACGCCCAAATAACTTCAACTGCCCTGTTTTCATCATTAGATTATTCAGAATATGATGCAACACGGTATGATGGGAAAAATGCCTCAGAGGGTACTACTGCATCCATTCAATACACCAATGCCAGTGGAGATTATGAAGTTTCCGTTCGCGGAGTTGTTCGATACGCCTAAAAAACTTCCAGCAAATAATCGGGCCATTTTCCTACATACCCTTTCAAGTTTTTCTATAGCCCGTCGAGGATTGTTTGGTTGGTAACTTCAAATTGTCCATGTTCTTATGGGTGAAAATGAGCCAAAAAGCACTGCTCTATTCCTCGATAGAGAAAATTTTAAGTCTTTATTATCAAATTGCGGTCCATTATCGGTTTTGATTTTTATTGGAACCCAAAAATGATAACGAATATTCGAAGTCATAAACCTGATTACATCTTTAGCCTTTGTTCCAGCTAATGCTTCTTCTACCCATTTGGAGAAGTAATCTACTGCTACAATTATTGTTTGTCTACTGTCATGATACTCATCATTTGAAATGAAATTTTATGAAGAAGGGTTCTGATACCTGGCATAGGTTGGTCCATATTAAGGACAAGGCTGAGGCTCAGATCAGGTGGAGTTTGGGAATGGTGAAATTGACTTATGGCTAGATATGTGGCTGGATGGTAGTCCTATTATTTCTCTTGAAGAGGAGAATTATAATTCCTGGTTCAACAATGAAACCGTTAGATCTTATTGGCTTAACAATAACTAGAATCTCCAAAGTATCCAAAATATTGTTTCTCATGACAGAATCAACATCATCATTAAGGATAAAGCTATTAATGATAATAAGGAGGGCAGTATTCTTTGGCAGCCTTTGAAAGACCTTGTTTTTAACATTAAAGACACTTGGGACCATGTGAGAAGACATTACAACAAGACTAACTTATTTGACAAGATTTGGAGCTCTGTTACCCCAAGGAAGTATTCTCTCCTTCATTGGAAAATCTTAAAAAATTACATTTGTGTTGATTCTATTTTGCAGAAAAGACATTTTACAATTGTGTCAAATTTCAATTATGTAACTCAATTGAAGAAACTAATCACATTTTTGTTTCATGTGATTTTTCTTGGCTATTTGCACTTACTATAATGACTTATTTAAAGTCAATATAGAAAAATATATGACCATTGTTCTTGTTACCAGAAATTGGTTCTCGTCTTCAACTAAAAAAACCAATATAAGATATTCAATTCCTTCACTAATTACATGGGATATTTGGTCTAACAAATATAAAGCTAAGTATAAAAAGATCCAGTACACTATTATTCAAGCTATCAATTATATCAATCACATCCTGGTGACTCTAACACTATTGACTACAAACATTGGGACAAAGACAAGGTCATTGCAGAAAAGATAGGATGTTTTAATTCTATTAAAAAAAGTGAACCTAAGTACTTACATTGGAACGGAGAAGCCAGTGATTATGTGATCTTCATAAATGAACATGGTGACTTTGTTGAAGTTCATGGTAACCTTTATGGGAAATTGTACCCTATGGCTTCATATCTGAGAGCTTTTCTGGATGGCCTCCTTATCTGTAATTCAAACAAATAGAATAATGTATATATTGAGATCGAATCCCAGGTTTTATTTAATATGTTAGCTAGTGGGAAATATACTACTTCTCTCAGTCCCACTCTAACTTGCTGCAAAAATTTAATTACTTCTAGGATGAGCATCGGGAACACTCTAAGGGTCCAAAACCAAGCCGCATATTGGCTTGCGAAGTGGACCCTGAAATGCAAGATGGAATCAGTTTATAACCGTATCAGATCCCTCCTCAGCTTCAAGCTATAGTTTTGCTTGAAGCCTAGGATTTGGATATCTTACTAATTCAAACTGACTTTATCGTCTATTTTTTGGCTC
The DNA here is from genome assembly GCA_036936605.1 of Limnanthes douglasii subsp. nivea. Lineage (NCBI taxonomy): Eukaryota > Viridiplantae > Streptophyta > Magnoliopsida > Brassicales > Limnanthaceae > Limnanthes > Limnanthes douglasii. The sequence continues at coordinate 3,448,866 of JAUPFV010000001.1, forward strand.
TCCTTCAAATTGTATCCTAAAAAAACTTTGTTCTAGACTCAGTAGATTACCAATTGCTCCGAGCGCCTTTGTTGATGGTATCTCTTCACCTGTATTGTTTTAATCTGTTAATTGGTAGATTTGTGTTGTTTAATTCTGAATTTCTGGAATCAAATAACCTTGATTTTCCAACTGAGTCCTATTCATCTTTTGCTATGTGCTCTCTTTGAGCGCATCTTTTGAAAAAAATGATTATACCTGATTCTAATCCGCCTCTAGAGATTGATTGTTGTCTTCCATGTCTAATAATTACTATATGAATAGAATTATGTGGATTCCCAGGTGCTCTCTCTGAAAAAAAATCAGTCGAATAAAAATGGTGAAGCAAATTTTCTGATCAAATCAGTGTTTATTGAAATTTCTGTACCTGATTAAGAGTGGATCGCCTCTCTTCTTAAACTCTTTTAAGTTCTCTAAATCAGAGCCAAGAAATGCCCTAATTGCTTGATAATATAAGGATTTTGGGGATGGTTTCGGGTTGAATAATTTTCTGAATATACTTTCTTGATAATAATCTGTCTCATTATCTTAAAGGATGGTTTGGGGTTGGAAGAGATCTTGTTAATTGAAGATAGAAGCCGTATTTTGAAAATAAAACTAGCTGATTTTGAAGATGAAGAGGGTTTCTCTGAAGATTTTTCTCCTTTCGTTTGTAAGCCTAGAGTTTCTGATTAGTTCGATGGTTTTTTAAGCCTAAATGTATTGGATCGTTCAATAGCTATGGTCCATTTATCTGTAATTAGCCTCTATGGCTTTCTTTCTAATAAAAAAATCAATTTAATTAAAAAATAGTATATGGATAAGAACTTTCTAGAAATCATTAATTATTTTTTTCTTTTTTTTTCTTTCTTACCAACTTTCTAGAAATTCAAATTAATGTAAGTATTTGTTTTTCTTGTTTTCTTTAAATGGAGGTACACAATAATGCAGTGTTTCAGGATGAAGAATTTACAGTTCTACAATTCGAAAACAGTGTGAAAAATCTTCAAAAAAGTATGTTCAGAAAATCATTAACTGAATGTGTTAAACCTTTAGAGCCTCAAATCCCGATCGTTCTTCAACCTGATGGTATATCGAAAAAGTATAATCACATTTATTTTCAATTTTCTAAGAAGACTAAAGATTTCTGTTAACGAACAACAAAATCACGCTTGTGGGGAAAGTTTCGAATGGCTTGCCAAAGAACTATGTTCTTAATCATTTTCTGAATTTTTTGAAATTCAGAGGTGCTTATAACTAGGTTATTTGAGATTCTAGAAAATCTTTCTTGAGTTTGATCTTAAAGATTATGTTAGCAAGATCTGGGCTAAAAATGTTTGGAATATCGAATATGCGAATCCTAAGGTGGAAACCAGATTTCATATAAAAAATAATGTCTTGTATCATTAGTATGGATTAGAATACAAAAGATACCAGAAAATCTATATAATACTTCGATATTGTACGAAATCGTTGCTTCCATAAGCATTCCTTACAAAATTATAGTTCATGACAATAACAGAGCCTGCAAGAATGCAATCTACGATCTTGTTGAGTTGGATGTTACTGGAAATCTGAAAGATAACATTTGGATAGGTTTTGGATTGAAGGACGGGTGCTGGTTGAAAGTGGGTTACAAGAATTTGCCAGCCTACTGTAGACATTACTTACATACAGGTCAAACCTCCTCTAAGTGCAAGAAAATGTAGAAGACAAACCTTTAAGAAAACGGAAAAGAGGATTTACCCCTCGAGATAAAGTCCCTATAGTTTCTAAAGGTCAAATGTACATGCCCAAAGTTACATCAAAAGTCGCTCAAAGTAATCAATACAATGATAAAGAAATTACACAAAATGTTGATCTCAATAGTGAGAGATTTCAGAGATCAAGACCTTCTTGATTCCAAACTCTGAGATAATCAAACTAAGGAAGATTCTGGCCCTGAAGAATTGGAAATAATTGAAACAATACAATTTCTTAATCAGGTTGTGGATCAAAAATACCAATCAAGACTTGGATTTATTGAATACTAGTAAACATTCTCCTGCTCAAGAAAACATTGGTAGCAACCCTGTCACACCATCCATGAAAGCTTTCTCTCATAATTAAAACTTTAGCACAATCTTAAACAAGAAGCTCAGAGCTGTAAGAAAGATAAAAAAAACCCCGTAAGCTTGTTATAAAGTCTCTTAAACACTCAAAGACCAATATTCGACACAAATCTTTATCGATAATGATAAATATTTCTAATTGGAATCAACATGGTATGAACAACAAAGCTACTGTTGGGAGGATGGAAATAATTATATTCAAGGAGAAAGTTAAAATATTACCTATTCAGGAGCCAATGGCAAACTCTACTAAGATAAGTGATATTGATACTAATCTAGGCTTTACTAATTTCACGTTTAACATTTCCAATACAATTTGGTTGTTTTAGGACGATGTTTCATGCATTAACATCCTTGTTAATCATGATCAATGCTTGTACTTTAAGATTGAGTACCAGGGTCTGGATATTTCTTTTTATTTGACGATGGTTTACGCGAAATGTCAAAGGAATTAAAAGATTAGCTTGTGGAATCAGTTCAGAAGTTTTTCTTCAACTAATAAAAGCTGGATATTTGTTGGTGACTTCAATATTATTGCTTCTAATGATGAACATATAGGATGCTCAACCATTTTCCAGAACACTATGGATAACTTTGTGACATGATTAGGGATTGTGAGTTACAAGACGCAGGTTATGCTAGGCAAAAGTTCACCTGGAATAGAAACACTAACCGGAAAAGGTTTGAGAGGGTGATGATTAACATGGCTTGGACAGAATATTTTAACTCCACTCAGGTTCTTCACATGGTCAGAACTTGTTTTGACCATGCTCCTCTTTTAATTTATGCCTTTCAAAACAATAACAATGCTTACAGAATTAAAGAAGCTTTAAATTTATGAATGTCTAGATTAACGATATCTCTTTCTTAAGCTTGGTCAAGCAGAATTGGAATCTTCCAATCAATGGTTATCCCAATGAGGCCTTTTGGTTTAAGTTTAAAAGGCTTAAGAAGTGTTTACAGGTTTGGAATGTTAAGCAGTTTGGTGATATATTCAATAAAACAAAGGATGCTGAAAAGATGGTGTAAAGGTTGGAAGCTCTACACACTTCAAATAACAATATTATGTTTATAAATAACCTTAACAAGGCTATTGATTTGCATATTCAGGCTCTCGGGAATAAAGAGATCATTTGGAAGCAAAAGTGCTATAATAACTGGTTGAGGAATGGTGGCAACAACTCTAAAGCTTACCATGCTCATGTCTCTAAAAAAGAAGGAAAAATGCAATCAAAAGCATAAAGGTGGACAATATAGGGATTTACAACACTAAAGAGATTAGTAGATCAGCTGAGGATTATTTCAATTCCATCATATCTTCTCAGCCTTATAAAAACAAAGATGATGAGCTTGCTATGATGAATAATCAAATGTTTGACAATATTCCTAAGATGGTCACTACTAAAGATAATACCAGCCTGATGACTCAAATGAGGATGAAATTTGGAAACCATCAATACCATGAGCCCTGATAGTGCTGCTAGTATCGATGGTTACAATATATTTTTATACAAAACTTGTTGGACTATTATCGAACTTGATTTGTGATCTGGTATTAATGCTTACATTGCTGGTCATAGTATTCCTTTAGGAATGTTTGCTACTGGCCTGTGTTGGATTCCTAAAGTTACTAACCTGGTGTCCTGGAACAATTATAGGCCAATTAGCATTTGTTCCATGTTTAATAGAATTCCCTCCAGGCTCTTTAACAACAGATTATCTACTATCCTACCTAGAATTATCTCTAATTCTCAAGGTGCATATGTAAAAAATAGATCAATTCATGAAATGTTTTGATTCCGAAAGAGCTTATATATGATATTAATAGGAAGCCTAAGTCTGGAAACATATTGATCCAGTTTGATATGTCTAAGGCCTTCAATAGAATGTCTTTTCCTTTCATTATTAAAGTTCTATCTTGTTTTGGCTTCTCCAGTTGTTTCATTAGTTTGATTCACAAGTTAATTAGGAACATTAACATCTCTGTTTTGATTAATGGAAATGTTTTGGGGTATTTCAAAACTAAAAGAGGCTTGAGGCAAGGTGATCCCATGTGCCCGAGCCTCTTCATCATTGGAGAAGAATTCCTTTTAAGAGGACGTAATAATCCGTTCTACAATAACGACAAGATGAAATATGCTTCAAGAACTAACCTTAATGTTCCTTGTATTTCTTTTACAGATAATGTTCTTATTTTCACCAATTCCTTAAGTCCCTCTATCAACAAGTTAAGTTGTCTCCTAAATAGATACCAAAGGATATCAGGGTAGTCCATTACCAAGCATAAAACAGAGATCATTATGTCCAATAAAGCTCACCAGAGCAAAATTAGCTTCTTGGAAAATATCATTGGTTTTTTTGTTGAGGGCTTGCCTTCTACTTATTTGGGGATTACCTTAAATAACAACAGTACATCCAACAACTACAACATGATGGTAGATAAGATTAATTCTAAAATCAATGACTAAATCTTTTTCCTATGGAGGCTGACTCTTCCTTACTTCATCTGTTCTCATGAGTATTCATTGTTACTGGATGCAAAGCTCTGAAATTCCTAATTGTGCTATCAAAAGTCTTTAGATTTTTTTCAATAAGTTTCTTTGGAGATCAAACTACAATGATACTAGTATTCATTGGTCCCCTGGAAGAAACTGCATATGCCTTTTGAGGAGGGTGGATTGAATATCAGGAAAATCTCTGATATTTATTTCACTTTCTCCCAAACGTTATGGTTCAACTACATGAGGATCTTAAGCTTTCGATCTCAAATTATGCAAAATATTTATAGCAAAAAAAATATCATTTCCAAACTAACCTTAGTAGATCCGACTCTATGATCTGGAAGCGTCTTGCAGGTTTTAAAGAAGAAGCTGAAAGCTGATGAGTTAATATTTCTCCTTAGTAAATTGTTAAGAGAGAAATCTAGAGATAGAAAGAGTTAGAGAGTTTTAGAGAGAGAACGTTTTAGTACAAATGAGTTCAAGAGAAAAAGTGTTCAACCCCTTTATTTGGTTACTCTTGCCTTTTATATAGAGGAGCCAAGACTTTGCCTCAAAAGTAAAATTTGTTACAAAAGAGGACAAATTTCTCTTTAGTCCTTAACAATTATTCATAATTACAAATGTTCTCTAAAACTTACAATACATATAATTTAAGGACATAACTTATATTATTTACATTTTGATCCTTAAATTTACATTATTCACAATTTAATCATCAAAATCCTACTTCCATATCAGAAAACCCCATAGTTCTCCTGTAAGTAAATGAATTAGAACTAAAATGTATTCGAATTCTTCCATATGTCGCGTCAGTTATTTCAAGATAAACTTAAAACAATTATTCGAAGCAACTACTCGAGCAACTATTCGAAGAAAGTATTCGAAGCGACCACTGAAAATAACCATTCGAAGCGAAGTCAAAAACAAATACCAAAATCTGATATATCCTCAAAGCCAGTAAGTCTCTTTGAAATGCTATATAACAATAAAACTCCTCGAATCATTGTGGAAGTAAAATTTTAAAATATACTCATCGACTTTAACCCAAACAATATACAAAAGTAAGTGTTTCATAATTTTTTTTGAATCCATCATGACTTTATAGCTTTTAGACCGATAGATAGATATCTAGCCTGAGAATAGCCTGACAGATGTCGAACTTTTAATCCCCTCACCGCTTTGTATTCTACCATTTCTCTATCACAGTCCTTTAAACTTCACACGTCTCCTTTTCTTTTTATAAATTCAATCAGTTGCCTCATTTTCCATTCTCACAACACAAATCATTTCAGGAAAAACTTTCAGAGAAAACTTAGGCGCTTGGCTACCTTCATCGTGTTCATCAGAAAAAACCAAGCTTTCTGATCAAAACTCATATTCTCTGATCAATCTCTAATCGGTTTATGAGAAAAAACCCTAAAACCAGAAGATCCAAAGCTAACATACCGAAGAAGCTAAGATCTCCAGAACCTGATAACAACTTAGTCTTCGGATCGTACGACTACTTTTGCATTAGTCGAAGAGGATAGGAATATAGAGCTGCAAGATTTATCTATAGTGCTCTTGTTAGAACAGTCACCAAAACAATTTACTACGGTAATTTCGATCCAACCAAAGCTCTTATTTTTTCTCCTTTTCCGATAATCGAATAGCCCTCCTCTTCCAAAGTCCTAGGTCCTAAATGGCCTTGAGCCTCTTCATCTTAAAGTAATATTTATCCTTTGCTATGGGAGACGAATCAGAAATTATCCCAACTCCTCCCCCTCGAATCCAAATACTAAAGCTCCTCCTCAGAGAGAAGTTCCTCGAACAAATAACCCTTTACCAGAAGTTGTTAATCCAACAACTCTAGAAGAAACATCGAAGGCCAACAACGCTGATTTTGAGGCTACTAAAACCGATCTTGAAGCTGAATCCGATGATGGGAACTCAACAACTACCCATAAGCCTCAGGAATAAATAGACACTTGCTTTGTTTCCGAAGAAAAAAGAGCTACAATTGGAATAAGCTTAACGGGTCTTGAAGCTAAGTATATCATTGCTCTGAAAAAAGTTCGATATGTTTATTAGAAAGATAGCCAAGCTTCGGCTCTAAAAAACAAGGGGGAATGGGATATAATATAACTCTTCGGCTGCCTAAAGAAGGAGACAATCTCTTAGACTGCAAGGATGAAGAGCTAGTAGTCTACCCCGAAATCATCAATTGGGGTCTTTGGTTTCCACTGGATCCTATGATCGTGGAATACTTTAAACTCCTCAACTTGTGCCCTACTCATGTGACACCGAATTAGCGGTTCACCCTTATGTCAGTGATTATGGCATCTCGACTATCTCAGATTCCCATCAGCATGAAGGACTTCATGTCCTTAATTTAGCTGTAGAAAGGTCTGAAGCTCCCCTTTTACTACCTCACCCTCATGGATGACCTCAAAATCATCGACGACCTCATAAAAGTTGACAAATTCTGAAAGAAAAAATACATTTTTATATCAGGAGCATGGGAGAATGGTAAATAAATTTTTGATACAATCCTTCAAAGCTAAATCTCATCTGGAGAAGCAATCGTAAGCACTTTAAAAATTTTACATTCTGAAATAGATTATATTTTTGCCTTTCTTTTTCCCTAATTTTCTATTTGAATGATTATTTTAGAAATTTTGAGGCGTTATCCAGCGCGTCGACCAGCTGCTAAGGACATTTTCTAAAAACTTGCTGCTTCGGCTGAGAAAGAATGGAATAATACGTTCCACACTGTCTTCCAACTTATCAACTTCCTCAACTAACACATGTTCTTAAGCTCAGAAGGTGCATTGCCACCTCAAAATTTGATGTCAGAGCCTGATCCGAAGATAGTCCACAAAAGGTTAGTTCATCCGGATTGTAAAGTCTTACTTCCTATTCACAATAGACCAGAGAGTCATTTACCAAAAAAAAGAAAGATAAAACTATTAAAGAAAAGAAAGGCAAAAAGACAGCTAGCACATCTGGTGCTAGCCCTTCAATTCCATCAAAACCAAAGCCTCGAAAAAGGCGAACTGTTGAACAGGCTCTCTCACCCATCGAAGAAGGGAAAAATCAAGAACCGTCTTCGAAAAAAGAAAGGTTCTTCCAGCTCTCATGGAAAGAAAAAGAAACAAGCGAGAATCACTTCGTATACACTGATCGATGAAGATGAAAACACTGTTGAAAACTAACAAAACCAACAAAACCCTTTATTGAAGAACAAACAACCAAAGATAACACTGTGATCATCATCCAAGACAGTGCTACTAATGAAAATTAGGCTGCTGAAAACTTTTATCCTGATATGTTCATTAATTTTGAGAACATTGAAACGCTTACTGGTGAAGACGATCTCGTTCTTCAAGTCATCAAAAATCACATGCTTAACTTTGGGAGACCAACACCTGCCGAGGCGCCTCCATAATTTATCTGTCCTTCTGCTCCTATCACCACTTTAGACATGATTCAACGTCCTAGCTCATCAGAAACAGAATTTACTCCTCCTCCTCTAAATCCTGCAATCCCTCTTGCACTTCAACCATTTACCGATCTTGATATTGCAGCAAAAGCACTTACTTCCCAAGAAGAAGCTTTTCAAAACCATCTAAAGCAATTAGCTAAAGATATGCTCTATTACAAAGAATCTTACGAAGTTGAGAAAATTTTTAGAAAGGCTTCCACAACAAAGTGGTTGATCAATTTGACATGTACGAAGTAGCAAGGTCCAAACTCATAAAAAGTGCTCTCTGCATGAAGAATCATCTGCGAATCACATACATAGTTGAGACAGAATTGCTGACGAATTCTCATGAGAAGGAAATGAATAAGCTCAAGACTGATCATGCTACTGAATTGGCCACCGAAATATCCAACTCCAATGAGCTACAAAATTCTCTTACTCTTTGTGAGTAAAAAAATAAAGAATTTATCGAGGAGATAGCTAAACTGAAGAAAGATTTCGAAGTGGAAAATACTGCTGATATTGCTGCCGCCGAAGCTGAACTTACAAAAAACATGGTAGTTGTTATTAACGCCGGAAAAGAATAAACAACCATTTTCCTTCTTCGAGAACTTCATGCCACTTATCCAAAAATTAACCTCACAAGTTTTTGGAACAATATTCCTAAAGAGAAACGCCCAAGTGAAACTTTTGATCCTATTCATGATTCATCATCCTTAGAAGAAGAATTGTCCGAGTAGAAAGAGTCCTCTGATTAACCTTATCACTTTTTTGTGTTTGTCAGATTAAGAAATTTCTTTTTGTACTTCCAAAGTATTAATCTAATCGATGAGTGGTCTTCTTGTTTTATTATTCACTTCGCATATTATTCGATACTAAATTTTAAAAAACGTATATGACTCAAATACTTCGAATTTTTAACATATAATTATAAATGGTAAACTTACCACCTCAAATACCTTAAAGTAAAAATTGATGAGCATGGTGGCTCTTTGAAAATTTCTCAATGATCTATTAAACTTTCACTTCGAATTGTAATATAGTTATTAAACATGGTTGTTTCTTCGAAAAGTGTTATAAACACTTCGGAACATTCTACTCTTAAGAAACCTCTAAGATGAACAATCTCTGATGATTTGTTAAGATAATATTCAAACATGTGTAAATAACGATTCACAAAAATAAAATTTATTGATAATATTGAATATGTACATGATGCCTCGTTAAAACCTTTGTGGGTTAACATGATAGGAAAGAGTGCGCCATTCAAAAGTAAAAATTAAAGAATACAAAAACGTATCTACTCCCAATTAAGCTTCAAGTGATGTATATTCCATGTATCCTGAAGCATCCTCCCTTCGAAATAAAAAAGATGATAGGACCCCATCTTTGTCCTTTTAACAACCACATAAGGCCCTTCCCAATTTGGAGCCATTTTTCCGAGGTTCTTCTCCTTTGTGTGCAAGAATATTTTTCTCAACACTTTATCACCTTCTTTAAAATCTCTTTTCTTCACCTTCAAATCATATCTATTACTCATAAGAGTTTGATAGCGGCTTACATTCAAATGAGCTAGAATTATTTTTTCCTCAATCAGATCCGAATTCGCCCGTCGAATTTCATCATTAGACCTTTCAAACTATTGAACTATTCTAAAAGATGAGATAGTCGATTCCACGGGGCTGACTGCATCCATTCCATATGCCAAAGCAAAACGAGTCTCCTTCGTAGCCTCTATAGGAGTTGTGTGATAAGTTTAAAGTACCTATTGCAAATAGTTTGGCCATTTTCTTGCTGCCCCCGTCAAATTCTTCGTCAAGCCATCTAAAATTGTTCTGTTTGTTACTTCCACTTGTCCATTAGCTTGAGGATGAAAAGGTGTCGAAAAGCATTGCTGAATTCCTTTAGAACTGCAAAATGAAGCCATCTCCTTATTATTAAACTGAGGGCTATTATCTGTTGTAATCCTTTGAGGAACTCCAAAATGACAAAAGATGTTGTTCACGATAAATTTGATCACGTCTTTTGCTTTTGTCCCTGATAATGATTCTGCCTCTGCCCACTTTGTAAAATAATCCATCGCTACAATTATCATCTATCAAATGGTATTGCCTTGGATATAGACATAAACGATACTGCTGGTCAGTAAATAGCATTAGGAAATCTCTGACAAGTATCACAACTTTGAACTAAATTCTTAGCATAATTCACGATTGTAGGCGAATAAAACCATGAATGTAAACTCGACGCGAGAGAGCTTTGAACCTACAATCAGCTGACCCCTCACCATCATGCAATTCTAATAATACTTCTTGTGATTCTTGCTTACTTAAACATCGTAACAATGGCCTGCTCAATGCCTTTTTATATAATATTCCATCCAATACTATATATCTGAGGGCTTTACTTCTTAATTTTTTGGCCAATCGTGAATCATCTGGTAATATTCCTTTAGTCAAGAAACTAAGGATATCTGATCGGAAATCGCCTCGAATTTCATTAGATGTAACAAAATATTCCTCTATCAATTCACATTGGCTAGATTAAGTAACAATTGAAGGATTTCCGTGTAACAAAATCAAAGGATATTCTTCCTTGTAAGCGATATTTGCCAATGAATCAGCAACCATGTTATTCCCTCGCCCAATATATTCCACAATAACATTGTCAAACATAAAATTACGAAGTTTCCGAAGATACAAAAGCAAACCATACTTTCTCGCTTCGGAATATCCGAGTATCGGATTTGCTAACAATTGAGAATCTATTTCCAAACGCACTGAAGTTGCCCCACAATTTTTGCCAATCTTAAACCTCCCGAAGCATCTTTGTATTCAACTTCATTGTTTGAAGCATAAAAACCAAATTTAATAGATTGAATCATTATCTCTCCCGTTAGAGTTATTAACTGAACCCTAGCACTACACCATGAAACACTAGATCCTCTATATGTTCGGACAACCCACCTCGAATCATCTGGTATGGATTTTTTACTTTCTTCCTCGTCTGATCGGCTTGAATGGAATTCAACAAATATTTCCTCCAATGCTTCCGCCTTTATTGTTGTTCAAGGTGTAAACAAAATATCATAGTCCCCCAACTCCACTGACCATTTGGTCATTCTCCCCGAAATATCAGGTCGTTGCAAAATAGTTTTTAAAGGGAATGAAGTTCGAACTTCAATAGTATGAGCTTGAAAATATGGACGCATCTTCCTAGCAGCAATCACCAGTGCTAAGGTCAACTTTTCTAATTTCATGTATCTCTTTTCTACTGCCACCAAACTCTTACTAATTTAATATACCGGCTTCGGAACTCATGAATCCTCACTGATTAACACTGCACTCACTGCAAAATCCGATAGCGCGATATACAAAAATAACTTCTCCCCATTTAGAGGCTTTGATAAAATCTCTAGTGATAACAAATTTTTAATGTTTGTGAATGCTGCTTCACATTCCAATGTCCATTCAAACCCGCTTGGTCCTCTTAACACTTGAAATAAATGAAAGCGTTTGCCAAAAAATCTTGAAATAAATCGGTTAAGTGTTGTTAACCTTCCTGTCAGAATTTGTACTTCTTTGATAAATCGAGGCGAATTCATTGTTATCAAGGCTTTCAATTGTTCATGGGTCAGCTTCTATTCCTTTTTTCACTAATAATAAAACCCAAAAACTTCCCCGAACAAACTCTGAAGGTGCATTTTTCAGGATTTAACTTTAACTTAATTGCCCTTAAATTCAAAAACACATCCTCTAAATCGTCAAGATACATTTCATCATTTTGAGCTTTTTACTACCATGTCATCTATATATACGTCCATGTTTCTTCCGAAATGAGTAGCAAAAGCTTTATTCATCAATCTCTGATAGGTGGCTCAAGTATTTTTAATCCAAAGGCCATTACCCTATAACAGTGCATGCCCCTATCAGTTATGAAAGTTGTGCATTCTTGATCTTTTGAATCCATTTGGATTTGATTATATCCTGCAAAAGCATCCATGCAAGTTTATATTTTATTGCATGAAGTAGAGTCAATCAACTGATCTATTTGAGGTACAAGAAATAGATCTTTGGGACAAGCTCGATTCAAATTTGTAAAATCCACACACATTCTCCATTTCCTATTCTTCTTTTTTACCACAACCGGATTGGTCGTCCATAAAGGATATTGTGACTCCCTTATGTGTCCAACTTTAGATAATCGATCCACTTCAGCAACAATCGCTTCTGTTTTTTCCAAGGAAAACGCTCTTATTTTCTGAATAACCAGCTTGACCTTTGGATCAATAGCCAAGTTGTGACGAATTAACTTAATTGTTACTCCTGTTACATCCTTTGTCCTTCAAGCGAAGACATCCAAATTAGAAGATAAAAAATCAAGCAGTAGTTGACGTAAAAGCGGGGTTTCCCTTAGATCGTCAAACCTTTCGTCCAAATCCGAGGGTACCCCTTCTAACTATTATTCACACATTAAATCTCCACTATTGGATCCTCGGATCCGAAGTGCAGTGGCATATCGTTCTCTCGCAACCTTCTGATCGCCTTGAACGAACCCAACTCGATCTCCAACCACATATTTAAAGCATTGATGAACTGTAGACACAACCCCATACATTCTTGAAAGTCATGACCTTCCAAAAATAACATTATAACTTGTGGGACAGTCTACCACGACAAAAAGTACCTGGACCTTTTTCCTAAATGGTTGTTTTCCCAAACTTACTTCACCCTCGAATTCTCTAACAACACGAGCTGTTACAGCCGTGAATCCAATAATTGTTTGATCTGATTGAGAAATCTGAGGTGGATTTGTCATTCTATCATAGGTGGATTTAAAAAGGACATTAGCAGATCTTCCAGTGTCAATCAACACACGTTGAATTTTGATGCCATCCACTTCTACTCCAATAACCACAACATCTTCATGTATTCTTTCAGTACCTCGCATATCATCTTCATCAAACAAAATAAAGGGAATATCTTTCTTTCCATACAAATGCGTATAAATTTTCACTTCAATTTGAGTTGTCAAATTGACAACATGTCTCTTCCTCGAACTATCCGAATTACCAGTCATCGAATTGCCTCCGAAAATGGCTAATGACTCAAAAAACTTGCACATCTCCCGCAAATGTCCCTTTGCAAAGCTCTCGCACACGTTCCTTTTCTATCGGCTCTTCGACCGTCATCAGAAGAAATCTGTTCGGATCTTTTTCCACATACTCAGAAGAAGTATAAAAAGGCTCAACCTATGAATCCAAAATCATCAAATTCTCAACTGGTGCAACTTTCGAAGTTGATGTAACATTTGTTTTCGATGCGCTCCCTCGTGACTTCACATAAGTCAGGAGCTTTCCATTTTCAATCAAAAATAGGCTAGCAGATTGCTTCGAACAAGTTGCAATCGCTTCCTTTAGACAAGGGTTAACTACGAAAAATTTGGCTAATTCAGTCACCCCGAAGAAAGCCATAACTTTTAGGGGATTGTTGAATCAGGTGGGAAAACAAATCAATTGGATGAAACTAAAAAACCAGGGTACCTCGTCAGATAAGGTCCACTACTACAACATCAATACCTCAGACTACTAATAAGTACGAGTACAAGTCAAAGGAAACCGAACAAGGATCTAATCGATCAAGGCAGACTAAGTCTATCCAAAATCAAAACCAACATATCAGGAACAAGAGGGGACCATGGGTTTAGCCTTGGTGGTTTTCTGAATTGGGGGAAAGTGTGGCCACAATCTATGACAAAAATAAGAACGAAGTGCACTTTAGAAAGTCAGCAATATTGTAGTCCCCCAGGGAAAACCGGAGTACCCGTTTTTGCAAATACCATAATGACATAGGGTATGACACCCATTATTGTATAACTTTAAAAGTAGAGGTCCAGGATCTCATTAAAAGAGGGAAGTTGGGTGCTTATGTCATAAATGGAGGGGGAGTAGACCAGTAATACACAATCAAATGCTAACACTCCCCGAACTACTCCTTCAAGAAATCGTGTAACATCTACGCATAAAGATGCTATGGTAATTACTGAGATGTTTGAAATAGATTCTAAGTATCTTGATCCAGATCCGAGTCAAAATCGCCTAAGGGTAATAACGGACAAAACTAGAATTGTCTCCGGATTGATTAAATTTTTCAAATCGTTGACCATGGCGCGTCTGAAGCGTTTCAACATTTCAAAGGTGGAAAGGTTTGATGGGATGCAGGATCTCGATGACCACATCGAACAATTCAAGAATTATATGGTGAATTTCGAAGATGACAACTGGCTTGTGTGTCGTGCATTTTCACAGACTTTTAAAGGAACAACTATTAAGTGGTATAATAGGATTCTGAGGGGGTCGATATCAAATTTCAGAGATTTCCATACTCTTTTTGAAGGCAGTTTGTAGGAAGCAAAGAGATGAGAGAAAATAGTGATACTATTATTCAGTGCAAGCAGGCACCGGGAGAAAAATTGAAAGACTATACCAAGAAATTTGTGTTGACCAAGGCTAGTTTGGACAACTGTGAGGAAAATGTGGCAATGACAGCTTTTCGCCAAGGATAATATTTTGTGTGTCAGTGAACACGATACCTAAATATGCCAAAAATTTAAAAATAATTTTAAACAAATTATTAAATTGACACTTAATTAACTTTATAAAAAAGTTTCAAAAGAAGTTATTCCAAAATGCATTATTAAAATTCCCCTTTCTGAAACAAAAGAGACGAATAGTAAATTAAAAACAAGTCAAATATAGTCTATGGATAAGATGTCTTTAAAACTAGGATTTAAACACCATTATGCTAATATATCTAACAAGATTGGGTTACCATGGGATGATGATTTTTCTATTAATATTGTTCTTGATAATGTTCAATGTGTTCATATGGATATTACTCATTTAATTCTTAAAAAAAGTGACTTACTAACAATAGTTTATGTCAGAAAATTAAAATGAATGAGCTTTGGGATACGTTAAGAACTGTTACCACCACTGATAAAGAATAGTTGCTCGTTGGTGACTTCAATGCTACGATCTCCATTGATGAGAAAGTTGGATGCAAGTACTTCTGTCAAAACAGTGCAAATGACTTTAAAGATTGTATCAATGACTGTCAGTTACTTGACTATGGTTACAGTGGCTCTAAATTCACTTGGTGAAGCAGCTCCAAATGGAAGCGGCTGGATATAACGATTTACGAGAAGGCTTGGGAAAATTCTTTTCGTAATTTTAAAGTCAAGCACATGGTCTAACTTGTTCTGACCATGCTTTTATTCACATTTTTATATCTAATCAGAGCTACAGTATAAGTAAAAGCTTTAAATTTTTAAATATGTGGGTGCTTGACAATGATTTCCTTAATTATGTTGAAACCAACTGGTCTCTTCCTATAGATGGTTATCCTATGTATGTGTTTTGGCAGAAGCTAAAAAGATCGAAGTCTCCTCTTACTATATGGAACAAAACACATTTTGGAAATATTTTCTCTAATGTTAAGGAGACTGAAGATAATGTCAAGATTATGGAAGAAAATCACATGGAGAAGAATACTAATAAAAGCAAGAAGAGTCTTTCCCATGCTAATGTTATATGTATTACGGCTATCAGAATTGAAGAATCCTATTGACATTAGAAGTTCTACTCTAACTGGCTTCAAGAAAGGGATAAAAATACTAAAACCTAGCATTCCTATGTCACTAAGTTAAGGAGGAAAAGAACGATTACCAGCAATAAAGAAGGGAACAACTGGATCCTAGAAGACAAAGTTATTGGCAATTCAGCAGAAAAGTTATTCAAAGAGAGTTTTTCTATTCTCCCTTATGATAGCCTAAATGATGAGATAATTCTAAGGCAATATGATTTTTTAAATAACATTCCTACCATTATTAGTGTTGATGATAATAACTTACTTTTTATGGATCCTACAGAGGATGAGATCTTCAGCATTATAAATGGTTTAAATGATAATAAGGCTTCTAGCATAGATGGTTATAATTCTCGCTTCTTCAAAACCTATTGGATAATTATAAAAAATGATTTAGTTAAGGCTATGATATCTTTCATAAGAGGTCATAATATACCTAAAGGTATCATGGCCACTGGATTGTATCTGATATCTAAAAACAATAACCCCACTTATTGGAATGATTATAGACCAATAAGTTTATGAACTTTAACTAATCGTATCATGTAAAAGATCATAAATTATAGATTAGCTAATATGCTGCCTAAAATAATCTCTGATTGTCAGTGGGGTTTGGTTAAGGGTCTACCATTGATCTTCTCAGTAGCTTCCTGCATAAATATCAACATGTTGCTGGTCAGACCATCAATAAAAGTAAAACTAAAGTTTCTACCTCTAAGAGAACTCTCAATACTAAGATAAATGCCGTGGTGGCTCAAACTGGATTTAAGTATGATTTTCTTCCTATTGAGTATTTGGGTATTTCTCTTAGTATAAATAACAGATCCTCTAATTACAATGCTATGATGAATAAGATAAGATTCAATATTGATGACTGGGAATCTAAGCATCTCTGCTATAAGGGGGGATTATCGTTATTAATTTTGTTCTAACTACTATTCCTATTTATTGGATGCAGAACAGCCTTGTACCTAAAGAAGTGATTATCAAAATCAATAAGATTCTAAATAAATTCTTATGAGGTTCTACTACTAGTGACCAGGATATCCATTGGACCTTTTGGGATAGTCTTTGTAAGCCATTATCAGAGGGTGGCCTTAATATTCAGAATCTTAAAGATGTTCATGATGTTTTTTCTTATAAGCTGTGGGTCAATTTTAAAGATAAAAATTTTGTTTGGGCTAAGATCATGCATAATGTCTACTGTAATGATACTCATCATTTGAAATGACATTGTATGAAGAAGGGTTCTGATACGTGGTATAGGTTGGTCCATATTAAGGACAAGGCTGAGGCTCAGATCAGGTGGAGTTTGGGAATGGTGAAATTGACTTATGGCTAGATATGTGGCTGGATGGTAGTCCTATTATTTCTCTTGAAGATGAGAATTATAATTCCTGGTTCAACAATGAAACCGTTAGATCTTATTGGCTTAACAATAACTAGAATCTTCAAAGTATCCAAAATATTGTTTCTCATAACAGAATCATCATCATCATTAAGTATAACGCTATTAATGATAATAAGGAGGGCACTATTCTTTGGCAGCCTTTGAAAGACCTTGTTTTTAACATTAAAGACACTTGGGACCATGTGAGAAGACACTACACCAAGACTAACTTATTTGATAAGATTTGGAGCTCTGTTACCCCAAGGAAGTATTCTCTCCTTCATTGGAAAATCTTAAAAAATTACATTTCTGTTGATTCTATTTTGTAGAAAATATATTTTAACATTCTGTCAAATTTCAATTATGTAACTCAACTGAAGAAACTAATCACATTTTTGTTTTATGTGATTTTTCTTGGCTATTTGCACTTACTATAGTGACTTATTTAAAGTCAATATAGAAAAATATATGACCATTGTTCTTGTTACCAGAAATTGGTTCTCGTCTTCAAATAAAAAAACCAATATAAGATATTAAATTCCTACACTAATTACATGGGATATTTGGTCTAACAAAAATAAAGCTAAGTATAAAGAGATCCAGCATACTATTATTCAAGCTATCAATTATATCAATCACATCCTGATGACTCTAACACTATTGACTACAAACATTGGGATAAAGACAAGGTCATTGCAGAAAAGATATGATGTTTTAATTCTATTAAAAAAGTGAACTTAAGTACTTACATTTGAACGGAGAAGCCAGTGATTCTATGATCTTCATAAATGAACATGGTGACTTTGTTGAAGGTCATGGTAACCTCTATGGGAAATTGTACCGTATGGCTGCATAACTGAGAGCTTTTCTGGATGGCCTTCTTATCTGAAATTCAAACAAATGGAATAATGTAGATATTGAGATCGACTCTCAGGTTTTATTTAATATGTTAGCTAGTGGGAAATATACTACTTCTCTCAGTCCCACTCTAACTTGCTGCAAAAATTTAATTACGTCTAGGATGAGCATCGGGAAGATTCTAAAGGTCCAAAACCAAGCCGCAGATTGGCTTGCGAAGTGGACCCTGAAATGCAAGATGGAATCAGTTTACAACCGTATCAGATCCCTCCTCAGCTTCAAGCTATAGTTTTGCTTGAAGCCTAAGATTTGGATATTTTACTAATTCAAACTGACTTTATCGTCTATTTTTTTGCTCTCCTTCAAATTGTATCCTAAAAAAAAATTGTTCTAGACTCAGTAGCTTACCAATTGCTCCGAGCGCCTTTGTTGATGGTATCTCTTCACCTGTATTGTTTTAATCTGTTAATTGGTAGATTTGTGTTGTTTAATTCTGAATTTTTGGAATCAAATAACCTTGATTTTCCTACTGAGTCTTATTCATCTTTTGCTATGTGCTCTCTTTGAGCGTATCTTTTGAAAAAAAATGATTATACCTGATTCTAATCCGCCTCTAGTGATTGATTGTTGTCTTTCATGTCTAATAATTACTCTATGAATAAAAATGTGGATTCCCAGGTGCTCTCTCTGAAAAATATCAGTCGGATCAAAATGGTGAAGCAAATTTTCTGATCAAATCAGTGTTTATTGAAATTTCTGTACTTGATTAAAAGTGGATCGCCTCTTTTCTTCAAATCTTTTAAGTTCTCTGAATCAAAGCAAAAAAATGCCCTAATTTCTTGATAATATAAGGATTTTGGGGACGCGGAGCTAATAATCTGTCTCAGTATCTTAAAGGATGGTTTGTGGTTGGGAGAGATGTTGTTAATTGAAGATAGAAGCCGTATTTTGAAAATGAAGCTAGCTGATTTTGAAAATGAAGCTAGCTGATTTTGAAGATGAAGAGGGTTTCTCTAAAGGCTAAATGTTTTGGATCATTCAATAGCTATGGTCCATTTATCTGTAATTATCCATTATTTGATCGTTTAATAGCTAAGGCCCATTTATGTGTAATTAGCCTCTATGGCTTTCTTTCTAATAAAAAAATCGATTTAATTAAAAAGTAGTATATGGATATGAACTTTCTAGAAATCATTAATTATTATTTTCTTTTTTTTTCTTTCTTACCAACTTTCTAGAAATTTAACTTAATTTAAGTATTTGTTTTTCTTGTTTTTTTAAATGGAGGTACACAACAATGCATTGTTTCAGGATGAAGAATTTAGAGTTCTACAATTCGAAAACAGTGTGAAAAATCTTCAAAAAAATATGTTCAGAAAATCATTCACTGAATGTGTTAAACCTTTAGAGCCTCAAATCCCGATCGTTCTTCAACCTGATGGTATATCGGAAAAGTCTAATCACATTTATTTTCAATTTTCTAAGAAGACTAAAGATTTCCTGTTAACGAACAACAAAATCACGCTTGTGGGGAAAGTTTCGAATGGCTTGCCAAAGAAATATGTTCTTAATCATTTTCTGAATTCTTTCAAATTCAGAGGTGCTTACAACTGGGTTATTTGAGATTCTAGAAAATCTTTCTTGAGTTTGATCTTAAAGATTATGTTAGCAAGATCTGGGCTAAAAATGTTTGGAATATCGAATATGCGAATCCTAAGGTGGAAACCAGATTTCATATAAAAAATAATGTCTTGTATCATTAGTATGGATTAAAATACAAAAGATACCAGAAAATCTATATAATACTTCCATATTGTACGAAATCGTTGCTTCCATATGCATTCCTTACAAAATTATAGTTCATGACAATAAGAGAGCCTACAAGAATGCAATATACGCTCTTGTTGAGTTGGATGTTACTGGAAATATGGAAGATAACATTTGGATAGGTTTTGGATTGAAGGACAGGTGCTGGTTGAAAGTGGGTTACGAGAATTTACCAGCCTACTATAGACATTACTTACATACGGGTCACAACTCCTCTGAGTGCAAGAAAATGCAGAAGACAAACCTTTAAGAAAACGGAAAAGAGGATTTACCCCTCGAAGCTATAAACACTGGAAGAGAAAGAGACAAAGTCCCTATAGTTTCTAAAGGTCAAATGTACAAGCCCAAAATTACATCAAAAGTCGCTCAAAGTAATCAATACAATGATAAAGAAATTACACAAAATGTTGATCTCAATAGTGAGAGATTTCAGAGATCAAGACCTTCTTGATTCCAAACTCTGAGATAATCAAACTAAGGAAGATTCTGGCCCTGAAGAATTGGAAATAATTGAAGCAATACAATTTCTTAATCAGGTTGTGGATCAAAAATACCAATTAAGACTTGGATTTATTGAATACTAGTAAACATTCTCCTGCTCAAGAAAACATTGGTAGCAACCCTGTCACGCCATCCATGGAAGCTTTCTTTCATGATCAAAACTTTAGCACAATCTTAAACAAGAAGCTCAGAGCTGTAAGAAAGATATAAAAAAACTATAAGCTTGTTATAAAGTCTCTTAAACGCTCAGAGACCAATATTCGACACAAATCTTTATCCGATAATGATAAAGATTCCTAATTGGAATCAGCATGGTATCAACAACAAAGCTACTATTGGAAAGCTGGAAATAATCGTATTTAAGGAGAAAGTTAAAATATTACCTATTCAGGAGCCAATGGCAAACTCTACTAAGATAAGTGATATTGATACTAATCTAGGCTTTACTAATTTCACGTTTAACATTTCCAATACAATTTGGTTGTTTTAGGACGATGATTCATGCATTAACATCCTTGTTAATCATGATCAATGCTTGTAATTGAAGATTGAGTACCATGATCTGGATATTTCTTTTTTTATTTGACGATGGTTTACGCGAAATGTCAAAGGAATCAAAAGATTAGCTTGTGGAATCAGTTCAAAATTTTTGCTTCAACTAATAAAAGCTGGATATTTGTTGGTGACTTCAATATTATTGCTTCTAATGATAAACATATGGGATGCTCAACCATTTGCCAGAACATTATTGATGACTTTGTGACATGATTAGGGATTGTGAGTTACAAGATGCAGGTTATGCTAGACAGAAGTTCACCTGGAATAGAAACACTAAATGGAAAAGGTTTGACAGGGTGATGATTAACAAGGCTTGGACATAATCTTTTAACTCCACTCAAGTTTTTCACATGGTCAGAACTTGTTTTTAACAAGCTCCTCTTTTAATTTATGCGTTTCAAAACAATAACAATGCTTACAGAATTAAAGAAGCTTTAAATTTATGAATGTCTAGATTAACGATATCTCTTTCTTAAGCTTGGTTAAGCAGAATTGGAATCTTCCAATCAATGGTTATCCTAATGAGGCCTTTTGGTTTAAGTTTAAAACGCTTAAGAAGTGTTTACAGGTTTGGAATGTTAAGCAGTTTGGTGATATATTCAATAAAACAAAGGATGCTGAAAAGATGGTGTAAAGGTTGGAAGCTCTGCACACTTCAAATAACAATATTATGTTTATAAATAACCTTAACAAGGCTACTGATTTGCATATTCAGGCTCTCAGGAATGAATAGATCATTTGGAAGTAAAAGTGCTATAATAACTGGTTGAGGAATGGTGGCAACAACTCTAAAGCTTACCATGCTCATGTCTCTAAAAAAGAAGGAAAAATACAATCAAAAGAATAAAGGTGGACAATATATGGATTTACAACACTAAAGAGATTAGTAGATCAGTTGAGGATTATTTCAATTCCATCATTTCTTCTCAGCCTTATAAAAACAAAGATGATGAGCTTGCTATGATGAATAATCAAATGTTTGACAATATTCCTAAGATGGTCACTACTAAAGATAATACCAGCCTGATGACTCAAATGAGGATGAAATTTGGAAACCATCAATACCATGAGCCCTGATAGTGCTGCTAGTATCGATGGTTACAATATCTTTTTATAAAAAACTTGTTGGAGTATTATCGAACTTGATTTGTGATCTGGTATTAATGCTTACATTGCTGGTCATAGTATTCCTTTAGGAATGTTTGCTACTGGCCTGTGTTTAATTCCTAAAGTTACTAACCTGGTGTCCTGGAACAATTATAGGCCAATTAGCATTTGTTCCATGTTTAATAGAATTCTCTCCATGCTCTTTAACAACAGATTATCTACTATCCTACCTAGAATTATCTCTAATTATCAAGGTGCATATGTAAAAAATAGATCAATTCATGAAAATGTTTTGATTCCGAAAGAGCTTATATATAATATTAATAGGAAGCCTAAGTCTCGAAACATATTGATCCAGTTTGATATGTCTAAGGCCTTCAATAGAATGTCTTTTCCTTTCATTATTAAAGTTTTATCTTGTTTTGGCTTCTCCATTTGTTTCATTAGTTTGATTCACAAGTTAATTAGGAACATTAACAACTCTGTTTTGATTAATGGATATGTTTTGGGGTATTTCAAAACTAAAAGAGGCTTGAGGCAAGGTGATCCCATGTGCCCGAGCCTCTTCATCATTCGAGAGGAATTCCTTTTTAGAGGACTTAATAATTTGTTCTACAATAACGACAAGATGAAATATGCTTCAAGAACTAACCTTAATGTTCCTTGTATTTATTTTACAGATAATGTTCTTATTATCACCAATTTCTTAAGTCCCTCTATCAACAAGTTAAGTTGTCTCCTAAATAGATACCAAAGGATATCAGGGCAGTCCATTACCAAGCATAAAACAGAGATCATTATGTCCAATAAAGCTCACCAGAGCAGAATTAGCTTCCTGGAAAATATCATTGGTTTTTTTGTGGAGGGCCTACCTTCTACTTATTTGGGGATTACCTTATATAACAACAATACATCCAACAACTACAACATGATGGTAGATGAGATTAATTCTAAAATCAATGACTGGGACAGTAAATCTTTTTCCTATGGAGGCTGACTCTTCCTTACTTCATCTGTTCTCATGAGTATTCAATGTTACTGGATGCAAAGCTCTGAAATTCCTAATTGTGCTATCAAAAGTCTTTAGATTTTTTTCAATAAGTTTCTTTGGAGATCAAACTACAATGATACTAGTATTCATTGGTCCTCCTGGAAGAAACTGCATAGGCCTTTTGAGGAGGGTGGATTAAATATCAGGAAAACCTGTGATATTTATTACACTTTCTCCCAAAAGTTATGGTTCAACTACATGAGGAACTTAAGCTTTCGATCTCAAATTATGCAAAATATTTATAACAAAAAAAAATATCATATCCTGGAAGCGTCTTGCGGGTTTTAAAGAAGAAGCTGAAAGCTGATGAGTTAATATTTCTCCTTAGTAAATTGTTAAGAGAGAAATCTAGAGAGAGAAAGAGTTAGAGAGTTTTAGAGAGAGAACGTTTTAGTACAAATGAATTCAAGAGAAAAAGTGTTTAACCCCTTTATTTGGTTACTCTTGCCTTTTATATAGAGGAGCCAAGACTTTGCCTCAAAAGTGAAATATGTTACAAAAGAGGACAAATTGCTCTTTAGTCCTTAACAATTATTTATAATTACAAATGTTCTCTAAAACTTACAATATATATATAATTTAAGGACATAACTTATATTATTTACAGTTTGATCCTTAAATTTACATTATTCAATATTTAATCCTCAAAATCCTACTTCCATATCAGAAAACCCCCTAGTTCTTCTGTAAGTAAATAAATGAGAACTAAAATGTCTTCGAATTCTTCCATATGTCGCGTCAGTTATTTTAAAATAAACTTGAAACAGTCATTCAAAGCAACTACTCGAGCATCTATTCGAATAAAGTATTTGAAGCGACCACTGAAAATAACGATTCGAAGCGAAGTAAAAAACAAATACCAAAATCTGATATATCCTCAAAGCCACTATGTCTCTTCGAAATGCTATATAATAATAAAACTCCTCGAATCATTGTGGAAATAAAATTTTAAAATATACTCATCAACTTTAACCCAAACAATATACAAAAGTAACTGTTTCATAATTTATTTTTAAATCCATCATGACTTTATAGCTTTTAGACCCATAGATAGATATCTAGCCTGACAATAGGCTGACAAATGTCAAACTTTTAATCCCCTCACCGCTTTGTATTCTACCATATCTCTATCACAGTCCTTTAAACTTCACACGTCTCCTTTTCTTTCTATAAATTCAATCAGTTGCCTCATTTTTCCATTCTCACAACACAAATCATTTGAGGGAAAACTCTCAGAGAAAACTTAAGCGCTTGGCTACCTTCATCGCGTTCATCAGAAAAAACCAAGCTTTCTGATCAAACTCATCTTCTCTGATCAATATCTAACCGGTTTATGAGAAAAAACCCTAAAACCAGAAGATCCAAGGCTAACATACCGAAGAAGCCAAGATCTCCAGTTCTGATAACAACTTAATCTTCGGATCGTACGACTACTTTTGCATTACTCGAAGAGGAGAGGAATATAGAGCTGCATGATTAATCAATAGTGCTCCTGTTAGAACGGCCACCAAAACAATTTACTACGGTAATTTTGATCCAACCAAAGCTCTTGTTTTTTCTCCTTTTTCGATAATCGAAGAGCACTCCTCTTTCAAAGTCCTAGGTCCTAAATGGCCTCGAGCCTCTTCATCTCAAAGTAAGATTTCTCCTTTGATTAGTGAAGAACCTCATTTAAATAAAACGTCAAATACTCCCTATTCGAATCATTCTTCAATAACTTAAAAGAAGAAGAACTTTTATTGCCATCGGAGACGAATCAGAAATTATCCCAACTCCTCCACCCCTCAAATCCAGATACTAAAGCTCCTCCTCAGAGAGAAGTAACTGAGGAAGTTCCTCGAACAAATAAACCTTTACCAGAAACTGTTAATCCAACAGCTCTAGAAGAAACATCGAAGGCCAACAACGCTGATTCTGAGGCTACCAAAACCGATCTTGATGATGAATCCGATGATGGGAACTCAACAACTACCCATAAGCCTCGGGAATAAATAGACACTTGCTTTGTTTCCGAAGAAAAAAGAGCTACAATTGGCATAAGCTTAAGGGGTCTTGAAGCTAAGTATATCATTGCTCTCAAAAAAGTTCGATATGTTTATTACAAGGATAGCAAATCTTCTGCTCTAAAAAAACAAGGGGGGGGGGGGAATGGGATATAATATAACTCTTCGACTGCCTAAAGAAGGAGACAATCCCTTAGACTGCAAGGATGAAGAGCTAGTAGTCTACCCCGAAATCATCAATTGGGATCTTTGGTTTCCACTGGATCCTATGATCGTGGAATACTTCAAACTCCTCAACTTGTTCCCTACTCATGTGACACCGAATTAGCAGTTCACCTTTATGTCAGTGATTATGGCATCTCGACTATCTCAGATTCCCATCAGCATTAAGGAATTCATGTCCTTAACTTAGCTGTAGAAAGGTCTGAAGCTCCCCTTTTACTACCTCACCCTGATGGATGACCTCAAAATCATCGACGACCTCATAGAAGCTGACAAATTCTGGAAGCAAAAATACATTTTTATATAAGGAGAAGCAATCGTAAGCACTTTAAAAATTTTACATTCTGAAATAGATTATATTTTTGCCTTTCTTTTTCCCTAAATTTCTATTTGAATGATTATTTTAGAAATTTTGAGGAGTTATCCAGCGCGTCGACCAGCTGCTAAGGACATTTTCTAAAAACTTGCTGCTTGGGCTGAGAAAGAATGGAATAATACGTTCCACACTGTCTTTCAGCCTATCAACTTCCTCAACTAACACATATTCTTAAGCTCAGAAGGTGCATTGCCACCACAAAATTTGATGTCAGAGCCTGATCCAAAGATAGTCTACAAAAGGTTAGTTCATCCGGATTGTAAAATCTTACTTCCTATTCACAATAGATCAGAGAGTCATTTACCAAAAAAAGAAATAAAAAACTATCAAAGAAAAGAAAGGCAAAAAGACAGCTAGCACATCTGGTGCTAGCCCTTCAACTCCATCAAAACCAAAGCCTCGAAAAAGTAAAACTTTTCAACAGGCTCTCTCACCCATCGAAGAAGGGAAAAAAGAAAGGTTCTTCCAGCTCTCATGGAAAAAAAAAACAACCGAGAATCACTTCGTATACATTGATCGATGAAGATGAAAATACTGTTGAAAACAAACAAAACCAACAAAACCCTTTATTTGAAGAACAAACAACCAAAGATAACACTGTGATCATCATCCAAGACAGTGCTACTAATGAAAATTAGGCTGCTGAAAACTTTGATCCTGATATGTTCATTAATTTTGAGAACATTGAAACGCTTACTGGTGAAGACGATCTCGTTCTTCATGTCATCCAAAATCACATGCTTAACTTTGGGAGACCAACAAATGCCGAGGTGCCTCCAGAATTTATCTCTCCTCCTGCTCCTATCACCACTTTAGATATGATTCAACGTCCTAGCTCATCAAAAACATAATTTACTCCTCCTCCTCCAAATCCTGCAATCTCTGTTGCACTTCAACCATTTACCGATCTTCATATTTCAGCAAAAGCACTTGCTTCCCAAGTAAAAGCTTTTCAAAACCATCTAAAGCAATTAGCTAAAGATATGGTCTATTACAAAGAATCTTACGAAGTTGAGAAAATATTTAGACAAGACTTCCACAGCAAAGTGGTTGATCAATTTCACATGTACGAAGTAGCAAGGTCCGAACTCATAAAAAGTGTTATCTGCATGAAGAATCATCTGCGAATCACACACATAGTTGAGACAGAATTGCTGACGAATTCTCATTAGAATGAAATGAATAAGCTCAAGACTGATCATGCTACTGAATTAGCCACCGAAATATCCAACTCCAATGAGCTACAAAATTCTCTTACTCTTTGTGAGTAAAAAAATAAAGAATTTATCGAGGAGATAGCTAAACTAAAGAAAGAATTCGAAGTAGAAAACACTGCTGATATTGCTGCCGCCGAAGCTGAACTTTCAAAAAACATGGTAGTTGTTATTAACGCCGGAAAAGAATAAACAACCATTTTCCTTCTTCGAGAACTTCGTGCCACTTATCCAAAAATTAACCTCACAAGTTTTTGGAAAGATATTCCTCAAGAGAAACGCCCAAGTGAAACTTTCGATCCTATTCATGATTCATCATCCCTAGAAGAAGAATTGTACGAGGAGAAAGAGTCCTCTGATTAACTTTATCAGTTTTTTTGTGTTTGTCAGATTAAGAAATTTCTTTTTGTACTTCCAAATTATTAATCTAATCGACGAGTGGTTTCCTTGTTTTATTATTCACTTCGCATATTATTCGATGCTAAATTTCAAAAAACGTATATGACTCAAATACTTCGAATTTTTAACATATAATTATAAATGGTAAACTTACCATCTCAAAGACCTTGAAGTAAAAATTGATGAGCATGGTGGATCTTCGAAAATTTCTCAATGATCTATTAAACTTTCACTTCGAACAAATTGTAATATAGTTATTAAACATGGTTGTTTCTTCGAAAAGGGTTATAAACACTTCGGAACATTCTACTCTTAAGCAACCTCTAAGATGAACAGTCTCTGATGATTTGTTAAGATAATATTCAAACATGTGTAAATAACGATTCTCCAAAACAAACTTTATTGATAATATTGAATATGTACATGACGCCTCGTTAAAACCTTCGTGGGCCAACATGGTAGGAAAGAGTGCGCCATTCAAAAGTAAAAATTAAAGAATACAAAAACGTATCTACTCCCAATTAAGCTTCAAGTGTTGTATATTCCATGTATCTTGAAGCATCCCCCTTCGAAATAAAAAAGACGATAGGACCCCATCTTTGTCCTTTTAACAACCACATAAGGCCCTTCCCAATTCGGAGCCATTTTTCCGAGGTTCTTCTCCTTTGTGTGCAAGAATACTTTTCTCAACACCTTATCACCTTCTTTAAAATCTCTTCTCTTCACCTTCAAATCATATCTATTACTCATAAGAGTTTGATAGTGGCTTACATTCAAATGCGCTAGAATTATTCTTTCCTCATCAGATCCAAATTCACCCGTCGAATTTCATCATTAGACCTTTCAAACTATTGAACTATTCTAAAAGATGAGATAGTCGATTCCACGAGGCTGATTGCATCCATTCCATATGCTAAAGCAAAACGAGTCTCCTTCGTAGCCTCTATAGGAGTTGTCCGATAAGCCCAAAGTACCTATTGCAAATAGTTTGGCCATTTTATTGCTGCCCCCGTCAAATTCTTCGTCAAGCCATCTAAAATTGTTCTGTTTGCTACTTCCACTTGCCCATTAGCTTGAGGATGAAAAGGTGTCGAAAAGCATTGCTGAATTCCTTTAGAACTGCAAAATGAAGCCATCTCTTATTATTAAACTGAGGGCCATTATCTGTTGTAATCCTTTGAGGAACTCCAAAACGAAAAAAGATGTTGTTCACGATAAATTTGATCACGTTTTTTGCTTTTGTCCCTGATAACGATTCTTCCTCTGCCCACTTTGTAAAAGAATCCACCGCTACAATTATCATCTATCAAATGGTATTGCCTTGGATATAGACATAAGCGATACTGCTGGTCAGTAAATAGCATTAGGAAATCTCTGACAAGTATCACAACTTTGAACTAAATTCTTAGCATCATTCATGATTGTAGGCCAATAAAACCATGAAAGTAAAACTCGACGCGAGAGAGCTTTGAACCTACAATGAGCTGACCCCTCGCCATCATGTAATTCTAATAATACTTGTTGTGATTCTTGCTTACTTAAACATCGTAACAATGGCCTGCTCAATGCCTTTTTATATAATATTCCATCCAATACTATATATCTGAGGGATTTACTTCTTAATTTTTTGGCCAATTCTGAATCATCTGGTAATATTCCTTTAGTCAAGAAACTAAGGATATATGATCGGCAATCGCCTCGAATTTCATAAGATGTAACAAAAATTTTCCTCTATCAATTCACATTGGCTAGATTGAGTAACAATTAAAGGATTTTCGTGTAACAAAATCAAATGATATTCTTCCTTATAAGCGATATTTGCTAAAGAATCAGCAACCATGTTATTCCCTCGCCCAATATATTCCACAATAACATTGTCAAATATAAGAGTTAAATTACGAAGTTTCCGAAGATACAAAACCAAACGATCCTATCTCGCTTCGGAATATCCGAGTACCGGATTTGCTAACAATTGAGAATCTATTTCCAAACGCACTGAAGTTGCCCCACAATTTTTTGCCAATCTTAAACCTGCCAAAGCATCTTCGTATTCAGCTTCATTGTTTTAAGCATAAAAACCAAATTTAATAGATTGAATCATTGTCTCTCCCGTTAGATTTATTAACTGAACCCTAACACTACACCCTAAAACACTAGATCCTCTATATGTTCGGACAACCCACCTCGAATCATCTGGTATGGATTTTTTACTTTCTTCCTCGTCTGATCGGCTTGAATGGAATTCAACAAAAAAATCTGCCAATGCTTGCGCCTTTATTGTTGTTCAAAGTGTAAAGAAAATATCATAGTCCCCCAACTCCACCGACTATTTGGTCATTCTCCCTGAAATATCAGGTCGTTGCAAAACAGTTTTTAAAGGGAAAGAAGTTCGAACTTCAATAGTATGAGCTTGAAAATATGGACGCATCTTCCTAGCAGCAATCACCACTGCTAACGTCAACTTTTCTAATTTCATGTATCTCTTTTCTACTGCCACAAAACTCTTACTAATTTAATATACCGGCTTCGGAACTCATGAATCCTCACTGATTAACACTGCACTCACTGCAAAATCCGATAGCGCGATATACAAAAATAACTTCTCCCCATTTAGAGGCTTTGATAAAATCTCTAGTGATAACAAATTTTTAATGTTTGTGAATGCTGCTTCACATTTCAATGTCCATTCAAACCTGCTTGGTCCTCTTAACACTTGAAAGAAATGAAAGCATTTGCCAGAAAATCTTGAAATAAATAGGTTAAGTGCTGCTAATCTTCTTGTTAGAATTTGTACTTCTTTGATAAATCGAGGCGAATTCATTGTTATCAAGGCTTTCAATTGTTCATAGGTCAGCTTCTATTCCTTTTTTCACTAATAATAAAAACCAAAACATTCCTCGAACAAACTCCGAAGGTTCATTTTTCAGGATTTAACTTTAACTTAATATCCCTTAAATTCAAAAACACTTCCTCTAAATCGTCAAGATACATTTCATCATTTTGAGCTTTTTACAACGATGTAATCTATATATACGTCCATGTTTCTTCCGATCTGAGTAGCAAAAGCTTTATTCATCAACCTCTGATAGGTGGCTCAAGTATTTTTAGTCCAAAGGCCATTACCCTATAACAGTGCATGCCCCTATCAGTTATGAAAGTTGTGCATTCTTGATCTTTTGGATCCATTTGGATTTGATTATATCCTACAAAAGCATCCATGAAAGTTAATATTTTATTGCATGAAGTATAGTCAATCAACTGATCTAGATCTTTGGGACAAGCTCGATTCAAATTTGTAAAATCCACACACATTCTCCATTTCCCATTCTTCTTTTTTTACCACAGCCGGATTGGTCGTCGATAAAGGATATTGTGACTCCCTTATGTGTCCGAACTTAGATAATCGATCCACTTCAGCAACAATCGCTTCTGCTTTTTCCGAGGAAAACACTCTTATTTTCTGATTAACCAGCTTGACCTTTGGATCAATAGCCAAGCTGTGACGAATTAACTCAATTGGTACTCCTGTTACATCCTTTGTCCTTCAAGCGAAGACATCCAAATTAGAAGATAAAAAATCCAGCAGTTGTTGACGTAGAAGCGGGGGTTTCCCTCAAATCGTCAAACCTTTCGTCCAAATCTGAGGGTACCCCTTCTAACTGTTATTCACACATTAAATCTCCACTACTGGATCCTCGGATCCGAAGTGCAGTGGCATAACGTTCCCTCGCAACCTTTTGTTCTCCTTGAACGACCCCAACTCGATATCCAACCACATATTTAAAGCACTGATGAACTGTAGACACAACCCCATACATTCTTGAAAGTCATGACCTTCTAAAAATAACATTATAACTTATATAGGACAGTCTACCACGACAAAAAGTACCTGGACCTTTTTCCTAAATGGTCTTTTTCCCAAACTTACTTCACCCTCGAATTCTCTAACAACACGAGCTGTTACAGCCGTGAATCCAATAATTGTTCGATCCGATTGAGAAATCCGAGGTGGATTTGTCATTCTATCATAGGTGAATTTAAAAAGGACATTAGCAGATCTGCCAGTGTCAATCAACACACGTCGAATCTTGATGCCATCCACCTCTACTGCAATAACCACAACATCTTCATGTGGTCTTTCAGTACCTCGCATATCATCTTCATCAAACAAAATAAAGGGAATATCTTTCTTTCCATACAAATGTGTAGAAATGTTCCCTTCAATTGGACTTGTCAAATTAACAACATGCCTCTTCCTCGAACTATCCAAATTACCAGTCATCGAATCGCCTCCGAAAATGGATAATGAATCAAAAAACTTGCACATCTCCCGCACATGTCCCTTTGCACAGCTCTCGCACACGTTCCTTTTTTATGGGCTCTTCGACCGTCATCAGAAGAAATCTGTTCAGATATTTTTCCACATACTCAGAAGAAGCATAAAAAGGCTCAACCTATGAATCCAAAATCATCAAATTCTCAACTGGTGCAACTTTTGAAGTTGATGCAACATTTGTTTTCGATGTGCTCCCTCGTGACTTCACATAAGTCAGGAGCTTTCCATTTTTAATCAAAAATTGAATCTATTTCTTCAAAGCAATACAGTCATTCGTATCATGCCCAATATCCTCGTGACATTTGCAAAACTTGTTATTCGTTTCCTCCCTTGGCCTACTAATTGGGGCTGGCTTCCTAAAATTTACAAGGCTCTTAGTCTTATCCAATATCATAGAAACATTCTCTATCAGATCAGCATAATATTCTGGTTTGATCCATTAATTTGGTCTAGGCCTGTTGTAAGTGTTATATGGAGGGTGATTTGAATAACCACTACTCCGAGGAGGAAAATTGTTGTTCTTTTGTCTCGACTGTTGATTACCATTTCCATTTCCATTCGAGGGTTGCCCCTGATTATTGGGTGCTTGTTCCGAATTCTTCGGAGTGCGGACTGGTCCACCTTAGACTCTAGTCGACTTCTCGAATTTAATCTGATCCTCAACTTGAGCCATCAAAGCTCCGAAAGTTAAGGCTCTTCTATTCATCGTCTCATTGGACAGATTCCCTGGCAATAATCCTTGGTGAAAAACTGCCATCGCCACATTTTCCTCATAGTTCTCCAAACTAGCCTTGGTCAAAACTAATTTCTTTGTATAATCCTTCAACTTTTCCCCAGGTTCCTGCTTGTATTGAATAATGGCATCACCATTTTCTTTCATCTCTTTGCTTCCCACAAGCTGCCTTCGAAATACAGTATAAAAATCTCTAAAATTTGAAATGGACCCCCTCGAAATCCGATTGTAACACTTAAGAGCCCTTCCTTTAAAACTATGTGAAAATGCGACACACCAGCCGGTCGTCATCTTCGAAGTTCATCATATAGTTCTTGAATTGTTTGATGTGATCATCGGGATCCTGCATCCCATCGAACTTCTCTAGCTTCAAAATGTCAAAAAACTTCGGAAGCGTCATTGAATGAATTTCACTTGTCAATGGAGAATTTCTCCAGTCAACACCTTGAACAAACTGATCATCTGTTCCCATTGTAACATATAGATTTCGATCAGTTTCAGCATATTGATTCGAAGTGTTTCCTTCGCACCATGTAGAACGAGGAACATTATCCCTCTTAGATTTACTCTCTTTTTTATGTTTCCTCGACTGATCTCTATCTGATTCCTCTTTCTAAGAACCGATGTATCACTTAAAACCCGAAGCTGAGATTTCTACCTCCTCTTCACTAAAGGTCACATATTTTTGCTTATATTTTTCCCCTTTACGATATGAATATTGCTCTTTAGTAGACAAAAAACACGCTTTTTGTGCTCAGATTTAGCTCGTCGATCATCGAAGGATCGATCTGACTGACCTCCCAACTCAATATTTTTTGTTTCTTGTCTAACCTCGGATTTAAGCTTTGTCCAGTGGATCTCTTGTTCCCTTCGTTCATACTTCTCATTTAAAGCATTAATCTTGTCCAAAAGCTGTTTGATTTGGACCTCAATATCAGATTGAGTTTGGATCAGAGATGATCCATCAGGTATACTTCCGTCTCTTTGTAAATCATGTTTTAAAGTTTCCATCATTGATCGAAGCATATGATTGTTCTGAGGATTCAACGTATTGATTTTGAACAGAAAATACAACAAGATTGTATCAATTTCGAATATAATAAGTCACTGATTTCTTTTTTTCAGTCCCCGGTACAGTCCCCAATTTCATGAGCTAATATATTTCCTTCGTAAATTGTTAAGAGAGAAATCTTAAGAGAGAAAGAGTTAGAGAGTTTTTAGAGAGAGAAAGTTTAAGTACAAATGAGTTCAAGAGAAAAAGTATTCAAACCCTTTATTTGGTTAGTCTTTCCCTTTATATAGAGGAGCCAAGACTTAGCCTCAAAAGGGATATCTGTTACAAAAGAGGATAAATTACTCTTTAGTCCTGAACAATTATTCATAATTACAAATATTCTCTAAAACTTACAATATATATATATATATATAATTTAAGGACATAACTTATATTATTTACATTTTAATCCTTAAATTTACATCATTCACAATTTAATCCTCAAAATCCTACTTCCATATCAAAAGCAACATGAGATGGCTCCTTGCCAAAGAGAAAATCAACATGTGAAAAGATAATTGGCACAATTGTTCCCCGATTATTGACAACACCAATGATTGGTTTCTTGATACCAAAGTTTTTACTTTCTGGAAGGATAACAGATGGGATTTGGGTAATAATATGAATGGTTTGATTAGTGAGGACAAAATTAATCAAATCAACCTTTACAAAATTAATAAAGACAAGGAGGATAAAATGATCTGGATTCTTTCTCATGATCATAACTTCAATACTAAGCTTACTTTGAGCAATATTAGACAGAAGAACAACAAATCTAGTATGTTCAAGAAGACTTGGAATGTTACTACTCCTAAGAAGATGTCTTTTATTTTTTGAAAAGTTTTAAAGAAATTTATTCATATTGATTATGTTATGAAGAGAATGTGCTTTTCTCTTGTTCTAAGTGCCAGTTTTGTCCAAACATTGAGGATATCAATCACTTGTTTGTCAACTGTTCTCACGTTTGAGCCATTTGAAAGCACTATAGTGATATTTTTAATATGAAAATTGAAAGATTCATGGTTCTTACTCATGTGATAAGAACGTGGTTTTGGTTTTCGAATTAAAAGATCCATATCTCTCATGTCTTTCCAGCTATCATTTGTTGGGTGATTTAGAAAAACATGTACAATTCAAAGTTAAAAAATAATACCCTTCGTTTTTCTTCTACTATTACTTTAATTGACAAAATTATTGTTGGTTTGAGTGCTTCTAACTTGTTTACTATAAAGCACTGGAGAAAGGTGGAGGACAGAACCTCTTATCTAGGGTATACTATTGCGAATAACAGAAAGAATGACACTTACATCAAATGGCTAGCACCTGCTAGAGGCATATTGAAGCTCAATGTCGATGCTGCTTGTCTTAGAAATAGAGAAACAGTGGGGGCATCATCTTCAGGGACAGTAAGATGGGAAAAACATACGGTAAGCTTTCGCCTTTATTCGCTGAAGCTATGAACTTGCTAGAAGGTCTTCTCTAATGTAAGTTGAACAATTGGAAAAAGGTTGACATTGAGTTTGATAATCAGTCCCCTATCAACATGTTGGGATCAGGTAAGTATCCATGGTTTCTTCATCCTTTATAGACTATTTGCAGAAGCCTTATAACTTCTAAGATGACTATCAAATACGCTCCTCGAATTCATAACCAAGTAGCTCATTAGACAACAAAATGAATCTTGAATGTTAAAAATAACTCTTTTAATAATTCGAATGCTCCTAATAGCTTGCTTGCTATTGTCACCCATTCAAATCATAACTAATCCTCTTTTCTAGTTTTTCTTTTAGTTTTTGTGCTCAGATTTGCAGAGGATGGTGTTGTTCTAGTTGTTTCCTGTTTGAAGAGAAGGTGTTGTGGCTGTTAATTGTTCGTGGAAAGAAGGAGGAGTGAATTCTTTTAAGCTTAGTGAAGTTTGGTTGATTCTGAGTTTGAAAGAGCTTGCTCTCTCTGTTTTGGACCGAAATTGCTTTTGGAAGGAAAGCTTAGCGCCTTATCTTGTTCAAAACTCTTTTAGGGATTATTGTTATTTAGTCCTTTAATTTTTATTACTTTTTGTCATCGTGATGTTGCATTTATGAATTTGTAACCATTAATCTAGTAAAAAAAAATTCCCACAAAATGGTAGTTTTTTTTGCTGTTTGTTTTACTTAAAAGATGTTTTACTGGCAGATGGACAAGTCAATAGGAGAGAGACGTCAGTGTCAAAGAAGCAGCATATCATGTTTGGTTTGGTTATTAAGAAGGATTTCACGTTTCATTACTGTGTTTGTTTTCGTATTAAAGGTATAGGAGTTTCTTATTTATTATCCTTGATTTGTTTCAGAATGTGTATACTGATTGTGTCAGTCTATTTTAATTATATTTTTTAAACTAATTACTTTTTTTAAAAGTGTTTTATACAATGCTGATTAAATCTATAGTTTACATTTTTTACACCTATGTCTATCGGGTTCACTTATATTATTTTCAAGTGTCCATGTAATTATTGAAACTGATCACTTTATTGCATGGTTAGTATTTATATAATTTTAAAATTAATATTATTTTATTTAAAATCAATTCAAATTTACATAAAAAGAATATTTTTATTTATTCAATAATGTGTTTCTCTTGTTTTTCTATTCTTTAAAAGTATTTATTACTATTTCTATCATAAATGAAAGATTTGTTAAACACAAATAAAACAATATATTTCAATACAAATAAATGTTTGATCATGGTTTTATATAAAAAAAATATCAGAGTTCCAGTGATAATAATTTAATAATTTATCTAAAATATAAACTACGATGTTTTTAGGGAGATATTTTTTAAAAAAAAATTCATTATTTTAGATTCAGGAGTTTCAAACAAAAAACTATTTATATTACATTTATAAAACGGAAGAAAACGATGCTCTTACCAGCACAATTTTTTCGATGATAATTGGAAAATGAATGAAGGTTCAGAGTATGGATTTATATTCTGGGGAATTGGGAAAGGAAATGTTGATTTTTTCTTAGACAAATGGTTTGATTGTAATGCTATGATTCAGTTAATTCCAAATATATCAAACACTTGGAATACAAAAACTAAGGTGACTGAAAAGACTCTTGGAACATGTTAAAAGTAAAGAATGATGTCATTTTTAGTTCATTTATTAACAAAATAGTAAATAATATTAGTCAAAATAATGGTGACTTTACCATCTAGAAACAATCTCGAGATGGTAAATTTAATCTAAAACTTACTGTTGATAGCATAAGGATAAAAGATGTTCAATCTTTCTTTAAAAGTCAAATCCGGAACAATCTTACACAAAAAAGTTCTTTATAACCTTATGGAGAGTTATAAATAACCTTATTTCAGTAGACACCAACATCCAACATAGAGGAATTAGTTTAGTTTCGAAATGTCAGTTTTGTTCAGAATGGGAATCTCTAAATCATTTGTTTGTCTCTTGTCCTATTATATGGAATGTTTGGACCTATTTGTAGTTAGAAAAAACATATGACAATAAATCATATCACTAAAAATGGTTCTCATCTACACTGTTTAAGACACACATTAGAACAATAATATCATCTTTGATAGTTTGGTCAACTTGAATAGCTAGGAACAAAATGAAACATGAGGGACGAATTAGTTATGATAAATTAATAATAAACCAAGTCAAGTACATAATGGGGAGTCTAGCAGTGGCTTCATTTTAAGAAACTCTAGTGGAGAGTTAATAGAAGGACAAGGTACTCTGATTGGTAAATGCTCACCTTTAGTTGTTGAATCCTTCGCTTTGTTATATGGACTAAGACACTGTCAACGGAATAACTTGATAGAGATTGCATTGAGATTGATTCATTACAATTATTCAACATGTTAGCATATAATAAGTACCCATGGTTTCTATCCAAAGTGTTAACATGCTGCAGAAAGCTGATAACTTCAAAGATGATTTTAAAACACATTTTTAGACAAGAGAATGGTGCTGCAGATTGGATTGTTAAGTTTTCTTTGGAACAGAAGCAAGACTGTTCATTCAATCGAATGAACTGTCCTAGCCCACTAAATGTTATTCTACTGATAGAAAGCATGAACTTGGGTTACTTCAGACACTTAGACTAACATACTAATACCTATCAAGCAGGTTGTCAACCTGACCAATAAAATTGTTTCTTTTTTGCAGGTATCAAAACATGAGGATTCAGGACATGGATCTATAGATGACCAAGGAATCAAGGAGTAGCATGAATCAAGATCTAGGACTTGGAGCACTGAAGTTCACACCAAGTGAAACAAGTGAAACAAAGACAAGATATCATTCAAACAAGGATAGAGAAGACACAAGGTGAAGATGTATAGAAACAATATAAGGAAATCAGTCAAAATATTAGTTTGCATATCAGAGCAACAAACATTGGATTTTACTATACAAGTCACAACTTGTAAATACAATTAATAATTGTATCAAAAAGATGCTTCAAACCATGCTTGTAATATTTTTATCATATAAATGCAAGCAATTTTAGATAAAAAATGAGAGTATGAATTTATATTGTTTGTGATTGTTCTGCAAATCTTTAGGTGAGTTCTTTTAGATGAGGTTTATAAGTAAATATTTGTTAAGCGTTAAAGATATTTTAAACATAACACATAAAATAATATATTTTAATACAAATATATAGTTTAATACAAATATATAGTTGATCATAATTTTATATAAAAAAGAACGAGTTTTGTGATAATATCTAATGATTTTATTGAAATATGTTTTTAGGGAGATATATATTTTTTTTAAATTAATTATTTGAGATATAAAAAAATTCATACAAAAAACTATTTATATTACTTTTATAATAAGAAGAAAACGGTGCTCCTACATGTGTAATTTATTTGATGATAATTGGAAGGTGAATGAAGGTTAGAGTGTGAGTTTGGATTATATGTTATCGTTCCAAATTTTGTTTTGAAGGTTTATGATAAAAATATGTTTGGAGGACCAAATTCGTTATATCAATAGTTATATATATGTTTAGAGAAGCTCCATATTCTAGAGAGAAACTTCGGTAATAATTCTCTAATCATTTATCAACCAACTTTCCGCAAAAAGAGATGGTGCCCTTTTATAATACATTTGCTGGGTCCACTTTCTTAAACTAATTACTTATTATGGTCTCTCTTTTAAGGTTAATAATTGTTACAAAATAGTCCTTTTTACATGACACAGTTGTCAATTGTTTCTAAAAGACTTTCTTTATGTCAAATTACACCTTTAAATTACGAATGTCTTTTGGTTACATAATTATTCACTTATTAGTAGCCCCCTAGTCCTTGTAAAAATATTCGAACAATCTCTGTTATCTTGCTAATTAATATTCTTTTCGGAATACTTGCCGCTTTTATTGGTGTGAATCTTCCACTTGAAAGAAACATTCATCGAATTTTGTCAATCATTCTTCTTAGGCAAAGAATTCCTCTTCGAATTGTGCCAGTCGCTCTTCTCGAACAAATAATGTTTCTTCGAATTCTGGTAAACTTTTGTCAAATGTTTCAATGTTA
Organism: Limnanthes douglasii subsp. nivea; assembly: GCA_036936605.1. Lineage (NCBI taxonomy): Eukaryota > Viridiplantae > Streptophyta > Magnoliopsida > Brassicales > Limnanthaceae > Limnanthes > Limnanthes douglasii. Next base: position 3,487,772 of record JAUPFV010000001.1, read on the forward strand.
CTAACTAAGAAAAATATCATTGGATTTTATTTACGTGTAGGTTTCCATACTAACCGTCTTCTAAAATCTTCTTTACTAGTGATGCCATGATTCTCTGACACCACCAACAAAATGCTTCCTCCTCTATCAGGTGTCGATTGGTATGCCGTTTATGTATATTTTATTCTGACACAAATTATAATAAGAGCGACACACCATTTCCCTAAGCACTTATTGACTCTATTTTGGATATTTTCCCATAGGAAAATAGACCCCCTCGTCTCTGGGATTTAAACCTTTCTAAGGCCCAATCTGCCCTTATAGAAACTCACAGCTTCTCATAAACCTCATTCTAACATTTTTAGAGAGAGAGTTTTTGAAAAATATTTTTTAGAGAGAGAAAGATTTGTTTATGTCCAAGAATTTCCTAATCTTAGATTGGTTATCGATTAGCCAAAAAGCCAACGAGAGACGAGCCGTTGGATTGTACATCGAGCCTGAGCCTCAACCACCTATTATTACATATTACTGTGCTTGGCCTCCAACTGAGATTTCTAGTGCAATCATTCCCCCAGATATATCTTCTCAGCCCCTCAGTCACACTTGCCTATTAACCAAAAATGGTGACTATAAAGCGATCAGTAAAGATAAACGCTCTAAAGGTTCTTCCTCGAAAAGAAAAAGACAGCATAAATCGAAAAAAGAAAGTAAGAATTCCATGGAGGGTTAACGTTCTAAGTGCTCTTCCTCATGAATACCTGCCACTTCATCTTCCACACCCCGTCGGACTCTTTGACCAATACCCGAAGCACCTCCCCAAATAATAAAGGCTGATGTAACTTCCATGACAAAACGGTCCCTCAAACCTATCCTGGATACAATTCAAATGTTTCTTTTGCTGAACGTCTCGTTGTACAATTTGATGATGGTGGTATTGAGAAAGCTTTAGCTTTATCCATTGGGGAAGAAGAGCCAATTTCTCAAGATGATGATATATTTACCGATAGAGGGGTGGTACGAACTGTTGCTGTGCTTCAGACTACCGAGGAGAAATAGCCAATTACTACTGCTCTTCAGATTAACGAGGGGAGTTCTCCTCCAAAGAAAAATGTGAAGTGAAAATAAAATGTTCTCCTTCCCCCTCTCGTTGATGTTTTAATTGGGAATAATCTTTGGTTGGTAAAAAACAATCACATTTTAGCCTTGCACAAAGTTTAATACAAATACTATGATATACCTGAGGAAACTAAGCTAAGAGCCCGATGAGGACTTCCATCTATTATATTTATCCATTTTCCAATCGTTGGGAAGACACCTTTATCAGTCAAAGACCATGAATTAATTGTATACACCAAAATAATGAATTGGGATAACGATTCCCCTTGGATCCTTTTTTTGTCAGTATTTTTCCATAGTCGATCTTTGCCCAATCCAAGTTGGACCCAACATGTGGTTCATGCTCATGGCTTACATCATGGCTTTCATAATTCAGGGGATAGGTTTTTCTCTTGAACAACTTTGCTGGCTTTCCGGTTTAGCTAAGAATTCTTACTTTCCCTTGAACTCCTTAACCTTTGGTCGTAACCAGAAAGTTGTAAGGATTTGTTTGAGGCACACAAGAAGTGAAAGCATGATTTTTTATCTTTGGCGTTTGAGAGAAGGGATCCAAGGTGCCACCTGGAATTCCCCATAAACTGTCCCTCAAATAGACAAAAAGAGGTATGTTTTTAAATTTTATCCCTTCAATTTTTCTTTCGTCTATTTTTCTCATACATATTTTTTTTAAAGAAACAGTCATGAATGATGTGTCCAAGCCCTATGATGATTTTGTGCCTTCAGCAGCGACCATCTTCACGGAGCTAAGTATGTGGGAAAATTTTTCTTGGTCCAACAAATTTCGTCTTTGTTTCACGCCGACCAATCTGGCCAAGAGCCGTCTATGGAGAGAGAATCCCTTATATCAATTATCTTTAGTAGAACTCGTAGTTCCTCCCACCCAACAAAAATTTTTGGACTCGTTGGAGGCTCGAGATGTCTTAGTTTATCTCCCTGTAAAACTGAAGGGTCTAAAAGACTCCCCTCACAACATGCTCCTAAACAGAAATGTCAAAAGAAGTTAAAAGACATCATTGAAAAGAACAAAGAAATTTTTGAGGCGGTTACTGAGCACGTTAAGTCATTGCCAGAGAAGATACTCATTTAATTTGAATATTCCAAGCCTCCACAAAATAATCTACTCATTTAGGACCATGAAGACAATGTTGCTCAAAGGCTGACTCCTCAACTGTCGTTTCTTTCAAAAAGATGACTTTTCTTTTATCTCATTCGAGATAACTGATGATGATGACTTATCTTTCCGTTTTCGTAAACTACTTCGATCCTAAGTTATTATTAGGAAAACAATGCAATAAGTAAAGGATCAGAAAGATTACTACAAGTCTGAAGCTTCACTAGCAGTGTTAAGAATCGAGGAGCTTGAACAAGAACCTTTTATCATTCAAAAGGAATCCAATGCTATCTATGATAAACTGGTTTATGCCGAGGACTATATTATGCTTTCTGACAACTGATATCAAGAATTAACGGATATTTTTGCCAAACAAAATTCCACTAAGGATACAATCCTTGCAGCTTATAAGGAAGGAAATAATAAGGCGTCAGAATATTTCGCAAGATGTTGAAAGCATTATGAGAGGGTTGTACATGAGAAACAACTCATCTTAGCCCAAGCTAAAAAGGATAAAGAAGCGGTTGTTGAAGCCCACGTTGCTAAATGTGTGGATAACTTGAATGCAAGGGACACAACAGTTAAATCCAGGTTGATTATGAAAATTCACGAGCGCTACCCTGATTTAAATGTGGCTAGCTTTTGGGAACTTGTTCTCGTCAAATATCGACCTCCTGCGATATCTTTGGGTGATGATGAAAAAACTTCAGAGTCTAACGAAGACAATTTCCTCGAGTCTTGAAAATAAGTTTGTATTTGTAATTTTCAAGGAAATTTTGTTGAAGTCCTTAAAATCTTTGAGGCAATTTTATGTATAATTTATAAATGTACTTTATGAAATGCATTGGGTTTTTTTAACTTTGTTTTTATTGTACTTTTAATTATTACATACCAACTTTTGTTAGACCACCCTTTAGGTATAAAATTAATAGTTAAAAACTAGCTTTTGTTGGAAGATCCTTTAGGTATAAAATTAATAGTTAATGACCAACGTTTGTTGGAAGACCCTTTAGATCTAAAATTAATAGTTAAATACCAACTTTTGTTGGAATAACCTTTACGTTTAAAACTGATGGTTAGAGACCAACTTTTGTTGGAAAACCATTTAGGTCCAAAATTGATGTTTAAAGACTAACTTTTGTTGGAAGACCCTTTAGGTACAAAGTAACATAGACAAAAACTTTATGGAAACGTATATATATGAATTGGCTAGTAAGGCACCTCATTAAAAGCTTGCACCACCCGGAAGAGTATGCCACTGTAACATATTCTTGTTACACGCATTCTAAATTCAATTTGAGATGTTCTATATTCGACGGGTGTTTGAGACTTCTTCATTCTTTATCATTGATTCGATATGTTCAAGGATTCTTTGACACCACCAATGAAATGCTTCCTCCTCTATCAGGTGTCGATTGGTATGCCTTTTACGTATATTTTCTTCTGACACAAATTATAATAAGAGCGACGCACCATTTCCCTAAGCACTTATTGACTCTATTTTGGACATTTTGCCCATAGGAAAACAGACTCCCTCGTCTCTGGGCTTTAAACCTTTCTAAGGCCCAATCTTCCCTTATAAAAGCTCACGGCTTCTCATCAACGTCATTCTAACGTTTTTAGAGAGAGAGTTTTTGAAAAATATTTTTTAGAGAGAAATATCTGTTTATGCCCAAGAATTTCCTAATCTTAGATTGGTTATCGATTAGCCAAAAAACCGATAAGAGCTGAGCCGCCGTATTGTACATCGAGCCTGAGCCTCAACCACCTGTTACTACATATTACAGTGTTTGGCCTCCAATTGAGAGTTTTAGTGCAATCATTCCCCCAGATATCTCTTGTCAGCCCCCCAGTCACACTTGCCTATTAACCGAAAATGGTGATTATAAAGCGATCAGTAAAGATAAACACTCTAAATTTTCTTCCTTGAAAAGAAAAAGACACCATAAATCGAAAAAATAAAGTAAGAATTCCAAGGAGGGTAAACGTTCTAAATGCTCTTCCTTAGGAATACCTGCCACTTCATCTTCCACACCCCGTGGGACTCCTTGACCAACACTTGAAGCACCTCCCCAAAAATTAACAAAGGCTGATGTAGCTTCCATGACAAAATGCTCCGTCAAAACTATCATAGAGATAATTAAAATGTTTTTTCTGCTGAACGTCTCGTTGTAGACTCTGATGATGGTGGTATTGAGAAAGATTTAGCTTTAGCCATTGGGGAAGAATATCCAATTTCTATAGATGATGCTATAGTTTCCGATGGAGTGCTCGTACCAATTGTTGAAGAAAAAAGGATTATCGCTATTAATGATCAAGTTATCGAGGAAAAATCGCCAATTACTGATACTCTTCAAAGTTTCGAGGAGAGAAAACCAACGACTGTTGTGCTTCAAACTACCGAGGAGAAAGAGCCAACTGTTGTTGCTCTTCATATTGACGACGGGAGTTCTCCTCCAAAGACAAAGGTGAAGTCAAAAGTAGATGTTCTCTGGTTGGTCGAAAACAAGCACATTTTAGCCTTGCACAAGGTTTAATACAAATACTATGATATATCCGAGGAAGTGAAGCTAAGAGCCTGATGGGGACTTCCATTTATTATATTTATCGTTTTCCAATTGTTGGGGAGACACCTCAATAAGTCAAGGACCATGAATTGATTATATACACATAAATAATGAATTGGAGATTCGGATTCCCATTGGATCTTTTTTGCGTTGAATATTTTGCAATGGTCGATCTTTGCCCAACCCAAGCTGGACCCAACATGTGGTTCACGCTCATGGCTTACATCATGGCTTTCAGAATTTCGGGGACAAGTTTTTCTCTGGAACAACTTCTCGGTCTTTCCGGTTTAGTTAAGAATTTGTACTTTCTCTTGTACTTCTTAACCTTTGGTTGTAACCAGAAAGTTGTCAAACATTTTCTTGAGGCAGACAAGAAGTCAAAGCAACGACGTTTTTTTATCTTTGGTCTTTGGCAGACTGGATCCAAGGTGACGACTGAAATTCCCCATAAACTGTCCCTTTAATGGACAAATAGAGGTATGTTTTTTAAATTTTCTCCCTTCGATTTTTCTTACGTCTTTTTTCCTCATACATATTTTTTTTATAAACAAACAGTCATGACTGGTGTGTCCAAGACCTATGACGATTTTGTGCCTTCAGCAGCGACCATCTTCACTAAGCTATGTATGTCGGACAAAGTTTCTTTGCCCAACAAATTCCATCTTTGTTTCATGCCGACCAATCTGGCCAAGAGCCGTCTATGGAGAGTCAATCCTTCAGATCTATTATCTTTATAAGAACTCGTGGTTCCTCCCATCCAACAAGAAGTTTTGGACCGGTTGGAGGCTCGAGATGTCTTAGTCTATCTACGTACAAGGACTAGAGATAAAAATCATCGGGATGGGGAATCTAATGAATCTTTGGAGAAAGCAGAAGTCACTGAGTTTTCCGGATTAGAAACTCATGAAGCCAATACTAAAATAGAGGAGGAAAAAACTGTAAAACTGAAGGGTCTAAAAGACTCACCTCACAACATCCTCCTAAATAGAAATGTCAAAAAAAGTTAAAAGGCATCCTTGAAGAGAACAAATAAATTTATGAGGCTGTTGCTCCCCAAAAGATAAAGTTGTTGAGCACGTTAAGTCATTGCCAGAGAAGATACTCGTTTAATCTGTATTCTCCAAGCCTCCACAAATTGATCTGCTCATTTAGGACCATGAAGACAATGTTGCTCAAAAGGCTGACTCATCTTAGCCCAACCTAAAAAGGATAAAGAAGCGGTTGTTGAATCCCACGTTTCTAAATGTGTGGATAAGTTGAATGCAAGGGACGCAACAGTTAAATTCAGGTTGATTATGAAAATTCACGAGTGCTACCCTGATTTAAATACAGCTAGATTTTGGGAACTTCTTCTCGTCGAATATCGACCTCTTGGTATATTTTTTGGTGATGATGAAAAAAGTTCAGAGTCAAACAAAGATAATTCCCTCGAGTCTTCATCATAAGATTGCAATTGTATTTTATAGTCCTCATAATCTTCGAGGAAATTTTGTTGAAGTCCACATAATCTTCAAGGAAATTTTGTTGAAGTCCTTATAATCTTTGAGGCATTTTTATGTATAATTTTCAATGTACTTTATGAAATACATTAGGTTTTTTTTAACTTTATTTTTATTTTACTTATAATTGGTGTGGATAAAAGTAGCCTGAGGGTAGGCTAGTAATTTTGAGTGGAGTTTTAAGGCGGTGTAAGGGTGTTTCACGGTGGTGTGGTGGTGTTTAAGGGTGTTTTAAGATATTTCAGGGTGTTTCAAAGTGTTTCAAGGGTGGAGAGAGAATTAAGCAGCCTGGCAGCAGTTAATTTTTCTTACCCATAGTTAATGCTGGTGGTTGGGCATTTATAGTGTGAAATTTGGGCCCTTATGGGCTTTCGGGTCAAGTTTAATGGACCTGGGTCATGTTTAAAGACCCATGAGTTTTAAGCAGATGTACAGGTAGCTTAGTCAGATAGTGATTAGATTTTTTAGTACTTTAGTCATAGTTCGAACTGCCTTATGTTTGCAGTGTTCAAGATCATCTGTCCGGTTCAATCAGTGCTGTCCGAATTGAAGTCATGGTGTCTGTTCGGATTTACGGGGTGATTTACTTTGGACTACCGTTCAGGGGAGTTCTTCGAATTCGGACTCATCAAGAGCCCCTTTTTTAGGTATTTGAACAAGTGTCCTTGTTAAAGAACTGAAAAACAGTCCGATTGAAGAAGTGGTTTTCCAATTCGAAGAGAATTGAGATAGGCCCGGACAGTCCAACCGTTACGAATTCCAAACGGTTCTTTGCCAGAGGTAGTGGGACACGTGTCACCCTCTGGTTGGTTACTTTTAGCCGTTTTCTCACCTTGAAAGTTGCACCACTTTCTCGAACAAGTTACTTCTTTAAATGCTATTGATGACGTCAGCGCCGTTTTTAATCATTGCCCAACTTTTCGGATTCTCCTAGGAATCAAACTCTTCTTTACATTTACTATAAATTCCATTTGTCTTTCACAGTCTCATTTTCACTTTTACTTTGCCATTTCACTCAAAACTTCATCTCTCTAAAACTTCAAACTTCTCTTAGTTGTTTTATGTTCACAGCAAGAACAACTCTAATCAAGGGTGGCTGGCTCAATCTTTCAGAACTAGAGAAAGCTCAAAGGGTTGAAAAAGAGAAGAGACTTGCAGCAGGGCTTCCAGCGTCGCCTGCTGAAAATCCAGCCCCTTCAATCGAAGAATCTGATAGAGGTTCGTCGTCTTCGAAAGGTACGAAACCTAGAAAATCTTTCAATCAACACTCTCCCCAATAGTTTCTGGCTCATCAGTCCAAGAGTCAATCCCCACTGTCGAAGCGGGGGTCGCTGTTACAAGTGTTAGGAAGAAAACCACTTTTATTGCTATGGGGTCCGACTCCGATCATTCTCCAGACAAGCTGATCATGAAAAGACCAAGTAGACTGGTTAAGGGACTCTCCTCAAAAAATATCAGTGAGTCAGGGTCCGGGACAACTGTTAGGACCCTCCGGGAGAGGCCGGTTGGTCCGGATGCTAGCAGTCCACTACCTTCTAAGGAAACTTCGACCTCAGAAGCTCAAACTGAGGTGAGAACTCAGAAACATACAACGAGCCGCCAGTCCGGAGGATCAGCTATGCCAAGCTTCATCCCTCCCCGGGCTGTTTCTGCATAAGCTCCCCCAACAGTAATGGAGGAGAGGATGGAAGACTCCACTGAGGAGGTCAGGTTTGAGTCCGAGTCTTCCGGACAAGCTGAAACTGCTATAGTTGTTGCCAAGAAAGGCAAAGAGGACTTGTACCTGAGCCGTCCGGATCTGCCGGAGAGCCTTGAAGGGAAAGTTGGGCCCTGCTTTCACAAGGTAGAATTTAAGTATCTTTTGTCTTTGTTAAAAACCAAGTACATGTTTATTCATACTAGAGACTTGGGACGGCTTCGCACTAAGTGGGGGATCCCTGAAAACGTAAAGATCCGAATTCCCATCGATCCGGAGACCCCGATGGATTGCAAGAGAAACGAGATTGTCTTTTTTACGGAGCTGTTCAATTGGGGACTCAGGTTCCTATTGGATCCGGAGATAGTGCGCTATTTCCATTTAGTCAAGCTATGTCCATCGCAGCTGAGCCCCAACGGATGGTACACCTTGATGTCATGCATTATGGCGTCTAGGCTGTCCGGAATCCCTCTTCCCATGGAAGAGTTTGCTGCTGTGGCTAATCTGTGCAAGCACCACGAGTTCCCTTTTTATCATTTTAATATGGGGAACAATCTGAAAGGCGTCGATGATCTCCTGGAGTCGGAGAATAAATGGAGGAGCCAGTTCTTGTTTATAAGTGGCTCATCGGAGAATGGTAAGAAGATTAAGGTTGGGGAGAATCCTAGCCTTCTTCGAAGTAGATGGAGAAGCGATCGTAAGTTCTTTCCTTAAGTTCCTGTTCGTATCTTCCCTTCTTTAAGCTTTCACTAACTAGTTATTCTTTTGTTTTATTAGAACTGCCAAAAGAGTTCGGAGACTATCTGAAAGCCGGACAGGACACCTGTGGCAAGATAAATACATGGGCCGCAGAGAACTGGGAGAACCGGTTTCACAAGGCTTTCACTTCGGGGAACTTGGCGAGATCTCACCTGTGGAACACCACAGGTCGAAGGGATTTAACATGGGAGGAGTTCTCCACCCCTCCTGATGATGACATAGTGCTGAGAAGGTCTCATGAGCTAGATGGGACCCTTTTCCTTCCTCTTCGGGCCAAAGCCCCAAGTAAAATGAAGGGCCAAAAGAAGAAAGGGAGGAAAATAGCAACGGATACGGAGAAAAAGGCTCCAACTGACACAGAGGTGCCAGTCCCGGCCCAAGTTGATGTAAACCTTCTTCAGGTGGTAGAAGTAGAAAGTAAGAAACACGGAGAGACTCCCTCAAAACCTTCAAGGGCCTCCAAACGAACTCGCAAGCAAACGAGTGACAGTATTGATAGGGAGGCCAAAAAGAAGAAGATTTCTCAAGAAGAAGAGTTTGCTCCCCGGGACCCGGAGCCCACTTTCCCTATTGATCCAACGTTGGCTGAAGAGATCCCAGAGAATCTTAACGAAGGGATTCCAAGGGAACTCCATACTGATGAGATTGAAAGGGGAGAGATCAATATGGACGAAGTGGATGTCACCGGCCTGGGTCCTCTAGGTGATTACTTTCTTGGTCTGTCAAGAGATGAGTTTGCTGGGCCATATGTTCCCCCAAGCAGCTCCAACACAGTAAACTTCAACGGTAAGACTTTCTTGGTTTCCAGCGAGAGAGACGTTATAGCTCATTCCCTCCTGAGCAACGTACAACCCGTACTTACCCTGGAAAGGCAAGTCCGGAGTCAGGCAGAGTCCATCAAAGAACTTAAGTCTGAGAAGGAGTCACTGTCCGAAAAACTCAGGACTGCCACTACTAAGGTTGACTTGCTCAAGGAGTCAAACGAACAGCTAAAGGAAAATCAAGAGAAAAGCAACACAAAAGTTGCTTCTTTAGAAAAGACTGTGAAAGATCTCCAGGCTAAGCTGTCCGGATTGGAGAAGGACTTGGCAGTATCAAGGGGAGAAACTGCAGTAAAGGAGAAGATTGTCACCAACCTGACCACTGACAAACTTGCTTTAGAGAATGCAGTGACTCAGGCTGTCGAGGAGAAAAATGCTTTGGTGAAGGATCAAGAAGCTATGATCAAGGCCAAAATCAATGCTTATGCCAGGGAGATGATACGGAGTGAGGAATTATTGATTGAAAAGGTGCAGTCCGACATGGTCCTCCTATTTCACGAGAAGTTCCCGAAGAGGAGACTTGGGGACTTATGGCGTTACGTGGATGACGATGATCTCCCATATTGGACCATGGTTGATGAAGGGTACACTGATATATCCTCATCTGGTGACGAGGAGGAAACCGGAGAGAGTCCGGGTGAAGAAGAGGCTGACCCCAAAGGCAAGAAGGTCATTGAGGAAAAAAGCGATATCAAGACCAAGGGAACAGATGAGGGTGAGCCATCTTCAAAGGCCCCACCTTAGTTGGTAATTTATTCTGTTTACTTTTTGTTCGAACCAAAGTCCTTGGAAGGCCAAGGCACCTTTTTTTGTGATGCTGTCCGTTTTGACCGGACAGATTTTTGTATTGTGTTTAAACTTGTTTAAAAAGTCCTTGGAAGGCCAAAGCAACTTTAAGTTTATTGAATGAACGTTTTATCTCGCACAACCCTTCTCTTATTCCATAGTCTGTTTAAATATCTTGGAGTTTAAGTAATTTCGAGTTATCGTGTTGTGAGAGTGTTTAGTTTCTCTGGCTAGAATTTAAGTAGCCCTTAGATCTTTCAGTCCGGATAGTATGACAATTAACAGAATTTTGCAAAAACTTAGAAAATTAATTCAAGAAAGTTCCAAGTTTCATTTAAAGCTCTCCGTGGCGCCGGAGAGAGGTAGTGGTATGCCCCCAAATATTTACATGGATATTTAAACAAGTAAATATTTACATAAGTTTTATTCCAAATACATTCGAAGGTGTTCAATATTCCAAGGGTGAGTTAAAACCCTGCCATCTTTGTCTTCCAACCAGTATGTGCCAGGCTTGATTCTTTCAACCACAGTGTAGGGACCCTCCCAAGTTGGGGCCAGCTTTCCGAAGAGTTTTTCCTTGGTATGCAAGAAAACTTTCCTCAATACCTTATCTCCTGGTTGAAAATCCCTTCTTTTAACTTTAGAAGCAAACCTGCTTCTCATCAAGCCTTGATAGTGTGCCATTCTAAGATGAGCTTTTACTCGCCTTTCTTCAATTAAATCAAGTTGATTTCTAACTGCCATTTCATTAGCCCGTCCGGAGAACTTATGAACACGAAAATAGGGGAGTGTCTTTTCTATGGGAGCTACTGCATCCATCCCATAGACCAAGGCAATAGGTGATTCTTGTGTGGCAGCCCCAGGCGTTGTCCGGTAGGCCCACAAGACTTCTTGTAAATAACTAGGCCACTTCCCAGCAGCCCCTTCCAAATTTTTCTTTAAACCGGACAGTATTGTTCTGTTAGCCACTTCAACTTGCCCATTGGCTTGTGGGTGGAATGGTGAAGAAAAGCAGTGCTGAATACCCCTTGAGGCACAGAAGCTCTCCATTTCTCTGTTGTCAAACTGTGGCCCATTGTCTGTTGTTATTCTCTGGGGAACACCAAATCTGCAACATATGTTGGATAGAACGAATTTTATAACAGCCTTTGAGGTTGTTCCTGCCAAGGGGGCTGCTTCTATCCACTTCGAAAAGTAGTCAATGGCTACGATTATGTTTTTACGCCCTCCGGACGCCATAGGGAGAGGCCCAACTAAGTCTAATCCCCATCGAGCAAAAGGGATAGGCTCAGAAATTGATTCCATAGGAATGGCTGGTACATGAATTTCATTGATGTACCTCTGGCATGGGTCACACCTTCTTACCAGTTCCTTGGCATCTTTCATTATTGAAGGCCAATAATATCCGGAGAGAAGCACTCTTCTTGTTAATGCTCTAAATCCACAATGGGCTGATCCTTCACCATCATGCAATTCGGAGAGAACCATTTGTGACTCATGATCTCCTAAACAGCGTAGGAGAGGTTTGCTATAGGATTTCTTGTACAAGACCTCTCTAATCATGATGAAACCACGAGCCTTGTGTTTTAGAGTTCTGGCTTGTGATTTATTCAAAGGTACGATGCCTTCGGACAGATATTGTATAAGAGGAGACCTCCAATCCTGAGGCTCATTCACTTGTATTTCAAAGACTTCTTCTTTTTCCCCTTCATCAAGTTGGATAGAAGGACTTTCAAGCACATGGATCCATGGATAGGACTCCGTGTATGCTATTGTTGCCAATGAGTCTGCTAGCTCATTCTCTGCCCGGGGAATATGTTCATAGATAACAGCTTTAAACTTCATTGCTTCATTTTTCAGGAGAAGTAAATATTTAATCAATTGTTCTTTTCTAGCTTCTGATAGGCCCAAGGCATGGTGGACAAGCAATTGGGAGTCGCTTAGCAGCTTGACCCTTTTTGCTCCACAGATATAAGCCAATTTCAACCCAGCTATAGCTGCTTCGTATTCGGACTCGTTATTAGATGCTCTGAAAGCAAAACAAATAGCTTGGAACATGTTGTCCCCATAGGGGGAAGTAAGACATATTCCTGCCCCAGATCCTATGGCACTGGATCCTCCATCTGTTCGGAGAATCCACACTTTTTTGTCTTTTGAATCAGCAGATTGTTCTGAGTCCCTATCAGAATGGAATTCGACCAGAAAATCAGCCACAGCTTGAGCTTTTACTGCTGTTCGAGGAGCAAAGTCTATGTCGAAGTCCCCCAACTCTACTGACCACTTTGTCATTCTGCTTAAAATGTATGCTTTTTGAAGGACATTCTTTAAAGGGAAAGATGTTCGAACAACGATAGGATGAGCCTGAAAATAAGGCCTCATCTTTCTTGCAGCTATCACCAAGGCCAATGCTAGTTTCTCAAGTTTCAAGTAACGGCGTTCAGCATCAATCAGGCTTTTGCTGATGTAGTATACCGGGTGAGGGTACCCATCAACCTCCCTTACTAGCACAGCACTGATGGCACAGCTTGAAACAGCCAGATACACAAAAAGAGTCTCCCCATCGACTGGTTTGAACAAGGTCTTGGGGGAGGACAGATGCTTTTTGATTTCATTGAATGCCTCATCACACTGTGGTGTCCACTCAAACCCCTTTGCACCCTTCAAAGTTTGAAAGAAAGGAGCACATCTGTCCGAAGACCTTGAGATGAATCTGTTCAAAGCTGCTAACCTCCCCGTTAACCGCTGTACTTCTTTAATGTTTCGTGGAGGCTCCATGTGGAACAAGGCATTGAGTTGGTCCGGGTCAGGCTGTATTCCATGCTCACTTATAATATACCCCAAGAACTTCCCGGACTGCACTCCGAACACACATTTTTCAGGATTTAACTTTAAATTTACTTTGGCCAGATTGGCAAAAGTCTCCCGGAGGTCGGACAAGTGCAGCTGCTCATCCACACTTTTCACCATCATATCGTCAATGTAAACCTCCATATTTCTTCCAATTTGATCAGCAAATGCCTTATTGACTAACCTTTGATAAGTAGCCCCAGCATTTTTCAAACCAAAAGGCATCACCTTGTAGCAGTGTAGACCTCTATCCGTAACAAAAGTGGTATGCTCTTGATCCCTTAGATCCACCTGGATCTGATTGTACCCGGAGAAAGCATCCATGAAGGAGAGTAGCTTGTTCCCAGAAGTAGAATCTACCAGCTGATCTATCCGGGGAACCGGATACAAGTCTTTTGGGCAAGCTCGATTGAGATCTGTGAAGTCAATGCACATTCGCCATTTACCGTTTTTCTTTTTTACCAAGACTGGATTGGCAGTCCACAAAGGATACTGAGATTCTTTAATGTGCCCCATCTTTGTGAGTCTGTCAACCTCTTGTACAATGACATCAGCCTTTTCTTTTGAAAAAGCTCTCCTCTTTTGCACCACAGGTGCCACATCCCTCCGGACAGATAGGTGATGGGAAATCACCTCTGATGGAACTCCAGTAACATCAGCATTGCACCAAGCAAAGACATGATGATGGTCTTTTAAGAATTTTAACATCTCTTCTTTCAACACTTGTGGCATTTTGGACCCTATCTTGACAAATTTCCCTTCTTCCAAGCAGTGTGTCTCAACCTCTTCAACTGGGATCAACACTCCGGGGGTCTCTCTGGGGTCATCAATTTCACCCTCACCCCCAGAAAGGCCCTCAAACTGCTATTGGTCAGTTATACGGACTGCCCCCAGCGTTCGTGGAGCCAAGGCAGTGGCATAACATTCTCTTGCAACTTTTTGACTGCTCCGGACAACCCCAACCTGCCCCTGAACAGCGTATTTTAGACACTGATGGACTGTTGAGGCCACTGCATGCATCCTAGAGAGCCAAGATCTCCCTAGAATAGCATTGTAACAAGTGGGACAGTCCACCACAATGAAAAGTATTCTGACCGTTTTCTTAAAAGGGCCTCTGCCCAACAATACTTCTTCTTTGAACTCACCGATTACATCAGCTGAGCTGCCCGTGAAGCCTACAATCGATCGGTCTGACTTTTGAATCACAGCTGGATTTTTCATTTTCTTGTAAGTATCTAAGAAAAGGATATTGGCAGAGCTCCCAGTATCTACCAGTATTCGCCTTATCTCATTGCCCCCTATCGATGCTCCTATGACAACAGCATCTTCATGAGGGCCAGCAATGTCTCTCAAATCATCCCCATCAAAGACAATGAATGGGAATAAACTTGACGATTGATAAGAGGTCATGCCCCCTTCTAATTGGGTAGCCAAATTATGAACATGCCTTTTTCTTGATGAAGTGGTAGGAGCCGTTACAGTGTCCCCTCCGAAAATTGTCAAGGACTCAAAGAATTTAATGAGCCCGGAGACCGACCTGGAATGCTCCTCTATTGCACCCACTCTGTTTCTTGTTGGATCAGGGTCCAAGTATTCAGATTCCACATCAAACCTTTCAACGATTACCATAGCCCCTTCTGGGGCAGCATTAACCGGACTAGCCCGGTGAGTGTTATCAGGCCTGTTGCCTCCTCTTCTTTTAACGTATGCACCCAATTTCCCTCTTTCAATCAGGTTCTGAACCTCTTGTTTCAAGGCTATGCAATCATCAGTAGTATGGCCAATATCATTGTGATATTGACAAAAAGAACTGTTTCGATGTTCTCTGGGAGACTGCAAGGTTGCCGGTCTCCGGTAGTGTACTTCATCTTTAGTTTTTTCGAAAATGGTTGCCACACTTTCTTTGAGCTCTGCAAACCACTCCGGTTGGACCCACGGCCCCCTTTTGTTTCTAGACTGCTGACTTTGTGCAGGAGCAGCTGGTTGAGACTGAGCTTTTCCTCTTCCATGCCCTTGTCCGGTTTCTCTAGCTTTGTTTCCGGACTGGTTTTGATTGGGAGTTGGTGTTACCGGGGTGGATCTCACCTGCCTGTGCACCCTGGTCTTTTTTGTTTCATCAACATTTATTTGCTTGCCGACTTGATTCAGCAATCCACCCCAGGTCATGGCTTTCTTCCTTGTTACTGAATCGGCCAGGTTGCCCGGGTTCAAACCTTGTCTCAGGGATGCTATTGCCACTTGTTCAAAGCAATCAGCCAGCCCGTTCTTTGTGTTCACAAAACGACTTATGTATTCTTTCAACGATTCATTTGGCTCTTGGGCACAATGGATTATGGTATCTCCATTGCCCTTGAGCTCCTTACTCCCCACAAATTGCCTTCGAAAGGCCACCCAAAAGGTATCAAAGTCTCTGATACAACCCTGAGGAAGGCTGTTGTACCACTTCAGAGCACTCCCCGTAAAGGACTGGGAGAATGCCCTGCAGAGTAGTTTATCATCATCATCAAAGTTCATCATGAAGTTCTTGAATTGCTCCAGATGATTGTCTGGATCAGTACTGCCATCGTACTTCTCCATCTTGGTGCTATCGAACCTCTTGGGGAGGTTTCCGGATAGGATTTTAGAAGACAGTGGAGACTGCCTCCAATTCCTTCCACGACTGAACACGGTATCCTCATTAGGTGTTGCAAAGATACCTGGCTCATCATGGAAGGCAAATGGATCCACCAGCATCCGGTCTATATGTCTCCGGCTGTGAGATGATCCTTTCCCAATGTGCCTTTTCATTCTTCCATGGTGGTCTCTTTTTCTGGAATACTTTTTAACTTGCTTCTGTTTTTTCCTGGTTCGCCCCTCATCACTACTGGAGGACAAGGATTTTTCATTTCCCTCACTGTCCGAAGAGCTGTCCGAAGATTCTGAACTTGAGTCAGAACTCTCCACAGGCTTGGACCGGTGAGACTTTTTTGAACTGGCATGTGTCTTTTTAGTGCTCACATGAGTCTTTGAAGCCTCATGCTCTCGAGGGTTATCAGAACGATGAGCAACTGATGCTTTGGATTTCTCCTTCATGCCCATCTTGGCCTTTTCAGCCCTCGGAGCTTCTATTTCAACCCTCAACCTGTCACGCTCCTGGACAGTATATTCATCGTTCTCTTCCACCACTTCGAGCAAAGCTGGTGGAAGCTCTGGATTATCCGGATTCATTCGGACAGAATTCCTTTACTTGGTTTTGAATGTCTGATTCAGGCACCGTCGCCTCCCACTGTGGTCGCCAATTTGGTGTGGATAAAAGTAGCCTGAGGGTAGGCTAGTAATTTTGAGTGGAGTTTTAAGGCGGTGTAAGGGTGTTTCACAGTGGTGTGGTGGTGTTTAAGGGTGTTTTAAGATATTTCAGGGTGTTTCAAAGTGTTTCAAGGGTGGAGAGAGAATTAAGCAGCCTGGCAGCAGTTAATTTTTCTTACCCATAGTTAATGCTGGTGGTTGGGCATTTATAGTGTGAAATTTGGGCCCTTATGGGCTTTCGGGTCAAGTTTAATGGACCTGGGTCATGTTTAAAGACCCATGAGTTTTAAGCAGATGTACAGGTAGCTTAGTCAGATAGTGATTAGATTTTTTAGTACTTTAGTCATAGTTCGAACTGCCTTATGTTTGCAGTGTTCAAGATCATCTGTCCGGTTCAATCAGTGCTGTCCGAATTGAAGTCATGGTGTCTGTTCGGATTTACGGGGTGATTTACTTTGGACTACCGTTCCGGGGAGTTCTTCGAATTCGGACTCATCAATAATTATTAAGACCAACTTTTGTTGGACCATCCTTTAAGTCCAAAATTAATAGTTAAAGACCAACTTTTGTTGGAAGATCCTTTAGATATAAAATTAATAGATAAATACCAACGTTTGTTGGGAGATCCTTTAGATCTAAAATTAATAGCTAAAGACCAACTTTTGTTGGAATACCCTCTAGTCCAAAACTGATGGTTGGAGACCAACTTTTGTTGAAAGACCCTTTAGGTCCAAAATTGATGGTTAAAGCCCAAATTTTGTTGGAAGACCCTTTAGGTCCAAAGTAACATACACAAAATTTTTATGGAAAAAGTATATATATGAAGCGGCTAGTAAGGAACCTCATTAAAAACCTTCTGCACCACCAGGGTAGGAAAGAGTATGCCACTGAAACATATACTTGTTACACTCATTCTAAATACAATTTGAGATGTTCTATATTCTGCTGGTGTTTGAGACTTCTTCATTATTTATCCTTGATTCGATATGTTCAAGGCTTCACCATTTCTGTTACCTCATATGGGTTTTCCCAATTGGTCCTAATTTTCGGAGGTGTTTTTCTTTGGTGTGAAGAAAAAATTTCCTTAAAACCTGATCTCAAACTCTGAATTCTCTTCATCTATATTCGGAGGCGTATCTACTTCTCATCAACATTTGGTAATGTAGCGAATTCATTTGTGCTCATCTTATTTTCCCTTCGATCCAGCCCAACTCAACTGCCCTGTTTTTTGGTGTGGATAATAATCGCCTGAGGGTAGGCTAGTAATTTCAGTTGGTGTTTTAAGGTAGTATGTGGGTGTTATGTGTTTAGAGTAGAGAGTAGAGAGATAATTAAGCAGCTTGGTAGCAGTTAATTCTCATTCCCCACACTTAATGCAGGTGGTTGGGTATATATACCCTGATGTTTGGGCCCTTATGGGCTTTCGGGTCATGTTTAATGGACTCGGGTCATGTTAAAAGACCCATGAGCTCTAAGTAGGAGAGCAAGTAGCTTAGTCAAGAAGTGTTTAGGTATTTTAGTACTTTTGTCATAGTTCGAACAGTCCTATAGGCTAGATATTCGAAGTGAGCTGTCCGGTATCCGGAGAGGTTGGACCAATTTGTCCCTGTTCGGGGAGCATACAGAATTCAGACTAATCAGGAGCCCCTTTTTTAGGTGTTTGCTCAAATTCTATTTGTCAAAAACCTGAAAAACAGTCCGATATCAGGGGTAGTTCTCATCCGGAGAGGTTTATTTGCTTTATGGTTTTATCCGGACAGATAAAGCTTGATGAATCCAAACGGTTTTTTGCCAGAGATCGTGGGACACGTGTCACACTCTGATTGGTTGCTTCAGCAGTTGTTTCACCTTGAATTTCGAACCCACCTTCTTCGAAAAGCAACCTCTTTAATTACAGATGGTGACATCAGTGCCGTCTTTTAATCATTGCTAAACTTTTCGAATTCTCCTAGGAATCAACTTCCTTTTTCAGATTTACTATAAATTCAAACTCACTTTCTACTGTTTTACTATCTCTTTCATATTTACTCTGCATATTTTCTTAGAGCTTTCTCTCTCTAAAGCAAAGATTTACTTGATAGTTTATGTTTACAACAAGGACTGCTTTGATCAAAGGCGGGTGGCTCAACCATTCTGAGTTGGAGAAGGCACAAAAAGTTGAGAAGGAAAGACGAATCGCAACAGGATTACCTACTTCGCCTGTCGACAGACCAATCACCTCTGTTGCAGAGTCAGATCGAGGATCTTCTTCCTCCAAAGGCACTAAGCCTAGAAAGTTATTCCAACCTAGCCTTTCCCCCATCATCTCTGGTTCCTCGGTTCAAGAATCAGAATCCATCGTCGAACCAGGAGTAACTGCCACTAGCTTCAAAAAACCCTCACCCTTCATAGCGATGGGATCAGACATGGAGCACTCCTCGGAGAAGTTAGTCGACCGAAGAAAGAGTCGGCTGGTTAAGGGGCAAGCCTCTAAGAACACTCCCTCAAAGTTGGGGGAAAACATAGCAGCTCTGGGTCTAGAGTGCCTATCAGAGCTCCCCGAGAAAGACTACCTGGTCCGGAGGCTAGCAGCCCAGCACTTCGAAGAGAAATCTCTGCCTCAGAGCTCCAGCCTGAGACTAGAAGTCAAGGAAATACTGAAGATCAGCAGTCCGGAAGCCAAGATGAGTGAAGTTTGAATTCTCCCCGGGCCACTGCCACTGATTTTCCAATGATCATGGAGGAAAGAATGGAGGACTCTGCTGAAGAAGTCCCTTTCGAGTCTGAGCCCTCCGGTCAGACTAGTAATACTGCTGCTGCCAAAAAATATAAAAGCAAAGAAAAACTATGCTTGAGGCATCCCGAGCTGCCAAAGTGTCTTGAAGGGAAGGTGGGGCCTTGTTTTCACAAGGTCGAACTTAAATACCTCTTGGCCTTACAGAAGACCAAGTATGCATTCATCCACACGGCTGAACTAGGTCGAATGCGTACGAAATGGGGGATCCCAGAAAATTTGAAGATAAGGATTCTCATAGATCCTGAAACTCCTATGGATTGCAAGCTGAATGAAATAGTCATCTTCACGGAGCTATTTAATTGGGGACTCAGATTCCCATTGGACCCAGAGATTATCAGATATTTTCATCTGATCAAACTCTATCCGAGCCAGCTGAGCCCCAACGCTTGGTATACCCTTATATCATGCATCATGGCATCAAGGCTGTCCGTGATCCCTCTTCATATGGAAGAGTTTGCTGCAGTGGCCAATCTTTGCAAACATCACTAATTCCCCTTCTACCATTTCAATATAGGGGACAGTTTCAAAGCTGTTGATGATCTATTAGAGTCTGAGAGTAAATGCAGGAGCCAGTTTTTGTTCGTCAGTGGCGCTTGGGAAAACGGAAAGAAGATCAAGTCCGGAGTGAACCCAAGCCTCCTCAGAAGCAGGTGGAGGAGTGACCGTAAGTCTCCCACTTTAACTCTTTGTCTAATTCTTAAAGTTGGTTTAAATTAATTAGTCTTTCTTTTGTCTTAACAGAACTGCCTAAGGAGTTCGGTGATTACTTGAAGGCCGGGCAGGTCACTTGTGGCAGGATTAATGCCTGGGCTGCTGAGGAATGGGGGAACCAATTCCACGCTGCTTTCACCAGTGGAAACTTGGCCAGGTCTCACCTGTGGAACACCACAGGTCGGAGAGACTTGACTTGGGAGGAGCTCACCACCCAGCCTTCTCCGGAAACTGTGCTTAAGAGGACCCATGAACCAGATGGGACACTCTTCCTGCCAGGCCAGGCCAAAGCCCCAAGCAAAATGAAGGGCAAGAAGAAAGACAAGAAGGTGGCGAGTGATGCTAATCCTGCTGAGGCTGAGAAGGATGATCCAACAAACCTGGAGGGGCCAGCCCAAAGCCAAATCGATGCTGCTCTTTTGCAAGTAGTGGAGCAAGAGACCGAAAGGCAGGAAGCAGATCTCCCAAAAGCTCCAAGGGCTTCCAAGAGGAATCGCAAACAGGGGAGCGAAGGCGCAGACCCGGTAGCCAAGAAGAAAAAGACTTCAAAAGGAGATGAGCTTGCTCTCCGGGATCCGGAGCCTTCTTTCCAAGCTGACCCTTCTGACCCAACGCAGGCCGAAGAGAACCCAAGGGACTTTCATACCGATGAGGTGGAGGGGGGAGATCTCAAAATTGATGGAGTAGACATCACCGGTCTTGGTGAGCTTGGTGAATACTTCCTCAACCTCCCCAGAGATAAATTTGTAGGGCCTTACATTCCTCCGAGTAGCTCCAACACAGTCAACTTTAATGGTAAGACTTTCACTGTCTCTAGTAAAAAGGACACCATAGCCCACTCCTTGCTAAGCAACGTGCAACCGGTACTTACATTGGAGAGACAAGTTCGGGGTCAAGTAGACATCATCAAAGACCTTAAGTCTGAGAAGGAAAAGCTGTCCGAAGACCTTCGCACTGCTACTTCCAATGCTGACATGCTAAAGGAAGCAAACGAGGAGTTGAAGAAGAATCAGGAGGAAAGCACCACAAAAGTTGCCACTCTAGAGGAAACCATCAGAGACCTCCGGGAGAAGCTGTCCGGTGTGGAGAAAGACCTTACTGCCTCAAAAGAAGAGACCTAGGCAAAGGACAAGATTATCACCAACCGAACTACTGACAAGATTGCTCTTGAGAATGCAACATCCAAGGCTGCCGAGGAGAAAACCCTTTTGTTAAGGGATCAAGAGGCTACGATCCAAGCCAAGATCAATGCCTATGCCAACCAGATGATTAAAAGCGAAGAGATGTTGCTTGAGAATGTGGGGTCTGACATGGTTCTACTCTTCCATGAAACGTTTCCACAAAGGAACCTAGGGGACTTATGGCTTTATGTTGAGCCCGATGACCTCCCATACCACAAGATGGCCGAAGGTGACAGGTATGGCTACTCTAGTGACTTCTTGGGTGATGAAGAACATACTAGGGAGAGCCCAGATGAAGAGAAAGACGATCCCAAAGGCAAGAAGGTAGATGAAGGGAAAGACATCTCTAAGGGTAAGAAAGTAGAATAAGGTGAGCCATCTTCAAAGGCTCAACCTTAACTTTGTTTATTTCTTATCTAGACTAAAGTCCTTGGAAGGCCAAGGCACTCTTTTTGTAATGGTGTCCGGCATTTGATCGAACAGGTTTTTTGTGTTCTACTTTAATTGTTTGAAAGTCCTTGGAAGGCCAATGCAAGTTTAAGTTATTTTATTCAATGAATATCTCTGTTTTGTGCAACTACCATCTTCTTTCATTGTTTGTTCTAATTTTGATAGCCAAAGTTTAAATAGCCTTTAGTTGTTTCATAGTGAGATTGTTTAAGTTCTCCGGCTAGAGTTTAAATAGCCTTTAGTTATTTCAATCCGGATAGTATGACAAGGGACAAAACTTTAAAAACACTTAGAAAATTTTTAAGAAGGCATCAAATTTTATTCAACCGCCCGGACACCTCATTTAAACCTCCCCGTGCCACCAGGGAGGAAAGAGTATGCCCCCAAATATTTACATGGATGTTTAAACAAGTAAATATTTACACAGGTGCTATTCCAAGTACATCCGGAGATGTTCAATATTCCAAGGATGAGTTAGAACTCTTCCATCTTTATCTTCCAACCAATAAGTTCCAGGCTTAATCCTTTCAACAACCATATACGGACCCTCCCAAGTTGGGGCCAGCTTTCCGAAGAGCTTTTCTTTAGTGTGTAAGAAGACCTTCCTTAATACTTTGTCCCCTGGTTGGAAATCTCTTCTTTTAACTTTGGAAGCAAACCTGCTTCTCATCAAGACCTGATAGTGTGCAACTCTAAGGTGAGCTTTAACCCGTCTTTCTTCTATCAAATCAAGTTGACCTCTGATTGCCACCTCATTAGTATGTTCGGAGAAGTTGTGAACACGAAAGAAGGAGAGAGTTGCTTCTATAGGAGCTACTGCATCCATCCCATAGACCAAGGAAAAAGGTGATTCTTGTGTTGCAGCCCCAGGTGTTGTCCGGTAGGCCCATAAGACCTCTTGCAAATAACTAGGCCACTTCCCAGCAGCCCCTTCCAAATTCTTCTTTAAACCGGACAGTATAGTTCTATTAGCCACTTCAACTTGCCCATTTTCTTGTGGGTGGAAAGGTGAAGAAAAACAATGTTGTATACCCCTTGAGGCACAGAAGCTCTCCATTTCTCTATTGTCGAACTGTGGCCCATTGTCTGTTGTTATTTTCTGTGGGACACCAAATCTGCAACATATGTTGGAAATAATGAATTTTATAACAGCTTTTGATGTCGTCCCTGCTAGAGGGGATGCTTCTATCCACTTCGAGAAGTAGTCTATGGCCACAATTATAGTTTTGCGCCCTCCGGACGCCACAGGGAGAGGCCCTACTAAATCCATTCCCCATCGAGCAAAAGGAATGGGCTCAGAAATTGACTCTAAAGGAATGGCTGGCACATGAATTTCATTTTTGTACCTCTGGCATGGGTCACACCTTCTTACCAATTCCTTAGCATCTTTCATGATTGATGGCCAATAGTAACCGGAGAGTAAAACTCTTCTTGTCAAAGCTCTAAACCCACAATGGGCTGACCCCTCACCATCATGCAATTCAGAGAGGACCACTTGTGACTCTTCATCCCCCAAACAACGCATGAGAGGTTTACTGTAGGACTTCTTGTACAACACCTCTCTCAATATGATGAAACCACGAGCCTTGTGTTTCAATGTTCTGGCTAGTGACTTATCTGGAGGCACGACACCATCGGAGAGATATTGCAGGAGAGGAAATCTCTAATCTTGAGGTTTCTTCACTTGTACTTCAAAAATTTCCTCTTCTTTACCCTTACTAAATTGAATAGAGGAGCTTTCGAGCACATGGATCCATGGATATGACTCCGTATACGCTATGGTTGCCAATGAGTCTGCTAGCTCATTTTCTGTTCGGGAAATGTGCTCATAGATAACATCTTTAAACTTAAGTGCTTCATTTTTGAGGAGGAGTAAATACTTCACAAGTTGCTCCTTCTTAGCCTCAGACTCGCCTTGGGCACTGTGGATAAGTAGTTGGGAGTCACTTAACAGCTTGACCCTCTTAGCCCTACAAATGTAGGCTAACTTTAACCCAGCTATAGCTGCTTCGTATTCGGACTCGTTATTAGATGCCCTGAAAGCAAAACAAATAGGCTGGTACATCTTGTCTCCATATGGGGAAGTTAAACATACTCATGCACCACATCCCATAGTGCTAGATCCACCATCCGTTCGGACGACCCATACTTTTTTATCCTTTATATCAGTGGCTTGCTCTGAATCTATGTCGGAGTGGAATTCGACCAGAAAATCAGCCACAGCTTGGGCTTTGACTGCTGTTCGGGGAGCAAAGTCTATGTCGAAGTCCCCCAACTCTACTGACCACTTAGTCATCCTGCTCGAAATGTCTGCTTTTTGAAGGACATTCTTCAGGGGAAAAGAGGTCTGAACGATGATGTTGAGCCTGGAAATAAGGCCTCATCTTTCTTGCAGCTATCACCAGGGCTAGTGCCAATTTTTCAAGTTTCAAGTAACGCCTCTCAGCATCTATCAAACTTTTGCTGATGTAGTACACTGAATGGGGATGACCATCGACCTCTTTTACCAGCACATCACTGATGGCACAACTTGAAACTGCCAAATATACAAAGAGAGTCTCCCCATCAACTGGCTTGAACAAAGTTTTGGGGGAGGACATGTGTTTCTTGATTTCATTGAAAGCCTCATCACACTGTGGGGTCCAATCGAATCCATTTGCACCCTTTAAGGTTTGAAAGAAAGGAGCACACCTGTCCGAAGACCTTGAGATAAATCTGTTTAAGGCAGCTAATCTCCCCGTTAATCGCTGTACTTCTTTAATGTTTCGAGGAGGCTCCATTTGGAATAGAGCATTGAGCTGGTCCGGATCGGGCTGTATTCCATGTTCACTTATGATATAACCCAGAAACTTCCCGGACTGCACTCCGAAAACACACTTTTCGGGGTTTAACTTCAAATTTACTTTCACCAAGTTGGTAAAAGTTTCTTGAAGATCGGACAAGTGAAGCTGCTCATCCACACTTTTTACCATCATATCGTCAATGTATACTTCCATATTTCTTCCAATTTGGTCAGCAAATGCCTTGTTGACTAACCTCTGATACGTAGCCCCAGCATTTTTCAAACCAAATGGCATCACTTTGTAGTAATGAAGTCCCCTGTCAGTAACAAATGTGGTATGCTCTTGGTCCTTCGGATCCACTTGAATCTGATTGTATCCGGAGAAGGCATCCATAAAGGAAAGCAGCTTGTTCCCAGAGATAGAGTCTACTAACTGATCAATCCGGGGGACCGGATACAAGTCTTTTGGGCAAGCTCTGTTAAGATCTGTGAAATCAATGCACATGCGCCACTTGCCATTCTTCTTTTTCACCAAGACAGGATTGGCAGTCCATAAAAAGTATTGAGATTCCTTGATGTGCCCCATCTTTGTGAGTCTGTCAACCTCTTGCACAATGACATCAGCCTTTTCTTTGGAAAAAGCTCTTCTTTTTTGAACTACTGGAGCTACATCTCTCCGGATGGATAGGTGGTGTGATATCACTTCTGATGGAACCCCAGTAACATCAGCATTGCACCAAGAAAAAACGTGCTGATGGTGCTTCAAAAACTTCAACATTTCCCTTTTCAACATAGGTGGCATCTTAGACCCTATCTTGACAATTTTCCCATCTTCCAAACAGTGTGTTTCTACTTCTTCGATCGGTATCAATACTCCAGGGGTCTCTCTGGGGTCATCAATTTCACCCTCACTCCCATAAAGGCCCTCAAACTGCTATTGTTCATTAATACGGACAGCCCCCAGCGTTCGAGGAGCCAGGGCAGTGGCATAACATTCTCTTGCAACCTTTTGGCTGCTCTGGACGACTCCAACCTGCCCCTGAACAACATACTTCAAGCACTGGTGGACTGTTGAAGCCACTGCATGCATCCTAGAGAGCCAAGACCTCCCTAAAATAGCATTATAGCAAGTGGGACAATCCATCACAATAAAGAGTATTCTGATCATTTTCTTAAACGGGCCCTTGCCCAATAAGAGCTCTTCTTCGAACTCTCCGATCACATCTGCTGAGCTGCCTGTGAAGCCTACGATTGACCTGTCCGAATTCTGAATTACAGCTGGATTTTTCATTTTCTTGTAAGTGGTTAGGAAAAGGATATTGGTCGAGCTTCCAGTATCCATCAGGATTCGTCTTATGTCATTGACCCTTATAGATGCTCCTATGACAACAGCATCCTCATGAGGGCCAGAAATGTCTCTCAAATCATCTTCATCAAAAACAATGAAGGGGAATGAATTTGGTGACTGATAGGATGTCATGCCTTTTTCTAGCTGGGAGGCTAAAGTATGAACATGCCTCTTCCTAGAAGAAGTAGTAGGAGCTGTCATAGTATCCCCTCCGAAAATTGTAAGCGACTCGAAAAACTTAATGAGCCCGGAGACCGATCTAGAACATTTCTCTATAGCACCCACTCTGTTTCGAGTTGGATCAGGATCCAAGTATTCAGACTCCACGTCAAACCTTTCAACTATAACCATGGCCCCCTCCGGAGCAGCATTACTTGGACCAACCCGGTGAGTGTTGTCAGGCCTGTTGCCTCATCTTCTTTTAACATAAGCTCCCAGCTTCCCCCTCTCAATCAAGTTCTGAACTTCTTGTTTCAATGCTATGCAGTCATCAGTGGTATGGCCAATATCATTGTGATATTGGCAAAAAGAGTTGTTGTGATGCTCTCTAGGAGACTGCAGTGTTGCCGGTCTCCGGTAATGCACCTCATCCTTTGTTTTATCAAAAATGGTGGCCACACTTTCTTTTAACTCCGCAAACCACTCCGGTTGGACCCATGTCCCTCTTTTGTTTCTGGATTGTTGACTTTGAGCAGGAGCAGCTGGTTGGGACTGAGCCTTTGCCCTACCATGCCCCTGTCCGGTCTCTGTTACTTTGTTCCCGGACTGATTCTGATTGGGATTTGGTGCCACTGGGGTAGACCTCACCTGCCTGTGCACCCTGGTTTTCTTTGTTTCATCAACATTTATATGTTTGCCAACCTGATTCAGCAGCCCTCCCCATGTCATGGCCTTCTTTCTGGTCACTGAATCAGCTAGATTGCCTGGGTTCAAACCTTGCCTTAGGGATGCTATTGCTACCTGTTCGAAGCAATCAGCCAACCCATTCTTGGTGTTCACAAAACGACTTATATATTCTTTCAAGGACTCATTTGGTTCCTGGGCACAATGGATTATTGTGTCTCCATTGCCCTTCAGCTCTTTACTCCCTACGAACTGCCTTCGAAAGGCTACCCAAAATGTATCAAAATCTTTAATACAACCCTGAGGCAGGCTGTTGTACCATTTCAGAGCACTCCCCGTGAATGATTGGGAGAATGCCCTACAAAGTAGTTTATCATCGTCGTCAAAGTTCATCATAAAGTTTTTAAATTGCTCCAGATGGTTGTCCGGATCAGTACTGCCATCGTACTTCTCTATTTTGGTGCTATCAAACCTCTTGGGGAGGTTTCCGGACAGAATTTTAGAAGACAATGGAGATTGCCTCCAATTCCTTCCACGACTGAACACAGTATCCTCATTGGGAGTTGCAAAGATACCTGGTTCATCGTGAAAAGCAAAGGGATCCATCAACATCTTGTCCACATGCCTCCGGCTGTGTGATGACCCTTTTCCAATGTTCTTCTTCATTCTTCCATGTCTATCCTTTTTTCTTGAATACTTTTTGATCTGCCTTTGTTTCTTTCTAGTTCGAACCTCATTGCTGTTTGAGGATAAATATTTTTCAACTCCTTCATCGTCCGAAGAGCTATCAGAAGATTCTGAGCCTGAGTCATAACTCTCCACAGGCTTGGACCGGTGAGACTTTTTAGAACTGGCATGAGTCTTTTTGGTGCTCACATGAGTTTCTGAAGACTCATGCTCTCTGGGGTTATCGATGTGATGAGCAACTGATGCTTTGGATTTTTCTTTCACGCCCATCTTGGCCTTCTCTGCCCTCAGAGCTTCTATTTCACCCCTTAGCCTATCACGCTCTTCGACAATGTATTCATCATTCTCTCCCACCACTTCGAGCAAAGCTGGTGGTAGTTCTGGATTGTCCGGATTCATTCGGACAGATTTTCTTAGCTGGTTTTGAATGCTTGATTCAGGTACCTTCTTCTCCCACTGTGGTCGCCAATTTGGTGTGGATAATAATCGCATGAGGGTAGGCTAGTAATTTCAGTTGGTGTTTTAAGGTAGTATGTGGGTGTTATGTGTTTAGAGTAGAGAGTAAAGAGATAATTAAGCAGTTTGGTAGCAGTTAATTCTCATTCCCCACACTTAATGCAGGTGGTTGGGTATTTATACCCTGATGTTTGGGCCCTTATGGGCTTTCGGGTCATGTTTATTAGACCCGGGTCATGTTAAAAGACCCATGAGCTCTAAGTAGGAGAGAAAGTAGCTTAGTCAAGAAGTGTTTAGGTATTTTAGTACTTTTGTCATAGTTCGAACAGTCCTATAGGCTAGATATTCGAAGTGAGCTGTCCGGTATCCGGAGAGGTTGGACCGATCTGCCCCTGTTCGGGGAGTAGGCAGAATTCGGACTCATCATTTTCATCATTAGATTATTCAGAATATATCGCAACACGGTACGATGGGAAAACTACCTCAGAGGGTACTACCGTGTCCATTCCATACACCAATGCAAATGGAGATTATGAAGTTGTCGTTCGCGGAGTTGTTCGATATGCCCAAAGAACTTCCAGCAAATAATCTGGCCATTTTCTTGCATACCCTTCAAAGTTTTTTTATATCTCGTCGAGGATTGTTTGGTTGGTAACTTCAACTTGTCTATTTTCATGTGGTAAAAAAATGAGCCAAAAAGCACTACTGATTTCCTTGAGAGAGAAAATTTTAAATCTTTATTATCAAATTGAGGTCCATTATAATGTCGTGATTTTTATTGGAACCCCAAAACGACAACAAATATTCGAAGTGATAAACCTGATTACATCTTTTGCCTTCGTTCCAGCTAATGGTTATGCTTCTACCCATTTTGAGAAGTAATCTACTGCTACAATTATTGTTTGTCTCCTTCCAGAAGCCATCGATAAAAGTCCAACAAGATCAATACCCATCGGTCAAATGGCAATGCTTCAGATATGCTTTCATAAAGAACCCCTGGTTTATGAATTATGTTAGCAAACCTTTGACAAGAATCACACCTTTTAACCAACTCTTTAGCATCAGAGGATATCGTAGGCCAATAATATCCTGCCAAAAATACTCTTTGTATTAAAGCATTATACCCACAGTGCGCGGATCCTTTTCCATCATATAATTCGTAAAATATCATATGTGATTCATCTTTCCCCAAATATCAGAGTATAGGTCTGCTAAAAGATTTCTTGTACAGGATTCCTCTTAGGACCATATAGCCCTGAGATTTAAAACGTAGTTACTTGGACACTCATTTAAAGTTAAATATTTTAATATCTTCAAATATTTCACCAGATGACACTTTCGAGTCTTAGATTGTCGAGATGCATGATTGACAAGAAGCTGTGAATTACTTGTTAATTTTACTTTTTGGCACACAAATTTGATCACGGCTCAATCATGCTAAATCCGCTTCATATTTTGCCTCGGTATTTCTTGCTCTAAACCAAAAACGGATGGACAATTCGTTTTGGAGAGATTAATTGCACCTCTGCCCCTTAACTTACAATATTTGAGCCCCCATTTGTTCGGATTATCCATTATGGCTCAACATTTTCCTTATCTACTTCTATATCCGACCATTCAGAGTGAAACTCTAGTAAGAAATATGCCAAGGCTTGTGCTTTGATTGTAGGCCTAGGTTCAAACTCAATATCATAATCTCCCAACTCAATTGACCACTTGCTCATTCTTTGCAAAATATGAGGCCTATGAGGCATATTTTTCAATGGAAAAGATGTTCGTACAATGATATAATGAGCTTGAAAATACGGTCCCATTTTTTTAGCAACAATTATTGGCGCAAGAGCCAACTTTTCTAATTTTGATTACCGTTTCTCTGCATCCAACAAACTTTTACTAATGTAATACACTAGCCTTGTGGTACTTTCTTCCTCCCGAATTAAAACAACACGTACCGCATAATCTGTTATCCCTATATAAACATATAATTTCTCCTCCGGAATAGGTTTTATCATGACTTCTGGCGATGAAGGTTATTCTTTAATCCGATGAAATGCCTTAGAAAATTATTTTGTCAAATTAAAACAATTTCCTTGCCTCAACACTTGGAAAAAGGAGCACATTTATCCGAGAAACAGGATATAATTTTATTTAACGCTGCCAGCCGATCCGCTAATATTTGAACTTCTTTAATATTTTGACGAGGTTTCATCGTAGTTAAAGAAGTCAATTGTGCTGGATCGACTTTTATCCTTGTATATATACAAAGTTTCCCAATCGAACCCCAAACAAACATTTTTCTGCAGTTAATTTTAAGTTGACCCTTTTCAAGTTAGCAAATGTTTTTCTCAAGATTATCAAAATGATCCTCATCTTTGACACTTTTTACAAACATATCATCAATATATACGACAATATTTTGCCCAATTTATGGTTTAAACGTTTTATTCACCAAACGCTCATAAGTGTCCCCTACATTCTTTAAACCAAAATGCATTGATTTATAGAAATGCAAACCCCTTGCAGTATAAACGAACTACTCTCTTCATCCTTCAGGTCAATCTTAGTCTGATTATACCATGCATATGCATCCATAAGAGAAAGTAATCGATTTTCTGATGGTGAATATACTAATTGATCTATCCGCGTGACTAGGAAAGAATCATTCGGACATGCCCTATTTAAGTCAGTGAAATCTACACACATTCACCACTTGCCATTTTAATTTTTTACCAACACTAGATTTTCTATTAATAAGTGATATTGAGATTCTCGAGTATGCCCTACTTGGGATACACAATATACTTCCGTCGCTATTTCCTAAGATGTTTCTTAATAAAATGCCTTCTCTTTTGTATGATTGGATGCACGTTACTCTTGATTGGCATCCTGGGAAAAATTATTTTAGTGGACACTACAGTCACATCCTCTGAACACCAAGCAAACATATCCAACATATATAACTTGAGTTGTATACTCACAATAGCATTTCTTGAACCCCTCTCGTATGAAGTACCCTTTAGTCTTGCTGTACCACGCCCTAGGCGCCTAACTTAGTCCATAGAGAGCCTTTTTTAATTTGTAAACCATATTACCAATCTCCTCCTCTCAATTCAAAGCCTCTAGACTGCTCCACAAATACACCTTCATTGATTTTTCCAAGTAAGAATTCGCTTTTCACATCAAGTTAATATCAATCCACCCATTATTTATTGCTTATTCCAAGATCAATCTAATTGTGTATCATCTAGCAACATGTGCAAACACTTTTTTGCAAACACTTTATAGAAATCAACTCCATCTATTTAAAGAAAACCTTTCACCACTACACTTCCTTCAAACTTGTTTACTTCTCATTTTTCATTAAGTTTGGTTTTATGGACCTACTTAACTCCTAACGCCTTAACCCCGTCAAGCAGCTCCACCAAATCTCAATAAAATTTTATTTTATCGATCCTATATATGTTCCCATTGAATTCTTCTATTTTTCGTACCCCACAACTTCTTCAAATGTTTCAGAATCATCTCCAGCAACGAACATTGTTGATATTCGTTCTCCGTCCCCTACTATAAATAAACTCATCTCATTGCATTCATAATTGGATGATCATACCATTGTTAAAATATAAACATGAGTTATCCCATTGTTGCTTATTGCATGTCCATTTTCCGTAAAAAAAATTCATGTTTGAACTAAGTTGGATTAATAATATGGTAATTTCACTTAAATATAGTCGAGGATTTGATTTGAGGAAAATAGCAATACTTGATTTTTTGTTTACTCTAGGTACTTGGGAATACAAGTTTTGACAAAGTTATATTTGATTTAAAGCAAAATTTGGTTTAAGGATCCAATCGAAAATTTTCTTTACTGAAATGGGTATGACATATTTCTTACCTATACAAATGTTTGAGCTCGACTCGAAGATTCTCAAGCCTAATTAGAACTATTTGTTTGTTAGCCACAACCACTGAACTGCAAACCAGCACATTTCTTTGTGTTTAAAATTCACAACTGACTTAGTGTCTTAGGTTCTCAGAAACTACGTCGCGTACGCAGAACCATTTTTATCCTAGTGATGTTACATTTTAAGAATTTGTATCCATTCATTTATTAGATTTCCTTTGTACAAGATGGTAGGTTATTCTAGCTGTCTGTTTACTTAAAAATGTTTTAATGGCAGATAGACCAGTCAATATTAAAGATAGATGGCAGTGTCAAAGAAGCATCATATCATGCTTGGCTTGGTTATTATAACTCCATCAGGGAAATCAGTAGGGACAAGACCACGCTTGTTGAGCTAGCCAAACGGTTTTGTGATTCTATAGACTTAGAGAATCCTCCCTCTATATTCCCGCAAGACTGCATTGAAAATGGGCTTGAAAGATATACTCCCTTCGTTCTTTAATGTAGGTCGTTTTAGACAAATTAATTAATTCCATATTAAGTGTCGTTTCACACTTACCAATACACGATTGAATGATGTTTAATATTGTAGCCAATTAAATTCATTGCAGAAAGTTTTTGACCAATCAAATTTATTTCACTTTTAAATTTTTATAGAAAATAGAAAAAATGATAGCTTTCCTTAACATCCGTGTCTCATCCTTAAACGTCCTTTAATATGGAACGGGGGAGTACCTGATATCAAAATTCGCAAATAATACCACGGCGTGCACAATGTTTCCATGTACAAAGGCAATCATTAAATGTGCAGGTCTGACCTTTTGCCCTTCTGTTATTTCATAAATCATAATGAGTACCCTTAACTTCACTATTTTATATTTATATTTTGAATATTATTTTATATAGGATTCAGGTAGATTAATGCAGTTTTTCTAGTGCTGAGCCCAAATGTTTTCTGTGCTATGAAACTATAGTAATAAAGTTTCTTAGAAATATTAAGTGTTCGCAATCATTTTTTGCATCATCCTACGGATTTCAAGTTTCATTTATGTACGACTCGAAAAATAGTTAACTTATCCAATTTTTCTAGTGCTGAGCCCAAATGTTTTCTGTGCTATGAAACTACAGTAATAAAGTTTCTTAGAAATATTAAGTGTTCGCAATCATTTTTTGCATCATCCTAAGGATTTCAAGTTTAAATGCATAGGAGTTTCTTATCCAATTTTATTATCCTTGATCTGTTTCAGGATGTATACTGATTATATCATTTTATTTTAATTATACCTTTTGAACTTAATTACTTTTTATTTTGAGAGAGTGACCATATAATGCTGATTAAATTTATAGTTTAGATTTCTTACACATATGTCTATGGGGTTCACTTATATTATTTTCAAATGTTTATATAATTATTAAAACTGATTTATTATATGTGAGATATTGAAAAAGCAATAAACTTTATTGCTAAAAGAAATACGTCAAATGACTTTTAATTATTAGTATTTGATAAAATTTTAAGATTAATATTATTTTATTTAAAATCAATTCAAATTTATTTTTATTTATTCATTTTTATTTATTCAATAAAGTTTTTTTTTAATCAAAGAATCCCATTGAAACCAAATCAACTAAAACCAATCGGGAGACTGTCAATTTACGTCACAAGCCAAGAAAATAATATTACAAAAGAAAAAAAAACATACGTAAATATACCGTGAGGTCCATGAATCACTTCCTTCGGTGCCTCCTTTGTCTTTCTTCTTCTTCGGGAGGCCTAACGTAGCAATTGTGTTTGTCGATTTTTTTTATAAACATATTTTGACATATGCGACATCGGAATTTGGCATTTATTGTAGTTTCATTTAGACCTCCTGCCAGAAAAAACCGGCCAACATCACATTGGAGGCACCTGTAATTATATCCACTAAACGACATCCTTAGGAGAGAGGAGGGAGAGGAGAGTTTTGGGGTCTTTTTCTCCCTTTTTTTTCCACAGAATTGGAAGATTTATTTCATAATAGGATAAATTACAAGAATCCTTAAAAGGTAGGGATTTAAAAACAATAGTTAGACAAAATCTAACTTTACCAAAGCCTTCGACCAAAATCCCTAAATCATAAGCACTATCAAAATCCCTAAATCAGATGAATGCTCCCAAAGAAAAACTCTAAAAACAGGCAGCCGTATTCAGAAACTCGAGATCAAATCAACAAGAAGTTTTACTGAAATTAGCTAGAGAGGTAGCCGAGGCCCAAGCTTTCAAGGAGAAGAATAGAATGGAGCTCAGTTGGAGCAGACGATTGATCGATTTCAATTTTCTGCTTATAACGGAGCGTCCACTTTGCTAGCCAATCGGCGGCGAAGTTTTGGGATCTGGAGACAAATTTGATGGTCATGCACGGGTGGAGCAGACGTCTGCAAATAGGTAGAAGCTTTGACAGAGGTCAGGGGTATCTGCCTTTAGCAAGGTAGTCAACTATCGCCTCACTATTGGTCTCGGTATCGACCATCTCCCAGTTTCTGTCCTTACAAATCAAGAGACCATCCAGAAGAGATCGGGCCTCAGCCATCAAAGGAGGAAGCTTCCCAAATGTTGATCCGACTCCCAGCTCCAATTCGCCTTGATGATCCCGAAAAATTAAACCACCAGAGGCTTCACTAGTGTTAGAGCTAGCTCCATCAACATTGAGCTTTCTTCTTCCTTTAACCGGGTGAGTCCAATTTACATATTTGTCCATTTTGGTATCATCATAAGATGAATAGAAATCCAGAGTTTTCCCAGCATCAGTAGCTTTAAGCCAGTGTTTCTTTTATATTTTTGTGTCCAAATTGCAAATCATCCTATTAATATAAAAAATAGCAGATTCAGTAGTGATTACTTTGTTCTTGAACTTCATATCATTTCTAAATTTCCAGATAGACCAACAGATTATAAAAGGCAAAATGTGAGTTATATGAACCCTAGACTTAGAAAACCAGAACCATTCCCTAATGACACGAGTTATGCTCATATAAGGTTTAATATTAATATTAAAAATTTGACTGTAATATTTCCAAATAGACCAAGATAGGTTACAGTTCACAAAAATATGGTTTTTACTTTCACAGTTATGGCAGAAAACACACTTAGAAGCTAGGCTAATATGTCTAGTTTGTAATATAGCATCAATAGACATAATTTTTTTTAAATAGTTTCCAGGTAAAGAAAGAACACTTCATGGGGGTTTGTTGATTCCAGATCTTCTTATATAAAGAAGATTTAGTATAGTGCCTTCTAACTTTGTCCCAAGTTTTGTGTTAAACTCGTGGTTTAGGGAACTAGACCAGACCAGCATATCATCTTTAGATGGATCAATCTTATATAGAGAAATTTGCTGAATTCTGTCTTCACTTATGAATGTTTTCAACACTTCAAAATCCCAACCATTGTCTTTCCAAAACCTGTTAACATTTTTCTCCAGAAACCACGTGCTTGAATTAGAATTCTTGTAATCCAATATTGGAGATTAGTTATGCCAATTCTCCAACCAAAAGTCCACATTACCCCTGTCAAGTATCCATTTTATGTTAGGTTCAGCAGAGTCTTTTATATTAACTAATCTCTTCCAAATCAATAAACCAGTGCTGATAAATTTAGCTTTAAGGGGATGGCAATTTCTATTATATATGCCTTTCATTAAATTTGCCCATATACTGTCTTGTTTCCTGTATTTATACCATAGCTTTTGAGAAAGAGTGGTTTGAATATCATTAAGGCTTCTTATATTCAAACCACCTTCATCAAAAGGTCTGCAAATATTTTTCCAAGAATGGATTTCTTTGGTATGAAAGTTTGATCTCCATAAACATTTGTTATTTTTTTTTCTATTCTATTGATAATTGATTGAGGAACACTAGAGTTATGCACCCAATAGTATGGTAAAGATATAAGAATAGTTGAGATAAGAGAAAGTCTTCCCCCAAATGATAAGAATTTGCTGTCCCAATCCATAATTTTGCCATTGATGTTATCTAGCAGCTTGTTGAAATTTCTTTGCTTGTTGTTGTAGCTCAAGGTGATTCCCAAGTAGTTGATAGGCAATTGGTCAGTTTTGAATCCAGTAGAAGAATCCAGTTCCTGAATTCTGTTTTGATGCAGAACATTTGAGGTAATGACTTGAGTCTTATCTTTATTAATAATCTGTTCAGAAATAATCTGATATTTATCAAAAAAATCACTAAGTAGCTTTATAGAAGAATTCATGCTGTTTGTAAAGACCATAATATCATCTGCAAAAGAAATACTATGTCAAACAATAGAAGACCTAGAAGCAAATGTCATACTAGGGTTTTGGTTATAGAGATTTATCAAACCTCTAATTAAGACCTCCTCACTTAGGATAAATAAGCTTGGGGACAAAGGGTCCCCTTGCCTTAACCCTCTCACAGAATTAAAATAACCAAAAGACTGACCATTTATAAGGATAGATATAAAGACATAACTAATCATGATTTTAACTAATTGGATGAAATTATCAGAGAAACCAAATTGCATTAGGACTTTAAGAATGAAGGGAATAGACATCAGGTCAAATGCTTTGGACATGTCCAATTTGACCATGATGTTACCTTTAGTAGGCTTTGTACTCAAATCATAAACCATCTCCTTTGCAAGAAGGATATTATCATGGATTGATCGACCTTTGACAAATGCTCCCTGAGTAGTTGAGATAATTTTGGGAAGAAACTTAGATAACCTGTTGTTTACGAGCTTAGAAAAGTTTCTATTAGTTAAAATACAAAGGCTAATAGGCCTATAGTGATTCCAAAGTGTTGGATTGATAGTTTTATGGATAAGACAAAGACCCGTTGCAAAAATTCCTTTAGGGATGTCTTCACCAGATAGATAAGAATTAATGGCAATAACCAAATCATCCTTGATGATATACCAACAAACCTGATAAAACTTCACATTATAACCATCAATACCAGAGGCACTATCTGGATTGATAGAGTTAATGACATTTAGAGCTCTTCACTAGTTGTAGGCTTCAAAAGATCAGAATTGTTATCCTCAGTTACCAGCTTATGGATAGAAGTCAAAATAGCATTATTCATGCAAAGGTTTTCATCTTTAATAGATTTATAAGCCTTTTTAGAGTAAATGTCTTTAAAAAACTTCACAGCAGAGTCACCAATCTCATCAGAATTGTAGAGCCAATTTCCATCCTCCTTAATTGCATTTATATCATTCTTCCTTCTCTTTTTAGACATAAGAGTGAAACAGTTTTGTATTGTTATCACCCTTAATAAGCCAACTACAATAAGATTTCTGTCTCCAATAGTCATCTTCATTTCTAAGAGCCTGCAAGTAAAGACTGTTAGCTTTCGTTAAGTACATATCCGAGGTATTATTGTTGAGATTAGAATGCATAAGCTCAGCTTCTTTAGCCATAGATTCAGTCTCTTTAACCTTATTAAAGACATTTCCAAAGCAATTTCTGTTCCACAATTTAAGACAACTTTTCAGTGTTTTCAATTTTAAACCAATAGATTTCACTAGGAAATCCACTAATTCTCAAATTCCAATTCTTTTTAATCACCTCTAGAAAAGAAGAATCATTTGACTACATGTTCATATATTTAAAGTTTCTGTACATGACATTAGGCTTATAATCAGGATTAGTATTAGCCATAATCAAAAGGGGGGCATGGTTAGAGCATGTTCTGACCATGTGAGTAACCTTAATAATACAATAGGTACTAGACCAGTTAGCATCAAACAAGGCTCTATCAAGCTTTTTCCACTTAAGGCTTCTGTTCCAAGTAAATTTAGGACCCAAAAAACCAGCATCTTCCAACTGGAAATGATTAATAGTTTGAACAAAGTCATCAATACTATTATAATCAATATGCTTACAACCAATCTGCTCATCAGATGAAGAGATGACATTAAAGTCACCCACCACAAGCCAGCCACTAGTATTTGAAGTAGATCTCATTTGATGTTATAAGTCCATCCTTAGAGTTCTGTTACACTTAGCATAAATAACAGATAAGAGAAAATTAATATTATTAGTAGTAGTAACGTCCAAACTAAGGCACTGATCATGATTAGTAATGATATTAATACTAAGATCATTGCTCCAAAAAACCCAAATTTTATTTGAAATGTTAAAACAATAACTTGAAAAACCTAACAATTCAGTTATAAAAGAGATATTTTCAGAGCTTGTTAAAGGCTCCTGAATAGCAAGAATGTTAATTTTGTCTTTAAAAACCATATCTTTTAATCTCCTGATAGTAGATTTGTTATTGATACCACGCAGGTTCCAGCTAATAATCTTTATCATTGTCAGATAAAGACTTGTTCTTCCTATATGTACCATCGTACTTG
Source organism: Limnanthes douglasii subsp. nivea (assembly GCA_036936605.1). Lineage (NCBI taxonomy): Eukaryota > Viridiplantae > Streptophyta > Magnoliopsida > Brassicales > Limnanthaceae > Limnanthes > Limnanthes douglasii. The sequence continues at coordinate 3,525,752 of JAUPFV010000001.1, forward strand.
CAAGATTTTATTATTTTTGAACTTGGTTTCTTTATCTTCTTGGCCGACTTTAGTTTCTTTTTCAAGATGGTACTGAAGTCCTGATCAGTTAGAAATTGTTTTTTCTCAACAAGGGATAATTAAAGACTTCCAATTTTATACTGATTTGGAGAATAAGAGCATGGTATCAAGTCAACATTTGCAAGAAGATTAAAGTTTATCACTTTGCTCTTGAAAATGTTGAATTGCCTCGATGATCTCAGCATTTTCAAGGACATCAGCCCTTGGATCCTGTTGTATTTCATTGTTACTATTAGTAACATTTTCTTGTATTTTGTCTTGAGTCATTGAATTATTTTTGGATGTAACTTCAGTTTGTTTGGGAACAATAATAGACTTCAAGTTTTGGATAAACTCAGTGTTAGATTCCACTGTTTCATTCCATTGTTTCTTTTCAGACTTGAGACTTTCTTCTTTCCCCAGATTATCCCTATTCTTAAGCTTTTCTTCTTGAGCATTCCCCTCTTTGCCATCAGACTTACTTCTTTTTTTGCATTCCATATTGAGCAGTGACCCAAATGAAAGCAACCATAACAATATGACGGTAAATGTTTATTCTTAAGATTTATCCAGCATCCATCGTTATTTCCAAACCCGATCCATATGCTATTATGGATATTTGTTTATAAATCAAGTTCAATTAGAGCCACCACAGAATCTTTGTAAGCTCTGTTATCTTCTGGGATTATAATCTTGTACACTTTGCCTAAGGACGAAGCCACTTCTTTCATGAAATCCATATTATACAAATACTCTGGCAACTTTACGAATTTAGTCCAGACCAAAACAGATGGGTTTTCGTACTTAGGGTGAAAGTCCGGTGACCATCTCAGTATGCGCATTATTAAGCCTTCAACTTTTCACACCCTTCTTGACCACATTTTGCATACATCCTCATCAAGATTAAACTCCAAGAACACATGATGAGAGTCCCAGTTTATAGTTTTGACACAGCCTTTAAACCTCAGTGAGCTGATGAAACTTCAGAACACCGCTTTCTTCGGTAATCCAAGAGAGAAATTGCCAATCAGAGTTGTTTTTTATTTCGAAACAAGTTTTTCTTTAATTTCTTGATTAAATTGGATTGAAACATAAGCAGATCTCAAACTAACAGTTTCTGGTTTGAATTCGACCTCACGAATTCTTGAGTTTTCGTTACGAAACAAATCTGCATATTGTTTCATGTCAACTTTGTCGCCGGAGAAAGATAGAGAAAAGGTAGCGGAGGGACGCCAGAGACGGCGGGAAAACTCAATTCTTGGAACTCTATATTTAAAATTTAGTCAAACCCAGTCGACTTTAATTTCAATCATTGTCTTTTTCTTCCCTTATTTATTCAATAACTTGTTTTTCTTGTTTTTCTTTTATTTTTCAATTTTTAAGAATAATTATTACTATTTGTATAAAGATTTGTTAAACACAAAGAAAATAATATATTTCAATATAACCAAATATTTGCCATGATTTGATATAAAAAAAATGTCAGTTTTTGTGGTAATATTTAATAATTTATCTAAAATATAAACTATTGATATTTTTGAGGAGATTTTTTAAATTAATTATTTGAGATATAAAACGTTTTAAATAGAAAAAACTATTTATATTATTTTATAAGAAGAAGAAAACGATGCTCCTCCATGCACAACTTTTTCGATGATAATTGGAAGGTGGAAGGAAGTGAGAATATGAGTTTGCATTATATGCAATCGTTCCGGAATTTTTGGAAGAGGTTTATGAGTTAATATTTGTTAAACATCAAAGATTTCTTAAACCCAACAAATAAAACAATATATTTAAATAAATACAAATAAAATTTTATCATAATTTTAAAAAAAAAAATATACAAGAGTTTTTATGATAATATCTAATGATTTATTTAAAATATAAAATATTCAGGAAAAACAAGTTTTCATGGGCTAATATAACACATAATATATACTGCTCTGATACTCATCCTCTTAAATCAAAATTTAACAAGTCTCCTTCTATGATATGTAAGAGATTATCACGTATTAAAGATCTTGTGGAAGGAAACATCAAGTAGATCTTGGGTCGAGGAAATATGGACTTATGGCTCGATGAGTGGCATAACCTTCCCCTTTGATTAATCCTAATACCTTTAATGACAACAACTCGTTCCTTTGCGCCAATATCAACACCTTTTGGAAAGACAACGCTTAGGATGTCAACACTATAGAATCCTTTCTTCCTAAAGACAGAATCAACCACATAAAACATTATAAAATCAATCAGGATAAGGAGGATCTGATGGTTTCGAAGCACTCAAATAACTAAAACTTCAACACAAAGCTCACTTGAAACAACATCAGAATGAAGCATAACAATTCTAGCTTGTTTAGAAAGATCTGGAGTTCCAACATTCCCAGGAAGTTTTCTTTCCTCTGCTGGAAACTTATTAACGATTATATTCCTATTGACAATATCTTAATGAAAAAAACATCTTGTTATAGTTTTCAAATGCCTGTTCTGCGAAGAGAAAAACCATCTCTTTATTAGTTGTTGGTTTGTTTGGCTTATCTAGAACTACTTCGTAATCTTTTCAAAATCAAAATTGGTCGTCATATGGTGTTGTCTCATATGATAAGAGTTTGGTTCTTGTTTTCTGGAAACAAATTCCATATAATTCATATTGTGCCTCAAATCTTTTGTTGGGTAATTTGGAAAAAAAAGAAACAAATTGAAATTTAAAGGGAGACATGATTCTATTAACATTGATATTGACTTGGTAATAAGAGTGGTTACTGGTATTGATATGAACAAAATTACCAGTAAACACTGGTACAAAGATTTGAATGCAGGTTCTGCTTTAGGATGTACATCTATTCAAAACAGAAAGAAAATTCCCACTTACCTTAAGTGGATTGCCCTTGCAACTGACAGATTGAAGCTGAATGTTGATGGTGCGACTGACAGATTGAAGCTGAATGTTGATGGTGCAACTGACTGATTGAAGTTGAATGTTGATGGCACCTGTAATCATGATGGTGAATCCAGTGGTGGCATTTTGATAAGAAATTTTGACGGAGACATTATCATCAGTACTGGAGTTTTATTTGGAAAATTGACTCCTTTAATTGCTGAAATCAAAGCGTTATTGAAATGCCTGATTCTTTGCAAGCAATATAATTTGACAGATGTTGATATTGAATCTGATAGCCTTGCTCTTGTCAACCTTCTTGCCGAGGGTAATGTTGCCTGGTATCTAGACTCTACCATTGCTATTTGCAGAAAGCTTATTCACCTCAGTATGTCCATAAGACATATCTCCAGAATTCAAAATCAAGCTTCAGACTGAATTGCGAAGTATTCTCTTAATAGCAAGCAAAACCTAAAATTTAGCCATATCAATGCTCCAAATGAACTAATGGCCATTGTGCTCTTAGAAAATTTAGAATTGGGTTACTTAAACACGAAGTAGTTTCTGCTCTGCTTCATCTGACCTTTGGTATTTCAAGGTAAGGAAGATTTACAGAGTTTGAGTAATCATCGAATTCGGGGTGAAATTCTGCTAGCTTTTCGGTTGTGGCGGTAGGTGTTCTCAAATCGAAGTTTCCTATTCTATTGTAGAAGGTTGAATTTCTTCAGGCTTTCAGATCATTCAATGGATAATCATTGAATTCAGGATTAATGCGGTTTTTCTAGAGCTTATGCCCAAATGTTTTATGTGTTAGGAAACTACATTAATATAGTTTTGAAACTAAACAGATACTGTTGTGTTTTACCTGTAATCCAATATAAAAGAACCATTATAGTTTCTTAGAAATATTAAGTGTTCGCAATATTTTTTTGCATAATCTTAATTAAAAAGGATTTCAAGCTTCATTACTGCCTTTGTTTTCCATATTAATGTACGATTCGAAAAATAATCTTAATATCATATGGTTAAATGTATAAGAGTTTCTTATCCAAATATCATATGGTTAAATGTATAAGAGTTTCTTATCCAATTGACTGTATTTAAATTTTTTTATAATTTAGTATCCTTGATTTGTTTGAGAATGGGTATACGGATTATATTAGTTTATTTTAATTATACTTTTTGAAATAATTTTCTTTTTAAAGTGCCCATACAATGCTGATTAAATTTATAGTTTAGATTTTTTACACATATGTCTATCCGGTTCACTTATATTATTTTCAAGTGTCCATATAATTATTGAAACTGATTTGATTATATGTGAGAAATACCTGAGATGACTTTTAATTGTCTCGGTTTTTAGGGTTTATGGTTAGTATTTGATAAAATTTTGAAATTGATATTATCTAATTTAAAATCAATTCAAATTTACATAAAATAATATTTTTATTTATTCAACAACTTCCTTCTCTTGTTTTTCTATTTTTAAGAATAATTATTACTAATTCTATCCCGAAAGATTTGCTAAATACTCAAATAAAACAATATATTTCGATACAAATAAATATTTGATCATGATTTTATATAAAAAGTACCAGAATTAATTATTTGAGATTTAGAAGCTTCAAACAAAAAACTATTTATAGTATTTTTTTTTATAGAAAAAGAGTTTATTGAATCTCTACAACTCTCTTTTACAAAGATCAAGAAATCAATTCTGAATATATCGTCGAAAACAAAAGGTTTAGAGATTCATACAGGTTCAAGATTCAGAAGTCCATCTCTCCTTGACCGTCTTCCGGATCGTCAGTAGTATTACGAAAATAACCAAGTCAATCTTGACTCTCCTTACGCCGGTATTTGTGGTTTCGTATGTTGACTTGCCGGACAAAGGTTTTATGTCACAGTAGTCCAATCTTCGATTTTCGAATACGCTATAACGCGTGTCTTGCGGAGGTTGGAAAAATTGACGGCTACGACCAAAACACCATTGTAGGAGATGACGGAATTTGTTCGCCCGAAAAAATATTCGGGGTTTCACTGTGGTGCGGGCGGACTTAAGTAGGAGGCGCTGCCCAGGTAACCCAGGTAAGGGCGTCGGAAGGGCGAGCTCCGTCAAGTCTACGGCCCCCGCCGGAGATAAGAGCTATTTATAGTACTTTTATAAAAGGAAGAAAAAATGCTCCTACTTGCACAATTTACAAAATTTTTTAATGGTAATTGGAAAATGGACAAGATTTATAAGTGAATATTTATTAAGTCAAAGATTTTTTAAACACAAAGGAATAAAATAATATATTTCAATACAAATATATATTTGATCATGATAGAATACATGCAGAAAAACCTGTCCCGATTTCCAAATTTCCATCACTCATCACCTTTACTTATTACCCACAGCGACATATGATAAAAATATGTTTGGAGGACCAAATTCGTTATATCAATAGTTATATATATAGAAATTTTACATTCTAGAAAGAGAAAGTCCAATAATAATTCTCTCATTATTTATCAATCAAATTTCCGCAAAAAAAATCCGCGGTGGATGTGGTGAACACGATAAATCGTGTTCAGCCGTTAGATGAGACACCTGAAGAGCTAGTGTCTTTCGTAAGGAAGGTTCTAGAACTCACTAGTCCATTGCTTGTAATAATGATACTGTTGTTTGTTGTTTGTATGTTCTTTTAGTTTTAGAATCAGTATTTTTAGATGTTTTGTTTATGTCGGATTCAAATGTTGATTCAGAAGTTTTAAAATATCAATCCTTAGTAATTGGTTTCGTTTATAATTTTATAATTTATTTATATATTTATTACTAATTGGCTATCTTGGTAATTGATTTTCTTTATAGAGTAATTGCTTTTCTTTAACCAAGTCAGTATTTACACAACTTAAGCAAAATCTAAATTGCACTCAACTGACGGTTGAACAATTATCAACTGTCCGGGTTATAGTCAACCGCTTGTTGCAAAATGTCCACCCGACGTTGATATAGTGGGGTTGCGCTTTTATAATAGATTTTAATTTATAGTTAAAAGACATCCTTAACAAAAAAAATTATGAGGCAGTTGCTCCCCGGAAAATAAAGTTGCTGAGCACGTTAAGTTATTGCCTGAGAAGATACTCATTTAATCTGAATCCTCCAAGCCTCCACAAAATGATATGCTCATTTGGGATCATGAAGAAAATGTTTCTCAAAAGGCTGACTCCTCAAAGATGGATTTTTCAAAGATGGATCTTCTTTTAGCTCATTCGAGATACCTGATGAGGATGACTTCTCTTTCCGTTTTCGTAAACTACTTCGATCCTTAGTTATTATTGAGAAAACGAGGAAATAAGTAAAGTATCATAAAGATTACTACAAGTCAGAAGCTTCAATAGCAGTGTCAAGAATCGAGGAGCTTGAACGAGAACTCTTTATCATTAAAAAATAATCCAATGCTATCTAGGGGAAACTGGTTTATGTAGAGGACTATATTATGCTTTCTAAAAAATGCTATCAAGAACAAAGGGATTTTCTGCCAGACAAAATTCCACTAAGGATAAAATCTTTGCAGCTTATAAGGAAGCAAATGATAAGGCGTCATAATAATTTGCAAGATGCCGAAAGCATTATGAGAGGGTTGTACATGAGAAACAGCTCATCTTAGCCCAACCTAAAAAGGATAAAGAAGCGGTTGTTGAAGCCAACGTTTTTAAATGTGTGGATAAGTTGAATGCAAGGGACGCAACAGTTAAATTCGGGTTGATTATGAAAATTCACGAGCGCTACCCTGATTTAAATTCGGCTAGCTTTTGGGAACTTGTTCTCGTCGAATATCGACCTCCTGGGATATCTTTGGGTGATGATGAAAAAAATTCATATTTTAACGTCTTCGTAATAAGATTGTAATTGTATTTTATAGTCCTCATAATCTTCGAGAAAATTTTGTTGAAGTCCTCATAATCTTTGAGGAAATTTTGTTGAAGTCCTTATAATCTTTGAGGAAATTTTATGTATAATTTTCAGTGTACTTTATAAAATGCATTGGGTTTTTTTAGCTTTTTTTTATTGTACTTATATTTATTACAGACCAACTTTTGTTGGAACACCCTTTAGGTCCAAAAATAATAGTTAAAGACCAGCTTTTGTTGGAAGATCCTTTAGATATAAAATTAATTGTTAAAGACCAACGTTTGTTGGGAGATCCTTTAGATATAAAATTAATAGTTAAATACCAACTTTTGTTGGAATACCCTTTAGGTCCAAAACTGATGGTTAGAGACCAACTTTTGTTGGAAGACCCTTTAGGTCCAAAATTGATGGTTAAAGACCAAATATTGTTGGAAGACCCTTTAGGTCCAAAGTAAGATAAACAAAAAATTTATGCCAAAAGTATATATATGAAACGACTAGTAAGGCACCTCATTAAAACCTTCCTGCACCACCAGGGTAGGAAAGAGTATGCCACTGAAACATATACTTGTTACACTCATTCTAAATACAATTTGAGATGTTTTATATTCCACGGGTGTTTGAGACTTCTTCATTCTTTATCCTTGATTCGATATGTTCAAGGCTTCACCCTTTCTCTTACCTCATATGGGTTTTCCCAATTGGGTCCTAATTTTCCGAGGTGTTTTTCTTTGGTTTGAAGAAAAAATTTCCTTAAAACCTGATCTCCAACTCTGAATTCTCTTTGTTTATGTTTGGAGGCGTTATCTACTTCTCATCAACGTTTGGAAATGTAGAGAATTTATTTGTGCTCATCTTATTTTCCCTTCGATCTAGCCCAACTCAACTGACCTGTTTTCATCACTAGATTATTCAGAATATATCGCAACACAGTATGATGGGAAAACTGCTTCAGAGGGTACTACTGCGTCAATTCCATACACCAATGCAAATGAAGATTATGAATATTCCGTTTGTGGAGTTGTTCGATACGCCCAAAGAACTTCCAGCAAATAATCTAGCCATTTTGCTGCATATCCTTCAAAGTTTTTCTATATGCCGTCGAGGATTGTTTGGTTGGTAACTTCAACTTGTTTATTTTTCTGTGGGTAAAAAGGAGCCAAAAAACACTATTGTATTCATCGAGAGAGAAAATTTTAAGTCTTTATTATCAAATTGAGGTCCATTATCTGTCGTGATTTTTATTGGAACCCCGAAACGACAACAAATATTTGAAGTGATAAACCGGATTACATCTTTAGCCTTCATTCCAGATAATGGTTCTTCTTCTACCCATTTTGAAAAGTAATCTACTGCTATAATTATTATTTGTCGCCTTCCAGAAGCCATCGATAAAGGTCCAACAAGATCAATACCCATCGGTCAACTGGCAACGCTTTAGATATGCTTTCAAGAGGAACCCCTGGTTTATGAATTATGTTAAGAAACCTTTGACAAGTATCACAACTTTTAACCAACTCTTTAGCATCAGAGGTATCGTAAGCCAATAATATCCAGCCAAAAATACTCTTTGTATTAGAGCTTTGTACCCACAGTACACAGATCCTTTTCCATCGTGTAATTCTGACAATGTCATCTATGATTTATCTTTCCCCAAATATCAGAGTATATGTCTGCTAAAATATTTATTGTACAAGATTCCTCTAAGGACCATGTAGCCCTGAGATTTAAAACGTATTTACTTGGACAATGATATATCAGAGTATCAGAGTATATGTCAGCCAAAAATACTCGTTTCATATTTTGCCTCACTATTTGTTGCTCTAAATAAAAAACGGATGGCTTGGTACATAGTAATTCGTTCTGGAGAGACTAATTGCACATCTGCCCCGCAACCTGCAATATTTGAGCCCCTATTTGTTCGGATTATCCATTCTGGCTCAGTATTTTCCTTATCTACTTCCATATCCGACCATTCAAAGTGAAAATCTACTAAGAAATCTTCCAAGCCTTGTGCTTTGATTGCAGGCCTAGGTTTAAACTCAATATCATAATCCCCCAACTCAACCGACCATTTGGTCATTCTTTGCAAAATATCAGGCCTTTGAGACATATTTTGCAACGGAAAAGATATTCGTACAATGATATAATGAGCTTGAAAATACGGTCCCATTTTTTGAACAACAATTATTGGCGCAAGAGCCAACTTTTATAATTTTAAATACCGTTTCTCTGCACCCAACAAACTTTTACTGATGTAATACACTAGCCTTGTGGTATTTTCTTCCTCCCGAATTAAAACAACACGTACGACATAATATGTTATCGCTATATAAACATATAATTTCTCCCCCGGAATAGGTTTTATCATGACTTCTGGCGATGAAGGGTATTCTTTAATCCGATGAAAGGCCTTAGAAAATTATGTTGTCAAATTAAAACAATTTCCTTGCCTTAAAACTTGGAAAAAATGAGCACATTTATCTGAGAAACAGGATATAAATCTATTTAATGCTGCCAACCGACCCGTTAATATTTGAACTTATTTAATATTTCGAGGGAGTGTCATAGTAGTTACAGAAGTCAATTGTGCTGGATTGGCTTCTATCCTTTTATATATACCCAATGAAGTTTCCCAATCGAACCCCAAACAAATATTTTTCTGGAGTTAATTTTAGGTTGACCCTTTTCAAGTTAGGAAATTTTTTCTCAAGATTATCAAAATGATCCTCACCTTTGATATTTTTTTACTAACATATCATCAATATACACTTCAACATTTTTCCCAATTTGTGCTTCAAAAGTTTTATTCACCAAATGCTGATAAGTGGCCCCTACATTCTTTAACCCAAAATACATTACTTTATAGAAATGCAAAGCCCTTCCAGTTATAAACGAACTGCTCTCTTCATCCTTCAGGTCAATCTTAATCTGATTATACCCTGCATATGCATTCATAAAGGAAAGTAATTGATTTTCTGATGTGGAATCTACTAATGGATCTATCCGCGGGACTAGGAAAGGATCATTTGTACATGCCCTATTTAAGTCAGTGAAATCTACACACATTCACCACTTGCCCTTTTTATTTTTTACCAACACTGGATTTTCTGTCTATAACGGATATTGAGATTCTCGAATATGCCCTACTCGGGATACACTATCTACTTCCGTCACTATTACGTAAGATGTTTCTTAAGAAAATGCCTTCTCATTTGTATGTTTTGACGCACATTACTCTTGATTGGCAGCCTGTGGAAAATTATTCCAACGGATACTCCAGTCACATCCTCACATCACCAAGCAAACATATCCAACATATCTAACTTAAGTTGTATACTCACAATAGCATTTTTTGAACCCCTCTCGCATGAAGTACCCTTTAGTCTTGTTGTACCACGCCCTAAGCGCCTAACTTAGTCCATAGAGAGCCTTATTTAATTTGTAAACCTTTTTTACCAATCTTCTCCTCTCAATTCAAAGCCTCTAGGCTGCTCCACATATACAGCTTCATTGATTTTTCCATGTAAGAATACATCTTTCACATCAAGTTAATGTCAATCCACCCATTTTGCGTTGCTAATTCCAAAATCAATCTAATTGTGTATCATCTAGCAACATGCGCAAACACATTTTTGCAAACACTTTATATAAATCAACTCCATGTATTTAAAGAAAACCTTTCACCACTAACCTTGCTTTAAACTTGTCTACTTCTCATTTTTCATTAAGTTTGGTTTTATGGACCTACTTTACTCCTAACGCCTTGACCCCTTCAGGAAACTCCACCAAATCTCAAGTAAAATTTTCTTTTATAGATCCTATATCTGTTCCCCTGGAATTCTTCTATTTTTCGTACCCCACAACTTCTTCAAATGTTTCAGAATCATCTCCAGTAACAAACATTGTTGCTATTCCTTCTCCGTCTGCTACTATAAATAAACCCGTCTCATTGTACTCATAATTGGATGGTTATACCATTGTTAAAATATAAACATGAGTTATCCCATTGTTAAAGCAAGAAACACAAGTATCCCTTTGCCTATTGCATGTTCATTCTCCGTAAAAAAAATTGCATGTTTAGAAGTGTTCCACAACCATTGGACGATATTAGAGATATAGTCTCGTTCGAACCGTACAACGATGAAGATTTTAAATAATTTGGAAAAACTTGTAATCGATGTTATGGAGATAAAAAACAAAAGTCGTATAAAACACATCTACAAGAAATAGTTTGATATTGGTATCCAGAGATATCATCCTTACTAGAGCCATTGGAGAAGCAGAAACACCGTTGTCGTCCACGTGTGAAACGAAAACTTATTGTCGATTCAGCATCCACTATACGAGATAGATGTAACTGGGAACATGTGAGGGATGCTGATATGGCTAGCGAAGACTCAGTGCTAAATCCCTTTAAAACACCGAAAGTAAACTCCCGTGAAACAGCCGCAAATGCAAATAGGATTCGTGCAGATGTGCCTAGAGTACCTTGCACTTCTTCCATTGCCTCGCTCGCTAGCAATAGCGTACAATCATCTGTTGTTGGAGGAAAACAACTGATAGATGATCCGAAAGGTTTTTTGCGTTCATTTTCGAATCACTTCTATTGGTTTATATCTGGTATAAATGATGTTAGGACAGATGGTCAGTGTGGATATCGAGCAGTTTCTTTTGGGTTGCATGGTCATGAAAAAGGTTGGCAAACTGTTAGGAATGTAATTTACGATGAACTAATGGGCAGTTATGCAACTTATAGCAACATATATAACGGTAAAGAAGAATACTTGAAGTTTGCAGAAAGTATAAATTATTACGAAACTCGAGCATCCCTCAAATAGTGGATGACAATGCCGGAGATGGGTACTGCGACTATAACCAAGTTCCAATGCATTGTTCATTTTGTGTCATTTGTGGGGTCTCAAAACTGCAACCAAACGTTTCTACCTTGCGAGCTGAACCCTCCATTATGTCCAAAAGACGTGAAATTGGGTTCAGTTTTGTTGATACTAATCATTTCGTCAATGTAAGTCATTCGAATCATAATTTTGATATTCAATACACTTGTCTTAAATAAGATCTTATTCTAATGTTTAATTAATTTTACAACTATTCATCAAGCCTCGATGTCCTTGGGCATGTATACATCCTACGTGGTATGCACTGAAGAGTGACAATGTTTCAACATGGGATCTACCAATAAATGGTCGATGCAAAACATATACGGAGCTCGAAGGTCAAAAGCCAGTTTGTTTCTACCCAAAAGTAACTAATCTTGATGAATTTGTTTAGTAGGTTTATGTTGTTCGGTTGGTTTATGTTGTTTGGTCGGGTTATGTTGTTATGTTGTTTATTTTCTTATTAGTTATCACGTTTTATAATACATTTTTAGTGTTTCATGGTTTAGTACTTTGTTTTTATATTGATGATAAATAATTTAACTGTCAATCAAACATTATGCAACTTGTATTACTTTAACCTAGGAATATATCATAAAATAAATGACAATAACTTGTCAATGAAAATAGTCGTTACATAACTTAAGATTAAACATAACTTTAGTCAAAACTGTAGCCTCCATTGTCGGTGAGGATACACATTTTTTCCTCCTTTATGACGATTTGATCCTCAACATATTCTCATGTTTATGCGGCGCAACGACCTATCGGACCTCATCCTCTCTGCTTCTTCCTCCTATTGTTAAACCAAGCATACTTAAACCTATTAAACCTTACATATCCTAAATGGAAATCCATAATTATGTTCTTGAAATCATCCATACTTTTAATACAAAGAGTTAAGAAAACCGATTGCTCATGAGAATTAGTAATTGTATTAAAATCCATTGTCACAAGCCACTCTGAGACATTTTCAGAAATACATCTCTTGGTGGTGGAAGGGTCTAAAAAAAGAAGATATTGTTGAGGAGGATGATTCTGAAGAAGAAGATGTTAATTTAGAGAAGAAAAAAAATAATGAAAAATTAGTGAAGAATAAGTCTTCACATAAAGTACCTGATATAAACTACCCTTTGATAGTCTAAAATAAAAGACTCGTGAGATTATTGTCTCACAAGTTAGTGCACTCTTTACTCATGTAATCTCAGTAACAAGAAGCACGTAGACAGACATACAGTTCCCAAATAGTTCCTAAAGAAGTAGAAAGTTCTCAAATAGTTCCCAACTATTAAATGGCGTTAGTGGAGTAGTGAGATTTCTCTAAGAAGTCTGAAAGCTCCCAATTACTAAATGATGTTACTAGGGTAGTGAGAATCATATTTTTTTTATAAGTATTGAACTTGTTTATTTTATTCTTGAAGTAATAAAAATCAAACTTCTTGTATGTTCAAATTGTTTCATGGTATGAGAGCAAGGTCTCTGCATATCAAATGTTTGATTTTATTACCTAGAGAAATCCTGACAAGTGTTATTAATTTTAAATCAATATGAATGGAAGTAATTCAGCTTCTCCTATGTCTACAGAGAAGCTTGTTGGAACCAATTACCAATATCGGCGGTTGTGTATAGAGGCTTTCCTTCAAGGATAAAAACAGTGAGGGCATACTCTTTCCTACCCTGTTAGTCACAGGAAGGTTTTAACGAGGTGCCACTATGAGCTAATTAATACAACTGCATTTTTTGCCTCGAACTATTCTTTTGGAGACAATATCTTGTGCCTCAGATTATTCTTTGTGGAACGATATTTTTTGCCTCACATAATTCTTTGACAAATTTTTTTGGTGCCTCGAATTATTTTTTCTAAGCTAGCTTAGCGCAGAATATAATGAATATTACGATGCAAATCGGTATAAAGCAACCATTCAACGCAAGTTGGCACAAACTTATTCTTTCATATGAAAAATGTGAAGACTAACGAGTAATAAGATTTGTATTTCAACGAAGTGGCATACAAAAAAATCGAGGAGGGGGCTCCTCGGAGCAAATCAGATGGGTTACAAAAATTTCCTTACAAAGACTTATACACAAAAATTGCCAAACATACTAACATTTTTTAACTAGTCAGAATTTTTCGAGGAGACGTTCTCCTCCGAATCCGATGTTTCACTATCACTCACCACAATGTTAGGAGGGAGAAGGTTGGGGGAGACAAGCTTCCAAAAAGTACCTAAGTCATACTCGGGGTGTTCTGCATGAATTTGGGTGATCAGCCCTGCTCGGATTGTAGCATCTTGGGCATTGAGGTTGTCTGTACACTTAGCCGCATAGGTATTCACGGCTTTTTCTTTCTCCTCCTCGACTTACTTAGGAAAATCTTCAATTTTTTTCACCAACATTTTTCTGTCCTCCGTAACTTTCTTGTAATCATCACAATAATCTTTAAAAATTTTGCATGCCAGTTGGTGAGCTTTTTGAAGTTCTGTCAAAAGTCTTTCTTGAGCCCCCGTTTTCTTTTGGTAGAGGTCTTTTTCTTCCTGGCATCATCTTTCGAGCATAATGACGTAGTTTTCCGAGGCAGACAGTCTTTCATAAAGTGCATCTACTTAACTTTCCACAATGGCGTGTTGTTTCTTTGCCTCTTCAAGTTGCGAGGTGACAAGAGACGCCTTAAACTTCTAATTATTTTTTCGGCCTTCCAGATGCTGCATTCTTCTTCCCATGTTGACAGAAGCATGAAGAAGGTTGCGAAGACTTAGTGAAAATTATTGTGTTGAGGAATTTCGAAGGAGCTGGAGGGTGAGCCTAGTGCTGTGGGGTCGAAATCCGAAGACTCACCAGTTAGATTATTAAGATCAATGTGTTGAGGAGGATCGCTTCAGGGAATTGGGAGTGGTGCCAATATAGAAAGATCCTTAATTGGAGAGGGACTTGAAGCCCGTGTCAGCGGAGAATTGGGTGTGTGACTTGAATTTTCTCTAGTTTCTTTTTCAGGCTCACTGGATACCTCTTGAGGCTCAGTGCCTTAGATAGTTTCTTGGACATCATCTTGTGTTTTTCCATCCTCAGATAATACTTGGATGGGCTTCAAGAGAACCTTTTTCTTGCTTTCTTTTATCTTGGTATCTTTTTTTTTGCTAGGGTGGACATATTTCTTTGGAGGGGAAATTGAACTGGGTGAAATAGTGTTGGCCGATGAGGATGGCTCTTGATTGGAAACTAATCCTTTAGTATCTGACTGAAGGTCTTTTGTGGAAACTTCATCGTCGGATTCACCAAGATGACTCTTGGCACGAGAGCGCTTCGGAAAATAAATAACTATATCTTTCTTAGTCCCTCGCTCTAGAACTTCTTGTTGAGAGGGAGGGGTCATCAGTTCTTTCAGGGTCAACCGATCTAGGGGGTTTAACCTCCAAATACGACTCATGGTCAAGTTATTAATCATAAAGCACAATCAGAATCTGTTTTTCCAGTGTCCGTTGGCCCACTCGCTAAGTTTGGTGAAGACGGTGGTGGCACTCTCCATATAGTCTGCGTATGGTTTTGAAACGCCAGTCATAGCTACAAAGATCTCAAGTTAGTACATCATTATCTGAGGAGGCAAGGTAAATGAAGAAGTTAGTGGACTTACATTTGTTGGTCCATAAGAGGGATTGCTTGTGTTGATTCGAAGGAATTGATTATGACCATGTCTCCCAATGGCTTGAGAAGTAGATGAATTGTTGCCTCCATTTATTATCAGCTTCTAGCAAGTCCTTTAGAACCTTTTGTCTTCGACCAAAAGTTAATGAATAAAATGGGAAGAACGGATTCCTTGTTAAGCCAGATAGTCCGATGAGCTCTTCTAAGGAAAATTCATTGCCCGAAATCCTCGAAGCCATGATACATGCCATAAGTGTGAACCACATATTTCGACCGGCTTGTGAAGGGAAGAGGTCAATCTTGGCAAAGTATTCAATAAAGAATGGTCTAAGGGAAACCTTAACCCCAAGTTCATAATTTATGTATAAACAACTAACTCATTATCCCTCACTGATAAAGGAGTCTCACCTTCCGAGGGGAACCTAATGTCAATATACAAGGGAATGCACCACCGGGTTCTCAGCAGGGGCTCCTCCGAGGGCGAAAAGTACTTATAAGATATGCTGTGCAGCGCCACCATGTGCTTGTTTTCGATTCCTCGAATGTTGTTGCCTGCGATGGCATCAAGTTCTACGGTAAGAGTGATGTGTCCCTTAGATTTGGCGGCGACCTGACGGGTTTCTTCTTTGGAAATTGTTGTATGAGTGATAGTCAATCAACTAGAAGACTCTGAGGGAATTTCAATGGCTTTATTCTGCTGTGTAGTAGGAATCGGTTGCGTTGTCGGCTTAGCATTATCCGAGGCAATTTCTTTCCCTTTATCAGCCTAGGATTTGTTTCTCATTGCTTGCACATCGTCTTCGTTAATGGTGATTCTTCCTGGAGAAAATCGAGGGCTTCCGGTTGCTGTTATTAAAGGAGTGGCTGGAAGGCTCGACCCAGAGGTTTCGGTCCTCCGAGTAGGATTATCAATTCCTAAAGTCAGAGGCGGTTCTGGGGTTTCTTAGGGAGTCCCTTTGGCACGTTTGCGCTCCTACGAATTCTTTTTCTCCTTATGATGTCTTTTCCTCTTCCCAGAGGAATGCTTGTGGTGCCTATATTTACCCATGTGTTCGACGGGGCTGAGATCGGAAATTTGGCTTTGTTGCGATATTTCGAGGGGTATGATGGCAGCAGAGTTTTCTGGTGGGGGCCAGGAACCGTAGAATGTAGTGACAAAAGGTTGGGGTTGAGGCTGAACGTATTCACCAGCAGCAACTCTCTCTTGGAATTTTTTACTAATCAAAAGCCACTCTCGAATCCGACGAGGTTTATAATCTAGCTTTCTCTCTCTAGAAACTTTGGAATGAAAAATTTGGAATGCCAGTGAAGGAGGTCAATATTTATAGAGGGAGATGGGCTTTTTGGGTAAGTTAGGCATGAGGACATTTTCTTTGTTTTCCTAGGGGCATTAAGGGTAATATAGGTGCCATTTTGTTGATTCACAAAATGAGGGAGAAGATGAAAAGGCAATCCAATGATGAAAAGTATTGGGAACATGGAAAAAATATCTCAAGAGATTTGCTGACAAGGAATTATGATTGATGAAAAGTATAGGGAACATGGAAAAGATCTCTTAAGAGATTTGCTGACAAGGAATTACGACTAATGACGTCTTAAAAAAGGTGGAAATTTGTTGCAATTTATTAGCCTAATGTGGGGGGCCACATTATGCTGATACAGTTAATTCTGATGAATGATATTGATGAGGCCTGGTTCAAGATTTGCTAAAACATTTCAAGGATTGGGGGGCTACTGATTAGTATTGCATAAGAGGTATTTTGCATTTTCGAGGATAAATTTTGAATTTGAAGAGGAATTATTCAAGGAGAAAGCTTTGAATAATAATTCGTCCCCGGACTATCGCATTTGGTGACAGATAGTCCCTCGACTATCAAAAGTCCGTTGGTAGTCCCTAGACTATCCAATTTGGATAAAGTAAATCCCCTTGCATCTGTTGACTATCAATTTTTGTGACATATAGTCCTTCAATTATTCATTTTCGATAAATTTAGACCTTTGACTTTCTATTTTTGATAAACTTAGTCTGCTTAATAAACATGTGCATGAGACTAACTTTATCCAAATTGGATAGTCCAGGGACTACCAACGGAATTTTGGAAGTCCAGGGATTATATGTCACCAAAATAGATAGTCCCGGGACTACCAACAGACTTTTAAAAGTCCATGGACTATCTGTCACCAAAGTCGATAGTCCAGGGACAAGTTACTGTTCAAAGCCCGAGGAGAAGTTTTCGAGGAAGTACATTTCCGAGGAGGGTTGAAATGAACATAATAAATTGCGGAGACGTCTTCACAGTCCCAGCAAAAATATTTTTACTAGGACTGGGGGGCTACTGATAAAATGGAGAGACGTATGGCAAAATTTTAAAGAAGTAGTTTTATTAGGGGAGAATTGTGAAGAATACAATAAAAATAGTTATTATGAAGAAACGGAAAAATAGAGGGACCAATGATGTAATACGTGAGAATTAAAGCGTGTGGGGCCCATGATTGTACTATAAAAGGACCACACACGCTTTATAGATTCCATGATTAATATAAGGGAATTGCTAAAAAAAGCCAAAATTACTCCGCGAAGTGGCACAAAATTAAAAATTGAAATTACTCCGTGAAGTTATTATTTCTCACAATTTTTCCCTTCACGAAAACTATAAATAGAAAAAATTACTCCGTGAAGTTACCATAATTTTGATTTTGAAAACATTTTGCTCTACCTTCTCTCTAGAAAAATTTAACCTAAACTAAATTACCAAATTATTATTTAAAGTAAACTAATAAAATTATAAAGCTAATTTACATAAAATAAATTTCTTAACCTAAAAGTAATGTTTAATTTAATTAAAGTAAATTAACTAAACCTAATCAGCTAAGAAAACAAAACCTAATAAAAGTTAAAGTAGAACTTACCTTAGCCGACTTCATCCAGACGACAGTAGCAGCACCAGCACCCACCAGTCGACTTCAAATCCACCGAATCGAGAACGACAACAGCAAACACCAGTCGACAGTAGTCCCTCGAAGCCAGCCCAGCTACAACAGTCCCTCTCTATCTCCTCACAAAAACCAGCCGAAACAGTCCCTCCACGGTAAGTTGATTCGATTTTGGTTCTTGTTACGGTGTTGATTTGGTCTTTTGTATGCATGTTTTGCTTTCATACTAGGTGGTATGGGTCAATTTTTAGGGTTATTGATAGGTTAAGGTATCGATTTGATACCTTATGTTTGCTAGTGTTCTTCGTCACACGGGGGCGAAGAACAGGGTCCGTCCGCCATGTGTGACGTAGGGACCCTGTTCCACTCTATCACTGTGGCGTAGGTGTAAGGGTGTACGCCTCAGTTATGGCGTACAACTTCACACCTATACTACAGTGATGGCGCTGGCTGCTCCGGTCACCGGAATGGCCCGAGATCGGTTTATTCTTGTTCTTTAGTGTGTGTTAACCTAGTTTATGCTATTATTTGTCTAAAAATGCTTCGAGCATGACAATTTGTATTTTCGACGAAACTTGACATTTAGTACGTTTTTTATTTCAGGTGATGGATCACGTCGACGCCGCACAGTCTGCGGATGGCTCGCGGACGAGGAGAATAAAAAAAGCAGAGTAGGATACGGGAAGCTAGTCTGCTTGTTTTAGCTGGCGATTCTGCAGTTCTGATGGATGAGCTGCCTATAGTTTCCAGACCGCATGCGTCCGGATCGAGTTCAGCTTCTGCTTCCGCTTCCCGCGGATGACGCCATCCTCCCCCACCTATAGGAAGCGTAGAGCTCCTCCTCCGTCCAGATTTCCACCGCTATTCGGCGAGGCTTTCATCTCCCACACTACATTCCACATTTGGATGGGAGAGGTAATATCGAAATTCCAATTTGACATTTTATGACTGTTTAGTTTTGTCGCATGCTAATTCGAACAAATCTTTTCAGGAGCGAGAGATGCGGCTGTATGTCTATTATCCTAGTCATAGAGCATGGAATTTGGCTGCAAAGACTAGGGTACGAGTCGTAGTTGACGCCACTCCTTTCGGGCGTCGCATAGAGCCGTTCTATCACATGCACACACACTCCAACATGACGGTGGTTTTTCTAGAGCGGTGGAATATGAAGACTAATACTTTCCATTTCTCGTTCGGACAGATGACGGTTACTCTCGATGATGTCCACACCATTTGGGACTCCTAGTTCAGGGTCAGCTTGTTGTGTTTCGCGTTATATTTGACAAGACTATGGCCATGCACGAGTGCACTGAAATTTTTATGGTGGATGAGTTATCCTTCATGACGGAGGTTGAGAAATGCAAGGGCGTTAGTCTGGGGTTTAAATGGCTCCAGAGTAGGTTTAGTGGGCCTGAGTTCTGCGATGACAGCGCTGGTCTGAGTGATCTGATGGTGGATGCGGCTGCCCGCGCCTACATATTGCATATGTTCGGCACTGTCATATTCTCGTACAAGAGCAACATCAACTCCAATTACAAGTATTTGTTTTTATTGCGCGATTTGACTCAGGAGGGTGTTGGTAGGTACTCATGGGGTAGTGTTGTTCTCCCTTACTTGTACCACCATCTGGGTAAGGCCTCCGTTCACGACACGAGGACTATGGCTGGATGTATCGGTTTGATGGACACATAGATACGGGATCATTTTGTCATGCTCTGTCCTGTTACTCGTTCCACTTACCCTGAGCGCCTGCCCACTATTGGTAGATGAGACACAGCTGCAACAGTATCTGACTCTCGGACGAAGCTGAACCTTTGTATCTCCATTAACAACCTGGAAGAGAGTGATGTAAGTCTTATTCTTTAGTGATCCCAAAACTAATTTTTTTATGTGTTTATGTTCATATCCGTTTGTATTGCATGTATTGGTTGATCCTTATCGTGCTATACGCGATCATTTCCCATCAGAACATATAGTGTGGTTTAGAAATGTCATATGCAGTGTGGAGCACTATCAGGGATACTATCCAGAGTGAGTTCAGCAGCAGTTTGGTCGTGTCCAGAGGGGTATCGCGCATCTTTTGCTAGATATACAGTAGAAGTCAAGGAGAAAACTGAAGACGATGGCGTATGCATTCGATCCAGATGATTGGGAGGGTTTGGAGAGCAACAAGTTGCATCAGGCTTATTGGGGAGCGATCGTGGGAGACGAGATTGAGCCTTTTTGTGAGCCTGAGTACCTTCTCCTTCATTATAGTATTACCTGGTTCGACCTCATCAACACCGCAATCTACTCGCTCGATGACTATGTCCATGAGGATCCACAGGGAGCTATCATCCGATATTTTCGTCCTGGTATGCGCCGGATTTCGTTGTTTCCTTGAGTTGGTGAGTTTGATCATGATTTTGATCGTATGGCTGGGGCTTACGAGGATGTTTTGTCCACAGCCAGGAGACTTCCTTAGACAGTATGTTGGATTTTTTGTTTGTATGATACTTTAACACTGTTGTCGATTACTTTGATGGTTTGTTTGTTTTTTGATACACGTACTATGCGGTTACTCAGTTTGAAGTTAATGTTTCTGTATTTTCGCAATTGCTTAGAGGTTTTGTTTGTTTTAAAACTATAGTACATTGAAGGAAAGTTGAAACGTAATTGAAACATAATTGAAACGTAATTGAAAAAGAGTTGGAACATAATTCAAACACAATTCAAACATAATTGAAACACATTCAAGAGTAACTTAATTTAAACACAGACTAATCTAAACATAACCACTCGAACGCACAAACACAGAAATAGTGTAATGATCAGTCGTCGAAATTGTATCCCAAACTGTCATCCAAATCGCCCCCCTCATTCCTTGCCGCAATCCTATCCTCCAGATACGCCACCATATCCCTACTGATGTAGTCTGCTACCGTCATGTTCCAGACCAAAGCTGGCTCTTTCTTAATTCTAGCTGGCTTGAAATACGCTACCATATCCCTACTGTATTTTGTGACATGTTTATATAGTATAGTTAGTCTTAGCGGGAGTTATTGCGTTGGCGGGAGTTTTTTGGCGGGTGTTTACTCAAGAGGGAAATATAATGTTGGTGGGTTTTTTTGCCAGGAGGTTTTGTGTTGGTGGGAGTTATTATACCGGTTGGAGTTATTGGTGGGTCCCGGTTGAATTTAATAATCTATGCAACTTCACTGAGTAATTTAGCCGTTCGTCTGTATCCTTATTTTTCTTCCTCCAAAATTTACACGTGCCACGTTTTAATTCGTCAAACTGGATTACATTATCCAAAAACAAAATTATCTATAAATACACGTTCTATCCACACATAGAAGGGTAAAGAAGTTGAAAAACTGAACAAAAAATGTGTCCATGAAATGAGTTGGAAGATCAATATCTGATGGAAGCATCGATCAAAGTTGGCAACACGCACCTGGAAGAGGGGCGTAAAGCATACTTTGAGGCATTGCTATGCCAGATGTACTTCTTATACGGAAGGGATGGTGTCCAGCCCCTAAGGATTTCAAGGCGTGTTGATGAGGTGAAGGCTAGTTTGTCAGTCCTAGTCACATTCCGACGTCATCCAGTTTCTGACCGGTTCAATTGCCAAGTCACGGATTTTATAACAGATGATCAGCTGGATGCAGTCTATTCTGAAATTATTGACATCCACTTAGCGGAAATTAGTGAATACCACGATGAGAAAGAAGAAAGGAAGGTGATGAAATGAAACTGGCCTCATAGATAAGTTTGAGTTATTAATAGAGTTTGTGTTTAGGTTCATGTTTAAGTTCATGTTTCAATTTATGCTCGCTTTTATGTTTTACTTTGTATTTCTGTTTGTGTTTCAGTTCATGTTTCGGTTTATGCCTCAGTTAATGTTTCAGGTCATGTTCCCTTTTATGTTTTAGTTTGTGTTTCAGCTTGTTTGACTTCATGGTACAGTTTTTTAAATTAACAATTAAATTTAAATTCGAACTTTAAAAGTTGCTAACATTAGTCGTCTACTTAATTTAATTAACCTCAAATTAAATTAAAATTAAAGCTTATTAAAAATAATAATAATCTATGAAATTTAGCATTTACCCTATTGACGCCATACAATGGCGTAGGGGAAGCCCGTTTCGCCAACGTGTGGCGACAACAGGGTTAAATTTTAAAGAGCCTCTAATCTTTTGGAACAAAGGCTCCAGAAAAGTCGTCTACACCAGCCAAATGTCGTAAAGTAGTTTTCCCACGCCAACGGTTGGCGTGTAGACGTCGGTACACGTCAACCGTTGGCGTGGGCGTTGTCAGTTACGCCATGAAGGCGGCGAAAACGTCTAACTCTGAAATTGTGAATTCAATGTTTTTAGAAAAATAATGTTAAACACAAAATGGAACGTGAATACAATACAAAATGAGTTTACAACAAAAAAAACAAGATAATCAAACACAAAATAAATTCGATTCGAAACTAAATACTACAACACCAACTTAAATATCAATCTTTGGTTAAGTCCACTATGGGGTCATCAAATTCAACGGAATGTGTCGGCGTGAGATTTTGTAGTCTTAAAAATATACGGACTCTATCTAGCAAAGGGATCAACCAAGAAATAGTGTATTCTCTCGCCGTTCGCATCCACGCTGGATCTATTGTGGGTAAAGGTGACCTTTAACCAAGTCAACCTTCAAATCCACATTGAATATCAATTCGCGTTAAGAAAATAAATGATTAAATACGTGCTAAACTAAAAGTACTTTACTCGCGTGAACAAAATGGTTTTTATTGACGAATGCCACGCCGATCTCCTTTAAAGAAGCTTCGTTCGGTGGTGCATTTTTCACCGGTAGGTAAGTCCTACTTCCACCAGGAGAGAGGCAATAAAAAACATAATTGAATGTCGTCGCGACTAGTTTTCCGCAACTAGGCAAGGACATCCAATTTGCGAAAGGTGCATTCTCTTTATTAAAAGTCAACCGGTTTATCTCCTTATCGACTTTGCTTTCATCATCATAATATGCAACCCGTTTATAAAACTACTGATCGCTCTTTAGCTCGTGAACCAAGGCTTCTCTAACCATTAGCCATCCACTCTCGTGACAGACCATACCATGCGCGATGGCTCTAAAACTACAATTACCGCCGCGTATTACATTTGTCATTTGGCTTATGAAAGGAGGCGTATATTGAGGTATGTCTTTTGAAAATCTTGAGTCCAAGACATTTGGTAATCTCGTCGGGAATAGTTTAGCCGAGAATGACGGTGTAGCGGTGATGTGGTTCGACGCAACCGGAGTGCATAAATGAACGGATTGAACCCGTTTGGCTTTATTTTTTGGCGGTTTTGCTCCGGAATTAGTAGGAGTATGTGCGGAGACTGTTCTTGCGGTGCTTCCGAGAGTGTCGGCCGGGGTTGCTATACTAGCGGCGGGTGTTACCACTCGTGGAGTTTCGGCACTATCGTGGGACTCGAACATTTCTTGTTCGACATATTCGTGAAACGAAGGATCCTTTTTCCTAGAATAATCATGTTCGACTTTGCTACCTTTAACACGACCCCGACCCCGTCCACGACCACGGCTTCCAACACATCCGGGAGTTCTACCGCGGGTTTTAACCATCTCGAGGGGTTCGCAAAAGAGGTGTAGTCGACGGATCCAAAATTTGCTGAAATTTTTTGATCCAATGACTTTGTTCGTAAACATCAAACTCTTCAAGTTTCGCAGTTAGATTTGCGAAATTAAATTTGACCTCTTCTTCACAGGTGAGTTTAACTCACGAAACGATATCTAGTCTCTTCCAATGCTCATTTATAATCCGATTAGGTACATGACCGTCCACTCTTCGGATTGCCTCAAGTCCGTGGAAACACGACAAACTATGGATCGTACGATCGGTGCAAACGCACGAAGATTTTTCACCGCCGCTTTTATTAAAATAGTTATCGTATACTATCGTCAATGTAATAGGTGATACGTACCACCGTAAAACTTTGAACGGTTTAAAATCTTTGAATTTTTCAATTAGACGGCACTTGCTAAGCTCCATCGATTCTTTAATGGTCGAATTTTGAATCGCTAACAATCCATGTACTTTATCCCAAAACCCATCAAAATCCAATCGGCTAGACCCGACATATTTTTTCAATGTAGCATGCGAGCTTTTCGCCCTATTAGAGGTGTAATTATTGAAATGCATGATTTTTTTAGTATAGGCGTGAACAAACCTCTCCTTATAATATGTAATCCATGAGTCAACCACGTAATCCACCGCCTTATCTTGGTCTTTGAACACCGACCGCATCTTAGCCAACCACTCGTTCATCACCTCAACAGTATTGAATGAAACAACGTCATTCCAAGCCGCCAAATAAATTTTAGCCACATTTCCGTCTTGAAACATTTGTTTCGTTCTCCTGCTAACATTTTTATTGATATGCCACTCGCATAACATGTGACTAGCGCTAGAGAATATTTTGTCGATGCTATTCATTAAGGCTAGTTCACGTTCCGTAACGATAACACAAGGTAATTCACAATCGTTCTCCTCCATTACCGTTTTCAAGAATCCCAAAGACCATTCATAGTTATCTTGTTTTTCACTCACCATAAACGTGAAACAAATGCAAAACGTTTTATTGGTGGATCTTACCCCGACTAGTTCAAACAAAGGAATCCCGTAATGAATAACTTTATACGTGCTATCCATGATTAGCAAGCGTGAATAGGTCCGTAGTAAATCAATATTAAGCGGATGTGAGAAAAACAAATCAGTTATGACGTTAGAGCCGTCATTCCCCCTCCGAACCCAATACTTGTACTTGTGCAATTGTAATTTAACTAATAAGCATTGCATTTGGGATCGACCGCCATTTTCAACCATCCTCGTTCTTTGACGGTGATTGTAAACGTGATGGATATTTGAAGCATTCTCCGGATCGGCCATTTTCAAAGCACCAAATATTTGTCGCGGACTTGTCCCGTTCACCTTCAAAAGATCAAGGAGCTCTTTTTCCTTCCGTTTTAACTTGGACCATTGCAAATGTCCTTCGGCATACTTAATCGGTTCGTGGTTGTGCTTCCTGGAAAGGACACTAAGAGCCCACTTATCGTCTCCTTTTACCGGATTGCCTACCAAATGAAAAAAAGAAATTTATTTTTTTTGCTACCGGTAGCCTTACGCTTACGGTTGCACTCTTGAACGGCCGACTTAAAAATTCCGGATCGCTCGCACCGATAATCCACTCTCGGTGTTCCCCCCCTTTTCCATACCTCCTTCGATGCTACGTTTCTCGAAAAACCGAAAGTCTTCCCCGTACGTTTTACCCACTCGGTCATCGAGTCTAAGCTATACTCATCGTGAGTGGTGAAATGGTGAGCGTAGTCCGAAACAAACGAAATATCGCATTGGGTCACCTCCTGCAATATGTAAGAAGTACAAAAACCAATTAAACCGATATTCCAGATAAGTTAAGCACATTTTGCCAAGTATAAGTCGTAGTCCACCATCTCAACGTCAGCCTGTGGCGTAGGGAACCCTCCATGCGCCACACGTGCGGCGTATGCAAGGTCTCCCACGCCGTCTATTGGCGTTGCTATCCTTTCCTACGCCTTCTCATTGGCGTACGCTGAGCCGTCCACGCCAAAGGGTGGCGAAAAATAGCAAAAGCGGGTATTTTTTAAAATCGATTTTTTTCCAAAAATGATAGAGCGAAATGAAATGTACCTCCTCGACGACCATGCTGCTCTGCGTGGAAAGTGCTTCCGACTCTTTTCCGCCCATGTCGTAAAGGTTTTGAAGTTTTTGAAAAAATGGGTTTTGTTGGTTGTTAAGTTTCTATTTTTCATTGGTTTGAAGAAGATGCATTAAGGTTGAGATTTGAAATTATGTTTGGACTCTAAAATGGCATGACTTGTAATTAATTTGACTTCCAAGCGTTTTTTGGGTTTTTTGCTTTGTGGCATTTTTGTAAATATTAAAAATCAGAAACATGCGACTTCGCGGAGTAATTTCGGATTTTTTTAGCAATTCCCTTAATATAATACTACTTTCTCTTTCTACTTAATCTTGCTCTCATTTTCTCTCTCTAAAAAAGCTCCTCAACAAAGAACTAATACTATTTTAACACTAAAAGATTCTCGTAACACAAAATTACTATAGAACAATTTCTGAATTCTTCAATTACAAACCCTTATATATGTCGGGTTGTGGTCTAAGTTCTGATCACGATTTGTACCAATTATTGACCCGCGAAAATCTTGAAGATAATCACAAATAGTTGGGCAGTTATGGTAAAAGGCCTAACTGAATTTTTAAATCTATTACGTTGTAAATAACAAATGTAACTAAAAGTTGTTACATGGTTACAAATTCAATACATAAAATATATCCTTTTTTGGTTTTGGTTCACATTCTCTATCTCTTTACTTCATTTGGTCCTACTGGACTAACCTGAAGCATCCGCTCGCGAAAATCTTGAAGATAGTCACAAATAGTTAGGCAGTTAGTGTGAAAGGCCTAACTAAATTTTTAAATCTATTAGGTTGTAAATAACAAATGTAACTAAAAATTGTTACATGGTTACAAATTTAATACAGAAAATATATATTTTTTGGTTTTGTTCACATTCTCTATCTCTCTAGTTCACTTGGTCCTACCAGACTATCCTGAAGCATTGAAACTAACATTGCTAGGCTATAGAATTAACATTGCTAGGCTATAGAATTTTTTAAACTGACCGGTGTAACAATCATTATGATTTCAGAATAACAACATAAATTTTGGAATGATGAAGAGTTTTGATATATTTTGAAAAAAAAACTACTAAAAATATTTTATATTTTGTCCATAAAAAAACTACTCAAATATAAGTGAACACGATAAATCAATATGTCAAATATCTGAAAAATAATTTTAAACAAATTACTGAATTTACACCTAATTATTTTTTCAAAATTAATACACCTAAGTGTCAAAAATGAATTAATATATATCTCTTTTAAGCAAATCTGACGAATAATAAATTAGAAAACAAATCAAATATGGTTGATAAATAGAAATTTTTTCTATTTTTTTCAAAAAAAAAAAATAAACAATAAATAAAGGTGTACATCATCACATCATATTCTATGGATTTACATGACAACAAAATACGCCGAAATAAAATCGGATAACAAAATAAGCCAGATGAAACCGATTAGAACTTCATCCAATAAAACAACTACAAACTTGTGTGCACTCGTTGACCTATCATTGCTACAAACATTTTTATTGGTTGAACCTCTCATTTTGCCTAGTTTATCTTCTAGGTTTGGTTTGCAGACTATTGCATCATAGTATAGTTTATCCTATTGACACTCGTTAGTACCGGCGGCAGCTTCCATAAAAAAGGACTATACCCGTTGAATAAAAAAGGAAACCAAATATCTATGTATAGAGCATAAAACCTAAATATAATATAAAAAAAAACTAAAGTCACCATGCGAAACATAAAGTGAGGATTTTCACCGACGAACACAACACCATCGGTGGGTGGGTGTTGATCGGCTGAAAATTGAGGATAGAAAAAAGAAGTGGAAGTCGAACGGATATGGTCATTTTAACGGTAAAATGCCAATACCCTGAAGTGCCTGAACAGTTTTCTTTTCCGCCTTCAATCTTTCAATTTCCATCAACAATTCGTTCATTCGAGCCAACATCAAAGGTGTCTCCGACGCGTTAGCCCACATGCGCCTCGTACTGCATGTCATTCCGATAATCGTCACCCATCAGATTTTCCTCGCAGTTATTAACAAAATCGTCCCCTTGCTCTTCCATAATTCCACTCGGATTAGGAATTATTTCCAGGAAGCCATTGTCGTTAGAACAATCTCCGTTTCTCACAGACAGCACCACTGAAGAGTTTTAAGAAGGTTCAGGGGTAATTTTGTGTCACGAGAATCTTTTAGTGTCAAAATAGAATTAAGTACTTTGCTCATACGCCTTTTTAGAGAGAGAACGTAAGTACTATATTAAGTAAAGAGATAAAGTAATATTATATTCATCATGGAATCTATAACGCGTGTACGGTCCTTTTATAGTACACTTATGGGTCTCACACGCTTTTAATCCCACTTATTACATCTTTGGTCCCTATATCTTTTCACCTCTTTCTTAATGACTATTCCTATTTGTATTTTATAATTTTTCCCTAACAAACTTCTTCTTTACAATTCTCTCATAACAAACTTCTTCTTTACAATTCTCTCCTAACAAACTTTTTCTTTACAGTTTTCTCGTAACAAACTTCTTCTTTACAATTTTACCATATGTCTTTTATTCTCCCTCATCAATTATCACAACAACTGTTTACAAGATCTCGATCAATCTTTGTGGAGATGGGGTTATTTGGTTTTTGTAAAACCAAAAATATTAATAACCAATAGTGCAAAGTTCACATAGTGAGTAATAATAGCAGCACATGTTGAAGTCCTGTATAGATGAATTTTAAATGTATGAAACCCTAAAACAATCCATCGGTCTTTAGAACAGTTAGTAGCTTAAGACATTAGAACATTCCATAACTGAAGACGTATATTGTCGTAAAAAATTTGAAGGTGAGTTTGTGATTTATTTTACAATCTATGAATGGGTGGAAAGCGTTGCTATTAAATATTTTGAAGACGATATATCTTGAAACTAGTGAAATTTTACAAGACTTGAATTAAGTGGTTAGTTTTGAAATGCTAATAGATGAGTATTGATCAAATAATAACTATAATTATATTTTTTTAAATTTAGACGCTCTGATTTTTTTATTTCATATTATTGATAAAAAATAATTTAAAATTTTATTGATGTTGACTGCGTTTGTTTTTCAAATCAAAATAGGATGCACGATTCAATATATAATGGGAACATCAACACATATATATTAGAAGTTAGATTTAACTCAAAATTGCATGACCATCTAACTGGAAAAACATATTATGTTTGTTAAATTATAGACCTAAAAATCCTAGTTGGTTATAGGTAGTAAGCGTTTTTTATGCTAAAACGGTATTTTTTTTAACAAATGTTGCATATGTGGTTAGTGGCATATTCTTGTTAGCCATAATTTGATATCACGTATCACACTTTGGTTATTAACATGCGTCAGTGATAATATATACTAGCTTTGATGGACGTTATTCCCATCAACACAACCGACGATGTGTTTCCGTTGTGATTGGCGATGTGTTTCCGTTGTGATTGGACGTTTATTCTGTTGATTAATGAGATCAAGTTTAAAGAGATATAGGAGAGTAAACTCCATCCAATATTTGATCCAGAATCCCACATTGTTAAAACATTGAAAAACTAAAATATATTGAAATGTGAACCTCCTAAACTAGTAAGAGTTCTTTTGGAAGTGTACCAAAAGCAAAGTTGTCCCTTACGATAACGAGGCTGTGTTCAATAAAAGTTGACAAATTTTGGGCAATCAAAAACCTCAGTGGTCGTTAAGTAGAAGGTGAGAAATTTTTATGATTAACCAAAATTTTAGTCTAAATTATATCTTCCCTTTTACACCAAATTCTAACTTTAGTTCTCTCCTTTGTTTCTTCTGTCCCTTCTTTCTTCTTCTTTACACAAAAATTTTAGTTTTTATTTTGGTTACTGCTCTTTTTCAATAAAAAATTCTTGAACCGGCCAAGACGCTCTCCAATTATGTTATAGAGGTTATAGTGAGTTTTGTTTTTATTTTCAGCGTACTCCGCTGAAGCTACGAATTGTGTTTTAAGGGAATGTATTTTAAAATCTCGTCTCTTTATGGAACTTGGTATACAGTGGTTGTAAGACCAATACCATTAGTCAAGCACAGATATATTTTCTTTTTTAGACTTTGGGGCAATACGGCTCGCTTGCTCTTCGAAGATCGTTGGAGGAGCGATGGGCCTTTGGCTAGATGACTTTGATGGAATTTCGGCGATTTTGCTCTGACCAGCAACATGAATCGATTGAGTCGATGGTTCCGGATTATCTAAGGCGATTGCCTTCCCCTTGGCAGCCAAGGCTTTGTTACACATCTCTCGAAGCTCGTCTTTGGTAATGATATTCCTTCCTGGAGAATATCGGTGGCTTCCCGTTGTTGTTATCGATGGAGTGGCTGGAAGGCTTGACCAAAGTTTGAGGAGGTTCAGGGGTACACGATAGCGTTCCCTTGGCACGTTTGCGCTCTTCTGAATTCTTTTTATCTTTATGGTGTCTTTTCCTTTTCCCAAATGAATGTTTATGGTGTTTTTCTTTCCTTATTAATCCAAGGGTGCTGAGATCAAAATTTTTGTTTTGTTGTGATATTTCAAGGGGAATGATGGCAGTAGATTTTTCTGGGGGAGGCCACGAACCGTAAAATATAGTGACAGTAGGTTGAGGTTGAGGCTCAATGTATTCACCAGCAACAACTCTCTCTTCTAACTTTTTGCTTATAAGGAGCCACTCAGGAATCCGACGAGGTTTATAAGTCAACTTTCTCTCTCTAGAACGTTTGGGTGGAAAGCTGGAGCAGTTAATGAAGGAGATCAATATTTATAGAGGATAATGGGATTTTCGGGTAAGTCACGCATAGGGACATTTTCTCTTGTTTGCCTAGGGGCATTATGGGAAACATATGTGCACAATTGTTGATAAAAAGCGCGGGAGAAGCTGCAGAGGCATAATGCAAATGTCTGGGACATACGAAAAGATCTTTAAAAAGATGCACTGAAAAAGAAGTAGGACTGCTGACGCCATGTATCCTTCATCCAATCCTTGCAATTTGTTAGCCTAGTACTGGTGGTTCTGTTATGCTGATAGAGTGAATTCCGATGCACGGTATTACCAAGGTCTGATTCAAGCTTATCTAAGACACTGCAAGGATTGGGGGGCTACTGGTTAGTATGGCGTAAAAATTATTCTGTATTTGAAGGATATACTGGTTAGAAAGACATTTTTCGAAGAGATATGTAGTATTTGAAACATTGTTCAAAGGTATTTTCGAGGAGAAAATTTTGCAGTTGAAGAGGAATTATCCGAGGAAAAGATATTCGAGGGAGTTAATTTCCGAGGAGGATTGAAATGAGCAATGGAGACTTCTTCACAATCCCAGTAAAAATATTTTGACTAGGACTGGGGGCTACTGATGAGGGAGAATAAAAGACATATGGTAAAATTGTAAAGAAGAAGTTTGTTAGGAGAAAGTTGTAAAGAAGAAGTTTGTTAGGAGAGAATTGTAAAGAAGAAGTTTGTTAGGGGCAAATTATAAAATACAAATAGGAATAGTCATCAAGAAAGAGGTGAAAAGATATAGGGACCAAAGATATAATAAGTGGGATTAAAAGCGTGTGAGACCCATAATTGTACTATAAAAGGACCATACACGCTTTATAGATTCCATGATGAATATAATATTACTTTCTCTCTCTACTTAATCTAGTACTTACTTTCTCTCTCTAAAAAGGCTCATGAGCAAAGTACTTAATTCCATTTTGACACTAAAAGATTCTCGTGACACAAAATTACCCCTGAACCTTCTTAAAACCTTTTCAGTTGCGCCGTCTGTGGGAAACGAAGATTGTTCTAACGACAATGGTTTCCTGGAAATAATTTCTAATCCGAGTGGAATTATGGAAGAGCAAGGGGACGATTTTGTTAACAACTACGAGGAGAATCTGGTGGGTGACGATTATCGGAATGACATGGAGTACGAGGCGCATGGGGGCTAGCGCGTCGGAGACACCTTTGATGACTCGGATCTGTTGGCTTGAATGAACGAATTGTTGATGCAGATTAAAAGATTGAAGGCGGAAAAAGAAACTGTTCAGGCAAATCTTCCCTCTGAGGTGAGAAGGGAGCCAGACAGTGGGAAAGAGGAGCGAAGTTGATTTTCGTCCTAAAACCAGAAATTATAGATATAGAGGATATGAACGAAGGTCCTCTAGGAGGAAAGAAAAATGCCTTCTGGAGTCTTCTGACTCGAGCGATTATTCTCGTTACAGCTCGTCGGAATCATCTCCTAGGAAACATTGCAGGAAGAAAAAACATGGTCGAAGACACGCAGAGCACCAGAGTGGAAGGAGTTCGGAGAGGAAATCTCTGAGAGAGAAGATTTATCATACTCGAGTTAATGAGCGGGGTTATGGCCAAAGGAACTTTCCCGCTGGGAACCAAAACGCTGGCCCGCGAAATTCGGAGTGGCAACATCAATATACTCTGCCATCCGAGGAGGGATTGTATTTTCCGAGCAATGAAAACTTGAGATCTGATGTTAATCGGATGGGTCATAATTGGAGATCTTCTCCTCTGTCCCTGGAAATTTTGGTAAGCAATATCCCAAAGCACTTTGATATCTCGAAGCTAGAAAAGTTCCATGGGACACAAGACCTTTAGGCGTACCGGACTACTCCTACAGTTGCTACTCAAGAGTCTCCTTTTTCCTTGGTATATGGGATGGATGCAATTACTCCTATATAAGCAACCCTACGATCATACAGAGTCCACAACTATTTCAAACAGACCAATGAATTGGTAATTAGAAGTCAGTTGGATTTAATAGAAGAAAGAAGAGTTAAGGCTCATCTTAGAACCACCCATTACCAAGGCTTGATGAGGAGCAGATTTGCTTCCAAGATCAAGGGAATGGATTTTCAATCAGGAGATAAAATGTTAAGAAAGTTTTCCTTGCATACTAAGGAAGAACAGTTCGGAAAAGTGGCTCCGAACTGGGAAGACCCTTATGAGGTCTCCGAAAAGCTTAAGCCTGGGACATATAGGCTTTAAGACAAAGATGGAAGAGTTTTGAAGCACCAATGAAATATTGAACACCTTAGGTTATATCTAGGATAAAAGTTGTGTAAATATTTACTTGTTTAAACTTAATATAAGTATTAGGGGGCATATTCTTTCCTACCTTGGTGTCGCGGAGAGGTTTTAATGAGGTGTCCGGTTTTTTCAATAAAATATGATACCTTCTTACAATATTTGGTGTGATTTTATTACAATCCTTTTCATGTCTTCAATTCAATGCTAAAGATATTAGACAGATCGGAATGATATGCTTGAATGATTACCATTAAACGCATGTCATCAGAGATATTAAACACTCATATTTTAAATATTTTTGAAGTAAAAACAGGGGCTCTTTTAATATTAGCCGTTAAAAATAAAAGTAAGTATGGAATAAAAAAAGATTTGATAAACAAGCGTGTCCGGATATGAACCGGATAACATTACTAAAATAAAAAATGTCTTGGCCATCCAAGGACTTTAAGTGTTGTGAAAGACTTATCCGGACTCAGTCCAGATACAATTACAAAGACGCCTTGGCCATCCAAGGACTTTAGTAGTTCGCAAGATTAAGAAAACACAAAAATAGTTAAAAACCTCAAGGATTATTCCCTTCAGATGTTCCTGCTTCACCTCCTTTTTTAGGGCCTTTGAGTTCAGCGCTTGAACTCTTCCCGGTTCCTTCTTCTTCATCGGTGGTAGAATCGATTGCACTAGAGTAGTTCTTTATATCACCATCTGCCATGGTATGGAACGGGATATCTTAATACTCCACATAATGCCACCGGGGACCAAGCGTCCTCTTCGGGAATTTTTGATGGAAGAACAATACTGCTAGAGATTTTGGGCGTATTTTGGGCGTCCTCTTCGCTACATTGCAAGAAGTATTTTGGGCGTACCGGACTACTGCTAGAGATGCTAATCAAGAGTCTACTTTTTCCTTAGTATATGGGATGGATGCAATTACTACTATATAAGCAACCCTACCATCATACAGAGTCCACAACTATTTCAAACAGACCAATGAATTGGTAATTAGAAGTCAGTTGGAATTAATAGAAGAAAGAAGAGTTAAGGCTCATCTTAGAACCACCCATTACCAAGGCTTGATGACGAGCAGATTTGCTTCCAAGATCAAGAGAATGGATTTTTAATCAGGAGATAAAGTGTTAAGAAAGGTTTTCTTGCATACTAAGGAAAAACAGTTTGGCAAACTGGCTCCGAACTGGGAAGACCCTTATAAGGTCTCCGAAAAGCTTAAGCCTGGGACATATAAGCTTCAAGACAAAGATGGAAGAGTTTTGAAGAACCTATGAAATATTGAATACCTTAGGTTATATCTAGGATAAAAGTTGTGTAAATATTTACTTGTTTAAACTCAATTAAAGTATTAGGGGGCATATTCTTTTCTATCTTGGTGGCGCGGGGAGGTTTTAATGAGGTGTACGGTTTTTTTCAATAAAATATGATGCCTTCTTACAATATTCAGTATGATTTTATTACAATCCTTTTCAAGTCTTTAAGTTAATGTAAAAGACATTAGACAGATCGGAATGATATGCTTGAATGATTACCATTAAACGCATGTCATCAGAGATATTAAACACTCATATTTTAAATATTTTTGAAGTAAAAACAGGTGCTCTTTTAATATTAGCCGTTAAAAATAAAAGTAAGTATGGAATAAAAAAAGATTTGATAAACAAGCGTGTCCGGATATGAACCGGATAACATTACTAAAATAAAAAATGTCTTGGTCATCCAAGGATTTTAAGTGTTGTGAAAGACTTATCCGGACTCAGTCCGGATACAATTACAAAGACGCCTTGGCCATCCAAGGACTTTAGTAGTTCGCAAGATTAAGAAAACACAAAAATAATTAAAAACCTCAGGGCTTATTCCGTTCAGATGTTCCTTCTTCACCTCCTTTTTTAGGGCCTTTGAGTTCAGCGCTTGAACTCTTCCCGGTTCCTTCTTCTTCATCGGTGGTACAATCGATTCCACTAGAGTAGTTCTTTATATCACCATCTGCCATGGTATGGAACGGGATATCTTAATACTCCACATACTGCCACCGGGGACCAAGCGTCCTCTTCGGGAATTTTTGATGGAAGAACAATACCATGTCGTACTTCACTTTGGCATACATTGCTTCCAAGGAATCTATCACCTTGTTGGTATATTTAACAATGCTGTCCTGAATCTTTTGTGCCTGCTCTTTCTCCAAGTCTTCTTTCTCCTTGGTTTCCTTAGACACGACCTCTTCAAGATAAGTTTTTTCACCGGACAATGTCTGAATGGCCCCATCTTTGGTCTTCATGTCTGCCTTTAAGGTGGAAAGATCTTTCTCCAAACCAGAGCACTTAGCTTGGAGCTCAGTGTTAGCATTCTCCGAGGTGGCCAACTTGGTTGACAGATCTTCCTTGTCCTTCTTCAATTCTTCAAGCTCTTTTTTCAGTGCTTCAATTCTCTGGTTAGCATTGAGGAGGTTGTTTGACAAAGTCTCTTTGTCTGTGTTAAGGGTGTTGATAAGAGTTGACTGATTTTTCACCTGTCTCTCCAAGTGGAGCACTGGTTGGATATGACCTAAAAGAAAAAGGGCCACTGTATCCTGGTCTTCAGAAATAGAGAAAGACTTACCATTGTAAGTTACCATTTTGGAAGAACCTGAAGGACGGAAATGACCAACGAAGTCATCTTTCTCCGAATTGGTGAAGTAAAGACTGATGTCCTAGAGAGTTCTGATGTCAAGCCCTCCTCTGGTGCCCTCTCCCAGTTGCAACTCTGTTGGAATTTTCTCTACCAAAGTAGGGTCAGCAGGAGCTGGTGGAGGAGGAAGCTCCGAAGGGCGAAGAGTTATTTCTCCCCCTAAGGTGGCGTTCTTCATCTTGGCAGCCCTTTCATCGCTACTGGCTCCCCTTTTGCGATCCTTCCTTAGAGGGCTTGAAGGATTTGGTTTTTCTCATGCCTCCTTGACAGTTTCATCTTCAACCACTTGGAGGAAGGAGGCATCAATCCCTTCTTGGTTCTCCGGACCGGTCTCTTCTGCAGCAACCCGAACTGCCTCTGCTGCACCCTTCTTTTTCTTTCCCTTCATCTTGCTAGGGGCCTTGGCTCTAGAGGGCAAGGCCAGTTTACCATCTTTTTCCTCTGTTCGTTTGAGAATGACAGCTCGGGGAGAGGGTGTGGTCAATTCTTCCCATGTAAGACCAGTCTGACCTGTGGTATTGCACAGATGAGATCTTACCAAATTCCCATAAGTGAAGTAGTTGTGGAAAGCATTCCCCCAACATTATGTGGCCCACGCGTTCAATTTGGCACACGTGGTCTGCCCCTCTTCCAAATACCCGGTGTACTTCTTCGGTAATACTAAAAAAGAAGCAATAATTCAACAGTCGAATATTTATGAAGTAAAAACGAGAAAAAAAAACAAAATTGAAGAACTTACTTGTACTCTTCCACCTACCGGTAAGCATGCTAGGGTTGGTCTTGGTTTTGATCATTCTCCCATTTTCCCATGACCCACTAATGAATAAGAACTAATTTCTCCAATTATTCTCTGACTCTAACAAATTATCTATCACTTTAAAATTGTTTCCCATATGGTGGTAATAGAATGGGATGTGGTGATTCTTGCACTCATTTTCCATAACGGAAAATTTCTCCATAGAGAGAGGGCCGGACAGCCTCGATGCCATTATGCAGGCAAAGAGGGAGTACCAAGCATTTGGACTTAATTTTCTTGGGCAAAGCTTAATCAGGTGGAAATACCTAACGATCTCTGGCTCTAAGGGGAATCTGAGCCCCTAGTTGAACAGGTCTGTGTAGATGACCACTTTATTAATTTTGCAGTCCATTGGAGTCTCTGGAGTGCCAGGTATTCTCACCTTCACTGACTCTGGGATCCCCCACTTTGTCTGGATCCCGCCCAGCTCGACAGTATGAGTATAAACATAGTTTATGTTCTGCATGGCCAACAAATACTTCATGTTGGCTTTTTGAAAACAAGGTCCTACCTTGCCCTCCAAGCACTCCGGGAGATCCGGATGAGCAACTCCAACCTTCACTTTGCCTTTCCTTTTCCTATCAGAGGCCACATACCCAGTTTTCCCTGAGGGTTCAGTTTCGTAGGGGGAATCTTTGATACTATCCTCCATCACTTCTTCCATCACTCTGGAAGGTTTATCCGTTTTTGTGGATAGAAGGGTGTCAGCTTTTGGTTCTGTGGTCTGTGTGGATGATTGAGCGCCAGTTTTTTCCAAAGGTCTGGTGTCCGGTTGGGGCTCGGTTCCGGAGGATTTCGTTTGAGAAGCTGCTTTGGTTGCCTCCGATCCAGAGGGCTTATCTCGTGTTCTTATAGATATCTCCGATAAGTAGCGTTTATCTTTGGATGCTGATTTAGAGCCCTCAAGTTTGGAGGGCTTTGATTGTGAGGCCGTCACTTGGGCTTTCACAAAACAAGTTGTCCGACGTTGATTGGATTTCTTTGGAGATTTTTCAATAACGATACCATGGCTATGAAATGAGAGGGTTTTCTAACGCTCGATACTGCCTTTTCTTGGGTAGTAGAAGGCTAGGACTCCTAAACGGATGAGCCTGATGGGATTGGTGAAAGATTTGGTTTGAACAACCGTTTAGGTTTGGGATTTCTGGTAGAAGATGAACCTTGATCAGCTTCTTGGGATGGTTTATCAGACTTGTCACCTGGGGAGACTGGGAGACCAGCAGCGATGTGCCTCTCTCGTTCAACTTTCCTTGCGTCCTCTAATTCGGACAGATTCAACCAGCCGCCTTTTACAAGAGCGTTTCTAGCTGGGAACATAAAACTATCCAAGAACGATTTTGAATGAAAGGGTGAAAAGCTCTGTGAAAGATTTTTTGAGTGATGAAGATAATGAAACCGTGAAAAAATGGCTTATATATTAGTAGAAAAAGGTAACTGATAAATAGGAGAAGATGAATGCATTCGTGCAATGATTAAAGATGGCGTTGTTCGTAGGAAAAATTAAAGGCATATGTTACTTTCTAGGTTAAGTGGGAGCGCCGATCTAGGTAAAAAATGGCTGGTAGGTCGAATCAGATTGTGACACGTGTCCCACGATCCAAAGAAAAACTCTTAGAATTCTGAGAAGAAATCAATCCGTAAAAACATCGAACCAGACACACAAATGGGTCGGAATATATCGTTACTGACTAAGTGAATTTTTTAGTCCTGCCAAAGATTTTTGACAAAGCCTAAAAAATGACTACTAATGAGTACGGATAAATCCACGACTGCCTACTGATGAGTCCGGATAAATCCACCACTGCCTACTAAGATTTCCGGACAAGGGAAATTCGGACATAAACTGCCCACTAAACTATCCGGACATGACAAAAGTATAAAATAACTAAACACATTTTGACTAAGCTAGGTGTTAATCAGCTTATTAAGTAAATGAGTCCTTAAACTTGACACGGTTCCATAATTTGACCCGAAAGCCCATGGGTCCATAATTAAGGGTATGAATACCTCAACTACTTTCATCAATGATGGTAATGAACATTTAATACAACCAGGCAGCTCATATCTCTTACTACTAAACACCTAAACATTTAATACTCTCAAAACTTACTAAAACATCTGACAAAATTACCCTCAGTTTAAAAATAAACCTCACCACTGATAATGCTCAATAGCTACTCCTTGTGTACATCACCTTTGTTATAGATTTCTCCAACCGTATGGTTCATTGGATTATCCATTGTATCTTCACCCCCTCCTATGCAATTGACATCAATGAAAATTATTTCGGTTGTTTCAATGATAAAAATAGGATTTCGGAAAAGATATCCGTTATCCATCTTTCTTTTCGATCTTGCAAGTCCTCTCTAGTACTCTTAAAGAAAATAGGCAGCATACCTCTTTTGGCTTCCATTGGAAGTGTCAAAAGCTCAAAACAATTAATGTTTGCTTCACATATGAGTTAATCATTTTTTAGTTATCTAAATATCAATTTCATCAACGTTGTAAAAGAAGGTTATGAATAATCCGCAACCCTCGTGGGCCTCGACCTCAATCCTACTACAAGCCATATTTACTTCTTTGGAGTGTCATATCTGATGTGGATAATAACTGTCTGAGGGTAGGCTAGTAATTTCAAGTGGAGTTTTAAGGCGGTGTATGGGTGTTTAACGGTGGTGTGTGTGGGTGTTTAACGGTTAGAGTAGAGAGTAGAGAGATGATTAAGCAGCTTAGTAGCAGTTTATTCTCATTACCCATAGTTAATGCTGGTGGTTGGGTATTTAAAGTGTAATGTTTGGGCCCTTATGGGCTTTCGGGTCATGTTTAATGGACCCGGGTCATGTTCAAAGACCCATGAGCTCTTAAGTAGGAGAGCAAGTAGCTTAGTCAAGAAGTGTTTAGGTTTTTTAGTACTTTTGTCATAGTTCGAACTGCCTTAAGTTCATAGTGTTCACAGAAATCTGTCCGGTCCAAGCGACCTGTTCGATCCCTGTCCCTGTAACCTGTCTGGTTTTCGGAGAGATTTGACCGATCTGCCCTTGTTCGGGGAGCATGCTGAATTCGGACTCATCAGGAGCCCCTTTTTTAGGTGTTTGAGCAAGTATTCTTGTCAAAGAACTGAAAAACAGTCTGATGTCTGAAGTGGTTTTCAATTCGGACAGAACTATAGGGATACCCGGACAGGTTAAGCTTTACGAATTCAAAACGGTTTTTGCCAGAGTTAGTGGGACACGTGTCGCTCTCTGATTGGCCACTCCAGCCGTTTTTTCACCTTGAATTTTGCACCACCTTCTTCAACAAGTAACCTCTTTAATTTCAAATAATGACATCAGCGCCGTCTTTTAATCATTGCCCAACTTTTCGAATTCTCCTAGGAATCAACTCCTCTTTTCAGATTTACTATAAATTTACACTCATTTTTCACTATTTTACCATCTCTTTCACACTTACTCTGCAAATTTACTCAGAGCTTTCTCTCTCTAAAGCAAAAAATTCCCTTGGCAGTTTATGTTTACAGCAAGAACAGCATTGATCAAAGGTGGTTGGCTCAACCTTTCAGAGTTGGAGAAAGCGCAAAAGGTCGAGAAGGAGAGACGAATAGCAGCAGGCTACCATCATCACCAGTTGAGAGACTAGTCGTCTCTATTACAGAATCAGATCGAGGCTCATCCTCCTCCAAAGGTACTAAGCCCAAAAAACTCTTTCAATCCAATCTCTCGCCTATAGTTTCTGGTTCCTCAGTCCAAGAGTCAATTCCTGCTGTCGAGCCAGGAGTCACTGTTACAAGCGTCAGGAAACCCTCTCCTTTTATAGCTATGGGATCTGACTCTGATCACTCTCCGGAGAAACTAGTTATCAAGAGGCCAAGCCGGCTAGTTAAGGGACTAGCCTCCAAGAATACTCCCTCCAAATCGGGGGTGAAAACCAGTGGTTCTGGGTCTAGAGTTATTTAAGCGAAATAAAATAGTCTTCTTTGATGTCGATTTTGGCAAAGTATTCGATTAAGAATGGGTTTAAGGGATACCTTAGCTCCCAATTCATAATTCCAATATAGACGATCAATTTATTGTCTTAAACTAACAAGGGAGTCTCACCTTCCATAGGGAATCTGAGGATAATATATATGGGGATACACCATCGAGTCCTTAACATGGTTTCTTCCGATGGCAAGAAATAGTTGTAGGAGATATTGTGGAGTGCAACCAGATGCTTGTTCTCGATGCCTCGTATGTTGTTGCCCAGAATGGCGTCAAGTTCCAAGGGAAGTGTGATATCACCTTTGGACTTTGGGGAAATTCTCAGAGTTTTCTCTTCAGAAATTACCAGCAGGCTGTAGATACTTGACTAGAAGAGGCCAAGAAAGGATCATCGGATTTACACTTCTCTACGATGAGAATTTATTTTGCCTCTATATCAGGGTTTTCTGAGGTGATCATTTTCCCTTTATTTTTAAGGCTTCGTTTCTAACTGATTGTAGCTCCTCATCAGTAATGGTAATTCTTGAAGGAGAGAATCGTGGACTTCCTTACCTTGTCATCGAAGGGGTGGCTGGAAGGTCTGATCCAGGGATATCAATTTTCAGAGGAGGATTGTTGATTATTGGAGTTGAATTCGGATTTTTGGTTTCCGAAGAGATTTCTTTAGCACGTTTACGTTCTTGAGAATTTTTCTTTTCTTTGTGACGTCTTTTCCTTTTACCAGAATAATGCTTGTGGTGTTTATCTTTACCAATGGATTCGAGGAGACTGAGATTGGAAGCTTAGTTCTGACAAGAAATGTCGAATGGTATGATTGCAAGAGAATTTTCCGATACAGGCCATGAACCGTAATAAGTGGTAACAGAAGGTTTGGGTTGAGGCTCAA
This sequence comes from Limnanthes douglasii subsp. nivea, assembly GCA_036936605.1. Taxonomy (NCBI): domain Eukaryota; kingdom Viridiplantae; phylum Streptophyta; class Magnoliopsida; order Brassicales; family Limnanthaceae; genus Limnanthes; species Limnanthes douglasii. The sequence continues at coordinate 3,567,176 of JAUPFV010000001.1, forward strand.
TGTAGGTACCAGCAGCAAGTTTCTCTTCAAAATTTTGACTAATGAATAGCCACTTTGGAATGTGATGAGAACTAGGGAGCATAAGCTAGCTTTCTCTCTCTAATTTTTTTTGAACATAATAGTTTGGATTCCGAATGGTAAATGAAAGTATTTATAGAAGTAAATGGGATTTTGGGAGAGAGACGCCTTTGACGTTTTTATAATTCTTTTGTTGATCGGTATTGTCAAAGTATTATTCATTATGCTAGAATGTGCACCCATAACATTGTTTCTAACATCATCTCCGAAGGCTCTTGGATCAGTTCGGATAATGCTGGAAGCATATCTTTACTAATCTTAATAGTATCTGAAGGGCCTTTGAGACAAACCAAATAAAAGATAATGGAAGAACAGTAGTTGGAGTGGAACCATGACTCAACTATATGCTTAGTAGTTTATCTCTTGAGCCCGGGGGCTCATATGAGTGACCCAATTATAAGGTTCAACCCATATGGGCCATGGATCAAGAAAAACAACTATAAATATCCCAACCAACATCATCAAGATGGTTAGACGTATCTAGAAATATTAAATACTAGCACACACCTCTCTTATCTCTCTACTTTCTAATTAAAAATTTAATACTCAATTGGTAAACTACCAAGAATACCCTCTGATTATACATCATCACTAATTTTATTAACTTTTTATCATTTAAGAAGGTTGCATTTGGAAGATTGAAGCAAGGTAGAAGTTAGATCTTCCACTAATAGTGTTCCCAATACTAAGTCTTTGTTTAGTAAGTACATTGTCGTTGTCAACTATTGGATCAATGTTACATTATGTTTTTAGTGTTTATTGCCTCTTGGAATGTTTGTGGGTTGAACGAGCGTATACGATAGAAATATGTCATCGAATGTATTATCATGAATAGAAGCTCGATCATGATCCTTGTTGAGACAAAATTCATATTGACTTATATGGATTCCATAATAAGAAAAATTGGTTTTTTTTGGAATTATGTCACTAACCACTATTTTCATAAGCGAGTTAAGATCTAGGTTATTTGGAACCCTAGTGTCTTTTCCATCTCTATTCTTTCATCTTCCTCTAAATTTATTCATTGCAAACCTTATAGTCTCAATACCTCTAATCTTTTTTTTCTTACGGCCATCTATGCTTTCAATGATGGGCCGAGCGTCATCCTCTGTGGGCTGATCTAGAGGAAATTTCTGCTACATGTTGTAATTTTCCTTGGGTTGCTCTCAGGGATCTTAATGATATTCGTAAACCTAATGAACGTACTGGCTCATTCTCTCAGTGTGAGATTGATAAGTTCAATCATTGTTGTTATCAATATGAAGCGAATGACCTTAGGTCATATGGTTCTTTTTTCACCTAGATCAGTACAATCCCATTAAACCATATTACTTCAAGAATTGACCATGTTCTTGTTAATAGTGTTTGGGATGGTTATTTTCCCATGTAAATTTCATATTTTTTTTCTCCCGGCTCTTCCAACCATTCCATTGTTATACTCAATTTAGGTCATCCTAGTCCATATAATAAGAAACCTTATAAATTTTTTAATATGTGTCAGACCCATCCTTCTTATAACGCCCTGGTGTCTTCTTCATGGAACCTCTCAGTCGTTGCTCAAGGTACGAGAATAGTATCATTAAAACTCTTTCATCTTCAAATTTCTTTTTGTGACTTCAATCGTAAGGAATATATCAATATTAGCGCTAGGGTGGTGATTGCCCAAATCCATCTTTTCTCGGCTCAATCCACCATAGCTAATGACTTTCTAAATTTATCTACGGTTTTTACCGAAAGTGCTTATTCCGCCGTTTATATCTCCATCAGTCATACCGATGAATCTTTCTATAAATATAAGTCTATAGAGAATTGGCTTAACCATAGAACCATAACACTAAATAAACATAATAGTTATCAAAACCATCTTATTAGAAATAAAGTTGTCTCTATACTGATATTAATGAGGACCTTGCCACTTCCACTAATGAGGTAGCTAGTGTCTTAGTAAACTATTACTCTAACTTTTTTAGCTTCAGGTCTCTCCCGGGTTATACTGGTTTTGATCGTATATCCTCTCTCATTTCTGCTAAAGTGAATCTCCAGGACTGGGCCTCGATGGTCCTCCTTATTACTTGTACAAAAATTAAAACTACTATTTTTTAGTATTGATAACGCAAACATCCTCAGGGCCTTAGGGTTTCAATGAAGGATTTTTCAAGCATTCCTACAACCTCGTCGCAAAGACATTTGTGATAGGATATTAATATTATTTAACACGAGTTGTATGGAGTCTTCTTAAAATACCACTATAATTTATCTTATCCTTAAAAAGGATTCTCCCATTTTTCGATATTTCCCAGATCATAGCCGATAAGATCAATGATTCTTTCCCTTATCTGATTGAAAAATCTCAGTCAGATTTTGTGGCTGGCTGTAATATTACAGAAAATATTTTTCTTTCCCCACGAACTCCTTAGGGGTTACTAGATTAATAGTAAGGGTCTGAGAGTCGCTCTCAAAATTGATATGATGAAAGCTTTTCACAATGTTCGTTGGAATCTTATTCTTGGCATCTTGGTGGCCATAAATTTTCCTAAACGTATATCAGTTGGATCATTAAATATATCCATACACCGTCAGATTCTGTTAATAATAATGGTGACCCTCATTGGCACTTCAAAGGCAAAAAGGGTCTCAGACAAGGTGACTCCTTATCTCCCTTCTTATTTGTATTGGTCATACAAGTCCTTTCAAGTATTCTCAAGTAGAAAAGTACTAATCCTAAGTTCAATTTCCATAGGAAACGTCATAAGCTTAAGATTGACAATATCTAACTTTGCAAATGACCTGATAATTTTATGTTGTAGTGACATCAATTCTCTCAACCTAATCAATGATGGTCTTACTGATTTCTTTGTTCTCTCGAGTCTTAAATTTAGCCCTCATAAGAGCGAAATATTATTATTTTGTATTAACCTCACTCTTAGATCAAACCTAATCAATATCCTAGGTTTGAATGTAGGGTCTCTCCCAGTTTAGTATCTTGGAGTCTATCTTCTACCGGGTCGACTTTCGCATGACGACTTTGGACTCCTTCTTGATAAAATTACTTTTCGTATTTGATAAGGGAAGGAAAATATAGGTGTTTAACATGTAATTTAGCCCACAAATAAGGTCAAGCTCCATGTATTTAGTGACTAAGGACTAAGGTAAAACACACATAAGAAATGAGGGACTTAAATGACAGTACTTAAGAACTTGTTTGTAAATAATCAAATAGTGGGGTAAGAAATCTACTTTTACGGTGGTATATATGTAATTTTACCCTCTACTTCATTTACTATATAAAGGACATTCCCTTTTCGGAAAATGGGCCAATGATTGATCAATAATTGCAACATTTATTCCTTTTGTCTTTTCCTTTTCTAGTAATTCACTGATCACTATCACATCATACAAATATTCTCTAGTCTGACCCCCTCATATGAACATCTTCGCTCCTGAGTCTCATTAAAGATACTCTGGGTGCATCAGTGGCGTCGTCTGTTTGAACCGTTTGGTACCCAGAATTAATTTTCTAAAACCTTCCAAACTAAAAGCGCAAAAATTATGGATACAGAAACTCGTGGAGAGATCGAGACTAATCCGACCAGATATTTAGTTGGTGTCGAATCTGGAGACTATCTGATGGAAGATCAGGTCACAAAAGAAGGCAATACTCTGAATCCGTATGCGGAAGAATTTTTAGAGCAGTCAGTTTTAGTCGTCATGCGAAAAGAGTTTCTAGAAGACATCGAAATGTTAAATGCTGAAAGGGATGCCATGGTGGCGAGCACCAAAAGGGTCAGATCTGAGGTCCGCCAAGAAAAGGTCGAGGCCGAGGGTCAGCCACCGACCACATCTAAGGTGTTGTTATCCCCAAAGATAACCGACGCAGGACTAGCTATCGGCATTCTAAAAGACGAGCTAGATCCGAGCAAAAGTATGAATCGTCCGAGTCTAGCGAATATCCCTCGTTGAGTTCCGATAAGTCTTCCTCTTCAGAGACTGATTCGAGGTATAAGGTGGATTAAAGGCACAAAGATCTGAGGCAGCATAAACATACTCATCGGACTAGTAGGAGAAGGAATGATTCGAGGAAACAAAATGATGCTGGTAAGAGAAAAATGAACTCCGAGGACCGTGTTACTACTCGGAACCAAACTTAGTCTGATAGCTATCACCAAGATTCCAGAGTCGTTAACCACTTTACTTATCCAACTGAGGAAAGATTGTACCCTGCCACTAATGATGGTCCAAGAGAAGTACGTACAAGGTCGGATATGATTGGAGGTCGTCATCCCTCACCTCGGAAATCCTATCTGGACACCTTCCTAAATGGTTTGATATTTCCAAACTAGAGAAGTTTGATGGGACTCAGGATCCTGACAACCATATTGAGCAGTTCAAAAATTCTTGATTAACTACGATGATGGCGACAAGTTGTTGTGTAGAGCTTTCTCTCATACGTTCAAGAACGTCGTTTCTAAGTGGTACAACCGACTGCCTCAAGGGTGTATTCATAATTTTGATATGTTCTGGAGTATGTTCGGACAGCACTTCGTCGGAAGTAATAAATTTCGTGCCAATGGAGATACCATCATTTATTGTCGACAAAATATTGGAGAAAGTTTGAAAGAGTATACCAAGCGATTCATCCAAGTCAAGACGGACATGGAGTATTGCGAGGATAAAGTTGCATTGGCTGCTTTCCGAATCGGTCTTCTTCCAGGGGTAATAAAGGATAATGCTAAAAAAACACAAGCGATGACATTTGGAGCTTTGTTGGATCAGATTGAAAAAAGAATCTTAGTCGAGGAAACTAGGGCCTCAGAGATAGAATCCATGTCTCAATTCTATCAGGATCCGAACTTAGCCAGAACAAGTACGACAATGGTGAATGTCCGACCTCAAGCTCCCCAGCCTGCAACAACAGTCCGACCGCAGGCTCAGACAATTCAAGCAACGAACCAGACCCCCCAACGACCGAGTCAGAACCAACAGTATCACCAGGCAGGTCAAGCAGTTCAACAATATGTCAGACCAGATTCGAACAGGTGGGTCCGACCAGCACTCTCTACTATTTTCGAAAAGGCACGTGCAAACGTGCATTTCTGCAAGCCTTTTCCTCTTCAGACTCTGAAGGAACACATGAAGAACAAATACTGCCAGCTCCATGATGACATCTGGTATCACACTAAGGATTGTGTGGCTATAAAGAAAGAAGTCCAAAACTTAATAGAAAATGGAAACTTAGTTGACTTTATCAAGAAAAAACCGCGGTGGTACCTAAACAAAAATTCGCTCCAAGGAAAGACGATACCATGATGATTTTCGACGTGATCGAAGAAGAATTTCTAGATGCGTTTGATGTGGCAACGGAGTATCTTGATCCGAAGTCGGTCAGAAATAGTGTAAACATGATTGAGGAGTCAATCCCCAGAGGATAGGTCAGTGAGTTATATTCATTTTTTGAGTCACTAACCATTTTCGGGGGGGGGGGGGGGGGGATACAATAGCAGGTATATCAAACTACTCTAGGAAGAGGCATATCGTAAGTCTGGCAACACAGTTGGAGGCAGGAGCCTCATCTCACCTTTACCAGAATCCATCACCAATCCTTTGCTTCGAGGATGACGACATGAGGGAAGTGGCTGGTCCACATGAGGACCTAGTGGTAATCGGAGAAGAGATTGCTGGAAACAAGATAAGAAAATTTTTGATTGACACGGGGAGTTCCACCAACATTATGTTCTTGACAACCTATAACAAGATAACCAATCCTCCAACTATCCTACGATCCGACAAGACTATAGTGGGATTTACTGGTGCGACTGCGGACGTCGTCGGAGAATTCGAGGGAATGGTAGAACTGGGCAGGGGACCATTTTAGAAAATAGTGACGATACTGTTCATCATGGTAGATGTACCCACATCGTACAATGCCATCTTTGGAATATCATAGTTGTCTAAAATGCATGATGTGACGTCCACAGTCCACCAGTGTTTGAAATACGTAGTGGGAAGCAATATTGGAACTGTAAGATCAAGTAAGAAAATGGCTAGGAAATGCTACAAAGCGACGCTGGCCCCCAAGCAGTTGAAGGGGGGCGGATCCAAAAAAGAATAGCAGTTAGAGGGGTCTCATTTGGATTCCGATCATGTTGATGATTCGAGTGAGTCCCCTGGGTTCATGGTCCCTGATGAAGGCTTCGAGGACCATGCATTCAACCCTAGAAAAAGTCTCAAGATAGGAACAATATTATCACCTGAGGTAAAAAAAAATCTTAATCAGATTTCTTACAACCAAATTACATCAGTTTGCTTGGTGTACAGAAGACGTTACAGGGGTACCTGAAGAGGTTATCTGTCACAGGTTGGCTATACGGAACAGTGTTCGACCGATCATTCAGAAGCGAAGATCTTTTTCCCAAGAAAAAACTGAAGCAATAATGGCAGAGATAGACCGTTTAACGAAAGTGGGCCACCTCCGTAAATCGCAATATCCGTTGTGGACAGCCAATCCGGTCTTAGTGAAGAAGAAAAACAACAAATAGCGGACGTGTGTAGACTTCACTGATTTGAATAAAGCCTGCCCTAAAGATCCTTTGCCGGGCCCAAGAATAGATCAACTGGTGGACTCGACATCCGGAACTCGTTTATTGTCCTTTATGGATGCATATGCTTGATACAATAAAATATGAATGGACCCATTAGATCAAGAGAGCACGACTTTCATCAGCAGAAGGGATCTATAATACTACAGAGTTATGCCGTTTGGACTAAATAATGCGGGGGCAACATATCAACGTTTAGTGAATAGGGCGTTGGAGAGTCAGATTGATAGAAATGTGGAAGTCTATATTGATGACATGTTAGTCAAAATTCTCAGAGATGAGGATCATTTGGCTCATTTAGAAGAAACCGTTGCTAATCTAGCCAAAATAAATTTAAAGTTGAACTCGGAAAAATGCACGTTCAGGGTAAGATCTGAAAATTTCGTAGGCTACATAGTTAATGAGCAGGGCATCGAAGCTGATCCAGTGCAATTGAATGCCTTGTGTACTATGGATCCACCTAGAACGATCAAGGAAGTGCAAATTTTAACCGGAAGGTTGACTGTCTTAAACAGGTTCATCTCTAGGTCATCAAATAAATGTGCCTCTTTCTTCCAAATATTGAGAAAAGCGAATCGCTTCGATTGGATGCAAGAATGCTCTAACGCCTTGAATCGCATCAAGCAACATCTCTCATCCCCGGAAGTCCTGACAAAGATATGTCTGGGGGAGAAGTTGTTCATCTACTTAGCTGTATTCAATTACGCAGTCAGCTCAGTTTTAGCACGAGAAGAATCAAACATTCCAATGCCAGTCTATTACGTAAGCAAAAGTCTTTTAGATGCAGAAAAAAGATACCTTAAGTTGGAAAAGCTAGCGTTTGCTCTAGTAACATCAGCTCGAACGGTGAGGCCCTACTTTCAAGCTTACACAGTGGTGGTGCGAACATCTTTCCCTTTGAAAAATATGTTACAGAGGCCCGATGTGTCCAGAAGGATGATTAAGTGGTCAGTAGAACTCGGGGATTTCGACATCGAGTTCGAACCGCGAACCGCGGTCAAAGCACAGGCGCTAACCACCCCGGATGGCATTGCAAATATTGTGGAGATGGAAGAAGAAAAGTGTGATCCTGAGTGGCAAATATGAACTGATGAAGGATCCAGCTCATTTGGCTGCGGAGCTGGAGTGCAACTAATCTCCCCGTATGGAATCGCAATGTACTAGGAAATTCGACTTGGATTCCAGGCAGAGTACGAGGCAGCCCTGGCCGGATTACGACTTGCAAGGATTTGCGGTGCTAAACGAGTAAAGTTAATCAGTGATTCTCAATTTCTGGTGAACCATGGTTTGGGGAGTTCAGAAGCAATGAAAGACCATTTATTGAAGTATCTGGGAATAGGCATGGGCATATGGGTATGGAACCGAAGAACCGAACCGAACCGAAATAATGGATTTGATTCGGTTTCGATTCCTTCTGTACGGTTCTTTATCTTAAATACCCACGGTTCTCGGTTCGGTTCGTTCGGAACCGAGAACCGAATAGTAGCCATAGAGAACTAAATAAGCAATAGTATCCTTGAATATCCATGTTTTACTGTTCGGTTCCAAGCGATTATTTTGGTACAAAGTAACCCTTTGGTTAGAAAGTAACCATTTGGTTCTTTTCGGGTTCAGTCCCAAACAGGTTTTTTGGTTAGAAAGTAACTATTTCGTTAGAAAGTAACCATTTTGTTCCTTTTGGGTTCGTTTCCAAACGGTTATTCTCGTTACAAAGTAACCATTTGGTTAGAAAGTAACTATTTGGAACCGAAACCCAAATGTAACCGAACCAAACCGAGAAGAACCGAACCGAACCGAATTTTAATCAGTTCCTAAATGGGTACTAGTTTTAAAGAACCTAAAGAACCGAGAACCAAACCGAACCAAATTTTAATCGGTTCCTAAATGGGTACTAGTTCTAACGAACCGAAAGAACCGAGAACTGAATCGAACCGAATAACCGAATGCCCTCACCTATCTGGGAGTGTTGAAAGCTTTGATCCTGGAATTCGAAAACGTCCGATTCGAACATGTTCACAGAGCAGGGAATTCAGTGGTAGATTCCTTGTCCAAAGCGTCTTATTCAGAAGAATACCCATGGATAATCACTCAAGAAAAATTTTCGATAGTTAAGGGGTCCGAGCCGGTTCAGGGTGGTGTCGAAGCTTTCAAGATATCCATAGCCCTAACAAAAGATTGGAGGAGGGAGATACAAGACTTCTTAATACATGACACACTGCCCGTTGATAAAGTTAAAGCCAAGAGAATACGCTTCAGAGCCTATGGATACGTGGTCCTCGGAGATGTGTTGTATAAAAGATCTTTTAGTCGTCCCTTACTTCGCTGTTTAGGGAAGGACGAGTCACAGCTAATACTCTCCGAGCTGCACGATGGGGAAGGTTCAACCCACTGTGGATACAAAACAGTGATATGAAGAGTTCTTCTGGTATGATACTATTGGCCGACCATCCCAGCGGACGCCAAGGAATTGGTGCAGAAATGTGACACCTGTCAGCGGTTTGCAAATTCGATTCACTTTCCCGAGTGCCTCTAGAGTCAATATCAGAATCTCTGCCCTTCGATTGATGGGGAATAGATCTGGTCGGACCACATCCTATGGCTTCAGGAGGGTGCCAAACAATCATTGTTGATATGGACTACTTCCCCAAATGGGTAGAGGCCGAACCGCTAGCAGGAACAAGAGCAAAGGATGTGATCAAATTTATCACTTCTAACATCTGATGTCGCTTTGGTAAACCTAGGAAGATTACGATGGATAACGACCCACAGTTCGACAATAGTGAAATAAAAACAATCTGTGCTTCCAAGGGGATACAACAATGTTTCTCGAAATCGTTCCACCCCCAACCGAACGGTCAGGTCGAAGTAACCAATCGAACAATCTTGGACGGTCTAAGAAACAATTTCGAGGGTAAAGCAGGGTAATGGCTGGATTACCTACAAGAAGTGTTATGGGCTTATAAGACTACTCCTCGGACCGCAACACATGAGTCATCTTTCACGGTTTTGTACGGAATGGAAGCAGTGGTGCCACCGGAAACAATGTTCGCATCTTTCCGACTGAGTTAATATTCTGGGGAGGGGAATGATAAAGAAAAACGCACAGAGCTTGATCTGATACAAGAAAAGAGAAGTCGTTACTCGTCGAAGGTTAGAAGAAAAGAATTTGAGGTGGGAGATAGGGTCCTAAAAAAAGTCTTCATGCACACAAAAGACAAGAGACTTGGAAAAATCGCCCCAAACTGGGAAGGTCCATACACAATCACAACGATGTTGAAACCGGAGACATACCGATTAAAAGATAAAGAAGGAAGAGATTCCCATCCGTGGAATATTGAGCACCTAAAAGCTTCTTTAATTTGATTGAATGATATGTAATTATTTTCTTTGACAGTCTATGTAAGTTCCGGTGGCATACTCTTTCCTACCCTTGTAGCGCATGAAGGTTTTAATGAGGTGCCTAAATAGCCAGCTTATATATAAAATCTTATTGTCTTCTTTAAAAATTAGACTAAGTTCATATTTTTTAACTCAAAACACACTCCAAAGAAGTTTGGACTAGAAAGTTCATCTCTTTTAACTCAAAACACACTCGAAAGAAGCGTGGACTAGAAAGCTCATCTTTTTGGACTCAAAACATACTCCAAAGAAGTTGGAAAAAAAAGTTCATCTTTTTTAAATCAAAATATGAACAAAAAAACGTTTTAACTCAACAATGAACCTCAGCAGGGGAAACGTGAGGAAGAAAAGATTGAGCAAATCATCACACTAAGAATGTATCACTAAAAGCCCCAATAACAACGAAAATATTACACTAAAAGTTTCTTGTTGCTCGAATCGGAAAACAAAGGGTTAACAAAATAGGAACTACCCAATACAGGCTAGTCGGATGCAGAATTTCCTTTACTATCACCAGGAGAATCCAAGTCCGACGAAGAGCTCTCCGAATCTTCATTGGATTCAAGATCCTCCACGGATACTCCAGGGGGCGATGCTGCTCAATGACCCGAGTCAAAAGACTACCAAGGCGCAAGTCTAGGAATCTCTCATGCATCTCCGTTACCATTGCTGATCTCAATTTAGCATCTCGCTCCTCAAGACGAACAACGATCTTAGCGGCATACTCATCAAGACTTTCTTTCTTCTTAGCTTCAAAGTTTTTCTTATAGATTTCATATTCTGCTAATAGCTTCTTGATGTCTTGAACAACATTTTCAAAATATACCGTTATTTTCCAATAACCTTCAAAAAGACCATCAACCGTTGTGTCACGCTCAGCGTCTTTGGCAATGAACTTCTCCCTTTCATCATCAAATTTAGTCTTTTCCTCTGACAGTTCAGCCCCAAGGGAAGTGATGGTAGTCAATCTCTCCTCGGAAGTCTTTTTCTTCTTAGCCAATTCATCAATCAGCTCTTTGACCCTCTTCTTTAGCTCTTCGGACTCGAAAGACAAAGTTTGTACCTTGGCGGTCACTTCCAATGTTTTGGATAACTCATCCTTTAGCTTCTTCACCTCTTTCTTCAGATTATCGGACTCAGTGACTAAGCCTTCCACCTTGGAAGATATCTCAGTCTGCTCGGCTACCTGATCGGTCAAGTCCCTCACTCTGTCCTTCAACTCGGAGACCTCTAAAGTTAGGGCTTTCACCTCTGCCCTCCTCTTAGTAACCTCTTCATTATAGCGATCCTTCTTATTCGCTTTGCGTTTGAGTAGAGCAGCAGCATGCGGCAATTTGTTCAACTCGTTCGCCACGTAATCATTGCCATAAACGTCAAAATAAGGAGAGTCCGCGGATAGTTACATTTCCTCATCAGAGCCAACTTCTTGACCTTTCCTTCGAATGGAGACAAATTCTCCACCAGAGTCCGAATCAACAATCACAAACTTTCGGGATAGTGGCAGACTCGGACGATTAGTGTTATCACTCTCCCCGCCGCTCTCAACAACCCTTTTCTTTTTCTCCTCAGCGGTGAACTTTTGTGGCCTTGTGGCACCGGCCCGACCTTGAGGCCTAATCTCAACCGGGTGATCAGTATCACTTGGCATGTTTTCAGGATGAGAGTTTGGAGAGAATGCCTGAGGATCGAGGGGGGCTGTCTGTTGATAATGTGATGGCCTCACGTCCGGAGGCAAGCTTACTTGGGTGTCATCATGATCACCCGGAGCCCCTATTGGAGGACTGAATTGTACCCTTTCTTGGGAACCGCCCTGAGCCTCGGGAGCATCGTCTTCAGACCCAGCATCTTCCTTAGTATCTTCTTCCTCACCTCCTTCGGGCTTTTCTGCATCTTGATGATGCGGAGATTGGGGCCGAGTAGGGAGATAGGCTGCATTATCCAAGCGCTCTAAACATTCAAGGACATCATCGCTCAGAGGAGGCACCATAAGTTCTGAGGCGGTCTTCTTCTCACTAAGATCGTATCGCCACAGATTACTCTTAGTGAAATTCATCGGCATAAAGCTTCGGTGAAACTTATGGTCTCAGTGCTCATCAGCCCAAATGCTCAGCTTCTCAAAGATAGCTTTACCAGACTTAGTATGACGCTTAAAAGACTTAGCAATTCCCTTCATAGCTGAAAACGACACAGTCAGAATTTACCGATGGCGACTCAAAAACATTTAGGTGAGAGTACTTACCTTGTCTGGTCGATTTCAATGTTAGCCAATGAGGAAGGTCCTCGGAGTTTTCGAATCTGGTCTCCCACAACCCAGAAATAAACAAGAATTGTTGCTTCCATTTTTTGTTGGCCTCTAGAAAATCATTTATCACTTTAAGGTTCCTAGCAAAACCAAGTGAGTAGAAAGGATAGTGAGAATTCTTAGCCACTCCGGAAACAGCAATAAGTTGTTCTGTGGTGAAAGCATTCCCGGAGAGCCTCGATGCCATAATGCAGGCTATAAGCGTATACCACATATTAGCTCCGACCTGAGAAGGACAAAGTCTGACCAAGTGGAAGTAGTCGGCCAAAAGAGGATTGAGGGGCAATCGAAGACCCCAGTTCATCAGCTCTGTATAAAGTACCAACTCGTTGTTCCGAACTGATAGAGGCGTCTCTCCAATAGTAGGGAATCGGATTGTGATGTTAGTAGGAATACCCCATCGGTCCCTTAACTTGATCTCCTCGGTCGGGTGAAAATACTTATACTTCACCTTGTACAGAGCTAAGAGATGTTTGCTTCAATATCGCAAAGATGGTCGCTCAGGATATCTTCCACATTCGAGGACAGACCTGTCAGACGTTTCTTCTTCTTCTTCTTACTCTTTACCAGGGAAGACTCACCTTGGTGAAGGGGAAGATCAGTTTCATGTTCCGGGGAATGAGCCAGAGCATCACCATCCGGGGAGGGAGCATCAGAAAGAACGACTCGAAGAGGCTCTGCCTCAATCACCACGACGTCAGGTTCTCCTTTGTCATCTTTAGGGTCATCGGATAGAGATTTCTCCTGAACCTCTAGGATGGAAGTGATGGACGGTTCAGGCCGAGTTCCTCTAGGAAATTTGTTTTGAGGGTTGACGTCTGGCGTTGTTTGAGGAGAATCTTGGGGGGTCGTCGGGGGAGTTGGTACCGAGGAAGGGATCCCCATCCGGACCGATTTGGTGGCTGGATCATGTGATCTTTTCCATTTAGCTTGGTCTCTATGTTCTTTAATTGGTGGTCTTTCTCTCTCATCACCCATTACGATGAAGGGGGAAGGTCGAGAAGGAAAAGTCGAGGGAGTTGGAGAAGTAGAAAGATCAACCCCACCACTTGAAGGGTGTACTTGACTGTGGAAAGATGCAGCAAGGCGAATAGAGCGTTCGCGGATCGGAGCCCAGTTGTCTCGAAAGTTAGATTCCCAAATCTCTGTAGGGGAGGATGTTCTCTTGCACCAACAGAGCTACGAGCCCCGATCCGATTAGAGATGTTGAACCACCTCCAAAGCTTATACTTTTCAAGATTGATAAACTCGTCAAGCATGAAAATGCAAAATAGAAAATTTGTTTAGGTACGACTTTTGTGGATCGTCATAGCCTGTGTACATGCAATTGTAACACGACTTTTGTGGATTACAATGGCATCATTTGCATTACCACTATGTTGGCACATAGTTAGTTGATGTTTATATATGATGACATCAATAGTTAGAAATACTGAACAAGGGAGTCATTGTTCCAAAGAAAAAAAATACTTAAAAAATTTGATATATCATAAATAAAATTATATAATATCAAGGGGCATTCCTCTTAAGCCGAAGGAAACTTAAGAAATAGCAAGGAGCACTCTCCGTAAACCCGAATGAACCTAATACTATCAGAGTAAGTAGTGAAATGCAAATCAAAATAAATTAGACTACAATAGTACAACAAATTGAAGAATAGTAAAGTATCTGGACATCTAAACCCGAAGATCCAAAATCCAGAACATATATCTATAGATTTGGGATTTAAAACAGAAAAAATACAAAACCAATGAATAAGAAAAGGATAGTCCACCGGTTTCGACGGTGCAACAAGGAAAACATTTCATTTTGTGGTCACAGTGAATTGCAAACCATTGCATATAAAACAAATCATACAAAAGTACTACCCTATGTTGCTAGAGATAAAGTTACATAAATCATAGAGAAAATACAGCTCTTCTGCACTATAGATGAAAATGACTCCAACAGAAGGACACCAACCGGTGAAAGCCAAAAAGAAACACTTGATAGCCATACAAAACAAGGGAGGAAAAAAATCGGGAAGAGTAGATATAAGTTTAAGAGAGGAAGCCGTGAACTGATGGCAGTGTTGATGAAATTAACATCTCTAGGATTGTGGTTTCAGGTATAAAAAGGTAGAAATTGTAAGGTTAAATTATGTAGTCAGGATTTCGGAAAAACAGAAACGGCAAACACGGCCTTAATAGATAGGATCAAACGGTTTGAAGCCGTTTTATTCCGTTTATGTTTCAGTTATTCTACAATGTAATATATAAGATATTATGTTAGTGAAATGAATTAACCCTTTCACATAAACTTTGTTGTTTCTGTTTCATTTTTTAACGCAATCCTACATTCTAAAGAAACAGACGGATTAAAATCCTATATTCACACAAATACAGGAGGATTAAAATCCATCAATTGGTATCAGAGCCGCAATGTCGCATACGCCAGGACGGGAGGATAGTTACGCCAGTGTGGTGAGGGGCAGTGGAGGCATGCAGACAGGAGTTTCTGGAGATAGATCTGTCTCGAGGGAAAAATCTCTATCCTTCCAGTACCCGAAACTGTCTGATACAAACTACCAAGTATGGGCTATGCAGATGAAAATTTTCATGCGCATCCAGGGAGTTTGGGAAGCAGTGGAGTCAATGGTTGACACACAAACAGACCAACTTGCACTCGCTGTTCTCTACCAAGGATTGAATGAAGAGACGTTATATCAAATTCTGGATAAAGACACCGCAAAAGGAGTGTGGGATGCGTTGAAAGAGACTCATGTTGGAGCAGATCGTGCTGTTAAAGTCAGAACTCAAGCGTTAAGAAGAGAACTAGACAGCATGGACATGACTGAGAATGAATCCGTTGATGAGTATACCAGAAAGATGACCATGATAGTCGGTAAGATAAAGTCTCTTGGAGCAAACGTTGACAACAGTTATGTCATCGAAAAATTGCTAAGATCGGTGTCATCAAAATTTATGTCAGTGGCCACAACTATTGAAGAGTTTGGTGATATCTCCTCAAAGTCTCTAGAAGAAATCATAGGATCTTTAAAAGCCTTTGAAGATAAGATGACAAAGTTTGAAGAAAAGAAAGGTGTTGAAAAAATCTTGTACGCGAAGACAGATATGCAAAACAGGGATCAAGGCAGTCCGAGTAACAGAGAAAGAGGCCTAGGAAATGGAGGAGGCCGAGACAGGGAAAAGGGTCGAGGCAAAAATAATTCCAGCAAGGAAGGTGAGAGACATAAGAAACATGATTCCACCTTTGACATAAAAAAGGTCAAATGTTACAACTGTCATAAATATGGTCATTTTGCTGTAAATTGTGGGTACAAGACAGAAAAAAATCTTCACTTAATTCAGCAAGTGGAGGAAGAAGCTACATTGCTTGCAGCGGAGATAAACTTCGATACTTCTGTTAAATGAGAAGTCAGATTTGAAGATGGATGATCGAGTGACTACAAAATTGAGGGAGAGAAATGTAAGGTTAAATTATGTAGTCAGGATTTCGGAAAAACAGAAACGGCAAACACGGCCTTAATAGATAGGATCAAACGGTTTGAAGCCGTTTTATTCCGTTTATGTTTCAGTTATTCTACAATGTAATATATAAGATATTATGTTAGTGAAATGAATTAACCCTTTCACATAAACTTTGTTGTCTCTGTTTCATTTTTTAACGCAATCCTACATTCTAAAGAAACAGACGGATTAAAATCCTATATTCACACAAATACAGGAGGATTAAAATCCATCAGAAATAACATTTTGGATCACAAAGAAACCCTAAGAAAAACAATGACTCTCTAAGATTTCTCCAATTTATGATGGTATTTTTTTGTTAGAACGACGGCAGCGAACACCACCGGACGTCGTCATAGAGTGAAATCTAACATTTATTTGTGTTTTTCAATTATTTCTTTTTTGAAAAAACAAAAAAAAAATGTACATTTCTCTCCATATCCATGATGGTATGTAGAGGAAGTTTTTTTTCTAATTTTGGACATAATGTTTTATTTTTATAAATAAATATAAATGCGAACTTTTTTATTTTAATAAGAGTTTAAGATAGTAAAATGTTATGTTTACTAAAATTTGTGTTTAAGATGATAATGTACCGTCTGTGGTTCGGATTTAGGTGGGTCCGTTCAAGCCTGTTTTGTTTTATACTTCAACCCGATCCCTGTCTAACTCGCTTCTTTTGTGGATACCATATTTAAATTTGAACCTGTATGTTCATTTCCGCGGATCAATTCAGCTCGCTCCTTTCTTGGATACCATTTTTAAATCTGAATCCGTGTGTTCATATCCGCGGATCAATTCGGCGTATCCGCGGATCAATTCGGACTGGATATTAATTTTATTAATTTTATTCAAATTTAGATATATTAGATTGTTTTATATATATTATCTATATTTTATATAACTTTTATTATTTTTCGGGCTATAGTATATTGGATGAATTAAAAGTTCACATGCCATCCAGCCCATTGCGAATTATAATTTCTAAACCGATATCCGGTCCGCTGTATGTTTGGACCGGACAAAACTTTAGTTTTCAATTTGATTATATATCCACACCCGGAGTCTAAGATTTTAGTCCAAGTTTGGAATTAACTTCTTAGTTAGCATTTCCTTAGTATAAACCGCCTCTTCGGGTGAGATTACTAGAGAATCCATAAAAAAAAAAACAAGAACAAGACTGGAAAAAAGAGGAAGAGCCAGAGCAGTCAACTATTGTCCCAACCAGCCTCTCCAAGTAAGAATTCTGCAATAAATTACATTTTCATATTTGCTGGTGAGTATTTAAAACAATTTAACATAATTTATTATTTTTAATTCTTAAATCATATAAAGATATTTCCATATATGCTAGAGCTGCTAAGGAGGAGGATTGGAGCTATGACCCATCTCCACCTTTTAATATTGAGGAACAATCCAGCTGTGGGATGAAACCTGGAGATTCCATAACATGTAGGATTTTGATTGAACATCTAAGTAGAAGGACTATAGAAAAGTACAACAAATATATGGTAATTTGATTCTCCATCACAATCTCAATCTCACAATTGTATATTACTGTTAAGATATAAGTTAGGACATAACAATATGGGTATAGGCGATGAACTTGATTTTACTAAAAATAATAAGAATGTGAACTTCCAACCATTTGTACTGTTAACATTAACACCCTAATTAGATAGATAAAAGTATTATCCACTAATACTTGTACTTTTGTTTTTCTGTTTAGGCTTAGTTTAAAAAGAGTTACATGGCTTTATAAAACAATATGTGGATTCTAGCTAAGCATATGAATACTATGAATACTACATCTTAATATAAGAATTGAGCATGTTCAGACATTGTAGGAAGACTCTTTATCAAGATAAATTATATATCTATTATTGTGTAAATCAAAATCTTTTGTTCTTTCAGACTTTTGTTTATGCTTATTTCATAAAAAGAAAAACGCTTCTGCAATATTTTTTAGATTATATTTTACAGTTATTACTTTAATCCATTCTATTTTTTGAATTAGTGATGATCCAATAGCTGGAACTTTTTGACTTTGAAGATATTTAGTGAAGATCGTGGTTGTAGCATGAGTCTGAAGATTTTATTGATTTATAGGATTCATATGATTCTTAGCAAGATAATTCATATAAATAAACATTAAGAGAATAATAAAGTTGCATTACATTCAATTACAAAAACTAGGTAATATAGAATATTTTATAAGACTATAACAATCATTATGAATCTTTTTTTTTTGGAGCCAATGTCAATGGTCCCATAATTTTCATTTTTCACCTGTAAAACAAAACTGTCTCGTTTATCGTTTCTAATAAGGTTGCTGGCATTTGCATCAAATTAGCGATTCAGTCGTATATGCCACATATCTTGACATTTCTCTTTGCATTATTCATAATTGTTGGTCAATAGTAGCCTTGTAGCGGTTTTTTTCATATAAAAATCCTTGTATCCATAATGGATAATGCCTTCTCCGTCATATATCCCTTCTACGATAAAATTTCTCCTAAGAAACTTACTAGAGGATTGACTAGTCATCTCTTATACAATACATCCAATTTCCAAACAAATCTTTTTGATATTCTTTTTATTTGTCGTGCCTCATTTTTTTCCTTTGGGTAGAACTCATTTTGTCATAAACTTATCAATTGATGTTTGCAAATATTCTTCATTTTCTTGTCATTATATTGGCATGATCCTTCAGATGTAAAGATCGAGAAGAAGTGATTTGGAAGTATAGTGAAATGTGTTTATGATTATTATTCATGTTGTTGAAGAAGTACAGGGTGAGGAGGCTAGTATATCAACTATTGTGTTTTCTTTCATCGGGAGTTGTTTGAATTCTACATGTTCAAATTGAGAAACTAAGCGTTTTAATTAATCCAAATATTAAATTATCTTCTCCTTTTTTTTTATTTCCACGATCATTTTTCCTCGACATATCTTTTAAAGGCTAGGTCATGCGATCACATCTTCATATTTAACCTTATTGTTAGATGCTGAATATCCAAACCTGATGGACTGGTTCAAGATATATTGCATTAAAGATATGAGCTGAATCATTTTAACACAGATTGTTATTGCCTCCGTCAGTCCGGAATCTCCAAATATCATATGACTCATCGAATTTCGTAATAGGTCTTCAGATTAGAACTCCATTAAAAAATGGACCAATGTGTGTGCCTTTATAGTTTTTCTTAGATCAAAATAGATATCATCATCCTCTAGTTCTATAGACCATTTTTTTAATTTTCCCAATACATCGAGATTTTCGAATTTATCTCTTATAGAGAATGATGTTCTAACAATAATTATAAGGGATTTGGAATATAGTCTCATTTTTATAGTTGTAACTACTAAATGTAATGCAAGTTTTTCTAATTGTAAATACCTAGTTTTTGTTCGTAATAAAGATTTACTTTCAAAGTATACAACTTTATATTCTCTTTATTCCTCCCTAATCAGTATTGGAGTGATTACATAGTCCACGACTACTAAGTATAAGTACTTTCTCTCTCATAGCTTAGACTTAGTTAGTATCTTAGATGATGCAAATAAATTATTTATGTTGTTGAACGACTCATCATATTTTGAACAACACTTGGAAGAATGGTCGATACTTTTCTTAGGATCTTGATATTAATTTGTTAAGTTCTTCCAGCCTCATCGTCATAATTTAGACTTTCTTAACGTTCTTTGGAGGCTCTGTTGTTTCTATATTAGCAAGTTGTGTTAGATCTGCTTCAGTTTCCCTTTCGCTTACCGCGTATCATAAAAACTTCTCGAACCTGACACTAAAGGTGCATTTTACTATATTCACCTTTAAATTTAGTGGCCTAATGTTGTCTAATGTCTCGGTAAAATCTACTAGATGGTCTTCTTCATGTTGGTTTGTTACTAACATGTCATCAATGTGGGCTTGTATATTTCTACCTATTTAAGTTGTGATATATCTTGTTTACTAGCCTTTGATAGGTTTCTCTGGCATTCTTCAATCCGAATGAAATCACCTTGTAGCAATGCATCCCTCTTTTAATAATGAACGTTTTTTATTCTCGTATTTTTTTCATTTGTATCTGATTATATCTTGCGAAGGCATCTATGAATGATATCATTTTGTTTCGTAATGTTGTTTGTACAAGTTGATCAATTCTTGGTAGTGGGAAGGGGTCTTTCACACATATTTTGTTTAAGTTCGTGAAGTCTATACACATCCTTCACATCATCAACTTTCCATTTTTATCTTTGACCAATACATGATTAGATTTCCACATTTGATAATGAATAATATCTCATTTTTTATATTATACCAAATATTATTTTTGATGTTCAACCAATGGCATGTGAACTCTGTTGGGATTTCAGTTATGCCATATATATATTCCATAAGAAGATATCGAAGATATTTAAAAAACATTGTGTACCTCAGATAAATTGGTATGTCTCGACCGATCGTCGTGATTTTTCATGGTGATATGATTAGATATTATGCTAATCACCCCTCCCCCAATTGCATCAGTCGATGACTTTCTATGGGGTCATCTACTACCTCTAAGAATACCTCTTTACTTTTTGGTTGCTATACTTTGAGAGCGAGAGAGGTATAATAGTATTTCTTAAATATTTTCTGATGTCCTCTGCTCACGACTATTTTGTTTTTTATACTGTACCTTAAACCGTGGTGAATTATAGGCACTGTGACATACATTTGATCGAGCTATGATCGACCCAATATAATATTATTTAAAGATGACGTATCTACCACCGTGAAAATAAATTTTACATCTTTCATGCTTCCTGAGTACTACATCTAAATTTAAATATCTAAAGACAACTTTATTTACTTCGGTGAATCTAGTTAGACTCTTTCGCTTGGGGTTAGCACTAAAGCTTCTCTCGTTCTTGCATAAGCTCATTTTTATAGGTTGTTTGCTGAACGACCCGTGTTTATCATCACCCTCTAGATCTCAACTCGCGCAAGAATGATATATTTGGATGTGTGGTTGTTTGTTGTTGTCATACTATACCAATCCCATATGTTTACATCTTTCTTTCTTTTTTAGTGATTCCAGACTATGAGTCTCCCCGATAATCACTAGTAAGTATGTTTATTTGGATACAACTCCAACCAAATCGTTAGGTTTATGCGAAACAGAATCTAAACTTGGAGTAAAATAGGAAAATTTTAGAAATAGATGATTGTTGTAAATTAAAAGTCATAATGAAAAAATGGGTTGTACATTCGGGTATTCCACTTCAAGTTCCTTGTTTACTTTAGGTTGGTCATATCCTTGGAATTTGACTTTAAACTCGTTTAGTTTTTAGATTGTTTTGATTATAAATGGAAATATTTTTTCTTTTTCTATAAACGGGCCCAAACGATAACATTTAGACTTGGAGTGAAATATGAAAGTTTTAAGAATATAGATGATATTTGTGAAGTAAATGTAATAATGAAAACAAATACCGTATTTTATTAATGATTGTTAGCCATTTATTTATAGATTTGGTGTTACAATAAAATATCTCACATATGTAGAGGATAATAGCTTATTTATCTCTAACTACTTAAATTTATAGTTAATTGCATGTTTGACTGAATCTTTTATATATTTGAATATTTAGATGGTTGATGACTAATAAATTGTGACTAGGCTAATTACACACTTATGAATTAAGATGCTCTAAATTTATATAGAAAGAAAATTTCATATTTTTATATTTAAAACTTTTGTATATTTATTTATTTTCATAATTAAAATAAATATATATATTATAAATTTTGAGGCATTTTTAGTAAGTATAAAAATTCAAATTATGTTATAATTTGTTTAAAAATAAATAAATAACAGTTGTCATTAATAAAATTTTGTAACTCAATTGTGATCAATACAATTTTATTTTTTGTTAAAATAGAAAAAGTCTATAATATATATATTTTCAAATCCAAATTAACATAGATTTTCATAAAATAAAATAATAACGAACAAAAATCAAAGAATTAATAATACAGCGAAACATGAAAGTTTGAAAAGTATATTAACTGGACTTCAATAGCATAATCTAATGATCATAAAGTAAATAAATTAAAAACATTATGCTTCGGATCAGCACCAAATTAGGAGAGCCATTATGGCCTTTTGGAATCTATGATCTGCATGTATATAAAAGGTTTATATTAGTTGATAAATAGAAAAACTAATTAAATATTTTTTACTGAATATAAAAGATGATAAATACCTGGACATCATAAACACAATCTAACAGCGACGACTTCCCGCTGGATTTACGCATTATCTTTCCGAATCCGTCGTCTGCCCATTTTTTGCCCCAGGAATTTTGCACTAACCAAAAGTTATTTTGGTTTATATCAGTCCCATATCCTATAATAAGGACAGAGTGCCTAAGTTCACTAGGCTTGGTTGGTTTAGAGTATATCTCATCCTGAAAAATAAAAAGATTACACAAATTATATATATAAAAAAAACATATCCGTAAATATCCACCAACCTAACTAATTACCTATTAGTCGCTGACATGAGGATAGTGTTCATTTGGTATCTCTATCTAAATTTTGGTCAAAAAATCCCGACTATATATACCTTCTGGTACCTTCAACGGTACTAATCTGAGAGTTGTTTGAAAAAACTAACCTAAGAGTTGTTTGAAAAACTAACATGTGAGTTGTTTGCAAACTGTCTCGATTTCCTCCAAGTTATTATTCATAAAATTTTATTTTTAAAAAAAAAATATTTTAAAAAAATATCATCAATAGATCTAATTTTATTCATCTTAAAAAAACAACAGTAATGCTACTTTCATATATTTTTCTAGAGGTCTGGTGTGAAATCTTTTAAATAAAAAAACAGAAAAAAAAATGGTTAGATAATAGGTGGGTGGGTGCTTAAAAAGTAATTTCTATGTGAAAATGTATTCTTATTTTTTTTAATGGACCGCCACATTTTGGTTTTTATATTTTTTTTAATTACCACATCTTATATTATTAAAGTTGGTATCTCGTTTTGTTGTTATTCTATATAAAGTAAACTATATGTATATTTTTCATCTTTTCAAAACCAAGTCATCTACTATTTAAAAAATAATAATCTAGACACGGAGGGATTGTGATTCATCATTTATCCCTATTGGTATATAAAGAAGATCCTTAAAAGATATGATACTTAAAAGATATGATATTTAATATATCAGTAAACTTTTTGCTGATGCTAAAAAAACGTATTTGGATTTTATAACAAAATAACTATGTGTTTGGTTGTATCTACGCGAAAGATGAGACATTTTTTTGGTATCTATGAAAAATCAAACATCAAAACAACAGCCGCATTACACAAAATATTCGTTATTACTCTATCAAAACAACAATTCGTTTAACGTTACACAAAATGTCATCTCTACTGTAGAACTAGTTACTAAATGACTGGAAGAAGATACACCATCTAATTGTTACGGGTTTTCTTACCTTTCTGCTCCACAGTTTCCTTGCTAGGCCCAGGCAAGCTTTGGTAACGGAAAAGTAGGGAAACGAAGGCTGCCGAATTCCACAAACCAGGAGCTTGAAAAACCCAATACTAGAAACCCAAGTTATGCTCTTGGACTCATAGACAAAGTTATATCTTGAAAAACCCTTAGTCTCTTTTTCACCTTGTTAGTTTCATTATTTACCTTCTCTTTTGGACGCAGTCATAATCGCCTCTTCAAAATCTTTATATAATTCATCAGTAATAAAGCGAAACTTGGCATAAACAAAAGGGTTAATTTGTTAAAAGTTTGGGATCAGTTTTAAGTTAATATAGAAGAAACAGATAAAACTGAATAAAGATACTAACCTTTTTGAGGTTACCGAATTGATCATCAATCACAAGAGATGCAAAAACTGGTTGTTTGCAGACCAACCTTATAATATCCTCTTCTTTGATTCCTTCAGTAAAAGGAGAAAAGTCTGCCCAAACAGCAGTTGAATCCTACATATAAAGGGAAGAACGAATTACAATAAAGTTGGAAGAACTAGCTAATTTAATTTGTTTGGTATCCATTGGATGATAAAGATTTACTTACAGTTTTCTTAATTTGACGGGGCTTTCCTTTCTTGCCAGGGGTATATCCATAACTCTCTTGCTCTGCTAAACCAGAGTCTCTTATGAATTTAAACACATCATTCAAATTAGAGTAATACCATCGGCTATCATGCGAACGTTTTACCAGCATGGTATCAATAAGTTCCTGGATGGAAAACCTTTTCCGTTCTCCATCATTTTTCTTCAAGTTGTAAGCCGCTTCAACGCATCTCGAAGCGGCTACCGCCCAACAGACTTCTGCAATATTATATTAAAATCAGATGACGATTAATAATAAAGAATGAAAGACCAAGTAAACATAAATTAAGGGCTTTATCAATTTTCATCTATCTCCCATATCAATTGCAAGGACTTTATCAATTTTGATCTATATCCCTTATCAATTGCAAAATTAAGAACTTTATCCATTTTCATCTAATTACAAAGCTAAGGATTTTATCAATTTGGATCATTGTTTCCCAACAATAGCCAAGACAGACAATACTCTGAATTCTTATTCTTAGAATGAAATGAGTTCGGTACCAACTGGTTTTGGTTATTCGTTATATCTCCTGTTTACGGTCCGGTGAATCTATGATTAAAATTTGGAGTATACACAAAGTAATATAATATGAAAAAGGAATTCAACTAAAATAAGTATATCAAATAAAAAACTAAAAAAAAAGCACTATAAAAAAAATCGAAGAATAACACTCAATGTTCAAAAAGAACAACAATGAATTAACAATAACTATACATAAATTAAGAACTTAATTAAAAAATTAATCTAATCTAAATATTTACTGAATTTTGGAAATGAAATGTAATACATATTTACCGAATTTTGGAAATGAAAATCAAATACAATAATATATATATATATATATTATAGCAATATTATAATTGAATAAAACTAAAACAATACCATTTAATAAAAGAATTTGATAATTAAAATATAAATAGAATTGGAAAGAAAAAAACAAATGTCATTTAAAAAATGTCATTTTTAAATAATCAATTAAATAGTTAAACCATAAACAATAATATTAATTTAAAAATTAATATATATATATATAAATTAAGACTTTTACCTGATACTTCTTACCAAATCCAATTCCATACCAAAATGCTTAATCATTATAATCATCGTAAAATCAATAAATATTTTTAATATTGATTTTTACCATATGTATATATAGTATGTATATATATATATTCTCTTTATAATCATCGTAAAATCAATAAATATTTGTAATAGTAATCGTAAAATCAATGAGAAAATTGTTTTTTACCATATGTATATGTAGTATGTATATATATTCGGGAAAACTAAATATATGGTATTATAGACGAACCTTTTTTTCATCTAATTTCGGAGAAAAATTACTACGAAAAAGCATCAAACAAAATTACTTCGAAACAAATAAAAATAAGGCACCATCAAAAAACACCAAACAGGATTACCTTTTCTCCCTTGGTGGATTACGGGACTTAAAATCTTGTTGTCGCGCCAATCCAATTTTGATGGACAACCATATGGAATATCTTGAGCCTTAATGGTTATATCCTTCTTTTTTTGGGTTTTGGGAGCCATTCTTTTGGGAGCCATTCTTGAATACTCGTTTTAGTGAAAGAGTGATACTAGTTTTAGTGAAAGAGTAGTGAAGGAGAAACTACTAGTTTTAGTGAAAGAGTGGGGAAGGAGAAACTTCAATTTCTGAAAAAGTAGTGCTTTTATAGGAATGATGATAAAAGATATACTCTATTTAACATTTTGTTTTTATAATAAATGTTATTATAAGTAACTGCTGTCTATTTAAGGTTTTATATAAGTCAATCTAAATTTTATAAATATTTTATTACTATATTTACATTAGTCATAATTTTTTTTGTATTTACATCCTTAGAAGTTTATTCATTTATTTTCTATTTACATTGATTAACTTTTAAATTATTTCTTAATACTAACTATTTATTTTATGTAGTTTTTATTGCTATTTATTATATTAATTAACATATTTTATGGTGTTATGTGATCGGGCCTAAAATCTTATCAATTTTAGGACATTCTAATATAATTTCTATTCCAAAAATATATTTTCGCATTATTATTATTATTTTTTATTTTATCTTTTATTTTCTCTTACGAGGCTCTTATATCCCATTTCTAGGTTCGAAAGATTTTAAATTGGGTAAAATTTTAGATTTATTTTTCCAAATATTTGTAGCTCCTATATTTTCGGTTTTAGTTTATTTTGTTGTTTATGTTATTTAATATTAATGTTATTAAAATTTGAAATTTGGTTTCTTCCTTATATGGTTAGGTTTATATGGTTAGGTATGAATAAAATCTGGAGACCATTTTCTTAGTTTTTATAAATATTTTGTGTTACTAATCGCAAAAACTTTATGTAATCCACTATAAAATTGGAATTTTAGTTTTTAGAATCATTTAAGCTTTGTCATAATAATAAAAATAATTTAAAATGAATTTTCATAACGAAATCTAACAATTATAAAATTGATACTCAAAATGTTGATACTTAAAATGATGCAATAATGGTTTGATGAGTATTGAAGATGAATGGATGTTGCCGAGACATAGGTCTTGCAATGTTTCATTTGTCACAAGTCATATCATAGTTTGGTATGCACTCATTGGGACAATACAAGTCACTCGATATAATATGGTATGCCAAAAGGTACCAATGTCTAAATGTTAGATGAGTCATCGTGGAAACGATTAAGGTTCCGTCACTACGATGAGTACCAACTGAAGATCGTTTCCCTCAACATTAAGCTAAGTTCGTTGCAGAGGTGTAATGATTTGTAAAGTCATTCATGATGACAATGTGCAAAAGATCGTTGTAGTGAATACTATTAACCAAATGAGCCACAAGATCATCATAGTAATGTGCTACAATTGAATACTATTAACCAAATGACCCGCAAGATCATCACAGTCATGGGCTGCAATTGTCGTGATAAAAAATATTTTAACACGGTGGCGATCGTTAAAATACAATCGTAAAATATTTTGACACTTTGGCGATCGTTAAAATACAGTCGTTATGATTGCACTCATCCTTCATTGTCGCGAGAACGTTTTTATACAGGACCATTGTGAACACGTGTCCGCTTATTATATCATTTAGTTTTAAAAGAATTGTTTTTAAAAGTAATGGTTATTTGTACAAATTATCATAAACTTATAAATAGTTTTGATGTGTTCAAATTTATAAAAACATTCCTAAATAATTTCATATGTACAAAATAAATAAATATGATGGGACTGAGATCTTGCACATCATTTGATGACACCATTCTTTGTCACGCCTGTTCTATGATAATTATAGGTAATACTTATATATGATTTAAATATGAATTTTGGATCAATTCATGATTTTAAATTTTTTTGTTAAATATTGGAGTGTATTTAGAAATCTTTTTTTTTGTTAAATATTGGAGTGTATTTAATTTTTTGGTAACAAAGTGACTAAAAATCATGGAATTATATCATGATTTTCTTTCAAAAACAAACTAGAATGGTTAAGAATTTACGTTAAAAAATTGTTCAAGAACTGAAATATGTTAAAATGTCTTGTTTTTTAACTTTTAATTCGAGTATCTAATTAAGTTTCTAGTTGATAATATGGGGTTTTATTAAGAATATCTTAGTTGTTCATTGAAGGTTAAGAAGCAAGGAAATATGTATTTATGTCAATCAAAAATCAATTACAGAAAACGTGAATGTTTAATTGAAGAAAATGTGATGATTTGAATAATGAAGAGGTTGTTAAAATACAATATTACCGAACTATATCTTTGTATTATGATAACGCGAACATTAGATTCACCTCGCAATCAGAATAAATTTCAATAATTTCCGAAAAACAAAGGTATAAATGTAACTACAAACCTCATAACATGATGTTTTCTCTACAAAATGAAATATTTAAAAATTATTTTTCTAATTACCACAATGATCATGATCATATAACATGAAATTATTTTCAAGTAAGAGATTAAACCCAAAGATGGATTGATAATGAAGAATTGGTTGAATTCGTTAAAAAAACGTATTTGAGAGGATATAAAATTAAATAAAGGTAACAATCAACAATAACATAAGCAATAATATCTCAATTATCTAGAAACTGTTCAATAAAAAATTTGGAGCTACATCTTCTTGATCACGACGACCTAAGAGTTTGGTCACTACTTATAAAGATGTTTTGTTGATTACTTTGGATATTTTCGAGGTAATTATTTAAAGAACCATGATAAATATAGGTTGTAGAAAAAATATTTGTATCAAAGAATTTGCGAAACACCGAATGAAGTATGTATTTATAAAAAAAACTGAGATAATTTTGGTATGCTTTACAGGAAGATCAACTTTTTGTGTTGGAGAAATGAAATAACCTATAACTGATGGTTTTTATCACATTAATCGGTATGACTTGATTGGAGTGTATCAAAATTGTGGTACTTGATTGGAGTGGCGCTAAAAACAAAGTAAATTATGGTAATAAGAGTGGGCAGATAGATCCGCTGCAAAGTTCTATGGTTTAGGTAGTATATCCCCTACCACAACCTGATTAGAATTAACGAATGAAAATTAAATTGGCAACTCGAATACCCACGTTTATTTACTACTGGTATCGCAACTGGTTTATGACCTCTACTAGAAATCAAGATGTCCAACTGATGAAGATGTCACCCTTACTGCCACCAGAGGACCGGTCACTGCTGATGTCGTGGGATCCATACTACTTGAGTAGATGTACACAGGTAATCCAAGAGGTTTTGGATTTGATTTATTCCCCAAAAGAGTTAGCAAAGACTGTGATGAGGTTTATGATTCCCCTGTCGGCAAAAAACGAGCCTGTGTGGATGAAGATGCAGTGTAGAGTCCAAACCCAACAAGCAAAAAAATATCGTTCGTATTTTTAACGTTGCATGTCCTTCAGATACTACTAGTACTGCTACCACGTTGGATCAATGGGTTTTACTGATTGTATGGTGACATCATCTTTGAGAAAAGAGGACGACGCAAAAAAGCTTGGAAAATGTTTGAAAAGACACTATCTTGAAGTTGTGAAAAATGAACGCTAACTTAAAGTTGGCTAAATTTAGATTTCTCGTACCGGAGGACGAAATGCCGTGGGTAACAGATGACAAAGATGAGGAAGAAGACATCGAGTAAGTGATTGAGAAAGTAAACCTAACCGTTGATGTTAAACTTATCCTTGCTGAGGGGTCAGTAGATGTTCAAACCGTGACTGTTGAAGCAACAGTGCGCTCATATATAATTTTGGTTGAGAAAAAGCTTGCCGAAGAGAGCGCTTTTGTTGAAGAATGTGTCTCATTTACTTTAAAACTAAAATTTTGTATATTTTCTGTTTTTGCTGTGTTAAACACAACTAGGATTTTTGGACCTTGTTTTATTTCGTATGCATGTGTGGTACTTTTATTTGAGTACTCGTTTTTAATAAATTATACATATACACTTGGAGATGATGGGGAGGGTTATGACAATTTGTTTTTTAATTATGTAAGCATAGTGTTGCTTGTTGCGTGGCTATAAAAACTTACCTTATAACCTGGTTCGCTTTGTGGGCTTCAATAACTTATTATTAGTATAGCCCGTAACATGGTCTTTTAAAATTGGCATTTGAATTAGTTCTATTTTCATAACTATATAGCTCGGGCTCAGCGCAACACATTTTGTAGCCACTAAACGTGACCAATTTTAGCTCTTTTGTTTGTATGTTAATTGGCGAACCCCCTCCTTTTTCTAATTTTTCTTATTGATTAAGGAGATTTGTACTTTCTAGATTTTATTGAATTACCATAAAAATGGCAAGAATAGAACTTCATTAATAATTTTGGCTTCAAATGTGTCTCAGTAAAAACCTTTAAGCGCCACTAAAAGGGAAAAGAGTGAACGACCCCTCTTAAGTATCATGGTGATAAATTTTCAAATGATTAACATTCAATGAATGTTTTAATGAATTCTCATCTAATTCTTCCATTTTGTATGCCCCGTGATGTCCTTTGGAAATTACTTTATATGGATCATCACAATCTGGAGCCAACTTTCCTGAATTCTTGTCTTGAGCTCGTTGGAAGATCTTTTTTAGCACTAAGTCACCTACTCTGAAGCTTCGAGGTTTCAACTTGTAATATAATCAACTTCTCATTAAAATCTTGTAAGGCTCAGATAGAACCCTAACACGATAGGTCGTTTCCTCAATCATGTCAACTGACGATTTTCACTCTTGGCCATTCACCTCCTTTGAATAATTGGCTACTCGATCGGTTGGTATTATTATCTCAGCGGGTATCACAAATTCCATTCCATATACCAACGCGAAAGGGGTGTCCCTCGTTGTTGATCGAGGTGTAGTTCCAGTATTCTCATAACACTTCAGTTAATTTATCTGGCCATTTTCCCTTTGAACCCTATAGTTGTTTCTTTATCCCTCCTAGGATAGTTCTTTTTGTGACCTAGACTTGACCGTTAACTTGTGGGTAGTATAGTGTATAAGAATGCTTACTAATTATGTTCCTTTTGCATAATGTCTTCATTATTGCATGCTTGAATTAAGTCCGTTGTTGGTCATGAGGATTCATGGTATTCCAAATCGAGAAAGAATCTAATCTTGAAAGAAACCACAAATCTTTCGCGCTCTTATCTTTGATAATGCCTTGGCTTCAACCCATTCAGTGAAGTAGTCAACCGCCACAATGAGAAATTGTCGTTCACTTTTAGCCATTAGGCGGGGGCCCACTAAGTTTATCCCATATTTGTCAAAGGGGTACAGTGATGGTGTACCATGCTCATTGGCTCACTCGGCAGTGTCGCTTATTTACAAATTGCTGGCAAGGGTGGAATTTCTGCACCAAGGAAAAAGCACCCTGCTAGTATGAACCTTGTTGTTAGACTTCGACATCCATAATGGGCACTCACTTTCTCTTCATGCATGTTTGTCAAAATTGTGCAAATTTCCATTTTATTAACACAACGCAATATTAGTCAGATCAGACTTTTCATGTACCCTTTATTATCTAGCAAATTATATTTAGTTGCGCGAAGCTATAGTGATCTCGCCTCAGCTTTCTCTGTTGGTAGGGTTTTGGAGATAGGTGACGTACTCATCCCTCCAATCGATAATTGTCGTAATAGTATGTACTTTCAATGTCTCTGTGCTTGCTACCCTGTCGGAGTATCCTTGGTAATAACTATTGGATTAGCTACTTTTGTTGCTACTTTGGCAAGTGAATCTCCCATTCAACTGTTAAATCAGGGTATCTGCTCGTATTGAACATGATGAAACTTTCCTTCCCACTCTTTTAAGATTTCGAGGTAACCATAGGTGCTTTCTTGCTTTTCCTCAAAGGATCTCGATCTTGACCAATTATTAGTCGTGAATCTTAACCAACTCATAGTCATTTAGCTCAATATATGAGGGCTAATTTCACACATGCTAAGAATATGCTCAGAGCCCTTGAATGGCACTAATATGTTTCCTCTTTATTCATGACCTAGTTAACATCATCATGAATGTGCTAAGAGCAACGCGTCACATTTTCTAACACACGGCGCCAAAATCTGGTGAAGGACTTTAGTGATAGTGATAAGAGATTGTTATGAATATATATACATTCTATTCTTATTATTCTTACTTGGAAATCTTAAATTTTTATGGGTTTTTAATATTTTTATATATTATATACTTTATAAATTATACCACTATATTCAAATAATTATCCACTCTCAATTGTGCTTGATCATGGGTCAATGCTTTGTTCCCATGTTCCTCATGCTGTTTTGTTACTGACTTAGTGACTTTATTTGCTCGAGAATAGCTAATTAGTCAAAGGTATAGCTCGACATATACATGGACGACGTCAGGGCCTACGTTTTGCTAAAGGTCATCTAAGTAACTGATCATAACTCTTTCTATTAGATGGGCATATCTCCTTGCTTATCTCATATTAGCTAATGCCCCTCTGGCTCTTTTGTATTATTGAGGTGGCTCGTCCTGACTGAAGGGTATAATCTGAGGAAGAGTGATGCCTTATCTTTTTGAATGATACAATTTATTAGTCAATACCACTTTTTTTATGCTTCATAGTTAAATGTACGTCATACAGATCGAAGGGTATAACCTCGTTGAGGGGTTATTCATTATCAAATTAAATAACTTGTGTGCCACCAGATTTCAATTCTCTTAGTTTTAACAAACAGGCCAAAAATCATATCTATTCTAGAATTGATTGTGCTCTTTCTAACAACCACTGGAACGATCGATACCCTAACTTCGTCATATATTTTGATTATCCCCAAACTTCCGACCATAAACCTATCACCTTCCACCATAGTACCCTACATTATTTTCATAAAAACTCATTAGGTTTTTCAATCAGTGGCAAACCAACTATGAGTAAACTTCTATCATTACTAACAATTTGACCCTTTCGATTGATGAATACCATTATCCTCTACAAATTAAGAAGACTCCAAATTGCATTGTCCTACCTGAGCTAGTGTGAATTTAGTGACATGTGTGAGCATGTCACCAAGGCTCAAACCACCCTCCACCTTACCCAATAAAGTCTTGCTAATAAAGTCACGAACCCATCTACTATTAAAAATGAAATTAATGCCTTGAAGAACTATGTCTTCGTTAGTAGGGCGGAAGAATCCTTTTTAAGAAGAAATCTTGTGAAACGTGGCTTAAGTTAGGAGATTGTAACTCAAAATAATTCATAACATCATCAAGTCTCGTATTTCTAGAATTAAGATTGTTTCAATCTTCAGCATTTTTGCTCAGCCATGCTGAACTCCCAAATGAGTGATAAATATTTAAGTCATCCACTTATATAGCTTATTAGGTGTGAGAAACCTTCCTACTTATCCTCGCATTAACAAAATAAGAAGTCTCATTACTATCAAAATTAGTTTGGCCGATAAAAACCATATGACCCGACATGTTACGAATGATGACATAAATAAGGCACTATTTAGTATTGATAGTAACAAAGCACCAGACCCAATATATACAATGCTTGTTTATTTAATTATTCATGGGACACCATCACTCTAGACTTCACCAAAGCTGTCCATTATTTCTTCATTTATAATCACATGAACCCCAATTTGAATAAAATACTCATTGTTCTTATTCCTAAAACATACAACCTTTCGACTCGCTCTGACTTTAGACCTATTGTTTGTTGCAATGTTATATACAAACTAATCTCCAAAATCATGACTATCAATAATTGACCTTCATTCAAGGATAAAATATCTCAGATAATATTATTCTCTCATGTATTTCATGGATATCACATTAACCACAAATTACTGTGTTCGACCATCAGGATTGACCTCGTAAAAGCCTCTGACAATGTTTAATGGTGACTCCTCTAAGATATCCTCTTTGTTTTGGATTTCTTCAAACGTATGATTGGTTGGATCATCCATTATATCTCCACACTCTCCTACTCGATTAACATTAATGAAAATTCTTTCGGTTGTTTCCATGGAAAAATATGACTTAGGAAAAGATATCCCATATCCTCATTATTCTTCATTTTTTATGCAAGTCTTCTGTAGTATTCTTAAAGAAAAAGTAACATCCCTTTTTGGCTTCCATTGAAAGTTCCAAAAGATAAAAATTATTAATCTTTGCTTCACAGATCAGTTAATGATTTATTATTGTGTAAACATCAATTCCACCATCCTCGTAAAAGAATTTCTTAAGGAATTCACCACATTTTCTGGCCTCCACCTCAATCCCACTAAAATCTATATTTACCTCTAGAGTTTGAGATCCAATACGTCGATCCATTCTCTCTACTTTAGGATTTGAGGAAGACATTATTTATGTATGTTACATTGGTCTCCCTCGCATCACCTCCCGACCCTTCTACAATGATTACAAGCATTTGTTTCATAATATTATAACTCGTATTAGTTCTTCGACCTCCAAACATCTCTCATATGGAGGTATATTGTAGCTTATCAATGTTTTTCTTTTTTAGGACAAGTTTATTGGTCTTATGTCTTCATTTACCTAATTGTGTCCTTAAATAGCAACAAAAGCTCTTTCGCTATTTTTGTTGGGAAGGTTCTAAAATGAAAATGCTGAGATCTTAAGTTGCATAGTCTAAGAATACTTTATCCTAAGTTGACAGTGAATTTAGGATTCTCGACCTCATGGTCTAGACTCAAGTGGTTGTCCTCAAACATTTATGGTCCATTTTGAACAAAAACTTGTGTTCAACTTGGTGCTCACCGAAAATGTGAAGGAAAAAACCTTTATAATATACCATCGACTATTCCCTTAGTTAGGGTGGAAATTTAATTAACCATAGAGAAAATTCCTATAAGCTTTACAAAGTTGTTATTGGCAATGATGCATTCACCTCCTTTTAATATGACCTTTGTCTTTTTATAATTCCCTTGTTGACCGATATGGGTATTATTCGTTATGCTAGAATATGCACCAATAACATTGTTTCTAACATCATCTCTGAAGGCTCTTGGACTAGACAGGATCAACTCCATTCGGGTAAAAAAATTCATCAATCCCACATACTCAAAATTGGTAACTCCATCAACCTAATCCCCCTCCTCAAGCATGGAAGAAATCAAGATTTGGAACCCCACTAAATAAAGACACTCCATAATCAGTAGCACCTACCATTTTATTCAACTGTGCGGGACTCAGATAAGTTGGGCTGATTTGCTTTGGAACAAGCATAACATCCGCGTGACACACTTTCATTACCTAGATGACTATCTTTGGGAAATTTTCAACTAGAGACAAGTGCTTGCTTAGGGTTACAATACCCATCGCATCACATGTGTCCTTTTTATTACCTCCTAGAATATATCAACTACATCTTAATAATGTGTCCTTTCACTATTATTATGTGGGAGGATTGATTTAGGAAGCTATCAATCTTATTTGTTCAACCGATTGGCCTATCTGTCTTAGCAGTGTCAGTACATGAGTCCTCTTCTTTATCGGTCTTGATCATCTTTAGTACACTGCATTCTATGCGGTGGTTTACCACATCTGAGACGATAGAAACGCTAGAATTTTTACAAATACCACTGCGTTGTGATCTTCTTTAACGCAACGTATCATTTCAGACCTTCACTACAGATATCACGGTATCAAAATCTCATTCCCTTGCTAGTTTATTTCTAACTTGCTCATGTTTTTACTTTTATTGTAGAATCTCGTATCATTGTGAGACCATGTTTGGATACATTTGGGTATCGTTATTATTGTTACTTTACTTTTGACATATTGACGAACGATTGTACTTTGCTTTTTGCTTGCCTCGCTTTTGTCTCTCGTAGAGGCATGCCTTTAATATTTATATGATTGTTCTTCTATGTTACATAGTCAGAGAGTACTCTCAAGTATCTGTAAATATTTTTTTATATATAAAAGGTTTGCATTTAGTATAAATCAATCAATTATATGGTTTATAATTATAAATATATATTTTACAAGTTAATTTAAATTTTGGTTAGAAAATTAAATTATACATCTAAAATTATATAATTTTTTTCAAATATAAAATTATATTTCATACTAAATTCTTCATATTATATTTAATTTACGATAAATCACTTTTTATACTAATGATGTTGAGGCGAAATTTAACGTTTTCGGATTCTCTTAAAAGTTTTATTTTTATAAAATATAATAAAAAAAGAATGTATGTTTTCTTTATATCCATAATAAGGTGGTTGTAAAATTTATTCATTTAGGTGAAATGTTGTGTTTATACAATTTTGTATTTATACAATTTTATGGTAGACATGAACTCATATACATAAATTTTGTATACAACTCTATTTTATAGTTTGTACCTTTTCTTTTAACAGTTTCCTCTTTTTTCGAACACTTAATAACCCTCGTTGTAAGTTTTACACAAAGTTTTCCATCTACACCAATGAACTTTATTTTCAGAATTGTTTGAACCCCAAATAAATCTGTTAAGAATGGTTTCAAGCTTAGTAATAATGCCTTTAGGTAGAACATTACATTGCATCCAATATAAAATGATATTCATCAAAAGAGACTTAATTAAAGTAAGCCTGTCAGCAAAAGAAAAATGAGAAACATTCCATTCGTTGATCTTGCTGCTGATTTTGCAAATCAAGTTGTTTTAGTTGCTAACTCTATTGTTGGTACTGATAGTCACACCTCTTATCAGCTTCTCTTAAGAAATGATGAAAAGATAAGGAAAGATAAGATCTCCTTGTCTTAGACCATTTTTGGTTTTAAAAAAACCAAAAACCTCACCATTGACAAGCATAGATACATTAACAACATTGATCATCTTCTTAATAAGGCAAGTAAATCTAGAAGAGAAGCCAAACTTTTTAATGACTTTCAGAATAAAGCAATGGGTCAGCTTGTCAAAAGACTTTGACATATCGAGCTGAATCAAAATGTTACTATCTTTGATCTTTCTATTAAGATCATAGAGTAACGTTTTGGAGATAAGAATGTTCTCCTAAATACACTTACAACGGACAAATCCATCTTGATTAGGAGAAATGATTTTAGGCAAGATAATCAGAAAGTCTATTAGTAATAATTTTGGACATGATACGGTTTAGTAAAGAACAAAGACTTATCGGTCTATAGTCCATCCATCTTAAAGAGTTAGTAAGCTTAGGTATTAAACAAATACTAGTAGCGAATATGCCACTAGGTATGTTCTTACGAAGCAAGAAATCTTTCTAGCATTAATCATATCATACTTAATAAGGGGCCAGCAACATTTATAGAAACTATGAGTGAAACCATCCATACCTGGGGCGCTTGTAGGATTCATGTTCTTAATGATGTTCCAAATTTCAGCTTCATCAGGTGCCTTAAGTAAACTTCTGTTATCTTCATCAGAAATAATGGTAGGAATGTTATTAAACAACTCATCATTCATACAAAGATCATCCTCAATTTTATTGCCATACAGGTAATCAGAAAGAGAAAGCTCAAAGAAATCAACACCAGAAATGTCAATTTCTTTAGTTTCAGTAATCTAGTTATCTCCAATCTTAATACCCTTTATGCTATTTCTTCTTCGTTTTTTTGAGCAAAACTATGATAAAATCTAGTATTCTTATCACCCTCAATAGTCCAATTACAATAAAATTTCTGTCTCTAGTAAGTCTCCTCCATTATTTGCGCCTTAATGAGCAAAGCATTCACTTTAGCAAGATCATGCTTAGACTCAGCAGTTTGAACATCCTGATGATTAAGCTCCATCAGTAAGACTTCATCTTCTAAACTTTTCACTTTGCTGAAAATGTTGCCAATGTTAGTTCTATTCCAACTGATCAACCCATTCTTGAGCCTCTTTAATTTGTTCCAAAGAATGATTAAAGGATCACCCATCAAATCTTGATTCAAATTGGCTTCAACAAATGGCAGAAAGTTGTCATCCATAGTCCACATTTCTTGAAACTTGAAGCTAGATTTTACTCTAGTGCAGTCATTAGATATAGATATGCTAATAGGCATGTGATCAGAACCAGTCCTAGCATCATGCTATTTCCTAGTATTAGCAAATGAATTAGACCATTTTTCGTTAATAAAAAACCTATCTAAGCGCTTTTATTTGGAGCCATTAGACCAGGTGAACTTCGAGCCAATGTAACCAGCGTCTTCAATATTGCATTAGCTTATCATATCATTGAATTCATTAGTAATATTGATACAAAAAGTGCTACAACCTATCTGCTCATCAATAGAACTAACAGCATTAAAATCTCCACAAATTAGCCAACTCATTTCATTAGTAGCAATACTTTTAAGGAAGTTCCAAAGCTCAATTCTGTTGAGCCTTTGGCATTTAGCATAAACAACAGTTAGCATAACAAAGCTGTTATCATTTGTAAAGTTAATTTTAAGATTTAAGCATTGATTAAGATCATTAAGAATCATGACAGAAATATCATTGTGCCAAAAAATCCAAATCTTATTGGTTATATTATGCCTACGAATGGAAGCTTTATCTTTAATACCTCTTATGTTCCATTTTATAATATTAATTATTAAGAGAGTTAGAGGATTTAGATTTACTTGAGCCATTGAATTGCAGTGCTTTAATAATTTTACTCCTTGTTCTCTTCTTCCCTTTAGCTGCCTTTATCTTTTTATCAAAAATCTCTTTGAAGCTTCTTTATCTTCTGCTTTATTCTGCTTCCTTTGATTGTTTTGATCAGCCCGATTACTTGAGCCATTGAATTGCAGTGCTTTAAAGATTTTCTTGCATTTATCTTTGCTATGTCCTAGATGAATGCAATGAGTAAAATATAAAGGAAGATTCATATAGGTTATTCTGATCCAGCGACCAAAGTTAGACCCCAATCCTATCCAAACATCATTCTGTAACTTCGAGTTAACATCCAATTCAACTAACGCATTGGAAGATGAAAATAGTCTATTTTGCTAAGATCTTGTTTCGCATCGAACTCTAATATGATATGTCTGGAGTCCCAGACCTTATACCTGAATGCCGATTGAAACTTAAACGATTCATGAAACTGAATCAATAGTTTCTTTTGGGCAAACCATGTGTGAACTTGCCAACTATTGAGTGCTTGGATTTG
Organism: Limnanthes douglasii subsp. nivea; assembly: GCA_036936605.1. NCBI lineage: Eukaryota > Viridiplantae > Streptophyta > Magnoliopsida > Brassicales > Limnanthaceae > Limnanthes > Limnanthes douglasii. The sequence goes on from JAUPFV010000001.1 coordinate 3,605,803, forward strand.
AATTTTAAATCCTCAAGAACATCTGAACTATATTGAATCGATAAGTGATCGGATTTAATCTCAGTAGATTCTGGTTCAAACTCTGGTTTTTCTTCAACTCTTAAACTTTTCTTGACAATTTCAGCGTAGGAACGAGCTTTGCCATCATTATCGTTGTTATTAGTTGCCATATTCTCCATCAAATCAGTGAATTTGAGGAAGAATTAGAAAAAAACCCTAGCTTAAATATCAATTTTGTTTTTCTTTTTTAAAAAAAAGAAAAAGAAAAGTCCATTCTTAAATTTACTCTTTTTCTCCTTCCGGTTTTCAACTCAATACTATATAATAGGGATGAAAAGCTATTTCTCCTAATAAATTTATTATTTCCCTGTATTAAAAAATAAGTTCATCTTTTTATTTATTCCATAAAAAAAATCCAAATTTACAACTTTTTATTATTACTTTCCAAATACCCAATATTTATTTATAACCACCATTCTTATCTAAATAACTTTAGTTTTTCTATTTATTTTCCAGCCACTCATCCAAACACCCACCCTGCTCATTTATTTCCCTCGTTAACTTTTATTACCTAAATCGACTCTTTCCATCTAAATTTATTACACCCATTAATTGTTTACCTAAATTAGCACCCTCATCGGTCAAACCCTAAAATCGAACTCTATAAGAACCCTAACCGCGGTACCACCCCAATAAATCATTAAAAAATCGAATCGAATATCTGAAAACAGGAGTCTAATTCGGTTTTTGGCATAAATTTCAGGTTCATTTTCTACCGTCGTTCTTTTTTTTAAACAGATGTACGCTGTTCAGTTTTTTATTTTTAACAATGTTCTAATAATTGTATTGTTATAGTTGAATACAATTGATTCCGAGATGTCTACTCGGAATGAGTTGTTCTGTTTTTCGGAATCAGCTGTTTTTCAGTTGTTTTAGCTCTGTTTTTCGATATGAACTGTTTTTCAGTTGTTTTTTTCTAAAACAATGCGAGTTGGTGTTTTGAACTTTAATTGGTAAAATCGAAATTTTTGAAATGAGTTTTTTTTTTTGAATTTGGATTTTGATGTTAGATGTCTTCCTCTTTTTTCTATGGATAATTTTAAATCGGATACAGAAAATAGCTTCATCCATATTGGATCGTGAATTTTTTCAACTGTTTTTACTCTGTAAAAGGTTTGGCCAAAATTTATTTGGAGTTTAAGATCTTAGTCGAATTTAATCCAGGTAGGTACGAGTCAGTATCCAATGGAGGAAGACATGAGCCACTTCTGTCCTAAACCGACCCCGACAGAGATTAAGGAGAATCTCAAAAGAAAACGGCATCGAGAAGTGCTCTCCGATGATGTCGAGGAAGAGGAACCGAAACTAGAGGTTGTTGCATGTAACAATTCTGCAATCTAACTTATTGTTTTTTATTTTTAAATTACATAATCGTATTTCCATATTTGCTTACATAATCGTATTTCCATATTTGCTAGGGCTTCGAAGGAGAAGCTGAAACAGTAGCAGTCGAAGAGGAAACAGAAGAGGATTGGAGCTATGAATCATCTCCGCGTGTTTATCTGGACGCCCAATGCGATATTGGAATGGCACCTGGGGATTCCATAACATATAGGGTTTTGATGGCACATCTGAGTAAAATGGCTATAGAAAAGTACAACAAATATATGGTAATTTGCATTTCATTCTCAATCTCAATATCAAAATTATATATTACTGTTAGTATGGGTGTTTCCAATGATCAATTGAAATTTAGAAAGCAAAATTGGAATTCAAGGATATACTGAGAGCAACTAGTACCCCGTGCTGTGGTATTAATTACTATATAGTTTTTCGGGTTGAAGATCTCTCTGCCATCGAAGATACTGCTGTTCACTTCAAAGCTCTAGTCAATAAGTTTGAATATGAATGTGAGGTTGTCTTTTGCTCCAAAGAATCCGGAGATGAAGGTACTTCAATTCTCTTTTAATGTAGAACACTTGCAGTTTGGATTATATTGTTTCAAAAGAAGATCAAGGAATTGTTGTCTTTTGTTGTTTCAGAAGGATACAACACCTCCATCCGTGACTATCCGGAATAATGAGGGAATAATGAGTTTTGTTGGAGAAAACACCAAACTTCACTTCTAATTGTTTTTTGGATATAAGATCAAAACCTGCTGTATGTTGTTGTTATATTTGGGTTTCTGAAGGATACCTTAAAACTAAGGCACAACCCATATTGGATTTTGTGAGATAAAATAATCCTTTTAAGTGTCTAGTTATCTTTGCGTAGTTATTTTTGCGCGAAAATGGATCAATGATTCTTTCGAGCCATTCTTATCTTCTCTGGAAATTTATGCATATAATTCTCTATCCAAGAATTGAAGATGCTTATGAGTTTTGACTAACTTTTTCTGACACTATTACTGTACTAATGTCAACAAATGGATTATAACTGTTTTTGAAATAGTACAATGTGTGTATTATTCTGGTGAATTGTTGTTATATTGTTGTTTCTGAAGGATACCTTATAACTAATGCACAACCCATACAGTGTTTTGTGAGAGAAAACAACTGTTGAGTTATCTTTACGCGAAAGCCGATCATTGATTCTTTCATACCTTTCTTATCTTCTATGAAAATTTATGCATATAATTCCCTATCCAAGAATAGAAGATGCTTATGAGTTTTGACAAACTTTTTCAGACACTATTACTATACTAATGTCAGCAAATGGAATATAATTGTTTTTGAAATAGTACAATGTGTGTATTATTCTGGCGAATTGTTGGTATATTGTTGTTTGTGAAGGATACCTTATAACTAACGCACAACCCATACTGAGTTTTGTGAGAGAAAACAACTATTGAGTTATCTTTACTCTAAAGCCGATCATTGATTCTTTCATACCTTTCTTATCTTCTATGCAAATTTATGCATATAATTCCCTATCCAATAATTGAAGATGCTTATGAGTTTTGACTAAAATTTTTAGACACTATTACTGTACTAATGTCAGCAAATGGAATATAATTGTTTTTAAAATAGTACAATGTGTGTATTATTCGGGCGAATTGTTGTTATATTGTTGTTTCTGAAGGATACCTTATAACTAACGCACAACCCTTACTGAGTGTTGTGAGAGAAAACAACTATTGAGTTATTTTGCGCGAAAGCCGATCATTGATTCTTTCATACCTATCTTATCTTCTATGCAATTTTATGCATATAATTCCCTATCCAATAATTGAAGATGCTTATGAGTTTTGACTAACTTTTTCGAATACTATTATTGTACTAATGTCAGCAAATGGAATATAATAGTTTTTGAAATAGTATAATGAGTGTATTATTCTAGCGAATTGTTGTTATATTGTTGTTTTTGAAGGATACCTTATAACTAACGCACAACCCATACTGAGTTTTGTGAGAGAAAACAACTATTGAGTTATCTTCGCGCGAAAGCCGATCATTGATTCTATCATACCTTTCTTATCTTCTATGCAAATTTATGCATATAATTCCCTATCTAAGAATTGAAGATGCTTATGAGTTTTAACTCACTTTTTCAACACTATTATTGTACTAATGTCACCAAACATAATATAATTGTTCTTGAAATAGTATAATGTGTGTATTATTCTGGAGAATTGTTGTTATATTGTTGTTTCCAAAGGATACCTTAAAACTAACGCACATCCCATATTGACTTTAGATAAAGCTTGTGACTTCTTCGATGCCTACATAAAAAACCCTAGTTTTTTGGTTTTTCTATAGAAACTGAAACACAAGGAAGAAAAAACGTTTTACAAGATTGTGTAATTTATGACTTCCTAAGTTACAATGTCTTTTTAAATTCACTTCATATCTCTTTAATGGGTTTAGCACTTGTATCATCTTCATTGTCTTTTTCATCATCGCCAGCTTCAGTGTCTTTCAATCTAACATGAGGAAGGTAACATGTTTAGATAAAATAAACTACACACGAGCTTAGTTATATTATTTGACCTAACAATCTCCCACTTGAAGACTGTTTTCAACCTGTCTTCATACCTTGATCAATGCAGCAGATCTTTCTGGTCTTGTTACTCCTGCAAACCAACTGAAGCTGAACACAACTTCAGTTTTTCAATGGCTACTGTCTTTGTCAACATATCAGCTGAATTCTTGCTTCCTTGGATTTTTTCTAGTATTAGCACCTCATCTACCAGTAAAGATCTAATGAAATGATAAAGAAGACCGAGCTCTTCTCCACTCCTATTCTTTTGGCTTGGTCCGCTTCTTGTCCGACACTCCCCTAGCCTCGACAAGGGTCTAATTATCTTCCCTTGACTTCCTGTTCCTTTTTTCTGCTCGACAAAGTTCGTTGAACGACTGGTTCCTAATGTCTTCTATGTTCGAACTTGCTTCATACTTCGCAACCAGCTCAGCCTATAACCATTTATGCTCTACTTCTTGTTCGGCTATTCATGGTTATGCTCATCGTGTGGTGATTATAACATTCCCTATTAAGTCCAAACCAACTCTTACTAAAAATCTATTTTGTTTTCATTTTATTTATGTAAATAGTTTTGTGCTTAGACATATGATATTCGTTAAACGTAAATGTCAATTGTATACTTAGGCTTCTATATTTTATTTACGCTATTTTTTTTTACAATTTTAGCATTTTAGTACTGTTGTTGATAAACAGATTCCTGCAATTGAAGCAGTTTTGAAGGCTACTAAAGATGGTAAGAGTTAGCGTATGTCTCCAATCTTCGTTCTCATTCTCTGTCCCACTCGAAAACTTGCAAGCCAACTTGCTGCAGACACGAAGGCTTTGTTCAAGTATCGTGAATGAATAGGGCTTATGGCTTTGGTTGGAGGAATTCGTTTCAAAGTTGACCAGAAACATCTAGAATCAGATTCATGCCATGTTTGCACATTTGTTAGGCATGTTAGAACTATGCATTCATTTATGTTATTTGCGATATCGGAGACAATGACATTCCAGGTTTGCACATTTATTAGGCATGTTAGAACTTGAAGTTGAAGTGCTTAGTCCTTCCATGGAGAGAATACTTACAACATTTAAGATGTAAGGTCTGGTTGATGTCAAGCCGGAAACTACAAGCTCAACGAGATTGTCATTTATATTGAGCTATTCAACTGGGGCTCAGATTCCCCTTGGATCCAGAAATTGTTAGGTACTTCCACATGATCAAACTTTGTCCAAGCCAGCTGAGTCTGAATGCTTGGTACACTCTCCTTGCCTGTATAATGGCATCGAGGTTGTCCAGCATTCCTCTCCCCATGGAACAATTCACCGCAGTGGCCAGCCCATGCAAAAACCATCTCATCCCATTCTACCACTACAATATAGGAGATAACTTCAAAGTGGTGGATGACTTGTTGGAGTCAGAGAAAAACTGGAAGACCTTGTTCCTATTCATTAGTGAGACATGGGAGAATGGGAGAAAGATCAAGGCAAATGTTAACCCTAGCATGCTCATCACCAGATGGAAGAGCACAAGTAAGTATTCGGTTTTATTTGTCTTTTTCTCTTTCTTCTTTTCACAAAAATTCTATTTCTGAATCACTCATTTTGTCATGTTAGTATTGTCGAAGGAGTTCACCGACTATTTGGAGGAGGGGCAGACCACATGTGCCAAGCTAAATGCCTGGGTTGCTGAACATTGGGGAACGTCTTCCACAACTGTTTTACCTTTGGTAACCTCGTAAGATCTCGCTTGTGGAATACCACGGGCCAAAGAGATCTCACCTAGGAGGAACTGACTACACAACCTCCCCCAGTTATCATACTCAAGAGAACAGAGGAAAAGGATGGTAAACTGGCCTTACTCTCCAGAGCCAAAGACCCTAGCAAAATGAAAGAGAAGGGCAAGAAAAAGAAAGCTGCATCAGAGGCAGTTCGGGGCGTTGCAGAAAAGTCTTGTCCAGATAATCAAGGAAGGCAGATCCAATGAGGGATTGATGTTACTTTGCTTCAAGTAGTAGATGAAGAGACTATTAAGGAGACAGGCGAGCCTCAAAATCCACCCAGGCCTCCTAAAAAGGACCGAAAAAGGGGAGGAAGCAGCAATGAGAGGGATGCTAAGAAGAAGAAGGTCACTTTAGGGGACGAAGTAATATTTCTCCCCTCGGAGCCTCAACCTCCGGCAGACCCAAATGATCCTACTCTAGCAGAGCAGATTCCTACTGATCTACTATCCGGCGAAGGTACCAGAGTGGATATTGATAAATTAGACATCAGTGCCCTTCAGGATATTGGTCTCTATTTCAATGATTTTGAAAAAGATGACTTTGCTGGCAATTACCTTCCTCTAAGCTCGTCAAATATGGTGACTTTCAATGGCAAGTCCTTGACTGTCTCCGGGGAACACGATGTGGTGACTCACTCTCTCCTGGGCCATATTCAACCAGTACTTAACTTGGAAAAGCAAGTAAAGAATCAGTCTGCCCTCATCTACACCCTCAACATAGACAAGGAGAATTTGTCAACTGGCCTCCTTAATGTCAACCATAAAATTAAGGCACTGAAGAGGGAGCTTCAGGACTCGAAGAAAGAGAAAGAAGATTTGGCAACCAAGTTGGTCGCTTCGAAGGCTAACAAAGAGCTCCAAACTTAATGCTCCGGTTTGGAGAAAGATCTCTCCACCTTGAAGGAAGATGTGAAGACTAAAGAGGATTCCATCTAGACCTTATCCGGTGACAAGACTTCCCTTGAAGAGGTTGTGTCTAAGGTGACCAACGAGAAAGAGGAATTGGTGAAAGGATAAGAAAAGATAATCTAGGCCAAGATTGATGAGTATACCAACAAAGTTATAGACTCCCTGAAGGTAAGAGATTCAGAGGTCAAATCTGATATGATACTACTTTTCCACCAAAATATTTCGAAGAGAACCCTTGGAGATTTATGGACATATGTAGAATACGAGGACCTCCCGTTTCACTCTATGGTAGAAGGTGGCCGACACGGTTATATTAGTGGAATAGATTTCACTACTCATGAAGAAGAAGGAACTGATGAGAGTTTGAGTGTCGAACTCAAAAGTCCCTAGAAAAAAGATGATGCAGGAACATCTGAAGGGAATAAGCCCTAGGTTTTTTAACTATCTTTTCTTACTTGCTTTCTTTAATCTTATGAAATACTAAAGTCCTTGTATGGCCAAGACGTTTTTGTAACCATGTCCGGTGTGAGTCCGACTAAGCCTTTCTTTAAACTTAAAGTCCTTGGATGGCCAAGGCATATTTTATGTTCTAATGTTATCATCTGGTTTTTAACCGGACAGATTTACCTTGCTAAATTTTTACTCTGTTTCATACATGCTTAAATTTAATGGCTAATGTTTAGAGAGCCCTAATTTATTTTACAAGTATTTAAGGTGAGAGTGTTTAAAATCTCCGATGACATGTGTTTAATGGTCATCACTCTACCAGATTGATCCGATCTGCCAGAAATCCTTAGAAGACTTTAAAGAAATTCTAATCAAACCACTCCAAAAATTGTAAGAAGGTATCAAACTTTATTGAAAAACTCGGACACCTCATTAAAACCTCCACACGCCACCAGGATAGTAAATAGTATGCCCCCAATATTTACATGGACTTTAAACAATTAAATATTTACACAACTTTCATTCCAGATATAAGCGGCGATGTTCAATATTCCAGGGGTGCTTTAAGATTCTACTATCTTTGTCTTGAAGCCTGTATGTCCCATGCTTAATTTTTTCGGAGACCTTATAAGGCCCTTCCCAGTTTGGAGCTAACTTACCGAACTGCTTTTCCTTAGTATGCAAGAAAACGTTTCTCAATACTTTATCCCCTGCACGAAAATCCATTCTTATGATTTGGAAGCAAATCTGCTCCTCATCAGGCCTTGGTAATGGGTGGTTCTAAGATGAGCCTTAACTTTTTTTCTTCTATCAAGTCTAATTGACTTCTGGTTGCCACTTCATTAGCCTGTTCGGAATAATTGTGGAGTCTGTATGATGGAAGAGTTGCCTCTATAGGAGCAATTGCATCCATTCCATATACCAAGGAAAAAGAAGATTCTTGTGTAGCAAATCCAGGAGTAGTCCGGTATGCCTATAATACTTCTTGCAAATAGCTTGGCCACTTTCCTACTTCTAAATTCTTTTTCAGCCCGGACAAGATGGTCCTGTTAGACACCTCAACTACACCATTTTCTTGTGGGTGGAAAGGATAAGAAAAACAATGGTGAATGCCCCTGGAGGCACAGAAGTTCTCCATATCCTTGTTATCGAAGTGTGACCCATTATCTATGGTTATTTTATATGAAACCCCAAATCTGCAACAAATGTTAGATAAAATAAATTTTATGACACCTTTTATGACATCTTTTGAAGTAGTTCCTGCCAATGGGGCTGCTTCTATACATTTTGACAAGTAATTAATGGCCACAATAATAGTCCTGCGCCCTCCAGACGCTATTGGTAAAGGCCCAACTAAATCAAGTCCCCAACGAGCAAAAGGAACTGGCTCAGAAATTGATTTCATAGGAACAACTGGGATATGAATTTCATTACCATATCTTTGGCATGGGTCATACTTCTTCACCAATTCCTTGGCATCTGTCATTATGGATGGCCAATAGTATCCGGCTAACAGAACCCTCCGAGTTAAAGCCCTAAAGCCACAATGTGTTAACCCTTCTCCATCATGTAGTTCGGTTAGCATCATTTGGGACTCTTCAACCCCCAAACAACGCAATAGAGGTTTACTAAACTACTTCTTGTAAAGGACATCTCTCATGATTAAAAATCGACGAGCTTTATACTTCATTTTCCTTGCTACACCTTTTTCCGGAGGCAAAATGCCATCAGAGATATATTGAAGAAGGGGATATCTCCAGTCTTTGGGTTGAACCACTTGTATACTTAATCTTTTCTCCTCTTCCTTGCTCTGATTGGGTTGTATGAATGGATATTCTTGCACATGAATCCATGGGTAGGACTCGAAGTATGCTATGGTTTCCAAAGAGTCTGCTAGTGTGTTCTCCGATCTAGGTATATGCTCATAGCTAACATCTTTGAAGCTAGTTGCCACTTATTTAAGGATAAACAAGTATTTGATCAACTACTCCTTTTTTGCCTCAGATTGACCTTGGCAATGATGGATAAGAAGCTGAGAATCACTCATCAAACTGACTCTTATAGCCCCACAAAGAAAAGCTAGTTTCAGACCAGCTATAGCAGCCTCATATTCAGACTCATTGTTGGATGCCCTAAAAGAAAAACATATATCTTGGTATAACGTATCGCTATACGGGGATGTTAAACATATCCCAGCACCACAACCCATGGTGCTTGATCCACAATCCGTCCGGACGACCCATACTTTCTTAGTTTTCTCATCTGTAGCTTGCTTAGTACTTCTGTCTGAATGGAAGTCAACCAGGAAATCAGCAACAGATTGAGCTTTGATTGCAGTTTGGGGGGGGGGGGAAATCAATATCATAATTACCCAATTCTAATGACCATTTGGTCATCCTGCTTGATATGTCTGCCTTCTGAATAACATTTTTCAAAAGAAAAGACGTCTGGACAATAATAGAATGAGACTGAAAATACGACCTCATTTTTCTGGCAACAATCACCACGGCTAGTGCCAGTTTTTCAAGCTTTAGGTACCTTTTTCAGCATCTATGAGACTCTTGCTAATGTAGTACACCGGACGAGGATAATTCTCCACCTCTATTACCAGCACTGCACTTATAGCACATTCAGGCACAGCTAAGTATATGTACAGTGTCTATTCGTCAACAGGTTTGAAAAGGGTTTTGGGGGAAGATAAATGCTTTTTTACTTCATTACACGCCTGGTCGCACTATGGAGACCAGTTAAAGTCTTTAGCACCCTTTAAAGTCTGGAAAAACGGGGCACACCTATCCGACGATCTTGAAATAAAACGATTTAAAGCAGCTAACCTTTGTACTTCCTTAACATTATGAGGAGGTCTATTTTTAATAAGGCATCAAGCTGGTCCATTTGTACTTCCTTAACATTATGAGGAGGGTCCATTTTAAATTAACCTTTGCAAAGTTGGCAAAAGTTTCTTGAAGATCAGTTAGGTGCAACTCTTCTTCCAAACTTTTTACCATCATGTCATCGATATATACTTCCATATTTCTTTCAATTTGATCAGCAAATGCTTTGTTCACCAACCTCTGATAGGTAGCCCCATCATTTTCAATCCGACAAGCATCACCTTGTAACAATGGAGACCCATATCCATAACAAAAGTAGAATGCTCCTGGTCTTTCAGATCCACACGTATCTGGTTATAACCGGAGAAGGCATCCATGAAGGATAAAAACTTGTTCCCGGATTTGGAGTTTACCAACTGATCTATCCGGGGAACTGGATAGAGATATTTTTGGCAAGCTCTGTTGAGGTCAATAAAGTCGATGCATATTCGCTATTTCCCATTCTTTTGCTTTACTAACACTGGGTTGGCTGTCCATAAAGGATATTGAGACTCCTCTATGTAACTCATCTTGGTAAGTCGGTCAACCTCTTGAACTATGACATCAGCTTTCTCCTTAGAAAAAGCTCTCATCTTTTGCACAACAGGCGTAACGTCTCTTCGGATAGACACCTGTTGTGATATAACACTTGCAGCTACTCCGGTCACATCAGCATTGCACCAAGCAAAAACGTGTTAATGTTTAAGGCTTTGCTTTGTATTCAGAGAAATGTGAGCTTTTATCAATTTACAAGAGGGAATCTTTGGCCTTGGTCGTGGAGTCCCACGTGGTGTGAAAGATGGAGTGGTAGGAATTTTCATTAGAGATTCCTTGGAACGTTTGTTTTCTTTAGAGTCTTTACTCTCTTTATAATATCGCTTCCTTTTCGAGGAGGATCCCTTTGAATGTTTATCTTTTCTAATTATAACGAAGTCACTCTTGTCAACTGATTTGCAAGCGTTACTGGGGGTTGTAAATAGATTTGTGAGAGGATAATTGCACTGGAATTTTCCAGGGAATGCCAGACACCGTAATACGTGACAACAAATGGTTGGGGCTCTGGATCGATGTATAATCCGACAAATTTCTTTTATTCTCCTAATTTTACTAATCATTAACCAATCTATAATGGGGAAACTCTTTGGCATAAACCGACTCTCTCTAAAGCTATTTTTTAGAACTTTATCTCTTTAAAAAGTGTTGGTATGATATCAAAAAGGAGCTATAGAATTTATAAGAATGATATGGGCTTTAATGATGTCGAAGCCCAAGGTTGTGAGGGTTTGTTTTCCTAGGGAAAAACTATCCGAAATAGAGACAATAAGTGCCTATGGAAAGGTCACGCCGCTTCTAGGCTACTCTCTGTCAGAAAAATGGACAGGTAAATAGAATCCAAATCGACCCCTGACAAATAAAGAGGTGTTTCATTGGTGGTGTCAGAAAATCATGACGTCACAAACAAAAGAAATTTTTTTAAAACGTTTGATATGGTCGCTTAGAGGATAAGCAAAATCTGAGGACATCTTCTATGAATAAGCTAACCAGAATTCGAGGAAGAATTTATGAAATAATTTTTTGCTCGAGGATTAGTTGATAGAATTCAAGGAGGAATGTAAAAAAAATTCAAAGAAATACATTATGGATTCGATGAAAGGTTTTTTATTTTACGGATTAACAGTTAAAGAATCAAGTAGTTCGATGAAGATAAAATTGGCCATATAACATTCATTGTTCGAAAATTTTCACAAAGACTCGGGGGCTACTGATAAGGGAATAATCATACAATTAGAAGATCTCACTGAATACAGACCATACTTTGATATAAAAAAGTCTTTTAAGATTAATTGTAAATTATGTAAGACAAAAGGACCAATTTATAACAAACAATAAACTTGAGGAGGGAACCACAATTAGAAACTTGTTTAGACATGTGAGACCCCACAAATGTACTATAAATATGCACGACCCTTTTTGGGGGAGAGGTGATTGATAATGATTACAAAATTATTCTCTATGACTTTATCTTTCTAGATTGTGGAATCTAAAATACTTATATAGTAATTGATATAACAAATGAGGCCTTCCAAACAGGATCTTACTCATATAACTCATCCAAAGATTTCTAAAACTATCACCTATGATAAACTAGGATGACTTGAAGAAGCTGTCACTAATACATGAGGGCCCGAAGCTTTATTTCTATCGATATGAAACAGTTCTTTTTTAATTTCATCATAAGTAACTGGTCGGATAATTTTACGTTTGTCTGTATCGTTGAGCCTAGTAGAGATGAAGATTCAAAGTTGAGTAAGTCCATGTTAATTAAGTTGGTTTTTGACACCAAGAATATTAATACAATGATTGACAAATATGTTAGCAACACCTTAGAGGAAGGACCAGATGTTGCTATAAGGGTCATTAATATAAATGATTTTATTCTTGGACATACAAGCTTTAATACTATTTTAGAATAATTTGGAGTTATGATCCCCAATCTTAAGACACATTTCTTGGGAATTTTATTTGAAGAATAAATCTTTTATGCGATAATAATAATAATTTTAAAAACGTTAATTTCAGCCTTAACAAGATAGGGGTTGAGAGGGTTATTGTCCAAGGCCTCTTAGGCTTAGAGGAGGAGGGCGTGGGTAAAAGACTCTTTCACAATATCACTAAACTCTCTTTTATTAAGAGATGGATAAGAAGTTAGGATGTGATTTCCACATGTTAAAATAAGTATTTTGGTGAAATAACTAGGATTACTTAGGAAAACGACTATGTGGGTGTTGTCCAAAATTATCCCAATTGTTATTAACAAGGATCGTAAATTCTTGAAAAGATATGGTTATTGGGCTACTTATTAGACTAGGATAACTATAATCGAGTAGCTCTAAGGTAAATGAGATCACTGTTTGAAAAGATATGGTTATTGGGCTACTTATTTTATTTATTTATTTTTTTATTAAAAAAAAATCATTTATCCTAACATAAATATAAATTAATATGGTTTTATCCTCATCATCGTGGTTTTATATTTATTATATTTCTATCAAATATCTTCAATTTATTAACTCCATTAATTTTACTCCTAAAAATATCATCATAACTCTATTAACATACACCAGATTTAGCCACTAATACCAACTTGCGATCTACAATTATATATGTATTTTTATTTTGTCTTTATTAAATAATTATAGAAAATCAAGACACCTTCACTTTCTCTCTAAGATTTCTTTTAACCACGCTATTTCAAATTCAAATAATTTAGTTATTGTAAAATTATCCTACTTTCATTGTTTCTCTTCAATCATTAAGGAAAGCAAATAGATTTTTTAAAAAATTACAACTCATTTCGAGAGATTATCTTGGAATCACTTTTTTTAGAATAGACAACTAATTCTGGATTTTTAGAGTTGATTTTTTCAAATGAGAGGTTTGATGTTTAATGAATATACAACTTGAAAACAAAATTAAAAGAACTTGTTGTTGGTTTGAATAATGTTATCATTCTTTTTTTATTAGACTTTAAAAGTTCAAAATATTTTATTATATATAATTTAGTTTTTTATTTTTTTTTGTTTAATTTAAAAACATTTGAGTATATATTGGGTTCATTATAAAAAACTCATGTGTTTGTAAAAAATATGAGTAAAAATAAAAGATGGGCATATAAATATAAATTATAAGTCAAATAAATATCAAATATAAAAAAACATGTGTTGAACTAGTTTTAAAATAATTTAGATCGAAAAAATAATAAATCTAATGGACAAAATAACTTCACCCAATGTTTTGGTTAGCAGAGTATTCAGTACTCCACTAAATCAAAGAGAAACTCGTCATCTACCATCCCTTTTGAAATCTTAATCGTTAGTCCTCACATTTATTAGAGTACGATCATTTAGTAAGCCTTTTCAAAGCTTTCATTGATAGAAATACTTTACGGATTTCTAATCTAACTTATTGAACCATGAAGTTAAATCATCCTATAATAATGCGGAATAAATACTTACAGGATGTAGACATTCTTTGATCTTCAGATTCCTGACTTAGAGCAAATGATCGGCGATCCTTTGCTAGGTTATTGATTCTTCTAAGAGATGGCAACCAAAACACACTTTTGTAATTGATTCGAAGGAAGAATCAATTTGTTTTTCTTAAAGGATTTTCTCTCTGTATTTTCTTTCGTTGCTTTCAAGAATGAGAAACTCATTCTTATATAGAACTGAAGTGAGAAAACGGTTCTTCATTAAGTAATTGTCTGTAACTTCCAGACATTTACTTAACGAAGACCAGTAACAGTTCTTCTCTCTTAATTGTCTGTAACTTCCAGACAGTTACTTAATGAAGACCAGTAACGGTTCTTCTTTCTTAATTGTCTGTAACTTCGAGACAGTTACTTAATAAAGACCAGTCCTTATTAAATTGCCACTCTTAGGGACCATAACCCGGTATTATTATGTTTTACAAAATAACCCCAAAACTTTACGTTTTGCTTAAGTTGTTTATTTCCGAATCCAATCCTTCACAGTATTCGGAATTAAACCTGGTATCTATGCAATTACCTCCATGATACATATTATATCTACTAGTCCGTTCTTTTCTTTATGATTACTTTTATTGGACTAATATTAACGATAGTTCGATACATCGATACGACATGTGACGGTCCAACTTAATGGAGAAATTCCAACAATCTCCCACTTGGATCATCATATGCTACTATAGGATGCATCCACTTAATGAACGTTCTAAATTTCTATCGTCACATAGATAACCTTAACAATCTCGTAAATGAGTATTAACGACATAGGACTAAAGTCATCATCAATGCATTTCAAGCCGCAAATAGATGCATCAGTAATCACGATATCGCAACAATCAACTACATGGATCTATCATGGTGCATAGCATAAGAATAGTATGAAATGTAATCTTACATATCTATTCTTAACTAGTCCCACTTAATTGGAGGTCTACTTACAGCAGAGTACGAATAATCAAATACAAGAGCACACTGAAAACTTGTATATAAATATGTTTGCATTAATGACCTTAAGTTCGCGAATATCATAATACAAACAAATTTAATAGCTTAATACAAACTCCCACTGAAACTAATAATCCTCTAAGTACACAACACCCATGTTAATGGTGTGTTCAGTAAAAACTTTAGGTACTAATGCCTTCGTAAGAGGATCTGCTAACATTGAGTTTGTCCCTATGTCCTCCACACTAATTTGACCACTCTGTACTCTCTCTTTAACAGACAGGAACTTGATATCTACATGTTTGGACTTAACCGAGCTCCTGTTACTGTTTGAATACTGAACTACCGAGTTATTGTCACAATATAATCTAAGGGGTTTTTTCTATCCCTTCTACGATTCGCAGTCCCGTGACAAAATTTCGTAACCAAAGCGCCTGATTGGATGCCTCGAAACAAGCAACAAATTACGCAGCCATAGTGGAAGATGCAATGAGTGTTTGTTTAACACTTTTCCATGATATTGCACCTCCCGCTAAAAGGAATATAATGCCTGAGGTTGAACGACGAGAATCCTCACATCCGGAAAAATCCGAGTCGGAATACCCTATGACCTCCAGTTTATCCGACTTCTTATATGTTAGCCTGTGATGTTTTGTTTATTGCAAATACCGTAGAACTCTTTTGACTGCTTTCCAGTGTTCCATCCCCGGATTACTTACGTATCTCCCTAACACACCCACCACAAAAGCAACGTCTGGTCGTGTACAAACTTGAGCATACATCAGACTTCCAACAGCCGAAGCATATGGAACCTTTTGCATTTTCTCAATCTCAAGTTTTATCTTTGGGCATTGCTTAAGGCTAAACTTTTCACCTTTTGATATAGGGGTTTCCTTTCCTTTGCTGTTAGTCATCCCGTAACGTTGTAACATACTCTCAATATACGCCTTTTGTGATAAACTCAAAATTACATGGGATCGATTCTAGTGAATTTGAATTCCTAACACAAATGATGCATCACCAAGATCTTTCATATCGAATTTGTCCGGAAGAAATTTCTTGGTCGTATGTAACAATTCCTTATCGTTCGTGGCCAATAATATGTCATCAACATACAGCACTAGAAATATGAATTTACTCCCACTGAATTTTTGATACACACAATCTTCTACCGAATTTATCTCGAAACCAAATGAGACAATAACTTCAAGGAATTTGTGATACCACTGTCGAGACGCTTGCTTGAGACCATAAATATATTTCTTCAGTTTACATACCGTCGACTTTGGATCACCAGAGACAAAGTTTTCAGGTTGTAACATATAGATCGTTTCCTCAATGTCTCCATTAAGAAATGCGGTGTTTACATCCATTTGATGGAGCTCAAGGTCGAAGTGTGCAACTAATTCCATGATTGTCCGAAAAGAATCCTTCGAAGAAACTGGAGAGAAGGTTTCTTTAAAGTCAATCCCTTCACGTTGAGTAAAACCCTTAGCTACAAGTCGCGCTTTATGCCTCTCCACATTACCCTTAGAATCCCGTTTGGTTTTAAAAATCCATTTACAACCAATCGGCTTCTTTCCTTCAGGTAATGGAACAAGCTCCCATACCGCGTTATCTTGTATTGATTTAAACTCTTCGTTCATTGCTTTAATCCAGAAGTGAGAATCAGAAATTTTCATGGCTTCACGAACACTTAAAGGATCGTTTTCTGTTGAACCATAAAATTCTTCATGTTCTTGAAGATACACTATATAGTCTGAAGATATAGCGCTCTTTCTTTCTCTAGTAGATCTACGCAGAGGTATAATTTCTTCATTTTGCACTTGAACTTCTTGAGGAGATAGAGTTTGTTCTTCTTGAACAACTTCATTTTGCTCCATTGGAACAACATCCATAGGACGAAGATTAACATCATCTTGAGTATCTATATGTTCTAACGAATCTGAAGTGATGATTGGCCTTCTAATTACCATATCATCATCTGACACTATAGTATCATTGTTAGAACCTTCATGAATCTCTATTGATTCTTCCTCAAAATGAATGTTCGTTACTAAATTCTTCCCCCCAAACTCTATATCCTCAAAGAATTTCGATGTACCCATCTCAAATATATATTCTTTGTGGAAGGATCATAAAACTTAAAACCCCTACTGTGCTCGGGATATCCGATGAAATAACTACTAAACGTTTTGGAGTCCAATTTATTTTCATTCGGCCTATAAGGCTTCGCTTCAGCTGGACATCCCCAAACATGTAAATGTTTTAAGCTAGGTTTACGCCCAGTCCAAAGTTCATACGGTGTCTTAGTAGTTGCTTTCGTCGGAACTCTATTAAGTAGGTAGGTCGCACATTTTATTGCTTCTCCCCAGAGTGATATAGGTAATCTTGAATGACTAATCATACTTCTTACCATATCCTTTAATGTACGGTTTCGTCTCTCCGATACTCCATTCATGTTGGGCGAACCCGGCATCGTATACTGAGGGACTATACCACACTCTTCTAGGAACTTTGCAAGCGGTCCATGAAGTTGTTCACCTGAACCATCATATCTCCTGTAGTATTCACCACCACGGTCCGATCTGACGCACTTAATGTCTTTACCAAGTTGTTTTTCAACTTCAGTCTTAAAGACTTTGAACTTGTCAATGGCCTCTGATTTTTCGTGAATGAGATATAGATACCCACATCGTGAAAAGTCGTCAATGAAAGATACAAAATATCGTTGGCCGTTCCATGATGCTGTAGGGAACGGACCGCAAATGTCTGTATGTATCCAATCCAAGACCCCTTTCGCTCTGTATGCATCTAATCGTTTCACTTTGGTCTGTTTTCCTTTTATACATTCAACGCAAACGTTGAAGTCCGAAAAATCCAGTTCACTTAATAAACCTTCTGAAACAAGCTTTTCAATTCTATTTCTAGAAATGTGACCTAATCGCTTGTGCCAAAGTTTTGCTGATTTTTCCATTTTACAATTTAGTTTTCCAAGTACATCTACATTCATTATCTCTTTGTGATCCTTTATAATATCCAATAAATACAAGTTATCATTTGCTATTAACTTTCCAGAACCAACAACATTACCATGTAAATAAAGACATAAACTTTCATTTCCAAATAGACAAGAATAACTTAATTTGTCCAACAACGGAAAAGAAA
The DNA here is from genome assembly GCA_036936605.1 of Limnanthes douglasii subsp. nivea. Lineage (NCBI taxonomy): Eukaryota > Viridiplantae > Streptophyta > Magnoliopsida > Brassicales > Limnanthaceae > Limnanthes > Limnanthes douglasii. Next base: position 3,623,939 of record JAUPFV010000001.1, read on the forward strand.
TTAGGTTCCTTCGAAAAGAAGGTACATACAATACGTCTTTTAAATACAAAAAATGTCCACTGGTAAGCAACAAACGAAAATCACAGATAGAATGAACTAAACACGAACTGCCATCAGCTGTATAGAGGGATGTTTCACCATCACTCAGGCTTCGGTTTCTTATCATACCCTGCAAAGAAATACAAACATGAGTTGTTGCTGCTGTATCAACCCACCAAGTATTTCTTGGAATTGAAACTAAATTGATCTGAGAACAGACCATAGAAGTGAAAATACCTTTGGCTTTCATCATAGCCCTCCATTTTCACATTCTTTCTTAAAGTCCCCCGGTTTCTTACAATGGAAGCAACGCCCTTTACCAGACGTACCCTTATGCTTCTTTTGTCCCGAACTGGATGCATGTGCATCTAAAGCTTCATACTTTCTCTTAATTCCCTTATCCACCTGAGCTTTCACCATTTGCACTTCTGGATGTTCTTGCTTCATCTTTTCCTCCTCTTGCGCTGCCTAAGGGATGAGCTCGTTGAGAGTCCATTTCTCGCGCTGACAGTTATAAGAAGTTTCGAAGTTCTTATACTGAGGAGGGAAAGAGTGAAAAGCAAAGCTTACCACAACATCTTCGGGAAGGTCAGTCTTAAGTGCTTTCAGTTTGGAAGCGATGTTTGACATTTCCAAGATGTGCTCACGAACAGTCCCTTTGCCACGATATTTCATAGAGGCTAGCTTAATAAGCAGCGTCTTAATCTCTCCTTTATCGTTCTTGGCAAAATATTTCTCTACCTCTTCGAGAAATATTTTCGCATTAGTGATCTCAAGTGAAACTGCACCACGGAATGCTAATGGAATTGCTTGCTTCATGATCCCTAGACTTATCCTGTTCGACTTTCCCACGCCTCTGACTCTTTCTTCTCCGTAGGAGAACTGTCATCAGTCAGAGGTTTAAGTTCATCGACCCTTAATGCTAAGTCGTAATCATGGCACATCAAGTGCAGCAAATATCTTCTTTCCACAGCTCAAAGTTGCTCCCATTAAGTATGGGTGCCTTTTTGCCTTCCGGGTTATAGAAATACGAATTTGCTAACATAACAAAATAGCCAAAAACATCCCTTAACATATAACCTCCATAGTATTTAACAAATAAACATAGCATAATAAAACATACTCTTACAACATCAATAAGATACCTTTGGGCAAGCATATTAATTTGTATATGTATGAGTTTGAGCATAATTAATGTTGATCCTTCTAATTGACAAGAAAAAAAATCTTCCTTTGGGCCGATTTTTTCCTAGTTCAATTTTCTTAATGATCAATTCACAAATAACTATCTCGTGTCTAAGATTAACTATGTCAAACATTAACCTTCCTTTGGGCCGATTAAAATTTACATACTTGTCAATCATAGAGTTGTCAAAACTCTAAAATAATTAATTCAGCAATAGGGATCACTTTGGCGATATATTGAATCATTAATTATTTACCGAAGTTCGGACAACTTAAAAAAATTTACATACTTGTCAATCATAGAGTTGTCAAAACTCTAAAATAATTAAGTCAGCAATAGGGATCACTTTGACGATATATTGAATCATTAATTATTTACCGAAGTTCGGACAACTTAAAACATGCTAATTATTTCGAAAAATACTATACGACTACCTTACTTAATGTCCAAACTATTTCGTAGTCTATATATAATTTAATCAAATTAAATTTACACCTTAAATTTAATATATTATAATATATCTTTAATTATATTGTAATATATCTTTAATTATAATATATCTTTAATTAAATTAAATTTACACCTTAAATTTAATATATTATAATATATCTTTAATTATATTGTAATATATCTTTAATTAAATTAAATTTACACCTTAAATTTAATATATTATAATATATCTTTAATTATATTGTAATATATCTTTAATTATAATATATCTTTAATTAAATTAAATTTACACCTTAAATTTAATATATTATAATATATCTTTAATTATATTATAATATAATTCTTAATATATATTATAATATAGTATTTATTTATATATATAAAACTTATTCATATATATACTATAATATATATTTATATATATAATAAACTTCAATGATATAATATAATTCTCTAAATAATTCACTTATAACTTTATATAATATATAAGCAAACTTAATTACACATTTATCGTGGTCACGTATATTTCGCCTATAGGACAGTTACTAAATTAATAATTTCAGATTTTAATTTAATTATATTAATTAGAGTGTCATCTTTTAACTGCATATATAATTATACCACCGTAATTGTTTAATTGTTTGTGTAATTTCCAATAACCGACATCATATCTAATATATATATCTAATATATATGATCTAATTTTATAATCTGAAAAAACTAAGAATTTAATTTCATGGTGGCTATGATACCACTTGATAGAAATACTTTACGGTTAAATCATCCTATAATAATGCGGAATAAATACTTACAGGATGTAGACATTCTTTGATCTTCAGATTCCTGACTTAGAGCAAATGATCGGCGATCCTTTGCTAGTTTATTGATTCTTCTAAGAGATGGCAACCAAAACACACTTTTGTAATTGATTCGAAGGAAGAATCAATTTGTTTTTCTTAAAGGATTTTCTCTCTGTATTTTCTTTCGTTGCTTTCAAGAATGAGAAACTCATTCTTATATAGAACTGAAGTGAGAAAACGGTTCTTCATTAAGTAATTGTCTGTAACTTCCAGACATTTACTTAACGAAGACCAGTAACGGTTCTTCTCTCTTAATTGTTTGTAACTTCCAGACAGTTACTTAATGAAGACCAGTAACGGTTCTTCTTTCTTAATTGTCTGTAACTTCCAGACAGTTACTTAATGAAGACCAGTCCTTATTATATTGCCACTCTTAGGGACCATAACCCGGTATTATTTTGTTTTACAAAATAACCCCAAAACTTTAGGTTTTGCTTAAGTTGTTTATTTCTGAATCCAATCCTTCACAGTATTTGGAATTAAACCTGGTATCTATACAATTACCTCCATGATACATATTTTATCTACTAGTCCGTTCTTTTCTTTATGATTACTTTTATTGGACTAATATTAACGATAGTTCGATACATCGATACGACATGTGACGGTCCAACTTAATGGAGAAATTCCAACATTCATTTCTATTCTTCCAAGCCATCCATTTTGATAATCTTTATTAATCTTTTGCTTTCAATTTTCAATTTGCACCATAAAATGATCCGTTTTAAGTTTTAGTCTGATTTGTTATGTTTCATCTCTATTCAAACATTTTTTTAGTTCAAATCCGTAAGAAAATTCCATTGTTAGTAAAATATTTAAAAAGTCCAACAGCCATTTCGGGTAAAAAGATCGGAGCGTCAGATCCCAAATTGGTAGGAAAAGTGGAGTTCGAAAATAAGAGAGCGATATTTCTACACAAGTAAGTTGAAGATGCATTCTAGTGAAACGGTCGGTTGTAGGTCAAATGCTACGATATCGGTTAAAGCAAGTTTGGTTGTTTCCAACGATTAATTAAACCAATTTTTCATCTTTTTTAGGCCTTTCATAACGTCCATCACAGACATTAAAGCCAATAGCCACTACAAGTACCGCTCGATTACGTGTTTCTTGAACGGACACCAAGATTGATGAAGGTTGATTATGGATACCCTATACAATGAGCTTATGGATTACGGATCTGTGTACATGAAAATATTTACAAGCATGAATAATTAATAGATGTTGCGGAAAGTGTGAAGTGCTCTAGAAATGTGGCTACTATAGAGAATTGGATGACGATGCTCGAGATAGGAGTCGCGATCACATCTACATTTAACTGCATACTCCACTTCATAGAACAGTCGAAAACCATTGATGTTAGTTTCACTTTTCTTCCGTTAACAGGTGCAACCCCTTAGATTTCAAACCGGCTGAAAATCGGATTGGGTTCGGTCAACTCTAACCACTTTGGAAATATATGTATATCATTACATTGTTGGTTTGTTTAAACTTTTAAACATCTGAACGATTATATGTCATTGTGATTTTTTATTGTTTTTTTCTTTTTGTTGCTTTCCATTGGGACTGGGTGCCCCATGTGTAAGGATACATCGTTGTTTTCTAAAATTGCGTTAATTAGATGCGGAATGTTTAGCCTTACAGATTCATTTTCGTTGTGAAAGATACGAAAAAAATGAAAGATTCTAATCTCGATGTAACAATTTAACGACTTTCATTTAAAAACTTTGTCATTGTAATATATGTACAATATGTCGATTTTGTTTTCCAATATTTCATACTTCACGCAGTTTTGTTTCCTGTTTCATTTGAGGTAATAGCTTTACCATTTGCGCGTGCCAATTAACCTGATGCTGACACGTGTCACCCAAAAATATAACTAACTGTTACAAATACGACCACATAAGAATTAACACTTAAAATACCTGTGGTTTAATTTTCTTACCATTTACCTTTGAAATGCAACGAAAAATCGTTTTAAATAACTTATAAAAAGTGTTTCATATTCCAACTAATAAATAATATCTTTTATTAACCAAAATAGTAATAGCTAAAATACTAATTCAAATAACGTCTAAAATATTCATATAGTATCTAATTATTAAATAAAATAATTGATAATTAAAGCAATTTCAACAAATATTTAGTCAATAATATATGTATTAGTAACTAATAATTAAAACAATTTTAGAATTTTTCACCAGCCGGGAAAAATAAAGACTTAATTAAATTTATTTGAAGAAAAATGGCATTCTCTCCTCCAAGAAGCTACTCCTAATTGTTTCGTCTTGATCATATTCTTCTCTCTGTTCATCCATGGAAATATACAACAACTTAGTTTTTGAAGAAGAGGACTACTCTACTCTGACTTCAACAAACAAAACTCAAGAAATTGAAACAAATCAAGCCAAGAAATCCTATCTCGAAGTTTTTAAGCCGAAGTTCAACATTAATCAAAATTCTGATTAAATCCTAACAACATTTTGGTGAAAGATGATCATATCTCCTTTCAATATGATAAGTTTGTCAAAGATACTCTGATTCATGACATGAAAATCACTTTGGTTCGGAAAGTTTCTGCAGGGATTCTTAAGAAATCTGTCTTGAATAACATTCGTAGTTCTTTCAAATTTAAAAGAAATTACAGTGTGCGTAACTCTGACTCTCGTCATATATTGTTTGAATTTGATTTGAAAGAGTACGTCTGCAGATTCTGGACTAGTAATGTGTGGAATTTTCACAATTTTATTATGATGCTTCTGCGATGGACTCCTGAGTTTAGTATAAAAAAAGAAAGTGCTATTGCCTTAATCTGGATTTCTAACAACTCCAAGATTTTATATGATATAGCAGAATCCTTGGGAACTCTCTACAAAATCAAAATACCAGACCAAAACAGAGCTTCATCAAATGCTTATCAAGCCTTAATTGAAATTGATGTTAAAAAAAAAATCCATAATCGAATCTGGATTGGTTTTGGATCCACTGGCGGATATTGGTTGAACATTCATTACAATAATCTTCCCGATTATTGTAATGAATGTTCAACCAAGGGACATAAAATCTTGAACTACAAAAAGAATCAGACTTACAATTCTGAGAAGGTGATGGAAAAGGAAAGCAGAGTTGACAAAACTACTGATAATATGATAAAGAATTGTCTTAGCAAGAACATGGAAAGAAATAACATTCTTCCAAATCTTGTTTACATGCCTAAAGTCCAATCTATTGTTATTAATCAAAATCAGAAAAATCAACCTCAGCAAAATGAGACAATTCACAAAGATGATTCTTCTGACACAATAAATTTACAAGATAACAATAAGGATGAATCAACACTAGAAGATCCAGAAACCATTGAGGCTCTTCAAATGTTGGAACAAGGCTACTTGCAATATGATCAAAATGAACAAGACAAAACTAGCATTGGAAAGAATTCTCCCCAACAAGAAAACACAGGCAGTATCCCTGCAACTCGAGTTGGGAACATTGCTGATTATAATGATCCTAACTTCAAAGTCCTCTTGAATAGAAAGCTTAAATCTGTGAGAAAATTGAAAAAACCCAACAAGATTATAATCAAGTCTCTAAAATTTTAAGAGAACGACAAAAACTACAAATATTTTTCTGATAATGATAATGATTCTTAGCTGGAAATGCGTGGTATTCAAAACTTTTTAACAGTCAATAGACTGAAGTCAATTATCAAAAGTGAAAAGGTTAAAATTCTTACTATTCAAGAGCCTATGATCAAAGAGGATAAAATAATTGGCATTGTTTCTAAGATGCGTTTTAATAATTCTGCTTCTAATGTTTCAAATAAGATTTGACTTATTTGGGATGATGATATTAAGATGGATGTTCTCACCAACCTTGATCAGTGTTTACATTGTGATGTTACTGATACTAAGTATAATAATAATAATATCATTCTGTCTGTTATATATGTTAAATGTCAAAGGGCTAATATGAGGACTCTTTGGGATCAGTTCAAGTTCATTTTTACAACTGAGAAAGGATAGCTTACTGTAGGTGATTTTAATGTGGTTGCTTCCACTGACGAATACATTGGCTGCACTTCTCTCTGTCAAAACAACATGGGAGATTTCAATGAGATATTTGAAAGCTGTAATATTGAATAAGCTGGATACATTAGCTCAAAGTTCACCTGGAACAAAGCTAACAAATGGAAAATATTAGATCGTGCTATGATCAACCACAAATAGACTATTATCTACAATGAAACTTAGGTTATTCACATGGTCAGAACTTGTTCTGACCATCCCCCTCTCCTTATTACAGCTTGTTCTAATATTAACATTGCTAATAAGAAAAAGAAATGCTTTAAATTCATGGACATGTGGACAAATGATGAAAATGTTTTAAGTGTTGTAGATAAGAACTGGAATTTAAAGATCTTTGGGAAACCTAACCAGATCTTCTGGTTTAAAATGAAAAGGCTCAAGTTCTGTCTTAAAGAGTGGAGTTCAAGTCAATTTGGGAACATCTTCAGTAAGGTTAAAGAAACTGAAACTGAGGTGAGAAGACTGGAACATAGACATATCAACTTCAACAATCCTAACACTAAAGCTGATCTCGACAAAGCTGATAGTCTTTATATCCAAGCTCTAAGGAATGACGAAGTTTTTTGGAGGCAAAAATATTATAATAGCTGGATTAGAGATATTGATATGAATTCAAACGCTTTTCATGATTATGTCTCTAAGAAGATGATGAAAACAAAATTCAAGGCATCAAGGAGAACAACTCATGAATTCTGGACCAATACAAGATTGGGGATTCTATTGTCAATTTTTTCAAAGAAACTTTAACCAAGGTTCCATACAACAGTAGAGAGGAAGAGTCTGAGTTTATGCAGGATGATATTTTTGAAACCATTCCTAACTGTGTCACCAATTAAGAGAATGCTATCTTGATTAATGGTGAAGTGTTAGGCTACTTCAACCCAAAAAGAGGCATGAGGCAAGGAGATCCCTTATCCCCAAGCCTCTTCATTATTGGGGAAAAAGTCTTAACTAGAGGTCTTTATAAGCTTATTGGTTCCAATCCTAAAATGAAGTTCTCTTCTAGAGTTGATTACCTAATCCCATGTTTGGAATTTGCATATGATATCCTTATATCTACTAACATTCTACACTCTTCTATTGATATGTTGAGTAAGTTTCTTGACTGATACCAAGAAATTTATGGTTAGGCTATTAATAAGGGAAAGACGAAGATTATTACCTCAAATAAGCTCCACCACACCAGAGTCCACAAGCTTGAATGTCAAACTGGTTTCTCTATTGAGTCCCTGCCCACCAACTATCTTGGAGTGGTTATTAGTAATAATAACTTCTGCAGAAATTATTATGCTATCATTGAAAAAGTAAATGCAAAAAGTCACGACTGGAATGATAAACACTTAACATACGGTGGTAGGCTCACATTGATCTCCTCTGTCCTTATGGCTATTCACGGTTACCGGATGCAAAAATCCTCTATCCCCCCGCATTATTAAAAGGCTTGAGTTAATCTTCAATAGATTTATCTGAATATCTAACTACAATGATAAGAGTACTCATTGGTCCTCCTGGTCTAAGATTTGTAGGCCTTTTGAGGAAGGAAGGCTTAACATCAGTAAAATTGTATGATATCCAGCTCACCTATTCTCAGAAGTTATGGTTTAACTTCAGGAAAAATGATAGTTTGTGGGAAAATGTGATGCATAACATTTATAGTATTCATATGTATCCTTTAATTTCTAATTTTAACAAGTAGTATTCACTAACCTCGAAACGAATTGTAGTTATTAAAGACTCTGCTGAAAGAAACATTAGATGGCTGCTAAGAAGAGGTGATATGGACTTTTGGAGAGAAAACTGGTACAACCATCCACCTCTTCTTAAGCACAGCAGTAATGATAATAGAAATTGGTACTTGGAAGGTAACTAAACACCTTCTGGAAAAATGGTTGCTTGGACATTGATCAACTGAAGAATTGTTTTCCAGATGAAAGAATCAGTCAAATCTAGAAGTTTAATGTTGTTAGAAACAAGGAAGACAAGATTATTTGGATTCTTTCTGAAGATAATAATTTCAATACTAAGCTTACATGGAACAATATTAGGATTCATTTCAACAAATCGGGTCTATTCAAGAATATTTGGAATCATCTTACCCCCCAGAAGTATTATTTTCATCTGTGGAAATTACTTAAGAACTATAATTCTACCGATTCTAATTTGCAAAAAGACATGTTAATCTCGGTTCCAAATGCCAATTTGTTAACCACCTTTTTGTTAACTGTCATTACCCTTGGAGTATATAGAATCACTTCATTGTTTAACATTCATATTGAAAAATACATGGTTTTAACTCATATCGTGAGAAACTGGTTTTGGTTTTCTAAATCTAAAGTCCATATTACTCACACTAATCCTGCTATTATTTGTTACATGATTTGGAAGAATCGTAACAATTCCAAGTTCAATGGAAGTTACGAATCTGTTACCAAAACCATTTACAATATAAACAGAGTAATTACTGGTCTTGATATTTCTAACAAGCTTAAAAGTAAGCACTTGAAGCATGCTATGAATGCAGGAACTAGCTTGGGATGCACAACTGCTTTCAGCAAAATCAAAAGAGTTGAATACCTTAAGTGGACTGCTCCTGAGAATGATAAATTGAAGATGAATGTCGATGCTGATACTATAACACATATGGCAAAAGTTCTCCTATATTAGCAGAAGGTAAAGTGCTCCTCAAAACATTGGTTACATGCAACAAGAATAGTTGGTTCAATGTCGATATTGAATCAAATTGTATATTATTAATCAATTTTCTAGCTGAAGGGAAATCGCCTTGGTATCTCTGCCCTCTTATCAAGATATGTAGAAGTCTGATTTCTTCAAATATGTGCATCAAACATATCTCTCGTATCCGGAACCAAGCAGCAGATTTTCTAGCAAAATGGTCTCTGAACTCTGCTAACAAGATAAACTTTCTTTATCTAAAAGCTCCAAATCATCTATTGGTAATTACTTTTCTTAAAAGTCTGGGTTTGAGATACATAAACCCTAATTCAGACTAATTTTGCCTTCTTTTAACGTGCTACAACCAATTTTTCTTTTTATCTATAAAAGCTAGTTCAACATTTTCTCCATGTGAATGTTGCTTGTTAGAGTGTCAACGTTAGAATCAATAATATATGGGCAGTGTTAAAATGTATATGGGCTATTTAATATTAGTCTGTATATGGGCTAGGGTTTCTAGGCTTTACTTTCTCCCACACTATATATATATACACTATTATTGTAATTATAGGATGTGGATTTGGGATCAACATAGTTCTTGATCCTACCCGCTCAACTCAAGCTGTGTACTGTTTCTGTTACATACACATTCGCAATTCTCTTATCATGGTATGAGAGCCATAGCCTTCAGAAACCCTAGCCCATATACAGACTAATATTAAATAGCCCATATACATTTTAACACTGCCCATATATTATTGATTCTAACGTTGACACTCTAACATGATAAGAGAATTGTGAATGTGTATGAAACAGAAACAGTACACAACTTGAGTTGAGCGGGTAGGATCAAAAACTATGTTGATCCCAAATCCCCATCCTATAATTACAATAATAGTGTATATATATAGTGTGGCAGAAAGTAAACTCTAGAAACCCTAGTCCATATACAGACTAATATTAAATAACCCATATACATTTTAACACTACCCATATATTATTGATTCTAACGTTGACACTCTAACATTGCTGCTTCTGATTAATTGGTGTTTTGAGTGATGTTATTCCTGATGGGCTCTGGAATGAATGTTAAAAAGACGATGTTTTTGGCTGAATCCGATTTGGTTTGTGGTAGAAGTTAAGAAGAAGAAGTTTATTAAAAGTGGCGGGCTTTGAAAATTTTCATTATTTGTAAAGGCGGCTGCTTTAAACTTTCAAATGTAACTGAGATGTTCTAAACACCCATTATTTATCTATGATAGATCCCCTTTATTATGAGTAAATGATTCTTTTGACTAAAAAACAATTAAAACAATTTTAGCAAATAATGCATATAATATTAAATATAAATTATAAAAAGCCGAGAAGGTAAAAGTAACGACTATAAAGTATAAAAAAGCAAAAAGGTAAAAGTAAATATATTTTTATTTTAAATTTGAAATGGAAAAAAATAAAACTCTAATAGGAATTGGTCTTTTTGTTAATATATCAAGTCAGAAATACAGGAGTTTCTAATCCAATTGACTACATTCGATTTGTTTGATGATTTACTATCCGTTTGATTTGTTGCAGAACGAATATACTGTTGTATGTGAGTTTGTTTTAATTTATACCTTTCTAATTTCTTTCAGTGTCAAATGATAATTTAATGCTGATTAAATTTATAGTCTAGATTTTTTCCACATTTATCTATCGGGTTCATTTATATTAGTTTCAAGTGTCCATATAATTACTTCCAAAATTGCATTGAAATTGGGCTTGAAAGATATACTGGTATCAAAATCGGTAAATAATAACCGTGGTCACAATGTTTCCATATTGACCCTATATTTATATTTAAAAAACCTTATTTGATGTTTCATGTTACGGTCTTCCTATAACTTTATTTTTAGGGAAACTGGTGCTTAAAGATGTAGTCTTAGGATTATTTTAATGTACATTAAATAAAGAAATCAAGAAATCGCATTAGTAGAAGTTATTAATATTTGGTAGTAGAGTGTATGTTTGTATTAAAAATGATATTATTATATTTTATTTTTTTGAAATTTTTATTTTGAATTTTACTGTATTGAAAACTAAATACACAAATATATATTCCTTTTAGTCATCGTTTATATTCTAAAATAATAATAATAAAAAAATATTAATAAATATTTTTTAAGTTTAATAAGAATATTTTTAAAATGACATGTTAAATGAAACAATATGAAAAAGTATATTATTTATTAATTTTTATTAAAAAGTTTGAAAAGTAATCAAATCATATATAAATTTCAATATAAAAAAATAAAAGATAAATAATAATTAAAACCGAATAAAATAAAATTTGGTATATTTGAATATATTTTTAGATATTATAAAATATTATATTATATTAATTTTTAGTATCCTAACTTTCATAATTTATAGCTTAGTACGTAGTTATATATTATAAAATATAGCTATTAGTTTTTAAAACAAATAATAATTAATATATATATATATATATATATATATATATATATATATATATATATATATAAAATAAGACGAATATACGATGAGATGATCTATCGGCTCTCCAAGAAAGAAAGCTCCAAGATTTTCAAGATTATCCTCTTGATAAGTTGTTTTCTTCTCTTCTCTAAGCTTGGCTTCCTTTTTTTTCAAACCTGGCTGCTAACCAGAATTCATCAATGAATAAGGATGAATCAAATAGAGCTATAAGATGAAATTACTAAGCAAAATCAACCTAGAAGGCAACAACGAGTCCTTTTTATTGAATAGAGGATTTCCAAAACTTTAGGCGTCAAAAAAGACATTGCGACAAAACAACAACAATGTTAACAATTCAGTTATCGATGTAATAACTAAAAAGTTTAATAAATCTCAAGAAGAAAAATCTTATGGTGACATTCTATGAAATCCAAGTCTTTCCTCAGACTTTACTCCAATTAGCATTCTTGAGAAAACATACTACTTATCGATACAGTTTCCACAACATGATAAAGACAAGTTGATGCTATCAACCAAATATACGCTAATTCGTAAGTTCTCTCAAGGTTTACCTAAAAGACAATTTCCTAAATCAGTTCTTGTAATCCCAAAAATTTATTGGAGAATATAGTGTATCAAACTGGGATTCAAAACATATTTTGATTGAATTTGCATTAAAAGTTGACCTATGCAAGCTATGGGTCAAAAACATCTGGTCTATGGGTGAGTTCTCTATGAGGTTTCTTAAGTGTGAAGAGTTAAAAGATGGTCTGAGGGTGATTTTGTTATGAGAAGATTTGTTGATAGAGGATTAAGAAGTAGAAGAATGTTTGAGTGTTAGATCTAGAGAGAGAAAATGCCAAAATGGTAGAGACAGAAAGTAGTACTATTCATCTTGAGATTCGTGAAGCGTGTGTGGTGCTTTTATAGTACAATTGCGGACCCCACACGCTTTAATTCGGTTTAATTACATCTTTTGGTCCCTGTTCTAAGGTTCCTTTCTATTTTGGCTATATCTTTACAATTAATGCATTTCAGCCCTTATACACTTATTTCTATGCATTTCGGCCCTTATACATTTATTTCTATGCATTTCGGCCCTTATACATTTATTTCTATGCATTTTGGCCCTTATACATTTATTTCAATGCATTTTGGCCCTTGTCTTTTATTCTCCCTCATCAGTAGCCCCCCAGTCTTAGTAAAAAATTATTTTGCTAAGACTGAATAATTCTTCTGACCGGCCAAAATCTCTTCGAAAAGTTGCTCCTTCGAACTTCATAAGTCCCTTGGTGTTATTGAGGCCATAGACTTCTTAGGCAAAAGGTTGCTCCACGAAATCTCTTTGCCACCCACAATCTCTTCGAATAACTTGCAAGCCTCCTCGAATTTCTGCAAAGATCCCTAAGAATTTCTGTCTTCGAATGGCTTGAAAGCTTCCTCGAATATCTACAAAGATCCTTCGAATTTCTGTTATACCGAGTAGCCCCCTCAATCCTTTCAACTTTTTCAGCCAGATAGTCATCGGATAATTATGTACTTAGGCGAAAAAATGTTGCTAGGATTGATGATGTCATTGTACAAATATCGATGTCATTGTACGTCTAAAAAAACGGTAGCAATTCTTCTGACATTGTTGTCAGAAAACTCTTCCCCTTCCCTGACAATTTCTGACACAACACTCTTCATCTTCTGCTATAGCTAGGCGACCGAACAATATCCACCTATGTTGACCATCGTACCCCTAGGCAAACAACACAAAAATGTCCCCGGGCCTCATTTGTCAAGAAAGCCCACTAGTACTCTATAAATACCAACCTCTTCCTTCATTAATGCAACTTCTGTTCAATTAGTTCTAGAGAGATAAAGCTGGCGAACAAGCCCCGTCGAATTCCTGAGTGGTTGTTGATCAGTAAACGATTCGAAGAGAGGGTTGCTGCTGGTGAAGACGTAAGGCCTCGTCCTCCACCACCGACTACAACGTTTTTTGGTGTCTGGCCCCCTTCGCACAATTCGACCGCCATTATCCCTCGGGAAGTAGCTCGTCAAAGCTTGCTTAGCGAAACAAACCCTCCAAGAGAAATGGGCAAAGAAAGATCTCACAAGCATTCATCAGGTTCGAAGAGGAAGAAATCCCATAGAGACAGAAAAAGTTCTCATGAGCGAAAGCGGGCCAGGGAAACTTCCCTAACAATTCGAGAACCCACTGCCCCAATTAATGTTGAAAATCTCCCCCAAAAATCTCCAAGTCCTCGAAGGACTTCAAGGAGTCCTCCTCGAAACCCAACTAGTCCTCTTCGACAACAAGGCTTGCAACATACTACTGACAGTCCCCCTCGAAGACAAGACTTGGAACACAATACTGAAAGTCGTCCTCGAAGGCAAGACTTACAATACAATACCGAGAGTCCTCCTCGAACACAAAACGTGCAACACAGTACCGAAAGCCCCCCTCGAAGACAAGGAACGGATATGTCTAGCCTGCCCTCCACGCCGTCCATGACCATCCACGGTACTCAATTCTCCCCCTCAAGAACGCTTATTACCGAGGAAGATATGCGGATTAGGCATGAAGAGACGTTAGACCCTATAGTCATGAAACCTTTCAACAAACTCCTCGGACAGGGATTGCCTATCTCCTCCTCATCGGGCCCTGCGAATGGTGGTACTTCCTCTTCGGAAATATCCGAGGAACGAGCTCGCCGGATTGCTCCAAAGTCTAAAGGGGATATCACTTTGCTCTTGGAGTTAGATAATATTCCCGGCAACAATATTAGGGGCATTGAGAATAAGCACATGGTGGCCCTTGCCAATATCAAGTATAAGTATTTTTCGGAAGCCGAGGAAACAATGCTTAGGGCTCGATGGGGCATCCCTCAATACGTCAACATCAGATTTCCCTCCGAGGGAGAGACGCCCTTATCTGTGAGGGACCATGAGGTGGTTGTCTATACAGAGATCATGAACTGGGGGCTGAGGTATCCCTTAGACCCCTTCTTTATCGAATATCTGTCGAAGATAGATCTCTGTCCCTCACAGGTTGGGCCCAATATGTGGTTCACCTTAATGGCTTGCATAATGGCCTCAAGGCTCTCAGGCCAAGCATTTTCATTAGAATAAATCATTGGTCTCACTGGCCTCGCTCGAAACCCTTACTTCCCCATCTACTCGTTAACATTCAATCGGGGGCAAAAAGTGTTGAAAGATCTTTTGGAGGTGGATAAAAAATGGAGGCAACAGTTTCTCTTTTTCTCTGGTTGCTGGGAGACCGGATCAGAAGCCAGTCCTTCGAATCCATATAAGTTGTCTTTGAAATGGACCATGAAATGTAAGTACTAGCTCTGCTTTTTACTCCTCGAATGTGAGCCTCCTCGACTCACTATGCACCCTTGATTTTAAAACTTGCAAATCTGCATTTTTCTAAGTATATTCCTTCTAAAAAAAAACATACACCCTCGAAGACACATGTGTCTTCGAACAGCATGTTGTTTGTAAACGTTCTTATCATTTATACTTTGTTTCAGCGATGACCGGCATATCCAAACCCTACACAGAGTATGTCGAGGGAGCTACAACCATTTTCACCAATCTTCTCCTGTGGGCAAAAGATAAGTGGGACAATCGATTTCGGCAGTGCTTTACCGACGACAATCTGGCGAGGAGTCGATTATGGAGGCTGAATCCCCTAGACCGCCTTAGCATGAGTAGGTTAATGACGCCGCCTTCGGAGAGGGAGGTATTAGAGCGGTGTAGCCAACAAGACGTGACAATTTATCTACCCAAACGCTCTCGGTCTCAAAGTCATTTGGAAGAACCCTCAGAAGAGGAAGTAGCACCAGCTCAACCACCAAATACCCAAGTGGTGACGAACAACCAACAACCTCCCTCCTCAGATAATCCTGGGACATCAAGGTCAAAGATTCCTCGAACAAGCGAAGTTCCTCGAGCAAGTGAAGCTCCTCGAACAAAAGAGATCCCTCGAACAAGTGAGGTCCTTCCAACAGATATCATCGTTCCATCAAAGTCTATTGCCCCTATCTCTGCTCCCATCCTCCCATCAAGGAAAGATGGCAAGAAGAAAGACTTAAAGGGAAAAGGGATTCTTCTTGAGCCCATCGAAGAACAATCCGAGGGGGGAGAAACCCCTAACAACAACAAGGAGACCAATTTCAAAGGAGAAGTCCACAGTATCGCAAATGATGTTGAAAACAGGGGTGGGCAGTCACCCAGGGAAGCTTCCTACCAGTCCTTGCATTCGCCTCTAACTGAGGCTTCTCACCCAGTTTCTCTGGAAAACAGACCAAGGCTGGCTCCTATCCCTGCTCCTCGAACAGACCCTCCACTACTTGTCCATCCAGACATTGCTTGTGGTAATTTTTCTGAATTCGACTCTGCAGCCTTAGAATCTCCTTCAAGCTCCTTCGAAGTCCCCCTGGACGACGAGTTTTCAATGAGTCTTCGAAGAATATTACACACTTCGGTGAACCAGGGAAAAAAGATGCGCCATCTGGAAAAGCGCAAAAATTACTATAAGTTCAAGGCATCAGTTGCTGCCTCTCAGCTCGAGGAAGCCAAAAAGGAGTACGCAGTGGTCGAAGGCCAGGCTGATGCCTTGTATGAGCGTCTTTCTGCTGCTGAACATTATGTGACGATACTAGAGCATTGTTGCCAGAAAGAGAGGGACTTATACAAGAAAAAGATTGATGCCCAAGAGCTGCTGATATCTGAATATAAGACAGGACATCGCAAGGCTTGCGATGGATTCGAGGAATGCACTGAGGCTCTTGGAAAAGTAGTTGGAGAGCGCGATAAACTAGAGAGAAAGATCAGAGGTTTCCCAGTAGAGATCGAGGAGGCAAAAGAGAAAGCTGTGGATGCTTATGCAGCCACATGTTCGAAGAAATTCCAGGCTCGGGATGCGGCCACTCGAGCCGGTTTATTGACCCAGATATACACCGATCAACCTGAATATGACCTGGGGTCTTTTTGGAAGCTTGTCCCGCCAGAGCTTCGCCCTCCTCAAATAGTTGTAAGCGAGAGTGAAGACTCAGAAGGTGAAGAAAGTGATACCTCGAAAAATGCCAATTGAACAAAGTTGCTGTAGGTAGTTTTTTTGTGTGTAAGGCCTAGAAAGGCCTCTTTTTGTAATGGTTGGAAGCTGTTATGCTGTTCCAATGAGTACTTGGATATTTAACTCATCAATGTATTGTTCTTCGAACTTATGATTTCACTAGCCCTTCGAACAATGAGTGCGTGGATAAATTCACAAATTCTTCTGGCCTTCGAAAGAATTTAACTTAGATAAATTTACCCACTTTTATATTTATCATTAGGCCTTCGAACTCCAATTTACTTGGCCTTCGAACAATTTTTACTTAGGTAGATTTAGCAAGTTTTATACTTGCAATCTGTCCTTCGAATGCCAACTTATTTGGCCGTCGAACACTTGTTACTTAGATATTTTTAGCAAGTTTTATACTGATAATAAGGCCTTCTAATTTCAACCCGCTTGGTTGTCGAACAATTATCACTTAGATAGACTTACCAAGTGTTATACTTGTTATGAGGCCTTCAAATGCCAATCTGTTTGGCCGTCGAACAATTTGTAGGATCTTCGAATGCCAATCTGTTTGGCCGTCGAACACTTTGTGAGGAAAAAATATTCTCGATTCATCACTGAGAGTGGCTTCGAGGCACACCTTAAAGTGACCCGGAAAATAGTTCGTAGGTCCCGAAACATCGTGGCACACCTCAATGTGACCCGAAGAATAGTTTGAAAGTCCCAAAACATCGTGGCACACCTTAATGTGAATGTGGTTCCGAAAATAGGTCGAAGGACAGCAATTCGAAGCACATGTTACTGTGACTCAAAAAATAGTGCGAGGGACAACAGTTCGAGTCACATGCTAGTGTGACTCAAAAAATAGTGCGAGGGACAACAATTTGAGGCACATGTTAATGTGACTCAAAAAATAGTGCGAGGGACAACAATTTGAGGCACATGTTAATGTGACTCAAAAAATAGTGCGAGGGACAACAATTTATAGCACATGTTAATGTGACTCAAAAAATAGTTAAAGGCAAAGAAACTTTGTATTAATGGGATCACTGAAACACCTCATTAAAACCTTCCTGTGCCTAACAGGGTAGGAAAGAGTGTGTCCTCACCAAAATTTTTCCCGAGGGATACATAGAAAGTGAAAAGAAATACAATATTTTCTCTGAGCTCTGCTAATCGAGGTAAAACTTTAAATGCTCAATATTCCAAGGTAAGCGGAGATATCGTCCATCTTTATCTTGCAACCGATAAGTGCCTGGTTTTATCCTTTCGGTGACCGTATAAGGACCTTCCCAATTAGGGCCCAGCTTCCCCAAACTCTTGTCCTTAGTGTGTAAGAAGATTTTCCGCAGGACCTTGTCTCCCACCTGAAAATCCCTATGGTTGACTTTGGATGCATATCGGCTCCGCATAAGAGTTTGATAATGAAGGGAAGTCAGCTGCGCCCGTTGCCTCTTTTCCTCCACCAAGTCTAAAGCCAACGCTCTATGCTCTTTATTGGTGTCTGAGTCATAAGTTGCTATTCAATGTGAAGGGAAGAGGATCTCTGGAGAGACCACGACGTCCATTCCATAAACTAAAGAGAAAGGGGACACAGCGGTGGCTGTTCACGGGGTCGTTCGATATGCCCACAACACCTCCTGTAAATAGTCGGGCCATTTCTCTGCCTTACCTTCTAAGTTCTTTCTCAGCCCGTCGAGGATGGTGCGATTAGTTACTTCCACCTGGCCATTTGCCTGAGGGTGAAATGGTGCCGAGAAACATTGTCGTATGCCCCTTGACACACAAAAGCTCTGAAATACTTTGTTATCAAACTGTGGTCCATTGTCCGTTATAATCTGCAATGGTACACCAAAACGACAACAAATATTAGACAAAACAAATTTGATCACATCCTTGGCTTTCGTGCCCGCGAGTGGCTCAGCTTCCACCCACTTAGAAAAATAATCAACGGCCACAATTATCGTCTGTTTGCCCCCAGAGGCCATTGGTAGAGGTCCAACCAAGTCAATGCCCCATCTGTCAAAAGGAACTGCCTCTGGGATGCTCTCCATCAATGCTCCTGGCTTGTGGATTACATTAGCATACCGCTGGCACGTGTCACAACGTTTGACCAGATCTTTTGCATCAGCCGAAATAGTTGGCCAGTAATAACCTGCCAAGAATACCCTGCGTATCAAAGCTTTATATCCACAATGAGCGGATCCTTCACCGTCGTGTAACTCGGAGAGGATAATTTGTGACTCGGGTCCGTTCAAGCACCTCAGTAATGGCCGGCTCAGAGATTTCTTATATAGCGACCCATCCAGCAAAATGTAACCGTGAGACTTGAATCTAACTTTTCTGGCTTCATATTTGTCGGCGGGCAAAATGTCATGAGCCAAAAAATCAATGAGGACTGTTCTCCAATCAGGTGTGATCGCATGATTGCCCTCCGAGACGTGCATCACATGGTCTTTATTGGTTGAGATCGACGGGCATGTCTGGACCAAAACCCAGGGATAACCTTCTGTCCGCGAAGCAGAAGCAAGAGAATCCGGGACGACATTCAATTCTCGTCGGACATGTTCGAACTTAACGTCCTCAAAACCCGACGCCAAATCTTTCATCAGTTTCAAGTATTGTACCAGTGTTTCCTTTCTTGCCTCGGACTCCCCCGAAACCTGATTTATTACCAGCTGAGAATCACTGACCAACTTTATCCGTCGAGCCCCACATATCTGAGCTAAGCGTAGGCCGGCTAAAGCTGCTTCATACTCAGCCTCATTATTAGTAGCTTTGAAACCGAAACGGATGGCTTGGAACATAGCGACCCCTTGCGGGGATATTAACTGAACACCTGCCCCGCAGCCTGAGATGTTCGACCCCCCATCCGTTCGTATTACCCACTCTTCCTCGGCAACTATATCAGATACCTCCTGTTCGTCCCTGTAGGAGTGGAATTCGACCAGAAAATCTGCTAAAACCTGTGCCTTGATCGCTGTGCGAGGCTCAAATGTTATGTCAAAGTCTCCCAACTCGACGGACCACTTAGTCATTCTGCCGGAGATATCTGGTCGTTGTAATAGACTCTTCAGGGGAAACGTTGTTCGAACCACAATTGGATGGGCTTGAAAGTAAGGTCTCATCTTTCGCGCCGCTGTGACTAACGCCAAAGCCACCTTTTCCAAGGTAAGATATCGCTTTTCGGCGTCCAGCAAACTCTTGCTGACATAATAAATTGGCCTCAGGAGAGAGTCAGCTTCTCGGAGGAGAACAACACTGACAGCACACGTGGATATCGCTACGTAAACAATCAACGTCTCCCCCACTAAGGGTTTAGATAAAACTTCCGGAGAAGTTAGATACTTCTGAATTTGACGAAATGCCGTCGAACATCCTTCGGTCCAACAAAATTGCTTCGCATTCCGCAATACTTTAAAGAACGGGGCGCACTTGTCCGACGAGCGGGAAATGAATCGATTTAGGGCAGCCAATCGCCCTGTCAAGATTTGCACCTCTTTAATGTTTCGAGGAGGGCTCATGGTGATCAACGCTCTTAACTGCTCCGGGTCCGCCTCAATGCCTTTTTCACTGATCATATAGCCAAGGAATTTACCCGACCGTACTCCAAAAATACATTTTTCTGGATTGAGCTTGAGGTTGACCCTACGCAAGTTGTGGAATGTCTATGTGAGGTCAGCAAAATGGTCGTCGTCTTTCTCACTCTTTACCAACATATCGTCGATATAAGCTTCCATATTTCTCCCAATCTGTTCCTCGAAAGTTTTATTAACCAGGCGCTGATAAGTTGCCCCCGCGGTTTTTAACCCGAACGGCATGCCCTTGTAACAGTATAGACCCCGCCCAGTAATAAAAGAAGTGCTCTCCTCATCGTTAGCAGCCAATCGGATTTGATTGTAGCCCAAGTAAGCATCCATAAAAGATAGTAATCGATTTCCAGAGGTCGAGTCTACTAACTGATCAATGCGCGAGACGGGAAAAGGATCCTTGGGACAAGCACGGTTCAAATCCGTGAAGTCGATACACATCCTCCACTTGCCGTTTTTCTTCCTCACCAACACCGGATTTGACGCCCATAGGGGATAATGCGACTCGCGAATATGACCAATACTTAAAAGTCGTTCGACTTCCAACAAAATTGCTGAGGCCTTTTCCGGGGAGACAGGCCTCCTTTTTTGGACTATTGGTCGGACATCCGATCGCAAGGCAAGCTGGTGACATATAATCTCCGTCGGCACCCCAGTGACATCCTGTGCACACCAAGCAAACATATCGAGCTTATCAGATAAAAAAGTAATTAACTTCCCTTTAACTTCCCTATTTTCAGAACTTTGCCAGCCGCGAACTCGTGTGTCGCAGAATCCTCCTCCGGGACCTGAAATCCGGGGGCCTCCCTCGGATCATCATAAGGGATGACCTCGGAAGGTGGCCCCTTTAATTGCTATGCTGAGTCAGAGGGCCCCCCTCGAACTCCCTTGGAAGACAGGGCGATTTGGTAGCATTCTCGTGCCATCTTCTGGCTACTTCTGACCGTACCAATATTGTTCCCGATCACATACTTTAGACATTGATGCACCGTCGAGATGACGCCATGCATTCGGGACAACCAAGAGCGACCCAGGATAGCATTATATGAGGTGGGTGCGTCAACCACAATGAAGAGTACCTCCACTTCTTTTTTGAATGGTCCACGACCCAACTCCACCATACATTGAAATTCTCCCACGACAACCGTTGTGGCACCAGTGAAACCCACTATCGTTCTATCAGATCTTCGGATGACCGGTGGGTCAGAAATGCGGCGATAAGTACTCATAAATAAGATGTTCGCAGAGCTTCCTGTGTCGATGAGTATTTTTTGAATCTGATCCCCGACAATGCCCGCCGCGATAACTACAGCGTCCTCATGAGGGCCTGCAACATTACGCATATCATCATCATCAAAACAAATAATAGGAGAAGGCGATCGATGCATTTGTGCGGAGACTCCAGCTTCGATCTGGGTGGTCAAATTCACCATGTACCTTTTGCGAGAGTTGTTCGAATTCCCGGCGATAGTGTCTCCGCCAAAGATTGCTAAGGACTCAAAAAATGCACAAAGACTATCCACCTTCCCCCTCGGAATTGTCTCTTCGACCAAGTTTACATTGTTCCTCCCGGCTTTCGGGTCCAAATATTCTTGCTCGATGTCAAAATCGTCAACCCCTTCGGAAATTACCATGGCTGTGTCAGTGTTCTTCGAGACAGTTTTTACCACGGCGTTTTTCTGGGAGTGTTTCTTGACATACTCCAACAGCATTCCATTTTCGATGAGAGCCTGCACCTCCTTCTTCAAGGCTATGCAATCTTTGGTGTCGTGGCCCACATCCTCGTGATACTTGCAATATTTGTTAACGCTTCTGCTCTCCCTCCGTGTTTGTATGGGAAAGGGCTTCCTGAACGTGACCGAAGATTTAGCTTTATCAAATATTGCAGCGACATTTTCTGTTAACTCCGCATAGTAGTCGGGCCGAGTCCATTTGTTTGACATGTATCTCCCCCCTTGATTATGGTTTGGTTGATTGCCATAGTACTGCGGGTTTGATTTTTGCCTTGGGGGATACTGACCCGTGCCCTTAGCTTGAACGGTTGATCGGGGGCCCTGAGAGCTTGGCTCAGCCCTCTGAAATTGATTATGGTCCAACTGCTCTCCGGAACCTTTCTCTGAGGCTTGGGTTTCTTCCACCAAGATTCTCTTCTCCACTTGATCTAGCAATGCTCCGAAAGTCATTGCCTGACTTTCTGCCACCGTGTCTTTCAACAACCCGGGGAGCAAACCCATCCTGAACGCTGCTAGCGCTACTGAATCCTTACAGTACTCCATATCTGTTTTGGTCTTGACAAAGCGATTGGTATAGTTTTTGAGGCTCCCCCCACTTTTTGCCGACAGTAGATTATGGTGTCTCCGTTGGCTCGAAATTTCTTACTCCCCACGAAGTGTTGTCTAAAAATATTCCAGAACATGTCAAAATTCTTAATAGAGCCCTGAGGTAGCCTGTTGTACCATTTGGATGCCACTCCTTTGAAGGTTTGAGAGAACGCTCTGCACAAGAGCTTATCATCCTCGTCGAAGTTTATCATAAAGTTCTTAAACTGCTCAATGTGGTTGTCCGGATCCTGAGTCCCGTTGAACTTTTCAAGCTTCGAAATGTCAAAATGCTTTGGGAGATTTCCTACTAAGATCTCCGATGATAGAGGAGAGGCTCTCCAGTTATGCCCTGTGCGATAAATGTTAGACCTCAAATTATCGTTGTTGGAAAAGTACAGACCCTCCTCGGAGGGCAAAGTGTACTGCTGTTGCCATTCTGAATTTCGAGGGCCCATATCCTCCTTCCCAAGGCACTTTGCCTGCTCATGAGAGCGATCACCGACTCGGTCATGGCGACTCTTTTCCCGCGAAGATTTCCTCTCCGAACTCCTTCCCCTTCGGGCGCCAGTTCGCCTCTGGTCACGCTTTTTCCTTCTACGGTATCTCCGAGGGGATGATTCAGAAGTGCTATATCACGAGTAGTCGCTTGAAGTAGCCGAGTCCGATTGGTATCTTTCTCTCCTCCTCGGAGACCGTCGCTCACGCCTCCGATGCTTGTCATCTCTCCTCTTGGGTCGAATTTCAACCTCGCGCTCCTCCTTTTGTTCGACGGGTTCTCTTCTTATCTCCGATCGAACATTTCCTTGCGCAGCTTCCTTCTCCGCCTTCAACCTTTCGATCTCCAGCAATAGTTCATTCCTCTGAGCCAAAAGAGCGGAGTCATCAAAAACGTTTTCAACTCGCCGACCTTCTTCTCCTTCGGACTCCAAGTCATTTTGAAAGTCATCCGCCTCCATATTTTCCTCGCAGTGATCAACTAAATCGTCCCCTCGGCCTTCCATGGTTCTCCTCGGAACAGGAATTATTTCTAGGAAGCGATTATCGTCGGAGCGATTTTCGTTTCCCACAGACGGCGCCACTGAAGAGTTAAAAGATGGTCCGAGGGTGATTTTGTTATGAGAAGATTTGTTGATAGAGGATTAAGAAGTAGAAGAATGTTTGAGTGTTAGATCTAGAGAGAGAAAATGCCAAAATGGTAGAGACAGAAAGTAGTACTATTCATCTTGAGATTCGTGAAGCGTGTGTGGTCCTTTTATAGTACAATTGCGGACCCCACACGCTTTAATTCGGTTTAATTACATCTTTTGGTCCCTGTTCTAAGGTTCCTTTCTATTTTGGCCATATCTTTACAATTAATGCATTTCAGCCCTTATACACTTATTTCTATGCATTTCGGCCCTTATACATTTATTTCTATGCATTTCGGCCCTTATACATTTATTTCTATGCATTTTGGCCCTTATACATTTATTTCTATGCATTTTGGCCCTTATACATTTATTTCTATGCATTTTGGCCCTTGTCTTTTATTCTCCCTCATCAAAGTGGACTACTGGATTTAATCCTAGATACGAATGTCCAACTACACAGTGTGGATTAGAATTGAAAAGGTCAAGCATCATTAATTCAATAACATCATCAATAGGACAAACCCTCAAGATCAGTTTTCCTGAAAGAAATAGAGCATATCACAATGCTTGTTATTACTAGACATAAGTCGACGTATCAAAGAAACTAAAGTACCATGTATGGGTGGGCTTTGGTGAAAATGAAGGATGCTGGTTGGACATCATTTACAAGGATCTCGCGCAATACTGCCAAAAATGCTTTCACATTGGCCACAATCAGGATAACTGTAAGAAGACTCAAACAAAAACTCAACCTATTGAAGAAGAAATTATGTCTACTCAAAAGAAAACTGATTCAACTGCTCAAGGTAACACAGATTCTAAAACAAGAGATATAAATCTTCCACCACTAAAATTTATAATAGTCAATCCTAACAAACAGAAAGACTCGAGAAGCCTTAACAATCAGAATAAATACCACCAACTTAAAGACAATGCTCTAACCAAGCATAAAAATATTATTAAGGATATAATAACTACACAAGAGTTAAATACAAAAAAAATTCATTGAAAACAACAATAATACCTTCAATTATTGCAGTAGAACTCTTGGAGAAGCAGCTATTATTAAGGTCATCCAAGCGCTTGCATAATGCCTATGTATTATCATCCTCCCTTGATTATGAGAACTTAGCATGTGGATATCACACCCCCAAACCCAATAAAACATTAGAAGCATGCCAACCACTCCTATACTTATGAAAAGGGAAATTGACAAGAGCTTTCAGAAAATGCTTAACACAAAACTTAAGGAAGCAAAGGGCATGAAACAAAAAGAAACTTAGTAATTAAGTTCCTATTTCATAAATCTCCAAACCCTTAATATCAAGATGATTAAGATCTTCAATTGGAATATCCGTGACATTGGAAATAAAGACTCTATGAGAAGATGCGTCGAAGATCTTTTATATTTATTATTGACCAATTAAATCATGTCTCTGAACCATAAATACATTAAAAATGTCTTGGATGGATCATTCACATTTTTCCTTATATGTGGCTCCAACAACGTGTTGGTTCTAATATCGTGCCTCATCAACCTGCATTTCACTCATGTCAAAACTTTCATTAAAAGGTAATCGAAAGTAAAGAATCTGAGAATCAAGAGTACCTATAGTTTTAGTCTTCAAGTAAGCTGGTTTCAATCCGAATCGAAGAGACAAAAAAGGAAAATTGAAAATAAAACGAAGATTTGAGGAATCTCTTCAACATGAAACTGAGCAATAATGCTTTGAATCCTTTAAGGATAAACCTTATGTCGATTGACTTGAGTTAAATCATTCAAGCATTCAATTCATGCTTCTACCAACCAAATAATATTCCTAAATCAAAAATAAGTAAGGGTTTGGTACCTGCTTGGGAAAGAAGAAGCCAATATAGCCGTCACCGTCTTCTCTTTGGCTCCAATTGAAGTTATGACTTGGTATTAGAATGGAAGCCCAATTCTAACTAATGAAGCTTTGAATCTCCCTCTCATAAATTGTAATGTTCTTCGCGTCTAAAATCCTAATGATTTTCGGTGTACAAATTTGTTCAAATGATGACCGAGCCTGTTATGATATCGATTAGACACTTAAGATCATAAAATAAAAGAGAAAATGTTTAACACAAAAAATAAAGAGAAAAAATGTTTTAACCTGATTTGGCATACACAAAAGTGTGCTCCAACAAATGTTTTAACATGATTTGGCATACACAAAAGTGAGCTTTGTGTTTCCGCTTATGCTTAAGCGGAATATACCGTTTCTCATTTGATTTTGGTAGAAAAAATTGGCCCAAAAATCAAATATTTTTATAATAAAACTATGATAAACATCTAAAAATTTAAACCTCGATCTAAATCTAAAACATATAAAAACTCTAAATCTGAACAAATAAAACGTATAAATCGAATTAAAGTTAAGCTGCTTGCTGCTTTGACTTCTTCGAAATCAAAGTCCAAACCAACTCTCACTAGAAACAAACATTTTTTTTTTCATTTTGTTGGTGCCAATATTTTTGTGCTTATACATGAGAGATTTGTTAATGTCAATTGGGTTCTCAGGCTTCTTTATTTTATTTGCGTTAAATTTTTGAAATTTTAGCGTTCTTCTACTGTTGTTGATAAACAAAAACAGCTTTCTGCAATTGAAACAGTTTTGAAGGCTACTAAAGATGGTAAGAGTCAGCGTGTTCCTCCAATCTTCGTTCTCATTCTCTGCCCCACTCGAGTACTTGCAAGCCAACTTGCCGCAGAAGCGAAGGCTTTGCTCAAGTACCATGAAGGAATAGGACTTATGACTCTGGTTGGAGGAACTCGTTTCAAAGTCGACCAGCAACATCTAGAATCAGATCCATGCCAGGTTTGCACATTTGTTAGGCATGTTAGAACTATGCATTCATTTATGTTATTTGCGATATGGGAGACAATGGCATGTAAGCAAGTGTTCTATACAAATGTTTGAGCTCGACCGGAAGATTCTCAAGTCTAACTTGAACTATTCGTTTGTTTGCCACAACCACTGAACTGCAAACCAACACAGTTTCTAGTGTTTAAAATCGACAACCTACTTAGTATCTTAAGTTTTCAGAAACTACGTCTGGAACAGAATTTCACCAATCCTGAAATGGTGTGTAAAATTTGTACGAAGAACCATTTTTATCCTTGTGATGTTGCAATTTAAGAACTTGTATCTATTCATTTATTACGTACATTTCCTTTCTACAAGATAGTAGGTTATTTTAGCTGTCTGATTACTTAAAAGATGTTTTAATGGCAGATAAACAAGTCAATGTCAAAGATAGATGGCATTGTCAAAGAAGCAGCATATCATGCATGGCTTGGTTACTATAACTCCATTAGGGAAATCGGTAGGGACAAGACCACGCTTGTTGAGCTAGCCAAACGGTTTTGTGATTCTATAGGTTTAGAGAATCCTCCCTCTATATTCCGCAAGACTGCATTGAAAATGGGCTTGAAAGATATACCTGATATCAAAATTCGCCCTTCTGTTATTTCATAAATCATAATGAGCACCCTTAACTTCACTATTTTATATTTATATTTTGAATATTATTTTATATAGGATTCAGGTAGATTAATGCAGTTTTTCTAGTGCTCAGCCCCAAATGTTTTCTGTGCTATGAAACTACAGTAATAAAGTTTTTTAGAAATATTAAGTGTTCGCAATCATTTTTTCATGATCCTAAGGATTTCAAGTTTCATTTATGTACGACTCGAAAAATAATCTAAATATCATGGTTAAATGTATAGGAGTTTCTTATCCAATTTTACTATCCTTGATCTGTTTAAGGATTATATCAGTTTATTTTAATTATACCTTTTGAACTTAATTACTTTTTATTTTGAGAGAGTGACCATATAATGCTGATTAAATTTATAGTTTAGATTTCTTACACATATGTCTATCGGGTTCACTTATATTATTTTCAAGTGTTTATATAATTATTAAAACTGATTTATTATATGTGAGATATTGAGAAAGCAATAAACTTTATTGCTAAAAGAAATACGTCAAATGACTTTTAATTATTAGTATTTGATAAAATTTTAAGATTAATATTATTTTATTTAAAATCAATTCAAATTTATTTTTATTTATTCATTTTTATTTATTCAATAAAGTTTTTTTTTAATCAAAGAATCCCATTGAAACCAAATCCACTAAAACCAATCGGGATACTGTCAATGTACTCACATTTTATATGTACAGTTTGTTCTGTAGTTTGGTGTTTCTTACGATCTGTGGTAACACTTTTAAGTCGATAGCTTCGGGAGGTTTGGGTGGCGGCAAAGACAACTTTAAAGGATCTCAATATATCACTCTTTTGAGCGGAGGTATTTTTAACATTAGTTGTGACTTTAAATTATACGGGGCATATTGAATGAGGGGGTTTTTATTCACTAATTCAATACGGGGCATATTGAATGAGGGCATATTGAATGAGGGGGTTTTAAATTTTTTTTATTAATGTTTTTTTATCGACCTCCTCATCACACTTGTCCTAGTTCAGTTTGTCAAATATGGACACAGACACAGTTTTAGCATCACAACTAAGATCGGTAGCTGGTGCAGTATGAGCATGAAACTCCTTAACGGGTGGTGGTTTTGGAGACACTACTTTAGATGACACTAATATAAACTTGCAGCCATATTCCACAAAACCGTATCGATTCGCTTTACCATCATAAGTAGAATTCCTCTTATATCGTCATAGACGTCTTAAAACTATATGGCAAGCGTCCATAGTAACTACGACAAGTGTCCATAGTAACTACGAAAAACGTCCATAGTAACTACATCACACCAAGATGTATCTTTGTAATTATCAACATAAAATGCAATTAGACATCGTTTAGAAACTATTACCTCAGTGTACTTTATTAGTCTTGACAGTAGGTACGTGTATGGAAGAGTTTCAGTCTTCAACACCAGTTTCTAAACAACTTCATCTGATTGTGCAGGTAGACTAGAAGATGTATTCTACTCCTTAAATCAAAAGGTACCCGGAACATGATTCATGTAATCATTGTATCTAGTAGCAGGAATTGTTGGGTTCTGATACCAACTGATAGCGTGGCGGAAAATTAGATGAAGAAAACAATAGATATGAAACCCTAACCTTAGTTAGAGAGTAAAAGAGACTCAAAGACTCACAGAAAAATCTCAATTTTTATTCATCGAAGTCTAAACGCAAAAGTAGGGTTTGAGGTGTTTTAAATAAGAATCTCTCAAATCCCAAATACAAATATGGAAAAAAAAAAGTAAACGTAATAAAATAATATCCTATTAAGTCTCAATGTAATAAAATTTAATTTTATATCTTAAATAAATTAAATAGATTTTGGTTGATTGCTTCCGCCTACATCACCTTGTATATTATGTTGATCCAAGGGCTGGTCAGGGACAAGGTGCACAAGCCACTAGATGAGGGATAAGAAGACATGTAAGATTCTTATATCTAATATTGTAAAATTGTTTTATTTTTCCTTTTTTTACCTACTTTTTTTAATAGAATAATTGGTCACATAGTATGTGAGGTAGTGGTATTAGTGTGCATTTAATTAGTATTAAATTAGTATGGTATTGACTACTTGTTTGTTGGTATGTTAGGTAGACATTGTTTCTGTATTTAATGGGCTGCTTGTTGGTATTGATGGTATGCTTGCTTGTTGTATAAAACTGTTGTCGGTATTTAATTGTCTACTTGTTGGAATTATTAGAGTGTTGTATGATTGCAGTGGAAACTACTAGAAAGTGGTTGCCGGCTAGGGAAATGCCTCAATTGAAAGAGGATGCTAAAGTTGCAAATGAAAAATGGAAGAGACCAAGACGAGTACCGAATTCATCTACTGTTGCGACTTCATCTGCTGCTCCAGGTTCATCTGTTGCTGCACGAGACGAAACTTCTAGGAATATAGACCAACAGATTATAGAAGGCAAAATGTGAGTTATATGAACCCTAGACTTAGAAAACCAGAACCATTCCATAATGACACGAGTTATGCTCATATAAGGTTTAATATTTATATTAAAAATTTGACTGTAATATTTCCAAATAGACCAAGATAGGTTACAGTTCACAAAAATATGGTTTTTACTTTCACAGTTATGGCAGAAAACACACTTAGAAGCTAGGCTAATATGTCTAGTTTGTAATATAGCATCAATAGACATAATTTTTTTAAATAGTTTCTAGGTAAAGAAAGAACACTTCATGGGGGTTTGTTGATTCCAGATCTTCTTATATAAAGAAGATTTAGTATAGTGTCTTCTAACTTTGTCCCAAGTTTTGTGTTAAACTCCTGGTTTGGGGAAGTAGACCAGACCATCATATCATCTTTAGATGGATCAATCTTATATAGAGAAATTTACTGAATTTTGTCTTCACTTATGAATGTTTTCAACACTTCAAAATCCCAACCATTGTCTTTCCAAAACCTGTTAACATTTTTCTCCAGAAACCACGTGCTTGAATTAGAATTCTTGTAATCCAATATTGGAGATTAGTTATGCCAATTCTCCAACCAGAAGTCCACATTACCCCTGTCAAGTATCCATTTTATGTTAGGTTCAGCAGAGTCTTTTATATTAACTAATCTCTTCCAAATCAATAAACCAGTGCTGATAAATTTAGCTTTAAGGGGATGGCAATTTCTATTATATATGTCTTTCTTTAAATTTGCTCATATACTGTCTTGTTTCCTGTATTTATACCATAGCTTTTGAGAAAAAGTGGTTTGAATATCATTGAGGCTTCTTATATTCAAACCACCTTCATCAAAAGTTCTGCAAATATTTTTCAAAGAATAGATTGCTTTGGTATCAAAGTTTGATCTCCATAAACATTTGTTAATTTTTTTTCTATTCTATTGATAATTGATTGAGGAACACTAGAGTTATGCATCCAATAGTATGGTAAAGACATAAGAATAGTTGAGATAAGAGAAAGTCTTCCCCCAAATGATAAGAATTTGTTGTCCCAATCCATAATTTTGCCATTGATGTTATCTAGGAGCTTGTTGAAATTTCTTTGCTTGTTGTTGTAGCTCAAGGTGATTCCCAAGTAGTTGATAGGCAATTGGTCAGTTTTGAATCCAGTAGAAGAATCCAGTTCCCGAATTCTGTTTTGATGCAGAACATTTGAAGTAATGACTTGAGTCTTATCTTTATTAATAATCTGTACAGAAATAATCTGATATTTATCAAAAAATCACTAAGTAGCTTTATAGAAGAATTCATGTTGTTTGTAAAGACCATAATATCATCTGCAAAAGAAATACTAGGCCAAACAATAGAAGACCTAGAAGCAAATGTCATACTAGGGTTTTGGTTATAGAGATTTATCAAACCTCTAATTAAGACCTCCTCACTTAGGATAAATAAGCTTGGGGACAAAGGGTCCCCTTGCCTTAACCCCCTGACAGAATTAAAATAACCAAAAGACTGACCATTTATAAGGATAGATATAAAGACATAACTAATCATGATTTTAACTAATTGGATGAAATTATCAGAGAAACCAAATTGCATTAGGAGTTTAAGAATGAAGGGAATAGACATCAGTTCAAATGCTTTGGACATGTCCAATTTGACCATGATGTTACCTTTAGTAGGCTTTGTACTCAAATCATAAACCATCTCCTTTGCAAGAAGGACATTATCATGGATTGATCGACCTTTGACAAATGATCCCTGAGTAGTTGAGATAATTTTGGGAAGAAACTTAGATAACCTGTTGTTTAAGAGCTTAGGAAAGTTTCTATTAGTTAAAATACAAAGGCTAATAGGCCTATAGTGATTCCAAAGTGTTGGATTGATAGTTTTAGGGATAAGACAAAGACCCATTGCAAAAATTCCTTTAGGGATGTCTCCACCAGATGGATAAGAATTAATGGCAATAACCAAATCATCCTTGATGATATACCAACAAACCTGATAAAACTTTACATTATAACCATCAATACCAGAGGCACTATCTGGATTGATAGAGTTAATGAACTTTAGAGCTCTTCACTAGTTGTAGGCTTCAAAAGATCAGAATTGTTATCCTTAGTTACCAGCTTATGGATAGAAGTCAAAATAGCATTGTTCATGCAAAGGTTTTCATCTTCAATAGATTTATAAGCCTTTTTAGAGTAAATGTCTTTAAAAAACTTCACAAGAGAGTCACCAATCTCATCAGAATTGTAGAGCCAATTTCCATCCTCCTTAATTGCATTTATATCATTCTTCCTTCTCTTTTTAGACATAAGAGTGAAACAATTTTGTATTGTTATCACCCTTAATAAGCCAACTACAATAAGATTTCTGTCTCCAATAGTCATCTTCATTTCTAAGAGCCTGCAAGTAAAGACTGTTAGCTTTCTTTAAGTACATATCAGAGGTATTATTGTTGAGATTAGAATGCATAAGCTCAGCTTCTTTAGCCATAGATTCAGTCTCTTTAACCTTATTAAAGACATTTCCAAAGAAATTTTTGTTCCACAATTTAAGACAACTTTTCAGTCTTTTCAATTTGAAACCAATAGATTTCACTAGGAAATCCAGTAATTCTCAAATTCCAATTCTTTTTAACCACCTCTAGAAAAGAAGAATCATTTGACTACATGTTCATATATTTAAAGTTTCTGTACATGACATTAGGCTTATAATCAGGATTAGTATTAGCCATAATCAAAAGGGGGGCATGGTTAGAGCATGTTCTGACCATGTGAGTAACCTTAGTAATACAATAGGTACTAGACCAGTTAGCATCAAACAAGGCTCTATCAAGCCTTTTCCACTTAAGGCTTCTGTTCCAAGTAAATTTAGGACAAAAAAAACCAGCATCTTCCAACTGGAAATGATTAATAGTTTGAACAAAGTCATCAATACTATTATAATCAATATGCTTACAACCAATCTGCTCATCAGATGAAGAGATGACATTAAAGTCACCCACCACAAGCCAGCCATAATTAGTATTTGAAGTAGATCTCATCTGATGTCATAAGTCCATCCTTAGAGTTCTGTTACACTTAGCATAAATAACTAGATACGAGAAAAGTAATATTATTAGTAGTAGCAACGTCCAAACTAAGGCACTGATCATGATTAGTAATGATATTAATACTAAGATCATTGGTCCAAAAAAACCCAAATTTTATTTGAAATGTTAAAACAATGACTTGAAAAACCTAACAATTCAGCTATAAAAGAGATATTTTCAGAGCTTGTTAAAGGCTCTTGAATAGAAAGAATGTTAATTTTGTCTTTAAAAACCATATCTTTTAATCTCCTGATAGTAGATTTGTTATTGATACCACGCAGGTTCCAGCTAATAATCTTTATCATTGTCAGATAAAGACTCGTTCTTCCTATTTGTACCATCGTACTTGAAAGATTTTATTATTTTGGAACTTGGTTTCTTTATCTTCTTGGCCGACTTTAGTTTATTTTTCAAGATGGTACTGAAGTCTTGATCAGTTAAAAATTGGTTTTTCTCAACAGAGGATAATTGAAGACTTCCAATTTTATACTGATTTGGAGAATAAAAGCATGGTATCAAGTCAACATTTGCAAGAAGAACAAGTTTATCACTTTGCTCTTGAAAATGTTGAATTGCCTCGATGATCTCAGCATTTTCAAGGACATCAGCCCTTGGATCCTGTTGTATTTCATTGTTACTATTAGTAACCTTTTCTTGTATTTTGTCTTGAGTCATTGAATTAGTTTTGGATGTAACTTCAGTTTGTTTGAAAACAATAATAGACTTCAAGTTTTGAATAAACTCAGTGTTAGATTCCACCGTTTCATTCCATTGTTTCTTTTCAGACTTGAGACTATCTTCTTTCCCCAGATTATCCCTATTCTTAAGCTTTTCTTCTTGAGCATCCCCCTCTTTGCCATCAGACTTACTTCTTTTTTTGCATTCCATATTGAGCAGTGACCCAAATGAAAGCAACCATAACAATATGACGGTAAATGTTTATTCTTAAGATTTATCCAGCATCCATCGTTATTTCCAAACCCGATCCATATGCTATTATGGATCTTTTTTGATAAATCAAGTTCAATTAGAGCCACCACAGAATCTTTGTAAGCTCTGTTATCTTCTGGGATTATAATCTTGTACACTTTGCCTAAGGATGAAACAACTTCTTTCATGAAATCCATATTATACAGATACTCTGGCAACTTTACGAATTTAGTCCAGACCAAAACATATGGGTTTTCGTACTTAGGGTGAAAGTCCGGTGACCATCTCAGTATGCGCATTGTTAAGCCTTCAACTTTTCACACCCTTCTTGACCATATTTTGCATACATCCTCATCAAGATTAAACTCCAAGAACACATGATGAGAGTCCCAGTTTATAGTTTTGACACAACCTTTAAACTTCAGTGAGCTGATGAAAATTTCGAACACCGCTTTCTTCTGTAATCCAAGAGAGAAATTGCCAATCAGAGTTGTTTTTTATTTCGAAACAAGTTTTTATTTGATTTCTTGATTAAATTGGATTGAAACATGAGCAGATCTCAAACTAACAGTTTCTGGTTTGAATTCGACCTCACAAATTCTTGAGTTTTCTTTACGAAACAAATCTGCATATTGTTTCATGTCAACTTTGTCGCCGGAGAAAGATAGAGAAAAAGTAGCGGAGGGACGCCAGAGACGGCGGGAAAACTCAATTCTTGGAGCTCTATATTTAAAATTTCGTCAAACCCAGTCGACTTTAATTTCAATCATTGTCTTTTTCTTCCCTTATTTATTCAATAACTTGTTTTTCTTGTTTTTCTTTTATTTTTCAATTTTTAAGAATAATTATACTATTTGTATAAAGATTTGTTAAACACAAATAAAATAATATATTTCAATATAACCAAATATTTGCCATGATTTTATATAAAAAAATGTCAGTTTTTTTGGTAATATTTAATAATTTATCTAAAATATAAACTATTGATATTTTTGAAGAGATTTTTTTTAATTAATTATTTGAGATATCAAACGTTTTAAATAGAAAAAATTATTTATATTATTTTATAAGAAGAAGAAAACGATGCTCCTCCATGCATAACTTTTTCGATGATAATTGGAAGGTGAAAAGAAGTTAGAATATGAAATTGCATTATATGCAATCGTTCCGAAATTTTTGGAAGAGGTTTATGAGTTAATATTTCTTAAACATCAAAGATTTCTTAAAGGGAAATGACACTAAGTACCTTTTGGCCAAACCTATTACTATCTAGTACCCAAAATGGGTTAATGCTCACTTAATACCCATCTCAACAAAACAATTCCCTTTCACGACCTAATTTTTTTTTAATACCATAACTACCCTTAACCTAGTATATAAGTCTGATTTTGAGAATTAATGGGTATTTTCACCCGATCATCAATTTCAAATTTTGAATTTCAAAACAGCCTCCACTCTTAATGGGTCTTCTCTTACTTTTCTTTTCTCTCTCCTCTTCTTCTCTCCACCTTCGAACCCAATCAACAAATATGAATTTCGAATCAGCCTCCGCTCTCTCTTAACCAGCCTCCACTCTTCTCGTCGCCGGCGTCTGTGGTCAAGCTCCTTCCGTCGCTCTAACAGCCACTCATGTTCCTCCCACTCCGACAACACAAACCGCAAACCCTATTCCCCCAATTTCATTCTTAATCGGCCATCACAGAGAGCCACATAATCGATTCAATTCATCGATAACAAGGTTTTGTAAGCATGAATTCAAGAAAGGAAGTAAAATTGAGGTATTTAGCAACAAGGATTGAACCGAAAAATCTTATCATCATCGCTTTCTTCGTCACTCCCGTCATAGGTACAGTTTCAACTTAATTTATAGGGTTTTATTCATTTTATTGCTTTGCTATCGTGGTTTCTGTGACTGATTATAGCTACTGTTCCCATTCCTGATTATGCTTTTTACTTGCTTTTGCTTTTCTGGGTCTTCTCAATGTTAGGTTGGGTTTTGATTGAATATAGGATTTATAAATTTTTTTCTTACAATGTTTTCATGTATCAGGTTGTTAGGGAATCACTTCGGCGCTGCTATCTGTGTTCGAGAAGACAGCTGTTTGGAAATGAAGTAATTTACACTATTCTTACATTGAAATGTAGTGGTTATACTTTTCTTTGGCCTGCTTTAGTTGTTTGTTCACTTCAGTCTATGAAGTGATTTATTTTAGTAGTGTTATCATTTAGACTAAGCTGCAAGTTGTGTACATGTATTGGAGATATTGTAGTTGCTTAGATTGATACTGTTAGGAACATGGGAGAGGTTAAACAAAACCGCGTCTAAATTATTAACATTTGTTGTTGCACATTAGGTATCAGTATTTTTTTCTCTAGCAAAAGTTGTACGTAACAAAATCTGTGACATTAGAAATTGATTGGAGTTGCAGGGGGCGTGTGAGCTGGAATGAAGATAATTTGGATGAAATCGAGACCAATAAGCCAATAAAGAGTCTTTAATCGGAGTCTGATAGATTTGAATTATAAACATTGATACTTAACTAACTATAAGTATGATAGATTCTCTAGTATGAGTCTGATAGATATGCATAAAGACAATGCTAGTTAACTAATCACAAGTATGATAGCTTCCTTACTCTTTTGGTTCTTTACTCTTTTGGTTTTAAAATACTACACAATACAAGAAGAGTAGGTGCATGATGCTCCCTTCTTTCTTGCATTATGCTTCCGAGCAAGAATTTCGAGCTTTAATGTTGCACAACTGAACTGCAATGCTTGCTTGTTCAGCCCTTTTTGGTTTCCTTGGTTTCTATATTTCCTTTTAGCTTTATAAATGATTTGTTCTATTGTGGCATCTCTTCATATGCAACCTTTGTTGCTATATATTCAATTAATGACAGAACATTATTGTTATTTTGCAGGAAAACAGAAGATGGAAGCTTCTGTAGCTGTTATTTATGTGTCTTTTATCTATTTCTATAAAAATAGTTGTAGAATCATCTTTGTTTCTATAAAAATAGTCAAATTCTCAAGCTTCAAGATTTGTTAGTTTCTATTAGCACGTTTTAATACTGTTTTATGCTTTTACTACAGTGGTCCATCGAGGTTTGACTGGGAAAGCGACTCTCAATCTTGGGTTTATAGGCGGACAAAAGCAAATTTACTTCAACTTTTGGAAATCGAGTTGGAAAAACTGTGCGGTGAAGCCATCTCTCTCTCTTAAAACATAGCAGAAATGTATTTTAGCCGGACCTATTTTTGGAATATTAGAGCATGGCTGTTAGGGAGCTCCAACCTACAAGACCTTATCGAATACCTACTAAAAGGTGCCCTGTGTTTCGCACAAAATGTAACTTATGAATAATGATTAAGAGCTAGAGAGGCTGAGTCTCTTTTTTTGTTGGTTTTATTTAACTTTTAGATTTTAAATGAACTGTAAATGTAATTTAGGTTTTAAACTTTAGTCCATGTACTGCTGGCCTCTGTGCGCCTCCTTGTATGAATCTGTTGAATTCTTTACACGACATATACCATAGCAGATGGCATATGTAATGTGATATTTGAGCTATATTTACATGATGATAAAATACTAGCTGATGCAGTGTGTTCAAGCTTCTACTATACTCCTTCAAGTGGTCGCAGCAAGTTGCATCGGTGTGTTTCAGAAACATATATAAATATATATTATCTGTAATGTGTGTTTGAAGAAGTTGTAATAGACAATTCATCTTGTGTTTCATTCATCTTGTGTTTTGTTTTCTATTTCTACCTTTGTTTGGATTTGATATCTTCTTCAAGATTGTAGTTTCTATGTCAATATTGATTTTGGTGGTATTTTGTAAGAGTTAGTGTAGTTAGTTTTGTTTTGTAAACATACTCTGTCATCTAGTTCTATTTGCTTGTTTATTGAAGTCAATGCCGATTTTATAGCCAAAATGTCTAGTCCCACCTCATTTAGTCTTTGAGTATCATGATAGAAATGATAGATACGAAGGAACACATTGCTAGATACGAAGGA
Organism: Limnanthes douglasii subsp. nivea; assembly: GCA_036936605.1. Taxonomy (NCBI): domain Eukaryota; kingdom Viridiplantae; phylum Streptophyta; class Magnoliopsida; order Brassicales; family Limnanthaceae; genus Limnanthes; species Limnanthes douglasii. Next base: position 3,661,782 of record JAUPFV010000001.1, read on the forward strand.
ACACATTGCTAGATACGAAGGGACACATTTCTAGACAGATGCAGCATCATATACATTGAATTATAAACATATTGCGATTGATAGATAACACATATACATATTAGTAGATTCTTTAGTCGGAGTCTGATAGATTTGAATTATAAACATTGATAGTTAACTAACTATAAGTATGATAAATTCTCTAGTATGAGTCTGATAGATATGCATAAAGACAATGCTAGATATGCATAAAGACAATGCTAGTTAACTAATCACAAGTATGATAGCTTCTTTGTTAGTAGCCAAGTGCCGGATTGCGGTCACCTTCCGCATGTGGAAAAGCCTGCTTCTGTTGCTAGTATGATCTTAGAATTTGTCCAGGCTACTTGCCCTGAAAAGCTCATTGCTGGTCATACAAATTAAGCTTCAGTTATTACTTTCTTGTGTAGTCTGCTAAGATTTAATAAAAAGGAAAAGATGCTTCTTGACTTGCCCAAACTGTTTGATGACTCTACTCATCTCCAAAAAATTGTTTCGATTATTCTTTCCGCTGCAAATGATTCTAACTGGAGAATTAGATTGGTAACACTGACCTTTGTGCAAACATTTATGTACATGTGTACTTTCATCGTCTTACCTTGAACATGATAACCGATACCTAAGCGGAGATAACGGAGCAAGCTAGTACAATTCTAGCAGACTTTAGCAGTCTGAGTCCCATGCAACTGGTTTCGTTAAGTTCCTTGGCTCAGCTGGAAGCACCTCTAATGTTTCAAAAACAGTGGGCAATAATTTTGGTGATGCTTGTGTTAATAGCTGTAAAGGTCATGAAATTAAAAGATATTTAATGGGATTTTCAAATTTCGGTGGGTGTATTGCTTGTGATTCAGAAGATACATAAGAGATTTACTTTGATTTCCAAAAGCAGTCGAAAATGAAGAATGAAGCTCATGGGTGTAATGGCACAGCTTGTTTAATGAAGCAACCTCCAGAGCCAGAACTTGATGTCCTGCCTGCTAGTTTTAAGGTTCTTTTTGACTTGTATAATCAGAGAGAAAAATTGTTTCATGTTTTCAGTGTTTTATGCAATAGGAAGAGTGGCACCTGTTAATTCAGGATTCTGGTGGATTAAAAAAAAAAATCTGATAGATACGATATTTGACATTGCTAGATATGTGAACACTAGTCTGATAGACACGATATATTACATTGATAGATCCTAGAGTATACATCTGATAGACACGATATTTGACATTGCTAGATACGTGAACACTATTCTGATAGACACGATATTTGACATTGCTAGATACGATACTTGATTATAAGTCCGATAGATATGATTCACATCCATCTGACAGCTTAGTTATAGGTACAGTTTCAACTTAAAGATAAAGTTAAATGTAGCAAGTAAAGAACAATAAAACAGCACAAAGATAATTTACTCCAAATACTCCAAACCCAATTCACCGGATCAATAGCATAACAAAACCCAACACCACCGAAGACACTTCTTCAATCCACATACGCTGTCCGATTCCAGACACGGTAGCGAGTTATCACACCCACGCTGCAAACCTAGACCAGTGCTGTTCCTCCGTCATCCAAGAAATCTCAGCACCGAGACCATGCATCCCTGAAACTAGGATATTAGAAGCGAAAAGCCGCTTCATGGTTTCGCGGCCATACACAGCAAGCTGTCGGCTATGCAGATCCTCATCGATGCCATGTTGATTCGAGTTACCCAAAGCCATGATCGTCTGCTCCTGCTGTTGCTCAACTACGCTACCGTTACTCTGGTCGCTGATATTGTTGTTCCTGATGACTAAAGTGCTATTAGCTGCTGATTCAGTGTCTACTGGCGAACTCCCGATCCGACTTCTCTTGTTGGATGTTGTAGGTTCGATTTTCCGATTTGCTTGTTCAACAATTTCTTCAGCTGCTCGTTGGTTTGAAAGCATATAGTCAAACAAAAACCTGATTGAAACGCCAAAAATCCCCATCGAAATCACGATCAAGAAAGGAAATGATGTAAAAAGTCCATTCACGTCAATAACAGTGTATTGAAGTAAAGTTTCGATTAGTAAGGGTACCAGAACTATAAAACCTAAACTTAACCTCAACATGATTCTTTAGTAATACCAGAAGCAATTGAAACGTACCGCTGACGACAGTGACCAATCGAAGAAAGGAATAATCAGAGCGATATAGGAAAAAAACGAAGATTGAATCTGACCTTGATGACAGGGACTTGTGCACCAAAAGTGAGGACAACACTCATCTGCAACAAAACCCTAAAGGTATCCCTAATGTAATTGGCATTGAACTCCTTGAAACTCTCTGCACAATCTCCACCCTGAAGTAAAAATGCATTTCCCTTAGCTGCGGCGGCCAATTTCTCTTCCAAATTTCTGGCTTCTCCGGCGAAGACGATCGGGGAAACGCCTCGATAGTTTTCAACACCGTTTCGAGTTTAGAACCTAAAAGTGAGATTAAAAGGTGGGTTTCAACCAAACAACCCCTTTTATACCCTAGAGGGTATAATTGTCCAAAATATGGTTTTAGGTATTTTATGAAACTAGTCCAAAAACGGGTACCATTTTGGTATTTGATAGTTGAGTAGGTATTTAGGGGTCCTTTCCTCTTTCTTAAACCCAACAAATAAAACAATATATTTAAATAAATACAAATAAAATTTTATCATAATTTTAAATAAAAAGATCCAAGAGTTTTTATGATAATATCTAATGATTTATTTAAAATATAAAATATTCAGGAAAAACAAGTTTTTGTGGGCTAATATAACGCATAATATATACTGCTTTGATACTCATCCTCTTAAATCAAAATTTAACAAGTCTCCTTCTATGATATGTAAGATATTATCACGTATTAAAGATCTTGTGGAAGGAAACATCAAGTAGATCCTGGGTCGAGGAAATATGGACTTATGGCTCAATGAGTGGCATAACCTTCCTGTTTGATTAATCCTAATACCTTTAATGACAACAACTGGTTCCTTTGCGCCAATATCAACACCTTTTGGAAAGACAACGCTTAGGATGTCAACACTATAGAATCCTTTCTTCCTAAAGAGAGAATCAACCACATAAAAAATTATAAAATCGATCAGGATAAGGAGGATCTGATGGTTTCGAAGCACTCAAATAACCAAAACTTCAACACAAAGCTCACTTGAAACAACATCAGAATGAAGCATAACAACTCTAGCTTGTTTAGAAAGATCTGGAGCCAACATTCCCAGGAAGTTTTCTTTCCTCTGCTGGAAACTTATTAACGATTATATTCCTATTGACAATATCTTAATGAAAAAACATCTTGTTATAGTTTTCAAATGCCTGTTCTGCGAAGAGAATTACCATCTCTTTATTAGTTGTTGGTTTGTTTGGCTTATTTAGAACTACTTCGTAATCTTTTCAAAATCAAAATTGGTTGTCATATGGTGTTGTCTCATATGATAAGAGTTTGGTTCTTGTTTTCTGGAAACAAATTCCATATAATTCATATTGTGCCTCAAATCTTTTGTTGGGTAATTTGGAAAAAAAAGAAACAATTTGAAATTTAAAGGGAGACATGATTCTATTAACAGTGCTATTGACTTGGTAATAAGAGTGGTTACTTGTATTAATATGTCTAACAAAATTACCAGTAAACACTGGTACAAAGTTTTGAATGCAGGTTCTGCTTTAGGATGTACATCTATTCAAAACAGAAAGAAAATTCCCACTTAACTTAAGTGGATTGCCCTTGCAACTGACAGATTGAAGATGAATGTTGATGGTGCGACTGACAGATTGAAGCTGAATGTTGATGGTGCAACTGACTGATTGAAGTTGAATGTTGATGGAGCCTGTAATCATGATGGTGAATCAAGTGGTGGCATTTTGATAAGAAATTCTGACGGAGACATTATCATCAGTATTGGAGTTTTATTTGGAAAATTGACTCCTTTAATTGTTGAAATCAAAGCGTTATTGAAATGCCTGATTCTTTGCAAGCAATATAATTTGATAGATGTTGATATTGAATCTGATAGCCTTGCTCTTGTCAACCTTCTTGCCGAGGGTAATGCTGCCCGGTATCTAGACTCTACCATTGCTATTTGCAGAAAGCTTATTCACCTCAGTATGTCCATAAGACATATCTCCAGAATTCAAAATCAAGCTTCAGACTGAATTGCGAAGTACTCTCTTAATAGCAAGCAAAACCTAAAATTTAGCCATAGCAATGCTCCAAATGAACTAATGGCCATTGTGCTCTTAGAAAATTTAGGATTGAGTTACTTAAACACGAAGTAGTTTCTGCTCTGCTTCATCTGACCTTTGGTATTTCAAGGTAAGGAAGATTTACAGAGTTTGGGTAATCATCGAATTCGGGGTGAAATTCTGCTAGCTTTTCGGTTGTGGCGGTAGGTGTTCTCAAATCGAAGTTTCCTATTGTATTGTAGAAGGTTGAATTTCTTGAGGCTTTCGGGTCATTCAATGGGTAATCATTGAATTCGGGATTAATGCGGTTTTTAGAGCTTATGCCCAAATGTTTTATGTGTTAGGAAACTACATTAATATAGTTTTGAAACTAAACAGATGCCGTTGTGTTTTACCTATAATCCAATATAAAAGAACCAATATAGTTTCTTAGAAATATTAAGTGTTCGCAATCTTTTTTTGCATAATCTTAATTAAAAAGGATTTCAAGCTTCATTATTGCCTTTATTTTCCATATTAATGTAGGATTCGAAAAATAATCTAAATATCATGGTTAAATATATAAGTTTCTTATCCAATTAGCTGTATTTAAATTGTTTTATAATTTAGTATCCTTGATTTGTTTGAGAATGGGTATACTGATTATGTTAGTTTATTTTAATTATACTTTTTGAAATAATTTTCTTTTTAAAGTGCCCATACAATGCTAATTAAATTTATAGTTTAGATTTTTTATACATATGTGTATCCGGTTCACTTATATTATTTTCAAGTGTCCATATAATTATTGAAACTGATTTGATTATATGTGAGAAATATCTGAAATGACTATTAATTGTCTCAGTTTTTAGGCTTTATGGTTACTATTTGATAAAATTTTGAACTTGATATTATTTCATTTAAAATCAATTCAAATTTACATAAAATAATATTTTTATTTGTTCAATAACTCCCTTCTCTTGTTTTTTTAAGAATAATTATTACTAATTCAATCATACAAAATATTTGCTAAATATTCAAATAAAATAATATATTTCAATACAAATAAATATTTGATCATGATTTTATATAAAAAAGATACCAGAATTAATTATTTGTGATTTAGAAGCTTCAAGCAAAAAACTATTTATAGTACTTTTATAAAAGGAAGAAAAAATGCTTCTACTTGCACAATTTTTTTGATGACAAATTTTTAATGATAATTGGAAAATGGACAAGGTTTATAAGTGAATATTTATTAAGTCAAAGATTTGTTAAACACAAGGAATAAAATAATATATTTCTATACAAATATATATTAGATCATGATATAATACATGCAGAAAAACCTGTCCCGATTTCCAAACATCCATCACTTATCACCTCTTATTACCCACAAAGACATATAATGAAGTTTATTTAAGGGGATAAGACTTAACCAGCAATACCTCTTTTTATAAAGAGTTATAGGACCTGTAAAAAAAGTATCATCAACACACTAGGAGGACATCTTGAATTTAATTGAGGACCCATCTTCTCTCCTTTACCCATTTTTTGCTCAAACATTAACTGTGTCTAGGGGATCTGCCAGGGATGAAAGTATAAGCTCATGAACACTGTCTTAGAAATTGCTTTAGAAGAAGTGAATCTAGATGTAGACACAATTTCCAATATGCATCCAGGCATCAATTTAAAATAAACAATTGAACATGATTTTATATAAAATATGTTCTTAGGGAAATCGGTATGGACAAGACCAGTGTTGTGATAATATTTAATGATTTTATTTAAAATATGTTTTTAAAAAATTAATTATTTGAGATATAAAAAAATCTCATACAAAAAACTAATTATATTAATTTTATAAGAAGAAGAAAACGATGTTCTGTGTAATTTATTTGATGATAATTGAGAGATAAGGAAGGTTAGAGTATGAGTTTGGAATATCGTTCCAAAAATCTTTGGAGAAGGTTTATGATAAAAATATGTTTGGAGGACCAAATTCGTTATATCAATAGTTATATATATAGAAATTCTACATTCTAGAGAGAGAAAATCCAATAATAATTCTCTCATCATTTATCAATCAACTTTCCGCAAAAGAGATCCGCGGTGGATGTGGTGTCTTTCATAAGGAAGGTTCTAGAACTCACTAGTCCATTGCTTGTAATAATGATAGTCTTGTTTGTTGTTTGTATGTTCTTTTAGTTTTCTTGACCATGTTGTTATGTTTTAGAATCAGTATTTTGGATGTTTTGTTTATGTCGGATTCAAATGTTGATTCAGAAGTTTTAAAATATCAATCCTTAGTAATTGGTTTCGTTTATAGTTTGTATCATTTATTTATATATTTATTACTAATTGGTTATCTTGGTAATTGATTTTCTTTATCGAGTAATTGTTTTTCTTTAACCAAGTTAGTATTTACACAACTTAAGCAAAATCTAAATCGCATTCAACCGGCGGTTGAACAATTATCAACTGTCGGGTTATAATCAACCGCTGGTTGCAAAATATCCACCCAACGTTGATATAGTGGGGTTGCGCTTTTATAATAGATTTGTCGGGCCCACTTGCCTAAACTAATTACTTATTATAGTCCCTCCTTTAAGTTTACTAATTGTTACAAAATAGTCCTTTTATATTACACAATTGTCAATTGTTTCTTTAAGTCAAAGTACACCTTTAAATTACCAATGTCTTTTACTTACATAATTATTCACATATTAGTAACCCCCAGTCTTTGTGAAAATGTCCGAACAATCTCTGTTATCTTGCTATTTTTTATCCTCGTCGGAATACTTGACGCTCTTATTGGTGCCAATCTTCCATTTACCTTCTTCAAATTTTGTCAATCATTCTTCTTGGGCAAAGAACTCTTCTTCGAGTTCTGCCAGTTGCTCTTCTTGAACAAATGGGTTTTCTTCGAATTCTGGTAAACCTTTGTCAAATGTTTCAAGAATACGGATTAAGAAAATTATCACCAGATTTTGTTTACTTGTAGGTGTTCATACCAACCGTCTCCCAAAATCTTCTTTACTAGTGACGTCATGATTCTCTGACACCACCAATGAAATGCTTCCTCCTCTATCAGGTGTCGATTGGTAAGCCCTTTACGTATATTTTCTTCTGATACAAATTATAGTAAGAGCCACACACCATTTCCCTAAGCACTTATTGACTCTATTTCGGATATTTTGCCCATAGGAAAACAAACCCCCGTCGTCTATGGGCTTTAAACTTATCTAAGGCCCAATCTTCCCTTATAAAAGCTCACAGCTTCTCATCAACCTTATTCTAACGTTTTTAGAGAGAGAGTTTTTGAAAACATTTTTTAGAGAGAGAAAGATTTATTTATGCCCAAGAATTTCCTAATCTTAGATTGTTTATCGATTAGCCAAAAAGCCAACAAAAGACGAGCCGCCAGATTGTACATCGAGCCTGAGCCTCAACCACCTGTTATTACATATTATGGTGCTTGGCCTCCAACTGAGAGTTCTAGTGAAATCATTCCCCCAGATATCTCTTCTCAGCCCCCAGTCACACTTGTCTATTAACCGAAAATGGTGACTATAAAGCGATGAGTAAAGATAAACGCTTTAAAGGTTCTTCCTCAAAAGAAAAAGACACCATAAATCGAAAATTAAAGTAAGCATTCCAAGGAGGCTAAACGTTCAAAGTTCTCTTCTTCAATAATACCCGCCACTTCATCTTGCACACCACGTGGGACTCCTTGACCAACACCCGAAGCACTTCCCAAAAAATTAACAAAGGCTGATGTAGCTTCCATGACAAAACAGTCCCTCAAACCTATCCTAGAGACAATTCAAATGTTTCTTCTGCTGAACGTCTTGTTATAAAATCTGATGATGGTGGCATTGAGAAATATTTAGCTTTAGCCATTGGGGAAGAATAGCCAATTTATCAAGATGATGCTATAGTTGCTGATGGAGTGTTGGTACCAATTGTTGAAGAAAAAGGGATTACTGCTTAATGATCAAGTTATCGAGGAGAAATAGAAAATTGCTGCTATGCTTCAACCTATCGGAGAGAAAAAGCCAATTGCCGATACTCTTCAAAGTTTAAGGAGAGAAAACCAACTACTATTGTGCTTCAAACTACCGAGGAGAAAGAGCCAACTGCTGTTGCTCTTCAGATTGACGAGGGGAGTTATCCTCCAAAGAAAAAGGTGAAGTCAAAAGTAGATGTTCTCATTCCTCCTTACATTGATGCTTTAATTGGGAATGATCTCTGGTTGGTCGAAAACAAGCACATTTTAGCCTTGCACAAGGTTTAATACAAATACTATGATATATCCGAGGAAGTGAAGCTAAGAGCCTGCTGAGGACGTCCATTTATTATATTTATCCATTTTCCAATTGCTGGGGAGACACCTCTATCCGTCAAAGACCATGAATTGATTGTATACACCGAAATAATGAATTGGGGACTGCCATTGTCGATCTTTGCCCAACCCAACCTGGACCCAACATGTGGTTCACGCTCATGGCTTTCAAAATTTCGGGGACAAATTTTTCTCTGAAACAACTTCTCGGCCTTTCTGGTTTAGCTAATAATTTGTACTTTCCCTTGTACTCCTTAACCTTTGGTCGTAACCAGAAAGTTGTCAAGGATTTTCTTGAGGCATACAAGAAGTGAAAGCAACAATCTTTTTTTATCTTTGGCCTTTGGCAGACGGGATCCGAGGCGAGAACTGAAATTCCTCATAAACTATCCCTCAAATGGACAAATAGAGGTATCTTTATAAATTTTCTCCCTTCGACTTTTCTTACGTCTATTTTCCTCATACATTTTTTAAATACAAACCTGCATGGCTGGTGTGTCTAAGCTCTATGATGATTTTTTTGCCTTCAGCAGCGACCATCTTCACTGAGCTAAGTATCTGGGACAAATTTTCTTGGTCCAACAAATTCCATCTTTGTTTCACGCAGACCAATCTGGTCAAGAGCCATCTATGGAGAGCCAATCCTTTATATCGATTATCTTTGGAAGAACTCGTGGTTCTTCCCACCCAACAAGAAGTTTTGGACCGGTTGGAGGCTCGAGATGTCTTAGTCTATCTTCTTACAAGGACTAGAGCCAACCTCCACCGGGATGGGGAATCCGATGAATCTTTGGAGGAAAAAGAAGTCCATGAGCTTTCCGGTTTAGAAACTTAGGAAGCCAATACTAAAGTAGAGGAGGCAAAAACTGTAAAACTGAAGGGTCTAAAAGACTCCCCTCACAACATCCTCCTAAACAGAAATGCCAATAGAAGTTAAAAGGCATCCTTGAAGAGAACAAAAAAATTTATGAGGCGGTTGCTCCCCGGAAAATAAAGTTGTTGAGCACGTTAAGTCATTGCCTGAGAAGATACTCATTTAATCTGAATCCTCCAAGCCTCCACAAAATGATATGCTGATTTGGGATCATGAAGACAATGTTTCTCAAAAGGCTCATTCCTCAACTGCTGTTTCTTTTAAAGATGGATCTTCTTTTAGCTCATTCGAGATACCTGATGAGGATGACTTCTCTTTCCGTTTTCGTAAACTACTTCGATCCTCAATTATTATTGGGAAAACGAGGCAATAAGTAAAGTATCATAAAGATTACTACAAGTCAGAAGCTTCAATAGCAGTGTCAAGAATCGAGGAGCTTGAACGAGAACTCTTTATCATTAAAAAAGAATCCAATGTTATCTACAAGAAACTAGTTTATGCCGAGGACTATATTATGCTTTCTGAAAAGTGCTATGAAGAAGAAATGGATCTTTTTGCCAAAACAAATTCCACTAAGGATAAAATCCTTGCAGCTTATAAGGAAGGAAAAGATATGGCGTCAAAATATTTCACAAGATGCCAAAAGCATAATGAGAGGGTTGTACATGAGAAACAACTCATCTTAGCCCAAGCTAAAAAGGATAAAGAAGCGGAGGTTGAAGCCCACGCTGCTAAATGTATGGATAAGTTGAATGCAAGGGACACAACAGTTAAATCCGGGTTGATTATGAAAATTCACGAGCACTACCCTGATTTAAATTCGGCTAGCTTTTGGGAACTTGTTCTCGTCGAATATCGACCTCCTGGGATATCTTTGGGTGATGATGAAAAAAATTCAGAGTTTAACGTCTTCGTAATAAGATTGTAATTGTATTTTATAGTCCTCATAATCTTCGAGAAAATTTTGTTGAAGTCCTCATAATCTTCGAGGAAATTTTGTTGAAGTCCTTATAATCTTTGAGGAAATTTTATGTATAATTTTCAGTGTACTTTATAAAATGCATTGGGTTTTTTTAACTTTTTTTTATTGTACTTATATTTATTACAGACCAACTTTTGTTGGACCACCCTTTAGGTCCAAAAATAATAGTTAAAGACCAGCTTTTGTTGGAAGATCCTTTAGATATAAAATTAATTGTTAAAAACCAACGTTTGTTGGGAGATCCTTTAGATCTAAAATTAATAGTTAAATACCAACTTCTCTTGGAATACCCTTTAAGTCCAAAACTGATGGTTAGAGACCATTTTTTGTTGGAAGACCCTTTAGGTCCAAAATTGATGGTTAAAGACCAAATATTGTTGGAAGACCCTTTAGGTCCAAAGTGACATAGACAAAAACTTATGCCAAAAGTATATATATGAAACGACTAGTAAGGCACCTCATTAAAACCTTCCTGCACCACCAGGGTAGGAAAGAGTATGCCACTGAAACATATACTTGTTACAGTCATTTTAAATACAATTTGAGATGTTTTATATTCCACGGGTGTTTGAGACTTCTTCATTTTTTATCCTTGATTCGATATGCTTCACCCTTTTTGTTACCTCATATGGGTTTTCCCAATTGGGTCCTAATTTTCCGAGGTGTTTTTCTTTGGTTTGAAGAAACAATTTCCTTAAAAGCTGATCTCCAACTCTGAATTCTCTTTGTTTATGTTTGGAGGCATTATCTACTTCTTATCAACGTTTGGTAATGTATAGAATTTATTTGTGCTCATCTCATTTTCCCTTTGATCCAGTCCAACTCAACTGACCTGTTTTCATCACTAGATTATTCAGAATATATCGCAACACAGTACGATGGGAAAACTGCCTCAGAGGTGACTACTGCGTCAATTCCATACACCAATGCAAATGAAGATTATGAATATTCCGTCCGCGGAGTTGTTCGATACGCCCAAAGAACTTCCAACAAATAATCTGGCCATTTTCCTGCATACCCTTCAAAGTTTTTCTATATGCCGTCGAGGATTGTTTAGTTGGTAACTTCAACTTGTCCATTTTTCTGTGGGTAAAAAGGAGCAAAAAAACACTGTTGTATTCATCGAGAGAGAAAATTTAAAGTCTTTATTATCAAATTGAGGTCCATTATCTGTCGTGATTTTTATTGGAACCCCAAAACGACAACAAATATTTGAAGTGATAAACATGATTACATCTTTAGCCTTCATTCCAAATAATGGTTCTTCTTCTACCCATATTGAAAAGTAATCTACTGCTACAATTATTATTTGTCGCCTTCCAGAAGCCATCGATAAAGGTCCAACAAGATCAATACCCATCGGTCAAATGGCAACGCTTCAGATATGCTTTCAAGAGGAACCCCTGGTTTATGAATTATGTTAAGAAACCTTTGACAAGTATCACAACTTTTAACCAACTCTTTAGCATCAGAGGTATGGTAAGCCAATAATATCCAGCCAAAAATACTCTTTGTATTAGAGCTTTGTAGCCACAGTACGCAGATCCTTTTCTATCGTGTAACTCTGACAATGTCATCTATGATTCATCTTTCCCCAAATATCGGAGTATATGTCTGCTAAAATATTTCTTGTACAAGATTCCTCTAAGGACCATGTAGCCCTGAGATTTAAAACGTATTTACTTGGAGAATGATATATCAATTGGTAATTCATTGTTTTCTAAAAAATCGATGTGTCTAGCCTCCAATCTTTTTCTTTGTAAAAGGATATTGATAAGCATCGTCAACTATTCCAACTACTTGCTCTGAAATTTGATAATTGAAGGGCTATCTTACGTAATATTCTATGGGTATTCCTCTGAATATGTAACAGTTACTAGTGAGTCTGCCATAAAATTCTCCTCTATTCGAACGTGTTCATACCTGACATTTTTGAAGGCTAAAGTTAAATATTTTAATATCTTCAAATATTTCACCAGATGACCTTTTTGGGTCTCGGATTGTCCAGAAGCACGATTAACAAGAAGCTGTGAATTACTTGTTAATTTAACTTTTTTGGCTCACAAATTTGATCACGGCTCAATCATGCTAAAGCCTTTTCATATTTTTCCTCACTATTTGTTGCTCTAAACAAAAAATGGATGGCTTGGTACATAGCAATTCGTTATGGAGAGACTAATTGCACATCTGCCCCGCAACCTGCAATATTTGAGCCCCCATTTGTTCGGATTATCCATTCTGGCTCAGTATTTTCCTTATCCACTTCCATATCCGACCATTCAAAGTGAAAATCTACTAAGAAATCTTCCAAGGCTTGTGCTTTGATTGCAGGCCTAGGTTCAAACTCAATATCATAATCCCCCAACTCAACCGACCATTTGGTCATTCTTTATGAAATATCAGGCCTTTGAGGCATATTTTGCAACAGAAAAAATGTTCGTACAATGATATAATGATCTTGAAAATACGGTCCCATTTTTTGAACAACAATTATTGGCGCAAGAGCCAACTTTTATAATTTTAAATACCGTTTCTCTGCACCCAACAAACTTTTACTGATGTAATACACTAGCCTTGTGGTATTTTCTTCCTCCCGAATTAGAACAGCACGTACAACATAATATGTTATCGCTATATAAACATATAATTTCTCCCCCGAAATAGGTTTTATCATGACTTCTGGCGATGAAGGGTATTCTTTAATCTGATGAAAGGCCTTAGAAAATTATTTTGTCAAATTAAAACAATTTCCTTGCCTCAAAACTTGGAAAAAAGGAGCACATTTATCCGAGAAACGGGATATAAATCTATTTAATGCTGCCAACCAACCCGTTAATATTTGAACTTATTTGATATTTCGAGGGAGTGTCATAGTAGTTAAAGAAGTCAATTGTGCTGGATTGGCTTCTATCCCTATATATATACCCAAGGAAGTTTCCCAATCGAACCCCAAACAAATATTTTTCTGGAGTTAATTTTAGGTTGACCCTTTTCAAGTTAGCAAATTTTTTCTAAAGATTATCAAAATGATCCTCATCTTTGACATTTTTTTACTAACATATCATCAATATATACTTCAACATTTTGCCCAATTTGTGCTTCAAAAGTTTTATTCACCAAACGTTGATAAGTGGCCCCTACATTCTTTAACCCAAAATACATTACTTTATAGAAATGCAAAGCCCTTCAAGTTATAAACGAACTGCTCTCTTCATCCTTCAGGTCAATCTTAATCTGATTATACCCTGCATATGTATTCATAAAGGAAAGTAATCGATTTTCTGATGTGGAATCTACTAATGGATCTATCCGCGGGACTAGGAAAGGATCATTTGTACATGCCCTATTTAAGTCAGTGAAATCTACACACATTCACCACTTGCCCTTTTTATTTTTTACCAACACTGGATTTTCTGTCTATAACGGATATTGAGATTCTCGAATATGCCCTACTCGGGATACACTATCTACTTCCGCCACTATTGCGTAAGATGTTTCTTAAGAAAATGCCTTCTCCTTTGTATGATTTGACGCACATTACTCTTGATTGACAGCCTGTGGAAAATTATTCCAACGGATACTCCAGTCACATCCTCAGATCACCAAGCAAACATATCCAACATATTTAACTTGAGCTGTATACTCACAACAGCATTTTTTGAACCCCTCTCGTATGAAGTACCCTTTAGTCTTGTTGTACCACGCCCTAAACGCCTAACTTAGTCCATAAAGAGCCTTATTTAATTTGTAAACCTTTTTTTACCAATCTTCTCCTCTCAATTCAAAGCCTCTAGGATGCTCCACATATACAGCTTCATTGATTTTTCCATGTAAGAATGTACCTTTTACATCAAGTTAATATAAATCCACCCATTTTGCGTTGCTAATTCTAAGATCAATCTAATTGTGTATCATCTCATGTGCAAACACGTTTTTGCAAACACTTTATAGAAATTAACTCCATGTATTTAAAGAAAACCTTTCACCACTAACCTTGCTTTAAGCTTGTCTACTTCTCATTTTTCATTAAGTTTGGTTTTATGGACCTACTTAACTCCTAACGCCTTGACCCCTTCAGGAAACTCCACCAAATCTCAAGTAAAATTTTCTTTTATCGATCCTATATCTGTTCCCATGGAATTCTTCTATTTTTCGTACCCCACAACTTCTTTAAATGTTTCAGAATCATCTCCAGCAATGAACATTGTTGCTATTCCTTCTCCGTCTTCTACTATAAATAAACCCATATCATTGTATTCATAATTGGATGGTTATACCATTGTTAAAATATAAACATGAGTTATCCCATTGTTAAAGCAAGAAACACGAGAATCCCTTTGCCTATTGCATGTTCATTCTCCGTAAAAAAAATTGCATGTTTAGAAGTGTTCCACAACCATTGGACGATATTAGAGATACAGTCTCGTTCGAACCGTACAACGATGAAGATTTTAAATAATTTGGAAAAACTTGTAATCGATGTTATGGAGATGAAAAACGAAAGTCGTATAAAACACATCTACAAGAAATAGTTTGATATTGGTTATCCAAAGATATCATCCTTACTAGAGCCATTAGAGAAGCAGAAACTCCGCAGTCGTCCACATGTGAAACGAAAACTTATTGTCGATTCAGCATCCACAAAACGAGATAAATGTAACTGGGAACATGTGAGGGATGTTGATATGGCTAGCGAAGACTCAATGCCAAATCCCTTTAAAACACCGAAAGTAAACTCTCGTAAAACAGCCGCAAGTGCAAATACGATTCGTGCAGATGTGCCTAGAGTACCTTGCACTTCTTCCATTGCCTCGCTCGCTAGCAATAGCGTACAATCATCTGTTGTTGGAGGCAAACAACTGATAGATGATCCGAAAGGTTTTTTGTGTTCATTTCCGAATTACTTCTATTGGTTTATATTTGGTATAAATGATGTTAGGACAGATGGTCAGTGTGGATATCGAGCAGTTTCGTTTGGGTTGTATGGTCATGAAAAAGGTTGGCAAATTGTTAGAAAGGTAATTTACGATGAACTAATGGGAAATTATGAAACTTATAGCAACATATATAACGGTAAAGAAGAATACTTGAAGTTTGCAGAAAGTATAAATTATTACGAAACTCGAGCATCCCCCAAATATTGGATGACAATACCAGAGATGGGTACTGCGATTATAACCAAGTTCCAATGCATTGTTCATTTGTGTCACTTGTGGGATCTCAAAACTGCAGCCAAATGTTTCTACCTTGCGAGCTGAACCCTCTATTACGTCCAAAAGACGTGAAATTGGGTTCAGTTTTGTTGATACTAATCATTTCGTCAGTGTAAGTCATTCGTCATAAGTCCTTCCTCGAAATAAGATCTTATTCTAATGTTTAATTAATTTTACAACTATCCATCAAGCCTCGATGTCCTTGGGCATGTATACATCCTACGTGGTATGCACTGAAGAGTGACGATGTTTCAACATGGGAGCTACCAATAAATGGTCGATGCAAAACATATACGGAGCTCGAAGGTCAAAAACTAGTTTGTTTCTACCCAAAAGTAACTAATCTTGATGAATTTATTTTGTAGGTTTATGTTGTTCGGTTGATTTATATTGTTTGGTCGGGTTATGTTGTTATGTTGTTTATTTTCTTATTAGTTATTACGTTTTGTAATACATTTTTAGTGTTTCATGGTTTAATACTTTGTTTTTATATTCATGATAAATCAATTAACTGTCAATCAAACATTATGCAACTTATATTTCCTTAACCTAGGAAAATATCATAAAATAAATGACAAAAACTTGTCAATGAAAATGGTCGTTACATAACTTAAGATTAAACATAACTTTAGTCAAAATTGTAGCCTCCTTTGTCGGTGAGGATACACATTTTTTCCTCCTTCATGACGATTTGATCCTGAACATATTCTCATGTTTATGCGGTGCAACGACCTATCGGACCTCATCCTCTCTGCCTCTTCCTCCATCAAGCGCTCAGTCTTTGTTTCCTCTTTTGATGATCGTCCGCGTTTATTTTAACAGACTCTTTCATCCTCAACCGCCCTTACCGTCTTCAATTTCTTCCCCGGATGAACCACCCTTGATCCCACGTGAACCACCATTGACCGAGAAAGGCCACCGGGTCGCGGATCGATAAAGTCGGACCTGAAATAAAAACAAAAAAAACAAATAAAGTTAGTATTATCATAAAACATACAATACAATACATAAACTTTCAAAACAATACACAAACTAAAACTAAAATTTTATATAAAAACATTTCATACTTCATAAAAAATTTAAATGTTTTTTTTAAAACACAAGGCTGCGCACCATAGGTCCACAGCCCGTGTACTGCCCTAATTTCTAACCTAATTCCTAATCCTACCAAAATCCCTAATTTCTAACCTAATTCAACCTAAATCTACCCTAATTTCTACCAAAACTCAAAATCATTACCAAATTCACAAAACTCTATCCTAAATAAACCTAGAAATTAAAATTAAGAAACCTACTTTGTTGGTGGTAGTGGTGGATCTTTCTTTTTCACCATGACGGAGGAGGAGAAGTGGTGGTGGAAACTAACTTTGTTGGTGGTGGTGGTAGTGGTTCGCCGGAATTGTTAGAGAGAGGTTGGAGGTTTTAAAGAGAGTGATGATTAGGGTTATAGAGAGAATTGACAGGAGTGAGGAAAGTGAGAGAGAGTAGGAGGAAAGAGATGGATGAAAGTTAGTAAAAAAAACTTATATACCCCAAAAAAATATTTCGATCAAAATTTGGGTCCACTTATACCATTTGTCGGTAAATTTGAAACTAGGTAAACTTAAACCAATTTTGGATATATATAACTTGACTTTTAAAAATATAATGTATGAGTCGAACAATAATCTAAATATCATGGTTACAAACAATGGTTGAAATCGTCATAATTGGTTATGTGTATAAAAAAATAACTATGGTTAAAAATAACAATGATATACGTTCTATAACTACTCATGAATTTTAACTGTGGTTGGCCGGTTACTATCGTATAAAAAGATTGTCCCCATTTGCCAATTGATTATATTTGATTTGTTTTATAATTACTATCTCTTTGATTTGTCTCAGAATGGCTAAGTTTATTTTAATTATATTTTTTTAAGATTGATTACTTTTTTTTATTTTTTTTTAAAGTGTGTCAGGCCATATTGCTGATTAAATTTATAGTTTAGATTTTTTACACATATGTGTATCATGTTCACTTATATTATTTTCAAGTGTCCATATAGTTATTGAGTTTATATGTGAGATTTTGAAAAAGGTAGATTTTATTGGGTTAAAAATTATAGTTGGTCTTTTATGTATAGTTCGTGTATTAAAATAGTTTTTATCTTCATTTTTGTCTTCCATCCATCCTTCATGTTTTAAAATTTTTAGAATTTTGCACGATTAGTTCTCACGCTTATGAACCATTTAAAAACTAATATGTGGCACTAAATCCCAAGTTTTGTATCACTTTTGGTCCACAAATCTTAAGTTTTGTGTCACTTTTGGTCTCTATGAGTGAGTATCGCCACAACCTGCTGCATATATGGGTAGGTAATGAAGGGTTTATGCGAAAGGATTGTTGCTTTGCAGCTTTTCCAAAAGTACAAGTGATACCTTAGATAGCTCCGCCAAATTTGTAGGTTTAGAATCGGAGTCTACTGACATTAAATCTTCAATAAATACTTCTTTTTTACTCCTCTTTCTCACTCTTTGAGACACATACTGAAACATCAGATTGTGTGAAAAGAGCTAGTACATACTAGGAATATTGGTTGGACAGCCGCTGTAAAAAGAGTTATGACGAGGAGATTTCAGGAGCTTGTTTTAGGGCCAAGCAAGACCATTTCTAGCTCTAGCAGTAAGATATGACTTGTAGGCGAGTGCTACAAAGTTTCTCCGGATGAATAATCCAAAAAAGCAGCTGCTCAAAATGCATTAGCTTCCTTCAAGCAAGATTTTCCATCTCGAATATTGATGACGTATCGCAAAGGTTTCGATCCTATCGGAGATTCAAAATATAGCACTGATGTAAATTGGGGTTGCATGATTCGGAGCGGCCGGATGCTTATTGCTCAGGCATTGCTTTCATCAGATGGGAAAATCTTGGAGAAATATTTGAGGAAAAACCACTTGAACAAGATTACATCAAAGTTTTGCAACTTTTTGGTGACTCTTAGGGGTCAGCCTTCTTCATCCATAATATATTTGTTTAAAATTAATTATATGAGATATAAACAAATTCAAACAAAAAACTATTTACGTTACTTTAAAAAAGAAACCCATGCTCATGCTCATACGTATTATTTATGAGTTGGGTTACATGAGTCACGAATCATAGGTATATGAATAAAGTGTATATGAATAAAGTGCCGCGTAAAAATCACGATTGACCAATTTAGATAATCAAATAAACTACTTCAATAATCAACGATAAAATAAATCAACACTAAGATATATGTTACATGAAAACCCTTTGCATGTAAAGATTAAAAAAGCACCAAACATACGAGGAGTCTATCGTAAACACTTTTATTATTATGATAATTTAAGGGTACAAATATATTCAAATCAATATATTGTCATCCATTGTAGCGATTTCTCCCAAACCGTAGCACCAAATCATAATCTTATCAGTTAGATTGAAATTTTAAATATCTCAAACATGTTTTCTAAAATTAGAAAAATACACACTGTTTGTATAAGTTTTAGAAACAAAAAACTAGAGTATTTCTGAACTCAAGTTTATAAAGACTCCAACAAACTTGAGTAACCAAACTCCTAAAAATTAGCAACTAAGTTAAACGATCGTTACGATACCAGAAGACTCATTCCACTACTTGACTCGTGAAAAACAAACATCAAACGTGGCTAAAGACTCGGTCTTAGCTTTTATTCTTCGATTCCTCCCCTAAAGCAGTTACTTTAAAAAAGAAACCCATGCTCATGCTCATACGTATCGTTACGATACGGCATGAAGTCATATCTTAATCCACAAATCAAATAATGTCTTAGCCTTAAATCACTGATAGGTTCATCACTATCTAAACCTGAAATTTCCGAACATACATTTCTTAACCTTAAGAAAGTAATCAGAGATCGACATATTACATTGGATTAATGAAGCAAGCTCATTCTCAAGGTATTGAATCTGCATAGTATTTTTCTGGGTAAATAACCTGTCAAGATTATCCTAGATATTCTTGGAGAATCCAATGCGAAGATACCAGAAACAACAAATGATGCCCATAGAATTTCTTTACTTGAACTTATTTTCACAAAGAGAGATTCCGAAATAGAACCACCGAGAAAAGATGATCTAGTTTTATCCACTTTAATTTCTAGAATCTCAGGAGGCTTCTTCTCTTCTTCCTCCACCGAGGGAGATTTTTGTCTAGGATCAACCTCAACGATATGCAACCTCAACATTACAACCGACTCAGCTACATTTGATTCAATTTTACTATCCACATACAGCTCTGCCAATCTGAGCTCGTCCGTACACGTTATTGTCACCAAATCTACATCGTTATCCTTATACTTGATCAAAACCGACTTTAACGCTGGAAATATTGTACTCACAATCTCCCTCAAAACCCTAAAGTTACAATTAACAGGCATCTGACTTAGCCTTATATCATGCCCATAAACAAGCTTCAATTTTCTCCACTTGATTTGAACAGCCATATCAGCTATCTGTTTATGAACCGATACCGCATTCGAATCAAATAAACCCGCTTCCACTTGACCATCATGGCATGTTGCCGTACTAATACCGCTTTTAGGAGAGCCCTGCAAAACCTTCAACATAACCTTGGACGATTTGCTTTTGCTCTTAGACGGACCATTTTCAATCACGATACCACTATGTGGCTGCTCTACCTTATTATTACCACGAGACAACACAGCCGAACCATTTTGTACCTTCTTCGGTACGAGGTGTGTAGGTAGACAAGGCCCGAGTACAGGAATCGGTGCACCGCAGACAACTGCGGCACCAAGGGAAATAGGTTGATTAATAACTGAAGCCATCTTGTCCGTTTGATTAAGAACCTTAATCGAGAAAAAACTTTCCCACTGTCGCTCATTACTATCTTCAACATCATGTGAAATATTTGCATCTGATTCGATGATTTTTGAATAACAGTTTGGTTTAATGTGGCCTGGTTTTCCACACTTCTTGTAAATAAGCTTTGCATGACAATCCGACTTCATGTGTCCAGTCCTTCCAGATATAAAAGATGTTTGTTTAAAGTGTTTTTCTGACTCCCCCTCATTTCTTGTCTGTTAACCACAATTTTGTGTGCTTTTCGACCTTGACTTGTCTTTAGTAAACAATGTATCTTCAACATCAACTGAATACTTACCAAGCATTTTTTTAACCAATGATTCCTGGTTAGAGAGTAGGTTCTCTAACTCAACAAGTGATGGTTGGTTAACCCATCCTTGTATTGATGATATAAACGACATGAAGTCAGATCGTAATCCACGAATCAAATAACGTCTTAGCCTTGTATCACTGATAGGTTCATCACTATCCAAGCCTGGAATTTCCTAACATACATTCTTAACCTTAAGAAAGTAATCAGAGATCGATATATTACCTTGTGTTAACGAAGCAAGCTCATTCTCAAGTTATTGAAGCCGTATATTATTTTTCTGGGTAAATAACCTGTCAAGAGTATCCCATATATCCTTTGGAGAATCCAATGTACGAACATGATCAATAAATTCCTTACCAATCAAAGTTCTCAACGTGAATATAGCCTTTCCGCACCTTACTTTCCATTTCCTCTTTAACTCAGTGTTTTCTTGGGTAACACTAGGAAGTATCTTGGTACCGGAAACAAGATCCCATAAATCTTGTCCTTGAAGGAAGGCCTCCATACACAACCTCTAATATTGGTAATTGGTTCCAACAAGCTTCTCTGTAGACATAGGAGAAGCTGAATTACTTCCATTCATATTGATTTAAAAGATAATAACACTTGACATGATTTTTTATTTCACTGGGTAATAAAATCAAACACTTGATATGCAGAGACATTGCTATGATACCATGAAACAAATTAAATAGACACAGGAACTGAAACAATAAGCACACACGAGTTGATTTTATTACATGAAGAATTGAAACAAAAGAGTTTATTATTTATAGAAAATATGATTCTCCCTACCACTAACATTACTTAATGATTTGAGACTTTCAAACTTCTTAATATAACTCACACTACTTCACTAAGTCACTTAATAGTTAAGAATTGATTTGGAGTTGTCTGCTTCTTTGCGGGTCCTTTGCGGGAACTCTGAGGGGACTGTATGTTTGTCTTTGTAACTGAAAATTATAGGAGTAAAGAATGCACTAATTTGTGACAGGGCTGCCACCAGTCCGGCGGGGTTAACTTCTGGTTCGACGCCGCTCACTGCTATACCACTCGTGTGATTGGTTCCACTTGTCCAGCGGGGGTTACAACCACGACCTTCAGGCCGATAACTGTGGGGGGGGGGAGGGTTTGCTATGACTTGCCTTGCCGCCGATCCACCACCGTTTCACTTGTTTTGGGGATCTCTCTCAATATATGACCTAGTTACTACCATGGTTTTCTTATTTTTTTTTGGATAAATTCTTTGCGATTTTCCACAAACGACACCAAATTTGTTAAGAGAAATAACAAAGTGAACGATCAAGTAGCAAATCGTATTATCAAAGAAGAAAGAAATTACATTGATTAAGTTTATTTATACTCTCTATTACCGTTATCTCCTATTACTCCATTCTTTGACTCCACTAAATATATGTTTCAACTACGTTTACATCGTGAGGCCTAATTTAATAGCTACTACATTAATGGTTTGACCAATTCTACTAATGTTGCTAATCTAATTATCTCTTATTATGTAAGGTGCCCAGTCAGCTTTATGTGCTGAGTTTGCCTTATTTGCTTATCCTTATGATGTTGCATTATATAAATTTGTAATGATTCATCTATTACATTTTCTTTCTACAAGATGGTAGCTTGTTTTAGCTGTTTGTTTACTTAAAAGATGTTATAGTCAAAGAACCAGCATATCATGCTTGGCTTGGTTCCTATAACTCCATATGTTTGGCTTGGTTACAATAACTCCATCAAAAAAATCGATAGGGACAAAGACACGCTTGTTGAGCTAGCCAAACGGTTTTGGAATTCTAAAGGTTTAGAGAATCCTCCCTACATGTTCCGCAAGACCGGATTGAACATGGTCTTGAAAGATATACCTAATATAAAAATCCCCAAATAATACATGGGGTCACAATGTTTCCATGTACAAAGGCAATCATTTAGGTCTGACCCATAGTTTTTAATGGCGCGCGGCGCTCCGTTGCGATGAGTGAATCCAAAGATGCGGCGACGCGACGAGGGTCACGGCGCCCGCCTTTCAGTTCATTGAAATATTATTTAAATAATAATTAATATAACAATAATAATAATTTTGAAAAAAATAAAATTCAATAAAATCTCAACATTCAAATATTTAAATAATCAAAATACAACTGAACTTCAAAAAGTTATTAATCGTCATCAACTAAGTTATCTTCTTCTACTTGAATATTATCTCCAAGTCCTCCAATATCTTGTTCATATAAGTCCCACATAGGAGTGGTATCCTCGTCCTCTTCCTCATCAATAAGCATTCTATTTCTAGGACGAGTCACTGTAGGGTTGGAAAAACGAGATCTAAGATTATGGTCTGATTCATCCGGTTCATCTTCTCCAACATCGACTCCTACCAAGTGAGCATCCATATCATCATTTACAACACTCGTATCAGGAGAACCATCATTGTTATCTGGTAACCCAGTCAACCACTCATTGGCATCATCAATGTCACTCAAAAGAATTGGATCAACATGACCACGTGACTGATATCGCCGCTTTAAAGCTCTATTGTATTTGATATACACCAAATCATTTAAACGATGTTGAGCAAGTTTGTTCCTTTTCTTGCTATGAATCTACGAAAGAAAAATAATTAAACTAATTAACTAGTAAACATTAATAAAAAATTAAAAATCACAAATAAATAATATAACAATAAACTTACATGCTCAAAGAAACTCCAATTTCTTTCACATCCAAATGAACTACAAACAAGGCCAAGTACTCGTATGGCAAACTTTCTCAAGTTTGGAGCCGATGCACCATAACTTATCCACCAATCAACTAACATAATAATAAACTAAAATAAGTAATAGTATGCAAAAGAATGATTGAACATTTATATTTAAAATTATAGAGTAAAACCTGGTGTCATCACAGTCCGGCGTCTAATTGTTGCGGCGGTTTTAAATGTGCCTTCACTATTTCTATACAAAACAATCTCATCTGCAATCTTATCTTGCATATCCACGTCTGAGATCATCTTTGATAAACATTGAGCAAAACCACTTGTAATTTCAACATCATCTTCAACACTTGGGTTGCTAAAATATAAGCTAGGATTAAGATAATATCTTGCAGCATGCAAAGGCTTATGTAACTGATTGTCCCATCTCTTGTCAATAATTGTGAAACTTTCCTTGTACTTTGTTTCATCATTTGAAAAAGCGGTTGCAATAGCCTCTTTTGCTTTGTCCATAGCTTCATATATGTAACCCATTGCCGGTTTCACCTCCCCATCTACCATACACAACACTGCCAGTAGTGGACCACCAATTTTAAGAATCTCATTGGTAGTTCTCCAAAACCATTCACTAAGCAATTTAGGAATTTTTTTCCCGACTTTTTCTTTTGAAAATTTACTTTCAAGCCATTCATCTGAATTAAAAAGTCTCGTTAGACGCCTTTGTTCCTCGTGAAACCTCTTTAATGTCAAGAACCCAGTAGCAAAATGAGTTTTGGCAGGTCGCACCATCTCTTTGTTGTTGGTGAATTTTCTCATCAAACTTAAGAATCGTGTTCGGCTGTAGATGTAGCCATTCACCCTAATTGCCCTTTCAATTGTCTTCTTAAATTTTGGAATCTTAAATATATCTTCGAACATCAAATCAAGACAATGTGCCGCACAAGGTGTCCAATAAAGATGTGTATACTTGGCCTCAAGTGGCTTTCCTAAAAAAATAACAACTAAAAATAAAAAAACTTGATAATAATTTACAATATTAAATAAACAGTATAAACATACCTGCAAGGACATTTTTTGAGGCGTTATCAGTTACTACTTGAACAATATTTTCAGCACCAATATGATCAATATATTTGCTAATCAATTCAAACATCTTTATTCCTGTTTTTGAATATGACGAGACATCAACACTATCCAAGAAAACACTTCCTTTAGGAGTGTTCATTAAGAAATTGACAAGCACTCTACCATTCATGTCAGTCCACCCATCACACATCAATGTGCAACCATTTTTCTTAGCTTCGTCTATGTTTTCCTCAAGAAGTTTTTGTGTGTGATCCTTTTCCTTTTTCAGACAAGTTACTCGCACTTCATGCATAGTAGGAGCCTTCATACCAGGACCGTACTGTCCAATTGCTTCAACCAGTTTTTGCAGAGACTCGTAGTTCACAGCATTAAAAGCAATTCCAGCGTCATACATCCATCTAGCAAACATCTGAAAGGCATGATCCCTTAATTCCTTCCAGTATTTATCAGCATTCACTTGATCTTGACAAGTTTTTCTTTTTTTCCCCAAAGCTTCTCTTCGGTAAAATAAATCTAACAGACCCTTAACACCGGGAGCAGTACGTGAAAGAACTTCTGGTTCATCTTCTTCCATATCGACTAAAATATCAAAATCATCTACTAACTCTTTTGCCTTAATTTCATCTAATTTTTTTTGTTTCAACTCTCTTAATCTTTCTTTGATGTGATCAGGACATTTAGAGCAAGCAACGACATTCTTAAAACCACCAATTAAATGTTGTTTTAGACGAGTTACCCCACCATTGTACACTTTATCACAAAAATTGCATCTAACACAATCCCTATTTTTCCCATCTGGACGTGTACCATAATCCCAACCAATATCTCTTATTTTAGAACTTCCAGATGTTGTGTTATTAGAACCAGATGTCATTTGTGTGAAAAAGATTAATAATATTTCGAAGGAGGAAAAAAAAATCTATAGAGTATGGATGAACTAACCTTTGAAATTCAGTAATAGAGAAAAAATATCATTGTACTTCTTAAATTTTTTAAATAAACCATGGAACTAAATAGACTATATATAGAGAAAATAATATTTAAATAAAATATATCATAATCTACAAAATTATATACATTAAATAAATTAGATACTAAAGAATAATTTATATATTATATTTTTTTTCTAAACGAATAACATAATCTTTTTGAATAAATATTATTCGTTTAGGATATATATGGATGTAAATATATAAAATAATGTAAAAATATCTTTCCTAACAATGCTTTTCCTAAACTATTCAATTGGTATTTAATTGAAAATATATGCTTAAAATATAAATTTTTGTTTTATATAATAAAACGTTGAATATAAAAAAGTAAATATATGCGAACGAATCATCCATATTTAAAATATTAAAACTATCGATATAAAATAAATATTATTAGTACACAATCTAATTAATTCACGTTCTGTGAGGATGATATTACCGACTTAATTAATTTATAAAACTATGAAATAGTAAACAATCTACACGAGTCACAGACATGGTGTATTTGCTTTTAACAAAATCATAATTAATGACTCTGACAAATCGAAAAAAAAAACAGTGGATAATAGCATAGTACAAGACAGTGAACACGACTCTAACAAACGCAGTACACACTCAATTAATAGTAAATGTCCCATCATCTTTACATAAATAAAAAAAAAAGAAAGGAATTGGTAAGTCGAAACATAAATAAATAAAAAGAAAGGAATTGCTAAGTCGAAAAGACGATGCCTTTCTCACCTCACTCCAGATCGCCTCTTTTCCATGGCGGCTCCAGATCGCCTCTTTTCCATGGCGCCGCCGTGACTGTCGTCTTACTGTTCAAAAGGACTCGCCTCGGCATGAGGCGCATCCTCACGGCGCCTTTCACAACTATGGTCTGACCTTTTGCCATATGGCTATTCCATAAATCATAATGAACACCCTTAACTTCATTATTATATATATATTTTTAATGTTATTATATATATGATACAGTTATCGACTCACAGAACTTGATTAATGCAGTTTTTTTATAGAGCTCAGGCCCAAATGTTTTGTCTGTGCTAAGAAACTACACTAATATATAAGATTAAACAAATGCTGTTTTGTGTTTTACTTGTAATCAAATATAAAAATAAAACCACTAATATATAAGATTAAACAAATGCTGTTTTGTGTTTTAGTTGTAATCCAATATAAAAATAAAAACATTATAATTTCTTAGAAATATTAAGTGCTGCAGACAATATTTGTTTATAATTTACTATCTATTTGATTTGTTTCAGAATGGGTTAGTGATTCCAAAGGGAAATCCCCGGTCACATAAATTTTTAAAATAAAAAAGGTTATATATTTAAAAAAAATAAAGAAGAAGTTGATTATTATTTTTTAAAAATAAATTTTTATTAAAATAAATTAATTTTTTTTCATAATTAAGCTTAAACAAAATTTCAGGTTTAATAACAATCATAATATAAAAATATTTAAATTTCCTTTATGAATGATGTTGTAATAGCTAAAGTTTTGCTCCATTTTGCTTTTGTCAATCTTTTTAACATTAAAATATTGGATTTTAGATTTTTTACAAATAATTGAATATCAATAATTTTTTTTAGTCTAAAAATATGTTTAAAAAAAGATAATCACATCACACGAGTGAAACTTGCACCAATGTTTCTTTCAATAAATCTTGACTAAGCTTCTTGTACAATAAACCTTCTTAAAATTTGGAATAGAAATATTTTAGATTCTGGATAAAATTGATTATTCATTAGATGTGAAAAATTATAATAAAATTTGAAAAACTTAATAACTTGCTTATCAACCGCGAACAAGTTTTCGTTCGCAAGCCTTCCACAAATCAAATTAATTTAAAAATACATACGTAAAGAATTTAAATTCTATTCTTTTTTGTTATGAGAGACGGAGATGGAGAATCAAAATGTTCTGTGAATTTCGAAAAAGTTTAACAAATCATTGAGTTGCATGTGCGGACTAACTTTTAAGGGCGAGTGATCTAAATCTTCATATCTCTTATTCTTGAGTTTTCAAGAATCTACACTAATATTTCATTCCTGAAGAAAGTGAGTTCTCCAAAAAAAATTAAAAAAAAAACTTTATTAAAATTTTAGGGTTTTAAGGTGGAAGTGAACGTTTTATAGCTATGCATGCTCCAAACAAGAGTTTAGCCATTTCTTGCGAAATGGGACAACTGAAAACTGAGCTTCAAGAATACCATGGCTTACACTTGTGTTAGATCGTTACCTCATGGAATGAGAGAAGAGCGAATTAGAATTAGAACTACTAGAGTGCACATAATAATAAGGATAGAGCAGAGGAAACAAAAACTGCGGTTGGAACTACCATAGTTGTAAAAGGCGAGGCCGGAACGACATGAGACGCTGCAATACGAGGCTTAACACTATAGCGCCATAAGGCGCTGTTAAAATGGTGTTTTATAGTTCAAACCCAAACAAACTAAAAAATTCTTCAAATTCTATTTCATTTTTGAAATCTTTTAATCTCCTCTAATTCTATCTTTTCAACTCAATTTTTTTTTTAAATTATAAATTTAAATTTGAAAAATAATAACTCCCACACTTTTTTGTAGTAATTATGACATTTTTTTTATGTAATTTGAATTTAAATTCTTCAATGTTGTTTTATTATCTAATGAATTTTAAAAAAACTAACTATAACTATTAATTCTATCCTTTAACTAATATATTATCAGCACCGTCTTCACTAGTCTATAACATTATCCCTCGTGTACTAAAATATCTATACATAATATTTTTGAACGAGAAAGATACCGCAACTTTTGAGGCGTTATCGCGATGTTTAGACCTTTTATCGCCACGAAACGCGGCACCACATTAAAAACTACAAGAACTCATCTAAAAATAGTGGCTTTCCCTTCTATCTATTTCTTAATTATGGTATGTCCTTTAGTTTCTTTATATTCAAAACATAAAGCATTTTAGATTCCAATAAAGATGTGTGGATTGTGTATTTTGTCTTTAGATTTTTTCTTTATATCATATATACATGTTCTAATAAAATGTAAGTGAACACGATAACTAAACATGTCAAAAATCTGAAAATAATTTTAAACGAATTATTAAATTGACACCTAATTATCTTTATAAAAAAGTTTCAAAATGCATTATTAACCTTGCCCCTTCTGAAACGAAAGAGACGAATAGTCAATTAAAAAGAAGTCAAATATAGTATGCGGAAAACAACTTTCTAGAAATTATTATTATTATTATTATTATTATTATTATTATTATTATTTACTAACTATTTAGAAATCTAACTTAATGTAAGTCCTTGTTTTATTTTGTTTATTTTAAAATGGAGATACACAACAATGTATTATTTCAGAAGCAAATTTTCCAGTTCTTCAATCTGAAAACGATGTGAAAATCTTCCAAAACGTTTGTTCAAACAATCATTCGCTGAATCTTTTAAACTTTTAGAGCTTCAAATCCCGATCATTCTTCAACCTGATGGTATATCATAAAAGTCTAATCACATTTCTTTTCAATTTTCCAAGGAGACTAAAGATTTCCTGTTAAAGAACACCAAAATCACGTATGTGAGGAAATTTTCGAATGGCTTGCCAAAGAACTCTATTCTTAATCATTTTCTGAATTCCTTCAAATTCAGAGGTGCTTACAACTGGGTTATTTGGGATTATAGGCACATCTTTCTTGAGTTTGATCTTAAAGATGATGTTAGCAAGATCTGGGCTAAAAATATTTGGAATGTCGAAGGTTCTGTTATGCGAATCCTAAGGTGGAAACCTGATATCCATATCAAAAAAGAATGTCCTGTATCAACAGTGTGGATAAGAATACAAAAGATACAAGAATATCTATATAATATTCCCATATTGCACGAAAACGTTGCTTCCATAGACATTCCTTACACAATTATAGTTCCTGACAATCACAAAGCCTACAAGAATGTAGTCTACGCTCTTGTTGGGTTGGATGTTACTCGAAATCTGAAAGATAACATTTGGATAGGTTTTGAATTGAATGACAGGTGCTAGTTGAAAGTGGGTTACAAGAATTAGCCAACCTACTGTAGACTTTGCTTATATATGGGTCACAACTCCTCTGAGTGCAAGAAAATGCAGAAGCCAAACCTTGAAGAAAACAATCTTAAACAAGAAGCTCAGAGCTGCAAGAAAGATAAAGAAACCTAGTAAGCTTGTTATAAAGTCTCTTAAACACTTAGAGGCTAATATTCGACACAAATATTTATCTGATAATGATAAAGATTATTAGTTAGAATCTGCGTGGTATCAACCACAAAACTACTATTGGGAGGATGAATACAATTATATTCAAGAAGAAATTTAAAATATTAGCTATTCAAGAGCCAGTAGAAAACTCTACTAAGATCAGTGATATTGCTACTAATCTGGGCTTTACTAACATCGTGTTTAACATTTCCAATAAAATTTGGTTGTTTTGGGATGATGATTCATGCATTAACATCCTTATTAATCATCATCAATGCATGCACTTGTAGGTTGAGTACCAGGGTCTGAATATGTCTTTTTATGTAACGGTAGTTTACGCGAAATTTCAAAGGAATCAAAATATTAGCTTGTGGAATCAGTTCATAATTTTTTGCTTCAACTAATAAAAGCTGGATCTCTGTTGGTGACTTCAATATTATTGCTTCTAATGATGAACATATAGGATGCTCAACCATTTCCCAGAACAGTATTGATGACTTTGTGACATGATCAGGGATTGTGAGTTAGAACACGCAGGTTATGCTGGGCAGAAGTTCACCTGGAATAGAAAAACTAAATGGAAAAGGTTGGACATGACGATGATTAACGGGCCTTAGACTGAATATTTTAACTCCACTCAAGTTCTTAACATGGTCATAACTTGTTCTGACCATGCTCCTCTTTTAATTTCTGCCTTTCAAAACAATAATAATGATTACAAAATTAAAAAAAAGCTTTAAATTTATAAATGTCTAGATTAACAATATCTCTTTCTTAAGCTTGGTAAAGCAGAATTGGAATCTTCCAATCAATGGTTATCATAATAAAGTCTTTTGTTTTAAGCTTAAAATGCTTAAGAAGTGTTTACAGGTTTGGAATGTTAAGCAGTTTGGTGACATCTATAATAATACAAAGGATGCTGAAAAGATGGTGCAGAGGATGCAAGCTATGCACATTTCAAATAACAACGCTATATCTAAAAATAACCTTTACAAGCCTACTGTTTTGTATATTTAGGCTCTTAGGAATGAAAAATCTTTTGGAAGAAAAAGTGCTATAATAACTGGTTGAGGAATGGTGACAACAACTCTAAAGCTTACCATAATTATGTCTCAAAAAAGAGAAGGAAAAATACAATCAAAAGCATAATGATGGACAATACCTGGATTTACAACACTAAAGAGATTGGCAAATCAGCTTAGGATTATTTCAATTCCATCCTTTATTCTTATCCTTTTAAAAACAAAGATGATGAGGTTGGTATGATGAATGATGGAATGTTTGATAATATTCCCAAGATTGTTACTACTGAACATAATATCAGCCTGATGAAGCCTTCAAATGAGGATGAAATTTAGGAAACCATCAATACCATAAGCCCTGATAGTACTGCTGGTATTGATTGTTACAATATTTTTTTCTACAAAACTTGTTGGAGTATTATCAAACTTGATTTATGCTCTGCTACTAATGCTTACATTGCTGGTCATAGTATTCCTTTAGGTATTTTTGCTACTGGCCTGTGTTTGATTCCTTTAGGTATTTTTGCTACTGGCCTGTGTTTGCGTCCTAGAACAATTATAGGCCAATTAGCCTTTGTTACATGCTTGATAGAATTCTCTCCAGGCTCCTTAACAACAGATTATCTACTATCCTGCCTCGAATTATCTATAATTCCCAAGCTACGTATGTAAAGAATAGATCAATTCATAAAAATGTTTTGATTGCGAAAGAGATTATATATGATATTAATAGGAAGCCGAAGTTTGGAAATATATTGATCCAGTTAGATATTTCTAAGGCCTTCGATATAATGTCTTTTCCTTTCATTATTAAAGTTCTATCTAGTTTTGGCTTCTCTGGTTGTTTCATTAGCTTGATTCACAAGTTAATTAGGAACATTAACATCTCTGTTTTGATTAATAGAAATGTTTTGGGGTATTTCAAAACTAAAAGAGGCTTGAGGCTTGGTCCTTTTAAGAGGACTTAATAATATGTTCAACAATAATAGCAAGATGAAAGATGCTTCAAGAACTGACCTTAATGTTCCTTGTATTGCTTTTGCAGATTATGTTCTTACTTTCACCAATTGCCTAAGTCCCTCTATCAACAAGTTGAGCTGTCTCCTAGATAAATACCAAAGGATCTCAAGGCAGTCCATTAACATGAATAAAACAAAGATCATTCTGTCCAATAAAGCTCACTAGAGCAGAATTAGCTTCATGGAAAATTTCACTGGTTTTTTTGTGGAGGGTCTGCCTTCTACTTATTTAGGGATTAACTTGAATAGCAATAGTAAATCCAGCAACTACAACATGATGGTAGATACGATTAATTCTAAAATCAAGGACTTGGACAATAAATCTCTTTTCTATGGAGGCAAAATCTCCCTTATTTCGTCTGTTCTCATGAGTATTCCTTGTTACTGGATGCAAAACTCTGAAATTTCTAATTGTGTTATCAAAATTCTTGATTTTTTTTCAATAAATTTCTTTAGAGATCAAACTAAAATGATACTAGTATTCATTGGTCCTCCAGGAAGAAGTTGTGTAAGCCTTTTGAGGAGGGTGGATTGAATATCAGGAAAATCTCTGATATTCAAGACACTTTCTCCGAAAAGCTACGGTTCAACTACAGGAGGAACTTGGGCTTTTGGTCTCAAATTATGCAAAATATTTATAACAAAAACAAGCACCCTTTGCAAACTAACCTCAGTAGATCTGGCTCTATGATCTGAAAGTGTCTTGCATGTATTAAAGAATAAGCTGAAAGCAACATCAGATTGCTCCTTGGCAAAGGGGAAATGGACTTCTGAAGAGATAATTGTCACAATTGTTCCCCGATTATTGACAGCATTAATGATTGGTTTTCTGAGACCAAAGTTTGTACTTTCTGGAATCCTGATCATAATTTCAATACTAAGCCTACTTGGAGCAATATTAGAGAGAAGAACAAACAAATCTAGTATGTCCAAAACAATTTGGAATGTTATTACTCCTAAGAAGATGTATTTTCTTTTGTGAAAAGTTTTAAAGAACTTTATTTCTATTGATTCTGTCATGAAGAGGAGGTGCTTTTCTCTTGCTTCTAAGTGCCAGTTTTGTTCTAACATTGAGGATATCAATCACTTGTTTGTCAACTGTTCTCACGTTTGGTCCATTTGGAAACAATATAATGGTATTTTCAATATAAAAATTCAAAGATTAATGGTTCTTACTCATGTGATAAGAATGTGTTTTTGCTTTTCGAATAAAAAGATATATATCACTCATGTCTTTCCAACTATCATCTATTGGGCGATTTGGAAAAATAGGAATAATTCCAAGTTAAAAAATAATAACTCTTCTTCTTCTGCTATTACTTTAATTAACAAAATTATTGTTGGTTTGAGTGCTTCTAATTGTTTACTATAAAGCACTGGAGAAAGATGGAGGGTGTAGTATCTTATCTAGGGTGTACTATTGCGTATAACAGAAAGAAGCACACTTGCATCAAATGGCTAGCACATGCTAAAGGCTGATTCAAGCTCAACATCGATGCTGCTTGTCTTAGAAATGGAGAAACCAGTTGGGGCATCATCTTCAAGGACAATAATAGAGATATTGTGAAAGGGATGTGTAACACTTACGGTAAGCTTTCGCCTTTAGCTGTTGAAGCTAGGACCTTGCTAGAAGGTTTTCTCTAGTGTAAGTTGAACAATTGGAAAGAGGTTGACATTGAGTCTGATAGTCGGTCCCTTATAAACATGCTTGGAGCTAGTAAGTATCCCTGGTTCCTTCAGCCTTTATTGACTATTTGCAGAAGCCTTATTACCTCTAAGATGACTATCAAATACACTCCTCGGAATTCAGAACGAAGCAGCTGTTTGGAAAGCGAAATGGGTCTTGAATGTTAAAGAAAATCAGTTTTTTAATCATTCGAATGCTCCTAATAGCTTGCTTGCTATTGTGATTTTGGAAAGTTTAGGTTTAGGTTACATCAATTCAAATCGAAACTAATCCGCTTTTCTAGTTTCTGTTTTAGTTTTTGTCTTGAAATTTGCAGAGGAATCTGGTGTTGTTCTAGTTGTTTCCTGTTTTAAGAGGAGGTGTTGTGGCTGTTAATTGTTTGCGGAAAGAAGGAGGAGTGAATTCTTTTAAGCTTAGTGAAGCTTGGTTGAAGCTAAATTTGAAAGAGCTTACTCTCTCTGTTTTTTACTGAAATTTCTTTTGGAGGGATCTTCTTCAAAACACTTTTAGGGATTATTGTTATTTAGTCCACTAATTTTTATTACTTTTTCAATCAAACGATTATTGTTTTAATTTTTCTCATTAATGTAAATTCTGATTAAAAAAAGTATTTGTGATTTTTAATCAAATTAAAGTTCTATATCGATAAGTAAAGATTTTTACTTTGAGGAGCCCTTACAACCGGGTTTTAATAGAATTTTACACGTTTAAGCTTTAGCTTCTACCAAAAGAACCTGCCAAGTTTTTTATAAATATTTTTAGGGTTTTATGTTATATATTATTCGAAATCGCATCAAATAATATATAACAAATCGCGGAAATATAATTAAACATTTTTCTAGATTCACCTAATGAAATAAACAGAAAACCAAGAACACTTACGAGACTGTCCACTGCTTTCCATCTACTATTCTCTTTTGCACTTTTGCGTTCTTCAACGATTTCGTTTATGAAATTAGGAAACCTGCAAAATCAAATTAGTGAAGAAAGAAAGGTTTCCAGACACTCAAGGAAGCGACCATATTTCTGATTAGGGTTTAGAATGATTAAATTCCTAAGTCGAGCCCCTTATTTATAGACTTTACAATAAAGTCCAACATTTTAAATCTTATCCTTTATTACTTGCTTATGTCCGGGACCATAACCCGATAAATTGATAATTCAATTTATATCCCTGATTTATTAATTCAGGCTTAAGTGTTGAGATTTGAGTCCTCTTCATCACAGTGCCCAAATTCAACCCAGTTACCACACTTGAGCCCATAACGCCTTTTCACCCATATGTCCAATTTAGTTAATTAAATAATTTACTCGATTACTTTTATTTTGGACTTCCTTAAGACAATAACCGAATATGTCTATTTAGCACGTTGGTCCAAATTATTGTCAGTCCATAAATACATTAAATAAATATATTCCAACATTTTGGTTAGCACAATATTCAGTAATACACTGAATCAAAGAGAAAGCCCTTCATTTACCATCCTTTTTAAAATCTAGATTTTTCTTCTTCACATGTCCGAGCATTTAGGCAAGCATTTGCAAAGCTTTCAGTTTGATTCTTCCGAACAATCAATTCTGAAAATTTTCATTAATCTTTTTCTTTCAATCCTCAATCTGCACCATACAATGATTTCTTTAATATTTACTCTAATTTGTTCTTTCCATATATATTTAAACGTTTTTTAAGCTTAAATCTGCAAAAAAAACTTCCATCGTCAGTAAAATGAGCTTTCAGTTCGATTCTTCCGACCAATCAATTCTGAAAATTTTCATTAATCTTTTTCTTTCAATCCTCAATCTGCACCAAACAACGATTTCTTTAATATTTACTCTAATTTGTTCTTTCCATATTTATTTAAACGTTTTAAAGCTTAAATCTGCAAAAACAAACTTCCATCGTCAGTAAAATGTTTAAAAAGTCCAACAAACATTTTGGGTAAAGGGACAAGAGAGGGGAAGTGGAGTTTGAAAATAAGAGATCTGTATTCCTACACTAGCAAGTGGGAGATTCATTCTAGTGAAAGATTTGGTTGAAGGTCAAGTGCTACGATATCGGTTAAAGAAAGTTTGGTTGATTCCAACGGTTACTTAAACTAATTCACCATCTTGTTTAGGCCTTTCATAACTTTCATCATGGACGTTAAAGGGGATGACCACTATGGGTACTGTTCGATTGAAGTTTCTTTGAACGAACAACAATATGGATGAAACGAGCTTATGGATTACACATCCGTGTACATGAAGAAATTTAAAAGCATGGATGATTAATAGATATTGCGGAACATGTGAAGTGATCTTGCGATGCACCTACTATGGAGAACTGGATGACGATGTTCGAGATAGGAGTCACAATCGCATCTAAATTTAACTGCATACTCCACTTCATAGGACAATCGAAAACGATTAATGTTAGTTTCACTTTTCTTCCGTTAAGAGGTGAAACCCCTTAGATGTCAAACCGGTTGGAAATCGGATTGTGTTGGGTGAACTCCAACCACATTGGGAACGTAAGTATTTCATTATATTGTTGGTTTGTTTAAACTTTTAAACATCCCACCGGTTATATGTCATTGTGATTTTTTATTGTGTTTTCGTTTTGTAGTTTTCCACTGCGACTGATGCCCATGTGCAATGATACATCATTGTTTCCTAAAATTACGTTAAGTAGATGCGGAAGGTTGAGCATTACCGATTCATTTTCGTTGCAAAATATACGAAAAAATTGAAAATCGCAGTCTCAAAGTAACTAATTTAGCCGCTTTCGTTTAAAAACGTTGTCATTGTAATATATGTATAATTTCCCGATATTGCTTTCTAATATTTCATTGTTCACACACTTTCGTTGCCTCTTTCATTTGAGGTAATACCTTTACCATTTACTTGTCTTGTATAGTCTTGATGTATGTGTTGCTCAAATGCCCGTAACGCCATCACTTCACTCACAACCACGTTAATTCTGTAGGAGAACTCTAATATTGGTAAATACCATACTTCCAGATCTTCTTGACCTTATGCCTTTATAATTTTAAGGACTTTGTTATATTTACCGACATCGATCAACTTCATTGTTGAGGTACTCTTTTCCTAATCATGGAAACATACCTCTGTTTCTGCCTCCTGTGTCAGACTCATTAAAGAAAATTAAGACGCATATCATCCTCTTCCACTGTCTCTTTCCTTGTATAGAACATAGAAAAGTGGCTGTCATATTATAAAATCATGACTACAATGTTTAATTATCTAAAAATACACTCACCACATCCGTAGCCACAAGCAATGTTGTTGTTTCCTCTACAACCTTTTTTGCAACACCATTTTCGCAAAGTCGAGTAATCGTATCATTTGTCATAAAATCCAAAATCCGCTGTAACACAACATCAAAATCAACCTTATCAACTTTTTCAACACAAGACTAATTATATTGCATGTCATAATTATCAAAAAATTATTTTTCTAAACACATTGTTTTATTAGCCATATCAGCTAATTTCAAAACTTGTCCATGTTGATTGTCCGCTGGATTCAGTATTAGTTCCATCATTTTTGCTTGGCTCAGTTGTTCTGACTTTATCTAGCTTGGTTGTTGGTGTTCAACAACCTCTCTAGCTGGTTGTGGGACTTCTATCACTGCTTCTGTCTGACTGAGTTTTTCCTTTGTGTAGGGTTGGGCTTCTTTTTCAGCTTGTCATGGTACTGGTTGTGCTTCTTTGGTTTATATTAGCATTTCACTATTTGCGAAGGCTGGTTGTTGTTGTTCTCTTTGATGTTGTGGTTTTTGTTAGGGTTGTTGTTGGTTGGCATGCTGCTATATATCAAGTATGAAAGTTATTTGCAATAATTGAAATGAGAGTTTTTTACAATAATAAAAATGAGAGTTCTTTGCAATATATATATATATATATATATATATATATATCATGAGAGTTCTTTGTAATGTTTTTTTAAACATGAGAGTTATTTAATATGTATACCATGCGAGTTCTTTGTATGAGAAGAATGAAAGTTCTTTGAACATTGATCATGCTAGTTGTTTCATGCATTAAATACCCAAGTATCACAAAACATACAAAGTGACTTGTTTGTACGCTATTATGAGAGTTCTTTGACCGTTAATCATGTAAGTTTTTTGTAGCACATATCATGAGAGTTTTTTGAAAGAAGGTATTGAGAATTCTTTGAACCAACAATCATGCAAGTTCTTTTAAAACACTAACCATGCTAATTTTTTCGAAACAACGTATCAAAGTTTAACAAACCAACATTTTCCTACCCTTAGACAATATGACTTCAGAAATAGTATATCACAAAATATATTCAGATAGTTGAATCTTAATGTACTTCAGATCCACTTACATCTTCATGACCTTCTACATACGTAAGTCCAGATTCTTCGGTTTCCACTTCATGTTCACGACCTTCTACCTATTATACTATAGATTCTTCACAACCTTCTTCCTCTTATATTTGTGGTACAAGTGGTGACTCATTTATCTCCGTCTCCTTCTGAAGAGACTCAGTTGTATCTTTATCCTTAAGATGACTCTGATGTGTGTGTCTCTCTTTTGGAGGAGGAGATTGGCCTGTTTATCTTTCGGGTGGAGGAAACTGATGAGTGTCCACTACCTCTTTGTTTTGTGCACTAATGGCACATCTGCCACGTTCTCAGGAACTACCAGTTTCCTGGGAAGACTGAATGGTATCATCTACCACCTTCTCCGCTACTACTACATTACCCTTTTGCCTTTTCCGGTCTTCATTCCATGGAAAATATTAATTTTCTATTGTTTTTCGATCGTATATTGTTTTTCTATTTCCAAATAGTCGAAAAAATAAGAGAAAATATTATAGTTATGGCATGCATATCATGATCAGTAGAGCAGAACCAATCTCTGATCATATGGGCAATAACCACGAATTCATGAATTTTGATTTTTAAATTTTTTGTGTAGTAGCACCAAATACTCTAAGCAATGTCACAATTTATGAAAAAAATGCTTTTGAGTTTCAATATTACAGCAGAACTGACATTTTGAAACCATAATTGATTTTCGTTTTTGCAAATTTGTATCAACATGTATACATTTTTTCAACAACTTCCGAACAATGAAGGAACATTTACGAGGAGTTATCATATTCCAGATTTTTCTATAAAGATAGATTCTAGGTATTTTTCGTGTGAAAGATAGAGTCATTCATCCACATGATAGTGTCATCCTAATCACAATCAACACTAGTCTTGTGGATCTTATAACCGATAGCTTTAGAGAGAAAACCCTTTAGACAATCATTATCCTATGAGTTGTTTTCCAAAAAAATTTAACTTTCTTATGTCTATACCAAGATATATTAACATTATCATTGATATAAATAAGAGAAGGGTGTCCATATAGTTTTCGAGGCAAAAATCTATATCACTCTTTCCAACTAACTATCTTATGTTACGTTATATCATATGCTTAATCTTTGCAAGCCTCTTCCAAGTGTGTGAACCCATCTTAGAATAAGAAACTTATAAATGATGCATTTTCTTGCAGTAAGTGTTATGCATCAGATTAGCCCACAAGCTCCTATTCAACCTGAAATTAAGCCATAATTTACAAGTAAAGGTATCTTGTAAATCAGTAATCTTACAAATGTCAAGACCACCCTCGTTAAATGGTTTACACAATGCATTCCAAGAGGACGCATTAATTCTTCTTTCATTATAAGATGATCACCAAATAAGTTTTTTGAAAATCTTCTTAATTCTTGTTATAATTCCTATAAATAGCGAACAACTTTAGATCCAGTAGGTGGATATGGCCATGAGGACAGAGTTGATCAAAACAAGCCTACCTTCAAAACCCAATTATTTATTTTGTTATTGATCTTGCTTATAAGGTTGATGTAGTTGCTTGCTCTGTTGTTATTGTTTATAGTGATTCCTAGATATTCAATAGGAAGCGAACTTGCACTGAAACCAGATAGATTATAAAGATATCTTATCACAACCTACTCAGTCATAATTAAAAGACTAAGGAAAACAAGGTCTTCCTGTCTCAAGCCTCTTTTGGTATTAAAAAAGCCATTAATAAGCAAAGAAACATTGACAGAGCTAATTAGATTGTGAATCAACTTGACAAAATTAGTCTAAAAACCAAAAGAGTCTAAAACTTTAGTTAGAAAAGAACGAGAGAGCTTATCAAAAGCCTTGGTCATAATACTACTAGTTTTCTTCTTCTTGTTCAAATCAAATATCAGTTCTTTTGCTATGAAAATTGTGTCATGAATAAAAGTGTTAGGAACAAAGGCTCTTTGAACCTTAGAGATCACTTTAAGCAGAATCTTAGTTAATCTCTTATTTAATTTTTTTGACATTATTCTGTTTAGCAAACTACAAAGAACAATTGATCTCAAGTCCTACCAGTAAGTAGGATTAAGAGACTTAGGAGTCATGCATAACCTCATAGCCATAATTCCTTTAGGTATTTTCTTACCAAGTATAAATCCAGATAAAGCCAAGCAAAGATCATCTTTTATAATACTCCAGCAAGTCTTGTAGAAAAAAGTGTTAAATCCATCCATACCTGCAACACTCGAGGAATTAAGATTAGTGATAATTTCATAACTTTCTTCCTCTTTAGGATTGACCTTAAGATAATCATCATAGATATGAGCTTAGGTATATTTTCAAATATAGAGTTGTTCATAAGAATATCCTCTTCCTCCTTGCTAGTGTAAGGTAGTTTTGTGAGAATGTCCTTGAAGTAGTTAGCTGTTCGGTTCCCAATTTGGTATTTTTCTGTAATCTAATTTTCTGTAAGATTCTTCCATTTTAAGGGCTAAAAAAAGGTCAGCATTAGCTTTAGATAAGTCCATTCTAAACTCATTGATGTTGTTTTCCTAATGCATAACTTCATAATTTTTAACATTAATCTCAATTTCTTTTACCTTGTCAAATATATTTCCGAAATGACTTTTGTTCTATTCTTTTACAGAATTTTTTAATCTGTTTTTCTTTTGCCACAAAACAAAAAGAAGGAAACCATTAAGGTCTTTGCTCCAGTTTTTTTTAACAAAACATAGGAACTCAAGGTTTAGAGTCCACATGTTAAGAAATTTGAAGCTTTTTTTTATAATTAACTTTATTTTTACTAATGATGTTGCCCAGAAGGCTATAATCATAAGATGTTCTAGCCATGCGCATCACTTTAGTATCATTGAAAATGTTAGGCCATGAAGAGTTAAATAACACGTTGTCTAGTATTTTCCACTTCGAATTTTTGTTCCAAGTGAACTTAGAACCATAGTAACATGTTCTAAACATATGCATCAGTTTAGTATCATTGAAAATGTTAGGCCATGTAGAGTTAAATAACATTTTGTATAGTCTTTTCCACTTCGAATTTTTGTTCCAAGTGAACTTAGAGTTATTGTAACATACATCCTCCTTCATTGCAATATCTTCTCATTTAATTAAAATCCTTCGAGCTGTCGATAGGATAGGTAATGCATCTTATCTGCTCATCAGGAGATGTTATAACAATGAAGAGGAAATGTCTCTCAAAGATTTCCATAGCTCAAACGTGCTAAACCTTTAACATGATTTTTTTTTTATCATAAATCCCAATTACTTTAGTGTGAAGTAATTGAGAATGGTTAATCAAAACATTAACCTTGAAGTCCTGCTTAAAAAAAAAAACCAAACTTTGTTGGAATTGTAAGCAGTAAAGTTATTCATACCAATTTTTGCAGCAATACTCATCATGTTGTCCTCCTTAATTAAAGGTTCTTGGATTGCTACAAGCTTTATGTGCTACTTTGAAATGATAGAATTGAGTCTTCTTATAGTAGAATTGTTACGAATCCCCCTAACGTTCCTATTCAGGATCTTAATCATCTTGAACTGGATTTGCTTTTCTTTTTTGTCACTGAAAACATCAGAGATTTAATAGTTAGATTGTTAATTTTTTTCATACCTCTAGCATTTTTGAGCTTCCTATACAACACGTTGTGGAATTTTGTCTTAGCTTCTTTGATCTTGTGATCTTGTGTTAAAGGTAAGCTTCATATTCCTTTTTTGTTAAGGGTGTTAATTTCAGAACTCAAGTTTTCATACTATAAGTTATAACCTTTTCCAATGATTGGATAACATCATTCTCTTTCTTTTTGTTGGCGATTGGACTAGTTTCAGTATCCTGATTCATATTGTTGTTATGTAAGTCTTTAGTAACTTTATTAGGAGCAACAATGATAGATTTAAATATTTTCATGTCATCTCTGGTAACCTTCCTGTTATTATTCTTTTTGGTGACTTTTTCTATTACACTGATTGTTATGAAATCATCTTCCTTTTTTTTATTATTGCTTTTAATCTTTTTACATTTGCTAGCATTGCGACCAATAAGATAAAAATTATTACAATACTTTGGCAGATCCTTGTAACTTAATTGTATCCAACATCCTTGATTTTCCCTAAAACCAACCCATACTTTGTACTGAATCTTTTGCGTTAAGTCCATTTCAACCCAAGCCAAACACGAGTTATGGCAGACTCTATTCTTTTCCAAAATCTTAATTTGTAGTGGGCTACCTATCTCTTCAACAATTGAGGAGATGATTTGTTCATCAAGCATATATTGGGGTATTATTTTCAGTCTAATCCAGACAGGACAAATTGGACATTCAAATTTTGTATAGAAATCAAAGGTCCATTTGATAAGCCTCATGACTGATTCATCCAGATACCATACATTCTTTGACCAAACTTTACACATATAATCTTTTGGATTCAAACTTTACAAAAAATAACTTTAAATAACCTACAAAAACCGTTTCGTATTCAAGCTAATAGATGATGACTTTTATTAACCGAAATAATAACGTCTAAAATACTAATTCATATAACATTTAATTATTAAACAAGATAATTAAAGTAATTAATAATTAAACTAATTTCAACAAATAAATCACAGTGACATCCAAATATAAAAAATTAAAATAAAAGATAAGAATGTAAAAAAAGTATTTTAAAAAAATTCAGATATGAATAAATAAAATTTATTTAGGAAACGGTTTTCCCGCTTTCTTTCTCTTAATACATTAAATCAAAAGTGTAGGAGCTTCTTATCCAATTGACTATATTTGATTTGTTTGATGATTTACCGTCCGTTTGATTTGTTTCGGAACGGATATACCGATTATGTCAGTTTATTTTAGTTAAAACATTTTAAATTTTTAAAAGTCAGATGATAGTTGAATGCTGATTAATTTTATAGTCAACATTTTGTAGACATTTGTCTATCCGGTTCACTTATATTATTTTCAATTGTCCATATAGTTATTAAAACTAATATATTATATGTAAAAAGTGGAAAGCATTTTAGTAGGTTTTATTGGTAAAAAAAATAATCCAAAACATTTTAAAATTAATATTATTTTATTTAAAAATTCTTAAAAATTCCATAACCTATTAATAACATTTTTATTTATTTCAATCACTTTTTTTTTTTTTTTTTTTTTTTTTCAGCAAAATTACTTTATATTGATAAAGAAAGATTACAACTTTAGGGCCCCAATCAGTAAACAAGACTGATCCATAAGGCAATGGGCTTCAACAGACAAACAAAGGCCTAATCAAAGACTATACAGGTATAAAAGAGCGAAACCCTAATCCCTTTCAATTTCATTCGAAACCCTAGCCCCTTGCTTCTCTCTTTCAACTCTTCACAGACTTTCAAATCCCTAACCTGGATCGATATAGCCAACACCGATACTTTCAAGCACCACTATAGCTAGCAATGGATTAGGCAACTCATTAGCCCCAAACACTTTACTCTTCTTCTCCAAAATAGCCCATCTCGACACCCAATCGGCTGCCACATTTGCCGATCTGGTAATGTGGCAGAGTCTCATCGTGGGAAGGATAAGAGATCTGC
Source organism: Limnanthes douglasii subsp. nivea (assembly GCA_036936605.1). Classification (NCBI taxonomy): domain Eukaryota; kingdom Viridiplantae; phylum Streptophyta; class Magnoliopsida; order Brassicales; family Limnanthaceae; genus Limnanthes; species Limnanthes douglasii. Next base: position 3,705,248 of record JAUPFV010000001.1, read on the forward strand.
AAATGTCTACTCCATGCTCATGAGACTCTGAGTTGATGCATCTCACCAAAGTCATACAGTCTGTCTCCAGGTCAGTGTGTCGCCAATTCTTTCTTTTACACTCTATTATTTCAATCACTTGTTTCTATTTTTTTACCTTCATTTTTGTTATTATTTCTATAACACGATAATGATTTTACGTATACATATACCAAAGTTTTGATGATGATATAAAAAAAATTATTTATATTATTTTTGTAAGGCATGTAATCATCATTGTCACTATATACTTTTTTTTTTTTTTTAGAAATTTCTATAACAGCTTGATCCTCATAGACCAAAATTCATAAATATGAATCCAAGGAAAAAAATAAGACAATAAAACAAATTGCGGAAGAAAGCACTAACGATTAAGAAAGCATAAAAAATTACTCATGTCATCGGAATTCGACCACACGATCAGACAAGTTTTAGTGCTGATAATTTTGCTATCTATGCAACGGCCATGTATCCATAGAATCTAGCAGTTGATCTGAGGAAAATAGCAATACTTCTAGGGAGTTGATGATTTTTTGTTTGCTCTATATATTGGGAATACAACAAAATTATATTTGGTTTAAAGCAAAATTTTGTTTAAGCAACCAATCGAACGTTTTTTTTACTCAAATGGCTAGGATATATTTCTTACCTATACACAAATGTTTGAACACGACTAGAAGATACAAGCTGAACCGTTTGTTACCCACAGCCACTGAACTGCAAACCAGCTGAGTTCTTTAGGGTTCAAAAAATATAACCTACTTTGTGTGTTAGGTTTTCAGAAACTATGTTTGAAACAAAATTTTACCAATCCTAAAATGGTTTGTAAAATTCTTACGGAGAACCATTTTTATCCCCGTGATGATGTATTTATGAATTTGTAACCATTAATGTATTAGGTTTCTTTTCCCACAAGATAGTAGTTTGTTTTTGCTGTCTGTTTTACTTAAGAGATGTCTTAATAAGAGATAGACAAATCAATATCAAAGATAGATGGCAGTGTCAAAGAAGCTGCATATCATGCTTGGCTTGATTATTATAACTCCATCAGGGAAATCGGTAGGGACAAGACCACGCTTGTTGAGTTAGCGAAACGGTTTTGTGATTCTATAGGTTTAGAGAATCCTCCTTCTATGTTCCGCAAGACTGCATTGAAAATGGGCTTGAAAGATATACCTGGTATAAAATTCGCAGGGGGCCGAATGTTTTTATGTACAAAAGCAATCATTAAACGTGCAGGTCTGAGCTTCTGCCCTTCTGTTATTTCATAAATCATAATGAGCACCCTTAACTTCACTATTTTATATTTATATTTATATTTATATTTATATTTATATTTATATTCTGAATATTATTTTATATAGGATTCAGGTGGATTAATGCAGTTTTTCTAGAGCTCAGCCCCAAATGTTTTCTGTGCTATGAAACTACAGTAATAAAGTTTCTTAGAAATATTAAGTGTTGGCCATCATTTTTTGCATGATCTTAATTAAGAAGGATTTCAAGTTTCATTTATGTACGACTCGAAAAATAATCTAAATATCATGATTAAATGTATAGAGTTTCTGGGTATACTGATTATGTCAGTTTATTTTAATTATACTTTTTGAACTTAATTACTTCTTTTTTGAAAGAGTGACCATATAATGCTGATTAATACACATATGTCAATCAGGTTCACTTATATTATTTTTAAGTGTCCATATAATTATTAAAACTGATTTATTATATGTGAGATATTGAAAAAGCAATAGACTTTTAATTATTAGTATTTGATAAAATTTTAAGCTTAATATTATTTTATTTAAAATCAATTCAAATTTACATAAAAACAATATTTTTATTTATTCAATAACCTTTTTTTAATCAAAGAATCCCATTGAAACCAAATCAACTAAAACCAATCGGGAGACTGTCAATGTACGTCCCGAGCCAAGAAAATAATATTACATAAGCTAAAAAAACGTACCTAAATATACCATGAGGTCCATGAATCACTTCATGGGGCTTTCTTGTTTTTGGGGAGGGCTAACGTAGCAATTGTGCTCGTCGATTTTTTTTATAAACATATTTTGACATATATGGCACTGAAATTTGGCATTCAATTTACGATGCCATATTCTATAGTGTTCATTTAGACCTCCGGCCAAGAGGAAGGGGAAGGGCTAACGTAGCAATTGTGCTCGTCGATTTTTTTTATAAACATATTTTGACATATGTGGCATCAGAATTTGGCATTCAAATTACGATGCCGTATTCTATAGTGTTAATTGGAGGGCTTCTCCTTTGTCCCCAGAAATATTGGTGGGCAATCTCCTAAAGCATTTCAATATCTCGCAGTTAGAAAAGTTCGATGGGACACAAGACCCTAATAACCACATCGAGCAATTCAAAAACTTCATGATTAATTTCGATAACGATGATAAATTGTTGTGAAGAGCGTTTTCTCAGACCTTCAAGCGGGTAACTTCCAAGTGGTATAATAGGCTTCCGCAAGGCTCGATAAAGAATTTCGACATATTTGATGGCAACCAAGGGCCTCGTGCCAATGTTCAAGCCAAAAGTACGGGCCAGTATCCGCCGAGGCAGAAGACAAACCCACAATATTATGGCAACCAGCAAAATTACAATCAAGGGGCCAGACCAATATCGAATAAGTGGGTTTGACCGGACTACTTCGCAGATTTAACGGAAAATGTTGCTGCTATATTTGATAAGGCGAGATGCACAGTGCCATTCAGGAAACCTTTTCCTATTCAGACTCTGAGGGAAAGTGTAAGCGTTAACAAGTATTGTAAGTATCACGAGGATACCGGGCACGACACCAAGGACTGCATAGCCTTTAAAAAAGAAGTGCAAGCTTTGATTGAAAATGGAATGTTGTTAGAGTTTGTCAAAAAGCACTCTTAGAAAAATGCTGTGGTAAAGTCTGTTCCAAAAAACACTGATACAACCATGGAGATTTCCGAGGAGGTTGATGTCTTTGATATTGAGAAAGAGTATATGGATCCAAATGAGGGCAGGAACAATGTAAATATGGTGGAAGAAGTTATTCTGATGGGGAAAGTGAACAACCTCTGTGCTTTCTTTGAGTCGTTGGCAATATTTGGAGGGGATACCATCGCAGGGAATTCCAATAGCTCGCGGAAGAGGTACATGGTCAATCTGACTACCCAGATTGAAGCAGGGGTATCAGCACAAATTCACCAATTGCCCTTCCCCATCATATGTTTTGATGATGATGACATGCGAAATGTCACGGGCCCACACGAAGATGCGGTGGTGATTACTGCGGGTATTGCTGGAGATCAAGTTCAGAAGATACTTGTTGATACAAGAAGTTCAGCGAATATCTTGTTTATGAGCACTTAGAGGAGAATTTCTGACCCACCAGTTATACGACGTTCCGACAGAACCATAGTGGGCTTTACCGGCGCCACAGCAGTGGTGGTTGGAGAATTTCAGTGTGTGGTCGAGTTAGGCCGTGGGCCGTTCAAGAAGGAGGTGGAAGTATTGTTTATTGTTGTCGACGCACCAACTTCGTATAACGGTATTTTGGGTCGCTCTTGGCTGTCCCGAATGGATGGTGTGATTTCGACGGTGCATCAGTGTCTGAAATATGTGGTAGGGAACAACATCGGGACAATCAGGAGTAGCCAGAAAATGGCCCGCGAATGTTACCAGATCGTTGTATCCTTGAACGGAGTTCGAGGAGAAATATCGGACAAGGCATAGCAATTAAAGGGGCCTTCCTAAAAAATCATTCCATGTGATGATCCGAGGGAGACCCCCGGATTTCTGGTCCCAGAAGAGGATTCCAAGGCACATGAATTTGGAAATGGAAAATCTCTGAAGATTGGAGTAAAACTTTCTTTTGAGTTCAGAGAAAGATTAATTGCGTTTTTGTCTAACAAACTCGATATGTTTGCTTGGTGTGCACATGATGTTACGGGAGTACATCGGAGATAATATGCCATAAACTTGCGATACGACTTGATGTTAGACCCATTGTCCATAAGAGGAGACCAGTTTCTCAGGAGAATGCTATAACTATTCTTTTAGAAGTGGAGAGGCTGTTAAGCATAGGCCACATTCGCGAGTCACATTATCCCGTATGGGCCTCGAATCGAGTCTTGGTCCGGAAAAAGAATGGAAAGTGGAGAATGTGCGTGGACTTCACAGACTTAAACAGAGCTTGTCCCAATGATCCATTTCCGGTGCCCCGCATTGATCAGTTAGTGGATTCGACCTCGGGCAATCGATTGTTGTCTTTCATCGACGCGTACTCAGGGTATAATCAAATCCGGTTGGATGCTCAAGATGAAGAAAACACTTCCTTTATTACCGGGAGAGGGTTATATTGCTACAAGGTTATGCCATTTGGATTAAAAATGCAGGAGCAACTTATCAGCATGGTCAACAAAACCTTTGAGGGATACATTGGGCGAAATGTCGAAGCATATATCAATGATATGTTAGTCAAGAGTTTGCGAGACAAAGATCATTTTGCTGACCTGGAGGAAACTTTTACTAATTTAAGTAAGGTCAATTTGAAACTGAACCCGGAAAAGTGCGTTTTTGGGGTACGGTCGGGAAAGTTCCTAGGATATATGATAAGTGAGAAAGGCATCGAGGCTGACCCGGACTAAATAAAAGCTTTAATCACCATGACTCCACCTCGAAATATCAAAGAAGTCCCGATCTTGATAGGGAGATTGGCAGCACTGAATAGATTCATTTCTCGATCCTCGGACAAATGTGCACCTTTCTCTAAGGTATTACGAAACGCGAAACAATTTAATTGGACTGATGAGTGTGCAGCAGCTTTTCGCCAAATTCAGGAATATTTGACATCCCCTGATATACTGTCTAAACTATTGCTGGGGGAAAGATTAATTATCTATGTATCAGTTTCAGATTGTGCGGTCGGTGATATTTTACTCCGAGAAGAGGACTCTCTTTTGAAACCTATCTACTATGTCAGTAAAAGTTTGTTGGATGCAGAGAAACGATATCTCAAGTTGGAGAAGGTAGCTTTGGCTTTGGTAACAGCTGCCCGAAAGATGAGACCTTACTTCCAGGCAGATCGTATAGTTGTTCGGACGACATTCCTCCTAAAAGGTTTGTTACAAAGGCCCGATATCTCTGGGAGGATGACTAAATGGTGAGTAGAATTGTGAGATTTTGATATAGAATCTGAGCCTCGAACGACGATAAAAGCCCAAGTTTTGGCTGATTTTTTGGTTGAATTCCACTCAGACAGAGAGAACATGGAGATCATTGACCATTTTGATGAAATGGAATGGTTGGTACGAATGGATGGATGGTTGAACAACTCTGGAAGTGGTGCGGGTGTCCAATTGATTTATTTAGAAGGGATAGCTATGTTTCAAGCTATTCGATTTGGTTTCAAGGCAACTAACAATGAAGCGGAGAATGAGGCACCATTGGTGGGTTTGCATTTAGCTCGAATATGCGGGCCAAAAATATTAAACTGATCAGTGACTCACAGTTGGTGATAAATCAAGCGTTGGGGGAATATGAGGCCAGAAAGGATAAGATGATACGATATCTGAAAGCATTAAAAGATTTGGTTTCTGAGTTCGATGGGGTCCAATATGAACATGTTCGAAGAGAGGCAAATGTTATCCCAGATTCTTTGGCCACAGCTTCGCGAATGAAGGGATACCTATGGGTCTTGATTCAGGAGTATCCTTAGGTCATGACCGATGCGGAGAATTCGATGAACATTAAAGAGGTAAGCAATGTGATCACAAATGATTGGAGGTCGGAAATTATTGACTTCTTGGAAAACGATATGTTACCTGCTGGAAAGTACGAGACTAGGAAGATCAGGTTCAAGTCTCACGGGTATATCATGTTGGGAGGCGTTCTGTATAATAAATCTTTGAGCTGACCATTACTAAGATGTCTGAACAAGGATGAGTCGCAATTTGTCCTGTCTAAATTGCACGACGGGGAAGATTCAGCCCATTGTGGGTATAAGGTGTTAATTCGACGGGTGTTTCTGGCTGGCTATTATTGGCCGACTATTTCTTCGGATGCGAAAGACTTGATAAAACGATATGACACATGTCAGCGCTATGCAAACGTAATCCACAAACCTGGGGTGTTATTGGAAAGTATTTCAGAGGCAATCCCATTTGATAGATGGGGCATTGATCTAGTTGGGCCCCTACCAATGGCGTCTGGGGGCCGACAGACTATAATCGTAGCGGTGGATTATTTCTCTAAGTGGGTGGAAGCGGAACCCATAGAAGGGACAAAAGCCAAAGATGTTATCAAATTTATCGTTCAAATATTTACTGTCGCTTTGGGGCACCACTGCAGATCACAATGGATAATGGACCTCAGTTCGACAACAAGGAGTTTAAAAGTTTTTACCGTTCCAAGGGCATACGACAATGTTTTTCTGCCCCATTCCACCCCCAAGCTAACAGACAAGTGGGAGTGATCAATCGAACATTTCTGGATGGGTTGAAAAAGAATTTGGAAGGAAAGGCAGGAAAATGGCCTAATTATTTACAAGAAGTATTGTGGGCTTATAGGACTACGCCTCGAACTACTACTGTTGCATCTCCATTTGCATCAGTATATGGTATGGATGACATTGTCCCTTTGGATATTGTCTTCCCATCAGATCGTGTGGCGACTTCTACAGCCGACTTGAACGATCAAAGCAGAGCCCTGGAATTAGATTTGGTCGAAGAGAAAAGACAACGCGCACAGTTGAAGTCCTTACATTATCAAACTTTAATGCGGAGTCGGTATGCTTCTAAAGTAAAGCACATGGATTTTAAGGTGGGGGACAAGATGTTACGCAAAGTCTTTCTACACACTAAAGAGAAGAGTATTGGAAAATTGGGTCTAAATTGGGAGGGCCCCTATGAAGTGACGAAGAAGGTCAAACAGGGGATATACAGATTGAAAGACAAGGAAGGGCAATACCTGCGGTTGCCATGGAACATCGAACACTTAAAATTGTACCTCGAATGAGGAACAAGTTAGCGTGTATTTTGTCTTTTTTATGTTTCCAGGTTAACGAAAAACAGTGAGGGCATACTCTTTCCTACCCTGTTAGAAACAAGAAGGTTTTAATGAGGTGTTCCTATGAGCTAATCAATACAACTGTGTTTTTTTTCCTTATACTACTCTTCTCGAAAGCATATTTTTGTGCCTCGAATTATTCATTATGAGGCAGTATTCCACCCCTCGAACTACTCATTATGAGGCAGTACTCCACTCTTCGGATTATTCATTATGAGGCAGTATTCCACTCCTCAAATTATTCATTATGAGGCAGCATTCCACTCCTTAAATTATTCATTATGAGGCACTATTTCACTCCTCGAATTATTCATTATGAGGCAGTATTCTTCTCCTCGAACTATTCTTTATGGAGACCTTTTGGTGGCTTGAATTATTCTCAGATTGGCCTTAGTGCAGCATACACTAAATATTACGATGCAAATCGATTCATAAATAACTATTCAACGCAAGTTGGCTTACTCATTTTTTCATAAGAGAACTGTGGAGAGTCACCACTCACAAACTTATTATTCAGGAAAGTGGCATACACAAAACTTCGAAGAGTTACAGGTTGTACAACACTCCTCGAAAAACGTCAGATGACTTACAAAAACTGCCTTACAAGGACTTATGTACAAAAATTGCCACAATAGAAAAACATATTTCCTAGTCCGAATTTTTCGAGGAGTTGCTCTCCTCTGGGTCTAATTCTTCACTGTCACTCACTGAAACATTAGGAGGACGAAGGTCGGGGGCAACAAGCTTCCAAAAACTCCCTAAGTCATACTCAAGGTGTTCTGTATGAATTTGGGTAATCAGCCCTACTCGAATTGCAGCATCTCGAGCATTAAGATTGTCCGAACACTTAGCCGCATAAGCATTCACGGGTTTTTCCTTTTCCTCCTTGACCTGCTTGGGAAAGTATTCAATTCTTTTCACCAACTTCTCCCTGTCTTTCATAACCTTCTCATAATCATCACAGCATTTATTAAAACCCCGACATGCTAGTTCATGAGCGTCTTTATATTCTGCTAGAAGTTTTTCTTGTCCCTCCGTCTTCTTTTGGTAAAGGTCTCTCTCTTCCTAGCAGTATCGTTCAAGCATTATGACGTAATTCTCCGAGGCAGAAATTTTTTCATAAAGTGCATCGACCTGTTTGTCTACAATGGTATATTGTTTCTTTGACTCTTTAAGTTGCGAGGAGACCAGACCTGCGTTAAACTTATAATAATTTTTTTTGTTCTCTAGATGCTGCATTTTCTTTCCCCTATTGACAGAAGTGTGCAGCAAGCTCCGAAGACTTAGTGAAAACTCATCATCAAGGGGGATTTTGAAGGAACTGGTGGGTGAGCCTAAGGCTGCAGCGTCAAAATCCGATGACTCCCCTTCTAGAATTTTCAGGTCAACATGTTGAGGAGCTTTACTTCGAGGGATTGGCAGTGGAGCTAACATTGGGGGCTCTTCAATGGGAGTTGGATGTGAAGCTTGGGTGAGAGGAGTGCTGGGTGTCAAGTTTGAGTTCTGCTTGGGAGAATTATCTCCAACCTCATTTTCAGGTTCACCTAGTGCCCTTAAGGGATCAATTTCTTGGCAGGTTCGGGGGAATTATCTTGCATTCTGCCATCCTCAGATAACTCCTGGATAGGTTCCAGGGTAGCTTTGTTCTCTTTTTCTTTGGCTTTAGAGTCTTTCTTCTTCCGAGGATGAACGAATTTTTTGAGAGGAGAGTCGGGATTGGGAGTCACTCTGTTGGCCGAAGAGGCCGGATCTTGGATGGTGGCTACTTCCATTTGTGGTTGTTGTTATTTAGTGGGTATGTCCTCATCGGATTCACCCAAGTGACTTTTTGCACGAGAACGCTTCGGAAGGTAAATCACTATATCCTTCTTTGCCACTCGTTCTAGCACCTCATCTTGAGAAGGGGGGTCATCACTTCTTTTAAGGATAACTAGTCAAGGGGGTTCAACCTCCAGAGTCTACTCAAAGCCATATTATTGTCCCTAAAGCACATGCGAAATCTATTTTCCCATTTCTCTTTGTCTCATTCGCTGAGCTTGGTGAAGATGGTAGTGGCACTCTCTACATGATCAGCAAATGGTTTGGAGACACCAGTCATAGCTACAAATATATCAAGTTAGAATCCCATTATTCGAAGGGTTACCATAAGTAAAATAGTTTGAGGACTTACATTTGTTGGTCCACAGGAGAGATAATTTGTGAGGGTTCGAAGGGGTTGATTCAGAGTATGTTTCCCAATGGCCTGAGAAGAAGATGAATTGGTGTCTCTACTTTTTATCAGCCTCTAGCAAGTCCTTCAGTATTTTCTGCCTTCGGCTAAAGGTTAAGGAATAGAATGGGAAGAAAGGGTTTTTAGCTAAACCAGATAGTCCGATGAGTTGCTCCAAGGAAAATTCTTGTCCTGAAATTCTCGATGCCATGATACATGCCATCAGTGTGAACCACATGTTGGGACCGGCTTGAGAAGGGCAAAGGCCGATTTTAGAAACATATTCAATGAAAAATGGGTCTAAGGGAAATCTTAGTCCCCAATTCATGATTTCGGTATACACGACAAGTTCATTATCCCGAACTGATAATGGGGTTTCTCCCTTAGAGGGGAACCTAATGTCGATGTATGAAGGAATGCACCAGCGAGTCCTTAGTAACATTTCTTCCGCAGGAGAAAACTACTTGTATGATATGTTGTGAAGAGCAACCAAATGCTTGTTCTAAATCCCTCGGATATTGTTGGAGGAGCGATATGAATTTTGCTTGATGACTCTGCCGAGATCTCGATGATTTTGTTTTGATCCGTGCTCTGAATTCCTTGACTAGATGGCTCAGGATTGTTCGGGGCGATGGGTTGTTTGCTTGATGATTCTGCAGGAATCTCGATGACTTTGTTCCGATCAGCAACCTGAATAGCTTGAGTAGATGGCTCAGGATTGTCCGAGGCGATAGCTTTCCCTTTAGCAGCTAAGGCTCTGTTACGCAGCTCTCGAGTCTCTTCTTTGGTAATTACAGTCTTTCCTGGAGAAAATCGGGGACTTCCAGTCGTTCTTATGGATGGAGTGGTTGGAAGGATTGATACAGGATTCCCGGTCTTCGGCAGAGAAGTATCCACCACCACAGTTCGAGGAGGTTCAGGGGTAGTTGGTGGCACTTCTTTAGTACGTTTGCGCTCCTATGAATGCTTATCTTTATGGTGTCTCTTTCTCTTTCCCGATGAGTGCTTGTGGTGTTTTTCTTTCCCCATTACTCCAAGGGTGGTGTGGTTGGTGATTTGGTTTTGTTGTGATATTTCGAGGGGAATGATGGTCGTCGAATTTTCAGGAGGGGGCCACAAACCATAGAATGTAGTGACAGCAGGTGAAGGTTGAGGCTCAGTGTATTCACCAGCAGCGACTCTCTCTTCGAACTTTTTGCTAATAAGGAGCCACTCTGGAATCCGACGAGGTTTGTAAGCCAGCTTTCTCTCTCTAGAAATTATGGGTGGAAAGTTTGAGCTATCAATGAAGAAGATCAATATTTATAGAAGACAATGGGCTTTTAGGGTAAATCAGGCATGGGGACATTTTCTCTTGTTTGCCTAGGGGCATTACGGGAAACATAGGTGCACAATGGTTGATAGAAAAAACATGGGAGAAGGTGCAGAGTTATAATCTAGTCTGGGGAATACGAAAAGGTTTCTAACAGATGTGCTGGCAAGGAAGTACGACTGCTGACGTCATATCTTCTTGATCCAATCCTTGCACTTTCTTAGACTAGTATTGGTGGCTTTGATATGCTAATACAGTGAATTCCGATGCACGACGTTACCAAGACCTATGCCAAGCCTTGCTAAGATGTTGCAAGGATTGGGGGCTACTGGTTAGTGTGACCTAAAAAGTAGTTTGTATTCGAAGGATATACTTGTTAAGAAGATGCTTTTTCGAGGAGACGTTTTTTCGAAGAGACATGTAGCATTTGAAGTGTTGTTCAAAAGCATTTTCGAGGAGGAAATTTTTGCAGCTGAAGAGGAGTTATCCGAGGAAAAGATGTTCGAGGGAGGAATGGAGACTTCTTTACAATCCCAGTAAAACTATTTTACTAGGACTGGGGGGCAACTGATGAGGGAGAATAAAAGACATGGTGAAATTGTAAAGAAGAAGTTTGTTAAGGAGAGAATTGCAAATAAGAAGTATGATAGGAGATAATTGTAAAGAAGAGATTGTATTAGGGGAAAATTGTATAGACTATTAAAGAAGTAGCCATTATGAGAAGATGAAAAGATATAGGGACCAAAAATGTAATAAACGGGACTTAAAGCGTGTGGGACCCGCAATTGTACTATAAAAGGACCACACACGCTTCACAGATCCCAAGATGAATATAATACTACTTTCTCTCTCTACTTAAGCTGGTACTTACTTTTTCTCTCTAAAAAGATTCCTAAGCTATGTTTTTAAATCTATTTTGGCACTAAAAGATCTTCGTAACACAAAATCACCCTTGAACATCTCTAAAACTCTTCAGTACCCACAATGCGCATATCATTTTCCATCGTGTAATTTTGACAATATCATATGTGATCCATCTTTCCCCAAATATAAGAGTATAGGCATTCTAAAAGATTTCTTGTACAAGATTCCTTTGAGGACAATGTAGCACTAGATTTAAAACATATTTACTTGGACAATGATTTGTCAACTGGTAATTCATTATTTTCTAAAAATCAATGATGTCTAGCCTCAAATGTTTCTTTGTAAAAGGATATTTGATGGGCATCGTCCATTATTCCAACTACTTGCTCTGAATTTCTGATAATTGAAGGGATACATTGCATAATAATCTAAGGGTATTCCTATGAATATGAAGCAGTTTCCAGTGAGTTTGCCACACAATTCTTCTCTCTTCGAACGTGTTCATACCTGACAATTTCGAAGGCTAAAGTTAATTATTATAATATCTTCAAATATTTCACCAGATGACCCTTACAGGTCTCGGATTGTCCAGATGCCTGATTAACAAGAAGCTGTGAATTACTTATTAATTTAACTTTATTGGCCCACAAATTTGATCACGGCTCAATCATGCTAAAGCCGCTTCGTATTTTGCTTCGCTATTTGTTGATTTAAACCAAAAATGGATGGCTTGGTACATAAAAATTCGTTCTGGAGAGATTAATTGCACCTCTTCCCTGCAACATGTAATATTTGAGCCCCTATCTGTTCAGATTATCCATCTAGACTCAGAGTGTTCCTCATCTACTTCCATATACAACCGTTCAGAGTGAAACTCCACTACTAAATCTGCCAAGGTTTGTGATTTGATTGCAATCCTAGGTTCAAACTCAATAGCATAATCCAACTCAACCGGCCACTTGGTTATTCTTCCTGAAGTATCAGGCCTTTGAAGCATATTTTTCCACGAAAATATGTTCGTACAATGATAAAACGAGCTTGAAAATACTGTCTTATTTTTAGCATCAATTATTAACGAAATAGCCAAATTTTCTAATTTTAAATACTGTTTCTCTGCGCCTAACAAACTTTTACTAATGTAATACAATGGCCTTGGGGTATTTTCTTCTTCCCGAATTAAAACAACATTTACAACATAATATGTTACCATTATATAAACATATAATTTATCCCTCAAAATAGGTTTTGTCAGGATTTTTGGCGATGAAAGAGGTTCTTTAATCCGATGAAAAGCCTTAGAACATTCTTTTGTCCAATTAAAAAAAATTGCTTGCCTCAACACTTGGAAAAAAGAAGCACATTTATCCGAGGAACATGATATAAATCTGTTTAACGCTGCCACCCGACCCGTTAATATTTATACTTCTTTAATATTTCGAGGGGGTGTCATAGTAGTTAAAGATGTCAATTATGCGGGGTCGGCTTCTAGAAACATATCATCAATATATACTTCAATTGTTTTCCCAATTTGTGCTTCAAAAGTTTTATTCACCAAATGCTGATAAGTAGCCTTACATTCTTTAACCCCAAAGGCATTACTTTATAGTAATGCAAACCCCTTCCAGTAATAAACAAAGTGTTCTTTTCATCCTTCGGGTCCATCTTAATCTTATTATACCTTGCATAGGCATCCCGAAAGGAAATTAATTGATTTCCTGATGTGAAATTTACCAATTGATCTATCCGTGGGATTGTGAAAGGATCCTTTGGACATGCACTATTTAAGTCAGTGAAATCTACACATATTCACCAATTTCATTTTTATTTTTGAACGATACTGGATTTGCTGTCCATACCGGATATTGAGATTCTCGAATGTGCCCTACTTGGGATAAACGATCTATCTCCGCCACTATTTCCTCTGATTTTTCTTAAGAAAAATGACTTGTCTTTTGTATGATTGGACGCACATTACTCTTAATTTCCATCTCGTGGCAAATTATTTCAACGGGCACTCCAGTCATCCTCAGAACACCAAACAAACATATCTAACTTAGTGGATAAAAAGTTAATTAATCTTTCCCTTTGATAAGGAAGAATAAAAGACAAGGAGAAAAGTGTGAAGAAGAAACATGACAGGAGAAAATAGCAAAGAAGAAGTATGATAGGAGGAAAATGCAGAGAGGAAATAGCCAGAATAGGAAGAAAATAAAATGTAGGGACTAAAGATGTAATTAACAGGAGTTAAAGCGTGTGGGGTCCCGCAATTGTACTATAAAAGGACCAAACCCGCTTCACAAATCCCGAGATGAATAATATAATACTTTCTCTCTCTACTTAACCTAAGAGCTCTCACTTTCTCTCTCTAAAACTAACACCTAAACAGAACAGACTTACTAATATTGACACTAAGAGATCCTCGTATCGCATCATCACCCCTAGACTATGTTGAAACTCTTCAGTGGCGCCGTCTGTGGGAAGCGAAAATCGCTCTGACAGCAATCGCTTCCTAGAAATAATTCCTATTCTGAGGAGAGCTATGGAAGATCAAGGGGACGACTTGGTTAATAATTGCGAGGAGAACCTGGTAGGAGACGACTACCAGAACGATATGGAGTAAGAGGGACTAGGGGGCCAGCGAGTCGGAAATGCCTTTGACGACTCAGATCTGTTGGCTCAAAGGAATGAATTGCTGCTAGAGATCGAAAGAGTGAAAGTAGAAAAGGACGTCGTACATGAGAATCTTCGATCCGAGATAAGGATGGAGCCAGTTAGTGAAAAAGAGGATCGCGAAACTGAATTTCGTCCCAAGAAAAGAGACGACAGATACCGGGGACGCGAGCGGCAATCGCCGAGGAGAAGAAAGAGGCGACATGTGGATTCGCCTGACTCAAGTGATTACTCTCGATACAGCTCCTCAGATTTGTCCCCACGAAAATACCACAGAAAGAAAAAACGTGATCGTAGACACACCGATTTCCGAAAAAGAAGAAGCTGAGAGAGGAAATCTCCGAGGGAAAAGGGTCACCATGCTGGAGGTGGCGATCGGTCTCATGGACAGACAAAATACCCTGATAGGAAAGAGGACATGGGCCCTCGAACTTCGGAGTGGCAGCACCAGTATACTTTACCATCTAAGGAGGGTTTATAATTTCCAAACAATGACAACTTAAGATCCGGTGTTTATCGCGCGGGTCACAATTGGAGAGCCTCCCCCCTGTCCCCGGACATTTTGGTGGGAAACCTTCCGCATCATTTTGATATTTCGAAGCTAGAAATATTCGATGAGACACAAGACCCGGATAATCACATCGAGCAATTCAAGAATTTTATGATCAATTTTGACGACGATGAGAAGTTGTTATGCAGAGCGTTTTCTTAGAATTTCAAGGGAGTAGCTTCTGAGTGGCACAACAGGCTTCCGCATGGCTCGATAAAGAATTTTGATATATTCTGGAATATCTTCAGACAACACTTTGTGGGGAGCAAGAAGTTCAGAGCCAACGGAGACACGATCATCTATTGTCGACATAAGGTGGGTGAGAGCCTGAAAAATTACACTAATCGTTTTGTTAAAACGAAAACAGACATGGAGTACTGTAAGGATTCAGTGGCGCTTGCAGCTTTTTGGATGGGCCTGCTCCCCGGATTTCTGAAAGATACGGTGGCGGAGAGCCAGGCAATGACTTTTGGAGCGTTGTTAGATAAGGTTGAGAAGAGGATCCTGGTGGAAGAGACTCAGGCTTCGGAGAAAGGGTCTGGGGATCAGTTGGATCAGAATCAATTTCAAAGATCCGAGTCGAGTAATCAGGGCCCTCGTTCTAATGTTCAGGCTAAAAATACGGGTCAATATCCGCCGAGGCAGAAATCAAACCCGCAATACTATGGCAGCCAGCAAAATTAAAATCAAGGAACGCAACCCATGTCAAATAAGTTGGTTCGACCCGACTATTTCGCGGAGTTGACAGAAAATGTTGCTGCAATATTCGACAAAGCTAAATCCACAGTACCGTTCAGGAAACCTTTCCCCATACAAACTCCGAGGGAAAGTAGAAGTGTCAATAAATATTGCAAATATCATGAGGATATTGGGCACGACACCAAGGATTGCATAGCTTTGAAAAAAGAAGTACAAGCCCTGTAAGAGAATGGAATGTTATTGGAGTTCGTCAAAAAGCACTCCTAGAAAAACGTCGTGGTAAAAGTTGTCTCAAAAAACACTGACACAGCTATGGTGATTTCCGAAGGGGTCGACGACTTTGATATTGATCAAGAGTATTTAGATCCTAAGGAGGGGAGGAACAATGTAAATTTGGTGGAAGAAGCTATTCCGAAGGGGAGAGTGGATAGCCTTTGCGCTTTCTTCGATTCCTTGGAAATTTTTGGGGGAGACACTATTGCGGGAAATTCCAACAGCTCCCGAAACAGGCACATGGTCAACCTGACTACCCAGATCGAAGCAGGGGTGTCAGCGCAGATGCACCGATCGCCTTCCCCCATTATTTGTTTTGATGATGATGATATGCGAAATGTTGTAGGCCCCCATGAGGATGCGGTGGTGATCGCTGCAGACATCGCTGGTGATCATATTTAGAAGATACTCATTGATACAGGGAGCTCCGCGAATATATTGTTTATGAGCACTTACCGAAGAATTTCTGACCCACCAATTATCAGAAGATCCGACAGGACTATAGTGGGCTTTACTGGCGCTACAGCGATGGTGGTTGGAGAATTTCAGTGTGTGGTCGAATTGGGCCGTGGACCATTCAAGAAAGAGGTGGAGGTACTATTTATTGTCGTTGACGCACCGACGTCGTATGACGCCATCCTGGGTCGCTCTTGGTTGTCCCGGATGCATGGCGTAATCTCTATAGTGCATCAATGCTTAAAGTACGTGGTTGGGAACAATATTGGGATAATCCGAAGTAGCTAGAAGATGGCACGTGAATGCTACTAGATAGCCCTGTCCTCGAAATGGGTTCGGGGAGAAACTTCGGACAAAGCATAGCAATTAAAGGGGCCTCCCCTAGAAATCATCCCATGCGATGAAGAAGATTCTGCGACACATAAATTTGCGAGTGGTAAAAATCTGAAGACTGAAGTCGACCTTTCCCCAGAGTTTAAGGAGAAGTTAATTGCTTTTTTATCTGATAAACTTGATATGTTTTCTTGGTGTGCACAGGATGTCACTGGAGTACCGTCAGAAATCATGTGTCATAAACTTGCAATACGACTTGATGTCCGACCAATAGTCCAGAAAAGAAGACCAGTCTCCCCAGAACAGGCCACGGCAATTCTGTCGGAGGTCGAGAGGCTATTGAGCATAGGCCATATTCGCGAGTCGCATTACCCTGTGTGGGCGTCAAATCCAGTGTTTGTACGTAAGAAGAATGGCAAGTGGAGAATGTATGTTGATTTCACGAATCGACCAGTTAGTAGATTCGACCTCTGGAAATCGACTGTTGTCATTTATGGACGCTTACTCAGGATACAACCAAATCCGATTAGACGCTCACGATGAGGAAAGCACTTCTTTCATTACCGGGAGAGGATTATGCTGCTACAAGGTTCTGCCGTTCAGATTAAAAAATGCAGGGGCAACTTATCAGCGCCTAGTCAGTAACACCTTTGAGGGGCATATTGGGCGGAACATGGAGGCCTATATCGATGATATGCTGGTCAAAAGTGCACGGGACGAAGTCCATTTCGCTGACCTAGAAGAGACGTTTCACAATTTAAGCAGAGTCAATTTAAAACTCAATCTGGAGAAGTGCATTTTCGGGGTGAGGTCGGGCAAGTTTCTTGGTTACATGATCAGCGAAAAAGGCATCGAGGCTGATCCGGAACAGATAAAAGATTTGATCACAATGGTCAGTAGAACTGGGAGACTTTGACATAACATTTGAGCCTCGAACGGTGATAAAAGACCAAGTTTTAGCTGATTTCCTGGTCGAGTTCCATTCAGACAGAGAGGAAAAAGAAATCCATGACTTTATTGATGAAGCCGAATGGGTGATACGGACAGATGGGGGGTCGAACATCTCAGGAAGTAGGGCCGGTATCCAATTGATTTCCCCAAAAGGGGTAGCTATGTTCTAAGCCACTCATTTCGGTTTTAAGGCTACTAACAACGAAGCTGAGTATGAAGCTGCTCTAGCATGCTTACGTTTGGCTCAAATATGTGGTGCTCAAAAGATTAAACTGATCAGCGATTCACAATTGGTGATAAACCAAGTTTTGGGAGAGTCCGAAGCTAGGAAAGATAAGCTGATACAGTATTTGAAGATATTGAAAGATTTAGCATCTGAATTTGAGGAAGTCAAGTATGAGCATGTTCGAAGAGAGTTAAATGCTGTCCCAGATTCTCTCGCCTCCGCTTCACGGACAGACGGATACCATTGGGTTTTGGTTCAGGAGCGCCCCTCGACCTTGATTGGTGATGAGCATACAATAAATATCCCGGAGGAAAGTAATGTGATTACGGATGATTGGAGGACGACCATCATCGATTTTCTGGTCCATGATACTTTACCCGTCGAAAAGTACGAGGCTAGGAAAATCAAGTTCAAGTCTTATGGCTATATTTTGCTGGGAGGAGTGCTGTTCAAGAAATATCTGAGTCGACCATTATTGAGGTGTTTGATTAGGCCAGAGTCACAAATCATCCTGTCTGAATTGCATGATGGTGAAGGTTCTGCCCATTGTGGGTATAAGGCATTAATTCGAAGAGTGTTTCTGGCTGGCTATTATTGGCCTACTGTTGCGGCCGATGCAAAAGATTTAGTAAAACGATGTGACACGTGTCAATGCTACACTAATGTGATTCATAAGCCTGGGGTGTTATTCGAGAGTATTTCCGAAGCAGTACCATTTGATAGGTGGGGCATTGATCTCGTCGGGCAGATCCTTTTCCATCGTGTAATTCTGACAATATCGTCTATGATTCATCTTTCCCCAAATATCGGAGTATATGTCTGCTAAAATATTTTTTGTACAAGATTCCTCTGAGGACCATGTAGCCCTCAGATTTAAAATGTATATACGTGGACAATGATATGTCAATTGGTAATTTATTGTTTTCTAAAAAATCGATGTGTCTAGCCTCCAATCTTTTTCTTTTTAAAAGGATATTGATAAGCATCGTCCAGTATTCCAACTACTTGCTTTGAATTTTTGATAATTGAAGGGCTATCTTGCGTAATAATCCATGGGTATTCCTCTGAATATGTAGCAATTGCTAGTGAGTCTGCCATGAAATTCTCCTCTCTTCGAACGTGTTCATACCTCACATTTTCGAAGGATAAAGTTAAATATTTTAATATCTTCAAATATTTCACCAGATGACATTTTCGAGTCTTGGATTGTCCAGATGCATGATTAACAAGAAGCTGTGAATTACTTGTTAATTTAACTTTTTGGCTCACAAATTTGATCACGGCTCAATCATGCTAAAATCGCTTCATATTTGGCCTCGCTATTTGTTGCTCTAAACGAAAACGGATGGCTTGGTACATAGCAATTCGTTCTAGAGAGATTAATTGCAACTCTGCCCCGCAACCTGCAATATTTGAGCCCCCATTTGTTCGGATTATCCATTCTGTCTCAGCATTTTCCATATCTACTTCCATATCTGACCATTCAGAGTGAAAATATACTAAGAAATCTTCCAAGGCTTGTGTTTTGATTGCATGCCTAGGTTCAAACTCAATATCATAATCTCCTAACTCAACCGACCATTTGGTCATTCTTTGCCAAATATCAGCCATTTGAAGCATATTTTTCAACGGAAAAGATGTTCGTACAATGATATTATGAAATTGAAAATACGGTCCCATTTTTTAGCAACAATTATTGGCGCAAGAGCCAACTTTTCTAATTTCAAATACCGTTTCTCTGCACCCAACAAACTTTTACTGATGTAATACACTTACGTTGTGGTATTTTCTTCCTCCCGAATTAAAACAGCACGTACCTCATAATCTGTTATAGCTATATAAACATATAATTTCTTCCTCGGAATAGGTTTTGTCATGACTTCTGGCGATGAAGGGTATTCTTTAATCCGATGAAAGGCCTTAGAAAATTATTTTGTCAAATTAAAACAATTTTCTTGCCTCAACACTTGGAAAAAAGGAGTACATTTATCCGAGAAACGAGATATATATCTATTTAATGCTCCCAACCGACCCGTTAATATTTGAACTTATTTAATATTTCGAGGGAGTGTCATAGTAGTTAAAGAAGTCAATTGTGTTGGATTGGCTTCTATCCCTATATATATATATATATATATATATATATATACCCAAGGAAGATTCCCAATCGAACCCCAAACAAATAATTTTCTGGAGTTAATTTTAGGTTAACCCTTTTCAAGTTAGCAAATTGTTTCTCAAGATTATCAAAATGATCCTCATCTTTGACATTTTTTACTAACATATCATCAATATATAATTAAACATTTTTCCCAATTTGTGCTTCAAAAGTTTTATTCACCAAACGCTGATAAAGGGCCCCTATATTCTTTAACCCAAAATGCATTACTTTATAGAAATGCAAACCCTTTCCAATAATA
This sequence comes from Limnanthes douglasii subsp. nivea, assembly GCA_036936605.1. Classification (NCBI taxonomy): domain Eukaryota; kingdom Viridiplantae; phylum Streptophyta; class Magnoliopsida; order Brassicales; family Limnanthaceae; genus Limnanthes; species Limnanthes douglasii. The sequence continues at coordinate 3,725,297 of JAUPFV010000001.1, forward strand.
AACAAACTGCTCTCTTCATCCTCCAGGTCAATCTTAATCTGATTATACCCTGCATATGCATTCATAATGGAAAGTATCGATTTTCTGATGTGGAATCTACTAATTGATCTATCCACGGGACTAGGAAAGGATCATTTGTACCCTTTAGTCTTGTTGTACCATGCCCTAGGCGCCTAACTTAGTCCATAATGAGCCTTATTTAATTTGTAAACCTTTTTACCAATCTTCTCCTCTCAATTCAAAGCCTCTAGGTTGCTCCATATATATAGCTTCATTGAGTTTTCCATGTAAGAATGCGCCTTTCACATCAAGTTTATATCAATCCACCCATTTTGCGTTGCTAATTCCAAGATCAATCTAATTGTGTATCATCTAGAAACATGTGCAAACACGTTTTTGCAAATACTTTATAGAAATCAACTCCATGTATTTAACGAAAACCTTTCACCGCTAACCTTTCTTTAAACTTGTCTATTTCTCATTTTTCATTAAGTTTGGTTTTATGGACCTACTTAACTCCAAACGCCTTAACCCCTTCAGAAAACTCCACCAAATCTCAAGTAAAATTTTATTTTATCGATCTTGTATCTCTTTCCATGGAATTCTTCTATTTTTCATACCCCACAACTTCTTCAAATGTTTCAGAATCATCTCCAGCAACTAACATTGTTGATATTCCTTCTCCATCTTCTACTATAAATAAACCCATCTCATTGCATTCATAATTGGATGATTATACCATTGTTAAAATATAAACATGAGTTATCCCATTGTTGCCTATTGCATGTCAATTTTTCGTAAAAATAATTGCATGTTTGAACTAAATTGGATTAATAATATGACAATTTAACTCAAATATAGTCGAGGATTTGATTTGAGGAAAAAAGCAATACTTGATTCTTTGTTTACTCTAGGTACTTGGGAATACAAGTTTTGACAAAGTTATATTTAATTCAAAGCAAAATTTGGTTTAAGCATACAATCGAATTTTTTTTTTACTGAAATGGCGATGACATATTTCTTACCAATACAAATGTTTGATCTCGACTGGAAGATTCTCAAGCCGATGTTGAACTATTCGTTTGTTAGCCACAACCACTGAACTACAAACCAACACAGTTCTCTTGTGTTTAAAATCTACAACCTACTTAGTGTCTTAGGTGTTCAAAAATACGTCTGGAACAGAATTTCACCAATCGTGAAATGGTGTGTAAATTCGTACGCATAACCATTTTTATCCTCATGATGTTACATTTTAAGAATTTGTAACTATTCATATATTACATTTCCTTTCTACAATATGCTAGGTTGTTTTAGCTGTTTGTTTACTTAAATGATGTTTTAATGGCAGATAGATAAGTTAATATCAAAGATAGATGGAAGTGTCAAAGAAGCATCATACTATGCTGGGCTTGGTTATCATAACTCCATCAGGGAAATTGGGAGGGACAAGACCACTCTTGTTGAGCTAGCCAAACGGTTTTGTGATTCTATAGGTTTAGAGAATCCTCCTTCCCTGTTCCACAAGACTGCATTAAAAATGGGCTTGAAATATATACCTGGTATTAGAATTCGCAAATAATACCCGGGGTCCGAATGTTTCTACGTACAAAAGCAATTATTAAATGAGCAGGTCTGAGCTTCTGCCTTTTTTCTTTTTTTTTTTATTTTAATTTTTAAAGGTCCGTATCTTTTATACCGTAACTTGGAAAAAAAATCCGAAAATACTATTAGTTTTGTTTTTTTAAGACGAACAAAACTAGTACGACTCATGACATGTTTTGATTTTTTTTAAAATATATATTTTACACATGTTTCTCAGTTATATGGTTTTGCATCTACCAAAATAAAGAAGGTTTTGAATCTATCAAAACAAAGAGGTTTCTCTTCTAGAAAATAGAGAAGGTTTCGCATCTACCAAATAAAGAAGGTTTAACATCTATCAAAATAAAGAAGGTATCACTTCACATCTACCAAATAAACAATGTTTTGTGTCTATCAAAATATAAAATGTTTCACATCTATCAAAATAAAGAAGATTTAGCATCTAGCATAATAAATAAGGTTTAACATCTATCAAAATAAAGAAGGTTTCACATCTATCAAAATAAAGAAGGTTTCACATCTATCAAAATAAAGAAGGTTTAACATCTATCAAAATAAATAAAGAAGGTTCTGCATCCATCAAAATAAAGAAGGTTTCGCATCTTTTTCGTTTATCCTTTAAAATTAAATTTTTTAATAGTCTGTATCTTTTAAACCGTAACTCAGAAAAACATCCGAAAATACCATTGGTTTTGTTTTTTTAAGACAAACAAAAGTAGTACCACTCATGATATGATTTGAGTTAAAAAATATTTAAAGAGCAAATAACGTTTTGGGGTAAAAAACACCAGTCGTCCTTCACGTTTATCACTTGTAACAAGTTAGTTCATTTCTTTTGAGACTGTAATAAAGCGGTCATTCATGTTTAAGAAACCATCAAAAACCATCCTTCGACTTCATCCCAACTTTTGTACCCTTAATACCCTTTGACCAGCCACATCAGCGATCCATGTAGGACGCTGATGTGGCAACAGTAAAAAAAAGTAAAAACAAAATTTACTTTTACCCTATTTTGAAACCTAAACCTGGCCTAATTAAATAAAATAACCCGGTTAGCCCAAATCCTTCTCTTATCTCGCCCAACTTCTAACCCTAAATCGAATAAGTCACAGAGCCTTTCCATTTTTTCATTTGAACCTAAACCCCAAATCTAACCCTAAATTTCATATTATTCTCCTCTATCATTCCCACCTAAACCATAAATCTAACCATAATCCCAATTCCTTCTCGTCTCTCATCTCCTCTCCCAGTCTTCACATGCTTTGACGATCTTATCACAAATCTCTTGGCTTTTCCCATCGACGTTTTTGATACCGGCGAGAGATATAACTGGAATCTCAACACTGAAGACGTTGTAAGCTACTTTGGGCCGTTCGTCTTCGTCTCGGACGAATTTGAGGTTTAAGGTTTTGTCATCAGCGAAATCAGTGAGTGTTGTTGGTGGAGCTATAGTTACGGTTTTGGAAGTTTGGGATTTTGAGTTGCGTTAGTGGTGATGGATGAATGAGGTATTCATAGGAGGTTTTGAGAATGGCAGAGCCAACTACCACCTCCATGGTAAAGGTTGTGAAGAAGTCACGATGCTAGCTACCACACTGTCTTCGTTTTGAAAATCGTTAGTTAATTTTGAATATTTGTAAGGGTAAATATGGAAGAAACCTTCTGAAATTTAGCACAAAATCTTAGTTTTGATGTTTACAATAGCCAATAATATGCGTATATTCATCTAAAAAATAACTTTCAAAACATCCTTCTAATTCTTAATTATTTCTTAAAAATCATCATATCCATATTTTCCAACTTAATGTAATTACAATTTCTGAAATACATTAAGTATTATTTTAATTAATAAAATGAAATCATTAAACTTTTCTCTAATAAAATAAATATTTAAAAATCGATCCCCGCTCTTATCCGTAAATAAAGCTAAGAGGACACATGTGCCTGCTTAATAGCTCATCTTTTTCGTCAAAATTGTGTATTGTGGCTTATAAAAAACCAACAAAAGCAAACGATAAAACGCATAACAACTGCTGCTTATAAAGGGTTAAAAGGTTGGGCCGCATAAGAGAAGGCTTTGGGCTAACCGGGTTATTTTATATAATTTGGCCGGGTTTAGGTTTCAAAATAAGGTAAAAGGACTGGGTAAAAGTAAATTTTGTTTTTATTTTTTTACTGTTGCCACATCAGCGTCCTACGTGGATCGCTGATGTGGTTGGTCAAAGGGTATTAAGGGTATAAAAGTTGGGCTGAAGCCGAAAATGATGGTTTTATTATGGTTTCTGAAACATGAAGGACCGCTTTATTACAACCTCAAAGAAAAGGGACTAACTTGTTACAAGTGGTAAACGTGAAGGACGACTGGTGTTTTTTACCCAACGTTTTGTATCTATCAAAAACGTGTTTTGCATCTACCATTTCAGAAGAATTACACGTTTAGAAATTATCGGTACGTACATATACAAACGTTTCGCATCTTCTTCCCTGAACCCAGTACGTACAGATATAAACGTTTCGTATCTTCTTCCTTGAACCGTTTTACTCGACACAAAAATCTCAGAAACTCAAAACAGACTAAAATCGACGAAAAACTATTTGAAATACAACAAATAAACTACATTAGCAACGTAAACAACGAGATAAATACCAAGAATCAGAAACAAAAACATACCTCGAGTACCTCTAGTATTCCGAAATAAAAATTTGACTTACCACACACAAATCGACTTATCTAAACATCTATCAAAAATCAAACTTCGAAATCAACTAAAAACACAACAAAGAATATACGAAAACAAAAGAAAAACAAGATTATTGAGTAAAAAAGAAATGAAGAATCGTCCTGTTGTATTCACGTAGAATGAGACAAAGAAAATTGAGGAAAAAAGGTGAAGTATGAGTCTAAAAACCTTTTATATTATAGAGTAGGGGTATTTAGGATATTAGTGGGTCTTCAATGGTAAATATTTGACTAAAACGGGTTTTTCTCAAAAAATAATGAAAATATAAATTTTGATGGATAATAGTTAGAGTTTTGGATCATCAACGATATTTTACCTTTATTTTAATTATACTTGTTGAAACTATATTTTTTTAAAGTATCTATACAATGCTGATTAAATTTCTAGTCTAGATTTTTCACACATGTCAATCGGGTTCACTTATATTATTTTCAATTTTGCATATAATTATTGAAACTCATTTATTATGCGACATATCGGAAAAAGCATTTTAGTTGACTTTATTGTTAAAAGAAATACCTGAGAAGTCCCTGTTTTTGCAGTTCAGGGTTCGTAGTTGATAAAATTTTGAAATTAATATTATTTTATTTAAAATCAATCCAACTTTACATAAAATTATTTTTTTTTATTTAATAATTTGGTCCTCTTTTTTCTCTGTTTTTTTAAGAGTACTTGTTACTATTTCTATCATACATGAAAAAATTGTTAAACACAGATAAAAATCATGCTTTTATATAAAAAAAATATCAGTTTTTTGAGATAATATATAATGATTTATCTAAAATATAAATATTGATGTTTTTAGGGAGATATAATTTTTTACTAAATTATTTGAGGTATAAAAAGTTTCAAGTAACTATTTATATTGCTTTTACAAGGAGGGGAAAACGATCCTCCTTAATAGATAACAAGATATCAGAGGTTTTGTGATAATATTTAATAATTTATTTAAAATATAAACTATTGATGTTTTTACGGTCAATTTCGAAAAGGTTTAACAACTCATTGAGTTTCATATATGACTAACTTTTAAAAGCGAGTGATCTAAATTTTGTATCTCTAATTCTTGAGCTTTCAAGAATTTACACTAATATTCCATTCTTGAAGAAAGTAAGCGCTCCAAAAATAGCCCAAAAGAAAACATATTAAAATCTCAGGTTTCAAGGTGGAAGTGAATGTTTTATAGCTATGTATGCTCGATTCTAGCCATTTTTGGCGAGATTGAACAACTGGAAACTGAGATTCAGGAATACCATAAAAGGCTACACTTCTTCCTTATGGAGTGTGTACAGAAGACAAGTACCGCATATTCCTAGTTAAGATATGTTCTTACTTATATACCACTGATCCTTCCAATGTTTAATCAATGTGGGATGTGAGACTTTGGTTGCTGGTTGGTGACTTCAATGCCACTATCTCCATTGATGAGCAAGTTGAATGCAAGTCCTTCTGTTAAAAAAGTGCAGACTGTATCAATGACTGTCAGTTACTTGACTCTGGTTACAGTGGCTTTAAATTCACTTGGTCCAGCAGCTCCAAATGGAAGCGGCTGAGCAGAGAGATTTACGAAAAGGCTTGGAAAAATTCTTTTCATAATACTAAAGTCAAGCACATGGTCATAACTTGTTCTGACCATGCTTCTATTCACATTGTTATATCTAATCAGAGCTACAATATAAGTCAAAGCTTAATTTTTTTAAATATGTCGGTGCTTGACAATGATTTCCTTAATTATGTTGAGACCAACTGGTCTATTTCTATACATGGCTATCCTATGTATATGTTTTGGCAGAAGCTAAAAAGACCGAAGTCTACTCTTACTACATTGAACAAAACAAATTTTGGAAATATTTTCTCTAAAGTTCAGGAGTAGAGATAATGTCAAGATTATGGAAGCAAATCACATGGAGAAGAATACTAATATAAGCAAGAAGAGTCTTTCCCATGCTAATGCTATGTATATTACGGCTGTCAGAATTGAAGAATCCTATTGATACCAGAAGTTCTACTCTAACTGGCTTAAAGAGGGGGATAGAAATACTAAAACCTATCATTCCTATGTCCCTAAGATAAAGAGGAAAAGAAGGATCACCAACATTAAAGAAGGGAACAATTGGATCCTAGAAGACAAAGCTATTGGCAATTCAGCAGAAAAGTTCTTCAAAGAGAGTTTGTCTATTCTCCCTTATGATAGCCTAAATTATAAGGTAACTCGAATGCAAGATGATATTTTTAATAATAATCCTACCATTATTAGTGCTGATGATAATAACTTACTTCTTATGGATGGTTATAATTCATGCTTCTTCAAAACCTATTGGACAATTATAAAAAATGATTCAGTTAAGGCTATGATATCTTTCACAAGAGGTCATAATATACCTAAAGGTATCATGACCACTGTAGTGTGTCTCATATCTAAAAACTATAACCCCACTTATTGGAATGATTATAGACCAATAAGTTTATGCACTTTAACTAATCGTATTATGTCAAAGATCATGAATAATAGATTAGCTAGTATGCTTCCTAAAATCATCTCTGATTGTCAAGGGGGTTTTGTTAAGGCTCTACCATTGATTTTCTAAGTAGCTTCCTGCATAAATATCAACATATTGCTGGTCAGACTATCAATAAAAGTAAAACTAAAGTTGCTACTGATGAGTCCGAATTCAGCATGCTCCCCAAACAAGGGCAAATTGGTCTAGTCTCTCCGAATACCGGACAGGTTACATGGATAAGAATCGAACAGGTCACTTGGACCGGACAGATTTTTGTGAACACTATGAACTTAAGGCTGTTCGAACTATGACAAAAGTACTAAAAACCTAAACACTTCTTGACTAAGCTACTTGCTCTCCTACTTAGAACTCATGGGTCTTTGAACATGACCCGGGTCAATTAAACATGACCTGAAAGCCCATAAGGGCCCAAACATTACACTATAAATACCCAACCACCCGCATTAACTATGGGTAATGAGAATTAACTGCTACCAAGCTGCTTAATCATCTCTCTACTCTCTACTCTAACTATTAAACACCCACACACCACTGTTAAACACCCACACACCACTGTTAAACACCCACACACCACCTTAAAACTCCACTTGAAATTACCAACCTACCCTCAGGCAATTATTATCCACACCAAATTGGCGACCACAGTGGGAGTAGAAGGTTCCTGAATCAAGCATTCAAAACCTGCCAAGAAATTCTGTCCGTATGAATCCGGACAATCCAGAGCTTCCACCGGCTTTGCTCGAAGTGGTGGAAGAGAACGATGAGTACACTGTCGAAGAGCGTGACAGGCTAAAGTGTGAAATAGAAGCTCTGAGGGTTGAGAAGGCCAAGATGGGCGTGAAAGAAAAATCCAAAGCATCGGTTGCTCACCATACCGATAACCCCAGAGAGCATGAGGCTTCTAAAACTCATGTGAGCACCAAAAAGACTCATGCTAGTTCCAAAAAGTCTCACCGGTCCAAGCATGTGGAGAGTTCTCACTCGTGCTCAGAATCTTCAGGTAGCTCTTCGGACAGCGAGGGAAATGAAAAATCCTTGTCCTCTAGCAGCGATGAGGGTCGAACCAGGAAAAAGCAAAAGCAGGTTAAGAAATATTCAAGAAAAAGAGACCACCATGGAAGAATGAAAAGGCATATTGGAAAGGGGTCATCTCACCACCGGAGGTATACGGACAAGATGCTGATGGATCCATTTACTTTCCACGATGAACCAGGTATCTTTGCAACTCCCAATGAGGATACTGTATTCAGTCGTGGAAGGAATTGGAGGCAGTCTCCACTGTCTTCTAAAATCCTGTACGGGAACCTCCCCAAGAGGTTTGACAGCACTAAAATGGAGAAGTACGATGGCAGTACTGATCCGGACAACCATCTGGAGCAATTCAAGAACTTCATGATGAACTTTGATGACGATGATAAACTACTTTGTAGGGCATTCTCCCAGTCATTCACGGGGAGTGCTCTGAAATGGTACAACAGCCTGCCTCAGGGTTGTATTAAAGATTTCGATACGTTTTGGGTGGCCTTTCGAAGGCAGTTCGTAGGGAGTAAGGAGCTGAAGGGCAATGGAGACACCATAATCCATTGTGCCCAGGAGCCAAATGGATCCTTGAAAGAATACATAAGCCGCTTTGTGAACACAAAGAATGGGGTGGCTGATTGCTTTGAACAGGTAGCAATAGCATCTCTGAGACAGGGTTTGAACCCAGGCAATCTAGCTGATTCGGTGACCAGAAAGAAGGCTATGACGTGGGGAGGGTTGCTGAATCAGGTTGGCAAACAAATAAACGTCGATGAAATAAAGAAAACCAGGATGCACCGGCAGGTAAGATCCACCCCAGTGGCACCAACTCCAAATCAAAATCAGTCCGGGAACAAAGTAAGAGAAACCGGACAGGGGAATGGTAGGGCAAAAGCTCAGTCTCAGCCAGCTACTCCTGCTCAAAGTCAACAATCCAGAAACAAGAGAGGGCCATGGGTCCAACCGGAGTGGTTCGCAGAGTTAAAAGAAAGTGTGGCCACTATCTTTGATAAAACAAAAGATGAGGTACATTACCGGAGACCAGCAACCTTGCAGTCTCCCAGAGAGCATCGTAACAACTCCTTTTGCCAATATCACAATGATATTAGCCATACCACTGATGATTGCATAACATTAAAACAGGAAGTTTAAAATTTGATTGAGAGGGGGAAGTTGGGTGCATACGTTAAAAGAAGAGGAGGCAACAGGCATGACAACACTCACCGGGTTGGTCCAAGTAATGCTGCCCCGGAGGGGGCTATGGTTATAGTTGAAAGGTTTGATGTGGAATCTGAATACTTGGATCCTGATCCAACTCGAAATAGAGTGGGTGCTATTGAGGAATATTCTAGATCGGTCTCCGGGCTCATTAGGTTTTTTGAGTCGCTTACAATTTTCGGAGGGGACACTATGACAGCTCCTACTGCTTCTTCGAGAAAGAGGCACGTTCATAATTTAGCCTCCCAGCTAGAAGGAGGCATGACATCTTATCAGTCACCAAACTCATTCCCCTTCATTGTCTTTGATGAAGATGATTTGAGAGACATTGCTGGCCCTCATGAGGATGCTGTTGTCATAGGAGCATCTATATGGGGCAATGAAATAAGGAGAATCCTGGTGGATACTGGAAGCTCAGCCAATATCCTTTTCCTAACCACTTACAAGAAAATGAAAAATCCAGCTGTAATTCAAAAGTCGGACAAGTCAATCGTGGGCTTCACAGGCAGCTCAGTCGATGTGATCGGAGAGTTCGAAGAAGAGGTGTTATTGGGCAAGGGCCCTTTTAAGAAAATGGTTAGAATACTCTTTATTGTGGTGGATTGTCCCACTTACTATAATGCTATTCTAGGGAGGTCGTGGCTCTCTAGAATGCATGCGGTGGCTTCAACAGTCCATCAGTTTTTAAAGTATGCTGTTCAGGGACAGGTTGGGGTTGTCTGGAGCAGCCAAAATATTGCAAGAGAATGCTATGCCACTGCCCTGGCTCCTCGAACGCTGGGGGCAGTCCGTATTAATGATCAATAGCAGTTTGAGGGCCTTTCTGGGGGTGAGGGTGAAATTGATGACCCCAGAGAGACCCCTGGAGTGTTGATACCAATTGAAGAGGTTGAAACGCACTATTTGGGAGAGGGTAAGAATGTCAAGATAGGGTCCAAGATTCCACCAATGTTGAAAAAAGAAATGTTGAAATTTTTGAAAGACCATCAGCACGTTTTTGCTTGGTGCAATGTTGATGTTACTGGAGTTCCATCAGCTGTGATATCCCATCACCTATCTGTCCGGAGAGATGTAGCACCAGTGGTTCAAAAAAGAAGAGCTTTTTCCAAAGAAAAGGCTGATGTCATTGTACAAGAGGTTGACAGACTCACAAATATGGGGCACATTAAGGAATCTCTGTATCCTTTGTGGACTGCCAATCCTGTCCTGGTGAAAAAGAAGAATGGCAAGTGGCGCATGTGCATTGACTTCACAGACCTCAATAGAGCTTGCCCAAAAGATTTGTATCCGGTCCCCCGGATAGATCAGTTAGTAGACTCTACCTCTGGGAACAAACTGCTTTCCTTTATGGATGCCTTCTCCGGGTACAATCAGATTCAAGTAGATCCAAAGGATCAAGAGCATACTACGTTTGTCACTGACAGGGGTCTACATTGCTACAAGGTGATGCCATTTGGTTTGAAAAATGCTGGGGCTACTTATCAAAGGTTAGTCAACAAGGCATTTTCTGATCAAATTGGAAGAAATATGGAGGTTTACATTGACGATATGATGGTGAAAAGTGTGAATGAGCAGCTACACTTGTCCGATCTCCAAGAAACTTTTGCCAACTTGGTAAAAGTAAATTTAAAGCTAAACCCTGAAAAGTGTGTCTTCAGAGTGCAGTCCGAGAAGTTTCTAGGCTATATCATAAGTGAGCATGGAATACAGCCCGATCCGGACCAGCTGAACGCTCTTTTCCAGATGGAACCTCCTCGAAACGTCAAAGAAGTACAGCGGTTAACGGGGAGATTAGCAGCCTTAAACAGATTTATCTCCAGGTCTTCGGACATGTGTGCTCCTTTCTTTCAAACTTTGAAGGGTGCAAAGGGTTTCGAGTGGACCCCACAGTGTGATGAGGCTTTCAATGAAATCAAGAAACACTTGTCCTCCCCCAAAACTTTGTTCAAACCAGTTGATGGGGAGACTCTCTTCGTATATTTGGCAGTTTCAAGTTGTGCCATCAGTGTTGTGCTGGTAAGAGGGTCGATAGATATCCCCACCCAGTGTACTACATCAGCAAGAGCTTGATAGATGCTGAGAGACGTTACTTGAAACTTAAAAAGTTGGCATTAGCTATGGTAATAGCTTTAAGGAAGATGAGGCCTTATTTCCAGGCTCATCCTTTCATCGTCCGGACCTCTTTTCCCTTAAAGAATGTCCTTCAAAAAGCAGACATTTCGAGCAGAATGACTAAGTGGTCAGTAGAATTGGGGGACTTCGACATAGACTTTGCTCCCCGGACAGCAGTAAAAGCCCAAGCTGTGGATGATTTCCTGGTTGAATTCCACTTCGATAGGGATTCAGAGCAAGCTACTGATACCAAAGATAAGAAAATATGGATCGTCCGAACAGATGGTGGATCTAGCACTATGGGATGTGGTGCAGGAATATGTTTAACTTCCCCATACGGAGACAATATGTACCAGGCTATTTGTTTTGCTTTCAGGGCATCTAATAACGAGTCCGAATATGAAGCAACTATAGCTGGGTTAAAGTTAGCCTACATTTGTGGGGCTAAGAGGGTCAAGCTGCTAAGTGACTCCCAATTGCTTATCCACCATGCCTTAGGCCAATCTGAGGCTAGAAAGGAGCAACTTGTGAAGTATTTACTCCTCCTCAAGAATGAAGCACTAAAATTTAAAGCTGTTGTCTATGAACACATTCCTCGGGCAGAAAATGAGCTAGCAGACTCATTGGCAACTATAGCATATACGGAGTCATACCCATGGATCCATGTGCTTGAAAGCCCTTCTATTCAACTTAGTAAGGGTGAAGAAGATGAAGTTTTTGAAATACAAGTGAAACGGCCTCAATACTGGAGATCTCCTCTCATACAATATCTGTCCGATGGTATTGTGCCTTCAGATAAGTCACAAGCCAGAACATTGAAACACAATGCTCGTGGTTTCATTATATTGAGAGAAGTGTTGTACAAAAAATCCTATAGTAAACCTCTCCTGCGTTGTTTGATGATGATGAGTCACAAGTGGTCCTCTCCGAATTGCATGATGGTGAGGGATCAGCCCATTGTGGGTTTAGAGCTTTAACAAGAAGAGTATTACTCTCCGGATATTATTGGCCATCAATTATGAAAGATGCTAAGGAATTGGTGAGGAGGTGTGACCCATGCGAGAGGTACAACAATGAAATTCATGTACCAACGATTCCTTTGGAGTCAATTTCTGAGCCCATCCCTTTTGCTCGATGGGGGTTGGACTTAGTAGGGCCTCTCCCTGTGGCGTCCGAAGGGCGTAAAACTATAATTGTGGCCATTGACTACTTCTCAAAGTGGATAGAAGCAGCTCCCCTGGCAGGGACAACATCAAAAGCTGTCATAAAATTCATTCTATCCAACATATGTTGCAGATTTGGTGTCCCACAGAAAATAACAACAGACAATGGGCCACAGTTTGACAATAGAGAAATGGAAAGCTTCTGTGCCTCAAGGGGTATACAGCATTGTTTTTCTTCACCTTTCCACCCACAAGCCAACGGGCAAGTTGAAGTGGCTAATAGAACTATACTGTCCGGTTTAAAAAGAATCTGGAAGGGGCTGCTGGGAAGTAGCCTAGTTATCTACAAGAAGTCTTGTGGGCCTACCGGACAACACCTGGGGCTGCAACACAAGAATCACCCTTCGCCTTGGTCTATGGAATGGATGCAATAGCCCCCATAGAGAAGACACTCCCTTTCTTTCGTGTTCACAACTTCTCCGGACACGTTAATGAGATGGCAATCAGAAATCAACTTGATTTGATAGAAGAAAGACGGGTTAAAGCTCGTCTTAGAGTTGCACACTATCAGGGCTTGATGAGAAGCAGGTTTGCTTCTAAAGTTAAAAGACGAGATTTCCAACCAGGGGACAAAGTATTAAGGAAGGTCTTCTTACATACTAAAGAAAAGCTTTTCGGAAAGCTGGCCCCAACCTGGGAGGGTCCTTATATTGTGGTTGAAAGAATCAAGCCTGGAACTTATTGGTTGGAAGACAAAGATGGCAGGGTTCTAACTCATCCTTGGAATATTGAGCATCTTCGGATGTACTTGGAATAACACTTGTGTAAATATTTACTTGTTTGAACTTCCATGTAAATATTCGGGGGCATACTCTTTCCTCCCTGGTGGCACAGGGAGGTTTTAATGAGGTGTCCGGATGGTTGAATTAAATTCGATGCCTTCTTCAAAATTTTCTAAGTATTTTTAAAGTTCTATCTCTTGTTACACTACCCGGACTGAAAGATCTAAGGGCTATTTAAACTCTAGCCAGAGAATTTAAACACTCTCACAATGCAATAACTAAAAGCTACTTAAACTCTAGCTATCTAAACTAAAACAAACAATGAAAGAAGATGATGGTTGTGCAAAACAGAAATATTAATTGAACAACTTAAAATTGCCTTGTCCTTCCAAGGACTTTCGAATAAGTCAGGATACAGCACAAAAAACCTGTCCGAACAAATACCGGACACCACTACAAAAAGAGTGTCTTGGCCTTCCAAGGACTTTAGTTTGAATAAAAGATAAACCAAGTAAACCATAAATTAAGGTTGAGCCTTTGAAGATGGCTCCCCTTCATCTGCTTTCTTACCCTTAAAGTCGCTCCCCCCTTCGACTACCTTCTTGCCTTTGGGATCATTCTCCTCTTCGCCTGGGCTCTCTCCGGTCTTCTCTTCATCATCAGATGAAGACCCACTGGAAATTCCATCCTCTTTGACTATTGTATAATATGGAAGGTCATCATCATCCACATAGAACAATCAGTCCCCCAGGGTCCTCTTCGGAAATTTTTCATGAAAAAGGAGAACCATATCAGACTTCACCCTTTGAATCAATAACTCTTCGCTTTTAATCATCTCCCTGGCGTAGGCATTGATCTTGGCATTGATTGTGGCCTCTTGGTCCCTTAACAAAGCAGTTTTTTCCTCAGCAGCCCTGGTCACTGCATTCTCAAGAGCGATCTTGTCAGTGGTCAGGTTGGTGATAATCTTCTCCTTTGCAGTGGTCTCTCCCTTTGAGACACTAAGGTCTTTCTCCATACCGGATAACTTCTCCCGGAGATCTCTTATGGTTTCTTCTAGGGTGGAAACTTTTGTGTTGCTTTCATCTTGATTCCTCTTCAGCTCCTCATTTGCTTCCTTAAGCAAATCAGCATTGGTTGTAGTAGTGCGGAGGTCTTCGGACAGCTTTTCCTTCTCAGACTTGAGGTCTTTGATGGTGTCTGCTTGACTCCGGACTTGTCTCTCTAGTGTAAGAACTGGCTGCACATTACTAAGCAAGGAATGGGCTATAGTGTCCTTTTCACTAGAAATAATGAAAGTCTTACCATTGAAATTGACCGTATAGGAGCTGCTTGGAGGAACGTAGGGCCCTACGAATTCATCTCTGGGGAGGCCAAGGAAGTACTCACCAAGCCCAGCTAGACCAGTGATGTCCACTCCATCGAGGTTGAGATCTCCCCCCTCTACCTCATCGGTATGAAAGTCCCTTGGGATCTCTTCGGCCAGCGTTGGGTCAGTGGGGAAAGAAGGCTCCGGATCTCGAAGAGCTAGCTCATCTCCTTGGAAAGTCTTTTTCTTCTTGGCTTCCCGGTCAGCGCCTTCACCTACTTGCTTACGAGTCCTCTTGGGAGCCCTTGGAGGTTTTGGGAGGTCTACTTCCTGCCTTTCGGTCTCTTGCTCCACCACTTGCAAGAGGGCTGCATCAATTTGACTCTGGGCCGGCCCCTCCGGGTCTGTTGGGGCATCCTTCTCAACATCACTTGCCCCCTTTTTGAATCTCTTCTTGCCGTTCATTTTTCTTGGGGCTTTGGCCCGGGCAGGTAGGAAGAGTGTCCCATCTAGTTCGTGGGACCTTCTAAGCACAATGTCTTTAGGAGGCTGGGTGGTAAGCTCTTCCCAGGTAAGGTCTCTCCGACCTGTGGTGTTCCATATGTGAGACCTTGCCAGATTTCTAGGGGTGAGGCTTTGTGGAATCGATTCTCCCAGTTCTCTGCGGCCCAAGCATTGATTTTGCCACAGGTAACTTGTCCGGCCTTCAAATAATCCCCGAACTCCTTTGGCAGCTCTTTTAGAACAGAAGAGAGATCAGTTAATTTAAACTAACTAAAAAAAAATGGACAAAGATTTAAAGTAAGAAACTTACGGTCACTCCTCCACCTACTCTTGAGGAGGCTTGGGTTTTCTCCGACCTTGATCTTCTTGCCGTTTTCCCAAGCGCCACTGAAAAACAAGAATTGGCTCCTCCATTTGCTCTCTGACTCCAAGAGATCATCAACAGCCTTGAGATTGTTCCCCATATTGAAATGGTAGAAGGGAAATTGGTGATGCTTGCAAAGGTTGGCCACTGCTGCGAACTCTTCCATAGAGAGAGGGATCCTGGACAGCCTAGATGCCATGATACATGACATCAGAGTGTACCAGCCATTGGGGCTCAACTGGCTCGGGCAGAGCTTCACCAGGTGGAAGTATCGAACGATCTCCGGGTCCAGTGGGAACCTGAGTCCCCAATTAAATAGCTCTGTAAAAAAGACTATTTCGTTTCGCTTACAATCCATAGAGGTTTCCGGATCTATGGGAATCCTTATCTTCACATTTTCTGGGATCCCCCATTTTGTGCGCATTCGACCCAGGTCAGAAGTGTGGATGAATGCATACTTGGTCTTCTGTAAGGCCAAGAGATATTTGAGCTCAACTCTGTGGAAACACGGCCCCACCTTTTGTTCAAGGCACTCCGGCAGGTCCGGATGCCTCAAGTACAGTTTTTCCTTGCCTTTTTTGGCAGCAGCAGCATTTTCAGTCTGGCCGGAGGACTCGGACTCAAAAGGGACCTCTTCAGCGGAGTCCTCCATAATTGTTGGGGGAATGTCTGTGGTAGTGGTCCGGGGAGGGTTAAAGCTTGGCTCAGCCTGACTACCGGACTGCTGGCCTTCTGTGTTTCTTTGACTTTTTATCTCAAGCTGGGGCTCAGAGGCAGAAGTCTCTCTTGGAGGTACCGGACTGCTGGCCTCCGGACCAGATGGCCTTTCCCGGGGAGCACTGATGGGCACTCCAGACCCAGAGTCACTGTTTTTTTCCCCCGATTTGGAGGGAGTATTCTTGGAAGCTAGCCCTTTGACTAGCCGGCTTGACCTTTTAACCACCAGCTTCTCCGGAGAGTGCTCTGTGTCAGACCCCATTGTAATAAAAGGCGAAGTTTTCCTAACGCTTGTAACTGTGACTCCTGGCTCAACAGCAGGTACTGACTCCTGAACTGAGGAACCATAGACTATGGGCGAAAGGGTGGATTGAAAGAGTTTTTTGGGCTTAGTCCCTTTGGAGGAAGATGAGCCTCGATTTGACTCAGTAACAGAGGCGACTGGTTTATCAACGGGTGATGAAGGTAGCCCTGCTGCTATTCGTCTCTCCTTCTCAACTTTTTGTGCTCTTTCCAACTCCGAAAGATTGAGCCACCCACCTTTGATCAGTGTTGTTCTTGCTGTAAACATAAACTACCCAGAAAACCTTTGCTTTAGAGAAAGAAAGCTCTGAGTAAATTTGCAGAGTAAATGTGAAAGAGATAGTGAAAACAGAAGAAAGTAAGTTTCAATTTATATTAGATCTGAAAAGAGGAGTTGATTCCTAGGAGAATTCGAAAAGTTTGGCAATGATTAAAAGACGGCGCTGATGTCACCATTTGTAATTAAAGAGGTTACTTGTTGAAGAAGGTGGTGCGAAATTCAAGGTGAAAAAACGCCTGGAGTGACCAATCAGAGAGCGACACGTGTCCCACTAACTCTGACAAAAACGGTTTTGAATTCGTGAAAGCTTAATTTGTCCGGGTATACCCATAGATCTGTCCGGGTTGAAAACCACTTCTGACGTCGGACTGTTTTTCAGTTCTTTGACAAGAATACTTGCTCAAACACCTAAAAAAGGGGCTCCTGATGAGTCTGAATTCAGCATGCTCCCCGAACAAGGGCAAATCGGTCTAGTCTCTCCGAATACCGGACAGGTTACATGGACAGGAATCGAACAGGTCACTTGGACCGGACAGATTTCTGCGAACACTATGAACTTAAGGTTGTTCGAACTATGACAAAAGTACTAAAAAACCTAAACACTTCTTGACTAAGCTACTTGCTCTCCTACTTAGAACTCATGGGTCTTTGAACATGACCCGGGTCCATTAAACATGACCCGAAAGCCCATAAGGGCCCAAACATTACACTATAAATACCCAACCACCCGCATTAACTATGGGTAATGAGAATTAACTGCTACCAAGCTGCTTAATCATCTCTCTACTCTCTACTCTAACTATTAAACACCCACACACCACTGTTAAACACCCACACACCACTGTTAAACACCCACACACCACCTTAAAACTCCACTTGAAATTACCAACCTACCCTCAGGAAATTATTATCCACACCAGCTACCTCTAAGAGAACTCTCAATACTAAGATAAATGCCATGATGACTCAAACTGGATTTAAATTTGATTTTATTTCTATTAGGTATTTGGGTATTTCTCTTAGTATAAATAATAAATCCTCTATTTATAATGCTATGGTGAATAAGATCAGGTTCAATATTGATGACTGGGAATCTAAGCATCTCTCCTATGGGGGAGTCTTATCCTTATTAATTCTGTTCTAAATACTATTCCTATTTATTGGATGCAAAACAACCTTATACCTAACTGAGTGATTATCAAAATCAATAGGATTCTAAATAAATTCTTATGGGGTTCTACTACTAATGCCCAGAAGATCCATTGGACCTCCTGGGATAGTCTTTGTAAGCCCTTCTGAGAGGGTGGGCTAAATATTCAGATTCTTAAATATGTTCAGGATACTTTTTCTTATAAGCTGTGGGTCAATTTTAGAGATAAAATATTTCTTTGGGCTATATCATGCATAATGTCTACTGTAATGATACTTATCATTTGAAATGAAATTTTATAAACAAGGGTTCTCATACCTGGCATATGATGGTCCATATTAAGGACAAGGCTGAGGCTCAGATCAGGTGGAGTCTGGGAATGGCAGAAATGACATCTGGCTGGATAAGCGGCTGGATGATACTCTTATTATTGCTCTTGAATGTAAGAATGATAATTATTGGTTCAACAATGAAACCGTTAGATCTTATTAGCTCAACAATAACTGGAATCTTCAAAGTATCCAGAATATTGTTTCTCATGACAAAATCAACACCATCATTATGGATAAAGCTATTAATGATAATAAGGAGGACATTATTCTTTGGCAGCCTTCTAAAGACCTTGTTTTTAACATTAAAGACACTTGGGACCATGCGAGAAGACACTACAACAAGACTAACTTATTTGGCAAGATTTGGAGCTCTATTACCTAAGGAAGTATTCTTTCCTTCATTGGAAAATCTTAAACAATTATATTTATGTTGATTCTATTTTGCAGAAAATATATTTTAACATTGTGTCAAATTTCAATTCTGTAATTCAATTGAAGAAACTAATCACATTTTTGTTTCATGTGATTTTGCTTGGATATTTAAACTTACTATAGTGACTTATTTAAAGTCAATATAGAAAAATATATGACTATTGTTCATGTTACTAGAAATTGGTTCTTGTCTTCAAATAAAAAAACCCATATAAGATATACTATTCCTACACTAATTAAATGGGTTATTTGGTCTAACAGTAATAAAGGTAGGTATAAAGAGATCTAGCACAGTAGCATTCAAGCTATCAATTATATCAATCACATGCTGGTGTCTCTAGACCAATCTAACACTATTAACTACAAAAATAGGGACAAAGACAAGGTCATTGCAGAAAAGATAGGATGCTTTAATTCTGTTAAACAAAGTCAACCTAAGTACTTACAGTGGAAAGCTCCTGGAAATGGTGGGCTTAATTTTAACTCCGATGGCTCCTGTGCTAGGAACAGAGAAGCCAGTGGTGTTGTGATCTTCAGGAATGAACATGGTGACTTTGTTGAAGGTCATGGTAACCTCTATGGGAAATTGTCACCTATAGCTGCAGAGCGGAAAGCTCTTCTAGATGGCATTTTTTATCTGCAATTCAAAGAAATGGAGTAACTTAGATATTGAGATCGACTCCCATGTTTTATTTAATATGTTAGCCAGTGGGAAATATACTACTTCTCTCAGTCCCACTCTAACTTGCTGCAGAAATTTAATTTCTTATATGATGAGCATCAGGAACATTCCAAGGGTCCAAAACCAAGCCGTAGATTGACTTGGAAGTGGATCCTGAAATTCAACGATGAAATAAGTTTACAACCAGTATCAGATCCCTCATCATCTTCAAGCTATAGTTTTGCCTGAAGCCTAGGATTGGGATATTTTACTAATTCAAACTGATTTTACCGTCTAACATTTGGCCCTCCTTCAACTTGTATCCTCAAAAACCTTTGTGTCAGACTCAATAGCTTACCAGTTGCTCTGAGCGTCTTGGTGGTGTCTCTTCACCTGCATTGTTTTAATCTGTTAATTGGTAGATTTATGTAGTTTAATTCCAAATTTCTGGAATCAAATTCCCTTGATTATCCCGCCTGAGTCTTGTTCCTCTTTTGCTATATACTCTCTTTGAACGCATCTTTAGAAAAAGAATAATTATACTTGATTCTAATCCACCTCTAGAGATTGAGTGTTGTCTTTAATGTATAATAATTTATCTATTAATAAAATTCTGTGGATTCCCGAGTGCTCTCTCTAAAAAAACATCAGTCGAATTAGAATGGTGAAGCAAATTTTATGGTCAAATTAGGGTTTATTAAAATTTATGTACCTGATTAAGAGTGGATTGCCTCTTTTATTCAAATCTTTTAAGTTCTCTGAATCAAAGCCAAGAAGCTCCCTAATTTTTTGATAATATAAGGATTTTGGGGACGCAAAGCTGAAAATCTGTCTTAGTATCTTAAAGGATGGTTTGGGGTTGGAAGAGGTGTTGTTGATTGAAGATAGAAGCCGTATTTTGAAAATGAAGCTAGCTGATTTAGAAGATGAAGAGGGTTTCTCTAAAGATTTTGCTCGTTTCGTTTGTGAAGTCTATGGTGTCTGATTAGTTCGATGGTTTTGTTAAGCGTAGATGTATTGGATCGTGCAATAGCTAGAGTCAATTTATCTGTAATTAGCCTTTATTGGATCGTTTAATAACTACGGCCCATTTATTTGTAAAATTAGCATGTTTGGCTTTCATTAAAAAAATCGATTTAATTAAAAAAAAGTCTATGGATAAGAACTTTCTAGAAATTATTATTATTATTATTATTATTTTCTTTCTTTTTTAATTTCTTACCAACTTTCTATAAATTTAACTTAATGTAAGTATTTGTTTTTTTGGTTTTTTTTGTAAATGGAGATACACAACAATGCACTGTTTCAGGACGAAGAATTTCCAGTTCTTCAATCTGAAAACAGTGTGAAAAATCTTCCAAAAAGTAAGTTCAGAAAATTATTCGCTAAATGTGTTAAACCTTCAGAGCCTCAAATCCCGACCGTTCTTCAACCTGATGGCGTATCAGAAAAGTCTAATCACATTTTTTTCAATTTTCCAACGAGATTAAAGATTTCATGTTAAAGAACAACAAAATCACGCTTGTGGGGGGAAGTTTCGAATGGCTTGTCAAAGAACTATATTCTTAATCATTTTATGAATTCCTTCAAATTTAGAGGTGCTTACAACTGGGTTATTTTGGATTCTAGGAAAAATTTTCTTGAGTTTGATCTTAAAGATGACATTATCAAGATCTGGGTTAAAAATGTTTGGAATATCGAAGGTTTTGTTATTCGAATCCTAAGGTGGAAACCAGATTTGATATAAAGAATGTCCTGTATCAATAATGTGGATAAGAATAAAAAAAGATACCAGAATATCTATATAATACTTCCATATTGCACGAAATCGTTTCTTCCATAGGCATTCCTTACAAAATTACAGTTATTGACAATAACAGAGCCTACAAGAATGCAATATACGCTATTTTTGAGTTGGATGTTAGTGGAAATATGAAAGATAACATTTGGATAGGTTTTGAATTGAATAACGGGTGTTGGTTGAAAGTGGGTTACAATAATTTTCCAGCCTACTGTACACATTGCTTACATATGGGTCACAAATCCTCTGAGTGCAAGAAAATACAGAAGACAAACCTTGAGGAAAACTGAAAAGATGATTTACCCTTCGAAGCTCTAAATACAAGAAGAGAAAGATACAAAGTCCATATAGTTTCTAAAATTCCAATATACAGGCCCAAAGTTATATAAAAAATGCTCAAAGTAATCAATAAAATGATAAAGAGATTACACAAAATGTTGATCTCAACAATGAGAAAGATTTCAGAGATCAAGGCCTTCTTGATTCCAAACTGTTAGATAATCAAACTAAGGAAGATTGTGGCCCTGAAGAAATGGAAATAATTGAAGCAATACAATTGCTTAATCAGGTTATGGATAAAAAATACGAATCAAGACTTGGATTTATTGAATACATGTCGACATTCTCCTGTCCAAGAGAACATTGGTAGCAACCTTGTCACACCATACATGGAAGCTTTCTCTCATGATCAGAACTTTAGCACAATCTTAAACAAGAAGCTCACAGCTGCAAGAAAGATAAGGAAACCTAGTAAGCTTGTTATAAAGTCTCTTAAACACTTGAAGACCAATATTCGACACAAATCTTTATCTCATAATGATAAAGATTCTTAATTGGAATCCGCGTGGTATCATCAACAAAGCTACTCTTAGGAGGCTGAAAATAATTATATTCAAGGAGAAAGTTAAAATATTACCTATTCAAGAGCCAATGCCAAACTTTACTAAGATCAGTGATATTGATACTAATTCGGGCTTTACAAATTTCACGTTTACCATTTCCAATAAAATTTGGTTGTTTTGGGACAATGATTCATGTATTAACATCCTTGTTAATTATGAACAATGCGTGCACTTAGAGGTTGAGTACCAAGGTCTGGATATGTATTTTTATTTGATGGTGGTTTACGCGAAATGTCAAAGAAATCAAAGGATTAGCTTGTGGAATCAGTTCAAAATTTTTGCTTGAACTAATAAAAGCTGGATCTCTGTTGGTGACTTCAATATTATTGCTTCTAATGATGAACATATAGGATGCTCATCTATTTTCGAGAACAATATCGATGACTTTGTGACATGATCGGGCATTGTGAGTTAGAAGACACAGGTTATGTTGGAAAGAAGTTCACCTGGAATAGAAACACTAAATGGAAAAGGTTTGACAGGGCGATGATTAACAGGTTTGGACTAAATCTTTTAACTTCACTTAGGTTCTTCACATTATTAGAACTTGTTCTAACCATTTTAATTTCTGCCTTTTAAAACAATAACAATGCTTACAAAATTAAAAGAAGCTTTAAATTTATAAATTTCTGGATTAACGATATCTCTTTCTTAACCTTGGTCAAACAAAATTGGAATCTTCCAATCAATGGTTATCCTAATGAAGTGTTTTGGTTCAAGCTTAAAAGGCTTAAGAAGTGTTTATAGGTTTGGAATGTTAAGCAGTTTGGTGACATCTTCAATATAACAACGGATGCCGAAAAGATGGTGCAAAGGATGAAAGCTCTGCACATTTCAAATAACAATGCTATGTCTAAAAATAACCTAAAGAAGACTACTGATTTGTATATTCAGGCTCCAAGGAATTAAGAGATCATTTGGAAGCAAATTTCTATAATAACTGGTTGAGGAATGGTGACAACAACTCCAAAGCTTACAATGCTTATGTCTCTAAAAAGAGAAGGACAAATACAATCAAAAGCATAAAGGTTGAGGATTATTTCAATTCCATCCTTTCTTCTCAGCCTTATAAAGACAAAGATGATGAGCTTGCTATACTGAATAATGAAATGTTTGACAATATTCCTAAGATGGTTACTACTAAAGATAATGCCAGCCTGATGAATCCCTCAAATGAGGATGAAATTTAGGAAACCATCAATACTATGATCCCTGAGAGTGATGTTGGTATTGATGGTTACTGTATCATTTTCTAAAAAACTTGTTGGAGTATTATCAAACTCGATTTGTGCTCTGCTATTAATGCTTACATTGCTGGGCATGGTAACTTTAGGCATTTTTTCTACTAGCCTGTGTTTAATTCCTAAAGTTACTAACCCTGTGTCTTGGAACAATTATAGGCCAATTATCCTTTGTTCCATGCTTAATAGAATTCTCTCCAGGCTCCTTAAAAACAAATTATCTACTATCCTGCCTAGAATTATCTCTAATTATCAAGATGCGTATGTAAAAAATAGATTAATTCATGAAAATGTTTTGATTGCGAAAGAGCTTATATATGATATTAATAGGAAGCCTAAGTTTGGAAACATATTGATCCAGTTAGATATGTCTAGGGCCTTCAATAGAATGTATTTTCCTTTCATTATTAAAGTTCTATCCTGTTTTGGCTTCTCCAACTGTTTCATTAGCTTGACTCACAAGTTAAATAGGAGCATTAACATCTCAGTTTTGATTAATGGAAATGTTTTGGGGTATTTCAAAACTAAAAGAGGCTTGAGGCAAGGTGATTCCCTGTCCCCAAGCCTCTTCATCATTGGAGAGGAAGTCCTTTTAAGAGGACTTAATAATCTGTTCTACAATAACAACAAGATGCAATATGCTTCAAGAACAAACCTTAATGTTCCTTGTATTGCTTTTGCAGACGATCTTCTTATTTTCACCAATTTCTTAAGTCCCTCTATCAACAAGTCGAGCTGTCTCCTAAATAAATACTAAAGGATCTCAGGGTAGTCCATTAACAATCATATAACAAAACATCATTCTGTCCAATAAAGCTCACCAGAACAGAATTAGCTTCGTGGAAAATTTCATTGGTTTTTTTTTTTTTTTTCTGTGGAGGGTCTGCCTTCTACTTATTTGGAGATTACCTTGAATACCAACAATAAATTAAGCAACTACAACATGATGGTAGATAAGATTAATGATGGTAGATATGATTGTTATTTAATTCTTTAATTTTTATTACTTTTTCAATCAAATGATTATTGCTCTAATTTTCTCATTAATGGAAATTCTGATTTTAAATTTTTTTATTTTTTTTAATCAAAATAAAGTTCTATATCGATAAAATGGTCATTTACCAATTCTAAAATGGCCTGTAAAATTATTACGGAGAACCAATTTTATCATCGTGATGTTGCATTTATGAATTTGTAACCATTAATCTGTTAAATTTCCTTCCCCACAAGATGTTTTTTTCCGATAATCTTATTTAAGAAGGATTTCAAGTTTCATTACTGTGTTTGTTTTCCATATTAATGTACGTCTCGAAAAATAATTAAATGTGTAAAAGTTTCTTATCCAATTGACTGTCTTTAAATTGTTTTATAATTTACTATAGTTGATTTGTTCCAGAATGGGTATACTGATTTTGTCAGTTTATTTTAATTATACTTTTTGAAACTAATTAGATTTTTTACACATATGTCTATCTGGTTCACTTATATTATTTTTAAGTGTCCATATAATTATTGAAACTGATTTATTATATTGTGAGATATTGAAAAAGCATTTTAGTAAACTTTATTACTAAAAGGAATACATCAAATGACTTTTAATTGTCTCAGTTTTTACGGTGCATGGTTAGTATTTGATAAAATTTGAAATTAATATTATTTTATTTAAAATCAATTCAGCTTTACATAAAAAAGGAATTTTATTTATTCAATAACTTGTTCATCTAGTTTTTTCTATATCTAAGATTACTTATTATTGTTTCTATCATGTAACACACAAATAAAACAATATATTTTAATACAAATAATATTGGATAATAATTTTATATAAAAGAATACCATAGTTTTTGGGATAATATTTAATGATTTATTTAATCATATAATTAATAATTTTTTTTAAATTAATTATTTGAGATATAAAACGTTTCAAACAAAAAAAAGTTATTTATATCATTTTTATAAAAACAAAACCATGCTCCATGTAAAACTTTTTCGAGTATAATTGGAAGATGAATGCAGGTTAGAATATAAGTTTGGATTATATGTGATCGTTCCATTAAATTTTTGTAAGAGGTTTATGAGTGAATATTTGTTAACATAAAAAATTTGTTAGAAAATCAAAAATTTATGAGGCTCGCAAAAATGTTGTTAACAACAAGAATCCAATATCTTGGATTATCTTTGAACACCGGACGTCGATCCATAAACGTCGGGATTCCATTGAAGATTTCATATATGAAACTGACGGATGGATCCATCAAACCCGGAGGTGGACCATTCCGAATCATCGGAGCATCCTCTTCTTCATCTGAGGATGCCATTAATCCGATCAACGATGACGATGCCCTCTCTTTAATAGGTAATATATATTGAGTGGTTATACTGTTAGTGGGTGTGGGATCGAATTATCCACTTGTAAGGAAATGGATCAACAAAGGAAAACTTTTGGTCGCCGATGTGATACAACATTTAGTGCAGGTCTATAAATATCTACTGGTAATCAAAGATTTAAGCGATGTCATTAAATTCAGCATACTAATCATTAAATTTAGAAAAATAATTGTAAAGATTTTTAGTTTCTTAAAAGATCGTAAAGATTGGCAATCTAATAAATAAATAAAATTAAATTTTTAATGTTCTAAAAAAAACATCAAAGATTTGTTAAACACAACAAATAAAACAATACATTTCAATACAACACAACAAATAAAATAATATATTTCAATACACATAATTATTTGGCCATGATTTTATATAAAACAATATCAAGGTTTTGCGATAATATCTAATGATTTATTTTAAATATAAACTATTGATGTTTTTAGGGAGATAATTTTTTTAAATTAATTATTTGAGATATAAAAAATTTCAAACAAAAAATTATTTATATTACTTTTTATAAAAAGAAAACAATGCTTATACACATAATTGTTTTGATGAAGATTGGAAGATAAATGAAGGATAGAGTATGAGTTTGGATTATATGCGATCGAGAAAGTTTATGAGTAAAAGAAATGTTTTGAGAACCAAATTCGTTATAATAATAGTTATATATATATATATATATATATATATATATATATATATATATATATAAGAAATGTTTTGAGAACCAAATTCGTTATAATAATAGTTATATATATATATATATATATATATATATATATATATATATATATAAATAAATGTTTGGAGAACCAAATTCATTATACTAATTAATATATATATTTTTTATAGAGAGAAGCTTCGGATGGAGAGAGAACAGATGGAGAGAGAAAGTCCGCAAAAGAGGTGGACGCTTTTGTAATACATTTGTTGGGTTTATGACTTAAACTAATTACTTATTGTGGTACCTCTCTTAAGTTTACTAATTGTTAAAAAATAGTCTGTCTACATTACATTACACAGTTTTCAATTGTTCATAAAAAAATTTATTTATGTTAAATTACACCTTTAAATTACCAATGTCTCTAAATTACATAATTATTCACTTATCTGTAGCCCCAGGTCTTGTGAAAATGTTCGAACATATACTGTTAACTTGCTAATTTTTATTGTCGTCGGACTACTTGACTCTCTTATTGGTGTCAATCTTTCACGTAAAAGAATCCTTCATCGAATTCTATCAATCATTCTTCGTGAGCAAAGAACTCTTCTTCGAGTCCTGTCAGTCTCTCTCCTTGGACAAAGGATTCCTCTTCAAATTCTGTCAGTCGCTCTTCTTGGAAAAATGATTCTCTTCAAATTCTGGTCAACCTTTGTCGAATGTTTCAAGAATACTGAATAGGAAATATACCATCATATTTTGTTTGCTTGTAGGTGTCCATACCAACCTTCTCTCAAAATATTCTAAAAATTTATTTAAAATATAAAGTATTGATGTTTTTTAAAGAGATATATTTTTTTCAAAATTAATTATTTGTGATATAAAAAATTTCAAACAAAAAATTATTTATATTATTTTTATAAAAAGAAGAAAATGATGCTTCTATGCATATAATTTTTTTGAAGATAATTGGAAGATGAATGAAGGTTAGAGTATGAGTTTGGATTATATGTGATCATTCCAAAAATATTTGGAGGAGGTTTATGAATGAATATTTGTTAAACATGAAATATTTTAATACAAATAAATAATTGATCATGATTTTATATAAAAATCATGATATTTGTTAAACACAACAAATAAATATTTTCAATACAAATAAATATTTGTTAAACACAACAAATAATACGATATATTTCAATACATATAAATATTTAATCATGATTTTATATAAAAAATATCATCATTTTTGTGATAATATTTAATGATTTATTTAAAATATAAACTATTGATGTTGTTAGAGAGGATATATATATTTAAATTAATTATTTGAGGTATAAAAAATTTCAAGCAAAAAACTATTTATATTACCTTTATATAAGAAGAAGAAAACGATGCTCCTACATGTATAATTTCTTTGATGATAATTGGAAGATCGATAAAGGTTAGAGTATGAGTTTAGATTGTATGTGATCCTTCCAGAAATATTTAGAGGAGGTTTATGAGTAAAACAATGTTTGGATGACCAAATTCGTTATATAAATAGTTCGGCTTTGAACAGTAACTCGTCCGTGGACTATCGCATTTGGTGACAGATAGTCCCTGGACTTTCAAACGTCCGTTCGTAGTCCATGGACTATCTAGTTTGGATAAAGTTAATCCCCTTGCATGTGTTGACTATCACATTTTGTGCCAGATAGTCCATCAATTATTCATTTTCAATAAATTTAGTCCTTTGACTTTCTATTTTTGATAAAGTTAGTCTCCTTAATAAATATGTGCATGAGACTAAAATTATCCAAACTGGATAGTCTAGGGACTACCAACGGACTTTTGAAAGTCCAGGGACTATATGTCACCAAAATGGATAGTCCCGGGACTATGGACTTTTGAAAGTCCAGGGACTATCTGTCACCAAAGTTGATAGTCCACGGATGAGTTACTGTTCAAAGCCTCAATAGTTATATATATATATATATATTTGTTTAGAGAGAGAAGCCTGTTGGGTCCCATATGTTTAAACTAATTACTTATTGTGGTCCAACCCTTAAGTTTACTACTTGTTACACATTAGTCCTTTTACATTACAGAGTTGTCAATTGGTCTTAAAATACTTTTTATGTCATTACACCTTTAAATTACCAACGTCTTCTACTTATATAATTCTTCCCTTATCAGTAGCCCCCTCCAGTCCTCGCGAAAATGTTCGAACAAGGACTGTTATCTTGTGAATTATTATCCATGTCGGACTGTTTGACGCATTTATTGGTGTCAATCTTCAACGTAAAAGAAACCTTCATCAAATTTTGTCAATCATTCTTCTTGGGCAAATAAATCTTCTTCGAATTCTTTCAGTCGCTCTTCTTGGACAAAAGATTTTTCTTCGAATTTCGTCAGTCGTTCTTCTTGGACAAAGGATTATTCCTCAAATTATGGTCAACCTTTGTCAAATGTTTCAAGAATACTGAATAGGAAAAACCATTGGATTTTGTTTACTTGTAGGTGTTCATACCAACTGTCTCTTAAAATCTTCTTTACGAGTGACGTCATGATTATCTAACACCACCAATTAAATGCTTCATGCTCTGTCAGGTGTCGATTAGCATGCCCTTTGCGTGTCTTTTCTTCTAACACAAATTAGACTAGGAGCGGTGCACCCTTTCTATAGGAACTTATTGCCTCTATTTTAAACATTTTCCCCTATGAAAACATACCCCTTCGCCTCTGGGATTTAAAACTTTCTAAGGCCTAATCTTCCCTTATAAAAGTTCACAGCTTCTGATCAACCTCATTCCAACATTGTTAAGAGCGAGTTTTGAAAAAAATATTTTTTACAGAGAGAAAAATTTGTTTATGCCCAATAATTTCCCAATATTAGATTGGTTGTCGATTAGCCAAAAAGCTGACGAGAGACTAGCCGCCAACCACATGTTATTACATATTACCGTGCTTGGCCTCCAACTAAGAGTTCTAGTGCAATCATTCCCCCATATATCTCTTCTCATCCCCGTAGTCACACATGCCTATTAACCGACAAGGGTGGCATAAAACGATAGGTAAATATAAACAATCTAAAGGTTCTTCCTCGAAAAGAAAAAGACACCATAAATTAGAAAAGGAAAGTAAGCATTCTAAGGAGAGTAAACGTTCCAAAGGCTCTTCCTCAGGAATACCTGTAAATTTATCTTCCACACCTCATGGGACTCCTTGACCAACACCTAAACCAACTTCTAAAAAATTAACAAAGGGTGATGTAGCTTCTATGACAAAACGGTCCCTCGAACCTATCTAGGTGATAAAGTCAAATATTTCTTCTACTGAACGTCATGTTGCAGAATCTGATGATGGTGGTATTGAGAAAGCTTTAGCTTTAGCCTTTGGGGAAGAAGAACCAATTGCTCAAGATGATCCTATAGTTACCGATAGAGTGCTAGTACCAATTATTGCAAAAAAATGGATTACTGCTGCTAATGATGAAGTTATCGAGGAAAAAGAGCCAACTACTGCTATCCTTCAACCCCCGGAGAGAAAAATCCAATTGTTGATACTCTTCAAAGTTTCGAGTAGAGAAAACCAATTGCGGTTTTGATTCAAAGTATCGAGGAGAAAGAGACAACTGCTGCTCTTCTTCAGATTGACGAGGGGAGTTCTCCTCCAAAGAAAAAGGTGAAGTCCTCATAATCTTCAAGGATATTTTGTTGAAGTATCTTTGAGGCAATTTTATGTATAATTTTTAATTTACTTTATGAAATGCATAGGTTTTTTCTTAACTTTGTTTTTATCGTGCTTTTAATTATTACAGACCAACTTTCGTTGGACAAACCTCTAGGCCTAAAATTAATAGTTAAATACCAACTTTTATTGGAAGATCCTTTAGATATAAAATTAATAGTTAAATATAAACTTTTATTGGAAGATCCTTTATATTTAAAATTAATAGTTAAATACCAAGTTTTGTTAAAAGACCCTTTAGGTCCAAAATTTATGGTTAAAGACCAACTTTTGTTGGAAGACCCTTTAGGTCCAAAGTAAAATAGAAAATTTTTTTATAGAAAAAGTTGATATATATGAATCGGCTAGTAAGGCACCTCATTATAACCTTCATGCGCCACCAAATTCGGAAAGAGTATGCCTTAACGGGCGAAATATGTCGCATCATGGTACGATGGAAGAACTTCCTCGGAGGGTACTACTACATCCATTCCATACACCAATGCAAATAGAGATTCTGAAGTTGCTGTTCGCGGAGTTGTTCGATACGCTCACAAAACTTCATGTAAATAATTCGATCATTTTCCTACCTTTCCTTCAAAGTTTTTCTTTAGCCCATCGAAGATTGTTCGGTTAGTAACTTTAACTTGTCCATTTTAATGTACGTGAAATTGAGCAAAAAAAGAACTGTTGTATTCCCCGAGAGAGACATAAAACTTTCAAGTCTTTATTATCAAATTGAGGTCTATTATATTTAGTAATTTTCATCGGAACCACAAAACGATAACAAATATTCGAAGTGATAAACCTGATTACATCTTTAAGCCTTTGTTCCAGCTAATTGCTATGCTCCTACCCATTTTGAGAAGTAATCTACTACTACAATTATTGTTTTGTTGCTCTTTAAGATCAATACCCCATCAGTCAAATGAAAATGCTTCAGATATGCTTTTTGGAGGAAGCCATGCTTTATGATCCTCGTCCATTATTCCAACCACCTGCTCTAAAGTTTTGATAATTAAAGGGCTTCCTTGTAAAATAATTCGTGGGTATTCCTCTGAATATGAAGTAGTTGTCAGTGAGTCTACCACATATTTCTCCTCTATTCGAGCATGTTTCAACTTGACATTTGCGAAGGATAAAGTTAAGTACTTTAATGTCTTCAAATATTATTCTCATAATCCTTTCGAGCCTCAGATTGTCCAGATTCATGATTAACAAGAACTTGTGAATTACTTATTAATTTTAATTTTTTGGTCCCACAAATTTGCGAATGTCTCAATCTTGCTAAAGTCGCTTCGTATTCAGCCTCGTTATTTGTTGCTTTAAACCCAAAACGGATGGCTTGGTACAAATAAATTACTCACAGAGAGATTAATTGCACCCCTCCCTTGTTACCTGACGTACTTGAGCCTCCATATGTTCGGATTATCCATTCTGGCTCAGAAATTTCCTTATCTACTTCTATATCTGATCATTCAAAGTGAAAATCTACTAAGAAATCTGCCAAGGTTTATGTTATAATTGCAGTCCTACGTTCAAACTCAATATCATAATCTCTTAACTCAGTCGACCACTTGGTCATGCCTCCCAAAATATCAGGCCTTTGAAGCATATTTTTCAATGCAAAAGATGCTCTTACAATGATAGAATGAGCTTGAAAATCCGATCTCATTTTACGAGCAAAAATTATTAGCGCAAAAGCCAACTTTTCTAATTCTAAATACCTTTTTTCTGTGTCCAACAAAATTTTACTGATGTAATACACTGGCCTTGGGGTATGTGTTTCTTTCCCAATTAAAACGGCACTTGCAACATAATGTGTTACTGCTATAAAATATAATTTCTCCCCCGTAATAGGTTTTGTCAGGATTTCTGGCGATGAAAGGCATTCTTTAACCCGATGAAAGGACTCAGAACATTATTTTGTCTAATTAAAATTTTTTCTTACCTTAACACTTGGAAAAAACGACTACATTTATCCGAGGAACGAGGTATAATCTATCTAACGTTGCCAGCTGACCCATTAATATTTAAACGTTTTTAATATTCCGAGGGTGTGTCATAGTAGTTAAAGCTTTCAACTGTACTGAGTCGACTTCCATTCCTCTTTCACTCACTATATACCCAAGGAAGTTTCCCAATAGAACACCATACGTATATTTTTCTGAATTTAATTTTAGGTTGACTGTTTTTAAGTTAGCAAACGTTTCCTCAAGATCATCAAAATAATCCTTATCTTTGAGAATTTTTACCAACATATCATCAATATATACTTCAACATTTCCCCTAATTAGTGTTTCGAAAGTTTTATTCTTCAAACATTAATAAGTAGCCCCTGCATTCTTTAACCCCAAAGGAATTAATTTATAGTAATGCAAACCCCTTCAAGTAATAAACAAAGTGTTCTCTTCATCATTCGATTATATACTAATTTGAGAAAGCTTTAGATTTAGCCTTTGGGGAAGAAGAACCAATTACTCAAGATGATCCTATAGTTACCGATAGAGTGCTAGTATCAATTATTGCAAAAAAATGGATTACTGCTGCTAATGATGAAGTTATCGAGGAAAAAGAGCCAACTACTGCTATCCTTCACCCCCCGGAGAGAAAAATACAATTGTTGATACTCTTCAAAGTTTCGAGTAGAGAAAACCAATTGCGGTTTTGATTCAAAGTATCGAGGAGAGAGAGACAACTGCTGCTCTTCTTCAGATTGACGAGGGGAGTTCTCCTCCAAAGAATAAGGTGAAGTCCTCATAATCTTCAACGATATTTTGTTGAAGTATCTTTGAGGCAATTTTATGTATAATTTTCAATTTATTTTATGAAATGCATAGGTTTTTTCTTAACTTTGTTTTTATCGTGCTTTTAATTATTACAGACCAACTTTCGTTGGACGAACCTCTAGGCCTAAAATTAATAGTTAAATACCAACTTTTATTGGAAGATCCTTTAGATATAAAATTAATAGTTAAAGATCAACTTTTATTGGAAGATCCTTTAGATTTAAAATTAATCGTTAAAGACCAAGTTTTGTTAAAAGACCCTTTAGGTCCAAAATTTATGGTTAAAGACCAACTTTTGTTGGAACACCCTTTAGGTCCAAAGTAACATAGACAAAAATTTATAAAAAAAGTTGATATATATGAATTGGCTAGTAAGGCACCTCATTATAACCTTCATGCGCCACCAAATTCGGAAAGAGTATGCCTTAACGGGCGAAATATGTCGCATCATGGTACGATGGAAGAACTTCCTCGGAGGGTACTACTACATCCATTCCATACACCAATGCAAATAGAGATTCTGAAGTTGTTGTTTTGTTCGATACGCTCACAAAACTTCCTGTAAATAATTTGATCGTTTTCCTACCTTTCCTTCAAAGTTTTTCTTTAGCCCATCGACGACTGTTCGGTTAGTAACTTCAACTTGTCCATTTTAATGTGCGTGAAAAGGAGCAAAAAAAGCACTGTTGTATTCCCCGAGAGAGACATAAAATTTTCAAGTCTTTATTATCAAATTGAGGTCTATTATATTTAGTGATTTTCATCGGAACTACAAAATGACAACAAATATTCGAAGTGATAAACCTGATTACATCATTAAGCCTTTGTTCCAGCTAATTGTTATGCTCCTACCCAATTTTAGAAGTAATCTACTACTACAATTATTGTTTTGTCGCTCTTTAAGATCAATACCCCATCAGTCAAATGAAAATGCTTCAGATATGCTTTTTGGAGGAAGCCATGCTTTATGATCCTCGTCCATTATTCCAACCACCTGCTCTAAAGTTTTGATAATTAAAGGGCTTCCTTGTAAAATAATTCGTGGGTATTCCTCTGAATATGAAGTAGTTGTCAGTGAGTCTACCACATATTTCTCCTCTCTTCGAGCGTGTTTCTACTTCACATTTGTGAAGGATAAAGTTAAGTATTTTAATGTCTTCAAATATTATTCTCATAATCCTTTCGAGCCTCGGATTGTACAGATGCATGATTAACAAGAACTTGTGAATTACTTATTAATTTTAATTTTTTGGTCCCACAAATTTGAGAATGCCTCAATCTTGCTAAATTCGCTTCGTATTTAGCCTCGTTATTTGTTGCTTTAAACCCAAAACGGATGGCTTGGTACAAATAAATTACTCACGGAGAGATTAATTGCACCCCTCCCTTGTTACCTGACGTACTTGAGCCTCCATATGTTCGGATTATCCATTATGGCTCAGAAATTTCCTTATCTACTTCTATATCTGATCATTCAAAGTGAAACTATACTAAGAAATCTGCCAAGGTTTATGTTATATTTACAGTCTTACGTTCAAACTCAATATCATAATCTCTTAACTCAGTCGACCACTTGGTCATGCCTCCCAAAATATCAAGCCTTTGAAGCATATTTTTCAATGCAAAAGATGCTCTTACAATGATAGAATGAGCTTGAAAATCCGATCTCATTTTACGAGCAACAATTATTAGCGCAAAAGCCAACTTTTCTAATTCTAAATACCTTTTTTCTGTGTCCAACAAAATTTTACTGATGTAATACACTGGCCTTGGGGTATGTATTTCTTTCCCAATTAAAACGGTACTTGCAACATAATGTGTTACTGCTATATAAAATATAATTTCTCCCCCGTAATAGGTTTTGTCAGGATTTCTGGCGATGAAAGGTATTCTTTAACCCGATGAAAGGACTCAGAACATTATTTTGTCTAATTAAAAATTTTTCTTACCTTAACACTTGGAAAAAACGACTACATTTATCCGAGGAACGAGGTATAATCTATCTAACGTTGCCAGCTGACCCATTAATATTTAAACTTTTTTAATATTCCGAGGGTGTGTCATAGTAGTTAAAGCTTTCAACTGTACTGAGTCGGCTTCCATTCCTCTTTCACTCACTATATACCCAAGGAAGTTTCCCAATAGAACACCATATGTATATTTTTCTGAATTTAATTTTAGGTTGACTGTTTTTAAGTTAGCAAAAGTTTCCTCAAGATCATCAAAATAATCCTTATCTTTGAGAATTTTTACCAACATATCATCAATATATACTTCAACATTTCCCCTAATTAGTGTTTCGAAAGTTTTATTCATCAAACATTAATAAGTAGCCCCTGCATTCTTTAACCCCAAAGGAATTACTTTATAGTAATGCAAACCCCTTCAAGTAATAAACAAAGTGTTCTCTTCATCATTCGATTATATATTAATTTGAGAAAGCTTTAGCTTTAGCCTTTGGGGAAGAAGAACCAATTGCTCAAGATGATCCTATAGTTACCGATAGAGTGCTAGTACCAATTATTTCAAAAAAATGGATTACTGCTGCTAATGATGAAGTTATCGAGGAAAAAGAGCCAACTACTGCTATCCTTCAACCCCCGGAGAGAAAAATCCAATTGTTGATACTCTTCAAAGTTTCGAGTAGAGAAAACCAATTGCGGTTTTGATTCAAAGTATCGAGGAGAAAGAGACAACTGCTGCTCTTCTTCAGATTGACGAGGGGAGTTCTCCTCCAAAGAAAAAGGTGAAGTCCTCATAATCTTGAAGGATATTTTGTTGAAGTATCTTTGAGGCAATTTTATGTATAATTTTCAATTTACTTTATGAAATGCATAGGTTTTTTCTTAACTTTGTTTTTATCGTGCTTCTAATTATTACAGACCAACTTTCGTTGGACGAACCTCTAGGACTAAAATTAATAGTTAAATACCAACTTTTATTGGAAGATCCTTTAGATATAAAATTAATAGTTAAAGATCAACTTTTATTGGAAGATCTTTTACATTTAAAATTAATCGTTAAAGACCAAGTTTTGTTAAAAGACCCTTTAGGTCCAAAATTTATGGTTAAAGACCAACTTTTGTTGGAAGACCCTTTAGGTCCAAAGTAACATAGCCAAAAAATTTATAAAAAAAGTCGATATATATGAATCGGCTAGTAAGGCACCTCATTATAACCTTCATGCGCCACCAAATTCGGAAAGAGTATGCCTTAACGGGCGAAATATGTCGCATCATGGTACGATGGAAGAACTTCCTCGGAGGGTACTACTACATCCATTCCATACACCAATGCAAATAGAGATTCTAAAGTTGCTGTTCGCGGAGTTGTTCGATACGCTCACCAAACTTCCTGTAAATAATTTGATCGTTTTCCTACCTTTCCTTCAAAGTTTTTCTTTAGCCCATCGACGATTGTTCGGTTAGTAACTTCAACTTGTCCATTTTAATGTGCGTGAAACGGAGCAAAAAAAGCATTGGTGTGTATTCCTCGTTTTCAAGTCTTTCTTATCAAATTGAGGTCTATTATATTTAGTGATTTTCATCGGAACCACAAAACGACAACAAATATTCGAAGTGATAAACCTGATTACATCTTTAAGCCTTTGTTCCATTTAATTGTTATGCTCCTACCCATTTTGAGAAGTAATCTACTACTACAATTATTGTTTTGTCGCTCTTTAAGATCAATACCCCATCAGTCAAATGAAAATGCTTCAGATATGCTTTCTGGAGGAAGCCATGCTTTATGATCCTCGTCCATTATTCCAACCACCTGCTCTAAAGTTTTGATAATTAAAGGGCTTCCTTGTAAAATAATTCGTGGGTATTCCTTTGAATATGAAGTAGTTGTCAGTGAGTCTACCACATATTTCTCCTCTCTTCGAGCGTGTTTCTACCTGACATTTGCGAAGGATAAAGTTAAGTATTTTAATGTCTTCAAATATTATTCTCATAATCCTTTCGAGCCTCGGATTGTCGAGATGCATGATTAACAAGAACTTGTGAATTACTTATTAATTTTAATTTTTTGGTCCCACAAATTTGAGAATGCCTCAATCTTGCTAAAGTCGCTTCGTATTCAGCCTCGTTATTTGTTGCTTTAAACCCAAAACGGATGGCTTGGTACAAATAAATTACTCACGGAGAGATTAATTGCACCCCTCCCTTGTTACCTGACGTACTTGAGCCTCCATATGTGCGGATTATCCATTCTGGCTCAGACATTTCCTTATCTACTTTTATATCTGATCATTCAAAGTGAAACTGTACTAAGAAATCTGCCAAGGTTTATGTTATAATTGTAGTCCTGCGTTCAAACTCAATATCATAATCTCTTAACTCAGTCGACCACTTGGTCATGCCTCCCAAAATATCTAGCCTTTGAAGCATATTTTTCAATGCAAAAGATGCTCTTACAATGATAGAATGAGCTTGAAAATCCGATCTCATTTTACGAGCAACAATTATTAGCGCAAAAGCCAACTTTTCTAATTCTAAATACCTTTTTTCTGTGTCCAACAAAATTTTACTGATGTAATACACTGGCCTTGGGGTATGCATTTTTTTTCCCAATTAAAACGGCAGTTGCAACATAATGTGTTACTGCTATATAAAATATAATTTCTCCCCCGTAATAGGTTTTGTCAGGATTTCTGGCGATGAAAGGTATTCTTTAACCCGATGAAAGGAATCAGAACATTATTTTGTCTAATTAAAAAATTTTCTTACCTTAACACTTGGAAAAAACGACTACATTTATCCGAGGAACGAGGTATAATCTATCTAACGTTGCCAGCTGACCCATTAATATTTAAACTTTTTTAATATTCCGAGGGTGTGTCATAGTAGTTAAAGCTTTCAACTGTACTGAGTCGGCTTCCATTCCTCTTTCACTCACTATATACCCAAGGAAGTTTCCCAATAGAACACCATATGTATATTTTTCTGAATTTAATTTTAGGTTGACTGTTTTTAAGTTAGCAAACGTTTCCTCAAGATCATCAAAATAATCCTTATCTTTGAGAATTTTTACCAACATATCATCAATATATACTTCAACATTTCCCCTAATTAGTGTTTCGAAAGTTTTATTCATCAATCATTAATAAGTAGCCCCTGCATTCTTTAACCCCAAAGGAATTACTTTATAGTAATGCAAACCCCTTCAAGTAATAAACAAAGTGTTCTCTTCATCATTCGATTAT
The DNA here is from genome assembly GCA_036936605.1 of Limnanthes douglasii subsp. nivea. Lineage (NCBI taxonomy): Eukaryota > Viridiplantae > Streptophyta > Magnoliopsida > Brassicales > Limnanthaceae > Limnanthes > Limnanthes douglasii. The sequence goes on from JAUPFV010000001.1 coordinate 3,763,208, forward strand.
ATATTACTTTGATTATACCCTACATAGGCATCCAGAAAGGAAAGTAATCTATTTCCAGATGTGGAATCTACCAATTGATCTATCCGCCAGACTAGGAAATGATCCTTTGGACATGTCCTATTTAAGTTTGTGAAATCTACACACATTCACCAATTGTCAATTTTATATTTCACAAAACTGGATTTACTGTCTATAATGGATACTAATATTCTTGAATGTGCCCTACTCACAATAATCGATCTACCTCCGTCACTATTGCCTCCGATTTTTCTTGAGAAAAATTCCTTCTCTTTTGTGTAATTGCACGCATATTACTCTTGATTTCCAGCATGTGGCAATTATTTCACCGGGAACTCCATTGACATCCTTAGAACACCAAACAAACATATTTAATTTAGTGGATAAAAACTCAATTAATCTCCTCCTTAAACTTGAAGATAATTTCGTACCAATTTTCAAAATTTTACCATTTGGATAATCTTAATGGGGAATCTTAACAAATATTTTGCCAAAGTAATAACATTTTATTGATTCGGGAATAAGATACTTTTACATGTTTAAGATCCCTATTTATACTTTTCATAGCAGTTACAATATATCCATTTATTATGTGGCATTATTATTAATGTTAATGGTCCTAAATTAGTGGCCACAATTGTGAGAGTTGACTCTGATGAATTAAGAAATATCTCAAGGGTAATTTTGCGTTAGGTGAATATATGGGGGTCCAAACTGTATTAAATTCTTTGTTAAGGAGTCTTTTTAGAGAGAGAAAGTGAGAGCTAATCCAAGTAGAGAGAGAAAGTAATATTATAATAATCAATCGAATCTATCAACTCGTGCGAGGTCTTTTTATAGTACAATAATGGGCCTCACACGCTTTAATTCCCACTTATTACATATTTAGTCCCTATATTTCTCCATACATTCATAATAACTACTTCTATTATAATTTTTACAATATTTCCCCAATAAAAACACTTCCTTATAATTTTTCCATACCTCTTTTATTCTCCTTCATCATTAGCCCCCCAGTCCTAGTAATATTTTTTACTAGGACTGTGATGACATGTTTGAACTTCATCTTATTCGTTTCAATTCTCCTTGAAAAAGCACCTCTTTGAATAAAAAATGCCTATTCGAATTTCCTTTAGATAAAAAAACACCTCTTCGAATTTCCTTTAGCTGAAAAAATGCCTCTTCGAATTTCCTTTAGCTGAAAAATGCCTCTTCGAATATCCTCTAGCTGAGAAAATGCCTCTTTGAATATCCTCTTATTATCTTGGGTAACACTAATCAGTAGCCTCCCAATCCTTGCAATGTCTTAGCAAAGCTTGAACCATAACTCTCATCGGAAACAGTTATATAGATATCCCAATTTCTTAAAAATGTCGTGTTCGAAATTAATCGTCTCAATATAATATAGCCTCCCATACTTGACTAATAAATTTCAAGGTTTGGACTCATTGAATTTGTCAGCATCAACTCGCATATCCCAATCGAAAATCCCCCGCTTTTTTTATGACGTCATTAGTCGTAATTCCTTGTCACCAAATATGTTTAGAGACCTTATCATGCTTCCCAACAGTTTTCATCATTAGATTGCCTCTTCTCCTTCTCCCTCATTTCTCGAATCAATATAAATGTACCTATGTTACCCATAATGCTCGTAAGCAAACAAGGGAAAATGTCCCTAGGCCTATCTTACTGTAAAAGCCCATCTACTTCTATAAATACTCACCTTCTTCATTTATATTCCAAACTTTTCGTTCTAAACTTTCTAGAGAGAGAAAACTGGCTTATAAACCTCGTCGGATTCCAGAGTGGCTATTATTCAGTAAAAAATTCCAAGAAAAAATTGTTACTGGTGAATACGTTAAACCTCAGCCCCAACCTTCTGTCACCACTTTCTACGGTTCTTGGCCTCCATCGGAAAACTCTCCTGCTATCATACCCCTTGAAATTTCTCACCGAAACCAAACTTCCGATCTCAGCCCCCTCTAATCCATGGGCAAAGACAGACACCATAAACATTCTTCTGGTAAGAGGAAAATGCATCAGAAGGATAAAAAGAACTCTCAAGAACGCAAGCGTGCCAAAGAAACTCCCTCGGAAACCCTAGATTCAATTTTGACTCTAGTAGTTGACAATCCTACTCTGAAAATCGACACTTCTGGGTCAAGTCTTCCAGCCACTCCTTGGTATAACGGGAAGTGAAAGCCCTCGATTTTCTCCTTCAAGAATCAATATTACCGAAGACGATCCTCAAGCAGTGCGAAATAAATCCGCGGCCAATAAGGGGAAATCAATTGCCTCAGATAATCCTGAGCCAGAAACTCTACCAATTTCTATTGCAGAACAGAGCAAATCCAGTGGCCTTTACTTGGCCTCTTCGAGTCAAATGTCCACCGCTCCCCCACTGATGTCCGAAGAACAGGCTCGTTGGATAGCCCTAAAATCTAAGGGTGACATCACTCTTCCCCTAGAACTTGATGCCATTGCGGGCAAAAACATTCGAGGAACCAAAAACAAGCATATGGTTGCACTTCATAATATATCTTATAAATACTTTTCTCCTTCGGAAGAGACCATGTTGAAGACCCGATGGTGCATCCCCTCGTACATCAACATTAGATTACCCTCGGAAAGTGAGACTCCTTTATCAGTTAGGGATAATGAGTTAGTTGTTTATACGGAAATTATGAACTTGGGGTTAACGTATCCCTTAGATCCATTTTTATTGAATACTTTGCAAAAATCGACCTCTGCCCATCACAAGCTGGTCCAAACATCTGGTTCACACTCATGGCATGTATAATGGCTTTAAGGATTTTGGGCAACGAATTTTCCTTAGAGTAGCTCATCGGATTATCTGGCCTGGCAAAGAATCCGTTTTTCCGTTTTAATCATTAACTTTTGGTCGAGGAAAAAAAGTATTGAAAGACTTGTTAGAAGCTGACAAGAAGTAGAGGCAACAATTTGTCTACTTTTCTGGATATTGGGAGACAAGATCTGAATCAACTCCTTCGAATCCACACAAGTTGTCTCTCTTATGGACCAGCAAATGTAAGTCTGTTAACCACTTCTTTTATCTTTCCTCAGATAATGATTTATTAACCTAAATTCTTTGTAGCTATGACCGGAGTTTCAAAACCATGCGCAGAATATGTAGAGAGTGCCACCACCGTCTTCACCAAAATCAGCGAGTGGGCCAAAGAAAATTAGGACAACAAATTCCACCTGTGCTTTATGAATAATAACTTCGCCAAAAGTCGACTCAGGAGGCTGAATCCCCTCGACCGGCTGACCCTGAAAGAACTAATGACCCCTCCCTCTCAACAAGAAATTCGTGATCCAGTGAATAAGAAAGATATAGTCATTTATCTTCGAAAGAGCTCTCATGCCAAAAGTCACCTTGATGACTCCGAAGAGGAAGTGTCCACAAAACAACTTCAATCAGACTCTGAAGGATTAAGCGCTAACCAGCACCCAACCTCTTCGGCAAACACTGTCGCACCCATTACAATTTCCCCTCCAAAAAGATCTGTCCGCCCCATTAAGAAAAAAATTCTAAGACAAAAGAAACCAAGAAAAACCTTCTTCTGGAACCCATCCAAGTAATATGCGAGGACATTAAAACACAAAATGATGTCCAGGAAGTCTCCGAGGGCACTGGGACCCAAGATATGGCGACTGACCCTGAAAGAGAGGCTAGAGAAAACTCAGGTCAAACACCCAATTCTCCTCTTACCCAAACTTCAAGTCCCTCTCCAACTGAAAATTCTCCCATATTAGCACCGCTCCCAGTTCCCTAAAGCGATCCTCAAAATGTTGACCCCAATATTCTAACTGGTGAGTCTTCGGATTTTGACCCCACAACAATAGGCTCTCCTACCAGCTCCTTCGAGATCCCTCAGAATAATGAGTTTTCACTAAGTGTTCGCAACCTACTACATGTTTCTGTCAATATGGGAAGAAAAATGCAACATCGGGAAGAACAGAAAAACCATTACAAGTTCAAGGCTTCCCTTGCTTCTGCTCAACTTGAAGAGGCAAAGAAACAACACTCAGTTTTAGAGATTCAGGCGGATGCAATTTTTAGAAGGTTGTCTGCCTCTGAAAATTACGTCTTGATCGTCGAAAAATGCTGCCAGGAAGAGAGGGATCTCTACCAATAGAAGACGGGGGCTCAAGAGAACTTCTGACAGAATTCAAGAAAGCTCACCAAATTGCCAGCAAGGGATTTAAGGATTGTCTTGCTGATTACGAGGTTGTTATGGAGGAAATGAATAACTTACTGAAGAGAATTGGAGATTTTCCTAAACAAGTTGAAGCTGAAAAAGAAACAGTAGTGAATGCCTATGCGGCCAAATATGTGGACAATCTCAATACTCGAGATGCTACAACCCGAGCAGGGTTGATCACCCAAATTAATGCAAAATACCCTCAGAACGACTTGAGCCGTTTTTGGAAGCTTGTCTCCCCCGACCTTCGTCCTCCGAACATTTTTGTTAGTGATAGTGATTCATCAGATTCCAAGGAGGGCGACTCCCCGGAACATTCTGACTAGATAGACTTGTAATAATAATGTTAACACGTTTGGACAAGTTTTTTATAAGTCCTTGTAAGGCAATTTTTGTAATAGTTGCTTCATGTTCCGAAGAACATCTTCCTCGACTTTTCTAGTATGCCACTTTTTGAAATGTCAGTTTTATAACTTTTTTGACTTCACATTTTTTATGTGAAAAAATAATTGTGTGCGAACTTGCGTTGAATAATTACTTTATGCCAAATTTGATCATAAGAATCGTTGTATGCTGCGGTAAGGCAGGCTTGTAAAATGTCATAAATATTAATCCTAAAAGCTCAACCACAACTGTTATCTCAGAAAGAATAATTCGAGGCAAAAATTCAATTGTATTGATCAGCTCATAATGAAACCTCGTTAAAACCTTCCTGTTCCTAACAGGGTAGGAAAGAGTATGCCCTCGTTGTTTTTGTAAACCTGAAAATACACACAAAAGATAATCGTTACATGCTAACTTCTTCCTCATTCGAGGTACAATTTTAAATGTTCGATATTCCATGGATGCTTAAGATATCTCCCTTCCTTATCTTTTAATCTATATGTTCCATGCTTTACTTTCTCCGTTACTTCATAAGGGCCCTCCCAATTTGGCCCCAGCTTTTCTCTTTGGTGTGCAGAAAAACTTTTTGTAACACTTTGTCCCCCACCTTGAAATATCTTTGCTTTACTCTCGAAGCATACCTACTCCTTATTAATGTTTGATAATGCAAGGACTTTAACTGCGCTCTTCGTGTTTTTTCTTCGACCAAGTTTAATTCTAGGGCTCTGCTTTGATCGTTCGAATCTTCAGTATAAGCTGCCACACGGTACGATGGGAAAACAATTTCCGAGGGGACAACCGCATCCATACCGTATACTAAGGTAAATGGATATGTAGCAGTGGAAGTTCGAGGCGTCGTTCTATAGGCCCACAATACTTCTTGTAAATAATCCGGCCATTTTCCAGCATTTCCTTCCGAATTCTTTTTCAGTCCATCCAAAATCGTTTGATTGGTCACTTCCACTTGTCCATTAGCATGGGGAGCGGAAAAACATTGTTGTATGCCCCTGGAAAGGAAAAAGATCTTAAACTCCTTGTTATCGAATTGAGGCCCATTATCCGTTATGATTTTTATCGGCACCCCAAAACGACAACAAATATTTGAGATAATGAACTTGATAACATCTTTTGCTTTTGTTCATGGTAAAAGTTCTTCTTCCACCCACTTGGAAAAATAATCCACTGCTACTATTATCGTTTGCTGTCCACCAGATGCCATTGGTAGGGGCCCAACTAGGTCAATGCCCCACCTATTAAACGGTACTGCTTCTTAAATACTCTTTAGGAGCGCCCCTGGCTTGTGTATTATGTTGGCATATCGTTGACATGTATCGCACCGCTTTACCAAATCTTACGCATCAGAAGAGATGGTCGGCCAATAATAACCAGCCAAAAACACCCGTCGAATTAACGCTTTATTCCCACAATGGGCCGATCCTTCCTCGTCGTGCAGTTCTGATAGGACAAACTGCGACTCCTCCTTAGCCAAACATCTAAGTAACAGTCTGCTCATGGATTTCTTATATATGAGTTCTCATAATATAATGTAACCATGAGACCTAAACTTGACCCTCCTAGCTTCAGACTTCTCCGTGGGTAAATTATCCTTTTCCAGGAAGTCCACGATTTCTAACCTCCAATCATTTGTGATCACATCGCATACTTCCTTCATATTCATTGAGTGCTTTGTACTTCCTCTAATCGAAAGGTGCTCCTGAATTAGGACCCATGGATGACCTTCTGATCTTGAAGCCGCTGCTAATGAATCAGGGATGACATTTGCCTCCCTTCGAACATGCTCATACGGAACCTCATCAAATTCGGAAGCCAAGTCCTTCAACACTTTCAAATACTTGACCAACTTATCTTTTCTCGTCTCAGACTCTCCCAAATCTTGATTAATCACCAACTATGAATCGATGATCAATTTAACTTTTCTGGCTCTACATATTTGAGCCAATCGTAACTCTGCCAATGCTGCCTCATACTCTGCCTCATTATTAGTTGCCTTAAAACCAAAGCGAATAGCTTGAAACATGGCTATCCCCTTCGGGGAAATTAATTGGACTCCTGCACCACTTCCTGAACTATTCAACCCCCATCAGTTCGAACCAACCATTCTGTCTTACCTGAGTGGTCAACAATCTCCATGTCGTCCCTCTTTGAGTGGAATTCGACCAAAAAATCAGCCAAAACATGAGCTTTTATTGCCGTCCGAGGCTCGAATGTTATGTCGAAATCTCCCAGTTCAACTCACCATTTTGTCATCCTCCCAGATATATCCGGCCTCTGTAACAAACCTTTTAAGGAGAATGCTGTTCGAACCACAATAGGGTGGGCTTGGAACTATGGCCTCATTTTCCGAGAAGTTTTTACTAGGGCCAAAGCTAACTTTTCCAACTTAAAATACTATTTCTCAGCATCTAGCAAACTTTTGCTGACGTAATAAATTGGCTTTAACATATCGACCTCTTCCCGGAGTAAAACGACACTGACTGCACAATCTGATACCGTCACATAGACGATCAATTTCTCCCCTACCAAAGGCTTGGAAAGTATCTCCGGGGACAAAAAATATTCTTGAATCTCGCGAAAAGCGGCTGAACATTCCTCGGTCTAACTAAACTTACTGGCATTTCATAGTACCTTAAAGAAAGGCGAACATTTATCCGATAACCGAGAAATAAATCTATTTAATGCTGCTAATCTTCCTATAAGAATTTGGACTTCCTTAATATTCTGAGGTGGGGTCATAGTTGTCAAATCCTTTATCTGTTCTGGATCAGCTTCGATGCCCCTTTCACTTATCATGTAATCAAGGAACTTCCCCGATCGTACCCCAAAAATGCACTTATCTGGATTTATTTTCAAATTAACTTTACTCAGATTATTAAAAGTTTCTTCCAAGTCAAAGAAATGATCTTCGTCCTGTAAACTTTTTACCAGCATATCATCGATGTAAGCTTCTACATTTCGGCCAATTTGCGCCTCAAAGGTTTTGTTGACCAAACGCTGATAAGTGGCCCCTGAATTTTTCAGGCCAAATGGCATGACCATATAACAGTATAATCCTTTCTCGGTGATAAACGATGTGCTTTCTTCATCTTTTGCATCTAATCTGATTTGATTATATCCTTAATAAGCATCCATGAAAGACAATAACCGATTACTCGAAGTAGAATCCACTAACTGATCAATTCGGGGCACCAGAAAAGGATCCTTGGGACAAGCTCTGTTCAAGTCTGTGAAATCCACGCACATCCTCCACTTTCCATTCTTTTTCCTGACCAAGACCGGATTCGAGGCCCATACAGGGTATTACGACTCTCGAATGTGGCCTATGTTTAATAACCGTTCCACCTCTGAGAGAATAGCTGCAGACTTTTCCTGAGTAACTGGCCTTCTTTTTTGTACAATCGGTCGAACATCCTGCCATACTGCAAGTTTATGACATATTATCTCTGAAGGTACTACCGTAACATCCTGTGCATACCAAGCAAACATATTTAAATTTTTTGACAAAAACGCAATCAACTTTTCTCTGAACTCAAAAGAAAGTTTTACTCCAATCTTCAAAAAAATTCCTTTTTCAAACTTATGCTCCTCGTGATCTTCATCCGGAACCAGAAATCTGGGGGCCTCCCCCGGATCATCACAGGGAGTGATTTCCGAGTAAGTCCCCTTTAGTTTCTATGCCTTCTCTGATACGTTTCCCCGAACTCCTTTCGAGGATAGAGCTATCTGATAACATTCTCGAGCCATCTTCTGGCTGCTCTTGATCGTCCCTATATTGTTCCCTACCACAAATTTCAGACACTGGTGTACCTTCAAGATAACACCATGCATCCTGGACAACCAAGAGCGATCCAAAATTACATTGTACGAAGGTGGTGCGTCTACAACTATGAACAATACTTCAACTTCCTTCTTAAACGGCCCACGACCTAACTCCACCACATATTGAAACTCTCCAACGACTATCGTTGTTGCTCCTGTAAAGCCCACTATAGTTCTGTTGGATCGTCGTATTACAGGTGGTTCAGAAATTATCCTGTCGGTACTCATAAAAAATATTCGCAGAACTCCCTGTGTCAATAAGTATCTTATGAACTTGGTCTCTGGCTATACCAGCAGCAATAACCACTGCATCTTCACGAGGAACCGCTATATTCCTCATATCATCATTGTCAAAACATATGATGGGGGAGGGCAAGCGATACATCTGCGCTGAAACCTATGCTTCAATTTGTGTGGTTAAGTTCACCATGTGTCTTTTCCGCGAACTATTAGAATTCCGTGCAATGGTAGCTCCTCCGAATATAGCCAGTGATTCGAAAAAAGAACATAGGTCATTTACTTTCCCCCTTGGAATAATCTCCTCTACCATGTTCATGTTATTTCTTTATTCCTTAGGATCCAGATACTATTCTTCAATATCGAAAACGTCAACCCCTTCGGAAATCACCATTGTTGTAACAATGTTCCTTGGGACAACCTTTACTGCAACATTTTTCTGGGTATGCTTCTTTACGAATTCTAATAACATTCAATTCTCAATCAAAGCTTGCACTTCTTTTTTCAAAGCGATGCATTCCTTAGTGTCATGTCCAATGTCCTCATGGTACTTACAGAACCTGTTAGCACTTCTGCTTTCCCTCAGAGTTTTAATTGGAAAAAGTTTTCTAAACTGCACCGTTGATCTTGCCCTATCAAATATCGTAGCCACATTTTCCGTTAACTCCGCAAAATAGTCCAGACGAATCCATCTGTTCAAACTCTTTTCTTGGTTATAGTTTTGCTGGTTACTATAGTTCTACTGGTTTGGTCTTGGGCTCGGCGGATACTGACCCGCACCTTTGGCTGGAACACTAGCACATGGCCCTTGATTACTAGACTAAGTCCTTTGAAAGTGGTTCTGCTCCAGCTGATCGCTTGATCCCTTCTCGGATGCCTGATTCTTCTCTACTAAAATTCTTTTCTCAACTTGATCCAATCATGCCCCAAAAGTCATCACCTAAGTTTCCGCTACCGTATCCTTTAAGAGTCCGGGGAGAAGCCCTATCATGAACGCCGCAAGTGTAACAGAATCTTTAAAATACTCCATATCAGTTTTTGTTTTAACGAATTGATTGGTGTAATTCTTCAGACTTTCCCCAACATTTTGCCTACAATAGATTATCGTGTCTGTATTGGCTCGAAACTTCTTGCTCCCCACGAAATATTGTCTGAAGATATTTCAGAACATGTCGAAATTCTTTATCAAGCCCTGCGGAAGCATGTTATACCACTTGGAAGCTACCGCTTTGAAAGTCTGAGAAAACGCTCTACACAGCAGTTTATCATCATCATCGAAATTAATCATGAAAGTCTTGAATTACTCAATGTGATTATCATGATCCTGCGTCCCGTCAAACGTTTCTAGCTTTAAAATATCAAAATGTTTTGGGAGGTTGCCTGCTAAAATTTTAGAGGACACAAGAGAATCTCTCCAATTAGGACCCGTCCTATATCTCAAATTTTCATGGTTCGGAAAATAGAGTCCCTCCTCGGACGGCAGAGTATACTGATGCTGCCACTCCAAATTCCACTGGTCGACATGTTGGTTCCTAGAAGGAAAATTCATTTGGTCATAACCCTTCTCATTGGCATGAGCGTGAAAATTCTTTTCCTTCAGAGATTTTATCTCCAAACTCCTTCCCCTTTGGTGGTCCACATGCCTTCGACCATATCTTTTCTTTATGTGACTCCTCCTCGGAGACAATTCTGGTGAACTGTAGCGAGAATAATCACTTGAATCAGAAGATTCCAAGCGACGCTTTCTTTTCCTCCTCGAAGAACGTCATTCAAGGAATCTATATCAATCATCTCTGTTTTTAGGATGGAAATCGGCTTCACGCTCTTCTTTTCCACTTTCGGGCTCTCTTCTCACCTCGGAACGAAGATTTGCCTGAACAGTTTCTTTTTCCGCCCTCAATTTTTCAATCTCCAGTAATAACTCATTCCTTCGAGTCAGTAGATCCGAGTCATCAAAGGATTCTCTGACGCGCTGGCCACCATGCGTCTCATATTCCATATCGTTCCCATAAGTGTTTCAAACAAGATTCTCCTCGCAGTCGTTAACAAAATCATCCCCTTGGTCTTCCATGGTTCTGCTCGAATTAGGAACAATTTCCAGAAATCAATTGTTGTCAGAACAATCTTCGTTCCCTACAGACGGCGCCACTGGTGAATTAAGTAATAACTCAGCGGTAATTTTGCGTTAGGCAAATATATGAGGGTCCATACTGTATTATATTCTTTGTTAGGGAGTCTTTTTAGAGAGAAAAAGTGAGAGCTAATCCAAGTAGAGAGAAAGTAATATTATAATAATCAATCGAATCTATCAACTCGTGTGAGGTCCATTTATAGTATAATAATGGGCCCCACATGCTTTAATTCCCACTTATTACATATTTAGTCCCTATATTTTTCCACATATTCATAATAACTACTTCTATTATACTTTTTACAATATTTCCCCAATAAAAACACTTCCTTACAATTTTTCCATACGTCTGATATTCTCCCTCATCGGACTCAATAAATATACCTGAATTCATTTATGATCTTTTATTCCCGTTATTCATGGAGAGCAATTGGGCCGAGCGCGGTATTCTGGATCAAAATCTCTTCTGCTCAATCGAAGCATCTTCCCAGCTTTGCTCGAGCTCAGTTATTCCTGCTTCGACTTATTTCTTCCCAGCTCGACCTCGTCCCTTATCCTTTCGAGATCTCCTCGGTCGACTTGATTCTGCTCGGATTAATCTTGCCTCTTATTCGTTCTAGTGTTTTAGCTCGGCTTAGTTGATGCTTGAGCCTCGACCCTGCTCTTATGTTACTTTTTGTGATGTCTATTTGACTTTATACTTTGTCAGACTATTTACTCACATCTTTCTAGTGACGTTGATATGGATACTTCCATTAAGAAACTGTGTAGTAGTTGCTAGATGTAATAATTGGCTTGACACTATCAAATGTGAAAAATGTATGTTTGGATGACGTGGTGACTTTTTTTATGTGATGGCGCGTTTTGTGATGCGTATATAGTGGGATTTGATATTCTGATAGTTATATTTAAAAAGTAGATCATGACGTTTAGTCTCTCGATAAATAATTTATCATTAATCAAGTTGCTTATGACAGTTGAATTGCTGGTCTATGTGGCTTGAAAGTAAAATAAAATAAGAGAAGGCATTTTTCATAATTTATTTGTATCATTTTCCTAAAAAACTCAGTGTGTTTTATTTTGTAGAGGGAATTCAGAGATTTCCCATTGTGAAGGTAGATTACTAATTTTTGATTTTGTTATTGTTTGCGTCTTTCGTAACGTAGAAGTAATATACTGTCTATAGTTCTAGGGCGTGATAGTCATTTGTGTTTTGTTATGCGAGTTCTAGCTTGCGATGTCTTGCTATAAGAGATCAACCTTGACAGCGACTCTGCGAACCATCGTAGGATAAGATAATACCTAATTCTCACGACTGCTGTTCGATCATTGCACTATGTTAAACCATGGCACCAAATAAAAAATTGAAGAAGAAGACTGCTAAAATTGGCAAGTCTGAGTATGAGAGTGCCCAATTTCTTGAGGAGTACTTTACGAAAATAACACCCAAATATGGGTATTTGAATGAGGGGTCTTTGGTTGAATTTAGGGTTAGGTATGGGTTGCATGATGATATGATGATAAGGGCTCCTCGTGCGGGAGACCAACCTTACACTACCGAGGAAAGCGAGACCTGTGTTTATACCACCGTCTTTGACTGAATTCTACGCTCCCCCTATCTCCGTTGATAAGATATTTCTTCAGTTTTATAGGGATATATCCAATGTAATTAACATCCAATGGTTGGAGTATTTTACTAAGCATAGTGCTGAACGCCTATATTTTAAATATACATATATGCTTAGCTGACCATTTAGCGACGATAGATGTTTAGCGTGCTCACCTTTCTCTTAACTGTAGTTAAGCGGGCCAGCCATGTAGTAGAACTACCTACCTCTGAAAATAATTTGAAGCATAGGTTCATATATGTTTATGGTAATTAGGAGCACAAAACTACTTCCATGAATTTACAATTATAGAGGAGTTGGAAAACGAAGTGTAAAATAATCAATATTTGCTTAGATATGTAAGTTTTTTATTCATAATGGATTTTGATCATATGGATGGTTTTTGTAGGTGAAGGTAAGTACCAAAAGTGGTGCAAGGAAGGTCGTCCTAAAGGTTCCGTGAATCCCCTAACGAAGCTAGCTGCAGCTGCCAACGCCGCATGTGGATTGGAGCCAACACAAGTGTTTTGTCCTTTGAATTTCCTGAAATCGGGTATTTTGCGAGAGCATGAGTTGAAGATTTTAGAGGATGATAAAGTAGTGATGGCTGGGAGCGGAGATAAAGTGACTATAGAGAGGTTGTGTGCTCTTATGTAGAGAAGATATGAAGAACGAAATAACGCTGACCTCTGGTTGTTAGGGCCGCAAGGTCGGAGGGCACGACAAGCGAGTGGGTCGTCTTTTTCAAACGAAGGAGGTGATAATGCTAAAGAAGTGCTAGGTTATAGATCAATGAGGGCGTTGACTGAGATTATGGAAGAAGATGGTTAAAAATAAGGGATTGTGCGTCCTCATGAAGAAGATGAGGAGGCTGTCGATGAATACCCGTTGGTAAAAAAGAGTAAAGTAGTCATAAATGTTGTGCCATTTTCACAACAGAAAATATTGTTGGCTGATGAAGAAAAGGTTGATGGTAAACTGGGTGATTATGCAAGAGCTAAAAAAGTGAAGCCCCTGGTCGAAACACCTGAGGTCGAGGTGATTGATGAGACCCCAAAAACATAGAAGCTGAAAAGATCCCTCATCAATGAGAAGGGAAAGGTAAATAAAAAGTTAATCCCTGAATGAGTGGCACATCTGATGAAGGATTTTGTAAATGGGGTGGCGTCATGGTCCTTGTTCGTGAATATTGTCTTGTCTGAAAATATGCCTCAAAAGGGGCAAAGTAGCGATGCTGACAAAGGTGCCAAAACGGTCGAGAAGGTTCCTTCTCTGGAGTTAGCAATGCTCAGGGCTTCACATATAATGATGGACAGCTACGCCACTTCCCTGACCTGTCTTTTAACGACACGATGCTGATAAGCAAAATTCTGCAACGACAACTGAAATTGGCCGTTGAGGTATGTTTATGCACGTCTGTGTCTTATTGCATCAGATTAGTTAGTGATTGGAAATGCTACATGTTAGGAATAGGTACACCATAATTTTCATGCTTTTCCTTATCGTCGGATGTCACCAGTTGACTGCTCTTTAATAGAGAAATGAAAGCCACACCCACTATTTTTTGGCTCGGTTCATGTTTGACGACCGAGTTTTCTCGATTTAAGACTACATATGGATCTGTGAAGCAATGTTTGGATAAGGTTTTGAAGGATAATGATGATCTACATAAGGAGTTGTTTGGGATGTGCGATGAGAGGGATACTATTCGCAAGTGTAGCTTGGAAGTTGTGAGTAGCACCATCTTCCTTTCATCATATAATAATGAGTTGGTTAAGAAGAATGATACGCTGATAGCCTAAAATTCCAAAATATTGGATCAGAACGTAAGCCAAGATGCCAGGATGGAAGAGCAGGCTAAGAAGATAGCGGGTTTAACAGTGAAAGTGGCTGAGTTAGAGGTATTACTGGCGAGTGCGCGGAGTGAAAAAGAGAGCGAGTGTGTTGCATTAAAGAAGAAAGGTGAGGTGGATTTGGAGGAGCGGGAACGTCAGGTCATGGAGGTGGCAATGTGCATAATTCAAAGAGATAAGATGAAACTTGTGATTGAGCTTGTGGCTTTCAACCCCCATACCAAATTAGGACCGTATCAAAACCTACTTGCTTCTCAAGAGAACGGAAATTCCGGGGTAGCAGGTACGTTATCTGGAAGTGTCGATGCAACCAGTATGAAGGTAACATGGGGAGCGTACGGGTGTAAATCCTGCTAAAAAAAGATGATCTAGATTTTACTATGGATCATGTGGATCCACGGTTCATTTTATATTATATTTAAGACTATATTGAATGATGATGTTTATTCTAGCATGTAATTTGACATGGCCGATTGTCTAGTGTGAGCTTATATGATTTTTGGATTGAATGTATGCGTTTATACTTATAGTTGTTTTGTTAAACTTTCCTCGCAAGGTCAAGCTCAATTTCGCTCATTGTGTGGCTAGGGAAAGTTATGTATGCTTTGGCAAAATTCGCAGAGCAACCAGTTTGAAATAGCGTGATTTGGTGCTAGAGTACCTTGCACTTCTTCCATTGCCTCGCTCGCTAGAAATAGCGTACAATCATCTGTTATTGGAGGCAAACAACTGATAAATGATCCGAAAGGTTTTTTGCGTTAGTTTCCGACTCAGTTCTATCAAGTTTATATGTGGTATAAATTATGTTAGGCCAGATGGTCACTGTGGATATCGAGCAATTTTGTTTGGGTTGTATGGTCATAAAGAAGGTTGTGTTAGGAAGGTAATTTACGATGAACTAATAGACAATTATGAAACTTATAGTAACATGTATAATGGTAAAGAAGAATACTTGAAGGTTGCAGAAAGTATAAACTATTACGAAACTCCAACATCCCCCAAATATTGGATGACAATGCCGGAGATGGGTATTGCGATTGCAACCAAGTTCCAATCCATTATTTATTTTGTGTCACTTGTGGGGTCTCACAACTACAGCCAAACAATTCTACCTTTGCGAGGTTAACCCCCTATTATGTCCAAACGACGCACAATTGGGTTCAGTTTTGTTGATACTAATCATTTCGTCCATGTAAGTCATTTGAATAATATTTTTGATATTTAGTACGCTTGTCTTGAATAATATCTTATTCTAATGCTTAATTTATTTTACAGCTATCCATCAAGCCTCGATGTCCTTGTGCATGTATACATCCTACGTGGTATGCGCTGAAGAGTGACAATGCTTCAACATGGGAGCTACCAAATAATGGTCAATGCAAAACATACACGGAGCTCGAAGGTCGAAAGCCAGTTTGTTTCTACCCAAAAGTAACTGATCTTGATGAATTTGTTTAGTAGGTTTATGTTGTTTGGTCGGTTTATGTTGTTTGGTTGTGCTTTGTTGTTTAGTTGTTTATTTTCTTATTAGTTATCACGTTTTGTAATACATTTTTAGTGTTTCATGGTTTAGTACATTGTTTTTATATTGATGATAAATCAATTAACTGTTGATCAAACATTATGCAACTTATATTTCCATAACCTAGGAAAATATCATAAAATAAATGATAATAACTTGTCAATTAAAATAGTGATTACGTAACTTTGTGTATTTCCTCCTTCATGACGATTTGATCCTGAATATATTCCCATCGTCCGCATGGACTCTTTCATCCTCAACCGTCCTTACCGTCTTCAATTTCTTCCCCGGGTGAACCACCTTTGAACGAGGAAGGCGACTGGGTCAAGGATCGACAAAGTCGGACTTGAAATAAAAACAAAAAACAAACAAAGTTAGTATTATCATAAAACATACAATACAATCCATAAACTTTAAAAACAATACACAAACTAAAACTAAAAACTCATATAAAAAACATTCCATACTCTATAAATGTTTTTAAAAATTTGTTTTTTTAAAAGAAAAAACACAAGGCTGTGCACCATAAGTGCTCAACCCATGTACTGCCCTAATTTCTACCTAATTCTTGATCCTACCAAAATCCCTAATTTCTAACCGAATTCAACCCTAATTTCTACCAAAACTCGAAATCTTTATCAAATTCCCAAAATCTATCCTAAATAAACCTAGAAATTAAAATTAAGAAACTTACTTTGTTGGTGGTGGAGGATTTTTTTTTTTACTTTGTTAGTGGTGGTGTAGGTTCGCCGGAATTGTTAGAGAAAAGTTGGAGGTGAGGGGTAGGGTTATAGAGAGAAGTGAGAAGAGTGACAGAAGTGAGAGAAATTGAGAGGAAAAAATGAGATGGATGAAGGTTAGAAAAAAACTTATATACCTTCTAAAATATATTTGGGTCAAAATGTGAACTTATACCACTGATGAATACACTCAAAAATGGGTAAACTGGTTTTGGATATACATAGCTTTTGATACCTAAAAATATGATATACAATTCAAAAAATAATCTAAATATAATAGCGTCAAAGTTGGTTATCTATAAAAAAACAAAAAAAAAGTAACGATGGTTAAAACCATCGTTAGTACCGTATATCAAACAATGATATACGTGACAACTACTCTGCGGTTGGCCGGTTACTATCGTATAAAAAGATTGTCTCCATTTGTAGTACATTAAGTAAAGTTAAATGTACAGTAGTTTCTTACCCAATTGATTATATTTGATTTGTTTTATAATTACTATCTCTTTGATTTGTTTCAGAATGGGTAAGTTTATTTTAATTATATATTTTGAAATTGATTACTTTTTATTTACGTGTGTCAGGCCATAACATATTGCTGATTAAATTTATAGTTTAGATTTTTTACACATATGTGTATCGGTTTCACTTATATTATTTTCAAGTGTCCATATAATTATTGAGTTTATATGTGAGATTTTGAAAAAGGTAGATTTTATTGGGTTAAAATTATAATTGGTATTTTATATATATATATATATATATATATATAGTCCGTGTATCAAAGTAGTTTTTATCTTTACTTTTGTCTTCCATCTATCTTTCATGTTTTAGAATTTTGCACGATTAGTCATTTAAAAACTAATATGTGGCACCAAATCCCAAGTTTTGTATCATTTTTGGTCCTTAAATCCCAAGTTTTGTATCACTTTTTTGTCCCTAAATCTCAAGTTTTGTGTCACTTTTGGTCTCTATGAGTGAGTATCGCCACAAACTGCTGCATATATGGGTAGGTAATGAAAGGTTTCTGTGAAAGGATGGCTACTTTGCGGCTTTTCCAAAAGTACAAGTGATACCTTAGATAGCTCCGCCAAATAAATCTTTAATAAATACTTCTTTTTTACTCATCTTTCTCACCCTTAGAGACATATAGTGAAACATCAGATTGTGTGAAAAGAGCTACTCCATACTAGGAATATTGGTTGGTTGGATAGCTGCTGTAAAAAGAGTTGTGGCGGGTGGTGAAATGAGGAGATTTCAGCAGCTTGTTTTAGAGTCAAGCAAGACCATTTCTAGCTCTAGCAGTGATATATGGCTTCTAGGCTAGTGCTACAAAGTTTCTCCAGAAGAATCGAAAGAAGCAGTTGCTCAATATGGATTAGCTTCATTTAAGCAAGATTTTTCATCTCGAATATTGATGACGTATCGCAAAGGTTTCGATCCTATTGAAGATTCAAAATATACCAGTGATGTAAATTGGGGTTGCATGATTCGGAGTGGTCATATGATTATTGCTCATGCATTCTTATTTCATCAGATGAGAAGATCTTTGAGAAAATTTGAGGAAAATCCACTTGCACAAGATTACATCAAAGTTTTGCAACATTTTGGTTACATCATATCGTGGATTGGCCCTTATGCCATGTGTTGTACATGTGTCGCCCTAAGGGAGAGAATATTGACATTGATTGTCGTTTACTTTCCATGGTTGTTTACGTTGTTTCTGGTTGTGAAAATGGAGAGAGAGACGGGCCCCAATTTTGTAAATTGAAGATAACTCTAAATGTTGTTTTGATTTTTTAAAAGGTCAAGATGATTGGACTCCGATTGTTCTGCGGGTTCCTTTAGTTCTTGGGCTTGAGAAGGTTAATCGCAGATATATTCCATCTCGGCGGGCAACATTCACCTTTCATTAGAGCCTTGGCATCTGTCCTAGCATAGAAATTTTCCAAAGAATCAAACGGTAATGTTTTTAATTCTTACAAACAGATAATTTCAATGGCCTCTGTCCTAGCATAGAAATTTTCCAAAGAATCAAACGGTGTTACATTGTTCACAGTAATTGAAACTCACAGCTTAAGAAAACCAGTCACTTACCATTATACGGCGGGTGATGGAAGTGGATCAGCGGAGTAGGAGATCTGGATATTGGAAGAGCAAACGACAATTATGAAGATGATGTTGACATAATTAATATAATCTCGTATCTTATTTATATGTATGCATTTATATTTTGTGAGTTTCCGTTATAAATTATGTGCAGTTGTAACTGCCTCCGTAAGTTCCGCGTTTCCGTTATATATATGTAATCTGATCAACTTGAATGAATTTATAATTTCAGGAAAACAAATTCTCTTAGATTTATTTTCTTCATTTGGTATCAGAGCCAATGTCGAAAAATGATAGTTATGCGAGTGTGGTGAGAAGCGGTGGTAGCGCTGAATCGTCAGAATCAGAAAGAAGAGTGTCACAGAAAGAAGGAAATCTATCACTTACATATCCCATTCTCACAGACACAAACTATCAAGGATGGGCATTAAAGATGAAGATATACATGAGGGCTCATGGAGTTTAGGATGTTGTGTTTCCCGACAAACCATTTGATCTTCGTCAAGATCAAATCGCGTATGGAATTCTCTCTCAAGGATTGACTGAAAGTGAATTGATGGAATTGGGTGACATCGAGACAGCACGAGAAGCGTGGGAGTCTCTTCGCAAAATGAATGAAGGAGCAGACGAGGTCAAAGAGGTGCGAGCGCAAGCGTTCATATAATAATTTGAAGGTATGAAAATGAAAAAGAATGAGACAGTAGTGGAGTATGCGAGAAAAATGAAGGCCCTTGGTGTTGCGATTAAGCCAGACTATGTGAACAAGAAATTGTTAAGATCTGTCTCGTCAAAGTTTACCCAAATTGCAGCGTCAATTGAACAATTTGGAGATGCTAAAAACAAGTCTTTTGAAGATATTATTGGGGCACTAAGAGCCCATGAAGAACGTCTTAAAGGTGATGAAGAAGAAGAGCATGATGAAAAGGTATTGTTAACAAAAGCAGAATGGGAGTCACAATTCAACTCGACATATTCTGGAGGGACTCGAGGTCGCGATCGAGGAAGAGGCAGATGTGGCTTTGGCTATGGTGGAGGAAGCTTTTCCTATGGAATATCAAAATCTGTTGATAGAGAAGGACATATCCAGAGAAATTCAAACTTTGATATCACAAAGGTACGATGTTATACTTGTCATAATTTTGGGCATTTTGCTAGGGATTGCAAACCGAAGAAAGATGAAACAATGAATCTAACAGAAGAAGTAGAAGAGAAAGATAAATTGCTAGTCATGGAGACCAATTGTGTTTTTTCTAGAGAGAAAAAATTGATGCTGGCCAAAGATAAATATGAAACAATGGCAACGAAAGAGAGTGTTGATGAATGAATGTGGTACTATGACACAGGCGCTTCAAATCATATGACCGGGGACCGAAACCTATTGACAAACTTAGACAAATCAATGAGTGGTACAGTAAAGTTTGGCGATGGCTCTATGATCAATATTTGTGGAAGAGGAACTGCAAACTTCCGAAGCAAAACCGGGAAAAACTTGCGCATAAAGAACGTGTATTATGTACCAGGATTAAAATCTAATATCATTAGTTTGGGACAAGTAGATGAGTCATGAGGAAAGGTTGTTGTTGAAGGTGGATTTCTAAGTGTTTTTTATGCTGATTACAATATGGTGGCCAAAATACCTCGAGCAGAAAATAGACTCTATGCAATGAAAATGAGTCAAGCAATTTTATAATGTCTCCTATCTACCGAATCTGAAAACTCTCGCTTGTGGCATGATCGTTATGGGCATTTGCACTTTCAAGCCTTGGAAAAACTGGGACGCGATAAATTAGCCCATGGATTACCTGAGTTTAAACAAGATGGTCAGAATTGTGATGTATGTGTTCTTGGGAAACAACACAGAGGAAGCTTTCCCACACAAAGTCACTATCGAGCAAGTTCATTGTTAGATATAATCCATGCAGATATTTGTGGTCCTATTTCACCAATTACCAAATGAGGAAATAAGTATTTTATTTTGTTTGTTGATGATTTTAGCAGGTACATGTGGCTAAAACCACTGATATCAAAAGATGAAGCACTTACTGGATTTAAGAAGTTCAAAGCAGAGGTCGAGACGCAATTGGGAAAGAAAATAAAAATGTTACGGACAGACAGAGGCGGATAATTTCAGTCTCAAGAGTTGAAATTATTTTGTGAGCTTCTTGAATTCAAAGGCAAATGACAGCACCATATTCACCACAACAAAATGGTGTGGTGGAAAGAAGAAATCAAACCATTGTCGAGATGATGAGATGTTTGCTGAAGGATAAACAAATACCATATGAATTTTGGGCAGAAGCTGCAGTTACAGCAACCTATCTTCTAAATCGTTGTCCCACTAGATCTATAAGTGGAAGGACACTATATGAAGTCTACTTCGGACAAACACCAAGTGTAAGTCATTTTCGAATTTTTGGATGTATAGCTTATGTTAAAAATCTGAAATATGATGTGAAGAAGCTTGATGATCGAAGCAACAAAGTTATTTTTCTTGGTTATGAACCTGGTTCAAAAGCCTACAGATTTGTGAATCCAAAAATAATGAAAATAATAATGAGTCGAGATGTGGTATTTCGAGAGTCTGAAAAATGGAACTGGTCTGACACTGTAGAATCCATGGAACGTCAACCCAGAAACTCCATTTCCATTAGATATTCAACTGGAGAAGTAGAATCTATGAATCTTGAATCACCATCAATTTCTTCTCAAAGTGTATTAGATTGGGATGATACAAGATCAGATCAGGAACCTAGCAACGAGGACGACGAAACTTCACCAAAAAAGTTTCGATCTTTACAAGAGTTATATGATGAAACTAAGGAAATGGGATTAGATTCAGATATGAGCCTTCTGTCTATTGAAGAACCAACGACGCAAGAATAAGCATTCAACAATGAAAATTGGAGGTTGGCAATATTGGAGGAGCTTGAGGCGATTAAGAAAAATAGAACATGGGAGCTTAGAAAATTACCACCAGAATACAAAGCAATAGGTTTGAAATGGGTTTATAAGTTGAAAAAGAATCCAGACGGTGAAATTATTAAATATAAGGCAATACTCATGGTCAAAGGCTACATTCAAGAACATGGAATTGATTATGACGAGGTTTTTGCTCCAGTTGCTCGATTAGAAACTATTAGATTGCTTCTTGCACTAGCAGCCCATAAAGGGTGGCAAGTACACCATATGGACGTGAAATCAATATTCTTGAATGGAGATCTAAAGGAATTGGTTTAAGTTAAGCAACCACCAGGTTTTGCTGAGAAAGGAAGAGAAGATGAAGTTCTGATATTGAAGAAAGCATTATATGGTTTGAAACAGGCTCCAAGAGCTTGGAATGAAAAACTAGACTTTTGTTTACAGAATATGAGTTATGAGAAATGTAGTCTCGAACATGCAGTTTACAAAAGAAGAAATGGAGGTGATATGCAGTATGTTGGTGTTTATGTGGATGATTTAGTAATAACCAGCTCAAACTTGGCGAACCTGAGAGGTTTTAAAGCAATGATGAAAGAAATGTTTGACATGACAGATTTGGGTTTATTAAGTTTTTATGTGGGAATTGAGGTTAAATAGAGGTCTGATCATATAACTTTAAGCCAAACAAGTTATGCAGAAAAGATTTTGGAGAAAATGGGAATGCTGAGTTGTAATCCATCTCGTGTACCAATGGATTCAAGGCTAAAGCTAAGCAAGACTGATGGAAATCCATCCGTTGATGCAACAATGTATCGCAGTGTCATTGGGAGTTTGAGGTACTTAGTCCATACTAGACCTGATATATCATTTGCTGTTGGCGTGGCTAGCCGTTTCATGGAAAAAACCTCTATAAAACATATGAGTGCTGTCAAACAAATTCTTCGATATATAAAGGGTACACTCAATTTCGGTTTGAAGTATGTTAAAAGAGAACAACAACATTCAGAGTTGATTGGGTATGCTGATAGTGATCTTGTTGGAGACATTGATGATCAGAAAAGTACCTATGGGGTTGTTTTTTTTCTGGGCAGTGATCCGATTAGTTGGACTTCACAAAAACAGAAGGTTGTAGCACTGTCTTCATGTGAAGCTGAATATGTTGCTGCTTCTGCAGGAGCTTGCCAAGAAATGTGGCTCAAGAGGTTGCTGGAAGATTTATGCAAAATTAAAGTTGAAAAAGTTAGTCTCTGAGTTGATAACAAGTCTGCAATTGCTTTAGCAAAGAACCCAATCTTCCATGGAAAAAGTAAACACATAGATATCAAGATTCATTTTTTACGTGATTGCCTGAAACAAGGAATCCTTGAGATTGCGCATGTCAACACAGAAGAACAAATTGCATATTTGTTTACCAAACCATTGCCACGTGACAGATTCGAGTTCTTAAGAGAAGAAACTGGTGTTCAACTTGAAGCCTGAGTTATGAGATTAAGAGGGAGAAATGTTGGCATAATTAATATAATCTCGTATCTTATTTATATGTATGCAGTTGTATTCTATTAGTTTCTGTTATAAATTATGTGCAGTTGTAACTGCCTCCGTAAATTCCGCGTTTCCGTTATATATATGTAATCTGATCAACTTGAATGAATTTAGAATTTCAGGAAAACAAATTCTCTTAGATTTATTTTCTTAAGATGAAAGGCAGCTACTGTGATTGGTTGTACGTGAAATGGCGAGTGATAGATGGTTGTCCTTTATGCTGAAATGCCCATTTATTCTTTTCCTCTTTAGGACTTTTTAAAAATAAGTATTTAAACCAGTAGCTCACGGTGGGATAGTGTTGTAAGTTAAATGCAAAATTGCAATTAGGTGTTTCGGTTATGGGGTTTCTGATCTGATTACTAATTTTCATTGTTAATAATATTAAAAATCAGTTCTCAAATTACTTTTAATTGTCTCTATTGTTTTTAGAGTGCTGCATGGTTAGTATTTGATAGAAGGTAAATTGCACCTATAGTACCCACTCAACTATTCAATTGTCATCTAGTACCCAAGGTTTGATCTATTATCACTTAATACCTAACTCAACTATCTAATTACAACTCAATACCTAACATTATTTTAATACCCTAACTACCCTCAACCCATTATATAAGAAGTTTTTGTTTTTTTCTTCCTTTTCAAGCTTGTAAATATTTGAATTTTTAGCCAATCTTACCACCTAACCCTACAAACCACCATGAACCACCAAGAAACCACAATTTTTCAGGTGATCGGAGCGTTAGAAGGTCTGTATATTTTTATAAGTTCTGTATAAAATCTATCTAACCACCGTTTTCTATGTACAAGAGCTCATCACACGGTATTCGACATTGTTGGAATCTCTGTTGTTTGGAGTTTACGTGTTGATTTTAGGTAATCGTGATTAACTACGGATTTCGAAGTTATTTGTTGGATTTATGACTTAGAATAGGTGTTATTTTACTGTTTTTGTTCTTTGTAAATCTTGTTCGCGCTTTTCTCTGGGTTTTTTTTTATCCAGTGATCTGTGCTAATTTTGTTAATGTTTGTCGTTAATCCTTGTTGAACTAGTTATATACTGTTTTTTAGTGTATTAAATGTTGATTTTGAACGTGAAACATGTGTAGACTATGAGTTTTAGTTGTCCAGGCATTCCCAACAAAAGATGCGAATTGTTCTATGAATTTTAACGTAGAACATGCGAATTGTGTGATGTATCTAACGAGGAAGATGCGAATTATGTTACTAATTCTCAGGGTTTCATGAGAATTGCATGCATCTCTCACGATATCCTGCGA
Source organism: Limnanthes douglasii subsp. nivea (assembly GCA_036936605.1). Lineage (NCBI taxonomy): Eukaryota > Viridiplantae > Streptophyta > Magnoliopsida > Brassicales > Limnanthaceae > Limnanthes > Limnanthes douglasii. Next base: position 3,787,613 of record JAUPFV010000001.1, read on the forward strand.
ATTGCAATTATAAGAGTTGCAAACAAATGTCAGTGAATCCAAGAGTTGCAAACAACTATCACGAAATCCAAGAGTTGCAAACAACTATCACGAAATCCAAGAGTTACAAACAACTCTCATGAAATTCAAGAGTTGAGAACAACTCTCAGGTACAATTGCGAATTGTTTACATTTGGTCCATGCGTGAGGATACAAGTACTTGATGAACTAGTTAGCGGGGAGAGTAGTAACAGTTTACTTAATTCTGATCAGAGAAAAAAACAATTTACTACTGCTGGTTGGGCTGATGCTATTACAAGAGTGAGTCAAGATTTTGAAGAAGGTGTTGCAGGTCTAAGGTTTTCTTTGTTCAAGTTTTCTTTAGAGCATGGTTTTGATTTCAAATACATGCACAACACAGCAAACAAGATCACTGCTTATTGTGAAAATAAATTCACAAACGAATGCAAATGGAGACCTTATGCATCTATTGATTCCAGCATCGACTTGATGAGGATCAAGAAGTATGTTCAGCGCCATAGTTGCAGTCCCGTTTTATCCCAGAAGCATAAGCGGCATAGACATTTGACATCGGATTTGATTGTGGAGGAAATTCAGGATTCTCTGAGGACATGCCATTCGTTGACAGCCAAAACCATAAAATCGACTCTCAAACAAAATTACGGTATTGACATCTCTTACCGTTTGTCATGGAATGTTTTAGAGAAGGAAAGGAGGGGAGTTTTTAGAGATAGTTCAAGTTCTTTTAGTTTACTAAGCGGGTACTTTTAACGATTGAAAAGGCGCAATATTACTACAGACTTTCGGTTGGAGTTATTAGCTGGAAACCGCTTCAAGCGTTGTTTTGTAACATTCGGTTCATCCCTTCAGGGTTTCCATTCATGTCGTCCAATGTTGTTTGTCGATAGAACATTCTTACATGACAAGTATAAGGGTACCTTGCTTACTGCCGTAGCAAAGGACTGCAACAACAATTAGTTTCATTGAACTATTTAGTCTGATTCATTAGGATGTTTTGTTGAAAATTTGTAAACAATTCGCACCCTATAGTTGCACACAACTTGCAAGATATCCTGACATTGCAGAGAAATTCTTTGAACATACAATAATTGCAAACAACTCTTAGAGAATCCTGAGATTTCAGGACAAATCTCATGAGAGGATGCGAATTGGGTAGTAACTTGATTTGCAGACAACTCTCAGGGGAGGATGCGAATTGGGCTATTGTAGACATAAAACTGTGAACAATTCGCAGCTTATGGTTGTACACAATTCGCAGCCTATATTTGCACACAACTCCCATGATATCCTGGTATTTGAAAGCAACTCTCAGGCACTCAGGCGAATTGTTTACATTTTTGACATTCTTGAGTTCTATTATACTGGTCATTTGAGGTGCCTTTTTCCAGGACTATTCCCTCTTGCTCTTGGTATAGTTAGCATTGAAGATTGTGACAATTGAATGTCGTTTTTAGGGTGTTTGAAATCTCATTTGTTGCAGGGCCAAATCACATTTATTTCAGATCGTCATTATGGTATCGTTAATGTTGTTTATGTCTTGTATCCAAACTGCTATCATGTGTACTGTTATTTCCATCTCATGCAAAATTTTAAATCCAAATGGGAACACACTAATAGAGACTGTAAAAAAAGATGTTGAATTTCTTCCATTGTCTTGCTTATGCTCCTAGTCGAGAGCTTTTTAAGGATATACTAACATATTTTCTATGTGAACGTGGTGACAGAATGAGTGATTTTCTTGCTAATTTACCCCCAGATAAGTATGCACAGGCTTACGTTAAAGGGAAATAATACGGGTCTATGGCTTATACTACGGCTGAATCTTTTAACAATCAGATAAAAAAATATTGCGGCCTACCCATTGTTGAGTTTATTGACTGGATTAGATTCTTTTTTATGACTCAAGTTTCACGAAGATACGAAGAGGGTTTAAGCAGGAGTACTAATTTGGTCCCCGAGTATGAGAAGAAGCTAAAGGAGAATGTTGACATGTGCCGAACTTGGTTATTACGTAAGTCATCTACCGCCATGTTCGAAGTCTTTTCAAATCATGTGGTCGTTTTTAATGTGTTGGATTGTAAATGTTCTTGTTGATCATGGCAACAAAAGTGTTTTCCATGTCCCCACGCTTTAGTGACAATAGAGTATACCAACCACGATCCCTTTACTATAATAGAGCCCTTCTTTACGGTTAAAAATTACAAGGAAAGTTACTCTTTCAGCATACCAGCTATAACCGATTTCGGGGAAGAGTCCAACGCTAACGATCTTTTGTTTGTTGAAATTCTACCTCCAAACGTTAAAAGATGCTCTGGAAGGCCTAAGAAAAAGTGAATCCCCTCTAGAGGAGAAACCTTAACCAAGCAGTTGAGGTATGGCCGTTGTTCAAAATCAGGCCATAAAAGAAGGACTTGTGATGTTCGACTTTAAAGACAATTTTTTTGTGGACAATTCTCGTTGGCCACATTGATTTGTAAACTTGTTAGTATTGTGGAAAATAAACTAAATATTTTTACAGATGTTTGTTCATTTACACATATTTGTTTTGTTTGTATTACAGTAATGAAATTCTAGGTGTTTGGTTAATATAACTATTTTCCCAAGTAACTTCCAAGAACATAGTTTCACGCAATTCGCATGAAACCCCGCGAGTTGGAGGAAATTTGCATTCACTAGTGAGAATAATGTGCAATATCTGGATATCATATTGCAATCATCTCTCAGGGATTCCTGAAAGTTGTTTGCAATCATTTGGTGTTGCGAATTTTTGCTTTTCCAAATTATAAAGTTGCATACAATATCTAGGTATAATATTCTAACCAACTCGCATGTCGTCCTGAGATTTGTTTGGAACTCCCACTAGGATGTGAATTGTTTGTATCTCTACTATTTGGGTATAATATTGTAAACAACATCTCAGGATAAGATGCGAACTGTTTAGTAAGAATTTTGTTTTCTTTATATATTAGGGAATGATGTGAATTATGAAAATATCCACTGTTCTTTAATGTCAGTTCAAAAATTTTATACATTGCACATTTCTGAAACAAAAAAAACTCTATATACACCAAAACATTACAAGGAATATATAAAAAGAATCACAATATCATACAGAAAAAGATTACTACCATTACGAGTTCGTGTCACCATCATTTAGGAAAAAAACATCCGCTCTGAAGTCTCTTACCATATCTTTATGGTATGTCGCCTGAACATATCGTCGTTGGATAGTATCTGTAGAGTATTGACAGACGAAAATACCACAGTCAAGGGTGCCTGATTTTTGTTGTGCAATGTTTCTGTTATTCTCACCTTTCATCTTGTCTTTGTAGTAGGTATGTATTCTTTATCCAGTAAATACTTAATTTGGTTATAATAATCCGTGTCAGAAATCAGCACAAATACTTATACTGTGGATGTCAAACAATTCACAGCATATATTGGGAATTGTTTGGCAAACCAATCCAAAAGTGTTGCGAACAACTCTCACGATATGCTGCGAATTGTATAGAACTCCAATGTATTACATTTTTCAAACAAATATCAGGACTTTTAGTTGCAAACAAATCTCAGAAAACCCTGAGATTTTTTTGTATTTAAAGACAACTCATTTGGGCACATTTTGCATGATATCCTGAGCATTGTTTTTAAAATGTGTTTAACACTAATTGTAGGAGTTAGGAGTTGTACCAACTGTATTGGTGTCTTTGTTCTGTAGTCCTGTGCTTTGAGTTTAGGCAGCAGTGGGTTGTAGTTTGTTTCTGTCCTGGTATCTATATCACTCACGAGCAACGTTCATGGTTGACTTAGTGCTGCATATTGGAATGAGGATAATGTTGTAGTTGCCAGGGACTTTGCTAAAAACATCGTCGACTACATTTTTTATTTTGGCTCTCATTTTAATTTGATGATGCGTTTAAGAAAGAGTACATTACAATGAGAACATGCAAGGTTTTTGTAGTTTATAGCTAAACTTACCGTAGTCATGCCCGAAATCAGTACGCATTTATATTTTCCTCCTGGAACAGTTTTGTATGGAACTTTCCAATTTACTTCTTCGAGCATCTTTCGAATCCAAGCATCCACAAACTATGAAACGAGTTGTTTATTTACGCTAAATATACAAGACTTGTTTGAAGCATTCAAGAGACTTGGTTGACAATTGGATACCTTTACGTCCAGCTCCAGTTCAAAAGGTAGAGCCAACACATTAGTTATTTGCACACTAATTGTGCTGGCAAACTTGGACGTTGGTAAATTCCATACTAGTGGATTGATGAAGTCTTATCTAGCTTTAATTATCAGTATTTTGTGGTATTTATTGACATCGATACGGTCAGTTGTCTGTGTTCTCTTTGGCTAGTCGGTGAGAGTTACTTGTGGCGCTGGAGCTTCTGTTATAATTATCTCTTCCTCTTCCTCTGCCTCCGAATGCTGTGTTGGTGTCTGTAGATTAAAATTAGGCTCCTCCGTCTCTTTCCTTGACTTGAACATATAAAATAACAAAAATTAAAAGAGAGTGTGCCAGGCATCATAATATTCACTTCCCCAAACAATTCTTAGGCTAACCTGCGAATTGTTTGAGTTTCTAATTGAAATACCACACAACTATCAGGACAACATGGGAATTGTTCAAGTTTCCAATTAAATAGAATACCAAACAACTCTTAGTATAACATGCGAATTGTTTGAGTGTCTAATAAAATAGAATGTTGAACAATTCTCAGGATATCCTGAGAATTGTTTATAACTCGTAATATACATCCACACAAGTGTCATGATATGCTGCGAAATCAATTAAAATAGCCCTCACCACACGGTCAGCGAAAACCAATATCGTTGACTGCTTCGGCATAATCTCTAGATTTTGTCGTCAAAAATCATTTATGTCATCCTCTGACATATTCTCCAAGGACCGTTGTATTACACCATCGAACTCAACATTATCAATTTCATTTAAAAATGTCTGTGAAACTTGAGTGTAAATACCATTATTAGATGCATCAGGTAAACATACTGTTTTATAGTTCAACTCTGGAGCTTGGCCTTCTATGTTTTGCGGTTGATTCGGTACTGGTACTACAATTTTATCTTGTCTTAGCAATTCTGACTTTGGGTAGGCCATTGTTAGTTTTTGAGGTACATCTTCATCTTGCTTTTGGTCTTCAAACGGTGCTTCTCCCTGGCTAAGTTGTTCCAGCTTCATACATGGATTCACAAATTCTGACTCTTCCAGAGCTACGTCTTGTCCTAGCCTTTCTCTCTTTGCCAAGACTATGTGTTATTGTTGTTTCTCTTCTTAATTCTGTTGTTCTTGTTGTTCTTGTGGGTGTTGTGGTTGTTCTTCTTGTTGTTGTTATTGTTATTGCTCACCTTGATTTTTTTATTCTTTTTGTGGGTGTTGTATGTCGGCCTGCTGTTTCATACAAAATACAAAATTTAAAGGTGGAGGGGTTAAGCATACTGCAGTCTGAGTTGCAAACAAGTTGCATGTTAACCTGAGAGTTTTTTGAGATCAGAATATCAAACAAGTCGCATGCTAACTTGAGATTTGTTTAAGATCAGAATATCAAACAACTCGCATGCTACCATGCGATCTGTATGATACCCAAATCAATAGAATATAGAACAAGTCTCAAGATATCCTGAGATTTGCTTGAAAGTTATCCTAATGCGAGTTGTTTGAATATGTATAAAATGAGAAAACCCCTGACTCTTTTAAATACATACACTGATTTTGTTTGAATATGTATACAACAATAAACATTGGTAGACAAACAATTTCATCACAATAATATATTAAGATATTTAAATCTTAGTGTACTTTCGATCCACTTACATCTTCACGGATATCTGTGTTTGTACGTTCAGATTCTTCCGCTGCCACTTCCTTCTCGCGAGCTTCCACCTCCTTAGCTCTATTTTTGGCAACATACTTCCTCTGGAATGTGAGGTACGAGCTGTCGGTCATTCGAAAGAACTCATGTCTTTCTTTCTCCTTTCGAGGACTCAGACCTATAGTTGCCTCCTATGTAGGAGGAGACCGGTCTGTCCGTCTTTCCGTGGTGTCCGTCTCTGTGGATACCAACAACTTTTCCTGTCTTTGTTTAGATGGCTCCTCTGCCTCATTTTCTAAAACCATAATTTCCGCAGGACAATCATTTGTATCGTCCTTTTCGGCTACAACAGATGGTACCGGTTCGGGTGAATTGTTGTCATCATCATCCTTCTCTTCCGGCAGTGTTGGTAGTCCAAGTCCCTTCTCCTTTGCAGGGCTTCCAATCTGGAAAATTGGCTGAGAGAGAGCATTGCGGAATTGTTGTGCTTCAAGCTCCGCTATCTTCAATTTTAATTCTTCCAGCGGAAAAGTAATAGCAGATTGTATTATAATATATGCTGTGCTGATTAAAGCGATTAAATCTATGTTTACATCAGGCTCAATTTCATACTTACTTCTTTCGCCTGTATGTTTATCTTCCGCTGGTACTTGTTCTTATCAGTATACATCTTCAAACGCTTCGATGTACCTTTAGTTCTAGACTTCTTTGGAGTAGGCCCCCTTGGTTTAAAAACAATTACCGATCGTGTCACTCATACTAGTGGTGCCCTCGTCTTCGGCCTCCTATTGGGATGTCCCAATGAGCGTTGGTGGAATCACAGGCCGGGGAACGTTTTGGGGTTGGGGTCTGACTGATATCACCTGATTGGATTCTTTCCGTTTCTGTGATGCCAATATCCTTGTTTTTGGGGCTGTGATTTTCTTCTTTTTCTTTGGTTTTTCTTCGGGTGAAATCGGTTCAGCATCTGCATCTTCACTACCTACTTCTCCTATGAATGCTTTGCTTTCATCCTCAGTAAGACATAGGGGGGCTTCCAAAACCTACGAAGGGAAGAACACGAAAGGAAATAGCTGCACACGGTTTGTTTGGAAAATATCAGGTTATAGCCCGACGTCTTTTTTCAAATAAATCGCATGATTCCTTGAGAGTTGTTTGGAACTCTACCAGCTTGGAATTCCAAACAACTCTCAAGATACCTGCAAAATTATTTTCAACTCTATCATCTAATTGGTTGCCAACATCTCTCAGGTTTTCTTGAGCATTGTTTGCAAATTATAAACTTCGAGTTGTTTGATACCTTAATTTAATAGAATATCAAACAAAACTTACGATAGGCATTGAACTTCTTGTTACCCCAATTCAATAGAATATCTTTCAACTGAGGTAGTCTTAAAAGCAACGACACGGTCGATGATAGGCAGTCCAGTCCCCACCATTTGAAAAACTTTGGGATCAAGGTCGGCTTTACGACCTCTAGCCCGATTGTTGAGTGATCCATGATGAAGGGCTGCATTTGGACAAGTATTATCATCAAGATGCTCCGTATATAACTAATATTTATAATGAATAAATCAATCTTACATTTACAAAAGCGACGCAGCCGACGAATCTATCAAGTTTTTTGATAGCTAAGAAACTCCTGATAACCTGGAGAAGCTTGAACGCTATTGATCCGGACTAGTCGTAATCTTTATTCTGTTGAGGTCTTCAACAAAATAAAGCAAACTCAAAACTATTACATCTCCAAATACCGAGTACAATAGGTTTGAGCACAAAAACAATATCAACAGCCGTTCAACATCTTCCAACTCATGCTCTCCTACTTCGCTGATGGCTCTTGCTATACATGTATGTAAAACCCACGATAACATGCTATGTTAGTAAAGTTCAGCATCCTACTTATAAGATAAAGTCCATTTACATGTACCTTTAAAATGGCGTTCTTGATGGTTTTAGTATTCGTCGGTCCCATCTTCCTCGACGTTTCACCCATGAAGTATTTCTTCATCATCTTTGATTCGTTCTCCTCGCCGTTTACATATATGATGTGGAATACTCTGGCTTTCGTTAATGGCATTTCCTCTGTCCCGTACTTCAGACCGAATATGACTTTCACATCGTCCGTCGTTAGCTTCACAAACTTTGACCCAACTCGGAAGGCGTCTTTATCAATGGAGAACCTCTCTACAACCCACTGAATGTTCGAATAGAACTTCTTCTTCGGCAGCTCTGCCACATTCTAGAGGTTGAACGCCGTTTTCAAAAGCATGTAGAAGGGTATGTTTCTTGCAGCTTCGATGTGGGCACGGTTAATACAGTACTCTTTCAACAGTTTGAGAAGGCTCACCAATCCTGACCTGTAATAGCTTGGTATTGTTTTCATACTTCCTACACAAACACAAATCATCATCAGCATGTGAATTATTCCCACCAAAGGACTCTATCAGCTATAGTTACACACATTTCGCATGACAAGCTTCGAATTGTTACAGATTTTTTGATAGCTAAGCAACTCCTGATTGACTAGAGGAGCTTGAACGCTATTGATCCGTACCAGTCGTAATCGTTTATTCTGCTGAGGTCATGAACAAAATAAAGCACACTCCAACCCATTAGATCTCCAGGTACCGAGTAGAATAGGGATGAACATAAAAACAATATCAACAGCCATGCAACATCTTCCAACTCATGCTCCCCCCTTCGCAGATGGCTCTTGCTATACCTGCCTGTAAAACCCACGACAACATGCTATATTAGTAAAGTTCAGCATCCTGCTTATAAGATAAAGTCCATATACATGTACCTTTAAAATGGTGTTTGTGATGGTTTTAGTATTCGTCGGTTCTATCTTCCGCGATGTTTCACCCATGAAGTAGTTCTTCATCATTCTTGATTTGTTCTCCTTGCCGTTTACGTATCTGCTGTGGAATGCTCCGGTTTTTGTTAACGATATTTCCTCTGTCCCGTGCTTCAACCCGAATATGACCTTCACATCGTCCGTCGTTAGCTTCACAAACTTTGACCCAAGTCGGAAGGCGTCTTTATCAACAGAGAACCTCTCCACAACCTACTGAATGTTCGAATAGAACTTCTTCTTCGACAGCTTTGCAACATGAAGTATTTCTTCATCATCCTTGATTCGTTCTATCTTCCTCGATGTTTCACCCATGAAGTATTTCTTCATCATCCTTGATTCGTTCTCCTCTCCGTTTACATATATGATGTGGAATACTCCGGCTTTCGTTAACGACATTTCCTCTTTCCCGTGCTTCAGCCCGAATATGACTTTCACATCGTCCGTCGTTAGCTTCACAAACTTTGACCCAAGTCTGAAGGCGTCTTTATCAACGGAGAACCTCTCCACAACCCAGTGAATGTTCGATTAGAACTTGTTCTTCAGCAGCTCTGCCACATTCCGGAGGTCGAATGCCGTTTTCAAAAGCGTGTAGAAGGGTGTGTTTCTTGCAGCTTCAATGTGGGAACGGGTAATACGGTACTATTTCAATAGTTTGAGAAAGCTCACCAATCTTGACTTATAATAGCTTAGTTTTGTTGTCATACTTCGTGCACAAACACAAATCATCATCTGCATGCGAATTGTTCCCACAAAGGGACTCTATCAGGTATAGTTACACACAACTCGCATGACAGGCTGTGAATTGTGTAGAGCTCTATCAACATGTATTTGCAAACAAGTCGCATGATAACCTGCGAACTGTGTGCAAATATAAGCTGCGAACTGTATGGTATATACATGCAATCAAGATGTGAATTGCTTTCAACTATAAGCAGCGATGAAGCAGCGAATTGTTTGCATTTCTACGTGATGAAAATGCGAATTGTACTACAACACACATGTACAGGTTGTGAACTATTCTATTTTTTACTAGCACGTTGCAGGGATCTGGGAAATATCGAAAGAATACCAAAGTCAACAAACAAATACCTAATGCACATCTAACATACATCACAACTCCGAGGAAAGTATTAAAATAACATGCAACCTAAAAAACCCATGGGTTGGACGATAAACCCAGAAACTAACATACTAACTGCAATTACTAAATACTTGATTTCAGTAGATATAAGCAACGCCGATCGTCAAATAACATAAACAAGTGGTTCGAAGTCATAAAAAACACAGAAAAAAAGACAATTTCCATGAGAATGTTGTACCTGGTTACTGTAACACACACTGTTACTTCACCGGCCGACCATTTGACGACAACTTGTCAAAAAAATACTGGTTACTCGCTTTACGGAGTACAAGACGGTGACCGATCGAAATTCAGTGAAGGTTAGAAGAACGACTGATTTTCTTTGTTGAAGGTTGGAAATAGAGTATCTAGGAAGTCGAACGGTTTTCTTGTGGTTTTTAAAAAATTAGACGTGTTTGAGGTTGTTTAGGGTGCTGAGAAGGGGAAAATGGGTTTGAAGTTAAAAATGGGTATATATAGTCGGGTGGTAATTTTGTCCAAAATTTAAGTTGAGATACTAAGTGACACTATCCAAAATTTGGGCACTAGAGGGTAATTACATAGTTGAGTGGGTATTTACTAGTACTTTTCTCTTAATAAAATTTTGAAATTAATATTATTTTATTCAAAATCCAATTCAGATTTACATAAAACATGAACATTTTTATTTATTTAATAATTTGTTTTTTTTTTGTTTTTATCTTTTTAACATTGGTTTTGTTACTATTTTATCCTACATTAAAGATTTAGATTTGTTAAAAAATAAACAAAACAATATATTTTAATAAAAATAAATTTGATTATGATTTTATATAAAAATAACTGGAGTTTTTCTTATAATATTTAATTACCTACTCAACTATCTAATTAACAACTAGTATCCAAAATGAGGATGGTGATAATAGGTACCTCTATTTGATAATTGGATAAAAATACCCCGACTATATATATCCGCTGATAGCTTCACCAGTAGTAACCTGGGAGTTGTTTGAAAAACTAACCTGAGAGTTTTTTGCAACTCTCTCGATTTCATGAGAGTTGTTACTCGTGAAATTTAATTTTTTTAAAAAAATAAAAAATATCATCAATTGATCTAGTTTTGTTCATTTTAAAAAAACCAAAGCGATGGTACTTTCATTTATTTTTTCTGAACTCCGGTTTGAAAGATATAGATATTCAAAAAAAAGTAAGAAAGTGAAATTTTGGTTACGTGGTTGTTGATGAAGGGTGAGGGTCGTTAGGGTACAAAAATAATGTTAGGTATTACGTGGTAATTAGGTAGTTGAGATGGGTATTAAGAGGTAATATAACAAAACTTGGGTACTAGATAACAATATAATAGTTAAGTGGGTACCTTAGATACAATTTCCTTATAAATTATTGATGTTTTTATAAAGATATATATATATATTTTTAATTATCTTAGATATAAAAAATTCAAAACAAAAAACTATTTATATTAATTTAGAAAAAGAAAATGATGCCTATACACACCTAATTTTTCCGATGATAATTTGAAAACGGATGAAGATTAGAGTATGACGAGATCCAATCCGGTGCCATGATGAACCTAACCTAAGGAAGAGATAGTGCTTCTCTCCAAGAATCAAGATCCCTAACCTCGTATTGGCTGCAGACTCTCACCGGAGATCCTTCGATTGATATGGACGGACGTCTCTCCTACCTCCTCTTCTCTAATCTTATAAAAAATTACTCTTGATGAATGCCAATGTTACGGATTTTTCTCAAGAAGAATATCATACTCTTCTTCTAAGAAACAAAACAGAGACTCTCCAAAAAAGTCTTTTGCTGAAATTGTGAAAGCTAAAAATTATAGTACTGACTGTATCTTCAAACCTAAAGGAATTACTCAGAAATCTAACCACATTTCAATCCAGTATAGTGAGAATGTCAAGGGTTTCTTGGTTCAAAAATAAAAAAACGACACTGATCTGAAAGTTTGTCGGTAATTTACCAAAAAGATCCATACTTATCCACTTTTTTGCTTTTTTCAAATTCAAAGGCGAATACAACTATAAGATTTGCGACTCTCGACGTCTTCTTATAGAATTTGATATGAAAGATGATGTTGCAACCCTCTCGTCTAAAATTTACTAGAGAGTAGACAGTTCATTAATGAGAAGTCTTCGATGGTTTCCAAATTTTAATGTTAGATATTAAAATCCTTGCTCTTTAGTCTGGGTAAGGATAGGTAACGTGCCAAAAAAATTGTACAACAACTCAATAATGAATGAAATAGCATCCGCTATGGGTGTTATATATAAAACTGTGATTCCCAGTAAAATCAGAGCATACTCTAGTGCTTGCTTCGCTTTGGTTGAGTAAAACGTGTCTAAAAATGTTAAATATAATGCGTGGGTCGTTTTTGGAAACAACAACAGATGTTAGATATCTCTGAACTACAAAAACTTTCCACATTATTGTGATTTTTGTTTTCATTTGGGTCATAAACATGAAGACTGTAAGAAGGTTTCCAAGATTGATAAAGAAACAGAAAAGAAGGATGATTTGGATGCTACATTGAGAAAGAAAATGTTAATTGATAACAACGATGAGCAAGTAAATCTGTTTGAATTAAAAAGAATACATAGATACAATCTATTGTTATTCAACCTGTCAAGATGGTTAATGAAAAATTACATGCTTCTCCAGAATTCTTTAGTGAACAAAATGATGGCAATACTTCATCTAAAGAATGATATTACTCCTGGCGACAAAGAGGTAACTGAAGCAATACATAAATTAGAATATGGATTTAAACATTGTAATTCTATTGGTTATGTCAATATGTGCTCTCAGAACGCCACATCTCAGGAGAAAATTGGTAGCACACCGAGCTCTCTTATCACAAAAGTCCAAGGCAGCGACTCAGAGTTCAATGAAATATTGCAAAGGAAACTCAGATTTGCAAAGAAAGGGAAGAAACTGAATAAACGTGTTATAAAGTCTTTGAAGTATCAAGGAGACAAATATAAACATTACTCTTACTCTGATAATAATAAAGATATTTAACTGGAATATAAGAGGAATCAAGCACAAAGTTACAGTCATGAGACTCAAATCAATTATCGTTAAAGAAAAACTTAAACTAGTAGTCATTCAAGAGACTTTTATAAGTGTTGATATGCTGGAAGCCACTGGTAAAAACCTGGGGTTTACTAATTGGATTTCTAATCTATCTAACAAGATATGGTTCTTTTAGTTGGATGAAATCTATGTCTCTTCTGTAATTGATCATGATCAATGTCTTTCCCTAGAAATTTCCTATCCTGGTTTGGCTTTTAATGTTTTCCTTACTAGAATATATGCAAAGTATCAGAGAGTTTATAGGGTGGCTTTATGGGATCAGCTCAAAACTTTATCTTCTACTCAATTGGCTTGGATCTTTGTTGGGGACTTTAATGTAATCTATTCTGCTAATGAGAAGATAGGTTACTCTACTTTATGTCTAAATAGTATACAAGACTTTAACGATACATTGAGAGACTGTCACCTTGAGGATGTGGGTTACACTGGTTCTAAATTTACATGGAATAGGAACACTAGGTGGAAGAGGCTATATAGGGCTTTAGTCAACAACTTATGGTTTGAGGGATTTAGGGACACTCGTGTTCTTCACATGGCCAGAACGTGTTCTGACCATGCCCTTCTTCTTATTAACATCTGTCTTAATTCTAACTCTTTTAAAAAGAGCTTTAAATTTATGAACATATGGACAATGGATGACTCTTTTGTTGGTATTGTTAAACAGAATTGGTCTCTTAAGATGGGATGTAATCCTATCCAAATTTTATGGTCTAAGCTTAGAAGGCTTACGAAGTGTCTTAAAACCTGGAACTCTTTTGGGAATTTTTTTGATAAAGTTGTTCAGCTTGAAGAGTAGGTTAAAAGTTTGGATACTCTATATAAATCAACTAGTAACAGGGATACTAAAACTAGTCTTAACAAGGCCAATAGTTTATACATTCAAGCTCTGCGTATGGAAGAAAACTTCCGGAAGCACAAATGTTACAATAACTGGTTGAAAGACTGGGATAGGAATACTAAAGTATTCCATTCCTATTTTGCTAAGAAGAGAATAAGAAATATTATTAAAAGCATAAAGATAACAATAACTTGATTACTGATCCTATTTCTATTGGTAATGCAGCGAAAATCTATTTTAAAGGTATTCTAACTAGCTATCCTTGTGACGGTGCAGGGGATGATGCTTTGATGAATGAGAATGTAATCTTTAATAACATTACCCAATTAGTATCCATGGAGGAGGATAACAAATAACTTAATCATATATCTGAGAATGAGGTGTGAGAGGTCATCAATTCTCTAAACCCTGACGCTGCTGCTTGTATTGATGGTTATAACATATTTTCTTACAAACTTTGTTGGAACATCATTAAATTAGATCTTTATGGTGCCCTAAATGCAGTTATAAATGGCCATGATCTTCCTAATGGTGTGTTTGCTACTAATTTATGTTTGATACCTAAGTCTATCAAGTCTATAAGATGGACAAACTTGACCTATTAGATTATGCACTATGTTTAACAGGATTATATCCAAGCCTATGAACACTAGATTGGGTGATATTTTTCCTAATATAATATCTAATTCTCAGGGGGCTTATGTTAAAAATAAATCTATCTATGAGAATATTCTTATTGCTAAGGAACTTATTCATGATATTGATAAAAAATTAAGGATAGGAATATTCTAGTGCAACTGGACATGTCAAAGGCTTTTGACAGAATGTCTCACCCTTTTATCTATAAAGTTTAACTGTCTTTTGGTTTTTCAGATTCTTTTGTTCACCTAGTTATAACTCTAATTAGTAATGTCAATGTTTCAATGCTAATTAATGGAAGTGTAATTGGTTATTTCAAAACCAGAAGAGGCTTGAGACAAGGTGATGCCTTGTCTCCTAGCCTGCTCATAATTGGTCACGAGGTTCTAACTAGATGCCTTTACAATCGTTTTAGCCTAAACAAGCAAATGCAGTATGCATCTATAGCTAAAATTCTTGTTTTGTGCCTAGGATTTGCTGATGGTACTCTAATCAATACAAATAGAAGACATCAAACTATTGATATACAAAGAAAATTCTTAGAATGTTATCAGGTAGTTTCAGGTCAATCAATCAATAAAAGTAAAACAAAGATTGTGGTATCTACCAGATTTCAAAGCAGTAGGATTGAGTCTCTTGCTGGTCTCACTGGTTTCTGTGAATTATTTTCCTACTGAATACCTTGGTGTAACCATGGACAAGAACAACAAAGAAAGAAATTTCAGAAAGATTATTGTTAAAGTTAATAACAAGATTTTTGAATGGGAAAATAAAACCTCTCATATGGAGATAGGCTAGCCTTAATCTCTTATGTTCTAATGTCTATTCCTGTTTATTAGATGAAAAATACTATACTTCCTAATTGTATTATAAAGAAGCTTGAAACTACTTTTTTACAAATTTCCGAGAAGGTCTACCTTTTCGGGTAATTCTATCAATTGGTCCAAATGGACTTACTTATGTAAGCCTTCTGAAGAAGGAGGTCTGAATATCAGAATACTTTCTGATATTCAAGACTCTTTCTCTCAAAATATTTGGTACACTTTCAGAGAAAAAAGAACTTTCTGGGCAAATTTCATGCATAGTATTTATTGTCATAACTCTCATCCTCTTCTTGCTTATTATAATAAACCGGGGTCCCTCACTTGGAAAAGATTATCGCGCATCAAAGATGGTATTGAGTCTAATATAAGTTGGTGGCTGGGTAAAGGGTATGTTGATGTTTGGCTTGATAATTGGACAGTAAGCATCCTATAATCTCTCTGAATGGAAATGAAAGGAACAACTAGTTTATGCCAACTAAGGTTAAGGCTTTCAGGCTTAATGATGCTTGGGATACTGCTACTTTGCAAGCCTTTCTGTCCACTGACAGACTAAACAAAATCAGGGATTTATCTATCAATGCTAATAAGGAGGATAACATTAAATGGATGTTGTCTAAGGATTTTAAGTTTAGTATTAAAATTGGTTGGGACAGTACTAGAATGCACTATAAAAGGTCTAGTATTTTTCAGAAAATGTGGAACAATGCTGTCCCTAAGATGTTCTCTTTCCTTTTGTGGAAGCTGGTCAATAATTATATCCCTTTGGATACTATCCTTCAAAAGTTATATTTTCAGTTGGCTTCCAAATGCCAATTATGTAATCACATTGAAGATACTAACCATTTGTTTGTTAGTTGTGATTATGATTGACAGATTAAGTAGTATTTTGCTGAGATGTTCAAAATTCATATTAAAACATTTATGTCTGTAACTCATATAATTAAGCAATGGTTCTGGTTTTCATCTAAAAATCTTCATATTACTCATGTTGTACGTGCGACCATTTGTTGGGAAATATGGAAGAATATAAACAGGGCCAAGTTTAAGTCTAGCTAGCTATCTTATGATAATTCTATTCAGCGCAATACCAGAAATTATATATGGTCTAAACATTTCTAACGCTTTAACTATTAAGCATTGGTCTAATGCGTTAGATGCAGAGTTCACTCTGGGTTGCACTTCATTTACTCTTAAAATAGACAAGACTTACCTAAAATGGAAGGCACCTGAGAGTGGAAGAGTGACAATGAACTCCGATGCAGCTTGGTCTAACAACGGCGAATCCAGTGGAGGAGTAATCTTCAGGAACAATCTCAGTGAGATGGTTCAAGGATCTTGCAATACTTATGGCAAGTTGAATTCCCTATTGGCTAAGTCTAGGGATTTGCTCGACGGGTTGCTCATGTGTAGAAAGAATAATTGGGTTAGAATTTTATAGAATCGGATTCGTTACTTCTTTTTCGATTTCTTGCTAAAGGAAATTTCCCACGATTTCTGGATCCGATTTTATCTGTCTGTAGAAAATTAATCCATCCTGGGATGACAATTAAGCACATCTTATGAGTCCAAAATCAGATTGTCGATTGGCTAGCCAAGTGGACTCTGAGATGTAAGAAAAATGACGATCTTAATGGATTTAACATCCCTCCCCAGTTACAAGCAATTATATTACTTGAGGGACTGGGGTTAGGCTATATCAATTTCATAGATTAAGATTTTGGTAATACCTTTCCGTGTCTACCGGTTCTCGATTTAAATTGCAGGTCCTCAATACAAGACAATGACATCTCCATTTCTTGAGATACTAAATTCGCTTAGGCTCGACGGATTCAGTTACTTCGATAGTGTGTTCATTGCTGGAAGAATCGTGGAAGCTCATTTCGGAGAGGTGAAGCTGATTTCATCCATTTAGATGAATTGCATGTCACTGGTTTACTTCAATTAGGGTGGCTCGATTTCTTCAATGCATGCTGATTCTTCATTGTAGATCTCTCCTCTAATTCTTCACTCAGATGGTTGTCTGAAGTTGGTTCATTTGTAACTAGTTCATTTTATTTAGTTTAGGGAGTCGATAATTTTGGGAGAGATAATCTGATTTGTATTCGGGAAATAATCGAGTGTAATTATTCTTTCAATTGTCCTTTGGACAAGGTTAGGGGATCCTATAAGCTTGTGCCACATTTTCTTTTTATAATAAAAAATTTGATTAAAAAATGAAGATTAGAATATGAGTTTGGATTATATGAGTCACAAATAATAGGTATATGAGTAAAGCGCTGTGCAAACTTATGAGGAGTCTATCCTAAACACTTTTATTATTATGATAATTTGAGGGTACAAACAGATTCAAATGAATATAATGTCATCCACTATAGCGATTTCTCCCGAACCGTAGCACCAAATCACAATCCAATCAGCTATATTGACATCTTAGATATCCCAAACATGTTGTCCAAAATTAGAAAAAAAACACACTGTTTGTATAGATTTCAGAAACAAAAAGCTAGAGTATTGCCAAACTCAAGTTTCGATAAAGACTTTAACAAACTGGACTAAACAAACTCCTAAAAATTAGCAACTAAGATAAACGATTGCTACGATATCAGAAGACTCATTCCACTACTTGACTCGTGCAAAACAAACATCAAACGTGGCTAAAGACTCGATCTTAGCTTTTATTCTTCTAATCCTCCCCTAAAACGGATACGCTCGACTCTATTTTAGTCTTCCTTCAGCCCAACTCCCAACCTGCTTCTCATTCTTTTGAACACCTCAAACTTTACAGACTTGGTCATTATGTCAGATAACTGGTCTTGTCTATTGCAAAACTCAAACTCAATAATATTGTCATTGACAAGTTCACGTAGAAAATGAAATCTAACATGAATATGCTTGCTTATTCCATAAATAAAAGGATTTTTAGACAACTTGATTGCAAAACTATTGTCACAAAATAGAACAGTCCCCTTCTCTTGATTAAAACCAATATCTGTAAGAATATTTCTCAACCATACATCTTGACAAGCTCCATTAGCAGCGCTTACAAACTCAGCTCTTGTTGAAGACAAGGTTATTTTTTACTGTTTTTTTCGAAGACCATGGATAACCTAATGTGCTCTTCCTACCATCTTCATCACCTGCGTAATTACTATCCATAAACCCTACCAGTTTCTCTTCATCACCAAACTCAAGTCGATACTATATTCCAAACTTGGTTGTTCCTTGGATGTATCTGCTAGCATGTGTTGTTCATTTAAATTTTCCATGTATCTACTCACAAGATTAATAGAATAGATTAAATCAGGTTTTGTGGCAGTTACATACCTCATACTTCTCATTAACGTTTTAAATTCGGTTGAATATACTCCCAGACCATCTCTTTCTTTTGTCAGTTTGATTGCCGGAACTATTGGATTCCTCATAGAGTTACATTTTTCCATTATGAGCCTTTTCAAGACTTCATTTTCATATTTCCTTTGTGTAATGAAGAAACCCTGCTCATCTTGAATCACTTCAACCTTTAAAAAAGTACCTAATTCGTCAAAGAATAGGCTTAGAAAACTCATTCTTCATTGATTCTTTAAATTCCCTGAGTATCTCTCTCCGAATTTCTGGTGTAAATGAGATCATCTACATACAAACTTAGGCTTTTAATAGTGTGACGTCCCTCGACTATCGCGTTTGGTGGCAGATACTCCTTCGACTTTCAAATGTCTGTTGGTAGTCCCTGGACTATCGCGTTTGGATAAAGTTAGTCCAGAGGATCCTCTGATCCACCAGATGTTGCCACCTGTCCCCATACTGCCCAGATTTGTGTGTCACTAGTAGTCCCTTGACTTGATCCAAATGCCCAGTTCTGATCCACCTAAAGTCAATGGATTACCCGTGACACAAAAAACTGGGGAGTATGAGGACAGGTGGCAGCATCTGGTGGATCAGAGGATCCCATGGACTAACTTTATCCAAACACGATAGTCCATGGACTGCCAACGGATATTTGAAAGTCCAGGGACTATCTGCCACCAAACGCGATAGTCGAGGGACGACTCACTGTTCAAAGCCTACAAACTTATTATTAGCATATTTTCTCCCTTTACTTTGATGAAAAGTGTATGCTCACAATAGCATTTCTTGAAGCCCTCTCGTATAAAGTACCTTTCAATCTTGTTGTACCCCACCCTAGGCGCATGCCTTAGTCCATAGAGAGCCTTCTTTAATTTGTAAAACTTTTTACTATCTTCTTCTCTCAGCTCAAAGCCTCCAAACTGCTCTATATATACATCTTCATTGATTTCTCCATGTAAGAATGCGCTTTTCACATCACTTTGATATATAATCCATCCCTTTTGCCCTGCTAATGCCAAGATCAATCTAATTGTGTCCCATTCTAGTAACAATTGCACACACTTTATATAAATCAACTCCATGTGTTTGAAGAAAACCTTTCACCACTAACCTTGCTTTAATCGTATCTACTTCTCGTTTTTCATTAAGTTTAGTTTATAGAACCACTTAAATCCTAAAGCCTTGACACCTTTACGAAGCTCCACCAAATCCCAAGTAAGATTTTCTTTTATCGATCCCATCTCTGCTCCCATAGCATTCTTTCATTTTTCATGTCTCACAGCTTCTTCAAATGTTTCAGGATCATCTTCAGCAACGAACATGGCCATTATTTCTTCTATGTCTTCTACTATAAATAAACCCATCTCATTGCATTCATAATCCTTCATCGAAATTGGATTTTGAATAACTCTCCCAGTTCTGTTTTGTTTGGCACAAGCACTAGATTCCCCTGATTCTCTGTTTACAGCTGCACTCGTATTTTTCAGTTTCTTCTCCTTCAGCTCGATGGTTTCCTTGTTCCTCTTCTGGATTTACTTGATCAGTCTGTAACTCTTCTTGTGAGTTTTCACTGGTATATCCCTGCTCTTCATCACCAGAAATATGTATGATTTTCCATCCCATTCCCATGCCTTTTCTTCGTCAAATTTAACGTCTTTACTGATTATGATCTTCTTAGCGATTGCATTATAATGCCGATATGATTTAGACTTATTGCTAAATTGAAACATCACACATTTGATGCTTTTCATCTAGTTTGACTCGTCTTTTAATTGGATTAAGAGCAAAATCTACATAGTCCAAAACTCGCAAATGCTCGACCAAAGGCTTACCTTCAACCTACTTCTCAGCTGGTGTCTCATCTTCCAAGATTTTTGTCATACTTCTATTCAATATATGCACCACATACTGTGTCGATCCCAACCAAAATGTTAGTGGTACATTTATCACGCTTCTATTCTTTCTTTTCACAACACCATTTTGTTGCGGAGTGTATGCTGCCGTAAGCTGTCTTCTTATAACTTTATCTGCAAAAAAATCTTTAAACTCCTTGAAGTTATACTCTTCTCCTCTGTCAGTTTTTAAATACATCAACAACTCTCTGTTCTCTTTTTCGGCATAGACCTTAAACTTCTTAAACATCTTCAGAACTTTTGATTTTTCTCTAAGAAAAAATGTATAACATTTTCTAGTTATAATGATCTATAAAGTTGATTATATACCTCTTTCCACTCTTTAAAATTGGTGAAATTGGTCAACATATGTCGCTATGCACTAGATATAGACCCTTGCTTGACCTCCATGCATTCTCTCTTAGCTATGTTTTATCGGACTTGTTTTCCTTTCATACAAATCTCATACATTCCTCTATTTTTGTTGATTCTCGGCAACCCATGTACCATCTTTTTTTATTCTAGTATCATCAATTTGTTTTGATTTAAATGGTCGGACCTTCTATGCTAAATTTCATCTTTACTGCCAACCAAACTTTGTGAATGATTTAACTTTATCTTGCTTCTAGCTTCTTTCACCTTTGCGAGAATCATAAACATCATGTTTGTTAACATTGTTGATTGCGTGATCACCCGTTGTTTTTTTTGTGCCACACTTCACACAACTCGTCTTCAATAATGATTTTCAATCCCTTTTGCTCAAGTTGGCCAACACTGAATAAATTGTTCTTTAGCCCTGAAACATAGTAGACGGATGAAATCACTTGTGTTATACGATTAATTTCTAGCCTCAAATTTACATTTCCCTATATCATCTCCTAGCTTAACATACTACTTAAACTTGTCATAAAACTCACTAAACCACTCATTTGTTCCATATATATGGTTGCTGTAACGGGAGTCGAAGTACCATACATGTTCATAGTTGTTTTTTCGCAAGTGTTACTTGTGCCATAAGTTGCACATCTTCCTCCAACTGTGCATAATTTATTGTTTCCCAACTAGGAAACTCATTCTTGAAGTGACCTAACTTATGGCATTTGTAGCACTCAATATTTTCTATATAAAATGTGGTGTATTCTTCCTCGACCTCCTCTTCCACCTCGATACACAACTCTTCCTCGGTTTTATACATCACTTCCACGTCCTCTTCATGTTTCCATCTTCAAAGCATGTTCTCCATAATGCTTTGAAATATTAGGCTCATGAACCAACAACGAGCTTTGTGATTCATCAACGAATAATTTCTTAATGTCGTTATATTCTTCTATTGCACATACAATGTAGGTGAATTAATCAACAAGCATTCAAAGTTTATTTTCCACCACTTTGGCGTCAGATATTTCTTCTCCAAGGTTTATCATCTCATTTTCTACCACCATAACTCTTGAGAAGTACTCTGTGATCGTGACTCCTTCCTTCATCTCAAGTATTTTAGAGTTTCTTCTCAGCTTTTGAAGTTGAGTGATTTGAACACTTTTATTTCTGTGAAATTATTTCTTTATCGACATCAAGTTTTTGTTTGATGTCTTCTTCTTTGCAAACATTTTGAGTATTGTGTTAGCCAACAATGCAAACAATTAATTTTTCACCGTCGAATCCTTAAGTTTTATTGCCGCCAACTTACTCTTTCGAACCTCCGTCAACACCATGTTGTCTGTTGGTTGCGTGACTCATGTTTCTATAAGCTCCGACAATTTCTTAGATCTTATTAGATTCTTCATGAGCATTTCCCTACTGTACCACTCATTTTCACTCTTTAGACACACACTCCTTGACAAAGCAAGCTCTGATACCACTTGTAGGTTTCAGTAACAAAAACAGTGTATTGGTGAATAATTTTTAAATCTTACAGAGTTTCAGTAACAAAAACAGTGTATTCGTAATTATTAGCAACTAAGCTAAATTATCACTAAAAAATAAAGAGACTCAATCCACTACTTGACTCGTGCAAAACAAACATCAAAACATGGCTAAAGACTCGGTCTTAGATTTTATACTTCAGTTTTCCTATCGGTTAGACCTTTTGATTATAGTTGCGCATAACAGATCCTAAAACTAATTTTTTTCTTGTTGTATCTTGTGTTCGTGCTCTCTCTTATTTCTTGTCCTATATATATATAGTTTATCTAGCAATAAATATACAGTAAATTTATATTAATGACCTATACATTCGCTTATAAATATTAATTATTTATGTCTATCAAAATAAATTATTATTCATATTATCAATCGAAAAATATTTTTAGAGTAAAAGAAATAATTTTTTATATTCTTTAAGTTATATGTCTTTTTTATTTGAATTTGAGACTCCAACCTTCTCATCGACTCGTCATTTAAGGCTTTTGACTAGGGTGAAGCTATTTCTCCCATAACATTTCTTATTTCCCCCATAAATCCAAAGAAACCACATGTTGATATTTCCTCAATAAAGGAAATACCTAGATTAGCCCTTCCTTCACCAAAATAACATTTTCTTTAGTTCTTGACCAAATATCATAGATTGAAGCGTTCATTAACTACTCTATTATTTTTCCACCCAACGTACGAATTATAATCTTTCGAACCCTAACCCCAACACTGATTTTGACTTCAAACCCAACCTTAACCCTAACTTTACAAAATCGAACAGTCTTTCAACATCTTATTCGAACAACCTCTCAACCTCTCAACAACCCTTATCGATTTTTAAGAAATATAAGATTTTTTTCCTTTTTAACTATTGTATTCTTTGATGTATGTACTTGATTCGTTCAATGAGTTACAAGAACTCGATAAACAAATCGAACGAATTCCTGTAACTCAATGAACGTATGAAGCAGCCTAGAGTCTGTAACACAATCGAACTGCCCTAATTGAGTTTCTGGTTATTCGATTCGTTTTGGTTAATTGATCCCTAATCGAGCCTAGAGTTTTGTGTAGTGTTTGGTATGAATTACTGTCATATTGTTGATGTTTTAACTGTTTTTTTAAAACCTTCATAAATTCTGAGGAAACTACTCAGAATTACATGTTTTTTAAAAGGCATGTAATTCCGAGTAGCTGGCTGAGAATTATATGTTGTTTTTTTTAAAGAAACAAATGCATGTAATTCCAAGGCAGCAACTCAGAATTACATGTTGTTTTTTAACTAAACACCTGATTCCGAGGTGGTAGCTAGGAATTAGTTGGTTTTTCATAGAACACCTGATTTTGAGGTCGTACCTCGGAATGATGTTGTTTTTTTTAATATTATTTATAATCATCTACGAATTAGACTTCATGAGTCCGGATTCTCTCAGCATTTCGGACAAGGTCAGTTCGGACAATGTCTACCTAACCGGACAGGTGCAGTTCGGACGCCATCATCCATTGGACTGTTCGAACAGAACTAAAGTACTTAAAACCTAATCACTTCTTGACTAAGCTGCCTGTTCTCCTACTTAAAACTAATGGGTCCTTAAACTCGACCCGGGTCCATTAAACACGACCCGAAAGCCCAAAAGGCCCAAATATAAGGGTATAAATACCCAACCACCAATATTAAATGAGGGTAATGAAAATTAAATACCACCAGTCTGCTTAATTCTCCCTCTACACTCTACCCAAACATTAAATACTCACAAAATTCCACAAAACTCTAAACAAAAATTATAAACTTACCCTCAAACAAAAATAAACCACACCAAATTAGAGACCACAGTGGGAGCACGACGGTGCCTGAATCTAGCATTCAAAACCATCAGAAAAACAAGTGCGAATGAATCCGGACGCACCAGAAGTATCACCAGCTTTGCTCAAAGTGGTGAGTGAAAATGATGAATACACCATCGAGGAGCGTGATAGATTAAAGTGTGAGATAGAAACTCTGAGGGCAGAAAAAGCCAAAGATGGGCGTAAAAGAGAAGTCAAAGGCATCAGTTGCTCATCATACTGACAACCCTAAAGAGCATGAGCCTTCGAAGACCCATGTGAGTACCAAGAAGACTCATGCTAGCTCCAAAAAGTCTCACCGGTCCAAGCCAGTGGAGAGCTCTGACTAAGACTCAGAATCTTCTGATAGCTCTTCGGGCGAGGATGGAGTTGAAGAGTCCTTATCCTCTAGAAATGATGAGGGCCAATCTAAAAAGAAACAAAATTTGATTAAAAATTATTCAAGAAAAAGGGATAGAAATGGGAAGTTAAAGAGGAATATAGGCAAATGATCATCTCATAGCCGGAGACACGTAGACCGGATGCTGGTGGATCCTTTTGCCTTCCATGATGAAACAAGTATCTTCGCAACTCCCAATAAGGATACCGTTTTCAGTCGTGGCCGGAATTGGAGACAATCTCCATTGTCTTCCAAGATCCTATCTGGAAACCTCCCTAAGAGGTTCGATAGTAAGAAAATGGATAAAGACGATGGCAGTAAAGATCCAGAAAACCGCTTGGAACAATTCAAAAACTTCATGATGAATTTCGATGATGATGACAAGTTACTCTGCAGAGCATTCTCCCAATCCTTTACGGGGAGTGCTGTGAAGTGGTATAACAGCCTACCATAAAGTTGGATTAGAAATTTCGATACCTTTTTGGTGGCCTTTCGAAGGAAGTTCGTTGGAAATAGGGAATTAAAGGGAAATGGGGACACAATTATCCATTGTGCCCAAGAACCGAACGAATCACTAAAAGAATACATAAGTCGTTTTGTAAACACCAAAAACGGGTTGGTTGATTGCTTTGAGCAAGTAGCCATAGCATATTTAAGGCAGGGCTTAAACGCTGATTCAGTGACCAGAAAGAAAGCCATGACTTGGGGAGGTCTGCTGAATCAGGTTGGAAAACAAATTAACGTTGATGAAACAAAGAAAACTAGGGTGCACAGGCACGTGAGGTCTTCCCCGGTTGCACCTAACCCCAACCAAAATCAGTTCGGGAACAAGACAAGGGAGACTGGACAGGGTCACAACAGAGTAAAGCTCAGTCTCAGCCAGCTGCGCTTGCCCAGAGTCAACAATCTAGAAATAAGAGAGGGCCTTGGGTTCAACCGGAGTGGTTTTTTGATTTGAAAGAAAATGTGGCCACCATTTATGACAAAACAAAGGAAGAAGTACACTATAGAAGGCCGGTTGCACTACAATCTCCTAGGGAACATCGTAACCATTCATTCTGTCGGTACCATAATGATATTGGCCATACCACCGACGATTGTATTGCTTTAAAGCAAGAAGTCCAGAATTTAATTGAAAGAGGAAAGCTGGGGGCATATGTCAAAAGAAGAGGAGGAAATAGGCCTGATAATGCTCATCGGCCTGGTCCAAATAATGCAGGCACTTCCGCTCCGGAGGGAGCTATGGTTATAATCGAAAGATTCGATGTAGAGTCGGAATACTTGGATCCTGATCCAACTCGAAACAGAGTAGGTGCCACTGAGGAACATTGTAAAACAGTCTCCAGGCTTATTAACGTTTTTGAGTCACTCACAATTTTTGGAGGGGATACTATGACAGCACCCACTGCTTCTTCAAGAAAGAGGCACGTTCATACTTTAGCTATCCTAGCTGGAAGGAGGCATGACCTCTTATCAATCACAGATTCCATTTCCTTTCATTGTTTTTGATGAAGATGCCTTGAGGGATATAGCTGCCCCCCATGAAGATGATGATGTCATAGGAGCATCCATTGGGGGCAATGACATAAGACGAATCTTGGTGGATACTGGGAGTTCAACCAATATCCTCTTTTTAACCTCTTACAAAAAGATGAAAAACCCAGTTATAATTCAGTGTTCGGACAGATCAATTGTGGGTTTCACTGGGAGCTCAGCAGATGTGATCGGGGAGTTCGAAGAGGAAGTTTTGTTGGGCAATGCCCCTTTTAAGAAGATGGTTAGAGTACTTTTTATTGTGGTGGATTGTCCCACTTGTTATAATGCTATTTTAGGGAGGTCTTGGCTCTCTAGGATGCATGTAGTAGCCTCAACAGTCCACCAATGTTTGAAATATGTTGTTCAAGGACAAGTGGGAGTTGTTCGGAGTAGTCAAAAGATTGCAAGAGAGTGTTATGCCACAGTACTGGCTCCACGGACAATGGGGGCAGTTCGAATGAAGAATAGCAGTTTGAGGGGCTCTCTGGGGGTGAGAGTGAAATTGATGACCCCAGAGAGACCCCTGGAGTGTTAATACCGGTTGAAGAAGTTGAAACACATTCTTTGGAAGAGGGAAAAAATGTTAAGATAGGGTCCAAAATGCCATCCGAACTGAAGAGTAAAATATTGAAGTTTTTAAAAGACCATCAGCATGTTTTTTCTTGGTGGAATGCTGATGTTACCGGGGTTCCAGCAGATATTATATCATATCACTTATCCATCCGGAGAGACATAGCGCTTGTGGTACAAAAAAGAAGAGCTTTTTCCAAATAAAGGGCTGATGTCATAGTTCAAGAGGTCGACAGGATTACTAAAATGGGGCATATAAAGGAGTCTCGGTATCCTTTGTGGACAACCAATCCGGTCTTGGTGAAAAAGAAGAATGGCAAGTGGCGTATGTGCATTGACTTCACAGATCTCAATAGGGCTTGCCCAAGAGATTTATACCCGGTCCCCCGGATTGATCAGCTAATGGATTCCACTTCTGGGAATAAGCTACTGTATTTCAGGGATGCCTTCTCCGGGTACAATCAGATTCAAGTAGATCCAAAAGATCAGGACCATACCATGTTTGTCACTGATAAGGGTCTTCATTGTTACAAGGTGATGCCATTTGGGTTAAAAAATGTCGGGGCTACCTATCAGAGGTTAGTGAACAAAGCCTTTGCTGATCAAATTGGAAGGAATATGGAGGTGTACATTGATGACATGATGGTAAAAAGTATGGATGAAGAACTACACTTGGCAGATGTCCAAGAAACTTTTGCTAACTTAGTAAAAGTAAATTTGAAACTAAATCCAGAGAAGTGTGTGTTCGGAGTGCAGTCCGGGAAATTCCTGGGGTATATAATAAGTGAGCAAGGGATACAGCCCGATCCGGACCAGCTTAAAACTTTATTCCAAATGGAGCCTCCTCGGAATATTAAAGAAGTACAACGGTTGACTGGGAGGTTGGCTGCTTTAAATCGATTTATCTCGAGGTCTTCGGACAGATGTGCCCCGTTTTTTCAAACTTTAAAGGGTGCAAAGGGATTTGACTGGACTTCACATTGTGATGAGGCCTTCAATGAGATTAAGAAACATTTGTCCTCCCCCAAGATTTTATTTAAACCTGTTAATAGAGAGACACTCTTTGCATACTTGGCAGTTTCCAGTTGTGTCATCAGTGTTGTATTGGTAAGAGAGGTGGATAATGACCCCCGTCCAGTGTACTACATCAGCAAGAGCTTGATAGATGCAGAGAAACGCTATTAAAGCTCGAAAAATTAGCATTAGCCTTGGTAATTGCTGCAAGGAAGATGAGGCCTTATTTTCAGGCTCATCTTATTATCGTCCGGACATCCTATCCCTTGAAAAATATTCTTCAAAAGGCAGACATTTCAAGTAGAATTACTAAGTGGTCAGTGGAGTTGGGGGACTTCGATATTGATTTTGCTCCTCGAACACCAATAAAAGCCCAGGATGTGGCTGATTTCTTAGTTGAATTCCACTCAAATAGGGATACAGAGCAAACGACTGAGATGAAAGATAAAAAGGTCTGGATCGTCCGGACGGATGGTGGATCAAGTACTATGGGATGTGGTGCAGGGGTATGCTTGACCTCTTCGTATGGTGACAAAATGTACCATGCTATATGTTTTGCTTTTAGGGCTTCTAACAATGAGTCTGAATATGAAGCTGTTATAGCTGGTTTGAAGTTGGCTTTCATTTGTGGAGCCAAAAGGGTCAAATTGATGAGCGATTCCCAACTTCTTATCCATCATGCACATGGTCAATCCGAAACTAAAAAGGAGCAACTAGTGAAGTACTTACTTCTTCTTAAAAATGAGGCACTTAAGGTTAAAAGCATTGTTTATGAACACATACCCCGAACAGAAAATGAACTAGCAGATTCCTTGGCAACTATAGCCTATACTGAGTCATACCCTTGGATCCATGTGCTAAAGTGCCCTTCCATTCAACTCAATATGGGTAAGGAGGAAGAAATTTTTGATGTACAGATGAAACAACCTCAAGATTGGAGGTTTCCTCTCCTACAATATCTCTCCGGTGGTATTTTTCCTCTAGACAAGTCGATAGCAAGAAAAGTAAAGTACAAGGCTCGTGGTTTCATCATACTAAGAGATGTTCTTTATAAGAAGTCTTACAGTAAACCCCTTTTATGATGTTTGGGGGATGACGAATCTCAAATAGTCCTCTCCGAATTACATGATGGTAAGGGATCAGCTCACTGTGGATTCAAGGTTCTAACAAGAAGAGTGTTATTGGCTGGTTATTACTGGCTATCTATAATGCAAGATGCTAAGGAGCTGGTGAAAAGGTGTGACCCATGCCAGAGATATAACAATGAAATTCATGTCCCAGCCATCCATTTAGAGTCGATTTCTGAGCCTATACCTTTTGCTCGATGGGGGTTCAATCTGGTGGGACCTCTTCCTGTGGCATCCGGAGGACGCAGGACAATAATTGTTGCTATTGACTATTTTTCGAAGTGGATCGAAGCAGCCCCACTGGCAGGAACAACATCAAAAGCTGTCATAAAATTCATTTTATCCAATATCTGTTGCAGATTTGGCATTCCACAGAAGATAACAATAGACAATGGGCCACAGTTTGACAACAAGGAAATGGAGAGTTTCTGTGCCTCTAGGGGTATACAACATTGTTTCTCTTCACCTTTCCACCCACAAGCGAATGGTCAGGTTGAAGTGGCTAACAGAACTATACTGTCCGGTTTGAAGAAAAATTTAGCAAGGGCTACTGGAAAATGGCCTAGTTATTTACAAGAGGTTTTGTGGGCCTACAGGACTACACCTGGGGCTGCGACACAAAAGTCACCTCTTGCCTTGGTCTATGGGATGGATGCTATAGCTCCCATCGAGGAAATTCTCCCTTCATTTCGAGTTCATAATTTCTCCGAACACGCTAATAAAGTGGCAATCAGAGGTCAGCTCGACTTGATAAAAGAAAGAAGAGTTAAAGCTCACCTTAGAGCTGCACACTATCAGGGTTTGAAGAGAAGCAGGTTTGCTTCCAGAGTTAAAAGAAGAGATTTTCAGCCAGGGGACAAGGTGTTAAGGAAAGTCTTCTTACACACTAAAGAAAAGTTGCTCGGTAAGCTAGCCCCAAGTTGGGAAGGACCTTATATGGTCATTGAAAGGCTTAAACCTGGAACATACTGGCTAGAAGACAAGGATGGAAGGGTTTTAAATCACCCTTGGAACATTGAGCATCTCCGAATGTACTTGGAGTAGAAACTATGTAAATATTTACTTGTTTAAAAATCCATGTAAATATTTGGGGGCATACTCTTTCCTATCCTGGTGGCGCGGGGAGGTTTTAATGAGGTGTTCGGGCTTTTTTATAAAATTTGATGCCTTCTTAAAAATTCAGAGTGTTCTTACTTTGTTTCTTGTCACACAATCCGGATTGAATTAAAGGAATGACGACTACTTAAACATTTGTCATCGGAGAATTTAAACACTCTCGCTTTAGAATATTTATGAAATAACTAAGGGCTGTTTAAACACTAGCCACCAAAATTGAAACAAACTATGAAAGAATGCAAGAGTTGTGCAAAATAAAGATATCCATTAAAATAACCGAAGTACCTTGGCCATCCAAGGACTTTAAGTTTTCAAAACAAACAGATATGTCCGAACAAACACCGGACACGGTTACAGGATTGCCTTAGCCTTCCAAGGACTTTAGTGTAATCAAAACAAAAAAAACACACACAAGAGATAATTGATATTCTCAGACTGAGCCTTTGAAGATGGCTCAGCCTCACCTGTTTTCTTTTCCTTAGGGTCATCATTCCCCTCACCTGGACTCTACCCGGTGTTCTCTTCTTCATCGGATGAGGACGCACTGGAGAAGTCAAACCTGTCACCCTCAGCCATTGTATGAAAGGGAAGGTTTGGATACTCTTTAAAACTCCATAAGTCTCCCAAATTCCTCTTCGGGAACTTCTCGTGAAACAGCAAAACCATGTCCGACTTCACCTTGGCATACATCTCCTCTTCACTGTCTATCATATTGTTGGCATAAGCATCAATCTTGGCCTGAATTTTGGCCTCTTGCTCCCTTAGCAGATCAGCTTTCTCCTCTGCAGCCTTGGACACCGAATTCTCGAGCGCAATCTTGTCATTTTTCAAGTTATGGATGACTTGGTCCTTAGCCTTTGCCTCCTCTTTTGAAGGGGTGAGATCTTTTTCTAATACGGACAGCTTTTCCCGGAGATCTTTGATAATATCTTCTAAGGTGGAAACCTTTGTGGTCTACCCCTCCTGACTCTTCTTTAGCTCCTTGTTTTCTCTCTTCAAGACATCAGCATTTTGGGTGGCACTGAGGAGGTCGCTGGATAGTTTTCCTTGTCAGAGTTAAGGGAGGTAATGATTGCTGCCTGACCTCGTACTTGCTTCTCCAGGACCAACACTGGTTGAACGGTGCTCAGTATGGAGTGAGTTATAGCCTCTCTTTCACTTGATACAGTGAAAGTTTTACCATTAAAGGTAATTTGTTCGAAGTGCTTGAAGGGAGATAGGGCCCAGCAAAATCATCTCTGGGGAGGTTTTCAAAGTACTCCTCAAGCCCCGTAAGGTCGACACCATCAATACTAAGGTCTCCTCCTCCAACCTCTTCAGTTTGAAATTCGCCAGGGATCTCCTCTGCTCTTGTTGGATCGATAGGGTCAATAGGAGGGAGAGGCTGTGGAGGCCGGAGAGAAAGTTCATCACCCCTGGAGGTCTTCGTCTCCAGTCTCTTTTAGGAACCCTTGGGGGTTTTTGAGATCTTGCTTCTTCCCTAGCACTCTCAAGCTCTACCACTTCTAACAGAGAAACATCTATCTGGCTTGGAACTGGCCCCTCTGGGTTTGTTGGAGCAGTCTCCGCCACCTCGGCAGGATTAGCCTCGCCCGCAACTTTCTTGTCTTTCCCTTTTTTGCCTTTCATCTTACTTGGGGACTTGGCTCGACCTGGCAAGTACAGTGACCCGTCCGGTGCATATGTTCTTTTAAGGACTACATCTAGAGGGGGTGGAGTGGTAAGTTCTTCCCAAGTCAAATCTCTCCGGCCAGAAGTGTTCTAGAGATGAGACCTTGGGAGATTACCTCCGGTAAAATCGTCATGAAAACAGTTTTCCCACTTCTCAGCAGCCCAAGTGTTGATCTTGGTACAAGTGGCCTGCCCGGCCTTTAAATAGTCATTGAAGTCATTGGGCAGCTCTGTCAAAAAAAAGAAAAGATAAGACCAGTCAGTTTGAACAAATCCGATAAAAGTAAAAATGAGAATGTAAGGTAGGATCCTTACGATCACTCCTCCATCTGCTGGTAAGGAGACTCGGATTGGCTCTAGATTTGATCTTTCTTCCATTCTCTCAAGTTCCGCTTACAAACAAGAATTGAGTCCTCCAGTTTCTCTCCGACTCAAGCAGGTCATCCACTACTTTATAATTATCACCCATGTTGAAGTGATAGAAGGGAATGTGGTGGTTTCTGCAGAGGCTGGCCACAGCTGCGAATTCCTCCATTGGTAAAGGAATTCCGGAGAGCCTGGAAGCCATGATACAGGCCATAAGAGTGTACCAGGCGTTGGGGCTCAGTTGACTAGGGCAAAGTTTGATAAGATGGAAGTACATGACTATCTCAGGATCTAAGGGAAACCTTAGCCCCCAATTAAAGAGCTCAGTGAAGATGACTATTTCACTAAGTTTCCAGTCCATTGCGGTTTCAGGGTCTATGGGGATTCTTATTTTCACGTTCTCCGGAATCCCCCACTTCGTACGCATCCGGCCCAATTCGGCTGTGTGGATGAAAGCATAAGTAATTTTTTGTAAGGCAAGAAGATATTTAACACTAACCTTGTGGAAACAAGGTCCCACTTTTCCTTCAAGAATTTTTGGTAGGTCTGGGTGCCTAAAGCATAGTTTTTCTTTACCTTTATCCTTCTTGGCAGCAGCAGCATCAGAAGTTTGTCCGGAGGGTTCGGACTCGAACGGAGCCTCTTCCATAGAATCCTCCATTATTTCCTCCATTACCGAGGAGGGGTTTTCAGTTGTCTTTGGGAGGGGGGAATTAGAAGTTGGTTCAGTCTGACCTCCGGACTGTTGAGCTTCAATACTTTCCTGAACTCTGGCCTCTGGCTGGGGCTCAGATGTGGTGGTTTCTCTTCGGAGGCTTGAGCTAGTGGCCTCCGGTCCGGACAGCCTGCCCTGAGGAACTTTTATGGGTGCCTCTGACCTTGTATTGCTGTCCTTGACCCCTGATTTTGAAGGGGTGCCTTTAGAAGCCTGCCCTTTGACCAGGCGACCTTTTCTTCGATCGACTAACTTGTTGGGAGAGATATCTGCATCTGACCCCATGGCTATAAATGGGGAAGGATTTTTGAAGCTGGTAACTGCTAGCCCTGGTTCAACAGTGGGCTCTGATTCTTGAATCGACGAGCCTGAAACAATAGGAGAAAGGTTGGATTGAAACAATCTCCTCGGTTTGACACTTCTGGTTGAGGAGGAACCCTGGTCAGGCTCTGTGTTTGAGATTATTGGTTTGTCGATAGGGGAAGTAGGTAGACCTGCTGCAATGCACCTCTCCCGTTCAACTTTTTGTGACTTTTCTAGCTCTGATAGATTAAGCCACCCGCCTTTGATTAAAGCGTTCCTAGCTGTGAACATAAACTCACAACCAAAGAAAAGAATTTGTGTTTTGAGAGA
The DNA here is from genome assembly GCA_036936605.1 of Limnanthes douglasii subsp. nivea. Lineage (NCBI taxonomy): Eukaryota > Viridiplantae > Streptophyta > Magnoliopsida > Brassicales > Limnanthaceae > Limnanthes > Limnanthes douglasii. Next base: position 3,820,977 of record JAUPFV010000001.1, read on the forward strand.
GAAAGCTCTGAAACTTACCAAAGTAAATATGAAGATGAAGATAAAACAGTTGAGAAATTAATAATTTATAGTAAGCACCCAAAAAGGTGTTTTGATTCCTAGGAGAATTCAAAAGGATTTGCAATGATTAAGGAACGACGCTGATGTCATCTTCATTTAATGAAGAGGTTGCTTTTCAGAGAAGGTGGGAGCGAAATTCAAGGTAAAAAAACGGCTGAAATAACGAACCAAAGAGAGAAACGTGTCTCACGAACTCTGGCAAAAAACCGTTTAAATTCAAGAAACCTTTTTTCAGTCCGGATAAAGCTATGACACACTTCAAAGGACCTGTCCGGAAGTAACTGTCACTAGAAACAGACTTTTTTTTAGGTCTTGCCAAAGGTTTTCGAACACCACCTAAAAAAGGGGCTACTGATGAGTTTGGATTCGGTTAGTACTTCGGACAGGGTAAGTTCGGACAATGTCTACCTAACCGGACATGTGCAGTTCGGACGCCATCATCCATTGGACTGTTCGAACAGAACTAAAGTATTTAAAACCTAATCACTTCTTGGCTAAGCTACCCGTTCTCCTACTTAGAACTAATGGGTCCTTAAACTCGACCCGGGTCCATTAAACACGACCCGAAAGCCCATAAGGCCCAAATATAATGGTATAAATACCCAACCACCAACATTAAATGAGGGTAATGAAAATTAAATACAACCAGGCTGCTTAATTCTCCCTCTACACTCTACCCAAACATTAAATACTCACAAAATTCCACAAAACTCTAAACAAAAATTACAAACTTACCCTCAGACGAAAATAAACCACACCAAGACTTTTTCTTTTTTCTACTTTATGAAAAAAGATATAATTATTATCTTTTTTAATACCCGTACATAACCTTAAAACGACATATATTTTGGAACTGAAGGAATATCTCTTAAAATCACTAATCACATCTGTCGTTTCCCTCCGGCGAATATAAATATTGTTTTGTGACTAATGCTGCTGTTATTTCAACACATTACAATAACACGAATTAAAAAAATTATTTTTTTCATACTTATATGAATAATAAGATCGTTCATTACATATTGGTAGATGGGTTATCGGTCCGGATTTTGACGGAACCGGACCGAACCACTAAATCTATCAGTTCGGACCGAACCGACAAAATTTATGTTCCGTAAAATAGAACCGAACCCAAACAGATAAAAAACCGGTTCGGTTAGGTCTGGTTGGATCCACGTAACCGAAATAAATATTATGTAAAAGATTTTACTATATCATCATAGGGCTACGATATTGTTATACAGCTGTTTTTAGATTCTGAACCTAACTAAATACCTATATAAATCATAGGGGTTTTATAGAGAAGCAGTCTTCCATCTCATACTGAAAAGCAGGGATGTGGGATTTGTATATTACTTATCTGTGTTTCTGTGCATTTCTTAGATGGGTTTGTATACTTGTCAAGTTTAGATTTCTTTTGTATTTTATTATTCTAGTCGATTTCATTATTTATTTTTTACTATTCTTACCCACCCATGTATTCTCCATTCTAATTATTTAAAAATAGACGGAATATGATTTAATAGATACATATTCTAAAGTTTGTATATTTGAAAAATATTACGGTATGTTTGTATTGTATTGTATAAATATTGATGAACTAGAATAATTGATCAAGTAGTTCGCATAGATTATTATCGATTTATCGGTTTTGTCGGTTCGGTTCCTTATAGGTTTCACTAGTTTCTCAGTTTTATCGGTTCGTTTCCAAACCGGTTTTACTGTTTCAATTCCTCATCGGTTTCGGTTTTTAGAATGGAACCGCGAAACGAACCGCTAAGGTTCGGTCCGGTTCTTATCAGTTCCGTTCTGATTCGGTTCCCGGTTCTCTAGAACCATTAACAGCCCTACACATTTGACATCAAGAATAATAAAAATATTCATTTTATACTGTTTATCAGAAATTAGAATAAGTAATTTCAATAATTCTTGATAATTCATGTATACTTTGATGATGGTTGGTTAATATAATATGACAAGACTGTTCTAATTATACTTTCAAGACTATTTCTGTTATACTACCTATTAGGAATAACAATAATAATCTTCTTATACTACGTATCAAAAATAACAAGAATATCAACAAATAAGCTTAATATTTTTTTTTGTCATTTTTGTTAGTTTGATGATTGTTGGTTAACATAATATAATAATATTATTTATTTATATTTTCATGAATAATAACAAGATAATATGACTATACATGTTATATTATCAAGTCTAATAAAACTATTATTGTTATGCCCATATGAAGGATTATACCAGTTATACGGACATGAAGGACTATTCCTATCATTGTCCGATTTGAGAAGAAAAAACACATAATATGAATTATAAACTATCTTATGGTTTATTTATTAATATATGAAAAGGTAATATGCATAAAGAATAAAACTTAATTTATTAAAGTGAAACACAAAATGACTTTAAATAGCATACATGAAGCGTTTCGTATTCCAACTTTTATTGACCGATGTGGTAACAACTAAAATACTAATTCATATAATGTTAAATTATTAAATAAGATAAATAAATCAATAATTAAATCAATTCCAACAAATTCATCCTTTAAACTGGATATGCCTAGAAAGCAACCAGTTTAATCTTTTAGTACTTGCAGTCTAAGTGAACTTCGCCACTTAACAAGCGTTTCCAGCTCCACTGCCTTCGTTATTATATCTGTTACTTGTTCTTATTGTTCCAAAATAAACAAACTTCACAACTTCTTGATTTATAAGATCTAGTAGATAATGATTCTTTACATCGATATGCTTTGTGCGCCTATGCATCACTAGATTATTTGAAAGTTTACTTAAAGAAGTGTTGTCACAATAGATTTGCAGACGCTTGCAAAAAGACGTCGTCTTCTCCTCCACATAATTGGCCCTCTCCTCAACTCTATTGTTGGGGCCTCTACATTCGGAAGAATAATGTTCAAACGTTTTATATTTATAGCATTGAATTTGAGATTTATCATACCTCGAGTTTAGCTTTCTTCTTCCACGACCTCGTGCTAAGCTTTCTCGTTTCTTGTAGTTGTAGTTGGAATTATTATTTTTGTACTTACGCCCATGTCCATGACCAATATAACCACCTCGTTCGCGGTCTCTACCTCTATATTGACCACGTTGGTTTCCATCGTCCCCTTGATTTGCATGCATGTCCTTGAGTTCCACTTTGAAGAGTGGCTCAGTGATCTCTTGCTTCTTCTTGTGTTTTTCTTCATAGGCTTGTAATGATCCTTGGAGTTCTTCAATCATCATTTCCTCCAAGTCTTTAGTTTCTTCAATCGTCACGACGATATTCTCAAATTTAGGATCCAAAGAATGGAGTATTTTTTCAATTACTCTCATCTTCTAACTTCTGGCCAATTCTTTTTAATTGATTGGAAACGGTTGCTACTCTTGCGAAATATTTCAAAATAGGCTCGGATGCTTTCATGTGTAAGGATTCAAATTCACCTCTTAACGTTTGAAGATATACCTTTTTCATATTTTCAACTCATTTGTAGGAGATTTGTAACTTCTCCCACACTTGTTTGGCGGAATAAGCGCTTGAAAGTTTTTCGAAGCCATAATCATCTAATGCTTGATAGATGAGGAAGAGAGTTTTTTTTCTCTCTTTTAAATCCTTCAAAGTTATTTTCTCCTCTAGAGTAGGGCTAATTTCTCCTTCAGATTCGTTTTTTCTACGGCATCCTACACATCATGGGCTTCAAAGAGAGCTTTCAATTTGATACTCTAATTTTCGTAGTTGTTGTTGCTGAGTGTTGGAACTTTGAAGGATGATACACCATTTGCAATATTTTTCAATATGTTGAAGATTTAAAAACGAAAATTTCGGATAGAGCTTGTGGCTCTGATACCACTTTGTTGGCGAAAAATATAAAACAATACTCACTTAAAACAAACAAACAACTTTTATAAATATTGAGTTGAAGAAATGTTACAAAACACTCCTACAAATCACACTACAAGAGAGAAATATTTTTCTTTCACTTAAGAGATCATTCTTGTCTCTCTTTTCTCTACTCTAATTTTCTCTTTAAGTTTACTTCTTGGTATAGATGGTGGGAGAGCTCCACTATTTATAGAACCGTAGTGGATACAAAAATCCATCATCGTAGAGTTTTTGGATACTTAAGCACTCAACCTCAATATTACACTCTAGGTAGAAGTGTATCGTACACTTAACATAAAATAGTAGGCATTGAACAGTACATCGTCCATCGGCTATCAGGTTTGGTGGCAAATAGTCCGTTGACAGTCCCTGGACTATCGCATTTGGATAAAGTTAGTCCACCAAATCCTCTGATCCATGAGAGGCTCCCACCTGTCACCATAGCCCCCATATTTTTGTATCATGACTAGTCCCTTGAGTTTAGGTCAAACCCAAAATGTAGAATATTACAGATAACTAAACTCAAGGGACTAGTAGTGATACAAAAATCTGGGGACTATGGTGACAGGTGACAGCCTCTCATGGATCAGAGGATCTGGAGGACTAACCTTTTTTAAACGCGATAGTCCAGGGACAGTCAACCGATATTTGAAAGTCAAAGGACTATCTGCCACCAAACGTGATAGTCGATGGTCGATCTTCTGTTCAAAGCCTAAAGTAATATCTTGCACTCAATTTAAGGTTGGTCTTACACACAATCTCTATCACAATAATAATTAATATTAATTTTTTTTTAGAACATGGTTTCTTGACTAGCCTTATTAAAAACTTATTGAAATGGCGGAACCTTTTAAATGCAATGTTTTATCCGTGTGATGAAATTAAATAATATATTTTTAGGCTTAAATCAAGAAATAGTCCATCGACTATCAAGTTTTCTTTCATTTAGTCCCTCGACTAAAAAATCACCGGTGAGGGTCCTTCGATTATGCCATTTTCTTTCATTTAGTCCTTCGTCTTTAAAATCATCGGTGAGGGTCCCTGGACTTTGCAAAAATCTAGAAATTTAGTCCCTGATTTGGGGTTTTTTTCTTAGATTCAGGGACTAAATTAATAGATTTTTCAAAGTCAAGGGACCCTCACCGGTTATTTTAAAGTCGAAGGTCTAAATGAAAGAAAATTGGAGAGTGGAGGGACCTTCACTAGTAATTTTTTAGTCGAAGGACTAAATGACAGAAAACGTGATAGTCGAGGGACTAGACAACGATTTAAGCCTATATTTTTATGACTAAAGATATGGGGATTTGGATTTTACTTGTAATCCAATATTAAAAAAGACCACTATAATTTCTTAGAAATATTAAGTGTTATAAACTTAATTAAGAAGTATTTCAAGTATCATTAATGTTAACATTAGTGTTAACTGTCTATTTTCCGAATCAAAAGTAAAATGTACACGTCGAAACATAACCTGAATGTGATACTAATATCATTCGAAGTTCAATTTAAGTGTATCCTATAACAATCTATATGAGTTATATGTATAGGAGTTTTTTTATCCCATCGACTATGTTCGATTTGTTTTATAATTATTATTTTTTTTCGGAGGGAATCCGCAGCCGATACTAAGAGTTCAATGAATGCGCACAGATAAACTTCCTGTCTGATGCGATACCTTGCAAATCAACGCCAAAAGGTAAATCACACAAAATTACAGGTCCAGCCCAAAAAGCGTATGTAAAAAGATTCGAACTTACGATCTTTAATCACAAGCATACCATACTCAACCAAGTCGGCTATCCTGGCATTGAACAGTAAATCGTCCCTCGACTATCGCGTTTGGTGGCAGATAGTCCCTTGACTTTCAAATGTCCGTTGACAGTCCCTGGACTATCGCGTTTGGATAAAGTTAGTCCACCAGACCCTCTAATCCATGAGAGGCTGCCACCTATCACCATAGTCCCCAGATTTTTGTATCACCACTAGTCCCTTGAGTTTAGGTCAAACCCAAAATGTAGAAAATTACAGAAAACTAAACTCAATGGACTAGTGGTGATACAAAAATCTGGAAACTATAGTGACACGTGACAGCCTCTCATGGATCAGAGGATCTGGTGGACTAACTTTATCCAAACGCGATAGTCCAGGGACTGTCAACGAACATTTGAAAGTCAATGGACTATTTGCCACCAAACGTGATAGTCGAGGGACGATGTACTGTTCAAAGTCCGGCTATCCTTATAAGCAATTACTATCGCTTTGATTTGTTTAGGAATGGGTATACTGATTATGTCAGTTTATTTTGATATTACTTTCTCAAATTAATTACCTTTTGATTTTGTTTTACAGGGTGTCAGGTGATAATTTAATGCTGATTAAATTAATAGTCTAGATTCTATACACATGTGACTATCGGGTTCACGTGTATTATTTTCAAGCGCCCATATAATTATTAAAACCAATCTATTATATACCAGATTATTGAAAAGCAAAATGTAAGGTATTTTGGTTATTATTTCATAAAACTTTGGAATTATTATTATTTTAATTAAATCCTATTAAAATTTTCATAAAACTATTAAGAACAATTATGTTTTATGAATTTTTAATATTGTTTTTTTTACTATTCCTGTTATACATGTTCTTCACAGATTTATACACAATAATTAAAATTATATATTATATAAAGTAAATATTAAATATTCGTGATTAAATTTAATAATTTATTTATCACGACCAGAATTGAATATTTTGAAATCCCGATCAATATATTTGTTTATCCTAATAACTATCCCTACTTGGTACGGATATGGTCCAGAAATCGAGTCGATAGTTTATTTTTGCAATTTATGTAGTTTTAAATTTTGGATTACTCATTTTATTTATGGTACCATTTATCACTTTTGATAATTCAAATTTTGTAAAAAAAATTAATAAAAAGAAGATGGCTCAGTTAGATTTTCTTTATGAAAATCAAGAATCAAGCTGGTTGTTGTTCTTCATCTTCTGCGCTTTTGTTTCAATAATCATTCACCTTCTCTAATGGAAGGAATTGATATCTCTTCTACGAGTCAAAGATCTGCTGATCTTGATCTACATTTTTCCTCCCTGCATCAAAACACAGTCAAACCAAATATCAGAAACAACCCTACCTACAAGACAAGTAAGGAATATGTTCAACCAATAAAATCCTTTGCGGATTTATTTTCTTCAAAACCAGAAAAGGTTTTCCAATGAGAATGTCTCCTATAGTCTTAACAATGGTTTCCAAGCGTTAAGTTTGAAGTCAAAGACAAAGAAATCTTAAAAGTTGTATCGAAACATACAATTGTTAGAAAACTTTCAACTGGTAAACATACTCTTGAAGCTATCAAGAAATTCTTGGAGAATTTTAGATTCAATAGTGATTTTAATATCACAAATGTTGACTTAAAAAGATTATGGTGCAGAAAAGTCTGGCCAATTGGTAACAAAACAACGAGACTATTCACATGGGGACCTTTATTCAATATAAACTATGAAAAGCATATTACTCATGTATACATAAAACTACCTAATCTACTGGAATTTATGTATAATGAGAAAATAATTTTCAGTCTAGCTAAAGGCATTGGTTTCCTCTAAATGTTTTGGTTCTTACAAAGAACCGTGCTAGATTCAATTATTGCAATCTGGATGGAGATGAATGTTTCTAAATCTATGCCTAGGAAGATGTGGATCTAATTTGGTGAAGATGGATATTGGAAAGACTTGGTTTATGATGCTTACCCGGAATACTGTAAATCCGACTATCATTTGGGCCACTATGAAAAAAGTTGTAAGAAAATGAAATCTTCAATTTCCTTTGCTCCCTCTGCTTCAACTGGTCCCTCTGCACCAACTGGTCCATCTGTATAATTGTTCCCGCTGTCTCAGCTGATCAACATGTTCTCTCTGCCTCAGCTAATCAACCAGCTCCAACTCCTGATCTTTTATTAAAACCTACCTCAAAATATCCAAACCAATCAGATACAATTGCCTGAACAAAAATCTGATCCATTATCATCCAAAATCTTCCAAACCACCCGGTTTCTCCTCTAACTTTATCACAAGATGTTCTCCTGGATAAGGATACCAATTTGAACATACATGTTGGTGTTGAAGATCATGAAGTAATAGAAGAAATTCACATGATTGATATGGGAACCAAGAATCATAAGAGCTTCTCTACTGACTTGTCTCTACAATATACCCTATCTCTATCAAAAGCTATAATTGAGAGTTTACCTTGTTCTCATACACATTCAAAGGAATTTAATGTCAAAGATGCAAGGAAAATAGAGCTAAAGAAAAACAAAAAGTAGAAAACTACCACAAAAAAAGTCTTCTTCCAACCAAATGTATGTAGTTCAAAGGAACTGCTAAATCTAAAATAAAATCCAAATAACTATCAAAGTATTGAATTGGAATGTGCGTGGATGGGAACACAGAGACCATTTCTAGATTAAAATCATTGAAAAGGTCACATAAACTGGGTTTTTAAGGTTTTAGCAACAATGTTACTAATAAAGTATGGATCATCTATCCAACCTTCAAGGATGCACTCAATTAAAGAAATTTTAAGAACTTTCTAAATCAAAACTTACATAGATTCGGGTGGCACTGCGACTTCAAGTTTTTGTGGCTTTGCTCTGAAGGGATTCTATTATGGACTGATTCAATTAAGCTCTAAATAGATGGTTTATTCTGCATTTCATCAAAGTTTTCTTCTTAAGTTTCCTCTTCTTCTTAAGCGATGAGAGTGAGAAGACTAGAAAGTGAAAAGAGGAGAGAAGAGGCATATCTAGGAAAAAGGCTTGAACTGAAGATTTTACCAGCAACCTACAAGCTTAAAAGTCTTCGAGAATGCAAAGAAACGTTGGAAGGCATCACAAGCTGCTGCTTCAACATCTCAATAGATTCTAGTACACAAAAAAATAATCTAATGAAGTAATCCATTATTTAATTTTCAAAATCTCAATAGTCTCACGAAAAATCTCTTACACTGAATTAAGGAATTGACTGAAGGCATCAAAGCTTCTTATTGACAACCTCTTCCTGGCTCTTCCTAAAACAATCTCACACATCAATCAGAATCGAAATAGTCTTTTATGGCTTATACAATCTCCAAACGAAACAATTTTTCAAAGTGGAATAGAATTTACCTAAGGGAAGTTCTATACACAGTGTTTTGTAGTATTCACCCACTGAGATTGAAATTGCTTCGATAGTCATGTTGAGGCTACTCTCTGCAAATGTTCATCAATAATATACACTCAACTCTCTCTATTTTTTAGACTATTTTTGAAGCGAAAGATGCAAGCACCAAGTAAGGAAAAATATCTGAGAGATGGCAAAGCTCGGAAGCAAAAAGAGAAGAGAGGTGGATAATATAGAAGAAAGAAGAGGCAGAAGCTCGATTAGGGTTTTTGTCTCAAACCTTTTTTTTATTCTCATGTTATTGAGAAGGCCAGAGATATGTCTTGTTGTCTTTGGGCCAATATTAGTCTTTTGTAAGCCTTTGGGCCAATTGGTTTTATTTAAATAAAAGTCTCATAGCTAAGAAAAATATCTAATAATTTAAATTTTATTTATCAAAATATTAAAAATTTAATATATTTAGAACAATGAAGAATATCGACAACCGAACAAACTACTTTATATATTATTTTAACCATCAATTTAAAAGTTAGTCGTACCAATTAAATAGTTATTGAAAAACATGAATTAAATAAAAATTTCAATTCCAATTTTTATGGTCAAAATCTATTAAAAAACAAATTTAATATTGAGCTCATCTGTCCAAATTAGATGTTTTAAGACCACTATTGATTTCGGTTAAAATAATGGAAATTCAATAAATTGTTACAGCAAATTTTAACCATTTCGATTCAAGTAAGAGTTATATTAAAACATGTTATTATTGTATGGACCAAAATTAGAAGTTGTGGTGATAATAGTGATAATAGTCTTATCTTTCTTTATTATTTGACCCGAAGCATCTTGATATTCCTGTAAAAATTTAATTATGGTAGCAATAGCAATGTTTGAAGAATTTGTAAATATTATAAGGTCATCTGCAAAAGCAAGAGTATAGATGTAGATGTGGCTTCTAGTTTTGAAATGAATAGGCTTATTATTGTGGTATAGCAGGGTCAGCCCTCTCATTGCCTTTAGCCCCTTCTAGTTTTAAAATAACCTACAGCCTCACCATTAATCAAAATAAAAGCTTTAACGTTACAGATAATGTTGGAAATAAGACTAACAAATCGCTTGTTAAAGCCATAAGTAATGAAAATTTTCTTGATAAAACTGTGGGACATTCTATCAAAGGCCTTATCCATATCTACTTTGATCAGTATGTTCCCAGTCTTGATTTTTCTATTAAGGTCATAGATCAGTTCATTAGCTAAAATGATGTTATACTGAATTGATCTATTAGCTAAATAAGCACCATATTTTTTAGATATGGGTTTAGGCATAAGGCTCCCAATCCTATTGTTAATGATCTTGGAAATAATTTTGTTAAAAAATAGAACAGAGGCTTATTGGACTAAATCTTTCCAGTGAGCGGGATTACTATTTTTAGGAATAAGAGCTAAATTTGTGGCCAACACCCCTTGAAGGGGAGGTTCATCATTAAAAAAAGAACCAGTGGCTTTAATCAAATCATTCTTGATAATACTCTAACATGTTTTGTAGAAAGTAATATTGAATCCATATATGCTAGGAGCACTTGAAGGGTTTAGACCTTTAATTACTTCAAGAATCTCATCTTCATTAGTTACTCTCATTAGATCTATATTGTCGTACACATTAACAATGTTAGGAATAAAATTAATTAGATAAAGTTTAAGTAGTTAGATTCAGCAGTTGCATTAAGATAAGAGAATTCAAAGAAAATGCTTTCAAAGTAATTTTCAGCAGAACTATTAATATTTTTCTCATCAGTTAACCATATTGAAGCTTATTTGATTTTAATAATTTTGTTTTTCCTGGCCCTTTTTTTAACATAACTTTGATAAAATTTAGTGTTTATGTCCTCATACTTTAACCAAGTAGAGTAGGTCTTCTGCTGCTAGTAAGATTCCTCCTTGGGAAGAGCTTGAAGCAGTAGCATTAGCCTTTGACCAGTTAGTTCTGTTAAGATCATTGTAGAAATCTCTAAGAAGATCTTTCATATTATTGAACTCAATTTCAGCTTAGTGACTTTGTTAAAAATATTTCCAAAGACAGAGATATCCCAGACTTTCAGAGCAAGTTTTAGTCTTTAGAGCTTGTTCCAAAACCTGTTAAGGGGTTACCCTGCATTTCAAGCAACCAATTAGTTTTAACAAAAGGAATAATTCATCATGTAAGCACCGCATGTTCAGGAATTTAAAACTAGATTTCTTGTAATGAATTCATGTAGATATAGGAACCAGAATAAACATATGGTCTGAGCAAGATCTAGGGAGATGCTTAATGGATGTGTTGTTGAAGTATTCAGTCTAATAATTGGTGTGTAAGACACGGTCGAGTCTCTTCCAATTTATTTTGTTAGTCCAAGTGAACTTGTTCCCAATGAAGCCAACATCTTCCAGATTGCATTAATTGAAGACTTCGTTAAAATTATCCGAGTTACTAGTGCAGTAGCTTATAAAACCTTTTTGCTCAATGGGATCAATGTTAGAAAGGTTAGCCCAATGCTCTTTTCTCATGTGCCTCGGGCACTTAGCATAAACAAAAGTGAAAAAAATAATTTTATTCGAGTTAGTGTAGATTATCTCAACATGAATAAATTGAGAATGATCCATGATAACTCTGAGGTTGAACTAGACTTTCCAAAATAGCCAAATTTTACTAGATTAGTTGGACCTGAACTTGCTAAAGCCAATCTTGACCAACCATCGGTTCCTGGATAGTAACAATACAAACCATCTCTTTGGTAATAATGTGATTGAGTCTTCTCAAAGAAGATTTATCGCAATACGTTTTATATTCCAGTTAAGTATGTTTATCACGATCATGCTGAGATTTGGTTTGTTTGTTGGCCCCCAAAAAAGGATTGTATATATTATTTTCTGTTTTGCTTATTTTTTATAGCTTCTCTAAGGCTCTTGGTGAGTAAGTCTTGAAAATTCTGATTAGTTTCTTTCCTTTTCAGGATGGGAGAGGGAGGAAGACTGCCAAAGTTATTGTTGTTAGGTGAGTAATTCCTTTTATCCTCATGAACCATGCCTTTTTCATTGTTACCACTGTAATTATTTTCAAGGTCTCTTATTGCCTCAATGATCCCTTCACTATTAGCAGTACTATTAATGACAGGGGTGATGAATTGAATTGAGCTGGAGGCCGAATATTGGTTTCAATATTTTCACATTAAATGTTGTTTTTGTGGCCAATATTAGCCCCAAATCCAATCCAAACATCACGTTATGGAGTCTGGGTTATATCCAGTTCAATAAGAACATAACATGCATTAGATAAAGCTATGTTCTTGATAGGAATCCATTCTTTTAACGGATTACCAATAGTAGTACCAATCGAGTTAATGATATCTTCTTTAAACATGTATTCATGTACTTGTTTGATTTGAATCGAGGTAGGAACAATAGTATTCTCGTATTTTGGGTTAAAATTCGGTGACCATCTTAGAAGCCTCATGATCTTATCTCCAACATTCCAAATAGTTTTAGAGAACAATTTACACATATCATCTTATAAAGAGAATTCAATGAGAAGTGGTCTGGAATCCCAATTACTCGCATTAACCTCGCTCGAAAATTTCCTTAAATCCAAGAAATGGTTCATAGTCTGTATTTTTGGAATGCTCTTGGAAACCTTAGCAATCAGACTGTATTTATAGTAGTTTTCTAGAATTTTTTGGTTGTTTTTTTAAAACTGGAGAGAGATATTGGATTGGTGACATTTAGTTGATATTGGTTTCATACTAAAGATAAATACTTTGATGCCTTAATTACTTTTGAGAAATTTTTATTGAAGCCGATTGGACGTTGAATTAATGCAATGATGGTTTTTGAAGATTTTGATGCATAAAAGACATTCAAACTCTTGGGAAGCTCAAGATATAGGCATTGAACAGTAAATCGTCCCTCGACTATCGCGTTTGGTGGCAGATAGTCCCTTGACTTTCAAATGTCCGTTGACAGTCCCTAGACTATCACGTTTGGATAAAGTTAGTCCACCAGATCTTTTGATCCATGAGAGGCTGCCACCTGTCACCATAGTCCCCAGATTTTTGTATCACCACTAGTCCCTTGAATTTAGGTCAAGCCCAAAATGTAGAATATTAAGGATAACTAAAGTCAAGGGACTAGTGGTGATACAAAAAATTGGGGACTATGGTGACACGTGGCAGCCTCTCATGGATCAAAGGATCTGGTGGACTAACTTTATCCAAACGCGATAGTCTAGGGACTGTCAACGGACATTTGAAAGTTAAGGGACTATCTGTCACCAAACGCGATAGTCGAGGGACGATGTACTGTTCAAAGCCTCAAGATATACATTATTGTAGTACTTTGTTAGCTGCCGTTTGAACAAATATTGGGATTTGTATTGTAAATATCAACAAAATGATAGGAACTAGTACAACTACACAAGGATCAATAAAAATGATCAGAGAAGGAGGAATCGGAATCAAAAAAGGGTAGACAAATTCTTGGAGATCAAGAACTCTGAACTCAATTTCTTCACCCTTTCATTTTCTTCGTCTCTAGATACGGAGTCCATTTGGTTAGGTATATTTAAGCTTAAATCCATTTAGAGTGTTATGTTGTTAATATAATGTTATAAAAGACACAACTAACTTTTTACTTTTTTTTAACTGGTTTTGAAAATTCAGTTTTTAAAAAATTGATTCTCAAACGTTTATTTTAAAAAACAATATATAAAAAACACTTATTTTAAACATATTCAAAAACTATTTTTAAAATTTGTGTAGACAATATTACAGTACTTAGAATTTGATAGATTATATTAAAATTTAATCAACAAAATAATGATATTTTGTATAACAGAAAAAATGAGACGGTATTTAATAAAATAAGGGTCAAGCTATATATACCCAAATGAGGTTTAAGTATACCTAATTTTGAGTTTACCTAAATGTGGTATAAGTTTACCCAAATTTTGACAAAAATACCCTTTTCTAGGTATATAAGGTTTTTTTTACTAATTTTATCCACCTCATTTTTTCTCTTACACTCTCTAACTTCTCTCTAAAACCTTCAAGTTCTCTCTAATTTATCCGGCGAACTAAAATCCGGCGAACTAAAATATGGAAACTTAGTCTTAGTATCAAAATTTAGGGTTATGGTTGAATTAGGTAAAAAAAATCAGAATTTTAGAGTGTTTGGAGGCCATTTTCCGGCCGCAATCCGATCGGAAAATGGCATTTACGAAGGCTGAGCGTACCATAGGTACAGGGGGTGTACCGGTCGGTACAGACCCTCTGTACCGATGGTACCGGGGTGCGAACCGATCGGTACGTACCGATCGTACCGGGGGTGCGAACCGACCGGTACGCCCCCCTGTACCATCGGTACAGAGGGTCTGTACCGATGGTACGCTCAGCCTTCGCAAATGGCCATTTTTCGGCCGAATTCCGGCCGGAAAATGGCCTACAAACACCCTTAAATTATGATTTTTTTTTAGTAATTAAATTTTTAATTTTTTTAAAAAAAACTTCAAAAAAACAAGTTTTGATTTTGTGTTTTTATTAGAAGAAGTTTAAAAAAATTAAAAAGATTTTGAATGTTCTTGAGGCAACTTTGAATGTTCAAGAACAATTTGAAGAATTTCACAAAATTGTAGTAATATGGGGTTTGATCTAGTAGAGAGTTGTGTTTTTTGGGGTATACATAGTCAAATAGATTATTTTGTGAATTGGGTGTATCTAAGATATACTTAGTGTTTTTTTTACTTAGTGGCAATTCAGATATTAAATGAAAGTTCAAGGGTTTTTTCGTCCTAAAAAAGTCAAACAAAAGTCAACTGCGTTTTTTGGGTATACTTAAACCACATTTGGGTATATATAGTCATACCCATAAAATAATTAATTAATAAAATAGGATAATATTTATTAATAAAAAAAGAAAAAACATTGAATAAAAAAATACTTTGACTTAAATATACATATTAAATATTAAATGCTAGCAAATCCATAATAGTGTGGAATATTTGAACTAAAATTTTGGTCTACGATTCTACTTTATAGAATTTCAATTTTAAAAAAAAATTATTATTATTTTATTTAAAAAATATATTTTAATTAGTGAATAAAATCTGATTGTATTCAAATTAATTTTATTTTTATATCTTTATTTTATTTTCTAGAATATTTTATTAGGATTTTGGATGTCTGCTATATTAATGATGTGATGTCCTAACGTTAAGACAATTGTTTTTCGTTGAATTAAAATTAAACACTTTGTGTTTTTGAAGTTGTGAGTTTATATTACAATGGAATTAGGGTTTATCTTCTTCTTCTTCTAATTTCTACTGTATCATTAATATCAGAGCTTTAACAATTCATGCTATGCAGATACAATAATTATGTCATCCACACCTGATTTTTATGATTTGAGGACTATAATAATGAACAATATCTTCCAGTCTACATGCACAATGGGAGGTACAATTTGCAAGTTCCTAACCGATTCAAATAGTTATAAGAATTTAATTTCTGAAGATGCTGTTCAGAAACTGTCGTTGAAGAATGGAGATCTTCCAAACCCTTACACACTATCAAGACCGATATGGTACAACGAGGTAACAATTTCTAGATGTTGTCCAATTGCATTTTCTGCTAGTAATTACAAAGATACAATATGATGTGACCTAGTTACCATGAACGTTTTTCATCTAATATTAGGATGTCCATGGGTTTTACAGATAAATTATACTTATAATGGTAGATCATATTGATATAGTTTTGTGTTGGATGGTCGCAATTACATTGGTTCCATCTAGAGTAATGTCTCCAAAAATACCATTAGTTAAGGAGTTTCATGCTCTTACGGAACCCGTTACTGATCTTAGTTTTGTCGCTAAAGTTGTATCTGAGACGGTGTTTGACTAACCAGCCTATGATAAGGATATTTTTGAAGATGCATCTGGCTGTATTGGACAAAATAGTCTATGATGTATATGATCATGATGTCGAAGAGAATAGCATTGATGTAATAGAATTGAAACGCTAGAAAAGTTAGAGATTTCGAAACCAAGTTTTTCATCAACTGTTGATAGAAAAATAGAAAGAATTAGTGAGGAGAAAGAAATCAGCATGGAGGAAGATAAATTTGATGCAAATGAAGGTAATTTGCAGACAATGGAGGCTCTATTGAAGGACTGCAAATCAGTAGCTTTTCTCATGAAAATATATCTTCAAAGTATTTTATGTTATCCTAAAATTGAACCCTTGTTCTGTGTGGATGCATGTTGTCGTGTTGGAAAAATGAAAGATAATATTTTTGTGTTTGAGATTATGAAGAAATTGATAGAAATAAAGTGTATTGTTTTAATAGATAAAAGGTTAGGTTATCTAATGGAACCTGGAGGATGTTTTTCAAGGTGATGAAGTGATACATTATATTTGTGACAGTATTCTGATACCAAATGTGCGATTGAGAGAGGAAGATGAAGAACTGTTTGCCATACATTCGCCACAGATCGCTGTAAAAGAATCAGTTGTCTACTGTGCCTGTGTACATCTACCACAAAAAATTAATATACAAACAAAAGTAAGATTTATTGAAGAACTTAAAGATTTGGCTGATGACGAACACATTGGGAATTTGAGGTAGAATTCTTCCCAACCGGGAGAGGAGAATGTAGGCCAGACGGCTCACAACTATATAGATGTATAGGACACACGCAAATGAGTTTTATTTGTAACTCGGGTATCAGAACTGGCCGATATTGATATTCAAATTAAACGTCTCGACTAGCCATATAATTGTTAACAATATGATAGTACCTGTCATGAATTTCTTACCTCGAATTTTACTGTTTAGGGTCTTGAAACTTTATTTTAGTGAATTTTGGGAATATATATTAATTAGTGAATCAAATCTGATTGCATTCAGATTTGATTTTTTTTAATCTCTCTATTTAAGTTTTTAGAATATTTAATTATGGTTTTGGATATCTCTTATAAAAAGGATCAGATATCCTAATGTTAAGACAATTTATTTTTGTTGAATTAAAATTAAATACTTCGTGTTGTTGAACTTGTGAGTTCATGTTACCCTTGGATTAGAGTTTATCTATCGTTGTTTCTTCTTCTAATTTCTGCTGCATCAAATAGTCCACCATTTGTTGAAAAAGTACCTCTCCTAGTTATTAGTTTTGGATTAGAGTTTATCTATCGTCATTTCTTCTTATAATTTCCACTACAACAAATAGTGCACCATTTGCTGAAAGAGAATCTCTCTCAAGTTCCTGATTATAAGGTTTGTATATTTGTCACTTTTGGTTTGTTCATTATGGTTTTTTATACTTGAAGCCTGAAACGTTTAACCCTCTTTCAGGTTCATGTTGTAGTTTTATGTTCAACTGGGATGGTAACGCCACCCTTGTACTTGCTACTTCGTGAAATAAATATGAATGTTAGTAAGATACATAAAAACCACCAATTCATCGGACTCCTGTATTAGAAGAATTCGGGGATTCAAAGAGACTAATTCTTGTTACATATGATGCAACAATCGTGGAATGAATTATCCTGATATCGCTTTAGTTATACACGTAATCTGGTCTAGGCACACATAAAAACCTAAATATTAATTTTCTTTCAACATCTGAGAATATTAGCTTTGACTATTATTAGGTGGATATCCATTCAAGTCGATAACGGTGCATACATCATCTTGGAAGAACTGGAAATGAGGACAAATACGATGGAAATATTTTGTTACTGTTGAAAATATGGGTAACACATATTCAGTCTCCGTTTATAAGTAAAAGCAATCCGATCTCAACACTAGTATGATATCATCCGCTTTGGAACCCGAAGGCCTGCACGGTTCTTCTTTTGTTCCACCTCTAAAAGGCCTCATACTAGTTGAGATATGTTCTTACTTATATACCATTGAACCTTCTCATGTCTAACTAATGTGGAATACGGGACTTTAGTCGCCACCTTAACAATACCGTCTTTTTATTGTTCAAATTGGAAAATCGTAAATTACAATTGGGTTTGTCCTTTTTTTTTACTATGAAACCTTATATATTATCCCACTATCTCCTAATAACTTCTTCACCCTCATGATGTGCTAGGTCGTGGGTCTACTACTTCATTCCCACTTTCTTTATGCTGCCTAAACACCATGTTTAATTGGTCGTCGTCTGGTGCCCAATGTTAACGAACCCCTGGATATTCCTTGTGGTATAACACTGCTTTCATTGGTACATAATCAGAAGTCGTGCTTGATTTAATTTGGTTTATCCAGCTCCGTGGTATGACCGATGGATCCTTATTCCATTTGATGAGCGTAGCCCGATGTGAGTTATGCCATATCCGTTCGAAATGTATGGGTTAGTAGGCGATATTACTCTACTTTCGTTTCATAATAAAAGGTACTGCATCCTGGCCGAAAGGTATAAACCAGTTGATGGGTTATGCCTTATCATATTCCCCCTTAGTCCTTTCAAACACGAACTATTTAAAGGGTTCGTCTTCTTAAAGGAGTATAATATTATGTAGGACGAGGTGTTAGTTTGATACCTGTTTCTGTGACTGCAACGTGCCTTATACGAGTATCACATTTAATTTGTAATGTCAAGCATGCATTTGTTAACCTCACCCACGTTCTGTCATGTGTCGCAAATTGTATACCTCTGTCTGACAAACGCAGTTGTACTTACATGGTTAATACAAATGGTGTTTCATATCCTCTTAGCTGTTTGATTGGCACACCTTTTTGTTTTCTTTTAGCAATAACCCATTTTTAGGCCCATAAGGTCTATTAGCCTTTTATCTTCTTTTAGTTACGATATAAATTGCAATAGAGTTACTCGTGAGATATTGCCAACCTTCCCGACTCTGATAAGCATTGGAAGAATTCCTTTGTCTTTGTTTATGGGGATTGGGAGCATCAATTTGCAAAGAAAAATCTTCAGTTAGAACGTATATGGATGAGTACATGTAAACCTTGAGTCAGTTATTCATTTTAAATGAAGGTGGTGCTTTTTAAATGCAATTTGTTAATCTCTTGCTCTTTTATTTTTTTGAAGGTAGAGACTCAGAGAAATACCAAGAACTTTGGAGGAAGATTTACGTTAAGCGCAAAGTAAACCCCTTAGAGTAATTGAATATTGCTGCATAGTCAAAGTGACAGCTCGAATACCAACGTTTGTTTACTTCTGTTAATTTCCTCCTAACTGGTTTGTGGCCTATACTAGAAATCACGATGTCACAGGATGAAGATGTTACTCTCACTGCCACTGAAGAGTTGGCCACTGTTGAAGTCGCAAGGTCAATATTACTTGAACGGGTGTATGAAGGTAATCCGACATGTGTTAGATTAAAACTTTCCCCCATAAGGGTTAACAAAGATTGTGAGGAGGTTCCTGAGGCCCCTGTAGCAAAGAAAGTAGTCTGTATGGATGAAGATGCGTTAGAGTCCAAACCTATAAAAAAAGAAGAGGGTAGCTCGTGTTTTAAATATTGCACGTCTGTTATACAGTATGAGTACTGGGACTGCATCGGATCAGCAAGGCTCTAGTGATTGTATGGTGATATCATCTCGGAAAAACGATGAGGAATGCACAAGATATAGTGGTCCTTTTACCAGTGAATTTGTTAGGAAGAAGAGGGTGTTAAAGAAGAATGGAGCCCCTATTAGTCGCGAACAAGGGCAAACCGAGGGTCAATGTCATACTCGCTTGGATAATATGGCAATGGTGGTTAGCGCCAACCCTCTTTCTGTTCATAAAAAGTTCACATCTTCAAAAAATGGTGTAAGAGATCGCCTAAAAACTATTATTGGAGATCATGCCCCTCCACTTGCTTCTACAAACCCTATTGCTAAATATTCCAATGCGGAACCCTTGGGCCCGTCTCTAGTTGATGATGGAAAAACGGGTTGTCACCCTTCTGACAATATGAACAAATTTGCTATGTGAGCACAATTCCGCCATTGGGCTCTATAGTCATAGAGCAACCTTGATGTATGAGTTAAGAAAACCAAATTTAGTTCTTGGCATGCTCAAGACCTCCGTACTTATGTTACATCAACTAAAATATTTTCTAGAGATGACGTTGTACAAAAATATATCTATGGCAGACATTTTACAACGTCAATTGGAACTGGCCGTTGAGGTAATTGTTATCGACCTACTTATCATTTATTGGTTAGTTTAAAATTATTTTATGTTAAATATGACATTCTTCTTTCTTGAATATTTATTGCAGAGTCACCATAATTCAATGGTGTTGGTGTACTAAAAAACAACTCCCGTTGATTCTAAGGTTATGGAAGACTTCAAAACAGAACCATTATTATTTGGTTCAAGTAAGTCTTTTAATGTCGAACTGTCGCGCTATAAACGAGTCTATAGTGCTTCCAAGATTTATTGTGAAAATGTAATAAAAGAGAAGGAAACTGTAGGTGATCGGTTGGCTTCCCATACTTCTCAAAGGGATATCTTGAAGAAGAAGGTTGTTGAACTAGTGGCTCAAAATGAAACTCTCGCCAAACGATCCACAAAACTAATCTCAGAAAATGCTGGGTTTCTGGTCAAGGTTAAAGAGTCCACTACTGTAACCTCTAACATTTGATTGAAGAGTAATACTCTTCGAGCATATTTGTCTCGATTAAGGTCAGAGCTTGAGAATTGTGTTACCAAAGCCTATTCAGACGGGTAGAGGGATGTATTGGGGACGATGGGAAAAAGCTTATAAGTTTTTTGTAAAGACGCCATTATCAAGCTTTGGAGAATAAACCCTGACTTGGAGTTGGGTTAATTTAGGGGCCTCATACCAGAAAACGAAAGGCCACAGAGAACAAATGACAAATAAGAAGATGATAGAGTCGATAAGGTTATTAAGAAGGTAATACCAACTATTGATGTTGCACCTATCCCTGTCGGGGGTCAGGTGATGTTCAGACTGTAAAAATTGAAACAACAGGGCGCTCAAATATATCGGTTGAGAAAGGGCTCGACAATGAAGGTGCTTCTGCTAAGGAGGGTGCCTGATTTATTTTAGAACTGAAATTTGGTGTATTCTTGGATTTTGATGCCATATGCGCAACTACACTTTGTAGACCTCGTTTGATTTCATATACATGCATCATAGTTCTACTTAACCACTTACTTTAAAGTTACGATTATGCAAATAGAGATGATATGGGGGAGGAGGGGGGGGGGTTAATGGTGATTTGGTTATGTTGAATAATCTTTGTCAATTATTTAAGCAGAGTGCTACATGTTACGTGGTCATAAAGTCTTAGTTTATAAGCTAGTTCGCTTTTGTGGGCTTCAACAACCTACGCTCAACGTGGCCAGTAGCATGATCTTAGAGACGTGACATATGAGCTAGTTCGTTTTTTGAGCTATATAGCTTGAGTTTAGTATGGCCTCTAACGTAGCCTTCCAGGATTGGGTTACAAACCAGTTTGCTTTTATTGACTATTTTTTGTCAGGGCTCAGTACGGCCCATTACATAGTCAATCAGCATGTGGCCCATTTCTTCCCTTTTGTTTATATGTTAATGGTGAAACCACCCTCTTAATTTTCCTTATTGATTATGGAGACTTGTACTTGTAACTATATTATCAAATCATAGTACAAAATTGGCAAAAAGGTGACTTCATTAATAACTTTGGCTTATAATGTGCCTCATTAAAAACTCTTAAGCACCACCAAAAGGGAAAAGAGTGAACAACCTCTCTTAAGTAGCATGACAATATATTTTCAAATGATTAACATTCCATTGATGTTTTAATTCATTCTTATGCAAGTTTTCTTGTCTTGAGCTCGTTGGAAGATCTTTTTAAACATTAAGTAACTTATTTTGATGCTTCAAGGTTTCAGCTTGGAATTGAATTCGCTTCTCATTAAAATCTTGTTATGCTCCGATCGAACCTTGGCGTGATCCCTTCTTTCTTCAATCAAGTCAATTATCGATTGTCGCTCTTGGTCGTTCACCTCTTCCGAATAATTGACTACTCGATGAATTGAGATTATTAATTATGCGGATACCGCAACTTTCATTTCATATACCAACGAGAAAGGGGTGTCTCCAGTTGTTGATCGAGGTGTAGTTCGGTATGCCCATAACATTTCGGCTAATTTGTCTAGCCATTTTCCCTTTGAACTCTCTAGTTTTTTTTATCCATGCTAGGACAATTTATGTGTGACCTCGACCTGATCGTTAACTTGCGGATAGTATGGTGTGGCAAAGTGATGGTTGTATATATGTCTTTGGCAGAATATTTTCATTATTGTATTATCGAATTTAGATCCGTTGTCGCTCACGAGGATTCGTATGATTCCAAACCGAGAAAGAATTTGACTTTTACGTAAATCACAAATCTCTTTCGCTCTTATCTTGGCTAGCGCATTGGCCTCAACCTATTTAGTAAATTAGTCAACTGTCATAACGATAAATTTTCGTTTACTACTACCAATTGGAGGGGTCCCACAAAATCTATCCCTCATTTATCGAAGGGGCACGATGCTGAGACAATGCTCATCGGGTCACTTGGTAGATGTCGCTTATTTGAAACTTTCTTGCAAGGGTGGCATTTTTGTACCAGGGCTTGTGCGTTCGTAGCACGCTTTGGCCAATAAAACCCTTATAGTAGGAACCTTCGTATTAGCCTCCGATACCCAGAATGGGTGCCCGCTTCCCCTTAATGCATGTCTGTCAGATTTGCTTCTACTTCTTCTTTGTTAATAGAACGCAATAGTGGTCGGTTGCACTTTTTTTGTATATCACATTATCCATAAGTGTGTATTTGGTTGCACGAATCTGTAATAACCGCGCCTCAGCTTTATCCGCCGAGAGGGTTTGATTTTTGAGATATATGACGTACTTATCCCTCCAATCGATAGTCTTCGTTATTGGATGTACCTACATCGATTAGCCAATTATCCTTTGTAAGAATGATCAGGTTATCAGCTTGGGTTGCTGCTTTGGCAAGCGAATCTGCAATTGAATTATCAAATTGGGGTATCTGCTTGAATTGGATATGATAAAACTTGCATTCCCATAATTTTAAGGCTTTTAGGTACCTATGGGTTATTTCTTGCTTGGCCTTAAAAGATCCCGTAGCTTGACCGATCACGACATGCAAGTCAAAACGAACTAACAATCGTTTAGCTCCACAAATGTGGGCTAATTTTAGACCTGATAATACTACTTCATACTCTGTCGTATTATTAGTTGTTGTGAAGGAAAATCTTATCGCTTATGAATTTCTTCCTTGAAAGGGTTTCTTAACATGATTTAAGCACTTTCGGTTGCGTTCGGCTCCTCATCAGCCTCGATTATCCACTGGGGATTGTCTTCATCTGGTTCAATTATTTCCTCATCCAACCCTTGCATCCTATGAACTCATTAATGAAGTAAGCCACCGCTTGACCCTTTATTGACGTTCTTAGATCATAACTTATGTCATAAGCTCCCATCTCAACTGAAGAACTCGTTAACCTTCCCAAAATATCTAGTTATTTAAGTACATTACACAATCTGAGCAAAGTGCGCAAGATAATGGCATGGGTCTAAAAATATGGGCGCATCGTTTTAACCGCGATAAATAAACCGAGTGCTAGATTTTCTAAGTTCAGATACATGGTCTCGACATCCACTCATCCTTTGATAAAGTTGTAAATTAGCCTCTATGCACACCCACTTCCCGTACTAACACACCATTTCCATCATTACTTGAAACCGAGAGGTACGTATAAAGATATTCTCCGAGGTTGGGTACCGTTAGTAGTTCTGGCGACGTCAAATACCCTTTTAATGCCTAGAATGCCACGTTGATTTCATCTGTCTAATAGAATGTTTTAGCTCCATTTAACACCTTAAATAATTGTTAACTTTTATCTGACGCTCTGGAGATAAACCATGATAGGATAGTTAGGCAACCCATTAACCGCTGCACTTCCATTATGTTTCGCGGGGGTTTCATTGTCAACGTTGCCTTCAATTAGGAGAGGTTAGCTTCTATCCTTTTTTACTAATAATAAAACCTAAAACCTTTCCATTATGTACACCAAATGAACATTTAAGAAGGTTAAGTTTAAGAAGATACCTCCACAGCATTTCAAAGGCGTTCCTCAGGACTTCAACTTACAGGTCCTAAAATTCTCTTTTGACAATCATATCATCGATGTAAGCATGTATATGCTGGTCGAGCGATCCCTTAAATATTTTATTAATTAACCTTTGGTACGTGAAACCCATATTTCTAAATCCAAATTACATCACTTTGTAATAATAGAGGGCTCGATCCATTTAAAATATCGTATGGTCCTCCTCCGTGAGGTTTATAGGTATCTGGTTGTATCCTGAATATGCCTCCTTGAACGATAAAAATATTTTCCGGAGATGGGCTCGACCAACTGATCAATTCACAAGAGAGAAAAAACATCATTTGGGCATGCTCAATTAAGATCGGTGAAGTCGACACACATACACCACTGCCTATTTTTATTTTTATTAATACTGGGTTGGTTATCCACATCGGGTAATCTGCCCGCCTAATGTGCCCAAACTTAATTAGCCATTCTACTTCTTTAAATATCACCTCTAATTTTTCCTTGAAGAAGGTTCGCTATTTTTGTCGTATCGGGCTGACATTACTGTTAACGGCTAATGATCACATCGGGGTACTTGATACATTGCCTGAAAGATCATGTGGTAGCCCCGAGCTTGTGTAGCCCCGGTCGTCCCATTATGGCATGTTAAGAACTTGGGGCTTCATATATCATAAATAACGTTTCGACCATTTTCTTGGTATTATCGTGCCCTATTGTAACTGGTAGCTCGATCTCCCCAACGTATTTAGTTGATATACCCTCATAACTAACCAGTTACCTATCTGTTTCCTTGAATAAGGGTACCTCAAGCATTTGCTAATAGCTTGCATTGAAAATAACATTAGCCAAGCTGTCATTTTGTAGATGTACTATGGTAAC
Source organism: Limnanthes douglasii subsp. nivea (assembly GCA_036936605.1). Taxonomy (NCBI): domain Eukaryota; kingdom Viridiplantae; phylum Streptophyta; class Magnoliopsida; order Brassicales; family Limnanthaceae; genus Limnanthes; species Limnanthes douglasii. The sequence continues at coordinate 3,846,111 of JAUPFV010000001.1, forward strand.
CATTACCCTCGAGATGTTGGTGTTAATTGTCATATCATATTCATGAGGGGTCATGTTAACCCTTAAATCATCATCATTGAATCTAAAGTCCACGAGTGGCTCCCAAAAAATATGATACGAAGATCTACTCACTAGGTGGATGTCCAGGTCCTTGCGATCTCATTTCCGTGATGTTGGATCAACCCTTGAGAGGATGTTCAACCCAAAAGATAGTGAACAACCATTGTTGCTTCTCTTCAGATTTATTAGGTGCCTCATTAGCCATGATGCTAGCCTCCCCTTCCTTTAGTAACACGCTCTCTCTTTCTGTTTAACGAACTGGACGAGGTTGCAATCTTCAGTTGGGTGACCATGGTCATTATAATACCGATAAAAAATAGCGGTGAGATCTCCTGTACGATGCCGTCAACATACCTCTGAGCGGATGATATTTGGCTCTTTCTTTCATTTTCTTGTAAATAATAGTTATGTTCTCTCATAATAAGATAGGCGAGGCCGACTTACTTAGGGTCGGGACGAATTTGACCGGGGTGAATCCTCATAACGTCTCATATCCCAACTTGATGGTTTAAGCTCTTGAAGTTTCTGCTAAGTAGTTGGCGTAAGGTCTCCCTTCTTTGAGTCATGAACTCGAATAAACTGGTCTGACCTGGCGAGAATGTATCCCATCATATTTATTGAGAACCTGATGAGGTCTATAAACGGGGGGCCTCTCGATCCAATCATTTTTTGAAGGCTACTACTGTGACCGACTCGACGCACGATGAAAGAGAGTTCATTTATCTAATACATCTTTGCACGTAGCTCTTCAATGTTTCACCCGTTCTCTGGTATAAGTCCATCATAGCATCGCCTTCATGTTTGTGCTCGTTGTTCCTAACAAAACGATTTCTGAAAATGACTCATAAAATTTCGAAGTCCTTGATGGATCCCTTTTGAAGGTTTTTGAACCAATCGATTGTGTTTCCCTTAAATATCATGGAGGAAGCTCTGTAAATCAGTACATTGTCCAGAATAAAATCCATCATCATGTTCCTAAATTGTTTCAAGTGGTGCTCAAGGACCCCCGATCCATCGTACAAGTCTATTTTGTGCGGATCAAATTTTCAGGGGAGCTTTCTTTCTATAATGCCTTTAACAAAGAGAGACTCCTTCAAAACATAAGAAACCATATTGGGTCTTACCTGATCGTAATCCACAAGTTCTGGTCCTTTTTCATCATGAGTTGTCCCGTTGTTGGACAAATCATCCTGGTTAGAGTCTGACATCCTTTTCTTTCTCTGCTTCTTACTCTTGCTTTCGCCATTGCGCTCACTGCCATGGATAATAACTCTATTGTTACTGGTTCCCTTGACTTCACCGACTTCGTGGTGAGTATCCTGCTTGATCGCTTCTTCAGAGAAGAGATTCTCGCTCAGATGTTGAATGGTGTCGGTGATTGCATCAAAGCAGTGTTTAGCTTCCTCGTCTCTTTCATGATGCCATTGGACAGGCTTGTGTTGTTTACGCTTGATTTCCCCTATATGAGTTTCCAGAATCTTCACGTTAGAGGGGGTGGAAGACATACTTAGCTTTATACAGTTTTCCTCCCTGGCTACTCCACCAGTGTTAACTTTGGCGTTTATCTAGGATTGATCGTGATTCTCATTTATTGTTATGTAAGCTAGCCGATGACCCGCTTCATCGGCTCCCAAGATTCCTTCACCGTTAGGGGAATTTTGTAGGGTTTCCTGAGCGCTGATCTGGTTTCCTTGTCCACCGTTCCCGTGGATAGATCCCATATTTTATATTTATTCTTGATCTAGTCAACTTCATCACGAATTCACTAAGAGAAACGTGCCTTAAAAAGAACCTCACTTTGACCCAAAAGGTCCGCCATAGTTATTTCTCTTTGTGTCAAATAACAATAATTATCAAAAGTATTCAGAAAACCAATATATGTCACAATGAAAATAGGGTGAATAAGATTATTGGATGATTCAATATGTTAATCAAGTCGAATTTTAACCCATGAATATTCTTTATTGTTCGGTATAGTCGAATGAAATATAAAACCTTTACAATGTTTTAATAGACAATCAAAACAATTCTTCAGTTCTTGTTATGTTTTGTTTCAAAAATAATACTTTAAAGTGTTTCCATAGAAAAGAATTTCTTAAAGAGGCATTTACCATTTTTTCTCTTGTTAATACTGCTACACTTGGTAAGATTTGTCTAAAATAACCTCCTAATAAAATAGTTTTTCCTCCAAATAAATTATAATTTTCTTCTTCATCCATTTTTAGTTTAATATCACGTAATGATCTATTAAGAGCTTTAGTTTTTTTTATGATTCGCAGGTGCTTCATCCCATATAATCAATGATTCTTCTTGAATTAACTAGGCAATATGTATTGATTTATTTATTTCAAATCTAGAATATTATGTTATACTTATAGAGATCTTAAATCTAGAATGTGAAGTTCTACCTCCAAGAAGAAATAACCACAAAAATCAATTTTCCTTATGATCTAAGTGTACTAATGACAGCGTGCCATAAAAAAATCTTTCATGTACCACTATTTTCGTACACAAAAAATAGTCCTTGTTTTTTAGCTACGATCATAGAGATAACAGAGTCGTAAATTTATTTTTTCTCATTATTGAGTTTGGAAGCTAAAATTGCGTGTTATATTTTTAATTGATTTAGATCATAATTTAACTATTCTCTCAATTTTTTAATCTTAAGATCTTATATTTTTGTATGATCGAGTTGAGGTAAACTACGATCTTTTAAACAACTACTTGATGCATTAAACAAGTTTTCTAGTTCATATAACTAAATTTTCTACATTTTATTTTTTTAATTATGTAATATATTATCACACATATTTTTCCATTTGTTTTCAAATAAAATATTAGCATTTGCAAAATCACAAAAAAAAATATAGCTGATAAAGGAAAGATATATTTGGTAAAATAGTTAAATTGGTTAAATAGAGTAGATAATTTGGTTTTATAAAAGTCTTGTAAATAAATCTAACAAATGTGTAATATTGAGGGCGCCTTATGTAATAAATAATAATTATGGTTCAGATAGTGGGTGAGGTGACCATATAAGGGGTTAATCATATAATTTACACATCCCTTGTACGATATAAAACAACACCTCTTTTGGGAAAATGGATCAACCATTACTTTACTATTACTTTTGTCGGTTTCTCTCTACCTTTCTCATGTTTCTTTCTATCAAATATTATCTTACGAACATAGCTTAGACAGATAACCCCTCTAAAAAGCTTTGAAACTATCATTGGCGCTGTCTGTGGGAACGAGTGGTACCCAAATTTGTTGTTCCAAAACGACTATAAGAAAATAAATTGAGAGAAATGGATACAAAATGTTTAGGGAAGCTTAATATTGACACTGCTGATCTTCTGGTCGGGCACTTATCTGAAGGTCATCTTATCAAAGAACATATAATTAAGTAAAACGACAACGATATGTCGATGAGCTACTTCGAAAGTTTGCTTTAGTAGCTTGGAGGAAGGAATTTCTAGATTACATAAATAGGCTAAACACAAAATTGATGTAACTTTGAGTTTGAAAAAGCTCAGGTAGAAGGTTTGAAATTAGAAGGTAACTGAAAAAGATGAATCAAAGGTTGCCTATCAGACCAATGACTGGCATGAAAGGCATCGGAGACAAGCACATTATTCTTCAAAAAGAAAAATGAAACCTAGGAGCCAATACGAGTCTACTGAGTCTAGTGACTACTCCCTATACAAATTTGATGAATCTTCTCTCCATAAAGAGATATCCGACGTGAAAAAAGTTATAGGAGAAAGGGTTCCAAGTGGCATAGGGATAACTATCTAACATCTCGTCGGAACAGAGGTACGAAGAGAGAAAGAAATAATCAAGAGAAAAAAGAGTTTAAGTCAGAGGAGCGAGATAAGGCTTTTAATATTATTAAGAGAGAGCAAGTTGAACCTCATATACAGATCCATATACAATCTTGAATATTGTGTGAGTAACCAATTCGCATACCCGTTTGAAGAAGATTTGTAAACTGCTATGAACAAAGGTCTTACGAGAAATATGTATAAGATAGGATATAATTGGAGTTCTTCTCCTTTTTCTACACTAATCCTATCCGGACATATGCCAAAAGGCTTCGACATCTCGAAGCTAGAGAAGTTCGAAGGGACACAAGATCCAAATAGTCGTATTAAGCAATTCAAAAAATTTATGATTATTTATGATGACGATGATAAAGTGTTGTGCAAGGCTTTTTCCAAACATTTAAGGAAGCTGCTTCAAACAGGTATAATCGTTTACCTTAGGGTTGTATTAAGAATTTCGACATATTTTGGAGAATCTTCGGCTAACTCTTTGTGGGGAGAAAATAATTTTGAGCGAATGGTGATACGATAATTTACTGTAAACAGAAAGTCAGGAAGAGCTTGAAACATTATAATAATCATTTTATCAAAACCTAGATCGATATGGAGGGTTGCGAAGACCAAGTGGCTTTAGTACCTTTTTCAATGGGACTTTTCCTCGGTATCTTGAAAGATAATATTGCAGAAACGTAGGCTATGATGTTTGGGGCGGTGTTAAATTTACTTGAAAAAAGAATTTCGGTAGAGGAAACCCCGACATTGGAAATGGCTTCTATGGAACAAATTGAACAAGACTAGTTCCAACAATCTCTGACAGTAACATATAATCCACCAACGCAAATTCCTTTAAATAGTCATCCGACTAAAACGACACGACAAAGAGTATAGACCATCATATTTTTCCGAATCGACAGAGTGTATGAATTCACAAGTGACAAATGTGCAACAAAATGTTAGGCCGATGTCAAACAAGTGGGTTCGACCATCTTATTTTGCCGAATCGACAGAGTGTGTAGCGGCAATTTTCGATACGGCTCAGAATCACATACAATTTTGAAAACATGCCCAAATACAGACTCCTAGAGAAAACTGAAGTAACAGATATTGCAAGTACCATAAGGAGGTTGGGCATGATACGAAATATTGCATGGCGTTGAAAAAAGAAATACATGTATTGATTGAAAATCGGAAGTTAATAACATTTGTTAAGAAAAATTATCTTACCTGCTCCGAAGCAAGAAAATACTTTGATGATTTCAGAACGTATCGGGTTTTTATGTTTCTATGGATTACTTAGATCCAAAACCGGGCAAGAATAAGATCATGTTGGTGCAAGAATCAAGTATAAATAGAAATTTTAGTCAATTGTGCACTTTCTTTGAATCACTAACAATTTTTGGAGGTGACAATATTTTAAGGACATCAATTTATTCTTGGAAAATACATATTGTAAGCTTAGCGACCCATTTATAGCCATGCGGTTTACCGCATTTTTATAGGATTTCATCTCCATTACTTTGTATCGAAGATGATGATATGAGGGAAGTGGTTGGCCTGCATTAGGATGTTGTGGTGATTGTGTCATAAATTATTGGGGATGAGATATAAAGAATCTTGATAGGCACTGGTAGTTCTTCCAATATAATGGTAATAACAATTTAGGAAAAGATAGAGTACCCTCTGATAATTCTTTGGCCAGATTAGACAATCATAGAATTCACTGGGGTGACTGGTGGAGTTGTTGGAGAATTTGAAGGTAAAGTGGAGTTGGATCGTGGATCGTTTAAGAAAGAGGTGATAGTGTTGTTCATTGTGGTAGATGCGCCAACGTCGTACAATGCGATGTTCAAAAGGTCTTGGTTGTCTAAAATTAATGCAGTAGCATCAAGTGGTCACAAATGATTGAAATATGTTGTCAGAAATAATGTAGGAACGATTAGGAGCAACCAAAAAATAGTAAGATAATGTTACCAAACGGCTTTGGCCCCGAAGCAGATCAAAGGGGGGGGGGGGGTGGCGTTGAAGAAGGCATATCAGTTAGTTGGCTTTTTCTCGGGGTATGATCCCGTTTATCCGAGGGAGACCCATGGGTTTCTGGTAGCTAATGAAAGTTTTGAGAATCATGTTTTTTCGAACGGAAAGAGTTTAAAGAATGGTACAAAGTTATATCAAAAGGTGAGGGAGAACGGTAGGGCCGAAGTACGAGATGGAACAAACGGTGGAAAACACAGAGAAAAGAAAAACGAAAAACGAAAATTGGTAATCTCTAACCCTAGGTCAGAGTATAAGAGACTTTAGAGAAAACTCAAATTATCTTCCAAAACGTGTGACGACAAAAAGAGAATTTAAGAGGCTTTTATAAAAGTGTTCGAAACCCTACGTCAAAACTACAACTTGTTCCTCACGAAATAAAATAAAACCCAGCCCAATTTAAAAGTGATTGGAGGTGGCTAAGTATTTTAATTAAATCCAATAAAAATATAAAGATGATGAAAATTCACTAACACAACAAAAAGAGGGATTAAACGATGCACTTTTGTCCTGTGATGCCACCAAAAATTGTTTGGCTTCTCGAAGTGTTCGATTCGAGTGGTCGCAGTGCCTAATTCGTATACATGGGCCCTAAATATAGCTTGTTTTTGTTTGTCCAAAAAGGGCCATATAGCCATGGGCTCGTGCAATTACATTATCCTCTCCTTCTTCCAAAGAATTTGCCCATAAATTCTCAGTTTTATCATTCTCAGCAGCATTGGTAAACGACACCAGGTGCTTCACATTGAAAACGTTATGTGTCTTCATGTGGCTGGGTAGCTTTAAGCTGTGTGCATTGGGATTAATATTTTTAATGATTTCAAACAGACCAACCTTCCTTGGAGCTAACCTGTTGTACTCGTGCGCATGATATCGATCTCTAGTCAAAACTGCCCATACAAAGTCCCCTACTGGTAAACTCCCCCAATCGACACTTCTTAAATGCGGCAACCTTGTACTTATGTGTTGTTTCCGCTAGGTGTTTGCGTGTGTTCTTATGGATCTCTCATAGATCAGCAATGGCGGTCTCGACCCTAGCTCGAACCTTGACAAGCGTTGGGAAAGCCAAATCCATACGACCTCGTGGGTTATAACCATAGACTACCATGAAGGGACTATACCCAGTATTGCGTTTGTGGTGCATGTTGTAGACAAACTCAACGTGATAACGGCGGGAATCCCATGCTTTCTAGTTCTCGTAAACCTATGTGCGTAACATGTTGTCTAACATTCGATTAGTTACCTCGGGTTGGTCGTGTGTCTGCGGGTGATACGCGCTGCTAAAACTCAGCTTTGTGTTTGTGAGGCGCCACAAACTCTTGCAAAAATGCTCGAAAAACCGCGTATCGCGAAACGATATTCAGAGGTAGGCCATGTAAGCGGTAGACCTCACGAAAGTATAAATTAGCAACGTTCACAACTTCTGTGGTTTTCTTGCAAGAAATAAAGTGGTCCATCTTAGAAAACCTGTTAACAACCACAAAAATAGAATCATTACCTCTCTGTGTTCTTGGCAGTCTAGAGACGAAATCCATGCTAACATTTCGCCACGGTTCCTCCGGTATTCGGAGTGGTAGGTATAGACCTGCGTTGGAGGATGTACCTTTTGCTGCCTGGGAAACCCGACAACCAACTACAAAACGAATAAAATCATGCCTTATATGCTGTCAGAACAACTGACTGGATCCAAAGTGAAGGGTTTGATCTCTACCCTCATTCCCCTCGTTGTGTCTCTCCTATACAATCAGTAACCTCAAACTTCTCTCAGGAACACTAAGTAAATTACCTTTGACATTGACGTCCTCTAGAATAGGACCAAAATATGGATCGATAGCCAGTAGATCATTCATCATCTCGAATCCCACAACTTATCCTTCCATACGGATCATCATGCTGCGTCGGCTCAGTGCGTCAGCTACGCGGTTAACTGTCCCCAAAGTATGCTTAATGGAAACAGTAAATTGTTGAGTAAATGATTCCCAAGGTGCATGTCGGGAAGAGAGTTACTCATGACTCTGCAGATTCTTCAAGGCATCATGATAGGTGTATAGTACAAAGTCATTATAGGCCAAGTAGGAACTCTAGTGCTTCAAAGCTCGCACAACTTCATAAAACTCATTGTCATAGGTGCTATAGTTGAGTTTAGCTCTACTTAACTTTATATTGAAGTAGGCTACATGTGGGCCTCGTTGGATGAATACAGCTCCAATTCCCAATCGAGACGCATCATAATGCATTTCAAACCCTATAGAAAAGTCAGGTAAAATAAGAATCGGTGCAGTGGTGAATCTTACCTTGATCTCTTCAAATGCAGTAGTTGCTTTAGGGGTCAAAGAAAACGTGTTGCCCTTCATACAATCTGTAATAGGAGCCATGACAGTGCTGAAGTTATGTATGAACCTCCTGTAAAAGGAGACCAATCAATGAAAAGAGCGGATTTCAGTGATAGAAGTATGTATAGGCCAGCCACGCATTGTTGCCACTTTTGACTTATGCACTGATAGACCATTCTTTGACACAACCTACCCCCGGAGGAGAACTGAATCTTTCAAAAAGCAACACTTGTCAAGTCCCCCATAAAACGTTTCTCGTTTCAAAACAACCAACACTTTTTGTAAGTGCTGGAGATGCAGCTCCTCCATAGTAGTATATATGAGAATATCTTCAAAGTACACAACTTGAAATTTTCCAATTAACGGGCAAAATACCTGGTTCATAACCCGCATGAACGTGCTAGGAGCGTTGGAAAGGCCGAATGGCATGAACATCTACTCAAACACACCTTATTGGGTTTTCAAGGCTGTTTTCCACTAATCTCCCACGCGAATACGAATTTAGTGGTATTCGCTTTTCAAATCCAGCTTCGTAAACATGGTAGGACCACTCAACTGATCAAGTAAATCATCAAGACGAGGAATAGGAAATCGATGTCTGACGATAATATTGTTGATAGCCCGGCTATCCACACATATCCTCATCGAGCCATCCTTCTTTGGCTTTAACAATGCAAGAACCGCACAAAGACTAAGACTCTAACGGATGTGGCGTTTGGTCAACAGTATTTCCACCTGTCTGCAGAGCTCTTCATGCTCTTTTGGACTCATCCAGTAATGTGGTCGGTTTGGTAAGCTAGCCCCCGGGACTAGGTTAATCTGGTGCTAGATGTCTCTTAATGAAGGAAAACTTTTTGCCAGATTATCGAGAAAGACAACATAATGTTTTTGGTAATAACGGTCGAAGGCGTTCAGGTATCTTATAGCAAACGGATCCACATTAAATTCTTTAACCACCAAAAGATAAAAAAAATCCTGTGTCACTAGCATGCCTTATGCGTTTCGAGCTAAAAAAATCTTACCTGACTCTTGTGATACACCAAATGCAGGTTTTGGGGATACCTCATTAGTTGGTGTTAATATGAATCTAACATTATTCCATATGAAACTATAGCGGTTTTTCTACCATCATATGTGACACTTCTATCATATTTCCATGGTCGGCATATCAATAAGTGACAAGCATCCATAGAAATGACATCGCACCATGCCTTATCCTTATAGTTACCAATGGAAAAAGACACCAGCCATATTTTAGAGATTGTTACCTCACTACCTTTCTTTAATCAGGCGAGGTTATAAGGGTTTGGGTTGTCTTCTGTTTTCAGGGCCATCTACTGCACAACTTATTCAGAAATAACGTTTTCGCAGCTTCCTGAATCAATAACGAATTTCCATACCTTTCCTCTGATAGTACAAGTCGATTGGAAAATATTGTTTCATAGCTAATCATCCTCTTCACTTCTTGCTTTGGGCATAAAGAAGACACGCCTTAAAACCAATGCCTGTCCAACACCTCATCCTGTAAACTGGTTCACCTGAACCTCACCAACAACATCTTCTAGTTCCTCATCAAACTGTAGGTCACCTTCCGGGTCAAAATCAGCAGCTTTAGTGAACAAACCCCTCAATTGTTGTAGCTGTTGTCGTAATTTTGGACACTGTAAAGCAACATGCTATGGTACATGACAATGGTAGAACTTGACCTGCGAGGAAGTACCTGCGTGACTAGGGACCTGCGAATTAGCACCTGTATGCATAGTGGCAGTTGGTACTCCTATGCTAGGACCTAGAACCGTCCTTTTTGGAAACGTTATTGGTTTTCTGGAAGTATTTCCTCCATAAAGCCTTTGTGAAAGGGATTTCTCCAGATGTAGTGCGCGTTGATGTACTTCAGACACATTCACAGGGTCGAACATGTTCAGTTTATCCTAAAAGTGTTGTCTCATCCCACATATGTAGCGAGATACTAATTGATCTGCTGAATCAACTATATCGACACGATTTTGTAGCTTGAAAAAATCTCTAGTGAATTCGTCAATAGTCCTTGAACCTTGTTTAAGGTTTTGGAACTGTTGATACATTATACGCGCATAGTAGTCAGGAAAAAACACAGCCCTCAAGTGTTTCACAAATTTAGCCCAAGTTGTTATTTTAGGCTTACCTTGCCTTGACCTGTTCTTCTTGAGCTGCTGCCACCAAGATGCAACTCGGCCTCGAAACTTAGTTACAACCAACTATACCAGTTTTGCATCCGGAACCTCCTTGAAATCAAGTATTTCCTCAACTAAGGTGATCTTATCTAAAAACACATCCGGTTCGAGACTACATTGGAACTCTAGGATCTCAAGTCTGAATCTAGATTCCCGCCGATTGTTGGCGTTCTGATCAAAATCTCTCGTTAGCGGCTGCTCAAATACTTGTTCATGACAGTCTTGTGGGTAATATTGCCCCTACATTATTCTCTCCGATGAGAAAACAGATTATGCATGCGACCGGTCTCTCTCTCAGACCCCGACGGGTGGTTGCTCGAATCTGGAGCTCAAAATCTGTTGGTTTGGTTGTTCAACAACCTCTGTAGTGCTTCTTGTACGTCTCTCATATTATTATGGGTTTAATTGTTTTTTAGAGAGAATCTGCAACCGCTACTCAACAAGTGTGCACAGGTAACTTTTAGTCTGACACAAAAACCTACAAACCAGCACCAGAAGGTAAACCACACAAGGTGACATCTCAAACCAAGAAAGTTTATGTAAAGGGGTTAAAGGCATGACATTTTGGTCATGAGCTCATCTACTTCACCAACTCAACTACCTCTTTCGGGACTGTGGGTTTAAATTATTATTATTATTATTATTATTATTATTCAGATGGAACCCGCAGCCGCTACTCAACGGGTGTGCATAGGGTAAACCCTCCGTCTGACGCAATAGCCTACAAACCAACGCCAGAAGGTAAACCATACAAAGTGACATACTCACACCAAAAAAGCGTTTATAGATAGACTCGAACGCATAACCATTGGTCACGAAATTGCCTTACACGACCAACTCGACTACCCCTTTCGAAACTAAAAGTTTAAATTATCTATATTGAAAGATTGGAGATTTTATAAAATATTAAACAAAAAGAATCCAACATAGATAAAATATCAAACAAAAACTCCACATTTGAAATTCAAAAGAATTTACGTTAAAAACCATAATACTGTATAAATAAATCTTATTTAATTTAGTAACTTAAAATCTCATAACCCTTAACTTTTATATATATATATATATATATATATATATATATATATATATATATATATATATATATATATATATATATATATCCTAACTTTCATAATTTATAGCTTAATATGGAACTATACACTATAAAATAAATTGACTAGTTGTTTTTAAAAATAAAAAATTATACATATATATAATAATAATAAAAGATGCGGCCATTCAAAAATGGTACATACTTAGTAAAAATAATAAATAATCTAGTAAAAAGAATAATCTTGAAATCGACTATTTTAAAATAAAATAAATTGAAATAATATAGTTTATTATGAAAACAAGATTAGAAAAATCTATATTGCGATTAATTATTATATGTTTTTTGAAATATATTTTATCGTCAAAAATAGTTTTTTATTTCGTAACAATCTAATATGCAATTAATATAAATTATAGTAATTTTCTTTTTATTAAAATAAATTCCAAATTTAAATAATTAAACTTAATTTTTGTTTAATCAAATATAATAACAATGATAAAAAAAATAGATAAAAAATGGTTGATTTACTTTGATAAATAGTGTTAATCTTAATAGCTGAAGTCTAGCTTAATATTTTTTTTGCTTCTTTAAAGAAAAATTAAAACATCTTAAAATATCCAATCTTAAATTCCTTACCCATAAAATGGCATACAGGGAGCAAGGCATATACATATATAACATAAAATAATATATAACATAAAATAATATATAACATAAAATGGGTTTGAATGAACAGAAGATGAATAAGAACCCAAGTGATTTTTGAGTGAGAGAGATGAAAAGCAATGAAGGAAAGGAGATCACAAAACACAACATATAAATGTATAGAGTAGCATGGAGAGAACTCTAGGGTTAAAACACAAGCTAGGTCATCACTATGATTAAGATAAAGGCAATAAATTTGGAAATATTTTACATTTCATTTTTTTGAGATTTTTGAAATATTATTTAAGAACAGAAAATAAGGGAGATACAAAAAATCTGCGAGGTTATAAAATGCTAAATCTAAACGGAAAATTTGTGAGGTTGTAAATGTTAAATCTAAGCTACAATTGTGCTCATTTTTATTTTTATTTTTCATTTTGGTGTAAAATAAAACTATTAACCAAAACAAATTCCAAAGCCAAACCCTAAAAAAAATTATACATATTTGAAATAAGCTTGTTTAGGATTTGGATTTGGATATATATATATATATATATATATATATATATATATATATATATATATATATATATATATATATATATATATATATTATTTATTTTAAGTATCTATGTAATTGATTTAAATTTGGTTTAAGGTTTGGTTTTGGGATAATTTTTTATAAGTAAAGGTGTCGAGAATTGTAATCTTCTTTTGCAAATGGGAGAGTTTATGTGATTATGGAGTTTCGCGGAACTGAACCAAACCGCTAATCATACTGGTTTGTATCGGTGAAATTTGCGGTTCTAGTACAGGGAATAAGATCGGACTGCTAAATTTTTGGTCGATTTGGTCTAATTTATTCAAATAAATGGTATAAAAATTAAACTTTGAAAATTAATGTTTGATTTTTTAATTGACATTTATCGAATAATTTTGGTAATATAAGGTATAAAAGTTAAATAAATAAAATATTAATCGACTTGACTGGTTTTATCTGTTCAATTTCGTATCAGTTTTATGTGTTTGATCTGATTCTGATATGAACATGTTCATAGTGCTGATAATTATGCGACAGATTCGTCATTGATGCGTATTCCGAGCAGCACACTTGAATTATTAGATAAGAAAATCCTTCGATAGCAAATGGGTTCGAGCTTGTAGAAAGATCAGTTAAAACTTTTAAATTTTTTATAAGTACGATATTAAAGAGTTTTGGTTAATAATATTCAGCTAGTTTATAAAGCAACAACAAATAAAATACAGTTCAAGACGCATGGTTATGTAATACACGGGAATATCTCGTATAAGAAATATTTTGGAAGGCCTTTGCTTCAATACCTTGGAAAAAATAAGTCACATATGATATTATCTGAGCTACACGATGGAGAAGGGTTTTCACATTGTGGTTACAAGACTTTAATAAGAAAAGTTGTTTTGACACGTTATTATTAGTCCACAATTGCTTCCGATGGTAAATATTTGGTGAAAACGTGCGATACTTGATGAAGATGTCCACGCGGTAGGAGTGCCTCTTTAGTCTATATCTGAGGCACGTCTTTTTGACTGATGAGTTATTGAGTTGGTCGAACCTCAACCAATGGCATCTGGAGGACGACAAACAATAATAGTATCAGTAGGCTATTTTTTAAGTGGGTGGAAGTCGAACCCATGGGAGGAACAAAAGCTAAAGATGTAATCAAATTTATTGTATCAAAAATTTATTGCCGCTTCGGTGTTCCGAGAAGAATAATAATGAATAATGGACCACAATTTCACAATAAAGATTTGAAAGCTTTTTAATTTTCTACATGGTGTTAAAACAAATTTACAAGGTAAAGATGGAAAGTAGCCATGTTATTTACAAAAAGTCACGTGAGCATATTGGACCACCCCTCGTAAAACAACTCAAGAATCTATATTTATGTGATGAATGTTGTGGTTCCATCTTAAGTAGTTTTCCCACCGTATCGAATCACTGAATATTCTGAGGAGGATAAAAATGAAGGGAGGCGTGCTGAGTTTGATTTAATCAAGGAAAAAAAAAGGCGAGCATAGTTTAATTCTTTGCATTATCAAACTTTGATGAGGAGCAGATATGTGTCTAAATGGAAATGACAAGAATTCAGGATTGGGGACAAAGTATTAAGAAAAGTGTTTTTTAGCACATTAAGTTGTAACCCGTAGAATATTAAGCACTTTAATTTTTATTTGAAATGAATGTAAAACTATGTGTATATTTTGAAACTATTGTAAAGATTGGTGACATACTATTTCCTACTCCGGTGGCGCAAAAAGGTTTTAAAGAGGTGCTCTTATAGCCGATTTATATATAATATTAATTTTCGATTTTAAAATAGTTCTTACAATTTTTATTTTTTATACCGGAAGAATCTTCCAACGAATGTTGGTCGACAATATTTTATTTTTTCAACCCGAAGGTTCTGGTCAACAAAAGTTTATTTTTTTAAACTGGAAGGATCTACCAATAAAAAAATTTCAAAGATATTTTATATTTTGGTCCAAAATTTTTTTCCAAAAAATGTTAGTCAACAATCATTTGGTTATTAATCAGAAGTGTCGCAACTTAAAGCGGTTTTTTTCAAACTCAAACTCGCGTGATGGAAAACCAGCTTCAAAATTCACACAAACTTGTGTGTCATCATCTTGGCCGGCATTCTCCTCATTTTCTGAGTAGCAGAAAAGTGATTTATTATATGAAAATGAGGAGTAATAAATTGATTAATAACCTATCCTACGAAAAGAGAAAAAAAGGGCAAAAAAAAATAAGAGAATATACACATTACGATTAAAAACAATATCTAGAAAATTATATGTTTCCATCAAATGGTGGAAACTATTGTTATTTCTTAACGTAGACCTGTGCCATTTATGGATAGAAATGTAAATGTAAGAGGAATACATGCATGACTCCCCATAAGCCATCTAAAGAAGCCATCAAACCTTGATGGTATCTTCTATAAATGGCATACAGGGAGCCAGGCATATACATATATAACATAAAATGCGTTTGAATGTACAGAAGATGAATAAGAACCTAAGTGGTTTTTGAGTGAGAGAGGGAGAGAGGGAGAGAGTGAGAGAGAGAAAAGCAATAAAGGAAAGGGAGATCACAAACACAACATATATATGCATAGAGTAGTATGGGAGAGAAGGGTTAAAACGCAAACTAGGTCATCATTATGACTAAGATAAAGGCAATAATATTGGATATATTTTATATTTCACTTTCATTAGAGATTTTTAAAATACTATTTAAGAACAGAAAATAAGGGAGATACAGAAAATCTGCGAGGTTATAAAATGTTAAATCTAAACCGAAAATTTGAAAGGTTGTAAATGTTAAATCTAAGCTACAATTGTGCTCTTTTTTGTTTTTTAGTTTGGTGTAAAATAAACCTATTGACCAAAACCAATTCCAAAGCCAAACCCTAAAAAAACGTTTGGGCTTGGAATATATATATTAATTAAATATATATGTAATTGAATTAAATTTGGTTTAAGATTTGGGTTCGGGATATTTAATTTTTTTTCCAAAAATTCAAGGTAGAGAGAATTTGAAATATATTTTTGCAAACGTGAGAGCTCAAGGTTGTTATTTATCCGGGTTTTGATGGAGTCGAATGAGATCGCTAACCTTATTGGTTCGGATGTTAAGTTTATTGGTTCGGATTGGTCCGTTAAGTTTTTGGTTTGGTTCAGTTCGGTTCAGGTTACAATTCGGTACGGTTTTGATTTGGTCCGAGTTTGGTCATGTCTCTTTTGATTATTTTTGTTTGGTCCGGTTTTTGTTTTGTTTGTATTGGTCTGGTTCGATCTATTATTAATTTTTTTAAATCGACTCGTAATTTCATTTTCAATTTTTTTTACTCAAAACAATATATAAAGTTTAAAGTTTCAAAGTTAATCTTTAATTATTTTTGAATTGGTCATTACCTAATAATTTTTGGTAATATAATGGATGATAGTTAAATAAAAAAAAGTTAATCGGTTTTATTGATTTTATCGGTTCGATTTCGTATCGGTTCAACCAGTTTGATTTCGTATTGATAGTATCTGGTGGGGATCTCGGTTATATCGGTTTACCAATTTTATTTGTTTGGTTCTAAATCGGTTCTATCAATTTATCAATTTTATCTGCTCGGTTCAGGTTACAGTTCGGTACGGTCGGTCCGGTCTTTGTTTGGTTTGTATAGGTCCGGTTAGATTTATTATTAATTTCTTTTAAATCCAATCATAATTTAATTTTCATTTTTTTACTCAAATAAATGATATAAAAATTAAAGTTTAGAATTTTATTTTGTATTATTTTTTAATTAATCCTTACCTAATAATTTTGACAATATAATGGTTAATAGTTAAATAAAAAAGGTTAATCAGTTTTATTGGTTTTATCAGTTCGATTTCGTACCGGTCGACTAATTTGATTTTTTATTGATATTATCAGTTTTATCAGTGGGGTTTCGTATCCGTTTTATCGGTTTACCAATTTTTTTTTTGATTCTGAATCGAATCTATCAACTTATCAATTTTATATGTTCGGTTCTTTACCAATTTTATCATTTCGATTCATTATTTATCGGTTTCCATTTTTGAAATATATCGTACCGTTAAAATTGGTTCCGATTCTTATATGTTCGGTCACCGGTTACTTCAACCGCATCAGGGAAGCTCAAATCTTTTTCTGACCTCAACTCTGAAACTCATTTTGTCTTCGAAGAGCCTAGAGACAAATGGATTCCTCACCATTGTAGTGTTTTGCATTTTTCTTTAATGTTGTAAAATTTATGCAAAATTCTGTTAACGATTTATAATATTTAATCTTATTTTAGAATGTTTTTATTTAGATGAGACGTTTTATTTACGTCGTAAAAAAGTATGATTAGTTTTTAGAATGGGTTATCCATATAAAACTGTGGTGATATTATTCTTTTATTAAAGCGATTATGGGTGCAACCCGCGAATGATTATGGGTGCAAAGAACGTTAATAAAAAATTGTTTTAATATAAATATACTATTTATAAAAAAATTGATACACGTGATTAATTAGTGTGATTAGTTATGATTTGTAACCGTGAGATAGATATTATATATCAAGCAAAATGGTCATATTATGGTAACGGTCGCACGGTTAATTTTTGGCTATGGATTTTTCGCTAGTCTAAGGTGCATACTTTCTATTTTATGATAAAGTTATTTTGACACTAAATCTCAAAATCATATCTGATTTGTGAGTGTTTTCGAATTGCAGAACTATACGCAAGACTAGACAACAAAGGAAAAGCACATACACAAATTTATGGGACTCCAACCCCAACTTTTATTATATTAATAAATTAAAGGAGTAATAGCTTTCGATATTAAAGTAAGTGTTTACGCTCTTAATACTAAAGTCTAACTATTTTTAGAACTAATTTACGGTCTATTTATAGGTAAGGAAGCCAACTACTCGGTGGAAAACCGAATTGGCCATGTCACAAAATCTCGGCCCATCGATTTGGTTGATAAAGTCGTGTGTATGTGATCTGAAATTTCACCAAGTAGCCTATATATAGCTCTAGAATACGTGCCTAAAATATGGCACGAGCAAAATATCAATTTTCCTGGAGATCAAGGCTCATGCAGTCAGTAAAACGAGGTTGCGTGAAGTTGGATGGTTGGGCCAACGGGGCCAATGGTAGTTGCATTGGGCCAATTTCTGATTTTTTTGGGCCACTCTACAAAACTCTTGGGTCACTCCATATAACCTCTATAACCAAACCTAGTGGTTGAATTGCTTCTCCTTATTGAGAACGGTTGCACATAGTTTCCATTAACCTCCCAAGCTAATCATGTGAGGAAGTTTTTGTTAACTGAATATGTTAGTTATCAAATTTTGGCAAGGGCAAAATTGAGTCTGGCCCAACCGTTCGGCATTTTGACCTGTTATGGTCCAATTTGGCCTAGTCTGATCGGCCAGCGCATGTTCCAGCATAGGCGGCGACACGTGACCTTTGGGCCATGTTAGGCCACATTCGAATTTCTTCGAGCCATCATTTGTCTACACCTCCTATTACTTATTTCCAGTTGCATGCTCAATCCACGATCCTTTCGCATTTCAAACGAACTCATTTGCACTTGAACCAATGCTCCCGGATTTTGATATTTGCCATAACTGTGCCGTGTTGCGCGCCAACTCCAACTTTCGTGCTCCTTCTCTTTGCCATATTTTCTTTTCCTTAGCCATCCCATGTTCGTCAAAAGTATTAAGATTCTTTGAAGAGCCAACCAAAGATCTCAGTTGCACCAAATACGTTTGCTAGTTTATGGCCACATTGTGGTGCCAATGCGGCCCATCTAGAGACTAGCGCGTTCCAACTTGAAGGGGTCTTACAAACCACCTGCACCGGGGGAGTCTAATACCTCATTGGAGCGTCATTCACATGTTGCATGAGTTCCTCTTCAAACTTCCATAAGATATCTTGTTCCCACATTTAGTCTCCTGGTCTTCTAATTTCCATTGGACCAAAAAACTTCTATATGGTTCAACTTCCTTTCACCTTGTGTGTGAGTCTCTAAGATCTTCTCTTCCTTCTTTGTTAAGTACATGAGATCTTCCTTGTATCTACTAAAATGATAGGTTTTTGGAACCTTCCTTGGGGGCGCATAAAGGTTTTGCGACTCCTAACAGTGTGCTTGGATGATTTTCCATAGTTAGTCCCGCGGGACTTATACCGGTTCATGAAGAAATGTAAATATTGTAGCAACATTAAGTTGCGTCGAGAAAATCCACCATTTCCTTTGGCTTATGGTACCATCATGCCTTAGAAAATGATTTAACAACGCATTGATGCATTTAGTCTGTCCATCGGGCCGCAGATGGTTTGTTGTAGAAGTCGTCAATTCTGATTAACATATCCCTCCAGAGAGAATTTTCATTGAGGCCGCTATCTATGGTCTCTTAGGTATTAACAAAAACTTAATTAAGTTTGCTTGCTTATTTTTCATCTTGTCTACTTGGCAATCTAGATAAGTCTTGACATAGTTCGCTACATCTTGTTCTATTTTTGGCCAAAGATACGACCAAGATAAGAGAGTCACCGTCCGCTCCACACTTGGGTGACCAACCTATTGAGTGTCTTTTGTCTCTCTTGATATTCGGTTCCCGCCGTTGATTAGCCTTAACATGCCACCATAGGCATACAACAAGTTGTTTATTGCTTACTTGTCAAATGTGGCTCTGCATTTTGGACAAGGCTTGACATGGTCCACCATGTCATTTCTATGTTTTCGGACTAAAATGATTTACATCGAAGAGTTACCATCTGCATCACGTCTAGGTTTGCATGTTGTGTAGCATGCATCTTCTTTGATAGATCCTTCAGAATAATATCACAGTTTAGTCTCATCATGCCATCCCTGATATACAGCACGTTGCATGTTTCCGATTTTGACTTTTTGAATGTAAGCTTACATTTTCTCTGACAATTCCAAACTCTTGTTGTCTTCAACAAGTTGGTCAGAGGGCTTCCAATCGTGGAATAGCCCATGATGAACTGGTGGTTGTAATTTTCCAAACCTAAGAAACCTCTTAGGTTTGCCATTTTTTTGGGAGGTATCAGGTCCAAAATATCCTTCTCTTTGTGCTCATATTTTTGTATTTGATCTATATTAATAGTTATATTGTTTAACGTCCCCTCACCCCCGTTTACTCAAAGCTCTCCATAACGTTTCTTCTGAAGTAGTCTCACGCCGTCATAAGGTGCCTTGGAATGATTGATTAACCCCCATCTTGTAACTCATCTCACTAATTTTGTAGTTCATTCAATTCTTCTGAGCTCATTTTGTATGTCTCATTTGTTGGTATCCTGTCCTTAGGTTCTAACTCGATCGTTTGGTTGATCTTCCTTTGAGGACAAAGTTATTTTGGTAACTCATGTGGTATTACATCCTTGACTTCTTGATCTACACTTGTTTTGGTCAGGACTCCTACCACTTTTAACTTTTTGATTTTCACCAACGCTGGAACTTGTGGCGTGGCATACACTCTACACAAATCTTCCTTGATCTCTACGGTTTGGGATACTTGTGATATGATCTCCTTGATTTTTCCATTTGGGCGCTCCAATTTTAAGAAACGTGGACAAGTTTCATCATTGATGAATATTCTATTCAAATATAGTACCAATATTACCTTGGCTTTCATGACAAAGTCCATCCGAGTATATAGTCGAAATTATCGAACGATACCACCATTACCTTGCATTGTCCTTACCATTCTCCAATGTTCAAGTTTGTGATAGTTATTGCACATACTTGTAGTGCGTTTAAATTTGTGGCTTTGACCTCGCTTGTGCTTTCGGTTAGTTTTAGGCCAATTTTGTTAACTTCTCTTGCGACTAATAAATTGTGTGTTGCTCCTAAGTCAAATATTTCTTTGATTGTCTTCCCATTTACCTTCACCATGGCTTGCATTAGCATTTATGTGGTCTTTGATCATCTTGGGTTATAACATTAACTAACCGTAGAGGATTGACATATATATATCACTATCATTGCTGTCTACGACCAACGTATCCAGTTTTGCACACCTTGGACAATCGCGCGCATGATGGGCATAACCGCAAATGAAACATCCCATTATTGATTGTGCGGCATCTTCTGTACCATCGTTTTCACAACCATGTTTGGACTTGGTTTTAGGATTCATAGTATTATATTTTTGTCAACTTTGTTACTCTTGTCTGGTTTTCTCTTCTTCATAGTGGTGATTGAAGAAGGTTGTTGTCTAAAATCCACCAGACCCTCGATTGCAACCTTCACGTGGAGAAGTATTTGTAGCAGCCCGTCTAAGTAATGATACTTCTTCAGAATCTTTTCAAATCATTCATTGAAGCAAAACAAGAGGTTGTTGATATCTCAAATTTTATTCATGATGCTTTAATCTATCTCTTTCCTCATGTAGGAATAGATGTTGACACTATTATGAATTTATTCTGACAATTCAAAAATATGAACAAGCACACCAACCCCATCTTCACTCGGTTCTCGGATTAGGTACTCCAAGCGAGAGATTCTTTACTTCGCGTCGGATAGGGTCATCTTTCCACAATGTTCTAATACCATTTTAGTATCCTTGCAGTCTGATTGAATTGGGTTTTCCAAATTGTACATGGCTCAAAACCAGCTCTGATACCAGTTCTCACAAAATGAATTTTATGTTATGGATGTTGCACCGTTTGCGGCCTAAAGTACCTACTTTAGTCAACTTCCTATCTTATGTCAAAACTATTTTGACACTAACACTCAAACTCAAACCTAATTTTTAAGTTTTTTCGAATTGCACAACAATACACAAGACAAGACAACAAAAGAAAAGCACATACACAAGTTTACGGGACTCTGACCCCAACCTTTACTATATTAATAAAGGAGTAATACTTCCAGATATTACAATAAGTGTTTACACTCTCAATACTAAAGCACAAGTATTTTTATAACTTATTTAAAATCTATTTATAGGCAAGGAAGCCAACTACTTGGTGGAAATCCAAATTGGTCATGTGGCTGAATATTGGCTCATCAATTTTGCTGATCAACTCTTGTGCGTTCGATATGAAATTTCACAAGGTAACCTCTTTATAGTTATAGAAAATGTTGGTAAAATATGTCACGAGGAATCTATCCATCCTCCTGGATATATCAAAACACCAGGCCCCTACAACCAATAAAAATAGGCTGAGTGACGTTGGGCGGTTGTGCTAGGAGAACTTCCAATTGTTTCGGGCCACTCTCTAAAATTCGTAGGCCACTCTACATAACGCTTCTAACCGTACCTAGTAGCTGAACCGCTCCTGGTAGTTGAGGCTGGTTGCATATTTTTTCCACTAACCTCTAAGGCTATCATGTGCTAACTTAACGACCACACGTGCAACGGCTTGGAAACTTCGCTGGGAGATTATTTTTAACTGAATATGTTAGTTATAAAATTTTGGCATGGGAAAAATTGAGTTAGGCCCCCGGTCTGCATTTTGGCATGTTGTTGCCCAATGTGGCCCAGTCTGGCCTACTAGCGCATGTGGCATCATGGGTCGCGACACGTAATCTACAGGCCACGTTGGGCCACATTCGAATTTCTTCGAGCCATCTTTTGTCTACACTTCCTATAAGTTATTTTCAGCTACATGATCAATCAACCATCCTTTCGCACTTCAAACGAACTCATTTACACTTGAACAAATGTTCCCTTATTTTAATATTTGCCACAACTGTGCCATGTAGCGCACCAACGTGTTCCTTGTCTTTGCCACGTTTCTTTTTCCTTAATCATCCCTCTTGTCCGTAAAGAGTCATAAGATTGTGTGAAAAATCCACCAAAGCTCTTGAGTGCACCAAATAAGGTTGTTAGTCTGTGGCGTCATTGTGGTGCCAATGCAGCCCATTCAACGACTAGCGCGTGCCAACTTGTAAGGTCTTAGAGTAACTATAAATAGTATAAAAGACGGTTAAATACCATATACTACCCAAAACCAAACGTATTCTCCTTTTATTACTTAAAACTTATATTAATATGATTTACCACCAATTACCACTTAATACCTAATATTTTTAATACCTGAAATACCCTTAATTATTATATTAGTTGTTATTAATTTACTAACTATATTTGTTTTATCCTTTCTAATTTTTTTTAGTTCTTTTCTCTTTTTTTTTCACTATTTCTTTATGTGTTGAAACCTCAATTTTCCCCTAAATCTAAATCAATTACAATTGATAAGGAAGAATAAAAGACAAGAGTGAAATCGCAAAAAAACAGCAAAGTTAGGGCCAAATTGTAAAGTATATATTGAAATAGTATCAATTGTCATCAAATGATAAAATTAGGGATCAAGTTTGTAATTAAGAAGTAGTTAGGCCCGTAGGGCCCATAACTTGTACTATAAAAGGACCCCACTTGATTTTGGACATGGACGATTATTATAATATTACTTTCTCTCTCTACATTGATAAACTTTCTCTCTCCACGATTTTAGTCAATGAAGTAGTTCGTTCACGAATTGGTCCTTCTAAGTACTATTTGACACAGAAAAATCGTCCTAAAGATTCGCATCTCATCATTAGCCTCGTCTGTGGGAAAAGAAAAACGGCTCGTAGGTCTTCCTTTTCTCGAAATTTCTCTTGAATCCAAGCAGGATGATGAATGAACATGAGGATTTGGATGTGAACGATTGCGAAGAGAATCTCATCGGCAGTGATTTCCGAATGAGTGAAGAGTTTGGAAGGCATGATGGTTAGTTTTTGGAGAAGCTATGGATGAATCGTTTTTAGTGGCTTGGAGAAATGAGTTGCTGATGGAAATCGAGAAATTAAAAGCGGAAAAAGAAGTTGTTCAGGGGAATCTTCGTTCGGAAGTTCGAAGAGAAGATGATAATGGAAAGGATGAGCGTGAGGCATACCATCGTCCTAGTGAAAAAGATGATCAGTATGGAGGACGAGGTTGGCGCTCTTCGAGGAGGAAAGGAAAGCGCCACTTCGATTCTTCTGATTCAAGTGATTATTCTCGCTATAGTTTACTAGATTCGTCTCCTGAAAGGAATCATCGAAAGAATAAACATGGAAAAAGACATGTGGAGAACCATAGAGGAAGAAGTTCGGAGAGGAAAACTCCGAGGGAAAAGAATCTTCATGCTGGGGAGCAGGTTTGTAACCAGTGAAATTTTCATACTAATAATCAAAATGCTGACCACCAAAATTCAGAGTGGCAGCATCAATATACCTTGCCTTCCGAGGAGGGACTTTATTTCCGAGCCATGAAGATTCAAGGGCTAATGTTTACAGGACATGACATAATTAGAGAGCTTCCCCGTTATCTTCACAAATTTTGTCAGGCAATCTCCCAAAGCATTTTGATATTTCGAAGCTAGAAAAGTTTGACAGAACGCAGAATCCTAATAATCATATTGAGCAGTTCAATAATTTCATGATCAATTTCGATGATGATGATAAATTGTTGTGTAGAGTGTTTTCTCAAACCTTCAAGTGGGTGGCTTCCAAGTGGTATAACAGGCTTCCGCGGGGCTCAATAAAGAATTTTGACATGTTCTGGAACATCTTTAAACAACATTTTGTGGGGAATAAAAATTTCAGGCCAATTGAGATACGATAATCTCATGTAGGCAGAAAGTTGGGGAGAGTTTGAAGAATTACACCAACCAATTTGTGAAAACGAAAACGAATATGGAGTATTGCAAAGATTATGTGGCCTTAACAACTTTTAGGATGGGACGTCTCCCCGGAATTTTGAAGGACACAGTGGCAGAGGAGACTCAAGCATCTGAAAAAAGGATCAAGTGATCAGCTAGAGCAGAATCAGTTTCAAAGGTCTGAGTCTACTAATCAAGTGCCTTGTGTTAATATTCCAACCAAGGTTATGGGTCAGTATCCGCCAAGGCCAAGAACGAATAAGCAAAACTATAATATGCAGCAAGGAGCTAGGACTATTTCGAATAAGTGGATTCGTCCAAACTAATTTGCTGAGTTAACAGAAAATGTGGCTACGATATTTGACAAGGAAAGGTCAACAATACAGTTCAGAAAGCCTTTTCCTATTCAAACTCCGAGGGAGAGCAGAAGTGCTAACAGATTTTGTGAGTATCACGAGGATATTGGGCATGACACCAAGGACTGCATCGCTTTGAAAAAAGAGGTGTAAGATTTAATTGAGAATGGAATGTTATTGGAATTCGTAAAAAAGAATACTCAGAAAAATACTGCAGTGAAGGTTGTTCCAAAGAATGCTAACACGTCAATGGTGATTTTCGAGGAAGTTGATGCTTTTGATATTGCAGCAAAATATTTGGATCCTTGAGGACAAAGTTATTTTGGTAACTCATGTGGTATTACATCCTTGACTTCTTGATCTACACCTGTTTTGGTCAGGACTCCTACCACTTTTAACTTTTTGATTTTCAGCAACGCTGGAACTTGTGGCGTGGCATACACTCTACACAAATCTTCCTTGATCTCTACGGTTTGGGATACTTATGATATGATCTCCTTGATTTTTCCATTTGGGCGCTCCAATTTTAAGAAACGTGGACAAGTTTCATCATTGATGAATATTATATTCAAATATAGTACCAATATTACCTTGGCTTTCATGACAAAGTCCATCCGAGTATATATTCGAAATCGTCGAACGACACCACAATTACCTTGCACTGTCCTTACCATTCTCCAATGTTCAAGTTTGTGATAGTTATTGCACATACTTGTAGTGCGTTTAAATTTGCGGCTTTGACCTCGCTTGTGCTTTCGGTTAGTTTTAGGCCAATTTTGTTAACTTCTCTTGCGACTAATAAATTGTGTGTTGCTCCTAAGTCAAATATTTCTTTGATTGTCTTCCCATTTACCTTCACCATGGCTTGCATTAGCATTTATGTGGTCTTTGATCATCTTGGGTTATAACATTAACTAACCGTAGAGGATTGACATATATATATCACTATCATTGCTGTCTACGACCAACGTATCCAGTTTTGCACACCTTGGACAATCGCGCGCATGATGGGCATAACCGCAAATGAAACATCCCATTATTGATTGTGCGGCATCTTCTGTACCATCGTTTTCACAACCATGTTTGGACTTGGTTTTAGGATTCATAGTATTATATTTTTGTCAACTTTGTTACTCTTGTCTGGTTTTCTCTTCTTCATAGTAATGATTGAAGAAGGTTGTTGTCTAAAATCCACCAGACCCTCGATTGCAACCTTCACGTGGAGAAGTATTTGTAGCAGCCCGTCTAAGTAATGATACTTCTTCAGAATCTTTTCAAATCATTCATTGAAGCAAAACAAGAGGTTGTTGATATCTCAAATTTTATTCATGATGCTTTAATCTATCTCTTTCCTCATGTAGGAATAGATGTTGACACTATTATGAATTTATTCTGACAATTCAAAAATATGAACAAGCACACCAACCCCATCTTCACTCGGTTCTCAGATTAGGTACTCCAAACGAGAGATTCTTTACTTCGCGTCCGATAGGGTCATCTTTCCACAATGTTCTAATACCATTTTAGTATCCTTGCAGTCTGATTGAATTGGGTTTTCCAAATTGTACATGGATCAAAACCAGCTCTAATACCAGTTCTCACAAAATGAATTTTATGTTATGGATGTTGCACCGTTTGCGGCCTAAAGTACCTACTTTAGTCAACTTCCTATCTTATGTCAAAACTATTTTGACACTAACACTCAAACTCAAACCTAATTTTTAAGTTTTTTCGAATTGCACAACAATACACAAGACAAGACAACAAAAGAAAAGCACATACACAAGTTTACGGGACCCTGACCCCAACCTTTACTATATTAATAAAGGAGTAATACTTCCAGATATTACAATAAGTGTTTACACTCTCAATACTAAAGCACAAGTATTTTTAGAACTTATTTAAAATCTATTTATAGGCAAGGAAGCCAACTACTTCGTGGAAATCCAAATTGGTCATGTGGCTGAATATTGGCTCATCAATTTTGCTGATCAACTCTTGTGCGTTCAATATGAAATTTCACAAGGTAACCTCTTTATAGTTATAGAAAATGTTGGTAAAATATGTCACGAGGAATCTATCCATCATCCTGGATATATCAAAACACCAGGCCCCTACAACCAATAAACATAGGCTGAGTGACGTTGGGCGGTTGTGCTAGGAGAACTTCCAATTATTTCGGGCCACTCTCTAAAATTCGTAGGCCACTCTACGTAACGCTTCTAACCGTACCTAGTAGCTGAACCACTCCTGGTAGTTGAGGTTGGTTGCATATTTTTTCCACTAACCTCCAAGGCTATCATGTGCTAACCTAACGACCACACGTGCAACGGCTTGGAAACTTCGCGGGGAGATTATTTTTAACTGAATATGTTAGTTATAAAATTTTGGCATGGGAAAAATTGAGTTAGGCCCCCGGTCTGCATTTTGGCATGTTGTTACCCAATGTGGCCCAGTCTGGCCTACTAGCGCATGTGGCACCATGGGTCGCGACACGTAATCTACAGGCCACGTTGGGCCACATTCGAATTTCTTCGAGCTACATGCTCAATCAACCATCCTTTCGCACTTCAAACGAACTCATTTACACTTGAACAAATGTTCCCTTATTTTAATATTTGCCACAACTGTGCCATGTAGCGCACCAACGTGTTCCTTGTCTTTGCCACGTTTCTTTTTCCTTAATCATCCCTCTTGTCCGTAAAGAGTCATAAGATTGTGTGAAAAATCCACCAAAGCTCTTGAGTGCACCAAATAAGGTTGTTAGTCTGTGGCGTCATTATGGTGCCAATGCAGCCCATTCAACGACTAGCGCGTGCCAACTTGTAAGGTCTTAGAGTAACTATAAATAGTATAAAAGACGGTTAAATACCATATACTACCCAAAACCAAACGTATTCTCCTTTTATTACTTAAAACTTATATTAATATGATTTACCACCAATTGCCACTTAATACCTAATATTTTTAATACCTGAAATACCCTTAATTATTATATTAGTTGTTATTAATTTACTAACTATATTTGTTTTATCCTTTCTAATTTTTATAGTTCTTTTCTCTTCTTTTTTTTTCACTATTTCTTTATGTGTTGAAACCTCAATTTTCCCCTAAATCTAAATCAATTACAATTGATAAGGAAGAATAAAAGACAAGAGTGAAATTGAAAAAAAACAGCAAAGTTAGGGCCAAATTGTAAAGTATATATTGAAATAGTATCAATTGTCATCAAATGATAAAATTAGGGATCAAGTTTGTAATTAAGAAGTAGTTAGGCCCGTAGGGCCCATAACTTGTACTATAAAAGGACCCCACTTGATTTTGGAAATGGACGATTATTATAATATTACTTTCTCTCTCTACATTGATAAACTTTCTCTCTCCACGATTTTAGTCAATGAAGTAGTTCGTTCACGAATTG
The DNA here is from genome assembly GCA_036936605.1 of Limnanthes douglasii subsp. nivea. Taxonomy (NCBI): domain Eukaryota; kingdom Viridiplantae; phylum Streptophyta; class Magnoliopsida; order Brassicales; family Limnanthaceae; genus Limnanthes; species Limnanthes douglasii. Next base: position 3,874,255 of record JAUPFV010000001.1, read on the forward strand.
GTCCTTCTAAGTACTATTTGACACAGAAAAATCGTCCTAAAGATTCGCATCTCATCATTAGCCTCGTCTGTGGGAAAAGAAAAACGGCTCGTAGGTCTTCCTTTTCTCGAAATTTCTCTTGAATCCAAGCAGGATGATGAATGAACATGAGGAATTGGATGTGAACGATTGCGAAGAGAATCTCATCGGCAGTGATTTCCGAATGAGTGAAGAGTTTGGAAGGCATGATGGTTAGTTTTTGGAGAAGCTATGGATGAATCGTTTTTAGTGGCTTGGAGAAATGAGTTGCTGATGGAAATCGAGAAATTAAAAGCGGAAAAAGAAGTTGTTCAGGGGAATCTTCGTTCGGAAGTTCGAAGAGAAGATGATAATGGAAAGGATGAGCGTGAGGCATACCATCGTCCTAGTGAAAAAGATGATCAGTATAGAGGACGAGGTTGGCGTTCTTCGAGGAGGAAAGGAAAGCGCCACTTCGATTCTTCTGATTCAAGTGATTATTCTCGCTATAGTTTACTAGATTCGTCTCCTGAAAGGAATCATCGAAAGAAGAAACATGGAAAAAGACATGTGGAGAACCATAGAGGAAGAAGTTCGGAGAGGAAAACTCCGAGGGAAAAGAATCTTCATGCTGGGGAGCAGGTTTGTAACCAGTGAAATTTTCATACTAATAATCAAAATGCTGACCAGCAGAATTCAGAGTGGCAGCATCAATATACCTTACCTTCCGAGGAGGGACTTTATTTCCGAGCCATGAAGATTCAAGGGCTAATGTTTACAGGACATGACATAATTAGAGAGCTTCCCCGTTATCTTCACAAATTTTGTCAGGCAATCTCCCAAAGCATTTTGATATTTCGAAGCTAGAAAAGTTTGACAGAACGCAGAATCCTAATAATCATATTGAGCAGTTCAATAATTTCATGATCAATTTCGATGATGATGATAAATTGTTGTGTAGAGTGTTTTCTCAAACCTTCAAGTGGGTGGCTTCCAAGTGGTATAACAGGCTTCCGCGGGGCTCAATAAAGAATTTTGACATGTTCTGGAACATCTTTAAACAACATTTTGTGGGGAATAAAAATTTCAGGCCAATTGAGATACGATAATCTCATGTAGGCAGAAAGTTGGGGAGAGTTTGAAGAATTACACCAACCAATTTGTGAAAACGAAAACGAATATGGAGTATTGCAAAGATTCTGTGGCCTTAACAACTTTTAGGATGGGACGTCTCCCCGGAATTTTGAAGGACACAGTGGCAGAGGAGACTCAAGCATCAGAAAAAAAGGATCAACTGATCAGCTAGAGCAGAATCAGTTTCAAAGGTCTGAGTCTACTAATCAAGTGCCTTGTGTTAATATTCCAACCAAGGTTGTGGGTCAGTATCCGCCAAGGCCAAGAACGAATAAGCAAAACTATAATATGCAGCAAGGAGCTAGGACTATTTCGAATAAGTGGATTCGTCCAGACTATTTTGCTGAGTTAACAGAAAATGTGGCTACGATATTTGACAAGGAAAGGTCAACAGTATAGTTCAGAAAGCCTTTTCCTATTCAAACTCCGAGGGAGAGCAGAAGTGCTAACATATTTTGTAAGTATCACGAGGATATTGGGCATGAGACCAAGGAGTGCATTGCTTTGAAAAAAGAGGTGTAAGATTTAATTGAGAATGGAATGTTATTGGAATTCGTAAAAAAGAATACTCAGAAAAATACTGCAGTGAAGGTTGTTCCAAAGAATGTTAACACGTCAATGGTGATTTTCGAGGAAGTTGATGCTTTTGATATTGCAGCAGAATATTTGGATCCCAAGGTGGGGAGAAACAATGTAAATATGGTAGAGGATATTATTCCAACGGGGAAAGTAAATGACTTGTGTGCTTTTTCTGAGTCATTAGCTATTTTTAGAGGGGATACTATTGCAGGGAATTCCAATAGTTCGCGAAAAAAGCATATGGTAAATCTGACTACGCAGTTGGAAGCAGGGGTTTGAGCACATATGCATCGTTTGTCCCCCATTATTATATGTTTTGATGATGATGATATGAGGAATATAGCGTGCCCGCATGAGGATGCAGTAGTGATTGCTGCAGGGATAGCTGGTGATCAAGTTCAGAAAATACTAATTGATACGGGAAGTTCTGCGAATATTTTGTTAATGAGTACTTACACGAGGATTTCCGACCGACCTGTTATACGGCAATCCGAAAGAACTATAGTAGGCTTTACAAGTGCAACAGCAATAGTCGTGGGAGAGTTTCAGTGTGTGGTGGAGCTCGCTCGGGGACCATTCAAAAAGGAAGTTGAAGTTTTGTTTATAGTGGTGGATGCCAACATCTTATAATGCGATTTTGGGTCGACCCTGGTTGTCAATGATGCATGGTGTTATCTCAACGGTACATCAATGTTTGAAGTATGAAGTAGGGAACAATATCGGGACAATTAGGAGACGCCAGAAGATGACTAGAGATTGTTACCAAAGCCAACACTACCTTCTCCAATTTGAGATATCGCTTCTCCGCATCAAGCAAAATCTTACTGACATAATAGATAGATTTCAGGAGAGATTCCTCTTCGCAGAGTAGAACAGCACTAACCGCACAACCTGACACTGCTACATAGACAATTAATTTCTCCCCTACCAATGGTTTAGACAATACCTCATGGGACGTCAGATACTCTTGGATTTGGTGAAAAGCGGTTGAACATTCGTCGGTCCAACTAAACTGTTTCGCATTTCACAACACCTTGAAGAAGGGTGCACACTTATCCGAAGACCTAGAAATAAATCTATTCAGAGCGGCCAATCTCCCTGTCAGAACTTGGACTTCTTTGATATTCCGGGGGGGAGGGGGGGGTCATGGTGACTAAATATTTTATCTGTTCTGGATCAGCCTCGATGCCTTTTTCGCTGATCATGTAACCAAGAAATTTGCTCGACCTCACCCCGAAGATACACTTCTTCGGATTGAGTTTCAAATTGACCTTGCTTAAATTGTGAAACGTCTCCTCCAGGTCAGCAAAATAATCTTCGCCCTGCGAACTTTTAACTAGCATATCATCGATATAGGCTTCCATGTTCTGTCCAATCTATCCCTCAAAGTTTTTATTGAACAAGCGCTGATAAGTTGCCCCTGCATTCTTTAAGCCAAACGGCATGACCTTGTAGCAGTATAACCCTCTCCCGGTAATAAAAGAAGCGCTTTCTTCATATTTAGCATCTAACCGGATTTGGTTGTATCCTGAGTAAGCGTCCATGAACGACAACAGTCGGTTACCCGAGTTCGAATCTACTAACTGATCAATGCGGGGCACTGGAAATGGATCCTTGGGACAAGCTCTGTTTAAATCTGTGAAGTCAACGCACATTCTCCACTTGCCATTCTTCTTCCGTACCAACACTGGATTTGATGCCCACACTGGATAATGCGACTCGCGAATGTGGCCTATGCTTAGTAGCCTTTCTACCTCCAAAAGAATAGCGGTAGCATTTTCCGGAGAGACTGGTCTCCTCTTCTGGACAATGGGTCGAACGTCAAGTCTTACTGCAAGTTTGTGACATATGATCTCCGATGGTACTCCAGTGACATCCTGTGCACACCAAGCAAACATATCGAGCTTGTTAAACAAAAAAGCAATTAGCCTTTCTTTAAACTCCAAAGAAAGGTTTACTCCGATCTTCAGAGATTTTCCACTTGCAAATTCATGTGTCTCGGAATCTTCTTCCAGGACCAGAAACCCGGGGGTCTCCCTCGGATCATCACATGAGATGACTTCAGAGGAAGGCCTCTTTAATTTCTATGCTTTATCTGACGCCTCTCCCCGTACTCCCTTCGAAGATAAGGCTATCTGGTAACATTCACGGGCCATTTTCTGGCTACTTCTGATTACCCCGACATTGTTCCCAACAACATACGTTAAACACTGATGCACCGTCGAAATTACGCCATGCATCCGGGACAACCAAGAGCGACCCAGAATGGCATTATACGAAGTTGGCGCGTCAATGACAATAAACAATACTTCCACTTCTTTCTTGAATGGCCCGCGGCCCAACTCAACCACACACTGAAACTCTCCAACCAACACTGCTGTAGCGCCGGTAAAGCCCACTATAGTCGTGTCGGATCGTCGGATAACTGGTGGGTCAGAAATTCTCCTGTAAGTGCTCATAAACAAGATATTCGCTGAGCTCCATATATCAATAAGTATTTTCTGAACTTGATCCACAGCGATGCCCGCGACGATCACCAGCGCAGCCTCATGCGGGCCTGCAACATTTCGCATATCATCGTCGTCAAAACAAATGATGGGGGAGGGTAATCTGTGCATTTGTGCTGACACCCCCACTTTGATATGGGTAGTCAAGTTGACAATGTGCCTCTTTCGTGAACTATTGGAATTTCCCGCAATAGTATTTCCTCCAAAGATTGCCAGTGAATTGAAGAAAGCCCAGAGGCTATTTACCCTCCCCCTCGGAATAACCTCGTCCACCATATTCACATTGTTCCTCCCCTCCTTGGGATCCAAATATTCTTGCTCAATGTCAAAGTCGTCAACCCCTTCGGAAATTACCGTGGCCGTGTCAGTATTCTTTAGGACAGCTTTCACCACAACGTTCTTATGGGAGTGCTTTTTGACAAACTCTAATAACATTCCATTATCGATCAAAGCTTGCACTTCTTTTTTCAAAGCTATGCAGTCCTTGGTATCATGCCCAATATCCTCGTGATACTTGCAATACTTATTAACGTTTCTACTTTTCCTCGGAGTTATATAGTAAAAGGCTTCCTGAATGGTATTGTAGATCTCGCCTTATCAAATATAGCGGCAACATTTTCCGTCAACTCCGCAAAATAGTCTAGTCGAACCCACTTATTCGACATGGGTCTGGTTCCTTGATTGTAATTTTGCTGGTTGTGAGTTTGTTTTCTGCCTCGGCGGATACTGACCCGTACTTTTGGCTTGAACATTGGCACGGGGCCGTTGGCTACTCGGCTAAGATCTTTGAAATTGATTCTGATCCAACTGATCCCCGAAACCTTTCTCTGATGCCTGAGTCTCCTCCACCAGAATTCTCTTCTTGACCTGATCCAACAATGCTCCGAAGGTCATTGCCTGACTCTCCGCCACCGTATCCTTCAACAATCCGGGGAGTAGGCCCATCCTGAAAGCTGCAAGTTCCACTGAATCTTTACAATACTCCATGTCTGTTTTCGTTTTGACAAACCGATTGGTGTAATTCTTCAAGCTCTCCCCAACCTTTTGTCTGCAATAGATTATCGTGTCTCCGTTAGCCCTGAACTTTTTGCTCCCCATAAAGTGTTGTTTGAAGATGTTCCAGAACATGTAAAAAATCTTTATCGAGCCTTGCGGAAGCCTATTATACAATTTGGAAGCTACCCCCTTGAAGGTATGAGAAAACGCTCTACACAGCAACTTATCATCGTCGTCGAAATTAATCATGAAATTTTTGAATTGTTCGGTGTGATTATCCGTATCTTGCGTCCCATTAAATTTTTATAACTTCGAGATATCGAAATTCTTTGGGAGGTTTCCCACCAAAATATCCGGGGACAGAGGAGAAGCTCTCCAATTGTGACTCGTACGATAAACGTTGGATCTTAAATTGTCATTGTTCGGAACGTACAACCCTTCCTCGATTGGTAGAGTATATTGATGCTGCCATTCCGAATTTCGCGGGCCCATGTCTTCTTTTCTAACAGGAAACTTTGCTTGGCCATAAGCCCGATCGTCAACTTGAGCACGGTAACTCTTCTCCCTCAGAGACTTCCTCTCCGAGCTCCTTCCCCTTCGATAATCAGCGTGTCCTCGACCGTGATTTTTCTTTCTGTGATTTCTCCTAGGAGATGACTCTGACGAACTGTATCGAAAATAATCGCTCGAGTCAGACGAATCCAACTGTCGCTTTTCTTTCTTCCTCGACGATCGCTGTTCGTATCGCCTGTATCTATCGTCCCTGTTTTTGGGACGAAAATCGGTTTCGTGCTCCTCTTTCCCACTAGCTAGCTCCCTCCGTATCTCAGAACGAATATTTGCCTGTACAGTTTCCTTTTATGCCTTCAATCTTTCGATCTCCAACAACAATTCATTCCTTCGAACCAATAGGTCAGAGTCATTGAAAGTGTCTTCGACTCGCTAGCCCCTATGCGCCTCATCTTCCATGTCATTCCGATAGTCATCGCCCACTAGGTTCTCGCAATTGTTGACAAAATCGTCCCCTTGCTCTTCCATAGTTTTCCTCTGAACTATTTCCAGGAAGCGATTGTCGTCAGAACGATCTTCGCTTCCCACAGACGGTGCCACTAAAGAGTTTGTAGAATATCAGGGGGTGATTATGTGATACGAGAATCTCTTAGTGTCAATATAGGTTGAATTACTTTGTTTAGGAACTGTTTTAGAGAGAGAAAGTGGGAGCTTAGCTTAAGTAGAGAGAGAAAGTAATATTATTTCGTCTTGGGATCTATGAAGCGTGTGTGGTCCTTTTATAGTACAATTGCGGGTCCTACATGCTTTAATTCCCATTTATTACATTTTTAGTCCTTACATCTTATTTTCTTCTTATTCTAGCTATTTCTTTGATAGTTTATACAATTTTCCCCTAACACAATTTTCTCTTTACATTTGTCTCCTATCATACGTCTTATTTACAATTTTCTCCTATCATGTTTATTCTTTATGATTTTCTCTTTGTCTTTTATTCTTCCTTATCAAGTACAACTGATAATTTGGATATCTACGAAGTAACCGTGGATCCACATCTCACTGAGGAGCAATTCCCATCTCAAAGAGACATTATTAACTTTAGAGAGGCTATACATATGATTGAGGGAGAAGTTCAGATGATCAATCATTGGATTTAACACTGATTAGGCCAATAGTACGGTTGATAATTTTCTTCTCTACAAAGCAACCATCGGTGCACAACTCATCAATGATGTTGATCTCCAAGAAGTAGAATAAGAAACGATCCTCATACATGTATAAATTATTTGGTGATTATTGGAGAATGGATGAAGATTACCGTATAAGTTTGGATTATGTGAATCTTAAGTAATAGTTATACGAATAAAAATAGTGTAACGACCACTTACGAGATCACTTTCAAGACGAGATCAATTTCAAGATGATTCAAAAAAATAAATAAATAACTCCAATTCATCACTAATGATTGTGTAATTTGATAACAAAATAAACTACAAAAATAATCACACAAAAATAATGAACGACAAAATAAATCAACACAAAATTTATGTTCCGTGAAATCCCTTTGCATGTGAAGAGTAGACAATCACGAGACTTATGAGGAGTCTATCCTAAACACTTATATTATTATGATAATTTCAGTATCCAAACATATTCAAAATCAATCTAAATCCACCAACAATTTCGAAGAGAAGCAAAAGTGAGAAATATCATAAACAATATTGTACGATTCCAACGACAATAACTCCTAAATCGTAGCACAAATCACAATCCAACTAGTCATATTGAACTCTTAGATATCCCAAATGCGTTTCCAAAATTAGGAAAAAATATACAAGGTTCGTTTATCGATGAGATCTTTTAATTATGGTTGCACACAATTGATCATAAAACAAAAAATTCTTTATATTCTTGTATTTTGTGTGTGCTCTCTCTTATCTCTTGTCATATATAGATATAATATTTTCCAATCAATAAATACACTAAAAATATATTATTGACCTAAACATTCTCTTATAAATAGTAATTATATATTCTACGTTATTATTCACATTATTAGTCCAAAATATTTTTTAAATTAAAAATAATTATCTTACCGCTCACTTTTTAGGGGATTTCTCATCCACCATTTGTATATCAACAAATCTAACATATGTTGATTGGCTTAAATATAGAAATAGTCCATCGACTATCACGTTTTCTTTCATTTAGTCCCTCGACTAAAAAATAACCGGTGAGGGTCCCTCAACTATCCCATTTTTTTCATTTAGTCCTTCGAATTTAAACTCACCGGTGAGGGTCCCTGGACTTTGCAAAAATCTATAAATTTAGTCTCTCGACTATCACGTTTTCCATTTCAGCTCCTTTTTTGTGGGATTTCTCTCTCTTCATCTTTTTTTATGTTTCTCTCTATTACTTGATGTATTTTGGTTACTTAAAACCCATATAATATTTTTGTCTAATATTCGTACACATCCAATCAAAGTTTGTATTGTGCTCTTTCTATATTCACGCCACTTTATTCTTTTTTTGGTGAATAAAAGCTTAATTAAAGTAAAATAAGTGTTCATACAAATATCTACGGCATATCTCGAGGAAACTCAATGACTGAAAGTAAACAAGACCGACTAAGAAGCTGCGAAAAGAGTCTCACAATTAAATAATACAAGACTAATAAAAAGGACCAAAGTAATCAATCAAAACCTAAGCGAGACATCAGCACATCCAAATAGATAAAAGATATGTAGCAAGACATAAGACACGTAGGCACCAAAGCCCAAAGACATGGATCGACAGCAGCCAGCAATCCAGCATCTAGAAGACCAGATGCCTAAGAGCTGCAAAGAAAATAGGTAAAAACAAATAACAAAAAATAAGTTACTAAAACGTAATCAGGGCCAGCGATCCTTGGTGTCGTGGAATATAAAACGAATGTCAAATCAAAATTCGGTTAGATACCAGAGACGCAATGGCCGGAGAAGAATCAGAGAGATCAAAGATTCTTGAATTCCTCTGGCGCCAAACGTAGTAGATTGTCGCGCCAAAGCAAGTGCACCGAATTCGCCGGTATCAAGAATGAGACCAATTTGACGCCTCACAGATCCAAGATTGTCAGCAAGATGAGATAAAAAGAAAACCAAACTTGGAACTAGTGAAGTTCCAGAGACTCTTAGATAAACTATAATTATAGAGTAGATCAAAGATAAATTCTAAGTCAGAGTTGCACAAAACACAAACCAGAGGAGTGTTGATGCCCCAACTAAAGAGTTTGTCGCGAGTGGAGAGCTTCCCTTGAATGGCGAGCCAAGTAATAAAACAATTATGAGGGATGTTGTATTTAGTCCAAACTAACCCGACCCACCAAACAGTGGGGGAGGGCGTACGAATGGAGTTGTACGTATCCTTTATAGTAAAGATGGAGATACCCACTTTCGCAGTCCAAAAGTGAACATCGTTGGAAAGAATGTTCGGAGGCCGAAGAGTGAGGATGAGGTTTTTGATTTCCTGGAGATTAGCACGGTTTCTAGCAAAAGCCGATCTGAGATTGGACGGCCACGTCCAGAGACCGTCAAGGATGATATCAGAAACCTTGAGGTTAGCGCCAAGCCCAGAATAAATTATGATGCTAGGGTCCTAGTGTGTAACCAGGGGGATATGGAGAAGCCAAGGGTCGTACCAAAAGGAAGTAGTCAGACCATTGGCAATAGAAACTCTGTAGAGCTTTCATGCCAAAGGGCGGAGGCGTAAAACCTTCCTCCACGCCCAAGAAAGGGAAGAGCCAAGGTTAAGGGACCAAAAATTTGATTTTTGATTTTTTCTATTTTAATCCAACTACTCCAGATATAATGCGTATTACTACTAATAATAGACCAAAAATGCTTAAAGACGGCCGCTTGATTCCAAAGTTTGAGGTCTAGAATCCCAAGGCCGCCATTTCTTGTGGGAGTGATGACTTTGGTCCAAGCGACTTTGGCCCCATGAACTTTCATGGTGGGGCCGGACCAAAGAAAATGACGAAGGTACTAAAAATTTCTTTAAGAATCCTAGAGGGAAGAATGAAGATAGAGGACCTGTAAACTTGACCGGCAAAAAGAACAAACTTAATAAGTTGAAGTCTACATGCGTAAGAGAGATGTTTAGAAAATCCAGTAGTCAATTTTTGCCGTTATTTTGTGGAGGAGGAGACGACACTCCACATGGGAGAGAAGACCAGTGAGGAGGGAGAATCCCAAATATTTGACATGGATGAACCTTCAGAAAACCTAAGAATAGAGAGGAGTTCAGTACGAAGAGGCAGTCGATGCCGGAGAAGAAGATTTGACTTTTAGATGGTTGACCTTAATGCCAGAAAGAGAGAATAAGTCATCTAGACCATCCTTAATGAGAAAAAGAAAGTTTGCGTCACCATGATAAAAGATCATGAGGTCGTCACCAAAGTAGAGGTGGGTGATTCTGAGATTCTGACATTTCCAACGGAATTAAAATTTAGGGTCAGAGCTCCTCTCAGAGAAGATGCCAGAGAGTACTTGCATAACAAAGACAGAGAAAATAAGAGAGAGGGTCGCTTTGTCTAAGGCCTTTCCTTCCATGGAAATTTCCATGAAGGTCGCCATTGATGATGATGTTGTAGGCGGGGGAGGATATACACTGGATGTTCCAATTTATCATTTTCTTAGGAAAATGCATCGCAACAAGAATCTCAAGGATTAGATGCCATCAGACGTTCTCAAAAGCTTTTATAAGATCAATCTTAAGAGCTACCTTCCTACAACGTTTGTTGGAAGAGTAATCTTTTAAGATTTCTTAGGATAGTAGGATATTGTCCGAGATGTTCCTTCTAGCAACGAAGGCATATTGAGAAAAGTCGATTAAAAAGGGGAGATAATCTTTATATCTATTGGCTAGAATTTTAGAAATGATCTTATAGATCACATTAGAGAGGGAAATGGGTCTGAATTCAGGAACAACACAAGGTGACTTTTTTTAGGAATGAGAGCAACAGAGGTGGAGTTCCAAGAGGGGTCAAGGGTTCCAGAATGGAAAACTTCAAGACCCTAAGGCAGATGTCCGGGCCCACAATATCCCAAGAGGCCTTGAAAAAACTAGATTTAAAACCGTCATGCCCAACAGATTCGATATGCATGTTGTCTTTCCATTTACTATGGTTTATTATTTGTTAAGATTTTGGTGTTGTACGTTATTAACACTTAACTTGTCTCTTGCAGGAAGGTAGTTTGCATAAATGTGTTGATTAGAAAGAATATTGACAACACGTAATGACTGTCTAACAGAAGACCTGTATTTTCAAGTGTCTTTTTCTAATTTTATTTACTACAGTTTGTTGATTAGAGTCTTATTCATTGTCTCTTCGTAAAAGTAGAAGTCTTCTCTAAAGGAAGTGTACATTCCGTTGATTAGAAGTAATATTTGTTCTATGAGTTTTAGTGTTAAGCTTCATATATGCGGTAATAGTGATTGTATTAGGTTTTCTTTCAGTTTACACTTGTTTATTGTTTGTTGATATATTGTTCTGTTGCTTGTTACCATTATGCTTGTCTGTTGTAGGAACGTGAGTTACAGCAAGGTTGTAAGGAAGCAGATGATATATCATTAACAAGTATTGACTGTTTTAACATGTTAGTTTAAGTATTTTTCTTTATTTATGTTCGAAGTGTAACTCTATTGTGTTAGTACTCTATTTGAGTCCATATTTATAGTTATAAATCTGATATAGATATTGTATTATAGTTATGTTATGATGATTTGATTTGGTGAGTATATATTGTGTTAGTGATTTAGAGAGTATGTGTTAATATTGTGTTTGTGATTAAGTAAGTTTGTGTACTCATATCTTGTGTTAATGTTGTGAGTCAGTGATTTAGTGAGTATTTATTGTATCAGTGATTTAGTGAGTATGTGTTCTTATTGTGTTTTTTATTCAGTAAGTTTGTGTTAACACTCATGTATTGTGTTGATGTTGTGAGTCAGTGATTCAGTATGTATGAATATCATGTTGTATATCATATATATGGTTTGATGTTCTTTTTGTAGTCGTGCTTAGGCTGATATAGGGTGTTTCTACATGTCTGATAATTTAACTACAGGAAAAAATATTATTTTTATGAGAATCTGTTCATATGGTGGGCAATCCTTTATGCTTGTCGTTGTTACCGTGTTTAATGTTTGAAATGTGTTTATTTAATTATTTCCACTATTTTTGGAAGGTAGCGCTGGTAAGAAGAGAAACCTCAAAGGTATACAAGCCATGTTAGATAAGCCGAAGAAGGTATTGTCGGTTTTGGTGCCTCAAACTCGCAATCATTCCCTCAAACTCCACGATGAAAAATCCTCGCAACCCCCATCTAGAAAGTCTTTGTCTGTCGGAAACAAACACAAGAAATCGCAAAGCTTATCATGGTGGGTCGGGGACTCATGCTGGTGGGTCGAGGAGCCATTCTTGATTAGTTAGTCATGATGTAAGTGTTTTTAATTACTTTGAATTTAAGCTGAGCTTTTGTTTTTAATTACATATGTTGCATAGTAGGATTACTAATTGTTTTTTGTTTCTTTTCCATTGTTGAACGATAATTTCTATATATGTTTTACATTATGGTTAGTGTTTCAGCTCTCGTATTGTGAGCGTTGGTCTTATATATTTTCATGTGGTTATTGCCTTGTTTGTACAATGTGATTGTCTTAGTTTAACTGCTCTTTTGAACTTGTCAATGTACTTCATATAGTTATATGTTTTAATTGTTTCATGAATAACTTATATAGGTCTTTAATTGAATTCCGACAATTATAGGAAAAGCGGAAAGAAGCGGTCATGTTAAAACATGGTGACGACGCTGACCCATAATCTATTGATGATCCAAATCTGTTATTATATCTTCCAAGTGTGAAATCAAGAAAAAGGAAAATGCGTTTAGTTGGAACATGACTAGCCAAGCATTCTTATTACATTGTTTGGGGGAGTTCCTCACAAGGATCAATATCTTTTGTTTTGGGTAGTGAGGAAGCCAAAATATTGGTGGAGAAGATAATATATCGGGTGACGTGAATTGGTTTGGTGATGGGAATGAAAATAATATATGTGTTGGGTGATGGCAATACAAATTGTAATGATGATTGTAATAAAGGTTCTTCTCCAACTTGATTAGTTGTTTTATCTTGTTTGTGGGAATCATACATTTTAGGTTGTTGTTTTGTATGTTGTACACCAATTTTGGTTTTTGTGTACTTTGAAAACCTGATTTATGTTTGAACATAACCTAATGTACATATGTAATGTTTTATCAAAATCTTTTTATGTTTCTGGTTGTGGTTGTATTTAAATTATTTAAATTAATATAATAGCTTATGATCTACCATAACTATATAACTCCAAATAAAACTTGTCGTTAATATAATTTAGTGATTGTACAATTTTAATTTGGCTTCAATAATCGGTTTACAAAATCGAATCTAGGTATCATTAGATTTTTATTTACATATTGCATAGTTATAATTATTAGCTAATAATAACACTACATTTTGGTTCCATAGACTTATTACAAGTTATATTTAGTAGATAATATAAATTGAGTCTATATAGTAAAATAGATAATGTAAATCTAAAAACAAGTGGTAATAATAATTCTAACGTAAAGGCTAATACTAGTAGGAATTAACTACTTGAAATCCGAAAACCAAACCTACAGGCCTCTACGCATAACCCGGTTGACTCTAGAGCTGAAACTATCGCAAATTTCAATCCATCCTCTTCACATATAAAACTACAGTCCATCATCTTCACCTCACCTTTATGTAACAATATCGACAACTGTAATCAGTAGGTGAGTTTCTGTTCTTCCCAATCTTTGTTTTTTCAATTTTGATTGTTGGTTGCTGCTATAACGGTTATGATCTCACATTGCTGCTCTAATTCTAATATTCATAAAGTAAATCCAGTTACCTAAATACATTGTGTTAGGTTAATCTATTTATTTTGTCTCTATTCGAATTTAGTACGACTATCCTAGCTAGTGTCTTTTTTTTTCGAATCACAGGTCTTTGCCATATGCCTACTGATATTCCAACTGTCGTAATTGGATGTATCTTCGTTTATATGTTACTATAACTGTTATTCCAGATGAATTCTATGATGGTATCGATGACTTCATTTCACGAGCTTAAATGCACACGTGTTCAGTCGGGGAGAGTAGTTTGATATTGTGTGCATGTTCGAAATACAGAAATATTTACCTAAATGCAACTGGTATAGTGCACCAGCATATAGTGAGACACGAATTTTTAAAAGACTACTACTGTTGGGTATATAATGGAGAGGGTTTAGGGAGTGGGGATAATTCTCAGGGCAGTCCTGCTAACCAATTTGCTGGGGACGAATATCACGAGATGGTATGTGATGGTTTAGGATTCAGGGAGCCCATCAATGAGGGTGAGGCTCCAAATGGGACTGCTATAACATACTACAACCTGTTGTGTGATGCTGATGAACCAGTTTACAAAGGTTGAGCGACAATGTCTAAGTTAGCTCTGGTGTCCGAACTTATCCACTTGAAATTCGAGTCAAGGATTTCCAAGTCCACGAGTGCTATGTGTGTATTATGAGACATCTAACACCATAGAGAGATAACAGAAATCCTTATACATATTGACAAGCAAAAAGGTTGTTGATGCCTCTCCGTATGCCTCACTGAAAAATAGACGTATGTGTTGACAATTGTATGATATTTTATAGAGATGCAGCCAGCCTCGAGTGTTGTTTGTAGTGCCGTAAGTCACTTTACAAAGTAGAATCTAATACAAGGAAATTTTTTGCTCAAAAGGTGCTAAATTACTTTCCCATAGGACATAGACTGCAAAGGATGTATATGTTGGGAAAGACTGATAAGAATATGATATGGCACTATCGTTATCCATCTGTTGAGGGGTTTATGACACACCCAAGCCATGGTGGGGCGTGGAAGCATTTCAATAATTTTGATTCAGATTTCACATCATAACGACGTAATGTGAGAATTGGCTTGTGTACAAATGGATTCAATCCATTTTTTAAGTTTGCAAAGAATTACTATTGATGGCCTGTGATGGTGTGCGTTTACAATCAGCCACCTGGTTTATGCATGAAGAACCCTTACATTTTTATAGCACTTATAATACCTGGTCCTCGTAGTCCATGAAGAGATCTTGATGTGTTCATGCGGCCATTAGTCGACGAGCTTAAACACTTGTGGGGTGATGGTGTTGTAACGTACGATGCTAAAAAACAAGTCAATTTTACGATGCAAGTAGCGCTAATGTGGAGGATCAATGATTTCTCTGCTTATGGCAAGTTATCTGGCTGGAGTACGTACGGTAAATTGGCATGCCTGTATTGTATGACTGAAACAAATACACATTACCGTGCGAGAGGTAAGAAGGTATGTTGGTTTGATTTTCATCAGAAGTTTCTACGTAAGGACCACCCCGACATGAAGAATAAATTTGCATTTCAAAAAGGCAAAATGGTTACACATGTAGTTGAAAACAAACGACTTACCGAGATAGAGATACTGAATTATGTTCTATAGGCCACTCATTCGAATGAATTTAGTGAATCCGATCACAAGCCCAAGTCACCGGGATATGGTACAGAACATCATTAGATAAAGAAAATCATTTTTTGGGAGCTACTTTATTGGAAGGACAATCTGATTAGGCACGATATAGACCTGATGCATACCGAGAAAAATTGTTTCGAGAACATGATGTTTACTATCATGGATGTTAAATAAAAGACTAAGGACAATGCAAACACTAGGGAAGATATGAAGTATTTATGCTCGAGGAGCTATTTGAATCTGATCGATGACCCAAGGTTAGGAAAGGTTAAACCAAGGCTAATTATGTACTTAAAAAAGACCACCAACATGCTATTCGAACATAGCTAGGAAATTTGAAGCTACCGGACGGTTCCGCAAGCTATCTCTCATGTTGCATAGATTTAAAGAGTTTTGGTGGCTTGAAAAGTCATGATTTTCATATTCTTATGGAGAAATTATTACCCATTGCCTTCCGTCATTTGTTACCTAATCCCATATGGGAGGCATTAGTTGATTTGTGCCATTTTTTCCGAGACCTCTGTTCATCAACCCTTTGCGTTGAACATTTACTAATGCTGGAGAAAATATAGCACAAATAATATGTAAGTTGGAGAAGATTTTTTCTACAGCGTTCTTTGATGTAATGGAGCATCTTCCGATTCATTTTCCATATGAAGCACTTAATGGTGGACCTTATCAATATCGGTGGATGTATCCTTTTGAATCGTATGTTTTTTCTGATTAATTTTAGTAATGTTTTACGTTTTTGGTAACAAATTAATTGACTCAAACCTCTGTTTAAACCTGCCTAGGTATATTGGTAAACTGAAACTCATGGTGACTCAAAATCCATATGTTGAAGGATCCATCTAACAAGCATACCTTCTCAAAGAGGTGTCATCGTTTTGTGGGATGTATCTAGATAAAATTATGCAAACAAATCAGGAACAACCACTGAGGAATGACGATGAAGGCGAAATGGAGGCTGACGAACGTTTGTCAATATTTCGGCACCCCGGCAGATCGAAGATAGACAAGAAGAAGTCTGAATACTTGGCTGAACAATATTCAAACATGTTACACATATATGTCTTGAAGAATACCCCTGAAATTTCCATTATTATCGAGTGATTTTTTATCGATTCGCCACGATATAAAAATTGTAATACTAATGTTTATTTTGCAGCTCCTACAATGCACAGCTTCGCCAACTCAATCCCGATTCTACTGCAGCGGAGCTCGATCAATACTTTGTCGAGAGCTTTGGTCCTTGGCTATAAGAATATGTAATATTCACTCTAATTGATACTTCTTTTAATCACTATTTTCTTGCTTTCATTTTTAAGTACATACAATATCACCATTTGCTTTCTTTACGGTAATAATTTCGATTTTGGTTGGAGTAGTTTCATTTAGCATAAAAGTGAGATTTTGTGTCATTTGCAGTAGCTAGATCCCTGTATTTCCAACAATTATTTCATTGTTATTGCAATAGTATTAGTAGGTTATAAATTATTTTTTGTTTCTTGTTTTTTGTGAGTGTCATAGGTTGGTACGAACATGGATACATTAGATTGTCGTATATCAACATTGGCCAATAGTCCCTATTGCGAGATTCGCAAGTTCGAGGGATATTACACCAACGGTTACCTCATCGACACAAAACATAGAAGAGGGCATAAGACAAACAATAGTGATGTCATATTTGAGGGGACATATGGTGCTGATATGTTAGACTACTATGGACAAATATCAGAAATTTGGGAGGTGTCCTATGGTGGGGAGATGGAATCGATTGTGTTTTTCAAATGCGATTGGTTTCGTAACGATAGGAAAAACATGCGAATTGACCCTACAAATGGTTTGATATAAATTTATTGAAGAATTCGGATGTCACAACATGATCCATTCATATTGGTTGCCCAAGCCCGGCGAGTCTATTATTTAGATTATGTATCTAAAGAAGCATTTAATAAAGAATGGGTAGTTGCATGCAAGACAAGGGCCCGAAATAGAATAGACATGACATATATTATTCCGACCGGTGATGCAGAAGAAGTATTAGTTGCAGAAGAAACACAAGAAGGACTTTTCCAAGAATCTGAAATGCCTCTACTGGTGCCGCTACAACCCGATATGGACCTAAATGATCCTAACGATCTTGTTGATCACGGACGTTTTGAGATCATTGAAATAAAAGAGTTTAATGATAAGTTTGTTAGTCATAAGGATGGAATGGATAATGTAAGCAGTGGTCAATGCGATATCGACTTAAACTAATTAACAATATTGATTGGTAATGTATATTAGATGTCAATATTGAAGAATTTGAATAGATATTGATGAATTTGAATCTATTTTGAGTTGATGAATTTGGTGTTATCAATATTGATAAGGTTTTTATTTGCTTAGGTAAATTGCTAGAGAGAAATCTTAGAGAGAGAAAGTGGTTTAGAGTTTTTAGAGAGACAAAACACAAGTACAAAATAAGTTTCAAGTAAAACGTGTTCAACCTTTGTATTAGATGTGTCTGGTCCTTTATATAGAGGAGCTAGGACTTAGTTCAATAATTGAATCTATTACAAAAACGGATTCATTTCTATTTAGTTTTTACAAATTATGTAAAGTCACAATAGGTTCCTAAAACTTATATCATTCATAAATTAAAGACAAAACTTACACTAATTACGATCAAGTCCCTAAATTTACATTGTTTATAAATTAAATCCTAAAAACTCATTTCCATATCAAATATGATATATTTAATTATGTATTCTATTTATTTTAGGTAGGACTGGGTGTTTCTGTACTGTAACATGACTTTTGTTTTCCACAATTTCCATTTCTGCAACGGTATAAAGACCCTTGAGCAACGCACTATTAATAAAAACTACATTACTTACTAGATTTTCACCTATTTCACATGGCCTAATATTTAATTATTATACCTCTTTCACACGACCTAATATTTAATTAGTATACCTTAACCCTAATTTTGTCCCTATCTAATATAAATACTACTGCCTCACTTATTGTAAAGCCATAAATCAAAACCTTCTTATCTCTTCTCTTTTTGTCGTTTGTTATCTCTTATCTTCTTGACGCTTGTTATTGATGAGCAGACCTCAACTTGTTGCTCAAACCAGAATCTGTAGGTTCTTGATGAACAAAGCTCACCATGTTGCTCGAGTAACAATATGCAGGTTCTAGATTGGTAAATGTGTTTATTCTTTTTTTCTCGGCTCCATAAGTTATGCGTCTGCCAAGGTTTATTTTTCGATCTAAATGTTGTTTAGGTTTATATTTAGGCCTCCACACATCTGTCAATTGTTTATTCTGCTCTAAATGTTGTTTAGGTTATTGTTTATGCCTCCATGTGTCTATCGATCGTTTGTTTGGTTTAGATTCTCTTAGAGTTGTTGTTTATGCCTCTGTCTTGGTATATATTATGTATAGGCTGCTGTTTTGCTTGATAAATAATTCATGTCATGCCTAATTGTTTAGATGTTTCATGTGTTAAAAAGTTCTTATAGTTCCCGTGTGATTTATGTTCATTTTTATGCCTCTTTGTTGATAAATATAAAGTGTATGCTGCAGTTTTGCATGATAATTACTTCATGTGTTAATATGTTTTATAATGTCTGTGTGTTAACTGTTAGTGTTGATGTTTATGCCTCTGTCTTGATATATATTATGTGTAGGATGCTGTTTTGCTTGATAAATAATTCATGTTATGCCTAATTTTTAAGATGTTATGCCTAATTGTTAAAATGTTTTATAGTGCGTGTGTGATTTGGGTTCATTTTTATGCCTTTGTGTTAATAGATATGAAGTGTATGCTGCTGTTTTGCTTGATAATTACTTCATGTGTTAATATGTTTTATAATGCATGTGTGTTAACTGTTAGTGTTGATGTTTATGCCTCTGTCTTGATATATATTATGTGTAGGCTGTTGTTTTGGTTGATAAATAATTCATGTTATTCCTAATTGTTAAGATATTATGCTTAATTGTTAAGATGTTTCATTTGTTAAAATATTTTATAGTGCGTGTGTGATTTGGGTTCAATTTTATGACTCTGTTGATAGGAAATGAAGTGTATGCTATTGTTTTGCTTGATAATAACATCATGTGTTAATATATTTTATAGTACCTCTCTATTAACTGTTAGTGTTGATGTTAATGCCTCGGTCTTGATATATATTATGTGTAGGCTGCTGTCATAATGTTGTTTAGGTTTTTGCCTGCGCGTTGGATTCAATTTGTAGTGATGTTTACGGTTTATGCATGTGTTAATTGTTTTTATTGGTCATGATGTTGTTTAAGGGGATAGTTTTTGTGAAAATATTGGTTGATGTCATTGGGAGTAGGGGATTCCCCCTCAAGATTCTAAAAATTTGTTCAAAATATAGTTTGTTTTGAAGCTTAAATGGAATCCTCCAGGCCTAGTGACACCATGATCAATGTAGTCAAAACAAATTTTGTGTCAATTATGTGGACTATCGTGTGAATGCTTCTTCAGCTATTTTAGGACAAGTCATTCCATATTTTAGAAGTGGCCGAAGGGTTGACCAATATTATATACCTATATTGAGGGAGAAGCCCACTCGACTTTCTTTCCTAAGTCTTATTATTGCACAAATTGTCGTTGAGACCACTGCTTTTGTATTTTTGTAGTCTAGAAAGATGTACAATCATTGGTTTTATTGACAATTTGTGGTCATGGTTTTCTGATATAGCAACTAATATACAAATCATATCGAAGAGTAATGTGTGGCTTTGTACAGGTTAGTTGTTGCCTTATAATGGGTCTGTTTCATTGTATAATTATGTGTTTCTAACGTAATTGACATATTTGTGTACATGTACCAGATTCATAGCCCGATGATTTTATATTCTTGAAATCTCCAAAGGTTTATAGCGCATTTTTAGACCACGAGAATACAAGATCACCGAGCCGCAAAAACAGTCCGCAAAAACAGTCCGCAAAAACAATTCGCGCCATTGGTCTTTTGGGACCCGTCGAGGTCGTTTATTTCTCAATATAGGTTAAATAGCCAAAAACGTTTTGTTGGTACTCCTTCAATATATTGGCAGTGAGTCAACATTTTGAAATGGAATTTACCTATATTGAGAGATAAGCCATTTTGACTGGGTTTATCAAGTTAATTGCATAAATAATCACTAGAACTGGTGAGCTTGCAGGCAATCCTTTATTGTCTTTTACTTACTAATTTTGTTGTACAGAAATGTGTCAGGCTTTCCACTGAAGCATGAATTGACACTAGACACTAGAAGGCAGAAGAAGGAACAAATGGATAAGATTAAAGAAAAGAAGGATAAGATGTATCAAGTTGAAGACATCAAGTTATAGTTATAGAAAATTTATGTTTGAATGTAAATTAGTATTGATGAATCGTATTTAGTAGATTATTATATTTTAATTTTGCAATAAAAAAATGTAGCTAGGTAGCTATGCAGCCCTTTGCATAGCTACCTTGATTTTTTTAATGCCTACTAATATTTAACGACGAAAATATAACAGAAGTGCAAACAATGTTAAGACAAGTGAGCAACACTCTACAGCAACAGAAAGTGTATTAGAATTAAAATTCATATTCTTTTCAACATAACTGCAACATCGTTAGTGACAGCAGCAGTTAGTTATCGTGCAACAGACGTGCAACGCTTCTGCAACGGCTGAAACACTAACAAAATTAATCGTTCCGTTAAATTAGTGTCACTGAATCGCAACAACTCTTGCAACAAAGCAGTTAGTCATGGGAAAAAACAATGCAAAAACTGTTTCCACGGTAGACATTAACAAACTTAACTAGTTCGATAAATTAGTACCACGCAATCGCACTCTTGCAACGATGTGACCCGATTCCACCCGGGTCAAATTTTACAACGACACGCGTTGCAAATCTGTTTAAAAAAGGTTCTCGTGGAAAATGAGTTTGGTTAATGACCCAACTTAACACAACTGGTGTTTCCGGTCTCCAACCTGTTGTGAAGGACTTGTTGCAAAGAGCCTGAAACGATATTCATTATTCTCAAGGCGTTGTAAAAGCTAGTTTATCGAGTAGTGAGCCAAGGATCACATAAAATAAAAGGGTGAGATTGTTGCCTACATCTGCCTTGTATAACTTGGTGACGAAAGGTCTCAAGTTAATGGTTTTTTTACAACCATAACTTCAAGAGGAGTCAATACGTAGGTTTTAGAGGGTTTTATCTTTTACCTTTTTGCTAAGAACCCATTTACACTAAATTGAGAATGAGTTGACACTCAATATGAACCAGAAGTGTTTGATGGCGACTTCCTGACCCCAAAACCTTCGTTTTAGAATTTCAAGACCGCCCTTTGACGAGGGAAATGTAACTTTCAACCAGACAAATTTAGACCTGGTAATTTTCATATCAAGGTCTGACTAGAGGAGCCCGCAAAAGAGCTGAGTAAGTCTATAAGGATCTGAATGGGATGATGAACATTGATGAGTATTATACATGGCCAACAAAAAAAATGAGTTTGATAAGTTTGAGATTTCTCTTTTAGGAAATATGTTTAGAAGTCTATACATTGATGGGAGAGGTAATCTTATTGAAATCATGGCATAGAGTCGTTCTAGGAGAGATAGAGGTATTGAGGGAGACGCCAAAGTAACGAAAATGAAATGATCTCTTTTTGAATCCCAACGATGAAATTATCGAATGACATGCGAATTTAGAGACCTCATAGAGAAAGACGCGACTCTTGTTAGGATTGAGTTGAAGGCTAGAGAGGTTAGCAAACTCATCTAGGAATTACTTAATAAAATTCACATAATTCATGTTAACATGAAACAAAATAATTTTATCATCCACAAAGTAGAAGTTAATGATTTTGAGTTTTTCACAGTTCCAATGAAAGTTGAAAGAAAATAGTTGGATTTTTTCTTTAAGAGTGTTTGTAAAGACTTCCATGATGAGGCAAAAACAAAATGAAGAGAGGGGGTATCGTTGGCGAAGACCTCTTTTATCGTGAAAGGAACTAAACAAGTTACGATTGGTGTTAATAGAATGAATACGCATTGGATGATTCAATCAATCATTTGGTCGGGGAAATCTATTACATAGAGTATGTCTAGTAGGAGGCACCAATAGAAATTTTCGAAGGCTTTCATGAGGTTAATTTCCAAAGATGTTTGGGGACCTTTCTTATTGGTATGATAACCATGGAGCACCTCTTGAAAGAGAATATTATTATATGCAGTAGTGTGACCATATATGAAGAGTGATTGGGACCAATGGGTAAAAGAGATGGAGGCTTTAATCCTATTTCCAACTATTTTTTAGATTACTTTATAGATGAGATTGCATCAAGGAATGGATCTGAAATCAAATAAACAATAAGGATTGTTAAATTTAGGAATAAAGCAATAAGGGTCTTGTTCCAGCTATGGTCCATAGCATTAGAAATGAAAAAAAATACGGAAACATTTGTAGAAATCAATGCGAACGATAGACCAGAAATACTTTAAAAAGCTGAAACTAATCTGCGATAGCCGAAAGTTCAATTGTTATCAATATCAGAAACTAATCTGCGATAGCCGAAAGTTCAATTGTTATCAATATCAAAAAGTGCATTTTTAATTTCATTGTTAGTAACGGGTCTGATTATTTAACATTTGTCTGAATTGTTAAGCCTAGTTGAGATGAGGCTTCAAACTAGTAAGAACAAGGTGATTGGGTGGATTTTTAACACCTTTAATATCAATGAAATGATTGACTAAGATTAGCAACATCTATGCGGAATGAGCAGGTGTTGCCATGATGGTCATTGATAAAAAATATTTTATTCCTGAAAATACAATATTTAATACTATTATGAAATAATTTGAAGTTATGATCCCCAACCTTAAATCATATTTTTTCGGAAATTTAGTTTGAATAACGAATCCTCCATGCAACTAAAAAAAATTAGAGGCATGAATTTCAGCCTTAACGAGAGATGGGTTAAATGGGTCATTTTATAGCTCTTCATGGACTGGAAGGAGGGTGTCGGCTGAAGAGACTCTTTTGCTAATTTCACAGAACTCTCTTTTATTAAATATTGATAAGGAATATTAAATACTTTTAAGCTTAGTGTGAATGATTGGCATAATAGAACTGTCCATGGATATGTTCTAGTTCTTATGACGTGGACAGGAAGTCAGTATGCGATTTCCGCATGCTATTGTAAAAAAACATCTTTCGCAAAATAAATGATTATTTAGAAAACAATTTATGGTGTGTGGCCGGAGGTAAGGGGTAGTGTGTAGTGTGCAAAAGAATTGGGGAAAAATTATCCCAATTATTATTAATAGGGACACTATCAGTTCTAAAAAACCATAAAAATCGAAATTGAGTATCTTTAAGATCAATAAGATCACAAATATAGCAACATTTTCTAAAATCATCGATGGATCATGTCAATATGTCAGAGTTTCTAGTACGGGTCCTCAGACTTAAGAATGACGTTAAAATCACCAAGTGCGACGAGGAGAAATTGAGTAGAGGTCGTGCCAAAGTGATGCACAATAAATGGTGTCATTGAATCCATAAATAAAAGAAAGTGAGAAGGAGGTATTATACTATATTTATGTAACTTAACAATCTAAGAGTTGGTAAGTAGTATTTCCTATCATAACTCTAAAAATATGAGGATTTCAATCGATACATATTCTACCTAATGGGTGCATGATGTGGTTGGTCCGGTAATACCAATAAGAGAATCAATGAACATATCATGCATGATGGCTAAAAAGCACGAGTGGTCTCCCATATTTACCACTTGTATCAACTTGGTCCCTTTCCTTCCATCATGCATAGAACTCATCCCCATCCTTTTTTAAGTTGCATTTTCAATCCCTCCGCACATGTGAAGCCCGTGAGCTTGACACGTGGCATCAGTTTTTGTTGCAAGAATGGTCCCCAATTTTTTTTCCGAAATTGTCCCTTAGCATTCCATGTCAGCAGCCATGTCACCTTCCATCTCAGTTTTACCATTTACCTTCAGATTTTACCATTTACCCATTAACTTAATAAATGGACTGGGTCAAACCCTAATTTAATTTAAAAAACCCGAAACCCAATATAACCCAGCCCAGCCCGTAGCAATATAACCCGACCCGTTTCCTTTTATCCAAATCAAACCCGTCGTTTTCGTTCTTCTCCCTACCTCTCTCCTCTTCCATGACCTCTATTTTTCTCAAAATCCGTTCTTGCTTCCACGCCTTGCTTTTGGGCCTGCAGGTAGTGTCTAGTTTTCGTCTACGCCTTGCTTCGACGTGAAACCTTGAAGGGCAGTTCTTGTTGGATGATTCACTTCTGACAAAATCATCAACCCTAGGAATAGAGATTAAAGCATTTTCATCAAGACTGTCGCGCCAGCCCTCTATTGTTGATCAGACAAGATCGAGAGCTGAAAATTCCAAAGAATACGGGTTTTGAACAGGAAGGGAAAACATCGCATCCCATCTAGACATCTGTAGTTATGAAATTACGAAATAAATTAATCATGGAGTAGTGAAATCGAAGAATTTCATATCCATTTTCAAATTGAAAAGCAAATACATTGAGTCGTGCGTAAGTAAAAAGCAAAGCATTCGCGAGAGAAGTGAGAGAAAAGAAGCAGTGTGGAAGCGAGAACAGTCGTTTTTTACACTGCAGCAGCTTCAATTGTCTTACAATTGACAAAATAATTGTTATCAGCAAATCGGAAGAGAAACAGAATGCGTTGTATTTTGTTTGTAGGTCTGAAACGAGTTCAATTAATTGGGCTCAATGATCACATTCACATCCGATAAACAATCCCTCCCTTATATTAACACCACTTTGACTTTAAAGCGTTCGGGGTTTATCGTTACTGTTTGGATTGCTTTTGAATTTTTCAGGTTATAAGTAATGGATTTTATTGGTATAAGATGAAAGTCATGGCTAAATGGTTAGAGATGTCCAAAAGGTAGCATCCATGTCGAAGATTTTTTTATTCTTCATGGAATTAACTATCAATGTGCTTTTTGAACCAACAGACACAGGAAAAGAAACTTCGGGAGTCGATTCTAAGGTCAGACTTTGCAAATGCAATTGATTCTATCAATAAAGATTTACCGGAAGATAATCGTCTGAGGTTCCTACAATGGGATTTCTAGAAAAAGAGAGGAAAGAGAGAGGAGAGAGAAGAGAGAATGAGACGCCATGGAAGAGGAGAGTGGTAGGTGGAGAGAAGAAAGAGAATGGCAGGTCTGATTTGTGTAAAAGGAAACGGGTCGGGTTATATTGCTACGGGCTGGGCTAGGTTATATTGGGTTTCGGGTTTTTAAAATTAAATTAGGGTTTGACCCGGTCCATTATTTAAGTTAATGGGTAAATTGTAAAATTTGAAGGTAAATGGTAAAACTGACATGGAAGGTGACATGGCTGGTGACATGGAATACTAAGGGACAATTTCGGAAAAAAAATTGGGGGACCATTCTTGCAACAAAAACTGATGCCACGTGTCAAGCTCACATGCTTCACATGTGCGGGGGGACTGAAAATGCAACTTTAAAAAAAGGACGGGGATGAGTTCTATGCATGAATGAAGGATAGGGACCAAGTTGATACAAGTGGTAAACACGGGGGACCACTCGTGCTTTTTAGCCCATGCATGATATTACAAAATTGTTTCACGTACATTAGTTTCTAACATAAAAATGAGGGTAATGAAATTGGAAAACACATGTTCATTGACGTCATTTCGATGAACATTATCGTTAAGACCACAAACATTCCAAGCAACGATGATCCTTGAGAGAAGATAACTTAATTGATTTTACTGGTCAATGGGCATCTTGTAACCTTAACATCAGATGCCTAATTGAGCATTCTATTACGAGATACTAGAGTAATGTCATCCACAGTTGCCTAATTTACGCCATAGTTGCATTATGTACTGTCACCCGTATCGGTCTGATTGAATCCAGAATCGTATTTGTTTCCACGGGAGGAAGCATAAATAGTAACAACGGTACTCCTAATAGGAATCTACTGGAGAACAAGAATGTGCTGCTGGTGTAGAGGCTCGATGTATTAACTAATAAAGGAGATAAAAAATAATAGGAGATGAGAATTGCAGTCTGCGAGGTATTAGGGCAAAGGTTCCGACTATGGGAAGGTTTGCTACAAGAGACTATTTATATGCAACAGCCTCAGGGTTTTGAAGATGTCAATCAACCTACCTATGTGTGCAAGTTAAACAAGGCTCTCTATGGTGTGAAGCAAGCACCTAGGGCCTAGTTTTCTAAGTTACGTGATACTCTTACTCTTTGGAGGTTCAAGAATTCGAGAGCTGACTGCTCTCTCTTCTATTTGGTTACTACAACTACCATCCTACTCATTCTGGTTTATGTGGATGACATTCTGGTCACAGGCAATGATGCAACATGTCTTACTCAGTTCACTCACAACCTCAATGCAAAGTTCTCTCTCAAAGATATGGGATCACTCTCTCTATTCTTAGGAATAGAGGTTCATCGTGATACTTCAGGTATATATCTTACTCAGCATGATTATGTTGAAAACTTACTTATCAATCAGGGTGCTGCTCTCTCCAAGCCTTGCCCCACTCCTCTTGCTCCTGGCACTGCTCTATCAGCAACTGTTGGTTCTCCACTTCCTTCACCTACACAATATCGGAGTTTGTTTGGAGCCTTACAGTATCTAATACACACCAGACCCGACATTGCCTATGCCGTTAATCGACTTAGTCAATACCAGCAGTCTCCTACAACTACTCATTGGCAATGCCTCAAGAGAATACTACGGTACTTATCTGGGTCACGATGGTTGGGACTTCATATCAAGCCCTGCTTCCATCTTCAACTACATAGATACTCTGATGCTGACTGGGCTTCCTCCATCGATGATCGATGCAGCATTGGGGCATATTGTGTCTTTCTTGGAGAGAAGTTGATCTCCTGGTCCTCCAAGAAGCAGAATGTCGTCTCTCGATCGTCCACAGAGTCTGAGTACAGAGCTCTTGCCAATCTGTCTGCCGAATTGATTTGGATTCGCTCGTTACTCACTGAACTTTGAATCCCCCTCATACCTCCTTCTGTCATGTGGTGCGATAATCTGGGGGCAAGTGCATTGGCTTCAAATCCCGTCTTTCATGCCCGCACCAAGTATATAGAGCTTGACGTGCATTTCATTCGAGATCAGGTTCTTGAAGGGGCTGTTCAGATTCGCTATGTCCCCAATCAAGACCAGATAGCCGATTCCCTCACCAAAGCTCTACCTTCGTCTCGATTTGCCTATCTACGTGACAAACTCGGGATCCTGGAGTCACCGCTCCGTTTGAAGGGGGATTCCAAGCACTCATCGCCCGCGAAAGCCACCGTCGACGGTGAATGCCTTGAGGAACAAGAGGCAACAACGTACGACACTGAACAAGAGATTTGTCCTAAGGTTAAGGCATTGGGCTTGTGTATCGGGTCGAAGATTTAGACCTTGGACCCTGATCTGCTGGACTCTAAGGGTGTTACTAAAGCCCAACAAGACTCAACCTAGAAGACTCATGTGCTATCCATATGGCCAAACACCTACTCTCATCCTACCCTTGTATCCAAACACCAAGTATAAATCATAAATTGAATTGTAACAAACAAAAGAATATTCTGTAAGTTTGTTACATCACAAAATCGGTACTCAAATAGCAATTTCTACAATGAATGAAATCAGTGAAAATCCTTTACAAAATCTATTATATCATTGACTCTCTAATTTCTACTCGTATGTAGCAGTGTATGTAGGAAAGTGCCAGCTATGACCTTCACGATATAAATTGTTTTGAGGTCTCTTAAGAAGGTTAATCATGGTTTGAATGGAAATTTATGCTAGGATGGTTTGGAGTTGGGTGAGTAACTACAAGTCTACAAAGCATGGGCTAAAGTCCATTCGGTTGAAGATACGACTAAAGTTATCTTTCACATGTTAAGGGTTATGGAGTGGGCTTGGGGTAGAAATTGGCCTAGTCTTCTGGGTTTAATTGTGAGAAGTAAGATAGATACATTTAGCTCGATCATCAATTACTCGGTGAGAGACAGGCGATGCGGCTTCAAAACTTGGTGAGAGAAAGGTTTCGTTTATGGATGATATGGTAGAGGTGGTCAAACAGGGGCGGATCCAAGATTAGAATTCAGGGTGTGCCAAAAATATCATTGAACTAAAAAAAGTCTGAGTAATATATAGTCAAAATAAATTAATATACTATTACAACTAAAAATGAAAATCTATTTCTAGTCTAAATGTAATTGCATTCTTCTCTTACTCATGCCTTGAAAGCGCTTGATAATATCTCGATCATCGATTGTAGCAAACACTTCTTTCTCCACAAATGTCATTAAACTATCATTAAGCCATGGATTGGACATTCGGTTTCTCAACTCATTCTTCACATATTTCATACTAGAAAATACTCGCTCAACACTTGCGGTGGCCACCGGTAATGACAAAGCTAGCTTTAAAAGCTTGTACACAAATCCAAACGTTTTGTGCTTTTTTGTACGCACAAGAGTCCTACATAGATCCGAGATACTCTTCAAATCGGAAAAATTATCGTCCATCTTCACACACTCAATATAAGTCTCAAGTTGGCTAGACAACTCTTTATCACTAACATCCACAAAGTCATTTGGGTATAATCTTGCCAACCTCACAAGTGAGTTAGTGTCAAAACCTTGAAATGAAGAACAAGGATTCAAACATGCCACACAATTCAACAACTCAACATTTTCGGGTGTAAATCGATCATTCAACTCTTGCATTACACAATCTATGACATGTAAAAAACAATCATTCTTGAAATGATTGTGATTTGTCAAAAACGTAGCAAGTCTTTTGGATTTATTACCTTGCACATACCTTGACTCCATGTCGGGCACATCAACTTCAAGATTACCACAAGAACCTACAACTTTTTCATACAATGGTTCACATCCACTATCTCTCATTTGTTGAAGCCTTTTCTTACTTACTTGAACAAGTTTCATAGCGGTCACAATATCTTGATCCCCTTTTTGTAATGCTTGAGACAAATCATTTGTCAACGACAAAACCTCAACCATTAAGTGCAACATAAAAATAAAACCAAAAGTTTGCATAACAAATAACAAACTTTTTTGTTCACCCTTTGAATATTTATCACTTTTCAAATCTTCAAGCACTTCAATAATGGGAGTAAACAAATCAACCAACCTACTAAGAGTCCGAAAGTGCGATCCCCATCGTGTATCGCCTGCTCTTGCAATAGACAACTCTTGGTTCAAACCGGTACCCATTTCCACCAACTCATTCTCAATTAGATTAGCAAAATGAGCAATTTGTTTGAAATTGATTTTCAAAAGCTTTGAAATTCCCTTTATAAATCAATTTTTTTTCATGATTCTTGTTAAATTAAACAATTCTAACAATTCTAAATCAAGAGATTCCACTAATTCTCAAATTGATTTCTTAACATACTTTGTAGGAAATACTAAACCCACATTAACATACCGGTTCTCAAATTGATTTATTCACATAGTAGAAAATACTAAAAGCACATTGACATACCTAAAATCAAAGGATTTCACTGCTTCAATGCTGCGTTTTTATGTTTGTAAGAGAAAATAGGTGATTTTGATTGAGGAGGAGAGGGTAGAGGACACTGCTGCGTTTGAGGAGAGAGAAAGAGAGAAGCGGATTTCCACTGCTTCAGTGCTGCGTTTTTTTATGTTTGTAAAAGAAAATATGTGATTTTGATTGAAGAGGAGAGGGTAGAGGAGGCTGTTGCGTTTGAGGAGACAGAAAGAGAGAAGAGACTGCGTTTTGAGGGAGATAGAGATCGGGGTTGATGTGTTTTGGGAGAGAGACAAAAGAGGGCTGCTGTAGATTTAGGGTTTAGTTGGGGAAATAAGGAAGGAAAAGAAATAAATAAATAAAAAGGAAAAAAAATTAAGAAAAAAAAGAACGAAGAAAAATAAAAAAATAAAAGATTTTTTATATTTGTGTAGATTTAGGGTTTAGTTGGGGGCAAAATAAAAAAGGAAAAAAACAACAATTTAGGGTAGTCCAAGGTTTGAACTCAAGGTTAAAATCTGAACACTCTTACCACTGCACTAAACTTATTTTTAGAATTTAGGGTGGTCCATAGCATACATGGCCACCCCCTAGATCCGCCAGGTCAAATGAGGCTCTTGAACGGTGTAAGTGGATAAGAAGCGTTGTTGTGGGAGTCAATATAGTATAAACTAATCGGGATGACGATGATAGTAATAGGTTCAAGAGGACCTTATGTAAGGCCAACAGACGGGTATGGGTGAGGGTTAAAGGAGTGAACGGTGATATATTGGTCCAATTTAGAGTTAAAATAACTAAAATTGTCCAATTAATTTACTTAACCGAGTCGCCTATCAGCTTTAAAATAAACCTAACTGATGCGGCAGGAACTTAGTGTCGTCTTCTTTGGTTGCTTGGCTTTTCGTCTCCAACGTCTCTTTTAGGTCAAGACGACATTTTTTTTTTCAGTTAAAACACAACACAGATTGGTTTCACAAGTTCGCGTGAATCTATATTCATCGTCTCCTCTAACTCAATTGTTTCGATTTTTTAATACAGCACATAATCTATAATTAAGTTAGTTTTTTAGTTTTGTAAATGGTGAGAAAAATAAGAAAAAAATATACACATTGTGTAACCACCTAGGTAAATATAAAAATAAAATCTTTAAATTTAGTTTACGTTTTAGATTAACTGTTGGAAAGCATTTTTTTTAAGATAATAGATATTTTTTAAAATAACTGTGAAATAGCGTATCTATTGGGATGCTCTAAGTTTTTTAAAAATGACATGTATGAAAACCGTCAAAATGACAAGTATTTTCACAAACCCAACCATTACATAAATTTCAAAAAATGAACCATATCTTCAAAAAAAATGAAAATTTTAAAAATTATCAAGGAACTTAATAAAAAAAGCATCCTTAAAACCAAGTTAAATTAAGCTCCAAATATATTAATTAATTAAGTTAGTTAATTAATTAATATATTGGTCCAAAATTTGGATAATATATTATGAAACGTGTGAATATTATCCATATTCTATTGGTGATTTGACTTTGTATTTAAAAAAATACATTATATTAGTCAAAATATTATTTGATCAGAGAATATTATTCCAAATATAAATATAAAAAATGTAAGCTAAAAAGCACTGTTAGTCCCATATCTACCTCTTGTATCGATTTAGTTCCTTTCGTTCAGTTCTGTATAAAACTCATCATCTTTTTTTTAAAAATTTACAAATATATTCCCTGCACATATAAAGTTTGAGAGATTGACTAGTGTCATCAAGTTTTGTTGCAAAATTGGTTCCCAAATTTTTGACCAAAAATACTCCTCCACATGCCAACTCAGGTTTATGATTTACCTTAAAAAAAATTACCATTTTTGTTTAGTTAATAAAATGATTGAAACACTATTTTCACATCACCGTCTTCTTCTCCTTAGCCAACCTTTTCTGCTCCTTTGACGCCCTCAAGTCTTGCACTGTTAGTCCCCATCTTGAATAATGTTTTTCCTTTTTCTTATTTCTTATTTCTTTTCATATTTTTTTCTCAACCATCCATCGAACTATATATTCAACAACCAGATACTTAGATCATATTTTACATTGATGGATTTTTTTTGGCTTTATAATAATTTTAGTGCAATAATGAGAGGAGACCACATAGCCACATACACCAACGCACCGAGATCACTGAGAAAATGAGAGGTACCCTAATGGAATGGTTGATGGAGGTTTATCTGATGTTCGAACTAAACTACAAAACTCTTAACCTGACTATATATATAATCGACAGTTTTCTTTCCTCTCGATGGATGTGTCTAGCGTTGGCGTACAACGTTCCCTCCGCCGAATTATATTGATAACGAGGTAAAATGACAGAATTAAATTTTCACGCGGCAATTTCAACCTTTTTCGAAATACTATTTCATAATAACACCCCTCTCAGTAATGCCAGCTGAACCTAACAGTGACACCTAAAAGAGAAAGCAAAATTAGGTTTTCTGTTTAAAATTTCAATTCTCAACAGACATACATAAGCATCAGTTACGGTACTAGGTAGTGACATTGTTGATCCTTCTCTTTTTTTTTTAAGTTTTCTAAAGATGGCCAAAAATCACTGTTAGTTCTCGATGTTTACCTTTTGTATTAAACTAATCTTTCACCTTCACTTTTGTCTCCATTCATCCCTTGCGTTTGAGAAATTTGCACGATTAGTCCCTCGCACTTGTAAAACATTTAAAAACTGACGCGTGGCACCTAAATCCCAAATTTTGTATCGATTTTGGTCTCGAAATCCCAAGTTCATCACTATTATTAGATAGTTACGAAATAAAAACAAGAAAAGTTGAGGAAAATTAGTGTTGGTGAAGAAAAATACAAAGACATATATTAAAAGAAATAACTCTATGTGTGAACCAAACAACATAGACTGTATAGAACCAAGAAACCATGTCTACTGTAACTTAAGATTTTTTTAATTTTAATTAGATATTTGTTATATATTTTCAAGACTAATTTGTTTTTACGTACATATGATATAGATAATATATTTAGGATGCTTTATTTATTCTTAGGTCTTTATCTTCCACTAGCATTCTCCTTGTCACAAATTAGTGTATTCTTCACTTCTATAATTTCAGTTACAAAAAAGCAGACAATTCCTCACAAAGTCTTCATAGAGTCCCCGTACAGTTTCCAGAGTTCCCGCAGAGTCACCGCACAGTTCCCTCAGTTCTCACAAAATCAGACAGTTCCAAATCAATTCCCAACTTTTAAATGACGCCAGTGGAGTAGTGGGAATTATATTAAGAAGTCTGAAAGTCTCAAATTACTAAGTGATGTTAGTGGGTAGTGAAAATCATATTTTCTGTAAGTACTGAACTCTTTTGTTTTCATTCTTCAAGTAATAACATCAAACTATCTGTCTGTTCAATTTGTTTCACCTATTTCTTCTTTCACTAAGGTGATTTTCTTATCTTTTTTAATTTTTATTTTGATAGATTTTGTAACTAGATTTTAAGTTGATGTTTTGTTGTTTTTAGGTAAGTTTTTGTTGATTTGGATTGGTTGATGTGTGAATATTTTGGGTTAGATTTAGGGTAGGTTGAGGGCGTCTGAGCGTTGTCCTTTATGGGCGAACCTGGAGGCTATTGCGGCTTCTACCTGCAATTATCCATAGGTCGCTCTTGGGAATTTCAACACTATTCGTAATCTTGATGAACGTACTAGCTCGTTCTCTCATGGTGAGATTGACGAATTCAATCTATATTGTTATCAATGTGAATTGAGTGACCTTCGGTCGTTTGGTTCTCATTTCACTTGGATCAATAAAAACCATTTAAACCCTATTACTGCAAGATATGATCGGGTTCTTGTAAATAGTTGTGGGGATAATTCTTTCTCCATGTCCATTGCACATTTTGGGCATGCCGGCTCCTCCGATCACTCTACTGTTAAGCGTATTTTGGGTTCCCCTACGCCACGCACTTAAAAACCTTTCAAATGTTTTAATATGTGACAGACCCATCATCTTATACTGAGTTGGTGTCTTCTTCTTGGAACCTTCCGATCTCAGCTCATGGTATGAGATTGGTCTCCCGAAAACTCACCCGACTTCAATTTTACGTTCGTGACCTTAATCGTAAAGAATATTTCGAGAAGGGTTGATAGTTGTTATGGGAAAGTCAACCCGGGAGAAAAGGGACTCCGAGATATTTAACCAGGAGAGAGCCAACCTTAAAGCCTAGGATATTGATCAAGTCCAATCTAAGAGAGGGGTTAAGCCCATAGAGAGAGATGTGGTTTTTCTCAGGGCTAACTTTGAGGCTCGACAAATCAAAGAAATCATTAAGACCCTCCTTAATGATATTAAAGGAATTAATGTCACCACGGCAGAAAATCATAAGGTCATCTGCGAA
This sequence comes from Limnanthes douglasii subsp. nivea, assembly GCA_036936605.1. NCBI lineage: Eukaryota > Viridiplantae > Streptophyta > Magnoliopsida > Brassicales > Limnanthaceae > Limnanthes > Limnanthes douglasii. The sequence continues at coordinate 3,908,587 of JAUPFV010000001.1, forward strand.
GCAGAGGTTGACAATCTTAAGCTTGTGACACTTCCAGTGGAAGTTGAAGTTAGTATCATTACTTTTCTCCTTAAGAATACTGGAGAGAACTTGCATGACCAAGACAAATAAAAATGGGGATAAAGGGTCACCTTGTTGGAGACCCTTTCTACCTTGAAAATACCCATGATGATCACTGTTAATATTAACAGTATATGAAGGGGTGGTTATGCATTAAATAATCCATCCCATCATCTTTTCTGGAAAATTCATAGCCACCAAGATGTCAAGGATAGGTGCGGAGATACGAGCTAGCCCATGGTATCCCGAGAGAAACCTAGAGCCAATTAGGTTAGAAAAAAAGTTAACCAAAACACTCGCCACCTCATTTGGGGAAGTGGCAAGGTCTCCGTTACTATTAGAGATCGAGACAATTTTGAAAGAATTTAGTGTTACGATCCCCAAGTTCGAGTCAAGTCTCTCTAGATCTCTGTTTATAGAAAAAAAAATTAGCATAACTTAGGAAGATATAGACAAAAGAAGTGCAATCTCAAAAAAAAAATACTAGAGATGGATTCAGAAAACCATTAGCTAAAAAAGTTTGGGTCGAGAAAAGATAGTTTTGAGCAATTGGCTCTGAACGTCAAAATACATCATATTCTAATTTGGAAGACGTATTATTATATTTTGGGGGTTAAAAACACCACAGGTCCTCCATGTTTGCCACTTGTAACACATTAGTCCCTATTCTTTGTCTCTGTAATAAACCAGTCCCCTATGTTTTAAAAACGTAACAAACAGATCCTTTTCTGAAAATTTGAGGGACGTGTTTATTACAAATTGAAAACGTGAGGGACCTATTTATTACAAAAAAAGATCTGTTTTGTTACATATTTAAAATATAGGGGACCAGTTTATTACAGAGACAAAGAATAGGGACTAATGTGTTACAAGTGACAAACATGGAGGACTTGTGGTGTTTTTTATCCATATTTTGGATTGTAACATGTAGCTTATGTTAGTGATTTCTCTCAATTAAATTTATAGTACTTTTTCATTGAGTTGTCTAAATTTGATTTGTTTCATGTACACTCATGATGTCACATTATTTCGATAATAGTTCTTATAGTTACTTTTTGATTTAAATAAAAAGTTGTAGTCCAGATCTTTTACACGTGTGTCTATCAGATTCACTTATATTCGTTTCAATTGTAAATATAATAATATTAAAACAGATTCATCATATATCATTATTTGAAAAAGCAAAATGTTATGCATCTTAAGTTGTTTTTAGTATCGGTTAAAGTAGAAGAAGTCAAACCATTTTTATATATGATTTGATAAAATTTTAAAATTAGTCATTTTATTTTAAATTAGTTAAAAATTACGTAAAACTTTTTTATTTATTTAAATAATTATATTTTTTAATAAATCGCAATTTATATAAAAATTATACATAAAAGAAAGATTTAAAGATAGCTTTTATAGTTTTATTATAAAAAAAATTTAAAAAAAAATCGGTATGTTAGTCTTACAATATTAAATGAATTCCATTTGAGTCATCGGTTTAAAGAACTACGCACATCGCTGAACTAAATTGTTTCGGTATTTTCAAAGATACCATACAACTCTACCTAATGTTGATTTCAAATTCCACTTGACTCATCTGCGTCATTGGTTAGAAGAAGTAGACACATGACTAAACTAAATTGTGATGATATTTTCGAAGATATCAGACCACTAATAAAAATCATAATGAATAAGTAGTGTCTGGCATAGCAAGCTATAAGCTTGCTTTATTTTATTTTGGGCCCAAAGTCAATCTAATTGATCTGAATCTATGAACCGATCCGATTAATTTATGGATCTTCAAGTATTATAAATAGGGTCAAAACAGCATGTATGGAAGTGGTTGAATTCTCTTTCTTAAAAACATTAAATATAACTCATTTTTTCTTTCTCTTCCATACATTCCTAAACTACCCTCAGCTCCAATTTCACCATCCTGACTTTCAGTTTGTTGTTTTCGTATGATTTTGTGATTTTGATTGTGTTTTTATTTGATTACAACAAATGATTTTGGATTTTTGTTTAGGTAAGCCGATTTTTTTGTTTAGGTAACTGGATTTTTATTGTGTTTTTATTTCTATGTTAGGTAACTCGATTTTTGTTTTTTTTTGGATTTTTAGTTTTCATATGGTATTACTTCGATTTTGTAGTTGAAATATTGTATTGCAATAAAATTTTGATCGTCATTAGTGTATTTTTCTGTTAAAAAATTTAGTTCGAGAAATGGTTTACAATGTAAACGAAGAAGATGAGTGATATTTTCAGATTTTTGTTTTCCAAGTTATGGTTTAAAAGATACAAACTTTTAGTTTTTTTAATTTTTTTAGTGTAAACGAAGAAGAAGATGCAGTTACGAAGAATATGCGAAACCTTTTTTTGCTAGATGTTAAACCTATTAATTGTTTTACTGCTAGAAGTGAAACCAAGCAACTATGATAAATGGTGGATGCAAAACCAGACCAACTATGAATATGATAGGTGTTCAACGAAGCAGCACCAAGAGCAAACCAACCATTTAAGGAGAATGAATTCAAAACAAAGGAAAACTGCTAGAGAACCGTTGACATCTCATTATCACCTCCGGTATAAACACTAAGACTGAAGGTGTATGACCGTTTATAGAAGTCATAAATTGACTTAGAATTGTTGAACCGAATCGAAGCAAACCAGCCTTTAGCGGAATCAAGCACATCAACGTAACTAAGGAAGAGTGAAAGAAAGAACTGTTCATTACCAAGGTTTGATGAGGAGCAGGTTTGCATCTAAAATAAGAACAATATATTTTCAAGTTGGAGATAAAGTATAAAGAAAAAATATTTTACACACGAAGGAGAAAAGATTCGAAAAGCTAGCTCCAAACTGGGAACGACCATAAATCGTATATGAAAAAGTCAAGCAAGGAAAGTATAAGCTTCTAGACAAGTGAGGAAGCCTTTTGAAGCACCCTTGAAATGTTGATCACCTAAGGTTATACTTAAAATAAACTCAACTTGTAAATATTTAATTTGTTTTAGTTCAATGTAAACATTATGGGGCATACTCTTTCCTGCCCTGGTGGCGCCTGGAGGTTTTAATGAGATGTCCGAATCTCAATTAATATATCATTCTTTTCCTTTTAAAAAAAGTGTTTTGGCTATGATCGGATGTATTAAAGACTTATTAAAGATTTAATCCTTCAAATAGATTACCTTTCAATGACACAGATACATTATAGACTTACTAAAGATTTATTTCCTTCAAATGGATTACTTTTGAATGGCTTGGATGGATTAAAAACTTATTAAAGATTTATTTCATTTAAATGGCTTACCTTTGAATGGATGAGATACATTAGAGACTAATTAAGGGTTTATTCCCTTTAAATGAAATACCATTGAATGACTTAATCAGATTTAATGCATTATTTTGTTTTTATCATACTTAACTAAGATCATATATTAATGGAATAATAAAGAAAATATAGCAAAGCATAAAGGGGGTAAAAGTAAAAGATGGCATAAAACAATGTTAACTCATAAAAGAACCCGATCTACATGCCAAAATGACTTGTGTACAACAAGGACTTGTACTGACCAAAAAATCCGATCAAAATATAAAAAAAATACCTTATGTACAACAAATACTTGTGCAAACCGAATCACCATAATATCCGATCTAAAAATAATAAAATATTTTGTACAATTCAAGGACTTTGGTTCAAAACACAAAAATAGTAAAATGTTTAATCTTAGGGCTCATTCCTTTCAGTTTTCTTCTCAACTTTTCCTTTTTCTTATTTATCTTATTTTTATTGTTGACCATCATCCGAATCTTCCTCGAACTCATCATCAGACTCGGACTCATCCGAAGAAACACCTAATTTATCAGCTGAAGTCATAGTGTGAAAAAGGATTTGTTCATATGGCACAAACCTCCATAGGTTCCCAAGATTCCTTTTAGAAAAGGTTTTATAAAATAACATAACCATATCCAATTTAATGTATTCCTACCTTTGTAGCATGAAATACAGAATCAACATATACATCCACGATAGAAGCTATATCTTGAGCATTTCTTCTCCTTAAGAAGATCATGTAACTTTTTCTTCTTATTGGATAATTGGTTGATAGTGCCTTTATCCTTAGTCTGATGTTCCATTAAGGAGTTGATCTCTTTCGAGGAGGTTGATTGTAAATCGGTATAACTAGCTTGCAACTTTCACAATCAGATTTAGCTTGAACAAGTTCGTCACTAAGGTTTTTATTTTCTTTAGCCAAAGCCTCAACCTTGTATTGTTCGGCCTTGATGAAATCATTTACGCCTCAATGTTCAGTTCAAAAGGATACGACGTATTTGACCTGAGATCTAACATGCCTCTCCAAGTAAACTGTTAACCTTACGTAGCCTAAGATTGCATACCCCAGTGTATAATGCTCATTGGACAATTCAATGGATTCACCATCATGAATCACAATGTTGGAGATGGTGGTAGATTTAGGGAAGGCCTTGTCAAATTGATCAAAATACAAGTTTCTTATTTCATCTAAATTGACATCATCTTTAACGCAAGGTTAATTAGGAAGGATCCACATGTACTTCTTCTTAGGAATGAATTTCAGTAGGAATATTGAAGGAAATGATTTCAAATCGGAGTATGATCTTCGAACCAATGCCAGTTTTTTATATTTTTTTCTACTCTCTTCTCACTACCCTCTTTGCTCGTCTTTTGCCCTTTATTTTTCTTAACCATTTGATATATTGATGGCTCTTTAGCCTTACCTACGGTAACTACAACGAACTCCAATAACGCAGTATGAATATCATTTAGTGTCCCCAAACTACCCACATTGGGAAACCCTTGAGATAGATCATCCTTCTTTTTCTTCTTTTTAATCTTGTTGAGATGGCTAGGATCCCTGTTCCTGACTAGTAAATAAAGTTTGCCATCAGTTTCCTCAGTCCTTTTGAAGATAATAGAAGATCGAGAGGACTTGTAATTTGTTCCCATGAGAGCTTCCTGATTGAGTCCATCCTCCATGAATGGGCCCTTACCATATTTATAGGGGTAAATAAATTTTGGAAATTAGTTCCCTATTTCTCTGTGGCCCACTGATATTACTTGGTGAAGGTGGGTTTTCACTTTCCTATATGTTTTGAGAACATATTTGACAGTATTGTAAAACAAATCTGATGTGAAAATAGTATCAAAACATAATAAAGGAATTACACAAGATATTTACCTGAACGCTTCCAATATATGGTCAGTAAGCTTGAAATTCCCTTAAATGTAATTTTCTTTCCATTTTCCCAAACACTACTAATGTAGATGAATAAGTCCTCCAGGACTTATCAGCCTCCAACAAATCATTAACAACTTTATAATCATTTCCTATGTTGAAATACTAAAATAAGATATGGCCATTTCGGCATAAACTGGCTAGAGCAGCAAACTGTTCCATAGGCATCATAAGTTTTGACACCTTGAAGCTATGATGTTTGTTAACAGTGTGTACCAAGCGTTGAGACTTAATTGACTTTGGCATAATTTTACAAAGTGGAAATATCTCACTATCTCTGGTTCCAAAGGGAACCTAAGGACCCAATTAATCACTTCGTTATATACCACTAGGTCCCCAGCTTTATAATACATCAGAGTCTCATTAGGAATGAGGATCCTCACTTTGATGGACTCTGGAAAACCACACTTTTTTTGAATTTTGTCCAATTCGGTTAAATGGGAATATACATAAGATATTTTTTGAAGAGCCAACAAATATTTAACACTGACCTTGGAGAAGTTAGGCCTCACTCGCCGAACAAGGCACTCTAGAATTGGTTCACAGTTTGGCAGTCTAACCATATCCTTGTTTTCTCGAACTGTACTCGTATCGCCTTGTTGGCCATATGTCTTTAATGGAGTATCTTCCCCACTTTCACCCTTCTTTTCCTCTATTACATGTAGATGTTGATCATAATGATAACTAGGTTTAGAACCATGATCTGCTTTTTCAACACAAGGGGCTCAATGGGTGGAGCTGATGGATCTGGATCCGAAGTATGCAGCGAATGAAGCTCCCCCATTGTATGATATTTCATAGACTGGTTGCTAGTTTCAACAAGAATTTCAATGTTTCTATGTCTCTTTGGCAGGTGAGGTTGCGATTTTGGCCTTAGAAATCATGATGATTCTTCGGGGCGTATTTTCTCCTACATCTGACCCTATAGTTATAAAATATAAAAGAGGTTTACGATATCTAAGGCCTTTAGCTTTAATAGAGGGTTTCTCGATTAACTGAATTTGGGGGTCATAAGTTGTCAAATTTTTAGCAAGAGGGATAGTTATGGGAACAACTGATGGTTTGTTAGATAATGAACTTCATACCGACTCTGGAATTCGTTGTACAATCGATCCGCTGGGTGAAGCATGTAGTCCGGTAGCGATTTTGGCTAATTCTTTTTCTTTCTCTAATTCGGATAGATTGAGCCAACCTCCTTTTACTAAGGCAATCCTCGCCATGAACGTAAAACATTTAGAAAATAATTAAAGAAGAACTGAAGATAACATGAAAGATTATGGTCTCTTTTGTTATCTAGAATCAAAGTTTGAAATATTTTCTCGCTCTAGAAATAGAAACAGTGAAAGATCACCATTATATAGTTAAAAATGTACTTTAGTGTTTTACTTAGGGGAGATGAACCAACTAGCAATAATTAATGACTATGAAATGCACCTCCTTTAATTTTTAAAGTTTAGATATACCTAAGACAAAAATGGTGAATATGTCCAATTATCACTTGACACGTATATGAGAAGGCTATTTATAAAGTCACGACTTTTGGGCTGCTCATTAGCCCTCCAGATTCACTTTGAAAACCAATCATAATAATCATAATGAATAAGTAGTGTTTCTCGCATAGTAAGCTACGAGCTTGCTGTATTTTACTTTGGGCCCTAAGCCAATCCAATTTACCCGAATCTATGAACCGACCCGATTAACCCATGGATCTTCAAGTAATATAAATAGGGTAAAAAACAGCATGTATGGAGGTGGTTGAATTCTCTCTCTTAAAAAGATTAAATATATGTGACCTTTTCACTCTTTAAGACTCATCTAATATCTCTATACATTCTTAAACTACCCTAAACTCCAATTTCACCATCCCGTCTTTTAGTTTGTTGTTTTCGCATGTTTTTTATTGTGTTTTGATTTGATTTCAACAAATAATTTTGGATTTTGTTTAGGTAGGCCGATATTTTTTGTTTAGGTAACTCGATTTGTATTGTGTTTTTATTTCTATGTTAGGCAACTCGATTTTTGTTTTTTTGGGGATTTTTAGTTTTCATCTGGTATTACTTCGATTTTTCAGTTGAAATATTGTATTAAAAAAAATTGATCGTTATTAATGTATTTTTATATTTTTTTAAATATAGTTCGAGAAATGGTTTACAATGTAAACGAAGAAGATGATGCTTTGGAAGATGCGGAAGTTATTTTACTTTTAGTACTTATAGATACGAAACATGTGCATTTTCTATAATGATAGTTGCACAACTTATTATTTCACACAGATGCAAAACAATATAATGAGAAAGCAGTGTCAAATATAATTTTGTTTTAAAAATCAAAACATATCATGAATGGAGCTAGATTTGTTCGTCTTAAAAAAATGATATTTTCACATTTTTTCCGAGTTATGGTTTAAAAGATACAAACTTTTAAATTGTTAATTTTTTAGTGTAAACAAAGAAGATGTTGTTACGAAGAATATACGAAACCTTTTTTTGCTAGATGTTAAACCTTTTAACTTTTTTACTACTAGATGTGAAACCAAACCAACTATGAATATGATAGATGTTAAACCATACTAATTATGATAGATGTTAAATGCTAGACGGGAAACCAGGCATATATTAGATGCGAAACCATATAAGGAGAAACCAGCGTAAAAATATATTTAAAATAAAAATAAGATATATGGATCTATTTATGTTCGTTTTAAAAAAACAAATACAATGCGAAAACGTTTTTTGCTGGATACGAAACCTTTTTAATTTTTGTATTGCTAGATGCGAAACTATGCAACTATAATATATACTAGATGTGAAACCAGACCAACTATGATAGATGTTAAACCATACTAACTATGATAGATGCTAGATGTGAAATCAGACATATGATGTTAGATGCGAAATCACACATATAATAGCTAGACGTGAAACCAGACATATGATAGATACTAGATGCAAAATCAGACATATGATAACTAGATGCAAAATCAGACGTATGATAGCTAGATGCGAAACCAGACATATGATAGATTCGAAACCATATAATGAGAAACCAGTTTAAAATATATATATTTTTTTAAAATATAAAACATATCATGAATCGATCTAATTTTGTTTGTCTTAAAGAAACCAAATTTAATGATATTTTTCGATTTTTTTTATTGTTAAGTATGTTGCTAGGTTGCGCTTTATCCGTAATAGGTCTTTCATATGGATTTTAAACAATAAGTCTCCCTAATTGTTTTTTATATTTACAAGATATTTTAAATATTCAATGGAAATAAAATAAAAAAAATTATAAAAAAAAAATCTTTAAAAATAAATAGAAATAAAATTATTTTATTATATAAAAAATATTTTTTAAAAACTAAATAAAATTTGTATGAAATATAATCCCTAATATAAATTAATTATTTTATTGAAAAAAACTAAAAGATATTTCAATATATACCATCTAACAATTACAAAATTGTTTTTTAAAAAGCAAACTTTACTATATTATCAATTAAAAAATATAAATAAATAAAAAATTCAGAAAACAAATTCAAAAATATATGATCGGAGTAAACCAAATTTATTTACAGGTACATCATGGCTTTTGGCTTTTCTAAATTTTAAGCAAGAGAGCTTCACGGTTTTGAAGCAAATAATAGTGATGTCTATTTAACTGTCCAACGAAATTTTTGATCGAAGCTGTTGAAGTTATTGATCGAAGATGGTTCGCTATCTTATAAAAATGGACTAAAACCAACTTCACTTCATTAAACCCTAAACGGGTTATATGCAAGTCGAGATTCGAAGAGCATTATGCAAGCACAACAATAATAATCCAAATCTCACTCAAAAGCAATTGTAAAAATGGGTTTATAGTAGCCCCTAAGGAGTAGCCGAGTTGGTTGAGTATGACATTCTTATGATCAAAAGGTCATGAGTTCGAGTCCCTCTACATACGCTTTCTCGGCTGAGCCTGTAACCTTGTGTGGTTTACCTTCTGGTGTTGGTTTGTAGGTTATCGCGTCAGACTGAGGGTTTACCCTGTGCGCACTCATTGCACTCTGATTAGCGGTTCCCTCCAAAAAAAAAATGGATTCATAGTAACTATGGTTTGTAGGTGAGTCAAGCTCACATTGAATAATTTCTTGTTGAGCTATGAGAAAAAAACACCAAAAATTCTTACCATGCTAAGGAAAATTAAAGACGAGATTCAAGGGGAAATTGATTTCAAAAAAAAAATTGAATCATTTTTCAAGAAACCTTCTTAAATCATTCGTGTAATATGCTATATATATAAGAAATTATTAATTTATATTTTATATGGGGTCTAAAGAAATTATCAAAAATATATTATTTTATAATTTTAACGAATTAATAATTTAGCACACTATCCCGAGTCGGGACGAGCTAAAAATATTATCTTAGAAAATTTACTAAATAAACGAGTATTAATTTATCGAGTTTCTGTCATTAAGAATTTCAAATTCCTTTCAAACTTCCATATAGTTACAAATCCGAACATCAAAATATATATTTCAAAGTGGAAAAATATATTATCATATTTATATGGTAAGATATAGCTTATGTTAGGGATTTCTTTCATTAAATTAAATCTGTAGGAGTTTTTCATCCAGTTGACTATATTTGATGTGTTTCAGGTATACTGATGATGTCAATTTATTTCAATAATTGTATCTAGAATTACATATTTTTTAATTTAAAGAGAAAAAAAGTTATAGTCCAGATTTTTTCACATTTGTCTATCGTATTCATTTATATTCTTTTCAATTGTTAATATAATAATATTAAAATAGATTGATTATATATGATTTTATTGAAACACAAAATGTTAAATATTTTAGATAGCTTTTATTATTTTAAAAGAGAGTCAACTCACTTAATTATTCTAATTTTACAGTGTTACTTGATGTTCATTCTATCCTTAATTCATTAAAATTCATAATTTATTTAAATAATTTGTTTCTTTTTATAAATTTATTATGATTCGTATAAAAAAGGTTATCAGATATATTACGATAGTATTTAAAGTTTTATTGAAACACTAAATTGTTTGATATTTTGAGATGTGACTATTTAAAAAGTTTAACTTTTCGAAATATTAAAAAATCTTGTATTGGTCTTATCGACACTTAAATCAACTCGACCTGATTCCTCTGTTTCGCTACTTAAAAAGTTTAATATCAAGATAAATTAATCCGCTGGAATATATTTTAAGATATCATACAGCTCTACCTGATATTGACATTCTTTGGATTGCTAAGATAATAAGATATGAAAATACAACTATTAGTTATGAGTTTACAAAAAAAACAAAGACAGATTTAAAAAATATAAGTGACTTAACTGAATCGTGATTATTATTGAGTTTTGATTATACAATGTACTTTTTATAATAGATAATATTTGTATCATATTATTACCATTTTTAGTTAACCGTTATTTTCCAAACAATGTGATGTAGTTGCGCAAGGCCATGATAATATGACTCTTTTGGACAAACGAAAACGGGCTTTATTTTATATCAATATTAGACGATGCAACCATTCAAATCGATCGTCCGTCGAGAAGCTTAACGATTTTCGAAAGCATCACAACGTGATGAAGTCCAGGTCCTAAATTTAATCGTTTAAACTCTCGTTTTGCTGTTTTAGTAAATTTTCTGCATTTTCCTATTTTTGTTAGCTTTTATTAAAATACTTAACCAGCTCCAATCGCTTTGAAATTGGGCTGGGCTTTATTTTATTGCATAAGAAAAAACTGTAATTTTGGGCTTAGGGTTTTGAGCACTTTTATAAAAGGCTCTCAAACCCTAGTTTTGCCTCATACTTTTTTGAATAGAATTTGATTTTCTTTAAAGTCTCTTTTACTCTAACCTAGGGTTAGAGCTACCTATCTTCTATTGTTCGTCTTCTTTCTCTGTATTTTCAGCCGCTTGTTACATCTCGTAGCTTCGCACTACCATATTGGTATCAAAGCCAGAGTTCCTACGGCGTGGGTAACGAAGGAATGCCGCGAAAGCGATCTTTTCGAGGGAAGTCCACTCTTCCGATCACCGAATCGGTCGACCGTGATGAATTCAGTTAATTCCAATCCCAGGTTGGTGAACAGATGCATTCGTCGGGAAATCAGATGAGAGACGTACAGGAAGCACTACACAGGCTGTTGAAAAACCAAACCAACGAATTTCGAGCTCCAGGTTCGAGTAACCAGCCTTCGGGATCTGAGAGAGAGATCGGTCACGAGTAGAATCTGTTTGCTCATTGGAGAGAACAAGCTATGGGTCATTATTACCCGTTGGACTGTCGTGAACAAGTTCTTGAGCAGCCGCCAGCGAGAGATTCTGATCTGAACGCCAACAACCAATGGGAATCTGGAGATCCCAGAGTTCCAAGGGGGTCTCGAACCTGAGGAGTTTTTAGATGGGATCGTCTTTGTTGAAGAAGTCCTTGATTTCATGGAGGTTCTGGATGCAAAACGGGTATAGTTGGCAGCAAATAAGTTTTGAGGCAGAGCTGCATCTTGGAGGCAACAACTTAAGCATACCAGATCAACGCAAGGTAAGCCAAAAATAACAACTTGGGCTAAGTTTGTGAAGCACTTGAGGGCTGTGTTTTTGCCTTAAAACTATGCGTGTATCATGTATCAGCAGTTCCAAAACCTTAAACAAGGGTCAAGGACTGTTGACGAGTACACTAACGATTTTTTCAAGCTACAAAACTGTGTCGATATTGCTGATTCAACAGATCAGCTATTATCTCGCTATATGGGGGGGGGGGGATGAGACAACAGTTACAGGACCAGCTGAACATGTTCGACCATGTGAATGTCTCTGAAGCACCTCAGCATGCACTGCATCTGGAGAAAGCCCTTTCACGAAGATCTTATGGAGGAGATTACTGCAAGAACAACTCCATTAGCGTTCCTAAAAAAGACGGTTCCAAGCCCTAACCCAGGAGTACCAACTTCTACTCCTCTACATATAGGTGCTAATTTGCAGGTACCTAGTCGCACAGTTACATCCTCACAGGTCTGGTGCTACCATTCTCAAGAACTAGGGCACGTTGCTTTACAGTGTTCAAAATAACGACAACATCCACAACAATCGAGGGGTCTGTTCGCTCACACTACTGACTTTCACCTGAAGGGTGACCCACGGTTTGATGATGAACCAAAGGATGTTGTTGATGTGGTCCTAGAGGACTAGGTTACATGAGGAGATATTGGTCAGGTATTGGTTTTAAGGCGTATCTGTCTGATGCCGAAAGCCAAAAGTGATGGGGATGATTGGCTACGGAACAATATTTTCCAATCAACTTGTACTATTGGGAGAAAGGTATGCAAATTCGTTATTGATTCAGGGAGCTGCGAAAATTTTATCTCTGAAGAAGCTATGCAGAAGCTGATTGTGAAAACAGAAGACCATCCAAACCCCTACAACTTGCCTGGTTAAAGAAAGGTAGTGAGGTAAATATCTCTAGAAGACGTCTGGTATCTTTCTCTGTTGGTGACTATAGGGATAAAGCATGGTGTGATGTTATTGGGATGGATGTGTGTCACTTGTTGCTAGGCCGACCCTGGAAATATGATATAAGTGTCATATATGATGGTAGGAGGAACCGCTACAGTTTCATATGGAATAATGTCAGGTTCATATTAACACCAACTAGAGAGGTTTCCCCAAAACCTGCCCTTGCAGTATCGAAGGAGTCGGGTAAGAACTTTCTAGCTCGAAAGGAGTTTATAGAACATGCTCATGAAACAGGGATTGTCTATCTTTGGGGTGTTAAAGAATTTAGTACTGATCCATTTGTTGGTATACCTGAGCGAGTTCGGCCGCTATTAGCAGAGTTTTATGTTGTCTTTCCTGATACTCTACCTACAAGTCTTCCTCCATTAAGAGATATCCAACACCAGATTGACCTTGTACCGGGTGCTAGCCTACCAAACCGACCGTATTATCGGATGAGCCCAAAAGAGCATAAAGAGCTCCACAGACATGTGGAAGAACTGTTGACGAAAGGCCACATCCGGGAGAGTCTTAGTCCTTGTGCGGTTCCTGCACTGTTAACACCAAAGAAGGATGGCTCAATGAGAATGTGTGTGGATAGCCGGGCTATCAACAAAATTACAATCATGTATCGGTTTTATATTCTTCGCCTTGATGATTTACTGGATCTATTGAATGGTGCTACTGTGTTTACGAAGCTGGATTTGAAGAGCGGATATTACAAAATTTGTATTCGTATGAAGGATGAGTGGAAAACAGCCTTCAAGAAGGTCTGTTTGAATGGATGGTAATGACATTCGGTCTTTCTAACGCTCCTAACACGTTTATACGGGTTATGAACCAGGTATTTCGCCCGTTTATCGGAAAATTTCTTGTTTTGTACTTTGATGACATTCTTATAAATAGTACCACGGAAGACCTGCATCTCCAACACTTACGTGAAGTTTTAGTTTTTTTTTAGGCGATAAGAGTTTTATGGAGGAATCGATAAGTGTTGTTTTATGACGGATTCAGTCGTCTTCCTAGGGTATGTCGTGTCAAAAGATGGGTTGTCAATGTATCACTCGAAAGTGACAGTTGTGCGAGACTGGCCTATTCCTACTTCCATCACTGAAGTCTGCTCTTTTCACAAATTGGTCTCCTTTTACAGACGGTTCATACATAACATCAACACTGTCATGGCTCCTATTACACAGTATATGAAGGGCAAGAAATTATGTTGGACCCCTGAAGCGGCTAAGGCGTTTGAGGAAATCAAGGTAAGACTGACCACTGCACCGATTCTGGTTTTACCTGACCTATCCACGAGATTTGAACTACATTGTGATACATCTGGATTGGGCATTGGTGTTGTACTCAACCAATAGGCCGCCCTGTAGCATGCTTCAGCAAAACGTTAAGTGGAGCTAAACTCAACTACAACACCTATGACAAGGAATTCTATACAATTGTACGAGCTTTGAAGCACTTGAGTTCTACTTGGCCTACAATGACTTTGTCTTGTACACCGATCATGATGCTTTGAAGCATCTGTAGAGTCATGAGAAACTCTCTTCCCACCATGCACGTTGGGCAGCATTTACTCAACAATTTACCTTTTCCATTAATCATACTTCAGGGACAGTTAACCGCGTAGCTGACGCACTAAGCCGACGCAGCATGATGATTCGTATGGAAGGAGAAGTTGTGAGATTTGAGATGATGAAGGATCTACTGGCTATCGATCCATATTTTGGTCCTATACTAGAGGACGTCAGCGTAGGTTTGAGAAACGATTTTGCAGTGAGAAACGATTACCTCTTCAAAGGTAATTTAATTTATGTTCCTGATGGAAGTTTGAGGTTACGGATTGTACATGAGAGACACAATGAGGGGCATGAGGGTAGAGATCAAACCCTTCACTCTATATCCAGTCAGTTCTTGAGGGCGCTTGTTATCCGTTTTGTAGCTGGCTGTCAGGTTTGCCAGGTAGAAAAGGTACATCCTCCAACGCAGGTCTATACCTACCACTCCTAATACCGGAAGGACCATGGCAAAGCGTCAGCATAGATTTCATCTTTGGTCTGCCTAGAACACAGAGAGGTAACGATTCTATTTTTGTAGTGGTTGACAGGTTTTCTAAGATGGCCCACTTTATTGCCTGCAAGAAAACCACAGATGCTGTGAATGTTGCTAATTTATACTTTTGTGAGGTCTACCGCTTACATGGTCTATCCTTGAATATTATTAATGATCGTGATGCGCGGTTTGTGGGATTCCCATCTTTATCACGTTGAGTTCGCCTACAACAGGCACCACAATCGCAGTAATAGGTATAGTTCCTTTTATGGTAGTCTATGGTTATTACCCACGGGGTCCTATGGACTTAGCTTTCCGAACGCTTGAAAAGGTTACAACTAAGGTCGAGAACGTCATTGCTGATCTATGGGAGATCCATGAGAAAACCCGCAAACACCTAGAGGAAACAACACAGAAGTACAAGATTGCCGCAGATAAGAAGCGTCGCGTGGTGGAGTTTGTAGTGGGGGACTTTGTATGGGCTTTTTTGACCAGGGATTGCTATCTTGCACACGAGTACAACAAGTTGGCGGCAAGGAAGGTGGGTCTGTTTGAAATTATTGAAAATATTAATCCCAATGTATACATGTTGAAGCTACCCAGCCACATGAAGACCCATAACGTTTTCAGCGTGAACCACCTGGTGCCATTTACCGCTGTTGCTGAGGATGATGAAGCTAAGAATTCGTGGGCAAATTCTTCCGAACAAGGAGAGGATGATGTAGTTGCACAAGCCCATGACTATATGGCCCTTTTGGACAAACGGAAACGGGATTTATTTGCGCCCTTGATATCAGAATTAGGCAATGCGCCCACTCAAATCGAACGCGTCGAGAAGCCCAACGATTTTCAAAAGCATCACAAAGTGATGAAGTCTAGGCCCTAAATTTAATCGTTTAAACCCTCGTCTTGTTGTTGTAGTAAAGTTTCTACATTTTCTTATTTTTGTTAGATTTTATTAAAATACTTAGCCAGCTCCAATTGCTTTGAAATTGGGTTGGGCTTTATTTTATTGCATAAGGAAAAAGTTGTAATTTTGGGCTAGGGTTTCGAGCACTTTTATAAAAGGCTCTCAAACCCTAGTTTTTCCTCAAACATTTTTGAATAGAATTTGATTTTCTTTAAAGTCTCTTTTACTCTAACCTAGGGTTAAAGCTATCTATCTTCTATTGTTCATCTTCTTTCTCTGTATTTTCAACCGCTTGTTCCATCTCGTAGCTTGGCGCTACCACCATGTAATTTTTACACATATTGTTTTGCTAACTATCATTCAGATGTTGGTTTATTATCATCATTTACGATTTTATATCACTTGTAAAAACTAGTGTGACCTCTTACACTTTTCAGTACGATTTATAGTCATATTCGCATTGATTGGGGTATGTGACCTTCTACACTTTAATATCTAAGATTAGCTTATAGCCATATCCTATTTGATTAAACGTGTAACCTCTTATAAATTTTGGGTGGGCTTGGCTTATAGCCATATTTTATTGTTAGTTATAATTTAGTTATAATT
Organism: Limnanthes douglasii subsp. nivea; assembly: GCA_036936605.1. Lineage (NCBI taxonomy): Eukaryota > Viridiplantae > Streptophyta > Magnoliopsida > Brassicales > Limnanthaceae > Limnanthes > Limnanthes douglasii. The sequence goes on from JAUPFV010000001.1 coordinate 3,925,003, forward strand.
TTTTAACTCATGTCACTTCTTTCTTTTAAATATGTGATTTCTTTACAACATATTAACATTAATACTAGAAAGAAATAATAATAATAATCAGTTGAAGAATTTTCGAAAATATATTATTAATTTTCGGTTGGAGATGTTATTGGAAAGTTTTATTAACCGCCGGTTGGGGACTTCTTAGAAAATATAAGTAATTATTGGATGGAGAATTTCTTGAAAATTATTTATATTCATCGCTTTACAAGTGGTTAGTAATCTATATTATCTTGATCTATATACGTTATTTTTACTCAAATTTTTAATACTAAAAAATAAACAAATAGTTATAGTTTAGATACCTTTTGGCAAGATGTTTCATTCATAATAGCCACTATGATGCCTCATTACAAAAACATCACGCCACCACATAGAGAAAAGTCTACACCGACCAAATTTTACATTTTAGTTTTATACAAGTTTAAATCTTCAATACTTCATGGGTATTTTAACGGATTTTCTTCCATATCCATCAGTTTGTAAGAACCCTTGTGTCCTTTGAATACTACCTTAAAAGAAATATATATTATGTAAATGGGTGAATTTATGGGCCAATGAGTGTCACATTTTCTGATATTGCCTAGTGAAATCCTAAGTTTAAGGTAAATTGTTGTTTTTGATGAATCCATTTCCTCATGATGGCTTATCTTGATACATCATAAATCAGTGGGTGGATCAACAATGCAAGGAGAGGACTATAGTGCTTCAGCATTACTTCTTGCAATACAAAAAGAAATTTTTTTCCAAATCAAACAACAAGTTTAATAATTGCTTCATCAATCTGCTAAATTCTTGGGCAAATTTCAGGTTCAATGATAATGGACGACATCCTCAAGCTATTCAAATTTAATTCCTTAATTGTGGAAGGATATAAGTTAAAGACTGATCTCTTAAGATGGATTCCACCGGGCTATCATGATCTAAAAAGAGATTGAGTACATCATGATTGTTGAATCATTTCCGTTGAAGAGACATGAGAAATCTCAAATCCTGGTAGATCTACAACTCCCTTTATATTTTCAATTAGTGTAATTTCTTCCATTTACACTGCTAGTGAAAATTGTCCTAAATACTTATTTGTTTTCTTTGTTGCAGCTTGAGGACATAATCCTATAAGATAGTGCAATTGGGAAGGTGTCTGGTTTTTTTTTTCCAGAGAGTCTGCAGATACCCAAAGATTTAAAAGAACAGGTTTGTTTACGATTAAGAGTATATTTAACTATTGTATGTAATGTAGCCAGTTCCATTATGTTCATGTAAGATAATGGCTTGCAAGTAGTTAGGAACATTTACATAACTTATATCTAGCTTCATTTTTCATTTGGAAGTCCATTTGGCAAGCCAATCAACAACTTTATTTTGGACTCGACTTATATATTGAAGTGCCATTATAGAGCAAATTAGCTTTCTGCAGCTAGTTAGAATAGGATACAGAAATGTAGAATTTTTACTTTTGGAGAGAATATTTACTAGTTCTTATTCATTGTTCTTCATAAGAACTAGGGGGATACCGATAAGGATATGTGATATTAGGGACTTAATATAATAATGTTAAGGTTATTTATGATAAATTATAGAGTTATAAGAAGAGATTTGAATTACTTATCAATGTAAGGGGCTGTTATGCGATTTATCATACTAAATAACTAATTCAGTTACTAACTCTGACGCGCCTAGAAATAGGACATAAGGCAATGAATAAAGGGAGACTATTTTCTAAGTCATATATGATACTTCGAATCAATTTCTCTCTCTATAATTTTACTTTACATTTCACTCTCTCTCTAAAAGAACAATTTAGACTGAACAAAAATAACTTATATATTACTGCAAGTTGGTTTTTCGTAGTACGGTGCAATGATAGTTTGAAGCATTGCTATATGTTTAAGGGTATTCAGTTATGCGCCCCCAATTATGCGCATATTAAGAAGCATGATAGTGATTGAGAATGTATGGCCTTCGAGATGGGACATGGTTACTCATTCTCGTTTTCATTTGGACTATAAGACGTACGTGGTAATGTCTATTATGCATAAGGACGGTTTTGTTTGAGATACAATGTTTTGAATAATATTAATCTTATTTAAAATATTTGAGTACATAACATGATAATTCACATCTTAGAGCTAGTTTATATTTTATAGAGTATTGAGATATATCGCCTTAAGATATGTTATATTAAAGATAAAGATTTAGTTACGCTTATGTGAAATATAATACGAACACTTTAGCAACCATTCTCTAAAATTTATTAGTGGAGTAGTGATTTTACCTGCGTGGCATCTACTTAGATGAGTCATGAATATAAGGAATTTGAGGTCTTATAGCTTAAGGAATAGTTATTTTGAATGTACTTCGACCCCTATGGAAGAATACATGAGCGAGAAACCCGTTTATCTACATTCTTAGCTACATTATCTTTTCCTGGTTGGGAAGAATTTGACATTGAATTCAAAATGTCGAAACGTTAAAAGAAATTCAGCATAACATTCTGATTTTAATAACTCGGACCCCTAGCTATAGAAAATTCTCATGAAAAATGGTCGGCTAGAGAGATCCTTCAAAGCACTTTTTACCTTTGTCGGCTGCTTTAAAACCATAGCCTTCAACGTAAAAGCACCAAGTTTCATCGGCTACTAGAGAACTGTTTACATTTCATCATCACCTTCGTTATAAACACTAAGACTGAAGGTGTCTGACCGTTTATAAAACTCTTGAAATTGACTTAGATTAGAATCGTTGAACCGAATCAAAGCAAACCAACCTTTAGTTGAATCAAGCACATTAGTGTAACTGAATTCACCACCATCAGGTAAAGACATTGGCTCTACATATCCACACTAAGAATGGATATTACCTCTACCGACAATACGACCATAAATCAAACTGTTACAGGATACAAGATTTTTGTGAAGCATTTCACCGAACACCTCACGTGCTTTACTTAACCAACCAAATTTGGTATACATCTGATCAAAGCATTGCCAACATACAATTTCAATCTGAAACTCATCTTCAAAAGACGAGCATATACAACTTCACCCATTTTAAAATCAAGCATGTACTTATCTAGTAGAACTTGGGTGTTTTGAATTTTTTTTGGTTACCAAACAACTTTTTTTGGTTTAGTTTCCTCCATCATATCAGCTTTCTTAGATGCTTTATCATAAAAAATCCTCCATGTTCTAATTGAAAATCATATTTCGCATCTATTTAAACACTACTTTTTTCCTTCTTGTTATTCTTAATCCTAGATCCTCTTTTGTTCTTAGGGTTCTTAGGGTTACAATAATAATTATCAACCAAATATTTAAAAATTTCTTGAGTATAAATTAAAACATATGGGCTTTTTTATTGTTTACCTTATTGAAATAACGAGAGTCATTTTTTGTATTACTCAATTGTATTCGTCTTGAACATTGATTTAACCCCATTGTCGTAGACATCATAATTCAGATCTCCAAATTCTAGCCAAGTTTCATAAAAAATATCACCATGGTAGTCATGCTCATACTCATCAAAGAGTAGATGATCGAGTATCGGTGAACGCTTTATATCACCATCAACTACTTGATGGATCTCTTTTCCCTTTGGTGTTTCCAAATTGTACCTATGGTTGTAGTTGGATTCTGTGAAAAATGCTTTCTCATTTAAATTTCCAATTGGAGTTTGGAATGAAGTGGTGGTCATCCTCTCTATATTTTATGTCAATTTCTTCATTTGATATCGCAACAAATTTATTTGTTCACCCATCTGGTCAAATAGGTTTTTCATCTCGTCCCGATTGACTGGTTCTACGAATGGACCAGTAGACTTCTCGCGAGCAGTTCTTTTAGGCAGCATATCTCTTTAACCCACGTAGTGGGAGCTCTCACAATCTGATACCAAGGCGAATAGTCGAAATAAATTTTACGGCTGCAAGAACTCAATAAGAGAAATAAACACAGTAGATAAAAACCCTAACCCTATGTTAGAGAGAAAGAAAAAACTAAAGTCTAACAACAAAATAGAGTATAGGATGCTTTATATAGCAACTACCCAAAACTGTAATCCTAAAATAGGGAAATTACATAAATGTCTTAAAATAAAGTATTAGAATAACATAAAAAAAATAATTAAATATTTAAATAACGTCTAAATATAAAAACTATATTTGAAATCTTTATCGGTCGAATTTGGGTATTGTGACTTGTCAAATTTTTGAAAACGGACGGGCTTGTCAAAATCTTCGATTTGAGTACTTATTTACCCAATTCAGATATTGGAATGAAACACTAGTCTATTGGCATTCTTAGTTATATCGTATTTGTAATAAATTTTTAGATTATTTTATAAATGACGTTGGAGTAGATGATGTGTATGTAATTAGTTGCAAATGAAAGGGTGTCAGTTTTAAGATAATGGTTATTTGGGTTTTATGGGTCCATGCGATTATATTTGAAAAAATGATTAATTGTTTTACATAGGTCTACACCTATGATTGACCATGATGATTTAAGCAACTGAAGTTATATTAATCGGGTCTTGGGCTTTATTCTTTTCAATGTTAAACATGGTATTTTTAATTCTCTTTTTGTGATATGGCGTATCATATTGTCCTTATGAGATAGATTAAGTTGGTGGTGATGAGAGTGCTGATTCTCTCAATGCCACGGTAATTAGGAAATTTAGCCCATCAAATTGGTAAAGTGGTTGATGAAGATATTTTCCACACCTTGTGGTGTATTGTAATGAGTATCAAAATTCATGTTAATAGAACTGATTTGTTACGGATGATACAATTTTGACAATTTTATGGATTTGTTTTGTATTTTAATCATCTAATTTGAGCCATGTTTCACACGTTTTTCTAAAGAAAAGTTCTTTAGTTCTACTTAAGGAAATGAAATATTTGTAGGAACTTATTTACGCTCTTATGAGGGTTGATTTTTGTAGGTCTGCTGAAGGGTTTGATTGGGATTGAAATAGTTCCCTTTTTTTACTTTTAAAGTTCTTTTGTATATATAGTTGAATTCTCGCATGTTAATAGATGATATATATTTTTACAGACGACGTATCTTAGCTTATTGACACATCAAATCCATTATTTGAAAGATTATATCTCTTGGTGATGATTTTATTGAAGTCTGCTAAAATTGTCATATATTAAAGAATTGAAAGAGTTTTTGGTGAAGGTATATTAGAAATCAAGGTGTAGGGTAATTGTAGTGTGGACTTAAGTTCTAAGGAAACCAAAATGTTGAAAGAAACATAGGTAGATATTATCACAACAACTGTTGACAAGAACTTGATCAATCTTGGAGGAGATTGGATTGTTTGGTTTTTTGTTATACCAAAAATATTAGAAACCAATAGTGTAAAGTTCATATATTCCGTATAATAGCAGTAGTTGTTGAAATCGTGTATAGATAAATTTTAAATGTGTGAAACCCTAATAATATCCTTTGATTTTTGGATGATACTGAAATCGCCTAAAACAATCCATAGGTCTTTAGAACGGTTGGTAGCTCAATACATTAGAACATTCCATAACAAAATACATCAAGTATCGGAACTGAAGACATATATTTTCGTAAAAAACACTTGGAGGTGAGGATGTGATTGATTTTATAATCTATGAATTGGAGGAAAGCGTTGTTATTAAATACTTTGAAGGTGATATATCTCCAAAATAGTCAAATTCTTCTAAACGTGAATTAAGTGGTTTTGAAATGCTAATAGATGAATATTGATCATATAATAACTATCATTATATATATATTTTTTAAATTAGAGGGTGTAATTTTTTTATATATATTCTTGATGAAAAATAATTTAAAATTTTATTGATGTTGATTGTGTTTGTTTTTCCAATAAAAATAGGATGCACAGTTCAAAATATAATGGGAGCATCAATACCTATTATTGGAAGTTAAATTTAACTCAAAATTGGATGAGAATCTAACTGGAAAAAACGTTTTATATTTGTTAAATCATAGATCTAAAAATCCTAGTTATTAATAGGTACTCAGGGTCTTTTATACCCAAAATCGATTATTTTTGTTAATAAATGTTGCATATGTGGTTAGTGGCGCATATATGTTAGCCACAATTTGGATATCACATGTCACACTTTGGTTATAAGCATGCACTAATGATAACATATAAAACGATTTGAACAGATAAGAAGTTTGATTTTATTACTTAAAGAATGAAGAAAATGAGTTCAATACTTATAGAATAATATGATCCCCACTACTCCACTAACATCATTTAGTAATTACGGACTTTCACACTTCTAGTATAATTCTCACTACTCCACTAATGTCATTTAATATTTGGGAACTATTTGGGAACTGTCTGTTTTTTTGGAAACTATTTGGGAACTGTGTGTATGCTTCTGGTAACTGAGATTACATGAGTAAATAGTGCACTAACTTCTGACACTCTTCCTTAGTGCATTCTTTTGATCGGCTAGACCGAGAGCTTCTCTAAACTCTTCAAACTTCAATTTGGGAAGAGCCTTAGTAAGGCCATCAGCAACGTCCTCATTTATCCGTATAGATTTCAACTCAATTTCTTGATTAGGTACCTTCTCTTGAATAAAATGATGGCGAGTTCAATGTACTTTTTGAGATCACAAAGCACATAATTTCAAGCAAGTTTAGTAGAACTTTTGTTGTCACAAAATGTGTAAATAGGAATATGTAGCACTTGATTAACATCTCCAAGAAGTCTTGTAAGCCCAATCCACTCATGGGAAGCTAATGTGGCTTCATAATATTCAACTTCAGCAGTTGAGAATGTCATTGTATCTTGCTTCTTGTTGAACTAGGAGATGGTTGTTGAAACAGTATTGAAACAATAGCCTAAAGTGGACCGTTTGTCATTCATATTGCCTGACCAATTAGTATCAACAAACCCACGTAAACGGAACTTTGTATTTTTTTAATACATCAACCCATATTCTAAAGTTTCTTCCACATATCGAAGAATCCGTTTTGCAGCAGATATATGACCAACAAATGGTTTATTCATAACTTGAGATACTATTCCAACTTAAAAAGTAATATTCAGACGAGTTACTGTTAAGTACAGAAGTAAACCCGAAAATTTATGATACCCAGTCACATCATCTAATAATTCATTTTCATTATTGTGTAATTTTAGACATGGATCCATTGGAGTGGTTGTATAGTTTTCATTTTCCATAGCAAACCGTGCTAAAATCTTAGTAGCATAGCTTCTTTGTGAGAAACATTAGCCAACTGCTTCTTCAACTTTTAAACCAAAAAAACAATGAGCTTTCCCCAAGTTTTTCATCTGAAAACGAGTAAATAGATTCTCTTCCAGCTGTTTGATTTCAGTTTAATTATTTCTAGTAATAATCATATCATCAACGTAAAGAAGAATCATAGTATTTAAAATTCCATCGATTTTCACAAAGAGGCTTAGATCTGAATCGAAAGGATAATAACTACAGAATAAAAAGTATTCAGCAATCTTACCACACCACGCACGAGGTGCGTGTTTAATACCGTAGAGTGATTTCTTAAGTTTGCAGACATATTCAGGAAATTATTCTTAAATGAAACCAAGTGGTTGTTCCATATATATATATATATCCCGATCCAATTCGTCGTAGAGGAAAGTATTCTTTACATCGAATTGCCAAAGAGTCAAACCTTTGCTTCCTTCCAAAGAAATAATAGTACAAATTCTTACCATCTTTGCGACTGGGCTAAAAGTTTCTTCATAATCAAAACCATGTTTTTGAGAGAAACCACGAGCAACTAGATGAGCCTTGTGTCTAGAAACGCTTCCATCAGATGTCTTCTTTAACTTGTAAACCCATTTGCATGTAACAAGTTCAACATATTTTGGCCTCGGTACAGAAACCCAAGTAGAAATTATGTCCAAGGCTGGAATTTTATCTTTCATTGCATTCTTCCATTCTGATTTCCCTTGAGCTTCAATATAGGATGAAGGCTAATTTTCCAGCATGTCTTTTAACATAAAGTAAGAAGTGATAGTACAAATTGGTTTTCTTGAACTTCACAATCCTTGAAATAAATAAGTCGCTTCTTAGGTTTTGTATTTCTTCGCAGTGCGATTACTCATTGTGGTGAATTATTATGACCATAAAATTCTAAACTCCCCCTCTCGCTGAGATAGTCTTAAGTAGAGATCGGCTCCAGATCAGTTTCAACAAATGGCATAAATACATAGGTTTCTTTTGGACCAGCAGTTGGGTAAAAATTAGAAACCTCGTCGAAAATAACATCATGAGAAGTCAAAATCTTCTTAGTGATAGGATCCATACATCTCCATCATTTCATGTTTACGTCATAACCAACAAACACACACATCTTTGCTTTGGGATCAAGGTTAGTTAGATTTTTCTTAGGTATATGAACATAGCAAAGAGACCCAAAATCATAGTATATAGGTTTGATAGTATATAGCAGCTCACATTAGGTTCGATAGTACATAGCAGCTCAAAATGAGATTTTGGTGTACCTGGCCATCGAGGCAATCAGTTTATCACATGACAAGCACATTGCATAGTTGTTTCCCACAACTCTCGAGGAAGGTTCTTATCGTACAGCCAAGACAAAGTCATTGTTGTAAGATGTGCTAGCTTACGTTCAGCGACTCCATTCTATTGTGGGTTTTTTAGGGCATGTTAGTTGTCAATGAATACTATATTTATGATAGAATTCAAACAATTTATGTGACTAGAATTCACCCCCATTATAAGTTTGCAAACACTTCAAAACATACCTGAATTGCTTCTCTACCATTTGTTTGAATTGAACAAAGTGTGTGAATGCTTCGCCTTTGTTTTTCAAGAAATACACCCAACTATAGCGAGAGAAATCATCAACAGTAACCAGCATATAGCGGATACCACTAAAACTTGGTGTTCTTGTAGAATCAATGAGATCATAATGTACAAGCTTAAACATCGACGATACACGGTCAAAATATTTTTGAAAAAGGAGTCGATGTGACTTACCATATTGACAGCTATCACAAATAACATCCTAATGTGTTGATTTGAAGAAGTGAACTCCTTCAAGTAATCTATTAGTTAATATTTGCGGCAACAGTTGCTTACCAACATGTCCGAGTCGAGCATGCTAAAGTGAAATTGTTGTATTGTGGCTTGTCTTTTCTACATACACCTCACTTGCAGATTAAACATATAAAGAGTTTGCCTTTCTTCCAGTGAATAAGAAATTAGCATCAACACTTTTATAATCATCAAGAATTTGAACATCATTTGGTAACATACTTACCGGAATTAGTGATTTGAGAAACAGAAGTAAGATTCTTCTTTAAAACCGATACTTGGTATACATTTTCAAGTATAAGAGTTTCATCATCTGAATTGGTAGCCTTCATATTGAAATTTCCTTATTTCAGTATTGGATGTAATGAGTTGTCCACTATCACAATCACTTGTTTTCTCAAATGAGGACGAATATAAGAAAGGATAGAAGCATTACCGGTAGCATGAGTTGTCCACTATCATAATTACTTGTAACCTCCGATTTCTTTTCAGATCAATGCGTAGCAGAAGCCATGTTGTCCGGTTGATTAATAACCTCAATTAAGAGACAATTTTCCCACTGTACCTCATTGCTATCTTCAGCATCATGTGCAATATTTTCAACTGATTTGACGATTTTTGAATAACAATTTGGTTTAATGTGGCCTGGTTTGCCACACTCCTTACAAACAAGCTTTGCACGACAATCCGACTTCGTGTGTCCTGTCCTTCCACATCTAAAACATGTCAGTTTAGAGCGGTTTGCTGACTCCCCTCATTCCTTTTCTGCTTACCACCATTTTGAAAATGAATTTGTGTATTTTTCCACCTTGACTTGTCTTTAGTAAAAAGAGTGTATCTTCAACATCAACGGAATACTTACCAAGCATTTGTCTACCAATGCTTCCTGGTTAAAGAGTAGGTTCTCTAACTCAACAATTAATGGTTGGTTAACTCATCCTTTTATTGATGATATAAACGGCATGAAGTCGAGTCGTAATCCACGAATCAAATAACGTCTTAGCCTTACATCACTAATAAGTCATCATTATCCAAACATGAAATTTTTGACATATATTCTTGACTTTAAGAAAGTAATCAGAGATTGATATATTACATTGGTTTAAAGAAGCAAGCTTATTCTCAAGGTATTGAAGATGCATAATATTATTTTTGGTAAATAACCTGTCAAGAGTATCCCAAATATCCTTTGGAGAATCCAATGCACGAACATGATCAATATACTCTTTACAGATCAAAGTTCTCAACGCGGATAAAGCCATTCCGCACCTTACTTTCCATTTCCTTCTTAAATCAGCGTTTTCCGAAGTATCACTAGAAAAGGTCTCGATACCGGAAACAAAATCCCATAAATCTTGTCCTTGAAAGAAAGCCTCCATACACAACCGCCAATATTGGTAATTGATTTCAACAAGCTTCTCTATAGAGATAAGAGAAGCTGAATTACTTCCATTCATATTGATTTAAAAGTAATAACTCTTGAAATAATTTTCATTTCACTTGGTAAAGAAATCAAACGCTTGATATGTAGAGACCTTGCTCTGATACCATGAAACAATTTGAAGCGATAAGAAGTTTGATTTTATTACTTAAAGAATGAAACAAACGAGTTCACTACTTATATAAAAATATGATTCCACTACTCCACTAACATCATTTAGGAATTAGGGACTTTGAGACTTTTGGTATAATTCTCACTACTCCACCAATGTCATTTAATAGTTGTGAACTATTTGGGAGTTGTCTGTTTCTTTGGAAACTATTTGGGAATTGTTAGTCAGTCTTCTTCTTATAACTGAGATTACATGAGTAAATAGTGCACTAATTTGTGACAAACATATGCAAACAACATTTGTTAACAACATTAACCGGTTTTGGACAAGAAAATATTGTAGTGGGATTGAGGTAGAGGCTCAAGAGGGTTGCACATTATTCATAACCTTCTTTTACTACGTTGATGAAATTGATGTCTACATAACTAAAAAAATCATTACTCATCTATGAAGCAAAGATTAATTGTTTTAAGCTTTTGTCACTTCCAATGGAAGCCAAAAGAGGTATATTGCATGTTTTCTTTAAGAATACTATAGAGGACTTGCAAGGAAGAGGGATAAGGGATCTCTTTTCCTGAATCCTATTTTTGTCACTGAAACAACCGAAATAATTTTCATTGATGTCAATTGCGTAGGAGGGGGTGAAGATATAATGGATGATCCAATGAACCATATGGTTGGAGAAATCCATAACAAAGATGATGTACACGAAGAGTAGCCATTGGGTATTATCAGAGGCTCTTATGGGGTCAATATTGAGGCTTGAATGCAGTCCTTTATGGTTGATGTGATATCTATGAAGCAATTTATAGGCGAGGAGAACGTTATCCGAGATACTTTTTCCTTGAATAAAGGTCGATTGAGATGGGTCTATAAGGGAGGGAAATGAGTCCTTGATCATGTTATTCATTATTTTTGAAATGAATTTGTATATAACATTACAAAAACAAATAGGTCTAAATTCAGACATATTTGAGAGGTTGCCAGTTTTAGGAATAAATGAGTATCTTATTCCAATTAGGGTTCATGCGATTATAAATGAAAAAATGATGGGAAACTTTGGCGAAGTCTAGAGTGATAATTTCCATGAGGAATTAAATAAACAAGCATCGTATCCATTGGGTCAGAGGGCTTTTTTACTATCAATGTCGGGTCATATGGTTTTTATTGGCAAAAATAAGCTTGGTAGTAATGAGACTTATTATTCGGCTAAGTCTAGGATAAGTTTCAGGGTTTCTCACACTCAATAAGCTAGAGAAGTGGTTGACTTAAATGTTCATCACTTATTTGGGCGTTTAAGATGGCTCATCAAGAGTGTTGAAAATGGATATAATCTTCTTTTAAGAAATACGAGACTTGATACTGTTATGAAGTACTTGAAGATATGATCTTCTAACTTAACTTAAGTTTCATGAGATTCAGCTTGAAGAAGGATTCTTTATCCATACTGAAGAATATGTAGTTATTCAATGCACTAATCTCACCCTAAACAGAATAGGTTTGGTGAGTTCATTATCAAGGTTTTAATGGGAGAGGTGGAGAGAAGTTTGAGCCTTGGTGACATGCTCAGAGATGTCACTGAATTCACATTAGTTCAAGCATGACAGGCAAGTTAAAGATACCCCAATTTCGAAAGGATAAAGGCGCTGATCAGTTTCCCTTGCATTTTTCAACCCAAACGCTATCACATTATAACAATATAAACCACTTCCGGTGATAAAAGAAGTATTTTCTTCATCATTTGATCAATGTATGGGATTGGATCCATAAAAGAAATCAATTGGTTTCCTAACGTTGAATCTACCAATTGATCAATGTATGGGATTGGAAAAGGATTTTTTGGGTAAGATCTATTTAGATCCATAAAAGAAATCAATTGGTTTCCATTTGTCATTCTTATTTTCTACCAAAAGCGGATTCGCAACCTACGATGGATAACGATACTTTTGAATATGCCCAACTGTAGTCAAACGTTCTACCTCGACTATTATGGCCTCAGATTTTTCATGGGAGAAAGGTCTTCTTTTCTGAATTATTGGTCTAACATTTTTCTTATTGACAATTTGTGACAAATAATTTCCGAAGAAACACCAGGGACATCTTCAGAGCACCGAGAAAACATATCTAAAAGGATTTGATCTTCATAGGAAGATATGATCTTCATAGTTTTCATCAGGAACCAGTAAACTGGGGGACTCCCTTGGATCATCAAAAGGATTTGGTTCTGAGGAAGTTCCTATTATTTTCTATGCTTTTTTCTTATTTATTCCCTTAAATTCGATTAGAAGATAAAGCAATTCGATAACATTCCCTGATCAGTTTTTGTGAGCTTCTGATTGTTCAAACGTTATTCCCCTCAACATATTTTAAGCACTGATGTAGTTTAGATATAATTGCATGCATATTTGACAACCATGACCTTCCAAAGGTATCATTATAAGAAGTAGGTGCATCTACGACGATAAACAAGATTTCAACTTCTTCCCTGAAAGGTATTCGTCCTAGCTCGACCACACATTCAAACTCCCCAACTACTTTTACACTCACTCATTGGACACCTTACGATAGTTCTCTCAGACCTTCGGATAACATGCGGATAAAATATTTTCTTATAAGTACTCATAAATATGATATTCGCAGATGTTCATGTGTCAATTAAAACCCTTTGAACATGATCCCCAACTATTTCAGCAGCAATTACAATTGCATCTTCATGTGGGCCTCCTAAATTTCTCATATCGTTATCTTCAAAGAAAATTATTGAGGAATGAGCTCAATGTTGATGAGCTGAAGAACCCACCTCTAACTAAGTGGTCAAACTGACTATGTCCGCTGATTGATTTGGGGCCTTGGAGGATATTTAGTTATTGTTTTTGGTTGTACGTTAATCCGGGGAGGTTGAGCAGTACCCAAAGAACTTTGGAATCGATTTTGCTCCAACTGATCACTAAACCCTCTTTCTGAAGCCTAAGTTTCTTCTACCGCAATTCTTTTTTCAACCTCATAAAAAAGAGCTCCAATGTCATTGCTTGACTCTCAACCACAGTGTCTTTCAAATTTCTGGGGAGAAGTCCCATTTGATATGCTGCCAAAGCCACATAATCTTTGCAATATTCCATATCAGTTTTTGCCTTCACAAATCGGTTGGTATAATTTTTCAAACTCTCCCCAACCTTTTGTCTATATGATGGTATTTCCCTTAGCACACAATTTTTTTCTTCCCACAAAATGCTGGCAGAAAACGTTCTAGAACATATCAAAGTTCTTTATATACCCCTGTGGTAATCGATTATACCACTTTGAAGCGACTCTATTAAAAGTCTGAGAGAATGTTTTGTATAACAATTTGTCATCATTATCGAAATTAATCATGAAATTTTTAAATTGCTTAATGTTACCATCAGGATCTTGAGTCCCGTCGAATTTCTCAAACTTAGAGATGTCAAAGTGCTTCGGAAGGTTGCCAGAAAGTATCGCTGTGGATAAAAGAGAAGACCTCCAAATATGTCATGCTCTATTGACATTAGTTCTTTGGTCCTCACGAGCCATTACATAAAGGTCTTCCTTGGAAGGAAGTATATACTGATTGCTTACCCGGTATTCAAAATTTGACTTCCATACTGATTTTGAATATTCAACACACTAATATTCTTAACATACTCCTCAGAAATCTGATCTTTCCCTTTCAATTTATTAGTTCAATGATCTGATCGACGTTCTATTCTATATCTCTTAGAATATTTTTTGCTAGCGTATTTCTTTCTATGATATTCCCTTTCTGACAAAGATTCACTAGATTCATAGACTGAATAAACACTTGACTAAGAAGATTCATACCTACTCCTCGGTTTTAACTTCTTCCTCGGAGAGTTACAATGATGCCTTCGATATATATCCTTCTTAATAATCCGATGATAATGATCATGCTCATCTTTTTCTGTCTCATTTTCTCTTCGGATTTCAGATCGAATTTTTTCTAGCTGCAATTGGTGCATCTCTTTCAGAGTTAAGCCTTTCAATTTCTTTAAACAATTAATTTCTACGAGCCATCAGCATAGACTCTTCCAAAGTTTCACCAGCGTCTTGATCATCATGTTGCTGGTCGATTCTTATATTATTTTCTATCGGGTTCTCATCAAATTCTTTTCCAATTTCCAAATTGTTACTCATATTTAAATTTCCTCGGATCTCTCTTGCTTTTTTTTGTTGGTTTTGCAAAACGATTTCATGTACCAAATCGTTCCTACAGACGGCGCCACTGATCACTCCAGAAATATTAGAGGAGGTTTTCAGAATAAAACAATATTTAGAGGATTGAAGTGTTGTTTAGATTATTTAGACAATATTTTAGAGAGAAATTTGTATTTCTAAAGAGAGAGTCAATGTAATAATTGCTTAATCATTAATCAATCACCCTTTTCAAGAAAAGGGGTGGTGTTTTTATAATACAAATAGTAGGTCACATAAGTCTAACTATTAGCTAATTTTAGTAATGTCCTCAATTCTCTTGTTTGTTTTATATTAGTCTTTTTATTATTACATAATTAATAATTTCTCCCTAGAGCATTTTCTTTATCAATAAATTTCCCCAAAATTCTTGAATCTTTAATCTTCCATTGTCATACTTCATTTAACAAATATTTTCCTTTTTTTTATGTATTTTCCAAGTTTTAACTTATCATGAATTATATTTTTCTTTATTTCATGAACAAGTCATTATTACCTCGAACTCCAATATATGTCACATAATAAATTTTTAATTTAACCAGTACATTTAGATAACATTAGCACCTCGAATATAACCAATGCATTTAGAGAACATTAGCACCTCGTGTATAATTAGTAAATTTAGATAACGGAGCACCTCGAATAAATTTAGTGCGTTTAAAGAACGTAGCACCTCGAATATAATTAGTTCATTTAGAAAACGCAACACCTAAACTATACTTAGTGCGTTTAAAGAAAGTAGCACCTCGAATATAATTATTTACACTTGCTTAATAGCTTTAAATGTTCTATATTCTAAGCATATTGAAGTAATATGCCATGTTCATCAAAAAGGTAATATGTACTCGGATATAATTAGTTCATTTAGAAAATGCAACACCTCAAATATACTTAGTGCGTTTAAAGAACGTAGCACCTCGAATATAATTAGTTCATTTAGAAAACCCAACACATCAAATATACTTAGTGCATTTAAAGAACGTAGCACCTCGAATATAATTTTTAACACTTAGTTAACAGCTTTAAATGTATAATATTCTAAGGATATTGAAGTAATATGCCAATGCATTTAGAGAATATTAGCACCTCGTATATAATTAGTACATTTAGATAACGGAGCACCTCAAATAAATTTACTTCGTTTAAAGAACATAGCACCTCGAATATAATTAGTTTATTTAGAAAACGCAACACCTCGAGTATACTTAGTGCGTTTAAAGAATGTAACACCTCGAATATAATTATTTACACTTGGTTAATAGTTTTAAATGTTCTATTGAAGTAATATGCCCTATTCTTCACAAACGTTATATGTACTCCACTTTATTTTCTCAATTACCACATAAGGACTCTCCCAATTTGGGGCCATTTTTCAAGTCGTTTGTCCTTTGTAAGGAGAAATACCTTCCTAAAAAATTTCTCATCTACTTTAGAACCCATACTTTTCACCTTCAAATTATAGTGACTCTTCATCAAAGTTTGATAATGAGTCATACTCAAATGTGCCGTAACTCTCTTCTCTTCGATCAACTCTAGATCTTTTCTTTTTGCCTCTTCATTTAGCTCTTCGGAATAATTATAATGACGTATCAAAGACTTGAAAAAACACTGAGCTGAATTTTCATCATCATGCAACTCAGAGAAAATCTCTTGAGATACTTTCTTACCCAAACAACGCATCAATCGTATACTTAAAGATTTTTTGTATAACACTTCATTTAATACAACATAACCATGGGCCTTATACCTTAACGTTTTAGCCAGTTGTGCATCTTGAGGCAACGTACCTCTTAGTAAAAAATTATGGATATTATATCTCCAATCACTTAGAATTATGTCTAGAGTAACTAATACTTCCTCAAAATATTTACATTATTATGAACGTGTTAAAATCGAAAGACTCTCATGTAGATATATTCACGGATATTCTTCTAATTATCGCCAAAGAATCAGCAAATGTATTATCTCCTTGGTGAATATGTTATACCATCACTTTGTCAAATAAAAGAGTGAATTTTTGAAGTTCGTGTAGATACAAAATTAATTGATCTTTCTTGGCCTCAGATACACCTGCCATATGATTTGTCACTAGCTGTGATTATTTTCCAAACGAACTTTTGTTCCTTTGCAAGCCTTAAACCAGCTAACATAACCTCATATTCAACCTTATTATTTGATGTGTGAAAGCCAATCTGAATAGCCTGATACATTTCCTCGACAGAAGAAGCAACTAATTGAACCCCTGCCCTACATATCAATATGCTAGAACCATTATCTGTTTGAACCACCCACATCGAAGTTTATAGCAAGACCTTTCTATCTGTCCTCTCATCTGATCGGCTCGAATAATATTCAATCAGAAAATCAGCTAAAGCTTGAGCTTTAATAGCCGTTCGAGGAGAAAAATTGATGTTAAAATATCATAATTCTATTGACTATTTGGTCATTCTACCAGAAATGTCTCGTCGTTGTAACACGTTCATTAGTGGGAAAGAAGTTCGAAACACATTGGTATGAGCTTGAAAATAATGGCGCATATTCCTACGATCCACCACAAAAGCTAAAGCCAATTTGTCAAGTTTCAAATACGTTTTCTCTGATGCCAACAAACTTTTACTAACATAATAGACTAGCTTTGGAACTCCATTGTCTTCGCATATCAAAGCAACTCTTACAACAAAATAAGACACAACTATATATATAAATAACCGCTCTCCAATTCGAGGCTTAGACAAAATCTCTGGTGATAACAAAAGTTCTTTAATCTTTGAAAAAGTTGTTTCACAATCTGACATCCATTAGAACTCTTTGGTTCTTCTTAATACTTAGAAAAAATAAAACATTTGTCAGAAAACCTTGAAATAAATCTATTAAGGTTAGCTAGCCTTCCTGTCAAGACTTGCACCTCTATTATAGTTTGAGGTGATATCATAAAAACTAAAGCTTTTAGTTGTTCAGGATCTGCTTCTATCCCTTTTTCACTAATGATATACCCTAAAACATTCCCTAATCGGACACCAAAGGTCTCCTTTAAATATTTGAGGTGTTCACCATCTGTGGAGCTTTTAACCAATATATCATCAATGTATACCTCCATATTCTTTCCAATCAGAGGATCAAAATCCTTATTCACCAACCTTTGATATGTCGCTCCAACATTCTTCAACTCAAATGGCATGATCCTATGACAACGTAGTCCTCAATTAGTGATGAATGTAGTACTTTCTTGATATTTTGGATCCATTTGGATCTAATCATATCATGTAAAAGCATCCATAAAAGAGAGAATTTTATTTTCCGAAATATAATCAACCAATTGATTTATTTTAGGGACGTCGAATGGGTCTTAAGGGTATACTCGATTTAAATCTGTGAAGTCAACACACATTCGCCATTTTCCGTTCTTATTTTATAATAACACCAGATTTGCAGTCCATAAAGGATATTGTGCCTCCCTAATATGTTCGATCGTAGATAGACGATCCACCTCTTGAACAATAGCCTCTCACTTTTCCGCAAAAAAGGCTCGTATCTTCTGAATAACAGGCTTTATCTTCGAATTTAGAGCTAGGTTGTGACATAGTATTTCAGATGGAACTCCTATCACATCGTCTATTTTATAAGTGAAAACATCCAAATTATCAAACAAAAATTATAACAACTGATAACGCAAAGTAGAAAACAACAATTTTCATATTCATAAAGTTTTCCAATTAGAAAAAATATGCTCTTCAATATCCTTACTCACTGTTAAAGAACTTGGGTTTTCCCTCGGATCATATATCCCCTCTTTATTTGAGGTTAACCCCCTTGGGTCATATTCAGCCATCTGATCCTCAGAATTAGAACCTCGAACCCAGAGTGTTGTTGCATAACATTCTCTCGATACTTTTTGGTCACTTCGAACCATACCAACATGATCTCCAGTAATATATTTTAAACATTGATGAACATTAGACACAACAACATACATTCTTGAAAGCCAAGAGCTCCCAAAAATAGATTTGTTGTTGGTTGGACATTCAACCACCATGAACAAGACTTGAATTTTCTTTTTAAATGGGAATTTTCCCAAACACACTTCACCTTTGAATTCCTCAATCACCTCAGCTGTTACCCTTGTAAACCCAATTGTAGTACAATCAGGCCGATAAATTCAAGACAGATTACGCATTATATCATACGTATACTTCAATAACACATTTGCATAACTCATTATATATATCAGAATACGTCGAATTTCAAATCCATGTATACTGCCCCTATAAGAACTTCATCATCATAAGGACCAGCTATTCCTCTCAAATCATCTTCATCGAACAAAATAAAAAGAGTATCATGTTTACCATATAAACGAGTAGACATCATTTCTTCTACTTCAGTTGCTAAATTGACAACATGCCTTTTTCTCGAACTATTAATATTACCATACATAAAATCTCCCCCCCCAATGATTGCTAAAGATTCAAAATACTCACGCAAGCTTTAAGCTCGTCCTTGTTTAACTGGTTTATCCGCAACCATCAAGATTAATCGATATGAATTTGTATCCAAATATTCTGATTCTGCATCAAACTCATCAGATTTATAATCTAAAATCATCAATTTACTTTCTTGCTTCGAATTTGGATTAGCAGTCTATTGTGTTGATGAACTTGGAGGTTTCGATTCACTGTTTTTCCCTTTGACAAAAGCTATCAGTTTACCATTCTTTATTAAAACTTGTATCTCTTCTCTATAAAGCTATACAATTTGCAATGTCATTTCCTATATTATTATGATACTTGCAAAACCTATTATTGCGTTCTTCTTTAGGTGTTTAGTGGAGTTGGCTTTTTAAGACTTACGTGACATTTGGACTTCTCGTAAATAGTAGCAATATTTCCAGTCAAGTAAGCATAATAGTCTGGCCTTATCCACTGATTTGGCATTGGCCTGTAATGTTGATTATTTGTTGTTACTTGAAAATGAACCCCTCATGTTCGAGGAGGTAAATTGTTATTTGTCCTCGACGTGAAGGTGCATGATAGCTTGGATTAGTGGATCTTTGCCCCGAATTTTTCTGTACAAAATCATGTCCACCTCGAACTCTAATGGACTCCTCTACTTTAATTTGATCTTCCACTTGAGCTATTAAGGCCCTAAAAGTTCACGCTCTCATTTGTCGTTTTATTTTCAAAAACTCCTGGTACTAACCCTTGTCAAAATGCATCCATAAAAACCAACTCATCACAATTATCCAATTTTGCTTTTGTTAACACAAAATGCTTCGTGTAATCCATCAATTTGTCCAATCATCACTTCCTTGCATTGTATTAGTGTCTCTACATTTGCATGCATCTCTTTGCTTCCCACAAATTGTTGTTAGAAAGTTGTGTAAAAATCCCTAAAGTCGATAATAGATTCCCTCGAGATCTTATTATACAATTTCAATGTAGTTTCCTTAAAGGTCTGAAAAAAATCTCTGCGTACCAGCCTATCATCATCTTCAAAATTCATCTATAGTTCTTGAATTGTTCGATGTGATCATAAGGATCCTGCATCCCTTCAAATTTTTCGACTTTGGAAATATTAAAGCACTTCAGAAGAGTAATGGACCAAATCTTATCTGTTAAAGGAGAATTTATCCAGTCTATTCCTTACGTACTGGCACTCTCCTTTTGTTCCCATAATAACATAAAAATTCTGATCAGCTACACCTGTGTATTGATTAAATATATTCTATTCACACCATTTTGTATCCCTCATATAACGAGGTTCATTGTACTTTTTTGGTTCATATTCCATACACAATTTTCGATGTCGGACTTTTTCTCCTTTCAAATATCCCCAATACCTCGTTTGCTTAGATGATCATTCCTCGGATTCTAAGTTATCAAATTCATCATCACTAGATGTGATATACATGTGTTTATCTTTCTTTTCTTTTCTTTTCACGAAGTACGATGTTCTTTGTCATACTCAAAATATACTTTCTTCCGATCACTTCGAATATGATGAGTTGTATACGATCGATCATATTGATTTTTCAGCTCGTATTTCTCTTCAACTTGTCGTACCTCAGATTTTAGCCTACCTGGCTGAATATATTGTTCTATTTGAACATAATTATCATTCAATGCTGATTCATCCAAACTTCGATGGCAGAATGACATTTTTCTACCAGAATATGATCATCTCCTTTACTTTATTCCATATGTAAATCAAATCTCAAAGTTTTAATTTCTTTTCGAACTGTTGGATCAACTTTTTCTCCTCGTTCCATATCAATCTAGAATAATATAACTGAGCAAGAATTCTACAATTTATGGTTGTTAATCTAAAATCAAGGTACCAATCGAGTAGCTCTCACACTATGGTCGCCAATTTGTTAAGTGTGAATCTTGTTTCTTGAAAGGGAAAGTAAATAGAGAGTTTAATTGTAGAGAGAGAAACTAAAGAGAAAGAATAGTACTAGTCTAATGAAAAAGTGTTAGCTTTTATTCATTACCTCAGCCTTTATTTATAGGCGTGACGACTTCTGTACATAAATGGGTAAATTGCATTGTACCCCCTCATATTTACAAGTAGTCCAAATATCATCCAGAAACTATAAAGTTTATCATATATAACCTTACTTTTATTACATTTAGGCCCCAAACATTTCATATCCTTATCATAGGCAATAATTGATGAAATAAACTTACGAACGATCGTAGGGACACATACGAGAGTCTTATTATCAAATATGTAAAGTTAATCATGTATTAGTCAAAAAGAAAAATACATAGTGGAGGACATCTAGTAGATCTTTCCGGCATGAAGAATACCATATAATAGATATTGTCGAGACATACAACAACCGTATGCTAGTAAATTTAAAATTGAATCTAGAAAAATACACTTTCATTGTCAGGTCTGGGAATTTTCAGAACACATGGTGAGCAGAAAGAGAAGTGAAGCAGATCTAACAAATATTTCCAATATAGCATGCAACGGAGCCTCCATAAAACATTAAGAAAGGCAAAATTCTGACTAGGAGGATAGGAGCATTTAGCAAATTCATATCAAGATCATCAGACAAGTATAAACCATTCTTCCAAGTTTTGAAAGAAGTAGGAAAGTTTCAATGGGCCTCAATATATGATGAGGTCTTCAACAACATAAAGAATTTCTTGGAATCCTCCGAGATATTAACCAAGCCAAATCCATGAGAGAGCAAGTAATTATACTTAGCAGTCTCGGATAACGCACTCAACGAATATTCATTATGGAGGAATGAAGAGAACCAAAAGTTGTGTAATATGTAAGTAAATCTTTATTACCATAAAAATTGGGTATCTACAATTAGAAAAACTAACATTAAATTTAGTATTATGGCTAAAAAGTTCAGACCATATTTTTAAGCTCATAATATTATTGTTAGAACATCATTCCCTCTAGAAAAATATATTCTAAAATTCCGATGTATCAGTTGATTTTTTAATGAAGTTCCAATCTGAAAGACTTATTTCAAAAAATGATGAGTCATATGATATTTCAAGATTCGAGACGGATAGAGGTAGTATCAATCAGTGCTAAAAAAAGAGATCCAACTTATATTTTTAACGTAAGATATCCCAAACCAGTCTCTCATGTTCAAATATTCAGTGCTTAACAATGTTATTGAATATGAAATTTTTATCACATGACCTAGCCTAGAAAATATATTATGTCAAACCAAAAAGATAGGCCAAAAAAGTAGAGAATAATCTAATATTTAGAGGAATAAAATGTTGAGTTGCTGAATTTGAACATATAGAATTCAAGCAAATCACGATGAAGAAAAACACAACAGTTGATGCACTAGAATTCTCGACATGTACATCTTCAGCAACATGAATAATAATCCAAGAGAAACATTTTAAGACACTTCAAAATCACTTCTTCTTGACCTTTACATCTGAAGAATCATGTCAATATAATGATAAGAAAAAGAAAAAGAATTTCAAATGTCAGTTAAAACGTTTCTGACACAAGAAATCCTACAAGCAGGAAAAAATGAGGCACGAGAAATTACGAAAAATCCAAAATTATCTATTTGGAAAATGGATATATTGTATAAGAGATGAATAGTCAAGCCCCTGTTAAGTTGGATACGAAAAAAATAAAAATTTCCATAGAAAAGTTACATGGTGGAGAAGGGAGCGCCCATTATGGGTATAAGAATTTGTATAAAAGAATACTACTACAAGGCTACTATTGACCAACAATTACAAAGAATACAAAGAGAAAAATCAAGACAAGTCACCCAAGTCAATGAATCGCTAATTTGATACAAGTACCAGTAACCCTATTAGAAACGATAAGAAAGGCGGTTTTGTTTTATAAGTGAAGCATGAACATCGTGAGAGCATTGACGATAGCTCCAAAAAAGAGAAGATTCATAATAGTCGTCGTAGATTACTTCTTAAGTTGGATAGAAGAACATCCAGTGTTAAAGATCATGATAAGAGAGGTAATGAATTTTTTTAAAATGATTATATATTACATGTATAGAATCCCGAGAGTCATTACTACCGAAAATAGACCTCAGGTCAAATATGAAATTATCACAAAGTTTTATAAAGAAAATTGAATAAAACAAATATTATCTTCTTCTTTCGCTCCTCAAGCTAATAGGAAAGTCAAATGGACTAACGGAATTATAATTGAGGGCATTAGTAAGATGATAGAAGGAGAAACAAAAATATGGTCAGATTCTACACAATTAATTTTTTTATCATACCAAACAACACATAGAGCTGCCACTGAAAAAATACAATTTTCCATGGTATATGGAGTACAGATAGTATGGACAATAAAAATATGCATGTCATCTCTAATGATATTAACATATGATTAAGCAAATAATAGAATGGACCGAAGGAAAACAATAGACCTTGTTGAAGAAAGAATGGTGAAGTCTCATATTTGATCAGAGTTAGGTTCAAGAGTTTTGAACCATTATACAGATCACTACAAAGGATTTCCTAACATACACATAAAAAAAAGACTTCGAAAATTGGGCACAAATTGGAAATGATCATTTACGGTAGAATCCAAAATAAAGCCAATAATATACACGTTGTTGGATTATACATGAGAATAAATTTGGCACCCTCAAATATAAAGCATCTAAAACTCTACCACAGTCATGCAGACTAAAATGCTTGAAACTCACTACTCTTCTAAAATAAATATATTTTGCCGTGAGGATGTAATATTTCTTCTATCGGTGATCCAAAAAGGTTTTGAGGAGGTGTTCAACATTAATAAGATGTTTTTCGTGCAAAAATGTATATTGTATCTTATTTACATGACAAAATATAGCTACAAATGCCGAAAACTAACATGCCAAAGCAAAACTACCGTTCAAAATTTAAAATGCTTATACAAAATCTACTAATAAAAAATAATTAATTATTAAGATAAAAAGTTCTTCAACCGGAACACTTATATTACTTAAATCAAATAACTAATAGGCATTGAGTGATAAAAAATCATATTTTCTCAATAAATAGTTTCATCAAGAGCATAAAACTTAAAATAGCTATAATGATATTAAAACAATGATTACCAAGAACTATTCTTTAAAAACATAAGCTTTATTTACTTAAAAATGCAAAATTCTAGCATTAAGTCATACATCATAACCATGCTAAGAATATTTGAAAAACTTCGAATAAAAAACATAGTTCAAAAAATAACTCTCGACCTATTAAAAGTGATCCATCAATGAGAAATACGGAGAATACAAAATGTGTTTTTAACAATAAAAAAACGCATTCAAATGATAAAATAAAATAAATTACTCATAATACAAAAATAAATATTATACAAAAACTACAATAATGCTAATTAGCATTAAAAAAAGATCTTTTTTTTTGTTTTTTTTAAAATGAAATATTTATTAACAGAAAACTGTTTACAAAAGGCGAGAAAATGAATTCAAAGATTCAGAAGGCGCCAAAAGCCTTAGACCAAAGATTGATTTGAAATTTAAACCCTAATCTATACTAGAACTAGCTTTAAGGATAAAACTTGAAACCAATCAGCACCATAGCTCCTTCAAGACTATAGAGGTCTCTAAGCAAGCTCAAAATCAGATTTCGGTATTCATCATCAAAGAAGCCTCAAGAGATTAGCAGAAGCAGAAGGGTAAGACAACATCAGGAAATCAGCTCCTTAATAAGCAATTGCGAAGCATCATCTCTATCAAACATCAGGTTGACAATATAAGCATCAGTAGCAGACACCAAACCATCATCGGAAGCTAGTATCAGTAGCTGCAGACGCCAAGTCATCATCAGTAGCAGCAAACCATCATCAGAAGCCAAGCATATTCAGGACAACAACATTAGAGCAGAATCTTTAGAAGCATCAGCACAACATCAGATTAACGAGATAGCTCAAGGAAGCAACACCATTACCCTCACAACAAGAACAGAGCTTTAGAATGAAGTGTATTCAGTCAACGAATCAATTTGCAAAGAACAACACGGATAGCAGCTTCTAGCAAGCAAATCAGGTATGAAATCAGCTAGTTATATAACCAAGACCGAGGGCTTCTAAAATCAGAATAGCCTTAAGATCATTAGGAATAAAATTAGGTATAATGTTGTAAACAGATTTAGTTTTCAAAGTATAATGAGCTAACCAGTCAGCAGCATGATTTTGTTCACGAAATATATGAGAAATGCTCATACTACTGCGGATAAGCTTAAGAATGCAATCAAGAATCGGCTTGATAAACCTGTAGACATTGCTATTTTGATTAATGATCCAATTGATGATAGTTAAGGAATCAAATTCAACATCTACCAACTTCCAGTTATTATCTTTACAAATAAGCAAGCCATCAAGAAGGGCTCTAGACTCGGCTAATAAGGGAGTAGATTTTCCATAGAGATAGTTGTGACCCCTAACAAGATTACCATAACTATCTCTAAAAATGACAGAACCACTAGCTTCACCATTACTGAGGAAGTAAGCATCAGTATTCATTTTCAATCTACCAGTAGGGGGCAGAATCCATTTAATATAAGTAGATCTATTAGCAGCTCTCAACTGGTTAACACATCCCAGGATCATAGCAGCTTTAGGACAGTTAAGCCAATGAGATTTGTTTAAAACCTTTTTCATATCAAGCGAGTGAATGATAGAATTGATTTGGTTAATGATAGAACTAGCAGAAGTGCTTGTACATTTAGACTTGGATAAATTTCTAGCTTTCCATATATTATGAAAGATTAGAGAAGGTAAGATGTTTCTGACCTGAATTTTCGTAGTCTTTGGCCATTGCCACATTCTGGTGAGATGCATAATGTTCATCTGCTTGGATATATACACTTTAAATATAACAGCATAATGAATCCATATAGACCAAGCAAACTTAGATGATATAAAGAGATGATTGATAGATTGACAGTTGTTACAAAACTGACATTTAGAAGCTAAAGCAATGCCTGTTCTTTGAATAATAGAATCACCAGCGATATAGTTATGAAGAATTTTCTAATGCATGAAAGAGATTTTAACAAGAGTTAAGATGTTCCAAATCTTTTGATAGACAGAATAAATATTATATCTAGTTCTAATACCTTCCTAATTATCTTTCAAGTTGTAGTTACCATTCTTAGCTAAACTCCAAATCATTAAATCATCTTTGTTGTTGTCAATAGATAGACGATTAATGCAATCAATAGTATCAGGATTAATAATGTTGTAGACTAGTGTTAAATCCCAACCATTATTAGACCAGTACTTACTAACCTTTTCAGTAGTGAACCATAAGTTATTGTCATTGCTATTAAGAGTTAATATAGGATTAGAATAAGTCCAATTATCTAACCAAAAATCAACAAGACCCCTACCCAACTTCCACTTGATATAGTTCTCAGCTTGATCACGAAATTTGATCATTCTTTTCTAAACTATAGAGCCAACTTTTAAAAGACTAATTTGCAAAGGATGATGATTGGGACAATAGATACGATGCATAATGTTAGACCATAAGGTATTGTTTTTTTCTAAATGCAGCCCATAAATTGAATGATATAGCAGCTTGAATATCATCCATTCTTCTAACATTGAGACCACCTTTGTTATATGTTTTACACAATGTATCTCATTTACACCAATGGACTTTCTTATCAGTTTTATTAGAGACCCAAATGAATCTATTCATGATGATTTCAAGTTTAGAAATAATGCCTTTAGGAAGAACACTAGATTGCATCCAATAAAGAACAATATTCATTAAAACAGACTTGACTAATGTAAGCCTACCAGCAAAAGAAAGGTAAGAAACATTCCACTCACTAATCTTATTACTGATCTTAGAAATTAATTTGTTGTAGTTGTTGATTCTATTGTTTGTGTTGATTGTGACTCCAAGATAATCTGTAGGTAAATAATTAGAAAGAAGCTAGAATTGTTAGAATTAATATCAATCCTAGATAAACTAATACCATTAGCCAACAAAATCTTAGTTTTCTCTGTATTAACAACCTAACCAGAATTTTTTTTATACTTTTCAAGAAAGTTACACAGATTATTAATAGTGATGTCTTTGCGATTAGAAAACAATAAGATATCATCAGCAAATGCAAGACTGTTAATACTAATATTGCTTATGCTTCTATACTTCATAAATCTGTTGTTATTAATAAGAGAATTGATACCTCTGATGAACATTTCCTCAGCAATGATGAAAAGATAAGGAGATATAGGGTCACCTTGGCGTAGACCTTTAGTAGTTTTAAAGAAGCCAAACATTTCACCATTAACAAGCATAGAAACATTTACAGAATTAATCATTTTCTTAATAAGACATGTAAATTTAGAAGAGAATCCAAACTTCTTTAAAACATTTAAAATAAAGCAGTGAGTTAGCTTGTCAAAGGCCTTTGACATATCAAGTTGAATCAATATATTACTATCTTTAACCTTTCTATTCATATCACATATTAATTCTTTATAAATTAGAATATTTTCATGAATACTCTTACCATGAACAAAGCCTCCTTGGCTAGGGGAAATGATGTTAGGTAAGATAAGAGCCAGCCTATTAGAAATGATCTTGGACATGATTCGATTGAGCAAAGAACATAAACTCATCGGTCTATAATCTTTCCCGCAAGTAGAGTTAGTAAGCTTAGGTATTAAGAAAATACCAGTGGCAAAAGTTCCTCTTGGGATATTCTTACCATGCAGAAAGTCTTTCATAGCATTAATCATGTCTGAAGAGTTTCAAGAAAGTCCAGGGGTGATTATGCGATACGAGGATCTCTTAGTGGTGATTCTCCGATACGAGAATTTCTTAGTGTCTATATAAGTAAATCTACTTTGTTTAGTGCTGGTTTTAAAGAGAGAAAGTGAGAGCTTTTTAGGTTAAGTAGAGAGAGAAAGTATTGTATTATTCATCTCGGGATCTGTGAAGCATGTGTGGTCCTTTTATAGTACAATTACGGACCCCACACGCTTTAATTCCCATTTATTACATTTTTAGTCCCTGTATTTTATTTTCTTCCTATTCTGGCTATTTCTTAGATAGTTTATAATATTTTTCCCTCACACAATTTCCTCTTTGCATTTTCCTCCTATCGTACTTCTTCTTTGCAATTTTCTCATGTCATGTTTCTTCTTCACACTTTTCTCCTTGTCTTTTATTCTTCCTTATCAGTAGCCCCCCAGTCCTAGTAAAAGTTCTTTTACTGGGACTGAAGAATTCTCCGGCTGTTCATTTCACACTTCCTTGAATAATTCTTCTTCAGGCAAAGTAAATGTTTTTTTAATATCCTAACAATTTGCCTCGAAATTTCGAAGTCAAAGAGTCTTCCTCGAAAATCTCCTTTCTTCGAATCCTAACAATTTGCCTCGAACTTTCGAAGCCAAAGAGTCTTCCTCAAAAATCTCCTTTCTTCGAATCCTAACAATTTGCCTCGAACTTTCGAAGCCAAAGAGTATTCCTCGAAAATCTCCTTTCTTCGAATTCATCCTAATAACTGGGGCCCCCTAATCCTTGCACCATTTTAGCCACATGAGCCCCTCAACTTTGACTGTATCAATGCCCCAAATTTATCCAATTCAAGGCTAAATGGGGTTCTAAGATTAATCTCTATCATGACGTCATTAATCAACAATACTTGTCAGCATATCTTTTTTAGAAACGCTTCCTATTCCGAAGACATCTTCTGACTAAGAAAACTCTGCATCTTCCCTTGTGGTTTGTATCAGGACAATTGGCACCTATATAGCCCATAATTCCCCTAGGCAAACACCAGAAAAATTCTCGGGCCTGGTCCGTCTGGAAGGCCCACCTTCATCTATAAATATGAATCTTCTCTCCTCATTACCTCAACTTTTGTTCAAACGTTTCTAGAGAGAGAAAGCTGGCGAGCAAACCCTGTCGGATTCCTGATTGGTTGT
Organism: Limnanthes douglasii subsp. nivea; assembly: GCA_036936605.1. Taxonomy (NCBI): domain Eukaryota; kingdom Viridiplantae; phylum Streptophyta; class Magnoliopsida; order Brassicales; family Limnanthaceae; genus Limnanthes; species Limnanthes douglasii. Next base: position 3,954,301 of record JAUPFV010000001.1, read on the forward strand.
TGATCAGCAAAAGGTTTGAAGAGAGAGTTTCTGCTCGGAAATACGTGAGGCCCCAACCCCAACCATCTGTTACTACTTTCTTTGGTACCTGGCCTCCCTCAGCAGATTCAACTGCCATTATTCCCCTCAAAGTCGCTCGACAAAGTCTATGTAGTGATTCTAATCCCCTCGGAAGCATGGGTAAAGATAGACAGCACAAACACTCATCTGGGAAGAGAAAGAGATCTCATAAGGATAGGAAAAGTTTGCAGGAGCGAAAACGTGCCAAAGAGACGCCCCTGGTCATTTGGGAGCCTTCTTCCACACCAGCAGTTGAAAGTCTCCCCCGGACATCTGCCAGCCCTCTTCAGACGTCTACCAGACCTCATCGGACATCTATCAGTCCTCCGCGGACGTCTAGTAGCCCTCGTCGGACATCTATCAGTCCTCCGCAAAAAAAAGGGACTTGGATGAGTCAAGTCTGCCCTCTACTCCCTCTATGACCATTCATGGGACTCAGTTTTCGCCTTCGAAGACGATCATTACCGAAGAGGATATGCAAAACAGACGAAACGAGATCCTAAATGCCAAAGGAAAAGCACCTGCAACAGCGTCCCTTGAACCGAAAGTGCCTGTAATCCGCTCTTTAGGCTCCTCGAGCAACGCGACCTCCTCTTATCGAACAATATCTGAAGAGAAAGCTCGTCGGATTGCCCTAAAATCCAAAGGGGACATCATGCTACCCTTGGAGTTGGATAGCATTGCTGGTCGCAATATTCGGGGCATCGAAAATAAACACATGGTAGCTTTGTACAATATCAAATACAAGTATTTTTCACAAGACGAAGAGGCTATGCTGAGGACTTGATGGTGCATCCTCTCCTATATTACAATCAGATTCCGCTCGGAAGGTGAGACGCCTCTGTTAGTGAGGGACAATGAGCTAGTAGTGTATATTGAGATCATGAACTAGGGGCTAAGGTATCCCTTAGACCCCTTCTTCATCGAATATTTGGCGAAGATAGACCTTTGTCCTTCATAAGTTGGCCCCAATATGTGGTTTACTCTGATGGCCTGCATTATGGCCTCTAGGCTCTCAGGTCACGAATTTTCGTTAGAGCAACTCATCGGCCTTGCTGGTCTGGCCAGGAATCCTTTCTTTCCATTTTATTCGTTGACTTTCAACCGGGGACAAAAATTCTTGAGAGATCTGTTAGAGGCTGACAAGAAATGAAGGCAGCAATTCGTGTTCTTCTCCGGCTATTGGGAGACCGGGTCAGAGGCCACTCTCTCAAATCCTCACAAGCTGTCTCTGATGTGGACCAATAAATGTAAGTTTTTTGTCCTTCGAAGCTATTTATTCTGCGTTGAATTTTGGTTTGTGACTATACTTTATGTTGGTTACTTACCTTTTGCAGCTATGACTGGGATATCGAAGCCCTATTCTGACTATGTTAAGGGCACCACGAATGTGTTCACGAAACTTCACCCATGGGCAAAAGAGCACTGGGAGAACCGATTTCGACTCTGCTTCACAGATAATAATCTCGCCAGGAGTCGATTGTGGAGGCTTAATCCCCTCGACCGAATTATCATGAGAGGATTAATGGCTCCTCCTTCGGAACGAGAAGTTATGGAGCGTGTGAGCCAAAAAGATATAGTGATATATCTTCCCAAACGCTCTCGTTCGAAGAGTCATCTTGGAGATCCTCCTGACGAAGAGGTTTCAACTAAAGAGGAGCACCTAAGTCATGAGGGAACGGTTCATACTCAAGAGCTACCTCCCTCAATCAATGTTGTATCGTCGAACTCCGATCCTCCACCCACTACTTCCATCCTCTATCGAAAAAGGGTGCCAAGGCAAAAGATAGGAAAGGTAAAGCTGTCCTAGAACCCATCCAAGAATTATCCGAGGATGGTGAGACACCCTATGACAATCAGGAAATTTCTCCAGCCGAAGAGATTCAAGAAATATCAAGTGAACCCGAGGACAGAGGTGGCGATTCACCCAAAGAAAGTTCTCATCAAACACCAAACTTGCCTCTTACGGAAGCATCACACCCTGTCCCCTTAAAAAATAGTCCAAAGTTAGCACCTCTCCCCATCCCTCGTAGCAATCCTCCTCAGCATATTGATCCAGATACTCTTGGTGGTGGATTTTCTAATTTTGACTCTGCAGCACTAGGGTCTCCGACGAGCTCCTTCGAAGTTACTTTAGACGACGAATTCTCACTGAATCTTCGACGATTGCTGCATACCTTAGTTAACAGGGGGAAAAATGTACCACCTTGAGAAGCGGAAAAATCACTACAAATTTAAGTCGTTGTTAGCTGCTTCTCAGCTCGAAGAGGCCAAGAAACAACACGCAGTGATAGAGAGCCAAGCAATGCTTTGTATGAGCATTTATCTGCCTCCGAAAATTATGTGGTGATGCTGGAGAGGTGCTGTCAAGAAGAGATGGATCTGTATAAGAAAAATACCGACACTCAAGAGCTATTGATAGCTGAGTACAAGAAAGGGCATTGTTTGGCCTGTGATGGATTCGAAGACTGTACTGCCAGCTTTAAAAAAGTGAAAGAGGATCGAGATCAGTTACTAAAACGGGTTGAGAACTTCCCTAGACAGGTTGAGGAGGAAAAAGATAAGGCTGTGAATGCTTATGCAGCTACGTGCACAAGTAACCTGAAGGCCCCGGGTGCCACTACTCGAGCGGGTTTACTTACCCAAATCTATGCTGAGCATCCTGAATATGACTTGGGGAGTTTTTGGAAGCTTGTCCCCCCGGAACTTCGTCCTCTCCACATAGTAGTGAATGACAGTGAAGACTCAGAAGCAGAGGGGAGTGTCTCCTCGACAAATTCATATTAAGGGAAGATGTGAGGAGTTGTAATGTTTTGTTTATGGCCCTATAGGGCTCTTTTTGTAAGTTGACTAAGGAATGCTGTAGTGTGCTGATTTTGTAATTGATTTTTATATTTGTGTTATTATACCATTTGTGTTGTCTTATAATTGCTCATCATTGAGCAAGGTATAAATTCAATCCAGGACACCAAATACTGTGTCCCCAACAATAATTCGAAGACAAGCCCTTCGAACCAAAAATACGTTATTGTGAGGTCAAGAACTCAAACCCTGGAACACCCTAAGTTGTTTTAAGGAAAAGGAAAATTCAAAGCCTAAGTTAATGTGATCCAAAGGATAATTTCGAGAGATAACATTTCGAGGCACAACCTACTGTAACCTAAATCATAGCAAAAGCAAATAGAAAATGAGGCACACATGAATGTGACCTCAATAATAATTCGAAGAGACAATAATTCGAGGCACATATTAATATGACCCAAATAATAATTCGAAGCGACAATAATTCGAGGCACAACTTACTGTGATCCAAATAATAATGCGAAGAGATATCAATTCGAGGCACAACTTACTGTGACCCAAATAATAATGCGAAGAGATAGCAATTCGAGGCACAACTTACTGTGACCCAAATAATAATTCGAAGATACATCAATTCGAGGCACAACTTACTGTGACCCAAATAGTAATTCGAAGAGACGGAAATTCGAGGCACAGCTTACTGTGACCCAAATAGTAATACGAAGAGACAGAAATTCGAGGCACAGCTTACTGTGACGCAAATAATAATTAAGGCAAAGAATTATGTGTATTAAGCAGCTCATCGAAACACCTCATTAAAACCTTTGTGTGCCTAACAGGGTAGGAAAGAGTATGCCCTCGCTGAATTTCGTTCTTTAGGATACAAAGAAGAAAACAAAATACGAACACTACTTGCTAACTAGCTCCTCAATCACGATACAATTTTAAGTGTTCAATGTTCCACGGGAGACGGAGATATCGCCCTTCCTTGTCTTTTAGCCGATACGTGCCCGGTTTTAATTTTTTGGTGACCTAATAAGGGCCTTCCCAATTTGGTCCCAACTTTCCCAGGATCTTGTCTTTCGTGTGCAAGAAAACTTTACTTAGGACTTTATCTCCCACCTTAAAACCTCTGTGATTTACCTTAGACGCATACCGACTCCTCATAAGAGTTTGATAATGAAGGGACGTCAACTGTTCTTGCTGTCTTTTTTCTTCAACCAAGTCTAGAGCCATTGCTCTGCTTTGGTCATTCGTGTCTGATGCATATGTTGCTACACGATGTGAGGGGAAAAAATCTCTGGAGGGACAATGGCATCCATTCCATAGACTAAGGCAAATGGAGACACAGCAGTGGTCATTTGAGGAGTTGTCCTGTATGCCCACAGTACTTCCTGCAAATAGTCGGGCCATTTTCCCGCCTTTCCTTCCAATTTCTTTTTCAAACCAGCAAGAATCGTGCGATTAGTCACCTCCACTTGCCCATTAGCTTGAGGGTGAAACGATGCAGAAAAATATTATCGTATGCCCCTCGAGACGCAGAAACTTTTGAACTCCTTGTTATCAAATTGAGGTCCATTGTCCGTTGTGATATTGAATGACACGCCAAAACGACAACAAATGTTTGACACAACGAACTTGATCACATCTTTAGCTTTTGTCCCTGCTAGTGGTTCAGCTTCTACCCACTTAGAAAAATAATCCACCGCTACAAATGATGGTTTGCATGCCACCTGATGCCATTGGTAAAGGCCCGACGAGATCAATGCCCCACCTATTAAACGGTAATGCTTTCGAAATACTCTCTAATAATACCCCAGGATTATGGATCACGTTATCATAGCGTTGACATGTGTCACATCGTTTTACTAAATCGTTTGCATCTGCAGCAATAGTAGGCCAATAATTACGAGCCATAAACACCCTTCGAATTAATGCCTTATACCCCCAATGGGCAGAACATTCACCATCATGTAATTCAGACATGATGATTTGTGACTCAGGCTTGTTCAAACACCTCAATAACGGTCGACTCAGAGATTTCTTATACAGCACGCCTCCCAACAGGATATAGCCATGAGACTTGAACCTGATTTTCCTAGCCTCGTACTTTTCGACGGGTAAAGTATCGTTGACCAAGAAGTTGATGATGGCCGACCTCCAATCATCCGTAATCAAATTACCTTCCTCATGAATGTTTATTGTATTCTCCTCATCAATTAAGATAGAGGGGCGCTCCTGAATCAAGACCCAAGGGTATCCTTCCGTTTGTGAAGCGGAGGCTAGAGAATCTGGGACAACATTTAACTTCATTCGAATATGCTAATACTTGACTTCCTCAAACTCAGATGCTAAATCTTTCAATACTTTCAAATACTGTATCAGTTTATCTTTCATGGCTTCAGACTCTCCCAAGGCTTGGTTTATCACCAATTGTGAATCGTTGACCAGTTTAATCTTTCTAGCCCCACATATCTGAGCCAAACGCAAGCCCGCTAATGCAGCTTCATACTCAGCTTCGTTGTTAGTAGCCTTAAAACCGAATCGAATGGCTTGGAACATAGCTATCCCCTCTGGAGAAATCAACTGGACACCGGCCCCACTTCCAGAAATGTTCGACCCCTCCATCTATTCGTACCAACCATTATGTTTCATTAACACGGTCATGGATTTCTGTTTCCTCTCTATCCGAATGGAACTCGACCAAGAAATCAGCAAAAACTTGGGCTTTTATCGCCGTTCGAGGCTCAAATTCTATGTTAAAATCTCCTAGTTCCACTGACCATTTAGTCATCCTACCATAGATATCAGGCCTTTGTAATAAACCCTTCAGGGGAAAAGCTGTCCGAACGATTATAGGATGTGCCTGGAAGTAAGGTCTCATCTTTCGAGCCGCCGTTACCAAAGCCAAAGCTACATTCTCCAACTTGAGATATCGCTTCTCCACATCTAGCAAACTCTTACTGACATAATATATAGGCTTCAGGAGAGACTCATTTTCGCGGAGTAGAACGACACTGACCGCACACCCTGATACTGCTACATAGACAATTAACGTCTCTTCTACCAATGGTTTAGACAATACCTCAGGGGACGTCAGATACTCTTAGATTTGGTGAAAAGCGGCCGAACATTCCTCGGTCCAACAAAACTGTTTCGCGTTTCGGAACACCTTGAAGAAGGGTGCACACTTATCTGAAGACCTAGAGATAAATCTATTCAGAGCGGCCAATCTCCCTGTCAGAACTTGGACTTCTTTTATATTCCAGGGGGGTCATAGTGATTAGAGCTTTTATCTGTTCTGGATCAGCCTCGATGCCTTTTTTGCTGATCATGTAACCAAGAAACTTGCCCGACCTCACCCCGAAAATGCACTTCTCCGGATTGAGCTTCAAATTGACCTTTCTCATATTGTGAAACGTCTCTTCGAGATCAGCAAAATGATCTTCGTCCCTTGGACTTTTGACTAGCATATCATCGATATAAGCTTCCATGTTCCGCCCAATCTGTCGCTCAAAGGTTTTATTGACTAGGCGCTGATAAGTTGCCCCTGCATTTTTTAAGTTGAACGACATAACCTTGTAGCAGTATAACCCTCTTCCGGTAATAAAAGAAGTGCTTTCTTCATCGTTAGCATTGAACCGGATTTGGTTGTATCCTGAGTAAGCGTCCATGAACGACAATAGTCGGTTACCCGAGGTCGAATCTACCAACTGATCGATGCGAGGCACTCTGAATGGATCCTTGGGACAAGCTCTGTTTAAATCTGTGCAATCAACGCACATTCTCCACTTGCCATTCTTCTTACGTACCAACACTGGATTTGATGCCCACACGGGATAATGCGACTCGCAAATATGGCCTATACTTAGTAGCATTTCCACCTCCAAAATAATTGCCATGGCTTTTTCCGGAGAGACTGGTCTCCTCTTCGGGACAATAGGTCGAACATCAAGTCGTATTGCAAGTTTATGACACATGATTTCCGACGGTACTCCAGTAACCTCTCTTTAAACTCCAAAGAAAGTTTGACTCTGATCTTCAGAGATTTGCCACTCGCAAATTCATGTGTCGCAGAATCTTCTTTCGGGACCAGAAATCTGGGGGTCTCCCTCGGATCATCGCATGGGATGATTTCGGAGGGAGGCCCCTTTAATTGCTATGCTTTGTCTGACGTTTCTCCCCGAACTCCCTTCGAGGATAAGGCTATCTGATAACATTCACGGGCCATTTTCTGGCTACTTCGGATTATCCCAACATTGTTCCCAACCACGTACTTGAAACATTGATGCACCGTTGAGATTACACCATGCATCCGGGACAACCAAAAGCGACCCAAGATGGCGTTATACGATGTTGGCGCGTCAACGACAATAAACAATACTTCCACCTCTTTTTTGAATGGCCCACGGCCCAATTCGACCACACACTCAAACTCTCCAACCACCACTGTTGTAGAGCCAGTAAAGCCCACTATAGTCCGGTTGGATCGTCGGATAACTGGTGGGCCAGAAATTCTCCTGTAAGTGCTCATAAACAATATATTCGCTGCGCTCCCTGTATCGATAAGTATCTTCTGAACTTGATCCCCAGCGATGCTAGCAGTGATCACCACCGCATCCTCATGGCGGCCTGCACCATTTCGCATATCGTCATCGTCAAAACAAATAATGGAGGAAGGCGATCGGTGCATTTGCGCTGACACCCCTGCTTCGATCTGGGTAGGCAGGTTGACCATATGCCTCTTTCGGGAGCTGTTGGAATTTCCCGCAATAGTGTCTCCTCCAACGATTGCCAGGGAATCGAAGAAAGCACAGAGGCTATTCACCCTCCCCCTCGGAATAATCTCTTCCATCATATTTACATTTTTCCTCCCCTCCTTGGGATATAAATACTCTTGCTCAATGTCAAAGTCGTCGACCCCTTCGGAAATCACCATGGCTGTGTCAGTGTTCTTCGGGACAGCTTTTACCACAGCGTTTTTCTGGGAGTGCTTTTTGACAAACTCTAGTAACATTCCATTCTCGATCAAGGCTTGCATTTCTTTTTTTAAAGTTATGCAATCCTTAGTATCGTGCCCAATATCCTCGTGATACTTGCAATACTTATTAACGCTTCTGCTTTCCCTCGGAGTCTGTATGGGAAAAGGCTTCGTGAACGGTACTATAGATTTTTCCTTGTCGAATATTGTAGCCATATTTTCCAACAACTCCGCAAAATAGTCGGGTCGAACCCATTTATTCGACATGGGCCTTGTTCCTTGATTGTAATTTTGCTGGTTGCCATAGTACTGTGGGTTTGTTTTCTGCCTTAGCGGATATTGACCCGTACTTTTGGCCTGAACATTAGCACGGGGGCCCTGGTTACTTGACTCAGATCTTTGAAATTGATTCTGATCCAACTGATCCCCAGATCCTTTCTCCGACGCCTGAGTCTCTTCCACCAGGATCCTCTTCTCGACCTGATCCAATACCGCTCCAAAGGTCATTTACTGACTCTCTGCCACCGTATCTTTCAACAATCCGGGGAGTAGGCCCATCTTAAAAGCTGCAAGCGCCACTGAATCTTTACAATACTCCATGTCTGTTTTCGTTTTGACAAAACGATTAATGTAATTCTTCAGGCTCTCCCCAATCTTTTGTCGACAATAGATGATCGTGTCTCCGTTAGATCTGAACGTTTTGCTCCCCACAAAGTGTTGTCTGAAGATGTTCCAGAACATATCAACATTCTTTATCGACCCTTGCGGAAGCCTATTGTACCATTTGGAAGCTACCCCCTTGAAAGTCTGAGAAAACGCTCTGCACAGCAACTTATCATCGTCGTCGAAATTAATCATAAATTTTTTGAATTGTTCGATGTGATTATCCGGGTCTTGTGTCCCATCGAATTTTTCTAGCTTTGAATATCAAAATGCTTTAGAAGGTTTCCCACCAAAATATCCGGGGACAAAGGAGAGGCTCTCCAATTATGACCCGCGCGATAAACGTTAGATTGTAAGTTGTCATTGTTCGGAAAGTACAACCCCTCCTCGGATGGTAGAGTATATTGGTGCTGCCACTCCGAATTTCGCGGGCCCACGTCCTATTTTCTATCAGGATACTCTTCATGGCCATAAGCCCGATCGCCACCTCGAGCATGGTGACTCTTCTCCCTCAGATATTTCCTTTCCGAGCTTCTTCCTCTTAGGTAATCGCTGTGTCTACGATCGCGTTTTTTCTTTCTGTGGTATTTCCGAGGGGACGACTCTGAGGAGCTGTATTGAGAGTAATCACTTGAGTCAGGTGAATCCAAACGTCGCCTCTCTCTTCTCCTTGGCGATCGCCGTTCGCGTCCCCGGTATCTGTCGTCTCTATTTTTGGGACAAAATTCAGTTTCACCCTCCTCTTTTTCACTAATTGGCTCCCTCCTTATCTCGGATCGAAGATTCTCCTGTACGGTGTCCTTTTCTGCTTTCAATCTTTTGATCTCTAGCAGCAATTCATTCCTTCGAGCCAACAGATCTGAGTCATCGAAAGCGTTTCCGACTCGCTGGCCCCCTAGTCCCTCGTTTTCCATGTCGTTCCGGTACTCATTGCCTACTAGGTTCTCCTCGCAATTGTTAACCAAATTGTCCCCTTGTTCTTCCATAGTTTTCCTCGGAACAGGAATTATTTCCAGGAAGCGATTGTCGTCAGAGCGATCTTCGCTTCCCACACAAGGCGCCACTGAAGAGTTTCAAGAAAGTCCAGGGGTGATTATGTGATACGAGGATCTCTTAGTGGTGATTCTGCGATATGAGAATTTCTTAGTGTCTATATAAGTAAATCTACTTTGTTTAGGTGCTGGTTTTAGAGAGAGAAAGTGATAGCTTTTTTGGTTAAGTAGAAAGAGAAAGTATTATATTATTCATCTCGGGATCTGTGAAGCGTGTGTGGTCCTTTTATAGTATAATTGCGGACCCCACACGCTTTAATTCCCATTTATTACATTTTTAGTTCGTGCATCTTATTTTCTTCCTATTCTGGCTATTTGTTAGATAGCTTATACAATTTTCCCCTCACACAATTTCCTCTTTGCATTTTCCTCCTATCGTACTTCTTCTTTGCAATTTTCTCCTGTCATGTTTCTTCTTCAAACTTTTCTTCTTGTCTTTTATTCTTCCTTATCAATGTCAAATTTATTTATATACCAACAATGTTTAAATAAGTTGCGAGTATAACCATCCATACCTGGGGCACTGAAAGGATTCATGTTCTTGATAATGTTCCATATTTCATTCTCATCAGGAGCTTTAAGCAACATTCTATTATCTTCATCAGTAACCAAGCTTGGGATGTTATTAAACAAATCATCATTCATACAACTAGCTTCCTTAGTATTACTTGCATAAGAATAATCAGCAAGAGCGTGCTTGAAGAAATCAACAGCAGAAAGACCAATGTACTTTGAATCAGTGATCCATATATCTCCACTCTTGATACCTTTTACGTTGTTTCTTCTTCTCTTCTTTTGAACAAAAATATGGTAGAATCTGTTGTTTTTATCCCCATCAATCATCCAATTACAGTAGCATTGCTGCTTCCAATACATCTCTTTCATTCTATGAGCTTTGATTAATAAAGCATTAACTTTAGCAAGATCACATTAACTTAAGTCTTTTAAGATTATTCTAAAGAATAAACAAAGGATCACCCATCAGATCAAAATTCCAGTTTTCTTCAACAAAAGGAAGAAAGGTATCCTCCATGATCAACATTTCCTGAAACTTGAAACTAGATTTAACTCTAGCAGAATCATTAGAAATAGAGATAACAATATGCATATGATCAGATCCAGTTCTAGCAAGATAGTATATCTTAGTATTATAAAACTTATTAGTCGAGTTGTTATTGATAAAAACACGATCTAATCTCTTCCATTTGGAACAATTAGACCAAGTAAACTTCGATCCAATATAACCAGCATCTTCAACATTGCAACAAGTAATCATGTCATTGAAATCATTAGTACTGTTAATACAAAAAGTACTACAACCAATCTGTTCTTCAATAGAACTAATAACATTAAAATCTCCACGGATCAACCAACACAAGTCAGTATTAGCAATGCTTTTGAGAAAGTTCCAAACCTCAACTCTATTGTTTCTTTGAAATTTAGCGTAAACAACATAAATCATAACATGCTGATTATCATTAATAAGACTCACTTTTAGATTTAAACATTGGCTAATATCATTTAAAATAGTTACAGATATATCATAATGCCAGAAAATCCATATTTTATTAGTAATATTATAAGCAAAGTTTTCAAAGCCTAGTTTACCAGCAATACTACCAATAGCATTAACATTAACAAGAGGTTCATGGACAACAATTATTTTAGCTTTATTTTTCTTAGCAAGGAATTTGAGCCTACGAAGAGAAGCTTTATCTTTAATACCAACGAATGTTCTAGTTCATAATACTAATCATTAAGAGAGTTAGAAGATTTTGATTTACTTGAACAATTGAATTGCAATGCTTTGATAATCTTGCTTCTTGTTTTTGTCTTGCCTTTAGCTGTTTTTATCTTTTTGTCAAAGATCTCCTTAAAACTTGCTTCTTCTTCCACCTTATTCTGATTCCTAACATTGTGTTGATCAGTTCGACAGGTATCTTCTCCATATTTCACCATTTGTTCACTTTCCTTTTGTATTTCATTGTTATCCTGTTCTTCACAATCTTGATCTTTCACAATTTGTTCACTTTCATTTTGAACTTCATTATTATCCTGCTCTTGACAATATTGATCTTCCTAGTTACTTTCTCTAAAGAATTCTGGAGAGTATGTTTTCCACTTCTCAATAATAGGAGAATGTTGAAGACTTCTCAAGTTTTCTTTAGGAGAGTCATCTCCTTCAGACACCATGTTTACATAACCATTATTATCAGTAATTCCCAAGGCTAACGTTTGAATAGCTTCGATTATTTCCCCTTGTTCAGGAGTTTTGTAACCATCTGTTTCTTCAACTTGAATCTTTCATTGATCTTTATTTATCCATTGTTTAGTGATAATAGATTTAACCTTTTTACTTCTAAAAACCTCTTGAGCTTCCTGGTGTTTATTAACTTTCTTGCAATTGGCATTGTTGTGACCAAGATGAAAACATTGATTGCAATATAAAGGAAGATTTATGTAAGTTATTCGAACCCAGTAGCCAAAGTTATCACCGAAGCCAATCCACACATCAGATTGAAGTTTTGAGTTGACATCGATTTCAACTAGCAATGAGTTGGATGAAATAGTCGGTTTTCTTCAGGAATTTTCACCACAAGAGTATCACCTATCATTGAAATAATTGACTTGACCACATTTCCATCATACAAAATTTCTGGCATATCCAAATTTATCCAAACTGGTGCTACATAACTTTCTTTTGAGAAATTCTCAGTCCACTATAAAAGTCTCATTACAGAAGTTCCTATAGTCCATACTGCACGCTGAAATATCTTCCCATAATCTTTCTTAGAATCAAACTCAAGAATTATGTGCCTTGAATCCCAGATATTTTATCTAAATGGAGCTTTGAACTTAAATGACTCAAGGAATTGAATCAAGATGCTTCGTTTTGGCAGCCCGTGAGTGAATTTGACAACTAAAGAGTGTTTAGTTTTGGCCTTCAATTCCTCAAGAACATCCTCACTATATTGCATAGACAAATGGTCCGATTTGATCTCCAACAATTCTGGTTCGAATTCAAGTTTGTCTTCCAATCTCAAATTCTTCTTTACAATTTCTACATAGGAACTGGATTTCCTATCTTTCTCCTGATCATTATTGCGTGAATACTCCATCAAATCAGTAGATTTGATTGAAGAAAGAGAAGAAACCTAGCTTAGACCAAGAAAGGCTTTTTGGTTTCTTGGACAAATTTGTTGACATAACTTCGGTAAGAGTAATTTTGGATGTACAAGTTATCAAGTACTCTCTACTATGCAACAACACAAAAGATTTATTATTTCAAATGTGAATTATGCTAGCTACATGAACCCTCCCTTTATTATATGAGTTGTTTTCTATCCATAATTACAAGGTCAAGACTCAAGAAACAATGTTGAGATGCCTCATATTCCATTTGCTGACATTAGTACAGTAACAGTGTCTGAAAAAATGAGTCAAAACTCATAAGCATCTTCAATTCTTGGATAGAGAATTATATGAATAAATTTGCTGAGAAGATAAGAAAGGCTTGAAGCAATCATTGATCCATTTTCGCGCAAAGATAACTAAACAGTTAAAAGGATTGTTTTATCCTTGAAAAACTATATAATAATTAATACCATAGCACGGGGTACTAGTTGCTCTCAGTATATCCTTGAATTCCAAATTTGCTTTCTAAATTTCAATTGATCATTGGAAACACCCATATTAACAGTAATATATAATCTTGAGATTGAGATTGAGAATGAAATGCAAATTACCATATATTGTTGTACTTTTCTATAGCCATTTTACTGAGATTTTCCATCAAAACCCTATATGTTATGGAATCCCCAGGTGCCATCCCAATATCGCATTGCTCGTCCAGATATACACGCGGAGATGATTCATAGCTCCAATCCTCTTATGTTTCTTCTTCGACTGCTACTGTTTCGGCTTCTCCTTCGAAGCCCTATCAAATATAGAATATGATTGTGTAATTTAAAAATAAAAAACAATACCTTAGATTAAACGTTTGCAGAATTGTTACCTGCCGAGGCTTGTTAGGGCAATCCCCAACAACCTCTAGTTGCGGTTCCTCTTCCTCGACATCATCGGAGAGCACTTCTCTTTGCCGTTTTCTTTTAAGATTCTCCTTAATCTCTTTCGGGTCGGTTTAGGACAAAAGTGGCTCATGTCTTCTTCCATCGGATAAAGACTCGTACCTGGACTAAATTTGACTAATATCTTAAACTCCAAATAAATTTTGGCTAAACCTTTTAGAGAGTAAAAACAGTTGAAAAATTCAAGATCTAATATGGATGAATCTTTTTTTCTGTATCCCATTTAAAATTATCAGTAGAAAAAAGATGAAGACATCTACCATCAAAATCCAAATTTAAAAAAAAAAACCATTTCAAAAATTACGATTATACCGATTAAATTTTGAAACACCAACTTGCGGAATAAGTTGTTTTAGCATAAAACAACTTTAACTGATTCCGAAAAACAGAACAACACATTCTGAATAGACATCTCCGACTCGATTGTATTCTACTATAACAATACAATTATTAGAACATTGTTAAAAAGAACTGAACAGCATACATCTGTTTCAAAAAAGAACGACCGTAGAAAATGAACCTGAAATTTAGGCCAAAAACCGAATAAGACTCTTGTTTTCAAAGATTCGATTTGATTTTTTAATGATTTATTGGACTGGTACGGCGGTTAGGGTTCTTATAGAGTTCGATTTTAGGTAAAAAATGAATGGGTCTAATAAATTTAGATGGAAAGATTCGATTTAGGTACAAGAAAAAGTTAACCATGGAAATATATGAGCAGGGTGGGTGTTTGGATTGGTGGCCGGAAAATAAATAGAAAAACTAAAGTTATTTAGATAAGAATTGTGGTTATGAATAAATATTGGTTATTTGGAAAGTAATAATAAAAAGTTGTAAATTTGGATTTTTTTATCGAATAAATAAAAAGATTGAACTTATTTTTTAATACAGGGAAATAATAAATTTACTAGGTGAAATAGCTTCATCCATATTATATAATATTGAGTTGAAAACACAGATGGAAAAAAAGAGAGTAGATTTAAGAATGGATTTTTCTTTTTCTCTAAGAAAAGAAAATTTCTTTCTTGATCATTAAGTTATGGTTTTTTTCTAATTCTTCCTTAAATCCACTGATTTGATGGAGAATATGACAACTAATAACAACGATAATGATGGGAAAGCTCGCTCATACGCTGAAATTGTCAAGAAAAGTTTAAGAGTTGAAGAAAAACCAGACTTTGAACCAGAATCTACTGAGATTAAATCTGATCACTTATCGATTCAATATAGTTCAGATGTTCTCGAGCATTTAAAATCCAAATTCAAGCACTAAATAGTTGGAAAGTTCACACATGGTTTGCCCAAAAGAAATATATTGATTCAGTTTCTTGAATCGTTTAAGTTTCAATCGGCAATCAGGTATAAGGTCTGGGACTCCAGACATATCATATTAGAGTTCGATGCGAAACAAGATCTTTGAAAAATATGGCAGCGTGCAGTATGAAACATTGGTAGTACAGTAATGAGGCTCCTGAAATGGTCTGGAGACTTTTCTAACGAAATCCCTATTGCACTCGTCTGCATTAAGCTTGACATGCCTCAACACCTATATGGTAGAAATCTGGTTACCTCCATAGCTTCTATGATAGGTGAAACAGTGATGGTTAAAGTTCCGGATGAAAATAGATTATTTTTATCTTGCACTGTGTTAGTTGAATTGGATGTTAACTCGAAGTTACAGAATGATGTTTGGATAGGATTCGGGTCTAACTTTGGTCACTGGATCTGAATAACCTATATGAATCTTCCTTTATACTATACGCATTGCCTTCATCTAGGACATAGCAAAGATAAATGCAAGAAAATCTTTAAAAAAAGAAGGATGAAGATGGTGAAAAGGCTAACAAACTTAAATCTATTGTTACTAATGATTTGGGAATCAAAGATCAAGAAAAAGATCATCAAAAAGAGGAGGCTCTTGGATTTAAAACTCCCGAGCAAGGAGAAATTATAGAAGCGATTTAAACTTTAGCTTATGGAGTGAATGGCAATATTAATGATTATGTTAACATGGATTCTGATACTTCTACAAAGGCGGGTAATATAGGAAGTCTTCAACATTCTCCTAAAATCAATCTTTATTGGAAGAATCAATCTCCTGAATTCTTTAGAGAAGATCAAGAGATGGATCAAGATACCAACGGTAGAAACTACATTGAGAAATTTGAACAAGAAATAAATGAACAAGTTGAGGAAGATACTAATCGGGCTGATCGAAACAATCAAATGAAGCAGAATAAAGCAGAAGATGAAGAAAGCTTCAAAGATATTTTTGATAAAAAGATAAAGGCAGCTAAAGGGAAGAAGAGAACAAGGAGTAAAATTATTAAAGAATTGCAATTCAATGGCTCAAGTAAATTTGAATCTTCTAACTCTCTTAATGATTAATATTATAAAATGGAACATAAGAGGTATTAAAGATAAAGGTGTCATTCATAGGATAAAATACTTATTTAAGAAAAAAAATGTTAAGATTATTGTTGTTCAGGAGCCTTTGATTAGTGCTGATGCTATTAACATTGTTGCTGATAAGTTTTGTTTTGATAATTTTGCTCATAATATAACCAATAAGATTTGAATTTTCTGGCACAAGGATATTTATCTCATGTTTCTTAATGATCTTAATCATTGCTTAAATCTTAAAATTAACTTTAGAAATGATAACAACTTTGTGTACTTTGTGAAAAACTTACAACGAGGGTGGTTTAAGTGCTCGAAAAAGAGGAAACTGTTAAAAGAAAAGGCACAAACTATAAAATAGAGTTTTATACACAATTTATGTATATAAGTTCATGTCTACCATGAAATTGTATAAATACAAAATTGTATAAACACAATATTTTATCTAAAAGTTATTAAAATAAATAAATTTTACAACCACCTTATTATGGATATAAAGAAAACATACATTCTTTTTTTATTATATTTTCTAAAAATAAAACTTTTAAGTGAATCCAAAAACGTTAAATTTCTCTCAACATCATTAGCATAAAAAGTGATTTATCGTAAATTAAATATAATTTGAACAATTTAATATGAAATATAATTTTATATTTCAAAACAATTATATAATATTAAATGTATAATTTAATTTTCTAACCAAAATTTAAATTAACTTGTAAAATATATATTTATAATTATAAACCATATAATTGATTGATTTTTAATAAATGTAAACCTTTTATATAAAAAACATTATTTACAGATACTTGAGAGTACTCTCTGACTATGTAACATAGAAGGGCAATCATATAAATATTAAAGGCATACCTCTACGAGAGACAAAAGCAAAGCAAACAAAAAGCAAAGTACAATCGTTTGTCAATTTGTCAAAAGTAAAGTAAAAATAATAACGATATCCAAATGTATCCAAACATGGTCTCACAATGATACGAGATTCTACAATAAAGGTAACAAAACAAGAGCAAGTTAGAAATAAACTAGCAAGGGCATGAGATTTTGATACCGTGACAACTGTAGTGAAGGTCAGAACACATACGATGTGTTAAAGAAGATCACAACGCAGTGGTATTTGTAAAAATTCTAGTGTTTCTATCGTTCCAGATGTGGTAAACCACCGCATAGAATGCAGTGTGCTAAAGATGATCAAGACCGATAAAGGACACATTATTAAGATGTAGTTGATAGATTATATGAGGTATTAAAAAAGACACAAGTGATGAGATGGGTATTGTAACCCTTAGCAAGCACTTGTCTCTAGTTGAAAATTTCCCAGAGATAGTCATCTAGGTAATGAAAGAGTGTCACGCGGATGTTA
Organism: Limnanthes douglasii subsp. nivea; assembly: GCA_036936605.1. Classification (NCBI taxonomy): domain Eukaryota; kingdom Viridiplantae; phylum Streptophyta; class Magnoliopsida; order Brassicales; family Limnanthaceae; genus Limnanthes; species Limnanthes douglasii. The sequence goes on from JAUPFV010000001.1 coordinate 3,971,725, forward strand.
TGCTTATTCCAAACCAAATCAGCCCAATTTATCTGAGGCCCCACATTGAATAAAATGGTAGGTGCTACTGATTATGGAGTGTCTTTGTTTAGTGGGGTTCAAAATATTGATTTCTTCCATGCTTGAGAAGGGGGATTAGGTTGATGGAGCTACCAATTTTTAGTATGTATGATTGATGAAATGTTTTACCCGAATGGAGTTGATCATGTCTAGTCCAAGAGCCTTCAGAGATGATATGAAAAACAATGTTATTAGTGCATATTCTAGCATAACGAATAATACCCATATCGGTCAACAAGGGAATTATAAAAAAACAAAGGTCATATTAGAGGGAGGTGAATGCATCATTGCCAATAACAACTTTGTAAAGCTTATAGAAATTTTTTATATGGTTAATTAAATTTCCACCCCTAACGAAGGGAAGAGTCGATGGTATATTATAAAGGTTTTTTTCTGTCACATTTTCGGTGAGCACCTAGTTACACCAAGTTACACAAGTTTTTGTTCAAAATGGACCATAAATGTTTGAGGATAGCCACTTGAGTCTAGACCACGAGGTCGAGAATCCTAAATTCACCATCAACTTAGGATAAATTATTCTTAGACTATGCAACTTAAGATCCCGGCATTTTCATTTTAAAACCTTCCCAACATAAACGGCGAAAGAGCTTTTGTAGCTATTTAAGGCCACAATTAGGTAAATGAAGACATGATACCAATAAAACTGTCCTAAAAAAATAAAAACATTAATAAACTACAATATCCCACGATATGAGAGATGTTTGGAGGTCGACGAACTAATACGAGTTATAATATTATAAAACAAATGTTTGTAATCATTGTACAAGGGTCGTGAGGTGATGCAAGGTAGACCAATATAACAAACATAAATAATGTCTTCCTCAAATCCTAAAGTAGAGAGAATGGATCGACGTATTGGATCTCAAACTCCGAAGAGATAAATATAGATTTTAGTGGGATTGAGGTGGAGGCCAAAAAAGGTAGCGAATTCATCAAGAAACTTCTTTTACGAGGTTGGTGGAATTGATGTTTATACAATAATAAATCATTAACTGATCTGTGAAGCAAAGATTAATAATTTTTATCTTTTGGAACTTTCAATGGAAGCCTAAATGGATATTACTTTTTCTTTAAGAATACTATAGAAAACTTGCATAAAAAATGAAGAAGAATGAGGAAAGAATAATGCTATCTGAGATACTTTGTCCTTGAATGGAGGTCAATTCTTGATAGTCATGATTTTGGAGATTAATTTGTATATAACATTGCAACAAACAATAGGTCTAAAGTCAGAGGGAGTCGAAAGGTTGTATTTTTTAGGAATAAGAACGATGAGTATTTTATTCCAATTGGGGTTCATGTGATTATAAATGAAGAAATAATGGGCAGCTTTGGGGAGTCTAGAGGGACGGTGACCCACGAATAATTAAAGAAACAAGCATTGTATATATTGGGTCTGGTGCTTTGTTACTATCACTACTAAAGAGTGCCTTATTTATCTCATTGTTCGTAACATGCCGAGTCATATGGTTTTTATCGGCCAAACTAATTTTGATAGTACTGATACTTCTTATTTTGTTAAGTACGGGATAAGTGGGAAGGTTTCTCACACCCAATAAGCTATATAAGTGGATGACTTAAATATTTATCACTCATTTAGGAGTTCAATATGGTTGAGCAAGAAGGCTGAAGATTGAAACGATCTTGATTCCATAAATACGAGACTTGATGTTGTTATGAATTACTTTGAGTTACAATCTCCTAACTTAAGCCAAGTTTCACAAGATTTCTTCTTGAAAAGGATTTTTCCGTCCTACTAAAGAAGACATAGTTCTTCAAGGCAATAATCTCATCTTTAATAGAAGAGGGGTTCGTGACTTTATTAGCAAGACTTTATTGGGTAAGGTGGATTGCGGTTTGAGCCTCGGTGACATGCTCACACATGTCACTAAATTCACGCTAGCTCGGGTAGGACAATGCAAGTTGGGGTCTTCTTAATTTGTAGAGGATAATGGTATTCATCAATCGAAAGGGTCAAATTGTTAGTAATGATAGTAGTTTACTCATGGCTGGTTTGCCACATATTGAAAAACCTAATGAGGTTTTATGAAAATAATGTAGGGTATTACGGTGGAAAGTGATAGGTTTATGGTCGGAAGTTTGGGGATGATCAAAATATGTCACAAAGTTAGGGTAGCGATGGGTATTACGGTGGAAAGTGATAGGTTTATGGTCGGAAGTTTAGGGATAATCAAAATATGTCACGAAGTTAGGGTAGCGATCGTTCCAGTGGTTGTTAGAAAGAGCACAATCAATTCTAGAATAGATATGATTTGTGGCCTGTTTGTTAAAACTAAGAGAATTGAAATCTTGTGGCACACAAGTTATTTAATTTGAGAATGAATAACCGCTCAACGAGGTTATACCCTTCGATCAATATGAGGTACCTTTGACTATGAAGCATAAGAAAAGTGGTATTGACTAATAAATTTATCCTTCAAAAAGATAAGGCATCACCCTTCCTCGGATTATACCCTTCGGTCAGGACGAGCCACCCCGATAATACAAAAGAGCTAGAGTGGCATTATCTAATATGAGATAAGCAAGGAGATATGCCCATTTAATAGAAAGAGTTATGATCAGTTACTTAGATGACATTTAGCAAAACGTAGGCCCTGACGTCGTCCATGTATATGTCGAGCTATACCTTTGACTAATTAGCGATTCTCGAGCAAATAAAGTCACTAAATCAATAACAAGACATCATAAGGAACATGGGAATGAAGCATTGACCCATGATCAGGCACAATTGAGAGTAGATAATTATTAGAATATAGTGGTATAATTTACAAAGTATATAATGTATAAAAAGATTTAAAACACATAAAAATATAAGATTTCCAAGTGAGAATAATAAGAATACAATGTATATATATATATATTCATAACAATCTATTATCACTATCACTAAAATCCCTCACCAGATTTTAGCGCCGTCTGTGAGAAAATATGGCGTGTTGCTCTTAGCACATTCGTGATGATGTTAACTAGGTCATGAATAAAGAGGAAAAATATTAGGGTCATTCATGGGGTCTGAGCATATTCTTAGCATGTATGAAATTAGCCATCATATATTGAGCTAAATGACTATGAGTTGGTTAAGATTCACGACTAATAATTGGTCAAGATTGAGATCCTTTGAGGCAAAGCAAGAAAGCACCCATGGTTACCTCGAAATCTTAAGAGAGTGGGAGAGTGGGAAGGAAAGTTTCATCATGTTCAATACAAGCAGATACCCTGATTTAACAATTGAATGGAAAATTCACTTGCCAAAGCAGCAACAGAAGTAGCTAATCCAATAGTCACTACCAAGGATACTCTGATAGTGGTAGCAAGCAGAGAGACATTGAAAGTACATACTATTACGAAAATAGTGACTTGTGTTGTCCCAATGAGGGCATACCAAACTGTGATATGACTTGTGACAAATGAAACATTACAAGACCTATGTCTAAGCAACATCCATTCATCTTCAATACTCCTCAAACCTTTATTGCATCATTTTAAGTATCAATATTTTGAATATCAATTTTCTAATTGTTAAATTTCGTTATCAAAATTCATTTTAATTTATTATTATTATATTTAATTAAATTCCATTATTCACTTAATAAACATAGTTTTCTTGTCTTGTCGTTAGACAACATCTATCCGTAAATTAAAATATATTTTTCAATTTTAATTTTTTTGCTTAAACTAAAAATAACAAAACTTAAATGATTCTAAAAACTAAAGTTCCAATTTTATAGTAGATTACATAAAGTTCTTGCGATCAGTAACACAAAATATTTATAAAAACTAAGAAAATGGTCTCCAAATTTTATTCATACCTAACCATATAATGAAGATACCGAATTTCAAATTTTCATAACATTATTATTAAAAAACATAAGCAACAAAAAACTGAAACTCAAGATATAGGAATTACAAAAATTTGGAAAAATAACTCTAAAATTTTACCCAATTTAAAATATATGGAACCTAGAAGTGGGATATAAGAGCCTCGTAAGAGAAAAAAAAGATAAAATGAAAAATAGTAATATTTATAGGAGAATATATTTTTAGAATATAAATTATATTAGAATATCTTAAAATATAACACCATAAAATATGTTAATTGATATAATAAATAGCAATAAAAACTACATAAAATAAATAGTTAGCATTAATATATTATTTGCCCTCTATAATTCCATTAATAAACTAAATGTATACATTTTGATATACCCACTAAAGTGTTTTATATATTTATAATACATGAATATATTATTATATAAAATTATAAATTTAATGGAGAGAATAGTACTACTATACTAGTTAGTATTAAGAAATAATTTAAAATTAATCAACATAAATAGAAAAGAAATAAATAAACTTCTAAGGATGTAAATACAAAAACAAAATAAAATTATGACTAATCTAAATATAGTAATAAAAAAAATCAGTTACGATTTTTAAAATTTAAATTGATTTATATATAAAAACTTAAATAGATAGTAGTGATATAATAACATCTATTATAAAAAGAAAAGGTTAAATAGAAACTAATTTCTTTCATTACTATATTTAACATTTTCTTTTTATAATAAATGTTATTATAATTAACTTTTGTCTATTTATGTTTTTGTATATAAGCCCATTTAAATTTTAAAAATTGTAACTCACATATTTTATTACTATATTTACATTAGTCATAATTTCCTTTTTATTTACGTTGATTAATTTTACATTATTTCTTAATACTAACTAATATATTAGTACTATTCTCTCCATTAAGTTTATAATTTTATATAATAATATATATATATTCATGTATCATATAACTTGGCCAGAAGTCAACCGTAGCAGAATTAATGACCCCTCCCTCGTAGCAGAATTAATGACCCTTCCCTCTCAACAAGAAATCCTTGAACGAGCGAATAAAAAAAATATAGTCATTTATCTTTTTAAGCGCTCGCGTGCCAAAAGTCATCAAGAAGTGTCCACAAAGAACCTTCAGTCAGACTGTAAAGGATTAGCTGTTAACCAGGAGTCAACCTCCTCGGCAAACACTGTGATGCCCATTACCGTTTCTCCTCCAAAAACATTTGTCTGCCCAATCAAGAAAAAGGAAATCAAGACAAAAGAAACCAAGAAAAATGTTGTTTTGGAACCCATCCAAGAAACATACGAGGACACTAAAACGCCAAATGGTGTCCAAGAAATCTCTAAAGACGCTGGGACCCAAGATGTTGCGACTAACCCAGAAAGAGAGGCTAAAGAAAATTCAAGCCAGACACCTAATTCTCCTCTTACGCAAACTTCAAGTCCCTCTCCTGCTGAGAATTCTCCCATATTAGCACCGCTCCCAATCCCCCGAAGCGATCCTCCTCAAAATGTTGACCCCAATATTATTACTGGTGAGTCTTCAGATTTTGATCCCACAACAATAGGCTCTCCTACCAGCTCCTTCGAGTTTCCTCTAAATGATGAGTATTCACTAAATGTTCGCAAGTTGTTGCATGCTTCGGTTAATATGGGAAGAAAAATGCAACATCTGGAAGACCGGAAGAACCATTACAAGTCTGCCATTTTTTTTGCTCAACTTAAAAAGGCAAAGAAACAACACTCCGTTTTAGAGAGTTAGACAGATGAAATTTTTGAAAAATGAAATTTTTGAAAAATTGTCTGCCTCGGAAAATTACACCCTTGTCCTCGAAAAATGCTGCCAGAAAGAGAGGGATCTCTACCAAAAGATAACGGGGACTCAATATTTGCGCTTGACAGAACTCAAGAAAGCCCACAAAATTGTAAAAGGTTAGGTGTTCCAATAACCATCATTTTTCTTCAATGCATCTTGAAGCGGCTACTGTCCAACAGACTTCTGCAATATTGTATTAAAATCAGATGAGGATTAATAATAAAGAATGGAAGACCAAGTAAACATAGATTAAGAACTTTATCAATTTTCATCTATCTACCATATCAAGGACTTTATCAATTTTCAAAGCTAAGGATTTTATCAACTTTGGTTTTGGTTATTCGTTATATCTCCTGTCTGTCTATGATTAAAATTAAATTTGGAGTATACACAAAGTGAAAAAAAGAATTCAACTAAAATAAGTATACTAAATAATTAAAAGCACCAAATAAGTATACCAAATAAATAAAAGCACCATAAAAAAAACTGAAGAATGACACCCAATGTTCAAAAAGAACAACAATGAATCAACAATAACTATTCTTAATTAAAAAATTAATCTAATCTAAATATTTATGATGATTATGGAGTTAAAACTTTCATTGGATTCTATTAATGATAAAATTAATAAATAACGTAGACCAAATCCAATTATATAACCAATTATATAACAATTCGAAAATCCTTAATCTTATGGTAGTAAAATTAATAAATATATCCTTAATCTTATAGTTGTAAATATATCCTTAATCTTATAGTTGTAAAAATAATAAATATTTGTAATAGTACAAATATTTTTTAAACTGAAAGATATAGTATTTTTAAAAAAATATAAATATTAATCACATATAAATATCATATTTTGAAAATTAATTTTGGAAACCAAGATCAAATATCATATACAAATATTTTTCTTAAATATATATAAAATATTATAATTGAAAACAAAACCGGATGAACATTTAAAAAAATTATTTAATAATTAAAACATAATTAAAACTGAAATAATAATGTAAATATATAAATGAAATGGATTTTTTATATAATTACCAAATTTCACAAATTAAATATTATATAATAATATTTTTTACATATATACAATTTTGGAAATGAATTCGAAATCATTTAATAATTAAAATATAAATAGAATTGGAAAGACAAAAAAACAAATGTAATTTAAAAATATTCCATTTCCGAAATAATCAATTAAGTAAATATATAAGCATATGTATATATAGTATGTATATATATTCGAGAAAACTAAATATATGGTATTATAGACAAACTTTTTTTTAATCTTATTTCAGACAAAATTACTACGATCAAACAAAATTACTTCGAAAAAATAAAAACAAGGCACCATCAAAAAGCACCAAACAAAATTACTTCGAAAAAAAATAAAAACTAAGGTATCAGCGAATGAACAGTTTCGTCAAAGAACCATAAATAAAAAGTTTTCATCTTTTAGAATCAGGATTACCTTTTCTCTCCTGATGGATTACAGGACTTAAAATCTCGTTGTCGCGCAAATTCAACTTTGACGGACAAATATCCCGAGTCTTATATCTTTCTTATTTTTGGGAGCCACTCTTGAATACTCGTTTCACTAAAAGAGTAGTGAAGGAGAAACTTCAATTTCTAGGAATATTCCATACATATATATATGATAACTATTACGTCTTTAAACCACTACTATATATATATAGATTTATATGATTATAATACCATATATAAAATTATTATTTTGTTATCTTATACATATTATTATGAATATAATTTTTTATTTATATAAAATCCTTATATTCTATATTTTCTCTTCCAAATTAATATCATTGATCTGACTCCTTTCTAATTAAAACTAAATAAACTATATTACTACTGAATTTGAAAATACCATTTTTTATAAATATTCCATATATATATATATCATTACTATGTCTTTGAACCATTACGATATATAGATATATATGATTATAATACTATATATATATATAGGATTATTATTCTGTATATATAATTATTATATATATAATTTTTCATTTCTATAAAATCAATATATGTCTTTATGTTCCATAATAATATCATTGATCCGAAATCAAAATAAATAAATTAAATAAACTATTAGAAAAAAAACGAATTATATTAAATCTCAAGAAAACATGTACCTCCGAACTTTTACTAATAATTAATATTATATATATATATATATATATATATATATTATACACTTATTGGAATTATGAAAATATTTTGTATGTAACAAGAATTTTGATATATTTGATGTACTTCTTAAGAACTCACTCATGATTATAATACTATATATATATTATAGGATTATTATATATATATATATATATATATATATATAATTATTATTAATATACTTTTTTATTTTTATAAAATCCGCATATGCCACGTATGTCCTTTTCCAATATTAATATTATGGATCTGATTTCTTTTAAATTTAATTATTGTAAATTATATAAAAATAATTAAAATTAAATAAATTATATTAATATTGAATTAGAAATGAATTATATTAAATCTAAAGCAAACCTATATCTAGAATTATGAATATTCTATATATATAATTACTATTATGTCTCTAAACCATATATATATATATTACAATATACATAAATATATGATTATAATACCGTATATATAGGATTATTATTCTGTTATTATTTATATATGTATATGATTATGTTAATATAAGTTTTTATTTTTATAAAATCCTCATATTCATATATATCTTTATTTTCTTTTATATTAATATCATCGATCCGATTTATTTAAATTTAATTCATTATAAAAATAATTAAAATTAAATAAACTATATTACTGCTGAATTAGAAGAAAACGAATTATATTAAATTTAAAGATTTAGATTTTTTTTATAGATTTATAGTTGAAGAAATGGTGTTACAATTCAAAAACCCTATTCAACTTCTTCTCTTCTACTTCTTCCTTAATCTTGCTTAAAGATGAATGCAGGAGAGGGCTCTTCTCATGTTTGTAGATCAACTGATCTAAATCTTCACTTTCCAATTTTGCAAAAATCTCGATCTGATCAGCCCATGGTTAGAAACAATCCCACTTTTGAACCTGTGACAAGTAGGAAGAGCAATCCAGAAAATAAGTATTACGCTGATCTATTTAAGCTTAAGCAATCAAAGATAATTCATGAAGAAATTACACGAAGTAGTAACAAAGAGTTTCTAGAGATAGTATTTCAAGCGGGAGATAAAGAAATGCTTCATGGTGTATCTAAACAAACTTTAGTTTGCAACTTTGCGACATTCAACCCTAACTATAATGTTCTTAAGTTCTTATTTGATGGATTCAACTTTAATGGTGAATTCAGTATTACCAATTTTGACTATAGACACTCATTCATTGAATTTTCTTTGGTTGAATATTTAAAAAATCTCTGGAGAAGAAATGTTTGGGTCATAGGTAACAAGACTATGAGATTGTTGAGATGGGGTCCTCACTTTAACCCTAATTATGAAACTCTTTTAACTCCGGTGGACTTCAATCTTCCTAACCTTCCAGAGTATATGTACCAGACATAAACCATACAAGAAATAGCTAAATGTATTGGGACACCTTTAAATATTTGGGTGCCTCCTAAAAATCGTTCAAGATTTAATTTTTACAGGGTTTGACTAGAAGTTGATGTGTCAAAACCTTTGCCAAAAAGAATATGGATTGCATTTGTTCAGGAGGGTTTCTGGCAGGATTTGGTGTATAGCAACTATCCTAGTTATTGTAAGCAATATTACCACCTTGGTCATTCTGAGGATGGATGCAAGAAAATCAAGAAAATCAGTACTGAAAAGGAGCCAAATGTACCTTAAATAGGCTTGAATAATGAAACAATTCTTGTAACTGAGCACTTGAGTAACGCTGGTAAAAAATTAAAGTTTGTGGTGCTTCTTGCTGATAAAGATTGTACTGCTAAAAAGGTCCCTAAGGAAGAAAGTTGTAATGATAAAAAAGGTGCTATAGACAATATTCAGATTACTATTATGGTTGGAAATCAAATACATGTGGGGATTGATAAGGATGATATCATAGAGGCATTACATGTGATTGATATGGACACTCTCAACCATACCAATGATGATTCTATGAACACTAACAATGAAGAAACGTCTGCAACATTAAAGATCATTGGAAGCCTGTCTACATCTCCTGCAAAAGGTACTAAAGAAGTCAAGAAAAAAGAGCGAAAAAAGATGAAGAAACTTAGAATTATAAATTCTAAAAGTTTGATTAACTTGAAAGAAATGCAACATAAAGGTGTTGCTAAACAATCTCAACATTCCAAATGACCATTTCAATTATCAATTGGAATGTTTGAGGTTTGGGAAATAAATATACTAATGCAAGGCTCAAATCTTTATGAAGATCTGTGAAACCTGATTTTTTAACTTTACAGGAGCCTATGGTCAATTCTTTTAAGTTGGAGTCTACTGCTAGGAGGTTGGGATTTCAGTGTTATTTTCATAACACTAGTAACAAAGTTTGGGTGTTATTGAAACATACTTTTAATGTGGATATCATCTCTGATGATGATCAGTTTCTTCATTTAAATGTGATTCATAAAGAGTTGATGAAATATTTCAGGGTTTTAGTGGTCTATGCTAAATGTACAAAGGTTTCCGAGAATTTTTATTTGGGATAAGCTAAGGGAATTGGATGATGGTTCTGTGGAGTGGATTGTTTTGGGAGATTTCAACACAATTGCCAATGCTGATGAGCAATTATACTGCTCAACAAGCTATATCTCAAGTATGGATGAATTCAATAACTTTATATTTGATTGTGGTTTGAATGATGCAAGTTTTTCAGGTAATAAATTTACTTGGACCAATGGTAGAAACTGGAGACGTTTGGATAGGGTGTTGTATAATGACAAGTGGTTGAATTACTTTTAAACCACTAGTGTACTCATCTATCCAAGACCTGCTCAGATCACGCTCCTATGGTGGTTTCAATTAATACCAACACTACTAAAGTCAAGTCTTCGTTCAAGTTTCTGAATATATGGGTTCTTCATAGTGAGTTCTATAAGGTTGTTGAGGCTAACTGGACTATTGAATGTCAGGCACACATATGCAGATATTTTGTTTTAAGCTAAAAAGGTTGAAAGCAGAGTTAAATGAATGGGATATGGATGTCTTTAGGAATATTTTTGACTCAATAAAACAGATTGAGGAGGAAATTAATTGCAGGGAGATTAACTACCAAAATTCTAAGTCTGAGGAGGATAAAAAACAGTTTGAGGATGCTAAAGATATTCACCTAAGTCTATTGGATAAGGAAGAAGAATTATGGGATAAAAAAACTTATTCTAAGTGGGTTCAAAATGATGAAAGAAACATTAGTTTCTTTCACAATTTGGTAAAGAAACAGTTCAAAAGAAGCAGAATAGTCAGAAGTAATGATGGTGTTAATTGGTTGGAGGATCCTGACAAAATTGGGAGGTCTGCTATGGATCATTTTAAGGATCTACTTCCTGATCAACCTAACCCTTGGAATAGTAATATTTTGGCTGATTTTATTCCTAAGTTGGTTAAGGAGGAAGACAACAATATGCTAAATGCTATTCCTAATGAAGCTGACATCTATGAAACTATAAAAGAGTTGAGTTCTAATGTTGCTTCTGGCCCTGATGGTTTCAATGGAAAATTTTATAAGGAATGTTGGTATATTATTAAAGGGGATTTATGTGAAGCTATTACTGAGGTCTTCACTGATAGCTCTATTCTTAAGGGGGTATTTGCTACCTTAATTTTCCTTATCCCTAAAAACTCTGCCCCAAAAACACGGAAAGAGTTCAGGCCTATAAGTTTAACTACTCAGTTTAGCAGAACTCTCTCTAAAATCATCAATAAATACTCTCAAGGATTCTGCATATTCTAGTTTCTCAAGAACATGGTGCATTTGTATCTGGTAGATCTATTCATGACAATTTTATGGTGGCTCAAGAGCTTATTATGGATATCAACAGCAAAGTTAGGGGAAGGAATATTGTTCTTAAGGTGGATATGGACAAATGCTTTGACAGGCTTGACCACACCTTTCTCCTTAGTGTTATGGTTGCGTTTGGGTTTAGAATGGATTTTCTAAGGATTATTGAGAAGTGTATTGGTAGGTTTCACTTCTCAGTTCTTATAAATGGTGAGGCTATGGGTTTCTTCAAATCCAAAAAAGGATTAAGGCAAGGTGACCCACTGTCAGCCAGCCTTTTTATTTTGGCAGAGGATTACCTATTTATAGCCTAAAGTTGTTGTCTACTGTGTACCCTAATACTAAATACAAAAACAGAGGTACTATGAATATTTCTTTCCTGGGATTTGAAGATGATCTACTTATTTTCTGCAACGGGTCAAGTGATTATGTATCCAAAATCCTTAAGCTCTTGCAACATTATGAAGATAAATCAGGTCAGCTAGTGACCAAGAACAAAACTAAAATAGTTCCTCCTAATAAAATATTACCTCAGAGGGTCAGTCAGTTAGAGGTTCTTGTGGAGTTCAAAAGCACCACTTTGCCTGTAAAATATCTGGTTTCAATTCTTATCAACAAAAAGAGAATTAATAACTTTGAAGACTTGATTGTAAAAATCAGAAATAAAGTGTCTGAATGGGATCATACTAACCTTTCATATAGAGGTATGTTAACTCTGGTTCACTCTGTTCTTGCTGCTCATCCTATCTATAGTATTCAACACTTTACCATCCCCAAAACTGTTGCCAAAAGAATCGAAACTATCTATAATAAATTTTTATGGGGTAACAAGGAAGACAAGGCTACTATTAACTGGACTCAATGGTCAAAATTGTGTAAAGGTTTTGATGAAGGAGGTTTGGGGTTTAGAAGAATCAAGGGCTGGGAGGAATTATTCAGTTCTAAGCTGTGGTACTTATTCATGAAACAAGATTCTCTGTGGGCAAAGTTCATGTGGAATATCTATTGTCCCAACACTCATACTCTTCTAGCTGAGAAGCCTATAAAGAGTTCTAAAACTTGGATCAGACTATGGGGAATCAGAGATAAAGCAGAAAGATATATCATTTGGAAAACTAATTAAGGGAACATGGATTTTTTCATTGATAAATGGTGCTCTTCTGAACCATTTATCAATGTTGTTTCAATGGACAACAGATCTTCTATGGCTACTTTCAAGGTCAAAGATTTGTGGATTAATGATGGATGGGACTTAGAGAGAATTGAGAATATTGTGAGTCCATCAAATACTCAAAATATCCTCAAGATGTCTCTAAATAGTAATGCTAAAGACTATGTTTGTTGGGGGTTTAAGTCTCAATGGTATCTACAACTCTAAAGACACATAGAAAAGTTTTGGCATTAAAAGAAACAAGTCTAACATGTATTGGAAGACTTAGAATAGTATTACTCCTCAAAAATTCTTCTTTCTTCTCTGGAGAGTCCTTTTTAATATTATCCATGTGGATGGTGTAATGCAAAGAAAGAAAATTACATTAGTATTTCGTTGCCAGGACTGTGAGAATTATGAAGACACTAAGCATGTATTTGTCAATTACCGAAAAAGCTTGCGAAATATGGAGCTATTTTGTTGCCATATTCAGGATCTAATTTTTCATAACCATGACCCTTCCTCATTTAATCAGTTCATGGTACTGGTCTACTCTAAAGCAAGTCCATATCAGGTCTAATCTTTCTTGTGTCATTATATGAGTCATTTGGTTTGCCAGGAATACGAAAAAGCATGACAACAAGGATTATGGTTCAATAGACCTAATTAACCATGTCATTCGCATCATTACTAACATGGATAGAGCTAACATGATTAAAAATAAGTTATGGGGAAAGTATTTTGGTATTAGTCATTCAATGGGTTGTGTGAATCATTTACAGAAGCCACTGGTTCTGGTGGCTCTCAGTTAGAAAAATCCTAAGGTTGGCAGATTCAAACTTAATGCTGATGGGGCATGTGACAATTCTGGCGAATCAAGCAGTGGTGGAATTCTAAAAGACAGTAATGGGAAGATCGTTTTTGGGTATGGTCGTTTATATGGGAAGGGTATGCCTATTGTTGCAATACTTAGGGAAATTCTGGATGGTCTGGATCTCTGTTTCAAAAAATGAATCACGAAGTTGGACATTGAAACTGACTCTCTCATCATTACTGATTTTTTAGAGGTTAGTCTCCCTCGTTTCTTGATCGAATGGTTAACTATTGCAGGAAACTACTCTCCTCAAACATTAATTAAAACATGTCTTTAGAGAGCAGAATGAAGCCGCCAACTAGGTTGCTAAAACTAAAACTACCCTAAAAATCAGAAAGAGATTAATTTTGATCAATCTCAAACCCCAATTAGGTTGGATATCTCAGACTTGATTCTAAGCATTGAAATTGTGCTGAAGTACATAGAACTCACCTTAATTTGCCCTCTGATATCCCAATCGATTGAAACCCTTTTATGTGGTACTGATTTGCTGAAATTAGGGTTTGGAGATTCAATGGGCTCTGGTTTCTTGATTGGATGGTTGTTTGTTCAAAGTCATCAATGGAGTCTTTGAATTCGAGCGGTGTTGGGGTATAAAGTCAATCGTCTAGTATTTTGGTGACTAAGGGTTGAAGATGAAGAGGGTGGAAAACTGATTCTTAATGGTTCGAGAGTTTGGTTTGGTTAAACTTGGATTGTAATTAAAACGTTGTCGTTCAATTGAGGATTAATAAAACAAGTTTAATTTAAAAAAATTACAATAATAGTTTGGATTTGAAATTGATAGAGTAAACTAAATTGGATACATAAGTTGATATATTTTTTTTATAAAAAAAATTGTAAATAGTTTTTACCTCGACGAACAATTAGTACTTCTGTTCAATGATTATTAAAACTTGAAGCTTTTTTTAATATTGTATTTTGTAATATATTTTATTTTTATTTTTTGATAAGTAAAAATATTTTTTATGTGAATTTTGGTTCTGACAAGAAATTAGTTTATATTTAACATTTTCTTTTATAATAAATGTTATTATAAGTAACTTTTGTCTATTTATGTTTTTATATATAAGCCAATTTAAATTTTAAAAATTGTAAGTGACATATTTTATTACTATATTTACATTAGTCATAATTTCCTTTTGTTTTCGTATTTACATCCTTAGAAATTTATTTATTTATTTACGTTGATTAATTTTACATTATTTCTTAATACTAACTAATATATTAGTACTATTCTCTCCATTAAGTTTATAATTTTATATAATATAATATATATATATATATATTCATATTCATGTATCATATAACTTGGCCAGAACTCGATTCTGGTGGCTGAATCCCCTCGACCGGCTGACCGTAACAGAATTAATGACCCCTTTCTCCCTCTCAACAAGAAATCCTTGAACGAACGAATAAAAGAGATATAGTCATTTATCTTTTTAAGCGCTGGTGTGCCAAAAGTCACCTTGATGAATCAGACGAGGAAGTGTCCACAAAGAACCTTCAGTCAGACTGTAAAGGATTAGCTGCTAACCAGGAGTCAACCTCCTCGGCAAACACTGTGATGCCCATTACCGTTTCTCCTCCAAAAACATTTGTCCGCCCAATTAAGAAAAAGGAAATCAAGACAAAAGAAACCAAGAAAAATGTTGTTTTGGAACTCATCCAAGAAACATACGAGGACACTAAAACGCCAGATGGTGTCCAAAAAATCTCTAAAGACGCTGGGACCCAAGATGTTGCGACTAACCCAGAAAGAGAGGCTAAAGAAAATTCAGGCCAGACACCTAATTCTCCTCTTATGCAAACTTCAAGTCCCTCTCCCGCTGAGAATTATCCCATATTAGCACCGCTCCCAATCCCCCGAAGCGATCCTCCTCAAAATGTTGACCCCAATATTATTACTGGTGAGTCTTCAGATTTTGATCCCACAACAATAAGCTCTCCTACCAGCTCCTTCGAGGTTCCTCTAAATGACGAGTATTCACTAAATGTTCGCAAGTTGTTGCATGCTTCGGTCAATATGGGAAGAAAAATGCAACATCTGGAAGACCGGAAGAACCATTACAAGTTCAAGCCTGCCATTTTTTCTGCTCAACTTGAAGAGGCAAAGAAACAACACTCCGTTTTAGAGAGTTAGACAGATGAAAGTTTTGAAAGATTGTCTGCCTCGGAAAATTACACCCTTGTCCTCGAAAAATGCTGCCACGAAGAGAGGGATCTCTACCAAAAGATGACGGGGACTCAATCTTTGCGCTTGACAGAACTCAAGAAAGCCCACAAAATTGCATGCAAAGGATTTAAGGGTTGTCTGGGCGATTAGGAGGTGGTGCTAGATCACAGGAAAAAGTTAGTGAAGAGAATCGAATATTTTCCTCAACAAGTGGAGGAGGAAAAATAAAAAGCAGTGGATGCTTATGCGGCCAAGTGTGTGGACACACTCAACGTTCGAGACGCTACTAACCGAGCAAGTCTGATCACCCAATTCACGCAGAATACCATGACTATGAATTTGGCAGGTTTTAGAAGCCGGTCTCCCCCGAAATTCGCCCTCCTAACATTGTTGTGAGTGATAGTGAGGCATCAGAATCCGAGGAGAGCGACTCCCCTGAAATTCTGATTAGATAGACTTGTAAGAACAATCTCAAAATGTTTGTATAACTTTTGTACAAGTCCTTGCGGGGAAAGTTTTGTAATAGTATGTACATGTTCCGAAGAACATCATCCTCGACTTTTCTAGTTTGCCAATTTTATACCCTTTTGATAACCTTTTGAATTCACATTTTGATGCAAAAAAATAAGTGTATGTCAACTCGCGTTGAATAGAATAGTTGCCTTATACCAATTTTACTTGGTCATAATAATCGTAGTAAGTTGCTCAAAGGCAAACTAAAAAATATATCATAAGTATGGATCCAAACAGCTCAATCACAACTTGTATTTCAAAAAGAATAATTCGAGGCAAAAAATCAATTGTACTGATCAGCTCATAACGACACCTCGTTTAAACCTTCATGTGCCTAACATGGTAGGAAAGAATATGCCTTCGCTGTTTTTGTAACCCTGAAAATACACATGAAAAAATAAGCGTTATATGCCAAATTCTTCCCCATTCCAGATACAATTTTAAATGTTCTATATTCCATGGATGTTTGAGATATCGCCCTTCCTCGTCTTTTAATCTATATGTTCTCCGCTTTACTTTCTCTGTTACTTCATAAGGGCCCTTCCAATTTGGCCCCACCTTTCCAAGACTTTTCTCCTTGGTGTGTAGAAAAACTTTTCGTAACACTTTATCCCCTACCTTGAAATATCTTTACTTTACTTTCGAAGCATACCTACTCCGCATCAATGTTTGATAATGCAAAGACTTTAACTGCGCTCTTCTTCTCTTTTCTTCCACCAAGTCTAATTCTAGTGTTCTGCTTTGATCGTTCAAATTTTCTGCATAAGCTGCCACACGGTATGATGGGAAAAAAAATTCTGAGGGGACAACCACATCCATTCCATACACCAAGGAAAATATAGATCTGATAGTGGAAGTCCGAGGCGTTGTTCTATAAGCCCAGAACACTTCTTGTAAATAATCGGGTCATTTCCCAGCCTTACCCTCCAAATTCTTCTTCAATCCATCCAAAATCGTTCGATTGGTTACTTTCACCTGACCATTAGCCTGGAGATGGAATGGAGCAGAAAAACATTGTTGTATGCCTCTGGAAGATAAAAGCTTTTAAATTCCTTGTTATCGAATTGAGGCCTATTATCCGTTGTAATTTTTATTGGCACCCCAAAGAGACAACAAATATTCGAGACAATGAACTTGATAACATCTTTTGCTTTTGTTCATGCTAAAGGTTCTGCTTCCACCCACTTGGAAAAATAATCAACTGCTACTATTATCGTTTGTCTCCCACCAGATGCCATTGGTAGGGGCCCGACTAGGTCAATACCCCACCTATCGAACGAAACTACTTCTGAAATACTCTCTAGGGGCACCCCCGGCTTGTGTATGATGTTGGCATACCTTTGACACGTATCACACCGCCTCAATAACTCTCTCGCATCAGAAGAGATGGTCGGCCAAGAATAACCGGCCAAAAATACTCGTCGAATTAGCGCTTTATATCCATAAAGAGACGATCCTTCCCCGTCATGCAATTCTGATAGGACAAATTGTGGCTCATCCTTGGCAAACATCTAACTAACGGTCTGCTTAGGGATTTCTTATACAGGACTCCTCATAAAAGAATGTATCTGTGGGACTTAAACCTGATCCTCCTAACCTGAGACTTGTCTGTTGGTAAGTTATCTTTTTCTAGGAAGTCCATGATTTATGACCTCCAATCATTCGTGATCACATTTCTTTCTTCCTCCACATTCATCGAATGCTCCATATAACTAGTAATCGAAGGATGCTCCTGAATTAGGACCAATGGATGGCCTTCCGATCGCGAAGTTGCTGCTAATGAGTTAGGGATGATATTTGCCTCCCTTCGAACATGCTCACACTGAACCTCATCAAACTCAGAGGTCAAATCCTTCACCACTTTCAAATACTTGACTAACGTATCTTTTCTCGCCTCTAACTCTCCCAGAGCTTGATTTATCACCAACTGTGAATCACTTATCAATTTAATCTTCTTGGCTCTACATATTTGAGCCAATCTTAACCCTACCAATGTCGCCTCATATTCTGCCTCGTTGTTGGTTGCCTTAAAACAAAAGCGAATAGCCTGGAACGTGGCTATTCCCTCTGGGAAATTAATTGAACTCCTGCACCACTTCCAGAAATGTTTGACCCCCCATCCGTTCGAACACACCATCCTATGTTATCCGAATGGTTAACAATTTCCATGTCATCCCTTTCTGATTGGAATTTGACCAAGAAATCGGCCAAAACCTGAGCCTTTATTGCGGTCTGAGGCTCGAACGTTAAGTCGAAATATCCTAGTCCAACTGACCATTTCGTCATCCTCCCAGATATATCCGGCCTCAGTAACAAACCTTTTAAAGGGAACGTTGTTCGAACCAGGATAAGGTGGGCTTGGATATAGGGTCTCATTTTCCGGGGAGATGTTACCAAGGCTAAAGCTAACTTTTCCAACGTAAGATAACGCTTCTCGGCATCTAGTAAACTTTTACTGACGTAATAAATTGGCTTCAACAGATCGACATCTTGCCAGAGTAAAACGGCACCGACTGCGCAATCTGATACCGACACATAGACAATCAAATTCTCTCATGGCAAAGGATTGGAAAGTATCTTCGGGGACATCTAATACTCTTGAATCTGGCGAAAAGCGACTAAACATTCCTTCATCCAACTAAACTGTCTGGCATTTCTTAATACTTTAAATAAAGGTGCAGATTTATCTGATGAACGAGAAATAAACCTGTTTAATGCCGCCAATCTTCTTGTTAGAATCTGGACTTCCTTAATATTCCGCGGTGGCTTCATAGTTGTCAAAGCCTTTATCTGTTCTGGATCCGCTTTGATGCCCCTTTCACTTATCATGTAGTCGAGGAACTTCCCCGATCGTACTCCAAAGATGCACTTTTTTGGATTCAATTTCCAGTTGACTTTGCTCTGATTATTAAAAGTTTCTTCTAAGTTAGAGAAATGATCTTCGTCCTGCAAGCTCTTTACCAGCATGTCGTCGATGTAAGCTTCCACGTTACGGCCAATCTGCTCCTCAAAGGTTTTGTTGACCAGACGTTGATAAGTCGCCCCCGCATTTTTCAGGCCAAATGGCATGACCTTATAACTGTATAATCCTCTCCTAGTGATAAACTATGTGCTTTCCTCATCTTTTGCATCTAACCTGATTTGATTATATCCTGAATAAGCCTCCATGAAAGATAATAACCGATTACCCAAAGTAGAGTCCACTAATTGATCAATACGGGGTACCAGAAAAGGCTCCTTGGGACAAGCTCTGTTTAGGTCCGTGAAATCCACACACATCCTCCACTTTCTATGTTTCTTCCTGACCAAAAATAGATTCGAGGCCCATACAGGATACTGCGACTCTCGAATGTGGCCTATGTTTAAAGATTGTTCTACCTCTGAGAGTATAGCTGCAGACGTTTCCTGAGAAACTGGTCTTCTCTTCTGTATAATCGGGCAAACATCATACCGCACTGCGAGTTTATGGCATATTATCTTTGGTGGAACCCCCGTGACGTCCTGTGCACACCAAGCAAACATATTTAACTTGGTTGATATAAACGCAATCAATTTTTATCTGAACACAGAAGAAAGTTTTACTCCAATCTTTAAAACTTTTCTATTTTCCAACTTATGCTCCTCGTGATCTTCATCCGGAACCATAAATCTGCAGGCCTCCCTCGGATCATCATAAGGAGCGACTTCCGAGGAAGTCCCCTTTAATTGCTATGCTTTCTCTGATGCTTCTCCCCGAAATCCTTTCGAGGATAGAGCTATCTTTTCGATGCTCCTGATCGTCCCTATATTGGTCCCCACCACATATTTCAGACAGTGGTGTACCGTGGAGATAACATCATGCATCCTGGACAGCCAATAACAACCCAGAATTGCATTGTACGACGTTGGTGCGTCTACAACTATGAACAATACTTCAACTTCCTTTTTAAACACCCCATGACCTAACTCCACCACACACTGAAACTCTCCGACGACTATTGCTGTTGCTCCCGTAAAGCCCACAATAATTTTGTCGGATCGTCGTATAACAGGCGGGTCAAAAATTCTCATGTAGGTGCTCATAAACAATATATTGGCAGAACTACCCGTGTCAATAAGTATCTTCTGAACTTGGTCTCCGGCTATACCCACAACAATAACTACCGCATCTTCATATGGGCCCGCTATATTCCTCATATCATCATCGTCAAAGTATATGATGGGGGAAGGCAAACGATGCATCTGTGCTGAAACCCCTGCCTCAATCTGTGTAGTAAGGTTCACCATATGTCGTTTCCGTAAATTATTATAATTCACTGCGATAGTATCCCCTCCGACGATAGCTAGTGACTCGAAAAAATCACATAAGTCATTTACTTTCCACTTCGGAATAATCTCCTCTACCAGGTTCACGTTATTTCTCCCTTCCTTAGGTTCCAGATACTCTTCTTCAATATCGAAAACATCAACCTCTTTAGAAATCACCATTGTCGTGTCAGCATTTTTCGGGGCTGCCTTTATGGCTGCGTTTTTCTAGGTGTGCTTTTTCACGAATTGTAACAACAATCCATTTTCAATCAAATCATGCACTTGTTTCTTCAAAGCAATGCATTCCTTAGTGTCATGTCCAATGTCCTCATGGTACTTACAAAACCTGTTAGTACTTCTGCTTTCCCTCGGAGTTTGAATTTGGAAAGGTTTTCTGAACTGTACCGTTGATTATTCGCAAAATAATCCGGACGAATCCATTTGTTCGAAATTGGCCTTGTTCCTTTGTTATAGTTTTGCTGGTGACTATAGTTTTGCTGGCTTGCTCTCGGCCTCGGCGGATACTGACCCGTAACCTTGGCTGGAACACCATCACGTGGGCCCTGATTACCAGACGCACTTTTTTGAAATTGGTTTTGCTCCAGCTGGGTCTCCTCCACTAAATCTCTTTTCACAACTTGATCCAAAACTGCCAAAAAGTCATTTCCTGACTTTCCGCTACCGTATCCTTTAAAAGTCCGGGGATTAGCCCCATCCTGAATGGTGTCAACGCCACTGCGTCTTTGCAATACTCCATATCTGTTTTCGTTTTCACAAACCGGTTGGTATAGTTCTATAAACTCTCCCCGAACTTTTGCCTACGGTAGATTATCGTGTCTCCATTGGCTCGAAATTTTTTAATCCCCACAAAGTGTTGTTTGAAGATATTCCCAAACATGTCGAAAAGTTTTATCAAGCCCTGTGGAAGCCTGCTATATCATTTTGATGCCACCCCTTTGAAGGTCTGAGAAAATGCTCTGCATAAAAATTTATTATCGTCATCGAATTTAATCATAAAGTTCATGAATTTCTCATTGTGAAAATTGGGATCCTGTGTCCCATCAAATATTTCCAGGTTTGAAATGTCAAAGTGTTTTGGGAGATTGCCTCCTAGAATTTCCGAAGACAGAGGAGAAGGTCTCCAATTATGACGAGTCATGTGTGCCTTAGCTCCTAAATTTTAATGGCTCGGAAAATAGAGTCCCTCCTCGGAAGGCAGAGTGTACTGATGCTGCCACTCTGAATTCCGTTGGTCGACATTCTGATTCCCAGAAGGAAAATTCGTTTGGTCATACACTCGCTCATTAGCGTGAGCATGATAACTCTTCTCTTTCGGAGATTTTCTCTCCATGCTCCTTCCCCTCTGATATTCCATATGCTTTCTGCCATATATTTTCTTTTGATGACTCCGCCTTGGAGATGATTCTGGCGAACTGTAGCGAGAGTAATCACTCATATCAGAGGATTCCAAGTGATGCTTTTCTCTCCTCCTCGGAGAACGTCGCTCTCGACCTCTATATATATCGTCTCTGTTTCTAGGAACAAGTTTTGCCTCACGCTCATCTTTTCCGCTGTCAGGCTCCCTTCTGATCTCAAAACGAAGATTTGTCTGAACAGCTTCTTTTTCCGCCCTTAATTTTTTGATCTCTAGCAGTAACTCATTCCTTCGAGTCAACAAAACCGAGTCATCAAAATCTTTTCCGGCGCGCTGGCCACCATGCGCATCGTACTCCATATCATTCTGATAATCTTCCCAACAAGATTATCCTCGCATTCATTAACAAAATCATCCCCTTGCTCTTCCATAATTCTGCTCAGATGAGGAACAATTTCCAGTAAGCTATTGTCTTCAGAACAATCTTCATTTCCCACAGACGGCGCCACCGAAGAATTAAGAAATGGCTCAAGGGTAATTTTATGTTACACAAATATTTAGGGGTCCAAACAATATCAAGTTCTGAGTTAGGGTTTCTTTCTAGAGAGAGAAAACGGGAGCTGAACAAGGTTAGAGAAAGAAAGTAATATAATAATATTCAACCGCCTTTACCAACGTGTGTGAGGTCATTTTATAGTATAATAACGGACCTCATACGCTTTAATTCCTACTAATTACATATTTAGTCCTTATAATTTTCCACTTATTCATAATAACTACTTCTATTGTACTTTTTACAATATTTCCCTAATAAAAACACTTCCTTACAATTTTTCAATACGTCTTTTATTCCCCCTCATCATAACCAACCATTAATTCTTGAGTTATAGAACCTACTCTTTAACCAGGAAGTATTGGTTAAACAAATGCTTGGTAAGTATTCCGCTGATGTTGAAGATACACTCTTTACTAAAGACAAGTCAAGGTGGAAAAATACACAAAGTTATTTTTAAAATGGTGGTAACCAGAAAAGAAATGAGGGGAGTCAACAAACCCATCTAAACTGACATGTTTTAGATGTCGAAGGACATGACACATGAAGTCGGATTGTCGTGCAAAGCTTGTTTGTAAGAAGTGTGGCAAACCAGACCATATTAAACCAAATTGTTATACAAAAATTGTCAAATCAGATACAGTGGGAAAATTGTCTCTCAATCGAGGTTATTAATCAACCGGACAACATGGCTTCTGCTACACATTGATCTGGGAAAAAAATTGGAGGTTAACACTAGCTGTATTGAGTACAAGAATGAGTGGATCGTTTATTTGGGTTGCTCTCATCATGCTACGAGGAATGCTTCTATCCTTTCTTATATTCGTCCTCATTTGATAAAAGAGTAATTGTGACAACGGACAACTCATTACATCTAATACGGAAAGAAGGTAATTTCAATGCGAAGGCTACCAATTCAGATGATGAAACTCTTACAGTTGAAAATGTATACCAAGTACCGGTTTTAAAGAAGAATCTTGCTTCTGTTTCTCAAATCATGAATTCCGGTAAGTATGTTTTATTCTGACCAAATGATGTTCAGATTCTTGCTGATTATAAAAGTGTCGATGATAATGTCTTATTCACCGGAAGAAAGGCAAACTCTTTATATGTTTTATCTCCAAGTAAGTCGTATGTAGAAAAGACAAGTCAAAATACAACAATTTCACTTTAGCATGCTCGACTCGGTAAATGTCGGTAAGCAACTGTTGCAGAAAATATCAACTAATAGATTACTTGAAGGAGTTCACTTCTTCAAATCAACACATTAGGATGTTATTTGTGCTAGCTGTCAATATGGTAAGTCGTATCGACTCTCTTTTCAGAAATCGTTTGACCGTGCATCGTCGATGCTTGAGCTTGTACATTCTGATCTCATTGATCCTACAAGAACACCAAGTTTTAGTGGTTTCCGCTATATGATGGTTACTGTTGATGACTTATCTCGCTATAGTTGGGTGTATTTCTTGAAATACAAAGGTGAAGCATTCACGCATTTTGTTCAATTCAAACAAATGGTAGAGAATCAATTCAAATCTGTTTTGAAGTGTTTGCGAACTGATAATGGGGTGAATTCCAGTCACACAAATTCTTCGAATTATGTCACAAATATGGTATTCATCGACAACTAACATGCCCGGATACCCTACAACAGAATGGAATCGCCGAATGTAGCTAGCACATCTTACAATAATGACTTTGTCTTGGTTGAACGATAAGAACGTTCCTCGAGACTTGTGGACAACAAATATGCAGTGTGCTTCTCATGCGATAAACCGATTGCCTCGATGGCCAGGTACACCAAAATCTTATTTTTAGCTGCTATATACTATCAAACCTAATGTGAGCTGCTATATACTATCAAACCTATATACTATCATTTTAGGTCTCTTTGCTATGTTCATATACATAAGAAAAATCAAACTAAGCTTGATCCAAAAGCAATGATATGTGTATTTGTTGGTTATGACGCGAACATGAAATGATGGAGATATATGGACCCTATCACTAAGAAGATTGTGACTTCTCATGATGTTATTTTCGACGAGGTTTCTAATTTTTACCCAACTGATGGTCGAGAAGAAACCTCCGTATTTATGCCATTTATTGAAATTGATCATGAGTCATTCTCTACTTAAGATTATCGCAACGAGAGGGGGATTTCAAAATTTTATGGTCATAATAATTCACCACAAGGAGTAATCGCACCACGAATAACTACAAAACCAAGGAAGCCACCTATTTATTTAAAGGATTATGAAGTTCAAGCAAAACCAATGTCTACTATCACTTCTTACTTTATGTTAGAAGACATGCTGGAAAATGAGCCTTCATCCTATATTGAAGCTCAAGGGAAATCAAAATGGAAGAATGCAATGAAAGATATAATTGCAGCCTTGGACATAAATTTTACTTGGGTTCTTTTACCGAGGCCGAAAGATGTTGCACTGGTTAAATGCAAATGGGTTTACAAGTTAAAGAAGAAAACTGATGGAAGCGTTTCTAGACACAACACTTGTCTAGTTGCTCGTGGTTTCTCTCAAAACCATGGTTTTGACTATGAAGAAACCTTCAGCCTAGGCGCAAAGATGGTAACAATTTGTACTATTATTTCTTTGGAAGCAAACAAAGGTTTGACTCTTTGGAAATTTGATGTAAAGAATACTTTCCTCTACGGGGAATTGGATCGGGATTTATATATGGATCAACCACTCGGTTATATTTAAGAAGAATTTCCTGAATATGTCTGCAAACTTAAGAAAGCACTCTAAGGTATTAAACAAGAACCTCGTGCGTGGTATGGTAAGATTGTTGAATACTTCTTATTCTGTGGTTATTATCATTACGATTCAGATCCAAGCCTCTTTGTGAAAATCGATGGAATTGTAAATACTATGATTCTTCTTTACGTTGATGATATGATTATTACTGGAAATAATTCAACTGAAATCAAATAGCTAAAAGAGGATCTATTTACTCGTTTTAAGATGAAAAACTTGGGGAAAGCTCATTGTTTCCTTGGTTTAAAAGCTGAAGAAGCAGTTGGCTAAATTATCTCACAAAGAAGCTATGCTACTAAGCTTTTAACACCGTTTGCTATGGAAAATGCAAAATTATACAACCACTCCAATGGATCCATGTCTAAACTTACACAAGAATGAAGGTGAATTATTAGATGATGTGACTAGGTATCACAAACGTTTTGGTTTACTTCTATACTTAACAGTAACTCGTCCGAATATTACTTTTTATGTTGGAATATTATCTCAATTTATGAATCAACCATGTGTTGGTCATATGTCTGCTGCAAAACGAATTCTTCGATATGTGGAAGAAACTCTAGAATATGGGTGGATGTATCCAAAAAATACAAAGTTCCGTTTACGTAGATTTGTTAATGTTGATTGGCCAGGCAATGCGAATGACAAATGGTCCACTTTAGGCTATTGTTTCAAAACTGGTTCAGCAATGAAAGTGCTATATATTCCTATTTCCATATTTTATGACAACGAAAGTGCTACTAAACTTGCTTGAAATCTTGTGCTTCATGCTCTCAAAAATCATATTGATACTCAACATCATTTTATTCAAGAGAAGGTACCTCATCAAGAAATGGAGTTCAAATCGATACGGACAAATGAGGAGGTTGCTGATGGCCTTACTATGGCTCTTCCCAAATTGAAGTTTGAAGAGTTTACAAGAATCTCTCGGTCTCGTTGATTGAAAGAATGCACTAAGGGAGGGTGTCAGAAGTTAGTGCATTATTTACTCATGTAATCTCAGTTAGAGGAAGCATACACAGTTCCCAAATAGTTCCCAAAAAAACAGACAGTTCCCAAATAGTTCCAAAATATTAAATGACGTTAGTGGAGTAGTGAGAATTATACTAGAAGTCTAAAAATCCCCAATTACTAAATGATGTTAGTGGAGTAGTGGGGATCATATTATTCTATAAGTATTGAACTCGTTTGCTTCATTCTTTAAGTAATAAAATCAAACTTCTTATCTGTTCAAATCGTTTCATATGTTATCATTGGCGCATGTTTATAACCAAACTGTGACATGTGATATCCAAATTATGGCTAACAGATATGCGTCACTAACCACATATGCAACATTTATTAACAAAAATGATCGATTTTGGGTATAAAAGACCCTAACTAGGATGTTTAGATCTATGATTTAACAAACATAATATGTTTTTCTTGTTAGATTCTCATAAAACTTTGAGTTAAATCTAACTTCCAATAATAGGTATTGATGTTCCCATTATATTTTGAACCGTGCATCATATTTTTGATTTGAAAAACAAACTCAATCAACATCAATAAAAGTTTAAATTATTTTTTATCAATAATATCAAAAAAAAAAATACATCCTCTAATTTGTTTTTAAAAATATAATGATAGTTATAATTTGATCAATATTCATCTATTATCATTTCAAAACAACCATTTAATTTACGTTTAGTACAAGTTGACTAATTTGGAAATATATCGCCTTCAAAGTATTTAATAACAACGCTTTCCTTCGATTCATAGATTATAAAATCAATCACATCCTCACCTCCAAGTTTTTTTACGACAATATGCATCTTCACTTACGTTACTTGATATATTTTGTTATGGAATGTTCTAAGGTCTTGAGCTACCAACCGTTCTAAAGTTCTATGGATTGTTTTAGGCGATTTTAGAATCATCCAAATATAAAAGGATATTATTAGGGTTTCACACATTTAAAATTCATCTATACACGATTTCAACAACTACTGCGATTATTCCAGACTATGTGAACTTTTCACTATTAGTTTTTAATATTTTTGGTCTAACAAAAAACTAAAAAACCAAATCTCCTCCAATATTGATGAAGTTCTTGTCAACAGTTGTTATGATAATATCTACCTATCTTTCTTTTCATATTTTGGTTTCCCGAGAAGGTAAGTCCACACTACAATTATCATACACCTTGATTTCTAATATACCTTCACCAAAAATTCTTTCAATTCTTTAATATATGACAATCTTACCAGACTTCAATAAAATCATCACCAAAAGATATAATCTTTCAAATTATGGATTTGATGTGTCAATAAGCTAAGATATATCGTTTGTAAAAATATATATCATTTATTAACATGCGAGAATTCAAGAATATATGCGAAAGAACTTTGAAAGGAAAAAAGGGAACCGTTTCAATCCCAATCAAACCCTTCAGCAGACCTACAAAAATCAACCCTCATAATATCCTAAATAAGTTCTTACAAATATTTTATTTTCTTAAGTAGAACTAAAGAACGTTTCTTCATAAAAAAACGTGTGAAACATGGCTCAAATTAGATGATTAAAATACAAAACAATCCATAAAATTGTCAAAATGGTATCATCCGTAACAAATCATTTCTATTAACAAGAATTTTAGTACTCATTACAATACACCAAAAGGTTTGGAAAATATTTTCATCAACCACTTTACCAATTTGATCAGCTAAATTTCATAATTAATATGGCATTGAGAGAATCAACAATCTCATCACCACCAACTAAATCTATCTCATAAGGACAATATGATACGCAATATCACAAAAACAGAATTAAAAATACCATGTTTAACATTGAAAAAAATAAAGCCCAAGACCAAATGAATATAACTTCAGTTGCTTAAATCATTATGGTCAATCATAGGTGTAGACCTATGTAAAACAAATTATCATCTTTTCAAATATAATCGCATGGAACCATAAAACTCAAATAACCATTATCTCAAAATCAACACATTTTCATTTGCAACTAATTAGGGTAAAAAGCACTTGTAGTCCCTCATGTTTACCACTTGTATCGACTTGGTCCCCTTCCTTAAATCATGCATAGAACTCATCCCCATCCTTTTTTTAATTTGTATTTTTAGTCTCCCCCGCACATATGAAGCCTCTGAGATTGACACGTGGCATCAGTTTTTGTTGCAAGAATGGTCCCCCAATTTTTGGTCCAAAAATGCCCCTTAGAATTACAATTTACCTTCAAATTTTACCATTTAACTAAAAAACTTACCATATACCCACTAAGTTAATAAACGGATCGGGTCGAACCCTAATTTAATTAACCAAACCCAAAACCCAATATAACCTATCCCAGACCGTGCAATATAACACAACCGGACCCGTTTACACTTACCCAAATCAGACCACAAACCCTAATACCAGAAAAAACACATAGTATTCGTAGAACCTCTGCTAAATCACACCCCTCTTCCTTCCTTCTTATTTCCTTTTTCTTTCCTTCACCAAAACCCATGGCTTACTCCAGAGTTTCAAGAACCTCTGCTAACTCGGGTGGCAATGGTATTTGTGAATGCGGGTTACCCAGTATAACCCGGATTGCTTTGACAGATCCAAATCTAGGAAGAAGATTCATAGGATGTAGCGATTTCAGGGTAAGTATTGTGTACGAGTTACTATATCTTACTTAGTTAGCCCATAATCTTAATCTAAACTCTGATTTTGTAAAGAGTAGGGCATTTTCGTTATTTTCGTTGGATTGATCCCCCAATTAACAATGGGTCACAATCTACTATCAATGGATTGTTGAAGAGGGTTTCAAGATTAGAAGGACATTGTGAAAGGATGAAGAAGATTACTATTTTTCTGTTTGTATTGGTAGGGAGTATAATAGCATTTGAATTGCTTTCGTATGGTTAGTCTACTATAATTGCTTAGCCACTATAATCTCTAAGAAATTAAGAGTTGTATTTATAGTTGTAGATTTATATGGTTTTGAACTGTTTTTTTCCTCTGTTAAGTCTAAAAACCATTGATTTTAGCCCTTATATTTGTGACCTTTAAGTGACCCAGAAGTGACCTCTAAGTCTTCAGGACCTGTAATTTGTATAAAATACACCTATAACTTGGTTCAACAAATGGTTTGAAAGTGAAAATGTGAACCTGTAATTTAATGTATACAATTCTACAACATGCAATTTAGTATAGTGTATACTAATATACTAAAATATATGAAACAAAAAACGTTTACAAAAAACGTTGCATTAAATTAAACCAGAAACCATCAAGTGTTTACCTAAAATTAAACTAATATTAGTTACAAAAAACCATCCAGTGGTCTAAACCTTCACAAAAAACCACTTCCTAAGTTGGTCTAAACATTGATCAAATGATCTTAAAAGATACCCCACATAGTAGCCTAACCATCCATAAGTTTACAAAAAAGCAGCACCATAGTTACATCAACTAATGAAGACGAAAATACTGGGCTAAGGTTGATTTCTCTTTTTGAGGTTGGAGGGACCTTGTTTTGCATCTTTAAATGTCTGCATTTCTCATGTTCTCTTCCAAATAGTATGAGGAGAGGTTATGCTGTTCTGAGAAAAAAATATACCACTTGCTTCCTATTATATATAATAGGAATCAATTCACCCATGGTTGCCTCCACTTGCAATACTATATACATAAACTTTAATGAAGTTAAGTTGAGAATCTTACAGGTTGGACAACTTTTTATTTCTCCAATTGTCTACCACGTGAGTGGTCTCTTCTATCAACACAGTATATATGACAGTAACCTGCAATCAAGCAAACAAACAGCACTATTAATTGGACCACCAACAACCAACAAGTATTTGGACCATCTACCAACAACTAATTGGACCATCTACCAACAAGAAATGGGACCACCAAGAAACGAGAAATGAGACCATATAACAACAACTAATTGGACCACCAACCAACAAGTAATGGGACCATCCACTACTCAAGCCCACTTGGATTCTTTAAAACAGTTATACATTCAAATGCAATTACATCACTCACACCAATCGGTTTCAAATGCAATTACAAGACTTACATCAAGGCAACAAAGCAACAACAATTAAGGTTTTATATTACAAGCCCAAACCACGAGTAGTACATTACAAACAAGAACGATATTAAAGAAGCAGTACTATGCATAAATAAACGAACCAGACTTACATCAGCCATAACAGTTTGGTCCCCAACTCCACCTCTTCCCACCTGCTATAAAATGGACCCTATGTAAGTTATTTAAGGAAATCATATAACAAAAAACTAATAAAATCTGTTATTAGGAAGTACTTACCGTTATGACATTGTAGTTCGACCCTCCTGTCGACTGAATGTTGGATGTAGTTACTGTTGGAGGGAGTGGAGTACTTCTTGGAGGTGGTGGAGTACTTCTTTGAGGCAGTAGACCTTCTGGAAAGTTTCTTGGGGCTGTTGGGGTGATGGTAGCACCTTCTAGAACGTTTGTTGGGGCTGTTGGTGTGGCAGTAGCACGTTCTTGAACGTTGGGTTGGACTGATGGGGTTACGGTTGGACATTTACATCGATTATGTCCACTACGCTTGCAAATACCGCATCGGCTAGTGTTATGCCTCTTAGACAGCCTTGTTGTGGTAGGTTCAACAGCTGATGGTGGTTGGAGTCTTTCAGAAGGATCTTTCCTTCTGGCTGTTTGTCGTCTGCCGCGGACAACTTTTACTCGAGGAGCTGTTATCGGTTTGCAGGTGGTTGAAGGCCAGAGCATAGACCCGTTGATAAGGTTAATGGTGTGATACTAAATCCTTCTATGCGTTGCAACATGCTAACATTCAGCCACGTAGTCAATTGGATCATGCTCAACCAAAAATATTGCCGCAGCAGAATGGCAACACGAAATTCTCGACAGCTGCCACTTTCTACACGCACACTCTCATACTTCCAAATCCACCACAAACTGGTTACTTCCTTCCCTCACTTGGTACTTTGGTCTACCTGTTTCTCCTACATAATTTTTACCAGCCGCGTTGATAATCTTATTCAGCTTCTTTTGGATTTCCTGATAGAGTTTATGATCCCACTGCGCCATCTGCTTACACTTCTTTACTATCCGAGCGATTGTTTGTTCTCTGATCCCCTCCAGCAATTTGATCACCCCTTTCCCTTTGTAATCTAAGATGATAGAATTGAACGTTTCAGCCAGATTACGGGTTTGCATGTAACATTTGTTCTCTGCGTCATAATGTGATCTTATCCATTGCAATCGAGGCTTTTCAAACTGCCACTCATATGGTGCTTAGTTGCATCTCTTCATTTCCTCCATGTGGTAGAGGAAATCATCCACAAACGTCAACCTAGCACATGCCCAAAAGAGGTTGTGTTCTTGTTTACCGGGGAATGTGTTTTTCAGGTTGGCGTATAAGTGTCTGGCGCAGAATCTCTGCTCCGAGTTAGGGAACAATACTACCGATGCAGGAACCAGACCATTCTGTTTATCAGATATTCAGGTTAATCTACCACCATTTTGGATATTCAAATCCTCTTCAATGAGTTGGAGGAACCATTCCCAAATCGATATGGTTTCTAATTCCACGATAGCCCAAACCATTGGGTACATTTGGTCATTAGCATCTACTGTCACTGCAACCAGCAACTGTCCTCCAAAAGGGCCTTTCAAGAAACAGCCATCCAAGACAAGAGCAGGCCTGTATCCCGAACTGGAACCCTTTTTACATGCATCTAAACAAACATACACCCGTTCAAATACCCCCTGTTGACATTTGATCACAACGATTGACATTGGGTTGCTCATTAGTATGTCAAGGCTGTATTCGCGTAATTGTTTGTACTGGCTCACGTCATCCCCCATAATAACATTAAGTTCCATATTCCTTACCCTATACGTCTTGCATCTACCAATCTTCACCAAGAATTCTTGGTTTGTTGGATAAACATTGAACAGACACGTGTTTTTATGTCAGTTAGTAAGATAAGATCAAACCGTTAGTAATTTGTCTGTATAAGAGACAAACCGTGTACATTTGATCTTCAAAATGACCGTTATCATTTCCACATGTGATCTAAGAAATGATGGTTATCATTTCCATACTTGTTGTCTGTGAGTCTTATCTGCATTGTTTGTTTAATAGGAGGGACCTAGTCCCTTCATTTGGTTTCAGAGCCTGTGTTGCAGACGGCAAGACAGCCATTTCTCAAGACGGAGAAACAGAGGCAAGGCAGCCATTTCTCAAGGCGGAGAAACAGAGGCAAGGCAGCCATTTCTCAAGGCGGAGAAACAGAGGCAAGGCAGCCATTTCTCAGGTCGGAGAAACAGACGGCAAGGCAGCCATTTCTCAAGCGGAGAAACAGACGGCAAGGCGGCCACCATTTCTCAAGAGACAGACGACAAGACGACCATTTCTCAAGCGAAGAAACCGACGGCAACAAGATCTTCAACAACTCTTCAGATAAAGAGGAAGATCAGGCAGACAACGAAGAAGACAGGAGTCGAGTTCAATGTTAAGGGGGAGAATGTTGGATAAACATTGAACAGACACGTGTTATTATGTCAGTTAGTAAGATAAGATCAAACAGTTAGTAATTTGTCTATATAAGAGACAAACCATGTACATTTGATCTTCGAAATGACCGTTATCATTTCCACATTGATCATGAAATGACCGTTATCCTTTCCAAATTGATCATGAAATGACCGTTATCATTTCCACATATCATGAAATGACCGTTATCATTTCTACATACTGATCTTAAGAAATGACCGTTATCATTTCCGTATTAACCTTTGAAATGACAGTTATCATTTCCATACTTGCTGTCTGTGAGTGTTATCTGCATATTTTTGTTACTAGGAGAGATCTAGTTCCTTCATTTGGTATCAGTGCCTGTGTTGCCGACGGTAAGACAGCCATTTCTCAAGACGGAGAAACAGAGGCAAGGCAGCCATTTCTCAAGACGGAGAAACAGAGGCAAGGCACGGAGAAACAGAGGCAAGGCACAACCATTTCTCAAGACGGAGAAACAGAGGCAAGGCAGCCATTTCTCAAGATGGAGAAACAGAGGCAAGGCAGCCATTTCTCAAGGCGGAGAAACAGAGGCAAGACATCCATTTCTGAGAAACAGAGGGAAGACATCCATTTCTCAAAGAAGAGAAACAGAGGCAAGACAGTCATTTCTCAAGGCGGAGAAACAGACGGCAAGGCAGCCATTTCTCAAGGCGGAGAAACAGACGGCAAGGCAGCCATTTCTCAGGTCGGATAAACAGACGGCAAGGCAGCCATTTCTCAAGCAGAGAAACAGACGGCAAGGCGGCCACCATTTCTCAAGCAGAGAAACAGACGACAAGACGGCCATTTCTCAAGCGGAGAAATCGACGGCAACAAGATCTTCAACAACTCTTCAGATAAAGAGGAAGATCAGGCAGACAACGAAGAAGACAGGAGTCGAGTTCAATGTTAAGGGGGAGAATGTTGGATAAACATTGAACAGACACATGTTTTTATGTCAGTTAGTAAGATAAGATTAAACCGTTAGTAATTTGTCTGTATAAGAGACAAACCGTGTACATTTGATCTTCGAAATGACCCTTATCATTTCCACATGTGATCTAAGAAATGACAGTTATCATTTCCATACTTGTTGTCTGTGAGTCTTATCTGCATTGTTTGTTTAATAGGAGGGACCTAGTCCCTTCATGGTTTACATCCGCGATAAAACTCTTAATCGACCAATCTGGGTTTGCCTGCCACCTACTCATGTAATGTTTAGTCAACCACTGAGTTGTAACGTTCCTATTTCTGTTACTTGGGCCACACTGGTGTTCATCCAAGAAGGTTTTGATCCTCCACACTGATTCGCAGCCTCTGTTACTTGCGTAGATGTACCACTTGCAGTTGGCTTGGGTGCATTTGAATAAACACCACTGTTTGTCATTCTTGAACATCCTGATATTCTTTTTCTGTTTAATTCCGTACTACCTAATGTTTTTTTTAACTATTTAAACGTTGCAAACTCAACTCCCACCTCCAAGTCAAGGAACTGTATCTTTGTCGGCATCCTGAAACCTCTAAGCCTCTGTTTCTTTTTCCTTGATCTCCTAGAATCGTTGGGAGAATCATCAGGACCTATCAAATTGTCGCTGCTGACATACTATTCTTCTGAGATAATGTCGTTATTCATTTCCGCGGTTGCGTTGGAGACAGCGGAATCAGTTTCACTTTCGCTGTCTGATTCTTGAGTGTAATCAGTGTCCTCACTCATACTGTATTCACCATGAGATTCATTCTGTTTCGACTGAACTGGTGGAGGTTGCTCGCTGAAATCAACTTGTGACATATCAATATCAGCAAAGAACGAGTCGTCGATGTCATCGAAACTATCTGCATGCACACTATCTGCACCAGCCCCTCCAGCCTCTGCCCCACCAACTTCGTCACCACCAGTCTCTTTATTTCCAACAGCCTCTTCACCACCAACCTGTTCACTACCAGCCCTTGCCCTATCATCCTCTGCCACAGTAGCCTCTGCCCCACCAGCCTCTTCACCACCAACCTCTTCAGCACTAACAGCCTCTGCCCCTCGAGCCTCTTCCCCTTTAGCCTCCTCACCGCCAACCTCTTGAACACCAGCAGCCTCTGCCTCTCTAGCTGCTGCCCCTCCAAACTCTTCACAACCATCCTCTTCACCACGAGCCCCACCAACATCTTCACCATTGAAATTTTCACTAACATCCTCTACATCATCAACAGTTTCCCTAACATCCCCTTCACCATCTACATTCTCCCTAACATCCCTTACACAAGCAACAGGTTCCCTAACATCCCCTTCACCATCTACATTCACCCTAACATCCCCTACACACCATCTACATTCACCCTAACAATGTCATCACCTACTGAAGTATCATCAACATCTACACTATCTACACCAGCAGCAGTCTCATCAACATCACCATCAACAGCATCAGTAAAACTATGAAATATCCCTAAAATATCAGCCATAATTAAACTGCCATCACCCTCAACATCGACAGTTGGAATAAATGTTTCGTTTCTTACTTTTATTGGAGATACTACTTCTAAAGGGGGTGTCCAATCACAGAATATGTTAAGTACCCTATCAGTGCCAATCTTTTTTGTTACCTTGTAACAGTCCGCATCTATCTCTAATAGTCTGAGAGACGTGCTTGGACTCGGCAGTGAGTACACGAACACAAAATATCCACCTTTTCCTGAAGCTTCTATTAAGTCATGTATGGAATGGAGTTCCAAAATAGAGAATTTATCGCAATTAATGAAGTCTACGATCTCTGACCTGCCCCTACGTACTTGAGTTTCTTTTGGCCAATTAGTTTATCATCGAAGTGGTAATTAATAGCAAACAAGTCGTCATTTGCACCTGAGAAATATGAAAAATAACATAGCATTTAGCATCTTAGTTTAACATTAGTTTGTACACAAAAATTATAGACATGGAACATTAATCAAGAAAGAAATCATAACTCTACACCAACAACATACACAGCCACACTACAATTTACACACCAATTTCAATAGCATTTCCAGATAACACCAACAACATTACACTACACCAACAACATACACAACCACACTATAATTTACACACCAATTTCAGTACCATTTCCAGATAACACCAACAACATTACACTACACCAACAACATACACAACCACACTACAATTTACATACCAATTTCAGTAGCATTTCCAAATAACACCAACAACATTACACTCTACCAACAACATACACAACCACATTATAACACCAAATTCAGTAGCATTTCCAGATAACACCAACAACATTACACTACAACACCAACAACATACACATCCACATCCATACTATAACACTAATTTCATTCCAATTTCAGTAGCATTACACCAACAACATAAACTAGAGCACCAACAACATAAACTACAACACAAACAACATAAAGTAAAACACCAACAACAGCATCCAATTAACTCGATTTTATTTCAATTTCACAAAATACACTGTAAACTACAACACCAACAACATACACTGTAACAGCAAAAACATACACTGTAACAACAAGAACATTATAAACTTGTATCGATTTTTATTCCGTTTTTAGTGACACATCTATCAACCCATGAAAATATAAATACAATATTCATAACTAATCTCTATATAAAATCTTATCCATGGTGAAAGCGCTCCTTCGACTTGTCAAAACTTTTTGGGTTTGGGGAACCTGGGTCTGGGGAAACTGGTTCCAATCGATGATGGATCAAGAAGTTGACTTGATGGAATGGATGAAAGTGTCTGAAGTCGCGTTAGGGTTTACTGATGGCCATGGCTTCAGTAGAGACAAAGAGGAAGGGAAACTGGTTCCAATCAATGATGGATGAAGAAGTCGCCTTGATGGAATGGATGAAAGTGTATGAAGTCTCGTTATGGTTTACTGATTCCCATAGCTTCGGTAGAGCAGAGAAAGTGAAAGTTGTAGGGTAGGGAGAATAATCGAGGTTGTCACGTTTTGGTCTCTTTGGTTAGGGATTTCTTTGAGATTTCTGAGTTTCTAGATTTGGAGGGAGAAATTAGGGTTAGTATAAATTGGGATAATTGGGGTCTGATTTGGGTAAGTGTAAACGGGCCGGGTTGGGTTATATTGCTACGGGCTGGGCTAGGTTATATTGGGTTTCGCGTTTGGTTAATTAAATTAGGGTTCGACCCGGTCCGTTTATTAAGTTAGTGGGTGAATGGTAAGTTTTTTAGGTAAACGGTTAAATTTAAAGGTAAATGGTAAAGCTGACATAGCAGATGACATGGATTGTTGAGGTTCATTTTTGGAAAAGAAATTGGGGGACCATTATTGCAACAAAAATTGATGCCGCATGTCAAGCTCACAGGATTCACATGTGCGGGGGGACTATAATTACAAATTAAAAAAAACGGATGAGGATGAGTTCTATGCATGGTTGAAGGAAGCGGACCACGTTGATACAATTGGTAAACATGGGGACTACGGGTGCTTTTTGGCCAAACTAATTACATACATATCATCTACTCCAACGTCATTTATAAAATAATCTAAAACATTATTACAAATACGATATAGCTAAGAACGCAAATATACTAGTGTCTCGTTCAAGTATCTGAATTATGTAAATAGGTACTCAAATCGAAGATTTTGACAAACTCGTCCGTTTTCGAAAATTTGACAAGTCACAACATTCGATACCCAAATTCGAACGATAAACCTTTCAAAGATAATTTTTATATTTAAACCTTATTTTAATATTTAATTATTATTATTTATTTTATTCTAATACTTTATTTTAAGACATTTATTACCTCATAAATGTATGGAATCATAAACAGAGGATGATGGTCGTAATGTAACAACTTCTTTCTACGTCGACCGGGTTTGAACGTATTTAGATGTATTCTTGGATTTGTTGTTTTATTAGAGTTTGTTAGTTTGGTTTGGATTAATATTCTTGCAATGCTTGAATCTGTTGACAAGGTTTGAAAGGTAAAAAAAGAAGGCGTAATTGCACTACCGATTGTTTCGATAATATACTTAAATAGGATTTCTCATGTTTGGTTTAACTAGCTTTTATGTGTTTCTATCGCGTTATTTTATCTTGATTAATTATCTGGGTGAAACATCATCAGGTTTTTGGGGGTCAAATACTTTCAACACCCTTCTTATGGTATATAACATACGTTCATGATCATAATCATGAACCAAACTACCGATTTTAATATTTTCTCTCTCCATAAATGTATCTTCGTCGCATTGGCCTCGCATAACAAAGTTTAAAGTTTGATACCTATTGTGGATAATAACATAAGTCATAATATGACTGTCTCTTACCACGATAACTATCTCGTATGCACATGGTAAACCATGAATGGTTCTAACAACACATCCACATCTTACTTTATCAGCGTCTACATTTTAAGTCATCTCGTAATATTTTAACATAATATCAAGGGCTTCCTCCGTGTCCTCATTTTTCACCTCACATAATATCCAGAATCATATTAGTGTTTTTATGATTAACTTATTATATATGAATGATAATTTTATCTATGTGTCTTGAATACCCAACAACATATCCAATTTTACCAAAAATGGGTTAAATTTTGGCTTCTTTCTGGTTAAAGTAAATTTTGGCTTCTTTCTGGTTAAAGTCATCTCAAAGATGAATACGTGTTTTGAATATTAATAATAATAAACATGAATTATGTTCAATTAAGCTATTATAATTACTATCACTTTAATAATAATATATATATATACAAATAAATCTTACCATTTAATCGTTGTGTGTTTATAATGCTTGATAATGATGATAATGATAGTGTATATATAAATAAATTTTTTGCCATAAAATTGAGCCAAAATATTTTTCTATACTCACAAGAATTTGGATATGCTTTATATGTATCCTTCATGATCGCTAACTTCAACTCTACATTAATTATCGAATAGATGATCACATTCCAACACGTAAGGCCAATGATTTTTTTTATATATCTCGAAAAAATAATTTTCTTTTAAATTATCACATTTCAAAATTCCATTTCAAAATGCCAAACGGTTTACTTTTTCAATAAAACTTTAACTACTATCCTAATATCTCTTGTAACTTTTTCTTTTATACGAATCATAATAAATTTATAAAAAAAAAAGGAAAAAAAGCAAATTATTTGAATAAATAAAAGTTTTTCATAAATTTTAATGAATTTAGAATAGAATGACTAATTTATAAATTTTATCAGATCATCGAGAAACGTTGTGAAATTAGGATAATTAAGAGTGATTTGACTGTCTTTAAAAAAAAATAAAAGCTACCTAAAATACTAAAAAGATCATATATAATGAGACTGTTTTAATATTACTATATTAACAATTGAAAAGAATAGATAACTTTTGTTTCTGTAAATTAGAAAGTAAGTAATTCCAAAAACTATTATTGAAATAAATTGACCAGTTTGGATGAAAAAAATATTGTCAACTATGTGAAAAACTCCTATAGATTTTATTTAATATATTAAAGAGGGAAAGACA
The DNA here is from genome assembly GCA_036936605.1 of Limnanthes douglasii subsp. nivea. Taxonomy (NCBI): domain Eukaryota; kingdom Viridiplantae; phylum Streptophyta; class Magnoliopsida; order Brassicales; family Limnanthaceae; genus Limnanthes; species Limnanthes douglasii. Next base: position 4,011,259 of record JAUPFV010000001.1, read on the forward strand.
TAACCTATATGTTACAATCTAAATATAATAATATATTTTCCAAATTTGAAAGATATATTTTGATGTTTGGAGGTGTAACAATAAGGAAATTTAAAATCCTTCTTAATTAAGGTAAAATATAAAATGATAAAGTTTCTTTCTCAATTGAAAAGTTACAAATTTTTGAGTGATTAAATAAAAAAAAATTAATATTTGAAAGCTAATGACAATTTAACAAACAATTTCACTCGCGAGACCGCTTGTCTTCAACTTCTATCGCAAACCAGACCAGGATCGCGAGCCAGCTTGTCTTCAATTTCCATCGCAAACCAGACTAGGAAAGACAACTTCTATCGCAAACCAGACCAGGATCGCGAGACAGCTTATCTTCGACTTCCATCGCAAACCAGACTAGGAAGAATCTTAACCAGAAGAGAATAACAGGAACTTTAGATTTAAAAAATCTTGTATTTGCTGGAGTAACATAAAGCATTTGAAGCTAAAATTGCTAGGCTATAGAATTTTTGAAACTAACAATCGTTTGGATAATCCACTTTATCATTATGATTTCATAGAAATAAACAACATAAAACTAGAACCACGAAGAGTTTTGATGTATTTTGAAAACAAAAACTATTAAAAGTATTTTATATTTTGTCCGTAATCTATAATCGCCTTTGAATTATTATTATATAGGTATCCCAATCAAATATAAATGAACACGATATCCCAGTATGTCAAATATTGGAAAAATATTTTTAAACAGTTAATTAAATTGACATTAATTATCTTTATACATAAAATTAATATATTAAGATGACACCTAAGTGTCAAAAATGAATTAATATCTATGTCTCTTAAAACAAATCTAACGAATAATAAATTAAAAAACAAATCAAATATGACTAATGAATAAGACACTTTTATATATAAAAAAGAATTTAATATTAAATTAAATAAAGGTGAATATCATCATAGACATTCTACGGATTTACATGACAATAAAATACACCCAAATAAAATCGGACAACAAAATAAACCAGATAAAACCGACTAGAATTTCAACGAAATAAAACGACTATAAACACCGTCGAATAAAACCACAACAAAAAAATACATGAAAATAAGTCCAGCCCAAAAAAATAGCCGAGTTGATGGAGTAAAACACATGTTTGTGACGCCTTGTATGGTTTACCTAGATCGAAAACATAAAACCTAAATATAATATTAACAAATATAGAAAAAAAAATCAAATAAAAGATCACTAAGAAATTTAAAGAGAAACCTTCATTATTGTGTAATTTTAGGATTGGATCCATTGGGGTGGGGTATAGTTTGTATTTTCCATACCAAAGAGTGCTAAAAGCTTAGTAGCATTGCTTCTTTATGAGAGAAATTAACCAACTACTTCTTCAACTTTTAACCCAAGGAAACAATGAGCTTTCCCCAAGTTTTTCATCTCAAAACGAGTAAAAAGATCATCTTTTATCCATTTGATTTCAGTTGAATTATTTCCAGTCATAATCATATCATCAATGTAAAGAAGAATCATATTCCATCGAATTTCACAAAGAGGCTTGGATCTGAATCAGAATGATAATAACCACAGAATAAGAAGTATTCAACAATCTTACCATACCACGCACGAGGTGCTTGTTTAAGACCTTATAGTGGTTTCTTATGTTGGAAGACATATTCTGGAAATTCTTCTGAAATGAAACCGAGTGGTTGTTCCATATATATATCCTGATCCAATTCATCGTCGAGGAAATTATTCTTCACATCGAATTGCCAAAGAGTCCAACTTTTGTTTGCTTCCAAATAAATAATAGTACGAATTGTTACCATCTTTGCGACTGGGCTGAAAGTTTCTTCATAATCAAACCCATTTTGTTGAGAGAAACCACGAGCAACTAGACGAGCTTTATATCTAGAAACTCTTCTATCAGCTGTCTTCTTTAACTTGTAAACCCATTTGCATGTAACAAGTTCAATTTGAACCATAGTTTTAAAGAAAATACCTCCACCATATCCTCAAACCTTCTTAGGTTTAACCTTTCATCCTCGTATCTCTTATATAATTTTGACCATTGCACCAATTTATAGTGGCTTTGTTAGTCTTAGTTATCCCAAGAAACTTATTGTATAAGATATCCAACCTTTTGATGACAGTTTTAGGGATTTCTGTGTTTTGAATTGTAAAGATATGATATGTAGATAGGACAGTCTGAACAAGAGTTAGTCTCCCTCCAATAGAGAGAGATTTCTGATCCCATTCTGAGATTTTATTAATTGTTTTAGCTATAAGATTTTCAAAGTTACTAACCCTCATTGTGTTGCTTATCACTGATCCTAGGTACTTGAAAGGCAGGTGACTGTGCTTGAAGCCCAAAAACGTTTCTAGTCTTCTGATTTCCTAAGGTGAGAACCTTTTGGAGATAATTATTCTTGATTTTTCTTTATTTACTAATTGCCCATAAATTTCTTCATAGTGACTAAAGCTCTTCATAATTTTTGTAACATAAGCTATGAATCCATTGCAGAAACCATAATGTCATCAGCAAAAAAACATAAACAAGGTATGTTTAATCCCCCTCTGCTTTTATATCTGATTGAAGGCAGATCAGTAGATAAGCTTTTTAGACTTCTAAGAATATATTCCCGAGCTGATATAAAAAGACTGGGTGATAGTGGATCACCCTGTCTTAAACCCTTATTAGCCTTGAAACAACCCCTCAAAACACTATTGACCAAAACATAGAAGTGACACTTGACTATGTTCCTTTCAATCATCCTTATAAAATCCGTCCTGAACCCAAAAACTGCTAGAACACTTAGCAGGAAAGTGTGATCCAGCCTATCAAAAGCCTTGTCTATGTCCACCTTTAACGTGATATTACCTCTTCTAATCCCGTTTCCCATATCACCGGAAAACTCATGAGCAATCATGATATCATCATGAATGCTCCTACCCTTAAAAAATTCCCCCTATTTAGTAGAGATTAGGTTAGGAAGGATAGTTGACAACCTATTGTTAATCATTTTAGAGATACTTCTGCTGAAAAATGTGGTCAAACTAATTGGTCTGAAGTCTTTCCACATTTTAGGAGTCTCAACTTTAGGAATTAGGAAGATGACAATAGCATAGATGTCATTAGGAAAAGGACCCTCCCTAATAAAATCCATGAAAGCATCACATAGATCAACCCTTATTATAGGCCAACAAATTTTAAAAAAACTTGTCATTAAAGCCATATGGACCAGCTGCTACATTAGGATTCAGGTCCTTAATAATTTCATAAATTTCTGACTCTGTAGGCAACTTCATGAGCATTTCATTGTGGTACCATTCCAAATCAGAAATTAGTGTTTTAAATTAATTTACTGCAGACGACCCAATGATATTTGTATCCTCATCCCTTTTGGTACCATTCCAAATACGAGAGATTTTAGATCTATTGTGCTTTCGTTTCACATAATTGTGAAAGAAAACAGTGTTTCTTTCTCCATCTTTAGTCCACTTTGTGTGGGATTTCTGAATCCAGTACTCCTCTTCTCTTACTAGGACTAAACTGTGCTTATCTTTAGCATTTTCCAGTAAATCTTTATCTTGAGTAGAGTTAAAAATAAGCATATTAGCTTCCAGAACATTGATTCCATCTTCGATTTGTTTTATAGAATCAAAAACATTTCCAAACACAGACTTGTTCGACACTCTTAGGTTAGCATTTACATTATTAAGCTTGTACCAAAACTGATGAATATAAGCACTAAAGTATTCAACTTTCCAGCAAACTTCAACAAAACTATAGAAATCTTTGTGCATACACCACATGTTTAAAAACTTGAAAGAATATATCATTTTAGTAGTGGCTGAAGTGATAGCATCATCAAAATAACCGAGCCACTTGCTGTTAAATAATACCCTATCCAATCTCCTCCACTGCCTGCCATTAGACCAAGTGAATTTATGCCCCGAAAAACCAACATCCATTAAGTTCCACTCCAGAATGAAATTAGTGAAATCATCTGTAGTGGCAGTACAATTAGTTGAGCAATGAAGCTGCTCATTAGGAGAAGATATAGTGTTAGAATCACCAAAAAGTATCAATTTCTTTTCCTCCTCTTCAATATTCCTTAGATTATCCCAAAGTAGCCTCCTCAAACTCCTTGTACACTTCGCATATATTACTGTAACCATGAAATCCTTAAAGAGAGAGTTGTGATTAATTTTTAAGTGAAGAAACTGATCTTCATTAACCATGACTTCCACCAAAATATCCCCATTCCACATGACCCAGATCGTATTACTAATATTACTAGTAAATCCTTAAAACCCAAGCTTCCTTGAAATAGATTCCAACTTAGAAACACTGACCATAGGTTCTTGAACGGCTAAGAAATCTAGCTTCTTTAACCTCTTGATAGATTTTATTCTGGCATGAGTTTCCTTATTTCCTATACCACGCACATCCCAGTTTAGAATGACAATAGTCATTTCAATTGTTTTGAGGTTCTGGTAGCATTTTTATGTTGCACACATTTAGAGGATATAATCCCCTTTGAGCTCACTGCTTTAATTTTCCTTATTTTCTTATGTTATGTTCTCTTATCACCATGATTACTGTCTGTTTGTTTGTTTACATGGGAGGAGGGAAGGCTTTCAGTTGTTTGATTTGTTGGAATAGAACTTTCCATTAGGGAAGACAAAGAAATACTGCCCTCTTAGATGATAGAGCCTATTTCAAGCATATGAAGAGCCCCAATAACCTCCTTGCTTTCAATGCAAAGAGGTTGTATTATCCAAACTCAATGGATCTTCTGGTAGTTTTTACCCTTAAAACTATCAAACTTTTGATTCTTTATTTTTTTTTATCACTTCACTTAATTTTTTTATTGGAATAAGTGATTTAGCTTGAATTATGTTTACTCGTCAAACTTTTCATTTTTTATTTGCGTACTTTTTTTCTGTCGAATAATTCCTTGACTTAGGATTGAAAAGGAATAGACATGTATTACCGAATGGTTGGAATCCACTCTCCAACACTATGTACAAGATATAATAAAAAACATTCTACACATTTTAATATTTAAATATTCCCATTCACTGTCGGTAGCCATTGTTTTAAGAGTTGATCATCTTTTCTAAGGCTTTTATCGCTACTCATTTGTTCTGGTTTCAAAGTTGGAATGATTTTTGGTTTAATTTGGCCGTTAAGAACTTTTTTTCTGAAGTTCGGGGTTTGAAGAGAATGGATCTTAACTTGACATTGACCTTGTTTTGTTGTTGTTGTTGATATAACGTAACGCTTCCCCACGGAAACTGCAATTTGTAGAGGATTTGTTGAAACTTGTCCTCCAGTCTCACCACTAAGCTTACTTAAAGCAGCAACAATCAACCGTCTTCGTCTTTTACGTATTGAAACCTTTTTTAACAACAACAACAGTAGTACTCTTGGTTATAAAGCCACGTTTGACACTTCGTGTCACCTCTGCGTATTTTCGAACTACAATTTTGTTTAGCAGTTTTACTTTTAGTTGTGGTGGCATGTCTTACGTTTTTTGTGACCTCTTTAATCATCTTGGAACTAAGACTTTGTTGACCAATCTTACTCTCGTCCTAGCAGCATTTACATGTTTGACGCGTCGTATCAACAGATCATTCGTGCAGGTGATTTTGATTTTGAATACAAAACTTCTGGTATAATATATACACCGGTGAAACTAGGCAAAAATGATCTATATAGATGATGCCAAGGGGAGAGAATATCGTTAATGCTCATAGAAACATACCCAATGTTGGAACGCAAGGATTCCTCCTCATTCTATGGGTGGCAGGCCATACCATATTATGCTAATTTTTCTTTTCAACTTAAATCAATATTATTTTAAACAATTGTGGTGGTACCATAACTTACCATATTTTATGATGGGTCCGACATGAGTGCTGGACCAAGTATTTGTTAAAATTATATAACGTGAGATAGTCAAGTTTTTTGGAGGTGATTTTTACCATGTCCAATCGTAGTTATATAGCACATGGTAACATGCTTGGTTAGTTAAAAGAACTACGGATTTTAGAAGAGTTTGCGAGTTATTCAAAAGTAGTTCGTGCTATGGAGGTTTAAAGTTCAAATATCTTGGAAGAGTTCGTTAAAAAATAGTTTCTTGCTATGAAAGTCTGAATTTTGAAAATTCTTATGCTATCAAGTTAGAGTAGAGTGCAGGTACTCTTAAAGATATGATACTGAGATGAAAAACTACCTCTATCTTCATAACATTATTCGATTTGAACCAATGATTCTCTATAGAAATGTGTTTTGGCTTTTTGCCATTCCACCACCAATAAATCCAAGAGCATTACTGGGTCAAAACCTGTATCCATTTGTCAACCGGATAGAACACAGTGATAGGGTAGTATTAGAAATGGAACAAATTCAGGTCTCGTATTTGCTGGAGTAACCTAAGCTAGGGCTGTCAACGGTTCTCTGGAACCGAGAACCGGAGCGGGACCGAACCGATAAGGATCAGACCGAGAACCGGACCGAACCTTAACGGTCCGGTTCGCTGTATCGAAGATCTGATAAGATTTGGTAAGAAATTGAGGAGGCCATAACGGGAGCGGATCCAAAAAATCTTGAATTTTGCTCCTTTCAAACGTGATAAATGACCGCGTTGAAACACGTGCGCCAAATACAATGGTCACGCATGTTTAAACATCTTGAAGCCTCAAGATTCCAAGATTGCCAGCTCAAGGATTGGAATCGAAATCAAAGTTTATTACTTGTTGCTTTTCAGATACTCTGAGCACAACTATATTCAAACAGGATATGAGATATAGATTCCAAATCAGAGGAGCTAAGAGGGCAATCGGTTGGGGTATTGTAACCCCAACTAATAAGCTTGTCTATGGTGACTAGCTTGCCTTTAATTGCTAGCCAAGTTATAAAAGAATGGCGCAGAATGTTGTATTTATTCCATACTAACCCTGCCCACCCCACTATTTGGGCAGGCGCGCGAATAACATTGTATGTATCTTTGATGTTGAAAATGAGGCCTCCCTCTTTCGCAGTCCAAAATGGTACATCAATCAAGAGAGTGTTTGGATGGGGGAGAGTGAGGATTAGTCTATTAATTTCGTCCAGCCAACTCCGACTACGAGCTCTAGCCGATCTCAAGTTGACATGTCTGTTCCATTCACCATTGTTAATGATATCTGAAACCTTGAGGTTATTTCCCAACCGAGAGTCAGAAATTATGTCAGAGCCATAGTGGTCTGCAAGCAACGAGTATAGGAGCCACAGATCGTGCAGAAGAAGGTGTTCAAACCATTTCTGATTGCAACCCTGTATAAATTACAAGCCAAATGACGAAGACGAAGAATTATTTTCCAGATCTAAGAGGGGGAGGATCCGAAGGAAATATCCTAAAAAAATTTATTTTTAATCTTTTCCGTTTTGATCCAATCGCACCAGATAGATTAGGTCTTATTACTTACTATGGACCAAAGGTGTTTAAGGACGGCCGCCTGATTCCAGGTTTTTAAACCTAGTATCCCAAGGTCGCCCTCTTTATAGGGACTGGTAATGGTGGACTAGGCCACCTTGGCCCCATGGGATTGCAAAGTAGAACCAGACCAAAGGAACCGCTGAAGGTACTGAGTTAATTCTTTTATTATTCTAGAAGGAAGAATAAAAATCAAAGACCAATATACGTGATTAGCAAATAAAACAGATTTAATTAATTCGAGTCGACCCGCATAAGAGAGGTGTTTTGCGGTCCAAGAATCAATTCTAGAGGTTATTTTGTGTAGAAGGGGGCGGCAATCCGAATGGATTAGCCTACCAGTGAGGAGGGGGACTCCTAGATATTTTATCGGGAGGGTACCTTCAGGGAAACTCAAAATTGGCAAAAGATCCAATCTAAGATAATTGTTTATGTCGGAGAAAAAGATATGACTTTTAGAAGGATTGTGTTTAAGACCTGAGAGAATAAAGAAATCGTCTAGAGCCTCTATAATGAGATTAAGAGAATGGGAATCACCATGACATAAAATCATCAGATCGTCTGTGAAGCAGAGATTGATGATTTTCTGCTTGTGGCATTTCCAGTAGAAACATAAATTCTCATTAGGACTTTTCTCTTTAAGGATGTCGGAAAGCACTTGCATAACAAGCACAAAAAGGAGAGGTGATAGAGGATCACCTTGTCTCAGACCTTTATTGCCTTTGAAATTTCCATGAAGGTGTCCATTAATAATAATGGAGTAAGAGAGGGAGGATATGCATTTGACAATCCAAGTGATTATTTTCTCAGGAAAATGTATCGCAACAAGAACGTCCAGAATGAGATCCTAGTGAACGTTATCAAAGGCTTTCATTATATCAATTTTAAGGGCAATTCTTTTTCCTCTCCCATTGTTATGGTATCCTCTTAGTAGCTCTTGGGATTGGAGAATATTATCAGATATATTCCTTCTAGAAACGAAAGCTGATTGGGAGGATTCTATAAGATAAGGAAAGGAGACTTTGATTCTGTTGGCTAGAATTTTGGATATGCTTTTATAGATCATATTGCATAAAACAATTGGTCTAAAGTCAGCTGGCAAAGAAGGCGAGTCTTTTTTTGGGATAAGAGCGATAGAGGTGGTATTCCAAGATTCGATCAGGGTGTCAGTGAGAAAGAATTCTTGGACCCCTTTACAGATGTCAGGGCCGACGATATTCCAAGTTGACTTAAAAAAATTAGAGTTAAAGCCATCAAGTCCTGGTGCATAGCAGATTTAATTTTGGCGTATGAAATATCACGGGTCATAAATTCCCTATCAGTGGAATTGAATTTAGAACAGATAAGAGAAGAGAATTTTTCTAGACCGGGGTAGACAACATAATGCTTGGTACCAAGGGACTTCTCAAAAACGTTAACAAAAGCTTTTGACACTTTTGCCAGGGAGGAAACATTGTCACCTTGGTCATTGGAAATTGAGATGATTTTATTATGAAATAGCCAGGCTTTTATACTTTGTGGAAACATTTAGTATTCTTATCGCCCAACTGAATCCAATTTTCTCTAGATTTCAGCTTCAAGAAAGATTCTTCGGCTTGACTAAGAAAAAGGAATGAAGCGGAAGCCTCCAATTCGTTTCTTACTAATCAAGGATTGAGAGGGTCGGAGGCTAATTTAGACTGAGCCTCGAACATATCTTTTTAGCTTTATCGGCTCTGGAGGTAATATCACTAAACTCTTTACGATTAAACAAAGCTAAAGTAGTTTGTAAACACTTTAGTTTTTCAGAGACCATCGTCATCCCCGGGAAGAAACAGGGGAGTTCCAGCAGTTGGTAACAATTTCCTTGAATTGTGGATGAGATTGCCACATGTTGAAATAACGAAAATAATTTTTTCCGTTTTGGGCGGGGAAGCCCGAGATTGAGAGTAACAGTGGTGTGGTCAGAGGTGCAGAAATAACCTATGAGGACATGGGACATAGGGAAAAGGTCGTCCTAATCAGGGTTGACAATAACACGATCAATTTTGGAGAGGATAGGGTGGGCGGGTTGTTTGTTGATCCAGGTGAAAGGAAAGCCAGATGATCGAAGATCACTAAGCTCGCAACGATAGAAGCAGTTGTTGAAATCATCAATTGCTGAAGACCATGAATCAGATGAACCAAGATGCTCATCCGGATGACGGATAGCATTAAGATCCCCAAGGGAGACCCAGGGGATGTGGTTGTCTTGATTGAAGATGTGTATAAGGTCATTCCAAAGCGAAATGCGCTCTTGAGCTTCATTAAAATCATAGATCGCAGTAAGCTTGAAAGAAGCTTTATAGTTATGGTAATTGGCCATACAATGAATGAACTGAGGAGATTGGGAGATCCTAGTAATTGAAATAACACTAAGGTTCCAATTAATCCAAATTCTACCTAAGGCGAGAGACGAGCGATTGGTGATCACATGCCAGAACGGGACCATACTTCTTATTATCGAATCGATGTTCGGAATTTGAACTTTAGTTTCTACTAGAACTATCAAAGAGATATGATTATTAATAATAAAGCCAGTGACATCCTTTTGTCTAATCGGGTCATTAAGACCACGAACATTCTAAGAAGCAATATTCATGAATAGGAGACTTACAGAGTATCAGCTGATGGTCCTGTCGGAGGATAATACCTTTTTTCCTTTGTCTTTAGCTACATCCGTACACACCCTTTTGGGGGGCAAATCCACCTCCTCGCCAATCTCCACATCCTTATCCTTAGAGATAGATGGAAGTCTAGAATCCACCTCTGGGTCTATCTCAGAAGGATCTTCCTCAGATGATGAAGTCACGGTAGAAAAATGAAGAAGCTTGAGAGGCCATTTTTTACACTGACGAGTAGGGTGCCCCAAGACTATGCAGTTTGCACACTGAGGAGGGAGGGCTTGATATTCAAAGGAGATAGAGATGGATTTGCCTATGATTTTGAGTTGAGCTCAGATTGAATTGGGGGGGGGGGCTCTTTGATCATGATACATATACGGGCAAAACGAAGCTTTTCTTTCCGCTTAGTCTGATGACCCACGTAGAGAGGAGTAACAATAACCGAACCAATATTGTTGAAGCCTGCCGCGGTCCATAACTCAAGAGGAAGATTAAATACCTTAACACAAATAGGTATTTTATGTGTGACCACCGAAATGCCAAAGGGCTTCCTCCAGCACCTCTTTAGCCATCTCTTCAGAACCAAATCTGAAGATGAAGTAGCCCTCAGAGAGGGGTTTAAATTCCAACAGTCCAAACCTTTTCCATAGAGATTCCACATTAGCTTTGAGAAAAGCAAGATTGGAAGGTTGATTGAGAAAGTAACCCGAAAGACAAGCCTTCCAAGAGTCCGGAGATCCTAAAGCCGAGTCATTCATAATGAATTTATTACCAACCATTTCCATATGTCTGATGTGGATCGCTAAAGGAGAGAGATTATCACTATACCCCGCAACTATACTAGCATAAGAGGAAAGTGACACAGAGTTAAAAAGCGAATTTGAACTTGATATACCTATAGAGAATTATTTTGAAGGAGGGAAAGTGGTTTTTGGATGGGACAATTTATACTTTCTCCCTTTTGGGCCCTTACCGGCGTTCCTAAAATTGTGGATGAGAGTATGATTGGCATTGGGAGCTTCACCCCCTAAGAGACCTTTCCCATTGTTTTTATCAGGCCTGGAAATTGAGAGTACTTGAGTAGGCCCAATTTGCTTGGCAAAGCGGCCCAACAAGCATGGACCCAATGGACTCAAGCTGCTAAGGGATGTCTGATGTTTACTTTTGGCCCACGTTTACTGATGACCAGTCCATTCTTTCTCCACAGATACTCATGGGCCTCACCAACGGACAACCTGACCCATTCATAGTGCCTATAATCTGAACGAACGAATCCACATAATCCTGACGAGCAACAAAGGGAGAATTAGGGTTTCCATGTCCCATTTTCGTAGAGTGAAAACCATGGTTTCTGATGCCCTCACTCCTAGAGCCTAACAACTGATCTATCGAGTCCACAGAATCCAGACGAGCAACAGAGGGAGAATTAGGGTTTTCAAATCCCGCTTTCCCATAGAGAGAGCCATGGATGCCGATTCCAAGAGAACTTTCAAGGCTAGGAATCCCGAATTCCTTGTCTTGGGTATCGAGAAGGAGATCACTATTGGGGATGACAGTGAAGAGCTTCCTTGAATCCAGTTTGGACTGCTAACTCCATTTACCAGTGGAGGAGATTGATGGAGATGGGTGATTCACAGGGCTTGTAGAGTGAGAGCCTTCATTCCTATATCGAGGGTTACTCTTGGAAGAGGACGACGATCCATACCCAAAATTGGGAGAGACTCCAAGGAGAGCATCGGATGAAGACCGAGCAATAATATGATCGATAGAAGATGGCTGGTGGTGGGCTCGAAAAGGACTACTCTGTCCCAGAGTTGGTGACAGGGTGATGGAAGCTGGAAGAGGCTGGCATGGTAGCTTTTCAATGGCTGCCACTAATTTGGTATAAAAACCTAAATCGTAGTCGATAGGGTTGGAGGTTACGGAGATAGTAGTGGTGGTGATACCTATAGGAGGCGGGAAATTTCCAGAAGAAACTGATGAGTACTTAACAGTGGGGAGCTTAGGGAGGATTGGATCAACAAAATGTAAGAATATTCTCAAGTCATTCATAGTATTAGACTGAAAAATTATGTGACTCTCGCCAGATTCCATAAGGAATCTGGTCATTGCTAAAACTTCTTTGACATAGGATTCATGGAGATGGGAGATTTGGTGAACAGGTGGATCAGAGGGGGGCAGGGTGATTAGGGCAGAATCGGTGATGGGTGGTGGAGAGATGAATGAAGGAGTGATGGGGCTGGAAGCAGGGTCAGGTATGGATGGGAAGGAAGCAAGGGATGAGGAGAAGCTGGTAGTACGAATGGGGGAGAAGGTTCCTGGGAGGCCAGAGGGTTTGGAAGGCCTCAAAGAGACAGATGATGGATCCATCAGGTAATGGTTTAGAGATTTTTGTGAAAATTGTTGGGAGCTGTTGTTTTTTGTGAGAGTGAATGAATAGAGGATGGTTAGGGTTAAGAGTTTATAGATGGAATGCGTGACGAGAGATGAGAGAAAGAAACCTAACAATGGGAGGCTATAACAATGAGCTGCTGGGACCGAGGGGTGGCAGGGGTGAAGGTCTACTCTAGGGTTAGAAGCATAGTATAGAATCAGCACACGGTTAGGAAAATAAAAAATCCAGTAGAGCTTAAAAAAGACCTGGATTACCTTAAAAAAAGGGTAGATGGGAAAGGAGTTTAAGGGTTTTACCAAAAGAAGGAGAGATGTGTTGACTAGGTTTAGAGAGAGGTTTTGAGAGGGTTCAGGGGGGAGAGGTTTAGTTAGGGTAACTAAACCTGAAGGGAGGCTAATTGGATGAGCCAAACAACTGAATCAAATGAACAAAACACTGTGAATTCCTATGCAACTAGCTGGGGAAGAGATAATAAGACAGTGGTAACTAGGGCAATAATAGGAGGGGTAGTGAGTCTTGAATGTCGAGGATTAACTATAGATAAAGGATTTACTAGATACCTTACATTGGGTACATGTTTTTGTCCAACAGATTATAGAGGAGGAAAAGGGGCTTGAAGAGAGTGATGATGGGTGAGGAGGTTGCTTAAACAACAAGAAAGATTAGGGGGCTGATTGAGACCCCACCATGCTGTTATACATACAGCTTGGCAAAGAGATTTGACATTGAGAGGAAAGGTTGATGCTTTGAGATTTTGTAGCTCCTGGTTGTGCTAAAGGTAAAGGTTTGGTTGGGTGGAAGTGTAAACCCAGCAGAATCCCAGGTGAAGGTACATGAAGGATGAGTTGGACATTGTGAGAAAATGATGGGAGTGACTCAATTGAGTGAGGAGATGCTTCAGACAGAAGACGGAAGGGAAAACTACTCGATGAAGCCATCAATCATACGTATCAATGAGCATTGAAGCTGGTTCTCAAGAACAAATTGTATAAAAACGTTACCATTGAGAGGAGAGAGGGGGGAGCACTTTTCCAAGAAAGTAGACACAAATGGGATTTGGGTATATCATTTTCCTCATCAAAAAATTTAGTGATTATATTGTTAATTTAGGTAGGAGTCATCAATTCGGGGGACCGAATATAAATCTTTTGGGCAAGCCCTATTGAGATCGATGAAATCGATGCACATACCGTGGAATAATTTATTGCCATCACATGTAGAAAGGAAGTTCACCTGAATTGTGAAGTGAAACTCATGGTGTCGAGTTCCTAGATAGTCTGCTACCTCTCTAGCAGCTTTGAGATCCGGGGAATTCTGAAAAGATAAACATTACATTCCTATGAAATTTTCAATGTTATTTGAAATACAAAAATAAGTCTAAGACAATAATTCAAGAAGAGAAAAATATATAAACTTTATCAAGTTTGATCACCGACATACATTAAAGAAATTTCAAGCAAGCAATATCTAATATATCTAAAAACTGAACTTTGACTATAAAAAACAGAAGTCTTGACTTTTAGCGATAAAGATTACTAACAAAATGTTGTACGATAATATAATTGGTCAGATATCGTAAATACTAAAGAAATACATTAACATTTGTTTTTTTTCTATCACGAATCTACAAGAAGTAAAATTTATGCAAATTGAAAATATAGACCATGGATATCTTAAGTGAGCTGAAGCTTATGAGACCTTCAAACCAACACAAAAGGTGTGCAATTGTGTCCCCCTCTGACAAGCAGCTTCTGATTCGGCCAAGTGGCGTGATGCTACAGAAGCAACAAGGGATGAGTCCAGTCCTTCAGACAAAAGAACACCAAAGGGCACATCTGTCATTAGTATGATCGAAGTACATAAAAAAAATCAAATATTTATAAATGAAAGTTTATTATAGTAAATTATGTAAGCATTTTTATTCTCAAAATAGCGGTACTAAGCAGTGTTGATAAATTATATCCAAGAAAAAAAACTTGGTACTTTGAAACCATGATTTCTATGTATTACCACTTCCCTTCGTATTGTAGCATATGCTGTTTTCACGGAAGGAACAGGATCCTTTTTTAAAGATATCTCTCTTGACTGGTTAGAGCTTGTCATTAATCGTCATTAGCAATTGATAGAATCTTTGTTATTGAGTCTTCTTATTGTAGATCTGAATGTCTTCTGGGTCTTTCATAGGGTTTGGATCTCGCCTATCTATAGACATCCAGATGTTCTGCAGTTTGTTCCACAAGTCTTCTAGTGTATCGGACCCTTGCCTTAATGAATTAGCCTTCTTATGAATCACCCAAAGGGCGGCCTTGGGATCCTCGACTTAAAAATCTGGAATCAGGCGGCCGTCCTAAAGCATCTCTGGTCTATTGTTAGTAATAAGAATCACTCAATCTGGTGTGAGTGGATTAGAACTGAAAAGATAAAAAATAAAAGTTTTTGGGAAGTTTCTCTTGCCTCCTCTTCTTCATGGATTTGGAGGAAAATTCTCTGGCTACGGCCTGTGGCCCGTAATCTGTACATGGTAGCTATCGGGAATGGTTCGAACACTTCTTTCTGGCATGACCCTTGGATTCTCTCCTTACCGCTCTCAATTCACTATGGAGAGGACATAATCAGAGACTCAAGATTAGGAAATAACCTAAAATTCTCCGACATTATCTGCAACGGGGAATGGAATTGGCCTGCCAACCTGAGATCTGCGAGAGCCAGAAGTCGACACCACCTGACCGAAATCCACAAGATTATTCTTGCCCTTCCCCAACCTGACACCCTAGTGAGGGATGTTTCTTTTTGGAAGGCAAATGCAGGAAGCAACAACTTCACAATTAAGGATACGTACAATGCACTTCGTAAGCCTGTCCCTGAAAAGGGATGGGCGGGGTTAGTTTGGAATAAATACAATATTCCGCGACATTCCTTTATCTCTTGGTTGGCAATAAAGGGCAAGCTTGTCACCAAAGACAAGCTTCGAAGTTGGGGTTATACTATCCCAGCCGAGTGCCCTCTATGCTTCTCTGAACCTGAAACTATATCTCATATTCTCTTTGAATGTAGTTTCTCTCAGAGCATCTGGTCCTTTTCCAGTAACAAATTTGGATTTCCTTATCACTCTTCGTGTTGGCAAACTTGGGTTGATGAGGCTTCAAATTGGTCAAACTCTCAAAGCCATTGTATCTGGCGTACCAGCTTCAATGCGGTTATATACCACATTTGGAAAGAGAGGAATTCAAGAATTTTTGGATCCTCACCAGCTCAAGCCTCATCAATATATTACCAAATCATATCGGATCTCCGATTTAGATTTCTGGGATCCAAGATTAGCTGTCCATTATAAAGGCTCTTGTAATCTAATTTATTGTTTGTTTATTGTCTCAAGTATACTATGTCTAGACTGGAGCGTGGGCTCAGGACAGAATGATTCTGGAGCCTCCTCTCATTTTCCACAACCACCTAGTCGAATTGCACTTACTAGCTTCAGATTTCTGTTTGGGAATCTTTCTATATGGATCTCTCTCTGAGGTCTTCCTTTTAGCTATATGTTCTAAATGTTTGTAGTTGTATTCCTTTGCGTTCTACCCCAACATTATGTATGAACCTTTCTATTTAATTTAAGCATTTATTCTCCAAAAAAAAATTGGTGCACAATAGTCTTATTTGATACATAAAAAAAGGAAAAATATTAGATTTCATTTTTACAAATATTTTTTTAGAATTTGTTTGATAGAATTTCGATTTTAACCAAACTAGACAATGTTATGACTTTTTTTAGAATTCATTTATTTTATACATTTAGTGTAATTTGTTTTATGGTTTAGTAGAATTTATAGTTTTTAATTTATTTTTATAGATCAAAATATAAATATAACATTCTATATTTTATTTTATATAAATATAATTTTTAAGATAAAACATTTATCACTGAATCGATTGAGATAAAATAAAAATTTTAAAAATTGTTTTTCTATATGTTTTTAACTAACTATACCAATCGGCCCAATAACCGGACTATTAAACTATAACAAAAGAACCATTATGAACACAAGAATCACTTTAATACACGAGAAGTATTATCTCTGAGTTTAGAGAACATAACAACTATATGAAGTCAGAGAACGAATGAACATAATGCTTTATGACAACACACGAAGTATGCTCTCGTATTTCGGTGTAGGAAATGAATTTTGGGCTGAAACTATCAATAAAAATTTTAATTTTCTGAATTGGTCTCCTCATCGACTATAAATTGCAAGATTTCCTTTTAATTTTGGTTTGGATCATCTACTGATTACGCATAGTTGATGATATTCAGTTTTCATGCATACGCTCACGTGAGAGATGGTAAACTTGATCTAGGATACGTTATTGAAGTGAAAGTATATAGTTTATAGTGTAATGCTCATAGGTCTCTAGGTTTTGTCATATGTATGAACATTAATTCTAATTAGTTGAATTTCCTAAAAAATCAGAAGGATGTTAGGGAAATGCTCAAACCATGATCTTTCGTGACTAAAAAATAATTAAAATCGGTTTCCATTAGGTCTAGTGATTGTAATAGTTTTGAGATAGAAACCTTATAACTTAGTATGAGATAGAGAAAGAAGTTATATTAGACCATCAAAAAGGTATACGATCCTAGTTGCATATTCTCAATTAGTTGCAATAGAAGTGATGTAAGAACATAGTAGCAATAGATAAGTTATTGTGATTTCAAAATTAGATTGATGTATGAGTGCTACTAAAGAATATATTAAATATCTTCAAAATAATCACACATGAAATCTTGGCCACTAAATATGACCGTTATTATCAGCTGTAATCTTCCAACATACGATATATTATTGAAAGTCCAAGATCTTATGCGGATAATGATTTTATCGATAAGAGAGTGGGATTTATTGTAAGTTACCCAACTTATTATTATGGAAATACCAAGGTAACAAATATAGACCTTTCCCGTTTTAAAGACAAGAATGCTTGTGGCGGACATACGATTTTATTCATTAATCCTCGAAAGAAAAATATTAATTTTTTAGGGTTAATGTGGAGGCCATAGAGGGTAGAAAATGCGGAAAGGCCTTCTTTCATAAGGTTAATGAAGTAAGGATCGACTCAACCAAAGATTATAATATTGTATGCAAATTAGATATTTATAATTTTCAATTTTGACACTTTTAATGTAATTTAAAAATTAGGAATAGGAGAGCAACATACAAGGAATATGTGTTCTTATTCGAGGCTTATTTGTAAGGAAAAAGAGATTGTTGATATTCATTGAATGATCAATATATCATTTTAGAAGGGAAATCTATGATGACTATGACAAATAAGATGATATCAGTAGACATTGTCGAAGCATTTTATTATATCTTATTTTAAGACAACTCTTGAGGCACTTACGATTAGTATGATAATCTATAAAAAGTTCATGAGAGTAGAATATTATCTGAAATACTTCAGTCTGAGACAAAGGAAGATTGAGAAAAATCAATGATGGTTTAGGCCTTTTATCCTAATTGTAATAATGTTTTAATTTATTTTATAAATGACATTGGAGTAGATGTTATGTATTTAATTAGTTTCAAATGAAGGGGTGAAAGTTTTGAGATAATGGTTATTCAGGTTTTATGGATCTATGTAATTAATTTTGAAAAACCAATGAACCCCCTTGCATAAGTCTGCACCGATGATTGGCCATGATAGTTTGAGGAAACTAGATATATATTCATTGATTCTTGGGCTTTATTGTTTTATTTTCTAAACATGGTATTTTTAATTCTGTTTTTGTTATAGTTAGTATTATATGGGCCTATGAGATGGATTTAGTTGGTGGAAATAAGAGCGTTGATTCTCTCGATGCCATGGTAATTAGCAGATAATATTTAGTCCATCAAATTGGTAAAATGTTTGATGAATATATTTTTCACACTTTGGGGTGTATTATAATTAGTGTTAAAACTCTTGTTTATAAAAATGTTTTATTACAAATGATACAGTTTTGACAATATTATGGAAATTATTTCGTATGTTAATTTGGGTCATCTTTCATGTCTTCAGTTCTACTTAAGAAAATAAAATATCCGTAGGTACTTATTTTGGCTATTATGATGATTGAGTTATGTAGGCCTGTAAAAAGGTTTGATATGGATTGAAATAAGTCCATTTTTACTTCGAAAGTTTTTTGGCATATTTGTTGAATTCTCGTCTATTAATAGATGATATATATTTTTAAAGATGATATAACTTAGGTGATTGACATATCAAAGCCATCACCTGAAGGATTCCAGCTCTAGGTGATAATTTTATTAAAGTCCGGTAAGACTGTGATATATTAAAGAATTGAAAAGTTTTAAGTTAAGGTATATGAGAAATCAAAGCGGATGGTGATAGGTGTGCGGATATAAGTTCTCAGGAAACCAAACTGTTCAAAGAAAGATAGGTAGATATTATCAAAACATCTTTTGACAAGAACTCGATCAATCTTGGAGGATATTGAGTTGTTTGGTTTTTTGTTGGACCAAAAATATTAGAAACCAATGGTGAGAAATTCACGTAGTCTGTAATAATAGCAGCAGTTGTTGAAGTCATTTATAGAGGAATTTCGGATGGTTGAAACCCCCATATCATCCTCTTGGTTTTGGATATTATTAAAATCGCCTAAAACAATCCATAGATCTTTATAACGTTTGGTAGCTCAATACATTAGATCATCCCATAACAAAATGCATCAACTAACTTAATTTAAGACTTATATTAAAGTAAAAGAACCTTGAAGGTGAAGATATGATTGATTTTACAATCTGCGAATTGATAAAGCGTTGTTATTAAAAACTTTGAAGATGATATATCTCCAAACTAATCGAATTCTACTAAAAAATGAATTATGTGGTTGGTTTTAAAAATGCTAATAGATAAATATTAATCAAATAATAACTATCACTGTTATTTAAATTTTTTAATGTTGTAATCTTTGTTTCTTTTCATATTATTGATAAAAAATAATTTGAAAATTTATTGATGTTGTCTGCACTTGTTTTTCAAATTTTTAATAAGATGCACGACTTGAAAAATAATGAGAACATCAATACTTATTATTAGAAGTGAGATTTTACTCAATATTGCATAATAATATAACTAAAAAGACATTATGTTTGTTACAATATAAATCTAGAAATCCTAGTTAATTACCCGCACTGAGGTTCTTTTGTGTCCAAAACTGGTCACTTTTGTTCACAAATGTTTCATATGTGGTTAGTGGCGTGTATATCTTAACCAGAATTTAGGTGCCATGTATCACACTTTGGTTACAGGCACGCACCAACGATTATATATACCAAATTTGTTAACAAAATTGATCAGTTTTAGAAAAAAAAACTTCAATGATAATTTCGTAGCAGTTGATAAATTGTGTTGATTAAACAAAATTTTATTCTAAATTATAACGTAGATTAGTTTAAATTTATGAAAAGTATAAAAGTAAAAAAAACTATAATCCCTCTCTTTTCTCCGGTCTATTTTCTCTCTTCTCTCCCTCTTTTTTCTTCTCTTTTACACCAAAATCTTAATTTTTGTTTGGTTCATCCGTTTATAGGTAAACTGTAGTCTTTTTTTCCTTCTCTCTCCCTTCAATTTTTTTAACACCAAAAATCTAATTTTTGTTTTGCTCGCAACTGTTTTTGAACCAAAATCTTTAATAAACAACTCTTGAACCGGCTATGGCGTTGTCCTATTATGTTATGGAGATTTTGGTGAGTTTTATTTTTGTTTTAAGAGATCACATTGAATCTATGGATTGTGTTTCAGGGGAATGTGTTTAAAGATCTCCTCTCGATCAGGGGCATATCGAGAACTAAAATTAAGACTATGAACAAATAACAAAAAAATACAAAAAATAAATATTTTGGTATTACATAATATACATATATCAATGTTTCAATTATAACTCAAAATGAATATCTATTTCTAGTCCAAACGTAATTACATCTTCCTATCACCCATTAAAAACGCTTGATAATTTGGATGATACTTCAGAATTCAGATTTGTTTCGAGGATCTAACTCCAAATTTCTTAGTATTTGAATATGTTACTTGAAGTTGATGGATCACTTGTCGAAGGAGTATAAGTAGGTTTTCAGATGGTGCTTTAGTTGATTCATTTCCAATAGTAGAAATATTAGACTTTGGAAATCTAGAGGTAGGCTTAAAAGACTTGTGCAACATTCCATAAACAAATCAAACTAAATCATCTATTAAAACGTGGACAAACAAAACAAAATTCACTAGTAATCTGAGAAATTCTATATATGATTAGTAAATTACCTAAATATGATTAATAAACTTATATAAATCATTCATGCACAATTGTTTTATTTAAATATAATTATTTAATTAGTAAATTTGGTATAAAAAATTGTTACTTAAATAAAATTAATAAATTACATAAATATGATTAATAAACTTATATAGTTATTAAACTTATAAATTTTGTAAATATAGTTTGAATTAGAGGTCAAAAGGGGATTGAAGGTGAAAAAAGAAAGTAGAATTGAAGTTTTTATTAATGGTTGAGTAATAGACTTATTAAACTTATAAATTTTATAAATATGGTTTGAATTGGAGGTCAAAATGGGATTGAAGGTGAAAAAAGAAAATAGAATTGAGGTTATGATAAATGGTTGAATAGTAGACTTATTAAACTTATAAATTTTGTAAGGGTGAAGCTATTTCCTCCATAAGATTTTTTATTTCTCCAAAATTTCAAAAAAACCTCCACCTTATTATTTCCTCCATAAAGGAAATTATCAATTTACCCTTTTTTGTAGTTTTACTCCAAAAACTCATATTTACCTTCTTGTTTAGCAACCACCCAAACACCATATATACTTTAATTTTTTTCCAACAACCTTCTACCCACCATATTTACTTCCACCAATAAACTATAATCCTATTAATATAAATACCAACTATCAGCTCTTTTCAGTGAGAAAAAAAACATAGCCACCACTTTCGATTTAAGCAATCTGTCAAAGGTAAAAATCTTTTCTAAATCTTTTTTTTAATCTATCGGTTAGCAAGAGTTCTAGGAAGTCAGGTGTACTCTACATAGCGAGTTCCACGAACTCGATATGAAGAAAAAATTTTAGTTCTCGGAATTCTCTTGTTATGATTGTTTTTTTTAATTTCATGTTTATTGAGTTCGAGGAATATGTTTTTTAGTTTCGAATTACTTTTATAAAACTTTGATAATCTGTTTTTCATTTGTTTATTTAAAAAAAACTTTAACTTGTTTGTTATTCTGTCTTTTTTATTTTTGTTTATTTTCATTTTAACAAGATTAAATTATCTTGTCGGTTGATTAGGTGATGTTGTGAGATGTTGAATCTTTTGTTTGGATGTCTTTATTTTCTATGATTAATTTTCAACGAATTTGAGTTTTTTTGGTTTTTAAGATTTAATTTTAGAAGTCAAATGATATATGTTGGATGTAATTTGACTTAATAATGTGTTTGTTCGAATATGAGTTGGATAGTGCATAGTGGCATCAAAATTTTAAATTAGAAAGTAAATTAAGGACAAAAAGATAAAAACAAGTGTTATATATTTTTTTAGAAATATAAGATGGAGGAAATAATAAATCTTATGGGGTAAATAGCTTCCGCCATTTTATAAATATGGTTTGAATTGAAGGTGAAAAGACAGAGTAGAATTGAAATTTTTATTAATGGTTGAATGGTAAAGTTATAAATTTGTTTTGAATTGGAGGGGAAAAGTAGTAGAATTGGAGTTTATAAGGTTTGAACCTATGACCTAGGGTAAAAACAAATAGATCTTTACCACTATATTTATCTTTTTCTTTGGTTTTATTTTATTTTTTGTCTTTTTTATTTTACTTTTTGTCTATTTTATACTTAGGTTTTATGTTCTATATCTAGATATTGGATATTTAATCTAGATGGGAAGTTATTTCCATGTATTCTTTTGTTGCGGTTTTATTTAACAAAATTTTTAATATCTTTACTCCGGTAGAATATATAGTTGATTTTTTAGGTTGTATTACGGTTTTATTTTAGAGTCTTTTATTAGCCACGAACAATGTTATGCGTTTTCGGACACTTTTATTTATCATTTATAATATTTGAAAAATAATAAAAAAATTATAAATTTTTTTTGTTAGCTATATATGTTTTTTTTTTAAATTTATTATTCCTCCAATTTGTTTAGGTAGAGGGACATATATGTTAACTCATTTTTGAGGATTAGGTGTCATTTCACTATTAATTTTGTTTATAAAAATAATTAGGTATAAATTTAATGAATTGTTCAAAATTGTTTTTCAGATTTTTGACATATTTGGATATCCTGTACACTTACATTCGATATGAATACCTATATAATAATATCAAAGCCGACTAAAGGGGATACCTATTTGAAGTAGTTTTCGTTTTTCAAAGTACATCCAAACTTTTAATGATTTCAATTTATAACTCTTTTTTAGAATACTCGAACTTTAAACTTCCTTAGTAGAAACTATTTTTGGACAAAACATAATTTGAAACCAATTTCACATTATAGAACAAAACATAATTTGAAAGTTAAATCACTCGTTCCAATTATATAAATTTCAGTAAAACGATGAAAATATAATATAAGACATTTTTTGTTTTACATATACGAAATGAGATGATATTGAAATTATTAGGTCTACACGAGTACAAACGATGCAATAACCACCACGCTTACGGTGATGGGAGAAGTGGCGGATGTACATTGGGGTTATGGGGCGTAAGCTCCCTCTTACCTAAAATATGTTTTATAAATTTTTAAAGGTAATAATTATTTAAATAATAATAAAAAAAAAATTTACACCATTTTATCTAATATATATATATTAAAGGTAATAATTATTTAAATAATATTAAATTCAAAATTCTAAACCCCTTATATGGATTTGTTTGAGAAAATTTAGTGTAGCGAAATCTAGGGAGAAAGAAAAAAACTATTGATGAATAAAAATATATTACTTTTTTGTTAGTTTTTTTGAGTTTGTTTGAGAAAATTTAGTGAGCAGAAATTTTAGAAGAGAGAAAAAAATATGATTGTTGAATTAGAATATATACTGTTGTTGTTTTTTGGGTTTGTTTAAGAAAATATAGTGAGAAAAAATTTAGGAAAAGAGAAAAAAAGATGAGGATGAATAAAATTTGTTTCACTTATCTAAAATATATATATATATTTTATAATTTTTTTTGGTAATAATTATTTAAATAATATTAAAATAAAAATTTAAGATAATAATTGTTTTTTTAACAATACTACAATCCACATTAGCAACATCTCCTGCCTAGATATTTTGTCGTATAATACAGAATTTTAGAGGTTATTGTGTGGATGTTTTTTTATTGAGGGATGCATTTTGTACCGCCTATGATATCTGTTTTATATAGTTCATTGTATAGTTCTTGTTTCTAAATTTACGTCTTAGTGTATACCACTAAACACATATTTAATTATTATTTTAGTTATTGAACTTGGTTTCACTTCAATCATTTTTTAAATTAACTTTTTTATTTGTTAATTGTTTTCTACAAAAAAAAAGTAATAATATATTAAAATTTATTTTTGTAAAATAATTGATTCTATTTTAAGCTTATTTAAAAACACATTTATTAAACAATATATATTGAAATATTTTTTAATCATTTTCAATAAAATAATTCATATTATGAATTATGTTTCATTTCAATTGGGTTTTGTTTACATAAAAATTATATATAAAGAAATTGATTTTATTTTCATTTAAAAATAATTTTTATATAATAAGTTTTTGATTGTATTTTCATCTATTTTTTGAATATATATATTTTATATAACAACTTTGATTTTATTTTCATCTTCCTTTTAAAATATATTTTTAAAATATTACTTTTTTTAGAGAAAAATACCAGTAAATACCCTCTCAATTATTTAATTACCCACTGGTACCCATTTTATGGATAATGTTAATTGATATCTCGAATTGAAATTTGGACAAAAATACCTCCGACCATATATACCCCATGGTACCTCGAGTTATTTTTAAAAAAAATAAAAAAAATACTATCAATGGATCTAGTTTTGTTCATTTAAAAAAACAAAAGCGATGATACTTTCATTTACTTTTTTCGAGCTCCGATTTGAAAGATATGGATCTTTTAAAAATAAAAGAAAAAGAAAAAGAAAAAAAGAGAAATTTTGGTTACATTGTTTTTCATGAAGGGTGAGGGTAGTTAGGGTAATAAAATAATATTAGGTATTATGTGGTAGGTTTTTGAGATGGGTATTAAGAGATAATAGATCAAACCTTAGGTACTAGATGACAATAAAATAGTTGAGTGGGTACCTTAGGTGTAATTTCCAATTTTTTTAAGCAAATGGAATGAATTCAACCAATATGGCTTTTGGACGACTATATATATATATGATAGGATTGAGATAAAGTTTATGGAAGATTGTGTATATGACAAGTTAAGTGGACGTACACAAACGATTTAAATTTATTATATGCTACCATAATTTTTCTATCAGAGAAATTTGATATGAAAAAAACTTGGTGGAGTGTCTTCTATGCTAGAGATCAATATGGTAAGGAACTACCAAAAATGAATGTCCGTTCTCTCAAGAAAAAAACATATAGTGAAATCATGCTACATCGTTTAGTTTGGGGAAAAATCAAACCCATAGATACCTCTATAGGTAAACATGAAGAGTTCTCACTCCATCAATGTCCTACGAAAAATTTAGATGTTTTATTCATGTATACATTCCCATGTGTCTCAATTGTTAGAAGTCCCGTGTATGACCAAGTTTGCACCACACCAAATATATCTTTTATAGTTAGAATTTTGAGAAGGTACTTGAGCAATCCAAGAATTATCTATTAGAATGAAGTGAAAAAAGGTACTCCGGTATTTGAAAAATATCAGACACTACGGGTTGCCATAAAACAAATTCGATAACCTGGATATTATGGTTTATTCATATGTAAATAATGCTAGGTGTATAGAAAATAAAAGATATATTAACGGTTAAGTATTCGTTCTGGCATGAGGTGCCATACCATGGAAGACTACAAACCAGACAATTGTCATAACCTCAGCTATGAAAACCAAGTATGTTGAATATTTTACTGTATCAACCTATAATTTTTTTGTTTTAAGACGTTGTCACAATATTTTTTAAAGTGAAGGGGATTCAAAAACCTCTATTGTTTTATTGTGACAATATTTCAACTATCATGTTCTCAAATGGAAATATGAACTTCATCAAATCTAAGTTATATACATTAAGTTCATATACGTGAAAGAATGAATCTAGAATGATCATATTAAGGTTGAGCATATATAAAAAATGATGATTGCAGAATAATTTCACATACATATTATAACCACTAGTATTTCTCGAATAAAAAAGGTCACATGTGGGTCTATAGCCTGAATTATGTTTAGATTAAGTTGGACTTGTATAAATGTCAATATGTTATTTTTTAGATTGTATAATTATTTCCAATTGTATGAATACAGCCGAGTTATTGAAGATTAATTATACAATGATTCAGTTTTTATCGTATTCTTTGATATTGCGAGATCTCAATTTTATTAAGTATGACCAATGAGATGTCGACACATATGATTATATGGTCGTGTCAGACCTCAATTCTCCAATCTATGAGAAGTCAATGGCTATTAAAAAGGTAGTTAGTAGGGTAAAATTGGACATACATATAATTTTAGGTGTTCTTCTTCTTCTTCTTTTTCCTTATTCTTCTTCTTCTTCTCAGAAGGTGTTGGTGAGAGATTTTAAAGGGGTGATGGTGAAGATCTTCATTGAGAGACTTTGGTACGCTTGTACCGAGAACTGGACTGAATGAACTCTCAAACCCAGGATAATTCTGACCAGGATTGAAATTACCATATATGATGGTTTGAGTTGAAAATTATGGATACTTATCTATTACTAAAGCTGCCATGTATTCAACAACCCTTTCACTGATGCACAAGTAATTGTAAAATTCAAAATGGGTTTTTTACTAGCTGGGATTAACTCATAAACTAAGATGAAGAGGAATCTTTAAATTAATTCATCAAGGTTTGCAGATTAACGGGGGAAGATGAGTTTTTTAGCGAAAGTAGCAAAGATATTTGATAAATTTTCCGGCGAAGATAGCAAAAAGATTGGATTTTCATATGGCTCATTTTCTCTCACTAAAAAGTGTATGCAAGATAAAGTAATTAATAAGTGAGTATTTATAGAAAATCAAAGAAAGAGAAAGAAGTCAGGAAAGGTGAAGAAGTAGTGAT
Source organism: Limnanthes douglasii subsp. nivea (assembly GCA_036936605.1). NCBI lineage: Eukaryota > Viridiplantae > Streptophyta > Magnoliopsida > Brassicales > Limnanthaceae > Limnanthes > Limnanthes douglasii. Next base: position 4,038,114 of record JAUPFV010000001.1, read on the forward strand.
GACTATTGAAAGGAAGAAGAATCGACAAACGGTTATTTATTATAGGGTCGTGTGACAGGGTAAGGAAAGATCCCTTTTTTCAGAAATGGTACTTTTTAATGATTGGTACTTTGATTTGACTACTTTCTCTCTCTACAAATTTGTATGTATTCCTATGACACGATTCCACTATACAATTCATTCAATATTCAGCCCTTGATATTTCTGGAACCTTCATTGTAGCCCCCTAGTTTTGCAGAGAGTCGAGCAAAGACTACTTGATCGCTGGGCTTTCTGGCTAAATGTTTGCGCCAGAAACTGTCCAAATCTTGTTTGCCCTGTCGTTATCTATCGGAGGATACCAACGGTTTAAATCATCCATTAATTTATCGATGTCAACGATAATTATTATGGGTCGAATTGCTGGTCCGTTTATCCCGAACCTTTTATTTTAATTAAAGATGCAACTAACCTCTTTAATCCAATTTAATAAGCATTGGTTCAAATTATCTTTTTTGAAAGCCCATTTATTTCAGTAAAAAAAGATGTTTTCTTACTTGTCCACGTGTCACTCCTTGACTTATCATCTATATTTGAAATCTTTGTCTGTTGAACTACCCGATGTGTGTATCATGAAGCTAGCCCCATAGGCCTGTTGGAGTTGTCAAGATGGACACGTGTCTTGCAATGACTTGAGTATGCTTTAACTAATGTTTTAATTAAGGGACTCTTGATCTTCCCGACCCTCTTTTCGATTACACTTCTCCATGGCACGAACCGTTACCTTGCTTACTCGCCTATAAATACTCTCACTTCTTTATTTTCACATTTCATCTGAGTTTTAGAGAGAGAAACACTTGATATTCTCCCCATTTCCTTGAGAGAGAAGCTCTGATATTCTTTATGAGAAGGCCTGCTTCTCAAACGAACCGTTACCTTTTTTACTCGCCTATAAATACTCTCACTTCTTCATTTTCACATTTCACCTGAGTTCTAGAGAGAGAAACACTTGATATTCTCCTCATTTCCTCGAGAGAGAATCTCTGATATTCTTTATGAGAAGGCCCGCTTCTCATAATAGAGCTAAGAAAAAGTCCGCCTAACTTGAAAACCCAGTTTTTAGTTTCATTGATTATCTTAGTATCACTGAAAGGGTTGACGAATACCAAGTCGTGAGATTAATCCACAAAGGCCCTATATCTCCACTGAGTTCATACATGCTGATTTTTCCAAAACCCCAAAATCCGGGCTCGTCTAAACCTTCTTCAAAAGTGAGTCTGTCGACTATCCCGAGGGTTTCTTCGTAAACTAGAAATCCCGACACTGCTACTCGATCTATACCTTCGAAAACCAGAGATCCCATTGACTGAAAAAAGAAAAATCCTTTCTTAAACATGGGCGATTCTAGCTATTCGTCTACCACTCCCGAGTACGTCTAGCTAACTCCGACAATCGTGGGGTGTCGAACCAGTCACAACACTGCAACTACTCCTAAATGGGTTGTATAACAAGATTAAGAAAGAAGGAATCGTGAAGAGGCTACATCTAAGAAATCTAAAATCCCCATACCTGGTTATATTCGAGTTAACAGGAATCCCGATGAAGAGGTCGGTTTAAAAAAGATCTGGGGGATTCCTGACTGTGTGGACATTTGATTCTCGAAGCCATGTGAAACCCCCTTGTCAGTGGAGTCACAACAAATAGTGTTTTTTACTTTGCTTTTCAACTAGGCTCTGCGACTTCCTCTTGACCCCAAAATTGTCAGATATTTCGAGATCCTCCAGATAAGCCCGACCCAGTTGACCCCTAACGCCTGATATACTTAAATGTCCACCATAATGGTCTCTCGATTAGTCGAGATTCCGATATCCATGGAAGATTATATAGGCATATATGGACTATCAAAGTCACTCAAATTACCCTTCTTCTACTATTCCATTGACAATCCAAAAAATAAAGTGAATAATTTATTGGAAGCTGATAAGTTCTGGAAGTACCGGGATGTCTGCATCAGTGGTGCCTGGGAAAACAGTCGAGCATACACTAAGGAGAACCCGAGGCGCTTAACTTACAAATGGACTCCTGAAGGTTTGTGTATAGGCTCATATACATTTTTTTAACTCACTGATCTTTTTCTTTAAGCTTGCAAGGTAACTATACAGGAGTTGAGAAAAGATCATGTTACGAAATCCTCAGATATCTTTGCTAAACTCCGAGCCTTTGCAAGAAAGAATTGGGGTCAACAATTTTGCCGATGCTTCAAAAATATCAATCTCATCAATAGGAATCTTTGGTGCTTTTCCAGCGACATTCTGAGTATCGATCAATTGCGGACACCTCCTGTCATCGTCGACCTCCTGAAAAGGTTAGATATCTCAGATTTTGAGGTGTTCTTACCCAAGAGGGACCGAACGCCCAGTAAACGGGTGAAGTCAGAAGAGATGTCCGACTAAGAAAATGAGCAGGAAGGTGCCGACGGCGTCACCGTAGACAAACCTTGATAATTGTTACCCTCAGAGCCTGAAACCATTGTCATCCTTAGTGACCCGATCGCCAGTGGAGTTAAATCTCTTTTAGCTGGCAAAAGAGAAAAGAAAGGTTGTGGTGAAAAGCGAAAGAAAATCGTCACAGCAGATGAGAGAAACCATACTTCTTCCAAGTAATACAAGGAAAAACTCGTGGTGATTAAAGTGTGCAATGGCCCGGCTGCAGAACATATCACAATCCCCACCATGTTTGAATAATTTGATGGCGTGAAGTCAACCACCGCCTGCTGGGGCTTCTTTAAAAGGAAAAGGCTCAGAGGAAACACATTTCACGGATAAGATTGAAGCATCGGAATGCTTAGATAAACATCTGTTGAGACACACCGAGATTGTACTCATCACCAAGAGGGTTTGATGCATCCCGATCCCATAATTTTATCTGTTCATGCCCAGAGTTTGGGTTCATTTTCCCTTCAAGAATTGGACATCCTAGCGATTTACCAACATAACATGCTTGCCCCCATAGCCCAAAAAGAAAGAGAAGTAATGAGGCTTCAAAAATACCTTGCAGAACTCAAAAAAATAGCATCATCCAAGGCCAAGGATTCACATGACTTAATTGACCGTGCCAACGCTCGAATTATTGCAGTCGAAGCTAAAATAGAGGCTTTCAGTGTCAAAGAAAAAGAGTGGGGACAATCTATTTCTCAAGCCAAAGAAGACCGTGCCAAGGCTATCGAAGAATTGGCTGCCCGGAAGTTTCAGAATACTTACCTTCGCTTTCGATCGATAAAAATGGCTAAAACCCTTCACGGCCTTCAAGTGGTCGTCGATAAGAGTAAAGAGAAGATTTTTTGATGCTTAGTGCATGAAAGTCTTGGAAGAAGAGCTTGCTGATGCAAGGGTCGGCTATATTTTAAACTTCCATGAACAGTTTCCCCAACTAACGTTAGGGTCGATATGGGTAGATGTCCCAGAAGAATATTGTCCTGAAGGTGTTGATTGTGTAGATCCCATCATTGAATACACATAATCATCTGAAGACCCATATGATGTTTAAACACTGTTGTTTGTAGAATGTTGTTTTTTGCTTTTCAAAATGCGGACTTGGTTGTTATATGTTTTAATTACTGTTCTCGTTTCGCTTATTTTGTCTAATGCCCTCCCATTTTTTGTAATCGAAAGTGATCAATTTCTGATGCCAAAAATAAATAAAGTCCTCATATCATATGTTATATTCAAATTTGTAGATTAACCTTAGAAGTTGAAAACCTTTGTAAAAGGTTGGAACTCGTAGATCAATTCTAAAAATTGAAAACCCTTGTAAAAGGTTTGAATATGTAGATCAACCTTAAAAAATTGAAAAACCTTGTAAAAGGTTTGAATTGTAGATGAAACTTAAAGATTCAAAAAACCTTGTAACAGGTTCGAATGCGTAGATCAACCTTAAAATTGAAAAGCCTTGTAACGGGTTCGAATATGTAGATCAACTTTAGAGTTGAAAAACCATTGTAAAAAGGTTCGACCTCGTTGATCAACTTTAGAGTTGAAAAACCTTTATAAAGAGGTTTGACCTTGTTGTTCGACTTTAGAGTTGAAAAAAATATTTGTAAATGGTTAGAGCTTATAATAATAGCAAAAAAAATTTAAGGTTTTATCGATTTACTAAATAGGTTAGTTTCTATAAACACCCCATTAAAACCTCCCCACGCCACTATGGAAGAAAGAGTATGCCCCCGACCAAAATTGTTTTACAACAGGAGTAAAGAAAAGAACGTAAAAATTAACAATCATTATAGATACAATATAAGGTGCTCAATGTTCCAAGGAAGCCGTAAAGGTCGGTTGTGTTTGTCTTTCAATCTATATATCCATCGCTTTACTTTTTCTACCACCTGGTACAGAATTTCCCAATTGGGTGCCAACTTCCCTCAATGCTTGTCTTTAGTGTGAAGAAAACCTTTCCTGAATACTTTTTCCCCAACCTTGAAGTTTCTTCTTCGATAATTATTATGGGTCGAATTGCTGGTCCGTTTATCCCGAACCTTTTATTTTAATTAAAGATGCAACTAACCTCTTTAATCCAATTTAATAAGCATTGGTTCAAATTATCTTTTTTGAAAGCCCATTTATTTCAGTAAAAAAAGATGTTTTCTTACTTGTCCACGTGTCACTCCTTGACTTATCATCTATATTTGAAATCTTTGTCTGTTGAACTACCCGATGTGTGTATCATGAAGCTAGCCCCATAGGCCTGTTGGAGTTGTCAAGATGGACACGTGTCTTGCAATGACTTGAGTATGCTTTAACTAATGTTTTAATTAAGGGACTCTTGATCTTCCCGACCCTCTTTTCGATTACACTTCTCCATGGCACGAACCGTTACCTTGCTTACTCGCCTATAAATACTCTCACTTCTTTATTTTCACATTTCATCTGAGTTTTAGGGAGAGAAACACTTGATATTCTCCCCATTTCCTTGAGAGAGAAGCTCTGATATTCTTTATGAGAAGGCCTGCTTCTCAAACGAACCGTTACCTTTCTTACTCGCCTATAAATACTCTCACTTCTTCATTTTCACATTTCACCTGAGTTCTAGAGAGAGAAACACTTGATATTCTCCTCATTTCCTCGAGAGAGAATCTCTGATATTCTTTATGAGAAGGCCCGCTTCTCATAATAGAGCTAAGAAAAAGTCCGCCTAACTTGAAAACCCAGTTTTTAGTTTCATTGATTATCTTAGTATCACTGAAAGGGTTGACGAATACCGAGTCGTGAGATTAATCCACAAAGGCCCTATATCTCCACTGAGTTCATACATGCTGATTTTTCCAAAACCCCAAAATCCGGGCTCGTCTAAACCTTCTTCAAAAGTGAGTCTGTCGACTATCCCGAGGGTTTCTTCGTAAACTAGAAATCCCGACACTGCTACTCGATCTATACCTTCGAAAACCAGAGATCCCATTGACTGAAAAAAGAAAAATCCTTTCTTAAACATGGGCGATTCTAGCTCTTCGTCTACCACTCCCGAGTACGTCTAGCTAACTCCGACCATCGTGGGGTGTCGAACCAGTCACAACACTGCAACTACTCCTAAATGGGTTGTATAACAAGATTAAGAAAGAAGGAATCGTGAAGAGGCTACATCTAAGAAATCTAAAATCCCCGTACCTGGTTATATTCGAGTTAACAGGAATCCCGATGAAGAGGCCGGTTTAAAAAAGATCTGGGGGATTCCTGACTGTGTGGACATTTGATTCTCGAAGCCATGTGAAACCCCCTTGTCAGTGGAGTCACAACAAATAGTGTTTTTTACTTTGCTTTTCAACTAGGCTCTGCGACTTCCTCTTGACCCCAAAATTGTCAGATATTTCGAGATCCTCCAGATAAGCCCGACCCAGTTGACCCCTAACGCCTGATATACTTAAATGTCCACCATAATGGTCTCTCGATTAGTCGAGATTCCGATATCCATGGAAGATTATATAGGCATATATGGACTATCAAAGTCACTCAAATTACCCTTCTTCTACTATTCCATTGACAATCCAAAAAATAAAGTGAATAATTTATTGGAAGCTGATAAGTTCTGGAAGTACCGGGATGTCTGCATCAGTGGTGCCTGGGAAAACAGTCGAGCATACACTAAGGAGAACCCGAGGCGCTTAACTTACAAATGGACTCCTGAAGGTTTGTGTATAGGCTCGTATACATTTTTTTAACTCACTGATCTTTTTCTTTAAGCTTGCAAGGTAACTATACAGGAGTTGAGAAAAGATCATGTTACGAAATCCTCAGATATCTTTGCTAAACTCCGAGCCTTTGCAAGAAAGAATTGGGGTCAACAATTTTGCCGATGCTTCAAAAATATCAATCTCATCAATAGCAATCTTTGGTGCTTTTCCAGCGACATTCTGAGTATCGATCAATTGCGGACACCTCCTGTCATCGTCGACCTCCTGAAAAGGTTAGATATCTCAGATTTTGAGGTGTTCTTACCCAAGAGGGACCGAACGCCCAGTAAACGGGTGAAGTCAGACGAGATGTCCGACTAAGAAAATGAGCAGGAAGGTGCCGACGGCGTCACCGTAGACAAACCTTGATAATTGTTACCCTCAGAGCCTGAAACCATTGTCATCCTTAGTGACCCGATCGCCAGTGGAGTTAAATCTCTTTTAGCTGGCAAAAGAGAAAAGAAAGGTTGTGGTGAAAAGCGAAAGAAAATCGTCACAGCAGATGAGAGAAACCATACTTCTTCCAAGTAATACAAGGAAAAACTCGTGGTGATTAAAGTGTGCAATGGCCCGGCTGCAGAACATATCACAATCCCCACCATGTTTGAATAATTTGATGGCGTGAAGTCAACCACCGCCTGATGGGGCTTCTTTAAAAGGAAAAGGCTCAGAGGAAACACATTTCACGGATAAGATTGAAGCATCGGAATGCTTAGATAAACATCTGTTGAGACACACCGAGATTATACTCATCACCAAGAGGGTTTGATGCATCCCGATCCCATAATTTTATCTGTTCATGCCCAGAGTTTGGGTTCATTTTCCCTTCAATAATTGGACATCCTAGCGATTTACCAACATAACATGCTTGCCCCCATAGCCCAAAAAGAAAGAGAAGTAATGAGGCTTCAAAAATACCTTGCAGAACTCAAAAAAATAGCATCATCCAAGGCCAAGGATTCACATGACTTAATTGACCGTGCCAACGCTCGAATTATTGCAGTCGAAGCTAAAATAGAGGCTTTCAGTGTCAAAGAAAAAGAGTGGGGACAATCTATTTCTCAAGCCAAAGAAGACCGTGCCAAGGCTATCGAAGAATTGGCTGCCCGGAAGTTTCAGAATACTTACCTTCGCTTTCGATCGATAAAAATGGCTAAAACCCTTCACGGCCTTCAAGTGGTCGTCGATAAGAGTAAAGAGAAGATTTTTTGATGCTTAGTGCATGAAAGTCTTGGAAGAAGAGCTTGCTGATGCAAGGGTCGGCTATATTTTAAACTTCCATGAACAGTTTCCCCAACTAACGTTAGGGTCGATATGGGTAGATGTCCCAGAAGAATATTGTCCTGAAGGTGTTGATTGTGTAGATCCCATCATTGAATACACATAATCATCTGAAGACCCATATGATGTTTAAACACTGTTGTTTGTAGAATGTTGTTTTTTGCTTTTCAAAATGCGGACTTGGTTGTTGTATGTTTTAATTACTGTTCTCGTTTCGCTTATTTTGTCTAATGCCCTCCCATTTTTTGTAATCGAAAGTGATCAATTTCTGATGCCAAAAATAAATAAAGTCCTCATATCATATGTTATATTCAAATTTGTAGATTAACCTTAGAAGTTGAAAACCTTTGTAAAAGGTTGGAACTCGTAGATCAATTCTAAAAATTGAAAACCCTTGTAAAAGGTTTGAATATGTAGATCAACCTTAAAAAATTGAAAAACCTTGTAAAAGGTTTGAATTGTAGATGAAACTTAAAGATTCAAAAAACCTTGTAACAGGTTCGAATGCGTAGATCAACCTTAAAATTGAAAAGCCTTGTAACGGGTTCGAATATGTAGATCAACTTTAGAGTTGAAAAACCATTGTAAAAAGGTTCGACCTCGTTGATCAACTTTAGAGTTGAAAAACCTTTATAAAGAGGTTTGACCTTGTTGTTCGACTTTAGAGTTGAAAAAATATTTGTAAATGGTTAGAGCTTATAATAATAGCAAAAAAAATTTAAGGTTTTATCGATTTACTAAATAGGTTAGTTTCTATAAACACCCCATTAAAACCTCCCAACGCCACTATGGAAGAAAGAGTATGCCCCGACCAAAATTGTTTTACAACAGGAGTAAAGAAAAGAACGTAAAAATTAACAATCATTATAGATACAATATAAGGTGCTCAATGTTCCAAGGAAGCCGTAAAGGTCGGTTGTGTTTGTCTTTCAATCTATATATCCATCGCTTTACTTTTTCTACCACCTGGTACAGAATTTCCCAATTGGGTGCCAACTTCCCTCAATGCTTGTCTTTAGTGTGAAGAAAACCTTTCCTGAATACTTTTTCCCCAACCTTGAAGTTTCTTCTTCGAACTTTCGAAGCATAATTGCTTCTTATAAGGGTCTGATAATGCAATGAACTTAGGTGAGCTCTTGCTCGTTTCTCCTCGATCAGATCCAAGGCTAAAGATCGGATTTTTTCGTTAGCGCCCTCCTCGTAATGATTTCCTCTGAAAGATGCGAACATTGTCTCCGCATGAATTACTTCATCCATTCCGTATACTAGTGTGTAGGGTGATTCTCGAGTTGCTGTTTGGGGCGTGGTTTGGTATGCCCATAGTACTTCTTGCAAATAATCCGGCCATTTTCTCGCTTTTCCTTCTAAAATTTTCTTGAGCCCACTGATGTTATTCCTCCAATCAACCCTTGGTGCTATTGCAACTTGACACACCAGCTTTGGTCGGTTTTCTAGCTCTTTCCGCTTCAAAATAGAAGGGTACTCTTGAGTTAAAATCAACGTATACTCACCAATATACGCTGTAGTTGCTCACGAGTTGGCAATTGTATTATCCTCCTTGCGGACATGTTCGTACGTAATTTTCTTGAAAGATGAAGCCAAAATTATCAAAGTTGCTAAATATTGGACTAGCTATTCTTTTATCGCCTCAGATTTCCCCGTTGCATGATTAACAAGTAGGTATGAATCACATAGTAGTCGAACGTTCCTAGCTCTAAAAATTTGTGTTAACCTTAAATCTGCCAATGGTACCTCATATTTAGCTTCGTTGTTCGAAGCTTTAAAACTGAAACAAATTTCATGATGCATCGTAATTACAGAAGGCATAGAGATCTGGACACTTCCCTCGCAACCTTTAATACTTGACCCTCCGTAGGTTCTGACTATCCACTCATCTGACTCAATTTCTGGCTCGACTACTGTCTCCTCTACCCTGCTGGAGTGGAACTCTACTAAAACGTCTGCTAGAGCTTTCCCTTTAATATGCGTCATTGGTTCTAAATCAATATCGAAGTCACTCAGTTCTACCGACGACTTGGACGTACGTCGAAAAATATCAGATCGTTGTAACACACTTTTTAACGGGAAGGCAGTCCGAACCATAATAGAGTGGCCTTGGAAATAGGGTTGCATTTTTCTAGCAGCCGTTACGAAAGCCAAAGTTAACTTTTCAAATTTCAAATATCGTTTTTCAGCATCTAACAAGCTTTTACTTACATAGTAAACAGGTTTTGGAACTCTATCCTCTTCTCGATCTAACGTCCCGCTCCCCGCATGATCTGAAACCGCTATGTATAGAAACAAAGTCTCCTGGGTAGTGGTTTTGTCAATAGCGTCGGGGATGATAAATAACTTTTGATTTTAAATAAAGCCTCGGTACCCTCAGGTGTCCAATTAAAATCTTTGGTATTTCTCAATACCTAGAATAAAGATGCGCATTTATCAGAAGATCGCGAAATGAATCTATTCAGGGCTGCAAGTCATCCTGTTAAGATTTGTACTTCTTTTATATTCCTCAGGGGTGTCATGTTATGCAAAGTGTTTAGCTGAACTGGATCTGCTTCTATTCGTTTTTCGCTGATCAGGAATCCTAGAAATTTTCCAGATCGAACTCCAAAGGAGTATTTCTTTGGATTTAACTTGAGGTTTACTTTAGTGAGATTCTTTAACATATCTTCAAGGTCGGTAATATGGTTTTCAACCATAACACTTTTGACCAGCAGGTCATTAATGTAAACCTCAACATTTTGTCTGATCTTCCCTTCAAAAACTTTATTAACCAGTCTCTGATAAGTAGCCTCTGCATTTTTCAGACCGAAAGGAGTAACCTTATAATAATACAGTCCTCTCCCCGTGATGTATGTGGTGCTTTCTTGATCTCTTGGGTGTAATTTTATCTAAATGATAGTAACTTGTTCCCCCGCATTGAATCTACCAGGTGGTCGATCCTTGGCATGGGGAATGGATCTTTTAGGAAAGCTCTATAGAGGTCTGTAAAGTGTACGCAGATTCTCTATATCCTGTACTTTTTTTACAAAGACCGGATTTTCCTTGCACCGCGGATACCGGGACTATCTGATGTGTCTTACCTTAGTCAACCTTTCAACCTATAAAATAATCGCCTCTATTTTTTCTAGGGAAAAGGCTTGACGGTTTTGGGTTACAGGTCAAACATTTGGATTTATGGATAACTGATGATAAATAACATCTTTAAGAACCCCTGTAACATCCTCTGAACATCAAGCAAACAAGTTTAGTTTTTGTCCAAGGAAAGAAATCAACTTTCTCCAGAAAAAAAAGAAAAATTTACACCGATCTTTAAGACTTTACCCTTAGAAAATTCATAACTTTCACAATCTCATCTGTAAGCAATAATCATGGGTCTCCCTACGATCATATGTAGACTCTGATCCCAGGAATAGCCCCACTAATTGTTAATCTCTTGCATTGACCATCTCCTTATCTGGTTTTGTTGTAAATGTTGCTCGGTAACATTCTTTTGTTGTCCGCTAGCTGCTTCTGACTATACTGATGTTAGTTCCAACCGTATATTTCACACACTGCTGAATCGTAGAAGTTACTGCATGTATCCTTGATCGAAAATTGCGTTATGCGACGTGGGGGCATCCACCACTACAAGCAGTATCGTTACATTATTCTTGAAAGGTTCTCGACCCAGCTGGACCACACCCTCAAATTCTTCAACCACTTCTGCCGATGCTCCCGTGAAACCACCAATAGTCTGATCTGATTTAACAATTACTGGCGGCTTCTTAAACTTTGAAAAAGTTGATAAGAAAATGATATTTTCCGAACTTCCAGTATAAACCAATATCTTTTGAACTTCTTCACCAGAAATTGCCGCTATGATCATTATTAAGTCTTCATGAAGTCCGACAATGTCTCTCATATCATCATCGCCGAAACGTAGGATGGGAGACCACGTGCCTTTTCTGAGCGGAATTAGTGATCCATGTCATTCAATCACCACAAACAATAGTCAAAGATTAAAAAAACTTGCACTGATCACTCATCTTTTCCCATGGTGCAGGAACTACTTCTTCAATTACTCCTATCATGTTTTTGTGTTCATCGGGATCCAAGTATTCAATGGATATGTCAAACAGATCAGAATAGAATTATTAAACTGAATTAAAGCAGACCAGCCTTTAGCTGAATCAAGGACATCAGCTTAACTGAATTCACCACCATGAGGAAAAGACATGGACTCTACAGATCCATACTAAGAATGAATAATATGTCTAATAATACCGACAATACGACCATAAATCAAACTGTTACATGATACAATATCTTTGCGAAGCATTGCCAACATACAAATTCTATCTGAAACTCATAGTTTCCCCTATGATATGAGCTTTCATAGAGTCTTCATCATAAAAAAACATCCTCTAGGTTCTAATTGAAAATCATATTTCTCATATATTTAAGCACTACTCTTTTTTTCTCTTTTTTCTTGTTATTCTTAATGCTAGACCCTCTTTTGTTCTTGGGGTTCATACGATCAGAGAAAGAATTATCAACAGAATATTTAACAATTTTTTCAGTATAAAATGAAAATATGGGTTTTTATATTGTTTACCTTATTAAAATAACAAGAGTCATTATTTGTCTTACCCAATCGTATTCATCTTGTACATTGATTTAACCCCATTATCGTAGACATCATAAATAAAATCTCCCAATCCCGGGCAAGTTTGATCAGAAACATCACCCTGGTAGTCATGCCCATACTCATTGAAGAGTAGATGATCGAGTATCGACGAACCCTTCATGTCACCAACAACTACTTGATGGATCTCCTTCGCCTTTGGGTTTTCCAAATTGTAGCTGATAAGTTTTTGATCTGCTAAGGTAAATTGCTAAAGATAAATTTTAGAGAGAGAAAACGTAAGTATAAAATGAGTTTCAAGTGAAAAGTGTTCAACCCCTTTATTAGAACAGTCTGGTCCTTTATATAGAGGAGCTAAGACTTAGTTAAATAACTGAATCTGTTACAAAAACGGATTAATTTCTATTTAGCCCTTACAGATTATGTAAACTCACAATAGCTCCCTAAAACTTACATCTGTTACAAATTAAAAACAAAACTTATACTAATTACAATCAAGTCCCTGAATTTACATTGTTTACAAATTAATAACTAAAAACGCATTTCCATATCAGAAGCCCCCTTAGTTCTCATGTCAGTAAATGAATGAGAACTAAAACGCATTCAAAACCATTTATCTTCGAATCATCAACCTGCCATAAATCAAAACAAGCAATCTATTCAAAGCCATTGTCATCATAAAAATAACTATTCAAAGTTGCTAGCTTAAACTATTATTCGAAGCATATATATGATATCAAAATTATAAACTTTTAGAACCACATTCTGAAAACCATATTCGAACTGATCTTGATAATATATTCGAAGCCATTGGATAAATAACCTTTGACTACTAACCAAGGAATCAATGTTATCACTTCAAATAACGTTCAAATAAAAATTACCTTTATCACGTTGTTTAAGTGTTCCTTCCTCGAATGTAACAATTACATGCATAACGGTTACATTTAAACGGTGATGTAGAACTGACAACTATCGAACATCTAGTCCACCTAGCGATTCGTATTCCAACCTATCACCAAATGGGTCTGTCCATCTTCACACGTCTTCACCTACTTCAGTATAAATACCATTCATTTCTCATTTTCAACTCTCTTTACACATAATTATTCTAGAGAGAAGCCAGAGCTTTTTTGGTTACCTTCAACTGCTCCTCCCCTATTCCCAAAATTCTTACCGCAAAACTCAAATCTTCCGATCAATCTTCATCTTCTCCGATCAACCCATTCCTGGTTTTTGAGAAAGAAACCAGTAACCAAAAAGTCGAAGGCCATTTTACCCAAAACACCAAAATCTGCTCATAATAATAGCAACCTGGTGTTCGGTTCTTACGACTATTTTTGCATAACACAAAGAGCCGAAGAGTATCAAAGAGCAGGGTTAATTTTTGGTGGCCCAATTGGAACTACAACTAAGAAATTTTACTACGGTAACTTCGATCTTACAAAGCTTCCATGGCTTTCTCCTACTCCAATATCGAAGGAGGCAGATTATCTACAATCTCTTGCCCTAATACCCCTCAAACGTCTTCAACTCAAAGCAAAGTTTCTCCTCTAAAACTAAAAACAAATAAAATTTCCTCAAAGAAAACTTCTTCATCCGAACCTAAAAAGACCTTCATCGCAATGGGAGATGAATAAACAATAGTTTGAACTCCATCTCCTTCGAAAACCACCACCAATGATCCTTCTCAAAGAGAAATGACAGAAGAATCAATTCGAACTGCAATTCCTCTATCAGAAGCAAACATTCCCACTTTTCAAGATCCTCGAGAAGGTACCTCTAAAACCATAAAAGTTGATTCAGAGGCTACCAAATCCGACGCGGAAGCTGAATCTCAAGAAGAAGCTGACGTGTGTTCTATTTCCAAGGAGGAAAGAGAAAAGATTGGGAGGAATCTGAGAAACCTCGAAATCAAATATATTATCGCCTTGAAAAAGGTTCGATACATATATATCAAAGAAAGACAAGCCTCTTTCCTCAAAAATCAATGGGTAATGGGATATAACATCAAACTTCGACTATTAGAGGAAGGAGAAACTCCCCTTAACTACAAGGATGATAAACTAGTGGTTTACCCAGAAATCATCAACTGGGGTCTTTGATTTCTACTAGATCCGATGATCGTGGTGTACTTCGAAGTTCTCAGCTTGTGCCCTACCCAAGTAACTCCAAACCAATGGTTTACCCTAATGTAAGTGATCATGGCATCCCGTCTATCCAAAATACCGATCAGCATCAAGGACTTCATTTCACTAACTCAGCTTTCAAAAGGTCTGAAGCTTCCATTCTAATATCTTACATTAATGAACGATCTTAAAATCATTGACGATTTTTTGGAGGCTCATAAGTTATGGAAACAAAGATTTGTTTTCATCTCTGGAGCTTGGGAGAATGGGAAGCCGATTTCTGAAGACAACCCTTCAAAGTTAACTATGGTCTGGAGAAGCAATCATAAGTTCTCAAAAATTTCCTTTCAACTTTTTTTAATACATATTTTATTTTCTTACTTAATATTTTATTTTGTTTGTTTATACCAGAAATTTCGAAGCACTACTCCACTCGTCGAGAAGCTGCTAAGGTGATATTCCAAAAATTGGTTACCTGGGCTGAAAAAGAATGGAATAACGCCTTCCACACCGCCTTCCAGCCCATTAACTTCCTCCAATGTCACATGTTTCCGATCACAAATGGTGGGCTGCCTCCCAAAAACTTATCTTCTGATTCAGATCTGAAGCTCGTATGCCTACGAATTTCTCAAGCCGACTGCAAAGTCTTTCTCCCAATTCGCAACAGATCAGACAACCATCTGCCTGAAAAGAAAAAGAAAAAATCACCAGAGAGAAGAAAGGCAAAAATGCAGTTAGCACATCTGGCGCTAACCCTTCCACACCCTCAAAATCGAAGCATCGAAAATAAAAAGTTGCTGAACAACCTTTCTCTCCCATCGAAGAGGGAGAAAATCAAGAAAACTCATCGAAGAAGAAGAAAATATCTTCCGATTCTTTCGGAAATAAGAATAAACAAAGAAAAATCACTTCGTATAAATTTATTGACGAGCATGAAGACTATGCTGCTGAAAACCAACAACAAAAACACCCCCCCAAATCCTCTAACCGAAAATCATTCCACACAAGAAAATCATGTGAGTATCATCGATGACGTTTCTCGTATCGTTTATCATCGTCTCAAACGTTTTGACCCCGATATGATCATCAATTTTGAAAACACAAAAGCATTTGCTGGCGAAGAAGATCCCACCCTTCAAGTCATTCAGAATTACATGCTTGATTTTACGAGGCCTACTCCAGAGAAATATCTTGCAAATCCTAGTACATCTCTGGATATGATTGACAAGCCTAGTACCTTGGAATATCGCAGCCCTCCTCCAAATCTTGAAATAGCTATTGCTCTTCAACCTTTTTCCGGTCTTGATGCTACTGCAAAAACTATTGCCTGTCAAATTGAAGCCTCTCAAGACCATCTCAAATAGTTGGCCAAGGATATGGTTTATTATAAGGAAGCTTATGAATCTGAAAAGAAATTCAGAGAGACCTTGTGTTAGTCGTTTTCTCACGCAAGTAAGTAAGATTGTTCCCACGAAGACCATGTGTATATGACAAGAATTTACTTATGCAACAACGTATGATTATTAGACTAACCCTTGAACAAGTATAATTTTTGGGTGAATGATTATAACTAAGCAAATTAACTAACGAGATTAACTAACGAGTTTAGTTATTCTAGAGAAAACATGGAACCCTGACTTCCTTGTTTATTTTACTCACAGTGTTAATATACTTAATCAATATGTATGATAACAACGATTACTAATCAGATAACACAAAATCAGTATACGCTACATCTCAGTACACGTAAACCAAACCACTTAAACAACCACAAAAGAGATAGCAGCTAAGCAAGCACCGCTTGCATGACAATCCTATAAATCTATACGAATTGAGGTACAATTGGTTTTAAGCACAAGTTATCTATTTCGATTACATAGGGTAATATGATATGGTTAATGACATATTACGAACCATGAACAATCACCATACGAATCATTCAAGAACTATGCTAGCATGACCAGTTTTAAATCCTTAAATCCACTTTTGCAATCATTAAAGATTAACAAACTAGATGTTCGCGACACAACTAACGATAAGCAAAACTATACTAGGTAAGTGATAAACATATCTCACAATTCAATCAAGCAATCAAACCATAAGTATTATTCAAACAAATTTGTTAGAGTTCCAGGACAATGTATAGTTCATAATCGAACGACTCATCATCATGGGCTCAAAAGTTAACATAGATCTAAGACGAATCTAAATAGATGAATAAGCGTTTAGAGAACGTCAAACTGAACAGTAGCCACTAAGTATCGTCTGATAGAAACAATTTGTAAACTACCGATTGAAAACCACCGCAGCCGTCGCCCGCTTCTGCCGATCGGAAAACCACCGTAGCCATCCCTGCGTTTTGATCTCCGTCTGGTTGCTGCTGCGCATCGAAATCAAATGCAGCCATCACCTGCTTCCTCTCCGTCTCGATTGTATATTCTGATCGAAACCCAAAAAAGACAGCCGTCACCTACTTTCTCTCTTTCTTGTTGTCTTTTGCCGATCGGAAAAACCAAAGCAGCCAATTGCGTTTTCTCTTCCTTTATTTTCTGTTCTATGTTCTGCAGGATTGAGAAAAAAACAAAAGCAACCAATTGAGTTTTTTTATTCTTTGTTGTATGTTCTGCCGAAAGAAAACCCAAAACGGCGCTGTCCTTACCTTCCGTCTTTTCTCTTTATATCTTTTGCCGAAAACCTTAGCAGCCAATTTTCTTTTTCTTCCTCTTTTTCTTTGAGTTTTCTCTCTCTATTCTCCCCGGATTTTTCTGTTCTAATTCCTTTCTACTGGGCCCCTTCTCTAAAAGTCACACACACAATAAAAACCAGATAATGAAAGCCCAGTTTTTCTTTCTAAAACGGCAACCCTAAAACTCTTTCAAAACTTACCTTCAAGTACGTTAAATTTCCAGTTTCTTCAATTTCAACCCCAAGGTTATTAATATTATCATAATTTACCCGCGGCACAATTCCAGCCCTTTACTACAAATGTTCCCAGGAACAAAAGGCATAGTGCTGCAGGTAAAAGGAAACAACATTTTCCTGCGATGCCAAATAAAATGAAATATTATAATCATTGGATCGTAATCTAAACAATGAACAGTTCTTATCGAAATCTCTCAGGACTACTGTCACTTATATGCATGCCTTTATACTGAAACAAAATGAAGGTTACGAACATAAACAATAGTCAATCTAGCCATAAAAATGTTAAAGAGAAATAAAACATACAAAATTATAAATTATTAAGAATATTACGAGCATTCTTTTCCCAAAAATGTTTATACTATCTGCATATTGTTATACCCACGAGAATGAATGAAAAACACGTTCAAACACAATGAAAACTTGTTAACCGGCCCCGATTTTAAGAATAATGGAAGCGTAATAAGTGTCATGAAATGGACTTCTCAAACCTCCAAACTTAAACTGTTGTTTGTGCTCAAGCAATGCAAAACAGGTTTAACAATTGATGCATGAATGGAACTGAATTTAAATGAATGCAAGAATGCAAAGATCCTGAACGAGTAACTGTAACTAATTCAGCATAAATGTCTCAATGAATGGAATGAGCTCGGAATGCGAAATAACTAGGTACTCAAATGCTAGCAATATAAGTGTGGAAGCGTGCGTGTATGCTCAAACTCAATCGATATGTTTTTAGTACAAGTTAATGGGCCTTACTCGTTCTTATCATAATAATCACAAGTTTAGAAACGAAATACAACCTAGATTCTTCATAGTCAAGATGTACATCCTTATTTCCCCAGAGTTGTCAAAGATTTATTTTGTTTTAATCTATATATAGAAACACAAAGGCTTATTTGACCATGCAATGGACGAGGTCCCCAAAACACTTATACAATGGTGCCCATGTAACGAGCTTTAGGTTAGCGGATCCCAGACCGGAAAAGACTTAGGTCATTATCGAGTACCAAAGAGCTCATCCTAGCCAATTTTGCCTTTTATTTTTCATCTTTTCTTTTCTTTATTTTTTCTTTTTTTTCAAGCAATCAATTAGGAATACGTGCGTTTTGCTCCATCTCATTCTACCCCTGTACTACTCGTAATATGCAGCCCTCAGCGAGAGGACGTACGTCAACAAGCAGCTACTAGCCTTTGACGCCTAACTGAATAATACACATATTTATCTTTCAACTCCCCAAACTTATATTTTTGTGATCCATGAGCTATTAAAGGATTAAGGTATGATTCTGAACCTAAGCAAAGATTATGTATAACAATACTCAAGTGTGTTCGTAACTAGCATAAAAACAATCGATGAGTCTACGTGAATTAATTGTGCTTCTACTTCACGCAAGCTAACTTACAAGCAACCTAATTAGATTTTATTCCTACTGTCATTACAAACAATTTTCATCATTGGCTACTTAAGTAGAAACAACAACTCAAGGGATCAAATATGCAAAATACATGAACAAAATGCTATGCTAATAGACTAACTCGATCATAAACACAGTCTATATGATCATGGCATGAATATGCGAATAAACATGACTAACATGAAGATGCATTGTCTATCATGAATAACTACTATGATGGATGCA
Source organism: Limnanthes douglasii subsp. nivea (assembly GCA_036936605.1). Taxonomy (NCBI): domain Eukaryota; kingdom Viridiplantae; phylum Streptophyta; class Magnoliopsida; order Brassicales; family Limnanthaceae; genus Limnanthes; species Limnanthes douglasii. The sequence continues at coordinate 4,056,921 of JAUPFV010000001.1, forward strand.
ACTACAAGAAATTAAAAGATACAAGAAACACTACCCTTCTCGTCCAGCTGTCTTGATCATTGTTTCCCAGTGGGTTGCCTCCCACGAAGCGCTTGTTTAACGTCGATAGGTCGACGATACCACTCAGAATCATGTAGTGACGAGGTTGATGATGAATGCCTCATTGTTCACCATATCTCCATAGTAATACTTGAGTCGTTGACCATTGGATTTGAATGCTTTGTCTAGTGATTCCTCATAGATTTCAACTGCTCAATGTGGATATATTGTCTTGAATTTAAAAGGTCCAGACCATCTTGACTTGAGCTTCCCAGGGAAAATCTTTAGACAAGAGTTGAAAAGAAGAACCATTTAACCCGGCTCGAAAGATTTATGTACAAGCTTCCTATCATGCCATTTCTTGACTTTTCCTTATACATCTTCGAGTTCTCATAGGCTTGAGAACGAAACTTGTCAAGTTCATTCAGTTGACGCACACGCTTCTCACCAGCTGCTTGAATGTCGAAATTCAACTTCTTCAAAGCCCATAATAACTTATGCTCGAGTTCTGTTGGAAGATTGAAAACTTTACCATATACTAACTCGAATGGTCACATACCAAGTGGAATTTTGTAAACCGTTCGGTATGCCCATACCGCGTCATCTAACTTCAGAGACCAATATTTCCTCGAAGGATTCACCACTTTTTCTAAGATTCGCTTGATTTCTAGATTCAAGACTTCATCTTGACCATTAGTTTGAGGGTGGTAAGCGGTAGCAACACGATGAGAAACACCATATTTAGCGAAAAAGGCTGTGAACTAACGATTTCCAAAGTGAGTCCCTTCATCACTGATTATAGCACGAGGAGTTCCAAAGCGAGTGAAGATTTTCTTACGAAGGAAATTGAGCACTACCTTAGCATCGTTAGTTGGGAGAGCTTTCACCTCAACCCACTTAGATACGTAATCCACAGCTAAGAGTATGTATAGATTGTTGCACGAGGACACAAATGGTCCCATGAAATCTATTCCCAACACATCGAATACCTCAACCTCAAGAAGCATATTAAGGGTCATCTCATTTCGCCTATAAATATAACCAACCCTTTGGCATCGATCGCATCTACGAACGTAAAGATGCGCATTCTTAAACAAGGTAGGGCAGTAGAAACCTGCTTGAAGAACTCGAGCAGCTGTCTTATCCCCACCATAATGTCCTCCATAAACCATAAAGTGACAATCATGTAAAACTTTTTCAATCTCACTATAAGGGATGCAACGTCGGATCATCTTATCATCACACTGTTTAAACAAGAATGGCTAATCCCAAAGATACCATTTCACGTCATGCAAGAATTTCTTCCGTTGAGCCCAAGCAAAATCTGAAGAAATCACATTGCTAACCAGATAGTTAACAAAATCAGCAAACCATGTCACTTCTCCTTGGATCAGAAACAACTGCTCATCTGGAAAACATTCGTTGATAAGAATTCCATCTCCTTTGTCTTACTCATCTTTCTCAAGTCGTGAGAGATGGTCAACTACCTAGTTTTCAGTCCCCTTTCTGTCTTTAATTTCCAACTTGAATTCCTCAAGCAAGAATACCCATCGAATTAAGCGAGGCTTGGCATCCTTTTTAGATAACAGGTAATTGATAGCCGAATGATCCGTGAAAACCGTGACCTTAGCACCAAGCAAGTAGGATAAGAAATTCTTAAAGCCACATACAACAATCAAAAGCTCTTTTTCAGTAACAGTGTAGTTTCGTTGTGCATCATTGAGGGTTTTACTGGCATAGTGAACCACGTGAAAGACCTTCAGCTTCCTTTGACCAAGAACGACTCCCACAGCAAAATTAGTAGCATCACAGATCATCTCAAATGGCTCTTCCTAGTTAGGCACAGTGATGATAGGGGCTGAAATCAACTTTTACTTCAAAAGCTCAAAAGCAGCGAAACACTCTTCAGTAAATCGAAAGGGAACATCCTTTTTAAGTACACTACAAAGTGGTTTGGTGATCTTTGAGAAGTCCTGAATAAAATGTCTATAGAATCCAGCATGACCAAGATAACTACGAGTTCCTTTTTACTGAGACAGGAGGCAGAAGCTTTTTATTCGTTTCAAGCTTGGCCTTGTCCACTTCTAAACCCTTCATAGACACCTTGTGTCCAAGGATAATACCTTCTTGCACCATGAAGTGACATTTTTCCAAATTAAGAATGAGGTTTGTTTCAACACATCTCTCAAGTACTTTACCCAGATTAGATAGACATCCAGCGTATGATTTCCCAAAGACTGTGAAATCATCCATGAACACCTCCATGATATCACTAACCATATCAGAGAAAATAGCCATCATGCACCTTTGAAAAGTAGCAGGTGCATTGCAAAGTCCGAACGAGACACGTCGAAAAGCAAAGGTACCATAAGGGCATGTGAAGGTGGTCTTCTCCTGATCTTCCGGAGCTATACAAATCTGATTGTAGCCTGAATATCCATCGAGCATACAGTAATACTCATGGCCCGCCAACCTATCCAACATCTGATCAATGAATGGCAAGGGAAAGTGATCATTTCTAGTGGCCTTATTCAATTCACGATAGATAATGCATGCATCTAGCCACTTCAGAATTTCTTTCTTCACCACCTCTTTCATGATAGGATTTCGCCTCCTTTGATGCTCGATATATGGTTTGCTCCCTTCTTCGAGCAGAATCTTGTGCATGAAGTAAGAGGGACTGATCTCTTTGATATCTGCTAGGGTCCAACCAATGGCTGATTTGAACTTCCTCAGAACTCTCAATACCTTTTCTTCCTCACTACCTGAAAGGGTTGATGCAATAATAACAGGTAATGTAGATGACTCTCCTAAGAAACCATACTTGATATGATCTGGTAATGGGTTTGAGTTCAAGTTTAGGAGCTTCTTCTACAGAAGGTTTAAGCATTTCTGGAGAATCCTTAAGATCATCCAATCCAAGCGACTCATGTGGAATATTGAGCCTCTTTTGATATGGGGCTGCCTGTAGTAGTTGAACACATTCGAATATTTCTTCGTCTTCGAAGTCAGATCCACCATGTAGAACTCTGCCTAGAACATCTGAACTCTCAAACCAATCCAACTCATTACTGTGCAAAGAATCGACCATATCCAACCTGAAACATTCTTCATCCTCTGTTGGAGATTTCATAGCCTTGAAAACATTGAAAGTGACATTTTGATCTTGCACTCTCATAGTGAGTTCCCCTTTCTAGACATCAATCCAAGTTTTTCTCATAGCCAAGAATGGCCTTCCCATGATTATGGGGATGTTTTGGTCCTCTTCAAAATTCAAGATAACGAAGTGAGCCAGAAATATGAGCTTATCTACCTTTATTAAGACATCTTCCACAATACCACGAGGATATGTGATAGAGCGATCAGCCAGTTGCAAAGAGATGTTAGTCGGTTTTGGGTCAGGTAGACCAAGTTTCTCAAACACAGATAGGGGCATCAAATTGATGCTCGCTCCGAAGTCACATAAATATTTACTGAAAGATAAATTGCTGATTGAACAAGGAATGGTGAAGCTTCCTGGATCTTTAATCTTGGAAGGAAATTTTTGTTGTAAGATCGCATTACATTCCTCAGTGAGCACCACCGTCTTATAATCACCAAGCTTTAGCTTTTTGGAAAGAATTCCCTTCATGAACTTGGCATAACTAGGCATTTACTCTAGTGCTTCCGCAGATGGTATGTTGATATGTAGCTTCTTGAATACCTCCAGAAATCTCCCAAACTGAGTACCTAGCTTCCGTTTCTGCAACCTTTGCGGAAAAGGTGGATGAGGGTACATCGTACGCTTCACAATTGACTGAGATGGATTTTTAGGTAGCTGATCTTGATCAGAGGTAACCTCAGATGAGGGCTGATTTTGAGAAGATTCAGCCTTTTGTTCAACTGTGGGGTTCTCGGAAACCTTTCATGATCTCAAGGTGATAGCTTGGCATTGCTTCTTGCCGTCCCATTTACCTGGATTATGTTCCGTGTCGCTAGGAAGAACTTCCTGAGGTCTAACGATCATGTTACTGGCCATCTGCCCAATCTGATTTTCTAAGGTCTTGTGAGATACCATCAGATTTTTAATCATTAGCTTCATCTCTTCGAATTCAGAGTCTCTCACAGGATGTGGAGAAGGGCTAGGATGTTGATTCTGAGGTTATCTTGGGGCATACTATTGAGATTGATGTCTCTGACCTTGTTGCTAAAATCCAGGATGACCGTATGGCTTAGCACCATAATGTTGATTACCTTGTTCATTATTGCTCCACCTGAAGTTCAGATGATTTTTGTTGCTTGGGTGATACGTGTTTGAGATTGGTTGTTGATTCTACCTCTGAAAGTTACTCACAAATTACACTGACTCAGTAGATATAAGGCATTGTTGAGTGTCATGTCGTCCAACACAAATCTCGCACACACTAACTACCTGATGTACCCCTAGTTTAGTCAAAGAATCCACCTTCATGTTTAGATCTTCAAGCTGAGCTGCTAAAGCACTGGTAGTGTCTACGTTAAGAATACCAGCTACTTTATATTGTGATAGTCTTTGAGAAGGGTTCTGGAATTCATTAGCAACCATCATCTCAATAAGCTCGTGAGCCTCCTCATAGCTTTTCGTTAATAAGGCTCCCCCAGATGCAGCATCGACCATGGGCCTTGGTTGCGCACTCAAACCATTATAGAAGCAATTTATTACTAACCAATCAGTCATCCTATGATGAGGACATTTTCTGAGCATCTTCTTGTAACTCTCCCAAGCTTCACTTAAAGATTCACCATATGACTGAGAAAACTAAGTAATAGCATTCCTCATGGCGGTTGTTCTTGCCATGTGAAATAATTTTGAGAGAAATTTCTGCGCAAGTATATCCCAAGTAGTGATAGAGCCTGCTGGTAAAGAGTGTAACCAGCTCTTAGCTTTGTCCCTCAGAGAAAATGGGAAGAGTCTCAGTCTTATCGCATCATCTGAAACACCGTTGAACTTGAAAGTATCACAAATTTCAAGGAAGGTCATAATGTGCATATTAGGATCCTCAGATGAAGCTCCCCCAAACTGACAAGAATTCTGCATCATCTGAATAGTGCTGGGTTTAATCTCAAAACTATTCGCAGCAATATTGGGTCTCACAATGTTAGACTGAATATCCATTATCTTTGGTTGAGAGTACTCTATGAGTTCTTTCGGAGCTGGATCTCCCATTGTAGAATTAGTATCAGAATCTGAGACGAGTAACTCTGTTCTTTGGCTTGTTTCAAACTTCTTTTGTACTAGTGCTCTTGTTTTGCGACCGTGTTTGCATACACGCTCAAGTACCCGAAGCACAAGAAAATACACGAAAAGCAAGTAACCGAATCAATTCAGTATTTTTATAATGACCATTGATGATAAGAAATAAAACTATCAAATAACACCGTGTCCCCAACAACGGCGCCAAAATCTTGTTAGTCCTTTTCTCACGCAAGTATACGTGGTCAAATAGTAGCAAGTAGTAAATAAGTAAGATCGTTCCCACGAAAACCAGGTGTATATGACAATAATTTACTTATGCAACAATGTATGATTATTAGACTAATGCTTGAACAAGTATAAAGTTTGGGTGAATGATTATAACTAAGCAAATTAACTAACGAGATTAATTAACGAGTTTACTTATGCGAGAGAAAACATGGAACCCTAACTTCCTTGTTTATTTTACTCAGAGTATTAATATACTTAATCAATATGTATGATAACAACGATTACTAATCAGATAACACGAAATCAGTATACACTACCTCTCAGTACACGTAAACCAAACCATTTAAACAACCATAAGAGAGATAGCAGCTAAGCAGGCACCGCTTGCATGACAATCCTACATGTCTATACGAATTGAGGTACAATTGGTTTCAAGCACAAGTAATCTATTTCGATTATATAGGGTAATATGATATAGTTAGTGACATATTATGAATCATGAACAATCACAATACGAATCGTTCAAGAACCGATAAACATATCTCACAATTCAATCAAGCAATCAAACCATAAGTATTATTCAAACAAATCTGTTAGAGTTCTATGGTAACGATTAGTTCACAATTGAACGACTCATCATCATGGGCCCAAAAGTTAACATAGCTCTAAGACGAATGTAAATAGATGAATAAGCCTTTGGAGAACATCAAAACGAATAGTAGCCACTAAGTATCTCCTGACAGAAACAATCCGTAAACTACCGATCGAAAACCACCGCAGCCGTCGCCTGCTTCTGCCGATTGGAAAACCACCGTAGTCGTCCCTGCGTTTTGATCTCCATCTGGTTGCTTCTGCCGATCGAAATCAAAAGCATCTGTCACCTGCTTCCTCTCCCTCTCGATTGTATATTCTGATCGAGAACCCAAAAAAAAAACAGTTGTCACATGCTTTCTCTCTTTCTTGTTGTATGTTGACGATCGGAAAAACAAAAGCAGCCAATTGCGTTTTGTCTTCCTTTATTTTCTGCTCTATGTTCTGCAGGATCGATAAAAAAAAAGCAGCCAATTGCATTTTTGCTTGTTTTTTGTATGTTCTGCCGAAAGAAAACCCAAAATGGCGCTGCATCTACCTTCCTTCCCTTCTATCTTCTGCCGAAAATCCTAGTAGTCAATTTCCTTTTTTCTTCCTCTTTTTCTTTCCTTTTTCTTTCTCTGTTCTCGCCGGATTTTTCTGTTCTAATTCCTTTCTACTGGGTCCCCTCTCTCAAAAAGTCACACACACATAATAAAAAACAGATAATAAAAGTCGAGTTATTCTTTCTAAAACGGCAACCATAAAACTCTTTAAAAACTTACCCTCAAGTACGTTAAATTTCCACTTCTTCAACTTCAACCCCAAGGTTATTAATATTATCATAATTTACTCGTGGCACAACTCCAGCCCTTTACTACAAATTTTCTCAGGAACATAAGGCATAGTGGTGCAGGTAAATGAACCAATATTTTCCTGTGATGCCAAATAAAATGAAATATTAAAATCATTGGATATTAATCTAAATAATGAACAGTTTTTATCAAAATCTCTCATGACTACTGTCACTTATATGTATGCCTTTATACTGAAACAAAATGAAGGTTACGAAAATAAACAATAGTCAATCTAGCCATAAAAATGATAAAGGGAAATAAAACATACAAAATTATAAATTATTAAGAACATTATGAGCATTCTTTTCTCAAAAATGTTTATACTGTCTGCATATTATTATACCTATGAGAATGAATGAAAAACACGTTGAAACACAACAAAAACTTGTTAACTGGCGATGATTTTAAGAATAATGGAAGCGTAATAAGTGACACGAAATGCACTTATCACCTTGCACAACAAAATATCCCAGCAGTTTTATGCCTATATAATAGCTAGATCCGAGCTTATAAAAGGTGCTCTTTATATACAGGATCATATTTGAATCAAGCATATGGTCGACACAAAACTACTGACAAAGTCTCATGAAGATAAAATAAAGAAACTCAAAACCAAGCATGTCGCTGAATTGAACATTGAAAGGTCCAACTCTACCACACTTTAAAATTCTCTAACTCTTTGTGAAGTAAAAAATAAAGAGTTGTCTGATGAGATAGAAAATTTGAAGAAGAATTTCGAACCAGAAAAAGTTGTTGCTGTAACCACTGCCAAAGATGAACTTTAAAAAAATATGTAGAAAACTATTCAGGTCGGAAAAGAATATGCAACTATCCTTCTCGTTCGAGAACTCCATGCTGCCGATCCAAAAATCAACCTCATAAATTTTTGGAATGCCATTCCCGAAGAAAAACGTCCAAGTGAGTCATTCGACCCTATTCCCAGCTCATCATCTTTAGAGGACGAATCATCTGAAGAAGAAGAATCTTCTGACTAGCTACACTTTTAGTTTAGTTTTTTCATGTCCTTGACTAATCAGAATATCTATTTTGTATCGTAACAACTCGATCTGAATGACAAAGTGTTCTTCCTTTTTATGTCGTTTTTCTCTATACTATTCGATGCTAAATACCAAATAAATACAAAATCTTATAAAAATAACCAGTATTGTTTTCTGCGAAAATATATGAATGTGTTGTTAAGCTTCATTAGCTCATCAAAATTCTCAGTGAGTTTTAAAACATTCACTTCGAAATTCCAAATGTAAAATGGTTGTAAAACATGGTTATTTCTTCAAAAAAAATTTAAACCCTTCGGAATTATACTTCCCTTAACTAATCTCAAAGATGATCAATCTTTGATGATTTGTTAAGATAGTATCCAAATAAACGTAAAATAATCATTGGCCAAAAAATAAACTTTATTGATAAATTTGAATATGTACAAGTACATGACTCCTCGTTAAAACCTTCCAGGGTCAACAGGGTAGGAAAGAGTGCGCCATTGAAAACAAAAATTCCAAAATATAAACACATGTATACTCCCAATAAAGCTTTAAGTATTGAATATTCCATGGACGTTGTAGCATCCTCCCCTTGAAATAAAAAAGACGATAAGATCCTGGCTTAACTCTTTCAACAATTGTATAAGGCCCTTCCTAGTTCAGAGCCATTTTGCCGAGGCTCTTGTCCTTTGTGTGTAGAAAAACGTTTTGCAACACTTTATCGCCTTCTTTAAATTCTCTTCTTTTCATCTTCAAATCATATCTACTTCTCGTGAAAGTTTGATAATGCATGGTATTCAAATAAGCTCGAACCCTTTTTTCTTCAATCAGATCCACATTTGCCCTTCAAATTTCATCATTATATCTTTAAAAATATTGAGATGTTCTAAAAGATGACATCGTAGATTCAATAGGGCTAACTGCATCCATACCATATGCCAAAGCACCTGTTGCCAAATAATTTGGCCATTTTCCTGCTGCCCCCGATAGATTCTTCTTCAAGCCATCTAAAATTGTTCTGTTTGTTACTTCAACTTGTGCATTAGCTTGAAGATGAAGGGCGTCGAAAAACATTGATGAATTCCTTTATAAGTGCAGAATTCAGCCATTTCCTTATTATTAAATTGAGGGCCATTATCTGTTGTAATTTTCCGAGCAACCCCAAAAGGAGAACAAATATTATCCACAATAAATTTAATGACATCCTTTGCTTTTGTGCTTGATAGCGGTTCTCTTTCAGCCCACTTCATAAAATAATCCACCGCCACAATTATCATTTGCCTTCCTCCAGAAGCCATCGGCAAAGGTCCCACCAAATCAATTCCCCATCTATGAAATGGTATCGCCTCAGATATAGATATAAGCGACACTGCTGGTCTGTGAATAACATTAGAAAATCTTTGACAATTATCACAACCTCGGACTAAATTCTTAGCATCGTTCATGATTATAGGGCAATAAAACCCTGCAAGTAAAACTCTACAAGATAAAGCTTTAAACCCACAATGAGCTGACCCTTCTCCATCATGCAACTCTGATAATACTTCTTCTGCTTAATGACTTTTTATATAAAATTCCATCCAGAACTATATATCCAAAGATTTTACTTTGAAGGCCAAGCTGTGGCAGATTCTAGAATCATCTGGCCGTAATCCTTGGGTCAAAAAATTAAGAATATCTGATCGAAAATCGCGTCGGCTTTCATTAGTGGCAAATAATTCTTCTATAATTTCACATCGGCCACGTTGAGCAACAATTTAAGGATTGTATTGTAGCAAAAACCAAGGATATTCTTCCTTGTAAGTTATATTTTCTAATGAATCAGCCACCATATTAATTCATCGCCCGACGTCTATTGGAACATGCTAGGTCCTCGTAACACTTGAAAGAAAGGAAAGCATTTATCATAAAATCGTGAAATAAATCGGTTAAGTGTTGCAAACCTTCCTGTCAATATTTACACTTCTTTAACTAATCGAGGTGAATTCATTGTTATCAAAGCCTTTAATTGTTCTTGGTCGGATTCTATTCCTTTTTACTAATAATAAAACCCAAGAACTTCCCCGATTGAACTCCGAAGGTACATTTTTCCGGATTTAGCTTTAACCTGATTGTTCTTGGATTCAAAAAATCTTCTTCTAGATCATCAAGATGCACTTCGTCCCTTAAACTTTTCACTACCATATCATATATATACCTCCATATTTATTCAGATCTGTGTAGCAAAATCTTTGTTCATTAATTTTTGATAAGTGGCCCCAACATTCTTCAATCCAAAGGGCATCACCCTATAACAGTGGAGGCCCCTATCAGTTAAAAAAGTTGTGCACTATTGATCCTTCGGATCCATCTGGATCTCGTCGCCTGTCCCGAATTCTTTGAAGTATTAACTAGTGCAGCTCAGACTCTGCTAGACTTTTCAACCTTAATTTGATCCTCGACTTAAACCATCAACGCTTCAAAAGTCAAAGCCCTTCTCTTTGTTGTCTCATTAACCAGATCCCCTGGCAACATACCCTGGCGAAAAAACGACCATCGCCATATTTTCTTCATAGTTATCCAAAATTGCTTTGGTTACACAAACCTCTTAGTATAGTCTTTCAATTTCTCTCATGGTGCCTACTTGCACTGGATAATTGTATCACCATTAGCTATCATCTCCTTGCTTCCAACAAACAGCCTTCTGAAAGTAGTATAAAAATCTCTGAAATTTGAAATGGACCATTTCAGAATCCTGTTGTACCATTTGAGAGATATTCCTTTAAAAGTTTGAGATAAAGCATGACACACAAGCCGGTCGTCGTCCTCGAAAATCATCAAATAATTTTTAATTTGTTCGATGTGATCATCGGGATCTTGCATCTGATCGAACTTTTCAACCTTCGAAATATTGAAACGCTTCAGAATCGTTATAGAGCGAATTTTATCTGTTAATGGAGAGTTCCTCCAATCAAAGCCTTGAAAAAATTGATCATCGGTCCCCATTGTCACATACAAAATTTATGTCGGTTTCAACATATTGATTCGAAGGATTTCCTTCAAGCCAAGTCGATCGATGAACATTCTTAGACTTGCTCTCATTTTTATACCTCCTCGAATAATTTCTTTCTGATTCTCCCTTCGAAGAACCTCTTTGCCTTTTAAATCCTGAAGCCGAGCTTTCTACTTCCTCATCACTGGAGGTTATTAATTTTTTCTTATCTTTCTTTATCCTTTCGAGATAAATATCTCTCTTTAGGAAGCACAGAGCGTGCTTTTTTATGCTCGGACTTAGCATGTCTGTCGTCGAAAGATCGATCTGAGTGACCTTCTACATCGGTCTTTTCCAATTCTTGCCTAACCTCAAATATGATTCTAGCAAAAAGTATTTTTTGCTCCCTTCGCTCATATTTTTCATTGAAAGCATTGATTTTATCAAGAAGTTGATTCGCTTTTGTCTCAACATCAGATCGAACTTGGATCGGAGACGATCCATTAGTTTTATTCATATTAGTCCCATTTTTTTACAAAACATCTCTCACCTTTTCTAATACTGATTGAAGCGTAGGATTATTATTTCAAGATTCACCTTATGAATTTTACTTAAAGAATACTACTAAATAGTACCGCTTTCGAACATAATAAGCTACTGATTAAATAGTACCGCTTTCGAACAGAATAAGCTACAGACTAATCTTGCTAAGGTAAATTGCAAAAGAGAAATTTTAGAGAGAGAAAACGTAAGTACAAAATGAGTTTCAAGTGAAAAGTGTTCAACACCTTTATTAGAATAGTCTGGTATTTTATATAGAGGAGCCAATGCTTAGTCAAATAACTGAATATATTAGAAAAACAGATTAATTACTATTTAGCCCTTACAGATTATATAAAGTCGCAATAGCTCCCTAAAACTTACATCAGTTACAAATTAAAGATAAAACTTATACTAATTACAATCAAGTCCCTGAATTTACATTGTTTACAAATTAATAACTCAAAACCTATTTTCATATCAGTAGCTATGATTATGGTTAGATTCTGTGAAAAAGGCTTTCTTATTTAAAATTTTGATTGGAGTTTGAATACAGTGGTGGTCATCCTCTTTATATTTTTTGTAAAAATATTCATTTGATGTCGTAACGAATTCATTTGTTCATCCATCTAGTCAAATCGGTTTTTCATCTCCTTTCGGTCGACTGGTTCTACGAATGAAGTAGTAGACTTCCCCTAAGTGGTTATTTTAGGAATCATATCTTTTTAACCCATGTAGTTGGAGCTCTCACTCTCTGATACCAATTGATAAAGGAGAATAGTCAAAATAGAATTTACGGTTGCAAGAACTCAGTAAGAGGAACTTAAATTAAATTCATCAAAGTCTGACAACAAAATAGGGTATAAGATGCTTTATATAAATACTATCCAAACCTCTAATCCAAAAATAGAGAAGTTACATAAATGTATTAAAATAAAATATTATAGCAAAATAAAAATAAAAATTAAATATTTAAATAATGTATAAATATAAAAAACTAGTTTTGAAAACTTTATCGGTCGAATTTCGGTATCCAATGTTGTGACTTGACACATTTTCGAAAACGGATAGGCTTGTCAAAGTGTTCGATTTGAATACCTATTTACTCATTTCAGATACTTAAACAAGACACTAGTCTATCTGCATTCTTAGCTATATCTTATTTGTAATCATTTTTTAGATTATTTTATAAATGATGTTGGAGTAGATGATATGTATGTAATTAGTGGCAAATGAAAGGGTGTCAGTTTTGCGATAATGGTTGTTTGGGTTTTATAGGTCCATGCAATTATTTTTGAAAAAATGACTAATCTTCTTAGACAGGTCTCCACCTATGATTGACCATGATGATTTAAAAAATTTAAGTTATATTCATCAGGTCTTGGGCTTTATTCTTTTCAATGCTAAACATGGTATTTTTAATTCTCTTTTTTTGAAATAAATTATCATATTGTCCTTATGAGATATACCTAGTTGGTGGTGATGAGAGTGTTGATTCTCTCAATATGAGGGTAATTAGGAAATAATATTTAGCTCATCAAATTGGTAAAGTGGTTTATGAAAATATTTGCAACACCTTAGGGTGTATTGTAATGAGTGCTAAATTTTTTGTTAATAGAAATGATTTATTACTGATGATACAATGTTGACAATGTTATAGTTTTTTTATTATAATCATCTAATTTGAGCCATATTTCACACGTTTTTTTTGAAGAACAATTCTTCACTTCTACTTAAGGAAATTATATATTTGTAGGCGTTTATTTATGCAATTATGAGGGTTGATTTTTGTAGGTCCGTAGAATGGTTTGATTGGGATTGAAACAAGTCCATTTTTCCTTTCAAAGTTCTTTCGCATATATTCTTGAATTCTGGCATGTTAATAGATGATATATATTTTTACAGACGACATATCTTAGCTTATTGACACATCAAATCCATAATTTGAGATATTATATCTCTTGGTGATGATTTTATTGAAGTCTGGTAAGATTGTCATATATTAAAGAATCGATAGTGTTTTTGGTGAATGTGCATTAGAAATCAAAGTGTATCGTAATTGTAGCATAAACTTAAGTTCTTCGGAAACCAAATTGTGCAAAGAAATATAGGTAGATATTATCACAACAATTGTTGACAAGATCAGTCTTAGAAGAGACTGGGTTGTTTGGTTTTTTGTTAGACCAACAATATTTAACCCAATAGTACAAAGTTTACATAGTCCGCAATAATAGCAATAGTTGTTGAAGCCATGTATAGAAATTTTAAATGTGTGAAACCCTAATACCATCCTCTGATTTTTGGATGATAACGAAATCGCCTAAAACAATCCGTAACTCTTTAGGACGGTTGGTAGCTCAAGACATTAGTACATTCCATAACGAAATACTTGAATTAATAATTGAAGACGTATATTGTCGTAAAAAAAACTTGAAGATAAAGATGTGATTGATTTTACAATCTATGAACCGGAGGAAAGCGTTGTTATTACACATTTTGAAGAAGATATATCTCCAAACTAGTCAAATTCTACTAAACGTGAATTGAGTGGTTAGTCTTAAAATGGTAATAGATGAATTTTGATCAATTAGTAACTATCTTATATTATGGATGAAAAGTACTTTAGCTGCTTTGTTTTTCAAATCAGAAATAGGATGCACGATTCAAAATATAATGGGAATCGTAAATACCTATTATGGGAAGTTATAGGTATTCAGGGTTTTTTATGTCCAAAATCGATCATTTTTGTTAACAAATACTGCATATGTGGCTAGTTCCGCATATTTGTTAGCCATAATTTGGATATTACGTATCATATTTTGATTGAAATAATGCGCTAATGACAAGATATGCAACATTTGTTAACAACCACTGTTTTTTACAAGAAAAAACTTCAGTTGCTCTTTAGTTGGAGGAGAGAAAAACTGAAGAAGAAAAAACTTTATGGCCGTTTAGTACGAGGTGACAAATTCTTATGATTAACCAAAATTTTAGTCTAAATTATAACGCAAATGAAGTTAAATTTATAAAAGTCCTCATATCTTTTCTTTTATACTATAATTCTAACTTTTGTTTTGGTCCCAGTTTTGCTAAGCAAAATGTAGTTCTCTCTTTTGTTTTTTCTCTTTGTTTTCCCTTTTTTTTACACTAAAATCCGAGTTTCTATTTTGGTTAACCAAAATCTTTAACAAACAACTCTTGAACCGTCTTTGGCGCTATCTATTATGTTAGGGAGGTTTTAGTGAGTTTTATTTTTATATTTAGCATACTTAGCTGAAGCTACGGATTGTGCTATAAGAGTGCATAAAATAAATCAACATGAAGATAAACCGCACAAGGTGACAAACTCAAACCAAAAAAATATTGGTATAAAAGACTCGAAACCATATTTTTTGGTCACAAATATATCTTACTCCACCAACTCGACTACCTATTTCGGGATTTAAATTTTATGCACTATATATATAGATATTTGATTTCCGATTTAAATCTGAAGTTACTTCCATGTATATTTTTTGTTGTGGTTTTATTCAACGGTGTTCGTAGTCGGTTTTATTCTGGTGAAGTTCTAGTCGGTTTTATTTGACTTTTTTTGTTGTCCGATTTTATTTGGGTGTATTTTATTGTCATGTCAATCGGTAGATACGCATTTTTATTTATCATTTATTTAATATTTTTTTTATAAAAGTCTCGTATTCATTGGTCATGTTTGATTTGTTTTTTAATTTATTATTTGTTAGATTTGTTTTAAGATCATATATATTAATTCATTTTTGACACTTAGGTGTCATCTCACTATATTAATTTTGTGTGTAAAGATAATTAAGTATCATTTTGATACTGTTTAAAATTATTTTTCAGATATTTGACATATTGGGATATCATGTAACTTATATTTGATTGGGATACCTATATAATAATATCAAAGACGACTACAGATTACGGACAAAATATAAAATACTTTTAGTACTTTTTGTTTTCAAAATATGTCAAAACTCATCAAAACTCCTCATCGTTCTAATTTTATGTTTTTTTTATGAAATCATAATGATAAAGTAAATTATCCAAACCATTATCGGTTTCAAAAATTATATAGCCGAGCAATATTAGCTTCAATTACTCCAGCAAATACAAGACCTGAATTTATTCCATTTCTATTACTACCTTATCACGGTTGACAAATGAAGAAAGGTTTTCACCCAGTAATGCTCTTGGATTCATTGGTGGTGGAATTGCAAAAAGCCAAAACACAATTCTATAGGGAATCATTGGTGCAAATCGAATAATGTTATGAAGATAGAGGTAGTTTTTTCATCTCACTATCATATCTTTAAGAGTACCTGCACTCTACTCTAACTTGATAGAGTAACAATCTTCAAAATTCAGACTTTCATAGCAGGAAACTATTTTTTAATACCCGGAAACTCTTCTAAGATATTTGAAGTTTAAACCTCTATAGCACGAACTACTTTTGAATAACCCGCAAACAAGGTCAATGTCAAGTTAAGATCCATTCTCTTCAACCCCCGACTTCAGAAAAAAAGTTCTTAATGGCCAAATTAAACCAAAAACTATCTCAACTTTGAAACCAGAACAAATGGGTAGCGATAAAAGGGTACGAAAAGATGATCAACTCTTAAAAAAATGGCTACCTACAGTATAATAGGAATATTTAAATATTGAAATGGGTAGATTTTTTTATATATCTTGTAAATAGTGTTGGAGAGTGTATTCCAACCATTTGGTAATACATGTTCAATCCTAAGTCAATGAATTTTCAACCGAAAAAAAAGTACACAAATAAAAAATGAAAAGTTTGACCAGTAAACATAATTCAAGTTAAATCACTTATTCCAATAAAAAAACATTCAGTGAAGTGATAAAAAAATAAAATAAAACAAAAGTTTGATAGTTTTATAGGTTAAAACTACCGGAAGATCCATTGGGTTTGGATAATACAACCTCTTGGTATTGAAATGGAGGTTATTGGGGCTCTTCATATGCTTGAAATAGGCTCTATCATCCAAGAGGGCAGTATTTCTTTGTCTTCCCTAATGGCAAGTTCTTCTCCAACAAAGAAAACAACCGGAAGCCTTCCCTCCTCCCCTGTAAACAAACAAACAGTCAGTAATCATGGTGATAAGAGAATAGGAAAATAAGGAAAATTGAAGCAGTGAGCTCAAAGGGGATTATATCCTCTAAATGTGTGCAGCATAAAAATGGTACAAGAACCTCAAAACAATTTAAATGACTATTGTCATTCTAAACTGGAATGTGCGTGGTATAGGCAATAAGGAAACTCATGCCATAATAAAGTCTATCAAGAGGTCAAATAAGCTAGATTTCTTAGCCGTTCAAGAACCTTTTGTCAATGTTTCTAAGTTGGAATCTATTTCAAAGAAGCTTGGGTCGGATTTACTAGTAATATTAGCAATAAGATCTGGGTCATGTGGAATAGGGATTTTTTGGTGGAAGTCATTGTTAATGAAGATCAGTTTCTTCACTTAAAAATTAATCACAGCTCTCTCCTTAAGGATTTCATGGTTACAGTAATCTACGCTAAGTGTACAAGGAGCTTGAGGAGGCTGTTATGCGATAATCTAAGGAATGTTGAAGAGGAGAAAAAACAATGGATAATGTTTTGTGATTTTAACACTATATCTTCTCCTAATGAGCAACTTCATTTCTCAACTAATTGTACTGCCAGTATGGATGATTTCACTAATTTTATTATGGAGTGGAACTTAATGGATGCTGGTTTTTCGGGAAATAAATTCACTTGGTCTAATGGCAGGCAGTGGAGAAGATTGGATAGGGTATTATTTAACAGCAAGTGACTGGGTTATTTTGATCATACTATCACTTCAGCCACTACTAAAAGGAAATATTCTTTCAAGTTTTTAAACATGTGGTGTATGCACAAAGATTTATATAGTTTTGTTGAGGGTTGCTGGAAAGTTGAATACTCTAGTGCTATAATTCATAAGTTTTGGTACAAGCTTAATAATCTAAATGCGAACCCAAGAGTGTAAAACAAGTCTGTGTTTGGAAATATTTTTTATTCTATAAAACAAATCGAGGATGGAATCAATGTTATGGAAGCTAATATGCTTATTTTTAACTCTACTCAAGATTATGATTTATTGGAAAAGGCTAAAGACAAGCACATTTTACTCCTAGCAAGAGAAGAGGAGTACTGGATTCAGAAATCCCACACAAACTGGACTAAAGATAGAGAAAGAAACACTGCTTTCTTTCACAATTATGTGAAAAGAAAGCACCATAGATCTAAAATCTCTTGTATTTGGAATGGTACCAAATGGGATGAGGATACAAATATCATTAGGTAGTCTGCAGTAAATTAATTTAAAACACTTATTTCTGATCTCCCCAATCCATGTTATTCTAACATTCTTGATGATTTTATTCCTAGTCTGGTGTTTGATGCTGACAATGAAATGCTCATAAAGTTGCCTACATAGTCAGAAATGTATGAAATTATTAAGGACCTGAATCCTAATGTAGCAGCTGGTCCATATAGCTTTAATGGGAAGTTTTTTTTTAAAGTTTGTTGGCCTATAATAAGGGTTGATCTATGTGATGCTTTCAGGGATTTTTTTCAGGGAAGGTCATTTTCCTAATGACATCTATGTTACTGTCCTCTGCCTAATTCCTAAAGTTGAGACTCCTAAAATGTGGAAAGACTTTAGACCAATTAGTTTGACCATATTTTTCAGCAGAAGTATCACTCAAAATGATTAACAACAGGTTGTCTACTATCCTTCTTAACCTAATCTTCGCTGAACATGGGGCTTTTTTAAGGGTATGAGCATTCATGATAATATCATGATTGCTCATGAGTTTTCTGGTGATCTGGGAAACGGGAGTAGAAGAGGTAATATTACGTTAAAGGCGGATATAGACAAGGCTTTTGATAGGCTGGATCACACTATTCTGTTAAGTGTTCTGGCTGCTTTTGGGTTTAGGGCTGATTTTATAAGGATGATTAAAAGGAACATAGTCAACTGTCACTTCTCTGTTTTGTTTAATGGTGTTTTTATGGTTTTTTTAAGGATAATAAGGGTTTAAGACAGGGTGATCTACTATCACGCAGTCTTTTTATATTATCTCAAGAATATCTTCTTAGAAGTCTAAAAGCCTTCAATCAGATATAAAAGCAAAGGGGGATTAAACATACCTTGTTTATACTTTTTTGTTGATGACATTCTGGTTTCTGCAATGGATCCACATCTTTTGTTACAAAAATTATGAAGAGGTTTAGTCACTATGAAGAAATTTATGGGCAATTAGTAAATAAAGAATAGTTATCTCCAAAAGGTTCTCACCTTAGGATTCAGAAGACTGGAAACATTTTTGGGCTTCAAGCACAGTCACCTGCCTTTCAACTACCTGGGATCAGTGATAAGCAACACAATAAGGGTTAGTAACTTTGAAAATCTTATAGCTAAAACAATTAATAAAGTCTCAGAATGGGATCAGAAATATCTCTCTATTGGAGGGAGACTAACTCTTGTTTAAACTGTCCTATCTACATATCATATCTTTACAATTCAAAACACTGAAATCCCTAAAACTGTCATCAAAATGCTGGAGATCTTATTCAATAAGTTTCTTGGGATAACTAAGACTAACAAAGCCACTATAAATGGGTGCAATGGTCAAAATTATGTAAGAGCTATGAGGATAAAGGGTTAAACCTTAGAAGGCTTGAGGATATGGTGGAGGTATTTTCTTCAAAACTATGGTTCAAATTGAGAAGTCGGGAATCACTATGGTAAAACCTAATGAAATCCATCTATTTCAATAATCAACACCCTTGAATTGTCCTTTACAATCTAATACCTCTCACATATGGAGCAACCATCTATATCTTTTTCATTTATCTAGCGAAACCCAACCATTATTTTTTATAAGTTTATAAAATCTTAACAGTAATATATAATTGTGAGATTGAGATTGTGATGGAGAATCAAAGTACCATGTATTTGTTGTACTTTTCTATAGCCCATCAACTCAGATGTTCAATCAAAATTCTAATATTTGGAGAGGCTGGTTAGGACAATAGTTGACTGGTCTGACTTTTCCTTTTTTTTTAGTCTCGTTCTCGCTTTTTTTAGGGATTCTCCATAATCTCTCCCGAAGAGGCGGTTCATGCTAAGGAAATGCTAACTAAGAAGTTAATTACAAACTTGGACTAAAATCTTAGATTCCGGGTGGTGGATTTATAATCAAATTAAAAACTAAAGTTTTGTCCGGTACAAACATAAAAATTATAATTCGCAAACGGACCGAATTGCATGTGTTAATTCATCCAATATGCTTTGGCCCGAAAAATAATAAAAGTTATATAAAATATAGATAATATATATAAAACAATCTAATATATATAAAATTAAACAAAATTAATAAAATTAATGTTCACGGACTGGGCTGAATTGATCCGCGGATATGAACGCACGAGTTCAAATTTAAAAATGGTAGCCTGGAAAGGAGCGAGTTGGACAGGGTTTGGGTTGAAGTATAAAAAAACAGACTTGAACGAACCGACCTAAATCCGAACCACGGACGGTCCATTGTTATCCTAAACACAAATTTTAGTAAACATAACATTTTACTTTCTAAAACTCTTATTAAAATCAGCGAAACTCAAAATAAAAGTTCTCATTTTTTTTTATGAAAATAAAATATTATATCCAAAATTAGAAAAAAAAAACTTCCTCTATATACCATCATGGATATGGAGAGAAATGTACATTCTCTTTTTTTTCAAAAAAGAAAGAATTGAAAAGCCAAATAAATGCTAGATTTCGCTCTATGACCACGTCCGATGGTGTTCGTCGCCATCGTTCTAACAAAAAAAATACCATCATAAATAGTCATTGTTTTTCTAGGGTTTCCTTGTGATCCAAATTGTTTTTTTAATTTTCTCTTGGGTTCATAGTTATTTCTACCTTTTTAATCACAATGGTTTGAAATTCATTGTGACCACAAAATGAAATATTTTCCTTGTTGCACTGTCAAAGCCGGTGGACTATCCATTTCTTATTCTCTGGCCGGATGGTCCCCTTAATGGTTTTGTATTTTTTCTGTTTTAAATCCCAAATCTATAGTTATATGTTCTAAATTTTGGATCTTCGGGTTTAGATCTGTAGGGCCTGCTCACTTCTCTCTCACATTTAATATTTTGGGCCCTACCTTTTGGTTTCTTACAAGAAACAACTAAGCATTAAATGAAGGGTAACTTACAACCATCCTCTTTTCATTTAATGCAAGTGGGTTTCTTGCAAGCAACTATTAGCTTCATTTGGAAGCTAAAGTGACTTCCTTTGTAAGCCTTGTTTTGTTATAAATAGGACCATTAGTTGGTCTTGGATAGCATCACTTGAAGCACTTGAAAGAAACATTCTAGATTGCAATATTGTGTGTGACACAATTTAGAGAGAAACACTTTGAGTGAGAGAGAAATACGGGTAGTGTTTAGGAGAATTTGTTTGAGTAATCTGTGAGATTACTATTCTCTTTGGGTATAATATTTGGGGTGAGAAAAGTGAGTGTATAACTCTTGAGTGTATGGAGTGAGACTCCAATCCTTGTAATATTTTTGAGTTATAGTGATTCTTATTTTTCTCCCGTGGATGTAGGCAAATTAGCCGAACCACGTTAAATTCTTTTTCTCTTGTTTGTTCTTATTTCCGCATTCGTGGGATTATTTTTCCCAAGAACTGGTATCAGAGCCAACTTGCAGTTCCATATCCTTCTTCTTCGTACAAAAATGGAGGAACGTACGAATATTGGTGGCAATTCCATGATCATACTCACGGAAACAAATTATTCCATTTGGAAAACCATGATGGAAGATTTGTTGTACTGTAAAGACTTGTTTGATCCCATTGAACTAAAAGGGGTCAAACAAGGTGCAACAAGTGAAGCAGATTGGAAGAAACTCAACCGTAAAGCTGTTAGTGTGATTCGACAGTGGGTTGAAACAATGGCGATTCGCGACACCGCAAAAGAAACTGATGCTTTCAAATCATGGAAGCATTTAGAAGAAATGTATGAGCCCAAAAATGCTCAAAATAAAGCTTTCATCATAAGGAGACTTGTGAACCTGAAACTTTATGATGGGCAAAGTGTATCTGACCACTTGGCGAAATTTGACGAGATTCTCGACAATTTGACGAACATGGAGCTGGCCCTAGCTGAAGAAATTCAAGCGTTGATTTTGTTAAGTTCTTTGTCGGATAGCTGGGAAACACTTGTGGTAGCTCTTAGCAATTCAGCACCACAAGGAAAGGTGACGTTAAGCATGGTAAAGGAAAGTATCAACAGAGAAGGCAAAAGAAGAGCGGAGCAAAGCTCTTTCAGCCACCCTCAAGGACAAGCACTAGTCACGGAGAGAGGAAGAACTAGAAACAAAAATTTCTCCAGAGACAGGAAAAACAAAAGCAAGTTTAGAGGCAGATCAAAGTCAAGAGGCGACTTCACTTGCAACTAGTGTCATAAACCTCAACATTTCAAGAAGGATTGTTGGAAGCTGAGAGAAAAGGAGGCTAAGGAAAATAATGAAGACAATAGAGGAAATGCAGCTGTCATTTCCAACGATGGTGAAACATACCTATTTTTTGACGATGGACGTGTTAACCTCGCATGCCAGGACACATGGATGATTGATTCTGGAGCATCATTCCATGTAACAGCCGATAGAAGTCTTTTAACCACTTACACAAGTAGTGAGTTCGGTTTTGTCAAGATGGGAAATGAGGCAAGATGTGAAATTGTTGGACGAGGTGATGCAACACTGGAAACTAGCAGCGGTTGCAAGTTGTTATTAAAAGATGTTCGACATGTTCCAAACATCCGTATCAATTTGATCTCAACTGGTGAGCTTGACGATATGGGATACGAAAACACATTTAGCAATGGAGTTTGGAAGCTTAAGAAAGGAAATTTTTTCGTGGCCAGAGGTAAGAAGATTGATCGTTTGTATTATATGCAAACAAAACAATCAAGTGGAGTAGAAGCGAATGCGATCAAGTATGAAGACTCGACGAATTTATAGCACGCCAGACTTGGTCATATGAGTGAGAAGGGACTTAAAATTCTCACGAAAGAAAATCTTCTACCGAATCTTCCAAATATTCCGTTAAAGCAATGTACTCATTGTTTGGCAGGAAAACAACACAGAGTCGCATTTCGAGCAGGACGACCACATAGAAAGAATAATATTCTTGATCTAATACATACAGATGTATGTTCTATGGTTGACAGAAGTATCGGCGGATCATTATACTTTGTCACATTCATCGACGATCATTCCAGAAAGGTGTGGGCTTATCCTTTGAAGACCAAAGATCAAGTGTTAGAAATATATAAGAAGTTTCATGCCAATGTTGAAAGGCAAACTGGAAAACTTTTGAAATGTATTCGCTCCGACAATGGTGGTGAATACATTGGACCATTTGAAGAATATTGTAGAGTTCATGGTATCAGGCTTGAGAGATCGGTACCCAAGACCCCGCAACATAATGGTGTTGCAGAAAGAATGAATAGAACTATTTGTAACAAGATCGTGTGCATGCTCTCCCATTCAAGATTGTCAAAGTCCTTATGGGGTGAAGCATTGATGACGGCGGTAGATCTTGTCAACTTATCCCCTTCAGTTCCTTTAGATGGTGCAATTCCCGAAAGAATATGAACCGGGAAAGACATAAGTTACAAACACTTGAAGGTGTTTGGTTTTAAGGCGTTCGTACATGTCCCTCGAGATGAAATATCCAAGTTGGATGAGAAAACAAAAGAATGCATATTTCTTGGTTACAGACATGATGAGTTTGGTTATAGACTTTGGAATCCAAGAAGTAGAAAAGTTGTTCGAAGTAGAGATGTTGTGTTCTTCGAAGACCAAACTCTTGGAGATATGAAGAACGACGAGAATACAAAATCAGATGTCAATACTAAAATTGACTTAGTTCCGGATGCACCATTTCCAGTTGAGTATGAGGATCATGGCGAGGCTCCCGACCATGAAGAAACAGTTGATGTTGAAGGAAATCATACCGAAGAACCCAATTTGAGAAGATCCATTAGAGATCGTCGGCCTTCGACTAGATACCCAACAAATGAGTACGTGTTACTTACTGACGGGGGAGAACCTGAATGTTTTGAAGAAGCTGTGCTGCACATTCAAAAGAAGGAGTGGTGGAAAGCCATGAAAGAAGAGATGAAGTCATTGCATGAGAACCACACATACGATTTGGTAGAGTTACCAAAAGGGAAGAAAGCACTCAACAATAAATGGGTGTTTAAGCTGAAGACTGAAGAAGGAAATCCACAACCAAGATACAAGGCGCGGCTGGTTGTCAAAGGATTTGGTCAGAGAAAAGGTATTGATTTTGAAAAAATATTTTCACATGTAGTAAAAATGTCATCTATTCGTGTTGTTCTTGGAATAGCTGCTAGCTTGAATTTGGAAGTTGAACAACTTGATGTGAAAACTGCTTTTCTCCATGGTGATTTGGAAGAAGAAATTTACATGAAGCAACCTGAAGGGTTTGAGACTAAAGATAAAGAGCATTTGGTGTGCAAACTAAAGAAGAGTTTGTACGGTCTCAAACAAGCCCCACGACAATGGTATAAAAGGTTCGATTCATTCATGGTGGAACACGGGTATAATAAGACTTCATCTCACCATTGTGTTTTTATCAAGACATTTTCTGAAAATAATTTTATCATCCTTATGCTTTACGTGGATGATATGTTAATTGTTGGTCGTGATATTCGAAAGATAGAGAAGTTGAAGATTGAGCTCAGTAAATCTTTCGCAATGAAGAATTTGGGTCCTGCAAAGCAAATTCTTGGGAAAAAAATTACTCGAGATAGGGTGAACAACAAACTATGGTTATCGCAGGAAAACTATATTGAGAAGGTTTTAGAAAGATTCAGCATGAGCACAGCGAAACCTGTTACTTCTCCACTTCCAGGGTATTTTAAACTTTCTTCCAAGCAATCACCTACAAAAGAAAGCGAGATGGAAGAAATGAATAAAATACCTTACTCTTCAGCTGTTGGTAGTTTGATATATGCCATGGTTTGTACAAGACCTGATATTGCTCATGCTGTCGGAGTGGTCATCCGATTTTTATCTAATCCTGTAAAAGAGCATTGGGAAGCTGTAAAATGGATATTCAGGTATCTTCGAGGAACATCTCAATTATGTTTATGTTTTGGCAATGGTAAACCTATTTTTGAAGGCTACACGGATTCAGATATGGCTGGTAATGTTGATAGTAGGAAATCTATTTCGGGATATTTGATGACGTTTTCAGGGGGAGCAATTTCGTGGCAATCAAGATTACAGAAATGCGTTGCATTATCCACTACCGAGGCTGAATATATTGCCATTACTGAAGCTAGTAAAGAACTTTTATGGTTAAAGAAGTTTCTTATAGAGTTGGGCCTCAATCAAGAAAACTACACTCTCCACTGCGATAGTCAAAGCGCCATTTATCTTAGCAAAAATCCAAGTTTGCATTCGAGATCGAAACATATTGATGTTCGATACCATTGGATTCGTGAAACCTTAGAGTCAAATAAACTGGGTATTGAGAAGATCCATACTGATGACAATGGATCGGATATGATGACAAAGTCACTGCCGAAACAAAAGCTTGATGTGTGGATAGAGATTGTCGGACTGGTAACACTCTCCTCCTGAGCAGGCGGGGGAGATTTGTAGGGCCTGCTCACTTCTCTCTCACATTTAATATTGTGGGCCCTACCTTTTGGTTTCTTACAAGAAACAACTAAGCATTAAATGAAGGGTAACTTACAAGCAACCTCCTTTCATTTAATGCAAGTGGGTTTCTTGCAAGCAACTATTAGCTTCATTTGGAAGCTAAAGTGACTTCCTTTGTAAGCCTTGTTTTGCTATAAATAGGACCATTAGTTGGTCTTGGATAGCATCACTTGAAGCACTTGAAAGAAACATTCTAGAGTGCAATATTGTGTGCGACACAATTTAGAGAGAAACACTTTGAGTGAGAGAGAAATACGGGTAGTGTTTAGGAGAATTTGTTTGAGTAATCTGTGAGATTACTATTCTCTTTGGGTATAATATTTGGGGTGAGAAAAGTGAGTGTATAACTCTTGAGTGTATGGAGTGAGACTCCAATCCTTGTAACATTTTTGAGTTATAGTGATTCTTATTTTTCTCCCGTGGATGTAGGCAAATTAGCCGAACCACGTTAAATTCTTTTTCTCTTGTTTGTTCTTATTTCCGCATTCGTGGGATTATTTTTCCCAACAAGATCTTCAAATACTTTACTATTCTTCAACTTGTTGTATTATTGTAATCTCGTTTATTTTGATTTGTATTTCGCTACTTACTATGATAGTATTAGGTTCATTCGGTTTACGGAGAGTGCTCCTTACTATTTCGTAAGATCCATTCGGTTTAAGAGGAATGCCCCTTGATATTATGTAATTTTATTTATGATATATCTAATTTTTTAAACACTTTTTTTCTTTGGAACAATGACTCCCCTGTTCAGTATTTCTAGCTATTTTATAAGGATGTCGTCTTAGAATAAGCATCAACTAACTAGGTAGTGGTAATATAAATGATGCCATTGTAATCCGTAATTATTGGGCTTAAAACATATGGAGGTGGCTTTTTAATTCCACCAGGAAATCTTAGAGGTCAACCCTAAATACGTGATGAAAACTACCAAGGTAGAGTAGGGCTATCAACGGTTCTTCAACCGGACGGGACCGAATCGATAAGGACCGGACCGAGAACCGGACCAAATCTTAACGGTTCGGTTTGCGGTTTCATTTTAAAAACCGAAAACTGATAAGGAACCGTAACAAAAAATTGATTAGGAACCGAACTGCTAAACCGATGTGGAATCGAACTGATAAAACTTATGGAACCAATACGGAATCGAACCGATAGAACCGATAAATCGATAGAACCGATAAATCGGTAGAACCGATAAGAAATCGGACAAATAAAACCGTTAGAATCGATTTTTTTTTTAAATTATAGTAACAAAATTAATAGTTAATTACCAATTTTTTAATAAAATCAAAGATTAATTTTTAAACATTAGTTTTTATATCATTTACTTCAATAAAAAAATTAAAAATCAAAATTTAATTGATTTTTTTTTAAATTGGACCGAACCGGAACGAAACCGGACCGAACCGGATCGAAACGGACCGAAACCGGACCGGAATTCGGACCAAACCGAACTCGGACCGAAGAGGAACCAGAACCGAACCGAATCGGACCAAACCGGACCGAAAGTTTAGCGGTTCAGTCCGGTTCCAAAAATTAGAACCGAAAGCTTACCGGTCCGGTCCGGTCCGAACCGATAAGCTTAGCGGTCCAGTCCGATTTCCTTAAAACTCAGACCGAACCGGACCGAAAATAGCCCTAAACCAGAGTATGCTAAAAGCATAGTAAATTTCTGGTAGAACTGTGGAATGCATAGAGATCGAAAACAATATCAACAACAAAATCATTATGATCAGTGACACTGAGAGACAAGCAGAGACAAGCTAAAGAAGCGAATTACATTAGATACCCTAGCATTTGTAATCGTAAACGTTGAATACTAAGAGTTGTGTGTATCGACCCATGTAATGGTAGTTGGCGTGTTAAGTATCCCTTAGGGAGTATATTTGTCTAAATAAAACTCAAAGAAATTGAAGAGGCCTGCATAATCAGTAAAGCATATGGTTTAATTCGATGCAAAATTACAAGAACCTTACTAAGCTTAACATTTTATGAATCTCTTAGAATATAACGGTGCATTCCAAATAGAAGAGGTGCAAGATTGTCACCAACTTTTATATTGTACGAGCATCCCAAACAGGTAATGTATAAATATGTTAAATTAATGTGAAATTTTGGTAGTCTAAATTTTTAGATTACGAAATAATACAACACACTCTTTATATATATATTTAAGGTAGTTATTTTGTTTCAAAAGTGAAAAAGAAAAAAAGGAAAGATTATACCTATTTTCTAACTGCAACTACAAATTTACTACGCATAATAAGTAAATTTACTATGTAGTCTCTTTTACCTATTCTGCAACCTATTCTGCAAATTTACTACGCATAATAAATAAATTTACAATGTAGTCTCTTTTACCTATTCTGTTGGGATGCTTTAAGGTTAATGGTTACGTCCTGCCACAAGTGCGTACTCGTGTTAATTACCATTGTTAAGTTTAGAATCTTGAAAAATCTTAGTCAATTACCATTGTTAAGTTTAGAATCTTGAAAAATCTTAGTCAATACTTTGTGGCTGTTTAATAGCAGGTGACAAATTTTTATAACTAGCCAAAATTTTAGTCTAAATTATAACACAAATTAAGTTGGATTTATAAAAGTCCTTATATCTTCTCTTTTGCACTATAATTCTAACTTTTGTTTTGGTCCCCGCTAACGAAAATGTAGTTCTCTTCTTTGTTTCTTACACTGAAATTCTAGTTTTTATTTTCGCCGCTGCCCTTTTCAACCATGATCTTTAATAAACAACTCTTGAACCGGCTATGGCGCTCCACTGTTATGTTATAGAGGTTTTAGTGAGTTTTATTTTTATTTTCAGCATATTTCATTGAAGCTACGGATTGTGTTTTAAGAGTGCATAAAATAAACCCTCGCGAAGATAAACAACACAAGACGATAAATTCAAACCAAATTTTTTATAAAAAAAACTCGAACTTATTTTTTTTTATCACAAACATGTTAAATTTTATGCTTTATATATAGATATTTGATTTCCGAATCTGAAGTTACTTCCATGTATTCTTTTTGTTGTGGTTTTATTTAACGGTATTTGTCGGTTTTATTTGGCTTATTTTGTTGTCCGATTTTATTTGGACGTATTTTATTATCATATAAATTGGTAGAATGTGTGTGATGATATACACCTTTATTTATCATTTATTTAATATTAATTTTTTTTATAAAAGTGTCGTATTCATTAGTCATATTTGATTTATTTTTAATTTATTATTCGTTAGATTTGTTTAAAGGGATATATATATATATATATATATTTAAATTCGTTTTTGACACTTGGGTGTCATCTGATTATATTAATTTTGTGTATAAAGATAATTAAGTGTCATTTTGATACTGTTCAAAATTATTTTTCAGATATTTGACATATTGGGATATCATGTTCACTTATATTTGATTGGGATACCTATATAATAATATCAAAGGCGACTATAGATTAGGAACAAAATATAAAATACTTTTAGTAGTTTTTGTTTTCAAAATATGTCAAAACTCATCAAAACTCCTCATCTTTATGTTTTTTTATGAAATCATAATGATAAAGTAAATTATTCAAACCATTATCGGTTTCAAAAATTATATAGCCGAGCAATATTAGCTTCAATTACTCCAGAAAATAAAGCCTCAACTACTCCAGCAAATACAAGACTTGAATTTGTTCCATTTCTAATACTACCCTATCATTGTGCTATATCCGGTCGACAAATGGGTACAGGTTTTCACCCAGTAATGCTCTTGGATTCATCGGTGGAATGACAAAAAGCCAAAACACATCTATATAGGGAATCATTCGTGCAAATCGGATAATGTTATCGAGATAGAAGTAATTTTTTTTATCTCACTATCATATCTCTTTAAGAGTACCTGTACTCTACTCTAACTTATAGAGTAAGAATCTTCAAAATTCAGATTTTTCATAGCAGGAAACTATTTTTTAACGACCCACAAACTCTTCTAAGATATTTGAATTTTAAACCTCCATAGCAGATCAAACTTACCCAAAATAATTCCGCTCGTCGCCGTCAGTTTCGTTCGACGCCGATCGACAGACTACCAACCAGACTCAATCGACGGACTCATCTTTTTCCCCTCTCTCTTGACGAAGAAGACATACCAAAAATCTAATTGGGTGCTAAAGAGAGACTATATGTTGACTATCTATTCCTATCAGTGTTTACAGTCACGGCTGGAGCATTAGAACTCGTATTCAAAGTAATGGACAGTGATGAAAGGGATGGTACTAGAGATGACTTGGAAGGGGGAGTATCTGGTTTTGATAACAATTGTTAATTCTTTTCGAGCTCTGCAATATTCCTCTAGAGCCAGTTTTAGTCGAAGGAAGTCACCGTCCCACCTCTTACCGCGTGGTTAAGGATGAAGAGTTTCGAGGAGAGATTAGGGTTGGCCTAAGTTTCACTCCTGAGGAACGACATGAGACGAGTTACGGTGGGGGATAAAGAGAGTTTGGGAGGGTGGAAACAATGAGACTTAGCTGTCTGGTAGAAGCCTGGTGTCATGGGAGATTTTGTTTGTGTTAAAAACAAAGAATATTGTGATAATTGAAATGGTTGTTATATTGAGCTTATATATCTTTTTCTCCTCCCATAGGGGATGATCAATAAGCAACTGCTCTTATTCTCCGTTAAACACAAAGAGAGAAGTAGCCGCCAGGAAGCGGCTAGAGTTTTGTGTTTATTAGAGAATCTTTTTTTTATAATGCAAACCCAAGTAAGGCTCTCAATATATAGAGAACTTAAATGTCTATACAAGAAAACTTAATATACTGAATATTCTAACACTCCCCCTCAAGTTGTGTAGTGGGATCACCAATACCCAACTTGGATAAAAATTATTCGAATGTTCTTGCAGCAACCGCTTTTGTCAGGATGTCTGCCAGTTGGTCTACGGAAGGATGTTAGGGAAATGGCAAACAATTATCCTTCGTGACTAAACAAGAATTAAAATTGTCAAGAATTAAACAAGAAGGATGTTAGGGAAATGGTCAAACAATTATCCTTCGTGACTAAACACGAATTAAAATTGGTTTATATTAAGTTCAATGATTGTAATGGTTTTGAGGTGAAAACCTTATAACTTAGCATTATGTAGAGAAAGAAGTTATATTAGACTACCAAAAAGGTATACGACCCTAGTTGCATACGCTCAATTAGTTGCAGTAGAAATGATGCAAGGACTTAGTAGCAATATAAAAGCTATTGTGATTTGAGAATTAGATTAATGGATTGGTATTACTAAAGAATATATTAAATATCCCCAAAAGAATCATACATGGAATCTTGGCTACCGAATATGACCGTTATTATGAGCTGTAATCTTCTAACATGTAATATATTATTGAAAGTCCAAGATCTTATGCGGATAATGATTTTATAGATAAGAGGGTGAGATTTTATGTAAATTACTCAACTTATTATTATGGAAATAACAAGGTAACGGATATAGAGATTTCCCATTTTAAAGACAAGAATGCTTGTGACGGATATACGATGTGATTCATTAATCCTCAAAAAAATATTACCTTTTAGGGTTAATGTGGAGGCCATAGAGGGTAGAAAATTCGGAAAGACCTTTAATAAGGTTAACGAAGTAAGGATCGACTCAACCAAAGATTATAATATCGTATGGAAAGTATATATTTATAATTTTCAGTTTTGACACTTTTAATAGAATTTAAAATTAGGTATAATAGAATAACATACAAGGGTGATATGGTCTTATTGGAGGCTTGTGTTTTGCTTTTTAAGGAGTTGTACAAGTTTTCGTTGATTTGTAAGGAAAAAGACAGAGTTGATATGCATCGGATGACCAAATATATCATTTTAGAAGGGAAATATATGATGACTATGGCATAAATAAGATGATATCCACATACATTCTCCATGCATTTTAGTATATCTTATTTTAAGACAACTCTTGCGACATTAACGATTAGTGTGATAATCTATAAGAAGTTAATGAGAGAGTGGAATATTATCTAAAATAATGCCTCCTAAATCTGATGATACTGCCTCCTTTTCTTCAAGATACATTACACCAAACAAGGAAAATACTGGCAGCCTCTCTGTTGCTCCAACATTCAAACAGAGGGAAGTAGACCCAAGTTTCCAAAAACTGCTGGATAGGAAATTGAAGCTGGCAAGAGCAAATAAAAAGAAAAAATCATTAGTGATAAAATCTCTTCAGTTTATAAACACAAGAAGTTCTGCACGTATCAATCCTAAATGATCAAATCCTTGTGTTGGAACATAAGAGGAGCAGGAAACAAAATCTGAATCAGAAGATATAAATCAATTGTTAATAAAGAGAAGATCTCTCAGCTATGCATCCAAGAACCTATGATAGATAGGAAATAAATTGTTAATTAGATATTGTGACCAATGTATACACATCAACATTAAGCATGATCTACTTGACAAAACCTTCTCAAACATAATGTAGTTATGGAACACAATCACGAGCATTGCTAATTCTATGAATGAGTGGCTACTAATGGGGATTTTAATACTATAACATTTTCATCTGAACAAATTAGTTGTACCAACTATTATTATCAGAGTTCCATAGAATTTAATGATATTATTAAGGATTTTTCTTTAGAAGATGCAAGTTTTTCAGGGACTGAGTTTACATAGACCAACAAGACAAAATGAAAGCGCTTAGATCGTGTGCTTATCAACCAGGAATGGGCTGAATACTTTACAGAAACGAAGGTGGTTCATATGGCATGCACATGCTCTGATCACACACCTTTGTGTATATCCGTCATTAAAGACAGAGACAAGAAAATAAATAGTTTCAAATTTATAAATGCTAAGAAATTGGACAAATATTTCTTGAATATGGTAGAATCAAGCTGGAAGGAACCTATGAATGGATACCCTCTATTTATATTCTGGAACAAGATGAGGAGATTAAAAGAAATCTTGAAGACTTGGAACAAAACATACTTTGGAAATATCTTTGACAAAGTTATTCAAACAGAATAAAATGTTAAGGCAAGAGAAGTGAGTTTCATACATTCTAACATTCAAGAAGATAAGATATCCCTTGCCAAAGCAATTCTTAAAAATCTTCTGGCCCTCTCTATTGAAGAAGAGTATTGGAGACAAAAATGTTACTCAAAATGGATCCAGGATGGAGATAGAAACAGAAAGACATACCACAAGTATGTAAAAAGAAGGAGAATGAAATCAGAAATTGCAGGTCAATAACGAATGGTTTTCTGATGATGAAACCATCAAATCATCAGCATTAGAATACTTCAAAGATATTCTATCTACACCCTCATATCCTAATCCGAATCTATAAGATGATTACTTGAATAATGATATATTTAATATCATTCCAAAATTAATTGACAATTCTGATAATAGTTTTATGTTAGATGAGCCTACAGAACTAGAAGTATGGAGTACAATACAGAGTATTAACTCTGAAGGAGCAGCTGGGGTGGATGGTTTCAATAAAATTTTCTTTACAACATGCTGGAGTTTTATCAAGAAAGATATATGCAGCGTAGTGAGATCCTTTATCAAAGGCCAATATTTTCTAAAATGGCATCTTAGCCACTGTAATCTTCTTAATACGTAAAGTATAAAATCCTTATTACTGGAACCAAATAGGATAATAAGTTTAAGTTCAATGTTAAACAGAATTATGTTTAAACTGTTAAATAATAATCTACCCTCTTTATTGCCTAATATGGTTTCTAAAGTGCAGGGTGCATATGCAAAGGGCAGATCGATCCATTAAAACATACTAATTGGAAAGGAGCTGGTGCATGATATTGGTAGAAAGACACAGGCAGGGAATATAATCATTAAGGTGGACATATCAAAGGCATTTGACAACCTTTCTCACAGCTTCAGATTGAAAGTCTTGCACTGCTATGCATTCAACAACAGAGTAATTTCTCTAGTGGCTAACATTATTGAATTTGTCCATGTGTCTATCCTTATAAATTGAGAATCCGTAGGATTTTTCAAAATCCTAAGGGGAGTTAGACAAAGGGATCCACTTTCCCCTAGTCTTTTTATATTAGCTGAAGAGATCTTTTTAAGAGGTTTAAATATTATGTTTGCTAATGATAAATCCTTAAGATTTTCTAACAAATTAAAAATGATAATCCCTAGTCTTTCATTCGCTGATGATTTTCTGATATTTACTAATGGATTGTCATCTTCTATGGAGAAAATTGGTTATATTTTGCAGGTATATTAGAACATCTCAGGCCATTCTTTAAACAAAGAGAAAACAAACATAATAACATCTTCCAACCTCTCTCAGAACATAAGAAAATCTCTAGCTATTCAGACTAACTTCAGTCTAAGTAACCTTTCAAAAACTTACCTAGGCATAATTTTAAGTCCTCACAACAACAAAAATAAACTATGAAGCTCTGCTGGAAAAGATTAAGAAAAGATAGAAAGCTGGAATGTTAAAATGCTCTCGTTTGGAGGAAGACTTATGTTAATAAATTCAGTACTTATACCCATTCCTCTATACTGGTTACAGAGTTGTTGGTTCCCCAAATCAATTATCACAAAAATTGAAAGAATGCTGAACAAGTTCTTGTGGGGATCCATCAATGAGGACAACAAAATCCACTGGTCCTCCTGGCCAAAAATATGCAAAACATATGGTGAGGGTGGTCTAAATGTAAGGAGTATACAAGATATTGAGATGGCTTTCTCATGCAAGCTATGGATAAAATACAGAGAAAATAACTGATTGTGGGCTAACCTCATCCATAGTATCTATTGCAAAGGAAGCCACCATTTACAGATTAACTTCTCCCAAAAAGGCTACCAAAAATAGAAGAGTCTGTCTAACATAAAAAGACTTTGCAGAAGAGAAAATCAAATGGAAATTAGGTGAAGGTAAAGTGGACTTGTTGCTAGAAAACTGGTATGGAAATCCACCCTTTATCAATCTTTACTCTAACACAAATGACAGTTGGTTCAAGAAAGGTATCCTTGTAAACTTCCTTTTGGAAAATAACAAATGGAACGTAAACAAACAGAAAAGATACTTAATAGAATCTAACTTAAAATTAGTTTTAAATATTTGTATTAAAAAGAATGTCAGGGATACTATACACTAGAGGATATCTAAAGAAGAGCAATTTTGAATACAAGACATTTTGAATGCTATCAGACCTATCCTTTTCAAATCTACACTTTTTGGAAATTTGTGGAACAATATAACTCTAAGGAAATGTTCCTTCCTTGCTTGGAGACTATTAAAAAATAAACAACCAATTGATTCAATTATTTAGTCTAGACATATACCTATTGTATATAAATGCCATTTTTGTTAAAATATTGAATCAAAAGATCATTTATTCGTCTCATGTGCTTTTGCTTGGAGTATCTGGTCTTACTTTACAGGAATCTTAAAGGTTGAAATAAGGAGACATATGACCATAATGGATTTGTTCAGAACATGGTTCTAGTCTATTCCTAAAATGTAATGGATTAACTACGATGATGACGCCAAGTTGTTGTGTAGAGATTTCTCTCAGACGTTCAAGAACGCTGCCTCTAAGTGGTATAACCGACTGCCTCAAGGGTGCATAAATAATTTCGATATGTTCTGGAGTATGTTCCGACAACACTTCGTGAGAAGCAAAACAATTCGTGCCAACAGAGATACCATCATTTATTATCGACAAAAGATCGGAGAGAGTTTGAAAGAATATACCAAGTGATTCATCCAAGTCAAGACGGACATGGAGTATTGCGAGGACAAGGTATCATTGGTTTCCTTCTGAATGGGTCTTCTTCCAGGGGTAATGAAAGATAATGCTGCATAAATACAAGCTATGATGTTTGGAGCTTTGTTGGATCAGATAGAAAAAATAATCTTAGTCGAGGAAACTATGGCCTCAGAGATAGAATCAATGTCTCAATTCTATCAGGATCCGAACTTGGCCAGAACTAGTACGACGACGGTGAATGTCCGACCACAAGCTACCCAATCGGTCACAACTGTCCGACCACGGGATCAGACAATTCAAGCAACGAATCAGACCGCTCAACGGGTGACTCAGAACCAACAGTCAACAGGCAGGTCAAGCAGTTCAACAGTATGTCAGACCGGCTTCAAACAGATGGGTCCGACCAGCTCATTACGCTGAGTTGACTGAGTGCGTCTCCACTATTTTCGAAAAGGCACGTGTAAATGTGCATTTTTGCAAGCCTTTTCCTCTTCAAACTCCGAGGGAGCATAGGAAGAACAAATACTATCAGTTCCATGATGGCATCGGTCATCACACTAAGGACTGTGGCTTTAAATAAAGAAGTCCAATACCTCATAGAAAACAGAAGCTAGTTGACTTTGTCAAAAAGAATACCGCAGTGGTACCAAAACAAGAAGTCGCTCCAAGGAAAGATGATACCATGATGATTTCCGATGTTATCGAAGAAG
Organism: Limnanthes douglasii subsp. nivea; assembly: GCA_036936605.1. Lineage (NCBI taxonomy): Eukaryota > Viridiplantae > Streptophyta > Magnoliopsida > Brassicales > Limnanthaceae > Limnanthes > Limnanthes douglasii. Next base: position 4,092,627 of record JAUPFV010000001.1, read on the forward strand.
AATTTATGGATGCGTTTGATGTGGCAATGAAGTATCTTGATCCGAAGGCTAGAAGAAACAGTGTAAACATGGTAGAGGAGTCAATCCCCAGTGGAAAGGTGAGTGAGTTATGTTCATTTTCTTAGTCACTAACTATTTTCAGGGGGGATACAGTAGCAGGTATATCAAATTACTCGAGGAAGAGGCATATCGTAAGTTTGGCAACACAGTTGGAGGCAGGAGCCTCATCGCACTTTTGGCGGAATCCATCACCAATCCTTTGCTTTGAAGATGACGACATGAGAGAAGTGGCCAGTCCACATGAGGACAGAGTGTTAATCGGAGCAGAGATTGCTGGAAACGAGATAAGAATTTTTTGTATTGACACATGGAGTTCCGCCAACATTATGTTTATGACAATCTACAACAAGATAACCAATCCTCCAACCATCCTACGGTCCGATAGGATGATAGTGGGATTTACCGGTTCGACCGCAGACGTCGTCGGTGAATTTGAGGGAATGGTGGAGCTGGTCAGGGGGCGTACAAGAAAATAGTGACGGTATTGTTCATCGTGGTAGATGCACCCACATCGTACAACGCCATCTTCGGAAGATCATGGTTGTCTAAAATACATGATGTGCCGTCCACAGTTCACCAATGTTTGAAGTACATAGTGGGAAGAAATATTGGAACCGTAAGATCAAGTCAGAAAATGGCTAGGGAATGCTACAAAACGGTGCTGGTCCCCAAGCAGTTGAAGGGGGTCGGATCCAAAAAAGAATAGCAGTTGAAGGGGCCTCATTCAGATTCTGATCCTGTTGATGATCTGAGGGAGTCCCCTAGGTTCATGGTCCCTGATGAAGGCTTCGAGGACCATGCGCTCAACCCTGGAAAAAGTCTCAAGATACGAACAAGACTATCACCTGAGGTAAAAGAAAGCTTACTCAGATTTGTTTCAACCAAATTACATCTGTTTTCTTGGTGTACAGAAGATGTCACAGGGGTACCAGAAGAGATTATTTGTCACAGGCTGGCTATACAGAACAATGTTCGACCGATATTGCAAAAGCGAAGATCTTTTTCCCAAGAGAAAACTGAAGCAATAATGGAAAAGGTAGACCGTTTAACAAAAGTGGGCCACATCCGTAAGTCACAATATCCGTTGTGGACAGCCAATCCAGTCTTAGTAAAGAAGAAAAATGGCAAGTAGCGGATGTGTGTAGACTTCACTTATCTGAATAGGGCTTGCCCTAAAGATCATTTTTCGGTCCCAAGAATAGATCAACTGGTGGACTCGACATCCAAAAATCATTTATTGTCCTTTATAGATGCATATGCTGGTTACAATCAAATCCAGATGGAGCCGAGGGATCAAATCCGGTCTGCACTGCTACAAATTTATGTCATTCAGACTAAAAAATGCTGGGGCAACATACCAACGTTTAGTGAACAAGGCGTTCGAGAGTCAGATTGGCAGAAATGTGGACGTCTATATTGATGACATGTTAGTTAAAAGCCTTAGAGACGAGGACCATTTAGCTGATCTACAAGAAACTTTCGCCAATCTGGCCAAAATAAATCTAAAGTTGAACCTGGAAGATTTTACGTTTAAGGTAATATCTCGAAAGCTCTTAGGCTACATAGTCAATGAATAGGGCATCGAAGCTGATCCGGTGCAGTTGAATTCCTTGTGTACTATTGATCCGCCTAGAACAATCGATGAGGTGCAAATTTTAACTGGAAGGTTAGCTGCTTTAAACAGATTCATCTCCAGGCGGTCGGATAAATGTGCCTCTTTCTTCCAGGTGCTAAGGAAAGCGAACCGCTTCGATTGGACTTAAAAATGCTCTGATGCCTTTAATCACATCAATCAACGTCTTTCATCCCTGTAAATACTGACAAAGCCGTGTCCGGGGGAGGAGTTGTTCCTCTACTTAGTGGTATCCAACTTCGCAGTCAACTCGGTTTTAGTCCGAGAAGAATCGAACGCTCCAAGACCAGTCTATTACGTAAGCAAAATTCTTTTGGATTCAGAAAAGAGATACCTTAAGTTGGAAAAGCTAGCACTTTCTCTAGTAGCATCAGCTCGAAAGATAAGGCCCTACTTCCAAGTTCATACGGTGATGGTGCAAACATCTTTTCCTTTAAAAACTATGTTAAAGTGACCTGATGTGTCCGGAAGGATGACTAAATTGTCGATAGAACTCGGGGATTTCGATATCGAGTTTAAACCATGAACTGCGATCAAAGTATAGGTGCTAGCTGATTTTTTTCGTGGAGTTTCATTCTGATAGGGATGTTGTGGACATGGAGGAAGAAAAATATGATCCTGAGTGGCAAGTCCAAACCGATGGGGGATCCAGTTCATCTGGATGGAGAGCGAGAGTGCAACTAACCTCCCTAGATGGCATTGCATTGTACCAGGCAATCCGACTCGGATTTCAAGCATAAAAAAACAAGGTAGAGTACGAGGCGGCCTTGGACGGATTACGACTTGCAAAAATTTGTGGGGCTAAGCGGGTCAAATTAATCAGTGATTCTCAACTTCTGGTGAACCATGCTCTAGGGCGCTCAGAAGCAAGGAACGATCATTTGGTGAAGTATTCAGGAATTTCGAAGGCTTTGAACTTGGAATTCGAAAGTGTCCGATTCGAATATGTTCACAGGACAGGAAATTCAGTGGCTCATTCATTGGCCAAAGCATCTTATTCAGAATAATACTCGTGGATAGTAACTTAAGAAAATCCGTCGATAATCAAGGGATCCGAATCAGGAGAAGGTAGTATCGAAGCTTTCGAGATATCCACAACCTTAACAAAAGACTGGAGGAGTGAACTACAAGATTTTTTAGTCCATGACACACTGCCGGTTGACAAAGTAAAAGAAGAGAATACGCTTCAAGGCCTATGGATACATAGTCCTCGGAGTTGTGCTGTATAAACGATCTTTTAGTCGTCTCTTACTTCGATGTTTAGAAAAGGATGAGTCATAGCTAATACTCTCAAAGTTGCATGACGGGGAAGGGTCAACGCACTGTGGATACACAATGTTGATACGAAGAGTTCTTCTGGCAGGGTATTATTGGCCAACCATCTCAGCGGACACCAAGGAGTTGGTACATAAATGTTGCACCTGTCAGTCGTTTGCTAATTCGATTCACTTGCCCGGAGTTCCTCTACAGTCAATATCAGAATCTCTGCCCTTCGATCGATAGGGAATAGATCTAGTCGGACTACTTCCTATGGCTTCAGGAGGACGCCAAACAATCATCGTTGTTGTGGACTATTATTCCAAGTGGGTAGAGGCCGAATCACTAGCAGGAACAAGGGTGAAAGATGTTATCAAATTCATCATCTCCAACATCTCTTACCGCTTTGGTGTACGTAGGAAGATTATAATGGATAATGGCCCACAGTTCGACAACAGTGAAATGAGAACTTTATGCGCTTCCAATGGGATACAACAATGTTTTTTGAGACCGTTCCATCCCCAAGCGAACGGTCAAGTTGAAGTAACCAATCGAATAATCTTGGACGGACTAAGAAAGAGTTTAGAGGGCAAAGCGGGGAAGTGGTCAGATTACCTACAAAAAGTGTTATGGGCTTACAGGACTACCCCTCAGACTGCAACACACAAGTCGCCTTTTTCACTGGTGGACGGAATGGATGAAGTAGTGCCATCGGAAACATTGTTCCTATCTTTTCGACTGAGTGACTATTCCGATGAAGGGAATAATAAAGGAGAACGCACAGAGCTTGATTTGGTAGGAGAAAAGAGAAGAAGAGCACAACCGAATTCCTTGCATTATTAAACTTTAATGAGAATCCGTTACTCGTCAAAGGTCAGAAGAAGAGAATTTGAGGTGGGAGATATGGGCCTAAGAAACGTCTTCATGAAAGACAAAGAAGGAAGAGATCTTCCCCATCCATAGAATATCGAGCACCTAAAAGCTTATTTAGTTTGATTGTGTGATATGTAAATATTCTCTTTGTCAATTTGTATCAGTTTCGGAGGCATACTCTTTCCTACCCTGGTGGCGTAGGAAGGTTTTAATGAGGTGCCTAAATAGCCGGCTTATATATCAAATCTTATTGCCTTCTTTAAAAACTAGACTAAGTTCATCTTTTTGAACTCAAAACATACTCCAAAGAAGTTTGGACAAAACATTTCATCTTTTTTAACTCAAAAACATCCTCCAAAAAGTTCATCTTTAAGCCCAAACATCTCATCTAGGGTGGATGAATTTAATGGGATGTATTTTTGAAATTGTTGTAAAATAATTGCAAAGGACCTATTCAAAGCTATAAAGCTATTTTTCCATTCAATCTACACCTTTAGGAGTCTATGCAACTGTTTGCCTCATTTCAAATATCCATAATCCTAAAATATGGAATGTAGATTATCAATGAAATGATTGCTAAACTACTTCCTAATATTATTTCATTATATCATACTGGTTTTGTTAAAAACATAAATATTCAAGATAATATTCTATTAACCCAAAAGCTTGCTAAAATTTTAAATAGGATGGTCAGATGGAAAAATATAATGGTAAAACTGGATATGTCGAAAGTCTTCGACATGATTTTCTTTAATTTTATCTAAGAATGATGAAATTGTTTGGTTTTAACAATAGATTTTTGAACATTATAATGAATAGTATAATTTCATCTTTCTTTTCAATCATAGTCAATGGCCAGTTATGTGGTTACTTCATGTTACTTAATGATCTTAGACAAAGTTATCCAATTTTCCCTAGTATCTTTATAATCTCATAGGAATATCTAATCAGAGGACTTAAGAAACGTTTTGATGTTAATAAATATTTGAGATATAAAACCACTAGTAACATGGTCTTATCATGCTTAGCGTTTGCCGATTATATTAATATATTCTTAAATGGATGAGTGAATAATATTAAAAGAGTTATGGAATCTCTTAGGCTCTATTAAGAATATCAACAAGGGAACCACAAGATCTATACCTATATTGGCTAAAACACTAGAAGGATTAAAATAATAAAAAACATAACAGGATTTAAACATTGTTTCTTACCAATTTAATATATTTGTAGTCCAATTCAAGTAAACATCAGAATCAAACACTATGATCAATTAGTTATTAAATTTATAAATAAGATTATTTAATATGATAGCAAGAAATTGTCTTTTGGTGGTAGAATTATCATAATCCAATCGATATTAATGGTTCTTCCAACCTATTAACTTCAAATAAATCTATTGTATAATAAGCTAATAACTAGGAAAGAGACTCTAATTAGGACATACATATGGGCAACTAGAGACTCTAAGCAATATATATTTAATAAAATGGATCAATGTGTGTAAGACTTGTGATGAAGGAGGATTAAACTTGAGAAAGTTGGAGAATATCCAGTTAATTTCTTTAGAGATCAAAAATCCATTTGGTCTAACTATATGTATTCAAAATATTATAAAGATTTACATCAACTACAAGTTAATATAAAAAGTTATAAATTCTAAAGTTCAGAAAAGGCTTCTTAACGTTAAGGAAATAAGAGATGGCTTCATCGATTGGCAGATTGGTAAGGAATACTTACATTTTTTGCTGGAAAAATGGTGCTTAGCTAATCCTTTTATACTTGTAACCAATAAGGAGAACAATAATTGGTTTAAAGGTGATAATATATATAACTATTTTAAGGATGTTAATTAGAATTTACAGAAACTTCAGAGATTTGTCCTTCCTTCAGATATAGACATGATTAAGAAGCTATCCATTAAAGCCTCTAATGATACCATAAGATGGAAGCTATCTTGTAATGGTGACTTTATATTTAAGGTTACCAGGAATTTCCTAAGATATAAATATCCTAAATCGAACATCTATACGAGAATATGGAATAATGTTATAACTAATAAATGTCATTTTCTCTTATGAAGATGACTCAAAATTGGATTAATATGGATACTATTCTTCATGGTTGGAACATTTATCTTGCTTCTGATTGTCAGTTTGTGTCTGATAGTGTTTTGTTGGGTTATTTGGAATTTTTATAAGAAGGAACATGACTATATAACATCTAGTCAGACTCTAGTTTTGTTCTATCGAAAACTTAATTTATATAAGATCAATCTCGCAAACAATTATTTGATGGGTGATATGGCAGAATATAAACAATACTAAATTTCAAGGTTTCAACTTTGAAACTAACTTTACAATTGGCTACATCAAATGCATTATATTTATATTAGATTATGCATCTTTTCTTAAGATATCTTATTGGTCTAATGATCATAAGTCTTCCCTTGGGTTAGATTTCCTAAATCACTTTAAAAACCTAGGAAAACTAGTTTCACCAAATATATACTCTCTTCTAAAGAAAGTTACAAATTTAACTGTGATGGTGCTTGTTTACATTCTGGAGAATCTGGTGGGGATAGTCTCCTAAGAAATGACAAAGGAGAAATGATAGTTGGCTAATGTAGAGTTTATGGGAATCAAACTTCCATAATTTTTTAGAGTATACCTTTACTCGAAGGGCTGCTTATCAGTAAACAACTGAATATTAAACATCTAAATATTAATGTAGATCCCATTATTCAATTAGAAATTATTATGTTAAATAAGACGGTGCCGTTTCATATTTTTTACTGAGCTTTTTATCCTACAAACACAACAAATTTATTATTGTTCTTTTAAAAATATAATCTCTGAATACTCTATAGAAAATCGTGGGTTATTCGTCTTTACGATTTAACTTTTTCAATAGCATGTAACTTCACCTCACTTAATCAATCAGAAGATTTTCCATATTTAAACTAAAAAACTATTACTTAGAGATGGAACGGAACAAATCAGTCTAAAACTTAAACGAATCTTTGTCTTATGTAGATTGTGGATTGAAACCAAGGGATTGATGAAGACTTTTAAAATCTATTGCTTGGAAGAATCGAAGTCAAAGCTCTGGAAATGCTGATCTAAATGATCGTAGTTTAAGAAATTTGAGAAAGAACAATTTAGATTGTTGATTAAAAGTGTATCCCTTAAGATAGTTTTGTAGAATGATGAAATGTGTGTCTTAGTCAAGCCTCATGAAGAGGATATCATAGTAAAAGTAAACATATGCAATATTATCATTATTTGGGTCATTATCAACATTGAAAGCTTTGTTAAGATTATTTATAAATTTATCTTTGACCAAGTCAAGGTGTCCATTCTCATGATATCAAAGTTGAAAAGATTTATAGATCTCACCGCAATGACAGGCTCACCCCATCACGCTAACCCTATCAACATTTTCTTCATTATGGTGTAGGATATTTTTTCATAGAAGATTAAGCTAACACAAATGAATACATGTAATAGTTTGTAGTTCTCTGAAATACTCTTCATTCCTTACCATGAACTTGTTTATATTCTAAAAATCATTGAGCTTTTCATCCTACAAAGAAACTAAATGTATTAGTGTTCTTTGATAAATATAATCTCTGAATACTCTATAGAAAATCGTGGCTTATTATTATTTACGATCTAAATCTTTCAATAGCTGGTAATTTTACATGACTTGATGTGCTCCATCAATTAGGGTTTCTTTCATATTTAAACTAAAAAACTCTTACATAGAGATAGAACGAAACAAATGAGACTAAAACTTAAAGGAATCTTTGTATTGTGTAGATTGTGGATTGAAAGAAAGGGATTAATAAAGATTTTCAAAATATATTGCTTGGAAGAATCGAAGTTAAAGCTCTGGAAATGCTAATTTAAATGATCGTATTTTAATTAATTTTGAGGAAGAACAATTTAGATGTTAGATTAAGATTATATCCTTTAAGATAGTTTTGTAGGATGATTATCTGTGTGTCTTAGTCGAGCCTCATTATGATGATATCATAATAAAACTCAACATATGCTCATGAGGTCAGATTTATTTGATACCGACTATTGCATATATCCTAAGGGCTATTCGGACATATCCAGTACCGTGTCCCACCGAACAGTATAACCAAGTGAAGTGTGACTTAGGTAGTTGCTACACATTTCATCTATTTGGATCATGGGTTTTTAAACTTAACCCAAGCCCATGATCTGACTCATAAGGCCCACAATTCATTAAATGAGTATAAATACCTCAACTAGTTTCATTAATGGGGGTGAAAAAAAATTACTGCTAGCACACACCTTACTTATCTCTCTACAATTTACACCAAACATTAACTCCCAAAACGTTTTCGCAAACTACCATTCGATCAGAAATAATCCATACCATATACAATAATATCATTATTTGGCTCATGATCGACATTGAAAGCTTTGTTAAAATTTATTTATAAATTTATCTTTGAACAAGTCAAGATGGCCCTTCTCATGATATCAAAGTTGAAAAGATTAGTAGATCTCACAATAATGATAGCTTACCCCATCATGCTAAGCCTATCAACATTTTCTTCATTAGGGTATAACATTGTTTTTATAGAAGATTAAGCTAACAGAAATGAATACGTGTAATAGTTTTCACTTCTCTGAAATAATCTTCATTCCTCACCATTGATAAGGAAATGAGACTTCAATGACTGAATTGTGAAGAATAAAACAACTTGTTACAACATATTGTAAAATTAGATGAGGAAATTGGTCTTTTATATTTTGCCAGCGACTAATATATAATTATCCCATTTTCTGTAACCGTTTGAGTTATGATCTAAGTCAGTGCGCCTCTATATATAGGGCCAAAGCATATCTAATAAAGGGGTTGGATTTTTGAGTTAGAACACTTGAGCATTCTCATTTTCTCTCTCTAGAATCCATTTCTCTCTCTAAAACTTAACTTCACTCATTTACTAAGGAAATTCAAGCAATCAGACTCACCAAATTGGCGAATTTACTCGGACCGATCAACAAATTGGTGCATATTTTACTTGTTCGAATTTGATCAAACTCCAAAAAAAATCTTGAAACTTCACAATGAATCCAGAAAAATGACCTGTTGGTTCGAGCAACTGTTGAAATGCTAAAAAAATATTTACAAAGGATAAATGATGGAAAAGAAGGGTCTATGCTGATTCATCAGACTCAATCTGAGATAGAGTTGCGAATGAATCAACTTTTGGATTCATCTAGTAATGAAGAATTGAAAGCTCACGATCAGGTTTTAAAAGATATTGGGGCTCTTCAAAAGAAGAGAAGGGCCAACATCCTCAGTCTAAGAACTAAAATAAATCCATGAGAGATAGGGTACCTCGATATTTGAGGGAATCTAACATGTGTGAAGGAAATACGTCCAATCAGTACGATAGGGATGATCGGAATTTATATCCAGTAATGGGAACCGAGGATCAGTACGTTCAAGGTTTTGATTGGAGGAATTCTCCATTAACAAGTGAAATTAGGTCAATCACACTTCTGAAGTGTTTTGACATCTCAAAAGTTCAAAACGTTCAATGAGATACAAGATCGAGATGATCACATCGAACAATTCAACAATTATATAATAAATTTCGAGGATGACGACATGCTAACTTTAGAGACTTTTACACTGTCTTTCAGAGACAGTTTGTTTGGAGTAAGAAGATAAGGGCGAATGGGGATATGAGCATCCAATGCAAGCAAGAATTTGGAGAAAAGTTGAAGGATTATACGAAGTGCTTTATTTTAACAAAAGCAAGTCTGGATAACTGTGAAGAGTTGGTGGCGATGGTTGCTTTTCGTCAGGGATTATTACCAAGTGATTTGGATAATAAAACAACCAAGCTTTAACTTTTGGAGCTTTGATGGCTCAGGTGAACATCAGATTAAGGTTGAAGAATCATCTAGGATTCAAGGGGTAGCGGCCAACATTCTAAAGAATTCGGGGCATGTGCCCCATAACCAAGGGCAATATTCAAATGTTTCTCAGCAAGCACGCCTGAGGAACAACAACATGCCACCTCAGACTGGGGGGTATTCGAATCAATATCCGTCAAACCAATTCGATAGGTCGAGGCCAAAACCAATGGTTAAGGCCTGAATATTATGCAGATTTGACTGAAAGTGTGGCAGTAATTTTTGATAAAACTAAGGGATAAATAAATTTTAAGAATCCCGCTCCAATCACCAAGCCTAAGGAGGAGCAAAACAAAAAATTTTGTAGGTATTACAATGATATTGGTCATGATAATCCTAATTGCATTGCTCTGGAAAACGAAGTCCAAACTTTGATTGAAAATGGGAAGTTATTGACTTATGTGAAGGCACATAGGAATGCTTCGAAAAATTCCTAAGCATCGACTTTGCAACCAACCAATGCAAATGTGCAAGGTGAAAATTTGATGATTCTGGATTCGAAGGTTGATGATTTTGATGTTGCTTCGGAATATTTGGACATGGATCCATATAGGTTAATCTTGTTGGTGGTAGAAGAACCAGTAAAGAAAGGGAATGTTCGAAGCTTGTGTGAGTATTTTGAGTCATTGGCCATTTTCGGGGGTGATTCAATAACTGTTAACACTAAGAGCTCGAGAAAAAGACACATTTTAAGTTTGGATACTCACATAGAGGAAAAAATGTCTACCCATTTTAATGGAAAGAGAGATATTTCCTTTATCATTTTCGATAAAAACGATTTGCATGGCACTGCAGAGCCACATGATGATGCAATGGTCATTGGTGCAAACGTTGCTTGCATTGAGATTCGACGCGTGCTTATAGATATTGGGAGTTCTGCGAACGTCCTTCTTAAAGAAACTTATGATAAAATTCGCAATCCTCCTCGGATTTCTCAGTCAGAGGGCACTATCATCGGTGTTACTAGAGTAACTATGCGGGTAACATGATAATTCAAGGGGGAGGTAAGTTTAGGAAAGGGACTTTTTAAGAAGAAGATTCAAGTGCTTTTTTTGGTGGTAGACTATCCTACAAGTTATCATTCCATTTTTGGAAGATCCTGGATGTCAAGGATGTATGACGTTGTATCAACAGTCCATTGGTGTTTCAAATATTTTGTCGGAGACCGTGTAGGGGTGGTTTGAAACGACCAAAACGTTGTTAGTGAATGTTACACCACTGCGCTTTGCATTCGAGGATCCAGCAGTGGTGATATGATGAATAAATAGTAGTCAGAGGGGTTGATCTCGGATTTTGATGAAAAAGTTGACGATCTGAGGGAAACCCAGGGTCATTATAGTAAGTGAATAGATAGGTGAGTATACATTTTCTGAGGGAAGATTTCTTCGAATAGGAACCTTACTGACCCTAGTTCTACGTCAACAAATTCTATAATTTTTGTCTCATAATCTATATATTTTTCAGTGGAAACAAAAGGACGTGATAGGATTACCAATCAAATTAATTTGTCATAGTTTGGTTATTAATCTGAAGAACCTGTTATTCAAAAAAGCCGGGCATTTTCATCAGAAAAGGAAAAGGCCATTGTTTCTGAGGTGGACCGCTTATCCAAGGTTGGACATATAAGGGAATCACAATATCATTTATGGATGAAGAATCCAGTAGTGGTTAAGAAGAAATATGGGAAGTGGAGAATACGTGTTGATTTTATGGACTTAAATCGAGCATGTCCTAAAGATCCATTTCATGTTCCTAAAATATACCAATTGATCGGTTCCATTTCAGAAAACAACATATTGAGTTTTATGGATGCTTTTGCTGGATATAATCAGATCCAGATGGATCTGAAGGATCAAGAGTGTACCACCTTCAACACAAATAGAGTATTACATTGTTATAGAGTATTGTATTTTGAGTTAAAAAATGTTAGGGCTACATACCAAAGATTAATGAATAAAGCATTTGCTACCCAGATCGAAAAAAAAACATAGAGGTATATAATGATGATATGGTGGTAAAGAGCTTGGCAGACAATGCGCACTTGGAAGATTTAGAGTAGACGTTTTTGAATTTAAGGGCAATCAGGCTGAAATTGAATTCAGAGAAATGTACTTTTGGAGTTCGATCGGGGAAATTCTTGGGTTATGTTATCATCGAAAAAGGGATAAAAACTGATGAAGAACACTTAAAAGTTGTAGTATCTATGAAATCGCCTTGTACTATCAAAGAAGTACAAATTTTGACAAGAAGGTTAGCAGCACTTAACATATTTATTTCTAGATTTTCTGATAAATATTTTCCTTTCTTTCAAGTTTTACGAGGATAAAAAAAGTTTGACTGGAGTTCAGATTGTGAAGTAGATTTACAAGCATTAAAGATTTCTTGTCATTGCCATAGATATTATCTAAGTCTCGATGTGGTGAACAACTCTTTTTATACATTGCAGTATCAGATTTTGTAGTTGTGCACTGTTGATATGTAAGGATTCACGAATTCCAAAGCCGGTGTATAATGTCAGCAAAAGTTTAGTGGCAGTAGAAAATATATATTTGAAGCTCGAGAAATTGGCATTGGCATTGGTGGTGGTTGCAAGAAAAATACACCCTTATTTTCAAGCTCATACCATCAAAGTTTGAACCTCATTGCCATTGAAAAATATTTTGCAACGCCCTGATATTTCAGGGAGAATGACTAAATGGTCAGTGGAATTGAGGGATTTTGATATTACTTAAAACACAAGCTTTGGCAAATTTCCTAGTTGAATTGCATTCAAACAGATCAGATGAATATGGTAGCAAGGATATTTTTCAACTTAATTCGACGTGGGTTATTCGAACTGATGGAGGTTCTAGTGTTTTGGGATGCAGCGCTGGAATTAAGCTCACTGCTCCATCTGGAGAAACAATGCTTCAATCTACTAAATTTTGTTTTCAAACGTCGAATAATGAAGCTGAGTACGAAGCTGCTCTAGTTTAATTGAGACTCGCCAAGATATGTGGTGCAACTTCAGTGCGACTAGAAACATATTCTCAATTGGTAGCAAATAAAGTGATTGGAGTTTCCGAAAAAAAAGGATCACTTAATTTTGTATCTTCGAGAGCTTCAAAGTTGGATGCTTCTATTTGATCGCGTTATTGTGGAGGATATAAGTCGAGGAAGTAACATAGTGGCTTATTCTTTAGCAACTGTTTCATACAAGGAAGATTATCAGTGGATCTTATTACAAGAAAACCTGTCAAGTTTAACTCAGTCAGACCAATGTGAACATATTGAGGAACTGTTTGTGACCCCAGATGCAGTCCGAGGCAACTTGCAAACTCATATTTTGAATTTTTCTATTAGAGGAGAGTTGTCCGGAGATGCAAAATTAGCCAAATATTGCGAGGTAAAGCTTTTGGTTATATAGTATTAGATGGAGTTTTGTATAAGAAAGCATTGAGTATACCATTACTATGATGTTTGAATAAACCAGAATCATAAGAGTTCTATTAGAAATTCATGATGAAGAAGGATCAACGCATTATGGGTTTAAGGCATTAACTCGTCGAGTTCTGCTTGCATGATTTTATTGGCCCTCGATTATGAAGGATGGCAAGAATTTGGTTTAAAACTGTGATACTTGTCAAAGGTTTGCTAATTCTGTTCATAAACCAGCATTTCCACTTATGTCTATAACCGAAGCCATTCCTTTTGATAGACGGGGAATAGATTTAGTGGGACCTTTGTCGAGAGCTTCTAGAGGACGACCAATGATAATTGTTGCAGTGGATTATCTAACAAAATGGGCGGAAGAAGAACCGTTAACTGGAACAAAATCTAAGGATGTGATTAAATTCACTGTAAACAGTATTTCTGTTGTTTTGGAGTGCCTCAACGAATTACTACAGATAATGGTCCTCAATTTAATAATAGAGAAATGGCTTCATTCGGTGCTTTGAAGGGAATAAAGCAGTGTTTTTCAATACCCTTTCATCGCCAAGAAAATGGACAAGTGGAGGTGACAAACATGTCTATTTTGGAAGGTTTGAAGAAGAATTTAACGAGAGCAACATGAAAGTGGCCTAATTATTTGCAAGAGGTGCTTTGAGCTTATCAAATGACTCATAGGGAGGCAACTAAAGAAACTTCTTTTGCTTTAGCGTATGAAATGGATGTTGTTAGTCATGTAAAATCTACTTTGTGATCTTTTAGAATAACTCAATATTCCAAAGAGGTGAATGATGAAGCTAAAAGAGTGAGTTTTGATTTGATTGATGAGAAAAGAGTTCGAGCTCACTTAAATGTAATCCATTGTCAAACTCTTATGAGGAATATATATAAGTTGGTTTTCAGATGGAGCTTTAGTTGATTCATTTCCGATAGTAGAAATATTAGACTTCGGAAATCTAGAAGTACGCTTAAAAGACTTGTGCAACATTCCATAAACAAATCAAACTAAATCCTCTATTAAAACGTGGACAAACAAAACAAAATTCACTAGTAATATGAGAAATTCTATATATGATTAGTAAATTACCTAAATATGATTAATAAACTTATATAAATCATTCATGCACAATTGTTTTATTTAAATATAATTATTTAATTAGTAAATTTGGTATAAAAGATTGTTACTTAAATACAATTAATAAATTACATACATATGATTAATAAACCTATATAGCTACTAACCTTATAAATTTTGTAAATATGGTTTGAATTGGAAGTAAAAAAGAAATCGAAAGGAAAAAAAAAAGTAGAATTGAAGTTTTTATTAATGGTTGAATAATAAACTTATTAAATTTATAAATTTTATAAATATGGTTTGAATTGGAAGTCAAAATGAGATCGGAGGTGGAAAAAAAAAAAGAATTAGAAATTTTTATTAATAGTTTTTATTCCGGTTTTATTTTAAAGTATTTTATTATCTACAAACAATGTTATGCGTTGTCGTACACTTTTATTTATCATTTATTGAATATTTTAAAAATAATTTTTTTTTATAAATTTCTCTTATTCATTCGTTAGCTATATATATGTTTTGTTTTATAATTTATTATTCCTCTGATTTGTTTAGGTAGAGGGACATATATGTTAATTCATTTTTGAGGATTAGGTGTCATTTCACTATTAATTTTGTTTATAAAAATAATTAGGTGTCAATCTAATGAATTGTTTAAAATTGTTTTTCAGATTTTTGACATATTTGGATATCCTGTACACTTACATTCGATATGAATACCTATATAATAATATCAAAGCCGACTAAAGGGGGATACCTATTTGAAGTAGTTTTCGTTTTTCAAAATACATCCAAACTTTTAATGATTCCAATCTTAAATGATAATTATAATTAGTTGGATTATCCAAACCACTTGTGCTGATCAACCCTTCTCAGTCTCAGGTATTCAATATCCTAGCAATCTTAGCTTCAATGCATCAGGCAGGACCTCTATTTGGTCCATATCTAATATTATCCCTATCATTGTGAGCTATCCGGTCCACAAACTAGTTGCCCACATCCGCGCGGTGTCTAATTCCTACAGAGGATCACTCATGTAAATCGAGAATAATGTTATCAGGGGAGAGATTACTCCAAAAAATCTTCAAATTCAAACCTGCATAGCACAAAACTATTTTTGAAAACAAGCAAACACTCCAAATTTATATCCTACAAAGCACGAACTATGCAAACTCTTCTAGAATACTCAAAAGTTTAAACCCACTATTTTTTTAAACAAGCAAATAAACCTCCAAAGCACGGACTATGCAAACTCTTCTAGAATACTCAAAGTTTAAACCTCCATAGAACGATCTATTTTTGAACGATCTACAAACTCTTTTAGAATACTCGAACTTTAAATATTCGTATCACAAACTAATTTTGAACAAGACATAATTTGAAACCAATTTCACTTTATAGAACATAATTTGAAAGTTAAATCAGTCGTTCCAATTAAATAAATTTCAGCAAAACGAATAAAATATAATATAGAACATTTTTTTAACATATAGGAAGTGAGATAATATTGAGATTATTAGGTATACACGAGTACAAACGAGTTTACTTTACAGATGCTTGCAAAAGATAAACACGAGTACAAAGGATGCAATAACCACCACGCTTACGGTGATGGAAAAGTGGCGGATGTACATTGGGGTTAGGGGGGCTAAACTCCTTCTTACCTAAAATATATGTTATATAATATTTTAAAGTAATAATTATTTAAATAATATTAAAATAAAAATTCTACACTCTTTTATCTAAAATATATATATATTTTTCTTTTTTTTAAGATAATAATTATTTAGATAATATGAAAGTTAAAATTCTAGACCCTTTATCTAAAATATATATTTTATAATTTTTTAAGGTAATATGTTACAGGACTCGTTAGGCACGATAAATCCAAACTAGAAACCCAACGAAAGGTTCGAAGAATGGTAGAATAAGGACTAGGAGATAATGCTGTAAGTAAGAAGATTACCTCTAAGAACACAAATTCTCTTCAAAGAGTATATGAATAGACAATAGAGAGAAAGATAAAATAACTTGAAATTAGGATTATGCCTTTTCGGAGTTCCTATCTCTCTTACATATAGATTTAGAGTCATAAATAAAGAGAACGAAACGGACATCAATTAGGGCTTAAATGAATGAAAAGTAACGGTAGTAAATGAATGAAAAGTAACGGTAGTAAATGAATGAAAAGTAACGGTAGGAGTAGGAGACCAATAGGATCTCTGTAACATTGCACCCTTCTTCGGAACATCCTTGTCCTCAAGGATTGAAATTTGGATACTTGGCGGCGAAGTTTTGGTAAAACTCCCAAGTACCAGCCGATGACGGATAACCCTTCCATTGAACGAGAACTTTGGTGACAGCGGCGTTGCGGTGCTTGACTGTTTTGCGTTCCAAGATTGCTTCGGGTTCTTTAGAATTTCCCAAGTCGACGAGGTATGGAGGCAGAGCAGAGATTGTTGACGGTGGGTTAGGGCAAAACTTCAGTTGGCTCACATGAAAAACGTCGTGAATGGCTGCGGTGGCCGGTAGCTTATTTCGGAGCTTGAGGTACACAAAATCGCCTAGGTTGAATGCGCGGTGGGAGCGGTGTAAATCTGCAGTTTGTTTCATTCGATGTTGGGCACGACTCAAATGAAACTTTAACATCCGGAGGATATCTTCCCGCTTTTGTAGAGTCTTATCGATAGTGGGTGACTTGCTTTCTCCGGGTAGGTAAGGCAGGTGAGTTGGAGGCGGGTATCCGTAGACGGCTTCGAACGGCGTCATGCGTGTAGCGGTGTGGTAGGTCGTATTATACCACCACTCGGCTTAGGAAATCCATTTGGACCATGTGGTTGGAGCTTCACCTGTCATACAGCGTAAATAAGTCTCAAGTGTTCGATTGGTGACCTCTGTTTGGCCATCGGTTTGTGGATGATATGCGGAAGAATGGCCAAGATCCACTCCATGTACTCGAAAAAGTTCTTGCCAAATTTGAAGACATACCATGGTGTTTGAAGACATTATCGAGATAAATGTGAGCAATATCAAAAGCGGTATATGGATGCGAGATGGCGATGAAGTGCGCCTGTTTGCTTAACCGATCGATAACGACAAGTATACAATGCTTCCCGGCTGATTTTGGAAGTCCTTCGATAAAGTCAAGGCTAACTGATTCCCAAAGTCCGTCCGGTATAGGTAGTGGTTGTAACAAACCCTGTCGTTTTGTCCTGTCGTATTTGTTTCGTTGACATATCGCACAGTTCCGTACATAATTTTGTATTTCCGTACTCATTTTCGGCCAATAAAATAGAGTTTTAGCACGATGAAGAGTAGAGCCACGACCCGAGTGACCTCCAACCGCTGAATCATGTAACCACTGAAGAACTGATAATTTGGTGTCTTTTTGGTTTCCGATAACTAGCTTTTCTTTCCTGCGCAGTTCGTTATTGGTGTACGTATAGTGCGGATGAACATTCGTACCAGCAACAATATCGTCGATGATTTGTTTGAGGGAAGGATACGTTTGCCAAAGAAGCCGGATGGAATAAAAAAAAACCCGAATGAACCGTAGACAACGTAAGACTAAGGAGTTGTGAACCGGAAACCCGTGATAGAGCATCGGCAGCATGGTTTTCTTTTCCGTGTTTGTACTCAATAACAAAATTGTAACCCATCAACTTAGAAAGCCACATGTGTTGAAAAGGAGTAGTAACTTTTTGCTCCATCATATATTTGATACTCTTTTGATCGGTTTTGATGATGAATAAGCCATGAGCAAGGTAAGCATGCCATTGTTGAACTGCATACACAACCGCAAGTAACTCCTTTTCAAAAACCGAAAGTCGTTGGTGTCGAGGTCCCAAAGCTCGACTAATATAGCATATCGGATAAATCTCTTGCATAAGAACTGCTCCGATCCCGACGTTAGAAGCATCAGTCTCGACGATAAAAGTTTTGGCAAAATCCGGTAAGGCTAAAACAGGAGTAGACGATAAAGCTCTTTTTAAAGCTGTAAAAGCCGCGTTTGCTTCATCATTCCATTCGAAACCATATTTTTTTAACAAGTTGGTCATGGGCCTAGCGATCACGCTATATCCTTTGATGCACCTCCGATAGTAATTAGCAAGTCCCAAAAAACTCCGTAACTGTTTTTGCGTGGTCGGTGTAGGCCATTGCGTAATACTGTCAACTTTACCCGGATCGGTTTCAACTCCCTTTGCCGAAATGAAGTGTCCCAAATACTCAATTATGGTTGCTCCAAAAATGCATTTGCTTTCTTTGAGGTAAAGTTGTTGTTGGCGGAGGATCTCGAAAACGGTTTGTAGGTGGGTGAGATGTGCTTCCCAAGTAGAGCTATACACCAAGATATCGTCGAAAAAAACGAGTACAAACTTTCGCGTAACTTCACTAAAAATGTGATTCATGAGGCTCTGAAAAGTACAAGGTGCATTTGTGAGACCAAACGGCATAACAACATATTCATAGTGTCCGGAGTGAGTCTTGAATGCTGTTTTATAGATATCTTCGGGTGACATTCGTAGTTGGTGAAAACCCGCATGGAGGTCCAATTTTGAAAAGTATACAACCCCACCCAATTCATCTAACAGGTCTTCTAACACTGGAATAGGATATTTGTCTTTGATGGTTTGTTTGTTTAACCCGCGATAATCAACGCACAACCTCCAAGTACCATCTTTCTTCTTTACTAAAACAATTGGGGAAGCATACGGACTAGAACTATGTTCGATTATTCCTTGGTTTAACATATCTTTTATCATCTTGTCTATTTCATCCTTTTGAAGGGATGAGTAGCGATAGGGTCGAAGATTAACGGGATTAGAACCGCTTACCACATGAATTTTGTGATTAAACCCTTCACGAAAAGGCGGTAAATTTGTGGGTTCGATGAAAATTCCAGAGTACGAAGTGATCAACTCACGCAGCGTAGAGTCTGTAGAAAATTCTGTTTTGGTCGCCGAAATATGAGACAAAAGAGCGTTTGGGTTTAAGTCGTCTAAAACGTCATCTGTTATCTCATGGCCAAACAACAATGCGATCTGAGGTTCTTGAAGCATTAACTTGTTCAAACTTGCTCCGTTGATCGCCTTATAACCCTTGTTTACATTCCCACGCAGCACATGCTTCAAACCATTAAGGTTGAATTCCATTCGGAGGTTGAGAAAATCCCATAAAATTGGACCAAGGGTGTGCAACCATTGAATACCTAGCACAAAATCACAACAGTCAAGGTTTAAAGTTCTTACCTCGGTGGTGAGATCATAGCCTTGTACTTTCCAAGAAAAATTGCTACACTTGTATTTTGTAACAATTGTGCTTCCCAGGGCGGCAGAAACAACCATCGGTTTAGTCGCTTCGAGAGGGCAACCGATTTCATTAGCAACCTTTAGGTCCAAGAAGTTGTGTGTACTCCCGGGATCAATCAAAATGTGGATCTTTCGCTTACCACTTTGTCCTGTCAAACGCATACAATTGAAGGTTGTGTTGCCCGTCAGTGCGTGTAGCGATATCATAGGCGGTTGTGTTTGCTCTGACTCAACAGCCGTCGTGTTGACGAAGTCATGAACCTCATCTACATCGGAAAGTTCAGATTCTGCATCACCTTCCATGACATATATATGAGCCTTGCGATGGGTTTGTTGATGGCCGGGAGTGAAGATTTCATCGCAATACATGCACAGACCTTTTTGTTTGCGATCTTCCATCTCTTGCCAAGTAAATTTTCGGGGTGTTTGGTTGTTGTTTCTTGAGATAAAATTTGGCGTCTGATGTGTTTGTGTGTTGCTAGGGGCAGTGGGTAAAAGCGATGGCTTGGTGTTTTGATTCGGATATTTCGGTGTTTGATAGGCGTTTGGAGAAGAATATGTGTTGGGTTTGAATGAGGGTCGTTGTGGTTTGTGAGGGAGTAGGCGTAAATATGATTCATGCATCATAGCTATTTTTGCTGCTTCGGCAACGGATTCCACATTCTGGAACTGTCTCACATGAAGCTGCAAATGTGGATTTAGATTAGTTAAGAAAATACTTAACGCATGGGCGCGTGGTAGGGATAACCGTGTGAGTTTACACTCAAATTTATCATGAAACACCTCGACCGAATCGGTCTCTTGTTGTAAGCTAACCAACTCCGATAATGGATCGACATACAAACCTCCAAAACGAGTAGAAATTGCAAGAAAATATTCTGTACAGGGTGGGTATCGATTGAAACGTTCTGCAATATAGTTGTGGTGCCATTGCAATGCCTTTCCTGTCATATGGATAGTAGCGAGTCTTACCTTCGATTCATCTAGCGTTCCGTCAAGCGCAAAGAATTGTTCGCATTTAAAAACCCAATCGCGTAGGTCGGATCCATCAAAAATAGGAAACCCAACCTTAGTAAGGCGGGTGAGCAAACCGTTTGTTGGTGTCGTACGAGGCTCCTGATTAGTTCCACGATTAGAACCGGGGACAAGGTTCAGCGAATCAGGTGGTTCCGGAGAGAATGTTCGGGGAAGCGTCGTGAAAACGCCGGAATGTGAAGAATTCTCGTCAACCAGCGGACGCTTTTCAGGGTTCTGTGTAATAGGGCGTAGCTCCGCAAACATGTTCTTAATATCGTTGAATCGAGCAGTCATCTCATTCCTCAATAGATCGTTTTGTTTGAGTTGAGCCACACGATTTTCTTCGTTTTGCTTGGCTTGATCGGCCTGAACTTGCTTCATCTCCTCAAGTTGCTTGTTAACCTCGATCAAAGTTTGTGCCCTAGTTTCCATGACTGCTTATTTTGAAGTAGAAAAAAAAATCCGGGTCCGGAAGATCGATGGCTCTGATACCAATGTTACAGGACTCGTTAGGCACGATAAATCCAAACTAGAAACCCAACGAAAGGTTCGAAGAATGGTAGAATAAGCACTAGGAGATAATGTTGTAAGTAAGAAGATTACCTCTAAGAACACAAATTCTCTTCAAAGAGTATATGAATAGACAATAGAGAGAAAGATAAAATAACTTGAAATTAGGATTATGCCTTTTCGGAGTTCCTATCTCTCTTACATATAGATTTAGAGTCATAAATAAAGAGAACGAAACAGACATCAATTAGGGCTTAAATGAATGAAAAGTAACGGTAGTAAATGAATGAAAAATAACGGTAGTAAATGAATGAAAAGTAACGGTAGGAGTAGGAGACTAATAGAATCTCTGTAACATAATAATTATTTAAATAATATTAAGATAAAAATTTAAGATAATAATTATTTTTTAACAATACTACAATCCACATTAGCAACATCTCGTGCCTAGATATTTTGTCGTATAATACAGAATTTTAGCGGTTATTGTGTCAATGCTTTTTATTGAGGAGGGATGCATTTTGTAAAGCCTATGATATCTGTTTTATATAGTTCATTGTATAGTTCTTGTTTCTAAATTTACGTCTACCACTAAACACATATTTAATTATTATTTTGTTTATTGAACTTGGTTTCACTTCAATCATTTTTTTAAATTAACTTTTTTATTTGTTTATTGTTTTCAAAAAATAATAATAATATATTAAAATTTATTTTCGTAAAATAATTGATTCTATTTTAAGTTTATTTAAAAATATGCTCATTAAACAATATATATATATTGAAATATTTTTTAATTTTTTTCAATAAAATAATTCATATTATGAATTATGTTTCATTCCAATTGGGTTTTATTTACATAAAAATTATATATAAAAAATTGATTTTATTTTCATCTAAAAATAATTTTTATATAATAAGTTTTTTATTGTATTTTCATCTATTTTTTTGAATATATATATTTTATATAACAACTTTGATTTTATTTGCATTTACCTTTTAAAATATATTTTTCAAATATTATTGTTTAGAGAAAAGTACCAGTAAATATCCTCTCAATTATTTAATTACGCACTGATACCCGTTTTTTGGATAATGTCAATTGATACCTCGAATTGAAATTTGGACAAAAATACTTCCGACCATATATACCAGATGGTATCTCGAGTTGTTTGCAACGCTTAAGATTTCCTCAACAACTCTTAATATTTTCTGAGAGTTGTTATAGGTGAAATTTTATTTTAAAAAAAATAAAAAAAATATAATCAATGGATCTAGTTTTGTTCATTTAAAAAAACAAAAGCGATGATACTTACATGAAGGGTGAGGGTAGTTAGGGTAATAAAATAAAAGAAAAAGAGAAAAAGAGAAAAAGAGAAATTTTGGTTATGTGGTTTTTCATGAAGGGTGAGGGTAGTTAGGGTAATAAAATAATATTAGATATTATGTGGTAGGTTTTTGAGATGGGTATTAAGAGATAATAGATCAAACCTTAGGTACTAGATGATAATAAAATAGTTGAGTGGGTACCTTAGGTGTAATTTCCAATTTTTTTAAGCAAATAAAAAAATTATTGATGGAATAAATTCAACCAATATGGCTTTTGGACGATAGTATATATATATATATATAATAGGATTGAGATAAAGTTTATGGAAGATTGTGTATATGACAAGTTAAGTGGACGTACACAAACGATTTAGATTTATTATATGCTACCATGATTTTCTATCAGAGAAATTTGATATGAAAAAACTTGGTGGAGTGTCTTCTATGCTAAAATCCAAATGGTAAGGAACTACCGAAAATGAATGTTTGTTCTCTCAAGAAAAAAACATATAGTGAAAGCATGCTACATCGTTTAGTTTGGGGAAAAATCAAACCCATGGATACCTCTATAGGTAAACATGAAGAGTTCTCACTCCATCAATGTCCTACGACAAATTTAGATGTTTTATTCATGTATACATTCCATGTATCTCAATTGTTAGAAGTCCTGTGTATGACCAAGTCTGCACCAGACCAAATATATCTTTTATAGTTAGAATTTTGAGAAGATACTTGAGCAATCTGAGAGTTATCTATTAGAATGAAGTGAAAAAAGGTACGCCGGTATTTGAAAAATATCAGACACTACGGGTTGCCATATAACAAATTGGATAACCTGGATATTATGGTTTATATGTAAATAATGCTAGGTGTATAGAAAATAAAAGATATATTAACGGTTAAGTATTCGTTCTGGCATTAGGTGTTATACCATGGAAGACTACAAACCAGACTATTGTCATAACCTCAGCTATGAAAACCAATTATGTTGAATATTTTACTGTATCAACCTATAATGTTTTTTGTTTTAAGACGTTGTCACAATATTTTTTAAAGTGAAGGGGTTTCAAAAACCTCTCTCGTTTTATTGTGACAATATTTCAACTATCATGTTCTCAAATGGAATTATGAACTTCATCAAATCTAAGTTATATACATTAAGTTCATATACGCGAAAGAACGAGTCTATAATGTTCATATTAAGGTTGAGCATATATAAAAAATGATGATTGTAGAATAATTTCACATACGTATTATAACCACTAGTATTTCTCGAACAAAAAAGGTCACGTGTGGGTCTATAGCCTGAATTATGTTTAGATTAAGTGGGACTTGTATAAATGTCAATATGTTATTTTTTAGATTGTATAATTATTTCCAATTGTATGAATACAGCCGAGTTATTGAAGATTAATTATACAATGATTCAGTTTTTATTGTATTCTTTGATATTGCGAGATCTCAATTTTATTAAGTATGACCAATGGGATGTCAACACATATGATTATATGGTTGTGTCAGACCTCAATTCTCCAATCTATGAGAAGTCAATGGTTATTAAAAAGGTAGTTAGTAGGGTAAAATTGGACCTACATATAATTTTAGGTGTTCTTCTTTCTTTTTTTCTTCTTATTTATCTACTTCTTCTTCTCAGACGGTGTTGGTGAGAGATTTTAAAGGGGTGATGGTGAAGATGTTCATTGAGAGACTTTGGTACGCTAGTATCGAGAACTGGACTAAATGAACTCTCAAACCCAAGATAATTCTGACTAGGATTGCAATTACCATATATGATGGTTTGAGTTGAAAATTATGGATAATTATCTATTACTAAAGCTGCCATGTATTCAACAACCCTTTCACTGATGCACAATTAATTGTAAAATCCAAAATTGGTTTTTTACTAGCTGGGGATTAACTCATAAACTAAGATGAAGAGGAATATTTAAATTAATTCATCAAAGTTTGAAGATCAACGGGTAAAGATGAGTTTTCTAGCGAAAGTAGCAAAGATATTTGATAAATGTTCCGACGAAGATAGCAAAAAGATTGGATTTTCATATGACTTATTTTCTCTCACTAAAAAGTGTATGCAAGACAAAGTAATTAATAATTGAGTATTTATAGAAAAGCAAAGAAAGAGAAAGAAGTCAGTAAAGGTGAAGAAGTAGTGATGACTATTGAGAGGAAGAAGAATCGACAAACGGTTATTTATTATAGGGTCGTGTGACAGGGTAAGGAAAGATCCCTTTTTTGGGAAAGGGTACTTTTTAATGATTGGTACTTTGATTTGACTACTTTCTCTCTCTACAAATTTGTATCTATTCCTATGACACGATTCCACTATATAATTCATTCAATATTCAGCCCTTGATATTCTGGAACCTTCATTATCGCCCCCTAGTTTTGCGGAGAGTCGAGCAAAGACTACTTGATCGCTGGGCTTTCTGGCTAAATGTTTGCGCCATAAACTCTCCAAATCTTGTTTGCCCTATTGTGATCTATCGGAGGACACCAACGGTGTAAACCATCCATTAATTTATCGATGTCAACGATAATTTATTATGGGTCGAATTGCTTGTCCGTTTATCCCGAAGCTTTGATTTTAATTAAAGCTGCAACTAACCTCTTTAATCCAATTTAATAAGCCTTGGTTCAAATTATCTTTTTCGAAAGCCCATTTATTTCAGTAAAAAATTTTTTTTCTTACTTGTCCACGTGTCACTCCTTGAGTTGTCATCTATATTTGAAATCTTCGTCTGTTGAACTACCCAATGTGTGTATCATGAAGCTAGCCCCATAGGCCTGTTGGAGTTGTCAGGATGGACACGTGTCTTGCAATGACTTGAGTATGTTTTAACTAATGTTTTAATTAAGCGAATCTTGATCTTCCCGATGCTCTTTTCGATTACACTTCTCCATGGAACGAACCGTTACCTTACTTACTCGCCTATAAATACTCTGACTTCTTAATTTTCACATTTCATCTGAATTCTAGAGAGAGAAACATTTGATATTCTCCCCATTTCCTCGAGAGAGAAGCTCTGATATTCTTTATGAGAAGGCCTGCTTCTCAAACAAACCGTTACCTTGCTTACTCGCCTATAAATACTCTCACTTCTTCATTTTCACATTTTACCTAAGTTCTAGCGAGAGAAACACTTGATATTATCCCCATTTCCTCGAGAGAGAATCTCTGATATTCTTTATGAGAAGGGCCGCTTCTCATAATAGAGCTAAGAAAAAGTCCGGCCAACTTGAAAAACCAGTTTTTGGTTTCATTGATTATCTTAGTATCACTGAAAGGACTGACGAATACCGAGTCGTGAGATTAATCCACAAACGCCCCATATCTCCACTGAGTTCATACCTGCTGATTTTTCCAAAACCCCAAAATCCGGGTTCGTCTAAACCTTCTTCAAAAGTGAGTCTGTCGACTATCCCGAGGGTTTCTTCGTAAACTATAAATCCCGACGGTGCTACTCGTCCTATACCTTCGAAAACTAGAGATCCCATTAACTGAAAAAAGAAAAATCCTTTCTTAACCATGGGCGATTCTAGCTCTTCGTCTACCACTCCCGAGTACATCCAGCTAACTCCGACCATTGTGGGGTTTCGAACCAGTCACAACACTGCAACTACTCCTAAATGGGTGGTATAACAAGATTAAGAAATGAGGAAGCGTGAAGAGGCTACATCAAAGAAAGTTAAAATCCCCGTACCTGGTTATACTCGAGTTAACAGCAATCCCGATGATGAGGCCAATTTAAAAAAGATCTGGGGGATTCCTGACTGTGTGGACATTTGATTCCCGAAGCCCTGAGAAACCCCCTTGTCAGTGGAGTCATAAGAAATAGTGTTTTTTACTTAGCTCTTCAACTAGGTTCTGCGACTTCCTCTTGACCCCAAAATTGTCAGATATTTCGAGATACTCCAGATAAGCCCGACCCAGTTGACCCCTAACGCCTGGTACACTTCAATGTCCACCATAATGGTCTCTCGATTAGTCGAGATTCCGATATCCATGGAAGATTATATAGGCATATATGGACTATCGAAGTCACTCAAATTACCCTTCTTCTACTATTCCATTGACAATCCAAAAAAAAAGTGAATACTTTTTTGGACGCTGACAAGTTGTGGAAGTACCGGGATGTCTTCATCAGTGGTGCCTGGGAAAACAGCCGACCATACACTAAGAAAAACCCGAGGCGCTTAACTTACAAATGGACCCCTGAAGGTTTGTGTATAGGCTCATATACATTTTTTAAGTGACTGATCTTTTTCTTTAAGCTTGCAAGGTAACTATATAGGAGTTGAGAAAAGCTCATCTTAAGAAAGCCTCAGATATCTTTGCTAAAGTCCGAGCCTTTACAAGAAATAATTGGGGTCAACAATTTTAGCGATGCTTCAAAAATATCAATCTCATATATAGCAATCTTTGGCGCTTTTACAACGGCATTCTGAGTATCGATCAATTGCGGACACGTCCTGACATCGTCGACCTCCTGAAAAGGTTAGATATCTCAGATTCTGAGGTGTTCTTACCCAAGAGGGACCGAACGCCCAGTAAACAGGGGAAGTCAGAAGAGATGTCCGACCAAGAAAATGAGCAGGAAGTTGCCGACGGCATCACCGTTGACAAACCTTGATAATTGTTACCCTCAGAGCCTGAAACCATTGTCATCCTTAGTGACCCGATCGCCAGTGGAGTTAAAACTCTTTTAGGTGGCAAAAACGAAAAAAGAAAGGTCGTGGTGAAAAGAGAAAGAAAATCGTCGCAGCAGATGAGGGAAACGATACTTCTTCCAAGTAATACAAGGAGAAACTCGTGGTGATTAAAGTGTGCAATGGCCCGACTGCAGAACATATCACAATCCCCACCATGTTTGAATAATTTGATTGCGTGAAGTCAGCCACCGCCTGCTAAGGCTTCTTTAAAAGGAAAAGGCTCAGAGGAAACACATTTCACGGATAAGACTGAAGCATCGGAATGCTTAGATAAACATCTGTTGAGACACACCGAGATTGTACTCATCACCAAGAGGGTTTGATGCATCCCGATCCCATAATTTTATCTGTTCATGCGCAAAGTTCGGGTTCATTTTCCCTTCAAGAATTGGACATCCTAGCGATTTACCAACATAACATGCTTGCCCCCATAGCCCAAAAAGAAAGACAAGTAATGAGGCTTCAAAAATACCTTGCAGAACTCAAGAAAAACGCATCATCCAAGGCCAAGGATTCACATGAGTTAATTGACCATGACAACGCTCGAATTCTTGCAGCCGAAGCTAAAATAAAGGCTTTCAATGTCAAAGAAAAAGAGTGGGACAATCTATTTCTCAATCCAAAGAATATCGTGCCAAGGCTATCGAAGAATTGGCTGCCCGGAAGTTTCAGAATAGTTACCTTCGCTTTCGATCGATAAAAATGGCTAAAACCCTTCACGACCTTCAAGTGGTCGTCAATAAGAGTAAAGAGAAGAACAATTTTGTTGATTCTTAGTGCATGAAAGTCTTGGAAGAAGATCTTGTTGATGCAAGGGTCGTCTATATTTTAAACTTCCATGAATAGTTTCCCCAACTATCGTTAGGGTCGATATGGCTAGATGTCCCAGAAGAATATCGTCCTGAAGGTGTTGATTGTGTAGATCCCATCATTGAATACACATAATCATCTGAAGACCCGTCTGATGTTTAAATACTGTTGTTTGTAGAATGCTATTTTTTTCTTTTCAAAATGCAGACTTGGTTGTTGTATGTTTTAATTACTGTTCTCGTTTTTCTTATTTTGTCTAATGCCCTCCCATTTTTTGTAATCGAAAGTGATCAATTTCCGATGCCAAAAATAAATAGAGTCCTCATATCATATGTTATATTCAAATTCGTAGATTCACCTTAGAAGTTGAAAACCTCTTTAAAAGGTTGGAACTCGTAGATCGATTCTAAAAATTGAAAAACCTTGTAAAAGGTTCGAATATGTAGATGAACGTTAAAAAATTGAAAAACCTTGTAAAAGGATTGAATATGTATATGAAACTTAAAGATTCAAAAAACCTTGGAACAGGTTCGAATGTGTAGATCAACCTTAAAATTGAAAAACCTTGTAACAGGTTCGAATATGTAGATCAACTTTAGACTTGAAAAACCTTTGTAAAAAGGTTCGACCTTGTTGATCAACTTTAGAGTTGAAAAACCTTTATAAAGAGGTTTGACCTTGTTGTTCGAATTTAGAGTTGAAAAAACCTTTGTAAAAGGTTAGAGCTTATAATAATAGAAATTTTTTTTAAGGTTTTAACGATTTACTAAATAGGTTAGTTTATATAAACACGTCACTAAAACCTCCCCACGCCACTATGGTAGAAAGAGTATGCCCCGACCAAAATTGTTTTGCAACAGGATTAAAGAAAAGAATATAAAAATTAACAATCATTATAGATACAATATAAGGTGCTCAATGTTCCAAGGAAGCCGTAGAGGTCGGTTGTGTTTGTCTTTCAATCTATATGTCCCTCGTTTTACTTTTTCTACCACATGGTACAGACTTTCCCAATGGGTTGCCAACTTCCCTCAATGCTTGTCTTTAGTGTGAAGAAAAACTTTCCGCAATAATTTTTCCCCAACCTTGAAGTCTCTTCTTCGAACTTTCGAAGCATACTTGCTTCTCATAAGGGTCTGATAATGCAGCGAACTTAGGTGAGCTCTTGCTCGTTTCTCCTCGATCAGATCCAAGGCTAAAGATCGGATTTTTCCGTTAGCGCCCTCCTCGTAATGATTGCCTCTGAAAGATGGGAACATTGTCTCCGCATGAATTACTGCATCCATATCGTATACTAGTGTGTAGGGTGATTCCCAAGTTGCTGTTTGGGACGTGGTTTGGTATGACCATAGTACTTCTTGCATATAATCCGGCCATTTTCTCGCTTTTCCTTCTAAAATTTTCTTGAGCCCACTGATGTTATTCCTCCAATCAACGCTTGGTGCTATTGCAACTTGACACACCAGCTTTGGTCGGTTTTCTAGGTCCTTCCGCTTCAAAATAGAAGGGTACTCCTGAGTTAAAATCGACGTATACTCACCGATATACGCTGTAGGTGCTCACGAGTTGGCAATTGTATTATCCTCCTTGCGGATATGCTCGTAAGTAATTTTCTTGAAAGATGAAGCCAAAATTCTCAAAGTTGCTAAATATTGGACTAGCTGTTCTTTTCTTGCCTCTGATTGCCCCGTTGCATGATTAACAAGTAGGTAGGAATCGCATAGTAGTCGAACGTTCCTAGCTCCAAAAATTTGTGTTAACCTTAAATCTGCCCATGGTGCCTCATATTCAGCTTCGTTGTTCGAAGCTTTAAAACTGAAACAAATTGCATGATGCATCGTAACCTTTAATAGTTGACCCTCCGTAGGTTCTGACTATCCACTCATATGACTCCATTTCTGGCTTGACTACTGTCTCCTCTGCACTGCTGGAGTGGAACTCTACTAAAACGTCTGCTAGAGCTCTCCCTTTAATATGCGTCCTTGGTTCTAAATAAATATCGAAGTCACCCAGTTCTACCGACGACTTGGACATACGTCAAAAAATATCAGATCGTTGTAACACACTTTTTAATGGGAAGGCAGTCCGAACCATAATAGAGTGGCCTTGGAAATAGGGTTGCATTTTTCTAGCGGCCGTTACAAAAGCCAAAGTTAACTTTTCAAATTTCAAATATCGTTTTTAACATCTAACAAGCCCTCACTTACATAGTAAACAGGTTTAAAAACTCTATCCTCTTCTCGAACTAACGTCTCGCTCCCATCTGAAACCGCTATGTATAGAAACAAAGTCTCATGGGTAGTGGTTTTATCAATAGCATCGGGGATGGTAAATAACTTTTGATTTTAAAGAAAGCCTCGGTACACTCAGGTGTCCAATTAAAATCTTTGGTATTTCTCAATACCAGGAATAAAGATGCGCATTTATCAGAAGATCGCGAAATGAATCTATTCAGGGCTGCAAGTCATCCTGTTAAGATTTATACTTCTTTTATATTCCTGAGGAGTGTCATGTTATTTAAAGTGTTTAGCTGAACTGGATCTGCTTCTATTCTTTTTTTGCTGATCAGGAATCGTAGAAATTTTCCAGATCGAACTCCAAAGGAGTATTTCTTTGGATTTAACTTGAGGTTTACTTTACTGAGATTCTTGAACGTTTCTTCAAGGTCGGTAATATGGTTTTCAACGGTAACACTTTTGACCAGCAGATCAATAATGTAAACCTTAACATTTTGTCTGATCTTCCCTTCAAAAACTTTATTAACAAGTCTATGATAAGTAGCCCCCGTATTTTTCAGACCGAAAGGCATAACCTTATAACAATACAGTTCTCTCCCCGTGATGTATGTGGTGCTTTCTTGATCTCTTGGGTCTAACTTTATCTGATTGTAGCCTGCGTAGGCATCCATAAATGATAGTAACCTGTTCCCCTGCATTGAATATACCAGGTGATCGATCATTGGCATGGGGAATGGATCTTTTAGGCAAACTCTATTGAGGTCTGTAAAGTGTACGCACATTCTTTATATCCTGTACTTTTTTTACGAAGACCAGATTTTTCTTGCACCGCGGATACCGAGACTATCTGATGTGTCTTACCTTAGTCAACCTTTCAACCTCTAAAATAATCGCCTCTGTTTTTTCTAGGGAAATGGCTTTACGTTTTTGGGTTATGGGTCAAACATTTGGATTTATGGATAACTGATGATAAATAACATCCTCAAGAAACTCTCTAATATCCTCTGAACATCAAGCAAACAAGTTTAGTTTTTGTCTAAGGAAATAAATCAACTTTCTCCAAAAAAAAGAAAAATTTACACTGATCTTTAAGACTTTACCCTTAGAAAATTCATAACTTTCCCAATCTTATCTGTAATCAATAATCATGGGTCTTCCTACGATCATATGCAGACTCTGATCCCGGGGCTAGCCCCACTAATTGCTAATATCTTGCATTGACCATATCCTTATCTGATTTTGTTGTAAACACTGCTCGGTAACATTCTCTTGTTGTCCGCTAGCTGCTTCTGACTATAATGATGTTAGTTCCAACCGCATATTTCACACATTGCTGAATCGTAGAAGTTACTGCATGTATCCTCGATCGAAAATTGCGTTATGCGACGTGGCGGCATCCACCACTACAAGCAGTATCGTTACTTTATTCTTCAAAGGTTCTCGACCCAGTTGGACCACACCCTCAAATTCTCCAACCACTTCTGCCAATGCTACCGTGAAACCACCAATAGTATGATCTGATTTAACAATTACTGGAGGCTTCTTAAACTTTGAAAAAGCTGATAAGAAAATTAGATTTTCCGAACTTCTAATATAAACCAATATCCTTTAGACTTCTTCACCAGAAATTGACGCTATGATCATTATTAAGTCTTCATGAAGTCCGACAATGTATCTCATATCATCATCGTCGAAACATAAGATGGGAGACCACGTGCCTTTTCTGAGCGGAATTAGTGATCCATGTCATTTAATCACCACAAAAAATAGTCAAAGATTCAAAAAACTTGCATTGATCACTCACCTTTTCCCATGGTGCAGGAACTACTTCTTCAATTACTCCTATCATGTTTTTGTCTTGGTCGGGATCTAAGTATTCAATGGATATTTCAAACAAATCCATAACCTCGAAAATCATTAAAGTAGTTTCTTTCTTTGGCATTGTCACTATTTCTTTAGATGCCCCGCTTTGCTGAACTTGCTTTTTCACATAGTCTATCAATTTCTCATTATCAATTAACATTTGCACCTTTTTTTTAACATGATGCAATATTTGCTGCCGTGCCCCACATCTTCAGGGTACCGACAGTATCTGTTATTATAGAATCTGCGAGGAGTTCCGATCGAAAAAGGTTTTCGAAAATGTACGATTTTCTTCGATTTGTCAAAAATAGTTGCAACGCACTTGGTTAAATCTGCATAATGGGTTGGTCAAACCCATTTATTATATATGGGTCAGTACAAATTTACTTGGTTGTTGTTCATTATTTTCTGCATCGGAGTCCCCAATGCTTTCTCGTTCGATTATTATGTTGCCGGTGCCAAACTAGTAATTGGTTGTGGTTGGGAAACCGAAATTTTGTTTTGCAAATTTTGTTGATATGATACAACCGAAATTGTTTTTTTGCTACAACTTTCTTCATATGACCGGGAAACAAGCCCAACCTATAACCCGTTCAAGCCACACTCCCATCGCAATCAAGATTGGTTTTTGCATCTAGAAATCTTCGGGTGTAGTCCCTCAAACGTTCCCCGACACTTTGTCGATAATACACGATCGTGTCACCATTCGCTCGTAAGTTTTTGCTTCCTACAAACTGCTATCTAAACATTAGCCAGAATATGCCAAAGTTTTTAATACATCCCTAAGGCAACCGATTATACCATTTTGACGCTCGATCCTTAAACGTCATCGAAAAAGCTCGGCAGATTAAATTATTATCATTTTCAAAACTTAACATGAAGTTCTTGAATGCTTCCAAGTGGCTATCAAGGTCTTTCTTCCCATCGTATTTTTCTAGCTTAGAAATATCAAAACGCTTCAAGAGATTTCCGTATAAAATTTCATCCGATAAGGGAGATGATCTCTAGCTATGCCTGAACCTTAAAGCTCCACTATCTAAGCCTTCTACATGCGTTGCATATAACTCTTCTTCAAGTGGGTTAATAAACTGGCTTCCGATCCTATACCCGTAAGTTTGGCTCCCCGATGGAAACTGAAACTGTGCGATATTTTGCTACTCTCTATTAACTGTTATTTCCCCTTACTTTTCCATGAAAATGAGAGTTACTTTATTGACCCTATCCCCTTGAGGTTTTGTTGTTTTCGCTCGGCACGATTTACGTCTTCGAATTTATCGCTCCTGAATAATTCTTTTGTCCCTTCTAAATCATCGGGCTTCCCGATCTGGAAAGGATAATTCAAAAGCCTTTCATTGGTCGAATACTCATATTTTCGCTTAGTTCACATTCTAGACTTTTTCTCCATAATATCATCGTGCTTTCGCACTCGAGTTCTGCATTTAGAAAAATCAGCCTCGTCCTGATTATTAGCAGAATTATCCTCTTTACTATCTTCGTATGATTGTTCTCCTCGGTTGTCTAGCCGATACTTCTTTTCACCCAAGACCGCCCTTTTTCCCACCATTAAGCATGGTTATGTCGTCCAATAACTTTTTTTTGGTCATGATAAGGGTCGAACATTTTTCTCGACCTCGGTTACACTGATCATGATCATCGAACTGCTCCTCGAAGCGTCGATCCTCCGAATAAAAAAATTTCTCTATCGGAGCTATGTTTAATTAATTACATATTGGAAAGTACCCTTTTCCAACAAAGGGCGTTATTTCCTTATATAGGGTCAGTGGTGGGGTCCAATGTCACATACTATGTTTAATTACATATTAGCCCTCCTAAATACACTTCTTTTCTATGTTTCCTAATATTTGCAAATAGACCCTTATGTTCTTCTCTAATATCAACTAAACCCCATAATAATCCTGACATTTTATGCCCTTTTCAATACCTAGTGGATTTTCACACGTATACTAGAGTATCCAAATGTTTCTTACCGTTATGAGGAGGCTAGTGAAAGACTACGTGTGTGAATATTCGAAGCATAAATAAAAAGGGTTATGTGAGAATTCAAGGGGACTATAAGTACAATATTGATTGGATTATATTCAAAGTAAAGCTGAATATACTTCTGTTGGAGGATGAGAAGTGTATATTTTAGAAATTTTGAGTTGTTAATAAATGGTCTACATTTGAGGAAAATTTTGGATATGTGTTTATTCGGAGATGAAAAATGTTGAAGCTAACCATTTTGATGAGGAGATTTGAAGATTAAATCCGACGCGATTTAGAATTTAGCAATTATTAATCTTTATCTACAATGAATTCGATGATTACTAGTTCTTATTCATTGTTCTTCATAAGAACTAGGAGGCTATTGATATGGATATGGAATATTAGGGACTTAATATAATAATTTTAAGATTATTTATGATAAATTGTAGAGTTATAAAGAGAGATTGAATAACTTATGAATGTAAAGGACTGTAATGCAATTTATCATACTAAATAACTAATTAATTTCCAGAAGTGTGACGCACATATAAATATGACGGTAGGCAATTAACCAAATGGTGACTATTTTTGAAGTCATATATGATACTTTGAATCACTTTCTCTCTCTAAAATTTTACTTTAAATTTCACTATCTCTCTCTAAAACAACATTTCAGAGAGAAGCATTATAGTGATTGGGAATGTATGGTCTTCGAGATGGGACATGATTACCCCTTCTCGTTGTCATTTGGACTATAAGACGTATGTGGTAATGTCTTTCATACATAAGCATGGTTTTGTTTGAGATAAAATGTTTTGAATAATATCAATCTTATTTAAAATATTCGAGTACATGACATGATAATTCATATCTTAGAACTAGTTTGTATTTTCATAGAGTATTGAGAGCTGACGTATTAATATATGATATATTAAAGATAAATATTCAGTTACGCTTATGTGAAATATAATATGAATACTTTAGGAACCATTCATTAAAACTTATTAGTGGAGTAGTGATCTCACCTGCGTGGCCTCTGGTTAGGTCAGTCATGAATGAAAGAGATTTGAAGCCTCATAGCTTATGGAACAATTATTCATAATATAGTTTGACCCTCAAGAAAGAATACCCGAGCGAGAAACGAGTCTATCTACATTCTTAGCTACATCATCTTTTCCTGGTTGGAAAGAATTCGAAATAAAATTAAAACATCGAAACGAAAGAACTGCACCACAACATTCTGATTTTACTAACTAGCCCCCTCGCTATCAAAATCCAATGCCTTATCATATTCAGATTAGGAAATTTTCATGAAAAATGGTTTGGTGGAGAAATATTTAAAAGCACATTTTATCTTTGTCGGTTTCTTTACAACCATACCCTTCAACGCAGCAGCACCGAGAGTAGACCAACCATTCAGTTATAATAGAATTTTTAAACCGAATTAAAGCAGACCAGCCTTTAGCTGAATCAAGCACATCAGCGTAACTGAATTCA
Organism: Limnanthes douglasii subsp. nivea; assembly: GCA_036936605.1. Taxonomy (NCBI): domain Eukaryota; kingdom Viridiplantae; phylum Streptophyta; class Magnoliopsida; order Brassicales; family Limnanthaceae; genus Limnanthes; species Limnanthes douglasii. The sequence goes on from JAUPFV010000001.1 coordinate 4,128,206, forward strand.
CCACCATCGGGAAAAGACATGGACTCTACAGATCCATACTAAGAATGAATAGTATGTCTAATAATACCGACAATACGACCATAAATAAAACTGTTAGAGGATACAATATCTTTAGGAAGCATTGCCAACATACAAATTCTATCTGAAACTCATAGTTTCCCCTATGATATCAGCTTTCATAGAGTCTTCATCATAAAAAACACCCTCTAGGTTCTAATTGAAAATTATATTTCTCATATCTTTAAGCACTACTCTTTTTTCTCTTTTTTCTTGTTATTCTTAATGCTAGACCCTCTTTTGTTCTTGGGGTTCGTATGATCAGAGAAAGAATTATCAACAGAATATTTTACATTTTTTTTCAGTATAATTTGAAAATGGGGGTTTATATATTGTTTACCTTATTAAAATAACAAGAATCATTGTTTGTCTTACCCAATCGTTTTCATCTTGTACATTGATTTAACCCCTATTATTGTAGACATCATAAATCAAATCTCCCATTCCTGGGCAAGTTTGATCAGAAACATTACCCTGGTAGTCATGCCCATACTCATTAAAGAGTAGATGATCGAGTATCGACGAACCCTTCATATCACCAACAACTACTTGATGGATCTCCTTCGCCTTTGGGTTTTCCAAATTGTAGCTGATAAGGTCTTGATCTGCTAAGGTAAATTGCTAAAGAGAAATTTTATAGAGAGAAAACGTAAGTATATAATGAGTTTCAAGTGAAAAGTGTTCAACCCCTTTATTAGAATAGTCTGGTCCTTTATATAGAGGAGCCAAGACTTAGTCAAATAACTGAATTTGTTACAAAAATGGATTAATTTCTATTTAGCCCTTACAGATTGTGTAAAGTAACAATAGCTCCCTCAAACTTACATCTGTTACAAATTAAAAACAAAACTTATACTAATTACAATCAAGTCCCTAAATTTACATTGTTTATCAATTAATAACTAAAAAACCATTTCCATATCAGAAGCCCCCCTAGTTCTCATGTCAGTAAATGAATGAGAACTAAAACGCATTCAAAACAGTTTATCTTCGAATCATCAACCTGCCATAAATCAAAACAAGCAATCTATTCAAAGCCATTGTCATCATAAAAATAACTATTCGAAGTTGCTAGCTTAAACTATTGTTCGAAGCGTATATATGATATCAAAATTATAAACTTTTAGATCCACATTCTTAAAACCATATTCGAACTGATCTTGATAATATATTTGAAGCCGTGGACAAATAACCTTTGACTGCTAACCAAAGGAATCGATGTTATCACTTCAAATAACGTTCAAATAAAAATTACCTTTATCACCTTTCGACTACCAAAGGAAGGAGAAACTCCCCTTAACTACAAGGATAATGAACTAGTGGTTTACCCAGAAATCATCAATTGGGGTCTTCGATTTCCACTAGATCCGATGATCGTGGAGTACTTCGAAGTTCTCAACTTGTGCCCAACCCAAGTAACTCCAAACCAGTAATTCACCCTAATTTAAGGGATCATGGCATCCCGTCTATCCAAAATATCGATCAGCATCAAGGACTTCATTTCACTAACTCAGCTTTCAAAATGTTTGAAGTTTCCATTCTATTATCTTACATTAATGAACGATCTTAAAATCATTGACGATTTTTTGGAGGCTGATAAGTTAAGGAAACAAATATTTGTTTTCATCTCTGGAGCTTGGGAGAATGGGAAGCCGATTTCCGAAGACAACCCTTCAAAGTTAACTATGGTCTGGAGAAGCAATCGTAAGTTCTAAAAAAATTCCTTTCTACTTTTTTTAATACATATTTTATTTTCTTACTTAATATTTTATTTTGTTGGTTTATACCAGAAATTTCAAAGCGCTACTCCAGTCGTCGAGAAGCTGCTAAGGTTATATTCCAAAAATTGGTTGCCTGGGCTGAAAAAGAATGGAATAACGCCTTCCACACCGCCTTCCAGCCCATTAACTTCCTCCAATGTCACATGTTTCTGATCACAAATGGTGGGTTCCAATGTCACACGTATCTTCTGACCCAGATATGAAGATCGTATGGCTACAAATTTCTCAAGCCGACTGTAAAGTCTTTCTCCCAATTCGGAATAGATCAGACAACCATCTTCCTGAAAAGAAAAAGCAAAAATCACCAAAGAGAAGAAAGGCAAAAAGGCAGTTAGCACATTTGGTGCTAACCCTTCCACACCCTCAAAACCGAAGCATCGAAAATACAAAATTGCTGAACAACCTTTCTCTCCCATCGAAGAGGGAGAAAATCAAGAAAACTCATCGAAGAAGAAGAAAATATCTTTCGATTCCTTCGGAAAGAAGAAGAAACAAAGAAAAATCACTTCGTATAAATTAATTGACTAGCATGAAGACTATGCTGCTGAAAACCAACAACAACAACAACACCCCCCCCCCCCAATCTTCTAACCGAAAATCATTCCACACAAGACAATCATGTGAGTGTCATCGATGGCGTTTCTCGTACCGTTTATCACCGTCTCACAAATTTTGACCCCGATATGATCATCAATTTTGAAAACTCATAGGCACTTGCTAGCGAAGAGGATCCCACCCTTCAAGTAATTCAACATCACATGCTTGATTTTACGAGGCCTACTCTAGAGAAATATCTTGCAAATCCTAGTACATATTTGGATATGATTGACAAGCCTAGTACCTTGGAATATCGCAGCTCTCCTCCAAATCTTGAAATAGTTATCGCTCTTCAACCTTTTTCCGGTCTTGATGCTGTTGCAAAAACTCTTGCCTCTCGAATTGAAGCCTCTCAAGACCATCTCAAATAGCTGGCCAAGGATATGGTTTATTATAAGGAAGCTATGAATCTGAAAAGAAATTCAGAGAGACCTTGTGTTAGTCGTTTTCTCACGCAAGTAAGTAAGATCGTTCCCACGAAGAACAGGTGTATATGACAATAATTTACTTATGCAACAACGTATGATTATTAGAGTAATGCTTGAACAAATATAAATTTTGGGTGAATGATTATAACTAATCAAATTAACTAACGAGATTAACTAACGAGTTTACTTATTCGAGAGAAAACATGGAACCGTAACTTCCTTGTTTATTTTACTCACATTGTTAATATACTTAATCAATATGTATGATAACAACGATTACTAATCAGATAACACGAAATTAGTATACGCTACCTCTCAGTACACGTAAACCAAACCACTTAAACAACCACAAAAGAGATAGCAGCTAAGCAAACACCGCTTGCATGACAATCCTATATGTCTATACAAATTGAGGTAATATTGGTTTTAAGCACAAGTTATCTATTTCGATTACATAGGGTAATATGATATGGTTAATGACATATTACGAGCCATGAAAAATCACCATACGAATCATTCAAGAAGCTATGGTAGCATGGCCAGTTCTAAACCCTTAAATCCACTTTTCCATTCATTAAAGATTAACAAACTAGATGTTCGCGACACATCTAACGATAAGCACAACCATACTAGGTAACCGATAAACGTATCTCACAATTCAATCAAGAGATCAAACCATAAGTATTATTCAAACAAATCCGTTAGAGTTCCATGACAACGTATAGTTCATAATCGAACGACTCATCATCATGGGCTCAAACGTTAACATAGATCTAAGACGAATGTAAATAGATGAATAAGCGTTTAGAGAACATCAAACTGAACAGTAGCCACTAAGTATCATCTGACAGAAACAATCCGTAAACTACCGATTGAAAACCACCGCAGCCGTCGCCCGCTTCTGCCAATCGGAAAACCACCGTAGCCGTCCCTGCGTTTTGATCTCCGTCTGGTTGCTGCTGCCAATCGAAATCAAATGCAACCGTCACCTGCTTCCTCTCCGTCTCGATTATATATTCTGATCGAAACCTAAAAAACACAGCCGTCACCTGCTTTCTCTCTTTCTTGTTATCTTTTGCCGATCGGAAAAACCAAAGAAGCCAATTGCGTTTTCTCTTCCTTTATTATCTGTTCAATGTTCTGCAAGATCGAGAAAAAAACAAAAGCAACCAATTGCGTTTTTTATTCTTTGTTGTATGTTCTGCCGAAAGAAAACCCAAAACGGCGCTGCCCTTACCTTCCTTCCTTTCTCTTTATATCTTCTGCCGAGAACCTTAGCAGTCAATTTTCTTTTTTCTTCCTCGTTTTCTTTCAGTTTTCTCTCTCTGTTCTCCCTCAATTTTTCTGTTCTAATTCCTTTCTACTGGCCCCCTCTCTCAAAGTCACACACATAATAAAAATCAGATAATGAAAGCCCAATTTTTCTTTCTAAAACGACAACCCTAAAACTCTTTCAAAACTTACACTCAAGTACGTTAAATTTCCAGTTTCTTCAATTTCAACCCCAAGGTTATTAATATTATCATAATTTACCCGCGGCAAAATTCCAACCCTTTACTACAAATGTTCCCAGGAACAAAAGGCATAATGCTGCAGGTAAAAGAACCAACATTTTCCTGCGATGCCAAATAAAATGAAATATTAAAATCATTGGATCGTAATATAAATAATGAACAGTTCTTATCGAAATCTCTCAGGACTACTGTCACTTATGTGCATGCCTTTATACTGAAACAAAATGAAAGTTACGAACATAAACAATAGTCAATGTAGACATAAAAATGTTAAAGAGAAATAAAACATACAAAATTATAAATTATTAAGAACATTATGAGCATTCCTTTCCCAAAAATGTTTATACTGTCTACATATTGTTATTCCCACGAGAATGAATGAAAAACACGTTCAAACACAACGAAAACTTGTGAACCGGCCACGATTTTAAGAATAATGTAAGTGTAATAAGTGACATAAAATGCACTTCTCAAACCTTCCAAACTTCAACCGTTTCTTGTCCTCAAGCAATTCAAAAGAGGTTTAACAATTGATGCATGAATGGAACTGAATTTAAATGAATGCAAGAATGCAATGATCCTGAACGAGTAACCGTAACTAATTCAGCATAAATGCCTCAATCAATGGAATGACCTCGGAATGCGAAATAACTAGGTACTCAAATGCTAGCAATATAAGTGTGGAAGCGTGCGTGTATGCTCAAACTCAATCGACATGTTTTTAGTACAAGTTAATGGGCCTTACTCGTTCTTATCATAATAATCACAAGTTTAGAAACGAAATACAACCTAGATTCTTCATAGTCAAGATGCACATCCATATTTCCCCGGAGTTGTCAAAGATTTATTATGCTTTAATCTATATATAGACACACAAAGGCTTATTTGACCGTGTAATGGACGAGGTCCCCAAAAGAATTATACAATGGTGCCCATGTAGCGAGGTTTAGGTTAGCGGGTCCTAGACCGGAAAAGACTTAGGTTATTATCGAGTACCAAAGAGCTCATCCTAGCCAATTTTGCCTTTTATTTTTCATCTTTTTTTTTTCTTTTTTTTTCTTTCTTTTTTCAAGCAATCAATTGGGAATACGTGCATTTGGCTCCATCTCATTCCACCCCTGTACTACTCGTAATATGCAGCCCTCAGCGAGAGGACGTACGTCAACGAGCGGCTACTAGCCTTTGACGCCTAACTGAATAATACACATATTTATCTTTCAACTCCCCCAAACTTATATTTTTGTGATCCATGAGTTATTAAAGGATTAAGGTATGATTTTGAACCTAAGCAAAGATTATGTATAACAATACTCAAGTGTGTCCGTAACTAGCATAAAAACAATGGATGAATCTACGTGAATTAATTGTGCTTGTACGTCACGCAAGCTAACTTACAAGCAATCTAATTAGATTTTATTCCTACTGTCATTACAAACAATTTTCATCATTGGCTACTTAAGTAGAAACAACAACTCAAGGGATCCAATATGCAAAATGCATGAACAAAATGCTATGCTAATAGACTAACTCGATCCTAAACACAGTCTATATGGTCATGGCATGTATATGCAAATAAGCATGACTAACATGAAGATGCATTGTCTATCATGAATAACTACTATGATGGATGCAACTACAAGAAATTAAAAGATATAAGAAACACTCCCATACTCGTCCAGCTGTCTTGATCATTGTTTCCTAGTGGGTTGCCTCCCACGAAGCGCTTGTTTAACGTCGATAGGTCGACGATACCACTCGGAATCATGTAGTGACGAGGCTGATGATGAATGCCTCATGGTTCACCATATCTCCATATTAATTCTTTAGTCGTTAACAATTGGCTTTGAATGCTTTGTCTAGAGTCTACGCACATACTCCATTTCATGTTCTTCATTTTTACTAAGACCGGATTCACTGTCCACCGCGGATACTAGGATTCCCTGATGTGTCTTACCTTAGTCAACCTTTCAACCACTAAAATAATCGCCTCTGTCTTTTCTTGGGAAAAGGCTCGACGCTTTTGGGTTACAGGTCGAACATTTGGATTTATGGACAACTGATGATAAATAATATCTTCAGGAACCTCTGTAACATCCTCTGAAAACCAAGCAAACAAGTGTAGTTTTTTTGTGTAAGGAAAGAAATAAACTTTTTTGGGTAAAAATGGGACAAATTTACACCGATGTTTAAGACTTTAACCTTAGAAAAATCATAACTTTCACAATTCGCATTTGTAAGCAATAATCATGGGGTCTCCTTAGGACATATGTAGGCTCCGATCCTGTGGTCGACCCCACTAATTGCTAATCTCTTTTATCGACCATCTCCTTATCTGGTTTTGTTTCTAACGCTGCTCGGTAACATTCTCTTGTTGTTTGCTGGCTGCTTCAGACTATACCGACGTTATTTCCAACCACATATTTCACACACTAGTGAATCGTAGAAGTTAGTGCATGCATCCTCGATAACCAAGATCGACCGAAAGTTGCGTTATGCAACATGAGGGCCTCCACCACTATAAAAAGTAGCATTAATTCCTTCTTGAAAGGTCCTCGACTCAGTTGGACCACACCCTCAAATTCTCCAACCACTTCTGTCGATGCTCCCGTGAAACCAACAATAGTCTGATTTGATTTAACAATTACCGGCGGCTTCTTAAACTTTGAAAAAGTTGATAAGAAAATGATATTTTCTGAACTTCCAGTATAAACCAATATCCTTTGAACTACTTCACCAGCAATTTCCGCTATGATCACTACTACGTCTTCATAAGGTCCGACAATGTCTCTCATATCATCATCGTCGAAACATAGGATGTGAGACGGGTTTTGATATAAATGTGACAAGGTTATTGCTTCTAACTGTGTAGCCAGATTGACCACGTGCCTTTTCCGAGAGGAATTAGTGATCCCTACCATTAAATCACCACAAAAATAGTCAAAGATTCAAAAAACTTGCATATATCACTCACCTTCTCGCGTGCTGCAGAACCTACTTCTTCAATTACTCCTATCACGTTTCTGTCTTGGTCGGGATCCAAGTATTCAGTGGATATGTCAAACAAATTCGTGGCCTCGGAAATCATTAAAGCAGTTTCTTGCTTTGGCATTGTGACTATTTCTTTAGATGCCCCGCTTTGCTGAACTTGCTTTATCACTTAGTCTGCGATTTCCCATTATCAATTAACATTTTTACCTCCTTCTTTTACGCGATGCAATCTTTGGTGCCATGCCCCAAATCCTCATGGTACCGACAGTAAAGGTTATTTTGGCTCTTGCGAGGAGTTCCAATCGGAAAAAGTTTTGAAAATGTATGCTTTTTTTTTATTTGTCGAAAATCTATTAATGTGATGGTCGAACCCATTTATTTGATATGGATCGGTACGAATTTACTTGGTTGTTGTTCCTTACTTTCTGCGTCGGAATCCCCGACCTTTTCGCGTTCGATTGCTATGTTATCGGTGCCAAAGTAGTTATTGGATGTGGTTGGGAAACCGAAATTGTCTTTTGCAAATTTTGTTGATATAATACCCCCGAATCTTATGTAGTTTTCTGTATTTGAGCTGCCAATTCAGAAGCTGCAGTCTCTTCGATTAGGATCTGCTTTTCGACCTCAGCTAACAAAACAGAGAAAGTAAAAGCTTGTTTTTTGCTACAGTTTGCTTAATAGGTTTAGCGGGCAACAAACCCAGCCTATAACTCGTTAAAGCCACACTCTCATCGTAATAATCAAGATTTGTTTTTGCATCTACAAAGAGTCGGGTGTAGTCCCTCAATATTTCCGCGGCGCTTTTTCGACAATTCACGATTGTGTCACTATTGGCTCGGAAGTTTTTGCTTCCTACAAACTGTTGTCTAAACATCAGCCAGATCATGCCAAAGTTTTTAATACATCCTTGAGGCAACCAATTATACCATTTTGATGCTCGATCCTTAAACGCCATCGAAACATCTCAGCAGATTAACTTATCATCATTGACAAAACTTAACATGAAGTTCTTGAATGCTTCCAAATGGCTATCAGGGTCTTTCTTCGCATCGTTTTTTTCTAGCTTAGAAATATCAAAACGCTTCGAGAGATTTCCCAAAAACAATTCACCAGAGAGGGGAGATGATCTCCAGTTATGCTTGAACCCTAAAGCTCCACTACATAACCCTTCTGCATGGGTTGCGTATAGCCCTTCTACAAGTGGGTTAGCAAACTGGCTTCCAATCATATACCCGTAAGTTTGGCTCCCCGATGGAAACTGAAATTATGAGACCTTGAGTTGCTCTCTATTAATTGTTATTTCCCTTTCCTTTTCCATGGAAATAGGAGTTACTTTATTGACGTTATCCCATTGAGGTTTTGTTATTTTTGCTCGGCGCAATTTATGTCTTGAAATTCCTCGCTCCCGAATAATTGTTTTGTCCCTTCTAAAGCATCGGGCTTTCCGATCTGGAGAGGATGATTCATACAGGTTTTCGGTTGAATACTCACATACTCGCTTAGTTTGCATTCTAGACTTTTTCCTTGAAATATTATCGTGCTTTCGCACTCGAGTTCCGCCCTTATAAAAATTAGCCTCCTCTTGATTAATAGCATAATTATCCTCTTTGCCATCTTCGTATGATCGTTCTCCTTGGCTGTCTTGTTGATACTTCGTTTCAGCTAAGGCCGTCATTTTCTCAGTATTATGCTTGGCTATGTCGTCCAGTAACTGTTTTTTGGTCATGATAAAAGTCGAACGTTTGCCTCGATCTTGGTTACACTGATCATGATCATCGTACTGCTCCTCAGAGGATCGATCCTCTGAATAAGAAATTTATGTATCAGATCCTCTCTCTTTCGCCTTTCCTTTTCTAGCCTCCGTATCCATTCCTTGAATTTAAGTTTTACCTTGGGTCGAGTTTTTGAGAACTTGATTTTCGGGTATCACTCGTTCCCACAGACGACGCTAATGATGGTTCCAAACATATTCGAGCTGAATATTGAATGAATTGTATAGATGAATAGTGTTAGAGGAACAAATGCAAAGTTTTAAAGAGAGAAAGTAGTGAAATCAAAGTATCAATCATTAGAAAGTACAATTTTCCAAAAAGGGGATCTTTCCTTATATAGAGTGAGTGGTGGGCTCCATTGACATATGCTATGTTTAATTAATTACATATTGGCCCTCCGAAATACACTTGTTTTCTATGTTTCCTAATATTTACAAATAGGCCCTTATCTGCTTCTCTAATATCAACTAAACCCCATAATAATCTTGACATCTTATGCCCTTATCAATACCTAGTGGATTTTCACACGTATACTAGAGTATCCAAACTTTATAACCGTTATGAAGAGGCTAGTGAAAGACTACGTATGTGAATATTCGAAGCAGAAACAAAAAGGTAATGTGAGAATTCAAGAGGACTATAAGTACAATATCGATCGGATCATATTCTAAGTAAACCTGAATATATTATTGTTGAAGGATGACAAGTGTGTAATTTAGCAGTTTTGAGTCGTTAATAAATGGTCTACATTTGAGGAAAAATTTGGATACGTTTTTATTCGAAGACGAAAAGTGTTGAAGAAAACCATTTTGATAAAGAGATATGAACATTAAATCTGAAGCGATTTAGAACTTAGCAATTAATAGTCTTCATCTACTGTGAATTCGATGATTACTACTTCTTACTAATTGTTCTTCATAAGAACTAGGAGGTTACTCATAAAGATATGAAATATTAGGTACTTAATATAATAATGTTAAGAGTATTTGTGATAAATTATAAGGCTATAAGAAGATATTTAAATAACTTGTGAATGTAAGGAACTGTAATGCAATTTATTATACTAAATAACTAATTCAGTAGCAGAAGTGTGACGAACCTATAAATAGGGTGGTAGGCAATGAACAAATGGGACGACTATTTTCTAAGTCATATATGATACTTTGAATCCCTTTATCACTCTAAAATTGTAATTTTAATGTATTTTCTCTCTCTAAAAGAAAATTACATAGAGAAACATTATAGTGATTGGGAATGTATGGCCTTCGAGATGGGACATGATTACCCCTTCTCGTTGTCATTTGAACAATAAGACGTACGTGGTAATATCTATCATGTATAAGGATGGTTTTGTTTCAGATACAATGTTTTGAATAATTTTAATCATATTTAAAATATCCGAGTACATGACATGATAATTCAAATCTTAGAACTAGTTTATATTTTCATAGAGTATTGGGATATAACACATTAATATACGATATATTAAAGATAAAGATTCAGTTACGCTTATGTGAAATATAATATGACCACTTTAGGAACCATTCTCTAAAAATTATTAGTGGAGTAGTGATCTCACCTGCGTGGCCTCTGCTTAGGTGAGTCATAAATGAAATGGAATTGAGGCCTCAGAGATTAAGGAACGATTATTCAAAATATAGTTCGACCCTTACGAAAGAATACCTGAGCGAGAAACCAGTCTATCTACATTCTTAGCTACATCATCATTTCCTGGTTGGGAAGAATTCGACATGAAATTCAAAACGTCAAAACATTGAAAGAACTGCACCACAACATTCTAATTTTACTAACTCGCCCACTCGCTATTGAAATCCAATGCCTTATCATGTTCAGATTATAAACTTTTCATGAAAAATGGTTGGCCGGAGAAATCCTTCAAAGTACCTTTTATCTTTGTTGGTTGCTTTACAACCATAGCCTTCAACGCAGCAACACCGAGAGCAAACCAACCATTCATGTACAATGAATTCAAAACCAATGAAAACTGCTAGAGAATTGTTGACATCTCATCATCACTTCTGTTATAAACACTAAGACTTAAGGTGCCTGATTGTTTATAGAACTTCGAAAATTAACTTTGAATAGAATTGTTAAACCGAATCAAAGTAGACCAGCCTTTAGCTGAATCAAGCACATCAGCGGAACTGAATTCACCACAATTAGGAAAAGACATCGATTCTACAGATCCATACTAAGAATGAATATTACGTCTAGTTCCCCCAAGGGGGTAGCCGAGTTGGTTGAGTATGGCATTCTTATGACATGAGTTCGAGTCCCTCTACATACGCTTTCTCGGCTGAGCCTGTCACCTTGTGTGGTTTACCTTCTGGCGTTGGTTTGCAGGCTATCGTGTCAGACTGAGGGTTTACCCTGTGCGCACTCTTTGCACTCTGAGTAGCGGCTGCGGGTTCCCTCTGAAAAGAAAAAAAAAATTACGTCTAGTGATACCGACAATATGACCTTAAATCAAACTGTTGTAGGATATAATATCTTTGTGAAGCATTTCCAACATACAAATTGTATCTAAACTCATCTCCAAAAGATGAGCATATACAACTTTACCCATTTAAAATCAAGCGTGTACTTATCTTGTAAAACTTGGGTGTTTTGAATTTTTTTGGCTACCCAAACAAATTTTTTTGATTAGTTTCCTTTATGATATCAGCTTTCATAGAGTCTTCACCATAAAAACATCCTCTAGATTCTAATTGAAAATCATATTTTTCATTTATTTAAACACTACTCTTTTTTTCTTTCTTGTTTTTCTTAATCCTAGGTCCTCTTTTTTTACACTAAAATTCTAGTTTTTATTTTGGTCACTGTCTTTTTCGACCAAAATCTTTAATAAACAACTTTTGAACAGCCTATGGCGCTCCTCTATTATGTTATGGAAGTTTGAGTGAGTTTTATTTATTTTTTTCAGTATACTCCGTTGATGCTACGGATTGTGTTTTAAGAGGGCATAAAATAAATTCTCATTAAAGTAAACCACACGAGGTAACAAATTCAAACCAAAAAAATATTTGTAAGGAAGATTCGAACTCATGTTTTTTGTTACAAACATGTCTTACTCCACCAACTCGACTATTTATTTTGAGACTTAGATTTTATGCTATACATATAGATATTTGATTTCCGATCTGAATCTGAAGTTACTTTCATATATTCTTTTTGTTGTCTATTCAACGGTATTTGTAGTCCGTTTTATTCCGGTGAAGTTCTAGTCGGTTTTATCTGGCTTATTTTGTTGTCTGATTTTATTTCGGTTTATTTTGTTGTCATGTAAATCGGTCGAATGTTTGGGATGATATGCACTATTATTTATCATTTATTTCATATTTAATTTTTTTTTAAAAGTGTTGTATTAATTAGTCATATTTGCTTTGTTTTTTAATTTATTATTAGTTAGATTTGTTTAAAGGGATATATATATTAATTCACTTTTGAAAATTAGGCGTGATTCCACTTTATTAATTTTCTTTACAAAAATAATTAAGTGTCAACTTAATAAACTGTTTAAAATTATTTTTCAGATATTTGACACATTGGGATATCGTGTTCACTTATATTTGATTGGGATACCTATATAATAATATGAAAGGTGAATAAAGATTATGGAGAAAATACAACATATTTTGAGTAGTTTTTGTTTATAAAATACATCAAAACTTTTCGCCGTTTCAATTTTATGTTGTTTTTTTAAAATCATAATGATAAAGTAGATTATCCGCACGACTTGTTACACTTGTCAGTTTAAAAAATTCTATAGCCGAAGTTTTTTTTTCGTTCCTATATTTAACCGTGTAGCAAGAACTGTTTCAAAAGTTTCATTACCATTTGGGTTAATCAATCATATAAACACAATGTGCATACATGAGAGTGAAAGAATAGACATCTTCCAAAGAATCTTTACAGATTAAAGCAGCAAAGCCAGAAGCACTTCGTAGCATTGTGAAGACTTTGAGTTCCCAAAACAGAAACAACACCTTCCGAAACTAGGCCTCTGTGTTTGTGTGTGACTATAGAAGCAAAGAAAGGAAAGCAAGAGATGCTGCTTACAAAAGAAACATTATTTCTTTGATACTTAATCCTATCCCTCCCAGCTTCTCAGACGTTTATGAGTTGATCATCTCTTATTTTGCATCTAGAAATGCCGATTAACCACCCACTCACTTAGTGGGCTTAGTGGCCTTTCTTTCTCCTTAGGATTAGGTAAAGCAAAACAGCTCAAGTCAAAGCGCACGGCACTTTTCATCTTTTGCAACAATTTTTCTAAACATGTTGAGCATCTTTCACCAAATTTCTTCCATTTTGGATCCGTAAATTTCGATCTACTCAAGGTGGGTTTGGAACCGCTCCATTGGAGAACCGGTATTTCCCATAATCAATTTGACTTCGGCTTCGACCTAGTGGACCCCAATTATCATAAAAATTGTTTAGGATAGCTTCAACCGTGGATCAGTAAAACTTTGTTGATTAGAGATTAGAGCTCTCTTGCTATTATCATAAAAAGTCTGTAAAATAACTCTAAGATTGAAAACCAAGTGATCATATTTTGCCACACTATGGCAGTGAAGAGAGCAGAACAGGATTGGAAATTGGTGTAATTTATCATCATATCCATCATTGATGAGTAAAAGTTGGTAACATTACCTCTGACTTCCATTTCAAGCATTTTTTTTTAGTAAAAGACGGGTTTTAAATCTTGTTACTGGAGCAATTTGAAAATACTTAAAGAGTTGAATTACACGGCGCGTCAAACATGCCATTGCTGCAATGACGAGGGTAAGAGTGGTCAACAGTTTTAGTTCCAAAATGATTGAAGATGTGACACAAAACGCGATACATGCCACCACAACTAAGAGTAGAAGTGCTAAACAGAGTTGTCGTTCGACGATAGTCGAGGAGGTGACACGAAACGTCAAACAATAGTTTTATAACCATAAATAACACTGAACAAAGTTTTAGTACGAAAAAGACGAAGACGGTCGAGTTAATTGTTGCGGTTTTAAGTAAGGTTAGTGGAGAGAATGGAGGAAAAGTTTCTACAAATCTCCAACAAATTGGAGTTGTTGTGGAGAAAGCGTTAACGTCAGACTGGAGAACATCAACAGAACCGAAGCCAATGCCAAGTTAAGATCCATTCTATTCAATTTCGGCGATTCACTCAACCCTAACCTCAAAAGAAAAGTTAGATCTCGTAAAAAGATGGCGATCAATAATCTCATTGTTAAGAGTGAGTAAACTTGATCCTTTATCCCACATCGCTTAGACTGAACAAGTACTTACAATATATAAGTGAATGGAATATCTCAACTAATGTGAGGCATTTTCGGAATGAACCAAGAACAAAATCGTGCGGGACTAATCGTCCAAAGCGGACAATACCTTTTTAATCATAAGTGAATGAATTATTCATCAAAACAATAAAAAGTAAACAAATCAAAATTAAAACAATAAAAAGTAAACAAATCAAAATTGAAAAGTTTAAAACTATTGGAAGATCTATATAATATTTGAAGTTAAAAACTCACCCATACCTCGATAACCATTAATGGTTTTAGTGATACCTCGACAATTATATTAAAATTGAAAAGTTTAAAACTATTGGAAGATCTATATAATATTTGAAGTTAAAAACTCACCCATACCTCGATAACCATTAATGGTTTTAGTGATACCTCGACAATTATATTAATGTTCAAAAAACATTCATATTATATACTACCGGTTATTCAGATTTCAATGACCGATTATACCTAGTTATTAATATTAACACCATGACCATTTAATTTTTTTATTCTTTGATATTTAAAATCTAAATCCAGTTAATTAGGATCAATGTCGATATTCATAATTACATTGTCGTGTCAGATTTCAATGTTGTTGAAATATTACTAGTCATTAAAAAGATAGTTAGTAGAGTAATTATAGATTTTTTATTACGTGTTGATAAATTATAGTTGAAAAGATAGTTAGTAGAGTAATTATAGATTTTTTATTACGTGTTGATAAATTATAGAGACTCTTTTTTTAGTTTATTGTTAGCTATCATCAAGCATGATTAGACATACATGTCTTATTTAAAAGAAAATAGTGTTACATATTGTACATCTGAATTGATACAATTCACCATATGTGAATGATCCAAGTTGGAAATTGTAAGGATATCATGCATTTGCAATATCTCATCATATGTAAATTCAGAGTTTCGAGACCTGTTTTTATATGTCCACTTTAATAACAATAATAGTTTTAGTAAATTAGTCCTACATATAATTTTAGGTCTCACGTGAGACTATAGTGTTGATATGAGTTGAGTTAATAATAGGTTTGAGAGAGAACCCATTAATCATAGGATAAGTTATTAAATCATAAAACTTTAATCAACGTTATGATCTATTTGGTAGCTCAAATAATATAACTAAGCCCGTATTTTATCTAAACCTGTTACCTTCCTCATATTAGATGAAAAGACAGTGAAGCTGGTGATGATGATACGACAGTGAAGATGATGCAAGTGTTAGACTCAATAAAGAGAGATGGAATGAATTTGAAAAGACAGTGTAATTTAGTGAGTGATAAATTACATAACAAGGACTGTAAATATTTTTTTCTTCTATGTGCTTCAGTCTCTAAAAAAACCAAAAGCTAGGTTTTTTGTATATGCATCGAAAATGGGCAGAGTCACTGCGTCTTTCTAATAAAATTGATCTGCAACAGATTCGGAGACGTAGGCATAATTTGTTGAACTCCGTTAACAATTGTGTGTTTGATTTCACTTTTGTTTTGTGTTTTTTTCTTTTCTTTTAATCTGATTGAAGGAAAATTGTGTATTTTCCCAAAACCATTTTTTACCTCAAGCCAATTTAGAAGTGATTTACCAGGAAATTAATGTATTTCCCTTACAAGTGGTATTAGATCCAAACTGGTAGCGATCCAAATGAAGGTTAGATTTGATTGAGAGCAATGGCTACAGACGAAGAAAAGGTGAGACTCAAAAAAATTGATGATGTAGATTTTGGGTTCTTGAAGATGCAGATTAAAAATTATCTATACCAGAAAAAACTCGATCAACCCCTCTCATAGTAGTAACCAGAGAGAATAAAATATGAAGAATTTACCCTTCTTGACAGACAAGATTTGGAGTCATCCGATTGACGGTATCCCGCAATGTTGCTTTTAACATCGTAAATAAAACAACCTACGACGGGTCTTATGACGGCTCTCTCCAGTATGTATGAGAAGTCATCAATGTCTAACAAAGTTCACTTGATGAGGCGTTTATTCAACTTGCGAATGACGGAGACGCGTCGATAGCTCAACACCTCAACGAACTCGATAGAATCATAACCCAGTTATGTTCAGTTGAAATTTATTTTTATGAATAAATACGAGCCTTGATACTCTTGTCTTCACTACCAGATAGTTGGAATGCTACTATCATGGTGGTGAGTAGCTCGTCAGGAATCCATAAGTTGAAATTTGATGATGTTCCTAACCTAGTTCTCAGTGAAGAGATCTGAAGGAGAGAATCAAGTGAGTCATTAATCTCCTCAATATTACATACAGATTCGAGAGGAATAAATTCAACCAAAGGATATGGACGCGGTAAATCGAACTACCGAGCAAGAGACTCGAGGTCTAAGTCCAAGAATCCTAGAAAATCGCCAGAGGTTGAGAAACATGAAATGTTGGAATTTTGGGAAGACCGGGCACTATAATTTTTAGTGCAAGAAAGAACCAAATGACCAAGAAAATAAGACAGAAGAAAATATTCCTTCAGAAGGAGACGACGCATTAATATGCTCGTTAGAGAGCAGGGAAAAGTCTTGGATGTTAGACTCTGGAGTATCATTTCACGCTACTTTGAAGAAATAATTCTTCGAGAAGTATATCCCTGGTAACCTTGGAAAAGTATATCTTGGTGATCATCAACCTTGTGATATTATTGGTAAAGGTATTGCAAAGATTAAGTTGAATGAGCCTGTATGGGAACTGAAAGCTGTCAGGCATATCCCAGATCTGAGAAAGAACTAAATCTCAGTAGGGCAGTTGGCTAGCGAAGGATACAATATAATCTTCCATGGTGACAATTGGAAGATTTCAAATGGAGCAATGGCGGTTGCTCGCAGAAAGAAGAGTGGTACTCTTTACAAAACAGCAGAGACGAGCTGTTCAATTGCAATAGAAGCAAGAAAATCCAAATGTATGGCAGCAGAGGCTTGGTCACATTAACGAAAAAGGTATGAAAATTATGTACTCGAAGGGGAAGCTTCAAGGTCTTAATTCAGTGGATATAGACATGTTTGAAGATTTCATACTTGGAAAACATAAAAGGGTCAGTTTTCAGAAGAGTGGCAGAACCCCAAAGAAAGAAAGGCTGGAGCTTGTTCACACAAACGTTTGGGAGCCAACAACTGTTTCATTTATATGAGGGAAATAATATTTTGTCACCTTTATCGATGATCATTCTCGAAAGGTATGGGTTTATTTTCTCAACCATAAATCTATGGTTGAGAATGAGAAATGTCTGAAGATTAAAAAGCTGAGAACCGATAATGGTGGTGAATATGAGGACACCAAATTCAAGAATTTTTGCTATGACCATGGGATCAGGATGGAGAGAACTGTGCCAGGTACGCCACAACATAATGGTATTGTCGAACGTACGAACAAAACATTGATAGTTAGAGCCAGAAGCATTCATATACAGTCTGGTTTACCGAAGCAGTTCTGGGCAGAAGCAGTCAACATCGGCTTACCTGGTTAACCAAGGCCCATCGGTTCCCGTAGAACATATAATACCCGATGAGGTATGGAGTGGTAAGAATATAAAATTATCACTTCTAAGAGTTTTTGGTTGTATAGTATATGTTCATATAAGTGATCAAGGCATGAACAAGCTTGATCAAAAATCAAAGAATTATTTCATGATCGGCTATGGCGAAGATGAGTTCGGTTATTGTATTTGGGAAGAGGAAAACAGGAAGATGATACAAAGTAGAGATGTGATCTTCAATGAAACAGTGATGTACAAAGACAGACATAAAACCGAAGCAAATGACTCAAACTCGTACGGATCAGTATTTGCAAATATCGAGGGAGTTCTGGATAGTCAATAAATCGAGACGATCGGATTAACCCCTCAGCAAGGAGAGTCAGTTGGACAGACCGATCGACAACAATCCAACACCCTATAGCCGACCAAGGCAGTTCCTGTTTTGAGAAGATCTTCCCGACCCAATATTCCTAACAGGAGATACTTGAACTATCTGTTACTTAGGGATGCAGGGGATCTTGAATGCTATGATGAACCTTGTCAGACCAGTAATGCTAGCAAGTGGGAGCTTACCATGAAACAAGAGATGAAGTCTTTAATCTCAAATGATACATGGGAACTAGTTGAGTTAATAATGGGTAAGAAGGCACTTTATAATAAATGGGTGTATCATGTGAAAGATGAGCATGATGGCCCTAAGAGATAAAAATCCATACTAGTTGTCAAAGGGTTCCGGCAAAAATAAGGAATTGATTACACCGATATTTTTGGTCCACTTGTGAAGCTCAATACTATTAGATCAGTGTTGAGTATTGTTTCCATTGAAGACCTTGATCTTGAACAGTTAGACGTGAAGACTGCATTTCTTCACAGGGACTTGGATGAGAAGATATACATGTATCAACCAGAAGGTTTTTTAAAAGAAGGAAATAAAACATGAAACAAAGACTCAACAAAAGTTTGTATGGTCTAAACAAGCTCCAAGAAGTGGTACAAGAAATTTTAACAAATATAGTTTTCAGAAATGTAATGCAGACCACTGTTTCTATTTTAAAAGATGTAAGTCGAGTTATATCATTTTGCTATTCTATGTTGATGATATGTTAGTAGTAGGTTCATATATATATGATATTAGAAGATCGAAGCGATAATTGTTAAAAGAATTTGATATGAAGGACTTGGGTCCACCGAAGAAGATTCTTCGAATGCAAATCACAAAAGATAACTATAGCAACGTTTTGCAGTTTTCTTAGTCAGATTACATCGATCACATTTTGAAGAGATGCCAAGCCAGTTAGTACACCATTGGCAGGTTATTTTCGTTTATCCAAGGATCAATCCGCTATGACGGAGGAAGAAAAAGACTTCATGGCTAAAGTTCCTTACGCCTCAGCTATTGGAAGTTTGATGTATGTAGTGGTCTGTACGAGACCAAACATTAGTCATGTAGTGGGAGTTGTGAATAGGTTTATATCAAACCCATGGAAAATTAATTGGGAAACTATCAAACGGATTTTGAGGTACCTACTAGGTACCAAAAAAAGTGTTTGTACTTTGGTAAGGGTGAGTTAAAGGTAAAATGCTACATGGATGCAGATTTTGGAGGTGAAGTTGATCACCAGAAAAGCACCACCAGTTATATTTACTGTTGGAACTATATCTGTTAGCTGGATGTCAAAGTTACAAAAACATTGTCCCTGTATCGACTACAGAGGCTGAGTATATAGCAGTGACCAAAGCCAGTAAAGAGATGATATGGCTTCGAGGTTGTTTACCAAGTTAGGATTCAAAAACACAAGAAGAACGTTTTGCATAGTGGTAGTCAGAGTGCAATTCAGTTAGCAAAGAATTCAACATTTCATTCGAGAACCAAGCATATCAGTCTTCGTTATCATTTCATCATATCGTTATTGGAAAATGAGGTGCTAATACTGGAAAAGATCCAAGGAAACAAGAATCCAGCTGATATGTTAACAAAGATAGTAGCTATTGAAAAACTGAAGTTATGTTCAGCTTCAGTTGGTCTGCAAAAGTAAAAAGACCAGAAAGATCTGCTGTATAACTCAAGGTTGAAGACAGGTTGAAACCAGTCTTCAAGTGGGAGATTGTTAGGTCAAATAATATAACTAAGCTTGTGTGTAGTTTATTTTATCTAAACATGTTGCCTTCCTCATGTTGATGGAAAGACCGTGAAGCTGGCGATGATGATAGGACAGTGAAGATGATGCAAATGTTAGATACATTAAAGAGAGTTTGAGTGAATTTGAAAAAACAATGTAATTTAGTGAGTTGTAATTACACATTAAGGACTGTAAACGTTTTTTCTTCTTTGTGTTTCAGTCTCTGCAAAAAAACAAAAAGCTAGGTTTTTTGTGTATACATCGAAAATGGACAACATGTCCGGAGGTGTAGGTATAATTTGCTGAACTTCGTTAACCCCATTTTGGCTCAAACCAATTATGAAGTGTTTTTTAGATAATTAGTGTATTTCTCTTACACTAATGCAATGGTTACTGCATCATATCTTTTCAACTTGAGAACTAAATAAGATGTGGAATTAATATAAAATAAGTGTCATAGGATGAAATGAGAACAATTAATTTACTTGATAAACTTCTAAATAATTTAGGGAGTTGTATTTCATATATATAAATAATTTATTTTTCTAAACCTAATTCAGTACACCAAAATATTTTAAATTCATAAAAAAAGTCGCTTCTCTCCTCTTCTTTAGCTTTAATTTCTCTTGCGCTTTCTCTAGTTGAAAGTTTATTGAAGCTGATATCTCTATCCCTCAAATATAGCTTCACCTATAAGTAGAGAACTGCGAAAAGCCCCATAATTTAGGATTCACAAGATCAGAATAAAAAAAGAATTTCGATATAGCTCCATAAGGAAACCCAAATATAAGACGCAACCAACAAGTATTCTTCTTTTAATTTTTTATTAATCTCATATCTGGAGGGAGTAGCCCTCAACCTTATCTAAGGTACAGTCTACATGAATTTTATTTAACCATTACAACTCGCAGAATTAAACATTCTAATATCATTTTATTTTTACAACTAATTTGATCAAAACCTAATTTATATAGAGAAGGTTACAAAAGGAATTTTAAACACTAAATACTCAATCACTCATTTGTTACAAAACTCGTTTATGTGTTTATAAGAATTTTTGTGACTCTCAGAATGCATATTCAAGTGTGATGAGGGAGAATAGAAACATGGTGAAATTGCAAAGAAGAGGTTTGTTAAGGAGAAAATTGTAAAGAAGAAGTATGATAGGAGAGAATTGTAAAGAAGAAATTGTATTAGGGGAAAATTGTATAGACTATTAAAGAAGTAGCCCTTATGAGAAAATGAAAAGGTATAGGGACCAAAAATGTAATAAACGAGAATTAAAGCGTGTGGGACCCACAATTGTACTATAAAAGGACCACACACGCTTCACAGATCCCGAGATGAATATAATACTACTTTCTCTCTCTACTGTCTCTCTCTACTTACAAGAGTCCTTAGCTAAGTTCTTTAGTCTATTTTGGCACTAAGAGATCTTCGTAGCACAAAATCACCCCTGAGCATTCTTAAAACTCTTGAGTGGCACCGTCTGTGAGAAACGAAGATTGTTCTGACGACAAACGCTTCCTGGAAATAGTTCGTATTCCGAGGGAAATTATGGAAGAGAAAGGGGACAATTTTGTTAACAATTGCAAAGAGAATCTGGTGGGCGATGATTATCAGAACGACATGAAATACGAGGCGCGTGGGGGCCAGAGAGTCGGAGACACTTTTGATGACTCAGACCTGTTGCCTCGAAGGAATGAATTGTTGCTGGAGATTG
This sequence comes from Limnanthes douglasii subsp. nivea, assembly GCA_036936605.1. Lineage (NCBI taxonomy): Eukaryota > Viridiplantae > Streptophyta > Magnoliopsida > Brassicales > Limnanthaceae > Limnanthes > Limnanthes douglasii. The sequence goes on from JAUPFV010000001.1 coordinate 4,149,989, forward strand.
AAAGATTGAAGGCAAAAAAAGAAACCGTTCAGGCAAATCTTCGCTCCGAGCTAAGAAGGGAGCCAGTTAGTGGAAAAGAGGAGAGCGAAACCGATTTTCGTCCTAAAGCCAGGGACGACAGATATATGGGATACGAACGACGATCATCGAGGATGAAAGAAAAACGACGTTTGGATTCATCTGAGTGAAGCGATTATTCTCGATACAGCTCGTCAGAGTCATCTCCTAGGAAAAATCACAGAAAGAAAAGACATATTCGAGGACACGCTGATTACCGAAGGGGAAGAAGCTCGGAGAGGAAATATCTGAGGGAGAAGAGTTACCGTACTCAAGTTAATGAGCGGGGTTATGGCCAAACGAAGTTTCCTGCTGGAAAAGAAGACGTAGGACCGCAAAATTCAGAGTGGCAGCATCAATATACTCTACCATCCGAGGAGGGACTGTATTTTCCGAGCAATGAAAACTTGAGATCCAATATTTATCGGACGGGTCATAATTGGAGAGCTTCTCCTTTGTCCCCGGAAATTTTGGTGGGCAACCTCCCAAAGTATATCGATATCTCGAAGTTAGAAACGTTCGATGGGACACAAGACCCTGATAATCACATCGAACAATTCAAAAACTTCATGATTAATTTCGACGACGATGATAAATTGTTGTGTAGAGCGTTTTCTCAGACCTTCAAGGGGGTAGCTTCCAAATGGTATAATAGGCTTCCGCAGGGCTCGATAAAGAATTTCGACATGTTCTTGAATATCTTCAGACAGCACTTTATGGGGAGCAAAAGGTTCAGAGCTAACAGAGACACGATATTCTATTGTAGACAAAAAGTTGGTGAGAGCTTGAAGAATTACACCAATCGATTTGTCAAAACGAAAATAGACATGGAGTATTGTAAAGACTCAGTGGCACTTGCAGCTTTCAGGATGGGCCTACTCCCCGGACTATTAAAGGATATGGTGGCGGAGAGTCAGGCCATGACCTTCGGAGCATTGTTCGATCAGGTTGAGAAGAGAATTCTGGTGGAGGAGACTCAGGCATCTGAGAAAGGATCCGGTGATCAATTGGATCAGAACCAGTTTCAGAGATCTGAGCCTAGTAACCAAGGGCCTCGCGCCAATGTTCAAGCCAAAAGTACGGGACAATATCCGCTGAGGCAGAAAACAAACCCACAGTATTATGGCAACCAGCAAAATTACAATCAAGGTGCCAGACCAATGTCGAACAAGTGCGTTTGACCGAACTATTTTGTGGAGTTAACGGAGAATGTTGCCACTATATTTGATAAGCCAAGATCCACAGTGTCGTTCAGGAAACCTTTTCTTATTCAGACTCCGAGGGAAAGCAGAAGTGTTAACAAGTATTGTAAGTATCACGTGGATATCGGGAACGACACCAAGGACTGTATAACTTTAAAAAAAGAAGTCCAAACTTTGATCGAAAATGGAATGTTGTTAGAATTTATCAAAAAGCACTCTCAGAAAAATGTTGTGGTAAAGGTTGTCCCAAAAAACACTAACACAGCCATGGTGATTTCCTATGAGGTTGATGTTTTTGATATTAAGCAAGAATACCTAGATCCCAAGGAGGGAAGAAACAACATTAATATGGTGGAGGAAATTATTCTGAGGGGGAAAGTAAACGACCTCTGTGCTTTCTTTGAGTCACTGCCAATCTTTGGAAGGGATACCATCGCCGGAAATTCTAGTAGCTCGCGGAAAAGGCATATGGTCAATCCGACTTCCCAGATTGAAGCTGGGATGTCGGCACAAATGCACCGACTACCCTCCCCCATCATATGTTTTGATGATGACGACATGAGAAATGTCGCGGGCCCACATGAACATGCGGTGGTGATTGCCGCAGGCATTGCTGGTGATCAAGTTCAGAAGATACTTGTTGATACAAGAAGTTCAGCGAACATCTTGTTTATGAGCACTTACAAGAGAATTTCTGACCCACCAGTTATACGACGATAAGAATGAACCATAGTAGAATTTTCCGGCGCCGCCGCAGTGGTTGTCAGGGAATTTCAGTATGTGGTCGAGTTAGGTCTTGGGCCGTTCAAGAAGAAGGTTGAAGTATTGTTCATTGTTGTCGACGCACCAACTTCGTATAATGGCATCTTGGGTTGTTCTTGGCTGTCGCGAATGCATGGAGTGATTTCGACGGTGCATTAGTGTCTCAAATATGTGGTAGGCAACAACATCGGGATAATCAGGAGTAGCCAGAAGATGGCACACGAATGTTACCAGATAGATTTATCTTCGAAGGGAGTTCAGGGAGAAGTATCGGATAATGCATAGCAATTAAAGGGGCCTCCCTCGGAAATCATTCTGTGTGATGATCCGAGGGAGACCCCCGGTTTTCTGGTCCTAGAAGAAGACTCTGAGGAACATAAATTTGGAGAGGGCAAATTTTTGAAGATCGGAGTAAAACTTTCTTTTGAGTTCAGAGAAAGATTAATTGCGTTTTTTCCTCACAAACTCGATATGTTTGCTTGGCGTGCACAGGACGTTACTGGAGTACCATCAGAGATAATATATCATAAACTTGCAGTACGACTTGGTGTTTGACCCATTGTCAAGAAAAGGAGACCCATCTCTCAGGAGAAGGCTGCAACTATTCTGTTGGAAGTAGAAAGGCTATTAAGCATAGGCCACATTCGCGAGTCGCATTATCCTGTATGGGCGTCAAATCCTGTCTTGGTCAGGAAGAAGAATGGCAAGTGGAGAATGTGCGTGGACTTCACGGACCTAAACAGAGCTTGTCCTAAGGATCCTTTTCCGGTGCCCCGCATTGATCAATTAGTGGATTCAACCTTAGGCAATCGTTTGTTGTCTTTCATGGATGCATATTCAGGTTATAACCAAATCTGGTTGGATGCACAAGATGAAGAGAGCACGTCATTTATTACCGGAAGAGGATTATATTGTTACAAGGTTATGTCATTTGCCCTCAAGAATTCGCGGGACGAAGATCATTTTGCTGACCTAGAAGAGACTTTTAATAATTTGAGGAAGGTCAATTTGAAACTGAACCCGGAAAAGTGCATGTTTGGGGTACGATCAGGAAAGTTCCTTGGCTACATGATAAGTGAAAAAGGCATCGAGGATGACCCAGAACAGATAAAAGCTTTAATCACCATGACTCCACCTCGAAATATCAAGGAAGTCCAAATCTTGACAGGGAGATTGGCAGCACTGAATAGATTCATTTCTCGGTCCTCGGATAAATGTGCGCCTTTCTTTAAGGTGTTACGAAACGCGAAATAATTTAATTGGACTGATGAGTGTTCGGCAGCTTTTTGCCAAATTCAGAAATATTTGACATCCCCTGATATACTGTCTAAACCATTGGAGGGGGAAAGATTAATTGTCTATGTAGCAGTTTCAGATTGCACGGTCAGTGCTGTTTTACTCCGGAAAGAGGAAGCTCTTTTGAAACCTATCTATAATGTCAAGTTGGAAAAGGTAGCTTTGGCCTTGGTAACAGCTGCCCGAAAGATGAGACCTCACTTCCACGCACATCCTATAGTTGTTCGAATGACATTCTCTATAAAAGTTTTGTTACAAAGGCCCGACATCTCTGGACTAATGACTAAATGGTCAGTCGAATTGGGAGATTTTGACATAGCATTTGATCCTCGAACGGTAATAAAAGCATATGTGTTGGCTGACCTTTGGGTTGAATTCCACTCAGATAGAGAGGACATGGAGACTATCGACCATTTTGATGATACAGAATGGTTGATACGAACGGATGGAGGGTCGACTAACTCTGGAGGTGGAGCAGGTGTCCAATTAATTTCTCTAGAAGGGATAGTTATGTTTCAAGCTATTAGATTTGGTTTCAAAGCAACTAATAATGAAGCGGAGTATGAGGCAGCATTGGCGGGGTTACGTTTAGCTCGAATATGTGGGGCCAAAAAGATTAAACTGATCAGTGACTCGCAGTTGGTAATACACCAAGCTTTGGGGGAATCTGAGGCCAGAAAGGATAATCTGATACAATATCTTAAGGTATTAAAAGATTTGGTTTCTGAGTTCGAGGAGGACAAATATGAACATGTTCGAAGAGAGGCAAATGTTGTCCCTGATTCTTTGGTCGCAGTTTCACGAATGGAGGGATACCCATGGGTCTTGATTCAGGAACATCCTTTGGTCATAATCGATGTGGAGCATTCAATAAATGTTACCGAGGTAACCAATGTGATCAAAGATGATTGGAGGTCAGCAATTATTGACTTCTTGGAAAATAATACTTTACCTCCTGGAAAGTATGAAGCTAGGAAAATAAGGTTCAATTCTCATGGGTATATCATGTTGGGAGGCGTTCTGTATAAAAAATATTTGAGTCGACCATTACTAAGGTGTCTGAACAAGGATGAGTCGCAATTTGTCCTATCCGAATTGCACGATGGGGAAGGTTCAACCCACTGTGGGTATAAGGCGTTAATTCGACGGGTGTTTCTAGCTGGTTATTATTGGCCAACTATCGCTTCAGATGCAAAAGATTTGGTTAAACGATGTGACATGTGTCAGCGCTATGCCAACGTAATCCACAAGCCTCAGGTATTATTGGAGAGTATTTCGGAGGTGGTCCCATTCGACAGGTGGGGCATTGATTTAGTTGGGCCCCTACCAATGGCGCCTTGCGGCAGACAGACTATAATAGTAGCAGTTGATTATTTCTCTAAGTGGGTGGAAGAGGAACCCCTAGCAGGGACGAAAGCCAAAGATGCGGTGGATTATTGTTGTTGCTTTGGTGTACCATTACAAATCACAACGGATAACGGGCCTCAGTTCAATAACAAGAAGTTTAAAAGTTTTTGTCTTTCCAGGGGCATACGACAATGTTTTACTGCCCCATTTCATCCACAAGCTAATGGACAAGTGGAAGTGACCAATCGAACAATTCTCGATGGTTTGAAAAAGAATTTGGAAGGAAAGCTAGGAAAATGGCATCATTATTTACAAGAAGTATTGTGGGATTATAGGACAACGCCTCGAACGACCACTGCTGTATCTCCATTTGCTTTAGTATATGGCATGGATGCCATTGTCCCTTCAGAGATTGTTTTCCCTTCATATCATGTGGCAACGTATACAGCAGACGTGAATGATCAAAGCAGAGCCCTGTCGTTAGATCTGGTCGAAGAAAAAAGACAACGTGCACAGTTGAAGTCTTTACATTATCAAACTCTTATGAGGATTCGATATGCGTCTAAAGTAAAGCATAGAGATTTTAAGGTCGGGGACAAAGTACTACGCAAAGTCTTCCTACACACTAAAGAAAAGAGTCTGGGTAAATTGGGACCAAATTGGGAGGGCCCTTATGAAGTAACCGAGAAAGTAAAACAGGGCACGTATCCATTAAAAGACAAGGAAGGGCGATATCTCCGACTCTCATAGAACATTGAACACTTAAAATTGTATCTTGAATGAGGAACTAGTTAGAGCGTAATAGTTGTCCTTTTTTGTATCTCAAAGTTCCAAAACATAGTGAGGGCATACTCTTTCCTACCCTGATAGGCATAGGAAGGTTTTAACGACGTCTCCCAATGAGCTGCTTAATAGAACGTACTTTTTGCCTTAAACTATTATTTGGGTCACAATAATTTATGCCTCGAATCTTTTTTCCCTTAAACTATTATTTGGGTCACAGTAATTTGTGCCTCGAATTGTTTAACCCCTCGAACTATTGTTTGGGTCACAATAATTTGTGCCTCGAATCTTTCTTTTCCTTAAACTATTATTTGGGTCACAATAATTTGTGCCTCGAATCTTTCTTTGCCTTAAACTATTATTTGGGTCACAACAATTTGTGCCTCGAATTGTTTAACCCCTCGAACTATTGTTTGGGTCACAATAATTTGTGCCTCGAATCTTTCTTTGCCTTAAACTATTATTTAGGTCACAGTAATTTGTGCCTCGAATTGTTTAACCCCTCGAACTATTTTTTGGGTCACAATAATTTGTGCCTCGAATTTTTCTTTGCCTTAAACTATTATTTGGGTGACAATAAGTCGTGTCGCGAATTGTTTAACCCTTCGAACTATTGTTTGGGTCACAATAATTTGTTCCTCGAATTTTTCTTTACCTTAAACTATTATTGGGTCACAATAACTGGGTTATGATTCTATCGAGTTCGATGAGGTGTTGAGCTATCGATGCGTCTCCGTCATTCGCAAGTTGAATAAACGCCTCATCAAGTGAGCTTTGTTAGACATTGATGGCTTCTCATACATACTGGAGAGAGCCGTCATAAGACTCGTCGTAGTTTGTTTTATTTACGATGTTAAAAGCAACATTGCGGGATACCGTCAATCGGATGACTCCAAATCTTGTCTGTCAAGAAGGGTAAATTCTTCATATTTTATTCTCTCTGGTTACTACTATGAGAGGGGTTGATCGAGTTTTTTCTGGTATAGATAATTTTCGATCTGCATCTTCAAGAACCCATAATCTACATCATCAATTTTTTTTAGTCTCACCTTTTCTTCGTCTGTAGCCATTGCTCTCAATCAAATCTGACCTTCAATTGGATCGCTACCAGTTTGGCTCTAATACCACTTGTAAGGGAAATACGCTAATTTCCTGGTAAATCACTTCTAAATTGGCTTGAGGTAAAAAGGGTTTTGGGAAAAAACAATTTTCCTTCAATCAGATCAAAAAAAAGAAAAAAACACAAAACAAAAGTGAAATCAAACACACAATTGTTAACGGAGTTCAGCAAATTATGCCTACGTCTCCGGACCTGCTGCAGATCAATTTTATTAGAAAGACGCAGTGACTCTGCCCATTTTCGATGCATACACAAAAAACCTAGCTTTAGGTTTTTTTAGAGACTAAAGAACATAGAAGAAAAAATATTTGCAGTCCTTGCTATGTAATTTATCACTCACTAAATTACACTGTCTTTTCAAATTCATTCCATCTCTCTTTATTGAGTCTAACACTTGCATCATCTTCACTGTCGTATCATCATCACCAGCTTCACTGTCTTTTCATCTAACATGAGGAAGGTAACAGGTTTAGATAAAATACGGGCTTAGTTATATTATTTGAGCTAACAAATAGATCAGAACGTTGATTAAAGTTTTATGATTTAATAACTTATCCTATGATTAATGGGTTCTCTCTCAAACCTATTATTAACTCAACTCATATCAAAACTATAGTCTCACGTGAGATCTAAAATTATATGTAGGACTAATTTACTAAAACTATTATTGTTATTAAAGCGGACATATAAAAACAGGTCTCGAAACTCTGAATTTACATATGATGAGATATTGCAATTTCCAACTTGGATCATTCAGATATGGTGAATTGTATCAATTTGGATGTACAATATGTAACATTATTTTCTTATAAATAAGACATGTATGTCTAATCATGCTTGATGATAGCTAACAATAAACTAAAAAAAAGTCCTCTATAATTTATCAACACGTAATAAAAAATCTATAATTACTCTACTAACTATCTTTTCAATGACTAGTAATATTTCAACAACATTGAAATCTGACACGACAATGTAATTATGAATATCGACATTGATCCTAATTAACTGGATTTAGATTCTAAATATCAAAGAATAAAAAAAATTAAATGGTCATGAAAATGCATGATATCCTTACAATTTCCAACTTGGATCATTCACATATGGTGAATTGTATCAATTCGGATGTACAATATGTAACATTATTTTCTTATAAATAAGACATGTATGTCTAATCATTCTTGATGATAGCTAACAGTAAACTATGTTTTAATTAATTTCTCCAAAAGGGATAGCTATGTTTCAAGCTATTAGATTTGGGTTCAAAGCAACTAATAATGAAGCGGAGTATGAGGCAGCATTGGCGGGTTTACGTTTAGCTCAAATATGTGGGTCCAAAAAGATTAAACTGATCAGTGACTCGCAGTTGGTAATACACCAAGCTTTGGGGGAATCTGAGGCCAGAAAGGATAATCTGATACAATATCTTAAGGTATTAAAAGATTTGGTTTCTGAGTTCGAGAAGGACAAATATGAACATGTTCGAAGAGAGGCAAATGTTGTCCCCGATTCTTTGGTCACAGTTTCACGAATGGAGGGATACCCATGGGTCTTGATTCAAGAACATCCTTCGGTCATAATCAATGCGGAGCATTCAATAAATGTTACCGAGGTATCCAATGTGATCAAAGATGATTGGAGGTCAGCAATTATTGACTTCTTGGAAAATAATACTTTACCTCCTGGAAAGTATGAAGCTAGGAAAATAAGGGACTATTATTGTCCCTTCAGAGATTGTTTTCCCTTCATATCGTGTGGCAACGTATACAGCAGACGTGAATGATCAAAGCATAGCCCTGTCGTTAGATTTGGTCGAAGAAAAAAGACAACGTGCACAGTTGAAGTCTTTACATTATCAAACTCTTATGAGGAGTCGATATGTGTCTAAAGTAAAGCATAAAGGTTTTAAGGTCGGGGACAAAGTACTACGCAACGTCTTCCTACACACTAAAGAAAAGAGTTTGGGTAAATTGGGACCACATTGGGAGGGCCCTTATGAAGTAACCGAGAAAGTGAAACAGGGCACGTATCGATTAAAAGACAAGGAAGGACGATATCTCCGACTCCCATGGAACATTGAACACTTAAAATTATATCTTGAATGAGGAACTAGTTAGAGCGTAATAGTTTTCATTTTTTTGTATCTCAAAGTTCCAAAACATAATGAGGGCATACTCTTTCCTACCCTGATAGGCACAGGAAGGTTTTAACGAGGTCTCCCAATGAGCTGCTTAATAGAACGTACTTTTTGCCTTAAACTATTATTTGGGTCACAATAATTTGTGCCTCGAATCGTTTTTTCCTTAAACTATTATTTGGGTCACAGTAATTTGTGCCTCGAATTGTTTAACCCCTCGAACTATTGTTTGGGTCACAATAATTTGTGCCTCAAATCTTTCTTTTCCTTAAACTATTATTTGGGTCACAATAATTTGTGCCTCGAATCTTTCTTTGCCTTAAACTATTATTTGGGTCACAACAATTTGTGCCTCGAATTGTTTAACCCCTCGAACTATTGTTTGGGTTACAATAATTTGTGCCTCGAATCTTTCTTTGCCTTAAACTATTATTTAGGTCACAGTAATTTGTGCCTCGAATTGTTTAACCCCTTGAACTATTGTTTGGGTCACAATAATTTGTGCCTCGAATTTTTCTTTGCCTTAAACTATTATTTGGGTCACAATAAGTTGTTTCGCGAATTGTTTAACCCTTTGAACTATTGTTTGGGTCACAATAATTTGTGCCTCAAATTTTTCTTTACCTTAAACTATTATTTGGGTCACAATAAGTTGTGCCTCGAATTGTTTATTACTTGGAACTATTATTTGGGTCACAATATTTTGTGCCTCGAATTGTTTAAACCCTTACGCTATTATTTGGGGCATCATATTTGGTACCTAAACTCTCTCAATGCCATGCCTTAGCCTATTTCTTTTTAGATAGTCTTAGCATGGTTCTTGATGCATACCACAGCGCGAATAGATATAGACTAACTATTGAATCGATATAACGATACGAGTTGGCAAACACTTTGGATAAAACGATAAATAATAAGTTGCATGGTAAAACATTCCTAGTTGGGGCATACACAAAAATACGAGGAGTGCATCTCCTCGCATAAAGAAAGAAGGGAAAAAAAACTTCCTTATAAGGTCTTATACACAAAAAGGTAAAGAAGACATGGTGAAATTGAAAAGTAGAGGTTTGTTGTGGAGAAAATTGTAAAGAAGAGGTTTGTTAAGGAGAAAATTGTAAAGAAGAAGTATGATAGGAGAGAATTGTAAATAATAAATTGTATTAGGGGAAAATTGTATAGACTACTAAAGAAGTAGCCCTTATGAGAAGATGAAAAGGTATAGGGACCAAAAATGTAATAAACAGGAATTAAAGCGTGTGCGACCCGCAATTGTACTATAAAAGGACCACACACGCTTCACAGATCCCGAGATTAACATAATACTACTTTCTCTCTCTAATTTCTCTCTCTACTTACAAGAGTCCTTAGCTAAGTTCTTTAGTCTATTTTGGCACTAAGAGATCTTCCTAGCACAAAATCACCCCTGAGCATTCTTAAAACTCTTCAAAGTATTTATCTTCTACTTTACTATACTCTCTACAAATAGACTCACTCATCTCGCCTAGACCGTTACTCGTCTTTTTCTCGTTTCGTCGCATATTTTAATAAAATATCTTTTACTATTTATAGGTACAAAAACTCATAATAATCCTTTAAATAAGAAACATTATATGGAATCTAACTAATAGAGAAGACAAAATTAATAGTAAGTTCAATTAATATATAAGATTATATTAAAAAATAGCGAGTTATTTTGAGCCTATACTTAATAATTCTCCACATAGGCTCACAGTGATACCAATTTCTATTACCCTGATGCTTCAACTAGTTACCGGAAATGAATTATCCATATGTACGTCTGAAGTTATCAATTCTCATGTTATGCATGAACTCTATTGAGGTAGTCTACCCTAACAGACCAATTTCCCTATTACATCCAAGGAAACGGTACTAATATCCATCTGACCTTTCCCAAGATCATACCAAGCAACACTTGATACATGCTCTACAGTTTAAAAATTCGGAACCTTTGACTCATCGAATTTTAAATCAATACTCAAACCCACCAATGATTGAATTTCCTTTGCGAATGGAAAGTCAAAACCTAGCTTGAAAACCCATACTTATTTTTTCAAACTCATAAATAAATGTTAATATGATTTACCTTTCAGTATCTATTATCAAAGTATTTTATGTTTTACGTGTATATACCATTTTCATGCATGTTGGTTGTTATATGTAATATATATATATATATATATATATATATATATATATATATATATATATATATATATATATATTATTGGTTTTTTTCTAGTATATTTGAGTTACAATCCATTAAGGGAATAAACCCCTCACGCTGGATGACACAAATTTTGCTATATGAAATAAAAAATATGCTACTATATTAGTTTGTTCATGAATAAACTAAAGAGTGTGAGAAGTTAGAAAAGTCTAATAGGTTATGCATGACTATAATGTTACAAGTAATCCCAATTAGATTTTGCGGGGATGTCCTAAAAGATGCAAACCAAATCTTTATTTTTTTTGTAAGAAATTTAACGTATACTTTAAGTTTGAATTAAAACATACAACAATGTTTTTCGACTATTATTAGGTGGTTATATATTCAATTTGATTACATAAATTGTAATGGAAGATATGGAAGAAAATTTAAATAATGTGAAGGAATTTTTGTTACTTTTATCATTGGAAAGATATATCTCGCGTGATCTGGTAGAGGTTTAAATTCGTGATTGGACTTTCAACTATGACAATTTATTCAATGTAGTTTTTTATTTTAAAATATATGGTGAGAGTCCATCGGCTATAACAATTTATTTTATATAATCCTTTGACTTCAAAACATCTAGTGAACATCATATTGACTATGAAAAAAATATCTGGTGAACGTCCCTCGACTATGACGATTTTGATAAATTTAATATTTTATTAATCAAGTGTGATGGACTAAATTTATCAAAATCGTCAAAGTCTAGAGACTTTCACTGGATATTCTGAAGTCAAATGGCTATATGGAAGAAATCGTCATATTCGAGGCATCCTCACTTGACGTTTTGAATTCAAAGGACTATATGAAAGAATCATCATAATTTATCTAGCTTTCATTGTTTAGACCATTTTAGAACTATGAAACATAAGCTACTCAATTGTTAAAGCAAGAAAAATGAGTATCTCTTTCACTATTACATATGCCAATTCCCTCATAAAACATGTTTAAATAATCTTGTGGACTTTTGTTACATTTTACTCATCCTCAAATATCTTATATCTTAGAGACTATCTATGCAAAATCACTAGTTAGAAGGTCTTTTAAACTAATTTTGATAGAAGATATGGTAATTTGACTCAAATATAGTCGATAATTTACGTTTAGGAAGAAAAATACTATATGGGTAGTTGTGGTTCTATCTTTACTCTAGGTACTTGAGTACTAATTTTGAAAATATTTGTCAAAAATGAGTAAAATGGTCTTGGGGTTTTTACGATTGGTCATATAAGAGCTCCCTCTATGTCCACAGTGTACCTTGTTTTTACAACGATTCTTGTGTTCATAATGATTCTTCTATTATAGTTTAATAGTCGTGTTATTGGGATGATTGGGTCTAATATCTCGAAAATCATTATATGCTATCAAATTAATCCATCATAAATAGACTTTTAGGTTATATCAAATATACCACTCAAATCTATAACCTACTTCTATCATGGTGAAACTCTTTATTCTGGTGGCGCATGTGTTTATTGTCAAACCAAATTGTATCATGTTTTCTTTTATTTTGATTTTCTTTATTTGTTTTGTGGTTCTTGTAATTCAAGTTTAACAAAATCAAAATATTTTTATAAGGAATTCATGCCAGAAGAACTTAATAATTTTATGTCGATTATGATAGAGTTGGAGAATAGCGATACTACAATCGATGATGATGATCAGAACTTATTTATTTTGAGATTTATAGAAAATCTATATGATAATATAATAGATATTATCATGTATCTCAGATAGATATCAATAGGACACTAAAGTCAAAGGAGTTGAGACCAATGTAGCCGCACAATCATACAGAATGGAAATATCTTATAACTAAGGTAAAATCCAGAAACAATATGAGTTCTTCAAACAATAAAAATTAGAGACGATCCAAGTCAATACCTAAAATTTCAAACTTTTTTCAATACGGTGAGTCAATACGTTGAGAGGAGGTCACTACAAGAAAGATTTCCCGATGTTGATAGGTAAATACAAAAATAAAAAGAAAATATTATGAACCTAGTAGAGTATGGGAATGATTATGATAATAGTGACAACATTAATACATGAGAGGTGTTATCTCTGAGCTTATAAAACAAACAACGATATGAAGTCACAAATCGATTGAACATAACACTTTGTGACAAGACACAAAGTATGCTCTCGTATTTCGGCGTGGGAAATGAATTTTGGGCCGAAACTATTAATACAACTTTTAACTTGCTGAATTGGTCTCATCAGCGGCTACGAATTGTAAGACTGTTTAAGATTTGGTTTGGATCATCGACTAATTATGAACAATTTAGGATATTGAATTTTCATGCATACGCTCACGCGAGAGTTGATAAACTTGATAAAAAAGGAAAGATGTTCATATTTCTAGGATACGTTATTAGAGTAAAGATATATAGGTTATGGTGTAACGCTCATAGATCTCCAGCTTTTCTCATAACTATGAACATCAATTCTAAAGATCTTAATTTCCTAAACAGTCAAAATGATGTTAGGGAAATGGTCAAACCATGATCTTTTGTAACTAAACAAGAATTAAAATCGGTTTCAATTAGGTCCAATGATTGTAATGGTTTTTAGGCGAATCCAAGATAAAAAGGTGAAACACCAACATCATATGACAGTGATGATGACGCGTCTAAAGTCGAACAAAAACCTTATGACTTAGCATCAGATAGAGATATAAGTTACATTAGACCACCAAAAAGGTATACGACCATAGTTGCATGAAGATGGGGAATCCTCCCGTTGGAACATGGGTACGTTTCTAGGAATATTAAAGATATCCTCTCCTTTTGGCGTCATATGTGAATATAGATATTTTTCCTTAGTTTTCCTAGAGTGCACTTTATACCACAAGCTTTGTATTTAAAATAAAAATATAAAATTCAACTAAACAAATCAAAATCACCGGTCAGGGATTCAGTGACACGACGCGTCAGACATGTTATACAGGTTCGTAGAGTAAGACTGGTCAACAAAGTTTTAGTTCGAAGATGATTGGTGTGAAGATACAAAACGTCAGACATGCGACCAAAAGCATGAGTAAGACTCCTAATTAAAGTTGTAGTTCGAAAATAGTCGCGGAGGTGACACAAAACGCCAGACATGTCTTTATAACCAAGAGTAAAACGTTAATGTTGTTAAACAAAGTTTTAGTACGAAGAAGACGAATACGCTCGAGTTGATTTCTACTGCTTTATGTTCCAAGGGGTCTTACGTAAAAGACCCTCTGATTATTAACAACACCAATAACTGAATCGATAATCTGTTACAGTGTTGTAAGGGATCAAACACAAAAGAACTTATTATCATATTAGTAAAAACAAATAATAACAATCTGTTGCAGTAAGATCAAACATTGTGCCTATGTCACCGGCATAATAAACCAAGAATAAGATCAAACACTGTGCCTATGTCTCTGGCACAATAAACCAACAGTAAGTTCATACACAATATAAACTATAAATAAGATCAAATACACAAATTGTGCCTACATCTACGTATTCGCTGCAGATCAATTTTATTAGAAAGGACTGTGTCATTATTTTTTCTTTTTATTTTTTTTCGATACATTCACAACCCTAGATGTTCGCTTTATATAAAGTTTAATTCAAAAGAGAAGAAGAAACGATTACAGAAATTAACTCTCCTTAATGAGCCATTGATGATCATTAAATTATTTCAATGGTCTTTTCAAATTCAAAACGTCTTCAACTCTCCTTAATTAAATTAACTCTCCTTAATGAGTCAGTTGTGACTCACTAAAGTTCTCCAATGTTCTTCTCGAATTAAAAGTTTCGTCAACTCTCTTTTAATAAGTCTAACAATTTCCCAGTTGAAGACTGGTTTCACCCTGTCTTCACACCTCGATTTATGCAACAGATCTTTTTGGTCTTATTACTCTTGCAAACCAACTGAAGTTGAAGACAACTTCAGTTTTTCAATGGTTACTGTATTTGTCAACTATCCGCTGGATTCTTCCTTCCTTGGATCTTTTCTAGTATCAATACCTTATCTACCAATAAAGATATGATGAAATGATAATAAAGACCGATATGCTTGGTTCTCGAATGAAATGTTGAGTTCTTTACCAACAGAATTGCACTCTAACTATCACTATGCAGAATGTTCTTCTTCTATTTGAAACCCAGCTCGGTTAACAAACCTTGAAGCCATATCATCTCTTTATTGGCTTCAGTCACTACTACATACTCAGCATCTTTAGTCGACAGAGTGACATATTTTTGTAACTTTGACATCCAACTAACAGATGTAGTTCCAACAATAAATATATAACTAGTGGTGCTTTTCCGGTAATCAACTTCACCCCCAAAATTTGCATCTATGTAGCCTTGTACCTTTAACTCACCATTACCAAAGTACAAACACTTTTGGTGGTACGTAGTAGGTACCTCAAAATCCATTTGACAGCTTCCTAAAGAATTTTCCCTTGGTTTGACATAAACCTACTCAAAACTCCCAATGCATGACTAATGTCTTGTCTCGTACAGACCATTGCATACATTAAACTCCTAATACCCGAGTCGTAAAGAAACCTTAGCCATGAAGTATTTTTCTTCCTCTGTCTAAGGGGATTGGTACTTGGATAAATGAAAGTTAACTGCCAATGGTGTACTAACTGTCTTGGCATCACCCGTGTTAAATCTCGTCAAAACACGATTGATGTACTCTGACTGAGATAATTGCAAAACGTTTCTATGCTTATCTCTTTTGATTTGCATTCCAAGAAGCTTCTTCTCCGCACCCAAGCCCTCTATATCAAATTATTTTGACAATTTTTGCTTCAATCTTCTAATATCATCCATATCTGAAAATGCTACTATATCATCAACATAGAGTAGCAAAATGTTATAATTGGACTTACATTTTTTAAATAAGAACGGTGGTCCGCATTACACTTCTGGAAGCTCTCTTTGTGCATATTATCATCAAATTTCTTGTACCACTGTCTTGGAGCTTGTTTTAAACCATAAAAAAGTTCTTGAGTTTGCATACCATGTTTTCTTTCCCTTATTGTAAGAAACCTTCTGGTTTATACATATATATCTCCTTATCCAAGTCCCTGTGAAGATATTCAGTCATCACATCTAACTTTTCAAGATAAAGGTCTTCAATGGCAACGATACTCAACACTCATTTAATAGTATTGAGCTTCATAACAGGACAAAAAATGTCGGTGTAATCAATTTCTTCATTTTGCTGGAATCTTTTGACAACTAGTCGGGCTTTGTATCTATTAGAGCAGTCATGCTCATCTTTCACCCGATACACCCATTTGTTATGAAGTTCCTTCTTACCCATGGGTAACTCAGCTAGTTCTCATGCCTCATTTGATATTAAAGACGTCATCTCGTCTTTCATGGCAAGCTCCCACTTGCTACCATCACTAGCATGACAAGCTTCATCATAATATTCAGGCTCCCCTCCATCACTCAGTAACAGATAGTTCAAGTATGTCCTATTGGGCATAGGGGTTTGGGAAGATCTTCTCAAAACAGGAGCTACCTCGGTTGGCTCTAGGGTTTCAGACTGATGTCGATCGGTATGTCCAACTGACTCTCCTTGGTGAGGGTTTAATTTTATCTTCTTGGTTTCTTGATTATCCGAGACACCCTCGAGATCTGAAAATACTGACCCGTACGACTTTAATTCATATGTTTCATTGAAGATCACGTCTCCAATTCAGATCATCTTTTGGTTTTCCTCATCCCAAACACGATAACCAAACACTTCTTCAGCATGACCGATCAAGAAACACTTCTTCGATTTTTGATCAAGTTTGTTCCTGCCTTGATTACTAATATGAACATATGCCGTACAAACAAAAAATCTTAGGTGTGATAATTTTCTCTCCTTACCACTCCATACCTCATCGGGTATGATATGCTCTAAGGGAACCGATGGGCCTCGGTTAACCAGGTAAACCAATGTGTTGACAGCTTCTGCCAGGAACTGATTCGGTAAACCGAATTGTATAGGAATGCTTCTGGTTTATTCTGTCAACGTTCTGGTTCATACATTCGACAATAATATTGGGCTGAGTTGTACATGGCACAGTTCTCTCCATTCGGATACCATGTTTATATCAAAATTTATTGAATCTGGTGTCCTCATATTCACCTCCATTATCGGTTCTGAGCTTTTCTAATCTTCACACCTGTGTTATTCTTAACCATAGATTTCAATCTCCTAAAAACACCAAACATTTTAGATTTATTCTTTAGAAAATACACCCATACCTTTCGAGAATGATCATCGATAAAAGCCATGAAGTACTGTTTTCCTATTATAGATAAAACAGTTTTTGGCCCCCAAACGTCAGAGTGAACAAGCTCTAGCCTTTTCCTTCGAGTACATCATTTTAATACCTCTCTCACTCATGTTACCAAACCTCTTGTGCCAAACATTTTGGTTTTCGTTTCCTGCTACTATTGCAATTGAACAACTCGTCTCTAATGTCTTGTCAATAGTACCGATCTTCTTTCCGCGAGCAACAATCATTTCTCCCTTTTAAATCTTCCAATTATCACCATGGAAGATCATATTGTAGCCTTCGATAGGAAACTGCCCTACTGAGATTAAGTTCTTTCTCAGATAAGGGATATTCCTCATATCTTTAGTTCCTAGACAGACCCATTCAACTTAATCTTCATAGTATCCTTACTAATAATATCACAAGGTTGATCATTACCAAGATATATATTTCCAAGTTTACCTAGGAAATACCTCTCGAAGAATTCTTTCTTCGAAGTAACGTGGAACGATGCTCCAGAGTCTAAATCCCAAGAATCTTTATTGATTTCTAAGGCACATATTAACGTACCGTTTCGTTCTGAAGTGATATTTTCCTTTGTCTTCTTCTCCTGATCTTTTGGTTCTCTCTTGCACTGAATTTTATAGTTCCCGGTCTTCCCACAGTTCCAACACTCGATATTTCTTGACCATTGGAGACTTTTAGGATTCCTGGACTTGGACCTCCCGTATCTTGATCTACCTCGGTAATTCGATGTACCGCTTCCATACCATCTGGTTGAATTTCTTCCTCTTGACTCCATATTTAAGATTGAGTAAATTGATGATTCACCTTATTCTCTTCTTCGAATCTCTTCATTGAGAACTAGGTCACGAACATCATCAAATTTTAATTTACTGCTGCCTGACGAGCTACTCACCGTTGTGACGATAGCATTCCAACTATCTGGAGAGAAGAAAATAATACTAATGCTCGTATTTCTTCCTCAAAATCAATTTCAACCGAACTCAATTAAGTTGTGATTGTATTAAGTATATTTAGGTGTTGAGCTACAGATGTTCCTTCCGTAATTCGCAAATTGAATAAACGCCTGATCAAGTGAACTTTTTTGGACGTCTATGGATTCTCATATATACTGGAGAGAGCCTTCATAAGACCCGATGTGGTTGTTTTCTTTACGATGTTGAAAGCAACATTGCGGGATAACGTCAATCAGATGACTCCAAGGGCTTGTCTATCTAGAAGGGTCGATTCTCCGTCTTTCATACTCTCAGATTTCTTTTTTGAGGGGGGATGACAAAGTTTTTTTTGGTACAGATAATCTTCAATCCGCATCTTTTAGAACCCAAAGTCTACACTATCGAACTTTTTGAATCTCGCATTTCCTTCATCTTTAGCCATTGCTCCCACTAAAATCTGACCTCCTTTGGATCGCTACCAATCCTGATGCTTTTATACCAGTTCTAAGGGGTCTTACGCAAAAGATTCTGTGATTATGAACAACACCAATAACTGAATCGACAATCTCATACAGTGTTGTAAGGTATCAAACACAAAAGATCTTGTTATCAGAATAGTGAAAACAACTAATAACAATATGTTATAGTAAGATCAAACACTATGCCTATGTCTTCAGCACATTAAACCAATAGTAAGATCAAATATTGTGCATATGTCTCTGGCACAATAAACCAATAGTAAGATCAAACACAATATAAACTATAAATAAGATCAAACACACAAATTGTTTACGGAGTTCAGCAAACTGTGCCTACGTCTCCAGATCTTCTGCAGATCGATTTTATTAGAAAGGAATTTGTGACTCTTTTTTATTTTTCTTTTTTTTACGATACATTTACAACCCTAGTTGTGTGCTTTATATAAAGTTTAATACAAATGAGAAGAATAAATTATTACAAAAATTAACTCTCATTAATGATCCATTTAAGACTATAAATTATTTCATGCTTTTTTCAAATTCAAAACATCTTCAACTCTTCTTAATGAAATTAACTCTCCATAATGCATCATTTGTGACTCACTAAATTTCTTCACTGGTCTTATCGAATTAAAACTTCGTCAACTCTCTTTTAATGATTCTAACATAAGTAAGGTCAGTGGTGAGACTGGAGGACAAGTTTCTACAAATCCTCTACAAATTACACTTGTCGTGGAGAAAGAGTTACGTCAGACTGAGAGCAACAAAAAACATACCAAGTTAAGATCCATTATCTTCAATCTCAGCGAATTCATGCAACCCCGAATTTAGAAAGAAAGTTCTTAACAACCAAATTAAACCAAAGACCGAAACCAGAACAAATGGCTGGCGATAAGAGGATAGCAGAAGATGATCAACTCTTGAAAAAAATGACGGCCTATAGTCTAATGGGAATATCCAAATATTGAAAAAGTTAGAATATTGTTTATATTAGATCTTGTAAATAGTGTTGGGTGAGCTGCAACGTGGTGTTCCAACCATTTGGTAATACATGTCTATTACATTTTTAATCCTAAGTGAATGAATTATTGAAAAGAAAAATAAAACGAATCAAAATTGAAAAGTTTGACTAGAAAACATAACTCCAGTTAAATCCCTTTGTTCCAATAAAAAAAATTAAGTGAAGTGATAAAAAATATAAAATCAAGAATCAAAAGTTTTATAGTTCAAAACTATTGGAAGATCTATTGAGCTTGGATAATACAACTTCCATAGGGAATTAAATATGCTATTTAAAGTTAAAAACTCATCCATAGTTGGATAACCGTTAATTGTTTTAGTCATACCTCCACAATTATGTTAATATTTAAAAACATTCATACTATATACTACCGGTTATTCAGTTTTTAATAACCGATTATACCCAGTTATTAAGATTAATATTATAACAATTCAATTTTGTTTATTCTTTGATATTTAAAGATCTAAATTCAGTTACACATGATCAATGTAATATCGATATTTATAATTACATGGTTGTGTCAGACTTCGATGTTGTATTCCATGAAATATTACTGATCATTAAAAAAGTAGTTAGTAGTGCAATTATAGAATTTTTATTGCGTTGAGAAACCGTGGATGACTTTTTTTTAGTTCATTGCTAGTTATCATCAAGCATGACTAGACATACATGTTTTATTTATAATACAACAATGTTACATATCATACATCCGAATTGATACAATTCAGTATATGTGAATGATCCAAGTTGGATATTGTAAGGATGTCATTCGTTTTGTAATGTCTCATCATATGTAAAATCTAAACTTGTTGTTATATATCCACTTTAATAACAATGATAGTCTTAGTAAATTGGACCTACATATAATTTTAGGTGTCACGTGAGACTATAGTTTAAATATGAGACGGGTTAATAATAGATTTGAGAGACAACCTAATAATCATAGGTTTAGTTATTGAGTCATAAAAGCTTAAATGAAATGCTATGATCTACTGCAATGGTAGGCTATGATCTACTGCAATGGTTAGTACATCAAATCTTTTCAACTTCAAAAGTAAATAAGATATGAAATTAATAAACAAATAAATGTTATGGGACGAATTAAGAAAAAGTGATTCAATTTATAAAATTTTAAATAATTTAGGGAATTGCATTCCATATATATAACTATTTATTTTTCTAAACCTAATTCAGTATGGAAATATATTTTGAATTTATAAAAAAAAGTCGATTTTCTCCTCTTCTTGAGTTTTCATTCCTAATCGACTTTTTAAAGCTGATATCTCTATCATCGAAGATAGCTTCACGTCAGCGGCGAATGTATGTAAAAACAAAGGGACACCAGCGCCGAATGTATGCAGGAGAAGGGACCTCCACAGTCATGAGGTGAGTACATCTCACTGATAGTATCCTATCTTGAGAGTAGACAAAAAAGGATTTGGGCATAACATCTTGCTTATCAAATTAATCATAGTACTTACCGTCCAATCCCTCCTACTCCACATTTTAAACTTATTCCATCCAAATTTTCTATATTTTCTGAATATATATATATATATATATATATATATATATATATATCTTTATTTTAATAATCTTTATTTATTTTATAAGAAATTATTAAATACAATGTTATTTATTTTATCAATTCTTTTAATTTAAGAGCTATAAACAAATATTGGTGTCTATAAGAGCTATATACAAATATTGGTGTCTAATAGATCTATTTGATACTAAAAATTAAAAAAAAATGACTAAAATTAGATTTCATTTTTAAAAAGATTTTTTAAAATTTGTTTCATATAATTTCGATTTTAACTAAAGTAGACCATGTTCTGATATTTTTTTAGAATTCGTTTATTTTATATATTTAGTGTGATTTTTTTTATGGTTTAGTAGAATTTATATTTTTTAATTTTTTTTTATAAATTAGAATATAAATATAAAGTTCTATATTTTATTTATTTAAAAATAGTATGTAAGATAAAAAATTTATCACTGAATTGATTAAAATAAAATAAAATTTTTAAAAAGTTGTTTTTTGTGTTTTTAACTAACTATACCGATCAGCCGAATCACATGACTATTAAACTATAATAGAAGGATCGTTATGAACACAAGAATCACTATAATACATTAAAGGTGTTATCTCTGAGTTTAGAGAACATAACAACGATGGAAGTCATACAACGACTGAACACAACGCTTTGGGACAAGACACGAATTATGCTCTCATATACTAGTGTGGGAAATGAATTTTGGGTCGAACCTATCGATACAACTTTTAACTTTTTGAACTGGTCTCCTCAATGGCTATGAATTGCAAGACTTCCTTTTAGATTTGGTTTGGATCATCGATTGATTACGATTTGAGGATACTCAATTTTCATTCATACGCTCACGTGAGAGATGGTAAACTTGATCTAAGGGGAAATAGGTTCATATTTCTAGGATACGTTATTTGAGTAAAGATATATAGGTTATGGTGTAATTCTAATAGGTCACCAGGTTTTCTCATAACTATGAACATTAATTCTAATGAGTCTAATTTTCTAAAAGTCAGAAGGATGTTAGGAAAATGGTCAAACAATGATCCTTCGTGATTAAACAAGAATTAAAATCGGTTTCTATTAAGTTCAATGATTGTGATGGTTTTGAGGTGGAAACCTTATAACTTAGCATCAGGTAGAGAATGAAGTTATATTAGACCACCAAAAAGGTATACGGCCCTAGTTGCATACGCTCAATTAGTTGCAGGGAAAAGGATGCAAGGACCTAGTAGCAATATAGAAGCCATTGTGATTTCAGAATTAGATTGATGGATTGGTATTACTAAAGAATATATTAAATATCTCCAAAAGAATCATACATGGAATCTTAGCCACCGAATATGATCGTTATTATGAGCTGTAATCTTTTAACATATGATATATTATTGAAATTCCAAGATCTTATGCTGATAATGATTTTATAGACAAGAGAGTGAGATATTCTTTAAGTTACTCAACCTATTATTAGGGAAATACCAAGGTAACGGATATAGAGATTTCCCATTTTAAAGACAAGAATCCTTGTGACGGATATACGATGTGATTCATTAATCCTCGAAAGAATATTACTTTTTAGGGTTAATGTGGAGGCCATAAAGGTTAACAAAGTAAGAAGCGACTCAACCAAAGATTATAATGTCGTATGCAAAGTAGATAGTTATAATTTTCAGTTTTGACATTTTTAATAGAATTTAAAAATTAGATATAAGAGAACAACATACAAGGGTGATATGGTCCTATTCAAGGCTTGTTTTGCTTTTTAAGGAGTTGTACGAGTTTTCGTTGTTTTGTAAAGAAAATGACGGAGTTGATATACATTGGATGATCAAATATATCATTTTAGGAGGGATATCTATGATGACTATGGCATAACTAAGATGATATCCACATACATTGTCGAAACATTTTATTATATCTTATTTTAAGACAACTCTTGAGGCATTAACGATTAGTGTGATAATCTATAAGAAGTTAATGAGATGGTGAGATATTATCTAAAATACTTCGGTCCGAGACAAAGGAAGATTGGGAAAAATCAGTGGTGGTCCAGGCATTTTATCCTATTTGTAATATTTTTTAGATCATTTTATAAATGACACTGGAGTAGAGGATATGTATGTAATTAGTTTCAAATGAAGGTGTGAATTTTTTTAGATAATGGTTATTTTGGTTTTATGGATCATTGCAATTACTTTTAAAAAACCGATGATCCTCTTGCATAAGTTTGCACCTATAATCGGTCATGATGATTTGAGGAAACTAGATTTATATTCGTTGAGTCTTGGGCTTTATTGTTTTCTTTGCTAAACATGGTATTTTATTCTCTTTTTGTTATACGACGGATCATATCAGCCTATGGGATGGATTTAGTTGGTGGCGGTAAGGGTGTTGATTCTCTCGATGCCAGGGTAATTAAGAGATAATATTTAGCCCATCAAATTGTAAAATGGTTGATGAAGATATTTGCTACACCTTGGGGTATATTATAATTAGTGCTAAAACTCTTGTTAATAGAAATAATTTGTTACAGATGATACAATTTTGACAATATTATGGAAATCTTTTTGCATGTTAATCATCTAATTTGAGCCATGTTTCAAGTGTTTTTCGTTTAAAGAAAGATTCTTCAGTACTACTTAAGAAAATGAAATCTTTGTAGGAACTTATTTCGGCTATTATGAGGATTGAATTTTGTAGGTCTGTAAAAAGGTTTGATTGTGATTGAAACAAATTCATTTTTACTATATATATATATATATATATAAAGACGATATAGCTTAGTTGATTGACATATCAAAGCCATCAATTGGATCATTCCAGCTCTCGTTGATGATTTTATTAAAGTCTGGTAAGACTATCATATATCAAAGAGTTAAAAGAATTTTTGGTGAAGATATACGAGAAATAAAAGCGGATGAAGATTGGGGGTGTGCGCTCAAGTTCTCCGGAAACCAAATTTTGCAAAGAAAGATAGGTAGATATTATCAAAACAACTGTCGACAAGGACTCGATCAATCTTGGAGAATATTGGGTTGTTTAGTTTTTTGTTGGACCAAAAATATTAGAAACCAATGGTGTGAAGTTCACGTAGCCCACAATAATATCAGCATTTGTTGAAGTCATTTATAGAGAAATTTCGGATGGTTGAAACTCCTATATTCTCCACTCGTTTTTGGATGGTATTGAAATCGCCTAAAATAATCCATAGATTTTTAGAACGGTTGGTAGCTCAAAACAGTAGATCATCTCATAACAAAAAGGTATCAAGTAACTTAATTGAAGACGTATATTGTCGTAAAAAAACTTGAAGATGAGGATGTGATTTATTTTACAATCTACGAATTGACGAAGCGTTGTTATAAAAACTTTGAAGACGCTATACCTCCAAGCTAATCGAATTATACTAAAAATGAATGAAGTAGTTAATTTGAAAACGCTAATGGATAAATATTGATCAAATAATAACTATCATTATTGTTTAAAATTTAAAATGTTGTAATCTTTTTTTTTTTCATATTATTAATAAAAAGTAATTTAAAAATTTACAAATGTTGACTGCGCTTATTTTTCAAATCTAAAATAGGATGCACGACCCGAAAAATAACGAGAACTTCAATATTTATTTTTAAAAGTTAGATTTAGCTCAATATTACATGATAACATAACTAAAAAAACATATTATATTTTTTAAATTATAAATCTAAAAATTCTAGTTAGTTACATGTATCTTTGATGTCTGAATCGGTCGCTTTTGTTAACAAATGTTGCATGTGTGGTTAGTGATGTGCATTTATTGTATCATATTTTGATTATTCGCTCACGCCAACAACTATTTATACAATTAGTTTTAGAAAAATAAACTTTAAAGATTATTTCGGAGCAGGTGATAAATTGTGTTGATTAAACAAAATTTTAGTCTAATGTATTATCGTAAGTTAATATAAATTTATAAAAAATATAAAACACAAACAAGATTGTAATCCTCTCTTTTCTCCGGTAAATTTTCTCTATTCTCTCCTCTCTCTTTTTTCTCTTTTACACCAAAATCTTAATTTATGTTTTGGTCATTGGTTTTTAAGTAAAATCGTAGTCCTTTTTCTTTTTCTTGTCTCTCATTTTTATTTTTTTAACACCAAAACTCTAATTTTTGTTTTACTCGTGGCTTTTTTAAAACCAAAATCTTTAATAAACATCATTTGAACCGCTACCGTATTATCCTATTATGTTATGGGAATTTTGGTGAGTTTCGTTTTGGTTTTTCGTGTATCGTGTCGAAGCTATGGGTTTTGTTTTAGGGGAATGTGTTTTAAGATCTTGTCTCTAGATAGTATCCAGTGGTGACCTAAAGTCAAGCTAGCACTTCATGGTATTGGTCATTTTGCTGTTAGCGTTGGACTTCTTTTCCAAGAACAAAGTTAGTAATTTTCTTCATCTGCCAATCAAATCTTGGATCCCACCAAAAAATAAAATATTATACAATGCTTGTTATGCCTGGGTGGAGATCGATATTTCAAGAATATTACAGCATAATATGTGGTTTGGATTTGGAGAAAACAAAAGAGCATGGATTCACTTTAGTTATAAGAATGTTCCCAAATACCGTGACCAATTTTTCCATGTTGGCCATGATAAATCATCTTGCAAAAAACTCAAGTCTCACCAGAAAGAGCCAATCGAATTGAATCAGACAGCTACGAACAACACTAGCATATCTCAGAATACACAAAATAACGAAGAACTACAAGTGCCTTAAAAACTCAACTCAATAATAGTAAGCTCTAAGGATAAGAGAAAAAGAACAAAAGAATTGGAACTTGAAACTAATAACAATATTACTCCTCCAACAGTACAAACAACTCACAAGGAATCACATATACTTGTTGCACAAAAAGAGAATTAGATGATGTAGAAGACATGGAAGATGAGGACATAAATGAAGCAATTAAGTCACTGGAAGCAGATCACAACTCTATTAAATCTGATGACACTGCCTCCTTTTCTCCAGGATACATTACACCAAACAAGGAAAACACTGGCAGTCTCCCTATTACTCCAACATCCTAACAGAGGGAAGTAGACCAAAGTTTACAAAACCTATTGGATAGGAAATTGAAGTTGGCAAGAGAAAATAAAAAGCAAAAACCATTAGTGATAAAATCTCTTCATTTTATAGAGACAATAAGTTCTGCACGTATCAATCCTAAATGATCAAAGCCTTATGTTGGAACATAAGAGAAGCCGGAAACAAAATCTCAATAAGAAGATAGAAATCAATTGTTAATAAAAAGAAGATCTATCTCCTATGCATCCAGGAACCTGTGATAGATAGCAATCAAATTGAATCTTTATCAATAAAGTTACGTCTTCCAAACTTCTTTTCTAATGTTTCTAACAAAATTTGGTTGTTTTGGAATGCATATTTACAGACTAATGTACTTAGATATTGTGACAAATATATACACATTTATATTAAGCATTATCTACTTGACAAAACCTTCTCAATAACCTGTGTATATGCGAAGTGCCAGAGAGCAAACATAATGTAGTTATGGAACACAATCAGGAGCATTGCTAATTTTACGAATGAGTGGTTACTAATGGGGATTTTAATACTATAACATTTTCATCTGAACAAATTGGTTGTACCATCCACTGTTATCAGAGTTCCACAGACTTTAATGATCTTATTAAGCATTGTTTTTTAGAAGATCCAGGTTTTTGCAGGGACTGAGTTTACATAGACCAACAAGACAAAATGGAAGCGCTTAGATCGTGTGCTTATCAACCAAGAATAAGCTGAATAATTTGCAGAAACAAAGGTGGTTCATATGGCACACACATGCTCTGATCACACACCTTTGTGTATGTCCATCATTAAAGACAGAGACAAGAAAATGAATAGTTTCAAATTTATAAATACTTGGACATTGGACAAAGATTTCTTGAATATTGTAGAATCAAGCTGGAAGGAACCTATAAATGGATACCCTCTATTTATATTTTGGAACAACCTGAGGAGATTGAAGGAAGTTTTGAAGACTTGGAACAAAACATACTTTGGAAATATCTTTGACAAAGTTATTCGAACAGAAGAATATGTTAAGGCAAGAGAAGTGAGTTTCAAACCTTCTAACATTCAAGAAGATAAGATATCCCTTGCCAAAGCAATTCCCGAACTTCTTCAAGCCCTCTCTATTGAAGAAGAGTATTTGAGACAAAAATGTTACTCAAAATGGATCCATGATGGAGATAGAAACACAAAGACATACCTCAAGTCTGTAAAAAATGAGAATGAAATCAAGAATTGCATGAATAAAGCTCAATAACAAATAGTTTTCTAATGATGTAACCATCAAATCATCAGAAGTAGAATACTTCAAAAATATTCTATCTACATCCTCATATCCTAATCAGAATCTACAAGATGATTACTTGAATAATGATATATTTAATGTCATTCCAAAATTAATTGACAATTCTGATAATAGTTTTATGCTAGATGAGCCTACAGAACTAGAAGTATGGAGTACAATACAGAGTACTAACTCTGAAGGAGCAGCTGGGGTGGATGGTTTCAACAAATGTTTATTTACAACATCCTGGAATATTATCAAGCAAGATCTATGCAGCGCAATAAGATCCTTTATCAAAGGCCAAAATATTCCAAAGGTCATCTTAGCCACTGGAATCTTCTTAATACGTAAAGTATAAAATCCTTATTACTGGAACGAATATAGGCCAATAAGTTTATGTTCAATGTTAAACAGAATTATGTCTAAACTGTTAAATAATAAACTATCATATTTATTCCCTTACATAGTTCCTAAAGTGCAGGGTGCATATGTAAAGGGCAGATCGATCCATGAAAACATACTAATTACAAAGAAGCTGGCACTTGATATTGGTAGAAAGACACAGACAGGGAATATAATCATTAAGGTGGACATGTTTGATAATAGTTTTATGTTAGATGACCCTACTGAACAAGAAGTATGGAGTACACTACAGAGTATTAACTCTGAAGGAGCAGCTAGCGTGGATGGTTTCAACAAATGTTTCTTTACAACATGCTGGAGTATTATCAAGCAACATCTATAGAGTACAATAGGATTCTTTATCCAAGGCCAAGATATTCCAAAGGGAATCTTAGCCACCGAAATCTTCTTAATACGTAAAGTATACAATCCTTATTACTGGGATCCTTATTATTGGTAGAAAGACACAGACAGGGAATATAATCATTAATGTGTACATGTCAAAGGCATTTGACAACCTTTCTCACAGCTTTAGATTGAAAATTTTGCACTGGTATGGATTCAACAATAGAGTAATTTCTCTAGTGGGTAACATTATTAAATTTTTCCATGTATCTATCCTTATAAATGGAGAATCTGTCAGCTTTTTCAAAAGCATAAGAGGAGTTAGACAAGGGGACCTACTTTCCCATAGTCTGTTTATATTAGCTGAAGATATATTATTAAGAGGTTTAAATGTTATGTTTGCTAATGAAAAATCCGTAAGATTTTCTAACAAATTAAAAATGATAATCCCTAATCTTTAATTCGCTAATGATTTTCTCATATTTACTAATGAATTGTCATCTTCTATGGAGAAAATTTGTTATTTGTTGCGGGTATATTAGAACATTTCAGGTCATTCTTTAAGCAAAGAGAAAACAAACATAATTACAGCTTCCAATCTCTCTCTGAACAGAAGAAAATCTCTGACTATTCAGACTAACTTCAGTGTAAGCAACCTTTCAACAACTTACCTATGCATAATTATAAGTCCTCACAACAAAACAATCAACTATAAAGCTCTGTTGGAAAAAATTGAAGAAAATATAGAAAAATGGAATGATAAATGCTATCGTTTGGAGGAAGACTTACGTTAATAAATTCAATACTTATACCCATTCCTATATACTGGTTACAGAGTTGTTGGTTCCCCAAATCAATTATCAGAAAAATTGAAAGAATGCTGAACAAACTCTTGTGGGGATCAATCAATGAGGACAACAAAATCCACTGGTCCTCGTGGCAAAAAATATGCTAAACATGTGGTGAGGGTGGTCTGAATATAACGAGTATACAAGATATTAAGATGGCTTTCTCATGTAAGGTATGGATAAAATACAGAGAAAACAACTCATTATGGGCTAACCTCATCCATAATATCTATTGCAAAGGAAGCCACCATTTATAGACAAATTTCTCCCAAAAAGGATCCCAAACATGGAAGAAACTGTCTAACATAAAAAGACTTTGTAGAAGAGAAAATCAAATAAAAATTAGGTGAAGATAAAATGGACTTGTTGCTAGAAAACTGGTATGGAAATACACCCTTAATCAATCTTGACTCTAACACAAATGATTGCCGGTTCAACAAAGGTATCCCTGTAAACTTCTTTTGCTCGAAAATAACGAATGGAACGTAAAAAACTAAAAAGATACTTAATAGACTCTAACTTAAAACTGATTTTAAGGATTTGCATTAAAGAGAATGTCAGGGATACTTTACACTACAGGATATCTAAAGATGGGCAATTCAGAATAAAAGACATTATGAATGCTATCAGACCTATTTTTGGAAATTTGTGGAACAATATAACTCCAAGGAAATGGTCCTTCATTGCTTGGAGACTATTTGAAAATAAACTACCAATTGATTCAATTATTTAGTCTAGACATATACCTATGGTATATAAAGGCCATTTTGTCAAAATATTGAATCAAAAGATTATTTATTTGTCTCATATGCTTTTGCTTGGAGTATCTGGTATTACTTTGCAGGAATTTTAAAGGTTGAAATTGGTGTGGTCTATTTTCGACTGAGGGTAATTTTGTCTAGAGTTTTGTGATGTTTCAAGGGTATTTAATGTTTGGATAGATTGTAGTGAGAGATTTAAGCTGCCTGGTTGTATTTAATGTTCATTACCCTCATTAAATGAAAGTGGTTGGGTATTTATACCCTTAACTTTGGGCCACATGGGCTTTCGGGTCATGATTATAAATTCGGGTCGAGTTCAAAGACCCATTAAAGATTCAATGGTTTTTAAGTAGGTAGGTAATCGGCTTAGTCATGAAGTGATTAAGTTTTTAGTTCAGTTCGGATGATTCAGTGGGTGGCTCTTGCCCAAATTGCCCATGTCCGGTCCTCATAGTGAGTGGTGATAAAATCTGAACTCATCAGTAGCCCCTTTTTTAGGTTGTGTTCGAAGGCCGTTGGTAAGACCTAAAAAATAGTTCATGTGAACTCGCAACTATGTCCAAACAGATTTCAAATTGTGTAACGACTTTATACGGACTGATAAAACTCTCAGAAGCTAAACGGTTTTGCCAGAGATCGTGGGACACGTGTCCTTCTCTGATTCGCCTCACCAACCGTTTTTCTCCTAGAATGGCGCTCCCACTTACTTCAAAAAGTAACCTCTTTAATTAATGTGGGTGACATCAGCGTCGTCCTTAATCATTACACCTATCCTTTCGTATTCTCCTAGGCATCGAACCATCTTTTGCTCTTTTAGTATAAATTAGACCACTTTTCACTGTTTTATCATCTTCATTATCTCTACTATGTTAATCACCAAAGCTTTCACCTCTAAAAAAACCCTTCTTTTGGTGTGAGTTTATGTTCACAGCAAGAAACGCCTTAGTAAAAGGTGGGTGGCTCAACTTGTCAGGGTTACAAAAAGCTCAAAAGGTCGAACGAGAAATGCGCATTGCTGTAGGCCTCCCTGTTTCTCCTATTGACAAATCGGAAACACCAAGTCCAGAGCCTGGCCGAGGTTCCTCTTCAGCTAAGAGTGCTAAACCCAGAAGGTTATTCCAGTCCAACGTTTCACCAATCGTTTCGGGCTCATCGGTCCAGGAATCAGAGCCTGTTGTTGAACCAGAGCAGGCAATTACTAGCTTTAAGAGACCTTCCCCATTCATAGCCATGGGATCGGACGCTGACGCATCCCCAAAGAAGCTAGTAGACCGGCGAAGAGGTCGTTTGGTGAAAAGGGCAGGCTCCAAAAACTACGCCTTCCAAATCTGGGGCTAAAAATAAAAATGCTGGGTTAAAAGCACCCATTAAAATTCTCAAGGACAAGTTGTACGATCCAGAGGCAACCAGTTCAAGTCTCCGGAAAGAAACCTTCGGATCCGAGCCCCAGCCGGAGCCTAGACCAGAAGAAGATAGCAATGCCCAACCATCTGGTGAGCCTGTTGAGCCAACCACAAGTTCCTTTCACCCAAAAACAACTGATAATCCTTCCATAATAATGGAAGAAATGATGGAGGATACCATTGAAGAAGCCCCTTTTGAGCCCGACGTCTCCGGGAAAACTAGTGAGACTGTTGCTGCCAAGAAGGACAAGGGTAAAGAGAAGCTATGTTTAAAACATCCGGATCTGCCGGAGAGCCTTGTGGGAAAGGTGGGACCTTGCTTCCACAAAGTAAGTGTCAAATACCTGCTAGTTTTGCATAAACTTAATTACGCTTTCATTCATACAGCCGAACTGGGTCGGATGCGAACAAAATGGGGGATCCCAGAGAATGTCAAAGTGAGGATACATGTGGATCCGGAGACACCGATGGATTGCAAGCTCAGTGAGATAGTTTTCTTCACTGAGTTATTCAATTGGGGGCTAAGGTTTCCCCTAGACCTAGAAATCGTCAAATACTTTTACCTCAAAAAACTCTGCCCAAGCCAATGGCGCCCCAATGCTTGGTATACCCCCATGGCCTGTATTATGGCCTCTAGGCTCTCCGGAATCCCTCTTCCAATGGAGTAGTTCGCAGCTGTGGCCAGCCTTTACGGAAACCACGTTAGCCCCTTCTACCATTTCAACATGGGTGATGATTACAAGGCCGTTGATGACCTGCTTGAGTCAGAAAGGAACTGGAAGACTCAATTCTTGTTTATTAGTGGTGCCTGGGAGAATGGAAGGAAGATTAAAACCGGTGTCAACCCAAGCCTGCTTACCCGCAGATGGCGAAGTGATGGTAAAAATCTCATCTCATATCTCCACCTTTACTTATAACAAATTTGTTTGTCTAACTTTTCTTCTTTTGTTTTTTGGTAGTGCTGCCTAAGGACTTTAATAATTACTTAAAGGCTGGGCAGATCACTTGTTCCAAGCTAAATGCTTGGACTGCTGAGAAGTGGGGAAACCGCTTCCACAATGCTTTTACCGGAGGCAATCTAACAAAACCCTATCTTTGGAATACAATTGATAGGAGAGACTTATCTTGGGATGAATTAACCAATCCACCCCTCCAGAAGTAATCCTCAAGAGAACAGATGCAAAGGATGGAAAGTTGTCTTTGCCAGGTAGAGCTAAAGCCCCAAACAAGATGAAGGGCAAGAAGGGCAAATGCAAGCAAGGTATGGTTGAAGCCAATCCTACGGAAGTGGAAGAAGCTGTTCCAACAAAACCAGAGGGGCCAGACCAAGGACAGATCGATGTTGCTCTTCTACAAGTAGTAGAGCATGAAAGTACTACAGAAGTGGCTGGATCTCGAAAACCCTCAAAGGCTCCTAAGAAAGACAAGAAACAGGGAGCAGATGGCAAGGATAGGGAGGCCAAGAAAAAGAGTACCTCCAAGGGAGATGAAGTTTCTCTCCGGCCTCTAGAGTCTTGTCCTCCAGTTGACCCAACTGACCCTACCCAAGTAGAAGAGATCCCCGGTGACTTTCACACCGGAGAGGGTGCAGGAGGGGATATCAACATTGATGATGTCGACGTCAGTGGGCTTGAAGGGATTGGTCTTTACTTCGAAAACCTTGACAAAGACGATTATGCTGGACCCTACCTCCCCCCAAGTTCTTCGAACATCGTCACATTCAATGGTAGGTCTTTTTCTGTCTCAAGTGAGAGAGATGTCATCACTCATTCCTTACTGAGCAATATCCAGCCAGTGCTTACCTTGGAGAAGCAAGTACGAAATCAGTCAGCCATAATCAATACCCTCAACTCTGACAAATAGAAATTGTCTAGCGACCTCCTCACTGCCAAACAAAATACTGATGCATTGAAGAGAGAATTTGAAAAGTTGAAGAAAAGTCAGGAGGATTGGGCCACAAAGCTGGCCAATTCTGAGGAAATAATCAAAGAACTCCAATCAAAGCAATCCGACTTTGAGAAAAATATTTCTTCTTCAAAAGAGGAGGTGAGGGGTAAGGACAACGTCATTCAGACTTTAACTAATGACAAGATCTCGCTCGAGGACGCTGTGTCCCAAGCTGCACAAGAAAAAGTTGATTTGCTAAAGGAGCAAGAGAAAACAATCCAAGCTAGGATTGATGTTTATACCAACAAGGTGATAGACACTCAAGAGGAAAAGTATTCTGAAGTGAAGTCGGACATGGTCTTGCTGTTTCATGAGAAATTCCCGAAGAGGACATTGGGAGATTTATGGAGTTTTGTAGAGTATGAAGACCTCCCCTTCCATACGAAGGCTGATGGTGACAAGCATAACTACTCCAATGGCTAGGATGACACAACCGATGAAGAAAAAAAGACCGGGAAGAGTCCGGATGAGGAAGATGATGACCCCAAGAAGAACAAACCAAGTGAGGCTGAGCCATCTAAGAAAGCTCAGTCTTAAATAATCAATTATCTTTTTAATTTTGTCTATTTTCGACTGAGGGTAATTTTGTCTAGAGTTTTGTGATGTTTCAAGGGTATTTAATGTTTGAATAGATTGTAGTGAGAGATTTAAGCTGCCTGGTTGTATTTAATGTTCATTACCCTCGTTAAATGAAAGTGGTTGGGTATTTATACCCTTAACTTTGGGCCACATGGGCTTTCGGGTCATGATTATGAATTCGGGTCGAGTTCAAAGACCCATTAAAGATCCATTGTTTTTTAAGTAGACACGTAATCAGCTTAGTCATGAAGTGATTAACGTTTTAATACATTAGTTCAGTTCGGATAAAATACACATAAAATCAATCTTTTCTTCCCTAATTAGTTGGGAAATTTGGCAACAAAGGAATAAAACAAAAATCAAGGGTGATGGTTTCTCAACCAAGTCATCAATCAACTACATCTCTAATATACTCATCCATATGGATCATTTAAAGCTGCTAAAGAGAAAGCACTGGATACAGATTGAAAATGAAGCATCAACTCTTGGATGTGCTAATCACACCAAGACCAAATACAAAGTCTCTTACCTAAACTCGACGTCTCCTTTGCCAAGAAGATACAAACTCAACTCCGATGCTTGCTACCTAACATCTGGAGAGTCAAGTGGGGCAATAATTATTCGCGACAACAAAGGAAAAATCATCAATGGATATAAAATTACTAATGGAAAGCTAACACATCTTAAAAAAAAGCCCAGGCATTGCACGATGGTCTTCAAATATGCAGAATTAAAGGAAATGGGGCAAAAGAAGTTGAATCACATTTTGAGCTTCTTATCTCACTTATTTCATCTGCAAAAGTCCCAAATTATCTAGATTCAGTAATAAATTGTATAAGATAGTTAATTACAAGTAAAATGTCTATTCGTTTTATTTTTAGGGAACATAATAGAGTTGCTGATTGGCTAGCTCGGTTGACCCTAAAATGTAAAATGAAGATTGATTACAAAGATTTTAAACCTTCAACTCAGTTTGAAGCAATCGTGTTCTTAGAAATCTTACAAATAAACTATATTAGAATTCATAGATAATTATCTCTATTTTGTACTCTCTGTTTTGCAGACAACATATGAGAAAGATTTATAAAGATGGAAATAATTGACTAAGCAAAGAAGAAAAAGATGCTGCAAATTGTTAAGAGAAACGACATAGCTTCTGCTCGAGGAAATGAATAACAGTAAAGAACATAGATAATGAGTAGAGTCTGAACCATACAATTGAATTGAATTTCAAAAGATGTGGAGCCGTAGTATACCATATGAAGAACATATATGGAAATGAAAGAGTAATGGAAATTCAGAAAGCTTAACTGATGGCGTGGCGGTAGATTAGAAGAGGAAGTAATAATAAAACCCTAACCATAGGTTAGAGAAATAAGGAGACTTAGAGAAATAATTCCCAAAATTTAATTAATCAAAGTCTAACGGCAAAATACGGTATATGATGCTTTATATAGCACTACCCAAACCCTAATTCCAAATAAGGGAAATTACATAAATATTTGAAAATAAAATAATAAATAAAATTACGTTAAAATATTAAAACTGGTTTTTGAAGGCTTTACATGTCGAATCTGGGTATAAAACTTTGTAACAAAGTCAAATTTTTGAAATCTGACGGGTTCATCGAAATCTTTGATTTAGGTACATGTTTGACCAAATTCTGATACCTTGACGAGAAACTAGCCTGTTCGCAGTCTTCGCTACCTCATCCTTCCTCGGTTGGGAAGAATTCGACCATGAATTCGGAAGACTGAAACATTGACAGAACTGCGAAAAAATTGGTGTGTTCACCGCTGATTTCAACTGGTAGCAGCATAAGGGTGTGAGAGGTGCGAATCTGAATGCTGTCCCTCTTGTCAAGAAGTGGTTTCTCAATTTGTCCCTCTTTACCAAGTCATCGGTATTACTATGGTCATTAGTAACAAGATATACTCCACCCTTTTGTTCTATGTCTGTTTTTTCAACCAATTTAGTAAGCACAACATCACCCTTGCGCGTGTAAAAAGTTGTTGTCTTTCCAGTTACAGATTGTGCTTGTTGTATCACATCAAATTCCTCTTTGTTGAATAGTAGATGGTTTCTCGAGCTCTTCACAGTGTATTTCTGCCAGCAGATTCAAAATACTGCAATCTTCTACTTTTAACTTGTTACTCTTTCTTTTATTTCCCCAACGATAACCCAAAACTCCTCCAGGTTCTATTATAAAACCTAATATTTTATCCATTAAAACACTATTATTTTCTTTTATTAATTTATTCATAATCTCAAACAAAAAAAATACCATCTTCTATTTTTCCAATACGACAACATGTATCCACAGAAAACTGAATCAAAGGTTTGATTTTAGGATAACATAAAATACCTGGAAGATGCATCTTGACAATAAAAGCTGGTACTTTGCAGTCTTTCTTCAATAGAATTCTGAAGTGATGTAGTCTGGTGTACTGAAGCCTGAGACAATATCTCGATCTACAAGTTTCTCATCCACATTAATTAGATCTTCATCATCTCATTCATCATCATATTCATCATAGATTGGTTTGTCAAATACCGGCTCAGATACATATTGACAAATATTTTATCATAGACTGGCTTCTCAAACACGGACTCAAACACAGTTTTAGCATCACAGCTAAGATCGGTAGCTGGTGCAATTTGAGAATTAAACTCCTTAACTGGTGGTGGTTTTGTAGACACTACTCTAGATGGAACTAATATAAACTTGATTCAATCTTTCACAAAATTGTATCGATTTGTTCTACCATCATAAGTAGAATTCCTCTTAAATCGCCATGGGCGTCCTAAAACTAGATGACAAAAGTCCATCGGAACTACGTCACACCATGCTGTATCTTTGTAATTACCAACATAAAATGCAATTTGACAGCGTTTAGAAACTGTTACCTCAGTGTAATCTATCAGTCCTGACAGTATGTACGGGTATGGAAGAGCTTTAGTCTTCAACGCCAGTTTTTGAACAACCTCCTCTGAAATTGGATTCTCATAGATATTTGAATCAATTACAAATTTGCAGATTCTTCCTCCAATTGTGCAAGTAGACTGGAACATGTCGTTCTCTATTCTATCCTTCAAATCAAGAGGTACCCGAAACATGATTCTTGTATCGGTGTAGCAGGAATTGCTAGGCTCTGATACCAACTGATGGCGTGGCGGAAGATTAGAAGAGAAAGAAACGATAAAACCCTAACCCTAGGTTAGAGAAATAAGGAGACCCAGAGAAATAATTCCCAAAATTTAATTAATCAAAACTCCGATGCCAAAATAGGTTAAAGGACACTACCCAAAACTCTAATTCCAAATAATAAAAATTACATAAATGTTTTAAAATAAAATAATAAATAAAATTAACGCTAAAATATTAAAACTGGTTTTCAAAGGCTTTACATGTCAAATCAATGTATCACACTTAATGACAAAATCACATTTTTGAAATCTGACGGGCTCCTCCAAATCTTCGATTGGAGTACCTGTTTGATCCAATTTTGATACCTCGACGAGAAACCAATCTCTTCGCAAACTTCGCTACATCATTAACCCAAAGAAAAACAAAAGGTAACAAAAATGAAATTTTGGATTCCGAGTAAAAGGAGGGAAACTCATCCACATTGGCGCGATTCCAAAATTTCGAATTCTACTTAAAGTCTAAAGTTTGATGTATTTTCAATTAAGTCTGATATTCGGTAAAAAATCCAATTTTTGCCCAAGATAATAAAGTTTCTTTAGGCTTAAAATAAAAAGCTATATTTTTTTGGTATAAAAATGCTTTAAATTAATAATGAAATATTGTACATGGGTTCAGGAGGCAAGTGCCTCAGTACAAAGCTTAAATCCAGATTGGATTGAGAATGTTACAGAATTTGAAATTACACTTGTATTGCTAGAAAGACATTATGGGTAGCAAGCTATCCAGTGAAATTGGCTTTAGTTCCTCTGAACCGGTATCTGAGGTCAGATAGTACATGATGAGCTATGCTGGTGAAGGGGGATTGTTTGTTGTTGTAGATTCTGTCATTCCTTTCCCTCCAGATGTAGTAGATGGTGGCACAGAAGGCCGTTTTCCAGTGAATCTTTCGGATATCCTTTGAGGCGTTCCATGTGCTCGCTTGTTCTAGCCATATGGGCCAAGAGGAAGGGGGGGAGGGAAACAGTAGTTTTTGGGCGAGGGATTCCCAAATTGCGCTAGAGTAGTGGCACTGGGTTAGGAGGTGATCTATGCTTTCAGACGATGTTTCACATAAGACACATGTCGGGGGTGAGTCCAGACCCCACGCAATAAGTTTATCCCGGGTAGTGAGCTTGTTATGAATTGCGAGCCAAGTGATGAATGAGTGTCTGGGGATCGAGAATTTGTGCCAGACAAGAGAAGACCAGGTGATCTTATTTCTGGTTGGTTAAGGAATTTGTAGGTGCTGCTGATGGAGAAGGAATCAAGTTGTTTGTTGGGAAGCCATATAAATGGGTCCTTTGCTGGGGAGGGAGGGGGAAGGTTTTGGATGGCAGATGTTATTTCTGTTAGGAAGGGGTTGAGGTTTCTGTTGGGAGCTCTAGCTTGAGGGGGCCACATCCAGCGACCGCTTTGATAGAGATCTTTCACCATTTTTAAGTTCCGCAGACGGGAGAGGGATTGGATAGAAGGTCCATAACGGTTGATCAGAGAGGTGGGGAAGAGCCAGGGGTCATGCCATATGGATGTGTCCTCTCCATTTCCAATTATGACTCTGTAGAGGTTTGCTGCTACTGGGCGGACGTTGAGGATTTTTCTCCAGCTCCAGCTGTCGTTTGGGGGAATGGGAATGGTCCAGAAACAGTTGTTTTTAATTTTTTCCATTAAAGTCCATTTTGTCCAAAGGGAGTTCTCATTTTTTGCGAGGATGGACCAAAAGAGCTTTAGAGCGGCCGCCTGATTCCAGGTTTTTAAGTCTGGGATCCCAAGGCCACCCTCTTCTTTGGACACGACTACCCTTTCCCAGGCGATTTTTGATCCCGAGATCTTCATTTCTGAGCCAGACCAGAGGAATCTGCGCAAGAGCTGCGAGAGCTCTTTGAGGACTCTGATTGGGAGGATGAAAATTGAGGACCAATAGACATGGGTAGCGAAGAGGACAGAGGTGATAAGCTGAAGGCGGCCAGCATATGAAGGCTGCTTTGTGGTCCAAGAGTTGATTCAGTTTGTGATTTTGAGAAAAAGGGGTCTGCAGTCATTGTAGGTTAGGCGAGAGGTGATGAGGGGAACTCCTAGGTAACGGACTGGGAGGGAACCTTCGATGAAGTTGAGGAGGGAGTGGAATTCATGCTTGGTGCCGGGGGAGGTTCCAGAGAAGAATATGTGGCTTTTGGCAGGGTTTAGTTGAAGTCCTGATACGGTTGCAAATTCTTGAAGGCCTTCGAGGATGAGTTTGATGGATGGAGAGTTTGCTCTGCAAAGAATCAGGAGGTCGTCTGCGAAGCACAGGTTGATGATACAAAGCTTTTGACATTTACAATGGAATCCGAAAGATGGATGTCTTCTTTTTTCCTGGAGGATGCTGGAGAGTACCTGCATTACCCTGACAAAGATATACGGGGAAAGAGGGTCGCCTTGCCTGAGACCTTTGGCACCCGGGAAGTAGTTCGAGGTCTTGTCGTTTATGCAAACGGCGTAGGAGGGGGTGTTGATGCATTGGATGATCCAATTTATCATGTTAATGGGGAAGTTCATGGCAAGCAGGATGTCAAGAACAAGTTCCCATCTTACATTATCAAATGCTTTTCTAAGGTCTATTTTGAGAGCACATCTGGGGCCTTTTCGATTAGTGTGGTACCCATGCAGGAGATTTTGGGAGAGGAGGATGTTGTCCACTATTGATCTTCCCGGGATGAAAGCGGATTGGGAGGGGTCGATAAGGGATGGGAGTGCTGGCTTAATGCGATTTGCAATGATCTTCGAGATATTTTTGTAAATCACGTTGCAGCAGGCTATAGGTCTGAAGTCAGATGGGTGGGAAGGGGTATCTATTTTGGGGATGAGGGCTATTAGGGTTTTGTTCCAGTTGGGGTCCATTTTTCCTCTTGAAAAGAAGGATTTGACAGCCTCACAGACATCATGGCCTACTGTTGTCCAGCATGTCTTGAAGAAATCTGCGCTGAAACCATCAGGGCCAGGTGCCTTGTCGCTGTTAATCGCAAATAGGGCTTGCTTGATTTTATCATTTGAGATGGGCTTGATCATGTCCGAGATTAGGCTCTGGGGGACCGAGGATTTAATTAGATTTCGGATTCGGCTCGGACTAGGGTAGTCTTTCGAACTAGGGGAGCCTAATTGATTAAGGAAGACGTTGTTGAAGGTGGCGGTGATGGTGTGGGGGTTGGAGCTTAAGGTGTCGTCCTCTTTCAGGATAGAGAGAATCTTATTCCTGGCTCTGTGGGCTCGGATGCTGTTATGGAAGAATTTGGAATTCTTGTCCCCAAGCTTGAGCCAGGTTTCTCTGGATTTCTACTTAAAGGAAAGATTCCTCAGCACGGCTGTAAAAGATGTAGGAATCAGAAGCCGATTTTTCGTGGGACATGAAGGACTGGTTTGATGGGGAGTTAAGGAGATTTACTTGGGCTTGGACTAGGGAGGTTCTAGCCTTCTCAACACGGTCACTAATATCACTAAAGACGGTTTTGTTTAGGGAAATTAGAGAGGGGACGAGCCTAGAGAGCTTGGTGGCTATGTTTTCCATAGGGCTTTGATGAGTGGGAATGTTCCAATTGTTGAGGACCAAGTCCTGGAAACTCGGATGGAGTTTCCACATGTTGAAATATTTGAAGGGGGGAGGGGAGGTCAAGAAAGGGGTGGAAAGGTGGATAATTATCGGGGTGTGGTGAGAGGTGAGCGGGATGTCGTAGTGAGCAAACGAGTTTGGGAATGTGTCATCCCAATCGGCGTTAATCAGCGCACGATCAATCTAGAGGATATGGGGTTAGACTCTTGTCTGTTGAACCAAGAGAATTGGAATCCTGTGGAACGGAGATCCTCGAGGTTACAGGCTTTACAGCAGTCATTGAAAGCTTCCATAGAACTGTTCCAGCAAGGGTCTTGGCTGGTTTTCTCCTGAGGGTTTCTAATGGCATTGAAATCCCCGAGAACAATCCAAGGGGAGTTGGCTGTGTTAAGGGCAATGGATCGAAGCTTGCTCCAAAGAGGGAGCCGGTTTGCGTGGTCATTAAAGCCATAGACTGTTGTAAGATTGAAATGGGTATTTCTGGCAGTCCAAACAATGGAGCAGTGGATGGTCTGGGCCGTTATATCTAAAATGGATAGGCTGTAGACACTATGGTTCCAAGCTATCCAAATTCTGCCTAAGTGATGGTAGTCGTGGTTTGTGTGGTAGTGACAGAAAGGCAGCATGGTTCACATAATGGCCTCAGTGTTAGGGGCTTTAACCTTGGTCTCCAGAAGGCAAATGATATTTATACTATTCGTAAATACTAAATGACGTACGTCTTTTTGGCGCACAGGGTCGTTTAACCCTCTAACATTCCAACAAGCAATTTTCATTTAAATTAAAACAGGATATATAAAGGAAAGTTAATACATCTTGGGGTTTTCCCCGTACATACTTGAGAAAGCAGCGTTACCGGCTGCTTTGGGTCTTGGGGAGGTGATCTCAGTTGATGAAGGTTCGCCTTCTTCGTGTTCTATCTGGGCTGCTGCAGGGGTGTTACTAGCGATGATGAAACTCTTGGTCCAACTGTTCTGGATGGTCATTTGTCTTAAGGTATCCGGGGTGGGGGCTTCGCTGTTGCTTGAGTTTGAGAGAGTGATATGCGGTGGATTGATCATAGGTTCTTTTCCAGGTTGGTGAGCAGGGAGGCTTGAGGTGTGAGTAGGGTCCGCGGCTATGTGGCATGTTGCGACAGCGTGTCCAAAGGAAAAGCATCGGTTGCAGATTGTAGGGAGGCCTTGGAATTCCACTTGGATGACGTGGTCTTTGCCCAAGCAGCGGATGGTGATGGAAGAGGGAACGTTTGAGGTGGCTTGCATTATGATACAGATCCGGGCATAGTTCAGCCGAGTTCTGTCCGCTGTCTGACTGTCTACATAAATGGGGGTTCCAAAACAGCTTCCCAGAATGCCTAACCCTTTTTCCGTCCAGAGTTCGTGGGGCATGCCGTGGAATTTGACCCAGAGAGGGATAGCTTTTAAGGCCTCTCTCGTCAAGGTTTCCATTGGCTCCCACCGCTTTAGGAAAACCGGGTGGCTGCTGAAAAACCAAGGGGATTTTTCTAGGACTTCCGTTGCGTTGTCGGCTGTGGAAAATTTGAAGTAGTAGTGGTCGGATGGGGTCGGTTTACATTCTTGGAGACCGTAGGTACTCCAGATTTGGTTAGCTAGGGTTTGCACATGGGATACTGCTCTTTTCTTTGATAGAAAATAACCGGAGAGGCATTTTGCCAAGTCTTCTTTGTCTCCCGATATCGCATCATCTGGGAAGACTAACGTGCCGTTGTCTATGATGATGTCTTCGGTTTTTTGGATTTTCATAAGGGATCGGGGGTCCGGTTGAGCGACTATGTGGGCCCAAGATCTAGTCGGTGCTCCAGGATGGTGGATGTTGATCATCGAGGCTGATTCTGCGGCAAGTTGAGGGGAGATAGAGCTGCTGTTTCCACAAAAGTGACGGAATGCACTGTTTTGCTTCCAAGGTCCGGCGAGGTCGGGTCGGGTTCCGAGGGGTCGGTGGGCTTTCGAGGGCCTGGAGAAAGCATGGCCTTTGCTGTTTCGGCCAGGGTAGGAAGGAGGGGATGGTGGAGGGGCGATGGTGTGGAATGTGGTGTGGATGATGGTGGAGGCTTGATCTTGGTTACTGGGAAGGGACGCTGAGACTTTACTGGCTTGGATGGCTTGTTGAAGAGTGAGGACGACAGTGGAGAGAACACTGGTTTGAGGGGAAGGGGTGGTGTTGTAAGGGTGGAGGATTGTGGGCAGGGCATTGTTAAAAAGGTATTTGCTGGTAACTGTCGTGGTTTCGACTATCGAAGGAGGAGCGGCTAAGGTTAAGAAGTTTGCAAGGGAGGGCTCTTGCATGCTGCTAGGGTTTTGGCTTGCATGCATGGGGTTTTGCATGCATGAAGCCAGAAAAGACGGGTTAGAGAACGTGGATGAGGCAGAGGCGCTTGGGTGAGGTGAGAGTTGCATCGGTGTCTGGGAGGTTTGAAGCGAGGATGGAGGGTTTGGGGGACGGTAAGGAGGCGTGGAGGAGGTCGACCAGATCAGCCCAGGGATAGGAGCCGATTCGCTTCCGTGGTGGCACGGCTTAGAGTGGGATTCAGGAGAGATGATGGAGGGACGCGGAGTGTCTTCAAGGGCAGTGATGGCCTTGAGGAGTCGTTCATTGCTTTCGAAAATGGCACGAAGCTGCTGGTCTCTGGTCGGCGACGGAGAAGGCCCGATTTCTGATGGGTCTTCTTCCTCAGAGCTTTCGATGGTTATGGCCTTGGCTCTCGGGGGGGAGAGTGACAGAGGGGAAGGAGCCCTGTCATGCATGTCCGAGTGGATGGGCTGTTTGGCTAGATGTTTACGTTTAGGGGAGATCGGTGGGGGAGATCCATGCACGGACAGTGGGAGCCCATGCATGCCTGCACGTTTCGGGGGAGAGGTAGAGGAGGGAGACGAAGATCGGGTCTCTAATGATAGTGAGGTTCTTGGGCTGGATGGTCTCGAAGAAGTGGCTGGTGGAGGGGGGCTGCTTTTTCGTTAAAACGTGGAGTGATCTTACGGTTTGAACGCCTGGAGGAGGAGCTTCTTCTTGTTTCCACCATTTTTGGTGAGGAAGAACAAGAGGGGGGACCGACTGGTTGAGAGAGGCGGTTTTTCGTGGAGTAGAGGGGATAAGTAGGCGCAGAGGTGAGAAGAAGAGTGGGGGAGAGGGAGTAGTTAGGAAAGATTTCAGATTTGCAGTTCAACTGGCAG
The DNA here is from genome assembly GCA_036936605.1 of Limnanthes douglasii subsp. nivea. Classification (NCBI taxonomy): domain Eukaryota; kingdom Viridiplantae; phylum Streptophyta; class Magnoliopsida; order Brassicales; family Limnanthaceae; genus Limnanthes; species Limnanthes douglasii. The sequence continues at coordinate 4,193,805 of JAUPFV010000001.1, forward strand.
GAGGTTTTTTGAGTGGTGGGAGGTTTATTTTTTTAAGTGAGATTTTTAGTGGGGTTGCGTAGATAGTGAAGTGAGCGGGAGAGAGGGGAGGCAGAGGTTTTAAGGAAGAGTGATGCGTAGGCGGCAGGTGAAAGGTTTGAGGAAGCAGGCTGGTGGAAGTAGGGTTTTGCTTGCACGATTTGAGAAGCTTTTAATGAAGAGAGAGAAGAGGAGAGAGGGAAGTGAGACTTAAATGCTTCTTTGCATGCTTGGCTCTCCCGATTGGTCAGGTGGAGAGAGAGAGAGAAGGCCAGCAAAAAGAATTAGAAGTAAGATCAGAGGGAGTGTGATTGGGTGCTTCGAGTGGACATCTTCGAGGAGAGGCAGAGTATGGGAGTGTGAGCTTACTCGGGATAGGAGCCCTGAACGGCGCTGCACGATGGAAGGAGATGAAGGGGCAGTGTAGTTTCGCCTTCAATGCTTCTGCCTTGGGAGTCTGGAGAGAGCCTGGAGGGATAAATGCTCTTTGGTTAGGTGTGATGGTGGATTCATGATGGGCTGCGAGGCGGCTGCACATTAAAGAGGTTGTTCGTGACTTTAATGGAGGGATGGTAGCCTCCATTAATGGCGATGGAAGAGGTGTGGGATGAGCTTTTAATACTCCTACACCCACGGATTTGCAGAGAATGAGAAAGGACTCCCAATTCACAAGCAAAGCAACTTGTGATAGGGAGTATAACAAATTGAATATGAAGATCAGTATGTATTTGGAAGGAGTTCAAAAATTTGCAGGTTATTTCTAGGGAGAGCTTCTCTCTATAGAAACTAGCCGTTTCTTTCTATTTTCTATAGAAAGCTATATTTGATTTGTTTTACAATTTATTATTCTTCATCTTTGTTTAGAGGGACATACATGTTAATTCATTTTTGACGATTAGGTGGCATTTTACTATATTAACTTTGTATATAAAAATAATTAAGTGTCAAATTTAATGAATTGTTTATAATTATTTTTCAGATTTTTGACATATTTGGATATCCTGTTGACTTACATTTTATAAGAATACCTATATAATAATATGAAAGCCGATTAAAGATTTTCTATGGACAAAATATTTCAAAGTAGTTTTCTTTTTCAAAATACATCAAAACTTTTCATGATTATCCAAACCAGTTGTCCTCATCAACACTTCTTAGTCTTAGTTAATCCAGATCCTAGCAATCTTAGCTTCAATGCTTCGGGCCAGACATCTATTTGGTCCATTTTTAATACTGTCCCTATCATTGTGCTCCATACGGTCGACAAATGGAATGGATATATGTTTTCACTCAGTAAATCTCTTTAATGCATGATTAGCGGAAGCCAAAACACACTGAGAAACCAGTTGCCGCAGTTGCAGCCGCAGTGTTTAATTTCTATGGAAGTGGTGTTTTAAATATTTAAATGCCTCGCAGCATACTCTAACTTGATACCGCGAGAATCTTCAAAATAAAACCTCTTTCGCACAAAACTATTTTTAAACAACATACAAACTCTTCCACAAAACTCAAAATTAGTACTCCAAAGCCGGAACTATATCTAACAACCCGCAGACAATTCTAGATTACTCAAAGTTTAAACGCACCAACTCTACTCAGCTCTTTAACTAACATTACATATCAGTCATGTGAAACCAATTTTAGAGTATAGAATCGATAAAAATGATCTTTAATAGTGGGTTATAGCGCTAGATCCTCCGGTCGGAACATTGGTATGTTTATAGGAGCAGGTATCCTCTCCCTCTGACATAATCTGTGGATAAATCCGCTGGATGACCCTGATCATAGACATACCAATTACAGTTTTTTGTTTTATTAGATATATTTGCGTATTTTTACCGGAGTACACTGTATACCACAAGTTTTGGTATTCAAAATCAAAACTTAAAATGCAAGTAAACAAATCAAAATAGAAAATTTAGACACCGAACATAATTTGGAAGTTTAAATCGCTCGTTCCAATTAAATTAATTTCAGTAAAATAATAAAAAAATAATATAAAACTTTTAAAGCTTTATTGTTTGGTAGTTTAAAACTATTGGAACAAGAATTGAGTTTGGATAATACACCTTAGGCAGTGAATCAAACATGATATTGAAAGTTAAAAGTTCACCCATAGTTCCACAATGTAACCACTAATTTTTTCAGTCGTTCATTCACAATTATGTTAGGATCCAAAACAAAATCTTATTACCTACAGGTGATTGGGATTACAATAACCAATTACTTACCAAAAAGTAAAACCAATATTCGTATGTTAATTCGAAATAATTAAATTTATTTTGTTTTACTGTTTTAATTTTGTTAAAAAAGTAAAAGTAAAATATTATTTAAAAAATATTTTACTTTACTTATTTATAAAAGTACTCTCTCTCAGAAAATCGAGAAAGTTGCAAACAACTCTTAGGAAATCGAGAGAGTTGCAAACAACTCTCGGGTTAGTTTTTCAAACAACTCTCAGGTTTGTACCTTCAATTCAAAGTACCAAATAGCGAGCATATATGGTCGGGATATTTTTTTTCCAAACTTCAATTCAAAATACCAAATAGCACTATCCAAAAAACGGGTACTAGTTGGTAATTAAATAGTTGAGAGGATATTTACGGATACTTTTTTTTATATATATAGAATGTAATGCGAATTGTTAAAAAAAATAAACTACTTTTGATTTTGGTTTTATTTTGAAATATAGCTTATTTAACTTTTATGTTAAAACCCTATTCAAACCCTATTCCAAAGGTTTGTATATTACTATTATGTTGTTCTACTTTAGATATATAAATTTGAGAACCATTTATTAATATTTTCATTCTATTTTAAATCATAGATCAGAATCTGTATGATTAATATTTATACTAAAAATAAAAATAAAATAGATTATTAAGAAAACATATTACATTACAAAGTAAATTTATAGTGGGTCTTTTAGCTCTTGAACGAAAGATTATCTCTTTGCAATCTTGGTCATAGTTTTAACAAAAGAATATAAAAATGAAGACAAAATAAATTATGTTTTGAAGATTCTACTTACAAACATATATGTGATAAGAAAGAAAGTCTAATGGTTGTTAAGAAGTATGTACAATCTCACACTTGTCGGGTATAAAAACAGTGTTGATGTTACAACCAATAACGTAAAGTTAAAATGACTATATTTTTTATATCTCTGATGTTCTTTCACGCTTTCCAGAAACTAAGACAGTTGTTTATAAAAATAATTATACTTCGTATACACTAATTAAGAATTATTTTAAAATATAAAAAAAAATTATTGCACCAATGACTACTCACTGGAGCATAATTCGGAAACCAATTTCTTGAAGTATTGTTTCGTAGCATTTGGTTATTGTCTCCATGGTTTTCATTCTTCTCATCCATTTTTATTTATTGATGGTATTTTTTTTTACGGTGAATTATAAAGAGGTATTGATATTTATTATAGGTAAATGTGGTAATAATAGCGAGTTTTGTTCTTTAACATTTGTAATTTCAAAACATGTTATTTTCTAATGTTATATCTACAAATATGAAAATAGGTACAACCCGTAAGGTAGAAAAAAAAAGATGTATAATAGATGCACAATCTTCTCTAATCAATATGATAGATGCACAACAAGATATATTCAATATGATAGTTGTGAAATAAGTATAATCATTATTCAATATTCTAGTATAATTAGATTTGGTATAATTGGGACTGTAAATTTTGTTAGGTCGTCGAATCACATTTATTTGTGGTCGTCATTTAGGTATTGTTAATATTTTTTTCTCTTTTATTTCTAGATTGCTATTGTGCATACTGTGTTTATCATATTATAAATAATTTGAAGTATTCTTTAAGTGGTACATCTACATCATTTAAAGATAAGATGATTTAGATGTTTAAAATATATACTTATGTCACGACTCAAAACCTGTACATTCAATATATGGACGAATTTCTTTAAAAATTGAGGTCATAAATTTATTAACTTTTGTGAGAATTTACTTATGGATAAATATTTTCTTGTTTTTTCCAAAGACAAACGGTATGGTTCGATGAATTCGACTCCAACAAAGTCTTTTGATCATAAGTTCAAATAGTATTGTAGTTCACCTATATTGGAGTTAGTTGATAGAATTATAGTATTACTTATGGATCAAATTTCAAGACGTTATGTTGAGGTTGAACGTTAGACTAATAATTTATATCCTAAATTTGATAAAACATTTAAAGCCAATAGGGAAAGGGTCGCTCATGGATAGTTCATTCGTTTAGTCGTATTTACAAGAAGTTTTTTCTGATCTTGTTATGGTTGAAAATCTTAGTGTATCTACATGTTGTAGTGGTGCGTGGTAACATGAGTGTTTTCTGTGCTCTCATAGTTTGGATGCCATATTTTATATATATGGAAATTCTATGGAATATGTTGAGTCATACTATTTTGTAAGCTCTTTTAAGACAACTTATTCATTTGTCATACCCATATTTACTACTTTAAGTCAAGCATCTACTTCAACAACTGCTCCATTCCTACTTCCTCCAATTTTAAAAATATGAGTTGGAAGACCTTATAAGAAACATATTCATCTAGAGGATAATTAAGTACGCATAATATAATATGTAGTTATTGTTCAAAAGATAGTCATAACGGATGATTGTATGTATAGGTCTTGCAAGATCAATAAATTTTGATACTTTTAGTTGATAAGGCTTCTGTAAATTTGATATTGTGTTGTTGCATTAATATATATTTTATTTCTGTTAGTATTTTTTTTTGTAAAACAATTTTTTTTTACGGAAAAGGCATAACCAACTACATGATAGATGTAGGACAAGGCATAACCGTTTGTATGATAGATACAGGACATATGCACATGGGTGGTGATAGATGTGAAACCAACATATACTATAGTGATGTAGAGAATGTAGATGCAGGACACATATAGGATGATATATTCGGGACATCGTTTGTAGATGATGATAGATGTAGGACCCGTTCCTTGGAAAAAAATTAAAGTGTAACCAACATCATAAATGCGCGCAACAAATACTTATTAAAAACCATGAATAGTCACCGAAATTGATCACATGTATAAAAATATCCACTAGTTTTACCTTTGTATCAAAACAGTCCATTTGGTAGCATTCATGGTAACATTTTTTGACCTTTTGTCTTTGCATCCATGGTTACCGTGAGTGACCACAGATGCAAAAAATGACTAACTAAAAAGTTCGTTTTGGTATAAATGTAACACTATTGTCTTTTTTGTACACTTGACCAATTTTGGTAACTAATCAGGATTTTGAACCAACAAATACATAACCAAAGCAATAATTAATGAAAATTACAATATACATGGAAACAAAATGTTACATAAAAATTTCACCAATATTTGTTAGTATTTTTATCATAGGAAATAATTAAAACATACATGCTTAATTTAGTTTTTTTAATATCAGCAGATTTATCTTTTTTTAAGATAATCATTTGAATATAATTTTAGCATATTCGCAAACCATTATATCAATTAAAATTCTTGTCGTGGAGGTATTTAATCTGTAAATTAAAATTCTAATCAATATACAAACTCAATAAGATAAAATACATTACACTTCTATCATTACATAGCATGTGAGATAAATACATTAGATGAGATATATATAAATATGAGACATATTCATGCGATATATATTCATATGAGACATAATCATGCGAGATATAATCATGCATGACATAATCATGCTAGAATTACTCGTGATAAAACTTACTATATAATCTAAACATATAACACTTACAAATCTTTCTGTAATTATTTTTTATTTGATGTTTTACCTTTTGGTGTCAATGGGTTTAAATTTACTACTTCTCTATTATCGATGTCTAGTAACACAAATATCTAAGAGTGTAACCTTCTTCAGGGCCGCGTAATGCATGCCAGTAAAATTTGTCACATTTTGATCGGTTTATATCATCTGCTACATTGAAATAATATTTTCGAAAAACACTTTTTGTTTATTTTGTGTTGTAAAACTGCATGATCCTTACCATTACACGTCCAAATATATCTTTTGCTGGAATAACTTTTGTGTTATTTTTACAACCAAGTTAATGCACAAATGAATACATATGTCAAAAATATTACAATAATACTTAGGTTTTTAATTTTTTTTTATCAATATTGAATAATTTAAATCACCTCTTTCTCCACAACATCCATCTGCTAAGAAACCTCTCTTTTTTCTCCACAACGACATCATCTTCGATAAAAACATCAGGAAGAAGGTTCAAAATATTACGAGGAGCTTTCATATTTTCTATAACATTATGATAAGGTTCCTTGTTTTGTACATAAATATTAGAATGAGTGTTAGTTTTTTCCATATCAATATTAGAATGACGTTCCTTATTTTCCATACCAATGGTTATAGGGTTCTCACGGGCTGGAGACTCAACAACATTAGAAGCAGGCTTTTGGTTTCCCACAATAATATTGGAAGCATAATTATGAGAATAACGGTCCTTATTAGAATAAGTGTTAGTTTTTTCGATATCAATATTAGAATGACGGTCCTTATTTTCCATACCAATCGTTATAGGGTTCTCATGGGCTGGAGACTCAACAACATTAGAAGCAGGTTCTTAGTTTCCCATAACAACATTCGAAACATAATTAAGTGCATCAATTTGTTGATCCTCGTGGCTTGTCAACACCTCATGGTTTATATTAGAAACACTAATAGAGTTTTCATGGCTTATAACCATTTCAAGTATCATCTCTGTAGTAGTAAGCAACTTCATATTAGTAGGAGAACCCTAAATACGTGTTTATTTATTAGAATATTCTTCCACATTTTCATGTGATTGTTTTTCCTTGTATATACTTTAAATATATTTTGAGGTGTCCTATGAAGTTCCACTAATATATTAATGTCAACATATGTAGTTGGAGTGTCTTTTGTAGCTCCACCTTTTTGTATGTTTCATCTATTCGTCACCTCTCTTGAGTTGTTTTCAAATTCTAAAATGTGCTTATTTGTTTAGTGATTTTCTGTTGTAGTTCTACAATCTTAAGTTGAAATATTGTATGATCAATTGAATAACTATTTGCTTGGTCCACTGTTGTTAACTTCGTGTATTGTCTAGACACAATCTTAATTATTTTTAGGGTTTCATGCTGATATTTTATAAAATAAATGAATCTTAATGGTAAAAACTATACAAGTGGAATATAAAAAATTATAGATGCAGAACATGTAATGCATGTAAGGTTCGTTTAAAGGTGATATATGTGAAACCATAAATGTTGATATATAAGGGACAAGGGTATGCATGGTAGGCCATATAATTATGTGAAATCACGTAAATGGTGATAGATGCAAATCATGTAAATTATCAAAAACCGTTTGAATGATGATACATACGTAACCATGTAAATGATGCGAAACCAGTTAAGTAATGTTAGATGCACTACCATGTAAATTTAGAAGCATGTACCATGATAGATCGGAAAGCATCAAAAGATGATAGTTTGGAAACAAACGATTTCAATACTTACAGAAAAATATGATTCCCACTACCCCCACTAACATCATTTAGTAATTGGGAACTTTTGGACTTCTTGTATAATTCCCACTACTCTACTAACATCATTTAATAGTTGGGAACTATTTGCGAACTGTCTGCTTGGGAACTATTTGGGAACCGTCTATCTATTTGTCTGCTTCTTGTAACTGAGATTACATGAATAAAAATTGCACTAACTTGTGACACTCTCCCTTAGAGCATTATTTCCATCAGTTAGACCGAGAGCTCCTCTAAACACTTTCAAACATCGATTTGGGAAGAGCCTTAGCAAGGCCATCAGCAACCTTCTCATTTCTCCGTATAGATTTCAACTCGATTTCTTGATTAAGTACCTTCTCTCGAATAAAATGATGGCGAGTATTAATGTATTTTGTGAGAGCATGAAACACATGATTTCCAGCAACTTTAATAGCACTTTCATTGTCACAAAAGATGGACTATGAAGGTGTAGCCCCTGATTGACATCTCCAAGAAGTTTTATAAGTCACATACACTCCTGGGAAGCTAATGTGGCTGCAACATATTCAGCTTCAGCAGTTGATAATGCCACTATGTCTTGCTTCTTGCTGCACCAAGAGATTGTTGTTGAACCAGTATTCAAACAATAATTTGAAGTGGACCGTCTGTCATTCATATTGCCTGCCCAATCAGCATCAACAAACCCACGTAAACGGAACTTTGTATTCTTTTGATACATCAACCCATACTCTAAATTTCCTTTCACATATCGAAGAATTTGATTTGCAACAGCCATATGACCAACACATGGTTGATTCATAAATTCAGATATTATTCCAATAGAAAAAGTAATCTCTCGACGAGTTACTATTAAGTATAGAAGACAACCCACAAGTTTGCGATACTCAGTCACATCATTTAATAATTCACCTTTATTCTTGTGTAATTTTAGATTTGGATCTGTTAGAGTGGTTGTATAGTTTTCATTTTCCATACCAACCATGCTAAAATCTTAGTAGCATAGCTTCTTTGTGACAGAAAATAGCCACTTGCTTCTTCAACTTCTAAACCAAGGAAACAATAAGTTTTCCCCAAGTTTTTCATCTCAAAACAAGTATATAAATCCTCATTTAGCCATTTGATTTCAATTGAATTATTACCCATAATAATCATATCATCAACGTAAAGAAGAATCATAGTATTTAAAATTCCATCATTTTCACAAAGAGGCTTAGATTTGAATCGGAGGGATAATAACCACATAATAAGAAGCGTAGAATGATTTCTTAAGTTTGCAGACATATTCTAGAAATTCTTCTGAAATAAAACTGAGTAGTTGTTCCATATATATATCCCGATCAAATTCTCCATTGAGGAAAACATTCTTTACATCGAGTTGCCAAAGAGTCCAACCTTTGTTTGCTGGCAAATAAATAATAGTACGAATTCTTACCATCTTTGCCACTGGGCTGAAAGTTTCTTCATAATCCAAATAATGTGGTTTAGAGAAACCACGAGCAACTAGACGGACTTTGTGTCTAGAAACGCTTCCATCAACTGCCTTCTTTAACTTGTAAACCCATTTGCATGTCACAAGTTCAACATCATTCGGTCTCGGTACAAGAACCGGAGTATAATTTATGTCCAATGCTAAAATTTCATCTTTCATTGCATTCTCCTATTTTGACTTCCTTTGAGCTTCAATATACGATAAAGGCTAATTATCCAGCATGTCTTCTAACATAAAATAATAAGTGATAGTAGATTGCTTTGCTTGAACTTCATAATCCTTTAAATAAATAGGTGGCTTCCTAGGTCTTGTAGTTCTTCACAATGTGATTTCTCCTTATGGTGAATTATATGACCAGAAAATTCTGAACTTCCCCTCTAGTTAAGATCGTCTGGAGTAGAGATTGGCTCAGGATCAGTTTAAAAAAATGGCATAAATACAGAGGCATCTTTTAGACCATCACTTGGGTAAAAATTAGAAACCTCGTAAAAAACAACATCATGAGAAGTCACAATCTTCTTACCAATATGATCCATACATCTCTATCCTTTCTTGTTCACATCATAACCAATAAACACACACTTCCTTGCTTTCGGATCAAGCTTAGTTCGATTTTGTTAGGTATATGAACATATCAAAGAGACCCAAAGCCTCTAAAATAACTCACATTAGGTTTGATAGTATATAGTAGTTCAAAAGGATATTTTTATGTACCTAGCCATGGAAGTAATCAGTTTATCACATGACAAGCACACTTCATAGTTTTTGCGCACAACTCTCGAGGAAGGTTCTTATCATGCAACCAAGACAAATTCATTGTTGTAAGATGTGCTAGCTTACATTCCGCGACTACACTCTGTTGTGGGGTATCTGGGCATGTTAGTTATCGATGAACACCATATTTATGACAAAATTTGGAGAATTTATGTTCTTGGCCTTCACCCCCATTATCAGTTAGCAAACACTTCGAAACAGACCTGAATTGCTTCTCTAACATTTGTTTGAATTGAACAAAGTGTGTGAATGCTTCGCCTTTTTATTTCAAGAAATACACCCAACTATAGCGAGAGAAATCCTCAACAATAACCATCATATAACGGAAACCATTAAAACGTTTTGTTCTTGTAGGACCCATGAGGTCAGAATGTACAAGCTCAAACATCAACGATGCACGGTTAAAAGATTTCTGAAAAGGGAGTCGATGTGACTTACCATATTTACAGCCAACACAAATAATATCCTGATGTGATGATTTGATGAAGGGAACTCTTCCAAGTAATCTATTAGTTGATATTGTTGTAACACTTGATTTCCAAAATGTCCGAGTCGAGCATGGCAAAGTGAAATTGTTGTATTTTGACTTGTATTTTCTACATACACCTCAGCTATAGATAAAACATATAAAGTGTTTGCCTTTCTTTCGGTGAATAAGACATTAACATCAACACTTTTATAAACATCATTTGGTCGCAATAAAACATACTTAGCAGAATTAGTTATTTGAGAAACGGAAGCAAGATTCTTCTTTAAACATGGTAGTTGGTATACATTTTCAAGTGTAAGACTTTCATTATCTGAATTGGTAGCCTTCACACTAAAATCACTTTCTTTTACTACTAGATGTAATGAGTTCTTCACTGTCAACATTAATCGTTTTCTCAAATGAGGACGAATATCATAAAGTATAAAATCATTACCAGTAGCATGATGTGAGCAACCCAAATCAACGATCCGCTCATTCTTGTTGTCAATACAGCTACTATAAGCCTTCGATTTTATTTTCAGATCGATGTGTAACAGAAGCCATGATGTCCGGTTGAGTAAAAACCTCAATTGAGAGAAACATTTCCCATTGTAGATCATTGTTATTTTCATTATCATGTGCAACATTTGCATTTGATTTGGCGATTTTTTAATAACAATTTGGTTTAATGTGGCTTAATTTGGCACACTTCTTACAAACAACTTTGCACGAGAATCCAAATTCATGTGTCCAGTCATTCCACATGTAAAACATGTCATGTTAGAGTGTTTTACTGACTCCCCTCAATCCTTTTCTGCTTACCACCATTTTGAAAATGATTTTGTCTGTTTTTGCACCTTGACCTGTCTTTAGTAAATAGTGTATCTTCAACATCAAAAGAATACTTACCAAGCATTTGTTTGACCAATTCTTCCTAGTTAGAGAGTAGGTTATCTAACTCAATAATTTATGGTTGGTTAACCCATCCGTGTATTGATGATATAAATAACATGAAGTCAAATCGTAATCCACGAATAAAATAACGTCTTAGCCTTGCATCACTAATAGGTTCATCACTATCGAAACCTGAAATTTTCGAATATACATTCTTGACTGTAAGAAAGTAATCAGAGATGGACATATTACCTTGGGTTAAAGAAGCAAGCTCATTTTCAAGGTATTAAAAACGCATAGTATTTTTCTGGGTAAATAACCTGTCAAGAGTATCCCATATATCCTTTGGAGAATCCAATGCACAAATATGATCAATAAACTCCTTAGAGATCGAATTTCTCAACACGAATAAATTATTTCCGCACCTTACTTTCCATTTCCTCCTTAACTCAGCGTTTTCCGGAGTATCACTAGGAAGTGTCTTAGTACCGGAAACCAGATCCCATAAATCTTGTCCTTGAAGGAAAGCCTCTATACACAACCGTAAATATTGGTAATTGGTTCCAACATGCTTTTCTGATTCATATTGATTTAAAAGTAATAACACTTGTCAGGATTTCTCTGGATAATAAAATCAAACATTTGATATGCAGAGACCTTGCTCTAATACCATGAAACAATTTGAACAGCCAAGAAGTTTGATTTTTATTACTTAAAGAATAAAACAAACAAGTTCCATACTTATAGAAAAATATGATTCCCACTACCCCACTAACCTCATTTAGTAATTGGAAACTTTCGGACTTCTATTATAATTCCCACTACTCCACTAACTTCATTTAATAGTTAGGAACTATTTGGGAACTATCTACTTCTTTGAGAACTATTTGGGAACTGTCTGTATGTCTATCTTCTTCTTGTAACTGAGATTACATGAGTAAAGAGTGCACTAACTTGTGAGACAATAATCTCACTAGTATTTTATTTTATATTATTAAAGGGTAGTTCATATCAGTTACTTTATGTGAAGACTTATTCTTCACTAATTTTTCATTATTTTCTCTCTTCTCTACATTAACATCATCTTCTTCAGAATCAACCTCCTCAACAATATCTTCCTTTTGTTAGACCCTTCCCCCACCGAGAGATGTATATCTGAAAATGTCTCAGAGTGGCTTGTGACAAGAGATTTTAATACGATTACTAATTCTCATGAGCAATTAGCTTGCTTAACTCTTTGTATTAAGAGTATGGATGATTTCAAGAACATAATTATGGATTTTCATTTAGGATATGTATGGTTTAATAGGTTTAAGTGTGCTTTGTCTAACAACAGGAAGTGAAAAAGACTAGATAAATCTTATATAACATTGAGTGACTGAATTTTTTTTAAGAAACTTCTATAGAATATTTACCTATGATTGGTTTTGACCATTCTCGCTAGTCATCTCTATCAAAAAGGAATCCAATTGGCCTAAATCTGCTTTTAAATTTCATAATACATAGACAATGCATGAGGACATCCTAAAAACTAGAGAACTAAGCTAGAATTTTAATTCGGATCATCCAACAATAAACATATGTTGGAACAAGCATAAAATGTTAAATCTTGATCTTAAAAATTGGTATAAGAAAATTTTCGAGAATATATGTGACTCTATTAAACAAGTTGAAGATGAGGTGAAATATAAATAAATCTGTTCTCAAGAAGCAAACACCTTAGAAGAAAAAATTAGTCTATATAAATCAAACGCTACTCTCTTACAATCATAACCTAGAAAATAAGTATTTCGGAGCATAAATATGTTACATTAGGGTAAAAATAGAGATATGAACACAATAAGTTTTCATAATTTTGTGAGGAAAATGAGAAAGAAAAACAGCATTAAAGGTATATTTGAAGGTGATAATTGGATACTATATTCAAATAAAATGGACTTCTCAATAGTTATATATTTTAAGTCTTTCTTAGTTTTTCAAATAAACAATTTAGAATTAGAATATATTCATAGCATTATACCTAGCCTTGTTACTAAAGAAGGTAATAACAATTTTATTGTCTTACTCGATCAAGAGGAAATCCACAAAATTGTAATGTCTTTAAGCCCAAACATCTCATCTTGGGTGGATGGATTTAATGGGAAGTATTTTTAAACTTGTTGGAAATAATTACAAATGACCTCTTCAAAGCTATAAAGCCATTTTCACGTTCAATCTACACCTTTAAGAGTCTATGTAACTGTTGTTTGCCTCATTTTAAAGATTGATAATCCTAAAATATCGAATGATTATAGAGTATTAATGAAATGATTGCTAAACTATTTCCTAATATTATTTCATTATAGCATAGTGGTTTTGTTAAAAACAAAAATATTCAAAATAATATTCTATTAACCCAAGAGCTTGGTAAAAGTTTAAATGGGAAGGTCAGATGGAACAATATAATGATAAAACTGGATATGTCGAAAGCCTTCGACATGATTTTCTGTAATTTTATCATAAGAATGATGAAATCGTTTGGTTTTAACAATAGATTTTTTAACATTATAACGAATAATATAATTTCATCTTTCTTTTCAATCATAGTCAATGGTCAGTTATGTGGTTACTTCATGTTACTTAATGAGCTTAGACAGGGTTATCCTATTTTCTCTAGTATCTTTATAATCTCAGAGGAATATCTAATTAGAAGACTTAAGAAACTTTTTGAAGTTAATAAAGATTTGAGATATAAAACCACTAGTAACATGGTCTTATCATGTTTAGCGTTTGCCGATTATATTAATATATTCTCAAATGGATGAGTGAATAATATTAAAAGAGTTATGGAATTTCTTAGGCTCTATTAAGAATATCAACAAGGAAAACACAAGATCTATACCTATATTGGCTGAAACACTTGAAAGATTAAAATAATACAAAACATAATAGGATTTAACATTGTTCCTTACCAATTTAATATATTTGTAAACCAATTCAATTAAACATCAGAATCAAACACTATGATAAATTAGTTAACAAAATTATAAATAAGATTATTTAATAGGATAGCAAGAAATTGTCTTTTGGTGGTAGACTTATCGGAATCCAGTCGATATTAATGGTTTTTCCAACCTATTAACTTCAAATAAATCTACTGCACAATAAGCTGATAACTAGGATAGAGACTCTAATTAGGACATACATATGGGGAACTAGAGACTCTAAAGAATATATATATATATATATATATATGGAAAATGGATCAATGTGTGTAAAACTTGTGATGAATGAGGATTAAACTTGAGAAAGTTGGAGAATATTCAGTTAATTTACTCTTACAAAGTATGGTTTAACTTTAGAGGTCGAAAAATCCATTTGGTCTAACTATATGTATTCAAAATATTATAAAGATTTACATCAACTACAAGTTAATATAAAAAGTTCTAATTCTAAAGTTCGGAAAAGGCTTCTTAACGTTAAAGAAATAAGAGAAGGCTTCATCTATTGGCAGATTGGTAAGGAAAACTTAGATTTTTTGCTGGAAAAATGGTGCTTAGCTAATCCTTTTATACTTGTATCCAATAAGGAGAACAATAATTGGTTTAAAGGTGATAATATATACAAATATTTTAAGGATGTTAATTAGATATTACAGAAACTCCGGAGAGTTGTCCTTCCTTCAGATTTAGACATGATTAAGAAGCTATCCATTAAAGCCTCTAATGATACCATAAGATGGAAGTTATCTTGTAATGGTGACTTTATATTTAAGGTTACTAGGAATTTCCTAAGATATAAAGATCCTGTTCTAAATGTCAGCTTGTGGCAACATTAATCTATTAGACATCTATTTTTAACTGTTATCTCTTGGGAAGTTTGACAGTGTTTTGTTGAGTTATTTGGAATTCATATAAGAAGGCACATGACTATATAACATCTAGTCAGTCTCTAGTTTTGTTCTATCAAGAATTTAATTTATATGAGATCAATCTCGCAAAAAAGTATTTGCTGGGTGATATGACAGAATATAAACAATACTAAATTTCAAGGTTTCAACTTTAGAACTAACTTTATAATTGGCTACATCAAATGCATTATATTTATATTAGATAACGCATCTTTTCTTAAGATATCTTATTGGTCTAATGATCATAAGTCTTCCCTTGGGTTAGATTTCCTAAATCACTTTAAAAACCTAGGAAAAGTAGTTTCACCAAATATATACTCTCTTCTAAGGAACGTTACTAATTTAACTGTGATGGTGCTTGTTTACATTCTGGAGAATCTGGTGGGGATGGTCTCCTAAGAAATGACAAAAGGGAAATGATAGTTGTCTATGGTGGAGTTTATAGGAATCAAACTTCCATAATGTTTTAGAGTAGAGCTTTACTCGACGGATTGCTTATCAGTAAACAACTGAATATTAAGCATCTAAATATTGATGTAGATCTCATTATTCAATTCGAAATTATTATGTTAAATAAGGCTGTGTCGTTTCATATTGTTCATTGAGATTTTTATCCTACAAAGAAAGCAAATTGATTATTGTTCTTCGATAAATATAATCTCTGAATACTCTATAAAAAATAATGGGTTTTTCGCCTTTACGATTTAACTCTTTCAATAGCATGTAATTTTACCTCACTTCATAAATCAAAATATTTTCCATATTTAAACTAAAAAACTATTACTTAGAGATAGAACGAAACAAATTAGACTAAAACTTAAACGAATCTTTGTCTTATGTAGATTCTGGATTGCAACCAAGGGATTAATGAAGATTTTCAAAATCTATTGCTTGGAATAATCGAAGTTAAAGCTCTGGAAATGCTGATCTAAATTATCGTATTTTAATGAATTCGAGGAAAACAAATTTAGATGGTTGATTAAGAGTGTATCCCTTAAGATAGTTTTGTAAAAAATGATGGAATGTGTGTCTTAATCAAGCCTCATTAAGAGGATATCATAATAAAAGTAAACATATGGAATATTATCATTATTTGGGTCATGATCGACATTGAAATATTTGTTAACATTATTTATAAATTTATATTTGACCAAGTCAAGGTGTCCCTTCTCATGATATCAAAGTTGAAAAGATTAATAGATCTCACCGCAATGGTAGGCTCACCCCATAACGCTAAGCCTATAAACAGTTTCTTCATTATGGTGTAGGATTGTTTGTCAGAGAAGATTAAGCTAACACAAATAAATACATGTAATAGTTTGTAGTTCTTTAAAATACTCTTCATTCCTCACCATGAACTTGTTTATATTCTGAAAATTATTGAGCTTTTCATCCTACAAAGACAATGTATTAGTGTTCATTGATAAATATAATCTCTGAATACTCTATAGAAAATCTTGGGTTACTCTTCTTTACGATCTAACTCTTTCAATAGCTGGTAATTTTACATGACTTGATGTGCTCCATCAATTAGGGTTTTTTCATATTTAAACTAAAAAACTCTTACGTAGAGATAGAACGAAACAAATGAGACTAAAACTTAAAGGAATATTTGTATTGTGTAGATAATAGATTGAAAGAAGGGGATTAATAAAGATTTTCAAAATATATTGCTTGGAAGAATGGAAGTTAAAACTTTGGAAATGCTAATCTAAATGATCGTATTTTAATGCATTTGAGGAAGATCGGTTTAGATGGTACATTAAGATTGTATCCCTTAAGATAGTTTTGTAGGATGATAATCTGTTTGTCTTAGTCGAGCCTCATTATGGTGATATCATAATAAAACTCAACATATGCGGATGAGGTTAGATTTCTTTAACACTGACTATTGCATATCCGGAGGGTTATTCGGACATTTCCAGTACCATATCCCACCAAATAGTATAAACACCTGGAACGTGACTTAGCTAGTTACTAGTCATTTCATCTCTTTGGCTCGTGGATTTTTAAACTTAACCCAAGCCCATGATCCGACTCGTAAGACCCACAATTCATTAAATGGGTATAAATACCTCAACTACTTTCATTAATGGGGGTGAAAAAAAAATTACTGCTAGCACACACTTTACTTATCTCTCTACATTTTACACTAAACATTATATTCCCAAAACATTTTCGCAAACTACCCTTCGATCAGAAATAATCCACGCCATATACAATAATATAATTATTTAGATTATGATCGACATTGAAAGCTTTGTTAACATTATTTATAAATTTATTTCTTAACCAAGTCAAGGTGGCCCTTCTCATGATATCAATGTTGAAAAGATTGGTAGATCTCACAATAATGATAGCTTACCTCATCATGCTAAGCCTATCAACATTTTATTCATTAGGGTGTAAGATTGTTTTCATAGAAGATTAAGCTAACAGAAATGAATACGTGTAATAGTTTTCACTTCTCTAAAATACTCTTCATTCCTCACCATTGATAAGGAAATGAGACTTCAAGGACTGAATTGTGAAGAATAAAACCGTTTGTGACATATTGTAAAATTAGAAGAGGAAATTGGTCTTTTATATTTTTGTCAGGGACTAATATATAATTATCCCATTTATGTAACCGTTTTAGTTATTATCTAAGTCTTTGTGCCTCTATATAAACGCCAAAGCATATCTAATAAAGGGGTTGGATTTTTGAGTTTGAACACTTCAGCATTCTCATTTTCTCCATCTACAATGCATTTCTCTCTAAAACTTAACTTCAGTCATTTACTAAGGAAATTCAAGCAATTAGACTCGCCAAATTGGCAACTCCACTGGGACCGATCAACAAATTAGTGCATATTTTACTTGTTCGAATTTTATCGATCTCGAAAAACAATATTGAAACTTCATAACGAATCCTGGAAAAAAACGCGTTGGTTCAAACAGTTGTTGAAACATTAAAAAAAGATTTACAAATGACAAATGAGAGACAAAAAGGGTCTACTGTGATTCATCAGACTGAATCTGAGATAGAGTTGCGAATGAATCAGCTTATGGATAAGATAAATTATCTGAAGGAGAAATGTAATCAGAGAGAATAGGAGATTTAGTTCGCAAGGCTGAAATTCAAGGTGAGACAAATGAATGATCAAAATGAAGTTGAAGGTCAATCTGATTGGTCTTGCACTGATTTTCAAATTAGGAATGAGCAGAAGAAGGCGCACTTCAAAGAACCAAGAGAGCGCCATTCTTCTTGAAAAGAAAAGAAACATAAACAAAAGTATATCACATCTAGTGATGAAGAAGTTGAAAGCTCATGATTAGGTTTTAAAAGATATCGGGGCTCTTCGAAAGAAGAAAATGGCCAACATCATAAGTCTAGGAACTAACATAAAGCCATGAGAGATAGTGTACCTCGAATTTTGAGGGAATCTAACTGGGGTGAATGAAATACATCCAATCAGTACGATGAGGATGATCAGAATTTATATCCAGTAATGGGAACCGAGGATCAGTACGTTCAAGGTTTCGATTGGAGGAATTCTCCATTAACAAGTGAAATTAGGTCAATAACACTTCCGAAGAGTTTTGACATCTCAAAATTTGAAAAGTTCGATGAGATACAAGACCCAAATGATCATATCGAACAATTCAAGAATTATATGATGAATTTCGAGGACGACGACATGCTAGTGTGTCTAGCTTTTTTCACACACTTTCAATGGAACAGCGTTGAAGTGGTATAACTGAATTCTGAAGGGATCCATATATAACTTCAGAGACTTTTACACTTCCTTCTGGTGACAGCTTGTTGGGAGTAAGGAGATGAGGGCCAATGGTAATATGAGCATCCAATATAAGCTAGAAGTTGGAGAAAAGTTGAAGGATTATAAAAAGTGATTTATTTTGATAAAAACAAGTGTGGATAATTGTGAAGAGTTGGTGGCGATGATTGCTTTTCGCCAGGGATTGTTGCCAGGTGATTTGGCTAATGAAACAACCAAAAGAAGAGCTTTAACTTTTCGAGCTTTAATGGCTCAGGCAACCATTAGATTAAGGTTGAAGAATCACCTAGGATTCAAGGGGTAGCGGCCAATATTCCAAAGAATTCAGGGCATGTGCCCCATAACCAAGGGAAATTTTCAAATACTGCTCAGCAAGCGTGCTAGAGAAATAACAACATACCACCTCAGATTGGGGGGTATTCGAATCAAACTCCGTCATACCAATTCAATAGGTCGAGGCCAAACCAATGGCTAAGGCCTATTCAAATTTGACTGAAAGTGTGGCAGCAATATTTGATAAAACTAAAGGATACGTAAATTTTTGGAATCCCGCTCCAATCAACAGGCCCAGGGAGGAGCAAAATAAAAACATTTGTAGGTATCACAATGATATTGGTCATGATACTTATGATTGCATTTCGTCGGAGACCGCGTAGGGGTCGTTCGAAGCGACCAAAAGGTTGTTAGGGGATGTTACCCCACTGCACTTTGGATTCAAGGATCCAGGAATGGTGATATGATGAATGAATAGTAGTTAGAGAGGGTGACCTCAGATTTTGATGAAAAGGTTGACGATCCAATGGAAACCCCAGGGTCATTAACAGTAAGTGAATAGATGGAGGAGTATAATTTTTCTAAGGGGAGAGTACTTCAAATAGGAACCTTATTGACACCAGTTTAACGTCAACAACTTTTACATTTTTTGTCTCACAATCTAGATGTTTTCACTTGGAAACCAAAGGACGTGATAGGAGTACCGATCGAAGTAATTTGACATAGTCTTGCTATTAATCTGAAGGTAAAACTTGTTATTCAAAAAAGGCGGGCATTTTCATTAGAAAAGACAGAGGCCATTGTTTCTGAGGTGGACCGCTTATCCAATGTTGGACATATAAGGGAATCACAATATCAATTATGGACGGCAAATCTAGTAGTGGTTAAGAAGAAAAATGGGAAGTGGAGAATGTGTATTGATTTTGTGGACTTAAATCGAGCCCGCCCTAAAGATCCATTTCATGTTCCTCGAATAGACCAATTGATCGGTTCCACTTCAGGAAACAAAATATTGAATTTTATGGATACTTTTGCAGGATATAATCATTTCTAGATGGATCTGAGGGATCAATAGTGTACTACCTTCATCACCAATAGAGTATTACATTGTTATACAATTATGCCTTTTGGGTTAAAAAATGTTGGGGCTACATACCAAAGATTGATGAATAAAGCATTTGCTACCCATATCGAAAAAACATGGAGGTGTATAATGATGATATGGTGGTAAAGATCTTGGCAGACAATGCGCACTTGGAAGATTTAGAGTAGACGGTTTTGAATGTAAGGGCAATCAGGCCGAAATTGAATCCTGAAAAATGTATTTTTGGAGTTCGATCGGGGAAATTCTTAGGTTATGTTATCAGTGAAAAAGGGATAGAAGTTGATCGAGAATAGTTAAAAGCTGCAGTATCTATGAATTATCAAACAAGTACAAATTTTGAGAGGAAGGTTAGCAGCACTTAACAGATTTATTTCTAGATTTTTTGATACATGGTTTCCTTTCTTTCAAGTGTTACGAAGATCAAATAAGTTTGAGTGGACTTCAGATTGTGAAGTAGCATTTACAAGCATTAAGGATTTCTTGTCATCGCCATAAATATTATCTAAGCCTCGAAGTGGTGAACAACTCTTTTTAACTGCAGATATTGTAGTAACTATAGTGTCGATAAGCGAAGATTCACGAATTCCGAAGTCGGTGTATAATGTCAGCAAAAGTTTGGTGGCAGAAGAAAATATATATTTGAAGCTCAAGAAATTGACATTGGCATCGGTGGTGGCTGCAAGAAATATGTGCCTTTATTTTCAAGCTCATACCATCAAAGTTTGAAACTCATTACCATTGAAAAATGTTTTGTCACACCCTGATATTTCAGGGAGAATGACTAA
Organism: Limnanthes douglasii subsp. nivea; assembly: GCA_036936605.1. Classification (NCBI taxonomy): domain Eukaryota; kingdom Viridiplantae; phylum Streptophyta; class Magnoliopsida; order Brassicales; family Limnanthaceae; genus Limnanthes; species Limnanthes douglasii. The sequence continues at coordinate 4,214,827 of JAUPFV010000001.1, forward strand.
ATGGTCAGTGGAATTGGGGGATTTTGATATTACTTTTTCACCTTGAACTGCAATTAAAGTGCAACCTTTGGCAGATTTCCTTGTTGAATTTCATTCAAACAGATCGGATGAATAAGGTAGCAAGGATGTTTTGCCACTTAATTCGACGTGGGTTATTCGAACTGATGGAGGTTCTAGTGTTTTGGGATCCAGCGCTGCAATTCAGCTGAGTACTCCATCTGGAGAGAACAATGCTTCAATCTATTAAATTTTGTTTTCACACGTCGAATAATGAAGTTGAGTACGAAGCTGCTCTAGCTGGATTGATACTTGCCAAGATATATGGTGCAACTTCAGTGTGACTAGAAACATATTCTCAATTGGTAGCAAATCAAGTGTCTGGAGTTTCCGAAGCAAAAAATGATCGATTAATTTTGTATCTTCGAGAGCTTCAAAATTTGATGCTTATATTTGATCGCGTTATTGTGGAGGATATAAGTCGAGGAAATAACATAGTGGCTTATATTTAGCAACTGTTGCATACAAGGAAGATTATTCGTGGATCTTATTACAAGAAAACCCGTCAATTTTAAGTCAGTCACACCAGTGTGAATATATTGAGGAACTGTTTGTGACGAAGTTGCAGTCTGAGGCGACTTGCAAAATAATATTTTGAATTTTTCTATTAGAGAGCAGCTCCCCAAAGATGCAAAATTAGCCAAAGATTATGAGGCGAAGCTTTTGGCTACATAATATTAGATGGAGTTTTGTATAAGAAAGTATTGAGTAGACCGTTATTGCGGTGTTTGAATAAACAAGAATCACAAGAGGTTCTATTAGAAATGCATGATAGAGAATGATCAATGCATTATGGGGTTAAGGCATTAACTCGTCGAGTTCTGCTTGTAGGATTTTATTGGCCCTAGATAATGACCGATGCCAATAATTTGGTTTGAAACTGTGATACTTGTCAAAGTTTTAATAATTCTATTCATAAACCAGCATTTCCACTTATGTCTATTACCGAAGCCACTCCTTTTGATAGATTGGGAATAGATTTAGTGGGACTTTTGTCAATGGCTTCTAGAGGACAACAAATGATAATTATTGCAGGGAATTATTTTACAAAATGGGCGGAAGCAGAGCCGTTATCTAGAACAAAATCTAAAGATGTGATTAAGTTCACTGTAAACAATATTTCTGTCGTTTTGGAGTTCCTCAAAGAATTACTACAGACAAAGGTCCTCAATTCAATAATAGAGAAATAGCTTCATTCGGTGCTTTGAAGGGAATAAAGCAATGTTTTTCAACACCTTTTCATCGCCAAGAAAATGGACAAGTGGAGGTGACAAACAGGTCTATTTTGGAAGGTTTGAAGAAGAATTTAACGAGAGCAACAGGAAAGTGGCCTAATTATTCGCAAGAGGTGCTTTGAGCTTATAAAAAACGAATCCTATGGAGGAAACTAAAGAAACTCCTTTTGCTTTAACGTATGAAATGGATGTTGTTAGTCATGTAGAATCTACTTTGTCATCTTTTAGAATAACTCAATATTCCAAAGAGGTCCATGATGAAGCTAAAAGAGTGAGTTTGGATTTAATTGATGAGAAAAGAGTTCGAGTTCACTTAAATGTAATTCATTGTCAAACTCTTATGAGGCATATATATAATTCGAGGGTGAAAATGAGGGATTTTAAGATAGATAACAAAGTATTGGGAAAAGTTATTCCTATATACCAAGGAAAAGAGCCTCGGTAAGATGCCCCCAAATTGGGAAGGACCTTATATGGTTGAAGAAATGATAAATTCGCGATCTTATCGTATTTGTGATAGTCAGGGAGGATGCTTCAACACCCATGGAATATACAACATCTAAAGTTGTAGTGGGAATGATTGTGTTGTATTTTGAAATTGTTTTCTTTGATTGATTAGCGCACTCTTTCATACCCTGTTCGCCCGTAGAGGTTTTAACGAGGTGTTATGTACATATTCAAAGTTATCAGTAAAATTCATTTTTTGGCCAATGATTATTAATAAGTGTTTATTTAAAACTATTTTAATAACTGATCAAATGCTGATCATCTTTAGGGTTGACAACGAGTAGTATATTCTGAAGTATTGAATACAATTTTTGAATAGACAACCATGTTTGAACTGTTACTTCCATTAAAAACTCTATGATGTTTGAAGTGTTACATCGATTAAAAACTCTATGATGTTTGAAGTGTTACATCGATTAAACACTTTATGATATTCGAAGTGTTACGTCCATTATACATTATATTCGAAGTGTGGAAAGCATTATTCCATTCCTTTTCAGCCCAAGCAACAAGCTTGATAAAGTTTTCCTTTGCTTTTTCTTGACGAATTGTATAACGCTTCGAAATTTATGTTAAGAATATTAAAGTTGATAGCAAATGAGGATAACATAAGTTGAAAATATAATTTAGAGAAATAATATTAAAACACTTACGATTACTCCTCCAGAAGAGGTTCAATCTTGATGGCTTGACCTGAGATTTAGCTTTACTAATCTCCCACGCTCTAAAAATGAAGGCAAATTTATGCTTCCATAATGTGTCTAATTCTAGTTAATCGTCGATTATTTTTAAGTCATCATCCAACATGAGATAGTAAAATGGAAGCATCCCTTTGACAGTTTGGTTAGAGATATAAAATCCTCGATGCAGATCGAAATATTGGATAAGCGGGAAGCCATGATTACAGAGAGCAGTGGGAACCATTGATTTGGTGTCACTTGAGTTGGATACAGATTCAAAAGTTCGAAGTAGTCCAATATCATGGGGTGAAATGGGAATCGAAGACCCTAGTTAATGATTTATGGGTAGACTACCAATTCGTCTTTTTTTACACTTTAGAGGTGTTTCTTCTTTTTTTGAAGACGAAGTGTAATATTGTCTCCCATTCCCCACTGTTTCTTTAGATCACTTGTGTGGCTCTCCTCGTATTATGTGTAGGGAAAGTTCTTTAGAGCCACTATATAGTTCGCATCGAGAGACCTCAAATTCTCACCTATTGATGCATGCTCCTCCTCGGATATGGTGAGAAGAGCTTTCTTTTCTCTCGATTTGCAGGTTTTTTCTTGTGTAGCATTCTCTGATTCTTTCAAAGCTTCTTCCTCTGTATCAACCTCGTTATTTGACTGAGTAGCATCAGAGTTAACTTCTTCTTCAGATATCTCGTCTCTTAGTTGAGGAGGATTATTCGAGGGATTTGATGTGACATCAACATCATCTCCCATAGCTACGAAAGTCTGTTTTTAAGGAGCTCGTGTGGGACAAGTTTTTGAAAGGTTGGTTGAGGAAGGGCTTGCTTCAGATTTTTCGAAGAATATTTGTTTGTTTCACGACTAATTTAGGATAATGATTTTGTAAGAGAAATAGAGATTCGAAGTGTTTTTGGCGTTTGAGTTTTAGAGGATTGGCTTTCCTTTATAGGAGGAGAAGGTGAAAAACCAGGAGTTTTGGAAGGATCGAAATTACTTTAATAAATGGTGTTTATGGATGTACCAAGGGGAGTGATGCTTATTAATCCATCTGTTCTATATTCTTCTACTTTTTCACTGATACAGAAATAATCGTAAGCTCTGAAGACGTTGTTGTCTAACTTTGGGGATTTAGGTTCTTTGGGAATTCTGGCTTTAGATCTCCTGAATTTTGGACAATTTCTCATAAACTAGTAGAAGATTGATCGGAAAAAGATGAGCTTTCCGGTGAAAGCAAGTAGTAGATTGAAGAAGCCGATGAAGTTAGCAAAAGACTTTAAAGTTTTTGCGCTTTCTCTCTTAATAAATTTTGTTTGTCAATCAAACAATGGGTCATAATGGGATTTATAAGAAGAAAAAGGTTGTGTTGAGAAGTGGGAAAGGTACACGTTGATTGGACATAAGTTGAAGCGGTTACGTAGAAAAGAGTTCAACGTCTCTCATATTATGGGCCTAGTTGTAGACCTAGCTCTTAGAGTGTCATTATTTGCTGAGAAGTAGGCTTGACATCTAAGCATATTAGTTGCTGCTTAGAATTGATTTGTAAAGGGGTGATTCTCTATTGATATACTTTGATGTACTTGACACAAATAATGGTATAACATAATGATCAACGTAGTTCGAATTACAAAGGAGGAAATTATTTTCACTTCTGCTTATGTTCGAGGCTCATTAATTCTCATTCATTTACTGACATAAGAACTAAGGGGGCTGCTGATAAGGAAATGAGACTTCAAGGACTGAATTGTAAAGAATAAAACAACTTGTGACATATTGTAAAATTAGAGGAGGAAATTGGTCTTTTGTATTTTGTATTTTTGTCAGGGACTGAGATTAGTAGAGCTCACAATAATAATAGGCTTACCCCATCATGTTAAGTCTATCAACATTTTCTTCATTATGGTGTAGGATTTTTTTCATAGAAGATGAAGCTAACACAAATGAATACTTGTGATAGTTTACAGTTCTTTGAAATACTATTCATTCCTCACCATGAACTTTGTTTCTATTCTGAAAAATAATTGAGATTTTCATCCTACAAAGACAACAAATATATTAGTGTTCTTTGCTAAATATAATCTCTGAATACTCTATAGAAAATCGTGGGTTATTCTTCTTGACGATCTAACTCTTTCAATAGCAGGTAAATTTAACTAATTTTATATGCTCCATAAATCAGTAGTTTTTTCATATTAAAACTCAAAAACTTTAACTAAGAGATGGAACGGAACTAAACAGACTATAACTTAAAGGTATCTTTGTATTGTGTCGATTGTGGATTGAAACCAAAGGATTAATGGAGATTTTAAAAATCTATTTCTTGGAAGAATAGAAGTTAAGCTATGGAAATGTTGACCTAAATGGTTGTATTTTAATTAATTTGGAAGAACAATTTAGATGGTAGATTAAAAGTGTATATCTTAAGATAGTTTTGTAGGATGATGATTTGTGTGTCTTTGTCAAGTCTCATGAAGATCGTATCATAATAAAAGCCAACATATGCTATAATATCATTATTTGGATCATGATCGGCATTGAAAGTTTTGTTAACATTAGTTATAAATTTATTTTTGACCAAGGCAAGGTGTCCCTTCTCATTATATCAAAGTTAAAAGGATTAGTAGAGCTCACAGTAGTGATAGGCTTACCCCATAATGCTAAGCCTATCAACCTTTTTTTATTATGGTGTAGAAGTTTTTTCATAGAAGATTAACCTAACACAAATGAATATATGTAATAGTTTGCAGTTCTTTTAAATACTCTTCATTCCTCACCATGAACTTGTTTCCATTCTGAAAATCATTGAGCTTTTCATCCTACAAAGACATAAAATCTATTCGTGTTCTTTGATAATTATAATTTTTGAATACTATATAAAAAATTGTGGGTTTTTCTTCTTGACGGTCTAACTCTTTTAATATCATGTAATTTTACCTAACTTTTTTTGTGTGAAAAAACATTAAATAAAATAAAAGAATTCATACAAATACCTAGGGCATATCCCGAGGAGATACAATCGACATAAAGAGGTCGATAAACAAGACTGCTAAATCAAACAAAATAGGGATGATGGATGAGCAGAGATAAACTAGAAAAATAAAGACAATGCAAAAAAGGGCCAATCGACCCAAATGGTAGTACTCCAAAGAAGTCCACACCAATTGAAGTGAAATCCGCCATTTGAAAGATTCTATCTTTTGACAATGATTTTATTGAAGTCTGGTAAGATTGTCATATATTAAAGAATCGAAAGACTTTTTGGAGAATGTCTATTATAAATCAAGATGTATGGTAATTGTAGTGTGGACTTAAGTTCTCGGAAATACAAAATGTGCAATAAAAGACAGGTAGATATTATCACAACAACTGTTGACAAGATCTCGATCAATCTTTGTGGAGATTGGGTTGTTTGGTTTTTTGTTAAACCAAAAATATTAATAACCAATAGTGCAAAATTCACATAGTCCGCAATAATAGCAGTAGTTGTTGAAGTCCTGTATAGAGGAATTTTAAATGTATGAAACCCTAATACCATCCTCCGATTTTTATATGATACTGAAATCGCCTAAAACAGTCCATAAGTCTTTAGAATGGTTGGTAGCTCAAGACATTAGAACATTCTATAACCGAAGACGTATATTGCCGTAAAAAACTTGAAGCTGAGGATATAATTGATTTTATGATCTATGAATGGACGGAAAGTGTTGCTATTAAATATTTTGAAGACGATATATCTCCAAACTAGTCAAATTCTACTAGGCGTGAATTGAGTGGTTAGTTTTGAAAAGCTAATAGATGAATATTGATCAATAATAACTATAATTATATTTTTAAAAAATTAGACGCTCTAATTTTTTTATTTCATATTATTGATGAAAAATAATTTAAAATGTTATTGATGTTGACTGCGTTTGTTTTTCAAATCAAAATAGGATGCATGATTCAAAATATAATGGAACATCAACACATATCAGAAGTTAGATTTAACTCAAAATTGCATGACAATCTAACTGAAAAAACATATTATGTTTGTTAAATCATAGACCTAAAATTCCTAGTTGGTTATACGTATTGAGGGTTTTTTTATGCTAAAGAACGGTCATTTTCGTTAACAAGTGTTGAATGTGTGGTTAGTGACACATATCTCTTAGCCTAATTTGGATATCACGTATTACACTTTGGTTATTAGCATGCATCACGTATCAACCGGCGATGTGTTTTTGCGGTGATTGGGCGACGTTCATTCCATCCGACGACGTTCATTCTGCTGATTAATGGGATCAAGTTTAAAAGAGGGTTAGAGAGTTTATCCAATATTTGTTCCAGAATCCCATATTGCTAAAACATTGAAAAAACTATAATATATATAAGTGTAAACCCTCCTAAACTACTAAGAATTCTTTTAGGAGTGTACCAAAAGCAAAGCCGTTAGTACGAAGGTGAGAAATTCTTATGATTAACTAAAATTTTAGTCTAAATTATATCTTCTCTTTTCCACCAAATTCTTCTGTCCCTTCTTTCTTTTCTTTACACAAATTTTAGTTTTTATTTTGGTTACTGCTCTTTTTCAACAAAAATCTTTAATAAACAACTCTTGAACCGGCCACGGCGCTCTCCTACTATGTTATAGAGGTTATAGTGAGTATTGTTTTTATTTTCAGCGTACTCTGCTGAAGCTACGAATTGTGTTTTAAGGGAATGTATTTTAAAATCTCGTCTCTTTATGGAACTTGGTATACAGTTGTAAGGCCAATACAATTAGTCAAGCTCAGATATATTGGCGCTTTGTGGTATTGGTCAATTTGCAGCATTACCATATCGATTCGACTTCCACTTCTTCTCTCTATCCTCAATTTTCTGCCGATCAACACCCACCCGCCGACGGTGCTGTGTTCGTCGGTGAAAAGCCTCCCTTTATGTTTCCCATGGTGACCTTTTTTTGTATTTTTTATCTATATTATATTTTGGTTTTATGCTGTATATATAGATTATATGTATTCTTTTTGTTGTGGTTGTATTCACGTGTTTTTTGTTATGGAACCAGCCTGCAACTAAAACGAGAAGATAAATCAAACAAGATCACAGGTCCAGAGATGACAGGTCAACGAGTGCACACAAATTTGTAATCCGTTTTATTCCGCTGACGTTCTAGTCGGTTTTATTTGGCTTATTTTGTTATCCGTTTTTATTTCGGCGTATTTTGTTGTCATGTAAATCCGTAGAATATCCTGTGACGATGTAAATCTTTATTTATTGTTTATTTATTTTTTTTAGAAAAAATTATATATGTTTTGTATTTATTAGGCATATTTGATTTGTTTTTTAATTTATTATTCTTCAGATTTGTTAAAAAGGGATATATATTAATTCATTTTTACCCATAGGTGTCATCTAACTAAATTAATTTTGTTTATAAAAATAATTAGGTGTCAATATTTAAAATTACTTTTCAGATATTTGACATATTGATTTATCGTGTTCACTTATATTTGATTGGTATACCTATATAATAATAGAGAAATGTACCCATAAATACCTTCTCAACTATCAAATACCAACATGGTACCCGTTTTTGGACTAGTTACTACCTAGAGCCAATATATGGACAATTATACCCTCAAGGGTATAAAAGGGGATGTTTTGGTGAAACCCACTTTTTTTCACCTTCTAATCAGACTTTTAGGTTCCAATTCCCCCCACTTTCACATTTCTAAATTTGAAGAGAGAGAAACACGTTTTACGAGAGCGAACCCAAAAGTCATTTTTCAAAGCAAACATATCAATCGACGCCTCTATTCCGACCACTGCTGACACCCACCGGCTCACCACCGGCTCCGTTAACGACTGTCTCTGTCTCTGCTCCGATATTTCGTACATCAACCGGCGATTCACCGGCGACAAGGAACCACTGTCTCTGTCTCTGGTCCGAAATTTCCCACACCAACCGGCGAACCACCGCCGACGACTAACTTTCGAAGCAAACACTGTGTCTGTCTCTGTTTCGATATTTGGAACGACACCGGCGAACCACCGCCCATTGTCTCTGTGATACCGATTACGCCTTTGAACAAAACAAGGCATCTACCACTGTCTCTGTTCGATTCATATGCGTCGATGTATAGGTTGTTTTACATTGATAGTCCATGCTGTATGACGTCTAATACTCCGGTAGTGAGTAAGGCGATTTGTTACTGTTGCTCGACCGGACGATGTTACGTGAGACTTGTATTGGTAGTGAGGCTGCTGTTGTTGTATGCATTGTGAGGCTGCTGTTTTAAGAATCGTGAATTTACGTAGGTTTGGTCCATATCTAGCAATATGAACTGTATTATCTATCAGTATTTAGTTTACCTTTCCGACGCCATGGATTTGAACCTGGCCTTGTTGAATCGTGAACGTGTTAAATTGACTATCACAGTTATAGCGCTGCTGTTTCAAATGTTGTCAGTGTATTTAGGTATCGTCAAGCATATAGCAATGTATCTTGTATTATATATCAGCGTCTGATAGTAGTTTACATGTTAGACACCACGTCTAGGTGATAAGTATAAGATTCTGGTCACTTCTACAAATCTTCGTAATGCAGTAGCTTATTATGTGAACGTTAACAGGTAAAAATGACGAAAACAGGAGTTTTCTACCGCTCGGGGTTGGTTGGAATAATCAACGTACTGAGACGGGATATAATCAAAGCAGAGCACATCGAGGCTGCTCGTGGAACCCCTTTCTACACCTTCCTCAAGACCTCGTATGACTTGAGGAACGAGGTTCTTAAGCTTAAAAAGTTCCACCACTTGATCGAGGCGATCTGCAATTTATACGACGCAAGATGGAAGGCTTTCAAGATTGGACAAAAACATGTGAGGCTGACGAAGAAAGATGTTAAGGCGATCTTTGGCCTCAGACACGGTAACGAAGAGATGCCGATGAGCAAATCTGGTGGATTTATCGCTCGGTACGCCGATGGAGCCGAGTTAGATTCGATTTTGATGAAGAAATATTTTTTGAGTCCAAGGACGAGGAGAAGCGGCCCAACGAACGACAAATCAGTTTCCAACGCGCTAATAAAGGTAAATAGAGTATGTTAGAATGTAGTTGTTTTGTAGTTCATGTTGCAGGCTCAGTAGGTTGTTAGAAATGACGGCACATTTTGACATCAATATAAAAAGATAGCTATAAATCGCAATCTATGAACACTAAGATATCAGAGCTATGGTAACAGTAAAAGAACAGACAATGTAGACCTAATGTAAAATATGGAAACATAGATAGCAATATTGAATAGGGTGGATATCCGAGGGTAGCCGCATAGATAGCAATGTATACAGGGATAGATATCAGGTTGTGTAACAAACATATAGAGTATGTATGCAATCATATCTATCTAATGTCTTACTAGGTTTGGATGCCTTTAATTGTTATTTCTGTATTGTTGTAATTATTTTGGCTATTTTTGTAGGAAGCAATCGAGAAAGCAGTCAGCGAAAGAGGGGAGGATGAAGCGAAGGATGTGGCTCGGCTACTGATACTTTTCATATGCTCGACACTGTTCTTTTCTGTGTCGGGCGACGTTATTGGCTGGACAGCAATCTACTACGTGGAGAATCTCGACAAGATAAACGACTATGACTGGTCTGGAGCCATCTTGGATAAGCTTCACAAATCGCTGGACAGGTGTATTAAGGCCGACCATCCTTCTAGAGTTATCGGATGTGTTGCTCTGCTTTTTGTAAGTATAGTGTGTTATGATCAGTATGTCTGTTACGAAAATGGTTTTTTTAATGGTTAGTTATGTTCTGTGCAGCCGTTTCTTATGGAGCATATTTCGATGAACGTCGACATACCAAGGCCAAACATAATCCCTAGATGTTACAAGTGGTGGGGGCTAGAGGGCAAGGAGTCGACATTCGAAATGATCCAGTTGGTCGGTGAGCTCAGGGACGACGAGGTATGCAACTCACTTACCAATGTCAATGTTGTGGTATGAAACAAAGCGCATATGTTTATGATACAAAAACCTGCATGTTTATGTACACATCTACCGTAGTAGTACATTATATCTATCAGTGAATTAGCAGTAGAATACTACGTTGGTGTTTGGTTTATACATATAGCAATGTCTGATCTCATATCTACCAAAGTATTACGTACAAATCGAAGCCGCGAATATTTTAAGTAATGATTATAATATTGGGCTGCTCAATGTATATTACTAATGTATTTCCTAGGTTATCGGAGGGGAGTTGGTGTTTACAGCATCAGAATGTTTTGTTTGTGGAGTAAATGATTCGTGGAGACAGTTACTACGGGCTGGTGAAACAAGCGAACAGAGGAGTAGGCAAAGAAAGAAATGTGTTGCGAACAGAAGTACAAGACGGAAGGTAGATGACGGAGCTGGTAGTAAGAAGAGCTTAGGTTCAATGATTGAGGTTGAAGATGATGTTACGTTGGGGGAGTTCATTGTGGAGAGGAAGGCAACAGTTTCTAAAAACAAAGGGGAGAGGTTGAAAAACCAAAAACAAAGTAGGTCTAGTATGATTCCTAGTTTTGGAGTGCTGTCGCAGTCGGTTTTGCGTGACAGCAAAAAAGTAAAAAAAAGAAGCCGGTTGCGGCGGTTGAAAGTTGAAAACAAGAGGCTTAAAACATGCCTGGAGGAAAGAAACGAAGAGGTTAGTGCTAGCATGTGGAAAACATGCGGCGGTTGAAAGTTGAAAACAAGAGGCTTAAAACATCTGTATGTTCGTTAAAATGAAGTTGCCTATCAACGAAGTATGATGTATCTATCATTGTTAACAATAATATAACAATTTCGTATGCTCTTTTGATTCAGGTGGAAAAGTTGAAGAAAGATATGGAGGACCTGAAACAAAAGCTGGAGATGGTCGACTCAAGAATGGATGTTGAGGATCAACAACTGCTGTTGACCTTATCCTCGCCATTTTGCCGCTATGATGAGGATGATACTGAAACCTTAGATGCACGCGTTGCTGAGAAGGTGGTTAAGGAAACACTGGTTTACAAAAGAACTCGGAGGCATGTAGTAACTGAAACAGACAAAGCAACGGAAGAAGACGGCGTTGATGGGGAGGATAAAACAGAAGATCAACAGGAGCTTGACAAAGCTAAGAAAAAAGAAAGGGACGTATCGGAGGAGGACAAAGAAGAAGTTGATGGAGGGGGTGTTCAATCCGAAACACGTGTTGAACCAATGGAAGATACAACTACACATGATGTTGTTGCTGTAGATGTGTCTAGGAAGCCGAAAGGGACTACAACAAGTGGTTGTGACGCTGGTAATGGGAAACGGGATGTGGCAGAAGAATTACCACCCCTAACTCATGCTGCCGGTGCGCAAAATGTAGTTTTGGTACCTGCACAGGGACCTGGAGTTGGAAACAACGAGGTTGAACAGCAGCAGCTGACGGTGGACGGGATTGAATTGTTGGACGAAGGATCCAACGAAGGAACGAAAACAATGGAACGACAGTTGGAGCAGTCGCCAAAAACCGTCGATGAAGGAAAGAATGCACATAAAGGGGAGGACAAAGGAGAAGATGACATAGCTGTAGCAACTACATTGTTGGAGATAGCAGCAACAGAACTACAGGTTCCAGAACCTGTCTCTCACAATGTTGCTGAAGATGTAAGTGGATGTTAAATAGCTTAGTTGTATTTGAATGTCATATATGATTGATAGTTAATCTCGCAATTAATGGTTTCCTTTGTTATGTTTTTAGGAAGTCGAAACAGCGGAGCCAGAAGACACACGACACTCTAGCTTAGTTGTATTCACTGGGACTGGAACAGCAGCAAAGTGCGAACAACTATCGCAAGCTGTGTCTCCATTAGAGGTGATACAAATTTTCAACAGAGGAGATCAATCCGCAGAGAAGATTGAAAAAGTGTCACAGCTTGAGCCATCTTCGTACGCAACACCACAACAACAGAAAGCAGCATCGAAGGATCTTATTGTCCAATCGGTTACACCATTGGCTGAAGATAGCTTTGTAGACTGCACCCAATCATTTTACGCAGAAGTTGACAAGGCTGTTGAAACTTCAAACGAGAAGAGGCGTGGACTGGATTCCATCGAGGAAGACCAAACGGACGTTGACGTAAGTAGATATTTGGTATTCTCAATAAACATTTAAAAAGTAATGTTAACAGTTTACTATGCTGCTTTTTTTTAGGTACCCATCGATGACATGCCTGGGTTCAACTTACTTACTTCGACGCAGGTTCAAAAACAGCAAACTGAAGTTGTAGCTTGGCCGTTCCCGACAGAGACAACGGAACTGATCGATGTAAGTGAGGACGAGAAAGTGCTGAAACTGAAACAGGTAGAACAACAAGAAGATCCAAAAGTATGGTACTTGCCAACAACAGAGTTCTCGTACAGGCTTTCCATTAGTGTGACAGAGTTAATGGAACTGCCTAACAAAACTCAAGTGGACTTCAAGGTAACAATCTTTTTGGATGTATCTATCGTATTTTAATTGTTAGTCTATCAACGTGTCTATATACGTCTATCAATATTAATTGAAGCATCTATCATTGTGTCAACCAATAAACCATTGGTTATTATTTCCATTGATTCGAGACTGTAATTTTGTTTTAATAGGTAATAGATGCTTGGATATACAAGCTCTTAAAGGATTCAGATTTGAAAGTACCTGTGAAAGGGTTTGATAATAAGTATTCATTCCCTGTCCCAGCCATTCAAATAACTGGGATTGCAACTGTAAGTTCCCAGTGGATTATTGCTTTCATATTAGGTACATCTACTTCCTGTATTGATGTCTTAAATGTACAGGGGACACTGGCTAAAAAGGGAGATATGTCTGTCATTGTGGACAATGTTTTTGAGTCAATGAACCCCGACACATATGTCTGTTTCGTCCCCCTATGTACCGTAAACACGGACGGCGTGAACCATTGGACGCTCCAGGTTATAGACATGGAGAATGGGGCTGCCAGAAGCTACAACCCAATGTTGCCGTGGAGCAAGCACATTCCCGATAAGACGAGAAACACCGCCGATGCTCTGGTAAGGAATTTAAATTCCAAGTTATCTTTTTTGGTTCACTGTCTAGCAATTTCTAATACTAAATCTATCAAACTGTATAGTAATGCCTATCAGTGACCTCTACTGTATCTATCAATGCAGTTGGCCTACTGCATGAAGAAAAAATATATATCGCAGGTAAAATGTGGGTACAAAATTAAGACCATGTTGAATATCCCACAGCAAAAGAAGGACAGCTATGACTGCGGTGTTTTCGTGTGTAAATACGTAGAAGACATTATTACAAAAGGTTTTGTTGGACGGGAATATGGTGACGAAATGCCGGCAGAAACAAGAGCTAAAATTTTCAAACATTTCTTGAACGATCGTAACACAAACAAACGTTGGTAGTATGTAATTGATTTTTTGGTACCCATTTATATTTTTCGCATAGATTAGCAATGGGTGAATTAGACAAACTTCTATGATTTATGTTTGTAGTAGAAAATTTACATGTAAACGCACTTTTTCACATCATTGTTACAGCATTCAGTGTTGTATCCTACTAATTTAGATATGTTGTTACCTTACATAGTAGTTTTCAAGTCGTTCGCAAAGTTTTTAATATTAACTATCAGGCTTGAAGCAAATATCAATCAATGTCTAGTTTGTTAACTATCAGAAAAATAATCAGGTGGTGTATGTAGATGTATTAGAAATGGATTTATAAGCAGGTGTATACTAAATTAAATATGTAGGGCAAATATATTTATAAACTACCTTGGCATATAAACCATTATTTGCATGAATCAATATCATCTATGGGCAGTATATATCTACTATTTGTATATATAAGAGATGTAATAAAAAAACTACCAATATTGCATATATAAGAAGAAGTATCAATGTTTACCACATTGTCTATCTGGGTGTAAGGAAGGATCTATCTGGGGTTAAGCAAGCAAATATCGTAGTGCGAAACATATCGTAATTTATAAAAATTTTGGTTACGAACCATATAATATAGTTTTAGATATCGTTCAGACAAAATAGCTCTACCAATTAGGTTTTCAATTTTTTAATATAATTGATCTACCATTGAAAATTACTGGTAAATATCATATAACAGGTTAGTGATGCACAAAATATATATAAATGGACTGCACAACATGGTTATTGGTAGATAAATGCAATTAATTTGTTGAAAGGACTTCTAACCACACACATTACTCATTAGAAGTTAATGTGTTAAAACCATTGGTTAGTTTGAACTTGAAAAGACAATGGGTAGATGAACCAGAATGATTACATTCATTTAATATACGTATGCCATTAAAGTTGTGAAAGAAAATATGGTTGCTTAATGGGACTCAACATTGGGTGCTGGGTTTTGCTATAAATAGAGGGTCATATGTCAACCTATTCCTCACAAACTTACCTGCAAAGAAAAAAAAATCCAGAACCTCTACCCTAAGTTCAAACCATTGCTCCTCCTACCATGGCACCTTATTCACCCTTCTCCCCACACCAGTCCGGCGACGACGCCTGGTCGTCTGACCACTATGCATGTAACAAGGCATACAAGCGTACGACAACGTCGGAATACTCCTCTGACGAAGAAGATGATTGGTCGGTCTGGTCTGAGGACCAAGAAGACCGTTACGGATCATGGGATTCTTGGTCCATGGACGACTGTTATCTTTTTGAGGATGAAAAACTGCCAAAAAGGAAAAGACGTAAGAGCAACAGCAAGTGGGAAGAAGAAGACGACGATGAAGATGAAGAGGTAGACGACGAGGCCTCTGACGACGAAGAAGATGATGAAGACGAAGAAGAAGAGGACGAGGAATCTGATGGAGAGGACTCCGACTAGGTTTATCTTTTCATGGCACTTTAGGTTTATCTTTTGTTGTTTTAGTCTGTTTGTGTATTGTTGGACTGTATGTGTGACCAACCCTGTGAAGTAAACTCTTTTTTTGACAGGGTTGGATGATTTAGGGTTTTTTGGACTGTTGCATGATTTTAATGTACAAGTTTCGTTGTATTTTACCTTCGTTGTCTAGCTTAAACTGGTAAGGTATGATATGACAGGGTGCAATTAATTTGTTGCAGTTTTAGTTGCAGTTATTTCACAGAATCGCAATCTATGAACACTAAGATATCGGAGTTATGGTAACATGAAAAGAACAAACAATGTAAACATAGATAGCAAGGTTGAATCGAGTGGATATAGTAGATATCAGAGGGTAGCATAAGAGATATCAGAGGGTAGCATCAGAGATAGCAATGTATACAGGGATAGATACCAGAGTATGTAACAAACATATATGGAACTTGTCATTTCTATAAGGGTACAAAACATAAGTCGAGATACAAGAAGTGCTTATCTTTTAGATGAATCAGGCATGAATGATTTTAAGTACACCTATAATAAATGTAAGTGAAATATCAGATGGATCTAAACCAAAACAGAAAACATATCTTGATGTATCTGTCAGATGCAAAATCCAGAAACTATCAATGGTTAATATATTGGATATCAGAGGGTTGCAGCATAAATAGCAATGTATACATGGATAGATATCAGAATATGTAACAAACAGATATGGACCGTGTCAATTCTTTTAGGGGACAAAACATATGTCGAGATACAAGAATTGCTTATCTTTGGGATGAATCAGGCATGAATGATTTTGAGTACATCTATAATAAATGTAAGTAAAATATCGGATGGATGTAAACCAAAACAGAAAACACGTCTTGATGTATCTGTTAGATGCAAAACCCAGAAACTATCAACGTTGAATAGAGTGGATATCAGATGGTAGCAGCATAGATAGCAATGTATACATGGATATATATCAGAGTATGTAACGAACAGATATGGTTCGTGCCAATTCTATAAGGGTACAAAACATAAGTGGAGATACAAGAATTGATTATCTCTTAGATGAATATGGCATGGAAGATTTGAAGTACATGTATAACAAATGTAAGTAAAGCATCAGATGAATGTGTACCGAAACAAAAAACATACTTTGATGTATCTGTTAGATACAATAGCCAGAAGCTATCAATATTGAATAGAGTATCTATCAAAATATATCCTCAAAGATAGCAATGTAAACTCGAATAGATATCATAGTCACAAAGAAACAGACATGGAACATGTAAATGTTAAAAGTGTACGAAACATAAGTCGAAAGATAAGGAGTGCTTATCTTTGAAATGTAAAATGTTACAAAAAAGTAGGTAAATAATGTTTAGAACGGAGCATCACATGGCCTTCTATTATGCCCCGATTTTAAACATCGACCACAACAGGACTGGCTGCTGGAAACTTCGCCTCTTGATGGAATACGCTTCTTCCTCGGACGCCCGGGTCGTCTTTTAACGTTAGGGGGCAGCACCAAGGGCTCTCCATCACAATCTGCGCTACTGGATTCACCAAACTCAGTTATAGCCGGTATGTTAAATGAATAGCTGGACAGGTAATTTTGGGTAGTGAAGAACGGCTCAACCAACGTCATACGATCCTCGTTTATAGATGCAATTGCAGCCAGCGCATGAGCGCACGGGAAACATTCTTGCTGCCAAGAACCGCATGTGCATTTGAAATCCAGTATGTTGACCACCATGACTGGGTCCGATAAAACCTCAAAATATGCGGCTGAAGACTTGCGAACTAACCATGTCCGACTGGATTGTACATTCTCTTTGAACATCTTGTCAAACTCGGGGCACAAATTTGTGTTCCAACTTTGGCCTTCTCCTAAACGTCGAGACATCTGAGTCATCAAGAGAGCTCTGATCCGGTCGATTAATTCGACTATAGGCAGATGGCACAACTTTTTAATCTGGCCATTGAACGACTCAACAGCGGTTGATGCCATCGCCCCATACCGTTTGCCTTTCACATATGCCTGAGCCCATTTTTCTGGGGCCAGATTCCTTACGAAGTTTTCAATACGCTTACCGCCTTGGCGCAAAAACTGACCATAACGTTCATTAAAAAGATCCACCGTAGGGGCATAAGCACAACTCTTAAACATCACTAGCATATCTTGTTTGTAGACTCTGTTAGTGTGTTCAAGAGCTTTATTCAAGTTCTGGATAAGATGGAAGATGCAATAAGCGTGGTAGTCAGTCGGATAAAGAGTTGCGACAGCGCTAATAATACCAGCATGGCGGTCTGAAATGAAAGTTATTTGGCGCCCTAACAGATTAGGTTTTAAATTTTCCAAAAACCAAAACCAGTTGTCCGAGTCTTCACTACCAAATATACCAAAAGCTACGGGGAAAAGACCTGCGGTGGAAAAAATGTATCTTAAAAATAGAACTACAGTAACAGAACGATGTTGAGGTCGACTGTGTAATAGTAAACAAAGAACAGTCCATGTAACCTAATCTATCAGACAGAGTCTCCCAATCTAGCAATCAGTAATAACTAAAATACCAGAGTATGTAATCCAAACTATCAGACAGTCTTATTAAATCGCAAACTATGCAAACATATTTATCAGAATAAATGTATATTGAAACATGTACTGACCGTTGTTTCCATCTTTGGCCACTGCTGAAAGCAACACGCCACCATGCTTCCCATTTAGGTGCGTTCCGTCAATGTACAGTAGAGGGCGGCACGAATGGAAACCCTGAAGACACGCCCCAAACGCTATAAAACAGCGACGGAAAACATTGCCGGGAGCCAAATCCAGATGACAGTCTGTAGTGATGTCACGACTCTTTAGCCTCTTGAAGTATGGTTTTAGCAATCCGAAAGAGGTATTGCTATCTCCAAATACAACGCGACGGCCCTTCTCCAACACATTCCAAGATAGACGATATGAAACGTCTAAACCGTAGTCTTGCTTGATGGTGGACTGTATAGTCTTAGCTGTTAAAGAATGGCTGTTCCGTAGAGAATCGTGAATTTCATCAGCAATCAAATCAGACGACAGATGCCTGCTTTTCTTCTTTGTGAATACGGGACTGCACGTGTGGGTACTGAAAAATCTTTTAATTGTCATCAAACCGGTCTTAGAATCAACAGAAGCGTAAAGCCTCCATTTGCAGCCATCCGAATCTTTGTTTACACAATAAACGGTGATCTTGTTAAATGTATTGTGCATATACCTAAACGCAAAACCGTTCTCTAATGTATAACGGGATAAGGATAACCTCAGACCTTGAGCACCGTCTTCAAATGACTGTCCAACACCGATGATAGATTCTGCCCATCCCACTGTAGCTAGATGTCTTTTTTTGGTGGTTGTAATGGCCAAACAGGTACTGCTTTCACCGCTGGTTTGTTGCATGTGAGAGGATTCTTCGAACAGTTGAACGGGTTGTTTACGTTTAATGGAGGAGCCTTTATCAGCAACATGTTCTTCGATAAGAAATGACACGCTCTTCAAACGCTCAACATCGAGGTAACATTCCAACCCAATGAAATCGGTCTCCTTATTAAGAATACAATTATTCTGAGCACCGCAAGAGTACGTAATGCTGTAGTTTCCTCTAACCTGCCCTTGCCATGTTTGCTCAACGTACTGTTGGAATGACTCGAAGTTTTCAAATTCGGACAGCGGAACAATACCTGTTTCCGTACCAAATCTGAAAATGCACACTCTTGGTTTAGACATTGTGTACCCTGAATTATAGGAGTTTTGGTTAGTTTGTTTAACGTTGGTGTAGAACAACTGAATGTGTTACTGATATTATAACATATATAGCAATATCATGTAACTAACATATCAGCGTCTATGCATCGTGGTCTATTTTCAACACAAATAGCAAACTGGCATACCTAAACTATCAGGGTATATGGACTATTGGTCTGGTTTCAAACACATATATCAACCTATTATAGCTAACATATAAGGGTGTATGCAGCAAGAGGAAATGCTTTGAAACATATAGCAATATCACGTACCTAAACTATAAGGGTATATGGAGTCATGGTCTATTTATCAACACATATAGCAACATGACATAACTAAGATATCAGGGTGTATGCTATCAGGTTTAATCTACAAACACATCTAACCTATCAGGGTCTGTGCAGTGATCTAGCAACATCAAGCATACAATTGCAGGGGACAAATCGCAAAGTGTATCCATATAAATATCAGGGTTCAAAACAGAGGTGGAAAAATGAAATTACTCACCGGAATGTGATCGGAGCTGGTTTGGATGATTTGAATTAAGCAGAAGCAGATGGTAATAAGTTTCATGCAATTAACGTACATTATATGAGAGTCTATAATCGATTTCGAAAATGGAAAACGATTTTGAAACTAAAAATTCAGCTCTGTTACTGACCTGAAAGATGTAACGTTTTTGGCTACGATTTCGAAACTTAAATCAGTTGTTATGAGGCTGAGATACGGTGGTCTAGGAGGCTGAGATACGGTGCAAGATCGGAGCTAGGAGGCTGAGACGGTGCAAAATCGGAGCTAGGAGACTCTGGATGAAACTGACGACGTCAAACCGGAATTCTGAAACTCGCCGGTGATCGGAACAATCTGAAATGGTGGTTATATGGATCACCGGTGGTTACGTAAGGTAAATGGTGGTTCAACAGTGTCGCCGGAGGTGGTGTGATCAGCCGTGGTTTTTTGAAATGAAGAGACGTTCTTGAAAAATGGGTTGTTTGTAAGGTTAGGAGAGAGGAGAGAGAAAGGGGGCTAATAAATTCAAAATTCAAAATTCAAAAGTAATTAAGAAGGTGCTGAAGCTAAAAAGGGGCCTTTTTTCACAAATCAACCTTATATACTAGGTTGAGGGTAATCTTGGTATTAAAAAAAGAAAAGGTATTAGAAGTGGATATGTTTAATGAGATGGGTATTAAGTGAGCATTAACCCATTTTTGGGTACTAGGTTGTAATAGGTTTGGTTAAAAGGTACTTAGTGTGTCATTTCCCATAATAATATCAAAGAGGATTAAGATTTTCTATGGACAAAATATAAAATATTTTGAGTAGTTTTTGCTTTCAAAATACATCAAAACTCTTCATCATTCCAATTTATGTTGTTTTCATGAAATCATAATGATAAAGTGGATTATATAAACGAACTTGTTACACCAGTTAGTTTAAAAATTCTATAGCCTAGAAATGTTAGCTTCAATGATTCAAGTTAGTCCAGTAGGACCAAGTGAAGTAGTGAGATAGAGAATGTGAACCAAAACCAAAAAGGATATATTTCTGTATTGAATTTTTAACCATGTAACAATTTTTAGTTACATTTATTACAGTATAAATTCATTTAGGCCTTTCAAATTAACTATCCAACTATTTGTACTATCCTCAAGATTTTCGCAGGCCGATAATTGGGCCAAGTCGTGACCCAAATTTAGACCATAACCTGACATATATAAGGATTTGGTCTAAGTTTATTTTCCCAAATTCTCTTCGACCCCTAGTCACACAGCCATCTTCTCCTCTTATCTTCGTTTCCTAATTCTTCTCCAAACATTAGTTCACCGAGCATCATCTTCCTTCTCTTCAATTCGTCTCTCTTTCTGACTTCTCCCCTCAAACGAAGCGGAGGAACATCAAAGTCGAGTTTGTCTAGTAGAAACAGAAATCGAGACTGAAAGAGAGGTTTAGTAAGGAGATCAACCACCTGATCATGCATCGGTACATATCGAATGTTAAGATACCCCTGTACTACCTGGTCTTTGATGAAGTGCAAGTCGAGCTCGACGTGTTTAGTCCGAGCGTGAAACACGAGATTTGAAGCCAAGAAACTTGCTCTAAGGTTCTCACAATAGATAACCGGAGCTCGGTGAAGGGGAAGCCCAATTTCATCTAAGACAGAGGCAAAGCCAAATCAATTGAAAAGAAAGATTTACATGTGAACGGTACTTGGATTCAGTGCTGGATTGACCTACCACTCTTTTTTTCTTAGAAGACCACGAGACCAACGAGTCACCAAGGAACACAAAATAGCCCCCTACTGAGCGACGGTCATCCACGGAACCAGCCAAATCACCATCTGTAAATCCAGTGAGTCGATGAGCATCACTTGGTTTAATATGAAGCCCTAGCGACATTGTCCCCGATAAGTACCTCAAAAATCGTCTCACAATTTGTAAATGTGTAGTTGTAGGTGACTGTTGGAACTCACTAATTCTGTTAACGATAAATGCAATATCGGGTCTAGTATAAAGTAGATATTTTAGTGTACTTAACACGCTTCCGTAACGTGTAGGACGATGAAGGCTTTCACAATCAAGTCTGGAGATAGCAGGACTAACTTTCATTGGAGTAGTACACGAGTTCGAACTGGAGAGCCTTTCCTTACTCAGTAAGTCATTAATGTATTTTGTTTGAGTTAAGTATAGTCCAGTCTAGTCTCAGTATGCCTCAATGCCCAAAAAGAGTTTGAGATAACCCATATCTTTGAGTGCAAACTCAGAGTGAAGTCGTTTTATAAATTTGGTCAGGTAGATAGAACTGTTACCAGTGACTATTATGTCGTCTACATAAACCACCAGAATAATGGATACCTCCTTGGTCATTAGATAAAAGATAAAACAATCAGCCCTTGAGTTGTGAAAAGCCCCATTTGATTAAAGTGTCCTTGAGCTTGGAGTACCAGGCTCTGGATGCCTACTTCAGGCCATATAAGTCCTTATGTAACTTAAAGACATTATTAGGTAGACCAGCATCCACAAACCCTTGAGGCTGCACCATAAACACCTGTTCTTTCAAGTCACCGTTCAAAAATGCGTTATTTATATCAAGTTGTCTAATATCCTAGTCCATATAGACAAATAGTGTAAGTACAAGCGTGATTGTAGAAGCCTTAATGACAGGGCTAAAAGTTTCCGTAAAATCTATACCAGGGTGTTGATGGAAGCCTTTAGCCACAAGTCTGGCTTTATACCTTTGAATAGATCCATCTGGGTTATATTTAACCTTATAAACCCACTTGCAGCCCACAGGACTCATTCCATCTGTGTATGGAACCATAGACCATGTATGAGTTTCCATTAGGGAATCATACTCAACCTACATTGCTTTAGACCACTGAGGAACAACAGCAGCCTTAGAGAACTTACCAGGTGCAAAAACAATATTAATGGGCATAGTAGTAAGACCAATATAGATAACTTTAGGTTTGAAAATACGCGATTTAGCCCTTGTAATCATAGAATGGGTGTTGAGGTTAGGTGAAGAAACATGTTCAGTGCCGAATTTATCAAAGGGTAATTCAACTACTAACCTAGGTGTTTTTAATGATTGTGTAACGGGGTTTCAGGACAACAATTCCGTATTTGACAAAGGAGACAAAGGTGGACTAGGAGAATCTTCTTGTGCAGGACCAGTGCTATCAGCTATGTTTGGTTTGTGTAACTGTGGATTAGGAAGGCTAGAAGGGTTTTTTTATAGGACTAGTCACTAGAGAGTTTGGTACATTTGTAGAATGAGACTGTTGTAAAGTAGGAACCTCATCTGAATTCTTCACATTAGGAAAGGTAGGTAGCCATAAGGACATATACTTAGACACAGAAACCTTTGAACCCAAAAAACTCAGCAAAACAAAGGAATTCATCTTAATTAAGATGACATTTCTGGATACATACACTCTCCCATTAGGACTCAAACCCCTGTACCCTTTATGTACAAAACTTTAACCCAAGAAAACATATTTAGTAGAGTGATACTGAAACTTATTTGACTGGTAAGGCCTGAGACAAGGAAACCAAGAGCACCAAAACACCCTTAGAAAGCCATAATCAGGCTGATAGTTGAACAGTTTTTCAAAATTAGATTTTTCATGTAAGACAAAAAGTAGGAAGTCTATTAATCAAATCGAATGTTGTATGAAAGGCATCACGCCAGTAATTAAAAGGGACATCTGATTGAGAAAGGAGAGTAAGACCTGTCTGAGTGGCATCTCTGTGCTTTCTCTCTGCTCTCCCATTTGGAGCAGAGGAGTAAGGACATGATGTCCTGAGCTGAATCCCAAACTCCTTAGCCAAAGGAATAAAAGCCTTACACCACCCCCATCAGATTGAAAACATTTGATCTTTCTCCTAAATTGATTTACCACTAGAATCTTAAACTCTTTGAAATGTTTTAGAGCCTCACTTTTATATTTTAAAGGATATAACAATGTATATCTAGAAAAGTCATCAACAAAACAGAATGTAAAACTTGAACCCCTCTTTAGAAACAATAGGAGTAGACCCCCACAAATCATAGTAAACTAGGTCAAGAACATTTGTAGATTCAGACATAGACCTAGAATATGGTAGAAGATGCCTTGCCTAACTGGCATTCATCACAAAAAAAAATCATTAGTAGAACCAAATGAGAGATTATATTTGTTCATAACAAGAGACATAATACTACTAGAAGGATGGCCTAATTTCCTATCCCATTCTTCCTTTAAATACTTAGAAGACCTAACTGAAACAGAGATACTTGACACACTAGGAAAGCCCTTTAGAACACCAGCCTTAGGATTGCAAGATTCAGATGAGTTTCCCAACTTATAGAGCCCATTCTCAACCTTCTCTGAAAGAAGAATCCTCCCTGTGATCTTGTCCTTCACAAAACAGTTAGATGAGTGAAATTCAAGAAAAATATTATTATGAGAGGTTAGTTGAGAGACAAACAGTATGTTTTTTCTTATTTGAGGGACATATAAGATATTATTGAGCTTAATAAGCTTATTTGTTTTAGTAGACAAAGTAGTTTCACCTAAGTGTTTAATTTTTAGCTTACTACCATTACCCACAGTTACTGATTTAATACCTCAGTACTCTGACTTTTGAGAGATCATCTTAGTAGAGTTGGTGACATGGTGACTAGCACCACTGTCAACACACCAAGCCTCAGCTACCCTATAAGAATTTCTTCCTCTGTTATTGAAATAGTAGTTAGGAGAGTATTTTCCTTTGTAATTACGTCTTCTTTGTCCTCTGTTATCATTCCTAAAACTAGAGTTATAGTTGTTGTTGTCTGAAAATTTTGAGTCTGTTTTGTTAGAGTAATGCAAACTTAACATTTTCCAATGATAACTGTACCTTATTCACCTGGTCTAGTCTATTCTCATAAGTTAACAAGGTAGCCTGAAGGTCTAGTCAGTCTTGTACTTCTTTGTCACCTAGGTGTACTACAATAGGAGTATATTTAGTGTCCAAGCCAGCTAATACCTGAAACACAAGGTCATCTAATGACACAGGAGAACCTGTTAGGGCTATATTGTCTGATATGCTTTTCATCTTAACAAGATAGTCCTCCATAGATGAACTTCCCTAGTTCGTTGAAATTCTGCTTTGAAGAATGTCACTCTAGACTTAGTTTGAGAGCCAGACAACCAAACTGATAGCATCCCAAAGCTCTTTAGAGGTCTCTTTCTCCATAACTTGGGATACAACTTCAACACTCATGGTGTTGTACAACCATCCCAACAGTAACTAGTCCTTTGCTATCCAGTTTTCATACTCAACATTCTCAATCACTGAACCATCAGCCATATTCAAAAGCTCGGGAGGAAAAGGTTTATCACCATTGATAAACCCGCCCATCTTGTTTCCCTTTATTATGGGAAGCACCATAGTCTTCCATAATAGGAGATTTGTCTATCAAATCTTAGACTGTTAAAGGTTCTTATTTGATTTATTTGTGAACTTTTTTTGTTCAACAGGTTATCCAATGGAGATGGAGCCTGACCAACTGCGCCGGAACTGTACGGTGGATAGTCAACAATGAAAGACCTTCTCCGATACCAAGTGAAGAATAAACTTCATTCCATAGAGGAACCCCAATCCAAAATTGTTAAAAAGGAACATAAAAGAGTGTATATAAATGTGAAACCACCTCCACTAGCAAGAGGCCTTCTGGGAGTACACCCAAAAGCAAACCTATGCGCGTCTCCGATCGCAAAGGGGACAATATCTTGCTAGTCTGTGAGGTCTGTCACTCACTCACACACCCAATTCTAACAATATTACCCTGTCATTATGTTCTATCCGGTTAACAAATCCATACAGGTTTTCACCTAGTAATGCTCTTAGATTCATTGGTGGTGTAATGGCAAGAGCTGAAGCCAAAGCACACTTCTATAGAGAATTATTCGTGCAAATTTAATAACATTATAAAAAAAGAGGTAGTTTTTTCCATCTCACCATCATATCTTTAAGAATACCTGCACCGTACTCCAACTTCACAGCGTACTCTAATTTGATACCATAAAATTCTTTAAAATTCAGATTTTCATAGGAGGAAACTATATTTGAACAACCTTTGAACTTTTCTAGAATATTCAAAATTTAAAATTCAAGTAAACAAATCGAAATCACCCATAAGTGATCCGGTACCACGGGGCGTCAAACATGTCAAAGCTGCAACGATTGAGAGTAAGACTGGTCAAATACAAAACGTTAGTCATGCCACCACAACTAAGAGTAAGACTGCTAAACAAATTTGTTGTTGGAAGATAGTCGCGGAGGTGACACGACCGTTGTTGTTGCTAAACAAAGTTTTAGTACGAAAAAAGACGAAGACGATCGAGTTGATTGCTGCTACTTTAAGTAAGGTTAGTAGTGAGGTTGGAGGACAAGTTTCTACAAATCCTCTACAAACTGTAGTTGTCGTGGAGAAAGCGTTACATAAAGCAACAACAAAACCAAGACCAATGCCAAGTTAAGACCGATTCTCTTCCATCTCAGAGATTCACGCAACTGCCATTCACTTCAATCTCAGAAATACACGCAACTGCGACTTTAGAAAAAACGTTTTTAACGAACAAATTAAACCATAGACCATCACAATTGTGAAACCGGAACAAATAGATAACGATAAGAGACTAATAGAAGATGATCAACTCTTGAAAAAAATGACGACCTAATATATTGGGAATATCCAAATACTGAAAAAATTAGAATATCGTTTTTATATTAGATTTTGTAAATAGTATTGTGGAACTACAGCATGGTGTTCAAACCGTCTGGAATACATGTCTATTACCTTTTTAATCCTAAATGAATGAATTATTTTTCTAAACCTAATTTAGTATGGCAAAGTATTTGGAATTCATAGGACAAAAATGTCCATTTTCTCTTCTTCTTTAATGTTCATTCCTAATCGACTTTCTCTAGTTGCAAGTTTACTGAAGCTGATATCTCTATCCTTCGAAAATAGCCACTTCAACCTCCACAATCATGAGGTGAGTATATCTTTTTTTTTTTTTGGCAAAAATTTCATTTCATTTATTTAATAAATCGGATTATTACAAAGTTAACCCATAAGAAACCAGGGCTAATACCCAAAAGAAACAGGGCTTAAGAGAGACAAAGAGGCCCAACAAGGCATTACTAACACACAGGGCATAACGAAACCCCAATCAGAAACCCTAAATCCCTTTTTCTTTCACCTTCTCTCTTTCACAGACCAAACCCTAATTTCACCAACTCTAACCAGGGTCGATGTACCCTATTCCCATGCTTTCTAATACCACAATAGCCAGCAGAGCGTTGGGTATCTCACCACCTTCAAAAACCTTGTTTCTTTTCTCCTTTAAACTCCATTTTGACACCCAATCCGCCGCCACATTTTCCGATCTGGAAATGTGGCTAAGCTTCATTGATGGCAGCAACAGAGATCTACAAACGTCCATCCCATCACCATTAGATAAGCCTTCATCAGAAATCCTTCTCACCAACGTCTCACAATCAGTCTCCAGATCGACGTAGCACCAACCTCGCCTTCGACATAGCAGCAGTGCCTCAACCAGGGCACGCCTCTCTGCTTGAAGAGGGTTTAGCTTTCCAAACAGAAAGCTAGCCCCTTCAATGCAGTGCCCAAGGTGATTTCGAACAATGTAGCCACCCGATGCCTCACCGTTGGAACAACAAGCTCCATCCGAGTTGATTTTTATCCTACCCTGAGCTGGAGCTCTCCATGACCGGTAAGTCACTTTTCTCCTCCCTATAGATAATGCACCCAGCATAGGACCTGCATCTTCCACATTAATCCAGTGTTTAGCCTTTAATTTTGAATCGATTCCCAAAATAAACCTATTGATTCTGCTAACAGCATTGTAGAAATTATCAGTTGGTTTGTCAAGCTTACAACAATTCCTGTTATACCATACTGTCCACATAATAATCTGTGGAACAATGTGTGTAACATGAAATTTGTTGTTAGATGACTTAAACCAAACAAACAGCATGTGTCTTAGGGTCATAAACCTTCTAACAGGGATTTTGAACATAGACCCATAGTAGTTCCAAAGGCACCAAGAGTAGCTGCAATTGATGAAAAGATGATTGACATCTTCACAATTGCAGCAAAATTGGCACCTTGAAACAATAGCAATATGTTTTCTTTTTAGAATGCTATCTGTTGGAACAAAACTCTTCAGAACCCTCCAGCAAAGAAATGAAAATTTTGTTGGTATAAAACTGTGCCATATTTTCTTAAAAAATATGAACTATTGGATTTTACTCTTATGTTTTCCCATGTTTTTTTTGTACTAAAACTTTTATCAGTTGAGATACACCACTCTATACTGTCCTCCTTTTCACTATTGATTTTAACACAATAAATGTGTTGCTGTCTTTCGTGAGTAAGGAGAGATAATAGAGTAGGATCCCAACAATCCTGTTTCCAAAACGTTTTAACTTTTGCTGGCAGATACCAAGAGTTTTGAGTAGAGACTATAGGTGGCAATTTATGCCAAGAGTCTCTCCAGAAATCCACATTTCCTTGACCCACATTCCAGTGAATAAATTTATCAGCCCCTTCTCTAATAGAACAAAGGCCTTTCCAAACTATTGAGTCAGTTGACCCACACTTAGCAATCGTAGGATGCTTGTCAAAACAGTAGGTTTTTAACATTAGGTCTGACCATAAAGATTTTCCTTTCCTAAATATATACCATAGCTTGTAGGAAAAGGCCAACTGTATTTCAGATAAGAGCTTAGTATTTAAGCCACCTTCCCCAAATGGTTTGCATAGACTACTCCAAGCAGCCCAATGCAAAGCACATTCATTCACCTTTGGCCTCCATAAAAACTTATTGAAATATAGTTCAATCTTTTGCAATATATATTTAGGAATTATGCTATTTTGCATCCTGAAAAAGACAATTGGGTAAAGAACATGTCTTATCAGTGACAATCTGCCACTGTAAGACAGGTTCTTTAGGTCCCAATCACTTATTTTATTATGTATTTTAGCTAAGAGAGAAGAGTAATGTATTCCCTTGTTGTTTGCAGCAATAGTTGTTCCCAAGTAGCTAAATGGTGCATTGTCTGTCTTGAACCCCATAGTAGCATTAATTCTTACTGCATTTGCACCAGAACATCTTGATGAGGTAATAACTCTTGTTTTGTCTACATTTATAAGTTGACCAGACTCCTGTTGGTACTTGTTTAGAATGCTACTCAAATTCTTTATTGCTGCAGGTGAACTGTTAGTAAACACAACTATGTCATCAGCAAATGCAATGCAAGGTAATATGTATCTTGATCTTGTAAAAAATTGCATGTTAACATTAGCATCATATAAATTTTCCAATCCCCTTAAGAGTGCTTCCTCTGCCAGGATAAAGAGATAAGGAGACAAAGGATCCCCTTGTCTCAATCCTGTTTTCTGATGGAAGTACCCTGAGGAAGACCCATTTATAAGAACTGAGACCATCACTTTTGAAATCATCTTACTTATTAACAACACAACTTTTTCAGAAAACCCAAAACATTTTAAGGTTTTAAGCACAAAGGCGTGAGACATCCTGTCAAACGCCTTTGTCATGTCCAGTTGCATGATGATATTGCCTTTAGAAGGCTTCCTCTTTATATGATGCAACATTTCCTTTATGATTAATATGTTTTCATGTATTAACCTTTCCTTTACAAATTCACTCTGTCCACGAGATATTAATTTAGGTAGGATTAATGACATTCTGCTATTTATAAGGGCAGAAACTAGTCTATTTATTATGGTACACATACTAAGTGGCCTATAATTGTTCCAGGATATTGGATTTGCCATTTTAGGGACAAGAACAATCCCAGTGGCAAACACTCCATTTGGAATGTCACACCCTGCCAGGTAAGCATTAATAGATTTACATAAATCACAGTGTATAATAGCCCAACAATGTTTTAGGAAAGAGATATTAAACCCGTCTATGCCAGGAGCACTATCTTGCTTCATGGCACTTAGAATAGATCTGAGCTCCTCACTAGTTGTAGGTTTCAATATCTCTGTATTTTCCCTGTCCAAAACTAACTTAGGAATGTTGTTTAGTATAGAGTCATGCACATTAAAATCAGAGCTAATTTCAGGCACAGTTGATAAAATCAATTTAAAGTGATTCACAGCAGATGCTGCAATATCACTCTCAGTAGTAAGCCATATGTCATTGTCCTTTATACCAATAATAGTATTTTTCTTCCTTTTTTTAGAAACATAACTGTGATACAATTTTGTATTTCCATCACAGTCATTTAACCATGAATTGAAGCATTTCTGCTTCCAAAAACTTTCCTCGTCTTTTAAAGCTAAAATGAGAACACTATTAGCCTTTGAAAGATTTGATTTTGAAACATTATCTTTTGAGGACTGATGAATCAACTCACAGTTCTCTACCTCAATACTAGCCTCTTTAACCTTAGTAAAAATATTTCCAAAAACTTCAGTATTCCATTTTTTCAAATGATTTTTTAAACGCTTGAGTTTGTACCAAAAGATAGTACCATTCTCTCCATTGCAATACTTGGTCCAATTCTGACTTACACTAGTCAAGAAGTCAGGGTGATTGGACCAAGCATTGATAAATTTAAAAGAACTTTTCTTTCTCATATAGTTTGTGCTAGAGTCATTATATATAGAGATTAGTAAGGGTGCATGGTCAGAGCAGGTTCTGACCATGTGACAAACCTGAACCCTTAAATTTTCTTGCATATTCTGATTCATAAACACCCAATCTAATCTTTTCCAGTTGTTATTGTTACTCCAGGTGTAGCGAGATCCACAATACCCAGGTGCCTCCAAGTTCCCATTTCTAATGAAATCATTAAAGTCTTCTGCACTAGCTGCATCATATGTCAAACAATGAAGCTGGTCATCAGGGCATCTGATGGCATTAAAGTCACCAGCCATGAGCCAAGGCCCATCACAGGTAAAGCTACTTAATTGACTACATAACACTTTTCTTTGCAATCTCTGATTTTTTGCATATACTGAAGTAAAGAAGTAGTTGAATGAAGCATAATTAACTTTCACGTGTAAAAACTGCTCATGATCTGAAATAATCTCAACACTTATATCCCTTGGCCAGAATATCCACACCTTGTTAGAAGTATTAACCAGGCAATTCTCAAAACCAAGCCTTTTAGCAACCAATACTACTTTGTCAATCCTTGCCATAGGCTCCAGAATAGCTAACAGTTTAACATTCTCCTTTTTTATAAGATATTTTAGCCTAGCAATCGTAGGTTCATTGTGTATTCCCCTTGCATTCCAACTGATAACATTAATCATTATCAGATGCATAGTTTTTTGGAATCATTTCTCTCTTTCTAAGAGAGTTTATAGTCAACTTTTTTGCATTGCTATACCTTGTTGCAGACTTAACTTTTCTAGAAATGACAGTCTGAAAATCATTTGCATTATCATTTGTACTCATCTTAGGAGAAGGATTATAACTTCCAGGCTTACCACTTCTAGGAGAATCATGTAAAATACCTCTGTCTAAATCATTCTCTTCTTCTTCCAGGTTTTGAAGAGCGCTAATTATATCTGGGTCATGATTTGAAGCAGACCTCTCCTTCACAAGGCTAACCACGTTAGTAGAAGGGCAAGACACAGTCGATCTATCTTTTTTGGTAATTATAGACTTTAACTTCCTTCTATATACATGAGTAAAAGATTGAACTTTGTTAGACATAGAAGTAGAACTAGGCTTGTTCACAATCTGTAAAGAATCACTCTGAACACCTCTTTCATTAATAACAGCAGTCTCTTTTACATTCTTTACCTCCACAACTCTATTCTTTTTACAATTTTCTTGCATATGTCCCACATTATTACAAGATTTACAGTACCCTGGTGCATTTTTATAGCTGACACTTATATAATGCCATTCTTCTTCACCAAACTCAATCTTTAATTTAAATTTGAGAGCTCTTGAGACATCTATCTCTATTAACGCAAAGCACGCGTTCCAGTTAGCTCTGTTAGACTCAGGGATCACAACATGATGTACATAACCTAAAGATGCAGCCATAGTATGTATAACAGAACTGTTATACATAAACTCGGGGACTTTTTCGAACCTGACCCATAGCAACACCACTGGGCATTCAAAACTCCTAGAAATCTGCGGGCACCACTTCACCACCCTCATCATCTTACCATCCACTTTCCAAAACCTTTTTATCCACAATCTACCTGCATCTTCGAGCATCTTGAATTCCAAAAGAACCTGTCTAGAGTCTATCGTAACATAGTTAAATTCTACCTTGAACTTAAAAGACTCAAGGAAACTTTGAAACGCTTGTCTCTTTGGGATTCCATCGTTAAATTTGGCGATTAGAGTCGTTCTTGACTTTGCACAAAGACTGTGTTTCACCTGACTTGTGAATCTGATAACATTATGATCTTCAAAAGATTTGTTAACTTCTGACTTGTACTCCAAAACCACATCCTTCTTCAATAGCACATCAGAGTACAATTTACTCGCAGAACCTACCTTGACGCTACCAGTTGTACCAGGCAAGGGTGGAAACTCTGCTTCATCTATAGGCTCCATCTTCGCAGGCAGAGCCTGCAAACACCACGAGGAAGGCAACAGACCGTCGCTTCACTAACAATACTAAATCCAGCTCTATATACAAATCAATGCAGCTAGAATTATTAGTATCTTGGAGATCAAGAAACTAATACATAATCTTTAAGATTTTCTTTAAGGTTTCTTGAGAGAGAAGGCTACCAACTTCATTTGATGGTAGACACTTCATGAGGTGAGTATATCTCACTTACACGATCCCATATGCAAATATCATTTGAAAGTAGACACAAATAGGATGTGGGTATATCATTTTCTTCATCAAATTAATCGTGGTATTTACCATCAAATTCCTCCTACTCCACCGTTTAAACTTATTCCATCCAATATTATTTATTTTATAAAACATTATTAAATACAATGTTATTTATTTTAATAATTATTTTAATTTAAAAGATATATACAAAATATTGGTTCACAATAGTCTTATTTGATACAAAAAAAAAGGAAAAATATTAGATTTGGTTTTAAAAAATATTTTTTTAGATTTTGTTTAATAGAATTTCGATCTTAACCAAACTATTACAATGTTATGAGTTTTTTTAGAATTCATTTATTTTATATATTTAGTGTAATTTTTTTATGGTTTAGTAGAATTTACAGTTTTTAATTTATTTTTATAGATCAAAATATAAATATAATGTTCTATTTTTTATTTATATAGATATAATTTTTAGGATAAAAATTTATCACTGAATCGATTGAAATAAAATAAAATTTTAAAAAATTGTTTTTCTGTGCGTTATTAACTAACTATACCAATCGGCCCAATAACGAGACTATTAAACTATAACAAAAGAGTCATTATGAACACAAAAGACATTGTAATACATGAGAAGTATTATCTCCGAGTTTAGAGAACATAACAACTATATAAAGTCAGAGAACGAATAAGCATAATGCTTTGTGACAAGACACGGAGTATGTTCTCGTATTTCGGTATGGAAAATGAATTTTGGGCCGAAACTATTAATACAAGTTTTAACTTTCTGAATTGGTCTCCTCATCGACTATGAATTGCAAGATTTCCTTTTAGATTTGGTTTGGATCATCGACTGATTGCACATAATTAAGGATATTCAATTTTCATGCATACACTCATGTGAGAGATGGTATACTTGATTTAAAGGGTAAGAATATCATATTTTTAGGATACGTTATTGGAGTGAAAGTATATAGTTCTGGTGTAATGCTCATAGGTCTCCAGGTTTTCTAATTAGTCGAATTTCCTAAAAACTCAGAAGGATGTTAGGAAAATGGTCAAACCATGATCTTTCGTGACTAAACAATAATTCAAATCGGTTTCCATAAGGTCCAATGATTGTAATGGTTTTGAGGTTGAAACCTTATAACTTAGCATCAGATAGAGAAAGAAGTTATATTAGACCACCAAAAAGGTATACGACCCTAGTTGCATATGCTCAATTAGATGCAGTAGAAGTGATATGGAACCTAATAGCAATAGAGAAGCTATTCTGATTTCAAAAGTAGGTTGATGGATTGGTGCTACTAAAGAATATATTAAATATCTTCAAAATAATCACAGATAGAATCTTGGATATTAATTTTGTTTATAGAAAATAATTAGGTGTCAATTTAATGAATTATTTAAAATTGTTTTTCAGATTTTTGACATATTTCGATATCCTGTTCGCTTACATTTGATAGGAATACCTATATAATAACGTCAAATCCGATTAAAAAATTTCTATGGACAAAATACAAAATATTTCAAAGTAGTTTTGGTTTTCAAAATACATCAAAACTCTTCATGATCATCCAAACCACTTGTCCTGATGAACACTTCTCAAGTTTCACTTATTCAGTATCCTAAAAATCTTAGCTTCAATGCTTCAGGACATCTATTTGGTCCATTTTGAATACTGTCCCTATCATTGTGCTCTATCCGGCCGACAAATGGATATATGTTTTCACCCAGTAAATCTCTTTAATGCGCGATTAGGAGGAGGATTAGGAGGAGCAGAAGCCAAAACACACTAAGATACCAGTTGCCGCAGTCGCAGCCGCGATGTTTAATTTCTATAGAGGTGGTGGCAGCATACTCTAACTTGATACCGAAAGAATTCTCAAAATAAAAACTCCTTCGCACAAAACTATTTTTAAACAACATACAAACTTTTCTAGGATGTCAAAATTAATACTCCAAAGCAGGAACTATTTAAAGCCGCCAATTCTACGTAGCTCTTTAACTAACAATACGTATCAGTCATGTGAAACCAATTTCAGAGTATACAATCGACAAAAATAATCTTTATTTTATCCAGTAATCATGTCGAACGAATAGTAGGTTATAGCGCTAGATCCTCCGATTGGAACATTGGTATGTTGATAGGAGCAGGTATCCTCTCATCCTGACATAATCTGTCGATAAATCGGCTGGATAACCCTGATCATAGACATATCAGTTACCGTTTCTTGTTTTATTAGATCATATTTGCCTAGTTTTACCGGAATATACTGTATACCACAAGCTTTGGTATTCAAAATCAAAACCTACAATGCAAATAAACAAATCAAAATAGAAAAAATAGATCACCGAACATAATTTGGAAGTTAAATAGCTCGTTCCAATTAAATTAATTTCAGTAAAATGATAAAAAAATAATGTAAAACATTTAAAGCTTTATTGTTTGGTAGTTTAAAACTATTGGAAGAAGAATTGAGTTGGGATAATACACCTTCGTCAGTGAATCAAACATGATATTGAAAGTTATAAGCTCACCCATAGTTCCACACTGTAACCACTAATTGTTTTCGGTCCTTCATTCACAATTATTAAGATCCAAAAAAAAATCTTATTACATACAACAGGTTAGTGGGATTACAATAACCAATTAGTTAACAAAAATTAAAACCAATATTCGTATGTTAATTGGAAATAATTAAATTTACTTTGTTTTACTGTTTTAATTTTGTTAAAAAAGTAAAAGTAAAATATTAATTAAAAAGTATTTTATTTTATTTATTTATAAAAGTACTCTCTCAGGAAATCGAGAGAGTTGCAAACAACTCTCAGGTTAGTTTTTCAAACAACTCTCAGGTTAGTATCGGTGAAGGGACTAGCGAGTATATATGGTCGGGATATTTTTTTTTCAAACTTCAATTCAAAATACTAAATAGCACTATCCAAAAAACGGGTACTAGTTAGTAATTAAATATTTGAGAGGATACTTAACTTTTATGTTAAAAAAATAAAACTACTTTTGATTTTGGTTTTATTTTGAAATATAGCCTATTTAACTTTTATGTTAAAACCACATTCAAACCATATTCAAAAGGTTTATATATTACTATTATGTTGTTCTACTTTAGATATATAAATTTGAGATCCATTTATTAATCTTTTCACTCTATTTTAAAGCATAGATCAGAATCTGTATGATTAATATTTATACTAAAAATAAAAATAAAATAGATTATTAAGAAAACATATTACATTACAAAGTAAATTTATAGTGGGTCTTTTAGCTTTTGAACGGAAGATTATCTCTTGGCAATCTTGGTCATAGTTTTAACAAAAGAATATAAAAATGAAGACAAAATAAATTATGTTTTGAAGATTCTACTTACAAATATACGCGTGATAAGAAAGAAAGTCTAATGGTTTTATGGTTGTTAAGAAGTATGCACAATCTCACACTTGTCGGGTATAAAGGTAGTGTTATGTTACAACCGCAAGCGTAAAGTTAAAATGACTATATTTTATATATCTATGATATTCTTTCACGGATTGCTTTCCAGAAAACTAAGACAGTTGTTTATAAAAATAATTCTACTTCGTATACACAAATTAAAAATTATTTTAAAATATTAAAAAACAATTATTGCACCAATGACTACTCACTCAAGTATAATTCGGAAACCAATTTCTTGAAGTATTGTTTCGTAGTATTTGGTTATTGTCTACATGGTTATCATTCTTCTCATCCATTTTTATTTATTGATGGTATTTTTTTTACGGTGAAATATAAAGAGGTATTGATATTTATTATAGGTAAATGTGGTAATAATAGCGAGTTTTGTTCTTTAACATTTGTAATTTCAAAACATGTTATTTTCTAATGTTATATCTACAAATATGAAAATAGATACAACCCATAAGATAGATAAAAAAGATGTATAATAGATGCACAATCTTCTCTAATCAATATGATAGATGCACAACAAGATATAATCAATATGATAGTTGTGAAACTAGGTATAATGAATATGATAGATGTGAAATAAGTATAATCATTATTCAACATTCTAGTATAATTAGATTTGGTATAATTGGGACTGTAAATTTTGAACATTTCTCATAATAACCCTATTTGTTAGGTCGTCGAATCATATTTATTTGTGGTCGTCATTTAGGTATTGTTAATATTTTTTTCTGCTTTATTTCTAAATTGCTATTGTGCATACTGTGTTTATCATATTATAAATAATTTGAAGTATTCTTTAAGTGGTACATCTACATCATTTAAAGATAAGATGATTTAGATGTTTAAAATATGTACTTATGTCACGACTCAAAACCTGTACATTCAATATATGGACGAATTTCTTAAAAAATTGAGGTCATAAAATTATTAACTTTTGTGAGAATTTACTTATGGATAAATATTTCTTGTTTTTTCCAAATAAAAACGGTATGGTTCGATGAATTCGACTCCAACAAAGTCTTTTGATCATAAGATCAAATAGTATTGTAGTTCACATATATTGGAGTTAGTTGATAGAATTATAGTATTACTTATGGATCAAATTTCAAGACGTTATGTTGAGGTTGAACGTTAGACTAATAATTTATATCCTAAATTTGATAAAACATTTAAAGGCAATAGGGAAAGGGTCGCCCATGGATAGTTCATTCGTTTAGTCGTATTTACACAAAGTTTTTTTTGATCTTGTTATGGTTGAAAATCTTAGTGTATCTACATGTTGTGGTGGTGCGTGGCAACATGAGTGTTTTCTGTGCTCTCATAGTTTGGATGCCATATTTGATATATATGGAAATCCTATGGAATATGTTGAGTCATATTATTTTGTAAGCTCTTATAAGACAACTTATTCATATATCATACCCATATTTACTACTTTAAGTCAAGCATCTACTTCAACAACTTCTCCATTCATACTTCCTCTAATTTTAAAAATATGAGTTGGAAGACCTTATAAGAAACATATTCATCTAGAGGAGAATTAAGTACGCATAATATAATATGTAGTTATTCTTCAAAAGATAGTCATAACGGATGATTGTATGTATAGGTCTTGCAAGATCAATAAATTTTGATACTTTTAGTTGATAAGGCTTCTGTAAATTTGATACTGTGTTGTTGCATTAATATATATTTTATTTCTGTTAGTATTTTTTTTTTGTAAAACCAATTTTTTTTACGGAAAAGGAATAACCAACTACATAATAGATGCAGGACAAGGTATAAACGTTTGTATGATAGATACAGGACATATGCACGTGGGTGGTGATAGATGTGAAACCAACATATACTATAGTGATGTAGAGAAGGTAGATGCAGGACATATATAGGATGATATATACGGGACAACGTTTGTAGATGATGATAGATGCAGGACCCATTCCTTGGAAAAAATTAAAGTGTAACCAACATCATAAATGCGCGCAACAAATACTTATTAAAAACCATGAATAGTCACCGAAATTGATCACATGTATAAAAATATCCACTAGTTTTACCTTTGTATCAAAACAGTCCCTTTGGTAGCATTCATGGTAACATTTTTTTACCTTTTGTCTTTGCATCCATGGTTACCGTGAGTGACCACATATGCAAAAAATGACTAACTAAAAAGTTCGTTCTGGTATAAATGTAAGACTATTGTTTTTTTGGTACACTTGACCAATTTTGGTGACTAATCATGATTTTGAACCAACAAATACATAACCAAAGCAATAATTAATAAAAATTACAATATACATGGAAACGAAATGTTACATAAAAATTTCACCAATATTTGTTAGTATTTTTATCTTAGGAAATAATTAAAACATACATGTTTTTTGTAATATCAGTAGATTTATCTTTTTTAAGATAATCATTTGAATATAATTTTAGCATCTTCACAAACCATTATGTCAAAATCAAATCTACGTATGTTTTGTTAAGGAATTCTCCTTGAACATACTAAGTTTATTTTTGGTGTTCTTAGCAAAGTTTTCTTGTCGTGGAGGTATTTAATCTGTAAATTAAAATTCTAATCAATATACAAACTCAATAAGATAAAATACATTACACTTCTATCATTACATAGCATGCGAGATAAATACATTAGATGAGATATATATAAATATGAGACATATTCATGCGATATATATTCATATGAGACATAATCATGCGAGATATAATCATGCATGACATAATCAGGCTACAATTACTCGTGATAAAACTTACTATATAATCTAAACATATAACACTTACAAATCTTTCTGTAATTATTTTTTATTTGATGTTTTACCTTTTGGTGTCAATGGGTTTAAATTTACTACTTCTCTATTATCGATGTCTAGTAACACAAATATCTAAGAGTGTAACCTTCTTCAGGGCCGCGTAATGCATGCCAATAAAATTTTGTCACATTTTGATCGGTTTATATCATCTGCTACATTGAAATAATATTTTCGAAAAACACTTTTTGTTTATTTTGTGTTGTAAAACTGCATGATCCTTACCATTACACGTCCAAATATAGCTTTTGCTGGAATAACTTTCGTGTTATTTTTACAACCAAGATTAGGTATTTGAAAATGATTTTTGTTTAAGGTACCAATATTTATAACCGTCAATAAACTATGTAATGTCAAAAAATAGAACTAATAGTAAGTTAATCGTATAATGGGAAGCCTCACTTTCAGTAACAGAAGTACTATATGTTGGTAATTTATTATTTGAACCATAGTAGATCATCCTTCCTTTCTCATTTTTGAATGAGTTACATTATATAACATTTCTCTGTTTCAACTATTTCAATTATTGGGTTTTGAATTGGCCATTATGTTTCTTGGATTGTCCAATCCATTGGTGTAGAGATTTCATATTAAGTAGGATCCAAATATAATTCAAATGAAGGCCCTTCCTCTAATTTATCTACAAAATGTGAAACCAATATATTATTAGATTCATTGATAAAAATGAGATACATGCAAGATGCGATAACAAATAATAGATGAAATATTATCCATGCAAGACAATGTATATGTAATCTACTATAAAGTCAGGATAATATATTTACACGATAGACGCAAGACAATGTAATACATGATAGATGTGGGACATATATATTATGTGAAACAAGGCTAACTAACAATATGAGGCAATTAAACGTGTAAAACATTATTAATCATGAAAGAAACCACAAATGATGAGAGATGAGAGACAATATTATATATGAGAGACAATATTTGTCTAATTTTCGAAGGAGTTGGTGTATAGTTTCAGGATCTTTTAAAAAAACTATATAATTAATTCAAGATTAAAGAATCATGATTTTGCAAAACTAAGCCAAAACATAATATGAGACAGTGACAGTTGTAAGAAAAAATGAATCATGCGAGACTACATCATGTGGAACAATATCATATGAGGCTATATCTGAATCATGAGAGACTATTTCATGCGTAACAATACCATGCAAGATACTACCATACAATTCCATAAAGTAAAATTTTTATGCGAGACTATATCATGAGCGGCCAATTAAGTAGAGACTATAATATGCAAGACTTGGAATTAAAAGTTTTATTTGAAAATATGTATTACAAGATGGAAGCAAATAACAAGTTAATGCACAAATGAATACATATGTCAAAAATATTACAATAATACTTAGGTTTTTAATTTTTTTTATCAATATTGAATACTTTAAATCACCTCTTTCTCCACAACATCATTCTGCTAAGAAACCTCTCTTTTTTCTCCACAACGACATCATCTTCCATAAAAACATCAGGAAGAAGGTTCAAAATATTACGAGGAGCTTTCATATTTTCCATAACATTATGATAAGGTTCCTTGTTTTGCACATAAATATTAAAATGAGTGTTAGTTTTTTCCATATCAATATTAGAATGACGTTCCTTATTTTCCATACCAATGGTTATAGGTTTCTCACGGGCTGGAGACTCAACAACATTAGAAGCAGGCTTTTGGTTTCCCACAACAATATTGGAAGCATAATTATGAGAATAACGGTCCTTATTAGAATGAGTGTTATTTTTTTCGATATCAATATTAGAATGACGGTCCTTATTTTCCATACCAATCGTTATAGGGTTCTCATGGGCTGGAGACTCAACAACATTAGAAGCAGGTTCTTGGTTTCCCAAAACAACATTCGAAACATAATTAAGTGCATCAATTTGTTGATCCTCGTGGCTTGTAAACACCTCGTGGTTTATATTAGAAACACTAATAGAGTTTTCATGGCTTATAATCATTTCATGTATCATCTCTGTAGTAGTAAGCAATTGCATATTAGTAGGAGAATCCTAAATACGTGTTTATTTATTAGACTATTCTTCCACATTTTCATGTGATTGTTTTTCCTTGTATATACTTTAGATATATTTTGAGGTGTCCTATGAAGTTCCACCAATATATTAATGTCAACATATGTAGTTGAAGTGTCTTTTGTAGCTCCACCTTTTTGTAAGTTTCATCTATTCGTCACCTCTCTTGAGTTGTTTTCAAATTCTAAAATGTCCTTATTTATTTAGTGATTTTCTGTTGTAGTTCTACAATCTTAAGTTGAAATATTGTATGATCAATTGCATAACTATTTGCTTGGTCCACTGTTGTTAACTTCGTGCATTGTCTAGACACAATCTTAATTATTTTTGGGGTTTTCATGTTGATATTTTATAAAATAAATGAATCTTAATGGTAAAAACTATACAAGTGGAATATAAAAAATTATAGATGCAGAACATGTAATGCATGCAAGGTTCGTTTAAAGGTGATATATGTGAAACCATAAATGTTGACATATAAGGGACAAGGGCATGCATGGTAGGCCATATAATTATGTGAAATCACGTAAATGGTGATAGATGTAAATCATGTAAATTATGCAAAACCGTTTGAGTGATGATACATACGTAACCATGTAAATGATGCGAAACCAGTTAAGTAATGTTAGATGTACAACCATGTAAATTTAGAAGCATCTACCATGATAGATCGGAAAGCATTAAAAGATGACAGTTTGGAAACAAACAATTTCAATACTTACAAAAAAATATGATTCCCACTACCCCCACTAACATCATTTTAGTAATTGGGAACTTTTGGACTTCTTGTATAATTCTCACTACTCTACTAACATCATTTAATAGTTGGGTACTATTTGGGAATTGTCTGTTTCATTGGGAACTATTTGGGAACCGTCTATCTGTTTTTCTGCTTCTTGTAACTGAGATTACATGAGTAAAAATTGCACTAACTTATGACACTCTCCCTTAGTGCATTATTTCGATCAGCTAGACCGAGAGCTCCTCTAAACTCTTTCAAACATCAATTTGGGAAGAGCCTTAGCAAGGCCATCAGCAACCTGCTCATTTGTCCGTATAGATTTCAACTCAATTTCTTGATTAAGTACCTTCTCTCGAATAAAATGATGGTGAGTATCAATGTATTTTGTGAGAGCATGAAACACATGATTTCCAGCAACTTTAATAGCACTTTCATTCTCACAAAAGATGGAATATGAAGGTGTAGCCCCTGATTGACATCTCCAAGAAGTTTTGTAAGTCACAAACACTCCTGGGAAGCTAATGTGGCTGCAACATATTCAGCTTCAGCAGTTGATAATGCCACTGTGCTTTGCTTCTTGCTCCACCAAGAGATAGTTGTTGAACCAGTATTGAAACAATAATTTGAAGTGAACCGTCTGTCATTCACATTGCCTGCCCAATCATCATCAACAAACCCACGTAAACGGAACTTTGTATTCTTTTGATACATTAACCGATACTCTAAAGTTCCTTTCACATATGACAAATACATGGTTGATTCATAAATTCAGATATTATTCCAATAGAAAAAGTAATCTCCGGACGAGTTACTATTAAGTATAGAAGACAACCCACAAGTTTGCGATATTCAGTCACATCATTTAATAATTCACCTTTATTCTTGTGTAATTTTAGACTTGGATCTGTTAGAGTGGTTGTATAGTTTTCATTTTCCATACCAACCATGTTAAAATCTTAGTAGCATAGCTTCTTTGTGACAGAAAATAGCCACCTGCTTCTTCAACTTCTAAACCAAGGAAACAATAAGTTTTCCCCAAGTTTTTCATCTCAAAATAAGTATATAAATCCTCATTTAACCATTTGATTTCAGTTGAATTATTACCCGTAATAATCAAATCATCAACGTAAAGAAGAATCATAGTATTTAAAATTCCATCATTTTCACAAAGAGGCTTAGATTTGAATCGGAGGGATAATAACCACATAATAAGAACCGTAGAATGATTTCTTAAGTTTGCAGAAATATTCTGGAAATTATTCTGAAATAAAACTGAGTAGTTGTTCCATATATATCCCGATCAAATTTTCCATGGAGGAAAATATTTTTTACATCGAATTTCCAAAGAGTCCAACCTTTGTTTGCTCGCAAAGAAATAATAGTACGAATTCTTACCATCTTTGCCACTGGGCTGCAAGTTTCTTCATAATCCAAACAATGTGGTTGAGAGAAACCATGAGCAACTAGACGGACTTTGTGTCTAGAAACGCTTCCATCAACTGCCTTCTTTAACTTGTAGACCCATTTGCATGTAACAAGTTCAACATCTTTCGGTCTCGAGAACCGGAGTATAATTTATGTCCAATGCTAAAATTTCATCTTTCATTGCATTCTCCTATTTTGACTTCCTTTGAGCTTCAATATACGATAAAGGCTAATTATCCAGCATGTTTTCTAACATAAAATAATAAGTGATAGTAGATTGCTTTGCTTGAACTTCATAATCCTTTAAATAAATAGGTGGCTTCCTAGGTCTTGTAGTTTTTCACAATGTGATTTCTCCTTATGGTGAATTATATGACCAGAAAATTCGGAACTTCCCCTCTAGTTAAGATCGTCTCGAGTAGAGATTGGCTCAGGATCAGTTTAAAAAAATGGCATAAATACAGAGGCATCTTTTGGACCATCGGTTGGGTAAAAATTAGAAACCTCGTCAAAAACAACATCATGAGAAGTCACAATCTTCTTAGCGATAGGATCCATACATCTCTATCATTTCTTGTTCACATCCTAACCAACAAACACACACTTCCTTGCTATCGTATCAAGCTTAGTTCGATTTTGTTAGGTATATG
Organism: Limnanthes douglasii subsp. nivea; assembly: GCA_036936605.1. Classification (NCBI taxonomy): domain Eukaryota; kingdom Viridiplantae; phylum Streptophyta; class Magnoliopsida; order Brassicales; family Limnanthaceae; genus Limnanthes; species Limnanthes douglasii. The sequence goes on from JAUPFV010000001.1 coordinate 4,258,504, forward strand.
AACATATCAAAGAGACCCAAATCCTCTAAAATAACTCACATTAGGTTTGATAGTATATAGCAGCTCAAAAGGATATTTTTATGTACCTAGCCATGGAAGCAATCAGTTTATCACATGCAAGCACACTGCATAGTTTTTGCGCACAACTCTCGAGGAAGGTTCTTATCGTGCAACCAAGACAAATTCATTGTTGTAAGATGTGCTAGCTTACATTCTGCGACTCCATTTTGTTGTAGGGTATCTGGGCATGTTAGTTATCGATGAACACCATATTTGTGACAAAATTTGGAGAATTTATGTTCTTGGCCTTCACCCCCATTATCAGTTAGCAAACACTTCAAAACAGACCTGAATTGCTTCTCTAACATTTGATTGAATTGAACAAAGTGTGTGAATGCTTCGCCTTTGTATTTAAAGAAATACACCCAACTATAGCGAGAGAAATCCTCAACAATAACCATCATATAGCGGAAACCATTAAAACTTTTTGTTCTTGTAGGACCCATGAGATCAGAATGTACAAGCTCAAACATCGACGATGCACGGTCAAAAGATTTCTGAAAAGGGAGTCGATGTGACTTACCATATTTACAGCCAACACAAATAACATCCTGATATGATGATTTGAAGAAGGGAACTCTTTCAAGTAATCTATTAGTTGACATTTGTTGTAACACTTGATTTCCAACATGTCCGAGTCGAGCATGGCAAAGTGAAATTGTTGTATTTTGACTTGTCTTTTCTACATACACCTCAGTTGTAGATAAAACATATAAAGTGTTTGCATTTATTTCGGTGAATAAGACATTAACATCAACACTTTTATAAACATCATTTGGTCTCAATAAAACATACTTAGCAGAATTAGTTATTTGAGAAACGGAAGCAAGATTCTTCTTTAAACCTGGTAGTTGGTATACATTTTCAAGTGTAAGACTTTCATTATCTGAATTGGTAGCCTTCACACTGAAATCACTTTCTTTTACTACTAGATGTAATGAGTTGTCCACTGTCACCATTAATTGTTTTCTCAAATGAGGACGAATATCATAAAGTATAAAATCATTACCAATAGCATGATGTGAGCAACCCAAATCAACGATCCACTCTTTCTTGTTGTCAATACAGCTACTATAAGCCTTCAATTTTATTTTCAGATCGATGTGTAGCAGAAGTCATGATGTCCGGTTGAGTAAAAACCTCAATTGAGAGAAACATTTCCCATTGTAGATCATTGTTATTTTCAGCATCATGTGCAACATTTGCATTTGATTTGGCGATTTTTTAATAACAATTTGGTTTAATGTGGCTTAATTTGGCACACTTCTTACAAACAAGCTTTGCACGACAATCCAAATTCATGTATCCAGTCATTCCACTTGTAAATCATGTCAGGTTATAGTGTTTTGCTGACTCCCCTCATTCCTTTTCTGCTTACCACCATTTTGAAAATGATTTTGTCTGTTTTTGCACCTTGACCTGTCTTTAGTAAATAGTGTATCTTCAACATCAGAAGAATACTTACCAAGAATTTGTTTGACCAATTCTTCCTGGTTAGAGATTAGGTTATCTAACTCAATAATTTATGGTTGGTTAACACATCCGTGTATTGATGATATAAACGACATGAAGTCAAATCGTAATCCACGAATAAAATAACATCTTAGCCTTGCATCACTAATAGGTTCATCACTATCGAAAACTGAAATTTTCGAATATACATTCTTGACTTTAAGAAAGTAATCAGAGATGGACATATTACCTTGGGTTAAAGAAGCAAGCTCATTCTCAAGGTATTAAAAACGCATAGTATTTTTCTGGGTAAATAGCCTATCAAGAGTATCCCAGATATCCTTTGGAGAATCCAATGCACGAACAGGATAAATAAACTCCTTAGAGATCGAAGTTCTCAACAAGAATAAATTCTTTCCGCACCTTACTTTCCATTTCCTCCTTAACTCTAAAGAGTTTAAAGGTGGTCCATGGGTGATTTTGCGATACGAAGATTGTTGATAGAGGATTTTGAGATACAGAAATGTCTCAGTGTTAGATTTAGAGAGAGAAAGTTTAGGTTGCTAAATAATGTAGAGACAGAAAGTCTCGTATTATTTATCTCGGGATTTGTGAAGCGTGTGTGGTCCTTTTATAGTACAATTGCGGATCCCACACGCTTTAACTTGGACTAATTACATCTTTTGGTCCCTACACTTCGCTTTCTTCCTATTTTGACTACCTCTTTATAATTAATACAATTCAGCCCTTATACACTTATTTCTATACATTTTCCTCCTATCATACTTTTCCTTTGCTATTTTCCCCTGTCCAGTTTCTTCTCTGCACTTTTCTCCTTGTCTTTTTATTCTTCCTTATCAGTAGCCCCCCAGTCTTAGTAAAAATTATTTTACTAGGACTGAATAATTCTTCTGGCATGCAAAACCCATTTCCTCTTCGAATTTCATAAGTAGCTCCTCGAACCATCGGGGACAAAATCATTCTTCGAATTTCAACAATGCTCCTCGAACTAACGAGGCCAAAATCACTCTTCGAATTTCAACAATGCTCCTCGAACTAACGAGGCCAAAATCACTCTTCGAATTTCAACAATGCTCCTTGAACTAACGAGGCCAAAATCACTCTTCGAATTTCAACAATGCTCCTTGAACTATCGAGGCCAAAATCAACTCTTCGAAAAGTCTTCCCTCGAATTGCTCCTGTTATCCGAGTAGCCCCCCAATCCTTGCACCACTTTGGATAAAACAGCCCCCGAATAATTTCATACTCCTGCGAAAAAAGTGGTGCCAGGATTGATCGTGGTCATGACGTCACTTAGCGAACACCTGTGTCAGCATAATTCTATTGGAAACTTTACCAATTCTTCTGACATTTGTGTCAGACAACTCTTCCTCTTCTCCTGACGTTATCTGACATAAAAAACCCTTCACCTTCCTCCGCGGCTAGTGTCAGAACAATTCCCACCTATATGGACCATTATGTCCCTAGGCAAACATCATAAAAAGGTCCCCAGGCCTGATTTGTTAGGAAAGCCCATATGTGTCTATAAATACCAACCTTCTCACTTCATTAACTCAACTTCTGTTCAATTATTTCTAGAGAGATAAAGCTGGCGAATAAGCCCCGTCGAATTCCTGAGTGGTTGTTAATTAGTAAGCGGTCCGAAGAGAGGATTGCTGCCGGTGAAGACGTGAGGCCTCATCCTCCACCATCGACTACTACCTTCTTTGGTGCGTGGCCTCCCTCGGAAAATTCAACCGCAATTATCCCCCGCGAAATCGCTCGACAAAGCCTGTACAGTGAATCAGCCCCCCTTGGAGAGATGGGGAAAGATAGACAACACAAGCACTCGTCTGGGAAGAGAAAGAAGTCCCACAAAGATAGAAAAGGCTCTCATGAGCGAAAACGGGCTAGGGAAGCTCCCCTAGTTATTCGAGAACCAACTTTGCCAACGGATGTTGAGAACCTCCCTCAGAGATCTGCGAATCCTCGAAGGACTTCAAACAGCCGTCCTCGAATCTCTGGCAGTCCTCCTCGAAACACAAGCCCTCGACGTACGTCGAACAGCCCTCCTCGAAGACACGTAGCAGATGCATCGAGTCTGCCTTCCACTCCATCCATGACCATTCATGGAACGCAATTCTCCCCCTCGAGAACACTTATTACCGAGGAGGATATGCTCATTAGACGTGAGGAAACTCAAGATGCCAAAGGCACAAAACCTCTCAAAAAACCTCTCGAACCAAGAGTACCAACTATCCCATCCTTGGGTCCTGCTAACGTTGCAAAATATTCATCCACAACAATATCCGAAGAGAAGGCTCGTCGGATTGCTCCAAAATCTAAAGGGGACATTGTACTGCCCTTGGAGCTGGACAACATTGCCGGCAATAATATTCGGGGCATTGAAAATAAACATATGGTGGCCCTTGCCAACATCAGGTACAAATATTTTTTGAAGGAGGAGGAGACGATGCTAAGGACTCGATGGTGCATCCCCTCCTATGTTAACATCAGATTTCCCTCCGAAGGAGAGACTCCCCTATCTGTGAGGGACAACAAGGTGGTGGTATACACAGAAATCATGAATTGGGGGTTAAGGTATCCCTTAGACCCCTTCTTCATTGAGTATTTGTCGAAGATAGACCTTTGCCCCTCACAGGTTGGGCCCAATATGTGGTTTACATTAATGGCCTGTATCATGGCCTCGAGGCTCTCAGGTCAAGAATTTTTTCTAGAGCAACTCATTGGCCTCGCTGGTTTGGCCCGAAATCCTTGCTTTCCCTTTTATTCGTTGACGTTCAATCGAGGGCAGAAAGTATTGAAAGATTTACTAGAGGCTGATAAAAAATGGAGGCAGCAGTTTCTCTTCTTCTCTGGTTGCTGGGAGACCAGATCAGAAGCCACTCCTTCAAATCCTCACAATCTGTCTCTAAAGTGGACTATGAAGTGTAATTATTTCCTCAATTTTTTACTCCTCCAATTTTATATTCCCCGAACATTTATACTCCCTCGAATTTTAAGCTTTTTTGAAAACGTATATGCCTTCGAACAATTTTTCTCCCTCGAAGACTGATATGCCTTCGACTAATTTTTCTCCCTCGAAATTTTAAGCTTTCTTGAAAACTTATATGCCTTTGAATAATTTTTCTCTCTCGAACTTTTACTTGTAATTGGTTTTGATGTTAGTTACTTGTTGCAGCTATGACTGGGATATCCAAACCCTACACTGATTATGTCGAGGGTGCTACCACTGTATTTACCAACCTTCGTCTGTGGGCAAAGGAACATTGGGACAACCGATTTCGTCTCTGCTTCACCGACAACAATCTGGCTAGGAGTCGACTATGGAGGCTAAATCCCCTCGATCGCATTAGTATGAGAGGATTAATGACTCCGCCCTCGGAGCGGGAAGTGATGGAGCGGTGCAGCCAAAAGGATGTGATAATCTACTTGCCCAAGCGCTCCCGTTCGCAGAGCCACCTGGGGGAACCTCCAGAAGATGAAGTATTACCAACCCAACCATTGAATCCCGAAGGGCCCATTATTACTCAAAGGCCTCCCTCCTCGAATGATGCCGGGGCGTCGAACTCTCAACCGTCTCCTCCAATTGTTGTTGTTTCAACGAATCCCGTTCCTCCTTCCCTGCACCCATCCTTCCTTCAAGGAAAGATGGCAAGAAAAAAGATAGGAAGGGTAAGGGTATCCTCCTCGAGCCCATTGAAGAACAATCTGAGGGAGGAGAAACTACTGTCAATAATGAAGAGGCTAGTCTTGAAAAAGAAGTTCACGAGGGAAACTTCTCATCAATCCCTACACTCGCCTCTTACTGAGGCTTTGATAAATTAGTTAACAAAATTATAAATAAGATTATTTAATAGGATAGCAAGAAATTGTCTTTTGTGGTAGACTTATCGGAATCCAGTCGATATTAATGGTTTTTCCAACCTATTAACTTCAAATAAATCTACTGCACAATAAGCTGCTAAATAGGATAGAGACGCTAATTAGGACATACATATGGGGAACTAGAGACTATAAACAATATATATATATATATATATATATATATGTAAATATATATATAGAAAATGGATCAATGTGTGTAAGACTTGTGATGAATGCGGATTAAACTTGAGAAAGTTGGAGAATATTCAGTTCATTTACTCTTACAAAGTATGGTTTAACTTTAGAGGTCTAAAAATCCATTTGGTCTAACTATATGTATTCAAAATATTATAAAGATTTACATCAACTACAAGTTAATATAAAAAGTTCTAATTCTAAAGTTCGGAAAAGGCTACTTAACGTTAAAGAAATAAGAGAAGGCTTCATCTATTGGCAGATTGGTAAGGAAGACTTAGATTTTTTGCTGGAAAAATGGTGCTTAGCTAATCCTTTTATACTTGTATCCGATAAGGAGAACAATAATTGGTTTAAAGGTGATAATATATACAAATATTTGAAGGATGTTAATTAGATATTACAGAAACTCCGGAGAGTTGTCCTTCCTTCAGATTTAGACATGATTAAGAAGCTATCCATTAAAGCCTCTAATGATACCATAAGATGGAAGTTATCTTGTAATGGTGACTTTATATTTAAGGTTACTAGGAATTTCCTAAGATATAAAGATCCTAAATCAAACATCTACACGAGAATATGGAATAATGTTATACCTAAGAAGTATCATTTTCTCTTATGAAGATGACTCAAAATTGGATTAATATGGATACTGTTCTTCATGGTTGGAACATTATCTTGCTTCTAAATGTCAATTTGTGGCAACATTAATCTATTAGACATCTATTTTTTAACTGTTATTTCTTGGGAAGTTTGACAGTGTTTTGTTGAGTTATTTGGAATTCCTATAAGAAGGCACATGACTACATAACATCTAGTCAGTCTCTAGTTTTGTTCTATCAAAAATTTAATTTATATGAGATCAATCTTGCAAAAAAGTATTTGCTGGGTGATATGGCAGAATATAAACAATACTAAATTTCAAGGTTTCAACTTTAAAACTAACTTTATAATTGGCTACATCAAATGCATTATATTTATATTAGATAACGCATCTTTTCTTAAGATATCTTATTGGTCTAATGATCATAAGTCTTCCCTTGGGTTAGATTTCCTAAATCACTTTAAAAACCTAGGAAAAGTAGTTTCACCAAATATATACTCTCTTCTAAGGAACGTTAAAAATTTAACTATGACGGTGCTTGTTTACATTCTCGAGAATCTGGTAGGGATGGTCTCCTAAGAAATGACAAAATGGAAACGATAGTTGGCTATGGTGGAGTTTATAGTAATCAAACTTCCATAATGTTTTAGAGTAGAGATTTACTCGACGGGTTGCTTATCAGTAAACAACTGAATATTAAGCATCTAAATATTGATGTAGATCTCATTATTCAATTCGAAATTATTATGTTAAATAAGGCTGTGTCGTTTCATATCGTTCACTGAGATTTTTATCCTACAAAGAAAGCAAATTGATTATTGGTCTTTGATAAATATAATCTCTGAATACTCTAAACAAATCATGGGTTATTCGTCTTTACGATTTAACTATTTTAATAGCATGTAATTTTACCTCACTTCATCAATCAAAATATTTTCCATATTTAAATTAAAAAACTATTACTTAGAGATGGAACGGAACAAATTAGACTAAAACTTAAACGAATCTTTGTCTTATGTAGATTGTGGATTGAAACCAAGGGATTAATGAAGATTTTTAAAAATCTATTGCTTAGAATAATCCAAGTTAAAGCTCTGGAAAGGCTGATCTAAATTATCGTATTTTAATGAATTCGAGGAAAACAAATTTAGACGGTTGATTAAGAGTGTATCCCTTAAGATAGTTTTGTAGAAATGATGGAATGTGTGTCTTAGTCAAGCCTCATTAAGATGATATCATAATACAAGTAAACATATGGAATATTATCATTATTTGGGTCATGATCGACATTGAAAGATTTGTTAACATTATTTATAAATTTATCTTTGACCAAGTCAAGGTGTCCCTTCTTATGATATCAAAGTTGAAAAGATTAATAGATCTCACCGCAATGGTAGGCTCACCCCATAACGCTAAGCTTATAAACAGTTTCTTCATTATGGTGTAGGATTGTTTGTCAGAGAAGATTAAGCTAACACAAATGAATACATGTAGTACAGTTCTTTGAAATACTCTTCATTCCTCACCATGAACTTGTTTATATTCTAAAAATTATTGAGCTTTTCATCCTACAAAGACAATGTATTAGTGTTCTTTGATAAATATAATCTCTGAATACTCTATAGAAAATCGTGGGTTACTCTTCTTTACGATCTAACTCTTTCAATAGCTGGTAATGTTACATGACTTGATGTGCTCCATCAATTAGGGTTTTTTCATATTTAAACTAAAAAACTCTTACGTAGGGATAGAACGAAACAAATGAGACTAAAACTTAAATGAATCTTTGTATTGTGTACATTGTGGATTGAAAGAAGGGGATTAATAAAGATTTTCAAAATATATTGCATGGAAGAATGGAAGTTAAAACTTTGGAAATGCTAATCTAAATAATCGTATTTTAATGAATTTGAGGAAGAACGGTTTAGATGGTAGATTAAGATTGTATCCCTTAAGATAGTTTTGTAGGATGATGGTCTGTTTGTCTTAGTCGAGCCTCATTATGGTGATATCATAATAAAACTCAACATATGCGGATGAGGCTAGATTTCTTTGACACTGATTATTGCATATCCGGAGGGTTATTCGGACATATCCAGTATCATATCCCACCGAATAGTATAAAAAACTGGAACGTGACTTAGCTAGTTGCTAGTCATTTCATCTCTTTGGCTCGTGGGTTTTTAAACTTAACTCAAGCCCATGATCCGACTCGTAAGACCCACAATTCATTAAATGAGTATAAATACCCCAAATACTTTCATTAATGGGGGTGAAAAAAAAATTACTGCTAGCACACACTTTACTTATCTCTCTACATTTTACACTAAACATTATATTCCCAAAACATTTTCGCAAACTACCCTTCGATCAGAAATAATCCACACCATATACAATAATATCATTATTTGGATTATGATCGACATTGAAAGCTTTGTTAACATTATTTATAAATTTATTTTTTAACCAAGTCAAGGTGGCCCTTCTCATGATATCAAAGTTGAAAAGATTGGTAGATCTCACAATAATGATAGCTTACCTTATCATGCTAAGCCTATCAACATTTTATTCATTAGACTGCAAGATTGTTTTCATAGAAGATTAAGCTAACAGAAATGAATACGTGTAATAGTTTTCACTTCTCTGAAATACTCTTCACTCCTCACCATTGATAAGGAAATGAGACTTCAAGGACTGAATTGTGAAGAATAAAACAGTTTGTGACATATTGTAAAATTAGAAGAGGAAATTGGACTTTTATATTTTTGTCAGGGACTAATATATAATTATCCAATTTTCTGTAACCGTTTTAGTTATGATCTAAGTCTTTGTGCCTCTATATAAACGCCAAAGCATATCTAATAAAGGGGTTGGATTTTTGAGTTAGATCACTTCAGCATTCTCATTTTCTCCATCTACAATGCATTTCTCTCTAAAACTTAACTTCAGTCATTTACTAAGGAAATTCAAGCAATAAGACTCACCAAATTGGCAACTCCACTGGGACCGATCAACAAATTGGTGCATATTTTACTTGTTCGAATTTTATCGATCTCAAAAAACAATATTGAAACTTCACAATGAATCCTGGAAAAAAAAACACGCTGGTTTAAACAGTTGTTGAAACGTTAAAAAAAGATTTACAAATGACAAATGAGAGACAAGAAGGGTCTACGGTGATTCATCAGACTGCATCTGAGATAGAGTTGCGAATGAATCAGCTTATGGATAAGATAAATGCTCTGAAGGAGAAATGTAATCAGAGAGAATAGGAGATTCAGTTCGCAAGGCTGAAATTGAAGGTGAGATAAATGAATGATCAAAATGAAGTTGAAGGTCAATCTGATCGGTCTTGCACTGATTTTTAAATTAGGAGTGAGCAGAAGAAGGCGCACTTCAAAGAACCATGAGAGCGTCATTCTTCTTGAAAAGAAAAGAAACATAAACAAAAGTATATCACATCTAGTGATGAAGAAGTTGAAAGCTCATGATTAGGTTTTAAAAGATATTGGAGCTCTTCGAAAGAAGAAAATGGCCAACATCATAAGTCTAAGAACTAACATAAAGCCATGAGAGTTAGTGTACCTCGACGTTTGATGGAATCTAACTAGCGTGAATGAAATACATCTTATTAGTACGATGAGGATGATCATAATTTATATCCAGTAATGGGAACCGAGGATCAGTACGTTCAAGGTTTCGATTGGAGGAATTCTCCATTAACAAGTGAAATTAGGTCAATACCACTTCTGAAGAGTTTTGACATCTCAAAATTTGAAAAGTTTGATGAGATACAAGACCCAAATGATCATATCGAACAATTCAAGAATTATATGATGAATTTTGAGGACGACGACATGCTAGTGTGTCTAGATTTTTCACAGACTTTCAATGGAACAACGTTGAAGTGGTATAACTGAATTCTGAGGGGATCCATATATAACTTCAGAGACTTTTACACTTCCTTCCGGAGACAGCTTGTTGGGAGTAAGAAGATGAGGGCGAATGGTAATATGAGCATCCAATACAAGCTAAAAGTTGGCGAAAAGTTGAAGGATTATAAAAAGTGATTTATTTTGATAAAAACAAGTGTGGATAACTGTGAAGAGTTGGTGGCGATGACTGCTTTTTGCCAGGGATTGTTGCCTGGTGATTTGGCTAATGAAACAACCAAAAGAAGAGCTTTAACTTTTGGAGCTTTGATGGCTCATGCAACAATTAGATTAAGGTTGAAGAATCACCTAGGATTCAAGGGGTAGCGGCCAACATTCCAAAGAATTCGGGGCATGTGCCCCATAACCAAGGGAAATTTTCGAATACTGCTCAGCAAGCGTGCCAGAGAAACAACAACATACCACCTCAGATTGGGGGCTATTCGAATCAAACTTTGTCATACCAATTCAATAGGTCGAGGCCAAACCAATGGATAAGGCCTATTCAAATTTGACTGAAAGTGTGGCAGCAATATTTGATAAAACTAAAGGATACGTAAATTTTAGGAATCCCACTCCAATCAACAAGCCTAGGGAGTAGCGAAACAACAAATTTTGTAGGTATCACAATGATATTGGTCATGATACTCATGATTGCATTTCATCGGAGACCGTGTAGGGGTCGTTCGAAGCGACCAAAAGGTTGTTAGGGAATGTTACCCCACTGCACTTTGGATTCAAGGATCCAGGAATGGTGATGTGATGAATGAATAATAGTTAGAAAGGGTGACCTCAGATTTTGATGAAAAGGTTGACGATCCAAGGGAAACCCCAGGGTCATTAACAATAAGTGAAGAGATAGAGGAGTATACTTTTTCTAAGGGGAGAGTACTTCGAATAGGAACCTTACTGACACCAGTTTAACGTCAACAACTTTTACATTTTTTGTCTCATAATCTAGATGTTTTCACTTGGAAACCAAAGGACGTGATAGAAGTACCAATCGAAGTAATTTGTCATAGTCTTGCTATTAATCTGAAGGTAAAACCTGTTATTCAAAAAAGGCGGGCATTTTCATTAGAAAAGGCAGAGGCCATTGTTTCCGAGGTGGACCGCTTATCCAAGGTTGGATATAAGGGAATCACAATATCAATTATGAACGGCAAATCTAGTAGTGGTTAAGAAGAAAAATGGGAAGTGGAGAATGTGTGTTGATTTTGTGGACTTAAATCGAGCCCGCCCTAAAGATCAATTTCATGTTCCTCGAATAGACCAATTGATCGGTTCCACTTCAGAAAACAAAATATTGAATTTTATGGATACTTTTGCAGGATATAATCATTTCTAGATGGATCTGAGGGATCAATAGTGTACTACCTTCATCACAAATAGAGTATTACATTGTTATACAATTATACCTTTTGGGTTAAAAAATGTTGGGGCTACATACCAAAGATTGATGAATAAAGCATTTGCTACCAATATCGAAAAAAACATGGAGGTGTATAATGATGATATGGTGGTAAAGATCTTGGCAGACAATGCGCACTTGGAAGATTTAGAGTAGACAGTTTTGAATTTAAGGGAAATCAGGCCGAAATTGAATCCGAAAAAATATATTTTTGGAGTTCGATCGGGGAAATTCTTGGGTTATGTTATCAATGGAAAAGGGATAGAAGCTGATCTAGAATAGTTAAAAGCTGCAGTATCTATGGATTATCAAAGAAGTATAAATTTTGAGAGGAAGGTTAGCAGCACTTAACATATTTATTTCTAGATTTTTTGATACATGGTTTCCTTTCTTTCAAGGATTACGAGGATCAAATAAGTTTGAGTGGACTTCAGATTGTGAAGTAGCAGTTACAAGCATTAAGGATTTCTTGTCATCGCCATAAATATTATCTAAGCCTCGAAGTGGTGAACAACTCTTTTTAACTGCAGATATTGTAGTAACTGTAGTGTTGATAAGCGAAGATTCACTAATTCTGAAGTCGGTGTATAATGTCAGCAAAATTTTGGTGGAAGCAGAAAATATATATTTGAAGCTCAAGAAATTGGCATTGGCATTGGTGGTGGCTGCAAGAAAAATGCGCCTTTATTTTCAACCTCATACCATCAAAATTTAAAACTTATTACCATTGAAAAATGTTTTGCCACACCCTGATATTTCAGGGAGAATGACTAAATGGTCAGTGGAATTGGGGGATTTTGATATTACTTTTTCACCTTGAACTGCAATTAAAGTGCAACCTTTGGCAGATTTCCTTGTTAAATTTCATTCAAACAGATCGGATGAATAAGGTAGCAAGGATGTTTTGCCACTTAATTCGACGTGGGTTATTCGAACTGATTGAGGTTCTAGTGTTTTGGGATGCAACGCTGGAATTCAGCTGAGTACTCCATCTGGAGAGAAACAATGCTTCAATCTATTAAATTTTGTTTTCACACGTCGAATAATGAAGTTGAGTACGAAGCTGCTCTAGCTGGATTGAGACTTGCCAAGATATATGGTGCAAATTCAGTGTGACTAGAAACATATTCTCAATTGGTAGCAAATCAAGTGTCTGGAGTTTCCGAAGCAAAAAATGATCGATTAATTTTGTATCTGCGAGAGCTTCAAAATTTGATGCTTCTATTCGATCGCGTTATTGTGGAGGATATAAGTCGAGGAAATAACATAGTGGCTTATTCTTTAGCAACTGTTGCATACAAGGAAGATTATTCGTGGATCTTATTACAAGAAAACCCGTCAATTTTAAGTCAGTCACACCAGTGTGAATATATTGAGGAACTGTTTGTGACCAAGTTGCAGTCTGAGGCGACTTGCAAAATAATATTTTGAATTTTTCTATTAGAGGATAGCTCCCCAGAGATGCAAAATTAGCCAAATATTGTGAGGCGAAGCTTTTGGCTACATAATATTAGATGGAGTTTTGTATAAGAAAGTATTGAGTAGACCGTTATTGCGGTGTTTGAATAAACAAGAATCACAAGAGTTTCTATTAGAAATGCATGATAGAGAATGATCAATGCATTATGGGGTTAAGGGATTAACTCGTCGAGTTCTGCTTGTAGGATTTTATTGGCCCTAGATAATGAACGATGCCAATAATTTGGTTTGAAACTTTGATACTTGTGAAAGTTTTAATAATTCTATTCATAAACCAGCATTTCCACTTATGTCTATTACCGAAGCCACTCCTTTTGATAGATGGGGAATAGATTTAGTGGGACTTTTTCCGATGGCTTCTAGAGGACGATAAATGGTAATTGTTGCAGGGGATTATTTTACAAAATGGGCGGAAGCAGAGCCGTTATGTAGAACAAAATCTAAAGATGTGATTAAGTTCACTGTAAACAGTATTTCTGTCGTTTTGGAGTGCCTCAAAGAATTACTACAGACAAAGGTCCTCAATTTAATAATAGAGAAATGGCTTCATTCGGTGCTTTGAAGGGAATAAAGCAGTGTTTTTCAACACTTTTTCATCGCCAAGAAAATAGACAAGTGGAGGTGACAAACAGGTCTATTTTGGAAGGTTTGATGAAGAATTTAACGAGAGCAATAGGAAAGTGGCCTAATTATTCGCAAGAGGTGCTTTGAGCTTATCGAACGAATCCTATGGAGGAAACTAAAGAAACTCCTTTTTCTTTAACGTATGAAATGGATATTGTTAGTCATGTAGAATATACTTTGTCATCTTTTAGAATAACTCAATATTCCAAAGAGGTCAATGATGAAGCTAAAAGAGTGAGTTTGGATTTAATTGATGAGAAAAGAGTTCGAGCTCCCTTAAATGTAATTCATTGTCAAACTCTTATGAGGCATATATATAATTCGAGGGTGAAAAGGAGGGAGTTTAAGATAGATAACAAAGTATTGAGAAAAGTTATTCCTATATACCAAGGAAAAGAGCCTCGGTAAGATGGCTCCAAATTGGGAAGGACCTTATATGGTTGAAGAAAAGATAAATTCGCGATCTTATCGTATTTGTGATAGTCAGGGGAGGATGCTTCAACACCCATGGAATATACAACATCTAAAGTTGTAGTGGGAATGATTGTGTTGTATTTTGAAATTTTTTTCTTTGATTGATTAGCGCACTCTTTCATACCCTGTTCGCCCATAGAGGTTTTAACGAGGTGTTATGTACATATTCAAAGTTATCAGTAAAATTCATTTTTTGGCCAATGATTGTTAATAAGTGTTTATTTAAAACTATTTTAATAACTGACCAAAGACTGATCATCTTTATGGTTGACAACGAGTAGTATATTCTGAAGTATTGAATACAATTTTCGAAGAGACAACCATGTTTGAACTGTTACTTCCATTAAAAATCTATGATGTTTGAAGTGTTACATCGATTAAACACTCTATGATATTCGAAGTGTTACGTCCATTATACATTATATGATGATCAAAGTATTATGTTCATTAATCATGTTTTTATCTCGAATAATTAATATAAATAATAATCGAATATAAACATAATTTAAAATGAGAAGTGAAGCATAAACAAAGACCTTTGTCATTCAAATTGATTCGATGAGAACAAGAAGTTACACTGATGATATGACAGGTACAAACAATAAAAAACAAAAGATAGTAAAATCTGTCATCCTCGGAACTCTCTTCGGACTCTTTTTCTTCTTCAGATGATGAACTTGGAATATGAATGAAAGCTTTTCTAGGACGCCGTTCAACGCGAACTTCACTCCAAAAGTTGGAAAGATTTATTTTAGGATATGTGGCATGGATTTCTCGAAGGAGTGTGATAACGTTTTGTTCTTTACCATTATTGATAGCTGCCAACATGTCTTTTGCACACTCGTCTTCAGTAGCAGTGACATGAAATTACTTCTCTTTATCAAATTGGGCTTTGAGCGTAGTAATATCATCAGCCAAACTTTTATTCTCTGTTTTACTTTTGCTAAGGGATAATTAAAGGTCATCGATTGTTTTCTTCTCAGCAGTTAATTCTTCAAGATGTTTAGTCTTGAGTTGATCTATTTTGTTCTGATGCGAAGTGTTGAGATCTTCTTTCTCGATTGGATGCTTTTCTCATAGATACTTTTTGACATGAAGAAGTCTTCTGAGAAATTCAGATCTCGTTATCTGAAATTCATGGAACTGATCTATGAAGGAGTTCGAAGCTTCAGCAACACCTTTAGAGTGAACCATCTCTTTAGCCATATGCTTTAATTGTTTTATAGAGGCTTCGATCTCTTGTGTAAGTTTTTTTGCTGCAACATCGAGATCGATAAAAGGTTTTAAAGCAGCCAGAACCTCTTCGGATGGCTCTTCGGGTGGAAAAAACCGTTGGGCTAGGTCGAGGAATATGAGCTAAAGAGGTTGTAGGAACAATAACCTCATGAGTTGTGGCTTCATACGCGGCAGGTGCACATCTTCTACCAAGGTTATGCAGATGATCTTGAATTTGTTGAATGATAGGGATCTTCTTCTCCAGCGATCTCTTATGACTCATCGAAGTTAATGACTATCGTGATCGAAGTGATCATCGCCCTGGTTATCTTCTACAACAATTTCCCTTTGTTAATTGGCAGCATCCTCAGCAGTTCCTTCAATTCCTTTTTGACGACTTTGTTGATTTTATGCAGTTCGACATTCATTGTCATCGGATAATATATGTTCGACAATTTCTACTGCCTTATTTTTCCCTTTCTTTTTGGGGCAGGTTTTATTCGTACCTTTCTTTTTCGAAGGAGCAACAGTTTCCTTCTTTTTTGGAGAGGGTTCCTCTTATATTCCTTCTTCTATTGTCGAGAGTGTGTTTTCTTTCGTTTTTCATTTCAGACCTTTTGGCTTTAGATCTATTAAAGGGCTGGCACCAGATGTACTAACTATCTTTTTTTTTTCTTTCTTCTTTTGGGGAAGATGGTTGTCTTATCTACTGCGAATTGGCAAGAATACTTTGCAGTCGGGATGGATCAACCTTCCGACAGCTTGTTGAGGATTGGGTGGCTCCATCAAATTTTTGGGAGGAAGAGCTCCCAGATGTGATCAGGAATAGGTGACTGTTGAGAAAGTTGATGGGTTCGCAGGCTGTGTGGAAAGCATTATTCCATTCCTTTTCAGCCCAAGCAACAAGCTTGATAAAGGTTTCCTTTGCTTTTTCTTGACGAATTGTATAACGGTTCGAAACTTATGTTAAGAATTTTAAAGTTGATAGCAAATGAGGATAACATAAGTTGAAAATATAATTTAGAGAAATAATATTAAAACACTTACGATTACTCCTCCAGAAGAGGTTCAATCTTGATGGTTTGACGTGGGATTTAGCTTTGCTAATCTCTCACGCTCCCGAAATGAAGGCAAATTTATGCTTCCATAATGTGTCTAATTCTAGTTAATCGTCGATTATTTTTAAGTCATCATCCAACATGAGATAGTAAAATGGAAGCATCCCTTTGACAGTTTGGTTAGAGATATAAAATCCTCGATGCAGATCGAAATACTGGATAAGCGGGAATCCATGATTACAGAGAGCAGTGGGAACCATTGATTTGGTGTCACTTGAGTTGGACACAGATTCAAAAGTTTGAAGTAGTCCACTATCATGGGGTCAAATGGGAATCGAAGACCCTAGTTGATGATTTATGGGTAGACTACCAATTCGTCTTTTTTACACTCTAAGGTGTTTCTTCTTTTTTTGAAGACGAAGTGTAATATTGTCTCCCATTCCCCACTGTTTCTTTAGATCACTTATGTGTCTCTCCTCGTATTATGTGTAGGGAAAGTTCTTTAGAGCCACTATATAGTTCGCATCGAGAGACCTCAAATTCTCACCTATTGATGCATGCTGCTACTAAGATATGGTGAGAAGAGCTTTCTTTTCTCTCGATTTGCGGGTTTTTTCTTGTGTAGCATTCTCTGATTCTTTCAAAGCTTCTTCCTCTGTATCAACCTCGTTATTTGACTGAGTAGCATCAGAGTCAACTTCTTCTTCAGATATCTCGTCTCTCAGTTGAGGAGGATTATTCGAGGGATTTGATGTGACATCAACATCATCTCCCATAGCTATGAAAGTTTGTTTTGAAGGAGCTCGTGGGGGACAAGTTTTTGAAAGGTTGGTTGAGGAAGGGCTTGCTTCAGATTTTTCAAAGAATATTTGTTTGTTTCACGACTAATTCAGGATAATAATTTTGTAAGAGAAATAGAGATTCGAAGTGTTTTTAGCGTTTGAGTTTTAGAGGATTGGCTTTCCTTTATAGGAGGAGAAGGTGAAAAACCAGGAGTTTTGGAAGCATCGAAATTACTTTAATAAATGGTGTTTATGGATGTACCAAGGGGAGTGATTCTTATTAATCCATTTGTTCTATATTCTTCTACTCTTTCACTGATATAGAAATAATCGTAAGCTCCGAAGACGTTGTTGTCTAACTTTGAGGATTTAGGTTCTTTGGGAATTCTGGCTTTAGATCTCCTGAATTTTGGACAATTTCTTATAAACTAGTTGAAGATTGATCGGAAAAAGATGAGCTTTCCGGTGAAAGCAGGTAGTAGATTGAAGAAGCCGATGAAGTTAGCAAAAGACTTCAAAGTTTTTGCGCTTTCTCTCTTAATAAATGTTGTTTGTGAATCAAACGATGGGTCATAATGGGATTTATAAGATGAAAAAGGTTGTGTTGAGAAGTGGGAAAGGTACACGTTGATTGGACATAAGTTGAAGCGGTTACGTAGAAAAGAGTTCAACCTCTGTCATATTATGGGCCTAGTTGTAGACCTAGCTCTTAGAGTGTCATTATTTGCTGAGAAGTAGGCTTGACATCTAAGCATATTAGTTGCTGCTTAGAATTGATTTGTAAAGGGGTGATTCTTTGTTGATATACTTCGATGTACTTGACACAAATAATGGTATAACAGAATGATCAACGTAGTTCGAATTACAAAGGAGGAAATTATCTTCACTTCTACTTATGTTCGAGGCTCATTAATTCTCATTCATTTACTGACATAAGAATTAAGGGGGCTGCTGATAAGGAAATGAGACTTCAAGGACTGAATTGTAAAGAATAAAACAACTTGTGACATATTGTAAAATTAGAGGAGGAAATTGGTCTTTTGTATTTTGTATTTTTGTCAGGGACTGAGATTAGTAGAGCTCACAATAATAATAGGCTTACCCCATCATGTTAAGTCTATCAACATTTTCTTCATTATGGTGTAGGATGTTTTTCATATAAGATGAAGCTAACACAAATGAATACTTGTGATAGTTTACAGTTCTTTGAAATACTCTTCATTCCTGACCATGAACTTTGTTTCTATTCTGAAAAATAACTGAGTTTTTCATCCTACAAAGAAAACAAATATATTAGTGTTCTTTGCTAAATATAATCTCTGAATACTCTATAGAAAATCGTGGGTTATTCTTCTTGACGATCTAACTCTTTCAATAGCAGGTAAATTTAACTGATTTTATATGCTCCATAAATCAGTAGTTTTTTCATATTAAAACTCAAAAACTTTAACTAAGAGATGGAATAGAAAAAAAAAAGCAGACTATAACTTAAAGGGATCTTTGTATTGTGTCGATTGTGGATTGAAACCAAAGGATTAATGGAGATTTTAAAAATCTATTGCTTGGAAGAATAGAAGTTAAGCTATGGAAATGCTGACCTAAATGGTTGTATTTTAATTAATTTGGAAGAACAATTTAGATGGTAGATTAAAAATGTATCTCTTAAGATAGTTTTGTAGGATGATGATCTGTGTGTTTTTGTCAAGTCTCATGAAGATGGTATCATAATAAAAGCCAACATATGCTATAATATCATTATTTGGATCATGATCGACATTGAAAGCTTTGTTAACATTAGTTATAAATTTATTTTTGACCAAGGCAAGGTGTCCCTTCTCATTATATCAAAGTTGAAAGGATTAGTGAGCTCACAGTAGTGATAGGCTTACCCCATAATGCTAAGCCTATTAACCTTTTTTTATTATGGTGTAGAAGTTTTTTCATAGAAGATTAACCTAACACAAATGAATATATGTAATATTTTGCAGTTCTTTTAAATACTCTTCATTCCTCACCATGAACTTGTTTCTATTCTGAAAATCATTGAGTTTTTCATCCTACAAAGACACCAAATCTATTAGTGTTCTTTGATAATTATAATTTTTGAATACTATATAAAAAATTATGGGTTTTTCTTCTTGATGGTCTAACTCTTTTAATATCATGTAATTTTACCTAACTTTTTTTTGTGTGAAAAAACATTAAATAAAATAAAAGAATTCACACAAATACCTATGGCATATCCCGAGGAGATACAATCGACATAAAGAGGTCGATAAACAAGACTGCTAAATCAAACAAAATAGGGATGATGGATGAGCAGAGATAAACTAGAAAAATAAAGACAATGCAAAAAGGGTCAATCGACCCAAATGGTAGTACTCCAAGGAAGGCCACACCAATTGAAGTGAAATCCATCATTTGAAAGATTCTATCTTTTGACAATGATTTTATTGAAGTCTGGTAAGATTGTCATATATTAAAGAATCGAAAGTCTTCTTGGAGAATGTCTATTAGAAATCAAGATGTATGGTAATTGTAGTGTGGACTTAAGTTCTCGGGAAGACAAAATGTGCAATAAAAGACATGTAGATATTATCACAACAACTGTTGACAAAATCTCGATCAATCTTTGTGGAAATTGGGTTGTTTGGTTTTTTGTTAAACCAAAAATATTAATAACAAATAGTGCAAAGTTCACATAGTTCGCAATAATAGTAGTAGTTGTTAAAGTCCTGTATAGAGGAATTTTAAATGTATGAAACCCTAATATCATCCTCCGATTTTTATATGATATTGAAATCGCCTAAAACCATCCATAAGTCTTTAGAATGGTTGGTAGCTCAAAACATTAGAACATTCTATAACCGAAGATGTATATTGCCGTAAAAAACTTGAAGGTGAGGATATGATTGATTTTACGATCTATGAATGGACGGAAAGTGTTTCTATTAAATATTTTGAAGACGATTTATCTCCAAACTAGTCAAATTCTACTAGGTGTGAATTGAGTGGTTAGTTTTGAAAAGCTAATAAATGAATATTGATCAATAATAACTATAATTATATTTGAAAAAAATTAGACGCTCTAATTTTTTTATTTCATATTATTGATGAAAAATAATTTAAAATTTTATTGATGTTGACTGCGTTTGTTTTTCAAATCAAAATAGGATGCACGATTCAAAATATAATGGAACGTCAACACATATTAGAAGTTAGATTTAACTCAAAATTGCATGACAATCTAACCGAAAAAACATATTATGTTTGTTAAATCATAGACCTAAAAATCCTAGTTGGTTATAGGTATTCAGGGTTTTGTATGCTAAATTAACAAGTGTTGCATGTATGGTTAGTGACACCTATCTCGTAGCCATAATTTGGATATCACGTATCACACACTTTGGTTATTAACATGCATCACGTATCAACCGGCGATGTGTTTCTGCGGTGATTGGGCGACGTTTATTCCGTCCGGCGACGTTCTTCCGCTGATTAATGGGATCAAGTTTAAGAGAGGATTAGAGAGTAAACTTCATCCTGATTAATGGAATCAAGTTTAAGAGAGGATTAGAGAGTAAACTTCATCCAATATTTATTCCAGAATCCCATATTGCTAAAACATTGAAAGAACTATAATATATATAAGTGTAAACCCTCATAAACTAGTAAGAATTCTTTTAGGAGTGTACGAAAAGCAAAGCGGTCACCTATGGTGACCATTTTTGGACAAAAAAAAAACCTTGTGGCCGTGTTTATTTGGTGGTTAGTAGGAGGTGAGAAATTCTTATGATTAACCAAAATTTTAGTCCAAATTATATCTTCTCTTTTCCACCAAATTCTTCTGTCCCTTCTTTCTTTTTTTTACACAAATTTTAATTTTTATTTTGGTTACTGCTCTTTTTCAACCAAAATCTTTAATAAACAACTCTTGAACCGGCCACGGCGCTCTTCTACTATGTTATAGAGGTTATAGTGAGTATTGTATTTATCTTCAGCGTACTCTGCTGAAGGTACGAATTGTGTTTTAAGGGAATGTATTTATCTTTTTGTTGTGGTTTTATTCAACGGGGATAGTCCAATTTTTGTTTATGAACCTGTGGTCACTATTCAACGAGTGTTAACAGGGTAATTATGACGCAATAGCCTGCAAACACACCAAAACCAGATTGTAGTTCGTTTTATTCCGCTAAAATTTTAGTTGTTTTATCTGGCTTATTTTGTTGTCCGATTTTATTTCGGGGTATTTTGTTCTCATGTAAATCGGTAAAATATCCTCTAGTGATGTACAGTTTTTTTTAGCGTTTATCTATTTTTTTTAATTTATATATGTTTTCTATTTATTAGCCATATTTTATTTGTTTTTTAATTTATTATTCGTCAGATTGGTTAAAAAGGGACATATATATTAATTCATTTTTGACACTTAGGTATCATCTCACTATATTAATTTTGTTTATAAAAAGAATTAGGTGTCAATTCAGTAAATTGTTTAAAATTATTTTTCAGATATTTGACATATTGATTTATCGTGTTCACTTATATTTGATTGGTTACCTATATAATAATATCAAAGACGATTAAGATTTTCTATGGACAAAATATAAATATTTTGAGTAGTTTTTGTTTTCAAAATACATCAAAACTCTTAATCATTCCAATTTTATGTTGTTTTTCTGAAATCATAATGATAAAGTGGATTATCTAAACGAACTTGTTACACCGGTCAGTTTAAAAAAATTATATAGCCCAGCAATGTTAGCTTCAATGCTTCAAGTTAGTCCAGTAGGACCAAGTGTAATAGAGATATAGAGAATGTGAACCAAAACCAAAAAAGATATATTTTCTGTATTGAATTTGTAACCATGTAACAACTTTTAGTTAAATATGTTATTTAGAAAGTACTAAATTTATAAATTTAGTTGGGCTTTTCACATTACCTGCAAAACTGATACTTGTCAGTGTTTTCAAGATTTTCGCGGGCCGATAATGGGCCCAAGTGGTGACCCAAACTTAGACCACAATCCGGCATATATAAGGATTTGGTCTAAGCTTATTTTCCCAAATTCTCTTCGAACCCTAGTCAGACAGCCAAACTTTCTTCTCTTGTTTTCATTTCCTAATTTTTCTCAAAACCTAGTTCACTGAGCATCATATTCTTTCTGTTCTTTTCGTCTCTCGTTTTGTCTCGTAGAAACAAAAATCGAGACTGAGAGAGAGGTTTAGTAAGGAGATCAACCACCTGATTATGTATCGGTACATATCAAATGTCAAGAGACCCTTGTACTACCTAGTCTCTGATGAAGTGCAAGTCGAGCTCGACGTGTTTAGTCCGAGCATGAAACACGGGACTTGAAGCCCAGAAACTTTCTCCAATTTCATCCAAGAGAGAGCAAAGCCAAATCAATTTAGAATGAAGATTTACAAGTGAGCGGTACTCGGATTCAGTGTTGGAATGAGCTATCACTCCTTGTTTCTTAGAAGACCACGAGACCAACGAGTCACCAAGGAACACACAATAGCCCCCTACTGAGCGAAGGTTATCCAGAAACCAGCCAAATCAGCATCCCTAAATCTAGTGAGCTGATGAGCATCACTGGGTTTGATATGAAGCCCTAGCGACATCGTCCTAGAAAAGTACCTCAAAATTCGTCTCACAATCTGTAAATGTGTAGTTGTAGGTGACTGTTGGAACTCACTAATTCTATTAACGACAAATGCAATATCTGGTCTAGTATGAAGTAGATATTATAGTGAACCTAACACGCTTCTGTAACGTGTAGGGCGATGAAGGCTTTCACGATCAAGTCTGGAGACAGCAGGACTGCCTTTCATTGGAGTAGTACACGAATTCGCACTAGAGAGCCCTTCCTTACCTTGTAAGTCCCTAACGTATTTTGTTTGAGTTAAGTATAGTCCAGTCTCGTCTCAGTATACCTCAATGCCCAAAAAGAGTTTGAGACAAACCATATCTTTTTGTGAAAACTTAGAGTGAAGTAGTTGTATAAATTTGGTCAGGTAGATAGAACTGTTACCAGTGACTATTACGTCGTCTACATAAACCAGCAGAATAAAGTATACCTCCTTAGTCATTAGATAGAAGATAGAACAATCACCCTTTGAGTTGTGAAAGCCCCATTTGATTAACGTGTCCTTGAGCTTGGAGTACCAGGCTCCGGGTGCCTACTTCAGCCCATATAAGGCCTTATGTAACTTAAAGACATGATTAGGTAGACCAGCATCCACAAACCCTTGAGGCTGCACCATAAACACTTGTTCTTTCAAGTCACCATTCAAATATGCATTATTTATATCAAGTTATCTAATATTATAGTCCCTAGAGACAACTATTGTAAGTAAAAGCCTCATTGTAGAAACTTTAATGACAGGGCTAAAAGTTTCCTTAAAATCTATACCAGGCTGTTGATGGAACCCTTTAGCCACAAGTCTGGCTTTCCACCTTTGAATAGATCTATTTGGGTTATATTTAAGCTTATAAACCCACTTGCAGCCCACAAAACTCATTCCATCTGTGTATGGAACCATAGACCATGTATGATTTGCCATTAGGGCATCATACTCAACCTGTATTGCTTTAGACCATTGAGGAACAACAACAGCCTCAGAGAACTTACCACGTTCAAAAACAGTATTAATGGTCCTAGTAGTAGACCAATATTGATAACTTTAGGTTTGAAAATACCTGACCTAGCCCTTGTAATCATAGAATGGGTATTGAGGTTAGGTGAAGAAACATTTTAAGTGCCGAATTTATCAAAGGGTAATTCAACTACTAACCTGGGTGTTTTTAATGATTGTGTAACAGGGTTTGAGGACAATAATTTTGTATTTGACAAAGGAGACAAAGGTGGACTATGAGAATCTTGTTGTAAAGGATCAGTGCTATCAGGTATGTTTGGTATGTGTAACAATGGATTACAAAGGCTAGAAGGGTCATTTACAGGACTAATCACTAGATAACTAGGTACAATTATAGAATGAGTTTGTTGTAAAGTAGAAACCTCATCTGAATTCTTGACATTAGGAAAGGTAGATAGCCATAAATACACATACTTAGATACAGAAACCTTTGAACCAAAAATCCCACCAAACAAAGGAATTCATCTTCATTGAAGATGACATTTCTGGATACATATACTCTCCCATTAGGACTAAAACACATGTACCCTTTATGCACAGAACTGTAACCCAAGAAAACACATTTAGTAGAGTGATACTTGAAGAGTTTAAAGGTGGTCCAGGGGTGATTTTGCGATACGAAGATTGTTGATAGAGGATTTTGCGATACAGAAATGTCTCAGTGTTAGATTTAGAGAGAGAAAGTTTAGGTTGCTAAATAATATAGAGAGAGAAAGTCTCGTATTATTTTTCTCGGGATTTGTGAAGCGTGTGTGGTCCTTTTATAGTACAATTGCGGACCCCACACGCTTTAACTTGGACTAATTACATCTTTTGGTCCCTACACTTCGCTTTCTTCCTATTTTGACTACCTCTTTATAATTAATACAATTCAGCCCTTATACACTTATTTCTATACATTTTCCTCATATCATACTTTTCCTTTGCTATTTTCCCCTGTCAAGTTTCTTCTCTACACTTTTCTCCTTGTCTTTTTATTCTTCCTTATCAGTAGCCCCCCAGTCTTATTAAAAATTATTTTACTAGGAGTGAATAATTCTTCTGGCATGCAAAACCCATTTCCTCTTCGAATTTCATAAGTAGCTCCTCGAACTATCGGGGACAAAATCATTCTTCGAATTTCAACAATGCTCCTCGAACTAACGAGGCCAAAATCACTCTTCGAATTTCAACAATGCTCCTCGAACTAACGAGGCCAAAATCACTCTTTGAATTTCAACAATGCTCCTTGAACTATCGAGGCCAAAATTAACTCTTCGAAAAGTCTTCCCTCGAATTGCTCCTGTTATCCGAGTAGCCCCCCAATCCTTGCACCACTTTGGATAAAACAGCCCCCGAATAATTTCATACTCCTGCGAAAAAAGTGGTGCCAGGATTGATCGTGGTCATGACGTCACTTAACGAACACCTGTGTTAGCATAATTCTATTGGAAACGTTACCAATTCTTCTAACATTTGTGTCAGAAAACTCTTCCTCTTCTCCTGACGTTGTCTGACGTAAAAAAAACCCTTCACCTTCCTCCGCGGCTAGTGTCAGAACAATTCCCACCTATATGGACCATTATGTCCCTAGGCAAACATCATAAAAAGGTCCCCGGGCCTGATTTGTCAGGAAAGCCCGTATGTGTATGTAAATACCAACCTTCTCACTTCATTAACTCAACTTCTGTTCAATTATTTCTAGAGAGATAAAGCTGGCGAATAAGCCTCGTTGAATTCCTGAGTGGTTGTTAATTAGTAAGCGGTTCGAAGAGAGGATTGCTGCCGGTGAAGATGTGAGGCCTCATCCTCCACCATCGACTACTACCTTCTTCGGTGCCTGGCCTCCCTCGGACAATTCGACCGCAATTATCCCCCGCGAAATCGCTCGACAAAGCCTGCACAGTGAATCAGCCCCCCTTGGAGAGATGGGTAAAGATAGACAACACAAGCACTCGTCTGGGAAGAGAAAGAAGTCCCACAAAGATAGAAAAGGCTCTCATGAGCGAAAACGGGCTAGGGAAGCTCCCCTAGTTATTCGAGAACCAACTTTGCCAATGGATGTTGAGAACCTCCCTCAGAGACCTGGGAGTCCTCGAAGGACTTCAAACAGCCCTCCTCGAATCTCTGGCAGTCCTCCTCGAAACACAAGCCCTCGACGTACGTCAAACAGCCCTCCTCGAAGACACGTAGCAGATGCATCGAGTCTGCCTTCCACTCCATCCATGACCATTCATGGAACTCAATTCTCCCCCTCGAGAACACTTATTACCGAGGAGAATATGCTCATTAGACGTGAGGAAACTCAAGATGCCAAAGGCACAAAACTTCTCAAAAAACCTCTCGAACCAAGAGTACCAACTATCCCTTCCTTGGGTCCTGCGAACCTTGCAACATCTTCATCCACAACAATATCCGAAGAGCAGGCTCGTCGGATTGCTCCAAAATCTAAAGGGGACATTGTACTGCCCTTGGAGCTGGACAACATTGCCGGCAATAATATTCGAGGCATTGAAAATAAACATATGGTGGCCCTTGCCAACATCAGGTACAAATATTTTTCGAAGGAAGAGAAGACGATGCTAAGGACTCGATGGTGCATCCCCTCCTATGTTAACATCAGATTTCCCTCCGAAGGAGAGACTCCCCTATCTGTGAGGGACAACGAGGTGGTGGTATACACAAAAATAATGAATTGGGGGTTAAAGTATCCCTTAGACCCCTTCTTCATTGAGTATTTCTCGAAGATAGACCTTTGCCCCTCACAGGTTGGGCCCAATATCTGGTTTACGTTAATGGCCTGTATCATGGCCTCGAGGCTCTCAGGTCAAGAATTTTTGCTAGAGCAACTCATTGGCCTCGCTGGTTTGGCCCGAAATCCTTACTTTCCCTTTTATTCGCTGACGTTCAATCGAGGGCAGAAAGTATTGAAAGATTTACTAGAGGCTGATAAAAAATGGAGGCAGTAGTTTCTCTTCTTCTCTAGTTGCTGGGAGACCGGACCAGAAGCCACTCCTTCAAATCCTCACAAGCTATCTCTAAAGTGGACTACGGAGTGTAAGTATTTACTTAATTTTTTACTCCTCGAATTTTATATTCCCCGAACATTTATACTCCCTCGAATTTTAAGATTTCTTGAAAACGTATATGCCTTCGAACCATTTTTCTCCCTCGAAGACTGATATGCCTTCGACTAATTTTTCTCCCTCGAACTTTTAAGCTTTCTTGAAAACTTATATGCCTTCCAATAATTTTTCTCCCTCGAACTTTTACTTGTAATTGGTTTTGATGTTAGTTACTTGTTACAGCTATGACTGGGATATCCAAACCCTACACTGATTATGTCGAGGGTGCTACCACTGTATTTACCAACCTTCGTCTGTGGTCAAAGGAACATTGGGACAACCGATTTCGTCTCTGCTTCACCGACAACAATCTGGCTAGGAGTCGACTATGGAGGCTCAATCCCCTCGATCGCATTAGTATGAAAGGGTTAATGACTCCGCCCTCGGAGCGGGAAGTGATGGAGCGGTGCAGCCAAAAGGATGTGGTAATCTACTTGCCCAAGCGCTCCCGTTCGCAGAGCCACCTGGGGGAACCTCCAGAAGATGAAGTATTACCAACCCAACCATTGAATCCCGAAGGGCCCATTATTACTCAAAGGCCTCCCTCCTCGAATGATGCCGGGGCGTCGAACTCTCAACCGTCTCCTCCAATTGTTGCTGTTTCAATGAATCCCGTTCCTCCCCCCTGCACCCATCCTTCCTTCGAGGAAAGATGCCAAGAAAAAAGATAGGAAGGGTAAGGGTATCCTCCTCGAGCCCATTGAAGAACAATCCGAGGGAGGAGAAACTCCTGTCAATAATGAAGAGGCTAGTCTTGAAAAAGAAGTTTATGAGAGTGCAAGTGAGTCTGAGAACAGGGATGGCCAATCTCCTAGGGAAACTTCTCATCAATCCCTACACTCGCCTCTTATTGAGGCTTCTCATCCAGCCCCCCTCGAAGACAGCCCAAGACTAGCTCCTATCCCTGTTCCTCGAAGCAACCCTCCTCAACTCATTGATCCAGAGATTGCTTCTGGTGGGTTCTCCGAATTTGACTCTTCAGCATTAGGGTCTCCCTCGAGCTCTTTCGAAGTCGCTTTAGATGATGAGTTCTCCTTGAACCTTCGAAGATTCCTGCACACTTCAGTGAACAGAGGAAAAAAGATGCGTCATCTTGAAAAATGCAAAAATCATTACAATTTCAAGTCATCGTTGGATGCTTCACAGCTCGAGGAGGCCAAGAAACAATATGCAGTGATCGAGGGCCAAGCTGATGCCTTATACGAACGTCTCTCTGTCTCCGAGAACTATGTGACAATGCTAGAGAGGTGTTGTCAAGAGGAGAGGGATTTGTACAAGAAGAAGACTGAGTCCCAAGAGCTGATGATAACTGAGTATAAAAAGGGGCATTGCTTGGCTTGCGATGGATTTACCCAATGTACTGAGGCTCTTCGAAAAGTGACAACAAAACGAGATCAGCTGCGAAGACGGATCGAGAGTTTTCCTGTAGAAGTCGAGGAGGAAAAGGACAAAGCTGTGGATGCTTATGCAGCAACATGTACAAGTAAATTGCAGGCCCGGGATGCTACTACTCGAGCTGGTTTGTTGACCCAAATTCATGCTGAACATCCTGAATATAATCTGGGGCCTTTTTGGAAGCTTGTCCCCTCGGAACTTCGCCCCCCTCATATAATTGTAAGTGAAAGTGAGGACTCAGAGGCTGAGGGGAGTGACTCCTCGAAAAATTAAGACTGAGAAAAGGTGCTGAATGAGTCAGTTTTTTGTGCATGGCCCAATAGGGCCTCTTTTTTGTAATGACTTGAACATATTGTGCTGTTCTAATTGTGTGAGACAGGTCAATTTTTGTGAGATCAATGAACACTTATCACTTTTATATATATTATGTTTGCAAGAAGTCTTTCGAACGTCCAATTATATTGTCCTTCGAACCATTATTACTTGGATAAATTTACAACAAGTCTTTCGAACGTATTATGTTTTCAATGAGGCCTTCAAACTCCCCATTATATTTTCCTTCGAACATTTATCACTTGGATAAATTTTCTCGTATTATGTTTTCAATGAGGCCTTCGAACTCCCCATTGCATTTTCCTTCGAACATTTATTACTTGGATAAATTCACAAATATTATGTTTTTAATGAGGCCTTCGAACTCCCCATTATATTTTCCTTCGAACATTTATTACTTTTTCCTTTCGAACATTTATTGTAATCTACTTAAAAATTTTAAGGAGATATCTTGAGTCGTATTATTGTGATCAAATAATGACAAAGTGAGACTGGATTCGAGGCTCACCATAGTGTGAGACAAATATGGATAAAGCAAGAATGAAACTTGAGACACATGTGAGTGTGGTTCGAAGAATAGTTCGAAGGTCCCAAAACTTTGAGGCACACCCTAGTGTGACCCGAAGAATAATTCGAAGGTCCCAAAACTTTGAGGCACATCTTAGTGTGACCCGAAGAATAGTTCGAAGGTCCCAAAACTTTGAGGCACTTCTTAGTGTGACCCAAGTATGAATAAAGTAACAAAAAACTAGATGCATACACTAGTATGATCCCATAGAATAATTCGAAGGGACAACTAATCGAGACACATGTTACTGTGACCCAAAAAATAGTGCGAGGGGACAATAATTCGAGGCACATGTTACTGTGACCCAAAAAATAGTGCGAGGGGACAACAATTCGAGGCACATGTTACTATGATCCGAAAAATAGTTAAGGCAAAGAAATCTTTGTATTTAAGGGGCTCATCGAAACACCTCATTAAAACCTTCTTGTGCCTAACAGGGTAGGAAAGAGTGTGTCCTCACCAAAATTTGTTCCAGGGGATACATAGAGAGGAAAAAGAAATACAATGTCAGCTGGCTCTGCGAATCAAGATACAACTTTAAATGCTCAATATTCCAAGGTAAACGGAGGTATCGCCCTTCTTTATCTTTCAACCGATACGTGCCACGTTTTATCCTTTCGGTGACCTCGTAGGGGCCTTCCAAGTTAGGTCACAACTTCCCCAAGCTCTTATCTTTAGTGTGCAAGAAAACTTTGCGTAAAACCTTGTCTCCCACCTGAAAATATTTATGCTTTACTTTGGAGGCATAGCGACTCCTCATAAGAGTTTGATAATGAAGGGAAGTCAGCTGAGTTCGCTGTCTCTTTTCCTCAACCAAGTCTAAAGCCAATGCTCTACTCTGGTTATTTGTGTCCGAGTCATATGTTCCTATTCGATGTGAGGGGAAAAGGATCTCCGGAGGGACCACGGCATCCATCCCGTAGACTAAGGCAAATGGGGACATAGCAATGGCCGTTCGGGGAGTCATTCGGTACGCCCATAATACCTCCTATAAATAGTCGGGCCACTTCCTTGCTTTGCCTTCCAAATTCTTTTTCAAACCGTCGAGGATGGTGCGGTTAGTTACTTCAACCTGTCCGTTCGCCTGTGGGTGAAAAGGTGTCGAAAAACATTGTCGTATGCCTCTCGATGCACAGAAATTCTGGAACTTCTTGTTATCAAATTGAGGCCCATTGTCTGTGGTAATCTGCAATGGTACACCAAAACGACAACAAATGTTAGATAGGAACGTTTTTTGCCTTTGTTCATGCGAGCGGCGCCTCCACCCACTTAGAAAAATAGTCGACTGCCACAATTATCGTATGTCTGCCCCCAGATGCCATGGGTAGAGGCCCAACTAGATCAATGCCCCACCTGTCAAACGGGACTGCCTCCGAGATGCTTTCCATCAATACCCCGGGCTTGTGAATTATATTAGCATAGCGTTGGCACGTGTCGCAGCGTTTGACTAAATCTTTTACGTCGGCCGTGATAGTGGGCCAATAATAGCCTGCCAGGAATACCCTGCGGATTAAAGCCTTATATCCACAATGAGCAGATCCTTCTCCGTCGTGTAACTCGGAGAGGATAATTTGCGACTCGGGCCCGCTCAAACACCTTAATAATGGCCAACTCAGAGATCTTTTATACAACAGTCCTCCCAACAAAATATAACCGTGGGACTTGAATCTAACTTTTATGGCTTCATGTTTGTCGTCGGGCAAGACGTCATGAGCCAAAAAATCAATGAGAATTGTCCTCCAATCAGGCGTAATCACATGGCTTTCGTCCAAGATGTTCATCGCATGCTCTGCGCCAATCGAGATCGAAGGGCATGCCTGAACCAACACCCATGGATATCCTTCTGTTCGCGAAGCGGAGGCGAGAGAATCCGGGACAGCATTTTATTCTCTTCGAACATGCTCGAACTTGACTCCCTCAAATCCAGATGCCATATCTTTCATCAGCTTCAAATACTGTATCAGTGTTTCCTTCCTGGCCTCGGACTTCCCCGAAGCTTGGTTTATCACTAACTGAGAGTCACTGATCAACTTTATCCGCCGAGCCCCGCATATTTGAGCCAATCGTAAGCCTACTAGAGCAGTTTCATACTCAGCTTCATTGTTAGTAGCCTTAAAACCGAAACGAATGGCTTGGAACATAGCTACCCCTTGCGGGGAAATTAATTGGATACCTGCCCCACTTCCTGAAATGTTTGACCCGACATCCGTCCGTATTACCCATTCCTCGTCGTCAACCATATCGTATACCTCCTGTACTTTTCAATCTGAATGGAATTCAACCAAAAAATCGGCTAAGACTTGTGCTTTTATTGCCGTTCGAGGCTCAAACGTTATGTCAAAGTCTCCCAGCTCTACGGACCATTTAGTCATCCTGCCCGAGATTTCTGGTCTTTGTAATAGACTCTTCAGAGGAAACTTCGTCCGAACAACGATAGGATGGGCCTGGAAATAAGGTCTTATCTTCCGAGCTGCCGTTACCAAAGCTAAAGCTACCTTCTCCAAAGTGAGATATCGCTTCTCCGCATCCAACAAACTCTTACTCACATAATAAATGGGCCTCAGGAAAGAGTCATCTTCGCGGAAGAGAACGGCACTAACAGCACATTCAGATACCGCTACGTAGACAATTAACGTTTCCCCTACCACAGGTTTAGATAAGACTTCCGGAGAGGTCAAATACTCTTGGATTCGACAAAAAGCGGTCGAACATTCTTCGGTCCAACAGAAATGCTTCGTATTCCGCAATATTTTAAAGAATGGGACACTTATCCGATGAGCGAGAAATGAATCTATTCAAAGCGGCCAATCTCCCTGTCAGAACTTGCACTTCCTTAATATTTCGGGGAGGTGTCATCGCAATCAGAGCTTTTAGCTGCTCGGGGTCAGCCTCGATGCCTTTTTCGCTGATCATGTAGCCCAGAAATTTACCTGACCTCACCCCGAAAATGCACTTCTCCGGATTGAGTTTGAGATTGACTATGCTTAAATTGTGGAATGTCTCTGCCAATTCAGCAAAGTGGTCTTTGTCTCGCTCACTTTTGAATAACATATCGTCGATATAGGCTTCCATGTTCCGCCCAATCTGTCCCTCAAAAGTTTTATTGACCAAGCGCTGATAGGTTGCCCCTGCGTTTTTTAATGCGAACGGCATGACCTTATAGCAATATAGACCTCGCCCAGTAATAAAAGAGGTGTTTTCCTCATCATTAGCAGCCAGTCGAATTTGGTTGTATCCCGAGTAAGCGTCCATAAAAGACAACAATCGATTTTCGGAGGTTGAATCCACTAACTGATCGATGCGAGGCACAGGGAACGGATCCTTAGGACAAGCCCTGTTCAAATCTGTAAAGTCAATACACATCCTCCACTTGCCATTTTTCTTTCTCAACAACACTGGATTCGACGCCCATACGGGATAATGCGACTCGCGAATATGACCAATGCTCAGCACCCTTTCGACCTCCGACAAAATTGCTGAGGCCTTTTCCGGGGAGACAGGCCTTCTTTTTTGGACTATGGGTCGAACATCCAATCGTATCGCGAGTTTATGACACATGATTTCCGTCGGCACACCAGTGACATCCTGTGCACACCAAGCAAACATATCAATTTTATCAGATAAGAAAGTAATTAACTTCTCCTTAAGTTATGGAGAGAGGTGGACCCCTATTTTTCAGAACTTTGCCAGTCGCAAATTCGTGTGTCGCAGAATCTTCTTCTGGGACCTGAAATCCGGGGGCATCCCTCGGATCATCACAGGGGATGAACTCGGGGGGTGGCCCCTTTAATTGTTATGCTGGGTCGGAGGTCCCCCCCTCGAACCCCCTTAGAGGACAGGGCCACCTGGTAACATTCACGTGCCATCTTCTGACTACTTCGGACTGTCCCAATATTGTTTCCGATCACATACTTTAAGCACTAATGCACTGTAGAGATTACGCCATGCATCCGGGACAGCCAAGAGCGACCCAAGATGGCATTATATGAGGTAGGCGCGTCGACCACAATGAAAAGTACCTCCACCTCTTTCTTAAACGGTCCTCGGCCCAGCTCAACCATGCACTGAAACTCTCCTACTACAATTGCCGTGGCACCAGTAAAGCCCACTATTGTCCTGTCGGACCTTCGGATAACCGGTGGGTCAGAGATGCGGCGGTAGGTACTCATAAACAAAATATTCGCAGAGCTCCCTGTGTCGATGAGTATTTTCTGAATCTGATCCCCAGCGATGCCCGCCGCAATCACTACGGCGTCCTCATGAGGGCCTGCAACATTCCGCATATCATCATCATCGAAACAAATAATTGGGGAAGGCGAGCGATGCATTTGCGCGGAGACTCCTGCTTCAATCTGGGTGGTCAAGTTGACCATGTGCTGTTTTCGAGAGCTGTTTGAATTTCCCGCGATTGTGTCTCCCCCGAAAATTGCCAGGGAATCGAAAAATGCACAAAGACTGTCCATCCTCCCCTTCGGAACTTCTTCCTCTACCAGGTTAACGTTGTTCCTCCCCACTTTGGGGTCCAGATACTCTTGTTCGATGTCAAAATCGTCGACCCCCTCGGAAATTACCATGGCTGTGTCAGTATTCTTTGAGACATCTTTTACCACGGCATTTTTCTGGGAGTGTTTTTTTACGAACTCCAACAGCATTCCATTCTCGATTAGAGCTTGCACCTCCTTTTTCAAAGCTATGCAATATTTGGTGTCATGCCCAATATCCTCATGATACTTGCAATATTTGTTAACGCTTCTACTTTCCCTTGGTGTCTGTATGGGAAAAGGCTTCCTGAACGTAACCGTAGATTTAGCTTTATCAAATATTGCAGCAACATTTTCTGTCAACTCCGCGAAATAATCGGGTCGAACCCATTTGTTTGACATGAGTCTTCCCCCTTGATTATAGTTTTACTGATGGCCATAGTACTGCGGGTTCGACTCTTGCCTCGGAGGATATGGACCCACACTTTTAGCCTGAACGTTCGACCGAGGGCCCTGTGTACTTGACTCGGTCCTTTGGAATTGATTATGGTCCAACTACTCTCCCGACCCTTTCTCCGAAGCTTGGGTTTCCTATACCAAGATTCTCTTCTCAACTTGATCTAGCAATGCTCCGAAAGTCATCGCCTGGCTTTCCGCCACCGTGTCCTTTAACAACCCGGGGAGCAGACCCATGCTGAAAGCTGCAAGTGCCACTGAGTCCTTGCAGTACTCCATATCCGTTTTGGTCTTTACAAAGCGATTAGTGTAATTTTTAAGGCTCTCCCCCACCTTCTGTCGACAGTAGATGATTGTGTCACCGTTGGCACGGAACTTCTTGCTACCCACGAAGTGCTGTCTGAAGATGTTCCAGAACATATCAAAATATTTTATCGAGCCCTGAGGTAGCCTGTTGTACCACTTAGATGCTACTCCCTTGAAGGTCTGAGAGAATGCTCTGCATATCAGCTTATCATCGTCGTCGAAATTGATCATAAAATTCTTAAACTATTTGATGTGATTATCCGGATCTTGTGTCCCGTCGAACTTTTCTAACTTTGAAATATCAAAGTGCTTCGGGAGGTTTCCCACTAAGATCTCCGAGGACAAGGGAGAGGCTCTCCAATTGTGACCTGTACGATAAATGTTGGACCTCAAATTGTCGTTGTTCAAAAAGTACAAACCCTCCTCGGAAGGTAAAGTGTATTGCTACTGCCACTCTGAATTTCGAGGGCCCATATCATCTTTCTTGCCAGGGCACTTGGCCTGTTCATGAGACTGATCACCACCTCGGTCATGGCGACTCTTTTCCCTCGAGGATTTTCTCTCCGAACTTCTTCCTCTTCGGAAATCGGCTCGCCTATGATCACACTTTTTCCTCCTGTGGTATCTCCGAGGAGATGATTCCGAGGTGCTATACCTTGAGTAGTCACTTGAAGCGGCCGAGTCCGATCGGTGTCTCTCTCTCCTCCTCGAGGATCGCCGTTCGCGCCTCCGTTATCTGTCTTCCCTATTTTTGGGACGAACTTCAATTTCGCGTTCCTCTTTTTCGATGACGGTTTCTCTCCTTATCTCGGATCGAAGATTCTTCTGTGCGGCTTCCTTTTCTGCTTTCAACCTTTCGATTTCCAGCAGCAATTCATTTCTTTGAGCCATGAGGGCGGAGTCATCAAAACCGTTCTCGACTCGCCGACCTCCTTCTCCTTCGGATTCCATATCGTTCTGGAAGTCATCTGCCTCCATGTTTTCCTCGCAGTGGTTAATCAAGTCATCCCCTTGGCCCTCCATGGTCCTCATCGGAACAGGAATTATTTCCAGGAAGCGATTATCGACAAAGCGATTTTCCTTTCCCACAGACGGCGCCACTGAAGAGTTTAAAGGTGGTCCAGGGGTGATTTTACGATACGAAGATTGTTGATAGAGGATTTTGCGATACAGAAATGTCTCAGTGTTAGATTTAGAGAGAGAAAGTTTAGGTTGCTAAATAATATAGAGAGAGAAAGTCTCGTATTATTTTTCTCGGGATTTGTGAAGCGTGTGTGGTCCTTTTATAGTACAATTGTGGACCCCACACGCTTTAACTTGGACTAATTACATCTTTTGGTCCCTACACTTCGCATTCTTCCTATTTTGACTACCTCTTTATAATTAATACAATTCAGCCCTTATACACTTATTTCTATACATTTTCCTCCTATCATACTTTTCCTTTGCTATTTTCCCCTGTCAAGTTTCTTCTCTACACTTTTCTCCTTGTCTTTTTATTCTTCCTTATCAATACTGAAACCTATTTGACTGGTAAGGCCTGAGAAGATGAAACAAAGAGCACCCAAACACCCTTAGAAAGCCACAATCAGGCTAATAGTTGAACAGTTTTTTCAAAATGAGATTTTTCATGTAAGACCAAAGTAAGGAGTCTATTAATCAAATAGAATGTTGTATGAAAGGCATCAGGCCAGTAATTAAAAGGGACATTTGACTGAGCAAGGAGAGTAAGGCGTGTCTCAGTCACATGTCTGTGCTTTCTCTCTACTCTCCCATTTGGAGCGGGATAGTAAGGACAGGATGTCCTGAGTTGAATCCCAGACTCTTTAGCCAAAGGAATAAAAGCCTTACACCACCCCTACCATATTGAAAACATTTGATTCTTCTCCTAAATTGATTTACCACTAGAACCTTAAACTCTTTGAAATATGTTAGAGCCTCACTTTTATATTTTAAATGATATAGCCATGGATATCTAGAAAAGTCATCAACAAACAGAATGTAAAACCTGAACCCCTCTTTGAAGACAATAGGATCAGGCCCCCACAAATCAAAGTGAACTAGGTCAAGAAAATTTGTAGATTCAGACATAGACGTGGAATAGGGTAGAAGATGTGACTTGCCTAACTAGCATCAATCACAAAAAAATTCATTAGTGGAACCAAAGGAGAGATTATATTTTTTCATAACAAGAGACACAATTCTAGTGGAAGTATGGCCTAATTTCCTATGTCATTCTTCCGTTAAAGATTTAGAAGACGTAAATGAAACAGAGATACTTGACACACTAGGAAAGCCCTTTAGAACACCAGCCTTAGGATTGCAAGATTCAGATGAGTTTCCCAGCCTTAGGAAATCCCTTTTAAACACCAGTCTCCTTGTGATCTTGTCCTTCACAAAATAGTTAGATGAGTGAAATTCGAGAAAAAATTAATTATGAGAGGTTAGTTGAGAGACAGACAGTAGGTGTTTTCTTATTTCAAGGACATGTAAGATATTATTGAGCTTAATAGGCTGATTTATTTTAGTAGACAAAGTAGTTTCATCTAAGTGTTTAATTTTTAGCTTACTACCATTGGCCAAAGTTACTGATTTAATACGTGAGTACTCTGAATTTTGAGAGATCATCTTAGCAGAGTTTGTGACATGGTGACTAGCACCACTGCCAACATACCAAGCCTCATCACCAGCTCCAGACTCTTGAGACACTGTTAAGACATTTTGATCATTAGTAACCTTATTCTGATCTGCTGGTAGTTGTCCCATAACATTAGGATCATCTCTAAAGTAGCAGTAGGCCCCTCCATGGCCATATTTACCACATATCTGATAAATAGGCTTGTTATTATCGTTAAACCTGCCTCATCTTCCCTATAAGAATTTATTCCACTGTTATTGAAAGAGTAGTTAGGAGAGTATCTGCTTTTGTAATTACCTTTTCCTTGTCTTCTGTTATCATTCCTAAAACTAGAGTTAGAGTTGTTGCTGCCTGAAAATTTTGAGTCTGTTTTGTTAGAGTGATGCAAAGTTAACATTTTCCAATGATAATTGTACCTTATTCACCTGGTCTAATCTATTCTCATAGGTCAACAAGGTAGCCTAAAGGTCTAGCCAATTTTGTACTTCTTTGTCAGCTAGGTGTACCACAATAGGAGTATATATTTAGTATCCAGGTCATCTAATACCTGAAACACAAGGTCATTCAATGACACATGAGAACTTGTTAGGGCTAGATTTTCTGATATTCTTTTCATCTGAGTATGATAGTCCTCCATAGATGAACTTTCCTTCGTAGTTCGTTGAAATTCCTCTTTGAAGAATGTCACTGTAGACTTAGTTTGGGAGCCAGATAACCTGACTATAGCATCACACAGCTCTTTGGAGGTCTCTTCCTCCATAACTTGGGATGAAACTTTAGCACTCATACTGTTGTACAACCATCCTAGCAGTAACTAGTCCTTTGTTATCCAGTTTTCATACTCAAGATTATCAATCACTGAACCATTAACCATATTCAAAAGCTTGGGAGGACAAGGTTTATCACCATTGATAAAACCTCCCATATTGTTTCCCTTTATTATAGGAAGCACCATAGTCTTCCATAATAGGAAGTTGTGTCTATCAACTCTTAGACTGTTAAAGGGGCTTATCTGATTTAATTGTGAACTTTTTTTGTTCAACAGGTTATCCAATGGAGATGAAGCCTGATCAACTGCGCCCGAGCTGTACGATGGATAGTCAGCCATGAAAGACATTCTCTAATACCAAGTGACGAATAAACTTTATTCCATAAAGGAAGCCCAATCCCACATTTTAAGAAGGAACATAAAAGAGTGTATATAAGTGTGAAATCACCTCAACTAGCAAGAGGTCTTCTGGGAATACACCCAAAAGCAAACCTATGCACGCCTCCGAGCGCAAATGGGACAATATCTTGCTAGTCTGTGAGGTCCGTCACACACTCACACACCCAATTATAACAATATTACCCTGTCATTGTGGCTCTATCCGGTCAACAAATAGATACAGGTTTTCACCCAGTAATGATTTTAGATTCATTGGTGGTGGAATGGCAAGAGTTGAAGCCAAAGCACACTTCTATAGAGAATCATTCGTGTAAATCGAATAACGTTATAAAGATAGAGGTAGTTTTTTCCATCTCACCATCATATCTTCAAGAATACC
Organism: Limnanthes douglasii subsp. nivea; assembly: GCA_036936605.1. NCBI lineage: Eukaryota > Viridiplantae > Streptophyta > Magnoliopsida > Brassicales > Limnanthaceae > Limnanthes > Limnanthes douglasii. Next base: position 4,297,169 of record JAUPFV010000001.1, read on the forward strand.
TGCACCATACTCCAACTTCACAGCGTAATTTAACTTGATACCATAAAAATCTTCAAAATTTAGATTTTCATAGGAGGAAACTATTTTTGAACAACCCATGAACTTTACTAGAATATTCAAAATTTAAAATTCAAGTAAACAAATAGAAATCACCCACAAGTGATTTGGTATCACGGGGCGTCAGCACATGCCAAAGAAGCCGAACCTAAAATCCAAGCTTTTAATGTCGAAGAAAAAGAGTGGGAACAATCTGTTTCTCAGGCCAAACAAGATCGTGCCAAGTCCATCGAAGAATTGGCTGCCCAAAAGCTTCAGAATGGTTACCTTCGATTTCGATCGAAAAAATGGCTAAAACCCTTCACGACCTTCAAGTGGTCGTCGATAAGAGTAAAGAGGAGAACATTCTTTTGCTGCAAAGTACAAGAAAGTCTTGGAAGAAGAACTTGCTGATGCATGTCTTGGCTACATTTTAAACTTCCATTAACAGTTTCCCAAGCTACCGTTAGGGTCGATATGGCTAGATGTCCCAGAAGAAAATCGTCTTGAAGGTGTTGATTGTGTAGATCCCATCGTTGAATACACAGAATCATCTGAAGACCTCTCCAATGTTTAAATACTATTGTTTGTAGTATGTTGTTTTTCGCTAATCAAAATTTAGACTTGGTTGTTGTATGTTGTAATTCATGTTCTTCTTTTGCTTATTTTGTCTAATGCCCTCCCATTTTTTGTAATCAAAAGTGATCAATTTCTGATGCAAAAAACAAATAGAGTCATCATATCATATGTTATATTCGAATTCGTAGATCAACCTTAGAAGTTAAAAAACCCTGTATAAGGTTCGAACTCGTAAATCAATTCTAAAAATTAAAAAACCTTGTAAAAGGTTCGAATATGTAGATCAACCTTAAAAAAATTTAAAACCTTGTAAAATGTTCGAATATGTAGGTGACCTTTAAATATTGAAAAACCCTGTAACAGGCATGAATATGTAGATCAACCTTAAAATTGAAAAACCTTGTAACAGGTTTGAATATGTAGATCAACTTTAGAGTTGAAAAACCTTTATAAAAATGTTCGACCTTGTTGATCAAGTTTAGAGTTGAAAACGTTTGTAAAGAGGTTCGACCTTGTTTTTCAACTTTAGAGTTGACAAAACTTTGTAAAAGGTTCGAGCTTATAATAATATAAAATTGTTTTAAGGCTTTAACGGTTTTCTATAAACACCTCATTAAAACCTCACCGCGCCACCAGGGTAGGAAAGAGTATGCCCCCGACCAAAACTGTTTTACAACAGGATTAAAGAAAAGAACGTAAATATTAACAATCATTGTAGATACAATATAAGGTGCTCAATATTCCAAGGAGGTCGTAGAGGTCGGTCGTACTTGTCTTTCAATCTATACACAGATTTTTTAGCAGAGGTCTACTCACAGATTTTTTATAAAGTATATTTCCCAATAACGTAAAACTTCACGCCTTGTATCGCACAATTCTTACCAAACTTTGGTCGTCAGGTAACACATCTCCCGCTAAAATATTTATGATGTTATTCCTCCAATCAACGCTTGGTGCCATTGAAACTTGACACACCAGCTTTGGTCGGTTTCTAGCTCCTTCCGCTTCAAAATAGAAGGTTACTCTTGAGTTCAAATCCATTGATACTCATCGATATACGTTGTAGTTGCTAATGAGTTGGCAATTTTATTATCCTCCCTGCGGACATGCTCGTAAGTAATTTTCGTGAAAGATGAAGCCAAAATTTTCAAAGCTGCTAAATATTGGACTAGGTGTTCTTTTCTCGTCTCAGATTACCCCGTTGCATGATTAACAAGTAGCTACGAATCTCTTAGTAGTCGAACGTTCCTATCTCCACAAATCTGTGTTAACCTTATACCTTATACAATTCCCGACGGTGTAGACATCTGGACACCGCCCCCGCAACCTTTAATACTTGACCCCCCGTCGGTTCTGACTATCCACTCATCTGACTCAGTTTCTTGCTCGACTGTTGTCTCCTCCGCCCTGCTGGAGTGGAACTGTACTAAAACTTCTGCTAGAGCTTGCCCTTTAATAGCCGTCCTTGGTTTGAAATCAATATCGAAGTCACCCAGTTCTACCGACCACTTGGACATACGTCAAAAAATATCAGGTCGTTGTCACACGCTTTTTAACGGGAAGGCAGTCCGAACCATAATAGAGTGGCCTTGGAAACAGGGTCGCATTTTTATAGTGGTCATTACCAAAGCCAAAGCTAACTTTTCAAGTATCAAATATCGTTTTTCAGCATCTAACAAGCTCTTACTTACATAGTAAACATGTTTAGGAACTCTATCCTCTTCTCGAGCTAACGTCGTGCTCACCGCATGATCTGAAACCGCTATGTATAGAAACAAAGTCTCTTGGGGTAGTGGTTTTTTCAATAGCATCGGGGATGATATATAACTTTTGATTTTAAAGAAAGCCTCGGTACACTCAAGTGTCCAATTAAAATCCTTGGTATTTCTTAATACTTGGAAGAAAGGTGTGCATTTATCAGAAGATCGCAAAATGAATCTATTCGGGGCTGTAAGTCGTCCTGTTAAGATTTTTATTTCTTCTATATTCCTGAGGGTGTCATGTTATTGAAAGTGTTTAGTTGAACCATATCTGCTTCTTTTCCTTTTTCGCTGATCATGAATCGTAGAAATTTTCCGGATCGAACTCCAAAGGTGCATTTCTTTGGAATTAACTTGAGGTTTACTTTACTAAGATTCTTGAATGTTTCTTCAAGGTCGGTAATATGGTTTTCATCGGTAACACTTTTGACCAACATGTCATCAATGTAAACCTCAACGTTTTCTGATCTTTTGAGTCTAACTTTATCTGATTGTACCCTACGTATGCATCCATAAACGATAACAACCTGTTCCTCGACGTAGAATCTACCAGCTGGTCGATGATTGGCATGGGAAATGGATCCTTAGGACAAGCTCTATTGAGGTCTGTAAAGTCTACGCACATTTTCCATTTCCCGTACTTTTTTTTACTAAGACCGGATTCGTCGTGCACCACGGATACCGGGACTCCCTAATGTGTCTTACCTTAGTCAACCTTTCAACCTACGAAATAATCGCCTCTGTATTCTCTTAGGAAAAGGCTTGACGCTTTTGGGTTACGGGTCAAACATTAGATTTATGGACAACTTATGATGAAGAACATCTTTAGGAACCTCTATAACATCCTATGAACATCAAGCAAACAAGTGTAGTTTTTTTCTAAGGAAAGAAATCAACTTTTCCGGAAAAAATGGACAAATTTACACCGATCTTTAACACTTTACCCTTAAAAAATTCATAACTTTCACAATTCTCATTTGTAAGCAATAATCCTAGGGTCTTCTTAGGATCATATGCAGGCTCTGATCCCAAGACTGGCCCCACTAATTGTTAATCTCTTGCATCGACCATCTCTGTATCTGGTTTTGTTGCTAACGCTGCTCGGTAACATTCTCTTGTTGTCCGCTGGCAGCTTTTGAGTATACCAACGTTATTTCCAACCACATATTTCACACACTACTAAATTGTAGAAGTTACCGCATGCATCCTCGATAATCAAGATCGACCGAAAATTGTATTATACGACTTGGGGGAATCCACTACTACAAACAGTAGTGTTACTTCCTTCTTGAAAGGTTCTCGACCCAGTTGGACCACACCCTCAAATTCTCCAACCAGTTCTGTCGATGCTCCTGTTAAACCAACAATAGTCTGATCTGATTTAACAATTAGCGACAGCTTCTTAAACTTTAAAAAAGTTGATAAGAAAATGATATTTTCTGAACTTCCAATTACAACCAATATCCTTCGAACTTCTTCACCAGAAATTGCCTCTATGATCACTACTACGTCTTCATGAGGTCCGACAATGTCTCTCCTATCATCATCGTCGAAACATAGGATGAGAGAAAGGTTTTGATATAAATGTGGCGATGTCCTTGCTTCTAACTGTGTAGCCAGATTGACCATGTGCCTTTTTCGAGCGGAATAAGTGATCCTTGCCATTGAATCACCACGAAAAATAGTCAAAAATTCAAAAAACTTGCACAGATCACTCACCTTTTCCCATGCTGCAGGAACTACTTCTTCAATTACTCCTATTATGTTTCTATCTTGGTTGGGCTCCAAGTATTCAGTGGATATGTCAAACAGATCTATGACCTCGGAAATCATTAAAGCAGTTTCTTGCTTTGGCATTGTCACTATTTCTTTAGATGCCATGCTTTGCTGAACATTTGCACCTCCTTTTTTAACGCGATAGAATCTTTGGTGTCGTGCCCCACATCCTCATGGTACTGACAGTATCATTTATTTCCGCTCTCGCGAGGAGTTACGATCAGAAAAGGTTTTCAAAAATGTAAAGCTTTTCTTCGATTTATAAAAAATAGTTGCAACGCACTCGGTTCAATCTGCATAATGGGCTGGTCGAACCCATTTATTTGATATGGGTTGGTACGAATTTACTTGGTTGCTGTTTTTTTAACTTTCTGCGTCGGAGTCCCCGACTCTTTCCCGTTCGATTGTTGTGTTGTCGGTGCCAAAGTAGTTATTGTCTGTGGTTGGGAAACCAAAATTGTGTTTTGCAAATTTTGTTGATATAATACCACTTAAGCTTGCGCAGTTTGCTGGATTTGAGCTGCCAATTCAAACGCTGAAGTCTCTTCAATTAGGATCTCCTTTTCCACGTGAGCTATTAATGCAGAGAAAGTAAAAGCTTGCTTTTTTGCTACAACTTGATTCATAGGACCGGGAAACAAACCCAGCCTATAAGTCTTTAAAGCCACACTCTCATCACAATAATCAAGATTGGTTTTTGCATCTACAAAGCGCCAGGTGTAGTCCCGCAACCTTTCCCCGACACTTTTTCGAAAATTCACAATTGTGTCACCATTGGCTTGGAAGTTTTTGCTTCCTACAAACTGCTGTCTAAACATCAGCCAGAACATAACAAAGTTTATAATATATCCCCGAGGCAACCGACTATACCATTTTGACGCCCGATCCTTAAACGCCATCGAAAAAGCTCGGCCGATTAAATTATCATCATTGTCAAAACTTAACATGAAGTTCTTGAATGCTTCCAAATGGCTATCAGGATCTTTCTTTCCATCGTATTTTTCTAGCTTAGAAATATCAAAATGTTTCGGGATATTTCTCGACAAAATTTCATCCGAGAGGGGAGATGATATTCAGTTATTCCCGAACCCTAAAGCTCCACTACCTAAACCTTATGCATAGGTTGTCATTCTTCAAGTGGGTTAGCAAACTGGCTTCCGATCCTATACCTGTAAGTTTGGCTCCCCGATGAAAACTGAAACTGTGGGACGTTGAGCTGCTCTATGTTAACTGTTATTGCCCCTTTCTTTTCCATGGAAATTGGAGTTACTTTATCAACGTTATCCCTGAGGGTTTGTTATTTTCGCTCGGCGTGATTTACGTTTTCGAATTTCTTGCTCCCGAATAATTATTTTGTCCCTTCTAAACCATCGGGCTTCCCGATCTACAGAGCATGATTCATACAGGCTTTCCTTGGTCGAATACTCATATTCTCGCTTAGTTCGCATTCCAGACTTTTTCCTCAAAATATCATCGTACTTTCGCACTCGAGTTCTGCCCTTATAAAAATCAGCCTCGTCCTGATTAATATCAAAATTATCCTTTTTGCCATATTCCCTTGATCGTTCTCCTCGGTTGTCTAGTCAATACTTTTTTTTCAGCCAATGCCTCCATTTTCTCAACATTAAGCTTGGCTATGTCGTACACTAACTTTTTTTTGGTCATGATAAGGGTCGAACGTTTTCCTCGACCTTGGTTACACTGATAATGATCATCGTACTGCTCCTCGGAGCATCGATCCTCCGAATAAGAAATTTCCCTACCGGAGCCTCTCTCTTTCGTCTTCCCTATTCTAGCATCCGTATCCATTCCTCAAATTTAAGTTTTTCCTTGGGTACCTTGTGAATGTAAGGGATTGTAATGCAATTTATCATACTAAATAACTAATTCAGTTGCAGAAGTGTGACACGACTATAAAGGGCGATAAGGAATGAACAAAGGGACGCCTATTTTCTAAGTCATATATGATACTTTGAATCACTTTCTTGGTCTAAAATTTTACTTTACATTTCACTATCTCTCTCTAAAAGAACATTTCAGAAAGAATCATTATAGTATTTGGGAATGCATGGCCTTCGAGATGGGACATGTATAGAGGAATTTTAAATGTGTGAAACCCTAATATCATCCTCTGATTTTTGGATGATACTGAAATCGCGTAAAACAATCCATAACTCTTTAGAATGGTTGGTAGCTCAAGACATTAGAACATTCCATAATGAAATACACGAAGTAACGTAACTGAAGACATATATTGTCGAAAAATAAACTTAAAGGTGAGGATGTGATTGATTTTACAATCCATGAATCGGAGGAAACCGTTATTATTAAATATCTTGAAGACTATATATCTTTAAACTAGTCAAATTGCACTAAACATGAATTGGGTGATTAGTTTTGAAATGCTAATAGATGAATATTGGTCAAACAATAACGATCATTATATTATAAAAAAATTAGACGCTATAATTTTTTTATTTCATATTATTGATGAAAAATAATTTAAAATTTTATTGATGTTGACTGCTTTGTTTTTCAAATAAAAAACAGGAGGCACGATTCAAAATATAATGGATGTCAATACCCTTTATTGGAAGTTAGATTGAACTCAAAATTACATGACAATCTAATACAAAATACCTATTATATTTGTTAAATTATAGATCTAAAAATCGAGTTAGTTATAGCTATTCATGGTTTTTTATGTTCAAAATCGATCAGTTTTGTCAACAAATATTACACAAGCCGCTAGTGGCGCATATCTGTTAGCCATAATTTGGATATGGCATATCAAACTTTGATTGTAAGAATGTACTAATGATAGCATATGCAACATTTGTTAACAACCGATTTTGTACAAGAAAAAAACTTTGTTGCTACTTAGTTGGAGGTGATAAATTCCGGACAAGAAATAACTTTGTGACTGTTTAGTAGGAGGTGAGAAATTTTTACGATTAACCAAAAATTTAGTCTAAATTATAACAGAAATTAAGTTAAATTTATAGAAGTCCTTATATCTTTTTTTTGCCCAAGAATTCTAACTTTTGTTTCGGCCCGCTTTTTAAAGGAAAATGTAGTTCTCTTCTTTGTTTTCTTTACACTAAAATTATAGTTTTTATTTTGGTCACTGCTCTTTTTTAACCAAAATTTTTAATAAACAAATTTTGAACCGTTTATGACACTCCCCGATTATGTTATGGAGGGTTTAGAGAGTTTTATTTTTATTTTCAGCATCCTCCGCTGAAGCTACGAATTATATTTTAAAAGTTCATAATTAAAGTAAATCACATATGGTGACAAATTCAAACCAAAACAACGTTTGTGGAAAAGATTTGAACTCATGTATTTTGATCACAAGCATGTTTTACTCCACAAACTCGATTATCCCTTCTAGAACTTAGATTTTATGCTCTATACATAGATATTTGATTTCCGACCTAAATCTGAAATTACTTCCCTGTATTCTTTTTGTTGTGGTTTTATTCAATTGTGTTTGTAGTCCATTTTATTCCGGAGTTCTAGTCGGTTTTATCCGGCTTATTTTGTTGTCCGAGTATTTCTGTGTATTTTGTTGTCAGATACATCGGTCGAATGTCTCCGATGATATACACTTTTATTTATCATTTATTAAATATTTAATTTTTTTAATAAAAGTGTTGTATTCATTTGTCATATTTGACTTGTTTTTTAATTTATTATTCATTAGATTTATTTAAAGGGACATTATATATTAATTTATTTTTAAAATTAGATGTCATTCCACTGTATTAATTTTGTTTACAAAAGTAGTTAGGTGTCAATTTAATAAACTGTTCAAAATTATTTTTTTATATTTGACATATTGGGATATCGTGTTCACTTATAATAGATTCGGATACCTATATAATGACATCAAAAATATTTTGAGTAGTTTTTGTTTAAAAATACATCAAAACTCTTCATCCTTCCAATTTTATACTACTTGTTACACTTGTCAGTTTTAAAAAATTCTATAACCGAAGCTTTTTTTTCTTGCTATAGTTAGTTGTCCAGCAAAAACTGCTTCAAAAGTTTCATTACGATTTGGATTAATCAACTTACCATAATCAATCATATAAGCACAATGTGCATATATGAGAGTGGAAGAATAGACATCTTCCAAAGAATCTTTACAGATTAAAGCAGCAAAGTCAGAATGGTTCATAGCATCGGGAAGACTTTGAGTTCCCAAAACAGAAACAAGTGTGACTATAGAAGCAAAAGAAAGGAAAGCAAGAGATGCTCCTTACAAAAGAAACATTATTTCTTTGATACTTAATCCTATCCCTCCCAGCTTATGAGACGTTTATGAGTTGATCTCTCTTATGTTGCCTCTAGAAATGCCGATTAATCACCCACTCACTTAGTGGTTTAGTGGCCTTTCTTTCTTCTAAAGGTTGGATAAAGCAAAACATCTCAAAACAACGTTGAAACTTATCATTTGCACGTGCAAAATTGTCATCTGTCTAAAGATTCCGAGTTCTGTGCCGTTTTGTCTCTCAAAATGGACCACAATCGGCCAGAACCAGTACCGCATATGACAAGTCAAAACACACGACACTTTTCTCGGAATATCTTTTGCAACCACTTTCCTGAACATGTTGCGCATCTCTCCACCAAATTTCATCCATTTTGGATCCAAAAATTTCGCTTTATCCAAAATGTGCTTCGAACCACTCCATTGGAGAACCGGTACTTGCCGTGATCAATTTGACTTGGGGTTCGAGCTGGTAGAACCCAATTATCATATGAATTGTTTAGGATGGCTTGACCCCTGGATCAGTAAAACTTTGTTGATTAGAGAGCAATTTGAAAATACCTAAAGAGTAATGAATCAACAGTCTAACGGGGACTATTTAAGCAGTCTTAGCTTCAATGCTTTAGATTACTCCAGCAAATACAAGAATTGAATTTGTTCCATTTCTAATAATCTTAGATTCATTGGTGGTGAAATGGCAACACATGAAGCCAAAGCACGCTTCTATAGAGGATCATTCTTGGAATTCGAATAATGTTATCAAGATAGAGGTCGCTTTTTCATCTCACTCTCACTATCGTATCTTTAAGAGTACCTGCACTGTACTCTAACTTAATAGAGTAAGAATCTTTAAAATTCAGACTTTCATAGTAGGAAACTATTTTAAATAACCCAACACCATCTTGTGTTGCCTGCCACCAATAACATCAAGGTGAAAAATACTTGTTTTAATAAAAACAATTCATTAAAGTGATAAAAAAAAAAGTATAAAATCAAGAATCAGAAGTTTTATAGTTTAAAACTATTGGAAGATCTATTGAGTTTGGATAATACAACTTAGCTATGGAATCGTTTATAATATTTGAAGTTAAAAACTCATCCATACCTCGATAACCATTAATGGTTTTAGTGATACCTCGACAATTATATTAATGTTCCAAAAACATTCATATTATATACTACCGGTCATTCAGATTTCAGTGACCGATTACACCTAGTTATTAATATTAACACCATGATCATTTAATTTTTTTTATTCTTAGATATTTAAAATCTGAATCCAGTTAATTAGGATCAATGTTGATATTCATAATTACATTGTGGTGTCAAATTTCAATGTTATTGAAATATTACTGATCATTGAAAAGATAGTTAGTAGAGTAATTATAGATTTTTTTATTACGTGTTGAGAAATCTAATAGGATTTTTTTTTGTTTATTGTTAGCTATCATCAAGCATGATTAGACATACCTGTCTTATTTATAAGAAAATAATGTTACATATTGTACATCCGAATTGATACAATTTATCATATGCGAATGATCTAAGTTGGAAATTGTAAGGATATCATGCATTTGCAATATCTCATCATATGTAAATTCAGAGTTTCGAGACCTGTTTTTATATGTCCACTTTAATAACAATAATAGTTTTAGTAAATTAGTCCTACATATAATTTTACGTCTCACGTGAGACTATAGGGTTGATATGAGTTGAGTTAATAATAGGTTGGAGAGAGAACCCATTAATCATAGGATAAGTTATTAAATCATAAAACTTTAATCAACGTTATGATCTATTTGTTAGCTCAAATAATATAACTAAGCTCGTATTTTATCTAAACTTGTTACCTTCCTCATGTTAGATAAAAAGACAGTTAAGCTGGTGATGATGATACGACAGTGAAGATGATGCAAGTGTTAGACTCATTAAAGAGAGATGGAATGAATTTGAAAAGACAGTGTAATTTAGTGAGTGATAAATTACATAACAAGGACTGCAAATATTTTTTCTTCTATGTGCTTCAGTCTCTAAAAAAACCAAAAGCTAGGTTTTTTGTGTATGCATCGAAAATGGGCAGAGTCACTGCGTCTTTCTAATAAAAAGCAGGTCCGGAGACGTAGGCATAATTTGTTGAACTCCGTTAACAATTGTGTGTTTGATTTCACTTTTGTTTTGTGTTTTTTTCTTTTCTTTTGATCTAATTGAAGGAAAATTGTGTATTTTCTCAAAACCCTTTTTTACCTCAAGCCAATTTAGAAGTGATTTACCAGGAAATTAGCGTATTTCCCTTACAAGTGGTATTAGAGCCAAACTGGTAGCGATCCAAATGAAGGTCAGATTTGATTGAGAGCAATGGCTACAGACGAAGAAAAGGTGAGACTCAAAAAAATTGATGATGTAGATTTTGGGTTCTTGAAGATGCAGATTGAAAATTATCTATACCAGAAAAAACTCGATCAACCCCTCTCATTGTGGTAACCAGAGAGAATAAAATATGAAGAATTTACTCTTCTTGACAGACAAGATTTGGAGTCATCCGATTGACGGTATCCCGCAATGTTGCTTTTAACATCGTGAATAAAACAACCTACGACGGGTCTTATGACGGCTCTCTCCAGTATGTATGAGAAGTCATCAATGTCTAACAAAGTTCACTTGATGAGGCGTTTATTCAACTTGCGAATGACGAAGACGCATCGATAGCTCAACAACTCAACGAACTCGATAGAATCATAACCCAGTTATGTTCAGTTGAAATTTATTTTTATAAATAAATACGAGCCTTGAAAATCTTGTCTTCACTACCAGATAGTTGGAATGCTACTATCATGGTGGTGAGTAGCTCGTCAGGAAGCCAAAAGTTGAAATTTGATGATGTTACTGACCTAGTTCTCAGTGAAGAGATCTGAAGGAGAGAATCAAGTGAGTCATTAATCTCCTCAATATTACATACAGATTCGAGAGGAATAAATTCAACCAAAGGATATGGACGCGGTAAATCGAACTACCGAGCAAGAGACTCGAGGTCTAAGTCCAAGAATCCTAGAAAATCGCCAGAGGTTGAGAAACATGAAATGTTGGAATTTTGGGAAGACCGGGCACTATAATTTTTAGTGCAAGAAAGAACCAAAGGACCAGGAAAATAAGACAGAAGAAAATATTCATTCAGAAGGAGACGACGCGTTAATATGCTCGTTAGAGAGCAGGGAAAAGTCTTGGATGTTAGACTCTCGAGCATCATTTCACGCTACTTTGAAGAAATAATTCTTCAAGAAGTATATCCATGGTAACCTTGGAAAAGTATATCTTGGTTATGATCAACCTTGCGATATTATTGGTAAAGGTATTGTAAAGATTAAGTTGAATGAGCCTGTATGGGAACTGAAAGCTATCAGGCATATCCCAGATCTGAGAAAGAACTTAATCTCAGTAGGGCAGTTGGCTAGCGAAGGATACAATATAATCTTCCATGGTGACAATTGGAAGATTTCAAAGGGAGCAATGACGGTTACTCGCAGAAAGAAGAGTATTACTCTTTACAAAACAGCAGAGACGAGCTGTTCAATTGCAATAAAAGCAAGAAAATCCAAATGTATGGCAGCAGAGGCTTGGCCACATGAACGAAAAATGTATGAAAATTATGTACTCGAAGGGGAAGCTTCAAGGTCTTAATTCAGTGGATATAGACATGTTTGAAGATTGCATACTTGGAAAACATAAAAGGGTGAGTTTTCAGACGAGTGACAGAACCCCAAAGAAAGAAATGTTGGAGCTTGTTCACTCAAACGTTTGGGAGCCAACAACTGTTTCATTTATATGAGGGAAATAATATTTTGTCACCTTTATCGATGATCATTCTCGAAAGGTATGGGTTTATTTTCTTAATCATAAATCTGAATTGTTTGATGTTTTTAGAAGATGGAAATCTATGGTTGAGAATGAGACATGTCTGAAGATTAAAAAGCTGAGAACCGATAATGGTGGTGAATATGAGGACACCAAATTCAAGAATTTTTGCTATGACCACGGGATCAGGATGGAGAGAACTGTGCCAGGTACGCCACAACATAATGGTATTGTCGAACGTATGAACAAAACATTGATAGTTAGAGCCAGAAGCATTCATATACAGTCTGGTTTACCGAAGCAGTTCTGGGCAGAAGCAGTCAACATCGGGTTACCTGGTTAACCGAGGCCCATCGGTTCCCGTAGAACATATAATACCCGATGAGGTATTGAGTGGTAAGAATATAAAATTATCACTTCTAAGAGTTTTTGGTTGTACAGTATATGTTCATATAAGTGATCAAGGCAGGAACAAGCTTGATCAAAAATCAAAGAATTATTTCATGATCGACTATGGCGAAGATGAGTTCGGTTATTGTATTTGCGAAGAGGAAAACAGGAAGATGATACAAAGTAAAGATGTGATCTTCAATGAAACAGTGATGTACAAAGACATACATAAAACCGAAGCAAATGACTCAAACTCGTACGGATCAGTATTTGCAAATATCGAGGGAGTTCTGGATAGTGAATAAATAGAGACGATCGGATTAACCCCTCAGCAAGGAGAGTAAGTTGGACAGACCGATCGACAACAATCCAACACCCTACAGCCGACCAAGACAGTTCCTATTTTGAGAAGATCTTCCCGACCCAATATTCCCAACAGGAGATACTTGAACTATCTGTTACTTAGTGATGCAGGGGATCTTGAATGCTATGATGAAGCTTGTCAGACCAGTGATGCTAGCAAGTGGGAGCTTACCATGAAACAAGAGATGAAGTCTTTAATCTCAAATGATACATGGGAACTAGTTGAGTTAATAATGGGTAAGAAGGCACTTTATAATAAATGGTGTATCATGTGAAAGATGAGCATGATGGCCCTAAGAGATAAAAATCCATACTAGTTGTCAAAGGGTTCCAGCAAAAATAAGGAATTGATTACACCGATATTTTTGGTCCACTTGTGAAGCTCAATACTATTAGATCAGTGTTGAGTATTGTTTCTATTGAAGACCTTGATCTTGAACAGTTAGACGCGAAGACTGCATTTCTTCACAGGGACTTGGATGAGAAGATATACATGTATCAACCAGAAGGTTTTTTAAAAGAAGGAAATAAAACATGAAACAAAGACTCAACAAAAGTTTGTATGGTCTAAACAAGCTCCAAGACAGTGGTACAAGAAATTTTAACAAATATAGTTTTCAAAAATGTAATGCAGACCACTGTTTCTATTTTAAAATATGTAAGTCGAGTTATATCATTTTTCTATTCTATATGGATGATATGTTAGTAGTAGCTTCATATATGTATGATATTAGAAGATCGAAGCGATAATTGATAAAATAATTTGATATGAAGGACTTGGGTCCACCGAAGAAGATTCTTCGAATGCAAATCACAAGAGATAACTATAGAAACATTTTGCATTTTTCTTAGTCACATTACATCGATCACATTTTGAAGAGATACCAAGCCAGTTAGTACACCATTAGCAGGTTATTTTCGTTTATCCAAGGATCAATCCGCTATGACGGAGGAAGAAAAAGACTTCATGGCTAAACATTAGTCATGTAGTGGGAGTTGTGAATAGGTTTATGTCAAACCCCTGGAAAATTAATTGGGAAACTATCAAATGGATTTTGAGGTACCTACTAGGTACCAAAAAAAGTGTTTGTACTTTGGTAAGGGTGAGTTAAAGGTAAAAGGCTACATGGATGCAGATTTTGGAGGTGAAGTTGATCACCACAAAAGCACCACCAAATATATTTACTGTTGTTAGCTGGATGTCAAAGTTACAAAAAATTGTTACTTTATCGACTACAGAGGCTGAGTATATAGAAGTGACCAAAGCCAGTAAAGAGATGATATGGCTTCAAGGTTGTTTAGTAAGTTGGAATTCAAACACAAGAAGAACGTTCTGCATAGTGGTAGTCAGAGTGCAATTCAGGTAGCAAAGAATTCAACATTTCATTCGAGAACCAAGCATATCAGTCTTCGTTATCATTTCATCATATCTTTATTAGAAGATGAGGTGCTAATACTGGAAAAGATCCAAGGAAGCAAGAATCCAGCTGATATGTTGATAAATATAGTAGCTATTGAAAAACTGATGTTATATTCAGCTTCAGTTGGTCTGCCAAAGTAAAAAGACCAGAAAGATCTGCTGTATAGCTCAAGGTGTGAAGACAGGTTGAAACCAGTCTTCAAGTGGGAGATTGTTAGGTCAAATAATATAACTAAGCTTGTGTGTAGTTTATTTTATCTAAACATGTTACCTTCCTCATGTCGATGGAAAGACCGTGAAGCTGGCGATGATGAAAGGACAGTGAAGATGATGCAAATGTTAGACACATTAAAGAGAGTTTGAGTGAATTTGAAAAAACAATGTAATTTAGTGAGTCATAATTACACATTAAGGACTGTAAACGTTTTTTCTTCTTTGTGTTTCAGTCTCTGCAAAAAAACAAAAAGCTAGGTTTTTTGTGTATACATCGAAAATGGACAACATGTCCGGAGGTGTAGGTATAATTTGCTGAACTTCGTTAAACCCATTTTAGCTCAAACCAATTATGAAGTGCTTTTTTAGATAATTAGTGTATTTCTCTTACACTAATGCAATGGTTACTGCATCATATCTTTTCAAACTTGAGAACTAAATAAGATGTGGAATTAATATAAAATAAGTCTCATAATATGAAATAATAATTCAGTACGCCAAAATATTTTGAATTCATAAAAAAGATAGTCGCTTCTCTCTTCTTCTTTAGCTTTAATTTCTCTTGCGCTTTATCTAGTTGAAAGTTTATTGAAGCTGATATCTCTATCCCTCAAATATAGCTTCACCTATAAGTAGAGAACTGCGAAAATCCCCATAATTTAGGATTCACAAGATCAGAATAAAAAAAGAATTTCGATACAGCTCCATAAGGAAACCCAAATATAACACGCAACCAACAAGTATTCTTCTTTTAATTTTTTATTAATCTCATATCTGGAGGGAGTAGCCCTCAACCTTATCAAAGGTACAGTCTACATGAATTTTATTTAACCATTACAACTCGCAGAATGAAACATTCTGATATCATTTTATTTTTACAACTAATCTGATCAAAACCTAATTTATATAGAGAAGGTTACAAAAGGACTTTTAAACACTAAATACTCAATCACTCATTTGTTACAAAACTCGTTTATGTGTTTATAAGGAATTTGTGCCTCTCAGAATGCATATTCAAGTGTGATGAGGGAGAATAGAAGACATGGTGAAATTGCAAAGAAGAGGTTTGTTAAGGAGAAAATTGTAAAGAAGAAGTATGATAGGAGAGAATTGTAAAGAATAAATTGTATTTGGGGAAAATTGTATAGACTACTAAAGAAGTAGCCCTTATGAGAAGATGAAAAGGTATAGGGACCGAAAATGTAATAAACGAGAATTAAAGCGTGTGGGACCTGCAATTGTACTATCAAAGGACCACACACGCTTCACAGATTCCGAGATGAATATAATACTACTTTCTCTCTCTACTGTCTCTCTCTACTTACAAGAGTCCTTAGCTAAGTTCTTTAGTCTATTTTGGCACTAAGAGATCTTCGTAGCACAAAATCACCCATAAGCATTCTTAAAACTCTTGAGTGGCACCGTCTGTGGGAAACGAAGATTGTTCTGACGACAATCACTTCCTGGAAATAGTTCGTATTCCGAGGGAAATTATGGAAGAGAAAATGGACGATTTTGTTAACAATTGCAAGGAGAATCTGGTGGGCGATGATTATCAGAACGACATGAAATACGAGGCGCGTGAGGGCCAGAGAGTCGGAGACACTTTTGATGACTCAGACATGTTGCCTCGAAGGAATGAACTGTTGCTGGAGATTGAAAGATTGAAGGCAGAAAAAGAAACCGTTCAGGAAACTCTTCGCTCCAAGCTAAGAAGGGAGCCAGTTAGTTGAAAAGAGGAGAGCGAAACCGATTTTCGTCCTAAAGCCAGGGACGACAGATACATGGGATACGAACGACGATCGTCGAGGTTGAAAGAAAAACAACGTTTGGATTCATCTGACTCAAGTGATTATTCTCGATACAGCTCGTCAGAGTCATCTCCTAGTAAAAATCACAGAAAGAAAAGACATGGTCGAGGACACGCTGATTACCGAAGGGGAAGAGGCTCAGAGAGGAAATCTCTGAGGGATAAGAGTTACCGTACTCAAGTTAATGAGCGGGGTTATGGCCAAACGAAGTTTCCTGCTGGAAAAGAAGACGTAGGACCGCAAAATTCAGAGTGGCAGCATCAATATACTCTACCATCCAATGAGGGATTGTATTTTCCGAGCAATGAAAACTTGAGATCCAATATTTATCGGACGAGTCACAATTGGAGAGCTTCTCCTTTGTCCCTGGAACTTTTGGTGGGCAACCTCCCAAAGCATATCGATATCTCGAAGTTAGAAAAGTTCGATGGGACACAAGACCCTGATAATCACATCGAACAATTCAAAAACTTCATGATTAATTTCGACGACGACGATAAATTGTTGTGTAGAGCGTTTTCTCAGACCTTCAAGGGGGTAGCTTCCAAATGGTATAATAGGCTTCCGCAGGGCTCGATAAAGAATTTAGACATGTTCTGGAATATCTTCAGACAACACTTTATGGGGAGCAAAAAGTTCAAAGCTAACAGAGACACGATAATCTATTGTAGACAAAAAGTTGGTGAGAGCTTGAAGAATTACACCAATTGATTTGTCAAAACGAAAACAGACATGGAGTATTGTAAAGACTCAGTGGCACTTGCAGCTTTCAGGATGGACCTACTCCCTGGACTATTAAGGATACGGTGGCAGAGAGTCAGGCCATGACCTTTAGACCATTGTTGGATCAGGTTGAGAAGAGAATTTTGGTGGAGGAGACTCAGGCATCTGAGAAAGGATCCAGTGATCAATTGGATCAGAACCAGTTTCAGAGATCTGAGCCTAGTAACCAAGGGCCTCGCGCCAATGTTCAAGCCAAAAGTACGGGACAATATCCGCCGAGGCAGAAAACAAACCCACAGTATTATGGCAACCAGCAAAATTACAATCAAGGTGCCAGACCAATGTCGAACAAGTGCGTTCGACCGGACTATTTCGCGGAGTTAACAGAAAATGTTGCCACTATATTTGATAAGGCAAGATCCATAGTTCCGTTCAGGAAACCTTTTCCTATTCAGACTCCGAGGGAAAGCAGAAGTGTTAACAAGTATTGTAAGTATCACGAGGATATCCGGCACGACACCAAGGACTGCATAGCTTTAAATAAAACAGTCCAAACTTTGATCGAAAATGGAATGTTGTTAGAATTTGTCAAAAAGCACTATCAGAAAAATGTTGTGGTAAAGGCTGTCCCAAAAAACACTAACACAGCCATGGTTATTTCCTAGGAGGTTGATGTTTTTGATATTAAGCAAGAATACCTGGATCCCAAGGAGGGAAGGAACAACGTTAATATGGTGGAGGAAATTATTCCGAGGGGGAAAGTAAACGACCTCTGTGCTTTCTTTGAGTCACTGGCAATCTTTGGAAGGGATACCATCGCCGGAAATTCTAGTAGCTCGCGGAAAAGGCATATGGTCAATCTGACTTCCCAGATTGAAGCTGGGGTGTCGGCACAAATGCACCGACTACCCTCCCCCATCATATGTTTTGATGATGACGACATGCGAAATGTCGCGGGCCCACACGAAGATGCGGTGGTGATTGCCACAGGCATTGCTGGTGATCAAGTTCACAAGATAAGACAGAACCATAGTAGGATTTTCCGGCGCCGCCGCAGTGGTTGTGGGAGAATTTTAGTGTGTGGTCAAGTTAGGTCTTGGGCCGTTCAAGAAGTATTGTTCATTGTTGTCGACGCACCAACTTCGTATAATGCCATCTTGGGTCGTTCTTGGCTGTCCCGAATGCAATGAGTGATTTCGACAGTGCATTAGTGTCTCAAATATGTGGTAGGCAACAACATCGGGACAATCAGGAGCAGCCAGAAGATGGCACTCGAATGTTACCAGATAGATTTATCTTCGAAGGGAGTTCGGGGAGAAGTATCGGATAATGCATAGCAATTAAAGGGGCCTCCCTCGGAAATCATTCCGTGTGATGATCCGAGGGAGACCCCCGATTTTCTGGTCCCAGAAGAAGACTCTGAGGAACATAAATTTGGAGAGGGCAAATTTTTGAAGATCGGAGTGAAACTTTCTTTTGAGTTCAGAGAAAGGTTATTTGCGTTTTTCCCTAACAAACTCGAAATGTTTGCTTGGTGTGCACAGGACGTTACTGGAGGACCATCAGAGATAATATATCATAAACTTGCGGTACGACTTGATGTTCGACCCATTGTCCAGAAAAGGAGACCTGTCTCTCAGGAGAAGGCTGCAACTATTCTGTTGGAAGTAGAAAGGCTATTAAGCATAGGCCACATTCGCGAGTCGCATTATCCTGTATGGGCGTCGAATCTTGTCTTGGTCAGGAAGAAGAATGGAAAGTGGAGAATGTGCGTGGACTTCACGGACCTAAACAGAGCTTGTCCTAAGGATCCTTTTCCGGTGCCTCGCATTGATCAATTAGTGGATTCAACCTGAGGCAATCGTTTGTTGTCTTTCATGGACGCATATTCAGACTATAACCAAATCCGGTTGGATGCACAGGATGAAGAGAGCATGTCATTTATTACCGGAAGAGGATTATATTGTTACAAGGTTATGCCATTTGGCCTCAAGAATGCAGGGGCCACTTACCAGCGCTTGTTTAACAAAACCTTTGAGGGGAAAATTGATCGGAATGTCGAAGCATATATTGATGATATGCTCGTCAAGAGTTCGCGGGACGAAGATCATTTTGTTGACCTAGAAGAGACTTTTAATAATTTGAGGAAGGTCAATTTGAAACTGAACCCGGAAAAGTGCATGTTTGGGGTACGATCAGGAAAGTTCCTTGGCTACATGATAAGTGAAAAAGGCATCGAGGCTGACCCAGAACAGATAAAAGCTTTAATCACCATGACTCCACCTCGAAATATCAAGGAAGTCCAAATCTTGACAAGGAGATTGGCAGCACTGAATAGATTCATTTCTCGGTCCTCGGATAAATGTGCGCCTTTCTTTAAGGTCTTACGAAATGCGAAATAATTTAATTGGACTGATGAGTGTTCGGCAGCTTTTCGCCAAATTCAGAAATATTTGACATCCCCTGATATACTGTCTAAACCATTGGAGGGGGAAATATTAATTGTCTATGTAGCAGTTTCAGATTGCGCGGTTAGTGCTGTTTTACTCCGAAAAGAGGAAGCTCTTTTGAAACTTATCTATAATGTCAAGTTGGAAAAGGTAGCTTTAGCCTTGGTAACAGCTGCCAGAAAGATGAGACCTCACTTCCAGGCACATCTATAGTTGTTCGAATGACATTCCCCATAAAAGGTTTGTTACAAAGGCCCGACATCTCTGGACGAATGACTAAATGGTCAGTCGAATTGGGAGATTTTGACATAGCATTTGAGCCTCGAACGGTGATAAAAGCCCAGGTGTTGGCTGACCTTTGGGTTGAATTCCACTCAGATAGAGAGGACATGGAGACTATCGACCATTTTGATGATACAGAATGGTTGATACGAACGGATGGAGGGTCGAATAACTCTGGAGGTGGAGCAGGTGTCCAATTAATTGCTCTAGAAGGGATAGCTATGTTTCAAGCTATTAGATTTGGTTTCAAAGCAACTAATAATGAAGCGGGGTATGAGGCAGCATTGGCGGGGTTACGTTTAGCTCGAATATGTGGGGCCAAAAAGATTAAACTGATCAGTGACTCGCAGTTGTTAATACACCAAGCTTTGGGGGAATCTGAGGCCAGAAAGGATAATCTGATACAATATCTTAAGGTGTTAAACGATTTGGTTTCTAAGTTCGAGGAGGACAAATATGAACATGTTCGAATAGAGGAAAATGTTGTCCCCGATTCTTTGGTCGCAGTTTCACGAATGGAGGGATACCCATGGGTCTTGATTCAGGAACATCCTTCGGTCATAATCGATGCGGAGCATTCAATAAATGTTACCGAGGTAACCAATGTGATCAAAGATGATTGGAGGTCAGCAATTATTGACTTCTTGGAAAATAATACTTTACCTCTTGGAAAGTATGAAGCTAGGAAAATAAGGTTCAATTCTTATGGGTATATAATGTTTGGAGGCGTTATGTATAAAAACTCTTTTAGTCGACCATTACTAAGGTGTCTGAACATGGATGAGTCGCAATTTGTCCTATCTGAATTGCACGATGGGGAAGGTTCAGCCCATTGTGGGTATAAGGCGTTAATTCGACGGGTGTTTCTGGCTGGTTTTTATTGGCCAACTATCTCTTCAGATACCAAAGATTTGCGAAAACGATGTGACACGTGTCAGCACTATGCCAACGTAATCCACAAGCTTGGGGTATTATTTGAGAGTATTTTGGAGGCGGTCACATTCGACAGGTAGGGCATTGATTTAGTTGGGCCCCTACCAATGGCGTCTGACGGCAGACAGACTATAATAGTAGCAGTGGATTATTTCTCTAAGTGGGTGGAAGAGGAACCCCTAGAAGGGACGAAAGCCAAAGATGTGGTGGATTATTGCTGTTGCTTTGGTGTACCATTGCAAATCACAACGGATAACGGGCCTCAGTTCGATAACAAGGAGTTTCAAAGTTTTTGTCTTTCCAGGGGTATACGACAATGTTTTTCTGCCCCATTTCATCCCCAAGCTAATGGACAAGTAGAATTGACCAATCGAACAATTCTCGATGGTTTGAAAAAGAATTTGGAAGGAAAGCTAGGAAAATGGCCTCATTATTTACAAGAAGTATTGTGGGCTTATAGGACAACGCCTCGAACGACCACTGTTGTATCTCCATTTTCTTTAGTATATGGCATGGATGCCATTGTCCCTTCAAAGATTGTTTTCCCTTCATATCGTGTGGCAACTTATACAGCAGACGTGAATGATCAAAGTAGAGCCCTGTCGTTAGATTTGGTCGAAGAAAAAAGACAACGTGCACAGTTGAAGTCTTTACATTATCAAACTCTTATGAGGAGTCGATATGTGTCTAAAGTAAAGCATAGAGATTTTAAGGTCGGGGACAAAGTACTACTCAAAGTCTTCCTACACACTAAAGAAACGAGTTTGGGTAAATTGGGACCAAATTGGGAGGGCCCTTATGAAGTAACCGAGAAAGTAAAATAGGGCACGTATCGATTAAAAGACAAGAAAGGGCGATATCTCCGACTCCCATGGAACATTGAACACTTACAATTGTATCCTGAATGAGGAACTAGTTAGAGTGTAATAGTTTCCTTTTTTGTATCTCAAAGTTCCAAAACATAGTGAGGGCATACTCTTTCTTACCCTGATAGGCACATGAAGGTTTTAACGAGCTCTCCCAATGAGCTGCTTAATAGAACATACTTTTTGCCTTAAACTATTATTTGGGTCATAATAATTTGTGCCTCGAATCTTTTTTTCCTTAAACTATTATTTAGGTCATAGTAATTTGTGCCTCGAATTGTTTAACCCCTCGAACTATTGTTTGGGTCACAATAATTTGTGCCTCGAATCTTTCTTTTCCTTAAACTATTAATTGGGTCACAATAATTTGTGCCTCGAATCTTTCTTTGCCTTAAACTATTATTTGGGTCACAAAAATTTGTGCCTCGAATTCTTTAACCCCTCGAACTATTTTTTGGGTCACAATAATTTGTGCCTCGAATCTTTCTTTCCCTTAAACTATTCTTTAGGTCACAGTAATTTGTGCCTCGAATTGTTTAACCCCTCGAACTATTGTTTGGGTCACAATAATTTGTGCCTCGAATTTTTCTTTGCCTTAAACTATTATTTGGGTCACAATAAGTTGTGTCGCGAATTGTTTAACTTTTCTAACTATTGTTTGGGTCACAATAATTTGTGCCTCGAATTTTTCTTTACCTTAAACTATTATTTGGGTCACAATAACTGGGTTATGATTCTATCGAGTTCGTTGAGGTGTTGAGCTATCGACGCGTCTCCGTCATTCGCAAGTTGAATAAACGCCTCATCAAGTGATCTTTGTTAGACATTGATGGATTTTCATACATACTGGAGAGAGCCGTCATAAGACTCGTCGTAGGTTGTTTTATTTACGATGTTAAAAGCAACATTGCGGGATACCGTCAATCGGATGACTCCAAATCTTGTCTGTCAAGAAGGGTAAATTCTTCATATTTTATTCTCTCTGGTTACCACAATGAGAGGGGTTGATCGAGTTTTTTCTGGTATAGATAATTTTCAATCTGCATCTTAAAGAACCCAAAATCTACATCATCAATTTTTTTGAGTCTCACCATTTCTTCGTCTGTAGCCATTGCTCTCAATCAAATCTGACCTTCATTTGGATCGCTACAAGTTTGGCTCTAATACCACTTGTAAGGGAAATACGCTAATTTCCTGGTAAATCACTTCTAAATTGGCTTGAGGTAAAAAAGGGTTTTGGGAACATACACAATTTTCCTTCAATCAGATCAAAAGAAAATAAAAAAACACAAAACAAAAGTAAAATCAAACACACAATTGTTAACGGAGTTCAGCAAATTATGCCTACGTCTCCGGACCTGCTGCAGATCAATTTTATTAGAAAGACGCAGTGACTCTGCCCATTTTCGACGCATACACAAAAATCCTAGCTTTTGGTTTTTTTAGAGACTGAAGCACATAGAAGAAAAAATATTTGCAGTCCTTGTTATGTAATTTATCACTAACTAAATTACACTGTCTTTTCAAATTCATTCCATCTCTCTTTAATGAGTCTAACACTTGCATTATATTCACTGTCGTATCATCATCACCAGCTTCACTTTCTTTTCATCTAACATGAGGAAGGTAACAGGTTTAGATAAAATACGGGCTTAGTTATATTATTTGAGCTAACAAATAGATTATAACGTTGATTAAAGTTTTATGATTTAATAACTTATCCTATGATTAATGGGTTCTCTCTCAAACCTATTATTAACTCAACTCATATCAACACTATAGTCTCACGTGAGACCTAAAATTATATGTAGGACTAATTTACTAAAACTATTATTGTTAGTAAAGTGGACATATAAAAACAGGTCTCGAAACTCTGAATTTACATATGATGAGATATTGCAAATGCATGATATCCTTACAATTTTCAACTTGGATCATTCACATATGGTGAATTGTATCAATTCGGATGTACAATATAAATAAGACATGTATGTCTAATCATGCTTGATGATAGCTAACAATAAACTAAAAAAAAAGTCCTCTATAATTTATCAACACATAATAAAAAATCTATAATTACTCTACTAACTATCTTATCAATGACTAGTAATATTTCAACAACATTGAAATCTGACACGACAATCTAATTATGAATATCGACATTGATCCTAATTAACTGGATTTAGATTTTAAATATCAAAGAATAAAAAAAATTAAATGGTCGTGAAAATGCATGATATCCTTCCAATTTCCAACTTGGATCATTCACATATAGTGAATTGTATCAATTCGGATGTACAATATGTAACATTATTTTCTTATAAATAAAACATGTATGTCTAATAATTCTTGATGATAGCTAACAATAAACTATGTTTCAATTAATTTTCCAGAAGGGATAGCTATGTTTCAAGCTATTAGATTTGGTTTCAAAGCAACTAATAATGAAGTGGAGTATGAGGCAGCATTGGCGGGGTTACGTTTAGCTCGAATATGTGGGGCCAAAAAGATTAAACTGATCAGTGACTCGCAGTTGGTAATACACCAAGCTTTGGGGGAATCTGAGGCCAGAAAGGATAATCTGATACAATATCTTAAGGTATTAAAATATTTGGTTTTTGAGTTCGAGGAGGACAAATATGAACATGTTCGAAGAGAGGCAAATGTTGTCCCCGATTCTTTGGTCGCAGTTTCACGAATGGAGGGATACCCATGGGTCTTGATTCAGGAACATCCTTCGGTCATAATCGATGCGGAGCATTCAATAAATGTTACCGAGGTAACCAATTTGATCAAAGATGATTGGAGGTCAGCAATTATTGACTTCTTGGAAAATAATACTTTACCTCCTGGAAAGTATGAAGCTAGGAAAATAAGGTTCAAGTCTCATGGGTATATCATGTTGGGAGGCGTTCTGTATAAAAAATCTTTGAATCGACCATTATTAAGGTGTCTGAACAAGGATGAGTTGCAATTTGTCCTATCCGAATTGCACGATGGGGAAGGTTCAGCCCCCTGTGGGTATAAGACGTTAATTCGACGGGTGTTTCTGGCTGGTTATTATTGGCCAACTATCGCTTCAGATACCAAAGATTTGGTAAAACAATGTGACACGTGTCAGCGCTATGCCAACGTAATCCACAAGCCTGGGGTATTATTGGAGAGTATTTCGGAGGCGGTCCCATTCAACAGGTGGGGCATTGATTTAGTTGGGCCTCTACCAATGGCGTCTGGCGGAAGACAGACTATAATAGTAGCAGTGGATTATTTCTCTAAGTGGGTGGAAGAGGAACCCCTAGCAGGGACGAAAGCCAAAGATGCGGTGGATTATTGCTGTTGCTTTGGTGTACCATTGCAAATCACAACGGATAACGGGCCTCAGTTCGATAACAAGGAGTTTCAAAGTTTTTGTCTTTCCAGGGGCATACGACAATGTTTTTCTGCCCCATTTCATCCCCAAGCTAATGGACAAGTGGAAGTGACCAATCGAACAATTCTCGATAGTTTGAAAAAGAATTTGGAAGGAAAGCTAGGAAAATGGCCTCATTATTTACAAGAAGTATTGTGGGCTTATAGGACAACGCCTCGAACGGCCACTGATGTATCTCTATTTTCTCTAGTATACGACATGGATGCCATTGTCCCTTCAGAGATTGTTTTCCCTTCATATCGTGTGGTAACGTATACAGCAGACGTGAATGATAAAAGCAGAGCCCTGTCGTTAGATTTGGTCGAAGAAAAAAGACAACGTGCACAGTTGAAGTCTTTACATTATCAAACTCTTATGAGGAGTCGATATGTGTCTAAAGTAAAGCATAGAGATTTTAAGGTCGGGGACAAAGTACTACTCAAAGTCTTCCTACACACTAAAGAAAAGAGTTTGGGTAAATTGGGACCAAATTGGGAGGGCCCTTATGAAGTAACCGAGAAAGTAAAACAGGGCACATATCGATTAAAAGATAAGGAAGGGCGATATCTCCGACTCCCAGGGAACATTGAACACTTAAAATTGTATCTTGAATGAGGAACTAGTTAGAGCGTAATAGTTGTCCTTTTTTGTATCTCAAAGTTCCAAAACATAGTGAGGGCATACTCTTTCCTACCCTGATAGGCACAGGAAGGTTTTAACAAGGTCTCCCAATGAGCTGCTTAATAACACGTACTTTTTTCCTTAAACTATTATTTGGGTCACAATAATTTGTGCCTCGAATTGTTTAACCCCTCGAACTATTGTTTGGGTCACAATAATTTGTGCCTCGAATCTTTCTTTTCCTTAAACTATTATTTGGGTCACAATAATTTGTGCCTCGAATCAGTCTATGCCTTAAACTATTATTTGGGTCATAGGAATTTGTGCCTCGAATTGTTTAACCCCTCGAACTATTGTTTGGGTTACAATAATTTGTGCCTAGAATCTTTCTTTGCCTTAAACTATTATTTTGGTCACAGTAATTTGTTCCTCGAATTGTTTAACCCCTCGAACTATTGTTTGGGTCACAATAATTTGTGCCTCGAATTTTTCTTTGCCTTAAACTATTATTTTGGTCACAATAAGTTGTGTCGTGAATTGTTTAACCCTTCGAACTATTGTTTGCGTCACAATAATTTGTGCCTCAAATTTTTCTTTACCTTAAACTATTATTTGGGTCACAATAAGTTGTGCCTCAAATTGTTTAATACTTCGAACTATTATTTGGGTCACAATATTTTGTGCCTCGAATTGTTTAAACCCTTACACTAATATTTGGGGCATCATATTTGGTACCTAAACTCTCTCAATGCCATGCCTTAGCCTATTTCTTTTTAGATAGTCTTAGCATAGTTCTTGATGCATACCACAGCGCGAATAGATATAGACTAACTATTGAATCGATATAACGATACGAGTTGACAAACACTTTGGATAAAACGATAAATAATAAGTTGCATGGTAAAATATTCCTAGTTGGGGTATACGCAAAAATCTGAGGAGTACATCTCCTCGCATAAAGAAAGAAGGGAAACAAAAACTTGCTTATAAGGTCTTATACACAAAAAGGTAAAGCAGACATGGTGAAATTGCAAAGAAGAGGTTTGTTATGGAGAAAATTGTAAAAAAGAGGTTTGTTAAGGAGAAAATTGTAAAGATGAAGTATGATAGGAGAGAATTGTAAATTAGAAATTGTATTAGGGGAAAATTGTATAGACTACTAAAGAAGTAGCCATTATGAGAAGATGGAAAGGTATAGGGACCAAAAATGTAATAAACGGGAATTAAAGCGTGTGGGACCCGCAATTGTACTATTAAAGGACCACACACGCTTCACAGATCCCGAGATTAATATAATACTACTTTCTCTCTCTAATTTCTCTCTCTACTTACAAGTGTCCTTAGCTAAGTTCTTTAGTCTATTTTGGCACTAAGAGATCTTCGTAGCACAAAATCACCCCTAAGCATTCTTAAAACTCTTCAAAGTGTTTATCTTCTACTTTACTATACTCTCTACAAATACACTCACTGATCTCGTCTAGACCGTTACTCGTCTTTTTCTCGTCTCGTCGCATATTTTAATAGAATATCTTTTACTATTTATAGGTACAAAAACTCATAATAATCCTTTAAATAAGAAACATAATATGGAATATAATTAATGGAGAAGACACAATTAATAGTAAGTTCAATTAATATATAAGATTAAATTAAAAAAATAGCGAGTTATTTTGAGCCTATACTTAATAATTCTCCACATAGGCTCACAGTGATACCAATTTCTAATACCCTGATGCTTCAACTAGTTACCGGAAATGAATTATCCATATGTACGTCCGAAGTTATCAATTCTCATGTTATGCATGAACTCTATTGAGGTAGTCTACCCTAACAAACCAATTTCCCTATTACATCCAAGGAAGTGGTACTAATATCCATCTGACCTTTCCCAAGATCATACCAAGCAACACTTTATACATGCTCTACAGTTTAAAAATTCGGAACCTTTGACTCATCAAAATTCAAATCAATACTCAAACCCAGCAATGACTGAATTTCCTTTGCGAATGGAAAGTCAAAACCTAGCTTGAAAACCCATACTTATTTTTTCAAACTCATAAATAAATGTTAATATGATTTAACTTTCGGTATCTATTATCAAAGTATTTTATGTTTTACGTGTATATACCATTTTCATGCATGTTGGTTGTTATATGTAATATATATATATATATATTATTGGTTTTTTTCTAGTATACTTGAGTTACAATCCATTAAGGGAATAAACCCCTCACGCTGGATGATACAAATTTTGCTATATGAAATAAAAAATATGCTACTATATTGGTTTGTTCATGAATAAACTAAAGAGTGTGAGAAGTTAGAAAAGTCTAATAGGTTATGCATGACTATAATGTTACAAGTAATACCAATTAGATTTTGCGGGGGTGTCCTAAAAGATCCAAACCAAATCTTTATTTTTTTTTAAGAAATTTAACGTATACTTTAAGTTTGAATTAAAACATACAACAATGTTTTTCGACTATTATTAGGTGGTTATATATACAATTTGATTACATAAATTGTAATGGAAGATATAGAAGAAAATTTAAATAATGTGAAGGAATTTTTGTTACTTTTATCATTGGAAAGATATATCTCGCGTGATCTGGTAGAGGTTTAAATTCGTGATTGGACTTTCAACTATGACAATTTATTCAATATAGTTTTTTTTATTTTAAAATATATGGTGAGAGTCCATCGCGTATAACAATTTATTTTATATAATCCTTTGACTTCAAAACATCCAGTGAAAATCATATTGACTATGAAAAAAATATCTGGTGAACGTCCCTCGACTATGACGATTTTGATAAATTTAATATTTTATTAATCAAGCGTGATGGACTAAATTTATCAAAATCGTCATAGTCTAGAGACTTTCACTGGATATTCTGAAGTCAAATGGCTATATGGAAGAAATCGTCATATTCGAGGCATCTTCACTTGACGTTTTGAATTCAAAGGACTATATGAAACAATCATCATAATTTATCTAGCTTTCATTGTTTAGACCATTGTTAAACTATGAAACATAAGCTACTCAATTGTTAAAGCAAGAAACATGAGTATCTCTTTCACTATTACATATGTCAATTCCCTCATAAAACATGTTTAAATAATCTCGTGGACTTTTGTTACATTTTACTCATCCTCAAATATCTTATATCTTAGAGACTATCTATGAAAGATCACTAGTTAGAAGGTATTTTGAACTAAATTTGATAGAAGATATGGTAATTTGACTCAAATATAGTCGATAATTTACGTTTAGGAAGAAAATACTATATGGGTAGTTGTGGTTCTATCTTTACTCTAGGTACTTGAGTACTAATTTTGAAAACATTTGTCAAAAATGAGTAAAATGGTCTTGGGGTTTTTACGATTGGTCATATAAGAGCTCCCTCTATGTCCACAGTGTACCTTGTTTTTACAACGATTCTTGTGTTCATAATAATTCTTCTATTATAGTTTAATAGTCGTGTTATTGGGCTGATTGGGTCTAATATCTCGAAAATCATTATATGCTGTCAAATTAATCCCTCATAAATAGACTTTTAGGTTATATCAAATATAACACTCAAATCTATAACATACTTCTATCATGGTGAAACTCTTTATTCTGGTGGCGCATGTGTTTATTGTCAAACCAAATTGTATCATGTTTTCTTTTATTTTGATTTTCTTTATTTGTTTTGTGGTTCTTGTAATTCAAGGTTAACAAAATCAAAATATTTTTATAAGGAATTCATGCCAGAAGAACTTAACAATTTTATGTCGATTATGATAGAGCTGGAGAATAGCGATACTACAATCGATGATGATGATCAGAACTTATTTATTTTGAGATTTATAGAAAATTTATATGATAATATAATAGATATTATCATGTATCTCAGATAGATATCAATAGGGCACTAAAGTCAAAGGAGTTGAGACCAATGTAGCCAAACAATCATACAAAATGGAAATATCTTATAACTAAGGTAAAATCCAGAAACAATATGAGTTCTTCAAACAATAAAAATTAGAGACGATCCAAGTCAATAGCTAAAATTTCAAACTTTTTTCAATACGGTGAGTCAATACGTTTAGAGGAGGTCACTACAAGAAAGATTTCCCGATGTTGATAGGTAAATACAAAAAGAAAAAGAAAATATTATGAACCTAGTAGAGTATGGGAATGATTATGATAATAGTGACAATATTAATACATGAGAAGTGTTATCTCTGAGCTTATAGAACAAACAACGATATGAAGTCACAAATCGATTGAACATAACACTTTGTGACAAGACACAAAGTATGCTCTCGTATTTCGGCGTGGGAAATGAATTTTGGGCCGAAACTATTAATACAACTTTTAACTTGCTGAATTGGTCTCATCAGCGGCTACGAATTGTAAGACTGTTTAAGATTTGGTTTGGATCATCGACTAATTATGAACAATTTAGGATATTGAATTTTCATGCATACGCTCACGCGAGAGTTGATAAACTTGATAAAAAAGGAAAGATGTTCATATTTCTAGGATACGATATTAGAGTAAAGATATATAGGTTATGGTGTAACGCTCATAGATCTTCAGCTTTTCTCATAACTATGAACGTCAATTCTAAAGATCTTAATTTCCTAAACAGTCAAAATGATGTTAGGGAAATGGTCAAACCATGATCTTTTGTGACTAAACAAGAATTAAAATCGGTTTCGATTAGGTCCAATGATTGTAATGGTTTTTAGGCGGATCCAATATAAAAAGGTGAAACACCAACATCATATGACAGTGATGATGACGCGTCTAAAGTCGAACAAAAACCTTATGACTTAGCATCGGGTAGAGATATAAGTTACATTAGACCACCAAAAAGGTATACGACCCTAGTTGCATGAAGAGGGGGAATCCTCTCCTTGGAACATGGGTACGTTTCTAGGAATATGAAATATATCCTCTCCTTTTGGCGTCATATGTGAATATAGATATTTTTCCTTAGTTTTCCTAGAGTGCACTTTATACCACAAGCTTTGTATTTAAAATAAAAATATAAAATTCAACTAAACAAATCAAAATCACCGGTTAGGGATTTGGTGACACGACGCGTCAGACATGTTATACAGGTTCGTAGAGTAAGACTGGTTAACAAAGTTTTAGTTCGAAGATGATTGGTGTGAAGATACAAAACGTCAGACATGCGACCAGAACCATGAGTAAGACTCCTAATTAAAGTTGTAGTTCGAAAATAGTCGCGGAGGTGACACGAAGCGTCACACATGTCTTTATAACCAAGAGTAAAACGTTATTGTTGCTAAACAAAGTTTTAGTACGAAGAAGACGAATACGCTCGAGTTGATTTCTACAGCTTTATGTTCCAAGGGGTCTTACGCAAAAGACCCTCTGATTATTAACAACACCAATAACTGAATCGATAATCTGTTACAGTGTTGTAAGGGATCAAACACAAAAGAACTTATTATCATATTAGTAAAAACAAATAATAACAATCTGTTGCAGTAAGATCAAACATTGTGCCTATGTCACCGGCATAATAAACCAAGAGTAAGATCAAACACTGTGCCTATGTCTCTGGCACAATAAACCAACAGTAAGATCATACACAATATAAACTATAAATAAGATCAAATACACAAATTGTGCCTACATCTACGTATCCGCTGCAGATCGATTTTATTAGAAAGGATTGTGTCATTATTTTTTCTTTTTATTTTTTTTCGATACATTCACAACCCTAGATGTTCGCTTTATATAAAGTTTAATTCAAAAGAGAAGAAGAAACGATTACATAAATTAACTCTCCTTAATGAGCCATTGATGATCATTAAATTATTTTAATGGTCTTTTCAAATTCAAAACGTCTTCAACTCTCCTTAATTAAATTAACTCTCTTTAATGAGTCATTTGTGACTCACTAAAGTTCTTCAATGTTCTTCTCGAATTAAAAGTTTCGTCAACTCTCTTTTAATGATTTTAAAAATTTCCCAGTTGAAGACTGGTTTCACCCTGTCTTCACACCTCGATTTATGCAACAGATCTTTCTGGTCTTATTACTCTTGCAAACCAACTGAAGTTGAAGACAACTTCAGTTTTTCAATGGTTACTGTATTTGTCAACTATCCGCTGGATTCTTCCGTCCTTGGATCTTTTCTAGTATCAATACCTTATCTACCAATAAAGGTATGATGAAATGATAATGAAGACCGATATGCTTGGTTCTCGAATGAAATGTTGAGTTCTTTACCAACTGAATTGCACTCTAACTATCACTATGCGGAATGTTCTTCTTCTATTTGAAACCCAGCTCGGATAACAAACCTTGAAGCCATATCATCTCTTTATTGGCTCCAGTCACTACTACATACTCAGCCTCTTTAGTCGATAGAGTGACACATTTCTGTAACTTTGACATCCAACTAACAGATGTAGTTCCAACAATAAATATATAACTAGTGGTGTTTTTCCGGTGATCAACTTCACCCCCAAAATTTGCATCTATGTAGCCTTGTACCTTTAAATCACCATTACCAAAGTACAAACACTTTTGGTGGTACGTAGTAGGTACCTCAAAATCCATTTGACAACTTCCCAAAGAATTTTCCCTTGGTTTGACATAAACCTACTCACAACTCCCAATGCATGACTAATGTATGGTCTCGTATAGACTATTGCATACATTAAACTCCTAATACCCGAGTCGTAAAGAAACCTTAGCCATGAAGTATTTTTCTTCCTCTGTCTAAGGGGATTGGTACTTGGATAAATGAAAGTGAACTGCCAATGATGTACTAACTGGCTTGGCATCACCCATGTTAAATCTCTTCAAAACACGATTGATGTACTCCAACTGAGATAACTGCAAAACTTTTATATGCTTATCTCTTTTGATTTGCATTCCAAGAAGCTTCTTCTCCGGACCCAAGCCCTCTATGTCAAATTATTTTGACAATTTTTGCTTCAATCTTCTAATATCATCCATATCTGAAAATGCTACTAATATATCATCAACATAGAGTAGCAAAATGTTATAATTGGACTTATATTTTTTAAATAAGAACGGTGGCCCGCATTACACTTCTGGAAGCTCTCTTTGTGCATATTATCGTCAAATTTCTTGTACCACTGTCTTGGAGCTTGTTTTAAACCATAAAAAACAATCTTGAGTTTGCATACCATGTTTTCTTTCCCTTATTGTAAGAAACCTTCTGGTTTATACATATATATCTCCTTATCCAAGTCCCTGTGAAGAAATTCAGTCTTCACATCTAACTTTTCAAGATAAAGGTTTTCAATGGCAACAATACTCAACACTGATTTAATAAATTGAGCTTCACAACAGGACAAAAAATGTTGGTGTAATCAATTTCTTCATTTTGCTGGAATCTTTTGACAACTAGTCGGGCTTTGTATCTATTAGAGCAGTCATGCTCATCTTTCACCCGATACACCCATTTGTTATGAAGTTCCTTCTTACCCATGGGTAACTCAGCTAGTTCCCATGCCTCATTTGATATTAAAGACTTGATCCCGTCTTTCATGGCAAGCTCCCACTTGCTACTATCAATAGCATGACAAGCTTCATCCTAACATTTAGGCTCCCCTCCATCAGTCAGTAACAGATAGTTCAAGTATGTCCTATTGGGCACAGGGGTTCGGGAAGATCTTCTCAAAATAGGAGCTACCTCGGTTGGCTCTAGGGTGTCAGACTGATGTCGATCGGTATGTCCAACCGACTCTCCTTGCTGAGGGTTTAATTTTATCTTCTTAGTTTCTTGATTATCTGGGACACCCTCTAGATCTGAAAATACTGACCCGTACGACTTTAAGTCATATGTTTCATTGAAGATCACGTCTCCAATTCAGATCATCTTTTGGTTTTCCTCATCCCAAACACGATAACCAAACACATCTTCACCATAACCGATCAAGAAACACTTCTTCGATTTTGGATCAAGTTTGTTCCTGCCTTGATTACTAATATGAACATATGCTGTACAACCAAAAACTCTTAGGTGTGATAATTTTCTCTCCTTACCACTCCATACCTCATCGGGTATGATATGCTCTAAGGGAACCGATGGGCCTCGGTTAACCATGTAAACCAATGTGTTGACAACTTCTGCCAAGAACTGATTCGGTAAACCGAATTGTATAGGAATGCTTCTGGTTTATTCTGTCAAAGTTCTAGTTCATACGTTCGACAATAATATTGGGCTGAGTTGTACATGGCACAGTTCTCTCCATTCGGATACCATGTTTATAGCAAAATTTCTTGGATCTGGTGTCCTCATATTCACCTCCATTATTGGTTCTGAGCTTTTTAATCTTCACACCTGTGTTATTCTTAACCATAGATTTCAATCTCCTAAAAACACCAAACACTTTAGATTTATGCTTTAGAAAATACACCCATACCTTTCGAGAATGATCATCGATAAAATCCATGAAGTACTGTTTTCCTATTATAGATAAAACAGTTTTTGGCCCCCAAACGTCAGAGTGAACAAGCTCTAGCCTTTTCCTTCGAGTGCATCATTTTAATACCTTTCTCACTCATGTGGCCAAACCTCTTGTGCCAAACATCTGGGTTTTCGTTTCCCGCTACTATTGTAATTAAACAACTCGTCTCTGATGTCTTGTCAATAGTACCGATCTTCTTTCCGCGAGCAACAATCATTTCTCCCTTTTAAATCTTCCAGTTATCACCATGGAAGATCATATTGTAGCCTTCGATAGGAAACTGCCCTACAGAGATTAAGTTCTTTCTGAGATCAGGGATATGCCTGATATCTTTAGTTCCCAGACAGACCCATTCAACTTAATCTTCATAGTATCTTTACTAATAATATCACAAGGTTGATCATTACCAAGATATATATTTCGAAGTTTACCAAGGACATACCTCTCGAAGAATTCTTTCTTCGAAGTAGCGTGGAACGATGCTCCAGAGTCTAAATCCCAAGAATCTTTATTGATTTCTAAGGAACATATTAACGTATCGTTTCGTTCTGAAGTGATATTTGCCTTTGTCTTCTTCTCCTGATCTTTTGGTTCTCTCTTGCACTGACTTTTATAGTTCCCGGTCTTCCCACAGTTCCAACACTCGATATTTCTTGACCATTGGAAACTTTTAGGATTCCTGGACTTGGACGTCCCGTATCTTGATCTACCTCGGTAATTCGATGTACCGCTTCCATACCATCTGGTTGAATTTCTTCCTCTTGACTCCATATTTTAGATTGAATAAATTGATGACTCACCTGATTCTCTTCTTCGAATATCTTCATTGATAACTAGGTCACGAACATCATCAAATTTCAACTTACTGCTGCCTGACGAGCTACTCACCGCTGTGACGGTAGCATTCCAACTATCTGGAGAGAAGAAAATAATATTAATGCTCGTATTTCTTCCTCAAAATCAATTTCAACCGAACTCAATTAAGTTGTGATTGTATTAAGTATATTGAGGTGTTGAGCTACAGATGTGCCTTCCGTAATTCGCAAATTGAATAAACGCCTCATCAAGTGAACTTTTTTGGACGTCTATGAATTCTCATACATACTGGAGAGAGCCTTCATAAGACCCGATGTGGTTGTTTCCTTTACGATGTTGAAAGCAACATTGCAGGATAACGTCAATCAGATGACTCCAAGGGCTTGTCTATCAAGAAGGGTCGATTCTCCGTCTTTCATACTCTCATATTTCTTTTTTGAGGGGGGATGATAAAGTTTTTTCTGGTACAGATAATCTTCAATCCGCATCTTTTAGAACCCAAAGTCTACACTATCGAACTATTCGAATCTCGCCTTTCCTTCATCTGTAGCCATTGCTCCCACTAAAATCTGACCTCATTTGGATGGCTACCAATCCTGATGCTTTTATACCAGTTCTAAGGGGTCTTACGCAAAAGATTCTCTGATTATGAACAACACCAATAACTGAATCGAAAATCTCATACAGTCATGTAAGGGATCAAACACAAAAGATCTTGTTATCAGAATAGTGAAAACAAATAATAACAATATGTTGCAGTAAGATCAAACACTATGCCTATGTCTTCAGCACAATAAACCAATAGTAAGATCAAATATTGTGCCTATGTCTCTGGCACAATAAACCAATAGTAAGATCAAACACAATATAAACTATAAATAAGATCAAACACACAAATTGTTTACGGAGTTCAGCAAACTGTGCCTACGTCTCCAGATCTTCTGGAGATCGATTTTATTAGAAAGGAATTTGTGACTCTTTTTTATTTTTCTTTTTTTTCTGATACATTTACAACCCTAGTTGTGTGATTTATATAGAGTTTAATACAAATGAGAAGAATACATTATTACAATAATTAACTCTCCTTAATGATCCATTTAAGACTATAAATTATTTCAATGCTTTTTTCAAATTCAAAACATCTTCAACTCTTCTTAATGAAATTAACTCTCCATAATGCGTCATTTGTGACTCACTAAATTTCTTCACTGGTCTTATCGAATTAAAACTTCGTCAACTCTCTTTTAATGATTCTAACATAAGTAAGGTCAGTGGTGAGACTGGAGGACAAGTTTCCACAAATCCTCTACAAATTACACTTGTCGTGGAGAAAGAGTTACGTCAGACTGAGAGCAACAAAAAAACATACTAAGTTAAGATCCATTATCTTCAATCTTAGCGAATTCATGCAACCCCGAATTTAGAAAGAAAGTTCTTAACAACTAAATTAAACCAAAGACCGAAACCAGAACAAATGGCTGGCGATAAGAGGATAGCAGAAGATGATCAACTCTTGAAAAAAATGACGGCCTATAGTCTAATGGGAATATCCAAATATTGAAAAAGTTAGAATATTGTTTATATTAGATCTTGTAAATTGTGTTGGGGGAACTGCAACATGGTGTTCCAACCATTTGGTAATACATGTCTATTACGTTTTTAATCCTAAGTGAATGAATTATTGAAAAGAAAAAAAAAACGAATCAAAATTGAAAAGTTTGACTAGAAAACATAAGTCCAGTTAAATCCCTTTGTTCCAATAAAAAAATTAAGTGAAGTGATAAAAAATATAAAATCAAGAATCAAAAGTTTTATAGTTCAAAACTATTGGAAGATCTATTGAGCTTGGATAATACAACTTCCATAGGGAATTAAATATGCTATTTAAAGTTAAAAACTCATCCATAGTTGGATAACCGTTAATTGTTTTAGTCATACCTCCACAATTATGTTAATATTTAAAAACATTCATACTATATACTACCGGTTATTCAGTTTTTAATAACCGATTATACCCAGTTATTTAGATTAATATTATAACAATTCAATTTTGTTTATTCTTTGATATTTAAAGATCTAAATTCAGTTACACATGATCAATGTAATATCGATATTTATAATTACATGGTTGTGTCAGACTTCGATGTTGTATTCCATGAAATATTACTGATCATTAAAAAAGTAGTTAGTAGTGCAATTATAGAATTTTTATTGCGTTGAGAAATCGTGGATGACTTTTTTTTAGTTCATTGCTAGTTATCATCAAGCATGACTAGGCATACATGTCTTATTTATAAGACAACAATGTTACATATCATACATCCGAATTGATACAATTCAGTATATGTGAATGATCCAAGTTGGATATTGTAAGGATGTCATTCGTTTTGTAATGTCTCATCATATGTAAATTCAGAGTATCTAAACTTGTTGTTATATGTCCACTTTAAAAACAATGATAGTCTTAGTAAATTGGACCTACATATAATTTTAGGTGTCACGTGAGACTATAGTTCAAATATGAGATGGGTTAATAATAGATTTGAGAGACAACCTAATAATCATAGGTTTAGTTATTGAGTCATAAAAGCTTAAATGAAATGCTATGATCTACTGCAATGGTAGGCTATGATCTACTGCAATGGTTAGTACATCAAATCTTTTCAACTTCAGAAGTAAATAAGATATGAAATTAATAAACAAATAAATGTTATGGGACGAATTAAGAAAAAGTGATTCAATTTATAAACTTTTAAATAATTTAGGGAATTGCATTCCATATATATAACTATTTATTTTTCTAAACCTATGGAAATATATTTTGAATTCATAAAAAAAAGTCGATTTTCTCCTCTTCTTGAGTTTTCATTCCTAATCGACTTTTTAAAGCTGATATCTCTATCATCGAAGATAGCTTCACGTCAGCGGCGAATGTATGTAAAAACAAAGGGACATCGGCGCCGAATGTATGCAGGAGAAGGGGACCTCTACAGTCATGAGGTGAGTACATCTGTGAAGAATAAACTTCATCCCATAGAGGACCTCCAATCCCACATTGCTAACAAGGAGCATAAAAAAGAGTGTATATAAGTGTGAGCCCACCTCAACTAGCAATAGGCCTTTTGGGAGTACACCCAAGAGCAAACCCGTGCGCGCCTACGAGCGCAAAGCGGACAATATCTCGCTACTCCGTGAGGTCGGTCACACACACTCGCACACTAATTCTAACACACTAATTCTAACAACATCTCACTGATAGTATCCTATCTTGAGAGTAGACAAAAAAAAGGATATGGGCATAACATTCTTGCTTATCAAATTAATCATAGTACTTACCATCCAATCCCTCCTACTTGACAGTGATTAGTTTTAGCTTAAAGGTTATTTTGGAGCAGTCTAATGTACGTACGTTAGTTTAAATTTAAAAAAAATATAAAAGTCAACCAAAAGACTGTAATCCCTTTCTTTTCTCCGGTCTATTTTCTCTCTTCTTTTT
This sequence comes from Limnanthes douglasii subsp. nivea, assembly GCA_036936605.1. NCBI lineage: Eukaryota > Viridiplantae > Streptophyta > Magnoliopsida > Brassicales > Limnanthaceae > Limnanthes > Limnanthes douglasii. Next base: position 4,335,708 of record JAUPFV010000001.1, read on the forward strand.
TTTTATTCTCTTTTACACCAAAATCTTAATCTTTGTTTTGGTCATCGGTATTTAAGTAAAACGTAGTCCTTTTTCTTTTTCTCGTCTCTCATTTCTATTTTTTTTAACACCAAAACTCTAACTTTTGTTTTACTCGCGGCTCTTTTTAGACCGAAATCTTTAATATATAAATCGTGAACCGCGTTGTCCTACTATGTTACGGAGATTTTGGTGAGTTTCGTTTTGGTCTAAGTGTATCGGTTCGAAACTATGGATGGTGTTTTAGGGGAATGTGTTTTAAGATCTTGTCTATATATAGCAATCATTTTGCTTTAGCATTTGGTCCTTCAAACTAGTGTTTCGTGGTCATTTTGCTGTTAGCATTTGATCTTTTAATTCTTCTTCTACCACATATACTCAGCTTCGATTTTTTTTCCGCCCTCAATTTCCATCCAACCGTCACCCGCCCGCGGATGGTGTTCTTTTTCTCGGTTTTCACTATATGGTTTTCAAATATTTTTACATCAATAATATATTATCCAAATATTTGAGTAATATATTAATTAATTAATTAACTTAATTAACTAGATATTGGATTTTTATTTAGATATGAAGTTACTTTTATGTATTCTTTTGTTGGGTTTTATTCAGCGATATTTATAGTATATTTTATTCTGGTGATATATGTAGTCGATTTTTTGGTCGTATTAGGTTTTATTTCAATATTTCGGAGAATGCCATGCAGTGCTGTATCATTTATTTAATACTTTTAAAAACAAAAAAAAATTATAAAATTTTCTTATTTATTAGCTATATTTGATTTATAATCAAAATTCGAAACTTATTCAACATTATCAACATTTGTATCAAGAATTTTATCCAATAGAAAAATTGGTTTGTTTTGCAAGAATAGAGTTGTTAATTTTCTTCATCTGCCATTAAAGCTTCGTCTCAAGATGGATTCTGGTTTTCTTATCCTTCTCTAAGGATTTTCTAATCTGCAATTTTTCATCGAAATTCGGGCAATTCGAATATTTTTATTTCTTCTCCTTAAACAGAGTTTCATCTGCCATTAAGGATTTTTGTTGGGGATCCTCTCAACTCCATCTCTAAGTATCATGGCTACTTGACATTGAAAAATCTTTGTTATAAACAATTAAAAGCAATCTGTAAGTCTTTCTAACATTGAAGGCCAATGATCTAATTTATCAAAAGCAACAAATGGATAAATTTTGTCAAACAAATTCTTGCAAGAAAACGTACCTTGAAGATGCATCCAAACCTACAAATAAGGATAAGTTCAAACCATCATACACAAATTACAAAGATGATCACATTGACTTATAGTTTGATAGCAATCTTCTACAACATATACGTTGATTGGATAAATTCTTTGAAGAGAGAAGATTCGATGTAGACTTCTCATATACTAACTGGGATTCGAGACATCTATTCCTTGAATTCTCATTAAGGGACGACATTAGCAACATCTGGAGTCATGGGAATTGCACAGTGGATCAATGATCAATGAGAATTCTCAAATGGAAACCTTCATTTAGTCCAAAAAAGAATGTTTGATAGTGCCAATCTGGGTTAGAATAGAGAGGCTTCCAGAAAACTTGTATAACGAAAACATTGTTCACTCAGTTGCATCGGCAATAGGTGATCCAATCAAATTTTGGATCCCACCCAAAGCCAAAGTATTATACAACGCTTGTTATGTCTGGGTGGAGATAGATATTTCAAGAAAGTTACAGCTTAATATGTGGTTTGGATTTGGAGAAACAAAGGAGTATGTAATCACTTTAGTTATAAGAATGTTCCCAAATATTGTGACCAATGTTTCCATGTTGGCCATGATAAATCATCTTGCAAAAAACTCAGGTCTCACAGAAATAGCCAATCCAAATGAACAAGACAGCTACCAACAATACTAGCATATCTCAGAATACACAAAATGATGGAGAAGCACAAGTGCCTAAGAAACTCAACTCAATAATAGTAAGTTCTAAAGATAAGAGCAAAAGAACAGAAGAATTGGAGTTTGAAACTAATAATAAAATTACTCCTCCAACTGAAAAACAAGTCACAAAGAATCACGTATACTTATTGCACAAAAAGAGAATAAAGATGATGTAGAGGACATGGAAGATGAGGAAATAAGTGAAGCAATTAAGTCACTGGAAGCAGATCACAACTCTCCTAAATCTGATGATATTGCCTTTTTTCTCCAGGATACATTACACCAAACAAGGAAAACATTGAAAGTCTCCCTATTAATCTAGCATTCAGACAGAGGGAAGTAGACTCAAGTTTCCAAAAACTGTTGGATACGAAATTGGAGCTAGCAAGAGAAAATAAAAAGAACAACCCATTAGTGATAAAATCTCTTCAGTTTAGAGAGACAAGAAGTTCTGCACGTATCAATCCTAAATGATCAAATCCTTATGTTGGAACATAAGAGGAGGAGGAAATAAATCTCAATCAGAAGATTGAAATCAATTGTTTATAAAGAGAATATCTCTATGTTATGCATCGAGGAACCTATGATAGATAACAATCAAATTAAATAGTTATCAACAATGCTAAGTCTTCCAAACTTATTTGCTAATGTTTCTAACAAAATTTGGTTGTTTTGGAATTCATATTTACAAACTAATGTACTTAGAGATTGTGACCAATGTATACACATAAACATTAAGCATTATCTACTTGAAAAAACCTTCTTAATAACCTGTGTATATGAAAAGTGCCAGAGAGCAAACAGAATGTAGTTATGGAACACAATTAGGAGTATTGCTAAATCTAAGAATGAGTGGTTACTAATGGGGGATTTTAATATTATAACATTTTCTGAACGAATTGGTTGTACCAACTATTGTTATCATAGTTCCACAAACTTTTTAGAAGATGCAGGTTTTTCAGGGACTAAGTTTACATAGACCAACAAAACAAAATGGAAGCGCTTCGATAGTGTGCTTATCAACCAGGAAGGGGCTGAATACTTTGCAGAAACAAAGGTGGTTCATATGGCACGCACATGCTCTAATCACACACCTTTGTGTATGTCCATCATTAAAGACAAAGACAAGCAAATAAATAGTTTCAAATTTATAAATGCTTGGACATTGCCAAAGATTTCGTGAATATTGTAGAATCAAGCTGGAGTGAACCTATGAATGGATACCCTCTATTTATATTCTAGAACAAGTTAAAGAAATTGAAGGAAGTTTTGAATACTTGGAACAAAACATACTTTGGAAATATCTTTGACAAAGTTATTCAAACAGAAGAAAATGTTAAGGCAAGAGATGTGAGTTTCATACATTTTCACATTTAAGAAGATAAGTTATCTCTTGCCAAAACAATTGTTGAACATCTTCTGGCCCTCTCTATGGAAGAAGAGTATTGGAGACAAAAATGTTACTCAAAATAGATCCAGAATTATGTAATAAGAAGAAGAATGAAATCAAGAATTGTAGGAATACATCTCAATGTGGTTTTCCTAGTATATGTTGCAAAGGAAGCCACCTTTTACAGATAAGCTTCTCCCAAAAGGGCTCCGAGACATGGAAGAGAGTGTCTAACATAAAAAAAATTATAGAAGAGAAAATCAAATGGAAATTATCTTAAGGTAAAGTGCGCTTGTGGCTAGAAAACTGGTATGGAAATCCAGCCTTAATCAATCTTGACTCTAACACAAATGACAGCTGGTTCAATAAAGGTATCCTTGTAAACTTCTTTTGGGAAAATAACGAATGGAACGTAAACTGAAAATATACTTCATAAACTCTAACTTAAAACTGGTTTTAAAGATTTGTATTAAATAGAATGTCAGGGATACTATACAGTGGAGGATATATAAAGATGTGCAATTCAGAATAAAAGACACTCTAAATGCTATGAGACCTATCCTTTTCAAATCTACACTTTTTGGAAATCTGTTGAACAATATAGCTCCAAGGAAATGTTCCTTCCTTTCTTGGAGACTATTTGAAAATAAACTACCAATTGAGTCAATTATTTAGGCTAGACATATATACCTATGGTATCCAAATGTCATTTTTGTCAAAATATTGAATCAACTGATCATTTATTTGTCTCATGTGATTTTTCTTGGAGTATCTCGTCTTACTTTGTTGGAATCTTAAAGGTTGATATAAGGGGACATATGACCACTGTAAAAACTAGAAAAATATTTATTATGACTTAGAGTTTTAGTACAAGTTAAAGCCATATATATAGGCTCTGAAAATATCTTATTATTATACTAGTCTACTCTAATAAAATCCAATATAATAATATCTATAATAGATTACCATTGAATATTGACTATAATAGATTATTTAGTCAATGTATATTATTATTTCCTTTAACACTCCCCTTCAAGCTTGCGAAAGTACTTGAAACTGTCGTAGCTTTGATAATAGCGTTCTCGTTGAAACTTGAACTGAAGTACTTGAAGTGCAAGCTTGATCGAAAAACTGAAACAAAATCACACTCCCCCTCAACCTGGAGCATATATATTAATCATGCCCAACTTGTTCCAAATATAAGTAATTCCTGATCCATTGAGCGCTTTTGTAAATATATATTCTAGTTGTTCTCCTGTTTTGACATATCTCGTATGAATGAGATTTCGTTGAATCTTGTCGCGGATAAAATGACAATCAATTTCAATATGTTTCGTTCTTCCGTGAAAGACGGGATTAGACGCAATGTGCAGTGCCATTTGATTATCACACCATAACTTCGTAAGAATGGTAGTCTTGATGCCAATATCATTTAACAACTAGAAAATCCAAATTATCTCACAAGTAGATTGAGTCGTGGTTCTATATTCAACTTCAACACTTGATCTCGATACAACATTTTGTTTCTTACTCTTCCAAGATACCAAATTACCCCCTACAAAAACGCAGTAACCAGTGGTCGATCTTCTATCAGCTTTAGATCCAACCCAATCTTCATCTGCAAAATATAAATATTTGTATGACCAATACTGTCATACCGCAATCCTAGTCCATGAGCTGATTTGAGATAACAGAAGATATGTTCTAGTGTTGCCCAATGATTAACTGTTGGAGAAGACATAAATTGACTTACAACACTAACTGATATGCAATGTATGGTCGAGTTACTGTAAGGTAATTGAGATTTCCTACTAATTGATAATACTTTTCTGGATCACTAAACAATTCTCCGTAATCTTTTTCTATACTCCGTAAATAGATACAAATCGTTTTACTCCAATCTAAGTAATTGGATTCGTTCAATTTTTGTTATGTGATTTTTGTCATCACAGTAACCAAATCAGACATACTTTTCCTTTCCTCCATCTAGATTCTTTTTTTTCTATAGAAACCCTAATGGCTCTAATACCATGTAAAAACTAGAAAAAGATTTATTATGACTTAGAATTTGAGTACAAGTCAAAGCCATATATATAGGCTCTCAAAATATATTATTATTATACTAGTCTACTGTAATAAAATCAAATCTAATAATATCTATAATAGATTACGTTTAAATATTGACTATAATAAATTATTTAGTCAATGTATATTATTATTTCCTTTAACAAGCACAATGCGTTTGTTCAAAACATGGTTCTGGACTTCTCCTGAAAAGATGCACATAAAATTAATCCTTCATACCATAATCAGCTAGGCAATTTGGCAACAAAATAATAAGACAAAAATCAAGGATGATGGTTACTCAACCAAGTCAACAATCAACTACATCTCTAATATGCTAATACATCTGGATCATTCAAAGTTGCTAACAAGAAAACACTGGAAAATATTGAAAATGAAGCATCAACTCTTGGATGCGTTAATCACACCAAGACCAAATAGAAATTCTCTTACCTAAACTCGACGCCTCCTTTGCCAAGAAGATAAAAACTGAACTCCGATGCTTGCTGCCTAACATCTGGAGAGTCAAGTGGGGAAATAATTATTCACGACAGCAAAGAAAACATCATCAGTGGATATGGAAATACTTATGGAAAGCTAACGCATTTTAAAGCAGAAGCTCGGGCATTGCACGATGGTCTTCAAATATGCAGATTTAAAGGAATCATGGAAGTAGACGTTGAATCAGATACTGATATTCTCATCTCACTTATTTCATCTTCAAAAGTCCCAAATTATCTAGAATTAGTGATAATTTGTATAAGATCGTTAATTACAAATAAAATTCAAAATTTTAAATTCTATTTAAAGTCTAAAGTTGGATGTATTTTCAATTAAGTATGGTATTTGTAAAATGTCCAATTTGTGCCCAAAATGATAAAGTTTCTATAGACTTAAAAAAAAACATTTGATTTGTTTTATGATTTATTATTCTTCTGCTTTGTTTAGAGGGACATATATGTTAATTTATTTTTTACGATTAGGTGTCATTTTACTATATTAATTTTGTTATAAAAATAATTAAGTGTCAATTTAACGAATTGTTTAAAATTGTTTTTTAGATTTTTGACATATTTCGATATCTTGTTCACCTACATTTGATAGTAATACCTATATAATAACATCAAATCCGATTAAAGATTTCTATGGACAAAATACAAAATATTAACTCTTCATGATTATCCAAACCACTTGTCCTGATGAACAATGCTTCAGGCAGGACATCTATTTGGTCCATTTTTAATACTGTCTCTATCATTGTCGACAAATAGATATATGTTTTCACCTAGTAAATCTCTTTAATGCGTGATTAGCAGGAGCGGAAGCCAAAGCACACTGAGAAACCCGCAGCCTCAACCTCAGCGTTTAATTTCTATAGAGGTGGGTGTTTTATATATTTAAATGCCTTGCAGCGTACTCCAACTTGATCGAGTAAAAATCTTCAAAATTCAAACCTCCATAGCACAAAACTATTTTTAAACAACATACAAACTCTTTTAGGATACTCAAAATTAATAATCCAAAGCAGGAACTATATTTAACAACCCGCAGACTCATCTAGAGTAGTCAAAGTTTAAACCCGCTAACTCTACGTAACTCTTTAACTAACAATAAGTATCATGTGAAACCAATTTCAGAGTATAGAATCGATCAAAATGATATTTATTTTATCCAGCAATCATGTCGAATAGTGGGTTATAGCGCTAGTTCCTCTGGTTGGAACATTGGTATGTTTATGGGATAAATCGGCTGGATAATCTGGTTATAGACATATAAGTTACTCGTTCCTTGTTTATTAGATCATATTGGCCTAGTTTTACCAGAGTATACGGTATACCACAAAGCTTTGGTATTCAAAATCAAAACGTACAATGCAAGTAAACAAATCAAAATAGAAAAATTAGGTGACCGAACATAAAAATCGCTGGTTCCAATCACATTTATTTCAGTAAAATGATAAAAAAAAATGTAAAACATTTAAATCTTTATTGTTTGGTAGTTTAAAACTATTGGAAGAAGAATTGAGTTTTGATAATACACTTTTGGCAGTGAATCAAACATGATATTGAAAGTTAAAAGCTCACCCATCGTTCCACAATGTAACACTAATTTTTTCAGTCGTACATTCACTATTGTGTTAGGATACAAAAAAAATCTTATTACCTACAACAGCTTATTGGCATTAAAATAACCAATTACTTACCAAAAATTAAAAACAATATTCCTATGCTAATTCGAAATAATTAAATTTATTTTGTTTTACTGTTTTAATTTTGTTCAAAAAGTAAACGTAAAATATTACTTAAAAAATAGTTTACTTTACTTATTTTTAAAAATACTCTCTCACGAAATTGAGAGAGTTGCAAACAACTCCCGGGTTAGTTTTTCAAACAACTCTTAGTTACTTTTTGAAATAACTTTCAAGCTAGTTTTTCAAACAACTCTCAGGCTAGTTTTTCAAACAACTCTCAGGTTAGTACGAGTTTTCAGTAACAGAAGTACTATAGTTGGTAATTATTTATTTGAACCTTAGTGGACCATCATTCCTTTTTTATTTGGAATGAGTTACATTCTATAGCATTTCTCTGTTTTAACTATTTCAATTACTGGGTTTTGAATTGGCCACTATGTTTCTTGGATTTCAAATTCATTGGTGTAGAGATTTCATATTAAGTAGGATCCAAATATAATTCAAATGAAGGCCCTTCCTCTAATTTTTCTACAAAATGTGAATCCAATATATTATTAGATTCATTGATAAAAAATGAGATACATGCGAGATGTGATAACAAATAATAGACGAAATAGGATCCATGCAAGACAATGAATATGTAATCTACTATAGAGTCGGGATAATATATTTACACGATAGACGCAGGATAATGTAATACATGATAGATGTGGGACATATATATTATGTGAAATAAGGCTAACTAATAATATGAGGCAATTACATGTGTAAACAATTATTAATCATGAAAGATACCACAAATTATAAGAGATGAGAAACAATATTATATATAAGAGAAAAGATGATTCGCTTACTTCATCATTCTGTTTGATACGTTTCCATCTAGATAATCTCCTCCTCAACAACATGATCCAATTTACTTACTTCTTCTAGTTTTTTAGGAGTATAAGTCTAATTTTCTAGGACTTGGTGTACATTTTCATGATCTTTTATAAAAAAACTATATTATTAATTCAAGACTAAGCAATCATGATTTTGCAAAACCAAGCTAAAACATAATATGAGACAGTGACAGTTGTAAGAAAAAGTGAATCATGTGAGATTACATCATGTGGGACAATATCATACGAGGCTATATCTGAATCATGGGAGACTATTTCATGCAGAACAATACCATACAAGATACTACCATGGAATTCTATAAAGTGAAAGTTTTATACGAGACTATATCATGAGAGGCCAATTGAGTAGAGACTATAATATGCGAGACTTGGCATTAAAAGTTTTATTTAAAAACACGTGTTACAAAATGTAAGCAAATAATAAGTTAATGCACAGATGAATACATATGTAAAAAATATTACAATAATACTTAGGTTTTTAAACATTTTTATCAATTTTGAATAATTTAAATCACCTCTTTCTCCACAACATCATTCTGCTAATATCAAGTTCCACCAATATATTAATTTCAACATATGTAGTTGAAGTATCTTTTGTAGCTCCACCTTTTTGTATGTTTCATATGTTCGTCACCTCTTTTGAGTTTTTTTTCAAATTCTCAAATGTCCTTATTTGTTTAGTGATTTTTTGTTGTAGTTCTACAATCTCAAGTTGAAATACTGTATGATCAATTGCATAACTAGTTGCTTGGTCCACTGCTGTTAACTTTATGCATTGGCTAGACACAATCTCAATTATTTTTGGGGTTTTCATGTTGATATTTTATAAAATAAATAAATCTTAATGGTAAAAAACTATATAATTGGAATATAAAAAATTATAGATGCAGAACATGCAATGCATGTATGGTCCGTTTAAAGGTGATATATGTAAAACCATAAATATTGATATATAAGGGACAAGGGCATGCATGCTAGCCCATATAATTATGTGAAATCACGTAAGTGGTGATAGATGTAAAATTATGTAAATTATGCAAAACCGTTTGAATGATAATACATACGTAAAGATGTAATTGATGTGAAACCAGTTAAGTAATAATAGATGCACAACCATGATATAGTTAGAATCATGTACCATGCTAGATCGAAAACCATTAAAAGATGATAGTTTGGAAATTCTTACCTTTTGTTGGTATAATATGAAACAATTTGAACATACAAGAAGTTTGATTTTTATTACTTAAAGAATGAAACAAACGATTTTAATACTTACAGAAAAATATGATTCCCACTACCCCCAGCTAACATCATTTAGTAATTGGGACTTTTGGACTTCTAGTATAATTCCCACAACTTTACTAACATCATTTAATAGTTCGGAACTATTTGGGAACTGTCTGGCTATTTGGGAACTATTTGGGAACTGTCTATTTGTCTGTCTACTTCTCGTAACTAAGAGTACATGAGTAAAAATTTCACAAACTTGTGACACTCTCCCTTAGTGCATTATTTTGATTAGCTCGACCAAGAGCTCCTCTAAACTCTTCAAACTTCGATTTGGGAAGACCCTTAATAAGGCCATCAAGAACCTGCTCATTTGTCCGTATAGATTTCAACTTAATTTCTTGATTAAGTACCTTCTCTCAAATAAAATGATGGCGAGTATCAATGTATTTTGTGAGAGCATGAAACACATGATTTCCAGCAACTTTAATAACACTTTCGTTGTCACAAAACATGGAATATGAAGGTATAGCACATGAATAACATCTCCAAGAAATCTCACATACACTCTTGGGAAGCTAATGTGGCTGCAACATATTCAACTTCATCACTTGATAATGCCATTTTGTCTTGCTTCTTCCTGCATCAGAGATAGTTGTTAAACCAGTATTGAAACAATGGCTTAAAGTGGACCGACTGTCATTCACATTTCCTGCCTAATCAGCATCAATAAACTCACATAAATAGAAGTTTTTATTCTTTTGATACATCAGCCCATACTCTAAAGTTCCTTTCACATATCGAAGAATTCATTTTTCAGCAGCCATATGACCAACACATGGTTGATTTATAAATTCAGATATTATTCCAATAGAAAAAGTAATCTCCAAACGAGTTACTATTAAGTATTAGAAGAGAACCCACAAGTTTGCGGTACTCAGTCACATCATTTAATGATTCACCTTCATTTTTGTGTAGGTTTAGACCTTGATCTGTTATAGTGGTTGTATAGTTTTCATTTTCCGTACCAACAATGCTAAAATCTTAGTAGCATAGCTTCTTCGTGACAGAAAATAGCCATCTGCTTCTTCATCTTCTAAACCAAGGAAAGAGTAAGCTTTCCCCAAGTTTTTCATCTCAAAACAAGTATATAAATCCTCATTCAGCCATTTGATTTCAGTTGAATTATTACCCGTAATAATCATATCATCAACGTAAAGAAGAATCATAGCATTTAAAATTTCATCAATTTTCACAAAGAGGCTTAGAATGAAATCGGAAGGATAATAACCACATACTAAGAACCATAGAGTGTTTTCTTAAGTTTGCAGACATATTATGGAAATTCTTCTGGAATAAAACTGAGTGGTTGTTCCATATATATATATCTCGATCCAATTCTACGTTGAGGAAAATATTCTTTACATCGAATTTCCAAAGAGTCTAACCTTTGTTTGCTGCCAAAAAAATAATAGTACAAAATTTTTACCATCTTTGCAACTGGTCTGAATGTTTCTTCATAATCCAAACAATGTTGTTGAGAGAAACGACGAGCAACTAGACGGACTTTGTGTCTAGAAACACTTCCATCAGCTCCCGTCTTTAACTTGTAAACCCATTTGTATGTAAGAAGTTCAACATATTTCGGTCTTGGTACAAGAAACAGAGTGTAATTTATGTCCAATACTACAATTTCATCTTGCATTGCATTCTCCTATTCTGACTTCCTTTCAGCTTCAATAAACGATGAAGGCTAATTTTCCAGCATGTCTTTGAACATAAAATAATAAGTGATAGTACATTGGTTGGCTTGAACTTCATAATCTTTTAAATAAATAGGTGGCTCTAGGTCTTGTAGTTCTTCGCAATGCGATTTCTCCTTGTCGTGAATTATATGACCAGAAAATTCTGAACTCTCCCTCTCGTTAAGATCGTCTTGAGTAGAGATTGGCTCAGGATCAGTTGAAAAAAAAAGTATAAATACAGAGGCTTCTTTGAGACCATCAGTTGGGTAAAAATTAGAAATCTCGTTAAAAACAACATCACGAAAAGTCAGAATCTTCTTAGTGATATGATCCATACATCTCTATCCTTTATTGTTCACATCATAACCAACAAACACACACTTCTTTGCTTTCAGATCAAGCTTAGTTCGATTTTGTTAGGTATATGAACATAGCATAGAGACCCTAAGACTCTAAAGTAACTCACATTAGGTTTGATAGTATATAGCAACTCAAAAATAGATTTTGATGTACCTAGTCATGGAGGCAATCAGTTTATCACATGACAAGCACACTGCATAGTTGTTGCCCACAACTCTCGAGGAAGGTTCTTATCGTGCAGACAAGACAAAGTCATTGTTGTAAGATGTGCTAGCTTACATCCAACGAACCTATTCTGTTGTGGGGTATCTGGGCATGTTAGTTGTCGATGAATACCATATTTGTGACCGAATTCGGAGAATTTGTGTGACTGGAATTCACCCCATTATCAGTTTACAAACACTTCAAAACAGACCTGAATTTATTCTCTTCTATTTGTTTGAACAAAGTGTGTGAATGTTTTGCCTCTATCCTTCAAAATAGACCTGGACAAAGAGTGTGTATGTTTTTCCTCTGTACTTCAAGAAATACACCCAACTATAGTGTTAGAAATCATCAATAATAACCATTATATAGAGGAAACCACCAAAATTTTGTGTTCATGTAGGACCCATAATATCAGAATGCACAAGCTCAAACATCCACGATGCACGATCAAAGGATTTCTGAAAAGGGAGTCGATGCGACTTACCATATTAACAGCTAACACATATAATATCCTTATCTGATGATTTGAAGAAGAGAACTCTTTCAAGTAATCTATTAGTTGACATTTTCTGTAACAGTTGATTACCATCATATCCGAGTCGAGCATGCCAAAGTGAAATTGTTATATTTTGCCTTGTCTTTTCTACATACACCTCACTTGTAGATAAAGAAGTCGTATTTGTAAAAATTCTAGCGTTTCTATCGTTCCAGATGTGGTAAACAACCGCATAGAATGCAGTGTGCTCAAGATGATCAAGACCGATAAAGAAGAGGACTCGTGTACTGACACTGCTAAGCCAGATAGGCCAATCGATTGAACAAATAAGATTGATAGCTTCCTAAAACAATCCTCCCACATAATAATAGTGAAAGGACACATTATTAAGATGTAGGTTATAAATTCTAGGAGGTATGAAAAAAGACACAAGTGATGAGATGGGTATTGTAACCCTAAGCAATCACTTTTCTCTAGTTGAAAATTTCCCAGAGATAGTCATCTAGGTAATGAAAGAGGGTCACGCGGATGTTATGCTTATTCCAAACCAAATCAGCCCAGCTTATCTGAGCCCCCCACAGTTGAATAAAATGGTAGGTGCTACTTATTATGGAGTGTCTTTGTTTAGTGGGGTTCAAAATCTTGATTTCTTCCATGCTTGAGGAGGGGGATTAGGTTGATGAAGTTACCAATTTTGAGTATGTGGGATTGATGAAATGTTTTACCTGAATGGAGTTGATCGTGTCTAGTCCAAGAGCCTTCAGAGATGATATAAAAAACAATGTTATTAGTGCATATTCTAGCATAACGAACAATACCTATATCGGTCAATAAAGGAATTATAAAAAAAATAGAGGTCATATTAGAGGAAGGTGAATGCATCATTGCCAATAACAACTTTGTAAAGCTTATATGATTTTTCTCTATGCTTAATTAAATTTCCACCCCTAACTAACGGAAGAGTCGATGGTATATTTTAAAGGTTTTTTCCTTCACATTTTATGGGAGCACCTAGTTACACCAAGTTGAACACAAGTTTTTGTTCAGAATGGACCATAAATGTTTGAGGACAGCCACTTGAGTCTAGACCACAAGGTCGAGAATCCTAAATTCACCGTCAACTTTGGATAAAGTATTCTTAGACTATGCAACTTAAGATCCCGGCATTTTCATTTCAGAATCTTCCCAACAGAAACGACAAAAGAGCTTTTGTGGCTATTTAAGAACATAATTAGGTAAATGAAGATATAAGACCAATAAACTTGTCCTAAAAAATAAAAACATTGATAAGCTACAATATCCCACAATATAAGAGATGTTTGGAGGTCGACGAACTAATACGAGTTATAATATTATGAAATAAATTCTTGTAATCATTGTACAAGGGTCGTGAGGTGATGTGAGGTAGACCAATATTACAAACATAAATAATGTCTTCCTCATATCCTAAAGTAGAGAGAATGGATTGACGTATTGGATCTCAAACTCCAGAGAGGTAAATATAGATTTTAGTGGGATTGAGGTGGAGGCCAAAAAAGGTGGCGAATTCATCAAGAACTTCTTTTACGAGGTTGGTGGAATTGATGTTTACAAAATAATAAATCATTAACTGATCTGTGAAGCAAAGATTAATAATTTTTATCTTTTGGAACTTTCAATGGAAGCCAAAAAGGGATGTTACTTTTTCTTTAAGAATACTAGAGAAGACTTGCATAAAAAATAAAGAAGAATGAGGATATGGGATATCTTTTCCTAAGTCATATTTTTCCATGAAAACAATCGAAAGAATTTTCGTTAATGTTAATCAAGTAGGAGAGTGTGGAGATATAATGGATGATCCAACCAATCATACGCTTGAAGAAATCCAAAACAAAGAGGATATCTGAGGGGAGTCACCATCAAACGTTGTCAGAGGCTTTTACGAGGTCAATCATGATGGCCGAACATAGTAATTTGTGGTTGATGTGATATCCATGAAACACAATAGAGAATAATGTTATCTCAGATACTTTTTCCTTGAATGAAGGTCAATTCTTGATAGTCATGATTTTGGAGATTAATTTGTGTATAACATTGCAACAAACAATAGGTCTAAAGTCAGAGGGAGTCGAAAGGTTGTATGTTTTAGGAATAGGAACGATGAGTATTTTATTCCAATTGGGGCTCATGTGATTATAAATGAAGAATTAATGTGCAGCTTTAGGGAAGTCTAGAGGGATGGTGTCCCATGAATAATTAAAGAAACAAGCATTGTATATATTGAGTCTCGTTCTTTGTTACTATCAATACTAAAGAGTGTCTTATTTATCTCATCGTTCGTAACATGTCGGGTCATATGGTTTTTATCGGCCAAACTAATTTTGATAGTCATGAGACTTTTTATTTTGTTAAGTACAGGATAAGTAGGAAGGTTTCTCACACCCAATAAGCTATATAAGTGGGTGAATTAAATATTTATAACTCATTTGGGAGTTCAACATGGCTGAGCAAGAAGGCTGAAGATTGAAACGATCTTGATTCTAGAAATACGAGACTTGATGTTGTTATGAATTACTTTGAGTTACAATCTCCTAACTTAAGCCAAGTTTCACAGGATTTCTTCTTAAAAAGGATTTTTCCGTCCTACTAAAGAAGACGTAGTTCTTCAAGGCAGTAATAACATCTTTAATAGAAGAGGGGTTCGTGACTTTATTAGCAAGACTTTATTGGGTAAGGTGGACGGCCGTTTGAGCCTTGGTGACATGCTCACACATGTCACTAAATTCACGCTAGCTCAGGTAGGACAATGCAAGTTGGGGTCTTCTTAATTTGTAGAGGATAATGGTATTCATCAATCGAAATGGTCAAATTGTTAGTAATGATAGAAGTTTACTCATGGTTGCTTTGCCACATATTGAAAAACCTAATGAGGTTTTATGAAAATAATGTAGGGTATTACGTTGGAAGGTGATAGGTTTATGGTCGGAAGTTTGAGGATAATCAAAATATGTCACGAAGTTAGGGTAGCGATTGTTCCAGTTTTTGTTAGAAAGAGCACAATCAATTCTATAATAGATATGATTTTTTGCCTATTTGTTAAAACTAAGAGAATTGAAATATGGTGGCACACAAGTTATTTAATTTGATAATGAATAACCGCTCAACGAGGTTATACCCTCCGATCAATATGAGGTACCTTTGACTATGAAGCATAAGAAAAGTGGTATTGACTAATAAATTTATCCTTCAAAAAGATAAGGCATCACCCTTCCTCGGATTATACCCTTCAGTCAGGACGAGCCACCCCGATAATACAAAAGAGCTAGAGGGGCATTAGCTAATATGAGATAAGCAAGGAGATATACCCAACTAATAGAAAGATTTATGATCAGTTACTTAGATGACCTTTAGCAAAACGTAGGCCCTCACGTCGTCCATGTATATGTCGAGCTATACATTTGACTAATTAGCGATTCTAGAGCAAATAAAGTCACTAAATCAGTAACAAGACAACATAAGGAAGATGGGAACGAAGCATTGACCCATCATCGGGCACAATTGAGAGTGGATAATTATTAGAATATAGTGGTATAATTTATAAAGTATATAATATATAAAAAAAATTAAAAACCCATAAATATATAAGATTTCCAAGTGAGAATAATAAGAATACAGTGTATATATATGCATAACAATCTATTATCACTATCACTAAAGTCCCTCACTAGATTTTGGCGCCGTCTGTGAGAAAATATGACGCGTTGCTCTTAACACATTCGTGATGATGTTAACTAGGTCATGAATAAAGAGGAAAAATATTAGGAACATTCATGGGCTCTGAGCATATTCTTAGCATGTATAAAATTAGCCATCATATATTGAGCTAAATGACTATGAGTTGGTTAAGATTCACGACTAATAATTGGTTAAGATCGAGATCCTTTGAGGCAAAGAAAGAAAGCACCCATGGTTACCTCGAAATCTTAAAAGAGTGGGAAGGAAAGTTTCATCATGTTCAATACGAGCAGATACCCTGATTTAACAACTGAATGGAAAATTCACTTGCGAAAGCAGCAACAAAAGTAGTTCATCCAATAGTCACTACCAAGGATA
Organism: Limnanthes douglasii subsp. nivea; assembly: GCA_036936605.1. NCBI lineage: Eukaryota > Viridiplantae > Streptophyta > Magnoliopsida > Brassicales > Limnanthaceae > Limnanthes > Limnanthes douglasii. The sequence goes on from JAUPFV010000001.1 coordinate 4,352,324, forward strand.
CTCCGATAGTGGTAGCAAGGACATAGACATTGAAAGTACATACTATTACGACAATTATCAATTGGAGGAATGAGTACGTCACCTATCTCCAAAACCCTACCGACAGATAAAACTGAGGCGAGGTCACTATAGCTTCACGCAACTAAATATAATTTGCTAGATAATATAGGGTACATGAAAAGTATGATCTGACTAATATTGCATTGTGTTAATAAAGAGGAAATGTACACAATTTTGACAAACATGCATGAAGAGCAAGTGAGTGCCCATTGTGGATATCAAAGTCTAATAACAAGGTTCCTACTAACAGGGTGTTTTTGCCTTGGTGTAAAAATGCCACCCTTTCAAGCAATTTGTAAATAAGCGACACTGTCGAGTGAGCCAATGAGCATGGTACCATCACTGTGACCCTTTGACAAATAGGGGATAAACTTAGTGGGACCCTGCCTAATGGCTACAAGTAAACGACAATTTCTCATTGTGGCAGTTGACTACTTTACTAAATGGGTTGAAGCCAAGGTATCAAAGACAAGAGCGCGAAAGATTTGTGGTTTCTTTCAAAATTAGATTCTTTCTCGATTTGGAATACCATGAATCCTCATGACCAACAACGGACATAATTCAAGCATGCAATAATGAAAACATTATGCAAAAGGAACATAATTAGTACGCATTTTTATACACCGTACTACCCACAAGTTAACGGTCAAGTCGAGGTCACAAAAAGAACTATCCTAGCAGGGATAAAGAAACAACTATAGGGTTCAAAGGGAAAATGGCCAGATAAATTAACCGATGTGTTATGAGAATACTGGAACTACACCTCGATCAACAACCAGGGACACCCCTTTCGCGTTGTTATATGGAATGAAATTTGTGATACATGCTGAGATAATAATACCAACCGATCGAGTAACCAATTATTCAAAGGAGGTGAATGACCAAGAGTGAAAATCGTCAGTTGACATGATTGAGGAAACGACCGATCGTGCTAGGGTTCTATCTGAGCATTACAAGATTTTAATGAGAAGTTGATTATATTACAAGTTGAAACCTCGAAGCTTCAGAGTAGGTGACTTCGTGTTAAAAAAAATCTTCCAACGAGCTCAAGACAAGAATTCAGGAAAGTTGTTTCCAAATTGTGATGATCCATATAAAGTGATTTACAAAGGACATCATGGGGCATACAAAATGGAAGAATTAGATGATAATGCATCAAAACATCTATAGAATATTAATCATTTGAAAATGTATCACCATGCTACTTAAGAGGGGTCGTTCACTCTTTTCCCTTTTAGTGGCGCTTAAATGTTTTTACTGAGACATATTCTAAGCCAAAATTATTAATGAAGTTATATTGTTACCATTTTTTATGGTAATTCAATAAATGCTACAAAGTACAAATCTCCTTAATCAATAAGCCAAATTAGAAAAGGGAGGGGGTTTGCCAATTAACATACAAATAAAAGAGCTAAAATTGGTCACGTGTATTGGCTATAAAATGTGCCGCGTTGAGCCCGAGTTATATAGTTCATAAAATAGAACTAATTCAATTGTCAATTTTAAAAGACCACGTTACGGGCCATACTAATAATAAGTTATTAAAGCCCACAAAGTGGACTAGGTTATAAGGTAAGTTTTTATAGCCATGTAACAAGCAACACTATGCTTACATAATTCAAAAACAAATTATCATCCCCCCCATCATCTCCAAGCGTATATGTATAATTTATTAAAACGAGTACTCAAATAAAAGTACCATGCATGCATACGAAATAAAACGAGGTCCAAAAATCGTAGTTGTGTTTAACACATCAAAAACATAAAATATACCAAATTTTAGTTTAAAAGTAAATCAGATACATTCTTCAACAAAAGCGTTATTTTCGTCAAGCTTTTTCTCAACCAAAATTATATTTGAGTGCACTGCTACTTCAACAGTCGCCGTTTGAACATCTACTGACCCTTCAACATGGATAAGTTTAACATCAATAGTTAGGCTTACTTTCTCAGTCACCTACTCGATGTTTTCTTCCTCGTCTCCGTCATCTGTTACCCATGGCCTTTCGTCCTCCGGTACAAGAAATTTAAACTGAGCTAACTTTAAGTTAGTGTTCATCATCCACAACTTGAAGATAGTGTCTTTTCGAACATTTTCGAAGCTTTTTTTGTGTCGTCCTCTTTTCTCCAAGATGATGTCACCATACAATCACTAAAACCCATTGATCCGACGTGGTAGCAGTACCAGTAGTGTCTGAAGGACATGCAACGTTAAAAATACGAACTATATTTTTTTGCGTGTTGGGTTCGGACTCTACACTGTATCTTCATTCATACAGGCTCGTTTTGGACGACATGGGAATCATAAACCTCATCACAGGCTTTGTTAACTCTTTTGGGGAAAAAATCTAAACCAAAACCCCTTAGAATACCTGTGTATATCTACTCAAGTAGTATGGATCCCACGACATCAGCAGTGACCGGTCCTTTGGTGGCAGTACGGGTGCCATATTCATCATTGGACATCTTAATTTCTGGTAGAGGCCATAAACCAGTTGCGATACCAGTAGTAAATAAACGTGGGTATTCAAGCTGTCAATTTAATTTTCATTCGTTAACTCTAATCAGGTTGTGGTAGGGGATATACTACCATACCATAGAACTTTATAGCGGATCTATATGCCCACTCTTATTACCATAATTTTCTTTTATTTTAGCGCCACTCCAATCAAGTACCACAATTTCGATACACTACAATCAAGTCATACCGATTAATGTGATAAAAATCATCACTTATAGGTTATTTCACTTCTCCAACCCAAACAGTTGATCTTCCTGTAAAGCATACCAAAATTATCTCAGTTTTTTTTATAAATACATACTTCATTCGGTGTTTCGCAAATTCTTTGATACAATTTTTTTTCTACTACCTATATCTATCATGGCTCTTTAAATAATTACCTCGAAAATATCCAAAGTAATCAACAAAACATCTTTATACGTAATCAAACCTCTTAGGTCGTCGTGATCAACAAGATGTACCTCGAAATTTGTTATTGAACAGTTTCTTGATAATTGAGATATTATTGCTTAATTATATTCTCCATATATGGTGCTGAGTATTTTTTTATGTTATTGTTGATTGTTACCTTTATTTATTTTTATATCCTCTCAAATACTTTATTTTTAACGAATTCAACCAATTACTCATTATCAATCAATCTTTGGATTTAATCTCTTACTTGAAAATAATTTCATGTTATATGATCATGATCATTGTGGTAATTAGAAAAATAATTTTTAAATATTTCATTTTGTAGAGAAAACATCATGTTATGAGGTTTGTAGTTACATTTATCCATTTGTTTTTTGGAAATAATTGAAATTTATTCTGATTGCGGGGTAAATCTCATGTTCGCATTATCGTAATACAAAAATATATTTAGACTGTGACTCACGACACCATCGTCATCCGAATCATTCTCATAACCTTGAAGATCTTATTTAGATTATATCTGCATTATCGACTCCCATGTTAGAGTCATTTTCATTGATACACTCAGTTTTTCGGATTTTCTATATAATAGTCCATTAGTGTCAGCCTTGAGACCTGTATTCTTTTTCCTTAGACCGGGTTTTTACCCAACGGGTGGTTAAGGTTTTTTAAGGAGTCAAGTGCTCTTGACATTTATCAAGACACTCTTGGCATGTCTTTTTCTTTTAGGTACATTGTTACCCTGCATTGGACTCACTTGAGAGATCATATGACTCTCTAGATAATTGTAACCTTGTACATATAAAAAAAAATACAAAAATCTAGTTCGGTAATATTTTATTTTAACAACCTCTTCATTATTTAAATCATCACATTTTCTTCAATTAAACATTCACGTTTTGTGTAATTGATTTTTGATTGACATAACTACATATTGCCTTGCTTCTTAACCTTCAATGAAAAACTAAGATATTCTTAATAAAACCCCATATTATCAACTATAAACTTAATTAGATAGTCGAATTAAAAGCCGAGTTGGTTAAGTATGGCATTCTTATGACCAAAAGGTCATGAGTTCGAGTACCTCTACAAACGCTTTCTCGGCTGAGCCTGTCACCTTGTGTGGTTTACCTTCTGGCGTTGGTTTGCAGGCTATCGCGTCAGACTGAGGGTTTACCATGTGCGCACTCATTGCACTCTGAGTAGCGGTTGCGGGTTCCTTTCGGAAAAAAAAGAAAAAAAAAAGATAGTCGAATTAAAATTTAAAAAACAAGACATTTTAACATCTTTCACTTCTTGAACAATTTTTTGAACGTAAATTCTTAACGATTCTAGTTTGTTTTTGAAAGAAAGTTATGATATAATTCCATGATTTTTAGTCGCTTTGTTACCAAAAAATTAAATACACTCCAATATTTAACAAAAAAAAATTCTACATGCACTCATATGTTTAACAAAAATCTTTAAAATCATGAATTGATCCAAAAGGCATATTTAAATCATAAATGAGTATTACCTATAATTATCATAGAATAGGCGTGACAACGAATGGTGTCATCAAATGATGTGCAAGATCTCCGTCCCATCATATTTATTTATTTTGTACATGTGAATTTTTTTAGGAATTTCTCTATAAATTTGAACACATCAAAACTATTTATATGTTTATGATAATTTGTAAAAATAACCATTACTTTTAAAAACAATTCTTTTAAAACTAAAGGATATAATAAGCAGACACGTGTTCACAATGGTCTTGTATAAAAACGTTCTCGCGACGATGAAGGATGAGTGCAACCATAACAACTATATTTTAACGATCGCCAAAGTGTCAAAATATTTTACGATTGTATTTTAACGATCGCCTCCGTGTCAAAATATTATTTATCACGACAATTGTAGTCCATTATTGTGATGATCTTGTGACTCATTTGGTTAATAGTATTCAATTGTAGCCCATTACTGTGATGATCTTGTGGCTCATTTGGTTAATAATAGTCACTACTCATCGTAGTGATGCAACCTTAATCGTTTCCACAATGACTCATCTAACTTTAGACATTGGTAGCTTTTGGCATACCATATTATATCGAGTGACTTGTGTTGTCTCGATGAGTGCATACCAAATTGTGATATGACTTGTCCCAATACTCCTCAAACCTTTATTGCAACATTTTAAGTATCAACATTTTGAGTATCAATTTTCTAATTGTTAAATTTTGTTATCAAAATTCATTTTAAATTATTTTTATTATTATTTAATTTAATTTAATTCCATTATTCACTTAATAAACATAGTTTTCTTGTCTTGTCGTTCGACAAGATCTATCCGTAAAGTAAAATATATTTTTCAATTTTAATTTTTTTGCTTAAGCTAAAAATAACAAAGCTTAAATGATTCTTAAAAACTAAAGTTACAATTTTATAGTCGATTACATAAAGTTCTTGCGATTAGTTACACAAAATATTTATAAAAATTAAGAAAATGGTCTCCAAATTTTATTCATACCTAACCATATAATGAAGAGACCGAATTTCAAATTTTAATAACATTAATATTAATAAACATAAACAACAAAAAACTAAAACTGAAGATATAGGAGTTACAAATATTTGAAAAAATAACTCTAAAATTTTACCCAATTTAAAATCTTTCGAACCTAGAAGTGGTCGTAAGAGAAAAAAAAGATAAAATAAAAAATAGTAAATAGAAATTATATTAGAATATTCTAAAATTGATAAGATTTTAGGCCCATCATATAACACCATAAAATATGTTAATTAATATAATAAATAAACTACATAAAATAAATAGTTATTATTAATATATTATTTGACCTCTATAATTCCATTGATAAATTAAATGTATGCATTTTTATATATCCACTAAAGTGTTTTATATATTTATAATACATGATGAATGTAGTATTATTATATAAAATTATAAACTTAATGGAGAGAATAATACTACTATATTAGTTAGTATTAAGAAATAATTTAAAAATTAATCAACGTAAATAGAAAAGAAATAAATAAACTTCTAAAGATGTAAATACAAAAACAAAATAAAATTATGACTAATGTAAATATAGTAATAAAAAATTTCAGTTACAATTTTTAAAATTGAAATTGATTTATCTATAAAAACTTAAATTGACAGCAGTTACTTATAATAACATTTATTATAAAAAAAAAGTTAAATAGAAACTAATTTCTTCTCACATTCTCGACCAAAATTCACATAAAAATATTTTTACTTATAAAAAAAATAAAAATAATATATATTACAAAATACAAAATAATAAAAAAAGCTTCAAGTTTTAATAATCATTGAACAAAAGTACTAACTGTTTTTCGGGGTAAAAACTATTTACAATTTTTTTAAAAAAATACATCAACTTATGTATCCAATTTAGTTTACTCTATGAATTTTAAATCCAAACTATAATTGTTATTTTTTTTAAATTAAACTTGTTTTATTAATCCTCTCAAACCATTCAGAATCAATCTTCAACCCTTCTTCACCAAAAAAACCATACGATTGACTTTATACCCCAAGGCCGCTCGAATTCAAAGACTCCATTGATCACTTCGAACAAACAACCATCTAATTAAGAAACCAGAGCCCATTGAATCTCCAAACCCTAATTTCAGAAAATCAGTACCAAAAAAAGGGGTTTCAATCGATTGAGACTTCAGAGAGCAAATTAAGGTGAGTTTTATGGATTTCAGCATAATTTCAATGCTTAAAATCAACTCTGAGATATCCAACCCCAAATTCTTCAAGAAAAACACTGGTTTTCAGCCTAATTGGGGTTTGAGATTGATCAAAATTCATCTCTTTCTGATTTTTGGGTAGTTTTAGTTTTAGCAACCCAGCTGGCGGCTTCATTCTACTCTCTAAAGACATGTTTCAATTGCATGTCTGAAGAGAGCAGTTTCTTGCAATAGTTAACCGTTCGATCAAGAAACCAGGGAGACTAACCTCTCAAAACAAAATCTGTAATGATGAGAGAGTCAGTTTCAATGTCCAAGTTCGTGATTCCTTTTTTGAAACACAGATCGAGACCATCCAGAATTGCCCTAAATTCAGCAACAATAGGAATACGCTTCCCATATAAACGGCCATACCCAACAATGATCTTCCCATTACTGTCTTTTAGAATTCCACCACTGCTTGATTTGCCAGAATTGTCACATGCCCCATCAGCATTAAGTTTGAATATGCCAACCTTAGGATTTTTCTAACTGAGAGCCACCAAAACCAGTGGCTTCTTTAAATGACTCACACAACCCATTGAATGGCTAATACCAAAATTATTTCCCCAGAACTTCTTTTTAATCATGTTAGCTTTATCCATATCAGTAAGGATGCGAATGATATAGTTAATTAGGTCCATTGAACCATAATCTTTGTTGTCATGCTTTTTCGTATTCCTGGCAAACCAAATTACCCACATAATGATAGGAGGAAGAGTAGACCTGATATGGACTTGCTTTTGAATAGACTAGTACCATGACCAGATTAAATGAGGAAGGGTCATGGTTATGAAAAATTGGATCCTGAATATGGCAGCAAAATAGCTCCATACTTCCAAAAAAAATTAGCAATTGACAAATACATGCCTAGTGTCTTCATAATTCTCACAGTGCTGGCAACGAGATACTAATGTAATTTTTTTTCTTTCCATTACAGCATCCACAAGGATAAGATTAAAAAGGACTCTCCACAAAAGAAAGGAGAATTTTCGAGGAGTAATACTATTCTAAGTCTTCCTATGCAGGTTAGACTTGTTTCTTTAAATGCCAATAGTTTTCTAGGTGTCTTTATAGTTGTAGATACCATTGAGACTTAAACCCCAACGAACATACTATTTAGAGAGATCTTGAGAATATTTTGAGTATTTGATGGACTCATAATATTCTCAATTCTCTCTAAGTCCCATCCATCATTAATCCACAAATCTTTGACCTTGAGAGTAGCTATAAAAGATTTGTTGTCCATTGAAACAACATTGATAAATGGTTAAGAAAAGCACCATTTATCAATGAAAAAATACATGTTCCCTTCATTAGTTTTCCAAATGATATATCTTTCCGCTTTATCTCTGATGATTCCCCGTAGTATGATCCAAGTTTTAGAACTCTTTACAGGCTTCTCAGCTAGAAGAGGATGAGTGTTAAGACAGTAGATATTCCACATGAAGTTTGCCCACAGAGAATTTTGTTTCATGAATAACTACCACAGCTTATAACTGAATAATTCTTCCCAGTCCTTGATTCTTCTAAACCCCAAACCTCCTTCATCAAAACCTTTACACAATTTTGACCATTGAGTCCAGTTAATAGTAGCCTTGTCTTCCTTGTTACCCCATAAAAATTTAATATAGATGGTTTCGATTATTTTGGCAACGGTTTTGAGAATGGTAGAGTGTTGAATACTATAGATTGGATAAGAAGCAAGAACAGAGTGAACCAGAGTCAACCTACCTCCATATGAAAGGTTAGTATGATCCCATTCAGATATTTTATTTCTGATTTTTGCAATCAAGTCTTCAAAGTTAGTAATTCTCTTTTTGTTGCTAAGAATTGAACCCAGATATTTTACAGGCAAAGTGGTGCTTTTGAACTCCACAAGAACCTCCAACTAACTGGCCCTCTAAGGTAACATTTTACTAGGAGTAACTATTTTAGTTTTGTTCTTGTTCACTAGCTAACCTGATTTATCTTCATAGTGTTGCAAGAGCTTAAGGATTTTGGATACAGAATCACTTGACCTGTTACAGAAAATAAGTAGATCATTTGCAAATCCCACACAAACAATATTCATAGTTCATCTGTTTTTGTTTTTAGTATTAGGGTACACAGTAGATAACCACTTTAGACCTATAAGTAGGTAATTCTCTGCCAAAATAAAAAGGCTGGTTGATAGTGGGTCACTTTGCCTTAATCCTTTATTGGATTTGAAGAAACCCATGGCCTCACCATTTATAAGAACTGAGAAGTGACAACTACCAATACACTTCTCAATAATCCTTAGAAAATCCATTCTAAGCCCAAACGCAACCATAACACTAAGGAGAAAGGTGTGGTCAAGTCTGTCAAAGCCCTTCTCCATATCCACCTTAAGAAAAATATTCCTTCCCCTAGCTTTGCTGTTGATATCCAGAATAAGCTCTTGAGCCACCATAAAATTGTCTTGAGTAGATCTACCAGATACAAATGCACCCTACTCTTCAGAAACTAGAATATGCAGAATCCTTAAGAGTATTTATTGATGATTTTAAAGAGAATTATGTTAAAATGAGTAGTTAAACTTATAGGCCTGAACTTTTTCCATATTTTTTTAGCAGACTTTTTAGGGATAAGGAAAATTAAGGTAGCAAATACCCCGTTAGGAATAGATCTATCAGTGAAGACCTCAGAAATAACTTCACATAAATCCCATTTAATAATATACCAACATTCCTTATAAAATTTTCCATTGAAACTATCAGGGCTAGAAATAGCATTAGAACTCAACCCTTTTATAGTGTCATAGATCTCAGCTTCATTAGGAATATCAGTTAGCATATTATTGTCTTTCTCCTTAACCAACTTAGGAATAAAATCATCCAAAATATTACTATTCCAAGGGTTAGGTTGATCAGTAAGTAAATCCTTAAAATGATCTACAACAAACCTCCTATTTTCCTCAGGATCCTCCAACCAATTAACGCCATCATTAATTCTAACTAAAACGCTTCTTTTGACCCTTTTATTTACCAAATTGTGAAAGAAACTAATGTTTCTTTGATCATTTTTAACCCAGTTAGAATGAGTTTTTTTAGCCCATAATTATTCTTCCTTATCCAACAAACTTAGGTGAATACCTTTAGCATCCTCAAATAGCTTTTTATCTTCCTGAGACTTAGAATTTTGGTAGTTAATCTCCCTGCAATTAATTTCCTCCTCAATCTGTTTTATTGAGTCAAAAATATTCCCAAAGACATCCCTATTCCAGCCCTTTAACTCTGATTTCAACCTTTTTAGCTTAAAACAAAATCTCTACATAGGTGTGCCCTAACATTCAATAGCCCATTTAGCCTTAACAACCTTATGGAACTCACTGTGAAGAACCCACATATTCAGAAACTTGAACGAAGATTATACTTTAGTAGTGTTGGTATTAATTGAAACCACCATAGGAGCATGGTCTGAGAAGGTCTTCAATAGATGAGTAACACTAGTGGTTTCAAAGTAATTCAACCACTTGTCCTTATACATCACTCTATCCAAACGTCTCCAGTTTCTAACATTGGTCCAAGTAAATTTATTACGTGAAAAACTTGCATCATTCAAACCACAATCAAATATAAAGTTATTGAATTCATCCATACTTGAGATACATCTTGTTGAGCAGTGTAATTGCTCATCAGCATTGGCAATTGTGTTGAAATATCCCAAAACAATCCATTCCACAGAACCATCATTCAATTCCCTTAGTAAATTTAGCATAGACCATCAGCATTGGCAATTGTGTTGAAATATCCCAAAACAATCCATTCCACAGAACCATCATCCAATTCCCTTAGTAAATTTAGCATAGACCATTGAAAACCTGAAATCTTTCATCAAATCTTTATGATTCACATTTAAGTGAAGAAATTGATCATCATCAGAGATGATATCCGCATTGAAAGTATCTTTCCATAACACCCAAACTTTGTTACTAGTGTTATGAAAATAACCCTGAAATCCCAACCTCCTAGTAGTAGACTCCAACTTAGAAGAATTGACCATAGGCTCCTGTAAAGTTAAGAAATCAGGATTCACAAATCTTCATAAAGATTTGAGCCTTGCATGAGTAAATTTATTTCCCAAACCTCGAAAATTCCAATTGATAATTGAAATGGTCATCTGGAATGTTGAGATTGTTTAGCAACACCTTTATGTTGCATTTCTTTCAAGTTAATCAAACTTTTAAATTTATAATTCTAAGTTTCTTCATCTTTTTTGGCTTCTTTTTCTTGACTTCTTTAGTACTTTTTTGCAGGAGATGTAGGCAGGCTTCCAGTGATCTCTAATGTTGCAGACATTTCTTCATTGTTGGTGTTCATAGAATCATCATTGGTATGGTTAAGAGTAATGTAATGCCTCTACGATTTCATCCTTATCAATCCCCACAGGTATTTGATTTCCAACCATAATAGTAATCTGGATATTGTTTATAACACATTCTTGATCATTACAACTTTCTTCCTCAGGGACCTTTTTAGTAGTACAATCTTTATCACAATCTTTATCAGCAAGCATCACCACAGACTTTAATTTTTCATCAGCGTTACTCAAGTGCTAAGTTGCAAGAATTGTTTCATTATTCAGGCATATTTCATGTATATTTGGATCCTTTTCAGTACTGCTTTTCTTGATTTTCTTGCATCCATCCTCAGAATGACCAAGGTGGTAACATTGCTAACAATAACTAGAATAGTTGCTATACACCAAATCCTTCCAGAAACCCTCCTAACCAAATGCAATCTAGATTATTTTGGCAAAGGTTTTGACAAATTAACTTCTGGCCAAACCCTGTAAAAATTAAATCTTGCACGATTTTTAGGAGGCACCAAAATATTTATAGGTGTTCCAATATATTTAGATATTTCTTGTATACTTTATGTCTGGTACATATACTCTGGAAGGTTAGGGCGATTGAAGTACACTGTGTAGGGAATATTGAGTCTATATAGTCCGCATTTGTATATAAGTAAGAATACTCCGATCTCCACACTAGTGTGATATTGTCCGTTTTGGGCCCACTGGCCCGCACGGCTTTGCTTTTGGTCCACTTCCAAAAGGCCTCACACTAATGGAGATGTATTCTTAACTTATATACTGATCTTTCTTCCCATGTTTAACTAATGTGGGATGTGCGAATTTGGTCGCACCTAACAATCCTCCTGTTGAACAAAGTACCACTATAGCCTCCTCTCAATTGACTTCCATCCACCTACTCTAGTCAGGTGGAGAGAAAAATGAACTCTAGAGCTTTAGGGCGGATCTATCTGGTCAGAGTGTGTCGTTCCTTGATCAAGACACCTGCTTGATGAGCTATCAGGCACTCTATCTTTAGATGAATCGTCGTCGCTCCTTGATCAAGCAACCTGCTTGATGAGCCATCTGGCGCTCCATCTATCCAACAGATCATTCACCTTGAGTATAGCTCCTGGCTTCTGGTATGATGTTCGCATCTGAGAATTTCACCCACAACACAACCGACCACATCGCGTTCTGTCTGGGCCTGGTTTCTTTTAAGAAACCTTCTGTTTGATATATGTATATCTCATCATCTGAATCCTCGTGAAGAAATGCAGTCTTCACATCTAACTGTTCAAGATAAAGGTCTTCAATAGCAACAATACTCAACACTGATATAATAGTATTGAGCTTCACAACTGGAGCAAAAATATTGGTGTAATTAATTCCTTCCTTTTGCTAGAATACTTTGACAACTAGTCGTGCTTTGTATCTCTTAGAGCCATCATGCTCATCTTTCACCCGATACACCCATTTGTTATGAAGTGTCTTCTTACCCATTGGTAACTCAGTTAGGTCCCATGTATCATTTGAGATTAAAGACTTCATCTCACTTTTCATGGCAAACTCCCACCTACTAGCATCACTGGTATGGCAAGCTTCATCATAGCATTCAGGTTCCCCTCCATTGGTAAGTAACATATAGTTCAAGTATCTCCTGTTGGGTACATGGGATCGGGAAGATCTTCGCAAAACAGAAACTGCCTCAGTCGGTTATAGGGTATCGAATTACTGTCGATCGGTCTGTCCAACGGAATCTCCTTGTTGAGGGGTTAATCTGATCGTCTCGATATCTGCAAATACTGATTCATACGGCTTTGAGTCAATTGCTTCAGTTTTATGTCTGTCATTGTACATCATTGTTTCATTGAAGATCACATCTCTGCTTTGTATCATCTTCCTGTTCTCCTCATCCCAAACACGATAGCCGAACTCATCTTCGCCATAGCCGATCAGGAAACATTTTTCCGATTTCGGATCAAGCTTGTTCCTGCCTTGATCACTTATATGAACATATGATGTACAACCAAAAACTCTTAGATGTGATAATTTTATATCCTTACCACTCCATACCTCCTCGGGTATTCGATGTTCTAAGGGAACCGAAGGGCCTCGGTTAACCAGGTAAGCCGATGTGTTGATTGCTTTTGCCCAGAACTACTTCGGTAACCCAGACTGTATTCGAATGTTTCTGGCTCTTTCTGTCAACGTTCTGTTCATACATTCGGCAATACCATTGTGGTGCGGCGTACCTGGAACGGTTCTCTCCATCCCGATACCATGCTCATAGCAAAAGTTCTTGAATTTGGTGTCCTCATATTCACCACCATTATCAGTTCTTCGCTTTTTATTCTTCAGACCTGTCTCATTATCAACCATAGATTTCCATCTCCTAAAAACATCAAACACTTCAGATTTATGCTTCAGAAAATAAACCCACGCCTTTCGAGAATGATCATCGATAAAGGTCACAAAATAGTGTTTCCCTCCTATAGATGAAACAGTTTTTGGCCCCCAAACGTTAGAGTGAACAAGCTCCAGTCTTTCTTTCTTTGGGGTTCTACCACTCGTCTGAAAACTGACCTTTTTATGTTTTTCAAGTATGCAATCTTCACACATGTCTATATCGACTGACTTTAGACCTGGAAGCTTCCCATTCGAGTACATAATTTTCATACCCTTCACACTCATATGGCCAAGCCTCTAGTGCCAAACATTTGGATTTTTGTTTCATGCTGCTATTGCAATTGAACAACTTGTCTCTGCTGTCTTGTAAAGAGTACCACTCTTCTTTCCGCGAGCAACTGTCATTGCTCCCTTTGAAATTTTCCAATTTTCACCATGGAAGATTGTACTATAGCCTTCGCTAGCCAACTGTCCTACTGAGATTAAGTTCTTTCTCAGACTACAGATATGTCTGACATCTTTCAGTTCTCATACAGACCCATTCAACTTAATCTTCACAATATCTTTACCAATAATATCACAAGGTTGATCATCACCAAGATATATTTTTCCAAGGTTACCAGAGACATACCTCTCGAAGAATTCTTTCTTCGAACTCGCATGAAACGATGCTCCAGAGTCTAATACCCAAGACTCTTCCCTACTCTCTAAGGAGTATATTAACACATCATCTCCTTCTGAAGTGATATTTGCCTCTGTCTTCTTCTCCTGGTCCTTTGGTTCTCTCTTGCACTGAAATTTATAATGCCCGGTCTTCCCACAATTTTAAAACTCGTTGTTTCTCAACCCCTGAGAATATTTAGAATTCCTAGACTTGGGCCTCCAGTCTCTTGATTTACCTCTGTATTTCGATTTACTGCGTCCATACACTCTGGTTGAATTTCTTCCTCTCAATTCTGTATGTAAGACTGAGGATATTGATGACTCAGTTGTTTCTCTCCTTCAAATTTCTTCATTGAGAACTAGGTCACAAACATCATCAAATTTCAACTTATTGTTTCCTGGCGAGCTACTCACCGCAGTGACATTAGCATTCCAACTATCTGGTAGTGAAGACAACAGTATCAATGCTCATATTTCTTCATCAAAATCAATTTGAACTGAACTCAATTGGGTTGTGATTGTATTGAGTTCATTGAGGTGTTGAGCTACCGAAGCGTCTTCTATCATTCGCAAATTGAATAAACGCCTCATCAAGTGAACTTTGTTAGACGCTGATGGCTTCTCATACATACTGGAGAGAGCCTTCATGAGACCTGTCGTGGTTGTTTCCTTTATGATGTTAAAAGCAACATTGCAGGATGGTGTCAATTGTAGGATAGTGTCAATCAGATGACTCCAAGAGCTTGTCTATCAAGAAAGGTCCATTATTCATCTTTCATACCCCCTGGTTTCTTTTCAGAGAGGGGTTGATAAAGCTTTTTCTGGTACAGATAATCTTCAATCTGCATCTTCCAGAATCCAAAATCTACACCATCGAAATTTTTGAGTCTTATCTTTCTTTCGTCTGTAGCCATTGCTCCCACTCAAATCTGATTTCCTTTGGATCGCTAGCAATCTGGCTCTGATACCAGTTCGAAGGGAAATATGCTAATTTCATGTCGAATCAGATCAAAAGAAAAAAGGAAAGCACAAAACAAAAGTGAAATCAAAGACACAATTGTTAACGAAGTTGAGCAAATTATGCCTACGTCTCCGGACCTGCTGCAGATCGATTTTATTAGAAAGACACAGTGATTCTGCCGTTTTTTGATACATACACAAAAACCATAGCTCTTAGTTTTTTTAGAGACTGTAACACATAAAAAGGGGAAAACATTTACAATCCTTAATTTGTAATTTATGACCCACTAAAATTACAGTATCTTTTCAATTTACTCCAACTCTGTTTAATGTGTTTATCACTTGCCCCATCTCTATTGCATTTCACTGTCTTTTCATCTAGCATCTCTTCTATCCAATAATAACATGTTGAATAAGGCTATGTTATTATGTCAAAATAACAATCTCCCACTTGAAGACTGGTTTCAACCTGTCTTCACACCTTGATCCATGCATCAGATCTTTCTGGATTCTTGCTTTCTTGGTTTTTTTTTCCATTATTAGCACCTCATCTTTTAATAAATATCTAATAAAATGATAGCGAAGACTGATGTGCTTGGTTCTTGAATGAAATGTTGAATTCTTCGCCAATTGAATTGCACTTTGACTATCACTATGCAGAACGTTGTTCTTCTGTTTGAATCCCAACTGGGCTAACAAACCTTGAAGCCATATCATCTCTTTACTGGCTTCGGTCACTGCTACATACTCAGCCTCTTTAGTCGACAGAGTGACACATTTCTATAACTTTGACATCCAACTAACACCTGTAGTTCCAACAGTAAATATATAACCGGTAGTGCTTTTCCAGTGATCAACTTCACCTCCAAAATCTGCATCTACGTAACCTTGTACCTTTAACTCACCCTTACCAAACTACAAACACTTTTCTATGGTACCTAGTAGGTACCTCAAAATCCATTTGACCCAATGAATTTTCCTTGGGTTTGACATAAACCTATATACAACTCCCACTACATGACTAATGTCTGCTCTCGTACAGACCATTGCATACATCAAACTTCCAATAGCTGAGGCGTAGGGAACCTTAGCCATGAAGTCTTTTTCTTCATCAGTCTTAGGGGATTGATCCTTGGATAAACAAAAGTGACCTGCCAATGGTGTACTAACTGGCTTTGCATCACACATGTTAAATCTCTTCAAAATGTGATCGATGTACTATGACTGAGATAACTGCAAAACCTTTCTATGCTTATCTCTTATGATTTGCATTCCAAGAACCTTCTTCGCCGGACCCAAGTCCTTCATGTCAAATTCTTTTGACAATTATAGCTTCAATCTTCTAATATCATCCATATATGAACCTGCTACTAACATATCATCAACATAGAGTAGCAAAATGATATAACTGGACTTACATCTTTTAAAATAGCAACAATGGTCCGCATTACACTTCTGAAAACTCTCTTTGTGAATAAAATATGCACCGTCAAATTTCTTGTACCACTGTCTTGGAGCTTGTTTTTTACCATAGTCCGTCAAATTTCTTGTACCACTGTCTTGGAGCTTGTTTTAAACCATAGTCTGTATATTCTGCCTTTGTATATAAGTAAAAATACTCTAATCTCCACACTAGTGTGATATTGTCCGCTATTGGCCCACTGGCCCGCACGGCTTTGCTTTTGGTCTACTTCCAAAAGGCCTCACACTAATGGAGATGTATTTTTAACTTATACACTGATCTTTCTTCCCATGTTTAACCGATGTGGAAAGTAGGACTTTGGTTGCACATAACACATCGGAGTTAAAAGATTTTCATAATTAGGGTTAAAGTTAGGATCCCATCTCAACAATCTCATAGTCTTGTTACCTATGACCCAAACATTCCTTCTTCAGAGTTTTTTTAAATCTTCAACAAGGAAAATTCAATGAATAAGTGTCTATAGTAAAAATTCGTAATACTAAATTCAACATTAAAGTTGAATCCATCAAAGAAGGACTTAAGAACATTATAGTTAGGTTTGATTGTCGCAAACTTACAAACTAAAGTTTGTTTGGATACAGCATGAAGCATTTCATTATCTCCAGCTTGAAATACTATCTCTGGAAACTCTTTGTTACTGATTCGTGTAATTTCTTCATGAATTATCTTTGATTGTTTAAGCTTAAATAAATCAGCATAAGACTTATTTTCTGAATTGCTCTTCCTATTTGTCACAGGTTCAAAAGTGGGATTGTTTCTGATCTTGGGCTGATCAGATCGAGATTTCTTCAAAACTAGAAAGTGAAGATTTAGATCAGTTGATCTACAAAGAGAAGAGCCCTCTCCTGCATTCATCTTTAAGCAAGATCAAGGAAGAAGTAGAAGAGAAGAAGTAGAATAGGGTTCTTGAATTGTAACATCATTTCTTCAACTATAAAACTATATAAAAAATTCAAAATGTTTAGATCTAATATAATTCGTTTTCTTCTAATTCAGCAGCAGTAATATAGTTTATTTAATTTTAATTATTTTTATCTAAATATAAAATGAATTAAATTTAAAGAAATCGGATCCATGATATTAATATAGAAAATATATATATATATATATATGGCATATGGTGATTTTATAAAAATAAATAATTATATATATATATATATATATATATATATATATATATATAGTTAAAAGAGATAATAGTAATTATATATAATAGTAATTATATATATGGAATATTCATAAAATTTGGTAGATATAAGTTTGCTTTAGATTTAATATAATTCATTTCTAATTCAGTATTAATATTGTTTATTTAACTTTAATTGTTTTTATATAGTATACAATAATTAAATTTAAAAGAAATCAGATCAATAATATTAATATGGAAAAAACATATACGTACCATATGCCGATTTTATAAAAATAGAAAAGTATGTTAATAATAAATATATATATATATATATATATAGAGCAAGAATAATAATCCTATCTATATATATATAGTATCATAATTATATATATATATATATATATATATATATATATATATATATTTATATTTCGTAATGGTTCAAATTCGTAAAAGTTTGTAGGTACTTGTTTTTCTTTAGATTTAATATCATTAGTTTTTTTAATTCAATACTAATATATTTATTTAATTTCAACTTTTTTATCTAAATATACAACAAAATTAAATTTAAAAGAAATCGGATTAATGATATTAATATGGAAAACAAAGACATATACGATTGCGATTTTATAAAAAAAAAATTATATAAATAAGAATTATATATACAATAACAGAATAATATGCTTATATATATTGTATTATAATCATATATATATATATATATAAATATAATGGTTCATAAAAATTGGTAGGTATAGGTTTGATGAAGATTTGATATTATTCGTTGATCAATGATATTAATTTGGAAAAGAAAATATAGGATATGATGATTTTATAAAAATAAAAAATTATATTAATAGTAATCATATATATAACAGAATAATAATAATCTTATATATATGGTATTATAATCATATAAATCTATATATATGGTAATGGTATAAATCTATATATGGTAATGGTTTAAAGACTGAATAGTCATAAAAATTGGGAAGTATATATTTTATCATCATTCCTGTAAAAGCACTACAATTTAAGTTTCTCCTTCACTACTTTTTCACTAAAACAAGTATCAGTCTTTCACTAAAACAAGTATTCAAGAATGGCTCCAAAAAGAAGAAGAAAGATGTAACCATTAAGCCTCATGGTATTCCATATGGTTGTAAGATATAACCATTAAGCTTCAAGGTATTCCATATGGTTGTATACAACAAGATTTTAAGGGGAGAAAAGGTAATCATGATTCTAAAAGATAAAAGCTTTTTATTTATGGTTTTTTTTACCTGTTCATTTTGTATTTTGTTGCTGCCTTGTTTTTATTTTTTTCGAAGTAATTCTGTTTGGTGCTTTTTGATGGTGCCTTGTTTTTATTTTTTGAAGTAATTTTGTTTGATGCTTTTTCATAGTAATTTTGTCCGAAATAAGATGAAATAAGATAAAATAAGGTTTGTTTATAATACCATATATTTAGTTTTCTTGAATATATATATATACATACTATATAACAAATATAATTTAAAAGAATACCATAGTCAAAATAATTAATTAAATAATCAAATATAAAAACTATATATGTTTACTCAATTTTCTAAATAAATATAAAATATAAATTTAAAAACAATAATATTAATAGTAAAAATTAATAAATATTTATAATATTGTTGACCATAATAAATTAAAACTTTCAATGGATTCTATTAATGATAAAATTAATAAACAATTCGAAAATCCTTAATCTTATAGTTGTAAAATTAATAAATATATCCTTAATCTTATAGTTGTAAAATTAATAAATATTTGTAATAGTACAAATATTTTTAAGAACTGAAAGATATAGTATTTTTTTTAAATATAAACATAAATCACATATAAATATCATATTTTGAAAATTAATCTTGGAAACCAAGATCATATATCATATATAAATATTTTTCATTTATATATAAAATATTATAATTGAAAACAGAACAGGACGAACATTTTAAAAAATTATTTAATAATTAAAACATAATTAAAACTGAAAATAATAATGTAAATATATAAATGAAAGGGCTTTTTTATATAATTACCAAATTTCACAAATTAAATATCATATAATAATATTTTTTACATATATACTGAATTTTGGAAATGAATTGGAAATCATTTAATAATTAAAATATAAATAGAATTAGAAAGACAAAAAACAAATATAATTTAAAAAAATTCCATTTTCGAAATAATCAATTAAATAAATACATATGTATATATAGTATGTATATATATACAAAATTACTACGAAAAAGCATCAAACAAAATTAGAAAAAAATAAAAACTAAGAGTTTCGTAAAAGAACCATAAATAAAAAGTTTCCATCTTTTAAAATCACGATTACTTTTTCTCCCCTGATAGATTACAGGACTTAAAATCTTGTTGTCGCGCCAATCCAACTTTGACGAACAAACATATGGAATATCTGGAGGCTTAATGGTTATCTTTCTTCTTTTTGGAAGCGATTCTTGAATACTCATTTTAATTTTAGTGAAAGAGAATACTCGTTTTAGTGAAAGAGTTGCGAAGGAGAAACTTTAATTTCTGAAACGGTTTGGTTAAATTAGGACCCTCGATGATAACGGGTCTCAACCGGTGAGGAAGCTTACCCCGGCGGGTGAAACAACTTTTTTGTCGGGTGGGAGGGTCTCAACCGGCGGTTGAGAAAGATTCAACAATGGGGATAAAGATAAAATTGTAAAACTTCAAAAACACTCTTTTTTTGGGGCTGGTTAACATATTTTGGGCCCGAATTTAGCCGAACCCTTTCTGAAAAAGTAGTGCTTTTATAGGAATGATGATAAAAGATATACTCTTATATTCGAAATAAGGAAAAAAAATGAAAAGCAAACCTATACCTACCAAATTTTATGAATATTCCATACTAACTATTACGTCTTTAAACCATTACTATATATATTGATTTATATGATTGAGGATGCTGATGCGGATGTCTAGCTGACTGAGCTACTCACTGGTCTACTTGTCACGGACGAGACCTCCCTTTTTCTCATGTCGTCGTTTGTAGAAGTAATTGGAGGGGAATGCCCCAGATCCTTGTATGAACCTTTATTTTATTATATATAGATTTATATGATTGTAATACCATATATAAGATTATTATTTTGTTATTTTATATATGATTATTATGAATATAATTTTTTATTTCTATAAGATGTCTGACTTCTTTCTAATTAAAATTAAATAAACTATATTACTACTGAATTTGAAGATACAAATTTGTTAGAATATTCAGTATATTAAGTTTCCTTTATAGGCTTCTAAGTTCTCTATATATTGAGAGTCATACTATTAAGTTAACATTTGGATAGGGAGAGAATAATAATGTGCTTTAGGTTTGGTAAAAATGTTGTATATGGAAGATAAAAGGAACATTTTCTAATAAAACACAAAACCCTAGCTGCCTCCTACGACTACTTCTCTCTTTGTTTTTTAACATGGTATCAAACCACGTGTGATTCTGGGAATTCTGAACATCCTCAACAAAGATGACTCGCAATGAAGTCGTGGTCAGTCAAATACTTGATGAATTAACAATGCAGATTGCTGTCATTCTGAGAAATGGTCTTAGAACTTAACAACAAACAACTAACCCCGAGAATTTAGCCCTAGGGATTAAACTCGGTGGTGACAACTATGCCCTATGGGCAAACCTGATGAAGAAAGCAATTGGGGAAAGGGGGAGAGGTTCTCACATTACAGGGGAGCCGACATCTCCATCCAAAACTGACAACACATATACAAGGTGGGAACAAGATGATCAATGTGTTTTCACATGGATTATCCAGAATCTTGAATCCGGCTTGGTGAATAATGTCTCACAATATCACACTGCAAAATCCCTATGGGATGGGTTAACCACCACATACGGTTCTGGTACAGATTCGTTACATTACAGGTGTTTGACCTTCATAAGAGGGCCAATTCATTAAGGAAAGGGTCTGGTACACTTGAAGACTTTTGGAACAAACTGCTTAACATCTGGATGTATATAGATAGACGATATCCGAACCCTATGAAAGACCCAGAAGACATTCAGATCTACAATAAGAAGACTCAAGAACAAAGACTTTATCAATTGCTAATGGCAATTAATGACAAGCTGGAACGAGTCAAGAGAGATATCCTAAAAAGGATCCTCTTCCTTCTGTGGAAACAGCATATGCTACAATACGACGGGAAGTGGCCATGCTTAATATACTAAAATCAATTTCTTCAGATAGTGACGCAATTGAAATTGGAATGGGTTTGGCTGCTAGAGATTCTGCACAGAGGTTTAAATTCCGATCCAAAGAGAAAGAAGATAAATCCAAGTTGTATTGCACTCATTGTGGGATGAAGAAACACACTAAAAAGATATGTTTCCAGCTGGTTGGCTATCCAGAATGGTGGGAGGACGGTCATAAGGAGAAAAATAACCAGCGTTTCAGATCTAATGTCAAACGGGCTCCATCTACAAGTGGCGGTGAAGATCCGACTAAAAATGAGCAAGGAAGTGACACTGGTTTTGGAGGAATGGCGGCGAACTCCTATGAAAAACTTGGAGGTAAAGGGTTTGAGAAATCAATGAATTGGATCTTTGATTGCGGGGCTGCGGAAACCACGTCTTATGATCCTAAAGACTTTGCTGACATGTCATCTCCAAAGAAGTCCCATATTGAGACTGCTAGTGGAGAAATTTGTGAAGTCAAAAGGGGAGGTTCAATTATTTTTTCAGAAAAATGGAAATTAAAAACTGCCTCTAGATTCCTTCACTATCCTTAAAGTTATTATCTGTTAGTCAAGTGACAAAACAAATCAATTGTGTGGTTCTTGTGTATCCATTTTTTTGCATTTTACAGGACATTCGTACGAAGGAGATCATTGGGCGTGGTAGTGAACAAGGAGGTCTCTATTATGTTGATGAGGTAGTTCATAAGGGGCATGCCATACTTGCTCACGGAAGAACCGAAAGACAACTTTGGTTATGGCACCGACGACTTGGTCATCCTTCTTTTAGCTATCTTAAAAGTTTGTTTCGTAATCTTTTTGTGGATAATTCCATTTATGAGAAATGTGAAAGCTGCATTCTTTCAAAAAATTGTAGGGTCTCATTTAATCAAACTAATACTAGAGTTGATTATGCTTTTTCGCTAATCCATTCTGATGTTTAGGGTCGAGCACCAAATTCCACTAACAATCAAATCAGATACTTTGTTTTATTTGTGGATAATTTCTCAAGAATGACTTGGATATACTTCATGAAAAATAAATCGGAAGTACCAGAAATATTTGTTTGTTTTTACAAAATGATTTTGACTCAATTTGAAAAAAATACAGATTCTCCGTTCTGATAATGGAACAGAGTTTTTCAACCAAAAAATGCATAATTTTTTCAAAACAAATGGTCTTATCCATCAAACCACTTGTCCAAACACACATCAACAAAACGGTACTTCAGAACGAAAAAATCGTACTTTACTTGAAAAAACTCGTGCTATTATGATTGAATCTAGAGTTTCTCATTCTTTTTGGCCAGAAGCTCTCTCTACAGCTATGTATCTTCCAAATCGTCTACCAACCCGATGTCTAGGAAATAAAACTCCATTACAAGTGCTTGCCACCCAAGTTACAATTCCATCTGTTATGACCTTACCACCTCGTGTCTTTGGTTGTTCAATGTTTGTTCATATCCCTAAAACTAGTCGAAACAAACTTAGTCCGTGTGCTAAAAAGTGTGTATTTGTTGGGTATGGTGTTCATCAAATGGGATATCGGTGTTACAATCCGGTTACTCGTCGAATCCATGTCACCATGGACTGTGACTTCTTAGAATCCGATTTTTTTTACCACCAATCTCGGGCTCAGGGGGAGAAAGTAAGTTAATCACTCGACTGGTTGCTATATGAAAGTTACTTTGAGGATGTGCCAACATAGTCAGTAGATGGCGCCACCGAACGCCTCTTCCAACATAAATGAGACTGACGAGGCAGTTCTTACCACCAATGATTCTCCGGAAGACAATATCCAACAAGAAATAAATGCCATGGATACTACGAGCGAATCGGCCGAAGAAAATGTCCATCAAGAGGTAAATAATTTATAATGTCACAATTCACAAAATGCTATTGACCATAACATTTCAGGAAGTTCATTTGTTAAAACTCAAACTCCGGTTCTTCCCCTAAGAAAAAATAGAGGAGTTCCTCCTGACCGGTATTCAACGGAACACGTTCCTCGTGCTTCTACATATCTAGTAAAAACGGACAGGAAAGGTATGACGAAGATTGCAAAAGCGTTTTCAGCTACTATTCTCTCTGAATGAATCCCTAAAACAGCTCAAGAAGCTAAGAAGATGACTGAATGGCATGAGGCAATGAATACCGATATGGAAGCTGTAAAAAGGAATGGTACATGTGAGAATTGTGTGTTACCACAAGGGAAGAAAGCAGTCGGGTGTAGATGGGTGTTTAATATAAAATATAAATCTGATGGCACCATTGAGCGACACAAGGCAAGATTGGTTGCCACAGGATATACACAAACATATGGTATAGACTACTCTGAAACGTTCTCTCCGGTTGCAAAGATTGACACTATCAGAGTTTTACTTTCAATAGACGCGAATAAAGATTGGCCTCTTCATCAATTTGATGTAAAGAATATTTTCTTACATGGAGACTTGGAAGAAGAGGTATATATGGAACCCCACAAGGGTTCTCTAATGGTTTTCAAGAAAATGAGGTATGTAAACTGAAAAAGGCATTATATGGGCTCAAACAGTCTCCTCGTGCTTGGTTTGGGAGATTTACAATGGCAATGAAGCAGTATAGCTACAAACAGAGTAATGAGGATCATACCTTGTTTTATAAAAAGAGAGGAGAATTAGTCACTTGTCTTATAATATATGTCGACGATATGATTATAACGGGAAATGACGAAGAAGAAATTAGCTCTCTTAGGGAAAACCTCTTCAAGGAGTTCGAAATGAAAGACCTTGGGCGATTGAAGTATTTCCTAGGAATTGAGGTTCTTAGGTTAAGAGGAGGGATTTATATTTCCCAACGGAAATATATATTGGATTTATTACGTGAAGTTGGCTTGGTGGATTGCAAACCAAATGACACTCCTATGGTTGTGAATCACAAACTAAAGATAATTGAAGGGGCTAGACCAGCGAGTAAATAAAGGTACCAAAGGTTGGTGGGAAAATTGATTTACCTGGGTCACACTCGACCCGACATTGCATACGCGGTGGGAGTAGTTTGCCAGTTCATGCATCATCCTCAGGAACACCATATGGAGCCAGTAATGAGGATTATTCGATATCTCAAAGGCACACCAGGAAAAGGCATAATGTTTAAGAAAAATGGACACCTTGATGTTGAAGTATTCACATATGCTGATTGAGGAGGGAATCCTAACGACAAGCGATCAACTGCTGGCTAATTTACTCTTCTTGGAGGTAACTCGGTGACTTGGAGGAGTAAGAAACAGAAAGTAGCATCACTGTCACGTGCTGAATTAGAATTTAGAGGAATCGTTAAGGGGATTACCGAGATACTTTGGTTAAAGAAGATAATGAAAGAAATCGGATCCCCGCTGAAGTGTCCAACTCAGTTAATGTGCGATAATAAAGCTGCGATTAAGATTTCAGAGAACCCGGTACAACACGATAGAACAAAGCACGTTGAAATAGATAGGTACTTCATAAAAGAAAAGATTGAAGATGGGACAGTCAAACTTCCGTTTGTTATATCTGAAGACCAACTGGCAGGCATCCTGGCAAAAACGGTTGCTGCAAGAACATTCGAATCAGTTTTATCCAAGGTAGGTATTGGTGATCCCACTACAAAACTTGAGGGGGAATGTTAGAATATTCAGTATATTAACTTTCCTTGTATAGGCCTCTAAGTTCTATATATATTGAGAGCCTTACTATTGAGTTAACATCTCTGATGCAAACATCTCTGATGCAACAGGTTTGGACAGGGAGAAAATAATAATGTGCTTCAGGTTTGGTAGGAATGTTGTATACGGAAGATAAAATGAACATTTTCTAATAAAACACAAAACCCTAGCCACCTAACGGCTACTTATCTCTTTGTTTTTTAACATAATTTTTATGAATATACCATATATATATATATGATTACTATGTCTTTAAACCATTACAATATATCGATATATATGATTATATTACGATATATAAAAATAAAATTATTATCCTGTTATTGTATATATAATTATTATACATATAATTTTTCATTTTTATAAAATCGTCATAGGTCATATATGTCTTTATTTTCCATAATAATATCATTGATCCGAAATAAAAATAATTAAAATTAAATAAACTATTATAAAAAAACGAATTATATTAAATCTAAAGAAAACATGTACCTACCAACTTTTACGAATGATTAATATTATTGATCTGATTTCTTTTAGATTTAATTATTGCATATTATATAAAAATAACTAAAATTAAATAAATTATATTAATACTCAATTAGAAATAAATTATACTAAATCTAAAGCAAACCTATATCTACCAAATTTTATGAATATTCTATATATATATAATTACTATTATGTCTTTAAACCATATATATATATATATTATACATAAATATATGATTATAATACGGTATATATAGGATTATTATTCTGTTATATATATATATATATATATGATTATAATTAATATAATTTTTTATTTTTATAAAATAGTCATATGTCATATATATCTTTATATTTTTCTATATTAATATCATCTAGCCGATTTCTTTAAATTTAATTCATTGCAAATTTAGATAAAAATAATTCAAATTAAATAAACTATATTACTGCTGAATTAGAAGAAAAAAATCATATTAAATTTAAAGATTTAGAATTTTTTTAAGTTTTATAGTTGAAGAAATGGTGTTACAATTCAAGAATCCTATTCTGCTTCTTCTCTTCTATTTGTTCCTTGATCTTGTTTAAAGATGAATGCATGAGAGGGCTCTTCTCGTGTTTGTAGATCAACTGATCTAAATCTTCACTTTCCAGTTTTGCAGAAATCTTGATCCGATCAGCCCAAAATTAGAAACAATCCCACTTTTGAACATGTGACAAGTAGGAAGAGCAATCCAAAAAATAAGTCTTATGCTGATCTATTTAAGTCTAAGCAATCAAAGATAATTCATGAAGAAATTACACGAAGTAGTAACAAAGAGTTTCCAAAGATAGTATTTTAAGCGGGAGATAAAGAAATGCTTCATGCTGTATCTAAACAAACTTTAGTTTGAAAGTTTGCGACATTCAAACCTAACTATAATGTTCTTAAGTCCTTATTTGATGGATTCAACTTTAATGGTGAATTCAGTATTACCAATTTTGAATATAGACACTTATTCATTGAATTTTCCTTGGTTGAAGATTTAAAAAAAACTTTGGAGAAGAAATGTTTGGATCATAGGTAACAAGACTATGAGATTGTTGAGATGGGGTCCTCACTTTAACCCTAATTATGAAAAATCGTTTAACTCCGGTGTACTTCAATCTCCATAACCTTCCAGATTATATGTACCAGATATAAACCATATAAGAAATAGCTAAATGTATTGGGACACCTTTAAATATTTTGGTGCCTCCTAAAAATCATGCAAGATTTAATTTTTACACGGTTTGTCCAGAAGTTGATGTGTCAAAACCTTTGCCAAAAATAATATGGATTGCATTTGGTCAGGAGAGTTTCTGGTAGGATTTGGTGTATAGAAACTATCCTAGTTATTGTAAGCAATATTACCACATTGGTGATTCTGAGGATGGATGCAAAAAAATCAAGGAAAGCAGTACTTAAAAGGAGCCAAATATACCTGAAATAGGTCTGAATAATGAAACAATTCTTGAAACTGAGCACTTGAGTAACGCTGGTAAAAAATTAAAGTCTGTGGTGATGCTTGCTGATAAAGATTGTAATGCTGAAAAGGTCCCTAAGGAAGAAAGTTGTAATGATAAAAAAGGTGTTATCGACAATATTCATATTACTATTATGGTTGGAAATCAAATACATGTGGGGATTGATAAGGATGATATCATAGAGTCATTACATGTGATTGATATGGGAACTCTCAACCATATCAATGATGATTTTATGAACACCAACAATGAAGAAATGTATGCAACATTAGAGATCACTGGAAGCCTGTCTACATCTCTTGCAAAAAGTGCAAAAGAAGTCAAGAAAAAAGAGCGAAAAAAGATGAAGAAACTTAGAATTATAAATTCTAAAAGTTTGATTAACTTGAAAGAAATGCAACATAAAGGTGTTGCTAAACAATCTCAACATTCCAAATGACCATTTCAATTATTAATTGGAATGTTCGAGCTTTGGGAAATAAATATACTCATGCAAGGCTCAAATCTTTATGAAGATCTGTGAAGCCTGATTTCTTAACTTTACTAGAGCTTATGGTCAATTATTCAAAGTTGGAGTCTACTGTTAGGAGGTTGGGGTTTCAGGGTTATTTTCATAACACTAGTAACAAAGTTTGGGTGTTATGGAAAAATACTTTTAATGTGGATATCATCTCTGATGATGATCAGTTTCTTCACTTAAATATGAATCATAAATAGTTGATGAAAGATTTCATGGTTTCAGTGGTCTATGTTAAATGTACTAAGGTTCTGAGAAGGTTTATTTGGGATAAGCTAAGGTAATTGGATGATGGTTCTGTGGAATGGATTATTTTGGGAGATTTCAACACAATTTCCAATGCTGATGAGCAATTACACTGCTCAACAAGCTGTATCCCAAGTATGGATGAATTTAATAACTTTATATTTTATTGTGGTTTGAATGATGCAAGTTTTTCAGGTAATAAATTTACTTGGACCAATGGTAGAAACTTCAGACGTTTGGATAGGGTGTTGTATAATGACAACTGGTTGAATTACTTTGAAACCACTAGTGTTACTCATCTATCCAAGACCTGCTCAGACCATGCTCCTATGGTGGTTTCAATTAATACCAACACTACTAAAGTCAAGTCTTCGTTCAAGTTTATGAATATGTGGGTTCTTTATAGTGAGTTCCATAAGGTTTTTGATTCTAACTGGGCTATTCAATGTCAGGGCACACATATGCAGAGATTTTGTTTTAAGCTAAAAAGGTTGAAAGCAGAGTTAAAGGACTGGAATATGGATGTCTTTAGGAATATTTTTGACTCAATAAAACAGATTGAGGAGGAAATTAATTGCAGGGAGATTAACTACCAAAATTATAAGCCTGGGGAGGATAAAAAAACTGTTTGAGCATGCTAAAGATATTCACCTAAGTCTGTTGGATAAGGAAGAAGAATTCTGGGCTAAAAAAAACTCATTCTAAGTGGGTTTAAAATGATGAAAGAAACATTAGTTTCTTTCATAATTTGGTAAAGAAACAGTTCAAAAGAAGCAGAATAGTCAGAATTAATGATGGTGTTAATTGGTTGGAGAATCATGAGGAAATTGGGAGGTCTGTTGTGGATCATTTTAAGGATCTACTTACTGATCAACCTAACCCTTGGAATAGTAATATTTTGGCTGATTTTATTCCTAAGTTGGTTAAGCAGGAAGACAACAATATGCTAACTGGTATTCCTAATGAAGCTGAGATCTATGACACTATAAAAGGGTTGAGTTCTAATGCTATTTCTAGCCCTGATAGTTTCAATGGAAAATTTTATAAGGAATGTTGGTATATTATTAAAGGGGATTTATGTGAAGGTATTGTTGAGGTCTTCACTGATAGCTCTATTCCTAAGGGGGTATTTGCTACCTTAATTTGCCTTATCCCTAAAAACTCTACTCCAAAAACACGGAAAGAGTTGAGGCCTATAAGTTTAACTACTCAGTTTACCAGAATAATCTCTAAAATCATCAATAAATACTCATAAGGATTCTGCATATTCTAGATTCTGAAGAACAGGGTGCATTTGTATCTCGTAGATCTATTCATGACAATTTTATGGTGGCTCAAGAGCTTATTCTGGATATCAACAACAAAGCTAAGGGAAGGAATATTGTTCTTAAGGTGGATATGGACAAGGGCTTTGACAGGCTTGACTACACCTTTGTCCTTAGTGTTATGGTTGCGTTTGGGTTTAGAATGGATTTTCTAAGGATTATTGAGAGGTGTATTGGTAGTTGTCACTTCTCAGTTCTTATAAATGGTGAGGCTATGAGTTTCTTCAAATCCAATAAAGGATTAAGGCAAGGTGACCCACTGTCAGCCAGCCTTTTTATTTTGGCAGAGGATTACCTATTTATAGGTCTAAAGTTGTTGTCTACTGTGTACCCTAATACTAAATATAAAAACAGAGGTACTATGAATATTGCTTGCCTGGGATTTGCAAATGATCTACTTATTTTCTACAACGAGTAAAGTGATTATGTATCCAAAATCCTTAAGCTCTTGCATAATTATGAAGATAAATCAGGTCAGCTAGTGAACAAGAACAAAACTAAAATAGTTACTGCTAGTAAAATATTACCTCAGAGGGTCAGTCAGTTGGAGGTTCTTGTGGAGTTCAAAAGCATCACTTTGCCTGTAAAATATCTGGGTTCAATTCTTATCAACAAAAAGAGAATTAATAACTTTGAAGACTTGATTGCAAAAATCAGAAATAAAGTGTCTGAATGTGATCATACTAACCTTTCATATAGAGGTATGTTGACTCTGGTTCACTTTGTTCTTGCTTCTTATCCTATCTATAGTATTCAACACTCTACCATCCCCAAAACTGTTGCCAAAAGAATCGAAACCATCTATAATAAATTTTTATGGGATAACAAGGAAGACAAGGCTACTATTAACTAGACTCAATGGTCAAAATTGCATAAAGGTTTTGATGAAGGAGGTTTGGGGTTTAGAAAAATCAAGGACTGGGAGGAATTATTCAGTTATAAGCTGTGGTACTTATTCATGAAACAAGATTTTATGTGGGCAAAGTTTATGTGGAATATCTATTGTCCTAACACTCATCCTCTTGTAGCTGAGAAGCCTATAAAGAGTTCTAAAACTTGGATCAGACTATGGAGAATCAGAGATAAACCAGAAAGATATATCATTTGGAAAACTAACAGGGAACATGGATCTTTTCATTGATAAATATTGCTCTTCTGAACCATTTATCAATGTTGTTTCAATAGATAACATATCTTCTATAGTTACTCTTAAGGTGAAAGATTTGTGGATTAATGATGGATGGTACTTAGAGAGAATTGAGAATATTTTGAGTCCATAAAATACAAAAAATATCCTCAAGATCTCTCTAAATAGTAATGCTAAAGACTATGTTTGTTGGGGTTTAAGTCTCAATGGTATTTACAACTCCAAAGACACATAGAAAAGTATTGGCATTAAAAGAAATAAGTCTGACCTGTATAGGAAGACTTAGAATAGTATTACTCCTCGACCATTCTCCTTTCTTCTGTGGAGAGTCCTTTTGAATATTATCCATGTGGATGCTGTAATGCAAAGAAAGAAAATTGCATTAGTATCTCGTTGCCAATACTATGAGAATTATGAAGACACTAAGCATGTATTTGTCAATTGCCAAAAAGCTTGCGAAATATTGAGCTATTTTGCTGCCATATTCAGGATCCAAATTTTCATAACCATAACCCTTCCTCATTTAATCAGGTCATGGTACTGGTCCACTCTAAAGCAAGTCCATATCATGTCTAATCTTCCTTCTTTCATTTTGTGAGTCATTTGGTTTGCCAGGAATACAAAAAAGCATGATAACAAAGATTATGGTTCAATGGACCTAATTAACCATGTCATTCGCATCCTTACTGACATGGATAGAGCTAACATGATTAAAAAGAAGTTCTAGGGAAAGGATTTTGGAATTAGCCATTCAATGGGTTGTGTGAATCATTTAAAGAAGCCACTGGTTCTGGCGACTCTCAGTTAGAAAAATCCTAAGGTTGGCAGATTCAAACTTAATACTGATGGGGCATGTGACAATTCTGGTGAATCAAGCAGTGGTGGAATTCTAAAAGACAGTAATGAGAAGATCGTTTTTAGGTATGGTCGTCTATATGGGAATGGTATGCCTATTGTTGCTGAACTTAGGGAAATTCTGGATGGTCTGGATATCTGTTTCAAAAAATGAATCACGAAGTTGGACATTGAAACTGACTCTCTCATCATTACAAAAAAAATTAGAGGTTAGTCTCCCTGGTTTCTTGATCGAATGGTTAACTATTGCAGGAAACTGCTCTCTTCAAACATCAATTGAAATATGTCTTTAGAGAGCAGAATGAAGCCGTCAACTGGGTTGCTAAAACTAAAACTACCCTAAATATCAGAAAGAGATGAATTTGGATCAATCTCAAACCCCAATTAGGCTGAAAGCCGTTATTTTTCTTAAAGAAATTGGGGTTGGATATCACAGAGTTGATTCTAAGCATTAAAATTGTGCTGAAGTCCATAGAACTCACCTTAATTTTCCTTCTGAAGTCCCAATCGATTGAAACCCTTTTCCTGTGGTACTGATTTGCTGAAATTAGGGTTTGAAGATTCAATGGGCTCTGGTTTCTTGATTGGATGGCTGTTTGTTCGAAGTCATCAATTGAGTCTTTGAATTCGAGTGGTGTTGGGGTATAAATTCAATCGTCTGGTTTTTTTAGTGAAGAAAGGTTGAAAATGAAGAGGGTGGAAGACTCCTTCTGAATGGTTCGAGAGTTTGGTTTGGTTAAACTTAGATTCTAATTAAAACGTTGTCGTTCAATTGAGGATTAATAAAACAAGTTTAATTAAAATAAATAACAATTATAGTTTGGATTTGAAATTGATAGAGTAAACTAAATTGGATACATAAGTTGATGTATTTCTTTTTAAAAAAATTGTAAATAATTTTTACCTCGATGAACAGTTAGTATTTTTGTTCAATGATTATTAAAACTTGAAGCTTTCTTTAATATTTTGTGTTTTGTAATATATTTTATTTTTATTTTTTGATAAGGAAAAATATTTTCATGTGAATTGTGGTCGAGAAGGTGAGAAGAAATTAGTTTCTATTTAATATTTTCTTTTTATAATAAATGTTAATATAAGTAACTGATGTAAGTTTTTATATATAAGTCAATTTAAATTTTAAAAATTGTAACTGAAATATTTTATTACTATATTTACATTAGTCATAATTTTATTTTGTTTTTGTATTTACATCCTTAGAAATTTATTTATTTATTTTTTGTTTACGTTGATTAATTTTACATTATTTCTTAATACTAACTAATATAGTAGTACTATTCTCTCCATTAAGTTTATAATTTTATATAATAATATATTCATGTATTATGTAACTTGGCCAGAAGTCGACTCTGGAGGCTGAATCCTCTCAACCGGCTGACCGTAACAGAATTAATGACCCCTCCCTCTCAACAAGAAATCCTTGAACGAGCGAATAAGAAAGATATAGTCATTTATCTTCCGAAACGTTCGCGTTCCAAAAGTCACGTTCATGAATCAGACGAGGAAGTGTCCATAAAGAACCTCCAGTC
The DNA here is from genome assembly GCA_036936605.1 of Limnanthes douglasii subsp. nivea. Taxonomy (NCBI): domain Eukaryota; kingdom Viridiplantae; phylum Streptophyta; class Magnoliopsida; order Brassicales; family Limnanthaceae; genus Limnanthes; species Limnanthes douglasii. The sequence continues at coordinate 4,385,609 of JAUPFV010000001.1, forward strand.
AGACTGTGAAGGATTAGCTGCTAACCAGGAGCCAACCTCCTCGACAAACACTGTGATGCCCATTCCGCCCAATCAAGAAAAAAGGAAGTCAAGACAAAAGAAACCAAGAAAAAGGTTGTTTTGGAACCCATCCAAGAAACATACGATGACACTAAAACGCCAGAAGGTGTCCAAGAAATCTCTAAAGACGATGGAACCCAAGATGTTGCGACTGACCCAGAAAGAGAGGCTAAAGAAAATTCAGGCCAGACACCCAATTCTCCTCTTACGCAAACTTCAAGTCCCTCTTCTGCTGAGAATTCTCCCATATTAGCACCGCTTCCAGTCCCCGAAGTGATCCTTCTCAAAATGTTGACCCCAATATTATTACTGGTGAGTCTTCGGATTTTGATCCCACAACAATAGGCTCTCTTACCAGCTCCTTCGAGGTTCCTCTAAAGGATGAGTTTTCACTAAATGTTCGCAAGTTGTTGCATGCTTCGGTCAATATGGAAAGAAAAATGCAACATCTAGAAGACCGGAAGAACCATTACAAGTTCAAGACTGCCCTTTTTCTGCTCAACTTGAAGAGGCAAAGAAACAACACTCCATTTTAGAGAGTTAGACGGATGCAATTTTTGAAAGATTGTCTGCCTCGGAAAATTACACCCTTGTCCTCAAAAAATGCTGCCAGAAAGAGAGGGATCTCTACCAAAAGAAGACGGGGAGTCAAGAGTTTCTCTTGACAGAACTAAAGAAAGCTCACGAAATTGTATACAAAAGATTTAAGGGTTGTCTGGGCGATTACGAGGTGGTGCAGGACAGGAAAACGTTAGTGAAGAGAATCGAAGATTTTCCACAACAAGTGGAGGAGGAAAAATAAAAAGCAGTGGATTCTTATGCGGCCAAATGTGTGGACACACTCAACGTTCGAGACGCTACTAACCGAGCAGGTCTGATCACCCAATTCACGCAGAATACCATGACTATAACTTGGTCAGGTTGTGGAAGCTGGTCTCCCCCGAAATTCGCCCTCCTAACATTGTTGTGAGTGATAGTTGATGAGGAAGAATAAAAGACATGTGAGAAAATTGTAGAGAAATAGTTTTATTAGGAGAGAATTATAAAGAAGAAGTTTATTTTGAGAGAATTATAAAAAAGAAGTTGTATTAGGGGAAAATTGTATAGACTATAATAGAAATAGCCATTATGAAGAGGTGGAAAGATATAGGGACCAAAGATGTAATAAGCAGGAATTAAAGTGTGTGAGACCCGCAATTGTACTATAAAAGGACCACACATGCTTCATAAATTCCAGGATTTGAATATAATATTACTTTCTCTCTCTACTTAATCTAGCTCTTACTTTCTCTCTCTAAACGGGCAACTTAACAAAGAACCTAAAGATTACTTTGACACTAAAAGATTCTCGTAACACAAAATTACCCCTCTAGCAATTTTCTAACTCTTCAGTGGCGCCATATGTGGGAAGCGACGATTGTTCTAATGACGATCGCTTTCTGGAAATAATTCCTAATCCGAGGAGAATTATGGAAGAGCAAGGGGATGATTTTGTCAATGATTGCAAGGATAATTTGGTAGGGGATACATATCAGCGTGATATGGAGTACGAGGCGCATGGTGCCCCGCGCATCGAAGACACCTTTGACGATTCAGATTTGTTGGCTCAAAGGAATGAGCTATTGCTGGAGAGTGAGAAGTTGAGGGCGGAAAAAGAAAACGTTCAGGAAAATCTTTACTTTGAGGTGAGGAGAGAGTCTGCTAGTGAAAAAGAAGAGCGTGAAAACGAATTTCGTCCTAAAAATAGGGATGATAGGTATAAAGGTCATGAACGACATTCTTTGAGGAGGAGAGAAAAGCGCCGCTTGGAGTATTCCAACTCAAGCGATTATTCCTGTAGCAGCTCACCAGAATCTTCTCATAGGAGAAGTCATAGAAAGAAAAAGCACGAACAAAGGCGAGTGGAGCACCGAAGGGGAAGGAGTCTGGAGAGGAAATCTCAGAGGGCAAAGATTGGTCATGCTCATGCTTATGGGCAGGGTTATGGTCAAGCAAATTTCCCCTTTGGAAACCAAAATGCTGACCCGCAGAATTCAGAGTGGCAACATCAGTACACCATGCCATCCGAGGAAGGGTCATATTTTCCGAGCCATGAAAACTTGAGAGCGAACGTCTATAAGATGGGTTATAACTGGAGAGCTTCTCCTTTGTCCTTGGAAATTTTAGTTGGCAACCTCCTAAAGCACTTTGATATCTCGAAAGTAGAAAAATTCGATGGGACGCAAGACCCTGACAACCATATAGAATAGTTTAAGAATTTCATGATTAATTTCTACGACGATGATAAGTTGTTGTGTCGAGCGGTTTCTCAAAATTTCAAAAGAGTAGCATCTAAGTGGTACAATCGGCTTCCACACAGCTCGATAAAGAATTTCGACTTGTTCTGGAATATCTTTAGACAGCATTGTGTGGGGAGCAAAAAGTTTCGAGCTAATGAAGATACGATAATTACTGTAGGCAAAAAGTTAGGGAAAGCTTGAAGAATTCCACCAATCGGTTCGTTAGAACAAAAACGGACATGGAGTATTGCAAGGATTCAGTGGCATTCGCAGCTTTCAGGATGGGCCCTCTCCCTGGACTCTTAAAGGATACGTTGGCAGAGAGCCAGGCCATGACATTTGGAGCGTTGTTGGACCAAGTTGAGAAGAGAATTCTAGTGGAGGAGACTCAGGCATCCGAGAAAGGATCCGACGATCAATTGGATCAGAACCAGTTTCAGAGATCTGAATCTAGTAACCAAGGGCCCCGTGCCATTGTTCAAACCAAAAATACGGGTCAGTATCCGCCGAGGAAGAAAATAAACCCACAATACTATGGCAACCAGCAAAATTATAACCAAGGGGCAAGACCGATTTCGAACAAATGGGTTCGACCGGACTATTTCGCGGACTTAATGGAAAATGTTGCCACGATATTTGACAAGGCCAGATCAATGGTGCCATTCAAAAAACGTTTCCTATTCAGACTCTGAGGGAAAGCAGAAGTGTTAGCAAGTTTTGTAAGTATCATGAGGATATTGGGCACGATACTAAGGATTGTATTGCTTTGAAGAAAGAAGTGCAAGCTCTGATCGAAAACGGAATGTTGTTGGACTTTGTGAAAAAACACTCCCAGAAATATGCTGTTGTTGGACTTTGTGAAAAAACACTCCCAGAAAGGCTGTTCCAAAAATTGATGACACAACAACAGTGATTTCCAAGGAGGTTGATGTTTTTTATATTGAGCAATAGTATCTGGACCCCAAGGAGGGGAGGAACAACGTGAACATGGTGGAAGAGATTATTCTGAGGGGGAAAGTAAACGACCTTTGTGCTTTCTTTGAGTCACTGGCTATCTTTGGAGGATATACCATCGCAGGGAATTCCAATAGCTCACAGAAAAGACATATGGTCAATTTGACCACTCAAATTGAAGTAGGGGTGTGAGCCCAAATGAATCGCTTACCTTCCCCCATCATATGTTTTGATGATGCTACTTGTTAAAACAGGATTGCTGCGGTGGTGATTGCTGCAGGTATTGCCGGAGATCAGGTTCAAAAGATACTTGTTAAAACGGGATTGCTGCGGTAGTGATTGCTTCAGGTATTGCCGGAGATCAGGTTCAAAAGATACTTGTTAAAACGGGAAGTTCTGCAAACATTTTGTTTATGAGGACATACAGGAGAATTTCTGACCCACCACTTATACGAAAGTCGGACATAACCATAGTGGGGTTTACCGGAGCCACAGCAGTGGTAGTTGGAGAATTTCAGTGCGTGGTCGAGTTAGGTCATGGGCCATTCAAGAAGGAGGTGGAAGTACTGTTTATTGTTGTTGACGCACCAACTTCATACAATGCGATTTTGGGTCGCTCTTGGCTGTCCCGAATGCATGGTGTGATTTCGACGGAGCATTAGTGTCTGAAGTATGTGGTAGGAAATAACATTGGGACAATCCGGAGCAGTCAGAAGATGGCCCCAGAATGTTACCAGATAGCTTTATCCTCGAAGGGGAGACATATCGGACAAGGCATAGCGATTAAAGGGGCCTTCCTCGGAAATCATTCCATATGATGATCCGAGGGAGACCCCCGGGTTTGTGGTCCCAGAAGAGGATTCTGAGGAGCATAAATTTGGAGATGGAAATTTTTTGAAGATCGGAGTAAAACTTTCTTTTGCGTTCAAAGAACGATTGATTGAGTTTTTGTCTAACAAACTCGACATGTTTTCTCGTTGTGCACAGGATGTGACTAGAGTACCATCAGAGATAATATGTCATAAACTTGCAGTACGGCTTGATTTTCGACCCAATGTCCAGAAAAAGAGACGTGTTTCTCAGGAGAAGGCTGCAGCTATTCTTTTGGAAGTGGAGAGGTTATTAAGCATAGGCCACATTCGAAAGTCACAATATCCCGTATGGGCCTCGAATCTAGTCTTGGTTACGAAAAAGAATGGCAAGTGGAAGATGTGCGTGGAATTCACGGACCTAAATAGAGCTTATCTTAAGGATCATTTTCCGGTGCCCCGCATTGATCAGTTAGTGGATTCGACTTCGGGCAATCGATTGTTGTCTTTCATGGACGCATATTCAGGGTATAATCAAATCCGGTTAGATTCAAACGATGAAGAGAGCACGTCATTTATTACCGGGAGAGGATTATATTGTTACAATGGTATGCCATTTGGCCTAAAGAATGCAGGGGCAACTTATCAACGCTTGGTCAACAAAACCTTTGAGGGGCAGATTGGTCGGAATATCGAAGCCTATATCGATGATATGCTTGTCAAGAGTTTGCGGGACGAAGATTATTTTGCTGACTTGGAGGAAACTTTTAACAATTTGAGTAAGGTCAATTTGAAACTGAACCCGAAAAAGTGTGTTTTTGGGGTACGGTCGGGTAAGTTCCTTGGCTATATGATAAGTGAAAAAGATATAGAGGCTGACCCAGAACAGATAAAATCTTTAACAACCATGACTCCACCTCGAAATATCAAGGAAGTCCAGGTCTTAACAGGGAGATGGGCAGCAGTGAATAGATTCATTTCTAGATCACCGGACAAATGTGCGCCTTTCTTCAAGTTATTGCAAAATGCGAAACAATTTAATTGGACCGATAAGTGTTCAACAGCTTTTTGCCAGATTCAATAATATTTAACATCCCCTGATATACTATCTAAACCATTGGTGAGGGAGAGATTAATTGTCCATGTGGCGGTATCAGATTGTGCGGTCAGTGTCGTTTTACTCCGGGAAGAGGACACTCTGTTGAAACCTACTTACTATGTCAGTAAAAGTTTGTTGGATGCTGAGAAGCAATATCTTAAGTTGGAAAATGTAGCTCTGGCTTTGGTAACAGCCGCCCGAAAAATGAGACCTTATTTCGAGGCACATCTTATTGTTATTCGAACGACATTCCCCCCCCCCCGAAAGGTTTGTTACAAAGGCCCGATATATCTAGGAGGATGACTAAGTGGTCAGTTCAGTTAGGAGATTTTGACATAACATTCGAGCCTCGGAAAGCGATAAAAGCCCAGGTTTTGGTTGATTTTTTGGTTGACTTCCATTCAGAAAGGGACGACATAGTGACTATTTACCACTTTGATGACATGGAATGGCTGGTTCGAACGGATGGAGGGTCGAATAATTCGGGAAGTGGTGCAGGTGTTCAATTAATTTCTCCAGAAGGGATAGCCATGTTCCAAGCTATTCGATTCGGTTTCAAGATGACTAATAATGAGGCAGAGTATGAGGTGACATTGGCGGGTTTTCCCTTAGCTTGAATATGTGGGGCCAAAAAATTAAACTGATCAGTGATTCATAGTTGGTGATAAATCAAGCTTTGGGTGAGTCTGAAGCCAGAAAAGATAAGTTGATACAATACCTGAAAGCATTAAAAGATTTGGTTAATGAATTCGATGGGGTTCAGTACAAACATGTTAGAAGAGTGGCAAATGTCGTCCCAGATTTTTTGGCTACAGCTTCGCGAACGGAGGGATACCCATGGGTCTTAGTTCAGGAGCATCCTTCAGTCATGATTGAGGCAGAGCATTCAATGAACATTCAAGAGGTAAGAAATGTGATCACAAATGATTGGAGGTCAGAAATTATTGACTTCTTAGAAAAACATACTTTACCCGCTGAAAAGTACGAGGCTAGGAAGATCAGGTTCAAGTCTCATGGGTATATCATGTTGGGAGGAATTTTGTATAAGAAATCTTTGAGCCGACTATTACTAAGGTGTCTGAACAAGGATGAGTCGCAATTTGTCCTGTCCGAATTGAACGACGGGGAAGGTTCAGCCCATTGTAGGTATAAGGCATTAATTCGACGGGTGTTTTTGGCTGGTTATTATTGGCGGACTATCTCTTCGGATGCGAAAGACTTGGTAAAGCGATGTGATACGTGTCAGCGCTATGCAAATATAATCCACAAGCCTGGGGTGTTCTTGGAGAGTATTTCAGAAGCGGTTCCGTTTGACAGGTGGGGCATTGATTTAGTTGGGCCCCTCCTAATGGCCTCTGGAGGCAGAAAAACTATAATCGTAGCGGTGGATTATTTTTCTAAGTGGGTGGAAGCGGAACCTCTGGCATGGATAAAATCAAAACGGATAATGGATAATGGATTATCAAATTCATCATTTCAAATATTTGTTGTCGTTTTGGGGTACCACTACAACTCACAACGGATAATGGACCTCAATTCAACAACAAATAATTTAAACGCTTTTGCCTTTCCAGGGGCATACGACAATGCTTTTCTGCCCCATTTCATCCCAAAGTCAACGGTCAGGTGGAAGGGACTTATCGAACAATTCTGGATGGGCTGAAAAAGAATTTGGAAGGAAAGGCAGGAAAATGGCCTGATTATCTACAAGAAGTATTATGGGCTTATAAGACAACGCCTCGAACTGCCACAACTGCATCTCCATTTACCTTAGTATATGGTATGGATGTCATTGTCCCATCGGAGATTGTTTTCCCTTCATATCGTGTGGCAACTTATACAGAAAATTTGAACGACCAAATCAGAGCCTTGGATTTGGATCTGGTTGAAGATAAAAGACAACGCGCACAGTTGAAGCCTTTGCACTATCAAACATTAATGAGGACTCGATATGCTTCTAAAGTAAACCACATAGGGAGAGAGAGTATTACGCAAATTTTTCTGCACACTAAAGAGAAGAGTCTTGGAAAGTTGGGACCAAATTGGGAGGGCCCCTATGAAGTGACAGAGAAAGTGAAACAGGGCATATCTGAGGCTTCCCTGGAACATCGAACATTTAAAATTGTACTTAGAATGAGAAATAAATTAGCATGTAATGTTTGTTTCTTGTGCATTCTCAGGTTTACTAAAAACAACGAGGGCATACTCTTTCCTACCCTGTTAGGCACAGGAAGGTTTTAACGAGTTGCCACTACAAGCTAATTAATACAACGCATTTTTTGCCTCAAACTATTATTTGGGTCACAATATTTTGTGCCCCGAATTTTTTTGTGCTTTGAACTATTTATATTTTTTGTTGCCTCGAACTATTATTTGGGTCACAATATTTTGTGCCCCGATTTTTTTGGTGCTTCGAACTATTTATATTTTTTTGTTGCCTCGAACTATTATTTGGGTCACAATATTTTGTGCCCCGAATTTTTTGGTGCTTTGAATTATTTATATTTTTTGTTGCCTCGAACTATTATTTGGGTCACAATATCTTGTGGCTCAAATTATTTTGTGCCTCAAATTATTTCTCATAAGCTAGTCTTAGCACAGTTCATAATGAATATTACGATGGAAGTCGGTATAGATCAACCATTCACCGCAAGTTGGCAAACACTTATGAAAAGTATGATAATTAATTAAACGATTGACATTCCAAATTATGGAATACACAAAAATTCAAAGAGTTCATCTCCTCGAATAAAGTCAGATGGGTTACAAAAATCACCTTAAAAGGACTTACACACAAAAAACTGCTAACTATGCTACCACGTTTCCTAATTAGTAACACTTATCCGAGGAGTGACTTTCCTCAGAATCTGACGACTCACTATCACTCACTGCAATGTGAGGAGTACGGAGTTCCGGGGAGACAAGTTTCCAAAAGCTTCCTAAGTCATATTTGGGGTGCTCTGCATGAATTTGGGTAATCAGGCATGCTCGGACTGTAGCATCTCGAGCACTATGGTTGCTTGTTCACTTAGTTGCATAGGCATTCACGACCTTCTCCTTCTCCTCCTCAACTTGACGAGGAAAATATTCGATTCGCTTCACCAATTTTTCTCTGTCCTTTTGCATCTTTTCATAGCCATCACAACAACTCCTAAATCCACTGCATGCCAGCTCATGAGCTTTTTTAAGCTCTGTCAGAAGTTTTTCTTGGGCCCCCGTTTTCTGTTGGTAGAGGTCCCTTTCGAGCATAATGACATAATTTTCAGAGGTAGACAATTTTTCATAAAGGGAATTTGTTTGACTCTCCACGACAACATATTGTTTCTTTGCCTCCTTAAGTTACGAAGAGACATGAGATGCTTTGAACTTATAATGGTTTTTTTATCCTCCAGATGTTGCATCTTCTTTCCCTTGTTGACAGAAGTATACAGCAAGCTTCGAAGATTTAGGGAGAATTCATCGTGCAGAGGAACTTCGAAGGAGCTGGTTGGTGAGCTTAATGTTGTGGGGTCAAAATCCGAAGACTCACCCGTAAGAATATTAAGATCAACATGTTGAGGAGGATTGCTCTGAGGAATGAGGAGCGGGGCCAGTATTGGATAATTTTCGAGGGGAGCAGGAGTTGACGTTTGGGTAAAAGGAGAGCTATGTGTCTGATTTGAGTGTTCCTTGGGCGAAATACCTCTAATTTATTTTTCAGGCTCACTTAATATTTCTTGGAGCTCGATGCCCTGAGCGTTCTCTTGAACGTTATCCTGCGTTTTGCCATCCTCGGTTTATTCTTGGATAGGCTCCAGGACAGCTTTGTTTTTCTTTTGTCTTGCTTTGGTATCTTTCTTCTTCGGAGGATGGATAGATTTCTTTGGCGGAGAATCAGAATCGGGTATCACAATGTTGGCCGAGGGAGATGGTTCCTGATTGCTAACTACCCCTTAGTTATCTGACTGGCGATCCTTCGTGGAAACTTGTTAGTCATTTTCTCACGCAAGTATACGCGGTCAAATAATAGCAAGTAATAAGTAAGAAAGATCGTTCCCACGAAGACTAGGTGTATAAGACAAGAATTCATTTATGCAACAACGTATGATTATTAAACTAATGCTTGAACGAGTAATAAAGTATGAATGTAACTAAACGAATCAACTAACGAAATTATCTAACGAGTTTTACTTATGCGAGAGAAAACATGGAACCCTAACTTCATTGTTTATTTTACTCAGAGTATTAATATACTTAATCAATATGTAAGATAACTACGATTACTAATCAGATAACACAAAATCAAAATACGCTACCTTTCAGTACACGTAAACCAAACCACTTAAACAACCACAAAAGAGATAGCAGTTAAGCAGACACCGCATGTATGACAATCCTATATGTCTATATGAATTAAGGTACAATTGGTTTTAAGCACAAGTTACCTATTTCGATTACATAGGGTAATATGATATGGTTAATGACATATTACGAATCATGAACAAGCACAATATGAATCATTCAAGAACCTATGCTAGCATGACAAGTTCTAAACCCTTAAATCTACTTTCGCATTCATTAAAGATAAACAAACTAGATGTTCGCGACGCATCTAACAAAAAAAACACAACCATACTAGGTAACCGATAAACATATCTCAAAAATTTAATTAAGCAATAAATCCAAAATATTATTCAAACAAATCCGCTAAGGTTCCATGAAAACGATTAGTTCATAATCGAACAAATCATCATCATGGTCTTAAAAATTAACATAGCTTGATGAATATAGATAAAAATAAAAATAAACGAAGAAGAGTTTAGAAAATATTAAACCGAAAAAGAAACTCAAAGTCAAATCGCCGTCACTTGCCGTCAATTTCTTATGCCGTCTATGTTAATCGAAATTCAATTCGGCGTCAAAATCGGCACACACCAGTTGTTATAAACGGACACATGAATTGTTAAACCCGTTTTGTCTTCTCTGTTTTATATTCGAACGGACACCAATTGTATATGCTTTTCGAACGGACACCAATTGTATTTGATGTAATCAAGTCTGTCGTAATCGAGTCAGTAGACAATTCCTCTTTTTCTTCTTTGCTCTGTTCTATTTATAATCTCTGTCGAAACCGTAAAAACAATCAAATTACGTATCGTAAATATTTATGTTAAATAAAATAATATTTTAAACAATATAGCTAAATAAAATATTCGGATTAATCTAATATTCTTTTCTTAATTCAACATTAATTTCCTTTTATGCTTCGCTTTAATATATATTTTTTCTTAATTCAATATTTTAAACAATATCTCAGGAAATATATTTTCTTTTAACATAAATATATTTTTTAAGTATTAATATATTTTCCTTTAGAAAAGCACGAGTCATAATATATTTTCGTAGCATTAATATTTTTTTTCAACATAATTTTTTTTTTCAAGCATCAATATATTTTTCTTTGTTTTCAACTATTCCAAAATTTCCCTCAAGTACATTAATTTTTCAGTTTCTTCAATTTCAACACCAAATTTATTATTATTATCACAATTTACCCGCGGTACAAACGTCTTTAAGAATACTGGAAAAATACGTTAAAACTCAACGAATACTTGAGAACCGGTGACGATTTTAAGAATATTGGAAGCCTAATAAGTGATATGAAATGCACTTATCAAACCCCCAAACTTAAACCGTTGCTTGTCCTCAAGCAATGCAAAACGGGTTTAAAAATTGATGCATGAATGCAACTAAATTTAAATGAATGCAAGAACGCAATTATCCCGAACGAGTAACCGTAACTAATTCAGCATAAATGCCTCAACGACTGTAATGACCTCGGAATGCGAAATAACTAGATACTCAAATGTTAGCAATACAAGTGAAGAAGCGTGCGTGTGTGCTAACACTCAATCGACATGTTTTTAGTACAAATTAATGGACCTTACTTGTTCTCATCATAATAATCACAAGATTAGAAACGAAATACAACCTAGATTCTTCATAGTCAAGTTGCACATCCATATTTCTCCGGGGTTGTCAAAGATTTATTATGCTTTACTCTATATACAGATACACAAAGGCTTATTTGACCGCGCAATGGACGAGGTCCCTTAAAGACTTATACAATGGTGCCCATGTAACGAGCTTTAGGTTAGCGGATCCCAGACCGAAAAAGTCTTAGGTCACTAGGCACAAAGTCCCCTAGAACTTAATAACTCGAGTACGAAAGAGCTCATCCTAGCCAATTTTGCCTTTTTTTTTTGCAATTAGATTAGGAATGAGTGTGTTTCGCTCCATCTCATTCCACCCCTAGACTACTCGCAATACGCAGCCACCAGCCAGAGGACGTACGTCGACGAGCGGCCACTAGCCTTTGACGCCTAGCTGAATAATACACATATTTATCTTTTAACTCCCCCAAACTTATCTTTTTTCAACTGCTCCATGTGGATATACTGTCTTGACTTTAAAAGGTCCACACCATCTTGACTTGAGTTTCCTTGGGAAAAGCTTTAGACGAGAGTTAAAAAGAAGAACCATTTGACCCGGCTCAAAAGCTTTATGTAGAAGCTTCCTATCATGTCATTTCTTGACTTTTTCCTTATACATCTTCGAGTTCTCATAGGCTTGAGACCGAAACTCGTCAAGTTCATTCAATTGAAGCACACGCTTCTCGCCAGCTGCTTGAATGTCGAAATTCAACTTCTTTAAAGCCCAGAATGCCTTATGCTCAAGTTCTGCTGGAAGATGACAAGCCTTACCATATACTAACTGAAATGGTGACATCCCAAGTGGAGTTTTGTAAGCCGTTCGGTATGCCCCATACTGCTTCATCTAACATCAGAGACCAATCTTTCTTTGAAGGATTCACCAGTTTTTCCAAGATTCGCTTGATTTCTCGATTCGAGACTTCAGCTTGACCATTAGTTTGAGGGTGGTAAGCGGTAGCAACACGATGAGAAACACCATATTTAGCCAACAATGCTGTGAACTGACGATTGCAAAAGTGAGTCCCTTCATCACTGATTATAGTACGAGGAGTTCCGAAGCGAGTGAAGATTTGCTTACGAAGGAAATTGAGCACTACCTTAGCATCGTTAGTTGAGAGAGCTTTCACCTCTACCCACTTAGATACGTAATCCACAACTAAGAGTATGTATAGATTGTTGCAAGAGGACACAAATGGTCCCATGAAATCTATTCCCCATACATCAAATACCTCAACCTCAAGAAGCATATTAAGGGGCATCTCATATCGCCTAGAAATATTACCAACCCTTTGACATCGATCACATCTACGAATGTACAGATGAGCATCCTTAAACAAGGTAGGCCAGTAGAAACCTGCTTGAAGAACTCGAGCAGCTGTCTTATCCCCATCATATTGTCCTCCATAAACCGTAGAGTGACAATCATGTAAAACTTTCTCAATCTCACTGTAAGGAATGCAACATCGGATCATCTTATCAGCACACTGTTTAAACAAGAATGGTTCATCCGAAAGATACCATTTCACGTCATGCAAGAATTTCTTCCATTGAGCCCAATTAAAATCTTAATGAATCACATTGCTAACCAGATAGTTAACAAAATCAGCAAACCACGGTACTACTCCTTGAATCAGGAACAGCTGCTCATCTGGGAAACATTCGTTGATAAGAATTCCATCTCCCTTGTCTTTCTCATGTTGCTCAAGACGTGAGAGATAGTCAGCTACCTGGTTTTCAGTCCCCTTTCTATCTTTAATTTCCAACTCGAATTCCTTAAGCAAGAGTACCCATCGAATTAAACGAGGTTTTGCATCCTTTTTAGATAGCAGGTACTTGATAGTCGAATGATCCGTCAAAACCGTGACCTTAGAACCAAGAAAGTAGGATCTAAACTTCTCAAAACCATAGAGAACATCCAAAAGCTCTTTTTCAGTAACCGTGTAGTTTCGTTGTGCATCATTGAGGGTTTTACTAGCATAGTGAACCACGTGAAACACCTTCACCTTCCTTTGACCAAGAACGACTCCCACAGCGAAATCACTAGCATCATACATTATCTCAAATGGTTCTTCCCAGTTAGGCGCAGTGATGATTGGGGCTGATGTCGACTTTTTCTTCAAGAGCTCAAAAGCAACAGAACACTATTCAGTAAATCGAAAGGGAGCTTCCTTTTCCAGTAGACTACAAAGTGGTTTGGTGATCTTTGACAAGTCCTGAATAAAACGTCTATAAAATCCAGCATGACCTAGAAAACTACGAATTCCTTTTACTGAGATAGGAGGAGGAAGCTTTTTGATCGTTTCAAGCTTGGCCTTGTCTACTTCTAAACCTCTCTTAGATACCTTGTGTCCAAGGATGATACCTTCTTGAACCATGAAGTGACATTTTTCCCAATTAAGAATGAGGTTTGTTTTCACACATCTCTCAAGTACTCTACCCAAATTAGATAGACAGTCATTGTATGATTTCCCAAAGACCGTGAAATCGTCCATGAACACCTCCATGATATCACCAACCATTTCAGAGAAAATATCCATCATGCACCTTTGAAAAGTAGCGGGTGCATTGCAAAGTCCAAACGAGACATGTCGAAAAGAAAAGAAACCAAAAGGGCATGTGAAGGTCGTCTTCTCCTGATCTTCTGGAGCTATACAAATCTGATTGTATCCTGAATATCCATCGAGCATTCAGTAATATTCATGGCCCGCCAACCTATCCAACTTCTGATCAATAAATGGCAAGGTAAAGTGATCTTTTCTAGTGGCCTTATTCAATTTAGGATAATCCATGCAAATTCTCCATCCAGTGACTGTCCGAGTGGGGATGAGTTCATTTTTTTCATTTGTTACTACTGTCATTCCTCCCTTCGTTGGTACACATTGCACCGGGCTTACCCACTGACTGTCTGAGATAGGATAAATAATGCATGCATCAAGCCACTTCAGGATTTCTTTCTTCACCACCTCTTTCATGATAGGGTTTAGCCTCCTCTGATGCTCAATAGATGGTTTGCTCCCTTCTTCGAGCAGAATCTTGTGCATGCAGTAAGAGGGACTCATTCCCTTGATATCTGCTATGGTCCAACCAATGGCTGATTTGAACTTCCTCAAGACTCTCAATAGCTTTTCTTCCTCACTACCTGAAAGGTTAGATGCAATAATAACAGGTAATGTAGATGATTCTCCTAAGTAAGCATACCTGAGATAATCTGGTAGTGGTTTTAGTTCAAGTTTAGGAGCTTCTTCTAGCGAAGGTTTAAGTCTTTCCTGAGAATCCTTAAGATCACCCAGTCTGAGCGACTCATGTGGAATATTGAGCCTCTTTTGATACGTGGCTTCCTGTAGTAGTTGAACACATTCGGATATCTCTTCGTCTTCTAAGTCAGATTCACCATGTAGAACTCTGCCTAGAACATCTGAACTTGCATACCGATCCACCTCATTGCTGTGCAAAGAATCGATCATATCCAACCTGAAACATTCTTCATCCTCTGTTGGAAATTTCATAGCCTTGAAAACCTTGAAAGTGACATTCTGATCTTGCACTCTCATAGTGAGCTCCCCTTTTTGGACATCGATCAGAGTTTCTCCCGTAGCCAAGAATGGTCTTCCCATGATTATGGGGATGTTTTTGTCCTCTTCTAAATCCAAAATAACGAAGTCAGCAGGGAAGATGAGCTTGTATAACTTTACTAAGACATCTTCTACGATCCCACGAGGATATGTAATAGAACGATCAGCCAGTTGCAAAGAGATATTAGTCGGTTTTGGCTCAAGTAGCCCAAGTTTCTCAAACATAGATAGGGGCATCAGATTGATGCTCGCTCCCAAATTGCATAAACATTTACTGAAAGTTAGATTACCGATTGAACAAGGAATGGTGAAGCTTCCTGGATCTTTGAGTTTGGGAGGCAATTTTTGTTGTAAGATCGCACTGCATTCCTCAGTGAGCGCCACTATCTCAAAATTACCAAGCTTTAGCTTTTTCGAAAGAATTCCCTTCATGAACTTGGCATAAATAGGCATTTGCTCTAATGCTTCAGCAAAAGGTATGTTGATGTGTAGCTTCTTGAATACCTCCAGAAATCTCCCAAACTGAGCATCTAGCTTCTGTTTCTGCAACCTTTTCGGAAAATGTGGAGGAGGGTATATCGTAGGTTCAACAACTGACTGACATGGCTTGTTAGATGGCCGATCTTGACCAGAATTAACCTCAGATGAGGGCTGATTTTGAGCAGATTTTTTAAGAATGGGCTGATTTTAAGAAGAATCCATCTCTTGTTCAACTGTGGGGTTCTCAGCAACCTTTCCTGATCGCAAGGTGATAGCTTGGCATTGCTCCTTGCCGTCTCGTTTACCTAGATTATGTTCCGTGTCGCTAGGAAGAACTCTCTGAGGTCTAACAATCATGTTACTGGCCATCTGCCCAATCTGATTTTCCAAGGTCTTGTGAGACACCATCAGACTTTTTATCATTAACTTCATCTCTTCGAATTCAGAGTCTCTCATAGAATATTGCAAAGGGTCATGATGTTGATTCTGAGCTTGTCTTAGGGCATACTGTTGAGATTGATGTTGCTCCTCTTGTTGCTGAAATCCAGGAGGAGCGTATGGCTTAGAACCATAATGCTGATTACCTTGTTGATTATTGCTCAAACTGAAGTTCGGATGATTTCTGTTGCTTGGGTGATAGGTGTTTGAGATTGGTTGTTGATTCTGCCTCTGAAAGTTACTCATAAATTGCACTAACCCAGTAGAGATTGGGCATTGTTGAGTGTCATGACCTCCAGCACAAATCTCGCACACACTAGCTACCTGTTGTACCCCTAGTTTAGTCAAATAATCTACCTTCACGTTTGGAACTTCAAGCTGAGCTGCTAAAGCAGTGGCAGTGTCTACGTTAAGAATACCAGCTACTTTATGTTGTGACTGTCTCTGAGAAGGGTTTTGAAATTCATTAGCAGCCATCATCTCAAGGAGCTCATGAGACTCCTCATAGCTTTTTGTTAATAAGCCTCCCCTAGATGCAGCATCGACCATGGGCCTTGTTTGCGCACCCAACCCATTGTAGAAGCAATTTATTACTAACCAATCAGGCATCCCATGATGAGGACATTTTCTAAGCATCTACTTGTAACGCTCCCAAGCTTCACTTAAAGATTCACCATATGACTGAGAAAACTGAGTAATAGCATTCCTCAAGACGGCTGTTCTTGCCATAGGAAAGAATTCTGAGAGAAATTTATGTGCTAGTATATCCCAAGTAGTCATCGAGCCTGCTGGTAAAGAGTGTAACCAGCTCTTAGCTTTGTCCCTCAGAGAAAATGGGAAGAGTCTCAGTCTTATGGCATCATCTGAAACACCGTTGAACTTGAAAGTATCACAGATTTCAAGGAAGGTCATAATGTGCATATTAGGATCCTCAGATGAAGCTCCCCCAAACTGACAAGAATTTTGCATTATCTGAATAGTGCTGGGTTTAATCTCAAAATTATTCGCAGTGATATTGGGTCTGACAATGCTAGACGGAATATCCATGATCTTTGGTTGAGAGTATTCCATGAGTGCTTTTGGAGCACTCATGATCTGCGAATATCAACTCTGTTCCTTGCTGTGTTTCAAGCTCCTTTTGTACTAGTGCTCTAGTTTGAGATCATATTTGCATACACACTCAAGTACCTGAAGCACAAGAAAACGCACAAAAAGAAAGTAACCGAATCAAGTCAGTAGTTTTATAAGCACAAGTTACCTATTTCGATTACATAGGGTAATATGATATGGTTAATGACATATTACGAATCATGAACAATCACAATATGAACCCTTCAAGAACCTATGCTAGCATGGCAAGTTCTAAACCCTTAAATATACTTTCGCTTTCATTAAAGATAAACAAACTAGATGTTCGCGACGCATCTAACAAAAAAAACACAACCATACTAGGTAACCGATAAACATATCTCAAAAAATTAATTAAGCAATAAACCCTAAATATTATTCAAACAAATCCGCTAAGGTTCCATGACAACGATTAGTTCATAATTGAACACATCATCATCATGGTCTTAAAAATTAACATAGCTTGATGAATAAAAATAAAAATAAAAATAAACGAAGAAGAGTTTAGAAAATATTAAACCGAAAAAGAAACTCAAAGTCAAATCGCCGTCAATTGCCGTCAATTGCCGTCAATTGCTTCTACTGTGTTAATCAAAATTCAATTCGGCATCAAAATCGGCACACACCAGTTGTTATAAACGGACACATCAATTGTTAAACCCGTTTTGTCTTCTCTGTTTTATATTCGAACGGACACCAATTGGCTTTGATTTTCGAACGGACACCAATTGTATATGCTTTTCGAACGGACACCAATTGTATTTGCTGTAATCAAGTCTGTCGTAATCGAGTCAGTAGACAATTCCTCTTTTTCTTCTTTTCTCTATTCTATTTATAATCTCTGCCGAAACCCTGAAAACAATCAAATTACGTATCGTAAATATTTATGTTAAATAAAATAATATTTTAAACAATATAGCAAAATAAAATATTCGGATTAATCTAATATTCTTTTCTTAATTCAACATTAATTTCCTTTTATGCTTCACTTTAATATATTTGTTTTCTTAATTCAATATTTTAAACAATATCTGAGGAAATATATTTTCTTTTAACATTAATATATTTTTTAAGTATTAATATATTTTCCTTTAGAAAAGCACGAGTCATAATATATTTCCGTAGCATTAATATATTTTTTTCAACATAAATATATTTTTTGAAGCATCAATATATTTTTCTTTGTTTTCAACTGTTCCAAAATTGCCCTCAAGTACATGAATTTTCCAGTTTCTTCAATTTCAACCCCAAATTTATTAATATTATTACAATTTACCCGCGACACAAACGTCTTTAAGAATACTGGAAAAATAGGTTAAAACTCAACGAATACTTGAGAACCGGTGACGATTTTAAGAATAATGGAAGCGTAATAAGTGATATGAAATGCACTTATCAAACCCCTAAACTTAAACCGTTTCTCGTCCTCAAGCAATCCAAAACAGGTTTAACAATTGATGCATGAATGCAACTGAATTTAAATGAATGCAAGAACGCAATGATCCAGAACGAGTAACCGTAACTAATTCAGCATAAATGCCTCAACGAATGTAATAACCTCGGAATGCGAAATAACTAGATACTCAAATGTTAGCAATACAAGTGAAGAAGCGTGCGTGTGTGCTAACACTCAATCGACATGTTTTTAGTACAAATTAATGGACCTTACTTGTTCTCATCATAATAATCACAAGATTAGAAACGAAATACAACCTAGATTCTTCATAGTCAAGTTGCACATCCATATTTCTCCGGGGTTGTCAAAGATTTATTATGCTTTACTCTATATACAGACACACAAAGGCTTATTTGACCGTGCAATGGACGAGGTCCCTTAAAGACTTATACAATGGTGCCCATGTAACGAGCTTTAGGTTAGCGGATCCCAGACCGGAAAAGTCTTAGGTCACTAGGCACAAAGTCCCCTAGAACTTAATAACTCGAGTACGAAAGAGCTCATCCTAGCCAATTTTGCCTTTTTTTTTTGCAATTAGATTAGGAATGAGTGCGTTTCGCTCCATCTCATTCCACCCCTAGACTACTCGCAATACGCAGCCACCAGCGAGAGGATGTACGTCGACGAGCGGCTACTAGCCTTTGACGCCTAGCCGCATATTTATCTTTTAACTCCCCCAAACTTATCTTTTTGCAATCCATGAGCTAATGAAGGATTAAGGTGTAATTCCGAACCGAAGCAAGGATTATGTGTAACAATACTCAAGTGTGTCCGTAACTAGCATAAAAAGAATCGATGAGTCTACGTATATTAATTGTTCTTCTTCATCAAGCAAGCTAACTTACAAGCAACCTAATTAGATTTTATTCCTACTATCATTCCATACAAGTTTCATCATTGGCTACTTAAGTAGAAACAACAACTCAAGGGATTAAAGACGCAAAATGCATGAACAAAATGTTGTGCTAATAAGCTAACTTGATCCTAAACACAATCTATATAATCATGGCATGAATATGCAAATAAGTATGACTAACATGAATAACTACTATGATGAATGCAACTACAAGAAATTAAAAGATAAAAGAAACACTCCCCTATTCGTCCAGCAGTGTTGATAATTGATTCCCAGTGGGTTGCCTCCCACGAAGCCCTTGTTTAACGTCGATAGCTCGACGATACCACTTGGAGTCATATAGTGTCGAGGCTGATGCTGAATGCCTCACGGTTCCCCACATCTCCATAGTAATGCTTGAGTCGCTGAGCATTGACTTTGAATGCTTTGTCTGGCGATTCCTCAGAGATTTCAACTGCTCCATGTGGATATACTCTCTTGACTTTAAAAGGTCCAGACCATCTTGACTTGAGCTTCTCTAGGAAAAGCTTTAGACGAGAGTTGAAAAGAAGAACCATTTGACTCGGCTCAAATGCTTTATGTAGAAGCTTCCTATCATGCCATTTCTTGACTTTTTCCTTATACATCTTCGAGTTCTCATAGGCTTGAGACCGAAACTCGTCAAGTTCATTCAATTGAAGCACACGCTTCTCGCCTGCTGCTTGAATGTTGAAATTCAACTTCTTTAAAGCCCATAATGCCTTATGTTCAAGTTCCGTTGGAAGATGACAAGCCTTACCATATACTAACTAAAATGGTGACATCCCAAGTGGAGTTTTGTAAGCCGTTCGGTATGCCCATACTGCTTCATCTAACTTCAGAGACCAATCTTTCCTTGAAGGATTCACCACTTTTTCCAAGATTCGCTTGATTTCTCGATTCGAGACTTCAGTTTGACCATTAGTTTGAGGGTGGTAAGCGGTAGCAACACGATGAGAAACACCATATTTAGCCAACAATGCTGTGAATTGACGATTGCAAAAGTGAGTCCCTTCATCACTGATTATAGCACGAGGAGTTCCGAAGCGAGTGAAGATTTTCTTACGAAGGAAATTGAGCACTACCTTAGCATCGTTAGTTGGGAGAGCTTTCACCTCTACCCACTTAGATACGTAATCCACAGCTAATAGTATGTATAGATTGTTGCAGGAGGACACAAATGGTCCCATGAAATCTATTCCCCATACATCGAATACCTCAACCTCAAGAAGCATATTGAGGGGCATCTCATTTCGCCTAGAAATATTGCCAACCCTTTGGCATCGATCGCATCTACGAACGTACAGATGAGCATCCTTAAACAAGGTAGGCCAGTAGAAACCTGCTTGAAGAACTCGAGCAACTGTCTTATCCCCAGCATAATGTCCTCCATAAACCGTAGAGTGACAATCATGTAAAACTTTCTCAATCTCACTATAAGGAATGCAACGTTGGATCATCTTATCAGCACACTGTTTAAACAAGAATGGTTCATCCCAAAGATACCATTTCACGTCATGCAAGAATTTCTTCTCTTGAGCGCAAGTAAAATCTCAAGGAATCACATTGCTGACCAGATAGTTAACAAAATCAGCAAACCATGGTACTTCTCCTTGAATCAGGAACAACTGCTCATTTGGGAAACATTCGTTGATACAAATTCCCTCTCCCTTGTCTTTATCTTGTTACTCAAGACGTGAGAGATGGTCAACTACCTGGTTTTCAGTCCCCTTTCTATCTTTAATTTCCAACTCGAATTCCTGAAGCAAGAGTACCCATCAAATTAAGCGAGGTTTTGCATCCTTTTTAGATAGCAGGTACTTGATAGCCGAATGATCCGTGAAAACCGTGACCTTAGCACCAAGCAAGTAGGATCTAAACTTCTCAAAACCATAGACAACAACCAAAAGCTGTTTTTCAGTAACTGTGTAGTTTCGTTGTGCATCATTGAGGGTTTTACTAGCATAGTGAACCACGTGAAACACCTTCAGCTTTCTTTGACCAAGAACGACTCCCACAGCGAAATCACTAGTATCACACATCATCTCAAATGGTTCTTCCCAGTTAGGCGCAGTGATGATTGGGGCTGATGTCGACTTTTTCTTCAAGAGCTCAAAAGCAAAGGAACACTCTTCAGTAAATCGAATGGGAGCTTCCTTTTCCAGTAGACTACAAAGTGGTTTTGTGATCTTTGGGAAGTCTTGAATAAAACGTCTATAAAATCCAGCATGACCAAGAAAACTACGAATTCCTTTTACTGAGATAGGAGGAGGAAGCTTTTTGATCGTTTCAAGCTTGGCCTTGTCTACTTCTAAACCTCTCTTAGATACCTTGTGTCCAAGGATGATACCTTCTTGAACCATGAAGTGACATTTTTTCCAATTAAGAATGAGGTTTGTTTTCACACATCTCTCAAGTACTCTACCCAAATTAGATAGACAGCCATCGCATGATTTCCCAAAGACCGTTAAATCGTCCATGAACACCTCCATGATATCACCAACCATTTCAGAGAAAATAACCATCATGCGCCTTTGAAAAGTAGCGGGTGCATTGCAAAGTCCGAACGAGACATGTCGAAAAGCAAAGAAACCAAAAGGGCATGTGAAGGTCGTCTTCTCCTGTTCTTCTGGAGCTATACAAATCTGATTGTATCCTGAATATCCATCAAGCATACAGTAATATTCATGGCCCGCCAACCTATCTAACATCTAATCAATAAATGGCAAGGGAAAGTGATCTTTTCTAGTGGCCTTATTCAATTTACGATAATCCATGCAAATTCTCCATCCGGTGACTGTCCGAGTGGGGATGAGTTCATTCTTTTCATTTGTTACTACTGTTATTCCTCCCTTCTTTGGTACACATTGCACCGGGCTTACCCACTGACTGTATGAGATAGAATAAATAATGCCTGCATCTAGCCACTTCAGGATTTCTTTCTTCACCACCTCTTTCATGATAGGGTTTAGCCTCCTCTGATGCTTAATAGATGGTTTGCTCCCTTCTTCAAGCAGAATCTTGTGCATGCAGTAAGAGGGACTGATTCCCTTGATATCTGCTATGGTCCAACCAATGGCTAATTTGAACTTCCTCAAGACTCTCAATAGCTTTTCTTCCTCACTACCTGAAAGGTTAGAGGCAATAATAACAGATAATGTAGATGACTCTCCTTAGTAAGCATACCTGAGATGATCTGGTAGTGGTTTTAGTTCAAGTTTAGGAGCTTCTTCTAGCGAAGGTTTAAGCCTTTCCTGAGAATCCTTAAGATCACCCAGTCCGAGCGACTCATGTGGAATATTGAGCTTCTTTTGATACGGGGCTGCCTGAAGTAGTTGAACACATTCAGATATCTCTTCGTCTTCAAAGTCAGATTCACCATGTAGAACTCTGCCTAGAACATCTAAACTCACATACCGATCCACCTCATTGCTGTGCAAAGAATCGATCATATCCAACCTGAAACATTCTTCATCCTCTGTTGGAGATTTCATAGCCTTGAAAACGTTGAAAGTGACATTCTGATCTTGCACTCTCATAGTGAGCTCCCCTTTCTGGACATCGATTAGAGTTTTTCCCGTAGCCAAGAATGATCTTCCCATGATTATGGGGATGTTTTTGTCCTCTTCTAAATCCAAAATAACGAAGTCAGCATGGAAGATGAGCTTGTCTACCTTTACTAAGACATCTTCTACGATCCCACGAGGATATGTAATAGAACGATCAGCCAGTTGCAAAGAGATATTAGTCGGTTTTGGCTCAAGTAGCCCAAGTTTCTCAAACACAGATAGAGGCATCAGATTCATGCTCGCTCCCAAATCGCATAAACATTTACTGAAAGTTAGATTACCGATTGAACAAGGAATGGTGAAGCTTCCTGGATCTTTGAGTTTGGGAGGCAATTTTTGTTGTAAGATCGCACTGCATTCCTCAGTGAGCGCCACTGTCTCAAAATTACCAAGCTTTAGCTTTTTCGAAAGAATTCCCTTCATGAACTTGACATAACTAGGCATTTGCTCTAATGCTTCAGCAAAAGGTATGTTGATGTGTAGCTTCTTGAATACCTCCAGAAATCTCCCAAACTGAGCATCTAGTTTCTGTTTCTGCAACCTTTGCGGAAAATGTGGAGGAGGGTATATCGTAGGTTCAACAACTGACTGACATGGCTTGTTAGATGACTGATCTTGACCAGAATTAACCTCAGATGAGGGCTGATTTTGAGCAGAAGTTTTCAGAATGGGCTGATTTTGAGAAAAATCCATCTCTTGTTCAACTGTGGGGTTCTCAGAAACCTTTCCTGATCGCAAGGTGATAGCTTGGCATTGCTCATTGCCGTCTCGTTTACCTAGATTATGTTTTGTGTCGCTAGGAAGAACTCTCTGAGGTCTAATAATCATGTTACTGGCTATCTACCCAATCTGATTTTCCAAGGTCTTGTGAGACACCATCAGACTTTTAATCATTAACTTCATCTCTTCGAATTCAGAGTCTCTCACAGAATATTGCAAAGGGTCAGGATGTTGATTCTGAGATTGTCTTAGGGCATACTTTTGAGATTGATGTTGCTCCCCTTGTTGCTGAAATCCAGGAGGAGCGTATGGCTTAGAGCCATAATGCTGATTACCTTGTTGATTATTACTCCAACTGAAGTTCGGATGATTTTTGTTGCTTAGGTGATAGGTGTTTGAGATTGGTTGTTGATTCTGCCTCTGAAAGTTACTCACAAATTGCACTGACCCAGTAGAGATTGGGTATTGTTGAGTGTCATGACCTCCAGCACAAATCTCGCACACACTAGCTACCTGGTGTACCCCTAGTTTAGTCAAAGAATCTACCTTCACGTTTAGAGCTTCAAGCTGAGCTGCTAAAGTAGTGGCAGTGTCTACGTTAAGAATACCAGCTACTTTATGTTGTGACTGTCTCTGAGAAGGGTTCTGGAATTCATTAGCAGCCATCATCTCAAGGAGCTCATGCGCCTCCTCATAGCTTTTTGTTAATAAGGCTCCCCTAGATGCAGCATCGACCATGGGCCTTGTTTGCGCACCCAACCCATTGTAGAAGGAATTTATTACTAACCAATCAGGCATCCTATGATGAGGATATTTTCTGAGCATCTACTTGTAACGCTCCCAAGCTTCACTTAAAGATTCACCATATGACTGAGAAAACTGAGTAATAGCATTCCTCAAGGCGGCTGTTCTTGCCATAGGAAAGAATTTTGAGAGAAATTTATGTGCTAGTATATCCCAAGTAGTGATCGAGCCTGCTGGTAAAGAGTGTAACCAGCTCTTAGCTTTGTCCCTTAGAGAAAATGGGAAGAGTATCAGTCTTATGGCATCATCTGAAACACCGTTGAACTTGAAAGTATCACAGATTTCAAGGAAGGTCATAATGTGCAAATTAGGATCCTCAGATGAAGCTCCCCCAAACTGACAAGAATTTTGCATTATCTGAATAGTGCTGGGTTTAATCTCAAAATTATTCGCATCGATATTGGGTCTGACAATGCTAGACTGAATATCCATGATCTTTGGTTGAGAGTATTCCATGAGTGCTTTTGGAGCTGGATCTCCCATTGTAGAATTAGTATCAGAATCTGCGAATATCAACTCTGTTTCTTGCTGTGTTTCAAGCTCCTTTTGTACTAGTGCTCTAGTTTGAGATCGTGTTTGCATACACACTCAAGTACCTGAAGCACAAGAAAACACACAAAAAGAAAGTAACCGAATCAAGTCAGTAGTTTTATAATGACTCCTGCTGATAAGCAATAAAACTGTCAAATAACACTGAGTCGCCGACAACGGCGCCAAAAACTTGTTAGTCCTTTTCTCACGCAAGTATACGCGGCCAAATAATAGCAAGTAATAAGTAAGAAAGATTGTTCCCACAAAGACTAGGTGTATAAGACAAGAATTCATTTATGCAACAACGTATGATTATTAAACTAATGCTTGAACGAGTAATAAAGTATGAATGTAACTAAACGAATCAACTAACGAAATTATCTAACGAGTTTTACTTATGCGAGAGAAAACATGGAACCCTAACTTCATTGTTTAGTTTACTCAGAGTATTAATATACTTAATCAATATATAAGATAACTACGATTTCTAATCCGATAACCCAAAATCAGAATACGCTACCTTTCAGTACACGTAAACCAAACCACAAACGAGATAGCAGTTAAGCAGACACCACATGCATGACAATCCTATATGTCTATATGAATTGAGGTACAATTGGTTTTAAGAACAAGTTACCTATTTCGATTACATAGGGTAATATGATATGGTTAATGACATATTACGAATCATGAACAATCACAATATGAATCATTCAAGAACCTATGCTAGCATGGCAAGTTCTAAACCCTTAAATCTACTTTCACATTCATTAAAGATAAAAAACTAGATGTTCGCGACGCATCTAACAAAAAAAACACAACCATACTAGGTAACAGATAAACATATCTCAAAAAATTAATTAAGCAATAAACCCTAAATATTATTCAAACAAATCCGCTAAGGTTCCATGACAACGATTAGTTTATAATCGAACAAATCATCATCATGGTCTTAAAAATTAACATAGCTTGATGAATAAAAATAAAAATAAAAATAAACGAAGAAGATTTTAGAAAATATTAAACCGAAAAAGAAACTCAAAGTCAAATCGCCGTCAATTGCCGTCAATTGCTTCTACTGTCTGTGTTAATCGAAATTCAATTCGGTGTTAAAATCGGCACACACCAGTTGTTATAAACGGACACATCAATTGTTAAACTCGTTTTGTCTTCTCTGTTTTATATTCGAACGGACACCAATTGGCTTTGCTTTTCGAACGGACACCAATTGTATATGCTTTTCGAACGGACACCAATTGTATTTGCTGTAATCAAGTCTGTCGTAATCGAGTCAGTAGACAATTCCCCTTTTTCTTCTTTGCTCCACAGTTTCTGCAACCTTTGCGGAAAATGTGGAGGAGGGTATATCGTAGGTTTAACAACCGACTGACATGGCTTGTTAGATGGCTGTTCTTGACCAGAATTAACCTCAGATGAGGGCTGATTTTGAGCAGAATTTTTCAGAATGGGCTGATTTTGAGAAGAATCCATCTCTTGTTCAACTGTGGGGTTCTCAGCAACCTTTCCTGATCGCAAGGTGATAGCTTGGCATTGCTCCTTGCCGTCTCGTTTACCTAGATTATGTTCCGTGTCCCTAGGAAGAACTCTATGAGGTCTAATAATCATGTTAATGGCCATATACCCAATCTGATTTTCCAAGGTCTTGTGAGACACCATCAGACTTTTAATCATTAAATTCATCTCTTCGAATTCAGAGTCTCTCACAGAATATTGCGAAGGGTCAGGATGTTGATTCTGAGATTGTCTTAGGGCATACTGTTGAGATTGATGTTGCTCCCCTTGTTGCTGAAATCCAGGAGGAGCGTATGGCTTAGCACCATAATGCTGATTACCTTGTTGATTATTGCTCCAACTGAAGTTCAGATGATTTCTGTTGCTTAGGTGATAGGTGTTTGAGATTGGTTATTGATTCTGCCTCTGAAAGTTACTCACAAATTGCACTGACCCAGTAGAGATTGGGCATTGCTGAGTGTCATGACCTCCAGCACAAATCTCGCACACACTAGCTACCTGGTGTACCCCTAGTTTAGTCAAAGAATCTACCTTCACGTTTAGAGCTTCAAGCTGAGCTGCTAAAGCAGTGGCAGTGTCTACGTTAAGAATACCAGCTACTTTATGTTGTGATTGTCTCTGAGAAGGGTTCTAAAATTCATTAGCAGCCATCA
This sequence comes from Limnanthes douglasii subsp. nivea, assembly GCA_036936605.1. Lineage (NCBI taxonomy): Eukaryota > Viridiplantae > Streptophyta > Magnoliopsida > Brassicales > Limnanthaceae > Limnanthes > Limnanthes douglasii. The sequence goes on from JAUPFV010000001.1 coordinate 4,412,540, forward strand.
TCTCAAGGAGCTCATGAGCCTCCTCATAGCTTTTTGTTAATAAGGCTCCCCTAGATGCAGCATCGACCATGGGCCTTGTTTGCGCACCCAACCCATTGTAGAAGGAATTTATTACTAACCAATCAGGCATCCCATTATGAGGATATTTTCTGAGCATCTACTTGTAACGCTCCCAAGCTTCACTTAATGATTCACCATATGACTGAGAAAACTGAGTAATAGCATTCCTCAAGGCGGCTGTTCTTGCCATAGGAAAGAATTTTGAGAGAAATTTATGTGCTAGTATATCCCAAGTAGTGATCGAGCCTGCTGGTAAAGAGTGTAACCAGCTCTTAGTTTGTCCCTCAGAGAAAATGGGAAGAGTATCAGTCTTATGGCATCATCTGAAACACCGTTGAACTTGAAAGTATCACAGATTTCAAGGAAGGTCATAATGTGCAAATTAGGATCCTCAGATGAAGCTCCCCCAAACTGACAAGAATTTTGCATTATCTGAATAGTGCTGGGTTTAATCTCAAAATTATTCGCAGCGATATTGGGTCTGACAATGCTAGACTAAATATCCATGATCTTTGGTTGAGAGTATTCCATTAGTGCTTTTGGAGCTGGATCTCCCATTGTAGAATTAGTATCAGAATCTGCGAATATCAACTCTGTTCCTTACTGTGTTTCAAGCTCATTTTGTACTAGTGCTCTAGTTTAAGATCGTGTTTGCATACACACTCAAGTACCTGAAGCACATGAAAACATACAAAAAGAAAGTAACCGAATCAAGTCAGTAGTTTTATAATGACTCCTGCTGATAAGCAATAAAACTGTCAAATAACACTAAGTCGCCGACAACGGCGCCAAAAACTTGTTAGTCCTTTTCTCACGCAAGTATACGCGGTCAAATAATAGCAAGTAATAAGTAAGAAAGATCGTTCCCACAAAGACTAGGTGTATAAGACAAGAATTCATTTATGCAACAGCGTATGATTATTAAACTAATGCTTGAGCGAGTAATAAAGTATGAATGTAACTAAACGAATCAACTAACGAAATTATCTAACGAGTTTTACTTATGCGAGAGAAAACATGGAACCCTAACTTCATTGTTTAGTTTACTCAGAGTATTGATATACTTAATCAATATATAAGATAACTACGATTACTAATCCGATAACCCAAAATCAGAATACGCTACCTTTCAGTACACGTAAACTAAACCACAAAAGAGATAGCAGTTAAGCAGACACCACATGCATGACAATCCTATATGTCTATATGAATTGAGGTACAATTGGTTTTAAGAACAAGTTACCTATTTCGATTACGTAGGGTAATATGATATGGTTAATGACATATTACGAATCATGAACAATCACAATATGAATCATTCAAGAACCTATGCTAGCATGGCAAGTTCTAAACCCTTAAATCTACTTTCGCATTCATTAAAGATAAACAAACTAGATGTTCGCGACGCATCTAACAAAAAAAACACAACCATACTAGGTAACAGATAAACATATCTCAAAAAATTAATTAAGCAATAAACCCTAAATATTATTCAAACAAATCCGCTAAGGTTCCATGACAACGATTAGTTCATAATCGAACAAATCATCATGGTCTTAAAAATTAACATAGCTTGATGAATATAAATAAAAATAAAAATAAACGAAGAAGATTTTAGAAAATATTAAACCGAAAAAGAAACTCAAAGTCAAATCGCTGTCAATTGCCGTCAATTGCTTCTACTGTCTGTGTTAATCGAAATTCAATTCGGTGTTAAAATCGGCACACACCAGTTGTTATAAACGGACACATCAATTGTTAAACCCGTTTTGTCTTCTCTGTTTTATGTTCGAACGAACACCAATTGGCTTTGCTTTTCGAACGGACACCAATTGTATATGCTTTTCGAACGGACACCAATTGTATTTGCTGTAATCAAGTCTGTCGTAATCGAGTCAGTAGACAATTCCTCTTTTTCTTCTTTGCTCTATTCTATTTATAATCTCTGCCGAAACCCTAAAAACAATCAAATTACGTATCGTAAATATTAATGCTAAATAAAATAATATTTTAAACAATATAGCTAAATAAAATATTCGGATTAATCTAATATTATTTTCTTAATTCAACATTAATTTCCTTTTATGCTTCGCTTTAATATATTTTTTTTCTTAATTCAATATTTTAAACAATATCTCAGGAAATATATTTTCTTTTAACATTAATATATTTTTAAAGTATTAATATATTTTCCTTTAGAAAAGCACGGGTCATAATATATTTTCGTAGCATTAATATTTTTTTCAACATAAATATTTTTTTTCAAGCATCAATATATTTTTCTTTGTTTTCAACTGTTCCAAAATTTCCCTCAAATACATTAATTTTCCAGTTTCTTCAATTTCAACCCCAAATTTATCAATATTATCACAATTTACCCGCGGCACAAGCGTCTTTAAGAATACTGGAAAAATACGTTAAAACTCAACGAATACTTGAGAACCGGTGACGATTTTAAGAATAATGGAAGCGTAATAAGTGATATGAAATGCACTTATCAAAACTCCATTGTCAGTTTCACCAAGGTGACTCTTAGTACGAGAGGGTTTTGGGAGGTATTTGACTATGTTTTTTTTAGTCACTCGATCTGGAACTTCTTGTAGTGGGGGAAAGGTCATTAGTTCTTTCAGAGTCAATCGATCAAGAGGGTTCAATCTCCACAACCGACTCATGGCTAAGTTTTTATTCACGAAGCACAAGAGAAATCTATTTTCCCAGTGCTCTTTGGCCCACTCGCTCAATTTGGTGAAAATAGTAGTGGCACTCTCCACATAATCCAAGTAGGGTTTTGAAACATTTGTCATAGCTACAAGAATTGTCAATTCAGTACATTATTATCCGAGGAGAAAAGGTCAACGAAGTTAGTAAACTTACATTTTTTGGTCCACAAAAGAGATAACTTATGAGGATTTGAAGGAGTCGATTCTGACCTTGTCTCCCAGTGACCTGAAAAGAAGATAAATTGTTGCCTCCACTTTAGTGCCACCATATGTTTGTTTTCGATTCCTCAACATGGGCTCTTCGGAGGGTAAAAAATACTTGTACTGAATATTCTGCAGTGCCACCATATGCTTTCTTTCGATTCCTCGAATATTATTGCCTACTATGGCGTCAAGTTCTAAGGGAAGGGTGATGTCTCCCTCTATCTTGAGGGGGGTCCGACGAGCTTGTTCCTCGGACATTGTTGGGTGAGCAGTGATTGCTTGACTAGAAGATTCTGTGGGAAGAATAATAGTCCTACTTGGTTCTACAATAGGTATGGGTTGTATTTCTGGCTCAGGAATATCTGAGGCGATTCTTTTCCCCTTAGCAACCAAGGCTTAGTTCCGCATTGCTTGAAGCTCGTCTTCGGTTAAGGTGTTTCTTCCTGGGGAAAATCGAGGGATTCCAGTTGCTGTTATTGAAGGAGTGGCTGGAAGACTTGATCCCGAGTTGTCATTTTTTGGAGGGGGGTTTTCAATTGTTATAACCGAACGAGAGATTGGAGTTTTTAAGGGAGTCCCTTTAGCCCGCTTGCGCTCCTCGGATTTTTTTCTTATGGTGTCTTTTCCTCTTTTTAGACGAATGTTTATGCTGTTTATCATTGCCCATAACTTCGACGGTGTTGAGATCAGATATTAGACTCTATCGTGAAACTTCGAGGGGAATGATAGCAGTGGAATTCTCTGGTGGAGGCCAGGAGTCATAAAATGTAGTAACAATAGGTTGGGGTTGAGGCTCCAAGTTATCACCAGCAACAACTCTCTTGAAATTTTTTCTAATCAAAAGCCACTCTGGAATCCGACGAGGTTTATAAGCCAACTTTCTCTCTCTAGAAATTTTTAGAATCAAAGTTTGGAATGTTCAAGAAAGGGATCACTATTTATAGAGAGAGATGGGATTTTAGAGTCAATAAGGCTTGGGGAGGTTTTCTTATGTTTGCCCAGGGTCATTATGGGTAACATAGGTGCGCTTTTGCTGGTTTGAAAAACAAGGGTGAAGATGAAAGGACAATTCAATGATGAAAAACATTGGGAAGAGGAATAAGATCTCCAGAAAGATTTGGTGACAAAGAGCCACAATTTCTAACGTCACAATAACGACCCACTATTTCATATTGATAAGTTCGAAGCATCTAAATCCTTGCAATTTCTTAGCTTAGTAGGGGTAATTCGATAATGCTGGGCTAGTTAAATCCGATGACACAATTAAAGAGAGATTTGTTTCAAAGTTGTGCTAACACATTGCAAGGATTGGCGGGGCTACTGGTAGTAACATGAGAGACTAGATTTTCGATGAGGAAAGCTATTCGAGGAGGCACATTAAGATGTAAAATATTTTCGAAGAGAAAAGCTATTCGAGGAAGTGCATTAAGATGTAAAAGATTTTTGAAGAGGAAAGCTATTCGAGGAAGCGCATTAAGGTGTAAAATATTTTTGAAGAGGAAAGCTATTTGAGGAAGCGCATTAAGGTGTAATATAATTTCTGAAGAGGAAAGTTATTCGAGGAGGCGCATAATGTGTAAAAGATGTTCGAAGAGGAAAGCTATTCGAGGAGGCACATCTTCAAAGAGAATTGAAGACATAAAATGAAATTTGGAAATATTTCTACAGTCCCAGTAAAAATATTTTTACTAGGACTGGGGGGCTACTAATGAGGAAGAGTAAACGACATTTGAGAAAATTGTAAAGAAATAGTTTTATTAGGAGAGAATTATAAAGAATAAGTTTATTAGGAGAGAATTATAAAGAAGAAGTTGTATTAGGGGAAAAAATAGTCATTATGAAGAGGTGAAAAGATATAGGGACCAAAGATCTAATAAGCAGGAATTAAAGTGTGTAGGAGCCTCAATTATACTATAATAGGACCATAAACGCTTCATAGATTCCAGGATTTGAATATAATATTACTTTCTCTCTCTACTTAATCTAGCTCTTACTTTCTCTCTCTAAACGGGCAACTTAACAAAGAACCTAAAGATTACTTTAACACTAAAAGATTCTCGTAACACAAAATTACCCCTCTAGCAATTCTCTATCTCTTCAATAGTGAGGCAACAGAATCCGAGGAGAGCGACTTCCCGGAAAATTATGATTAGATAGACCTGTAAGAACAATCTCAACATGTTTGTATAACTTTTTTACAACTCCTTGCGGAGCAATTTTTGTTATACTGTGTACATGTTCCGAAGAACATCATCCTAGGCTTTTCTAGTTTGCCAATTTTATAACCTTTTTATAACCTTTTGAATTCACATTTTGATGCGAAAAAATAAGTGTATGTCAACTCGCGTTGAATAGAACAGTTGCCTTATACCAATTTTACTTGGTCATAATAATCGTAGTAAGTTGCTCTAAGGAAAACTAAAAAATATATCATAAGTATGGATCCAAACAGCTCAATCACAACTTGTATTTCTGAAAGAATAATTCGAAGAAAAAATTCAATTCTACTGATCAGCTCATAATGACACCTCGTTAAAACCTTCATGTGCCTAACCTGGTAGGAAAGAGTATGCCTTCGTTATTTTTGTAACCCTGAAAATACACATGAAAAAATAAGCGTTATATGCCAAATTCTTCCTCATTCCAAATACAATTTTAAATGTTCTATATTCCACGGATGTTTGAGATATCGCCATTTCTTGTCTTTTAATCTATATGTTCCCCGCTTTACTTTCTCTGTTACTTCATAAGGGCCCTCCCAATTGGGCCCTAGATTTCCAAGACTTTTATCCTTGGTGTGCAGAAAAAATTTTCGTAACAATTTGTCCCCTAACTTGAAATCTCTTTGCTTTAGTTTCGAATCATACCTACTCCGCATCAATGTTTGATAATGCAAAGACTTTAACTGCGCTCTTCGTCTCTTTTCTTCCACCAAGTCTAATTCCAGTGTTCTGCTTTGATCGTTCAAATTTTCTGTATAAGCTGCCACACAGTATGATGGGAAAATAATTTCCGAGGGGACAACCGCATCCATTCCATAAACCAAGGAAAATGGAGATCTGGCAGTGGAAGTCCGAGGCGTTGTTCTATAAGCCCACAACACTTCTTGTAAATAATCCGGCCATTTCCCAGCCTTACCCTCCAAATTCTTCTTCAATCCATCCAAAATCGTTCGATTGGTTACTTCTACCTGACCATTATCCTAGGGATGGAATGGAGTAGAAAAACATTGTTGTATGCCTCTGGAAGACAAAAGCTTTTAAATTCCTTTATATTGAATTGAGGCCCATTATCCGTTGTAATCTTTATTGGCACCCCAAAGCGACAACAAATATTTGAGACAATGAACTTGATAACATCTTTTTCTTTTGCTCCTGCTAAAGGTTCTGCTTCCACCCACTTGAAAAAATAATCAACTGCTACTATTATCGTTTGTCTCCCACCAGATTCCATTGGTAGGGGCCCGACTAGGTTAATACCCCACATATCGAACGACACTGCTACTGAAATACTCTTTAGGGGCACCCCCGGCTTGTGTATGATGTTGGCATACCTTTAACACGTATCACACTGCCTCACCAACTTTCTCGCATTAGAAGAGATGGTCGGCCAATAATAACCGGTCAAAAGTACTCGTCGAATTAACGCTTTATATTCACAAAGGGACGATCCTTCCCCGTCATGCAATTCTGATAGGACAAATTATGACTCATCTTTGGCCAAACATCTAACTAACGGTCTGCTCAGGGATTTCTTATACAAGACTCCTCCTAAAAGAATGTATCTGTGGGACTTAAACCTGATCCTCCTAGCCTCAGACTTGTCTGTTGGTAAGTTATCTTTTTCTAGGAAGTCCATGATTTCCGACCTCCAATCATTCATGATCACATTGCTTTCTTCCTCCACATTCATCGAATGCTCCGTACTACTGGTAATCGAAGGATGCTCCTGAACTAGGACCAATGGATGGTCTTCCGATCGCGAATTTGCTGCTAATGAGTCAGGTATGATATTTGCCTCCCTTCAAACATGCTAATATTGAACCTCATGAAACTCAGAGGTCAAATCCTTCAATACTTTCAAATACTTGACTAACGTATCTTTTATCGCCTCTAACTCTCCCAAAGCTTGATTTATCACCAACTGTGAATCGCTTATCAATTTACATATTTGAGCCAACCTTAACCCTACCAATGTTGCCTCATATTCTACTTCATTGTTGGTTGCCTTAAAACCAAAGCGAATACCCTGGAACATGGCTATTCCTTCTGGGAAATTAATTGAACTCCTGCACCACTTCCAGATTTGTTTGACCCCCTATCCGTTCGAACCAACCATCCTGTCTTATCCGAATGGTTAACAATTTCCATGTCATCCCTTTATGAGTGGAATTTGACCAAGAAATTGGCCAAAACCTGAGCCTTTATTGCGGTATGAGGCTCGAACGTTATGTCGAAATCTCCCAGTTCAACTGACCATTTTGTCATCGTCCAAGATATATCCGGCCTCTGTAACAAACCTTTTAAAGGGAACATTGTTCGAACCACGATATGGTGGGCTTGGATATAGGATCTCATTTTCCGGGAATATGTTACCAAGGCCAAAGCTAACTTTCCAACTTAAGATAACGCTTCTCAGCATCTAGTAAACTTTTACTGACGTAATAAATTGGCTTCAACAGATCGATATCCTCGCAGAGTAAAACGGCACTGACTGCGCAATCTGATACCAACACATAGACAATCAATTTCTCTCATGTCAAAGGCTTGGAAAGTATCTTCGGGGGCATCAAATATTCTTGAATCTGGCGAAAAGCGACTGAACATTCTGTCGTCCAACTAAACTGTCTGGCATTTCTTAATACTTTAAAGAAAGGTGCACATTTATCCAATGAACGAGAAATAAACCTATTTAATGCCGCCAATCTTCCTGTAAGAATCTGGACTTCCTTAATATTCTGAGGTGGCTTCATAGTTGCCAAAGCCTTTATCTGTTCCGGATCCACTTCGATTCCCCTTTCACTTATCATGTAGTCGAGGAACTTCCCCGATCGTACTCCAAAGATGCACATTTCTGGATTCAATTTCAAGTTGACTTTGCTCAGATTATTAAAAGTTTCTTTTAAGTCAGAGAAATGATCTTCGTCCTGCAAGCTCTTTACGAGCATGTCATCGATGTAAGCTTCCACGTTCCGGCCAATCTGCTCCTCAAAAGTCGCCCTCGCATTTTTCAGACCAAATGGCATGACCTTATAACTGTATAATCCTCTCCCGGTGATAAACGATGTGTTTTCCTCATCTTTTGCATCTAACCTGATTTGATTATATCCTGAATAAGCATCCATGAAAGATAATAACCGATTACCCGAAGTAGAGTCCACTAATTGATCAATACAGGGTACCAGAAAAGGATCCTTGGGACAAGCTCTGTTTAGGTCCGTTAAATCCATACACATCCTCCACTTTCTATGTTTCTTCTTGACCAAAACTATATTTGAGGCCCATACAAGATACTGCGACTCTCGAATGTGGCCTATGTTTAAAAATTGTTCCACCTCTGAGAGTATACCTGCCGACGTATCCTGAGAAACTAGTCTTCTCTTCTGTATAATCGGTCGAACATCATGTCATATTGCGAGTTTATTGCATATTATCTCTGGCGGAACCCCCGTGATGTCCTGTGCACACCAAGCAAACATATTTAACTTGGTTGATAGAAACACAATCAATTTTTCTCTGAACACAAAAGTAAGTTTTACTCCAGTCTTTAAAACTTTTCCATTTTCCAACTTATGCTCCTCGTGATCTTCATCCGGAACCATAAATCTAGGGGCCTCCGTTGGATCATCACAAGGAGTGACTTCCGAGGAAGTCCCCTTTAATTGTTATGCTTTCTCTGGTGCTTCTCCCCGAACTCCTTTCGAGGATAGAGCTATCTTCTAGCTGCTCCTGATCGTCCCTATATTGTTCCGTACCACATATTTCAGACAGTGGTGTATCGTGGAGATAACATCATGCATCCTGGACAATCAAGAACGACCCAAAATTGCGTTGTACGACGTTGGTGTGTCTACAACTATGAACAATACTTCAACTTTCATTTTAAACGGCCCATGACCTAATTTCACCACACACTGAAACTCTCCGACGACTATTGTTGTTGCTCCCGTAAAGCCCACTATAGTTATGTCGGATCGTCGTATAACAGGCGGGTCAGAAATTCTCATATAGGTGCTCATAAATAAAATATTTGCAGAACTGCCCGTGTCAATAAGTATCTTCTTAACTTGGTCTCCGGCTATGCCCACAGCAATAACCACCGCATCTTCATGTGGGCCCGCTATATTCCTCATATCATCATCGTCAAAACATATGATGGGGGAGGGAAAATGATGCATCTGCGCTGAAACCCCTGCCTCAATCTGTGCAGTAAGGTTCACCATATGTCGTTTTGGAAACTATTATAATTCCTTGCGTTAGTATCCCCTCCGAAAATAGCTAGTGACTTGAAAAAAGCACATAAGTCATTTACTTTCCCCTTCAGAATAATCTCCTCTACCAGGTTCACGTTATTTCTCCCTTCCTTAGGATCCAGATACTCTTCTTCAACATCGAAAACATCAACCTCTTCAGAAATCACCATTTTTCGTGTCAGCATTTTTCGAGGCTGTCTTTATGGCTGCATTTTTCTGCGTGTGCTTTTTCACGAATTCTAACAACAATCCATTTTCAATCAAAGCCTGCACTTCTTTCTTTAAAGCAGTGTAATTCTTAGTGTCATGTCCAATGTCCTCATGGTACTTACAGAACCTGTTAGTACTTCTGCTTTCCCTCGGAGTTTGAATTGGAAAAGGTTTTATGAACTGTACCTTCTGGAAAAGGTTTTATGAACTGTTCCGTCAACTCCGCAAAATAGTCTGGACGAATCCATTTGTTCGAAATTGGCCTCGTTCCTTGGTTATAGTTTTGCTGATGACTATAGTTTTATTGGCTTGCTCTCGGCCTCGGCGGATACTGACCCGTAACCTTGGCTGGAACACCAGCGAGTGGCCCCTGATTACCAGACGCAGTCCTTTGAAATTGGTTTTACTCTAGCTGGGTCTCCTCCACTAAATCTCTTTTCACCACTTGATCCAAAACTACCCCAAAAGTCATTGCCTGACTTTCTGCTACCGTATCCTTTAAAAACCCGGGGAGTAGCCCCATCCTAAAGGCTGCCAACGCCAATGAGTCTTTGCAATACTCCATACCTGTTTTCGTTTTCATAAAACGGTTGGTATAGTTCTTTAAACTCTCCCCGACCTTTTGCCTACAGTAGATTATCGTGTCTCCATTGGCTTAAAATTTTTGAATCCCCACAAAGTGTTGTCTGAAGATATTCCAGAACATGTCGAAATTTTTTATCGAGCCCTGTGGAAGCCTATTATACAATTTTGAAGCCACCCCTTTGAAGGTCTGAGAAACTACTCTCCATATCAATTTATTATCGTCATCGAATTTAATCATAAAGTTCTTGAATTACTAAACGTGACAATCGGGATTCTGTGTCCCATCAAATATTTCTAGCTTTGAAATGTCAAAGTGTTTTGGGAGATTGCCTAAAAGAATTTCTGAAGACAGAGGATAAGCTCTCCAATTATGACCAGTCATGTATGCCTTAGCTCCTAAATTTTCATGGCTCTGAAAATAGAGTCCCTCCTCGGAAGGCAGAGTGTACTGATGCTGCCACTCTGAATTCTGTTGGTCGACATTATGATTCCCATAAGGAAAATTCATTTCGTCATACACTCGCTCATTAGCGTGAGCATGGTAACTCTTCTCATTCAGAGATTTTCTCTCCATGCTCCTTCCCCTCCGATATTCCATATGCTGCCATATATTTTCTTTCGATGACTCCTCCTCGGAGACGACTTTGGCGAACTGTAGCGAGAGTAATCACTCGTATCTAGAGAATTCAAAATGACGTTTTTCTCTCATCCTCGAAGAACTTCGCTCTCGACCTCTATATATATCATCTCTGTTTCTAGGACGGAGTTCTTCCTCACGCTCATCTTTTCCGTTGTCAGGCTCCCTTTGGATCTCGGAACGAAGATTTGTCTGAACAACATCTTTTTCCTCCCTTAAATTTTTGATCTCTAGCAGTAACTCATTCCTTCAAGTCAACAAAACCGAGTCATCAAAATTTTGTCTGGCGCGCTGGCCACCATGCGCCTTGTACTCCATATCATTCCGATAATCTTTCCCAACAAGATTCTACTCGCATTCATTAACAATATCATCCCCTTGCTCTTCCATAATTCCGCTCAGATGAGGAACAATTTCCAGTAAGCGATTATCGTAAGAACAATCTTCATTTCCCACAGACGGCGCCAATGAAGAATTAAGAAATGACTCAAGGGTAATTTTATATTACGCAAATATTTAGGGGTCCAAACAATATCAAGTTCTGAGTTAGTGTTTCTTTCTAGAGAGAGAAAGCGGGAGCTGAAACAAGTTAGAGAGAGAAAGTAATATAATAATATTCAACCGCCTTTACCAACGCATGTGAGGTCATTTTATTGTATAATAGCGACCCTCATACGCTTTAATTCCTACTTATTACATATTTAGTCCTTATACTTTTCCACTTATTCATAATAACTACTTCTATTGTACTTTTTACAATATTTCCCTAATAAAAACACTTCCTTACAATATTTCCATACGTCTTTTATTCTCCCTCATCATAACCAACCATTAATTCTTGAGTTAGAGAACCTACTCTTTAACCAGGAAGTATTGGTTAAACAAATGCTTGGTAAGTATTCCGGTGATGTTGAAGATACACTCTTTACTAAAGACAAGTCAAGGTGGAAAAATACACAAAGTTATTTTGAAAATGGTGGTAAGCAGAAAAGAAATGAGGGGATTCAACAAACCCCTCTAAACTGACATGTTTTAGATGTGGAAGGACATGACACACGAAGTCGGATTGACGTGCAAAGCTTGTTTGTAAGAAGTGTGGCAAACCAAGCCACATTAAACCAAATTGTTATTCAAAAATCGTCAAATCAGATGCAAATATTGCACATGATGTTGAAGATAGCAATGAGGTACACTGGGAAAAGTTTATCTCAATTGAGGTTATTAATCAACCGGACAACATAGCTTCCATTACACATTGATCTGAAAAACAAATTGGAGGTTAATACTAGCTGTATTGAGTACACGAATGAGTGGATCGTTGATTTGGGTTGCTCTCAGCCTTGGCGGATACTGACTCGCAACCTTGGCAGGAACACCAGCATGTGGGCCCTGATTACCAGACGCAGTCCTTTGATTGGTTTTACTCCAATTTGAGAAAAGAGTAAATGTGACAGCGGACAACTCATTTGAGAAAAGAGTAATTGTGACAGCGGACAACTCATTACATCCAATTGTGAAGGCTACCAATTGAGATGATGAAACTCTTCCAATTGAAAATGTATACCAAGTACCAGTTTTAAAAAAGAATCTTGCTTCTATTTCTCAAATCACGAATTCCGATAAGTATGTTTTATTTTGAGCAAATGATGTTCAGATTCTTGATGATTATAAAATTATTAATGATAATGTCTTATTCACCGGAATAAATGTAAACTCTTTATATGTTTTATCTCCACGTAAGGCGTATGTAGAAAAGACAAGTCAAAATACAACAATTTCATTTTAGCATGCTCGACTCGGTAAATGTCGGTAAGGAACTGTTGTAGAAAATATCAACTAATAGATTACTTGAAGGAGTTCACTTCTTCAAATCAACACATTAGGATGTTATTTGTGCTAGCTGTTAATATAGTAAGTCGCATCGACTCCCTTTTCAGAAATATTTTGACTGTGCATCGTCGATGTTTGAGCTTGTACATTATGATCTCATTGATCCTACAAGAACACCAAGTTTTAGTGGTTCCCGCTATATGATGGTTACTGTTGATGATTTCTCTCGCTATAGTTGGGTGTATTTCTTGAAATACAATGGTGAAACATTCACACACTTTGTTCAATTCAAACAAATGGTAGATAATCAATTCAGGTCTGTTTTGAAGTGTTTGCGAAGTGATAATGGGGGTGAATTCCAGTCATACAAATTCTACAAATTATGTCACAAATATGGTATTCATCGACAACTAACATGCCTGGATACCCCACAACAGAATGGAATCGCTGAATGTAGCTAGCACATCTTACAATAATGACTTTGTCTTGGTTGAACGATAAGAACTTTCCTCGAGACTTGTGGGCAAAAAATATGCAGTGTGCTTGTCATGTGATAAACCAATTGCCTCGATGGCCAGGTACACCAAAATCTCATTTTTAGCTGCTATATACTATCAAACCTAATGTGAGCTGCTACATACTATAAAACCTATATACTATCATTTTGGGTCTCTTTGGTATGTTCATATAGCTAAGAAAAATCAAACTAAGCTTAATCCAAAAGCAAATATATGTGTTTTTGTTGTTTATGACGCGAACACGAAAGGATGGAGATGTATGGATCATATCACTAAGAAGATTGTGACTTCTCATGATGTTATTTTCAACGAAATTTCTAATTTTTACCCAACTGCTGGTCTAGAAGAAACCTCTGTATTTATGCCATTTGTTGAAATTGATCATGAGCCATTCTCTACTTAATATTATCTCAGCGAGAAGGGGGAGTTCAAAATTTTATGGTCATAATAATTCACCACAAGGAGTAATCGCACTGCAAAGAACTACAAAACCAAGGAAGCCACCTATTTGTTTACAGGATTATAAAGTTCAAGCAAACCAATGTCTACAATCACTTCTTACTTTATGTTAGAAGACATGATGGAAAATAAGCCTTCATCCTATATTGAAGCTCAAGGGAAATCAGAATTGAAAAATGCAATGAAAAATAAAATTGCAGCCTTGGACAGAAATTCTACTTGGGTTCTTTTACTTAGGCCGAAAGATGTTGCACTTGTTAAATGCAAAATGGGTTTACAAGTTAAAGAAGAAAACTGATTAAAGTGTTTCTAGACACAACGCTCGTCTAGTTGCTCGTGGTTTCTCTCAAAAACATAGTTTTGATTATGAAGAAACTTTCAGCCAAGTCGCAATGATGGTAACAATTCGTACTATTATTTCTTTGGAAGCAAACAAAGGTTTGAATCTTTGGAAATTCGATGTAAAGAATACTTTCCTCTATGATGAATTGGATCGGGATTTATATATGGAACAACCACTCGGTTTCATTTAAGAAGAATTTCCTAAATATGTCTGCAAACTTAGGAAAGCACTCTAAGGTCTTAAACAAGCACCTCGTGCGTGGTATGGTAAGATTGTTGAATAATTCTTATTTTGTGGTTATTATCATTACGATTCAGATCCAAGCCTCTTTTTGAAAACCGATGGAATTTTAAATACTATGATTCTTATTTACGTTGATGATATGATTATTATTGGAAATAATTCAACTGAAATCAAACAGCTAAAAGAGGATCTATTTACTCGTTTTGAGATGAAAAACTTGGGGAAATCTCATTGTTTCCTTGGTTTAAAAGCTGAAGAAGCAGTTGGCTAGTTTATCTCACAAAGAATCTATGCTACTAAGCTTTTAACACAGTTTGCTATGGAATATGAAAATTATACAACCACTCCAATGGATCCATGTCTAAAGTTACATAAGAATGAAGGTGAATTATTAGATGATGTGACTGGGTATCACAAACGTTTAGGTTTACTTCTATACTCAACAGTAACTCGTCCGGATATTACTTTTTATGTTGGAATATTATCTCAATTTATGAATCAACCATGTGTTGGTTATATGTCTGTTGCAAAACGAATTCTTTGATATGTGGAAGAAACTTTAGAATATGGGTGGATGTATCCAAAAAATACAAAGTTCCGTTTACGTGGGTTTGTTGATCTTGATTGGCTAGGCAATGTGAATGACAAATGGTCAACTTTAGGCTATTGTTTCAATACTAGTTCAACAACCATCTCCTCGTGCAGCAAGAAGCAAGGTACAATGGCATTATAAAGTGCTGCAGCTGAATATGTTGCAACCACATTAGCTTCCTAGGAGTTCTTTAGGCTTACAAGATTTCTTTGAGATGTTAATCAAGTGCTACATATGAAAACAAAAGTGCTACTAAACTTTCTTGAAATCTTGTGCTTCATGCTCTCAAAAGCACATTGATACTCACCATCATTTTATTTAAGAGAAGGTACCTAATCAAGAAATTGAGTTAAAATCTATACGGACAAATGAGGACATTGCTTATGGCCTTACTATGGCTCTTCCCAAATTGAAGTTTGAAGAGTTTACAGAATCTCTCGGTCTAGCTGATTGAAAGAATACACTAAGGGAGGGTGTCAGAAGTTAGTGCATTATTTACTAATGTAATCTCAGTTAGAAGAAGCATACACAGTTCCCAAATAGTTCCCAAAAAAGCAGACAGTTCCCAAATAGTTCCCAAATATTAAATGATATTAGTGGAGTAGTGAGAATTATAGTAGAAGTCTAAAAGTTCCCAATTACTAAATGATACTAGTGGAGTTGTGGGGATCATATTATTCTATAAGTATTGAACTCGTTTGCTTCATTCTTTAAGTAATAAAATCAAACTTCTTATCTGTTCAAATCGTTTCATATGTTATCATTGGCGCATCCTTATAACCAAAGTGTGACATGTGATATCCAAATTATGGCTAACAGATATGCGTCACTAATTACATGTGCAACATTTATTAACAAAAATGATCGATTTTGGGTATAAAAGACCCTAACTAGGATGTTTAGATCTATGATTTAACAAACATAATATGTTTTTCTAGTTAGATTCTCTCACAAGTTTGAGTTAATCTAACTTCCAATAATAGGTATTCATATTCCCATTATATTTTGAACCGTGCATCCTATTTTTGATTTGAAAAACAAACTCAATCAACAACAATAAAAGTTTAAATTATTTTTCATCAATAATATCAAAAAAAATATTATAGCCTTTAATTTGTTTTTTAAAATATAATAATAGTTATAATTTGATCAATATTCATCTATTAGCATTTCAAAACAACCATTTAATTCACGTTTAGTACAATTTGACTAGTTTGGAGATAGATGGCCTCCAAAGTATTTAATAATAACGCTTTCCTCCAATTCATAGATTATAAAATCAAACACATCCTCACCTCCAAGTTTCTTTTACGACAATATACATCTTCACTTACGTTACTTGATATATTTTGTTATGGAATGTTCTAAGGTCTTGAGCTTCCAACCGTTCTAAAGATCTATGGATTATTTTAAGCGATTTCAGTATCATCCAAAAATAAAAGGATATTATTAGGGTTTCACAAATTTAAAATTCATCAATACACAATTTCAACAACTACTGCGATTATTCCAGACTATGTGAACTTTCCCTATTAGTTCTTAATATTTTTTGTCTAACAAAAAACCAAAAAACCGAATCTCCTCCAAGATTGATCAAGTTCTTGTCAACAGTTGTTGTGATAATATCTACCTATCTTTCTTTGCACATTTTGGTTTCCTGAGAACTTAAGTCCACACTATAATAATCATACACCTTGATTTCTAATATACCTTCACCAAAAATTCTTTCAATTCTTTAATATATGGCAATCTTACCAGACTTCAATAAAATCATCACCAAGAGATATAATCTTTCAAATTATGGATTTGATGTGTCAATACGCTAAGATATGTCGTTTGTAAAAATATATATCATCTATTAACATGCGAGAATTCAAGAATATATGCGAAAGAGCTTCAAAAGGAAAAAAGGGAACCGTTTCAATCACAATCAAACCCTCCAGCAGACCTACAAAAATTAACCCTCATAATAGCCTAAATAAGTTCTTACAAATATTTTATTTTCCTTAAGTATAACTAAAGAACGTTTCTTCATCAACCACTTTACCAATTTGATCAGCTAAAATTAGATGATTAAAATACAAAACAATCCATAAAATTGTCAAAATTGTATTATCCATAACAAATCATTTCTATTAACAAGAATTTTAGTACTCATTACAATACACCTGAGGGTGTGGAAAATATCTTCATCAACCACTTAACCAATTTGGTCAGCTAAATTTCATAATTACCATGGCATTGAGAGAATCAACAATCTCCTCACCACCAACTAAATCTATCTCATACGGACAATATGATACGCCATATCAAAAAAAGAGAATTAAAAATGCCATGTTTAACATTAAAAAGAATAAAGCCCAAGACCCGATGAATATAACTTCAGTTGCTTAAATCATCATGGTCAATCATAGGTGTAGACCTATGTAAAAAAAAGAATCATTTCAAATATAATTGCATGGAACCATAAAACCCAAATAATCATTATCTCAAAATCAACACTTTTTCATTTGCAACTAATTAGGATAAAAAGCACCTGTAGTCCCTCATGTTTATCACTTGTGTCAACTTGGTCTCCTTCCTTCAATCATGCATAGAACTCATCCCCATCCTTTTTTTAATTTGCATTTTTAGTCCCCCCGCACATGTGAAGTCTGTGAGATTGACACGTGGCATCAGTTTTTGTTGAAAGAATGGTCCCGCAATTTTTGGTCCAAAAATGCCCTTTAGAATTCCATGTCAGCTGCCATGTCAGCTTTACAATTTACCTTCAAATTTTATCATTTAACTAAAAAACTTACCATCTACCCACTAACTTAATAAACGGACCGGGTCGAACCCTAATTTAATTAACCAAACCTAAAACCTAATATAACCTAGCCCGGCCCGTAGCAATATAACACAACCCGACCTGTTTACACTTACCCAAATTGGACCCCAATTACACCAAAACCTAATACAAAAAAAAACACATAGTATTCGTGGAACCTCTGATAACTCAGACCCCTCTTCCTTCATTCTTATTTCCTTCTTCTTTCCTTCACCAAAACCCATGGCTTACTCCAGCGTTTGAAGAACCTCTGCTAACTCGGGTGCTGATGGTATTTGTGAATGCAGGTTACCCAGTATAACGCAGATTGCTTCGACGGATCCAAATCGAGGAAGAAGATTCATAAGATGTAGCAATTTTGGGGTAAGTATCGTGTACGAGTTACTATATATTACTTAGTTAGCCCATAATCTTATTCTAAATCTGATTTTGTAAAGAGGAGGGCATTGTCTTTATTTTCGTTGGATTGATCCCCCAATTAACAATGGGTCACAATCTGCTATCAATGGATTGTTGGAGAGGGTTTCAAGATTATAAGGAGATTGTGAAAGGATGAAAAAGATTAATATTTTTCTGTTTGTATTGGTAGGGAGTATAATAGCATTTGAATTTCTTTCATATGGTTTGTCTACTATAATTTCTTAGCCACCATAATCTCTAAGAAATTAAGAGTGGTATTTGTTGGGTGGATGTTTATTATTTCAATGATAATTTACGATTTTTAATTCAATGTGTTGTAGTTGTAGATTTCTATGGTTTTGAACTGTTGTTTTTTTCCTCTGTTAAGTCTGAAAACCATTGATTTTAGCCCTTAAATTTGTGACCTGTAAGTGACCCAGAAGTGACCTCTAAGTATTCAGGACCTGTAATTTGTCTAAAATACACCTATAATTTGGTTCAACAAATGGCTTGAGAGTGAAAATGTGAACATGTAATTTAGTGTATACAATTCTACAACATGCAATTTAGTATAATGTATACTAATATAATAAAATATATGAAACAAAAAACGTTTACAAAAAACGTTTCATTAAATTAAACCATAAACCATCAAGTGTTTACCTAAAATTAAACTAATATTGGTTACAAAAAACCATCCAGTGGTCTAAACCTTCACAAAAAAACAGTTCATAAGTTGGTCTAATCATTCACATTATCTCAAAAAATACCACACATAGTAGCCTAACACTCCATAAGTTTACAAAAAAACAACACCATTGTTACATCAACTAATGAAGACAGAAATACTGGGCTAAGGTTGCTTTCTCTTTTTGAGGTTGGAGGGACATTGTTTTGCATCTTTAAATGTCTTCATTTCTCTTGTTCTCTTCCAAATAGTATGAGGAGAGGTTATGATGTTCTGAGAAGAAAATATACCACGTTCTTCCTATTATATACAATAAGAATCAATTCAACCATGGTTGCCTCCACTTGCAATACTATATACATAAACTTTAATAAAGTTAAGTTGAGAATCTTACAAGTTGGACAACTTTTTGTTTCTCCAATTTTCTACCACGTGAGTGGTCTCTTCTATCAACACAATATATATGACAATATCCCGCAATCAAGCAAACAAACAGCATTATTAATTGGACCACCAACAACCAACAAGTATTTGGACCATCTACCAACAACTAATTGGACCATCTACCAACAATAGATGAGACCACCAAGAAACAAGAAATGGGACCATATACCAACAACTAATTGGACCACCAACCAACAAGTAATGGGACCATCTACCAACAACTACTTGGACCGCCAACCAAAAAAAATATACCTGAATTATTCAATAAGGACAAACTCCATTACTTAAGCCTACTTGGATTCTTTAAAACAGTTATACATTCAAATGCAATTACATCACTCACACCAATCGGTTTCAAATGCAATTATAAGACTCACAGCAATCCCACAAAGCAACAACAGTTTAGGGTTTATATTACAAGCCCAAACCACAAGTAGTACATTACAAACAAGAACGATATTAAAGAGAAGTACTATGCATAATAAAACGAACCAGGCTTACATCAGCCATAACAGTTTGGTCCCCAAATCCACCTCTTCTCACTTGTTGTAAAATGGACCCTATGTAACTTATTTAAGGCAATAATATAACAAAAAACTAATAAAATCTAGAATTAGGAAGTACTTACCTTTATGACATTGTAGTTCGACCCTCCTGTCGACAGAATGTTGGATGTAGTTGCTGTTGGAGGCAATGGAGTACTTCTTGGAGGTGGTGGAGTACTTCTTTGAGGAAGTGGACCTTCTGGAAAGTTTGTTGGGGCTGTTGGGGTGATGGTAGCACCTTCTGGAACGTTTGTTGGGGCTGTTGGTGTGGCGGTAGCACGTTCTTCAACGTTGGGTTGGGCTGATGGGGTTACAGTTGGACATTTACGTCGATTATGTCCACTATGCTTGCAAATACCACATCGGCTAGTGTTATGCCTCTTAGACAGCCTTGTTGTGGTAGGTTCAACAGCTGATGGTAGTTGGAGTCTTTCAAAATGATCTTTCCTTCTGGTTGTTTGTCGTCTGCCGCGAACAACTTTTACTGGAGGAGCTGTTATCGGTTTGCAGGTGGTTGAAGGCCAGAGCATAGACCCGTTGATAAGGTTAATGGTGTGATACTAAATCCTTCTCTGCGTTGCAACGTGGTAACATTCAGCCACGTAGTCAATTGGATCATGCTCAGCCAAAAATATTGCAGCAACAAAATGGCAACACGGAATTCCCGACAGCTGCCACGTTCTACACGCACACTCCCGTACTTCCAGATCCACCACAAACTGGTTACTTCCTTCCCTCACTTGGTACTTCGGTCCACCTGTTTCTCCTACATAACAATGACCAGCCACGTTGATTATCTTATTCAGCTTCTTTTGGATTTCCTGGAAGAGTTTATGATCCCACATTGCCATCTGCTTACACTTCTTTACTATGCGAGCGATTGTTTGTTCTCTGATCCCCTCCAGCAATGTGATCACCCATTTCCCTTTGTGATCTAAGATGATGAAATTGAACATTTCAGCCAGATTACTGGGTTGCATGTAACATTTGTTCTCTACGTCATAATGTAATCTTGTCCACTGCGATGGAGGCTTTTCAAACAGACACTCATATGCTGCTTGGTTGCATCTCTTCATTTCCTCCATGTGGTAGAGGAACGCTTCCACAAATGTCGACCTAGCACATGCCCAAAAGAGGTTGTGTTCTTGTTTACCGGGGAATGTGTTTTTCAGGTTGCCTTGTAAGTGTATGGCGCAGAAATTGTGCTCCGAGTTAGGGAACGATACTACCAATGCAGGAACCAGACCATTCTGTTTGTCAGATATTCAGGTGAATCTACTTCCATTTTGGATATTCAAATCCTCTCCAATGAGTTGGAGGAACCATTCCCAACTCGACATGTTTTCTAATTCCACAATATCCCAAGCCATTGGGTACATTTGGTCGTTAGCATCCATTGCCACTACAACCAGCAACTATCCTTCAAAAGGGCATTTCAAGAAACAACCATCCAAGACAAGAGCAGGCCTGCATCCCGAAATGAAACCCTTTTTGCATGCATCTAAACAAACATACACCCGTTCAAATACCCCCTGCTGACATTTGATCACAACGGTTGACCCTGGGTTGCTCCTTAGTATCTCAAAGCTGTATTCGCGTAATTTTTTAGTATCTCAAAGCTGTATTCGCGTAATTTTTGGTACTGGCTTACGTCATCCCCCATAATAACATTAAGTCCCCTATTCCTTGCCCTATACGTCTTGCATCTACTAATCTTCACCAAGAATTCTTGGTTTACATCCGCGATCAAACTCTTAATCGACCAATCTGGGTTTGCCTGCCACCTACTCATGTAATGTTTGGTCAGCCACTGAGTTGTAAAGTTCCTATTTCTGTTACTTGGGCCACACTGGTGTTCATCCAAGAAGGTTTTGATCTTCCACACTGATTCGCATCCTCTGTTACTTGCGTAGATGTACCACTTGCAGTTAGCTTGGGTACATTTCAATGAACACCACTATTTGTCATTCTTGAACATCGTGATATTCTTTCTCTGTTTGATTCTGTACTACCTAACGTTTTCTTTGAACTCTTTCGACGTTGCAAACTCAACTCCCACCTCCAACTCAAGGAACCGTATCTCTATCGGCATCCTGAAACCTCTAAGCCTCTGTTTCTTTTTCCTTGATCTCCTAGAATCGTTGGGAGAATCTCTATGACCTATCAAATTTTCGCTGTTGACATACTATTCATCTGAGATAATGTCGTTATTCATTTCCCCGCTTGCGTTGGAGACAGTGGAATCAATTTCACTTTCGCTGTCTGATTCTTGAGTGTAATTAGTGTCTTCACTCATACTGTATTCACCGTGAGATTCACTCTATTTCGACTGAGCTGGTGGAGGCTGCTCGATGAAATCAAATTGTGACATATCAATTTCAGCAAAGAACGAGTCGTCGATGTCATCGAAACTATCTGCATGCACACTATCTCCACCAGCCCCTCTAGCCTCTGCCCCACCAGCTTCTTCACCACCAGTCTCTTCATTTCCAACAGCCTCTTCACCACCAACCTGTTCACTACCAGCCCTTGCCCCATTATCCTCTGCCACAGCAGCCTCTACCCCACCAGCCTCTTCACCACCAACCTCTTCAGCACTAGCAGCCTCTGTCCCTCCAGCCTCTTCCCCTCTAGCTTCTTCACCGCCAACCTCTTGAACACCAGCTGCCTCTGCCTCTCCAGCTGCTGTCCCTCCAGCCTCTTCACCACCATCCTCCTCACCACCAGCCCCACCTTCATCTTCACTATTGACATTTTCCCTAACATACCCTACACCATCAACAGTTTCCCTAACATCCCCTTCACCATCTACATTCTCCCTAACATCCCCTACACAAGCAACAGTTTCCCTAACATCCCCTTCACCAACTACATTCACCCTAACATCCGCTGCACCATCTACATATTCCCTAACTTCCCCTTCATCATCTACATTAACCCTAACACTGTCACCACCTACTGAAGTATCATCAACATCTACATTATCTACACCAGCAGCAGTCTTATCAACATCGCCATCAACAACATCAGTAAAACTATGAAATATGCCTAAACTATCAGCCACAATTAAACTGTTATCACCCTCAACATCGACATGTGGAATAAATATTTTGTTTCTTACTTTTGTTGGAGATACTACTTCTAGAGGGGGTGTCCTATCACAGAATATGTTAAGTACCCTATCAGTACCAATATGTTTTGTTACCTCGTAGCAGTCTGAATCTGTCTCTAATAGTCTGAAAGACGTGCTTGAACTCGGAAGCGAGTACGCGAACACAAAATATCCCCCTCCTCCTGAAGCTTCTGTTGAGTCATGCATGGAATGGAGTTCCAAAATAGAGAATTTATCGCAATTAATGAAGTGTACGATCTCTGACATGCCCCCTACGTACTTGAGCTTCTTTTGGCCAATTAGTTTACAATCGAAGCGGTACTTCACAGCAAACAAGTCGTCATTTGCACCTCAGAAATATGAAAAATAACATAGCATTTAGCATCATAGTTTAACACTAGTTTGTACACAAATTTTATAGACATGGAACATTAATAAAAAAGCCATCATAACACTACACCAGCAACATACACAACCATACTACAATTTACACACCAATTTCAGTAGCATTTCCAGATAACACTAACAACATTACACTACACCAACAACATACACAGCCACACTATAATTTACACACCAATTTCAGTACCATTTCTAGATAACACCAATAACATTACACTACACCGACAACATACACAACCACACTACAATTTACACACCAATTTCAGTAGCATTTCCAGATAACACCAACAACATTACACTCTACCAACAACATACACAGCCACACTATAACACCAAATTCAGTAGCATTTCCAGATAACACCAACAACATTACACTAGAACACCAACAGCATACACAACCACACTATAATACTAATTTCATTCCAATTTCAGTAGCAGTACACCAACAAGTTAAACTACAGCACCAACAACATAAACTACAACACAAACCACATAAACTAAAACACCAACAACAGCATCCAATTAACTCGATTTTATTTCAGTTTCACAAAATACACTATAAACTACAACACCAACAACATACACTGTAACAACAAAAACATACACTGTAACAGCAAGAACATACATTGTGACACCAACAACATTATCAACTTGTATCGATTTTCATTCCGTTTTGAGTAACACATCTATCAACCCATGAAAATATAAATATAATATTCACAACTAACCTCTATATAAAATCGTATCCATGGTGAAAGCGTTGCTTCGACTTGTCATAACTGTCTAGGTTTGGGGAACCTGAGTTTGGGGAAACTGGTTCCAATCGATGATGAATCAATAGGTTGCCTTGATGGAATGGATGAAAGTGTCTGAAGTCGCGTTAGGGTTTACTAATGGCCATGGCTTCAATAGAGACTGAGAGAAAGAGAAACTGGTTCCAATCGATTATGGATGAAGAAGTCGCCTTGATGGAATGGATGAAAGTGTATGAAGTCTCGTTATGGTTTACCGATTCCCATGTCTTCTGTAGAGCAGAGAGAAAGTGAAACTTGTAGGGTAGGGAGAATAATCGAGGTTGTCACGTTTCGGTCTCTCTGGTTAGGATTTCTTTGAGATTTCTGAGTTTCTAGATTTCGAGGGAGAAATTAGGGTTAGTGTAAATTGGGGTAATTGGGGTCTGAATTGGGTAAGTGTAAACGGGTCGGGTTGGGTTATATTGCTACGGGCTGGGCTAGGTTATAATGGGTTTCACGTTTGGTTAATTAAATTAGGGTTCAACCCGGTCCGTTTATTAAGTTGGTAAGTTTTTTAGGTAAACGGTAAAATTTAAAGGTAAATGGTAAAACTAACATGGCAGATGACACAGAATGTTAAGGGGCATTTTTGGAAAAACAATTGGGGGACCATTCTTGCAACAAAAACTGATGTCGTGTGTCAAGCTCACAGGCTTCACATGTGCGAGGGGACTATAATTGAAAATTAAAAATTGATGGGGATGAGTTCTATGCATGGTTGAAGGAAGGGTACCAAGTTGATACAATTTGTAAACATCGGGACTACAGGTGCTTTTTAGCCAAACTAATTACATACATATCATCTACTCCAACGTCATTTATCAAATAATCTAAAAAATTATTACAAATACGATATAGCTAAGAATGCAAATAGACTAGTGTCTTGTTCAACTATCTTAATTAGGTAAATAGGTACTCAAATCGAAGATTTTGACAAACCTGTCCGTTTTCGAAAATTTGACAAGTCACAACATTCGATACCCAAATTCGAACGATAATCCTTTCAAAGATAATTTTCATATTTAGACCTTATTTTAATATTTAATTGTTATTATTTATTTTATTCTAATACTTTATTTTAAGACATTTATGTGATTTCCCTATTTTGGCATTAGAGTTTTGGGTAGTTGTTATATAACGTATCATATACTCAATTTTAATGTCAGACTTTAGTCTCTTCTTTCTCTCTAACATAGGGTCAGGGTTTTTTTTATCTAGTGTGTTCGTTTCTCTTATTGAGTTCTTGCAGTCGTAAATTCTATTTCGACTATTCGCCTCTATCAATTGGTATCAGATTGTGAGAGCTCCTACTATGTGGGTTAAAGAGATATGCCGCCTAAAAGAACTGCTCGCAGGAAGTCTACTGATCCATTCCTAGAACCAGTCAATCGGGAGGAGATGAAAAACTGATTTGACCAGATAGGTGAACAAATAACTTTGTTGCGATATGAAATGAAGAAATTGACAGAAAATATAGAGAGCATGACCACCACTTCATTCCAAAATCCAATTAATAATTAAATGAGAAAGCTTTTTTCACAGAATCCAACTACAACCATAGGTACAATTTTGAAAAAACCAAAGGGGAAGGAGATCCATCAAGTAGTTGATGGTGATATGAAGGGTTCACTGATACTCGATCATCTAATCTTTGATGAGTATGAGCATGACGACCAGGGTGATATTTCTGATGAAACTTGGCCAGAATTGGGACAACTGAATTATGATGTCTACGATAATCGGGTTAAATCAATGTTCAAGACTAATACAATTGGGTAACACCCAAAATGACTCTAGTTATTTCAATAAGGTAAATAATAATAAAACCCTATGTTTTAATTTATATTGAAGAAACTTTTAAATATTTGGTTGATAATTATTTCTGTGACCCTAAGAACTCCAAGAACAAAAGAGGATCTAGGATTAAGAATAACAAGAAGGAAAAAAGAAGTAGTGTTTAAATAGATGAGAAATATGATTTTCAATGAGAACATGGAGGATTTTTTTATGATGAAGACTCTAAAAAGTTAATATCATGGAGGAAACTAAAATAAAAAGAGCTGTTTGGGTAACCAAAAAAATTAAAAGACCCAAGTTTTATTAGATAAGTACATACTTGATTTTAAAATGGGTAAAGTTGCATATGCTCGTCTTTTGGAGATGAGTTTCAGTTCGAAATTGTATGTTGGCAATGCTTTGATCTAGATGTATACCAAATTTGATTGGTTAAGTAAAGCATGTGAGGTGT
Source organism: Limnanthes douglasii subsp. nivea (assembly GCA_036936605.1). Lineage (NCBI taxonomy): Eukaryota > Viridiplantae > Streptophyta > Magnoliopsida > Brassicales > Limnanthaceae > Limnanthes > Limnanthes douglasii. The sequence continues at coordinate 4,438,875 of JAUPFV010000001.1, forward strand.
TTGGTGAAATGCTTCACAAAAATATTGTATCCAATTACACTTAGATTTATGGTCGGATTGCCTGTATTATTAGATGTAATATTCATTCGTAGTGTGGATATGTAGAGCCAATGTCTTTATCTGATGGTGGTAAATTCACTTACACTAATGTGCTTGATTTGACTAAAGGCTGGTTTGCTTTGATTCAGTCAATTTCAAGAGTTTTATAAATGGTCAGGCACCTTCAGTCTTAGTGTTTATAACGAAGGTGATGATGAAATGTAAATAGTTCTTCGGTAGTTTTCCTTGGTCGTGAATTTATTGTACCCGAATGGTTGGTTTGCTCTTGGTGCTTCTACGTTAAAGGCTATGGTTGTAAAGCATCCGACGAAGGTAAAAAGTGCCTTGAAGGATCTCTTTATCCAACCATTTTCATGATAATTTTCTAACCCGAATATGATAAGGCATTGGATTTCAATAGCGAGGGGGATGAGTTAGTAAAATCATAATGTTGTGGTAAATTTCTTTCAACGTTTCGACAGTTTGAATTCAATGTCAAATTCTTCCCAACCAGGAAATGATAATGTAGCTACGAATGTAGATAAACTGGTTTCTCCCTCAGTTATTCTTCCAGAGGGGTCAAACTACATTCAAAATAACTATTCCTTAAGCTATGAAACCTCAAATGCCTTCCATTCATGACTTTTCTAAGTTGATGCCACGCAGGTGAAATCACTACTCCACTAATAAGTTTTGGAGAATGGTTATTAAAGTGTTCATATTATATTTCACATAAGCGTAACTGAATTTTTATCTTTAATATAACATATCTTAAGGTGTTATATATCAATACTCTGTAAACATATAAACTAGTTCTAAGATGTGAATTATCATGTCATGTACTCAAATATGTTAAATAAGATTAATATTATTCAAAATATTATATCTTAAACAAAACCATCCTTATGCATGATAGACATTACCACGTATGTCATATAGTCCAAATAAAAACGAGAATGGGTAATCATGTCCCATCTCGAAGGCCATACATTCTCAATCACTAAAATGCTTCTCAATATGCGTATAATTGGGGGAGCATAACTGCAGACCCTTAAACATATAACAACGCTTCAAACTAGCATTGCACCGTAACACGACAAACCAACTTGCATTAATATATGAATTGTTTTTGTTGAGTCTGAATTATTCTTTTAGATGGAGAGAGAGTTAAATATAAAGTAAAATTGTAAAGAGAGAAAGTGATTCGAAATATCATATATGACTTAGAAAATAGTCGTCCCTTTATTCATTGCCTTCAATCCTATTTATAGCCGCGTTAGAGTTCTGCAACTGAATTAGTTATTTAGTATGATAAATTGCATTACAATACCTTACATTCATAAGTAATTCAAATATCTTCTTATAACTCTAAAATTTATCATAAATAACTTTAACATATTATATTAAGTTCATAATATTTCATATCATTATTAGTAGCCCCTTAGTTCTCATGAAGAACAATGAATAAGAACTAGTAAATATTCTCTCCAAAAGACAAAATCCTACATTTCTGTATCTTATTCTAACTAGCTGCAGAAAGCTAATTTTCTCTATAATGGCACTTCAACATATAAGTCGAGTCCAAAATAAAGTTGTTGATTACTTTGCCAAATGGACTTCCAAATGAAAAATGAAGCTAGATATAAGCTATGTAAATGTTCCTAACTACTTGCAAGACATTATCTTACATGAATGTAATGGAACTGGCTACATTGAATACAATAATTAACTGTACTCTTAATCGTAACAAAAAAACCAGAGACCTTCTCAATTTCTCTATCTTGTACGATTATGTCCTTATGGTGCAACAAAGACAACAAATAAGTATTTAGGCCAATTTTCACTAGATGTCTAAATCGAAAAAATTACACTAATTGAAAATATAAAGGGAGTTGTAGATATACCAGGATTTGAGGTTTCTCACGTCTCTTCAACGGAAATGATTCAACAATCATGATGTACTCAATCTCTTTTTAGATCCTGATAGCCCGGTGGAATCCATCTTAAGAGCTCATTCTTTAACTTATATCCTTCAAAAATAAAGGAATTAAGATTGAAGAGCTTGAGGATGTCGTCCATTATCATTGAACCTGTAATTCGCCCAAGAATTTAGCAGATTGATGAATCAATAATTGAAGTTGTTGTTTAATTTGGAAGAAATCTTCTTTTTGTATTCCAAGAAGAAATGTTGAAGCACTGTAGTCCTCTCCTTGCATTGGTGATCCACCCACTTATTTATAATGTATCGAGATAAGCCATCATGAGGAGATAGATTCATCAAATACAACAATTTACCCTAAACTTAGGATTTCACTAACTTGTTCTTGCATATATTTAGGAAATATCAGAAAATCTAACACTCATTGGCCCATAAATTCACCCATTGACATAATATATATTCTTTTTAAGGTAGTATTCAAATGACACAAGGGTTCTTACAAACTGATGGATATGGAAGAAAATCTGTTAAAATACCCATGGAGTATTGAATATTTAAACTTGTATAAAACTAAAATGTAAAATTTGGTCGGTGTACACTTTTCTCTATCTGGTGGTGTGGTGTTTTTTTAATGAGCCATCATAGTGGCTATTATGAATGAAACATCTTGCCAAAAAATATCTAAAGTGTCACTATATTTTTATTTTTTAAAATTAAAAAGTTGAGTAAAACTAACCTATGTAGATCATGATAATATAGTTTGCTAACCATTTCTAAAGCAATGAATATAAATAATTTTCAAGAAATTCTTCATCCAATAATTACTAATATTTTCTAAGAATTCTCCAACTGGCGGTTAATAATATTTTCCAATAACGTCTCCAACCAAAAATTAATAATATATTTTAAGAAAGTCTTCAACTGATTATTATTATTATTATTAATATTTCTTTCTAATATTAATGTTAATATGTTGTAAAGCAATCGCATCTTTGAAGGAAAGAAGTGACATGAGTTAAAAAATTATAACTAAATTGTAACTAACATTAAAATATGGCTATAAGTCAAACCCACCCAAAATTTATAACTTAGAGATAGATGGAAGTCTAGAATCCACCTCAGGGTCTACATCAGAAGGATCTTCCTCGGATGATGAAGTCACGGTAGGAAAATGAAGAAGCTTGAGAGGCCTTTTTTACACTGATGAGTAGGGTACCCACTGAGGAGGGAGGCCCTGATATTCAAAGGAGATAGAGATGGATTTTCCTCTGATTTTAAAGTTGAGCTCATATCGAATTTGGGAGGCCTGCTTTGATCATGATACATATACGGGAAAAACGAAGCTTTTCTTTTCGCTCAGTCTGATGATCCACATAGAGAGAAGTACCAATAACCGAACCAATATTGTTGAAGCCCACATCGGTCCATAACTCAAGAGGAAGATTAAATACCTTAACCCAAATATATATTTTCGTGTGACCACCGAAATGCCAAGGGGCTTCCTCCAGCACCTTTTTAGCAATCTCTTCAGAACCAAATTTGAAGATGAAGTAGCCCTTTGGGAGGGGTTTAAATTCCAAAAGTCCAAACCTTTTCCACAGATATTCCGCATTAGCTTTGAGAAAAGCAAGATTGGAAGGTTGATTGAGAAAGTAACCCGAAAGACAAGCCTTCCAAGAGTCCGGAGATCCTAACACCGAGTCATTCATAATGAATTCATTACCAACCATTTCCATATGTCTAATGCCGATCGCTAAAGGAGAGCGATTATCACTATACCCCGTAACTATACTAATATAAGAGGAAAGTGGCATAGAGTTAAAAAAAAAAATTGAACTTGATATACCTCTAGAGAAATATTTTGAAGAAGGGGGGAAAGTCGTTTTCGGATGGGCCAGTTTATACTTTCTCCCTTTTGGGCCTTTATCCGCGTTCTCAAAATTGTGGATGAGAGTATGATTGGCATTGGGAGCTCCACCCCCTAGACCTTTCTCATTTGTTTTACCGGGCCTGGAAATTGAGAGTACTTGAGTAGGCCTAATTTGCTTGGCAAAACGTTCCAACAAGGATGGACCCTATGGACTCAAGCTGCTAAGGGTTGTCTTTTGTTTACTTTAGCCCACGTTTACTGATAACCAGCACATCCCTTCTCCACAGATACCCATGGGACTCACCAACGAACTTCTTGACCCACTCCCAGTGCCTATCATCTGAACGATCGAATCCACAGAATCCTGACGAGCAACAGAGGAAGAATTAGGATTTTCATGTCCCATTTTCCTAGAGTGAGAACCATGGTTTCGGATGCCCCCACTCCTAGAGCCTAACAACTGATCTATCGAGTCCACAGAATCCAGACGAGCAACAGAGGGAGAATTAGGGTTTTCAAATCCCCCTTTCCCAGAGAGAGAGCCATGGATGTCGATTCCAATAGAACTTTCAAGGCTAGGAGTCCCGAATTCCTTGTCTTGGGTATCGAGAGGGAGATCGCTATTGGGGATGATGGAGAAGAGCTTCCTCGAATCCAGTTTAAACTGCTGACTCCCTTTACCAGTGGAGCAGATTGATGGAGATGGGTGATTCACAGGGCTTGTAGAGTGAGAGCCTCCATTCCCAGATCGAGGGTTACTCTTGGAAGAGGACGGCGATGCATACCCAAAATTGGGAGAGACTCCAAAAAGAGCATCAAATGAAGACTGAGCGATGATCTGATCGATAGAAGATGGCTGATGGTGGGCTCGAAAAGGACTACTCTGTCCCAGAGTTGGTAACAGGGTGATGGAAGCTGTAAGAGGCTGGCATGTTATCTCTTCAATGGCTACCATTAATTTCGCATAAAACCCTAAATCGTAGTCGATAAGGTTGGAGGTTACAGAGACAGTAGTAGTGGTAATACCCATAGGAAGCTCGAAATTTCTAGAAGAAGCTGATGAGTACTTAACAGTGGGAGCTCAGTGAGGATTGGCTCAACAGAAGGTAAGAATATTCACAAGTCATTCATAGTATTAGACTGAACAATTATGTGACCCTGACCAGATTCCCTATGGAATATGGCCCTTTCTAAAACGTTTTTGACATAGGATTCATGGAGAGGGGAGACTTGGTGAACAGGTGTATCAGAGGGGGGCATAGTGATTAGGGCAGAATTGATGATCGGTGGTGGAGAGATGGATGAAGGAGTGATGGGGCTGGAAGTAGGGTCAGGAATGGATGGGAAGGAAGTAAGGGATGTGGAGAAGTTGGTAGTACGAATGGGGGAGAAGGTGTCTTGAAGGCCAGAGGGTTTGGAAGGCCTCAAAGAGACAGAGGATGGATCCATCAAGTAATGGTTTAGAGATTTTTGTAAAAATTGTCGGGAGCTGTTGTTTTTTGTGGGAGTGAAGAAATAGAGGATGGTTAGGGTTAAGAGTTTATAGTTGGAATGCTTGAGGAGAGATGAGAGAACGAAACCTAACAATGGGAGGCTATAACAATGAGCTGCTAGGAACGAGGGGTGGCAGGGGTAAGGGTCTACTCTAGGGTTAGAAGCATAGTATAGAATGAGCACACGGTTAAGAAAATAAAAAATCCAGTAGAGCTTAAAGAAGGCCTGGATTACCTTAAAAAAGGGATAGAGGGGAAAGGGGTTTAAGGGTTTACCAAAAGAAGGAGAGAGGGGTTAACTAGGTTTATAGAGAGGTTTTGAGAGGTTTCAGGCGGGAGAGGTTTAGTTAGGGTAACTAAAACAGAAGGGTGGCTAATTGGATGAGCGGAACAACTGAATGAAATAAACAAAACACTGGGAATTCCTATGGAACTAGCTAGGGAAGAGATAATCAGACAGTGGTAACTAGGGCAATAAAAGGAGGGATAGTGAGTCTTGAACGTGGAGGATTGACTATAGATAAAGGATTTAATAGATACCTTACATTGGGTATGGTATGAATTAAAGTTGGATTGAGAGAATCAAGAACACAAGTCTTCACAGAGAGAGTTTTTAGTAGTGAAAGTAGTATTGTGCTTCTGATTATTTCATGAGTGTAACCGTCTTCCCCAGCCTCTATAAATAGGCCAGGTGAATCATTTGCAAGAACGGTTACATAAGTGAATATTTACAACTTAGTCCTTATATCTCTTATAAAAGCTTAATCTTATCTTATATTTGTAGAACTTATCAATTTAGTCCTTACTAATTACATTAAAGTCCTCGTAGAATATCTTTCCTTATCAGTAGCCCCCCTAGTTCTTATACAAACAATTTATAAGAATTATTCGCTCTTCGAACTTTACTCCGAGTAAATACAACTTTCTTCACTTCGCCTCTTCATTATGATTAAACTCAATGACTTGCGACTTCTCTTCGAATTTATTAATAAGTGCAAACAAGTTTCCCAATCACTTCGAACTTGCCAACTTGAAATATAACCTTGCCTCTACTTCGAATATTGTTACTAAAGACATAGTTTTGCTGATGCTTCGAATTTTCTGATCCCTACTTGATAGATTGATTAGACCTTTATTGGTAGACCTATGACACTGCACGTTTCCTTTTCGTTTCACATTCCACCCAATGAGAGAAACTCACTGGTTTCGCCTCTTCAGATTCTCAACGTCACTTCTTTAAACTATAAATACCCAGCTCTTCATTCACTAAGAACTTTTAGAGAAATCACTTCTAGACCATCTTCATCATGTTCTTCATCTTCTTCATGTTCTTTATCAACCTTAAAGCCATCTTCATCCTGTTCTTCATAAACCTTCAAGCCATCTTCATCATGTTCAACTTCTCAGATCAATACCTATTGTATGAGAAGATATCCCAAATACAAAAAATCCAAACCCAGAAAACCAGTAAAAGCAAAGAAACCTCTCTTCCCTGGTTCTAGCAATCAAGTATTTGGAGCTTACGATTATCTTTGTATTTCTCAAAGAGCTAAAGAATACAAAGCTGCTGGGTTAATCTACAACGGTCCTCATTCTTCCCTTACCACCTTTAAATACGGTAACTTCGATCCCAATCTTGCTACTTCGTCTTCACCCTTAGCTTCAAACCCAGAATCTAGCCAAGAACCTTTTCCTCTTCGAAATCAACCTACTTCTCCACCATTAAGACCTCATCGAAAATCTAAGGGTGCCACTTCTGATAAACCATCAACTGATAAAAATCCACAACTCAAATCGCCTATCCCACAATTCGAAGCAACTAGAAAATTTCAACCCAAATCACTTACCCTTCAAACCGAAGCTGTTAAAGTTAAACCACGCAAAAAATCGACCTTTCTAGCAATGGGTGATGATGCAGAGACCTCTTCTCCTCCCCCAAAAGAAGTGGTTGACGTTACACCAGAGAGTAGTCAACCAATTCTTGTGACTCAACAAGAGACTCAAATCCGAAGTCATTTTAATGAAGCCACCGAGGAGGACAACAACGAAGAAAATGATTCTGAAGCTACTGAATCTGATGCCGAAGAGGAATCCGAGGCTGACGGCGTGGTTCCTCCGAAGAAGATTCGAGGGAAGAAACCTCTCATTACACTCCCCGAGGACGTTGCTGCCTTGGTTCAAGAAAATCTTAAATCACTTTCTCCTCGGTACATTCTTGCCCTAAAGAATGTATCCTATACTTACTACCTCGAGTCAGAGAAAGAGAAGCTCAAAAAACTATGGGGATTAACCGATAACATGACTCTTCGACTACCAGTAGAAGGAGAGACACCTCTGAGCTGTCAGAAAGACGAGCTGGTAGTCTACCCTGAGCTTTTCAACTGGGGACTTCGATTTCCCCTCGATCCGATGATAGTGAGGTACTTCAAAATTCGTAGGTTGTGTCCAACACAAGTCACTCCAAACCAGTTTTTTACCTTATTCTCTGCTATCATGGTGTCGAGGCTGGGAGGCATTCCCCTCGAAATTGAAGACTTCATCTCGGTGACCAAAGTTTCTAATGGGCCAGTTTTGCCGTTCTATTACCTAACTCTGGAAGATGATTTAAAAATTATCGACGACCTCCTCGAAGCTGATAAATTTTGGAAGCAAAGATTCGTCTTCTTATCAGGAGCTTGGGAAAATGGCAAAGAGATTTCCGATGCCAATCCCTCAAAACTCACCCTTACTTGGAGAGATAGCAGTAAGTAACACCTTTTTTTTTTAAACTTAGCCAAATTAATCAAGTTTATTTATCTAACTGTTTATCCTCTCTTTTTCTTAGAAATTCCGAGGCGATTTAAAAGTCGTCGAAAAGATGCCAAGGTCATCTTCCAGCAAATGGCTGAGTGGGCAGAAAAGTCCTGGGGAAATGGCTTTCACTCAGCCTTTGAGCCGATCAACTTTGTCAACAGCCATCTCTGGCATATATCCTTAGGAGCTGACTTCCCTCAAGATCCGATGATCCCCCCGGATCCTATCCTAGCAGTTCAGAGAATACTTGCACCAGATGGGAAATGCTACCTTCCCACCAGGAATCGAAGTGAAAGCCACCTACCACTGAAGAAGAAGGGAAAGCAAACCCTCAAAAAACCCAACACAATCAAGGCTAAACCTTCCAACCATTCGAAGACTGCAGGAAAGCGAAAAGCATCTGCATCTCAACTTCCCCCCATATCCGAAGAAGACGAACCTGCGCAAAAGAAAAAGAAAGAAAGCAATACTCCCAAAAAGAAAAAGAAGAAGTCCATTACTCCACAGAAAAAGAACGAAGCTGATATGCTCGAGGAGGTATTGGCTTCCGAGGTGCATGAAAAAATCTTTGTGGAAGAAAATCCTCAAGGGGGACTGGCATTGGGAGATAGCCAGGAAATTGATTATCTTAATTTCGAAGATTTAAATTCGAGCGGAGATTTTGCAGCCACGGGTGAAGATTTTCGACCTATCAACACCATTCCATTGACTTCTGCCGATGCTGCCACAACTTCAAAATCCAATGCAATCGTTCCTGTTTATCATCACTCATCGAACTTGCCCAATCCTAACAGATCCGATGAGGTAACTTCGATTCTTCGCCCTTTTACAAGTTTAAGTGCTGCAGCCAAGAAATTATGTGAAGAGGTGAACAATTCTCAAACCCAATTGGAGCTCCTTGCACAAGAGCTAGTCAAGAGCAAAAAGGAGACAGAGTCTGAAAAGACTTAGAAAAATAAAGCACTTCAAGATTTCGAGGCTGAAAAAGGAAAGCTTCTTAAAGAGCCTAAAGAAGAAATTGAAGCTCTTGAGACTGCTCATCGACTGGCTCTTGAAAGTCTAAAGTCTCAACATTCTACTGCTATTTCCGAAGAGAAGAAAAAATCTTCCGATGCTGAGAAACTTGTCAAAGAAACTCAAGAGAAACTAGAAAATTGCCAAACTCAGCTGACCACGCTTCGAACAGGATTCGAGGAAGAAAAGAATGCTGCCGTCAAAAAGGCCGAAGCCGCTGATGGTTCTTTAATGCTTGAAGGTATCAAGAAAGCTCAAACTGATACAGCTATTCAACTTCTTCGAGAGGTTCATGCTGCCTGTCCAAGGCTAGATTTAACGGACCTTTGGAAACAAGTTCCAGAAGAAAGTCGCCCAAAGGAAGCATTCGAGGTGCCACCAAGCTCCTCAGAAGAAGAAGATGCTTCGGAAGGGTCATCGGAAGAAGAAGATGCCTAATAGATTAGGCATGTCATGCTTGTTTTTTGTGTATTTGGTTAAGTAGTTTTCTCCCTTTTTGTAAGCTTCATGTTTTATTCGACGAACAAGCAACTTTTTTTCAATATTTTAAACTTCTGGTGTACTTATTTAAACTTGTCGTTTCGAAAAATAGATGCATTTATAAATCGTGGCACCTCGAAAATTAGATGCATTCATAAGACGTGGCACCTCGAAAATTAGATGCACTCATAAGACGTGGCACCTCGAAAATTAGATGCACTCATAAGACGTGGCACCTCGAAAATTAGTTGCACTCATAAGACGTGGCACCTCGAAAATTTGGTTGTTTCTTCAAAGCTATTGCTTCGAAAATTATTCTTGGTCAACTTTCAAAGATGATCAATCTTTGCCAAGTCACCAAAATAATAAATCACCCATCATAGTAAACAACCAATGGCCAAAAAAAATTTTATTAAAAGATTCAATATTAACCAGACACCTCGTTAAAACCTTTCTGGTCCAACAGATAAGGAAAGAGTATGTCTGTTTTACAAAAATTCGAAGTTTGGTTTTACTCACAGTACAATTTCAAATGCTCTATATTCCAAGGATGCTTGAGCATCCTCCCCTCTCGATCAGACAACCTGTAGGAACCTGGTTTGACCTTCATTTTAACTTCGTAAGGACCTTCCCAATTTGGAGCCAATTTTCCGAGGTGCTTGTCCCTAGTATGAAGAAATACTTTTCGTAACACTCGATCGCCAATTTTCAATTCTCTCCTCTTAACTTTAGCATCATACCTGCTTCTCATTAATGTTTGATAATGGACCACATTCAAATGCGCTTTGACCCTTTTTTCCTCTAACAAATCAAGCTCAACCCTTCTAGCTTCATCGTTATCCACATCGGAATATCGTAGTAATCTGTAGGAAGGCAATGTAGATTCAGCAGGGCACACAGCGTCCATTCCATATACCAAAGAAAAATGAGTCTCTTTTGTAGCCTCTCTAGGGGTTGTTCGATATGCCCACAACACTTCTTGAAGATAATTTGGCCATTTCCCTGCTGCTCATGCCAAACTTTTCTTCAAACCATCCAAAATAGATCTATTCGTAACTTCCACCTGCCCATTTGCTTGGGGGTGGAAAGGAGTAGAAAAGCATTGCTGTATTCCTTTCGAAGAGCAAAAAGAGTCTATTTCCTTTTAATTAAATTGAGGACCGTTGTCCGTCGTTATTTTTCGAGGAACTCCAAAACGGTAGCAGATGTTACTTTGAATAAACTTGATTACATCCTTAGCTTTTGTCCCAGCTAAAGGTTCTGCTTCTGCCCACTTTGAAAAATAATCGACCGCAACAATAATCATCTGTCTTCCACCAGAAGCCATAGGTAATGGTCCTACTAAATCAATCCCCCACCTATCGAAAGGAACCGCCTCTGAGATTGTCATTAGGGGTACTGCTGGTTTATGTATTAAATTTGCATACCTTTGGCAAGTATCACAGCTTCGAACTAACACTTTGGCATCCTGCAATATGGTAGGCCAATAATACCCCGCCAACAATACCCTACGCGTTAAAGCTTTGAATCCACAATGAGCTGATCCATCTCCATCATGCAGTTCAGATAGAATGTTTTGAGACTCTTGCTTACTTAAACATCGTAGCAAAGGTTTCGACGCAGATCTTTTGTACAATACCCCATCCAATACTACATAGCCAAGATCTTTATACTTTATTTCCTTGAGCAAGTGTTTATCAAGAGTTAGTATTCCCTTCGAAATAAAGTTTAACAAGTCAAACCTCCAATCACCTCGAGTGCACATCGGACCACTTACTACCTCATCAACAAACTCACACTGCTCAGAATTCGATATGATCGAGGGCGATGGTTGTGTCATGATCCATGAATATTCTTCAGAGTAAGCCATTGTTGCTAAAAATCAGCCATTGTGTTGTTACCTCTTTGAATATGCTCCACTTCGACATTTTCAAATTGTGCCATCATTCCTCGTAGTTCTTGCAAGTACAAAACCAAACGTTCCTTTTTAGCTTCGGAAACCCCTTTAACATGGTTAACTACCAACTGCGAATCTGTTTCTAAGCGCAAAAATGTTGCCCCACAAATCTTTGCTAATCGCAACCCTGCTAGCACAGCTTCATATTCAGCTTCATTGTTCGAAGCATGAAATCCAAATTTAATAGCTTGAAACATAAATTCCCCTGTTGGTGCTACCAATTCAACTCCTGCACTTGACCCTTTGTTACTAGATCCCCCATCTGTTCGTACTGTCCACGTCGGATTCATGCTCTCTTTTTCACCTTTTTCCTCTTCAGGTCTACTCGAATGAAACTCAACCAAGAAGTCTGCTAAGGCTTGTGCTTTGATAGCCGTTCGAGGAGAGAATAACACATCGAAATCTCCTAATTCTACAGACCACTTAGTCATCCTTCCTGAAATGTCTGGCTTTTGCAACACATTTTTCAATGGGTATGAAGTTCGAACCACAATCGTATGTGCCTGGAAGTAAGGACGCATTTTTCTCGCTGCCACTACTATACACAGTGCCAATTTTTCTAGCTTCAAATATCGTTTCTCAGCATCAACCAAACTTTTACTGACATAGTAGACAGGCTTCGAAACCCTCGTATCCTCACTGATCAGAACTGCACTTACTGCATAATCCGATACTGCTATATACAAAAATAGTTGCTCACCCTTTCGAGGCTTCGATAATATTTCAGGAGAAGACAAAAGATTTTTGATCTTCACAAAAGCTTCTTCACAATCCGAAGTCCACTCAAAATTATTTGGTCGACGCAGCACCTGGAAAAAAGGCAAGCACTTATCTGAAAAACGAGAAATGAATCTGTTCAAAGCTGCTAACCTACCCGTTAACATTTGCACTTCTTTGATATTCCGAGGTGAAGACATTGATATCAGAGCCTTCAACTGTTCTGGGTCCACTTCGATTCCTCTTTCACTAATCATGTACCCCAAGAACTTACCAGATCGAACTCCAAATGTACATTTTTCTGGGTTCAGTTTCAATTGTATGGCTCTGAGATTCAAAAACGTCTCTTCTAAATCATCAATGTGTTCATCATCACTTTTGCTCTTGACAAGCATATCATCGATGTACACTTCGATATTCCTTCCTATCTGTGAAGCAAACGCCTTATTCATCAGCCTCTGGTATGTTGACCCATCATTTTTTAATCCGAACGGCATCACTCTATAACAGTGCAAACCTCGATCAGTGATAAAATTTGTGCTTTCTTCATCATCCGGATTCATTCAAATCTGATTATACCCTGAAAAAGCATCCATAAATGTCAAGATTTTATTTCCCGAAGTGGAATCCACTAACTGGTCAATTCGAGGCACTGGAAAAGGATCTTTTGGACAGGCTCTATTTAGATCTGTGAAGTCCACGCACATTCGCCATTTTCCGCTCTTCTTTTTCACCACCACAGGATTAGCCGTCCCCCTCGGATAATTGGACTCCATGATATGCCCCATCTTATACAGTCGATCTACCTCAGCAACTATGGCCTCGGATTTTTCTAACGAAAAAGCTCTTCTTTTTTGAATTATCGGTTTGATCTTCGGATCCACCGCCAAGCTATGACATATGATATCACTTGGGACCCCCACTACGTCTTCGGACCTCCAAGCAAATACATCCAAATTCTCAGACAAAAAATTCAACAATTTTTCTCGCATTGATAAAGGCAACAGAGTCCCGATTCGAAGTACCCTGCCATTATTGAAAACAAACTCTTCTATTTCTTCATTTACCACCACAGAACTCGGGGTTGACCTCGGATCATCAATTCCCTCATCTGCACCCCCAGAAGACAACCCCCCAAACTGTTAATTCTCCATCGGATCATCAGTACCTTTACCACGTAGTCTAAACGCAGCATCGTAACACTCTCTTGCCACCTTTTGATCACTTCGAACTACGCCGACTCGATCCTCGATCACATACTTCAAACATTGATGAACCGTAGAGACTACAGCATATATTTTAGCCAGCCACGACCTTCCAAAAATAGCGTTGTAGCTCGATGGACAATCAACCACCACAAAAAGTACTTGTACTTTCTTTTTGAAAGGCCCATTTCCCAAAGAAATCTCACCCTCGAACTCCCCTATCACATTTGCTGTTGCGCCAGTAAACCCAATGATAGTTCTCTCTGACCTTTCTATTCGAGGCGGAGTGGTTAATCTATTATATGTTGACTTGAAAAGCACATTAGCGGAGCTCCCGGTATCAATCAACACTCGTCGAATCTCCACCCCGCACACTTCTGCTCCTATAACCACTGCATCTTCATGTGGCCCAGTAACCCCCCTCAAATCATCCCCATCGAAAATTATAAAGGGCACATCCTTCTTGTTGCTTAGGTGTGCCGTTGCTCCTCCCTCAATTTGACGCGTTAAATTCACTATATGTCTCTTCCTCGAATTATTAGTGTTGTTAGTCATTGAATCTCCCCCAAATATTGTTAGTGAATCAAAGAAGGCACACAAATCTCGAACACGTCCCTGGCGCTTCGGCTTATCTATTGACATTAACAATAATCGACTATGGTCTGGGTCGACATATTCCGATGCCACATCAAACTCATCACCTGCAGCATCTAAAATCATCAGTGCAGTTTCCTGCTTAGAATTAGGATTACCAATTTTCGGAGCTGCAGCTTTAGCATTCTTTTTTACCTATTCAAGCAACTTTCCATTTTCTATCAGAATCTGCATCTCTTTCTTCAAGGCAATACAATCGTTTGTATCATGCCCAATATCTTCATGATACCTGCAAAACTTGTTATTGCGCTCCTCTCTTGGCCTATTAATCGCTGGTGGCTTTCTGAAATTTACTGTTCCCTTGGTTTTCTCATATATCGAAGCCACACTTTCAGTCAAATCCGCATAATAGTCTGGTCTTACCCACACATTCGATCTGGATCTAAACTGTTGCTGATTATTAGAATTGTGTTGATTATATCCCCCTTGATACGAGTTCGAAGCTCCTCTGTTAGAAACATTTTGATTACTCCTCGGGCGCGATGAGTTGTTATTCGAAGTGTTAGCTTGACCATTCCCTTTCTGAATAGTACTGCCTCCTCCTCGAACCCGCGTCGATTCTTCGACCTTAATCTGATCCTCAACCTGAGCCATAAGAGCTCCAAATGTTAACGCCCTATGCCTTGTAGTCTCATCGGCTAAATCTCTTGTAGTCTCATCGGCTAAATCTTCTGGCAACAATCCTTGTCTAAACGCCGCCATAGCTACACTTTCTTCACAATCATCTAGTTCAGCTTTGGTTGATACAAATCTCTTAGTATAATCCTTCAGCTTCTCTCCCACAGCCTGCTTGCATTGTATTATTGTATCTCCATTAGCTCTCATTTCTTTGCTTCCCACAAACTGTCTTTGGAAAGCTGTATAGAAGCCTCTAAAATTTGCAATTGACTCCTTAGGAATCTTGTTGTACCATTTCAGCGCAGTTCCCTTGAATGTCTGAGAGAATGCTCTACACACCAATTTATCATCGTCTTCGAAATTAGTCATATAGTTTTTGAATTGTTCTATATGGTCATCGGGATCTTGAGTCCCATCAAACTTATCAACTTTGGAAATATCAAACCGCCTCGGAAGCGGCACAAATCTGATCTCTCTGATCAATGGTGAGTCCCTCCAGTCGACTCTTTGAACATATTGGTCTTCGTTTCTCATCCCCACAGTAGCATATAAACTTGACTCACCTTCATACTTTCGAGGCGAATATTTCCGAGGCGAATATTTCCGAGGCGAATATTTCCGAGGCGAATATTTCCGAGGTGAATATACTCGCCTATCTTTCTTTTGCCTCCCTTCCTTATACACCTTAGCTGTCCGGAATTCACGTTCTGCTCCTCTTGAATGGCCTCGAGAATATTCATACCTCGATGTTTCATCTGACTCCGAATTTTCGGAATCCTCTTCATCACCAGAGTCCACATACTGTCGCTTCTGCAACTTTCCTTTTCTTTTTATCCCACCATACTCCTTTTTTCGCTCAAAACGTGCTTTACGCTGTTCATATGGAACGTCGCCATCGTCCATCGACTGATCCGACTGATCATCTTGATCGCCTCTTGCTATTTTAGACCTAAGTCTAGTGCTATCATTACTTTCCTTCTTTTTCACCAATTCATCAAGCTCCGCCACCTTCCTTATCATCTCATTCATTTTAACTTCGAAATCAAATTGGTTTGATTGAGTTGGAATCGATTTACCTGCCTCTTGCAGATCGGATTTCAATGTTTCCATAGCCTTTCGAACAGATGGATTGTCACCTTCTTCTGGATTCATCTTCAATCAGCGAAAAACTAAACAAAATACTTCAGAAAAACTCGAACGAAAAACTTTAGAAAATGAAAACTCGAGACTCGATTTTTGATCTGTTGATCAAGGTATATTCGTCCCCCCTCCTTCTAGCGCCAATTTGGTATGAATTAAAGTTGGATTGAGAGAATCAAGAACACAAGTCTTCACAGAGAGAGTTTTTAGTAGTGAAAGTAGTATTGTGCTTCTGATTATTTCATGAGTGTAACCGTCTTCCCCAGCCTCTATAAATAGGCCAGGTGAATCAGTTGCAAGAACGGTTACATAAGTGAATATTTACAACTTAGTCCCTATATCTCTTATAAAAGCTTAATCGTATCTTATATTTGTAGAACTTATCAATTTAGTCCTTACTAATTACATTTAGGTCCTCGTAGAATATCTTTCCTTATCAGGGTACATGCTGTTGTCCAAAAGATTATGGAGGAGGAAGGGGGCTTGAAGAGAGTGATGATGGGTGACGAGGTTGCTTAAACAACAAGAAAGATTAAGGGGCTGATTGAGACCCCACCATGCTGTTATACATACAGCTTGGCAAAGAAATTTAACAGTGAGATGCAAGGTTGATGCTTTGACATCATGTAGCTCCTGGTTGTCCTAAAGGTAAAGATTTGGTTGGGTGGAAGTGTAAACCCAGCAGAAACCCAGGTGAAGATACATGAAGGATAAGTTGGATATTGTGAGGAGATGATGGGAGTGACTCAAGTGAGTGAGGAGATGCTTCAGGCAGAAGACATGAGGGAGAACTACTCGATGAAGCCATCAATCATACGTATCAATTATCACTAAGCTGGTTCTCAAGAACAAATTGTAGAAAAAAGTTACCGTTGAGAGGAGAGAGGGGAGAGCACTTTTCCAAGAAAGTAGACACAAATAGGATTTGGGTATATCATTTTCCTCATCAAATTAATCGTCGTACTTACCATCCAATTCCTCCTACTCGGCCGTTTAAACTTATTCCATCAAATATTATTTATTTTATACAACATTATTAAATACAATATTATTTATTTTATCAATTATTTTAATTTAAGAGATATATACAAATATTGGTGCACAATAGTCTTATTTGATACATAAAAAAGGAAAAAATATTAGATTTTATTTTTAAAAATATTTTTTTAGAATTTGTTTAATAGAATTTCGATTTTAACCAAATTAGACAATGTTATGACTTTTTTTAGAATTCAATCATTTTATATATTTAGTATAATTTTTTTATGGTTTAGTAGAATTTAAACTTTTTAATTTATTTTTATAGATCAAAATATTAGTATAACGTTCTATATTTTATTTATATAAATATAATTTTTAAGATAAAAAATTTATCACTGAATCGATTGAAATAAAATAAAAAATAAAAAATTTGTTTTTTCTGTGTGTCTTTAACTAACCATACCAATCGACCCAATAACAGGACTATTAAAATATAACAAAAGAATCATTATGAACACAAGAATCACTGTAATACACGAGAAGTATTATCTCTGAGTTTAGAGAGCATAAAACCTATATGAAGTTAGAGAACGAATGAACATAATGCTTTGTGACAAGACATGAAGTATGCATTCGCATTTCGGTGTGGGAAATGAATTTTGGGGTGAAAATATCAATAAAAGTTTTAACTTTCTGAATTGGTCTCCTCATCGGCTATGAATTGCAAGATTTCCTTTTAATTTTGGTTTGGATCATCGACTAATTACGCATAGTTGAGGATATTCAATTTTCATGTATACGCTCACGTGGGAGATGGTAAACTTGATCTAAAAGGAAATAGTATCATATCTCTAGGATACATTATCGGAGTGAAAGTATATAGGTTATGGTGTAATGCTCATAGGTCTCTAGGTTTTCTCATATGTATGAACATTAATTCTAATTAGTTGAATTTCCTAAAAATTCAGAAGGATGTTAAGGAAATGGTCAAACCATGATCTTTCGTGACTAAAAAATAATTAAAATCGGTTTCCATTAGGTCCAGTGATTATAATGGTTTTGAGATGGAAACCTTATAACTTCGTATCAGATAGAGAAAGAAGTTATATTAGACCACAAAAAAGGTATACGTCCCTAGTTGGATATGCTCAATTAGTTGTAGTAGAAGTGATATGAGAACCTAGTAGCAATAGATAAGCTATTGTGATTTCAAAATTAGATTGATGGATGAGTGCTACTAAAGAATATATTAAATATCTTCAAAATAATCCCACATGAAATCTTGGCCATCAAATATGACCGTTATTATCACCTGTAATCTTCCAAGATACGATATATTATTGAAAGTCTAACATCTTATGTGGATAATGATTTTATTGATAAGAGAGTGGGATTTTGTGTAAGTTACTCACCTTATTATTAGGGAAATACCAAGGTAACGGATATAGACCTTTCCCACTTTAAAGACAAGAATGCTTGTGGCGGATATACGATTTGATTCATTAATCATCGAAAGAAAAATATTACTTTTTTAGGGTTAATGTGGAGGCCATAGAGGGTAGAAAATTCGGAAAGACCTTCTTTAATAATGTTAACGAACTAAGGATCGACTCAACCAAAGATTGTAATATCGTATGCGAAGTAGATATTTATAATTTTCAATTTTGACACTTCTAATGTAATTTAAAATTAGGAATAGGAGAACAACATACAAGGAATATGCGTTCTTATTCGAGGCTTATTTTGTTTTTAATGAGTTGTACGGGTTTTTTTTATTTATAAGGAAAAAGAGATTGCTGATATGCATTGAATTATCAATATATCATTTTAGAAGGGAGATCTATGATGACTATGGCAAATAATATGATATCAGCAAACATTGTAGAAGCATTTTATTATATCTTATTTTAAGACAACTCTTGAGGTACTTTAGATCACTATGATAATCTATAAAAATTTCATGAGAGAGTAGAATATTATCTGAAATACTTCAGTATGAGAAAAAGGAAGATTGGGAAAAATCAATGATGGTTGAGGCTTTTTATCCTAATTGTAATAATGTTTTAGATTATTTTATAAATGACATTGGAGTAGAGGCTATGTATGTAATTAGTTTCAAATGAAAGGATGAAAGTTTTGAGATAATGGTTATTTGGGTTTTATGGATTTATGCAATTAATTTTTGAAAAACCAATGATGATTTGAGGAAACTAGATATATATTCATTGATTCTTGGGATTTATTGTTTTATTTTCTAAACATGATATTTTTAATTCTGTTTTTGTTATATGATGTATTATATGGGCCTATGAGATGGATTTAGTTGGTGATGATAATAGTATTGATTCTCTTGATGCCAGGGTAATTAGGAGATAATATTTACCCTATCAAATTGGTAAAATGGTTGATGAAGATATTTGCCACACTTTGGGTATATTATAATTAGTTCTAAAACTTTTTTTATAAAAATATTTTATTACAGATAATACAGTTTTGACAATATTATGGAAATTATTTTGCATGTTAATCATTTAATTTGGGCCATCTTTCACGTGTTATTTGTTTATAGAAATATTCTTCAGTTCTACTTAAGAAAATGAAGTCTTTGTAGGTACTTATTTTGGCTATTATGAGGATTGAGTTATGTAGGCCTGTAAAAAGGTTTGATAGGGATTGAAACAAGTCCATTTTTACTTTGAAAGTTCTTTCGCGTATTTGTTGAATTCTCGTCTATTAATAGATGATATATATTTTAAAATACGATATAACTTAGGTGATTGACATATCAAAGCCATCACCTGAAGGATTCCAGCTCTAGGTGATAATATTATTAAAGTCCGGTAAGACTATTATATATTAAAGAATTGAAAAGTTTTAAGTTAATCTATATGAGAAATCAAAGCGGACGGTGATTGTTGTGTGGGCTCAATTTCTGGGGAACCAAACTGTGCAAAGAAAGATAGGTAGATATTATCAAAGCATCTTTTGACAAGAACTCGATCAATCTTGGAGGATATTGGGTTGTTTGGGTTTTTGTTGGAACAAAAATATTAGAAACCAATGGTGAGAAATTCACGTAGTCTGTAATAATAGCAGCAATTTTTGAAGTCATTTATAGAGGGATTTCGGATGGCTAAAACCCCCATATCATCCCTCGGTTTTGGATGATATTGAAATCGCCTAAAACAATCCATAGATCTTTAGAACGGTTGGTAGCTCAATACATTAGATCATCCCATAACAAAATGTATCAACTAACGTAATTTAAGACTTATATTAAAGTAAAAGAACCTTGAAGGTGAAGATATGATTGATTTTACAATCTGCGAATTGATGAAGCGTTGTTATTAAAAACTTTGAAGATGATATATCTCCAAACTAATCGAATTCTACTAAAAAATTAATTAGGTGGTTAGTTTTAAAAACGCTAATAGATAATTATTAAGCAAATAATAACTATCACTATTGTTTAAATTTTTTAATGTTGTAATCTTTTTTTCTTTTCATATTATTGATAAAAAATAATTTGAAAATTTATTGATGTTGAATGCGCTTGTTTTTCAAATCTTTAATAAGATACACGACTTGAAAAATAATGAGAACATCAATACTTATTATTAGAAGTCAGATTTTACTCAATATTGAATAATAATCTAACTAAAAAGACATTATGTTTGTTACAATATAAATCTAGAAATCTTAGTTAGTTACCGGCACTGAGGTTCCTTTGTGTCCAAAACTTGTCCCTTTTGTTCACAAATGTTTTATATGTGATTAGTGGATAATTTAGGTGCCATGTATCACACTTTGGTTACAGGCACGCACAAACGATTATATATACAAAATTTGTTAACAAAAGTGATCAGTTTTAGAAAAAAAAAATCAATGATAATTTCGTAGCAGGTGATAAAGTGTGTTGATTAAACAAAATTTTAGTCTAAATTATAACGTAGATTAGTTTAAATTTATGAAAAGTATAGAAGTCAAACAAAAAACTATAATCCCTCTCCTTTCTCCGGTCTATTTTCTTTCTCCTCTCCCTCTTTTTTCTTCTCTTTTACACCAAAATCTTAAATTTTGTTTGGTTCATCCGTTTTAGGTAAAATGTAGTCTTTTTCTTTTTCCTTCTCTACCTTCTATTTTTTAACACCAAAAATCTAATTTTTATTTTGCTCGCAACTCTTTTTGAACCAAAATCTTGGCTAAAGATCATGGTTAGTCACTGGAGTTGGTCACTTGTTCCAAAAGTGTCACTTATTTAATTTTTGTATCAAAACAGTCACTTTGTTTCACTAGTGGTCACTAATATTAGTCTTTTATTTTCATTTTTAGTCACCGCTAGTGATCATAAATGTAAAAAAATATAACTTGAATGTCAATTGTGAAACAAATATAACATGAATGACAATTTTGAAACAAGTGACTAACTCCGGTGACTAACGAAGTTTCTTAGCCCAAAATCTTTAATAAACAACTCTTGAACCGGCTATGTCGTTGTCCTATTATGTTATGGAGATTTTGGTGAGTTTTATTTTTGTTTTCAGAGATCGCATTGAATCTATAGATTGTGTTTTAGGGGAATGTGTTTAAAGATCTCCTCTCGATCAGGGGCAGATCCAGAACTAAAATTAAGACTATGAACAAATAACAAAAAAATACAAAAAATAAATATTTTGGTATTACATAGCATACATATATTAATGTTTCAATTATAACTCCAAATGAATATCTATTTCTAGTCCAAACGTAAAAACATCTTCATATTACCCGTTAAAAACACTTGATAATTTGGATGATACTTAAGAGTTCCAGATTTGTTTCGAGGATCTAACTCCAAATTTCTTAGTATTTGAATATGTTACTTGAAGTTGATGGATCACTCCTCGAAGGAGTATAAGTAGGTTTTCAGATGGTGCTTTAGTTGATTCATTTCTGATAGTATAAATATTAGACTTTGGAAATCTAGAGGTAGGCTTAAAAGACTTGTGCAACATTCCATAAATAAATCAAACTAAATCATCTAATCTTATTCCTACATTATATTTTTGGATTTAATTTCCCAAGTCAAATAATTTTCACCCATTAATTTCCCAAAAATTCATAAACCCAATCACTCCTTATAAATACTAATACACTAATCTATTTTTTCAACTTAATTTAGTAGAAACCCTAAACCCCATACCCGTTTTTTTCTCTGGTTCTTCATGGTATGGTTTTCATGAAATTTTCGTTTTTTCCTATAGTTCAGTCCTACTCTATCGTCCGCAAGAACCTGGTCCAAACAGCAATGGTGCTTCGTCTGTGGAACATGAACCTATTTCTTCTCCACCAAACTCGTTACTTTTTAAGGCTGCAGGTAATTTTACAGCCTACAACTTTTTTATATTTAAAACCAATGCACACATAAACCAGCTAAACAAGTAATTTAAAGCTAAACAAGTAACGTAATACAACTAGATAGAAAAGATAGAAAGAGTAGTAGTGTAAAGAACAAAAAATAAATGCATCCCAAAAAATTGTTTCCCAATACTGATTTTATTCACTAAGTTCTCCAATAGAAAAAAAAAGTTCAGTAATGTTATTCTCTGCTTATGAGTTTTGGCCTTTAGGATATAAAGGACATGAATCCTTAATCTTTGTCCCTAACAGAGAGAGTTACCAAATGTATATAACCAGCAGTTACCAAATGTATATAACCAGCAGTTACCAAATGTATATAACCAGCAACAGGCATGCGATTAGCCTTTTCAACCTTCACAAATTCCAATGAGGTTGGCTGCATCAAAATAAAACATAAAACAAATAAAATAGTATACTGCATCTTTTCATTCTTTTCATTGTAAATATAGTAAATAGAAAGAGTTGGGTTGTCTCATACATTCTTTTCATTATACTTTTCAAGAGCTCTCACGCATGCTTCTCCAAGTTTTGTTTCATTAGTCTTCATCGGATTATCTAACCTACTATAAACCTTGTCCAGTTCTAATCGCTTAACACACCCGATGCCAGGGTTCGTCATGTCGAAATCGAGATCGAATCCCTGAGTAAAGACCTTAAAAAATGAGACCAAGGTAACTTAATTTTTCAATTAGGGTTTACTAAAAACTTACACCGCTCAGGTGCATCTGTTTCCGATACGCACGCCATTCAGCGATATCGATCTCATCATGAGAATCCTCCAACATAGAAACTGCATCTTGTCGTCCTTGCTATCACAACAGTGGTCATTGCAGCCGTCGCTATCGGTATCGTTGAACTTCCCGGAATCAGATTCAGAGACATTGTCGAGATTGTTTTCGGAGTGATTATCAGATTCAGAGGCATTGTCGATCTTACTTTCGATGTCCGACTTGGAAACGAAGATGTCATCGAACTTACCAAACCCTAATTCCCAAATTTCAATTGGGATCGGCAGTTTTATCCATGATCACCAAACCCTAATTCCCAAATTTCTTGGCTTTTTATTTTCAATGCAGAGATAACAGAAAGGAATCTGAATATATAGAACGCGTACCAATTTATTACTATATATATAAACCCTCTTCAATATACAGAAAATAATCAAAATATATGGATTAGTCGTTTCAATTATTTCTTTTTGAACTATAATAAATAATGCTTAGTAATTGATTATTGTAATCCAAAAAATAAATCTATTAAATAAATATAAAAGCCGAAATTTTTCACTAATCCACTAGGAAGCATCAAGGAGCAGAGTTTGGAAGTAAAATAAAATACTTAAATTGCATCTTACCATTGACAATGGTTCTGGGATGTATGGTAAAAAATACAAAGATGAATCAATTTTCTTATAATTTGTATTTGGAAATTTTTTAACTTCGCTTATATAGGGATATTGAAAAACATCATTTAAGTAAACCGAGAGGAAGTGACGACCGGTACTTGTTGACAAAGCCCATTTTAATTTAAAAAAAAAGTTAAAAATCTAATTGGATAATAAATACAAAAAAAATATGGAAACAAACAATTCTAATTAATTATGTGACTAAAAACGGTTTTTTTATTCTAATAAATAACATTAAAATATGGTAATAGATTTTATAATATATTATTAATCATTTAAAATCAAATTTTATAATGTCTTTTTATATTTAAAAAAATCAAAAGTTTTATTATGATTTTAATGATTAATAATGATAAGGAAGGATATTCTTTAGGGACTAAAGTGATAAATTCTGTAATTATAGGATTAAATTAGGCTTTAGACGAAACCGAAGGGTTAAATTGTAAATATGACAATATGTAACCGTTTCTCTAACTAACTCACCTTGCCTATTTAAAGAGGCTGAAAGAGTTATTTTGACCTATGAAATATTCACAGGTACTTTTCACCATTTGAAATTCTCGCTGTGAATTCTCTGTTCTTAATTCACTCACTACAACTTAAATTCACACCAAATTGGCGCTAGAAAGAGGGGCGAGGATACCTTGATCAACAGATCAAAAATCAACGTTCGAGTTCTCATTTTTTAAGTTTTTCGTTCAAATTTTCATATTTCGTTTGATTTTTCGCTGTTTGAAGATGAATCCAGAGGAAGGTGACAATCCATCTGTTCGCAAGGCGATAGAGACGCTGAAATCCGATTTGCAAGAGGCAGGTAAATCTGTTCCAATTCAATCAGTCCAATTTGACTTTGAAGGAAAAATGAATGAAATGATTAGGAAGGTGGCTGAGCTTGACGAATTGGTAAAAAAGAAAGGAGATAATAACGGTGCTAGGCTTAGGTCTAAGATAGCAGGAGGCGATCGTAATGATCAGTCTGATCAGTCGATGGATGAGGGTGATGATCACTATGAGCAGCGTAGGGCACGGTCTGAGCAAAAAAAAGAGTATAGCGGGATAAAGAAGAGGAAGGAAAAGTTACAAAGGCGACTGTATGAAAATTCTAGTGATGAGGAGGATTTTGAAGATTCTGAATCTGATGAAACACCGAGGTACGAACGTTCTCGAGGCCGTTCAAGAGGAACAGAGCGTGAGTTCCGGCCAGCTAAGTCGTTTAAGGAGGGAAGGAAGAAGAAAGAGAGGCGAGTATACTCACCTCGGAAATACTCGCCTCGGAGGTGTTCGCCTCGGAAATATGAAGGTGAGTCCAGCTTGTATGCAACTGTAGGGATGAGAAATGAGGACCAGTATGTCCAGGGGGTTGATTGGAGGGACTCACCACTGGTCAGGGAGATCAGATCTGTACCGCTACCGAGGCGGTTTGATATTTCCAAAGTTGAAAAGTTCGATGGGACTCAAGATCCCGATGACCACATAGAACAATTTAAAAACTACATGACTAATTTCGAAGATGATGATAGATTGGTATGTAGAGCATTTTCTCAAACGTTTAAGGGAACTGCGCTAAAATGGTTTAATAAGATTCCTAAGGAATCGATTGCAAATTTTAGAAGTTTCTACACTGCTTTTCGGAGGCAGTTTGTGGGAAGCAAGGAAATGAGGGCCAATGGAGACACAATAATACAGTGCAAGCAGGCTGTGGGAGAGAAGTTGAAGGATTATACCAAGAGGTTTGTGTCAACAAAGGCTGAATTGGATGACTGTGAAGAAAGTGTGGCTATGGCAGCGTTCAGGCAAGGGCTGTTGCCTGGGGATTTAGCCGATGAGGCTACGAGGCGCAGGGCGTTAACTTTTGGAGCTCTTATGGCCCAGGTTGAGGACCAGATTAAGGTCGAAGAATCGATGAGGGTTCGAGGAGGTGCTAGTACTGTTCAGAAGGGGAGTGGACAATCTAACGTCTCAAACAACAATACCTCGCGTCCGAAGAATAATCAAAATGTTTCTAACCGAGGAACCTCGAACTCGTATCAAGGGGGATATAATCAACATAATCTTAACAATCGGCAGCAATTTAGGTCCAGGTCGAATGTGTGGGTAAGGCCGGATTACTATGCAGATTTAACTGAGAGCGTGGCCTCAATATATGAAAAAACAAGAGGAACAATCAATTTTAGAAAGCCACCAGCTATCAACAAGCCAAGAGAGGAGCGCAATAATAAATTTTGTAGGTATCATGAGGACATTGGCCATGATACAAATGATTGCATTGCTCTAAAGAAGGAGATGCAGATTCTGATCGAAAATGGAAAATTGTTGGAATATGTCAGGAAGAATGCTAAGGCAACAATTCCTAAAGGAGGTAATCCTAATTCCAAGCAGGAAACTGCGTTAATGATTTTAGATGTTGCAGGTGAGGCAGATGGTTTCGATGTAGCCTCGGAATACGTTGAACCAGACCCCAGTCGACTTTTGTTAATGTCGATAGATGAGCCGATGCGTCAGGGACGTGTTCGAGATTTATGTGCCTTTTTCGAATCACTAACTATATTTGGAGGGGATTCGATGACGAATAACACCAATAATTCGAGGAAGAGGCATATAGTAAACTTAACACGACAAATTGAGGGAGGTGCATCGGCACATCTAAGCAGCAGAAAGGATGTGCCCTTTATAATATTCGATGGAGATGATTTGAGGGGCATTACTGGGCCACATGAGGATGCGGTGGTCATTGGAGCAGAAGTATTTGGGGTGGAAATTCGACGAGTGCTGATCGACACAGGAAGTTCTGCTAATGTGCTTTTTAAGTCAACGTATGATAGGTTGACTGCACCACCTCGAATAGAAAAATCAGAGAGGACTATCATTGGGTTTACCGGCGCATCAGCAATTGTAATAGGTGAATTCGAAGGTGAAATTTCCTTGGGAAAAGGGCCTTTCAAGAAGAAAGTACAGGTACTTTTTGTGGTGGTGGATTGTCCATCAAGTTACAACGCTATTCTTGGGAGGTCATGGCTGGCCAAAATGTACGCTGTAGTTTCTACAGTTCATCAGTGTCTGAAGTATGTGGTCGAGGACAGAGTTGGCGTAGTCCGAAGTGACCAAAAGGTGGCAAGAGAATGTTATGCTGCTGCATTTAGGTTACGTGGTAAAAGTTCTGATGATCTCATGGAGAGTTAGCAGTTTGGGGGGTTGTCTTGTAGTGAAACGGACGAGGGAATTGATGATCCGAGGTCAACCCCGAGTTCTGTAGTGGTCAATGAAGAAATAGAGGAATTTACTTTTAATAATGGCAGGGTACTTCGAATTGGCACTCTGTTATCTTTGTCGATGCGGGAAAAGTTGTTGAATTTTTTGTCTGAAAACTTGGATGTGTTTGCCTGGAGATCTGAAGATGTAGTAGGGGTCCCAAGCAATATCATATGTCATAGCCTAGCGGTTGATCCGAAGGTCAAACCAATTATCCAAAAAAGAAGGGCTTTTTCATTGGAGAAATCTGAGGCCATAGTTGCCGAAGTGGATCGGTTATACAAGATGGGGCATATTAGGGAGGCCAATTATCCGAGGTGGACGGCTAATCCGGTGGTAGTAAAAAAGAAAAATGGAAAATGGCGAATGTGTGTGGACTTCACAGATTTGAATAGAGCCTGTCCAAAAGATCCTTTTCCAGTGCCTCGAATAGATCAATTAGTGGATTCCACTTCGGGAAATAAAATTTTGACTTTCATGGATGCGTTTTCGGGGTATAATCAAATTCGAATGAATCCAGATGATGAAGAAAGCACAACTTTTATTACTGATAGAGGTTTGCATTGCTATAAAGTAATGCCATTTGGATTGAAGAATGCTGGATCAACATATCAGAGGCTGATGAATAAGGCGTTTGCTTCACAGATTGGGAGAAATATTGAAGTGTACATCGATGACATGCTTGTTAAAAGCAAAGGTGATGATGAACATATTGATGATTTAGAAGAAACGTTTTTGAATCTTAGAGCCATTCAATTGAAGTTGAATCCAGAAAAATGCACATTTGGAGTCCGATCTGGCAAATTTTTGGGGTATATGATTAGTGAGAGAGGAATCGAGGTGGATCCAGAACAGTTGAAGGCCCTGATATCGATGTCTTCACCTCGGAATATCAAAGAAGTGCAAATGTTAACAGGCAGGTTAGCAGCTTTGAACAGATTCATTTCTCGTTTTTCAGATAAATGCTTGCCTTTTTTCCAGGTGTTGCGTAAACCCAATAATTTCGAGTGGACTTCGGATTGTGAAGAAGCCTTTTTGAAGATAAAAAATCTTTTGTCCTCACCTGAAATATTATCAAAGCCTCGGAAAGGTGAGCAGTTATTTTTGTATATAGCAGTGTCAGATTATGCAGTGAGCGCAGTTTTGATCAGTGAAGACACAAAAATTTCGAAGCCTGTTTACTATGTCAGCAAAAGTTTGGTTGATGCCGAGAAACGTTATTTGAAGCTCGAAAAATTGGCACTGTGTATAGTAGTGGCAGCAAGAAAGATGCGCCCTTACTTCCAGGCACATACAATTGTAGTTCGAACTTCATATCCATTAAAGAATGTTTTACAAAAACCAGACATTTCAGGAAGGATGACAAAGTGGTCTGTGGAATTGGGGGATTTCGATGTGCTATTTTCTCCTCGGACAGCTATCAAAGCTCAAGCTTTAGCAGATTTTTTGGTGGAGTTTCACTCGAGCAGATCCGAAGAGAAAGATGCAGAAAAGGTGAATGAGAATCCGACGTGGACAATTCGAACTGATGGGGGATCCAGTAGTAAAGGGTCAAGTGCAGGAGTGGAATTGGTGGCACCAACGGGGGAATTTATGTTTCAAGCTATAAAATTTGGCTTTCATGCTTCAAATAACGAAGCTGAATATGAGGCTGTGCTAGCAGGGTTAAGGTTGGCGAAGATTTGTGGAGCAATGTTTGTGCGCTTGGAAACAGATTCACAGTTGGTAGTTAACCACGTTAAAGGGGTATCAGAAGCTAAAAAGGAGCGTTTGGTTTTGTACCTACAAGAGCTTCGGGGGATGATGGCGCAGTTTGAAAATGTCGAAGTTGAGCATATTCGAAGAGGGAGTAACACTATGGCTGATTCTTTGGCAACAATGGCTTATTCAGAAGAATACCCATGGATTGTAACACAACCATCGCCTTCGATCATACCAAATTCTGAGCAATGTGAAGTTCTTGATGAGGTGGTAAATAATCCGATGTGCGTTCGAGGAGATTGGAGGTTTGACTTGTTAAACTTTATTTCAAATGGAATACTACCTATGGATAAACGCTTGCTCAAGAAAATAAAGTACAAATCCCTTGGCTATGTGGTACTGGATGGAGTACTGTACAAAAGGTCTGCTTCGAGACCGTTACTTCGATGTTTAAGCAAGCATGAGTCTCAGAACGTTCTGTCCGAGCTGCATGATGGGGATGGATCAGCTCATTGTGGGTTTAGAGCTTTAACGCGTAGGGTATTGTTGGCAGGGTATTATTGGCCTACCATTTTGCAAGATGCCAAGTCATTAGTTCGAAGTTGTGACACTTGCCAAAGGTATGCAAATTTAATACACAAACCAGCTGTACCCCTAATGACAATTTCAGAGGCGGTTCCTTTCGACAGGTGGGGAATTGATTTAGTGGGACCATTACCTATGGCTTCTGGTGGAAGACAAATGATTATTGTTGCGGTTGATTATTTTTCGAAGTGGGCAGAAGCAGAGCCTTTAGCTGGGACAAAAGCTAAGGATGTAATCAAATTTATTCAAAGTAACATTTGTTACCGTTTTGGAGTACCTCGGAAAATAACAACTGATAATGGTCCTCAATTTAATAACAAAGAAATGGACTCTTTTTGTTCTTCGAAAGGGATACAGCAATGTTTTTCAACTCCTTTTCACCCCCAGGCAAATGGACAGGTAGAAGTTACGAATAGATCTATTTTGGATGGCTTGAAGAAAAATTTGGCAGGAGCAGCAGGGAAATGGCCAAATTTTCTTCAAGAAGTATTATGGGCATATAGAACAACTCCTAGAGAGGCTACAAAAGAGACCCCTTTTTCTTTAGTATATGGGATGGACGCTGTGTGCCCTGCTGAATCTACGTTGCCCTCTTATAGACTCTTACAATATTCCGATGCAGATAACGATGAGGCTAGAAGGGTGGAACTTGATTTGTTGGAAGAAAAAAGAGTCAAGGCACATTTAAATGTGATCCATTATCAAACGTTAATGAGAAGCAGGTATGATGCTAAAGTTAAGAGAAGGGAATTCAAAATTGGCGATCTAGTGTTGCGAAAAGTGTTTCTTCACACTAAGGATAAACACCTCGGGAAATTGGCTCCGAATTGGGAAGGTCCTTACGAAGTTACAATGAGGGTCAAACCAGGTTCTTACAGGTTATCAGATCGAGAAGGGAGGATGCTCAAGCACCCTTGGAACATAGAGCACTTGAAATTGTACTGTGAGTAAAACTGAACTTTGAATTTTTGTAAAACAGACATACTCTTTCCTTATCTGTTGGCCCAGAAAGGTTTTAACGAGGTGTCTGATTAATATTGAATTCTTTAATAAAATTTCTTTTGGCCATTGGTTGTTTGTTATGATGTGTGATTTATTATTTTGGTAATTTGGCAAGGATTGATCATCTTTGAAAGTTGACCAAGAATAATTTTCCGAAGCGATAGCTTTGAAGAAACAACCAAATTTTTCGAGGTGCCACGTCTTATGAGTGCATCTATTTTTCGAGGTGCCACGTCTTATGAGTGCATCTATTTTTCGAGGTGCCACGTCTTATGAGTGCATCTATTTTTCGAGGTGCCACGTCTTATGAGTGCATCTATTTTTCGAGGTGCCACGTCTTATGAGTGCATCTATTTTTCGAAG
Source organism: Limnanthes douglasii subsp. nivea (assembly GCA_036936605.1). Taxonomy (NCBI): domain Eukaryota; kingdom Viridiplantae; phylum Streptophyta; class Magnoliopsida; order Brassicales; family Limnanthaceae; genus Limnanthes; species Limnanthes douglasii. The sequence goes on from JAUPFV010000001.1 coordinate 4,469,480, forward strand.
TGCCACGTCTTATGAGTGCATATATTTTTTTTTCGAGGTAACATGACTTAAGCATCTATATTTAAGAATAACCAGTTTAAACAAGTGCGCCAAAAGTTTAAGATATAAAAAAAAAAGATAAGTCATTTCTTCGTGGAATAAAATACAAAGTTTACAAAAGTAAAGGAGGGAGAACTTAATCAAATACACAAAAAACAAAAACAACTTGCTTAGCTTATTAAGCATCATCCTCTTCTCCTTCTGATGATTCCTCTTCGGAACTATTTCCTTCTTCTGAGGAGGAGCATGGTGGTGTTTCGAAAGCTTCCTTGGGGCGCTGATCTTCTGGAACTCGTTTCCAAAGGTCTGATAAGTCTAGTTTTGGACAAGCAGCATGAACTTCTCGAAGAAGCTGAATAGATGTATCAATTTGAGTTTTCTTCATGCCTTCGAGCATCACAGAACTAACCTTAGTTTCAGCCTGTTTGACTGCAGCCTTCTTTTCTTCTTCGAATCCTGTTCGAAGTGTAGTAATCTCATTTTGGCTTTTTTCCAGTTTATCTTTTGTTTCCTTAATAAGTGCAGTAGCATCGGAGATGGCAGTAGAATGTTCAGCTTTCAGATTTTCAAGAGCTCCCAGATGAGTAGTTTTAAGTGCTTCGACTTCCTCCTTGTGTTTTTTAAGAAGCTGTTCTTTTTCAGCTTCGAATTTTTGGAGTGCTTCATTTTTTGAAGTCTTTTCAGATTCTGTTTCTTTTCTGCTTTTAACTAACTCTTGGGCAAGACGCTCCAATTGGCTTTGAGATTTGCTCACCTCTTCGTATAATTTTGTTACTGCAGTAATTAGATTTGGGAAAGGTTGAAGAATCGAAATTACCTCATCGGATTTCTCTGAGTGAGGAAAGACTAATGGCTGATGAACAGGAGCAAAAGGGTTAGATGTAGAAGCTGTAGCAGCCTCGGTAGAAATTGGTGGAACAACGTTGGCAGGTTGAGAGCCAGAAAGTACGAAGTCTCCACTTGAGTTGAAGTCATCAAAGTTTAGATAGTCATCTATTTGTTTATCTCCAAGGGTTATACCTCCTTCAGGATTTTCCTCGACAAAAGTTTTACCTCGTGCCTCGGAAGCTAGCACAGCCTCTAATATATCAGCCTCATTCTTCTCATTGGGCTTGTTAACTTTCTATCCTTCTTTTTTGGAGAAGTGTCTTTTTTCTTTGTCCTTTTCAGGATAGGCTGGTCTTCTTCGGATATGGTGGGAAGCGAAGGTGCAGACGTTTTTCTCTTCCTTACTTTTTTCGAAGTAGTAGGAGGTTTAGTTTTGCTGGTGCTGGATTTCTTCTTTCCTTTTTTCTTTAAAGGAAGATGGCTGTCACTTCGATTCCGAAGTGGAAGATAGCACTTCCCATCTGGTGCAAGTATCCTTTGAACTGCTAGAAGAGGATTTGGTGGCGTCATCGGATCTTCAGGGAAGTCAGCCCCCAGTGATATTCGCCAAAGATGGCTATTAACAAAGTTAATAGGATCAAATGCTGAATGGAAGCCATTTCCCCAAGCCTTTTCAGCCCACTCAGCCATTTTCTGGAAGATAAGTTTGGCCTCTTTTTGACGACTTTTAAATCGCCTCGGAATTTCTGAAGAGAGACAAATAGTTAGCCAGATAAATTGATTCAAAAGCAACCACGTAAATAAAGAAAAACATCACTTACTATTGTCTCTCCAGGTGAGAGTAAGTTTAGAAGGGTTGGCATCGGAAATATCTTTGCCATTTTCCCAGGCACCTGACAGGAAGACGAACCTTTGCTTCCAGATCTTGTCAGCTTCGAGGAGGTCGTCAATGATTTTTAAATTGTCTTCAAGGGTTAGGTAATAAAATGGCAGAACTGGGCCATTTGAAATTTTGGTTACTGAAATGAAGTCCTCAATTTCGAAGGGGATGCCTCCAAGTCTTGATACCATGATTGCTGAAAATAAAGTGAAGAGCAAGTTCGGAGTAACCTGGGTTGGGCACAGTTGGTGGATTTCGAAGAACTTTACTATCATCGGATCAAGGGGAAACCGAAGTCCCCAATTGAAGAGCTCAGGGTACACTACTAGCTCATCCTTTTGACAGTTTAAGGGTGTCTCTCCTTCAACTGGTAATCGAAGAATCATGTTGTCAGTTAACCCCCATAGTTTTCTGAGTTGCTCCTTCTCTGATTCGAGGTAGTAACTGTAAGATACATTCTTCAAAGCAAGAATGTACCAGGCAGAAAGAGGCTTGAGATTTTCTTGAACTAAGGAGGCAACATTATCAGGAAGAGTAATAAGAGCTTTTTTCCCTCGAGGTTTCTTTGGAGGAGCTACGCCTTCAGCCTCGGATTCCTCCTCGGCATCAGATTCAGTAGCTTCTGAATCATCCTTTTTATGACCTTCCTCAGAGTGACTTCGAGTTTGTGTTTCTTGTTGAGTCACAGGAATTGGCTGACTACACTCTGGTGTAGTATCATCCATTTCTTGTGGGGGAGGAGGAGAGTGTTGAGGAGTGGAAGAGATTTTTGTTTCTTCACCCATTACTAAGAAAGATGATTTTATGGAGCGTTTAGCTCTAATAGCCTCGAATTGAGGAGGAAGTGTTTTGGTTTGAGGATTTTTTGTCTCTTCGAATTGAAGGACAGGTGATTTGAGTTGTGATTTGTTATAAGTGGGTGGTTTGTCTAAAGTAACTACTTTAGGTTTCCGATGAGGTCTTAGTAGTGAAAGTTTGGCTGGATTTTGGAAAGAAGAGGTCGTTGAGCTACTTTCTGGGTTAGAGGTTAGAGGCGAAGACGAAGTAGCAAGGTTTGGATTAAAGTTGCCATATTTAAAAGTGGTGCAGGAAGAGTGAGGACCGTTATAGATCAACCCAGCAGCTTTGTATTCTTTGGCTCTTCGAGAAATACAAAGATAATCGTAGGCCCCAAATACTTGGTTACTGGAACCAGGAAAAAGATTTTTCTTTGATCTTACTGGTCTTCTGGGTTTAAATCTATTGTATCTAGGGTATCTTCTCATACAATGGTTTTTGGTATGAGAGGTTGCTTAGTAAGACAAGAGAAGATGAACAAGAGAAGATGAACAGGTTGAAGATGAACAGGTTGAAGATGAACAGGTTGAAGATGAACAGGTTGAAGATGAACAGGTTGAAGATGAGTAGGTTGAAGATGAAGAACAGTCTGGAGATGTTTCAAAGGTGGATTCTCTAAAAAGCTTTTAATTGAATGAATAGCTGAGTATTTATAGGGTAAAGAGTAACGTCGAGAATGTGAAAGTGTGGAACAAGTGATCTGTTGTTATTGGGTGGAATATGAAACGAAAAAGAAGGTAGTGATGTCATGGGTCTATTACTAGGAGTCTAATCAGTCTATCAAGTAGGGTTTAGAGATTTCGAAGTGTTATTAAACTATGTGTGAAGTAATAATGTTTGGAAACCAAAGGCAAAGCAGTTCCACAAGAAGTCAAATTCGACGAGGAGTTAAATTCGAGGCAGTTAAGAATTCGTTTGCACCTACTCACCAATTCGAAGAGAGTCCTAGTTCATTGAATTTAATCGTAATAAAGAGAAAAAACGATGCTGATCCGAGGAAGGATTCGAAGAGCTAATAGTTCTTATATATAAATATATAAGAACTAGGGGGGCTACTGATAAGGAAGGATATTCTTTAGGGACTAAAGTGATAAATTCTGTAATTATAGGATTAAATTAGGCTTTAGACGAAACCGAAGGGTTAAATTGTAAATATGACAATATGTAACCGTTTCTCTAACTAACTCACCTTGCCTATTTAAAGAGGCTGAAAGAGTTATTTTGACCTATGAAATATTCAGAGGTACTTTTCACCATTTGAAATTCTCGCTGTGAATTCTCTGTTCTTAATTCACTCACTACAACTTAAATTCACACCAAATAATATAATATAAAATCTATTTCCATATTTTAATGTTAATTATAACCCATTTAACTTTGAATGATTTTAATTTTAATGATTTTAATAATTTTCATGATTTTAATAAATATATATATGAAGAATTATCATATTTCAAAATTATTGGATATTTATTAAATAAAAAAATATTCACTTTTTTTAGTCTTTAAATATATTTTAAAATAATTAAATAGAATTATTTTTTTCTATTTTTTTCTTTATATTTATTATAATTAGATTTTAATTTTTTTTAATTAAAATGGGTTTTATCGCATACGACAAGTATGCATCCTGGTAGCATGCGACGAATACACATCATGGTATGCGACCAAAACAAATCTGGACGAACACCTGCACACAACCAAACCCTAGATCTATCTAAACACCGCAATTTCCAACAAACTCGAAGTCAAATCGACGAATCCGCGTGTAACAAACAACTCTACAACATTAATTCATGAAAACAAAGCCTAAAATCATGCCAAAATCATATTTTTAAAAACATAATCGGTTTTTATAGATTTTGGTTGTAAAATATTTGTTTTATGGTATTAAATAGTTAGGGTTTTGAGTAATTTTTGGGGGTTTTCAGATTCTAGACAATTTTAGAGAGTAAATGGCATCACCATAATTAGTTAGGGTGAAAATGATAAATTAGGAAATTCAAGTTTGAGTTAAAAAAAGAAGGAACATGGTGAGAGATCTATCAAAATGTGACTTTTTTCTAGCATGACCCTTTTGTATATATGTGCATGACATGCTAAATAGGTATGCACCCTTACAAAGAGTTCAAATTGCAACCATTTTTGAGTTGTTGGACCTTAGTCTTTCATTGATCATAGATGCCAAAAATTTAAAACCCATCATATCTATTATTATTTTTTCTTTCACTATTACATTTTATATTCTATTATATAATTTTATTGAATTAGTTTTGAATTAGTTTTAAGTCGGTTTTATTTTGAAATTTCTAAATACAAATTAAATAAATCATTTTCTAATAAAAATAAATCAGTTTCTATATTATTTTTAAAAATCTGAAAAATAAATATTTATTTTTTATATATTCTTTATAACTTCCCGGTGTCAAATTCAGACACCGATCATCCATGATTCACCAACCCCTAATTTCTAAATTTCTGCACAGATAGCAGAAAGGAATTTAAATTAGTTACTATACTATATATATATATATATATATATATATATATATATATATATATATATATATATTCGAACCCTGTACATCCTTCATGCAGAGGGGGCGTTCTACCATTTGAGCTACATCCTTTTTTGAAATTCTATTGGTCCACTATATTTATATAAAGTCAAGATACGCTTACTTCACATATTTAAACCGGCTTCACTATCACCGATGAAGTGCTCTTACCGTAAAATATATGGTGATGATGGGTTTGCCATCTCCCCTGAACATGAAAAAAATACATGAGATAAATTAAATAAATCTAAAAAAATATCAAATAACCACTAAGGTGTCACTTTTTAACAATAACAACTAGAATTGTAAATCGATTTATCCCATAAAACAAGATTGAATGGATTCAATATCTATTAATAAATCTAGCAAACTCATACGATTCAAAACTTTATGTGAAAGAAGAATAAAATTCAAAACTTTATACCAAACATGTGAACCATCATTTGTCCTCTCTCATATAATTATTCAAGTATATTATTTATTTTATATCTTTTAAATTTAAAATAAAATTATTTTATTAATAAAGTTTTATAAGTATTTTTGGTGTTCTAATTTATAGGTCAGTTTTTTAAAATAATATTATTTTATTAATAAAATTTTATGAAATGTTTTTAGTATTTTATTTTACATGTGTACAAGTCTTTTGGGTTTTACAGGTCTGTTTCGGGTTTACATGTCTTTTCGGGTTTCATATGTCTTTTCGGGTTTACGGGTCTTTTCGGGTTTTACATGTCAATTTCGGGTTTAGAGGTCTTTTCGGGTTTTACAGGTCAGTTTCGGGCAACCCGAACCCGACTCGTTTTTTTTTTCGAGTCGGGTTTGTGTCGTGTCTTAATTTCATCGGGTTTGAAATATCGGGTCTCTAACTTTAAAATTTCGGGTCGTGTTCGTGTTGGGTTTACGGGTCGTGTCCAAAATTGACAGCTCTATTCGATATACAGAATATAATCAAAATATATAGGTTATTTGTTTCTATTTCTTTTTTAACTATCATAAGTAACGTTTGCCAATTGATTATTATAATCCAATTCCATTAAATACATATAAAACATAAATTTTTCAAAGAAAATGAAAAAAATGAATAGTAGATATCTATTTGAAATATGTATATATTTTTAAATAATAGTTCAATTCTTCAAAAAAATACTTGATTTTAAAATATTTTTGAATATTTTTTTATTCCAATAGGTTTTCTAATTAATTTTTTTTATATCATAAAATAAATAAGCTAAAACATTTTTATAAAAATTTGGTCAATACAAATTCTATTAAACATATAACTAGTTATATATTAGTTAATTATTTATTATATTTTTTATAACGTTTTAAATATATATAATTAATAATAAAAATATTAACAAAAACATTTATTATATATATTTATATAGTTGAAGTTTTAAAAAGAAATGTGACTTTTTCATATATATATTATCTTGAACATATGATTAGACTTTTTTATCAATAAAATATTAAAATAGTTGATTCAATTGTTTGGATTTATTTAGGTTGATGTTATATCATTACAAACAACGAGAAAGAAACTGAATCAATAAAAATTGGACAGAAATCGGATTAAATTTTTACGATTCGGTTTTGAGCTTCATTCGAAAAATCGAGACTAATAAAAAATCAAAACAATAAAATTGGCTTGGACCTGAATCCATAAACCAGTATAACTGGTTCGAAATTCAACGAATAAACGAGTATAACTTATTTGGAATCGAACCGATAAAATCGGTAGAATGGTAGAATCGATACGGTACCGATCACATAAAACCAATAAATCACTAAAACCGATAAAAGCGTAAAACTCTTTCATTTTAAATTCTAATTAATTTACTTATATACATATTATATTTTGTATATGTGTGCATGACATGCTAAATAGGTATGCACCCTTACAAAGGGTTCAAATTGCCACCAACTTTGAGTTGTTGGACCTTAGTCTTTCATTGATCATAGGATGCCAAAAATTTAAAACCCAACATATCTAATTTTTTTTTTAACTATTACATTTTAAATTCTAATGAATGACATATAATGAGAATTAGAATTTCACATTCGTCTATTACCGGCAATTGCTGAGATAGTCCTGGATCATCTACACTCCAACAGTTTGGTGAAACGATTCTTGCCGAATTTATAATTCCAATTTTCAAAAGTATCACGTAATATTTCATTATCTCCATCATTACCATTGCTAGGAAAGTCGGAGTCCGGTGCACAACAACCAAATGATCAAACTCTTACGTCAAGCTATTTTTACAATAAATATATATATTTTTGTTGTTCAGCGCAAAAACTGTTTTGTATGAATATACTTCATCTTATGCAGAACTGGCACAGACTAAGCTTGACTATATTGGTTGAGAAGAATACATGTTATTACATATATTGTTTATCAATGTTGGAAGTATGTTGTTGGATATTAAGTACGAGTTGTTCAGATTAGGCTTTGTTTTTTGTCCACTTTCAAAAACCCTCATATTAGTTGAGATATATTTTTATTTATATACCATTGATCTTTCTCATGTGTTAGGTGCGACCAAATTCCCACATCCCATATCGGTTAAACATGGGAAAAATCAATAGTGTATGAGTAAAGAATATATCTCCATTAGTGTGAGGGCTTTTGGAAGTGGACCAAAAGCAAAACCATCTGGCTCTTTGGGGCCAAAGCGGACAATATCATACTAGTATGAAGATCGGTTGTTTTTACTTATAGATGGATACAGAATATGTGGTACCTATATTCCCAACAAATGGTATCAAAGCCAAGCCCAGACAAAACGTGATAGTGGTGAAATTCTCAGAAGCCGAACATGATGAACTAGTGATCATACTTAAGGTGAATGATCTGCTCTAGAGATCCTAGTTTGTAGTATCTGTGGCTCATCAAGCAGAGTGACTTGATTGGAGTAGCGCTAAAGAACAAGACAGTGTGGTCTCATAGGAGGTGAACAATTACATATGTAGTGCATCTATGGTTCATGTAGACCCCAACCTAATTAGAGTGTGTGGATGAAAGTTAATTGAGAGGAGGCTAAAGTGGTACTTTAGTCGAGAGGAGGATGTTTTAGGATGCCGACTAAAGTCCCACATCCCACATCTGTTAGACATGGGAAGGATCTATGGTAAAATAAGTAAAAACATATCTCAACTAGTATGAGGCCTTTTGGAAGTGGACCAAAAGCAAAGTCGTGTAGGTCTTTGGATCCAAAGTAGAATATATCATACTAGTGTTGACACCAGCTGTTCTTAATTATATAGAAAGATGAAATATACGGGACCCATATTCCCAACAAATGGTATCAGAGCTCCAGTCCCAGAGGGAACACAATGGTAGTGAAATTCTCGGATGTCGAACATGAAGACCAGCAGGTGGAAGTCAATTGAGAGGAGGTTAAGGTTACTTTTTTTTAAAGGAGGATTTGTTAGGTGGTGAGTAAAGTACCACATCCCACATTGGTTAAACATGGGAAGAATCAATGATATATAAGTAAGAACATATCTTAACTAGTATGAGGCCTTTTGGAAGTGGACCAAAAGCAACTTGTGCGGGCTTTTGGGGCCAAAGCGGATAATCTCATACTAGTATATAGATCGATTTTTTATTACTTATATACGAAGATGGAATATGCGGTACTCATATTTCGAACAAGTGATGCGGTAAGCATATAGATCGAATATCAATATTCATTGTTGGAGTAAAGTCAAGTGCAGTTACAATGGTGACTCCATGAGGTAAATGTTAGATTCAAGCTATGTACTATACTAGAAAAGGCTTTAACAAATATGATTTTTGGATGGGTCCGTAGTAGAATGAACGTCTAGTATAGTGAATGAATCTGTTTGGATTCGACTGGACGCAATTGAGGAATTTTTTAAGCAGGTGAAGATTCAATCCATGAAGTATATGAAGAGATTTAAAACTAACAATAACGTGGTATTAGTGAACCGACCACTCACTAGCTATTGTTTTAAATCTGGTATGCATAAGCGCAGAATCTTAAAGAGTACTTGAAGCATGGAATAGCTGAAAAACAAGTTGTAACTTACTTGGAGTAAGGGTTATGCTTGTGACAGCTCGATAGAACAAAAAAATGAGTGAATGAGATGTTTTAGACAGCTAACATCATTAACAGGATGCCCTGGATTTTTGGTCTTCATGCAGATGTAATAGGTGTCGGAGGTGGAGCTGGAGTTAAGATAGAGTTTGAACACAATGGTGGAGATGTGGATACCTAGGTTCGGGTTCAACCTTTACAAAAGAAGTTCAACCATTATTAGGTTTGGGTCATGATCTGAAGTTTGATGGGTCAAAGGTTTTAAATGTTTAAAACATGGTGCATTTGTCAATTGTTACTCGGTCTGATGTAATAGGTCAGATGGATGTTACTACCGCTTTCTTGTATGTAAAAGGTCGGAATTCTTGGTCTATTGGGAAGTATTGCCTCGATAGAGTTCGTATAATGCATAGGAATTAATCACTATAGACGTGCAGGTGGACAATTTGTCTCCATTTAGTAGTTGAAGCATCGATGTAACAAATATTTGAGTTACTATAAGCCTAGGTGGAGGATTGTTAAATGTAGGCTTAAAGTAACGCGAAACATAATATTATTTTATAAATCTGTTTGTTATATTAATTAGATTTCTAATTTAATTAGATGTCTATATTGATAAGTATATGAAATATTAAGGGGGCTAAGTGTAAATGTATTTCAAATTATAAGGAAGTTTGTTAAGTTATAGGGCAATAATAAAGTGTAATAAGAAAGATATGGGCTAATGTGCAATTATCTCAATTATATAACTTATTTAATTATTTTATTAAGTCTTATCTCCTATATATAAGGGGCTGAAGCAAAGTTGTAACATAAGATATATTCATTAGTGCAATATACAATTTATTGATTATTAAGAAATCTCTCTATCTCTTTTAGTCTTTGATCAATTCTCAATCCACAATCCTATCAAATTGGCGCTAGAACGAGGGAGAGGCTGATACTTTGATCTTTTGATAAAAAAATCAAGAAATTGTGATCATTTTTCTTTAGTTATTTTGTAAATTGCTGGAGTTGAAAATGGAATCTGATAAAGGAGGAAATCCCAAAATTAAACTAGAACCAAATTAGTAAATAATACATAAATAAAGACCAACTTGTAAATAGGATCAATGTAGAAAATAATTGTATTTAAGAGGACTAACTTGTAAAATTCATGTGGCAAATGGGTCACACCACTGTCACTATACAAGGTGACATCCCTTTTTGGAAAATGGGCCTTCTTAATGAATAGTACTTGATTTTGACTACTTTCTCTCTCTACATTTATATCACAAAAGAAACTCACACAATAGTACTCTCTCTCTATTTATTACTTAAAGGTCCCCGAGTATTTCTAACCTCTTCATTGGCGCCGTCTGTGGGAACGAATGTACCCGGAGTTTAGGTTACAAAGAGTAGTGGTGGTTTGAAAATGGATATAGAGGCGAGAGAAAGCAGAAATTTGAAGGGAAAAGTCTATTCTTATAGAGATATTTCTTACTTTGAGGGTCGACGCTCTGAAGATCAACTTGATGATCATGCTCGATGCGAGCGAAGTCGAGATAGACGTTCGACACTAATCATGACTAGGAAACAGTTATTGGATGATATAGTTAGGCTTTGTGCTGAAAAAGAAGAAGCTTGAAGTGGAAGAAAGCAGCTGGTAAACGACCAAGCTGAAAAGTCAGATGAAATGGATTTCTATAAAGGTCGAACTCGAGCGTGAAAACATAACAACACTTTAAAAAGAAGATAAGGACTTCGAACCAAACTTGAAAATGAATTCTCGTCCGAGGAGGATGTGTATGAATCATCCTCCCCAGACAGAGGAAACCGACGTTATAGAAAATAAAAAAGAACAATAAAGAGTCGAGAGAACCGACGTCATAAGTCACGACGAGTGAAAGTGTCGAAGCTTCGCGGGGATAGCGTCGAAACAATAACTCCTGTGTCTGTAGAAAAAAAGGAGGCCTTTGGTAATCGACAAAACTGAGCAACATAATGCAGTGCGTTTTCCGTTTCCTTCGGGAAGTCAGACCCTTGGGTATAGGATCGGGAGTCAGTTCGCTAAACGACTGAGCTTCTCAACGATTGCTCCAGACCAATAATAGTCGTTCATTTTGACCATGTCTTCTACGTAAAACACCAATGTCCAACCGATTATATCCTCGTATACATAGTAGAACAATGTGAGCCTATGAACAAAATCAATAACCGCACAACATCCTTCACGACATCCTTCCCACCATCTCTTATCGCTTTTCTTGTACCTTTCTGAAACAGAACAAACCTCATGCTATATTAGAGAAAATGTACACATACCATATTACAGACATAGAGATTTATTTAGCTTTATTAATGCATTCAATACCGATTTTGGATTTGTCAGTCCGCTTTTCTAGCTCGAGAACTCAAGAAGTATTTTTGCATCAACCTTGAATCGTTCTCAGCCCCATCTGCGAATCGACCTATGAAGGCTCATGCTTTATTCAGAGGCATTTCTTTTGTGTTGTGTTCAAGCCCAAATATGGCCTTCACATTTTTTGTAGTTAGTTTCACCAGCTTTGAGCCTATTTTAAAATCATTATCCTTCACGGAATACGCTTTCACAATCGCCTCTATCAGTTTATAATACTTCTTCCTGGGTAAATCTTTGTTGCATAGCTCGAACAATAATTTCAAAAAAATATAGAAAGTAATTTCTTTTGTCGCCTCAATATGTTCAGTTGTAATGATATTTCTCTTTAGTAGGTTCAGGATGCTCATTAAACCTGACATGTAAAAGCACATTTTGACCGCCATATCACATGCAACAAAAACATATGAGTCTTTTACTTTTGGCGTTATTTCCCTTAATTTAATATACAACTCAACTAATAACTAGTAAATTTCAGCTGCTACATACTCAACAAGAATCGACACCGTTATTTCCCTTAATTTAACTTTATCAACAATAACAAAGCCTAAAAATGAAGGACGACATACTCAACCGGATCAAATACACCCTAAGTACGCTACATCTAATTTAAAAATTCAAAATAAATGCTTGTATTGGAGATTTGAAAGAAGAACGATGAGTTTGGGTTCGATTGGCAGTCGTCGGTGAACGAATTAGCAGCCCCTAAAGTTGTTAAGCCCTTGTCGTAGGTATTAATGGTGTTGATTCTTGTTTACATGAATACATAGGCGGTTGGTCTCCTTGCACGGGTTATGGGGGTTTGAGTTTGGGTTTTACTGTGTAAATTTAGCTTCCAATTTTGGGAAGGAATTATTAGACCAAATTCTGGCTCAAAAGGTGAAAAAAGTAACTTTGAACCTAAATGAGCCTACTTATACCACCAGAAGTATTTTTGTCTACTATTTATGGTTGGGTACCTATTGATACTATCTTTTTTGGGTATTAGGTGGTAGTCACATACTTGAGAGTGTATTTATGGGTAATTTTCTCTAGTTTTAAATGATTAATTAAATCGTATGATATTTATATAATTGAGTGTATATTTTAATTAATTATTGTGTATGTAATGGAGGTTTGGTCAGCGATTTTCTAACCGGACAAAGAGGTCTTCATCTTTTATGAGTGGGAAAGAATATGTTTGAATGAGAGAAATGGTACCTCAACAATGTGAGATAACGCACTTTATTGTCTTTAAAATCACAATGGTAACCTCCCACGGTATTTTTAACCTTTTTTGTCAATTTGGTTTTAGAAGGGATTTCAGGTCTTTTGGCCTTAACCCCATACCAGTTTGGGTAAGTACCCTTTTATTTTTTAGGTTATTTTTCTAATATTTTTTATAATATTTTTGTCGGTTGAAAGCATGGACAGAGCTTTCCTGGTGGAATGCTTTGATAACTCTTTTGTTTTCTTTAATTCTATCATTGCGGTAAAGCTTGTTTTAAAAGTTATTTTATTTTACTTTTCGATGTTGAAGTAAAGTCATTGGTGGATCCTAGTGTCCATGGTGCATCTTACCCTCTCGATAACGTTGTTTTGTTTTTTATGTCAGACTCAATTTTGGACGGTCACTTTGGAGTAGATATCTCATGGATCGATAGTCAGGTTTCAGAATTTTTTTCTAATTTGGGATCGCGATTTCATTTTTTGCTCTTACTATGTACAACAAGTTAGTGTTTTATTTCTGAAACCTTTCAGTCTTTGCTCATTGTATGATACTGGTCTCCCGTAAGCTCATTCATTTTTACTTTTCCTTTCGGGACCTTAATCCCAACAAATTTAGCGATGTTAGCTGCATGGTGTTTAATGTCCAAAAACACCACATCTAGGTTCAATCTTAATTAACAACCGACCCCTTGAAATCCTTTATTGATCTCTGCTGAGATTGATGCATCTTCTGCTTATATCTCCTTTAGTCGTGCCGAAGAATCTTTCTTTAAACAAATTTCTATAGAGACTTGGGTCAAACTTGGAGATCGTAACACTAAATCCTTTCATAATAATATAAAAACCCGCATCTAGAGAAATAAAATAGTCTCAATCTTTAATAGTAACATGGATCTTGCCACTCCACCAAACGGGGTGGCAAGCATCTTGGTCAACTATTTTTTCAACCTTATGGGCTATATGTCTCTCATGGGGTACTCTAAATAGAATCTTTTTCCTTATTTATGCTAAAGTTAATTCTCGTGACCGATAAATCCCCAGGGACAAATGGCTTCAACCCTAGTTTCTGCAAGCAATCCTAGAATATCATCGATAAATATATTTGTGATAAATTCTTAATATTCTATAGCATTGGACATCTTGAGCCATCGAATAATTCCACCTCTATTTCTTAATCCTAAAGAAGGATTACCACTCCACCGTCGATGAATTTAGGCCAATTAGTTGCAATGTGGTTTATAAGATTATTTCCAAGATCATGGCTGATAGGATCAAAGACTCATTTCCTAATCTGATTGATAGATCTCAGTCGGCTTTCTTCGATGACCGTAATATCACGGAAAACATCATCATTTCTCAAGAGCTTTTAAGAATGTGTCACACTAATTGTAAGGGCTCACGGTCGCTCTTAAAATCGATCGCATGAAGGCATTTGATAACATTCGCTGGCATCTTATCCTCGATATCCTAGTGGTCATAAATTTTCATGAACAAATATTTAGTTGGATCATTCAGTGTGTCGCTACCCCTTCCTACATTGTTAGTATTAATGGTGACCCGTATGGGAATTTCCACAGCATTAAAGGTCTAAGAAAGGGTGATCTTTTGTCATCATTGTTATTTGTTTTGATCATGATTCTTTCCAATATTCTCAAGAAGAAAAGTAATAATGCTAACTTTCACTTTAATTGGAAGTATCATAAGCTTAAGATTGTCAGACTTTACTTTGCATATGATTTGATGATTTTTTGTTAAGGTGGCATCAACTCCGTCAACCTTATCAGGATAATGTAACTGAATTTTATGATTTCTCTAGTTTTAAAGTTAACCCTCGGAAGAGCCATATCTTCATCTTTGGGATTAAACCCTTGCTAAGATTGGATTTGATCAAATATTTGGTTTCAATGTTGGCTCTCTCCCGGTTAAATATCTTGGAGTCCCTCTCCTCACGGGTCGAGTCTTTCATAATGAATATCGACTTATTATTGACAAAATTATTGATTTATGGAATTCCAAACATCTCTTTTATACAGGTAGGCGTCAACTTATCAAATTTTGTTTTTCAAGTAACAGATTTATTAGTCTTCGATCTTCATTTTTCCTGCTAAAGTTCTTAAAAGAACTCTTCTAGTCTCTTGTTGTTTTCTCTGATCATGTCATAAAATGAAGACTACGGGTGCGAAAATGGCTTGGTCTATTGTTACCTTTCCATTATCTAAGGGCAGTCTTGGAATTCTAGACCTAAAAACCTAGAATCAGGCATCTGTCCTCAAACACTTATTAGTAAAACAAAAAATGTATATGGTATGACTGGATTATATCTTCGAAGATTAAAGACAATAATTTATGGTCTTTAAATATTGACTCTTCTCCCTCTTGGATTTTGGGGAAAATTTAACGTCTTAGGCCTTTGGCTAGTAATTTGTATATGATGGCGATCGGTAATGGGAGAGCACCTCATTTTGGTACGATCCTTGGCTCATCCCTACTTCTCTAGTTACCTTGTACATGATTAGCATCATCCACGACTTTAGACTTGGAAAAACCTTAAATTTTCAAACATCATCCGAGATCGGCTATGGAATTGGCCAACCCATATTCAGTCTGCTAGTGGTAGAAATTTCGATATACTCCACGATAAATTACATGAATTTACATCAATAACCTCATCACCCCCCTTCGCCCCCTCCCAAAACTAATTCTCCACAACAATGTCAATTACATCCACCCCTCGTGTTAGGTGAGTGGTGTTAGTTTGACATAAATTTTGTTCGTGCATTGTCACTACGAAGAGTATACATATTGGTATTAAAATGAATCATAATTTCTCAACACAAAGTTCAAAAATCGAATAGAGTTTGCAACAATAGTTTTTATAAAATAACAAGTACATCGAGAGAATTCATCAACAGACGATTGAGACTCATAAATCTGAGTGTAGTAAATATAAAATAGATTATGAGTGTTTATTGATACACTGGGAAACAAACTTTGAACATGTTTTGCTAACAAACAACTCCCTCACTCTAAAGATGATAGATTCGTATTATTATTTTTAATTTATGAAGGCTGGGATGTCCTAAAATTTGGTGAATAAATATTAGTGGATCAAGGACAACACATACAACCAAAGATACAAGTAAGGTGAGGTAATATAATCCACGTTATTAATTTTTTATTCAGAACAAAAAGAACATAATAAAGTGATACAAAAGGACTCATTCTAAACATAATATGTTAGAATAAGAAATGACTCAATCCAAATTAACAAACCGATATAAAAACGACTCAATCAAAAAATACAAAAAGTAATGTATAACAACTACTTTTACTTTAGTTTATGAACCACCAAATAAAGAAAGAATAAATAATATATTAGAATAAGCAATATACAAAAAAGATTGTTCCCAAATATATCATCGTAAACACCAAAATAAAATACTCATGATACAAGAGATATGATTCAGATTTGAAGGTAGTGTGATTATCATTTTTACTAACGGAGGCAGTGAAAAATGAACTCTCTTTTTTCGAATTTTTTTAAATGATACATACTCATGTATAGATAATCGAGAACCTTAGAGGATTGATAAGTGAACTTGGGAAATAAATGCTGGAGAAATTTTTAGAATAGTCATTAGTGATGAACAAATATAGGCTTTGAAATAGGCAAAAAAATCTACACATTGTAATAGAAAACGTATTTTAAAATTTTAATGTTCGAACGAAGCACAACCGTTAAAATTCACACACTAAAATAAAAACTTAATGACTAGTTTTTATATATTGGATGACTAAAGTTTAAATCACCTTTGATTCTGGTAACATGTAAAATACTTTGCACATTATTATAATAATATATACTTCAAAATAAAAATACATATTATATAAACTTAGATAAAGAAAATAAATATTATAATCTAATTATTTAATTTTTTTATCTTTAATCATAAATAAACAATCAACAGTAAAATATGATATTTAAGGATAATTGCAATTAGACTATGGAAGAAACTCTTTATAATAGTGTTTGATTTTTTCTCATTATCATTTTTATCACTATGAAATTACAATTAATTGACTAGCTTAAAATTAAAATTAATATAACCTAATGTAAAATTCAAATTTAATATATATATATATAGTGAGATTTACGTATAAAGACTATAGGATTTACAAATCTAAACAATCATAGTTTATATTTACAAATTCATCCACCACTACATCCCCAATGGACATGCACGTTAAAGCCGAAACGATTGCGACATGTAATGTTAAGGCAATGATGCATACCCAGGCGAGCGAAACATATCAAGTGGCACTTCATTTCTCTAATATGTGTCATGCCTACTCCTAGGATTAATCATTCTTATAATGCGCAAAACGTTCGATCATCTTATGACACCTCGAATATAAAAATGTTTATATATTTGAAGATTTTCAGGACTAGTTACTACTACCTCGGATATTAAACCGTTTGGTTAGCTAAACATTTGGCATGGCTACTCAATAATGCTTTGGACTAGAAGCATATCGAACATCATAATTTCAACCGTCAATTAATTCGACTCGGCTTATAGTAAGAATCAAAAGATCGACTTGCAAATGATTCGTCTTCGTGACATAAATCTATTGAGTATACCCTCTTCTTTAGTTATTCTTCATACGTTGAAAGAACTAGGATAGTCATTCTTCATACTTCGAAAGAACTAGGAGCTTATAATTATACCACCATAGGCACATGCATAACTACTTTTTAAATATAATTTCAAAGCTCGTCTCAATCCAAACCCGATTACGATTTTGTTAACGAGATACCCGACCACCAAAAAATAAAAAAAACATAAAAAATCCTACTCACATTTATAAAAAAAATTCTACAATAATATATTTTTTTTGTTTATGAATATTTTACCCAACAAAGGTTTTAGTGATACATGTGTGAGGAAGACATACCTAAAGACTCTCAAGATTTCATCTATAATTGTTTTTAGATAGACTCGTCATAATACTCAGTTATGAATGAACATCTTGCTTCACCTAACCAGTTCAGACAAGCTTTGGCAAATAATTCAAGTGAAGGATTTCACTATTCATACTCAACAATGATTCGGTTGATGATAATGCATTTTAAAATCATACTCATTTCTTATTTACTCATAAATACTAAAAAAGTTACTAATAAGTTTATTAATTGTAACGTTTTACACACTGGGTCGTTATGAAAAATTGTAGGCTTATAAGGCCTTAGGTCGATCGTATTTATTTAAAATATTTTAAGTTTAACTATATTACGCCTAAAAATACAACTTATATCTTTAAGGTTGAGCGTCGATACTTTTTTGCAAAACTTAATATTGCTTCAGATTTATAGGATTTCTTTTTCTTACCATATTTTTGGACCTTCATCCCAAACTTTGCTTATTTTTCACTAATTCATCTCACTCATTCCACCATTTTATATGACTTCTCCCACTACTTCCTTGTATCGACTAGCCATTTTGTATCATTCATGCCACTCGTCTATCACGAGTTTGAAACTTCGATACTATTTTTTTACCATAACTAATCGCATTACGACCAACTCTTTTTTCCTGAAATCATCCAAATTCATAAACAAAACACAAACCAGATAATATGTTTTATAGTTTATAAACAAATATGTATATATATACTAAATAAACTTAAATAGGATGGTCAACCAGATTATTCTTCTACTTTATATTGTATTATCCGAACATGAAAAAAGAGAAAAGAAATACAACGAATGCATGAAATATCTTTTATAAACAATTGTAACTAGTTTATATACAGGCGTAAAAAGATAAAGTACGCTGTAACAAGTCATTGTTAATCTTGTGAAAATAGCAAAAATTAAGAACACGTGGATGTAGCTGTAGAATATGTATGTATCATGTATGTCCTTAAATATTATAAAAATTATAAATATTGTTGAAAGATTTCTTGAAATAATATATATATATATATATATATATATATATAGGCTTAAATCGCTACTTCGTCCCTCGACTATCACGTTTTGTGTCATTTAGTCCCTCGACAAAAAAATCACGGTTGAGGGTCCCTTGTCTATCAAAAATCTATAAATTCAGTCCCCGCGCGTGGTTTTTGCTGTAATGCTGCCACGTGTCACTATAGTTAAATGGTTTGCGTTCCACAGATAGTCCTTCGACTTTTAATTCCATTTTTACCTTTCGAATTTAATATTTTTTAAATATATTTTTTTATTTTTATTTTTTAGTTTTTGTCAAAAACAGAGTATAGCAAAATTTGCTATACTCTGTTTTTTTTCTGACTAATTTAATTGAGTTGGTCCTTTCTTGTAGACATCGTGGATTGGTCCCTTCTCAACCCCTAGGTTGGAAATTTGATTCTCGAAATTGTTACCTAGAATACGAACGATAAACTGGAACTATAAACCGGAACACTTATATAAAAAATATAGATTATAGGGTAATATAGTGGAATTTTACCTCTTCATCAACGCGCTCACCCGTTACTAAGAATCAGGGAGATTACAAAGTTAAGACACGTCATGGAATTACAGGAATGCATAGCAGGTAAAAGTTTAAACCTGTAAAAACACGTCTCTCTACAACTTCCCGGTATTCTTGATGAATGTTTTCCCTTAAGAGTCTGTGAATATATTAAAGTCCTATGAAATTGAACATAACAGGACCTTGGTGCGAAAACTTATGAATTGCTAGCATACCTGAAATTCAGCCATCTTATCTCTCAACTTCTTTTTCAGTGGACTGCAAAATAATATCTAATTTACAAGGTTAAAATAAAATGAAATAATGTGATAAAACAACATTCTGTATTTGCAGGCCTTCAAAGTAAGTAGACTAAACTAGGTCGATAACAGTTGTTTTGTCAATCATAAACAATACAAAGAAACTTCATATATAACTCAGTTTCCACGAAAATAATAAACTTAGATCGGAAACTTCAAATATAAAACTTCTCACAATTTGAAAACATAAGAAGATTCCACAATCAAATCAGGCAGACATAAAGGAAACCAAGAACTAATAATTTAAAGGAGCCTTCGACAAATTCGAAAAGGTAAAAAGAAAGATAAATGAACTATAACATCTTTTGACACCAACGTCTAAACAAACAAGATGAGTAACAAATACTGGCATTCAGCAGAAACATAAATAATGGAATTCAAATACTGGCATTCATCAGAAACATAAATAAAGATAATAATACCAAAGCTAATGGAAGAGAACGATTGACTTACACAGTTGTGGCTTTGGTGCATACTTAGAATAAATTGCTTTGAAAAATGAGTTTATTTAAAATTGGCCCACTGTTGTCTCTTGGAAATTGCTTTGGTGCAATCCCATGAATAGATTTTCCTTGAGACAACAATCCATGATGTACACGAGAAGTAACCAACCCAACTAAAATAGTCGGAAAAAAAATAGAGTATAGCAAATTTTGCTATACTCTGTTTTGAGAAAAACTAAAAATTAAAAATAAAAATATATATTTAAAAAATATTAAATTCGAAGGGTAAAAATGAAATTAAAAGTCGAAGGACTATCTGTGGAACGCAAACCATTTAACTATAGTCACACGTGGCAGCATTACAGCAAAAACCACGCGCGGGGACTGAATTTATAGATTTATGATAGACGAGGGACCCTCAACCGTGATTTTTTTGTCGAGGGACTAAATGACACAATACGTGATAGTCGAAGGACGAATGAGCGATTTAAGCCTCTATATATATATATAGTTGATAATAGATCTAACAAAATAAATATTAACCATTGATTTTAAAATAAGTTATTTAATTTTTACGTATTTGATTCGATAACGGTTACCAGCGGAGCTTTGAATCGGATTCCGATATAATCGTATATGACAATGATTTGTATCCACTAACCTATTTTGTTATATCCACTTGTAATGTTTTAGTCATTTCTAATAGTTCAGCTCACAATTTTATTTTTTACAAATGCATTAATGTATTATGAATAAATAATTTCATATAGTTGCTTTTATTATCGGTATACTAAAAGTTGTGACAATATTTTACAGACCGATTTATATATATCGTACAATATATGTCTGAAAATATATACAGTTTGTAGGTATTTGTCGTCATTTGTAATTTAAAAAATTAAAAATAAATTTATCTATTTTGTTTTGATCTAAAATATTGTATATTAGTATCGTAACCTTCCTATGGTCAAAAGTTTTGAATGATATATTTGTAATCAATTTCTTTTCATTGGACAAATCCTATCAAATTGAGACATTATAAAATTTTAATTATTTTTTAATTTATTATAAATATATCAACTATCTATCTACCAATTAAAACAAATTATTAAACATAAAACTTTTAATATAATTTTGTGTAAACATTTATAAAAAATAGCTTTAATTATTTTTATAGGTTTTTAATATGTTTACAAATTTATATTAAATTCATACTATAGAGTATTATAAAAACAATATATTAACAAATAAATTGCAACCATCTAAATATTTTAAATATATATATATATATAACATATAACATATCATATCATTATTTTTGTGCACCTCACATGCACATAAACTTAAATTTGTCGTCCAAAAAAGTGTAGGGTTTAGTACGTAAGCTTTTGGATCTTTGTTCTTAGCAAAGAAGGTTACGAAAAATATAAAACCAGACAAGTATCCAATTAGCCTTTTCAACCCTCACAAATTCCAACAACGTTTGCTACATCAAAATAAAACATAAAACAAATAAATAGGTATACCACGTGTGTGTATAAATATAGAGTAGAGATAGTGTAGTACTTTTCAAGAGCTTGAACGTATGCTTCACAAGCCTTGTTTTAGTAGTTTTCGTTGGATCATCTATACTATCATAAACTTGTTCCAAACATTAAAAATTATGTATAAATTCACATAAGATATGATATGTTATGTTTAAAAATACTATTCACATATATGATGTTATATATTATATATATAAATTCAATTTTAATAATTTTTAAAATATATGTATAACATTTTATATATTAAACTCCAAAAATTAGAAATATTATTCACATACAAGAAATATATATATAAATTAACTTTTTAATAACTTTTTTAATATAAGTATTAAAAAAAATTGTTGAACTTAAAACGTATGATTTTTAAATATATATTTCAAGATGTACACCAACCAAATTTCATTCTATAAGATTTAAATTTGTAAAGTGTGATTATCTTTAAATTAAAACATAATATATTACAAATAATAATTACTATACACTTACATTATTTTAGAGGTCTACTGACCGACTTATACATATTGCCCAACATATACCTGGAAAAAAAATTAAATATATAATATTTTTATATATTTGTTTTCATTTTTATTTTAAAAACTAGAATTTTTTTTTTACCTATATTCTTTTGACTTAAAATTTTATATAAGCCATTGTGATCTTTCTATTGTTATCTACTTTCTTTTGATCTAAAATATTATATATGGTATTGCAACCTTCCATGTTCAAAAGTTTGGAATGCTATACTTGTAATCCATTTTTTCATTGTAGAAATCCTATCAAATTGAGATATTACAAAATTTTAATTATTTTTTAATTTATTATAAATATCTCAATTATCTACCTACCAATTAAAACAAATTATTAAACATTGTGTAAACATTAGCTTTAATTATTTGTATAGGTTTTTAATATGTTTATAAATATATTTTAAATTTTTGATATATAGTATTATATTCAGATATGCATAAATAATTCTATAAAAATAATATAGTGACAAAAAAATTTCAACCAACTAAATATTTTAAATATATACAACACATGATATTTTTGTTCGTGCATTTCATATGCGCGGAAGCTTAAATATGTCATCAAAAAAGTGTAGAGTTTAGCACAGAAGCTTCTTGGATCTTTATTATTTGGATCTTCGTCTTTAGAAAAAAAGTTACGAAATATATAAAACCATAAACAACAACCATCCAATTAGCCTTTTGAACACTCACAAATTTTAGCGACGTTTGTTATATCAAAATAAAACAAATAAATAAATATATCCCATGTGTGTATATAAATATAAAGTAGAGATAGTGTAGATAGTAAAATGAGAGAGTTGTATTATATCATACATTTTTTTCGTTGTACTTTTCAAAAGCTTCCACGCATGCTTTTCCAAACTTTGTTTTAGTAGTCTTCACTGGTTCATCTATACTATCATAAACCTATTCCGAACTTTAAAAATTATGTATAAATTCATATAAGATATGATAGGTTAAGGTTTAAAATTATTATTCACATATAAGATATTATATATTATATTTATAAAAAAATTAATTTAAAAAAAATATATGTATAACATTTTTATTGTTATATTCCAAACATTAGAAATGCTATTCACATATGCTATTCACATAGATCTAGATATGCTATCCTATATATATAACTTAATTTTTAATATTTTTTTAATATATGTATATTTTTTTTACCTTAAAATATACGATTTTTAAATATATATTTCAAGGTGTATATGTATGTCCAACTAAATTTCATTCATATAAAATTTAAATTTGTAAAGTGTGATTTAGACCTATAAATTAAAACATAATATATTACAAACAATAATTATTTTTCAAAATTTTAAATTGTTAAACATATAGTTATAAGATTTATTATATAATTTATATTTAACTTATAATTTACAAAATATATATGATTACCGAAGCTCCATAAACTTTTTTTTTTGGATAAAGCCATCTATCAAAACAAATATAAAACAATAATAAAATTTATAATGGAGACGAAATATCGTAAGATTTAATGTTCTTAACATTTAAAATGGTTAAACAAATTTATATGCTTTAAAAATATTTGTTTTATTACAATATATATATATATATATATATATATATATATATATAAACCTAACTTATTTTATATGCTAAAATATAAAAATAAAAACGATAAAAAAATTACAATTATTTCTAAAATATGTATATAATAAATATTGATAACAAAATAAATATCTACAAAACATATAAAAAGTAATTAAAAATTATGTATCTTTTGTTTTATTATATATATATATATATATATATATATATATATATATATATATATATATATAACCATAATAAAAACTAAACCACCTAAACTAAGCTTAATTGCATTAAAGAAATAATTTTCAAATGAATTCTTAAAATAATATATAAATGAAAGTTTTTCTATTCTCTAACTAATATATAACAAAGATAAAAATGAATTTTTAAAATATTAGAGTCGGGTAGGTTCTTAAATAAAGAAAGGCATTTCCATCTACATTTTTTAAATTTAACTATTAAGTATTTATTACTAGGCTTAGATGGTTTGGTTGATACATATTTATCTTTTTTTAAAACAAGAAAAAAGTACTAGTCAATACCTTTTCAAGTATGATATTCTGTTTCAGTACTCAAATACTAGATACTACCAAAATCCAATTTTGGACAAAAATAACTCTGAGGGTATATCGCGTTATGTTTAAAATTGTAAGTCGTAAATCACGTGACCAAAATCTCATGATCTGTTAGACATAAATATCATTATCTGTTACACATAAATCTCATGATCTATTACACAGAAATCGCATGATCTATTTTTACACGTAAATCTCATGACCTATTTTACACATAAATCTCATGTTCATCGTTTTGGATTTGCACTAAAATCGCATGATCGTGTTTTTAGAATTGTAGGTAGAGGATGCGATTTTAATACATAAATCTCATGATCTGTTACACATAAATATCATTATCTGTTACACATAAATCACATGATCGATTACACATAAATCGCATGATCTGTTTTTACACATAAATCTCATGACCTATTTTACACATAAATATCATGTTCATCATTTTGGGTTTGCACTAAAATCGCATGATCGTGTTTTTAGAACTGTAGGTAGAGGATGCGATTTTTACACATAAATTTCATGATCTATTACACATAAATCGTATGATCTGTTGAGGGTACACATAAATCTCATGTTCATTATTTTGGATTTGCACTAAAATCGCATGATCGTGTTTTTAGAACTGTAGGTAGAAGATGCGATTTTTACACATAAATCTCATGATCTGTTACACATAAATCTCATGATCTATTACACATAAATCGCATTATCTGTTGAGGGTACTTCAGGAATGAAAATATAATCTGTGCATTGAAAAGAAATTAGTTTGGTGAGATGAGTGTTTAGTAGGCATTGATGATAATAAATTTGGCGAGAAGGTATTTAGTGTGACATTTCCTTTAAAACAATTAGTATTTTAAAAAATGTTGAACTTTGATTTACTATTTTTTTAAATATTAATTACGATAAAAAATTTAAAAAATTGATTTTTATTTTTTTAACATAAAATATATGTTGTATTAAAAAATTTATTTGTTTGTTTTTATCATCGGGATACCGGAGATTGTGGCAGTATTCAACACAAACGGTTTTTACATTTTGCGCAACATATACCTGGAAATAAGTTATATATGTATAATTTTTATATATCTGCTATTATTTGTATATTTGAAAATTAAAAACAAATTAAAAATATCTTTTTTTATTTTCTTTTGATCTCTTACACCACACCATCACATATCACATTCAAAATATTTAAAGCAAATCCTACTAAATTGAGATATTAAATTCTTTTAAATTTGTTCATTTATTACAAATATATCAACTATCTATCTCACACATTAAAACAAATTATTAAACCTAAATTTATTAATACATGTTTTATGTAAACAATTGTTTTTCGACTATCTTAAAAACTTTATAAGTTGGAAAAATATTTATTATATTAATATATTACAACATATTGGGTTTAGTACCGATTAAAACTTAAAAGTCGAAGTATTATCTACCTAAAGCTCTTGTTTTCATATATCTCTAAGAAATACACATTTAATTTCTCCACTTACCATCTAAGATCCAATTACTTTTTATAATACGAAAATATTCCAAATTAATTAACTATATAATTTTTTTATATGTTTTACTCACTTTTTTCTCTTTTTTTTTCTCTCTTAATTGATTATGTTTCTTTCTCTCTTTAGATTTACGATATATAATATATTAAGGTGACGATTCAACTCCTATTTTGATCTTTGTTTTTTTATTGTTTTCATATGATTTTCTTTGTACTTTTTGATTTTATTGTTGTTTTTATCTAATTTTGATGTTTAATTTTTTTTATTGTTGTTTCATATAACTCATTTTTTCTGCAGAGTATTTGTTCTTGAGTTTGTGACTCTGTTTCACTCGTGATACGAAAGCAATTGCATATATATCAAGTTCATTAGCAATAATTAAATTCATAAATAAGCATCTTAAGCAAAACTAACTTTTTTTAAAAGTGGCTTGTAAATTTAAATAAATTTAAAATTATGGTCTTCAAATGCGATTACTTAACCTAACATAGTTTCGATTTAATTATACCTACATTCCAAATATAAATCAAGAAAGATGAGAATATGTTTCATTTAAGGGTCATGTTACAAAAAAGCCATATTTTGATAAAACTCTCACCCTACCTTTTTTTTAAAACTCAAAACTGAAATTCTCAAAGTATCATTTCATTCCCACTGATGACAATACTACCATTGAGGTTGAAAAATTACCCAAAATAAAAAAAAAACCCAAATTTACCCTAAACTCTAACTTTTTCCTATCATAAAACTACCAGTTTACTACCCAACCCCCCAAAATCTAGTACAAAAAACCAAATAACAGAATAGTCATGGAAGATGATGAAATGGGCATCTCTTTGGATGACTTGGTGGACGAAGAGTACGTATATCGAATGCAGGTAACAATTTGAACTCTACCTTCTGTTTTCATACGATTCACATGCATATTTATGATGTACAGTATATGTGTTGCACGTATCGCATGACTCAATCCATAGTGATCGCAAACCTTTATGCGAATAGATGTAGATCGCAAACTTTTATGCGAGATTAATGTTTTTCTTGCCATAAAATGCATGCGACCAATATAATATTCTTCATCCCTGTTATACAATTGGTTATATATTAAATTTTGTTATTATATTGTTATTGGTTGTAGGAAGAACCTGACCAGCCACAATATATGGATGTTGATTATGCAAAAATCCATACAACGGATAAGTTATTTATGAAATATAAATTAGATGTTTTTGTGTACGAAGAATCGAAGAAGATTAATTTTTTCGCGATTACAAAGCTATATGGTAACGGGAAATGGGGAAGAACCCCTACGTTAGATCAATTTTGTGAGAAGCACGGTATTTCTGTATCAAAAGTGAAACTGAAAACTTTAAGAAAGCAAAAGACTATGACAAAGAAATGTAATTGTCCGTTTGTGTTAAAAGGTCATCCAACTGACGTCCTAGCCATGTAATATCGTATGGAAATGTAAATGATAAACACAATCACGAACCCTATGTTCGCTTAGATGGTCATTCTCGCGCTTGTAGGCTAAAACCGGAAAAATATGAACTACTTCGTAGTTTGTCTTACCTTGGTTCACGTCCTCGGGAGACATGTAGTGGTTTGAAGAATAATTACCTAAAGAATCTTTCAAACATACGTGTAATCTACAATTTTCACAAAAAATATCGTGACGTTGAGCATTGGGAACAAAACTAAATGCAATATTTGTTGACCAAATTGAAGAAGCATGAATACTCCACGTGGGAGAGGTTGAAAGATGATTATAAAGTGCTCACCGATTTTTTTGCACATCCTATGAGTATAAACTTATTACGAACATTCCCTAATGTGTTATTCATGGATTGTACGTACAAGACAACTAGATATAAGATGCCGCTATTAGAGATTGTCGAGTAACGCCGACTTCTGTTATATTTTCCGTTGCATATGTGTTTATGAGCGCGGAGAAGATACCAAGTTATACATAGGCATTGGGTACCCTTCGTGGTTTGATGATGGATAACGTGTGTGCACTTCCGAGCATTATTGATACTGATCGAGAGTTAGCTCTCATGAGATTGATCGAGGTTATATTTCTGGGCACACACCACTTGCTATGCACATGACATATTAGTATGAACATTCATGGGACGGTTCAGAAGTTATTGCATGATGATATGATTGTGAAGCAATTTGTTGAGTTTTATGGTTGCGTAGCTGGAGCGAACACGCTCGAAAGTTACGAAAAGAATCTAGCTACATTGAAGGAGATGTTCTCCTCTCACCCCAAATATGTTGATTACGTTATGGACGCATGGATAACGAAATATGGTGACAAATTTCTTCATCATCGAACGAACAATATTAAACATTATGGACAAATAACAACAAATAGGTATGACTCCTTCAATTATATTTTTTTGTTATTATATTTTTTGTTATTATTATATTTAAACAAAATATACATCCTAATTATGTGCGATTTCTTAACTGTCTTTTTTTGTATGAGCCATCCTGAAAAAAAATACTAACAATGAAAGAAACATGAAGAATGAGCCAAGCTCTTTAAAGTTGAGTCCCATGTGCCCTGGATAAGTGAAGTCGCATACGACCACAATCGGACGTTGTCGCATGCGCCAAGTAATATATGCGACACACACATGGGCGCATACTTCGTGCGACGAACACCTGCGAGAACCTAAACCCTAAATCTCCTAATATAGTATCATTCTCATGAAAATCATGCTCAAAACGCATATCCTAATCTACCAAACAATCATACACTACCAATATAACAAACCAACAGCCACAATCATACAAAAATCCAAGTTTTTTTTTTTAAAAATAAAAAATTTATTATTTTACACCATATTCACAACGAGTTCGATAAAAAAAATAATTTGAGAGGTTTGAGACGCATAACTTTATTTTGTTACGAGTTTAGATTCTTGATAAAACGTAATTTAATTTTCAGATTAATCGTGGTGGCTAAGTTATTTTGATAGGAAAATAGAAAAAAAATGGTAAAAGTTGTAACAAAACCTTTTATATTTTGTTTTTCTGCGAAGGTAATTTGTCCAAAATTAAATGAGAGTTATCAATTAGATGATCAATAAGTGTAAAATCAATAAGAGTATGGTTTTTTTCTAAAATGCCTAGTTATAAATCTTAGACACAAATAACGAAATTTTGAAAAAAACAAATAACAGTCTTAAATTGATAAGACTTAAAAACAAATCAAGTTGTCTCCTAAAAAGCTTCGTATTCACGAAACAAAATCATAAGAGAATTTAAATTAAACAAAATCATAACAGAATCTAATTTAGGTGCTTGATTGGGCTTCTGCTAAATCAGAATCATTGATTGGGCCATAAAAATTGTTAAGGCCATCCGGCCCAATATACGAAGAAAAACCGTTGAACTAAAACCCTAGGAATCGAGAATCATTTCAAAGTTTTGACGACGGTGGAGAAGTCTCGTTAATGGCGTCGAAAAGCTTAAGCTCAGCCACCTTGACCTCAACACTCGCTACCGTATCGGCATCTTTTGCCATCTCTCGTAATACTCGATGTCTCTGTACAGTTAACTAGTACTCTATATTGCTTTAGGAATATTAACACCATCTACCGTATCAGCTTTAGGAAGAAACGTTGCAGAGAGACAAGGTCGCGTTAGAACTCAACAGGTATCTTCTCCTTCCTTCAATGGAGTCTTTATCGGTATATACTTGTAGATAATTGGTGCTTAATTGATTTTTGTAGGCTTTGAGGAAAGCATTAGCAAATCCCAAGCCTGAGGATATAGAGATTACTACATATCCTATGAAACCTATTGGCATTATTCAGTCTTGCTTCTCGACCAGGTTATTCCGCAACTTCTATTTGTATAATTTTTGTAATCTATTAGGATAGGATGTGGGTAGTAAGATTTTGGAAAAGTCTGATGTTGTGGGAGTGGTAATTTTCTTTATTGAAGTCTTAGTAGCTTAAGCAGAGGATGTAATTACACCTAAGCAATGGTGACCATGAATAGTAGGCCATGACCATTCCTGTCTAGGTTGAATTTTGATCATTTTTCCAATATAATTGTAGTGGGCTAAGCATGATTAGTTGGAAAGCTTTGACCATTTGTCTTTCAACCACTTCTTTCGGTGGTCTGATCAAGATCAGACTGAAACTGGAACTCCGGTGATCAATACTAAGTAGCAATTAAGGGGACTTGTGTGGGTCAGACAATCTGTTATATTGCTTGGTTCTTGGGAAAGAACTGCAGGTAAAAAGGTCTACTCCTGCAGATATAATGTTATGCGCTTAACTATATGGTACTATAACAAATCTGTTCTGTCTGTGTCTGCAAACTATCTTCGGCCTGGTTTTGTATCGCAATGGGACTCCTAGGATCGAGCATACATAAAGCTTTTGAGCTGTTTCCAATACCTTAACCTTTGCTAATAAAATATATTATGTCCATCTGTAATTCATATGTCCGTTATATTGCTTTCGAAACAGGCTTAAGTACATGCAAATAACTAATTTCAAATATGTTTCTTGTCATACCAACGATTACTTATTACCTACGCAGGTATGGCACGCCAAGGCAACCTTTACTTGTTCCCATTGCCAGGGCAGGTTTGATCTTTGATCCGGATATGTTTCTCCAGCATCACTAGAAGGTCTCAAAGAATATTCTCATTGCTGATCTAAATACCGATCTGGAAAAGCTATGGAAGCCACCATCTGAAGCGAAATTTAAAGCAAAGGTCTGCCTTGCTTACTTTTGCAATATGTATTGTTTTCTAATGGTAATCATATTATCACCTTCTTTCTTTTATAAACTTCTACAAAAGGTTGGTTTGTTGGCTAGGCACGAGTACCAAGATTAAAAGGTGGCAAAATGGGAGTCTTTGCCACTCGATCTCCTCATAGGCCTTTCCCTATCGGGCTTACGGTTGCCAAGGTATGTCGAATACCTATGTAGTCATGTTATTTACCTCAGTTCAGCTTCACATAAAGTTCGTTATAATATGACGAAGAGTAAAAATTGTAGTACTGTGCTGCAAGCAAATAATTGCCAATTTGTATTGACCCAAGATATGATTTCTTATCTACTTTGCATTCCGGTTTATATTGTCGTATCGAATGAGGATCTAATGAAGCTCCAGTTAGTGCTAACTGGTTCCCGTATATTTTTTTCTAAGTTTTATAATGATGCATTTCTGAATGTTTGTCCCATATATAAATATAATATATTAATAATCTATGCAGTAGTAAAAATATAATTGACCGGTTGAAAAACTTTTCATTGTAGACGGCTCAGCAAGTAAATATCTGACTTTATATGGTGTGTTTGAGGTGTAGGTGGAGGCAATTCAAGGGACTACTGTGTTGCTTTCTGGTGTTGATCTGGTTGATGGGACAGTAAGTCTTGTTCCCATAAGAAGTTATACACTTAGTGATTTCTTGTTTTAACCTGCGCTGGATAACTACTGCTACGTACATTTGTTTTCGTTGTTGAATTGATTTACAATCCTGTTTAAGTAACATGTATATTGTTGGCCGCCAGTGCTTGTCATTAAACCTTATCTACCATTCTGTGACAGCATCCAAGAAGCCAAATTGCCGAGCTGGCTGACGGTATGGTAGTTACAGTTCTATAGTTTTCTGACCTAGTTTCACTATGCAGTTTATTTCATTTTGTGCTTTCATTCTATTAGATATCTTTATTTGCTAAAGATCCCTTTTAGAAATTCGCATGATTTACACAATATAAGGTTAACTGACACAAGAGTTTACTGGGATTGGTAGCTTGAAACAAACTTGATTTTCTCTCTAGCTGAAAATGTAGTCTAAAAAGAGATATCTATTTTTCTTCCAAATAAAAGTTGTAGAACACAGTTTTTTTTTGTTTATAACATTAATTAAAAAATAACCAGTTTGTTTGGTCTTAGTTAAAATTTTATAGCTTTTGCACGGAATAATTAGACGCTAATTGTCAATTTTCTGTACCCAAAGCTTCCCGGATTTTGAGATTGGGCTTTTATTTTCAGCTCTTGAACTTCCTTTCTAAAAGTAATGTCTAGAACTGGGGTTTTTCTGTTTCGCACTTATGTAGATAGATAGGTCAGTGATTGTAGGAAAATGAATATAGTTTTACTTGGGGCTTCCTATTTAATCGCTTCATCACATCTAAGACAAGTCTTAATGTTTCTCAGGCGGAGAACACTTTAACAGTACCTTCCGTTAGTTTCTCTGATGGCTTCTCTTCTTCCCTTGCTAAATGCTGGGAGACCTTAGTAAGTAGATGCATTTGTACCTTCAGTATTTTCTTTCTTGTATGGTTTGCAGTACTGCTTTATAATGATCACATGAAGCCACTACTAATTAGAAAAGCAAAAGAGAATTATCACTAAGATTTTTGTTTTCCAAATAGGCATTATTATCATGTCGAAATTGTCAAGACCTTTAGAGTTTGTATTCTACCAAGAGTTATTTCTTGTTTCCTTATCAGACAGAACTATTGGCTCTAAGCTTGCCAACCGTGACAGATAGTTTTAGGTGGCAATTTTATAGTCCTACGCGTGTGGCCTAATAAAAAGTGCTGTCTGAACACTATTTATAGAAATAAATTCTGGCTCCTGAACTTTTTTAATTTGATTTAGAAATCTAGAAGCGATCCAAATTATGTAAGTGATAGACAAAATCAGAAAATCCTAGTTATTTACGGGGTCAATCTAGTTGGTTTACTTTTTACAGGGTTATCTAATTGGTTTCGTGGTATTAGATAATGGTAAAGGAATATAAAAATCAGTTGTTAGAAAAGAAAATAGATTAATTAGTTCTAATACAAAGGTAGATAAGAGCATTGTGGTCGCTTATGAAAATTATTCTTTCGTGGTATATTCAAACTTGATTCTGTTCTGTTTGTGCAGGAAGATGTCTCCCTTTATGCATCACCAGATGAGCTTAAAAACCTAATAAAACAAGTTCTTTCCTGGGATATCCGATCAGTATCTCAAAAAGTTAGACCTCACAATACCCCTGGTAGAATGGTAAGCTACTGATTACACATTTGACGTTCATAGTTCCGACTTGGAAGATCTTCCTGAAGAAGATGCTCGGGTACATATTGAATTAGCAGCTCGTCCTTTGGATGACGACATTGTTTATCACTTCTTG
Source organism: Limnanthes douglasii subsp. nivea (assembly GCA_036936605.1). Classification (NCBI taxonomy): domain Eukaryota; kingdom Viridiplantae; phylum Streptophyta; class Magnoliopsida; order Brassicales; family Limnanthaceae; genus Limnanthes; species Limnanthes douglasii. The sequence goes on from JAUPFV010000001.1 coordinate 4,502,442, forward strand.
AAGGAATGGATGTCAAGTACGCAATAGATTCTGAAAGAAATGTTGTAGTAAAGAATGTCATAGTTGCAACCGAACCCAGGAGTGGTAACGCAGAACGTTGCAATTATCGTATGTGGGCAGACAATCTTCAGTAGTTGGTCTTTTTGGGGTGAGTGGTTTCGTATTTTGGTGTTGACATACCCTTTTTATAGAGTTTTGCGGAAAGTTGCGAGATTTACATAGGTGCACATGGGAGAAATGAACTCCAGCAATCTGGAATGCTGTATGCAAAAACAGCTTCTCATTTAGATGGGTCGGTTTTATGGAAAAGTATTCAGATGTAGAATTGTTATGCAGGACCCTTCTGCTGTTGAAGTTATCGCTCTTATAATTATATTTGAATTTTGTGTTGCAGCTTTGGTTTTATTGATTCCGCCGGTTTTAAAATGTTATATTTAATTAGGTAAACAATCAACCAGCCATCTCATTTTAGTAATATCTTTTTTATTTTGCCTGGCTGTGTAAAACAAGACAAAACAATATTTTATCCGCCTTTTTTGCCTCTGTTTTGTATTTTTTTCCATGTATCAAAATTTTCCAATCCTTGATGACACTGGAAAGTCTGATTTTGTTTTGGCATAAATAAGAAATAGTTCCTCGGTTATCCCATTTTTTTTTATTTAATTGTTCGATTTTAAAATCATGACTTGGTAAAAAATCTATAAATTTGGTTTCGAGTTACAAAATTTAAAAATCTACTACACATTTAATCTAGGATTACAGTTTTGTTTGTATTTCACGAACAAAATTTCGTAGATTTTAAAAAGTTATTTTTTTTCGTTCAAATTAATGACTGAATTTATAATTTTTTATCAAATACAAAAATAATTACATAATTTGAATGGAGTGAATAAATGAAAGAAAACTATATAATCTAAAAATTATTTCCTAACTTAATATTTATCTATATAGAACTTGTGCTAGTATATTATAAGGTCTGATTTTGTTCACGACGGGTCAATATCTAGTGACATGGTATTATTTCGGTGGGACTAAGCCCAAGTAATATTTAAAAATAAAAATGAATTCAAAATATATTTTTGAATACTCAAGTTATCAATGAGTAGTTGAATAAGTTTCGAAGGTAAATTCTTCAAATAATATTTTTAAAACACAAAACTGATCTTAATAATTTAATAATGTATAGTTTTTAAACATAAAATTTTTACACGTAATTCCGTAGCTAAACAACTAATCATTATTTATCAACCAAATTACCCATAATTTTTTAACTAAATAACAATTAGTTTTTCGCAACCAATATTAACTTAATTTGGATAAAAATAAAATAAAGAGTGAGGTTATTTCCCATCAATTTTTTTATTTCCTCCATAAATAAAAAAAAAGCAACGCTAAACCGAGACCCGTTTTGGCTATAATGAGATCCATTATACTTTGACTATAATAAGATCTCAAATTTTACTAAAACACCTTTAATATATAAAACCTTTTAAGCCCACTGTCTCTTTTCTCTTCTCTGGCTCTCTTCTCTCTTCTCTCTCCCCTCTCTTCTCTATTTCTAATTCCGATGAAAACTATATCTCCTCTATTCTCTCTCCCATTCTGATGAAAAGTGTTGATCATATATAAGTAACACATAAAAATTCACAAAAGACAAAAAATAATTCAATTAAAACAGAATTGGATTTTAATTATTAAAATTCAATCAAACAAACAAATTATTTCGATTTAAATTCTCAATTCTCTTTATCTCTTTCTATCCTCTTTGTTTTTTTGGATAATAAGACAACTGATGATAAAAACAGAAATTACACAGCTTTCGTAGTGTATAAACACAGGGGTTATCTAATACATGAATACGATTCAAATTTTCAACCAACAATTACAAAACTTTCGGAAAGAAGACAATCGCACAATGAACCTATCTGAGCAAGCCGATTTACCCAACCGTAAAGTTTCACAAGTATATATTAAAACATAATTAAAAAGTACAGAGAAGTTTGGCTCGAGAAGAGGAATAAAATGGTTAGATTTTAATGTAATTCATTCTTTGGGTATTAGATTAGTTTTAGAGAGAAGTTTGGTCCGAGAAGAAGAAAAAAATGGTTAGATTTTTGGTTGAAAAGTTGTTTTATATGATGGGTAAAATGGTCACTTTACATAAAATAAAATAAAAAATTTGATTTAAGGTCTCATTATAACCAAATGGGGTCTAAATATAACATTGCCCATAAAAAAAGACTCCACTCTCTTATTTCTTCAGTAAAGAAATAACATATTTACCATTTTCTTTATTTTTATTTCTAAATTTATTCATTCTCGAGCACCTCCATCGATTTCTACTATCATCCCAACTATCTCACACCCTATTACCTTCTGCACACTCAACTAGTCATACTAGCTTCTCACCATCAATCACCCATAAAACCTAACCCTAGTCTATCTACTATAAAAACGGTTTTCTCGTTAGATTTCTCTTCTAATCTTTAAAAATAACAAACCCTAGCCACCTACTAGATTTCTCTTCTAATCTTTAAAAATAACAAACCCTAGCCACCTACTAGATTTCTCTTCTAATCTTGAAAAAATGCCAGTTTCTCTCGAATTCGTTTAAGGTAGAAATCATTCGTTATTTAAAAAAACAACAACACCTAAAAATGCACCATTGTTTATTGAAACAGATGAAATGCACCTAATTCCAAGACGACATCTCGAAATTAGATGCATTTTTTTGTTCCCCACAAAATATTGTCTAAATATATTCCAAAACATTTTGAAATTTTTTATCGAGCTCTGCGGGAGCTGATTATACCATTTAGAAGCGACCCCCTTGAAAGTCTGGGAAAACACTCTACACAACAATTTGTCATCGTCATCGAAATTAATCATGAAGTTCTTGAATTGTTCGATATGGTTATCATGGTCTTGCGTCCCATCGAACTTCTCTAACTTCGAGATATCGAAATGCTTTGGGAGATTGCCCACCAAAATTTCCAAGGACAAGGGAGAAACTCTCCAATTATGACCCGTCCGATAAGCGTTAGTTCTAAAGTTTTCATTGCTCGTAAAATATAGTCCCTCCTCAGACGACATAGTGTATTGATGTTGCCACTCCAAATTTTGCGGGTCAACATTTTGGTTCCCAGCGGAAAAATTCATTTGGCCATAGCCTTGTTCATTTACTCGAGTATAATAACTCTTCTTCCTCGGAGAATTCCTCTCCAAGCTCATTCACCTCCGGTTCTCTACATGTTTTCGTCCATGTCTTCTCTTTCTGTGATTTTTTTAGGAGATGATTCTGACGAATTGTAACGGGAATAACCGCTCGAGTCAAAAGAATCCAGATGGCGTTTTTCTTTCCTCCTTGAGGATCGTCGTTCATGTCCTCTATATCTATCGTCCCTGGTTTTAGGACGGAAATCGGCCTCACGCTCCTCTTTTCCACTGTCTGGTTCCCTTCTCACCTCGGAACGAAGATTCGCCCGAACAACTTCTTTTATGCCTTCAATCTTTCAATTTCCAGCAACAACTCATTCCTTCGTGCCAACAAATCCGAATCATCAAAGACATCTCCGGCGCGCTGACCACCATGCGCGTCATACTCCATATCATTCCGATAATCGTCACCCACCAGATTCTCCTTGCAGTTATTAACAGAATTGCCCCCTTGCTCTTCTATAACTCTGTTCGGATTAGGAATTATTTCCAGAAAGTGATTGTCGTTAGAACAATCCTCGTTTCCCACAGACGGCGCCACTAAAGAGTTCAAGAATAGCTAGAAGGGTAATTTTGTGTTACGAGAATCTTTTAGTGTCAAAATAGACTTTTAGTTCGTTGTTAAGTAGCCTTTTAGAGAGAGAAAGTGAGAGCAAGATTAAATAGAGAGAGAAAGTAATATAATATTCATCCCAGAATCTATAAAGCGTGTGTGATCCTTATATAGTACAATTATGGGTCCCGCACACTTTAATTCCCACTTATTACATCTTTGGTCCATATATCTTCTCACCTCTTCATAATGACTATTTCTATTGTATTCTTTACAATTATTTCCTAATACAACTTCTTCTTTATAATTCTCTCTTAATAAAACTACTTTTTTACAATTCTCTCCTAATAAACTTCTTCTTTATAATTTTCTCATAATAAAACTACTTCTTTACAATTCTCTCCTAATAAACTTCTTCTTTATAATTTTCTCATAATAAAACTACTTCTTTACAATTTTGCCATACGTCTTTTATTCTCCCTCATCAGCCGTAAGATTTAAAAGCGTCTGGTATGAACATGTCCCTAAATTGGAGAATATTATGGTAGATTCTTTAGCTATCATAGCCTACTCTGAAGCGTATCCGTGGATTATTATGAAAGAATATTCATCTATAGTCTCAGTTCAGGGAAAAGTGGGTGAAGCTGAAGAAAATATGAATATATCTGGCATACAATCCAAAGACTGGAGGTATAAAATAAAACAATTTAACTGATGGAGTTCTACCTTTGGATAAAGTTTTGGCTAAAAATGTGAAGTACAAAGCTCTTGGTTTCCAGGTGTTAAAAAGAAATTCTTTATAAGAAAATATTTTACAAGACCTCTAATATGTAGGGTTTGAAGAGTCCCAAAATGTTCTATCTAAATTACACGATGAAAATGGGTCAACACATTGTGGTTATAAAGCTTTAACCATAAGAGTTTTGTTAGTTGCATCTACTGGCCTACTATAATGACCGATGCCAAAGATATAGTCATAAGATGTGATTCTTGCCAGAAATATGAGAATGAAATCCATGTGCCAACAATTCCCATAGAGTCAATATCTGAACCCATACCTTTTGATAGACGGCCTTTGGAATTAATTGGACCTCTTCCCATGGCATCCAGAGGTTATCGAACGATAATCATGGCAATATACTATTTCTCTAAATGGATCGAAGCTGCCCCACTAGTTGGAACCACTTCTCAGACAATTATAAAGTTTATCGTATCTAACATATGTTACCGATTCAGCATTCTCCAACATATTACTACAAAAATGGGCCACAGTTTGACAATAACGACATAGAAGCATTTTGCACTTCCAAAGGAATTCAAAATTGCTTTTCGTCTCGTTTCCATCCTCAGGAAAATGGGCAGGTTGAAGTTGTTAATCATAAAATTTTAGCAGGGCTAAAATAGAATCTTGAAGGAGCTGCGGGGAAATGGCCAAGCTATTTGCAAGAAGTAGTGTGGGCCTACCGAACTACTCATCATACAACTACTCAAGATTCTTATTTTTATCTTGTTTATGGGATGGATGAAATCACACTTATATAAGATACTTTTCTCTCATTTTGGATACAAAACTATTACAAACAAGCTAATGATATGGTGGTGAGGAATGAGTTGGATCTTATTGAAGAAGGAAGAGTAAATGCACATTTGAGAACAACACACTAGTAGGGTTTGATGAGAAGTAGGTTTGCATATAAAGTAAAAATAAGATATTTCTAGATAGGGGACAAAGTGTTGAGGAAAGTCTCTTTATATACTAAGGAGAAAAAAAATCGGAAAACTGGCTCTGAATTGGGAAAGCCCATACATGGTATGTAAAAGAGTTAAGCAAGGAAGATACAAACTTCAAGACAAACAAGGCAACATGTTGAAACACCCATGGAACATTGATCATCTCATGTTGTACTTAGAATAAAAATGTCTTTAAATATTTACTTTTCCGTACTTCACTGTAGTTATTTGGGGGCGTACTCTTTCCTACCCTGGTGGCGCGGGGAAGTTTTAATGAGGTGTCCAATTTTTAATGAATATTATCTTATACCTTTTTAAAGAACCGTAGTGGATACGAATATATCAGATAAATTAAACACCTATTAAACACCTTCGGTATTCAAATGAAATATATTTGAAGTGATCAGATGAATCAAACATCTTCGGTTTTCAAGTGAAATATCTTTGAAGTGGTCAGAAGGATTAAACACTTATTAAACATGCTGGAAAAATTAAATACCCATTAAATATCTTCAGCCTTGAAATATATTACTGTTGAATGACTTATATATATATATATATATATATATATATATATATATATATATATATTAAATATTGGTTAAACTTTACATTTTATAGACTACCAAATTGGGTTAATCCATTTATACCACTTTTAAATATTACAGTTTAATGAAATTGTAAAATAAAAATACAAGAGAGAGAAATGCATATGAAGGAAAACAAGACTTTAAAATCTAATCGAATCATCAGAAGATGTCTAATCCACCATTACACAAAATTCCTTGGTCATCCAATGACTTTAGTTTCAAACACAAAATTGAAAGTACAACAACCTTAAGGCTCATTCCCTTCGGTTTTTCCTTACCTTCGTATTTCTCTTATTTTTTCCTTTTATCTTCATCTGGCTTGGGGCTTCCGACATCAGTACTTGAACTTTCATCTGGTTTATCATCGGAATCAGACTCACTTGGTTAAGAAACTTCATGTTTATCACCATATGGCGCCGTATGGAAAAATATCTCATCGTATGGTACGAACTTCCACATAGCTCCAAGGTTCTTTTTTGGAAAGGTCTTATGGAATAACAAGACCATATCCACTTTAATACCCTCATCATTCTTTTCCATAGAATCCACCACATCGGCAGCATACTTCTCAACTGTTGCAGCTATCTCTTGAGTTTGGTTCTTCTTTAATGAAGTAAATTCCTTTTCCTTCTCTTTGATAAGATTCTCTAACTTATCTTTCTCTTCGGATAGTGCGCTAATGGTGCCCGCATCAGTGACTTATTGATCCTTCAAAAACTTAATATGTTTATAAGTAGTTGTTTCCAATTCGGAATATTTGGCCTCGATGTCTCCTTGGACATTCTTAAACTGTTCCAAATCAGTGCTCATTTGCTTATTCTCTTTGCCTAAAGTCTCCACTTTTTTGTTCGACTGAAATGAAAATTTTTAAGTTTTTATTGGTAGTGTTAAAATAAGTAATGTCTTTAGCCTTGACTCTGACTTGTCTTTCCAAGTCAATTATTGGCCCGATGTAACCTAAGGCTGCATGGACTAATGTATCATGCTCGCTTGACACTTCAAAATACTAGCCATCATAAATTACTACATTGGCTACGGTGGTTAAGTGAGGGAAGGTTCGATCAAAGTCCTTATTATCAAAATCGTTGAAATATGTGTTACCTAAGTCATCTAGATTAATGTCACCTTCAATAGCAGGCTGATCGGATGTAGGAAACACCAGAAAATGAGGATAGACTTGTAAATCTTCTTGTGATGAAATATCAATTGGAAGAGAATGAGGAACAACTGTAGGTCAGAGGATTATTTTTGATCCTATGTGTTACCTAAGCCATCTTTGGAAGGTCATTGCTTTCCAGAATGCACGCTGTAGCTTCCACAGTCCATCAATGTTTAAAATATGTTGTTTAAGGGCAGGTAGGCACTGTTCGAAGCAGCCAGGAGATAGCTAGAGAATGCTATGCCACAACTCTCGCACCTAAGACCTTGGGGATAATTCGGAATAGCAAAGAATAGCAATTATTGGATCCTCTAATTGAACTCGAAATTGATGACCCTAGGGAGGCTCCTAGCGTTATAATACCCGTTGAAGAGGTTGAGATTCATTTCCTTGCCGAAGGGAAAAATGTCAAAATTGGGTCCAAACTGGCGCCCGAATTAAAAAAAACAGTTGATGTATTTTTATTTAACAACCAACATGTGTTTGCATGGTGTAACAGTGATGTTACTGGATTACCAGCAGATTTCATTTCCCATAAGTTATATGTTCGAAGTGATGTTGCTCTAGTTGTCCAAAGAAGAATAACATTTTCAAAAGAAAAATCAGATGTTATTGTACAAGAGGTTGATAGATTGACAAAGATGGGGCACATTAAAGAATCTCATTATCCCTTTTGGACTACAAATCTGGTGTTAGTTAAAAAGAAGAATGGAATATGGCGTATGTGCATTGTCTTTACTGATCTCAATAGAACTTATCCGAAGGATTCGTATCCAGTTCCTCGGATTGATCAGTTAGTGGATTTCACCTTTGGGAACAAACTTCTGTCTTTTATGGATGCCTTCTCAGGATACAATCAGATTCAAGTTGATCCAAATGATCAAGACCGTACAACTTTCATTACAGATAGGGGTTTTCATTGTTATAAGGTAATGCCCTTCAGATTAAAGAATGCTGGGGTAACTTATCAAAGATTAGTAAACAAAACCTTTCCCAGTAAGATAGGAAAAAATATAGAAGTATACATAAATGACATGATGGTTAAATGTTCGAAGGAACACACATACACACATCAATGACCTTCAAGAAACTTTTGCAAGTTTAGAACCTGTAAATTTGAAACTAAATCTGGAGAAATGTGTATTTCGGGTCCGGTCTGGAAAATTCTTGGGCTACATGATAAGTGAAAAAAGATATTAAGCCTGTTCCGGATCAGCTCAACGCTTTGCTAGAAATGGAACCTCCTTGGAATGTTAAAGAAGTTCAAAGACTTACTGGGAGGTTGGCTGCTTTGAACAGATTCATCTCGAGATCATCGGATAAGTGCGCTCCCTTTTTTTCAAATTTTAAAAAATGTTAAGAATTTTAACTGGTCTCCTTTGTGTGACCAAGCCTTTCTTCAAATAAAACAACATTTGTGGTCACCTAAGACTCTCTCTAAACCTGTTCAAGGGGAAATAATCTATGTATACTTAGTTGTATTTCAATGTGCTTTGAGTGTTGTTTTGGTAAGAGAAGTGGATAATTATCCACGTCCGGTGTATTATATCAGCAAAAGTTTGCTAGATGCTGAAAGAAGGTATCTAAAATTGGAAAAATTGGCATTAGCCCTGGTAATTGCAACTCGGAAGATGAGGCCTTATTTCCAAGCTCATTTTATTACCATCCGGACATCTTTCCCTCTTAAAAATGTTCCCCAAAGAGCAGATGTGTCCAACAGAATGACCAAGTGGTCTTTAGAGTTGGGTGATTTCGATATATACTTTGCTCCCCGAACAGCTATGAAGGCTCAACCAGTGCCTGATTTTCTTGTAGAATTTCACACAGACAGATCTTCTACACAAGATAAATCCAAACACATCAAAAACGAATGGGTGGTACAAACTGATGGTGGAGCAAGTATAATGAGTTGTGGGGCTAGAGTTTGTTTAATTTCTCCATATGGTGACAGAATGTATCAGGCTATATGTTTTGGGTTCAGAGCTTCGAACAATGAATCTGAGTACGAAACAGCTATAGCTTGTTTCAAGTTGGCTCTTATTTGTGGGGCAAAAAGGGTTAGGTTGATGAATGACTCTCAACTCTTTGTTCACCATGCACAGGGGCAATCTGAAGTTAGAAAAGAGAAGTTAGTTAAATACTTGCTTATTTTAAAAGAGGTAGCAGCAAACTTCAAAAGTATATGTTATGAGCATATCCCTCGATCGGAGAATACATTAGCAGATTCTCTAGCTACCATAGCCTATTCAAAATCTTATCATTAGATTCTTATATAAGAATTCCCATCAATACAAGGGGCTCAAGAAGTAGAAAAGTGTCATGAGGAAAATATGGCTATCTCAGTATTCCAACCGAAGGATTAAAGGTTTGAAATCCTCCAATATTTAACCGATGGAGTTTTGCCTAATAATAAAGGAGAATCAATGAAGCTTAAAAACAAAGCTCGTGCTTTCCTGGTTATAAGAGAAGTGTTATACAAGAAGTCATTTACTAAGCCTCTCTTACGTTGTCTGGGTTATCAATAATCTCAAGATGTTTTGTCTGAATTGCATGATGGAGAGGGGTCAGTCCATTGTGGTTTTAGAGATTTATCCCGAAGGGTTCTATTGGCTGTATATTTTTGATCAACCATAATGGCTGATGCTAAAGATCTGGTGAGAAGGTGTGATCCATGCCAAAGATATGGAAATGAAATTCATACTCCAGCTGTGCATATAGAGTCCATTTCCGAACATGTACCCTTTGCTAGATGGGGTATAGATTTGGTTGGTCCTCTCCTTGTTGCTTCCGAAGGTTGCGAAACCATAATTGTAGCTATTGATTACTTCTCCAAGTGGGTCGAAGCTGATCATTTGGAAAACACAACATCAAAGGCAGTTATTAAATTTATTATGTCCAATATATGCTGTAGGTTCAGAATTCCTCAAAAGATTACAATTGATAACGGGCCACAATTTGATAATAGGGAAATGAAGACTTTTTGTGCTTCAAGAGGTATTCAACATTGTTTCTCTTCTCCTTTTCACCGTCAAGCAAATGGGCAGGTTGAAGTGACCAACAAAGTTATATTATCGGGTTTGAAGAAAAATTTAGAAGGGGCTACGGGGAAATGGCCTAATTATCTGCAAGAAGTGTTGTGGGCATATCGAACTACTCCTCGAACGACCACACAAGAATCTCCTTTTACCTTGGTCTATGGGATGGATGCAATCACTCCTATAGAGGAAACTTTACCATCCTACAGGGTTCATAATTACTCTGAACACACTAATGATACTTTCATCAGAAGTCAACTAGAATTGGTGGAAGAAAACAGGGTTAAAGCCTATCTACGGACAACACACTACCAGGGGTTGATGAGAAGTAGGTTTGCTTCTAAAGTTAAAAGAAGAGATTTCCAAGCTTGAGATAAGTTACTAAAAAAAGTCTTTTTGCATACTAAAGAAAGACAGTTCGATAAGCTCGCTCCTAATTGAGAAGGCCCTTATGTGATTCTGGAAAAGATCAATCCAGGGACTTACAAACTTCAAGATAAAGAAGGAAGAATTTTAAAATACCCTTGGATTATTCAGCATCTCAAGTTGTACTTAGAATAAAGTTTTTTCTTTAAATATTTACTTGTTGAAACACCATGTAAATATTAAGGGGAATACTCTATCCTAACCTAGTGGTGCGGGGAGGTTTTAATGAAGTACCCAGTTTATTTTTATAATAAAAGATGCCTTCTTAAATTTTTTGTGTCATGTACAAAGCATTCCGAACCATTAAATATCTGTTCGGATTCCAGAGAATACTTTGGTTAAAGGCTAGTTGAATACCGAAGGCTAGTTGGATAGTTAAATACAATTCGGATTGATAAAAGAAGAACCACACGTCGGACAAATTAAACAAAGTCCTTCGTATTGGTCGGAAAAATTAAACCAAGTCCTTCGTATTGATCATACAAATTAAACAAAGTCCTTCGTACTGTTTGGACAAATTAAACACTGTCCATGCATCAAAATTCATTTGAATAATTAAAGAGAAGTGTAAATCGAAACAAGATGGAAGTATTAAGATAAAACATAACATTACATAACAAAATGCCTTGGCCATCCAAGGACTTTTAGTACTTAACACAATAAAATTTGAAACAAGAGTGCCTTGGCCATCCAAGGACTTTTTGTACTTAACACAATAAAAGTTGAAACAAGAGTGCCTTGACCATCCAAGGACTTTTAGTTTTTGAAATAAAATAAAATAACCTTACGGGTCTTCCCCTTTGGCTTCAGTTGTATCAGTTGCTTGGGGTGGGCTGGTGGTCTCTGCGCAAGAACCATCACCTTCATCCGAGTCACTACTACTACCTGCAGAATAACCATGTTTTTCACCATCGGCCAGAGTGTGTTGAGGGATTTCATAACTAGGAATGAATCCCCATAAGGGCCCTAAGGTCCTTTTTGGAAATGTGTGATAGAATAACAAGACCATATCAGCTTTAACTTCTTCATCCCTATGTTCAAAGGAATTTACTACCCCAGCAGCGTACCTTTTAATGGCAGCGTCTAAATCTTTCTTTGTATCCTGTCGGAGAGTATTCAACTCATCATTTTTCTCTTTCAAAAGTTTTTTGAGTTTTTCCTTTTCCTTAGATAGGATCTTAATGGTATTACCATTGGTGGTCTGTTGTGCTTTGAGAGAGTTGATCTCATCAAAAGTATTCTTCTTCAACAACTGATGTTCGGACTTCGGTTTCTCTAAGGCAGTTAAGGCTTTAGTAAGTTCGGAGGCTTTTTGATCTTTTTCCTTTGTAAGGATCTTTGTCTTGGCTTGTTCAGAAGAGAGGGAATTATTCAAGTTGATATTTTCACCATTGAGTGTGTTTATATCTTGTACTTGGTCGCGCACCTCTTGCTCCAAGTCAGAAATTGATTTAATATACCCTAGCATAACATAACATAGAGGTTTCTCATACTTTGGGATTTCAAAAGACTCACCATCACATCTTACACTATTCGCTATGGGAGATCGTGGAAAGGCTTTCTCAAAATCATCCTTATCAAAGTCACTGATGTAGATGTTTGGAAAAGGATCAACAGAATCTTCACCGGTGCCAGTAGCTGGTGGCATGCGTGAGGACGGGTCCAGAGGATCTTTATAAGGTCCTTGAGGGGCCTGATCTTCTGGCAGTTCGGTAAGGATTTCCAAAGGGTGGAGAACTAGTTCTGACCCAGTGTCAGTCTTTTTCTTCTCCCCGGATTCCTTGTCAGATTTTTTCTTCTTTCGAATCTCTTCGTGACTTCCTTTGTGCCCCTGTTTGTGGCCTTGTTTCTTAGGCTGAACTAGTAAGTCAGCTTGACATATCCCTTCTGCGCTAGCTGCCACTTCCTCTAGAAAAGTCGGGTTGATCCCTTCAAGATATGTAGTGGGAGGGTTAGTCACCTTTTTAGCACCAATTTTCTTTGCACCAGCGTTCTTCTGCTTCTTTTGGATTTTGTCCAAATGACTAGGACACTTGTGCCTGGCAGGAATGTATACTTTGCCATCTTTCTGTTCGGTTTCCAAAGGATATCATCCAAAGAAGGAGGAGTTATTAACTCCTCCCAACTTAAGTCTCTATTTCCGGTGATGTTCCACAGATGGGTCTGAACTAGATTCCCTGAAGTGAAAGCACTGTGGAATCCTAACCCCCACTGTTCGGTTGCCCATTTATTCAATCTCATAAGAATTTTCTTACCCTCCTCCAAATGTTCAGTGAATATCTTGGAAAAAACTGTCACAAAGGTAAAGAGGATTAGATATAAAACTCGTTTGAAAAGAAAAATCACAATAAGGTGAACACTTACTATTGGTAGTCCATCGGTTAACTAACTGACTTAGGTTGTCCACAGCTTTGATTTTCTTTCTGTTCTCCCAAACACCATTTATAAATAAGAACTTTATTCTCCACGACTTCTCCGATTCCCGTAAGTCAATCACGACTTTTTGATTGTTGGGAACGTTATAATGGTAGAAGGGAATGTGATGGTTCTTGCTTAGTCCCGCTACCACAGCAAATTATTCCATTTAAATTGGAATCTTCGACAATCTTAATGCCATAACACTAGCCATCAAAGTGTACCAGGCGTTTGGCATCAACTGACTGGGACATAACTTAACCAAACTAAAACATCGGACGATCTCCGGATCAAGGGGGAACCTAAGTCCCCAATTTAATAGCTTTGTGCAGACAACTAGTTCGTTGGATTTACAATCCATTGGGGTTTCCGGAGTGATTAGAATCCAAACCTTGATTGACTCCGGAAAACCCCACTTGGTTCTAATTATATCCAACTCAGCAGTATGGGTACAGACGTAATTTATTTTCTGTAAAGCAAGAAGAAACTTAACACTAACCTTCTTGAAGTTTGGACCTACTTTCCCCTCCAAACAGCCAGGAAGGGTATTGATGTTGGATTGACCAACTTTGCCTCTGGTCATCGATCCGGAATGGTCCTCTCCATTTTGTCCGGACGACTCAAAGTGAGTATCAGTCTCACTAACTTCCAAAGCGTCTTCTCCAGTACGAGGAGGTGCTACAACAGGATGTTCGGACGTTTGACCGGTTGGTTGTTCTGTCAGTTTTTCACTCACTTGTCGGAAGCTTTGGCAGTTATGATTTCCGAACTGGTCTTTAAGATAGGAGGAGGATTGTCTTTAGCTTTAGACAGGCGAGTAACACGACGAGGAGTGGAGACGTCTTTATCAGAACCCATGGCGATGAAAGTAGAGGTTATTCTTGCACTTGAAACAGCTTTTTCCTTAGAAGGAGATTTATGGGTTATTGGTTCTGTGGGCTCAGTTGTGTATAAAACAGAGCTTGGAGTCTTCTTTTCAGGATATTTCAAGGGCTCTGATGAGAGTGGAGCTAAATTTGAAACAAAAACTGGCCGGCGAGTAACCGGAGTTCTGGACGACGATGAACTTCTCTCCGGTTCATGGATAGTCTGTATCACTAATCCGCTAGGAGAAGCTGGTAAACATGCGGAGATACGAGCTTGTCATTTTCTTCTTCCAATTTTGACAAATTTAACCAACCCCCTTTTCCAAGAGCGGTTCTAGCTATGAACATAAAATTTCCCAGATCAAGAAGTATCAAATGATTTCAATCTTTTTCTCTCTAAAACGTTTTTTTGATAGAAATGGGTGAAACAGTGATGAAAAAGCTTTATATTAAGGTAAAGAAGTCCTAGGGTTTGTCTAGGAAAGATGAATCAAACCGATAAATGATTAGGGGCTAATCATTACAACCTACCAAGCTTTAAGAGCCTAGGTACAGTTATCAAGAAGAAAAAACGGCTCGAAAGCCTAACCATAGACTGCTACGTGTCATAAACGCACAGAATTCAAGCGGTCACATTTCACAAAATACAAATCGATCCTTCGGATCCGGACAGAGTAAAACAGACACAAGAGTTAACATTTCCGAATTTGACAAGTTCGAAAATGTTAAAGGGGCTACTGATAAGTTTGGATATATCCGAACGCTAGTAAACACCTCTTTTCTCTCATCAGGGATTTGAGTGACCACGAATTCATTGCCAGCCATCTTTGTTGAGGATGTTTAGAATTTCTAGAATCACACGTGCTCTGATACCATGCTAAAAAACAAAGAGAGAAGTAGCCGCAGGAAGCGGCTAGGGTTTTGTGTTTATTAGAAAATGTTCCTTTTTGTTTTATTGATGCATTAGAGATGTTAACTCAATAAGTAAGGCTCTCAATATATAGAGAACTTAGAGGCGTATACAAGGAAACTTATACATTGAATATTCTAACAGTTTATTTATTCCGTAACTAATAAATAAGCAGAATAAAAAATTTCTTACAATATTAGAGTTGGTAAACACCATATTTGATACGGTTAGAAATAATTGTAACGCAAAAAGTCATGATGATTTTCCAAGAAATGCTCCAAGAAATTTGAATGTGCCTTTCTTCTCTTATTTTCTCATACTAGTAATGTTTTCTAATATCATTTGATTCTCTTTGGTTTTCTGGTTCTTCCTATGGGTCTCCATAATACCAACAGTTTTGAGATAGAAGAATTCCCAGCTCTTTTATCAATTGAAGAGCCCCTGCAAAAGAAATCAGATGAAATTTCTTCAATCAAGGCTAACAAATCATATACAGATACATTAAACAGAACAATTCCCAACAAGAATTCAGGCTAATTAGCATTATAGAGAAATCAGATCATATTACTCTATAATACTCTCAAAAGGTCAAAGAATGTCTAACTAAAGTCTCAAAACACACCCTTATAGGTAAATTTTCTAAAGGTTTACCCAAGAGGAAACTTCTCAATGACTTCCTAACTAAATTGAAATTCAATAGAGAATACAACATTTCTGTCAAGGACACTAGGCATATACTGCTATAAATTGAAAATAAAGATGACCTTTGTAAAATATGGAGCAAAACAATCTGGTCTATTGGGGATGCATCCATGCGGCTTCTAAAATGGAAAGAAAACTTTGATCCTAGATATGAATGTCCTAATACTTCTAAAATGGATTTTGATTTTTTAGCAGAAAAAAAGAACTTTTCGTTTTTGTATAACAAGGCATACAGTGGGTTATATTGTTAGATTATGACAAATATTGTTCGTACGGACACCCGTTACATCTTTGGTAGTGCAAATATTTATATGTTAAATATAGTAATTGTTCCCTTATAACTGGTGAACTTTGCTCAAATTCTTAAGTAAGTCAATTCAAGAAAGTATATAACTCAATATTTTCATCGTGTATAAACGAATTGGGAGTCTCCCTCAGATTATCCACCATGACTACCTCCGAAATGGACTCAAGTAATTGTTATTATTTTTTTGTTTCTGCATTCTGAATTATTTTAGGATCCAAGACGATAACATAACATTCTCTAGCCCCTCTCTAGCTAGTGCGGACAATCTAACTTGACCCAAAATGGGCACAAACAACCACCATTTCCCATCCAAAAGACTCTAATCTACCTCAACCTAGGCTAAATAAACATCCACGACGCCAACAGCATAGATCCAAAGAGGAATCAATGGGTCCAAACTGATCATTTTTCCAAAATGATAGAGAGTGTTGCCATCACATTTGACAAAGCAAATAATATTATTCAGTATAGAATGACATTTTCCATTCTAACTGCAAGGGAGAATCAAAATACCTGGTTTTGTAAGTATCACACTGATGTAGTCCATGATACGAAAGATTGCATTACTGTGAAGCAAGAGATCCTAAAGTTTGGTCGATCTCATTCTCAGGTTAAAAATTTGAAAATATTTACCGATAGTTGATGCCATTCATTGTATTCGATGGTGATAATCTAATAGATGATGTTGGTAAATAAAAAAATGTTGTAGTGATCACAATAATAATCGAGGGAACTGAAATTTGAAGGATCCTAATTGACGCAGGTAGCGTAGCAAACATTTTACTTATGTATACCTATAAACAAATGAAAAACCCTCTGGTGGTATTCTGGTTAAATAGAATAATAGTGGGGTTCACATGAATTACTGCAAATATGATTGAGAAGTTCGAAGACGGTGCTCTCCTTCGAAAATGACCCTTCAAAAATAAAGTCAGGTTACTCTTTATAATTGTAGATGGCCCAACTTCGTACAATGCTATATTTGGTAGATCTTGGTTATTAAGGAATTACCACAAATTTTATATATTAATTGCATGTTGATGGTTCCTAATGATGTTGCAATAACTCCCCCATGAAATGGTGCAAATGTATAACATCCATTTGGACGTAAATAGTGTAGATCCAGCTTTAAATGGTTTTTTTTTCTCAAATTTGCTCGACAAATTTGGCTATGTATTTCCTTGAAGGATCCCCGATCCCTTTGAATGCTTCCTGATGGTACTAAAAAAAATGGATCATGTAGGATCTACTTAAAGGAAATATCTATCTGGTCAAAATGTTAAACCTCCGTCAAGAAATGTGGAGAAATGTGAATTATTGATTTTTTTAATTAACAAATTCATAACTTCCGGATCATCCTAGTGATCCTAACAACTCATGCTTATAACATATAATTATAGAAGATGAACACACTAATCATTTTGTATCTTCAATAATGCGATTGAAGTACTTAAAAACATAGTGATTTTTATCATTGGTTCGTACCGATGTTAAATAAGTTGTAGTCTTCCTGCTAGTTCCACTTGATGCAATATATATAATATAAATATTAATTTAAAAGACAGTAATATATATAACAAATAAATAAATAATAATAATGTTCATTTATTATGAATATATATAATATTATTTTTAAATAATATATACGTGTGATATCACATATATCACTTATATAAAAATATTAATTTAAAAGATAATAATATTATATATATATATATATATATATATCATTTGTTATTGAATATATATATATATATATATATATAATATCATTTATTTCAGAATAAATATAATATATAAACTATTTAGAATTTTCAATATATATATATATATATATATAATATAAATATTGAAATTCTAATTTAATAGGAGTATTCACAATGAATTTAATAAAATAATATTATAATATATTAGGAAATTAAATATAACTACATATTATAGAGGATTTTATCTAATTAGTATACACCATAAAAGAATAATTTTCTTGTTGGTAATAGAATTTCAAAATTAATAAGAGGAATGTTTAATGAAAATAAATATAATAGAATAATATGTAATTATTACAGAAGACCTTATATAATATACTATGAGAGGATATAATTTTATATTATCACAGAAGACTTAATAAAATAATAAATAATTATTATAATAGATCACTTTACAAATTCTGTAAATATTTATGAGATTGTCAGCCTACCAAATCCAAATGTCTCCTAAATAGTTTAATAAACATGATGTCCAAGATTGCATAGTATTTTGGTCCTCGCTACGCCACATCATATGTGATGTCATACTTAACAAAAAGTTTAGAGACGAGGGGCAATCGATGATACAAGTTTATGTTGAATACGGTGCCAGGTAGCAGCTTCAAACTCGATAATTCAACAACTAGACCGGACCTTTTGAGACTTTTGAAAGTTTACGGACCATATATCACTATTATAGAGACAAATTACCGATCAAAGCCTAAAATTGTAGTATGACATGAAATAGCAAAACTTCTGCAATTTTAACAAAAGGTGATTAGATAATTGAGCAGAGGCCGTCTCTTCAGTTGCCGACCAATATCAGCCTACTCAACTTACTGAAATAACTATACCATAATTAAAATATGTCCATGAGTATGTGCACACTTTAACCCTTATCGCAATAGATATATGAAATAAAATGCGCAAAATAAAATAAAAGAAGTAGGAAAAAATGATAAATATGATTTTGGGCTGGAAGGTGAAATGGGTTTCGCTCCAAGAACTATGAAAACCAGAAAACAGGGAGTTCTTTCCGATTGGTAATCTCGATCATGGATCTCCATTCTTCCGAAGAATTTCCCATTCTTCATCCTGTTATAAGTGAGATTAAGCAACCAAGTAAGAAGTTTGTTGATTTATTCAAACCGGTGGAAAATTCATCATCTTTGAATACATAATTTGTGAAGAAAACAGAGCATCACTTCTCAGTGCAGTTCAGTGATCATGTTAAGCAGTTACTGATCAAGAAGTCAAGAACAACCTTAATCAGTAAGTTTAGCAATGGGATTCCAAAAAAGCAGAAACTTGAAACCTTCTTGGATACCTTAAAATTCAAGGGATCGTTCAGTTATGAGGTCTGGGATTCCCACCATATTTTCTTTGAGTTTGACCTGAAGGAGGATGTGTCGAGGTTCTGGTCTCGTAATGTTTGGAAGTTTGATGATATGGTTATGCTTATCTTGAGATGGAGGCAAAAGTTTAACAAGAAAGTTGAAGACCCTACTGTATTAACCTGGGTCAGATTTGAAAACTTACCTGAATGTTTGTATGATTCCTGCTTGATTAATGATATTTCCTCTGCTATTGGGCCAGTTTACAAAGTTATTGTGTCGCATAGAAACCGTGGCATACAAATGCCTGTTACGCTCAAGTAGAAGTAGACATCTCGAAGAAATTGCAAAGAAGGATGTGGATTGGATTTGGTGTTAATGATGGATACTGGATATCTATCAATTACAAGAATGTGCCATTGTATTGCTTTGGTTGTTATCATATAGGGCATTCACAATCTGAGTGTAAAAAATATGTTAAGAATGTGGAGGATTCTGTTGCTCTTCAAGAAACTATTAAGGTTAACGAGGACATGGTTGAGAAGAAGGAGGAGAACAACAAAGATCCTTCTGTGGGCATGACTATTTCAAGAAATACTATTAAGGTTTACATACGAAAACTTAAGTCAATTGTTACGCAAAAGGATTCTGATGAAGGAAAGATGGATAGTAATAAAGATGAAATTCAATCAAACTATTCTCATGTTCAATTAGATAAAACTTCGCAACAGAATTTTGACAATGCTGAGGATGGCTCTCAAGATACAAGCAAAGATACAAGTAAAGAGGTTATTGAGGCCATTAACAAGATTGATGATATTAAATATGTTGAGGATGTTTCTCAAGATACAAGCAAAATGGCTATTGAGGTCATTAACAAGATAGATGATGTTCAATGTAGTTCTCCTGATCCCAATATAGGCAGCTGCTCCCCTACTCCAAGGCTTTCTCCACAGCATAGTTTTAATGAAGTCATCTCATCCAGATTGAAGGGTGCAAAAAAAAGAAGATCAAAAGATAGGTTAACCATTAAGTCTCTTAGTTTAAGAGACAAAGTTTACAAATCTTACTCTGAAAATGATCAGAGTGATTAATTGGAATGCTCGAGGTGTGACTAACAAGCCCACCTTGAGAAGACTTAAATCTATGATAAATTCAGAAAATATCAAGGTGCTTGTGATTCAGGAGCCTATGTCTAAAGGGGATAAGATTAAAGTTGTGGCTAAGGTGCTTGGTTTTGGTAATTATGCTGCTAATATGTCTGATAAGCTGTGGGTTTTCTGGGTATCTGAGGTTAATATCAATATTGTTCTCGATGTTGATCAATGTATCCATATGGAGCTGGATTATCCTGGCATTAATGATAAGTTTTATATAAGTGATGTCTATGCTAAATGTAGTCGTATTCTAAGGCTGAAGCTTTGGGATTGTCTTAAGGCTATCCGTGACAATGATAGGCCTTGGTTGTGTGTGGGGGACTTTAATACTATTTCTGCTCATGATGAGCAATTGGGCTGTATATCTTCTTGTCAAGCTAGCATGGATGACTTTAATGATGTAATAAGAAGCTGCAACTTGAATGATGCTGGGTATTGTGGTTCAAAGTTTACTTGGGCTAGAAGTAATAAGTGGAGAAGGCTGGATCGTGCGTTAATTAATGATAAATGGGTGTCCATATTCTCTGATACACAGGTTTTACACATGGTCAGAACTTGTTCTGACCATGCTCCTCTCCTTATCACTGTTAATACTAACAATTTTAATGATGCTATTAACAGGAAAAAGACTTTCAGGTTTCTTAATTTTTGGTGTTATGATGATTCCTTTTAAGTGTTGTTGAGCAGGATTGGATCAAGCCTCTTATTAGTCATCCTAGCTACACTTTCTGGTACAAGCTCAGAAGGCTCAAAGGTTTCCTTAGGCTGTGGAGCAAAGATAAGTTTGGTAATGTTTTTGACAGTGTTGAGGAGGCTGAATGCAAGGTCAAGGCTATGGAGGTTCTTCATTATACTAATAATGATCCTCAGTCTGTTGCTAAATTAGCTATGGCTAATGGTATGTATTTATAAGCCTTAAGAAATGAAGATTCTTTCCTTAGGAAAAATGTTTCAATAGCTGGCTTCATGAAGGGGATGGAAGTTCCAAAATATTCTACAATTACATTGCTAAGAGGAAAAGGAAGAATGAAATTAGGAGTATTAGAGATGGGGTTACCTGGATTTCTGACAAAAAGGAGATTGGGACTTCAGCTGCTTCTTACTTCAAAAGCATTCTCACTTCTGATCCCTACAAAGACAAGGAGGAAGAGGTCAGGTTACTGGATGATAAGAATTTTGATTGTATCCCTTCTATTGTGACTACTGAGGACAACAACAAGCTGCTCAGTATATTACTGAGGAGGAGATTTGGGGTATCATAAGTAAGATGAAGAAGGATAGCTCCCCTGGTGTAGACGGTTTTAATATTGTTTTTTAAGCACTGTTGGCACATCATTAGAAGGGATTTATGCACTGCTTTTAACTCTTACATTAATGGCAGTTATATTCCTACTGGTCTTTTTGTTACATGCATTTTCCTGATCCCAAAGCATTCTAATCCTACCCGGTGGAATAGTTATAGACCTATTGGTCTGTGTACTTTTGTCAATAGGATCTTTTAAGCTCTTATAAACTCTAGGCTGTCTAATATCCTTCCTAAAATTGTGTCTACTTCTCAGTCTGCCTTTGTAAAGAGTAGGCTTATTCATGACAACATTCTCTTGGCAAAAGAGCTGCTGTTTGAAATTAATAAGAAGCCTAAGAAAGTCAACACTGTGGTTCAGTTAGATATGTCGAAGGCTCTCGACAGAATTTCCCATCCCTTTATCCTTAAAGTGCTGCATTCTTTTGGTTTTAATGATAAGTTTGTTGATCTTATTAAAAGGCTAATTTATGATGTACATGTATCTATGCTTATCAATGGGGACACTTATTATTATTTTAAAATGATAAGGGGCCTTAGGCAAGGAGATACTCTTTCTCCTTGCCTGTTCATTCTTGGTGAAGAATGTTTTAGTAGAGGCCTAAGTATTTTGTTCAATTCTAATCCTTCTATATGCTATGCTTCTAGATGCTCTCTGGTCATCGCTTGCATTATGTTTGCTGACGATATTTTGATTTTCACTAATAGAAAATCTAATTCAATTGACATTCTTAGTGGTTTTCTTGACCTGTATCAGGTTACTTCTGGTCAGGCCATTAACAAAAGCAAAACTAAACTGATTGTTTCTCTTAATCTTAATTCTTCTAGAATGCAGGATCTTAAGTTGTAGACTGGTTTTGAGGTTGATTTCCTTCTTCTTTCTCATCTGGGAGTTACTATATCTAACAACAAAAAAGCTAGTGTCTTTACTTCTATTCTTAATAAAATAAATGATAGAATAACTGATTGGGATAGTAAGACTCTCTCCTATGGTGGAAGGTTGTCTTTAAATTACTAATGTTCTGCTCCCTATTGCTTATTATTGGATTCAGTGTTGTGATATGCCTAGATCTGTCATTTATAAGATTGAGCAAACTCTAAACAGATTCCTTTGGAGAACTAAGCAGAGTCAGAAGGCTATACATTGGTCTTCTTGGCATTACATTTGTAAGCCTTTTGGAGAGGGAGGGTTAAATATCAGAAACCTTATGGACATTCAAAAATATTTTTCTCAGAAGCTCTGGTATAAGTTTAGAATGAATGGGTGTCTATGGTCTAATGTTATGAATAACATTTACTGTAAAACTTCTCATCCTTTATATGCTAACATAAAGGGTTCTCTAGTGTGGAATAGATTATGCAGTATTAGACATCAGGCTGAGAAGAACATTACCTGAATTCTTGGCAGAGGTAACGTCGACTTCTGGAAGGACTCATGGCACAGCCTTCCTGCAATTGCCACTGAGCAAAATATAAACTGGTATATTGATGTTAAAGTAAAATTATTTTGGCATAATAACTCGTGGTGCTTAAATGATGTTCAGGACAGTATTGATCCTGATAGAATGCTTAAGATCAGAAGTACTTATATCTCTGATAAGGATGATGTTATTTCCTGGACTCTCTCCGATAATGGCCAGTTTAACTTGAAGGATACCTAGGAGCATTTAAGAGATAAGTATAACTGCTCTAGTCTTTATAAAAGGATCCGGAATTCAAAAGTTCCTAGGAAGTTCTCATTTCTAACTTGGAAGCTACTGCAGAATTTTATTCCAGTTGATTCTATCATGATGAAAAAGCATTTTAGCATGGCTTCTTAGTGTGTTTTTTGGGAAAACTGTGAGGACATGAACCATTTATTTGTAAATTGTTCCTTTGCTTGGCAGCTTTGGAATTGGTTTGCAAACATTTTTAAGATTAAAATCAAAAGATCAATGGTTCTTACTCACATTCTTAGATGTTGGTTTGGGTTTTCTAAAGCTAAATTTCATATTTCTTATCTTATTCCTCAAGTGATTTGTTGGATGGTTTGGAAGGCTAGGAATTCTATAAAGCATAAGGGTGTCCTCATTAGTGTTACCAGGGCCATTGATAGCATTATAAGCATAGTTAAAGGTCTAGACAGCAATGGTTATTTTAGTTATAAGCACTGGTCTCTTAGATGGATCCGTCCTGACAATTCTCGACTCAAGATGAATGTGGATGCCTCTTGTATCTTCAATGGTGAGGCTGCTGCTGGAATAATTTTCAGAAACTGTGAGGGCGGCATCTCTGTTGCATATGGCTTCCTTCTTGGTAAAGTCTCTCCCCTCCAAGCTGAAACTTTAGCTATGATGCATGGCCTTTCTGTTTGCTTCAAAAATAATTGGACTTGTGTTGATGTTGAGTTGGATTCGCTCGTTCTTATCAATCAGCTCACCAGTACCTCTAAGTCTGATTTGGAGGATCAGAACCTGAGCTATTGTAGAAACTTCTTGGACAATAGCATGACCCTTAAGCACATTTCAAGGGTCCAAAATCAGGCTGTCGACTGGCTAGCCAAATGGACCCTTAAGTGCAAGCAAAAGCTTTTTTTCCTTCAGCATAATGCTCCTCCTGCATTACTTGCTATTTTGTTTCTTGAAAGCTTAGACTTAGGTTATCTTGATTGGTAAGCTGTGTACTACTAGTTTTGTTGGTTTCTTGGCAGATTGGGTGCGATCGGAGATGCTCATTGCTCGATGCTGTATTGGAAAAATCTGAGGCAGGGGCGCGAGTTTATTCAGGAGGTAGATGGTCGATTGTGTTAAGATGCAGAAGGAGTTGCAGAAGGCGGGATTACTGTTTGTGTTGAGAGGTTGAAGAAGAGCTATGGTCGATTTAGGGTTTAGTCTTTAATTTGGGGCTTTTCATTTGGTCTATTTGCCTTTAAGAACCTATCTTTGAGTTGTCTCTCTTTTGTTTTTATTTCTCTGTAAAACTCTCATTTTGGTATTATTTTGATTATTGATTAAAAAAAATACAAAGAAGTAGCGCTCGTGCTGTAGTAAAATATTGCTTGTATACATCTCGGCAATCATCCGAGTCAGGCTTACGTGATATTCTACTTTAACATAGGTTGAGGAAAGACCTGTTTCCTACTGAAGTCGATATTTCCAGTGGGAAATCAGATTTGATACCAGATGCAGATACGATTCTTTCGCATCCATGGATGATGTGAGATGCGGTAGCCGCAGACCCTATATATATATTGATATAGGAGAAACACAATCTTCAACATAAACCCTAGAAATTAAATAAAATTATTATCCTTTGGTATTCTGGGCCTAATTTATTTTGGGTCGGGTTAAATTGGGTTCCATTTTAGTTAGAATGAGATCCATTTATAATGAAATCTTTTTTTGCTATAATGTGAGACCTTTATTTCAGAAAAAAAAAATCTTTTTATTTTTCTCTTTTCTTTCACCTAAAATCTCTCAAAATGGTCTAACAAAAAACCCAAGATTTCTCGAATCAAAACTTGCGAACACGTTAAGGTATGAATTATTTTTCAATTTAGTTAGGTATTTTTAGTGATATTTAGAGTGATAACGTATATCCAAAAACTCAAATTTTCATATATTGTTGTTGTTTTTTTTGGAAAGTTATATCTTAGTTAAGTCATTGTGGACGTTTTGGTATGTTTTTTTTATTATGGTTTAGTTTAGTAATTACGGTTTAGTTTTGAAGGATTAGGATTCGTGGGTTTTGTAGTTTATTCAACCATTAATTGTTTCGTTAGGGGTGGCAAACGGTCTGAACCGCGAACCATCGGAACCAGAACCACGGGTTGCGGTCCTGGCGGGTTGCGGTCCTGCCAGTTTGCTCCTTATGCGATCCTGCCGGTTTGCAGTCCTAATGGGTCAGTTTCGTAGTTAAACCGCCAGTTCAAACCATCAGACAAACCATTTAAGAACCGTTTATCAGTTCAAACCACCAGCCAAACCATTTAAGAACCGTTTATCAGAATATTTTATAATTTTATTTAAAATAAATTTATAAGTGTTAATTGAATCTAATTTCAATAATTGAGATATATACTATTTCAGATATTTTATTTAATATTAGGTAGATATTAAATAAAATATATACATCTAATTGTATTTTGATTACAACTTTAAAAATATAAAAATAAAAATTTGATTGTCTTAAACAAGATATCGTAAAAACAATATAATTGTAAAATGATTTGTGTATTGTTTGTATTTAAGATGTTATATTTAATATTAGGTACATATTAAATAATATATACCTATTAGACATATAATTGTATTCTGATTTTAAATTATTAGGTGATTCTTTAGATTCTTTCAAAGCTTAAGTGTTTATGGTTAGATGAATTATATAGTTTATTGTATTTTGGAACTATTCAATATTAGAAGTTTAAATTAAATTTTTTTAGAATTGTATAAGTATATGCATAAACTTAAATTACTTGTAAATAACAAAATAAAAATTGAAAGTGAAAGTGATTTAAATAACATTTAATAAAAAAAGAAACAAAACAAACACTTCTTGAAACATAGTTGTTAAGAAAAAAATTCTATAAAAATAAAAATAAAAATAAAAAATAAAATCAAAAGTCCGGGCCATCCGGAGATCTGTCCGGATGGTCCGGAATTTTTTTTTTCGCTTTTTTTAATTTTTTTTGGGTCTCCTCTATAAATAGAGGAGACCCCAAATCTAAACTCATAAATTCATATACTCCTCTCTATGTCTCTCTAAATCTCTCTACTTGTTCTAAATATTCTAGAAAACTCAAATTTCTTATTTGACATATTGTAGTCCTACTTTCGGAATTGTTTATTTTTTTTTCGCAAATTGTTTCTATTTGATAAAAACACTTAAATAACATTGGGATAATAATATAATAGCTCAATTAAGAGCTTCGTATAATTTATCAAGTTATTCAATTGTTATAGTAATTTAAATTAGTTCTTTTAATTCTAATTTTATTAGTTGTTATTGATTGTTATTAGTTGTATTAGTTGATATTAATTTAAATTTAGTTTTTATTATTTGCGATATTAATTAGTTTCGATTAGTATTTTATTGCATATTTTAAAAAAACGTTGTTTTAAGTTTTAAAATGCCTATGTTTGTGATAACCAAAACAAATTAATACTGACCAAAATCTAATAATAATTTTATAATCATTATTAAAATTACAATAATAAAATTCAAAATTTAATATTAAAATTATAACAATATAACTTGTAATCTTTTACCATGATAAAATATGATTTTGGTTTAAAAAATAATAAATAACATTTGTAATATTTAAAACCAAATCACAATAATAATATTCAAAATGTAATATTAAAATTATAACAATATAACTTAAAAATAATAAATAACACTTGTAATATTTAAAACCAAATCACAATAATAAAATTCAAAATGTAATATTAAAATTATAACAATATAACTTCAAAATAATAAATAACACTTGTAATATTTAAAACCAAATCACAATAAAAAAAATTCAATGTAATATTAAAATTATAACAATATAACTTAAAAATAATAAATAACACTTGTAATATTTAAAACCTAATCACAATAATAAAATTCAAAATGTCATATTAAAATTATAACAATATAACTTAAAAATAGTAAATAACACTTGTATTATTTTAAACCAAATCACAATAATAAAATTCAAAATGTAATATTAAAATTATAACAATATAACTTTTAATATTTTTGAATGATAAAATATGATATTGGTTTAAAAAATAATATATAACACTTGTAATATTCAAAACCAAATCACAATAATAAAATTCAAAATGTAATATTAAAATTATAACCATAGAATTTGTAATATTTTAACATGATAAGATATAGTTTTGGTTTGTAATATTAAATTCAACACTACTAATATTAGATCTAAAAACATAATAATAATATTCAAAATGTGATAATAACATAAGTAATATTTAAAATTTTGGACTATATAATAATTACAACACTTAAAATATTAATAACAAAAACAAATTAATATTAACCAAAATGTAATAATAATTATATAATAATATGCAATATCTCAATATTTTTTAAATATAACATTTTGGTTATAAAATAAATAAAACATTTATAATATTTACCAATAAACCGCGGTTTTTTACAAATAAACCGGGGTTTCGCAGTCCTGGCGGGTTGCGGTCCTGGCAGGTTGCGGTTCTGCGGTCCTGGCGGTCCTAATGGTTTGCGGTCCTGCCAGTTGGCAGTTCTAATGGGCCAGTTTCGCAGTTAAACCGCCAGTTCATAAATAGATTGTCAGCTTTGAACCGCGGTTCCAGAACCATTTGCCACCCTTAGTTGTTAGTATGTATTGACAGAGTTTTTTTATCATCTAATATTACATAATAAATATGCAATATATTTTTTAACTATAATATATGTGTTTGACACTATGCAATATATTTGTTTGACTATTTTAAATTAGAATTAAAAGATTTAAAAAATAAAATTTACACTAGTTTAAACTATAATAAAAAAATAGAAAATAAATATTGTATTGACTATTTAAAACTAGAATAAAAAAATATTACATAATAAATATGCAATATATACTTTGACTACCTTAAACTAAAAAAATAGAAAATAAATATTGCATAATAAATATGTAATATATTTCTTTGATTATTTTAAACTATAATAAAAAATATTTGCATATAATATATTTCTTTTGACTATTTTAAACTCAATAAAAAAATTAAAAAAAAACAAATAGTACATAATAAATATGCCCTATATCTATTTGAATATTTTAAACTAGAATAAAAATAGAATATAAAATTGATTACTTGAATAAATTGATAGTGATATATTCAAATAACAAATATATTTAAATCTAATGAAAATGCTAAACATATATTTAGTCTTTAATTATTATTTTAAATTTTAGACTCATCCCCTTTATTTTTCGGTTCATTCCTACAAAAGGTATATAATAATTATATCAAAATATACTTAATTATATCAAACTACCAATTAAATGTCTAAATCACGAATAAAGAATTCGTGATTATGGCAAAATCACGATGTGACTATACGCGATTTTGTCCACGAACTCTCTCTTCACGATTTAGACATTAAAAACATGCAAATTTGCGAATTATGGGTTTGTATTTCATCACTTTTATGGGATTTCGAGAATCGCACTGAAAATAGAAAAAATTCAAAATATATCTCAATTTAGATTTCTAGATGGTCCGTCAAAGGCTCCTCCTTTGACGCAAAATCATCAATATTGGAGTTAATTCATCTGGTCGCTCAAATCCATGGATTTGGATGTTTTTTAGGTTGTTAGATTAGTTAGAGAGAGAGCCTTGCCCATTTATTTTAGGCTTCTGGTTAAAGTCGGTATATTGGTCATTTCACATAAACAGAAAAAACAATGCGATTTTATGGTCTTATTATAGCGAAAAGGTATCCCAATATAGCATTGCCCATTTATTTTAGGCTACTGGTTGTATTCAGCCCCAAATTTTGATAAGCAGTCCAAATTATTTGAAAAAAGGTTTTTTATTTAATAGTTTTTTTACCATTTGCACCAAAAATATTATTTTTTGAAAAGAGGTTTTTTATTTAATATTTTTTTACCATTTGCACCAAAAATATTATTTTTTGGCATGTAGTGAGTTTTGGGTATATTTGATTAAAATTCCAAAAACACTAAATTACCCATCATATTATCTTTCTTATATTCAAAATTTAACAAAATTTTAAAAATCTCAAAAAACACTAAAACCTCTCAAAAACTCTAAAATACTCAAAATCTCAAAAAGAAACCTCAATTGATTAAATGACGGATTTAGACAAGAAGAAGCTTGGTGAGGACCATGAAACTCCAAACAATATAGTCTCCCTAACCAATTTGTTAAAAAACGTTTTTTTTTGTAGTTCTTCCAATTTTAGAAAGATGAACCATGCTCCCCGCTAGTTGAGACCCTGTTCTCCGGTGAGGGATATCTCAAATCCTCTTAGCAATAGGAACGAGCCCCATTGGGCTGTCCTTGACCACCTGCCGGGGAATGTCATATTCACCCATTGGGGACGTAGTTCCCAACCGTGACCCCACACGCCCGATACTTGGTTTGATAATATGTTACATTTAGGTCTTTTGTTTATGATTAGGTTCTCGACGGGTCTATTAATATTTATCGCCTGAGTGCATATTATCAACCGTCAGGGTTTGTATTATCAACCTGCGGTTGAAAATGTCCCCAACAGTTGATAATATTCACCATGTCGGGTACAAGACCCCTTTGGAATCCTACAAGTATAATAAGGTTTAGAAATTTACTCCGTCGAGGTAATTATTATCCACCTTCGGCTGGGATATTGTCAACCGACGGGTGAAAACGTCCCTGGGGTTGAGTATTTCCCAACCGTCGGGTCACGTTCAATTTGTTTTTGATAAAACGACATAATTTATGGTTTTTGAATGTAGGAGGTGTAAGAAGAATTAAATGATGACTTACATGATTCGTGCATGGTAAAAGAGGAGATAATGTCGGAGTCTTGCTCCGTTGATTATAGCCACTTGTTTGACACGAAATCTCATTACACCAAAGAAGAGTTGATTGATTCGGTTAAGCAAACCACAATAAACAATGAGTTTATGGTTATATTACGCCGCTGTGATAGACTTGTTCGAAAAACTCCGAGAATAACTTTTGTGTGCGAAAGATTAGGAAATTACACAAAATTGGTCAAAAGCCTTTTGTGATGAAAGTAATGGAAAATGCTAAAACAATATGGGATCCATTTGGACTTAAATAGTGTAGATCCAGCTTTAAATATGTATTTTTTTCTCAAATTTGCTTGACAAATTTGGCTATGTATTTCCTTGAAGGAGCCCTGATCCCTTTGAATGCTTCCTGATGGTACTAAAAAATGGAGCATGTAGCCACTCTTCATTAGGATCTACTGAAGGAAATATCTATCTGGTGAAAATGTTAAACCTCCATCAACAAATGCGGATTGTTGATTTTTTTTAAACTAACAAATTCATAAATTTTCGATCATCCTAGTGATCATAAAAACTCATGCTCTTAACATGAAATTATAGAAGATGAACACACTAATCATTTTGTATCTTCAATAATGCGATTGAAGTACTTAAAAACATAGTGTTTTTTATCATTGATTCAGATCGATGTGAAATAAGTTGTAGTCTTCCTACAACTTGCTAGTTTGACTTGATGCAATATATATAATATAAATATTGATTTAAAAGACAATATATATATATATATATATATATATATAAATAAATAAATAATAATATTCATTTTTTATGAATATATATATATATATATATATATATATATATATATATTATTTTTGAATAATATACACGTGATATCATATATATCACTTATATAAAAATATTGATTTAAAAGATAATAATATTATATATATATATATATATATATATATATATATCATTTGTTTTTTAATATATATATATAATATCATTTATTTCCGAATACATATAATATAAATTATTTAGAATTTTCAATTTATATATATAATATAAATATTGAAATTCTAATTTAATAAGAGTATTCACCATGAATTTATTAAAATAATATTATAATATATTAGGAAATTAAATATAACTACATATTAGTAGACTCAATAATTTTCTTGTTGGTAATAGAATTTCTAAATTAATAAGAGGAATGTTTAATGAGAATGAATATAATAGAATAATATGTAATTATTACAGAAGACCTTATATAATATACTAAGAGAGGATATAATTTTATATTATCACACAAGACTTAATAAAATAATAAATAATTATTATAATAGATCACTTTACAAATTCTATTAACATGTTTTTCTCTATTACAACCCAAAAATATATATGAGATTGTGAGCCTACCAAATCCAAATGTCTCCTAAATAGTTTAATAAACATGACGTCCAAGATTGCATAGTATTTTGGTCCTGGCTACGCCAAATCACAACGATAAAATTTGTTTCTTTTATGTGGTCACACACTAAAATATATGGATCTCCATTTATACGAAGCTCCTAAAAAATTTAAATACATTCATATTCCTCTATCCCTAGTTATCTCTGAATGTGTCCTCTATATCTAGTTATCTCTGAATGTGTATCGAACTTCCGCGAAGCCTTATTTTAAAGATCCATATACTTATTCTACAAATTTTAAATAAATTTTATTTTAAATTATTTTTTTCCGATACCATAAATGTAATTTTTTATATCACTTATTTCAAATGGTTATGCCTTTGTAATATGCTCGATTCAAAACATAAGTTTGCACACAAACTTTTATAAGTAAAAACAACCCGATCTTTACATTTGTATGATATTGTTCGCTTTGGGTCCGAGGACTCGCACATTTTTGTTTTTTATCCACTTCTAAAAGGCCTCATACTAGTTGAGATATATTCTTACGTATATACTACTGATCCTTCTTATGGTTAACCAATATGGGATGTAGGACTTTGGTCAGTACCCTAATAAATTATCCTCTTGAACAAAGTACCACTTAACCTCCTTTTAGTTGAATTCAATTTTCCCACTCTAATCAAGTTGGGGCTACCTGAACCAGAAAGGCACTATAGATGTTACTGCTCATCTCCTATTATACCACACTATCTTGTTCTTTAGCTCCAGTCCAATCAAGTTCTACCGTCTTGATATAATCCAACCAAGTCACACCAATTGCCTCAGCATCTGAGAATTTCACCCACATTGTTACCTATTTCCTTTGGTCGCAGAAACCTTGTCATGATTATTATTATCATCTAATCCTTGTAGAAATGTTTGGAAAGTTATGTTGTTGCCCCAAGTGTGAGACTCTTACTTCGTCTCTATATTGATTCATGTCCTGGCAGTTTGTTTTATTATTGCTGTTTGGTTGAAGAAATATTGAAGTGGTTTGCGGTTACTAACTAAATTCACATGTTTTGTGTTATTATGCTACTTTAAATCTCACACCGGGTGCGAATCGTTGCAAATATCGTGAGATTATAGCCATGAATATTAATATATACTTTCATAGCAAAGAACAACATAAAACTTCGTTATCCATGTCTTTTTACTATTTTAGAGATTTCATAAGGCTGAGTATATCTAGATTTAGTTAAAAGATTTTATGATTTTAGGAAGTTTTTTATTGAGTGATATTATCCTAATTGGTGAGGAAAGTTATTTTGATATTAGTTTGAATTAAAAAGAATTATGTAAGGTGTGAGATCTAACATAAACAAGCTCAGATCTAGTCGTGTCCATTTAGGATTCCTAAGATATCAATTTTAGAGATTTAAAATTCGTAAGAAAAAAATTGATTTCAGATGTAGGTATTTTGAAACTCGTTAGGTATTAAAGCGAGAATTAGTATCGGAATTAAGTTGTCAGGTATTAATTAAATTAATTGTAAGTATGTTAAAAATGTCATGCTTTAGTTAGGTTATATAGATTGGGTCGGGTCTAGTTATATTTTATGTTAATGGATTGGATTGGATCAGATAAATAGGTCAGATAAATGATAAAAATAAAATATTTAAATATCTACCATATACTCGGATTTGATATTTAGGTATCCTGAAAATCTTTAGGTATTAAAGCGGGAATATAAATTTATAATTATTAATTTTAATCGATTAATTAATAACACTTTTAATTAATAAATTTTGGTGGTCCGAAGTGTATTATTTTATACAGTTTATATTGTATTAAAGTGAGAATTTATCGGGTTCTAATTAGGTTAATAAGTAGGTTAAACAGGTCATCCTTTAGTTAGTTTATATAGACCGGTCACGTCTGATAAGGAAGAATAAAAGACAAGGAGAAAAGTGTGAAGAAAAAACATGACATGAGAAAATTGCAAAGAAGAAGTATGATAAGAGGAAAATGCAAAGAGGAAATTGTGTGAGGGGAAAATTGTATAAGCTATCTAAGAAATAGCCAGAATAGGAAGAAAATAAGATGTAGGGACTAAAAATTTAATTAATAGGAATTAAAGCGTGTGGGGTCCGCAATTATACTAGAAAAGGACCACACACGCTTCATAGATCCCGAGATGAATAATATAATATACTTTCTCTCTCTACTTAACCTAAGAGCTCTCACTTTCTCTCTCTAAAACCTGCAACTAAATAGATTAGATTTATTCAA
The DNA here is from genome assembly GCA_036936605.1 of Limnanthes douglasii subsp. nivea. Taxonomy (NCBI): domain Eukaryota; kingdom Viridiplantae; phylum Streptophyta; class Magnoliopsida; order Brassicales; family Limnanthaceae; genus Limnanthes; species Limnanthes douglasii. The sequence continues at coordinate 4,536,080 of JAUPFV010000001.1, forward strand.
ATTGACACTAAGAGATTTTTGTATCACAGAATCATCACTAAGAAATCCTCGTATCGCATAAACACCCCTGGACTTTCTTAGAACTCTTCAGTGGCGCCGTCTGTGGGAAGCGAAGATCGCTCTAACGTCAATTTCTTCCTGGAAATAATTCCTGTTCCAAGGAGAACTATGGAAGAACAAGAGGACGATTTGGTTAACAATTGCGAGGAGAACCTAGTAGGCGATGACTACCGGAACGATATGGAATACGAGGGACTAGTGGGCCAGCGAGTCGGAAACGCTTTCGACAACTCAGATCTGTTGGCTCGAAGGAATGAATTACTGCTAGAGATCGAAAGATTGAAAGCAGAAAAGGACATCGTACAGGAGAATCTTCGATCCGAGATAAGGAGGGAGGCAGTTATTGAAAAAGAGGAGCGTGAATCTGAATTTCGTCCCAAAAATAGAGACGACAGATACCGGGGACGCGAGCAGCGATCGCCGAGGAGAAGAGAGAGGCGACGTTCGAATTCGGCTGACTCAAGTGATTACTCTCAATACAGCTCCTCGGAGTCGTCCCCTCGGATATACCACAGAAAGAAAAAACGCGATCGTAGGCACACCGATTTCCAAAGAGGAAGAATCTCAGAGAGGAAATATTCGAGGGAAAAGAGTCACCATGCTCGAGGTGGCGATCGGTCTCATGGACAGGAAAAGTATCCTGATAGGAAAGAGGACATGGGCCCGCGAAATGCGGAGTGGCAACACCAATACAGTCTACCATCTGAGGAGGGGTTGTACTTTCCGAACAATGACAACTTACGATCCAATGTTTATCGCACGGGTCATAATTGGAGAGCCTATCCTCTGTCCCCGGACATTTTAGTGGGAAACCTTCCAAAGCATTTTGATATTTCATAGCTAGAAAAATTCAATAGGACACAAGACCCGGATAATCACATCGAACAATTCAAAAAATTTATGATTAATTTCGACGACGATGATAAGTTGATGTGCAAAGCGTTTTCTCAAGCTTTCAAGGGGGTAGCTTCTAAATGGTACAATAGGCTTCCGCAGGGCTCGATAAAGAATTTTGATATGTTCTGGAACATCTTCAGACAACACTTCGTGGGGAGCAAGAAGTTCAGAGCTAACGGAGACACGATCATCTATTGGCGACAGAAAGTTGGGGAGAGCCTGAAGAATTACACTACTCGTTTTGTCAAAACGAAAACAGACATGGAATATTGTAAAGATTCAGTGGCGCTTGCAGCTTTTAGGATGGGCCTACTCCCCGGATTGTTGAATGATACGGTGGAAGAGAGCCTTGAAATGACCTTTAGAGCGTTATTAGATCAGGTTGAGAAGAGGATCTTGGTGGAAGAGACTCAGGCGTCAGAGAAAGGATCTGGGGATCAGTTGGATCAGAATCAATTTCAAAGATCCGAGTCGAGTAACCAGGGCCCCCGTTCTAATGTTCAGGCAAAAAATACGGGTCAATATCCGCTGAGGCATAAATCAAACCTACAATATTATGGCAACCAACAAAATTACAGTCAAGGAACGAGACCCATGTCGAATAAGTGGGTTCGACCCGACTATTTTGCGAAGTTAACAGAAAATGTTGCTGCAATATTCGACAAAGCAAAATCTACACTACCGTTTAGGAAGCTTTTTCCCATACAGACTCCGAGGGAAAGCAGAAGCGTTAATAAGTACTGCAAGTATCTCGAGGATATTGGGCACGATACCAAGGATTGCATAGCTTTGAAAAAAGAAGTGCAAGCCTTGGTCGAGAATGGAATGTTACTAGAGTTTGTCAAAAAACACTCCCAGAAAAACGTCGTGGTGAAAGTTGTCCCGAAGAACACTGACACAGCCATGGTGATTGCCGCAGGGATTGACAACTTTGACATTGAACAGGAGTATTTAGATCGCAAGGAGGCGCGGGACAACGTCAATATGGTGGAAGAGATTATTCCGAACGGGAGGGTGGATAGCCTCTGTGCTTTCTTCGATTCCTTGACAATCTTCGGAGGAGACACTATTACAGGAAATTCCAACAGCTCCCGAAAGAGGCACATGATCAACCGGACTACCCAGATCAAAGCAGGAGTGTCAGTGCAAATGCACCGATCGTCTTCCCCCATTATTTGTTTTGCCGATGATGATATGTGAAATGTCGCAGGCCCCCACGAGGACGCGGTGGTGATCGCTGCGGGCATCGCTGGGGATCAAATTCAGAAAATACTTATCGATACAGGGAGTTCAACGAATACAGAGGATTTTTGGTCCCAGAAGAAGATTCTGCGACTTATGAATTTACGGGTGTCAAATCTCTGAAGATTGAAGTCAACCTTTCTTTGGAGTTTAAAGAGAGGTTAATTTATCTTTTATCTGACAAACTTGATATGTTTGCGTGGTGTACACAGGACGTCACTGGAGTACTGTCGGAAATCATGTGTCATAAGTTTGCAATACGACTTGATGTTCGGCCTATTGTCCAGAAAAGGAGACCAGTCTCTCCGGAAAAGGATACGACAATTCTTTTGGAGGTCGAAAGGCTACTGAGCATAGGCCACATTCGCGAGTCGCATTTTCCTGTGTGGGCGTCAAATCCAGTGTTGGTACGTAAGAAGAATGGCAAGTGGAGAATGTGCGTTGATTTCACGGATTTAAATAGAGCCTGTCCCAAAGATCCATTCCCGGTACCTCGCACCGACCAATTAGTAGATTCGACCTCGGGTAACCGACTATTGTCATTCATGGACGCTTAATCAGTATACAACCAAATCCGCTTAGATGCTAACGATGAAGAAAGCACTTCTTTTATTACCGGGAGAGGGTTATACTGCTATAAGGTTATGCCGTTCGGCTTACAAATGCAGGGGCAACTTATCAGCGCCTAGTCAATAAAACCTTTGAGGGGCAGATTGGGCGGAACATGGAGGCCTATATCGATGATATGCTAGTCAAAAGTACACGGGACGAAGACCATTTCGCTGACCTAGATGACACGTTCCACAATTTAAGCAAAGTCAATTTGAAACTCAATCAGGAGAAGTACATTTTCGGGGTGAGGTCGGGCAAGTTTCTTGGTTACATGATCAGGGAAAAAGGCATCGAGGCTGATCCAGAATAGATAAAATCTCTGATTTCTATGACCCCCCCCCCCCCAGAATGTTAAAGAAGTCCAAGTTCTGACAGGAAGATTGGCCGCTCTGAATAGATTTATCTCTAGGTCTTCGGACTAGTGTGCACCTTTCTTCAAAGTGCTGCGAAACGCGAAGCCATTTTGTTGGACCGAGGAATGTTCGACCGCTTTTCACCAAATCCAAAAGTATCTGACGTCCCCTGAGGTCTTGTCTAAACCATTGGTAGGAGAGACATTAATTGTCTACTTAGTAGTATCAGGGTGTGCGGTTAGTGCTGTTTTACTTTGCAAAGATGAATCTCTCCTGAAGCCTATCTATTATGTCAGTAAGAGTTTGTTGGATGCGAAGAAGAGATACCTCAAGCTGGAGAAGGTAGCTTTGGAATTGGTAACGGCGGCTCGAAAGATGAGACCTTACTTCCAGGCACATCCTATAATCGTTCAGACAGCTTTTCCCCTGAAGGGTTTGTTACAGAGGCCTGATATCTCTGGTCGGATGACTGAATGGTCAGTGGAACTAGGAGATTTTGACATAGCATTTGAACCTCGAACAGCGATAAAAGCCCAAGTTTTAGCTGATTTTTTGGTCGAATTCCATTCGGATAGAGAGGAAAGCGAAATCCATGACCGTGTTGACAAAACAGCATGGTTGGTACAGACGGATGGGGGGTCGAACATTTCTGGAAGTGGGGCAGGTGTCCAATTGATTTCTCTAGAAGGGATAGCTATGTTCCAAGCCATTCGGTTCGGTTTTAAGGCTACTAACAACGAAGCTGAGTATGAAGATGCATTAGCGGGCTTGTGTTTGGCCCAGATATGTGGGGCTACAAAGATTAAAATGGTCAGTGATTAACAATTGGTGATAAACCAAGCCTTGGGAGAGTCCGAAGCCAGAAAAGATAAGCTGATACAGTATTTGAAAGTATTGAAAGATTTAACATCCGAGTTTGAAGAAGTCAAGTATGAGCATATTCGAAGGGAGTTAAATGTTGTCCCAGATTCTCTAGCCTCCGCTTCACGGACAGAAGGATACCCTTGGGTCTTGACTCAGGAGCGCCCCTCGATATTGGTTAATGAGGAGCATACAATAAACATCTATGAGGAAAATAATGTGATTACAGATGATTGGAGGTCGGCCATGCACGAATTTTTGGTCAATGATACTTTACCCGTTGAAAAGTACAAGGCTAGGAAGATCAGGTTTAAGTCTCATGGCTATATCTTGCTGGGAGGAGTGCTGTATAAGAAATCTCTGAGTCAACCGTTGTTGAGGTGTTTGAACAAGCCTGAGTCGCAAATCATCCTGTCTGAATTACATGATGGTGAAGGTTCTGCCCATTGCGGGTATAAGGCATTAATTCGAAGAGTATTTCTGGCTGGTTATTATTGGCCTACTATTGTTACAGATGCAAAAGAGTTAGTAAAACGATGTGACATGTGTCAACGCTATGCTAATGTGATTCATAAGCCCGGGGTATTATTAGAGAGTATTTCTGAAGCAGTACCGTTTGACAGGTGGGGCATTGATCTCGTTGGGCCTTTACCAATGGCATCAAGTGGCAGGCAAACCATCATTGTAGCGGTAGATTATTTTTCTAAGTGGGTAGAAGCTGAACCCCTAGCAGGGACGAAGGCTAAGGATGTGATCAAGTTCGTTGTGTCAAACATTTGTTGTCGTTTTGGTGTGCCATTGCAGATCACAACGGACAACGGACCCCAATTTGATAACAAGGAGTTCAAAAGTTTCTGTGTCTTGAGAGGCATACGACAATGTTTTTCTGCACCGTTTCACCCTCAAGCTAATGGGCAAGTGGATGTGACTAATTGCCCATTTTTTAATGGTTTGAAAAAGAACTTGGAAGGAAAGGCGTGAAAATGGCCCGACTATTTGCAGGAAGTACTGTGGGCATACCGGACGACTCCGCAAACGGCCACTGCTGTATCTCCATTTGCCTTAGTCTATCGAATGGATGTCATTGTCCCTCCAGAGATTGTTTTCCCATCACATCGTGTAGCAACATATGTAGCAAACACGAATGACCAAAACAGAGCACTGCTTTAGACTTGGTTGAAGAAAAAAGACAGCAAGCACAATTGACGTCCCTCTATTATCAAACTCTTATGAGGAGTCGGTATGCGTCTAAGGTAAAGCACAGAGATTTTAAAGTGGGGGACAAAGTCCTACGTAAAGTTTTCTTGCACACAAAAGACAAGAGCTTGGGAAAGTTAGGACCAAATTGGGAAGGCCCTTATGAGGTCACCGAGAAGTTAAAACCAGGCACGTATCGACTAAAAGATAAAGAGGGGCGATATCTCCGTCTCCCGTGGAACATTGAACACTTAAAATTGTATCTTGATTGAAGAGCTAGCTAGCAAGTAGTGTTCGTATTCTTTTGTATTTTACAGAACGAAATTTAGCGAGGGCACACTCTTTCCTATCCTGATAGGCACAAGAAGGTTTTAATGCGGTGTTTCGATGAGCTGCTTAATACATAGAATTTTTTTCCTTAACTATTATTTGGGTCACATCAACGTGTTCCCCGGATTATCGTCTCTTCGAATTATTATTTGGGTCACAGTAACATGTGCCTCGAATTATTGTCTCCTCGAATTATTATTTGGGTCACAGTAACACATTAATCTGTGCCTCGAATTACTATTGTTTGGGACACATTAATCCGTGCCTCGAATTCTATTTGTCTCCACTATTACTTGGGTCACATTAATGTGTGCCTCGAATTATTAATCTTCGAATTATCAGCTGGGTCACATTAATGTGCCCATCGAATTCTATTTCCCTTAGTTGTTATTTAGGTCACAGAAGGCTGAGTCTCGAAATGATTATCTCTCTAAATTATCATTTGGATCACATTAACTTAGGATTAGCTACTATTAGTTTGAGCTCTTGACCTCACAATAACTTATTTTTGGTTCAAAGGGTTTGTCTCTTCGAATTATTGGGGGAAACACAGTATTTGGTGCCTTGGATTGAACTTATACATAAAAATAAAAGTCGATTACAAAATCAGCACATTACATCATGTTTTAGTCACCTTACAAAAAAAAGCCCTATAGGGCCATAAACAAAACATTGGAATCCCACACATCTTCCCTTACTCTGAATCTTTCGAGGAGACACTCCCCTTTGCTTCTGAGTCTTCACTGTCACTCACTACTATATGGGGAGGGCGAAGTTCCGAGGGGACAAGCTTCCAAAAACTCCCCAAGTTATATTCGGGATGCTCAGCATCAATTTGGGTAAGTAAACCAGCTCGAGTAGTGGCATCCCAGGCCTTCAGCTTACTTGTGCACGTAGCTGCATAAGCATCCACAACCTTATCCTTTTCCTCCTCGACCTGTCTAGGGAAGTTTTCAACCCGTTTTAGTAACTGATCTCGATCCTCTTTCACCTTTTTAAAGCTCTCAGTACATTCAGCGAATCCATCGCAGGCCAAACGATGCCCTTTCTTGTACTCAGCTATCAATAGCTCTTGAGTGTCAGTCTTTTTCTTATAAAAATCCCTCTCTTCTTGACAGCACCTCTCCAGCATCTCCACATAGTTTTCGGAGGCAGATAAACGCTCATACAAAGCATCTTCTTGGCTCTCTATCACTGCATGTTGTTTCTTGGCCTCTTCGAGCTGAGAGGCAGCTAACAATGACTTGAATTTGTCGTGATTTTTACGCTTCTCCAGGTGTTGCATCTTTTCCCCCATATTAACTGAGGTATGTAGCATTCGTCGAAGATTCAGTGAAAATTCATCGTCTAAAGGAACTTCGAAGGAGCTCGTTGGAGACCCTAGTGCTGCAGAGTCAAAGTCAGAAAACCCACCACCAAGGGTATCTGGATCAATGTGCTGAGGAGGATTGCTCCGAGGGATGGGAAGAGGTGCTAACTTTGGACTATTTTCGAAGGGGACAGGGTGTGATGCTTCAGTAAGAGGCGAGTGTGGTGTTTGATGAGAACTTTATTTGGGTGAATCGCCACCTCTGTCCTCGGGTTCACTTGATATTTCTTGAATCTCTTCAGCTGGAGCAATTACCTGATTGTCATCAGGTGTCTCACCATCCTCGGATAATTCTTGGATGGGTTCTAGGACAGCTTTACCTTTCCTATCTTTTGCCTTGGCTCCCTTTTTCGATGGAAGGATGGAATTAGGGGCTGGAGGATTGGAGTTCGATGACACAACATTGATTGGGGGAGGTAGCTCTTGAGTATTAGCCGTTCCCTCATGGTTTAGCTGCTGCTCTTTAGGTGGAACCTCTTCGTCAGGAGGATCTCCAAGATGACTCTTCGTACAAGAATGTTTGGGAAGATATATTACTATATCTTTTTGGCTCACGCGCTCCATAACTTCTCGTTCCGAGGAAGGATCCATTAATCCTCTCATGCTAATTCGGTCGAGGGGATTGAGCCTCCATAATCGACTCCTGGCGAGATTATTATCTGTGAAGCAGAGTCGAAATTGGTGAGAATAGAAATTGGATTGACAATCTTGACTCAGAATCAGCAGAGATTTTTAGATGGTGAATATAATCTTTCAACTCTTATTTTTTGATAGGTGTTATCAGTCTCCTTGACCTCTTTAAATAGGCCAAGTGAGTTAGTTACAAATTCGGTTACATAAAAGATTTATTTACATTTCAGTCCCTATTCTCCCTATAAAGCTTTAATCTCATTATTTATTACTAGAACTTATCATTCAAGTCCTTATTAATTACATTTAAGTCCCTTATGAATCTATTTCCTTATCAGTAGCCCCCGTAGTTCTTATAAAAGTAATTTTATTAGAACTATCCAGTCTTCGGAAGTTAACCTGAGTAGGTAAAGCTTCTCTCCTCTGGAATCCTTTCATCATAATTGATTATAAAGCTTATGACTTCACTTTGAATGCTGAATCTGGTGTCGATAAACAACCTATTAACCTCGAATTTTATCAACTAGAGATATAACCTCACCTCGAACTTTCTGTATTTTACAATTCTCAATTGTTACACCCCTAATCGGAAGAATGATTAGTTCTTTCTTAGTAGGTTTATGACGTGGCAAGCTCATTCCACCCAATTAGAACTGTTTACCATTTTTGCCTCTTCCAATTCCCATCGTCGTCCTTTCCCAAGTATAAATACTTAGCTCCATCTTACTAAGAGCTGAGGAATACAGAGCTGCTGGATTAATCCACAACGCTTCCCGCTTCTCCTTTACCACCTTCAAATACGGTAACTTCAATTCCAACCTTGTTAATTCGTCTTCGCCCCTAGCATCAAACCCAGGATCTAGCCAGCAATCTTCTCCTCCTCAAAATCAATCCACTTTTCCATCACTAAGACCACATCGAAAACCTAAGCCTGTCAATTCTGACAAATCTCCAACTCCTAAAAAACTACAACCCAAATCATCTATCCTACAATCCGAAGCAGTTAAAGCTAAATTTCACAAAACATCAACCTTCCTAGCAATGGGTGACGATGCAGAAACCTCCTCTCCTCCCCCACAAGAAATGGTTGACGTTACTCCAGAAAATAGTCAACCAGTTCTTATGGAAAACGAAAAACAATCCCAAACTGAGACTCAAACTCGCAGTCTTCGCGATGAAGTTACTGATGAAGAAAATGATTCTGAAGCCACTGAATCCAATGCTGAAGCCGAATCCGAGGCGGAAAAAGAAGTAAACCCTTCAAGGAATATTCGAGGAAAGAAAGCTCCTATTACCCTCCCCGAAGATGTTGCCGCCTTGGTTCAGGAAAACCTAAAAATACTTTGTCCTCGGTACATTCTAGCCCTAAAAAACGTACCCTATACTTACTACCCCGAATCAGAAAAAGAAAATCTTAAGAAACTATGGGGATTAACAGACAACATCGTTCTTCGTCTACCAATAGAAGGAGAAACACCGTTGAGTTGTCAGAAAAACGAATTGGTAGTTTACCCTGAACTTTTTAACTGGGGACTTCGATTTCCTCTCGATCCAATGATTGTAGAGTACTTCGAAATTCTTGGGTTGTGCCCAACACAAGTCACTATAAACCAAATGTTCACTTTACTCTCCGTCATTATGGTGTCGAGGTTAGGAGACATCCCCCTCGAAATAGAGGACTTCATTTTACTGACCAAACTCTCAAAGGGCCTAGTTTTACCATTCTACTACCTAACTTTGGAGGATGATCTGAAGATTATCGATAACTTCCTCGAGGCTGACAAGTTTTGGAAGCAAAGGTTTGTTTTTTTATCAAGAGCCTGGGAAAATGGTAAAGAAATTTCTGATGACAACCCCTCAAAACTTACTCTCATCTGGAGAGATAATAGTAAGTAAATCATGGTTATTATTGTTAATACTTTCTTCCCAACTTATTAAGCCTAGTCAAACTAACCAGGCCTACTTATCTAATTGTATACTCTTTTCCCAGAAATTTCGAGGCGATTCAAAGGTCGTCGGAAGACTGCAAAGACTATCTTCATGAGAATGGCTGAATGGGCTGAGAAAGCCTAGGGAAATGGCTTTCACTCTGCATTTCAACCAATCAATTTCGTCAACAGCCATCTCTGGCGCATAACCTTGGGAGCTGACTTCCCTGAAAACCCGAAGCTCCCGCCAAATCCCATTGACACGGTCAAAAGAATACTCGAACCAGATGGGAAAACTTACCTTCCCACCAGGAACCGATCTGACAGTCACCTGCAACCAAAAAAGAAGGGAAAACTGGCCCTCAAAAAGTCCAACACAAGTAATCCTAACCCTTCTAAAAATTCGAAGCCTACAAGGAAACAAAAAACGCCTGCATCTCAACTTCCCCCAATATCCGAAGAAGGCGAACATATCCTTAAAAGGAAAAAGAAAGAAGATAATGCTTCAAAGAAGAAAAAGGACAAGTCCACTACCCCGAGGAGTAAGAAAAAGAGCGAAGCTGAAATGCTCGAAGAGGTATTGGCTTCCGAGATCCATGAGAAAACCTTCATTGAAGAAAATCCTCAAGGAGGATTGGCACTAGGAGATAGCCAGGAAAACGAATATCTTAACCTCGACGATTTCAACTCGAGTGGGGATTTTGTAGTCACCTGTGAAGATTCTCAGCCTACCAACACCATTCCATCATCTTCTACCGGGGCTGCCATAACTTCAACATCTAACGCAATTATTCCTGTCCATCGCCCATCCAACCTGCCCAACCCTGACAGATCCGATGAGGTAACTTCAATCCTTCGACCCTTTACTAACTTAGGTGCTGCAGCCAAAAAATTGTGTGAAGAAGTAAGCAATTCACATACACAATCGGAGCTCCTTGCACAAGAATTAATCAAGAGCAAAAAGGAAAAAGAATCTGAAAAAAGCTTCGAAAGATAAAGCACTTCAAAATTTCGAAGCTGAAAAAAGAAAACTTCTTAACGAGCATAAAGAAAAAATCGAAGCTATGGAGAACTAAGCAGAGTCAGAAGGCTATACATTGGTCTTCTTGGCATTACATTTGTAAGCGTTTTGGAGAGGGAGGGTTAAATGTCAGAAACCTTATGGGCATTCAAAAATATTTTCTCAGAAGCTCTGGTATAAGTTTAGAATGAATGGGTGTCTATGGTCTAATGTTATGAATAACATTTACTGTAAAACTTCTCATCCTTTATATGCTAACATAAAGGGTTCTCTAGTGTGGGATAGATTATGCAGTATTAGACATCAGGCTGAGAAGAACATTACCTGGATTCTTGGCAGAGGTAACGTCGACTTTTGGAAGGACTCATGGCACAGCCTTCCTGCAATTGCCACTGAGCAAAATATAAACTGGTATATTGATGTTAAAGTAAAATTATTTTGGCATAATAACTCGTGGTGTTTAAATGATGTTCAGGACAGTATTGATCCTGATAGAATGCTTAAGATTAGAAGTACTTACATCTCTGATAAGGATGATGTTATTTCCTGGACTCTCTCCGATAATGGCCAGTTTAACTTGAAGGATACCTGGGAGCATTTAAGAGATAAGTATAACTGCTCTAGTCTTTATAAAAGGATCCGGAATTCAAAATTTCCTAAGAAGTTCTCATTTCTAACTTGGAAGCTACTGCAGAATTTTATTCCAGTTGATTATATCATGATGGAAAAGCATTTTAGCATGGCTTCTTAGTGTGTTTTTTGTGAAAACTGTGAGGACATGAACCATTTATTTGTAAATTGCTCCTTTGCTTGGCAGCTTTGGAATTGGTTTGCAAACATTTTTAAGATTAAAATCAAAAGATCAATGGTTCTTACTCACATTCTTAGATGTTGGTTTGGGTTTTCTAAAGCTAAATTTCATATTTCTTATCTTATTCCTCAAGTGATTTGTTGGATGGTTTGGAAAGCTAGGAATTCTATAAAGCATAAGGGTGTCCTCATTAGTGTTATCAGGGCCATTGATAGCATTATAAGCATAGTTAAAGGTCTAGACAGCAATGGTTATTTTAGTTATAAGCACTGGTCTCTTAGATGGATCCGTCCTGACAATGCTTGTCTCAAGATGAATGTGGATGCCTCTTGTATCTTCAATGGTGAGGCTGCTGCTGGAATAATTTTCAGAAACTGTGAGGGCGGCATCTCTGTTGCATATGGCTTCCTTCTTGGTAAAGTCTCTCCCCTCCAAGCTGAAACTTTAGCTATGATGCATGGCCTTTCTGTTTGATTCAAAAATAATTTGACTTGTGTTGAGGTTGAGTCGGATTCGCTCGTTCTTATCAATCAGCTCACCAGTACCTCTAAGTCTGATTTGGAGGATCAGAACCTGAGCTATTGTAGAAACTTCTTGGACAATAGCATGACCCTTAAGCACATTTCAAGGGTCCAAAATCAGGCTGCCGACTGGCAAGCCAAATGGACCCTTAAGTGCAAGAAAAAGCTTTTTTTCCTTCAGCATAATGCTCCTCTTGCATTACTTGCTATTTCGTTTCTTGAAAGCTTAGACTTAGGGTATCTTGATTGGTAAGCTGTGTACTACTAGTTTGTTGGTTTCTTGGCAGATTTGGTGCGATCGGAGATGCTCATTGCTCGATGCTGTATTGGAAAAATCTGAGGCAGGGGCGAGAGTTTATTCAGGAGGTAGATGGTCGATTGTGTTAAGATGCAGAAGGAGTTGCAGAAGGCGGGATTACTGTTTGTGTTGAGAGGTTGAAGAAGAGCTATGGTCGATTTAGGGTTTAGTCTTTAATTTGGGGCTTTTCATTTGGTCTATTTGTCTTTAAGAACCTATCTTTGAGTTGTCTCTCTTTTGTTCTTCTTTCTCTGTAAAACTCTCATTTTGGTATTATTTTGATTATTGATTAAAAAAAATACAAAGAAGTAGCGCTCGTGCTGTAATAAAATATTGCTTGTATACATCTCGGCAATCATCCGAGTCAGGCTTACGTGATATTCTACTTTAACATAGGTTGAGGAAAGACCTGTTTCCTACTGAAGTCGATATTTCCAGTGGGAAATCAGATTTGATACCAGATGCAGATACGATTCTTTTGCATCCATGGATGATGTGAGATGCGGCAGCCGCAGACCCTATATATATATATATATATATATATATATATATTGATAGGAGAAACACAATCTTCAACATAAACCCTAGAAATTAAATAAAATTATTATCCTCTGGTATTCTGGGCCTAATTTATTTTGGGTCGGGTTAAATTGGGTTCCATTTTAGTTAGAATGAGATCCATTTATAATGAAATCTTTTTTTCTATAATGTGAGACCTTTATTTCAGAAAAAAAAATCTTTTTATTTTTCTCTTTTCTTTCACCTAAAATCTCTCAAAATGGTCTAACAAAAAACGCAAGATTTCTCGAATCAAAACTTGCGAACACGTTAAGGTATGAATTATATACTTGTTAGTATAATTATTTTGCAATTTAGTTAGGTATTTTTAGTGATATTTAGAGTGATAACGTATATCCAAAAACTTAAATTTTCATATATTGTTGTTGTTTTTTTGGAAAGTTATATCTTAGTTAAGTCATTGTGGACGTTTTGGTATGTTTTTTTTTATTATGGTTTAGTTTAGTAATTATAGTTTAGTTTTGAAGGATTAGGATTCGTGGGTTTTGTAGTTTATTCAACCATTAATTGTTTTAATTTAATGTTAGTATGTAGTTATAAATTTATTATTTTGAGATTGTTTCGTTAGGGGTGGCAACAGTCTGAACCGCAAACCATCGGAACCGTTTAAATCAGAACCACGGGTTGCGGTCCTGGCGGGTTGCGGTCCTGCCAGTTTGCTCCTTATGCGATCCTGCCGGTTTGCAGTCCTAATGGGTCAGTTTCGTAGTTAAACCACCGGTTCAAACAATCAGACAAACCATTTAAGAACCGTTTATCAGTTCAAACCACCAGTCAAACCATTTAAGAACCGTTTATCAGAATATTTTATAATGTTATTTAAAATTAATTTGTAAGTGTTAATTGAATCTAATTTCAATAATTGAGATATATACTATTTCAGATATTTTATTTAATATTAGGTAGATATTAAATAAAATATATAAATCTAATTGTATTTTGATTACAACTTTCAATATTTGTAAAAATATAAAAATAAAAATTTGATTGTCTTAAACAAGATATCGTAAAAACTATATAATTGTAAAATGATTTGTGTATTGTTTGTATTTAAGATGTTATATTTAATATTAGGTACATATTAAATAATATATACCTATTAGACATATAATTGTATTCTGATTTTAAATTATTAGGTGATTCTTTAGATTCTTTCAAAGCTTAAGTGTTTATGGTTAGATGAATTATATAGTTTATTTTATTTTCGAACTATTCAATATTAGAAGTTTAAATTTAAATTTTTTAGAATTGTATAAGTATATGCATAAACTTAAATTACTTGTAAATAACAAAATAAAAATTGAAAGTGAAAGTGATTTAAATAACATTTAATAAAAAAAGAAACAAAACAAACACTTCTTGAAACATAGTTGTTAAGAAAAAAATTCTATAAAAATAAAAATAAAAATAAAAAATAAAATCAAAAGTCCGGGCCATCCGAGATCTGTCCGGACGGTCCGGAATTTTTTTTTCGCTTTTTTTAATTTCTTTTGGGTCTCCTCTATAAATAGAGGAGACCCCAAATCCAAACTCATAAATATATATACTCCTCTCTATGTATCTCTAAATCTCTCTACTTGTTCTAAATATTCTAGAAAACTCAAATTTCTTATTTTACATATTGTAGTCCTACTTTCGGAATTGTTTATTTTTTTTCGCAAATTGTTTCTATTTGATAAAAATACTTAAATAACGTTGGGATAATATTATAATAGCTCAATTAAGAGCTTCGTATAATTTATCAAGTTATTTAATTGTTATAGTAATTTAAATTAGTTCTTTTAATTCTAATTTTATTAGTTGTTATTGATTGTTATTAGTTGTATTAGTTGGTATTAATCTAAATTTAGTTTTTATTATTTGCGATATTAATTAGTTTCGATTAGTATTTTATTGCATATTTAAAAAAAAAAACGTTGTTTTAAGTTTTAAAATGCCTATAAATCGTAGACTTACTAATACTCACCAATCCGCTAATTTTCACTGGTAATGAATGATGTTTGTGATAACCAAAACAAATTAATACTGACCAAAATGTAATAATAATTTTATAATCATTATTAAAATTACAATAATAAAATTCAAAATTTAATATTAAAATTATAACAATATAACTTGTAATCTTTTACCATGATAAAATATGATTTTGGTTTAAAAAATAATAAATAACATTTGTAATATTTAAAACCAAATCACAATAATAATATTCAAAATGTAATATTAAAATTATAACAATATAACTTAAAAATAATAAATAACACTTGTAATATTTAAAACCAAATCACAATTATAAAATTCAAAATGTAATATTAAAAATAACAATAATAATATTCAAAATGTGATAATAACATAAGTAATATTTAAAATTTTGGACTATATAATAATTACAACACTTAAAATATTAATAACCAAAACAAATTAATATTAACCAAAATGTAATAATAATTATATAATAATATGTAATATCTCAATATTTTTTAAATATAACATTTTGGTTATAAAATAAATAAAACATTTATAATATTTACCAATAAACCGCGTTTTTTTACAAATAAACTGTGGTTTCGCAGTCCTGGCGGTTTGCGGTCCTTGCGGGTTGCGGTCCTGCGGTCTGGCGGTCCTAATGGTACATAATAAATATGCCCTATATCTATTTGAATATTTTAAACTAGAATAAAAATAGAAAATAAAAAGATAGTCACTTGAATAAATTGATAGCGATATATTCAAATAACAAATATATTTAAATCTAATGAAAATACTAAACATATATTTAGTCTTTAATTATTATTTTAAATTTTAGACTCATCCCCTTTATTTTTCGGTTCATTCCTACAAAAGGTATATGATAATTATATCAAAATATACTTAATTATATCAAAATACCAATTAAATGTCTAAATCACGAATAAAGAATTCGTGATTATGGCAAAATCACGATGTGACTATACGCGATTTTGTCCACGAAGACGATTCACACATTAAAAACATGCAAATTTGCGAATTATGGGTTTGTATTTCATCACTTTTATGGGAGTTCGAGAATCGCACTGAAAATAGAAAAAATTCGAAATATATCTCAATTTAGATTTCTAGATGGTCCGTCAAAGGCTCCTCCTCTGACGCAAAATCATCAATATTGAAGTTAAATTCATCCGGTCGCTCAAATCCATGGATTTGGATGTTTTTTAGGTTGTTAGATTAGTTAGAGAGAGAGCCTTCCCATTTATTTTAGGCTTCTGGTTAAAGTCGGTTTTATATATATGAAAGGTATATTGGTCATTTCACATAAACAGAAAAAACAATGCGATTTTATGGTCTTATTATAGCCAAAAGGTATCCCAATATAGCCTTGCCCATTTATTTTAGGCTACTGGTTATATTCAGCCCCAAATTTTGATAAGCAGTCCAAATTATTTGAAAAAAGGTTTTTTATTTAATAGTTTTTTTACCATTTGCACCAAAAATATTATTTTTTGAAAAGAGGTTTTTTATTTAATATTTTTTTACCATTTGCACCAAAAATATTATTTTTTGGCATGTAGTGAGTTTTGGGTATATTTGATTAAAATTCCAAAAATACTAAATTACCCATCATAATATCTTTCTTATATTCAAAATTTAACAAAATTTTAAAAATCTCAAAAAACACTAAAACCTCTCAAAAACTCTAAAATACTCAAAATCTCAAAAAGAAACCTCAATTGATTAAATGACGGATTTAGACAAGAAGAAGCTTGGTGAGGACCATGAAACTCCAAACAATATAGTCTCCGTAACCAATTTGTTAAAAAAAGTTTTTTTTGTAGTTCTTCCAATTTTAGAAAGATGAACCATGCTCCCCGCTAGTTGAGACCCTGTTCTCCGGTGAGGGATATCTCAAATCCTCTTAGCAATAGGAACAAGCCCCATTGGGCTGTCCTTGACCACCTGCCGGGGAATGTCATATTCACCCATTGGGGACGTAGTTCCCAACCGTGACCCCACACGCCCGATACTTGGTTTGATAATATGTTACATTTAGGTCTTTTGTTTATGATTAGGTTCTCGACGGGTCTATTAATATTTATCGCCTGAGTGCATATTATCAACCGTCAGGGTTTGTATTATCAACCGGCGGTTGAAAATGTTCCCAACAGTTGATAATATTCACCATGTCGGGTACAAGACCCCTTTGGAATCCTACAAGTATAATAAGGTTTAGAAATTTACCCCGTCGAGGTAACTATTATCCACCTTCGGTTGGGATATTGTCAACCGACGGGTGAAAACGTCCCTGGGGGTTGAGTATTTCCCAACCGTCGGGTCACGTTCAATTTGTTTTTGATAAAACGACATAATTTATGGTTTTTGAATGTAGGAGGTGTAAGAAGAATTAAATGATGACTTACATGATTCGTGCATGGTAAAAGAGGAGATAATGTCGGAGTCTTGCTCCGTTGATTATAGCCACTTGTTTGACACGAAATCTCATTACACCAAAGAAGAGTTGATTGATTGGGTTAAGCAAACCACAATAAACAATGAGTTTATGGTTATATTACGCCGCTGTGATAGACTTGTTCGAAAAACTCCGAGAATAACTTTTGTGTGCGAAAGATTAGGAAATTACACAAAATTGGTCAAAAGCCTTTTGTGATGAAAGTAATGGAAAATGCTAAAACAATATGGGATCCATTTGGACTTAAATAGTGTAGATCCAGCTTTAAATATGTATTTTTTTCTCAAATTTGCTCGACAAATTTGGCTATGTATTTCCTTAAAGGAGCCCTGATCCCTTTGAATGCTTCCTGATGGTACTAAAAAATGGAGCATGTAGCCACTCTTCAGTAGGATCTACTGAAGGAAATATCTATCTGGTGAAAATGTTAAACCTCCATCAACAAATGTGGATTGCTGATTTTTTTTGAATTAACAAATTCATAAATTCTGGATCATCCTAGCGATCATAAAAACTCGTGCTCTTAACATGAAATTATAGAAGATGAACACACTAATCATTTTGTATCTTCAATAATGCGATTGAAGTACTTAAAAACATAGTGTTTTTTATCATTGATTCGTATCGATGTGAAATAAGTTGTAGTCTTCCTACAACTTGCTAGTTTGACTTGATGCAATATATATAGTATAAATATTGATTTAAAAGACAATATATATATATAAATAAACAAATAAATAATAATAATAATATTCATTTTTATGAATATATATATATATATATATTATTTTTGAATAATATACACGTATATATCACTTATATAAAAATATTGATTTAAAAGATAATAATATTATATATATATATATATATATATCATTTGTTTTTTAATATATATATATATAATATCATTTATTTCCGAATACATATAATATAAATTATTTAGAATTTTCAATATATATATATAATATAAATATTGAAATTCTAATTTAATAGGAGTATTCACCATGAATTTATTAAAATAATATTATAATATATTAGGAAATTAAATATAACTACATATTAGTAGACTCAATAATTTTCTTGTTGGTAATAGAATTTCTAAATTAATAAGAGGAATGTTTAATGAGAATGAATATAATAGAATAATATGTAATTATTACAGAAGACCTTATATAATATACTAAGAGAGGATATAATTTTATATTATCACACAAGACTTAGTAAAATAATAAATAATTATTATAATAGACCACTTTACAAATTCTATAAACATGTTTTTCTCTATTACAATCCAAAAATATATATGAGATTGTGAGCCTACCAAATCCAAATGTCTCCTAAATAGTTTAATAAACATGACGTCCAAGATTGCATAGTATTTTGGTCCTGGCTACGCCACATCACAACGATAAAATTTGTTTCTTTTATGGGGTCACACACTAAAATATATGGATCTCCATTTATATGAAGCTCCTAAAAAATTTAAATACATTCATATTCCTCTATCTCTAGTTATCTCTGAATGTGTCCTCTATCTCTAGTTATCTCTGAATGTGTATCGAACTTCCGAGAAGCCTTATTTTAAAGATCCATATACTTATTCTACAAATTTTAAATAAATTTTATTTAAAATTAGTTTTTTCCGATACCATAAATATAATTTTTTATATCACTTATTTCAAATGGTTATGCCTTTGTAATATGCTCGATTCAAAACATAAGTTTGCACACAAACTTTTATAAGTAAAAACAACCCGATCTTTACATTTGTATAATATTGTTCGCCTTGGGTCCGAAGACTCGCACATTTTTGTTTTTTATCCACTTCTAAAAGGCCTCATACTAGTTGAGATATATTCTTACGTATATACTACTGATCCTTCTTATGGTTAACCAATATGGGATGTAGGACTTTGGTCAGTACCCTAATAAATTATCCTCTTGAACAAAGTACCACTTAACCTCCTTTTAGTTGAATTCAATTTTCCCACTCTAATCAAGTTGGGGCTACCTGAACCATAAAGGCACTATAGATGTTACTGCTCATCTCCTATTATACCACACTATCTTGTTCCTTAGCTCCAGTCCAATCAAGTTCTACCGTCTTGATATAATCCAACCAAGTCACACCAATTACCTCGGCATCTGAGAATTTCACCCACATTGTTACTTATTTCCTTTGGTCGCAGAAACCTTGTCATGATTATTATTATCATCTAATCCTTGTAGAAATGTTTGGAAAGTTATGTTGTTGCCCCAAGTGTGAGACTCTTACTTCGTCTCTATATTGATTCATGTCCTGGCAGTTTGTTTTATTATTGCTGTTTGGTTGAAGAAATATTGAAGTGGTTTGCGGTTACTAACTAAATTCACATGTTTTGTGTTATTATGCTACTTTAAATCTCACACCGGGTGCGAATCGTTGCAAATATCGTGAGATTATAGCCACGAATATTAATATATACTTTCATAGCAAAGAACAACATAAAACTTCGTTATCCATGTCTTTTTACTATTTTAGAGATTTCATAAGGCTGAGTATATCTAGATTTAGTTAAAGGATTTTATGATTTTACGAAGTTTTTTATTGAGTGATATTATCCTAATTGGCGAGGAAAGTTATTCTGATATTAGTTTGAATTAAAAAGAATTATGTAAGGTGTGAGATCTAACATAAACAGGCTCAGATCTAGTCGTGTCCATTTAGGATTCCTAAGATATCAATTTTAGAGATTTAAAATTCGTAAGAAAAAAATTGATTTCAGATGTAGGTATTTTGAAACTCGTTAGGTATTAAAGCTAGAATTAGTATCGGAATTAAGTTGTCAGGTATTAATTAAATTAATTGTAAGTATGTTAAAAATGTCATGCTTTAGTTAGGTTATATAGATTGGGTCGGGTCTAGTTATATTTTATGTTAATGGATTGGATTGGATCAGATAAATAGGTCAGATAAATGATAAAAATAAAATATTTAAATATCTACCATATACTTGGATTTGATATTTAGGTATCCTGAAAATCTTTAGGTATTAAAGCGGGAATATAAATTTATAATTATTAATTTTAATCGATTAATTAATAACTCTTTTAATTAATAAATTTTGGTGGTCCGAAGTGTATTATTTTATACAGTTTATACTGTATTAAAGTGAGAATTTATCGGGTTCTAATTAGGTTAATAAGTAGGTTAAACAGGTCATCCTTTAGTTAGTTTATATAGACCGATCACGTCTGATAAGGAAGAATAAAAGACAAAGAGAAAAGTGTGAAGAAAAAACATGACATGAGAAAATTGCAAAGAAGAAGTATGATAAGAGGAAAATGCAAAAAGGAAATTGTGTGAGGGGAAAATTGTATAAGCTATCTAAGAAATAGCCAGAAATTGTATAAGTATGATAAGATGTAGGGACTAAAAATTTAATTAATAGGAATTAAAGCGTGTGGCGTCAGCAATTGTACTAGAAAAGGACCACACACGCTTCACAGATCCCGAGATGAATAATATAATATACTTTCTCTCTCTACTTAACCTAAGAGCTCTCACTTTCTCTCTCTAAAACCTGCAACTAAACAGATTAGATTTATTCAAATTGACACTAAGAGATTTTTGTATCACAAAATCATCACTAAGAAATCCTCTTATCGCATAAACACCCATGGACTTTCTTAGAACTCTTCAGTGGCGTCGTCTGTGGGAAGCGAAGATCGCTCTAACATCAATTTCTTCCTGGAAATAATTCCTGTTCCGAGGAGAACTATGGAAGAACAAGAGGACGATTTGGTTAACAATTGCGAGGAGAACCTAGTAGGCGATGACTACCGGAACGATATGGAATACGAGGGACTAGTGGGCCAGCGAGTCGGAAACGCTTTCGACAATTCAGATCTGTTGGCTCGAAGGAATGAATTACTGCTAGAGATCGAAAGATTGAAAGCAGAAAAGGACATCGTACAGGAGAATCTTCGATCCGAGATAAGGAAGGAGGCAGTTATTGAAAAAGAGGAGCGTGAATCTGAATTTCGTCCTAAAAATAGAGACGACAGATACCGGGGACGCGAGCAGCGATCGCCGAGGAGAAGAGAGATGCGACGTTCGAATTCAGCTGACTCAAGTGATTAATCTCAATACAGCTCCTCGGAGTCGTCCCCTCGGATATACCACAGAAAGAAAAAACGCGATCGTAGGCACACCGATTTCCGAAGAGGAAGAAGCTCAGAGTGGAAATATTCGAGGGAAAAGAGTCACCATGCTCGAGGTGGCGATCGGTCTCATGGACAGGAAAAGTATCCTGATAGGAAAGAGGACATGGGCCCGCGAAATGCGGAGTGACAACACCAATACAGTCTACCATCTGAGGAGGGGTTGTACTTTCCGAACAATGACAACTTACAATCCAACGTTTATCGCACGAGTCATAATTGGAGAGCCTATCCTCTGTCCCCGGACATTTTAGTGGGAAACCTTCCAAAGCATTTTGATATTTCAAAGCTAGAAAAATTCGATAGGACACAAGACCCGGATAATCACATCGAAGAATTCAAAAAATTTATGATTAATTTCGACGACGATGATAAGTTGATGTGCAAAGCGTTTTCTCAGGCTTTCAAGGGGGTAGCTTCTAAATGGTACAATAGGCTTCCGCAGGGCTCGATAAAGAATTTTGATATGTTCTGGAACATCTTCAGACAACACTTCGTGGGGAGCAAGAAGTTCAGAGCTAACAGAGACACGATCATCTATTGGCGACAGAAAGTTGGGGAGAGCCTGAAGAATTACACTACTCGTTTTGTCAAAACGAAAACAGACATGGAATATTGTAAAGATTTAGTGGCGCTTGCAGCTTTTAGGATGGGCCTACTCCCCGGATTGTTGAAGGATATGGTGGAAGAGAGCCAGGAAATGACCTTTGGAGCGTTATTAGATCAGGTTGAGAAGAGGATCTTGGTGGAAGAGACTCAGGCGTCAGAGAAAGGATCTGGGGATCAGTTGGATCAGAATCAATTTCAAAGATCCGAGTCGAGTAACCAGGGCCCCCGTTCTAATGTTGAGGCAAAAAATACGGGTCAATATCCGCTGAGGCATAAATCAGACCTACAATATTATGGCAACCAGCAAAATTACAGTCAAGGAACGAGACCCATGTCGAATAAGTGGGTTCGACCCGACTATTTTGCGAAGTTAACAGAAAATATTGCTGCAATATTCGACAAAGCAAAATCTACACTACCGTTCATGAAGCCTTTTCCCATACAGACTCCGAGGGAAAGCAGAAGCGTTAATAAGTACTGCAAGTATCTCGAGGATATTGGGCACGATACCAAGGATTGCATAGATTTGAAAAAAGAAGTGCAAGCCTTGGTCGACAATGGAATGTTACTAGAGTTTGTCAAAAAACACTCCCAGAAAAACGCCGTGGTGAAAGTTGTCCCGAAGAACACTGACACAGCCATGGTGATTGCCGAAGGGATTGACAACTTTGACATTGAACAGGAGTATTTAGATCGCAAGGAGGCGCGGGACAACGTCAATATGGTGGAAGAGATTATTCCGAACGGGAGGGTGGATAGCCTCTGTGCTTTCTTCGATTCCTTGGCAATCTTCGGAGGAGACACTATTACAGGAAATTCCAACAGCTCCCGAAAGAGGCACATGATCAACCTGACTACCCATATCGAAGCAGGAGTGTCAGCGCAAATGCACCGATCGTCTTCCCCCATTATTTGTTTTGACGATGATGATATGTGAAATGTCGCAGGCCCCCACGAGGACGCGGTGGTGATCACTGCGGGAATCGCTGGGGATCAAATTTAGAAAATACTTATCGATACAGGGAGTTCAACGAATACAGAGGATTTTTGGTCCCAGAAGAAGATTCTGCAACTTATGAATTTACGGGTGGCAAATCTCTGAAGATTGAAGTCAACCTTTCTTTGGAGTTTAAAGAGAGGTTAATTTATCTTTTATCTGACAAACTTGATATGTTTGCGTGGTGTGCACAGGACGTCACTGGAGTACTGTCGGAAATCATGTGTCATAAGCTTGCAATACGACTTGATGTTTGACCTATTGTCCAGAAAAGGAGACCAGTCTCTCCGGAAAAGGGTACGACAATTCTTTTGGAGGTCGAAAGGCTACTGAGCATAGGCCACATTCGCGAGTCGCATTATCCTGTGTGGGCGTCAAATCCAGTGTTGGTACGTAAGAATAATGGCAAGTGGAGAATGTGCGTTGATTTCACGGATTTAAATAGAGCCTGTCCCAAAGATCCATTCCCGGTACCTCGCACCGACCAATTAGTAGATTCGACCTCGGGTAACCGAGTATTGTCATTCATGGACGCTTACTCAGTATACAACCAAATCCGCTTAGATGCTAACGATGAAGAAATCACTTCTTTTATTACCGGGAGAGGGTTATACTGCTATAAGGTTATGCCGTTCGGCTTACAAATGCAGGGGCAACTTATCAGCGCCTAGTCAATAAAACCTTTGAGGGGCAGATTGGGCGGAACATGGAGGCCTATATCGATGATATGCTAGTCAAAAGTACACGGGACGAAGACCATTTCGCTGACCTAGATGACACGTTCCACAATTTAAGCAAAGTCAATTTGAAACTCAATCCGGAGAAGTACATTTTCGGGGTGAGGTCGGGCAAGTTTCTTGGTTACATGATCAGGGAAAAAGGCATCGAGGCTGATCCAGAATAGATAAAACCTCTGATTTATATGACCCCCCCCCCCCAAGAATGTTAAAGAAGTCCAAGTTCTGACAGGAAGATTGGCCGCTCTGAATAGATTTATCTCTAGGTCTTCGGATAAGTGTGCACCTTTCTTCAAAGTGCTGCGAAACGCGAAGCCATTTTGTTGGACCGAGGAATGTTCGACCGCTTTTCACCAAATCCAAAAGTATCTGACGTCCCCTGAGGTCTTGTCTAAACCATTGGTAAGAGACACATTAACTATCTACTTAGCAGTATCAGGGTGTGCGGTTAGTGCCGTTTTACTTTGCGAAGATGAATCTCTCCTGAAGCCTATCTATTATGTCAGTA
This sequence comes from Limnanthes douglasii subsp. nivea, assembly GCA_036936605.1. Lineage (NCBI taxonomy): Eukaryota > Viridiplantae > Streptophyta > Magnoliopsida > Brassicales > Limnanthaceae > Limnanthes > Limnanthes douglasii. The sequence goes on from JAUPFV010000001.1 coordinate 4,560,284, forward strand.
AGAGTTTGTTGGATGCGGAGAAGAGATACCTCAAGCTGGAGAAGGTAGCTTTGGCGTTGGTAACGACGGCTCGAAAGATGAGACCTTACTTCCAGGCACATCCTATAATCGTTCAGACAGCTTTTCCCCTGAAGGGTTTGTTACAAAGGCCTGATATCTCTGGTCGTATGGCTAAATGGTCAGTGGAACTAGGAGATTTTGACATAGCATTTGAACCTCGAACAGCGATAAAAGCCCAAGTTTTAGCTGATTTCTTGGTCGAATTCCATTCGGATAGAGAGGAAAGCGAAATCCATGACCGTGTTAACAAAACAGCATGGTTGGTACGGACAGATGGGGGGTCGAACATTTCTGGAAGTGGGGCAGGTGTCCAATTGATTTCTCCAGAAGGGATAGCTATGTTCCAAGCCATTCGGTTCGGTTTTAAGGCTACTAACAACGAAGCTGAGTATGAAGATGCATTAGCGGGCTTGTGTTTGGCCCAGATATGTGGGGCTACAAAGATTAAAATGGTCAGTGATTCACAATTGGTGATAAACCAAGCCTTGGGAGAGTCCGAAGCCAGAAACGATAAGTTGATACAGTATTTGAAAGTATTGAAAGATTTAACATCCGAGTTTGAAGAAGTCAAGTATGAGCATATTCGAAGGGAGTTAAATGTTGTCCCAGATTCTCTAGCCTTCGCTTCACGGACAGAAGGATACCCTTGGGTCTTGACTCAGGAGCGCCCCTCGATATTGGTTAATGAGGAGCATACAATAAACATCTATGAGGAAAATCATGTGATTACGGATGATTCGAGGTCGGCCATGCATGAATTTTTGGTCAATGATACTTTACCCGTTGAAAAGTACAAGGCTAGGAAGATCAGGTTTAAGTCTCATGGCTATATCTTGCTGGGAGGAGTGCTGTATAAGAAATATCTGAGTCGACCGTTGTTGAGGTGTTTGAACAAGCCTGAGTCGCAAATCATCCTGTCTGAATTACATGATGGTGAAGGTTCTGCCCATTGCGGGCATAAGGCATTAATTCGAGGAGTATTTATGGCTGGTTATTATTGGCCTACTATTGCTGCGGATGCAAAAGAGTTAGTAAAACAATGTGACACGTGTCAACGCTATGCTAATGTGATTCATAAGCCCGGGGTATTATTAGAGAGTATTTCTGAAGCAGTACCGTTTGACAGGTGGGGCATTGATCTCGTTGGGCCTTTACCAATGGCATCAGGTGGCAGGCAAACCATCATTGTAGCGGTAGATTATTTTTCTAAGTGGGTAGAAGCTGAACCCCTAGCAGGGACGAAGGCTAAGGATGTGATCAAGTTCGTTGTGTCAAACATTTGTTGTCGTTTTCGTGTGTCATTGCAGATCACAACGGACAACGGACCCAAATTTGATAACAAGGAGTTCAAAAGTTTCTGTGTCTCGAGAGGCATACGACAATGTTTTTCTGCACCGTTTCACCCTCAAGCTAATGGGCAAGTGGATGTGACTAATTGCCCATTTTTTAATGGTTTGAAAAAGAACTTGAAAGGAAAGGCGGGAAAATGGCCCGACTATTCGCAGGAAGTACTGCGGGCATACCGGATGACTCCGCGAACGGCCACTGCTGTATCTCCATTTGCCTTAGTCTATGGAATGGATGCCATTTTCCCTCCAGAGATTGTTTTCCCATCACATCGTGTGGCAACATATGTAGCAAACACGAATGACCAAAACAGAGCACTGCTTTAGACTTGGTTGAAGAAAAAGGACAGCAAGAACAGTTGACGTCCCTCTATTATCAAATTCTTATGAGGAGTCGGTATGCGTCTAAGGTAAAGCACAGAGATTTTAAAGTGGGGGACAAAGTCCTACGTAAAGTTTTCTTGCACACAAAAGACAAGAGCTTGGGAAAGTTGGGACCGAATTGGGAAGGCCCTTATGATTCTAAGTTCACATTTAACACATGATTCACGATGAACATTTAGCATTTGATTATAATTTCAAATTTCACATACGATTTACGGTTTGGTTTTAACCCAAAATTCTTAGTTCGGTTTAACACATAATTCTTGGTTCGAATTTAACACATGATCATCAATTCTAATAAAATCTATGATTCATGATTCGCATTTCATCCAATATTCTCACTCTGAGTTTAACAAATGATTCACGATTCACGTTTGATAAGGAAGAATAAAAGACAAGGGCCAAACTGTAAAGAAGAAACTTGACAGGAGAAAAAAAGCAAAGGAAAAGTATGATGGGAGGAAAATGTATTGAAATAAATATATAAGGGCTACAATGTATAGATTATAAAGGTATAGCCAAAATAGGAAGAAAGCAAAAAGCAGGGACCAAAAGATGTAATTAGACCATATTAAAGCGTGTGGGGTCTGCAATTGTACTATAAAAGGACCACACACGCTTCACAAATCCCAAGATGAATAGTACGACTTTCTCTCTCTACACTATTTAGCAATTTGAACTTTCTCTCTCTAAATCTGATACTGATACATTTCTTTATAACATAATCCTCTATCAACAATCTTCGCATAGCAAAATTACCCCCGGTCCACCTTTAAACTCTTCAGTGGCGCCGTCTGTGGGAAACGAAAATCGCTCCGTCGATAATCGCTTCCTGGAAATAATTCCTGTTCCGAGGAGGACCATGGAGGGCCAAGGGGACGATTTAATTGATCACTGCGAGGAAAACATGGAGGCGGATGATTTGCAGAACGACTTGGAGTCCGAAGGAGAAGGAGGTCGACGAGTCGAGAACGTTTTCGATGACTCCGCCCTCTTGGCTCTGAGGAATGAACTACTGTTGGAAATTGAAAGGTTGAAGGCGGAGAAGGAAGCCGCACAGAAAAATGTTTGATCCGAGATAAGGAGAGAACCCGTCGATGAAAGGGAGGAGCGCGGCGTTGAAATTCGTCCCAAAAAGAGAGATGACAGGCATGTGAGGCGTGAGCGACGATCTCCGAGGAGGAGAGAGAAATACCGTTCGGACTCGGCTACTTCAAGCGACTACTCGCGGTATAGCACTTCTGAATCATCTCCTCGGAGATACCACATGTGAAAAAAGCGTGATCATAGACGAACGGGTTTCCGAAGGGGCAGGAGTTCGGAGAGGAAATCCTCGCGGGAAAAGAGTCGCCACGACCGAGTTGGTGATCGCTCTCATGAGCAGGCAAAGTGCCTTGGTAAGGATGACATGGGCCCTCGAAATTCAGAGTGGCAGCAGCAATACACTTTGCCCTCCGAGGAGGGGTTGTACTTTTCGAATAACGATAATTTTAGGTCCAACATTTATCGTACGGGACATAATTGGAGAGCCTCTCCCCTGTCCTCGGAGATCTTAGTGGGGAACCTCCCAAAGCACTTTGACATTTCGAAGTTAGAAAATTTCGATGGGACTCAGGATCCGGACAATCACATCGAGCAGTTTAAGAACTTTATGATCAATTTCGACGACGATGACAAGCTTCTATGCAGAGCCTTCTCTCAAACTTTCAAGGGAGTGGCATCCAAATGGTACAACAGGCTACCTCAGGGCTCCATAAATGTTTTTGACATATTCTGGAACATCTTCAGACAACACTTCATGGGGAGCAAGAAGTTCCGGGCCAACAGAGACACTATAATCTACTGTCGACAAAAACTGGGGGAGAGCCTCAAAAATTATACCAATCGCTTTGTCAAGACCAAAACGGATATGGAATACTGTAAGGACTCGGTGGCGCTTGCAGCGTTCAGGATGGGTTTGCTCCCCGGGTTGTTAAAAGACACAGTGGCAGAAAGTCAGGCGATGACCTTCGGAGCATTGCTAGATCAAGTTGAGAAGAGAATCTTGGTCGAAGAAACCCAAGCTTCAGAGAAAGGTTCCGGAGAGCAGTTGGACCATAATCAGTTCCAAAGGACTGAGCCAAGCACCCAGGGCCCTCGATCAAATGTTCAGGCTAAAAGTGTAGGTCAGTATCCTCCGAGGCAAAAATCGAATCCGCAGCACTATGGCAATCAACAAAACTACAATCAAGGGGGAAGATTCATGTCAAACAAATGGGTTCGACCCGATTATTTTGCAGAATTGACAGAAAATATTGCGGCAATATTTGATAAGGCTAAATCTTCGGTCGTATTCAGGAAGCCTTTCACCATACAGACACCGAGGGAAAGCAGAAGCGTCAACAAATATTGCAAGTATCATGAGGATGTAGGGTATGACACCAAAGATTGCATAGCTTTGAAGAAGTAGGTGCAGGCTTTAATTGAGAATGGAATGCTGTTGGAGTATGTCAAGAAACACTCCCAGAAAAATGCCGTGGTAAAAGCTGTCTCGAAGAATACTCACACAACCATGGTAATTTCCGAGGGGGTCGACGACTTTGACATCGAGCAAGAGTATCTGGACCCCAAAGTGGGGAGGAACAATGTAAACCTGGTAGAGGAACAAATTCCGAAGGGGGGGGGGGGGTGGACAGTCTTTGTGCTTTTTTCGATTCCCTGGCAATTTTCGGGGGAGACACGATCGCGGGAAATTCTAACAGCTCTCGCAAAAGGCACATGGTCAACCTGACCACCCAGATCGAAGCAGGGGTCTCCGCATAAATGCATCGCTCACCTTCTCCCATTATTTGTTTCGATGATGACGATATGCGTAATGTTGCAGGCCCTCATGAGGACGCTGTAGTAATCGCGGCGGGCATTGCTGGGGATCAGATTCAGAAAATTCTCATCGACACAGGGAGCTCTGCAAATATCTTGTTTATGAGTACTTACCGTCGCATTTCTGACCCACCGGTCATCCGAAGATCCGACAGGACAATAGTGGGTTTTACTGGTGCCACAGCAGTTGTCGTTGGAGAGTTTCAGTGTATGGTTGAGCTGGGTCGCGGATGATTTAAGAAAGAGGTGGAGGTACTTTTCATTGTGGTCGACGCACCGACCTCCTATAATGCTATCTTGGGTCGCTCTTGGTTATCCCGAATGCATGGCGTAATTTCCACGGTGCATCAATGCTTAAAGTATGTGATCGGTAACAATATTGGGACAGTCCGAAGCAGCCAAAAGATGGCACGAGAATGTTACCAGATAGCCCTGTCCTCTAAGGGGGTTCGAGGGGGGCCTTCCGACCCAACATAGAAATAAAAGGGGCCTCCCCCCGAAGTCATCCCGTGCGATGATCCTAGGGAGGCCCCCGGATTTCAGGTCCCAGAGGAAGATTCTGCGACACACGAATTTGCGACAGGCAAAGCTCTGAAAATAGGAGTCCACCTCTCTCCAGAATTTAAGGAAAAGTTGATTGTTTTCTTATCTGATAAACTTGATATGTTTGCTTGGTGTGCACAGGATGTCACTAGTGTGCCGGAAGAAATTATGTGCCACAAACTCGCGATACGACTGGACGTCTGACCCATAGTCCAAAAAAGAAGGCCTGTCTCCCCGGAAAAGGCCTCAGCAATTTTGTCAGAGGTCGAACGGCTGCTGAGCATAGGTCATATTCGCGAGTCACATTATCATGTATGGGCATCGAATCTAGTGTTGGTGAGAAAGAAAAATGGCAAGTGGAGAATGTGTATTGACTTTACGGATTTGAACAGAGCTTGTCCTAAGGATCCGTTTCCTGTGCCTCGCATTGATCAATTAGTGGACTCTACCTCCGGAAATCGATTGTTATCTTTTATGGACGCTTATTCGGGATACAACCAAATTCGACTGGCTGCCAACGATGAGGAAAGCACTTCTTTTATTACTGGACGAGGTTTATATTGCTATAAGGTCATGCCGTTCGGGTTGAAAAACGTGGGGGCAACTTATTAGCGCTTGGTTAATAAAACTTTCAAAGGACAGATTGGGCGAAACATGGAAGCTTATATCGACGATATGTTAGTCAAAAGTGAGCGAGACGAAGATCATTTTGCTGACTTAGCAGAGATATTCCACAATTTAAGCAGGGTCAATCTCAAACTCAATCCGGAGAAGTGCATTTTTGGGGTAAGGTCAGGTAAATTCCTTGGATACATGATCAGCGAAAAAGGCATCGAGGCTGACCCCGAGCAGCTAAAAGCTCTGATCGCTATGACTCCTCCTCGAAATATTAAAGAGGTGCAAATTCTGACAGGACGGTTGGCTGCTCTGAATCGATTCATTTCTCGCTCGTCGGATAAGTGTGCTCCGTTCTTTAAAATATTGCGGAATGCGAAGCAATTCTGTTGGACCAAAGAATTTTCGACCGCTTTTCGTCGAATTCAAGAGTATTTGACCTTTCCGGAAATTTTATCTAAACCTGTGGTAGGGGAAACGTTAATCGTTTACGTAGCAGTATCCGAATGTGCTGTTAGTGCCGTTCTCCTCCGAGAAGATGATTCTCTTCTAAGGCCAATTTATTATGTCAGTAAGAGTTTGCTGGATGCCGAGAAGCGATATCTTACTTTGGAGAAGGTAGCTTTAGCATTGGTGACGGCGGCACGAAAGATGAGACCTTACTTCCAAGCCCAATATTATTGTTCGGACGACGTTTCCTCCGAAGAGTCTATTACAAAGACCAGATATCTCTAGCAGGATGACTAAGTGGTCCGTAGAGCTGGGAGACTTCGACATAACGTTTGAGCCTCGAACGGCGATAAAAGCACAAGTGTTAGCAGAGTTTTTGGTTGAGTTTCATTTAGACAGGGAAGAGCATGAGGCACATGATTTGGTTGACGAAGAAGAATGGGTGATACGGACGGACGGTGGGTCGAACATTTCAGGCAGTGGGGCAGGTATCCAGTTGATATCCCCGCAAGGGGTAGCAATGTTCCAAGCCATTCGTTTTGGTTTCAAAGCTACCAATAATGAGGCTGAGTATGAAGCTTCTCTAGCCGGCCTATGTTTAGCTCAAATATGCGGGGCTCGGCAGATAAAATTGATCAGTGATTCTCAACTAGTGATAAACCAGGCTTCGGGGGAGTCCGAGGCAAAGAAGGAAACACTGATACAGTATTTAAAGCTGATGAAAGATTTGGCATCTGGTTTTGAGGGAGTCAAGTTCGAGCATGTTCGAAGAGAGTTAAATGCCGTCCCGGATTCTCTTGCTTCTGCTTCACGAACAAAGGGTTATCCCTGGGTGTTGGTCCAGATATGCCCGTCGATTTCAATTGGTAAAGAGCACGCGATGAACATCTCGGAGGAAAGCCACGTGATTACGCCTGATTGGAGAACGGTCCTCATTGATTTTTTAGCTCATGACATTTTGCCCATCGACAAATATGAAGCCAGAAAAGTTAGATTCAAGTCTCACGGTTACATTTTGCTGGGAGGATTGCTGTATAAAAAATCTTTGAGTCGGCCATTGCTAAGGTGTTTGAGTGGGCCCGAGTCACAAATTATCCTCTCCGAGTTACACGACGGTGAAGGATCCGCTCATTGTGGATATAAGGCTTTGATCCGAAGGGTATTCTTGGCGGGCTATTATTGGCCAACTATCTCGGCTGATGCAAAAGATTTGGTCAAGCGCTGCAACACGTGCCAGCGCTATGCTAATGTAATTCACAAACCTGGGGTATTGATGGAAAGCATTTCGGAGGCAGTTCCTTTTGACAGGTGGGGCATTGATTTGGTTGGCCCTCTACCCATGGCTTCTGGGGGCAGACAAACGATAATTGTGGCCGTCGACTATTTTTCTAAGTGGGTGGAGGCAGAGCCGCTCGCAGGAACGAAGGCCAAAGACGTAATCAAGTTTGTTCTATCTAATATTTGTTGTCGTTTTGGCGTACCACTGCAGATTACCACCGACAATGGACCTCAATTTGATAACAAAGAATTCCAGAACTTCTGTGTATCAAGGGGCATACGACAATGTTTTTCGGCACCATTTCACCCTCAGGCCAATGGGCAGGTGGAAGTAACTAATCGCACCATCCTCGACGGTTTGAAAAAGAACTTGGAAGGCAAAGCGGGGAAATGGCCCGACTATTTACAGGAAGTGTTGTGGGCATACCGAACGACCCCCCGAACGGCCACCGTTGTGTCTCCATTTGCCTTAGTCTATGGGATGGATGCCGAAGTCCCTCCGGAGATCCTTTTCCCTTCACATCGAATAGCAACTTATAACTCAGATACAAATGACCAGAGTAGAGCATTGGCTTTAGATTTGGTTGAGGAAAAGAGACAGCGGGCACAGCTGACTTCCCTCCACTATCAAACTCTTATGAGGAGTCGATATGCATCCAAAGTAAAACATAGAGACTTTCAGGTGGGAGACAAGGTCCTATGGAAAGTTTTCTTGCACACTAAAGACAAGAGTTTGGGGAAGTTGGGACCTAACTGGGAAGGCCCTTATGAGGTCACCGAAAGGATGAAACCAGGCACATATCGGTTGAAAGATAAAGACGGGCGCTATCTCCGCTTACCTTGGAATATTGAGCATTTAAAGTTGTACCTTGATTAGCAGAGCCAGATAATATTGTATTTATTTTCGCTTTCGATGTATCCCTTGGAACAAATTTTGGTGAGGACACACTTTTTCCTACCCTGTTAGGCACAGGAAGGTTTTAATGAGGTGTTTCGATGATCCCCTTAAATACACAGTTTCTTTGCCTTAACTATCTTTTGAGTCACAGTAACACGTGCCTCGAATTATTGTCCCCTCGAACTATTTTTTGAGTCACAGTAACATGTGCCTCAAATTGTTGTCCCTCACACTATTTTTTGGGTCACAGTAAAATGTGCCTCGATTAGTTGTCTCTTCGAATTATTCTGTGGGGTCACAATACCGTATGCCCCCACTTTTCTTATTACTTGATTTATTTTCCGGGTCACATTAAGGTGTGCCTCGATGTTCTGGGACCTTCGAACTATTCTTCAGGTCACATTAAGGTGTGCCTCGATGTTTTGGGACTTTCGAACTATTCTTCGGGTCACATTAAGGTGTGCCTCGATGTTTTAGGACCTTCAAACTATTCTTCGGGTCACATTATGGTGTGCCTCGATGTTTTGGGACCTTCAAATTATCCTTCGGATCATATGATAGTGTGCCTCGAATCCACTCTCAGTTGTGAATCAAAATATCATCTCCTTAAATGTTTCGGAGACCTTATAGTTGTTCGCAGGCCAATGCAATGGGGATTCGAAGGCCTCATTACAAGCATAACACTTGTGAACTTGTCCAAGTAAAAATTGTTCGAAGACCAATCAACTTGGATTTCGAAGGCCTCATTACAAACATAAAACCTGATGAATTTATCTAAGTAAAAATTGTTCGAGGGCCAAGGAAATTGGAATTCGAAGGCTTTATTGCAAACATAATACTGATGAATCTATCTAAGTCAAAATTGATCGAAGGCCAACGAAATTGGAGTTCGAAGGCCTTACTTCGTAATATGTGTGAATTTAACTAACTGATAATCTTTCGAAGGACAACATAGTTGGATGTCGGCAGAACTTGTTCCAAACATAATATATATAGAAGTGAAGAATATTCATTGCTCTTACAAAATTTACCCTATCTCACGCAATTGGAACAATACAACATGTTCAGGTCATTACAAAAAGAGGCCCTATTGGGCCATGCACAAAAAAAAACTGACTAACTCAATCTGCATTTTTCGAAGAGTCACTCCCCTCACCTTCTGAGTCTTCACTCTCACTTACGATTATTTGGGGAGGGCGAAGTTCCGAGGGGACAAGCTTCCAAAAAGGCCCCAGGTTATATTCAGGATGCTCAGCATATATTTGGATCAGCAAGCCAGCTCGAGTAGCAGCATCCCGGGCCTGCAATTTCTTCGTACATGTTGCTGTATAAGCATCCACAGCCTTCTCCTTCGCCTCCTCGACCTCTACAGGGAAACCTTTGATCTGTCTCTGCAACTGGTCACGCTCTGCAACTACCTTTCCAAGAGCCTCAGTACATTGGTTGAATCCATCGCAGGCCAAGCGATGCCCCTTCATATATTCAGCTATCATTAGCTCTTGAGAATCAGTCTTCTCCTTGTACAAATCCCTCTCCTTTTGACAACACCTCTCTAACATTGTCACATAATTCTCAGAGGCAGAAAGACGCTCGTACAAGGCATCAACTTGGCCCTCGATCACTGCATATTGCTTCTTGGCCTCTTCGAGCTGAGAGGCAGCCAACAATAACTTGAATTTGTAATGATTTTTGCGTCTCTCCAGATGGCACAACTTTTTTCCTCTGTTCACTCAGGTGTGCAGCAACCTCCGAAGAGACAGTGAGAACTCGTCATCCATAGGAACCTCAAAGGAGTTCAAGGGAGATCCTAGTTCCGCAGAGTCAAATTCTGAAAATCTACCTTCAACAATTTCTGGGTCGAGGGATTGAGGTGGGTTGCTTCGAGGCATGGGGACAGGTGCCAACTTGGGGCTATGATCAAAGGAGGCTGGATGAGAAGTCTCAGTAAGAGGTGACCGTCGGGACTGTTGAGAATTTTCCTTGGAAGAATGGCCACCCTTGTTCTCTGAGTCACTTGCAACCTCATGGACCTCCATTTCAAGATTTGCCTCTTCGTAATGATCAGAAGTCTCTCCCCCCTCAGATTGTTCTTCGATGGGCTCAAGAAGGATGCCTTTACCCTTATCTCTTTTCTTAACATCTTTCCTCGAAGGAACAGAGGGAGGATTAATGTTAGTTGAAGTTTCTTTGGCATCTTTCCTCGAAGGAACAGGGGGAAGAGGTTCAATATTACTGGAAGTGGCAATAGTGGTTGGAGGGGGTTGAGAGTTCGATCCCCCAGCATCGTTCGAAGAAAGCTGTTGAACAATAGCAGGCCTTTTGGAGTTCAATTGTTGAGTTGCTGGTACTTCATCTTCTGGAGGTTCTCCCAGGTGGCTATGCGAACGGGAGCGTTTGGGCAGGTAGATTAAAACATCTTTTTGGCTGCACCGGTCTAGAACCTCTCGCTCCGAGGGCAGAGTCATTAACCCCCTCATACTTATACGATCGGGTGGATTGAGCCTCCAGAGTCGACTTCTAGCCAAATTGTTGTCCGTAAAGCAAAGGCGAAATCGATTGTCCCACTGATCCTTTGCCCACAATCGAAGGTTAGTAAATACAGTGGTGGCTCCCTCGACATAGTCAGTGAAAGGTTTGGACATCCCAGTCATAGCTGTAACAAATAACTAAACATAAAAAAAACATACCAGTAAAAGTTCGAGGGAACTTGTTTGTTCGAAGGCATTATGTTTTCGAGGAACTTGTGAGAAAGCATAAAATTCAAAGGCCTAAATTCGAAGAGTAAACGTTGGGGGAATACTTACATTTCATTGTCCACTTTAGCGAAAGCTTGTGAGGATTCGAAGGAGTGGCTTCTGATCCGGTCTCCCAGCAACCAGAGAAAAAAAGAAACCGTTGCCTCCATTTTTTATCAGCTTCCAATAGATCTTTCAATATTTTCTGCCCTCGATTGAATGTCAATGAGTAGAAGGGGAAGTAAGGATTTCGGGCCAGACTGACAAGGCCAATGAGTTGCTCCAGTGAAAATTCTTGACCTGAGATTCTTGAGGCCATGATACAGGCCATCAACGTAAACCACATGTTGGGCCCAACTTGTGAGGGGAAAAGACTTATCCTCGACAAATACTCAATGAAGAAGGGATCTAAGGGGTACCTTAGTCCCCAGTTCATGATTTCTGTGTACACCACCAATTCATTGTCCCCCACAGATAAGGGTATCTCTCCTTCGGAGGGGAATCTAATATTAACATAGGAAGGGATGCCCCAACGAGTCCTTAGCATTGTTTCCTCCTCTTTCGAAAAATATTTGTACTTAATGTTGGCAAGGGCCACCATATGTTTGTTTTGGATCCCCTGAATGTTATTGCCAGCAATGTTGTCTAACTCCAAAGGTAATGTGATGTCCCCTTTCAATTTTGGAGCAATCCGACGAGCTTGCTCTTCGGACATCGGTGTGGGTAATGGCGTTGCCAGGTTCGAAGGACCCACTGGGGGAATGGCTGGCACTTTTGGTTCGAGGGGTTTCTTGAGGGCTTTTTTCCCTTTGACATCTAAGGTCTCCTCATGTCTAATTCGCATATCTTCCTCAGTAATAATTGTCCTCGAGGGGGAGACCTGAGTTCCATGAATGGTCATGGAAGGAGTGGAAGGCAGGCTAGACACATTTGTTCCGTGTCTCCGAGGAGGGCTATTCAAAGTTTGCTGAGGGTCTGTGGTGTGTTGAGGGTTTGTAGTTCGAACAGGGCTAGCAGAGGTTCGAGGGGGGCTCCTCGAAGTCCGTCGAGGACTCGCAGATCTTTGGGGGAGGTTTTCAACATCTGTGGGGATAGTTGGTTCTCGAATAACTAAGGGATCTTCTCTGGCTCGTTTTCGCTCATGAGAGCTTTTTCTATCTTTATGGGACCTTTTTCTCTTCCCAGAAGAGTGTTTATGCTGCCTATCTTTTCCCATTCCTTCGAGGGGGTTCGACTCACTGATCAGACTTTGTTGAGCAACTTCGCGGGGTATAATTGCGGTCGAATCGTTCGAAGGGGGCCAAGCACCAAAGAAGGTTGTAGTCGATGGTGGGGGATGAGGCCTTACGTCTTCACCAGCAGCAACCCTTTCTTCGAACCACTTACTAATCAGCAACCACTCAGGAATTCGACGGGGCTTGTTCGCCAGTTTTATCTCTCTAGAAGTAATTGAACAGAAGTTGAATTAATGAAGAAAAAAGGTTGGTATTTATAGAGACTAGTGGGCCTTATTGACGAATGAAGCTCGGGGAAATTTTCATGATGTTTGCCTAGGGGTACGATGGTCCACATAGGTGGAAATTGTTCTGCCACTAGCCATAGAAGAAGTTGAAGAGTTTTGTGTCAGAGACTGTCAGGGGAAGGGGAAGAGTTTTCTGACAAAAAGGTCAGAAGAATTGGTAACGTTTCTGAAGAAGTATGCTGACACAGGTGTTTATGCAATGACGTCATGCCCAAGATCAATCCTAGCACCCTTTTTTCGCCTAAGTATGCAAATTATCCGAAGACTACTTTGCTTAAAACGTTGCAAGGATTGAGGGGGCTACTCGGTTAATAGCAGAAGTTCGAAGAGGCTTTCACGGGTTTCGAAGAGCTTCGCAAATCATTCGAAGAGGTTGGTAGATATTCGAAGAATTCGAAGAAGTTGTTTATGGCCCCGACAAGCCGAGGAGCTTTGTAGAGCAACCTTTCGAGGAAGGACTTATGAAGTTCGAATACGAAATGATTTTTGCCTATCAGGAGAATTATTCAGTCCTAGCAAAACGATTTTTACTAAGACTGGGGGGCTACTGATAAGGAAGAATAAAAGACAAGGGCCAAATTGTAAAGAAGAAACTTGACAGGAGAAAAAAAGCAAAGGAAAAGTATGATGGGAGGAAAATGTATAGAAATAAATATATAAGGGCTAAAATGTATAGATTATAAAGGTATAGCCAAAATAGGAAGAAAGCAAAAAGCATGGACCAAAAGATGTAATTAGACCATATTAAAGCGTGTGGGGTCTGCAATTGTACTATAAAAGGACCACACACGCTTCACAAATCCCAAGATGAATAGTACGACTTTCTCTCTCTACACTGTTTAGCAATTTGAACTTTCTCTCTCTAAATCTCATACTGATACATTTCTTTATAACATAGTCCTCTATCAACAATCTTCGCATAGCAAAATTACCCCTGGTCCACCTTTAAACTCTTCAGCGTTGAACCCATGATTCTCCTTTTGTACTTAATCCATGATTTTTAATGCGCATTTAATCTATGATTCTCAGTTCTCATTTAGCCTTTGATTCTCAATTCAAATTTAACAAATGATTCACGTTTCGCATTTAACACACTATTCTCAATTTATATTTAACAAATGAATCACGATTCGTGTTTAATCCATGATTTGCACTTCACATTTCATTTCGGATTTGAAATATTATTCGTGATTCACTTTTAGCCTCTAATACTCAATTTATTTTAACACATGATTCTCATTTCCAAATTAATACATGATTCTAAATTCTCATTTAACACGTAATTAACGATTCACATTCAACCACAGATTATAAGTTCATATTTAACATATGATTCGCAATTTGTTTTTAAACCCAAATTCTCAGTTCGGCTTAACACGTGATTGGTGGTTCAAATTTAACCCGTGACTATCATTTCTTATAAAACACGTGATTTATGATTCACGTTTAATCTAATATTCTCAGTTCGGGTTTAAAAAATAATTCATGATTTGTGTTTAACCCATGATTCTCAATTCGTATCTAACCTATGATTCTGAGTTGGCATTTAGCCATTGGTTCTCAGTTCAGATTTAACACATGATTCGTGATTCGTGTTTAACTCAAGATTCTCAATTCATATTTAATAATTGATTCACGGTTCGTGTTTAATCTATAGTTTACGATTCGCATTTAAATCTTGATTCTTAGTTCGGATTTGACACATTATTTGTGATTCTTTTAGCCATTTATTCTCAATTGGGTTTAACACATGATTCTCGGGCCAAATTTGATACATGATTATTAGTTCGCATTTAACACATTATTTGATATTTACATTAATCATTGATTTTAAGTTCGTATTTAACATGTGATTCACGATTTGCTTCAACCTCATATTTTCAGTTCGGGTTAACACATGATTCTTGGTTTGAATTTAACACATGGTTATCAATTCCCACAAAACACATTATTCATAATTTTGCATTTAATCTAATGTTCTTAATTTGTGTTTAACAATTTATGCACGACTCGGGTTTATCATAATATCCTCAATTCGTATTTAATTAATGATTCTTATGCATATATGATTTGCATTTAATTTACGATTCTCGTTCGGATTTAACACACAATTTTAATTTCGCATTTAACCATCGATTCTCACTATATATTTAACATTTGATTCATAATTCACATTTAAACTATTATTTATGACTCATATTATACCATTGATTCGCAGTTCACATTTAACCAATTATTTTTTATTCGCTTTTAACCCTTCATTCTCAACTCATGTTTAAAATGTGATTCTTAGTTCACATTTAACATATGATTCTCATTTTGGAATTAAACAACTTGACTCTCATTTCGAGTTTCACCATTAATTCTCAATTCAAATTTAAGAAATGATCTGCGATTCATATTTCACCAATAATTCTCAGTTCGCATTTAACATATGATTCATAATGCATATGTAACAAATGACTTTCAACTCATATTTGACTTATGATTCTCAATTTGCATTTAACTCGTAATTCTTAGTTCAAATTTAATACACAATTATGAATTCACATTTAACCAGTGATTCTCACTTCGGATTTACAACTGATTCAAAATCTGTATTTCACAAATGATACTTAGTTCGAATTTAACCATTGTTTCTTAGTTCGTAATTAACACATGGCTCGTGATTTGTATTTAACCCATGGTTTAAGATTCACACTAACATTTGATTCTCAGTCTAGATTTAATTTACGAATCAATATTTTCTTTTAACTTTTGATTCTTAGTTTGGTTTGATACATAATTTTCAATTTGAATTTAACGCATGATTCTCAATTTGAATTTAACGCATGATTCACGGTTCACATTTAACACATGATTCACATTTCATATTTAACCCAAAATTCTCAAGTCATATTTAAAAACTGAATCAAAATTTGCATTTAATCCATGAATTGTGATTCACATTGACCTTCAAAGCTCTATTTGGATTTGACAGGGTTGAGCTATTTCCTCAATCGCATTTTCTATTTCCTCCGTATTTCAATATAACAAAAGACTTCTCAATGGCTTTTACTATCTTACCCTCATTTTACCTTCTAATTTATAAATTGATATCATTAACCATTACGAAACCCTTATATCAACAAACACATGATTAAGTCAAATTAAATTCAACATGATTTAGCTTCTAAAATTAAACCCTAAAAACAAAAACTTCAAATTTCTTAAAGATTACTCATGGAAGAGGAAGACACTCAAATTAAAAATTTAACACTGAAGAACATCAGTCAGTCAACCAAGAAGGCAATTTAATCTAGTTTTTTTTTAGTTTTACATTCAATTTGAAAATCTTTGTTAAAAAACATATTTTCAAAAATCCCGATTTATGCAGGTTTTAGCGGCAACCAACTAATTTTGAGACGACATCTCGGAATCATGTGCTTTTTTCTATAAAAAAACAATTGATTCCGAGACAACACCTCAGAATCAGATGCGTTTTTTTTAATAAAAAAACACCTAATTCTGAGACAACACCTCGGAATCATGTGTTTTTTTATATATAAGAAATGCACCTAATTCTCGGATGTCGTCTCTGAACTAGGTGCAGTTCGTCTGTTTTAATAAATAATGGAGCATTTTTAAGTGTTGTTTTTTTAAAAAAAACAGAACGAGTTCTACCTTAGACGAATTCGAGAGACTACCTTTGTTTTTAAAGATTATAAGAGAAATCGAGTAGTTTGCTATGGTTTGTTGTTTTTCAAGATTAAAAGAGAAATTTGAAGAGGAGACCATCTTTGTAGTGGCTAGGCTAGGGTCATGATTTATGGGGGATTGAGGTTGAGAAGCTAATACGGCTGGTTGGGAGTGTAGAAGTTGATAAGGTGGGAGATAGTTGGGATGATGGTAGAAATCGATGGAGTTGCGGGAGAATGAATGGGTTTGGGGATAAAAATAAAAAGGGTAAATATGTTATTTCCTTTATGGAGGAAATAACAAAGTGCATTTTTTATTTGTTTATTGGGGAAATAACAAATTTGATGGAGAAAATAGTTTTGCCCTTTGACACGCGATTCTCAGTTCAAAATTAATATATGATTCTAAGTTCACATTTAACACATGATTCACAATGCACATTTAGCCTTTGATTATAATTTCAAATTTCACATACGATTCACGGTTTGGTTTTAACCAAAAATTCTTAGTTCGGTTTAACACATAATTCTTGGTTCGAATTTATATATAATCATGTGTTAAATGGAGAAAAGTGATTCACTTTTAGTCTTTGTTTCTCAATTATTTTTGACACGCGATTCTCAGTTCAAAATTAATATATGATTCTAAGTTCACATTTAACACATGATTCACAATGCACATTTAGCCTTTGATTATAATTTCAAATTTCACATACGATTCACGGTTTGGTTTTAACCCAAAATTCTTAGTTCGGTTTAACACATAATTCTTGGTTTGAATTTAACACATGATCATCAATTCTAATAAAACATATGATTCATGATTCGCATTTCGTCCAATATTCTCACTCTGAGTTTAACAAATGATTCACGATTTGCGTTGAACCCATGATTCTCCTTTTGTACTTAATCCATGATTCTTAATGCGCATTTAATCTATGATTCTCAGTTCTCATTTAGCCTTTGATTCTCAATTCAAATTTAACAAATGATTCACGTTTCGCATTTAACACACTATTCTCAATTTATATTTAACAAATGAATCACTATTCGTGTTTAATCCATGATTTACACTTCACATTTCATTTCGGATTTGAAATATTATTCGTGATTCACTTTTAGCCTCTAATTCTCAATTTGTTTTAACACATGATTCTCATTTCCAAATTAACAAATGATTCTAAATTCTCATTTAACACGTAATTAACGATTCAAATTCAACCACATATTATAAGTTCATATTTAACATATGATTCGCAATTTGTTTTTAAACCCAAATTCTCAGTTCGGCTTAACACGTGATTGGTGGTTCAAATTTAACCCGTGACTATCATTTCTTATAAAACACGAGATTTATGATTCACGTTTAATCTAATATTCTCAGTTCGGGTTTAAAAAATAATTCATGATTTGTGTTTAACCCATGATTCTCAATTCGTATCTAACCTATGATTCTGAGTTGGCATTTAGCCATTGGTTCTCAGTTCAGATTTAACACATGATTCGTGATTCGTGTTTAACTCAAGATTCTTAATTCATATTTAATAATTGATTCACGGTTCGTGTTTAATCTATAGTTTACGATTCGCATTTAAATCTTGATTCTTAGTTCGGATTTGACACATTATTTGTGATTCTTTTAGCCATTTATTCTCAATTGGGTTTAACACATGATTCTCGGGCCAAATTTGATACATGATTATTAGTTCGCATTTAACATATTATTTGATATTTACATTAATCATTGATTTTAAGTTCGTATTTAACATGTGATTCACGATTTGCTTCAACCTCATATTTTCAGTTCGGTTTAACACATGATTCTTGGTTTGAATTTAACACATGGTTATCAATTCGCATAAAACACATTATTCATAATTTTGCATTTAATCTAATGTTCTTAATTTGTGTTTAACAATTTATGCACGACTCGGGTTTATCATAATATCCTCAATTCGTATTTAATTAATGATTCTTATGCATATATGATTTGCATTTAATTTACGATTCTCGTTCGGATTTAACACACAATTTTAATTTCGCATTTAACCATCGATTCTCACTACATATTTAACATTTGATTCATAATTCACATTTAAACTATTATTTATGACTCACATTATACCATTGATTCGCAGTTCACATTTAACCAATTATTTTTTATTCGCTTTTAACCCTTGATTCTCAACTCATGTTTAAAATGTTATTTTTAGTTCACATTTAACATATGATTCTCATTTTGGAATTAAACAACTTGACTCTCATTTCGAGTTTAACCATTAATTCTCAATTCAAATTTAAGAAATGATTTGCGATTCATATTTTACTAATAATTCTCAGTTCGCATTTAACATATGATTCATAATGCATATGTAACAAATGACTTTCAACTCATATTTGACTTATGATTCTCAATTTGCATTTCACTCGTAATTCTTAGTTCGAATTTAATACACAATTATGAATTCACTTTTAACGAGTGATTCTCACTTCGGATTTACAACTGATTCAAAATATGTATTTCACAAATGACACTTAGTTCGAATTTAACCATTGTTTCTTAGTTCGTAATTAACACATGGCTCGTGATTTGTATTTAACCCATGGTTTATGATTCACACTAACATTTGATTCTCAGTCTAGATTTAATTTACGAATCAATATTTTCTTTTAACTTTTGATTCTTAGTTTGGTTTGATACATAATTTTCAATTTGAATTTAACGCATGATTCTCAATTTGAATTTAACGCATGATTCACGGTTCACATTTAACACATGATTCACAATTCATATTTAACCAAAACTTCTCAAGTCATATTTAAAAAATGAATCAAAATTTGCATTTAATCCATGAATTGTGATTCACATTGACCTTCAAAGCTCTATTTGGATTTGACAGGGTTGAGCTATTTCCTCCTATATCACTTCTATTTCCTCCGTATTTCAATATAACAAAAGACTTCTCAATGGCTTTTACTATCTTACCCTCATTTTACCTTCTAATTTATAAATTGATATCATTAACCATTACGAAACCCTTATATCAACAAACACATGATTAAGTCAAATTAAATTCAACATGATTTAGCTTCTAAAATTAAACCCTAAAAACAAAAACTTCAAATTTCTTAAAGATTACTCATGGAAGAGGAAGACACTCAAATTAAAAATTTAACACTCAAGAACATCAGTTAGTCAACCAAGAAGGCAATTTAATCTAGTTTTTTTTAGTTTTACATTCAATTTGAAAATCTTTGTTAAAAAAACATATTTTCAAAAATCCCGATTTCTGCAGGTTTTAGCGGCAACCAACTAATTTTGAGACGACATCTCGGAATCATGTGCTTTTTTCTATAAAAAAAAAATTGATTCCGAGAAAACACCTCAGAATCAGATGCGTTTTTTTTAATAAAAAAACACCTAATTCTGAGACAACACCTCGGAATCATGTGTTTTTTATATAAAAGAAATGCACCTAATTCTCGGATGTCGTCTCTGAATTAGGTGTACTTCGTCTGTTTTAATAAATAATGGAGCATTTTTAAGTGTTGTTTTTTTAAAAAAAAAACAGAACGAGTTCTACCTTAGACGAATTCGAGAGACTACCTTTGTTTTTAAAGATTATAAGAGAAATCGAGTAGTTTGCTATGGTTTGTTGTTTTTCAAGATTAAAAGAGAAATTTGAAGAGGAGTCCATCTTTGTAGTGGCTAGGCTAGGGTCATGATTTATGGGGGATTGAGGTTGAGAAGCTAATACGGCTCGTTGGGAGTGTAGAAGTTGATAAGGTGGGAGATAGTTGGGATGATGGTAGAAATCGATGGAGTTGCGGGAGAATGAATGGGTTTTGGGATAAAAATAAAAAGGGTAAATATGTTATTTCCTTTATGGAGGAAATAACAAAGTGCATTTTTTATTTGGTTATTGGGGAAATAACAAATTTGATGGAGAAAATAGTTTTCCCCTTTGACACGCGATTCTCAGTTCAAAATTAATATATGATTCTAAGTTCACATTTAACACATGATTCACAATGCACATTTAGCCTTTGATTATAATTTCAAGTTTCACATACGATTCACGGTTTGGTTTTAACCCAAAATTCTTAGTTCGGTTTAACACATAATTCTTGGTTCGAATTTATATATAATCATATATAATCATGTGTTAAATGGAGAAAAGTGATTCACTTTTAGTCTTTGTTTCTCAATTATTTTTGACACGCGATTCTCAGTTCAAAATTAATATATGATTCTAAGTTCACATTTAACACATGATTCACAATGCACATTTAGACTTTGATTATAATTTCAAATTTCACATACGATTCACGGTTTGGTTTTAACCCAAAATTCTTAGTTTGGTTTAACACATAATTCTTGGTTCGAATTTAACACATGATCATCAATTCTAATAAAACATATGATTCATGATTCGCATTTAATCCAATATTCTCACTCTGAGTTTAACAAATGATTCACGATTCTCCTTTTGTACTTAATCCATGATTCTTAATGCGCATTTAATCTATGATTCTCAGTTCTCATTTAGCCTTTGATTGTCAATTCAAATTTAACAAATGATTCACGTTTCGCATTTAACACACTATTCTCAATTTATATTTAACAAATGAATCACGATTCATGTTTAATCCATGATTTGCACTTCACATTTCATTTCGGATTTGAAATATTATTCGTGATTCACGTTTAGCCTCTAATTCTCAATTTGTTTTAACACATGATTCTCATTTCCAAATTAACACATGATTCTAATATCTCATTTAACACGTAATTAACGATTCACATTCAACCACAGATTATAAGTTCATATTTAACATATGATTCGCAATTTGTTTTTAAACCCAAATTCTCAGTTCGACTTAACACGTGATTGGTGGTTCAAATTTAACCTGTGACTATCATTTCTTATAAAACACGTGATTTATGATTCACGTTTAATCTAATATTCTTAGTTCGGGTTTAAAAAATAATTCATGATTTGTGTTTAACCCATGATTCTCAATTCGTATCTAACCTATGATTCTGAGTTGGCATTTAGCCATTGGTTCTTAGTTCAGATTTAACACATGATTCGTGATTCGTGTTTAACTCAAGATTCTCAATTCATATTTAATAATTGATTCACGGTTCGTGTTTAATCTATAGTTTACGATTCGCATTTAAATCTTGATTCTTAGTTCGGATTTGACACATTATTTTTGATTCTTTTAGCCATTTATTCTCAATTGGGTTTAACACATGATTCTCAGGCCAAATTTGATACATGATTATTAGTTCGCATTTAACACATTATTTGATATTTACATTAATCATTGATTTTAAGTTCGTATTTAACATGTGATTCACGATTTGCTTCAACCTCATATTTTCAGTTCGGTTTAACACATGATTCTTGGTTTGAATTTAACACATGGTTATCAATTCGCATAAAACACATTATTCATAATTTTGCATTTAATCTAATGTTCTTAATTTTGTTTAACAATTTATGCACGACTCGGGTTTATCATAATATCCTCAATTCGTATTTAATTAATGATTCTTATGCATATATGATTTGCATTTAATTTACGATTCTCGTTCGGATTTAACACACAATTTTAATTTCGCATTTAACCATCGATTCTCACTACATATTTAACATTTGATTCATAATTCACATTTAAACTATTATTTATGACTCACATTATACCATTGATTCGCAGTTCACATTTAACCAATTATTTTTTATTCGCTTTTAACCCTTGACTCTCAACTCATGTTTAAAATGTGATTCTTAGTTCACATTTAACATATGATTCTCATTTTGGAATTAAACAACTTGACTCTCATTTCGAGTTTAACCATTAATTCTCAATTCAAATTTAAGAAATGATTTGCGATTCATATTTTAC
This sequence comes from Limnanthes douglasii subsp. nivea, assembly GCA_036936605.1. Lineage (NCBI taxonomy): Eukaryota > Viridiplantae > Streptophyta > Magnoliopsida > Brassicales > Limnanthaceae > Limnanthes > Limnanthes douglasii. Next base: position 4,582,567 of record JAUPFV010000001.1, read on the forward strand.
GAATAATTCTCAGTTCGCATTTAACATTTGATTCATAATGCATATGTAACAAATGACTTTCAACTCATATTTGACTTATGATTCTCAATTTGAATTTAACTCGTACTTCTTAGTTCGAATTTAATACACAGTTATGAATTCACATTTAACCAATGATTCTCACTTCGGATTTACAACTGATTCAAAATATGTATTTCACAAATGATACTTAGTTCGAATTTAACCATTGTTTCTTAGTTCGTAATTAACACATGGCTCGTGATTTGTATTTAACCCATGGTTTATGATTCACACTAACATTTGATTCTCAGTCTAGATTTAATTTACGAATCAATATTTTCTTTTAACTTTTGATTCTTAGTTTGGTTTGATACATAATTTTCAATTTGAATTTAGCGCATGATTCTCAATTTGAATTTAACGCATGATTCACGGTTCACATTTAACACATGATTCACAATTCATATTTAACCCAAACATCTCAAGTCATATTTAAAAAATGAATCAAAATTTGCATTTAATCCATGAATTGTGATTCACATTGACCTTCAAAGCTCTATTTGGATTTGACAGGGTTGAGCTATTTCCTCCATCGTATTTTCTATTTCCTCCGTATTTCAATATAACAAAAGACTTCTCAATGGCTTTTACTATCTTACCCTCATTTTACCTTCTAATTTATAAATTGATATCATTAACAATTACGAAATCCTTATATCAACAAACACATGATTAAGTCAAATTAAATTCAACATGATTTAGCTTCTAAAATTAAACCATAAAAACAAAAACAAAAACTTCAAATTTCTTAAAGATTACTCATGGAAGAGGAAGACACTCAAATTAAAAATTTAACACTGAAGAACATCAGTCAATCAACCAACAAGGCAATTTAATCTAGTTTTTTTTAGTTTTACATTCAATTTGAAAATATTTGTTAAAAAAACATATTTTCAAAAATCCCAATTTATGCAGGTTTTAGCGGCAACCTACTAATTTTGAGACGACATCTCAGAATCATGTGCTTTTTTCTATAAAAAAACAATTGATTTCGAGACAACACCTCAGAATCAGATGCGTTTTTTTTAATAAAAAAACACCTAATTCTGAGACAGCACCTCGGAATCATGTGTTTTTTATATAAAAGAAATGCACCTAATTCTCGGATGTCATCTCGAAATTAGGTGCAGTTCGTCTGTTTTAATAAATAATGGTGCATTTTTAAGTGTTGTTTTTAAAAAAAAAAACAGAATGATTTCTACCTTAGACGAATTCGAGAGACTACCTTTGTTTTTAAAGATTATAAGAGAAATCGAATAGTTTGCTATGGTTTGTTGTTTTTCAAGATTAAAAAAGAAATTTGAAGAGGAGACCATCTTTGTAGTGGCTAGGCTAGGGTCATGATTTATGGGGGGATTGAGGGTGAGAAGCTAATACGGCTGGTTAGGAGTGTAGAAGTTGATAAGGTGGGAGATAGTTGGGATGATGGTAGAAATCGATGGAGTTGCGGGAGAACGAATGGGTTTTGGGATAAAAATAAAAAAGGTAAATATGTTATTTCCTTTATGGAGGAAATAACAAAGTGCATTTTTTATTTGTTTATTGGGGAAATAACAAATTTGATGGAGAAAATAGTTTTGCCCTTTGACATATTATTCGTGATTCACTTTTAGTCTTTGTTTCTCAATTATTTTTGACACGCGATTCTCAGTTCAAAATTAATATATGATTCTAAGTTCACATTTAACACATGATTCACGATGCACATTTAGCCTTTGATTATAATTTCAAATTTCACATACGATTCACGGTTTGGTTTTAACCCAAAATTCTTAGTTCGGTTTAACACATAATTCTTGGTTCGAATTTAACACATGATCATCAATTCTAATAACACATATGATTCTTGATTTGCATTTCATCCAATGTTCTCACTCTGAGTTTAACAAATGATTCACGATTCACGTTGAACCCATGATTCTCCTTTTGTACTTAATCCATGATTCTTAATGCGCATTTAATCTATGATTATCAGTTCTCATTTAGCCTTTGATTCTCAATTCAAATTTAATTAATGATTCACGTTTTCGCATTTAACACACTATTCTCAATTTATATTTAACAAATGAATCACGATTCGTGTTTAATCCATGATTTGCACTTCACATTTCATTTCGGATTTGAAATATTATTCGTGATTCACTTTTAGCCTCTAATTCTCAATTTGTTTTAACACATGATTCTCATTTCCAAATTAATACATGATTCTAAATTCTCATTTAACACGTAATTAACGATTCACATTCAACCACAGATTATAAGTTCATATTTACCATATGATTCGCAATTTGTTTTTAAACCCAAATTCTCGGTTCGGCTTAACACGTGATTGGTGGTTCAAATTTAACCCGTGACTATCATTTCTTATAAAACACGTGATTTATGATTCACGTTTAATCTAATATTCTCAGTTCGGGTTTAAAAAATAATTCATGATTTGTGTTTAACCCATGATTCTCAATTCGTATCTAACCTATGATTCTGAGTTGGCATTTAGCCATTGGTTCTCAGTTCAGATTTAACACATGATTCGTGATTAGTGTTTAACTCAAGATTCTCAATTCATATTTAATAATTGATTCACGGTTCGTGTTTAATCTATAGTTTACGATTCGCATTTAAATCTTGATTCTTAGTTCAGATTTGACACATTATTTATGATTCTTTTAGCCATTTATTCTCAATTGGGTTTAACACATGATTCTCGAGCCAAATTTGATACATGATTATTAGTTCGCATTTAACAATAAATATATTTTGTTGCTAGTTGTACCGGTGGTTTGGCAATACAAATATTTGTTGCAAATTCATTTCACAACAAATAATTCTACTCGTTGTAAATTGATAAGGGAGCAATTTGTTAATACTAAAAAATACAAGTTAATTATGAATAGAACTAAATTAATGTGTCTATTGTAAACATTTGTAGTATTATAAAGGGTATTATGTAAACCATATGATGGTAGAAGGACTTAAAGAGAAATAAAACTAAGTTCCCAAGAATGTTAGTGGGTCCATCTTTCCCCACTATAAAAGGAGACCTATTATTCTTGGGAAAAGGGACGATTCATTATGGATAAAATATTCTCTCTCTATATTCTCTCTCTATATTCTCTCTCTAGAATAATGAAATCTAGTCACATCATATTCGAGATCCTATAATATTCCTTTTGATCATTCATTAACTCATCATTGACGCCGTCTATGGGAATCTGTGATACCAAAAAGGAATCTATTTCGCTTTAAAAATCACGATCCAATCCTAAATAATGAATGACGCTACTGTCGGAGAGAGGATCAGGAGAGAGGTGGCCCGAACCGCTTGGTTTTCTGAAGGTGAAGAAGCTTCGGGTCGGGAACATTAAGCGTTGAACCGGGATAAACGCTCGACCCTTATCACGACCAGGAGGCAGCTGCTGGAACACATCGCGAAATTAAACGCCGAGAAAGAGCGGGCGTTGGGCGAAAAAAGAGCTCGGGAGGGTAAAGGCAAGGAGCTGGCCATAGACGAACACGACGACGGTTGTCCAACCATCGACCACCGCGTCGATTCCCGACTAGTTCAATATTATCGGGAACTCCACCCGGAGGAGAGGCAAAGTGACAAAGCAGCACAATACCACAAGGATGCCCGCGGGACAATAGTTGGTTACACGTCCGACGATTCGTCGGTGAAGGAATACCGACGAAAGGAAAGGCTGAACAAACACATGCGGAAGAGCCATTCCCGACGGGACAGGGCACCCCGCTCAGACTCTCCTAAGTGCAAGAAGGGTAGCGGCGACAAGAGAACACTAGTATCGTTTGAGAAGGACGAGATACACGCGGGCAGCAGAGAAGAGCGAGTAGTCCTGCCCCAAGCCCAATGTAAACCTTTGAACAGCCAGAACTAGGGCTACCGAACCTGTAGTCAATTCATTAATCCAGGAGACGAAGGTCAGTACGGAGTTCAGATCGAAGGGCTCGGAGGAGGGACTTTTGGGTTGGGAGAAAATTTGAGAGCGTCCCCCCTATCCGATGAGATACTATCGGGACACCTCCCGAAGAGGTTTGACATTTCCAAGCTGGAGAAATACGACGGCAAGAAGGATCCAGACAACCACTTAGAAGGCTTCAAAAACTTTATGCTGAGCTTCGACAACGACGATAAACTACTATGTCGGGCTTTTTCGATGACCTTTAGGGACCGAGCGTCCAAATAGTACAACCGACTACCGCAGGGGTGTATCAAGAACTTTGGAATGTTCTGGATAATGTTTCGACAGCACTTCGTCGGAAGCAAGAGTTTTCGAGCTAATCGGGATAAAATCATGAATTGCAAACAGAGGCTAGGAGAGAGCCTCAGGGACTATACCAGACATTTCATCGATGTTAAGACCGACCCGGATCACTGTGAAGAGAACGTAACGTTGACAGCTTACCGCTTAGGTTTGCTACCTGGACCCATGAAACATGCGGTTACCAAAAAACAAGCATTTACTTTCTTTGCCCTTCTGGCCCAGATAGAGAACAGATACTGATAGAGGAAACAAAAGCATCTGAACTTGCCGCGTAGATTCAACAGAGCTCGCAAGCGTCGGTCGTTATAAAGCATGGGTCTCATTCTAGCTGTGTACACCAAGCCCAGCCGGTCAGCACGATACCATCGATCCAGCCTTTACCAGTCAGATCTTCGGCTCCCGAGAATCAAAGAACGAAGAAGACCAAGTGGTTTCACGACCCATATCAAATAAGTGGGTTCGCCCCCCTTATTTCGCAGACTTAACGGAATGTCTATCTTCCATCTACGACAAAACTAAGAAAAATGGGATTTTCCGAAAGGCTTTCCCCATACCAATGCCCCGGGAGCAGAGAAACAATCGGTACTGTCGTTATCACGAAGACGTGGGCCACGACACTAAGGACTGCATCGCTCTAAAAAAGGAGATACAGATGCTGGTCGAACACAAAAAGCTCCTCGAATACGTAAAGAATAAAGCTCAACAGGCCACTGCGTCGAGAGAAGTTGTGACGATACCGAAGGCCGAAACCATGCTAAAAAGCATTGGTAGTCCACCATGACCATTGTCGAGATAACCGATCCATTTGACGTTTCAGGTGAATACCTAAACGCGGACGACGAGCGTAACATCATCGGGGTCATTGAAGAGGGAGCCGCGGAAAATAACGGAATTGTGAGAAACCTTTGTCAATTCTTCGAGTCCTTTACTATTTTCTGTGGGGACTCTATAGCGGGGACCACACACTCATCTAGAAAATTCCACATTGTAAACCTAACCACCCAGTTTGAAGCCCGATCCTATCACCACTCAAAAGGCGTTCCATCCCCGATCTTATATTTTGATGACGATGACATGAGGGATGTAGCCGGCCCACGCAAAGACGCCATCGTTATCGGCGCGGCCATTGCTGAAGAGGAGGTCCGACGCATTCTGGTAGACACCGGCAGGTCAGCCAAGATAATATTTGCGTCCACTTTCGCTAAGTTCAGGACACCCCCGGTCATCACCAGATCAGACCGCACTACTGTGGGATTTACAGGATCAGTAGCAAAACGTGGTTGGAGAATTTGAGGGCATAGTCCAACTAGGCCGCGGACCATTCAAGAAGGAAGTAACCGTGTTATTCGTTGTGGTAGACGCAACGGCCTCTCATAACGCAATTTTTGGCAGATCGTGGCTGTCGCGAATGCATGTGATGTCGTCCACGGTTCATCAATGTTTGAAATATATCATTGGGAACAACGTCAGTATCGTCCGAAGCAGCCAGAAAGCGGCAAGAGAATGTTATCGGGCGGCTCTGGCGCCCAAGAGGGATCAAGAGATGGTACAGGTTCAAGACTAACAATTAAAGGGACTTCCCTTGAGGTCATTGCCTGTTGATGATCCAAGACAAACCCCCAGTTTTCTAACCACTGATGAAGAATGGGAAAAGTACCCATTTATCGAAGAAAAAGTTCTGCAGATTAGAACTCGATTGTCGACAGCCTTTAAGGAATAGTTGTTATCGTTACTGAGGGAGAATTTGGATTTATTCGCGTGGTGTTCGCAGGACGTGACCGGAGTCCAGGAGACCCACGCGATTCACAAACTAAGCATCAACAAGAATGTCAGGCCCATTTCGCAAAAGCGACGGGCCTTTTCCCCCGAAAAGGCAGAAGTCATCCTAAGGGAAGTTGAAAGAATGATCAGCGTCGAGCATATCAAGGAGTCAAGCTACCCACTCTGGACGTCCAATCCTGTCTTGGTGAAAAAGAAGAACGGGAAGTGGAGGATGTGTGTGGACTTTACCAATCTTAATCGGGCGTTCCCGAAGGACCCCTTCCCGATGCCTAGGATTGACTAGTTGGTGGACTCGACCTCAGGAAACAAGTTGCTTTCTTTCATGGACGCGTATGCCGGCTAAAATCAGATCAAGCTTTACCCGGCGGACCAAGACAGCACGACGTTGATCACTGTGCGAGGCTTGTATTGCTACAAAGTCATGCCGTTTGGGCTGAAAAATGCGGGAGCAACTTATCAGAGGCTGGTTAACAAAACTTTCGATGGTCAGATAGGGAGAAATATGGAAGTCTACATCGATGACATGCTGGTGAAGAGCAGCACAGACGGAAAACATCTCGCTGATTTGAGGGAAACCTTCGATAACCTCAGGGGAATTAATCTCAAACTAAACCCACAAAAGTGTTCCTTCGGGGTGAGGTCGGGCAAGTTCCTTGGATTCTTTGTTAGCGAAAAGGTAATCTAGGCTGACATGACCCAATTACAAGCTCTTACCAACATGGCACCACCTAGGAACATCAAGGAAATCCAAATCTTGACCGGGCGTCTCGCGGCTTTGAATCGCTTTATATCTCGCTCATCTGAGAAGTGCGCCCATTTCTTTCAGGTTTTGAGAAACGCCAAGAATTGCATTTGGACACCTGCTTGTGACAAAGCCTTTTTAGGGATCAAAACTTATTTATCATCCCCGAATCTTCTAACAAAGCCTCGTATAGGATAAACCCTTTTCCTCTACATAGCCGTCTCGGATTTTGCGGTCAGCGCGACTCTTATCAGCGAATCAGGAACGATCCCAAAGGCGGTATATTTTGTGAGTAAAATCTTGCTGGATGCGGAAACGCGGTACCTGAAGCTTGAGAAGATGGCCTTAGCACTGGTAACCGCAGCGCGAAAGATGCGACCATATTTTCAGGCACACCCCATCATTGTTCGCACCTCGTTTCCACTCAAGTACGTTCTTCAACGTCCGGACATGTTAGGTAGAATGTCCAAATGGTCGGTCGAGTTGGGTGATTTTGATATCAATTTTGAACCACGAACGGCTATTAAAGGCCAAGTCCTGGTTGATTTTATGGTAGAGTTCCATCCCGACCGCCTAGATCAAGACGATCCTCTTGAAAATGACGAAACCAACGAATGGGTAGTCCGAACTGATGGCGGGTCAAACGTCAATGGATGCGGAGCTGGCATCCAAATAGTTACCCCAACCGGCATAAGTATGCATCAGGCGATCCAATTTGGATTTTCCACGTTTAACAATGAAGCTGAATACGAAGCCGCATTAGCCGGTTTACGACTGGCCCAGGTATGCGGAGCTAAGCGCGTGCACCTGGTGAGCGATTCACAACTTCTGATTAATCAAGCGTCGGGAAACTCAGAAGCTAGGAATGAACACCTAGTTCAGTACTTAGCCGCACTAAGGCTATTAGTCGCACCATTCGCCAAGATAACATACGAGCACGTCCCGAGAACCGAAAACATGGTAGCGGACTCCCTTGCGTCAGCCTCTTGCTCCAAAAGTTACCCCTGAGTGACCGAACAAGAGAACCCTTCAATCATAAAAAGGAAAGAATTAGACTACCAACCCGAAATTGCATGCCAAGTGTCCTCGGTAACTATTTCGGATTGGCGAAGGGATATTATCGCATTCCTAGCCGAAGGCCTGCTTCCGAGTAACGGCGCGTCGGCCCGGAAGGTGCGAAACAAAGCCCGGGGCTACATTCTGTTAGGCGATCTTCTATACAAGAAATCATTCAGCAGACCCTTGCTGAGGTGTTTGGGAATGAATGAAGCTCAGATCATCGTGCCAGAATTACACGACGGTGAGGGCGCGACCCATTCTGGTTACAAGGCACTGACCATAAGGATTTTTCTCGCCGGTTTCTATTGGCCGACGATAACGACAGACGCTCGGCAGATAGTAAAAACCTGTGACACTTGTCAAAGATTTACGAACGCGATTAACGTGCCAGCGGTCGCCTTAGAAACCGAATCCGAAGGATTATCCGCTACAAAGACTAAGGATATCATCAGATTCATCTGGTCTAATATCTGTTGTCGGTTCGGGGTACCACAGAAGCTCACCATGGATAACGGACCTCAATTTGATAGCAACGAGATGACAGCCTTTTGCATAACCCATAAAATCAAGCAATGCTTCTCTGCTCCGTTCCACCCTCAAGCGAAGGAACATTTCGAAGTTACCAACCGAACTATCCTAGATGGACTCAAAAAGAACCTCGAAGGGAAAGCGGGAAAATGGCCTAACTATATGCAGGAGTTATTGTGGGCCTATCGAAACACACCCCGAACGGAAACTAACGAATCGCCTTATGCCTTGGTATACAGCATGGATGTCGTCACCCCAACAAAGTCAATTTTTCCATCTTATAGGGTCGGTCACTATGATGAAAACGCGAATGGCGGAGACAAGCGGTTAGCCTTGGATCTAATAGAAGAAAAGCGGAGTCGAGCTCAGCTAAACTCGTTACACTATCAAACCCTAATGAGGAGTCGATACGCGTCCAAAGTACGACGACGGGAATTCAAAGTAGGAGATAAAGTGTTGAGAAAATTCTTTCTGCATACCAAGGATAAAAGCCTCGGCAAACTCGCTCCGAACTGAGAAGGGCCGTACGAAGTAGTAGAGAAAAATCAAGACTGGGACATATCGGTTACAAGACAAGATGAGACGCTCGTTGAGACTCCCCTGGAATATTGAACACCTGAAGTTATATTTGGAGTAATCTCGGTTTATGTAACTTTGTATGTAACGACTATGTAAAACATTTTGGTCGGGGATGCACTCTTTCCTACCTCGGTGGCGCGAGGAGGTTTTGACGAGGCATCTATAACAACCGACCTTTTTAAATCAAAAATTTGGCCTTACGAACTCTTGAATTGTTACAAGAAAACTCGCTCAGAACCTTAATGGGTTTTTCAGTATTTTAACTGATCTACAATTTCCTTCCCGACCCCGTGGGAAGATTTTCAATTTAACAATTGATCGACATAACCTTAATGGGTTTTTCAGAATTTTAACCGATCTAATCTACAATGTCTTGCATTACACTCTAACACTGATACTGGACTCAATAAAAAGCAACGATGAACTGGTGAAAGCGAAACTTAGATAACAAATCTGAGTTGATGGTTCGGGCATTTCAATTAGAATATTAATAAGTTTTTTAGTGCCTAAACTAATACACATGTTACATTCCGACCCTATGCAAAATATTAAAAATTGTCTGTGATATTGCAATTCTCTCTGCCTTTGATAAATTAGCAGCTTCCCATTGAAAGTCACTTCATCTCAAAACTTGCCGATCAACTAATTGATAGAATTTTGGGAACTGTTTAGAACGCTAAAGAGGCATGTCATTGGATTGGGTGCACGGAAATTATTCTGCCTCCCCCTCGGACTCGGTCTCCTCATCTTCGGATTCTTCATCCTTGCAATCCACGCCGTCAGGGCGGTCAGCCTCAGGAACATCCAGCTACATGGATCTGAGGGGCAGCTCGGGGAAGCGGTGGTGAAAGGATAAGACATAGGCAGCTTTTATCTTGGCCGTTTCCTTCTCCCTGTACTCCTGGAATTGGTTGGCGAAAAGGGCATTGGCAGCCTTGAGGTCGGAGATTTCGTTGCCCAACTTTTTGACGCTCTCCTCCCGCCCCTCCTTAACAAGGGCCAAGTTGTTTTCCGCAGGCTCCAATGTCGCTTCCAGCAGCTTCTGAGTTTCGCACCCCTTCTTCACTTCCTCCTCAAGAGCAGCAACCTACTCCTCCAGAACAGAAACCTTCCCTTCCGCGTCCCCAAGTTTCTGGCTAAGCACCGTTGCCCGCCGCTCCTTCATCGCCAAAGGGATAATCATATTGTACAGCGTTCGAGACAGCCCGTCCGTAATCCGAAGGGGAAAAGGGTGAGGGCTCCCAGGCGCGGACAACACTGGCAGTGCGATACCACTCGAGGACGTCGCGACCTCTTTCACCACGTTGCCATGACTCACATCCTCTGGCAGCACTACCACCGGATCGACAACGATCGAATTTTCAAATTGTTCAAATAGCGCCGGGATGGTGGCATTTTCAGCCAACCCAGCTACATTGACAACTTGGCTGTCCTTCTTCGCCCGCTTCGGGTTCGCAGTTGAAGCACCATTTGTTGCCTCCTTCCCTTTCCGCTTGCGAATCTGCTCTTCGGGCTGAAGGGCCTCATCATCCACCCCGGCGGTTTCCCTTTGTCGCCCCTCGACACCGTTCCCACCAGCCTCGATATCTGCGGGCTCAGTTTCTTCGTCCGACTTAGGGCGTTTTCTCGGAGCTTTGTTACGCTTTGGCAGATATAGGTTATCATCGGGTGCACGCGTCCTCATGACCAAGGCCACCAAGCTTGAAAACGCGATGGAAGCCACGAATGTCCTTTGGGGGTTGGCGCAATTCCTCGATGGTCAGAGGCTCCGACGAGCACCGCAGAGGTTACTCGTTATCAGGTTCGTATCCTTGAAAACCCGATGGAAGCCGCGGCCCCAGTGCAGCTTTGAGTAATCCTTCAAAAACTGGAAAGTGACTTTGCCAGGCTTGAAGTGGTCTTTTTCAGACCTTGGATGAACTCCTTGGACACTGCACAACAGATCGACAATGTTAAAAAAAATTATACTAACCATTGGGAACCCAGGTCCGCAGCAATCGCCTCAAATTCTCTTTGCCATAAGGAAGACCGTTTTCCCAGCAACCGCTGAGAAAGACGAACCGGTGCTTCCAACCCTTATCACCCTCAAGGAAGTCGTTCACGATCTTCCAGGTGTTCGTCAGAGACGAATAAAAGAAGGGAGACTTCGGGGATTTTGAGAGCCCCTAAAAGAATAATTTTCTTGTTGGTAATAGAATTTCAAAATTAATAAGAGGAATGTTTAATGATAATGAATATAATAGAATAATATCTAATTATTACAAAAGACCTTATATAATATACTAAGAGGATATAATTTTATATTATCACACGAGACTTAATAAAATAATAAATAATTATTATAATAGATCACTTTACAAATTGTGTAAATGTTTTTCTCTATTACAATCGAAAAATATTTTTGAGATGGTCAGCCACCCAATTCCAAATGTCTCCTAAATAGTTTAATAAACATGATGTCCAAGATTGCATAGTATTTTGGTGCTCGCTACGCCACATCATATGTGATGTCATACCTAACAAAAAGTTTAGAGACGAGGGGCAATCGATGATACAAGTTTATGTTGAATACGGTGCCAGGTAGCAGCTTCAAACTCGATAATTCAACAACTAGACCGGACCTTTTGAGACTTTTGAAAGTTTACGGACCATATATCACTAATATAGAGACAAATTACTGATCAAAGCCTAAAATTGTAGTATGACATGAAATAGCAAAACTTCTGCAATTTCGACAAAAGGTGATTAGCTAATTGAGCAGAGGCCGTCTCTTCAGTTGCCGACCAATATCAGCCTACTCAACTTACTGAAATAACTATTCCATAATTAAAATATGTCCCTGAGTATGTGCACACTTTAACCCTTATCACAATAGGTATATGAAATAAAATGCGCAAAATAAAATACAAAGAAGTAGCGCTCGTGCTATAATAATATTGCTTGTATACATCTCGGCAATCATCCGAGTCAGGCTTACGTGATATTCTACTTTAACATAGGTTGAGGAAAGACTTGTTTCCTACTGAAGTCGATATTTCGAGTGGGAAATCAGATGCAGATACGATTCTTTCGCATCCATGGATGATGTGAGATGCGGTAGCCGCAGACCCTATATATATAGGAGAAACAGGATAAAAACTCCGGTTAGTCATTGATGTTTGACACCTGTTGCACTTCTGCCCCTAAGCTTCATTCGTCTCCAAAACTAAGTCACTGGTCTCCAAAAACGTTGCATTTTTGCCACTAGCGTGTGCAAATTAACAAAGAGCTGACACGTGGCAGACTAATGTACTCAGCTTTGTTCCATATACGGTCATCCATTCTTTTCTTCCAAAAACACCCTTGTAGCACATTTTACCTTATTTACTTTAATTTTTAAATTTTTACTCTTCTATTTGACCAGACCTAAGATTTACCCACGCACTTAATAATTACCCAATCCATTTGTTCATTTGACCCAAATAAAACTACTCATTTCTCTCCTCCTCACTACAAACGACGATGTTGTTCGAAATATTTTCTTGGAAAGCCCACGCTTGCCTAAAGCATCATCACATTATTGTGTCATCTTCACTGTTTGAGTCGTGTGAGTAGGAACTGATCGGTCCAGTCGCTTATTGGTATCAGGATAGTATCTATTGAAATCGTTGGTGCCACCTGTAAATCCGCACTCGTAGGTGTTTAAGTTCTGGTTGACGACGTTAGCGTCACCAGCATACTTTGAGAACCGATATTCATGACTTCTGAGATACGCCTGTACCCGGAACGAGACAACACCGACCAATCCACCGACGAGAATTGCCTGAAACGAGCGACACTGTTAGAATTTGTGTGTGAGCGTGTGACGGACCTCACGGACTAGCAAGATATTGTCCGTTTTGCGCTCGTTGGCGCGCACGGGTTTGCTCTTGGGTGTACTCCCAAAAGGCCTCTTGCTAGTTGAGGTGGGCTCACACTTATATACACTCTTTTATGGTCATTGTTTGCAATGTGGGATTGGGGGTCCTCTATGGGATGAAGTTTATTCTTCACATTCCCCCTTAAACTTTATCCCAGTAATTTGCTGGAACTTCGGCGGTTAAGCCTTATATGGCTCTGATACCATGTTAGAATTGGTGTGTGAGCGTGTGAACCGACCTCACTCTTTTATGGTCAATCTTGGCAATGTGGGATTGGGGGTCCTCTATGGGATGAAGTTATTCTTCACACACACCGAGCTGCAATCTCTTGATTCGATCCGTACAGGTTTCAGGTTCTCCGATCGTGGCTTCGAAGCGTATCCTGAAGGAGTTTGAGGATGTGTAGAATAATCCACCGACTTCTTGCAGCGCAGGTACTTTTTTTATATATATTTTGGTAATTTATAAGATCAGTGTTTGATTGCTAAGATCTTAACCCTAAGTTGGATTCGATCTGAAAAACCGGAATCCATTTAATGTTTTTTACCCGTTAACTGAGATGAATGAGCTTGTATTTGAGGATATATTTTGATTTAGCTTAATGCTGATTATCTCCTTCCGACATAGTTAGTCGTAGACTCACCAAACACAGTCCTACTAATAATCAAATCCTACCAATCATCAAAACTATCTGTACAATTAATTTTAATTTAGTTGTTTAATGTTATAATCAAATGCTAGGGTTGAATTATATACCCTAATTGTGTTAGCAGTATCCATGGAGAAGAAAAGTGATTGGGCGGGGCTTCATTGCGATTTCTTGATACCGATTTTCAAGTTACTCCCGTTGGTTGATCAATTAAGAGTCAAGGCTGTTAATTTTTTGTGGCCCTCCAGAAGGGGACTTAACCTTTGGTGTTGCAGTCCCTTCTGGACTCTTCCTCCCAATCATCCTCATGGGCTCAGCTTACGGCCGCATTCTTGGAATTTCCAAGGGATCGTATACAAATATCGACTAAGGTCTTTTTGTTGTTCTCGGTGCAGCTTCTCTAATGGTCGGGTCTATGAGAATGACGGTTTCGCTTTACGTGATATTTCTTGAACTGACGAACAACCTTCTCGTGTTACCGATCACAATGATTGTCCTATTGATAGCTAAAACTGTAGGGGACAGCCAGGACGAAACAGACAGCGGTGCAGTAGAGCTGCACGGGTTGATCCTTCGTGCTCATTTGGTTAAAATGCTGAAAATGAAATGGTTTTTGCAAAAGAAACGGAGAACGGAGGAATGGGAAGTGAGATAAAAGTTTACTTCCGTTCATTTGGCCGAATGACGACAAGTTTGAGGAAGTTGTAGTCACGAGAGATGAAATGAAAATGTACGTCGATTTGCATCCTCTTTCCAACATGACACCTTATACGGTGGTGGAAAGTATGTCAGTGGCTAAAGCTATAGTGCTTTTCCGCACGATGGGACTCCGTCATTTAGTTATTCTGCCCAAGATTGAAACTACTGGGGTGTCCCCGGTCGTCGGAATCTTAACCCGGCAAGATCTAAGATCCTACAACATTTTGCAAGCTTTTCTTCATCTCTCGAAAAATTCAAAAGTGGAGTGAAAGAGAACAAGGTTTATTGATTTAAATGTGTATAAGACCTTCCCTTGTCTTGTTTTCTACTAAATATTTTTGCATTACTAAAGCCAAGCATTATTCTGTATTCCATAATGAACCAAAGTCTCCCATTCAAACCCAAGACGAAAGTTGGGTAATTGAAACTCCAAAATTCTAACGCTAATAGATTTATTATCTGCCCACAGCTTCCTACAAGTTTACCCACAGTTACCTATTGTACTTAATAACAACAAAAACCAATGCCAAAACCACAAATTTCATTTCATTCACATTCAAATTACAAATACCTTAATTGAAATTAACTTGTTCATCTGAAACAAACAGTTTAAGTTTAAGGTTGCATTTACTTGTTTACGTAAATTACAGGTCCCAGATCAATTCATAACTACAAAAACCAATACCAAAACATCAAATTTCATTTCAACATCAAATTTCATTTCAACAACAAATTTCATTTCAATCATGTTTCCATTCAAATTACAAACACCGTAATTACATTAACTTTAATAATTCAGGAGACATGCAGACAAAATTACCTACGCCTGCTCAAATTATATAAATATATAGACTAAAAACACAAACATCAAATTATATAAACGTATAGACTAAAAACACAAACATGATTAGCCATCTTTCACCAAACAGTCCACATTTTCCAGAATTGCAAATTTCAATGAAATCCCTGAGCACAACCACAACTGCAGTGCTAAAGAAAGTTCACAGAAGAGATCTCCTCCACCAAATAGCGACCTCTTTAAGTGCAAATAGAACGCCACCCACTGGTGACCGAAAAGTTGCGCAGACGCTTGAAGAAGAACCACAGGTTATGAGATCTCTTCTGTCTCTGTCGTTGTTGAAATAGTGGAGCCAATGCCATTTTACACGGTAATTGTCTGTACCGCCTTAGCTTAGAAAATTGTGCTAAGGTCAGGTCAAATGGAAGAGTAAAAAGAAAAAAATTAAAGTAAATAAGGTAAAGTGTGCTACAGGGGTGTTTTTGGAAGAAAAGAAGTGTTTTTGGAAGAAAAGAAGGGATGACCGTATATGGAACAAAGCTGAGTACATTGGCCTGCCACGTGTCAGCTCCTTATTAATTTGCACGCGCTAGTGGCAAAAATGCAATATTTTTGGAGACCAGTGATTAGTTTTGGGGACGAATGAAGGTTACTGGCACGAGTGCAACACGTGTCAAACACTGGTGGCTAACCAAGGTTTTTAGCCAGGAGAAACACAATCTTCAACATAAACCCTAGAAATTAAATAAAATTATTGTCCTTTGGTATGCTGGGCCTAATTTATTTTGGGTCGGGTTAAATTGGGTTCCATTTTAGTTAGAATGAGATCCATTTATAATGAAATCTTTTTTTTCTATAATGAGAGACCTTTATTTCAGTAAAAAAAAATCTTTTTATTTTTCTCTTTTCTCTCACCTAAAATCTCTCAAAATGGTCTAACAAAAAACGCAAGATTTCTAGAATCAAAACTTGCGAACATGTTAAGGTATGAATTATATATTTGTTAGTATAATTATTTTGCAATTTAGTTAGGTATTTTTAGTGATATTTAGAGTCATAACGTCTGTCCAAAAACTCAAATTTTCATATATTGTTGTTGTTTTTTTGGAAAGTTATATCTTAGTTAAGTTATTGTGGACGTTTTGGTATGTTTTGTTTGTGATTATGGTTTAGTTTAGTGATTATGGTTTAGTTTTGAAAGATTAGGATTCGTGGGTTATGTAGTTTATTCAACCATTAATTGTTTTAATTTAATGTTAGTATGTAGTTATAAATTTATTATTTTAAGATGGTTTCGTTGTTAGTATGTATTGACGGAGTTTTTTATCATCTAATATTACATAATAAATATGCAATATATTTTTTAACTATAATATATGTGTTTACACTATGCAATATATTTGTTTGACTCTTTTAAATTAGAATTAAAAGATTTAAAAATAAATTTTACATTAGTTTAAACTATAATAAAAATAAAAAATAGAAAATAAATATGTTTCTTTGACTATTTAAAACTAGCATAAAAAATATTACATAATAAATGCAATATATATTTTGACTACCTTCAACTATAAAAAATTAGAAAATAAATATTGCATAATAAATATGTAATATATTTCTTTGACTATTTTAAACTATAATAAAAAATATTTGCATATAATATATTTCTTTTGACTATTTCAAACTCAATAAAAAATTCAAAAACAAATAGTACATAATAAATATGCCATATATCTATTTGAATATTTTAAACTAGAATAAAAATAGAAAATAAAAAGATAGTCACTTTAATAAATTGATAGTGATATATTCAAATAACAAATATATTTAAATCTAATGGAAATGCTAAACATATATTTAGTCTTTAATTATTATTTTAAATTTTAGACTCATCCCCCTTTATTTTTCCGTTCATTCTTACCAAAGGATATAAGAATTATATCAAAATATACTTAATTATATCAAACTACCAATTAAATGTCTAAATCACCAATAAGGAGTTCGTGATTATGGCAAAATCACGATGTGACTATACACGATTTTGTCCACGAACTCTCTCTTCACGATTTAGACATTAAAAACATGCAAATTTGCGAATTATGGGTTTGTATTTCATCACTTTTAATCGCACTGAAAATAGAAAAAATTCGAAATATATCTCAATTTAGATTTCTAGATGGTCCGTAAAGGCTCCTCCTCTGAAGCAAAATCATCAATATTGGAGTTAAATTCATCATTCCGGTCGCTCAAATCAATGGATTTGGATGTTTTTTAGGTTGTTAGATTAGTTAGAGAGAGAGCCTTGCCCATTTATTTTAGGCTTCTGGTTAAAGTCGGTTTTATATATGAAAGGTATATTGGTCATTTCACATAAAACAATGCGATTGTATGGTCTTATTATAGTCAAAAGGTGTCCAAATATAGCCTTGCCCATTTATTTTAGGCTTGTGGTTATATTCAGCCCCAAATTTTGATAAGCAGTCCAAATTATTTGGAAAAAGGTTTTTTATTTAATATTTTTTACCATTTGCATTAAAAATATTATTTTTTTGCCATGTAGTGAGTTTTGGGTATATTTGATTAAAATTCCAAAAACATGAAATTACCCATCCTAATATCTTTCTTATATTCAAAATTTAACAAAATTTTAAAAATCTCAAAAAACACTAAAACCTCTCAAAAACTCTATAATACTCAAAATCTCAAAAAGAAACCTCAATTAATTAAATGACGGATTTAGACAAGAAAAATCTTGGTGAGGACCATGAAACTCCAAACAATATAGTCTCCCTAACCAATTTGTTAAAAAAAGTTTTTTTTGTAGTTCTTCCAATTTTCGAAAGATAAACCATGCTCCCCGCTAGTTGACACCCTGTTCTCTGGTGAGGGATATCTCAAATCCTCTTAGCAATAGGAACCAGCCCCATTGGGCTGTCCTTGACCACCCGCCGGGGAATGTTATATTCACCCATTCGGGACGTAGTCCCGAACCGTGACCCCACACGCCCGATACTTTTGTTTATGATTAGGTTCTCGACGGGTCTATTAATATTTATCGCCTGAGTGCATATTATCAACCGTCGGGGTTTGTATTATCAACCGGCGGTTGAAAACGTCCCCAACAATTGATAATATTCACCATGTCGGGTACACGGCCCCTTTGAAATCCTACAAGTATAATAAGATTTAAAAATTTACCCCGTCGAGGTAACTATTATCCACCTTCGGTTGAAATATTGTCAACCCATATTCCAACCGACGGGTGAAAATGTCCCCGGGGGTTGAGTGTGTGACCCCATAAAATAAACTACCAAAATACTATGCACCCCATAAAAGAAACTACCAAACGTCCCGGGGGTTGAGTGTCTGATACTATGCAATCTTGGACGTCATGTTTATTAAACTATTTATGAGACATTTGGAATAGAGAAAAACATGTTTACAAAATTTGTAAAGTGATCTATTATAATAATTATTTATTAATTTATTAAGTTTTGTGTGATAATATAAAATTATATCATCTCTCAGTATATTATATACCTCTTATTAATTTAGAAATTCTATTACGGAAAAGAAAAATATTCTTTAGGGTGTATACTAATTAGATAAAATCCTCTATAATTTCAGTTTTCTATAATAATTAGCTATTATAATATTGAGTCTAATAATATGTAGTTATATTTAATTTCCTAATATATTATAATATTATTTTAATAAATTCATTGTGAATACTCCTATTAAATTAGAATTTCAATATTTATATTATATATATATATTGAAAATTCTAAATAATTTATATTATATGTATTCGGAAATAAATGATATTATATATATATATTAAAAAACAAATGATATATATAAATATATAATATTATTATCTTTTAAATCAATATTTTTATATAAGTGATATATATGATATTACATGGGTATATTATTAAAAAATAATATTATATATATACATATATATTCATAATAAATGAATATTATTGTTATTTATTTATTTGTTTATATATATATATATATTATTGTCTTTTAAATCAATATTTATATTATATATATTGCAAGTGCAACTAGCAAGTTGTAGGAAGACTACAACTTATTTCACATCGGTCCGAATCAATGATAAAAATCACTACGTTTTTAAGTACATCAATCGCATTATTGAAGATACAAAATGATTAGTGTTTTCAACTTCTATAATTTCATATTATAAGCATGAGTTGTTATATCACTAGGATGATCCAGAATTTATTAATTTGTTAATTAAAAAAATCAACAATCCACATTTCTTGATGGAGGTTTAACATTTTCACCAGATAGATATTTCCTTCAGTAGATCCTTCTGAAGAGTGGCTACATGCTCCATTTTTTAGTACCATCAGGAAGCATTCAAAGGGATCGGGGCTCCTTCAAGGAAATACATAGCCAAATATGACGAGCAAATTTGAGAAAACAAATACCCATTTAAAGCTAGATCTACACTATTTAAGTCCAAGTGGATCCCATATTGTTTTAGTATTTTCCATAACTTTCATCACAAAAGGTTTTTGACCAATTTTGTGTAATTTCCGAATCTTTCGCACACAAAAGTTATTCTCAGAGTTTTTCAAGCAAGTCTATCACAACGGCGTAATATAACCACAAACCCATTGTTTATTGTGGTTTGCTTAACCCAATCAATCAACTCGTCTTTGGTGTAATGAGATTTCGTGTCAAACAGGTGGCTATAATCAACAGAGCACAACTCCGACATTATCTCCTCTTTTACCATGCATGAATCATATAAGTCATCATTTAATTCTTCTTCCACCTCCTACATTCAACAACCATAAATTATGTCGCCTTATCAAAAACAAATTGAACGTGACCCGACGGTTGGGAAATACTCAACCCCCGGGGACGGTTTCACCCGTCGGTTGACAATATCCCAACCGAAGGTGGATAATAGTTACATCGACAGGGTAAATTTCTAAACCTTATTATACTTGTAGGATTCCAAAGGGGGCTTGTACCCGACATGGTGAATATTATCAACTGTTGGGGACGTTTTCAACCGCCGGTTGATAATACAAACCCCGACGGTTGATAATATGCACTCACGCGATAAATATTAATAGACCTAATCATACACAAAAGACCTAAATGTAACATATTATCAAACCAAATATCGGGCGTGTGGGGTCACGGTTGGGAACTACGTCCCCAATCGGTGGATATGACATCCCCGGTAGGTGGTCAAGGACAGCCCAGTGGAGCTGGTTCCTATTGCTAAGAAAGATATTAGGATGGGTAATTTTGTGTTTTAGGAATTTTAATAAAATATACCCAAAACTCACTACATGCCAAAAATTAATATTTTTGGTGCAAATGGTAAAAAGCTATTAAATAAAAAACCAATTTTCAAATAATTTGGACTGCTTATCAAAATTTGGGGCCGAATTTAACCAGAAGCCTAAAATAAATGGGCAATGTTATATTGGGACACCTTTTGGCTATAATAAGACCATAAAATCGCATTGTTTTTTCTCTTTATGTGAAATGACCAATATACCTTTCATATATAAAACCGAATTTAAACAGAAGCCTAAAATAAATGGGAGGCTCTTTCTCTCTCTAAATAATCTAACAACCTAAAAAACATCCATGGATAACATCCAAATCCACGGATTTGAGCGAGCGGAATGATGAATTTAACTCCAATATTGATGATTTTACGTCAGAAGAGGAGCCTTTGACGGACCACCTAGAAATCCAAATTGAGATATATTTCAAAAATTTTCTATTTTCAATGCGATTCTCGAACTCATTGCGCCAGTGATGAAATACGAACCCAGAATTCGCAAATTTGCATGTTTTTAATGTCTAAATCGTGAAGAGAGAGTTCGTGATCGTGATTTATACATTTATTTGGTAGTTTGATATAATTAAGTATATTTTGATATAATTATTACATACCTTTTGTAGGAATGAACGGACAAATAAAGGGGGATGAATATAAAATTTAAAATAATAATTAAAGACTAAATATATGTTTAGCATTTTCCTTAGATTTAAATATATTTGCTATTTGATATTTTATTCTAGTTTAAAATAGTCAAATAGATATAATGCATATTTATTATGTAATATTTATTTTTTGAATTTTTTGTTGAGTCTAAAATAATAAAACATATAAAAAATATTTTTGTATTCTAGTTTAAAATAGTCAAAGAAATATATTACATATTTATTATGCAATATTTATTTTCTAAATTTTTTTCTAGTCGAAGGTAGTCAAAGTATATATTGCATATTTATTATATAATATTTTTTTATTCTAGTTTTAAGTATTCAAAGAAACATATTGCATAGAATATTTATTTTCTATTTTTTATTATAGTTTAAACAAGTGTAAAATTTATTTTCTAAATCTTTTAATTCTAATTTAAAAGAGTCAAACAAATATTTCGCATAGTGTCCAACACATATATTATAGTTATTATAGTTAAAAACTATATTGCATATTTATTATATAATATTAGATGACAAAAAACTTCTGTCAGTACAACAACGAAACAATCTCAAAATAATAAATTTATAACTATATACGAACATTAAATTAAAACAATTAATGGTTGAATAAACTACAAACCCACGAATCCTAATCCTTCAAAACTAAACCATAATCACTAAATTAAACCATAATCAATAAAAAAACATACCTAAACCATAATCACTAAAAAAACATACCAAAACCCACGATGACTTAACTAAGATATAACTTTCCAAAAAAACAACAAAATTTGATTTTTTGGACAGACGTTATCACTCTAAATATCACTAAAAATACATAACTAAATTGCAAAATAATTACACTAACAAGTATATAATTCATACATAACTAAATTGCAAAATAATTACACTAACAAGTATATAATTCATACCTTAACGTGTTCGCAAGTTCTGATTCGAGAAATCTGGTGTTTTTTTAGACCATTTCGAGAAATTTTAGGTGAGAGAAAAGAGAAAAATAAAAAGATTTTTTTTCTTCTGAAATTAAAGTCTCTTATTATAATAAAAAAAGATTTCATTATAAATGGATCTCATTATAACTAAAATAGAACCCAATTTAGCCCGACCCAAAATAAATTAGGCCCAAAATTTTGTTTAATTTCTAGGGTTTATGTTGAAGATTGTGCTTCTCCTATATAAATATATATATAGGGTCTACAGCTGCCGCTTCTCCTAATATTGAGACACATTACTAATCAAAGCCTAAAATTGTAGTATGACATGAAATAGCAAAACTAATTTCGACAAAAGGAGATTAGCTACTATACCATAATCAAAATATGTCCCAGAGTATGTGCCCACTTTAACATAGGCTGTAATAAAATATTGCTTGTATACATCTCGGCAATCATCCGAGTCAGGCTTACGTGATATTCTACTTTAACATAGGCCGAGGAATTGTATCTGGCATGAGATATGATTTCCCACTCGAAATATCGACTTCAGCAGGAAGCAGGTCTTTCCCTCGCTCTCGAGTCCAGAGAAAACTGATTTGATGCCAGATACAATTCCTCAGCCTATGTTAAAGTAGAATATCACGTAAGCCTGACTCGGATGATTGCCGAGATGTATACAAGCAATATTTTATTACAGCCTATGTTAAAGTGGGCACATACTCTGGGACATATTTTGATTATGGTATAGTAGCTAATCTCCTTTTGTCGAAATTGTTAAAGTTTTGCTATTTCATGTCATACTACAATTTTAGGCTTTGATCAGTAATGTGTCTCAATATTAGTGATATATGGTCCGTGAACTTTCAAAAGTCTCAAAAGGTCCGGTCTAGTTGTTGAATTATCGAGTTTGATGCTGCTACCCGGCAACGTATTCAACTTAAACTTGTATCATCCATTGTCCCTGTCTCTAAACTTTTTGTTAAGTATGATGTCACATATGATGCGGACTAATTTTAAGTCTATGGACAATCTGTTCTAAACTCGAGAGTCAGGAACTATAATTCATAGTCTATAATTTTATTTAAATGGAAGTATGTAACTTTTCTGATCATCACTTAAGTTCCACAGGGAGGGTATAAGGTGTTCTTGTCCAAAAAGACTATTGATTTAGATCCCAAGAGTGTCAATAACATCCATCAAAGACGGTTGATAGTACGAGGGTCGTGGAATAAATCCCAATGAAAGGTATATCAGTTCACTGTCGCACTCAGGTTTACATAATTGGAGGTAATGGAACTCAAAAATGAGCAGCAGCTAGCAGCTATCTATGAAGTAAGCCTATTGAAGTCATTGTGCCGGTAACCTCTTAAGATCTTTGTTTTTGCAGACTGATCAGTTTCATAAATTTCTCTGTTAAGGGTTTTGTTGACAATAGCTTCCAAATATTTCTGAACTAATTTTCCAAATATTTCTGAACTAATGGTAGATTGGAAGCATTTCTTGTGAAGTTTATGTCATCCAATCAAAGAGGGGACACCCATGAACTAATATTTTTTAACCTAATTACGAGACACGTAATATCTCCCGATGCCCGAAGCATGCTTATTATAGTTCTGGCCTTCATGTTTGGCCACATGTTTACAGGCTGCGTTCTGCATCAGTATATTGTATTTGTGTTAAATGCGGAAATGATATCACTAATTTTTTGTTGTTCTGCAGGAAATCAGACACCGCGGCCTTAAGGTTGCAGTTGTTGGAATTCCAAAGAACATCGCGACAATGACATTCCGGTATTTATCTCCTACTTGCACGCCATTGCTCTGAAGTACTTAAATGTTTTGGAATGAACTCTTAATAGTGCTCTCTCTCTCTCTCTAATCTTGATTTGGTCATTGACAAGTCCTTTGGTTTTGATACTGCCGTCGAGGAGGCTCAGCGTGCAATTAATGCAGCACACGTCGAAGCTACATGTGTTGAGAATGACATTGGATTTGTGAAGCTAATGGGCCGTTACTGCGGTGAAATTTACTCTATCGCGCGCTTAATTGTCATAGATGGACGGGCAATGAATTGCATGTTTTGATGAAAAATGCAATACTGACGTGTTTGCATCATTCGGATTTCCAGTGCTACTTGTGCTCATTAATTTGATATATTTAGTGCAGGTTTCATTGCAATGTATGCTACTCTAGCTAGCCGAGATGTTGACTATTTGATTCCTGAGTCACCCTTCTATCTTGAAGGAGAAGACCGACTTTATGAGTTCATTGATAAACGACTTTGTCGAGATTAAGCTTCCGGTGAAGCTCGCCGTCGACGATGACTGCTCTGATGAAGGAGAAGCAGCATCGCACGGCCACACGTGATGGCTTCTGTCCCAAGTGTTATAACCTTGGGCTTATGACCCAGGGTTATGACCTTGGGCTTGTGGGTGTTGAGTCCAAGTTTTCAGACTCAACACCTTGCCTTATTGGACTCCTAAGCTAGTCCTAAAGCCCAAACATGAGTCCCCCTAAAAGGACCCATGTGCTATCCTTGTTGCCAATCACACTCTCTCATTCTACCTCTGTTGCCAAACATCAAGATACATAACAAACTTTAAGAATATTCCAAATGTTTGTTACAGCTGAAACTTGTATTTAAAGACCATTTGGCCACATTGAAAGTTAGTGAAAATATTACAATCTTCTATCCTATTTACTCACTCACTATTTTCTACTTGGTATCAGAGCCATTCTGATCTGAATGGCCAACTCCGATGAGTCCCCGTCGCTGTCCTCAGACTCTATGGGCTCCATCCTTCCCAACAGCACTGCTACTGCTCCAAGAAACCTTCAACTGCACTCAACAAACAATGCTAACAGCATTAGACTTGATAGAAGTAATTACCTCCTTTGGAGGACTGTTATGTTACCTATGATTAAAGGTAACAAGTTGGGAGGATACATCTCAGGAGAGAAGATCTGTCCTCCCAAACATTCTGTTGACACTGAAGGCAACATTTCAGAGAACCCAAACTATGAAGATTGGATCTCCAAGGACCAACTGCTGCTTGGTTGGTTGTATTCCACCATGAGCCCTGAAATAGCAGCTCAGTTGATGGAAGAAGAGACCTCTAAAGGTCTTTGGGAGGCAGCTGGAAAGCTATCTGGCTCTCAGACAAGAGCCAGAATCACTTATTTCAAAGCAGAATTTCAAAAGACCCGAAAAGGGTCCACAACAATGTCTGACTATTTGAATAAGATGAAAATGATCTTTGATAACCTAATTTTGGCAGGATGTCTTACCTCCATGGATGACCTGATCACTCAGGTGCTTGCAGGCCTTGATGGTGACTATACACCAATTGTGGTCAGTCTGGCTGACAAGGACAGCCTCTCATGGCTTGATCTGCAGACAAGCCTCTTGACCTTTGAAAGCAGGCTGGAGCAGCTCAATGACCTGCAAAACACAATGTCCACAGTCAACTTATCAAACATCAATTATGCTCAAAGGAGTGACACAAAGCAACAAGCTAATAATGTCAATCAAAGGAACTACTCTGGACAGAACTATGGGCAGAACAAAAGCTACAACAGAAACTACAGGGGCAGATTCAATCCTAACTACAGAGGAAGAGGCAACTCTTATAGAGGCAGGGGTGGAAGATTTTCTCAAAACAAACCAACATGTCAGATATGCAGCAGATATGGTCATTCTGCTGTGGTGTGTTACTACAGAGATGACCCCTCTGTCATGGGTTCTACCTCTTCAGAACACCCTAAGTCAGAAGGTGATCACAGTGCTTTGCTTGCAGCACAGGATACACCATCTGATGGAGTCTGGTATGCTGACAGTGGAGCCAGCCACCATGTCACAGGTAGTACCAACCAGCTCACTCAGAAACTTGATTACACAGGTACTAAACATGTCCTAGTTGGTAGTGGTGAGAGACTTCCAATCTCTCACATAGGTGCAACCTCTCTTCCAACCTTACATAAACAACCTCTTTTACTGAAATCTATACTACATGTTTCCAAAATAAACAAAAATCTACTGTCTATCTCTCAACTCACCAACTGTAATGATGTCTTTGTTGAATTTCACAAAACCTTTTGCCTTGTGAAGGACAGTTTAACAGGGACAGTATTGCTCAAAGGGAGATGTAAAGATGGCTTGTACAAGATGGACACTCTTTCTCAAACTCTACCTACCAATCCAGTCAGTTTCAATACCCAAGTCTGTGTTTCTAAGAGTCTGTTTTGTTCTCCTAGTGTGTGTCTATCTGAAGTGTCTAAGGATGGGTGGCATAGAAAACTTGGCCATCCATCATAGTCTGTGTTGCTTAGTATTTTGAAGTCTTGTAATTTTCAAACTGGTTCAAGTAATGAGAAATCCTTTTGTGAGGCTTGTCAGCTAGGCAAGTCTCACACTCTTTCTTATCCTATCTCTACCTCTCATGCTAACAATGTACTAGATCTTATACACACTGATGTTTGGGGTCCATCCCCTGTTCTATCTACTCAGGGTTTTAGGTTCTATGTGTTATTCCTAGATGATTTTTCTAGGTACTCCTGGATCTACCCTCTCAAAACAAAAGGACAAGTTATTGAAGTGTTCAAAGTTTTTAAAGATTTTGTTGAAAACCAGTTTGACAGAAAAATTAAAACAATTCAGAGTGATTGGGGAGGGGAGTTTAGACCTCTAGCTACCCTAGCTGCTCAACATGGTATCCTTCTACGCAGATCCTGTCCTTACACATCAGCTCAGAATGGTAGAGCTGAGCGTAAGCACAGGCATCTTGTGGAGACTGGACTCACACTTCTTGCAGAATCTAAACTACCCTATACATACTGGTTAGAAGCTTTTGAAACAAGCATTTATCTCATATACAGATTACCAACACCTACTCTTAACAACATTTCTCCTTTTGAGACTCTATTCCACAAAAAACCAAACTATCTAGTACTCAAAACTTTTGGGTGTGCTTGTTTTCCCTGTCTCAGACCCTATCAAACCCACAAGTTTCAATTCCACTCTCAGAAATGTGTCTTCCTAGGCTACAGTCATAATCACAAAGGTTACAAGTGTCTAAGTCCTACAGGGAGAGTCTATCTGTCTAGAAATGTTGTTTTCAATGAAACTTATTTTCCTTTCACCTCAGGGTTCCTTCATCAAACCCCAGGAAGTCAGTCTCCCTATCAATCTGTTCATCTTTGGCTTCACTCACCACCTTCATCTATGGTTTCTGAAAGAGTGTCTCTCTGCACTAGCCCTACATCTGACATCTCTCCTGAGCCTCCTATCTCTCAGCCTACTTCTCAAACAGATCACCAGACTCAATCTCTATCTGATCTTGACATTACTACTCTTCCTCACTACACCAACACTACGTCTAACCCCACTCCATCACTCATAATTGACCTACCCTTTAACACACCAAATCATCTCAACCATTCTCAACAGCCTCTAAACACTCACATCATGCAAACAAGACACAAAAGTGGTATTCACAAAACTAAATTACCTTATGTTGGAACTCTTAACACTACTGACAGGGACATGTCTATACCTTCTAGTTTCTCTAAAGCTGCAGGTAATCCTAATTGGGTGGCTGCTATGAAGGCTGAATTCAGTGCTCTACAAGCTAACAAAACATGGTCCTTAGTTCCTCTACCACCTCACTCCACTATTGTTGGCTGCAAATGGGTTTACAAGGTCAAGCATGGTATGGATGGGTCTGTTCAGCGTTATAAAGCCAGGCTTGTAGCCAAAGGCTTCCACCAAACTCCTGGTATTGACTTCTATGACACATTTAGTCCTGTTGTTAAGGCATCTACAGTCAGGCTCATACTCACCATTGCAGTCTCAAAGAATTGGTCTGTTAGGCAGCTGGACATCAACAATGCCTTTCTAAATGGGGAGCTACAAGAGACTGTCTACATGCAACAGCCTCAGGGTGTTGAAGATGCCAATCAACCCACCTATGTGTGCAAACTAAACAAGGCTCTATATGGTCTAAAGCAAGCACCCAGGGCCTGGTTCTCTAAGCTACGTGACACCCTAACTGACTGGTGTTTCAAAAACTCAAGAGCTGACTGCTCTCTCTTCTATCTAGTTACAACAACTACGATCCTACTCATTCTAGTGTATGTAGATGACATCCTGGTCACAGGCAATGATGCAGCATGCCTCACACAGTTCACTCACAATCTCAATGCTAAATTCTCACTCAAGGACATGGGATCACTCTCTCTATTCCTTGGAATAGAGGTTCATCGTGATAACACAGGTATCTACCTCACACAGCACAATTACATCGAGAACTTACTTGCAAATCATGGTGCTGCTCTCTCCAAACCTTGTCCTACTCCTCTTGCCCCTGGCACTGCTCTGTCTGCAACCACTGGTTCTCCACTCCTGTCACCTACACAGTATAGAAGTGTGTTAGGAGCTTTACAATACCTAACACACACCAGACCAGACATCGCCTATGCTGTTAATCGACTGATTCAATTTCAGCAGGCCCCTACTTCTACTCACTGGCATTGTCTAAAGAGGATACTACGTTACTTATCTGGAACTCGTTGGCTAGGACTTCACATCAAGCCGTGTTTTCACCTTCAACTACATGGTTACTCTGATGCTAACTGGGCCTCTTCTGTTGATGATCGACGTAGCACAGGCGCTTACTGTGTCTTCCTTGGTGACACTCTGATATCCTGGTCCTCCAAAAAGCAAGGCGTTGTCTCTCGCTCATCCACAGAATCTGAGTACCGAGCTCTTGCTAACCTCTCTGCCGAGTTGATCTGGATTCGTTCACTGTTTACTGAGCTTCGAATCCCTCTCATACCTCCGTCTGTTCTCTGGTGTGATAATCTGGGAGCCAGTGCCTTGGCTTCGAACCCAGTCTTCCATGCCTGCACCAAGCACATCGAGCTCGACGTGCATTTCATTTGAGACCAAGTGCTTGGAGGGACGATCCAGATCCGTTATGTCCCTACTCAAGATCAAGTGGCCGATTCACTCACCAAAGCCCTGCCTCCGTCTCGATTCGCTTATCTCAGGGACAAACTCGGGCTCCTTGACTCACCGCTTCGTTTGAGGGGGGATGTCGAGATTAAGCTTCCGGCGAAGCTCGCCGTCGACGATGACTGCTCTGATGAAAGAGAAGCAGCATCGCACGGCCACACGTGATGGCTTCTGTCCCAAGTGTTATAACCTTGGGCTTATGACCCAGGGTTATGACCTTGGGCTTGTGGGTGTTGAGTCCAAGTTTTCAGACTCAACACCTTGCCTTATTGGACTCCTAAGCTAGTCCTAAAGCCCAAACATGAGTCCCCCTAAAAGGACCCATGTGCTATCCTTGTTGCCAATCACACTCTCTCATTCTACCTCGGTTGCCAAACATCAAGATACATAACAAACTTTAAGAATATTCCAAATGTTTGTTACAGCTGAAACTTGTATTTAAAGACCATTTGGTCACATTGAAAGTTAGTGAAAATATTACAATCTTCTATCCTATTTACTCACTCACTATTTTCTACTGACTTGAAGAGAGTGGCCACATGGTTATCGTGATGGCTGAAGGAGCAGTCAGGATCTTGTTTCAGAGAGCATGGTCCTGGTGAATCCTTCGGGAAACAAGCTTCTTAAAGACGCTGGGTTATGGTTGTCGGACAAGATCAAGGTATTGGTTCATTATTCAGCGATTTGGGGTTCTGCAATTTCGGTTGGATCACTGGCCCAGTTGTCTATTATGTAATTTGTTTCTGGCTGTAAAAAGTTTGTTCTAGTATATTGCTTTACAACGTAGGAATCGCATTGGTAAGATGATTCTTTTGCTATACCTTCTGCAAAACAAAGGATATATAAGGCGTTATATTCTATCTCCCAAATAAGGAACAAGGTGGTAATTACGGACATAATGCGGGTGAGGTTGCTTCCTTCGACAAACCAACCGAGCTTTTTGAGCCCGACTGATGCAAAACAAGCAAAGAATGAAAAACCAGCTCCTACCTGAGTTGTTAGATGATTGAAGCAGCTTCTTAACAAAGACCTTTGCATTTCTACATGTTTGAGACAATTTCTTTTTCCTATACATGTGTTAGTTGGGTGGGTGTGGCTATGAAATGGGCCACAAAGTAAAAAACTCATATTATCCTTTCATACTTATACGATTACAATTCATGCGTATGTTTCATGCGTATGTGCGGTAAAGGTGACTTTTTAAAACTTAAAAGATTAGATGATAACTTAGTTTGTAGTTTAAAATTTCCAAAAATATTATACCAGCGAACAAGGAAATACAAAAAATAATACTCATCATGTGTTTTTCTTATTGTGTTATTAGATTTTATATTTGTTTGGATTATGTGTATCTAAAAGATTAGATGATAACTCATTTTGTAGTTTAAAATTTCCAAAAATATCATACCAGCGAACAAGGAAATGCAAATTATTAGATTTTATAGTTTTGTGTTAGTAGATTTTATATTTATTAAGAACTTGATTGTTCTTTCTGATTTTTCTGATTGTCTTATCCATGCCATCCATTTTGAAATTATCAAAAACAAAAGTTTGGTTTGAAATTTTGTATAGAACATGACTATTTATTAATTGATATATTTAAATTATCCGAGCTTGGGTTGAAATTTTGTATAAAACACGACTATTTATTAATGAAATTTTGTATAAAACACAGCTATTTATTAATTGATTTTTAAAAATATTGTATATAGTCCCACTCGAGTGAATGTCCGTGGTGTAGCTTATTTTTAAATTTTTATGTTTAACTTTTATTTATTTATCAAATATTTTTAATCTTTTAAAAATTATTCAATTTAAAATTAGTAAACTCGATCGGTCCATATTGAGAAAGCTGTTTTAGAAAATAATCAAAGACAAAATTTCCTAAACAAATTTTATTTCTGTGCCGAAAGATCAATTTCATTTTTTAGGAGATGAAAGCGCTATTCAAATTTCGACATTTCCAAGAATCATAGGATATGAGTGGAAAACAAGAGAGCAATCCCGGTTTAAAACCGAAAAAGCTAAAAGTAATGTCATATAAATTGGAATCTTCAAATCTAATTTCAAAACCATTATCATATTGAACGAGGCTCTTAAAAAATGTTATTATTTTTTCGCAATAGTAATCAAAACTATAAAGACCAATAGAATTTTGTAGGACCACATTTTGAAGGTATTTAGAACTTAATTATACTCTTTAGAAGATTATGAGATTTCTTAATAGATATGGCCAGGGTCGAAGTGGAGTTTGCATATATTGTGTCAAAACCGGACCACAAGGATCCATAGTTAATAAGCTAAAGGTTAGTGTTGAACAAGTTTACGAAAGTTCAAAAAATGTTACTTGTCGTGAAATGGTTTCACGATTATTTGTGTAACAAATTGATCCCATATGTGTTCAAGTGTTACAAATAAATTCTATTAATATTATTACGTCACATGTCATTCCCAATAATTACACATTTTTTTCAAATTAACCGTCCTATTTTGTTGTCAAATAATACATTTGATATTGATATGTCAACATCCACGTAGAATGTTGTGAACGCAATAAATATTTAAATATTTTATTATTATGATTTATCTAACCTATTTATCCCACCGAATCCATTACCATAAAATATAACTCGACCTGACGAGTCTACACAAACTAACTAAAGGATGACATGTTTAACCTACTTATTAACCTAATTAGAACCCGATAAATTCTCACTTTAATACATTATAAACTTTATAAAATAATACACTTGGACCACCAAAATTTATTAATTAACAGAGTTATTAATTAATCGATAAATTAATAATTATAAATTTATATTCCCGTTTTAATACCTAAAGAGTTTCACGATACCTAAATATCAAATCCGAGTATATGGTATAGATATTTAAATATTTTATTTTTATCATTTATCTGACCTATTTATCCGATCCGATCCAATCCAATCCATTAACATAAAATATAACTAGACCCGACCCGATCCATATAACATAACTAAAGCATGACATTTTTAACATACTTACAATTAATTTAATTAATACCTCACAACTTAATTCTGATACTAATTCTCCCTTTAATACCTAACGAGTTTCAAAATACCTACATCTGAAATCAATTTTTGTCTTACAAATTTTAAATCTCTAAAATTGATATCTTAGGAATCCTAAATGGACACTACTAGATCTGAGCCTGTTTACGTTAGATCTCACACCTTACTTAATTCTTTTTAATCCAAACTAATATCAAAATAACTTTCCTCACCAATTATGATAATATCACTCAATAAAAAACTTCCTAAAATCATAAAATCCTTTAACTAAATCTAGATATACTCAACTTTATGAAATCTCTAAAATAGTAAAAAGACATGGATAACGAAGTTTTATGTTGTTCTTTTCTATGAAAGAATATTTTAATATTCGTGGCTATAATCTCACGATATTTGTAACGAGTAGCAACCGGTGTGCGATTTAAAGTAGCATAATAACACAAAACATGTGAATTTAGTTAGTAACCGCAAACCACTTCAATATTTCTTCAACCAAGCAGCAATAAGAAAACAAACTGTCAGGACATGAATGAATATACAGACGAAGTAAGAGTCTAAAACTTGGGGCAACAACATAACTTTCGAACCATTTCTACGAGGATTAGATGACAATAATAACCATGACAAGGTTTCCGCGACCAAAGGAAATAGGTAACTTGTGAAGTAACACATTTTTTGGCAGGTACGGAGTCGTTCCATAATTTTATAATCATTAACGATGTCTTCCTCCTTGGAGGCATCGGTTGCTCGATATCCTTCTCAGAAGTTCACATGATTTAGTTCTACCTTTCTAGCTTATTATGACATATTTAATATAAATATGACCTATCTCTAACATTGTATCATTCTTTGTAAGAACACACAGCGTTTCAAAAAGCTTTGTAAACCGCTCATCAGTTATTTATTCTCCTTAAGTTAAGGTGATAAATCTAAATGATATATATTCTCTCGTGCAAAAAAATAAGTGGAACTGATCCCTTCAAGCTTCACCGAAAACTTTGGACAATTTGCTTGGTTGAACGACGCCAAACAGAAGTGATTGAGCAAACTGTTAGGCTGGGGACCAAAGTCCCACATCCCACATCGGTTAAACATGGGAATGATCAGTAGTATATCAGAATATATATCAACTAGTATGAGACTTTTTGGAAGTGGAACGAAAGAAAATCCGTGCGACCTTTTAGGGCCAAAATGGACAATATTATACAAGTGTTGAGATCGATTGTTCTTACTTATATACGAAGGCAGTATATACGGTACCCATATTCTCAACAAATGATATCAGAGCGTCAGGCCCAAACGGAACCCATTGTGGTGACTGATGTGGGTAAAATTCTCAGATGCCGAGGCAATCGGTGTGACTTGATTGGATTATATCAAAACGGTAGAACTTGATTAGACTGGAGCTAAGGAACAAGATAGTATGGTATAATAGGAGATGAGCAGTAACATCTATAGTGCCTCTATGGTTCAGGTAGCCCTAACTTGATTAGAGTGGGCAAATTGAATTCAACTATAAGGAGGTCAAGTGGTACTTTGTTCAAGAGGATAATTTATTAGGGTAGTGACCAAAGTCCCACATCCCATATTGGTTAACCATAAGAATGATCAGTAGTATATAAGTAAGAATATATCTCAACTAGTATTAGGCCTTTTAGAAGTGGATAAAAAATAAAAATGTGCGAGTCTTCGGACCCAAACCGAACAATATCATACATACAAATGGGGAGATCGGGTTGTTTTTACTTATAAAAGTTTGCACATTGAGTATAGAAAAAACTACCATTTGAAATAAGTGATATAGAAAAAACTAATTTTAAATAAAATATGTAGAATGTCTTCATATAAATGGAGATCCATATATTTTAGTATGTGACAATCTCATAAATATTTTTCGATTGTAATAGAGAAAAACATATTTACAGAATTTGTAAAGTCATCTATTATAATAATTATTTATTAATTTATTAATTCTTGTGTGATAATATAAAATTATATTATCTCTTAGTATATTATATAAAGTCTTCTGTAATAATTATACATTCCTCTTATTAATTTAGAAATTCTATTACGGACAAGAAAAATATTCTTTTAGGGTGTATACTAATTAGATAAAATCCTCTATAATTTCAGTTTTCTATAATAATAATTAGCTATTATAATATTGAGTCTAATAATATGTAGTTATATTTAATTTCCTAATATATTATAATATTATTTTAATAAATTCATTGTGAATACTCCTATTAAATTAGAATTTCAATATTTATATTATATATATATATATATATTGAAAATTCTAAATAATTTATATTATATGTATTCGGAAATAAATGATATTATACATATATATATATCTATATATATATATATATATTAAAAAACAGATGATATATATAAATATATAATATTATTATCTTTTAAATCAATATTTTTATATAAGTGATATATATGATATCACATGGGTATATTATTCAAAAATAATATTATATATATATACATATATATTCATAATAAATAATGAATATTATTGTTATTTATTTATTTGTTTTTATATATATATATTATTGTCTTTTAAATCAATATTTATATTATATATATTGCATCAAGTGCAACTAGCAAGTTGTAGGAAGACTACAACTTATTTCACATCGGTCCGAATCAATGATAAAAATCACTATGTTTTTAAGTACTTCAATGGCATTATTGAAGATACAAAATGATTAGTGTTTTCATCTTCTATAATTTCATATTATAAGCATGAGTTGTTATATCACTAGGATGATCCCGAATTTACCAATTTGTTAATTAAAAAAATCAACAATCCACATTTCTTGATGGAGGTTAAACATTTTCACCAGATAGATATTTCCTTCAGTAGATCCTTCTGAAGAGTGGCTACATGCTCCATTTTTTAGTACCATTAGGAAGCATTCAAAGGGATCGGGGCTCCTTCAAGGAAATACATAGCCAAATATGACGAGCAAATTTGAGAAAACAAATACCCATTTAAAGCTAGATCTACACTATTTAAGTCCAAGTGGATCCCATATTGTTTTAGTATTTTCCATAACTTTCATCACAAAAGGTTTTTGACCAATTTTGTGTAATTTCCGAATCTTTCGCACACAAAAGTTATTCTCAGAGTTTTTCAAGCAAGTCTATCACAACGGCGTAATATAACCACAAACCCATTGTTTATTGTGGTTTGCTTAACCCAATCAATCAACTCGTCTTTGGTGTAATGAGATTTCGTGTCAAACAAGTGGCTATAATCAACAGAGCACGACTCCGACATTATCTCCTCTTTTACCATGCATGAATCATATAAGTCATCATTTAATTCTTCTTCCACCTCCTACATTCAACAATTATAAATTATGTCGACTTATCAAAAACAAATTGAACGTGACGACCCGACGGTTGGGAAATACTCAACCCCCGGGGACGGTTTCACCCGTCGGTTGACAATATCCCAACCGAAGGTGGATAATAGTTACATCGACAGGGTAAATTTCTAAACCTTATTATACTTGTAGGATTCCAAAGGGGGCTTGTACTCGACATGGTGAATATTATCAACTGTTGGGGACGTTTTCAACCGCCGGTTGATAATACAAACCCCGACGGTTGATAATATGCACTCACGCGATAAATATTAATAGACCCGTTGAGAACCTAATCATACACAAAAGACCTAAATGTAACATATTATCAAACCAAGTATCGGGCGTGTGGGGTTACGGTTGGGAACTACGTCCCCAATGGGTGGATATGACATTCCCCGGCAGGTGGTCAAGGACAGCCCAGTGGAGCTGGTTCCTATTGCTAAGAGGATTTGAGATATCCCCCACTGGGGAACAGGGCCTCAACTAGCGGGGGAGCATGGTTCATCTTTCTAAAATTAGAAGAACTAAAAAAAAACTTTTTTTAACAAATTGGTTATGGAGACTATATTGTTTGGAGTTTCATGGTTATCACCAAGCTTCTTTTTGTCTAAATCCGTCATTTAATCAATTGAGGTTTCTTTGTCATTTAATCAATTGAGGTTTCTTTTTGAGATTTTGAGTGTTTTTGAGTTTTTAGTTTTTTTTAGATTTTTAAAATTTTGTTAGATTTTGAATATAAGAAAGATATTAGGATGGGTAATTTTGTGTTTTACGAATTTTAATCAAATATACACAAAACTCACTACATGCCAAAAATTAATATTTTTGGTGCAAATGGTAAAAAGCTATTAAATAAAAAACCTATTTTCAAATAATTTGGACTACTTATCAAAATTTGGGGCCGAATTTAACCAGAAGCCTAAAATAAATGGGCAATGCTATATTGGGACACCTTTTGGCTATAATAAGACCATAAAATCGCATTGTTTTTTCTCTTTATGTGAAATGACCAATATACATTTTATATATAAAACCGAATTTAAACAGAAGCCTAAAATAAATGGGAGGCTCTCTCTCTCAATAATCTAACAACCTAAAAACATCCATGGATAACATCCAAATCCACGGATTTGAGCGAGCGGAATGAAGAGGAGCCTTTGACGGACCATCTAGAAATCCAAATTGAGATATATTTAAAAAAAATTCTATTTTCAATGCGATTCTCGAACTCATTGCGCCAGTGATGAAATACGAACCCAGAATTCGCAAATTTGCATGTTTTTAATGTCTAAATCGTGAAGAGAGAGTTCGTGATCGTGATTTATACATTTATTTGGTAGTTTGATATAATTAAGTATATTTTGATATAATTATTACATACCTTTTGTAGGAATGAACGGACAAATAAAGTGGGATGAATATAAAATTTAAAATAATAATTAAAGACTAAATATATGTTTAGCATTTTCATTAGATTTAAATATATTTGCTATTTGATATTTTATTCTAGTTTAAAATAGTCAAATAGATATAATGCATATTTATTATGTAATATTTATTTTTTGAATTTTTTATTGAGTCTAAAATAATAAAAAATATAAAAAATATTTTTTTATTCTAGTTTAAAATAGTCAAAGAAATATATTACATATTTATTATGCAATATTTATTTTCTAAATTTTTTTTCTAGTCGAAGGTAGTCAAAGTATATATTGCATAATAAATGTAATATTTTTTTATTCTAGTTTTAAATATTCAAAGAAACATATTGCATAGAATATTTATTTTCTATTTTTTTATTATAGTTTAAACAAGTGTAAAATTTATTTTCTAAATCTTTTAATTCTAATTTAAAAGAGTCAAACAAATATTTCGCATAGTGTCCAACACATATATTATAGTTATTATAGTTAAAAACTATATTGCATATTTATTATATAATATTAGATGAAAAAAAACTTCTGTCAGTACAACAACGAAACAATCTCAAAATAATAAATTTATAACTATATACGAACATTAAATTAAAACAATTAATGGTTGAATAAACTACAAACCCACGAATCCTAATCCTTCAAAACTACACCATAATCACTAAACTAAACCATAATCAATAAAAAAACATACCTAAACCATAATCACTAAAAAAAACATACCAAAACCCACGATGACTTAACTAAGATATAACTTTCCGCCCCCAAGGGGTAGCCGAGTTGGTTGAGCATGACATTCTTATAACCAAAAGGTCATGAGTAGCCGCTGCGGGTTCCCTCCTTAAGAAAAAAAAGATATAACTTTCCAAAAAAAACAACAAAATTTGAGTTTTTGGACAGACGTTATCACTCTAAATATCACTAAAAATACATAACTAAATTGAAAAATAATTACACTAACAAGTATATAATTCATACATAACTAAATTGCAAAATAATTACACTAACAAGTATATAATTCATACTTAACGTGTTCGCAAGTTTTGATTCGAGAAATCTGGCGTTTTTTAGACCATTTCGAGAAATTTTAGGTGGGAGAAAAGAGAAAAATAAAAAGATTTTTTTTCTTCTGAAATTAAAGTCTCTTATTATAGTAAAAAAAGATTTCATTATAAATGAATTTTATTTAATTTCTAGGGTTTATGTTGAAGATTGTGCTTCTCCTATATAAATATATATATATATATATATATATATATATATATATATAGGGTCTACAGCTGCCGCTTCTCCTAATATTGAGACACATTACTAATCAAAGCCTAAAATTGTAGTATGACATGAAATAGCAAAACTTCAACAATTTCGACAAAAGGAGATTAGCTACTATACCATAATCAAAATATGTCCCAGAGTATGTGCCCACTTTAACAAAGGCTGTAATAAAATATTGCTTGTATACATCTCGGCAATCATCCGAGTCAAGCTTACGTGATATTCTACTTTAACATAGGCCGAGGAATTGTATCTGGCATGAGATATGATTTCCCACTCGAAATATCGACTTCAGCAGGAAGCAGGTCTTTCCCTCGCTCTCGAGTCCAGAGAAAACTGATTTGATGCCAGATACAATTCCTCAGCCTATGTTAAAGTAGAATATCACGTAAGCCTGACTCTGATGATTGCCGAGATGTATACAAGCAATATTTTATTACAGCCTATGTTAATG
This sequence comes from Limnanthes douglasii subsp. nivea, assembly GCA_036936605.1. Taxonomy (NCBI): domain Eukaryota; kingdom Viridiplantae; phylum Streptophyta; class Magnoliopsida; order Brassicales; family Limnanthaceae; genus Limnanthes; species Limnanthes douglasii. The sequence continues at coordinate 4,621,202 of JAUPFV010000001.1, forward strand.
TGGGCACATACTCTGGGACATATTTTGATTATGGTATAGTAGCTAATCTCCTTTTGTCGAAATTGTTGAAGTTTTGCTATTTCATGTCATACTACAATTTTAGGCTTTGATCAGTAATGTGTCTCAATATTAGTGATATATGGTCCGTGAACTTTCAAAAGTCTCAAAAGTTCCGGTCTAGTTGTTGAATTATCGAGTTTGATGCTGCTACCGGGCAACGTATTCAACTTAAACTTGTATCATCCATTGTCCCTGTCTCTAAACTTTTTGTTAAGTATGATGTCACATATGATGCGGACTAATTTTAAGTCTATGGACAATCTGTTCTAAACTCGAGAGTCAGGAACTATAATTCATAGTCTATAATTTTATTTAAATGGAAGTATGTAACTTTTCTGATCATCACTTAAGTTCCACAGGGAGGGTATAAGGTGTTCTTGTCCAAAAAGACTATTGATTTAGATCCCAAGATTGTCAATGACATCCATCAAAGACGGTTGATAGTACGAGGGTCGTGGAATAAATCCCAATGAAAGGTATATCAGTTCACTGTCACACTCAGGTTTACATAATTGGAGGTGATGGAACTCAAAAGGAGCAGCAGCTAGCAGCTATCTATGAAGTAAGCCTATTGAAGTCATTGTGCCGGTAACCTCTTAAGATCTTTGTTTTTGCAGACTGATCAGTTTCATAAATTTGTCTGTGAAGGGTTTTGTTGACAATAGCTTCCAAATATTTCTGAACTAATCTTCCAAATATTATTGAACTAATGGTAGATTGGAAGCATTTCTTGTGAAGTTTATGTCATCCAATCAAAGCGGGGACACCCATGAACTAATATTTTTTAACCTAATTACGAGACACATAATATCTTCCGATGCCCGAAGCATGCTTATTATACTTCTGGCCTTCATGTTTGGCCACATGTTTGCAGGCTGCGTTCTGCATCAGTATATTGTATTTGTTTAAATGCGGAAATGATATCACTAATTTTTTTGTTGTTCTGCAGGAAATCAGACACCGCGGCCTTAAGGTTGCAGTTGTTGGAATTCCAAAGAACATCGCGACAATGACATTCCGGTATTTATCTCCTACTTGCACGCCATTGCTCTGAAGTACTTAAATGTTTTGGAATGAACTATTAATAGTGCTCTCTCTCTCTCTCTAATCTTGATTTGGTCATTGACAAGTCCTTTGGTTTTGATACTGCCGTCGAGGAGGCTCAGCGTGCAATTAAGGCAGCACACGTCGAAGCTACAGGTGTTGAGAATGACATTGGATTTGTGAAGCTAATGGGCCGTTACTGCGGTGAAATTTACTCTATCGCGCGCTTAATTGTCATAGATGGACGGCCAATGAATTCCATGTTTTGATGAAAAATGCAATACTGACGTGTTTGCATCATTCGGATTTCCAGTGCTACTTGAGCTCATTAATTTGATATATTTGGTGGTGCAGGTTTCATTGCAATGTATGCTACTCTAGCTAGCCGAGATGTTGACTATTTGATTCCTGAGTCACCCTTCTATCTTGAAGGAGAAGACGGACTTTATGAGTTCATTGATAAACGACTTGAAGTGTTATCGTGATGGCTGAAGGAGCAGTCAGGATCTTGTTTCAGAGAGCATGGTCCTGGTGAATCCTTCGGGAAACAAGCTTCTTAAAGACGCTGGGTTATGGTTGTCGGACAAGATCAAGGTATTGGTTCATTATTCAGCGATCTGGGGTTCTGCAATTTCGTTTGGATCACTGGCCCAGTTGTCTATTATGTAATTTGTTTCTGGCTGTAGAAAGTTTGTTCTAGTATATTGCTTTACAACGTAGGAATCGCATTGGTAAGATGATTCTTTTGCTATACCTTCTGCAAAACAAAGGATTTATAAGGCTTTATATTCTATCTCCCAAATAAGGAACAAGGTGGCAATTACCGACATGATGCGGGTGAGGTTGCTTCCTTCGACAAACCAACCGAGCTTTTTGAGCCCGGCTGATGCAAAACAAGCAAAGAATGAAAAACCAGCTCCTACCTGAGTTGTTAGATGATTGAAGCAGCTTCTTAACAAAGACCTTTGCATTTCTACATGTTTGAGACAATTTCTTTTTCCTATACATGTGTTAGTTGGGTGGGTGTGGCTATGAAATGGGCCACAAAGTAAAAAACTCATATTATCCTTTCATACTTATACGATTACAATTCATGCGTATGTTTCATGCATATGTACGGTAAAGGTGACTTTTCAAAACGTAAAAGATTAGATGATAACTCAGTTTGTAGTTTAAAATTTCCAAAAATACCATACCAGCGAACAAGGAAATACAAAAAATAATACTCATCATGTGTTTTTCTTATTGTGTTATTAGATTTTATATTTGTTTGGATTATGTGTATCTAAAAGATTAGATGATAACTCATTTTGTAGTTTAAAATTTCCAAAAATATCATACCAGCGAACAAGGAAATGCAAAATATAAAACTCGTGTTTTTTTATTGTGTTATTAGATTTTATAGTTGTTTGTGTTAGTAGATTTTATATTTGTTAATAACTTGGTTGTTCTTTCTGATTTTTCTGATTGTCTTATCCATGCCATCCATTTTAAAATTATAAAAAACAAAAGTTTGGTTTGAAATTTTGTATAGAACAGGACTATTTATTAATTGATATATTTAAATTATCCGAGCTTGGGTTGAAATTTTGTATAAAACACGACTATTTATTAATGAAATTTTGTATAAAACACGGCTATTTATTAATTGATTTTTAAAAATATTGTATATAGTCCCACTCGAGTGAATGTCCGTGGTGTAGCTTATTTTTAAATTTTTATGTTTAACTTTTATTTATTTATCAAATATTTTTAATCTTTTAAAAATTATTCAATTTAAAATTAGTAAACTGGATCGGTCCATATTGAGAAAGCTGTTTTAGAAAATAATCAAAGACAAAATTTCCTAAACAAATTTTATTTTTGTGCCGAAAGATCAATTTCATTTTTTAGGAGATGAAAGCGCTATTCAAATTTCGACATTTCCAAGAATCATAGGATATGAGTGGAAAACAAGAGAGCAATCCCGGTTTAAAACCGAAAAAGCTAAAAATGATGTCATATAAATAGGAATCTTCAAATCTAATTTCAAAACCATTATCATATTGAACGAGCCTCGCAATAGTAACCAAAACTATAAAGACCAATAGAATTTTGTAGGACCACATTTGGAAGGTATTTAGAACTTAATTATACTCTTTAGAAGATTATGAGATTTCTTAATAGATATGGCCATGGTCGAAGTGGAGTTTGCATATATTGTGTCAAAACCGGACCATAAGGATCCATAGTTAATAAGCTAAAGGTTAGTGTGGAACAAGTTTACGAAAGTTAAAACAATGTTACTTGTCGTGAAATGGTTTCACGATTATTTGTGTAACAAATTGATCCCATATGTGTTCAAGTGTTACAAATAAATTCTATTAATATTATTACGTCACATGTCATTCCCAATAATTATATATTTTTTTTTCAAATTAACCCTCCTATTTTGTTGTAAAATAATACATTTGATATTGCTATGTCAACATCCACGTAGAATGTTGTGAACGCAATAAATATTTAAATATTTTATTATTATGATTTATCTAACCTATTTATCCCACCGAATCCATTACCATAAAATATAACTCGACGTGACCAGTCTATACAAACTAACTAAAGGATGACATGTTTAACCTACTTATTAACCTAATTAGAACCCGATAAATTCTCACTTTAATACACTATAAACTTTATAAAATAATACATTTGGACCACCAAAATTTATTAATTAATTAATCGATAAATTAATAATTATAAATTTATATTCCCGTTTTAATACCTAAAGAGTTTCACGATACCTAAATATCAAATCCGAGTATATGGTATAGATATTTAATATTTTATTTTTATCATTTATCTGACCTATTTATCCGATCTGATCCAATCCAATCCATTAACATAAAATATAACTAGACCCGACCCAATCCATATAACATAACTAAAGCATGACATTTTTAACATACTTACAATTAATTTAATTAATACCTGACAACTTAATTCTGATACTAATTCTCCCTTTAATACCTAACGAGTTTCAAAATACCTACATCTGAAATCAATTTTTGTCTTACGAATTTTAAATCTCTAAAATTGATATCTTAGGAACCCTAAATGGACACTACTAGATCTGGGCCTCTTTATGTTAGATCTCACACCTTACTTAAATTCTTTTTAATCCAAACTAATATCAAAATAACTTTCCTCACCAATTATGATAATATCACTAAATAAAAAACTTCCTAAAATCATAAAATCCTTTAACTAAATCTAGATATACTCAACTTTATGAAATCTCTAAAATTGTAAAAAGACATGGATAACGAAGTTTTATGTTATTCTTTTCTATGAAAGAATATTTTAATATTCGTGGCTATAATCTCACGATATTTGCAACGAGTAGCACCCGGTGTGAGATTTAAAGTAGCATAATAACACAAAACATGTGAATTTAGTTAGTAACCGCAAACCACTTCAATATTTCTTCAACCAAGCAGCAATAAGAAAACAAACTGCCAGGACATGAATGAATATACAGACGAAGTAAGAGTCTAAAACTTGGGGCAACAACATAACTTTCGAACCATTTCTACAAGGATTAGATGACAATAATAACCATGACAAGGTTTCCGCGACCAAAGGAAATAGGTAACTTGTGAAGTAACACATTTTTTGGCAGGTACGGAGTCGTTCCATAATTTTATAATCATTAACGATGTCTTCCTCCTTGGAGGCATCGGTTGCTCGATATCCTTCTCAGAAGTCCACATGATTTAGTTCTACCTTTCTAGCTTATTATGACATATTTAATATAAATATGACCTATCTCTAACATTGTATCATTCTTTGTAAGAACACACAGCGTTTCAAAAAGCTTTGTAAACCGCTCATCAGTTAGTTATTCTCCTTAAGTTAAGGTGATAAATCTAAATGATAAGTTCATATATCAGGTATATATTTTGTCAAATAACAGTTATTGAAATATTCAAGCTTTCCTTTATACTGAACCGAATTTCCTATGAGAAGTTTTGAATATTGCTTGATTATTACATAATGACTGCAATTAGTAATGGAAGATACCTTTATGATAATTGTGAGTTAACTATTTGATATTTATTAGGAGTTTTAGCAATGAGACTATAATTTCCTACAAACTCTGACTCCGTCATGGATACTGGGTCCAGATCTCGCACCAGTCCTGAGACTTCTGTATCAGAGGGATTCGTTTTTCCTGAAGAACAACCGGTCTTTAGTGCACGTCGCAAAGTTTTATCTGCATATAGTGGACCTGTCGATTCACTTACAGAGGCAAAAAAAAAACATGGAAAATATCGTGCCCTCAGATTATGAAGAATCGTCCAAGATCCAGAATCACGTGTCAAATACAAGTATTCCGAGATTCATAAAGGAGCGGCAACGCAAGAATTAGACTATGACATATCTCATGTAATTGGGGTCATAATCATAACAAGATGTCCAATGATGACACCGTCATGGAAAGAAATTCTAGAAGATACAAAGACGTCAATGTATGAGCTGCTTTAGGTAACAAATGGTTTTCGATTTAAGTTTATTTTCAGAAGCTACAAGTATGTTAAAATATATGATTTCTGCATTTTTTTTAATTGTTAACAGCATTTAGTTTTTTTTTCGAGATAAAAACATTTTTTTGTATTTATATCATCCTAAAACTAAACAAGAATTAAGTAGATCCAGATACCTTTGTAGGCACAGTTACAGGCATTTCTATGTATTTATATAGACCTACAGGAAAATTAAATAGATCCAAATCTATGTATTTCTATAGACCTACAGGAAAATTAAGTAGATTTAAATGTCTTTGGAGGCACAGTTACCGGTACTTTTCGTAATTTTTTTTATGTTCTGCGTATTGGTGGATCGAGTCTTGAATCCTTGTATACGCCACTAGAAATTCCGCCGCAGCAGCTTGGCTCATCACTTTCTTCAGAATCAACTTCAATGCCTTGAACCTTTTCAATCTTTTTGAAATCATCCTACACACATTCATTTAGATACCTCCTTTAATAAAGTCGGGATTAAGGTGTGGTTGTAATGTTCGTATCTTGTTTTAAGGTGTTTCTCCAGTCTTGATGTTATGTTCTTTAGTTCATGTCTCTATGAACATACTTGTCACCATATAGATCTTCACCTCTTCTATTGACTCGCGCTTAGAGATTGACATGCACTAAACTATACAGTTTACATTATCAACTTCAATACAACCATCTCTTTCACTGGTTTCCTTGTCACTTTCTCCATTGTTCATTTCCTAGTCATACTCATTTTTTCACTAAGGATTTTTAAAATGCTCCTCATTTTTTGGTGTTCTTGTATTATATCGTTTTTTTCTACTAGAATTCTGGATGAAATCAATCGCTTCTCCAAGTATTGCAAGAAAGTGAGAAAGAAACGAAAAAGGAAATTTTGGATAGTCTTTAAATCTTCAATTGACTTAGAAAACTAACTAGTTCTATTCTAATTTTGTTAATAGCTTTTAGTTTAAATGTTAGTTAAGATATTTGAGAATGGATTCATAACAATATGTAACAAATCTAATTTTTGAGTTAGCTAACTATAAGTTCATGCATGCATTATAAAGAACTATTTTCCTTTTCCTTTTAAAGTCTCAACTGTTTATGATATGTTCATATAGTTATGGTTTAAGTTTTTAATAAAAGACCATGGTCTTTAGTTAATTGCATCTATTTATGTGTTAGAATTTTTAATACGAAATTATGTTTGTGTAATTTGGTTTGGTTAATACCCATGTCTAATATCTTCTGTCTAATACCTTGTAGTTATTATAATTGCTATTTTGCACTCTTTTCTATGGTTAAAACAAATATAATACCTTGTAGTTATTATAATTGTTGTTTTTCTCTCTTTTCTATTCTTTTTATGATGCTTGTATTGTTTCATTATTAAGGTAAATAAGCTTATACGAATCATGTTATAACTGTCTTAGTTTTTAAATTTTTGTTAGAACAAAATGGAAGGGATGATGGAGACCATACTTACAGATATAGAAGCATCTCAGAGTGATCCCGATGTTCCTTTGTTAGAACCAGATCCGGGCGTTTCAATAAATATTCTCAAGGACTCGATTTGTACAAAACCCGGTAGAGTTATTCCTGGCCTTGGTAGGTCTTATTCTCGGTTAAGTAGTTCTTCGTCTACTGCTAAGTCAAATATCGGAGAGGTTATGCATTTAAGAGACAAAATGAACATGCTAGAAAATGTCATAGCACTTCAAAAGATAGAACAAGAAAAGTGTATTGCGGAATGTGAAACTAAATTAGTAGAGATAATTAGCTCTATTTTGAAAGCCAATGCCAGTGGCTTGTCGGATTTGTAATGTGTTAGATTTGTGTTTTAATAGTTAGCTTGAATTTTGAATTTAGTGACTTTAAGCTTTTGTAAAGACGTTAGTATTACTTGTTTATATATGTAATGTATTTTTGTTAATAATTAAATTTTGGCATTAGAAACAAAAATCAAAATTAGTTCTTTTGTTCTTCAAAATTTAATATTTATTTTATTAATTAAATTTATTAAAAACAATTATTATTCTATAAAATCAATTATATATTTAAATTTATTAAAAAATAAAAATAAAAATATTAATTTTTTGTTGTATAAGGTTATATTTTACCAAAAAATGTTAGTTGCATAAAGTATTATTTAACAAAAAAACTTTTTGTTGCTAAATATATAATTATGGCTTTTAATAACTATTTTTTTTATTGTAATTACACACTTTAAACAACCAAAAATAAATTTATTGTAATTAGAAATGTTTTAAAGCAAAAAATAAAATTATTGCAACTACATCTTTTTAACCGCGAAAAAAAAAATTATTGTAGATACACATGTTTTACAGCGAAAACTAAAAATATTGCAATTACACATTTTTTACAACAAAAACTAAAATTATTGCAATTACTCTTTTTTTACAGCAAAAAATAAAATTATTGCAATTATATATTTTCTACAACAAAGAATAAAATTATTGCAATTTTATTTTTTTACATAAGTATATTGTTCGTTTCTAAGAACTTTAAGCGTCCAACCTATAGCAACAAATCTTTTGGAACCGTTTTTTCGTTGGTAAATTTTTTTAACAACAAATAATTCTTTTCTGCAACAAATATTTTACATTGCCTATAGCAAACATTCTTGTAGAATTATCCATGCTATCCATTTTGAAATTATCAAAAACAAAAGTTTGGTTTGAAATTTTGTATAGAACAAGACTATTTATTAATTGATATATTTAAATTATCCGAGCTTGGTTTGAAATTTTGTATAAAACATGACTATTTATTAATTGATTTTTAAAAATATTGTATATAGTCCAACTCGGGTCAATGTCCGTGGTGTAGCTTTTTTTTTTTTATGTTTAATTTTTTTATTATGCAATATTTATTTTCTAAATTTTTTTTTCTACTTGAAGGTAGTTGCATATTTATTATGTAATATTATTTTATTCTAGTTTTAAATAGTCAAAGAAACATATCGCATACAATATTTATTTTTTATTTTTTTATTATAGTTTAAACCAGTGTAAAATTTATTTTCTAAATTTTTTAATTCTAATTTAAAAGAGTCAAACAAATATTTCGCATAATGTCAAACACATATATTATAGTTAAAAACTATATTGCATATTTATTATGTAATATTAGATGACAAAAAACTTCTGTCAATACAACAACGAAACAATCTCAAAATAATAAATTTATAACTATATACTAACGTTAAATTAAAACAATTAATGGTTGAATAAACTACAAAATCCACGAATCCTAATCCTTCAAAACTAAACCATAATCACTAAACTAAACCATAATCAATAAAAAACATACATAAACCATAATCACTAAAAAAAATATACCAAAACGTCCACAATGACTTAACTAAGATATAACTTTCCTAAAAAACAACAATGATATGAAAATTTGAGTTTTTGGACAGACGTTATCACTCTAAATATCACTAAAAATACATAACTAAATTGCAAAATAATTACACTAACAAGTATATAATTCATACCTTAACGTGTTCGCAAGTTTTGATTCGAGAAATCTGGCGTTTTTAGACCATTTCGAGAAATTTTAGGTGAGAGAAAAGAGAAAAATAAAAATATTTTTTTTCTTCTGAAATTAAAGTCTCTTATTATAGTAAAAAAAGATTTCATTATAAATGGATCTCATTGTAACTAAAATAGAACCCAATTTAGCCCGACCCAAAATAAATTAGGCCCAAAATTTTATTTAATTTCTAGGGTTTATGTTGAAGATTGTGCTTCTTCTATATATATATATAGGGTCTACAGCTTCCGCATCTCACATCATCCATGGATGCGAAGGAATCGTATCTGGCATGAGATCTGATTTCCCACTCGAAATATCGATTTCACCATGAAACAGGTCTTTCCCTCGCTCTCGAGTCCAGAGAAAACTGATTTGATGCCAGATACAATTCCTCAGCCTATGTTAAAGTAGAATATCACGTAAGCCTGACTCGGATGATTGTCGAGATGTATACAAGCAATATTTTATTACAGCCTATGTTAAAGTGGGCACATACTCTGGGACATATTTTGATTATGGTATAGTAGCTAATCTCCTTTTGTCAAAATTGTTAAAGTTTTGCTATTTCATGTCATACTACAATTTTAGGCTTTGATCAGTAATGTGTCTCAATATTAGTGATATATGGTCCGTGAACTTTCAAAAGTCTCAAAAGGTCCGGTCTAGTTGTTGAATTATCGAGTTTGATGCTGCTACCCGGCAACGTATTCAACTTAAACTTGTATCATCCATTGTCCCTGTCTCTAAACTTTTTGTTAAGTATGATGTCACATATGATGCAGACTAATTTTAAGTCTATGGACAATCTGTTCTAAACTCGAGAGTCAGGAACTATAATTCATAGTCTATAATTTTATTTAAATGGAAGTATGTAACTTTTCTGATCATCACTTAAGTTCCACAGGGAGGGTATAAGGTGTTCTTGTCCAAAAAGACTATTGATTTAGATCCCAAGAGTGTCAATAACATCCATCAAAGACGGTTGATAGTACGAGGGTCGTGGAATAAATCCCAATGAAAGGTATATCAGTTCACTGTCGCACTCAGGTTTACATAATTGGAGGTGATGGAACTCAAAAATGAGCAGCAGCTAGCAGCTATCTATGAAGTAAGCCTATTGAAGTCATTGTGCCGGTAACCTCTTAAGATCTTTGTTTTTGCAGACTGATCAGTTTCATAAATTTCTCTGTTAAGGGTTTTGTTGACAATAGCTTCCAAATATTTCTGAAATAATTTTCCAAATATTTCTGAACTAATGGTAGATTGGAAGCATTTCTTGTGAAGTTTATGTCATCCAATCAAAGAGGGGACACCCATGAACTAATATTTTTTAACCTAATTACGAGACACGTAATATCTCCCGATGCCCGAAGCATGCTTATTATAGTTCTGGCCTTCATGTTTGGCCACATGTTTGCAGGCTGCGTTCTGCATCAGTATATTGTATTTGTTTAAATGCGGAAATGATATCACTAATTTTTTGTTGTTCTGCAGGAAATCAGACACCGCGGCCTTAAGGTTGCATTTGTTGGAATTCCAAAGAACATCGCGACAATGACATTCCGGTATTTATCTCCTACTTGCACGCCATTGCTCTGAAGTACTTAAATGTTTTGGAATGAACTCTTAATAGTGCTCTCTCTCTCTCTCTCTAATCTTGATTTGGTCATTGACAAGTCCTTTGGTTTTGATACTGCCGTCGAGGAGGCTCAGCGTGCAATTAATGCAGCACACGTCGAAGCTACAGGTGTTGAGAATGACATTGGATTTGTGAAGCTAATGGGCCGTTACTGCGGTGAAATTTACTCTATCGCGCGCTTAATTGTCATAGATGGACGGGCAATGAATTGCATGTTTTGATGAAAAATGCAATACTGACGTGTTTGCATCATTCGGATTTCCAGTGCTACTTGTGCTCATTAATTTGATATATTTAGTGCAGGTTTCATTGCAATGTATGCTACTCTAGCTAGCCGAGATGTTGACTATTTGATTCCTGAGTCACCCTTCTATCTTGAAGGAGAAGACCGACTTTATGAGTTCATTGATAAACGACTTTGTCGAGATTAAGCTTCCGGTGAAGCTCGCCGTCGACGATGACTGCTCTGATGAAGGAGAAGCAGCATCGCACGGCCACACGTGATGGCTTCTGTCCCAAGTGTTATAACCTTGGGCTTATGACCCAGGGTTATGACCTTGGGCTTGTGGGTGTTGAGTCCAAGTTTTCAGACTCAACACCTTGCCTTATTGGACTCCTAAGCTAGTCCTAAAGCCCAAACATGAGTCCCCCTAAAAGGACCCATGTGCTATCCTTGTTGCCAATCACACTCTCTCATTCTACCTCTGTTGCCAAACATCAAGATACATAACAAACTTTAAGAATATTCCAAATGTTTGTTACAGCTGAAACTTGTATTTAAAGACCATTTGGTCACATTGAAAGTTAGTGAAAATATTACAATCTTCTATCCTATTTACTCACTCACTATTTTCTACTTGGTATCAGAGCCATTCTGATCTGAATGGCCAACTCCGATGAGTCCCCGTCGCTGTCCTCAGACTCTATGGGCTCCATCCTTCCCAACAGCACTGCTACTGCTCCAAGAAACCTTCAACTGCACTCAACAAACAATGCTAACAGCATTAGACTTGATAGAAGTAATTACCTCCTTTGGAGGACTGTTGTGTTACCTATGATTAAAGGTAACAAGTTGGGAGGATACATCTCAGGAGAGAAGATCTGTCCTCCCAAACATTCTGTTGACACTGAAGGCAACATTTCAGAGAACCCAAACTATGAAGATTGGATCTCCAAGGACCAACTGCTGCTTGGTTGGTTGTATTCCACCATGAGCCCTGAAATAGCAGCTCAGTTGATGGAAGAAGAGACCTCTAAAGGTCTTTGGGAGGCAGCTGGAAAGCTATCTGGCTCTCAGACAAGAGCCAGAATCACTTATTTCAAAGCAGAATTTCAAAAGACCCGAAAAGGGTCCACAACAATGTCTGACTATTTGAATAAGATGAAAATGATCTTTGATAACCTAATTTTGGCAGGATGTCTTACCTCCATGGATGACCTGATCACTCAGGTGCTTGCAGGCCTTGATGGTGACTATACACCAATTGTGGTCAGTCTGGCTGACAAGGACAGCCTCTCATGGCTTGATCTGCAGACAAGCCTCTTGACCTTTGAAAGCAGGCTGGAGCAGCTCAATGACCTGCAAAACACAATGTCCACAGTCAACTTATCAAACATCAATTATGCTCAAAGGAGTGACACAAAGCAACAAGCTAATAATGTCAATCAAAGGAACTACTCTGGACAGAACTATGGGCAGAACAAAAGCTATAACAGAAACTACAGGGGCAGATTCAATCCTAACTACAGAGGAAGAGGCAACTCTTACAGAGGCAGGGGTGGAAGATTTTCTCAAAACAAACCAACATGTCAGATATGCAGCAGATATGGTCATTCTGCTGTGGTGTGTTACTACAGAGATGACCCCTCTGTCATGGGTTCTACCTCTTCAGAACACCCTAAGTCAGAAGGTGATCACAGTGCTTTGCTTGCAGCACAGGATACACCATCTGATGGAGTCTGGTATGCTGACAGTGGAGCCAGCCACCATGTCACAGGTAGTACCAACCAGCTCACTCAGAAACTTGATTACACAGGTACTAAACATGTCCTAGTTGGTAGTGGTGAGAGACTTCCAATCTCTCACATAGGTGCAACCTCTCTTCCAACCTTACATAAACAACCTCTTTTACTGAAATCTATACTACATGTTCCCAAAATAAACAAAAATCTACTGTCTATCTCTCAACTCACCAACTGTAATGATGTCTTTGTTGAATTTCACAAAACCTTTTGCCTTGTGAAGGACAGTTTAACAGGGACAGTATTGCTCAAAGGGAGATGTAAAGATGGCTTGTACAAGATGGACACTCTTTCTCAAACTCTACCTACCAATCCAGTCAGTTTCAATACCCAAGTCTGTGTTTCTAAGAGTCTGCTTTGTTCTCCTAGTGTGTGTCCATCTGAAGTGTCTAAGGATGGGTGGCATAGAAAACTTGGCCATCCATCACAGTCTGTGTTGCTTAGTATTTTGAAGTCTTGTAATTTTCAAACTGGTTCAAGTAATGAGAAATCCTTTTGTGAGGCTTGTCAGCTAGGCAAGTCTCACACTCTTTCTTATCCTATCTCTACCTCTCATGCTAACAATGTACTAGATCTTATACACACTGATGTTTGGGGTCCATCCCCTGTTCTATCTACTCAGGGTTTTAGGTTCTATGTGTTATTCCTAGATGATTTTTCTAGGTACTCCTGGATCTACCCTCTCAAAACAAAAGGACAAGTTATTGAAGTGTTCAAAGTTTTTAAAGATTTTGTTGAAAACCAGTTTGACAGAAAAATTAAAACAATTCAGAGTGATTGGGGAGGGGAGTTTAGACCTCTAGCTACCCTAGCTGCTCAACATGGTATCCTTCTACGCAGATCCTGTCCTTACACATCAGCTCAGAATGGTGGAGCTGAGCGTAAGCACAGGCATCTTGTGGAGACTGGACTCACACTTCTTGCAGAATCTAAACTACCCTATACATACTGGTTAGAAGCTTTTGAAACAAGCATTTATCTCATAAACAGATTACCAACACCTACTCTTAACAACATTTCTCCTTTTGAGACTCTATTCCACAAAAAACCAAACTATCTAGTACTCAAAACTTTTGGGTGTGCTTGTTTTCCCTGTCTCAGACCCTATCAAACCCACAAGTTTCAATTCCACTCTCAGAAATGTGTCTTCCTAGGCTACAGTCATAATCACAAAGGTTACAAGTGTCTAAGTCCTACAGGGAGAGTCTATCTGTCTAGAAATGTTGTTTTCAATGAAACTTATTTTCCTTTCACCTCAGGGTTCCTTCATCAAACCCCAGGAAGTCAGTCTCCCTATCAATCTGTTCATCTTTGGCTTCACTCACCACCTTCATCTATGGTTTCTGAAAGAGTGTCTCTCTGCACTAGCCCTACATCTGACATCTCTCCTGAGCCTCCTATCTCTCAGCCTACTTCTCAAACAGATCACCAGACTCAATCTCTATCTGATCTTGACATTACTACTCTTCCTCACTACACCAACACTACCACTAGCCCCACTCCATCACTCATAATTGACCTACCCTTTAACACACCAAATCATCTCAACCATTCTCAACAGCCTCTAAACACTCACATCATGCAAACAAGACACAAAAGTGGTATTCACAAAACTAAATTACCTTATGTTGGAACTCTTAACACTACTGACAGGGACATGTCTATACCTTCTAGTTTCTCTAAAGCTGCAGGTAATCCTAATTGGGTGGCTGCTATGAAGGCTGAATTCAGTGCTCTACAAGCTAACAAAACATGGTCCTTAGTTCCTCTACCACCTCACTCCACTATTGTTAGCTGCAAATGGGTTTACAAGGTCAAGCATGGTATGGATGGGTCTGTTCAGCGTTATAAAGCCAGGCTTGTAGCCAAAGGCTTCCACCAAACTCCTGGTATTGACTTCTATGACACATTTAGTCCTGTTGTTAAGGCATCTACAGTCAGGCTCATACTCACCATTGCAGTCTCAAAGAATTGGTCTGTTAGGCAGCTGGACATCAACAATGCCTTTCTAAATGGGGAGCTACAAGAGACTGTCTATATGCAACAGCCTCAGGGTTTTGAAGATGCCAATCAACCCACCTATGTGTGCAAACTAAACAAGGCTCTATATGGTCTAAAGCAAGCACCCAGGGCCTGGTTCTCTAAGCTACGTGACACCTTAACTGACTGGGGTTTCAAAAACTCAAGAGCTGACTGCTCTCTCTTCTATCTAGTTACAACAACTACGATCCTACTCATTCTAGTGTATGTAGATGACATCCTGGTCACAGGCAATGATGCAGCATGCCTCACACAGTTCACTCGCAATCTCAATGCTAAATTCTCACTCAAGGACATGGGATCACTCTCTCTATTCCTTGGAATAGAGGTTCATCGTGATAACACAGGTATCTACCTCACACAGCACAATTACATCGAGAACTTACTTGCAAATCATGGTGCTGCTCTCTCCAAACCTTGTCCTACTCCTCTTGCCCCTGGCACTGCTCTGTCTGCAACCACTGGTTCTCCACTCCTGTCACCTACACAGTATAGAAGTGTGTTAGGAGCTTTACAATACCTAACACACACCAGACCAGACATCGCCTATGCTGTTAATCGACTGATTCAATTTCAGCAGGCCCCTACTTCTACTCACTGGCATTGTCTAAAGAGGATACTACGTTACTTATCTGGAACTCGTTGGCTAGGACTTCACATCAAGCCGTGTTTTCACCTTCAACTACATGGTTACTCTGATGCTGACTGGGCCTCTTCTGTTGATGATCGACGTAGCACAGGCGCTTACTGTGTCTTCCTTGGTGACACTCTGATATCCTGGTCCTCCAAAAAGCAAGGCGTTGTCTCTCGCTCATCCACAGAATCTGAGTACCGAGCTCTTGCTAACCTCTCTGCCGAGTTGATCTGGATTCGTTCACTGTTTACTGAGCTTCGAATCCCTCTCATACCTCCGTCTGTTCTCTGGTGTGATAATCTGGGAGCCAGTGCCTTGGCTTCGAACCCAGTCTTCCATGCCTGCACCAAGCACATCGAGCTCGACGTGCATTTCATTTGAGACCAAGTGCTTGGAGGGACGATCCAGATCCGTTATGTCCCTACTCAAGATCAAGTGGCCGATTCACTCACCAAAGCCCTGCCTCCGTCTCGATTCGCTTATCTCAGGGACAAACTCGGGCTCCTTGACTCACCGCTTCGTTTGAGGGGGGATGTCGAGATTAAGCTTCCGGGGAAGCTCGCCGTCGACGATGACTGCTCTGATGAAAGAGAAGCAGCATCGCACGGCCACACGTGATGGCTTCTGTCCCAAGTGTTATAACCTTGGGCTTATGACCCAGGGTTATGACCTTGGGCTTGTGGGTGTTGAGTCCAAGTTTTCAGACTCAACACCTTGCCTTATTGGACTCCTAAGCTAGTCCTAAAGCCCAAACATGAGTCCCCCTAAAAGGACCCATGTGCTATCCTTGTTGCCAATCACACTCTCTCATTCTACCTCGGTTGCCAAACATCAAGATACATAACAAACTTTAAGAATATTCCAAATGTTTGTTACAGCTGAAACTTGTATTTAAAGACCATTTGGTCACATTGAAAGTTAGTGAAAATATTACAATCTTCTATCCTATTTACTCACTCACTATTTTCTACTGACTTGAAGAGAGTGGCCACATGGTTATCGTGATGGCTGAAGGAGCAGTCAGGATCTTGTTTCAGAGAGCATGGTCCTGGTGAATCCTTCGGGAAACAAGCTTCTTAAAGACGCTGGGTTATGGTTGTCGGACAAGATCAAGGTATTGGTTCATTATTCAGCGATTTGGGGTTCTGCAATTTCGGTTGGATCACTGGCCCAGTTGTCTATTATGTAATTTGTTTCTGGCTGTAAAAAGTTTGTTCTAGTATATTGCTTTACAACGTAGGAATCGCATTGGTAAGATGATTCTTTTGCTATACCTTCTGCAAAACAAAGGATATATAAGGCTTTATATTCTATCTCCCAAATAAGGAACAAGGTGGTAATTACGGACATGATGCGGGTGAGGTTGCTTCCTTCGACAAACCAACCGAGCTTTTTGAGCCCGACTGATGCAAAACAAGCAAAGAATGAAAAACCAGCTCCTACCTGAGTTGTTAGATGATTGAAGCAGCTTCTTAACAAAGACCTTTGCATTTCTACATGTTTGAGACAATTTCTTTTTCCTATACATGTGTTAGTTGGGTGGGTGTGGCTATGAAATGGGCCACAAAGTAAAAAACTCATATTATCCTTTCATACTTATACGATTACAATTCATGCGTATGTTTCATGCGTATGTGCGGTAAAGGTGACTTTTTAAAACTTAAAAGATTAGATGATAACTTAGTTTGTAGTTTAAAATTTCCAAAAATATTATACCAGCGAACAAGGAAATACAAAAAATAATACTCATCATGTGTTTTTCTTATTGTGTTATTAGATTTTATATTTGTTTGGATTATGTGTATCTAAAAGATTAGATGATAACTCATTTTGTAGTTTAAAATTTCCAAAAATATCATACCAGCGAACAAGGAAATGCAAATTATTAGATTTTATAGTTTTGTGTTAGTAGATTTTATATTTGTTAAGAACTTGATTGTTCTTTCTGATTTTTCTGATTGTCTTATCCATGCCATACATTTTGAAATTATCAAAAACAAAAGTTTGGTTTGAAATTTTGTATAGAACATGACTATTTATTAATTGATATATTTAAATTATCCGAGCTTGGGTTGAAATTTTGTATAAAACACGACTATTTATTAATGAAATTTT
This sequence comes from Limnanthes douglasii subsp. nivea, assembly GCA_036936605.1. Taxonomy (NCBI): domain Eukaryota; kingdom Viridiplantae; phylum Streptophyta; class Magnoliopsida; order Brassicales; family Limnanthaceae; genus Limnanthes; species Limnanthes douglasii. The sequence goes on from JAUPFV010000001.1 coordinate 4,638,852, forward strand.
GTATAAAACACGGCTATTTATTAATTGATTTTTAAAAATATTGTATATAGTCCCACTCGAGTGAATGTCCGTGGTGTAGCTTATTTTTAAATTTTTATGTTTAACTTTTATTTATTTATCAAATATTTTTAATCTTTTAAAAATTATTCAATTTAAAATTAGTAAACTCGATCGGTCCATATTGAGAAAGCTGTTTTAGAAAATAATCAAAGACAAAATTTCCTAAACAAATTTTATTTCTGTGCCGAAAGATCAATTTCATTTTTTAGGAGATGAAAGCGCTATTCAAATTTCGACATTTCCAAGAATCATAGGATATGAGTGGAAAACAAGAGAGCAATCCCGGTTTAAAACCGAAAAAGCTAAAAGTAATGTCATATAAATTGGAATCTTCAAATCTAATTTCAAAACCATTATCATATTGAACGAGGCTCTTAAAAAATGTTATTATTTTTTTCGCAATAGTAATCAAAACTATAAAGACCAATAGAATTTTGTAGGACCACATTTTGAAGGTATTTAGACCTTAATTATACTCTTTAGAAGATTATGAGATTTCTTAATAGATATGGCCAGGGTCGAAGTGGAGTTTGCATATATTGTGTCAAAACCGGACCACAAGGATCCATAGTTAATAAGCTAAAGGTTAGTGTTGAACAAGTTTACGAAAGTTCAAAAAATGTTACTTGTCGTGAAATGGTTTCACGATTATTTGTGTAACAAATTGATCCCATATGTGTTCAAGTGTTACAAATAAATTCTATTAATATTATTACGTCACATGTCATTCCCAATAATTACACATTTTTTTCAAATTAACCGTCCTATTTTGTTGTCAAATAATACATTTGATATTGATATGTCAACATCCACGTAGAATGTTGTGAACGCAATAAATATTTAAATATTTTATTATTATGATTTATCTAACCTATTTATCCCACCGAATCCATTACCATAAAATATAACTCGACCTGACGAGTCTACACAAACTAACTAAAGGATGACATGTTTAACCTACTTATTAACCTAATTAGAACCCGATAAATTCTCACTTTAATATATTATAAACTTTATAAAATAATACACTTGGACCACCAAAATTTATTAATTAACAGAGTTATTAATTAATCGATAAATTAATAATTATAAATTTATATTCCCGTTTTAATACCTAAAGAGTTTCACGATACCTAAATATCAAATCCGAGTATATGGTATAGATATTTAAATATTTTATTTTTATCATTTATCTGACCTATTTATCCGATCCGATCCAATCCAATCCATTAACATAAAATATAACTAGACCCGACCCGATCCATATAACATAACTAAAGCATGACATTTTTAACATACTTACAATTAATTTAATTAATACCTCACAACTTAATTCTGATACTAATTCTCCCTTTAATACCTAACGAGTTTCAAAATATCTACATCTGAAATCAATTTTTGTCTTACGAATTTTAAATCTCTAAAATTGATATCTTAGGAATCCTAAATGGACACTACTAGATCTGAGCCTGTTTACGTTAGATCTCACACCTTACTTAATTCTTTTTAATCCAAACTAATATCAAAATAACTTTCCTCACCAATTATGATAATATCACTCAATAAAAAACTTCCTAAAATCATAAAATCCTTTAACTAAATCTAGATATACTCAACTTTATGAAATCTCTAAAATAGTAAAAAGACATGGATAACGAAGTTTTATGTTGTTCTTTTCTATGAAAGAATATTTTAATATTCGTGGCTATAATCTCACGATATTTGTAACGAGTAGCAACCGGTGTGCGATTTAAAGTAGCATAATAACACAAAACATGTGAATTTAGTTAGTAACCGCAAACCACTTCAATATTTCTTTAACCAAGCAGCAATAAGAAAACAAACTGTCAGGACATGAATGAATATACAGACGAAGTAAGAGTCTAAAACTTGGGGCAACAACATAACTTTCGAACCATTTCTACGAGGATTAGATGACAATAATAACCATGACAAGGTTTCCGCGACCAAAGGAAATAGGTAACTTGTGAAGTAACACATTTTTTGGCAGGTACGGAGTCGTTCCATAATTTTATAATCATTAACGATGTCTTCCTCCTTGGAGGCATCGGTTGCTCGATATCCTTCTCAGAAGTTCACATGATTTAGTTCTACCTTTCTAGCTTATTATGACATATTTAATATAAATATGACCTATCTCTAACATTGTATCATTCTTTGTAAGAACACACAGCGTTTCAAAAAGCTTTGTAAACCGCTCATCAGTTATTTATTCTCCTTAAGTTAAGGTGATAAATCTAAATGATATATATTCTCTCGTGCAAAAAAATAAGTGGAACTGATCCCTTCAAGCTTCACCGAAAACTTTGGACAATTTGCTTGGTTGAACGACGCCAAACAGAAGTGATTGAGCAAACTGTTAGGCTGGGGACCAAAGTCCCACATCCCACATCGGTTAAACATGGGAATGATCAGTAGTATATCAGAATATATATCAACTAGTATGAGACTTTTTGGAAGTGGAACGAAAGAAAATCTGTGCGACCTTTTAGGGCCAAAATGGACAATATTATACAAGTGTTGAGATCGATTGTTCTTACTTATATACGAAGGCAGTATATACGGTACCCATATTCTCAACAAATGATATCAGAGCGTCAGGCCCAAACGGAACCCATTGTGGTGACTGATGTGGGTAAAATTCTCAAATGCCGAGGCAATCGGTGTGACTTGATTGGATTATATCAAAACGGTAGAACTTGATTGGACTAGAGCTAAGGAACAAGATAGTATGGTATAATAGGAGATGAGCAGTAACATCTATAGTGCCTCTATGGTTCAGGTAGCCCTAACTTGATTAGAGTGGGCAAATTGAATTCAACTATAAGGAGGTCAAGTGGTACTTTGTTCAAGAGGATAATTTATTAGGGTAGTGACCAAAGTCCCACATCCCATATTGGTTAACCATAAGAATGATCAGTAGTATATAAGTAAGAATATATCTCAACTAGTATTAGGCCTTTTAGAAGTGGATAAAAAATAAAAATGTGCGAGTCTTCGGACCCAAACCGAACAATATCATACAAATGGAGAGATCGGGTTGTTTTTACTTATAAAAGTTTGCACATCGAGTATAGAAAAAACTACCATTTGAAATAAGTGATATAGAAAAAACTAATTTTAAATAAAATATGTAGAATGTCTTCATATAAATGGAGATCCATATATTTTAGTATGTGACAATCTCATAAATATTTTTCGATTGTAATAGAGAAAAACATATTTACAGAATTTGTAAAGTCATCTATTATAATAATTATTTATTAATTTATTAATTCTTGTGTGATAATATAAAATTATATTATCTCTTAGTATATTATATAAAGTCTTCTGTAATAATTATACATTCCTCTTAATTTAGAAATTCTATTACGGACAAGAAAAATATTCTTTTAGGGTGTATACTAATTAGATAAAATCCTCTATAATTTCTGTTTTCTATAATAATAGCTATTATAATATTGAGTCTAATAATATGTAGTTATATTTAATTTCCTAATATATTATAATATTATTTTAATAAATTCATTGTGAATACTCCTATTAAATTAAAATTTCAATATTTATATTATATATATATATATATATAAAATTCTAAATAATTTATATTATATGTATTCGGAAATAAATGATATTATACATATATATATCTATATATATATATATATATATTAAAAAACAAATGATATATATAAATATATAATATTATTATCTTTTAAATCAATATTTTTATATAAGTGATATATATGATATCACATGGGTATATTATTCAAAAATAATATTATATATATATACATATATATTCATAATAAATAATGAATATTATTGTTATTTATTTATTTGTTTTTATATATATATATATTATTGTCTTTTAAATCAATATTTATATTATATATATTGCATCAAGTGCAACTAGCAAGTTGTAGGAAGACTACAACTTATTTCACATCGGTCCGAATCAATGATAAAAATCACTATGTTTTTAAGTACTTCAATGGCATTATTGAAGATACAAAATGATTAGTGTTTTCATCTTCTATAATTTCATATTATAAGCATGAGTTGTTATATCACTAGGATGATCCGGAATTTACCAATTTGTTAATTAAAAAAATCAACAATCCACATTTCTTGATGGAGGTTAAAGATTTTCACCAGATAGATATTTCCTTCCGTAGATCCTTCTGAAGAGTGGCTACATGCTCCATTTTTTAGTACCATCAGGAAGCATTCAAAGGGATCGGGGCTCCTTCAAGGAAATACATAGCCAAATATGACGAGCAAATTTGAGAAAACAAATACCCATTTAAAGCTAGATCTACACTATTTAAGTCCAAGTGGATCCCATATTGTTTTAGTATTTTCCATAACTTTCATCACAAAAGGTTTTTGACCAATTTTGTGTAATTTCCGAATCTTTCGCACACAAAAGTTATTCTCAGAGTTTTTCAAGCAAGTCTATCACAACGGCGTAATATAACCACAAACCCATTGTTTATTGTGGTTTGCTTAACTCAATCAATCAACTCGTCTTTGGTGTAATGAGATTTCGTGTCAAACAAGTGGCTATAATCAACAGAGCACGACTCCGACATTATCTCCTCTTTTACCATGCATGAATCATATAAGTCATCATTTAATTCTTCTTCCACCTCCTACATTCAACAACCATATATTATGTCGCCTTATCAAAAACAAATTGAACGTGACGACCCGACGGTTGGGAAATACTCAACCCCCGGGGACGGTTTCACCCGTCGGTTGACAATATCCCAACCGAAGGTGGATAATAGTTACATCGACAGGGTAAATTTCTAAACCTTATTATACTTGTAGGATTCCAAAGGGGGCTTGTACTCGACATGGTGAATATTATCAACTGTTGGGGACGTTTTCAACCGCCGGTTGATAATACAAACCCCGACGGTTGATAATATGCACTCACGCGATAAATAATAATAGACCCGTTGAGAACCTAATCATACACAAAAGACCTAAATGTAACATATTATCAAACCAAGTATCGGGCGTGTGGGGTTACGGTTGGGAACTACGTCCCCAATGGGTGGATATGACATTCCCCGGCAGGTGGTCAAGGACAGCCCAGTGGAGCTGGTTCCTATTGCTAAGAGGATTTGAGATATCCCCCACTGGGGAACAGGGCCTCAACTAGCGGGGGAGCATGGTTCATCTTTCTAAAATTAGAAGAACTAAAAAAAAAACTTTTTTTAACAAATTGGTTATGGAGACTATATTGTTTGGAGTTTCATGGTCATCACCAAGCTTCTTTTTGTCTAAATCCGTCATTTAATCAATTGAGGTTTCTTTGTCATTTAATCAATTGAGGTTTCTTTTTGAGATTTTGAGTGTTTTTGAGTTTTTAGTTTTTTTTAGATTTTTAAAATTTTGTTAGATTTTGAATATAAGAAAGATATTAGGATGGGTAATTTTGTGTTTTACGAATTTTAATCAAATATACACAAAACTCACTACATGCCAAAAATTAATATTTTTGGTGCAAATGGTAAAAAGCTATTAAATAAAAAACCTATTTTCAAATAATTTGGACTGCTTATCAAAATTTGGGGCCGAATTTAACCAGAAGCCTAAAATAAATGGGCAATGCTATATTGGGACACCTTTTGGCTATAATAAGACCATAAAATCGCATTGTTTTTTCTCTTTATATGAAATGACCAATATACCTTTTATATATAAAACCGAATTTAAACAGAAGCCTAAAATAAATGGGAGGCGCTCTCTCTCAATAATCTAACAACCTAAAAACATCCATGGATAACATCCAAATCCACGGATTTGAGCGAGCGGAATGAAGAGGAGCCTTTGACGGACCATCTAGAAATCCAAATTGAGATATATTTAAAAAAAAATCTATTTTCAATGCGATTCTCGAACTCATTGTGCCAGTGATGAAATACGAACCCAGAATTCGCAAATTTGCATGTTTTTAATGTCTAAATCGTGAAGAGAGAGTTCGTGATCGTGATTTATACATTTATTTGGTAGTTTGATATAATTAAGTATATTTTGATATAATTATTACATACCTTTTGTAGGAATGAACGGACAAATAAAGGGGGATGAATATAAAATTTAAAATAATAATTAAAGACTAAATATATGTTTAGCATTTTCATTAGATTTAAATATATTTGCTATTTGATATTTTATTCTAGTTTAAAATAGTCAAATAGATATAATGCATATTTATTATGTAATATTTATTTTTTGAATTTTTTATTGAGTCTAAAATAATAAAAAATATAAAAAATATTTTTTTATTCTAGTTTAAAATAGTCAAAGAAATATATTACATATTTATTATGCAATATTTATTTTCTAAATTTTTTTTCTAGTCGAAGGTAGTCAAAGTATATATTGCATAATAAATGTAATATTTTTTTATTCTAGTTTTAAATATTCAAAGAAACATATTGCATAGAATATTTATTTTCTATTTTTTTATTATAGTTTAAACAAGTGTAAAATTTATTTTCTAAATCTTTTAATTCTAATTTAAAAGAGTCAAACAAATATTTCGCATAGTGTCCAACACATATATTATAGTTATTATAGTTAAAAACTATATTGCATATTTATTATATAATATTAGATGACAAAAAACTTCTGTCAGTACAACAACGAAACAATCTCAAAATAATAAATTTATAACTACATACGAACATTAAATTAAAACAATTAATGGTTGAATAAACTACAAACCCACGAATCCTAATCCTTCAAAACTAAACCATAATCACTAAACTAAACCATAATCAATAAAAAAACATACCTAAACCATAATCACTAAAAAAAACATACCAAAACCCACGATGACTTAACTAAGATATAACTTTCCGCCCCCAAGGGGTAGCCGAGTTGGTTGAGCATGACATTCTTATAACCAAAAGGTCATGAGTAGCGGCTGCGGGTTCCCTCCTTAAAAAAAAAAAAAAAGATATAACTTTCCAAAAAAAACAACAAAATTTGAGTTTTTGGACAGACGTTATCACTCTAAATATCACTAAAAATACATAACTAAATTGAAAAATAATTACACTAACAAGTATATAATTCATACATAACTAAATTGCAAAATAATTACACTAACAAGTATATAATTCATACTTAATGTGTTCGCAAGTTTTGATTCGAGAAATCTGGCGTTTTTTTAGACCATTTCGAGAAATTTTAGGTGGGAGAAAAGAGAAAAATAAAAAGATTTTTTTTCTTCTGAAATTAAAGTCTCTTATTATAGTAAAAAAAAGATTTCATTATAAATGGATGTCATTGTAACTAAAATAGAACCAATTTAGCCCGACCCAAAATAAATTAGGCCCAAAATTTTATTTAATTTCTAGGGTTTATGTTGAAGATTGTGCTTCTCCTATATAAATATATATATATAGGGTCTACAGCTGCCGCTTCTCCTAATATTGAGACACATTACTAATCAAAGCCTAAAATTGTAGTATGACATGAAATAGCAAAACTTCAACAATTTCGACAAAAGGAGATTAGCTACTATACCATAATCAAAATATGTCCCAGAGTATGTGCCCACTTTAACAAAGGCTGTAATAAAATATTGCTTGTATACATCTCGGCAATCATCCGAGTCAGGCTTACGTGATATTCTACTTTAACATAGGCCGAGGAATTGTATCTGGCATGAGATATGATTTCCCACTCGAAATATCGACTTCAGCAGGAAGCAGGTCTTTCCCTCGCTCTCGAGTCCAGAGAAAACTGATTTGATGCCAGATACAATTCCTCAGCCTATGTTAAAGTAGAATATCACGTAAGCCTGACTCTGATGATTGCCGAGATGTATACAAGCAATATTTTATTACAGCCTATGTTAAAGTGGGCACATACTCTGGGACATATTTTGATTATGGTATAGTAGCTAATCTCCTTTTGTCGAAATTGTTGAAGTTTTGCTATTTCATGTCATACTACAATTTTAGGCTTTGATCAGTAATGTGTCTCAATATTAGTGATATATGGTCCGTGAACTTTCAAAAGTCTCAAAAGGTCCGGTCTAGTTGTTGAATTATCGAGTTTGATGCTGCTACCGGGAAACGTATTCAACTTAAACTTGTATCATCCATTGTCCCTGTCTCTAAACTTTTTGTTAAGTATGATGTCACATATGATGCGGACTAATTTTAAGTCTATGGACAATCTGTTCTAAACTCGAGAGTCAGGAACTATAATTCATAGTCTATAATTTTATTTAAATGGAAGTATGTAACTTTTCTGATCATCACTTAAGTTCCACAGGGAGGGTATAAGGTGTTCTTGTCCAAAAAGACTATTGATTTAGATCCCAAGATTGTCAATGACATCCATCAAAGACGGTTGATAGTACGAGGGTCGTGGAATAAATCCCAATGAAAGGTATATCAGTTCACTGTCACACTCAGGTTTACATAATTGGAGGTGATGGAACTCAAAAGGAGCAGCAGCTAGCAGCTATCTATGAAGTAAGCCTATTGAAGTCATTGTGCCGGTAACCTCTTAAGATCTTTGTTTTTGCAGACTGATCAGTTTCATAAATTTCTCTGTGAAGGGTTTTGTTGACAATAGCTTCCAAATATTTCTGAACTAATCTTCCAAATATTATTGAACTAATGGTAGATTGGAAGCATTTCTTGTGAAGTTTATGTCATCCAATCAAAGCGGGGACACCCATGAACTAATATTTTTTAACCTAATTACGAGACACATAATATCTTCCGATGCCCGAAGCATGCTTATTATAGTTCTGGCCTTCATGTTTGGCCACATGTTTGCAGGCTGCGTTCTGCATCAGTATATTGTATTTGTTTAAATGCGGAAATGATATCACTAAATTTTTTGTTGTTTTACAGGAAATCAGACACCGCGGCCTTAAGGTTGCAGTTGTTGGAATTCCAAAGAACATCGCGACAATGACATTCCAGTATATATCTCCTACTTGCACGCCATTGCTCTGAAGTACTTAAATGTTTTGGAATGAACTATTAATAGTGCTCTCTCTCTCTCTAATCTTGATTTGGTCATTGACAAGTCCTTTGGTTTTGATACTGTTGTCGAGGAGGCTCAGCGTGCAATTAATGCAGCACACGTCGAAGCTACAGGTGTTGAGAATGGCATTGGATTTGTGAAGCTAATGGGCCGTTACTGCGGTGAAATTTACTCTATCGCGCGCTTAATTGTCATAGATGGACGGCCAATGAATTCCATGTTTTGATGAAAAATGCAATACTGACGTGTTTGCATCATTCGGATTTCCAGTGCTACTTGTGCTCAGTAATTTGATATATTTGGTGGTGCAGGTTTCATTGCAATGTATGCTACTCTAGCTAGCCGAGATGTTGACTATTTGATTCCTGAGTCACCCTTCTATCTTGAAGGAGAAGACGGACTTTATGAGTTCATTGATAAACGACTTGAAGAGAGTGGCCACATGGTTATCGTGATGGCTGAAGGAGCAGTCAGGATCTTGTTTCAGAGAGCATGGTCCTGGTGAATCCTTCGGGAAACAAGCTTCTTAAAGACGCTGGGTTATGGTTGTCGGACAAGATCAAGGTATTGGTTCATTATTCAGCGATCTGGGGTTCTGCAATTTCGTTTGGATCACTGGCCCAGTTGTCTATTATGTAATTTGTTTCTGGCTGTAGAAAGTTTGTTCTAGTATATTGCTTTACAACGTAGGAATCGCATTGGTAAGATGATTCTTTTGCTATACCTTCTGCAAAACAAAGGATTTATAAGGCTTTATATTCTATCTCCCAAATAAGGAACAAGGTGGTAATTACCGACATGATGCGGGTGAGGTTGCTTCCTTCGACAAACCAACCGAGCTTTTTGAGCCCGACTGATGCAAAACAAGCAAAGAATGAAAAACCAGCTCCTACCTGAGTTGTTAGATGATTGAAGCAGCTTCTTAACAAAGACCTTTGCATTTCTACATGTTTGAGACAATTTCTTTTTCCTATACATGTGTTAGTTGGGTGGGTGTGGCTATGAAATGGGCCACAAAGTAAAAAACTCATATTATCCTTTCATACTTATACGATTACAATTCATGCGTATGTTTCATGCATATGTACGGTAAAGGTGACTTTTCAAAACGTAAAAGATTAGATGATAACGCAGTTTGTAGTTTAAAATTTCCAAAAATACCATACCAGCGAACAAGGAAATACAAAAAATAATACTCATCATGTGTTTTTCTTATTGTGTTATTAGATTTTATATTTGTTTGGATTATGTGTATCTAAAAGATTAGATGATAACTCATTTTGTAGTTTAAAATTTCCAAAAATATCATACCAGCGAACAAGGAAATGCAAAATATAAAACTCGTGTTTTTTTATTGTGTTATTAGATTTTATAGTTGTTTGTGTTAGTAGATTTTATATTTGTTAATAACTTGGTTGTTCTTTCTGATTTTTCTGATTGTCTTATCCATGCCATCCATTTTAAAATTATCAAAAACAAAAGTTTGGTTTGAAATTTTGTATAGAACAGGACTATTTATTAATTGATATATTTAAATTATCCGAGCTTGAGTTGAAATTTTGTATAAAACACGACTATTTATTAATGAAATTTTGTATAAAACACGGCTATTAATTGATTTTTAAAAATATTGTATATAGTCCCACTCGAGTGAATGTCCGTGGTGTAGCTTATTTTTTTATTTTTATGTTTAACTTTTATTTATTTATCAAATATTTTTAATCTTTTAAAAATTATTCAATTTAAAATTAGTAAACTGGATCGGTCCATATTGAGAAAGCTGTTTTAGAAAACAATGAAAGACAAAATTTCCTATACAAATTTTATTTCTGTGCCGAAAGATCAATTTCATTTTTTAGGAGATGAAAGCGCTATTCAAAGTTCGACATTTCCAAGAATCATAGGATATGAGTGGAAAACAAGAGAGCAATCCCGGTTTAAAACCGAAAAAGCTAAAAATGATGTCATATAAATAGGAATCTTCAAATCTAATTTCAAAACCATTATCATATTGAACGAGCCTCTTAAAAAATGTTATTATTTTTTTCGCAATAGTAATCAAAACTATAAAGACCAATAGAATTTTGTAGGACCACATTTGGAAGGTATTTAGAACTTAATTATACTCTTTAGAAGATTATGAGATTTCTTAATAGATATGGCCATGGTCGAAGTGGAGTTTGCATATATTGTGTCAAAACCGGACCATAAGGATCCATAGTTAATAAGCTAAAGGTTAGTGTGGAACAAGTTTACGAAAGTTAAAACAATGTTACTTGTCGTGAAATGGTTTCACGATTATTTGTGTAACAAATTGATCCCATATGTGTTCAAGTGTTACAAATAAATTCTATTAATATTATTACGTCACATGTCATTCCCAATAATTACACATTTTTTTTTTTCAAATTAACCCTCCTATTTTGTTGTAAAATAATACATTTGATATTGCTATGTCAACATCCACGTAGAATGTTGTGAACGCAATAAATATTTAAATATTTTATTATTATGATTTATCTAACCTATTTATCCCACCGAATCCATTACCATAAAATATAACTCGACGTGACCAGTCTATACAAACTAACTAAAGGATGACATGTTTAACCTACTTATTAACCTAATTAAAACCCGATAAATTCTCACTTTAATACAGTATAAACTTTATAAAATAATACACTTGGACCACCAAAATTTATTAATTAATTAATCGATAAATTAATAATTATAAATTTATATTCCCGTTTTAATACCTAAAGAGTTTCACGATACCTAAATATCAAATCCGAGTATATGGTATAGATATTTAATATTTTATTTTTATCATTTATCTGACCTATTTATCCGATCTGATCAAATCCAATCCATTAACATAAAATATAACTAGACCCGACCCAATCCATATAACATAACTAAAGCATGACATTTTTAACATACTTACAATTAATTTAATTAATACCTGACAACTTAATTCTGATACTAATTCTCCCTTTAATACCTAACGAGTTTCAAAATACCTACATCTGAAATCAATTTTTGTCTTACGAATTTTAAATCTCTAAAATTGATATCTTAGGAACCCTAAATGGACACTACTAGATCTGGGCCTCTTTATGTTAGATCTCACACCTTACTTAATTCTTTTTAATCCAAACTAATATCAAAATAACTTTCCTCACCAATTATGATAATATCACTAAATAAAAAACTTCCTAAAATCATAAAATCCTTTAACTAAATCTAGATATACTCAACTTTATGAAATCTCTAAAATTGTAAAAAGACATGGATAACGAAGTTTTATGTTATTCTTTTCTATGAAAGAATATTTTAATATTCGTGGCTATAATCTCACGATATTTGCAACGAGTAGCACCCGGTGTGAGATTTAAAGTAGCATAATAACACAAAACATGTGAATTTAGTTAGTAACCGCAAACCACTTCAATATTTCTTCAACCAAGCAGCAATAAGAAAACAAACTGCCAGGACATGAATCAATATACAGACGAAGTAAGAGTCTAAAACTTGGGGCAACAACATAACTTTCGAACCATTTCTACAAGGATTAGATGACAATAATAACCATGACAAGGTTTCCGCGACCAAAGGAAATAGGTAACTTGTGAAGTAACACATTTTTTGGCAGGTACGGAGTCGTTCCATAATTTTATAATCATTAACGATGTCTTCCTCCTTGGAGGCATCGGTTGCTCGATATCCTTCTCAGAAGTCCACATGATTTAGTTCTACCTTTCTAGCTTATTATGAGATATTTAATATAAATATGACCTATCTGTAACATTGTATCATTCTTTGTAAGAACACACAGCGTTTCAAAAAGCTTTGTAAACCGCTCATCAGTTAGTTATTCTCCTTAAGTTAAGGTGATAAATCTAAATGATAAGTTCATATATCAGGTATATATTTTGTCAAATAACAGTTATTGAAATATTCAAGCTTTCCTTTATACTGAACCGAATTTCCTATGAGAAGTTTTGAATATTGCTTGATTATTACATAATGACTGCAATTAGTAATGGAAGATACCTTTATGATAATTGTGAGTTAACTATTTGATATTTATTAGGAGTTTTAGCAATGAGACTATAATTTCCTACAAACTCTGACTCCGTCATGGATACTGGGTCCAGATCTCGCACCAGTCCTGAGACTTCTGTATCAGGGGATTCGTTTTTCCTGAAGAACAACCGGTCTTTAGTGCACGTCGCAAAGTTTTATCTGCATATAGTGGACCTGTCGATTCACTTACAGAGGCAAAAAAAAACATGGAAAATATCGTGCTCTCAGATTATGAAGAATCGTCCAAGATCCAGAATCACGTGTCGAATACAAGTATTCCGAGATTCATAAAGGAGCGGCAACGCAAGAATTAGACTATGACATATCTCATGTAATTGGGGTCATAATCATAACAAGATGTCCAATGATGACACCGTCATGGAAAGAAATTCTAGAAGATACAAAGACGTCAATGTATGAGCTGCTTTAGGTAACAAATGGTTTTCGATTTAAGTTTATTTTCAGAAGCTACAAGTATGTTAAAATATATGATTTCTGCATTTTTTTTAATTGTTAACAGCATTTAGTTTTTTTTTCGAGATAAAAACATTTTTTTGTATTTATATCATCCTAAAACTAAACAAGAATTAAGTAGATCCAGATACCTTTGTAGGCACAGTTACAGGCATTTCTATGTATTTATATAGACCTACAGGAAAATTAAATAGATCCAAATCTATGTATTTCTATAGACCTACAGGAAAATTAAGTAGATTTAAATGTCTTTGGAGGCACAGTTACCGGTACTTTTCGTAATTTTTTTATGTTCTGCGTATTGGTGGATCGAGTCTTGAATCCTTGTATACGCCACTAGAAATTCCGCCGCAGCAGCTTGGCTCATCACTTTCTTCAGAATCAACTTCAATGCCTTGAACCTTTTCAATCTTTTTGAAATCATCCTACACACATTCATTTAGATACCTCCTTTAATAAAGTCGGGATTAAGGTGTGGTTGTAATGTTCGTATCTTGTTTTAAGGTGTTTCTACAGTCTTGATGTTATGTTCTTTAGTTCATGTCTCTATGAACATACTTGTCACCATATAGATCTTCACCTCTTCTATTGACTCGCGCTTAGAGATTGACATGCACTAAACTATACAGTTTACATTATCAACTTCAATACAACCATCTCTTTCACTGGTTTCCTTGTCACTTTCTCCATTGTTCATTTCCTAGTCATACTCATTTTTTCACTAAGGATTTTTAAAATGCTCCTCATTTTTTGGTGTTCTTGTATTATATCGTTTTTTTCTACTAGAATTCTGGATGAAATCAATCGCTTCTCCAAGTATTGCAAGAAAGTGAGAAAGAAACGAAAAAGGAAATTTTGGATAGTCTTTAAATCTTCAATTGACTTAGAAAACTAACTAGTTCTATTCTAATTTTGTTAATAGCTTTTAGTTTAAATGTTAGTTAAGATATTTGAGAATGGATTCATAACAATATGTAACAAATCTAATTTTTGAGTTAGCTAACTATAAGTTCATGCATGCATTATAAAGAACTATTTTCCTTTTCCTTTTAAAGTCTCAACTGTTTATGATATGTTCATATAGTTATGGTTTAAGTTTTTAATAAAAGACCATGGTCTTTAGTTAATTGCATCTATTTATGTGTTAGAATTTTTAATACGAAATTATGTTTGTGTAATTTGGTTTGGTTAATACCCATGTCTAATATCTTCTGTCTAATACCTTGTAGTTATTATAATTGCTATTTTGCACTCTTTTCTATGGTTAAAACAAATATAATACCTTGTAGTTATTATAATTGTTGTTTTTCTCTCTTTTCTATTCTTTTTATGATGCTTGTATTGTTTCATTATTAAGGTAAATAAGCTTATACGAATCATGTTATAACTGTCTTAGTTTTTAAATTTTTGTTAGAACAAAATGGAAGGGATGATGGAGACCATACTTACAGATATAGAAGCATCTCAGAGTGATCCCGATGTTCCTTTGTTAGAACCAGATCCGGGCGTTTCAATAAATATTCTCAAGGACTCGATTTGTACAAAACCCGGTAGAGTTATTCCTGGCCTTGGTAGGTCTTATTCTCGGTTAAGTAGTTCTTTGTCTACTGCTAAGTCAAATATCGGAGAGGTTATGCATTTAAGAGACAAAGTGAACATGCTAGAAAATGTAATAGCACTTCAAAAGATAGAACAAGAAAAGTGTATTGCGGAATGTGAAACTAAATTAGTAGAGATAATTAGCTCTATTTTGAAAGCCAATGCCAGTGGCTTGTCGGATTTGTAATGTGTTAGATTTGTGTTTTATTAGTTAGCTTGAATTTTGAATTTAGTGACTTTAAGCTTTTGTAAAGACGTTAGTGTTACTTGTTTATATATGTAATGTATTTTTGTTAATAATTAAATTTTGGCATTAGAAACAAAAATCAAAATCAGTTCTTTTGTTCTTCAAAATTTAATATTTATTTTATTAATTAAATTTATTAAAAACAATTATTATTCTATAAAATCAATTATATATTTAAATTTATTAAAAAATAAAAATAAAAATATTAATTTTTTGTTGTATAAGGTTATATTTTACCAAAAAATGTTAGTTGCATAAAGTATTATTTAACAAAAAAACTTTTTGTTGCTAAATATATAATTATGGCTTTTAATAACTATTTTTTTATTGTAATTACACACTTTAAACAACCAAAAATAAATTTATTGTAATTAGAAATGTTTTAAAGCAAAAAATAAAATTATTGCAACTACATCTTTTTAACCGCGAAAAAAAAAATTATTGTAGATACACATGTTTTACAGCGAAAACTAAAAATATTGCAATTACACATTTTTTACAACAAAAACTAAAATTATTGCAATTACTCTTTTTTACAGCAAAAAATAAAATTATTGCAATTATATATTTTCTACAACAAAGAATAAAATTATTGCAATTTTATTTTTTTACATAAGTATATTGTTCGTTTCTAAGAACTTTAAGCGTCCAACCTATAGCAACAAATCTTTTGGAACCGTTTTTTCGTTGGTAAATTTTTTTAACAACAAATAATTCTTTTCTGCAACAAATATTTTACATTGCCTATAGCAAACATTCTTGTAGAATTATCCATGCTATCCATTTTGAAATTATCAAAAACAAAAGTTTGGTTTGAAATTTTGTATAGAACAAGACTATTTATTAATTGATATATTTAAATTATCCGAGCTTGGTTTGAAATTTTGTATAAAACATGACTATTTATTAATTGATTTTTAAAAATATTGTATATAGTCCAACTCGGGTCAATGTCCGTGGTGTAGCTTATTTTTTTTTATGTTTAATTTTTTTATTATGCAATATTTCTTTTCTAAATTTTTTTTTCTACTTGAAGGTAGTTGCATATTTATTATGTAATATTATTTTATTCTAGTTTTAAATAGTCAAAGAAACATATCGCATACAATATTTATTTTCTATTTTTTTTATTATAGTTTAAACCAGTGTAAAATTTATTTTCTAAATTTTTTAATTCTAATTTAAAAGAGTCAAACAAATATTTCGCATAGTGTCAAACACATATATTATAGTTAAAAACTATATTGCATATTTATTATGTAATATTAGATGACAAAAAACTTCTGTCAATACAACAACGAAACAATCTCAAAATAATAAATTTATAACTATATACTAACGTTAAATTAAAACAATTAATGGTTGAATAAACTACAAAATCCACGAATCCTAATCCTTCAAAACTAAACCATAATCACTAAACTAAACCATAATCAATAAAAAACATACATAAACCATAATCACTAAAAAAAATATACCAAAACGTCCACAATGACTTAACTAAGATATAACTTTCCTAAAAAACAACAATGATATGAAAATTTGAGTTTTTGGACAGACGTTATCACTCTAAATATCACTAAAAATACATAACTAAATTGCAAAATAATTACACTAACAAGTATATAATTCATACCTTAACGTGTTCGCAAGTTTTGATTCGAGAAATCTGGCGTTTTTAGACCATTTCGAGAAATTTTAGGTGAGAGAAAAGAGAAAAATAAATATATTTTTTTTCTTCTGAAATTAAAGTCTCTTATTATAGTAAAAAAAGATTTCATTATAAATGGATCTCATTGTAACTAAAATAGAACCCAATTTAACCCGACCCAAAATAAATTAGGCCCAAAATTTTATTTAATTTCTAGGGTTTATGTTGAAGATTGTGCTTCTTCTATATATATATATATAGGGTCTACAGCTTCCGCATCTCACATCATCCATGGATGCGAAGGAATCGTATCTGGCATGAGATCTGATTTCCCACTCGAAATATCGATTTCACCAGGAAACAGGTCTTTCCCTCGCTCTCGAGTCCAGAGAAAACTGATTTGATGCCAGATACAATTCCTCAGCCTATGTTAAAGTAGAATATCACGTAAGCCTGACTCGGATGATTGTCGAGATGTATACAAGCAATATTTTATTACAGCCTATGTTAAAGTGGGCACATACTCTGGGACATATTTTGATTATGGTATAGTAGCTAATCTCCTTTTGTCGAAATTGTTGAAGTTTTGCTATTTCATGTCATACTACAATTTTAGGCTTTGATCAGTAATGTGTCTCAATATTAGTGATATATGGTCTGTGAACTTTCAAAAGTCTCAAAAGGTCCGGTCTAGTAGTTGAATTATCGAGTTTGATGCTGCTACCTGGCACCGTATTCAACTTAAACTTGTATCATCCATTGTCCCTGGCTCTAAACTTTTTGTTAAGTATGATGTCACATATGATGCGGACTAATTTTAAGTCTATGGACAATCTCTTCTAAACTCGAGAGTCAGGAACTATAATTCATAGTCTATAATTTTATTTAAATGGAAGTATGTAACTTTTCTGATCATCACTTAAGTTCCACAGGGAGGGTATAAGGTGTTCTTGTCCAAAAATACTATTGATTTAGATCCCAAGATTGTCAATGACATCCATCAAAGACGGTTGATAGTACGAGGGTCGTGGAATAAATCCCAATGAAAGGTATATCAGTTCACTGTCGCACTCAGGTTTACATAATTGGAGGTGATGGAACTCAAAAAGGAGCAGCAGCTAGCAACTATCTATGAAGTAAGCCTATTGAAGTCATTGTGCCGGTAACCTCTTAAGATCTTTGTTTTTGCAGACTGATCAGTTTCATAAATTTCTCTGTTAAGGGTTTTGTTGACAATAGCTTCCAAATATTTCTGAACTAATTTTCCAAATATTTCTGAACTAATGGTAGATTGGAAGCATTTCTTGTGAAGTTTATGTCATCCAATCAAAGCGGGGACACCCATGAACTAATATTTTTTAACCTAATTACGAGACACATAATATCTCCCGATGCCCGAAGCATGCTTATTATAGTTCTGGCCTTCATGTTTGGCCACATGTTTGCAGGCTGCGTTCTGCATTAGTATATGTTAGTACTGAATTGTATAAAAGAAAGAAATAGATGATTACTTGAGTAAACTTCAACTGAAATTATAATTAAACGGAATGAAAATACAATGCATAAATAGAAACTGATAACAACTGCTATCCCTACAAACTAGCAGCACGACCTGGGAGTTTCCTACTAACTTGCAACTGATCCTAAACACCACAACGTACATGTTGAATGCAATACTTAAAATAAATATAACAAGACATGTTTAGATAAATCCCAACATGCTCCCCCTTAATCTAAACATGTTCCAGATTTTTGACTCCAAGCAGGCTTCTCATCTTTTCAAACTTGACTGTTGACAAAGCTTTAGTTAGAATGTCTGCACGCTGTTCACTAGTATTGACATGTTTAATCACGATTAAACCCTGTTCAACACAATCTCGAATGAAGTGGTATCGCAAGTCAATATGTTTACTTCTTTCATGAAAGACGGGATTCTTTGCTAAATCGATTGCTGACCTGTTATCAATATACAGGACAACTAGACCTGGTTTGATTTCCATGATCTGACTAAGAACTCTTTGAAGTCATATGCCCTGACAAGCTGCCGTCGTGGCCGCAATAAATTCGGCCTCACAGGATGAAAGAGCAACGCATCGCTGCTTCCGTGAAACCCAAGAAATCAAACTCTCATCAAGATAGAATGCCATTCCAGTAGTACTCTTCCTATCCTCAACACTACCAGCTAGATCACTGTCCGAGAAACCTGATAGTATATAATTTCCTCGTCCCTTAGTGTAGATCAGACCATAATGCAACGTACCTTTCACATATCTACAAATTCTCTTTACAACATTTAAGTGCAACACTGTAGGTTTCTCCATAAAACGACTCACAATCCCTACTGCATATGATATGTCTGGCCGAGTATACACTAAGTAGCGTAAACCTCCAACTAAACTTTTGTAGTAGGTCGAGTTAACTGGTTCCCCATTTGTGTCTGCGTCAATCTGCAATTTAAACTCCATGGGATATTTCACAGCATTACATTCACTCATACCTGCGTTTTGAAGCACTTTTCTAGCATACGTTGTTTGTTTGATCTCGATAAAACCATTTCCTTGATCCACCTCCAAACCCAAGTAATATGACAGTCTGCCAAGATCGGTCATGTCAAATTCTCTATTCATCTCCCCCTTGAATTTGACAATGTATGAAAGACTGGTGCCTGTGATAATTAGGTCGTCAACATAGACGCCAACAATGAGTGATTCATTGCCTGATCGTCGTGTGTATACGGCATGTTCATAAGGACATTTCTCAAAACCCAAGTGAAGCAGATACTTGTTTAAACGAGCATACCCGGCCCTGGGTGCTTGGCATAGTCCGTATAAGGCCTTTAATAATTTGTAGACTATGCCAAGCACCCAGGGTCGGGTATGCACATATCCCTTGGCCGGGTATGCCCATATCCCTTGGCATAGTCGTAATCAATACCATGTTTATGCACATATCCCTTGGCATAGTCGTAATCAATACCATGTTTATGCACATATCCCTTGGAAACCAGGCGGGCTTTATGTTTGATCACAGCACCATTTGTGTCCCGTTTCAGCTTAAACACCCATTTGAGGTCAATGGCCTTGTGACCCTGTGGTAAATCAGTTAGCGTCCACGTACCATTTCTCTCAATAGTGTCAATTTCTGTGTTCATTGCAACTCGCCATGCTTCGTCTATGACAGCTTGCTCATACGTAACTGTTTCATCAATGCCAGACAAGAGTAACTCATCCTCTAGTTCCACAATTTTAGTGTTTGCATAAATGTCTGAGAGGCGTCGGAAGCGTTGAGGCTCACTCTCCGTGCTAGTCATACTGGTACTGGATCCTTCGATTGTTGCAGATGAAGTGTATGAACATACAGGAGATATAGTTGATGGTGATACATGAGATGTATGTGATGATGACACAGGAGTGTGAGGCGAAACAGGAGTGAAAGGACTGTTGAGCTCAGAGCTGTCTTGTGTATCTTCCTCAGAACTTTCGAGTGTGAACGAACCCACTGCAGGAGCATCTCGTTCGCTGACTGCATTCCAAGTCCAACCCTTTGATTCATTGAAAGTAACGTCTCGGCTGACATGTATGCGCCCTGTGTCTGGGTCGTACAATCGCCAGGCTTTGGTTCCTAGTTCCCTTCCAAAATGGACAAGCAGCTTACTACGGCTATCTAGTTTGTGTGTGTGAGCTGATGGTATCTTCATATAAGAGATGCACCCAATTTTTTTTAAAGAATCAACAGATGGCTTACGTTCAAACCAGGCTTGGTACGGTGTGATGGATGAGAGTGCTCGAGTGGGTAGCTTGTTGAGAATATAGAATCAATAAATTTATTTATTTATCAAATATTTTTAATCTTTTAAAAATTATTCAATTTAAAATTAGTAAACTGGATCGGTCTATATTGCGAAAGCTGTTTTAGAAAATAATCAAAGACAAAATTTCCTAAACAAATTTTATTTCTGTGCCGAAAGATCAATTTCATTTTTTAGGAGATGAAAGCGCTATTCAAATTTCGACATTTCCAAGAATCATAGGATATGAGTGGAAAACAAGAGAGCAATCCCGGTTTAAAATCGAAAAAACTAAAAATGATGTCATATAAATTGGAATCTTCAAATCAAATTTGAAAACCATTATCATATTGAACGAACCTCTTACAAAATGTTATTATTTTTTTCGCAATAGTAATCAAAACTATAGAGACCAATAGAATTTTGTAGGACCACATTTTGAAGGTATTTAGAACTTAATTATACTCTTTAGAAGATTATGAGATTTCTTAATAGATATGGCCATGGTCGAAGTGGAGTTTGCATATATTGTGTCAAAACCGGACCATAAGGATCCATAGTTAATAAGCTAAAGGTTAGTGTGGAACAAGTTTACGAAAGTTAAAAAAATGTTACTTGTCGTGAAATGGTTTCACGATTATTTGTGTAACAAATTGATCCCATATGTGTTCAACTGTTACAAATAAATTCTATTAATATTATTACGTCACATGTCATTCCCAATAATTACACATTTTTTTTCAAATTAACCCTCCTATTTTGTTGTAAAATAATACATTTGATATTGCTATGTCAACATCCACGTAGAATGTTGTGAACGCAATAAATATTTAAATATTTTATTATTATGATTTATCTAACCTATTTATCCCACCGAATCCATTACCATAAAATATAACTCGACCTCACCAGTCTATACAAACTAACTAAAGGATGACATGTTTAACCTGCTTATTAACCTAATTAGAACCCGATAAATTCTCACTTTAATATAGTATAAACTTTATAAAATAATACACTTGGACCACCAAAATTTATTAATTAATTAATCGATAAATTAATAATTATAAATTTATATTCCCGTTTTAATACCTAAAGAGTTTCACGATACCTAAATATCAAATCCGAGTATATGGTATAGATATTTAATATTTTATTTTTATCATTTATCTGACCTATTTATCCGATCTGATCCAATCCAATCCATTAACATAAAATATAACTAGACCCAACCCAATCCATATAACATAACTAAAGCATGACATTTTTAACATACTTACAATTAATTTAATTAATACCTGACAACTTAATTCTGATACTAATTTTCCCTTTAATACCTAACGAGTTTTGTCTTACGAATTTTAAATCTCTAAAATTGATATCTTAGGAATCCTAAATGGACACTACTAGATCTGGGCCTGTTTATGTTAGATCTCACACCTTACTTAATTCTTTTTAATCCAAACTAATATCAAAATAACTTTCCTCACCAATTATGATAATATCACTCAATAAAAAACTTCCTAAAATCATAAAATCCTTTAAATAAATCTAGATATACTCAACTTTATGAAATCTCTAAAATAGTAAAAAGACATGGATAACGAAGTTTTATGTTGTTCTTTTCTATGAAAGAATATTTTAATATTCGTGGCTATAATCTCACGATATTTGCAACGAGTAGCACCCGGTGTGAGATTTAAAGTAGCATAATAACACAAAACATGTGAATTTAGTTAGTAACCGCAAAACATTTCAATATTTCTTCAACCAAGCAGCAATAAGAAAACAAACTGCCAGGACATGAATCAATATACAGACGAAGTAAGAGTCTAAAACTTGGGGCAACAACATAACTTTCCAACCATTTCTAAAAGGATTAGATGACAATAATAACCATGACAAGGTTTCCGCGACCAAAGGAAATAGGTAACTTGTGAAGTAACACATTTTTTGGCAGGTACGGAGTCGTTCCATAATTTTATAATCATTAACGATGTCTTCTTCCTTGGAGGCATCGGTTGCTCGATATCCTTCTCAGAAGTCCACGTGATTTAGTTCTACCTTTCTAGCTTATTATGACATATTTAATATAAATATGACCTATCTCTAACATAGTATCATTCTTTGTAAGAACACACAGCGTTTCAAAAATCTTTGTAAACCGCTCATCAGTTAGTTATTCTCCTTAAGTCAAGGTGATAAATCTAAATGATATATATTCTCTCGTGCAAAAAAATAAGTGGAACTGATCCCTTCAATCTTCACCGAAAACTTTGGACAATTTGCTTGGTTGAACGACGCCAAACAGAAGTGATTGAGCAAACTGTTAGGTTGGGGACCAAAGTCCCACATCCCACATCGGTTAAACATGGGAAGGATCAGTAGTATATAAGAATATATCTCAACTAGTATGAGACCTTTTGGAAGTGGACCGAAAGAAAATTCATGCGACTTTTTAGGGCAAAAATGGACAATATTATACAAGTGTTGAGATCGATTGTTCTTACTTATATACGAAGGCAGTATATACGGTACCCATATTCTCAACAATAGATATCAGAGCGTCAGGCCCAAACGGAACCCATTGTGGTGACTGATGTGGGTAAAATTCTCAGATGTCGAGGCAATCGGTGTGACTTGATTGGATTATATCAAAACGGTAGAACTCTATTGGACTGGAGTTAAGGAACAAGATAGTATGGTATAATAGGAGATGAGCAGTAACATCTATAGTGCCTCTATGGTTCAGGTAACCCTAACTTGATTAGAGTGGGCAAATTGAATTCAACTAAAAGGAGGTCAAGTGGTACTTTGTTCAAGAGGATAATTTATTAGGGTAGTGACCAAAGTCCCACATCCCATATTGGTTAACCATAAGAATGATCAGTAGTATATAAGTAAGAATATATCTCAACTAGTATGAGGCCTTTTAGAAGTGGATAAAAAACAAAAATGTGCGAGTCTTCGGACACAAAGCGTTATGAATCGAGTATATTACAAAGGCATAACCATTTCAAATAAGTGATATAGAAAAAACTAACTAATTTTAAATAAAATATGTAGAATGTCTTCATAATAATGGAGATCCATATATTTTAGTGTGTGACCCCATAAAAGAAACTACCAAAATACTATGCAAAATACTATGCAATCTTGGACGTCGTGGACGTCATGTTTATTAAACTATTTATGAGACATTTGATAATAGAGAGAGAAAAACATGTTTACAGAATTTGTAAAGTCATCTATTATAATAATTATTTATTAATTTATTAAGTCTTGTGTGATAATATAAAATTATATTATCTCTTAGTATATTATATAAGGTCTTCTGTAATAATTATACATTCCTCTTATTAATTTAGAAATTCTATTACGGACAAGAAAAATATTCTTTTAGGGTGTATACTAATTAGATAAAATCCTCTATAATTTCAGTTTTCTATAATAATAATTAGCTATTATAATATTGAGTCTAATAATATGTAGTTATATTTAATTTCCAAATATATTATAATATTATTTTAATAAATTCACTGTGAATACTCTATTAAATTAGAATTTCAATATTTATATTATATATATATATATATATATATATTGAAAATTCTAAATAATTTATATTATATGTATTCGGAAATAAATGATATTATATATATATATATATTAAAAAACAAATGATATATATAAATATATAATATTATTATCTTTTAAATCAATATTTTTATATAAGTGATATATATGATATCACATGGGTATATTACTCAAAAATAATATTATATATATATACATATATATTTATAAAAAATGAATATTATTGTTATTTATTTATTTGTTTTTATATATATATTATTGTCTTTTAAATCAATATTTATATTATATATATTGCATCAAGTGCAACTAGCAAGTTGTAGGAAGACTACAACTTATTTCACATCGGTCTGAATCAATGATAAAAATCACTAATGTTTTTAAGTACTTCAATCGCATTATTGAAGATACAAAATTATTAGTGTTTTCATCTTCTATAATTTCATATTATAAGCATTATTTGTTATGATCACTAGGATGATCCGGAATTTATGAATTTGTTAATTAAAAAAAATCAACAATCCACATTTCTTGATGGAGATTTAACATTTTCACCAGATAGATATTTCCTTTAGTAGATCCTTCTGAAGAGTGGCTACATAGCCAAATATGACGAGCAAATTTGAGAAAACAAATACCCATTTAAAGCTAGATCTACACTATTTAAGTCCAAGTGGATCCCATATTGTTTTAGTATTTTCCATAACTTTCATCATAAAAGGTTTTTGACCAATTTTGTGTAATTTCCGAATCTTTCGCACACAAAAGTTATTCTCAGAGGTTTTCAAGCAAGTCTATCACAACGGCGTAATATAACCACAAACCCATTGTTTATTGTGGTTTTCTTAACCCAATCAATCAACTCGTCTTTAGTGTAATGAGATTTCGTGTCAAACAAGTGGATATATTCAACAGAGCACGACTCCGACATTATCTCCTCTTTTACCATGCATGAATCATATAAGTCATCATTTAATTCTTCTTCCACCTCCTACATTCAACAACCATAAATTATGTTGCCTTATCAAAAACAAATTGAACGTGACGACCTGGCGGTTGGGAAATACTCAACCCCAGGGACGGTTTCACCCGTCGGTTAACAATATCCCAACCGAAGGTGGATAATAGTTACATCGACAGGGTAAATTTCTAAACCTTATTATACTTGTAGGATTCCAAAGGGGGCTTGTACCCGACATGGTGAATATTATCAACTGTTGGGGACGTTTTCAACCGCCGGTTGATAATACAAACCCCGACGGTTGATAATATGCACTCACGCGATAAATATTAATAGACTCGTCGAGAACCTAATCATACACAAAAGACCTAAATGTAACATATTATCAAATTAAGTATCGGGCGTGTGGGGTCACAGTTGGGAACTACGTCCCCAATGGGTGGATATGACATTCTCCGGCAGGTGGTCAAGGACAGCCCAGTGGAGCTGGTTCCTATTGCTAAGAGGATTTGAGATATCCCCCCACTGGGGAACAAGGTCTCAACTAGCGGGGGAGCATGGTTCAACTTTCTAAAATTAGAAGAACTACAAAAAAAACTTTTTTAACAAATTTGTTATGGACACTATATTGTCTAAATCCGTCATTTAATCAATTGAGGTTTCTTTTTGAGATTTTGAGTGTTTTTGAGTTTTTAGTTTTTTTAGATTTTTAAAATTTTGTTAGATTTTGAATATAAGAAAGATATTAGGATGGGTAATTTTGGATTTTAGGAATTTTAATCAAATATACCCAAAACTCACTACATGCCAAAAAATTAATATTTTTGGTGCAAATGGTAAAAAGCTATTAAATAAAAAACCTTTATTCAAATAATTTGGACTGCTTATCAAAATTTGGGGCCGAATTTAACCAGAAGCCTAAAATAAATGGGCAATGCTATATTGGGACACCTTTTGGCTATAATAAGACCATAAAATCGCATTGTGTTTTTTCTCTTTATGTGAAATGACCAATATACCTTTCATATATAAAACCGAATGTCTAAAATAAATGGGAGGCTCTCTCCCTCAATAATCTAACAACCTAAAAAACATCCATGGATAACATCCAAATCCATGGATTTGAGTGAGCGGAATGATGAATTTAACTCCAATATTGATGATTTTACGTCAGAAGAGGAGCCTTTGACGGACCATCTAGAAAATATTTTCTATTTTCAATGCGATTCTCGAACCCAGAATTCGCAAATTTGCAAATTTGCATGTTTTTAATGTCTAAATCGTGAAGAGAGAGTTCGTGATCGTGATTTATACATTTATTTGGTAGTTTGATATAATTAAGTATATTTTGATATAATTATTACATACCTTTTGTAGGAATGAACGGAC
This sequence comes from Limnanthes douglasii subsp. nivea, assembly GCA_036936605.1. Taxonomy (NCBI): domain Eukaryota; kingdom Viridiplantae; phylum Streptophyta; class Magnoliopsida; order Brassicales; family Limnanthaceae; genus Limnanthes; species Limnanthes douglasii. The sequence continues at coordinate 4,665,754 of JAUPFV010000001.1, forward strand.
AAATAAAGGGGGACGAGTATAAAATTTTAAATAATAATTAAAGACTAAATATATGTTTAGTATTTTCATTAGATTTAAATATATTTGTTATTTGATATTTAATTCTAGTTTAAAATAGTCAAATAGATATAATGCAATATTTATTTTCTAAATTTTTTTTCTAGTCGAAGGTAGTCAAAGTATATATTGCATATTTATTATGTAATATTTTTTATTCTAGTTTTAAATATTCAAAGAAACATATTGCATAGAATATTTATTTTCTATTTTTTATTATAGTTTAAACCCGTGTAAAATTTATTTTCTAAATCTTTTAATTCTAATTTAAAAGAGTCAAACAAATATTTCGCATAGGGTCAAACACATATATTATAGTTAAAAACTATATTGCATATTTATTATGTAATATTAGATGACAAAAAACTTATGTCAGTACAACAACGAAACAATCTCAAAATAATAAATTTATAACTATCTACGAACATTAAATTAAAACAATTAATGGTTGAATAAACTACAAACCCACGAATCATAATCCTTCAAAACTAAACCATAATCACTAAACTAAACCATAATCAATAAAAAAACATACCTAAACCATAACCACTAAAAAAACATACCAAAACCCACGATGACTTAACTAAGATATAACTTTCCAAAAAAACAACAATGATATGAAAATTTGAGTTTTTGGACAGAGGTTATCACTCTAAATATCACTAAAAATACATAACTAAATTGCAAAATAATTACAGTAACAAGTATATAATTCATACCTTAACGTGTTCGCAAGTTTTGATTCGAGAAATCTGGCGATTTTTGTTAGACCATTTCGAGAAATTTTAGGTGAGAGAAAAGAGAAAAATAAAAATATTTTTTTTCTTCTGAAATTAAAGTCTCTTATTATAGTAAAAAAAAGATTTCATTATAAATGGATCTCATTGTAACCAAAATAGAACCCAATTTAGCCCGACCCAAAATAAATTAGGCCCAAAATTTTATTTAATTTCTAGGGTTTATGTTGAACATTGTGTTTCTCATATATATATATATATATATATATATAGGGTCTTCAGCAGGAAACAGGTCTTTCCCTCGCTCTCGAGTCCAGAGAAAACTGATTTGATGCCAGATACAATTCCTCAGCCTATGTTAAAGTAGAATATCACTTTAAGCCTATGTTAAAGTAGAATATCACGTAAGCCTGACTCGGATGATTGCCGAGATGTATACAAGCAATATTTTATTACAGCCTGTGTTAAAGTGTGTTTCAGTAAGTTGAGTAGGTGGCCTCTGCTCAATTAGCTAATCTCCTTTTGTCGAAATTGTTGAAGTTTTGCTATTTCATGTCATACTACAATTTTAGGCTTTGATAAGTAATGTGTCTCAATATTAGTGATATATGGTCCGTGAACTTTCAAAAGTCTCAAAAAGTCCGGTCTAGGGTTTGAATTATCGAGTTTGATGCTGCTATTTGTTAAGTATGATGTCACATATGATGCGGACTAATTTTAAGTCTATGGACAATCTGTTCTAAACTCGAGAGTCAGGAACTATAATTCATAGTCTATAATTTTATTTAAATGGAAGTATGTAACTTTTCTGATCATCACTTAAGTTCCACAAGGAGGGTATAAGGTGTTCTTGTCCAAAAATACTATTGATTTAGATCCCAAGATTGTCAATGACATCCATCAAAGACATGGTCGTGGAATATATCCCAATGAAAGGTATATCAGTACACTCTCGCACTCAGGTTTACATAATTGGAGGTGATGGAACTCAAAAAGGAGCAGCAGCTAGCAGCTATCTATGAAGTAAGCCTATTGAAGTCATTGTGCCGGTAACCTCTTAAGATCTTTGTTTTTGCAGACTGATCAGTTTCATAAATTTCTCTGTTAAGGGTTTTGTTGACAATAGCTTCCAAATATTTCTGAACTAATTTTCCAAATATTTCTGAACTAATGGTAGATTGGAAGCATTTCTTGTGAAGTTTATGTCATCCAATCAAAGCGGGGACACCCATGAACTAATATTTTTTAACCTAATTACGAGACACATAATATCTCCCGATGCCCGAAGCATGCTTATTATAGTTCTGGCCTTCATGTTTGGCCATATATTTGCAGGCTGCGTTCTGCATCAGTATATTGTATTTGTTTAAATGCGGAAATGATATCACTAATTTTTTGTTGTTCTGCAGGAAATCAGACACCGCGGCCTTAAGGTTGCAGTTGTTGGAATTCCAAAGAACATCGCGACAATGACATTCCGGTATTTATCTCCTACTTGCACGCCATTGCTCTGAAGTACTTAAATGTTTTGGAATGAACTCTTAATAGTTCTCTCTCTCTCTCTCTAATCTTGATTTGGTCATTGACAAGTCCTTTGGTTTTGATACTGCCGTCGAGGAGGCTCAGCGTGCAATTAATGCAGCACACGTCGAAGCTACAGGTGTTGAGAATGGCATTGGATTTGTGAAGCTAATGGGCCGTTACTGCGGTGAAATTTACTCTATCGCGCGCTTAATTGTCATAGATGGACGGGCAATGAATTCCATGTTTTGATGAAAAATGCAATACTGACGTGTTTGCATCATTCGGATTTCTAGTGCTACTTGTGCTCATTAATTTGATATATTTGGTGGTGCAGGTTTCATTGCAATGTATGCTACTCTAGCTAGCCGAGATGTTGACTATTTGATTCCTGAGTCACCCTTCTATCTTGAAGGAGAAGACGGACTTTATGAGTTCATTGATAAACGACTTGAAGAGAGTGGCCACATGGTTATCGTGATGGCTGAAGGAGCAGTCAGGATCTTGTTTCAGAGAGCATGGTCCTGGTGAATCCTTCGGGAAACAAGCTTCTTAAAGACGCTGGGTTATGGTTGTCGGACAAGATCAAGGTATTGGTTCATTATTCAGCGATCTGTGGTTTTGCAATTTCGTTTGGATCACTGGCCCAGTTGTCTATTATGTAATTTGTTTCTGGATGTAGAAAGTTTGTTCTAGTATATTGCTTTACAACGTAGGAATCGCATTGGTAAGATGATTATTTTGCTATACCTTCTGCAAAACAAAGGATTTATAAGGCTTTATATTCTATCTCCCAAATAAGGAACAAGGTGGTAATTACCGACATGATGCGGGTGAGGTTGCTTCCTTCGACAAACCAACCGAGCTTTTTGAGCCCGACTGATGCAAAACAAGGAAAGAATGAAAAACCAGCTCCTACCTGAGTTGTTAGATGATTGAAGCAGCTTCTTAACAAAGACCTTTGCATTTCTACATGTTTGAGACAATTTCTTTTTCCTATACATGTGTTAGTTGGGTGTGGCTATGAAATGGGCCACAAAGTAAAAAACTCATATTATCCTTTTATACTTATACGATTACAATTCATGCGTGTATGTTTCATGTGTATGTACGGTAAAGGTGACTTTTCAAAACGTAAAAGATTAGATGATAACTCAGTTTGTAGTTTAAAATTTCCAAAAATACCATACCAGCGAACAAGGAAATACAAAAAATAATACTTATGTGTTTTTCTTATTGTGTTATTAGATTTTATATTTGTTTGGATTATGTGTATCTAAAAGATTAGATGATAACTCATTTTGTAGTTTAAAATTTCCAAAAATATCATACGAAAATGCAAAAAATAAAACTCTTGTTGTTTTTTATTGTGTTATTAGATTTTATAGTTGTTTGTGTTAGTAGATTTTATATTTGTTAAGAACTTGGTTGTTCTTTCTTATTTTCTGTCTTATCCATGCCATCCATTTTGAAATTATCAAAAACAAAAGTTTGGTTTGAAATTTTGTATAGAACAGGACTATTTATTAATTGATATATTTAAATTATCCGAGCTTGGGTTGAAATTTTGTATAAAACACGACTATTTATTAATGAAATTTTGTATAAAACACGACTATTTATTAATTAATATTGTATATAGTCCCACTCGAGTGAATGTCCGTGGCTTATTTTTTAATTTTTATGTTTAACTTTTATTTATTTATCAAATATTTTTAATCTTTTAAAAATTATTCAATTTAACATAGTTAAACTGGATCGGTCCATGTTGATAAAGCTGTTTTAGAAAATAATCAAAAATAAAATTTCCTAAACAAATTTTATTTATGTGCCGAAAGATCAATTTCATTTTTTTAGAAGATGAAACCTTTATTCAAATTTCGACATTTCCAAGAATCATAGGATATGAGTGGAAAACAAGAGAGCAATCCCGGTTTAAAACCGAAAAAGCTAAAAATAATGTCATATAAATTGGAATCTTCAAATCTAATTTCGCAACCATTATCATATTGAACGAGCCTCTTAAAAAATGTTATTGTTTTTTTCGCAATAGTAATCAAAACTATAAAGACCAATAAAATTTTGTAAGACCACATTTTGAAGGTATTTAGAACTTAATTATACTCTTTAGAAGATTATGAGATTTCTTAATAGATATGGCCAGGGTCGAAGTGGAGTTTGCATATATTGTGTCAAAACCGGACCACAAGGATCCATAGTTAATAAGCTAAAGGTTAATGTTGAACAAGTTTACGAAAGTTAAAAAAATGTTACTTGTCGTGAAATGGTTTCACGATTATTTGTGTAACAAATTGATCGCATATGTGTTCAAGTGTTACAAATAAATTCTATTAATATTATTACGTCACATGTCATTCCCAATAATTACACATTTTTTTCAAATTAACCATCCTATTTTGTTGTCAAATAATACATTTGATATTGATATGTCAACATCCACGTAGAATGTTGTGAACGCAATAAATATTTAAATATTTTATTATTATGATTTATCTAACCTATTTATCCCACCGAATCCATTACCATAAAATATAACTGGACCTGACCAGTCTATACAAACTAACTAAAGGATGACATGTTTAACCTACTTATTAACCAAATTAGAACCCGATAAATTCTCACTTTAATACAGTATAAACTTTACAAAATAATACACTTGGACCACCAAAATTTATTAATTAACAGAGTTATTAATTAATCGATAAATTAATAATTATAAATTTATATTCCCGTTTTAATACCTAAAGAGTTTCACGATACCTAAATATCAAATCCGAGTATATGGTATAGATATTTAAATATTTTATTTTTATCATTTATCTGACCTATTTATCCGATCCGATCCAATCCAATCCATTAACATAAAATATAACTAGACCCGACCCTATCCATATAACATAACTAAAGCATGACATTTTTAACATACTTACAATTAATTTAATTAATACCTCACAACTTAATTCTGATACTAATTCTCCCTTTAATACCTAACGAGTTTCAAAATACCTACATCTGAAATCAATTTTTGTCTTACAAATTTTAAATCTCTAAAATTGATATCTTAGGAATCCTAAATGGACACTACTAGATCTGGGCCTGTTTATGTTAGATCTCACACCTTAATTAATTCTTTTTAATCCAAACTAATATCAAAATAACTTTCCTCACCAATTATGATAATATCACTCAATAAAAAACTTCCTAAAATCATAAAATCCTTTAACTAAATCTAGATATACTCAACTTTATGAAATCTCTAAAATAGTAAAAAGACATGGATAACGAAGTTTTATGTTGTTCTTTTCTATGAAAGAATATTTTAATATTCGTGGCTATAATCTCACGATATTTGCAACGAGTAGCACCCGGTGTGCGATTTAAAGTAGCATAATAACACAAAACATGTGAATTTAGTTAGTAACCGCAAACCACTTCAATATTTCTTCAACCAAGCAGCAATAAGAAAACAAACTGTCAGGACATGAATCAATATACAGACGAAGTAAGAGTCTAAAACTTGGGGCAACAACATAACTTTCGAACCATTTCTACGAGGATTAGATGACAATAATAACCATGACAAGGTTTCCGCGACCAAAGGAAATAGGTAACTTGTGAAGTAACACATTTTTTGGCAGGTACGGAGTCGTTCCATAATTTTATAATCATTAACGATGTCTTCCTCCTTGGAGGCATCGGTTGCTCGATATCCTTCTCAGAAGTCCACATGATTTAGTTCTACCTTTCTAGCTTATTATGACATATTTAATATAAATATGACCTATTTCTAACATTGTATAATTCTTTGTAAGAACACACAGCGTTTCAAAAAGCTTTGTAAACCGCTCATCAGTTAGTTATTCTCCTTAAGTTAAGGTGATAAATCTAAATGATATATATTCTCTCGTGCAAAAAAATAAGTGGAACTGATCCCTTCAAGCTTCACCGAAAACTTTGGACAATTTGCTTGGTTGAACGACTCCAAACAGAAGTGATTGAGCAAACCGTTAGGCTGGGGACCAAAGTCCCACATCCCACATCGGTTAAACATGGGAAGGATCAGTAGTATATAAGAATATATCTCAACTAATATGAGATCTTTTGAAAGTGGACCGAAAGAAAATCCGTGCGACCTTTTAGGGCCAAAATGGACAATATTATACAAGTGTTGAGATCGATTGTTCTTACTTATATATTAAGGCAGTATATACGGTACCAATATTCTCAACAAATGATATCAGAGCGTCAGGCCCAAACGGAACCCATTGTGGTGACTGATGTGGGTAAAATTCTCAGATGCCGAGGCAATCGGTGTGACTTGATTGGATTATATCAAAACGGTAGAACTTGATTGGACTGGAGCTAATGAACAAGATAGTATGGTATAATAGGAGATGAGCAATAACATCTATAGTGCCTCTATGGTTCAGGTAGCCCTAACTTGATTAGAGTGGGCAAATTGAATTCAACTAAAAGGAGGTCAAGTGGTACTTTGTTCAAGAGGATAATTTATTAGGGTAGTGACCAAAGTCCCACATCCCATATTGGTTAACCATAAGAATGATCAGTAGTATATAAGTAAGAATATATCTCAACTAGTATGAGGCCTTTTAGAAGTGGATAAAAAACAAAAATGTGCGAGTCTTCGGACCCAAAGCGAACAATATCATACAAATGGGGAGATCGGGTTGTTTTTACTTATAAAAGTTTGCACATCGAGCATATTACAAAGTCATAACCATTTGAAATAAGTGATATAGAAAAAACTAATTTTAGTTTTTAATTTGAAATAAGTGATATAGAAAAAACTAATTTTAGTTTTTAAATAAAATATGTAGAATGTCTTCATATAAATGGAGATCCATATATTTTAGTGTGTGACCCCATAAAAGAAACTACCAAAGGTAGGCTGACAATCTCATAAATATTTTTGAAATAAGTGATATAGAAAAAACTAATTTTAGTTTTTAAATAAAATATGTAGAATGTCTTCATATAAATGGAGATCCATATATTTTAGTGTGTGACCCCATAAAAGAAACTACCAAAGGTAGGCTGACAATCTCATAAATATTTTTCGATTGTAATAGAGAAAAACATGTTTACAGAATTTGTAAAGTCATCTACTATAATAATTATTTATTTATTTATTAATTCTTGTGTGATAATATAAAATTATATTATCTCTTAGTATATTATATAAGGTCAATAATTATTTATTAATTTATTAATTCTTGTGTGATAATATAAAATTATATTATCTCTTAGTATATTATATAAGGTCTTCTGTAATAATTACACATTCCTCTTATTAATTTAGAAATTCTATTACGGACAAGAAAAATATTCTTTTAGGGTGTATATTAATTAGATAAAATCCTCTATAATTTCAGTTTTCTATAATAATAATTAGCTATTATAATATTGAGTCTAATAATAATATGTAGTTATATTTAATTTCCTAATATATTATAATATTATTTTAATAAATTCATTGTGAATACTCCTATTAAATTAGAATTTCAATATTTATATTATATATATATATATATATATATATATATTGAAAATTCTAAATAATTTATATTATATGTATTCGGAAATAAATGATATTATATATATATATATATATATATATTAAAAAACAAATGATATATATAAATATATAATATTATTATCTTTTAAATCAATATTTTTATATAAGTGATATATATGATATCACATGGGTATATTATTCAAAAATAATATTATATATATACATATATATTCATAATAAATAATGAATATTATTGTTATTTATTTATTTGTTTTTATATATATATTATCGTCTTTTAAATCAATATTTATATTATATATATTGCATCAAGTGCAACTAGCAAGTTGTAGGAAGACTACAACTTATTTCACATCGGTCTGAATCAATGATAAAAATCACTATGTTTTTAAGTACTTCAATCGCATTATTGAAGATACAAAATGATTAGTGTTTTCATCTTCTATAATTTCATATTATAAGCATGAGTTGTTATGATCACTAGGATGATCCGGAATTTATGAATTTGTTAATTAAAAAAAATCAACAATCCACATTTCTTGATGGAGGTTTAACATTTTCACCAGATAGATATTTCCTTTAGTAGCTCCTTCTGAAGAGTGGCTACATGCTCCATTTTTAGGGATCGGGGCTCCTTCAAGGAAATACATAGCCAAATATGACGAGAAAATTTGAGAAAATAGATCTACACTATTTAAGTCCAAGTGGATCCATATTGTTTTAGTATTTTCCATAACTTTCATCATAAAAGGTTTTTGACCAATTTTGTGTAATTTCCGAATCTTTCGCACACAAAAGTTATTTTCAGAGTTTTTCAAGCAAGTCTATCGCAACGGCATAATATAACCACAAACCCATTGTTTATTGTGGTTTGCTTAACCCAATCAATCAACTCGTCTTTGGTGTAATGAGATTTCGTGTCAAACAAGTGGCTATAATCAACAGAGCACGACTCCGACATTATCTCCTCTTTTACCATGCATGAATCATATAAGTCATCATTTAATTCTTCTTCCACCTCCTACATTCAACAACCATAAATTATGTCGCCTTATCAAAAACAAATTGAACGTGACGACCCGACGGTTTGGAAATACTCAACCCCTAGGGACGGTTTCAACCGTCGGTTGACAATATCCCAACCGAAGGTGGATAATAGTTACATCGACAGGGTAAATTTTTAAACCTTATTATACTTATAGGATTCCAAAGGGGGCTTGTACCCGACATGGTGAATATTATCAACTGTTGGGGACGTTTTCAACCGCCGGTTGATAATACAAACCCCGACGGTTGATAATATGCACTCACGCGATAAATATTAATAGACCCGTCGAGAACCTAATCATACACAAAAGACCTAAATGTAACATATTATCAAACGAAGTATCGGGCGTGCGGGGTCACGGTTGGGAACTACGTCCCCAATGGGTGGATATGACATTCCCCGGCAGGTGGTCAAGGACAGCCCAGTGGAGCCGGTTCCTATTGCTAAGAGGATTTGAGATATCCCCCACTGGGGAACAGGGTCTCAACTAGCGGGGGAGCATGGTTCAACTTTCTAAAATTAGAAGAACTACAAAAAAAACTTTTTTAACAAATTGGTTATGGACACTATATTGTTTGGAGTTTCATGGTCATCACCAAGCTTCTTCTTGTCTAAATCCGTCATTAATCAAATATACCCAAAACTCACTACATGCCAAAAATTAATATTTTTGGTGCAAATGGTAAAAAACTATTAAATAAAAAACCTATTTTCAAATAATTTGGACTGCTTATCAAAATTTGGGGCCGAATTTAACGAGAAGCCTAAAATAAATGGGCAATGCTATATTGGGACACTTTTTGGCTATAATAAGACCATAAAATCGCATTGTTTTTTTTCTTTATGTGAAATGACCAATATACCTTTCATATATAAAACCGAATTTATACAGAAGCCTAAAATAAATGGGAGGCTCTCTCTCTCTAAATAATCTAACAACCTAAAAAACATCCATGGATAACATCCAAATCCATGGATTTGAGCGAGCGGAATGATGAATTGAAGTCCAATATTGATGATTTTACGTCAGAAGAGGAGCCTTTGACGGACCATCTAGAAATTTTTTTTCTGTTCTCAATGCGATTCTCGAACTCATTGCGCAATAAAAGTGATGAAATACGAACCCAGAATTCGCAAATTTGCAAATTTGCATGTTTTTAATGTCTAAATCGTGAAGAGAGAGTTCGTGATCGTGATTTATACATTTATTTGGTAGTTTGATATAATTAAGTATATTTTGATATAATTATTACATACCTTTTGTAGGAATGAACGGGGATGAGTATAAAATTTAAAATAATAATTAAAGACTAAATATATGTTTAGTATTTTCATTAGATTTAAATATATTTGTTATTTGATATTTTATTCTAGTTTAAAATAGTAAAATAGATATAATGCATATTTATTATGGAATATTTATTTTCTAAATTTTTTTTCTAGTCGAAAGTAGTCAAAGTATATATTGCATATTTATTATGTAATATATGTTTAGTATTTTCACAGTATTTATTTTCTATTTTTTATTATAGTTTAAACCAGTGTAAAATTTATTTTCTAAATCTTTTAATTCTAATTTAAAAGAGTCAAAAAAATATTTCGCATAGGGTCATACACATATATTATAGTTAAAAACTATATTGCATATTTATTATGTAATATTAGATGACAAAAAACTTATGTCAGTACAACAACGAAACAATCTCAAAATAATAAATTTATAACTATATACGAACATTAAATTAAAACAATTAATGGATGAATAAACTACAAACCCACGAATCATAATCCTTCAAAACTAAACCATAATCACTAAACTAAACCATAATCAATAAAAAAACATACCTAACCCATAATCACTAAAAAAACATACCAAAACCCACGATGACTTAACTAAGATATAACTTTCCAAAAAAACAACAATGATATGAAAATTTGAGTTTTTGGACAGAGGTTATCACTCTAAATATCACTAAAAATACATAACTAAATTGCAAAATAATTACACTAACAAGTATATAATTCATACCTTAACGTGTTCTCAAGTTTTGATTCGAGAAATCTGGCGTTTTTTGTTAGACCATTTCGAGAAATTTTAGGTGAGAGAAAAGAGAAAAATAAAAATATTTTTTTTTCTTCTGAAATTAAAGTCTCTTATTATAGTAAAAAAAGATTTCATTATAAATAGATCTCAGTGTAACCAAAATAGAACCCAATTTAGCCCGACCCAAAATAAATTAGGCCCAAAATTTTATTGAATTTCTAGCGTTTATGTTGAAGATTGTGCTTCTCCTATATATATATATATATATATATATATAGGGTCTACAGCTGCGGCATCTCACATCATCCATGGATGCGAAGAAATCATATCTAGCATCAGATCTGATTTCCCACTCGAAATATCGACTTCAGCAGGAAACAGGTCTTTCCCTCGCTCTCGAGTCTAGAGAAAACTGATTTGATGCCAGATACAATTCCTCAGCCTATGTTAAAGTAGAATATCACGTAAGCCTGACTCGGATGATTGCCGAGATATATACAAGCAATATTTTATTACAGCCTGTGTTAAAGTGTGCACATACTCTGGGACATATTTTGATTATGGTATAGTTATTTCAGTAAGTTGAGTAGGTGGCCTCTGCTCAATTAGTTAATCTCTTTTTGTCGAAATTGTTGAAGTTTTGCTATTTCATGTCATACTACAATTTTAGGCTTTGATAAGTAACGTGTCTCAATAATAGTGATATATGGTCCGTGAACTTTCAAAAGTCTCAAAAGGTCCGGTCTAGTTGTTGAATTATCGAGTTTGATGCTGCTACCTGGCACCGTATTCAACATAAACTTGTATCATCGATTGTCCGTGTCTCTAAACTTTTTGTTAAGTATGATGCCACATATGATGCGGACTAATTTTAAGTCTATGGACAATCTGTTCTAAACTCGAGAGTCAGGAACTATAATTCATAGTCTATAATTTTATTTAAATGGAAGTATGTAACTTTTCTGATCATCACTCAAGTTCCACAGGGAGGGTATAAGGTGTTCTTGTCCAAAAATACTATTGATTTAGATCCCAAGATTGTCAATTGTTGGCGGAAAATATAAAAATAACACTCTCTTTAAAACAAATAAACAACTTTGATATAGATAGAAAAGGAGAAATATTACAAGAACACTCTTACAACTCACACTAGAAGAGAAAATATTTTTCAAACACTCAAGAGAGCATTCTTGTCTCTCTTTTCTCTCACTCTAATTTTCTCTCTAACTTTGATTCTTGGTGTGTTTGTGTGATGCTCTAGATGGTGGGAGAGCTCCACTATTTATAGGAATATAGTGGAGACAAAGATCCACCATCCAAGAGGCTTTTGGATACTAACACACTCAACATCAATACTACACTCAAAGTTAAGGTGTTTCTTACACTCAATCTAAAAGTGTGTCTTGCACTCAACCTAAACTACTAAATATTAATTTAAATGTTTCTAGAATATTCTTTCTAGATGGGCCTTAGTAAGTGGGTTGGACCCTTTGAGTGGGTTGGGCCCTTTAAGTGGATCAAGTTTATGATCCAACATCAATGACATCCATCAAAGACGGTTGATAGTACGAGGGTCGTGGAATAAATCCCAATGAAAGGTATATCAGTTACGTTTCACTGTCGCACTCAGGTTTACATAATTGGAGGTGATGGAACTCAAAAAGGAGCAGCAGCTAGCAGCTATCTATGAAGTAAGCCTATTGAAGTCATTGTGCCGGTAACCTCTTAAGATCTTTGTTTTTGCAGACTGATCAGTTTCATAAATTTCTCAGTTAGGGGTTTTATTGACAATAGCTTCCAAATATTTCTGAACTAATTTTCCAAATATTTCTGAACTAATGGTAGATTGGAAGCATTTCTTGTGAAGTTTATGTCATCCAATCAAAGCGGGGACACCCATGAACTAATATTTTTGAACCTAATTACGAGACACATAATATTTCCCGATGCCCGAAGCATGCTTATTATAGTTCCGGCCTTCATGTTTGGCCACATGTTTGCAGGCTGCGTTCTGCATCAGTATATTGTATTTGTTTAAATGCGGAAATGATATCACTAATTTTTTGTTGTTAGTAGCTGTGCGGAAATGATATCACTAAATTTTTGTTGTTCTGCAGGAAATCAGACTCCGCGGCCTTAAGGTTGCAGTTGTTGGAATTCCAAAGAACATCGACAATGACATTCCGGTATTTATCTCCTACTTGCACGCCATTGCTCTGAAGTACTTAAATGTTTTGGAACGAACTCTTAATAGTGCTCTCTCTCTCTCTAATCTTGATTTGGTCATTGACAAGTCCTTTGGTTTTGATACTGCCATCGAGGAGGCTCAGCGTGCCATTAATACAGCACACGTCGAAGCTACAGGTGTTGAGAATGGCATTGGATTTGTGAAGCTAATGGGCCGTTACTGCGGTGAAATTTACTCTATCTCATGCTTAATTGTCATAGATGGACGGGCAATGAATTGCATGTTTTGATGAAAAATGCAATACTGACGTGTTTGCATCATTCGGATTTCCAGTGCTACCTGTGCTCATTAATTTGATATATTTGATGGTGCAGGTTTCATTGCAATGTATGCTACTCTAGCTACCCGAGATGTTGACTGTTTGATTCCTGAGTCACCCTTCTATCTTGAAGGAGAAGACGGACTTTATGAGTTCATTGATAAACGACTTGAAGAGAGTGGCCACATGGTTATCGTGATGGCTGAAGGAGCAGTCAGGATCTTGTTTCAGAGAACATGGTCCTGGGGAATCCTTCGGAAAACAAGCTTCTTAAAGACGCTGGGTTTGTTGGCGGAAAATATAAAACAACACTCACTTTAAAACAAACAAACAACTTTGATATAGATAGAAGAGGAGAAGTATTACAAAACACTCTTACAACTCACACTAGAAGAGAAAATATTTTTCTAACACTCAAGAGAGCATTCTTGTCTCTCTTTTCTCTCACTCTAATTTTCTCTCTAACTTTGATTCTTGGTGTGTTTGTGTGATCCTCTAGATGGTGGGAGAGCTCCACTATTTATAGGAATATAGTGGAGACAAAGATCCACCATCCAAGAGGCTTTTAGATACTAACACACTCAACATCAATACTACACTCAAAGTTAAGGTGTTTCTTACACTCAATCTAAAAGTGTGTCTTGCACTCAACCTAAAGTACTAAATATTAATTTAAATGTTTCTAGAATATTCTTTCTAGATGGGCCTTATTAAGTGGGTTGGACCCTTTGAATGGGTTGGGCCCTTTAAGTGGATCAAGTTTATGATTCAACACTCCCCCTTAAACTTGATCCCGTGACCCCTAGTAGTTTCCTTAATCGTTTGAAGTCTTCGTTTTTCAGTGGCTTGGTGAAAATATCGGCAGCTTGATCTTGTGTCTTCACATATTCTACTTGCACATCCCTTCTTGAAATACACTCCCTTATGTAGTGGTAGCGAACGTCGATATACTTGCTTCGATCATGGAATACTGGATTCTTGGCTAAGGCGATGGCTGACTTATTGTCGACATACACTTTAGTTGGCTCATTCTGTGTTAGGTCTATCTCCTTCAATAGATTTCTAAGCCAAATCGCATGACTAACACATGTAGTAGCAGCAACGTATTCCGCCTCACAAGTGGACAACGTGACAATCGGTTGTTTCTTTGGCATCCATGTGAAAGCAATATTTCCCATAAAGAATACAAATCAAGTTGTACTCCTTCGATTGTCTATGTCTCCACCCCAATCACTATCGTTATACCCAACAAGTTTGTAATTATTAGAAATGGAATAGAGTAATCCAAAGTCGATTGTACCTTTCAGATAACGAAGGATTCTCTTTGCAGCCTTGAAATGAGTTGTTGTTGGAGATTCCATATAGCGACTAACCAATCCAACTGCATGAAGAATATCTGGTCTCGTACAAGTTAGATAGCGTAGACTACCCACCAAACTTTTGAATAATGTTGGATCTACACTTTCGCCTTCTTCATGCTTGGATATTTTGACTCCAAACTCCACAGGTGTGCTTATTGAGCTACAATTCTCCATCTTAAACTTCTTGAGGATATCTTTTGTATAGCTTTCTTGTGAGATGAAAATTCCATCTTTTTGCTGCTTAACTTCAATGCCAAGGTAGTACGCCATGAGCCCCAAGTCTGTCATCTCGAATTCCTTTGTCATCACTTCTTTGAATTTATTAAACATGTTTGGGTTGCTTCCAGTGAAGATCAAATCATCCACGTAAAGACACACAATCAAAATATCTCCATCTTTGATCTTGGTGTATAGAGCGTGCTCGTACGGACATTTGTTGAAGCCATTCTCTTGGAAATACTTGTCGATTATACTGTTCCATGCCCTTGGTGCTTGTTTTATCCTGTAAAGAGCCTTCTTTAGCTTCAACACCTTGTCTTCGTGGCCTTTGATCTCATAGCCTAATGGTTGTTGAATGTCGACTTCTTCTTCAAGGACGCCATTGAGAAATGCTGACTTTACATCCATTTGTTGTATATTCCACTTGTTTTGAGCCGCCAAAGAAATTATCAGTCTAATAGTTTCTAATCGGGCAACGGGGGCGAATACCTCACCATAGTCAATTCCCGCCTTTTGACTATAGCCTTTTGCAACAAGCCTCGCTTTGTGTTTTTCAATCTCCCCCTTAGCATTTCTCTTGGTTTTGTATAACCATCTGACGCCTATTGTCTTGCACCCTTTGGGAAGTGAGGTGAGTTCCCATGTGTCATTCTTCTCGATGGCTCTAATTTATTCATCCATCGCGTCTCTCCATTGTTTCTCTTGTGCAGCTTCTTGAAATGTCACTGGCTCACAATCAGCAAAGAGACAAAATAGTGTAATGTTATCCATTGGTTCGGTTACCTCATAAAGATCACTAAGGCTTCTTGTACGTTCCACTGCTCTCTCATTTTGACTACCATTTGACGATGATGAAGGTGGCGAATCTCCATGAGTAGTTGCTGTTGGTGAGGCATGTTGGGTAGCAACATCTTCTGATTGCTCATTTGGTGTCTTCTCATCTTCTTTAATTTGGGGGAAAAATGTGAACTCATTTGTATGAGACCCAAAATCCCATTCGCCTTCTTCATCAACTATCACGTCTCGACTTATCACAACCTTCTTGTTGTTTGGGTTGTATAACTTGTAGCCTTTGGAACTTGAGTCGTAACCGATGAAGATAAAACTTTTGCTTTTATCATCGAGTTTGGTTCGTTGTTCGTCTGGTACATGGACATGAGCTACGCTTCCAAATACTCTCAAGTGAGAAATTCCGGGCTTTCTTCTACTCCACGCTTCTTGTGGTGTCTTTCCCCAAACACTTCTTGTTGGAGATCGGTTGGACAAGTAAACCGCACATGCCACTGCTTCCGCCCAAAAATCCTTAGGCAGTTTCTTACTTTTGAGCATGCTTCGCGCCATATCAAGGATTGCTCTGTTCTTCCTTTCTGCCACACCATTTTGTTGAGGTGATCTAGGAACTGTCAAGCGGCGACGAATTCCATGTGCTTCACAAAACTCTAGGAATTCATTGGATGTGAACTCCCCTCCTCGGTCAGATCTCATGGCTTTGATCTTATTTCCGCTTTCCTTTTCCACAACTGCTTTGAACTTTTTAAATACACCAAAGACTTCGGATTTCTGTTTCAAGAAATATACCCACGTTTTTCTTGAAAAATCATCAATGAAGAGAAGAAAATAGTTACTTTTACCTAGAGAGATCGGCTTGATTGGACCACACACATCGGTATGAATAAGCTCGAGAGGTTTATTGGCTCTTGACTCTGACTCCTTTGGAAAGCTTTTTCTGAATTTCTTTCCAAGTAAACATCCTTCGCATAACTGGTCAGGATGATTGATACACGGTAACACTCTCACCATTTCCTTCTTTGACAATAACTCTAAACTTGAAAAATTTAGATGCCCAAATCTAACATGCCATAGCGACGACGAATCTTTGTAACACGCCTTAAGACACTTTGCAACATCATTTTGAATATTCAAAGGAAACATTCTATTCTTTGACATTTGGACTTTAGCAATTAAGTCTCCTTTGTCATCTCTTAGAAAAAGACTATAATTTTTCATATGAATATCATAGCCCTTTTCTAGTAGTTGTCCCAAGCTCAAGATGTTGTTTTTCATGCTAGGTACGTAATAGACATTTGAAATCATTTGGTGACTACCATCTTTTCCACGAATAAGAATGTTACATTTTCCTTTCACCGATATTTTGCTATCATCTCCAAAAGAGACATTTCCACTCACGGCTTCATTGATCTCTACGAACATGCTTCTTTTCCCACACATATGATTGCTTGCACCGGTGTTAAGATACCAAGTGTTTTCTTGGCCTTCATTAGTGGTTTTGTATGTTAGTAGTAACATATCTTTCTCCTCCGTCTTCTCTTCCACATAGTTGGCCTTCTCCTCAACTTTATTGTTGGGGCCTTTACATTCTGAAGCATAATGTCCAAATCTTTGACATTTATAGCATTGGATTTGAGATTTATCATACCTCGAGTTCGGATTTCGTCTTCCACGACCTCGTGTTGAGCTTTCTCGTTTCTCGTAGTTGTAGTTGGAATTATTGTTGTTGTAATTCCAGCCACGTCCACGTCCATGATAACCACCTCGTCTGCGGCCTCTACCTCTTCCTCGGCCACGTTGGTTTCTATCATCGTCTTGAATTGCATGCATGTCCTTGAGTTCTACTTTGAGGAGTTTCTCGGTGATCTCTTGCTTCTTCTTGTGCTTTTCTTCGTAGGCTTGTAATGATCCTTGGAGTTCTTCAATCATCATCTTCTCCAAGTCTTTAGTTTCCTCAATCGTCACGACGATGTGCTCAAATTTGGGATCCATCGAGCGGAGTATTTTTTTCGATTACTCTCACATCTTCTAACTTTTCACCATTTCTTTTTAATTGATTAGAAACGGTTGCTACTCTTGAAAAATATTCCGAAATAGATTCGGACGCTTTCATATATAAAGATTCAAATTCACCTCTTAATGTTTCGAGTCGTACCTTTTTCACCTTTTCGACTCCTTTGTAAGAGATTTGTAATTTCTCCCACGCTTGCTTGGCGGAAGATGCGCTTGAAATTTTTTCGAAGCCATCATCATCTAATGCTTGATAGATGAGGAAGAGAGCTTTTTTGTCTCTCTTTCTTAAATCCTTAAAAGTTGTTTTCTCTTCTTGAGTAAGGTTTGCTTCATCTTCGGGTTCGTCAAACCCTTTTTCAACGGCATCCCACACATCATGTGCTCCAAGGAGAGCTTTCATCTTGATACTCCAATTATCGTAGTTGTTGTTGTTGAGTGTTGGAACTTGGAAGGATGATACACCATTTTCCATATTTTTTAATATGTTGAATATTTAAAAACAAAATTTCGGAAAGAGCTTGTGGCTCTGATACCACTTTGTTGGCGGAAAATATAAAACAACACTCACTTTAAAACAAACAAACAACTTTGATATAGATAGAAGAGGAGAAGTATTACAAAACACTCTTACAACTCACACTAGAAGAGAAAATATTTTTCTAACACTCAAGAGAACATTCTTGTCTCTCTTTTCTCTCACTCTAATTTTCTCTCTAACTTTGATTCTTGGTGTGTTTGTGTGATCCTCTAGATGGTGGGAGAGCTCCACTATTTATAGGAATATAGTGGAAACAAAGATCCACCATCCAAGAGGCTTTTGGATACTAACACACTCAACATCAATACTACACTCAAAGTTAAGGTGTTTCTTACACTCAATCTTAAAGTGTGTCTTGCACTCAACCTAAAGTACTAAATATTAATTTAAATGTTTCTAGAATATTCTTTCTAGATGGGCCTTATTAAGTGGGTTGGACCCTTTGAATGGGTTGGGCCCTTTAGGTGGATCAAGTTTATGATCCAACAGGGTTATGGTTGTCGGACAAGATCAAGGTATTGGTTCATTATTCAGCGATCTGGTGTTCTGCAATTTCGTTTGGATCACTGGTCCAGTTGTCTATTATGTAATTTGTTTCTGGCTGTAGAAAGTTTGTTCTAGTATATTGCTTTACAACGTAGGAATCGCATTGGTAAGATGATTCTTTTGCTATACCTTCTGCAAAACAAAGGATTTATAAGGCTTTATATTCTATCTCCCAAATAAGGAACAAGGTGGTAATTACCGACATGATGCGGGTGAGGTTGCTTCCTTCGACAAACCAACCGAGCTTTTTGAGCCCGACTGATGCAAAACAAGCAAATAATGAAAAACCATCTCCTACCTGAGTTGTTAGATGATTGAAGCAGCTTCTTAACAAAGACCTTTGCAATTCTACATGTTTGAGACAAATTCTTTTTCTTATACATGTGTTAGTTGGGTGTGGCTATAAAATGGGCCACAAAGTAAAAAACTCATATTATCCTTTCATACTTATACGATTACAATTCATGCGTATGTTTCATGCGTATGTACGGTAAAGGTGACTTTTCAAAACGTAAAAGATTAGATGATAACTCAGTTTGTAGTTTAAAATTTCCAAAAATACCATACCAGCGAACAAGGAAATACAAAAAATAATACTCATGTGTTTTTCTTATTGTGTTATTAGATTTTATATTTGTTTGGATTATGTGTATCTAAAAGATTAGATGATAACTCATTTTGTAGTTTAAAATTTCCAAAAATATCATACGAGCGAACAAGGAAATGCAAAAAATAAAACTCTTGTTTTTTTATTGTGTTATTAGATTTTATAGTTGTTTGTGTTAGTAGATTTTATATTTGTTAAGAACTTGGTTGTTCTTTCTTATTTTTTTGTCTTATCCATGCCATCCATTTTGAAATTATCAAAAACAAAAGTTTGATTTGAAATTTTGTATAGAACATGACTATTTATTAATTGATAAATTTAAATTATCCGAGCTTGGGTTGAAATTTTGTATAAAACACGACTATTTATTAATGAAATTTTGTATAAAACACGACTATTTATTAATTGATTTTTTAAAATATTGTATATAGTCCCACTCGAGTGAATGTCCGTGGCTTATTTTTTAACTTTTATGTTTAACTTTTATTTATTTATCAAATAGTTTAAATCTTTTAAAAATTATTCAATTTAACATTAGTAAACTGGATCGGTCCATGTTGATAAAGCTGTTTTAGAAAATAATCAAAGACAAAATTTCCTAAACAAATTTTATTTATGTGCTGAAAGATCAATTTCATTTTTTAGGAGATGAAAGCTTTATTCAAATTTCGACATTTCCAAGAATCATAGGATATGAGTGGAAAACAAGAGAGCAATCCCGGTTTAAAACCGAAAAAGCTAAAAATAATGTCATATAAATTGGAATCTTCAAATCTAATTTCGAAACCATTATCATATTGAACGAGCCTCTTAAAAAATGTTATTATTTTTTTCGCAATAGTAATCAAAACTATAAAGACCAATAAAATTTTGTAGGACCACATTTTGAAGGTATTTAGAACTTAATTATACTCTTTAGATGATTATGAGATTTCTTAATAGATATGGCCAGGGTCGAAGTGGAGTTTGCATATATTGTGTCAAAACCGGACCACAAGGATCCATAGTTAATAAGCTAAAGGTTAGTGTTGAACAAGTTTACGAAAGTTAAAAAAATGTTACTTGTCGTGAAATGGTTTCACGATTATTTGTGTAACAAATTGATCCCATATGTGTTCAAGTGTTACAAATAAATTCTATTAATATTATTACGTCACATGTCATTCCCAATAATTACACATTTTTTTCAAATTAACCGTCCTATTTTGTTGTCAAATAATACATTTGATATTGCTATGTCAACATCCACGTAGAATGTTGTGAACGCAATAAATATTTAAATATTTTATTATTATGATTTATCTAACCTATTTATCCCACCGAATCCATTAACATAAAATATAACTCGACCTGACCAGTCTATACAAACTAACTAACGGATGACATGCTTAACCTACTTGTTAACCTAATTAGAACCCGATAAATTCTCATTTTAATAAAATATAAACTTTATAAAATAATACACTTGGACCACCAAAATTTATTAATTAACAGAGTTATTCATTAATCGATAAATTAATAATTATAATTTATATTCCCGTTTTAATACCTAAAGAGTTTCACGATACCTAAATATCAAATCCGAGTATATGGTAGATATTTAAATATTTTATTTTTATCATTTATCTGACCCGATCCAATCCAATCCATTAACATAAAATATAACTAGACCCGACCCAATCCATATAACATAACTAAAGCATGACATTTTTAACATACTTACAATTAATTTAATTAATACCTGACAACTTAATTCTGATACTAATTCTCGCTTTAATACCTAACGAGTTTCAAAATACCTACATCTCAAATCAATTTTTGTCTTACAAATTTTAAATCTCTAAAATTGATATCTTAGGAATCCTAAATGGACAGTACTAGATCTGGGCCTGTTTATGTTAGATCTCACACCTTACTTAATTCTTTTTTATCCAAACTAATATCAAAATAACTTTCCTCACCAATTATGATAATATCACTCAATAAAAAACTTCCTAAAATCATAAAATCCTTTAACTAAATCTAGATATACTCAACTTTATGAAATCTCTAAAATAGTAAAAAGACATGGATAACGAAGTTTTATGTTGTTCTTTTCTACGGAAGTATATTTTAATATTCGTGGCTATAATCTCACGATATTTGCAATGAGTCGCACCGGTGTGAGATTTAAAGTAGCATAATAACACAAAACATGTGAATTTAGTCAGTAACCGCAAACCACTTCAATATTTCTTCAACCAAGCAGCAATAAGAAAACAAACTGCCAGGACATGAATCAATATACAGACGAAGTAAGAGTCTCAAACTTGGGGCAACAACATAACTTTCCAACCATTTCTACAAGGATTAGATGACAATAATAACCATGACAAGGTTTCCGCGACCAAAGGAAATATGTAACTTGTGAAGTAACACATTTTTTGGCAGGTACGAAGTCGTTCCATAATTTTATAATCATTAACGATGTCTTCCTCCTTGGAGGCATCGGTTGCTCGATATCCTTCTCAGAAGTCCACATGATTTAGTTCTACCTTTCTAGCTTATTATGACATATTTAATATAAATATGACCTATCTCTAACATTGTATCATTCTTTGTAAGAACACACAGCGTTTCAAAAAGCTTTGTAAACCGCTCATCAGTTAGTTATTCTCCTTAAGTTAAGGTGATAAATCTAAATGATAAGTTCATATATGAGGTATATATTTTGTCAAATAACAGTTATTGAAATATTCAAGCTTTCCTTTATACTGAACTGAATTTCCTATGAGAAGTTTTGAATATTACTTGATTATTACATAATGACTGCAATTAGTAATGGAAGATACTTTTATGATAATTGTGAGTTAACTATTTGATATTTATTAGGAGTTTTAGCAATGAGACTATAATTTCCTACAAACTCTAACTCCGTCATGGATACTGGGTCCAGATCTCGCACCAGTCCTGAGACTTCTGTATCAGAGGGATTCGTTTTTCCTGAAGAACAACCGGTCTTTAGTGCACGTCGCAAAGTTTTATCTGCATATAGTGGACCTGTCGATTCACTTAGAGAGGCAAAAAAAACATGGAAAATATCGTGCCCTCAGATTATGAAGAATCGTCCAAGATCCAGAATCACGTGTCGAATACAAGTAGTCCGAGATTCATAAATGAGCGGCAACGCAAGAATTAGACTATGACATATCTCATGTAATTGGGGTCATAGTCATAACAAGATGTCCAATGATGACACCGTCATGGAAAGAAATTCTAGAAGATACGAAGATGTCAATGTATGAGCTGCTTTAGGTAACAAATGGTTTTCAATTTAAGTTTATTTTCAGACGCTACAAGTATGTTAAAATATATGATTTATGCATTTTTTTTAATTGTTAACAGCTTTTAGTTTTTTTTTCGAGATAAAAACATTTTTTTGTATTTATATCATCCTAAAACTAAACAAGAATTAAATAGATCCAGATACCTTTGTAGGCACAGTTACAGGAATTTCTATGTATTTATATAGACCTACAGGAAAATTAAGTAGATCCAAATCTATGTATTTCTATAGACCTACAGGAAAATTAAGTAGATCCAAATGTCTTTGTAGGCACAGTTCCCGCTACTTTTCGTAATTTTTTTATGTTCTGCGTATTGGTGGATCAAGTCTTGAATCCTTGTATACGCCACTAGAAATTCCGCCGCAGCAGCTTGGCTCATCACTTTCTTCAGAATCAACTTCAATACCTTGAACCTTTTCAATCTTTTTGAACTCATCCTACACACATCACACTGCGGAAGCACCACACATTCATTTAGATACCTCCTTTAATAAAGTCGGGATTAAGGTGTGGTTGTAATGTTCGTATCTTGTTTTAAGGTGTTTCTCCAGTCTTGATGTTATGTTCTTTAGTTCATGTCTCTATGAACATACTTGTCACCATATAGATCTTCACCTCTTCTATTGACTCGCGCTTAGAGATTGACATGCACTAAACTATACAGTTTACATTATCAACTTCAATACAACCATCTCTTTCACTGGTTTCCTTTTCACTTTCTCTATTGTTCATTTCCTAGTCATACTCATTTTTTCACTAATGATTTTTAAAATGCTCCTCATTTTTTGGTGTTCTTGTATTATATCGTTTTTTTCTACTAGACTTCTGGATGAAATCAATCGCTTCTCCAAGTATTGCAAGAAAGTGAGAAAGAAACGAAAAAGGAAATTTTGGATAGTCTTTAAATCTTCAATTGACTTAGAAAACTAACTAGTTCTATTCTAATTTTGTTAATAGCTTTTAGTTTAAATGTTAGTTAAGATATTTGAGAATGGATTCATAACAATATGTAACGAATCTAATTTTTGAGTTAGCTAACTATAAGTTCATGCATGCATTATAAAGAACTATTTTCCTTTTCCTTTTAAAGTCTCAACTGTTTATGATATGTTCATATAGTTCTGGTTTAAGTTTTTAATAAAAGACCATGGTCTTTAGTTCATTGCATCTATTTATGTGTTAGAATTTTTAATACGAAATTATGTTTGTGTAATTTGGTTTGGTTAATACCCATGTTTAATACCTTCTGTCTCATACCTTGTAGTTATTATAATTGCTATTTTACACTCTTTTCTATGGTTAAAACAAATATGATACCTTGTATTTATTATAATTGTTGTTTTTCTCTCTTTTCTATTTTTTTTATTATGCTTGTATTGTTTCATTATTAAGGTAAATAAGCTTATACGAATCATGTTATAACTGTCTTAGTTTTTAAATTTTTGTTAGAACAAAATGGAAGGGATGATGGAGACCATACTTACAGATATAGAAGCATCTCAGAGTGATCCCGATGTTCCTTTGTTAGAACCAGATCCGGGCGTTTCAATAAATATTCTCAAGGACTCGATTTGTACAAAACCCGGTAGTGTTATTCCTGGCCTTGGTAGGTCTTATTCTCGGTTAAGTAGTTCTTCGTCTACTGCTAAGTCAAATATCGGAGAGGTTATGCATTTAAGAGACAAAGTGAACATGCTAGAAAATGTCATAGCACTTCAAAAGATAGAACAAGAAAAGTGTATTGCGGAATGTGAAACTAAATTAGTAGAGAGAATTAGCTCTATTTTGAAAGTCAATGCCAGTGGCTTGTCGGATTTGTAATGTGTTAGATTTGTGTTTTATTAGTTAGCTTGAATTTTGAATTTAGTGACTTTAATCTTTTGTAAAGACGTTAGTGTTACTTGTTTATATATGTAATGTATTTTTGTTAATAATTAAATTTTCGCATTAGAAACAAAAATCAAAATTAGTTCTTTTGTTCTTTAAAATTTAATATTTATTTTATTAATTAAATTTATTAAAAACAATTATTATTCTATATAATCAATTATATATTTAAATTTATTAAAAAATAAAAATAAAAATATTAATTTTTTGTTGTATAAGGTTATATTTTACCAAAAAATGTTAGTTGCATAAAGTTATATTTAACAAAAAAAACTTTTTGTTGCTAAATATATAATTATTGCTTTTAATAACTATTTTTTTTATTGTAATTACACACTTTAAACAACGAAAAATAAATTTATTGTAATTAGAAATGTTTTAAAGCAAAAAAATAAAATTATTGCAACTACATCTTTTTAACCGCGAAAAATAAAATTATTGTAGATACACATGTCTTACAGCGAAAACTAAAAATATTGCAATTACACATTTTTTACAGCAAAAACTAAAATTATTGCAATTACTCTTTTTTTACAGACAAAAATAAAATTATTGCAATTATATAATTCTACAACAAAGAATAAAATTATTGCAATTTTATGTTTTTTACATAAGTATATTGTTCGTTTCTAAGAACTTTAAGCGTCCAACCTATAGCAACAAATCTTTTGGAACCGTTTTTTCGTTGGTAAATTTTTTTAACAACAAATAATTCTTTTCTGCAACAAATATTTTTCATTGCCTATAGCAAACATTCTTGTAGAATTATCCATGCGATCCATTTTGAAATTATCAAAAACAAAAGTTTGGTTTGAAATCTTGTATAGAACATGACTATTTATTAATTGATATATTTAAATTATCCGAGCTTGGTTTGAAATTTTGTATAAAACACGACTATTTATTAATTGATTTTTAAAAATATTGTATATAGTCCAACTCCGTGGTGTAGCTTATTTTTTTTTTATGTTTAATTTTTTTTATTTATATTTAAGGTTATTTCCAATAAGATATATAGAATAATTAATAATTCTTGTTTAGTGGGACTTAGTTTGGTTAATTCTAATAAGTGTATCTAGAATATTAGATACAGTGTTAGTATCAAAAATATTATACACTTATTGGAATTATGAAAATATTTTATATGTAACAAGAATTTTGATATATTTGATGTACCTCTTAAGAACTCATCCTTATATTTATTATGCAATATTTATTTTCTAAATTTTTTTTTCTAGTTGAAAGTAGTTGCATATTTATTATGTAAATTTTTTTTATTCTAGTTTTAAATAGTCAAAGAAACATATCGCATACAGTATTTATTTTCTATTTTTTTATTATAGTTTAAACCAGTGTAAAATTTATTTTCTAAATCTTTTAATTCTTATTTAAAAGAGTCAAACAAATATTTCGCATAGTGTTTAAAAACTATATTGCATATTTATTATGTAATATTAGATATTTATTATGTAATATTAGATGTCAAAAAAACTTCTGTCAGTACAACAACGAAACAATCTCAAAATAATAAATTTATAACTATATACGAACATTAAATTAAAACAATTAATGGTTGAATAAACTACAAACCCACGAATCATAATCCTTCAAAACTAAACCATAATCACTAAACTAAACCATAATCAATAAAAAAACATACATAAACCATAATCACTAAAAAAACATACCAAAACCCACGATGACTTAACTAAGATATAACTTTCCAAAAAAACAACAATGATATGAAAATTTGAGTTTTTGGACACAGGTTATCACTGTAAATATCACTAAAAATACATAACTAAATTGCAAAATAATTACACTAACAAGTATATAATTCATACCTTAACGTGTTCGCAAGTTTTGATTCGAGAAATCTGGCGTTTTTTTTGTTAGACCATTTCGAGAAATTTTAGGTGAGAGAAAGGAGAAAAATAAAAATATTTTTTTTCTTCTGAAATTAAAGTCTCTTATTATTTTTTATTTTTTTTTCGGAGGGAACCCGCAGCCGCTACTCAGAGTGCAATGAGTGCGCACAGGGTAAACCCTCAGTCTGACGCGATAGCCTGCAAACCAACGCCAGAAGGTAAACCACACAAGGTGACAGGCTCAGCCGAGAAAGCGTATGTAGAGGGACTCGAACTCAAGACCTTTTGGTTATAAGAATGCCATACTCAACCAACTCGGCTACCCCCTTGGGGGCAAAGTCTCTTATTATAGTAAAAAAAGATTTCATTATAAATGGATCTCATTGTAACCAAAATAGAACCTAATTTAGCCCGACCCAAAATAAATTAGACCCAAAATCTTATTTAATTTCTAGGGTTTATGTTGAAGATTGTGCTTCTCCTATATAAATATATATATATATGGTCTACAGCTGCGGCATCTCACATCATCCATGGATGCGAAGAAATCGTATCTAGCATCAGATCTGATTTCCCACTCGAAATATCGACTTCAGCAGGAAACAGGTCTTTCCCTCGCTCTCGAGTCTAGAGAAAACTGATTTGACCACTCGAAATATCGACTTCAGCAGGAAACAGGTCTTTCCCTCGCTCTCGAGTCTAGAGAAAACTGATTTGATGTCAGATACAATTCCTCAGCCTATGTTAAAGTAGAATATCACGTAAGCCTGACTCGGATGATTGCCGATATGTATACAAGCAATATTTTATTACAGCCTGTGTTAAAGTGTGCGTGTGCACATACTCTGGGACATATTTTGATTATGGTATTGTTATTTCAGTAAGTTGAGTAGGTCGCCTCTGCTCAATTAGCTAATCTCCTTTTGTCGAAATTGTTGAAGTTTTGCTATTTCATGTCATACTACAATTTTAGGCTTTGATAAGTAATGTGTCTCAATATTAGTGATATATGGTCCGTGAACTTTCAAAAGTCTCAAAAGGTCCGGTCTAGTTGTTGAATTATCGAGTTTGATGATGCTACTCCGTATTCAACATAAACTTGTATCATCGATTGTCCCTGTCTCTAAACTTTTTGTTAAGTATGATGTCACATATGATGGGGACTAATTTTAAGTCTATGGACAATCTGTTCTAAACTCGAGAGTCACGAACTATAATTCATAGTCTATAATTTTATTTAAATGGAAGTATGTAACTTTTCTGATCATCACTTAAGTTCCACAGGGAGGGTATAAGGTGTTCTTGTCCAAAAATACTATTGATTTAGATCCCAAGATTGTCAATGACATCCATCAAAGATGGTTGATAGTACGAGGGTCGTGGAATAAATCCCAATGAAAGGTATATCAGTTACGTTTCACTGTCGCACTCAGGTTTACATAATTGGAGGTGATGGAACTCAAAAAGGAGCAGCAGCTAGCAGCTATCTATGAAGTAAGCCTATTGAAGTCATTGTGCCGGTAACCTCTTAAGATCTTTGTTTTTCAGACTGATCAGTTTCATAAATTTCTCTGCTAGGGGTTTTGTTGACAATAGCTTCCAAATATTTATGAACTAATTTTCCAAATATTTCTGAACTAATGGTAGATTGGAAGCATTTCGTGTGGAGTTTATGTCATCCAATCAAAGCGGGGACACCCATGAACTAATATTTTTGAACCTAATTACGAGACACATAATATTTCCCGATGCCCGAAGCATGCTTATTATAGTTCCGGCCTTCATGTTTGGCCACATGTTTGCAGGCTGCGTTCTGCATCAGTATATTGTATTTGTTTAAATGCGGAAATGATATCACTAATTTTTTGTTGTTAGTAGCTGTGCGGAAATGATATCACTAATTTTTTGTTGTTCTGCAGGAAATCAGACTCCGCGGCCTTAAGGTTGCAGTTGTTGGAATTCCAAAGAACATCGACAATGACATTCCGGTATTTATCTCCTACTTGCACGCCATTGCTCTGAAGTACTTAAATGTTTTGGAATGAACTCTTAATAGTGCTCTCTCTCTCTAATCTTGATTTGGTCATTGACAAGTCCTTTGGTTTTGATACTGCCGTCGAGGAGGCTCAGCGTGCCATTAATGCAGCACACGTCGAAGCTACAGGTGTTGAGAATGGCATTGGATTTGTGAAGCTAATGGGCCGTTACTGCGGTGAAATTTACTCTATCGCACGCTTAATTGTCATAGATGGACGGGCAATGAATTGCATGTTTTGATGAAAAATGCAATACTGACGTGTTTGCATCATTCGGATTTCCAGTGCTACTTGTGCTCATTAATTTGATATATTTGGTGGTGCAGGTTTCATTGCAATGTATGCTACTCTAGCTAGCCGAGATGTTGACTGTTTGATTGCTGAGTCACCCTTCTATCTGGAAGGAGAAGACGGACTTTATGAGTTCATTGATAAACGACTTGAAGAGAGTGGCCACATGGTTCTCGTGATGGCTGAAGGATTAGTCAGGATCTTGTTTCAGAGAGCATGGTCCTGGGGAATCCTTCGCGAAACAAGGTTCTTAAAGACGCTGGGTTATGGTTGTCGGACAAGATCAAGGTATTGGTTCATTACTCAGCGATCTGGGGTTCTGCAATTTCGTTTGGATCACTGGTCCAGTTGTCTATTATCTAATTTGTTTCTGGCTGTAGAAAGTTTGTTCTAGTATATTGCTTTACAACGTAGGAATCGCATTGGTAAGATCATTCTTTTGCTATACCTTCTACAAAACAAAGGATTTATAAGGCTTTATATTCTATCTCCCAAATAAGGAACAAGGTGGTAATTACCGACATGATGCGAGTGAGGTTGCTTCCTTCGACAAACCAACCGAGCTTTTTGAGCCCGACTAATGCAAAACAAGCAAAGAATGAAAAACCAGCTCCTACCTGAGTTGTTAGATGATTGAAGCAGCTTCTTAACAAAGACCTTTGCATTTCTACATGTTTGAGACAATTTCTTTTTCCTATACACTACAAGGAAATTTGGTATAAGCAATGAAAAATATTTGCTGCAAAAAACGATTATTCGTTGGTAAAACCTTTTAACAATAAAAAATTTGTTCCAAAAGATTTGTTGCTTTAGGTTGGACGCTTAAAGTCCTTAGAAACGAAAAATATATTTGTCGTTGTAAAAAATGCTTAATTGCAATAATTTTGTTTTTCGCTGCAAAAAATGCTTAATTGCAATAATATTATGTTTCGCTGTAACAAATATGTAATTGCAATAATATTATGTTTCGCTATAAAAATTATGAATTTGCAATAATTTCCTTTTTTTGTTTTAAAAACTTAGTAGTGGCAATAAATGTATTTTTCATTGTATGAAATTGTAATTGCAATAAGTTTATATGTAATTGCAAAAAAATCATAATTGCAACATATTAACCCCAAAATATTTTTTCCCAAATGTAAATATATGCAACAAAATACATTTTTGCTAAATAATAATTTTAATTTTAGCTTTTTTATTTATAAATTTAATATTTACAAATAATATGTCATAATAATAAATTTTAGTTATAAATTAGTATTTTAAATTACTCAAAAATCTATTCTTTTATACCAAATTTAAATGTAAACTAATTGATACTGGAATCGAAAAAAATACATATAACTTCATTTTACTTGACATAAATAATTGAACCTTATATAATGCACACTTTATGAAACACCTTCGAATTTCAAACCGAAAATACAAGTCCGACCATCAAAGAATAGTAAGAAACTAAATATAAACCTTTCAGTTTTTGTTTGAAGGGAGGCAGCACTCCTTGAACTATCTAAACATTATTTCATTCTACTGTAGCAAGGCATGTAGTCTTCTTGTAAATAAAACACTTAGATATCCAAAGATAAACAAGGAAATAGAGAATGCCGAGAATTGGCAGTAGCCAGTAAAAATAATCCAGCCGACCTCGGTTCCAGCCAAGCTTCTCATTCTTCGTAGTCCCGTTAGTCATAATCGTCACCATAAAAGTACTTAGATTAGTTGCTTGATGCAGTCGTTGTGAGAGACAGAGCTGAGGTACTTAGATTAGTTGCTTGATGCAGTCGTCGTGAGAGACAGAGCTGAGCACAGACTTTTCATAGCATCAAGTACCTCGTCGTAATAAAACTGAGTTATCCAATAAAGGCGAAAACTTATGCGCACCCTATAAGGATATAGGGAGGTACTTTCCATTGGAATGACTTTAAGATTATAAGGGCCATCCTTAGCTGCAATCGCAAAAGATCAGACATAAGTGATTCAAACTGAATGCAAAAAAAACACAAAGGGAACTACAAATTACCTCTAGACATTGGAATGACTTTGACATTATAAGGACCATCATTATAGCTGCAATGGCAAAAAATCAGACACAAGTGATTCAAACTGAATGCAGATAAACACGAGGGGAACTCGCAAAAGATCAGACATTCAAACTGAATGCAAATAAAACAAAGGGAACTACAAATTACCTCTTGTGAATCAGCATGCCAAGTAAGATTAGTTCATCTGCAAGACCTTACACTCCAATACCAATGTGCCTATGCCTCATATTTCACCCTTTTGTAGTTTAAAATGACAGTAATTAACTATAATCTTTGTTGACATTCGTAGTAACAATTGAGTTACCAAAGCAAAAGTACGATTAAGAATCAAAATACACTTCTTGTATAAAGAGAATCAAAGTAATGGTTCTTTGATTCTCTGCTCCCTACAAGCTTCAATAGATGAGCTTCGATTGGAACCCCTGTTGATAGAGACAAATATGTAAAATTAAACCATGACAGAAACAATAACTAATACTCATCGTCTCCTTGAACAAGCGTGGTAAAGCAATAGATGCAAGATTGCAGACTGCAGTCTCCGGGCGTCTAATGTACTCGATTATCTAAATGCACAGAATTGAAGATTGAATGGTACCCAGATTACTGGTTCCTCTTTCTGTTACAAGAATCCTGAAATAAATAAAATACTATGTTAACCATAATCCTAGTTTACCAGGGTCAGAAGCACATTAATGAAAATTTACAGAAATCACCTTGTAGAGACTATAAAGAAAATACTATATGTGAACTATTATCCAATTACTCCAGCGGATTTGATGATAATAGCACACTCTATTGGAGTATGATATATGCCCTCAATGCTATTATCTTCCATACATAGCAGAAAGCAACTACTGAACTGTTGAAACTACTGTGTAACAAAATCCAATCATAAGCTTTAAAAACAATAACATGCTGCATTATAATACAGGAAGATCGAACTTACCTCTGGAGCTCCAGCATTAAAGATTAGGGGAAGGATGGGTGAACCATCAACATCATATGATAAATTTGATGAATATAATCAATATCGTCAGGATACAGTGAGGTCTCTCTACAGCTACTCGTTGTAATATTAAGAGGTAAAACACTTCCTTAGTGCTCTTATGCAGATCGAAACAGATAATCTGGCAGCCTATTCTGGTAGCCAACTGCACTGGTTCAATTAGACACAAAATAAGTTCAAATAATCAAAATCTTCCAATTCAAAGCAATTTCCTTAGAAACCGAAACAACATTATCAACAAGCACAGTAACCAACACAAAACTCAAACATCTGAAAAGAATATCTAACAACATAAAGTATATAAATACATACAACTTACAGAAGCATAATCTAGCCAATTCATTAGAGCCGACTAGTTGTAACACCTTTATAAACAATCCGCAGACCTTTTCGGTTGTGACGACCATATCACCGATGAACTTTCTCTTTCTTCACATCTCTCTTAATGAGATACATCTTCGAGGACACTCTACAATAACACTAGAGGAATTTTGTCGAGCAGGTTTTGTGTGCAAAGATAAGAGTGACAGTAGCTAGGCTGCTACACATAATATAGGTTTGGGTTTTGGGTTATCATAACCCACCTGTGTGAAATTACTTCTCAGCAGCAGCGAAGGGAGAAGTTTAAAGCTTCAAACAGTAAAAAAAAAAACAATCTATCAGGATCAAAATCATAACACTAACTGAATGAGAATATCACAATTAAACCATATAGTCAAATTAAAACCTAAAACAATAATAGATAAAATTAGTACCTTTAGGGATGAGCCTAAATCATTCTGAGAGGCTATATGACACAGTGGTTGAAGAGATGCAATGCAACATGAAATTCAGGAACTAGAGGATAATCATACTTGGTCATTGGCACATCTACCTCAAAAGAAGAAAGCTTTGAGGAGTCAGTGGATTTATAAAATTAAATATCATGCTGATAGGAGAGGAGAGTGCCTAAAAGCTCGTTTGGTCGTGTTTGGTAATCACCAAGTAGAATTGGTTGATTATACATAGACCTTTTGCCCGTGTTGCCAAGATGGTTACTATATGATACAGTGGTTGAATAAATACAATGCAACATGAAATTCAGGAACTAGAGGATAATCATACTTGGTCCTTGGCACGTCTACCTCAAAAGAAGAAAGCTTTGAGGAGTCAGTGGATTTATAAAATTAAATATAATGCTGATAGGAGAGGAGAACGCCTAAAAGCTCGTTTGGTCGTGTTTGGTAATCACCAAGTAGAAGTGGTTGATTATACATGGATCTTTTGCCCGTGTTGCCAAGATGGTTACTATATGTCTTTTCTTGGCGGTTGTAGCCGCTCAAAATTGTAAGTTACATCAGAAGAATATACAGAATGCCTTTTCGTATGATGATCTGGATGATAAGGTTTACATGAAAATTCCTTCAGGTTTTGAAAGAGGGCGCAAATGACAAGTCTGTTACCTTCGCAAATCGTTGTATGGTCTGAAGCAGGCACCTCGGTGTTGGTTTGCCAAGTTAGTGACTGCACTGAAGAGGTACGGGTTTGTTCAGTTCTATTTAGATTATTCTGTATTCTCTTATTCCATGAGTGGTTGTCGTATGCATGTTTTGGTGTATGTTGATGATTTTATTCTATATGGGAATGACCCCGGTGCATTGATAGAGTTTAAGAAATACTTGAGCACTTGCTTTCATATGAAGGACTTAGGTCATCTCAAATATTTTTTTGAAGTTGAAGTAGCACGGAGTCCCGCGGGTATCTTTCTTTGCCAACGTAAATATACTCTGGACATTATTTCAGAAACAGGTTTACCTGGCAGCAAGCCTGCACAATTTCCCCTCGAGTAAAACCACCAGCTCGGCAAGACCGAGTCGGCGCTACTCATTGACGGATCCGCATACCGCACATTGGTTTGCACACTGATTTATCTGGTGTTTACATATCCATATATCTATTTTTTGATACATACTCTATGTGATTTTGTGCATAAACTAAATGAAGATCATTGCAGTCTGCATTACGAGTTGTTCGTTATTTCAAAGGGAGCCAAGGTTAGGAAATTCTTCTACCAAGTAGTTGTAATCTCATTCTAACAAGCTGGTGTGGTTCCAGTTAGGCTAGATGTCCTAAGATTCGTGTAGTGTGAGTGGTTGGATGGTGTTTCTTAGATGATTCCTCTGTTTCTTGGAAGACTAAGAAACAAGGTGTCGTTGCATTGTCCTTTGCTGAAGCAAAGTACCGGTCTATGGTAGGATTGACTTGTGAGTTGAAGTGGTTGCACGGTCTGCTCAAGGATTTTGGGGTCTCACACTCATTGACTATGCAAGTTTTATATGATAGTCAGTCGACTTTACATCTTGCCCACAATCATGTGTTCCATGAACGTTCAAATCATATTGAAGTAGATTGTCATTTTCTACGGGATGCGATACTTGATAGGGTTATTTGTCCATCTCACGTGCCCACTCGGTCTCAGTGTGTAGACAAAGCACTAAGCAATAAGCAGTTTGAATTTTTGCTTGGCAAGTTGGGCATTCATAATCTGCATGCTTCAACTCGAAGGGGTGTTAAAGTGTCATGAGTAAAATAAAATGTATATGGGTTATTAAATACTAGTCTGTATATGAGCTAGGCTTTACTTTGTGCCACACTATAGATATACACTGTAATGTGATATGCCCAGAGAGGTGATTTGGTTTATGTGTTGAAACTAAGAAGATGTGAGAGACACATTCCCAACGTTTCAAATGTTTTCTTTGTGCTTCTGGATTATTCGCTGAATGATATTTTCCTACTCAACATCTTCAAATCCTACCGTTATTTGTTCAACACATATAACACATTCACTATTCTCTTAACAATTAATTTGTTTAATAATATGTAATTTAAATATAATTTACTTAACAAGTCTTAAAAAATAATATTCAATTTAATAAATAATTTTCTTTTCAAGTTTTAGAGATATCAAATTTTAATAACTAATATTTTTCAAATTTGTAAACTTACTATAATTAAAAAAAAGTTTAAATGAAATATTTTATTTTAATTTATAGGTAATATAATCTTTATTTTGTGCTAAAATTTAAAAACGGACTTTTGAAATTTATATAAATCCAAACGCAGACAACTTGAATTTAAATCAGCTTTTTTTTATACTCAAAACTCATAACGGAATAAAAAAACCTTTTTTTGTTCAAATTATATTAATATTTGGTCAAATACAAATCCCACCGTATAATTTAATATTTAAGAATAAAATCCTAATTTATTTCTGAAATTTATATTAAACATGAATTCTAACCAAGAAGCATATATGCAGTTTCACCCTTCAAATGGATGACGACAAATCTGCCAATTATAAAAAAGGATAAAATAATAAAATATAATATTTATTTTTGTTTAGAGCCGAATAAAAAGGAGGGGAGAAATAAAATAGTGTTTCATTTAGTTCACTTTAATTTATAATGGTGCGGTAGATTTAGTTAGTTAGAAAAATAAAGATTAAATATAAAAGATAAACTAGTCTCTTAATATTGAATAAAATTAAAAGATAGAGTCAAATGGTTAAAAAAAATACTAAATATAGAAGATATAGTTACTTGGTTAGAAAAATAATGATCAAAATAAATATTTCAAATTTATAACTAAGAAAATATTAAATACAAATAAAGCCTTCTTTTTTAAAACATAACCTGAATCTAGAAGTTAGATGATACATGCCATAGCAACCTATGCATACTCAAAACATAAAATTGAAAAAAAGAAAGAGAATTACTTCAAAATCGGTATCTTTCGCCATAAAGTTTTATGGATCACAAAATTACAAATAATCCCTAAATATAATGTCGAACCTCCTATTGAAACACGAAGAACAAGTCTATTTTTACACCATTAAAACATAACTACAACTCTTGAGAAGCAGATTCAATCTCATCTTTTCCTTTGCCTGCTTTCTTCGGCAGACCCCCTTTTTCTCGAGGTCCGAAGGAAGGGCACAACAGCTTCAAATAAAAAGCCCGTAACCTGCATACTAAACAAGTAATGTTAGGCAATACTCACAGATCCAAGCAATTTGCACAGTTCGTCATCATTTCTTACAACAAGCCTAATGTGTCTTGGAGTTATCCTTTCTTTCTTGTTGTCTCTTGCTGCATTACCAGCAAGCTCTAAAACCTCAGCGGCAAGGTACTCGAGCACAGCAGAGAGATAAACGGGGGCACCGGCGCCTACACACTCAGAATACTTCCCCGTCTTCAGGAACCTAGCAATCCTACCCACGGGAAACTGAAGTCCGGGCTTTTGGAATCGCATCACCGACTTCGTCGTCTTTCTCTTTCCTCTACCTCCATCTTTGGCATCACCGGTTGAACTCATCTTCTACAGATTGGAGAATTACAAGTTGATTGGTGTCCTTTGAAATACAAATAAAACCTATTTATACAAAGAATCTTGCTCTACTATTCTCCGTCGATCATAAAATTACTCTTATTTAGGTTTCCTTCCACTGGTTTTCTTCTCACAAAAATGACCATCTAGTTAGACAGCAAGAGGAGGCTCACCGTCATTGAGTTATTGATCAGAAGTGTCATCTTCAAAATAACCAACTATACATTAAAAGCTAGAACTTAAGATAAAAATTATAAAAGAGCAGGTTAGGATGACCCAGAAGTGTCTTTAGATTCTCTTTATACCTCCGCTTTTCAGCTCCTTTCCATGTTTTATCTATTTTGCTTTCCTATCTAAGAATGAATGCATAGACATTTAAAAAAAAGGACAACAGTAAGAGAGTTAACAAAAATTAGCAACAAATTAATAATATATATGACTATAGTTCTTCAACATCTCTGCTTTCTTGGCATTCTGCCTACCATCAAGTCCTTCCAAATTTTTTCCTTCATTCTTTTAACTAATTGCATTTTCAGAGTTCTACAAGTTCACTTTGTTTCTGTTATATTCGGTTTTATGCTTCCACTTTCGAAACTCTCGTATCTTCACTAATCAGAACTGCACTCACTGCATAATCCGATACTGCTATATACAAAAATAATTGCTCACCCTCTCGAGGCTTTGATAATATTTCAGGAGAGGACAAAAGATTTTTGATCTTAATAAAAGCTTCTTCACAATCCGAAGTCCACTCAAAATTATTTGGTCGACGCAGCACCTAGAAAAAAGGCAAGCACTTATCGCTAACCTGCCTGTTAACATTTGCACTTCTTTGATATTCCGAGGTCAAGACATTGATATCAGAGCCTTCAACTGTTCTGGATCCACTTCAATTCCTCTTTCACTAATCACATACCCTAGAAACTTACCAGATCGGACTCCAAATGTACATTTTTCTGGGTTCAACTTCAACTGTATGGCTCTAAGATTCAAAAACGTCTCTTCTAAATCATCAATGTGTTTATCATTACTTTTGCTCTTAACAATCATATCATCGATGTACACTTCGATATTCCTCCCTATTTGTGAAGCAAACGCCTTATTCATCAGCCTTTGATATGTAGACCCAACATTTTTCAATCCAAACGGCATCACTCTATAACACTGTAAACCCCGATCAGTAATAAAAGTTTTGCTTTCTTCATCTTCTGGATTCATTCGAATTTGATTATATCCTGAAAATGCATCCATAAATGTTAGAATTTTGTTTCCAGAAGTAGAATTCACTAATTGGTCAATTCGAGGTACTGGAAAAGGATCCTTTGGGCAGGCTCTGTTTAAATATGTGAAGTCTACATACATTCTCCATTTTCCGCTCTTCTTTTTCACCACCACAGGGTTAGTCGTCCACCTCGGATATTTGGACTCCCTAATATGCCCCATTTTATACAATCTATCTAGTTCAGCAATTATGGCCTCGGATTTTTCCAAAGAAAAAGCTCTCCTTTTTTGTATTATCGGCTCGATCTTCGAATCCACAGCCAGACTATGACATATAATGTCAATTGGGACCCCAACTACATCCTCAGATGTCCAAGCAAACACATCCAAGTTTTTAGACAAAAAATTCAACAATCTTTCTCGCACTGATAAAGACAGCAGAGTCCCAATTCGAAGTACTCTGTTATTATTGAAAATGTATTCTTCTATTTCTTCACTTACCACCACAGAACTCGGGGTTGACCTCGGATCATCAATTCCCTCATTTGTACCACTAGAAGGAAACCCCCCAAACTGCTATTTCTCCATTGGATCATCGGTACTTTTGCCACGTAGTCTAAACGCAGCAGCGTAACATTCTCTAGCCACTTTTTGATCACTTCGAACTACACCAATTCGATCCCCGACTACATACTTCAAACACTGATGAACTTTAGAAACTATAGCATACATTTTTGCCAGCCATGACCTTCCAAAGATAGCATTGTAACTCGACGGACAATCTACCACCATAAAAAGTACTTGAACTTTCTTTTTGAAAGGCCCTTTTCCCAGAGAAATTTCACCTTCAAACTCCCCTACTACATTCGCTGTCGCACCAGTAAACCCAATTATAGTTCTTTCTGACCTTTCTATCCGAGGCGGAGCGTTTAATCTGTCATATGTTGATTTGAACAACACATTAGCAAAGCTTCCAGTATCAATCAATACTCGTCGAATTTCCACTCCACACACTTCTGCCCCAATGACCACTGCATCTTCATGTGGCCCAGTAATTCCTCTCAAATCCCGCATCGAAAATTATAAATGGGACATCCTTGTTGTTTAGGTGTGCTGATGCTCCTCCTTCAATTTGATGCGTTAAATTCACTATATGTCTTTTCCTCGAATTATTAGTGTTATAAGTCATTGAATCTCCCCCAAATATTGCCAGTGACTTAAAGAACGCACACAAATCTCGAACACGTCCCTTACGCATCGGCTCATCAACTGACATCAACAACAATCGACCAGGGTCTGGTTCGACATATTCCGAAGCCACATCAAATTCATCACCTGCAGCATCTAAAATCATCAGTGCACTTTCCTGCTTAGAATTAGGATTGCCCACCTTTTGAGTTATGGCTTTAGCATTCTTTTTGACATACTCCAACAATTTTCCATTCTCTATCAAAATCTGCATCTCCTTCTTCAAAGCAATACAATCATTTGTATCATGTCCAATATCATCGTGATACCTACAGAACCTATTATTGCGCTCCTCTCTTGGCTTATTAATCGCTGCCGGCTTTCTGAAATTTACTGTTCCCCTGGTTTTCTCATATATCGAAGCCACACTTTCAGTCAAATCCGCATAATATTCTGGTCTTACCCACACATTCGATCTTGATCTGAATTGGTGTTGATTATTAGAATTGTGCTGATTAGAACCCCCTTGATATGAGCTCGAAGAACCCCCATGGTATGAGTTCGAACCTCCTCGATTAGAAACATTTTGATTACCCCTTGGGCGCGATGAGTTATTATTCAAAGCGTTCAGTTGACTATTCCCTTTCTGAACAGTACTACTTCCTCCTCGAACTCGAGTAGACTCTTCGACTTTGATCTGATCTTCAACCTGAGCCATGAGAGCTCCAAACGTTAATGCCCTACGCCTTGTAGTTTCATCAGCTAAATCTCCTGGCAACAATCCTTGTCTGAACGCTGCCATAGCCACCACTTCCTCACAATCATCTAATCCAGCTTTTGTTGACACAAATCTTTTAGTATAATCCTTCAACTTTTCTCCCACGGCTTGCTTACATTGTATTATCGTATCTCCATTAGCTCTCATTTCTTTGCTTCCCACAAACTGTCTTCGAAAAGGTGTGTAAAAGCCTCTAAAATTTGCAATGGACTCCTTAGGAATCTTGTTGTACCATTTTAGTGCAGTTCCTTTGAATGTCTGAGAGAATGCTCTACACACCAATTTATCATCGTCTTCGAAATTAGTCATATAGTTTTTGAATTGTTCTATATGATCATCTGGATCTTGAGTTCCATCAAACTTGTGAATTTTAGAAATGTCGAACCGCCTCGGAAGTGGCACAGATCTAATCTCACTAATCAACGGTGAGTCCCTCCAATCTACTCCTTGAACAAACTGGTCTTTGTTCCTCATTCCCACAGTAGCATACAAACTTGATTCACCTTCAAATTTCCGAGGCGAATACTTCCGAGGAGAATATACTCGTCTTTCCTTCTTTTGCCTTCCTTCCTTATACATTTTAGCTGGCCAAAATTCATATCCTCCTCCTCTTGAATGAATTCGAGAATGCTCATATCTTGGTGTTTCATCTGACTCCGAATTTTCAAAATCCTCTTCTTCACTAGAATCTACATACCGTCGCTTCTGCAACTTTTCTTTTCTTTTCATTCCACTATGCTCCTTCTTACGCTCAAAATGTATTTTACGCTGTACATATTGAACGTCGCCATCGTCATTTAACGGATCCGACTGATCATCCCGATCACCTATTGTTATTTTAGATCTAAGTCTAGCGCCATTATTATCTTGCTTCTTTTTAGCAAATTCATCAAGTTCCGCCACTTTTCTTATCAACTCATTCATTTTACCTTCAAAATCAAATTGGTTTGATTGAATCGGAATTGACTTACCTGCCTCTTTCTCTTGCAGATCAGATTTCAACGTCTCCAAAGCTTTTCGAATTCATCTCCGATCAGCAAAAATATAAACAAAATTCTTCAGAAAACGAATAAATTCGAGACTCGATTTTTTATCTATCGATCAAGGTATCTTCGGCCTCTCTTTCTAGCGCCAATTTGGTGAGAATAGAAATTGAATTGAGAAGATTGAGAATATTGACCAAGAATCAACAGAGAGTTTTTTAGGTGGTGAATATAATCTTTCGCCTCTAATTATTTCATAGGTGTAATCAGCCTCTTCGACCTCTTTAAATAGGCCTAGTGAGTTAGTTACAAATTCGGTTACATAAGAGGTTTATTTACAGTTCAGTCCCTATTCTTCTTGTAAAACTTTAATCTTACTCTATATTAATAGAACTTATCATTCAATTCCTTATTAATTACATTTAAGCCCCTAATGAATATATTTCCTTATCAAAGCTAATGGGCCGTTACTGCGGTGAAATTTACTCTATCGCACGCTTAA
Organism: Limnanthes douglasii subsp. nivea; assembly: GCA_036936605.1. NCBI lineage: Eukaryota > Viridiplantae > Streptophyta > Magnoliopsida > Brassicales > Limnanthaceae > Limnanthes > Limnanthes douglasii. The sequence goes on from JAUPFV010000001.1 coordinate 4,706,812, forward strand.
TTGTCATAGATGGACGGGAAATGAATTCTATGTTTTGATGAAAAATGCAATACTGACGTGTTTGCATCATTCGGATTTCCAGTGCTACATGTGGTCATTAATTTGATATATTTGGTGGTGCAGGTTTCATTGCAATGTATGCTACTCTAGCTAGCCGAGATGTTGACTATTTGATTCCTGAGTCACCCTTCTATCTTGAAGGAGAAGACGGACTTTATGAGTTCATTGATAAACGACTTGAAGAGAGTGGACACATGGTTATCGTGATGGCTGAATGAGCAGTCAGGATCTTGTTTCAGAGAGCATGGTCCTGGTGAATCCTTCGGGAAACAAGCTTCTTAAAGACGCTGGGTTATGGTTGTCGGACAAGATCAAGGTATTGGTTCATTATTCAGCGATCTGGGGTTCTGCAATTTCGTTTGGATCACTGGCCCAGTTGTCTATTATGTAATTTGTTTCTGGCCGTAGAAAGTTTGTTCTAGTAGATTGCTTTACAACGTAGGAATCGCATTGGTAAAGTGATTCTTTTACTATACCTTCTGCAAAACAAAGGATTTATAAGGCTTTATATTCTATCTCCCAAATAAGGAACAAGGTGGTAATTACCGGCATGATGCGGGTGAGGTTGCTTCCTTCGACAAACCAACCGAGCTTTTTGAGCCCGACTGATGCAAAACAAGCAAAGAATGAAAAACCAGCTCCTACCTGAGTTGTTAGATGATTGAAGCAGCTTCTTAACAAAGACCTTCGCATTTCTACATGTTTGAGACAATTTCTTTTTCCTATACATGTGTTAGTTGGGTGTCGCTATGAAATGGGCCACAAAGTAAAAAACTCATATTATCCTTTCATACTTATACGATTACAATTTATGCGTATGTTTCATGCGTATGTACGGTAAATGTGACTTTTCAAAACGTAAAAGATTAGATGATAACTCAGTTTGTAGTTTAAAATTTCCAAAAATACCATACGAGCGAACGAGGAAATACAAAGAATAATACTCATGTGTTTTTCTTATTGTGTTATTAGATTTTATATTTGTTTGGATTATGTGTATCTAAAAGATTAGATGATAACTCATTTTGTAGTTAAAATTTCCAAAAATATCATACCCGCGAACAAGGAAATGCAAAAAATAAAACTCGTGTTTTTTATTGTGTTATTAGATTTTATAGTTGTTTGTGTTAGTAGATTTTATATTTGTTAAGAACTTGGTTGTTCTTTCTGATTTTTCTGATTGTCTTATCCATGCCATCCATTTTGAAATTATCAAAAACAAAAGTTTGGTTTGAAATTTTGTATAGAACAGGACTATTTATTAATTGATATATTTAAATTATCCGAGCTTGAGTTGAAATTTTGTATAAAACACGACTATTTATTAATGAAATTTTGTATAAAACACGGTTATTTATTAATTGATTTTTAAAAATATTGTATATAGTCCCACTCGAGTGAATGTCCGTGGTGTAGCTTATTTTTTAATTTTTATGTTTAATTTTTATTTATTTATCAAATATTTTTAATTTTTTAAAAATTATTTAATTTAAAATTAGTAAACTGGATCGGTCCATATTGAGAAAGCTGTTTTAGAAAATAATCAAAGACAAAATTTCCTAAACAAATTTTTTTTCTGTGCCGAAAGATCAATTTCATTTTTTAGGAGATGAAAGCGCTATTCGAATTTCGACATTTCCAAGAATCATAGGATATGAGTGGAAAACAAGAGAGCAATCCCGGTTTAAAACCGAAAAAGCTAAAAATGATGTCATATAAATTGGAATCTTCAAATCTAATTTCAAAACCATTATCATATTGAACGAGCCTCTTAAAAAATGTTATTATTTTTTTCGCAATAGTAATCAAAACTATAAAGACCAATAGAATTTTGTAGGACCACATTTTGAAGGTATTTTGAACTTAATTATACTCTTTAGAAGATTATCAGATTTCTTAATAGATATGGCCATGATCGAAGTGGAGTTTGCATATATTGTGTCAAAACCGGACCATAAGCATCCATAGTTAATAAGCTAAAGGTTAGTGTGGAACAAGTTTACGAAAGTTAAAAAAATGTTACTTGTCCTGAAATGGTTTCAGGATTATTTGGGTAACAAATTGATCTCATATGTGTTCAAGTGTTACAAATAAATTCTATTAATATTATTACGTCACATGTCATTCCCAATAATTACACATTTGTTTTCAAATTAACTCTCTATTTTGTTGTAAAATAATACGTTTGATATTGCTATGTCAACATCCACGTAGAATGTTGTGAATGCAATAAATATTTAAATATTTTATTATTATGATTTATCTAACCTATTTATCCCACCGAATCCATTACCATAAAATATAACTCGACCTGACCAGTCTATACAAACTAACTAAAGGATGACATGTTTAACCTACTTGTTAACCTAATTAGAACCCGATAAATTCTCACTTTAATACAGTATAAACTTTATAAAATAATACACTTGGACCACCAAAATTTATTAATTAATAGATTTATTAATTAATCGATAAATTATAAATTATAAATTTATATTCCCGTTTTAATACCTAAAGAGTTTCACGATACCTAAATATCAAATCCGAGTATATGGTATAGATATTTAAATATTTTATTTTATCATTTATCCGACTTATTTATCCGATCTAATCCAATCCATTAACATAAAATATAACTAGACCCGACCCAATCCATATAACATAACTAAAGCATGACATTTTTAACATACTTACAATTAATTTAATTAATACCTGACAACTTAATTCTGATACTAATTCTCCCTTTAATACCTAACGAGTTTCAAAATACCTACATCTGAAATCAATTTTTGTCTTACGAATTTTAAATCTCTAAAATTGATATCTTAGGAATCCTAAATGGACACTACTAGATCTGGGTCTGTTTATGTTAGATCTCACACCTTACTTAATTCTTTTTAATCCAAACTAATATCAAAATAACTTTCCTCACCAATTATGATAATATCACTCAATAAAAAACTTCCTAAAATCATAAAATCCTTTAACTAAATCTAGATATACTCGACTTTATGAAATCTCTAAAATAGTAAAAAGACACGGATAACGAAGTTTTATGTTGTTCTTTTCTACGAAAGAATATTTTAATATTCGTGGCTATAATCTCACGATATTTGCAACGAGTCGCACCCGGTGTGAGATTTAAAGTAGCATAATAACACAAAACATGTGAATTTAGTTAGTAACCGCAAACCACTTCAATATTTCTTCAACCAAGCAGCAATAAGAAAACAAACTGCCAGGACATGAATCAATATACAGACGAAGTAAGAGTCTAAAACTTGGGGCAACAACATAACTTTCGAACCATTTCTACAAGGATTAGATGACAATAATAACCATGACAAGGTTTCCGCGACCAAAGGAAATAGGTAACTTGTGAAGTAACACATTTTTTGGCAGGTACGGAGTCGTTCCATAATTTTATAATCATTAACGATGTCTTCCTCCTTGGAGGCATCGGTTGCTCGATATCCTTCTCAGAAGTCCACATGATTTAGTTCTACCTTTCTAGCTTATTATGACATATTTAATATAAATATGACCTATCTCTAACATTGTATCATTCTTTGTAAGAACACACAGCGTTTCAAAAATCTTTGTAAACCGCTCATCAGTTAGTTATTCTCCTTAAGTTAAGGTGATAAATCTAAATGATAAGTTCATATATCAGGTACATATTTTGTCAAATAACAGTTATTGAAATATTCAAGCTTTCCTTTATACTGAACTGAATTTCCTATGAGAAGTTTTGAATATTGCTTGATTATTACATAATGACTGCAATTAGTAATGGAAGATACCTTTATGATAATTGTGAGTTAACTATTTGATATTTATTAGGAGTTTTAGCAATGAGACTATAATTTCCTACAAACTCTGACTCCGTCATGGATACTGGGTCCAGATCTCGCACCAGTCCTGAGACTTCTGTATCAGAGGGATTCGTTTTTCCTGAAGAACAACCGGTCTTTAGTGCACGTCGCAAAGTTTTATCTGCATATAGTAGACCTGTCGATTCACTTACAAAGGCGAAAAAAACATGGAAAATATCGTGCCCTCAGATTATGAAGAATCGTCCAAGATCCAGAATCACGTATCGAATACAAGTATTCCGAGATTCATAAAGGAGCGGCAACGCATGAATTAGACTATGACATATCTCATGTAATTGGGGTCATAGTCATAACAAGATGTCCAATGATGACACCATCATGGAAAGAAATTCTAGAAGATACGAAGATGTCAATGTATGAGCTGCTTTAGGTAACAAATGGTTTTCGATTTAAGTTTATTTTCAGACGCTACAAGTATGTTAAGATATATGATTTCAGCATTTTTTTAATTGTTAATAGCTTTTATTTTTTTTCGAGATAAAAACATTTTTTTGTATTTATATCATCCTAAAACTAAACAAGAATTAAGTAGATCCAGATACCTTTGTAGGCACAGTTACAGGCATTTCTATGTATTTATATAGACCTACAGGAAAATTAAGTAGATCCAAATCTATGTATTTCTATAGACCTACAGGAAAATTAAGTAGATCTAAATGTCTTTGTAGGCACAGTTACCGGTACTTTTCGTAATTTTTTTATGTTCTGCGTATTGGTGGATCGAGTCTTGAATCCTTGTATACGCCACTAGAAATTCTGCCGCAGCAGCTTGGCTCATCACTTTCTTCAGAATCAACTTCAATGCCTTGAACCTTTTCAATCTTTTTGAACTCATCCTACACACACCACACTGCGGAAGCACCACACATTCATTTAGATACCTCCTTTAATAAAGTCGGGATTAAGGTGTGGTTGTAATGTTCGTATCTTGTTTTAAGGTATTTCTCCAGTCTTGATGTTATGTTATTTAGTTCATGTCTCTATGAACATACTTGTCACCATATAGATCTTCATCTCTTCTATTGACTCGCGCTTAGAGATTGACATGCACTAAACTATACAGTTTACATTATCAACTTCAATACAACCATCTCTTTCACTGGTTTCCTTTTCACTTTCTCCATTGTTCATTTCCTAGTCATACTCATTTTTTCACTAAGGATTTTTAAAATGCTCCTCATTTTTTTGTGTTCTTGTATTATATCGTTTTTTTCTACTAGAATTCTGGATGAAATCAATCGCTTCTCCAAGTATTGCAAGAAAGTGAGAAAGAATCGAAAAAGGAAATTTTGGATAGTCTTTAAATCTTCAATTGACTTAGAAAACTAACTAGTTCTATTCTAATTTTGTTAATAGCTTTTAGTTTAAATGTTAGTTAGGATATTTGAGAATGGATTCATAACAATATGTAACGAATCTAATTTTTGAGTTAGCTAACTATAAGTTCATGCATGCATTATAAAGAACTATTTTCCTTTTCCTTTTAAAGTCTCAACTGTATATGATATGTTCATATAGTTCTGGTTTAAGTTTTTAATAAAAGACCATGGTCTTTAGTTAATTGCATCTATTTATGTGTTAGAATTTTTAATACGAAATTATGTTTGTGTAATTTGGTTTGGTTAATACCCATGTCTAATACCTTCTGTCTAATACCTTGTACTTATTATAATTGTTATTTTGCACTCTTTTCTATGGTTAAAACAAATATAATACCTTGTAGTTATTATAATTGTTGTTTTTCTCTCTTTTCTATTTTTTTTATTATGCTTGTATTGTTTCATTATTAAGGTAAATAAGCTTATACGAATCATGTTATAACTGTCTTAGTTTTTAAATTTTTGTTAGAACAAAATGGAAGGGATGATGGAGACCATACTTACAGATATAGAAGCATCTCAGAGTGATCCCGATGTTCCTTTGTTAGAACCAGATCCGGGCGTTTCAATAAATATTCTCAAGGACTCGATTTGTACAAAACCCGGTAGAGTTATTCCTGGCCTTGGTAGGTCTTATTCTCGGTTAAGTAGTTCTTCGTCTACTGCTAAGTCAAATATCGGAGAGGTTATGCATTTAAGAGACAAAGTGAACATGCTAGAAAATGTCATAGCACTTCAAAAGATAGAACAAGAAAAGTGTATTGCGGAATGTGAAACTAAATTAGTAGAGAGAATTAGCTCTATTTTGAAAGCCAATGCCAGTGGCTTGTCGGATTTGTAATGTGTTAGATTTGTGTTTTATTAGTTAGCTTGAATTTTGAATTTAGTGACTTTTAATCTTTTGTAAAGACGTTAGGGTTACTTGTTTATATATGTAATGTATTTTTGTTAATAATTAAATTTTGGCATTAGAAACAAAAATCAAAATCAGTTCTTTTGTTCTTTAAAATTTAATATTTATTTTATTAATTAAATTTATTAAAAACAATTATTATTCTATATAATCAATTATATATTTAAATTTATTAAAAAATAAAAATAAAAATATTAATTTTTTGTTGTATAAGGTTATATTTTACCAAAAAATGTTAGTTGCATAAAGTTATATTTAACAAAAAAAACTTTTTGTTGCTAAATATATAATTATGGCTTTTAATAACTATTTTTTTATTGTAATTACACACTTTAAACATATTTTATATGTAACAAGAATTTTGATATATTTGATGTACCTCTTAAGAACTCACCCTTATATTTATTATGCAATATTTATTTTTTTTTCTAGTCGAAGGTAGTTGCATATTTATTATGTAATATTTTTTTATTCTAGTTTTAAATAGTCAAAGAAACATATCGCATACAGTATTTATTTTCTATTTTTTTATTATAGTTTAAACCAGTGTAAAATTTATTTTCTAAATCTTTTAATTCTAATTTAAAAGAGTCCAACAAATATTTCGCATAGTGTCAAACACATATATTATAGTTAAAAACTATATTGCATATTTATTATGTAATATTAGATGAAAAAAACTTCTGTCAATACAATAACGAAACAATCTCAAAATAATAAATTTATAACTATATACGAACGTTGAATAAACTACAAAATCCACGAATCCTAATCCTTCAAAACTAAACCATAATCACTAAACTAAACCATAATCAATAAAAAACATACATAAACCATAATCACTAAAAAAACATACCAAAACGTCCACAATGACTTAACTAAGATATAACTTTCCAAAAAAACAACAATGATATGAAAATTAGGGTTTTTAGACAGACGTTATCACTCTAAATATCACTAAAAATACATAACTAAATTGTAAAATAATTACACTAACAAGTATATAATTCATACCTTAACGTGTTCGCAAGTTTTGATTCGAGAAATCTGGCGTTTTTTTAGACCGAGAAATTTTAGGTGAGAGAAAAGAGAAAAATAAAAAGATTTTTTTTCTTCAGAAATTAAAGTCTCTTATTATAGTAAAAAAAGATTTCATTATAAATGGATCTCATTGTAAATAAAATAGAACCCAATTTAGCCCAACCCAAAATAAATTAGGCCCAAAATTTTATTTAATTTCTAGGATTTATGTCGAAGATTGTGCTTCTCCTCTATATATATATATATATATATATATATATATATATATATATATATATATATATATATATAGGGTCTACTGCTGCCGCATCTCACATCATCCATGGATGCGAAGGAATCGTATCTGGCATGAGATCTGATTTCCCACTCGAAATATCGACTTCAGCAGGAAACAGGTCTATGCCAGATACAATTCCTCAACCTATGTTAAAGTAGAATATCACGTAAGCCTGACTCGAATGATTGCCGTAGAATATCACGTAAGCCTAACTCGGATGATTGCCGAGATGTATACAAGCAATATTTTATAGTCTATAATTTTATTTAAATGGAAGTATGTAACTTTTCTGATCATCACTTAAGTTCCACATGGAGGGTATAAGGTGTTCTTGTCCAAAAATACTATTGATTTAGATCCCAAGACTGTCAATGACATCCATCAAAGACGGTTGATAGTACGAGGGTCGTGGAATAAATCCCAATGAAAGGTATATCAGTTCACTGTCGCACTCTTACATAATTGGAGGTGATGGAACTCAAAAAGGAGCAGCTAGCTAGCAGCTATCTATGGAGTAAGCCTATTGAAGTCATTGTGCCGGTAACCTCTTAAGATCTTTGTTTTTGCAGACTGATCAGTTTCATAAATTTCTCTGCTAGGGGTTTTGTTGACAATAGCTTCCAAATATTTATGAACTAATTTCCCAAATATTTCTGAACTAATGGTAGATTGGAAGCATTTCTTGTGAAGTTTATGTCATCCAATCAAAGCGGGGACACCCATGAACTAATATTTTTTAACCTAATTACGAGACACATAATATTTCCCGATGCCCGAAGCATGCTTATTATAGTTCCGGTGTTTGCAGGCTGCGTTCTGCATCAGTATATTGTATTTGTTTAAATGCGGAAATGATATCACTAATTTTTTGTTGTTAGTAGCTGTGCGGAAATGATATCACTAATTTTTTGTTGTTCTGCAGGAAATCAGACTCCGCTGCCTTAAGGTTGCAGTTGTTGGAATTCCAAAGAACATCGACAATGACATTCCGGTATTTATCTCCTACTTGCACGCCATTGCTCTGAAGTACTTAAATGTTTTGGAATGAACTCTTAATCTTGATTTGGTCATTGACAAGTCCTTTGGTTTTGATACTGCCGTCGAGGAGGCTCAGCGTGCCATCAATGCAGCACACGTCGAAGCTACAGGTGTTGAGAATGGCATTGGATTTGTGAAGCTAATGGGCCGTTACTGCGGTGAAATTTACTCTATCGCACGCTTAATTGTCATAGATGGACGGGCAATGAATTGCATGTTTTGATGGCAATGAATTGCATGTTTTGATGGCAATGAATTGCATGTTTTGATGAAAAATGCAATACTGACGTGTTTGCATCATTCGGATTTCCAGTGCTACTTGTGCTCATTAATTTGATATATTTGGTGGTGCAGGTTTCATTGCAATGTATGCTACTCTAGCTAGCCGAGATGTTGACTGTTTGATTGCTGAGTCACCCTTCTATCTGGAAGGAGAAGACGGACTTTATGAGTTCATTGATAAACGACTTGAAGAGAGTGGCCACATGGTTCTCGTGATGGCTAAAGGAGCAGTCAGGATCTTGTTTCAGAGAGCATGGTCCTGGGGAATCCTTCGGGAAACAAGCTTCTTAAAGACGCTGGGTTATGGTTGTCGGATAAGATCAAGGTATTGGTTCATTATTCAGCGATCTGGGGTTCTGCAATTTCGTTTGGATCACTGGTCCAGTTGTCTATTATGTAATTTGTTTCTGGCTGTAGAAAGTTTGTTCTAGTATATTGCTTTACAACGTAGGAATCGCATTGGTAAGATCATTCTTTTGCTATACCTTCTGCAAAAAAAAGGATTTATAAGGCTTTATATTCTATATCCCAAATAAGGAACAAGGTGGTAATTACCGACATGATGCGGGTGAGGTTGCTTCCTTCGACAAACCAACCGAGCTTTTTGAGCCCGACTGATGCAAAACAAGCAAAGAATGAAAAACCAGCTCCTACCTAAGTTGTTAGATGATTGAAGCAGCTTCTTAACAACGACCTTTGCATTTCTACATGTTTGAGACAATTTCTTTTTCCTATATACTACAAGAAAATTTGGTATAAGCAATGAAAAATTTTTGCTGCAAAAAACGATTATTCGTTGGTAAAACCTTTTAACAATAAAAAATTTGTTCCAAAAGATTTGTTGCTTTAGGTTGGACGCTTAAAGTCCTTAGAAACGAAAAATATATTTGTCGTTGTAAAAAATGCTTAATTGCAATAATTTTGTTTTTCGCTGCAAAAAATTCTTAATTGCAATAATATTATGTTTCGCTGTAAAAAATATGTAATTGCAATATTATGTTTCGCTATAAAAATTATGAATTTGCAATAATTTCCTTTTTTTGTTTTAAAAACTTAGTAGTGGCAATAAATGTATTTTTCATTGTATGAAATTGTAATTGCAATAAGTTTATATGTAATTGCAAAAAAATCATAATTGCAACATATTAACCCCAAAATATTTTTTTCCAAATGTAAATATATGCAACAAAATACATTTTTGCTAAATAATAATTTTAATTTTAGCTTTTTTATTTATAAATTTAATATTTACAAATAATCGGTCATAATAATAAATTTTAGTTATAAATTAGTATTTTTAATTATTCAAAAATCTATTCTTTTATACCAAATTTAAATGCAAACTAATTGATACTGGGATCGAAAAAAATACATATAACTTCATTTTACTTGACATAAATAATTGAACCTTATATAATGCACACTTTATGAAACACCTTCGAATTTCAAACCGAAAATACAAGTCCGACCATCAAAGAATAGTAGGAAACTAAATATAAACCTTTCAGTTTTTGTTTGAAGGGAGGCAGCACTCCTTGAACTATCTAAACATTATTTCATTCTACTGTAGCAAGGCATGTAGTCTTCTTGTAAATAAAACACTTAGATATCCAAAGATAAACCAGCACTCCTTGACCTATCTAAACATTATTTCATTCTACTGTAGCAAGGCATGTAGTCTTCTTGTAAATAAAACACTTAGATATCCAAAGATAAACCAGGAAATAGAGAATGCCGAGAATTGGCAGTAGCCAGTAAAAATAATCCAGCCGACCTCGGTTTCAGCCAAGCTTCTCATTCTTCGTAGTCCCGTTAGTCATAATCGTCACCATAAAAGTACTTAGATTAGTTGCTTGATGCAGTCGTTGTGAGAGACAGAGCTGAGGTACTTAGATTAGTTGCTTGATGCAGTCGTCGTGAGAGACAGAGCTGAGCACAGACTTTTCATAGCATCAAGTACCTCGTCGTAATAAAACTGAGTTGTCCAATAAAGGCGAAAACTTATGCGCACCCTATAAGGATATAGGGAGGTACTTTCCATTGGAATGACTTTAAGATTATAAGGGCCATCCTTAGCTGCAATCGCAAAAGATCAGACATAAGTGATTCAAACTGAATGCAAAAAAAACACAAAGGGAACTACAAATTACCTTTAGACATTGGAATGACTTTGACATTATAAGGACCATCATTATAGCTGCAATGGCAAAAAATCAGAGACAAGTGATTCAAACTGAATGCAGATAAACACGAGGGGAACTACAAATTACCTCTCGAGACTCAAATAACTTTGAGATTATAAGGGCCATCTTTAGCTCCAATCGCAAAAGATCAGACATTCAAACTGAATGCAAATAAAACAAAGGGAACTACAAATTACCTCTTGTGAATCAGCATGCCAAGTAAGATTAATTCATCTGCAAGACCTTACACTCCAATACCAATGTGCCTATGCCTCATATTTCACCCTTTTGTAGTTTAAAATGACAGTAATTAACTATAATCTTTGTTGACATTCGTAGTAACAATTGAGTTACCAAAGCAAAAGTACGATTAAGAATCAAAATACACTTCTTGTATAAAGTGAATCAAAGTAATGGTTCTTTGATTCTCTGCTCCCTACAAGCTTCAATAGATGAGCTTCGATTGGAACCCCTGTTGATAGAGAGAAATATGTAAAATTAAACCATGACAGAAACAATAACTAATACTCACCGTCTCCTTGAACAAGCGTGGTAAAGCAATAGATGCAAGATTGCAGACTGCAGTCTCCGGGCGACTAGTGTACTCGATTATCTAAATGCACAGAATTGAAGATTGAATGGTACCCAGATTGCTGGTTCCTCTTTCTGTTACAAGAATCCTGAAATAAATAAAATACTATGTTAACCATAATCCTAGTTTACCAGGGTCAGAAGCACATTAATGAAAATTTACAGAAATCACCTTGTAGAGACTATAAAGAAAATACTATATGTGAACTATTATCCAATTACTCCAGCGGATTTGATGATAATAGCACACTCTATTGGAGTATGATATATGCCCTCAATGCTATTATCTTCCATACATAGCAGAAAGCAACTACTGAACTGTCAAATTCATTTACAGAAACTACTGTGTAACAAAATCCAATCATAAGCTTTAAAAACAATAACATGCTGCATTATAATACAGGAAGATCGAACTTACTTCTAGAGCTCCAGCATTAAAGATTAGGGGAAGGATGGGTGAACCATCAACATCATATGATAAATTTGATGAATATAATCAATATCGTCAGGATACAGTGAGGTCTCTCTACAGCTACTCGTTGAAATATTAAGAGGTAAAACACTTCCTTAGTGCTCTTATGCAGATCGAAACAGATAATCTGGCAGCTTATTCTGGTAGCCAACTGCACTGGTTCAATTAGACACAAAATAAGTTCAAATAATCAAAATCTTCCAATTCAAAGCAATTTCCTTAGAAACCCAAACAACATTATCAACAAGCACAGTAACCAACACAAAACTCAAACATCTGAAAAGAATATCTAACAACATAAAGTATATAAATACATACAACTTACAGAAGCATAATCTAGCCAATTCATTAGAGCCGACTAGTTGTAACACCTTTATAAACAATCCGCAGACCTTTTGGGTTGTGACGACCACATCACCGATGAACTTTCTCTTTCTTCACATCTCTCTTAATGAGATACATCTTCGAGGACACTCTACAATAACACTAGAGGAATTTCGTCGAGCAGGTTTTGTGTGCAAAGATAAGATTGACAGTAGCTAGGCTGCTACACATAATATAGGTTTGGGTTTTGGGTTATCATAACCCACCTGTGTGAAATTACTTCTCAGCAGCAGCGAAGGGAGAAGTTTAAAGCTTCAAAGAGTAGAAAAAAAATAACAATCTATCAGGATCAAAATCATAACACTAACTGAATGAGAATATCACAATTAAACCCTATAGTCAAATTAAAACCTAAAGAAAATGTAAAACCTAAAAGGAGAAAAAAAAAAGGAAGAAGAGGGAAAGGGGAAAACCGATTACTGACATCGCTGAACACCCATAGATATATGGAGAGAAATGAAAAAGTAAAGCTTAAAGGGAGAATAAAAAGGAAAGAAGAGGGAAAGGGAAAACCTATAAGGTGAAATAAATTTACTTACCGCTCAACAATTAAATAGTTTTCAATTAAAATTTTAAAACACTTTTTTTCTAATGTATGGAAATGCCCTTTTTATTTAATTCTACAAAATACAATTAATACATTTAATATTTTTTAACTAATACATATAAATTTTAATATAAAATATTAATAAATAAATTTGGTATTAAACTTTGTTTTGTTTTTCTTTTTACCCATACAATTATAGTTATCCATTTAACATTTAAAAAATATTCCACACTTTACTAATTTTAGCTAATATATACAAAGTAATAAAAAAATAATTAAAAAAGTTATAAACTCAATTTAATTTTGGATTTCGTATTTTTTTAAATTAATGAAACTGCCGTTATACCATTAATTTTGAAAACAAATACTCTACATTTAATGGATAGTGCATTTAAAAAAAATTACTAATATATACAAATTAATTTTAAAAAGAATTATGAATCAATCGGTTTTAAATTTCGCTTTCATTTTCTTAATTCATCAAACTACCGTCATTCAATTAATTTAAAAAAAAACTATAAAATTATTTCATATTGCATTTTAATAATACTATACTAATATATATATATATATATATATATATATATATATATATATATATATATATATATATATATATATATATATAAATTAAAAGAAATTAATTCACTTTTAAATTTAAATTTAGTGTTTTTTTTAACTCAGCAAAACTACCGTTATCCAATTAATTTAAAAAATACTCTACCATTAATTAGTAATGCATTTCAATATTTTCTTATTAATATATACAAATTAAGTTATAAATTCAATTGGGTTTAAAATTTATCTTTTTTAACATCATAAAACTACGTCATCTAATTAATTTTGATCAAAATACTCTACAACTATTTAATAATCCATCTCAACTATATACAAATTAAAATAATTTCAATTTTTTTTATAAATTCATAGCACATGCGTCATCCATTTAATTTAAAAAAAAAGTTTTACAGTTACTTAATTAAATAATAAATAGCACATTTAATAATGTTTGACTAATATATACAAATAACAAAATAAAAATAAAATCATAAATTCAATTCAGTTTTAGATTTCATCCTTTTCTAAATCATAAAACTACTATTTAGTCGATTGATAGCGTATTACAATGGTATGCGGATAATATAATATAATATAATATAATATAATATAATATAATATAATATAATATAATAATTGATTAAAATGGTATGAATTCAATTCGGTTTCAAATTTCATGTATTTGTTAATTTTAACTCATAAAACTACTCACATCCAATTAATTTTTAATTTTTAAATAATATTATAAAAGTTATGGTGCATTTCAATAATCTCTTACTAATATACATAAAATTCAATTCTATTTTAAATTTCGCTTCTTTTTATCATCCAATTAATTTTTAAAAAAATCAATAATTAATAGATACTGCAATTCAATCATCTATGAATAATATAAATAAATTAATAAAAAAATTATAAACTCAAATTAGTTTCAGACGGTTGCAAGATAATTATAAACTTAATAATTAATTTTTATTTTTCATTTTTCAAAATTAATGGTTTAAATTTATACACCATCTAAAATATTTAAAGATTGAATTTGATATTATTTAATTTACTAATTTTATTTTAGATAGTTTTACAATTATTTTTAATATGTAAATAATAATAATAATAAATTAAATAATTTGTTACCATAATAGTTTTATACATAATGTATGTATTAATAAAACAAGTCATTTTGTTGTAGATTAAAGTAAATAAAATGAGGGAAAAACTATATCTCAACACCTATTTGGTGGATTTCAACTTGGAGAAATTTCTTCCTTAAAAAGTTGAATTACCCAAAATACCTTCACTAAAAAAACACATAATTAATCCTACAATCTAAAATCCAACTAGCCATTCTCTAAAAACTCTTAAACTAACTAAAACTATCTCATAATCGACTTCAATCCGTAATATCTTTAAAAATATGTATTTAAGTGATGAAAACAATGGTTTTAGTCGTAATAAATTTCATTTGGACTAGAGTGTATATCATCTCAATTTGGACTAATCACATGATTCGCATTTGACATATTATTCTTAGTTCAAATTTAACCAATGATTCTCAATTTGCATTTAACTATTGATTTTTCGTTTAGATTTAACACATGATTCTAAAATTATGTGATTCTCAGTTCGGATTTAGCCTTTGCTTTTCAATTTGTATTTAGCCCTTGATTATCAGTTCGTACTTAGCCCTTGATTCTTAGTTCAAATATATCTCATGATACTTTGTTCAGATTTAACACATGATTATCAGTAAGCATTTAACCATTGGCGTTGAACACATTTATTAGTGTTTAACCTCTGATTATCAATTTGTATTTACCACATGAGTCTCAATTCGTATTTAACTCAGGACTCTCAATTTGCATTTAACACGTGATTCTCATTTCACATTTTAAACATGATTCTTAGTTTGGATTTCACACACGATTCTCAATTCATATTTCACCTTGATTCTTAGTTTCTTATTTTAACCTTTGATTCTTAATTCATATTTAACCTATTATTTGCAATTTGCATTTTACCATTGCTTCTCAAATTAGAATTGACACCTGCTTCTCAATTTGTATTTAGTCATTTATTTTTAGTTTATAATTAATATATGATTATCATTTCACAATTAACCCTTGTTTTTCAGTTTATAATTACGACATGTATATAATAATTAATTATTAGTTTTGATTTAATAAATAATTTACGATTAGATTTAACCCAAGATACTTAGTACAGATATTACACATGTGCTCCAAAAACGGTAGCCGAGTTGGTGGAGTAAGTCATGCTTGTGACCAAAGGTCATGAGTTTGAACCCCTCTACATACTATTTCTTGGTTGAACATATCACACGATTATCAATTCACATTTAACCCTTAATTCTTAGTATAAATTTATCATTTGATTCATGGTTCATATTTAACCCATTATTAACAATTCGCATTCTACCCCAGACTCTCAGTTTATATATAACCATGAGTTAAATACGAACTGAGAATCATTTGTTAAATCTAAACGGAGTATCATAGGTTGGTTCATATTTAACCCATTATTAACAATTCGCATTCTACCCCAGACTCTCAGTTTATATTTAACCATGAGTTAAATACGAACTGAGAATCATTTGTTAAATCTAAACGGAGTATCATAGGTTAAACGTGAATAAAAATGAAGTGTTAAATCCGAACTAAGAATTAAAGGTTAAATACAAAATCATTTGTTAAATCTAAACGGAGTATCATAGGTTAAACGTGAATAAAAATGAAGTGTTAAATCCGTGAATAAAAATGAAGTGTTAAATCCGAACTAAGAATTAGAGGTTAAATACAAACTGAGAATCATGTTTTAAATCTCAGCTAATAATTAATGGTAAGCTATGAATTGTGAATAATGGCTTATCCATGATTTAAGAATCTGATGTTAAATTGTAATAATGTATCAAGTGTTAAATATGAACTAAGACCCAAATGTTAATTGCAAACAGAGAATCATGTATGAAATTTGAACTGAGAATCATAAGCTAAATGTCAATTAAAAAATATAGGTCAAATGCGAGTCGAACTGAGAATTATGTCTTAAATAAGAATTGAGAATCATTAGTTAAATATGAATCACGAATCATTTATTAAATCCGAATTGAGAATCAAAGGTTAAATGTGAAATCAAAGTAATGTGTTAAATCCGAACTGAGAATCAAGGGTTAAATGCGAACCGAGAATCATGTGTTAAAGCCAAAGTGAGAACCACGATTTGAATATGTATCGCGAACAATTGGCTAAATACAAACTAGAATCAATGGTAGCGTGTGAATCGCTAATAATGGGTTACACGTGAACCACAAGTACATTCGAAAAATATTTGTTCATATTTAACACTTGACTTATGATTCACATTTAATATATGATTCTCAATTTAAATATAAAAATTGTTTCGTCACTCGTCTTTAACCCTGATATGTGATTCAAATTTAACCATTGATTCTCAATTCAGATTTAGTGAATGATTTGTGATTTTTAATCCAAAAAAATACAGTTTGGATTTAAGAAATGATTATCAGTTCAAATTGAACACATAATTTTCAATTCGCATTTGACCCATGATTCTTAATTTGTATTTAACTTATGAGTATCAGTAAAAAAATTCATATATAATTCTAAGGTCATACACGGTTCTTAATTCGTAAAGAACCCGTGATTCTTAGTTTGTATATATAACCCTTGATTCTTAGTTCGTATATATAACATTTTATTCTTAATTTATTGTGATTTATGGGGTCCTTGTCATACTGTATCCTCATGTAGTGCGTGATATTTTCTCACTATTGTTGATGAGTACTCTCGTGCTGTATGGATTTATTTGTTGGCTAAGAAAACAGAAATAACTTCAATGTTTTTAAATTTTCTCGCAATGACTAATAAACATTTTAATGGAGTTGTTAGGACAATGCGCAGTGGCAATGATACTGAATTTTTCTGTGTACCATGTTTTTTATAAGTTGGGTATTATTTTTCAATTTTCATGTGTGGGTACTTCTCATCAGAATGGTAGGGTCAAACGGAAACATAAATATATTTTAAATATTTCTCGTGCTTTCAAAATTCGGGGTAACTTACTTGTGATTTTTTTTGGGAGCGTGTATTTTGACTACCGAAGATTTGATTAATAGAACTCCTTCTCAGTTTTTGGGTTCTAAAACTTCATTTGAGATGATTTTTAGTGAGCTTTGTGTGTTTGGGTCTCTATGTTATGTGCATGATAAGATGTGTAAGGGTGATAAGTTTTCGAGTTGTAGTCGTCGGTGTGTTTTTGTGGGTTACCCGTATTGCAAAAAATGCTAGAAAGTATATGATTTAGAGAGTCAATATTGTTTTGTTTCCCGTGATGTGAATTTTTTTGAACATATATTTCCATTTGCATCTATTACTATACTCTCTGAGTTGGCTTGTCCTGAGATTGGAGTCACTGCACCTCTTACTACTGCTTCAGATTTTTGGGAGAAAGTTGAGAAGGCTTTGCCGATTAAAGAGGGGGAGTCACACCATGGGGGGTCCCTGTGGTAGCGCCACTCGTGGAGGTTGCTGAGGTTGGTGATGCGTAATCTCCATCTCCGATTGGTGGCAATAGTATCTCAAATCCGCCAGTAGTTTCAGATGTTGTTTCAGAGACTCCATGCATTTCTTCATATCTTGGACGAAGCAAGCGTAGTAAAATTCCTTCTACTCGTTTGAAGGATTTTATGATGACTACAGTAATACATTTAATGTCATCTTCTCCTCATGCTCTCAGTTCTAGTCCATCTTCTGATCGCGCTATGCCTTATCCTCACACTCATCATATAGACAATTCTTGTTTCTCGTTGGCACACCGCCTTTTTTGCATCTATTACCTTTAGGGATGAGCCTAAATCATTCTGAGAGGCTATATGACACAGTGGTTGAAGAGATGCAATGCAACATGAAATTCAGGAACTAGAGGATAATCATACTTGGTCATTGGCACATCTACCTCAAAAGAAGAAAGCTTTGAGGAGTCAGTGGATTTATAAAATTAAATATCATGCTGATAGGAGAGGAGAGTGCCTAAAAGCTCGTTTGGTCGTGTTTGGTAATCACCAAGTAGAATTAGTTGATTATACATAGACCTTTTGCCCGTTTTGCCAAGATGGTTACTATATGACACAGTGGTTGAATAAATACAATGCAACATGAAATTCAGGAACTAGAGGATAATCATACTTGGTCCTTGGCACGTCTACCTCAAAAGAAGAAAGCTTTGAGGAGTCAGTGGATTTATAAAATTAAATATAATGCTGATAGGAGAGGAGAGCGCCTAAAAGCTCGTTTGGTCGTGTTTGGTAATCACCAAGTAGAAGTGGTTGATTATACATAGATCTTTTGCCCGTGTTGCCAAGATGGTTACTATACGTCTTTTCTTGGCGGTTGCAGCCGCTCAAAATTGTAAGTTACATCAGATGAATATACAGAATGCCTTTTTGTATGATAATCTGAATGATAAGGTTTACATGAAAATTCCTTCAGGTTTTGAAAGAGGGCGCAAATGACAAGTCTGTTACCTTCGCAAATCGTTGTATGGTCTGAAGCAGGCACCTCGGTGTTGGTTTGCCAAGTTAGTGACTGCACTGAAGAGGTACGGGTTTGTTCAGTTCTATTTAGATTATTCTGTATTCTCTTATTCCATGAGTGGTTGTCGTATGCATGTTTTGGTGTATGTTGATGATTTTATTCTATATGGTAATGACCCCGGTGCATTGATAGAGTTTAAGAAATACTTGAGCACTTGCTTTCATATGAAGGACTTAGGTCATCTCAAATATTTTTTTGAAGTTGAAGTAGCACGGAGTCCCGCGGGTATCTTTCTTTGCCAACGTAAATATACTCTGGACATTATTTCAGAAACAGGTTTACCTGGCAGCAAGCCTGCACAATTTCCCCTCGAGTAAAACCACCAGCTCGGCAAGACCGAGTCGGCGCTACTCATTGACGGATCCGCATACCGCACATTGGTTTGCACACTGATTTATCTGGTGTTTACATATCCATATATCTATTTTTTGATACATACTCTATCTGATTTTGTGCATAAACTAAATGAAGATCATTGCAGTCTGCATTACGAGTTGTTCGTTATTTCAAAGGGAGCCAAAGTTAGGAAATTCTTCTACCAAGTAGTTGTAATCTCATTCTAACAAGCTGGTGTGGTTCCAGTTAGGCTAGATGTCCTAAGATTCGTGTAGTGTGAGTGGTTGGATGGTGTTTCTTAGATGATTCCTCTGTTTCTTGGAAGACTAAGAAACAAGGTGTCGTTGCATTGTCCTTTGCTGAAGCAAAGTACCGGTCTATGGTAGGATTGACTTGTGAGTTGAAGTGGTTGCACGGTCTGCTCAAGGATTTTGGGGTCTCACACTCATTGACTATGCAAGTTTTATGTGATAGTCAGTCGACTTTACATCTTGCCCACAATCATGTGTTCCATGAACGTTCAAATCATATTGAAGTAGATTGTCATTTTCTACGGGATGCGATACTTGATAGGGTTATTTGTCCATCTCACGTGCCCACTCGGTCTCAGTGTGTAGACAAAGCACTAAGCAATAAGCAGTTTGAATTTTTGCTTGGCAAGTTGGGCATTCATAATCTGCATGCTTCAACTCGAAGGGGTGTTAAAGTGTCATGAGTAAAATAAAATGTATATGGGTTATTAAATACTAGTCTGTATATGAGCTAGGCTTTACTTTGTGCCACACTATAGATATACACTGTAATGTGATATGCCCAGAGAGGTGATTTGGTTTATGTGTTGAAACTAAGAAGATGTGAGAGACACATTCCCAACGTTTCAAATGTTTTCTTTGTGCTTCTGGATTATTCGCTGAATGATATTTTCCTGCTCAACATCTTCAAATCCTACCTTCATTTGTTCAATACATATAACACATTCACTATTCTCTTAACAATTAATTTGTTTAATAATATGTAATTTAAATATAATTTACTTAACAAGTCTGATAAAATAATATTCAATTTAATAAATAATTTTCTTTTCAAGTTTTAGAGATATCAAATTTTAATAACTAATATTTTTCAAATTGGTAAACTTACTATAATTAAAAAAAACTTTAAATGAAATATTTTATTTTAATTTATAGGTAATATAATCTTTATTTTGTGATAAAATTTAAAAACGGATTTTTGAAATTTATATAAATCCAAACGCAGACAACTTGAATTTAAATCAGCTTTTTTTTATACTCAAAACTCATAACGGAATAAAAAAAACCTTTTTTTTGTTCAAATTATATAAATATTTGGTCAAATACAAATCCCACCGTATAATTTAATATTTAAGAATAAAATCCTAATTTATTTGTGAAATTTATATTAAACATGAATTCTAACCAAGAAGCATATATGCAGTTTCACCCTTCAAATGGATGACGACAAATCTGCGAATTATTAAAAAGGATAAAATAATAAAATATAATATTTATTTTTGTTTAGAGCCGAATAAAAAGGAGGGGAGAAATAAAATAGTGTTTCATTTAGTTCACTTTAATTTATAATGGTGCGGTAGATTTAGTTAGTTAGAAAAATAAAGATTAAATATAAAAGATAAACTAGTCTCTTAATATTGAATAAAATTAAAAGATAGAGTCAAATGATTAAAAAAAATACTAAATATAGAAGATATAGTTACTTGGTTAGAAAAATAATGATCAAAATAAATATTTCAAATTTATAACTAAGAAAATATTAAATACAAATAAAGCCTTCTTTTTTTAAACATAATCTGAATCTAGAAGTTAGATGATACATGCCATAGCAACCTATGCATACTCAAAACATAAAATTGAAAAAAAGAAAGAGAATTACTTCAAAAATCGGTATCTTTCGCCATAAAGTTTTAGGGATCACAAAATTACAAATAATCCCTAAATATAATGTCGAACCTCCTATTGAAACACGAACAACAAGTCTATTTTTACACCATTAAAACATAACTAAAACTCTTGAGAAGCAGATACAATCTCATCTTTTCCTTTGCCTGCTTTCTTCGGCAGACCCCCTTTTTCTCGAGGTCCGAAGGAAGGGCACAACAACTTCAAATAAAAAGCCCGTAACCTGCATACTAAACAAGTAATGTTAGGCAATACTCACAGATCCAAGCAATTTTCACATTTCGTCATCATTTCTTACAACAAGCCTAATGTGTCTTGGAGTTATCCTTTCTTTCTTGTTGTCTCTTGCTGCATTACCAGCAAGCTCTAAAACCTCAGCGGCAAGGTACTCGAGCACAGCAGAGAGATAAACGGGGGCACCAGCGCCTACACACTCAGAATACTTCCCCGTCTTCAGGAACCTAGCAATCCTACCCACGGGAAACTGAAGTCCGGGCTTTTGGAATCGCATCACCGACTTCGTCGTCTTTCTCTTTCCTCTACCTCCATCTTTGGCATCACCGGTTGAACTCATCTTCAACAGATTGGAGAATTACAAGTTGATTGGTGTCCTTTGAAATACAAATAAAACCTATTTATACAAAGAATCTTGCTCTACTATTCTCCGTCGATCATAAAATTACTCTTATTTAGGTTTCCTTCCACTGGTTTTCTTCTCACAAAAATGACCATCTAGTTAGACAGCAAGAGGAGGCTCACCGTCATTGAGTTATTGATCAGAAGTGTCATCTTCAAAATAACCAACTATACATTAAAAGCTAGAACTTAAGATAAAAATTATAAAAGAGCAAGTTAGGATGACCCAAAAGTGTCTTTAGATTCTCTTTATACCTCCGCTTTTCAGCTCCTTTCCATGTTTTATCTATTTTGTTTTCCTATCTAAGAATGAATGCATAGACATTTTAACAAAAGGACAACAGTAAGAGAGTTAACAAAAATTAGCAACAAATTAATAATATATATGACTATAGTTCTTCAACATCTCTGCTTTCTTGGCATTCTGCCTACCATCAAGTCCTTCCAAATTTTTTCCTTCATTCTTTTAACTAATTGCATTTTCAGAGTTCTACAAGTTCACTTTGTTTCTGTTATATTCGGTTTTATGCTTCCACTTTCGAAACTCTCGTATCTTCACTAATCAGAACTGCACTCACTGCATAATCCGATACTGCTATATACAAAAATAATTGCTCACCCTCTCGAGGCTTTGATAATATTTCAGGAGAGGACAAAAGATTTTTTATCTTAATAAAAGCTTCTTCACAATCCGAAGTCCACTCAAAATTATTTGGTCGACGCAGCACCTAGAAAAAAGGCAAGCACTTATCCGAAAAACGAGAAATGAATCTGTTCAGAGCCGCTAACCTGCCTGTTAACATTTGCACTTCTTTGATATTCCGAGGTCAAGACATTGATATCAGAGCCTTCAACTGTTCTGGATCCACTTCAATTCCTCTTTCACTAATCACATACCCTAGAAACTTACCAGATCGGACTCCAAATGTACATTTTTCTGGGTTCAACTTCAACTGTATGGCTCTAAGATTCAAAAACGTCTCTTCTAAATCATCAATGTGTTCATCATCACTTTTTCTCTTAACAAGCATATCATCGATGTACACTTCGATATTCCTCCCTATTTGTGAAGCAAACGCCTTATTCATCAGCCTTTGATATGTAGACCCAACATTTTTCAATCCAAACGGCATCACTCTATAACACTGTAAACCCCGATCAGTAATAAAAGTTGTGCTTTCTTCATCTTCTGGATTCATTCGAATTTTATTATATCCTGAAAATGCATCCATAAATGTTAGAATTTTGTTTCCAGAAGTAGAATCCACTAATTGGTCAATTCGAGGTACTGGAAAAGGATCCTTTGGGCATGCTCTGTTTAAATCTGTGAAGTCTACACACATTCTCCATTTTCCGCTCTTCTTTTTCACCACCACAGGGTTAGCCGTCCACCTCGGATATTTGGACTCCCTAATATACCCCATTTTATACAATCTATCTACTTCAGCAATTATGGCCTCAGATTTTTCCAAAGAAAAAGCTCTCCTTTTTTGTATTATCGGCTCGATCTTCGAATCCACAGCCAGACTATGACATATAATGTCAATTGGGACCCCAACTACATCCTCAGATGTCCAAGCAAACACATCCAAGTTTTTAGACAAAAAATTCAACAATCTTTCTCGCACTGATAAAGACAGCAGAGTCCCAATTCGAAGTACTCTGTTATTATTGAAAATGTATTCTTCTATTTCTTCACTTACCACCACAGAACTCGGGGTTGACCTCGGATCATCAATTCCCTCATTTGTACCACTAGAAGGAACCCCCCCCCCCCAAACTGGTATTTCTCCATTGGATCATCGGTACTTTTGCCACGTAGTCTAAACGCAGCAGCGTAACATTCTCTAGCCACTTTTTGATCACTTCGAACTACACCAATTCGATCCCCGACTACATACTTCAAACACTGATGAACTGTAGAAACTATAGCATACATTTTTGCCAGCCATGACCTTCCAAAGATAGCATTGTAACTCGACGGACAATCTACCACCATAAAAAATACTTGAACTTTCTTTTTGAAAGGCCCTTTTCCCAGAGAAATTTCACCTTCAAACTCCCCTACTACATTCGCTGTCGCACCAGTAAACCCAATTATAGTTCTTTCTGACCTTTCTATCCGAGGCGGAGCGTTTAATCTGTCATATGTTGATTTGAACAACACATTAGCAAAGCTTCCAGTATCAATCAATACTCGTCGAATTTCCACTCCACACACTTCTGCACCAATGACCACTGCATCTTCATGTGGCCCAGTAATTCCTCTCAAATCATCCGCATCGAAAATTATAAATGGGACATCCTTGTTGTTTAGGTGTGCTGATGCTCCTCCTTCAATTTGATGCGTTAAATTCACTATATGTCTTTTCCTCGAATTATTAGTGTTATTAGTCATTGAATCTCCCCCAAATATTGCCAGTGACTCAAAGAACGCACACAAATCTCGAACACGTCCCTTACGCATCGGCTCATCAACTGACATCAACAACAATCGACCAGGGTCTGGTTCGACATATTCCGAAGCCACATCAAATTCATCACATGCAGCATCTAAAATCATCAGTGCACTTTCCTGCTTAGAATTAGGATTGCCCACCTTTTGAGTTATGGCTTTAGCATTCTTTTTGACATACTCCAACAATTTTCCATTCTCTATCAAAATCTGCATCTCCTTCTTCAAAGCAATACAATCATTTGTATCATGTCCAATATCATCATGATACCTACAGAACCTATTATTGCGCTCCTCTCTTGGCCTATTAATCGCTGCCGGCTTTCTGAAATTTACTGTTCCCCTGGTTTTCTCATATATCGAAGCCACACTTTCAGTCAAATCCGCATAATATTCTGGTCTTACCCACACATTCGATCTTGATCTGAATTGGTGTTGATTATTAGAATTGTGCTGATTAGAACCCCCTTGATATGAGCTCGAGGAACCCCCATGGTATGAGTTCGAACCTCCTCGATTAGAAACATTTTGATTACCCCTTGGGCGCGATGAGTTATTATTCGAAGCGTTCAGTTGACTATTCCCTTTCTGAACAGTACTACTTCCTCCTCGAACTCGAGTAGACTCTTCGACTTTGATCTGATCTTCAACCTGAGCCATGAGAGCTCCAAACGTTAATGCCCTACGCCTTGTAGTTTCATCAGCTAAATCTCCTGGCAACAATCCTTGTCTGAACGCTGCCATAGCCACCACTTCCTCACAATCATCTAATCCAGCTTTTGTTGACACAAATCTTTTAGTATAATCCTTCAACTTTTCTCCCACAGCTTGCTTACATTGTATTATCGTATCTCCATTAGCTCTCATTTCTTTGCTTCCCACAAACTGTCTTCGAAAAGCTGTGTAAAAGCCTCTAAAATTTGCAATGGACTCCTTAGGAATCTTGTTGTACCATTTTAGTGCAGTTCCTTTGAATGTCTGAGAGAATGCTCTACACACCAATTTATCATCGTCTTCGAAATTAGTCATATAGTTTTTGAATTGTTCTATATGATCATCTGGATCTTGAGTTCCATCAAACTTGTCAATTTTAGAAATGTCGAACCGCCTCGGAAGTGGCACAAATCTAATCTCACTAATCAACGGTGAGTCCCTCCAATCTACTCCTTGAACAAACTGGTCTTCGTTCCTCATTCCCACAGTAGCATACAAACTTGATTCACCTTCAAATTTCCGAGGCGAATACTTCCGAGGAGAATATACTCGTCTTTCCTTCTTTTGCCTTCCTTCCTTATACATTTTAGCTGGCCGAAATTCATATCCTCCTCCTCTTGAATGAACTCGAGAATGCTCATATCTTGGTGTTTCATCTGACTCCGAATTTCAAAATCCTCTTCTTCACTAGAATCTACATACCGTCGCTTCTGCAACTTTTCTTTTCTTTTCATTCCACTATGCTCCTTCTTACGCTCAAAATGTATTTTACGCTGTACATATTTGGATTTCCAGTGCTACTTGTGCTCATTAATTTGATATATTTGGTGGTGCAGGTTTCATTGCAATGTATGCTACTCTAGCTAGCCGAGATGTTGACTATTTGATTCATGAGTCACCCTTCTATCTTGAAGGAGAAGACGG
The DNA here is from genome assembly GCA_036936605.1 of Limnanthes douglasii subsp. nivea. NCBI lineage: Eukaryota > Viridiplantae > Streptophyta > Magnoliopsida > Brassicales > Limnanthaceae > Limnanthes > Limnanthes douglasii. The sequence continues at coordinate 4,733,065 of JAUPFV010000001.1, forward strand.
ACTTTATGAGTTCATTGATAAACGACTTGAAGAGAGTGGACACATGGTTATCGTGATGGCTGAAGGAGCAGTCAGGATCTTGTTTCAGAGAGCATGGTCCTGGTGAATCCTTCGGGAAACAAGCTTCTTAAAGACGCTGGGTTATGGTTGTCGGACAAGATCAAGGTATTGGTTCATTATTCAGCGATCTGGGGTTCTGCAATTTTGTTTAAATCACTGGCCCAGTTGTCTATTATGTAATTTGTTTCCGGCTGTACAAAGTTTGTTCTAGTATATTGCTTTACAACGTAGGAATCGCATTGGTAAAATGATTCTTTTACTATACCTTCTGCAAAACAAAGGATTTATAAGGCTTTATATTCTATCTCCCAAATAAGGAACAAGGTGGTAATTACCGACATGATGCGGGTGAGGTTGCTTCCTTCGACAAACCAACCGAGCGTTTTGAGCCCGACTGATGCAAAACAAGCAAAGAATGAAAAACCAGCTCCTACCTGAGTTGTTAGATGATTGAAGCAGCTTCTTAACAAAGACCTTCGCATTTCTACATGTTTGAGACAATTTCTTTTTCCTATACATGTGTTAGTTGGGTGTCGCTATGAAATGGGCCACAAAGTAAAAAACTCATATTATCCTTTCATACTTATACGATTACAATTTATGCATATGTTTCATGCGTATGTACGGTAAAGGTGACTTTTCAAAACGTAAAAGATTAGATGATAATTCAGTTTGTAGTTTAAAATTTCCAAAAATACCATACGAGCGAACAAGGAAATACAAAGAATAATACTCATGTGTTTTTCTTATTGTGTTATTAGATTTTATATTTGTTTGGATTATGTGTATCTAAAAGATTAGATGATAACTCATTTTGTAGTTTAAAATTTCCAAAAATATCATACGAGCGAACAAGGAAATGCAAAAAATAAAACTCGTGTTTTTTATTGTGTTATTAGATTTTATAGTTGTTTGTGTTAGTAGATTTTATATTTGTTAAGAACTTGGTTGTTCTTTCTGGCTTTTCTGATTGTCTTATCCATGCCATCCATTTTGAAATTATCAAAAACAAAAGTTTGGTTTGAAATTTTGTATAGAACATGACTATTTATTAATTGATATATTTAAATTATCCGAGGTTGAGTTGAAATTTTGTATAAAACACGACTATTTATTAATGAAATTTTGTATAAAACACGGCTATTTATTAATTGATTTTTAAAAATATTGTATATTGTCCCACTCGAGTGAATGTCCGTGGTGTAGCTTATTTTTTAATTTTTATGTTTAATTTTTATTTATTTATCAAATATTTTTAATCTTCTAAAAATTATTCAATTTAAAATTAGTAAACTGGATCGGTCCATATTGAGAAAGCTGTTTTAGAAAATAATCAAAGACAAAATTTCTTAAACAAATTTTTTTTCTGTGCCGAAAGATCAATTTCATTTTTTAGGAGATGAAAGCGCTATTCAAATTTCGACATTTCCAAGAATCATAGGATATGAGTGGAAAACAAGAGAGCAATCCCGGTTTAAAACCGAAAAAGCTAAAAATGATGTCATATAAATTGGAATCTTCAAATCTAATTTCAAAACCATTATCATATTGAACTAGCTCCTTAAAAAATGTTAATATTTTTTTCGCAATAGTAATCAAAACTATAAAGACCAATAGAATTTTGTAGGACCACATTTTGAAGGTATTTTGAACTTAATTATACTTTTTAGAAGATTATGAGATTTCTTAATAGATATGGCCATGATCGAAGTGGAGTTTGCATATATTGTGTCAAAACCGGACCATAAGCATCCATAGTTAATAAGCTAAAGGTTAGTGTGGAACAAGTTTACGAAAGTTAAAAAAATGTTACTTGTCCTGAAATGGTTTCAGGATTATTTGGGTAACAAATTGATCCCATATGTGTTCAAGTGTTACAAATAAATTCTATTAATATTATTACGTCACATGTCATTCCCAATAATTACACATTTGTTTTCAAATTAACTCTCTATTTTGTTGTAAAATAATACATTTGATATTGCTATGTCAACATCCACGTAGAATGTTGTGAATGCAATAAATATTTAAATATTTTATTATTATGATTTATCTAACCTATTTATCCCACCGAATCCATTACCATATAATATAACTCGACCTGACCAGTCTATACAAACTAACTAAAGGATGACATGTTTAACCTACTTGTTAACCTAATTGGAACCCGATAAATTCTCACTTTAATACAGTATAAACTTTATAAAATAATACACTTGGACCACCAAAATTTATTAATTAATAGATTTATTAATTAATCGATAAATTATAAATTATAAATTTATATTCCCGTTTTAATACCTAAAGAGTTTCACGATACCTAAATATCAAATCCGAGTATATGGTATAGATATTTAAATATTTTATTTTTATCATTTATCCGACTTATTTATCCGATCCAATCCAATCCATTAACATAAAATATAACTAGACCCGACCCAATCCATATAACATAACTAAAGCATGACATTTTTAACATACTTACAATTAATTTAATTAATACCTGACTACTTAATTCTGATACTAATTCTCCCTTTAATACCTAACGAGTTTCAAAATACCTACATCTGAAATCAATTTTTGTCTTATGAATTTTAAATCTCTAAAATTGATATCTTAGGAATCCTAAATGGACACTACTAGATCCGGGCCTGTTTATGTTAGATCTCACACCTTACTTAATTCTTTTTAATCCAAACTAATATCAAAATAACTTTCCTCACCAATTATGATAATATCACTCAATAAAAAACTTCCTAAAATCATAAAATCCTTTAACTAAATCTAGATATACTTGACTTTATGAAATCTCTAAAATAGTAAAAAGACATGGATAACGAAGTTTTATGTTGTTCTTTTCTACGAAAGAATATTTTAATATTCGTGGCTATAATCTCACGATATTTGCAACGAGTCGCACCCGGTGTGAGATTTAAAGTAGCATATAACACAAAACATGTGAATTTAGTTAGTAACCGCAAACCACTTCAATATTTCTTCAACCAAGCAGCAATAAGAAAACAAACTGCCAGGACATGAATCAATATACAGACGAAGTAAGAGTCTAAAACTTGGGGCAACAACATAACTTTCGAACCATTTCTACAAGGATTAGATGACAATAATAACCATGACAAGGTTTCCGCGACCAAAGGAAATAGGTAACTTGTGAAGTAACACATTTTTTGGCAGGTACGGAGTCGTTCCATAATTTTATAATCATTAACGATGTCTTCCTCCTTGGAGGCATCGGTTGCTCGATATCCTTCTCAGAAGTCCACATGATTTAGTTCTACCTTTCTAGCTTATTATGACATATTTAATATAAATATGACCTATCTCTAACATTGTATCATTCTTTGTAAGAACACACAGCGTTTCAAAAATCTTTGTAAACCGCTCATCAGTTAGTTATTCTCCTTAAGTTAAGGTGATAAATCTAAATGATAAGTTCATATATCAGGTACATATTTTGTCAAATAACAGTTATTGAAATATTCAAGCTTTCCTTTATACTGAACTGAATTTCCTATGAGAAGTTTTGAATATTGCTTGATTATTACATAATGACTGCAATTAGTAATGGAAGATACTTTTATGATAATTGTGAGTTAACTATTTGATATTTATTAGGAGTTTTAGCAATGAGACTATAATTTCCTACAAACTCTGACTCCGTCATGGATACTGGGTCCAGATCTCGCACCAGTCCTGAGACTTCTGTATCAGAGGGATTTGTTTTTCCTGAAGAACAACCGGTCTTTAGTTCACGTCGCAAAGTTTTATCTGCATATAGTGGACCTGTCGATTCACTTACAAAGGCAAAAAAAACATGGAAAATATCGTGCCCTCAGATTATGAAGAATCGTCCAAGATCCAGAATCACGTGTCGAATACAAGTATTCCGAGATTCATAAAGGAGCGGCAACGCATGAATTAGACTATGACATATCTCATGTAATTGGGGTCATAGTCATAACAAGATGTCCAATGATGACACCGTCATGGAAAGAAATTCTAGAAGATACGAAGATGTCAATGTATGAGCTGCTTTAGGTAACAAATGGTTTTCGATTTAAGTTTATTTTCAGACGCTACAAGTATGTTAAAATATATGATTTCAGCATTTTTTTTACTTGTTAATAGCTTTTAGTTTTTTTCGAGATAAAAACATTTTTTTGTATTTATATCATCCTAAAACTAAACAAGAATTAAGTAGATCCAGATACCTTTGTAGGCACAGTTACAGGCATTTCTATGTATTTATATAGACCTACAGGAAAATTAAGTAGATCCAAATCTATGTATTTCTATAGACCTACAGGAAAATTAAGTAGATCTAAATGTCTTTGTAGGCACAGTTACCGGTACTTTTCATAATTTTTTTATGTTCTTCGTATTGGTGGATCGAGTCTTGAATCCTTGTATACGCCACTAGAAATTCCGCCGCAGCAGCTTGGCTCATCACTTTCTTCAGAATCAACTTCAATGCCTTGAACCTTTTCAATCTTTTTGAACTCATCCTACACACACCACACTGCGGAAGCACCACACATTCATTTAGATACCTCCTTTAATAAAGTCGGGATTAAGGTGTGGTTGTAATGTTCGTATCTTGTTTTAAGGTGTTTCTCCAGTCTTGATGTTATGTTCTTTAGTTCATGTCTCTATGAACATACTTGTCACCATATAGATCTTCATCTCTTCTATTGACTCGCGCTTAGAGATTGACATGCACTAAACCATACAGTTTACATTATCAACTTCAATACAACCATCTCTTTCACTGGTTTCCTTTTCACTTTCTCCATTGTTCATTTCCTAGTCATACTCATTTTTTCACTAAGGATTTTTAAAATGCTCCTCATTTTTTTGTGTTCTTGTATTATATCGTTTTTTTCTACTAGAATTCTGGATGAAATCAATCGCTTCTCCAAGTATTGCAAGAAAGTGAGAAAGAAACGAAAAAGGAAATTTTGGATAGTATTTAAATCTTCAATTGACTTAGAAAACTAACTAGTTCTATTCTAATTTTGTTAATAGCTTTTAGTTTAAATGTTAGTTAGGATATTTGAGAATGGATTCATAACAATATGTAACGAATCTAATTTTTGAGTTAGCTAACTATAAGTTCATGCATGCATTATAAAGAACTATTTTCCTTTTCCTTTTAAAGTCTCAACTGTTTATGATATGTTCATATAGTTCTGGTTTAAGTTTTTAATAAAAGACCATGGTCTTTAGTTAATTGCATCTATTTATGTGTTAGAATTTTTAATACGAAATTATGTTTGTGTAATTTGGTTTGGTTAATACCCATGTCTAATACCTTCTCTCTAATACCTTGTACTTATTATAATTGTTATTTTGCACTCTTTTCTATGGTTAAAACAAATATAATACCTTGTAGTTATTATAATTGTTGTTTTTCTCTCTTTTCTATTCTTTTTATTATGCTTGTATTATTTCATTATTAAGGTAAATAAGCTTATACGAATCATGTTATAACTGTCTTAGTTTTTAAATTTTTGTTAGAACAAAATGGAAGGGATGATGGAGACCATACTTACAGATATAGAAGCATCTCAGAGTGATCCCGATGTTCCTTTTTTAGAACCAGATCCGGGCGTTTCAATAAATATTCTCAAGGACTCGATTTGTACAAAACCCGGTAGAGTTATTCCTGGCCTTGGTAGGTCTTATTCTCGGTTAAGTAGTTCTTCGTCTACTGCTAAGTCAAATATCGGAGAGGTTATGCATTTAAGAGACAAAGTGAATATGCTAGAAAATGTCATAGCACTTCAAAAGATAGAACAAGAAAAGTGTATTGCGGAATGTGAAACTAAATTAGTAGAGAGAATTAGCTCTATTTTGAAAGCCAATGCCAGTGGCTTGTCGGATTTGTCATGTGTTAGATTTGTGTTTTATTAGTTAGCTTGAATTTTGAATTTAGTGACTTTTAATCTTTTGTAAAGACGTTAGTGTTACTTGTTTATATATGTAATGTATTTTTGTTAATAATTAAATTTTGGCATTAGAAACAAAAATCAAAATCAGTTCTTTTGTTCTTTAAAATTTAATATTTATTTTATTAATTAAATTTATTAAAAACAATTATTATTCTATATAATCAATTATATATTTAAATTTATTAAAAAATAAAAATAAAAATATTAATTTTTTGTTGTATAAGGTTATATTTTACCAAAAAATGTTAGTTGCATAAAGTTATATTTAAAAAAAAAAACTTTTTGTTGCTAAATATATAATTATGGCTTTTAATAACTATTTTTTTATTGTAATTACACACTTTAAACATATTTTATATGTAACAAGAATTTTATATATTTGATGTACCTCTTAAGAACTCACCCTTATATTTATTATGCAATATTTATTTTCTAAATTTTTTTTTTCTAGTTGAAGGTAGTTGCATATTTATTATGTAATATTTTTTTATTCTAGTTTTAAATAGTCAAAGAAACATATCGCATACAGTATTTATTTTCTATTTTTTTATTATAGTTTAAACCAGTGTAAAACTTATTTTCTAAATCTTTTAATTCTAATTTAAAAGAGTCCAACAAATATTTCGCTCAAACACATAATAAACTATATTGCATATTTATTATGTAATATTAGATGACAAAAAACTTCTGTCAATACAATAACGAAACAATCTCAAAATAATAAATTTATAACTACATACGAACGTTAAATTAAAACAATTAATGGTTGAATAAACTACAAAATCCACGAATCCTAATCCTTCAAAACTAAACCATAATCACTAAACTAAACCATAATCAATAAAAAACATACATAAACCATAATCACTAAAAAAACATACCAAAACGTCCACAATGACTTAACTAAGATATAACTTTCCAAAAAAACAACAATGATATGAAGATTTGGGTTTTTGGACAGACGTTATCACTCTAAATATCATTAAAAATACATAACTAAATTGCAAAATAATTACACTAACAAGTATATAATTCATACCTTAACGTGTTCGCTTGATTCGAGAAATCTGGCGTTTTTTAGACCATTTCGAGAAATTTTAGGTGAGAGAAAAGAGAAAAATAAAAAGATTTTTTTTCTTCTGAAATTAAAGTCTCTTATTATAGTAAAAAAAGATTTCATTATAAATGGATCTCATTGTAACTAAAATAGAACCCAATTTAGCCCAACCCAAAATAAATTAGGCCCAAAATTTTATTTAATTTCTAGGGTTTATGTCGAAGATTGTGCTTCTCATATATATATATATATATATAGGGTCTACTGCTGCCGCATCTCACATCATCCATGGATGCGAAGGAATCGTATCTGGCATGAGATCTCATTTCCCACTCGAAATATTGACTTCAGCAGGAAACAGGTCTATGCCAGATACAATTCCTCAGCCTATGTTAAAGTAGAATAAGCCTGACTCGGATGATTGCCGAGATGTATACAAGCAATATTTTATAGTCTATAATTTTATTTAAATGGAAGTATGTAACTTTTCTGATCATCACTGAAGTTCCATAGGGAGGGTATAAGGTGTTCTTGTCCAAAAATTCTATTGATTTAGATCCCAAGATTGTCAATGACATCCATCAAAGACGGTTGATAGTACGAGGGTCGTGGAATAAATCCCAATGAAAGGTATATCAGTTCACTGTCGCACTCAGGTTTACATAATTGGAGGTGATGGAACTCAAAAAGGAGCAGCAGCTAGCTAGCAGCTATCTATGAAGTAAGCCTATTGAAGTCATTGTGCCGGTAACCTCTTAAGATCTTTGTTTTTGCAGACTGATCAGTTTGATAAATTTCTCTGCTAGGGGTTTTGTTGACAATAGCTTCCAAATATTTATGAACTAATTTTCCAAATATTTGTGAACTAATGGTAGATTGGAAGCATTTCTTGTGAAGTTTATGTCATCCAATCAAAGCGGGGACACCCATGAACTAATATTATTGAACCTAATTACGAGACACATAATATTTCCTGATGCCCGAAGCATGCTTATTATAGTTCCAGCCTTCATGTTTGGCCACATGTTTGCAGGCTGCGTTCTGCATCAGTATATTGTATTTGTTTAAATGCGGAAATGATATCACTAATTTTTTGTTGTTAGTAGCTGTGCGGAAATGATATCACTAATTTTTTGTTGTTCTGCAGGAAATCAGACTCCGCGGCCTTAAGGTTGCAGTTGTTAGAATTCCAAAGAACATCGACAATGACATTCCGGTATTTATCTCCTACTTGCACGCCATTGCTCTGAAGTACTTAGATGTTTTGGAATGAACTCTTAATAGTGCTCTCTCTCTCTCTAATCTTGATTTGGTCGTTGACAAGGTCGAGGAGGCTCAGCGTGCCATTAATGCAGCACACGTCGAGGCTCAGCGTGCCATTAATGCAGCACACGTCGAGGCTCAGCGTGCCATTAATGCAGCACACGTCGAAGCTACAGGTGTTTCTAATTAATTTTGATCAAAATACTCTACAACTATTTAATAATCCATCTCAACAATCTTTGACTATATACAAATTAAAATAATTTCAATTTTTTTTATTTTACAGTTACTTAATTAAATAATAAATAGCACATTTAATAATGTGACTAATATATACAAATAACAAAATAAAAATAAAATCATAAGTTTTAGATTTCATCCTTTTCTAAATCATAAAACTACTATTTAGCGTATTACAATGGTATGTGTATAATATAATATAATATAATATAATATAATATAATATAGTATAATATAGTATAATATAGTATAATATAGTATAATATAGTATAATATAGTATAATATAGTATAATATAGTATAATATAGTATAATATAATATAGTATAATATAATATAATATAATATAATATAATATAATATAATATAATATAATATAATATAATATAATATAATATAATATAATATAATATAATATAATATAATAATATAATATAATATAATATAATATAATATAATATAATAATATAATATAATATAATATAATATAATATAATAATATAATATAATATAATATAATATAATATAATATAATATAATATAATATAATATAATATAATATAATATAATATAATAATTGATTAAAATTGTATGAATTCAATTCGGTTTCATATTTCATGTATTTGTTAATTTTAACTCATAAAACTACTGACATCCAATTAATTTTTAAATAATATTATAAAATTTATGGTGCATTTCAATAATCTCTTACTAATATACATAAAATTCAATTCTATTTTAAATTTCGCTTCTTTTTCTCATCCAATTAATTTTTAAAAAATCAATAATTAATAGATACTGCAATTCAATCATCTATGAATAATATAAATAAATTAATAAAAAAATTATAAACTCAAATTAGTTTCAGACGGTTGCAAGATAATTATAAACTTAATAATTAATTTTTATTTTTCATTTTTCCAAATTAATGGTTTAAATTTATACACCATCTAAAATATTTAAAGATTGAATTTGATATTATTTAATTTACTAATTATATTTTAGATAGTCTTACAATTATTTTTAATATGTAAATAATAATAATAATAAATTAAATAATTTGTTACCATAATAGTTTTATACATAATGTATGTATTAATAAAATTTCTCCCTTAAAAAGTTGAATTACCCAAAATACCTTCACTAAAAAAACACATAATTAATCCTACAATCTAAAATCCAACTAGCCCATTCTCTAAAAACTCTTAAACTAACTAAAACTATCTCATAATTGACTTCAATCCGTAATATCTTTAAAAATATGTATTTAAGTGATGAAAACAATGGTTTTAGTCGTAATAAATTTCATTTGGACTAGAGTATATATCATCTCAACTTGGACTAATCACATGATTCGCATTTGACATATTATTCTTAGTTCAAATTTAACCAATGATTCTCAATTTGCATTTAACTATTGATTTTTCGTTTAGATTTAACACATGATTCTAAAATTATGTGATTCTCAGTTCGGATTTAGCCTTTGCTTTTCAATTTGTATTTAGCCCTTGATTATCAGTTCGTACTTAGCCCTTGATTCTTAGTTCAAATATATCTCATGATACTTTGTTCAGATTTAACACATGATTATCAGTAAGCATTTAACCATTGGCGTTGAACACATTTATTAGTGTTTCAATTTGTATTTAGCACATGAGTCTCAATTCGTATTTAACTCAGGACTCTCAGTTTCCATTTAACACGTGATTCTCATTTCACATTTTATACATGATTCTTAGTTTGGATTTCACACACGATTCTCAATTCATATTTCACCTTGATTCTTAGTTTCTTATTTTAACATTTGATTCACATTTCAGATTCAACACATGATTCGTCATTTGTGTTTAACTCATGATGCTCAATTCGAATTTAACACATGATTCTTACCCCATATATAACCTTTGATTCTTAATTCATATTTAACCTATTATTTGCAATTTGCATTTTACCATTGCTTCTCAAATTAGAGTTGACACCTGCTTCTCAATTTGTATTTAGTCATTTATTTTTAGTTTATAATTAATATATGATTATCATTTCACAATTAACCCTTTTTTCAGTTTATAATTACCACATGTTTCTTAGTTCGTATATAATAATTAATTATTAGTTTTGATTTAATAAATAATTTACGATTAGATTTAACCCAAGATACTTAGTACAGATATTACACATGTGCTCCAAAAACGGTAGACGAGTTGGTGGAGTAAGTCATGCTTGTGACCAAAGGTCATTAGTTCGAACCCCTCTACATACTATTTTTTGGTTGAACATATCACACGATTATCAATTCACATTTAACCCTTAATTCTTAGTATAAATTTATCATTTGATTCATGGTTCATATTTAACCCATTATTAACAATTCGCATTCTACCCCAGACTCTCAGTTTATATTTAACCGTGAGTTAAATACGAACTGAGAATCATTTGTTAAATCTAAACGGAGTATCATAGGTTAAACGTGAATAAAAATGAAGTGTTAAATCCGTGAATAAAAATGAAGTGTTAAATCCGAACTAAGAATTAGAGGTTAAATACAAACTGAGAATCATGTTTTAAATCTCAGCTAATAATTAATGGTAAGCTATGAATTGTGAATAATGGCTTATCCATGATTTAAGAATCTGATGTTAAATCGTAATAATGTATCAAGTGTTAAATATGAACTAAGACCCAAATGTTAATTGCAAACAGAGAATCATGTATGAAATTTGAACTGAGAATCATAAGCTAAATGTCAATTAAAAAATATAGGTCAAATGCGAGTCGAATCATGTTTTATATATTAACTGAGAATTATGTCTTAAATAAGAATTGAGAATCATTAGTTAAATATGAATCACGAATCATTTATTAAATCCGAATTGAGAATCAAAGGTTAAATGTGAAATCAAAGTAATGTGTTAAATCCGAACTGAGAATCAAGGGTTAAATGCGAACTGAGAATCATGTGTTAAAGCCAAATTGAGAACCACGATTTGAATATGTATCGCGAACAATTGGCTAAATACAAACTAGAATCAATGGTAGCGTGTGAATCGCTAATAATGGGTTACACGTGAACCACAAGTACATTCGAAAAATATTTGTTCATATTTAACACTTGACTTATGATTCACATTTAATATATGATTCTCAATTTAAATATAAAAATTGTTTCGTCACTCGTCTTTAACCCTGATATGTGATTCAAATTTAACCATTGATTCTCAATTCAGATTTAGTGAATGATTTGTGATTTTTAATCCAAAAAAATACAGTTTGGATTTAAGAAATGATTATCAGTTCAAATTGAACACATAATTTTCAATTCGCATTTGACCCATGATTCTTAATTTGTATTTAACTTATGAGTATCAGTAAAAAAATTCATATATAATTCTAAGGTCATACACGGTTCTTAATTCGTAAAGAACCCGTGATTCTTAGTTTGTATATATAACCCTTGATTCTTAGTTCGTATATATAACATTTTATTCTTAATTTGTTGTGATTTATGGGGTCCTTGTCATACTTTATCCTCATGTAGTGCGTGATATTTTCTCACTATTGTTGATGAGTACTCTCGTGCTGTATGGATTTAGGGAATATGACACAGTGGTTGAAGAGATGCAATGCAACATCTATCCTCATCTATTACCTTTAGGGATGAGCCTAAATCATTCTGAGAGGCTATATGACACAGTGGTTGAAGAGATGTAATGCAACATGAAATTCAGGAACTAGAGGATAATCATACTTGGTCATTGACACATCTACCTCAAAAGAAGAAAGCTTTGAGGAGTCAGTGGATTTATAAAATTAAATATCATGCTGATAGGAGAGGAGAGTGCCAAAAAGCTCGTTTGGTCGTGTTTGGTAATCACCAAGTAGAATTGGTTGATTATACATAGACTTTTTGCCCGTGTTGCCAAGATGGTTACTATATGACACAGTGGTTGAATAAATACAATACAACATGAAATTCAGGAACTAGAGGATAATCATACTTGGTCCTTGGCACGTCTACCTCAAAAGAAGAAAGCTTTGAGGAGTCAGTGGATTTATAAAATTAAATATAATGCTGATAGGAGAGGAGAGCGCCTAAAAGCTCGTTTGGTCGTGTTTGGTAATTACCAAGTAGAAGTGGTTGATTATACATAGATCTTTTGCCCGTGTTGCCAAGATGGTTACTATACGTCTTTTCTTGGCGGTTGCAGCCGCTCAAAATTGTAAGTTACATCAGATGAATATACATAATGCCTTTTTGTATGATGATCTGGATGATAAGGTTTACATGAAAATTCCTTCAGGTTTTGAAAGAGGGCGCAAATGACAAGTCTGTTACCTTCGCAAATCGTTGTATGGTCTGAAGCAGGCACCTCGGTGTTGGTTTGCCAAGTTAGTGACTGCACTGAAGAGGTACGGGTTTTTTCAGTTCTATTTAGATTATTCTGTATTCTCTTATTCCATGAGTGGTTGTCGTATGCATGTTTTGGTGTATGTTGATGATTTTATTCTATATGGGAATGACCCCGGTACATTGATAGAGTTTAAGAAATACTTGAGCACTTGCTTTCATATGAAGGACTTAGGTCATCTCAAATATTTTTTTGAAGTTGAAGTAGCACGGAGTCCCGCAGGTATCTTTCTTTGCCAACGTAAATATACTCTGGACATTATTTCAGAAACAGGTTTACCTGGCAGCAAGCCTGCACAATTTCCCCTCGAGTAAAACCACAAGCTCAGCAAGACCGAGTCGGCGCTACTCATTGACGGATCCGCATACCGCACATTGGTTTGCACACTGATTTATCTGGTGTTTACATATCCATATATCTATTTTTTGATACATACTCTATCTGATTTTGTGCATAAACTAAATGAAGATCATTGCAGTCTGCATTACGAGTTGTTCGTTATTTCAAAGGGAGCCAAGGTTAGGAAATTATTCTACCAAGTAGTTGTAATCTCATTCTAACAAGCTGGTGTGGTTCCAGTTAGGCTAGATGTCCTAAGATTCGTGTAGTGTGAGTGGTTGGATGGTGTTTCTTAGATGATTCCTCTGTTTCTTGGAAGACTAAGAAACAAGGTGTCGTTGCATTGTCCTTTGCTGAAGCAAAGTACCGGTCTATGGTAGGATTGACTTGTGAGTTGAAGTGGTTGCACGGTCTGCTCAAGGATTTTGGGGTCTCACACTCATTGACTATGCAAGTTTTATATGATAGTCAGTCGACTTTACATCTTGCCCACAATCATGTGTTCCATGAACGTTCAAATCATATTGAAGTAGATTGTCATTTTCTACGGGATGCGATACTTGATAGGGTTATTTGTCCATCTCACATGCCCACTCGGTCTCAGTGTGTAGACAAAGCACTAAGCAATAATCAGTTTGAATTTTTGCTTGGCAAGTTGGGCATTCATAATCTGCATGCTTTACTCGAAGGGGTGTTAAAGTGTCATGAGTAAAATAAAATGTATATGGGTTATTAAATACTAGTCTGTATATGAGCTAGGCTTTACTTTGTGCCACACTATAGATATACACTGTAATGTGATATGCCCAGAGAGGTGATTTGGTTTATGTGTTGAAACTAAGAAGATGTGAGAGACACATTCCCAACGTTTCAAATGTTTTCTTTGTGCTTCTGGATTATTCGCTGAATGATATTTTCCTGCTCAACATCTTCAAATCCTACCATTATTTGTTCAACACATATAACACATTCACTATTCTCTTAACAATTAATTTGTTTAATAATATGTAATTTAAATATAATTTACTTAACAAGTCTTAAAAAATAATATTCAATTTAATAAATAATTTTCTTTTCAAGTTTTAGAGATATCAAATTTTAATAACTAATATTTTTCAAATTTGTAAACTTACTATAATTAAAAAAAAGTTTAAATGAAATATTTTATTTTAATTTATAGGTAATATAATCTTTATTTTGTGCTAAAATTTAAAAACGGATTTTTGAAATTTATATAAATCCAAACGCAGACAACTTGAATTTAAATCAGCTTTTTTTTATACTCAAAACTCATAACGGAATAAAAAAACCTTTTTTTGTTCAAATTATATAAATATTTGGTCAAATACAAATCCCACCGTATAATTTAATATTTAAGAATAAAATCCTAATTTATTTCTGAAATTTATATTAAACATGAATTCTAACCAAGAAGCATATATGCAGTTTCACCCTTCAAATGGATGACGACAAATCTCTTCGAACTACACCAATTCGATCCCCGACTACATACTTCAAACACTGATGAACTGTAGAAACTATAGCATACATTTTTGCCAGCCATGACCTTCCAAAGATAGCATTGTAACTCGACGGACAATCTACCACCATAAAAAGTACTTGAACTTTCTTTTTGAAAGGCCCTTTTCCCAGAGAAATTTCACCTTCAAACTCCCCTACTACATTCGCTGTCGCACCAGTAAACCCAATTATAGTTCTTTCTGACCTTTCTATCCGAGGCGGAGCGTTTAATCTGTCATATGTTGATTTGAACAACACATTAGCAAAGCTTCCAGTATCAATCAATACTCGTCGAATTTCCACTCCACACACTTCTGCACCAATGACCACTGCATCTTCATGTGGCCCAGTAATTCCTCTCAAATCATCCGCATCGAAAATTATAAATGGGACATCCTTGTTGTTTAGGTGTGCTGATGCTCCTCCTTCAATTTGATGCGTTAAATTCACTATATGTCTTTTCCTCGAATTATTAGTGTTATTAGTCATTGAATCTCCCCCAAATATTGCCAGTGACTCAAAGAACGCACACAAATCTCGAACACGTCCCTTACGCATCGGCTCATCAACTGACATCAACAACAATCGACCAGGGTCTGGTTCGACATATTCCGAAGCCACATCAAATTCATCACATGCAGCATCTAAAATCATCAGTGCACTTTCCTGCTTAGAATTAGGATTGCCCACCTTTTGAGTTATGGCTTTAGCATTCTTTTTGACATACTCCAACAATTTTCCATTCTCTATCAAAATCTGCATCTCCTTCTTCAAAGCAATACAATCATTTGTATCATGTCCAATATCATCATGATACCTACAGAACCTATTATTGCGCTCCTCTCTTGGCCTATTAATCGCTGCCGGCTTTCTGAAATTTACTGTTCCCCTGGTTTTCTCATATATCGAAGCCACACTTTCAGTCAAATCCGCATAATATTCTGGTCTTACCCATACATTCGATCTTGATCTGAATTGGTGTTGATTATTAGAATTGTGCTGATTAGAACCCCCTTGATATGAGCTCGAGGAACCCTCATGGTATGAGTTCGAACCTCCTCGATTAGAAACATTTTGATTACCCCTTGGGCGCGATGAGTTATTATTCGAAGCGTTCAGTTGACTATTCCCTTTCTGAACAGTACTACTTCCTCCTCGAACTCGAGTAGACTCTTCGACTTTGATCTGATCTTCAACCTGAGCCATGAGAGCTCCAAACGTTAATGCCCTACGCCTTGTAGTTTCATCAGCTAAATCTCCTGGCAACAATCCTTGTCTGAACGCTGCCATAGCCACCACTTCCTCACAATCATCTAATCCAGCTTTTGTTGACACAAATCTTTTAGTATAATCCTTCAACTTTTCTCCCACAGCTTGCTTACATTGTATTATCGTATCTCCATTAGCTCTCATTTCTTTGCTTCCCACAAACTGTCTTCGAAAAGCTGTGTAAAAGCCTCTAAAATTTGCAATGGACTCCTTAGGAATCTTGTTGTACCATTTTAGTGCAGTTCCTTTGAATGTCTGAGAGAATGCTCTACACACCAATTTATCATCGTCTTCGAAATTAGTCATATAGTTTTTGAATTGTTCTATATGATCATCTGGATCTTGAGTTCCATCAAACTTGTCAATTTTAGAAATGTCGAACCGCCTCGGAAGTGGCACAAATCTAATCTCACTAATCAACCGTGAGTCCCTCCAATCTACTCCTTGAACAAACTGGTCTTCGTTCCTCATTCCCACAGTAGCATACAAACTTGATTCACCTTCAAATTTCCGAGGCGAATACTTCCGAGGAGAATATACTCGTCTTTCCTTCTTTTGCCTTCCTTCCTTATACATTTTAGCTGGCCAAAATTCATATCCTCCTCCTCTTGAATGAACTCGAGAATGCTCATATCTTGGTGTTTCATCTGACTCCGAATTTCAAAATCCTCTTCTTTACTAGAATCTACATATCGTCGCTTCTGCAACTTTTCTTTTCTTTTCATTCCACTATGCTCCTTCTTACGCTCAAAATGTATTTTACGCTGTACATATTGAACGTCGCCATCGTCATTTAACGGATCCGACTGATCATCCCGATCACCTGTTGTTATTTTAGATCTAAGTCTAGCGCCATTATTATCTTGCTTCTTTTTAGCAAATTCATCAAGTTCCGCCACTTTTCTTATCAACTCATTCATTTTACCTTCAAAATCAAATTGGTTTGATTGAATCGGAATTGACTTACCTGCCTCTTTCTCTTGCAGATCAGATTTCAACGTCTCCAAAGCTTTTCGAATTCATCTCCGATCAGCAAAAATATAAACAAAATTCTTCAGAAAACGAACAAATTCGAGACTCGATTTTTTATCTATCGATCAAGGTATCTTCGGCCTCTCTTTCTAGCGCCAATTTGGTGAGAATAGAAATTGAATTGAGAAGATTGAGACTATTGACCAAGAATCAACAGAGAGTTTTTTAGGTGGTGAATATAATCTTTCGCCTCTAATTATTTCATAGGTGTAATCAGCCTCTTCGACCTCTTTAAATAGGCCTAGTGAGTTAGTTACAAATTCGGTTACATAAGAGGTTTATTTACAGTTCAGTCCCTATTCTTCTTGTAAAACTTTAATCTTACTCTATATTAATAGAACTTATCATTCAAGTCCTTATTAATTACATTTAAGCCCCTAATGAATATATTTCCTTATCAAAGCTAATGGGTCGTTACTGCGGTGAAATTTACTCTATCGCACGCTTAATTGTCATAGATGGACGAGAAATGAATTCTATGTTTTGATGAAAAATGCAATACTGACGTGTTTGCATCATTCGGATTTCCAGTGCTACTTGTGCTCATTAATTTGATATATTTGGTGGTGCAGGTTTCATTGCAATGTATGCTACTCTAGCTAGCCGAGATGTTGACTATTTGATTCATGAGTCACCCTTCTATCTTGAAGGAGAAGACGGACTTTATGAGTTCATTGATAAACGACTTGAAGAGAGTGGACACATGGTTATCGTGATGGCTGAAGGAGCAGTCAGGATCTTGTTTCAGAGAGCATGGTCCTGGTGAATCCTTCGGGAAACAAGCTTCTTAAAGACGCTGGGTTATGGTTGTCGGACAAGATCAAGGTATTGGTTCATTATTCAGCGATCTGGGGTTCTGCAATTTCGTTTAAATCACTGGCCCAGTTGTCTATTATGTAATTTGTTTCCGGCTGTACAAAGTTTGTTCTAGTATATTGCTTTACAACGTAGGAATCGCATTGGTAAAATGATTCTTTTACTATACCTTCTGCAAAACAAAGGATTTATAAGGCTTTATATTCTATCTCCCAAATAAGGAACAAGGTGGTAATTACCGACATGATGCGGGTGAGGTTGCTTCCTTCGACAAACCAACCGAGCGTTTTGAGCCCGACTGATGCAAATCAAGCAAAGAATGAAAAACCAGCTCCTACCTGAGTTGTTAGATGATTGAAGCAGCTTCTTAACAAAGACCTTCGCATTTCTACATGTTTGAGACAATTTCTTTTTCCTATACATGTGTTAGTTGGGTGTCGCTATGAAATGGGCCACAAAGTAAAAAACTCATATTATCCTTTCATACTTATACGATTACAATTTATGCGTATGTTTCATGCGTATGTACGGTAAAGGTGACTTTTCAAAACGTAAAAGATTAGATGATAATTCAGTTTGTAGTTTAAAATTTCCAAAAATACCATACGAGCGAACAAGGAAATACAAAGAATAATACTCATGTGTTTTTCTTATTGTGTTATTAGATTTTATATTTGTTTGGATTATGTGTATCTAAAAGATTAGATGATAACTCATTTTGTAGTTTAAAATTTCCAAAAATATCATACGAGCGAACAAGGAAATGCAAAAAATAAAACTCGTGTTTTTTATTGTGTTATTAGATTTTATAGTTGTTTGTGTTAGTAGATTTTATATTTGTTAAGAACTTGGTTGTTCTTTCTGGCTTTTCTGATTGTCTTATCCATGCCATCCATTTTGAAATTATCAAAAACAAAAGTTTGGTTTGAAATTTTGTATAGAACATGACTATTTATTAATTGATATATTTAAATTATCCGAGGTTGAGTTGAAATTTTGTATAAAACACGACTATTTATTAATGAAATTTTGTATAAAACACGGCTATTTATTAATTGATTTTTAAAAATATTGTATATTGTCCCACTCGAGTGAATGTCCGTGGTGTAGCTTATTTTTTAATTTTTATGTTTAATTTTTATTTATTTATCAAATATTTTTAATCTTTTAAAAATTATTCAATTTAAAATTAGTAAACTGGATCGGTCCATATTGAGAAAGCTGTTTTAGAAAATAATCAAAGACAAAATTTCTTAAACAAATTTTTTTTCTGTGCCGAAAGATCAATTTCATTTTTTAGGAGATGAAAGCGCTATTCAAATTTCGACATTTCCAAGAATCATAGGATATGAGTGGAAAACAAGAGAGCAATCCCGGTTTAAAACCGAAAAAGCTAAAAATGATGTCATATAAATTGGAATCTTCAAATCTAATTTCAAAACCATTATCATATTGAACTAGCTCCTTAAAAAATGTTATTATTTTTTTCGCAATAGTAATCAAAACTATAAAGACCAATAGAATTTTGTAGGACCACATTTTGAAGGTATTTTGAACTTAATTATACTCTTTAGAAGATTATGAGATTTCTTAATAGATATGGCCATGATCGAAGTGGAGTTTGCATATATTGTGTCAAAACCGGACCATAAGCATCCATAGTTAATAAGCTAAAGGTTAGTGTGGAACAAGTTTACGAAAGTTAAAAAAATGTTACTTGTCCTGAAATGGTTTCAGGATTATTTGGGTAACAAATTGATCCCATATGTGTTCAAGTGTTACAAATAAATTCTATTAATATTATTACGTCACATGTCATTCCCAATAATTACACATTTGTTTTCAAATTAACTCTCTATTTTGTTGTAAAATAATACATTTGATATTGCTATGTCAACATCCACGTAGAATGTTGTGAATGCAATAAATATTTAAATATTTTATTATTATGATTTATCTAACCTATTTATCCCACCGAATCCATTACCATAAAATATAACTCGACCTGACCAGTCTATACAAACTAACTAAAGGATGACATGTTTAACCTACTTGTTAACCTAATTGGAACCCCATAAATTCTCACTTTAATACAGTATAAACTTTATAAAATAATACACTTGGACCACCAAAATTTATTAATTAATAGATTTATTAATTAATCGATAAATTATAAATTATAAATTTATATTCCCGTTTTAATACCTAAAGAGTTTCACGATACCTAAATATCAAATCCGAGTATATGGTATAGATATTTAAATATTTTATTTTTATCATTTATCCGACTTATTTATCCGATCCAATCCAATCCATTAACATAAAATATAACTAGACCCGACCCAATCCATATAACATAACTAAAGCATGACATTTTTAACATACTTACAATTAATTTAATTAATACCTGACTACTTAATTCTGATACTAATTCTCCCTTTAATACCTAACGAGTTTCAAAATACCTACATCTGAAATCAATTTTTGTCTTACGAATTTTAAATCTCTAAAATTGATATCTTAGGAATCCTAAATGGACACTACTAGATCTGGGCCTGTTTATGTTAGATCTCACACCTTACTTAATTCTTTTTAATCCAAACTAATATCAAAATAACTTTCCTCACCAATTATGATAATATCACTCAATAAAAAACTTCTTAAAATCATAAAATCCTTTAACTAAATCTAGATATACTTGACTTTATGAAATCTCTAAAATAGTAAAAAGACATGGATAACGAAGTTTTATGTTGTTCTTTTCTACGAAAGAATATTTTAATATTCGTGGCTATAATCTCACGATATTTGCAACGAGTCGCACCCGGTGTGAGATTTAAAGTAGCATATAACACAAAACATGTGAATTTAGTTAGTAACCGCAAACCACTTCAATATTTCTTCAACCAAGCAGCAATAAGAAAACAAACTGCCAGGACATGAATCAATATACAGACGAAGTAAGAGTCTAAAACTTGGGGCAACAACATAACTTTCGAACCATTTCTACAAGGATTAGATGACAATAATAACCATGACAAGGTTTCCGCGACCAAAGGAAATAGGTAACTTGTGAAGTAACACATTTTTGGCAGGTACGGAGTCGTTCCATAATTTTATAATCATTAACGATGTCTTCCTCCTTGGAGGCATCGGTTGCTCGATATCCTTCTCAGAAGTCCACATGATTTAGTTCTACCTTTCTAGCTTATTATGACATATTTAATATAAATATGACCTATCTCTAACATTGTATCATTCTTTGTAAGAACACACAGCGTTTCAAAAATCTTTGTAAACCGCTCATCAGTTAGTTATTCTCCTTAAGTTAAGGTGATAAATCTAAATGATAAGTTCATATATCAGGTACATATTTTGTCAAATAACAGTTATTGAAATATTCAAGCTTTCCTTTATACTGAACTGAATTTCCTATGAGAAGTTTTGAATATTGCTTGATTATTACATAATGACTGCAATTAGTAATGGAAGATACTTTTATGATAATTGTGAGTTAACTATTTGATATTTATTAGGAGTTTTAGCAATGAGACTATAATTTCCTACAAACTCTGACTCCGTCATGGATACTGGGTCCAGATCTCGCACCAGTCCTGAGACTTCTGTATCAGAGGGATTCGTTTTTCCTGAAGAACAACCGGTCTTTAGTTCACGTCGCAAAGTTTTATCTGCATATAGTGGACCTGTCGATTCACTTACAAAGGCAAAAAAAACATGGAAAATATCGTGCCCTCAGATTATGAAGAATCGTCCAAGATCCAGAATCACGTGTCGAATACAAGTATTCCGAGATTCATAAAGGAGCGGCAACGCATGAATTAGACTATGACATATCTCATGTAATTGGGGTCATAGTCATAACAAGATGTCCAATGATGACACCGTCATGGAAAGAAATTCTAGAAGATACGAAGATGTCAATGTATGAGCTGCTTTAGGTAACAAATGGTTTTCGATTTAAGTTTATTTTCAGACGCTACAAGTATGTTAAAATATATGATTTCAGTATTTTTTTTACTTGTTAATAGCTTTTAGTTTTTTTCGAGATAAAAACATTTTTTTGTATTTATATCATCCTAAAACTAAACAAGAATTAAGTAGATCCAGATACCTTTGTAGGCACAGTTACAGGCATTTCTATGTATTTATATAGACCTACAGGAAAATTAAGTAGATCCAAATCTATGTATTTCTATAGACCTACAGGAAAATTAAGTAGATCTAAATGTCTTTGTAGGCACAGTTACCGGTACTTTTCGTAATTTTTTTATGTTCTTCGTATTGGTGGATCGAGTCTTGAATCCTTGTATACGCCACTAGAAATTCCGCCGCAGCAGCTTGGCTCATCACTTTCTTCAGAATCAACTTCAATGCCTTGAACCTTTTCAATCTTTTTGAACTCATCCTACACACACCACACTGCGGAAGCACCACACATTCATTTAGATACCTCCTTTAATAAAGTCGGGATTAAGGTGTGGTTGTAATGTTCGTATCTTGTTTTAAGGTGTTTCTCCAGTCTTGATGTTATGTTCTTTAGTTCATGTCTCTATGAACATACTTGTCACCATATAGATCTTCATCTCTTCTATTGACTCGCGCTTAGAGATTGACATGCACTAAACCATACAGTTTACATTATCAACTTCAATACAACCATCTCTTTCACTGGTTTCCTTTTCACTTTCTCCATTGTTCATTTCCTAGTCATACTCATTTTTTCACTAAGGATTTTTAAAATGCTCCTCATTTTTTTGTGTTCTTGTATTATATCGTTTTTTTCTACTAGAATTCTGGATGAAATCAATCGCTTCTCCAAGTATTGCAAGAAAGTGAGAAAGAAACGAAAAAGGAAATTTTGGATAGTCTTTAAATCTTCAATTGACTTAGAAAACTAACTAGTTCTATTCTAATTTTGTTAATAGCTTTTAGTTTAAATGTTAGTTGGGATATTTGAGAATGGATTCATAACAATATGTAACGAATCTAATTTTTGAGTTAGCTAACTATAAGTTCATGCATGCATTATAAAGAACTATTTTCCTTTTCCTTTTAAAGTCTCAACTGTTTATGATATGTTCATATAGTTCTGGTTTAAGTTTTTAATAAAAGACCATGGTCTTTAGTTAATTGCATCTATTTATGTGTTAGAATTTTTAATACGAAATTATGTTTGTGTAATTTGGTTTGGTTAATACCCATGTCTAATACCTTCTGTCTAATATCTTGTACTTATTATAATTGTTATTTTGCACTCTTTTCTATGGTTAAAACAAATATAATACCTTGTAGTTATTATAATTGTTGTTTTTCTCTCTTTTCTATTCTTTTTATTATGCTTGTATTATTTCATTATTAAGGTAAATAAGCTTATACGAATCATGTTATAACTGTCTTAGTTTTTAAATTTTTGTTAGAACAAAATGGAAGGGATGATGGAGACCATACTTACAGATATAGAAGCATCTCAGAGTGATCTCGATGTTCCTTTGTTAGAACCAGATCCGGGCGTTTCAATAAATATTCTCAAGGACTCGATTTGTACAAAACCCGGTAGAGTTATTCCTGGCCTTGGTAGGTCTTATTCTCGGTTAAGTAGTTCTTCGTCTACTGCTAAGTCAAATATCGGAGAGGTTATGCATTTAAGAGACAAAGTGAATATGCTAGAAAATGTCATAGCACTTCAAAAGATAGAACAAGAAAAGTGTATTGCGGAATGTGAAACTAAATTAGTAGAGAGAATTAGCTCTATTTTGAAAGCCAATGCCAGTGGCTTGTCGGATTTGTCATGTGTTAGATTTGTGTTTTATTAGTTAGCTTGAATTTTGAATTTAGTGACTTTTAATCTTTTGTAAAGACGTTAGTGTTACTTGTTTATATATGTAATGTTAGAAACAAAAATCAAAATCAGTTCTTTTGTTCTTTAAAATTTAATATTTATTTTATTAATTAAATTTATTAAAAACAATTATTATTCTATATAATTAATTATATATTTAAATTTATTAAAAAATAAAAATAAAAATATTAATTTTTTGTTCTATTTTTTTATTGTAATTACACACTTTAAACATATTTTATATGTAACAAGAATTTTGATATATTTGATGTACCTCTTAAGAACTCACCCTTATATTTATTATGCAATATTTATTTTCTAAATTTTTTTTTTCTTGTTGAAGGTAGTTGCATATTTATTATGTAATATTTTTTTATTCTAGTTTTAAATAGTCAAAGAAACATATCGCATACAGTATTTATTTTCTATTTTTTTATTATAGTTTAAACCAGTGTAAAACTTATTTTCTAAATCTTTTAATTCTAATTTAAAAGAGTCCAACAAATATTTCGCATAGTGTCAAACACATATATTATAGTTAAAAACTATATTGCATATTTATTATGTAATATTAGATGACAAAAAACTTCTGTCAATACAATAACGAAACAATCTCAAAATAATAAATTTATAACTACATACGAACGTTAAATTAAAACAATTAATGGTTGAATAAACTACAAAATCCACGAATCCTAATCCTTCAAAACTAAACCATAATCACTAAACTAAACCATAATCAATAAAAAACATACATAAACCATAATCACTAAAAAAACATACCAAAACGTCCAAAATGACTTAACTAAGATATAACTTTCCAAAAAAACAACAATGATATGAAGATTTGGGTTTTTGGACAGACGTTATCACTCTAAATATCATTAAAAATACATAACTAAATTGCAAAATAATTACACTAACAAGTATATAATTCATACCTTAACGTGTTCGCTTGATTCGAGAAATCTGGCGTTTTTTAGACCATTTCGAGAAATTTTAGGTGAGAGAAAAGAGAAAAATAAAAAGATTTTTTTTCTTCTGAAATTAAAGTCTCTTATTATAGTAAAAAAAGATTTCATTATAAATGGATCTCATTGTAACTAAAATAGAACCCAATTTAGCCCAACCCAAAATAAATTAGGCCCAAAATTTTATTTAATTTCTAGGGTTTATGTCGAAGATTGTGCTTCTCATATATATATATATATATATATATATATAGGGTCTACTGCTGCCGCATCTCACATCATCCATGGATGCGAAGGAATCGTATCTGGCATGAGATCTCATTTCCCACTCGAAATATTGACTTCAGCAGGAAACAGGTCTATGCCAGATACAATTCCTCAGCCTATGTTAAAGTAGAATATCACGTAAGCCTGACTCGGATGATTGCCGAGATGTATACAAGCAATATTTTATAGTCTATAATTTTATTTAAATGGAAGTATGTAACTTTTCTGATCATCACTGAAGTTCCACAGGGAGGGTATAAGGTGTTCTTGTCCAAAAATTCTATTGATTTAGATCCCAAGATTGTCAATGACATCCATCAAAGACGGTTGATAGTACGAGGGTCGTGGAATAAATCCCAATGAAAGGTATATCAGTTCACTGTCGCACTCAGGTTTACATAATTGGAGGTGATGGAACTCAAAAAGGAGCAGCAGCTAGCTAGCAGCTATCTATGAAGTAAGCCTATTGAAGTCATTGTGCCGGTAACCTCTTAAGATCTTTGTTTTTGCAGACTGATCAGTTTCATAAATTTCTCTGCTAGGGGTTTTGTTGACAATAGCTTCCAAATATTTATGAACTAATTTTCCAAATATTTGTGAACTAATGGTAGATTGGAAGCATTTCTTGTGAAGTTTATGTCATCCAATCAAAGCGGGGACACGAACTAATATTATTGAACCTAATTACGAGACACATAATATTTCCCGATGCCCGAAGCATGCTTATTATAGTTCCGGCCTTCATGTTTGGCCACATGTTTGCAGGCTGCGTTCTGCATCAGTATATTGTATTTGTTTAAATGCGGAAATGATATCACTAATTTTTTGTTGTTAGTAGCTGTGCGGAAATGATATCACTAATTTTTTGTTGTTCTGCAGGAAATCAGACTCCGCGGCCTTAAGGTTGCAGTTGTTGGAATTCCAAAGAACATCGACAATGACATTCCGGTATTTATCTCCTACTTGCACGCCATTGCTCTGAAGTACTTAAATGTTTTGGAATGAACTCTTAATAGTGCTCTCTCTCTCTAATCTTGATTTGGTCATTGACAAGTCCTTTGGTTTTGATACTGCCGTCGAGGAGGCTCAGCGTGCCATTAATGCAGCACACGTCGAAGCTACAGGTGTTTAAAATTTATCTTTTTTAACATCATAAAACTATGTCATCTAATTAATTTTGATCAAAATACTCTACAACTATTTAATAATCCATCTCAACGATCTTTGACTATATACAAATTAAAATAATTTCAATTTTTTTTATAAATTCATAGCACATGCGCCATCCATTTAATAGTTTTACAGTTACTTAATTAAATAATAAATAGCACATTTAATAATGTGACTAATATATACAAATAACAAAATAAAAATAAAATCATAAATTCAATTCAGTTTTAGATTTCATCCTTTTCTAAATCATAAAACTACTATTTAGCGTATTACAATGGTATAATATAATATAATATAATATAATATAATATAATATAATATAATATAATATAATATAATATAATATAATATAATATAATATAATATAATATAATATAATATAATATAATATAATATAATATAATATAATATAATATAATATAATATAATATAATATAATATAATATAATATAATATAATATAATATAATATAATATAATATAATATAATATAATATAATATAATATAATATAATATAATATAATATAATATAATATAATATAATATAATATAATATAATATAATATAATATAATATAATATAATATAATATAATATAATATAATATAATATAATATAATATAATATAATATAATATAATATAATATAATATAATATAATATAATATAATATAATATAATATAATATAATATAATATAATATAATATAATATAATATAATATAATATAATATAATATAATATAATATAATATAATATAATATAATATAATATAATATAATATAATATAATATAATATAATATAATATAATATAATATAATATAATATAATATAATATAATATAATATAATATAATATAATATAATATAATATAATATAATATAATATAATATAATATAATATAATATAATATAATATAATATAATATAATATAATATAATATAATATAATATAATATAATATAATATAATATAATATAATATAATATAATATAATATAATATAATATAATAATTGATTAAAATTGATTCGGTTTCAAATTTCATGTATTTGTTAATTTTAACTCATAAAACTACTGACATCCAATTAATTTTTAAATAATATTATAAAATTTATGGTGCATTTCAGTAATCTCTTACTAATATACATAAAATTCAATTCTATTTTAAATTTCGCTTCTTTTTCTCATCCAATTAATTTTTTAAAAAATCAATAATTAATAGATACTGCAATTCAATCATCTATGAATAATATAAATAAATTAATAAAAAAATTATAAACTCAAATTAGTTTCTGACGGTTGCAAGATAATTATAAACTTAATAATTAATTTTTATTTTTCATTTTTCCAAATTAATGGTTTAAATTTATACACCATCTAAAATATTTAAAGATTGAATTTGATATTATTTAATTTACTAATTTTATTTTAGATAGTTTTACAATTATTTTTAGTATGTAAATAATAATAATAATAAATTAAATAATTTGTTACCATAATAGTTTTATACATAATGTATGTATTAATAAAAAAAGTCATTTTGTTGTAGATTAAAGTAAATAAAATGAGGGAAAAACTATATCTCAACACCTATTTGGTGGATTTCAACTTGGAGAAATTTCTCCCTTAAAAAGTTGAATTACCCAAAATACCTTCACTAAAAAAACACATAATTAATCCTACAATCTAAAATCCAACTAGCCCATTCTCTAAAAACTCTTAAACTAACTAAAACTATCTCATAATCGACTTCAATCCGTAATATCTTTAAAAATATGTATTTAAGTGATGAAAACAATGGTTTTAGTCGTAATAAATTTCATTTGGACTAGAGTGTATATCATCTCAATTTGGACTAATCACATGATTCGCATTTGACATATTATTCTTAGTTCAAATTTAACCAATGATTCTCAATTTGCATTTAACTATTGATTTTTCGTTTAGATTTAACACATGATTCTAAAATTATGTGATTCTCAGTTCGGATTTAGCCTTTGCTTTTCAATTTGTATTTAGCCCTTGATTATCAGTTCGTACTTAGCCCTTGATTCTTAGTTCAAATATATCTCATGATACTTTGTTCAGATTTAGCACATGATTATCAGTAAGCATTTAACCATTGGCGTTGAACACATTTATTAGTGTTTCAATTTGTATTTAGCACATGAGTCTCAATTCGTATTTAACTCAGGACTCTCAGTTTCCATTTAACACGTGATTCTCATTTCACATTTTATACATGATTCTTAGTTTGGATTTCACACACGATTCTCAATTCATATTTCACCTTGATTCTTAGTTTCTTATTTTAACATTTGATTCACATTTCAGATTCAACACATGATTCGTCATTTGTGTTTAACTCATGATGCTCAATTCGAATTTAACACATGATTCTTACCCCATATATAACCTTTGATTCTTAATTCATATTTAACCTATTATTTGCAATTTGCATTTTACCATTGCTTCTCAAATTAGAATTGACACCTGCTTCTCAATTTGTATTTAGTCATTTATTTTTAGTTTATAATTAATATATGATTATCATTTAACAATTAACCCTTTTTTCAGTTTATAATTACCACATGTTTCTTAGTTCGTATATAATAATTAATTATTAGTTTTGATTTAATAAATAATTTACGATTAGATTTAACCCAAGATACTTAGTACAGATATTACACATGTGCTCCAAAAACGGTAGCCGAGTTGGTGGAGTAAGTCATGCTTGTGACCAAAGGTCATTAGTTCGAACCCCTCTACATACTATTTTTTGGTTGAACATATCACACGATTATCAATTCACATTTAACCCTTAATTCTTAGTATAAATTTATCATTTGATTCATGGTTCATATTTAACCCATTATTAACAATTCGCATTCTACCCCAGACTCTCAGTTTATATTTAACCGTGAGTTAAATACGAACTGAGAATCATTTGTTAAATCTAAACGGAGTATCATAAGTTAAACGTGAATAAAAATGAAGTGTTAAATCCGAACTAAGAATTAAAGGTTAAATACAAACTGAGAATCATGTTTTAAATCTCAGCTAATAATTAATGGTAAGCTATGAATTGTGAATAATGGCTTATCCATGATTTAAGAATCTGATGTTAAATCGTAATAATGTATCAAGTGTTAAATATGAACTAAGACCCAAATGTTAATTGCAAACAGAGAATCATGTATGAAATTTGAACTGAGAATCATAAGCTAAATGTCAATTAAAAAATATAGGTCAAATGCGAGTCGAATCATGTTTTATATATTAACTGAGAATTATGTCTTAAATAAGAATTGAGAATCATTAGTTAAATATGAATCACGAATCATTTATTAAATCCGAATTGAGAATCAAAGGTTAAATGTGAAATCAAAGTAATGTGTTAAATCCGAACTGAGAATCAAGGGTTAAATGCGAACTGAGAATCATGTGTTAAAGCCAAATTGAGAACCACGATTTGAATATGTATCGCGAACAATTGGCTAAATACAAACTAGCATCAATGGTAGCGTGTGAATCGCTAATAATGGGTTACACGTGAACCACAAGTACATTCGAAAAATATTTGTTCATATTTAACACTTGACTTATGATTCACATTTAATATATGATTCTCAATTTAAATATAAAAATTGTTTCGTCACTCGTCTTTAACCCTGATATGTGATTCAAATTTAACCATTGATTCTCAATTCAGATTTAGTGAATGATTTGTGATTTTTAATCCAAAAAAATACAGTTTGGATTTAAGAAATGATTATCAGTTCAAATTGAACACATAATTTTCAATTCGCATTTGACCCATGATTCTTAATTTGTATTTAACTTATGAGTATCAGTAAAAAAATTCATATATAATTCTAAGGTCATACACGGTTCTTAATTCGTAAAGAACCCGTGATTCTTAGTTTGTATATATAACCCTTGATTCTTAGTTCGTATATATAACATTTTATTCTTAATTTGTTGTGATTTATGGGGTCCTTGTCATACTTTATCCTCATGTAGTGCGTGATATTTTCTCACTATTGTTGATGAGTACTCTCGTGCTGTATGGATTTAGGGAATATGACACAGTGGTTGAAGAGATGCAATGCAACATCTATCCTCATCTATTACCTTTAGGGATGAGCCTAAATCATTCTGAGAGGCTATATGACACAGTGGTTGAAGAGATGCAATGCAACATGAAATTCAGGAACTAGAGGATAATCATACTTGGTCATTGGCACATCTACCTCAAAAGAAGAAAGCTTTGAGGAGTCAGTGGATTTATAAAATTAAATATCATGCTGATAGGAGAGGAGAGTGCCAAAAAGCTCGTTTGGTTGTGTTTGGTAATCACCAAGTAGAATTGGTTGATTATACATAGACTTTTTGCCCGTGTTGCCAAGATGGTTACTATATGACACAGTGGTTGAATAAATACAATGCAACATGAAATTCAGGAACTAGAGGATAATCATACTTGGTCCTTGGCACGTCTACCTCAAAAGAAGAAAGCTTTGAGGAGTCAGTGGATTTATAAAATTAAATATAATGCTGATAGGAGAGGAGAGCGCCTAAAAGCTCGTTTGGTCGTGTTTGGTAATTACCAAGTAGAAGTGGTTGATTATACATAGATCTTTTGCCCGTGTTGCCAAGATGGTTACTATACGTCTTTTCTTGGCGGTTGCAGCCGCTCAAAATTGTAAGTTACATCAGATGAATATACATAATGCCTTTTTGTATGATGATCTGGATGATAAGGTTTACATGAAAATTCCTTCAGGTTTTGAAAGAGGGCGCAAATGACAAGTCTGTTACCTTCGCAAATCGTTGTATGGTCTGAAGCAGGCACCTCGGTGTTGGTTTGCCAAGTTAGTGACTGCACTGAAGAGGTACGGGTTTTTTCAGTTCTATTTAGATTATTTAGTATTCTCTTATTCCATGAGTGGTTGTCGTATGCATGTTTTGGTGTATGTTGATGATTTTATTCTATATGGGAATGACCCCGGTACATTGATAGAGTTTAAGAAATACTTGAGCACTTGCTTTCATATGAAGGACTTAGGTCATCTCAAATATTTTTTTGAAGTTGAAGTAGCACGGAGTCCCGCGGGTATCTTTCTTTGCCAACGTAAATATACTCTGGACATTATTTCAGAAACAGGTTTACCTGGCAGCAAGCCTGCACAATTTCCCCTCGAGTAAAACCACCAGCTCAGCAAGACCGAGTCGGCGCTACTCATTGACGGATCCGCATACCGCACATTGGTTTGCACACTGATTTATCTGGTGTTTACATATCCATATATCTATTTTTTTATACATACTCTATCTGATTTTGTGCATAAACTAAATGAAGATCATTGCAGTCTGCATTACGAGTTGTTCGTTATTTCAAAGGGAGCCAAGGTTAGGAAATTCTTCTACCAAGTAGTTGTAATCTCATTCTAACAAGCTGGTGTGGTTCCAGTTAGGCTAGATGTCCTAAGATTCGTGTAGTGTGAGTGGTTGGATGGTGTTTCTTAGATGATTCCTCTGTTTCTTGGAAGACTAAGAAACAAGGTGTCGTTGCATTGTCCTTTGCTGAAGCAAAGTACCGGTCTATGGTAGGATTGACTTGTGAGTTGAAGTGGTTGCACGGTCTGCTCAAGGATTTTGGGGTCTCACACTCATTGACTATGCAAGTTTTATATGATAGTCAGTCGACTTTACATCTTGCCCACAATCATGTGTTCCATGAACGTTCAAATCATATTGAAGTAGATTGTCATTTTCTACGGGATGCGATACTTGATAGGGTTATTTGTCCATCTCACGTGCCCACTCGGTCTCAGTGTGTAGACAAAGCACTAAGCAATAATCAGTTTGAATTTTTGCTTGGCAAGTTGGGCATTCATAATCTGCATGCTTCAACTCGAAGGGGTGTTAAAGTGTCATGAGTAAAATAAAATGTATATGGGTTATTAAATACTAGTCTGTATATGAGCTAGGCTTTACTTTGTGCCACACTATAGATATACACTGTAATGTGATATGCCCAGAGAGGTGATTTGGTTTATGTGTTGAAACTAAGAAGATGTGAGAGACACATTCCCAACGTTTCAAATGTTTTCTTTGTGCTTCTGGATTATTCGCTGAATGATATTTTCCTGCTCAACATCTTCAAATCCTACCATTATTTGTTCAACACATATAACACATTCACTATTCTCTTAACAATTAATTTGTTTAATAATATGTAATTTAAATATAATTTACTTAACAAGTCTTAAAAAATAATATTCAATTTAATAAATAATTTTCTTTTCAAGTTTTAGAGATATCAAATTTTAATAACTAATATTTTTCAAATTTGTAAACTTACTATAATTAAAAAAAACTTTAAATGAAATATTTTATTTTAATTTATAGGTAATATAATCTTTATTTTGTGCTAAAATTTAAAAACGGATTTTTGAAATTTATATAAATCCAAACGCAGACAACTCGAATTTAAATCAGCTTTTTTTATACTCAAAACTCATAACGGAATAAGCCTATTGAAGTCATTGTGCCGGTAACCTCTTAAGATCTTTGTTTTTGCAGACTGATCAGTTTCATAAATTTCTCTGCTAGGGGTTTTGTTGACAATAGCTTCCAAATATTTATGAACTAATTTCCCAAATATTTCTGAACTAATGGTAGATTGGAAGCATTTCTTGTGAAGTTTATGTCATCCAATCAAAGCGGGGACACCCATGAACTAATATTTTTGAACCTAATTACGAGACACATAATATTTCCCGATGCCCAAAGCATGCTTATTATAGTTCCGGTGTTTGCAGGCTGCGTTCTGCATCAGTATATTGTATTTGTTTAAATGCGGAAATGGTATCACTAATTTTTTGTTGTTAGTAGCTGTGCGGAAATGATATCACTAATTTTTTGTTGTTCTGCAGGAAATCAGACTCCGCTGCCTTAAGGTTGCAGTTGTTGGAATTCCAAAGAACATCGACAATGACATTCCGGTATTTATCTCCTACTTGCACGCCATTGCTCTGAAGTACTTAAATGTTTTGGAATGAACTCTTAATCTTGATTTGGTCATTGACAAGTCCTTTGGTTTTGATACTGCCGTCGAGGAGGCTCAGCGTGCCATCAATGCAGCACACGTTGAAGCTACAGGTGTTGAGAATGGCATTGGATTTGTGAAGCTAATGGGCCGTTACTGCGGTGAAATTTACTCTATCGCACGCTTAATTGTCATAGATGGACGGGCAATGAATTGCATGTTTTGATGAAAAATGCAATACTGACGTGTTTGCATCATTCGGATTTCCAGTGCTACTTGTGCTCATTAATTTGATATATTTGGTGGTGCAGGTTTCATTGCAATGTATGCTACTCTAGCTAGCCGAGATGTTGACTGTTTGATTGCTGAGTCACCCTTCTATCTGGAAGGAGAAGACGGACTTTATGAGTTCATTGATAAACGACTTGAAGAGAGTGGCCACATGGTTCTCGTGATGGCTAAAGGAGCAGTCAGGATCTTGTTTCAGAGAGCATGGTCCTGGGGAATCCTTGGGAAACAAGCTTTTTAAAGACGCTGGGTTATGGTTGTCGGATAAGATCAAGGTATTGGTTCATTATTCAGCGATCTGGGGTTCTGCAATTTCGTTTGGATCACTGGTCCAGTTGTCTATTATGTAATTTGTTTCTGGCTGTAGAAAGTTTGTTCTAGTATATTGCTTTACAACGTAGGAATCGCATTGGTAAGATCATTCTTTTGCTATACCTTCTGCAAAAAAAAAGGATTTATAAGGCTTTATATTCTATCTCCCAAATAAGGAACAAGGTGGTAATTACCGACATGATGCGGGTGAGGTTGCTTCCTTCGACAAACCAACCGAGATTTTTGAGCCCGACTGATGCAAAACAAGCAAAGAATGAAAAACCAGCTCCTACCTAAGTTGTTAGATGATTGAAGCAGCTTCTTAACAACGACCTTTGCATTTCTACATGTTTGAGACAATTTCTTTTTCCTATATACTACAAGAAAATTTGGTATAAGCAATGAAAAAAATTTGCTGCAAAAAACGATTATTCGTTGGTAAAACCTTTTAACAATAAAAAATTTGTTCCAAAAGATTTGTTGCTTTAGGTTGGACGCTTAAAGTCCTTAGAAACGAAAAATATATTTGTCGTTGTAAAAAATGCTTAATTGCAATAATTTTGTTTTTCGCTGCAAAAAATACGTAATTGCAATAATATTATGTTTCGCTGTAAAAAATATGTAATTGCAATATGTTTCGCTATAAATGTATTGGCAATAAATGTATTTTTCATTCTATGAAATTGTAATTGCAATACGTTTATATGTAATTGCAAAAAAATCATAATTGCAACATATTAACCCCAAAATATTTTTTTCCAAATGTAAATATATGCAACAAAATACATTTTTGCTAAATAATAATTTTAATTTACAAATAATCTGTCATAATAATAAATTTTAGTTATAAATTAGTATTTTTAATTATTCAAAAATCTATTCTTTTATACCAAATTTAAATGCAAACTAATTGATACTGGGATCAAAAAAATACATATAACTTCATTTTACTTGACATAAATAATTGAACCTTATATAATGCACACTTTATGAAACACCTTCGAATTTCAAACCGAAAATACAAGTCCGACCATCAAAAAATAGTAGGAAACTAAATATAAACCTTTCAGTTTTTGTTTGAAGGGAGGGAGCACTCCTTGAACTATCTAAACATTATTTCATTCTACTGTAGCAAGGCATATAGTCTTCTTGTAAATAAAACACTTAGATATCCAAAGATAAACCAGCACTCCTTGACCTATCTAAACATTATTTCATTCTACTATAGCAAGGCATGTAGTCTTCTTGTAAATAAAACACTTAGATATCCAAAGATAAACCAGGAAATAGAGAATGCCGAGAATTGGCAGTAGCCAGTAAAAATAATCCAGCCGACCTCGGTTTCAGCCAAGCTTCTCATTCTTCGTAGTCCCGTTAGTCATAATCGTCACCATAAAAGTACTTAGATTAGTTGCTTGATGCAGTCGTTGTGAGAGACAGAGCTGAGGTACTTAGATTAGTTGCTTGATGCAGTCGTCGTGAGAGACAGAGCTGAGCACAGACTTTTCATAGCATCAAGTACCTCGTCGTAATAAAACTGAGTTGTCCAATAAAGGCGAAAACTTATGCGCACCCTATAAGGATATAGGGAGGTACTTTCCATTGGAATGACTTTAAGATTATAAGGGCCATCCTTAGCTGCAATCGCAAAAGATCAGACATAAGTGATTCAAACTGAATGCAAAAAAAACACAAAGGGAACTACAAATTACCTCTAGACATTGGAATGACTTTGACATTATAAGGACCATCATTATAGCTGCAATGGCAAAAAATCAGACACAAGTGATTCAAACTGAATGCAGATAAACACGAGGGGAACTACAAATTACCTCTCGAGACTCAAATAACTTTGAGATTATAAGGGCCATCTTTAGCTCCAATCGCAAAAGATCAGACATTCAAACTGAATGCAAATAAAACAAAGGGAACTACAAATTACCTCTTGTGAATCAGCATGCCAAGTAAGATTAATTCATCTGCAAGACCTTACACTCCAATACCAATGTGCCTATGCCTCATATTTCACCCTTTTGTAGTTTAAAATGACAGTAATTAACTATAATCTTTGTTGACATTCGTAGTAACAATTGAGTTACCAAAGCAAAAGTACGATTAAGAATCAAAATACACTTCTTGTATAAAGAGAATCAAAGTAATGGTTCTTTGATTCTCTGCTCCCTACAAGCTTCAATAGATGAGCTTCGATTGGAACCCCTGTTGATAGAGAGAAATATGTAAAATTAAACCATGACAGAAACAATAACTAATACTCACCGTCTCCTTGAACAAGCGTGGTAAAGCAATAGATGCAAGATTGCAGACTGCAGTCTCCGGGCGACTAGTGTACTCGATTATCTAAATGCACAGAATTGAAGATTGAATGGTACCCAGATTGCTGGTTCCTCTTTCTGTTACAAGAATCCTGAAATAAATAAAATACTATGTTAACCATAATCCTAGTTTACCATGGTCAGAAGCACATTAATGAAAATTTACAGAAATCACCTTGTAGAGACTATAAAGAAAATACTATATGTGAACTATTATCCAATTACTCCAGCGGATTTGATGATAATAGCACACTCTATTGGAGTATGATATATGCCCTCAATGCTATTATCTTCCATACATAGCAGAAAGCAACTACTGAACTGTAAAATTCATTTACAGAAACTACTGTGTAACAAAATCCAATCATAAGCTTTAAAAACAATAACATGCTGCATTATAATACAGGAAGATCGAACTTACTTCTAGAGCTCGAGCATTAAAGATTAGGGGAAGGATGGGTGAACCATCAACATCATATGATAAATTTGATGAATATAATCAATATCGTCAGGATACAGTGAGGTCTCTCTACAGCTACTCGTTGAAATATTAAGAGGTAAAACACTTCCTTAGTGCTCTTATGCAGATCGAAACAGATAATCTGGCAGCCTATTCTGGTAGCCAACTGCACTGGTTCAATTAGACACAAAATAAGTTCAAATAATCAAAATCTTCCAATTCAAAGCAATTTCCTTAGAAACCCAAACAACATTATCAACAAGCACAGTAACCAACACAAAACTCAAACATCTGAAAAGAATATCTAACAACATAAAGTATATAAATACATACAACTTACAGAAGCATAATCTAGCCAATTCATTAGAGCCGACTAGTTGTAACACCTTTATAAACAATCCGCAGACCTTTTGGGTTGTGACGACCACATCACCGATGAACTTTCTCTTTCTTCACATCTCTCTTAATGAGATACATCTTCGAGGACACTCTCAGCAACAACCCACCTGTGTGAAATTTCTTCTCAGCAGCAGCGAAGGGAGAAGTTTAAAGCTTCAAACAGTAGAAAAAAAATAACAATCTATCAGGATCAAAATCATAACACTAACTGAATGAGAATATCACAATTAAACCTTATAGTCAAATTAAAACCTAAAGAAAATGTAAAACCTAAAAGGAGAAAAAAAAAATGAAGAAGAGGGAAAGGGGAAAACCGATTACTGACATCGCTGAACACCCATAGATATATGGAGAGAAATGAAAAAGTAAAGCATAAAGGGAGAATAAAAAGGAAAGAAGAGGGAAAGGGAAAACCTATAAGGTGAAATAATATTATAAAAGTTATGGTGTATTTCAATAATCTCTTACTAATATACATAAAATTCAATTCTATTTTAAATTTCGCTTCTTTTTATCATCCAATTAATTTTTAAAAAAATCAATAATTAATAGATACTGCAATTCAATCATCTATGAATAATATAAATAAATTAATAAAAAAATTATAAACTCAAATTAGTTTCAGACGGTTGCAAGATAATTATAAACTTAATAATTAATTTTTATTTTTCATTTTTCAAAATTAATGGTTTAAATTTATACACCATCTAAAATATTTAAAGATTGAATTTGATATTATTTAATTTACTAATCTTATTTTAGATAGTTTTACAATTATTTTTAATATGTAAATAATAATAATAATAATAAATTAAATAATTTGTTACCATAATAGTTTTATACATAATGTATGTATTAATAAAACAAGTCATTTTGTTGTAGATTAAAGTAAATAAAATGAGGGAAAAAACTATATCTCAACACCTATTTGGTGGATTTCAACTTGGAGAAATTTCTTCCTTAAAAAGTTGAATTACCCAAAATACCTTCACTAAAAAAACACATAATTAATCCTACAATCTAAAATCCAACTAGCCCATTCTCTAAAAACTCTTAAACTAACTAAAACTATCTCATAATCGACTTCAATCCGTAATATCTTTAAAAATATGTATTTAAGTGATGAAAACAATGGTTTTAGTCGTAATAAATTTCATTTGGACTAGAGTGTATATCATCTCAATTTGGACTAATCCATTTGACATATTATTCTTAGTTCAAATTTAACCAATGATTCTCAATTTGCATTTAACTATTGATTTTTCGTTTAAATTTAACACATGATTCTAAAATTATGTGATTCTCAGTTCGGATTTAGCCTTTGCTTTTCAATTTGTATTTAGCCCTTGATTATCAGTTCGTACTTAGCCCTTGATTCTTAGTTCAAATATATCTCATGATACTTTGTTCAGATTTAACACATGATTATCAGTAAGCATTTAACCATTGCCGTTGAACACATTTATTAGTGTTTAACCTCTGATTATCAATTTGTATTTAGCACATGAGTCTCAATTCGTATTTAACTCAGGACTCTCAATTTGCATTTAACACGTGATTCTCATTTCACATTTTATACATGATTCTTAGTTTGGATTTCACACACGATTCTCAATTCATATTTCACCTTGATTCTTAGTTTCTTATTTTAACCTTTGATTCTTAATTCATATTTAACCTATTATTTGCAATTTGCATTTTACCATTGCTTCTCAAATTAGAATTGACACCTGCTTCTCAATTTGTATTTAGTCATTTATTTTTAGTTTATAATTAATATATGATTATCATTTCACAATTAACCCTTGTTTTTCAGTTTATAATTACGACATGTATATAATAATTAATTATTAGTTTTGATTTAATAAATAATTTACGATTAGATTTAACCCAAGATACTTAGTACAAAAACGGTAGCCGAGTTGGTGGAGTAAGTCATGCTTGTGACCAAAGGTCATGAGTTTGAACCCCTCTACATACTATTTCTTGGTTGAACATATCACACGATTATCAATTCACATTTAACCCTTAATTCTTAGTATAAATTTATCATTTGATTCATGGTTCATATTTAACCCATTATTAACAATTCGCATTCTACCCCAGACTCTCAGTTTATATATACATTTTAGCTGGCCGAAATTCATATCCTCCTCCTAAACTAAACCATAATCAATAAAAAACATACATAAACCATAATCACTAAAAAAACATACCAAAACGTCCACAATGACTTAACTAAGATATAACTTTCAAAAAAACAACAATGATATGAAAATTAGGGTTTTTAGACAGACGTTATCACTCTAAATATCACTAAAAATACATAACTAAATTGTAAAATAATTACACTAACAAGTATATAATTCATACCTTAACGTGTTCACAAGTTTTGATTCGAGAAATCTGGCGTTTTTTTAGACCGAGAAATTTTAGGTGAGAGAAAAGAGAAAAATAAAAAGATTTTTTTTCTTCAGAAATTAAAGTCTCTTATTATAGTAAAAAAAGATTTCATTATAAATGGATCTCATTGTAAATAAAATAGAACCCAATTTAGCCCAACCCAAAATAAATTAGGCCCAAAATTTTATTTAATTTCTAGGGTTTATGTCGAAGATTGTGCTTCTCCTCTATATATATATATATATATATATATAGGGTCTACTGCTGCCGCATCTCACATCATCCATGGATGCGAAGGAATCGTATCTGGCGTGAGATCTGATTTCCCACTCGAAATATCGACTTCAGCAGGAAACAGGTCTATGCCAGATACAATTCCTCAGCCTATGTTAAAGTAGAATATCACGTAAGCCTGACTCGAATGATTGCCGTAGAATATCACGTAAGCCTGACTCGGATGATTGCCGAGATGTATACAAGCAATATTTTATAGTCTATAATTTTATTTAAATGGAAGTATGTAACTTTTCTGATCATCACTTAAGTTCCACATGGAGGGTATAAGGTGTTCTTGTCCAAAAATACTATTGATTTAGATCCCAAGACTGTCAATGACATCCATCAAAGACAGACGGTTGATAGTACGAGGGTCGTGGAATAAATCCCAATGAAAGGTATATCAGTTTACTGTCGCACTCTTACATAATTGGAGGTGATGGAACTCAAAAAGGAGCAGCAGCTAGCTAGCAGCTATCTATGGAGTAAGCCTATTGAAGTCATTGTGCCGGTAACCTCTTAAGATCTTTGTTTTTGCAGACTGATCAGTTTCATAAATTTCTCTGCTAGGGGTTTTGTTGACAATAGCTTCCAAATATTTATGAACTAATTTCCCAAATATTTCTGAACTAATGGTAGATTGGAAGCATTTCTTGTGAAGTTTATGTCATCCAATCAAAGCGGGGACACCCATGAACTAATATTT
Organism: Limnanthes douglasii subsp. nivea; assembly: GCA_036936605.1. NCBI lineage: Eukaryota > Viridiplantae > Streptophyta > Magnoliopsida > Brassicales > Limnanthaceae > Limnanthes > Limnanthes douglasii. Next base: position 4,773,535 of record JAUPFV010000001.1, read on the forward strand.
TTGAACCTAATTACGAGACACATAATATTTCCCGATGCCCGAAGCATGCTTATTATAGTTCCGGTGTTTGCAGGCTGCGTTCTGCATCAGTATATTGTATTTGTTTAAATGCGGAAATGATATCACTAATTTTTTGTTGTTCTGCAGGAAATCAGACTCCGCTGCCTTAAGGTTGCAGTTGTTGGAATTCCAAAGAACATCGACAATGACATTCCGGTATTTATCTCCTACTTGCACGCCATTGCTCTGAAGTACTTAAATGTTTTGGAATGAACTCTTAATCTTGATTTGGTCATTGACAAGTCCTTTGGTTTTGATACTGCCGTCGAGGAGGCTCAGCGTGCCATCAATGCAGCACACGTCGAAGCTACAGGTGTTGAGAATGGCATTGGATTTGTGAAGCTAATGGGCCGTTACTGCGGTGAAATTTACTCTATCGCACGCTTAATTGTCATAGATGGACGGGCAATGAATTGCATGTTTTGATGGCAATGAATTGCATGTTTTGATGAAAAATGCAATACTGACGTGTGTGCATCATTCGGATTTCCAGTGCTACTTGTGCTCATTAATTTGATATATTTGGTGGTGCAGGTTTCATTGCAATGTATGCTACTCTAGCTAGCCGAGATGTTGACTGTTTGATTGCTGAGTCACCCTTCTATCTGGAAGGAGAAGACGGACTTTATGAGTTCATTGATAAACGACTTGAAGAGAGTGGCCACATGGTTCTCGTGATGGCTAAAGGAGCAGTCAGGATCTTGTTTCAGAGAGCATGGTCCTGGGGAATCCTTCGGGAAACAAGCTTCTTAAAGACGCTGGGTTATGGTTGTCGGATAAGATCAAGTTATTGGTTCATTATTCAGCGATCTGGGGTTCTGCAATTTCGTTTGGATCACTGGTCCAGTTGTCTATTATGTAATTTGTTTCTGGCTGTAGAAAGTTTGTTCTAGTATATTGCTTTACAACGTAGGAATCGCATTGGTAAGATCATTCTTTTGCTATACCTTCTGCAAAAAAAAGGATTTATAAGGCTTTATATTCTATATCCCAAATAAAGAACAAGGTGGTAATTACCGACATGATGCGGGTGAGGTTGCTTCCTTCGACAAACCAACCGAGCTTTTTGAGCCCGACTGATGCAAAACAAGCAAAGAATGAAAAACCAGCTCCTACCTAAGTTGTTAGATGATTGAAGCAGCTTCTTAACAACGACCTTTGCATTTCTACATGTTTGAGACAATTTCTTTTTCCTATATACTACAAGAAAATTTGGTATAAGCAATGAAAAAATTTTGCTGCAAAAAACGATTATTCGTTGGTAAAACCTTTTAACAATAAAAAATTTGTTCCAAAAGATTTGTTGCTTTAGGTTGGACGCTTAAAGTCCTTAGAAACGAAAAATATATTTGTCGTTGTAAAAAATGCTTAATTGCAATAATTTTGTTTTTCGCTGCAAAAAATACTTAATTGCAATAATATTATGTTTCGCTGTAAAAAATATGTAATTGCAATATTATGTTTCGCTATAAAAATTATGAATTTGCAATAATTTCCTTTTTTTGTTTTAAAAACTTAGTAGTGGCAATAAATGTATTTTTCATTGTATGAAATTGTAATTGCAATTAATTGCAAAAAAATCATAATTGCAACATATTAACCCCAAAATATTTTTTTCCAAATGTAAATATATGCAACAAAATACATTTTTGCTAAATACATTTTTGCTAAATAATAATTTTAATTTTAGCTTTTTTATTTATAAATTTAATATTTACAAATAATCGGTCATAATAATAAATTTTAGTTATAAATTAGTATTTTTAATTATTCAAAAATCTATTCTTTTATACCAAATTTAAATGCAAACTAATTGATACTGGGATCGAAAAAAATACATATAACTTCATTTTACTTGACATAAATAATTGAACCTTATATAATGCACACTTTATGAAACACCTTCGAATTTCAAACCGAAAATACAAGTCCGACCATCAAAGAATAGTAGGAAACTAAATATAAACCTTTCAGTTTTTGTTTGAAGGGAGGCAGCACTCCTTGAACTATCTAAACATTATTTCATTCTACTGTAGCAAGGCATGTAGTCTTCTTGTAAATAAAACACTTAGATATCCAAAGATAAACCAGCACTCCTTGACCTATCTAAACATTATTTCATTCTACTGTAGCAAGGCATGTAGTCTTCTTGTAAATAAAACACTTAGATATCCAAAGATAAACCAGGAAATAGAGAATGCCGAGAATTGGCAGTAGCCAGTAAAAATAATCCAGCCGACCTCGGTTTCAGCCAAGCTTCTCATTCTTCGTAGTCCCGTTAGTCATAATCGTCACCATAAAAGTACTTAGATTAGTTGCTTGATGCAGTCGTTGTGAGAGACAGAGCTGAGGTACTTAGATTAGTTGCTTGATGCAGTCGTCGTGAGAGACAGAGCTGAGCACAGACTTTTCATAGCATCAAGTACCTCGTCGTAATAAAACTGAGTTGTCCAATAAAGGCGAAAACTTATGCGCACCCTATAAGGATATAGGGAGGTACTTTCCATTGGAATGACTTTAAGATTATAAGGGCCATCCTTAGCTGCAATCGCAAAAGATCAGACATAAGTGATTCAAACTGAATGCAAAAAAAACACAAAGGGAACTACAAATTACCTTTAGACATTGGAATGACTTTGACATTATAAGGACCATCATTATAGCTGCAATGGAAAAAAATCAGAGACAAGTGATTCAAACTGAATGCAGATAAACACGAGGGGAACTACAAATTACCTCTCGAGACTCAAATAACTTTGAGATTATAAGGGCCATCTTTAGCTCCAATCGCAAAAGATCAGACATTCAAACTGAATGCAAATAAAACAAAGGGAACTACAAATTACCTCTTGTGAATCAGCATGCCAAGTAAGATTAATTCATCTGCAAGACCTTACACTCCAATACCAATGTGCCTATGCCTCATATTTCACCCTTTTGTAGTTTAAAATGACAGTAATTAACTATAATCTTTGTTGACATTCGTAGTAACAATTGAGTTACCAAAGCAAAAGTACGATTAAGAATCAAAATACACTTCTTGTATAAAGAGAATCAAAGTAATGGTTCTTTGATTCTCTGCTCCCTACAAGCTTCAATAGATGAGCTTCGATTGGAACCCCTGTTGATAGAGAGAAATATGTAAAATTAAACCATGACAGAAACAATAACTAATACTCACCGTCTCCTTGAACAAGCGTGGTAAAGCAATAGATGCAAGATTGCAGACTGCAGTCTCCGGGCGACTAGTGTACTCGATTATCTAAATGCACAGAATTGAAGATTGAATGGTACCCAGATTGCTGGTTCCTCTTTCTGTTTAAAGAATCCTAAAATAAATAAAATACTATGTTAACCATAATCCTAGTTTACCATGGTCAGAAGCACATTAATGAAAATTTACAGAAATCACCTTGTAGAGACTATAAAGAAAATACTATATGTGAACTATTATCCAATTACTCCAGCGGATTTGATGATAATAGCACACTCTATTGGAGTATGATATATGCCCTCAATGCTATTATCTTCCATACATAGCAGAAAGCAACTACTGAACTGTAAAATTCATTTACAGAAACTACTGTGTAACAAAATCCAATCATAAGCTTTAAAAACAATAACATGCTGCATTATAATACAGGAAGATCGAACTTACTTCTAGAGCTCGAGCATTAAAGATTAGGGGAAGGATGGGTGAACCATCAACATCATATGATAAATTTGATGAATATAATCAATATCGTCAGGATACAGTGAGGTCTCTCTACAGCTACTCGTTGAAATATTAAGAGGTAAAACACTTCCTTAGTGCTCTTATGCAGATCGAAACAGATAATCTGGCAGCTTATTCTGGTAGCCAACTGCACTGGTTCAATTAGACACAAAATAAGTTCAAATAATCAAAATCTTCCAATTCAAAGCAATTTCCTTAGAAACCCAAACAACATTATCAACAAGCACAGTAACCAACACAAAACTCAAACATCTGAAAAGAATATCTAACAACATAAAGTATATAAATACATACAACTTACAGAAGCATAATCTAGCCAATTCATTCCGACTAGTTGTAACACCTTTATAAACAATCCGCAGACCTTTTGGGTTGTGACGACCACATCACCGATGAACTTTCTCTTTCTTCACATCTCTCTTAATGAGATACATCTTCGAGGACACTCTACAATAACACTAGAGGAATTTCGTCGAGCAGGTTTTGTGTGCAAAGATAAGATTGACAGTAGCTAGGCTGCTACACATAATATAGGTTTGGGTTTTGGGTTATCATAACCCACCTGTGTGAAATTACTTCTCAGCAGCAGCGAAGGGAGAAGTTTAAAGCTTCAAACAGTAGAAAAAAAATAACAATCTATCAGGTTCAAAATCATAACACTAACTGAATGAGAATATCACAATTAAACCCTATAGTCAAATTAAAACCTAAAGAAAATGTAAAACCTAAAAGGAGAAAAAAAAAAGGAAGAAGAGGGAAAGGGGAAAACCGATTACTGACATCGCTGAACACCCATAGATATATGGAGAGAAATGAAAAAGTAAAGCTTAAAGGGAGAATAAAAAGGAAAGAAGAGGGAAAGGGAAAACCTATAAGGTGAAATAAATTTACTTACCGCTCAACAATTAAATAGTTTTCAATTAAAATTTTAAAACACTTTTTTTCTAATGTATGGAAATGCCCTTTTTATTTAATTCTACAAAATACAATTAATACATTTAATATTTTTTAACTAATACATATAAATTTTAATATAAAATATTAATAAATAAATTTGGTATTAAACTTTGTTTTGTTTTTCTTTTTACCCATACAATTATAGTTATCCATTTAACATTTAAAAAATATTCCACACTTTACTAATTTTAGCTAATATATACAAAGTAATAAAAAAATAATTAAAAAAGTTATAAACTCAATTTAATTTTGGATTTCGTATTTTTTTAAATTAATGAAACTGCCGTTATACCATTAATTTTGAAAACAAATACTCTACATTTAATGGATAGTGCATTTAAAAAAAATTACTAATATATACAAATTAATTTTAAAAAGAATTATGAATCAATCGGTTTTAAATTTCGCTTTCATTTTCTTAATTCATCAAACTACCGTCATTCAATTAATTTAAAAAAAACTATAAAATTATTTCATATTGCATTTTAATAATACTATACTAATATATATATATATATATATATATATATACAAATTAAAAGAAATTAATTCACTTTTAAATTTAAATTTAGTGTTTTTTTTAACTCAGCAAAACTACCGTTATCCAATTAATTTAAAAAATACTCTACCATTAATTAGTAATGCATTTCAATATTTTCTTATTAATATATACAAATTAAGTTATAAATTCAATTGGGTTTAAAATTTATCTTTTTTAACATCATAAAACTACGTCATCTAATTAATTTTCATCAAAATACTCTACAACTATTTAATAATCCATCTCAACAATCTTTGACTATATACAAATTAAAATAATTTCAATTTTTTTTATAAATTCATAGCACATGCGTCATCCATTTAATTTAAAAAAAAAGTTTTACAGTTACTTAATTAAATAATAAATAGCACATTTAATAATGTTTGACTAATATATACAAATAACAAAATAAAAATAAAATCATAAATTCAATTCAGTTTTAGATTTCATCCTTTTCTAAATCATAAAACTACTATTTAGTCGATTGATAGCATATTACAATGGTATGCGGATAATATAATATAATATAATATAATATAATATAATATAATATAATAATTGATTAAAATGGTATGAATTCAATTCGGTTTCAAATTTCATGTATTTGTTAATTTTAACTCATAAAACTACTGACATCCAATTAATTTTTAAATAATATTATAAAAGTTATGGTGTATTTCAATAATCTCTTACTAATATACATAAAATTCAATTCTATTTTAAATTTCGCTTCTTTTTATCATCCAATTAATTTTAAAAAAAATCAATAATTAATAGATACTGCAATTCAATCATCTATGAATAATATAAATAAATTAATAAAAAAATTATAAACTCAAATTAGTTTCAGACGGTTGCAAGATAATTATAAACTTAATAATTAATTTTTATTTTTCATTTTTCAAAATTAATGGTTTAAATTTATACACCATCTAAAATATTTAAAGATTGAATTTGATATTATTTAATTTACTAATTTTATTTTAGATAGTTTTACAATTATTTTTAATATGTAAATAATAATAATAATAAATTAAATAATTTGTTACCATAATAGTTTTATACATAATGTATGTATTAATAAAACAAGTCATTTTGTTGTAGATTAAAGTAAATAAAATGAGGGAAAAACTATATCTCAACACCTATTTGGTGGATTTCAACTTGGAGAAATTTCTTCCTTAAAAAGTTGAATTACCCAAAATACCTTCACTAAAAAAACACATAATTAATCCTACAATCTAAAATCCAACTAGCCCATTCTCTAAAAACTCTTAAACTAACTAAAACTATCTCATAATCGACTTCAATCCGTAATATCTTTAAAAATATGTATTTAAGTGATGAAAACAATGGTTTTAGTCGTAATAAATTTCATTTGGACTAGAGTGTATATCATCTCAATTTGGACTAATCCATTTGACATATTATTCTTAGTTCAAATTTAACCAATGATTCTCAATTTGCATTTAACTATTGATTTTTCGTTTAAATTTAACACATGATTCTAAAATTATGTGATTCTCAGTTCGGATTTAGCCTTTGCTTTTCAATTTGTATTTAGCCCTTGATTATCAGTTCGTACTTAGCCCTTGATTCTTAGTTCAAATATATCTCATGATACTTTGTTCAGATTTAACACATGATTATCAGTAAGCATTTAACCATTGGCGTTGAACACATTTATTAGTGTTTAACCTCTGATTATCAATTTGTATTTAGCACATGAGTCTCAATTCGTATTTAACTGAGGACTCTCAATTTGCATTTAACACGTGATTCTCATTTCACATTTTATACATGATTCTTAGTTTGGATTTCACACACGATTCTCAATTCATATTTCACCTTGATTCTTAGTTTCTTATTTTAACCTTTGATTCTTAATTCATATTTAACCTATTATTTGCAATTTGCATTTTACCATTGCTTCTCAAATTAGAATTGACACCTGCTTCTCAATTTGTATTTAGTCATTTATTTTTAGTTTATAATTAATATATGATTATCATTTCACAATTAACCCTTGTTTTTCAGTTTATAATTACGACATGTATATAATAATTAATTATTAGTTTTGATTTAATAAATAATTTACGATTAGATTTAACCCAAGATACTTAGTACAGATATTACACATGTGCTCCAAAAACGGTAGCCGAGTTGGTGGAGTAAGTCATGCTTGTGACCAAAGGTCATGAGTTTGAACCCCTCTACATACTATTTCTTGGTTGAACATATCACACGATTATCAATTCACATTTAACCCTTAATTCTTAGTATAAATTTATCATTTGATTCATGGTTCATATTTAACCCATTATTAACAATTCGCATTCTACCCCAGACTCTCAGTTTATATATAACCATGAGTTAAATACGAACTGAGAATCATTTGTTAAATCTAAACGGAGTATCATAGGTTGGTTCATATTTAACCCATTATTAACAATTCGCATTCTACCCTAGACTCTCAGTTTATATTTAACCATGAGTTAAATACGAACTGAGAATCATTTGTTAAATCTAAACGGAGTATCATAGGTTAAACGTGAATAAAAATGAAGTGTTAAATCCGAACTAAGAATTAAAGGTTAAATACAAAATCATTTGTTAATCTAAACGGAGTATCATAGGTTAAACGTGAATAAAAATGAAGTGTTAAATCCGTGAATAAAAATGAAGTGTTAAATCCGAACTAAGAATTAGAGGTTAAATACAAACTGAGAATCATGTTTTAAATCTCAGCTAATAATTAATGGTAAGCTATGAATTGTGAATAATGGCTTATCCATGATTTAAGAATCTGATGTTAAATTGTAATAATGTATCAAGTGTTAAATATGAACTAAGACCCAAATGTTAATTGCAAACAGAGAATCACGTATGAAATTTGAACTGAGAATCATAAGCTAAATGTCAATTAAAAAATATAGGTCAAATGCGAGTCGAACTGAGAATTATGTCTTAAATAAGAATTGAGAATCATTAGTTAAATATGAATCACGAATCATTTATTAAATCCGAATTGAGAATCAAAGGTTAAATGTGAAATCAAAGTAATGTGTTAAATCCGAACTGAGAATCAAGGGTTAAATGCGAACCGAGAATCATGTGTTAAAGCCAAAGTGAGAACCACGATTTGAATATGTATCGCGAACAATTGGCTAAATACAAACTAGAATCAATGGTAGCGTGTGAATCGCTAATAATGGGTTACACGTGAACCACAAGTACATTCGAAAAATATTTGTTCATATTTAACACTTGACTTATGATTCACATTTAATATATGATTCTCAATTTAAATATAAAAAATTGTTTCGTCACTCGTCTTTAACCCTGATATGTGATTCAAATTTAACCATTGATTCTCAATTCAGATTTAGTGAATGATTTGTGATTTTTAATCCAAAAAAATACAGTTTGGATTTAAGAAATGATTATCAGTTCAAATTGAACACATAATTTTCAATTCGCATTTGACCCATGATTCTTAATTTGTATTTAACTTATGAGTATCAGTAAAAAAATTCATATATAATTCTAAGGTCATACACGGTTCTTAATTCGTAAAGAACCCGTGATTCTTAGTTTGTATATATAACCCTTGATTCTTAGTTCGTATATATAACATTTTATTCTTAATTTGTTGTGATTTATGGGGTCCTTGTCATACTGTATCCTCATGTAGTGCGTGATATTTTCTCACTATTGTTGATGAGTACTCTCGTGCTGTATGGATTTATTTGTTGGCTAAGAAAACAGAAATAACTTCAATGTTTTTAAATTTTCTCGCAATGGCTAATAAACATTTTAATGGAGTTGTTAGGACAATGCGCAGTGGCAATGATACTGAATTTTTCTGTGTACCATGTTTTTTTATAAGTTGGGTATTATTTTTCAATTTTCATGTGTGGGTACTTCTCATCAGAATGGTAGGGTCAAACGGAAACATAAATATATTTTAAATATTTCCCATGCTTTCAAAATTCGGGGTAACTTACTTGTGATTTTTTTTGGGAGCGTGTATTTTGACTACCGAAGATTTGATTAATAGAACTCCTTCTCAGTTTTTGGGTTCTAAAACTTCATTTGAGATGATTTTTAGTGAGCTTTGTGTGTTTGGGTCTCTATGTTATGTGCATGATAAGATGTGTAAGGGTGATAAGTTTTCGAGTTGTAGTCGTCGGTGTGTTTTTGTGGGTTACCCGTATTGCAAAAAATGCTAGAAAGTATATGATTTAGAGAGTCAATATTGTTTTGTTTCCCGTGATGTGAATTTTTTTGAACATATATTTCCATTTGCATCTGTTACTATACTCTCTGAGTTGGCTTGTCCTGAGATTGGAGTCACTGCACCTCTTACTACTGCTTCAGATTTTTGGGAGAAAGTTGAGAAGGCTTTGCCGATTAAAGAGGGGGAGTCACACCATGGGGGGTCCCTGTGGTAGCGCCACTCGTGGAGGTTGCTGAGGTTGGTGATGCGTAATCTCCATCTCCGATTGGTGGCAATAGTATCTCAAATCCGCCAGTAGTTTCAGATGTTGTTTCAGAGACTCCATGCATTTCTTCATATCTTGGACGAAGCAAGCGTAGTAAAATTCCTTCTACTCGTTTGAAGGATTTTATGATGACTACAGTAATACATTTAATGTCATCTTCTCCTCATGCTCTCAGTTCTAGTCCATCTTCTGATCGCGCTATGCCTTATCCTCACACTCATCATATAGACAATTCTTGTTTCTCGTTGGCACACCGCCTTTTTTGCATCTATTACCTTTAGGGATGAGCCTAAATCATTCTGAGAGGCTATATGACACAGTGGTTGAAGAGATGCAATGCAACATGAAATTCAGGAACTAGAGGATAATCATACTTGGTCATTGGCACATCTACCTCAAAAGAAGAAAGCTTTGAGGAGTCAGTGGATTTATAAAATTAAATATCATGCTGATAGGAGAGGAGAGTGCCTAAAAGCTCGTTTGGTCGTGTTTGGTAATCACCAAGTAGAATTAGTTGATTATACATAGACCTTTTGCCCGTTTTGCCAAGATGGTTACTATATGACACAGTGGTTGAATAAATACAATGCAACATGAAATTCAGGAACTAGAGGATAATCATACTTGGTCCTTGGCACGTCTACCTCAAAAGAAGAAAGCTTTGAGGAGTCAGTGGATTTATAAAATTAAATATAATGCTGATAGGAGAGGAGAGCGCCTAAAAGCTCGTTTGGTCGTGTTTGGTAATCACCAAGTAGAAGTGGTTGATTATACATAGATCTTTTGCCCATGTTGCCAAGATGGTTACTATACGTCTTTTCTTGGCGGTTGCAGCCGCTCAAAATTGTAAGTTACATCAGATGAATATACAGAATGCCTTTTTGTATGATGATCTGAATGATAAGGTTTACATGAAAATTCCTTCAGGTTTTGATAGAGGGCGCAAATGACAAGTCTGTTACCTTCGCAAATCGTTGTATGGTCTGAAGCAGGCACCTCGGTGTTGGTTTGCCAAGTTAGTGACTGCACTGAAGAGGTACGGGTTTGTTCAGTTCTATTTAGATTATTCTGTATTCTCTTATTCCATGAGTGGTTGTCGTATGCATGTTTTGGTGTATGTTGATGATTTTATTCTATATGGTAATGACCCCGGTGCATTGATAGAGTTTAAGAAATACTTGAGCACTTGCTTTCATATGAAGGACTTAGGTCATCTCAAATATTTTTTTGAAGTTGAAGTAGCACGGAGTCCCGCAGGTATCTTTCTTTGCCAACGTAAATATACTCTGGACATTATTTCAGAAACAGGTTTACCTGGCAGCAAGCCTGCACAATTTCCCCTCGAGTAAAACCACCAGCTCGGCAAGACCGAGTCGGCGCTACTCATTGACGGATCCGCATACCGCACATTGGTTTGCACACTGATTTATCTGGTGTTTACATATCCATATATCTATTTTTTGATACATACTCTATCTGATTTTGTGCATAAACTAAATGAAGATCATTGCAGTCTGCATTACGAGTTGTTCGTTATTTCAAAGGGAGCCAAAGTTAGGAAATTCTTCTACCAAGTAGTTGTAATCTCATTCTAACAAGCTGGTGTGGTTCCAGTTAGGCTAGATGTCCTAAGATTCGTGTAGTGTGAGTGGTTGGATGGTGTTTCTTAGATGATTCCTCTGTTTCTTGGAAGACTAAGAAACAAGGTGTCGTTGCATTGTCCTTTGCTGAAGCAAAGTACCGGTCTATGGTAGGATTGACTTGTGAGTTGAAGTGGTTGCACGGTCTGCTCAAGGATTTTGGGGTCTCACACTCATTGACTATGCAAGTTTTATGTGATAGTCAGTCGACTTTACATCTTGCCCACAATCATGTGTTCCATGAACGTTCAAATCATATTGAAGTAGATTGTCATTTTCTACGGGATGCGATACTTGATAGGGTTATTTGTCCATCTCACGTGCCCACTCGGTCTCAGTGTGTAGACAAAGCACTAAGCAATAAGCAGTTTGAATTTTTGCTTGGCAAGTTGGGCATTCATAATCTGCATGCTTCAACTCGAAGGGGTGTTAAAGTGTCATGAGTAAAATAAAATGTATATGGGTTATTAAATACTAGTCTGTATATGAGCTAGGCTTTACTTTGTGCCACACTATAGATATACACTGTAATGTGATATGCCCAGAGAGGTGATTTGGTTTATGTGTTGAAACTAAGAAGATGTGATAGACACATTCCCAACGTTTCAAATGTTTTCTTTGTGCTTCTGGATTATTCGCTGAATGATATTTTCCTGCTCAACATCTTCAAATCCTACCTTCATTTGTTCAATACATATAACACATTCACTATTCTCTTAACAATTAATTTGTTTAATAATATGTAATTTAAATATAATTTACTTAACAAGTCTTAAAAAATAATATTCAATTTAATAAATAATTTTCTTTTCAAGTTTTAGAGATATCAAATTTTAATAACTAATATTTTTCAAATTGGTAAACTTACTATAATTAAAAAAAACTTTAAATGAAATATTTTATTTTAATTTATAGGTAATATAATCTTTATTTTGTGATAAAATTTAAAAACGGATTTTTGAAATTTATATAAATCCAAACGCAGACAACTTGAATTTAAATCAGCTTTTTTTTATACTCAAAACTCATAACGGAATAAAAAAAACCTTTTTTTTGTTCAAATTATATAAATATTTGGTCAAATACAAATCCCACCGTATAATTTAATATTTAAGAATAAAATCCTAATTTATTTGTGAAATTTATATTAAACATGAATTCTAACCAAGAAGCATATATGCAGTTTCACCCTTCAAATGGATGACGACAAATCTGCCAATTATAAAAAAGGATAAAATAATAAAATATAATATTTATTTTTGTTTAGAGCCGAATAAAAAGGAGGGGAGAAATAAAATAGTGTTTCATTTAGTTCACTTTAATTTATAATGGTGCGGTAGATTTAGTTAGTTAGAAAAATAAAGATTAAATATAAAAGATAAACTAGTCTCTTAATATTGAATAAAATTAAAAGATAGAGTCAAATGATTAAAAAAAATACTAAATATAGAAGATATAGTTACTTGGTTAGAAAAATAATGATCAAAATAAATATTTCAAATTTATAACTAAGAAAATATTAAATACAAATAAAGCCTTCTTTTTTTAAACATAATCTGAATCTAGAAGTTAGATGATACATGCCATAGCAACCTATGCATACTCAAAACATAAAATTGAAAAAAAGAAAGAGAATTACTTCAAAAATCGGTATCTTTCGCCATAAAGTTTTAGGGATCACAAAATTACAAATAATCCCTAAATATAATGTCGAACCTCCTATTGAAACACGAACAACAAGTCTATTTTTACACCATTAAAACATAACTAAAACTCTTGAGAAGCAGATACAATCTCATCTTTTCCTTTGCCTGCTTTCTTCGGCAGACCCCCTTTTTCTCGAGGTCCGAAGGAAGGGCACAACAACTTCAAATAAAAAGCCCGTAACCTGCATACTAAACAAGTAATGTTAGGCAATACTCACAGATCCAAGCAATTTTCACATTTCGTCATCATTTCTTACAACAAGCCTAATGTGTCTTGGAGTTATCCTTTCTTTCTTGTTGTCTCTTGCTGCATTACCAGCAAGCTCTAAAACCTCAGCGGCAAGGTACTCGAGCACAGCAGAGAGATAAACGGGGGCACCAGCGCCTACACACTCAGAATACTTCCCCGTCTTCAGGAACCTAGCAATCCTACCCACGGGAAACTGAAGTCCGGGCTTTTGGAATCGCATCACCGACTTCGTCGTCTTTCTCTTTCCTCTACCTCCATCTTTGGCATCACCGGTTGAACTCATCTTCAACAGATTGGAGAATTACAAGTTGATTGGTGTCCTTTGAAATACAAATAAAACCTATTTATACAAAGAATCTTGCTCTACTATTCTCCGTCGATCATAAAATTACTCTTATTTAGGTTTCCTTCCACTGGTTTTCTTCTCACAAAAATGACCATCTAGTTAGACAGCAAGAGGAGGCTCACCGTCATTGAGTTATTGATCAGAAGTGTCATCTTCAAAATAACCAACTATACATTAAAAGCTAGAACTTAAGATAAAAATTATAAAAGAGCAAGTTAGGATGACCCAAAAGTGTCTTTAGATTCTCTTTATACCTCCGCTTTTCAGCTCCTTTCCATGTTTTATCTATTTTGTTTTCCTATCTAAGAATGAATGCATAGACATTTTAACAAAAGGACAACAGTAAGAGAGTTAACAAAAATTAGCAACAAATTAATAATATATATGACTATAGTTCTTCAACATCTCTGCTTTCTTGGCATTCTGCCTACCATCAAGTCCTTCCAAATTTTTTCCTTCATTCTTTTAACTAATTGCATTTTCAGAGTTCTACAAGTTCACTTTGTTTCTGTTATATTCGGTTTTATGCTTCCACTTTCGAAACTCTCGTATCTTCACTAATCAGAACTGCACTCACTGCATAATCCGATACTGCTATATACAAAAATAATTGCTCACCCTCTCGAGGCTTTGATAATATTTCAGGAGAGGACAAAAGATTTTTTATCTTAATAAAAGCTTCTTCACAATCCGAAGTCCACTCAAAATTATTTGGTCGACGTAGCACCTAGAAAAAAGGCAAGCACTTATCCGAAAAACGAGAAATGAATCTGTTCAGAGCCGCTAACCTGCCTGTTAACATTTGCACTTCTTTGATATTCCGAGGTCAAGACATTGATATCAGAGCCTTCAACTGTTCTGGATCCACTTCAATTCCTCTTTCACTAATCACATACCCTAGAAACTTACCAGATCGGACTCCAAATGTACATTTTTCTGGGTTCAACTTCAACTGTATGGCTCTAAGATTCAAAAACGTCTCTTCTAAATCATCAATGTGTTCATCATCACTTTTGCTCTTAACAAGCATATCATCGATGTACACTTTGATATTCCTCCCTATTTGTGAAGCAAACGCCTTATTCATCAGCCTTTGATATGTAGACCCAACATTTTTCAATCCAAACGGCATCACTCTATAACACTGTAAACCCCGATCAGTAATAAAAGTTGTGCTTTCTTCATCTTCTGGATTCATTCGAATTTTATTATATCCTGAAAATGCATCCATAAATGTTAGAATTTTGTTTCCAGAAGTAGAATCCACTAATTGGTCAATTCGAGGTACTGGAAAAGGATCCTTTGGGCATGCTCTGTTTAAATCTGTGAAGTCTACACACATTCTCCATTTTCCGCTCTTCTTTTTCACCACCACAGGGTTAGCCGTCCACCTCGGATATTTGGACTCCCTAATATACCCCATTTTATACAATCTATCTACTTCAGCAATTATGGCCTCAGATTTTTCCAAAGAAAAAGCTCTCCTTTTTTGTATTATCGGCTCGATCTTCGAATCCACAGCCAGACTATGACATATAATGTCAATTGGGACCCCAACTACATCCTCAGATGTCCAAGCAAACACATCCAAGTTTTTAGACAAAAAATTCAACAATCTTTCTCGCACTGATAAAGACAGCAGAGTCCCAATTCGAAGTACTCTGTTATTATTGAAAATGTATTCTTCTATTTCTTCACTTACCACCACAGAACTCGGGGTTGACCTCGGATCATCAATTCCCTCATTTGTACCACTAGAAGGAACCCCCCCCCCCCAAACTGGTATTTCTCCATTGGATCATCGGTACTTTTGCCACGTAGTCTAAACGCAGCAGCGTAACATTCTCTAGCCACTTTTTGATCACTTCGAACTACACCAATTCGATCCCCGACTACATACTTCAAACACTGATGAACTGTAGAAACTATAGCATACATTTTTGCCAGCCATGACCTTCCAAAGATAGCATTGTAACTCGACGGACAATCTACCACCATAAAAAATACTTGAACTTTCTTTTTGAAAGGCCCTTTTCCCAGAGAAATTTCACCTTCAAACTCCCCTACTACATTCGCTGTCGCACCAGTAAACCCAATTATAGTTCTTTCTGACCTTTCTATCCGAGGCGGAGCGTTTAATCTGTCATATGTTGATTTGAACAACACATTAGCAAAGCTTCCAGTATCAATCAATACTCGTCGAATTTCCACTCCACACACTTCTGCACCAATGACCACTGCATCTTCATGTGGCCCAGTAATTCCTCTCAAATCATCCGCATCGAAAATTATAAATGGGACATCCTTGTTGTTTAGGTGTGCTGATGCTCCTCCTTCAATTTGATGCGTTAAATTCACTATATGTCTTTTCCTCGAATTATTAGTGTTATTAGTCATTGAATCTCCCCCAAATATTGCCAGTGACTCAAAGAACGCACACAAATCTCGAACACGTCCCTTACGCATCGGCTCATCAACTGACATCAACAACAATCGACCAGGGTCTGGTTCGACATATTCCGAAGCCACATCAAATTCATCACATGCAGCATCTAAAATCATCAGTGCACTTTCCTGCTTAGAATTAGGATTGCCCACCTTTTGAGTTATGGCTTTAGCATTCTTTTTGACATACTCCAACAATTTTCCATTCTCTATCAAAATCTGCATCTCCTTCTTCAAAGCAATACAATCATTTGTATCATGTCCAATATCATCATGATACCTACAGAACCTATTATTGCGCTCCTCTCTTGGCCTATTAATCGCTGCCGGCTTTCTGAAATTTACTGTTCCCCTGGTTTTCTCATATATCGAAGCCACACTTTCAGTCAAATCCGCATAATATTCTGGTCTTACCCACACATTCGATCTTAATCTGAATTGGTGTTGATTATTAGAATTGTGCTGATTAGAACCCCCTTGATATGAGCTCGAGGAACCCCCATGGTATGAGTTCGAACCTCCTCGATTAGAAACATTTTGATTACCCCTTGGGCGCGATGAGTTATTATTCGAAGCGTTCAGTTGACTATTCCCTTTCTGAACAGTACTACTTCCTCCTCGAACTCGAGTAGACTCTTCGACTTTGATCTGATCTGAGCCATGAGAGCTCCAAACGTTAATGCCCTACGCCTTGTAGTTTCATCAGCTAAATCTCCTGGCAACAATCCTTGTCTGAACGCTGCCATAGCCACCACTTCCTCACAATCATCTAATCCAGCTTTTGTTGACACAAATCTTTTAGTATAATCCTTCAACTTTTCTCCCACAGCTTGCTTACATTGTATTATCGTATCTCCATTAGCTCTCATTTCTTTGCTTCCCACAAACTGTCTTCGAAAAGCTGTGTAAAAGCCTCTAAAATTTGCAATGGACTCCTTAGGAATCTTGTTGTACCATTTTAGTGCAGTTCCTTTGAATGTCTGAGAGAATGCTCTACACACCAATTTATCATCGTCTTCGAAATTAGTCATATAGTTTTTGAATTGTTCTATATGATCATCTGGATCTTGAGTTCCATCAAACTTGTCAATTTTAGAAATGTCGAACCGCCTCGGAAGTGGCACAAATCTAATCTCACTAATCAACGGTGAGTCCCTCCAATCTACTCCTTGAACAAACTGGTCTTCGTTCCTCATTCCCACAGTAGCATACAAACTTGATTCACCTTCAAATTTCCGAGGCGAATACTTCCGAGGAGAATATACTCGTCTTTCCTTCTTTTGCCTTCCTTCCTTATACATTTTAGCTGGCCGAAATTCATATCCTCCTCCTCTTGAATGAACTCGAGAATGCTCATATCTTGGTGTTTCATCTGACTCCGAATTTCAAAATCCTCTTCTTCACTAGAATCTACATACCGTCGCTTCTGCAACTTTTCTTTTCTTTTCATTCCACTATGCTCCTTCTTACGCTCAAAATGTATTTTACGCTGTACATATTGAACGTCGCCATCGTCATTTAACGGATCCGACTGATCATCCCGATCACCTGTTGTTATTTTAGATCTAAGTCTAGCGCCATTATTATCTTGCTTCTTTTTAGCAAATTCATCAAGTTCCGCCACTTTTCTTATCAACTCATTCATTTTACCTTCAAAATCAAATTGGTTTGATTGAATCGGAATTGACTTACCTGCCTCTTTCTCTTGCAGATCAGATTTCAACGTCTCCAAAGCTTTTCGAATTCATCTCCGATCAGCAAAAATATAAACAAAATTCTTCAGAAAACGAACAAATTCGAGACTCGATTTTTTATCTATCGATCAAGGTATCTTCGGCCTCTCTTTCTAGCGCCAATTTGGTGAGAATAGAAATTGAATTGAGAAGATTGAGAATATTGACCAAGAATCAACAGAGAGTTTTTTAGGTGGTGAATATAATCTTTCGCCTCTAATTATTTCATAGGTGTAATCAGCCTCTTCGACCTCTTTAAATAGGCCTAGTGAGTTAGTTACAAATTCGGTTACATAAGAGGTTTATTTACAGTTCAGTCCCTATTCTTCTTGTAAAACTTTAATCTTACTCTATATTAATAGAACTTATCATTCAAGTCCTTATTAATTACATTTAAGCCCCTAATGAATATATTTCCTTATCAAAGCTAATGGGCCGTTACTGCGGTGAAATTTACTCTATCGCACGCTTAATTGTCATAGATGGACGAGAAATGAATTCTATGTTTTGATGAAAAATGCAATACTGACGTGTTTGCATCATTCGGATTTCCAGTGCTACTTGTGCTCATTAATTTGATATATTTGGTGGTGCAGGTTTCATTGCAATGTATGCTACTCTAGCTAGCCGAGATGTTGACTATTTGATTCATGAGTCACCCTTCTATCTTGAAGGAGAAGACGGACTTTATGAGTTCATTGATAAACGACTTGAAGAGAGTGGACACATGGTTATCGTGATGGCTGAAGGAGCAGTCAGGATCTTGTTTCAGAGAGCATGGTCCTGGTGAATCCTTCGGGAAACAAGCTTCTTAAAGACGCTGGGTTATGGTTGTCGGACAAGATCAAGGTATTGGTTCATTATTCAGCGATCTGGGGTTCTGCAATTTTGTTTAAATCACTGGCCCAGTTGTCTATTATGTAATTTGTTTCCGGCTGTACAAAGTTTGTTCTAGTATATTGCTTTACAACGTAGGAATCGCATTGGTAAAATGATTCTTTTACTATACCTTCTGCAAAACAAAGGATTTATAAGGCTTTATATTCTATCTCCCAAATAAGGAACAAGGTGGTAATTACCGACATGATGCGGGTGAGGTTGCTTCCTTCGACAAACCAACCGAGCGTTTTGAGCCCGACTGATGCAAAACAAGCAAAGAATGAAAAACCAGCTCCTACCTGAGTTGTTAGATGATTGAAGCAGCTTCTTAACAAAGACCTTCGCATTTCTACATGTTTGAGACAATTTCTTTTTCCTATACATGTGTTAGTTGGGTGTCGCTATGAAATGGGCCACAAAGTAAAAAACTCATATTATCCTTTCATACTTATACGATTACAATTTATGCGTATGTTTCATGCGTATGTACGGTAAAGGTGACTTTTCAAAACGTAAAAGATTAGATGATAATTCAGTTTGTAGTTTAAAATTTCCAAAAATACCATACGAGCGAACAAGGAAATACAAAGAATAATACTCATGTGTTTTTCTTATTGTGTTATTAGATTTTATATTTGTTTGGATTATGTGTATCTAAAAGATTAGATGATAACTCATTTTGTAGTTTAAAATTTCCAAAAATATCATACGAGCGAACAAGGAAATGCAAAAAATAAAACTCGTGTTTTTTATTGTGTTATTAGATTTTATAGTTGTTTGTGTTAGTAGATTTTATATTTGTTAAGAACTTGGTTGTTCTTTCTGGCTTTTCTGATTGTCTTATCCATGCCATCCATTTTGAAATTATCAAAAACAAAAGTTTGGTTTGAAATTTTGTATAGAACATGACTATTTATTAATTGATATATTTAAATTATCCGAGGTTGAGTTGAAATTTTGTATAAAACACGACTATTTATTAATGAAATTTTGTATAAAACACGGCTATTTATTAATTGATTTTTAAAAATATTGTATATTGTCCCACTCGAGTGAATGTCCGTGGTGTAGCTTATTTTTTAATTTTTATGTTTAATTTTTATTTATTTATCAAATATTTTTAATCTTTTAAAAATTATTCAATTTAAAATTAGTAAACTGGATCGGTCCATATTGAGAAAGCTGTTTTAGAAAATAATCAAAGACAAAATTTCTTAAACAAATTTTTTTTTCTGTGCCGAAAGATCAATTTCATTTTTTAGGAGATGAAAGCGCTATTCAAATTTCGACATTTCCAAGAATCATAGGATATGAGTGGAAAACAAGAGAGCAATCCCGGTTTAAAACCGAAAAAGCTAAAAATGATGTCATATAAATTGGAATCTTCAAATCTAATTTCAAAACCATTATCATATTGAACTAGCTCCTTAAAAAATGTTATTATTTTTTTCGCAATAGTAATCAAAACTATAAAGACCAATAGAATTTTGTAGGACCACATTTTGAAGGTATTTTGAACTTAATTATACTTTTTAGAAGATTATGAGATTTCTTAATAGATATGGCCATGATCGAAGTGGAGTTTGCATATATTGTGTCAAAACCGGACCATAAGCATCCATAGTTAATAAGCTAAAGGTTAGTGTGGAACAAGTTTACGAAAGTTAAAAAAATGTTACTTGTCCTGAAATGGTTTCAGGATTATTTGGGTAACAAATTGATCCCATATGTGTTCAAGTGTTACAAATAAATTCTATTAATATTATTACGTCACATGTCATTCCCAATAATTACACATTTGTTTTCAAATTAACTCTCTATTTTGTTGTAAAATAATACATTTGATATTGCTATGTCAACATCCACGTAGAATGTTGTGAATGCAATAAATATTTAAATATTTTATTATTATGATTTATCTAACCTATTTATCCCACCGAATCCATTACCATAAAATATAACTCGACCTGACCAGTCTATACAAACTAACTAAAGGATGACATGTTTAACCTACTTGTTAACCTAATTGGAACCCGATAAATTCTCACTTTAATACAGTATAAACTTTATAAAATAATACACTTGGACCACCAAAATTTATTAATTAATAGATTTATTAATTAATCGATAAATTATAAATTATAAATTTATATTCCCGTTTTAATACCTAAAGAGTTTCACGATACCTAAATATCAAATCCGAGTATATGGTATAGATATTTAAATATTTTATTTTTATCATTTATCCGACTTATTTATCCGATCCAATCCAATCCATTAACATAAAATATAACTAGACCCGACCCAATCCATATAACATAACTAAAGCATGACATTTTTAACATACTTACAATTAATTTAATTAATACCTGACTACTTAATTCTGATACTAATTCTCCCTTTAATACCTAACGAGTTTCAAAATACCTACATCTGAAATCAATTTTTGTCTTACGAATTTTAAATCTCTAAAATTGATATCTTAGGAATCCTAAATGGACACTACTAGATCTGGGCCTGTTTATGTTAGATCTCACACCTTACTTAATTCTTTTTAATCCAAACTAATATCAAAATAACTTTCCTCACCAATTATGATAATATCACTCAATAAAAAACTTCCTAAAATCATAAAATCCTTTAACTAAATCTAGATATACTTGACTTTATGAAATCTCTAAAATAGTAAAAAGACATGGATAACGAAGTTTTATGTTGTTCTTTTCTACGAAAGAATATTTTAATATTCGTGGCTATAATCTCACGATATTTGCAACGAGTCGCACCCGGTGTGAGATTTAAAGTAGCATATAACACAAAACATGTGAATTTAGTTAGTAACCGCAAACCACTTCAATATTTCTTCAACCAAGCAGCAATAAGAAAACAAACTGCCAGGACATGAATCAATATACAGACGAAGTAAGAGTCTAAAACTTGGGGCAACAACATAACTTTCGAACCATTTCTACAAGGATTAGATGACAATAATAACCATGACAAGGTTTCCGCGACCAAAGGAAATAGGTAACTTGTGAAGTAACACATTTTTTGGCAGGTACGGAGTCGTTCCATAATTTTATAATCATTAACGATGTCTTCCTCCTTGGAGGCATCGGTTGCTCGATATCCTTCTCAGAAGTCCACATGATTTAGTTCTACCTTTCTAGCTTATTATGACATATTTAATATAAATATGACCTATCTCTAACATTGTATCATTCTTTGTAAGAACACACAGCGTTTCAAAAATCTTTGTAAACCGCTCATCAGTTAGTTATTCTCCTTAAGTTAAGGTGATAAATCTAAATGATAAGTTCATATATCAGGTACATATTTTGTCAAATAACAGTTATTGAAATATTCAAGCTTTCCTTTATACTGAACTGAATTTCCTATGAGAAGTTTTGAATATTGCTTGATTATTACATAATGACTGCAATTAGTAATGGAAGATACTTTTATGATAATTGTGAGTTAACTATTTGATATTTATTAGGAGTTTTAGCAATGAGACTATAATTTCCTACAAACTCTGACTCCGTCATGGATACTGGGTCCAGATCTCGCACCAGTCCTGAGACTTCTGTATCAGAGGGATTCGTTTTTCCTGAAGAACAACCGGTCTTTAGTTCACGTCGCAAAGTTTTATCTGCATATAGTGGACCTGTCGATTCACTTACAAAGGCAAAAAAAACATGGAAAATATCGTGCCCTCAGATTATGAAGAATCGTCCAAGATCCAGAATCACGTGTCGAATACAAGTATTCCGAGATTCATAAAGGAGCGGCAACGCATGAATTAGACTATGACATATCTCATGTAATTGGGGTCATAGTCATAACAAGATGTCCAATGATGACACCGTCATGGAAAGAAATTCTAGAAGATACGAAGATGTCAATGTATGAGCTGCTTTAGGTAACAAATGGTTTTCGATTTAAGTTTATTTTCAGACGCTACAAGTATGTTAAAATATATGATTTCAGCATTTTTTTTACTTGTTAATAGCTTTTAGTTTTTTTCGAGATAAAAACATTTTTTTGTATTTATATCATCCTAAAACTAAACAAGAATTAAGTAGATCCAGATACCTTTGTAGGCACAGTTACAGGCATTTCTATGTATTTATATAGACCTACAGGAAAATTAAGTAGATCCAAATCTATGTATTTCTATAGACCTACAGGAAAATTAAGTAGATCTAAATGTCTTTGTAGGCACAGTTACCGGTACTTTTCGTAATTTTTTTATGTTCTTCGTATTGGTGGATCGAGTCTTGAATCCTTGTATACGCCACTAGAAATTCCGCCGCAGCAGCTTGGCTCATCACTTTCTTCAGAATCAACTTCAATGCCTTGAACCTTTTCAATCTTTTTGAACTCATCCTACACACACCACACTGCGG
The DNA here is from genome assembly GCA_036936605.1 of Limnanthes douglasii subsp. nivea. Taxonomy (NCBI): domain Eukaryota; kingdom Viridiplantae; phylum Streptophyta; class Magnoliopsida; order Brassicales; family Limnanthaceae; genus Limnanthes; species Limnanthes douglasii. Next base: position 4,796,742 of record JAUPFV010000001.1, read on the forward strand.
AAGCACCACACATTCATTTAGATACCTCCTTTAATAAAGTCGGGATTAAGGTGTGGTTGTAATGTTCGTATCTTGTTTTAAGGTGTTTCTCCAGTCTTGATGTTATGTTCTTTAGTTCATGTCTCTATGAACATACTTGTCACCATATAGATCTTCATCTCTTCTATTGACTCGCGCTTAGAGATTGACATGCACTAAACCATACAGTTTACATTATCAACTTCAATACAACCATCTCTTTCACTGGTTTCCTTTTCACTTTCTCCATTGTTCATTTCCTAGTCATACTCATTTTTTCACTAAGGATTTTTAAAATGCTCCTCATTTTTTTGTGTTCTTGTATTATATCGTTTTTTTCTACTAGAATTCTGGATGAAATCAATCGCTTCTCCAAGTATTGCAAGAAAGTGAGAAAGAAACGAAAAAGGAAATTTTGGATAGTCTTTAAATCTTCAATTGACTTAGAAAACTAACTAGTTCTATTCTAATTTTGTTAATAGCTTTTAGTTTAAATGTTAGTTAGGATATTTGAGAATGGATTCATAACAATATGTAACGAATCTAATTTTTGAGTTAGCTAACTATAAGTTCATGCATGCATTATAAAGAACTATTTTCCTTTTCCTTTTAAAGTCTCAACTGTTTATGATATGTTCATATAGTTCTGGTTTAAGTTTTTAATAAAAGACCATGGTCTTTAGTTAATTGCATCTATTTATGTGTTAGAATTTTTAATACGAAATTATGTTTGTGTAATTTGGTTTGGTTAATACCCATGTCTAATACCTTCTCTCTAATACCTTGTACTTATTATAATTGTTATTTTGCACTCTTTTCTATGGTTAAAACAAATATAATACCTTGTAGTTATTATAATTGTTGTTTTTCTCTCTTTTCTATTCTTTTTATTATGCTTGTATTATTTCATTATTAAGGTAAATAAGCTTATACGAATCATGTTATAACTGTCTTAGTTTTTAAATTTTTGTTAGAACAAAATGGAAGGGATGATGGAGACCATACTTACAGATATAGAAGCATCTCAGAGTGATCCCGATGTTCCTTTGTTAGAACCAGATCCGGGCGTTTCAATAAATATTCTCAAGGACTCGATTTGTACAAAACCCGGTAGAGTTATTCCTGGCCTTGGTAGGTCTTATTCTCGGTTAAGTAGTTCTTCGTCTACTGCTAAGTCAAATATCGGAGAGGTTATGCATTTAAGAGACAAAGTGAATATGCTAGAAAATGTCATAGCACTTCAAAAGATAGAACAAGAAAAGTGTATTGCGGAATGTGAAACTAAATTAGTAGAGAGAATTAGCTCTATTTTGAAAGCCAATGCCAGTGGCTTGTCGGATTTGTCATGTGTTAGATTTGTGTTTTATTAGTTAGCTTGAATTTTGAATTTAGTGACTTTTAATCTTTTGTAAAGACGTTAGTGTTACTTGTTTATATATGTAATGTATTTTTGTTAATAATTAAATTTTGGCATTAGAAACAAAAATCAAAATCAGTTCTTTTGTTCTTTAAAATTTAATATTTATTTTATTAATTAAATTTATTAAAAACAATTATTATTCTATATAATCAATTATATATTTAAATTTATTAAAAAATAAAAATAAAAATATTAATTTTTTGTTGTATAAGGTTATATTTTACCAAAAAATGTTAGTTGCATAAAGTTATATTTAAAAAAAAAAACTTTTTGTTGCTAAATATATAATTATGGCTTTTAATAACTATTTTTTTATTGTAATTACACACTTTAAACATATTTTATATGTAACAAGAATTTTGATATATTTGATGTACCTCTTAAGAACTCACCCTTATATTTATTATGCAATATTTATTTTCTAAATTTTTTTTTTCTAGTTGAAGGTAGTTGCATATTTATTATGTAATATTTTTTTATTCTAGTTTTAAATAGTCAAAGAAACATATCGCATACAGTATTTATTTTCTATTTTTTTATTATAGTTTAAACCAGTGTAAAACTTATTTTCTAAATCTTTTAATTCTAATTTAAAAGAGTCCAACAAATATTTCGCTCAAACACATATATTATAGTTAAAAACTATATTGCATATTTATTATGTAATATTAGATGACAAAAAACTTCTGTCAATACAATAACGAAACAATCTCAAAATAATAAATTTATAACTACATACGAACGTTAAATTAAAACAATTAATGGTTGAATAAACTACAAAATCCACGAATCCTAATCCTTCAAAACTAAACCATAATCACTAAACTAAACCATAATCAATAAAAAACATACATAAACCATAATCACTAAAAAAACATACCAAAACGTCCACAATGACTTAACTAAGATATAACTTTCCAAAAAAACAACAATGATATGAAGATTTGGGTTTTTGGACAGACGTTATCACTCTAAATATCATTAAAAATACATAACTAAATTGCAAAATAATTACACTAACAAGTATATAATTCATACCTTAACGTGTTCGCTTGATTCGAGAAATCTGGCGTTTTTTAGACCATTTCGAGAAATTTTAGGTGAGAGAAAAGAGAAAAATAAAAAGATTTTTTTTCTTCTGAAATTAAAGTCTCTTATTATAGTAAAAAAAGATTTCATTATAAATGGATCTCATTGTAACTAAAATAGAACCCAATTTAGCCCAACCCAAAATAAATTAGGCCCAAAATTTTATTTAATTTCTAGGGTTTATGTCGAAGATTGTGCTTCTCCTATATATATATATATATATATAGGGTCTACTGCTGCCGCATCTCACATCATCCATGGATGCGAAGGAATCGTATCTGGTATGAGATCTCATTTCCCACTCGAAATATTGACTTCAGCAGGAAACAGGTCTATGCCAGATACAATTCCTCAGCCTATGTTAAAGTAGAATAAGCCTGACTCGGATGATTGCCGAGATGTATACAAGCAATATTTTATAGTCTATAATTTTATTTAAATGGAAGTATGTAACTTTTCTGATCATCACTGAAGTTCCACAGGGAGGGTATAAGGTGTTCTTGTCCAAAAATTCTATTGATTTAGATCCCAAGATTGTCAATGACATCCATCAAAGACGGTTGATAGTACGAGGGTCGTGGAATAAATCCCAATGAAAGGTATATCAGTTCACTGTCGCACTCAGGTTTACATAATTGGAGGTGATGGAACTCAAAAAGGAGCAGCAGCTAGCTAGCAGCTATCTATGAAGTAAGCCTATTGAAGTCATTGTGCCGGTAACCTCTTAAGATCTTTGTTTTTGCAGACTGATCAGTTTCATAAATTTCTCTGCTAGGGGTTTTGTTGACAATAGCTTCCAAATATTTATGAACTAATTTTCCAAATATTTGTGAACTAATGGTAGATTGGAAGCATTTCTTGTGAAGTTTATGTCATCCAATCAAAGCGGGGACACCCATGAACTAATATTATTGAACCTAATTACGAGACACATAATATTTCCCGATGCCCGAAGCATGCTTGAAGCAGCTTCTTAACAACGACCTTTGCATTTCTACATGTTTGAGACAATTTCTTTTTCCTATATACTACAAGAAAATTTGGTATAAGCAATGAAAAAAATTTGCTGCAAAAAACGATTATTCGTTGGTAAAACCTTTTAACAATAAAAAATTTGTTCCAAAAGATTTGTTGCTTTAGGTTGGACGCTTAAAGTCCTTAGAAACGAAAAATATATTTGTCGTTGTAAAAAATGCTTAATTGCAATAATTTTGTTTTTCGCTGCAAAAAATACGTAATTGCAATAATATTATGTTTCGCTGTAAAAAATATGTAATTGCAATATGTTTCGCTATAAATGTATTGGCAATAAATGTATTTTTCATTCTATGAAATTGTAATTGCAATAAGTTTATATGTAATTGCAAAAAAATCATAATTGCAACATATTAACCCCAAAATATTTTTTTCCAAATGTAAATATATGCAACAAAATACATTTTTGCTAAATAATAATTTTAATTTACAAATAATCTGTCATAATAATAAATTTTAGTTATAAATTAGTATTTTTAATTATTCAAAAATCTATTCTTTTATACCAAATTTAAATGCAAACTAATTGATACTGGGATCAAAAAAATACATATAACTTCATTTTACTTGACATAAATAATTGAACCTTATATAATGCACACTTTATGAAACACCTTCGAATTTCAAACCGAAAATACAAGTCCGACCATCAAAAAATAGTAGGAAACTAAATATAAACCTTTCAGTTTTTGTTTGAAGGGAGGCAGCACTCCTTGAACTATCTAAACATTATTTCATTCTACTGTAGCAAGGCATATAGTCTTCTTGTAAATAAAACACTTAGATATCCAAAGATAAACCAGCACTCCTTGACCTATCTAAACATTATTTCATTCTACTATAGCAAGGCATGTAGTCTTCTTGTAAATAAAACACTTAGATATCCAAAGATAAACCAGGAAATAGAGAATGCCGAGAATTGGCAGTAGCCAGTAAAAATAATCCAGCCGACCTCGGTTTCAGCCAAGCTTCTCATTCTTCGTAGTCCCGTTAGTCATAATCGTCACCATAAAAGTACTTAGATTAGTTGCTTGATGCAGTCGTTGTGAGAGACAGAGCTGAGGTACTTAGATTAGTTGCTTGATGCAGTCGTCGTGAGAGACAGAGCTGAGCACAGACTTTTCATAGCATCAAGTACCTCGTCGTAATAAAACTGAGTTGTCCAATAAAGGCGAAAACTTATGCGCACCCTATAAGGATATAGGGAGGTACTTTCCATTGGAATGACTTTAAGATTATAAGGGCCATCCTTAGCTGCAATCGCAAAAGATCAGACATAAGTGATTCAAACTGAATGCAAAAAAAACACAAAGGGAACTACAAATTACCTCTAGACATTGGAATGACTTTGACATTATAAGGACCATCATTATAGCTGCAATGGCAAAAAATCAGACACAAGTGATTCAAACTGAATGCAGATAAACACGAGGGGAACTACAAATTACCTCTCGAGACTCAAATAACTTTGAGATTATAAGGGCCATCTTTAGCTCCAATCGCAAAAGATCAGACATTCAAACTGAATGCAAATAAAACAAAGGGAACTACAAATTACCTCTTGTGAATCAGCATGCCAAGTAAGATTAATTCATCTGCAAGACCTTACACTCCAATACCAATGTGCCTATGCCTCATATTTCACCCTTTTGTAGTTTAAAATGACAGTAATTAACTATAATCTTTGTTGACATTCGTAGTAACAATTGAGTTACCAAAGCAAAAGTACGATTAAGAATCAAAATACACTTCTTGTATAAAGAGAATCAAAGTAATGGTTCTTTGATTCTCTGCTCCCTACAAGCTTCAATAGATGAGCTTCGATTGGAACCCCTGTTGATAGAGAGAAATATGTAAAATTAAACCATGACAGAAACAATAACTAATACTCACCGTCTCCTTGAACAAGCGTGGTAAAGCAATAGATGCAAGATTGCAGACTGCAGTCTCCGGGCGACTAGTGTACTCGATTATCTAAATGCACAGAATTGAAGATTGAATGGTACCCAGATTGCTGGTTCCTCTTTCTGTTACAAGAATCCTGAAATAAATAAAATACTATGTTAACCATAATCCTAGTTTACCATGGTCAGAAGCACATTAATGAAAATTTACAGAAATCACCTTGTAGAGACTATAAAGAAAATACTATATGTGAACTATTATCCAATTACTCCAGCGGATTTGATGATAATAGCACACTCTATTGGAGTATGATATATGCCCTCAATGCTATTATCTTCCATACATAGCAGAAAGCAACTACTGAACTGTAAAATTCATTTACAGAAACTACTGTGTAACAAAATCCAATCATAAGCTTTAAAAACAATAACATGCTGCATTATAATACAGGAAGATCGAACTTACTTCTAGAGCTCGAGCATTAAAGATTAGGGGAAGGATGGGTGAACCATCAACATCATATGATAAATTTGATGAATATAATCAATATCGTCAGGATACAGTGAGGTCTCTCTACAGCTACTCGTTGAAATATTAAGAGGTAAAACACTTCCTTAGTGCTCTTATGCAGATCGAAACAGATAATCTGGCAGCCTATTCTGGTAGCCAACTGCACTGGTTCAATTAGACACAAAATAAGTTCAAATAATCAAAATCTTCCAATTCAAAGCAATTTCCTTAGAAACCCAAACAACATTATCAACAAGCACAGTAACCAACACAAAACTCAAACATCTGAAAAGAATATCTAACAACATAAAGTATATAAATACATACAACTTACAGAAGCATAATCTAGCCAATTCATTAGAGCCGACTAGTTGTAACACCTTTATAAACAATCCGCAGACCTTTTGGGTTGTGACGACCACATCACCGATGAACTTTCTCTTTCTTCACATCTCTCTTAATGAGATACATCTTCGAGGACACTCTCAGCAACAACCCACCTGTGTGAAATTTCTTCTCAGCAGCAGCGAAGGGAGAAGTTTAAAGCTTCAAACAGTAGAAAAAAAATAACAATCTATCAGGATCAAAATCATAACACTAACTGAATGAGAATATCACAATTAAACCTTATAGTCAAATTAAAACCTAAAGAAAATGTAAAACCTAAAAGGAGAAAAAAAAAATGAAGAAGAGGGAAAGGGGAAAACCGATTACTGACATCGCTGAACACCCATAGATATATGGAGAGAAATGAAAAAGTAAAGCATAAAGGGAGAATAAAAAGGAAAGAAGAGGGAAAGGGAAAACCTATAAGGTGAAATAATATTATAAAAGTTATGGTGTATTTCAATAATCTCTTACTAATATACATAAAATTCAATTCTATTTTAAATTTCGCTTCTTTTTATCATCCAATTAATTTTTAAAAAAATCAATAATTAATAGATACTGCAATTCAATCATCTATGAATAATATAAATAAATTAATAAAAAAATTATAAACTCAAATTAGTTTCAGACGGTTGCAAGATAATTATAAACTTAATAATTAATTTTTATTTTTCATTTTTCAAAATTAATGGTTTAAATTTATACACCATCTAAAATATTTAAAGATTGAATTTGATATTATTTAATTTACTAATCTTATTTTAGATAGTTTTACAATTATTTTTAATATGTAAATAATAATAATAATAAATTAAATAATTTGTTACCATAATAGTTTTATACATAATGTATGTATTAATAAAACAAGTCATTTTGTTGTAGATTAAAGTAAATAAAATGAGGGAAAAAACTATATCTCAACACCTATTTGGTGGATTTCAACTTGGAGAAATTTCTTCCTTAAAAAGTTGAATTACCCAAAATACCTTCACTAAAAAAACACATAATTAATCCTACAATCTAAAATCCAACTAGCCCATTCTCTAAAAACTCTTAAACTAACTAAAACTATCTCATAATCGACTTCAATCCGTAATATCTTTAAAAATATGTATTTAAGTGATGAAAACAATGGTTTTAGTCGTAATAAATTTCATTTGGACTAGAGTGTATATCATCTCAATTTGGACTAATCCATTTGACATATTATTCTTAGTTCAAATTTAACCAATGATTCTCAATTTGCATTTAACTATTGATTTTTCGTTTAAATTTAACACATGATTCTAAAATTATGTGATTCTCAGTTCGGATTTAGCCTTTGCTTTTCAATTTGTATTTAGCCCTTGATTATCAGTTCGTACTTAGCCCTTGATTCTTAGTTCAAATATATCTCATGATACTTTGTTCAGATTTAACACATGATTATCAGTAAGCATTTAACCATTGGCGTTGAACACATTTATTAGTGTTTAACCTCTGATTATCAATTTGTATTTAGCACATGAGTCTCAATTCGTATTTAACTCAGGACTCTCAATTTGCATTTAACACGTGATTCTCATTTCACATTTTATACATGATTCTTAGTTTGGATTTCACACACGATTCTCAATTCATATTTCACCTTGATTCTTAGTTTCTTATTTTAACCTTTGATTCTTAATTCATATTTAACCTATTATTTGCAATTTGCATTTTACCATTGCTTCTCAAATTAGAATTGACACCTGCTTCTCAATTTGTATTTAGTCATTTATTTTTAGTTTATAATTAATATATGATTATCATTTCACAATTAACCCTTGTTTTTCAGTTTATAATTACGACATGTATATAATAATTAATTATTAGTTTTGATTTAATAAATAATTTACGATTAGATTTAACCCAAGATACTTAGTACAAAAACGGTAGCCGAGTTGGTGGAGTAAGTCATGCTTGTGACCAAAGGTCATGAGTTTGAACCCCTCTACATACTATTTCTTGGTTGAACATATCACACGATTATCAATTCACATTTAACCCTTAATTCTTAGTATAAATTTATCATTTGATTCATGGTTCATATTTAACCCATTATTAACAATTCGCATTCTACCCCAGACTCTCAGTTTATATATACATTTTAGCTGGCCGAAATTCATATCCTCCTCCTAAACTAAACCATAATCAATAAAAAACATACATAAACCATAATCACTAAAAAAACATACCAAAACGTCCACAATGACTTAACTAAGATATAACTTTCAAAAAAACAACAATGATATGAAAATTAGGGTTTTTAGACAGACGTTATCACTCTAAATATCACTAAAAATACATAACTAAATTGTAAAATAATTACACTAACAAGTATATAATTCATACCTTAACGTGTTCACAAGTTTTGATTCGAGAAATCTGGCGTTTTTTTAGACCGAGAAATTTTAGGTGAGAGAAAAGAGAAAAATAAAAAGATTTTTTTTCTTCAGAAATTAAAGTCTCTTATTATAGTAAAAAAAGATTTCATTATAAATGGATCTCATTGTAAATAAAATAGAACCCAATTTAGCCCAACCCAAAATAAATTAGGCCCAAAATTTTATTTAATTTCTAGGGTTTATGTCGAAGATTGTGCTTCTCCTCTATATATATATATATATATATATATATATAGGGTCTACTGCTGCCGCATCTCACATCATCCATGGATGCGAAGGAATCGTATCTGGCGTGAGATCTGATTTCCCACTCGAAATATCGACTTCAGCAGGAAACAGGTCTATGCCAGATACAATTCCTCAGCCTATGTTAAAGTAGAATATCACGTAAGCCTGACTCGAATGATTGCCGTAGAATATCACGTAAGCCTGACTCGGATGATTGCCGAGATGTATACAAGCAATATTTTATAGTCTATAATTTTATTTAAATGGAAGTATGTAACTTTTCTGATCATCACTTAAGTTCCACATGGAGGGTATAAGGTGTTCTTGTCCAAAAATACTATTGATTTAGATCCCAAGACTGTCAATGACATCCATCAAAGACAGACGGTTGATAGTACGAGGGTCGTGGAATAAATCCCAATGAAAGGTATATCAGTTTACTGTCGCACTCTTACATAATTGGAGGTGATGGAACTCAAAAAGGAGCAGCAGCTAGCTAGCAGCTATCTATGGAGTAAGCCTATTGAAGTCATTGTGCCGGTAACCTCTTAAGATCTTTGTTTTTGCAGACTGATCAGTTTCATAAATTTCTCTGCTAGGGGTTTTGTTGACAATAGCTTCCAAATATTTATGAACTAATTTCCCAAATATTTCTGAACTAATGGTAGATTGGAAGCATTTCTTGTGAAGTTTATGTCATCCAATCAAAGCGGGGACACCCATGAACTAATATTTTTGAACCTAATTACGAGACACATAATATTTCCCGATGCCCGAAGCATGCTTATTATAGTTCCGGTGTTTGCAGGCTGCGTTCTGCATCAGTATATTGTATTTGTTTAAATGCGGAAATGATATCACTAATTTTTTGTTGTTCTGCAGGAAATCAGACTCCGCTGCCTTAAGGTTGCAGTTGTTGGAATTCCAAAGAACATCGACAATGACATTCCGGTATTTATCTCCTACTTGCACGCCATTGCTCTGAAGTACTTAAATGTTTTGGAATGAACTCTTAATCTTGATTTGGTCATTGACAAGTCCTTTGGTTTTGATACTGCCGTCGAGGAGGCTCAGCGTGCCATCAATGCAGCACACGTCGAAGCTACAGGTGTTGAGAATGGCATTGGATTTGTGAAGCTAATGGGCCGTTACTGCGGTGAAATTTACTCTATCGCACGCTTAATTGTCATAGATGGACGGGCAATGAATTGCATGTTTTGATGGCAATGAATTGCATGTTTTGATGAAAAATGCAATACTGACGTGTGTGCATCATTCGGATTTCCAGTGCTACTTGTGCTCATTAATTTGATATATTTGGTGGTGCAGGTTTCATTGCAATGTATGCTACTCTAGCTAGCCGAGATGTTGACTGTTTGATTGCTGAGTCACCCTTCTATCTGGAAGGAGAAGACGGACTTTATGAGTTCATTGATAAACGACTTGAAGAGAGTGGCCACATGGTTCTCGTGATGGCTAAAGGAGCAGTCAGGATCTTGTTTCAGAGAGCATGGTCCTGGGGAATCCTTCGGGAAACAAGCTTCTTAAAGACGCTGGGTTATGGTTGTCGGATAAGATCAAGTTATTGGTTCATTATTCAGCGATCTGGGGTTCTGCAATTTCGTTTGGATCACTGGTCCAGTTGTCTATTATGTAATTTGTTTCTGGCTGTAGAAAGTTTGTTCTAGTATATTGCTTTACAACGTAGGAATCGCATTGGTAAGATCATTCTTTTGCTATACCTTCTGCAAAAAAAAGGATTTATAAGGCTTTATATTCTATATCCCAAATAAAGAACAAGGTGGTAATTACCGACATGATGCGGGTGAGGTTGCTTCCTTCGACAAACCAACCGAGCTTTTTGAGCCCGACTGATGCAAAACAAGCAAAGAATGAAAAACCAGCTCCTACCTAAGTTGTTAGATGATTGAAGCAGCTTCTTAACAACGACCTTTGCATTTCTACATGTTTGAGACAATTTCTTTTTCCTATATACTACAAGAAAATTTGGTATAAGCAATGAAAAAATTTTGCTGCAAAAAACGATTATTCGTTGGTAAAACCTTTTAACAATAAAAAATTTGTTCCAAAAGATTTGTTGCTTTAGGTTGGACGCTTAAAGTCCTTAGAAACGAAAAATATATTTGTCGTTGTAAAAAATGCTTAATTGCAATAATTTTGTTTTTCGCTGCAAAAAATACTTAATTGCAATAATATTATGTTTCGCTGTAAAAAATATGTAATTGCAATATTATGTTTCGCTATAAAAATTATGAATTTGCAATAATTTCCTTTTTTTGTTTTAAAAACTTAGTAGTGGCAATAAATGTATTTTTCATTGTATGAAATTGTAATTGCAATTAATTGCAAAAAAATCATAATTGCAACATATTAACCCCAAAATATTTTTTTCCAAATGTAAATATATGCAACAAAATACATTTTTGCTAAATACATTTTTGCTAAATAATAATTTTAATTTTAGCTTTTTTATTTATAAATTTAATATTTACAAATAATCGGTCATAATAATAAATTTTAGTTATAAATTAGTATTTTTAATTATTCAAAAATCTATTCTTTTATACCAAATTTAAATGCAAACTAATTGATACTGGGATCGAAAAAAATACATATAACTTCATTTTACTTGACATAAATAATTGAACCTTATATAATGCACACTTTATGAAACACCTTCGAATTTCAAACCGAAAATACAAGTCCGACCATCAAAGAATAGTAGGAAACTAAATATAAACCTTTCAGTTTTTGTTTGAAGGGAGGCAGCACTCCTTGAACTATCTAAACATTATTTCATTCTACTGTAGCAAGGCATGTAGTCTTCTTGTAAATAAAACACTTAGATATCCAAAGATAAACCAGCACTCCTTGACCTATCTAAACATTATTTCATTCTACTGTAGCAAGGCATGTAGTCTTCTTGTAAATAAAACACTTAGATATCCAAAGATAAACCAGGAAATAGAGAATGCCGAGAATTGGCAGTAGCCAGTAAAAATAATCCAGCCGACCTCGGTTTCAGCCAAGCTTCTCATTCTTCGTAGTCCCGTTAGTCATAATCGTCACCATAAAAGTACTTAGATTAGTTGCTTGATGCAGTCGTTGTGAGAGACAGAGCTGAGGTACTTAGATTAGTTGCTTGATGCAGTCGTCGTGAGAGACAGAGCTGAGCACAGACTTTTCATAGCATCAAGTACCTCGTCGTAATAAAACTGAGTTGTCCAATAAAGGCGAAAACTTATGCGCACCCTATAAGGATATAGGGAGGTACTTTCCATTGGAATGACTTTAAGATTATAAGGGCCATCCTTAGCTGCAATCGCAAAAGATCAGACATAAGTGATTCAAACTGAATGCAAAAAAAACACAAAGGGAACTACAAATTACCTTTAGACATTGGAATGACTTTGACATTATAAGGACCATCATTATAGCTGCAATGGAAAAAAATCAGAGACAAGTGATTCAAACTGAATGCAGATAAACACGAGGGGAACTACAAATTACCTCTCGAGACTCAAATAACTTTGAGATTATAAGGGCCATCTTTAGCTCCAATCGCAAAAGATCAGACATTCAAACTGAATGCAAATAAAACAAAGGGAACTACAAATTACCTCTTGTGAATCAGCATGCCAAGTAAGATTAATTCATCTGCAAGACCTTACACTCCAATACCAATGTGCCTATGCCTCATATTTCACCCTTTTGTAGTTTAAAATGACAGTAATTAACTATAATCTTTGTTGACATTCGTAGTAACAATTGAGTTACCAAAGCAAAAGTACGATTAAGAATCAAAATACACTTCTTGTATAAAGAGAATCAAAGTAATGGTTCTTTGATTCTCTGCTCCCTACAAGCTTCAATAGATGAGCTTCGATTGGAACCCCTGTTGATAGAGAGAAATATGTAAAATTAAACCATGACAGAAACAATAACTAATACTCACCGTCTCCTTGAACAAGCGTGGTAAAGCAATAGATGCAAGATTGCAGACTGCAGTCTCCGGGCGACTAGTGTACTCGATTATCTAAATGCACAGAATTGAAGATTGAATGGTACCCAGATTGCTGGTTCCTCTTTCTGTTTAAAGAATCCTGAAATAAATAAAATACTATGTTAACCATAATCCTAGTTTACCATGGTCAGAAGCACATTAATGAAAATTTACAGAAATCACCTTGTAGAGACTATAAAGAAAATACTATATGTGAACTATTATCCAATTACTCCAGCGGATTTGATGATAATAGCACACTCTATTGGAGTATGATATATGCCCTCAATGCTATTATCTTCCATACATAGCAGAAAGCAACTACTGAACTGTAAAATTCATTTACAGAAACTACTGTGTAACAAAATCCAATCATAAGCTTTAAAAACAATAACATGCTGCATTATAATACAGGAAGATCGAACTTACTTCTAGAGCTCGAGCATTAAAGATTAGGGGAAGGATGGGTGAACCATCAACATCATATGATAAATTTGATGAATATAATCAATATCGTCAGGATACAGTGAGGTCTCTCTACAGCTACTCGTTGAAATATTAAGAGGTAAAACACTTCCTTAGTGCTCTTATGCAGATCGAAACAGATAATCTGGCAGCTTATTCTGGTAGCCAACTGCACTGGTTCAATTAGACACAAAATAAGTTCAAATAATCAAAATCTTCCAATTCAAAGCAATTTCCTTAGAAACCCAAACAACATTATCAACAAGCACAGTAACCAACACAAAACTCAAACATCTGAAAAGAATATCTAACAACATAAAGTATATAAATACATACAACTTACAGAAGCATAATCTAGCCAATTCATTCCGACTAGTTGTAACACCTTTATAAACAATCCGCAGACCTTTTGGGTTGTGACGACCACATCACCGATGAACTTTCTCTTTCTTCACATCTCTCTTAATGAGATACATCTTCGAGGACACTCTACAATAACACTAGAGGAATTTCGTCGAGCAGGTTTTGTGTGCAAAGATAAGATTGACAGTAGCTAGGCTGCTACACATAATATAGGTTTGGGTTTTGGGTTATCATAACCCACCTGTGTGAAATTACTTCTCAGCAGCAGCGAAGGGAGAAGTTTAAAGCTTCAAACAGTAGAAAAAAAATAACAATCTATCAGGTTCAAAATCATAACACTAACTGAATGAGAATATCACAATTAAACCCTATAGTCAAATTAAAACCTAAAGAAAATGTAAAACCTAAAAGGAGAAAAAAAAAAGGAAGAAGAGGGAAAGGGGAAAACCGATTACTGACATCGCTGAACACCCATAGATATATGGAGAGAAATGAAAAAGTAAAGCTTAAAGGGAGAATAAAAAGGAAAGAAGAGGGAAAGGGAAAACCTATAAGGTGAAATAAATTTACTTACCGCTCAACAATTAAATAGTTTTCAATTAAAATTTTAAAACACTTTTTTTCTAATGTATGGAAATGCCCTTTTTATTTAATTCTACAAAATACAATTAATACATTTAATATTTTTTAACTAATACATATAAATTTTAATATAAAATATTAATAAATAAATTTGGTATTAAACTTTGTTTTGTTTTTCTTTTTACCCATACAATTATAGTTATCCATTTAACATTTAAAAAATATTCCACACTTTACTAATTTTAGCTAATATATACAAAGTAATAAAAAAATAATTAAAAAAGTTATAAACTCAATTTAATTTTGGATTTCGTATTTTTTTAAATTAATGAAACTGCCGTTATACCATTAATTTTGAAAACAAATACTCTACATTTAATGGATAGTGCATTTAAAAAAAATTACTAATATATACAAATTAATTTTAAAAAGAATTATGAATCAATCGGTTTTAAATTTCGCTTTCATTTTCTTAATTCATCAAACTACCGTCATTCAATTAATTTAAAAAAAACTATAAAATTATTTCATATTGCATTTTAATAATACTATACTAATATATATATATATATATATATATATATATATATATATATATATATATATATATATATATATATATACAAATTAAAAGAAATTAATTCACTTTTAAATTTAAATTTAGTGTTTTTTTTAACTCAGCAAAACTACCGTTATCCAATTAATTTAAAAAATACTCTACCATTAATTAGTAATGCATTTCAATATTTTCTTATTAATATATACAAATTAAGTTATAAATTCAATTGGGTTTAAAATTTATCTTTTTTAACATCATAAAACTACGTCATCTAATTAATTTTCATCAAAATACTCTACAACTATTTAATAATCCATCTCAACAATCTTTGACTATATACAAATTAAAATAATTTCAATTTTTTTTATAAATTCATAGCACATGCGTCATCCATTTAATTTAAAAAAAAAGTTTTACAGTTACTTAATTAAATAATAAATAGCACATTTAATAATGTTTGACTAATATATACAAATAACAAAATAAAAATAAAATCATAAATTCAATTCAGTTTTAGATTTCATCCTTTTCTAAATCATAAAACTACTATTTAGTCGATTGATAGCATATTACAATGGTATGCGGATAATATAATATAATATAATATAATATAATATAATATAATATAATATAATAATTGATTAAAATGGTATGAATTCAATTCGGTTTCAAATTTCATGTATTTGTTAATTTTAACTCATAAAACTACTGACATCCAATTAATTTTTAAATAATATTATAAAAGTTATGGTGTATTTCAATAATCTCTTACTAATATACATAAAATTCAATTCTATTTTAAATTTCGCTTCTTTTTATCATCCAATTAATTTTAAAAAAAATCAATAATTAATAGATACTGCAATTCAATCATCTATGAATAATATAAATAAATTAATAAAAAAATTATAAACTCAAATTAGTTTCAGACGGTTGCAAGATAATTATAAACTTAATAATTAATTTTTATTTTTCATTTTTCAAAATTAATGGTTTAAATTTATACACCATCTAAAATATTTAAAGATTGAATTTGATATTATTTAATTTACTAATTTTATTTTAGATAGTTTTACAATTATTTTTAATATGTAAATAATAATAATAATAAATTAAATAATTTGTTACCATAATAGTTTTATACATAATGTATGTATTAATAAAACAAGTCATTTTGTTGTAGATTAAAGTAAATAAAATGAGGGAAAAACTATATCTCAACACCTATTTGGTGGATTTCAACTTGGAGAAATTTCTTCCTTAAAAAGTTGAATTACCCAAAATACCTTCACTAAAATAACACATAATTAATCCTACAATCTAAAATCCAACTAGCCCATTCTCTAAAAACTCTTAAACTAACTAAAACTATCTCATAATCGACTTCAATCCGTAATATCTTTAAAAATATGTATTTAAGTGATGAAAACAATGGTTTTAGTCGTAATAAATTTCATTTGGACTAGAGTGTATATCATCTCAATTTGGACTAATCCATTTGACATATTATTCTTAGTTCAAATTTAACCAATGATTCTCAATTTGCATTTAACTATTGATTTTTCGTTTAAATTTAACACATGATTCTAAAATTATGTGATTCTCAGTTCGGATTTAGCCTTTGCTTTTCAATTTGTATTTAGCCCTTGATTATCAGTTCGTACTTAGCCCTTGATTCTTAGTTCAAATATATCTCATGATACTTTGTTCAGATTTAACACATGATTATCAGTAAGCATTTAACCATTGGCGTTGAACACATTTATTAGTGTTTAACCTCTGATTATCAATTTGTATTTAGCACATGAGTCTCAATTCGTATTTAACTGAGGACTCTCAATTTGCATTTAACACGTGATTCTCATTTCACATTTTATACATGATTCTTAGTTTGGATTTCACACACGATTCTCAATTCATATTTCACCTTGATTCTTAGTTTCTTATTTTAACCTTTGATTCTTAATTCATATTTAACCTATTATTTGCAATTTGCATTTTACCATTGCTTCTCAAATTAGAATTGACACCTGCTTCTCAATTTGTATTTAGTCATTTATTTTTAGTTTATAATTAATATATGATTATCATTTCACAATTAACCCTTGTTTTTCAGTTTATAATTACGACATGTATATAATAATTAATTATTAGTTTTGATTTAATAAATAATTTACGATTAGATTTAACCCAAGATACTTAGTACAGATATTACACATGTGCTCCAAAAACGGTAGCCGAGTTGGTGGAGTAAGTCATGCTTGTGACCAAAGGTCATGAGTTTGAACCCCTCTACATACTATTTCTTGGTTGAACATATCACACGATTATCAATTCACATTTAACCCTTAATTCTTAGTATAAATTTATCATTTGATTCATGGTTCATATTTAACCCATTATTAACAATTCGCATTCTACCCCAGACTCTCAGTTTATATATAACCATGAGTTAAATACGAACTGAGAATCATTTGTTAAATCTAAACGGAGTATCATAGGTTGGTTCATATTTAACCCATTATTAACAATTCGCATTCTACCCTAGACTCTCAGTTTATATTTAACCATGAGTTAAATACGAACTGAGAATCATTTGTTAAATCTAAACGGAGTATCATAGGTTAAACGTGAATAAAAATGAAGTGTTAAATCCGAACTAAGAATTAAAGGTTAAATACAAAATCATTTGTTAATCTAAACGGAGTATCATAGGTTAAACGTGAATAAAAATGAAGTGTTAAATCCGTGAATAAAAATGAAGTGTTAAATCCGAACTAAGAATTAGAGGTTAAATACAAACTGAGAATCATGTTTTAAATCTCAGCTAATAATTAATGGTAAGCTATGAATTGTGAATAATGGCTTATCCATGATTTAAGAATCTGATGTTAAATTGTAATAATGTATCAAGTGTTAAATATGAACTAAGACCCAAATGTTAATTGCAAACAGAGAATCACGTATGAAATTTGAACTGAGAATCATAAGCTAAATGTCAATTAAAAAATATAGGTCAAATGCGAGTCGAACTGAGAATTATGTCTTAAATAAGAATTGAGAATCATTAGTTAAATATGAATCACGAATCATTTATTAAATCCGAATTGAGAATCAAAGGTTAAATGTGAAATCAAAGTAATGTGTTAAATCCGAACTGAGAATCAAGGGTTAAATGCGAACCGAGAATCATGTGTTAAAGCCAAAGTGAGAACCACGATTTGAATATGTATCGCGAACAATTGGCTAAATACAAACTAGAATCAATGGTAGCGTGTGAATCGCTAATAATGGGTTACACGTGAACCACAAGTACATTCGAAAAATATTTGTTCATATTTAACACTTGACTTATGATTCACATTTAATATATGATTCTCAATTTAAATATAAAAAATTGTTTCGTCACTCGTCTTTAACCCTGATATGTGATTCAAATTTAACCATTGATTCTCAATTCAGATTTAGTGAATGATTTGTGATTTTTAATCCAAAAAAATACAGTTTGGATTTAAGAAATGATTATCAGTTCAAATTGAACACATAATTTTCAATTCGCATTTGACCCATGATTCTTAATTTGTATTTAACTTATGAGTATCAGTAAAAAAATTCATATATAATTCTAAGGTCATACACGGTTCTTAATTCGTAAAGAACCCGTGATTCTTAGTTTGTATATATAACCCTTGATTCTTAGTTCGTATATATAACATTTTATTCTTAATTTGTTGTGATTTATGGGGTCCTTGTCATACTGTATCCTCATGTAGTGCGTGATATTTTCTCACTATTGTTGATGAGTACTCTCGTGCTGTATGGATTTATTTGTTGGCTAAGAAAACAGAAATAACTTCAATGTTTTTAAATTTTCTCGCAATGGCTAATAAACATTTTAATGGAGTTGTTAGGACAATGCGCAGTGGCAATGATACTGAATTTTTCTGTGTACCATGTTTTTTTATAAGTTGGGTATTATTTTTCAATTTTCATGTGTGGGTACTTCTCATCAGAATGGTAGGGTCAAACGGAAACATAAATATATTTTAAATATTTCCCATGCTTTCAAAATTCGGGGTAACTTACTTGTGATTTTTTTTGGGAGCGTGTATTTTGACTACCGAAGATTTGATTAATAGAACTCCTTCTCAGTTTTTGGGTTCTAAAACTTCATTTGAGATGATTTTTAGTGAGCTTTGTGTGTTTGGGTCTCTATGTTATGTGCATGATAAGATGTGTAAGGGTGATAAGTTTTCGAGTTGTAGTCGTCGGTGTGTTTTTGTGGGTTACCCGTATTGCAAAAAATGCTAGAAAGTATATGATTTAGAGAGTCAATATTGTTTTGTTTCCCGTGATGTGAATTTTTTTGAACATATATTTCCATTTGCATCTGTTACTATACTCTCTGAGTTGGCTTGTCCTGAGATTGGAGTCACTGCACCTCTTACTACTGCTTCAGATTTTTGGGAGAAAGTTGAGAAGGCTTTGCCGATTAAAGAGGGGGAGTCACACCATGGGGGGTCCCTGTGGTAGCGCCACTCGTGGAGGTTGCTGAGGTTGGTGATGCGTAATCTCCATCTCCGATTGGTGGCAATAGTATCTCAAATCCGCCAGTAGTTTCAGATGTTGTTTCAGAGACTCCATGCATTTCTTCATATCTTGGACGAAGCAAGCGTAGTAAAATTCCTTCTACTCGTTTGAAGGATTTTATGATGACTACAGTAATACATTTAATGTCATCTTCTCCTCATGCTCTCAGTTCTAGTCCATCTTCTGATCGCGCTATGCCTTATCCTCACACTCATCATATAGACAATTCTTGTTTCTCGTTGGCACACCGCCTTTTTTGCATCTATTACCTTTAGGGATGAGCCTAAATCATTCTGAGAGGCTATATGACACAGTGGTTGAAGAGATGCAATGCAACATGAAATTCAGGAACTAGAGGATAATCATACTTGGTCATTGGCACATCTACCTCAAAAGAAGAAAGCTTTGAGGAGTCAGTGGATTTATAAAATTAAATATCATGCTGATAGGAGAGGAGAGTGCCTAAAAGCTCGTTTGGTCGTGTTTGGTAATCACCAAGTAGAATTAGTTGATTATACATAGACCTTTTGCCCGTTTTGCCAAGATGGTTACTATATGACACAGTGGTTGAATAAATACAATGCAACATGAAATTCAGGAACTAGAGGATAATCATACTTGGTCCTTGGCACGTCTACCTCAAAAGAAGAAAGCTTTGAGGAGTCAGTGGATTTATAAAATTAAATATAATGCTGATAGGAGAGGAGAGCGCCTAAAAGCTCGTTTGGTCGTGTTTGGTAATCACCAAGTAGAAGTGGTTGATTATACATAGATCTTTTGCCCATGTTGCCAAGATGGTTACTATACGTCTTTTCTTGGCGGTTGCAGCCGCTCAAAATTGTAAGTTACATCAGATGAATATACAGAATGCCTTTTTGTATGATGATCTGAATGATAAGGTTTACATGAAAATTCCTTCAGGTTTTGATAGAGGGCGCAAATGACAAGTCTGTTACCTTCGCAAATCGTTGTATGGTCTGAAGCAGGCACCTCGGTGTTGGTTTGCCAAGTTAGTGACTGCACTGAAGAGGTACGGGTTTGTTCAGTTCTATTTAGATTATTCTGTATTCTCTTATTCCATGAGTGGTTGTCGTATGCATGTTTTGGTGTATGTTGATGATTTTATTCTATATGGTAATGACCCCGGTGCATTGATAGAGTTTAAGAAATACTTGAGCACTTGCTTTCATATGAAGGACTTAGGTCATCTCAAATATTTTTTTGAAGTTGAAGTAGCACGGAGTCCCGCAGGTATCTTTCTTTGCCAACGTAAATATACTCTGGACATTATTTCAGAAACAGGTTTACCTGGCAGCAAGCCTGCACAATTTCCCCTCGAGTAAAACCACCAGCTCGGCAAGACCGAGTCGGCGCTACTCATTGACGGATCCGCATACCGCACATTGGTTTGCACACTGATTTATCTGGTGTTTACATATCCATATATCTATTTTTTGATACATACTCTATCTGATTTTGTGCATAAACTAAATGAAGATCATTGCAGTCTGCATTACGAGTTGTTCGTTATTTCAAAGGGAGCCAAAGTTAGGAAATTCTTCTACCAAGTAGTTGTAATCTCATTCTAACAAGCTGGTGTGGTTCCAGTTAGGCTAGATGTCCTAAGATTCGTGTAGTGTGAGTGGTTGGATGGTGTTTCTTAGATGATTCCTCTGTTTCTTGGAAGACTAAGAAACAAGGTGTCGTTGCATTGTCCTTTGCTGAAGCAAAGTACCGGTCTATGGTAGGATTGACTTGTGAGTTGAAGTGGTTGCACGGTCTGCTCAAGGATTTTGGGGTCTCACACTCATTGACTATGCAAGTTTTATGTGATAGTCAGTCGACTTTACATCTTGCCCACAATCATGTGTTCCATGAACGTTCAAATCATATTGAAGTAGATTGTCATTTTCTACGGGATGCGATACTTGATAGGGTTATTTGTCCATCTCACGTGCCCACTCGGTCTCAGTGTGTAGACAAAGCACTAAGCAATAAGCAGTTTGAATTTTTGCTTGGCAAGTTGGGCATTCATAATCTGCATGCTTCAACTCGAAGGGGTGTTAAAGTGTCATGAGTAAAATAAAATGTATATGGGTTATTAAATACTAGTCTGTATATGAGCTAGGCTTTACTTTGTGCCACACTATAGATATACACTGTAATGTGATATGCCCAGAGAGGTGATTTGGTTTATGTGTTGAAACTAAGAAGATGTGATAGACACATTCCCAACGTTTCAAATGTTTTCTTTGTGCTTCTGGATTATTCGCTGAATGATATTTTCCTGCTCAACATCTTCAAATCCTACCTTCATTTGTTCAATACATATAACACATTCACTATTCTCTTAACAATTAATTTGTTTAATAATATGTAATTTAAATATAATTTACTTAACAAGTCTTAAAAAATAATATTCAATTTAATAAATAATTTTCTTTTCAAGTTTTAGAGATATCAAATTTTAATAACTAATATTTTTCAAATTGGTAAACTTACTATAATTAAAAAAAACTTTAAATGAAATATTTTATTTTAATTTATAGGTAATATAATCTTTATTTTGTGATAAAATTTAAAAACGGATTTTTGAAATTTATATAAATCCAAACGCAGACAACTTGAATTTAAATCAGCTTTTTTTTATACTCAAAACTCATAACGGAATAAAAAAAACCTTTTTTTTGTTCAAATTATATAAATATTTGGTCAAATACAAATCCCACCGTATAATTTAATATTTAAGAATAAAATCCTAATTTATTTGTGAAATTTATATTAAACATGAATTCTAACCAAGAAGCATATATGCAGTTTCACCCTTCAAATGGATGACGACAAATCTGCCAATTATAAAAAAGGATAAAATAATAAAATATAATATTTATTTTTGTTTAGAGCCGAATAAAAAGGAGGGGAGAAATAAAATAGTGTTTCATTTAGTTCACTTTAATTTATAATGGTGCGGTAGATTTAGTTAGTTAGAAAAATAAAGATTAAATATAAAAGATAAACTAGTCTCTTAATATTGAATAAAATTAAAAGATAGAGTCAAATGATTAAAAAAAATACTAAATATAGAAGATATAGTTACTTGGTTAGAAAAATAATGATCAAAATAAATATTTCAAATTTATAACTAAGAAAATATTAAATACAAATAAAGCCTTCTTTTTTTAAACATAATCTGAATCTAGAAGTTAGATGATACATGCCATAGCAACCTATGCATACTCAAAACATAAAATTGAAAAAAAGAAAGAGAATTACTTCAAAAATCGGTATCTTTCGCCATAAAGTTTTAGGGATCACAAAATTACAAATAATCCCTAAATATAATGTCGAACCTCCTATTGAAACACGAACAACAAGTCTATTTTTACACCATTAAAACATAACTAAAACTCTTGAGAAGCAGATACAATCTCATCTTTTCCTTTGCCTGCTTTCTTCGGCAGACCCCCTTTTTCTCGAGGTCCGAAGGAAGGGCACAACAACTTCAAATAAAAAGCCCGTAACCTGCATACTAAACAAGTAATGTTAGGCAATACTCACAGATCCAAGCAATTTTCACATTTCGTCATCATTTCTTACAACAAGCCTAATGTGTCTTGGAGTTATCCTTTCTTTCTTGTTGTCTCTTGCTGCATTACCAGCAAGCTCTAAAACCTCAGCGGCAAGGTACTCGAGCACAGCAGAGAGATAAACGGGGGCACCAGCGCCTACACACTCAGAATACTTCCCCGTCTTCAGGAACCTAGCAATCCTACCCACGGGAAACTGAAGTCCGGGCTTTTGGAATCGCATCACCGACTTCGTCGTCTTTCTCTTTCCTCTACCTCCATCTTTGGCATCACCGGTTGAACTCATCTTCAACAGATTGGAGAATTACAAGTTGATTGGTGTCCTTTGAAATACAAATAAAACCTATTTATACAAAGAATCTTGCTCTACTATTCTCCGTCGATCATAAAATTACTCTTATTTAGGTTTCCTTCCACTGGTTTTCTTCTCACAAAAATGACCATCTAGTTAGACAGCAAGAGGAGGCTCACCGTCATTGAGTTATTGATCAGAAGTGTCATCTTCAAAATAACCAACTATACATTAAAAGCTAGAACTTAAGATAAAAATTATAAAAGAGCAAGTTAGGATGACCCAAAAGTGTCTTTAGATTCTCTTTATACCTCCGCTTTTCAGCTCCTTTCCATGTTTTATCTATTTTGTTTTCCTATCTAAGAATGAATGCATAGACATTTTAACAAAAGGACAACAGTAAGAGAGTTAACAAAAATTAGCAACAAATTAATAATATATATGACTATAGTTCTTCAACATCTCTGCTTTCTTGGCATTCTGCCTACCATCAAGTCCTTCCAAATTTTTTCCTTCATTCTTTTAACTAATTGCATTTTCAGAGTTCTACAAGTTCACTTTGTTTCTGTTATATTCGGTTTTATGCTTCCACTTTCGAAACTCTCGTATCTTCACTAATCAGAACTGCACTCACTGCATAATCCGATACTGCTATATACAAAAATAATTGCTCACCCTCTCGAGGCTTTGATAATATTTCAGGAGAGGACAAAAGATTTTTTATCTTAATAAAAGCTTCTTCACAATCCGAAGTCCACTCAAAATTATTTGGTCGACGTAGCACCTAGAAAAAAGGCAAGCACTTATCCGAAAAACGAGAAATGAATCTGTTCAGAGCCGCTAACCTGCCTGTTAACATTTGCACTTCTTTGATATTCCGAGGTCAAGACATTGATATCAGAGCCTTCAACTGTTCTGGATCCACTTCAATTCCTCTTTCACTAATCACATACCCTAGAAACTTACCAGATCGGACTCCAAATGTACATTTTTCTGGGTTCAACTTCAACTGTATGGCTCTAAGATTCAAAAACGTCTCTTCTAAATCATCAATGTGTTCATCATCACTTTTGCTCTTAACAAGCATATCATCGATGTACACTTTGATATTCCTCCCTATTTGTGAAGCAAACGCCTTATTCATCAGCCTTTGATATGTAGACCCAACATTTTTCAATCCAAACGGCATCACTCTATAACACTGTAAACCCCGATCAGTAATAAAAGTTGTGCTTTCTTCATCTTCTGGATTCATTCGAATTTTATTATATCCTGAAAATGCATCCATAAATGTTAGAATTTTGTTTCCAGAAGTAGAATCCACTAATTGGTCAATTCGAGGTACTGGAAAAGGATCCTTTGGGCATGCTCTGTTTAAATCTGTGAAGTCTACACACATTCTCCATTTTCCGCTCTTCTTTTTCACCACCACAGGGTTAGCCGTCCACCTCGGATATTTGGACTCCCTAATATACCCCATTTTATACAATCTATCTACTTCAGCAATTATGGCCTCAGATTTTTCCAAAGAAAAAGCTCTCCTTTTTTGTATTATCGGCTCGATCTTCGAATCCACAGCCAGACTATGACATATAATGTCAATTGGGACCCCAACTACATCCTCAGATGTCCAAGCAAACACATCCAAGTTTTTAGACAAAAAATTCAACAATCTTTCTCGCACTGATAAAGACAGCAGAGTCCCAATTCGAAGTACTCTGTTATTATTGAAAATGTATTCTTCTATTTCTTCACTTACCACCACAGAACTCGGGGTTGACCTCGGATCATCAATTCCCTCATTTGTACCACTAGAAGGAACCCCCCCCCCCCAAACTGGTATTTCTCCATTGGATCATCGGTACTTTTGCCACGTAGTCTAAACGCAGCAGCGTAACATTCTCTAGCCACTTTTTGATCACTTCGAACTACACCAATTCGATCCCCGACTACATACTTCAAACACTGATGAACTGTAGAAACTATAGCATACATTTTTGCCAGCCATGACCTTCCAAAGATAGCATTGTAACTCGACAGACAATCTACCACCATAAAAAATACTTGAACTTTCTTTTTGAAAGGCCCTTTTCCCAGAGAAATTTCACCTTCAAACTCCCCTACTACATTCGCTGTCGCACCAGTAAACCCAATTATAGTTCTTTCTGACCTTTCTATCCGAGGCGGAGCGTTTAATCTGTCATATGTTGATTTGAACAACACATTAGCAAAGCTTCCAGTATCAATCAATACTCGTCGAATTTCCACTCCACACACTTCTGCACCAATGACCACTGCATCTTCATGTGGCCCAGTAATTCCTCTCAAATCATCCGCATCGAAAATTATAAATGGGACATCCTTGTTGTTTAGGTGTGCTGATGCTCCTCCTTCAATTTGATGCGTTAAATTCACTATATGTCTTTTCCTCGAATTATTAGTGTTATTAGTCATTGAATCTCCCCCAAATATTGCCAGTGACTCAAAGAACGCACACAAATCTCGAACACGTCCCTTACGCATCGGCTCATCAACTGACATCAACAACAATCGACCAGGGTCTGGTTCGACATATTCCGAAGCCACATCAAATTCATCACATGCAGCATCTAAAATCATCAGTGCACTTTCCTGCTTAGAATTAGGATTGCCCACCTTTTGAGTTATGGCTTTAGCATTCTTTTTGACATACTCCAACAATTTTCCATTCTCTATCAAAATCTGCATCTCCTTCTTCAAAGCAATACAATCATTTGTATCATGTCCAATATCATCATGATACCTACAGAACCTATTATTGCGCTCCTCTCTTGGCCTATTAATCGCTGCCGGCTTT
The DNA here is from genome assembly GCA_036936605.1 of Limnanthes douglasii subsp. nivea. Lineage (NCBI taxonomy): Eukaryota > Viridiplantae > Streptophyta > Magnoliopsida > Brassicales > Limnanthaceae > Limnanthes > Limnanthes douglasii. The sequence goes on from JAUPFV010000001.1 coordinate 4,823,061, forward strand.
CTGAAATTTACTGTTCCCCTGGTTTTCTCATATATCGAAGCCACACTTTCAGTCAAATCCGCATAATATTCTGGTCTTACCCACACATTCGATCTTAATCTGAATTGGTGTTGATTATTAGAATTGTGCTGATTAGAACCCCCTTGATATGAGCTCGAGGAACCCCCATGGTATGAGTTCGAACCTCCTCGATTAGAAACATTTTGATTACCCCTTGGGCGCGATGAGTTATTATTCGAAGCGTTCAGTTGACTATTCCCTTTCTGAACAGTACTACTTCCTCCTCGAACTCGAGTAGACTCTTCGACTTTGATCTGATCTGAGCCATGAGAGCTCCAAACGTTAATGCCCTACGCCTTGTAGTTTCATCAGCTAAATCTCCTGGCAACAATCCTTGTCTGAACGCTGCCATAGCCACCACTTCCTCACAATCATCTAATCCAGCTTTTGTTGACACAAATCTTTTAGTATAATCCTTCAACTTTTCTCCCACAGCTTGCTTACATTGTATTATCGTATCTCCATTAGCTCTCATTTCTTTGCTTCCCACAAACTGTCTTCGAAAAGCTGTGTAAAAGCCTCTAAAATTTGCAATGGACTCCTTAGGAATCTTGTTGTACCATTTTAGTGCAGTTCCTTTGAATGTCTGAGAGAATGCTCTACACACCAATTTATCATCGTCTTCGAAATTAGTCATATAGTTTTTGAATTGTTCTATATGATCATCTGGATCTTGAGTTCCATCAAACTTGTCAATTTTAGAAATGTCGAACCGCCTCGGAAGTGGCACAAATCTAATCTCACTAATCAACGGTGAGTCCCTCCAATCTACTCCTTGAACAAACTGGTCTTCGTTCCTCATTCCCACAGTAGCATACAAACTTGATTCACCTTCAAATTTCCGAGGCGAATACTTCCGAGGAGAATATACTCGTCTTTCCTTCTTTTGCCTTCCTTCCTTATACATTTTAGCTGGCCGAAATTCATATCCTCCTCCTCTTGAATGAACTCGAGAATGCTCATATCTTGGTGTTTCATCTGACTCCGAATTTCAAAATCCTCTTCTTCACTAGAATCTACATACCGTCGCTTCTGCAACTTTTCTTTTCTTTTCATTCCACTATGCTCCTTCTTACGCTCAAAATGTATTTTACGCTGTACATATTGAACGTCGCCATCGTCATTTAACGGATCCGACTGATCATCCCGATCACCTGTTGTTATTTTAGATCTAAGTCTAGCGCCATTATTATCTTGCTTCTTTTTAGCAAATTCATCAAGTTCCGCCACTTTTCTTATCAACTCATTCATTTTACCTTCAAAATCAAATTGGTTTGATTGAATCGGAATTGACTTACCTGCCTCTTTCTCTTGCAGATCAGATTTCAACGTCTCCAAAGCTTTTCGAATTCATCTCCGATCAGCAAAAATATAAACAAAATTCTTCAGAAAACGAACAAATTCGAGACTCGATTTTTTATCTATCGATCAAGGTATCTTCGGCCTCTCTTTCTAGCGCCAATTTGGTGAGAATAGAAATTGAATTGAGAAGATTGAGAATATTGACCAAGAATCAACAGAGAGTTTTTTAGGTGGTGAATATAATCTTTCGCCTCTAATTATTTCATAGGTGTAATCAGCCTCTTCGACCTCTTTAAATAGGCCTAGTGAGTTAGTTACAAATTCGGTTACATAAGAGGTTTATTTACAGTTCAGTCCCTATTCTTCTTGTAAAACTTTAATCTTACTCTATATTAATAGAACTTATCATTCAAGTCCTTATTAATTACATTTAAGCCCCTAATGAATATATTTCCTTATCAAAGCTAATGGGCCGTTACTGCGGTGAAATTTACTCTATCGCACGCTTAATTGTCATAGATGGACGAGAAATGAATTCTATGTTTTGATGAAAAATGCAATACTGACGTGTTTGCATCATTCGGATTTCCAGTGCTACTTGTGCTCATTAATTTGATATATTTGGTGGTGCAGGTTTCATTGCAATGTATGCTACTCTAGCTAGCCGAGATGTTGACTATTTGATTCATGAGTCACCCTTCTATCTTGAAGGAGAAGACGGACTTTATGAGTTCATTGATAAACGACTTGAAGAGAGTGGACACATGGTTATCGTGATGGCTGAAGGAGCAGTCAGGATCTTGTTTCAGAGAGCATGGTCCTGGTGAATCCTTCGGGAAACAAGCTTCTTAAAGACGCTGGGTTATGGTTGTCGGACAAGATCAAGGTATTGGTTCATTATTCAGCGATCTGGGGTTCTGCAATTTTGTTTAAATCACTGGCCCAGTTGTCTATTATGTAATTTGTTTCCGGCTGTACAAAGTTTGTTCTAGTATATTGCTTTACAACGTAGGAATCGCATTGGTAAAATGATTCTTTTACTATACCTTCTGCAAAACAAAGGATTTATAAGGCTTTATATTCTATCTCCCAAATAAGGAACAAGGTGGTAATTACCGACATGATGCGGGTGAGGTTGCTTCCTTCGACAAACCAACCGAGCGTTTTGAGCCCGACTGATGCAAAACAAGCAAAGAATGAAAAACCAGCTCCTACCTGAGTTGTTAGATGATTGAAGCAGCTTCTTAACAAAGACCTTCGCATTTCTACATGTTTGAGACAATTTCTTTTTCCTATACATGTGTTAGTTGGGTGTCGCTATGAAATGGGCCACAAAGTAAAAAACTCATATTATCCTTTCATACTTATACGATTACAATTTATGCGTATGTTTCATGCGTATGTACGGTAAAGGTGACTTTTCAAAACGTAAAAGATTAGATGATAATTCAGTTTGTAGTTTAAAATTTCCAAAAATACCATACGAGCGAACAAGGAAATACAAAGAATAATACTCATGTGTTTTTCTTATTGTGTTATTAGATTTTATATTTGTTTGGATTATGTGTATCTAAAAGATTAGATGATAACTCATTTTGTAGTTTAAAATTTCCAAAAATATCATACGAGCGAACAAGGAAATGCAAAAAATAAAACTCGTGTTTTTTATTGTGTTATTAGATTTTATAGTTGTTTGTGTTAGTAGATTTTATATTTGTTAAGAACTTGGTTGTTCTTTCTGGCTTTTCTGATTGTCTTATCCATGCCATCCATTTTGAAATTATCAAAAACAAAAGTTTGGTTTGAAATTTTGTATAGAACATGACTATTTATTAATTGATATATTTAAATTATCCGAGGTTGAGTTGAAATTTTGTATAAAACACGACTATTTATTAATGAAATTTTGTATAAAACACGGCTATTTATTAATTGATTTTTAAAAATATTGTATATTGTCCCACTCGAGTGAATGTCCGTGGTGTAGCTTATTTTTTAATTTTTATGTTTAATTTTTATTTATTTATCAAATATTTTTAATCTTTTAAAAATTATTCAATTTAAAATTAGTAAACTGGATCGGTCCATATTGAGAAAGCTGTTTTAGAAAATAATCAAAGACAAAATTTCTTAAACAAATTTTTTTTTCTGTGCCGAAAGATCAATTTCATTTTTTAGGAGATGAAAGCGCTATTCAAATTTCGACATTTCCAAGAATCATAGGATATGAGTGGAAAACAAGAGAGCAATCCCGGTTTAAAACCGAAAAAGCTAAAAATGATGTCATATAAATTGGAATCTTCAAATCTAATTTCAAAACCATTATCATATTGAACTAGCTCCTTAAAAAATGTTATTATTTTTTTCGCAATAGTAATCAAAACTATAAAGACCAATAGAATTTTGTAGGACCACATTTTGAAGGTATTTTGAACTTAATTATACTTTTTAGAAGATTATGAGATTTCTTAATAGATATGGCCATGATCGAAGTGGAGTTTGCATATATTGTGTCAAAACCGGACCATAAGCATCCATAGTTAATAAGCTAAAGGTTAGTGTGGAACAAGTTTACGAAAGTTAAAAAAATGTTACTTGTCCTGAAATGGTTTCAGGATTATTTGGGTAACAAATTGATCCCATATGTGTTCAAGTGTTACAAATAAATTCTATTAATATTATTACGTCACATGTCATTCCCAATAATTACACATTTGTTTTCAAATTAACTCTCTATTTTGTTGTAAAATAATACATTTGATATTGCTATGTCAACATCCACGTAGAATGTTGTGAATGCAATAAATATTTAAATATTTTATTATTATGATTTATCTAACCTATTTATCCCACCGAATCCATTACCATAAAATATAACTCGACCTGACCAGTCTATACAAACTAACTAAAGGATGACATGTTTAACCTACTTGTTAACCTAATTGGAACCCGATAAATTCTCACTTTAATACAGTATAAACTTTATAAAATAATACACTTGGACCACCAAAATTTATTAATTAATAGATTTATTAATTAATCGATAAATTATAAATTATAAATTTATATTCCCGTTTTAATACCTAAAGAGTTTCACGATACCTAAATATCAAATCCGAGTATATGGTATAGATATTTAAATATTTTATTTTTATCATTTATCCGACTTATTTATCCGATCCAATCCAATCCATTAACATAAAATATAACTAGACCCGACCCAATCCATATAACATAACTAAAGCATGACATTTTTAACATACTTACAATTAATTTAATTAATACCTGACTACTTAATTCTGATACTAATTCTCCCTTTAATACCTAACGAGTTTCAAAATACCTACATCTGAAATCAATTTTTGTCTTACGAATTTTAAATCTCTAAAATTGATATCTTAGGAATCCTAAATGGACACTACTAGATCTGGGCCTGTTTATGTTAGATCTCACACCTTACTTAATTCTTTTTAATCCAAACTAATATCAAAATAACTTTCCTCACCAATTATGATAATATCACTCAATAAAAAACTTCCTAAAATCATAAAATCCTTTAACTAAATCTAGATATACTTGACTTTATGAAATCTCTAAAATAGTAAAAAGACATGGATAACGAAGTTTTATGTTGTTCTTTTCTACGAAAGAATATTTTAATATTCGTGGCTATAATCTCACGATATTTGCAACGAGTCGCACCCGGTGTGAGATTTAAAGTAGCATATAACACAAAACATGTGAATTTAGTTAGTAACCGCAAACCACTTCAATATTTCTTCAACCAAGCAGCAATAAGAAAACAAACTGCCAGGACATGAATCAATATACAGACGAAGTAAGAGTCTAAAACTTGGGGCAACAACATAACTTTCGAACCATTTCTACAAGGATTAGATGACAATAATAACCATGACAAGGTTTCCGCGACCAAAGGAAATAGGTAACTTGTGAAGTAACACATTTTTTGGCAGGTACGGAGTCGTTCCATAATTTTATAATCATTAACGATGTCTTCCTCCTTGGAGGCATCGGTTGCTCGATATCCTTCTCAGAAGTCCACATGATTTAGTTCTACCTTTCTAGCTTATTATGACATATTTAATATAAATATGACATATCTCTAACATTGTATCATTCTTTGTAAGAACACACAGCGTTTCAAAAATCTTTGTAAACCGCTCATCAGTTAGTTATTCTCCTTAAGTTAAGGTGATAAATCTAAATGATAAGTTCATATATCAGGTACATATTTTGTCAAATAACAGTTATTGAAATATTCAAGCTTTCCTTTATACTGAACTGAATTTCCTATGAGAAGTTTTGAATATTGCTTGATTATTACATAATGACTGCAATTAGTAATGGAAGATACTTTTATGATAATTGTGAGTTAACTATTTGATATTTATTAGGAGTTTTAGCAATGAGACTATAATTTCCTACAAACTCTGACTCCGTCATGGATACTGGGTCCAGATCTCGCACCAGTCCTGAGACTTCTGTATCAGAGGGATTCGTTTTTCCTGAAGAACAACCGGTCTTTAGTTCACGTCGCAAAGTTTTATCTGCATATAGTGGACCTGTCGATTCACTTACAAAGGCAAAAAAAACATGGAAAATATCGTGCCCTCAGATTATGAAGAATCGTCCAAGATCCAGAATCACGTGTCGAATACAAGTATTCCGAGATTCATAAAGGAGCGGCAACGCATGAATTAGACTATGACATATCTCATGTAATTGGGGTCATAGTCATAACAAGATGTCCAATGATGACACCGTCATGGAAAGAAATTCTAGAAGATACGAAGATGTCAATGTATGAGCTGCTTTAGGTAACAAATGGTTTTCGATTTAAGTTTATTTTCAGACGCTACAAGTATGTTAAAATATATGATTTCAGCATTTTTTTTACTTGTTAATAGCTTTTAGTTTTTTTCGAGATAAAAACATTTTTTTGTATTTATATCATCCTAAAACTAAACAAGAATTAAGTAGATCCAGATACCTTTGTAGGCACAGTTACAGGCATTTCTATGTATTTATATAGACCTACAGGAAAATTAAGTAGATCCAAATCTATGTATTTCTATAGACCTACAGGAAAATTAAGTAGATCTAAATGTCTTTGTAGGCACAGTTACCGGTACTTTTCGTAATTTTTTTATGTTCTTCGTATTGGTGGATCGAGTCTTGAATCCTTGTATACGCCACTAGAAATTCCGCCGCAGCAGCTTGGCTCATCACTTTCTTCAGAATCAACTTCAATGCCTTGAACCTTTTCAATCTTTTTGAACTCATCCTACACACACCACACTGCGGAAGCACCACACATTCATTTAGATACCTCCTTTAATAAAGTCGGGATTAAGGTGTGGTTGTAATGTTCGTATCTTGTTTTAAGGTGTTTCTCCAGTCTTGATGTTATGTTCTTTAGTTCATGTCTCTATGAACATACTTGTCACCATATAGATCTTCATCTCTTCTATTGACTCGCGCTTAGAGATTGACATGCACTAAACCATACAGTTTACATTATCAACTTCAATACAACCATCTCTTTCACTGGTTTCCTTTTCACTTTCTCCATTGTTCATTTCCTAGTCATACTCATTTTTTCACTAAGGATTTTTAAAATGCTCCTCATTTTTTTGTGTTCTTGTATTATATCGTTTTTTTCTACTAGAATTCTGGATGAAATCAATCGCTTCTCCAAGTATTGCAAGAAAGTGAGAAAGAAACGAAAAAGGAAATTTTGGATAGTCTTTAAATCTTCAATTGACTTAGAAAACTAACTAGTTCTATTCTAATTTTGTTAATAGCTTTTAGTTTAAATGTTAGTTAGGATATTTGAGAATGGATTCATAACAATATGTAACGAATCTAATTTTTGAGTTAGCTAACTATAAGTTCATGCATGCATTATAAAGAACTATTTTCCTTTTCCTTTTAAAGTCTCAACTGTTTATGATATGTTCATATAGTTCTGGTTTAAGTTTTTAATAAAAGACCATGGTCTTTAGTTAATTGCATCTATTTATGTGTTAGAATTTTTAATACGAAATTATGTTTGTGTAATTTGGTTTGGTTAATACCCATGTCTAATACCTTCTCTCTAATACCTTGTACTTATTATAATTGTTATTTTGCACTCTTTTCTATGGTTAAAACAAATATAATACCTTGTAGTTATTATAATTGTTGTTTTTCTCTCTTTTCTATTCTTTTTATTATGCTTGTATTATTTCATTATTAAGGTAAATAAGCTTATACGAATCATGTTATAACTGTCTTAGTTTTTAAATTTTTGTTAGAACAAAATGGAAGGGATGATGGAGACCATACTTACAGATATAGAAGCATCTCAGAGTGATCCCGATGTTCCTTTGTTAGAACCAGATCCGGGCGTTTCAATAAATATTCTCAAGGACTCGATTTGTACAAAACCCGGTAGAGTTATTCCTGGCCTTGGTAGGTCTTATTCTCGGTTAAGTAGTTCTTCGTCTACTGCTAAGTCAAATATCGGAGAGGTTATGCATTTAAGAGACAAAGTGAATATGCTAGAAAATGTCATAGCACTTCAAAAGATAGAACAAGAAAAGTGTATTGCGGAATGTGAAACTAAATTAGTAGAGAGAATTAGCTCTATTTTGAAAGCCAATGCCAGTGGCTTGTCGGATTTGTCATGTGTTAGATTTGTGTTTTATTAGTTAGCTTGAATTTTGAATTTAGTGACTTTTAATCTTTTGTAAAGACGTTAGTGTTACTTGTTTATATATGTAATGTATTTTTGTTAATAATTAAATTTTGGCATTAGAAACAAAAATCAAAATCAGTTCTTTTGTTCTTTAAAATTTAATATTTATTTTATTAATTAAATTTATTAAAAACAATTATTATTCTATATAATCAATTATATATTTAAATTTATTAAAAAATAAAAATAAAAATATTAATTTTTTGTTGTATAAGGTTATATTTTACCAAAAAATGTTAGTTGCATAAAGTTATATTTAAAAAAAAAAACTTTTTGTTGCTAAATATATAATTATGGCTTTTAATAACTATTTTTTTATTGTAATTACACACTTTAAACATATTTTATATGTAACAAGAATTTTGATATATTTGATGTACCTCTTAAGAACTCACCCTTATATTTATTATGCAATATTTATTTTCTAAATTTTTTTTTTCTAGTTGAAGGTAGTTGCATATTTATTATGTAATATTTTTTTATTCTAGTTTTAAATAGTCAAAGAAACATATCGCATACAGTATTTATTTTCTATTTTTTTATTATAGTTTAAACCAGTGTAAAACTTATTTTCTAAATCTTTTAATTCTAATTTAAAAGAGTCCAACAAATATTTCGCTCAAACACATATATTATAGTTAAAAACTATATTGCATATTTATTATGTAATATTAGATGACAAAAAACTTCTGTCAATACAATAACGAAACAATCTCAAAATAATAAATTTATAACTACATACGAACGTTAAATTAAAACAATTAATGGTTGAATAAACTACAAAATCCACGAATCCTAATCCTTCAAAACTAAACCATAATCACTAAACTAAACCATAATCAATAAAAAACATACATAAACCATAATCACTAAAAAAACATACCAAAACGTCCACAATGACTTAACTAAGATATAACTTTCCAAAAAAACAACAATGATATGAAGATTTGGGTTTTTGGACAGACGTTATCACTCTAAATATCATTAAAAATACATAACTAAATTGCAAAATAATTACACTAACAAGTATATAATTCATACCTTAACGTGTTCGCTTGATTCGAGAAATCTGGCGTTTTTTAGACCATTTCGAGAAATTTTAGGTGAGAGAAAAGAGAAAAATAAAAAGATTTTTTTTCTTCTGAAATTAAAGTCTCTTATTATAGTAAAAAAAGATTTCATTATAAATGGATCTCATTGTAACTAAAATAGAACCCAATTTAGCCCAACCCAAAATAAATTAGGCCCAAAATTTTATTTAATTTCTAGGGTTTATGTCGAAGATTGTGCTTCTCCTATATATATATATATATATAGGGTCTACTGCTGCCGCATCTCACATCATCCATGGATGCGAAGGAATCGTATCTGGTATGAGATCTCATTTCCCACTCGAAATATTGACTTCAGCAGGAAACAGGTCTATGCCAGATACAATTCCTCAGCCTATGTTAAAGTAGAATAAGCCTGACTCGGATGATTGCCGAGATGTATACAAGCAATATTTTATAGTCTATAATTTTATTTAAATGGAAGTATGTAACTTTTCTGATCATCACTGAAGTTCCACAGGGAGGGTATAAGGTGTTCTTGTCCAAAAATTCTATTGATTTAGATCCCAAGATTGTCAATGACATCCATCAAAGACGGTTGATAGTACGAGGGTCGTGGAATAAATCCCAATGAAAGGTATATCAGTTCACTGTCGCACTCAGGTTTACATAATTGGAGGTGATGGAACTCAAAAAGGAGCAGCAGCTAGCTAGCAGCTATCTATGAAGTAAGCCTATTGAAGTCATTGTGCCGGTAACCTCTTAAGATCTTTGTTTTTGCAGACTGATCAGTTTCATAAATTTCTCTGCTAGGGGTTTTGTTGACAATAGCTTCCAAATATTTATGAACTAATTTTCCAAATATTTGTGAACTAATGGTAGATTGGAAGCATTTCTTGTGAAGTTTATGTCATCCAATCAAAGCGGGGACACGAACTAATATTATTGAACCTAATTACGAGACACATAATATTTCCCGATGCCCGAAGCATGCTTATTATAGTTCCGGCCTTCATGTTTGGCCACATGTTTGCAGGCTGCGTTCTGCATCAGTATATTGTATTTGTTTAAATGCGGAAATGATATCACTAATTTTTTGTTGTTAGTAGCTGTGCGGAAATGATATCACTAATTTTTTGTTGTTCTGCAGGAAATCAGACTCCGCGGCCTTAAGGTTGCAGTTGTTGGAATTCCAAAGAACATCGACAATGACATTCCGGTATTTATCTCCTACTTGCACGCCATTGCTCTGAAGTACTTAAATGTTTTGGAATGAACTCTTAATAGTGCTCTCTCTCTCTAATCTTGATTTGGTCATTGACAAGTCCTTTGGTTTTGATACTGCCGTCGAGGAGGCTCAGCGTGCCATTAATGCAGCACACGTCGAAGCTACAGGTGTTTAAAATTTATCTTTTTTAACATCATAAAACTATGTCATCTAATTAATTTTGATCAAAATACTCTACAACTATTTAATAATCCATCTCAACGATCTTTGACTATATACAAATTAAAATAATTTCAATTTTTTTTATAAATTATGCGCCATCCATTTAATAGTTTTACAGTTACTTAATTAAATAATAAATAGCACATTTAATAATGTGACTAATATATACAAATAACAAAATAAAAATAAAATCATAAATTCAATTCAGTTTTAGATTTCATCCTTTTCTAAATCATAAAACTACTATTTAGCGTATTACAATGGTATAATATAATATAATATAATATAATATAATATAATATAATATAATATAATATAATATAATATAATATAATATAATATAATATAATATAATATAATATAATATAATATAATATAATATAATATAATATAATATAATATAATATAATATAATATAATATAATATAATATAATATAATATAATATAATATAATATAATATAATATAATATAATATAATATAATATAATATAATATAATATAATATAATATAATATAATATAATATAATATAATATAATATAATATAATATAATATAATATAATATAATATAATATAATATAATATAATATAATATAATATAATATAATATAATATAATATAATATAATATAATATAATATAATATAATATAATATAATATAATATAATATAATATAATATAATATAATATAATATAATATAATATAATATAATATAATATAATATAATATAATATAATATAATATAATATAATATAATATAATATAATATAATATAATATAATATAATATAATATAATATAATATAATATAATATAATATAATATAATATAATATAATATAATATAATATAATATAATATAATATAATATAATATAATATAATATAATATAATATAATATAATATAATATAATATAATATAATATAATATAATATAATATAATATAATATAATATAATATAATATAATATAATATAATATAATATAATATAATATAATATAATATAATATAATATAATATAATATAATATAATATAATATAATATAATATAATATAATATAATATAATATAATATAATATAATATAATATAATATAATATAATATAATATAATATAATATAATATAATATAATATAATATAATATAATATAATATAATATAATATAATATAATATAATATAATATAATATAATATAATATAATATAATATAATATAATATAATATAATATAATATAATATAATATAATATAATATAATATAATATAATATAATATAATATAATATAATATAATATAATATAATATAATATAATATAATATAATATAATATAATATAATATAATATAATATAATATAATATAATATAATATAATATAATATAATATAATATAATATAATATAATATAATATAATATAATATAATATAATATAATATAATATAATATAATATAATATAATATAATATAATATAATATAATATAATATAATAATTGATTAAAATTGTATGAATTCAATTCGGTTTCAAATTTCATGTATTTGTTAATTTTAACTCATAAAACTACTGACATCCAATTAATTTTTAAATAATATTATAAAATTTATGGTGCATTTCAGTAATCTCTTACTAATATACATAAAATTCAATTCTATTTTAAATTTCGCTTCTTTTTCTCATCCAATTAATTTTTAAAAAAATCAATAATTAATAGATACTGCAAGATAATTAATAAACTTAAATTAGTTTCAGACGGTTGCAAGATAATTATAAACTTAATAATTAATTTTTATTTTTCATTTTTCCAAATTAATGGTTTAAATTTATACACCATCTAAAATATTTAAAGATTGAATTTGATATTATTTAATTTACTAATTTTATTTTAGATAGTTTTACAATTATTTTTAATATGTAAATAATAATAATAATAAATTAAATAATTTGTTACCATAATAGTTTTATACATAATGTATGTATTAATAAAAAAAGTCATTTTGTTGTAGATTAAAGTAAATAAAATGAGGGAAAAACTATATCTCAACACCTATTTGGTGGATTTCAACTTGGAGAAATTTCTCCCTTAAAAAGTTGAATTACCCAAAATACCTTCACTAAAAAAACACATAATTAATCCTACAATCTAAAATCCAACTAGCCCATTCTCTAAAAACTCTTAAACTAACTAAAACTATCTCATAATCGACTTCAATCCGTAATATCTTTAAAAATATGTATTTAAGTGATGAAAACAATGGTTTTAGTCGTAATAAATTTCATTTGGACTAGAGTGTATATCATCTCAATTTGGACTAATCACATGATTCGCATTTGACATATTATTCTTAGTTCAAATTTAACCAATGATTCTCAATTTGCATTTAACTATTGATTTTTCGTTTAGATTTAACACATGATTCTAAAATTATGTGATTCTCAGTTCGGATTTAGCCTTTGCTTTTCAATTTGTATTTAGCCCTTGATTATCAGTTCGTACTTAGCCCTTGATTCTTAGTTCAAATATATCTCATGATACTTTGTTCAGATTTAACACATGATTATCAGTAAGCATTTAACCATTGGCGTTGAACACATTTATTAGTGTTTCAATTTGTATTTAGCACATGAGTCTCAATTCGTATTTAACTCAGGACTCTCAGTTTCCATTTAACACGTGATTCTCATTTCACATTTTATACATGATTCTTATTGGATTTCACACACGATTCTCAATTCATATTTCACCTTGATTCTTAGTTTCTTATTTTAACATTTGATTCACATTTCAGATTCAACACATGATTCGTCATTTGTGTTTAACTCATGATGCTCAATTCGAATTTAACACATGATTCTTACCCCATATATAACCTTTGATTCTTAATTCATATTTAACCTATTATTTGCAATTTGCATTTTACCATTGCTTCTCAAATTAGAATTGACACCTGCTTCTTAATTTGTATTTAGTCATTTATTTTTAGTTTATAATTAATATATGATTATCATTTCACAATTAACCCTTTTTTTCAGTTTATAATTACCACATGTTTCTTAGTTCGTATATAATAATTAATTATTAGTTTTGATTTAATAAATAATTTACGATTAGATTTAACCCAAGATACTTAGTACAGATATTACACATGTGCTCCAAAAACGGTAGCCGAGTTGGTGGAGTAAGTCATGCTTGTGACCAAAGGTCATTAGTTCGAACCCCTCTACATACTATTTTTTGGTTGAACATATCACACGATTATCAATTCACATTTAACCCTTAATTCTTAGTATAAATTTATCATTTGATTCATGGTTCATATTTAACCCATTATTAACAATTCGCATTCTACCCCAGACTCTCAGTTTATATTTAACAGTGAGTTAAATACGAACTGAGAATCATTTGTTAAATCTAAACGGAGTATCATACGTTAAACGTGAATAAAAATGAAGTGTTAAATCAGAACTAAGAATTAAAGGTTAAATACAAAATCATTTGTTAAATCTAAACGGAGTATCATAGGTTAAACGTGAATAAAAATGAAGTGTTAAATCCGTGAATAAAAATGAAGTGTTAAATCCGAACTAAGAATTAGAGGTTAAATACAAATTGAGAATCATGTTTTAAATCTCAGCTAATAATTAATAGTAAGCTATGAATTGTGAATAATGGCTTATCCATGATTTAAGAATCTGATGTTAAATCGTAATAATGTATCAAGTGTTAAATATGAACTAAGACCCAAATGTTAATTGCAAACAGAGAATCATGTATGAAATTTGAACTGAGAATCATAAGCTAAATGTCAATTAAAAAATATAGGTCAAATGCGAGTCGAATCATGTTTTATATATTAACTGAGAATTATGTCTTAAATAAGAATTGAGAATCATTAGTTAAATATGAATCACGAATCATTTATTAAATCCGAATTGAGAATCAAAGGTTAAATGTGAAATCAAAGTAATGTGTTAAATCCGAACTGAGAATCAAGGGTTAAATGCGAACTGAGAATCATGTGTTAAAGCCAAATTGAGAACCACGATTTGAATATGTATCGCGAACAATTGGCTAAATACAAACTAGCATCAATGGTAGCGTGTGAATCGCTAATAATGGGTTACACGTGAACCACAAGTACATTCGAAAAATATTTGTTCATATTTAACACTTGACTTATGATTCACATTTAATATATGATTCTCAATTTAAATATAAAAATTGTTTCGTCACTCGTCTTTAACCCTGATATGTGATTCAAATTTAACCATTGATTCTCAATTCAGATTTAGTGAATGATTTGTGATTTTTAATCCAAAAAAATACAGTTTGGATTTAAGAAATGATTATCAGTTCAAATTGAACACATAATTTTCAATTCGCATTTGACCCATGATTCTTAATTTGTATTTAACTTATGAGTATCAGTAAAAAAATTCATATATAATTCTAAGGTCATACACGGTTCTTAATTCGTAAAGAACCCGTGATTCTTAGTTTGTATATATAACCCTTGATTCTTAGTTCGTATATATAACATTTTATTCTTAATTTGTTGTGATTTATGGGGTCCTTGTCATACTTTATCCTCATGTAGTGCGTGATATTTTCTCACTATTGTTGATGAGTACTCTCGTGCTGTATGGATTTAGGGAATATGACACAGTGGTTGAAGAGATGCAATGCAACATCTATCCTCATCTATTACCTTTAGGGATGAGCCTAAATCATTCTGAGAGGCTATATGACACAATGGTTGAAGAGATGCAATGCAACATGAAATTCAGGAACTAGAGGATAATCATACTTGGTCATTGGCACATCTACCTCAAAAGAAGAAAGCTTTGAGGAGTCAGTGGATTTATAAAATTAAATATCATGCTGATAGGAGAGGAGAGTGCCAAAAAGCTCGTTTGGTCGTGTTTGGTAATCACCAAGTAGAATTGGTTGATTATACATAGACTTTTTGCCCGTGTTGCCAAGATGGTTACTATATGACACAGTGGTTGAATAAATACAATGCAACATGAAATTCAGGAACTAGAGGATAATCATACTTGGTCCTTGGCACGTCTACCTCAAAAGAAGAAAGCTTTGAGGAGTCAGTGGATTTATAAAATTAAATATAATACTGATAGGAGAGGAGAGCGCCTAAAAGCTCGTTTGGTCGTGTTTGGTAATTACCAAGTAGAAGTGGTTGATTATACATAGATCTTTTGCCCGTGTTGCCAAGATGGTTACTATACGTCATTTCTTGGCGGTTGCAGCCGCTCAAAATTGTAAGTTACATCAGATGAATATACATAATGCCTTTTTGTATGATGATCTGGATGATAAGGTTTACATGAAAATTCCTTCAGGTTTTGAAAGAGGGCGCAAATGACAAGTCTGTTACCTTCGCAAATCGTTGTATGGTCTGAAGCAGGCACCTCGGTGTTGGTTTGCCAAGTTAGTGACTGCACTGAAGAGGTACGGGTTTTTTCAGTTCTATTTAGATTATTCTGTATTCTCTTATTCCATGAGTGGTTGTCGTATGCATGTTTTGGTGTATGTTGATGATTTTATTCTATATGGGAATGACCCCGGTACATTGATAGAGTTTAAGAAATAATTGAGCACTTGCTTTCATATGAAGGACTTAGGTCATCTCAAATATTTTTTTGAAGTTGAAGTAGCACGGAGTCCCGCGGGTATCTTTCTTTGCCAACGTAAATATACTCTGGACATTATTTCAGAAACAGGTTTACCTGGCAGCAAGCCTGCACAATTTCCCCTCGAGTAAAACCACCAGCTCAGCAAGACCGAGTCGGCGCTACTCATTGACGGATCCGCATACCGCACATTGGTTTGCACACTGATTTATCTAGTGTTTACATATCCATATATCTATTTTTTTATACATACTCTATCTGATTTTGTGCATAAACTAAATGAAGATCATTGCAGTCTGCATTACGAGTTGTTCGTTATTTCAAAGGGAGCCAAGGTTAGGAAATTCTTCTACCAAGTAGTTGTAATCTCATTCTAACAAGCTGGTGTGGTTCCAGTTAGGCTAGATGTCCTAAGATTCGTGTAGTGTGAGTGGTTGGATGGTGTTTCTTAGATGATTCCTCTGTTTCTTGGAAGACTAAGAAACAAGGTGTCGTTGCATTGTCCTTTGCTGAAGCAAAGTACCGGTCTATGGTAGGATTGACTTGTGAGTTGAAGTGGTTGCACGGTCTGCTCAAGGATTTTGGGGTCTCACACTCATTGACTATGCAAGTTTTATATGATAGTCAGTCGACTTTACATCTTGCCCACAATCATGTGTTCCATGAACGTTCAAATCATATTGAAGTAGATTGTCATTTTCTACGGGATGCGATACTTCATAGGGTTATTTGTCCATCTCACGTGCCCACTCGGTCTCAGTGTGTAGACAAAGCACTAAGCAATAATCAGTTTGAAATTTTGCTTGGCAAGTTGGGCATTCATAATCTGCATGCTTCAACTCGAAGGGGTGTTAAAGTGTCATGAGTAAAATAAAATGTATATGGGTTATTAAATACTAGTCTGTATATGAGCTAGGCTTTACTTTGTGCCACACTATAGATATACACTGTAATGTGATATGCCCAGAGAGGTGATTTGGTTTATGTGTTGAAACTAAGAAGATGTGAGAGACACATTCCCAACGTTTCAAATGTTTTCTTTGTGCTTCTGGATTATTCGCTGAATGATATTTTCCTGCTCAACATCTTCAAATCCTACCATTATTTGTTCAACACATATAACACATTCATTATTCTCTTAACAATTAATTTGTTTAATAATATGTAATTTAAATATAATTTACTTAACAAGTCTTAAAAAATAATATTCAATTTAATAAATAATTTTCTTTTCAAGTTTTAGAGATATCAAATTTTAATAACTAATATTTTTCAAATTTGTAAACTTACTATAATTAAAAAAAAGTTTAAATGAAATATTTTATTTTAATTTATAGGTAATATAATCTTTATTTTGTGCTAAAATTTAAAAACGGATTTTTGAAATTTATATAAATCCAAACGCAGACAACTCGAATTTAAATCAGCTTTTTTTATACTCAAAACTCATAACGGAATAAGCCTATTGAAGTCATTGTGCCGGTAACCTCTTAAGATCTTTGTTTTTGTAGACTGATCAGTTTCATAAATTTCTCTGCTAGGGGTTTTGTTGACAATAGCTTCCAAATATTTATGAACTAATTTCCCAAATATTTCTGAACTAATGGTAGATTGGAAGCATTTCTTGTGAAGTTTATGTCATCCAATCAAAGCGGGGACACCCATGAACTAATATTTTTGAACCTAATTACGAGACACATAATATTTCCCGATGCCCAAAGCATGCTTATTATAGTTCCGGTGTTTGCAGGCTGCGTTCTGCATCAGTATATTGTATTTGTTTAAATGCGGAAATGGTATCACTAATTTTTTGTTGTTAGTAGCTGTGCAGAAATGATATCACTAATTTTTTGTTGTTCTGCAGGAAATCAGACTCCGCTGCCTTAAGGTTGCAGTTGTTGGAATTCCAAAGAACATCGACAATGACATTCCGGTATTTATCTCCTACTTGCACGCCATTGCTCTGAAGTACTTAAATGTTTTGGAATGAACTCTTAATCTTGATTTGGTCATTGACAAGTCCTTTGGTTTTGATACTGCCGTCGAGGAGGCTCAGCGTGCCATCAATGCAGCACACGTTGAAGCTACAGGTGTTGAGAATGGCATTGGATTTGTGAAGCTAATGGGCCGTTACTGCGGTGAAATTTACTCTATCGCACGCTTAATTGTCATAGATGGACGGGCAATGAATTGCATGTTTTGATGAAAAATGCAATACTGACGTGTTTGCATCATTCGGATTTCCAGTGCTACTTGTGCTCATTAATTTGATATATTTGGTGGTGCAGGTTTCATTGCAATGTATGCTACTCTAGCTAGCCGAGATGTTGACTGTTTGATTGCTGAGTCACCCTTCTATCTGGAAGGAGAAGACGGACTTTATGAGTTCATTGATAAACGACTTGAAGAGAGTGGCCACATGGTTCTCGTGATGGCTAAAGGAGCAGTCAGGATCTTGTTTCAGAGAGCATGGTCCTGGGGAATCCTTGGGAAACAAGCTTTTTAAAGACGCTGGGTTATGGTTGTCGGATAAGATCAAGGTATTGGTTCATTATTCAGCGATCTGGGGTTCTGCAATTTCGTTTGGATCACTGGTCCAGTTGTCTATTATGTAATTTGTTTCTGGCTGTAGAAAGTTTGTTCTAGTATATTGCTTTACAACGTAGGAATCGCATTGGTAAGATCATTCTTTTGCTATACCTTCTGCAAAAAAAAAGGATTTATAAGGCTTTATATTCTATCTCCCAAATAAGGAACAAGGTGGTAATTACCGACATGATGCGGGTGAGGTTGCTTCCTTCGACAAACCAACCGAGCTTTTTGAGCCCGACTGATGCAAAACAAGCAAAGAATGAAAAACCAGCTCCTACCTAAGTTGTTAGATGATTGAAGCAGCTTCTTAACAACGACCTTTGCATTTCTACATGTTTGAGACAATTTCTTTTTCCTATATACTACAAGAAAATTTGGTATAAGCAATGAAAAAAATTTGCTGCAAAAAACGATTATTCGTTGGTAAAACCTTTTAACAATAAAAAATTTGTTCCAAAAGATTTGTTGCTTTAGGTTGGACGCTTAAAGTCCTTAGAAACGAAAAATATATTTGTCGTTGTAAAAAATGCTTAATTGCAATAATTTTGTTTTTCGCTACAAAAAATACGTAATTGCAATAATATTATGTTTCGCTGTAAAAAATATGTAATTGCAATATGTTTCACTATAAATGTATTGGCAATAAATGTATTTTTCATTCTATGAAATTGTAATTGCAATAAGTTTATATGTAATTGCAAAAAAATCATAATTGCAACATATTAACCCCAAAATATTTTTTTCCAAATGTAAATATATGCAACAAAATACATTTTTGCTAAATAATAATTTTAATTTACAAATAATCTGTCATAATAATAAATTTTAGTTATAAATTAGTATTTTTAATTATTCAAAAATCTATTCTTTTATACCAAATTTAAATGCAAACTAATTGATACTGGGATCAAAAAAATACATATAACTTCATTTTACTTGACATAAATAATTGAACCTTATATAATGCACACTTTATGAAACACCTTCGAATTTCAAACCGAAAATACAAGTCCGACCATCAAAGAATAGTAGGAAACTAAATATAAACCTTTCAGTTTTTGTTTGAAGGGAGGCAGCACTCCTTGAACTATCTAAACATTATTTCATTCTACTGTAGCAAGGCATATAGTCTTCTTGTAAATAAAACACTTAGATATCCAAAGATAAACCAGCACTCCTTGACCTATCTAAACATTATTTCATTCTACTATAGCAAGGCATGTAGTCTTCTTGTAAATAAAACACTTAGATATCCAAAGATAAACCAGGAAATAGAGAATGCCGAGAATTGGCAGTAGCCAGTAAAAATAATCCAGCCGACCTCGGTTTCAGCCAAGCTTCTCATTCTTCGTAGTCCCGTTAGTCATAATCGTCACCATAAAAGTACTTAGATTAGTTGCTTGATGCAGTCGTTGTGAGAGACAGAGCTGAGGTACTTAGATTAGTTGCTTGATGCAGTCGTCGTGAGAGACAGAGCTGAGCACAGACTTTTCATAGCATCAAGTACCTCGTCGTAATAAAACTGAGTTGTCCAATAAAGGCGAAAACTTATGCGCACCCTATAAGGATATAGGGAGGTACTTTCCATTGGAATGACTTTAAGATTATAAGGGCCATCCTTAGCTGCAATCGCAAAAGATCAGACATAAGTGATTCAAACTGAATGCAAAAAAAACACAAAGGGAACTACAAATTACCTTTAGACATTGGAATGACTTTGACATTATAAGGACCATCATTATAGCTGCAATGGCAAAAAATCAGAGACAAGTGATTCAAACTGAATGCAGATAAACACGAGGGGAACTACAAATTACCTCTCGAGACTCAAATAACTTTGAGATTATAAGGGCCATCTTTAGCTCCAATCGCAAAAGATCAGACATTCAAACTGAATGCAAATAAAACAAAGGGAACTACAAATTACCTCTTGTGAATCAGCATGCCAAGTAAGATTAATTCATCTGCAAGACCTTACACTCCAATACCAATGTGCCTATGCCTCATATTTCACCCTTTTGTAGTTTAAAATGACAGTAATTAACTATAATCTTTGTTGACATTCGTAGTAACAATTGAGTTACCAAAGCAAAAGTACGATTAAGAATCAAAATACACTTCTTGTATAAAGAGAATCAAAGTAATGGTTCTTTGATTCTCTGCTCCCTACAAGCTTCAATAGATGAGCTTCGATTGGAACCCCTGTTGATAGAGAGAAATATGTAAAATTAAACCATGACAGAAACAATAACTAATACTCACCGTCTCCTTGAACAAGCGTGGTAAAGCAATAGATGCAAGATTGCAGACTGCAGTCTCCGGGCGACTAGTGTACTCGATTATCTAAATGCACAGAATTGAAGATTGAATGGTACCCAGATTGCTGGTTCCTCTTTCTGTTACAAGAATCCTGAAATAAATAAAATACTATGTTAACCATAATCCTAGTTTACCAGGGTCAGAAGCACATTAATGAAAATTTACAGAAATCACCTTGTAGAGACTATAAAGAAAATACTATATGTGAACTATTATCCAATTACTCCAGCGGATTTGATGATAATAGCACACTCTATTGGAGTATGATATATGCCCTCAATGCTATTATCTTCCATACATAGCAGAAAGCAACTACTGAACTGTCAAATTCATTTACAGAAACTACTGTGTAACAAAATCCAATCATAAGCTTTAAAAACAATAACATGCTGCATTATAATACAGGAAGATCGAACTTACTTCTAGAGCTCCAGCATTAAAGATTAGGGGAAGGATGGGTGAACCATCAACATCATATGATAAATTTGATGAATATAATCAATATCGTCAGGATACAGTGAGGTCTCTCTACAGCTACTCGTTGAAATATTAAGAGGTAAAACACTTCCTTAGTGCTCTTATGCAGATCGAAACAGATAATCTGGCAGCCTATTCTGGTAGCCAACTGCACTGGTTCAATTAGACACAAAATAAGTTCAAATAATCAAAATCTTCCAATTCAAAGCAATTTCCTTAGAAACCCAAACAACATTATCAACAAGCACAGTAACCAACACAAAACTCAAACATCTGAAAAGAATATCTAACAACATAAAGTATATAAATACATACAACTTACAGAAGCATAATCTAGCCAATTCATTAGAGCCGACTAGTTGTAACACCTTTATAAACAATCCGCAGACCTTTTGGGTTGTGACGACCACATCACCGATGAACTTTCTCTTTCTTCACATCTCTCTTAATGAGATACATCTTCGAGGACACTCTACAATAACACTAGAGGAATTTCGTCGAGCAGGTTTTGTGTGCAAAGATAAGATTGACAGTAGCTAGGCTGCTACACATAATATAGGTTTGGGTTTTGGGTTATCATAACCCACCTGTGTGAAATTACTTCTCAGCAGCAGCGAAGGGAGAAGTTTAAAGCTTCAAACAGTAGAAAAAAATAACAATCTATCAGGATCAAAATCATAACACTAACTGAATGAGAATATCACAATTAAACCTTATAGTCAAATTAAAACCTAAAGAAAATGTAAAACCTAAAAGGAGAAAAAAAAATGAAGAAGAGGGAAAGGGGAAAACCGATTACTGACATCGCTGAACACCCATAGATATATGGAGAGAAATGAAAAAGTAAAGCATAAAGGGAGAATAAAAAGGAAAGAAGAGGGAAAGGGAAAACCTATAAGGTGAAATAAATTTACTTACCGCTCAACAATTAAATAGTTTTCAATTAAAATTTTAAAACACTTTTTTTCTAATGTATGGAAATGCCCTTTTTATTTAATTCTACAAAATACAATTAATACATTTAATATTTTTTAACTAATACATATAAATTTTAATATAAAATATTAATAAATAAATTTGGTATTAAACTTTGTTTTGTTTTTCTTTTTACCCATACAATTATAGTTATCCATTTAACATTTAAAAAATATTCCACACTTTACTAATTTTAGCTAATATATACAAAGTAATAAAAAAATAATTAAAAAAGTTATAAACTCAATTTAATTTTGGATTTCGTATTTTTTTAAATTAATGAAACTGCCGTTATACCATTAATTTTGAAAACAAATACTCTACATTTAATGGATAGTGCATTTAAAAAACTTTTACTAATATATACAAATTAATTTTAAAAAGAATTATGAATCAATCGGTTTTAAATTTCGCTTTCATTTTCTTAATTCATCAAACTACCGTCATTCAATTAATTTAAAAAAAACTATAAAATTATTTCATATTGCATTTTAATAATACTATACTAATATATATATATATATATATATATATACAAATTAAAAGAAATTAATTCACTTTTAAATTTAAATTTAGTGTTTTTTTTAACTCAGCAAAACTACCGTTATCCAATTAATTTAAAAAATACTCTACCATTAATTAGTAATGCATTTCAATATTTTCTTATTAATATATACAAATTACGTTATAAATTCAATTAGGTTTAAAATTTATCTTTTTTAACATCATAAAACTACGTCATCTAATTAATTTTGATCAAAATACTCTACAACTATTTAATAATCCATCTCAACAATCTTTGACTATATACAAATTAAAATAATTTCAATTTTTTTTATAAATTCATAGCACATGCGTCATCCATTTAATTTAAAAAAAAAGTTTTACAGTTACTTAATTAAATAATAAATAGCACATTTAATAATGTTTGACTAATATATACAAATAATAAAATAAAAATAAAATCATAAATTCAATTCAGTTTTAGATTTCATCCTTTTCTAAATCATAAAACTACTATTTAGTCGATTGATAGCATATTACAATGGTATGCGGATAATATAATATAATATAATATAATATAATATAATATAATATAATATAATAATTGATTAAAATGGTATGAATTCAATTCGGTTTCAAATTTCATGTATTTGTTAATTTTAACTCATAAAACTACTGACATCCAATTAATTTTTAAATAATATTATAAAAGTTATGGTGTATTTCAATAATCTCTTACTAATATACATAAAATTCAATTCTATTTTAAATTTCGCTTCTTTTTATCATCCAATTAATTTTTAAAAAAATCAATAATTAATAGATACTGCAATTCAATCATCTATGAATAATATAAATAAATTAATAAAAAAATTATAAACTCAAATTAGTTTCAGACGGTTGCAAGATAATTATAAACTTAATAATTAATTTTTATTTTTCATTTTTCAAAATTAATGGTTTAAATTTATACACCATCTAAAATATTTAAAGATTGAATTTGATATTATTTAATTTACTAATTTTATTTTAGATAGTTTTACAATTATTTTTAATATGTAAATAATAATAATAATAAATTAAATAATTTGTTACCATAATAGTTTTATACATAATGTATGTATTAATAAAACAAGTCATTTTGTTGTAGATTAAAGTAAATAAAATGAGGGAAAAACTATATCTCAACACCTATTTGGTGGATTTCAACTTGGAGAAATTTCTTCCTTAAAAAGTTGAATTACCCAAAATACCTTCACTAAAAAAACACATAATTAATCCTACAATCTAAAATCCAACTAGCCCATTCTCTAAAAACTCTTAAACTAACTAAAACTATCTCATAATCGACTTCAATCCGTAATATCTTTAAAAATATGTATTTAAGTGATGAAAACAATGGTTTTAGTCGTAATAAATTTCATTTGGACTAGAGTGTATATCATCTCAATTTGGACTAATCACATGATTCGCATTTGACATATTATTCTTAGTTCAAATTTAACCAATGATTCTCAATTTGCATTTAACTATTGATTTTTCGTTTAGATTTAACACATGATTCTAAAATTATGTGATTCTCAGTTCGGATTTAGCCTTTGCTTTTCAATTTGTATTTAGCCCTTGATTATCAGTTCGTACTTAGCCCTTGATTCTTAGTTCAAATATATCTCATGATACTTTGTTCAGATTTAACACATGATTATCAGTAAGCATTTAACCATTTGCGTTGAACACATTTATTAGTGTTTAACCTCTGATTATCAATTTGTATTTAGCACATGAGTCTCAATTCGTATTTAACTCAGGACTCTCAATTTGCATTTAACACGTGATTCTCATTTCACATTTTATACATGATTCTTAGTTTGGATTTCACACACGATTCTCAATTCATATTTCACCTTGATTCTTAGTTTCTTATTTTAACCTTTGATTCTTAATTCATATTTAACCTATTATTTGCAATTTGCATTTTACCATTGCTTCTCAAATTAGAATTGACACCTGCTTCTCAATTTGTATTTAGTCATTTATTTTTAGTTTATAATTAATATATGATTATCATTTCACAATTAACCCTTGTTTTTCAGTTTATAATTACGACATGTATATAATAATTAATTATTAGTTTTGATTTAATAAATAATTTACGATTAGATTTAACCCAAGATACTTAGTACAGATATTACACATGTGCTCCAAAAACGGTAGCCGAGTTGGTGGAGTAAGTCATGCTTGTGACCAAAGGTCATGAGTTTGAACCCCTCTACATACTATTTCTTGGTTGAACATATCACACGATTATCAATTCACATTTAACCCTTAATTCTTAGTATAAATTTATCATTTGATTCATGGTTCATATTTAACCCATTATTAACAATTCGCATTCTACCCCAGACTCTCAGTTTATATATAACCATGAGTTAAATACGAACTGAGAATCATTTGTTAAATCTAAACGGAGTATCATAGGTTGGTTCATATTTAACCCATTATTAACAATTCGCATTCTACCCGAGACTCTCAGTTTATATTTAACCATGAGTTAAATACGAACTGAGAATCATTTGTTAAATCTAAACGGAGTATCATAGGTTAAACGTGAATAAAAATGAAGTGTTAAATCCGAACTAAGAATTAAAGGTTAAATACAAAATCATTTGTTAAATCTAAACGGAGTATCATAGGTTAAACGTGAATAAAAATGAAGTGTTAAATCCGTGAATAAAAATGAAGTGTTAAATCCGAACTAAGAATTAGAGGTTAAATACAAACTGAGAATCATGTTTTAAATCTCAGCTAATAATTAATGGTAAGCTATGAATTGTGAATAATGGCTTATCCATGATTTAAGAATCTGATGTTAAATTGTAATAATGTATCAAGTGTTAAATATGAACTAAGACCCAAATGTTAATTGCAAACAGAGAATCATGTATGAAATTTGAACTGAGAATCATAAGCTAAATGTCAATTAAAAAATATAGGTCAAATGCGAGTCGAACTGAGAATTATGTCTTAAATAAGAATTGAGAATCATTAGTTAAATATGAATCACGAATCATTTATTAAATCCGAATTGAGAATCAAAGGTTAAATGTGAAATCAAAGTAATGTGTTAAATCCGAACTGAGAATCAAGGGTTAAATGCGAACCGAGAATCATGTGTTAAAGCCAAAGTGAGAACCACGATTTGAATATGTATCGCGAACAATTGGCTAAATACAAACTAGAATCAATGGTAGCGTGTGAATCGCTAATAATGGGTTACACGTGAACCACAAGTACATTCGAAAAATATTTGTTCATATTTAACACTTGACTTATGATTCACATTTAATATATGATTCTCAATTTAAATATACAAAATTGTTTCGTCACTCGTCTTTAACCCTGATATGTGATTCAAATTTAACCATTGATTCTCAATTCAGATTTAGTGAATGATTTGTGATTTTTAATCCAAAAAAATACAGTTTGGATTTAAGAAATGATTATCAGTTCAAATTGAACACATAATTTTCAATTCGCATTTGACCCATGATTCTTAATTTGTATTTAACTTATGAGTATCAGTAAAAAAATTCATATATAATTCTAAGGTCATACACGGTTCTTAATTCGTAAAGAACCCGTGATTCTTAGTTTGTATATATAACCCTTGATTCTTAGTTCGTATATATAACATTTTATTCTTAATTTGTTGTGATTTATGGGGTCCTTGTCATACTGTATCCTCATGTAGTGCGTGATATTTTCTCACTATTGTTGATGAGTACTCTCGTGCTGTATGGATTTATTTGTTGGCTAAGAAAACAGAAATAACTTCAATGTTTTTAAATTTTCTCGCAATGGCTAATAAACATTTTAATGGAGTTGTTAGGACAATGCGCAGTGGCAATGATACTGAATTTTTCTGTGTACCATGTTTTTTTATAAGTTGGGTATTATTTTTCAATTTTCATGTGTGGGTACTTCTCATCAGAATGGTAGGGTCAAACGGAAACATAAATATATTTTAAATATTTCCCGTGCTTTCAAAATTCGGGGTAACTTACTTGTGATTTTTTTTGGGAGCGTGTATTTTGACTACCGAAGATTTGATTAATAGAACTCCTTCTCAGTTTTTGGGTTCTAAAACTTCATTTGAGATGATTTTTAGTGAGCTTTGTGTGTTTGGGTCTCTATGTTATGTGCATGATAAGATGTGTAAGGGTGATAAGTTTTCGAGTTGTAGTCGTCGGTGTGTTTTTGTGGGTTACCCGTATTGCAAAAAATGCTAGAAAGTATATGATTTAGAGAGTCAATATTGTTTTGTTTCCCGTGATGTGAATTTTTTTGAACATATATTTCCATTTGCATCTGTTACTATACTCTCTGAGTTGGCTTGTCCTGAGATTGGAGTCACTGCACCTCTTACTACTGCTTCAGATTTTTGGGAGAAAGTTGAGAAGGCTTTGCCGATTAAAGAGGGGGAGTCACACCATGGGGGGTCCCTGTGGTAGCGCCACTCGTGGAGGTTGCTGAGGTTGGTGATGCGTAATCTCCATCTCCGATTGGTGGCAATAGTATCTCAAATCCGCCAGTAGTTTCAGATGTTGTTTCAGAGACTCCATGCATTTCTTCATATCTTGGACGAAGCAAGCGTAGTAAAATTCCTTCTACTCGTTTGAAGGATTTTATGATGACTACAGTAATACATTTAATGTCATCTTCTCCTCATGCTCTCAGTTCTAGTCCATCTTCTGATCGCGCTATGCCTTATCCTCACACTCATCATATAGACAATTCTTGTTTCTCGTTGGCACACCGCCTTTTTTGCATCTATTACCTTTAGGGATGAGCCTAAATCATTCTGAGAGGCTATATGACACAGTGGTTGAAGAGATGCAATGCAACATGAAATTCAGGAACTAGAGGATAATCATACTTGGTCATTGGCACATCTACCTCAAAAGACGAAAGCTTTGAGGAGTCAGTGGATTTATAAAATTAAATATCATGCTGATAGGAGAGGAGAGTGCCTAAAAGCTCGTTTGGTCGTGTTTGGTAATCACCAAGTAGAATTAGTTGATTATACATAGACCTTTTGCCCGTTTTGCCAAGATGGTTACTATATGACACAGTGGTTGAATAAATACAATGCAACATGAAATTCAGGAACTAGAGGATAATCATACTTGGTCCTTGGCACGTCTACCTCAAAAGAAGAAAGCTTTGAGGAGTCAGTGGATTTATAAAATTAAATATAATGCTGATAGGAGAGGAGAGCGCCTAAAAGCTCGTTTGGTCGTGTTTGGTAATCACCAAGTAGAAGTGGTTGATTATACATAGATCTTTTGCCCGTGTTGCCAAGATGGTTACTATACGTCTTTTCTTGGCGGTTGCAGCCGCTCAAAATTGTAAGTTACATCAGATGAATATACAGAATGCCTTTTTGTATGATGATCTGAATGATAAGGTTTACATGAAAATTCCTTCAGGTTTTGAAAGAGGGCGCAAATGACAAGTCTGTTACCTTCGCAAATCGTTGTATGGTCTGAAGCAGGCACCTCGGTGTTGGTTTGCCAAGTTAGTGACTGCACTGAAGAGGTACGGGTTTGTTCAGTTCTATTTAGATTATTCTGTATTCTCTTATTCCATGAGTGGTTGTCGTATGCATGTTTTGGTGTATGTTGATGATTTTATTCTATATGGTAATGACCCCGGTGCATTGATAGAGTTTAAGAAATACTTGAGCACTTGCTTTCATATGAAGGACTTAGGTCATCTCAAAGATTTTTTTGAAGTTGAAGTAGCACGGAGTCCCGCGGGTATCTTTCTTTGCCAACGTAAATATACTCTGGACATTATTTCAGAAACAGGTTTACCTGGCAGCAAGCCTGCACAATTTCCCCTCGAGTAAAACCACCAGCTCGGCAAGACCGAGTCGGCGCTACTCATTGACGGATCCGCATACCGCACATTGGTTTGCACACTGATTTATCTGGTGTTTACATATCCATATATCTATTTTTTGATACATACTCTATCTGATTTTGTGCATAAACTAAATGAAGATCATTGCAGTCTGCATTACGAGTTGTTCGTTATTTCAAAGGGAGCCAAAGTTAGGAAATTCTTCTACCAAGTAGTTGTAATCTCATTCTAACAAGCTGGTGTGGTTCCAGTTAGGCTAGATGTCCTAAGATTCGTGTAGTGTGAGTGGTTGGATGGTGTTTCTTAGATGATTCCTCTGTTTCTTGGAAGACTAAGAAACAAGGTGTCGTTGCATTGTCCTTTGCTGAAGCAAAGTACCGGTCTATGGTAGGATTGACTTGTGAGTTGAAGTGGTTGCACGGTCTGCTCAAGGATTTTGGGGTCTCACACTCATTGACTATGCAAGTTTTATGTGATAGTCAGTCGACTTTACATCTTGCCCACAATCATGTGTTCCATGAACGTTCAAATCATATTGAAGTAGATTGTCATTTTCTACGGGATGCGATACTTGATAGGGTTATTTGTCCATCTCACGTGCCCACTCGGTCTCAGTGTGTAGACAAAGCACTAAGCAATAAGCAGTTTGAATTTTTGCTTGGCAAGTTGGGCATTCATAATCTGCATGCTTCAACTCGAAGGGGTGTTAAAGTGTCATGAGTAAAATAAAATGTATATGGGTTATTAAATACTAGTCTGTATATGAGCTAGGCTTTACTTTGTGCCACACTATAGATATACACTGTAATGTGATATGCCCAGAGAGGTGATTTGGTTTATGTGTTGAAACTAAGAAGATGTGAGAGACACATTCCCAACGTTTCAAATGTTTTCTTTGTGCTTCTGGATTATTCGCTGAATGATATTTTCCTGCTCAACATCTTCAAATCCTACCTTCATTTGTTCAATACATATAACACATTCACTATTCTCTTAACAATTAATTTGTTTAATAATATGTAATTTAAATATAATTTACTTAACAAGTCTGATAAAATAATATTCAATTTAATAAATAATTTTCTTTTCAAGTTTTAGAGATATCAAATTTTAATAAGTAATATTTTTCAAATTGGTAAACTTACTATAATTAAAAAAAACTTTAAATGAAATATTTTATTTTAATTTATAGGTAATATAATCTTTATTTTGTGATAAAATTTAAAAACGGATTTTTGAAATTTATATAAATCCAAACGCAGACAACTTGAATTTAAATCAGCTTTTTTTTATACTCAAAACTCATAACGGAATAAAAAAAACCTTTTTTTTGTTCAAATTATATAAATATTTGGTCAAATACAAATCCCACCGTATAATTTAATATTTAAGAATAAAATCCTAATTTATTTGTGAAATTTATATTAAACATGAATTCTAACCAAGAAGCATATATGCAGTTTCACCCTTCAAATGGATGACGACAAATCTGCCAATTATAAAAAAGGATAAAATAATAAAATATAATATTTATTTTTGTTTAGAGCCGAATAAAAAGGAGGGGAGAAATAAAATAGTGTTTCATTTAGTTCACTTTAATTTATAATGGTGCGGTAGATTTAGTTAGTTAGAAAAATAAAGATTAAATATAAAAGATAAACTAGTCTCTTAATATTGAATAAAATTAAAAGATAGAGTCAAATGATTAAAAAAAAATACTAAATATAGAAGATATAGTTACTTGGTTAGAAAAATAATGATCAAAATAAATATTTCAAATTTATAACTAAGAAAATATTAAATACAAATAAAGCCTTCTTTTTTTAAACATAATCTGAATCTAGAAGTTAGATGATACATGCCATAGCAACCTATGCATACTCAAAACATAAAATTGAAAAAAAGAAAGAGAATTACTTCAAAAATCGGTATCTTTCGCCATAAAGTTTTAGGGATCACAAAATTACAAATAATCCCTAAATATAATGTCGAACCTCCTATTGAAACACGAACAACAAGTCTATTTTTACACCATTAAAACATAACTAAAACTCTTGAGAAGCAGATACAATCTCATCTTTTCCTTTGCCTGCTTTCTTCGGCAGACCCCCTTTTTCTCGAGGTCCGAAGGAAGGGCACAACAACTTCAAATAAAAAGCCCGTAACCTGCATACTAAACAAGTAATGTTAGGCAATACTCACAGATCCAAGCAATTTTCACATTTCGTCATCATTTCTTACAACAAGCCTAATGTGTCTTGGAGTTATCCTTTCTTTCTTGTTGTCTCTTGCTGCATTACCAGCAAGCTCTAAAACCTCAGCGGCAAGGTACTCGAGCACAGCAGAGAGATAAACGGGGGCACCAGCGCCTACACACTCAGAATACTTCCCCGTCTTCAGGAACCTAGCAATCCTACCCACGGGAAACTGAAGTCCGGGCTTTTGGAATCGCATCACCGACTTCGTCGTCTTTCTCTTTCCTCTACCTCCATCTTTGGCATCACCGGTTGAACTCATCTTCAACAGATTGGAGAATTACAAGTTGATTGGTGTCCTTTGAAATACAAATAAAACCTATTTATACAAAGAATCTTGCTCTACTATTCTCCGTCGATCATAAAATTACTCTTATTTAGGTTTCCTTCCACTGGTTTTCTTCTCACAAAAATGACCATCTAGTTAGACAGCAAGAGGAGGCTCACCGTCATTGAGTTATTGATCAGAAGTGTCATCTTCAAAATAACCAACTATACATTAAAAGCTAGAACTTAAGATAAAAATTATAAAAGAGCAAGTTAGGATGACCCAAAAGTGTCTTTAGATTCTCTTTATACCTCCGCTTTTCAGCTCCTTTCCATGTTTTATCTATTTTGTTTTCCTATCTAAGAATGAATGCATAGACATTTTAACAAAAGGACAACAGTAAGAGAGTTAACAAAAATTAGCAACAAATTAATAATATATATGACTATAGTTCTTCAACATCTCTGCTTTCTTGGCATTCTGCCTACCATCAAGTCCTTCCAAATTTTTTCCTTCATTCTTTTAACTAATTGCATTTTCAGAGTTCTACAAGTTCACTTTGTTTCTGTTATATTCGGTTTTATGCTTCCACTTTCGAAACTCTCGTATCTTCACTAATCAGAACTGCACTCACTGCATAATCCGATACTGCTATATACAAAAATAATTGCTCACCCTCTCGAGGCTTTGATAATATTTCAGGAGAGGACAAAAGATTTTTTATCTTAATAAAAGCTTCTTCACAATCCGAAGTCCACTCAAAATTATTTGGTCGACGCAGCACCTAGAAAAAAGGCAAGCACTTCTCCAAAAAACGAGAAATGAATCTGTTCAGAGCCGCTAACCTGCCAGTTAACATTTGCACTTCTTTGATATTCCGAGGTCAAGACATTGATATCAGAGCCTTCAACTGTTCTGGATCCACTTCAATTCCTCTTTCACTAATCACATACCCTAGAAACTTACCAGATCGGACTCCAAATGTACATTTTTCTGGGTTCAACTTCAACTGTATGGCTCTAAGATTCAAAAACGTCTCTTCTAAATCATCAATGTGTTCATCATCACTTTTGCTCTTAACAAGCATATCATCGATGTACACTTCGATATTCCTCCCTATTTGTGAAGCAAACGCCTTATTCATCAGCCTTTGATATGTAGACCCAACATTTTTCAATCCAAACGGCATCACTCTATAACACTGTAAACCCCGATCAGTAATAAAAGTTGTGCTTTCTTCATCTTCTGGATTCATTCGAATTTTATTATATCCTGAAAATGCATCCATAAATGTTAGAATTTTGTTTCCAGAAGTAGAATCCACTAATTGGTCAATTCGAGGTACTGGAAAAGGATCCTTTGGGCATGCTCTGTTTAAATCTGTGAAGTCTACACACATTCTCCATTTTCCGCTCTTCTTTTTCACCACCACAGGGTTAGCCGTCCACCTCGGATATTTGGACTCCCTAATATACCCCATTTTATACAATCTATCTACTTCAGCAATTATGGCCTCAGATTTTTCCAAAGAAAAAGCTCTCCTTTTTTGTATTATCGGCTCGATCTTCGAATCCACAGCCAGACTATGACATATAATGTCAATTGGGACCCCAACTACATCCTCAGATGTCCAAGCAAACACATCCAAGTTTTTAGACAAAAAATTTAACAATCTTTCTCGCACTGATAAAGACAGCAGAGTCCCAATTCGAAGTACTCTGTTATTATTGAAAATGTATTCTTCTATTTCTTCACTTACCACCACAGAACTCGGGGTTGACCTCGGATCATCAATTCCCTCATTTGTACCACTAGAAGGAACCCCCCCCCCCCCAAACTGGTATTTCTCCATTGGATCATCGGTACTTTTGCCACGTAGTCTAAACGCAGCAGCGTAACATTCTCTAGCCACTTTTTGATCACTTCGAACTACACCAATTCGATCCCCGACTACATACTTCAAACACTGATGAACTGTAGAAAGTATAGCATACATTTTTGCCAGCCATGACCTTCCAAAGATAGCATTGTAACTCGACGGACAATCTACCACCATAAAAAATACTTGAACTTTCTTTTTGAAAGGCCCTTTTCCCAGAGAAATTTCACCTTCAAACTCCCCTACTACATTCGCTGTCGCACCAGTAAACCCAATTATAGTTCTTTCTGACCTTTCTATCCGAGGCGGAGCGTTTAATCTGTCATATGTTGATTTGAACAACACATTAGCAAAGCTTCCAGTATCAATCAATACTCGTCGAATTTCCACTCCACACACTTCTGCACCAATGACCACTGCATCTTCATGTGGCCCAGTAATTCCTCTCAAATCATCCGCATCGAAAATTATAAATGGGACATCCTTGTTGTTTAGGTGTGCTGATGCTCCTCCTTCAATTTGATGCGTTAAATTCACTATATGTTTTTTCCTCGAATTATTAGTGTTATTAGTCATTGAATCTCCCCCAAATATTGCCAGTGACTCAAAGAACGCACACAAATCTCGAACACGTCCCTTACGCATCGGCTCATCAACTGACATCAACAACAATCGACCAGGGTCTGGTTCGACATATTCCGAAGCCATATCAAATTCATCACATGCAGCATCTAAAATCATCAGTGCACTTTCCTGCTTAGAATTAGGATTGCCCACCTTTTGAGTTATGGCTTTAGCATTCTTTTTGACATACTCCAACAATTTTCCATTCTCTATCAAAATCTGCATCTCCTTCTTCAAAGCAATACAATCATTTGTATCATGTCCAATATCATCATGATACCTACAGAACCTATTATTGCGCTCCTCTCTTGGCCTATTAATCGCTGCCGGCTTTCTGAAATTTACTGTTCCCCTGGTTTTCTCATATATCGAAGCCACACTTTCAGTCAAATCCGCATAATATTCTGGTCTTACCCACACATTCGATCTTAATCTGAATTGGTGTTGATTATTAGAATTGTGCTGATTAGAACCCCCTTGATATGAGCTCGAGGAACCCCCATGGTATGAGTTCGAACCTCCTCGATTAGAAACATTTTGATTACCCCTTGGGCGCGATGAGTTATTATTCGAAGCGTTCAGTTGACTATTCCCTTTCTGAACAGTACTACTTCCTCCTCGAACTCGAGTAGACTCTTCGACTTTGATCTGATCTTTCAACCTGAGCCATGAGAGCTCCAAACGTTAATGCCCTACGCCTTGTAGTTTCATCAGCTAAATCTCCTGGCAACAATCCTTGTCTGAACGCTGCCATAGCCACCACTTCCTCACAATCATCTAATCCAGCTTTTGTTGACACAAATCTTTTAGTATAATCCTTCAACTTTTCTCCCACAGCTTGCTTACATTGTATTATCGTATCTCCATTAGCTCTCATTTCTTTGCTTCCCACAAACTGTCTTCGAAAAGCTGTGTAAAAGCCTCTAAAATTTGCAATGGACTCCTTAGGAATCTTGTTGTACCATTTTAGTGCAGTTCCTTTGAATGTCTGAGAGAATGCTCTACACACCAATTTATCATCGTCTTCGAAATTAGTCATATAGTTTTTGAATTGTTCTATATGATCATCTGGATCTTGAGTTCCATCAAACTTGTCAATTTTAGAAATGTCGAACCGCCTCGGAAGTGGCACAAATCTAATCTCACTAATCAACGGTGAGTCCCTCCAATCTACTCCTTGAACAAACTGGTCTTCGTTCCTCATTCCCACAGTAGCATACAAACTTGATTCACCTTCAAATTTCCGAGGCGAATACTTCCGAGGAGAATATACTCGTCTTTCCTTCTTTTGCCTTCCTTCCTTATACATTTTAGCTGGCCGAAATTCATATCCTCCTCCTCTTGAATGAACTCGAGAATGCTCATATCTTGGTGTTTCATCTGACTCCGAATTTCAAAATCCTCTTCTTCACTAGAATCTACATACCGTCGCTTCTGCAACTTTTCTTTTCTTTTCATTCCACTATGCTCCTTCTTACGCTCAAAATGTATTTTACGCTGTACATATTGAACGTCGCCATCGTCATTTAACGGATCCGACTGATCATCCCGATCACCTGTTGTTATTTTAGATCTAAGTCTAGCGCCATTATTATCTTGCTTCTTTTTAGCAAATTCATCAAGTTCCGCCACTTTTCTTATCAAATCATTCATTTTACCTTCAAAATCAAATTGGTTTGATTGAATCGGAATTGACTTACCTGCCTCTTTCTCTTGCAGATCAGATTTCAACGTCTCCAAAGCTTTTCGAATTCATCTCCGATCAGCAAAAATATAAACAAAATTCTTCAGAAAACGAACAAATTCGAGACTCGATTTTTTATCTATCGATCAAGGTATCTTCGGCCTCTCTTTCTAGCGCCAATTTGGTGAGAATAGAAATTGAATTGAGAAGATTGAGAATATTGACCAAGAATCAACAGAGAGTTTTTTAGGTGGTGAATATAATCTTTCGCCTCTAATTATTTCATAGGTGTAATCAGCCTCTTCGACCTCTTTAAATAGGCCTAGTGAGTTAGTTACAAATTCGGTTACATAAGAGGTTTATTTACAGTTCAGTCCCTATTCTTCTTGTAAAACTTTAATCTTACTCTATATTAATAGAACTTATCATTCAAGTCCTTATTAATTACATTTAAGCCCCTAATGAATATATTTCCTTATCAAAGCTAATGGGCCGTTACTGCGGTGAAATTTACTCTATCGCACGCTTAATTGTCATAGATGGACGAGAAATGAATTCTATGTTTTGATGAAAAATGCAATACTGACGTGTTTGCATCATTCGGATTTCCAGTGCTACTTGTGCTCATTAATTTGATATATTTGGTGGTGCAGGTTTCATTGCAATGTATGCTACTCTAGCTAGCCGAGATGTTGACTATTTGATTCATGAGTCACCCTTCTATCTTGAAGGAGAAGACGGACTTTATGAGTTCATTGATAAACGACTTGAAGAGAGTGGACACATGGTTATCGTGATGGCTGAAGGAGCAGTCAGGATCTTGTTTCAGAGAGCATGGTCCTGGTGAATCCTTCGGGAAACAAGCTTCTTAAAGACGCTGGGTTATGGTTGTCGGACAAGATCAAGGTATTGGTTCATTATTCAGCGATCTGGGGTTCTGCAATTTTGTTTAAATCACTGGCCCAGTTGTCTATTATGTAATTTGTTTCCGGCTGTACAAAGTTTGTTCTAGTATATTGCTTTACAACGTAGGAATCGCATTGGTAAAATTATTCTTTTACTATACCTTCTGCAAAACAAAGGATTTATAAGGCTTTATATTCCATCTCCCAAATAAGGAACAAGGTGGTAATTACCGACATGATGCGGGTGAGGTTGCTTCCTTCGACAAACCAACCGAGCGTTTTGAGCCCGACTGATGCAAAACAAGCAAAGAATGAAAAACCAGCTCCTACCTGAGTTGTTAGATGATTGAAGCAGCTTCTTAACAAAGACCTTCGCATTTCTACATGTTTGAGACAATTTCTTTTTCCTATACATGTGTTAGTTGGGTGTCGCTATGAAATGGGCCACAAAGTAAAAAACTCATATTATCCTTTCATACTTATACGATTACAATTTATGCGTATGTTTCATGCGTATGTACGGTAAAGGTGACTTTTCAAAACGTAAAAGATTAGATGATAATTCAGTTTGTAGTTTAAAATTTCCAAAAATACCATACGAGCGAACAAGGAAATACAAAGAATAATACTCATGTGTTTTTCTTATTGTGTTATTAGATTTTATATTTGTTTGGATTATGTGTATCTAAAAGATTAGATGATAACTCATTTTGTAGTTTAAAATTTCCAAAAATATCATACGAGCGAACAAGGAAATGCAAAAAATAAAACTCGTGTTTTTTATTGTGTTATTAGATTTTATAGTTGTTTGTGTTAGTAGATTTTATATTTGTTAAGAACTTGGTTGTTCTTTCTGGCTTTTCTGATTGTCTTATCCATGCCATCCATTTTGAAATTATCAAAAACAAAAGTTTGGTTTGAAATTTTGTATAGAACATGACTATTTATTAATTGATATATTTAAATTATCCGAGGTTGAGTTGAAATTTTGTATAAAACACGACTATTTATTAATGAAATTTTGTATAAAACACGGCTATTTATTAATTGATTTTTAAAAATATTGTATATTGTCCCACTCGAGTGAATGTCCGTGGTGTAGCTTATTTTTTAATTTTTATGTTTAATTTTTATTTATTTATCAAATATTTTTAATCTTTTAAAAATTATTCAATTTAAAATTAGTAAACTGGATCGGTCCATATTGAGAAAGCTGTTTTAGAAAATAATCAAAGACAAAATTTCTTAAACAAATTTTTTTTCTGTGCCGAAAGATCAATTTCATTTTTTAGGAGATGAAAGCGCTATTCAAATTTCGACATTTCCAAGAATCATAGGATATGAGTGGAAAACAAGAGAGCAATCCCGGTTTAAAACCGAAAAAGCTAAAAATGATGTCATATAAATTGGAATCTTCAAATCTAATTTCAAAACCATTATCATATTGAACTAGCTCCTTAAAAAATGTTATTATTTTTTTCGCAATAGTAATCAAAACTATAAAGACCAATAGAATTTTGTAGGACCACATTTTGAAGGTATTTTGAACTTAATTATACTTTTTAGAAGATTATGAGATTTCTTAATAGATATGGCCATGATCGAAGTGGAGTTTGCATATATTGTGTCAAAACCGGACCATAAGCATCCATAGTTAATAAGCTAAAGGTTAGTGTGGAACAAGTTTACGAAAGTTAAAAAAATGTTACTTGTCCTGAAATGGTTTCAGGATTATTTGGGTAACAAATTGATCCCATATGTGTTCAAGTGTTACAAATAAATTCTATTAATATTATTACGTCACATGTCATTCCCAATAATTACACATTTGTTTTCAAATTAACTCTCTATTTTGTTGTAAAATAATACATTTGATATTGCTATGTCAACATCCACGTAGAATGTTGTGAATGCAATAAATATTTAAATATTTTATTATTATGATTTATCTAACCTATTTATCCCACCGAATCCATTACCATAAAATATAACTCGACCTGACCAGTCTATACAAACTAACTAAAGGATGACATGTTTAACCTACTTGTTAACCTAATTGGAACCCGATAAATTCTCACTTTAATACAGTATAAACTTTATAAAATAATACACTTGGACCACCAAAATTTATTAATTAATAGATTTATTAATTAATCGATAAATTATAAATTATAAATTTATATTCCCGTTTTAATACCTAAAGAGTTTCACGATACCTAAATATCAAATCCGAGTATAT
Organism: Limnanthes douglasii subsp. nivea; assembly: GCA_036936605.1. Classification (NCBI taxonomy): domain Eukaryota; kingdom Viridiplantae; phylum Streptophyta; class Magnoliopsida; order Brassicales; family Limnanthaceae; genus Limnanthes; species Limnanthes douglasii. The sequence goes on from JAUPFV010000001.1 coordinate 4,861,980, forward strand.
GGTATAGATATTTAAATATTTTATTTTTATCATTTATCCGACTTATTTATCCGATCCAATCCAATCCATTAACATAAAATATAACTAGACCCGACCCAATCCATATAACATAACTAAAGCATGACATTTTTAACATACTTACAATTAATTTAATTAATACCTGACTACTTAATTCTGATACTAATTCTCCCTTTAATACCTAACGAGTTTCAAAATACCTACATCTGAAATCAATTTTTGTCTTACGAATTTTAAATCTCTAAAATTGATATCTTAGGAATCCTAAATGGACACTACTAGATCTGGGCCTGTTTATGTTAGATCTCACACCTTACTTAATTCTTTTTAATCCAAACTAATATCAAAATAACTTTCCTCACCAATTATGATAATATCACTCAATAAAAAACTTCCTAAAATCATAAAATCCTTTAACTAAATCTAGATATACTTGACTTTATGAAATCTCTAAAATAGTAAAAAGACATGGATAACGAAGTTTTATGTTGTTCTTTTCTACGAAAGAATATTTTAATATTCGTGGCTATAATCTCACGATATTTGCAACGAGTCGCACCCGGTGTGAGATTTAAAGTAGCATATAACACAAAACATGTGAATTTAGTTAGTAACCGCAAACCACTTCAATATTTCTTCAACCAAGCAGCAATAAGAAAACAAACTGCCAGGACATGAATCAATATACAGACGAAGTAAGAGTCTAAAACTTGGGGCAACAACATAACTTTCGAACCATTTCTACAAGGATTAGATGACAATAATAACCATGACAAGGTTTCCGCGACCAAAGGAAATAGGTAACTTGTGAAGTAACACATTTTTTGGCAGGTACGGAGTCGTTCCATAATTTTATAATCATTAACGATGTCTTCCTCCTTGGAGGCATCGGTTGCTCGATATCCTTCTCAGAAGTCCACATGATTTAGTTCTACCTTTCTAGCTTATTATGACATATTTAATATAAATATGACATATCTCTAACATTGTATCATTCTTTGTAAGAACACACAGCGTTTCAAAAATCTTTGTAAACCGCTCATCAGTTAGTTATTCTCCTTAAGTTAAGGTGATAAATCTAAATGATAAGTTCATATATCAGGTACATATTTTGTCAAATAACAGTTATTGAAATATTCAAGCTTTCCTTTATACTGAACTGAATTTCCTATGAGAAGTTTTGAATATTGCTTGATTATTACATAATGACTGCAATTAGTAATGGAAGATACTTTTATGATAATTGTGAGTTAACTATTTGATATTTATTAGGAGTTTTAGCAATGAGACTATAATTTCCTACAAACTCTGACTCCGTCATGGATACTGGGTCCAGATCTCGCACCAGTCCTGAGACTTCTGTATCAGAGGGATTCGTTTTTCCTGAAGAACAACCGGTCTTTAGTTCACGTCGCAAAGTTTTATCTGCATATAGTGGACCTGTCGATTCACTTACAAAGGCAAAAAAAACATGGAAAATATCGTGCCCTCAGATTATGAAGAATCGTCCAAGATCCAGAATCACGTGTCGAATACAAGTATTCCGAGATTCATAAAGGAGCGGCAACGCATGAATTAGACTATGACATATCTCATGTAATTGGGGTCATAGTCATAACAAGATGTCCAATGATGACACCGTCATGGAAAGAAATTCTAGAAGATACGAAGATGTCAATGTATGAGCTGCTTTAGGTAACAAATGGTTTTCGATTTAAGTTTATTTTCAGACGCTACAAGTATGTTAAAATATATGATTTCAGCATTTTTTTTACTTGTTAATAGCTTTTAGTTTTTTTCGAGATAAAAACATTTTTTTGTATTTATATCATCCTAAAACTAAACAAGAATTAAGTAGATCCAGATACCTTTGTAGGCACAGTTACAGGCATTTCTATGTATTTATATAGACCTACAGGAAAATTAAGTAGATCCAAATCTATGTATTTCTATAGACCTACAGGAAAATTAAGTAGATCTAAATGTCTTTGTAGGCACAGTTACCGGTACTTTTCGTAATTTTTTTATGTTCTTCGTATTGGTGGATCGAGTCTTGAATCCTTGTATACGCCACTAGAAATTCCACCGCAGCAGCTTGGCTCATCACTTTCTTCAGAATCAACTTCAATGCCTTGAACCTTTTCAATCTTTTTGAACTCATCCTACACACACCACACTGCGGAAGCACCACACATTCATTTAGATACCTCCTTTAATAAAGTCGGGATTAAGGTGTGGTTGTAATGTTCGTATCTTGTTTTAAGGTGTTTCTCCAGTCTTGATGTTATGTTCTTTAGTTCATGTCTCTATGAACATACTTGTCACCATATAGATCTTCATCTCTTCTATTGACTCGCACTTAGAGATTGACATGCACTAAACCATACAGTTTACATTATCAACTTCAATACAACCATCTCTTTCACTGGTTTCCTTTTCACTTTCTCCATTGTTCATTTCCTAGTCATACTCATTTTTTCACTAAGGATTTTTAAAATGCTCCTCATTTTTTTGTGTTCTTGTATTATATCGTTTTTTTCTACTAGAATTCTGGATGAAATCAATCGCTTCTCCAAGTATTGCAAGAAAGTGAGAAAGAAACGAAAAAGGAAATTTTGGATAGTCTTTAAATCTTCAATTGACTTAGAAAACTAACTAGTTCTATTTTAATTTTGTTAATAGCTTTTAGTTTAAATGTTAGTTAGGATATTTGAGAATGGATTCATAACAATATGTAACGAATCTAATTTTTGAGTTAGCTAACTATAAGTTCATGCATGCATTATAAAGAACTATTTTCCTTTTCCTTTTAAAGTCTCAACTGTTTATGATATGTTCATATAGTTCTGGTTTAAGTTTTTAATAAAAGACCATGGTCTTTAGTTAATTGCATCTATTTATGTGTTAGAATTTTTAATACGAAATTATGTTTTTGTAATTTGGTTTGGTTAATACCCATGTCTAATACCTTCTCTCTAATACCTTGTACTTATTATAATTGTTATTTTGCACTCTTTTCTATGGTTAAAACAAATATAATACCTTGTAGTTATTATAATTGTTGTTTTTCTCTCTTTTCTATTCTTTTTATTATGCTTGTATTATTTCATTATTAAGGTAAATAAGCTTATACGAATCATGTTATAACTGTCTTAGTTTTTAAATTTTTGTTAGAACAAAATGGAAGGGATGATGGAGACCATACTTACAGATATAGAAGCATCTCAGAGTGATCCCGATGTTCCTTTGTTAGAACCAGATCCGGGCGTTTCAATAAATATTCTCAAGGACTCGATTTGTACAAAACCCGGTAGAGTTATTCCTGGCCTTGGTAGGTCTTATTCTCGGTTAAGTAGTTCTTCGTCTACTGCTAAGTCAAATATCGGAGAGGTTATGCATTTAAGAGACAAAGTGAATATGCTAGAAAATGTCATAGCACTTCAAAAGATAGAACAAGAAAAGTGTATTGCGGAATGTGAAACTAAATTAGTAGAGAGAATTAGCTCTATTTTGAAAGCCAATGCCAGTGGCTTGTCGGATTTGTCATGTGTTAGATTTGTGTTTTATTAGTTAGCTTGAATTTTGAATTTAGTGACTTTTAATCTTTTGTAAAGACGTTAGTGTTACTTGTTTATATATGTAATGTATTTTTGTTAATAATTAAATTTTGGCATTAGAAACAAAAATCAAAATCAGTTCTTTTGTTCTTTAAAATTTAATATTTATTTTATTAATTAAATTTATTAAAAACAATTATTATTCTATATAATCAATTATATATTTAAATTTATTAAAAAATAAAAATAAAAATATTAATTTTTTGTTGTATAAGGTTATATTTTACCAAAAAATGTTAGTTGCATAAAGTTATATTTAAAAAAAAAAACTTTTTGTTGCTAAATATATAATTATGGCTTTTAATAACTATTTTTTTATTGTAATTACACACTTTAAACATATTTTATATGTAACAAGAATTTTGATATATTTGATGTACCTCTTAAGAACTCACCCTTATATTTATTATGCAATATTTATTTTCTAAATTTTTTTTTTCTAGTTGAAGGTAGTTGCATATTTATTATGTAATATTTTTTTATTCTAGTTTTAAATAGTCAAAGAAACATATCGCATACAGTATTTATTTTCTATTTTTTTATTATAGTTTAAACCAGTGTAAAACTTATTTTCTAAATCTTTTAATTCTAATTTAAAAGAGTCCAACAAATATTTCGCTCAAACACATATATTATAGTTAAAAACTATATTGCATATTTATTATGTAATATTAGATGACAAAAAACTTCTGTCAATACAATAACGAAACAATCTCAAAATAATAAATTTATAACTACATACGAACGTTAAATTAAAACAATTAATGGTTGAATAAACTACAAAATCCACGAATCCTAATCCTTCAAAACTAAACCATAATCACTAAACTAAACCATAATCAATAAAAAACATACATAAACCATAATCACTAAAAAAACATACCAAAACGTCCACAATGACTTAACTAAGATATAACTTTCCAAAAAAACAACAATGATATGAAGATTTGGGTTTTTGGACAGACGTTATCACTCTAAATATCATTAAAAATACATAACTAAATTGCAAAATAATTACACTAACAAGTATATAATTCATACCTTAACGTGTTCGCTTGATTCGAGAAATCTGGCGTTTTTTAGACCATTTCGAGAAATTTTAGGTGAGAGAAAAGAGAAAAATAAAAAGATTTTTTTTCTTCTGAAATTAAAGTCTCTTATTATAGTAAAAAAAGATTTCATTATAAATGGATCTCATTGTAACTAAAATAGAACCCAATTTAGCCCAACCCAAAATAAATTAGGCCCAAAATTTTATTTAATTTCTAGGGTTTATGTCGAAGATTGTGCTTCTCCTATATATATATATATAGGGTCTACTGCTGCCGCATCTCACATCATCCATGGATGCGAAGGAATCGTATCTGGTATGAGATCTCATTTCCCACTCGAAATATTGACTTCAGCAGGAAACAGGTCTATGCCAGATACAATTCCTCAGCCTATGTTAAAGTAGAATAAGCCTGACTCGGATGATTGCCGAGATGTATACAAGCAATATTTTATAGTCTATAATTTTATTTAAATGGAAGTATGTAACTTTTCTGATCATCACTGAAGTTCCACAGGGAGGGTATAAGGTGTTCTTGTCCAAAAATTCTATTGATTTAGATCCCAAGATTGTCAATGACATCCATCAAAGACGGTTGATAGTACGAGGGTCGTGGAATAAATCCCAATGAAAGGTATATCAGTTCACTGTCGCACTCAGGTTTACATAATTGGAGGTGATGGAACTCAAAAAGGAGCAGCAGCTAGCTAGCAGCTATCTATGAAGTAAGCCTATCGAAGTCATTGTGCCGGTAACCTCTTAAGATCTTTGTTTTTGCAGACTGATCAGTTTCATAAATTTCTCTGCTAGGGGTTTTGTTGACAATAGCTTCCAAATATTTATGAACTAATTTTCCAAATATTTGTGAACTAATGGTAGATTGGAAGCATTTCTTGTGAAGTTTATGTCATCCAATCAAAGCGGGGACACCCATGAACTAATATTATTGAACCTAATTACGAGACACATAATATTTCCCGATGCCCGAAGCATGCTTATTATAGTTCCGGCCTTCATGTTTGGCCACATGTTTGCAGGCTGCGTTCTGCATCAGTATATTGTATTTGTTTAAATGCAGAAATGATATCACTAATTTTTTGTTGTTAGTAGCTGTGCGGAAATGATATCACTAATTTTTTGTTGTTCTGCAGGAAATCAGACTCCGCGGCCTTAAGGTTGCAGTTGTTGGAATTCCAAAGAACATCGACAATGACATTCCGGTATTTATCTCCTACTTGCACGCCATTGCTCTGAAGTACTTAGATGTTTTGGAATGAACTCTTAATAGTGCTCTCTCTCTCTAATCTTGATTTGGTGTCGAAGCTACAGGTGTTTAAAATTTATCTTTTTTAACATCATAAAACTATGTCATCTAATTAATTTTGATCAAAATACTCTACAACTATTTAATAATCCATCTCAACAATCTTTGACTATATACAAATTAAAATAATTTCAATTTTTTTTATAAATTCATAGCACATGCGCCATCCATTTAATTTAAAAAAAAAGTTTTACAGTTACTTAATTAAATAATAAATAGCACATTTAATAATGTGACTAATATATACAAATAACAATATACAAATAAAATCATAAATTCAATTCAGTTTTAGATTTCATCCTTTTCTAAATCATAAAACTACTATTTAGCGTATTACAATGGTATGTATATAATATAATATAATATAATATAATATAATATAATATAATATAATATAATATAATATAATATAATATAATATAATATAATATAATATAATATAATATAATATAATATAATATAATATAATATAATATAATATAATATAATATAATATAATATAATATAATATAATATAATATAATATAATATAATATAATATAATATAGTATAGTATAATATAATATAATATAATATAATATAATATAGTATAATATAGTATAATATAATATAATATAATATAGTATAATATAATATAGTATAGTATAATATAGTATAATATAGTATAATATAATATAATATAATATAGTATAATATAGTATAATATAGTATAATATAGTATAATATAGTATAGTATAGTATAATATAGTATAGTATAGTATAATATAGTATAGTATAGTATAATATAGTATAGTATAGTATAATATAGTATAGTATAGTATAATATAGTATAATATAATATAATATAGTATAGTATAGTATAGTATAATATAGTATAATATAATATAATATAGTATAATATAATATAATATAATATAATATAATATAATATAATATAATATAATATAATATAATATAATATAATATAATATAATATAATATAATATAATATAATATAATATAATATAATATAATATAATATAATATAATATAATATAATATAATATAATATAATATAATATAATATAATATAATATAATATAATATAATATAATATAATATAATATAATATAATATAATATAATATAATATAATATAATATAATATAATATAATATAATATAATATAATATAATATAATATAATATAATATAATATAATATAATATAATATAATATAATATAATATAATATAATATAATATAATATAATATAATATAATATAATATAATATAATATAATATAATATAATATAATATAATATAATATAATATAATATAATATAATATAATATAATATAATATAATATAATATAATATAATATAATATAATATAATATAATATAATATAATATAATATAATATAATATAATATAATATAATATAATATAATATAATATAATATAATATAATATAATATAATATAATATAATATAATATAATATAATATAATATAATATAATATAATATAATATAATATAATATAATATAATATAATATAATATAATATAATATAATATAATATAATATAATATAATATAATATAATATAATATAATATAATATAATATAATATAATATAATATAATATAATATAATATAATATAATATAATATAATATAATATAATATAATATAATATAATATAATATAATATAATATAATATAATATAATATAATATAATATAATATAATATAATATAATATAATATAATATAATATAATATAATATAATATAATATAATATAATATAATATAATATAATATAATATAATATAATATAATATAATATAATATAATATAATATAATATAATATAATATAATATAATATAATATAATATAATATAATATAATATAATATAATATAATATAATATAATATAATATAATATAATATAATATAATATAATATAATATAATATAATATAATATAATATAATATAATATAATATAATATAATATAATATAATATAATATAATATAATATAATATAATATAATATAATATAATATAATATAATATAATATAATATAATATAATATAATATAATATAATATAATATAATATAATATAATATAATATAATAATTGATTAAAATTGTATGAATTCAATTCGGTTTCAAATTTCATGTATTTGTTAATTTTAACTCATAAAACTACTGACATCCAATTAATTTTTAAATAATATTATAAAATTTATGGTGCATTTCAGTAATCTCTTACTAATATACATAAAATTCAATTCTATTTTAAATTTCGCTTCTTTTTCTCATCCAATTAATTTTTTAAAAAATCAATAATTAATAGATACTGCAATTCAATCATCTATGAATAATATAAATAAATTAATAAAAAAATTATAAACTCAAATTAGTTTCAGACGGTTGCAAGATAATTATAAACTTAATAATTAATTTTTATTTTTCATTTTTCCAAATTAATGGTTTAAATTTATACACCATCTAAAATATTTAAAGATTGAATTTGATATTATTTAATTTACTAATTTTATTTTAGATAGTTTTACAATTATTTTTAATATGTAAATAATAATAATAATAAATTAAATAATTTGTTACCATAATAGTTTTATACATAATGTATGTATTAATAAAAAAAGTCATTTTGTTGTAGATTAAAGTAAATAAAATGAGGGAAAAACTATATCTCAACACCTATTTGGTGGATTTCAACTTGGAGTAATTTCTCCCTTAAAAAGTTGAATTACCCAAAATACCTTCACTAAAAAAACACATAATTAATCCTACAATCTAAAATCCAACTAGCCCATTCTCTAAAAACTCTTAAACTAACTAAAACTATCTCATAATCGACTTCAATCCGTAATATCTTTAAAAATATGTATTTAAGTGATGAAAACAATGGTTTTAGTCGTAATAAATTTCATTTGGACTAGAGTGTATATCATCTCAATTTGGACTAATCACATGATTCGCATTTGACATATTATTCTTAGTTCAAATTTAACCAATGATTCTCAATTTGCATTTAACTATTGATTTTTCGTTTAGATTTAACACATGATTCTAAAATTATGTGATTCTCAGTTCGGATTTAGCCTTTGCTTTTCAATTTGTATTTAGCCCTTGATTATCAGTTCGTACTTAGCCCTTGATTCTTAGTTCAAATATATCTCATGATACTTTGTTCAGATTTAACACATGATTATCAGTAAGCATTTAACCATTGGCGTTGAACACATTTATTAGTGTTTCAATTTGTATTTAGCACATGAGTCTCAATTCGTATTTAACTCAGGACTCTCAGTTTCCATTTAACACGTGATTCTCATTTCACATTTTATACATGATTCTTAGTTTGGATTTCACACACGATTCTCAATTCATATTTCACCTTGATTCTTAGTTTCTTATTTTAACATTTGATTCACATTTCAGATTCAACACATGATTCGTCATTTGTGTTTAACTCATGATGCTCAATTCGAATTTAACACATGATTCTTACCCCATATATAACCTTTGATTCTTAATTCATATTTAACCTATTATTTGCAATTTGCATTTTACCATTGCTTCTCAAATTAGAATTGACACCTGCTTCTCAATTTGTATTTAGTCATTTATTTTTAGTTTATAATTAATATATGATTATCATTTCACAATTAACCCTTTTTTTCAGTTTATAATTACCACATGTTTCTTAGTTCGTATATAATAATTAATTATTAGTTTTGATTTAATAAATAATTTACGATTAGATTTAACCCAAGATACTTAGTACAGATATTACACATGTGCTCCAAAAACGGTAGCCGAGTTGGTGGAGTAAGTCATGCTTGTGACCAAAGGTCATTAGTTCGAACCCCTCTACATACTATTTTTTGGTTGAACATATCACACGATTATCAATTCACATTTAACCCTTAATTCTTAGTATAAATTTATCATTTGATTCATGGTTCATATTTAACCCATTATTAACAATTCGCATTCTACCCCAGACTCTCAGTTTATATTTAACCGTGAGTTAAATACGAACTGAGAATCATTTGTTATATCTAAACGGAGTATCATAAGTTAAACGTGAATAAAAATGAAGTGTTAAATCCGAACTAAGAATTAAAGGTTAAATACAAAATCATTTGTTAAATCTAAACGGAGTATCATAGGTTAAACGTGAATAAAAATGAAGTGTTAAATCCGTGAATAAAAATGAAGTGTTAAATCCGAACTAAGAATTAGAGGTTAAATACAAACTGAGAATCATGTTTTAAATCTCAGCTAATAATTAATGGTAAGCTATGAATTGTGAATAATGGCTTATCCATGATTTAAGAATCTGATGTTAAATCGTAATAATGTATCAAGTGTTAAATATGAACTAAGACCCAAATGTTAATTGCAAACAGAGAATCATGTATGAAATTTGAACTGAGAATCATAAGCTAAATGTCAATTAAAAAATATAGGTCAAATGCGAGTCGAATCATGTTTTATATATTAACTGAGAATTATGTCTTAAATAAGAATTGAGAATCATTAGTTAAATATGAATCACGAATCATTTATTAAATCCGAATTGAGAATCAAAGGTTAAATGTGAAATCAAAGTAATGTGTTAAATCCGAACTGAGAATCAAGGGTTAAATGCGAACTGAGAATCGTGTGTTAAAGCCAAATTGAGAACCACGATTTGAATATGTATCGCGAACAATTGGCTAAATACAAACTAGCATCAATGGTAGCGTGTGAATCGCTAATAATGGGTTACACGTGAACCACAAGTACATTCGAAAAATATTTGTTCATATTTAACACTTGACTTATGATTCACATTTAATATATGATTCTCAATTTAAATATAAAAATTGTTTCGTCACTCGTCTTTAACCCTGATATGTGATTCAAATTTAACCATTGATTCTCAATTCAGATTTAGTGAATGATTTGTGATTTTTAATCCAAAAAAATACAGTTTGGATTTAAGAAATGATTATCAGTTCAAATTGAACACATAATTTTCAATTCGCATTTGACCCATGATTCTTAATTTGTATTTAACTTATGAGTATCAGTAAAAAAATTCATATATAATTCTAAGGTCATACACGGTTCTTAATTCGTAAAGAACCCGTGATTCTTAGTTTGTATATATAACCCTTGATTCTTAGTTCGTATATATAACATTTTATTCTTAATTTGTTGTGATTTATGGGGTCCTTGTCATACTTTATCCTCATGTAGTGCGTGATATTTTCTCACTATTGTTGATGAGTACTCTCGTGCTGTATGGATTTAGGGAATATGACACAGTGGTTGAAGAGATGCAATGCAACATCTATCCTCATCTATTACCTTTAGGGATGAGCCTAAATCATTCTGAGAGGCTATATGACACAGTGGTTGAAGAGATGTAATGCAACATGAAATTCAGGAACTAGAGGATAATCATACTTGGTCATTGGCACATCTACCTCAAAAGAAGAAAGCTTTGAGGAGTCAGTGGATTTATAAAATTAAATATCATGCTGATAGGAGAGGAGAGTGCCAAAAAGCTCGTTTGGTCGTGTTTGGTAATCACCAAGTAGAATTGGTTGATTATACATAGACTTTTTGCCCGTGTTGCCAAGATGGTTACTATATGACACAGTGGTTGAATAAATACAATGCAACATGAAATTCAGGAACTAGAGGATAATCATACTTGGTCCTTGGCACATCTACCTCAAAAGAAGAAAGCTTTGAGGAGTCAGTGGATTTATAAAATTAAATATAATGCTGATAGGAGAGGAGAGCGCCTAAAAGCTCGTTTGGTCGTGTTTGGTAATTACCAAGTAGAAATGGTTGATTATACATAGATCTTTTGCCCGTGTTGCCAAGATGGTTACTATACGTCTTTTCTTGGCGGTTGCAGCCGCTCAAAATTGTAAGTTACATCAGATGAATATACATAATGCCTTTTTGTATGATGATCTGGATGATAAGGTTTACATGAAAATTCCTTCAGGTTTTGAAAGAGGGCGCAAATGACAAGTCTGTTACCTTCGCAAATCGTTGTATGGTCTGAAGCAGGCACCTCGGTGTTGGTTTGCCAAGTTAGTGACTGCACTGAAGAGGTACGGGTTTTTTCAGTTCTATTTAGATTATTCTGTATTCTCTTATTCCATGAGTGGTTGTCGTATGCATGTTTTGGTGTATGTTGATGATTTTATTCTATATGGGAATGACCCCGGTACATTGATAGAGTTTAAGAAATACTTGAGCACTTGCTTTCATATGAAGGACTTAGGTCATCTCAAATATTTTTTTGAAGTTGAAGTAGCACGGAGTCCCGCGGGTATCTTTCTTTGCCAACGTAAATATACTCTGGACATTATTTCAGAAACAGGTTTACCTGGCAGCAAGCCTGCACAATTTCCCCTCGAGTAAAACCACCAGCTCAGCAAGACCGAGTCGGCGCTACTCATTGACGGATCCGCATACCGCACATTGGTTTGCACACTGATTTATCTGGTGTTTACATATCCATATATCTATTTTTTGATACATACTCTATCTGATTTTGTGCATAAACTAAATGAAGATCATTGCAGTCTGCATTACGAGTTGTTCGTTATTTCAAAGGGAGCCAAGGTTAGGAAATTCTTCTACCAAGTAGTTGTAATCTCATTCTAACAAGCTGGTGTGGTTCCAGTTAGGCTAGATGCCCTAAGATTCGTGTAGTGTGAGTGGTTGGATGGTGTTTCTTAGATGATTCCTCTGTTTCTTGGAAGACTAAGAAACAAGGTGTCGTTGCATTGTCCTTTGCTGAAGCAAAGTACCGGTCTATGGTAGGATTGACTTGTGAGTTGAAGTGGTTGCACGGTCTGCTCAAGGATTTTGGGGTCTCACACTCATTGACTATGCAAGTTTTATATGATAGTCAGTCGACTTTACATCTTGCCCACAATCATGTGTTCCATGAACGTTCAAATCATATTGAAGTAGATTGTCATTTTCTACGGGATGCGATACTTGATAGGGTTATTTGTCCATCTCACGTGCCCACTCGGTCTCAGTGTGTAGACAAAGCACTAAGCAATAATCAGTTTGAATTTTTGCTTGGCAAGTTGGGCATTCATAATCTGCATGCTTTACTCGAAGGGGTGTTAAAGTGTCATGAGTAAAATAAAATGTATATGGGTTATTAAATACTAGTCTGTATATGAGCTAGGCTTTACTTTGTGCCACACTATAGATATACACTGTAATGTGATATGCCCAGAGAGGTGATTTGGTTTATGTGTTGAAACTAAGAAGATGTGAGAGACACATTCCCAACGTTTCAAATGTTTTCTTTGTGCTTCTGGATTATTCGCTGAATGATATTTTCCTGCTCAACATCTTCAAATCCTACCATTATTTGTTCAACACATATAACACATTCACTATTCTCTTAACAATTAATTTGTTTAATAATATGTAATTTAAATATAATTTACTTAACAAGTCTTAAAAAATAATATTCAATTTAATAAATAATTTTCTTTTCAAGTTTTAGAGATATCAAATTTTAATAACTAATATTTTTCAAATTTGTAAACTTACTATAATTAAAAAAAAGTTTAAATGAAATATTTTATTTTAATTTATAGGTAATATAATCTTTATTTTGTGCTAAAATTTAAAAACGGATTTTTGAAATTTATATAAATCCAAACGCAGACAACTTGAATTTAAATCAGCTTTTTTTTATACTCAAAACTCATAACGGAATAAAAAAACCTTTTTTTGTTCAAATTATATAAATATTTGGTCAAATACAAATCCCACCGTATAATTTAATATTTAAGAATAAAATCCTAATTTATTTCTGAAATTTATATTAAACATGAATTCTAACCAAGAAGCATATATGCAGTTTCACCCTTCAAATGGATGACGACAAATCTCTTCGAACTACACCAATTCGATCCCCGACTACATACTTCAAACACTGATGAACTGTAGAAACTATAGCATACATTTTTGCCAGCCATGACCTTCCAAAGATAGCATTGTAACTCGACGGACAATCTACCACCATAAAAAGTACTTGAACTTTCTTTTTGAAAGGCCCTTTTCCCAGAGAAATTTCACCTTCAAACTCCCCTACTACATTCGCTGTCGCACCAGTAAACCCAATTATAGTTCTTTCTGACCTTTCTATCCGAGGCGGAGCGTTTAATCTGTCATATGTTGATTTGAACAACACATTAGCAAAGCTTCCAGTATCAATCAATACTCGTCGAATTTCCACTCCACACACTTCTGCACCAATGACCACTGCATCTTCATGTGGCCCAGTAATTCCTCTCAAATCATCCGCATCGAAAATTATAAATGGGACATCCTTGTTGTTTAGGTGTGCTGATGCTCCTCCTTCAATTTGATGCATTAAATTCACTATATGTCTTTTCCTCGAATTATTAGTGTTATTAGTCATTGAATCTCCCCCAAATATTGCCAGTGACTCAAAGAACGCACACAAATCTCGAACACGTCCCTTACGCATCGGCTCATCAACTGACATCAACAACAATCGACCAGGGTCTGGTTCGACATATTCCGAAGCCACATCAAATTCATCACATGCAGCATCTAAAATCATCAGTGCACTTTCCTGCTTAGAATTAGGATTGCCCACCTTTTGAGTTATGGCTTTAGCATTCTTTTTGACATACTCCAACAATTTTCCATTCTCTATCAAAATCTGCATCTCCTTCTTCAAAGCAATACAATCATTTGTATCATGTCCAATATCATCATGATACCTACAGAACCTATTATTGCGCTCCTCTCTTGGCCTATTAATCGCTGCCGGCTTTCTGAAATTTACTGTTCCCCTGGTTTTCTCATATATCGAAGCCACACTTTCAGTCAAATCCGCATAATATTCTGGTCTTACCCACACATTCGATCTTGATCTGAATTGGTGTTGATTATTAGAATTGTGCTGATTAGAACCCCCTTGATATGAGCTCGAGGAACCCCCATGGTATGAGTTCGAACCTCCTCGATTAGAAACATTTTGATTACCCCTTGGGCACGATGAGTTATTATTCGAAGCGTTCAGTTGACTATTCCCTTTCTGAACAGTACTACTTCCTCCTCGAACTCGAGTAGACTCTTCGACTTTGATCTGATCTTCAACCTGAGCCATGAGAGCTCCAAACGTTAATGCCCTACGCCTTGTAGTTTCATCAGCTAAATCTCCTGGCAACAATCCTTGTCTGAACGCTGCCATAGCCACCACTTCCTCACAATCATCTAATCCAGCTTTTGTTGACACAAATCTTTTAGTATAATCCTTCAGCTTTTCTCCCACAGCTTGCTTACATTGTATTATCGTATCTCCATTAGCTCTCATTTCTTTGCTTCCCACAAACTGTCTTCGAAAAGCTGTGTAAAAGCCTCTAAAATTTGCAATGGACTCCTTAGGAATCTTGTTGTACCATTTTAGTGCAGTTCCTTTGAATGTCTGAG
Source organism: Limnanthes douglasii subsp. nivea (assembly GCA_036936605.1). Taxonomy (NCBI): domain Eukaryota; kingdom Viridiplantae; phylum Streptophyta; class Magnoliopsida; order Brassicales; family Limnanthaceae; genus Limnanthes; species Limnanthes douglasii. Next base: position 4,877,511 of record JAUPFV010000001.1, read on the forward strand.
AGAATGCTCTACACACCAATTTATCATCGTCTTCGAAATTAGTCATATAGTTTTTGAATTGTTCTATATGATCATCTGGATCTTGAGTTCCATCAAACTTGTCAATTTTAGAAATGTCGAACCGCCTCGGAAGTGGCACAAATCTAATCTCACTAATCAACGGTGAGTCCCTCCAATCTACTCCTTGAACAAACTGGTCTTCGTTCCTCATTCCCACAGTAGCATACAAACTTGATTCACCTTCAAATTTCCGAGGCGAATATTTCCGAGGAGAATATACTCGTCTTTCCTTATTTTTCCTTCCTTCCTTATACATTTTAGCTGGCCGAAATTCATATCCTCCTCCTCTTGAATGAACTCGAGAATGCTCATATCTTGGTGTTTCATCTGACTCCGAATTTCAAAATCCTCTTCTTCACTAGAATCTACATACTGTCGCTTCTGCAACTTTTCTTTTCTTTTCATTCCACTATGCTCCTTCTTACGCTCAAAATGTATTTTACGCTGTACATATTGAACGTCGCCATCGTCATTTAACGGATCCGACTGATCATCCCGATCACCTGTTGTTATTTTAGATCTAAGTCTAGCGCCATTATTATCTTGCTTCTTTTTAGCAAATTCATCAAGTTCCGCCACTTTTCTTATCAACTCATTCATTTTACCTTCAAAATCAAATTGGTTTGATTGAATCGGAATTGACTTACCTGCCTCTTTCTCTTGCAGATCAGATTTCAACGTCTCCAAAGCTTTTCGAATTCATCTCCGATCAGCAAAAATATAAACAAAATTCTTCAGAAAACGAACAAATTCGAGACTCGATTTTTTATCTATCGATCAAGGTATCTTCGGCCTCTCTTTCTAGCGCCAATTTGGTGAGAATAGAAATTGAATTGAGAAGATTGAGAATATTGACCAAGAATCAACAGAGAGTTTTTTAGGTGGTGAATATAATCTTTCGCCTCTAATTATTTCATAGGTGTAATCAGCCTCTTCGACCTCTTTAAATAGGCCTAGTGAGTTAGTTACAAATTCGGTTACATAAGAGGTTTATTTACAGTTCAGTCCCTATTCTTCTTGTAAAACTTTAATCTTACTCTATATTAATAGAACTTATCATTCAAGTCCTTATTAATTACATTTAAGCCCCTAATGAATATATTTCCTTATCAAAGCTAATGAGCCGTTACTGCGGTGAAATTTACTCTATCGCACGCTTAATTGTCATAGATGGACGAGAAATGAATTCTATGTTTTGATGAAAAATGCAATACTGACGTGTTTGCATCATTCGGATTTCCAGTGCTACTTGTGCTCATTAATTTGATATATTTGGTGGTGCAGGTTTCATTGCAATGTATGCTACTCTAGCTAGCCGAGATGTTGACTATTTGATTCATGAGTCACCCTTCTATCTTGAAGGAGAAGACGGACTTTATGAGTTCATTGATAAACGACTTGAAGAGAGTGGACACATGGTTATCGTGATGGCTGAAGGAGCAGTCAGGATCTTGTTTCAGAGAGCATGGTCCTGGTGAATCCTTCGGGAAACAAGCTTCTTAAAGACGCTGGGTTATGGTTGTCGGACAAGATCAAGGTATTGGTTCATTATTCAGCGATCTGGGGTTCTGCAATTTCGTTTAAATCACTGGCCCAGTTGTCTATTATGTAATTTGTTTCCGGCTGTACAAAGTTTGTTCTAGTATATTGCTTTACAACGTAGGAATCGCATTGGTAAAATGATTCTTTTACTATACCTTCTGCAAAACAAAGGATTTATAAGGCTTTATATTCTATCTCCCAAATAAGGAACAAGGTGGTAATTACCGACATGATGCGGGTGAGGTTGCTTCCTTCGACAAACCAACCGAGCGTTTTGAGCCCGACTGATGCAAATCAAGCAAAGAATGAAAAACCAGCTCCTACCTGAGTTGTTAGATGATTGAAGCAGCTTCTTAACAAAGACCTTCGCATTTCTACATGTTTGAGACAATTTCTTTTTCCTATACATGTGTTAGTTGGGTGTCGCTATGAAATGGGCCACAAAGTAAAAAACTCATATTACCCTTTCATACTTATACGATTACAATTTATGCGTATGTTTCATGCGTATGTACGGTAAAGGTGACTTTTCAAAACGTAAAAGATTAGATGATAATTCAGTTTGTAGTTTAAAATTTCCAAAAATACCATACGAGCGAACAAGGAAATACAAAGAATAATACTCATGTGTTTTTCTTATTGTGTTATTAGATTTTATATTTGTTTGGATTATGTGTATCTAAAGGATTAGATGATAACTCATTTTGTAGTTTAAAATTTCCAAAAATATCATACGAGCGAACAAGGAAATGCAAAAAATAAAACTCGTGTTTTTTATTGTGTTATTAGATTTTATAGTTGTTTGTGTTAGTAGATTTTATATTTGTTAAGAACTTGGTTGTTCTTTCTGGCTTTTCTGATTGTCTTATCCATTCCATCCATTTTGAAATTATCAAAAACAAAAGTTTGGTTTGAAATTTTGTATAGAACATGACTATTTATTAATTGATATATTTAAATTATCCGAGGTTGAGTTGAAATTTTGTATAAAACACGACTATTTATTAATGAAATTTTGTATAAAACACGGCTATTTATTAATTGATTTTTAAAAATATTGTATATTGTCCCACTCGAGTGAATGTCCGTGGTGTAGCTTATTTTTTAATTTTTATGTTTAATTTTTATTTATTTATCAAATATTTTTAATCTTTTAAAAATTATTCAATTTAAAATTAGTAAACTGGATCGGTCCATATTGAGAAAGCTGTTTTAGAAAATAATCAAAGACAAAATTTCTTAAACAAATTTTTTTTCTGTGCCGAAAGATCAATTTCATTTTTTAGGAGATGAAAGCGCTATTCAAATTTCGACATTTCCAAGAATCATAGGATATGAGTGGAAAACAAGAGAGCAATCCCGGTTTAAAACCGAAAAAGCTAAAAATGATGTCATATAAATTGGAATCTTCAAATCTAATTTCAAAACCATTATCATATTGAACTAGCTCCTTAAAAAATGTTATTATTTTTTTCGCAATAGTAATCAAAACTATAAAGACCAATAGAATTTTGTAGGACCACATTTTGAAGGTATTTTGAACTTAATTATACTCTTTAGAAGATTATGAGATTTCTTAATAGATATGGCCATGATCGAAGTGGAGTTTGCATATATTGTGTCAAAACCGGACCATAAGCATCCATAGTTAATAAGCTAAAGGTTAGTGTGGAACAAGTTTACGAAAGTTAAAAAAATGTTACTTGTCCTGAAATGGTTTCAGGATTATTTGGGTAACAAATTGATCCCATATGTGTTCAAGTGTTACAAATAAATTCTATTAATATTATTACGTCACATGTCATTCCCAATAATTACACATTTGTTTTCAAATTAACTCTCTATTTTGTTGTAAAATAATACATTTGATATTGCTATGTCAACATCCACGTAGAATGTTGTGAATGCAATAAATATTTAAATATTTTATTATTATGATTTATCTAACCTATTTATCCCACCGAATCCATTACCATAAAATATAACTCGACCTGACCAGTCTATACAAACTAACTAAAGGATGACATGTTTAACCTACTTGTTAACCTAATTGGAACCCGATAAATTCTCACTTTAATACAGTATAAACTTTATAAAATAATACACTTGGACCACCAAAATTTATTAATTAATAGATTTATTAATTAATCGATAAATTATAAATTATAAATTTATATTCCCGTTTTAATACCTAAAGAGTTTCACGATACCTAAATATCAAATCCGAGTATATGGTATAGATATTTAAATATTTTATTTTTATCATTTATCCGACTTATTTATCCGATCCAATCCAATCCATTAACATAAAATATAACTAGACCCGACCCAATCCATATAACATAACTAAAGCATGACATTTTTAACATACTTACAATTAATTTAATTAATACCTGACTACTTAATTCTGATACTAATTCTCCCTTTAATACCTAACGAGTTTCAAAATACCTACATCTGAAATCAATTTTTGTCTTACGAATTTTAAATCTCTAAAATTGATATCTTAGGAATCCTAAATGGACACTACTAGATCTGGGCCTGTTTATGTTAGATCTCACACCTTACTTAATTCTTTTTAATCCAAACTAATATCAAAATAACTTTCCTCACCAATTATGATAATATCACTCAATAAAAAACTTCCTAAAATCATAAAATCCTTTAACTAAATCTAGATATACTTGACTTTATGAAATCTCTAAAATAGTAAAAAGACATGGATAACGAAGTTTTATGTTGTTCTTTTCTACGAAAGAATATTTTAATATTCGTGGCTATAATCTCACGATATTTGCAACGAGTCGCACCCGGTGTGAGATTTAAAGTAGCATATAACACAAAACATGTGAATTTAGTTAGTAACCGCAAACCACTTCAATATTTCTTCAACCAAGCAGCAATAAGAAAACAAACTGCCAGGACATGAATCAATATACAGACGAAGTAAGAGTCTAAAACTTGGGGCAACAACATAACTTTCGAACCATTTCTACAAGGATTAGATGACAATAATAACCATGACAAGGTTTCCGCGACCAAAGGAAATAGGTAACTTGTGAAGTAACACATTTTTTGGCAGGTACGGAGTCGTTCCATAATTTTATAATCATTAACGATGTCTTCCTCCTTGGAGGCATCGGTTGCTCGATATCCTTCTCAGAAGTCCACATGATTTAGTTCTACCTTTCTAGCTTATTATGACATATTTAATATAAATATGACCTATCTCTAACATTGTATCATTCTTTGTAAGAACACACAGCGTTTCAAAAATCTTTGTAAACCGCTCATCAGTTAGTTATTCTCCTTAAGTTAAGGTGATAAATCTAAATGATAAGTTCATATATCAGGTACATATTTTGTCAAATAACAGTTATTGAAATATTCAAGCTTTCCTTTATACTGAACTGAATTTCCTATGAGAAGTTTTGAATATTGCTTGATTATTACATAATGACTGCAATTAGTAATGGAAGATACTTTTATGATAATTGTGAGTTAACTGTTTGATATTTATTAGGAGTTTTAGCAATGAGACTATAATTTCCTACAAACTCTGACTCCGTCATGGATACTGGGTCCAGATCTCGCACCAGTCCTGAGACTTCTGTATCAGAGGGATTCGTTTTCCCTGAAGAACAACCGGTCTTTAGTTCACGTCGCAAAGTTTTATCTGCATATAGTGGACCTGTCGATTCACTTACAAAGGCAAAAAAAACATGGAAAATATCGTGCCCTCAGATTATGAAGAATCGTCCAAGATCCAGAATCACGTGTCGAATACAAGTATTCCGAGATTCATAAAGGAGCGGCAACGCATGAATTAGACTATGACATATCTCATGTAATTGGGGTCATAGTCATAACAAGATGTCCAATGATGACACCGTCATGGAAAGAAATTCTAGAAGATACGAAGATGTCAATGTATGAGCTGCTTTAGGTAACAAATGGTTTTCGATTTAAGTTTATTTTCAGACGCTACAAGTATGTTAAAATATATGATTTCAGTATTTTTTTTACTTGTTAATAGCTTTTAGTTTTTTTCGAGATAAAAACATTTTTTTGTATTTATATCATCCTAAAACTAAACAAGAATTAAGTAGATCCAGATACCTTTGTAGGCACAGTTACAGGCATTTCTATGTATTTATATAGACCTACAGGAAAATTAAGTAGATCCAAATCTATGTATTTCTATAGACCTACAGGAAAATTAAGTAGATCTAAATGTCTTTGTAGGCACAGTTACCGGTACTTTTCGTAATTTTTTTATGTTCTTCGTATTGGTGGATCGAGTCTTGAATCCTTGTATACGCCACTAGAAATTCCGCCGCAGCAGCTTGGCTCATCACTTTCTTCAGAATCAACTTCAATGCCTTGAACCTTTTCAATCTTTTTGAACTCATCCTACACACACCACACTGCGGAAGCACCACACATTCATTTAGATACCTCCTTTAATAAAGTCGGGATTAAGGTGTGGTTGTAATGTTCGTATCTTGTTTTAAGGTGTTTCTCCAGTCTTGATGTTATGTTCTTTAGTTCATGTCTCTATGAACATACTTGTCACCATATAGATCTTCATCTCTTCTATTGACTCGCGCTTAGAGATTGACATGCACTAAACCATACAGTTTACATTATCAACTTCAATACAACCATCTCTTTCACTGGTTTCCTTTTCACTTTCTCCATTGTTCATTTCCTAGTCATACTCATTTTTTCACTAAGGATTTTTAAAATGCTCCTCATTTTTTTGTGTTCTTGTATTATATCGTTTTTTTCTACTAGAATTCTGGATGAAATCAATCGCTTCTCCAAGTATTGCAAGAAAGTGAGAAAGAAACGAAAAAGGAAATTTTGGATAGTCTTTAAATCTTCAATTGACTTAGAAAACTAACTAGTTCTATTCTAATTTTGTTAATAGCTTTTAGTTTAAATGTTAGTTAGGATATTTGAGAATGGATTCATAACAATATGTAACGAATCTAATTTTTGAGTTAGCTAACTATAAGTTCATGCATGCATTATAAAGAACTATTTTCCTTTTCCTTTTAAAGTCTCAACTGTTTATGATATGTTCATATAGTTCTGGTTTAAGTTTTTAATAAAAGACCATGGTCTTTAGTTAATTGCATCTATTTATGTGTTAGAATTTTTAATACGAAATTATGTTTGTGTAATTTGGTTTGGTTAATACCCATGTCTAATACCTTCTGTCTAATACCTTGTACTTATTATAATTGTTATTTTGCACTCTTTTCTATGGTTAAAACAAATATAATACCTTGTAGTTATTATAATTGTTGTTTTTCTCTCTTTTCTATTCTTTTTATTATGCTTGTATTATTTCATTATTAAGGTAAATAAGCTTATACGAATCATGTTATAACTGTCTTAGTTTTTAAATTTTTGTTAGAACAAAATGGAAGGGATGATGGAGACCATACTTACAGATATAGAAGCATCTCAGAGTGATCCCGATGTTCCTTTGTTAGAACCAGATCCGGGCGTTTCAATAAATATTCTCAAGGACTCGATTTGTACAAAACCCGGTAGAGTTATTCCTGGCCTTGGTAGGTCTTATTCTCGGTTAAGTAGTTCTTCGTCTACTGCTAAGTCAAATATCGGAGAGGTTATGCATTTAAGAGACAAAGTGAATATGCTAGAAAATGTCATAGCACTTCAAAAGATAGAACACGAAAAGTGTATTGCGGAATGTGAAACTAAATTAGTAGAGAGAATTAGCTCTATTTTGAAAGCCAATGCCAGTGGCTTGTCGGATTTGTCATGTGTTAGATTTGTGTTTTATTAGTTAGCTTGAATTTTGAATTTAGTGACTTTTAATCTTTTGTAAAGACGTTAGTGTTACTTGTTTATATATGTAATGTTAGAAACAAAAATCAAAATCAGTTCTTTTGTTCTTTAAAATTTAATATTTATTTTATTAATTAAATTTATTAAAAACAATTATTATTCTATATAATCAATTATATATTTAAATTTATTAAAAAATAAAAATAAAAATATTAATTTTTTGTTGTATAAGGTTATATTTTACCAAAAAATGTTAGTTGCATAAAGTTATATTTAACAAAAAAAACTTTTTGTTGCTAAATATATAATTATGGCTTTTAATAACTATTTTTTTATTGTAATTACACACTTTAAACATATTTTATATGTAACAAGAATTTTGATATATTTGATGTACCTCTTAAGAACTCACCCTTATATTTATTATGCAATATTTATTTTCTAAATTTTTTTTTTCTAGTTGAAGGTAGTTGCATATTTATTATGTAATATTTTTTTATTCTAGTTTTAAATAGTCAAAGAAACATATCGCATACAGTATTTATTTTCTATTTTTTTATTATAGTTTAAACCAGTGTAAAACTTATTTTCTAAATCTTTTAATTCTAATTTAAAAGAGTCCAACAAATATTTCGCATAGTGTCAAACACATATATTATAGTTAAAAACTATATTGCATATTTATTATGTAATATTAGATGACAAAAAACTTCTGTCAATACAATAACGAAACAATCTCAAAATAATAAATTTATAACTACATACGAACGTTAAATTAAAACAATTAATGGTTGAATAAACTACAAAATCCACGAATCCTAATCCTTCAAAACTAAACCATAATCACTAAACTAAACCATAATCAATAAAAAACATACATAAACCATAATCACTAAAAAAACATACCAAAACGTCCACAATGACTTAACTAAGATATAACTTTCCAAAAAAACAACAATGATATGAAGATTTGGGTTTTTGGACAGACGTTATCACTCTAAATATCATTAAAAATACATAACTAAATTGCAAAATAATTAAACTAACAAGTATATAATTCATACCTTAACGTGTTCGCTTGATTCGAGAAATCTGGCGTTTTTTAGACCATTTCGAGAAATTTTAGGTGAGAGAAAAGAGAAAAATAAAAAGATTTTTTTTCTTCTGAAATTAAAGTCTCTTATTATAGTAAAAAAAGATTTCATTATAAATGGATCTCATTGTAACTAAAATAGAACCCAATTTAGCCCAACCCAAAATAAATTAGGCCCAAAATTTTATTTAATTTCTAGGGTTTATGTCGAAGATTGTGCTTCTCATATATATATATATATATATATATATATATATATAGGGTCTACTGCTGCCGCATCTCACATCATCCATGGATGCGAAGGAATCGTATCTGGTATGAGATCTCATTTCCCACTCGAAATATTGACTTCAGCAGGAAACAGGTCTATGCCAGATACAATTCCTCAGCCTATGTTAAAGTAGAATAAGCCTCACTCGGATGATTGCCGAGATGTATACCAGCAATATTTTATAGTCTATAATTTTATTTAAATGGAAGTATGTAACTTTTCTGATCATCACTGAAGTTCCACAGGGAGGGTATAAGGTGTTCTTGTCCAAAAATTCTATTGATTTAGATCCCAAGATTGTCAATGACATCCATCAAAGACGGTTGATAGTACGAGGGTCGTGGAATAAATCCCAATGAAAGGTATATCAGTTCAATGTCGCACTCAGGTTTACATAATTGGAGGTGATGGAACTCAAAAAGGAGCAGCAGCTAGCTAGCTGCTATCTATGAAGTAAGCCTATTGAAGTCATTGTGCCGGTAACCTCTTAAGATCTTTGTTTTTGCAGACTGATCAGTTTCATAAATTTCTCTGCTAGGGGTTTTGTTGACAATAGCTTCCAAATATTTATGAACTAATTTTCCAAATATTTGTGAACTAATGGTAGATTGGAAGCATTTCTTGTGAAGTTTATGTCATCCAATCAAAGCGGGGACACGAACTAATATTATTGAACCTAATTACGAGACACATAATATTTCCCGATGCCCGAAGCATGCTTATTATAGTTCCGGCCTTCATGTTTGGCCACATGTTTGCAGGCTGCGTTCTGCATCAGTATATTGTATTTGTTTAAATGCGGAAATGATATCACTAATTTTTTGTTGTTAGTAGCTGTGCGGAAATGATATCACTAATTTTTTGTTGTTCTGCAGGAAATCAGACTCCGCGGCCTTAAGGTTGCAGTTGTTGGAATTCCAAAGAACATCGACAATGACATTCCGGTATTTATCTCCTACTTGCACGCCATTGCTCTGAAGTACTTAAATGTTTTGGAATGAACTCTTAATAGTGCTCTCTCTCTCTCTAATCTTGATTTGGTCATTGACAAGTCCTTTGGTTTTGATACTGCCGTCCAGGAGGCTCAGCGTGCCAGGAGGCTCAGCGTGCCATTAATGCAGCACACGTCGAAGCTACAGGTGTTTAAAATTTATCTTTTTTAACATCATAAAACTATGTCATCTAATTAATTTTGATCAAAATACTCTACAACTATTTAATAATCCATCTCAACAATCTTTGACTATATACAAATTAAAATAATTTCAATTTTTTTTATAAATTCATAGCACATGCGCCATCCATTTAATAGTTTTACAGTTACTTAATTAAATAATAAATAGCACATTTAATAATGTGACTAATATATACAAATAACAAAATAAAAATAAAATCATAAATTCAATTCAGTTTTAGATTTCATCCTTTTCTAAATCATAAAACTACTATTTAGCGTATTACAATGGTATGTGTATAATATAATATAATATAATATAATATAATATAATATAATATAATATAATATAATATAATATAATATAATATAATATAATATAATATAATATAATATAATATAATATAATATAATATAATATAATATAATATAATATAATATAATATAATATAATATAATATAATATAATATAATATAATATAATATAATATAATATAATATAATATAATATAATATAATATAATATAATAATTGATTAAAATTGATTCGGTTTCAAATTTCATGTATTTGTTAATTTTAACTCATAAAACTACTGACATCCAATTAATTTTTAAATAATATTATAAAATTTATGGTGCATTTCAGTAATCTCTTACTAATATACATAAAATTCAATTCTATTTTAAATTTCGCTTCTTTTTCTCATCCAATTAATTTTTTAAAAAATCAATAATTAATAGATACTGCAATTCAATCATCTATGAATAATATAAATAAATTAATAAAAAAATTATAAACTCAAATTAGTTTCAGACGGTTGCAAGATAATTATAAACTTAATAATTAATTTTTATTTTTCATTTTTCCAAATTAATGGTTTAAATTTATACACCATCTAAAATATTTAAAGATTGAATTTGATATTATTTAATTTACTAATTTTATTTTAGATAGTTTTACAATTATTTTTAATATGTAAATAATAATAATAATAAATTAAATAATTTGTTACCATAATAGTTTTATACATAATGTATGTATTAATAAAAAAAGTCATTTTGTTGTAGATTAAAGTAAATAAAATGAGGGAAAAACTATATCTCAACACCTATTTGGTGGATTTCAACTTGGAGAAATTTCTCCCTTAAAAAGTTGAATTACCCAAAATACCTTCACTAAAAAAACACATAATTAATCCTACAATCTAAAATCCAACTAGCCCATTCTCTAAAAACTCTTAAACTAACTAAAACTATCTCATAATCGACTTCAATCCGTAATATCTTTAAAAATATGTATTTAAGTGATGAAAACAATGGTTTTAGTCGTAATAAATTTCATTTGGACTAGAGTGTATATCATCTCAATTTGGACTAATCACATGATTCGCATTTGACATATTATTCTTAGTTCAAATTTAACCAATGATTCTCAATTTGCATTTAACTATTGATTTTTCGTTTAGATTTAACACATGATTCTAAAATTATGTGATTCTCAGTTCGGATTTAGCCTTTGCTTTTCAATTTGTATTTAGCCCTTGATTATCAGTTCGTACTTAGCCCTTGATTCTTAGTTCAAATATATCTCATGATACTTTGTTCAGATTTAACACATGATTATCAGTAAGCATTTAACCATTGGCGTTGAACACATTTATTAGTGTTTCAATTTGTATTTAGCACATGAGTCTCAATTCGTATTTAACTCAGGACTCTCAGTTTCCATTTAACACGTGATTCTCATTTCACATTTTATACATGATTCTTAGTTTGGATTTCACACACGATTCTCAATTCATATTTCACCTTGATTCTTAGTTTCTTATTTTAACATTTGATTCACATTTCAGATTCAACACATGATTCGTCATTTGTGTTTAACTCATGATGCTCAATTCGAATTTAACACATGATTCTTACCCCATATATAACCTTTGATTCTCAATTCATATTTAACCTATTATTTGCAATTTGCATTTTACCATTGCTTCTCAAATTAGAATTGACACCTGCTTCTCAATTTGTATTTAGTCATTTATTTTTAGTTTATAATTAATATATGATTATCATTTCACAATTAACCCTTTTTTTCAGTTTATAATTACCACATGTTTCTTAGTTCGTATATAATAATTAATTATTAGTTTTGATTTAATAAATAATTTACGATTAGATTTAACCCAAGATACTTAGTACAGATATTACACATGTGCTCCAAAAACGGTAGCCGAGTTGGTGGAGTAAGTCATGCTTGTGACCAAAGGTCATTAGTTCGAACCCCTCTACATACTATTTTTTGGTTGAACATATCACACGATTATCAATTCACATTTAACCCTTAATTCTTAGTATAAATTTATCATTTGATTCATGGTTCATATTTAACCCATTATTAACAATTCGCATTCTACCCCAGACTCTCAGTTTATATTTAACCGTGAGTTAAATACGAACTGAGAATCATTTGTTAAATCTAAACGGAGTATCATAAGTTAAACGTGAATAAAAATGAAGTGTTAAATCCGAACTAAGAATTAAAGGTTAAATACAAAATCATTTGTTAAATCTAAACGGAGTATCATAGGTTAAACGTGAATAAAAATGAAGTGTTAAATCCGTGAATAAAAATGAAGTGTTAAATCCGAACTAAGAATTAGAGGTTAAATACAAACTGAGAATCATGTTTTAAATCTCAGCTAATAATTAATGGTAAGCTATGAATTGTGAATAATGGCTTATCCATGATTTAAGAATCTGATGTTAAATCGTAATAATGTATCAAGTGTTAAATATGAACTAAGACCCAAATGTTAATTGCAAACAGAGAATCATGTATGAAATTTGAACTGAGAATCATAAGCTAAATGTCAATTAAAAAATATAGGTCAAATGCGAGTCGAATCATGTTTTATATATTAACTGAGAATTATGTCTTAAATAAGAATTGAGAATCATTAGTTAAATATGAATCACGAATCATTTATTAAATCCGAATTGAGAATCAAAGGTTAAATGTGAAATCAAAGTAATGTGTTAAATCCGAACTGAGAATCAAGGGTTAAATGCGAACTGAGAATCGTGTGTTAAAGCCAAATTGAGAACCACGATTTGAATATGTATCGCGAACAATTGGCTAAATACAAACTAGCATCAATGGTAGCGTGTGAATCGCTAATAATGGGTTACACGTGAACCACAAGTACATTCGAAAAATATTTGTTCATATTTAACACTTGACTTATGATTCACATTTAATATATGATTCTCAATTTAAATATAAAAATTGTTTCGTCACTCGTCTTTAACCCTGATATGTGATTCAAATTTAACCATTGATTCTCAATTCAGATTTAGTGAATGATTTGTGATTTTTAATCCAAAAAAATACAGTTTGGATTTAAGAAATGATTATCAGTTCAAATTGAACACATAATTTTCAATTCGCATTTGACCCATGATTCTTAATTTGTATTTAACTTATGAGTATCAGTAAAAAAATTCATATATAATTCTAAGGTCATACACGGTTCTTAATTCGTAAAGAACCCGTGATTCTTAGTTTGTATATATAACCCTTGATTCTTAGTTCGTATATATAACATTTTATTCTTAATTTGTTGTGATTTATGGGGTCCTTGTCATACTTTATCCTCATGTAGTGCGTGATATTTTCTCACTATTGTTGATGAGTACTCTCGTGCTGTATGGATTTAGGGAATATGACACAGTGGTTGAAGAGATGCAATGCAACATCTATCCTCATCTATTACCTTTAGGGATGAGCCTAAATCATTCTGAGAGGCTATATGACACAGTGGTTGAAGAGATGCAATGCAACATGAAATTCAGGAACTAGAGGATAATCATACTTGGTCATTGGCACATCTACCTCAAAAGAAGAAAGCTTTGAGGAGTCAGTGGATTTATAAAATTAAATATCATGCTGATAGGAGAGGAGAGTGCCAAAAAGCTCGTTTGGTCGTGTTTGGTAATCACCAAGTAGAATTGGTTGATTATACATAGACTTTTTGCCCGTGTTGCCAAGATGGTTACTATATGACACAGTGGTTGAATAAATACAATGCAACATGAAATTCAGGAACTAGAGGATAATCATACTTGGTCCTTGGCACGTCTACCTCAAAAGAAGAAAGCTTTGAGGAGTCAGTGGATTTATAAAATTAAATATAATGCTGATAGGAGAGGAGAGCGCCTAAAAGCTCGTTTGGTCGTGTTTGGTAATTACCAAGTAGAAGTGGTTGATTATACATAGATCTTTTGCCCGTGTTGCCAAGATGGTTACTATACGTCTTTTCTTGGCGGTTGCAGCCGCTCAAAATTGTAAGTTACATCAGATGAATATACATAATGCCTTTTTGTATGATGATCTGGATGATAAGGTTTACATGAAAATTCCTTCAGGTTTTGAAAGAGGGCGCAAATGACAAGTCTGTTACCTTCGCAAATCGTTGTATGGTCTGAAGCAGGCACCTCGGTGTTGGTTTGCCAAGTTAGTGACTGCACTGAAGAGGTACGGGTTTTTTCAGTTCTATTTAGATTATTCTGTATTCTCTTATTCCATGAGTGGTTGTCGTATGCATGTTTTGGTGTATGTTGATGATTTTATTCTATATGGGAATGACCCCGGTACATTGATAGAGTTTAAGAAATACTTGAGCACTTGCTTTCATATGAAGGACTTAGGTCATCTCAAATATTTTTTTGAAGTTGAAGTAGCACGGAGTCCCGCGGGTATCTTTCTTTGCCAACGTAAATATACTCGGGACATTATTTCAGAAACAGGTTTACCTGGCAGCAAGCCTGCACAATTTCCCCTCGAGTAAAACCACCAGCTCAGCAAGACCGAGTCAGCGCTACTCATTGACGGATCCGCATACCGCACATTGGTTTGCACACTGATTTATCTGGTGTTTACATATCCATATATCTATTTTTTTATACATACTCTATCTGATTTTGTGCATAAACTAAATGAAGATCATTGCAGTCTGCATTACGAGTTGTTCGTTATTTCAAAGGGAGCCAAGGTTAGGAAATTCTTCTACCAAGTAGTTGTAATCTCATTCTAACAAGCTGGTGTGGTTCCAGTTAGGCTAGATGTCCTAAGATTCGTGTAGTGTGAGTGGTTGGATGGTGTTTCTTAGATGATTCCTCTGTTTCTTGGAAGACTAAGAAACAAGGTGTCGTTGCATTGTCCTTTGCTGAAGCAAAGTACCGGTCTATGGTAGGATTGACTTGTGAGTTGAAGTGGTTGCACGGTCTGCTCAAGGATTTTGGGGTCTCACACTCATTGACTATGCAAGTTTTATATGATAGTCAGTCGACTTTACATCTTGCCCACAATCATGTGTTCCATGAACGTTCAAATCATATTGAAGTAGATTGTCATTTTCTACGGGATGCGATACTTGATAGGGTTATTTGTCCATCTCACGTGCCCACTCGGTCTCAGTGTGTAGACAAAGCACTAAGCAATAATCAGTTTGAATTTTTGCTTGGCAAGTTGGGCATTCATAATCTGCATGCTTCAACTCGAAGGGGTGTTAAAGTGTCATGAGTAAAATAAAATGTATATGGGTTATTAAATACTAGTCTGTATATGAGCTAGGCTTTACTTTGTGCCACACTATAGATATACACTGTAATGTGATATGCCCAGAGAGGTGATTTGGTTTATGTGTTGAAACTAAGAAGATGTGAGAGACACATTCCCAACGTTTCAAATGTTTTCTTTGTGCTTCTGGATTATTCGCTGAATGATATTTTCCTGCTCAACATCTTCAAATCCTACCATTATTTGTTCAACACATATAACACATTCACTATTCTCTTAACAATTAATTTGTTTAATAATATGTAATTTAAATATAATTTACTTAACAAGTCTTAAAAAATAATATTCAATTTAATAAATAATTTTCTTTTCAAGTTTTAGAGATATCAAATTTTAATAACTAATATTTTTCAAATTTGTAAACTTACTATAATTAAAAAAAAGTTTAAATGAAATATTTTATTTTAATTTATAGGTAATATAATCTTTATTTTGTGCTAAAATTTAAAAACGGATTTTTGAAATTTATATAAATCCAAACGCAGACAACTCGAATTTAAATCAGCTTTTTTTATACTCAAAACTCATAACGGAATAAGCCTATTGAAGTCATTGTGCCGGTAACCTCTTAAGATCTTTGTTTTTGCAGACTGATCAGTTTCATAAATTTCTCTGCTAGGGGTTTTGTTGACAATAGCTTCCAAATATTTATGAACTAATTTCCCAAATATTTCTGAACTAATGGTAGATTGGAAGCATTTCTTGTGAAGTTTATGTCATCCAATCAAAGCGGGGACACCCATGAACTAATATTTTTGAACCTAATTACGAGACACATAATATTTCCCGATGCCCAAAGCATGCTTATTATAGTTCCGGTGTTTGCAGGCTGCGTTCTGCATCAGTATATTGTATTTGTTTAAATGCGGAAATGGTATCACTAATTTTTTGTTGTTAGTAGCTGTGCGGAAATGATATCACTAATTTTTTGTTGTTCTGCAGGAAATCAGACTCCGCTGCCTTAAGGTTGCAGTTGTTGGAATTCCAAAGAACATCGACAATGACATTCCGGTATTTATCTCCTACTTGCACGCCATTGCTCTGAAGTACTTAAATGTTTTGGAATGAACTCTTAATCTTGATTTGGTCATTGACAAGTCCTTTGGTTTTGATACTGCCGTCGAGGAGGCTCAGCGTGCCATCAATGCAGCACACGTTGAAGCTACAGGTGTTGAGAATGGCATTGGATTTGTGAAGCTAATGGGCCGTTACTGCGGTGAAATTTACTCTATCGCACGCTTAATTGTCATAGATGGACGGGCAATGAATTGCATGTTTTGATGAAAAATTCAATACTGACGTGTTTGCATCATTCGGATTTCCAGTGCTACTTGTGCTCATTAATTTGATATATTTGGTGGTGCAGGTTTCATTGCAATGTATGCTACTCTAGCTAGCCGAGATGTTGATTGTTTGATTGCTGAGTCACCCTTCTATCTGGAAGGAGAAGACGGACTTTATGAGTTCATTGATAAACGACTTGAAGAGAGTGGCCACATGGTTCTCGTGATGGCTAAAGGAGCAGTCAGGATCTTGTTTCAGAGAGCATGGTCCTGGGGAATCCTTGGGAAACAAGCTTTTTAAAGACGCTGGGTTATGGTTGTCGGATAAGATCAAGGTATTGGTTCATTATTCAGCGATCTGGGGTTCTGCAATTTCGTTTGGATCACTGGTCCAGTTGTCTATTATGTAATTTGTTTCTGGCTGTAGAAAGTTTGTTCTAGTATATTGCTTTACAACGTAGGAATCGCATTGGTAAGATCATTCTTTTGCTATACCTTCTGCAAAAAAAAAGGATTTATAAGGCTTTATATTCTATCTCCCAAATAAGGAACAAGGTGGTAATTACCGACATGATGCGGGTGAGGTTGCTTCCTTCGACAAACCAACCGAGCTTTTTAAGCCCGACTGATGCAAAACAAGCAAAGAATGAAAAACCAGCTCCTACCTAAGTTGTTAGATGATTGAAGCAGCTTCTTAACAACGACCTTTGCATTTCTACATGTTTGAGACAATTTCTTTTTCCTATATACTACAAGAAAATTTGGTATAAGCAATGAAAAAAATTTGCTGCAAAAAACGATTATTCGTTGGTAAAACCTTTTAACAATAAAAAATTTGTTCCAAAAGATTTGTTGCTTTAGGTTGGACGCTTAAAGTCCTTAGAAACGAAAAATATATTTGTCGTTGTAAAAAATGCTTAATTGCAATAATTTTGTTTTTCGCTGCAAAAAATACGTAATTGCAATAATATTATGTTTCACTGTAAAAAATATGTAATTGCAATATGTTTCGCTATAAATGTATTGGCAATAAATGTATTTTTCATTCTATGAAATTGTAATTGCAATAAGTTTATATATAATTGCAAAAAAATCATAATTGCAACATATTAACCCCAAAATATTTTTTTCCAAATGTAAATATATGCAACAAAATACATTTTTGCTAAATAATAATTTTAATTTACAAATAATCTGTCATAATAATAAATTTTAGTTATAAATTAGTATTTTTAATTATTCAAAAATCTATTCTTTTATACCAAATTTAAATGCAAACTAATTGATACTGGGATCAAAAAAATACATATAACTTCATTTTACTTGACATAAATAATTGAACCTTATATAATGCACACTTTATGAAACACCTTCGAATTTCAAACCGAAAATACAAGTCCGACCATCAAAGAATAGTAGGAAACTAAATATAAACCTTTCAGTTTTTGTTTGAAGGGAGGCAGCACTCCTTGAACTATCTAAACATTATTTCATTCTACTGTAGCAAGGCATATAGTCTTCTTGTAAATAAAACACTTAGATATCCAAAGATAAACCAGCACTCCTTGACCTATCTAAACATTATTTCATTCTACTATAGCAAGGCATGTAGTCTTCTTGTAAATAAAACACTTAGATATCCAAAGATAAACCAGGAAATAGAGAATGCCGAGAATTGGCAGTAGCCAGTAAAAATAATCCAGCCGACCTCGGTTTCAGCCAAGCTTCTCATTCTTCGTAGTCCCGTTAGTCATAATCGTCACCATAAAAGTACTTAGATTAGTTGCTTGATGCAGTCGTTGTGAGAGACAGAGCTGAGGTACTTAGATTAGTTGCTTGATGCAGTCGTCGTGAGAGACAGAGCTGAGCACAGACTTTTCATAGCATCAAGTACCTCGTCGTAATAAAACTGAGTTGTCCAATAAAGGCGAAAACTTATGCGCACCCTATAAGGATATAGGGAGGTACTTTCCATTGGAATGACTTTAAGATTATAAGGGCCATCCTTAGCTGCAATCGCAAAAGATCAGACATAAGTGATTCAAACTGAATGCAAAAAAAACACAAAGGGAACTACAAATTACCTTTAGACATTGGAATGACTTTGACATTATAAGGACCATCATTATAGCTGCAATGGCAAAAAATCAGAGACAAGTGATTCAAACTGAATGCAGATAAACACGAGGGGAACTACAAATTACCTCTCGAGACTCAAATAACTTTGAGATTATAAGGGCCATCTTTAGCTCCAATCGCAAAAGATCAGACATTCAAACTGAATGCAAATAAAACAAAGGGAACTACAAATTACCTCTTGTGAATCAGCATGCCAAGTAAGATTAATTCATCTGCAAGACCTTACACTCCAATACCAATGTGCCTATGCCTCATATTTCACCCTTTTGTAGTTTAAAATGACAGTAATTAACTATAATCTTTGTTGACATTCGTAGTAACAATTGAGTTACCAAAGCAAAAGTACGATTAAGAATCAAAATACACTTCTTGTATAAAGAGAATCAAAGTAATGGTTCTTTGATTCTCTGCTCCCTACAAGCTTCAATAGATGAGCTTCGATTGGAACCCCTGTTGATAGAGAGAAATATGTAAAATTAAACCATGACAGAAACAATAACTAATACTCACCGTCTCCTTGAACAAGCGTGGTAAAGCAATAGATGCAAGATTGCAGACTGCAGTCTCCGGGCGACTAGTGTACTCGATTATCTAAATGCACAGAATTGAAGATTGAATGGTACCCAGATTGCTGGTTCCTCTTTCTGTTACAAGAATCCTGAAATAAATAAAATACTATGTTAACCATAATCCTAGTTTACCAGGGTCAGAAGCACATTAATGAAAATTTACAGAAATCACCTTGTAGAGACTATAAAGAAAATACTATATGTGAACTATTATCCAATTACTCCAGCGGATTTGATGATAATAGCACACTCTATTGGAGTATGATATATGCCCTCAATGCTATTATCTTCCATACATAGCAGAAAGCAACTACTGAACTGTCAAATTCATTTACAGAAACTACTGTGTAACAAAATCCAATCATAAGCTTTAAAAACAATAACATGCTGCATTATAATACAGGAAGATCGAACTTACTTCTAGAGCTCCAGCATTAAAGATTAGGGGAAGGATGGGTGAACCATCAACATCATATGATAAATTTGATGAATATAATCAATATCGTCCGGATACAGTGAGGTCTCTCTACAGCTACTCGTTGAAATATTAAGAGGTAAAACACTTCCTTAGTGCTCTTATGCAGATCGAAACAGATAATCTGGCAGCTTATTCTGGTAGCCAACTGCACTGGTTCAATTAGACACAAAATAAGTTCTAACGTCAATTTCTTCCTGGAAATAATTCCTGTTCCAAGGAGAACTATGGAAGAACAAGAGGACGATTTGGTTAACAATTGCGAGGAGAACCTAGTAGGCGATGACTACCGGAACGATATGGAATACGAGGGACTAGTGGGCCAGCGAGTCGGAAACGCTTTCGACAACTCAGATCTGTTGGCTCGAAGGAATGAAATACTGCTAGAGATCGAAAGATTGAAAGCAGAAAAGGACATCGTACAGGAGAATCTTCGATCCGAGATAAGGAGGGAGGCAGTTATTGAAAAAGAGGAGCGTGAATCTGAATTTCGTCCCAAAAATAGAGACGACAGATACCGGGGACGCGAGCAGCGATCGCCGAGGAGAAGAGAGAGGCGACGTTCGAATTCGGCTGACTCAAGTGATTACTCTCAATACAGCTCCTCGGAGTCGTCCCCTCGGATATACCACAGAAAGAAAAAACGCGATCGTAGGCACACCGATTTCCGAAGAGGAAGAATCTCAGAGAGGAAATATTCGAGGGAAAAGAGTCACCATGCTCGAGGTGGCGATCGGTCTCATGGACAGGAAAAGTATCCTGATAGGAAAGAGGACATGGGCCCGCGAAATGCGGAGTGGCAACACCAATACAGTCTACCATCTGAGGAGGGGTTGTACTTTCCGAACAATGACAACTTACGATCCAATGTTTATCGCACGGGTCATAATTGGAGAGCCTATCCTCTGTCCCCGGACATTTTAGTGGGAAACCTTCCAAAGCATTTTGATATTTCATAGCTAGAAAAATTCAATAGGACACAAGACCCGGATAATCACATCGAACAATTCAAAAAATTTATGATTAATTTCGACGACGATGATAAGTTGATGTGCAAAGCGTTTTCTCAAGCTTTCAAGGGGGTAGCTTCTAAATGGTACAATAGGCTTCCGCAGGGCTCGATAAAGAATTTTGATATGTTCTGGAACATCTTCAGACAACACTTCGTGGGGAGCAAGAAGTTCAGAGCTAACGGAGACACGATCATCTATTGGCGACAGAAAGTTGGGGAGAGCCTGAAGAATTACACTACTCGTTTTGTCAAAACGAAAACAGACATGGAATATTGTAAAGATTCAGTGGCGCTTGCAGCTTTTAGGATGGGCCTACTCCCCGGATTGTTGAATGATACGGTGGAAGAGAGCCTTGAAATGACCTTTGGAGCGTTATTAGATCAGGTTGAGAAGAGGATCTTGGTGGAAGAGACTCAGGCGTCAGAGAAAGGATCTGGGGATCAGTTGGATCAGAATCAATTTCAAAGATCCGAGTCGAGTAACCAGGGCCCCCGTTCTAATGTTCAGGCAAAAAATACGGGTCAATATCCGCTGAGGCATAAATCAAACCTACAATATTATGGCAACCAACAAAATTACAGTCAAGGAACGAGACCCATGTCGAATAAGTGGGTTCGACCCGACTATTTTGCGAAGTTAACAGAAAATGTTGCTGCAATATTCGACAAAGCAATATCTACACTACCGTTTAGGAAGCTTTTTCCCATACAGACTCCGAGGGAAAGCAGAAGCGTTAATAAGTACTGCAAGTATCTCGAGGATATTGGGCACGATACCAAGGATTGCATAGCTTTGAAAAAAGAAGTGCAAGCCTTGGTCGAGAATGGAATGTTACTAGAGTTTGTCAAAAAACACTCCCAGAAAAACGTCGTGGTGAAAGTTGTCCCGAAGAACACTGACACAGCCATGGTGATTGCCGCAGGGATTGACAACTTTGACATTGAACAGGAGTATTTAGATCGCAAGGAGGCGCGGGACAACGTCAATATGGTGGAAGAGATTATTCCGAACGGGAGGGTGGATAGCCTCTGTGCTTTCTTCGATTCCTTGACAATCTTCGGAGGAGACACTATTACAGGAAATTCCAACAGCTCCCGAAAGAGGCACATGATCAACCGGACTACCCAGATCAAAGCAGGAGTGTCAGTGCAAATGCACCGATCGTCTTCCCCCATTATTTGTTTTGCCGATGATGATATGTGAAATGTCGCAGGCCCCCCCACGAGGACGCGGTGGTGATCGCTGCGGGCATCGCTGGGGATCAAATTCAGAAAATACTTATCGATACAGGGAGTTCAACGAATACAGAGGATTTTTGGTCCCAGAAGAAGATTCTGCGACTTATGAATTTACGGGTGTCAAATCTCTGAAGATTGAAGTCAACCTTTCTTTGGAGTTTAAAGAGAGGTTAATTTATCTTTTATCTGACAAACTTGATATGTTTGCGTGGTGTACACAGGACGTCACTGGAGTACTGTCGGAAATCATGTGTCATAAGCTTGCAATACGACTTGATGTTCGGCCTATTGTCCAGAAAAGGAGACCAGTCTCTCCGGAAAAGGGTACGACAATTCTTTTGGAGGTCGAAAGGCTACTGAGCATAGGCCACATTCGCGAGTCGCATTTTCCTGTGTGGGCGTCAAATCCAGTGTTGGTACGTAAGAAGAATGGCAAGTGGAGAATGTGCGTTGATTTCACGGATTTAAATAGAGCCTGTCCCAAAGATCCATTCCCGGTACCTCGCACCGACCAATTAGTAGATTCGACCTCGGGTAACCGACTATTGTCATTCATGGACGCTTAATCAGTATACAACCAAATCCGCTTAGATGCTAACGATGAAGAAAGCACTTCTTTTATTACCGGGAGAGGGTTATACTGCTATAAGGTTATGCCGTTCGGCTTACAAATGCAGGGGCAACTTATCAGCGCCTAGTCAATAAAACCTTTGAGGGGCAGATTGGGCGGAACATGGAGGCCTATATCGATGATATGCTAGTCAAAAGTACACGGGACGAAGACCATTTCGCTGACCTAGATGACACGTTCCACAATTTAAGCAAAGTCAATTTGAAACTCAATCAGGAGAAGTACATTTTCGGGGTGAGGTCGGGCAAGTTTCTTGGTTACATGATCAGGGAAAAAGGCATCGAGGCTGATCCAGAATAGATAAAATCTCTGATTTCTATGACCCCCCCCCCCCCCCAGAATGTTAAAGAAGTCCAAGTTCTGACAGGAAGATTGGCCGCTCTGAATAGATTTATCTCTAGGTCTTCGGATAAGTGTGCACCTTTCTTCAAAGTGCTGCGAAACGCGAAGCCATTTTGTTGGACCGAGGAATGTTCGACCGCTTTTCACCAAATCCAAAAGTATCTGACGTCCCCTGAGGTCTTGTCTAAACCATTGGTAGGAGAGACATTAATTGTCTACTTAGTAGTATCAGGGTGTGCGGTTAGTGCTGTTTTACTTTGCAAAGATGAATCTCTCCTGAAGCCTATCTATTATGTCAGTAAGAGTTTGTTGGATGCGAAGAAGAGATACCTCAAGCTGGAGAAGGTAGCTTTGGAATTGGTAACGGCGGCTCGAAAGATGAGACCTTACTTCCAGGCACATCCTATAATCGTTCAGACAGCTTTTCCCCTGAAGGGTTTGTTACAGAGGCCTGATATCTCTGGTCGGATGACTGAATGGTCAGTGGAACTAGGAGATTTTGACATAGCATTTGAACCTCGAACAGCGATAAAAGCCCAAGTTTTAGCTGATTTTTTGGTCGAATTCCATTCGGATAGAGAGGAAAGCGAAATCCATGACCGTGTTGACAAAACAGCATGGTTGGTACAGACGGATGGGGGGTCGAACATTTCTGGAAGTGGGGCAGGTGTCCAATTGATTTCTCTAGAAGGGATAGCTATGTTCCAAGCCATTCGGTTCGGTTTTAAGGCTACTAACAACGAAGCTGAGTATGAAGATGCATTAGCGGGCTTGTGTTTGGCCCAGATATGTGGGGCTACAAAGATTAAAATGGTCAGTGATTAACAATTGGTGATAAACCAAGCCTTGGGAGAGTCCGAAGCCAGAAAAGATAAGCTGATACAGTATTTGAAAGTATTGAAAGATTTAACATCCGAGTTTGAAGAAGTCAAGTATGAGCATATTCGAAGGGAGTTAAATGTTGTCCCAGATTCTCTAGCCTCCGCTTCACGGACAGAAGGATACCCTTGGGTCTTGACTCAGGAGCGCCCCTCGATATTGGTTAATGAGGAGCATACAATAAACATCTATGAGGAAAATAATGTGATTACAGATGATTGGAGGTCGGCCATGCACGAATTTTTGGTCAATGATACTTTACCCGTTGAAAAGTACAAGGCTAGGAAGATCAGGTTTAAGTCTCATGGCTATATCTTGCTGGGAGGAGTGCTGTATAAGAAATCTCTGAGTCAACCGTTGTTGAGGTGTTTGAACAAGCCTGAGTCGCAAATCATCCTGTCTGAATTACATGATGGTGAAGGTTCTGCCCATTGCGGGTATAAGGCATTAATTCGAAGAGTATTTCTAGCTGGTTATTATTGGCCTACTATTGTTACAGATGCAAAAGAGTTAGTAAAACGATGTGACATGTGTCAACGCTATGCTAATGTGATTCATAAGCCCGGGGTATTATTAGAGAGTATTTCTGAAGCAGTACCGTTTGACAGGTGGGGCATTGATCTCGTTGGGCCTTTACCAATGGCATCAAGTGGCAGGCAAACCATCATTGTAGCGGTAGATTATTTTTCTAAGTGGGTAGAAGCTGAACCCCTAGCAGGGACGAAGGCTAAGGATGTGATCAAGTTCGTTGTGTCAAACATTTGTTGTCGTTTTGGTGTGCCATTGCAGATCACAACGGACAACGGACCCCAATTTGATAACAAGGAGTTCAAAAGTTTCTGTGTCTTGAGAGGCATACGACAATGTTTTTCTGCACCGTTTCACCCTCAAGCTAATGGGCAAGTGGATGTGACTAATTGCCCATTTTTTAATGGTTTGAAAAAGAACTTGGAAGGAAAGGCGTGAAAATGGCCCGACTATTTGCAGGAAGTACTGTGGGCATACCGGACGACTCCGCAAACGGCCACTGCTGTATCTCCATTTGCCTTAGTCTATCGAATGGATGTCATTGTCCCTCCAGAGATTGTTTTCCCATCATATCGTGTAGCAACATATGTAGCAAACACGAATGACCAAAACAGAGCACTGCTTTAGACTTGGTTGAAGAAAAAAGACAGCAAGCACAATTGACGTCCCTCTATTATCAAACTCTTATGAGGAGTCGGTATGCGTCTAAGGTAAAGCACAGAGATTTTAAAGTGGGGGACAAAGTCCTACGTAAAGTTTTCTTGCACACAAAAGACAAGAGCTTGGGAAAGTTAGGACCAAATTGGGAAGGCCCTTATGAGGTCACCGAGAAGTTAAAACCAGGCACGTATCGACTAAAAGATAAAGAGGGGCGATATCTCCGTCTCCCGTGGAACATTGAACACTTAAAATTGTATCTTGATTGAAGAGCTAGCTAGCAAGTAGTGTTCGTATTCTTTTGTATTTTACAGAACGAAATTTAGCGAGGGCACACTCTTTCCTATCCTGATAGGCACAAGAAGGTTTTAATGCGGTGTTTCGATGAGCTGCTTAATACATAGAATTTTTTTCCTTAACTATTATTTGGGTCACATCAACGTGTTCCCCGGATTATCGTCTCTTCGAATTATTATTTGGGTCACAGTAGCATGTGCCTCGAATTATTGTCGCCTCGAATTATTATTTGGGTCACAGTAACACATTAATCTGTGCCTCGAATTACTATTGTTTGGGACACATTAATCCGTGCCTCGAATTCTATTTGTCTCCACTATTACTTGGGTCACATTAATGTGTGCCTCGAATTATTAATCTTCGAATTATCAGCTGGGTCACATTAATGTGCCCATCGAATTCTATTTCCCTTAGTTGTTATTTAGGTCACAGAAGGCTGAGTCTCGAAATGATTATCTCTCTAAATTATCATTTGGATCACATTAACTTAGGATTAGCTACTATTAGTTTGAGCTCTTGACCTCACAATAACTTATTTTTGGTTCAAAGGGTTTGTCTCTTCGAATTATTGGGGGAAACACAGTATTTGGTGCCTTGGATTGAACTTATACATAAAAATAAAAGTCGATTACAAAATCAGCACATTACATCATGTTTTAGTCACCTTACAAAAAAAGCCCTATAGGGCCATAAACAAAACATTGGAATCCCACACATCTTCCCTTACTCTGAATCTTTCGAGGAGACACTCCCCTTTGCTTCTGAGTCTTCACTGTCACTCACTACTATATGGGGAGGGCGAAGTTCCGAGGGGACAAGCTTCCAAAAACTCCCCAAGTTATATTCGGGATGCTCAGCATCAATTTGGGTAAGTAAACCAGCTCGAGTAGTGGCATCCCAGGCCTTCAGCTTACTTGTGCACGTAGCTGCACAAGCATCCACAACCTTATCCTTTTCCTCCTCGACCTGTCTAGGGAAGTTTTCAACCCGTTTTAGTAACTGATCTCGATCCTCTTTCACCTTTTTAAAGCTCTCAGTACATTCAGCGAATCCATCGCAGGCCAAACGATGCCCTTTCTTGTACTCAGCTATCAATAGCTCTTGAGTGTCAGTCTTTTTCTTATAAAAATCCCTCTCTTCTTGACAGCACCTCTCCAGCATCTCCACATAGTTTTCGGAGGCAGATAAACGCTCATACAAAGCATCTTCTTGGCTCTCTATCACTGCATGTTGTTTCTTGGCCTCTTCGAGCTGAGAGGCAGCTAACAATGACTTGAATTTGTCGTGATTTTTACGCTTCTCCAGGTGTTGCATCTTTTCCCCCATATTAACTGAGGTATGTAGCATTCGTCGAAGATTCAGTGAAAATTCATCGTCTAAAGGAACTTCGAAGGAGCTCGTTGGAGACCCTAGTGCTGCAGAGTCAAAGTCAGAAAACCCACCACCAAGGGTATCTGGATCAATGTGCTGAGGAGGATTGCTCCGAGGGATGGGAAGAGGTGCTAACTTTGGACTATTTTCGAAGGGGACAGGGTGTGATGCTTCAGTAAGAGGCGAGTGTGGTGTTTGATGAGAACTTTATTTGGGTGAATCGCCACCTCTGTCCTCGGGTTCACTTGATATTTCTTGAATCTCTTCAGCTGGAGCAATTACCTGATTGTCATCAGGTGTCTCACCATCCTCGGATAATTCTTGGATGGGTTCTAGGACAGCTTTACCTTTCCTATCTTTTGCCTTGGCTCCCTTTTTCGATGGAAGGATGGAATTAGGGGCTGGAGGATTGGAGTTCGATGACACAACATTGATTGGGGGAGGTAGCTCTTGAGTATTAGTCGTTCCCTCATGGTTTAGCTGCTGCTCTTTAGGTGGAACCTCTTCGTCAGGAGGATCTCCAAGATGACTCTTCGTACAAGAATGTTTGGGAAGATATATTACTATATCTTTTTGGCTCACGCGCTCCATAACTTCTCGTTCCGAGGAAGGATCCATTAATCCTCTCATGCTAATTCGGTCGAGGGGATTGAGCCTCCATAATCGACTCCTGGCGAGATTATTATCTGTGAAGCAGAGTCGAAATTGGTGAGAATAGAAATTGGATTGACAATCTTGACTCAGAATCAGCAGAGATTTTTAGATGGTGAATATAATCTTTCAACTCTTATTTTTTGATAGGTGTTATCAGTCTCCTTGACCTCTTTAAATAGGCCAAGTGAGTTAGTTACAAATTCGGTTACATAAAAGATTTATTTACATTTCAGTCCCTATTCTCCCTATAAAGCTTTAATCTCATTCTTTATTACTAGAACTTATCATTCAAGTCCTTATTAATTACATTTAAGTCCCTTATGAATCTATTTCCTTATCAGTAGCCCCCGTAGTTCTTATAAAAGTAATTTTATTAGAACTATCCAGTCTTCGGAAGTTAACCTGAGTAGGTAAAGCTTCTCTCCTCTGGAATCCTTTCATCATAATTGATTATAAAGCTTATGACTTCACTTTGAATGCTGAATCTGGTGTCGATAAACAACCTATTAACCTCGAATTTTATCAACTAGAGATATAACCTCACCTCGAACTTTCTGTATTTTACAATTCTCAATTGTTACACCCCTAATCGGAAGAATGATTAGTTCTTTCTTAGTAGGTTTATGACGTGGCAAGCTCATTCCACCCAATTAGAACTGTTTACCATTTTTGCCTCTTCCAATTCCCATCGTCGTCCTTTCCCAAGTATAAATACTTAGCTCCATCTTACTAAGAGCTGAGGAATACAGAGCTGCTGGATTAATCCACAACGCTTCCCGCTTCTCCTTTACCACCTTCAAATACGGTAACTTCAATTCCAACCTTGTTAATTCGTCTTCGCCCCTAGCATCAAACCCAGGATCTAGCCAGCAATCTTCTCCTCCTCAAAATCAATCCACTTTTCCATCACTAAGACCACATCGAAAACCTAAGCCTGTCAATTCTGACAAATCTCCAACTCCTAAAAAACTACAACCCAAATCATCTATCCTACAATCCGAAGCAGTTAAAGCTAAATTTCACAAAACATCAACCTTCCTAGCAATGGGTGACGATGCAGAAACCTCCTCTCCTCCCCCACAAGAAATGGTTGACGTTACTCCAGAAAATAGTCAACCAGTTCTTATGGAAAACGAAAAACAATCCCAAACTGAGACTCAAACTCGCAGTCTTCGCGATGAAGTTACTGATGAAGAAAATGATTCTGAAGCCACTGAATCCAATGCTGAAGCCGAATCCGAGGCGGAAAAAGAAGTAAACCCTTCAAGGAATATTCGAGGAAAGAAAGCTCCTATTACCCTCCCCGAAGATGTTGCCGCCTTGGTTCAGGAAAACCTAAAAATACTTTGTCCTCGGTACATTCTAGCCCTAAAAAACGTACCCTATACTTACTACCCCGAATCAGAAAAAGAAAATCTTAAGAAACTATGGGGATTAACAGACAACATCGTTCTTCGTCTACCAATAGAAGGAGAAACACCGTTGAGTTGTCAGAAAAACGAATTGGTAGTTTACCCTGAACTTTTTAACTGGGGACTTCGATTTCCTCTCGATCCAATGATTGTAGAGTACTTCGAAATTCTTGGGTTGTGCCCAACACAAGTCACTATAAACCAAATGTTCACTTTACTCTCCGTCATTATGGTGTCGAGGTTAGGAGACATCCCCCTCGAAATAGAGGACTTCATTTTACTGACCAAACTCTCAAAGGGCCTAGTTTTACCATTCTACTACCTAACTTTGGAGGATGATCTGAAGATTATCGATAACTTCCTCGAGGCTGACAAGTTTTGGAAGCAAAGGTTTGTTTTTTTATCAAGAGCCTGGGAAAATGGTAAAGAAATTTCTGATGACAACCCCTCAAAACTTACTCTCATCTGGAGAGATAATAGTAAGTAAATCATGGTTATTATTGTTAATACTTTCTTCCCAACTTATTAAGCCTAGTCAAACTAACCAGGCCTACTTATCTAATTGTATACTCTTTTCCCAGAAATTTCGAGGCGATTCAAAGGTCGTCGGAAGACTGCAAAGACTATCTTCATGAGAATGGCTGAATGGGCTGAGAAAGCCTAGGGAAATGGCTTTCACTCTGCATTTCAACCAATCAATTTCGTCAACAGCCATCTCTGGCGCATAACCTTGGGAGCTGACTTCCCTGAAAACCCGAAGCTCCCGCCAAATCCCATTGACACGGTCAAAAGAATACTCGAACCAGATGGGAAAACTTACCTTCCCACCAGGAACCGATCTGACAGTCACCTGCAACCAAAAAAGAAGGGAAAACTGGCCCTCAAAAAGTCCAACACAAGTAATCCTAACCCTTCTAAAAATTCGAAGCCTACAAGGAAACAAAAAACGCCTGCATCTCAACTTCCCCCAATATCCGAAGAAGGCGAACATATCCTTAAAAGGAAAAAGAAAGAAGATAATGCTTCAAAGAAGAAAAAGGACAAGTCCACTACCCCGAGGAGTAAGAAAAAGAGCGAAGCTGAAATGCTCGAAGAGGTATTGGCTTCCGAGATCCATGAGAAAACCTTCATTGAAGAAAATCCTCAAGGAGGATTGGCACTAGGAGATAGCCAGGAAAACGAATATCTTAACCTCGACGATTTCAACTCGAGTGGGGATTTTGTAGTCACCTGTGAAGATTCTCAGCCTACCAACACCATTCCATCATCTTCTACCGGGGCTGCCATAACTTCAACATCTAACGCAATTATTCCTGTCCATCGCCCATCCAACCTGCCCAACCCTGACAGATCCGATGAGGTAACTTCAATCCTTCGACCCTTTACTAACTTAGGTGCTGCAGCCAAAAAATTGTGTGAAGAAGTAAGCAATTCACATACACAATCGGAGCTCCTTGCACAAGAATTAATCAAGAGCAAAAAGGAAAAAGAATCTGAAAAAAGCTTCGAAAGATAAAGCACTTCAAAATTTCGAAGCTGAAAAAAGAAAACTTCTTAACGAGCATAAAGAAAAAATCGAAGCTATGGAGAACTAAGCAGAGTCAGAAGGCTATACATTGGTCTTCTTGGCATTACATTTGTAAGCGTTTTGGAGAGGAAGGGTTAAATGTCAGAAACCTTATGGGCATTCAAAAATATTTTCTCAGAAGCTCTGGTATAAGTTTAGAATGAATGGGTGTCTATGGTCTAATGTTATGAATAACATTTACTGTAAAACTTCTCATCCTTTATATGCTAACATAAAGGGTTCTCTAGTGTGGGATAGATTATGCAGTATTAGACATCAGGCTGAGAAGAACATTACCTGGATTCTTGGCAGAGGTAACGTCGACTTTTGGAAGGACTCATGGCACAGCCTTCCTGCAATTGCCACTGAGCAAAATATAAACTGGTATATTGATGTTAAAGTAAAATTATTTTGGCATAATAACTCGTGGTGTTTAAATGATGTTCAGGACAGTATTGATCCTGATAGAATGCTTAAGATTAGAAGTACTTACATCTCTGATAAGGATGATGTTATTTCCTGGACTCTCTCCGATAATGGCCAGTTTAACTTGAAGGATACCTGGGAGCATTTAAGAGATAAGTATAACTGCTCTAGTCTTTATAAAAGGATCCGGAATTCAAAATTTCCTAAGAAGTTCTCATTTCTAACTTGGAAGCTACTGCAGAATTTTATTCCAGTTGATTATATCATGATGGAAAAGCATTTTAGCATGGCTTCTTAGTGTGTTTTTTGTGAAAACTGTGAGGACATGAACCATTTATTTGTAAATTGCTCCTTTGCTTGGCAGCTTTGGAATTGGTTTGCAAACATTTTTAAGATTAAAATCAAAAGATCAATGGTTCTTACTCACATTCTTAGATGTTGGTTTGGGTTTTCTAAAGCTAAATTTCATATTTCTTATCTTATTCCTCAAGTGATTTGTTGGATGGTTTGGAAAGCTAGGAATTCTATAAAGCATAAGGGTGTCCTCATTAGTGTTATCAGGGCCATTGATAGCATTATAAGCATAGTTAAAGGTCTAGACAGCAATGGTTATTTTAGTTATAAGCACTGGTCTCTTAGATGGATCCGTCCTGACAATGCTTGTCTCAAGATGAATGTGGATGCCTCTTGTATCTTCAATGGTGAGGCTGCTGCTGGAATAATTTTCAGAAACTGTGAGGGCGGCATCTCTGTTGCATATGGCTTCCTTCTTGGTAAAGTCTCTCCCCTCCAAGCTGAAACTTTAGCTATGATGCATGGCCTTTCTGTTTGATTCAAAAATAATTTGACTTGTGTTGAGGTTGAGTCGGATTCGCTCGTTCTTATCAATCAGCTCACCAGTACCTCTAAGTCTGATTTGGAGGATCAGAACCTGAGCTATTGTAGAAACTTCTTGGACAATAGCATGACCCTTAAGCACATTTCAAGGGTCCAAAATCAGGCTGCCGACTGGCAAGCCAAATGGACCCTTAAGTGCAAGAAAAAGCTTTTTTTCCTTCAGCATAATGCTCCTCTTGCATTACTTGCTATTTCGTTTCTTGAAAGCTTAGACTTAGGGTATCTTGATTGGTAAGCTGTGTACTACTAGTTTGTTGGTTTCTTGGCAGATTTGGTGCGATCGGAGATGCTCATTGCTCGATGCTGTATTGGAAAAATCTGAGGCAGGGGCGAGAGTTTATTCAGGAGGTAGATGGTCGATTGTGTTAAGATGCAGAAGGAGTTGCAGAAGGCGGGATTACTGTTTGTGTTGAGAGGTTGAAGAAGAGCTATGGTCGATTTAGGGTTTAGTCTTTAATTTGGGGCTTTTCATTTGGTCTATTTGTCTTTAAGAACCTATCTTTGAGTTGTCTCTCTTTTGTTCTTCTTTCTCTGTAAAACTCTCATTTTGGTATTATTTTGATTATTGATTAAAAAAAATACAAAGAAGTAGCGCTCGTGCTGTAATAAAATATTGCTTGTATACATCTCGGCAATCATCCGAGTCAGGCTTACGTGATATTCTACTTTAACATAGGTTGAGGAAAGACCTGTTTCCTACTGAAGTCGATATTTCCAGTGGGAAATCAGATTTGATACCAGATGCAGATACGATTCTTTTGCATCCATGGATGATGTGAGATGCGGCAGCCGCAGACCCTATATATATATATATATATATATATATATATATTGATATAGGAGAAACACAATCTTCAACATAAACCCTAGAAATTAAATAAAATTATTATCCTCTGGTATTCTGGGCCTAATTTATTTTGGGTCGGGTTAAATTGGGTTCCATTTTAGTTAGAATGAGATCCATTTATAATGAAATCTTTTTTTCTATAATGTGAGACCTTTATTTCAGAAAAAAAAATCTTTTTATTTTTCTCTTTTCTTTCACCTAAAATCTCTCAAAATGGTCTAACAAAAAACGCAAGATTTCTCGAATCAAAACTTGCGAACACGTTAAGGTATGAATTATATACTTGTTAGTATAATTATTTTGCAATTTAGTTAGGTATTTTTAGTGATATTTAGAGTGATAACGTATATCCAAAAACTTAAATTTACATATATTGTTGTTGTTTTTTTGAAAGTTATATCTTAGTTAAGTCATTGTGGACGTTTTGGTATGTTTTTTTTATTATGGTTTAGTTTAGTAATTATAGTTTAGTTTTGAAGGATTAGGATTCGTGGGTTTTGTAGTTTATTCAACCATTAATTGTTTTAATTTAATGTTAGTATGTAGTTATAAATTTATTATTTTGAGATTGTTTCGTTAGGGGTGGGAACAGTCTGAACCGCAAACCATCGGAACCGTTTAAATCAGAACCACGGGTTGCGGTCCTGGCGGGTTGCGGTCCTGCCAGTTTGCTCCTTATGCGATCCTGCCGGTTTGCAGTCCTAATGGGTCAGTTTCGTAGTTAAACCACCGGTTCAAACAATCAGACAAACCATTTAAGAACCGTTTATCAGTTCAAACCACCAGTCAAACCATTTAAGAACCGTTTATCAGTTCAAACCACCAGTCAAACCATTTAAGAACCGTTTATCAGAATATTTTATAATGTTATTTAAAATTAATTTGTAAGTGTTAATTGAATCTAATTTCAATAATTGAGATATATACTATTTCAGATATTTTATTTAATATTAGGTAGATATTAAATAAAATATATAAATCTAATTGTATTTTGATTACAACTTTCAATATTTGTAAAAATATAAAAATAAAAATTTGATTGTCTTAAACAAGATATCGTAAAAACTATATAATTGTAAAATGATTTGTGTATTGTTTGTATTTAAGATGTTATATTTAATATTAGGTACATATTAAATAATATATACCTATTAGACATATAATTGTATTCTGATTTTAAATTATTAGGTGATTCTTTAGATTCTTTCAAAGCTTAAGTGTTTATGGTTAGATGAATTATATAGTTTATTTTATTTTCGAACTATTCAATATTAGAAGTTTAAATTTAAATTTTTTAGAATTGTATAAGTATATGCATAAACTTAAATTACTTGTAAATAACAAAATAAAAATTGAAAGTGAAAGTGATTTAAATAACATTTAATAAAAAAAGAAACAAAACAAACACTTCTTGAAACATAGTTGTTAAGAAAAAAATTCTATAAAAATAAAAATAAAAATAAAAAATAAAATCAAAAGTCCGGGCCATCCGAGATCTGTCCGGACGGTCCGGAATTTTTTTTTCGCTTTTTTTAATTTCTTTTGGGTCTCCTCTATAAATAGAGGAGACCCCAAATCCAAACTCATAAATATATATACTCCTCTCTATGTATCTCTAAATCTCTCTACTTGTTCTAAATATTCTAGAAAACTCAAATTTCTTATTTTACATATTGTAGTCCTACTTTCGGAATTGTTTATTTTTTTTCGCAAATTGTTTCTATTTGATAAAAATACTTAAATAACGTTGGGATAATATTATAATAGCTCAATTAAGAGCTTCGTATAATTTATCAAGTTATTTAATTGTTATAGTAATTTAAATTAGTTCTTTTAATTCTAATTTTATTAGTTGTTATTGATTGTTATTAGTTGTATTAGTTGGTATTAATCTAAATTTAGTTTTTATTATTTGCGATATTAATTAGTTTCGATTAGTATTTTATTCCATATTTAAAAAAAAACGTTGTTTTAAGTTTTAAAATGCCTATAAATCGTAGACTTACTAATACTCACCAATCCGCTAATTTTCACTGGTAATGAATGATGTTTGTGATAACCAAAACAAATTAATACTGACCAAAATGTAATAATAATTTTATAATCATTATTAAAATTACAATAATAAAATTCAAAATTTAATATTAAAATTATAACAATATAACTTGTAATCTTTTACCATGATAAAATATGATTTTGGTTTAAAAAATAATAAATAACATTTGTAATATTTAAAACCAAATCACAATAATAATATTCAAAATGTAATATTAAAATTATAACAATATAACTTAAAAATAATAAATAACACTTGTAATATTTAAAACCAAATCACAATTATAAAATTCAAAATGTAATATTAAAAATAATAATAATAATATTCAAAATGTGATAATAACATAAGTAATATTTAAAATTTTGGACTATATAATAATTACAACACTTAAAATATTAATAACCAAAACAAATTAATATTAACCAAAATGTAATAATAATTATATAATAATATGTAATATCTCAATATTTTTTAAATATAACATTTTGGTTATAAAATAAATAAAACATTTATAATATTTACCAATAAACCGCGTTTTTTTACAAATAAACTGTGGTTTCGCAGTCCTGGCGGTTTGCGGTCCTTGCGGGTTGCGGTCCTGCGGTCTGGCGGTCCTAATGGTACATAATAAATATGCCCTATATCTATTTGAATATTTTAAACTAGAATAAAAATAGAAAATAAAAAGATAGTCACTTGAATAAATTGATAGCGATATATTCAAATAACAAATATATTTAAATCTAATGAAAATACTAAACATATATTTAGTCTTTAATTATTATTTTAAATTTTAGACTCATCCCCTTTATTTTTCGGTTCATTCCTACAAAAGGTATATGATAATTATATCAAAATATACTTAATTATATCAAACTACCAATTAAATGTCTAAATCACGAATAAAGAATTCGTGATTATGGCAAAATCACGATGTGACTATACGCGATTTTGTCCACGAAGACGATTCAGACATTAAAAACATGCAAATTTGCGAATTATGGGTTTGTATTTCATCACTTTTATGGGAGTTCGAGAATCGCACTGAAAATAGAAAAAATTCGAAATATATCTCAATTTAGATTTCTAGATGGTCCGTCAAAGGCTCCTCCTCTGACGCAAAATCATCAATATTGAAGTTAAATTCATCCGGTCGCTCAAATCCATGGATTTGGATGTTTTTTAGGTTGTTAGATTAGTTAGAGAGAGAGCCTTCCCATTTATTTTAGGCTTCTGGTTAAAGTCGGTTTTATATATATGAAAGGTATATTGGTCATTTCACATAAACAGAAAAAACAATGCGATTTTATGGTCTTATTATAGCCAAAAGGTATCCCAATATAGCCTTGCCCATTTATTTTAGGCTACTGGTTATATTCAGCCCCAAATTTTGATAAGCAGTCCAAATTATTTGAAAAAAGGTTTTTTATTTAATAGTTTTTTTACCATTTGCACCAAAAATATTATTTTTTGAAAAGAGGTTTTTTATTTAATATTTTTTTACCATTTGCACCAAAAATATTATTTTTTGGCATGTAGTGAGTTTTGGGTATATTTGATTAAAATTCCAAAAATACTAAATTACCCATCATAATATCTTTCTTATATTCAAAATTTAACAAAATTTTAAAAATCTCAAAAAACACTAAAACCTCTCAAAAACTCTAAAATACTCAAAATCTCAAAAAGAAACCTCAATTGATTAAATGACGGATTTAGACAAGAAGAAGCTTGGTGAGGACCATGAAACTCCAAACAATATAGTCTCCGTAACCAATTTGTTAAAAAAAGTTTTTTTTGTAGTTCTT
This sequence comes from Limnanthes douglasii subsp. nivea, assembly GCA_036936605.1. NCBI lineage: Eukaryota > Viridiplantae > Streptophyta > Magnoliopsida > Brassicales > Limnanthaceae > Limnanthes > Limnanthes douglasii. The sequence goes on from JAUPFV010000001.1 coordinate 4,914,200, forward strand.
CCAATTTTAGAAAGATGAACCATGCTCCCCGCTAGTTGAGACCCTGTTCTCCGGTGAGGGATATCTCAAATCCTCTTAGCAATAGGAACAAGCCCCATTGGGCTGTCCTTGACCACCTGCCGGGGAATGTCATATTCACCCATTGGGGACGTAGTTCCCAACCGTGACCCCACACGCCCGATACTTGGTTTGATAATATGTTACATTTAGGTCTTTTGTTTATGATTAGGTTCTCGACGGGTCTATTAATATTTATCGCCTGAGTGCATATTATCAACCGTCAGGGTTTGTATTATCAACCGGCGGTTGAAAATGTTCCCAACAGTTGATAATATTCACCATGTCGGGTACAAGACCCCTTTGGAATCCTACAAGTATAATAAGGTTTAGAAATTTACCCCGTCGAGGTAACTATTATCCACCTTCGGTTGGGATATTGTCAACCGACGGGTGAAAACGTCCCTGGGGTTGAGTATTTCCCAACCGTCGGGTCACGTTCAATTTGTTTTTGATAAAACGACATAATTTATGGTTTTTGAATGTAGGAGGTGTAAGAAGAATTAAATGATGACTTACATGATTCGTGCATGGTAAAAGAGGAGATAATGTCGGAGTCTTGCTCCGTTGATTATAGCCACTTGTTTGACACGAAATCTCATTACACCAAAGAAGAGTTGATTGATTGGGTTAAGCAAACCACAATAAACAATGAGTTTATGGTTATATTACGCCGCTGTGATAGACTTGTTCGAAAAACTCCGAGAATAACTTTTGTGTGCGAAAGATTAGGAAATTACACAAAATTGGTCAAAAGCCTTTTGTGATGAAAGTAATGGAAAATGCTAAAACAATATGGGATCCATTTGGACTTAAATAGTGTAGATCCAGCTTTAAATATGTATTTTTTTCTCAAATTTGCTCGACAAATTTGGCTATGTATTTCCTTAAAGGAGCCCTGATCCCTTTGAATGCTTCCTGATGGTACTAAAAAATGGAGCATGTAGCCACTCTTCAGTAGGATCTACTGAAGGAAATATCTATCTGGTGAAAATGTTAAACCTCCATCAACAAATGTGGATTGCTGATTTTTTTTGAATTAACAAATTCATAAATTCTGGATCATCCTAGCGATCATAAAAACTCGTGCTCTTAACATGAAATTATAGAAGATGAACACACTAATCATTTTGTATCTTCAATAATGCGATTGAAGTACTTAAAAACATAGTGTTTTTTATCATTGATTCGTATCGATGTGAAATAAGTTGTAGTCTTCCTACAACTTGCTAGTTTGACTTGATGCAATATATATAGTATAAATATTGATTTAAAAGACAATATATATATAAATAAACAAATAAATAATAATAATAATATTCATTTTTATGAATATATATATATATATATATTATTTTTGAATAATATACACGTATATATCACTTATATAAAAATATTGATTTAAAAGATAATAATATTATATATATATATATATATATATATATATATATATATATATATATCATTTGTTTTTTAATATATATATATATATAATATCATTTATTTCCGAATACATATAATATAAATTATTTAGAATTTTCAATATATATATATAATATAAATATTGAAATTCTAATTTAATAGGAGTATTCACCATGAATTTATTAAAATAATATTATAATATATTAGGAAATTAAATATAACTACATATTAGTAGACTCAATAATTTTCTTGTTGGTAATAGAATTTCTAAATTAATAAGAGGAATGTTTAATGAGAATGAATATAATAGAATAATATGTAATTATTACAGAAGACCTTATATAATATACTAAGAGAGGATATAATTTTATATTATCACACAAGACTTAGTAAAATAATAAATAATTATTATAATAGACCACTTTACAAATTCTATAAACATGTTTTTCTCTATTACAATCCAAAAATATATATGAGATTGTGAGCCTACCAAATCCAAATGTCTCCTAAATAGTTTAATAAACATGACGTCCAAGATTGCATAGTATTTTGGTCCTGGCTACGCCACATCACAACGATAAAATTTGTTTCTTTTATGGGGTCACACACTAAAATATATGGATCTCCATTTATATGAAGCTCCTAAAAAATTTAAATACATTCATATTCCTCTATCTCTAGTTATCTCTGAATGTGTCCTCTATCTCTAGTTATCTCTGAATGTGTATCGAACTTCCGAGAAGCCTTATTTTAAAGATCCATATACTTATTCTACAAATTTTAAATAAATTTTATTTAAAATTAGTTTTTTCCGATACCATAAATATAATTTTTTATATCACTTATTTCAAATGGTTATGCCTTTGTAATATGCTCGATTCAAAACATAAGTTTGCACACAAACTTTTATAAGTAAAAACAACCCGATCTTTACATTTGTATAATATTGTTCGCTTTGGGTCCGAAGACTCGCACATTTTTGTTTTTTATCCACTTCTAAAAGGCCTCATACTAGTTGAGATATATTCTTACGTATATACTACTGATCCTTCTTATGGTTAACCAATATGGGATGTAGGACTTTGGTCAGTACCCTAATAAATTATCCTCTTGAACAAAGTACCACTTAACCTCCTTTTAGTTGAATTCAATTTTCCCACTCTAATCAAGTTGGGGCTACCTGAACCATAAAGGCACTATAGATGTTACTGCTCATCTCCTATTATACCACACTATCTTGTTCCTTAGCTCCAGTCCAATCAAGTTCTACCGTCTTGATATAATCCAACCAAGTCACACCAATTGCCTCGGCATCTGAGAATTTCACCCACATTGTTACTTATTTCCTTTGGTCGCACAAACCTTGTCATGATTATTATTATCATCTAATCCTTGTAGAAATGTTTGGAAAGTTATGTTGTTGCCCCAAGTGTGAGACTCTTACTTCGTCTCTATATTGATTCACGTCCTGGCAGTTTGTTTTATTATTGCTGTTTGGTTGAAGAAATATTGAAGTGGTTTGCGGTTACTAACTAAATTCACATGTTTTGTGTTATTATGCTACTTTAAATCTCACACCGGGTGCGAATCGTTGCAAATATCGTGAGATTATAGCCACGAATATTAATATATACTTTCATAGCAAAGAACAACATAAAACTTCGTTATCCATGTCTTTTTACTATTTTAGAGATTTCATAAGGCTGAGTATATCTAGATTTAGTTAAAGGATTTTATGATTTTACGAAGTTTTTTATTGAGTGATATTATCCTAATTGGCGAGGAAAGTTATTCTGATATTAGTTTGAATTAAAAAGAATTATGTAAGGTGTGAGATCTAACATAAACAGGCTCAGATCTAGTCGTGTCCATTTAGGATTCCTAAGATATCAATTTTAGAGATTTAAAATTCGTAAGAAAAAAATTGATTTCAGATGTAGGTATTTTGAAACTCGTTAGGTATTAAAGCTAGAATTAGTATCGGAATTAAGTTGTCAGGTATTAATTAAATTAATTGTAAGTATGTTAAAAATGTCATGCTTTAGTTAGGTTATATAGATTGGGTCGGGTCTAGTTATATTTTATGTTAATGGATTGGATTGGATCAGATAAATAGGTCAGATAAATGATAAAAATAAAATATTTAAATATCTACCATATACTTGGATTTGATATTTAGGTATCCTGAAAATCTTTAGGTATTAAAGCGGGAATATAAATTTATAATTATTAATTTTAATCGATTAATTAATAACTCTTTTAATTAATAAATTTTGGTGGTCCGAAGTGTATTATTTTATACAGTTTATACTGTATTAAAGTGAGAATTTATCGGGTTCTAATTAGGTTAATAAGTAGGTTAAACAGGTCATCCTTTAGTTAGTTTATATAGACCGATCACGTCTGATAAGGAAGAATAAAAGACAAGGAGAAAAGTGTGAAGAAAAAACATGACATGAGAAAATTGCAAAGAAGAAGTATGATAAGAGGAAAATGCAAAGAGGAAATTGTGTGAGGGGAAAATTGTATAAGCTATCTAAGAAATAGCCAGAATAGGAAGAAAATAAGATGTAGGGACTAAAAATTTAATTAATAGGAATTAAAGCGTGTGGCGTCCGCAATTGTACTAGAAAAGGACCACACACGCTTCACAGATCCCGAGATGAATAATATAATATACTTTCTCTCTCTACTTAACCTAAGAGCTCTCACTTTCTCTCTCTAAAACCTGCAACTAAACAGATTAGATTTATTCAAATTGACACTAAGAGATTTTTGTATCACAAAATCATCACTAAGAAATCCTCTTATCGCATAAACACCCCTGGACTTTCTTAGAACTCTTCAGTGGCGTCGTCTGTGGGAAGCGAAGATCGCTCTAACATCAATTTCTTCCTGGAAATAATTCCTGTTCCGAGGAGAACTATGGAAGAACAAGAGGACGATTTGGTTAACAATTGCGAGGAGAACCTAGTAGGCGATGACTACCGGAACGATATGGAATACGAGGGACTAGTGGGCCAGCGAGTCGGAAACGCTTTCGACAATTCAGATCTGTTGGCTCGAAGGAATGAATTACTGCTAGAGATCGAAAGATTGAAAGCAGAAAAGGACATCGTATAGGAGAATCTTCGATCCGAGATAAGGAAGGAGGCAGTTATTGAAAAAGAGGAGCGTGAATCTGAATTTCGTCCTAAAAATAGAGACGACAGATACCGGGGACGCGAGCAGCGATCGCCGAGGAGAAGAGAGATGCGACGTTCGAATTCAGCTGACTCAAGTGATTACTCTCAATACAGCTCCTCGGAGTCGTCCCCTCGGATATACCACAGAAAGAAAAAACGCGATCGTAGGCACACCGATTTCCGAAGAGGAAGAAGCTCAGAGTGGAAATATTCGAGGGAAAAGAGTCACCATGCTCGAGGTGGCGATCGGTCTCATGGACAGGAAAAGTATCCTGATAGGAAAGAGGACATGGGCCCGCGAAATGCGGAGTGACAACACCAATACAGTCTACCATCTGAGGAGGGGTTGTACTTTCCGAACAATGACAACTTACGATCCAACGTTTATCGCACGAGTCATAATTGGAGAGCCTATCCTCTGTCCCCGGACATTTTAGTGGGAAACCTTCCAAAGCATTTTGATATTTCAAAGCTAGAAAAATTCGATAGGACACAAGACCCGGATAATCACATCGAAGAATTCAAAAAATTTATGATTAATTTCGACGACGATGATAAGTTGATGTGCAAAGCGTTTTCGCAGGCTTTCAAGGGGGTAGCTTCTAAATGGTACAATAGGCTTCCGCAGGGCTCGATAAAGAATTTTGATATGTTCTGGAACATCTTCAGACAACACTTCGTGGGGAGCAAGAAGTTCAGAGCTAACAGAGACACGATCATCTATTGGCGACAGAAAGTTGGGGAGAGCCTGAAGAATTACACTACTCGTTTTGTCAAAACGAAAACAGACATGGAATATTGTAAAGATTTAGTGGCGCTTGCAGCTTTTAGGATGGGCCTACTCCCCGGATTGTTGAAGGATATGGTGGAAGAGAGCCAGGAAATGACCTTTGGAGCGTTATTAGATCAGGTTGAGAAGAGGATCTTGGTGGAAGAGACTCAGGCGTCAGAGAAAGGATCTGGGGATCAGTTGGATCAGAATCAATTTCAAAGATCCGAGTCGAGTAACCAGGGCCCCCGTTCTAATGTTGAGGCAAAAAATACGGGTCAATATCCGCTGAGGCATAAATCAGACCTACAATATTATGGCAACCAGCAAAATTACAGTCAAGGAACGAGACCCATGTCGAATAAGTGGGTTCGACCCGACTATTTTGCGAAGTTAACAGAAAATATTGCTGCAATATTCGACAAAGCAAAATCTACACTACCGTTCATGAAGCCTTTTCCCATACAGACTCCGAGGGAAAGCAGAAGCGTTAATAAGTACTGCAAGTATCTCGAGGATATTGGGCACGATACCAAGGATTGCATAGATTTGAAAAAAGAAGTGCAAGCCTTGGTCGACAATGGAATGTTACTAGAGTTTGTCAAAAAACACTCCCAGAAAAACGCCGTGGTGAAAGTTGTCCCGAAGAACACTGACACAGCCATGGTGATTGCCGAAGGGATTGACAACTTTGACATTGAACAGGAGTATTTAGATCGCAAGGAGGCGCGGGACAACGTCAATATGGTGGAAGAGATTATTCCGAACGGGAGGGTGGATAGCCTCTGTGCTTTCTTCGATTCCTTGGCAATCTTCGGAGGAGACACTATTACAGGAAATTCCAACAGCTCCCGAAAGAGGCACATGATCAACCTGACTACCCATATCGAAGCAGGAGTGTCAGCGCAAATGCACCGATCGTCTTCCCCCATTATTTGTTTTGACGATGATGATATGTGAAATGTCGCAGGCCCCCACGAGGACGCGGTGGTGATCACTGCGGGAATCGCTGGGGATCAAATTTAGAAAATACTTATCGATACAGGGAGTTCAACGAATATAGAGGATTTTTGGTCCCAGAAGAAGATTCTGCAACTTATGAATTTACGGGTGGCAAATCTCTGAAGATTGAAGTCAACCTTTCTTTGGAGTTTAAAGAGAGGTTAATTTATCTTTTATCTGACAAACTTGATATGTTTGCGTGGTGTGCACAGGACGTCACTGGAGTACTGTCGGAAATCATGTGTCATAAGCTTGCAATACGACTTGATGTTTGACCTATTGTCCAGAAAAGGAGACCAGTCTCTCCGGAAAAGGGTACGACAATTCTTTTGGAGGTCGAAAGGCTACTGAGCATAGGCCACATTCGCGAGTCGCATTATCCTGTGTGGGCGTCAAATCCAGTGTTGGTACGTAAGAATAATGGCAAGTGGAGAATGTGCGTTGATTTCACGGATTTAAATAGAGCCTGTCCCAAAGATCCATTCCCGGTACCTCGCACCGACCAATTAGTAGATTCGACCTCGGGTAACCGAGTATTGTCATTCATGGACGCTTACTCAGTATACAACCAAATCCGCTTAGATGCTAACGATGAAGAAATCACTTCTTTTATTACCGGGAGAGGGTTATACTGCTATAAGGTTATGCCGTTCGGCTTACAAATGCAGGGGCAACTTATCAGCGCCTAGTCAATAAAACCTTTGAGGGGCAGATTGGGCGGAACATGGAGGCCTATATCGATGATATGCTAGTCAAAATTACACGGGACGAAGACCATTTCGCTGACCTAGATGACACGTTCCACAATTTAAGCAAAGTCAATTTGAAACTCAATCCGGAGAAGTACATTTTCGGGGTGAGGTCGGGCAAGTTTCTTGGTTACATGATCAGGGAAAAAGGCATCGAGGCTGATCCAGAATAGATAAAACCTCTGATTTATATGACCCCCCCCCCCCCAAGAATGTTAAAGAAGTCCAAGTTCTGACAGGAAGATTGGCCGCTCTGAATAGATTTATCTCTAGGTCTTCGGATAAGTGTGCACCTTTGTTCAAAGTGCTGCGAAACGCGAAGCCATTTTGTTGGACCGAGGAATGTTCGACCGCTTTTCACCAAATCCAAAAGTATCTGACGTCCCCTGAGGTCTTGTCTAAACCATTGGTAAGAGACACATTAACTATCTACTTAGCAGTATCAGGGTGTGCGGTTAGTGCCGTTTTACTTTGCGAAGATGAATCTCTCCTGAAGCCTATCTATTATGTCAGTAAGAGTTTGTTGGATGCGGAGAAGAGATACCTCAAGCTGGAGAAGGTAGCTTTGGCGTTGGTAACGACGGCTCGAAAGATGAGACCTTACTTCCAGGCACATCCTATAATCGTTCAGACAGCTTTTCCCCTGAAGGGTTTGTTACAGAGGCCTGATATCTCTGGTCGTATGGCTAAATGGTCAGTGGAACTAGGAGATTTTGACATAGCATTTGAACCTCGAACAGCGATAAAAGCCCAAGTTTTAGCTGATTTCTTGGTCGAATTCCATTCGGATAGAGAGGAAAGCGAAATCCATGACCGTGTTAACAAAACAGCATGGTTGGTACGGACAGATGGGGGGTCGAACATTTCTGGAAGTGGGGCAGGTGTCCAATTGATTTCTCCAGAAGGGATAGCTATGTTCCAAGCCATTCGGTTCGGTTTTAAGGCTACTAACAACGAAGCTGAGTATGAAGATGCATTAGCGGGCTTGTGTTTGGCCCAGATATGTGGGGCTACAAAGATTAAAATGGTCAGTGATTCACAATTGGTGATAAACCAAGCCTTGGGAGAGTCCGAAGCCAGAAAAGATAAGTTGATACAGTATTTGAAAGTATTGAAAGATTTAACATCCGAGTTTGAAGAAGTCAAGTATGAGCATATTCGAAGGGAGTTAAATGTTGTCCCAGATTCTCTAGCCTTCGCTTCACGGACAGAAGGATACCCTTGGGTCTTGACTCAGGAGCGCCCCTCGATATTGGTTAATGAGGAGCATACAATAAACATCTATGAGGAAAATCATGTGATTACGGATGATTCGAGGTCGGCCATGCATGAATTTTTGGTCAATGATACTTTACCCGTTGAAAAGTACAAGGCTAGGAAGATCAGGTTTAAGTCTCATGGCTATATCTTGCTGGGAGGAGTGCTGTATAAGAAATATCTGAGTCGACCGTTGTTGAGGTGTTTGAACAAGCCTGAGTCGCAAATCATCCTGTCTGAATTACATGATGGTGAAGGTTCTGCCCATTGCGGGCATAAGGCATTAATTCGAGGAGTATTTATGGCTGGTTATTATTGGCCTACTATTGCTGCGGATGCAAAAGAGTTAGTAAAACAATGTGACACGTGTCAACGCTATGCTAATGTGATTCATAAGCCCGGGGTATTATTAGAGAGTATTTCTGAAGCAGTACCGTTTGACAGGTGGGGCATTGATCTCGTTGGGCCTTTACCAATGGCATCAGGTGGCAGGCAAACCATCATTGTAGCGGTAGATTATTTTTCTAAGTGGGTAGAAGCTGAACCCCTAGCAGGGACGAAGGCTAAGGATGTGATCAAGTTCGTTGTGTCAAACATTTGTTGTCGTTTTCGTGTGTAATTGCAGATCACAACGGACAACGGACCCAAATTTGATAACAAGGAGTTCAAAAGTTTCTGTGTCTCGAGAGGCATACGACAATGTTTTTCTGCACCGTTTCACCCTCAAGCTAATGGGCAAGTGGATGTGACTAATTGCCCATTTTTTAATGGTTTGAAAAAGAACTTGGAAGGAAAGGCGGGAAAATGGCCCGACTATTCGCAGGAAGTACTGTGGGCATACCGGATGACTCCGCGAACGGCCACTGCTGTATCTCCATTTGCCTTAGTCTATGGAATGGATGCCATTTTCCCTCCAGAGATTGTTTTCCCATCACATCGTGTGGCAACATATGTAGCAAACACGAATGACCAAAACAGAGCACTGCTTTAGACTTGGTTGAAGAAAAAGGACAGCAAGAACAGTTGACGTCCCTCTATTATCAAATTCTTATGAGGAGTCGGTATGCGTCTAAGGTAAAGCACAGAGATTTTAAAGTGGGGGACAAAGTCCTACGTATAGTTTTCTTGCACACAAAAGACAAGAGCTTGGGAAAGTTGGGACCGAATTGGGAAGGCCCTTATGATTCTAAGTTCACATTTAACACATGATTCACGATGAACATTTAGCATTTGATTATAATTTCAAATTTCACATACGATTTACGGTTTGGTTTTAACCCAAAATTCTTAGTTCGGTTTAACACATAATTCTTGGTTCGAATTTAACACATGATCATCAATTCTAATAAAATCTATGATTCATGATTCGCATTTCATCCAATATTCTCACTCTGAGTTTAACAAATGATTCACGATTCACGTTTGATAAGGAAGAATAAAAGACAAGGGCCAAACTGTAAAGAAGAAACTTGACAGGAGAAAAAAAGCAAAGGAAAAGTATGATGGGAGGAAAATGTATTGAAATAAATATATAAGGGCTACAATGTATAGATTATAAAGGTATAGCCAAAATAGGAAGAAAGCAAAAAGCAGGGACCAAAAGATGTAATTAGACCATATTAAAGCGTGTGGGGTCAGCAATTGTACTATAAAAGGACCACACACGCTTCACAAATCCCAAGATGAATAGTACGACTTTCTCTCTCTACACTATTTAGCAATTTGAACTTTCTCTCTCTAAATCTGATACTGATACATTTCTTTATAACATAATCCTCTATCAACAATCTTCGCATAGCAAAATTACCCCCGGTCCACCTTTAAACTCTTCAGTGGCGCCGTCTGTGGGAAACGAAAATCGCTCCGTCGATAATCGCTTCCTGGAAATAATTCCTGTTCCGAGGAGGACCATGGAGGGCCAAGGGGACGATTTAATTGATCACTGCGAGGAAAACATGGAGGCGGATGATTTGCAGAACGACTTGGAGTCCGAAGGAGAAGGAGGTCGACGAGTCGAGAACGTTTTCGATGACTCCGCCCTCTTGGCTCTGAGGAATGAACTACTGTTGGAAATTGAAAGGTTGAAGGCGGAGAAGGAAGCCGCATAGAAAAATGTTTGATCCGAGATAAGGAGAGAACCCGTCGATGAAAGGGAGGAGCGCGGCGTTGAAATTCGTCCCAAAAAGAGAGATGACAGGCATGTGAGGCGTGAGCGACGATCTCCGAGGAGGAGAGAGAAATACCGTTCGGACTCGGCTACTTCAAGCGACTACTCGCGGTATAGCACTTCTGAATCATCTCCTCGGAGATACCACATGTGAAAAAAGCGTGATCATAGACGAACGGGTTTCCGAAGGGGCAGGAGTTCGGAGAGGAAATCCTCGCGGGAAAAGAGTCGCCACGACCGAGTTGGTGATCGCTCTCATGAGCAGGCAAAGTGCCTTGGTAAGGATGACATGGGCCCTCGAAATTCAGAGTGGCAGCAGCAATACACTTTGCCCTCCGAGGAGGGGTTGTACTTTTCGAATAACGATAATTTTAGGTCCAACATTTATCGTACGGGACATAATTGGAGAGCCTCTCCCCTGTCCTCGGAGATCTTAGTGGGGAACCTCCCAAAGCACTTTGACATTTCGAAGTTAGAAAATTTCGATGGGACTCAGGATCCGGACAATCACATCGAGCAGTTTAAGAACTTTATGATCAATTTCGACGACGATGACAAGCTTCTATGCAGAGCCTTCTCTCAAACTTTCAAGGGAGTGGCATCCAAATGGTACAACAGGCTACCTCAGGGCTCCATAAATGTTTTTGACATGTTCTGGAACATCTTCAGACAACACTTCATGGGGAGCAAGAAGTTCCGGGCCAACAGAGACACTATAATCTACTGTCGACAAAAACTGGGGGAGAGCCTCAAAAATTATACCAATCGCTTTGTCAAGACCAAAACGGATATGGAATACTGTAAGGACTCGGTGGCGCTTGCAGCGTTCAGGATGGGTTTGCTCCCCGGGTTGTTAAAAGACACAGTGGCAGAAAGTCAGGCGATGACCTTCGGAGCATTGCTAGATCAAGTTGAGAAGAGAATCTTGGTCGAAGAAACCCAAGCTTCAGAGAAAGGTTCCGGAGAGCAGTTGGACCATAATCAGTTCCAAAGGACTGAGCCAAGCACCCAGGGCCCTCGATCAAATGTTCAGGCTAAAAGCGTAGGTCAGTATCCTCCGAGGCAAAAATCGAATCCGCAGCACTATGGCAATCAACAAAACTACAATCAAGGGGGAAGATTCATGTCAAACAAATGGGTTCGACCCGATTATTTTGCAGAATTGACAGAAAATATTGCGGCAATATTTGATAAGGCTAAATCTTCGGTCGTATTCAGGAAGCCTTTCACCATACAGACACCGAGGGAAAGCAGAAGCGTCAACAAATATTGCAAGTATCATGAGGATGTAGGGTATGACACCAAAGATTGCATAGCTTTGAAGAAGTAGGTGCAGGCTTTAATTGAGAATGGAATGCTGTTGGAGTATGTCAAGAAACACTCCCAGAAAAATGCCGTGGTAAAAGCTGTCTCGAAGAATACTGACACAACCATGGTAATTTCCGAGGGGGTCGACGACTTTGACATCGAGCAAGAGTATCTGGACCCCAAAGTGGGGAGGAACAATGTAAACCTGGTAGAGGAACAAATTCCGAAGGGGGGGGGGTGGACAGTCTTTGTGCTTTTTTCGATTCCCTGGCAATTTTCGGGGGAGACACGATCGCGGGAAATTCTAACAGCTCTCGCAAAAGGCACATGGTCAACCTGACCACCCAGATCGAAGCAGGGGTCTCCGCATAAATGCATCGCTCACCTTCTCCCATTATTTGTTTCGATGATGACGATATGCGTAATGTTGCAGGCCCTCATGAGGACGCTGTAGTAATCGCGGCGGGCATTGCTGGGGATCAGATTCAGAAAATTCTCATCGACACAGGGAGCTCTGCAAATATCTTGTTTATGAGTACTTACCGTCGCATTTCTGACCCACCGGTCATCCGAAGATCCGACAGGACAATAGTGGGTTTTACTGGTGCCACAGCAGTTGTCGTTGGAGAGTTTCAGTGTATGGTTGAGCTGGGTCGCGGATGATTTAAGAAAGAGGTGGAGGTACTTTTCATTGTGGTCGACGCACCGACCTCCTATAATGCTATCTTGGGTCGCTCTTGGTTATCCCGAATGCATGGCGTAATTTCCACGGTGCATCAATGCTTAAAGTATGTGATCGGTAACAATATTGGGACAGTCCGAAGCAGCCAAAAGATGGCACGAGAATGTTACCAGATAGCCCTGTCCTCTAAGGGGGTTCGAGGGGGGCCTTCCGACCCAAAATAGAAATTAAAGGGGCCTCCCCCCGAAGTCATCCCGTGCGATGATCCTAGGGAGGCCCCCGGATTTCAGGTCCCAGAGGAAGATTCTGCGACACACGAATTTGCGACAGGCAAAGCTCTGAAAATAGGAGTCCACCTCTCTCCAGAATTTAAGGAAAAGTTGATTGTTTTCTTATCTGATAAACTTGATATGTTTGCTTGGTGTGCACAGGATGTCACTAGTGTGCCGGAAGAAATTATGTGCCACAAACTCGCGATACGACTGGACGTCTGACCCATAGTCCAAAAAAGAAGGCCTGTCTCCCCGGAAAAGGCCTCAGCAATTTTGTCAGAGGTCGAACGGCTGCTGAGCATAGGTCATATTCGCGAGTCACATTATCATGTATGGGCATCGAATCTAGTGTTGGTGAGAAAGAAAAATGGCAAGTAGAGAATGTGTATTGACTTTACGGATTTGAACAGAGCTTGTCCTAAGGATCCGTTTCCTGTGCCTCGCATTGATCAATTAGTGGACTCTACCTCCGGAAATCGATTGTTATCTTTTATGGACGCTTATTCGGGATACAACCAAATTCGACTGGCTGCCAACGATGAGGAAAGCACTTCTTTTATTACTGGACGAGGTTTATATTGCTATAAGGTCATGCCGTTCGGGTTGAAAAACGTGGGGGCAACTTATTAGCGCTTGGTTAATAAAACTTTCAAAGGACAGATTGGGCGAAACATGGAAGCTTATATCGACGATATGTTAGTCAAAAGTGAGCGAGACGAAGATCATTTTGCTGACTTAGCAGAGACATTCCACAATTTAAGCAGGGTCAATCTCAAACTCAATCCGGAGAAGTGCATTTTTGGGGTAAGGTCAGGTAAATTCCTTGGATACATGATCAGCGAAAAAGGCATCGAGGCTGACCCCGAGCAGCTAAAAGCTCTGATCGCTATGACTCCTCCTCGAAATATTAAAGAGGTGCAAATTCTGACAGGACGGTTGGCTGCTCTGAATCGATTCATTTCTCGCTCGTCGGATAAGTGTGCTCCGTTCTTTAAAATATTGCGGAATGCGAAGCAATTCTGTTGGACCAAAGAATTTTCGACCGCTTTTCGTCGAATTCAAGAGTATTTGACCTTTCCGGAAATTTTATCTAAACCTGTGGTAGGGGAAACGTTAATTGTTTACGTAGCAGTATCCGAATGTGCTGTTAGTGCCGTTCTCCTCCGAGAAGATGATTCTCTTCTAAGGCCAATTTATTATGTCAGTAAGAGTTTGCTGGATGCCGAGAAGCGATATCTTACTTTGGAGAAGGTAGCTTTAGCATTGGTGACGGCGGCACGAAAGATGAGACCTTACTTCCAAGCCCATCCGATTATTGTTCGGACGACGTTTCCTCTGAAGAGTCTATTACAAAGACCAGATATCTCTGGCAGGATGACTAAGTGGTCCGTAGAGCTGGGAGACTTCGACATAACGTTTGAGCCTCGAACGGCGATAAAAGCACAAGTGTTAGCAGAGTTTTTGGTTGAGTTTCATTTGGACAGGGAAGAGCATGAGGCACATGATTTGGTTGACGAAGAAGAATGGGTGATACGGACGGACGGTGGGTCGAACATTTCAGGCAGTGGGGCAGGTATCCAGTTGATATCCCCGCAAGGGGTAGCAATGTTCCAAGCCATTCGTTTTGGTTTCAAAGCTACCAATAATGAGGCTGAGTATGAAGCTTCTCTAGCCGGCCTATGTTTAGCTCAAATATGCGGGGCTCGGCAGATAAAATTGATCAGTGATTCTCAACTAGTGATAAACCAGGCTTCGGGGGAGTCCGAGGCAAGGAAGGAAACACTGATACAGTATTTAAAGCTGATGAAAGATTTGGCATCTGGTTTTGAGGGAGTCAAGTTCGAGCATGTTCGAAGAGAGTTAAATGCCGTCCCGGATTCTCTTGCTTCTGCTTCACGAACAAAGGGTTATCCCTGGGTGTTGGTCCAGATATGCCCGTCGATTTCAATTGGTAAAGAGCACGCGATGAACATCTCGGAGGAAAGCCACGTGATTACGCCTGATTGGAGAACGGTCCTCATTGATTTTTTAGCTCATGACATTTTGCCCATCGACAAATATGAAGCCAGAAAAGTTAGATTCAAGTCTCACGGTTACATTTTGCTGGGAGGATTGCTGTATAAAAAATCTTTGAGTCGGCCATTGCTAAGGTGTTTGAGTGGGCCCGAGTCACAAATTATCCTCTCCGAGTTACACGACGGTGAAGGATCCGCTCATTGTGGATATAAGGCTTTGATCCGAAGGGTATTCTTGGCGGGCTATTATTGGCCAACTATCTCGGCTGATGCAAAAGATTTGGTCAAGCGCTGCAACACGTGCCAGCGCTATGCTAATGTAATTCACAAACCTGGGGTATTGATGGAAAGCATTTCGGAGGCAGTTCCTTTTGACAGGTGGGGCATTGATTTGGTTGGCCCTCTACCCATGGCTTCTGGGGGCAGACAAACGATAATTGTGGCCGTCGACTATTTTTCTAAGTGGGTGGAGGCAGAGCCGCTCGCAGGAACGAAGGCCAAAGACGTAATCAAGTTTGTTCTATCTAATATTTGTTGTCGTTTTGGCGTACCACTGCAGATTACCACCGACAATGGACCTCAATTTGATAACAAAGAATTCCAGAACTTCTGTGTATCAAGGGGCATACGACAATGTTTTTCGGCACCATTTCACCCTCAGGCCAATGGGCAGGTGGAAGTAACTAATCGCACCATCCTCGACGGTTTGAAAAAGAACTTGGAAGGCAAAGCGGGGAAATGGCCCGACTATTTACAGGAAGTGTTGTGGGCATACCGAACGACCCCCCGAACGGCCACCGTTGTGTCTCCATTTGCCTTAGTCTATGGGATGGATGCCGAAGTCCCTCCGGAGATCCTTTTCCCTTCACATCGAATAGCAACTTATAACTCAGACACAAATGACCAGAGTAGAGCATTGGCTTTAGATTTGGTTGAGGAAAAGAGACAGCGGGCACAGCTGACTTCCCTCCACTATCAAACTCTTATGAGGAGTCGATATGCATCCAAAGTAAAACATAGAGACTTTCAGGTGGGAGACAAGGTCCTATGGAAAGTTTTCTTGCACACTAAAGACAAGAGTTTGGGGAAGTTGGGACCTAACTGGGAAGGCCCTTATGAGGTCACCGAAAGGATGAAACCAGGCACATATCGGTTGAAAGATAAAGACGGGCGCTATCTCCGCTTACCTTGGAATATTGAGCATTTAAAGTTGTACCTTGATTAGCAGAGCCAGATAATATTGTATTTATTTTCGCTTTCGATGTATCCCTTGGAACAAATTTTGGTAAGGACACACTTTTTCCTACCCTGTTAGGCACAGGAAGGTTTTAATGAGGTGTTTCGATGATCCCCTTAAATACACAGTTTCTTTGCCTTAACTATCTTTTGAGTCACAGTAACACGTGCCTCAAATTATTGTCCCCTCGAACTATTTTTTGAGTCACAGTAACATGTGCCTCAAATTGTTGTCCCTCACACTATTTTTTGGGTCACAGTAAAATGTGCCTCGATTAGTTGTCTCTTCGAATTATTCTGTGGGGTCACAATACCGTATGCCCCCACTTTTCTTATTACTTGATTTATTTTCCGGGTCACATTAAGGTGTGCCTCGATGTTCTGGGACCTTCGAACTATTCTTCAGGTCACATTAAGGTGTGCCTCGATGTTTTGGGACTTTCGAACTATTCTTCGGGTCACATTAAGGTGTGCCTCGATGTTTTAGGACCTTCAAACTATTCTTCGGGTCACATTATGGTGTGCCTCGATGTTTTGGGACCTTCAAATTATCCTTCGGATCATATGATAGTGTGCCTCGAATCCACTCTCAGTTGTGAATCAAAATATCATCTCCTTAAATGTTTCGGAGACCTTATAGTTGTTCGCAGGCCAATGCAATGGGGATTCGAAGGCCTCATTACAAGCATAACACTTGTGAACTTGTCCAAGTAAAAATTGTTCGAAGACCAATCAACTTGGATTTCGAAGGCCTCATTACAAACATAAAACCTGATGAATTTATCTAAGTAAAAATTGTTCGAGGGCCAAGGAAATTGGAATTCGAAGGCTTTATTGCAAACATAATACTGATGAATCTATCTAAGTCAAAATTGATCGAAGGCCAACGAAATTGGAGTTCGAAGGCCTTACTTCGTAATATGTGTGAATTTAACTAACTGATAATCTTTCGAAGGACAACATAGTTGGATGTCGGCAGAACTTGTTCCAAACATAATATATATAGAAGTGAAGAATATTCATTGCTCTTACAAAATTTACCCTATCTCACGCAATTGGAACAATACAACATGTTCAGGTCATTACAAAAAGAGGCCCTATTGGGCCATGCACAAAAAAAAACTGACTAACTCAATCTGCATTTTTCGAAGAGTCACTCCCCTCACCTTCTGAGTCTTCACTCTCACTTACGATTATTTGGGGAGGGCGAAGTTCCGAGGGGACAAGCTTCCAAAAAGGCCCCAGGTTATATTCAGGATGCTCAGCATATATTTGGATCAGCAAGCCAGCTCGAGTAGCAGCATCCCGGGCCTGCAATTTCTTCGTACATGTTGCTGCATAAGCATCCACAGCCTTCTCCTTCGCCTCCTCGACCTCTACAGGGAAACCTTTGATCTGTCTCTGCAACTGGTCACGCTCTGCAACTACCTTTCCAAGAGCCTCAGTACATTGGTTGAATCCATCGCAGGCCAAGCGATGCCCCTTCATATATTCAGCTATCATTAGCTCTTGAGAATCAGTCTTCTCCTTGTACAAATCCCTCTCCTTTTGACAACACCTCTCTAACATTGTCACATAATTCTCAGAGGCAGAAAGACGCTCGTACAAGGCATCAACTTGGCCCTCGATCACTGCATATTGCTTCTTGGCCTCTTCGAGCTGAGAGGCAGCCAACAATAACTTGAATTTGTAATGATTTTTGCGTCTCTCCAGATGGCACAACTTTTTTCCTCTGTTCACTCAGGTGTGCAGCAACCTCCGAAGAGACAGTGAGAACTCGTCATCCATAGGAACCTCAAAGGAGTTCAAGGGAGATCCTAGTTCCGCAGAGTCAAATTCTGAAAATCTACCTTCAACAATTTCTGGGTCGAGGGATTGAGGTGGGTTGCTTCGAGGCATGGGGACAGGTGCCAACTTGGGGCTATGATCAAAGGAGGCTGGATGAGAAGTCTCAGTAAGAGGTGACCGTCGGGACTGTTGAGAATTTTCCTTGGAAGAATGGCCACCCTTGTTCTCTGAGTCACTTGCAACCTCATGGACCTCCATTTCAAGATTTGCCTCTTCGTAATGATCAGAAGTCTCTCCCCCTCAGATTGTTCTTCGATGGGCTCAAGAAGGATGCCTTTACCCTTATCTCTTTTCTTAACATCTTTCCTCGAAGGAACAGAGGGAGGATTAATGTTAGTTGAAGTTTCTTTGGCATCTTTCCTCGAAGGAACAGGGGGAAGAGGTTCAATATTACTGGAAGTGGCAATAGTGGTTGGAGGGGGTTGAGAGTTCGATCCCCCAGCATCGTTCGAAGAAAGCTGTTGAACAATAGCAGGCCTTTTGGAGTTCAATTGTTGAGTTGCTGGTACTTCATCTTCTGGAGGTTCTCCCAGGTGGCTATGCGAACGGGAGCGTTTGGGCAGGTAGATTAAAACATCTTTTTGGCTGCACCGGTCTAGAACCTCTCGCTCCGAGGGCATAGTCATTAACCCCCTCATACTTATACGATCGGGTGGATTGAGCCTCCAGAGTCGACTTCTAGCCAAATTGTTGTCCGTAAAGCAAAGGCGAAATCGATTGTCCCACTGATCCTTTGCCCACAATCGAAGGTTAGTAAATACAGTGGTGGCTCCCTCGACATAGTCAGTGAAAGGTTTGGACATCCCAGTCATAGCTGTAACAAATAACTAAACATAAAAAAAACATACCAGTAAAAGTTCGAGGGAACTTGTTTGTTCGAAGGCATTATGTTTTCGAGGAACTTGTGAGAAAGCATAAAATTCAAAGGCCTAAATTCGAAGAGTAAACGTTGGGGGAATACTTACATTTCATTGTCCACTTTAACGAAAGCTTGTGAGGATTCGAAGGAGTGGCTTCTGATCCGGTCTCCCAGCAACCAGAGAAAAAAAGAAACCGTTGCCTCCATTTTTTATCAGCTTCCAATAGATCTTTCAATATTTTCTGCCCTCGATTGAATGTCAATGAGTAGAAGGGGAAGTAAGGATTTCGGGCCAGACTGACAAGGCCAATGAGTTGCTCCAGTGAAAATTCTTGACCTGAGATTCTTGAGGCCATGATACAGGCCATCAACGTAAACCACATGTTGGGCCCAACTTGTGAGGGGAAAAGACTTATCCTCGACAAATACTCAATGAAGAAGGGATCTAAGGGGTACCTTAGTCCCCAGTTCATGATTTCTGTGTACACCACCAATTCATTGTCCCCCACAGATAAGGGTATCTCTCCTTCGGAGGGGAATCTAATATTAACATAGGAAGGGATGCCCCAACGAGTCCTTAGCATTGTTTCCTCCTCTTTCGAAAAATATTTGTACTTAATGTTGGCAAGGGCCACCATATGTTTGTTTTGGATCCCCTGAATGTTATTGCCAGCAATGTTGTCTAACTCCAAAGGTAATGTGATGTCCCCTTTCAATTTTGGAGCAATCCGACGAGCTTGCTCTTCGGACATCGGTGTGGGTAATGGCGTTGCCAGGTTCGAAGGACCCACTGGGGGAATGGCTGGCACTTTTGGTTCGAGGGGTTTCTTGAGGGCTTTTTTCCCTTTGACATCTAAGGTCTCCTCATGTCTAATTCGCATATCTTCCTCAGTAATAATTGTCCTCGAGGGGGAGACCTGAGTTCCATGAATGGTCATGGAAGGAGTGGAAGGCAGACTAGACACATCTGTTCCGTGTCTCCGAGGAGGGCTATTCAAAGTTTGCTGAGGGTCTGTGGTGTGTTGAGGGTTTGTAGTTCGAACAGGGCTAGCAGAGGTTCGAGGGGGGCTCCTCGAAGTCCGTCGAGGACTCGCAGATCTTTGGGGGAGGTTTTCAACATCTGTGGGGACAGTTGGTTCTCGAATAACTAAGGGATCTTCTCTGGCTCGTTTTCGCTCATGAGAGCTTTTTCTATCTTTATGGGACCTTTTTCTCTTCCCAGAAGAGTGTTTATGCTGCCTATCTTTTCCCATTCCTTCGAGGGGGTTCGACTCACTGATCAGACTTTGTTGAGCAACTTCGCGGGGTATAATTGCGGTCGAATCGTTCGAAGGGGGCCAAGCACCAAAGAAGGTTGTAGTCGATGGTGGGGGATGAGGCCTTACGTCTTCACCAGCAGCAACCCTTTCTTCGAACCACTTACTAATCAGCAACCACTCAGGAATTCGACGGGGCTTGTTCGCCAGTTTTATCTCTCTAGAAGTAATTGAACAGAAGTTGAATTAATGAAGAAAAAAGGTTGGTATTTATAGAGACTAGTGGGCCTTATTGACGAATGAAGCTCGGGGAAATTTTCATGATGTTTGCCTAGGGGTACGATGGTCCACATAGGTGGAAATTGTTCTGCCACTAGCCATAGAAGAAGTTGAAGAGTTTTGTGTCAGAGACTGTCAGGGGAAGGGGAAGAGTTTTCTGACAAAAAGGTCAGAAGAATTGGTAACGTTTCTGAAGAAGTATGCTGACACAGGTGTTTATGCAATGACGTCATGCCCAAGATCAATCCTAGCACCCTTTTTTCGCCTAAGTATGCAAATTATCCGAAGACTACTTTTCTTAAAACGTTGCAAGGATTGAGGGGGCTACTCGGTTAATAGCAGAAGTTCGAAGAGGCTTTCACGGGTTTCGAAGAGCTTCGCAAATCATTCGAAGAGGTTGGTAGATATTCGAAGAATTCGAAGAAGTTGTTTATGGCCCCGACAAGCCGAGGAGCTTTGTAGAGCAACCTTTCGAGGAAGGACTTATGAAGTTCGAATACGAAATGATTTTTGCCTATCAGGAGAATTATTCAGTCCTAGCAAAACGATTTTTACTAAGACTGGGGGGCTACTGATAAGGAAGAATAAAAGACAAGGGCCAAATTGTAAAGAAGAAACTTGACAGGAGAAAAAAAGCAAAGGAAAAGTATGATGGGAGGAAAATGTATAGAAATAAATATATAAGGGCTAAAATGTATAGATTATAAAGGTATAGCCAAAATAGGAAGAAAGCAAAAAGCATGGACCAAAAGATGTAATTAGACCATATTAAAGCGTGTGGGGTCTGCAATTGTACTATAAAAGGACCACACACGCTTCACAAATCCCAAGATGAATAGTACGACTTTCTCTCTCTACACTGTTTAGCAATTTGAACTTTCTCTCTCTAAATCTCATACTGATACATTTCTTTATAACATAGTCCTCTATCAACAATCTTCGCATAGCAAAATTACCCCTGGTCCACCTTTAAACTCTTCAGCGTTGAACCCATGATTCTCCTTTTGTACTTAATCCATGATTTTTAATGCGCATTTAATCTATGATTCTCAGTTCTCATTTAGCCTTTGATTCTCAATTCAAATTTAACAAATGATTCACGTTTCGCATTTAACACACTATTCTCAATTTATATTTAACAAATGAATCACGATTCGTGTTTAATCCATGATTTGCACTTCACATTTCATTTCGGATTTGAAATATTATTCGTGATTCACTTTTAGCCTCTAATACTCAATTTATTTTAACACATGATTCTCATTTCCAAATTAATACATGATTCTAAATTCTCATTTAACACGTAATTAACGATTCACATTCAACCACAGATTATAAGTTCATATTTAACATATGATTCGCAATTTGTTTTTAAACCCAAATTCTCAGTTCGGCTTAACACGTGATTGGTGGTTCAAATTTAACCCGCGACTATCATTTCTTATAAAACACGTGATTTATGATTCACGTTTAATCTAATATTCTCAGTTCGGGTTTAAAAAATAATTCATGATTTGTGTTTAACCCATGATTCTCAATTCGTATCTAACCTATGATTCTGAGTTGGCATTTAGCCATTGGTTCTCAGTTCAGATTTAACACATGATTCGTGATTCGTGTTTAACTCAAGATTCTCAATTCATATTTAATAATTGATTCACGGTTCGTGTTTAATCTATAGTTTACGATTCGCATTTAAATCTTGATTCTTAGTTCGGATTTGACACATTATTTGTGATTCTTTTAGCCATTTATTCTCAATTGGGTTTAACACATGATTCTCGGGCCAAATTTGATACATGATTATTAGTTCGCATTTAACACATTATTTGATATTTACATTAATCATTGATTTTAAGTTCGTATTTAACATGTGATTCACGATTTGCTTCAACCTCATATTTTCAGTTCGGGTTAACACATGATTCTTGGTTTGAATTTAACACATGGTTATCAATTCCCACAAAACACATTATTCATAATTTTGCATTTAATCTAATGTTCTTAATTTGTGTTTAACAATTTATGCACGACTCGGGTTTATCATAATATCCTCAATTCGTATTTAATTAATGATTCTTATGCATATATGATTTGCATTTAATTTACGATTCTCGTTCGGATTTAACACACAATTTTAATTTCGCATTTAACCATCGATTCTCACTATATATTTAACATTTGATTCATAATTCACATTTAAACTATTATTTATGACTCATATTATACCATTGATTCGCAGTTCACATTTAACCAATTATTTTTTATTCGCTTTTAACCCTTCATTCTCAACTCATGTTTAAAATGTGATTCTTAGTTCACATTTAACATATGATTCTCATTTTGGAATTAAACAACTTGACTCTCATTTCGAGTTTCACCATTAATTCTCAATTCAAATTTAAGAAATGATCTGCGATTCATATTTCACCAATAATTCTCAGTTCGCATTTAACATATGATTCATAATGCATATGTAACAAATGACTTTCAACTCATATTTGACTTATGATTCTCAATTTGCATTTAACTCGTAATTCTTAGTTCAAATTTAATACACAATTATGAATTCACATTTAACCAGTGATTCTCACTTCGGATTTACAACTGATTCAAAATCTGTATTTCACAAATGATACTTAGTTCGAATTTAACCATTGTTTCTTAGTTCGTAATTAACACATGGCTCGTGATTTGTATTTAACCCATGGTTTAAGATTCACACTAACATTTGATTCTCAGTCTAGATTTAATTTACGAATCAATATTTTCTTTTAAGTTTTGATTCTTAGTTTGGTTTGATACATAATTTTCAATTTGAATTTAACGCATGATTCTCAATTTGAATTTAACGCATGATTCACGGTTCACATTTAACACATGATTCACATTTCATATTTAACCCAAAATTCTCAAGTCATATTTAAAAACTGAATCAAAATTTGCATTTAATCCATGAATTGTGATTCACATTGACCTTCAAAGCTCTATTTGGATTTGACAGGGTTGAGCTATTTCCTCAATCGCATTTTGTATTTCCTCCGTATTTCAATATAACAAAAGACTTCTCAATGGCTTTTACTATCTTACCCTCATTTTACCTTCTAATTTATAAATTGATATCATTAACCATTACGAAACCCTTATATCAACAAACACATGATTAAGTCAAATTAAATTCAACATGATTTAGCTTCTAAAATTAAACCCTAAAAACAAAAACTTCAAATTTCTTAAAGATTACTCATGGAAGAGGAAGACACTCAAATTAAAAATTTAACACTGAAGAACATCAGTCAGTCAACCAAGAAGGCAATTTAATCTAGTTTTTTTTTAGTTTTACATTCAATTTGAAAATCTTTGTTAAAAAAACATATTTTCAAAAATCCCGATTTATGCAGGTTTTAGCGGCAACCAACTAATTTTGAGACGACATCTCGGAATCATGTGCTTTTTTCTATAAAAAAACAATTGATTCCGAGACAACACCTCAGAATCAGATGCGTTTTTTTTAATAAAAAACACCTAATTCTGAGACAACACCTCGGAATCATGTGTTTTTTTATATATAAGAAATGCACCTAATTCTCGGATGTCGTCTCTGAACTAGGTGCAGTTCGTCTGTTTTAATAAATAATGGAGCATTTTTAAGTGTTGTTTTTTTAAAAAAAACAGAACGAGTTCTACCTTAGACGAATTCGAGAGACTACCTTTGTTTTTAAAGATTATAAGAGAAATCGAGTAGTTTGCTATGGTTTGTTGTTTTTCAAGATTAAAAGAGAAATTTGAAGAGGAGACCATCTTTGTAGTGGCTAGGCTAGGGTCATGATTTATGGGGGATTGAGGTTGAGAAGCTAATACGGCTGGTTGGGAGTGTAGAAGTTGATAAGGTGGGAGATAGTTGGGATGATGGTAGAAATCGATGGAGTTGCGGGAGAATGAATGGGTTTGGGGATAAAAATAAAAAGGGTAAATATGTTATTTCCTTTATGGAGGAAATAACAAAGTGCATTTTTTATTTGTTTATTGGGGAAATAACAAATTTGATGGAGAAAATAGTTTTGCCCTTTGACACGCGATTCTCAGTTCAAAATTAATATATGATTCTCAGTTCACATTTAACACATGATTCACAATGCACATTTAGCCTTTGATTATAATTTCAAATTTCACATACGATTCACGGTTTGGTTTTAACCAAAAATTCTTAGTTCGGTTTAACACATAATTCTTGGTTCGAATTTATATATAATCATGTGTTAAATGGAGAAAAGTGATTCACTTTTAGTCTTTGTTTCTCAATTATTTTTGACACGCGATTCTCAGTTCAAAATTAATATATGATTCTAAGTTCACATTTAACACATGATTCACAATGCACATTTAGCCTTTGATTATAATTTCAAATTTCACATACGATTCACGGTTTGGTTTTAACCCAAAATTCTTAGTTCGGTTTAACACATAATTCTTGGTTCGAATTTAACACATGATCATCAATTCTAATAAAACATATGATTCATGATTCGCATTTCGTCCAATATTCTCACTCTGAGTTTAACAAATGATTCACGATTTGCGTTGAACCCATGATTCTCCTTTTGTACTTAATCCATGATTCTTAATGCGCATTTAATCTATGATTCTCAGTTCTCATTTAGCCTTTGATTCTCAATTCAAATTTAACAAATGATTCACGTTTCGCATTTAACACACTATTCTCAATTTATATTTAACAAATGAATCACTATTCGTGTTTAATCCATGATTTACACTTCACATTTCATTTCGGATTTGAAATATTATTCGTGATTCACTTTTAGCCTCTAATTCTCAATTTGTTTTAACACATGATTCTCATTTCCAAATTAACAAATGATTCTAAATTCTCATTTAACACGTAATTAACGATTCAAATTCAACCACAGATTATAAGTTCATATTTAACATATGATTCGCAATTTGTTTTTAAACCCAAATTCTCAGTTCGGCTTAACACGTGATTGGTGGTTCAAATTTAACCCGTGACTATCATTTCTTATAAAACACGAGATTTATGATTCACGTTTAATCTAATATTCTCAGTTCGGGTTTAAAAAATAATTCATGATTTGTGTTTAACCCATGATTCTCAATTCGTATCTAACCTATGATTATGAGTTGGCATTTAGCCATTGGTTCTCAGTTCAGATTTAACACATGATTCGTGATTCGTGTTTAACTCAAGATTCTTAATTCATATTTAATAATTGATTCACGGTTCGTGTTTAATCTATAGTTTACGATTCGCATTTAAATCTTGATTCTTAGTTCGGATTTGACACATTATTTGTGATTCTTTTAGCCATTTATTCTCAATTGGGTTTAACACATGATTCTCGGGTCAAATTTGATACATGATTATTAGTTCGCATTTAACATATTATTTGATATTTACATTAATCATTGATTTTAAGTTCGTATTTAACATGTGATTCACGATTTGCTTCAACCTCATATTTTCAGTTCGGTTTAACACATGATTCTTGGTTTGAATTTAACACATGGTTATCAATTCGCATAAAACACATTATTCATAATTTTGCATTTAATCTAATGTTCTTAATTTGTGTTTAACAATTTATGCACGACTCGGGTTTATCATAATATCCTCAATTCGTATTTAATTAATGATTCTTATGCATATATGATTTGCATTTAATTTACGATTCTCGTTCGGATTTAACACACAATTTTAATTTCGCATTTAACCATCGATTCTCACTACATATTTAACATTTGATTCATAATTCACATTTAAACTATTATTTATGACTCACATTATACCATTGATTCGCAGTTCACATTTAACCAATTATTTTTTATTCGCTTTTAACCCTTGATTCTCAACTCATGTTTAAAATGTTATTCTTAGTTCACATTTAACATATGATTCTCATTTTGGAATTAAACAACTTGACTCTCATTTCGAGTTTAACCATTAATTCTCAATTCAAATTTAAGAAATGATTTGCGATTCATATTTTACTAATAATTCTCAGTTCGCATTTAACATATGATTCATAATGCATATGTAACAAATGACTTTCAACTCATATTTGACTTATGATTCTCAATTTGCATTTCACTCGTAATTCTTAGTTCGAATTTAATACACAATTATGAATTCACTTTTAACGAGTGATTCTCACTTCGGATTTACAACTGATTCAAAATATGTATTTCACAAATGACACTTAGTTCGAATTTAACCATTGTTTCTTAGTTCGTAATTAACACATGGCTCGTGATTTGTATTTAACCCATGGTTTATGATTCACACTAACATTTGATTCTCAGTCTAGATTTAATTTACGAATCAATATTTTCTTTTAACTTTTGATTCTTAGTTTGGTTTGATACATAATTTTCAATTTGAATTTAACGCATGATTCTCAATTTGAATTTAACGCATGATTCACGGTTCACATTTAACACATGATTCACAATTCATATTTAACCAAAACTTCTCAAGTCATATTTAAAAAATGAATCAAAATTTGCATTTAATCCATGAATTGTGATTCACATTGACCTTCAAAGCTCTATTTGGATTTGACAGGGTTGAGCTATTTCCTCCTATATCACTTCTATTTCCTCCGTATTTCAATATAACAAAAGACTTCTCAATGGCTTTTACTATCTTACCCTCATTTTACCTTCTAATTTATAAATTGATATCATTAACCATTACGAAACCCTTATATCAACAAACACATGATTAAGTCAAATTAAATTCAACATGATTTAGCTTCTAAAATTAAACCCTAAAAACAAAAACTTCAAATTTCTTAAAGATTACTCATGGAAGAGGAAGACACTCAAATTAAAAATTTAACACTGAAGAACATCAGTTAGTCAACCAAGAAGGCAATTTAATCTAGTTTTTTTTAGTTTTACATTCAATTTGAAAATCTTTGTTAAAAAAACATATTTTCAAAAATCCCGATTTCTGCAGGTTTTAGCGGCAACCAACTAATTTTGAGACGACATCTCGGAATCATGTGCTTTTTTCTATAAAAAAAAAATTGATTCCGAGAAAACACCTCAGAATCAGATGCGTTTTTTTTAATAAAAAAACACCTAATTCTGAGACAACACCTCGGAATCATGTGTTTTTTATATAAAAGAAATGCACCTAATTCTCGGATGTCGTCTCTGAATTAGGTGTAGTTCGTCTGTTTTAATAAATAATGGAGCATTTTTAAGTGTTGTTTTTTAAAAAAAAACAGAACGAGTTCTACCTTAGACGAATTCGAGAGACTACCTTTGTTTTTAAAGATTATAAGAGAAATCGAGTAGTTTGCTATGGTTTGTTGTTTTTCAAGATTAAAAGAGAAATTTGAAGAGGAGTCCATCTTTGTAGTGGCTAGGCTAGGGTCATGATTTATGGGGGATTGATGTTGAGAAGCTAATACGGCTCGTTGGGAGTGTAGAAGTTGATAAGGTGGGAGATAGTTGGGATGATGGTAGAAATCGATGGAGTTGCGGGAGAATGAATGGGTTTTGGGATAAAAATAAAAAGGGTAAATATGTTATTTCCTTTATGGAGGAAATAACAAAGTGCATTTTTTATTTGGTTATTGGGGAAATAACAAATTTGATGGAGAAAATAGTTTTCCCCTTTGACACGCGATTCTCAGTTCAAAATTAATATATGATTCTAAGTTCACATTTAACACATGATTCACAATGCACATTTAGCCTTTGATTATAATTTCAAGTTTCACATACGATTCACGGTTTGGTTTTAACCCAAAATTCTTAGTTCGGTTTAACACATAATTCTTGGTTCGAATTTATATATAATCATATATAATCATGTGTTAAATGGAGAAAAGTGATTCACTTTTAGTCTTTGTTTCTCAATTATTTTTGACACGCGATTCTCAGTTCAAAATTAATATATGATTCTAAGTTCACATTTAACACATGATTCACAATGCACATTTAGACTTTGATTATAATTTCAAATTTCACATACGATTCACGGTTTGGTTTTAACCCAAAATTCTTAGTTTGGTTTAACACATAATTCTTGGTTCGAATTTAACACATGATCATCAATTCTAATAAAACATATGATTCATGATTCGCATTTAATCCAATATTCTCACTCTGAGTTTAACAAATGATTCACGATTCTCCTTTTGTACTTAATCCATGATTCTTAATGCGCATTTAATCTATGATTCTCAGTTCTCATTTAGCCTTTGATTCTCAATTCAAATTTAACAAATGATTCACGTTTCGCATTTAACACACTATTCTCAATTTATATTTAACAAATGAATCACGATTCATGTTTAATCCATGATTTGCACTTCACATTTCATTTCGGATTTGAAATATTATTCGTGATTCACTTTTAGCCTCTAATTCTCAATTTGTTTTAACACATGATTCTCATTTCCAAATTAACACATGATTCTAATATCTCATTTAACACGTAATTAACGATTCACATTCAACCACAGATTATAAGTTCATATTTAACATATGATTCGCAATTTGTTTTTAAACCCAAATTCTCAGTTCGACTTAACACGTGATTGGTGGTTCAAATTTAACCTGTGACTATCATTTCTTATAAAACACGTGATTTATGATTCACGTTTAATCTAATATTCTTAGTTCGGGTTTAAAAAATAATTCATGATTTGTGTTTAACCCATGATTCTCAATTCGTATCTAACCTATGATTCTGAGTTGGCATTTAGCCATTGGTTCTCAGTTCAGATTTAACACATGATTCGTGATTCGTGTTTAACTCAAGATTCTCAATTCATATTTAATAATTGATTCACGGTTCGTGTTTAATCTATAGTTTACGATTCGCATTTAAATCTTGATTCTTAGTTCGGATTTGACACATTATTTGTGATTCTTTTAGCCATTTATTCTCAATTGGGTTTAACACATGATTCTCAGGCCAAATTTGATACATGATTATTAGTTCGCATTTAACACATTATTTGATATTTACATTAATCATTGATTTTAAGTTCGTATTTAACATGTGATTCACGATTTGCTTCAACCTCATATTTTCAGTTCGGTTTAACACATGATTCTTGGTTTGAATTTAACACATGGTTATCAATTCGCATAAAACACATTATTCATAATTTTGCATTTAATCTAATGTTCTTAATTTTGTTTAACAATTTATGCACGACTCGGGTTTATCATAATATCCTCAATTCGTATTTAATTAATGATTCTTATGCATATATGATTTGCATTTAATTTACGATTCTCGTTCGGATTTAACACACAATTTTAATTTCGCATTTAACCATCGATTCTCACTACATATTTAACATTTGATTCATAATTCACATTTAAACTATTATTTATGACTCACATTATACCATTGATTCGCAGTTCACATTTAACCAATTATTTTTTATTCGCTTTTAACCCTTGACTCTCAACTCATGTTTAAAATGTGATTCTTAGTTCACATTTAACATATGATTCTCATTTTGGAATTAAACAACTTGACTCTCATTTCGAGTTTAACCATTAATTCTCAATTCAAATTTAAGAAATGATTTGCGATTCATATTTTACGAATAATTCTCAGTTCGCATTTAACATTTGATTCATAATGCATATGTAACAAATGACTTTCAACTCATATTTGACTTATGATTCTCAATTTGAATTTAACTCGTACTTCTTAGTTCGAATTTAATACACAGTTATGAATTCACATTTAACCAATGATTCTCACTTCGGATTTACAACTGATTCAAAATATGTATTTCACAAATGATACTTAGTTCGAATTTAACCATTGTTTCTTAGTTCGTAATTAACACATGGCTCGTGATTTGTATTTAACCCATGGTTTATGATTCACACTAACATTTGATTCTCAGTCTAGATTTAATTTACGAATCAATATTTTCTTTTAACTTTTGATTCTTAGTTTGGTTTGATACATAATTTTCAATTTGAATTTAGCGCATGATTCTCAATTTGAATTTAACGCATGATTCACGGTTCACATTTAACACATGATTCACAATTCATATTTAACCCAAACATCTCAAGTCATATTTAAAAAATGAATCAAAATTTGCATTTAATCCATGAATTGTGATTCACATTGACCTTCAAAGCTCTATTTGGATTTGACAGGGTTGAGCTATTTCCTCCATCACATTTTCTATTTCCTCCGTATTTCAATATAACAAAAGACTTCTCAATGGCTTTTACTATCTTACCCTCATTTTACCTTCTAATTTATAAATTGATATCATTAACAATTACGAAATCCTTATATCAACAAACACATGATTAAGTCAAATTAAATTCAACATGATTTAGCTTCTAAAATTAAACCATAAAAACAAAAACAAAAACTTCAAATTTCTTAAAGATTACTCATGGAAGAGGAAGACACTCAAATTAAAAATTTAACACTGAAGAACATCAGTCAATCAACCAACAAGGCAATTTAATCTAGTTTTTTTTAGTTTTACATTCAATTTGAAAATATTTGTTAAAAAACATATTTTCAAAAATCCCAATTTATGCAGGTTTTAGCGGCAACCAACTAATTTTGAGACGACATCTCAGAATCATGTGTTTTTTTCTATAAAAAAACAATTGATTTCGAGACAACACCTCAGAATCAGATGCGTTTTTTTTAATAAAAAAAACACCTAATTCTGAGACAGCACCTCGGAATCATGTGTTTTTTATATAAAAGAAATGCACCTAATTCTCGGATGTCATCTCGAAATTAGGTGCAGTTCGTCTGTTTTAATAAATAATGGTGCATTTTTAAGTGTTGTTTTTAAAAAAAAAACAGAATGATTTCTACCTTAGACGAATTCGAGAGACTACCTTTGTTTTTAAAGATTATAAGAGAAATCGAATAGTTTGCTATGGTTTGTTGTTTTTCAAGATTAAAAAAGAAATTTGAAGAGGAGACCATCTTTGTAGTGGCTAGGCTAGGGTCATGATTTATGGGGGGATTGAGGGTGAGAAGCTAATACGGCTGGTTAGGAGTGTAGAAGTTGATAAGGTGGGAGATAGTTGGGATGATGGTAGAAATCGATGGAGTTGCGGGAGAACGAATGGGTTTTGGGATAAAAATAAAAAAGGTAAATATGTTATTTCCTTTATGGAGGAAATAACAAAGTGCATTTTTTATTTGTTTATTGGGGAAATAACAAATTTGATGGAGAAAATAGTTTTGCCCTTTGACATATTATTCGTGATTCACTTTTAGTCTTTGTTTCTCAATTATTTTTGACACGCGATTCTCAGTTCAAAATTAATATATGATTCTAAGTTCACATTTAACACATGATTCACGATGCACATTTAGCCTTTGATTATAATTTCAAATTTCACATACGATTCACGGTTTGGTTTTAACCCAAAATTCTTAGTTCGGTTTAACACATAATTCTTGGTTCGAATTTAACACATGATCATCAATTCTAATAACACATATGATTCTTGATTTGCATTTCATCCAATGTTCTCACTCTGAGTTTAACAAATGATTCACGATTCACGTTGAACCCATGATTCTCCTTTTGTACTTAATCCATGATTCTTAATGCGCATTTAATCTATGATTATCAGTTCTCATTTAGCCTTTGATTCTCAATTCAAATTTAATTAATGATTCACGTTTTCGCATTTAACACACTATTCTCAATTTATATTTAACAAATGAATCACGATTCGTGTTTAATCCATGATTTGCACTTCACATTTCATTTCGGATTTGAAATATTATTCGTGATTCACTTTTAGCCTCTAATTCTCAATTTGTTTTAACACATGATTCTCATTTCCAAATTAATACATGATTCTAAATTCTCATTTAACACGTAGTTAACGATTCACATTCAACCACAGATTATAAGTTCATATTTACCATATGATTCGCAATTTGTTTTTAAACCCAAATTCTCGGTTCGGCTTAACACGTGATTGGTGGTTCAAATTTAACCCGTGACTATCATTTCTTATAAAACACGTGATTTATGATTCACGTTTAATCTAATATTCTCAGTTCGGGTTTAAAAAATAATTCATGATTTGTGTTTAACCCATGATTCTCAATTCGTATCTAACCTATGATTCTGAGTTGGCATTTAGCCATTGGTTCTCAGTTCAGATTTAACACATCATTCGTGATTAGTGTTTAACTCAAGATTCTCAATTCATATTTAATAATTGATTCACGGTTCGTGTTTAATCTATAGTTTACGATTCGCATTTAAATCTTGATTCTTAGTTCAGATTTGACACATTATTTATGATTCTTTTAGCCATTTATTCTCAATTGGGTTTAACACATGATTCTCGAGCCAAATTTGATACATGATTATTAGTTCGCATTTAACAATAAATATATTTTGTTGCTAGTTGTACCGGTGGTTTGGCAATACAAATATTTGTTGCAAATTCATTTCACAACAAATAATTCTACTCGTTGTAAATTGATAAGGGAGCAATTTGTTAATACTAAAAAATACAAGTTAATTATGAATAGAACTAAATTAATGTGTCTATTGTAAACATTTGTAGTATTATAAAGGGTATTATGTAAACCATATGATGGTAGAAGGACTTAAAGAGAAATAAAACTAAGTTCCCAAGAATGTTAGTGGGTCCATCTTTCCCCACTATAAAAGGAGACCTATTATTCTTGGGAAAAGGGACGATTCATTATGGATAAAATATTCTCTCTCTATATTCTCTCTCTATATTCTCTCTCTAGAATAATGAAATCTAGTCACATCATATTCGAGATCCTATAATATTCCTTTTGATCATTCATTAACTCATCATTGACGCCGTCTATGGGAATCTGTGATACCAAAAAGGAATCTATTTCGCTTTAAAAATCACGATCCAATCCTAAATAATGAATGACGCTACTGTCGGAGAGAGGGTCAGGAGAGAGGTGGCCCGAACCGCTTGGTTTTCTGAAGGTGAAGAAGCTTCGGGTCGGGAACATTAAGCGTTGAACCGGGATAAACGCTCGACCCTTATCACGACCAGGAGGCAGCTGCTGGAACACATCGCGAAATTAAACGCCGAGAAAGAGCGGGCGTTGGGCGAAAAAAGAGCTCGGGAGGGTAAAGGCAAGGAGCTGGCCATAGACGAACACGACGACGGTTGTCCAACCATCGACCACCGCGTCGATTCCCGACTAGTTCAATATTATCGGGAACTCCACCCGGAGGAGAGGCAAAGTGACAAAGCAGCACAATACCACAAGGATGCCCGCGGGACAATAGTTGGTTACACGTCCGACGATTCGTCGGTGAAGGAATACCGACGAAAGGAAAGGCTGAACAAACACATGCGGAAGAGCCATTCCCGACGGGACAGGGCACCCCGCTCAGACTCTCCTAAGTGCAAGAAGGGTAGCGGCGACAAGAGAACACTAGTATCGTTTGAGAAGGACGAGATACACGCGGGCAGCAGAGAAGAGCGAGTAGTCCTGCCCCAAGCCCAATGTAAACCTTTGAACAGCCAGAACTAGGGCTACCGAACCTGTAGTCAATTCATTAATCCAGGAGACGAAGGTCAGTACGGAGTTCAGATCGAAGGGCTCGGAGGAGGGACTTTTGGGTTGGGAGAAAATTTGAGAGCGTCCCCCCTATCCGATGAGATACTATCGGGACACCTCCCGAAGAGGTTTGACATTTCCAAGCTGGAGAAATACGACGGCAAGAAGGATCCAGACAACCACTTAGAAGGCTTCAAAAACTTTATGCTGAGCTTCGACAACGACGATAAACTACTATGTCGGGCTTTTTCGATGACCTTTAGGGACCGAGCGTCCAAATAGTACAACCGACTACCGCAGGGGTGTATCAAGAACTTTGGAATGTTCTGGATAATGTTTCGACAGCACTTCGTCGGAAGCAAGAGTTTTCGAGCTAATCGGGATAAAATCATGAATTGCAAACAGAGGCTAGGAGAGAGCCTCAGGGACTATACCAGACATTTCATCGATGTTAAGACCGACCCGGATCACTGTGAAGAGAACGTAACGTTGACAGCTTACCGCTTAGGTTTGCTACCTGGACCCATGAAACATGCGGTTACCAAAAAACAAGCATTTACTTTCTTTGCCCTTCTGGCCCAGATAGAGAACAGATACTGATAGAGGAAACAGAAGCATCTGAACTTGCCGCGTAGATTCAACAGAGCTCGCAAGCGTCGGTCGTTATAAAGCATGGGTCTCATTCTAGCTGTGTACACCAAGCCCAGCCGGTCAGCACGATACCATCGATCCAGCCTTTACCAGTCAGATCTTCGGCTCCCGAGAATCAAAGAACGAAGAAGACCAAGTGGTTTCACGACCCATATCAAATAAGTGGGTTCGCCCCCCTTATTTCGCAGACTTAACGGAATGTCTATCTTCCATCTACGACAAAACTAAGAAAAATGGGATTTTCCGAAAGGCTTTCCCCATACCAATGCCCCGGGAGCAGAGAAACAATCGGTACTGTCGTTATCACAAAGACGTGGGCCACGACACTAAGGACTGCATCGCTCTAAAAAAGGAGATACAGATGCTGGTCGAACACAAAAAGCTCCTCGAATACGTAAAGAATAAAGCTCAACAGGCCACTGCGTCGAGAGAAGTTGTGAAGATACCGAAGGCCGAAACCATGCTAAAAAGCATTGGTAGTCCACCATGACCATTGTCGAGATAACCGATCCATTTGACGTTTCGGGTGAATACCTAAACGCGGACGACGAGCGTAACATCATCGGGGTCATTGAAGAGGGAGCCGCGGAAAATAACGGAATTGTGAGAAACCTTTGTCAATTCTTCGAGTCCTTTACTATTTTTTGTGGGGACTCTATAGCGGGGACCACACACTCATCTAGAAAATTCCACATTGTAAACCTAACCACCCAGTTTGAAGCCCGATCCTATCACCACTCAAAAGGCGTTCCATCCCCGATCTTATATTTTGATGACGATGACATGAGGGATGTAGCCGGCCCACGCAAAGACGCCATCGTTATCGGCGCGGCCATTGCTGAAGAGGAGGTCCGACGCATTCTGGTAGACACCGGCAGGTCAGCCAAGATAATATTTGCGTCCACTTTCGCTAAGTTCAGGACACCCCCGGTCATCACCAGATCAGACCGCACTACTGTGGGATTTACAGGATCAGTAGCAAAACGTGGTTGGAGAATTTGAGGGCATAGTCCAACTAGGCCGCGGACCATTCAAGAAGGAAGTAACCGTGTTATTCGTTGTGGTAGACGCAACGGCCTCTCATAACGCAATTTTTGGCAGATCGTGGCTGTCGCGAATGCATGTGATGTCGTCCACGGTTCATCAATGTTTGAAATATATCATTGGGAACAACGTCAGTATCGTCTGAAGCAGCCAGAAAGCGGCAAGAGAATGTTATCGGGCGGCTCTGGCGCCCAAGAGGGATCAAGAGATGGTACAGGTTCAAGACTAACAATTAAAGGGACTTCCCTTGAGGTCATTGCCTGTTGATGATCCAAGACAAACCCCCAGTTTTCTAACCACTGATGAAGAATGGGAAAAGTACCCATTTATCGAAGAAAAAGTTCTGCAGATTAGAACTCGATTGTCGACAGCCTTTAAGGAATAGTTGTTATCGTTACTGAGGGAGAATTTGGATTTATTCGCGTGGTGTTCGCAGGACGTGACCGGAGTCCAGGAGACCCACGCGATTCACAAACTAAGCATCAACAAGAATGTCAGGCCCATTTCGCAAAAGCGACGGGCCTTTTCCCCCGAAAAGGCAGAAGTCATCCTAAGGGAAGTTGAAAGAATGATCAGCGTCGAGCATATCAAGGAGTCAAGCTACCCACTCTGGACGTCCAATCCTGTCTTGGTGAAAAAGAAGAACGGGAAGTGGAGGATGTGTGTGGACTTTACCAATCTTAATCGGGCGTTCCCGAAGGACCCCTTCCCGATGCCTAGGATTGACTAGTTGGTGGACTCGACCTCAGGAAACAAGTTGCTTTCTTTCATGGACGCGTATGCCGGCTAAAATCAGATCAAGCTTTACCCGGCGGACCAAGACAGCACGACGTTGATCACTGTGCGAGGCTTGTATTGCTACAAAGTCATGCCGTTTGGGCTGAAAAATGCGGGAGCAACTTATCAGAGGCTGGTTAACAAAACTTTCGATGGTCAGATAGGGAGAAATATGGAAGTCTACATCGATGACATGCTGGTGAAGAGCAGCACAGACGGAAAACATCTCGCTGATTTGAGGGAAACCTTCGATAACCTCAGGGGAATTAATCTCAAACTAAACCCACAAAAGTGTTCCTTCGGGGTGAGGTCGGGCAAGTTCCTTGGATTCTTTGTTAGCGAAAAGGTAATCTAGGCTGACATGACCCAATTACAAGCTCTTACCAACATGGCACCACCTAGGAACATCAAGGAAATCCAAATCTTGACCGGGCGTCTCGCGGCTTTGAATCGCTTTATATCTCGCTCATCTGAGAAGTGCGCCCATTTCTTTCAGGTTTTGAGAAACGCCAAGAATTGCATTTGGACACCTGCTTGTGACAAAGCCTTTTTAGGGATCAAAACTTATTTATCATACCCGAATCTTCTAACAAAGCCTCGTATAGGATAAACCCTTTTCCTCTACATAGCCGTCTCGGATTTTGCGGTCAGCGCGACTCTTATCAGCGAATCAGGAACGATCCCAAAGGTGGTATATTTTGTGAGTAAAATCTTGCTGGATGCGGAAACGCGGTACCTGAAGCTTGAGAAGATGGCCTTAGCACTGGTAACCGCAGCGCGAAAGATGCGACCATATTTTCAGGCACACCCCATCATTGTTCGCACCTCGTTTCCACTCAAGTACGTTCTTCAACGTCCGGACATGTTAGGTAGAATGTCCAAATGGTCGGTCGAGTTGGGTGATTTTGATATCAATTTTGAACCACGAACGGCTATTAAAGGCCAAGTCCTGGTTGATTTTATGGTAGAGTTCCATCCCGACCGCCTAGATCAAGACGATCCTCTTGAAAATGACGAAACCAACGAATGGGTAGTCCGAACCGATGGCGGGTCAAACGTCAATGGATGCGGAGCTGGCATCCAAATAGTTACCCCAACCGGCATAAGTATGCATCAGGCGATCCGATTTGGATTTTCCACGTTTAACAATGAAGCTGAATACGAAGCCGCATTAGCCGGTTTACGACTGGCCCAGGTATGCGGAGCTAAGCGCGTGCACCTGGTGAACGATTCACAACTTCTGATTAATCAAGCGTCGGGAAACTCAGAAGCTAGGAATGAACACCTAGTTCAGTACTTAGCCGCACTAAGGCTATTAGTCGCACCATTCGCCAAGATAACATACGAGCACGTCCCGAGAACCGAAAACATGGTAGCGGACTCCCTTGCGTCAGCCTCTTGCTCCAAAAGTTACCCCTGAGTGACCGAACAAGAGAACCCTTCAATCATAAAAAGGAAAGAATTAGACTACCAACCCGAAATTGCATGCCAAGTGTCCTCGGTAACTATTTCGGATTGGCGAAGGGATATTATCGCATTCCTAGCCGAAGGCCTGCTTCCGAGTAACGGCGCGTCGGCCCGGAAGGTGCGAAACAAAGCCCGGGGCTACATTCTGTTAGGCGATCTTCTATACAAGAAATCATTCAGCAGACCCTTGCTGAGGTGTTTGGGAATGAATGAAGCTCAGATCATCGTGCCAGAATTACACGACGGTGAGGGCGCGACCCATTGTGGTTACAAGGCACTGACCATAAGGATTTTTCTCGCCGGTTTCTATTGGCCGACGATAACGACAGACGCTCGGCAGATAGTAAAAACCTGTGACACTTGTCAAAGATTTACGAACGCGATTAACGTGCCAGCGGTCGCCTTAGAAACCGAATCCGAAGGATTATCCGCTACAAAGACTAAGGATATCATCAGATTCATCTGGTCTAATATCTGTTGTCGGTTCGGGGTACCACAGAAGCTCACCATGGATAACGGACCTCAATTTGATAGCAACGAGATGACAGCCTTTTGCATAACCCATAAAATCAAGCAATGCTTCTCTGCTCCGTTCCACCCTCAAGCGAAGGAACATTTCGAAGTTACCAACCGAACTATCCTAGATGGACTCAAAAAGAACCTCGAAGGGAAAGCGGGAAAATGGCCTAACTATATGCAGGAGTTATTGTGGGCCTATCGAAACACACCCCGAACGGAAACTAACGAATCGCCTTATGCCTTGGTATACAGCATGGATGTCGTCACCCCAACAAAGTCAATTTTTCCATCTTATAGGGTCGGTCACTATGATGAAAACGCGAATGGCGGAGACAAGCGGTTAGCCTTGGATCTAATAGAAGAAAAGCGGAGTCGAGCTCAGCTAAACTCGTTACACTATCAAACCCTAATGAGGAGTCGATACGCGTCCAAAGTACGACGACGGGAATTCAAAGTAGGAGATAAAGTGTTGAGAAAAGTCTTTCTGCATACCAAGGATAAAAGCCTCGGCAAACTCGCTCCGAACTGGGAAGGGCCGTACGAAGTAGTAGAGAAAAATCAAGACTGGGACATATCGGTTACAAGACAAGATGAGACGCTCGTTGAGACTCCCCTGGAATATTGAACACCTGAAGTTATATTTGGAGTAATCTCGGTTTATGTAACTTTGTATGTAACGACTATGTAAAACATTTTGGTCGGGGATGCACTCTTTCCTACCTCGGTGGCGCGAGGAGGTTTTGACGAGGCATCTATAACAACCGACCTTTTTAAATCAAAAATTTGGCCTTACGAACTCTTGAATTGTTACAAGAAAACTCGCTCAGAACCTTAATGGGTTTTTCAGTATTTTAACTGATCTACAATTTCCTTCCCGACCCCGTGGGAAGATTTTCAATTTAACAATTGATCGACATAACCTTAATGGGTTTTTCAGAATTTTAACCGATCTAATCTACAATGTCTTGCATTACACTCTAACACTGATACTGGACTCAATAAAAAGCAACGATGAACTGGTGAAAGCGAAACTTAGATAACAAATCTGAGTTGATGGTTCGGGCATTTCAATTAGAATATTAATAAGTTTTTTAGTGCCTAAACTAATACACATGTTACATTCCGACCCTATGCAAAATATTAAAAATTGTCTGTGATATTGCAATTCTCTCTGCCTTTGATAAATTAGCAGCTTCCCATTGAAAGTCACTTCATCTCAAAACTTGCCGATCAACTAATTGATAGAATTTTGGGAACTGTTTAGAACGCTAAAGAGGCATGTCATTGGATTGGGTGCACGGAAATTATTCTGCCTCCCCCTCGGACTCGGTCTCCTCATCTTCGGATTCTTCATCCTTACAATCCACGCCGTCAGGGCGGTCAGCCTCAGGAACATCCAGCTACATGGATCTGAGGGGCAGCTCGGGGAAGCGGTGGTGAAAGGATAAGACATAGGCAGCTTTTATCTTGGCCGTTTCCTTCTCCCTGTACTCCTGGAATTGGTTGGCGAAAAGGGCATTGGCAGCCTTGAGGTCGGAGATTTCGTTGCCCAACTTTTTGACGCTCTCCTCCCGCCCCTCCTTAACAAGGGCCAAGTTGTTTTCCGCAGGCTCCAATGTCGCTTCCAGCAGCTTCTGAGTTTCGCACCCCTTCTTCACTTCCTCCTCAAGAGCAGCAACCTACTCCTCCAGAACAGAAACCTTCCCTTCCGCGTCCCCAAGTTTCTGGCTAAGCACCGTTGCCCGCCGCTCCTTCATCGCCAAAGGGATAATCATATTGTACAGCGTTCGAGACAGCCCGTCCGTAATCCGAAGGGGAAAAGGGTGAGGGCTCCCAGGCGCGGACAACACTGGCAGTGCGATACCACTCGAGGACGTCGCGACCTCTTTCACCACGTTGCCATGACTCACATCCTCTGGCAGCACTACCACCGGATCGACAACGATCGAATTTTCAAATTGTTCAAATAGCGCCGGGATGGTGGCATTTTCAGCCAACCCAGCTACATTGACAACTTGGCTGTCCTTCTTCGCCCGCTTCGGGTTCGCAGTTGAAGCACCATTTGTTGCCTCCTTCCCTTTCCGCTTGCGAATCTGCTCTTCGGGCTGAAGGGCCTCATCATCCACCCCGGCGGTTTCCCTTTGTCGCCCCTCGACACCGTTCCCACCAGCCTCGATATCTGCGGGCTCAGTTTCTTCGTCCGACTTAGGGCGTTTTCTCGGAGCTTTGTTACGCTTTGGCAGATATAGGTTATCATCGGGTGCACGCGTCCTCATGACCAAGGCCACCAAGCTTGAAAACGCGATGGAAGCCACGAATGTCCTTTGGGGGTTGGCGCAATTCCTCGATGGTCAGAGGCTCCGACGAGCACCGCAGAGGTTACTCGTTATCAGGTTCGTATCCTTGAAAACCCGATGGAAGCCGCGGCCCCAGTGCAGCTTTGAGTAATCCTTCAAAAACTGGAAAGTGACTTTGCCAGGCTTGAAGTGGTCTTTTTCAGACCTTGGATGAACTCCTTGGACACTGCACAACAGATCGACAATGTTAAAAAAAATTATACTAACCATTGGGAACCCAGGTCCGCAGCAATCGCCTCAAATTCTCTTTGCCATAAGGAAGACCGTTTTCCCAGCAACCGCTGAGAAAGACGAACCGGTGCTTCCAACCCTTATCACCCTCAAGGAAGTCGTTCACGATCTTCCAGGTGTTCGTCAGAGACGAATAAAAGAAGGGAGACTTCGGGGATTTTGAGAGCCCCTAAAAGAATAATTTTCTTGTTGGTAATAGAATTTCAAAATTAATAAGAGGAATGTTTAATGATAATGAATATAATAGAATAATATCTAATTATTACAAAAGACCTTATATAATATACTAAGAGGATATAATTTTATATTATCACACGAGACTTAATAAAATAATAAATAATTATTATAATAGATCACTTTACAAATTGTGTAAATGTTTTTCTCTATTACAATCGAAAAATATTTTTGAGATGGTCAGCCACCCAATTCCAAATGTCTCCTAAATAGTTTAATAAACATGATGTCAAAGATTGCATAGTATTTTGGTGCTCGCTACGCCACATCATATGTGATGTCATACCTAACAAAAAGTTTAGAGACGAGGGGCAATCGATGATACAAGTTTATGTTGAATACGGTGCCAGGTAGCAGCTTCAAACTCGATAATTCAACAACTAGACCGGACCTTTTGAGACTTTTGAAAGTTTACGGACCATATATCACTAATATAGAGACAAATTACTGATCAAAGCCTAAAATTGTAGTATGACATGAAATAGCAAAACTTCTGCAATTTCGACAAAAGGTGATTAGCTAATTGAGCAGAGGCCGTCTCTTCAGTTGCCGACCAATATCAGCCTACTCAACTTACTGAAATAACTATTCCATAATTAAAATATGTCCCTGAGTATGTGCACACTTTAACCCTTATCACAATAGGTATATGAAATAAAATGCGCAAAATAAAATACAAAGAAGTAGCGCTCGTGCTATAATAATATTGCTTGTATACATCTCGGCAATCATCCGAGTCAGGCTTACGTGATATTCTACTTTAACATAGGTTGAGGAAAGACTTGTTTCCTACTGAAGTCGATATTTCGAGTGGGAAATCAGATGCAGATACGATTCTTTCGCATCCATGGATGATGTGAGATGCGGTAGCCGCAGACCCTATATATATAGGAGAAACAGGATAAAAACTCCGGTTAGTCATTGATGTTTGACACCTGTTGCACTTCTGCCCCTAAGCTTCATTCGTCTCCAAAACTAAGTCACTGGTCTCCAAAAACGTTGCATTTTTGCCACTAGCGTGTGCAAATTAACAAAGAGCTGACACGTGGCAGACTAATGTACTCAGCTTTGTTCCATATACGGTCATCCATTCTTTTCTTCCAAAAACACCCTTGTAGCACATTTTACCTTATTTACTTTAATTTTTAAATTTTTACTCTTCTATTTGACCAGACCTAAGATTTACCCACGCACTTAATAATTACCCAATCCATTTGTTCATTTGACCCAAATAAAACTACTCATTTCTCTCCTCCTCACTACAAACGACGATGTTGTTCGAAATATTTTCTTGGAAAGCCCACGCTTGCCTAAAGCATCATCACATTATTGTGTCATCTTCACTGTTTGAGTCGTGTGAGTAGGAACTGATCGGTCCAGTCGCTTATTGGTATCAGGATAGTATCTATTGAAATCGTTGGTGCCACCTGTAAATCCGCACTCGTAGGTGTTTAAGTTCTGGTTGACGACGTTAGCGTCACCAGCATACTTTGAGAACCGATATTCATGACTTCTGAGATACGACTGTACCCGGAACGAGACAACACCGACCAATCCACCGACGAGAATTGCCTGAAACGAGCGACACTGTTAGAATTGGTGTGTGAGCGTGTGACGGACCTCACGGACTAGCAAGATATTGTCCGTTTTGCGCTCGTTGGCGCGCACGGGTTTGCTCTTGGGTGTACTCCCAAAAGGCCTCTTGCTAGTTGAGGTGGGCTCACACTTATATACACTCTTTTATGGTCATTGTTTGCAATGTGGGATTGGGGGTCCTCTATGGGATGAAGTTTATTCTTCACATTCCCCCTTAAACTTTATCCCAGTAATTTGCTGGAACTTCGGCGGTTAAGCCTTATATGGCTCTGATACCATGTTAGAATTGGTGTGTGAGCGTGTGAACCGACCTCACTCTTTTATGGTCAATCTTGGCAATGTGGGATTGGGGG
This sequence comes from Limnanthes douglasii subsp. nivea, assembly GCA_036936605.1. Classification (NCBI taxonomy): domain Eukaryota; kingdom Viridiplantae; phylum Streptophyta; class Magnoliopsida; order Brassicales; family Limnanthaceae; genus Limnanthes; species Limnanthes douglasii. The sequence continues at coordinate 4,957,386 of JAUPFV010000001.1, forward strand.
TCCTCTATGGGATGAAGTTATTCTTCACACACACCGAGCTGCAATCTCTTGATTCGATCCGTACAGGTTTCAGGTTCTCCGATCGTGGCTTCGAAGCGTATCCTGAAGGAGTTTGAGGATGTGTAGAATAATCCACCGACTTCTTGCAGCGCAGGTACTTTTTTTATATATATTTTGGTAATTTATAAGATCAGTGTTTGATTGCTAAGATCTTAACCCTAAGTTGGATTCGATCTGAAAAACCGGAATCCATTTAATGTTTTTTACCCGTTAACTGAGATGAATGAGCTTGTATTTGAGGATATATTTTGATTTAGCTTAATGCTGATTATCTCCTTCCGACATAGTTAGTCGTAGACTCACCAAACACAGTCCTACTAATAATCAAATCCTACCAATCATCAAAACTATCTGTACAATTAATTTTAATTTAGTTGTTTAATGTTATAATCAAATGCTAGGGTTGAATTATATACCCTAATTGTGTTAGCAGTATCCATGGAGAAGAAAAGTGATTGGGCGGGGCTTCATTGCGATTTCTTGATACCGATTTTCAAGTTACTCCCGTTGGTTGATCAATTAAGAGTCAAGGCTGTTAATTTTTTGTGGCCCTCCAGAAGGGGACTTAACCTTTGGTGTTGCAGTCCCTTCTGGACTCTTCCTCCCAATCATCCTCATGGGCTCAGCTTACGGCCGCATTCTTGGAATTTCCAAGGGATCGTATACAAATATCGACCAAGGTCTTTTTGTTGTTCTCGGTGCAGCTTCTCTAATGGTCGGGTCTATGAGAATGACGGTTTCGCTTTACGTGATATTTCTTGAACTGACGAACAACCTTCTCGTGTTACCGATCACAATGATTGTCCTATTGATAGCTAAAACTGTAGGGGACAGCCAGGACGAAACAGACAGCGGTGCAGTAGAGCTGCACGGGTTGATCCTTCGTGCTCATTTGGTTAAAATGCTGAAAATGAAATGGTTTTTGCAAAAGAAACGGAGAACGGAGGAATGGGAAGTGAGATAAAAGTTTACTTCCGTTCATTTGGCCGAATGACGACAAGTTTGAGGAAGTTGTAGTCACGAGAGATGAAATGAAAATGTACGTCGATTTGCATCCTCTTTCCAACATGACACCTTATACGGTGGTGGAAAGTATGTCAGTGGCTAAAGCTATAGTGCTTTTCCGCACGATGGGACTCCGTCATTTAGTTATTCTGCCCAAGATTGAAACTACTGGGGTGTCCCCGGTCGTCGGAATCTTAACCCGGCAAGATCTAAGATCCTACAACATTTTGCAAGCTTTTCTTCATCTCTCGAAAAATTCAAAAGTGGAGTGAAAGAGAACAAGGTTTATTGATTTAAATGTGTATAAGACCTTCCCTTGTCTTGTTTTCTACTAAATATTTTTGCATTACTAAAGCCAAGCATTATTCTGTATTCCATAATGAACCAAAGTCTCCCATTCAAACCCAAGACGAAAGTTGGGTAATTGAAACTCCAAAATTCTAACGCTAATAGATTTATTATCTGCCCACAGCTTCCTACAAGTTTACCCACAGTTACCTATTGTACTTAATAACAACAAAAACCAATGCCAAAACCACAAATTTCATTTCATTCACATTCAAATTACAAATACCTTAATTGAAATTAACTTGTTCATCTGAAACAAACAGTTTAAGTTTAAGGTTGCATTTACTTGTTTACGTAAATTACAGGTCCCAGATCAATTCATAACTACAAAAACCAATACCAAAACATCAAATTTCATTTCAACATCAAATTTCATTTCAACAACAAATTTCATTTCAATCATGTTTCCATTCAAATTACAAACACCGTAATTACATTAACTTTAATAATTCAGGAGACATGCAGACAAAATTACCTACGCCTGCTCAAATTATATAAATATATAGACTAAAAACACAAACATCAAATTATATAAACGTATAGACTAAAAACACAAACATGATTAGCCATCTTTCACCAAACAGTCCACATTTTCCAGAATTGCAAATTTCAATGAAATCCCTGAGCACAACCACAACTGCAGTGCTAAAGAAAGTTCACAGAAGAGATCTCCTCCACCAAATAGCGACCTCTTTAAGTGCAAATAGAACGCCACCCACTGGTGACCGAAAAGTTGCGCAGACGCTTGAAGAAGAACCACAGGTTATGAGATCTCTTCTGTCTCTGTCGTTGTTGAAATAGTGGAGCCAATGCCATTTTACACGGTAATTGTCTGTACCGCCTTAGCTTAGAAAATTGTGCTAAGGTCAGGTCAAATGGAAGAGTAAAAAGAAAAAAATTAAAGTAAATAAGGTAAAGTGTGCTACAGGGGTGTTTTTGGAAGAAAAGAAGTGTTTTTGGAAGAAAAGAAGGGATGACCGTATATGGAACAAAGCTGAGTACATTGGCCTGCCACGTGTCAGCTCCTTATTAATTTGCACGCGCTAGTGGCAAAAATGCAATATTTTTGGAGACCAGTGATTAGTTTTGGGGACGAATGAAGGTTACTGGCACGAGTGCAACACGTGTCAAACACTGGTGGCTAACCAAGGTTTTTAGCCAGGAGAAACACAATCTTCAACATAAACCCTAGAAATTAAATAAAATTATTGTCCTTTGGTATGCTGGGCCTAATTTATTTTGGGTCGGGTTAAATTGGGTTCCATTTTAGTTAGAATGAGATCCATTTATAATGAAATCTTTTTTTTCTATAATGAGAGACCTTTATTTCAGTAAAAAAAAATCTTTTTATTTTTCTCTTTTCTCTCACCTAAAATCTCTCAAAATGGTCTAACAAAAAACGCAAGATTTCTAGAATCAAAACTTGCGAACATGTTAAGGTATGAATTATATATTTGTTAGTATAATTATTTTGCAATTTAGTTAGGTATTTTTAGTGATATTTAGAGTCATAACGTCTGTCCAAAAACTCAAATTTTCATATATTGTTGTTGTTTTTTTTGGAAAGTTATATCTTAGTTAAGTTATTGTGGACGTTTTGGTATGTTTTGTTTGTGATTATGGTTTAGTTTAGTGATTATGGTTTAGTTTTGAAAGATTAGGATTCGTGCGTTATGTAGTTTATTCAACCATTAATTGTTTTAATTTAATGTTAGTATGTAGTTATAAATTTATTATTTTAAGATGGTTTCGTTGTTAGTATGTATTGACGGAGTTTTTTATCATCTAATATTACATAATAAATATGCAATATATTTTTTAACTATAATATATGTGTTTACACTATGCAATATATTTGTTTGACTCTTTTAAATTAGAATTAAAAGATTTAAAAATAAATTTTACATTAGTTTAAACTATAATAAAAATAAAAAATAGAAAATAAATATGTTTCTTTGACTATTTAAAACTAGCATAAAAAATATTACATAATAAATGCAATATATATTTTGACTACCTTCAACTATAAAAAATTAGAAAATAAATATTGCATAATAAATATGTAATATATTTCTTTGACTATTTTAAACTATAATAAAAAATATTTGCATATAATATATTTCTTTTGACTATTTCAAACTCAATAAAAAATTCAAAAACAAATAGTACATAATAAATATGCCATATATCTATTTGAATATTTTAAACTAGAATAAAAATAGAAAATAAAAAGATAGTCACTTTAATAAATTGATAGTGATATATTCAAATAACAAATATATTTAAATCTAATGGAAATGCTAAACATATATTTAGTCTTTAATTATTATTTTAAATTTTAGACTCATCCCCCTTTATTTTTCCGTTCATTCTTACCAAAGGATATAAGAATTATATCAAAATATACTTAATTATATCAAACTACCAATTAAATGTCTAAATCACCAATAAGGAGTTCGTGATTATGGCAAAATCACGATGTGACTATACGCGATTTTGTCCACGAACTCTCTCTTCACGATTTAGACATTAAAAACATGCAAATTTGCGAATTATGGGTTTGTATTTCATCACTTTTAATCGCACTGAAAATAGAAAAAATTCGAAATATATCTCAATTTAGATTTCTAGATGGTCCGTCAAAGGCTCCTCCTCTGAAGCAAAATCATCAATATTGGAGTTAAATTCATCATTCCGGTCGCTCAAATCAATGGATTTGGATGTTTTTTAGGTTGTTAGATTAGTTAGAGAGAGAGCCTTGCCCATTTATTTTAGGCTTCTGGTTAAAGTCGGTTTTATATATGAAAGGTATATTAATGGTCATTTCACATAAAACAATGCGATTGTATGGTCTTATTATAGTCAAAAGGTGTCCAAATATAGCCTTGCCCATTTATTTTAGGCTTGTGGTTATATTCAGCCCCAAATTTTGATAAGCAGTCCAAATTATTTGGAAAAAGGTTTTTTATTTAATATTTTTTACCATTTGCATTAAAAATATTATTTTTTTGCCATGTAGTGAGTTTTGGGTATATTTGATTAAAATTCCAAAAACATGAAATTACCCATCCTAATATCTTTCTTATATTCAAAATTTAACAAAATTTTAAAAATCTCAAAAAACACTAAAACCTCTCAAAAACTCTATAATACTCAAAATCTCAAAAAGAAACCTCAATTAATTAAATGACGGATTTAGACAAGAAAAATCTTGGTGAGGACCATGAAACTCCAAACAATATAGTCTCCCTAACCAATTTGTTAAAAAAAGTTTTTTTTGTAGTTCTTCCAATTTTCGAAAGATAAACCATGCTCCCCGCTAGTTGACACCCTGTTCTCTGGTGAGGGATATCTCAAATCCTCTTAGCAATAGGAACCAGCCCCATTGGGCTGTCCTTGACCACCCGCCGGGGAATGTTATATTCACCCATTCGGGACGTAGTCCCGAACCGTGACCCCACACGCCCGATACTTTTGTTTATGATTAGGTTCTCGACGGGTCTATTAATATTTATCGCCTGAGTGCATATTATCAACCGTCGGGGTTTGTATTATCAACCGGCGGTTGAAAACGTCCCCAACAATTGATAATATTCACCATGTCGGGTACACGGCCCCTTTGAAATCCTACAAGTATAATAAGATTTAGAAATTTACCCCGTCGAGGTAACTATTATCCACCTTCGGTTGAAATATTGTCAACCCATATTCCAACCGACGGGTGAAAATGTCCCCGGGGGTTGAGTGTGTGACCCCATAAAATAAACTACCAAAATACTATGCACCCCATAAAAGAAACTACCAAACGTCCCGGGGGTTGAGTGTCTGATACTATGCAATCTTGGACGTCATGTTTATTAAACTATTTATGAAACATTTGGAATAGAGAAAAACATGTTTACAAAATTTGTAAAGTGATCTATTATAATAATTATTTATTAATTTATTAAGTTTTGTGTGATAATATAAAATTATATCATCTCTCCGTATATTATATACCTCTTATTAATTTAGAAATTCTATTACGGAAAAGAAAAATATTCTTTAGGGTGTATACTAATTAGATAAAATCCTCTATAATTTCAGTTTTCTATAATAATTAGCTATTATAATATTGAGTCTAATAATATGTAGTTATATTTAATTTCCTAATATATTATAATATTATTTTAATAAATTCATTGTGAATACTCCTATTAAATTAGAATTTCAATATTTATATTATATATATATATATTGAAAATTCTAAATAATTTATATTATATGTATTCGGAAATAAATGATATTATATATATATATTAAAAAACAAATGATATATATAAATATATAATATTATTATCTTTTAAATCAATATTTTTATATAAGTGATATATATGATATTACATGGGTATATTATTAAAAAATAATATTATATATATATACATATATATTCATAATAAATGAATATTATTGTTATTTATTTATTTGTTTATATATATATATATATATATATATATATATTATTGTCTTTTAAATCAATATTTATATTATATATATTGCAAGTGCAACTAGCAAGTTGTAGGAAGACTACAACTTATTTCACATCGGTCCGAATCAATGATAAAAATCACTACGTTTTTAAGTACATCAATCGCATTATTGAAGATACAAAATGATTAGTGTTTTCAACTTCTATAATTTCATATTATAAGCATGAGTTGTTATATCACCAGGATGATCCGGAATTTATTAATTTGTTAATTAAAAAAATCAACAATCCACATTTCTTGATGGAGGTTTAACATTTTCACCAGATAGATATTTCCTTCAGTAGATCCTTCTGAAGAGTGGCTACATGCTCCATTTTTTAGTACCATCAGGAAGCATTCAAAGGGATCGGGGCTCCTTCAAGGAAATACATAGCCAAATATGACGAGCAAATTTGAGAAAACAAATACCCATTTAAAGCTAGATCTACACTATTTAAGTCCAAGTGGATCCCATATTGTTTTAGTATTTTCCATAACTTTCATCACAAAAGGTTTTTGACCAATTTTGTGTAATTTCCGAATCTTTCGCACACAAAAGTTATTCTCAGAGTTTTTCAAGCAAGTCTATCACAACGGCGTAATATAACCACAAACCCATTGTTTATCGTGGTTTGCTTAACCCAATCAATCAACTCGTCTTTGGTGTAATGAGATTTCGTGTCAAACAGGTGGCTATAATCAACAGAGCACAACTCCGACATTATCTCCTCTTTTACCATGCATGAATCATATAAGTCATCATTTAATTCTTCTTCCACCTCCTACATTCAACAACCATAAATTATGTCGCCTTATCAAAAACAAATTGAACGTGACCCGACGGTTGGGAAATACTCAACCCCCGGGGACGGTTTCACCCGTCGGTTGACAATATCCCAACCGAAGGTGGATAATAGTTACATCGACAGGGTAAATTTCTAAACCTTATTATACTTGTAGGATTCCAAAGGGGGCTTGTACCCGACATGGTGAATATTATCAACTGTTGGGGACGTTTTCAACCGCCGGTTGATAATACAAACCCCGACGGTTGATAATATGCACTCACGCGATAAATATTAATAGACCTAATCATACACAAAAGACCTAAATGTAACATATTATCAAACCAAATATCGGGCGTGTGGGGTCACGGTTGGGAACTACGTCCCCAATCGGTGGATATGACATCCCCGGTAGGTGGTCAAGGACAGCCCAGTGGAGCTGGTTCCTATTGCTAAGAAAGATATTAGGATGGGTAATTTTGTGTTTTAGGAATTTTAATAAAATATACCCAAAACTCACTACATGCCAAAAATTAATATTTTTGGTGCAAATGGTAAAAAGCTATTAAATAAAAAACCAATTTTCAAATAATTTGGACTGCTTATCAAAATTTGGGGCCGAATTTAACCAGAAGCCTAAAATAAATGGGCAATGTTATATTGGGACACCTTTTGGCTATAATAAGACCATAAAATCGCATTGTTTTTTCTCTTTATGTGAAATGACCAATATACCTTTCATATATAAAACCGAATTTAAACAGAAGCCTAAAATAAATGGGAGGCTCTTTCTCTCTCTAAATAATCTAACAACCTAAAAAACATCCATGGATAACATCCAAATCCACGGATTTGAGCGAGCGGAATGATGAATTTAACTCCAATATTGATGATTTTACGTCAGAAGAGGAGCCTTTGACGGACCATCTAGAAATCCAAATTGAGATATATTTCAAAAAATTTCTATTTTCAATGCGATTCTCGAACTCATTGCGCCAGTGATGAAATACGAACCCAGAATTCGCAAATTTGCATGTTTTTAATGTCTAAATCGTGAAGAGAGAGTTCGTGATCGTGATTTATACATTTATTTGGTAGTTTGATATAATTAAGTATATTTTGATATAATTATTACATACCTTTTGTAGGAATGAACGGACAAATAAAGGGGGATGAATATAAAATTTAAAATAATAATTAAAGACTAAATATATGTTTAGCATTTTCCTTAGATTTAAATATATTTGCTATTTGATATTTTATTCTAGTTTAAAATAGTCAAATAGATATAATGCATATTTATTATGTAATATTTATTTTTTGAATTTTTTGTTGAGTCTAAAATAATAAAACATATAAAAAATATTTTTGTATTCTAGTTTAAAATAGTCAAAGAAATATATTACATATTTATTATGCAATATTTATTTTCTAAATTTTTTTCTAGTCGAAGGTAGTCAAAGTATATATTGCATATTTATTATATAATATTTTTTTATTCTAGTTTTAAGTATTCAAAGAAACATATTGCATAGAATATTTATTTTCTATTTTTTATTATAGTTTAAACAAGTGTAAAATTTATTTTCTAAATCTTTTAATTCTAATTTAAAAGAGTCAAACAAATATTTCGCATAGTGTCCAACACATATATTATAGTTATTATAGTTAAAAACTATATTGCATATTTATTATATAATATTAGATGACAAAAAACTTCTGTCAGTACAACAACGAAACAATCTCAAAATAATAAATTTATAACTATATACGAACATTAAATTAAAACAATTAATGGTTGAATAAACTACAAACCCACGAATCCTAATCCTTCAAAACTAAACCATAATCACTAAATTAAACCATAATCAATAAAAAAACATACCTAAACCATAATCACTAAAAAAACATACCAAAACCCACGATGACTTAACTAAGATATAACTTTCCAAAAAAACAACAAAATTTGATTTTTTGGACAGACGTTATCACTCTAAATATCACTAAAAATACATAACTAAATTGCAAAATAATTACACTAACAAGTATATAATTCATACATAACTAAATTGCAAAATAATTACACTAACAAGTATATAATTCATACCTTAACGTGTTCGCAAGTTCTGATTCGAGAAATCTGGTGTTTTTTTAGACCATTTCGAGAAATTTTAGGTGAGAGAAAAGAGAAAAATAAAAAGATTTTTTTTCTTCTGAAATTAAAGTCTCTTATTATAATAAAAAAAGATTTCATTATAAATGGATCTCATTATAACTAAAATAGAACCCAATTTAGCCCGACCCAAAATAAATTAGGCCCAAAATTTTGTTTAATTTCTAGGGTTTATGTTGAAGATTGTGCTTCTCCTATATAAATATATATATAGGGTCTACAGCTGCCGCTTCTCCTAATATTGAGACACATTACTAATCAAAGCCTAAAATTGTAGTATGACATGAAATAGCAAAACTAATTTCGACAAAAGGAGATTAGCTACTATACCATAATCAAAATATGTCCCAGAGTATGTGCCCACTTTAACATAGGCTGTAATAAAATATTGCTTGTATACATCTCGGCAATCATCCGAGTCAGGCTTACGTGATATTCTACTTTAACATAGGCCGAGGAATTGTATCTGGCATGAGATATGATTTCCCACTCGAAATATCGACTTCAGCAGGAAGCAGGTCTTTCCCTCGCTCTCGAGTCCAGAGAAAACTGATTTGATGCCAGATACAATTCCTCAGCCTATGTTAAAGTAGAATATCACGTAAGCCTGACTCGGATGATTGCCGAGATGTATACAAGCAATATTTTATTACAGCCTATGTTAAAGTGGGCACATACTCTGGGACATATTTTGATTATGGTATAGTAGCTAATCTCCTTTTGTCGAAATTGTTAAAGTTTTGCTATTTCATGTCATACTACAATTTTAGGCTTTGATCAGTAATGTGTCTCAATATTAGTGATATATGGTCCGTGAACTTTCAAAAGTCTCAAAAGGTCCGGTCTAGTTGTTGAATTATCGAGTTTGATGCTGCTACCCGGCAACGTATTCAACTTAAACTTGTATCATCCATTGTCCCTGTCTCTAAACTTTTTGTTAAGTATGATGTCACATATGATGCGGACTAATTTTAAGTCTATGGACAATCTGTTCTAAACTCGAGAGTCAGGAACTATAATTCATAGTCTATAATTTTATTTAAATGGAAGTATGTAACTTTTCTGATCATCACTTAAGTTCCACAGGGAGGGTATAAGGTGTTCTTGTCCAAAAAGACTATTGATTTAGATCCCAAGAGTGTCAATAACATCCATCAAAGACGGTTGATAGTACGAGGGTCGTGGAATAAATCCCAATGAAAGGTATATCAGTTCACTGTCGCACTCAGGTTTACATAATTGGAGGTAATGGAACTCAAAAATGAGCAGCAGCTAGCAGCTATCTATGAAGTAAGCCTATTGAAGTCATTGTGCCGGTAACCTCTTAAGATCTTTGTTTTTTGCAGACTGATCAGTTTCATAAATTTCTCTGTTAAGGGTTTTGTTGACAATAGCTTCCAAATATTTCTGAACTAATTTTCCAAATATTTCTGAACTAATGGTAGATTGGAAGCATTTCTTGTGAAGTTTATGTCATCCAATCAAAGAGGGGACACCCATGAACTAATATTTTTTAACCTAATTACGAGACACGTAATATCTCCCGATGCCCGAAGCATGCTTATTATAGTTCTGGCCTTCATGTTTGGCCACATGTTTGCAGGCTGCGTTCTGCATCAGTATATTGTATTTGTTTAAATGCGGAAATTATATCACTAATTTTTTGTTGTTCTGCAGGAAATCAGACACCGCGGCCTTAAGGTTGCAGTTGTTGGAATTCCAAAGAACATCGCGACAATGACATTCCGGTATTTATCTCCTACTTGCACGCCATTGCTCTGAAGTACTTAAATGTTTTGGAATGAACTCTTAATAGTGCTCTCTCTCTCTCTCTAATCTTGATTTGGTCATTGACAAGTCCTTTGGTTTTGATACTGCCGTCGAGGAGGCTCAGCGTGCAATTAATGCAGCACACGTCGAAGCTACATGTGTTGAGAATGACATTGGATTTGTGAAGCTAATGGGCCGTTACTGCGGTGAAATTTACTCTATCGCGCGCTTAATTGTCATAGATGGACGAGCAATGAATTGCATGTTTTGATGAAAAATGCAATACTGACGTGTTTGCATCATTCGGATTTCCAGTGCTACTTGTGCTCATTAATTTGATATATTTAGTGCAGGTTTCATTGCAATGTATGCTACTCTAGCTAGCCGAGATGTTGACTATTTGATTCCTGAGTCACCCTTCTATCTTGAAGGAGAAGACCGACTTTATGAGTTCATTGATAAACGACTTTGTCGAGATTAAGCTTCCGGTGAAGCTCGCCGTCGACGATGACTGCTCTGATGAAGGAGAAGCAGCATCGCACGGCCACACGTGATGGCTTCTGTCCCAAGTGTTATAACCTTGGGCTTATGACCCAGGGTTATGACCTTGGGCTTGTGGGTGTTGAGTCCAAGTTTTCAGACTCAACACCTTGCCTTATTGGACTCCTAAGCTAGTCCTAAAGCCCAAACATGAGTCCCCCTAAAAGGACCCATGTGCTATCCTTGTTGCCAATCACACTCTCTCATTCTACCTCTGTTGCCAAACATCAAGATACATAACAAACTTTAAGAATATTCCAAATGTTTGTTACAGCTGAAACTTGTATTTAAAGACCATTTGGCCACATTGAAAGTTAGTGAAAATATTACAATCTTCTATCCTATTTACTCACTCACTATTTTCTACTTGGTATCAGAGCCATTCTGATCTGAATGGCCAACTCCGATGAGTCCCCGTCGCTGTCCTCAGACTCTATGGGCTCCATCCTTCCCAACAGCACTGCTACTGCTCCAAGAAACCTTCAACTGCACTCAACAAACAATGCTAACAGCATTAGACTTGATAGAAGTAATTACCTCCTTTGGAGGACTGTTATGTTACCTATGATTAAAGGTAACAAGTTGGGAGGATACATCTCAGGAGAGAAGATCTGTCCTCCCAAACATTCTGTTGACACTGAAGGCAACATTTCAGAGAACCCAAACTATGAAGATTGGATCTCCAAGGACCAACTGCTGCTTGGTTGGTTGTATTCCACCATGAGCCCTGAAATAGCAGCTCAGTTGATGGAAGAAGAGACCTCTAAAGGTCTTTGGGAGGCAGCTGGAAAGCTATCTGGCTCTCAGACAAGAGCCAGAATCACTTATTTCAAAGCAGAATTTCAAAAGACCCGAAAAGGGTCCACAACAATGTCTGACTATTTGAATAAGATGAAAATGATCTTTGATAACCTAATTTTGGCAGGATGTCTTACCTCCATGGATGACCTGATCACTCAGGTGCTTGCAGGCCTTGATGGTGACTATACACCAATTGTGGTCAGTCTGGCTGACAAGGACAGCCTCTCATGGCTTGATCTGCAGACAAGCCTCTTGACCTTTGAAAGCAGGCTGGAGCAGCTCAATGACCTGCAAAACACAATGTCCACAGTCAACTTATCAAACATCAATTATGCTCAAAGGAGTGACACAAAGCAACAAGCTAATAATGTCAATCAAAGGAACTACTCTGGACAGAACTATGGGCAGAACAAAAGCTACAACAGAAACTACAGGGGCAGATTCAATCCTAACTACAGAGGAAGAGGCAACTCTTACAGAGGCAGGGGTGGAAGATTTTCTCAAAACAAACCAACATGTCAGATATGCAGCAGATATGGTCATTCTGCTGTGGTGTGTTACTACAGAGATGACCCCTCTGTCATGGGTTCTACCTCTTCAGAACACCCTAAGTCAGAAGGTGATCACAGTGCTTTGCTTGCAGCACAGGATACACCATCTGATGGAGTCTGGTATGCTGACAGTGGAGCCAGCCACCATGTCACAGGTAGTACCAACCAGCTCACTCAGAAACTTGATTACACAGGTACTAAACATGTCCTAGTTGGTAGTGGTGAGAGACTTCCAATCTCTCACATAGGTGCAACCTCTCTTCCAACCTTACATAAACAACCTCTTTTACTGAAATCTATACTACATGTTTCCAAAATAAACAAAAATCTACTGTCTATCTCTCAACTCACCAACTGTAATGATGTCTTTGTTGAATTTCACAAAACCTTTTGCCTTGTGAAGGACAGTTTAACAGGGACAGTATTGCTCAAAGGGAGATGTAAAGATGGCTTGTACAAGATGGACACTCTTTCTCAAACTCTACCTACCAATCCAGTCAGTTTCAATACCCAAGTCTGTGTTTCTAAGAGTCTGCTTTGTTCTCCTAGTGTGTGTCTATCTGAAGTGTCTAAGGATGGGTGGCATAGAAAACTTGGCCATCCATCACAGTCTGTGTTGCTTAGTATTTTGAAGTCTTGTAATTTTCAAACTGGTTCAAGTAATGAGAAATCCTTTTGTGAGGCTTGTCAGCTAGGCAAGTCTCACACTCTTTCTTATCCTATCTCTACCTCTCATGCTAACAATGTACTAGATCTTATACACACTGATGTTTGGGGTCCATCCCCTGTTCTATCTACTCAGGGTTTTAGGTTCTATGTGTTATTCCTAGATGATTTTTCTAGGTACTCCTGGATCTACCCTCTCAATACAAAAGGACAAGTTATTGAAGTGTTCAAAGTTTTTAAAGATTTTGTTGAAAACCAGTTTGACAGAAAAATTAAAACAATTCAGAGTGATTGGGGAGGGGAGTTTAGACCTCTAGCTACCCTAGCTGCTCAACATGGTATCCTTCTACGCAGATCCTGTCCTTACACATCAGCTCAGAATGGTAGAGCTGAGCGTAAGCACAGGCATCTTGTGGAGACTGGACTCACACTTCTTGCAGAATCTAAACTAACCTATACATACTGGTTAGAAGCTTTTGAAACAAGCATTTATCTCATAAACAGATTACCAACACCTACTCTTAACAACATTTCTCCTTTTGAGACTCTATTCCACAAAAAACCAAACTATCTAGTACTCAAAACTTTTGGGTGTGCTTGTTTTCCCTGTCTCAGACCCTATCAAACCCACAAGTTTCAATTCCACTCTCAGAAATGTGTCTTCCTAGGCTACAGTCATAATCACAAAGGTTACAAGTGTCTAAGTCCTACAGGGAGAGTCTATCTGTCTAGAAATGTTGTTTTCAATGAAACTTATTTTCCTTTCACCTCAGGGTTCCTTCATCAAACCCCAGGAAGTCAGTCTCCCTATCAATCTGTTCATCTTTGGCTTCACTCACCACCTTCATCTATGGTTTCTGAAAGAGTGTCTCTCTGCACTAGCCCTACATCTGACATCTCTCCTGAGCCTCCTATCTCTCAGCCTACTTCTCAAACAGATCACCAGACTCAATCTCTATCTGATCTTGACATTACTACTCTTCCTCACTACACCAACACTACCACTAGCCCCACTCCATCACTCATAATTGACCTACCCTTTAACACACCAAATCATCTCAACCATTCTCAACAGCCTCTAAACACTCACATCATGCAAACAAGACACAAAAGTGGTATTCACAAAACTAAATTACCTTATGTTGGAACTCTTAACACTACTGACAGGGACATGTCTATACCTTCTAGTTTCTCTAAAGCTGCAGGTAATCCTAATTGGGTGGCTGCTATGAAGGCTGAATTCAGTGCTCTACAAGCTAACAAAACATGGTCCTTAGTTCCTCTACCACCTCACTCCACTATTGTTGGCTGCAAATGGGTTTACAAGGTCAAGCATGGTATGGATGGGTCTGTTCAGCGTTATAAAGCCAGGCTTGTAGCCAAAGGCTTCCACCAAACTCCTGGTATTGACTTCTATGACACATTTAGTCCTGTTGTTAAGGCATCTACAGTCAGGCTCATACTCACCATTGCAGTCTCAAAGAATTGGTCTGTTAGGCAGCTGGACATCAACAATGCCTTTCTAAATGGGGAGCTACAAGAGACTGTCTACATGCAACAGCCTCAGGGTGTTGAAGATGCCAATCAACCCACCTATGTGTGCAAACTAAACAAGGCTCTATATGGTCTAAAGCAAGCACCCAGGGCCTGGTTCTCTAAGCTACGTGACACCCTAACTGACTGGGGTTTCAAAAACTCAAGAGCTGACTGCTCTCTCTTCTATCTAGTTACAACAACTACGATCCTACTCATTCTAGTGTATGTAGATGACATCCTGGTCACAGGCAATGATGCAGCATGCCTCACACAGTTCACTCACAATCTCAATGCTAAATTCTCACTCAAGGACATGGGATCACTCTCTCTATTCCTTGGAATAGAGGTTCATCGTGATAACACAGGTATCTACCTCACACAACACAATTACATCGAGAACTTACTTGCAAATCATGGTGCTGCTCTCTCCAAACCTTGTCCTACTCCTCTTGCCCCTGGCACTGCTCTGTCTGCAACCACTGGTTCTCCACTCCTGTCACCTACACAGTATAGAAGTGTGTTAGGAGCTTTACAATACCTAACACACACCAGACCAGACATCGCCTATGCTGTTAATCGACTGATTCAATTTCAGCAGGCCCCTACTTCTACTCACTGGCATTGTCTAAAGAGGATACTACGTTACTTATCTGGAACTCGTTGGCTAGGACTTCACATCAAGCCGTGTTTTCACCTTCAACTACATGGTTACTCTGATGCTAACTGGGCCTCTTCTGTTGATGATCGACGTAGCACAGGCGCTTACTGTGTCTTCCTTGGTGACACTCTGATATCCTGGTCCTCCAAAAAGCAAGGCGTTGTCTCTCGCTCATCCACAGAATCTGAGTACCGAGCTCTTGCTAACCTCTCTGCCGAGTTGATCTGGATTCGTTCACTGTTTACTGAGCTTCGAATCCCTCTCATACCTCCGTCTGTTCTCTGGTGTGATAATCTGGGAGCCAGTGCCTTGGCTTCGAACCCAGTCTTCCATGCCTGCACCAAGCACATCGAGCTCGACGTGCATTTCATTTGAGACCAAGTGCTTGGAGGGACGATCCAGATCCGTTATGTCCCTACTCAAGATCAAGTGGCCGATTCACTCACCAAAGCCCTGCCTCCGTCTCGATTCGCTTATCTCAGGGACAAACTCGGGCTCCTTGACTCACCGCTTCGTTTGAGGGGGGATGTCGAGATTAAGCTTCCGGCGAAGCTCGCCGTCGACGATGACTGCTCTGATGAAAGAGAAGCAGCATCGCACGGCCACACGTGATGGCTTCTGTCCCAAGTGTTATAACCTTGGGCTTATGACCCAGGGTTATGACCTTGGGCTTGTGGGTGTTGAGTCCAAGTTTTCAGACTCAACACCTTGCCTTATTGGACTCCTAAGCTAGTCCTAAAGCCCAAACATGAGTCCCCCTAAAAGGACCCATGTGCTATCCTTGTTGCCAATCACACTCTCTCATTCTACCTCGGTTGCCAAACATCAAGATACATAACAAACTTTAAGAATATTCCAAATGTTTGTTACAGCTGAAACTTGTATTTAAAGACCATTTGGTCACATTGAAAGTTAGTGAAAATATTACAATCTTCTATCCTATTTACTCACTCACTATTTTCTACTGACTTGAAGAGAGTGGCCACATGGTTATCGTGATGGCTGAAGGAGCAGTCAGGATCTTGTTTCAGAGAGCATGGTCCTGGTGAATCCTTCGGGAAACAAGCTTCTTAAAGACGCTGGGTTATGGTTGTCGGACAAGATCAAGGTATTGGTTCATTATTCAGCGATTTGGGGTTCTGCAATTTCGGTTGGATCACTGGCCCAGTTGTCTATTATGTAATTTGTTTCTGGCTGTAAAAAGTTTGTTCTAGTATATTGCTTTACAACGTAGGAATCGCATTGGTAAGATGATTCTTTTGCTATACCTTCTGCAAAACAAAGGATATATAAGGCTTTATATTCTATCTCCCAAATAAGGAACAAGGTGGTAATTACGGACATGATGCGGGTGAGGTTGCTTCCTTCGACAAACCAACCGAGCTTTTTGAGCCCGACTGATGCAAAACAAGCAAAGAATGAAAAACCAGCTCCTACCTGAGTTGTTAGATGATTGAAGCAGCTTCTTAACAAAGACCTTTGCATTTCTACATGTTTGAGACAATTTCTTTTTCCTATACATGTGTTAGTTGGGTGGGTGTGGCTATGAAATGGGCCACAAAGTAAAAAACTCATATTATCCTTTCATACTTATACGATTACAATTCATGCGTATTTTTCATGCGTATGTGCGGTAAAGGTGACTTTTTAAAACTTAAAAGATTAGATGATAACTTAGTTTGTAGTTTAAAATTTCCAAAAATATTATACCAGCGAACAAGGAAATACAAAAAATAATACTCATCATGTGTTTTTCTTATTGTGTTATTAGATTTTATATTTGTTTGGATTATGTGTATCTAAAAGATTAGATGATAACTCATTTTGTAGTTTAAAATTTCCAAAAATATCATACCAGCGAACAAGGAAATGCAAATTATTAGATTTTATAGTTTTGTGTTAGTAGATTTTATATTTGTTAAGAACTTGATTGTTCTTTCTGATTTTTCTGATTGTCTTATCCATGCCATCCATTTTGAAATTATCAAAAACAAAAGTTTGGTTTGAAATTTTGTATAGAACATGACTATTTATTAATTGATATATTTAAATTATCCGAGCTTGGGTTGAAATTTTGTATAAAACACGACTATTTATTAATGAAATTTTGTATAAAACACGGCTATTTATTAATTGATTTTTAAAAATATTGTATATAGTCCCACTCGAGTGAATGTCCGTGGTGTAGCTTATTTTTAAATTTTTATGTTTAACTTTTATTTATTTATCAAATATTTTTAATCTTTTAAAAATTATTCAATTTAAAATTAGTAAACTCGATCGGTCCATATTGAGAAAGCTGTTTTAGAAAATAATCAAAGACAAAATTTCCTAAACAAATTTTATTTCTGTGCCGAAAGATCAATTTCATTTTTTAGGAGATGAAAGCGCTATTCAAATTTCGACATTTCCAAGAATCATAGGATATGAGTGGAAAACAAGAGAGCAATCCCGGTTTAAAACCGAAAAAGCTAAAAGTAATGTCATATAAATTGGAATCTTCAAATCTAATTTCAAAACCATTATCATATTGAACGAGGCTCTTAAAAAATGTTATTATTTTTTTCGCAATAGTAATCAAAACTATAAAGACCAATAGAATTTTGTAGGACCACATTTTGAAGGTATTTAGAACTTAATTATACTCTTTAGAAGATTATGAGATTTCTTAATAGATATGGCCAGGGTCGAAGTGGAGTTTGCATATATTGTGTCAAAACCGGACCACAAGGATCCATAGTTAATAAGCTAAAGGTTAGTGTTGAACAAGTTTACGAAAGTTCAAAAAATGTTACTTGTCGTGAAATGGTTTCACGATTATTTGTGTAACAAATTGATCCCATATGTGTTCAAGTGTTACAAATAAATTCTATTAATATTATTACGTCACATGTCATTCCCAATAATTACACATTTTTTTCAAATTAACCGTCCTATTTTGTTGTCAAATAATACATTTGATATTGATATGTCAACATCCACGTAGAATGTTGTGAACGCAATAAATATTTAAATATTTTATTATTATGATTTATCTAACCTATTTATCTCACCGAATCCATTACCATAAAATATAACTCGACCTGACGAGTCTACACAAACTAACTAAAGGATGACATGTTTAACCTACTTATTAACCTAATTAGAACCCGATAAATTCTCACTTTAATATATTATAAACTTTATAAAATAATACACTTGGACCACCAAAATTTATTAATTAACAGAGTTATTAATTAATCGATAAATTAATAATTATAAATTTATATTCCCGTTTTAATACCTAAAGATTTTCACGATACCTAAATATCAAATCCGAGTATATGGTATAGATATTTAAATATTTTATTTTTATCATTTATCTGACCTATTTATCCGATCCGATCCAATCCAATCCATTAACATAAAATATAACTAGACCCGACCCGATCCATATAACTTCCTAAAATCATAAAATCCTTTAACTAAATCTAGATATACTCAACTTTATGAAATCTCTAAAATAGTAAAAAGACATGGATAACGAAGTTTTATGTTGTTCTTTTCTATGAAAGAATCTTTTAATATTCGTGGCTATAATCTCACGATATTTGTAACGAGTAGCAACCGGTGTGCGATTTAAAGTAGCATAATAACACAAAACATGTGAATTTAGTTAGTAACCGCAAACCACTTCAATATTTCTTCAACCAAACAGCAATAAGAAAACAAACTGTCAGGACATGAATGAATATACAGACGAAGTAAGAGTCTAAAACTTGGGGCAACAACATAACTTTCGAACCATTTCTACGAGGATTAGATGACAATAATAACCATGACAAGGTTTCCGCGACCAAAGGAAATAGGTAACTTGTGAAGTAACACATTTTTTGGCAGGTACGGAGTCGTTCCATAATTTTATAATCATTAACGATGTCTTCCTCCTTGGAGGCATCGGTTGCTCGATATCCTTCTCAGAAGTTCACATGATTTAGTTCTACCTTTCTAGCTTATTATGACATATTTAATATAAATATGACCTATCTCTAACATTGTATCATTCTTTGTAAGAACACACAGCGTTTCAAAAAGCTTTGTAAACCGCTCATCAGTTATTTATTCTCCTTAAGTTAAGGTGATAAATCTAAATGATATATATTCTCTCGTGCAAAAAAATAAGTGGAACTGATCCCTTCAAGCTTCACCGAAAACTTTGGACAATTTGCTTGGTTGAACGACGCCAAACAGAAGTGATTGAGCAAACTGTTAGGCTGGGGACCAAAGTCCCACATCCCACATCGGTTAAACATGGGAATGATCAGTAGTATATCAGAATATATATCAACTAGTATGAGAATTTTTGGAAGTGGAACGAAAGAAAATCCGTGCGACCTTTTAGGGCCAAAATGGACAATATTATACAAGTGTTGAGATCGATTGTTCTTACTTATATACGAAGGCAGTATATACGGTACCCATATTCTCAACAAATGATATCAGAGCGTCAGGCCCAAACGGAACCCATTGTGGTGACTGATGTGGGTAAAATTCTCAGATGCCGAGGCAATCGGTGTGACTTGATTGGATTATATCAAAACGGTAGAACTTGATTGGACTGGAGCTAAGGAACAAGATAGTATGGTATAATAGGAGATGAGCAGTAACATCTATAGTGCCTCTATGGTTCAGGTAGCCCTAACTTGATTAGAGTGGGCAAATTGAATTCAACTATAAGGAGGTCAAGTGGTACTTTGTTCAAGAGGATAATTTATTAGGGTAGTGACCAAAGTCCCACATCCCATATTGGTTAACCATAAGAATGATCAGTAGTATATAAGTAAGAATATATCTCAACTAGTATTAGGCCTTTTAGAAGTGGATAAAAAATAAAAATGTGCGAGTCTTCGGACCCAAACCGAACAATATCATACAAATGGGGAGATCGGGTTGTTTTTACTTATAAAAGTTTGCACATCGAGTATAGAAAAAACTACCATTTGAAATAAGTGATATAGAAAAAACTAATTTTAAATAAAATATGTAGAATGTCTTCATATAAATGGAGATCCATATATTTTAGTATGTGACAATCTCATAAATATTTTTCGATTGTAATAGAGAAAAACATATTTACAGAATTTGTAAAGTCATCTATTATAATAATTATTTATTAATTTATTAATTCTTGTGTGATAATATAAAATTATATTATCTCTTAGTATATTATATAAAGTCTTCTGTAATAATTATACATTCCTCTTATTAATTTAGAAATTCTATTACGGACAAGAAAAATATTCTTTTAGGGTGTATACTAATTAGATAAAATCCTCTATAATTTCTGTTTTCTATAATAATAGCTATTATAATATTGAGTCTAATAATATGTAGTTATATTTAATTTCCTAATATATTATAATATTATTTTAATAAATTCATTGTGAATACTCCTATTAAATTAAAATTTCAATATTTATATTATATATATATATATATTGAAAATTCCTAAAATCATAAAATCCTATGAAGTAAGCACTCAGGTTTACATAATTGGAGGTGATGGAACTCAAAAGGAGCAGCAGCTAGCAGCTATCTATGAAGTAAGCCTATTGAAGTCATTGTGCCGGTAACCTCTTAAAATCTTTGTTTTTGCAGACTGATCAGTTTCATAAATTTCTCTGTGAAGGGTTTTGTTGACAATAGCTTCCAAATATTTCTGAACTAATCTTCCAAATATTATTGAACTAATGGTAGATTGGAAGCATTTCTTGTGAAGTTTATGTCATCCAATCAAAGCGGGGACACCCATGAACTAATATTTTTTAACCTAATTACGAGACACATAATATCTTCCGATGCCCGAAGCATGCTTATTATAGTTCTGGCCATCATGTTTGGCCACATGTTTGCAGGCTGCGTTCTGCATCAGTATATTGTATTTGTTTAAATGCGGAAATGATATCACTAAATTTTTTGTTGTTTTGCAGGAAATCAGACACCGCGGCCTTAAGGTTGCAGTTGTTGGAATTCCAAAGAACATCACGACAATGACATTCCAGTATTTATCTCCTACTTGCACGCCATTGCTCTGAAGTACTTAAATGTTTTGGAATGAACTATTAATAGTGCTCTCTCTCTCTCTAATCTTGATTTGGTCATTGACAAGTCCTTTGGTTTTGATACTGCTGTCGAGGAGGCTCAGCGTGCAATTAATGCAGCACACGTCGAAGCTACAGGTGTTGAGAATGGCATTGGATTTGTGAAGCTAATGGGCCGTTACTGCGGTGAAATTTACTCTATCGCGCGCTTAATTGTCATAGATGGACGGCCAATGAATTCCATGTTTTGATGAAAAATGCAATACTGACGTGTTTGCATCATTCGGATTTCCAGTGCTACTTGTGCTCATTAATTTGATATATTTGGTGGTGCAGGTTTCATTGCAATGTATGCTACTCTAGCTAGCCGAGATGTTGACTATTTGATTCCTGAGTCACCCTTCTATCTTGAAGGAGAAGACGGACTTTATGAGTTCATTGATAAACGACTTGAAGAGAGTGGCCACATGGTTATCGTGATGGCTGAAGGAGCAGTCAGGATCTTGTTTCAGAGAGCATGGTCCTGGTGAATCCTTCGGGAAACAAGCTTCTTAAAGACGCTGGGTTATGGTTGTCGGACAAGATCAAGGTATTGGTTCATTATTCAGCGATCTGGGGTTCTGCAATTTCGTTTGGATCACTGGCCCAGTTGTCTATTATGTAATTTGTTTCTGGCTGTAGAAAGTTTGTTCTAGTATATTGCTTTACAACGTAGGAATCGCATTGGTAAGATGATTCTTTTGCTATACCTTCTGCAAAACAAAGGATTTATAAGGCTTTATATTCTATCTCCCAAATAAGGAACAAGGTGGCAATTACCGACATGATGCGGGTGAGGTTGCTTCCTTCGACAAACCAACCGAGCTTTTTGAGCCCGACTGATGCAAAACAAGCAAAGAATGAAAAACCAGCTCCTACCTGAGTTGTTAGATGATTGAAGCAGCTTCTTAACAAAGACCTTTGCATTTCTACATGTTTGAGACAATTTCTTTTTCCTATACATGTGTTAGTTGGGTGGGTGTGGCTATGAAATGGGCCACAAAGTAAAAAACTCATATTATCCTTTCATACTTATACGATTACAATTCATGCGTATGTTTCATGCATATGTACGGTAAAGGTGACTTTTCAAAACGTAAAAGATTAGATGATAACGCAGTTTGTAGTTTAAAATTTCCAAAAATACCATACCAGCGAACAAGGAAATACAAAAAATAATACCCATCATGTGTTTTTCTTATTGTGTTATTAGATTTTATATTTGTTTGGATTATGTGTATCTAAAAGATTAGATGATAACTCATTTTGTAGTTTAAAATTTCCAAAAATATCATACCAGCGAACAAGGAAATGCAAAATATAAAACTCGTGTTTTTTTATTGTGTTATTAGATTTTATAGTTGTTTGTGTTAGTAGATTTTATATTTGTTAATAACTTGGTTGTTCTTTCTGATTTTTCTGATTGTCTTATCCATGTCATCCATTTTAAAATTATCAAAAACAAAAGTTTGGTTTGAAATTTTGTATAGAACAGGACTATTTATTAATTGATATATTTAAATTATCCGAGCTTGAGTTGAAATTTTGTATAAAACACGACTATTTATTAATGAAATTTTGTATAAAACACGGCTATTAATTGATTTTTAAAAATATTGTATATAGTCCCACTCGAGTGAATGTCCGTGGTGTAGCTTATTTTTTTATTTTTATGTTTAACTTTTATTTATTTATCAAATATTTTTAATCTTTTAAAAATTATTCAATTTAAAATTAGTAAACTGGATCGGTCCATATTGAGAAAGCTGTTTTAGAAAATAATGAAAGACAAAATTTCCTATACAAATTTTATTTCTGTGCCGAAAGATCAATTTCATTTTTTAGGAGATGAAAGCGCTATTCAAAGTTCGACATTTCCAAGAATCATAGGATATGAGTGGAAAACAAGAGAGCAATCCCGGTTTAAAACCGAAAAAGCTAAAAATGATGTCATATAAATAGGAATCTTCAAATCTAATTTCAAAACCATTATCATATTGAACGAGCCTCTTAAAAAATGTTATTATTTTTTTCGCAATAGTAATCAAAACTATAAAGACCAATAGAATTTTGTAGGACCACATTTGGAAGGTATTTAGAACTTAATTATACTCTTTAGAAGATTATGAGATTTCTTAATAGATATGGCCATGGTCGAAGTGGAGTTTGCATATATTGTGTCAAAACCGGACCATAAGGATCCATAGTTAATAAGCTAAAGGTTAGTGTGGAACAAGTTTACGAAAGTTAAAACAATGTTACTTGTCGTGAAATGGTTTCACGATTATTTGTGTAACAAATTGATCCCATATGTGTTCAAGTGTTACAAATAAATTCTATTAATATTATTACGTCACATGTCATTCCCAATAATTACACATTTTTTTTTTCAAATTAACCCTCCTATTTTGTTGTAAAATAATACATTTGATATTGCTATGTCAACATCCACGTAGAATGTTGTGAACGCAATAAATATTTAAATATTTTATTATTATGATTTATCTAACCTATTTATCCCACCGAATCCATTACCATAAAATATAACTCGACGTGACCAGTCTATACAAACTAACTAAAGGATGACATGTTTAACCTACTTATTAACCTAATTAGAACCCGATAAATTCTCACTTTAATACAGTATAAACTTTATAAAATAATACACTTGGACCACCAAAATTTATTAATTAATTAATCGATAAATTAATAATTATAAATTTATATTCCCGTTTTAATACCTAAAGAGTTTCACGATACCTAAATATCAAATCCGAGTATATGGTATAGATATTTAATATTTTATTTTTATCATTTATCTGACCTATTTATCCGATCTGATCAAATCCAATCCATTAACATAAAATATAACTAGACCCGACCCAATCCATATAACATAACTAAAGCATGACATTTTTAACATACTTACAATTAATTTAATCAATACCTGACAACTTAATTCTGATACTAATTCTCCCTTTAATACCTAACGAGTTTCAAAATACCTACATCTGAAATCAATTTTTGTCTTACGAATTTTAAATCTCTAAAATTGATATCTTAGGAACCCTAAATGGACACTACTAGATCTGGGCCTCTTTATGTTAGATCTCACACCTTACTTAATTCTTTTTAATCCAAACTAATATCAAAATAACTTTCCTCACCAATTATGATAATATCACTAAATAAAAAACTTCCTAAAATCATAAAATCCTTTAACTAAATCTAGATATACTCAACTTTATGAAATCTCTAAAATTGTAAAAAGACATGGATAACGAAGTTTTATGTTATTCTTTTCTATGAAAGAATATTTTAATATTCGTGGCTATAATCTCACGATATTTTGCAACGAGTAGCACCCGGTGTGAGATTTAAAGTAGCATAATAACACAAAACATGTGAATTTAGTTAGTAACCGCAAACCACTTCAATATTTCTTCAACCAAGCAGCAATAAGAAAACAAACTGCCAGGACATGAATCAATATACAGACGAAGTAAGAGTCTAAAACTTGGGGCAACAACATAACTTTCGAACCATTTCTACAAGGATTAGATGACAATAATAACCATGACAAGGTTTCCGCGACCAAAGGAAATAGGTAACTTGTGAAGTAACACATTTTTTGGCAGGTACGGAGTCGTTCCATAATTTTATAATCATTAACGATGTCTTCCTCCTTGGAGGCATCGGTTGCTCGATATCCTTCTCAGAAGTCCACATGATTTAGTTCTACCTTTCTAGCTTATTATGAGATATTTAATATAAATATGACCTATCTGTAACATTGTATCATTCTTTGTAAGAACACACAGCGTTTCAAAAAGCTTTGTAAACCGCTCATCAGTTAGTTATTCTCCTTAAGTTAAGGTGATAAATCTAAATGATAAGTTCATATATCAGGTATATATTTTGTCAAATAACAGTTATTGAAATATTCAAGCTTTCCTTTATACTGAACCGAATTTCCTATGAGAAGTTTTGAATATTGCTTGATTATTACATAATGACTGCAATTAGTAATGGAAGATACCTTTATGATAATTGTGAGTTAACTATTTGATATTTATTAGGAGTTTTAGCAATGAGACTATAATTTCCTACAAACTCTGACTCCGTCATGGATACTGGGTCCAGATCTCGCACCAGTCCTGAGACTTCTGTATCAGAGGGATTCGTTTTTCCTGAAGAACAACCGGTCTTTAGTGCACGTCGCAAAGTTTTATCTGCATATAGTGGACCTGTCGATTCACTTACAGAGGCAAAAAAAAACATGGAAAATATCGTGCTCTCAGATTATGAAGAATCGTCCAAGATCCAGAATCACGTGTCGAATACAAGTATTCCGAGATTCATAAAGGAGCGGCAACGCAAGAATTAGACTATGACATATCTCATGTAATTGGGGTCATAATCATAACAAGATGTCCAATGATGACACCGTCATGGAAAGAAATTCTAGAAGATACAAAGACGTCAATGTATGAGCTGCTTTAGGTAACAAATGGTTTTCGATTTAAGTTTATTTTCAGAAGCTACAAGTATGTTAAAATATATGATTTCTGCATTTTTTTTAATTGTTAACAGCATTTAGTTTTTTTTTCGAGATAAAAACATTTTTTTGTATTTATATCATCCTAAAACTAAACAAGAATTAAGTAGATCCAGATACCTTTGTAGGCACAGTTACAGGCATTTCTATGTATTTATATAGACCTACAGGAAAATTAAATAGATCCAAATCTATGTATTTCTATAGACCTACAGGAAAATTAAGTAGATTTAAATGTCTTTGGAGGCACAGTTACCGGTACTTTTCGTAATTTTTTTATGTTCTGCGTATTGGTGGATCGAGTCTTGAATCCTTGTATACGCCACTAGAAATTCCGCCGCAGCAGCTTGGCTCATCACTTTCTTCAGAATCAACTTCAATGCCTTGAACCTTTTCAATCTTTTTGAAATCATCCTACACACATTCATTTAGATACCTCCTTTAATAAAGTCGGGATTAAGGTGTGGTTGTAATGTTCGTATCTTGTTTTAAGGTGTTTCTCCAGTCTTGATGTTATGTTCTTTAGTTCATGTCTCTATGAACATACTTGTCACCATATAGATCTTCACCTCTTCTATTGACTCGCGCTTAGAGATTGACATGCACTAAACTATACAGTTTACATTATCAACTTCAATACAACCATCTCTTTCACTGGTTTCCTTGTCACTTTCTCCATTGTTCATTTCCTAGTCATACTCATTTTTTCACTAAGGATTTTTAAAATGCTCCTCATTTTTTGGTGTTCTTGTATTATATCGTTTTTTTCTACTAGAATTCTGGATGAAATCAATCGCTTCTCCAAGTATTGCAAGAAAGTGAGAAAGAAACGAAAAAGGAAATTTTGGATAGTCTTTAAATCTTCAATTGACTTAGAAAACTAACTAGTTCTATTCTAATTTTGTTAATAGCTTTTAGTTTAAATGTTAGTTAAGATATTTGAGAATGGATTCATAACAATATGTAACAAATCTAATTTTTGAGTTAGCTAACTATAAGTTCATGCATGCATTATAAAGAACTATTTTCCTTTTCCTTTTAAAGTCTCAACTGTTTATGATATGTTCATATAGTTATGGTTTAAGTTTTTAATAAAAGACCATGGTCTTTAGTTAATTGCATCTATTTATGTGTTAGAATTTTTAATACGAAATTATGTTTGTGTAATTTGGTTTGGTTAATACCCATGTCTAATATCTTCTGTCTAATACCTTGTAGTTATTATAATTGCTATTTTGCACTCTTTTCTATGGTTAAAACAAATATAATACCTTGTAGTTATTATAATTGTTGTTTTTCTCTCTTTTCTATTCTTTTTATGATGCTTGTATTGTTTCATTATTAAGGTAAATAAGCTTATACGAATCATGTTATAACTGTCTTAGTTTTTAAATTTTTGTTAGAACAAAATGGAAGGGATGATGGAGACCATACTTACAGATATAGAAGCATCTCAGAGTGATCCCGATGTTCCTTTGTTAGAACCAGATCCGGGCGTTTCAATAAATATTCTCAAGGACTCGATTTGTACAAAACCCGGTAGAGTTATTCCTGGCCTTGGTAGGTCTTATTCTCGGTTAAGTAGTTCTTTGTCTACTGCTAAGTCAAATATCGGAGAGGTTATGCATTTAAGAGACAAAGTGAACATGCTAGAAAATGTAATAGCACTTCAAAAGATAGAACAAGAAAAGTGTATTGCGGAATGTGAAACTAAATTAGTAGAGATAATTAGCTCTATTTTGAAAGCCAATGCCAGTGGCTTGTCGGATTTGTAATGTGTTAGATTTGTGTTTTATTAGTTAGCTTGAATTTTGAATTTAGTGACTTTAAGCTTTTGTAAAGACGTTAGTGTTACTTGTTTATATATGTAATGTATTTTTGTTAATAATTAAATTTTGGCATTAGAAACAAAAATCAAAATCAGTTCTTTTGTTCTTCAAAATTTAATATTTATTTTATTAATTAAATTTATTAAAAACAATTATTATTCTATAAAATCAATTATATATTTAAATTTATTAAAAAATAAAAATAAAAATATTAATTTTTTGTTGTATAAGGTTATATTTTACCAAAAAATGTTAGTTGCATAAAGTATTATTTAACAAAAAAACTTTTTGTTGCTAAATATATAATTATGGCTTTTAATAACTATTTTTTTTATTGTAATTACACACTTTAAACAACCAAAAATAAATTTATTGTAATTAGAAATGTTTTAAAGCAAAAAATAAAATTATTGCAACTACATCTTTTTAACCGCGAAAAAAAAAATTATTGTAGATACACATGTTTTACAGCGAAAACTAAAAATATTGCAATTACACATTTTTTACAACAAAAACTAAAATTATTGCAATTACTCTTTTTTTACAGCAAAAAATAAAATTATTGCAATTATATATTTTCTACAACAAAGAATAAAATTATTGCAATTTTATTTTTTTACATAAGTATATTGTTCGTTTCTAAGAACTTTAAGCGTCCAACCTATAGCAACAAATCTTTTGGAACCGTTTTTTCGTTGGTAAATTTTTTTAACAACAAATAATTCTTTTCTGCAACAAATATTTTACATTGCCTATAGCAAACATTCTTGTAGAATTATCCATGCTATCCATTTTGAAATTATCAAAAACAAAAGTTTGGTTTGAAATTTTGTATAGAACAAGACTATTTATTAATTGATATATTTAAATTATCCGAGCTTGGTTTGAAATTTTGTATAAAACATGACTATTTATTAATTGATTTTTAAAAATATTGTATATAGTCCAACTCGGGTCAATGTCCGTGGTGTAGCTTATTTTTTTTTATGTTTAATTTTTTTATTATGCAATATTTCTTTTCTAAATTTTTTTTTCTACTTGAAGGTAGTTGCATATTTATTATGTAATATTATTTTATTCTAGTTTTAAATAGTCAAAGAAACATATCGCATACAATATTTATTTTCTATTTTTTTTATTATAGTTTAAACCAGTGTAAAATTTATTTTCTAAATTTTTTAATTCTAATTTAAAAGAGTCAAACAAATATTTCGCATAGTGTCAAACACATATATTATAGTTAAAAACTATATTGCATATTTATTATGTAATATTAGATGACAAAAAACTTCTGTCAATACAACAACGAAACAATCTCAAAATAATAAATTTATAACTATATACTAACGTTAAATTAAAACAATTAATGGTTGAATAAACTACAAAATCCACGAATCCTAATCCTTCAAAACTAAACCATAATCACTAAACTAAACCATAATCAATAAAAAACATACATAAACCATAATCACTAAAAAAAATATACCAAAACGTCCACAATGACTTAACTAAGATATAACTTTCCTAAAAAACAACAATGATATGAAAATTTGAGTTTTTGGACAGACGTTATCACTCTAAATATCACTAAAAATACATAACTAAATTGCAAAATAATTACACTAACAAGTATATAATTCATACCTTAACGTGTTCGCAAGTTTTGATTCGAGAAATCTGGCGTTTTTAGACCATTTCGAGAAATTTTAGGTGAGAGAAAAGAGAAAAATAAAAATATTTTTTTTCTTCTGAAATTAAAGTCTCTTATTATAGTAAAAAAAGATTGCATTATAAATGGATCTCATTGTAACTAAAATAGAACCCAATTTAACCCGACCCAAAATAAATTAGGCCCAAAATTTTATTTAATTTCTAGGGTTTATGTTGAAGATTGTGCTTCTTCTATATATATATAGGGTCTACAGCTTCCGCATCTCACATCATCCATGGATGCGAAGGAATCGTATCTGGCATGAGATCTGATTTCCCACTCGAAATATCGATTTCACCAGGAAACAGGTCTTTCCCTCGCTCTCGAGTCCAGAGAAAACTGATTTGATGCCAGATACAATTCCTCAGCCTATGTTAAAGTAGAATATCACGTAAGCCTGACTCGGATGATTGTCGAGATGTATACAAGCAATATTTTATTACAGCCTATGTTAAAGTGGGCACATACTCTGGGACATATTTTGATTATGGTATAGTAGCTAATCTCCTTTTGTCGAAATTGTTGAAGTTTTGCTATTTCATGTCATACTACAATTTTAGGCTTTGATCAGTAATGTGTCTCAATATTAGTGATATATGGTCTGTGAACTTTCAAAAGTCTCAAAAGGTCCGGTCTAGTAGTTGAATTATCGAGTTTGATGCTGCTACCTGGCACCGTATTCAACTTAAACTTGTATCATCCATTGTCCCTGGCTCTAAACTTTTTGTTAAGTATGATGTCACATATGATGCGGACTAATTTTAAGTCTATGGACAATCTCTTCTAAACTCGAGAGTCAGGAACTATAATTCATAGTCTATAATTTTATTTAAATGGAAGTATGTAACTTTTCTGATCATCACTTAAGTTCCACAGGGAGGGTATAAGGTGTTCTTGTCCAAAAATACTATTGATTTAGATCCCAAGATTGTCAATGACATCCATCAAAGACGGTTGATAGTACGAGGGTCGTGGAATAAATCCCAATGAAAGGTATATCAGTTCACTGTCGCACTCAGGTTTACATAATTGGAGGTGATGGAACTCAAAAAGGAGCAGCAGCTAGCAACTATCTATGAAGTAAGCCTATTGAAGTCATTGTGCCGGTAACCTCTTAAGATCTTTGTTTTTGCAGACTGATCAGTTTCATAAATTTCTCTGTTAAGGGTTTTGTTGACAATAGCTTCCAAATATTTCTGAACTAATTTTCCAAATATTTCTGAACTAATGGTAGATTGGAAGCATTTCTTGTGAAGTTTATGTCATCCAATCAAAGCGGGGACACCCATGAACTAATATTTTTTAACCTAATTACGAGACACATAATATCTCCCGATGCCCGAAGCATGCTTATTATAGTTCTGGCCTTCATGTTTGGCCACATGTTTGCAGGCTGCGTTCTGCATTAGTATATGTTAGTACTGAATTGTATAAAAGAAAGAAATAGATGATTACTTGAGTAAACTTCAACTGGAATTATAATTAAACGGAATGAAAATACAATTCATAAATAGAAACTGATAACAACTGCTATCCCTACAAACTAGCAGCACGACCTGGGAGTTTCCTACTAACTTGCAACTGATCCTAAACACCACAACGTACATGTTGAATGCAATACTTAAAATAAATATAACAAGACATGTTTAGATAAATCCCAACATGCTCCCCCTTAATCTAAACATGTTCCAGATTTTTGACTCCAAGCAGGCTTCTCATCTTTTCAAACTTGACTGTTGACAAAGCTTTAGTTAGAATGTCTGCACGCTGTTCACTAGTATTGACATGTTTAATCACGATTAACCCCTGTTCAACACAATCTCGAATGAAGTGGTATCGCAAGTCAATATGTTTACTTCTTTCATGAAAGACGGGATTCTTTGCTAAATCGATTGCTGACCTGTTATCAATATACAGGACAACTAGACCTGGTTTGATTTCCATGATCTGACTAAGAACTCTTTGAAGTCATATGCCCTGACAAGCTGCCGTCGTGGCCGCAATAAATTTGGCCTCACAGGATGAAAGAGCAACGCATCGCTGCTTCCGTGAAACCCAAGAAATCAAACTCTCATCAAGATAGAATGCCATTCCAGTAGTACTCTTCCTATCCTCAACACTACCAGCTAGATCACTGTCCGAGAAACCTGATAGTATATAATTTCCTCGTCCCTTAGTGTAGATCAGACCATAATGCAACGTACCTTTCACATATCTACAAATTCTCTTTACAACATTTAAGTGCAACACTGTAGGTTTCTCCATAAAACGACTCACAATCCCTACTGCATATGATATGTCTGGCCGAGTATACACTAAGTAGCGTAAACCTCCAACTAAACTTTTGTAGTAGGTCGAGTTAACTGGTTCCCCATTTGTGTCTGCGTCAATCTGCAATTTAAACTCCATGGGATATTTCACAGCATTACATTCACTCATACCTGCGTTTTGAAGCACTTTTCTAGCATACGTTGTTTGTTTGATCTCGATAAAACCATTTCCTTGATCCACCTCCAAACCCAAGTAATATGACAGTCTGCCAAGATCGGTCATGTCAAATTCTCTATTCATCTCCCCCTTGAATTTGACAATGTATGAAAGACTGGTGCCTGTGATAATTAGGTCGTCAACATAGACGCCAACAATGAGTGATTCATTGCCTGATCGTCGTGTGTATACGGTATGTTCATAAGGACATTTCTCAAAACCCAAGTGAAGCAGATACTTGTTTAAACGAGCATACCCGGCCCTGGGTGCTTGGCATAGTCCGTATAAGGCCTTTAATAATTTGTAGACTATGCCAAGCACCCAGGGTCGGGTATGCACATATCCCTTGGCCGGGTATGCACATATCCCTTGGCATAGTCGTAATCAATACCATGTTTATGCACATATCCCTTGGCATAGTCGTAATCAATACCATGTTTATGCACATATCCCTTGGAAACCAGGCGGGCTTTATGTTTGATCACAGCACCATTTGTGTCCCGTTTCAGCTTAAACACCCATTTGAGGTCAATGGCCTTGTGACCCTGTGGTAAATCAGTTAGCGTCCACGTACCATTTCTCTCAATAGTGTCAATTTCTGTGTTCATTGCAACTCGCCATGCTTCGTCTATGACAGCTTGCTCATACGTAACTGTTTCATCAATGCCAGACAAGAGTAACTCATCCTCTAGTTCCACAATTTTAGTGTTTGCATAAATGTCTGAGAGGCGTCGGAAGCGTTGAGGCTCACTCTCCGTGCTAGTCATACTGGTACTGGATCCTTCGATTGTTGCAGATGAAGTGTATGAACATACAGGAGATATAGTTGATGGTGATACATGAGATGTATGTGATGATGACACAGGAGTGTGAGGCGAAACAGGAGTGAAAGGACTGTTGAGCTCAGAGCTGTCTTGTGTATCTTCCTCAGAACTTTCGAGTGTGAACGAACCCACTGCAGGAGCATCTCGTTCGCTGACTGCATTCCAAGTCCAACCCTTTGATTCATTGAAAGTAACGTCTCGGCTGACATGTATGCGCCCTGTGTCTGGGTCGTACAATCGCCAGGCTTTGGTTCCTAGTTCCCTTCCAAAATGGACAAGCAGCTTACTACGGCTATCTAGTTTGTGTGTGTGAGCTGATGGTATCTTCATATAAGAGATGCACCCAATTTTTTTTAAAGAATCAACAGATGGCTTACGTTCAAACCAGGCTTGGTACGGTGTGATGGATGAGAGTGCTCGAGTGGGTAGCTTGTTGAGAATATAGAATCAATAAATTTATTTATTTATCAAATATTTTTAATCTTTTAAAAATTATTCAATTTAAAATTAGTAAACTGGATCGGTCTATATTGCGAAAGCTGTTTTAGAAAATAATCAAAGACAAAATTTCCTAAACAAATTTTATTTCTGTGCCGAAAGATCAATTTCATTTTTTAGGAGATGAAAGCGCTATTCAAATTTCGACATTTCCAAGAATCATAGGATATGAGTGGAAAACAAGAGAGCAATCCCGGTTTAAAATCGAAAAAACTAAAAATGATGTCATATAAATTGGAATCTTCAAATCAAATTTGAAAACCATTATCATATTGAACGAACCTCTTACAAAATGTTATTATTTTTTTCGCAATAGTAATCAAAACTATAGAGACCAATAGAATTTTGTAGGACCACATTTTGAAGGTATTTAGAACTTAATTATACTCTTTAGAAGATTATGAGATTTCTTAATAGATATGGCCATGGTCGAAGTGGAGTTTGCATATATTGTGTCAAAACCGGACCATAAGGATCCATAGTTAATAAGCTAAAGGTTAGTGTGGAACAAGTTTACGAAAGTTAAAAAAATGTTACTTGTCGTGAAATGGTTTCACGATTATTTGTGTAACAAATTGATCCCATATGTGTTCAACTGTTACAAATAAATTCTATTAATATTATTACGTCACATGTCATTCCCAATAATTACACATTTTTTTTCAAATTAACCCTCCTATTTTGTTGTAAAATAATACATTTGACATTGCTATGTCAACATCCACGTAGAATGTTGTGAACGCAATAAATATTTAAATATTTTATTATTATGATTTATCTAACCTATTTATCCCACCGAATCCATTACCATAAAATATAACTCGACCTCACCAGTCTATACAAACTAACTAAAGGATGACATGTTTAACCTGCTTATTAACCTAATTAGAACCCGATAAATTCTCACTTTAATATAGTATAAACTTTATAAAATAATACACTTGGACCACCAAAATTTATTAATTAATTAATCGATAAATTAATAATTATAAATTTATATTCCCGTTTTAATACCTAAAGAGTTTCACGATACCTAAATATCAAATCCGAGTATATGGTATAGATATTTAATATTTTATTTTTATCATTTATCTGACCTATTTATCCGATCTGATCCAATCCAATCCATTAACATAAAATATAACTAGACCCAACCCAATCCATATAACATAACTAAAGCATGACATTTTTAACATACTTACAATTAATTTAATTAATACCTGACAACTTAATTCTGATACTAATTTTCCCTTTAATACCTAACGAGTTTTGTCTTACGAATTTTAAATCTCTAAAATTGATATCTTAGGAATCCTAAATGGACACTACTAGATCTGGGCCTGTTTATGTTAGATCTCACACCTTACTTAATTCTTTTTAATCCAAACTAATATCAAAATAACTTTCCTCACCAATTATGATAATATCACTCAATAAAAAACTTCCTAAAATCATAAAATCCTTTAAATAAATCTAGATATACTCAACTTTATGAAATCTCTAAAATAGTAAAAAGACATGGATAACGAAGTTTTATGTTGTTCTTTTCTATGAAAGAATATTTTAATATTCGTGGCTATAATCTCACGATATTTGCAACGAGTAGCACCCGGTGTGAGATTTAAAGTAGCATAATAACACAAAACATGTGAATTTAGTTAGTAACCGCAAAACATTTCAATATTTCTTCAACCAAGCAGCAATAAGGAAACAAACTGCCAGGACATGAATCAATATACAGACGAAGTAAGAGTCTAAAACTTGGGGCAACAACATAACTTTCCAACCATTTCTAAAAGGATTAGATGACAATAATAACCATGACAAGGTTTCCGCGACCAAAGGAAATAGGTAACTTGTGAAGTAACACATTTTTTGGCAGGTACGGAGTCGTTCCATAATTTTATAATCATTAACGATGTCTTCTTCCTTGGAGGCATCGGTTGCTCGATATCCTTCTCAGAAGTCCACGTGATTTAGTTCTACCTTTCTAGCTTATTATGACATATTTAATATAAATATGACCTATCTCTAACATAGTATCATTCTTTGTAAGAACACACAGCGTTTCAAAAATCTTTGTAAACCGCTCATCAGTTAGTTATTCTCCTTAAGTCAAGGTGATAAATCTAAATGATATATATTCTCTCGTGCAAAAAAATAAGTGGAACTGATCCCTTCAATCTTCACCGAAAACTTTGGACAATTTGCTTGGTTGAACGACGCCAAACAGAAGTGATTGAGCAAACTGTTAGGTTGGGGACCAAAGTCCCACATCCCACATCGGTTAAACATGGGAAGGATCAGTAGTATATAAGAATATATCTCAACTAGTATGAGACCTTTTGGAAGTGGACCGAAAGAAAATTCATGCGACTTTTTAGGGCAAAAATGGACAATATTATACAAGTGTTGAGATCGATTGTTCTTACTTATATACGAAGGCAGTATATACGGTACCCATATTCTCAACAATAGATATCAGAGCGTCAGGCCCAAACGGAACCCATTGTGGTGACTGATGTGGGTAAAATTCTCAGATGTCGAGGCAATCGGTGTGACTTGATTGGATTATATCAAAACGGTAGAACTCTATTGGACTGGAGTTAAGGAACAAGATAGTATGGTATAATAGGAGATGAGCAGTAACATCTATAGTGCCTCTATGGTTCAGGTAACCCTAACTTGATTAGAGTGGGCAAATTGAATTCAACTAAAAGGAGGTCAAGTGGTACTTTGTTCAAGAGGATAATTTATTAGGGTAGTGACCAAAGTCCCACATCCCATATTGGTTAACCATAAGAATGATCAGTAGTATATAAGTAAGAATATATCTCAACTAGTATGAGGCCTTTTAGAAGTGGATAAAAAACAAAAATGTGCGAGTCTTCGGACACAAAGCATTGTTTTTACTTATAAAAGTTTGTGTGCAAACTCATGTTTCGAATCAATGAATCGAGTATATTACAAAGGCATAACCATTTCAAATAAGTGATATAGAAAAAACTAACTAATTTTAAATAAAATATGTAGAATGTCTTCATAATAATGGAGATCCATATATCAAAGCGTTGTTTTTACTTATAAAAGTTTGTGTGCAAACTCATGTTTCGAATCAATGAATCGAGTATATTACAAAGGCATAACCATTTCAAATAAGTGATATAGAAAAAACTAACTAATTTTAAATAAAATATGTAGAATGTCTTCATAATAATGGAGATCCATATATCTTAGTGTGTGACCCCATAAAAGAAACTACCAAAATACTATGCAAAATACTATGCTTGGACGTCGTGGACGTCATGTTTATTAAACTATTTATGAGACATTTGATAATAGAGAGAGAAAAACATGTTTACAGAATTTGTAAAGTCATCTATTATAATAATTATTTATTAATTTATTAAGTCTTGTGTGATAATATAAAATTATATTATCTCTTAGTATATTATATAAGGTCTTCTGTAATAATTATACATTCCTCTTATTAATTTAGAAATTCTATTACGGACAAGAAAAATATTCTTTTAGGGTGTATACTAATTAGATAAAATCCTCTATAATTTCAGTTTTCTATAATAATAATTAGCTATTATAATATTGAGTCTAATAATATGTAGTTATATTTAATTTCCAAATATATTATAATATTATTTTAATAAATTCACTGTGAATACTCTATTAAATTAGAATTTCAATATTTATATTATATATATATATATATATATATTGAAAATTCTAAATAATTTATATTATATGTATTCGGAAATAAATGATATTATATATATATATATATTAAAAAACAAATGATATATATAAATATATAATATTATTATCTTTTAAATCAATATTTTTATATAAGTGATATATATGATATCACATGGGTATATTACTCAAAAATAATATTATATATATATACATATATATTTATAAAAAATGAATATTATTGTTATTTATTTATTTGTTTTTATATATATATTATTGTCTTTTAAATCAATATTTATATTATATATATTGCATCAAGTGCAACTAGCAAGTTGTAGGAAGACTACAACTTATTTCACATCGGTCTGAATCAATGATAAAAATCACTAATGTTTTTAAGTACTTCAATCGCATTATTGAAGATACAAAATTATTAGTGTTTTCATCTTCTATAATTTCATATTATAAGCATTATTTGTTATGATCACTAGGATGATCCGGAATTTATGAATTTGTTAATTAAAAAAAATCAACAATCCACATTTCTTGATGGAGATTTAACATTTTCACCAGATAGATATTTCCTTTAGTAGATCCTTCTGAAGAGTGGCTACATAGCCAAATATGACGAGCAAATTTGAGAAAACAAATACCCATTTAAAGCTAGATCTACACTATTTAAGTCCAAGTGGATCCCATATTGTTTTAGTATTTTCCATAACTTTCATCATAAAAGGTTTTTGACCAATTTTGTGTAATTTCCGAATCTTTCGCACACAAAAGTTATTCTCAGAGGTTTTCAAGCAAGTCTATCACAACGGCGTAATATAACCACAAACCCATTGTTTATTGTGGTTTTCTTAACCCAATCAATCAACTCGTCTTTAGTGTAATGAGATTTCGTGTCAAACAAGTGGATATATTCAACAGAGCACGACTCCGACATTATCTCCTCTTTTACCATGCATGAATCATATAAGTCATCATTTAATTCTTCTTCCACCTCCTACATTCAACAACCATAAATTATGTTGCCTTATCAAAAACAAATTGAACGTGACGACCCGGCGGTTGGGAAATACTCAACCCCAGGGACGGTTTCACCCGTCGGTTAACAATATCCCAACCGAAGGTGGATAATAGTTACATCGACAGGGTAAATTTCTAAACCTTATTATACTTGTAGGATTCCAAAGGGGGCTTGTAGCCGACATGGTGAATATTATCAACTGTTGGGGACGTTTTCAACCGCCGGTTGATAATACAAACCCCGACGGTTGATAATATGCACTCACGCGATAAATATTAATAGACCCGTCAAGAACCTAATCATACACAAAAGACCTAAATGTAACATATTATCAAATTAAGTATCGGGCGTGTGGGGTCACAGTTGGGAACTACGTCCCCAATGGGTGGATATGACATTCTCCGGCAGGTGGTCAAGGACAGCCCAGTGGAGCTGGTTCCTATTGCTAAGAGGATTTGAGATATCCCCCCACTGGGGAACAAGGTCTCAACTAGCGGGGGAGCATGGTTCAACTTTCTAAAATTAGAAGAACTACAAAAAAAACTTTTTTAACAAATTTGTTATGGACACTATATTGTCTAAATCCGTCATTTAATCAATTGAGGTTTCTTTTTGAGATTTTGAGTGTTTTTGAGTTTTTAGTTTTTTTAGATTTTTAAAATTTTGTTAGATTTTGAATATAAGAAAGATATTAGGATGGGTAATTTTGGATTTTAGGAATTTTAATCAAATATACCCAAAACTCACTACATGCCAAAAAATTAATATTTTTGGTGCAAATGGTAAAAAGCTATTAAATAAAAAACCTTTATTCAAATAATTTGGACTGCTTATCAAAATTTGGGGCCGAATTTAACCAGAAGCCTAAAATAAATGGGCAATGCTATATTGGGACACCTTTTGGCTATAATAAGACCATAAAATCGCATTGTGTTTTTTCTCTTTATGTGAAATGACCAATATACCTTTCATATATAAAACCGAATGTCTAAAATAAATGGGAGGCTCTCTCCCTCAATAATCTAACAACCTAAAAAACATCCATGGATAACATCCAAATCCATGGATTTGAGTGAGCGGAATGATGAATTTAACTCCAATATTGATGATTTTACGTCAGAAGAGGAGCCTTTGACGGACCATCTAGAAAATATTTTCTATTTTCAATGCGATTCTCGAACCCAGAATTCGCAAATTTGCAAATTTGCATGTTTTTAATGTCTAAATCGTGAAGAGAGAGTTCGTGATCGTGATTTATACATTTATTTGGTAGTTTGATATAATTAAGTATATTTTGATATAATTATTACATACCTTTTGTAGGAATGAACGGACAAATAAAGGGGGACGAGTATAAAATTTAAAATAATAATTAAAGACTAAATATATGTTTAGTATTTTCATTAGATTTAAATATATTTGTTATTTGATATTTAATTCTAGTTTAAAATAGTCAAATAGATATAATGCAATATTTATTTTCTAAATTTTTTTTCTAGTCGAAGGTAGTCAAAGTATATATTGCATATTTATTATGCAATATTTTTTATTCTAGTTTTAAATATTCAAAGAAACATATTGCATAGAATATTTATTTTCTATTTTTTATTATAGTTTAAACCCGTGTAAAATTTATTTTCTAAATCTTTTAATTCTAATTTAAAAGAGTCAAACAAATATTTCGCATAGGGTCAAACACATATATTATAGTTAAAAACTATATTGCATATTTATTATGTAATATTAGATGACAAAAAACTTATGTCAGTACAACAACGAAACAATCTCAAAATAATAAATTTATAACTATCTACGAACATTAAATTAAAACAATTAATGGTTGAATAAACTACAAACCCACGAATCATAATCCTTCAAAACTAAACCATAATCACTAAACTAAACCATAATCAATAAAAAAACATACCTAAACCATAACCACTAAAAAAACATACCAAAACCCACGATGACTTAACTAAGATATAACTTTCCAAAAAAACAACAATGATATGAAAATTTGAGTTTTTGGACAGAGGTTATCACTCTAAATATCACTAAAAATACATAACTAAATTGCAAAATAATTACAGTAACAAGTATATAATTCATACCTTAACGTGTTCGCAAGTTTTGATTCGAGAAATCTGGCGATTTTTGTTAGACCATTTCGAGAAATTTTAGGTGAGAGAAAAGAGAAAAATAAAAATATTTTTTTTCTTCTGAAATTAAAGTCTCTTATTATAGTAAAAAAAAGATTTCATTATAAATGGATCTCATTGTAACCAAAATAGAACCCAATTTAGCCCGACCCAAAATAAATTAGGCCCAAAATTTTATTTAATTTCTAGGGTTTATGTTGAACATTGTGTTTCTCTTATATATATATATATATATATATATATATATAGGGTCTTCAGCAGGAAACAGGTCTTTCCCTCGCTCTCGAGTCCAGAGAAAACTGATTTGATGCCAGATACAATTCCTCAGCCTATGTTAAAGTAGAATATCACTTTAAGCCTATGTTAAAGTAGAATATCACGTAAGCCTGACTCGGATGATTGCCGAGATGTATACAAGCAATATTTTATTACAGCCTGTGTTAAAGTGTGTTTCAGTAAGTTGAGTAGGTGGCCTCTGCTCAATTAGCTAATCTCCTTTTGTCGAAATTGTTGAAGTTTTGCTATTTCATGTCATACTACAATTTTAGGCTTTGATAAGTAATGTGTCTCAATATTAGTGATATATGGTCCGTGAACTTTCAAAAGTCTCAAAAAGTCCGGTCTAGGGTTTGAATTATCGAGTTTGATGCTGCTATTTGTTAAGTATGATGTCACATATGATGCGGACTAATTTTAAGTCTATGGACAATCTGTTCTAAACTCGAGAGTCAGGAACTATAATTCATAGTCTATAATTTTATTTAAATGGAAGTATGTAACTTTTCTGATCATCACTTAAGTTCCACAGGGAGGGTATAAGGTGTTCTTGTCCAAAAATACTATTGATTTAGATCCCAAGATTGTCAATGACATCCATCAAAGACATGGTCGTGGAATATATCCCAATGAAAGGTATATCAGTACACTCTCGCACTCAGGTTTACATAATTGGAGGTGATGGAACTCAAAAAGGAGCAGCAGCTAGCAGCTATCTATGAAGTAAGCCTATTGAAGTCATTGTGCCGGTAACCTCTTAAGATCTTTGTTTTTGCAGACTGATCAGTTTCATAAATTTCTCTGTTAAGGGTTTTGTTGACAATAGCTTCCAAATATTTCTGAACTAATTTTCCAAATATTTCTGAACTAATGGTAGATTGGAAGCATTTCTTGTGAAGTTTATGTCATCCAATCAAAGCGGGGACACCCATGAACTAATATTTTTTAACCTAATTACGAGACACATAATATCTCCCGATGCCCGAAGCATGCTTATTATAGTTCTGGCCTTCATGTTTGGCCATATATTTGCAGGCTGCGTTCTGCATCAGTATATTGTATTTGTTTAAATGCGGAAATGATATCACTAATTTTTTGTTGTTCTGCAGGAAATCAGACACCGCGGCCTTAAGGTTGCAGTTGTTGGAATTCCAAAGAACATCGCGACAATGACATTCCGGTATTTATCTCCTACTTGCACGCCATTGCTCTGAAGTACTTAAATGTTTTGGAATGAACTCTTAATAGTTCTCTCTCTCTCTCTCTCTAATCTTGATTTGGTCATTGACAAGTCCTTTGGTTTTGATACTGCCGTCGAGGAGGCTCAGCGTGCAATTAATGCAGCACACGTCGAAGCTACAGGTGTTGAGAATGGCATTGGATTTGTGAAGCTAATGGGCCGTTACTGCGGTGAAATTTACTCTATCGCGCGCTTAATTGTCATAGATGGACGGGCAATGAATTCCATGTTTTGATGAAAAATGCAATACTGACGTGTTTGCATCATTCGGATTTCCAGTGCTACTTGTGCTCATTAATTTGATATATTTGGTGGTGCAGGTTTCATTGCAATGTATGCTACTCTAGCTAGCCGAGATGTTGACTATTTGATTCCTGAGTCACCCTTCTATCTTGAAGGAGAAGACGGACTTTATGAGTTCATTGATAAACGACTTGAAGAGAGTGGCCACATGGTTATCGTGATGGCTGAAGGAGCAGTCAGGATCTTGTTTCAGAGAGCATGGTCCTGGTGAATCCTTCGGGAAACAAGCTTCTTAAAGACGCTGGGTTATGGTTGTTGGACAAGATCAAGGTATTGGTTCATTATTCAGCGATCTGTGGTTTTGCAATTTCGTTTGGATCACTGGCCCAGTTGTCTATTATGTAATTTGTTTCTGGATGTAGAAAGTTTGTTCTAGTATATTGCTTTACAACGTAGGAATCGCATTGGTAAGATGATTATTTTGCTATACCTTCTGCAAAACAAAGGATTTATAAGGCTTTATATTCTATCTCCCAAATAAGGAACAAGGTGGTAATTACCGACATGATGCGGGTGAGGTTGCTTCCTTCGACAAACCAACCGAGCTTTTTGAGCCCGACTGATGCAAAACAAGGAAAGAATGAAAAACCAGCTCCTACCTGAGTTGTTAGATGATTGAAGCAGCTTCTTAACAAAGACCTTTGCATTTCTACATGTTTGAGACAATTTCTTTTTCCTATACATGTGTTAGTTGGGTGTGGCTATGAAATGGGCCACAAAGTAAAAAACTCATATTATCCTTTTATACTTATACGATTACAATTCATGCGTATGTTTCATGTGTATGTACGGTAAAGGTGACTTTTCAAAACGTAAAAGATTAGATGATAACTCAGTTTGTAGTTTAAAATTTCCAAAAATACCATACCAGCGAACAAGGAAATACAAAAAATAATACTTATGTGTTTTTCTTATTGTGTTATTAGATTTTATATTTGTTTGGATTATGTGTATCTAAAAGATTAGATGATAACTCATTTTGTAGTTTAAAATTTCCAAAAATATGATACGAAAATGCAAAAAATAAAACTCTTGTTGTTTTTTATTGTGTTATTAGATTTTATAGTTGTTTGTGTTAGTAGATTTTATATTTGTTAAGAACTTGGTTGTTCTTTCTTATTTTTCTGTCTTATCCATGCCATCCATTTTGAAATTATCAAAAACAAAAGTTTGGTTTGAAATTTTGTATAGAACAGGACTATTTATTAATTGATATATTTAAATTATCCGAGTTTGGGTTGAAATTTTGTATAAAACACGACTATTTATTAATGAAATTTTGTATAAAACACGACTATTTATTAATTAATATTGTATATAGTCCCACTCGAGTGAATGTCCGTGGCTTATTTTTTAATTTTTATGTTTAACTTTTATTTATTTATCAAATATTTTTAATCTTTTAAAAATTATTCAATTTAACATTAGTAAACTGGATCGGTCCATGTTGATAAAGCTGTTTTAGAAAATAATCAAAAATAAAATTTCCTAAACAAATTTTATTTATGTGCCGAAAGATCAATTTCATTTTTTTAGGAGATGAAACCTTTATTCAAATTTCGACATTTCCAAGAATCATAGGATATGAGTGGAAAACAAGAGAGCAATCCCGGTTTAAAACCGAAAAAGCTAAAAATAATGTCATATAAATTGGAATCTTCAAATCTAATTTCGAAACCATTATCATATTGAACGAGCCTCTTAAAAAATGTTATTGTTTTTTTCGCAATAGTAATCAAAACTATAAAGACCAATAAAATTTTGTAAGACCACATTTTGAAGGTATTTAGAACTTAATTATACTCTTTAGAAGATTATGAGATTTCTTAATAGATATGGCCAGGGTCGAAGTGGAGTTTGCATATATTGTGTCAAAACCGGACCACAAGGATCCATAGTTAATAAGCTAAAGGTTAATGTTGAACAAGTTTACGAAAGTTAAAAAAATGTTACTTGTCGTGAAATGGTTTCACGATTATTTGTGTAACAAATTGATCGCATATGTGTTCAAGTGTTACAAATAAATTCTATTAATATTA
The DNA here is from genome assembly GCA_036936605.1 of Limnanthes douglasii subsp. nivea. Taxonomy (NCBI): domain Eukaryota; kingdom Viridiplantae; phylum Streptophyta; class Magnoliopsida; order Brassicales; family Limnanthaceae; genus Limnanthes; species Limnanthes douglasii. The sequence goes on from JAUPFV010000001.1 coordinate 5,001,568, forward strand.
TTACGTCACATGTCATTCCCAATAATTACACATTTTTTTCAAATTAACCATCCTATTTTGTTGTCAAATAATACATTTGATATTGATATGTCAACATTCACGTAGAATGTTGTGAACGCAATAAATATTTAAATATTTTATTATTATGATTTATCTAACCTATTTATCCCACCGAATCCATTACCATAAAATATAACTGGACCTGACCAGTCTATACAAACTAACTAAAGGATGACATGTTTAACCTACTTATTAACCAAATTAGAACCCGATAAATTCTCACTTTAATACAGTATAAACTTTACAAAATAATACACTTGGACCACCAAAATTTATTAATTAACAGAGTTATTAATTAATCGATAAATTAATAATTATAAATTTATATTCCCGTTTTAATACCTAAAGAGTTTCACGATACCTAAATATCAAATCCGAGTATATGGTATAGATATTTAAATATTTTATTTTTATCATTTATCTGACCTATTTATCCGATCCGATCCAATCCAATCCATTAACATAAAATATAACTAGACCCGACCCTATCCATATAACATAACTAAAGCATGACATTTTTAACATACTTACAATTAATTTAATTAATACCTCACAACTTAATTCTGATACTAATTCTCCCTTTAATACCTAACGAGTTTCAAAATACCTACATCTGAAATCAATTTTTGTCTTACAAATTTTAAATCTCTAAAATTGATATCTTAGGAATCCTAAATGGACACTACTAGATCTGGGCCTGTTTATGTTAGATCTCACACCTTAATTAATTCTTTTTAATCCAAACTAATATCAAAATAACTTTCCTCACCAATTATGATAATATCACTCAATAAAAAACTTCCTAAAATCATAAAATCCTTTAACTAAATCTAGATATACTCAACTTTATGAAATCTCTAAAATAGTAAAAAGACATGGATAACGAAGTTTTATGTTGTTCTTTTCTATGAAAGAATATTTTAATATTCGTGGCTATAATCTCACGATATTTGCAACGAGTAGCACCCGGTGTGCGATTTAAAGTAGCATAATAACACAAAACATGTGAATTTAGTTAGTAACCGCAAACCACTTCAATATTTCTTCAACCAAGCAGCAATAAGAAAACAAACTGTCAGGACATGAATCAATATACAGACGAAGTAAGAGTCTAAAACTTGGGGCAACAACATAACTTTCGAACCATTTCTACGAGGATTAGATGACAATAATAACCATGACAAGGTTTCCGCGACCAAAGGAAATAGGTAACTTGTGAAGTAACACATTTTTTGGCAGGTACGGAGTCGTTCCATAATTTTATAATCATTAACGATGTCTTCCTCCTTGGAGGCATCGGTTGCTCGATATCCTTCTCAGAAGTCCACATGATTTAGTTCTACCTTTCTAGCTTATTATGACATATTTAATATAAATATGACCTATTTCTAACATTGTATAATTCTTTGTAAGAACACACAGCGTTTCAAAAAGCTTTGTAAACCGCTCATCAGTTAGTTATTCTCCTTAAGTTAAGGTGATAAATCTAAATGATATATATTCTCTCGTGCAAAAAAATAAGTGGAACTGATCCCTTCAAGCTTCACCGAAAACTTTGGACAATTTGCTTGGTTGAACGACTCCAAACAGAAGTGATTGAGCAAACCGTTAGGCTGGGGACCAAAGTCCCACATCCCACATCGGTTAAACATGGGAAGGATCAGTAGTATATAAGAATATATCTCAACTAATATGAGATCTTTTGAAAGTGGACCGAAAGAAAATCCGTGCGACCTTTTAGGGCCAAAATGGACAATATTATACAAGTGTTGAGATCGATTGTTCTTACTTATATATTAAGGCAGTATATACGGTACCAATATTCTCAACAAATGATATCAGAGCGTCAGGCCCAAACGGAACCCATTGTGGTGACTGATGTGGGTAAAATTCTCAGATGCCGAGGCAATCGGTGTGACTTGATTGGATTATATCAAAACGGTAGAACTTGATTGGACTGGAGCTAATGAACAAGATAGTATGGTGTAATAGGAGATGAGCAATAACATCTATAGTGCCTCTATGGTTCAGGTAGCCCTAACTTGATTAGAGTGGGCAAATTGAATTCAACTAAAAGGAGGTCAAGTGGTACTTTGTTCAAGAGGATAATTTATTAGGGTAGTGACCAAAGTCCCACATCCCATATTGGTTAACCATAAGAATGATTAGTAGTATATAAGTAAGAATATATCTCAACTAGTATGAGGCCTTTTAGAAGTGGATAAAAAACAAAAATGTGCGAGTCTTCGGACCCAAAGCGAACAATATCATACAAATGGGGAGATCGGGTTGTTTTTACTTATAAAAGTTTGCACATCGAGCATATTACAAAGTCATAACCATTTGAAATAAGTGATATAGAAAAAACTAATTTTAGTTTTTAATTTGAAATAAGTGATATAGAAAAAACTAATTTTAGTTTTTAAATAAAATATGTAGAATGTCTTCGTATAAATGGAGATCCATATATTTTAGTGTGTGACCCCATAAAAGAAACTACCAAAGGTAGGCTGACAATCTCATAAATATTTTTGAAATAAGTGATATAGAAAAAACTAATTTTAGTTTTTAAATAAAATATGTAGAATGTCTTCATATAAATGGAGATCCATATATTTTAGTGTGTGACCCCATAAAAGAAACTACCAAAGGTAGGCTGACAATCTCATAAATATTTTTCGATTGTAATAGAGAAAAACATGTTTACAGAATTTGTAAAGTCATCTATTATAATAATTATTTATTTATTTATTAATTCTTGTGTGATAATATAAAATTATATTATCTCTTAGTATATTATATAAGGTCAATAATTATTTATTAATTTATTAATTCTTGTGTGATAATATAAAATTATATTATCTCTTAGTATATTATATAAGGTCTTCTGTAATAATTACACATTCCTCTTATTAATTTAGAAATTCTATTACGGACAAGAAAAATATTCTTTTAGGGTGTATATTAATTAGATAAAATCCTCTATAATTTCAGTTTTCTATAATAATAATTAGCTATTATAATATTGAGTCTAATAATAATATGTAGTTATATTTAATTTCCTAATATATTATAATATTATTTTAATAAATTCATTGTGAATACTCCTATTAAATTAGAATTTCAATATTTATATTATATATATATATATATATATATTGAAAATTCTAAATAATTTATATTATATGTATTCGGAAATAAATGATATTATATATATATATTAAAAAACAAATGATATATATAAATATATAATATTATTATCTTTTAAATCAATATTTTTATATAAGTGATATATATGATATCACATGGGTATATTATTCAAAAATAATATTATATATATATACATATATATTCATAATAAATAATGAATATTATTGTTATTTATTTATTTGTTTTTATATATATATTATCGTCTTTTAAATCAATATTTATATTATATATATATTGCATCAAGTGCAACTAGCAAGTTGTAGGAAGACTACAACTTATTTCACATCGGTCTGAATCAATGATAAAAATCACTATGTTTTTAAGTACTTCAATCGCATTATTGAAGATACAAAATGATTAGTGTTTTCATCTTCTATAATTTCATATTATAAGCATGAGTTGTTATGATCACTAGGATGATCCGGAATTTATGAATTTGTTAATTAAAAAAAATCAACAATCCACATTTCTTGATGGAGGTTTAACATTTTCACCAGATAGATATTTCCTTTAGTAGCTCCTTCTGAAGAGTGGCTACATGCTCCATTTTTAGGGATCGGGGCTCCTTCAAGGAAATACATAGCCAAATATGACGAGCAAATTTGAGAAAATAGATCTACACTATTTAAGTCCAAGTGGATCCATATTGTTTTAGTATTTTCCATAACTTTCATCATAAAAGGTTTTTGACCAATTTTGTGTAATTTCCGAATCTTTCGCACACAAAAGTTATTTTCAGAGTTTTTCAAGCAAGTCTATCGCAACGGCATAATATAACCACAAACCCATTGTTTATTGTGGTTTGCTTAACCCAATCAATCAACTCGTCTTTGGTGTAATGAGATTTCGTGTCAAACAAGTGGCTATAATCAACAGAGCACGACTCCGACATTATCTCCTCTTTTACCATGCATGAATCATATAAGTCATCATTTAATTCTTCTTCCACCTCCTACATTCAACAACCATAAATTATGTCGCCTTATCAAAAACAAATTGAACGTGACGACCCGACGGTTTGGAAATACTCAACCCCTAGGGACGGTTTCAACCGTCGGTTGACAATATCCCAACCGAAGGTGGATAATAGTTACATCGACAGGGTAAATTTTTAAACCTTATTATACTTATAGGATTCCAAAGGGGGCTTGTACCCGACATGGTGAATATTATCAACTGTTGGGGACGTTTTCAACCGCCGGTTGATAATACAAACCCCGACGGTTGATAATATGCACTCACGCGATAAATATTAATAGACCCGTCGAGAACCTAATCATACACAAAAGACCTAAATGTAACATATTATCAAACGAAGTATCGGGCGTGCGGGGTCACGGTTGGGAACTACGTCCCCAATGGGTGGATATGACATTCCCCGGCAGGTGGTCAAGGACAGCCCAGTGGAGCTGGTTCCTATTGCTAAGAGGATTTGAGATATCCCCCACTGGGGAACAGGGTCTCAACTAGCGGGGGAGCATGGTTCAACTTTCTAAAATTAGAAGAACTACAAAAAAAACTTTTTTAACAAATTGGTTATGGACACTATATTGTTTGGAGTTTCATGGTCATCACCAAGCTTCTTCTTGTCTAAATCCGTCATTAATCAAATATACCCAAAACTCACTACATGCCAAAAATTAATATTTTTGGTGCAAATGGTAAAAAACTATTAAATAAAAAACCTATTTTCAAATAATTTGGACTGCTTATCAAAATTTGGGGCCGAATTTAACGAGAAGCCTAAAATAAATGGGCAATGCTATATTGGGACACTTTTTGGCTATAATAAGACCATAAAATCGCATTGTTTTTTTTCTTTATGTGAAATGACCAATATACCTTTCATATATAAAACCGAATTTATACAGAAGCCTAAAATAAATGGGAGGCTCTCTCTCTCTAAATAATCTAACAACCTAAAAAACATCCATGGATAACATCCAAATCCATGGATTTGAGCGAGCGGAATGATGAATTGAAGTCCAATATTGATGATTTTACGTCAGAAGAGGAGCCTTTGACGGACCATCTAGAAATTTTTTTTCTGTTCTCAATGCGATTCTCGAACTCATTGCGCAATAAAAGTGATGAAATACGAACCCAGAATTCACAAATTTGCAAATTTGCATGTTTTTAATGTCTAAATCGTGAAGAGAGAGTTCGTGATCGTGATTTATACATTTATTTGGTAGTTTGATATAATTAAGTATATTTTGATATAATTATTACATACCTTTTGTAGGAATGAACGGGGATGAGTATAAAATTTAAAATAATAATTAAAGACTAAATATATGTTTAGTATTTTCATTAGATTTAAATATATTTGTTATTTGATATTTTATTCTAGTTTAAAATAGTAAAATAGATATAATGCATATTTATTATGCAATATTTATTTTCTAAATTTTTTTTCTAGTCGAAAGTAGTCAAAGTATATATTGCATATTTATTATGTAATATATGTTTAGTATTTTCACAGTATTTATTTTCTATTTTTTATTATAGTTTAAACCAGTGTAAAATTTATTTTCTAAATCTTTTAATTCTAATTTAAAAGAGTCAAAAAAATATTTCGCATAGGGTCATACACATATATTATAGTTAAAAACTATATTGCATATTTATTATGTAATATTAGATGACAAAAAACTTATGTCAGTACAACAACGAAACAATCTCAAAATAATAAATTTATAACTATATACGAACATTAAATTAAAACAATTAATGGATGAATAAACTACAAACCCACGAATCATAATCCTTCAAAACTAAACCATAATCACTAAACTAAACCATAATCAATAAAAAAACATACCTAACCCATAATCACTAAAAAAACATACCAAAACCCACGATGACTTAACTAAGATATAACTTTCCAAAAAAACAACAATGATATGAAAATTTGAGTTTTTGGACAGAGGTTATCACTCTAAATATCACTAAAAATACATAACTAAATTGCAAAATAATTACACTAACAAGTATATAATTCATACCTTAACGTGTTCTCAAGTTTTGATTCGAGAAATCTGGCGTTTTTTGTTAGACCATTTCGAGAAATTTTAGGTGAGAGAAAAGAGAAAAATAAAAATATTTTTTTTTCTTCTGAAATTAAAGTCTCTTATTATAGTAAAAAAGATTTCATTATAAATAGATCTCAGTGTAACCAAAATAGAACCCAATTTAGCCCGACCCAAAATAAATTAGGCCCAAAATTTTATTGAATTTCTAGCGTTTATGTTGAAGATTGTGCTTCTCCTATATATATATATATATATATATATATATGGTCTACAGCTGCGGCATCTCACATCATCCATGGATGCGAAGAAATCATATCTAGCATCAGATCTGATTTCCCACTCGAAATATCGACTTCAGCTGGAAACAGGTCTTTCCCTCGCTCTCGAGTCTAGAGAAAACTGATTTGATGCCAGATACAATTCCTCAGCCTATGTTAAAGTAGAATATCACGTAAGCCTGACTCGGATGATTGCCGAGATATATACAAGCAATATTTTATTACAGCCTGTGTTAAAGTGTGCACATACTCTGGGACATATTTTGATTATGGTATAGTTATTTCAGTAAGTTGAGTAGGTGGCCTCTGCTCAATTAGTTAATCTCTTTTTGTCGAAATTGTTGAAGTTTTGCTATTTCATGTCATACTACAATTTTAGGCTTTGATAAGTAACGTGTCTCAATAATAGTGATATATGGTCCGTGAACTTTCAAAAGTCTCAAAAGGTCCGGTCTAGTTGTTGAATTATCGAGTTTGATGCTGCTACCTGGCACCGTATTCAACATAAACTTGTATCATCGATTGTCCGTGTCTCTAAACTTTTTGTTAAGTATGATGCCACATATGATGCGGACTAATTTTAAGTCTATGGACAATCTGTTCTAAACTCGAGAGTCAGGAACTATAATTCATAGTCTATAATTTTATTTAAATGGAAGTATGTAACTTTTCTGATCATCACTTAAGTTCCACAGGGAGGGTATAAGGTGTTCTTGTCCAAAAATACTATTGATTTAGATCCCAAGATTGTCAATTGTTGGCGGAAAATATAAAAATAACACTCTCTTTAAAACAAATAAACAACTTTGATATAGATAGAAAAGGAGAAATATTACAAGAACACTCTTACAACTCACACTAGAAGAGAAAATATTTTTCAAACACTCAAGAGAGCATTCTTGTCTCTCTTTTCTCTCACTCTAATTTTCTCTCTAACTTTGATTCTTGGTGTGTTTGTGTGATGCTCTAGATGGTGGGAGAGCTCCACTATTTATAGGAATATAGTGGAGACAAAGATCCACCATCCAAGAGGCTTTTGGATACTAACACACTCAACATCAATACTACACTCAAAGTTAAGGTGTTTCTTACACTCAATCTAAAAGTGTGTCTTGCACTCAACCTAAACTACTAAATATTAATTTAAATGTTTCTAGAATATTCTTTCTAGATGGGCCTTAGTAAGTGGGTTGGACCCTTTGAGTGGGTTGGGCCCTTTAAGTGGATCAAGTTTATGATCCAACACTCCCCCTTAAACTTGATCCTGTGACCCCTAGCAGTTTCCTAAATCGTTTGAAGTCTTCGCTTTTCAGTGGCTTGGTAAAAATATCAGCAGCTTGATCTTGTGTCTTCACATATTCAACTTGCACATCCTTTCTTGAAATACACTCCCTTACGTAGTGGTAGCGGACATCTATATGCTTGCTTCGATCATGGAATACTGGATTCTTGGCTAAGGCGATTGCTGACTTATTATCGACATAGACCTTAGTTGGCTCATGTTGTGTTAGGTCTATCTCCTTCAATAGATTTCTAAGACAAATTGCATGACTAACACAGGTAGTGGCAGCAACATATTCTGCCTCACAAGTGGATAATGTGACTATCGGTTGTTTCTTTGACATCCATGTGAAAGCAATGTTTCCCATGAAGAATACAAATCCAGTAGTACTCCTTCGATTGTCTATGTCTCCACCCCAATCACTATCGCTATACCCAACAAGTTTGTAATCATTAGAAATGGAATAGAGTAATCCAAAATCGATTGTACCTTTCAGATAACGAAGGATTCTCTTTGCAGCCTTGAAATGAGTTGTTGTTGGAGATTCCATATAGCGACTAACCAATCCAACTGCATGAAGAATATCTGGTCTCGTACAAGTTAGATAGCGTAGGCTACCCACCAAACTTTTGAATAATGTTGGATCTACACTTTCGCCTTCTTCATGCTTGGATATTTTGACTCCAAACTCCATAGGTGTGCTTATCGAGCTACAATTCTCCATCTTAAACTTCTTGAGGATATCTTTTGCATAGCTTTCTTATGAGATGAAAATTCCATCTTTTTGCTGCTTAACTTCAATGCCAAGGTAGTACGCCATGAGCCCCAAGTCTGTCATCTCGAATTCCTTTGTCATCACTTCTTTGAATTTATTAAACATGTTTGGGTTGCTTCCAGTGAAGATCAAATCATCCACGTAGAGACACACAATCAAAATATCTCCATCTTTGATCTTGGTGTATAGAGCGTGCTCGTACGGACATTTGTTGAAGCCATTCTCTTGGAAATAATTGTCGATTCTACTGTTCCATGCCCTTGGTGCTTGTTTTAGCCCGTAAAGAGCCTTCTTTAGCTTCAACACCTTGTCTTCATGGCCTTTGACCTCATAGCCTAATGGTTGTTGAATGTAGACTTCTTCTTCAAGGACGCCATTGAGAAATGCTGACTTTACATCCATTTGTTGTATCTTCCACTTGTTTTGAGCTGCCAAAGAAATTATTAGTCTAATAGTTTCTAATCAGGCAACGGGGGCGAATACCTCATCATAGTCAATTCCCGCCTTTTGACTATAACCTTTTGCAACAAGTCTCGCTTTATGTTTTTCAATCTCTCCCTTAGCATTTCTCTTGGTTTTGTATAACCATCTAACGCCTATTGTCTTGCACCCTTTGGGAAGTGAGGTGAGTTCCCATGTGCCATTCTTCTCGATGGCTCTAATTTCTTCATCCATCGCGTCTCTCCATTGTTTCTCTTGTGCAGCTTCTTGAAATGTCACTGCCTCACAATCAGCAAAGAGACAAAATAGTGTAATGTTAACCATTGGTTCAGTTACCTCATAAAGATCACTAAGGCTTCTTATACGTTCCACTGCTCTCTCATTTTGACTACCATTTGACAATGATGAAGGTGGTGAGTCTTCATGAGTAGTTGTTCTTGGTGAATCATGTGGGGTTGCAACATCTTGTGATTGCTCATTCGGTGTCTTCTCATCTTCTTCAATTTGGGGGAAAAATGTGAACTCATTTGCATGAGACCCAAAATCCCATTCGCTTTCTTCATCAACTATCACGTCTCGGTTTATCACAACCTTCTTGTTGTTTGGGTTGTATAACTTGTAGCCTTTGGAACTTGAGTCGTAACCGATGAAGATAAAACTCTTGCTTTTATCATCAAGTTTGGTTCGTTGTTCGTCTGGTACATGGACATGAGCTACGCTTCCAAATACTCTCAAGTGGGAAATTCCGGGCTTTCTTCCACTCCACGCTTCTTGTGGTGTCTTTCCCCAAACACTTCTTGTTGGAGATCGGTTGGACAAGTATACCGCACATGCCACTGCTTCCGCCCAAAAATCCTTAGGCAGTTTCTTGCTTTTGAGCATGCTTCGCGCCATATCAAGGATTGTTCTGTTCTTCCTTTCTACCACACCATTTTGTTGAGATGATCTAGGAACTGTCAAGCGGCGACGAATTCCATGTGCTTCACAAAACTCTAGGAATTCATTGGATGTGAACTCCCCTCCTCGGTCAGATCTCATGGCTTTAATCTTATTTCCGCTCTCTTTTTCCACAACTGCTTTGAACTTCTTAAATACTCCAAAGACTTCAGATTTCTGTTTCAAGAAGTATACCCACGTTTTTCTTGAAAAATCATCAATGAAGAGAAGGAAGTAGTTACTTTTACCTAGAGAGCTCGGCTTGATTGGACCACACACATCGGTATGAATAAGCTCAAGAGGTTTATTGGCTCTTGACTCTGACTCCTTTGGAAAGCTTTTTCTGAATTTCTTTCCAAGTAAACATCCTTCGCATAACTGGTCAGGATGATTGATACACGGTAACCCTCTCACCATTTCCTTCTTTGACAATAACTCTAAACTTGAAAAGTTTAGATGCCCAAATCGAACATGCCATAGCCACGACGAATCTTTGTAACACGCCTTAAGACACTTTGCAACATCATTTTGAATATTCAAAGGAAACATTCTATTCTTCGACATTTGAACTTTAGCAATTAAATCTCCTTTGTCATCTCTCATAAAAAGACTATAATTTTTCATATGAATATCATAGCCCTTTTCTAGTAGTTGTCCCAAGCTCAAGATGTTGTTTTTCATGCTAGGTACGTAATAGACATTTGAAATCATTTGGTGACTACCATCTTTTGCACGAATACAAATGTTACCTTTTCCTTTCACCGATATTTTGCTATCATCTCCAAAAGAGACATTTCCACTCACTGCTTCATTGATCTCTACGAACATGCTTCTTTTCCCACACATATGGTTACTTGCACCGGTGTCAAGATACCAAGTGTTCTCTTGACCTTCATTAGTGTTTTTGTATGTTAGTAGCAACATATCTTTTTCCTCCGTCTTCTCCTCCATATAGTTGGCCCTCTCCTCAACTCTATTGTTGGGGCCTCTGCATTCAGAAGCATAATGTCCAAACCTTTGACATTTATAGCATTTGATTTGAGATTTATCATACCTCGAGTTCAGATTTCTTCTTCCATGACCTCGTGTTGAGCTTTCTCGTTTCTCGTAGTTGTTGTTGGAATTATTGTTGTTGTAATTCCAGCCACGTCCACTGCCATGATAACCACCTCGTCCGCGGCCTCTGCCTCTGCCTCGGCTACGTTGGTTTCTATCATCTCCTTGATTTGCATGCATGTCCTTCAATTCTACTTTGAGAAGTTGCTCGGTGATCTCTTGCTTCTTCTTGTGCTTTTCTTCATAGGCTTGTAATGATCCTTGGAGTTCTTCGATCATCATTTTCTCCAAGTCTTTAGTTTCTTCAATCGTCACGACGATGTGCTCAAATTTAGGATCCAACGAGCGGAGTATTTTTTCGATTACTCTCACATCTTCTAACTTCTCACCATTTCTTTTTAATTGATTAGAAACGATTGCTACTCTTGAGAAATATTCCGATATAGATTCGGACGCTTTCATATGTAAGGATTCAAATTCACCTCTTAATGTTTGGAGACGTACATTTTTCACCTTTTCGACTCCTTTGTAAGAGATTTGTAATTTCTCCCACGCTTGCTTGGCGGAAGATGCGCTTGAAATTTTTTCGAAGCCATCATCATCTAATGCTTGATAGATGAGGAAGAGAGCTTTTTTGTCTCTCTTTCTTAAATCCTTCAAATTTGTTTTCTCCTCTTGAGAAAGGCTTGCTTCATCTTCGGGTTCGTCAAAACCTTTTTCGACGGCATCCCACACATCATGTGCTCCAAGGAGAGCTTTCATCTTGATACTCCAATTGTCGTAGTTGTTGTTGTTGAGTGTTGGAACTTGGAAGGATGATACACCATTTGCCATATTTTTAAATATGTTGAATATTTAAAAACAAAATTTCCAATATGTTGAAAATTTAAAAACAAAATTTTGGAAAGAGCTTGTGGCTCTGATACCACTTTGTTGGCGGAAAATATAAAAATAACACTCTCTTTAAAACAAATAAACAACTTTGATATAGATAGAAAAGGAGAAATATTACAAGAACACTCTTACAACTCACACTAGAAGAGAAAATCTTTTTCAAACACTCAAGAGAGCATTCTTGTCTCTCTTTTCTCTCACTCTAATTTTCTCTCTAACTTTGATTCTTGGTGTGTTTGTGTGATGCTCTAGATGGTGGGAGAGCTCCACTATTTATAGGAATATAGTGGAGACAAAGATCCACCATCCAAGAGGCTTTTGGATACTAACACACTCAACATCAATACTACACTCAAAGTTAAGGTGTTTCTTACACTCAATCTAAAAGTGTGTCTTGCACTCAACCTAAACTACTAAATATTAATTTAAATGTTTCTAGAATATTATTTCTAGATGGGCCTTAGTAAGTGGGTTGGACCCTTTGAGTGGGTTGGGCCCTTTAAGTGGATCAAGTTTATGATCCAACATCAATGACATCCATCAAAGACGGTTGATAGTACGAGGGTCGTGGAATAAATCCCAATGAAAGGTATATCAGTTACGTTTCACTGTCGCACTCAGGTTTACATAATTGGAGGTGATGGAACTCAAAAAGGAGCAGCAACTAGCAGCTATCTATGAAGTAAGCCTATTGAAGTCATTGTGCCGGTAACCTCTTAAGATCTTTGTTTTTGCAGACTGATCAGTTTCATAAATTTCTCAGTTAGGGGTTTTATTGACAATAGCTTCCAAATATTTCTGAACTAATTTTCCAAATATTTCTGAACTAATGGTAGATTGGAAGCATTTCTTGTGAAGTTTATGTCATCCAATCAAAGCGGGGACACCCATGAACTAATATTTTTGAACCTAATTACGAGACACATAATATTTCCCGATGCCCGAAGCATGCTTATTATAGTTCCGGCCTTCATGTTTGGCCACATGTTTGCAGGCTGCGTTCTGCATCAGTATATTGTATTTGTTTAAATGCGGAAATGATATCACTAATTTTTTGTTGTTAGTAGCTGTGCGGAAATGATATCACTAAATTTTTGTTGTTCTGCAGGAAATCAGACTCCGCGGCCTTAAGGTTGCAGTTGTTGGAATTCCAAAGAACATCGACAATGACATTCCGGTATTTATCTCCTACTTGCACGCCATTGCTCTGAAGTACTTAAATGTTTTGGAACGAACTCTTAATAGTGCTCTCTCTCTCTCTAATCTTGATTTGGTCATTGACAAGTCCTTTGGTTTTGATACTGCCATCGAGGAGGCTCAGCGTGCCATTAATACAGCACACGTCGAAGCTACAGGTGTTGAGAATGGAATTGGATTTGTGAAGCTAATGGGCCGTTACTGCGGTGAAATTTACTCTATCTCATGCTTAATTGTCATAGATGGACGGGCAATGAATTGCATGTTTTGATGAAAAATGCAATACTGACGTGTTTGCATCATTCGGATTTCCAGTGCTACCTGTGCTCATTAATTTGATATATTTGATGGTGCAGGTTTCATTGCAATGTATGCTACTCTAGCTACCCGAGATGTTGACTGTTTGATTCCTGAGTCACCCTTCTATCTTGAAGGAGAAGACGGACTTTATGAGTTCATTGATAAACGACTTGAAGAGAGTGGCCACATGGTTATCGTGATGGCTGAAGGAGCAGTCAGCATCTTGTTTCAGAGAACATGGTCCTGGGGAATCCTTCGGAAAACAAGCTTCTTAAAGACGCTGGGTTTGTTGGCGGAAAATATAAAACAACACTCACTTTAAAACAAACAAACAACTTTGATATAGATAGAAGAGGAGAAGTATTACAAAACACTCTTACAACTCACACTAGAAGAGAAAATATTTTTCTAACACTCAAGAGAGCATTCTTGTCTCTCTTTTCTCTCACTCTAATTTTCTCTCTAACTTTGATTCTTGGTGTGTTTGTGTGATCCTCTAGATGGTGGGAGAGCTCCACTATTTATAGGAATATAGTGGAGACAAAGATCCACCATCCAAGAGGCTTTTAGATACTAACACACTCAACATCAATACTACACTCAAAGTTAAGGTGTTTCTTACACTCAATCTAAAAGTGTGTCTTGCACTCAACCTAAAGTACTAAATATTAATTTAAATGTTTCTAGAATATTCTTTCTAGATGGGCCTTATTAAGTGGGTTGGACCCTTTGAATGGGTTGGGCCCTTTAAGTGGATCAAGTTTATGATTCAACACTCCCCCTTAAACTTGATCCCGTGACCCCTAGTAGTTTCCTTAATCGTTTGAAGTCTTCGTTTTTCAGTGGCTTGGTGAAAATATCGGCAGCTTGATCTTGTGTCTTCACATATTCTACTTGCACATCCCTTCTTGAAATACACTCCCTTATGTAGTGGTAGCGAACGTCGATATACTTGCTTCGATCATGGAATACTGGATTCTTGGCTAAGGCGATGGCTGACTTATTGTCGACATACACTTTAGTTGGCTCATTCTGTGTTAGGTCTATCTCCTTCAATAGATTTCTAAGCCAAATCGCATGACTAACACATGTAGTAGCAGCAACGTATTCCGCCTCACAAGTGGACAACGTGACAATCGGTTGTTTCTTTGGCATCCATGTGAAAGCAATATTTCCCATAAAGAATACAAATCAAGTTGTACTCCTTCGATTGTCTATGTCTCCACCCCAATCACTATCGTTATACCCAACAAGTTTGTAATTATTAGAAATGGAATAGAGTAATCCAAAGTCGATTGTACCTTTCAGATAACGAAGGATTCTCTTTGCAGCCTTGAAATGAGTTGTTGTTGGAGATTCCATATAGCGACTAACCAATCCAACTGCATGAAGAATATCTGGTCTCGTACAAGTTAGATAGCGTAGACTACCCACCAAACTTTTGAATAATGTTGGATCTACACTTTCGCCTTCTTCATGCTTGGATATTTTGACTCCAAACTCCACAGGTGTGCTTATTGAGCTACAATTCTCCATCTTAAACTTCTTGAGGATATCTTTTGTATAGCTTTCTTGTGAGATGAAAATTCCATCTTTTTGCTGCTTAACTTCAATGCCAAGGTAGTACGCCATGAGCCCCAAGTCTGTCATCTCGAATTCCTTTGTCATCACTTCTTTGAATTTATTAAACATGTTTGGGTTGCTTCCAGTGAAGATCAAATCATCCACGTAAAGACACACAATCAAAATATCTCCATCTTTGATCTTGGTGTATAGAGCGTGCTCGTACGGACATTTGTTGAAGCCATTCTCTTGGAAATACTTGTCGATTATACTGTTCCATGCCCTTGGTGCTTGTTTTATCCTGTAAAGAGCCTTCTTTAGCTTCAACACCTTGTCTTCGTGGCCTTTGATCTCATAGCCTAATGGTTGTTGAATGTAGACTTCTTCTTCAAGGACGCCATTGAGAAATGCTGACTTTACATCCATTTGTTGTATATTCCACTTGTTTTGAGCTGCCAAAGAAATTATCAGTCTAATAGTTTCTAATCGGGCAACGGGGGTGAATACCTCACCATAGTCAATTCCCGCCTTTTGACTATAGCCTTTTGCAACAAGCCTCGCTTTGTGTTTTTCAATCTCCCCCTTAGCATTTCTCTTGGTTTTGTATAACCATCTGACGCCTATTGTCTTGCACCCTTTGGGAAGTGAGGTGAGTTCCCATGTGTCATTCTTCTCGATGGCTCTAATTTATTCATCCATCGCGTCTCTCCATTGTTTCTCTTGTGCAGCTTATTGAAATGTCACTGGCTCACAATCAGCAAAGAGACAAAATAGTGTAATGTTATCCATTGGTTCGGTTACCTCATAAAGATCACTAAGGCTTCTTGTACGTTCCACTGCTCTCTCATTTTGACTACCATTTGACGATGATGAAGGTGGCGAATCTCCATGAGTAGTTGCTGTTGGTGAGGCATGTTGGGTAGCAACATCTTCTGATTGCTCATTTGGTGTCTTCTCATCTTCTTTAATTTGGGGGAAAAATGTGAACTCATTTGTATGAGACCCAAAATCCCATTCGCCTTCTTCATCAACTATCACGTCTCGACTTATCACAACCTTCTTGTTGTTTGGGTTGTATAACTTGTAGCCTTTGGAACTTGAGTCGTAACCGATGAAGATAAAACTTTTGCTTTGATCATCGAGTTTGGTTCGTTGTTCGTCTGGTACATGGACATGAGCTACGCTTCCAAATACTCTCAAGTGAGAAATTCCGGGCTTTCTTCCACTCCACGCTTCTTGTGGTGTCTTTCCCCAAACACTTCTTGTTGGAGATCGGTTGGACAAGTAAACCGCACATGCCACTGCTTCCGCCCAAAAATCCTTAGGCAGTTTCTTACTTTTGAGCATGCTTCGCGCCATATCAAGGATTGCTCTGTTCTTCCTTTCTGCCACACCATTTTGTTGAGGTGATCTAGGAACTGTCAAGCGGCGACGAATTCCATGTGCTTCACAAAACTCTAGGAATTCATTGGATGTGAACTCCCCTCCTCGGTCAGATCTCATGGCTTTGATCTTATTTCCGCTTTCCTTTTCCACAACTGCTTTGAACTTTTTAAATACACCAAAGACTTCGGATTTCTGTTTCAAGAAATATACCCACGTTTTTCTTGAAAAATCATCAATGAAGAGAAGAAAATAGTTACTTTTACCTAGAGAGATCGGCTTGATTGGACCACACACATCGGTATGAATAAGCTCGAGAGGTTTATTGGCTCTTGACTCTGACTCCTTTGGAAAGCTTTTTCTGAATTTCTTTCCAAGTAAACATCCTTCGCATAACTGGTCAGGATGATTGATACACGGTAACACTCTCACCATTTCCTTCTTTGACAATAACTCTAAACTTGAAAAATTTAGATGCCCAAATCTAACATGCCATAGCGACGACGAATCTTTGTAACACGCCTTAAGACACTTTGCAACATCATTTTGAATATTCAAAGGAAACATTCTATTCTTTGACATTTGGACTTTAGCAATTAAGTCTCCTTTGTCATCTCTTAGAAAAAGACTATAATTTTTCATATGAATATCATAGCCATTTTCTAGTAGTTGTCCCAAGCTCAAGATGTTGTTTTTCATGCTAGGTACGTAATAGACATTTGAAATCATTTGGTGACTACCATCTTTTCCACGAATAAGAATGTTACATTTTCCTTTCACCGATATTTTGCTATCATCTCCAAAAGAGACATTTCCACTCACGGCTTCATTGATCTCTACGAACATGCTTCTTTTCCCACACATATGATTGCTTGCACCGGTGTTAAGATACCAAGTGTTTTCTTGGCCTTCATTAGTGGTTTTGTATGTTAGTAGTAACATATCTTTCTCCTCCGTCTTCTCTTCCACATAGTTGGCCTTCTCCTCAACTTTATTGTTGGGGCCTTTACATTCTGAAGCATAATGTCCAAATCTTTGACATTTATAGCATTGGATTTGAGATTTATCATACCTCGAGTTCGGATTTCGTCTTCCACGACCTCGTGTTGAGCTTTCTCGTTTCTCGTAGTTGTAGTTGGAATTATTGTTGTTGTAATTCCAGCCACGTCCACGTCCATGATAACCACCTCGTCTGCGGCCTCTACCTCTTCCTCGGCCACGTTGGTTTCTATCATCGTCTTGAATTGCATGCATGTCCTTGAGTTCTACTTTGAGGAGTTTCTCGGTGATCTCTTGCTTCTTCTTGTGCTTTTCTTCGTAGGCTTGTAATGATCCTTGGAGTTCTTCAATCATCATCTTCTCCAAGTCTTTAGTTTCCTCAATCGTCACGACGATGTGCTCAAATTTGGGATCCATCGAGCGGAGTATTTTTTTCGATTACTCTCACATCTTCTAACTTTTCACCATTTCTTTTTAATTGATTAGAAACGGTTGCTACTCTTGAAAAATATTCCGAAATAGATTCGGACGCTTTCATATATAAAGATTCAAATTCACCTCTTAATGTTTCGAGTCGTACCTTTTTCACCTTTTCGACTCCTTTGTAAGAGATTTGTAATTTCTCCCACGCTTGCTTGGCGGAAGATGCGCTTGAAATTTTTTCGAAGCCATCATCATCTAATGCTTGATAGATGAGGAAGAGAGCTTTTTTGTCTCTCTTTCTTAAATCCTTAAAAGTTGTTTTCTCTTCTTGAGTAAGGTTTGCTTCATCTTCGGGTTCGTCAAACCCTTTTTCAACGGCATCCCACACATCATGTGCTCCAAGGAGAGCTTTCATCTTGATACTCCAATTATCGTAGTTGTTGTTGTTGAGTGTTGGAACTTGGAAGGATGATACACCATTTTCCATATTTTTCAATATGTTGAATATTTAAAAACAAAATTTCGGAAAGAGCTTGTGGCTCTGATACCACTTTGTTGGCGGAAAATATAAAACAACACTCACTTTAAAACAAACAAACAACTTTGATATAGATAGAAGAGGAGAAGTATTACAAAACACTCTTACAACTCACACTAGAAGAGAAAATATTTTTCTAACACTCAAGAGAACATTCTTGTCTCTCTTTTCTCTCACTCTAATTTTCTCTCTAACTTTGATTCTTGGTGTGTTTGTGTGATCCTCTAGATGGTGGGAGAGCTCCACTATTTATAGGAATATAGTGGAGACAAAGATCCACCATCCAAGAGGCTTTTGTATACTAACACACTCAACATCAATACTACACTCAAAGTTAAGGTGTTTCTTACACTCAATCTTAAAGTGTGTCTTGCACTCAACCTAAAGTACTAAATATTAATTTAAATGTTTCTAGAATATTCTTTCTAGATGGGCCTTATTAAGTGGGCTGGACCCTTTGAATGGGTTGGGCCCTTTAGGTGGATCAAGTTTATGATCCAACAGGGTTATGGTTGTCGGACAAGATCAAGGTATTGGTTCATTATTCAGCGATCTGGTGTTCTGCAATTTCGTTTGGATCACTGGTCCAGTTGTCTATTATGTAATTTGTTTCTGGCTGTAGAAAGTTTGTTCTAGTATATTGCTTTACAACGTAGGAATCGCATTGGTAAGATGATTCTTTTGCTATACCTTCTGCAAAACAAAGGATTTATAAGGCTTTATATTCTATCTCCCAAATAAGGAACAAGGTGGTAATTACCGACATGATGCGGGTGAGGTTGCTTCCTTCGACAAACCAACCGAGCTTTTTGAGCCCGACTGATGCAAAACAAGCAAATAATGAAAAACCATCTCCTACCTGAGTTGTTAGATGATTGAAGCAGCTTCTTAACAAAGACCTTTGCAATTCTACATGTTTGAGACAAATTCTTTTTCTTATACATGTGTTAGTTGGGTGTGGCTATAAAATGGGCCACAAAGTAAAAAACTCATATTATCCTTTCATACTTATACGATTACAATTCATGCGTATGTTTCATGCGTATGTACGGTAAAGGTGACTTTTCAAAACGTAAAAGATTAGATGATAACTCAGTTTGTAGTTTAAAATTTCCAAAAATACCATACCAGCGAACAAGGAAATACAAAAAATAATACTCATGTGTTTTTCTTATTGTGTTATTAGATTTTATATTTGTTTGGATTATGTGTATCTAAAAGATTAGATGATAACTCATTTTGTAGTTTAAAATTTCCAAAAATATCATACGAGCGAACAAGGAAATGCAAAAAATAAAACTCTTGTTTTTTTATTGTGTTATTAGATTTTATAGTTGTTTGTGTGAGTAGATTTTATATTTGTTAAGAACTTGGTTGTTCTTTCTTATTTTTTTGTCTTATCCATGCCATCCATTTTGAAATTATCAAAAACAAAAGTTTGATTTGAAATTTTGTATAGAACATGACTATTTATTAATTGATAAATTTAAATTATCCGAGCTTGGGTTGAAATTTTGTATAAAACACGACTATTTATTAATGAAATTTTGTATAAAACACGACTATTTATTAATTGATTTTTTAAAATATTGTATATAGTCCCACTCGAGTGAATGTCCGTGGCTTATTTTTTAACTTTTATGTTTAACTTTTATTTATTTATCAAATAGTTTAAATCTTTTAAAAATTATTCAATTTAACATTAGTAAACTGGATCGGTCCATGTTGATAAAGCTGTTTTAGAAAATAATCAAAGACAAAATTTCCTAAACAAATTTTATTTATGTGCTGAAAGATCAATTTCATTTTTTAGGAGATGAAAGCTTTATTCAAATTTCGACATTTCCAAGAATCATAGGATATGAGTGGAAAACAAGAGAGCAATCCCGGTTTAAAACCGAAAAAGCTAAAAATAATGTCATATAAATTGGAATCTTCAAATCTAATTTCGAAACCATTATCATATTGAACGAGCCTCTTAAAAAATGTTATTATTTTTTTCGCAATAGTAATCAAAACTATAAAGACCAATAAAATTTTGTAGGACCACATTTTGAAGGTATTTAGAACTTAATTATACTCTTTAGATGATTATGAGATTTCTTAATAGATATGGCCAGGGTCGAAGTGGAGTTTGCATATATTGTGTCAAAACCGGACCACAAGGATCCATAGTTAATAAGCTAAAGGTTAGTGTTGAACAAGTTTACGAAAGTTAAAAAAATGTTACTTGTCGTGAAATGGTTTCACGATTATTTGTGTAACAAATTGATCCCATATGTGTTCAAGTGTTACAAATAAATTCTATTAATATTATTACGTCACATGTCATTCCCAATAATTACACATTTTTTTCAAATTAACCGTCCTATTTTGTTGTCAAATAATACATTTGATATTGATATGTCAACATCCACGTAGAATGTTGTGAACGCAATAAATATTTAAATATTTTATTATTATGATTTATCTAACCTATTTATCCCACCGAATCCATTAACATAAAATATAACTCGACCTGACCAGTCTATACAAACTAACTAACGGATGACATGCTTAACCTACTTGTTAACCTAATTAGAACCCGATAAATTCTCATTTTAATAAAATATAAACTTTATAAAATAATACACTTGAACCACCAAAATTTATTAATTAACAGAGTTATTCATTAATCGATAAATTAATAATTATAATTTATATTCCCGTTTTAATACCTAAAGAGTTTCACGATACCTAAATATCAAATCCGAGTATATGGTAGATATTTAAATATTTTATTTTTATCATTTATCTGACCCGATCCAATCCAATCCATTAACATAAAATATAACTAGACCCGACCCAATCCATATAACATAACTAAAGCATGACATTTTTAACATACTTACAATTAATTTAATTAATACCTGACAACTTAATTCTGATACTAATTCTCGCTTTAATACCTAACGAGTTTCAAAATACCTACATCTCAAATCAATTTTTGTCTTACAAATTTTAAATCTCTAAAATTGATATCTTAGGAATCCTAAATGGACAGTACTAGATCTGGGCCTGTTTATGTTAGATCTCACACCTTACTTAATTCTTTTTTATCCAAACTAATATCAAAATAACTTTCCTCACCAATTATGATAATATCACTCAATAAAAAACTTCCTAAAATCATAAAATCCTTTAACTAAATCTAGATATACTCAACTTTATGAAATCTCTAAAATAGTAAAAAGACATGGATAACGAAGTTTTATGTTGTTCTTTTCTACGGAAGTATATTTTAATATTCGTGGCTATAATCTCACGATATTTGCAATGAGTCGCACCGGTGTGAGATTTAAAGTAGCATAATAACACAAAACATGTGAATTTAGTCAGTAACCGCAAACCACTTCAATATTTCTTCAACCAAGCAGCAATAAGAAAACAAACTGCCAGGACATGAATCAATATACAGACGAAGTAAGAGTCTCAAACTTGGGGCAACAACATAACTTTCCAACCATTTCTACAAGGATTAGATGACAATAATAACCATGACAAGGTTTCCGCGACCAAAGGAAATATGTAACTTGTGAAGTAACACATTTTTTGGCAGGTACGGAGTCGTTCCATAATTTTATAATCATTAACGATGTCTTCCTCCTTGGAGGCATCGGTTGCTCGATATCCTTCTCAGAAGTCCACATGATTTAGTTCTACCTTTCTAGCTTATTATGACATATTTAATATAAATATGACCTATCTCTAACATTGTATCATTCTTTGTAAGAACACACAGCGTTTCAAAAAGCTTTGTAAACCGCTCATCAGTTAGTTATTCTCCTTAAGTTAAGGTGATAAATCTAAATGATAAGTTCATATATGAGGTATATATTTTGTCAAATAACAGTTATTGAAATATTCAAGCTTTCCTTTATACTGAACTGAATTTCCTATGAGAAGTTTTGAATATTACTTGATTATTACATAATGACTGCAATTAGTAATGGAAGATACTTTTATGATAATTGTGAGTTAACTATTTGATATTTATTAGGAGTTTTAGCAATGAGACTATAATTTCCTACAAACTCTGACTCCGTCATGGATACTGGGTCCAGATCTCGCACCAGTCCTGAGACTTCTGTATCAGAGGGATTCGTTTTTCCTGAAGAACAACCGGTCTTTAGTGCACGTCGCAAAGTTTTATCTGCATATAGTGGACCTGTCGATTCACTTAGAGAGGCAAAAAAACATGGAAAATATCGTGCCCTCAGATTATGAAGAATCGTCCAAGATCCAGAATCACGTGTCGAATACAAGTAGTCCGAGATTCATAAATGAGCGGCAACGCAAGAATTAGACTATGACATATCTCATGTAATTGGGGTCATAGTCATAACAAGATGTCCAATGATGACACCGTCATGGAAAGAAATTCTAGAAGATACGAAGATGTCAATGTATGAGCTGCTTTAGGTAACAAATGGTTTTCAATTTAAGTTTATTTTCAGACGCTACAAGTATGTTAAAATATATGATTTATGCATTTTTTTTAATTGTTAACAGCTTTTAGTTTTTTTTTCGAGATAAAAACATTTTTTTGTATTTATATCATCCTAAAACTAAACAAGAATTAAGTAGATCCAGATACCTTTGTAGGCACAGTTACAGGAATTTCTATGTATTTATATAGACCTACAGGAAAATTAAGTAGATCCAAATCTATGTATTTCTATAGACCTACAGGAAAATTAAGTAGATCCAAATGTCTTTGTAGGCACAGTTCCCGCTAC
Source organism: Limnanthes douglasii subsp. nivea (assembly GCA_036936605.1). NCBI lineage: Eukaryota > Viridiplantae > Streptophyta > Magnoliopsida > Brassicales > Limnanthaceae > Limnanthes > Limnanthes douglasii. The sequence continues at coordinate 5,024,716 of JAUPFV010000001.1, forward strand.
TTTTCGTAATTTTTTTATGTTCTGCGTATTGGTGGATCAAGTCTTGAATCCTTGTATACGCCACTAGAAATTCCGCCGCAGCAGCTTGGCTCATCACTTTCTTCAGAATCAACTTCAATACCTTGAACCTTTTCAATCTTTTTGAACTCATCCTACACACATCACACTGCGGAAGCACCACACATTCATTTAGATACCTCCTTTAATAAAGTCGGGATTAAGGTGTGGTTGTAATGTTCGTATCTTGTTTTAAGGTGTTTCTCCAGTCTTGATGTTATGTTCTTTAGTTCATGTCTCTATGAACATACTTGTCACCATATAGATCTTCACCTCTTCTATTGACTCGCGCTTAGAGATTGACATGCACTAAACTATACAGTTTACATTATCAACTTCAATACAACCATCTCTTTCACTGGTTTCCTTTTCACTTTCTCTATTGTTCATTTCCTAGTCATACTCATTTTTTCACTAATGATTTTTAAAATGCTCCTCATTTTTTGGTGTTCTTGTATTATATCGTTTTTTTCTACTAGACTTCTGGACGAAATCAATCGCTTCTCCAAGTATTGCAAGAAAGTGAGAAAGAAACGAAAAAGGAAATTTTGGATAGTCTTTAAATCTTCAATTGACTTAGAAAACTAACTAGTTCTATTCTAATTTTGTTAATAGCTTTTAGTTTAAATGTTAGTTAAGATATTTGAGAATGGATTCATAACAATATGTAACGAATCTAATTTTTGAGTTAGCTAACTATAAGTTCATGCATGCATTATAAAGAACTATTTTCCTTTTCCTTTTAAAGTCTCAACTGTTTATGATATGTTCATATAGTTCTGGTTTAAGTTTTTAATAAAAGACCATGGTCTTTAGTTCATTGCATCTATTTATGTGTTAGAATTTTTAATACGAAATTATGTTTGTGTAATTTGGTTTGGTTAATACCCATGTTTAATACCTTCTGTCTCATACCTTGTAGTTATTATAATTGCTATTTTACACTCTTTTCTATGGTTAAAACAAATATGATACCTTGTATTTATTATAATTGTTGTTTTTCTCTCTTTTCTATTTTTTTTATTATGCTTGTATTGTTTCATTATTAAGGTAAATAAGCTTATACGAATCATGTTATAACTGTCTTAGTTTTTAAATTTTTGTTAGAACAAAATGGAAGGGATGATGGAGACCATACTTACAGATATAGAAGCATCTCAGAGTGATCCCGATGTTCTTTTGTTAGAACCAGATCCGGGCGTTTCAATAAATATTCTCAAGGACTCGATTTGTACAAAACCCGGTAGTGTTATTCCTGGCCTTGGTAGGTCTTATTCTCGGTTAAGTAGTTCTTCGTCTACTGCTAAGTCAAATATCGGAGAGGTTATGCATTTAAGAGACAAAGTGAACATGCTAGAAAATGTCATAGCACTTCAAAAGATAGAACAAGAAAAGTGTATTGCGGAATGTGAAACTAAATTAGTAGAGAGAATTAGCTCTATTTTGAAAGTCAATGCCAGTGGCTTGTCGGATTTGTAATGTGTTAGATTTGTGTTTTATTAGTTAGCTTGAATTTTGAATTTAGTGACTTTAATCTTTTGTAAAGACGTTAGTGTTACTTGTTTATATATGTAATGTATTTTTGTTAATAATTAAATTTTCGCATTAGAAACAAAAATCAAAATTAGTTCTTTTGTTCTTTAAAATTTAATATTTATTTTATTAATTAAATTTATTAAAAACAATTATTATTCTATATAATCAATTATATATTTAAATTTATTAAAAAATAAAAATAAAAATATTAATTTTTTGTTGTATAAGGTTATATTTTACCAAAAAATGTTAGTTGCATAAAGTTATATTTAACAAAAAAAACTTTTTGTTGCTAAATATATAATTATTGCTTTTAATAACTATTTTTTTTTATTGTAATTACACACTTTAAACAACGAAAAATAAATTTATTGTAATTAGAAATGTTTTAAAGCAAAAAAATAAAATTATTGCAACTACATCTTTTTAACCGCGAAAAATAAAATTATTGTAGATACACATGTCTTACAGCGAAAACTAAAAATATTGCAATTACACATTTTTTACAGCAAAAACTAAAATTATTGCAATTACTCTTTTTTTACAGACAAAAATAAAATTATTGCAATTATATATTTTCTACAACAAAGAATAAAATTATTGCAATTTTATGTTTTTTACATAAGTATATTGTTCGTTTCTAAGAACTTTAAGCGTCCAACCTATAGCAACAAATCTTTTGGAACCGTTTTTTCGTTGGTAAATTTTTTTAACAACAAATAATTCTTTTCTGCAACAAATATTTTTCATTGCCTATAGCAAACATTCTTGTAGAATTATCCATGCGATCCATTTTGAAATTATCAAAAACAAAAGTTTGGTTTGAAATCTTGTATAGAACATGACTATTTATTAATTGATATATTTAAATTATCCGAGCTTGGTTTGAAATTTTGTATAAAACACGACTATTTATTAATTGATTTTTAAAAATATTGTATATAGTCCAACTCCGTGGTGTAGCTTATTTTTTTTTATGTTTAATTTTTTTTATTTATATTTAAGGTTATTTCCAATAAGATATATAGAATAATTAATAATTCTTGTTTAGTGGGACTTAGTTTGGTTAATTCTAATAAGTGTATCTAGAATATTAGATACAGTGTTAGTATCAAAAATATTATACACTTATTGGAATTATGAAAATATTTTATATGTAACAAGAATTTTGATATATTTGATGTACCTCTTAAGAACTCATCCTTATATTTATTATGCAATATTTATTTTCTAAATTTTTTTTTCTAGTTGAAAGTAGTTGCATATTTATTATGTAAATTTTTTTTATTCTAGTTTTAAATAGTCAAAGAAACATATCGCATACAGTATTTATTTTCTATTTTTTTATTATAGTTTAAACCAGTGTAAAATTTATTTTCTAAATCTTTTAATTCTTATTTAAAAGAGTCAAACAAATATTTCGCATAGTGTTTAAAAACTATATTGCATATTTATTATGTAATATTAGATATTTATTATGTAATATTAGATGTCAAAAAAACTTCTGTCAGTACAACAACGAAACAATCTCAAAATAATAAATTTATAACTATATACGAACATTAAATTAAAACAATTAATGGTTGAATAAACTACAAACCCACGAATCATAATCCTTCAAAACTAAACCATAATCACTAAACTAAACCATAATCAATAAAAAAACATACATAAACCATAATCACTAAAAAAACATACCAAAACCCACGATGACTTAACTAAGATATAACTTTCCAAAAAAACAACAATGATATGAAAATTTGAGTTTTTGGACACAGGTTATCACTGTAAATATCACTAAAAATACATAACTAAATTGCAAAATAATTACACTAACAAGTATATAATTCATACCTTAACGTGTTCGCAAGTTTTGATTCGAGAAATCTGGCGTTTTTTTTGTTAGACCATTTCGAGAAATTTTAGGTGAGAGAAAAGAGAAAAATAAAAATATTTTTTTTCTTCTGAAATTAAAGTCTCTTATTATTTTTTATTTTTTTTTTCGGAGGGAACCCGCAGCCGCTACTCAGAGTGCAATGAGTGCGCACAGGGTAAACCCTCAGTCTGACGCGATAGCCTGCAAACCAACGCCAGAAGGTAAACCACACAAGGTGACAGGCTCAGCCGAGAAAGCGTATGTAGAGGGACTCGAACTCAAGACCTTTTGGTTATAAGAATGCCATACTCAACCAACTCGGCTACCCCCTTGGGGGCAAAGTCTCTTATTATAGTAAAAAAAGATTTCATTATAAATGGATCTCATTGTAACCAAAATAGAACCTAATTTAGCCCGACCCAAAATAAATTAGACCCAAAATCTTATTTAATTTCTAGGGTTTATGTTGAAGATTGTGCTTCTCCTATATAAATATATATATATATGGTCTACAGCTGCGGCATCTCACATCATCCATGGATGCGAAGAAATCGTATCTAGCATCAGATCTGATTTCCCACTCGAAATATCGACTTCAGCAGGAAACAGGTCTTTCCCTCGCTCTCGAGTCTAGAGAAAACTGATTTGACCACTCGAAATATCGACTTCAGCAGGAAACAGGTCTTTCCCTCGCTCTCGAGTCTAGAGAAAACTGATTTGATGTCAGATACAATTCCTCAGCCTATGTTAAAGTAGAATATCACGTAAGCCTGACTCGGATGATTGCCGATATGTATACAAGCAATATTTTATTACAGCCTGTGTTAAAGTGTGTGTGTGCACATACTCTGGGACATATTTTGATTATGGTATAGTTATTTCAGTAAGTTGAGTAGGTCGCCTCTGCTCAATTAGCTAATCTCCTTTTGTCGAAATTGTTGAAGTTTTGCTATTTCATGTCATACTACAATTTTAGGCTTTGATAAGTAATGTGTCTCAATATTAGTGATATATGGTCCGTGAACTTTCAAAAGTCTCAAAAGGTCCGGTCTAGTTGTTGAATTATCGAGTTTGATGATGCTACTCCGTATTCAACATAAACTTGTATCATCGATTGTCCCTGTCTCTAAACTTTTTGTTAAGTATGATGTCACATATGATGCGGACTAATTTTAAGTCTATGGACAATCTGTTCTAAACTCGAGAGTCACGAACTATAATTCATAGTCTATAATTTTATTTAAATGGAAGTATGTAACTTTTCTGATCATCACTTAAGTTCCACAGGGAGGGTATAAGGTGTTCTTGTCCAAAAATACTATTGATTTAGATCCCAAGATTGTCAATGACATCCATCAAAGATGGTTGATAGTACGAGGGTCGTGGAATAAATCCCAATGAAAGGTATATCAGTTACGTTTCACTGTCGCACTCAGGTTTACATAATTGGAGGTGATGGAACTCAAAAAGGAGCAGCAGCTAGCAGCTATCTATGAAGTAAGCCTATTGAAGTCATTGTGCCGGTAACCTCTTAAGATCTTTGTTTTTCAGACTGATCAGTTTCATAAATTTCTCTGCTAGGGGTTTTGTTGACAATAGCTTCCAAATATTTATGAACTAATTTTCCAAATATTTCTGAACTAATGGTAGATTGGAAGCATTTCGTGTGGAGTTTATGTCATCCAATCAAAGCGGGGACACCCATGAACTAATATTTTTGAACCTAATTACGAGACACATAATATTTCCCGATGCCCGAAGCATGCTTATTATAGTTCCGGCCTTCATGTTTGGCCACATGTTTGCAGGCTGCGTTCTGCATCAGTATATTGTATTTGTTTAAATGCGGAAATGATATCACTAATTTTTTGTTGTTAGTAGCTGTGCGGAAATGATATCACTAATTTTTTGTTGTTCTGCAGGAAATCAGACTCCGCGGCCTTAAGGTTGCAGTTGTTGGAATTCCAAAGAACATCGACAATGACATTCCGGTATTTATCTCCTACTTGCACGCCATTGCTCTGAAGTACTTAAATGTTTTGGAATGAACTCTTAATAGTGCTCTCTCTCTCTAATCTTGATTTGGTCATTGACAAGTCCTTTGGTTTTGATACTGCCGTCGAGGAGGCTCAGCGTGCCATTAATGCAGCACACGTCGAAGCTACAGGTGTTGAGAATGGCATTGGATTTGTGAAGCTAATGGGCCGTTACTGCGGTGAAATTTACTCTATCGCACGCTTAATTGTCATAGATGGACGGGCAATGAATTGCATGTTTTGATGAAAAATGCAATACTGACGTGTTTGCATCATTCGGATTTCCAGTGCTACTTGTGCTCATTAATTTGATATATTTGGTGGTGCAGGTTTCATTGCAATGTATGCTACTCTAGCTAGCCGAGATGTTGACTGTTTGATTGCTGAGTCACCCTTCTATCTGGAAGGAGAAGACGGACTTTATGAGTTCATTGATAAACGACTTGAAGAGAGTGGCCACATGGTTCTCGTGATGGCTGAAGGATTAGTCAGGATCTTGTTTCAGAGAGCATGGTCCTGGGGAATCCTTCGCGAAACAAGGTTCTTAAAGACGCTGGGTTATGGTTGTCGGACAAGATCAAGGTATTGGTTCATTACTCAGCGATCTGGGGTTCTGCAATTTCGTTTGGATCACTGGTCCAGTTGTCTATTATCTAATTTGTTTCTGGCTGTAGAAAGTTTGTTCTAGTATATTGCTTTACAACGTAGGAATCGCATTGGTAAGATCATTCTTTTGCTATACCTTCTACAAAACAAAGGATTTATAAGGCTTTATATTCTATCTCCCAAATAAGGAACAAGGTGGTAATTACCGACATGATGCGAGTGAGGTTGCTTCCTTCGACAAACCAACCGAGCTTTTTGAGCCCGACTGATGCAAAACAAGCAAAGAATGAAAAACCAGCTCCTACCTGAGTTGTTAGATGATTGAAGCAGCTTCTTAACAAAGACCTTTGCATTTCTACATGTTTGAGACAATTTCTTTTTCCTATACACTACAAGGAAATTTGGTATAAGCAATGAAAAATATTTGCTGCAAAAAACGATTATTCGTTGGTAAAACCTTTTAACAATAAAAAATTTGTTCCAAAAGATTTGTTGCTTTAGGTTGGACGCTTAAAGTCCTTAGAAACGAAAAATATATTTGTCGTTGTAAAAAATGTTTAATTGCAATAATTTTGTTTTTCGCTGCAAAAAATGCTTAATTGCAATAATATTATGTTTCGCTGTAACAAATATGTAATTGCAATAATATTATGTTTCGCTATAAAAATTATGAATTTGCAATAATTTCCTTTTTTTGTTTTAAAAACTTAGTAGTGGCAATAAATGTATTTTTCATTGTATGAAATTGTAATTGCAATAAGTTTATATGTAATTGCAAAAAAATCATAATTGCAACATATTAACCCCAAAATATTTTTTCCCAAATGTAAATATATGCAACAAAATACATTTTTGCTAAATAATAATTTTAATTTTAGCTTTTTTATTTATAAATTTAATATTTACAAATAATATGTCATAATAATAAATTTTAGTTATAAATTAGTATTTTAAATTACTCAAAAATCTATTCTTTTATACCAAATTTAAATGTAAACTAATTGATACTGGAATCGAAAAAAATACATATAACTTCATTTTACTTGACATAAATAATTGAACCTTATATAATGCACACTTTATGAAACACCTTCGAATTTCAAACCGAAAATACAAGTCCGACCATCAAAGAATAGTAAGAAAATAAATATAAACCTTTCAGTTTTTGTTTGAAGGGAGGCAGCACTCCTTGAACTATCTAAACATTATTTCATTCTACTGTAGCAAGGCATGTAGTCTTCTTGTAAATAAAACACTTAGATATCCAAAGATAAACAAGGAAATAGAGAATGCCGAGAATTGGCAGTAGCCAGTAAAAATAATCCAGCCGACCTCGGTTCCAGCCAAGCTTCTCATTCTTCGTAGTCCCGTTAGTCATAATCGTCACCATAAAAGTACTTAGATTAGTTGCTTGATGCAGTCGTTGTGAGAGACAGAGCTGAGGTACTTAGATTAGTTGCTTGATGCAGTCGTCGTGAGAGACAGAGCTGAGCACAGACTTTTCATAGCATCAAGTACCTCGTCGTAATAAAACTGAGTTATCCAATAAAGGCGAAAACTTATGCGCACCCTATAAGGATATAGGGAGGTACTTTCCATTGGAATGACTTTAAGATTATAAGGGCCATCCTTAGCTGCAATCGCAAAAGATCAGACATAAGTGATTCAAACTGAATGCAAAAAAAACACAAAGGGAACTACAAATTACCTCTAGACATTGGAATGACTTTGACATTATAAGGACCATCATTATAGCTGCAATGGCAAAAAATCAGACACAAGTGATTCAAACTGAATGCAGATAAACACGAGGGGAACTCGCAAAAGATCAGACATTCAAACTGAATGCAAATAAAACAAAGGGAACTACAAATTACCTCTTGTGAATCAGCATGCCAAGTAAGAGTAGTTCATCTGCAAGACCTTACACTCCAATACCAATGTGCCTATGCCTCATATTTCACCCTTTTGTAGTTTAAAATGACAGTAATTAACTATAATCTTTGTTGACATTCGTAGTAACAATTGAGTTACCAAAGCAAAAGTACGATTAAGAATCAAAATACACTTCTTGTATAAAGAGAATCAAAGTAATGGTTCTTTGATTCTCTGCTCCCTACAAGCTTCAATAGATGAGCTTCGATTGGAACCCCTGTTGATAGAGACAAATATGTAAAATTAAACCATGACAGAAACAATAACTAATACTCATCGTCTCCTTGAACAAGCGTGGTAAAGCAATAGATGCAAGATTGCAGACTGCAGTCTCCGGGCGTCTAATGTACTCGATTATCTAAATGCACAGAATTGAAGATTGAATGGTACCCAGATTACTGGTTCCTCTTTCTGTTACAAGAATCCTGAAATAAATAAAATACTATGTTAACCATAATCCTAGTTTACCAGGGTCAGAAGCACATTAATGAAAATTTACAGAAATCACCTTGTAGAGACTATAAAGAAAATACTATATGTGAACTATTATCCAATTACTCCAGCGGATTTGATGATAATAGCACACTCTATTGGAGTATGATATATGCCCTCAATGCTATTATCTTCCATACATAGCAGAAAGCAACTACTGAACTGTTGAAACTACTGTGTAACAAAATCCAATCATAAGCTTTAAAAACAATAACATGCTGCATTATAATACAGGAAGATCGAACTTACCTCTGGAGCTCCAGCATTAAAGATTAGGGGAAGGATGGGTGAACCATCAACATCATATGATAAATTTGATGAATATAATCAATATCGTCAGGATACAGTGAGGTCTCTCTACAGCTACTCGTTGTAATATTAAGAGGTAAAACACTTCCTTAGTGCTCTTATGCAGATCGAAACAGATAATCTGGCAGCCTATTCTGGTAGCCAACTGCACTGGTTCAATTAGACACAAAATAAGTTCAAATAATCAAAATCTTCCAATTCAAAGCAATTTCCTTAGAAACCCAAACAACATTATCAACAAGCACAGTAACCAACACAAAACTCAAACATCTGAAAAGAATATCTAACAACATAAAGTATATAAATACATACAACTTACAGAAGCATAATCTAGCCAATTCATTAGAGCCGACTAGTTGTAACACCTTTATAAACAATCCGCAGACCTTTTCGGTTGTGACGACCATATCACCGATGAACTTTCTCTTTCTTCACATCTCTCTTAATGAGATACATCTTCGAGGACACTCTACAATAACACTAGAGGAATTTTGTCGAGCAGGTTTTGTGTGCAAAGATAAGAGTGACAGTAGCTAGGCTGCTACACATAATATAGGTTTGGGTTTTGGGTTATCATAACCCACCTGTGTGAAATTACTTCTCAGCAGCAGCGAAGGGAGAAGTTTAAAGCTTCAAACAGTAAAAAAAAACAATCTATCAGGATCAAAATCATAACACTAACTGAATGAGAATATCACAATTAAACCCTATAGTCAAATTAAAACCTAAAACAATAATAGATAAAATTAGTACCTTTAGGGATGAGCCTAAATCATTCTGAGAGGCTATATGACACAGTGGTTGAAGAGATGCAATGCAACATGAAATTCAGGAACTAGAGGATAATCATACTTGGTCATTGGCACATCTACCTCAAAAGAAGAAAGCTTTGAGGAGTCAGTGGATTTATAAAATTAAATATCATGCTGATAGGAGAGGAGAGTGCCTAAAAGCTCGTTTGGTCGTGTTTGGTAATCACCAAGTAGAATTGGTTGATTATACATAGACCTTTTGCCCGTGTTGCCAAGATGGTTACTATATGATACAGTGGTTGAATAAATACAATGCAACATGAAATTCAGGAACTAGAGGATAATCATACTTGGTCCTTGGCACGTCTACCTCAAAAGAAGAAAGCTTTGAGGAGTCAGTGGATTTATAAAATTAAATATAATGCTGATAGGAGAGGAGAACGCCTAAAAGCTCGTTTGGTCGTGTTTGGTAATCACCAAGTAGAAGTGGTTGATTATACATGGATCTTTTGCCCGTGTTGCCAAGATGGTTACTATATGTCTTTTCTTGGCGGTTGTAGCCGCTCAAAATTGTAAGTTACATCAGAAGAATATACAGAATGCCTTTTCGTATGATGATCTGGATGATAAGGTTTACATGAAAATTCCTTCAGGTTTTGAAAGAGGGCGCAAATGACAAGTCTGTTACCTTCGCAAATCGTTGTATGGTCTGAAGCAGGCACCTCGGTGTTGGTTTGCCAAGTTAGTGACTGCACTGAAGAGGTACGGGTTTGTTCAGTTCTATTTAGATTATTCTGTATTCTCTTATTCCATGAGTGGTTGTCGTATGCATGTTTTGGTGTATGTTGATGATTTTATTCTATATGGGAATGACCCCGGTGCATTGATAGAGTTTAAGAAATACTTGAGCACTTGCTTTCATATGAAGGACTTAGGTCATCTCAAATATTTTTTTGAAGTTGAAGTAGCACGGAGTCCCGCGGGTATCTTTCTTTGCCAACGTAAATATACTCTGGACATTATTTCAGAAACAGGTTTACCTGGCAGCAAGCCTGCACAATTTCCCCTCGAGTAAAACCACCAGCTCGGCAAGACCGAGTCGGCGCTACTCATTGACGGATCCGCATACCGCACATTGGTTTGCACACTGATTTATCTGGTGTTTACATATCCATATATCTATTTTTTGATACATACTCTATGTGATTTTGTGCATAAACTAAATGAAGATCATTGCAGTCTGCATTACGAGTTGTTCGTTATTTCAAAGGGAGCCAAGGTTAGGAAATTCTTCTACCAAGTAGTTGTAATCTCATTCTAACAAGCTGGTGTGGTTCCAGTTAGGCTAGATGTCCTAAGATTCGTGTAGTGTGAGTGGTTGGATGGTGTTTCTTAGATGATTCCTCTGTTTCTTGGAAGACTAAGAAACAAGGTGTCGTTGCATTGTCCTTTGCTGAAGCAAAGTACCGGTCTATGGTAGGATTGACTTGTGAGTTGAAGTGGTTGCACGGTCTGCTCAAGGATTTTGGGGTCTCACACTCATTGACTATGCAAGTTTTATATGATAGTCAGTCGACTTTACATCTTGCCCACAATCATGTGTTCCATGAACGTTCAAATCATATTGAAGTAGATTGTCATTTTCTACGGGATGCGATACTTGATAGGGTTATTTGTCCATCTCACGTGCCCACTCGGTCTCAGTGTGTAGACAAAGCACTAAGCAATAAGCAGTTTGAATTTTTGCTTGGCAAGTTGGGCATTCATAATCTGCATGCTTCAACTCGAAGGGGTGTTAAAGTGTCATGAGTAAAATAAAATGTATATGGGTTATTAAATACTAGTCTGTATATGAGCTAGGCTTTACTTTGTGCCACACTATAGATATACACTGTAATGTGATATGCCCAGAGAGGTGATTTGGTTTATGTGTTGAAACTAAGAAGATGTGAGAGACACATTCCCAACGTTTCAAATGTTTTCTTTGTGCTTCTGGATTATTCGCTGAATGATATTTTCCTACTCAACATCTTCAAATCCTACCGTTATTTGTTCAACACATATAACACATTCACTATTCTCTTAACAATTAATTTGTTTAATAATATGTAATTTAAATATAATTTACTTAACAAGTCTTAAAAAATAATATTCAATTTAATAAATAATTTTCTTTTCAAGTTTTAGAGATATCAAATTTTAATAACTAATATTTTTCAAATTTGTAAACTTACTATAATTAAAAAAAAGTTTAAATGAAATATTTTATTTTAATTTATAGGTAATATAATCTTTATTTTGTGCTAAAATTTAAAAACGGACTTTTGAAATTTATATAAATCCAAACGCAGACAACTTGAATTTAAATCAGCTTTTTTTTATACTCAAAACTCATAACGGAATAAAAAAACCTTTTTTTGTTCAAATTATATTAATATTTGGTCAAATACAAATCCCACCGTATAATTTAATATTTAAGAATAAAATCCTAATTTATTTCTGAAATTTATATTAAACATGAATTCTAACCAAGAAGCATATATGCAGTTTCACCCTTCAAATGGATGACGACAAATCTGCCAATTATAAAAAAGGATAAAATAATAAAATATAATATTTATTTTTGTTTAGAGCCGAATAAAAAGGAGGGGAGAAATAAAATAGTGTTTCATTTAGTTCACTTTAATTTATAATGGTGCGGTAGATTTAGTTAGTTAGAAAAATAAAGATTAAATATAAAAGATAAACTAGTCTCTTAATATTGAATAAAATTAAAAGATAGAGTCAAATGGTTAAAAAAAATACTAAATATAGAAGATATAGTTACTTGGTTAGAAAAATAATGATCAAAATAAATATTTCAAATTTATAACTAAGAAAATATTAAATACAAATAAAGCCTTCTTTTTTAAAACATAACCTGAATCTAGAAGTTAGATGATACATGCCATAGCAACCTATGCATACTCAAAACATAAAATTGAAAAAAAGAAAGAGAATTACTTCAAAATCGGTATCTTTCGCCATAAAGTTTTATGGATCACAAAATTACAAATAATCCCTAAATATAATGTCGAACCTCCTATTGAAACACGAAGAACAAGTCTATTTTTACACCATTAAAACATAACTACAACTCTTGAGAAGCAGATTCAATCTCATCTTTTCCTTTGCCTGCTTTCTTCGGCAGACCCCCTTTTTCTCGAGGTCCGAAGGAAGGGCACAACAGCTTCAAATAAAAAGCCCGTAACCTGCATACTAAACAAGTAATGTTAGGCAATACTCACAGATCCAAGCAATTTGCACAGTTCGTCATCATTTCTTACAACAAGCCTAATGTGTCTTGGAGTTATCCTTTCTTTCTTGTTGTCTCTTGCTGCATTACCAGCAAGCTCTAAAACCTCAGCGGCAAGGTACTCGAGCACAGCAGAGAGATAAACGGGGGCGCCGGCGCCTACACACTCAGAATACTTCCCCGTCTTCAGGAACCTAGCAATCCTACCCACGGGAAACTGAAGTCCGGGCTTTTGGAATCGCATCACCGACTTCGTCGTCTTTCTCTTTCCTCTACCTCCATCTTTGGCATCACCGGTTGAACTCATCTTCTACAGATTGGAGAATTACAAGTTGATTGGTGTCCTTTGAAATACAAATAAAACCTATTTATACAAAGAATCTTGCTCTACTATTCTCCGTCGATCATAAAATTACTCTTATTTAGGTTTCCTTCCACTGGTTTTCTTCTCACAAAAATGACCATCTAGTTAGACAGCAAGAGGAGGCTCACCGTCATTGAGTTATTGATCAGAAGTGTCATCTTCAAAATAACCAACTATACATTAAAAGCTAGAACTTAAGATAAAAATTATAAAAGAGCAGGTTAGGATGACCCAGAAGTGTCTTTAGATTCTCTTTATACCTCCGCTTTTCAGCTCCTTTCCATGTTTTATCTATTTTGCTTTCCTATCTAAGAATGAATGCATAGACATTTTAAAAAAAGGACAACAGTAAGAGAGTTAACAAAAATTAGCAACAAATTAATAATATATATGACTATAGTTCTTCAACATCTCTGCTTTCTTGGCATTCTGCCTACCATCAAGTCCTTCCAAATTTTTTCCTTCATTCTTTTAACTAATTGCATTTTCAGAGTTCTACAAGTTCACTTTGTTTCTGTTATATTCGGTTTTATGCTTCCACTTTCGAAACTCTCGTATCTTCACTAATCAGAACTGCACTCACTGCATAATCCGATACTGCTATATACAAAAATAATTGCTCACCCTCTCGAGGCTTTGATAATATTTCAGGAGAGGACAAAAGATTTTTTATCTTAATAAAAGCTTCTTCACAATCCGAAGTCCACTCAAAATTATTTGGTCGACGCAGCACCTAGTAAAAAGGCAAGCACTTATCGCTAACCTGCCTGTTAACATTTGCACTTCTTTGATATTCCGAGGTCAAGACATTGATATCAGAGCCTTCAACTGTTCTGGATCCACTTCAATTCCTCTTTCACTAATCACATACCCTAGAAACTTACCAGATCGGACTCCAAATGTACATTTTTCTGGGTTCAACTTCAACTGTATGGCTCTAAGATTCAAAAACGTCTCTTCTAAATCATCAATGTGTTTATCATTACTTTTGCTCTTAACAATCATATCATCGATGTACACTTCGATATTCCTCCCTATTTGTGAAGCAAACGCCTTATTCATCAGCCTTTGATATGTAGACCCAACATTTTTCAATCCAAACGGCATCACTCTATAACACTGTAAACCCCGATCAGTAATAAAAGTTGTGCTTTCTTCATCTTCTGGATTCATTCGAATTTGATTATATCCTGAAAATGCATCCATAAATGTTAGAATTTTGTTTCCAGAAGTAGAATTCACTAATTGGTCAATTCGAGGTACTGGAAAAGGATCCTTTGGGCAGGCTCTGTTTAAATATGTGAAGTCTACATACATTCTCCATTTTCCGCTCTTCTTTTTCACCACCACAGGGTTAGCCGTCCACCTCGGATATTTGGACTCCCTAATATGCCCCATTTTATACAATCTATCTAGTTCAGCAATTATGGCCTCAGATTTTTCCAAAGAAAAAGCTCTCCTTTTTTGTATTATCGGCTCGATCTTCGAATCCACAGCCAGACTATGACATATAATGTCAATTGGGACCCCAACTACATCCTCAGATGTCCAAGCAAACACATCCAAGTTTTTAGACAAAAAATTCAACAATCTTTCTCGCACTGATAAAGACAGCAGAGTCCCAATTCGAAGTACTCTGTTATTATTGAAAATGTATTCTTCTATTTCTTCACTTACCACCACAGAACTCGGGGTTGACCTCGGATCATCAATTCCCTCATTTGTACCACTAGAAGGAAACCCCCCAAACTGCTATTTCTCCATTGGATCATCGGTACTTTTGCCACGTAGTCTAAACGCAGCAGCGTAACATTCTCTAGCCACTTTTTGATCACTTCGAACTACACCAATTCGATCCCCGACTACATACTTCAAACACTGATGAACTTTAGAAACTATAGCATACATTTTTGCCAGCCATGACCTTCCAAAGATAGCATTGTAACTCGACGGACAATCTACCACCATAAAAAGTACTTGAACTTTCTTTTTGAAAGGCCCTTTTCCCAGAGAAATTTCACCTTCAAACTCCCCTACTACATTCGCTGTCGCACCAGTAAACCCAATTATAGTTCTTTCTGACCTTTCTATCCGAGGCGGAGCGTTTAATCTGTCATATGTTGATTTGAACAACACATTAGCAAAGCTTCCAGTATCAATCAATACTCGTCGAATTTCCACTCCACACACTTCTGCCCCAATGACCACTGCATCTTCATGTGGCCCAGTAATTCCTCTCAAATCCCGCATCGAAAATTATAAATGGGACATCCTTGTTGTTTAGGTGTGCTGATGCTCCTCCTTCAATTTGATGCGTTAAATTCACTATATGTCTTTTCCTCGAACTATTAGTGTTATAAGTCATTGAATCTCCCCCAAATATTGCCAGTGACTCAAAGAACGCACACAAATCTCGAACACGTCCCTTACGCATCGGCTCATCAACTGACATCAACAACAATCGACCAGGGTCTGGTTCGACATATTCCGAAGCCACATCAAATTCATCACCTGCAGCATCTAAAATCATCAGTGCACTTTCCTGCTTAGAATTAGGATTGCCCACCTTTTGAGTTATGGCTTTAGCATTCTTTTTGACATACTCCAACAATTTTCCATTCTCTATCAAAATCTGCATCTCCTTCTTCAAAGCAATACAATCATTTGTATCATGTCCAATATCATCGTGATACCTACAGAACCTATTATTGCGCTCCTCTCTTGGCTTATTAATCGCTGCCGGCTTTCTGAAATTTACTGTTCCCTTGGTTTTCTCATATATCGAAGCCACACTTTCAGTCAAATCCGCATAATATTCTGGTCTTACCCACACATTCGATCTTGATCTGAATTGGTGTTGATTATTAGAATTGTGCTGATTAGAACCCCCTTGATATGAGCTCGAAGAACCCCCATGGTATGAGTTCGAACCTCCTCGATTAGAAACATTTTGATTACCCCTTGGGCGCGATGAGTTATTATTCAAAGCGTTCAGTTGACTATTCCCTTTCTGAACAGTACTACTTCCTCCTCGAACTCGAGTAGACTCTTCGACTTTGATCTGATCTTCAACCTGAGCCATGAGAGCTCCAAACGTTAATGCCCTACGCCTTGTAGTTTCATCAGCTAAATCTCCTGGCAACAATCCTTGTCTGAACGCTGCCATAGCCACCACTTCCTCACAATCATCTAATCCAGCTTTTGTTGACACAAATCTTTTAGTATAATCCTTCAACTTTTCTCCCACGGCTTGCTTACATTGTATTATCGTATCTCCATTAGCTCTCATTTCTTTGCTTCCCACAAACTGTCTTCGAAAAGGTGTGTAAAAGCCTATAAAATTTGCAATGGACTCCTTAGGAATCTTGTTGTACCATTTTAGTGCAGTTCCTTTGAATTTCTGAGAGAATGCTCTACACACCAATTTATCATCGTCTTCGAAATTAGTCATATAGTTTTTGAATTGTTCTATATGATCATCTGGATCTTGAGTTCCATCAAACTTGTGAATTTTAGAAATGTCGAACCGCCTCGGAAGTGGCACAGATCTAATCTCACTAATCAACGGTGAGTCCCTCCAATCTACTCCTTGAACAAACTGGTCTTTGTTCCTCATTCCCACAGTAGCATACAAACTTGATTCACCTTCAAATTTCCGAGGCGAATACTTCCGAGGAGAATATACTCGTCTTTCCTTCTTTTGCCTTCCTTCCTTATACATTTTAGCTGGCCAAAATTCATATCCTCCTCCTCTTGAATGAATTCGAGAATGCTCATATCTTGGTGTTTCATCTGACTCCGAATTTTCAAAATCCTCTTCTTCACTAGAATCTACATACCGTCGCTTCTGCAACTTTTCTTTTCTTTTCATTCCACTATGCTCCTTCTTACGCTCAAAATGTATTTTACGCTGTACATATTGAACGTCGCCATCGTCATTTAACGGATCCGACTGATCATCCCGATCACCTATTGTTATTTTAGATCTAAGTCTAGCGCCATTATTATCTTGCTTCTTTTTAGCAAATTCATCAAGTTCCGCCACTTTTCTTATCAACTCATTCATTTTACCTTCAAAATCAAATTGGTTTGATTGAATCGGAATTGACTTACCTGCCTCTTTCTCTTGCAGATCAGATTTCAACGTCTCCAAAGCTTTTCGAATTCATCTCCGATCAGCAAAAATATAAACAAAATTCTTCAGAAAACGAATAAATTCGAGACTCGATTTTTTATCTATCGATCAAGGTATCTTCGGCCTCTCTTTCTAGCGCCAATTTGGTGAGAATAGAAATTGAATTGAGAAGATTGAGAATATTGACCAAGAATCAACAGAGAGTTTTTTAGGTGGTGAATATAATCTTTCGCCTCTAATTATTTCATAGGTGTAATCAGCCTCTTCGACCTCTTTAAATAGGCCTAGTGAGTTAGTTACAAATTCGGTTACATAAGAGGTTTATTTACAGTTCAGTCCCTATTCTTCTTGTAAAACTTTAATCTTACTCTATATTAATAGAAATTATCATTCAATTCCTTATTAATTACATTTAAGCCCCTAATGAATATATTTCCTTATCAAAGCTAATGGGCCGTTACTGCGGTGAAATTTACTCTATCGCACGCTTAATTGTCATAGATGGACGGGAAATGAATTCTATGTTTTGATGAAAAATGCAATACTGACGTGTTTGCATCATTCGGATTTCCAGTGCTACATGTGGTCATTAATTTGATATATTTGGTGGTGCAGGTTTCATTGCAATGTATGCTACTCTAGCTAGCCGAGATGTTGACTATTTGATTCCTGAGTCACCCTTCTATCTTGAAGGAGAAGACGGACTTTATGAGTTCATTGATAAACGACTTGAAGAGAGTGGACACATGGTTATCGTGATGGCTGAATGAGCAGTCAGGATCTTGTTTCAGAGAGCATGGTCCTGGTGAATCCTTCGGGAAACAAGCTTCTTAAAGACGCTGGGTTATGGTTGTCGGACAAGATCAAGGTATTGGTTCATTATTCAGCGATCTGGGGTTCTGCAATTTCGTTTGGATCACTGGCCCAGTTGTCTATTATGTAATTTGTTTCTGGCCGTAGAAAGTTTGTTCTAGTAGATTGCTTTACAACGTAGGAATCGCATTGGTAAAGTGATTCTTTTACTATACCTTCTGCAAAACAAAGGATTTATAAGGCTTTATATTCTATCTCCCAAATAAGGAACAAGGTGGTAATTACCGGCATGATGCGGGTGAGGTTGCTTCCTTCGACAAACCAACCGAGCTTTTTGAGCCCGACTGATGCAAAACAAGCAAAGAATGAAAAACCAGCTCCTACCTGAGTTGTTAGATGATTGAAGCAGCTTCTTAACAAAGACCTTCGCATTTCTACATGTTTGAGACAATTTCTTTTTCCTATACATGTGTTAGTTGGGTGTCGCTATGAAATGGGCCACAAAGTAAAAAACTCATATTATCCTTTCATACTTATACGATTACAATTTATGCGTATGTTTCATGCGTATGTACGGTAAATGTGACTTTTCAAAACGTAAAAGATTAGATGATAACTCAGTTTGTAGTTTAAAATTTCCAAAAATACCATACGAGCGAACGAGGAAATACAAAGAATAATACTCATGTGTTTTTCTTATTGTGTTATTAGATTTTATATTTGTTTGGATTATGTGTATCTAAAAGATTAGATGATAACTCATTTTGTAGTTTAAAATTTCCAAAAATATCATACCCGCGAACAAGGAAATGCAAAAAATAAAACTCGTGTTTTTTATTGTGTTATTAGATTTTATAGTTGTTTGTGTTAGTAGATTTTATATTTGTTAAGAACTTGGTTGTTCTTTCTGATTTTTCTGATTGTCTTATCCATGCCATCCATTTTGAAATTATCAAAAACAAAAGTTTGGTTTGAAATTTTGTATAGAACAGGACTATTTATTAATTGATATATTTAAATTATCCGAGCTTGAGTTGAAATTTTGTATAAAACACGACTATTTATTAATGAAATTTTGTATAAAACACGGCTATTTATTAATTGATTTTTAAAAATATTGTATATAGTCCCACTCGAGTGAATGTCCGTGGTGTAGCTTATTTTTTAATTTTTATGTTTAATTTTTATTTATTTATCAAATATTTTTAATTTTTTAAAAATTATTCAATTTAAAATTAGTAAACTGGATCGGTCCATATTGAGAAAGCTGTTTTAGAAAATAATCAAAGACAAAATTTCCTAAACAAATTTTTTTTCTGTGCCGAAAGATCAATTTCATTTTTTAGGAGATGAAAGCGCTATTCGAATTTCGACATTTCCAAGAATCATAGGATATGAGTGGAAAACAAGAGAGCAATCCCGGTTTAAAACCGAAAAAGCTAAAAATGATGTCATATAAATTGGAATCTTCAAATCTAATTTCAAAACCATTATCATATTGAACGAGCCTCTTAAAAAATGTTATTATTTTTTTCGCAATAGTAATCAAAACTATAAAGACCAATAGAATTTTGTAGGACCACATTTTGAAGGTATTTTGAACTTAATTATTAACTTTAGAAGATTATCAGATTTCTTAATAGATATGGCCATGATCGAAGTGGAGTTTGCATATATTGTGTCAAAACCGGACCATAAGCATCCATAGTTAATAAGCTAAAGGTTAGTGTGGAACAAGTTTACGAAAGTTAAAAAAATGTTACTTGTCCTGAAATGGTTTCAGGATTATTTGGGTAACAAATTGATCTCATATGTGTTCAAGTGTTACAAATAAATTCTATTAATATTATTACGTCACATGTCATTCCCAATAATTACACATTTGTTTTCAAATTAACTCTCTATTTTGTTGTAAAATAATACGTTTGATATTGCTATGTCAACATCCACGTAGAATGTTGTGAATGCAATAAATATTTAAATATTTTATTATTATGATTTATCTAACCTATTTATCCCACCGAATCCATTACCATAAAATATAACTCGACCTGACCAGTCTATACAAACTAACTAAAGGATGACATGTTTAACCTACTTGTTAACCTAATTAGAACCCGATAAATTCTCACTTTAATACAGTATAAACTTTATAAAATAATACACTTGGACCACCAAAATTTATTAATTAATAGATTTATTAATTAATCGATAAATTATAAATTATAAATTTATATTCCCGTTTTAATACCTAAAGAGTTTCACGATACCTAAATATCAAATCCGAGTATATGGTATAGATATTTAAATATTTTATTTTTATCATTTATCCGACTTATTTATCCGATCTAATCCAATCCATTAACATAAAATATAACTAGACCCGACCCAATCCATATAACATAACTAAAGCATGACATTTTTAACATACTTACAATTAATTTAATTAATACCTGACAACTTAATTCTGATACTAATTCTCCCTTTAATACCTAACGAGTTTCAAAATACCTACATCTGAAATCAATTTTTGTCTTACGAATTTTAAATCTCTAAAATTGATATCTTAGGAATCCTAAATGGACACTACTAGATCTGGGTCTGTTTATGTTAGATCTCACACCTTACTTAATTCTTTTTAATCCAAACTAATATCAAAATAACTTTCCTCACCAATTATGATAATATCACTCAATAAAAAACTTCCTAAAATCATAAAATCCTTTAACTAAATCTAGATATACTCGACTTTATGAAATCTCTAAAATAGTAAAAAGACATGGATAACGAAGTTTTATGTTGTTCTTTTCTACGAAAGAATATTTTAATATTCGTGGCTATAATCTCACGATATTTGCAACGAGTCGCACCCGGTGTGAGATTTAAAGTAGCATAATAACACAAAACATGTGAATTTAGTTAGTAACCGCAAACCACTTCAATATTTCTTCAACCAAGCAGCAATAAGAAAACAAACTGCCAGGACATGAATCAATATACAGACGAAGTAAGAGTCTAAAACTTGGGGCAACAACATAACTTTCGAACCATTTCTACAAGGATTAGATGACAATAATAACCATGACAAGGTTTCCGCGACCAAAGGAAATAGGTAACTTGTGAAGTAACACATTTTTTGGCAGGTACGGAGTCGTTCCATAATTTTATAATCATTAACGATGTCTTCCTCCTTGGAGGCATCGGTTGCTCGATATCCTTCTCAGAAGTCCACATGATTTAGTTCTACCTTTCTAGCTTATTATGACATATTTAATATAAATATGACCTATCTCTAACATTGTATCATTCTTTGTAAGAACACACAACGTTTCAAAAATCTTTGTAAACCGCTCATCAGTTAGTTATTCTCCTTAAGTTAAGGTGATAAATCTAAATGATAAGTTCATATATCAGGTACATATTTTGTCAAATAACAGTTATTGAAATATTCAAGCTTTCCTTTATACTGAACTGAATTTCCTATGAGAAGTTTTGAATATTGCTTGATTATTACATAATGACTGCAATTAGTAATGGAAGATACCTTTATGATAATTGTGAGTTAACTATTTGATATTTATTAGGAGTTTTAGCAATGAGACTATAATTTCCTACAAACTCTGACTCCGTCATGGATACTGGGTCCAGATCTCGCACCAGTCCTGAGACTTCTGTATCAGAGGGATTCGTTTTTCCTGAAGAACAACCGGTCTTTAGTGCACGTCGCAAAGTTTTATCTGCATATAGTAGACCTGTCGATTCACTTACAAAGGCAAAAAAAACATGGAAAATATCGTGCCCTCAGATTATGAAGAATCGTCCAAGATCCAGAATCACGTATCGAATACAAGTATTCCGAGATTCATAAAGGAGCGGCAACGCATAAATTAGACTATGACATATCTCATGTAATTGGGGTCATAGTCATAACAAGATGTCCAATGATGACACCGTCATGGAAAGAAATTCTAGAAGATACGAAGATGTCAATGTATGAGCTGCTTTAGGTAACAAATGGTTTTCGATTTAAGTTTATTTTCAGACGCTACAAGTATGTTAAAATATATGATTTCAGCATTTTTTTAATTGTTAATAGCTTTTAGTTTTTTTCGAGATAAAAACATTTTTTTGTATTTATATCATCCTAAAACTAAACAAGAATTAAGTAGATCCAGATACCTTTGTAGGCACAGTTACAGGCATTTCTATGTATTTATATAGACCTACAGGAAAATTAAGTAGATCCAAATCTATGTATTTCTATAGACCTACAGGAAAATTAAGTAGATCTAAATGTCTTTGTAGGCACAGTTACCGGTACTTTTCGTAATTTTTTTATGTTCTGCGTATTGGTGGATCGAGTCTTGAATCCTTGTATACGCCACTAGAAATTCTGCCGCAGCAGCTTGGCTCATCACTTTCTTCAGAATCAACTTCAATGCCTTGAACCTTTTCAATCTTTTTGAACTCATCCTACACACACCACACTGCGGAAGCACCACACATTCATTTAGATACCTCCTTTAATAAAGTCGGGATTAAGGTGTGGTTGTAATGTTCGTATCTTGTTTTAAGGTATTTCTCCAGTCTTGATGTTATGTTATTTAGTTCATGTCTCTATGAACATACTTGTCACCATATAGATCTTCATCTCTTCTATTGACTCGCGCTTAGAGATTGACATGCACTAAACTATACAGTTTACATTATCAACTTCAATACAACCATCTCTTTCACTGGTTTCCTTTTCACTTTCTCCATTGTTCATTTCCTAGTCATACTCATTTTTTCACTAAGGATTTTTAAAATGCTCCTCATTTTTTTGTGTTCTTGTATTATATCGTTTTTTTCTACTAGAATTCTGGATGAAATCAATCGCTTCTCCAAGTATTGCAAGAAAGTGAGAAAGAATCGAAAAAGGAAATTTTGGATAGTCTTTAAATCTTCAATTGACTTAGAAAACTAACTAGTTCTATTCTAATTTTGTTAATAGCTTTTAGTTAAATGTTAGTTAGGATATTTGAGAATGGATTCATAACAATATGTAACGAATCTAATTTTTGAGTTAGCTAACTATAAGTTCATGCATGCATTATAAAGAACTATTTTCCTTTTCCTTTTAAAGTCTCAACTGTATATGATATGTTCATATAGTTCTGGTTTAAGTTTTTAATAAAAGACCATGGTCTTTAGTTAATTGCATCTATTTATGTGTTAGAATTTTTAATACGAAATTATGTTTGTGTAATTTGGTTTGGTTAATACCCATGTCTAATACCTTCTGTCTAATACCTTGTACTTATTATAATTGTTATTTTGCACTCTTTTCTATGGTTAAAACAAATATAATACCTTGTAGTTATTATAATTGTTGTTTTTCTCTCTTTTCTATTTTTTTTATTATGCTTGTATTGTTTCATTATTAAGGTAAATAAGCTTATACGAATCATGTTATAACTGTCTTAGTTTTTAAATTTTTGTTAGAACAAAATGGAAGGGATGATGGAGACCATACTTACAGATATAGAAGCATCTCAGAGTGATCCCGATGTTCCTTTGTTAGAACCAGATCCGGGCGTTTCAATAAATATTCTCAAGGACTCGATTTGTACAAAACCCGGTAGAGTTATTCCTGGCCTTGGTAGGTCTTATTCTCGGTTAAGTAGTTCTTCGTCTACTGCTAAGTCAAATATCGGAGAGGTTATGCATTTAAGAGACAAAGTGAACATGCTAGAAAATGTCATAGCACTTCAAAAGATAGAACAAGAAAAGTGTATTGCGGAATGTGAAACTAAATTAGTAGAGAGAATTAGCTCTATTTTGAAAGCCAATGCCAGTGGCTTGTCGGATTTGTAATGTGTTAGATTTGTGTTTTATTAGTTAGCTTGAATTTTGAATTTAGTGACTTTTAATCTTTTGTAAAGACGTTAGGGTTACTTGTTTATATATGTAATGTATTTTTGTTAATAATTAAATTTTGGCATTAGAAACAAAAATCAAAATCAGTTCTTTTGTTCTTTAAAATTTAATATTTATTTTATTAATTAAATTTATTAAAAACAATTATTATTCTATATAATCAATTATATATTTAAATTTATTAAAAAATAAAAATAAAAATATTAATTTTTTGTTGTATAAGGTTATATTTTACCAAAAAATGTTAGTTGCATAAAGTTATATTTAAC
Organism: Limnanthes douglasii subsp. nivea; assembly: GCA_036936605.1. NCBI lineage: Eukaryota > Viridiplantae > Streptophyta > Magnoliopsida > Brassicales > Limnanthaceae > Limnanthes > Limnanthes douglasii. The sequence continues at coordinate 5,049,110 of JAUPFV010000001.1, forward strand.
AAAAAAAACTTTTTGTTGCTAAATATATAATTATGGCTTTTAATAACTATTTTTTTATTGTAATTACACACTTTAAACATATTTTATATGTAACAAGAATTTTGATATATTTGATGTACCTCTTAAGAACTCACCCTTATATTTATTATGCAATATTTATTTTTTTTTCTAGTCGAAGGTAGTTGCATATTTATTATGTAATATTTTTTTATTCTAGTTTTAAATAGTCAAAGAAACATATCGCATACAGTATTTATTTTCTATTTTTTTATTATAGTTTAAACCAGTGTAAAATTTATTTTCTAAATCTTTAATTCTAATTTAAAAGAGTCCAACAAATATTTCGCATAGTGTCAAACACATATATTATAGTTAAAAACTATATTGCATATTTATTATGTAATATTAGATGAAAAAAACTTCTGTCAATACAATAACGAAACAATCTCAAAATAATAAATTTATAACTATATACGAACGTTAAATTAAAACAATTAATGGTTGAATAAACTACAAAATCCACGAATCCTAATCCTTCAAAACTAAACCATAATCACTAAACTAAACCATAATCAATAAAAAACATACATAAACCATAATCACTAAAAAAACATACCAAAACGTCCACAATGACTTAACTAAGATATAACTTTCCAAAAAAACAACAATGATATGAAAATTAGGGTTTTTAGACAGACGTTATCACTCTAAATATCACTAAAAATACATAACTAAATTGTAAAATAATTACACTAACAAGTATATAATTCATACCTTAACGTGTTCGCAAGTTTTGATTCGAGAAATCTGGCGTTTTTTAGACCGAGAAATTTTAGGTGAGAGAAAAGAGAAAAATAAAAAGATTTTTTTTCTTCAGAACCCAATTTAGCCCAACCCAAAATAAATTAGGCCCAAAATTTTATTTAATTTCTAGGATTTATGTCGAAGAATGTGCTTCTCCTCTATATATATATGGTCTACTGCTGCCGCATCTCACATCATCCATGGATGCGAAGGAATCGTATCTGGCATGAGATCTGATTTCCCACTCGAAATATCGACTTCAGCAGGAAACAAGTCTATGCCAGATACAATTCCTCAGCCTATGTTAAAGTAGAATATCACGTAAGCCTGACTCGAATGATTGCCGTAGAATATCACGTAAGCCTAACTCGGATGATTGCCGAGATGTATACAAGCAATATTTTATAGTCTATAATTTTATTTAAATGGAAGTATGTAACTTTTCTGATCATCACTTAAGTTCCACATGGAGGGTATAAGGTGTTCTTGTCCAAAAATACTATTGATTTAGATCCCAAGACTGTCAATGACATCCATCAAAGACGGTTGATAGTACGAGGGTCGTGGAATAAATCCCAATGAAAGGTATATCAGTTCACTGTCGCACTCTTACATAATTGGAGGTGATGGAACTCAAAAAGGAGCAGCTAGCTAGCAGCTATCTATGGAGTAAGCCTATTGAAGTCATTGTGCCGGTAACCTCTTAAGATCTTTGTTTTTGCAGACTGATCAGTTTCATAAATTTCTCTGCTAGGGTTTTGTTGACAATAGCTTCCAAATATTTATGAACTAATTTCCCAAATATTTCTGAACTAATGGTAGATTGGAAGCATTTCTTGTGAAGTTTATGTCATCCAATCAAAGCGGGGACACCCATGAACTAATATTTTTGAACCTAATTACGAGACACATAATATTTCCCGATGCCCGAAGCATGCTTATTATAGTTCCGGTGTTTGCAGGCTGCGTTCTGCATCAGTATATTGTATTTGTTTAAATGCGGAAATGATATCACTAATTTTTTGTTGTTAGTAGCTGTGCGGAAATGATATCACTAATTTTTTGTTGTTCTGCAGGAAATCAGACTCCGCTGCCTTAAGGTTGCAGTTGTTGGAATTCCAAAGAACATCGACAATGACATTCCGGTATTTATCTCCTACTTGCACGCCATTGCTCTGAAGTACTTAAATGTTTTGGAATGAACTCTTAATCTTGATTTGGTCATTGACAAGTCCTTTGGTTTTGATACTGCCGTCGAGGAGGCTCAGCGTGCCATCAATGCAGCACACGTCGAAGCTACAGGTGTTGAGAATGGCATTGGATTTGTGAAGCTAATGGGCCGTTACTGCGGTGAAATTTACTCTATCGCACGCTTAATTGTCATAGATGGACGGGCAATGAATTGCATGTTTTGATGGCAATGAATTGCATGTTTTGATGAAAAATGCAATACTGACGTGTTTGCATCATTCGGATTTCCAGTGCTACTTGTGCTCATTAATTTGATATATTTGGTGGTGCAGGTTTCATTGCAATGTATGCTACTCTAGCTAGCCGAGATGTTGACTGTTTGATTGCTGAGTCACCCTTCTATCTGGAAGGAGAAGACGGACTTTATGAGTTCATTGATAAACGACTTGAAGAGAGTGGCCACATGGTTCTCGTGATGGCTAAAGGAGCAGTCAGGATCTTGTTTCAGAGAGCATGGTCCTGGGGAATCCTTCGGGAAACAAGCTTCTTAAAGACGCTGGGTTATGGTTGTCGGATAAGATCAAGGTATTGGTTCATTATTCAGCGATCTGGGGTTCTGCAATTTCGTTTGGATCACTGGTCCAGTTGTCTATTATGTAATTTGTTTCTGGCTGTAGAAAGTTTGTTCTAGTATATTGCTTTACAACGTAGGAATCGCATTGGTAAGATCATTCTTTTGCTATACCTTCTGCAAAAAAAAGGATTTATAAGGCTTTATATTCTATATCCCAAATAAGGAACAAGGTGGTAATTACCGACATGATGCGGGTGAGGTTGCTTCCTTCGACAAACCAACCGAGCTTTTTGAGCCCGACTGATGCAAAACAAGCAAAGAATGAAAAACCAGCTCCTACCTAAGTTGTTAGATGATTGAAGCAGCTTCTTAACAACGACCTTTGCATTTCTACATGTTTGAGACAATTTCTTTTTCCTATATACTACAAGAAAATTTGGTATAAGCAATGAAAAAATTTTGCTGCAAAAAACGATTATTCGTTCGTAAAACCTTTTAACAATAAAAAATTTGTTCCAAAAGATTTGTTGCTTTAGGTTGGACGCTTAAAGTCCTTAGAAACGAAAAATATATTTGTCGTTGTAAAAAATGCTTAATTGCAATAATTTTGTTTTTCGCTGCAAAAAATTCTTAATTGCAATAATATTATGTTTCGCTGTAAAAAATATGTAATTGCAATATTATGTTTCGCTATAAAAATTATGAATTTGCAATAATTTCCTTTTTTTGTTTTAAAAACTTAGTAGTGGCAATAAATGTATTTTTCATTGTATGAAATTGTAATTGCAATAAGTTTATATGTAATTGCAAAAAAATCATAATTGCAACATATTAACCCCAAAATATTTTTTTCCAAATGTAAATATATGCAACAAAATACATTTTTGCTAAATAATAATTTTAATTTTAGCTTTTTTATTTATAAATTTAATATTTACAAATAATCGGTCATAATAATAAATTTTAGTTATAAATTAGTATTTTTAATTATTCAAAAATCTATTCTTTTATACCAAATTTAAATGCAAACTAATTGATACTGGGATCGAAAAAAATACATATAACTTCATTTTACTTGACATAAATAATTGAACCTTATATAATGCACACTTTATGAAACACCTTCGAATTTCAAACCGAAAATACAAGTCCGACCATCAAAGAATAGTAGGAAACTAAATATAAACCTTTCAGTTTTTGTTTGAAGGGAGGCAGCACTCCTTGAACTATCTAAACATTATTTCATTCTACTGTAGCAAGGCATGTAGTCTTCTTGTAAATAAAACACTTAGATATCCAAAGATAAACCAGCACTCCTTGACCTATCTAAACATTATTTCATTCTACTGTAGCAAGGCATGTAGTCTTCTTGTAAATAAAACACTTAGATATCCAAAGATAAACCAGGAAATAGAGAATGCCGAGAATTGGCAGTAGCCAGTAAAAATAATCCAGCCGACCTCGGTTTCAGCCAAGCTTCTCATTCTTCGTAGTCCCGTTAGTCATAATCGTCACCATAAAAGTACTTAGATTAGTTGCTTGATGCAGTCGTTGTGAGAGACAGAGCTGAGGTACTTAGATTAGTTGCTTGATGCAGTCGTCGTGAGAGACAGAGCTGAGCACAGACTTTTCATAGCATCAAGTACCTCGTCGTAATAAAACTGAGTTGTCCAATAAAGGCGAAAACTTATGCGCACCCTATAAGGATATAGGGAGGTACTTTCCATTGGAATGACTTTAAGATTATAAGGGCCATCCTTAGCTGCAATCGCAAAAGATCAGACATAAGTGATTCAAACTGAATGCAAAAAAAACACAAAGGGAACTACAAATTACCTTTAGACATTGGAATGACTTTGACATTATAAGGACCATCATTATAGCTGCAATGGCAAAAAATCAGAGACAAGTGATTCAAACTGAATGCAGATAAACACGAGGGGAACTACAAATTACCTCTCGAGACTCAAATAACTTTGAGATTATAAGGGCCATCTTTAGCTCCAATCGCAAAAGATCAGACATTCAAACTGAATGCAAATAAAACAAAGGGAACTACAAATTACCTCTTGTGAATCAGCATGCCAAGTAAGATTAATTCATCTGCAAGACCTTACACTCCAATACCAATGTGCCTATGCCTCATATTTCACCCTTTTGTAGTTTAAAATGACAGTAATTAACTATAATCTTTGTTGACATTCGTAGTAACAATTGAGTTACCAAAGCAAAAGTACGATTAAGAATCAAAATACACTTCTTGTATAAAGAGAATCAAAGTAATGGTTCTTTGATTCTCTGCTCCCTACAAGCTTCAATAGATGAGCTTCGATTGGAACCCCTGTTGATAGAGAGAAATATGTAAAATTAAACCATGACAGAAACAATAACTAATACTCACCGTCTCCTTGAACAAACGTGGTAAAGCAATAGATGCAAGATTGCAGACTGCAGTCTCCGGGCGACTAGTGTACTCGATTATCTAAATGCACAGAATTGAAGATTGAATGGTACCCAGATTGCTGGTTCCTCTTTCTGTTACAAGAATCCTGAAATAAATAAAATACTATGTTAACCATAATCCTAGTTTACCAGGGTCAGAAGCACATTAATGAAAATTTACAGAAATCACCTTGTAGAGACTATAAAGAAAATACTATATGTGAACTATTATCCAATTACTCCAGCGGATTTGATGATAATAGCACACTCTATTGGAGTATGATATATGCCCTCAATGCTATTATCTTCCATACATAGCAGAAAGCAACTACTGAACTGTCAAATTCATTTACAGAAACTACTGTGTAACAAAATCCAATCATAAGCTTTAAAAACAATAACATGCTGCATTATAATACAGGAAGATCGAACTTACTTCTAGAGCTCCAGCATTAAAGATTAGGGGAAGGATGGGTGAACCATCAACATCATATGATAAATTTGATGAATATAATCAATATCGTCAGGATACAGTGAGGTCTCTCTACAGCTACTCGTTGAAATATTAAGAGGTAAAACACTTCTTTAGTGCTCTTATGCAGATCGAAACAGATAATCTGGCAGCTTATTCTGGTAGCCAACTGCACTGGTTCAATTAGACACAAAATAAGTTCAAATAATCAAAATCTTCCAATTCAAAGCAATTTCCTTAGAAACCCAAACAACATTATCAACAAGCACAGTAACCAACACAAAACTCAAACATCTGAAAAGAATATCTAACAACATAAAGTATATAAATACATACAACTTACAGAAGCATAATCTAGCCAATTCATTAGAGCCGACTAGTTGTAACACCTTTATAAACAATCCGCAGACCTTTTGGGTTGTGACGACCACATCACCGATGAACTTTCTCTTTCTTCACATCTCTCTTAATGAGATACATCTTCGAGGACACTCTACAATAACACTAGAGGAATTTCGTCGAGCAGGTTTTGTGTGCAAAGATAAGATTGACAGTAGCTAGGCTGCTACACATAATATAGGTTTGGGTTTTGGGTTATCATAACCCACCTGTGTGAAATTACTTCTCAGCAGCAGCGAAGGGAGAAGTTTAAAGCTTCAAACAGTAGAAAAAAAATAACAATCTATCAGGATCAAAATCATAACACTAACTGAATGAGAATATCACAATTAAACCCTATAGTCAAATTAAAACCTAAAGAAAATGTAAAACCTAAAAGGAGAAAAAAAAAGGAAGAAGAGGGAAAGGGGAAAACCGATTACTGACATCGCTGAACACCCATAGATATATGGAGAGAAATGAAAAAGTAAAGCTTAAAGGGAGAATAAAAAGGAAAGAAGAGGGAAAGGGAAAACCTATAAGGTGAAATAAATTTACTTACCGCTCAACAATTAAATAGTTTTCAATTAAAATTTTAAAACACTTTTTTTCTAATGTATGGAAATGCCCTTTTTATTTAATTCTACAAAATACAATTAATACATTTAATATTTTTTAACTAATACATATAAATTTTAATATAAAATATTAATAAATAAATTTGGTATTAAACTTTGTTTTGTTTTTCTTTTTACCCATACAATTATAGTTATCCATTTAACATTTAAAAAATATTCCACACTTTACTAATTTTAGCTAATATATACAAAGTAATAAAAAAATAATTAAAAAAGTTATAAACTCAATTTAATTTTGGATTTCGTATTTTTTTAAATTAATGAAACTGCCGTTATACCATTAATTTTGAAAACAAATACTCTACATTTAATGGATAGTGCATTTAAAAAAAATTACTAATATATACAAATTAATTTTAAAAAGAATTATGAATCAATCGGTTTTAAATTTCGCTTTCATTTTCTTAATTCATCAAACTACCGTCATTCAATTAATTTAAAAAAAAACTATAAAATTATTTCATATTGCATTTTAATAATACTATACTAATATATATATATAAATTAAAAGAAATTAATTCACTTTTAAATTTAAATTTAGTGTTTTTTTTAACTCAGCAAAACTACCGTTATCCAATTAATTTAAAAAATACTCTACCATTAATTAGTAATGCATTTCAATATTTTCTTATTAATATATACAAATTAAGTTATAAATTCAATTGGGTTTAAAATTTATCTTTTTTAACATCATAAAACTACGTCATCTAATTAATTTTGATCAAAATACTCTACAACTATTTAATAATCCATCTCAACAATCTTTGACTATATACAAATTAAAATAATTTCAATTTTTTTTATAAATTCATAGCACATGCGTCATCCATTTAATTTAAAAAAAAAGTTTTACAGTTACTTAATTAAATAATAAATAGCACATTTAATAATGTTTGACTAATATATACAAATAACAAAATAAAAATAAAATCATAAATTCAATTCAGTTTTAGATTTCATCCTTTTCTAAATCATAAAACTACTATTTAGTCGATTGATAGCGTATTACAATGGTATGCGGATAATATAATATAATATAATATAATATAATATAATATAATATAATATAATATAATAATTGATTAAAATGGTATGAATTCAATTCGGTTTCAAATTTCATGTATTTGTTAATTTTAACTCATAAAACTACTGACATCCAATTAATTTTTAAATAATATTATAAAAGTTATGGTGCATTTCAATAATCTCTTACTAATATACATAAAATTCAATTCTATTTTAAATTTCGCTTCTTTTTATCATCCAATTAATTTTTAAAAAAATCAATAATTAATAGATACTGCAATTCAATCATCTATGAATAATATAAATAAATTAATAAAAAAATTATAAACTCAAATTAGTTTCAGACGGTTGCAAGATAATTATAAACTTAATAATTAATTTTTATTTTTCATTTTTCAAAATTAATGGTTTAAATTTATACACCATCTAAAATATTTAAAGATTGAATTTGATATTATTTAATTTACTAATTTTATTTTAGATAGTTTTACAATTATTTTTAATATGTAAATAATAATAATAATAAATTAAATAATTTGTTACCATAATAGTTTTATACATAATGTATGTATTAATAAAACAAGTCATTTTGTTGTAGATTAAAGTAAATAAAATGAGGGAAAAACTATATCTCAACACCTATTTGGTGGATTTCAACTTGGAGAAATTTCTTCCTTAAAAAGTTGAATTACCCAAAATACCTTCACTAAAAAAACACATAATTAATCCTACAATCTAAAATCCAACTAGCCCATTCTCTTAAAACTCTTAAACTAACTAAAACTATCTCATAATCGACTTCAATCCGTAATATCTTTAAAAATATGTATTTAAGTGATGAAAACAATGGTTTTAGTCGTAATAAATTTCATTTGGACTAGAGTGTATATCATCTCAATTTGGACTAATCACATGATTCGCATTTGACATATTATTCTTAGTTCAAATTTAACCAATGATTCTCAATTTGCATTTAACTATTGATTTTTCGTTTAGATTTAACACATGATTCTAAAATTATGTGATTCTCAGTTCGGATTTAGCCTTTGCTTTTCAATTTGTATTTAGCCCTTGATTATCAGTTCGTACTTAGCCCTTGATTCTTAGTTCAAATATATCTCATGATACTTTGTTCAGATTTAACACATGATTATCAGTAAGCATTTAACCATTGGCGTTGAACACATTTATTAGTGTTTAACCTCTGATTATCAATTTGTATTTACCACATGAGTCTCAATTCGTATTTAACTCAGGACTCTCAATTTGCATTTAACACGTGATTCTCATTTCACATTTTATACATGATTCTTAGTTTGGATTTCACACACGATTCTCAATTCATATTTCACCTTGATTCTTAGTTTCTTATTTTAACCTTTGATTCTTAATTCATATTTAACCTATTATTTGCAATTTGCATTTTACCATTGCTTCTCAAATTAGAATTGACACCTGCTTCTCAATTTGTATTTAGTCATTTATTTTTAGTTTATAATTAATATATGATTATCATTTCACAATTAACCTTTGTTTTTCAGTTTATAATTACGACATGTATATAATAATTAATTATTAGTTTTGATTTAATAAATAATTTACGATTAGATTTAACCCAAGATACTTAGTACAGATATTACACATGTGCTCCAAAAATGGTAGCCGAGTTGGTGGAGTAAGTCATGCTTGTGACCAAAGGTCATGAGTTTGAACCCCTCTACATACTATTTCTTGGTTGAACATATCACACGATTATCAATTCACATTTAACCCTTAATTCTTAGTATAAATTTATCATTTGATTCATGGTTCATATTTAACCCATTATTAACAATTCGCATTCTACCCCAGACTCTCAGTTTATATATAACCATGAGTTAAATACGAACTGAGAATCATTTGTTAAATCTAAACGGAGTATCATAGGTTGGTTCATATTTAACCCATTATTAACAATTCGCATTCTACCCCAGACTCTCAGTTTATATTTAACCATGAGTTAAATACGAACTGAGAATCATTTGTTAAATCTAAACGGAGTATCATAGGTTAAACGTGAATAAAAATGAAGTGTTAAATCCGAACTAATAATTAAAGGTTAAATACAAAATCATTTGTTAAATCTAAACGGAGTATCATAGGTTAAACGTGAATAAAAATGAAGTGTTAAATCCGTGAATAAAAATGAAGTGTTAAATCCGAACTAAGAATTAGAGGTTAAATACAAACTGAGAATCATGTTTTAAATCTCAGCTAATAATTAATGGTAAGCTATGAATTGTGAATAATGGCTTATCCATGATTTAAGAATCTGATGTTAAATTGTAATAATGTATCAAGTGTTAAATATGAACTAAGACCCAAATGTTAATTGCAAACAGAGAATCATGTTGAGAATTATGTCTTAAATAAGAATTGAGAATCATTAGTTAAATATGAATCACGAATCATTTATTAAATCCGAATTGAGAATCAAAGGTTAAATGTGAAATCAAAGTAATGTGTTAAATCCGAACTGAGAATCAAGGGTTAAATGCGAACCGAGAATCATGTGTTAAAGCCAAAGTGAGAACCACGATTTGAATATGTATCGCGAACAATTGGCTAAATACAAACTAGAATCAATGGTAGCGTGTGAATCGCTAATAATGGGTTACACGTGAACCACAAGTACATTCGAAAAATATTTGTTCATATTTAACACTTGACTTATGATTCACATTTAATATATGATTCTCAATTTAAATATAAAAATTGTTTCGTCACTCGTCTTTAACCCTGATATGTGATTCAAATTTAACCATTGATTCTCAATTCAGATTTAGTGAATGATTTGTGATTTTTAATCCAAAAAAATACAGTTTGGATTTAAGAAATGATTATCAGTTCAAATTGAACACATAATTTTCAATTCGCATTTGACCCATGATTCTTAATTTGTATTTAACTTATGAGTATCAGTAAAAAAATTCATATATAATTCTAAGGTCATACACGGTTCTTAATTCGTAAAGAACCCGTGATTCTTAGTTTGTATATATAACCCTTGATTCTTAGTTCGTATATATAACATTTTATTCTTAATTTGTTGTGATTCATGGGGTCCTTGTCATACTGTATCCTCATGTAGTGCGTGATATTTTCTCACTATTGTTGATGAGTACTCTCGTGCTGTATGGATTTATTTGTTGGCTAAGAAAACAGAAATAACTTCAATGTTTTTAAATTTTCTCGCAATGGCTAATAAACATTTTAATGGAGTTGTTAGGACAATGCGCAGTGGCAATGATACTGAATTTTTCTGTGTACCATGTTTTTTATAAGTTGGGTATTATTTTTCAATTTTCATGTGTGGGTACTTCTCATCAGAATGGTAGGGTCAAACGGAAACATAAATATATTTTAAATATTTCTCGTGCTTTCAAAATTCGGGGTAACTTACTTGTGATTTTTTTTGGGAGCGTGTATTTTGACTACCGAAGATTTGATTAATAGAACTCCTTCTCAGTTTTTGGGTTCTAAAACTTCATTTGAGATGATTTTTAGTGAGCTTTGTGTGTTTGGGTCTCTATGTTATGTGCATGATAAGATGTGTAAGGGTGATAAGTTTTCGAGTTGTAGTCGTCGGTGTGTTTTTGTGGGTTACCCGTATTGCAAAAAATGCTAGAGAGTATATGATTTAGAGAGTCAATATTGTTTTGTTTCCCGTGATGTGAATTTTTTTGAACATATATTTCCATTTGCATCTGTTACTATACTCTCTGAGTTGGCTTGTCCTGAGATTGGAGTCACTGCACCTCTTACTACTGCTTCAGATTTTTGGGAGAAAGTTGAGAAGGCTTTGCCGATTAAAGAGGGGGAGTCACACCATGGGGGGTCCCTGTGGTAGCGCCACTCGTGGAGGTTGCTGAGGTTGGTGATGCGTAATCTCCATCTCCGATTGGTGGCAATAGTATCTCAAATCCGCCAGTAGTTTCAGATGTTGTTTCAGAGACTCCATGCATTTCTTCATATCTTGGACGAAGCAAGCGTAGTAAAATTCCTTCTACTCGTTTGAAGGATTTTATGATGACTACAGTAATACATTTAATGTCATCTTCTCCTCATGCTCTCAGTTCTAGTCCATCTTCTGATCGCGCTATGCCTTATCCTCACACTCATCATATAGACAATTCTTGTTTCTCGTTGGCACACCGCCTTTTTTGCATCTATTACCTTTAGGGATGAGCCTAAATCATTCTGAGAGGCTATATGACACAGTGGTTGAAGAGATGCAATGCAACATGAAATTCAGGAACTAGAGGATAATCATACTTGGTCATTGGCACATCTACCTCAAAAGAAGAAAGCTTTGAGGAGTCAGTGGATTTATAAAATTAAATATCATGCTGATAGGAGAGGAGAGTGCCTAAAAGCTCGTTTGGTCGTGTTTGGTAATCACCAAGTAGAATTAGTTGATTATACATAGACCTTTTGCCCGTTTTGCCAAGATGGTTACTATATGACACAGTGGTTGAATAAATACAATGCAACATGAAATTCAGGAACTAGAGGATAATCATACTTGGTCCTTGGCACGTCTACCTCAAAAGAAGAAAGCTTTGAGGAGTCAGTGGATTTATAAAATTAAATATAATGCTGATAGGAGAGGAGAGCGCCTAAAAGCTCGTTTGGTCGTGTTTGGTAATCACCAAGTAGAAGTGGTTGATTATACATAGATCTTTTGCCCGTGTTGCCAAGATGGTTACTATACGTCTTTTCTTGGCGGTTGCAGCCGCTCAAAATTGTAAGTTACATCAGATGAATATACAGAATGCCTTTTTGTATGATGATCTGAATGATAAGGTTTACATGAAAATTCCTTCAGGTTTTGAAAGAGGGCGCAAATGACAAGTCTGTTACCTTCGCAAATCGTTGTATGGTCTGAAGCAGGCACCTCGGTGTTGGTTTGCCAAGTTAGTGACTGCACTGAAGAGGTACGGGTTTGTTCAGTTCTATTTAGATTATTCTGTATTCTCTTATTCCATGAGTGGTTGTCGTATGCATGTTTTGGTGTATGTTGATGATTTTATTCTATATGGTAATGACCCCGGTGCATTGATAGAGTTTAAGAAATACTTGAGCACTTGCTTTCATATGAAGGACTTAGGTCATCTCAAATATTTTTTTGAAGTTGAAGTAGCACGGAGTCCCGCGGGTATCTTTCTTTGCCAACGTAAATATACTCTGGACATTATTTCAGAAACAGGTTTACCTGGCAGCAAGCCTGCACAATTTCCCCTCGAGTAAAACCACCAGCTCGGCAAGACCGAGTCGGCGCTACTCATTGACGGATCCGCATACCGCACATTGGTTTGCACACTGATTTATCTGGTGTTTACATATCCATATATCTATTTTTTGATACATACTCTATCTGATTTTGTGCATAAACTAAATGAAGATCATTGCAGTCTGCATTACGAGTTGTTCGTTATTTCAAAGGGAGCCAAAGTTAGGAAATTCTTCTACCAAGTAGTTGTAATCTCATTCTAACAAGCTGGTGTGGTTCCAGTTAGGCTAGATGTCCTAAGATTCGTGTAGTGTGAGTGGTTGGATGGTGTTTCTTAGATGATTCCTCTGTTTCTTGGAAGACTAAGAAACAAGGTGTCGTTGCATTGTCCTTTGCTGAAGCAAAGTACCGGTCTATGGTAGGATTGACTTGTGAGTTGAAGTGGTTGCACGGTCTGCTCAAGGATTTTGGGGTCTCACACTCATTGACTATGCAAGTTTTATGTGATAGTCAGTCGACTTTACATCTTGCCCACAATCATGTGTTCCATGAACGTTCAAATCATATTGAAGTAGATTGTCATTTTCTACGGGATGCGATACTTGATAGGGTTATTTGTCCATCTCACGTGCCCACTCGGTCTCAGTGTGTAGACAAAGCACTAAGCAATAAGCAGTTTGAATTTTTGCTTGGCAAGTTGGGCATTCATAATCTGCATGCTTCAACTCGAAGGGGTGTTAAAGTGTCATGAGTAAAATAAAATGTATATGGGTTATTAAATACTAGTCTGTATATGAGCTAGGCTTTACTTTGTGCCACACTATAGATATACACTGTAATGTGATATGCCCAGAGAGGTGATTTGGTTTATGTGTTGAAACTAAGAAGATGTGAGAGACACATTCCCAACGTTTCAAATGTTTTCTTTGTGCTTCTGGATTATTCGCTGAATGATATTTTCCTGCTCAACATCTTCAAATCCTACCTTCATTTGTTCAATACATATAACACATTCACTATTCTCTTAACAATTAATTTGTTTAATAATATGTAATTTAAATATAATTTACTTAACAAGTCTGATAAAATAATATTCAATTTAATAAATAATTTTCTTTTCAAGTTTTAGAGATATCAAATTTTAATAACTAATATTTTTCAAATTGGTAAACTTACTATAATTAAAAAAAACTTTAAATGAAATATTTTATTTTAATTTATAGGTAATATAATCTTTATTTTGTGATAAAATTTAAAAACGGATTTTTGAAATTTATATAAATCCAAACGCAGACAACTTGAATTTAAATCAGCTTTTTTTATACTCAAAACTCATAACGGAATAAAAAAAAACCTTTTTTTTGTTCAAATTATATAAATATTTGGTCAAATACAAATCCCACCGTATAATTTAATATTTAAGAATAAAATCCTAATTTATTTGTGAAATTTATATTAAACATGAATTCTAACCAAGAAGCATATATGCAGTTTCACCCTTCAAATGGATGACGACAAATCTGCCAATTATAAAAAAGGATAAAATAATAAAATATAATATTTATTTTTGTTTAGAGCCGAATAAAAAGGAGGGGAGAAATAAAATAGTGTTTCATTTAGTTCACTTTAATTTATAATGGTGCGGTAGATTTAGTTAGTTAGAAAAATAAAGATTAAATATAAAAGATAAACTAGTCTCTTAATATTGAATAAAATTAAAAGATAGAGTCAAATGATTAAAAAAAATAATAAATATAGAAGATATAGTTACTTGGTTAGAAAAATAATGATCAAAATAAATATTTCAAATTTATAACTAAGAAAATATTAAATACAAATAAAGCCTTCTTTTTTTAAACATAATCTGAATCTAGAAGTTAGATGATACATGCCATAGCAACCTATGCATACTCAAAACATAAAATTGAAAAAAAGAAAGAGAATTACTTCAAAAATCGGTATCTTTCGCCATAAAGTTTTAGGGATCACAAAATTACAAATAATCCCTAAATATAATGTCGAACCTCCTATTGAAACACGAACAACAAGTCTATTTTTACACCATTAAAACATAACTAAAACTCTTGAGAAGCAGATACAATCTCATCTTTTCCTTTGCCTGCTTTCTTCGGCAGACCCCCTTTTTCTCGAGGTCCGAAGGAAGGGCACAACAACTTCAAATAAAAAGCCCGTAACCTGCATACTAAACAAGTAATGTTAGGCAATACTCACAGATCCAAGCAATTTTCACATTTCGTCATCATTTCTTACAACAAGCCTAATGTGTCTTGGAGTTATCCTTTCTTTCTTGTTGTCTCTTGCTGCATTACCAGCAAGCTCTAAAACCTCAGCGGCAAGGTACTCGAGCACAGCAGAGAGATAAACGGGGGCACCAGCGCCTACACACTCAGAATACTTCCCCGTCTTCAGGAACCTAGCAATCCTACCCACGGGAAACTGAAGTCCGGGCTTTTGGAATCGCATCACCGACTTCGTCGTCTTTCTCTTTCCTCTACCTCCATCTTTGGCATCACCGGTTGAACTCATCTTCAACAGATTGGAGAATTACAAGTTGATTGGTGTCCTTTGAAATACAAATAAAACCTATTTATACAAAGAATCTTGCTCTACTATTCTCCGTCGATCATAAAATTACTCTTATTTAGGTTTCCTTCCACTGGTTTTCTTCTCACAAAAATGACCATCTAGTTAGACAGCAAGAGGAGGCTCACCGTCATTGAGTTATTGATCAGAAGTGTCATCTTCAAAATAACCAACTATACATTAAAAGCTAGAACTTAAGATAAAAATTATAAAAGAGCAAGTTAGGATGACCCAAAAGTGTCTTTAGATTCTCTTTATACCTCCGCTTTTCAGCTCCTTTCCATGTTTTATCTATTTTGTTTTCCTATCTAAGAATGAATGCATAGACATTTTAACAAAAGGACAACAGTAAGAGAGTTAACAAAAATTAGCAACAAATTAATAATATATATGACTATAGTTCTTCAACATCTCTGCTTTCTTGGCATTCTGCCTACCATCAAGTCCTTCCAAATTTTTTCCTTCATTCTTTTAACTAATTGCATTTTCAGAGTTCTACAAGTTCACTTTGTTTCTGTTATATTCGGTTTTATGCTTCCACTTTCGAAACTCTCGTATCTTCACTAATCAGAACTGCACTCACTGCATAATCCGATACTGCTATATACAAAAATAATTGCTCACCCTCTCGAGGCTTTGATAATATTTCAGGAGAGGACAAAAGATTTTTTATCTTAATAAAAGCTTCTTCACAATCCGAAGTCCACTCAAAATTATTTGGTCGACGCAGCACCTAGAAAAAAGGCAAGCACTTATCCGAAAAACGAGAAATGAATCTGTTCAGAGCCGCTAACCTGCCTGTTAACATTTGCACTTCTTTGATATTCCGAGGTCAAGACATTGATATCAGAGCCTTCAACTGTTCTGGATCCACTTCAATTCCTCTTTCACTAATCACATACCCTAGAAACTTACCAGATCAGACTCCAAATGTACATTTTTCTGGGTTCAACTTCAACTGTATGGCTCTAAGATTCAAAAACGTCTCTTCTAAATCATCAATGTGTTCATCATCACTTTTGCTCTTAACAAGCATATCATCGATGTACACTTCGATATTCCTCCCTATTTGTGAAGCAAACGCCTTATTCATCAGCCTTTGATATGTAGACCCAACATTTTTCAATCCAAACGGCATCACTCTATAACACTGTAAACCCCGATCAGTAATAAAAGTTGTGCTTTCTTCATCTTCTGGATTCATTCGAATTTTATTATATCCTGAAAATGCATCCATAAATGTTAGAATTTTGTTTCCAGAAGTAGAATCCACTAATTGGTCAATTCGAGGTACTGGAAAAGGATCCTTTGGGCATGCTCTGTTTAAATCTGTGAAGTCTACACACATTCTCCATTTTCCGCTCTTCTTTTTCACCACCACAGGGTTAGCCGTCCACCTCGGATATTTGGACTCCCTAATATACCCCATTTTATACAATCTATCTACTTCAGCAATTATGGCCTCAGATTTTTCCAAAGAAAAAGCTCTCCTTTTTTGTATTATCGGCTCGATCTTCGAATCCACAGCCAGACTATGACATATAATGTCAATTGGGACCCCAACTACATCCTCAGATGTCCAAGCAAACACATCCAAGTTTTTAGACAAAAAATTCAACAATCTTTCTCGCACTGATAAAGACAGCAGAGTCCCAATTCGAAGTACTCTGTTATTATTGAAAATGTATTCTTCTATTTCTTCACTTACCACCACAGAACTCGGGGTTGACCTCGGATCATCAATTCCCTCATTTGTACCACTAGAAGGAACCCCCCCCCCCCCCAAACTGGTATTTCTCCATTGGATCATCGGTACTTTTGCCACGTAGTCTAAACGCAGCAGCGTAACATTCTCTAGCCACTTTTTGATCACTTCGAACTACACCAATTCGATCCCCGACTACATACTTCAAACACTGATGAACTGTAGAAACTATAGCATACATTTTTGCCAGCCATGACCTTCCAAAGATAGCATTGTAACTCGACGGACAATCTACCACCATAAAAAATACTTGAACTTTCTTTTTGAAAGGCCCTTTTCCCAGAGAAATTTCACCTTCAAACTCCCCTACTACATTCGCTGTCGCACCAGTAAACCCAATTATAGTTCTTTCTGACCTTTCTATCCGAGGCGGAGCGTTTAATCTGTCATATGTTGATTTGAACAACACATTAGCAAAGCTTCCAGTATCAATCAATACTCGTCGAATTTCCACTCCACACACTTCTGCACCAATGACCACTGCATCTTCATGTGGCCCAGTAATTCCTCTCAAATCATCCGCATCGAAAATTATAAATGGGACATCCTTGTTGTTTAGGTGTGCTGATGCTCCTCCTTCAATTTGATGCGTTAAATTCACTATATGTCTTTTCCTCGAATTATTAGTGTTATTAGTCATTGAATCTCCCCCAAATATTGCCAGTGACTCAAAGAACGCACACAAATCTCGAACACGTCCCTTACGCATCGGCTCATCAACTGACATCAACAACAATCGACCAGGGTCTGGTTCGACATATTCCGAAGCCACATCAAATTCATCACATGCAGCATCTAAAATCATCAGTGCACTTTCCTGCTTAGAATTAGGATTGCCCACCTTTTGAGTTATGGCTTTAGCATTCTTTTTTACATACTCCAACAATTTTCCATTCTCTATCAAAATCTGCATCTCCTTCTTCAAAGCAATACAATCATTTGTATCATGTCCAATATCATCATGATACCTACAGAACCTATTATTGCGCTCCTCTCTTGGCCTATTAATCGCTGCCGGCTTTCTGAAATTTACTGTTCCCCTGGTTTTCTCATATATCGAAGCCACACTTTCAGTCAAATCCGCATAATATTCTGGTCTTACCCACACATTCGATCTTGATCTGAATTGGTGTTGATTATTAGAATTGTGCTGATTAGAACCCCCTTGATATGAGCTCGAGGAACCCCCATGGTATGAGTTCGAACCTCCTCGATTAGAAACATTTTGATTACCCCTTGGGCGCGATGAGTTATTATTCGAAGCGTTCAGTTGACTATTCCCTTTCTGAACAGTACTACTTCCTCCTCGAACTCGAGTAGACTCTTCGACTTTGATCTGATCTTCAACCTGAGCCATGAGAGCTCCAAACGTTAATGCCCTACGCCTTGTAGTTTCATCAGCTAAATCTCCTGGCAACAATCCTTGTCTGAACGCTGCCATAGCCACCACTTCCTCACAATCATCTAATCCAGCTTTTGTTGACACAAATCTTTTAGTATAATCCTTCAACTTTTCTCCCACAGCTTGCTTACATTGTATTATCGTATCTCCATTAGCTCTCATTTCTTTGCTTCCCACAAACTGTCTTCGAAAAGCTGTGTAAAAGCCTCTAAAATTTGCAATGGACTCCTTAGGAATCTTGTTGTACCATTTTAGTGCAGTTCCTTTGAATGTCTGAGAGAATGCTCTACACACCAATTTATCATCGTCTTCGAAATTAGTCATATAGTTTTTGAATTGTTCTATATGATCATCTGGATCTTGAGTTCCATCAAACTTGTCAATTTTAGAAATGTCGAACCGCCTCGGAAGTGGCACAAATCTAATCTCACTAATCAACGGTGAGTCCCTCCAATCTACTCCTTGAACAAACTGGTCTTCGTTCCTCATTCCCACAGTAGCATACAAACTTGATTCACCTTCAAATTTCCGAGGCGAATACTTCCGAGGAGAATATACTCGTCTTTCCTTCTTTTGCCTTCCTTCCTTATACATTTTAGCTGGCCGAAATTCATATCCTCCTCCTCTTGAATGAACTCGAGAATGCTCATATCTTGGTGTTTCATCTGACTCCGAATTTCAAAATCCTCTTCTTCACTAGAATCTACATACCGTCGCTTCTGCAACTTTTCTTTTCTTTTCATTCCACTATGCTCCTTCTTACGCTCAAAATGTATTTTATGCTGTACATATTGAACGTCGCCATCGTCATTTAACGGATCCGACTGATCATCCCGATCACCTGTTGTTATTTTAGATCTAAGTCTAGCGCCATTATTATCTTGCTTCTTTTTAGCAAATTCATCAAGTTCCGCCACTTTTCTTATCAACTCATTCATTTTACCTTCAAAATCAAATTGGTTTGATTGAATCGGAATTGACTTACCTGCCTCTTTCTCTTGCAGATCAGATTTCAACGTCTCCAAAGCTTTTCGAATTCATCTCCGATCAGCAAAAATATAAACAAAATTCTTCAGAAAACGAACAAATTCGAGACTCGATTTTTTATCTATCGATCAAGGTATCTTCGGCCTCTCTTTCTAGCGCCAATTTGGTGAGAATAGAAATTGAATTGAGAAGATTGAGAATATTGACCAAGAATCAACAGAGAGTTTTTTAGGTGGTGAATATAATCTTTCGCCTCTAATTATTTCATAGGTGTAATCAGCCTCTTCGACCTCTTTAAATAGGCCTAGTGAGTTAGTTACAAATTCGGTTACATAAGAGGTTTATTTACAGTTCAGTCCCTATTCTTCTTGTAAAACTTTAATCTTACTCTATATTAATAGAACTTATCATTCAAGTCCTTATTAATTACATTTAAGCCCCTAATGAATATATTTCCTTATCAAAGCTAATGGGCCGTTACTGCGGTGAAATTTACTCTATCGCACGCTTAATTGTCATAGATGGACGAGAAATGAATTCTATGTTTTGATGAAAAATGCAATACTGACGTGTTTGCATCATTCGGATTTCCAGTGCTACTTGTGCTCATTAATTTGATATATTTGGTGGTGCAGGTTTCATTGCAATGTATGCTACTCTAGCTAGCCGAGATGTTGACTATTTGATTCATGAGTCACCCTTCTATCTTGAAGGAGAAGACGGACTTTATGAGTTCATTGATAAACGACTTGAAGAGAGTGGACACATGGTTATCGTGATGGCTGAAGGAGCAGTCAGGATCTTGTTTCAGAGAGCATGGTCCTGGTGAATCCTTCGGGAAACAAGCTTCTTAAAGACGCTGGGTTATGGTTGTCGGACAAGATCAAGGTATTGGTTCATTATTCAGCGATCTGGGGTTCTGCAATTTTGTTTAAATCACTGGCCCAGTTGTCTATTATGTAATTTGTTTCCGGCTGTACAAAGTTTGTTCTAGTATATTGCTTTACAACGTAGGAATCGCATTGGTAAAATGATTCTTTTACTATACCTTCTGCAAAACAAAGGATTTATAAGGCTTTATATTCTATCTCCCAAATAAGGAACAAGGTGGTAATTACCGACATGATGCGGGTGAGGTTGCTTCCTTCGACAAACCAACCGAGCGTTTTGAGCCCGACTGATGCAAAACAAGCAAAGAATGAAAAACCAGCTCCTACCTGAGTTGTTAGATGATTGAAGCAGCTTCTTAACAAAGACCTTCGCATTTCTACATGTTTGAGACAATTTCTTTTTCCTATACATGTGTTAGTTGGGTGTCGCTATGAAATGGGCCACAAAGTAAAAAACTCATATTATCCTTTCATACTTATACGATTACAATTTATGCGTATGTTTCATGCGTATGTACGGTAAAGGTGACTTTTCAAAACGTAAAAGATTAGATGATAATTCAGTTTGTAGTTTAAAATTTCCAAAAATACCATACGAGCGAACAAGGAAATACAAAGAATAATACTCATGTGTTTTTCTTATTGTGTTATTAGATTTTATATTTGTTTGGATTATGTGTATCTAAAAGATTAGATGATAACTCATTTTGTAGTTTAAAATTTCCAAAAATATCATACGAGCGAACAAGGAAATGCAAAAAATAAAACTCGTGTTTTTTATTGTGTTATTAGATTTTATAGTTGTTTGTGTTAGTAGATTTTATATTTGTTAAGAACTTGGTTGTTCTTTCTGGCTTTTCTGATTGTCTTATCCATGCCATCCATTTTGAAATTATCAAAAACAAAAGTTTGGTTTGAAATTTTGTATAGAACATGACTATTTATTAATATATATATTTAAATTATCCGAGGTTGAGTTGAAATTTTGTATAAAACACGACTATTTATTAATGAAATTTTGTATAAAACACGGCTATTTATTAATTGATTTTTAAAAATATTGTATATTGTCCCACTCGAGTGAATGTCCGTGGTGTAGCTTATTTTTTAATTTTTATGTTTAATTTTTATTTATTTATCAAATATTTTTAATCTTCTAAAAATTATTCAATTTAAAATTAGTAAACTGGATCGGTCCATATTGAGAAAGCTGTTTTAGAAAATAATCAAAGACAAAATTTCTTAAACAAATTTTTTTTCTGTGCCGAAAGATCAATTTCATTTTTTAGGAGATGAAAGCGCTATTCAAATTTCGACATTTCCAAGAATCATAGGATATGAGTGGAAAACAAGAGAGCAATCCCGGTTTAAAACCGAAAAAGCTAAAAATGATGTCATATAAATTGGAATCTTCAAATCTAATTTCAAAACCATTATCATATTGAACTAGCTCCTTAAAAAATGTTATTATTTTTATCGCAATAGTAATCAAAACTATAAAGACCAATAGAATTCTGTAGGACCACATTTTGAAGGTATTTTGAACTTAATTATACTTTTTAGAAGATTATGAGATTTCTTAATAGATATGGCCATGATCGAAGTGGAGTTTGCATATATTGTGTCAAAACCGGACCATAAGCATCCATAGTTAATAAGCTAAAGGTTAGTGTGGAACAAGTTTACGAAAGTTAAAAAAATGTTACTTGTCCTGAAATGGTTTCAGGATTATTTGGGTAACAAATTGATCCCATATGTGTTCAAGTGTTACAAATAAATTCTATTAATATTATTACGTCACATGTCATTCCCAATAATTACACATTTGTTTTCAAATTAACTCTCTATTTTGTTGTAAAATAATACATTTGATATTGCTATGTCAACATCCACGTAGAATGTTGTGAATGCAATAAATATTTAAATATTTTATTATTATGATTTATCTAACCTATTTATCCCACCGAATCCATTACCATAAAATATAACTCGACCTGACCAGTCTATACAAACTAACTAAAGGATGACATGTTTAACCTACTTGTTAACCTAATTGGAACCCGATAAATTCTCACTTTAATACAGTATAAACTTTATAAAATAATACACTTGGACCACCAAAATTTATTAATTAATAGATTTATTAATTAATCGATAAATTATAAATTATAAATTTATATTCCCGTTTTAATACCTAAAGAGTTTCACGATACCTAAATATCAAATCCGAGTATATGGTATAGATATTTAAATATTTTATTTTTATCATTTATCCGACTTATTTATCCGATCCAATCCAATCAATTAACATAAAATATAACTAGACCCGACCCAATCCATATAACATAACTAAAGCATGACATTTTTAACATACTTACAATTAATTTAATTAATACCTGACTACTTAATTCTGATACTAATTCTCCCTTTAATACCTAACGAGTTTCAAAATACCTACATCTGAAATCAATTTTTGTCTTACGAATTTTAAATCTCTAAAATTGATATCTTAGGAATCCTAAATGGACACTACTAGATCTGGGCCTGTTTATGTTAGATCTCACACCTTACTTAATTCTTTTTAATCCAAACTAATATCAAAATAACTTTCCTCACCAATTATGATAATATCACTCAATAAAAAACTTCCTAAAATCATAAAATCCTTTAACTAAATCTAGATATACTTGACTTTATGAAATCTCTAAAATAGTAAAAAGACATGGATAACGAAGTTTTATGTTGTTCTTTTCTACGAAAGAATATTTTAATATTCGTGGCTATAATCTCACGATATTTGCAACGAGTCGCACCCGGTGTGAGATTTAAAGTAGCATATAACACAAAACATGTGAATTTAGTTAGTAACCGCAAACCACTTCAATATTTCTTCAACCAAGCAGCAATAAGAAAACAAACTGCCAGGACATGAATCAATATACAGACGAAGTAAGAGTCTAAAACTTGGGGCAACAACATAACTTTCGAACCATTTCTACAAGGATTAGATGACAATAATAACCATGACAAGGTTTCCGCGACCAAAGGAAATAGGTAACTTGTGAAGTAACACATTTTTTGGCAGGTACGGAGTCGTTCCATAATTTTATAATCATTAACGATGTCTTCCTCCTTGGAGGCATCGGTTGCTCGATATCCTTCTCAGAAGTCCACATGATTTAGTTCTACCTTTCTAGCTTATTATGACATATTTAATATAAATATGACCTATCTCTAACATTGTATCATTCTTTGTAAGAACACACAGCGTTTCAAAAATCTTTGTAAACCGCTCATCAGTTAGTTATTCTCCTTAAGTTAAGGTGATAAATCTAAATGATAAGTTCATATATCAGGTACATATTTTGTCAAATAACAGTTATTGAAATATTCAAGCTTTCCTTTATACTGAACTGAATTTCCTATGAGAAGTTTTGAATATTGCTTGATTATTACATAATGACTGCAATTAGTAATGGAAGATACTTTTATGATAATTGTGAGTTAACTATTTGATATTTATTAGGAGTTTTAGCAATGAGACTATAATTTCCTACAAACTCTGACTCCGTCATGGATACTGGGTCCAGATCTCGCACCAGTCCTGAGACTTCTGTATCAGAGGGATTTGTTTTTCCTGAAGAACAACCGGTCTTTAGTTCACGTCGCAAAGTTTTATCTGCATATAGTGGACCTGTCGATTCACTTACAAAGGCAAAAAAAACATGGAAAATATCGTGCCCTCAGATTATGAAGAATCGTCCAAGATCCAGAATCACGTGTCGAATACAAGTATTCCGAGATTCATAAAGGAGCGGCAACGCATGAATTAGACTATGACATATCTCATGTAATTGGGGTCATAGTCATAACAAGATGTCCAATGATGACACCGTCATGGAAAGAAATTCTAGAAGATACGAAGATGTCAATGTATGAGCTGCTTTAGGTAACAAATGGTTTTCGATTTAAGTTTATTTTCAGACGCTACAAGTATGTTAAAATATATGATTTCAGCATTTTTTTTACTTGTTAATAGCTTTTAGTTTTTTTCGAGATAAAAACATTTTTTTGTATTTATATCATCCTAAAACTAAACAAGAATTAAGTAGATCCAGATACCTTTGTAGGCACAGTTACAGGCATTTCTATGTATTTATATAGACCTACAGGAAAATTAAGTAGATCCAAATCTATGTATTTCTATAGACCTACAGGAAAATTAAGTAGATCTAAATGTCTTTGTAGGCACAGTTACCGGTACTTTTCGTAATTTTTTTATGTTCTTCGTATTGGTGGATCGAGTCTTGAATCCTTGTATACGCCACTAGAAATTCCGCCGCAGCAGCTTGGCTCATCACTTTCTTCAGAATCAACTTCAATGCCTTGAACCTTTTCAATCTTTTTGAACTCATCCTACACACACCACACTGCGGAAGCACCACACATTCATTTAGATACCTCCTTTAATAAAGTCGGGATTAAGGTGTGGTTGTAATGTTCGTATCTTGTTTTAAGGTGTTTCTCCAGTCTTGATGTTATGTTCTTTAGTTCATGTCTCTATGAACATACTTGTCACCATATAGATCTTCATCTCTTCTATTGACTCGCGCTTAGAGATTGACATGCACTAAACCATACAGTTTACATTATCAACTTCAATACAACCATCTCTTTCACTGGTTTCCTTTTCACTTTCTCCATTGTTCATTTCCTAGTCATACTCATTTTTTCACTAAGGATTTTTAAAATGCTCCTCATTTTTTTGTGTTCTTGTATTATATCGTTTTTTTCTACTAGAATTCTGGATGAAATCAATCGCTTCTCCAAGTATTGCAAGAAAGTGAGAAAGAAACGAAAAAGGAAATTTTGGATAGTCTTTAAATCTTCAATTGACTTAGAAAACTAACTAGTTCTATTCTAATTTTGTTAATAGCTTTTAGTTTAAATGTTAGTTAGGATATTTGAGAATGGATTCATAACAATATGTAACGAATCTAATTTTTGAGTTGGCTAACTATAAGTTCATGCATGCATTATAAAGAACTATTTTCCTTTTCCTTTTAAAGTCTCAACTGTTTATGATATGTTCATATAGTTCTGGTTTAAGTTTTTAATAAAAGACCATGGTCTTTAGTTAATTGCATCTATTTATGTGTTAGAATTTTTAATACGAAATTATGTTTGTGTAATTTGGTTTGGTTAATACCCATGTCTAATACCTTCTGTCTAATACCTTGTACTTATTATAATTGTTATTTTGCACTCTTTTCTATGGTTAAAACAAATATAATACCTTGTAGTTATTATAATTGTTGTTTTTCTCTCTTTTCTATTCTTTTTATTATGCTTGTATTATTTCATTATTAAGGTAAATAAGCTTATACGAATCATGTTATAACTGTCTTAGTTTTTAAATTTTTGTTAGAACAAAATGGAAGGGATGATGGAGACCATACTTACAGATATAGAAGCATCTCAGAGTGATCCCGATGTTCCTTTGTTAGAACCAGATCCGGGCGTTTCAATAAATATTCTCAAGGACTCGATTTGTACAAAACCCGGTAGAGTTATTCCTGGCCTTGGTAGGTCTTATTCTCGGTTAAGTAGTTCTTCGTCTACTGCTAAGTCAAATATCGGAGAGGTTATGCATTTAAGAGACAAAGTGAATATGCTAGAAAATGTCATAGCACTTCAAAAGATAGAACAAGAAAAGTGTATTGCGGAATGTGAAACTAAATTAGTAGAGAGAATTAGCTCTATTTTGAAAGCCAATGCCAGTGGCTTGTCGGATTTGTCATGTGTTAGATTTGTGTTTTATTAGTTAGCTTGAATTTTGAATTTAGTGACTTTTAATCTTTTGTAAAGACGTTAGTGTTACTTGTTTATATATGTAATGTTAGAAACAAAAATCAAAATCAGTTCTTTTGTTCTTTAAAATTTAATATTTATTTTATTAATTAAATTTATTAAAAACAATTATTATTCTATATAATCAATTATATATTTAAATTTATTAAAAAATAAAAATAAAAATATTAATTTTTTGTTGTATAAGGTTATATTTTACCAAAAAATGTTAGTTGCATAAAGTTATATTTAACAAAAAAAACTTTTTGTTGCTAAATATATAATTATGGCTTTTAATAACTATTTTTTTATTGTAATTACACACTTTAAACATATTTTATATGTAACAAGAATTTTGATATATTTGATGTACCTCTTAAGAACTCACCCTTATATTTATTATGCAATATTTATTTTCTAAATTTTTTTTTCTAGTTGAAGGTAGTTGCATATTTATTATGTAATATTTTTTTATTCTAGTTTTAAATAGTCAAAGAAACATATCGCATACAGTATTTATTTTCTATTTTTTTATTATAGTTTAAACCAGTGTAAAACTTATTTTCTAAATCTTTTAATTCTAATTTAAAAGAGTCCAACAAATATTTCGCATAGTGTCAAACACATATATTATAGTTAAAAACTATATTGCATATTTATTATGTAATATTAGATGACAAAAAACTTCTGTCAATACAATAACGAAACAATCTCAAAATAATAAATTTATAACTACATACGAACGTTAAATTAAAACAATTAATGGTTGAATAAACTACAAAATCCACGAATCCTAATCCTTCAAAACTAAACCATAATCACTAAACTAAACCATAATCAATAAAAAACATACATAAACCATAATCACTAAAAAAACATACCAAAACGTCCACAATGACTTAACTAAGATATAACTTTCCAAAAAAACAACAATGATATGAAGATTTGGGTTTTTGGACAGACGTTATCACTCTAAATATCATTAAAAATACATAACTAAATTGCAAAATAATTACACTAACAAGTATATAATTCATACCTTAACGTGTTCGCTTGATTCGAGAAATCTGGCGTTTTTTAGACCATTTCGAGAAATTTTAGGTGAGAGAAAAGAGAAAAATAAAAAGATTTTTTTTCTTCTGAAATTAAAGTCTCTTATTATAGTAAAAAAAGATTTCATTATAAATGGATCTCATTGTAACTAAAATAGAACCCAATTTAGCCCAACCCAAAATAAATTAGGCCCAAAATTTTATTTAATTTCTAGGGTTTATGTCTGCTTCTCCTATATATATATATATATATATATATATATATATATATAGGGTCTACTGCTGCCGCATCTCACATCATCCATGGATGCGAAGGAATCGTATCTGGCATGAGATCTCATTTCCCACTCGAAATATTGACTTCAGCAGGAAACAGGTCTATGCCAGATACAATTCCTCAGCCTATGTTAAAGTAGAATATCACGTAAGCCTCACTCGGATGATTGCCGAGATGTATACAAGAAATATTTTATAGTCTATAATTTTATTTAAATGGAAGTATGTAACTTTTCTGATCATCACTGAAGTTCCACAGGGAGGGTATAAGGTGTTCTTGTCCAAAAATTCTATTGATTTAGATCCCAAGATTGTCAATGACATCCATCAAAGACGGTTGATAGTACGAGGGTCGTGGAATAAATCCCAATGAAAGGTATATCAGTTCACTGTCGCACTCAGGTTTACATAATTGGAGGTGATGGAACTAAAAAGGAGCAGCAGCTAGCTAGCAGCTATCTATGAAGTAAGCCTATTGAAGTCATTGTGCCGGTAACCTCTTAAGATCTTTGTTTTTGCAGACTGGTCAGTTTCATAAATTTCTCTGCTAGGGGTTTTGTTGACAATAGCTTCCAAATATTTATGAACTAATTTTCCAAATATTTGTGAACTAATGGTAGATTGGAAGCATTTCTTGTGAAGTTTATGTCATCCAATCAAAGCGGGGACACGAACTAATATTATTGAACCTAATTACGAGACACATAATATTTCCCGATGCCCGAAGCATGCTTATTATAGTTCCGGCCTTCATGTTTGGCCACATGTTTGCAGGCTGCGTTCTGCATCAGTATATTGTATTTGTTTAAATGCGGAAATGATATCACTAATTTTTTGTTGTTAGTAGCTGTGCGGAAATGATATCACTAATTTTTTGTTGTTCTGCAGGAAATCAGACTCCGCGGCCTTAAGGTTGCAGTTGTTGGAATTCCAAAGAACATCGACAATGACATTCCGGTATTTATCTCCTACTTGCACGCCATTGCTCTGAAGTACTTAAATGTTTTGGAATGAACTCTTAATAGTGCTCTCTCTCTCTCTAATCTTGATTTGGTCATTGACAAGTCCTTTGGTTTTGATACTGCCGTCGAGGAGGCTCAGCGTGCCATTAATGCAGCACACGTCGAAGCTACCGGTGTTTAAAATTTATCTTTTTTAACATCATAAAACTATGTCATCTAATTAATTTTGATCAAAATACTCTACAACTATTTAATAATCCATCTCAACGATTTTTGACTATATACAAATTAAAATAATTTCAATTTTTTTTATAAATTCATAGCACATGCGCCATCCATTTAATAGTTTTACAGTTACTTAATTAAATAATAAATAGCACATTTAATAATGTGACTAATATATACAAATAACAAAATAAAAATAAAATCATAAATTCAATTCAGTTTTAGATTTCATCCTTTTCTATATCATAAAACTACTATT
Source organism: Limnanthes douglasii subsp. nivea (assembly GCA_036936605.1). Classification (NCBI taxonomy): domain Eukaryota; kingdom Viridiplantae; phylum Streptophyta; class Magnoliopsida; order Brassicales; family Limnanthaceae; genus Limnanthes; species Limnanthes douglasii. The sequence goes on from JAUPFV010000001.1 coordinate 5,078,179, forward strand.
TAGCGTATTACAATGGTATGTGTATAATATAATATAATATAATATAATATAATATAATATAATATAATATAATATAATATAATATAATATAATATAATATAATATAATATAATATAATATAATATAATATAATATAATATAATATAATATAATATAATATAATATAATATAATATAATATAATATAATATAATATAATATAATATAATATAATATAATATAATATAATATAATATAATATAATATAATATAATATAATATAATATAATATAATATAATATAATATAATATAATATAATATAATATAATATAATATAATATAATATAATATAATATAATATAATATAATATAATATAATATAATAATTGATTAAAATTGATTCGGTTTCAAATTTCATGTATTTGTTAATTTTAACTCATAAAACTACTGACATCCAATTAATTTTTAAATAATATTATAAAATTTATGGTGCATTTCAGTAATCTCTTACTAATATACATAAAATTCAATTCTATTTTAAATTTCGCTTCTTTTTCTCATCCAATTAATTTTTTAAAAAATCAATAATTAATAGATACTGCAATTCAATCATCTATGAATAATATAAATAAATTAATAAAAAAATTATAAACTCAAATTAGTTTCAGACGGTTGCAAGATAATTATAAACTTAATAATTAATTTTTATTTTTCATTTTTCCAATTTAATGGTTTAAATTTATACACCATCTAAAATATTTAAAGATTGAATTTGATATTATTTAATTTACTAATTTTATTTTAGATAGTTTTACAATTATTTTTAATATGTAAATAATAATAATAATAATAAATTAAATAATTTGTTACCATAATAGTTTTATACATAATGTATGTATTAATAAAACAAGTCATTTTGTTGTAGATTAAAGTAAATAAAATGAGGGAAAAACTATATCTCAACACCTATTTGGTGGATTTCAACTTGGAGAAATTTCTTCCTTAAAAAGTTGAATTACCCAAAATACCTTCACTAAAAAAACACATAATTAATCCTACAATCTAAAATCCAACTAGCCCATTCTCTAAAAACTCTTAAACTAACTAAAACTATCTCATAATCGACTTCAATCCGTAATATCTTTAAAAATATGTATTTAAGTGATGAAAACAATGGTTTTAGTCGTAATAAATTTCATTGGGACTAGAGTATATATCATCTCAATTTGGACTAATCACATGATTCGCATTTGACATATTATTCTTAGTTCAAATTTAACCAATGATTCTCAATTTGCATTTAACTATTGATTTTTCGTTTAGATTTAACACATGATTCTAAAATTATGTGATTCTCAGTTCGGATTTAGCCTTTGCTTTTCAATTTGTATTTAGCCCTTGATTATCAGTTCGTACTTAGCCCTTGATTCTTAGTTCAAATATATCTCATGATACTTTGTTCAGATTTAACACATGATTATCAGTAAGCATTTAACCATTGGCGTTGAACACATTTATTAGTGTTTAACCTCTGATTATCAATTTGTATTTAGCACATGAGTCTCAATTCGTATTTAACTCAGGACTCTCAATTTGCATTTAACACGTGATTCTCATTTCACATTTTATACATGATTCTTAGTTTGGATTTCACACACGATTCTCAATTCATATTTCACCTTGATTCTTAGTTTCTTATTTTAACCTTTGATTCTTAATTCATATTTAACCTATTATTTGCAATTTGCATTTTACCATTGCTTCTCAAATTAGAATTAACACCTGCTTCTCAATTTGTATTTAGTCATTTATTTTTAGTTTATAATTAATATATGATTATCATTTCACAATTAACCCTTGTTTTTCAGTTTATAATTACGACATGTATATAATAATTAATTATTAGTTTTGATTTAATAAATAATTTACGATTAGATTTAACCCAAGATACTTAGTACAGATATTACACATGTGCTCCAAAAACGGTAGCCGAGTTGGTGGAGTAAGTCATGCTTGTGACCAAAGGTCATGAGTTTGAACCCCTCTACATACTATTTCTTGGTTGAACATATCACACGATTATCAATTCACATTTAACCCTTAATTCTTAGTATAAATTTATCATTTGATTCATGGTTCATATTTAACCCATTATTAACAATTCGCATTCTACCCCAGACTCTCAGTTTATATATACATTTTAGCTGGCCGAAATTCATATCCTCCTCCTAAACTAAACCATAATCAATAAAAAACATACATAAACCATAATCACTAAAAAAACATACCAAAACGTCCACAATGACTTAACTAAGATATAACTTTCAAAAAAACAACAATGATATGAAAATTAGGGTTTTTAGACAGACGTTATCACTCTAAATATCACTAAAAATACATAACTAAATTGTAAAATAATTACACTAACAAGTATATAATTCATACCTTAACGTGTTCGCAAGTTTTGATTCGAGAAATCTGGCGTTTTTTTAGACCGAGAAATTTTAGGTGAGAGAAAAGAGAAAAATAAAAAGATTTATTTTCTTCAGAAATTAAAGTCTCTTATTATAGTAAAAAAAGATTTCATTATAAATGGATCTCATTGTAAATAAAATAGAACCCAATTTAGCCCAACCCAAAATAAATTAGGCCCAAAATTTTATTTAATTTCTAGGGTTTATGTCGAAGATTGTGCTTCTCCTCTATATATATATATATAGGGTCTACTGCTGCCGCATCTCACATCATCCATGGATGCGAAGGAATCGTATCTGGCATGAGATCTGATTTCCCACTCGAAATATCGACTTCAGCAGGAAACAGGTCTATGCCAGATACAATTCCTCAGCCTATGTTAAAGTAGAATATCACGTAAGCCTGACTCGAATGATTGCCGTAGAATATCACGTAAGCCTGACTCGGATGATTGCCGAGATGTATACAAGCAATATTTTATAGTCTATAATTTTATTTAAATGGAAGTATGTAACTTTTCTGATCATCACTTAAGTTCCACATGGAGGGTATAAGGTGTTCTTGTCCAAAAATACTATTGATTTAGATCCCAAGACTGTCAATGACATCCATCAAAGACAGACGGTTGATAGTACGAGGGTCGTGGAATAAATCCCAATGAAAGGTATATCAGTTTACTGTCGCACTCTTACATAATTGGAGGTGATGGAACTCAAAAAGGAGCAGCAGCTAGCTAGCAGCTATCTATGGAGTAAGCCTATTGAAGTCATTGTGCCGGTAACCTCTTAAGATCTTTGTTTTTGCAGACTGATCAGTTTCATAAATTTCTCTGCTAGGGGTTTTGTTGACAATAGCTTCCAAATATTTATGAACTAATTTCCCAAATATTTCTGAACTAATGGTAGATTGGAAGCATTTCTTGTGAAGTTTATGTCATCCAATCAAAGCGGGGACACCCATGAACTAATATTTTTGAACCTAATTACGAGACACATAATATTTCCCGATGCCCGAAGCATGCTTATTATAGTTCCGGTGTTTGCAGGCTGCGTTCTGCATCAGTATATTGTATTTGTTTAAATGCGGAAATGATATCACTAATTTTTTGTTGTTAGTAGCTGTGCGGAAATGATATCACTAATTTTTTGTTGTTCTGCAGGAAATCAGACTCCGCTGCCTTAAGGTTGCAGTTGTTGGAATTCCAAAGAACATCGACAATGACATTCCGGTATTTATCTCCTACTTGCACGCCATTGCTCTGAAGTACTTAAATGTTTTGGAATGAACTCTTAATCTTGATTTGGTCATTGACAAGTCCTTTGGTTTTGATACTGCCGTCGAGGAGGCTCAGCGTGCCATCAATGCAGCACACGTCGAAGCTACAGGTGTTGAGAATGGCATTGGATTTGTGAAGCTAATGGGCCGTTACTGCGGTGAAATTTACTCTATCGCACGCTTAATTGTCATAGATGGACGGGCAATGAATTGCATGTTTTGATGGCAATGAATTGCATGTTTTGATGAAAAATGCAATACTGACGTGTTTGCATCATTCGGATTTCCAGTGCTACTTGTGCTCATTAATTTGATATATTTGGTGGTGCAGGTTTCATTGCAATGTATGCTACTCTAGCTAGCCGAGATGTTGACTGTTTGATTGCTGAGTCACCCTTCTATCTGGAAGGAGAAGACGGACTTTATGAGTTCATTGATAAACGACTTGAAGAGAGTGGCCACATGGTTCTCGTGATGGCTAAAGGAGCAGTCAGGATCTTGTTTCAGAGAGCATGGTCCTGGGGAATCCTTCGGGAAACAAGCTTCTTAAAGACGCTGGGTTATGGTTGTCGGATAAGATCAAGTTATTGGTTCATTATTCAGCGATCTGGGGTTCTGCAATTTCGTTTGGATCACTGGTCCAGTTGTCTATTATGTAATTTGTTTCTGGCTGTAGAAAGTTTGTTCTAGTATATTGCTTTACAACGTAGGAATCGCATTGGTAAGATCATTCTTTTGCTATACCTTCTGCAAAAAAAAGGATTTATAAGGCTTTATATTCTATATCCCAAATAAAGAACAAGGTGGTAATTACCGACATGATGCGGGTGAGGTTGCTTCCTTCGACAAACCAACCGAGCTTTTTGAGCCCGACTGATGCAAAACAAGCAAAGAATGAAAAACCAGCTCCTACCTAAGTTGTTAGATGATTGAAGCAGCTTCTTAACAACGACCTTTGCATTTCTACATGTTTGAGACAATTTCTTTTTCCTATATACTACAAGAAAATTTGGTATAAGCAATGAAAAAATTTTGCTGCAAAAAACGATTATTCGTTGGTAAAACCTTTTAACAATAAAAAATTTGTTCCAAAAGATTTGTTGCTTTAGGTTGGACGCTTAAAGTCCTTAGAAACGAAAAATATATTTGTCGTTGTAAAAAATGCTTAATTGCAATAATTTTGTTTTTCGCTGCAAAAAATACTTAATTGCAATAATATTATGTTTCGCTGTAAAAAATATGTAATTGCAATATTATGTTTGAATTTGCAATAATTTCCTTTTTTTGTTTTAAAAACTTAGTAGTGGCAATAAATGTATTTTTCATTGTATGAAATTGTAATTGCAATTAATTGCAAAAAAATCATAATTGCAACATATTAACCCCAAAATATTTTTTTCCAAATGTAAATATATGCAACAAAATACATTTTTGCTAAATACATTTTTGCTAAATAATAATTTTAATTTTAGCTTTTTTATTTATAAATTTAATATTTACAAATAATCGGTCATAATAATAAATTTTAGTTATAAATTAGTATTTTTAATTATTCAAAAATCTATTCTTTTATACCAAATTTAAATGCAAACTAATTGATACTGGGATCGAAAAAAATACATATAACTTCATTTTACTTGACATAAATAATTGAACCTTATATAATGCACACTTTATGAAACACCTTCGAATTTCAAACCGAAAATACAAGTCCGACCATCAAAGAATAGTAGGAAACTAAATATAAACCTTTCAGTTTTTGTTTGAAGGGAGGCAGCACTCCTTGAACTATCTAAACATTATTTCATTCTACTGTAGCAAGGCATGTAGTCTTCTTGTAAATAAAACACTTAGATATCCAAAGATAAACCAGCACTCCTTGACCTATCTAAACATTATTTCATTCTACTGTAGCAAGGCATGTAGTCTTCTTGTAAATAAAACACTTAGATATCCAAAGATAAACCAGGAAATAGAGAATGCCGAGAATTGGCAGTAGCCAGTAAAAATAATCCAGCCGACCTCGGTTTCAGCCAAGCTTCTCATTCTTCGTAGTCCCGTTAGTCATAATCGTCACCATAAAAGTACTTAGATTAGTTGCTTGATGCAGTCGTTGTGAGAGACAGAGCTGAGGTACTTAGATTAGTTGCTTGATGCAGTCGTCGTGAGAGACAGAGCTGAGCACAGACTTTTCATAGCATCAAGTACCTCGTCGTAATAAAACTGAGTTGTCCAATAAAGGCGAAAACTTATGCGCACCCTATAAGGATATAGGGAGGTACTTTCCATTGGAATGACTTTAAGATTATAAGGGCCATCCTTAGCTGCAATCGCAAAAGATCAGACATAAGTGATTCAAACTGAATGCAAAAAAAACACAAAGGGAACTACAAATTACCTTTAGACATTGGAATGACTTTGACATTATAAGGACCATCATTATAGCTGCAATGGCAAAAAATCAGAGACAAGTGATTCAAACTGAATGCAGATAAACACGAGGGGAACTACAAATTACCTCTCGAGACTCAAATAACTTTGAGATTATAAGGGCCATCTTTAGCTCCAATCGCAAAAGATCAGACATTCAAACTGAATGCAAATAAAACAAAGGGAACTACAAATTACCTCTTGTGAATCAGCATGCCAAGTAAGATTAATTCATCTGCAAGACCTTACACTCCAATACCAATGTGCCTATGCCTCATATTTCACCCTTTTGTAGTTTAAAATGACAGTAATTAACTATAATCTTTGTTGACATTCGTAGTAACAATTGAGTTACCAAAGCAAAAGTACGATTAAGAATCAAAATACACTTCTTGTATAAAGAGAATCAAAGTAATGGTTCTTTGATTCTCTGCTCCCTACAAGCTTCAATAGATGAGCTTCGATTGGAACCCCTGTTGATAGAGAGAAATATGTAAAATTAAACCATGACAGAAACAATAACTAATACTCACCGTCTCCTTGAACAAGCGTGGTAAAGCAATAGATGCAAGATTGCAGACTGCAGTCTCCGGGCGACTAGTGTACTCGATTATCTAAATGCACAGAATTGAAGATTGAATGGTACCCAGATTGCTGGTTCCTCTTTCTGTTTAAAGAATCCTGAAATAAATAAAATACTATGTTAACCATAATCCTAGTTGACCATGGTCAGAAGCACATTAATGAAAATTTACAGAAATCACCTTGTAGAGACTATAAAGAAAATACTATATGTGAACTATTATCCAATTACTCCAGCGGATTTGATGATAATAGCACACTCTATTGGAGTATGATATATGCCCTCAATGCTATTATCTTCCATACATAGCAGAAAGCAACTACTGAACTGTCAAATTCATTTACAGAAACTACTGTGTAACAAAATCCAATCATAAGCTTTAAAAACAATAACATGCTGCATTATAATACAGGAAGATCGAACTTACTTCTAGAGCTCCAGCATTAAAGATTAGGGGAAGGATGGGTGAACCATCAACATCATATGATAAATTTGATGAATATAATCAATATCGTCAGGATACAGTGAGGTCTCTCTACAGCTACTCGTTGAAATATTAAGAGGTAAAACACTTCCTTAGTGCTCTTATGCAGATCGAAACAGATAATCTGGCAGCTTATTCTGGTAGCCAACTGCACTGGTTCAATTAGACACAAAATAAGTTCAAATAATCAAAATCTTCCAATTCAAAGCAATTTCCTTAGAAACCCAAACAACATTATCAACAAGCACAGTAACCAACACAAAACTCAAACATCTGAAAAGAATATCTAACAACATAAAGTATATAAATACATACAACTTACAGAAGCATAATCTAGCCAATTCATTAGAGCCGACTAGTTGTAACACCTTTATAAACAATCCGCAGACCTTTTGGGTTGTGACGACCACATCACCGATGAACTTTCTCTTTCTTCACATCTCTCTTAATGAGATACATCTTCGAGGACACTCTACAATAACACTAGAGGAATTTCGTCGAGCAGGTTTTGTGTGCAAAGATAAGATTGACAGTAGCTAGGCTGCTACACATAATATAGGTTTGGGTTTTGGGTTATCATAACCCACCTGTGTGAAATTACTTCTCAGCAGCAGCGAAGGGAGAAGTTTAAAGCTTCAAACAGTAGAAAAAAAATAACAATCTATCAGGATCAAAATCATAACACTAACTGAATGAGAATATCACAATTAAACCCTATAGTCAAATTAAAACCTAAAGAAAATGTAAAACCTAAAAGGAGAAAAAAAAAAGAAGAAGAGGGAAAGGGGAAAACCGATTACTGACATCGCTGAACACCCATAGATATATGGAGAGAAATGAAAAAGTAAAGCTTAAAGGGAGAATAAAAAGGAAAGAAGAGGGAAAGGGAAAACCTATAAGGTGAAATAAATTTACTTACCGCTCAACAATTAAATAGTTTTCAATTAAAATTTTAAAACACTTTTTTTCTAATGTATGGAAATGCCCTTTTTATTTAATTCTACAAAATACAATTAATACATTTAATATTTTTTAACTAATACATATAAATTTTAGGGTTATTTCCAATAAGATATATAGAATAATTAAAAATTCTTGTTTAGTGGGCCTTAGTTTGGTTAATTCTAATAAGTGTATCTAGAATATTAGATACAGTGTTAATATCAATAATATTATACACTTATTGGAATTATGAAAATATTTTGTATGTAACAAGAATTTTGATATATTTGATGTACCTCTTAAGAACTCACCCTAAATTTTAATATAAAATATTAATAAATAAATTTGGTATTAAACTTTGTTTTGTTTTTCTTTTTACCCATACAATTATAGTTATCCATTTAACATTTAAAAAATATTCCACACTTTACTAATTTTAGCTAATATATACAAAGTAATAAAAAAATAATTAAAAAAGTTATAAACTCAATTTAATTTTGGATTTCGTATTTTTTTAAATTAATGAAACTGCCGTTATACCATTAATTTTGAAAACAAATACTCTACATTTAATGGATAGTGCATTTAAAAAAAATTACTAATATATACAAATTAATTTTAAAAAGAATTATGAATCAATCGGTTTTAAATTTCGCTTTCATTTTCTTAATTCATCAAACTACCGTCATTCAATTAATTTAAAAAAAACTATAAAATTATTTCATATTGCATTTTAATAATACTATACTAATATATATATATATATATATATATATATATATATATATATATATATATATATATATATATAAATTAAAAGAAATTAATTCACTTTTAAATTTAAATTTAGTGTTTTTTTTAACTCAGCAAAACTACCGTTATCCAATTAATTTAAAAAAATACTCTACCATTAATTAGTAATGCATTTCAATATTTTCTTATTAATATATACAAATTAAGTTATAAATTCAATTGGGTTTAAAATTTATCTTTTTTAACATCATAAAACTACGTCATCTAATTAATTTTCATCAAAATACTCTACAACTATTTAATAATCCATCTCAACAATCTTTGACTATATACAAATTAAAATAATTTCAATTTTTTTTATAAATTCATAGCACATGCGTCATCCATTTAATTTTAAAAAAAAGTTTTACAGTTACTTAATTAAATAATAAATAGCACATTTAATAATGTTTGACTAATATATACAAATAACAAAATAAAAATAAAATCATAAATTCAATTCAGTTTTAGATTTCATCCTTTTCTAAATCATAAAACTACTATTTAGTCGATTGATAGCATATTACAATGGTATGCGGATAATATAATATAATATAATATAATATAATATAATATAATATAATAATTGATTAAAATGGTATGAATTCAATTCGGTTTCAAATTTCATGTATTTGTTAATTTTAACTCATAAAACTACTGACATCCAATTAATTTTTAATTTTTAAATAATATTATAAAAGTTATGGTGTATTTCAATATTCTCTTACTAATATACATAAAATTCAATTCTATTTTAAATTTCGCTTCTTTTTATCATCCAATTAATTTTTAAAAAAATCAATAATTAATAGATACTGCAATTCAATCATCTATGAATAATATAAAAAAATTAATAAAAAAATTATAAACTCAAATTAGTTTCAGACGGTTGCAAGATAATTATAAACTTAATAATTAATTTTTATTTTTCATTTTTCAAAATTAATGGTTTAAATTTATACACCATCTAAAATATTTAAAGATTGAATTTGATATTATTTAATTTACTAATTTTATTTTAGATAGTTTTACAATTATTTTTAATATGTAAATAATAATAATAATAAATTAAATAATTTGTTACCATAATAGTTTTATACATAATGTATGTATTAATAAAACAAGTCATTTTGTTGTATATATAACCCTTGATTCTTAGTTCGTATATATAACATTTTATTCTTAATTTGTTGTGATTTATGGGGTCCTTGTCATACTGTATCCTCATGTAGTGCGTGATATTTTCTCACTATTGTTGATGAGTACTCTCGTGCTGTATGGATTTATTTGTTGGCTAAGAAAACAGAAATAACTTCAATGTTTTTAAATTTTCTCGCAATGGCTAATAAACATTTTAATGGAGTTGTTAGGACAATGCGCAGTGGCAATGATACTGAATTTTTCTGTGTACCATGTTTTTTTATAAGTTGGGTATTATTTTTCAATTTTCATGTGTGGGTACTTCTCATCAGAATGGTAGGGTCAAACGGAAACATAAATATATTTTAAATATTTCCCATGCTTTCAAAATTCGGGGTAACTTACTTGTGATTTTTTTTGGGAGCGTGTATTTTGACTACCGAAGATTTGATTAATAGAACTCCTTCTCAGTTTTTGGGTTCTAAAACTTCATTTGAGATGATTTTTAGTGAGCTTTGTGTGTTTGGGTCTCTATGTTATGTGCATGATAAGATGTGTAAGGGTGATAAGTTTTCGAGTTGTAGTCGTCGGTGTGTTTTTGTGGGTTACCCGTATTGCAAAAAATGCTAGAAAGTATATGATTTAGAGAGTCAATATTGTTTTGTTTCCCGTGATGTGAATTTTTTTGAACATATATTTCCATTTGCATCTGTTACTATACTCTCTGAGTTGGCTTGTCCTGAGATTGGAGTCACTGCACCTCTTACTACTGCTTCAGATTTTTGGGAGAAAGTTGAGAAGGCTTTGCCGATTAAAGAGGGGGAGTCACACCATGGGGGGTCCCTGTGGTAGCGCCACTCGTGGAGGTTGCTGAGGTTGGTGATGCGTAATCTCCATCTCCGATTGGTGGCAATAGTATCTCAAATCCGCCAGTAGTTTCAGATGTTGTTTCAGAGACTCCATGCATTTCTTCATATCTTGGACGAAGCAAGCGTAGTAAAATTCCTTCTACTCGTTTGAAGGATTTTATGATGACTACAGTAATACATTTAATGTCATCTTCTCCTCATGCTCTCAGTTCTAGTCCATCTTCTGATCGCGCTATGCCTTATCCTCACACTCATCATATAGACAATTCTTGTTTCTCGTTGGCACACCGCCTTTTTTGCATCTATTACCTTTAGGGATGAGCCTAAATCATTCTGAGAGGCTATATGACACAGTGGTTGAAGAGATGCAATGCAACATGAAATTCAGGAACTAGAGGATAATCATACTTGGTCATTGGCACATCTACCTCAAAAGAAGAAAGCTTTGAGGAGTCAGTGGATTTATAAAATTAAATATCATGCTGATAGGAGAGGAGAGTGCCTAAAAGCTCGTTTGGTCGTGTTTGGTAATCACCAAGTAGAATTAGTTGATTATACATAGACCTTTTGCCCGTTTTGCCAAGATGGTTACTATATGACACAGTGGTTGAATAAATACAATGCAACATGAAATTCAGGAACTAGAGGATAATCATACTTGGTCCTTGGCACGTCTACCTCAAAAGAAGAAAGCTTTGAGGAGTCAGTGGATTTATAAAATTAAATATAATGCTGATAGGAGAGGAGAGCGCCCAAAAGCTCGTTTAGTCGTGTTTGGTAATCACCAAGTAGAAGTGGTTGATTATACATAGATCTTTTGCCCATGTTGCCAAGATGGTTACTATACGTCTTTTCTTGGCGGTTGCAGCCGCTCAAAATTGTAAGTTACATCAGATGAATATACAGAATGCCTTTTTGTATGATGATCTGAATGATAAGGTTTACATGAAAATTCCTTCAGGTTTTGATAGAGGGCGCAAATGACAAGTCTGTTACCTTCGCAAATCGTTGTATGGTCTGAAGCAGGCACCTCGGTGTTGGTTTGCCAAGTTAGTGACTGCACTGAAGAGGTACGGGTTTGTTCAGTTCTATTTAGATTATTCTGTATTCTCTTATTCCATGAGTGGTTGTCGTATGCATGTTTTGGTGTATGTTGATGATTTTATTCTATATGGTAATGACCCCGGTGCATTGATAGAGTTTAAGAAATACTTGAGCACTTGCTTTCATATGAAGGACTTAGGTCATCTCAAATATTTTTTTGAAGTTGAAGTAGCACGGAGTCCCGCGGGTATCTTTCTTTGCCAACGTAAATATACTCTGGACATTATTTCAGAAACAGGTTTACCTGGCAGCAAGCCTGCACAATTTCCCCTCGAGTAAAACCACCAGCTCGGCAAGACCGAGTCGGCGCTACTCATTGACGGATCCGCATACCGCACATTGGTTTGCACACTGATTTATCTGGTGTTTACATATCCATATATCTATTTTTTGATACATACTCTATCTGATTTTGTGCATAAACTAAATGAAGATCATTGCAGTCTGCATTACGAGTTGTTCGTTATTTCAAAGGGAGCCAAAGTTAGGAAATTCTTCTACCAAGTAGTTGTAATCTCATTCTAACAAGCTGGTGTGGTTCCAGTTAGGCTAGATGTCCTAAGATTCGTGTAGTGTGAGTGGTTGGATGGTGTTTCTTAGATGATTCCTCTGTTTCTTGGAAGACTAAGAAACAAGGTGTCGTTGCATTGTCCTTTGCTGAAGCAAAGTACCGGTCTATGGTAGGATTGACTTGTGAGTTGAAGTGGTTGCACGGTCTGCTCAAGGATTTTGGGGTCTCACACTCATTGACTATGCAAGTTTTATGTGATAGTCAGTCGACTTTACATCTTGCCCACAATCATGTGTTCCATGAACGTTCAAATCATATTGAAGTAGATTGTCATTTTCTACGGGATGCGATACTTGATAGGGTTATTTGTCCATCTCACGTGCCCACTCGGTCTCAGTGTGTAGACAAAGCACTAAGCAATAAGCAGTTTGAATTTTTGCTTGGCAAGTTGGGCATTCATAATCTGCATGCTTCAACTCGAAGGGGTGTTAAAGTGTCATGAGTAAAATAAAATGTATATGGGTTATTAAATACTAGTCTGTATATGAGCTAGGCTTTACTTTGTGCCACACTATAGATATACACTGTAATGTGATATGCCCAGAGAGGTGATTTGGTTTATGTGTTGAAACTAAGAAGATGTGATAGACACATTCCCAACGTTTCAAATGTTTTCTTTGTGCTTCTGGATTATTCGCTGAATGATATTTTCCTGCTCAACATCTTCAAATCCTACCTTCATTTGTTCAATACATATAACACATTCACTATTCTCTTAACAATTAATTTGTTTAATAATATGTAATTTAAATATAATTTACTTAACAAGTCTTAAAAAATAATATTCAATTTAATAAATAATTTTCTTTTCAAGTTTTAGAGATATCAAATTTTAATAACTAATATTTTTCAAATTGGTAAACTTACTATAATTAAAAAAAACTTTAAATGAAATATTTTATTTTAATTTATAGGTAATATAATCTTTATTTTGTGTTAAAATTTAAAAACGGATTTTTGAAATTTATATAAATCCAAACGCAGACAACTTGAATTTAAATCAGCTTTTTTTTATACTCAAAACTCATAACGGAATAAAAAAAACCTTTTTTTTGTTCAAATTATATAAATATTTGGTCAAATACAAATCCCACCGTATAATTTAATATTTAAGAATAAAATCCTAATTTATTTGTGAAATTTATATTAAACATGAATTCTAACCAAGAAGCATATATGCAGTTTCACCCTTCAAATGGATGACGACAAATCTGCCAATTATAAAAAAGGATAAAATAATAAAATATAATATTTATTTTTGTTTAGAGCCGAATAAAAAGGAGGGGAGAAATAAAATAGTGTTTCATTTAGTTCACTTTAATTTATAATGGTGCGGTAGATTTAGTTAGTTAGAAAAATAAAGATTAAATATAAAAGATAAACTAGTCTCTTAATATTGAATAAAATTAAAAGATAGAGTCAAATGATTAAAAAAAATACTAAATATAGAAGATATAGTTACTTGGTTAGAAAAATAATGATCAAAATAAATATTTCAAATTTATAACTAAGAAAATATTAAATACAAATAAAGCCTTCTTTTTTTAAACATAATATGAATCTAGAAGTTAGATGATACATGCCATAGCAACCTATGCATACTCAAAACATAAAATTGAAAAAAAGAAAGAGAATTACTTCAAAAATCGGTATCTTTCGCCATAAAGTTTTAGGGATCACAAAATTACAAATAATCCCTAAATATAATGTCGAACCTCCTATTGAAACACGAACAACAAGTCTATTTTTACACCATTAAAACATAACTAAAACTCTTGAGAAGCAGATACAATCTCATCTTTTCCTTTGCCTGCTTTCTTCGGCAGACCCCCTTTTTCTCGAGGTCCGAAGGAAGGGCACAACAACTTCAAATAAAAAGCCCGTAACCTGCATACTAAACAAGTAATGTTAGGCAATACTCACAGATCCAAGCAATTTTCACATTTCGTCATCATTTCTTACAACAAGCCTAATGTGTCTTGGAGTTATCCTTTCTTTCTTGTTGTCTCTTGCTGCATTACCAGCAAGCTCTAAAACCTCAGCGGCAAGGTACTCGAGCACAGCAGAGAGATAAACGGGGGCACCAGCGCCTACACACTCAGAATACTTCCCCGTCTTCAGGAACCTAGCAATCCTACCCACGGGAAACTGAAGTCCGGGCTTTTGGAATCGCATCACCGACTTCGTCGTCTTTCTCTTTCCTCTACCTCCATCTTTGGCATCACCGGTTGAACTCATCTTCAACAGATTGGAGAATTACAAGTTGATTGGTGTCCTTTGAAATACAAATAAAACCTATTTATACAAAGAATCTTGCTCTACTATTCTCCGTCGATCATAAAATTACTCTTATTTAGGTTTCCTTCCACTGGTTTTCTTCTCACAAAAATGACCATCTAGTTAGACAGCAAGAGGAGGCTCACCGTCATTGAGTTATTGATCAGAAGTGTCATCTTCAAAATAACCAACTATACATTAAAAGCTAGAACTTAAGATAAAAATTATAAAAGAGCAAGTTAGGATGACCCAAAAGTGTCTTTAGATTCTCTTTATACCTCCGCTTTTCAGCTCCTTTCCATGTTTTATCTATTTTGTTTTCCTATCTAAGAATGAATGCATAGACATTTTAACAAAAGGACAACAGTAAGAGAGTTAACAAAAATTAGCAACAAATTAATAATATATATGACTATAGTTCTTCAACATCTCTGCTTTCTTGGCATTCTGCCTACCATCAAGTCCTTCCAAATTTTTTCCTTCATTCTTTTAACTAATTGCATTTTCAGAGTTCTACAAGTTCACTTTGTTTCTGTTATATTCGGTTTTATGCTTCCACTTTCGAAACTCTCGTATCTTCACTAATCAGAACTGCACTCACTGCATAATCCGATACTGCTATATACAAAAATAATTGCTCACCCTCTCGAGGCTTTGATAATATTTCAGGAGAGGACAAAAGATTTTTTATCTTAATAAAAGCTTCTTCACAATCCGAAGTCCACTCAAAATTATTTGGTCGACGCAGCACCTAGAAAAAAGGCAAGCACTTATCCGAAAAACGAGAAATGAATCTGTTCAGAGCCGCTAACCTGCCTGTTAACATTTGCACTTCTTTGATATTCCGAGGTCAAGACATTGATATCAGAGCCTTCAACTGTTCTGGATCCACTTCAATTCCTCTTTCACTAATCACATACCCTAGAAACTTACCAGATCGGACTCCAAATGTACATTTTTCTGGGTTCAACTTCAACTGTATGGCTCTAAGATTCAAAAACGTCTCTTCTAAATCATCAATGTGTTCATCATCACTTTTGCTCTTAACAAGCATATCATCGATGTACACTTCGATATTCCTCCCTATTTGTGAAGCAAACGCCTTATTCATCAGCCTTTGATATGTAGACCCAACATTTTTCAATCCAAACGGCATCACTCTATAACACTGTAAACCCCGATCAGTAATAAAAGTTGTGCTTTCTTCATCTTCTGGATTCATTCGAATTTTATTATATCCTGAAAATGCATCCATAAATGTTAGAATTTTGTTTCCAGAAGTAGAATCCACTAATTGGTCAATTCGAGGTACTGGAAAAGGATCCTTTGGGCATGCTCTGTTTAAATCTGTGAAGTCTACACACATTCTCCATTTTCCGCTCTTCTTTTTCACCACCACAGGGTTAGCCGTCCACCTCGGATATTTGGACTCCCTAATATACCCCATTTTATACAATCTATCTACTTCAGCAATTATGGCCTCAGATTTTTCCAAAGAAAAAGCTCTCCTTTTTTGTATTATCGGCTCGATCTTCGAATCCACAGCCAGACTATGACATATAATGTCAATTGGGACCCCAACTACATCCTCAGATGTCCAAGCAAACACATCCAAGTTTTTAGACAAAAAATTCAACAATCTTTCTCGCACTGATAAAGACAGCAGAGTCCCAATTCGAAGTACTCTGTTATTATTGAAAATGTATTCTTCTATTTCTTCACTTACCACCACAGAACTCGGGGTTGACCTCGGATCATCAATTCCCTCATTTGTACCACTAGAAGGAACCCCCCCCCCAAACTGGTATTTCTCCATTGGATCATCGGTACTTTTGCCACGTAGTCTAAACGCAGCAGCGTAACATTCTCTAGCCACTTTTTGATCACTTCGAACTACACCAATTCGATCCCCGACTACATACTTCAAACACTGATGAACTGTAGAAACTATAGCATACATTTTTGCCAGCCATGACCTTCCAAAGATAGCATTGTAACTCGACGGACAATCTACCACCATAAAAAGTACTTGAACTTTCTTTTTGAAAGGCCCTTTTCCCAGAGAAATTTCACCTTCAAACTCCCCTACTACATTCGCTGTCGCACCAGTAAACCCAATTATAGTTCTTTCTGACCTTTCTATCCGAGGCGGAGCGTTTAATCTGTCATATGTTGATTTGAACAACACATTAGCAAAGCTTCCAGTATCAATCAATACTCGTCGAATTTCCACTCCA
Source organism: Limnanthes douglasii subsp. nivea (assembly GCA_036936605.1). Lineage (NCBI taxonomy): Eukaryota > Viridiplantae > Streptophyta > Magnoliopsida > Brassicales > Limnanthaceae > Limnanthes > Limnanthes douglasii. The sequence goes on from JAUPFV010000001.1 coordinate 5,095,337, forward strand.
CACACTTCTGCACCAATGACCACTGCATCTTCATGTGGCCCAGTAATTCCTCTCAAATCATCCGCATCGAAAATTATAAATGGGACATCCTTGTTGTTTAGGTGTGCTGATGCTCCTCCTTCAATTTGATGCGTTAAATTCACTATATGTCTTTTCCTCGAATTATTAGTGTTATTAGTCATTGAATCTCCCCCAAATATTGCCAGTGACTCAAAGAACGCACACAAATCTCGAACACGTCCCTTACGCATCGGCTCATCAACTGACATCAACAACAATCGACCAGGGTCTGGTTCGACATATTCCAAAGCCACATCAAATTCATCACATGCAGCATCTAAAATCATCAGTGCACTTTCCTGCTTAGAATTAGGATTGCCCACCTTTTGAGTTATGGCTTTAGCATTCTTTTTGACATACTCCAACAATTTTCCATTCTCTATCAAAATCTGCATCTCCTTCTTCAAAGCAATACAATCATTTGTATCATGTCCAATATCATCATGATACCTACAGAACCTATTATTGCGCTCCTCTCTTGGCCTATTAATCGCTGCCGGCTTTCTGAAATTTACTGTTCCCCTGGTTTTCTCATATATCGAAGCCACACTTTCAGTCAAATCCGCATAATATTCTGGTCTTACCCACACATTCGATCTTGATCTGAATTGGTGTTGATTATTAGAATTGTGCTGATTAGAACCCCCTTGATATGAGCTCGAGGAACCCCCATGGTATGAGTTCGAACCTCCTCGATTAGAAACATTTTGATTACCCCTTGGGCGCGATGAGTTATTATTCGAAGCGTTCAGTTGACTATTCCCTTTCTGAACAGTACTACTTCCTCCTCGAACTCGAGTAGACTCTTCGACTTTGATCTGATCTTCAACCTGAGCCATGAGAGCTCCAAACGTTAATGCCCTACGCCTTGTAGTTTCATCAGCTAAATCTCCTGGCAACAATCCTTGTCTGAACGCTGCCATAGCCACCACTTCCTCACAATCATCTAATCCAGCTTTTGTTGACACAAATCTTTTAGTATAATCCTTCAACTTTTCTCCCACAACTTGCTTACATTGTATTATCGTATCTCCATTAGCTCTCATTTCTTTGCTTCCCACAAACTGTCTTCGAAAAGCTGTGTAAAAGCCTCTAAAATTTGCAATGGACTCCTTAGGAATCTTGTTGTACCATTTTAGTGCAGTTCCTTTGAATGTCTGAGAGAATGCTCTACACACCAATTTATCATCGTCTTCGAAATTAGTCATATAGTTTTTGAATTGTTCTATATGATCATCTGGATCTTGAGTTCCATCAAACTTGTCAATTTTAGAAATGTCGAACCGCCTCGGAAGTGGCACAAATCTAATCTCACTAATCAACGGTGAGTCCCTCCAATCTACTCCTTGAACAAACTGGTCTTCGTTCCTCATTCCCACAGTAGCATACAAACTTGATTCACCTTCAAATTTCCGAGGCGAATACTTCCGAGGAGAATATACTCGTCTTTCCTTCTTTTGCCTTCCTTCCTTATACATTTTAGCTGGCCGAAATTCATATCCTCCTCCTCTTGAATGAACTCGAGAATGCTCATATCTTGGTGTTTCATCTGACTCCGAATTTCAAAATCCTCTTCTTCACTAGAATCTACATACCGTCGCTTCTGCAACTTTTCTTTTCTTTTCATTCCACTATGCTCCTTCTTACGCTCAAAATGTATTTTACGCTGTACATATTGAACGTCGCCATCGTCATTTAACGGATCCGACTGATCATCCCGATCACCTGTTGTTATTTTAGATCTAAGTCTAGCGCCATTATTATCTTGCTTCTTTTTAGCAAATTCATCAAGTTCCGCCACTTTTCTTATCAACTCATTCATTTTACCTTCAAAATCAAATTGGTTTGATTGAATCGGAATTGACTTACCTGCCTCTTTCTCTTGCAGATCAGATTTCAACGTCTCCAAAGCTTTTCGAATTCATCTCCGATCAGCAAAAATATAAACAAAATTCTTCAGAAAACGAACAAATTCGAGACTCGATTTTTTATCTATCGATCAAGGTATCTTCGGCCTCTCTTTCTAGCGCCAATTTGGTGAGAATAGAAATTGAATTGAGAAGATTGAGAATATTGACCAAGAATCAACAGAGAGTTTTTTAGGTGGTGAATATAATCTTTCGCCTCTAATTATTTCATAGGTGTAATCAGCCTCTTCGACCTCTTTAAATAGGCCTAGTGAGTTAGTTACAAATTCGGTTACAGGTTTATTTACAGTTCAGTCCCTATTCTTCTTGTAAAACTTTAATCTTACTCTATATTAATAGAACTTATCATTCAAGTCCTTATTAATTACATTTAAGCCCCTAATGAATATATTTCCTTATCAAAGCTAATGGGCCGTTACTGCGGTGAAATTTACTCTATCGCACGCTTAATTGTCATAGATGGACGAGAAATGAATTCTATGTTTTGATGAAAAATGCAATACTGACGTGTTTGCATCATTCGGATTTCCAGTGCTACTTGTGCTCATTAATTTGATATATTTGGTGGTGCAGGTTTCATTGCAATGTATGCTACTCTAGCTAGCCGAGATGTTGACTATTTGATTCATGAGTCACCCTTCTATCTTGAAGGAGAAGACGGACTTTATGAGTTCATTGATAAACGACTTGAAGAGAGTGGACACATGGTTATCGTGATGGCTGAAGGAGCAGTCAGGATCTTGTTTCAGAGAGCATGGTCCTGGTGAATCCTTCGGGAAACAAGCTTCTTAAAGACGCTGGGTTATGGTTGTCGGACAAGATCAAGGTATTGGTTCATTATTCAGCGATCTGGGGTTCTGCAATTTCGTTTAAATCACTGGCCCAGTTGTCTATTATGTAATTTGTTTCCGGCTGTACAAAGTTTGTTCTAGTATATTGCTTTACAACGTAGGAATCGCATTGGTAAAATGATTCTTTTACTATACCTTCTGCAAAACAAAGGATTTATAAGGCTTTATATTCTATCTCCCAAATAAGGAACAAGGTGGTAATTACCGACATGATGCGGGTGAGGTTGCTTCCTTCGACAAACCAACCGAGCGTTTTGAGCCCGACTGATGCAAATCAAGCAAAGAATGAAAAACCAGCTCCTACCTGAGTTGTTAGATGATTGAAGCAGCTTCTTAACAAAGACCTTCGCATTTCTACATGTTTGAGACAATTTCTTTTTCCTATACATGTGTTAGTTGGGTGTCGCTATGAAATGGGCCACAAAGTAAAAAACTCATATTATCCTTTCATACTTATACGATTACAATTTATGCGTATGTTTCATGCGTATGTACGGTAAAGGTGACTTTTCAAAACGTAAAAGATTAGATGATAATTCAGTTTGTAGTTTAAAATTTCCAAAAATACCATACGAGCGAACAAGGAAATACAAAGAATAATACTCATGTGTTTTTCTTATTGTGTTATTAGATTTTATATTTGTTTGGATTATGTGTATCTAAAAGATTAGATGATAACTCATTTTGTAGTTTAAAATTTCCAAAAATATCATACGAGCGAACAAGGAAATGCAAAAAATAAAACTCGTGTTTTTTATTGTGTTATTAGATTTTATAGTTGTTTGTGTTAGTAGATTTTATATTTGTTAAGAACTTGGTTGTTCTTTCTGGCTTTTCTGATTGTCTTATCCATGCCATCCATTTTGAAATTATCAAAAACAAAAGTTTGGTTTGAAATTTTGTATAGAACATGACTATTTATTAATTGATATATTTAAATTATCCGAGGTTGAGTTGAAATTTTGTATAAAACACGACTATTTATTAATGAAATTTTGTATAAAACACGGCTATTTATTAATTGATTTTTAAAAATATTGTATATTGTCCCACTCGAGTGAATGTCCGTGGTGTAGCTTATTTTTTAATTTTTATGTTTAATTTTTATTTATTTATCAAATATTTTTAATCTTTTAAAAATTATTCAATTTAAAATTAGTAAACTGGATCGGTCCATATTGAGAAAGCTGTTTTAGAAAATAATCAAAGACAAAATTTCTTAAACAAATTTTTTTTCTGTGCCGAAAGATCAATTTCATTTTTTAGGAGATGAAAGCGCTATTCAAATTTCGACATTTCCAAGAATCATAGGATATGAGTGGAAAACAAGAGAGCAATCCCGGTTTAAAACCGAAAAAGCTAAAAATGATGTCATATAAATTGGAATCTTCAAATCTAATTTCAAAACCATTATCATATTGAACTAGCTCCTTAAAAAATGTTATTATTTTTTTCGCAATAGTAATCAAAACTATAAAGACCAATAGAATTTTGTAGGACCACATTTTGAAGGTATTTTGAACTTAATTATACTCTTTAGAAGATTATGAGATTTCTTAATAGATATGGCCATGATCGAAGTGGAGTTTGCATATATTGTGTCAAAACCGGACCATAAGCATCCATAGTTAATAAGCTAAAGGTTAGTGTGGAACAAGTTTACGAAAGTTAAAAAAATGTTACTTGTCCTGAAATGGTTTCAGGATTATTTGGGTAACAAATTGATCTCATATGTGTTCAAGTGTTACAAATAAATTCTATTAATATTATTACGTCACATGTCATTCCCAATAATTACACATTTGTTTTCAAATTAACTCTCTATTTTGTTGTAAAATAATACATTTGATATTGCTATGTCAACATCCACGTAGAATGTTGTGAATGCAATAAATATTTAAATATTTTATTATTATGATTTATCTAACCTATTTATCCCACCGAATCCATTACCATAAAATATAACTCGACCTGACCAGTCTATACAAACTAACTAAAGGATGACATGTTTAACCTACTTGTTAACCTAATTGGAACCCGATAAATTCTCACTTTAATACAGTATAAACTTTATAAAATAATACACTTGGACCACCAAAATTTATTAATTAATAGATTTATTAATTAATCGATAAATTATAAATTATAAATTTATATTCCCGTTTTAATACCTAAAGAGTTTCACGATACCTAAATATCAAATCCGAGTATATGGTATAGATATTTAAATATTTTATTTTTATCATTTATCCGACTTATTTATCCGATCCAATCCAATCCATTAACATAAAATATAACTAGACCCGACCCAATCCATATAACATAACTAAAGCATGACATTTTTAACATACTTACAATTAATTTAATTAATACCTGACTACTTAATTCTGATACTAATTCTCCCTTTAATACCTAGCGAGTTTCAAAATACCTACATCTGAAATCAATTTTTGTCTTACGAATTTTAAATCTCTAAAATTGATATCTTAGGAATCCTAAATGGACACTACTAGATCTGGGCCTGTTTATGTTAGATCTCACACCTTACTTAATTCTTTTTAATCCAAACTAATATCAAAATAACTTTCCTCACCAATTATGATAATATCACTCAATAAAAAACTTCCTAAAATCATAAAATCCTTTAACTAAATCTAGATATACTTGACTTTATGAAATCTCTAAAATAGTAAAAAGACATGGATAACGAAGTTTTATGTTGTTCTTTTCTACGAAAGAATATTTTAATATTCGTGGCTATAATCTCACGATATTTGCAACGAGTCGCACCCGGTGTGAGATTTAAAGTAGCATATAACACAAAACATGTGAATTTAGTTAGTAACCGCAAACCACTTCAATATTTCTTCAACCAAGCAGCAATAAGAAAACAAACTGCCAGGACATGAATCAATATACAGACGAAGTAAGAGTCTAAAACTTGGGGCAACAACATAACTTTCGAACCATTTCTACAAGGATTAGATGACAATAATAACCATGACAAGGTTTCCGCGACCAAAGGAAATAGGTAACTTGTGAAGTAGCACATTTTTTGGCAGGTACGGAGTCGTTCCATAATTTTATAATCATTAACGATGTCTTCCTCCTTGGAGGCATCGGTTGCTCGATATCCTTCTCAGAAGTCCACATGATTTAGTTCTACCTTTCTAGCTTATTATGACATATTTAATATAAATATGACCTATCTCTAACATTGTATCATTCTTTGTAAGAACACACAGCGTTTCAAAAATCTTTGTAAACCGCTCATCAGTTAGTTATTCTCCTTAAGTTAAGGTGATAAATCTAAATGATAAGTTCATATATCAGGTACATATTTTGTCAAATAACAGTTATTGAAATATTCAAGCTTTCCTTTATACTGAACTGAATTTCCTATGAGAAGTTTTGAATATTGCTTGATTATTACATAATGACTGCAATTAGTAATGGAAGATACTTTTATGATAATTGTGAGTTAACTATTTGATATTTATTAGGAGTTTTAGCAATGAGACTATAATTTCCTACAAACTCTGACTCCGTCATGGATACTGGGTCCAGATCTCGCACCAGTCCTGAGACTTCTGTATCAGAGGGATTCGTTTTTCCTGAAGAACAACCGGTCTTTAGTTCACGTCGCAAAGTTTTATCTACATATAGTGGACCTGTCGATTCACTTACAAAGGCAAAAAAAACATGGAAAATATCGTGCCCTCAGATTATGAAGAATCGTCCAAGATCCAGAATCACGTGTCGAATACAAGTATTCCAAGATTCATAAAGGAGCGGCAACGCATGAATTAGACTATGACATATCTCATGTAATTGGGGTCATAGTCATAACAAGATGTCCAATGATGACACCGTCATGGAAAGAAATTCTAGAAGATACGAAGATGTCAATGTATGAGCTGCTTTAGGTAACAAATGGTTTCCGATTTAAGTTTATTTTCAGACGCTACAAGTATGTTAAAATATATGATTTCAGTATTTTTTTTACTTGTTAATAGCTTTTAGTTTTTTTCGAGATAAAAACATTTTTTTGTATTTATATCATCCTAAAACTAAACAAGAATTAAGTAGATCCAGATACCTTTGTAGGCACAGTTACAGGCATTTCTATGTATTTATATAGACCTACAGGAAAATTAAGTAGATCCAAATCTATGTATTTCTATAGACCTACAGGAAAATTAAGTAGATCTAAATGTCTTTGTAGGCACAGTTACCGGTACTTTTCGTAATTTTTTTATGTTCTTCGTATTGGTGGATCGAGTCTTGAATCCTTGTATACGCCACTAGAAATTCCGCCGCAGCAGCTTGGCTCATCACTTTCTTCAGAATCAACTTCAATGCCTTGAACCTTTTCAATCTTTTTGAACTCATCCTACACACACCACACTGCGGAAGCACCACACATTCATTTAGATACCTCCTTTAATAAAGTCGGGATTAAGGTGTGGTTGTAATGTTCGTATCTTGTTTTAAGGTGTTTCTCCAGTCTTGATGTTATGTTCTTTAGTTCATGTCTCTATGAACATACTTGTCACCATATAGATCTTCATCTCTTCTATTGACTCGCGCTTAGAGATTGACATGCACTAAACCATACAGTTTACATTATCAACTTCAATACAACCATCTCTTTCACTGGTTTCCTTTTCACTTTCTCCATTGTTCATTTCCTAGTCATACTCATTTTTTCACTAAGGATTTTTAAAATGCTCCTCATTTTTTTGTGTTCTTGTATTATATCGTTTTTTTCTACTAGAATTCTGGATGAAATCAATCGCTTCTCCAAGTATTGCAAGAAAGTGAGAAAGAAACGAAAAAGGAAATTTTGGATAGTCTTTAAATCTTCAATTGACTTAGAAAACTAACTAGTTCTATTCTAATTTTGTTAATAGCTTTTAGTTTAAATGTTAGTTAGGATATTTGAGAATGGATTCATAACAATATGTAACGAATCTAATTTTTGAGTTAGCTAACTATAAGTTCATGCATGCATTATAAAGAACTATTTTCCTTTTCCTTTTAAAGTCTCAACTGTTTATGATATGTTCATATAGTTCTGGTTTAAGTTTTTAATAAAAGACCATGGTCTTTAGTTAATTGCATCTATTTATGTGTTAGAATTTTTAATACGAAATTATGTTTGTGTAATTTGGTTTGGTTAATACCCATGTCTAATACCTTCTGTCTAATACCTTGTACTTATTATAATTGTTATTTTGCACTCTTTTCTATGGTTAAAACAAATATAATACCTTGTAGTTATTATAATTGTTGTTTTTCTCTCTTTTCTATTCTTTTTATTATGCTTGTATTATTTCATTATTAAGGTAAATAAGCTTATACGAATCATGTTATAACTGTCTTAGTTTTTAAATTTTTGTTAGAACAAAATGGAAGGGATGATGGAGACCATACTTACAGATATAGAAGCATCTCAGAGTGATCCCGATGTTCCTTTGTTAGAACCAGATCCGGGCGTTTCAATAAATATTCTCAAGGACTCGATTTGTACAAAACCCGGTAGAGTTATTCCTGGCCTTGGTAGGTCTTATTCTCGGTTAAGTAGTTCTTCGTCTACTGCTAAGTCAAATATCGGAGAGGTTATGCATTTAAGAGACAAAGTGAATATGCTAGAAAATGTCATAGCACTTCAAAAGATAGAACAAGAAAAGTGTATTGCGGAATGTGAAACTAAATTAGTAGAGAGAATTAGCTCTATTTTGAAAGCCAATGTCAGTGGCTTGTCGGATTTGTCATGTGTTAGATTTGTGTTTTATTAGTTAGCTTGAATTTTGAATTTAGTGACTTTTAATCTTTTGTAAAGACGTTAGTGTTACTTGTTTATATATGTAATGTTAGAAACAAAAATCAAAATCAGTTCTTTTGTTCTTTAAAATTTAATATTTATTTTATTAATTAAATTTATTAAAAACAATTATTATTCTATATAATCAATTATATATTTAAATTTATTAAAAAATAAAAATAAAAATATTAATTTTTTGTTGTATAAGGTTATATTTTACCAAAAAATGTTAGTTGCATAAAGTTATATTTAACAAAAAAACTTTTTGTTGCTAAATATATAATTATGGCTTTTAATAACTATTTTTTTATTGTAATTACACACTTTAAACATATTTTATATGTAACAAGAATTTTGATATATTTGATGTACCTCTTAAGAACTCACCCTTATATTTATTATGCAATATTTATTTTCTAAATTTTTTTTTTCTAGTTGAAGGTAGTTGCATATTTATTATGTAATATTTTTTTATTCTAGTTTTAAATAGTCAAAGAAACATATCGCATACAGTATTTATTTTCTATTTTTTTATTATAGTTTAAACCAGTGTAAAACTTATTTTCTAAATCTTTTAATTCTAATTTAAAAGAGTCCAACAAATATTTCGCATAGTGTCAAACACATATATTATAGTTAAAAACTATATTGCATATTTATTATGTAATATTAGATGACAAAAAACTTCTGTCAATACAATAACGAAACAATCTCAAAATAATAAATTTATAACTACATACGAACGTTAAATTAAAACAATTAATGGTTGAATAAACTACAAAATCCACGAATCCTAATCCTTCAAAACTAAACCATAATCACTAAACTAAACCATAATCAATAAAAAACATACATAAACCATAATCACTAAAAAAACATACCAAAACGTCCACAATGACTTAACTAAGATATAACTTTCCAAAAAAACAACAATGATATGAAGATTTGGGTTTTTGGACAGACGTTATCACTCTAAATATCATTAAAAATACATAACTAAATTGCAAAATAATTACACTAACAAGTATATAATTCATACCTTAACGTGTTCGCTTGATTCGAGAAATCTGGCGTTTTTTAGACCATTTCGAGAAATTTTAGGTGAGAGAAAAGAGAAAAATAAAAAGATTTTTTTTCTTCTGAAATTAAAGTCTCTTATTATAGTAAAAAAAGATTTCATTATAAATGGATCTCATTGTAACTAAAATAGAACCCAATTTAGCCCAACCCAAAATAAATTAGGCCCAAAATTTTATTTAATTTCTAGGGTTTATGTCGAAGATTGTGCTTCTCCTATATATATATATATATATATATATATATATATATATATATATATATATATATATATATATATATATATATAGGGTCTACTGCTGCCGCATCTCACATCATCCATGGATGCGAAGGAATCGTATCTGGCATGAGATCTCATTTCCCACTCGAAATATTGACTTCAGCAGGAAACAGGTCTATGCCAGATACAATTCCTCAGCCTATGTTAAAGTAGAATATCACGTAAGCCTGACTCGGATGATTGCCGAGATGTATACAAGCAATATTTTATAGTCTATAATTTTATTTAAATGGAAGTATGTAACTTTTCTGATCATCACTGAAGTTCCACAGGGAGGGTATAAGGTGTTCTTGTCCAAAAATTCTATTGATTTAGATCCCAAGATTGTCAATGACATCCATCAAAGACGGTTGATAGTACGAGGGTCGTGGAATAAATCCCAATGAAAGGTATATCAGTTCACTGTCGCACTCAGGTTTACATAATTGGAGGTGATGGAACTCAAAAAGGAGCAGCAGCTAGCTAGCAGCTATCTATGAAGTAAGCCTATTGAAGTCATTGTGCCGGTAACCTCTTAAGATCTTTGTTTTTGTGATCAGTTTCATAAATTTCTCTGCTAGGGGTTTTGTTGACAATAACTTCCAAATATTTATGAACTAATTTTCCAAATATTTGTGAACTAATGGTAGATTGGAAGCATTTCTTGTGAAGTTTATGTCATCCAATCAAAGCGGGGACACGAACTAATATTATTGAACCTAATTACGAGACACATAATATTTCCCGATGCCCGAAGCATGCTTATTATAGTTCCGGCCTTCATGTTTGGCCACATGTTTGCAGGCTGCGTTCTGCATCAGTATATTGTATTTGTTTAAATGCGGAAATGATATCACTAATTTTTTGTTGTTAGTAGCTGTGCGGAAATGATATCACTAATTTTTTGTTGTTCTGCAGGAAATCAGACTCCGCGGCCTTAAGGTTGCAGTTGTTGGAATTCCAAAGAACATCGACAATGACATTCCGGTATTTATCTCCTACTTGCACGCCATTGCTCTGAAGTACTTAAATGTTTTGGAATGAACTCTTAATAGTGCGCTCTCTCTCTCTAATCTTGATTTGGTCATTGACAAGTCCTTTGGTTTTGATACTGCCGTCGAGGAGGCTCAGCGTGCCATTAATGCAGCACACGTCGAAGCTACAGGTGTTTAAAATTTATCTTTTTTAACATCATAAAACTATGTCATCTAATTAATTTTGATCAAAATACTCTACAACTATTTAATAATCCATCTCAACAATCTTTGACTATATACAAATTAAAATAATTTCAATTTTTTTTATAAATTCATAGCACATGCGCCATCCATTTAATAGTTTTACAGTTACTTAATTAAATAATAAATAGCACATTTAATAATGTGACTAATATATACAAATAACAAAATAAAAATAAAATCATAAATTCAATTCAGTTTTAGATTTCATCCTTTTCTAAATCATAAAACTACTATTTAGCGTATTACAATGGTATGTGTATAATATAATATAATATAATATAATATAATATAATATAATATAATATAATATAATATAATATAATATAATATAATATAATATAATATAATATAATATAATATAATATAATATAATATAATATAATATAATATAATATAATATAATATAATATAATATAATATAATATAATATAATATAATAATTGATTAAAATTGATTCGGTTTCAAATTTCATGTATTTGTTAATTTTAACTCATAAAACTACTGACATCCAATTAATTTTTAAATAATATTATAAAATTTATGGTGCATTTCAGTAATCTCTTACTAATATACATAAAATTCAATTCTATTTTAAATTTCGCTTCTTTTTCTCATCCAATTAATTTTTTAAAAAATCAATAATTAATAGATACTGCAATTCAATCATCTATGAATAATATAAATAAATTAATAAAAAAATTATAAACTCAAATTAGTTTCAGACGGTTGCAAGATAATTATAAACTTAATAATTAATTTTTATTTTTCATTTTTCCAAATTAATGGTTTAAATTTATACACCATCTAAAATATTTAAAGATTGAATTTGATATTATTTAATTTACTAATTTTATTTTAGATAGTTTTACAATTATTTTTAATATGTAAATAATAATAATAATAAATTAAATAATTTGTTACCATAATAGTTTTATACATAATGTATGTATTAATAAAAAAAAGTCATTTTGTTGTAGATTAAAGTAAATAAAATGAGGGAAAAACTATATCTCAACACCTATTTGGTGGATTTCAACTTGGAGAAATTTCTCCCTTAAAAAGTTGAATTACCCAAAATACCTTCACTAAAAAAACACATAATTAATCCTACAATCTAAAATCCAACTAGCCCATTCTCTAAAAACTCTTAAACTAACTAAAACTATCTCATAATCGACTTCAATCCGTAATATCTTTAAAAATATGTATTTAAGTGATGAAAACAATGGTTTTAGTCGTAATAAATTTCATTTGGACTAGAGTGTATATCATCTCAATTTGGACTAATCACATGATTCGCATTTGACATATTATTCTTAGTTCAAATTTAACCAATGATTCTCAATTTGCATTTAACTATTGATTTTTCGTTTAGATTTAACACATGATTCTAAAATTATGTGATTCTCAGTTCGGATTTAGCCTTTGCTTTTCAATTTGTATTTAGCCCTTGATTATCAGTTCGTACTTAGCCCTTGATTCTTAGTTCAAATATATCTCATGATACTTTGTTCAGATTTAACACATGATTATCAGTAAGCATTTAACCATTGGCGTTGAACACATTTATTAGTGTTTCAATTTGTATTTAGCACATGAGTCTCAATTCGTATTTAACTCAGGACTCTCAGTTTCCATTTAACACGTGATTCTCATTTCACATTTTATACATGATTCTTAGTTTGGATTTCACACACGATTCTCAATTCATATTTCACCTTGATTCTTAGTTTCTTATTTTAACATTTGATTCACATTTCAGATTCAACACATGATTCGTCATTTGTGTTTAACTCATGATGCTCAATTCGAATTTAACACATGATTCTTACCCCATATATAACCTTTGATTCTTAATTCATATTTAACCTATTATTTGCAATTTGCATTTTACCATTGCTTCTCAAATTAGAATTGACACCTGCTTCTCAATTTGTATTTAGTCATTTATTTTTAGTTTATAATTAATATATGATTATCATTTCACAATTAACCCTTTTTTCAGTTTATAATTACCACATGTTTCTTAGTTCGTATATAATAATTAATTATTAGTTTTGATTTAATAAATAATTTACGATTAGATTTAACCCAAGATACTTAGTACAGATATTACACATGTGCTCCAAAAACGGTAGCCGAGTTGGTGGAGTAAGTCATGCTTGTGACCAAAGGTCATTAGTTCGAACCCCTCTACATACTATTTTTTGGTTGAACATATCACACGATTATCAATTCACATTTAACCCTTAATTCTTAGTATAAATTTATCATTTGATTCATGGTTCATATTTAACCCATTATTAACAATTCGCATTCTACCCCAGACTCTCAGTTTATATTTAACCGTGAGTTAAATACGAACTGAGAATCATTTGTTAAATCTAAACGGAGTATCATAAGTTAAACGTGAATAAAAATGAAGTGTTAAATCCGAACTAAGAATTAAAGGTTAAATACAAAATCATTTGTTAAATCTAAACGGAGTATCATAGGTTAAACGTGAATAAAAATGAAGTGTTAAATCCGTGAATAAAAATGAAGTGTTAAATCCGAACTAAGAATTAGAGGTTAAATACAAACTGAGAATCATGTTTTAAATCTCAGCTAATAATTAATGGTAAGCTATGAATTGTGAATAATGGCTTATCCATGATTTAAGAATCTGATGTTAAATCGTAATAATGTATCAAGTGTTAAATATGAACTAAGACCCAAATGTTAATTACAAACAGAGAATCATGTATGAAATTTGAACTGAGAATCATAAGCTAAATGTCAATTAAAAAATATAGGTCAAATGCGAGTCGAATCATGTTTTATATATTAACTGAGAATTATGTCTTAAATAAGAATTGAGAATCATTAGTTAAATATGAATCACGAATCATTTATTAAATCCGAATTGAGAATCAAAGGTTAAATGTGAAATCAAAGTAATGTGTTAAATCCGAACTGAGAATCAAGGGTTAAATGCGAACTGAGAATCATGTGTTAAAGCCAAATTGAGAACCACGATTTGAATATGTATCGCGAACAATTGGCTAAATACAAACTAGCATCAATGGTAGCGTGTGAATCGCTAATAATGGGTTACACGTGAACCACAAGTACATTCGAAAAATATTTGTTCATATTTAACACTTGACTTATGATTCACATTTAATATATGATTCTCAATTTAAATATAAAAATTGTTTCGTCACTCGTCTTTAACCCTGATATGTGATTCAAATTTAACCATTGATTCTCAATTCAGATTTAGTGAATGATTTGTGATTTTTAATCCAAAAAAATACAGTTTGGATTTAAGAAATGATTATCAGTTCAAATTGAACACATAATTTTCAATTCGCATTTGACCCATGATTCTTAATTTGTATTTAACTTATGAGTATCAGTAAAAAAATTCATATATAATTCTAAGGTCATACACGGTTCTTAATTCGTAAAGAACCCGTGATTCTTAGTTTGTATATATAACCCTTGATTCTTAGTTCGTATATATAACATTTTATTCTTAATTTGTTGTGATTTATGGGGTCCTTGTCATACTTTATCCTCATGTAGTGCGTGATATTTTCTCACTATTGTTGATGAGTACTCTCGTGTTGTATGGATTTAGGGAATATGACACAGTGGTTGAAGAGATGCAATGCAACATCTATCCTCATCTATTACCTTTAGGGATGAGCCTAAATCATTCTGAGAGGCTATATGACACAGTGGTTGAAGAGATGCAATGCAACATGAAATTCAGGAACTAGAGGATAATCATACTTGGTCATTGGCACATCTACCTCAAAAGAAGAAAGCTTTGAGGAGTCAGTGGATTTATAAAATTAAATATCATGCTGATAGGAGAGGAGAGTGCCAAAAAGCTCGTTTGGTCGTGTTTGGTAATCACCAAGTAGAATTGGTTGATTATACATAGACTTTTTGCCCGTGTTGCCAAGATGGTTACTATATGACACAGTGGTTGAATAAATACAATGCAACATGAAATTCAGGAACTAGAGGATAATCATACTTGGTCCTTGGCACGTCTACCTCAAAAGAAGAAAGCTTTGAGGAGTCAGTGGATTTATAAAATTAAATATAATGCTGATAGGAGAGGAGAGCGCCTAAAAGCTCGTTTGGTCGTGTTTGGTAATTACCAAGTAGAAGTGGTTGATTATACATAGATCTTTTGCCCGTGTTGCCAAGATGGTTACTATACGTCTTTTCTTGGCGGTTGCAGCCGCTCAAAATTGTAAGTTACATCAGATGAATATACATAATGCCTTTTTGTATGATGATCTGGATGATAAGGTTTACATGAAAATTCCTTCAGGTTTTGAAAGAGGGCGCAAATGACAAGTCTGTTACCTTCGCAAATCGTTGTATGGTCTGAAGCAGGCACCTCGGTGTTGGTTTGCCAAGTTAGTGACTGCACTGAAGAGGTACGGGTTTTTTCAGTTCTATTTAGATTATTCTGTATTCTCTTATTCCATGAGTGGTTGTCGTATGCATGTTTTGGTGTATGTTGATGATTTTATTCTATATGGGAATGACCCCGGTACATTGATAGAGTTTAAGAAATACTTGAGCACTTGCTTTCATATGAAGGACTTAGGTCATCTCAAATATTTTTTTGAAGTTGAAGTAGCACGGAGTCCCGCGGGTATCTTTCTTTGCCAACGTAAATATACTCTGGACATTATTTCAGAAACAGGTTTACCTGGCAGCAAGCCTGCACAATTTCCCCTCGAGTAAAACCACCAGCTCAGCAAGACCGAGTCGGCGCTACTCATTGACGGATCCGCATACCGCACATTGGTTTGCACACTGATTTATCTGGTGTTTACATATCCATATATCTATTTTTTTATACATACTCTATCTGATTTTGTGCATAAACTAAATGAAGATCATTGCAGTCTGCATTACGAGTTGTTCGTTATTTCAAAGGGAGCCAAGGTTAGGAAATTCTTCTACCAAGTAGTTGTAATCTCATTCTAACAAGCTGGTGTGGTTCCAGTTAGGCTAGATGTCCTAAGATTCGTGTAGTGTGAGTGGTTGGATGGTGTTTCTTAGATGATTCCTCTGTTTCTTGGAAGACTAAGAAACAAGGTGTCGTTGCATTGTCCTTTGCTGAAGCAAAGTACCGGTCTATGGTAGGATTGACTTGTGAGTTGAAGTGGTTGCACGGTCTGCTCAAGGATTTTGGGGTCTCACACTCATTGACTATGCAAGTTTTATATGATAGTCAGTCGACTTTACATCTTGCCCACAATCATGTGTTCCATGAACGTTCAAATCATATTGAAGTAGATTGTCATTTTCTACGGGATGCGATACTTGATAGGGTTATTTGTCCATCTCACGTGCCCACTCGGTCTCAGTGTGTAGACAAAGCACTAAGCAATAATCAGTTTGAATTTTTGCTTGGCAAGTTGGGCATTCATAATCTGCATGCTTCAACTCGAAGGGGTGTTAAAGTGTCATGAGTAAAATAAAATGTATATGGGTTATTAAATACTAGTCTGTATATGAGCTAGGCTTTACTTTGTGCCACACTATAGATATACACTGTAATGTGATATGCCCAGAGAGGTGATTTGGTTTATGTGTTGAAACTAAGAAGATGTGAGAGACACATTCCCAACGTTTCAAATGTTTTCTTTGTGCTTCTGGATTATTCGCTGAATGATATTTTCCTGCTCAACATCTTCAAATCCTACCATTATTTGTTCAACACATATAACACATTCACTATTCTCTTAACAATTAATTTGTTTAATAATATGTAATTTAAATATAATTTACTTAACAAGTCTTAAAAAATAATATTCAATTTAATAAATAATTTTCTTTTCAAGTTTTAGAGATATCAAATTTTAATAACTAATATTTTTCAAATTTGTAAACTTACTATAATTAAAAAAAAGTTTAAATGAAATATTTTATTTTAATTTATAGGTAATATAATCTTTATTTTGTGCTAAAATTTAAAAACGGATTTTTGAAATTTATATAAATCCAAACGCAGACAACTCGAATTTAAATCAGCTTTTTTTATACTCAAAACTCATAACGGAATAAGCCTATTGAAGTCATTGTGCCGGTAACCTCTTAAGATCTTTGTTTTTGCAGACTGATCAGTTTCATAAATTTCTCTGCTAGGGGTTTTGTTGACAATAGCTTCCAAATATTTATGAACTAATTTCCCAAATATTTCTGAACTAATGGTAGATTGGAAGCATTTCTTGTGAAGTTTATGTCATCCAATCAAAGCGGGGACACCCATGAACTAATATTTTTGAACCTAATTACGAGACACATAATATTTCCCGATGCCCAAAGCATGCTTATTATAGTTCCGGTGTTTGCAGGCTGCGTTCTGCATCAGTATATTGTATTTGTTTAAATGCGGAAATGGTATCACTAATTTTTTGTTGTTAGTAGCTGTGCGGAAATGATATCACTAATTTTTTGTTGTTCTGCAGGAAATCAGACTCCGCTGCCTTAAGGTTGCAGTTGTTGGAATTCCAAAGAACATCGACAATGACATTCCGGTATTTATCTCCTACTTGCACGCCATTGCTCTGAAGTACTTAAATGTTTTGGAATGAACTCTTAATCTTGATTTGGTCATTGACAAGTCCTTTGGTTTTGATACTGCCGTCGAGGAGGCTCAGCGTGCCATCAATGCAGCACACGTTGAAGCTACAGGTGTTGAGAATGGCATTGGATTTGTGAAGCTAATGGGCCGTTACTGCGGTGAAATTTACTCTATCGCACGCTTAATTGTCATAGATGGACGGGCAATGAATTGCATGTTTTGATGAAAAATGCAATACTGACGTGTTTGCATCATTCGGATTTCCAGTGCTACTTGTGCTCATTAATTTGATATATTTGGTGGTGCAGGTTTCATTGCAATGTATGCTACTCTAGCTAGCCGAGATGTTGACTGTTTGATTGCTGAGTCACCCTTCTATCTGGAAGGAGAAGACGGACTTTATGAGTTCATTGATAAACGACTTGAAGAGAGTGGCCACATGGTTCTCGTGATGGCTAAAGGAGCAGTCAGGATCTTGTTTCAGAGAGCATGGTCCTGGGGAATCCTTGGGAAACAAGCTTTTTAAAGACGCTGGGTTATGGTTGTCGGATAAGATCAAGGTATTGGTTCATTATTCAGCGATCTGGGGTTCTGCAATTTCGTTTGGATCACTGGTCCAGTTGTCTATTATATAATTTGTTTCTGGCTGTAGAAAGTTTGTTCTAGTATATTGCTTTACAACGTAGGAATCGCATTGGTAAGATCATTCTTTTGCTATACCTTCTGAAAAAAAAAAGGATTTATAAGGCTTTATATTCTATCTCCCAAATAAGGAACAAGGTGGTAATTACCGACATGATGCGGGTGAGGTTGCTTCCTTCGACAAACCAACCGAGCTTTTTGAGCCCGACTGATGCAAAACAAGCAAAGAATGAAAAACCAGCTCCTACCTAAGTTGTTAGATGATTGAAGCAGCTTCTTAACAACGACCTTTGCATTTCTACATGTTTGAGACAATTTCTTTTTCCTATATACTACAAGAAAATTTGGTATAAGCAATGAAAAAAATTTGCTGCAAAAAACGATTATTCGTTGGTAAAACCTTTTAACAATAAAAAATTTGTTCCAAAAGATTTGTTGCTTTAGGTTGGACGCTTAAAGTCCTTAGAAACAAAAAATATATTTGTCGTTGTAAAAAATGCTTAATTGCAATAATTTTGTTTTTCGCTGCAAAAAATACGTAATTGCAATAATATTATGTTTCGCTGTAAAAAATATGTAATTGCAATATGTTTCGCTATAAATGTATTGGCAATAAATGTATTTTTCATTCTATGAAATTGTAATTGCAATAAGTTTATATGTAATTGCAAAAAAATCATAATTGCAACATATTAACCCCAAAATATTTTTTTCCAAATGTAAATATATGCAACAAAATACATTTTTGCTAAATAATAATTTTAATTTACAAATAATCTGTCATAATAATAAATTTTAGTTATAAATTAGTATTTTTAATTATTCAAAAATCTATTCTTTTATACCAAATTTAAATGCAAACTAATTGATACTGGGATAAAAAAATACATATAACTTCATTTTACTTGACATAAATAATTGAACCTTATATAATGCACACTTTATGAAACACCTTCGAATTTCAAACCGAAAATACAAGTCCGACCATCAAAGAATAGTAGGAAACTAAATATAAACCTTTCAGTTTTTGTTTGAAGGGAGGCAGCACTCCTTGAACTATCTAAACATTATTTCATTCTACTGTAGCAAGGAATATAGTCTTCTTGTAAATAAAACACTTAGATATCCAAAGATAAACCAGCACTCCTTGACCTATCTAAACATTATTTCATTCTACTATAGCAAGGCATGTAGTCTTCTTGTAAATAAAACACTTAGATATCCAAAGATAAACCAGGAAATAGAGAATGCCGAGAATTGGCAGTAGCCAGTAAAAATAATCCAGCCGACCTCGGTTTCAGCCAAGCTTCTCATTCTTCGTAGTCCCGTTAGTCATAATCGTCACCATAAAAGTACTTAGATTAGTTGCTTGATGCAGTCGTTGTGAGAGACAGAGCTGAGGTACTTAGATTAGTTGCTTGATGCAGTCGTCGTGAGAGACAGAGCTGAGCACAGACTTTTCATAGCATCAAGTACCTCGTCGTAATAAAACTGAGTTGTCCAATAAAGGCGAAAACTTATGCGCACCCTATAAGGATATAGGGAGGTACTTTCCATTGGAATGACTTTAAGATTATAAGGGCCATCCTTAGCTGCAATCGCAAAAGATCAGACATAAGTGATTCAAACTGAATGCAAAAAAAACACAAAGGGAACTACAAATTACCTTTAGACATTGGAATGACTTTGACATTATAAGGACCATCATTATAGCTGCAATGGCAAAAAATCAGAGACAAGTGATTCAAACTGAATGCAGATAAACACGAGGGGAACTACAAATTACCTCTCGAGACTCAAATAACTTTGAGATTATAAGGGCCATCTTTAGCTCCAATCGCAAAAGATCAGACATTCAAACTGAATGCAAATAAAACAAAGGGAACTACAAATTACCTCTTGTGAATCAGCATGCCAAGTAAGATTAATTCATCTGCAAGACCTTACACTCCAATACCAATGTGCCTATGCCTCATATTTCACCCTTTTGTAGTTTAAAATGACAGTAATTAACTATAATCTTTGTTGACATTCGTAGTAACAATTGAGTTACCAAAGCAAAAGTACGATTAAGAATCAAAATACACTTCTTGTATAAAGAGAATCAAAGTAATGGTTCTTTGATTCTCTGCTCCCTACAAGCTTCAATAGATGAGCTTCGATTGGAACCCCTGTTGATAGAGAGAAATATGTAAAATTAAACCATGACAGAAACAATAACTAATACTCACCGTCTCCTTGAACAAGCGTGGTAAAGCAATAGATGCAAGATTGCAGACTGCAGTCTCCGGGCGACTAGTGTACTCGATTATCTAAATGCACAGAATTGAAGATTGAATGGTACCCAGATTGCTGGTTCCTCTTTCTGTTTAAAGAATCCTGAAATAAATAAAATACTATGTTAACCATAATCCTAGTTTACCATGGTCAGAAGCACATTAATGAAAATTTACAGAAATCACCTTGTAGAGACTATAAAGAAAATACTATATGTGAACTATTATCCAATTACTCCAGCGGATTTGATGATAATAGCACACTCTATTGGAGTATGATATATGCCCTCAATGCTATTATCTTCCATACATAGCAGAAAGCAACTACTGAACTGTCAAATTCATTTACAGAAACTACTGTGTAACAAAATCCAATCATAAGCTTTAAAAACAATAACATGCTGCATTATAATACAGGAAGATCGAACTTACTTCTAGAGCTCCAGCATTAAAGATTAGGGGAAGGATGGGTGAACCATCAACATCATATGATAAATTTGATGAATATAATCAATATCGTCAGGATACAGTGAGGTCTCTCTACAGCTACTCGTTGAAATATTAAGAGGTAAAACACTTCCTTAGTGCTCTTATGCAGATCGAAACAGATAATCTGGCAGCTTATTCTGGTAGCCAACTGCACTGGTTCAATTAGACACAAAATAAGTTCAAATAATCAAAATCTTCCAATTCAAAGCAATTTCCTTAGAAACCCAAACAACATTATCAACAAGCACAGTAACCAACACAAAACTCAAACATCTGAAAAGAATATCTAACAACATAAAGTATATAAATACATACAACTTACAGAAGCATAATCTAGCCAATTCATTAGAGCCGACTAGTTGTAACACCTTTATAAACAATCCGCAGACCTTTTGGGTTGTGACGACCACATCACCGATGAACTTTCTCTTTCTTCACATCTCTCTTAATGAGATACATCTTCGAGGACACTCTACAATAACACTAGAGGAATTTCGTCGAGCAGGTTTTGTGTGCAAATATAAGATTGACAGTAGCTAGGCTGCTACACATAATATAGGTTTGGGTTTTGGGTTATCATAACCCACCTGTGTGAAATTACTTCTCAGCAGCAGCGAAGGGAGAAGTTTAAAGCTTCAAACAGTAGAAAAAAAATAACAATCTATCAGGATCAAAATCATAACACTAACTGAATGAGAATATCACAATTAAACCCTATAGTCAAATTAAAACCTAAAGAAAATGTAAAACCTAAAAGGAGAAAAAAAAAAGGAAGAAGAGGGAAAGGGGAAAACCGATTACTGACATCGCTGAACACCCATAGATATATGGAGAGAAATGAAAAAGTAAAGCTTAAAGGGAGAATAAAAAGGAAAGAAGAGGGAAAGGGAAAACCTATAAGGTGAAATAAATTTACTTACCGCTCAACAATTAAATAGTTTTCAATTAAAATTTTAAAACACTTTTTTTCTAATGTATGGAAATGCCCTTTTTATTTAATTCTACAAAATACAATTAATACATTTAATATTTTTTAACTAATACATATAAATTTTAATATAAAATATTAATAAATAAATTTGGTATTAAACTTTGTTTTGTTTTTCTTTTTACCCATACAATTATAGTTATCCATTTAACATTTAAAAAATATTCCACACTTTACTAATTTTAGCTAATATATACAAAGTAATAAAAAAATAATTAAAAAAGTTATAAACTCAATTTAATTTTGGATTTCGTATTTTTTTAAATTAATGAAACTGCCGTTATACCATTAATTTTGAAAACAAATACTCTACATTTAATGGATAGTGCATTTAAAAAAATTTACTAATATATACAAATTAATTTTAAAAAGAATTATGAATCAATCGGTTTTAAATTTCGCTTTCATTTTCTTAATTCATCAAACTACCGTCATTCAATTAATTTAAAAAAAACTATAAAATTATTTCATATTGCATTTTAATAATACTATACTAATATATATATATATATATATATATATATATATAAATTAAAAGAAATTAATTCACTTTTAAATTTAAATTTAGTGTTTTTTTTAACTCAGCAAAACTACCGTTATCCAATTAATTTAAAAAATACTCTACCATTAATTAGTAATGCATTTCAATATTTTCTTATTAATATATACAAATTAAGTTATAAATTCAATTGGGTTTAAAATTTATCTTTTTTAACATCATAAAACTACGTCATCTAATTAATTTTGATCAAAATACTCTACAACTATTTAATAATCCATCTCAACAATCTTTGACTATATACAAATTAAAATAATTTCAATTTTTTTTATAAATTCATAGCACATGCGTCATCCATTTAATTTAAAAAAAAAGTTTTACAGTTACTTAATTAAATAATAAATAGCACATTTAATAATGTTTGACTAATATATACAAATAACAAAATAAAAATAAAATCATAAATTCAATTCAGTTTTAGATTTCATCCTTTTCTAAATCATAAAACTACTATTTAGTCGATTGATAGCATATTACAATGGTATGCGGATAATATAATATAATATAATATAATATAATATAATAATTGATTAAAATGGTATGAATTCAATTCGGTTTCAAATTTCATGTATTTGTTAATTTTAACTCATAAAACTACTGACATCCAATTAATTTTTAATTTTTAAATAATATTATAAAAGTTATGGTGTATTTCAATATTCTCTTACTAATATACATAAAATTCAATTCTATTTTAAATTTCGCTTCTTTTTATCATCCAATTAATTTTTAAAAAAATCAATAATTAATAGATACTGCAATTCAATCATCTATGAATAATATAAAAAAATTAATAAAAAAATTATAAACTCAAATTAGTTTCAGACGGTTGCAAGATAATTATAAACTTAATAATTAATTTTTATTTTTCATTTTTCAAAATTAATGGTTTAAATTTATACACCATCTAAAATATTTAAAGATTGAATTTGATATTATTTAATTTACTAATTTTATTTTAGATAGTTTTACAATTATTTTTAATATGTAAATAATAATAATAATAAATTAAATAATTTGTTACCATAATAGTTTTATACATAATGTATGTATTAATAAAACAAGTCATTTTGTTGTAGATTAAAGTAAATAAAATGAGGGAAAAACTATATCTCAACACCTATTTGGTGGATTTCAACTTGGAGAAATTTCTTCCTTAAAAAGTTGAATTACCCAAAATACCTTCACTAAAAAAACACATAATTAATCCTACAATCTAAAATCCAACTAGCCCATTCTCTAAAAACTCTTAAACTAACTAAAACTATCTCATAATCGACTTCAATCCGTAATATCTTTAAAAATATGTATTTAAGTGATGAAAACAATGGTTTTAGTCGTAATAAATTTCATTTGGACTAGAGTGTATATCATCTCAATTTGGACTAATCACATGATTCGCATTTGACATATTATTCTTAGTTCAAATTTAACCAATGATTCTCAATTTGCATTTAACTATTGATTTTTCGTTTAGATTTAACACATGATTCTAAAATTATGTGATTCTCAGTTCGGATTTAGCCTTTGCTTTTCAATTTGTATTTAGCCCTTGATTATCAGTTCGTACTTAGCCCTTGATTCTTAGTTCAAATATATCTCATGATACTTTGTTCAGATTTAACACATGATTATCAGTAAGCATTTAACCATTGGCGTTGAACACATTTATTAGTGTTTAACCTCTGATTATCAATTTGTATTTAGCACATGAGTCTCAATTCGTATTTAACTCAGGACTCTCAATTTGCATTTAACACGTGATTCTCATTTCACATTTTATACATGATTCTTAGTTTGGATTTCACACACGATTCTCAATTCATATTTCACCTTGATTCTTAGTTTCTTATTTTAACCTTTGATTCTTAATTCATATTTAACCTATTATTTGCAATTTGCATTTTACCATTGCTTCTCAAATTAGAATTGACACCTGCTTCTCAATTTGTATTTAGTCATTTATTTTTAGTTTATAATTAATATATGATTATCATTTCACAATTAACCCTTGTTTTTCAGTTTATAATTACGACATGTATATAATAATTAATTATTAGTTTTGATTTAATAAATAATTTACGATTAGATTTAACCCAAGATACTTAGTACAGATATTACACATGTGCTCCAAAAACGGTAGCCGAGTTGGTGGAGTAAGTCATGCTTGTGACCAAAGGTCATGAGTTTGAACCCCTCTACATACTATTTCTTGGTTGAACATATCACACGATTATCAATTCACATTTAACCCTTAATTCTTAGTATAAATTTATCATTTGATTCATGGTTCATATTTAACCCATTATTAACAATTCGCATTCTACCCCAGACTCTCAGTTTATATATAACCATGAGTTAAATACGAACTGAGAATCATTTGTTAAATCTAAACGGAGTATCATAGGTTGGTTCATATTTAACCCATTATTAACAATTCGCATTCTACCCCAGACTCTCAGTTTATATTTAACCATGAGTTAAATACGAACTGAGAATCATTTGTTAAATCTAAACGGAGTATCATAGGTTAAACGTGAATAAAAATGAAGTGTTAAATCCGAACTAAGAATTAAAGGTTAAATACAAAATCATTTGTTAAATCTAAACGGAGTATCATAGGTTAAACGTGAATAAAAATGAAGTGTTAAATCCGTGAATAAAAATGAAGTGTTAAATCCGAACTAAGAATTAGAGGTTAAATACAAACTGAGAATCATGTTTTAAATCTCAGCTAATAATTAATGGTAAGCTATGAATTGTGAATAATGGCTTATCCATGATTTAAGAATCTGATGTTAAATTGTAATAATGTATCAAGTCTTAAATATGAACTAAGACCCAAATGTTAATTGCAAACAGAGAATCATGTATGAAATTTGAACTGAGAATCATAAGCTAAATGTCAATTAAAAAATATAGGTCAAATGCGAGTCGAACTGAGAATTATGTCTTAAATAAGAATTGAGAATCATTAGTTAAATATGAATCACGAATCATTTATTAAATCCGAATTGAGAATCATAGGTTAAATGTGAAATCAAAGTAATGTGTTAAATCCGAACTGAGAATCAAGGGTTAAATGCGAACCGAGAATCATGTGTTAAAGCCAAAGTGAGAACCACGATTTGAATATGTATCGCGAACAATTGGCTAAATACAAACTAGAATCAATGGTAGCGTGTGAATCGCTAATAATGGGTTACACGTGAACCACAAGTACATTCGAAAAATATTTGTTCATATTTAACACTTGACTTATGATTCACATTTAATATATGATTCTCAATTTAAATATACAA
This sequence comes from Limnanthes douglasii subsp. nivea, assembly GCA_036936605.1. Lineage (NCBI taxonomy): Eukaryota > Viridiplantae > Streptophyta > Magnoliopsida > Brassicales > Limnanthaceae > Limnanthes > Limnanthes douglasii. The sequence goes on from JAUPFV010000001.1 coordinate 5,121,440, forward strand.
AATTGTTTCGTCACTCGTCTTTAACCCTGATATGTGATTCAAATTTAACCATTGATTCTCAATTCAGATTTAATGAATGATTTGTGATTTTTAATCCAAAAAAATACAGTTTGGATTTAAGAAATGATTATCAGTTCAAATTGAACACATAATTTTCAATTCGCATTTGACCCATGATTCTTAATTTGTATTTAACTTATGAGTATCAGTAAAAAAATTCATATATAATTCTAAGGTCATACACGGTTCTTAATTCGTAAAGAACCCGTGATTCTTAGTTTGTATATATAACCCTTGATTCTTAGTTCGTATATATAACATTTTATTCTTAATTTGTTGTGATTTATGGGGTCCTTGTCATACTGTATCCTCATGTAGTGCGTGATATTTTCTCACTATTGTTGATGAGTACTCTCGTGCTGTATGGATTTATTTGTTGGCTAAGAAAACAGAAATAACTTCAATGTTTTTAAATTTTCTCGCAATGGCTAATAAACATTTTAATGGAGTTGTTAGGACAATGCGCAGTGGCAATGATACTGAATTTTTCTGTGTACCATGTTTTTTTATAAGTTGGGTATTATTTTTCAATTTTCATGTGTGGGTACTTCTCATCAGAATGGTAGGGTCAAACGGAAACATAAATATATTTTAAATATTTCCCGTGCTTTCAAAATTCGGGGTAACTTACTTGTGATTTTTTTTGGGAGCGTGTATTTTGACTACCGAAGATTTGATTAATAGAACTCCTTCTCAGTTTTTGGGTTCTAAAACTTCATTTGAGATGATTTTTAGTGAGCTTTGTGTGTTTGGGTCTCTATGTTATGTGCATGATAAGATGTGTAAGGGTGATAAGTTTTCGAGTTGTAGTCGTCGGTGTGTTTTTGTGGGTTACCCGTATTGCAAAAAATGCTAGAAAGTATATGATTTAGAGAGTCAATATTGTTTTGTTTCCCGTGATGTGAATTTTTTTGAACATATATTTCCATTTGCATCTGTTACTATACTCTCTGAGTTGGCTTGTCCTGAGATTGGAGTCACTGCACCTCTTACTACTGCTTCAGATTTTTGGGAGAAAGTTGAGAAGGCTTTGCCGATTAAAGAGGGGGAGTCACACCATGGGGGGTCCCTGTGGTAGCGCCACTCGTGGAGGTTGCTGAGGTTGGTGATGCGTAATCTCCATCTCCGATTGGTGGCAATAGTATCTCAAATCCGCCAGTAGTTTCAGATGTTGTTTCAGAGACTCCATGCATTTCTTCATATCTTGGACGAAGCAAGCGTAGTAAAATTCCTTCTACTCGTTTGAAGGATTTTATGATGACTACAGTAACACATTTAATGTCATCTTCTCCTCATGCTCTCAGTTCTAGTCCATCTTCTGATCGCGCTATGCCTTATCCTCACACTCATCATATAGACAATTCTTGTTTCTCGTTGGCACACCGCCTTTTTTGCATCTATTACCTTTAGGGATGAGCCTAAATCATTCTGAGAGGCTATATGACACAGTGGTTGAAGAGATGCAATGCAACATGAAATTCAGGAACTAGAGGATAATCATACTTGGTCATTGGCACATCTACCTCAAAAGAAGAAAGCTTTGAGGAGTCAGTGGATTTATAAAATTAAATATCATGCTGATAGGAGAGGAGAGTGCCTAAAAGCTCGTTTGGTCGTGTTTGGTAATCACCAAGTAGAATTAGTTGATTATACATAGACCTTTTGCCCGTTTTGCCAAGATGGTTACTATATGACACAGTGGTTGAATAAATACAATGCAACATGAAATTCAGGAACTAGAGGATAATCATACTTGGTCCTTGGCACGTCTACCTCAAAAGAAGAAAGCTTTGAGGAGTCAGTGGATTTATAAAATTAAATATAATGCTGATAGGAGAGGAGAGCGCCTAAAAGCTCGTTTGGTCGTGTTTGGTAATCACCAAGTAGAAGTGGTTGATTATACATAGATCTTTTGCCCGTGTTGCCAAGATGGTTACCATACGTCTTTTCTTGGCGGTTGCAGCCGCTCAAAATTGTAAGTTACATCAGATGAATATACAGAATGCCTTTTTGTATGATGATCTGAATGATAAGGTTTACATGAAAATTCCTTCAGGTTTTGAAAGAGGGCGCAAATGACAAGTCTGTTACCTTCGCAAATCGTTGTATGGTCTGAAGCAGGCACCTCGGTGTTGGTTTGCCAAGTTAGTGACTGCACTGAAGAGGTACGGGTTTGTTCAGTTCTATTTAGATTATTCTGTATTCTCTTATTCCATGAGTGGTTGTCGTATGCATGTTTTGGTGTATGTTGATGATTTTATTCTATATGGTAATGACCCCGGTGCATTGATAGAGTTTAAGAAATACTTGAGCACTTGCTTTCATATGAAGGACTTAGGTCATCTCAAATATTTTTTTGAAGTTGAAGTAGCACGGAGTCCCGCGGGTATCTTTCTTTGCCAACGTAAATATACTCTGGACATTATTTCAGAAACAGGTTTACCTGGCAGCAAGCCTGCACAATTTCCCCTCGAGTAAAACCACCAGCTCGGCAAGACCGAGTCGGCGCTACTCATTGACGGATCCGCATACCGCACATTGGTTTGCACACTGATTTATCTGGTGTTTACATATCCATATATCTATTTTTTGATACATACTCTATCTGATTTTGTGCATAAACTAAATGAAGATCATTGCAGTCTGCATTACGAGTTGTTCGTTATTTCAAAGGGAGCCAAAGTTAGGAAATTCTTCTACCAAGTAGTTGTAATCTCATTCTAACAAGCTGGTGTGGTTCCAGTTAGGCTAGATGTCCTAAGATTCGTGTAGTGTGAGTGGTTGGATGGTGTTTCTTAGATGATTCCTCTGTTTCTTGGAAGACTAAGAAACAAGGTGTCGTTGCATTGTCCTTTGCTGAAGCAAAGTACCGGCCTATGGTAGGATTGACTTGTGAGTTGAAGTGGTTGCACGGTCTGCTCAAGGATTTTGGGGTCTCACACTCATTGACTATGCAAGTTTTATGTGATAGTCAGTCGACTTTACATCTTGCCCACAATCATGTGTTCCATGAACGTTCAAATCATATTGAAGTAGATTGTCATTTTCTACGGGATGCGATACTTGATAGGGTTATTTGTCCATCTCACGTGCCCACTCGGTCTCAGTGTGTAGACAAAGCACTAAGCAATAAGCAGTTTGAATTTTTGCTTGGCAAGTTGGGCATTCATAATCTGCATGCTTCAACTCGAAGGGGTGTTAAAGTGTCATGAGTAAAATAAAATGTATATGGGTTATTAAATACTAGTCTGTATATGAGCTAGGCTTTACTTTGTGCCACACTATAGATATACACTGTAATGTGATATGCCCAGAGAGGTGATTTGGTTTATGTGTTGAAACTAAGAAGATGTGAGAGACACATTCCCAACGTTTCAAATGTTTTCTTTGTGCTTCTGGATTATTCGCTGAATGATATTTTCCTGCTCAACATCTTCAAATCCTACCTTCATTTGTTCAATACATATAACACATTCACTATTCTCTTAACAATTAATTTGTTTAATAATATGTAATTTAAATATAATTTACTTAACAAGTCTGATAAAATAATATTCAATTTAATAAATAATTTTCTTTTCAAGTTTTAGAGATATCAAATTTTAATAACTAATATTTTTCAAATTGGTAAACTTACTATAATTAAAAAAAACTTTAAATGAAATATTTTATTTTAATTTATAGGTAATATAATCTTTATTTTGTGATAAAATTTAAAAACGGATTTTTGAAATTTATATAAATCCAAACGCAGACAACTTGAATTTAAATCAGCTTTTTTTTATACTCAAAACTCATAACGGAATAAAAAAAACCTTTTTTTTTTTCAAATTATATAAATATTTGGTCAAATACAAATCCCACCGTATAATTTAATATTTAAGAATAAAATCCTAATTTATTTGTGAAATTTATATTAAACATGAATTCTAACCAAGAAGCATATATGCAGTTTCACCCTTCAAATGGATGACGACAAATCTGCCAATTATAAAAAAGGATAAAATAATAAAATATAATAATTATTTTTGTTTAGAGCCGAATAAAAAGGAGGGGAGAAATAAAATAGTGTTTCATTTAGTTCACTTTAATTTATAATGGTGCGGTAGATTTAGTTAGTTAGAAAAATAAAGATTAAATATAAAAGATAAACTAGTCTCTTAATATTGAATAAAATTAAAAGATAGAGTCAAATGATTAAAAAAAAATACTAAATATAGAAGATATAGTTACTTGGTTAGAAAAATAATGATCAAAATAAATATTTCAAATTTATAACTAAGAAAATATTAAATACAAATAAAGCCTTCTTTTTTTAAACATAATCTGAATCTAGAAGTTAGATGATACATGCCATAGCAACCTATGCATACTCAAAACATAAAATTGAAAAAAAGAAAGAGAATTACTTCAAAAATCGGTATCTTTCGCCATAAAGTTTTAGGGATCACAAAATTACAAATAATCCCTAAATATAATGTCGAACCTCCTATTGAAACACGAACAACAAGTCTATTTTTACACCATTAAAACATAACTAAAACTCTTGAGAAGCAGATACAATCTCATCTTTTCCTTTGCCTGCTTTCTTCGGCAGACCCCCTTTTTCTCGAGGTCCGAAGGAAGGGCACAACAACTTCAAATAAAAAGCCCGTAACCTGCATACTAAACAAGTAATGTTAGGCAATACTCACAGATCCAAGCAATTTTCACATTTCGTCATCATTTCTTACAACAAGCCTAATGTGTCTTGGAGTTATCCTTTCTTTCTTGTTGTCTCTTGCTGCATTACCAGCAAGCTCTAAAACCTCAGCGGCAAGGTACTCGAGCACAGCAGAGAGATAAACGGGGGCACCAGCGCCTACACACTCAGAATACTTCCCCGTCTTCAGGAACCTAGCAATCCTACCCACGGGAAACTGAAGTCCGGGCTTTTGGAATCGCATCACCGACTTCGTCGTCTTTCTCTTTCCTCTACCTCCATCTTTGGCATCACCGGTTGAACTCATCTTCAACAGATTGGAGAATTACAAGTTGATTGGTGTCCTTTGAAATACAAATAAAACCTATTTATACAAAGAATCTTGCTCTACTATTCTCCGTCGATCATAAAATTACTCTTATTTAGGTTTCCTTCCACTGGTTTTCTTCTCACAAAAATGACCATCTAGTTAGACAGCAAGAGGAGGCTCACCGTCATTGAGTTATTGATCAGAAGTGTCATCTTCAAAATAACCAACTATACATTAAAAGCTAGAACTTAAGATAAAAATTATAAAAGAGCAAGTTAGGATGACCCAAAAGTGTCTTTAGATTCTCTTTATACCTCCGCTTTTCAGCTCCTTTCCATGTTTTATCTATTTTGTTTTCCTATCTAAGAATGAATGCATAGACATTTTAACAAAAGGACAACAGTAAGAGAGTTAACAAAAATTAGCAACAAATTAATAATATATATGACTATAGTTCTTCAACATCTCTGCTTTCTTGGCATTCTGCCTACCATCAAGTCCTTCCAAATTTTTTCCTTCATTCTTTTAACTAATTGCATTTTCAGAGTTCTACAAGTTCACTTTGTTTCTGTTATATTCGGTTTTATGCTTCCACTTTCGAAACTCTCGTATCTTCACTAATCAGAACTGCACTCACTGCATAATCCGATACTGCTATATACAAAAATAATTGCTCACCCTCTCGAGGCTTTGATAATATTTCAGGAGAGGACAAAAGATTTTTTATCTTAATAAAAGCTTCTTCACAATCCGAAGTCCACTCAAAATTATTTGGTCGACGCAGCACCTAGAAAAAAGGCAAGCACTTATCCGAAAAACGAGAAATGAATCTGTTCAGAGCCGCTAACCTGCCTGTTAACATTTGCACTTCTTTGATATTCCGAGGTCAAGACATTGATATCAGAGCCTTCAACTGTTCTGGATCCACTTCAATTCCTCTTTCACTAATCACATACCCTAGAAACTTACCAGATCGGACTCCAAATGTACATTTTTCTGGGTTCAACTTCAACTGTATGGCTCTAAGATTCAAAAACGTCTCTTCTAAATCATCAATGTGTTCATCATCACTTTTGCTCTTAACAAGCATATCATCGATGTACACTTCGATATTCCTCCCTATTTGTGAAGCAAACGCCTTATTCATCAGCCTTTGATATGTAGACCCAACATTTTTCAATCCAAACGGCATCACTCTATAACACTGTAAACCCCGATCAGTAATAAAAGTTGTGCTTTCTTCATCTTCTGGATTCATTCGAATTTTATTATATCCTGAAAATGCATCCATAAATGTTAGAATTTTGTTTCCAGAAGTAGAATCCACTAATTGGTCAATTCGAGGTACTGGAAAAGGATCCTTTGGGCATGCTCTGTTTAAATCTGTGAAGTCTACACACATTCTCCATTTTCCGCTCTTCTTTTTCACCACCACAGGGTTAGCCGTCCACCTCGGATATTTGGACTCCCTAATATACCCCATTTTATACAATCTATCTACTTCAGCAATTATGGCCTCAGATTTTTCCAAAGAAAAAGCTCTCCTTTTTTGTATTATCGGCTCGATCTTCGAATCCACAGCCAGACTATGACATATAATGTCAATTGGGACCCCAACTACATCCTCAGATGTCCAAGCAAACACATCCAAGTTTTTAGACAAAAAATTCAACAATCTTTCTCGCACTGATAAAGACAGCAGAGTCCCAATTCGAAGTACTCTGTTATTATTGAAAATGTATTCTTCTATTTCTTCACTTACCACCACAGAACTCGGGGTTGACCTCGGATCATCAATTCCCTCATTTGTACCACTAGAAGGAACCCCCCCCCCCCCAAACTGGTATTTCTCCATTGGATCATCGGTACTTTTGCCACGTAGTCTAAACGCAGCAGCGTAACATTCTCTAGCCACTTTTTGATCACTTCGAACTACACCAATTCGATCCCCGACTACATACTTCAAACACTGATGAACTGTAGAAACTATAGCATACATTTTTGCCAGCCATGACCTTCCAAAGATAGCATTGTAACTCGACGGACAATCTACCACCATAAAAAGTACTTGAACTTTCTTTTTGAAAGGCCCTTTTCCCAGAGAAATTTCACCTTCAAACTCCCCTACTACATTCGCTGTCGCACCAGTAAACCCAATTATAGTTCTTTCTGACCTTTCTATCCGAGGCGGAGCGTTTAATCTGTCATATGTTGATTTGAACAACACATTAGCAAAGCTTCCAGTATCAATCAATACTCGTCGAATTTCCACTCCACACACTTCTGCACCAATGACCACTGCATCTTCATGTGGCCCAGTAATTCCTCTCAAATCATCCGCATCGAAAATTATAAATGGGACATCCTTGTTGTTTAGGTGTGCTGATGCTCCTCCTTCAATTTGATGCGTTAAATTCACTATATGTCTTTTCCTCGAATTATTAGTGTTATTAGTCATTGAATCTCCCCCAAATATTGCCAGTGACTCAAAGAACGCACACAAATCTCGAACACGTCCCTTACGCATCGGCTCATCAACTGACATCAACAACAATCGACCAGGGTCTGGTTCGACATATTCCGAAGCCACATCAAATTCATCACATGCAGCATCTAAAATCATCAGTGCACTTTCCTGCTTAGAATTAGGATTGCCCACCTTTTGAGTTATGGCTTTAGCATTCTTTTTGACATACTCCAACAATTTTCCATTCTCTATCAAAATCTGCATCTCCTTCTTCAAAGCAATACAATCATTTGTATCATGTCCAATATCATCATGATACCTACAGAACCTATTATTGCGCTCCTCTCTTGGCCTATTAATCGCTGCCGGCTTTCTGAAATTTACTGTTCCCCTGGTTTTCTCATATATCGAAGCCACACTTTCAGTCAAATCCGCATAATATTCTGGTCTTACCCACACATTCGATCTTGATCTGAATTGGTGTTGATTATTAGAATTGTGCTGATTAGAACCCCCTTGATATGAGCTCGAGGAACCCCCATGGTATGAGTTCGAACCTCCTCGATTAGAAACATTTTGATTACCCCTTGGGCGCGATGAGTTATTATTCGAAGCGTTCAGTTGACTATTCCCTTTCTGAACAGTACTACTTCCTCCTCGAACTCGAGTTGACTCTTCGACTTTGATCTGATCTTCAACCTGAGCCATGAGAGCTCCAAACGTTAATGCCCTACGCCTTGTAGTTTCATCAGCTAAATCTCCTGGCAACAATCCTTGTCTGAACGCTGCCATAGCCACCACTTCCTCACAATCATCTAATCCAGCTTTTGTTGACACAAATCTTTTAGTATAATCCTTCAACTTTTCTCCCACAGCTTGCTTACATTGTATTATCGTATCTCCATTAGCTCTCATTTCTTTGCTTCCCACAAACTGTCTTCGAAAAGCTGTGTAAAAGCCTCTAAAATTTGCAATGGACTCCTTAGGAATCTTGTTGTACCATTTTAGTGCAGTTCCTTTGAATGTCTGAGAGAATGCTCTACACACCAATTTATCATCGTCTTCGAAATTAGTCATATAGTTTTTGAATTGTTCTATATGATCATCTGGATCTTGAGGTCCATCAAACTTGTCAATTTTAGAAATGTCGAACCGCCTCGGAAGTGGCACAAATCTAATCTCACTAATCAACGGTGAGTCCCTCCAATCTACTCCTTGAACAAACTGGTCTTCGTTCCTCATTCCCACAGTAGCATACAAACTTGATTCACCTTCAAATTTCCGAGGCGAATACTTCCGAGGAGAATATACTCGTCTTTCCTTCTTTTGCCTTCCTTCCTTATACATTTTAGCTGGCCGAAATTCATATCCTCCTCCTCTTGAATGAACTCGAGAATGCTCATATCTTGGTGTTTCATCTGACTCCGAATTTCAAAATCCTCTTCTTCACTAGAATCTACATACCGTCGCTTCTGCAACTTTTCTTTTCTTTTCATTCCACTATGCTCCTTCTTACGCTCAAAATGTATTTTACGCTGTACATATTGAACGTCGCCATCGTCATTTAACGGATCCGACTGATCATCCCGATCACCTGTTGTTATTTTAGATCTAAGTCTAGCGCCATTATTATCTTGCTTCTTTTTAGCAAATTCATCAAGTTCCGCCACTTTTCTTATCAACTCATTCATTTTACCTTCAAAATCAAATTGGTTTGATTGAATCGGAATTGACTTACCTGCCTCTTTCTCTTGCAGATCAGATTTCAACGTCTCCAAAGCTTTTCGAATTCATCTCCGATCAGCAAAAATATAAACAAAATTCTTCAGAAAATGAACAAATTCGAGACTCGATTTTTTATCTATCGATCAAGGTATCTTCGGCCTCTCTTTCTAGCGCCAATTTGGTGAGAATAGAAATTGAATTGAGAAGATTGAGAATATTGACCAAGAATCAACAGAGAGTTTTTTAGGTGGTGAATATAATCTTTCGCCTCTAATTATTTCATAGGTGTAATCAGCCTCTTCGACCTCTTTAAATAGGCCTAGTGAGTTAGTTACAAATTCGGTTACATAAGAGGTTTATTTACAGTTCAGTCCCTATTCTTCTTGTAAAACTTTAATCTTACTCTATATTAATAGAACTTATCATTCAAGTCCTTATTAATTACATTTAAGCCCCTAATGAATATATTTCCTTATCAAAGCTAATGGGCCGTTACTGCGGTGAAATTTACTCTATCGCACGCTTAATTGTCATAGATGGACGAGAAATGAATTCTATGTTTTGATGAAAAATGCAATACTGACGTGTTTGCATCATTCGGATTTCCAGTGCTACTTGTGCTCATTAATTTGATATATTTGGTGGTGCAGGTTTCATTGCAATGTATGCTACTCTAGCTAGCCGAGATGTTGACTATTTGATTCATGAGTCACCCTTCTATCTTGAAGGAGAAGACGGACTTTATGAGTTCATTGATAAACGACTTGAAGAGAGTGGACACATGGTTATCGTGATGGCTGAAGGAGCAGTCAGGATCTTGTTTCAGAGAGCATGGTCCTGGTGAATCCTTCGGGAAACAAGCTTCTTAAAGACGCTGGGTTATGGTTGTCGGACAAGATCAAGGTATTGGTTCATTATTCAGCGATCTGGGGTTCTGCAATTTTGTTTAAATCACTGGCCCAGTTGTCTATTATGTAATTTGTTTCCGGCAGTACAAAGTTTGTTCTAGTATATTGCTTTACAACGTAGGAATCGCATTGGTAAAATGATTCTTTTACTATACCTTCTGCAAAACAAAGGATTTATAAGGCTTTATATTCTATCTCCCAAATAAGGAACAAGGTGGTAATTACCGACATGATGCGGGTGAGGTTGCTTCCTTCGACAAACCAACCGAGCGTTTTGAGCCCGACTGATGCAAAACAAGCAAAGAATGAAAAACCAGCTCCTACCTGAGTTGTTAGATGATTGAAGCAGCTTCTTAACAAAGACCTTCGCATTTCTACATGTTTGAGACAATTTCTTTTTCCTATACATGTGTTAGTTGGGTGTCGCTATGAAATGGGCCACAAAGTAAAAAACTCATATTATCCTTTCATACTTATACGATTACAATTTATGCGTATGTTTCATGCGTATGTACGGTAAAGGTGACTTTTCAAAACGTAAAAGATTAGATGATAATTCAGTTTGTAGTTTAAAATTTCCAAAAATACCATACGAGCGAACAAGGAAATACAAAGAATAATACTCATGTGTTTTTCTTATTGTGTTATTAGATTTTATATTTGTTTGGATTATGTGTATCTAAAAGATTAGATGATAACTCATTTTGTAGTTTAAAATTTCCAAAAATATCATACGAGCGAACAAGGAAATGCAAAAAATAAAACTCGTGTTTTTTATTGTGTTATTAGATTTTATAGTTGTTTGTGTTAGTAGATTTTATATTTGTTAAGAACTTGGTTGTTCTTTCTGGCTTTTCTGATTGTCTTATCCATGCCATCCATTTTGAAATTATCAAAAACAAAAGTTTGGTTTGAAATTTTGTATAGAACATGACTATTTATTAATTGATATATTTAAATTATCCGAGGTTGAGTTGAAATTTTGTATAAAACACGACTATTTATTAATGAAATTTTGTATAAAACACGGCTATTTATTAATTGATTTTTAAAAATATTGTATATTGTCCCACTCGAGTGAATGTCCGTGGTGTAGCTTATTTTTTAATTTTTATGTTTAATTTTTATTTATTTATCAAATATTTTTAATCTTTTAAAAATTATTCAATTTAAAATTAGTAAACTGGATCGGTCCATATTGAGAAAGCTGTTTTAGAAAATAATCAAAGATAAAATTTCTTAAACAAATTTTTTTTCTGTGCCGAAAGATCAATTTCATTTTTTAGGAGATGAAAGCGCTATTCAAATTTCGACATTTCCAAGAATCATAGGATATGAGTGGAAAACAAGAGAGCAATCCCGGTTTAAAACCGAAAAAGCTAAAAATGATGTCATATAAATTGGAATCTTCAAATCTAATTTCAAAACCATTATCATATTGAACTAGCTCCTTAAAAAATGTTATTATTTTTTTCGCAATAGTAATCAAAACTATAAAGACCAATAGAATTTTGTAGGACCACATTTTGAAGGTATTTTGAACTTAATTATACTTTTTAGAAGATTATGAGATTTCTTAATAGATATGGCCATGATCGAAGTGGAGTTTGCATATATTGTGTCAAAACCGGACCATAAGCATCCATAGTTAATAAGCTAAAGGTTAGTGTGGAACAAGTTTACGAAAGTTAAAAAAATGTTACTTGTCCTGAAATGGTTTCAGGATTATTTGGGTAACAAATTGATCCCATATGTGTTCAAGTGTTACAAATAAATTCTATTAATATTATTACGTCACATGTCATTCCCAATAATTACACATTTGTTTTCAAATTAACTCTCTATTTTGTTGTAAAATAATACATTTGATATTGCTATGTCAACATCCACGTAGAATGTTGTGAATGCAATAAATATTTAAATATTTTATTATTATGATTTATCTAACCTATTTATCCCACCGAATCCATTACCATAAAATATAACTCGACCTGACCAGTCTATACAAACTAACTAAAGGATGACATGTTTAACCTACTTGTTAACCTAATTGGAACCCGATAAATTCTCACTTTAATACAGTATAAACTTTATAAAATAATACACTTGGACCACCAAAATTTATTAATTAATAGATTTATTAATTAATCGATAAATTATAAATTATAAATTTATATTCCCGTTTTAATACCTAAAGAGTTTCACGATACCTAAATATCAAATCCGAGTATATGGTATAGATATTTAAATATTTTATTTTTATCATTTATCCGACTTATTTATCCGATCCAATCCAATCCATTAACATAAAATATAACTAGACCCGACCCAATCCATATAACATAACTAAAGCATGACATTTTTAACATACTTACAATTAATTTAATTAATACCTGACTACTTAATTCTTATACTAATTCTCCCTTTAATACCTAACGAGTTTCAAAATACCTACATCTGAAATCAATTTTTGTCTTACGAATTTTAAATCTCTAAAATTGATATCTTAGGAATCCTAAATGGACACTACTAGATCTGGGCCTGTTTATGTTAGATCTCACACCTTACTTAATTCTTTTTAATCCAAACTAATATCAAAATAACTTTCCTCACCAATTATGATAATATCACTCAATAAAAAACTTCCTAAAATCATAAAATCCTTTAACTAAATCTAGATATACTTGACTTTATGAAATCTCTAAAATAGTAAAAAGACATGGATAACGAAGTTTTATGTTGTTCTTTTCTACGAAAGAATATTTTAATATTCGTGGCTATAATCTCACGATATTTGCAACGAGTCGCACCCGGTGTGAGATTTAAAGTAGCATATAACACAAAACATGTGAATTTAGTTAGTAACCGCAAACCACTTCAATATTTCTTCAACCAAGCAGCAATAAGAAAACAAACTGCCAGGACATGAATCAATATACAGACGAAGTAAGAGTCTAAAACTTGGGGCAACAACATAACTTTCGAACCATTTCTACAAGGATTAGATGACAATAATAACCATGACAAGGTTTCCGCGACCAAAGGAAATAGGTAACTTGTGAAGTAACACATTTTTTGGCAGGTACGGAGTCGTTCCATAATTTTATAATCATTAACGATGTCTTCCTCCTTGGAGGCATCGGTTGCTCGATATCCTTCTCAGAAGTCCACATGATTTAGTTCTACCTTTCTAGCTTATTATGACATATTTAATATAAATATGACCTATCTCTAACATTGTATCATTCTTTGTAAGAACACACAGCGTTTCAAAAATCTTTGTAAACCGCTCATCAGTTAGTTATTCTCCTTAAGTTAAGGTGATAAATCTAAATGATAAGTTCATATATCAGGTACATATTTTGTCAAATAACAGTTATTGAAATATTCAAGCTTTCCTTTATACTGAACTGAATTTCCTATGAGAAGTTTTGAATATTGCTTGATTATTACATAATGACTGCAATTAGTAATGGAAGATACTTTTATGATAATTGTGAGTTAACTATTTGATATTTATTAGGAGTTTTAGCAATGGGACTATAATTTCCTACAAACTCTGACTCCGTCATGGATACTGGGTCCAGATCTCGCACCAGTCCTGAGACTTCTGTATCAGAGGGATTCGTTTTTCCTGAAGAACAACCGGTCTTTAGTTCACGTCGCAAAGTTTTATCTGCATATAGTGGACCTGTCGATTCACTTACAAAGGCAAAAAAAACATGGAAAATATCGTGCCCTCAGATTATGAAGAATCGTCCAAGATCCAGAATCACGTGTCGAATACAAGTATTCCGAGATTCATAAAGGAGCGGCAACGCATGAATTAGACTATGACATATCTCATGTAATTGGGGTCATAGTCATAACAAGATGTCCAATGATGACACCGTCATGGAAAGAAATTCTAGAAGATACGAAGATGTCAATGTATGAGCTGCTTTAGGTAACAAATGGTTTTCGATTTAAGTTTATTTTCAGACGCTACAAGTATGTTAAAATATATGATTTCAGCATTTTTTTTACTTGTTAATAGCTTTTAGTTTTTTTCGAGATAAAAACATTTTTTTGTATTTATATCATCCTAAAACTAAACAAGAATTAAGTAGATCCAGATACCTTTGTAGGCACAGTTACAGGCATTTCTATGTATTTATATAGACCTACAGGAAAATTAAGTAGATCCAAATCTATGTATTTCTATAGACCTACAGGAAAATTAAGTAGATCTAAATGTCTTTGTAGGCACAGTTACCGGTACTTTTCGTAATTTTTTTATGTTCTTCGTATTGGTGGATCGAGTCTTGAATCCTTGTATACGCCACTAGAAATTCCGCCGCAGCAGCTTGGCTCATCACTTTCTTCAGAATCAACTTCAATGCCTTGAACCTTTTCAATCTTTTTGAACTCATCCTACACACACCACACTGCGGAAGCACCACACATTCATTTAGATACCTCCTTTAATAAAGTCGGGATTAAGGTGTGGTTGTAATGTTCGTATCTTGTTTTAAGGTGTTTCTCCAGTCTTGATGTTATGTTCTTTAGTTCATGTCTCTATGAACATACTTGTCACCATATAGATCTTCATCTCTTCTATTGACTCGCGCTTAGAGATTGACATGCACTAAACCATACAGTTTACATTATCAACTTCAATACAACCATCTCTTTCACTGGTTTCCTTTTCACTTTCTCCATTGTTCATTTCCTAGTCATACTCATTTTTTCACTAAGGATTTTTAAAATGCTCCTCATTTTTTTGTGTTCTTGTATTATATCGTTTTTTTCTACTAGAATTCTGGATGAAATCAATCGCTTCTCCAAGTATTGCAAGAAAGTGAGAAAGAAACGAAAAAGGAAATTTTGGATAGTCTTTAAATCTTCAATTGACTTAGAAAACTAACTAGTTCTATTCTAATTTTGTTAATAGCTTTTAGTTTAAATGTTAGTTAGGATATTTGAGAATGGATTCATAACAATATGTAACGAATCTAATTTTTGAGTTAGCTAACTATAAGTTCATGCATGCATTATAAAGAACTATTTTCCTTTTCCTTTTAAAGTCTCAACTGTTTATGATATGTTCATATAGTTCTGGTTTAAGTTTTTAATAAAAGACCATGGTCTTTAGTTAATTGCATCTATTTATGTGTTAGAATTTTTAATACAAAATTATGTTTGTGTAATTTGGTTTGGTTAATACCCATGTCTAATACCTTCTCTCTAATACCTTGTACTTATTATAATTGTTATTTTGCACTCTTTTCTATGGTTAAAACAATTATAATACCTTGTAGTTATTATAATTGTTGTTTTTCTCTCTTTTCTATTCTTTTTATTATGCTTGTATTATTTCATTATTAAGGTAAATAAGCTTATACGAATCATGTTATAACTGTCTTAGTTTTTAAATTTTTGTTAGAACAAAATGGAAGGGATGATGGAGACCATACTTACAGATATAGAAGCATCTCAGAGTGATCCCGATGTTCCTTTGTTAGAACCAGATCCGGGCGTTTCAATAAATATTCTCAAGGACTCGATTTGTACAAAACCCGGTAGAGTTATTCCTGGCCTTGGTAGGTCTTATTCTCGGTTAAGTAGTTCTTCGTCTACTACTAAGTCAAATATCGGAGAGGTTATGCATTTAAGAGACAAAGTGAATATGCTAGAAAATGTCATAGCACTTCAAAAGATAGAACAAGAAAAGTGTATTGCGGAATGTGAAACTAAATTAGTAGAGAGAATTAGCTCTATTTTGAAAGCCAATGCCAGTGGCTTGTCGGATTTGTCATGTGTTAGATTTGTGTTTTATTAGTTAGCTTGAATTTTGAATTTAGTGACTTTTAATCTTTTGTAAAGACGTTAGTGTTACTTGTTTATATATGTAATGTATTTTTGTTAATAATTAAATTTTGGCATTAGAAACAAAAATCAAAATCAGTTCTTTTGTTCTTTAAAATTTAATATTTATTTTATTAATTAAATTTATTAAAAACAATTATTATTCTATATAATCAATTATATATTTAAATTTATTAAAAAATAAAAATAAAAATATTAATTTTTTGTTGTATAAGGTTATATTTTACCAAAAAATGTTAGTTGCATAAAGTTATATTTAAAAAAAAAAACTTTTTGTTGCTAAATATATAATTATGGCTTTTAATAACTATTTTTTTATTGTAATTACACACTTTAAACATATTTTATATGTAACAAGAATTTTGATATATTTGATGTACCTCTTAAGAACTCACCCTTATATTTATTATGCAATATTTATTTTCTAAATTTTTTTTTTCTAGTTGAAGGTAGTTGCATATTTATTATGTAATATTTTTTTATTCTAGTTTTAAATAGTCAAAGAAACATATCGCATACAGTATTTATTTTCTATTTTTTTATTATAGTTTAAACCAGTGTAAAACTTATTTTCTAAATCTTTTAATTCTAATTTAAAAGAGTCCAACAAATATTTCGCTCAAACACATATATTATAGTTAAAAACTATATTGCATATTTATTATGTAATATTAGATGACAAAAAACTTCTGTCAATACAATAACGAAACAATCTCAAAATAATAAATTTATAACTACATACGAACGTTAAATTAAAACAATTAATGGTTGAATAAACTACAAAATCCACGAATCCTAATCCTTCAAAACTAAACCATAATCACTAAACTAAACCATAATCAATAAAAAACATACATAAACCATAATCACTAAAAAAAACATACCAAAACGTCCACAATGACTTAACTAAGATATAACTTTCCAAAAAAACAACAATGATATGAAGATTTGGGTTTTTGGACAGACGTTATCACTCTAAATATCATTAAAAATACATAACTAAATTGCAAAATAATTACACTAACAAGTATATAATTCATACCTTAACGTGTTCGCTTGATTCGAGAAATCTGGCGTTTTTTAGACCATTTCGAGAAATTTTAGGTGAGAGAAAAGAGAAAAATAAAAAGATTTTTTTTCTTCTGAAATTAAAGTCTCTTATTATAGTAAAAAAAGATTTCATTATAAATGGATCTCATTGTAACTAAAATAGAACCCAATTTAGCCCAACCCAAAATAAATTAGGCCCAAAATTTTATTTAATTTCTAGGGTTTATGTCGAAGATTGTGCTTCTCCTATATATATATATAGGGTCTACTGCTGCCGCATCTCACATCATCCATGGATGCGAAGGAATCGTATCTGGTATGAGATCTCATTTCCCACTCGAAATATTGACTTCAGCAGGAAACAGGTCTATGCCAGATACAATTCCTCAGCCTATGTTAAAGTAGAATAAGCCTGACTCGGATGATTGCCGAGATGTATACAAGCAATATTTTATAGTCTATAATTTTATTTAAATGGAAGTATGTAACTTTTCTGATCATCACTGAAGTTCCACAGGGAGGGTATAAGGTGTTCTTGTCCAAAAATTCTATTGATTTAGATCCCAAGATTGTCAATGACATCCATCAAAGACGGTTGATAGTACGAGGGTCGTGGAATAAATCCCAATGAAAGGTATATCAGTTCACTGTCGCACTCAGGTTTACATAATTGGAGGTGATGGAACTCAAAAAGGAGCAGCAGCTAGCTAGCAGCTATCTATGAAGTAAGCCTATTGAAGTCATTGTGCCGGTAACCTCTTAAGATCTTTGTTTTTGCAGACTGATCAGTTTCATAAATTTCTTTTGTTGACAATAGCTTCCAAATATTTATGAACTAATTTTCCAAATATTTGTGAACTAATGGTAGATTGGAAGCATTTCTTGTGAAGTTTATGTCATCCAATCAAAGCGGGGACACCCATGAACTAATATTATTGAACCTAATTACGAGACACATAATATTTCCCGATGCCCGAAGCATGCTTATTATAGTTCCGGCCTTCATGTTTGGCCACATGTTTGCAGGCTGCGTTCTGCATCAGTATATTGTATTTGTTTAAATGCGGAAATGATATCACTAATTTTTTGTTGTTAGTAGCTGTGCGGAAATGATATCACTAATTTTTTGTTGTTCTGCAGGAAATCAGACTCCGCGGCCTTAAGGTTGCAGTTGTTGGAATTCCAAAGAACATCGACAATGACATTCCGGTATTTATCTCCTACTTGCACGCCATTGCTCTGAAGTACTTAGATGTTTTGGAATGAACTCTTAATAGTGCTCTCTCTCTCTCTAATCTTGATTTGGTCGTTGACAAGTCCTTTGGTTTTGATACTGCCGTCGAGGAGGCTCAGCGTGCCATTAATGCAGCACACGTCGAAGCTACAGGTGTTTAAAATTTATCTTTTTTAACATCATAAAACTATGTCATCTAATTAATTTTGATCAAAATACTCTACAACTATTTAATAATCCATCTCAACAATCTTTGACTATATACAAATTAAAATAATTTCAATTTTTTTTATAAATTCATAGCACATGCGCCATCCATTTAATTTAAAAAAAAAGTTTTACAGTTACTTAATTAAATAATAAATAGCACATTTAATAATGTGACTAATATATACAAATAACAAAATAAAAATAAAATCATAAATTCAATTCAGTTTTAATGGTATGTGTATAATATAATATAATATAATATAATATAATATAATATAATATAATATAATATAATATAATATAATATAATATAATATAATATAATATAATATAATATAATATAATATAATATAATATAATATAATATAATATAATATAATATAATATAATATAATATAATATAATATAATATAATATAATATAATATAATATAATATAATATAATATAATATAATATAATATAATATAATATAATATAATATAATATAATATAATATAATATAATATAATATAATATAATATAATATAATATAATATAATATAATATAATATAATATAATATAATATAATATAATATAATATAATATAATATAATATAATATAATATAATATAATATAATATAATATAATATAATATAATATAATATAATATAATATAATATAATATAATATAATATAATATAATATAATATAATATAATATAATATAATATAATATAATATAATATAATATAATATAATATAATATAATATAATATAATATAATATAATATAATATAATATAATATAATATAATATAATATAATATAATATAATATAATATAATATAATATAATATAATATAATATAATATAATATAATATAATATAATATAATATAATATAATATAATATAATATAATATAATATAATATAATATAATATAATATAATATAATATAATATAATATAATATAATATAATATAATATAATATAATATAATATAATATAATATAATATAATATAATATAATATAATATAATATAATATAATATAATATAATATAATATAATATAATATAATATAATATAATATAATATAATATAATATAATATAATATAATATAATATAATATAATATAATATAATATAATATAATATAATATAATATAATATAATATAATATAATATAATATAATATAATATAATATAATATAATATAATATAATATAATATAATATAATATAATATAATATAATATAATATAATATAATATAATATAATATAATATAATATAATATAATATAATATAATATAATATAATATAATATAATATAATATAATATAATATAATATAATATAATATAATATAATATAATATAATATAATATAATATAATATAATATAATATAATATAATATAATATAATATAATATAATATAATATAATATAATATAATATAATATAATATAATATAATATAATATAATATAATATAATATAATATAATATAATATAATATAATATAATATAATATAATATAATATAATATAATATAATATAATATAATATAATATAATATAATATAATATAATATAATATAATATAATATAATATAATATAATATAATATAATATAATATAATATAATATAATATAATATAATATAATAATTGATTAAAATTTCATGTATTTGTTAATTTTAACTCATAAAACTACTGACATCCAATTAATTTTTAAATAATATAAAATTTATGGTGCATTTCAGTAATCTCTTACTAATATACATAAAATTCAATTCTATTTTAAATTTCGCTTCTTTTTCTCATCCAATTAATTTTTTAAAAAATCAATAATTAATAGATACTGCAATTCAATCATCTATGAATAATATAAAAAAATTAATAAAAAAATTATAAACTCAAATTAGTTTCAGACGGTTGCAAGATAATTATAAACTTAATAATTAATTTTTATTTTTCATTTTTCCAAATTAATGGTTTAAATTTATACACCATCTAAAATATTTAAAGATTGAATTTGATATTATTTAATTTACTAATTTTATTTTAGATAGTTTTACAATTATTTTTAATATGTAAATAATAATAATAATAAATTAAATAATTTGTTACCATAATAGTTTTATACATAATGTATGTATTAATAAAAAAAGTCATTTTGTTGTAGATTAAAGTAAATAAAATGAGGGAAAAACTATATCTCAACACCTATTTGGTGGATTTCAACTTGGAGAAATTTCTCCCTTAAAAAGTTGAATTACCCAAAATACCTTCACTAAAAAAACACATAATTAATCCTACAATCTAAAATCCAACTAGCCCATTCTCTAAAAACTCTTAAACTAACTAAAACTATCTCATAATCGACTTCAATCCGTAATATCTTTAAAAATATGTATTTAAGTGATGAAAACAATGGTTTTAGTCGTAATAAATTTCATTTGGACTAGAGTGTATATCATCTCAATTTGGACTAATCACATGATTCGCATTTGACATATTATTCTTAGTTCAAATTTAACCAATGATTCTCAATTTGCATTTAACTATTGATTTTTCGTTTAGATTTAACACATGATTCTAAAATTATGTGATTCTCAGTTCGGATTTAGCCTTTGCTTTTCAATTTGTATTTAGCCCTTGATTATCAGTTCGTACTTAGCCCTTGATTCTTAGTTCAAATATATCTCATGATACTTTGTTCAGATTTAACACATGATTATCAGTAAGCATTTAACCATTGGCGTTGAACACATTTATTAGTGTTTCAATTTGTATTTAGCACATGAGTCTCAATTCGTATTTAACTCAGGACTCTCAGTTTCCATTTAACACGTGATTCTCATTTCACATTTTATACATGATTCTTAGTTTGGATTTCACACACGATTCTCAATTCATATTTCACCTTGATTCTTAGTTTCTTATTTTAACATTTGATTCACATTTCAGATTCAACACATGATTCGTCATTTGTGTTTAACTCATGATGCTCAATTCGAATTTAACACATGATTCTTACCCCATATATAACCTTTGATTCTCAATTCATATTTAACCTATTATTTGCAATTTGCATTTTACCATTGCTTCTCAAATTAGAATTGACACCTGCTTCTCAATTTGTATTTAGTCATTTATTTTTAGTTTATAATTAATATATGATTATCATTTCACAATTAACCCTTTTTTTCAGTTTATAATTACCACATGTTTCTTAGTTCGTATATAATAATTAATTATTAGTTTTGATTTAATAAATAATTTACGATTAGATTTAACCCAAGATACTTAGTACAGATATTACACATGTGCTCCAAAAACGGTAGCCGAGTTGGTGGAGTAAGTCATGCTTGTGACCAAAGGTCATTAGTTCGAACCCCTCTACATATTATTTTTTGGTTGAACATATCACACGATTATCAATTCACATTTAACCCTTAATTCTTAGTATAAATTTATCATTTGATTCATGGTTCATATTTAACCCATTATTAACAATTCGCATTCTACCCCAGACTCTCAGTTTATATTTAACCGTGAGTTAAATACGAACTGAGAATCATTTGTTAAATCTAAACGGAGTATCATAAGTTAAACGTGAATAAAAATGAAGTGTTAAATCCGAACTAAGAATTAAAGGTTAAATACAAAATCATTTGTTAAATCTAAACGGAGTATCATAGGTTAAACGTGAATAAAAATGAAGTGTTAAATCCGTGAATAAAAATGAAGTGTTAAATCCGAACTAAGAATTAGAGGTTAAATACAAACTGAGAATCATGTTTTAAATCTCAGCTAATAATTAATGGTAAGCTATGAATTGTGAATAATGGCTTATCCATGATTTAAGAATCTGATGTTAAATCGTAATAATGTATCAAGTGTTAAATATGAACTAAGACCCAAATGTTAATTGCAAACAGAGAATCATGTATGAAATTTGAACTGAGAATCATAAGCTAAATGTCAATTAAAAAATATAGGTCAAATGCGAGTCGAATCATGTTTTATATATTAACTGAGAATTATGTCTTAAATAAGAATTGAGAATCATTAGTTAAATATGAATCACGAATCATTTATTAAATCCGAATTGAGAATCAAAGGTTAAATGTGAAATCAAAGTAATGTGTTAAATCCGAACTGAGAATCAAGGGTTAAATGCGAACTGAGAATCGTGTGTTAAAGCCAAATTGAGAACCACGATTTGAATATGTATCGCGAACAATTGGCTAAATACAAACTAGCATCAATGGTAGCGTGTGAATCGCTAATAATGGGTTACACGTGAACCACAAGTACATTCGAAAAATATTTGTTCATATTTAACACTTGACTTATGATTCACATTTAATATATGATTCTCAATTTAAATATAAAAATTGTTTCGTCACTCGTCTTTAACCCTGATATGTGATTCAAATTTAACCATTGATTCTCAATTCAGATTTAGTGAATGATTTGTGATTTTTAATCCAAAAAAATACAGTTTGGATTTAAGAAATGATTATCAGTTCAAATTGAACACATAATTTTCAATTCGCATTTGACCCATGATTCTTAATTTGTATTTAACTTATGAGTATCAGTAAAAAAATTCATATATAATTCTAAGGTCATACACGGTTCTTAATTCGTAAAGAACCCGTGATTCTTAGTTTGTATATATAACCCTTGATTCTTAGTTCGTATATATAACATTTTATTCTTAATTTGTTGTGATTTATGGGGTCCTTGTCATACTTTATCCTCATGTAGTGCGTGATATTTTCTCACTATTGTTGATGAGTACTCTCGTGCTGTATGGATTTAGGGAATATGACACAGTGGTTGAAGAGATGCAATGCAACATCTATCCTCATCTATTACCTTTAGGGATGAGCCTAAATCATTCTGAGAGGCTATATGACACAGTGGTTGAAGAGATGCAATGCAACATGAAATTCAGGAACTAGAGGATAATCATACTTGGTCATTGGCACATCTACCTCAAAAGAAGAAAGCTTTGAGGAGTCAGTGGATTTATAAAATTAAATATCATGCTGATAGGAGAGGAGAGTGCCAAAAAGCTCGTTTGGTCGTGTTTGGTAATCACCAAGTAGAATTGGTTGATTATACATAGACTTTTTGCCCGTGTTGCCAAGATGGTTACTATATGACACAGTGGTTGAATAAATACAATGCAACATGAAATTCAGGAACTAGAGGATAATCATACTTGGTCCTTGGCACGTCTACCTCAAAAGAAGAAAGCTTTGAGGAGTCAGTGGATTTATAAAATTAAATATAATGCTGATAGGAGAGGAGAGCGCCTAAAAGCTCGTTTGGTCGTGTTTGGTAATTACCAAGTAGAAGTGGTTGATTATACATAGATCTTTTGCCCGTGTTGCCAAGATGGTTACTATACGTCTTTTCTTGGCGGTTGCAGCCGCTCAAAATTGTAAGTTACATCAGATGAATATACATAATGCCTTTTTGTATGATGATCTGGATGATAAGGTTTACATGAAAATTCCTTCAGGTTTTGAAAGAGGGCGCAAATGACAAGTCTGTTACCTTCGCAAATCGTTGTATGGTCTGAAGCAGGCACCTCGGTGTTGGTTTGCCAAGTTAGTGACTGCACTGAAGAGGTACGGGTTTTTTCAGTTCTATTTAGATTATTCTGTATTCTCTTATTCCATGAGTGGTTGTCGTATGCATGTTTTGGTGTATGTTGATGATTTTATTCTATATGGGAATGACCCCGGTACATTGATAGAGTTTAAGAAATACTTGAGCACTTGCTTTCATATGAAGGACTTAGGTCATCTCAAATATTTTTTTGAAGTTGAAGTAGCACGGAGTCCCGCGGGTATCTTTCTTTGCCAACGTAAATATACTCTGGACATTATTTCAGAAACAGGTTTACCTGGCAGCAAGCCTGCACAATTTCCCCTCGAGTAAAACCACCAGCTCAGCAAGACCGAGTCGGCGCTACTCATTGACGGATCCGCATACCGCACATTGGTTTGCACACTGATTTATCTGGTGTTTACATATCCATATATCTATTTTTTTATACATACTCTATCTGATTTTGTGCATAAACTAAATGAAGATCATTGCAGTCTGCATTACGAGTTGTTCGTTATTTCAAAGGGAGCCAAGGTTAGGAAATTCTTCTACCAAGTAGTTGTAATCTCATTCTAACAAGCTGGTGTGGTTCCAGTTAGGCTAGATGTCCTAAGATTCGTGTAGTGTGAGTGGTTGGATGGTGTTTCTTAGATGATTCCTCTGTTTCTTGGAAGACTAAGAAACAAGGTGTCGTTGCATTGTCCTTTGCTGAAGCAAAG
Source organism: Limnanthes douglasii subsp. nivea (assembly GCA_036936605.1). Taxonomy (NCBI): domain Eukaryota; kingdom Viridiplantae; phylum Streptophyta; class Magnoliopsida; order Brassicales; family Limnanthaceae; genus Limnanthes; species Limnanthes douglasii. The sequence continues at coordinate 5,146,306 of JAUPFV010000001.1, forward strand.
TACCGGTCTATGGTAGGATTGACTTGTGAGTTGAAGTGGTTGCACGGTCTGCTCAAGGATTTTGGGGTCTCACACTCATTGACTATGCAAGTTTTATATGATAGTCAGTCGACTTTACATCTTGCCCACAATCATGTGTTCCATGAACGTTCAAATCATATTGAAGTAGATTGTCATTTTCTACGGGATGCGATACTTGATAGGGTTATTTGTCCATCTCACGTGCCCACTCGGTCTCAGTGTGTAGACAAAGCACTAAGCAATAATCAGTTTGAATTTTTGCTTGGCAAGTTGGGCATTCATAATCTGCATGCTTCAACTCGAAGGGGTGTTAAAGTGTCATGAGTAAAATAAAATGTATATGGGTTATTAAATACTAGTCTGTATATGAGCTAGGCTTTACTTTGTGCCACACTATAGATATACACTGTAATGTGATATGCCCAGAGAGGTGATTTGGTTTATGTGTTGAAACTAAGAAGATGTGAGAGACACATTCCCAACGTTTCAAATGTTTTCTTTGTGCTTCTGGATTATTCGCTGAATGATATTTTCCTGCTCAACATCTTCAAATCCTACCATTATTTTTTCAACACATATAACACATTCACTATTCTCTTAACAATTAATTTGTTTAATAATATGTAATTTAAATATAATTTACTTAACAAGTCTTAAAAAATAATATTCAATTTAATAAATAATTTTCTTTTCAAGTTTTAGAGATATCAAATTTTAATAACTAATATTTTTCAAATTTGTAAACTTACTATAATTAAAAAAAAGTTTAAATGAAATATTTTATTTTAATTTATAGGTAATATAATCTTTATTTTGTGCTAAAATTTAAAAACGGATTTTTGAAATTTATATAAATCCAAACGCAGACAACTCGAATTTAAATCAGCTTTTTTTATACTCAAAACTCATAACGGAATAAGCCTATTGAAGTCATTGTGCCGGTAACCTCTTAAGATCTTTGTTTTTGCAGACTGATCAGTTTCATAAATTTCTCTGCTAGGGGTTTTGTTGACAATAGCTTCCATATATTTATGAACTAATTTCCCAAATATTTCTGAACTAATGGTAGATTGGAAGCATTTCTTGTGAAGTTTATGTCATCCAATCAAAGCGGGGACACCCATGAACTAATATTTTTGAACCTAATTACGAGACACATAATATTTCCCGATACCCAAAGCATGCTTATTATAGTTCCGGTGTTTGCAGGCTGCGTTCTGCATCAGTATATTGTATTTGTTTAAATGCGGAAATGGTATCACTAATTTTTTGTTGTTAGTAGCTGTGCGGAAATGATATCACTAATTTTTTGTTGTTCTGCAGGAAATCAGACTCCGCTGCCTTAAGGTTGCAGTTGTTGGAATTCCAAAGAACATCGACAATGACATTCCGGTATTTATCTCCTACTTGCACGCCATTGCTCTGAAGTACTTAAATGTTTTGGAATGAACTCTTAATCTTGATTTGGTCATTGACAAGTCCTTTGGTTTTGATACTGCCGTCGAGGAGGCTCAGCGTGCCATCAATGCAGCACACGTTGAAGCTACAGGTGTTGAGAATGGCATTGGATTTGTGAAGCTAATGGGCCGTTACTGCGGTGAAATTTACTCTATCGCACGCTTAATTGTCATAGATGGACGGGCAATGAATTGCATGTTTTGATGAAAAATGCAATACTGACGTGTTTGCATCATTCGGATTTCCAGTGCTACTTGTGCTCATTAATTTGATATATTTGGTGGTGCAGGTTTCATTGCAATGTATGCTACTCTAGCTAGCCGAGATGTTGACTGTTTGATTGCTGAGTCACCCTTCTATCTGGAAGGAGAAGACGGACTTTATGAGTTCATTGATAAACGACTTGAAGAGAGTGGCCACATGGTTCTCGTGATGGCTAAAGGAGCAGTCAGGATCTTGTTTCAGAGAGCATGGTCCTGGGGAATCCTTGGGAAACAAGCTTTTTAAAGACGCTGGGTTATGGTTGTCGGATAAGATCAAGGTATTGGTTCATTATTCAGCGATCTGGGGTTCTGCAATTTCGTTTGGATCACTGGTCCAGTTGTCTATTATGTAATTTGTTTCTGGCTGTAGAAAGTTTGTTCTAGTATATTGCTTTACAACGTAGGAATCGCATTGGTAAGATCATTCTTTTGCTATACCTTCTGCAAAAAAAAAGGATTTATAAGGCTTTATATTCTATCTCCCAAATAAGGAACAAGGTGGTAATTACCGACATGATGCGGGTGAGGTTGCTTCCTTCGACAAACCAACCGAGCTTTTTAAGCCCGACTGATGCAAAACAAGCAAAGAATGAAAAACCAGCTCCTACCTAAGTTGTTAGATGATTGAAGCAGCTTCTTAACAACGACCTTTGCATTTCTACATGTTTGAGACAATTTCTTTTTCCTATATACTACAAGAAAATTTGGTATAAGCAATGAAAAAAATTTGCTGCAAAAAACGATTATTCGTTGGTAAAACCTTTTAACAATAAAAAATTTGTTCCAAAAGATTTGTTGCTTTAGGTTGGACGCTTAAAGTCCTTAGAAACGAAAAATATATTTGTCGTTGTAAAAAATGCTTAATTGCAATAATTTTGTTTTTCGCTGCAAAAAATACGTAATTGCAATAATATTATGTTTCACTGTAAAACATATGTAATTGCAATATGTTTCGCTATAAATGTATTGGCAATAAATGTATTTTTCATTCTATGAAATTGTAATTGCAATAAGTTTATATGTAATTGCAAAAAAATCATAATTGCAACATATTAACCCCAAAATATTTTTTTCCAAATGTAAATATATGCAACAAAATACATTTTTGCTAAATAATAATTTTAATTTACAAATAATCTGTCATAATAATAAATTTTAGTTATAAATTAGTATTTTTAATTATTCAAAAATCTATTCTTTTATACCAAATTTAAATGCAAACTAATTGATACTGGGATAAAAAAATACATATAACTTCATTTTACTTGACATAAATAATTGAACCTTATATAATGCACACTTTATGAAACACCTTCGAATTTCAAACCGAAAATACAAGTCCGACCATCAAAGAATAGTAGGAAACTAAATATAAACCTTTCAGTTTTTGTTTGAAGGGAGGCAGCACTCCTTGAACTATCTAAACATTATTTCATTCTACTGTAGCAAGGCATATAGTCTTCTTGTAAATAAAACACTTAGATATCCAAAGATAAACCAGCACTCCTTGACCTATCTAAACATTATTTCATTCTACTATAGCAAGGCATGTAGTCTTCTTGTAAATAAAACACTTAGATATCCAAAGATAAACCAGGAAATAGAGAATGCCGAGAATTGGCAGTAGCCAGTAAAAATAATCCAGCCGACCTCGGTTTCAGCCAAGCTTCTCATTCTTCGTAGTCCCGTTAGTCATAATCGTCACCATAAAAGTACTTAGATTAGTTGCTTGATGCAGTCGTTGTGAGAGACAGAGCTGAGGTACTTAGATTAGTTGCTTGATGCAGTCGTCGTGAGAGACAGAGCTGAGCACAGACTTTTCATAGCATCAAGTACCTCGTCGTAATAAAACTGAGTTGTCCAATAAAGGCGAAAACTTATGCGCACCCTATAAGGATATAGGGAGGTACTTTCCATTGGAATGACTTTAAGATTATAAGGGCCATCCTTAGCTGCAATCGCAAAAGATCAGACATAAGTGATTCAAACTGAATGCAAAAAAAACACAAAGGGAACTACAAATTACCTTTAGACATTGGAATGACTTTGACATTATAAGGACCATCATTATAGCTGCAATGGCAAAAAATCAGAGACAAGTGATTCAAACTGAATGCAGATAAACACGAGGGGAACTACAAATTACCTCTCGAGACTCAAATAACTTTGAGATTATAAGGGCCATCTTTAGCTCCAATCGCAAAAGATCAGACATTCAAACTGAATGCAAATAAAACAAAGGGAACTACAAATTACCTCTTGTGAATCAGCATGCCAAGTAAGATTAATTCATCTGCAAGACCTTACACTCCAATACCAATGTGCCTATGCCTCATATTTCACCCTTTTGTAGTTTAAAATGACAGTAATTAACTATAATCTTTGTTGACATTCGTAGTAACAATTGAGTTACCAAAGCAAAAGTACGATTAAGAATCAAAATACACTTCTTGTATAAAGAGAATCAAAGTAATGGTTCTTTGATTCTCTGCTCCCTACAAGCTTCAATAGATGAGCTTCGATTGGAACCCCTGTTGATAGAGAGAAATATGTAAAATTAAACCATGACAGAAACAATAACTAATACTCACCGTCTCCTTGAACAAGCGTGGTAAAGCAATAGATGCAAGATTGCAGACTGCAGTCTCCGGGCGACTAGTGTACTCGATTATCTAAATGCACAGAATTGAAGATTGAATGGTACCCAGATTGCTGGTTCCTCTTTCTGTTACAAGAATCCTGAAATAAATAAAATACTATGTTAACCATAATCCTAGTTTACCAGGGTCAGAAGCACATTAATGAAAATTTACAGAAATCACCTTGTAGAGACTATAAAGAAAATACTATATGTGAACTATTATCCAATTACTCCAGCGGATTTGATGATAATAGCACACTCTATTGGAGTATGATATATGCCCTCAATGCTATTATCTTCCATACATAGCAGAAAGCAACTACTGAACTGTCAAATTCATTTACAGAAACTACTGTGTAACAAAATCCAATCATAAGCTTTAAAAACAATAACATGCTGCATTATAATACAGGAAGATCGAACTTACTTCTAGAGCTCCAGCATTAAAGATTAGGGGAAGGATGGGTGAACCATCAACATCATATGATAAATTTGATGAATATAATCAATATCGTCAGGATACAGTGAGGTCTCTCTACAGCTACTCGTTGAAATATTAAGAGGTAAAACACTTCCTTAGTGCTCTTATGCAGATCGAAACAGATAATCTGGCAGCCTATTCTGGTAGCCAACTGCACTGGTTCAATTAGACACAAAATAAGTTCAAATAATCAAAATCTTCCAATTCAAAGCAATTTCCTTAGAAACCCAAACAACATTATCAACAAGCACAGTAACCAACACAAAACTCAAACATCTGAAAAGAATATCTAACAACATAAAGTATATAAATACATACAACTTACAGAAGCATAATCTAGCCAATTCATTAGAGCCGACTAGTTGTAACACCTTTATAAACAATCCGCAGACCTTTTGGGTTGTGACGACCACATCACCGATGAACTTTCTCTTTCTTCACATCTCTCTTAATGAGATACATCTTCGAGGACACTCTACAATAACACTAGAGGAATTTCGTCGAGCAGGTTTTGTGTGCAAAGATAAGATTGACAGTAGCTAGGCTGCTACACATAATATAGGTTTGGGTTTTGGGTTATCATAACCCACCTGTGTGAAATTTCTTCTCAGCAGCAGCGAAGGGAGAAGTTTAAAGCTTCAAACAGTAGAAAAAAAATAACAATCTATCAGGATCAAAATCATAACACTAACTGAATGAGAATATCACAATTAAACCTTATAGTCAAATTAAAACCTAAAGAAAATGTAAAACCTAAAAGGAGAAAAAAAAAATGAAGAAGAGGGAAAGGGGAAAACCGATTACTGACATCGCTGAACACCCATAGATATATGGAGAGAAATGAAAAAGTAAAGCATAAAGGGAGAATAAAAAGGAAAGAAGAGGGAAAGGGAAAACCTATAAGGTGAAATAAATTTACTTACCGCTCAACAATTAAATAGTTTTCAATTAAAATTTTAAAACACTTTTTTTCTAATGTATGGAAATGCCCTTTTTATTTAATTCTACAAAATACAATTAATACATTTAATATTTTTTAACTAATACATATAAATTTTAATATAAAATATTAATAAATAAATTTGGTATTAAACTTTGTTTTGTTTTTTTTTACCCATACAATTATAGTTATCCATTTAACATTTAAAAAATATTCCACACTTTACTAATTTTAGCTAATATATACAAAGTAATAAAAAAATAATTAAAAAAGTTATAAACTCAATTTAATTTTGGATTTCGTATTTTTTTAAATTAATGAAACTGCCGTTATACCATTAATTTTGAAAACAAATACTCTACATTTAATGGATAGTGCATTTAAAAAAAATTACTAATATATACAAATTAATTTTAAAAAGAATTATGAATCAATCGGTTTTAAATTTCGCTTTCATTTTCTTAATTCATCAAACTACCGTCATTCAATTAATTTAAAAAAAACTATAAAATTATTTCATATTGCATTTTAATAATACTATACTAATATATATTTATATAAATTAAAAGAAATTAATTCACTTTTAAATTTAAATTTAGTGTTTTTTTTAACTCAGCAAAACTACCGTTATCCAATTAATTTAAAAAATACTCTACCATTAATTAGTAATGCATTTCAATATTTTCTTATTAATATATACAAATTAAGTTATAAATTCAATTGGGTTTAAAATTTATCTTTTTTAACATCATAAAACTACTCATCTAATTAATTTTGATCAAAATACTCTACAACTATTTAATAATCCATCTCAACAATCTTTGACTATATACAAATTAAAATAATTTCAATTTTTTTTATAAATTCATAGCACATGCGTCATCCATTTAATTTAAAAAAAAAGTTTTACAATTACTTAATTAAATAATAAATAGCACATTTAATAATGTTTGACTAATATATACAAATAACAAAATAAAAATAAAATCATAAATTCAATTCAGTTTTAGATTTCATCCTTTTCTAAATCATAAAACTGTCGATTGATAGCATATTACAATGGTATGCGGATAATATAATATAATATAATATAATATAATATAATATAATAATTGATTAAAATGGTATGAATTCAATTCGGTTTCAAATTTCATGTATTTGTTAATTTTAACTCATAAAACTACTGACATCCAATTAATTTTTAAATAATATTATAAAAGTTATGGTGTATTTCAATAATCTCTTACTAATATACATAAAATTCAATTCTATTTTAAATTTCGCTTCTTTTTATCATCCAATTAATTTTTAAAAAAATCAATAATTAATAGATACTGCAATTCAATCATCTATGAATAATATAAAAAAATTAATAAAAAAATTATAAACTCAAATTAGTTTCAGACGGTTGCAAGATAATTATAAACTTAATAATTAATTTTTATTTTTCATTTTTCAAAATTAATGGTTTAAATTTATACACCATCTAAAATATTTAAAGATTGAATTTGATATTATTTAATTTACTAATTTTATTTTAGATAGTTTTACAATTATTTTTAATATGTAAATAATAATAATAATAAATTAAATAATTTGTTACCATAATAGTTTTATACATAATGTATGTATTAATAAAACAAGTCATTTTGTTGTAGATTAAAGTAAATAAAATGAGGGAAAAACTATATCTCAACACCTATTTGGTGGATTTCAACTTGGAGAAATTTCTTCCTTAAAAAGTTGAATTACCCAAAATACCTTCACTAAAAAAACACATAATTAATCCTACAATCTAAAATCCAACTAGCCCATTCTCTAAAAACTCTTAAACTAACTAAAACTATCTCATAATCGACTTCAATCCGTAATATCTTTAAAAATATGTATTTAAGTGATGAAAACAATGGTTTTAGTCGTAATAAATTTCATTTGGACTAGAGTGTATATAATCTCAATTTGGACTAATCACATGATTCGCATTTGACATATTATTCTTAGTTCAAATTTAACCAATGATTCTCAATTTGCATTTAACTATTCATTTTTCGTTTAGATTTAACACATGATTCTAAAATTATGTGATTCTCAGTTCGGATTTAGCCTTTGCTTTTCAATTTGTATTTAGCCCTTGATTATCAGTTCGTACTTAGCCCTTGATTCTTAGTTCAAATATATCTCATGATACTTTGTTCAGATTTAACACATGATTATCAGTAAGCATTTAACCATTGGCGTTGAACACATTTATTAGTGTTTAACCTCTGATTATCAATTTGTATTTAGCACATGAGTCTCAATTCGTATTTAACTCAGGACTCTCAATTTGCATTTAACACGTGATTCTCATTTCACATTTTATACATGATTCTTAGTTTGGATTTCACACACGATTCTCAATTCATATTTCACCTTGATTCTTAGTTTCTTATTTTAACCTTTGATTCTTAATTCATATTTAACCTATTATTTGCAATTTGCATTTTACCATTGCTTCTCAAATTAGAATTGACACCTGCTTCTCAATTTGTATTTAGTCATTTATTTTTAGTTTATAATTAATATATGATTATCATTTCACAATTAACCCTTGTTTTTCAGTTTATAATTACGACATGTATATAATAATTAATTATTAGTTTTGATTTAATAAATAATTTACGATTAGATTTAACCCAAGATACTTAGTACAGATATTACACATGTGCTCCAAAAACGGTAGCCGAGTTGGTGGAGTAAGTCATGCTTGTGACCAAAGGTCATGAGTTTGAACCCCTCTACATACTATTTCTTGGTTGAACATATCACACGATTATCAATTCACATTTAACCCGTGATTCTTAGTATAAATTTATCATTTGATTCATGGTTCATATTTAACCCATTATTAACAATTCGCATTCTACCCCAGACTCTCATTTTATATATAACCATGAGTTAAATACGAACTGAGAATCATTTGTTAAATCTAAACGGAGTATCATAGGTTGGTTCATATTTAACCCATTATTAACAATTCGCATTCTACCCCAGACTCTCAGTTTATATTTAACCATGAGTTAGATACGAACTGAGAATCATTTGTTAAATCTAAACGGAGTATCATAGGTTAAACGTGAATAAAAATGAAGTGTTAAATCCGAACTAAGAATTAAAGGTTAAATACAAAATCATTTGTTAAATCTAAACGGAGTATCATAGGTTAAACGTGAATAAAAATGAAGTGTTAAATCCGTGAATTAAAATGAAGTGTTAAATCCGAACTAAGAATTAGAGGTTAAATACAAACTGAGAATCATGTTTTAAATCTCAGCTAATAATTAATGGTAAGCTATGAATTGTGAATAATGGCTTATCCATGATTTAAGAATCTGATGTTAAATTGTAATAATGTATCAAGTGTTAAATATGAACTAAGACCCAAATGTTAATTGCAAACAGAGAATCATGTATGAAATTTGAACTGAGAATCATAAGCTAAATGTCAATTAAAAAATATAGGTCAAATGCGAGTCGAACTGAGAATTATGTCTTAAATAAGAATTGAGAATCATTAGTTAAATATGAATCACGAATCATTTATTAAATCCGAATTGAGAATCAAAGGTTAAATGTGAAATCAAAGTAATGTGTTAAATCCGAACTGAGAATCAAGGGTTAAATGCGAACCGAGAATCATGTGTTAAAGCCAAAGTGAGAACCACGATTTGAATATGTATCGCGAACAATTGGCTAAATACAAACTAGAATCAATGGTAGCGTGTGAATCGCTAATAATGGGTTACACGTGAACCACAAGTACATTCGAAAAATATTTGTTCATATTTAACACTTGACTTATGATTCACATTTAATATATGATTCTCAATTTAAATATACAAAATTGTTTCGTCACTCGTCTTTAACCCTGATATGTGATTCAAATTTAACCATTGATTCTCAATTCAGATTTAGTGAATGATTTGTGATTTTTAATCCAAAAAAATACAGTTTGGATTTAAGAAATGATTATCAGTTCAAATTGAACACATAATTTTCAATTCGCATTTGACCCATGATTCTTAATTTGTATTTAACTTATGAGTATCAGTAAAAAAATTCATATATAATTCTAAGGTCATACACGGTTCTTAATTCGTAAAGAACCCGTGATTCTTAGTTTGTATATATAACCCTTGATTCTTAGTTCGTATATATAACATTTTATTCTTAATTTGTTGTGATTTATGGGGTCCTTGTCATACTGTATCCTCATGTAGTGCGTGATATTTTCTCACTATTGTTGATGAGTACTCTCGTGCTGTATGGATTTATTTGTTGGCTAAGAAAACAGAAATAACTTCAATGTTATTAAATTTTCTCGCAATGGCTAATAAACATTTTAATGGAGTTGTTAGGACAATGCGCAGTGGCAATGATACTGAATTTTTCTGTGTACCATGTTTTTTTATAAGTTGGGTATTATTTTTCAATTTTCATGTGTGGGTACTTCTCATCAGAATGGTAGGGTCAAACGGAAACATAAATATATTTTAAATATTTCCCGTGCTTTCAAAATTCGGGGTAACTTACTTGTGATTTTTTTTGGGAGCGTGTATTTTGACTACCGAAGATTTGATTAATAGAACTCCTTCTCAGTTTTTGGGTTCTAAAACTTCATTTGAGATGATTTTTAGTGAGCTTTGTGTGTTTGGGTCTCTATGTTATGTGCATGATAAGATGTGTAAGGGTGATAAGTTTTCGAGTTGTAGTCGTCGGTGTGTTTTTGTGGGTTACCCGTATTGCAAAAAATGCTAGAAAGTATATGATTTAGAGAGTCAATATTGTTTTGTTTCCCGTGATGTGAATTTTTTTGAACATATATTTCCATTTGCATCTGTTACTATACTCTCTGAGTTGGCTTGTCCTGAGATTGGAGTCACTGCACCTCTTACTACTGCTTCAGATTTTTGGGAGAAAGTTGAGAAGGCTTTGCCGATTAAAGAGGGGGAGTCACACCATGGGGGGTCCCTGTGGTAGCGCCACTCGTGGAGGTTGCTGAGGTTGGTGATGCGTAATCTCCATCTCCGATTGGTGGCAATAGTATCTCAAATCCGCCAGTAGTTTCAGATGTTGTTTCAGAGACTCCATGCATTTCTTCATATCTTGGACGAAGCAAGCGTAGTAAAATTCCTTCTACTCGTTTGAAGGATTTTATGATGACTACAGTAATACATTTAATGTCATCTTCTCCTCATGCTCTCAGTTCTAGTCCATCTTCTGATCGCGCTATGCCTTATCCTCACACTCATCATATAGACAATTCTTGTTTCTCGTTGGCACACCGCCTTTTTTGCATCTATTACCTTTAGGGATGAGCCTAAATCATTCTGAGAGGCTATATGACACAGTGGTTGAAGAGATGCAATGCAACATGAAATTCAGGAACTAGAGGATAATCATACTTGGTCATTGGCACATCTACCTCAAAAGAAGAAAGCTTTGAGGAGTCAGTGGATTTATAAAATTAAATATCATGCTGATAGGAGAGGAGAGTGCCTAAAAGCTCGTTTGGTCGTGTTTGGTAATCACCAAGTAGAATTAGTTGATTATACATAGACCTTTTGCCCGTTTTGCCAAGATGGTTACTATATGACACAGTGGTTGAATAAATACAATGCAACATGAAATTCAGGAACTAGAGGATAATCATACTTGGTCCTTGGCACGTCTACCTCAAAAGAAGAAAGCTTTGAGGAGTCAGTGGATTTATAAAATTAAATATAATGCTGATAGGAGAGGAGAGCGCCTAAAAGCTCGTTTGGTCGTGTTTGGTAATCACCAAGTAGAAGTGGTTGATTATACATAGATCTTTTGCCCGTGTTGCCAAGATGGTTACTATACGTCTTTTCTTGGCGGTTGCAGCCGCTCAAAATTGTAAGTTACATCAGATGAATATACAGAATGCCTTTTTGTATGATGATCTGAATGATAAGGTTTACATGAAAATTCCTTCAGGTTTTGAAAGAGGGCGCAAATGACAAGTCTGTTACCTTCGCAAATCGTTGTATGGTCTGAAGCAGGCACCTCGGTGTTGGTTTGCCAAGTTAGTGACTGCACTGAAGAGGTACGGGTTTGTTCAGTTCTATTTAGATTATTCTGTATTCTCTTATTCCATGAGTGGTTGTCGTATGCATGTTTTGGTGTATGTTGATGATTTTATTCTATATGGTAATGACCCCGGTGCATTGATAGAGTTTAAGAAATACTTGAGCACTTGCTTTCATATGAAGGACTTAGGTCATCTCAAATATTTTTTTGAAGTTGAAGTAGCACGGAGTCCCGCGGGTATCTTTCTTTGCCAACGTAAATATACTCTGGACATTATTTCAGAAACAGGTTTACCTGGCAGCAAGCCTGCACAATTTCCCCTCGAGTAAAACCACCAGCTCGGCAAGACCGAGTCGGCGCTACTCATTGACGGATCCGCATACCGCACATTGGTTTGCACACTGATTTATCTTGTGTTTACATATCCATATATCTATTTTTTGATACATACTCTATCTGATTTTGTGCATAAACTAAATGAAGATCATTGCAGTCTGCATTACGAGTTGTTCGTTATTTCAAAGGGAGCCAAAGTTAGGAAATTCTTCTACCAAGTAGTTGTAATCTCATTCTAACAAGCTGGTGTGGTTCCAGTTAGGCTAGATGTCCTAAGATTCGTGTAGTGTGAGTGGTTGGATGGTGTTTCTTAGATGATTCCTCTGTTTCTTGGAAGACTAAGAAACAAGGTGTCGTTGCATTGTCATTTGCTGAAGCAAAGTACCGGTCTATGGTAGGATTGACTTGTGAGTTGAAGTGGTTGCACGGTCTGCTCAAGGATTTTGGGGTCTCACACTCATTGACTATGCAAGTTTTATGTGATAGTCAGTCGACTTTACATCTTGCCCACAATCATGTGTTCCATGAACGTTCAAATCATATTGAAGTAGATTGTCATTTTCTACGGGATGCGATACTTGATAGGGTTATTTGTCCATCTCACGTGCCCACTCGGTCTCAGTGTGTAGACAAAGCACTAAGCAATAAGCAGTTTGAATTTTTGCTTGGCAAGTTGGGCATTCATAATCTGCATGCTTCAACTCGAAGGGGTGTTAAAGTGTCATGAGTAAAATAAAATGTATATGGGTTATTAAATACTAGTCTGTATATGAGCTAGGCTTTACTTTGTGCCACACTATAGATATACACTGTAATGTGATATGCCCAGAGAGGTGATTTGGTTTATGTGTTGAAACTAAGAAGATGTGAGAGACACATTCCCAACGTTTCAAATGTTTTCTTTGTGCTTCTGGATTATTCGCTGAATGATATTTTCCTGCTCAACATCTTCAAATCCTACCTTCATTTGTTCAATACATATAACACATTCACTATTCTCTTAACAATTAATTTGTTTAATAATATGTAATTTAAATATAATTTACTTAACAAGTCTGATAAAATAATATTCAATTTAATAAATAATTTTCTTTTCAAGTTTTAGAGATATCAAATTTTAATAACTAATATTTTTCAAATTGGTAAACTTACTATAATTAAAAAAAACTTTAAATGAAATATTTTATTTTAATTTATAGGTAATATAATCTTTATTTTGTGATAAAATTTAAAAACGGATTTTTGAAATTTATATAAATCCAAACGCAGACAACTTGAATTTAAATCAGCTTTTTTTTATACTCAAAACTCATAACGGAATAAAAAAAACCTTTTTTTTGTTCAAATTATATAAATATTTGGTCAAATACAAATCCCACCGTATAATTTAATATTTAAGAATAAAATCCTAATTTATTTGTAAAATTTATATTAAACATGAATTCTAACCAAGAAGCATATATGCAGTTTCACCCTTCAAATGGATGACGACAAATCTGCCAAGTATAAAAAAGGATAAAATAATAAAATATAATATTTATTTTTGTTTAGAGCCGAATAAAAAGGAGGGGAGAAATAAAATAGTGTTTCATTTAGTTCACTTTAATTTATAATGGTGCGGTAGATTTAGTTAGTTAGAAAAATAAAGATTAAATATAAAAGATAAACTAGTCTCTTAATATTGAATAAAATTAAAAGATAGAGTCAAATGATTAAAAAAAATACTAAATATAGAAGATATAGTTACTTGGTTAGAAAAATAATGATCAAAATAAATATTTCAAATTTATAACTAAGAAAATATTAAATACAAATAAAGCCTTCTTTTTTTAAACATAATCTGAATCTAGAAGTTAGATGATACATGCCATAGCAACCTATGCATACTCAAAACATAAAATTGAAAAAAAGAAAGAGAATTACTTCAAAAATCGGTATCTTTCGCCATAAAGTTTTAGGGATCACAAAATTACAAATAATCCCTAAATATAATGTCGAACCTCCTATTGAAACACGAACAACAAGTCTATTTTTACACCATTAAAACATAACTAAAACTCTTGAGAAGCAGATACAATCTCATCTTTTCCTTTGCCTGCTTTCTTCGGCAGACCCCCTTTTTCTCGAGGTCCGAAGGAAGGGCACAACAACTTCAAATAAAAAGCCCGTAACCTGCATACTAAACAAGTAATGTTAGGCAATACTCACAGATCCAAGCAATTTTCACATTTCGTCATCATTTCTTACAACAAGCCTAATGTGTCTTGGAGTTATCCTTTCTTTCTTGTTGTCTCTTGCTGCATTACCAGCAAGCTCTAAAACCTCAGCGGCAAGGTACTCGAGCACAGCAGAGAGATAAACGGGGGCACCAGCGCCTACACACTCAGAATACTTCCCCGTCTTCAGGAACCTAGCAATCCTACCCACGGGAAACTGAAGTCCGGGCTTTTGGAATCGCATCACCGACTTCGTCGTCTTTCTCTTTCCTCTACCTCCATCTTTGGCATCACCGGTTGAACTCATCTTCAACAGATTGGAGAATTACAAGTTGATTGGTGTCCTTTGAAATACAAATAAAACCTATTTATAAAAGAATCTTGCTCTACTATTCTCCGTCGATCATAAAATTACTCTTATTTAGGTTTCCTTCCACTGGTTTTCTTCTCACAAAAATGACCATCTAGTTAGACAGCAAGAGGAGGCTCACCATCATTGAGTTATTGATCAGAAGTGTCATCTTCAAAATAACCAACTATACATTAAAAGCTAGAACTTAAGATAAAAATTATAAAAGAGCAAGTTAGGATGACCCAAAAGTGTCTTTAGATTCTCTTTATACCTCCGCTTTTCAGCTCCTTTCCATGTTTTATCTATTTTGTTTTCCTATCTAAGAATGAATGCATAGACATTTTAACAAAAGGACAACAGTAAGAGAGTTAACAAAAATTAGCAACAAATTAATAATATATATGACTATAGTTCTTCAACATCTCTGCTTTCTTGGCATTCTGCCTACCATCAAGTCCTTCCAAATTTTTTCCTTCATTCTTTTAACTAATTGCATTTTCAGAGTTCTACAAGTTCACTTTGTTTCTGTTATATTCGGTTTTATGCTTCCACTTTCGAAACTCTCGTATCTTCACTAATCAGAACTGCACTCACTGCATAATCCGATACTGCTATATACAAAAATAATTGCTCACCCTCTCGAGGCTTTGATAATATTTCAGGAGAGGACAAAAGATTTTTTATCTTAATAAAAGCTTCTTCACAATCCGAAGTCCACTCAAAATTATTTGGTCGACGCAGCACCTAGAAAAAAGGCAAGCACTTATCCGAAAAACGAGAAATGAATCTGTTCAGAGCCGCTAACCTGCCTGTTAACATTTGCACTTCTTTGATATTCCGAGGTCAAGACATTGATATCAGAGCCTTCAACTGTTCTGGATCCACTTCAATTCCTCTTTCACTAATCACATACCCTAGAAACTTACCAGATCGGACTCCAAATGTACATTTTTCTGGGTTCAACTTCAACTGTATGGCTCTAAGATTCAAAAACGTCTCTTCAAAATCATCAATGTGTTCATCATTACTTTTGCTCTTAACAAGCATATCATCGATGTACACTTCGATATTCCTCCCTATTTGTGAAACAAACGCCTTATTCATCAGCCTTTGATATGTAGACCCAACATTTTTCAATCCAAACGGCATCACTCTATAACACTGTAAACCCCGATCAGTAATAAAAGTTGTGCTTTCTTCATCTTCTGGATTCATTCGAATTTTATTATATCCTGAAAATGCATCCATAAATGTTAGAATTTTGTTTCCAGAAGTAGAATCCACTAATTGGTCAATTCGAGGTACTGGAAAAGGATCCTTTGGGCATGCTCTGTTTAAATCTGTGAAGTCTACACACATTCTCCATTTTCCGCTCTTCTTTTTCACCACCACAGGGTTAGCCGTCCACCTCGGATATTTGGACTCCCTAATATACCCCATTTTATACAATCTATCTACTTCAGCAATTATGGCCTCAGATTTTTCCAAAGAAAAAGCTCTCCTTTTTTGTATTATCGGCTCGATCTTCGAATCCACAGCCAGACTATGACATATAATGTCAATTGGGACCCCAACTACATCCTCAGATGTCCAAGCAAACACATCCAAGTTTTTAGACAAAAAATTCAACAATCTTTCTCGCACTGATAAAGACAGCAGAGTCCCAATTCGAAGTACTCTGTTATTATTGAAAATGTATTCTTCTATTTCTTCACTTACCACCACAGAACTCGGGGTTGACCTCGGATCATCAATTCCCTCATTTGTACCACTAGAAGGAACCCCCCCCCCAAACTGGTATTTCTCCATTGGATCATCGGTACTTTTGCCACGTAGTCTAAACGCAGCAGCGTAACATTCTCTAGCCACTTTTTGATCACTTCGAACTACACCAATTCGATCCCCGACTACATACTTCAAACACTGATGAACTGTAGAAACTATAGCATACATTTTTGCCAGCCATGACCTTCCAAAGATAGCATTGTAACTCGACGGACAATCTACCACCATAAAAAATACTTGAACTTTCTTTTTGAAAGGCCCTTTTCCCAGAGAAATTTCACCTTCAAACTCCCCTACTACATTCGCTGTCGCACCAGTAAACCCAATTATAGTTCTTTCTGACCTTTCTATCCGAGGCGGAGCGTTTAATCTGTCATATGTTGATTTGAACAACACATTAGCAAAGCTTCCAGTATCAATCAATACTCGTCGAATTTCCACTCCACACACTTCTGCACCAATGACCACTGCATCTTCATGTGGCCCAGTAATTCCTCTCAAATCATCCGCATCGAAAATTATAAATGGGACATCCTTGTTGTTTAGGTGTGCTGATGCTCCTCCTTCAATTTGATGCGTTAAATTCACTATATGTCTTTTCCTCGAATTATTAGTGTTATTAGTCATTGAATCTCCCCCAAATATTGCCAGTGACTCAAAGAACGCACACAAATCTCGAACACGTCCCTTACGCATCGGCTCATCAACTGACATCAACAACAATCGACCAGGGTCTGGTTCGACATATTCCGAAGCCACATCAAATTCATCACATGCAGCATCTAAAATCATCAGTGCACTTTCCTGCTTAGAATTAGGATTGCCCACCTTTTGAGTTATGGCTTTAGCATTCTTTTTGACATACTCCAACAATTTTCCATTCTCTATCAAAATCTGCATCTCCTTCTTCAAAGCAATACAATCATTTGTATCATGTCCAATATCATCATGATACCTACAGAACCTATTATTGCGCTCCTCTCTTGGCCTATTAATCGCTGCCGGCTTTCTGAAATTTACTGTTCCCCTGGTTTTCTCATATATCGAAGCCACACTTTCAGTCAAATCCGCATAATATTCTGGTCTTACCCACACATTCGATCTTGATCTGAATTGGTGTTGATTATTAGAATTGTGCTGATTAGAACCCCCTTGATATGAGCTCGAGGAACCCCCATGGTATGAGTTCGAACCTCCTCGATTAGAAACATTTTGATTACCCCTTGGGCGCGATGAGTTATTATTCGAAGCGTTCAGTTGACTATTCCCTTTCTGAACAGTACTACTTCCTCCTCGAACTCGAGTAGACTCTTCGACTTTGATCTGATCTTCAACCTGAGCCATGAGAGCTCCAAACGTTAATGCCCTACGCCTTGTAGTTTCATCAGCTAAATCTCCTGGCAACAATCCTTGTCTGAACGCTGCCATAGCCACCACTTCCTCACAATCATCTAATCCAGCTTTTGTTGACACAAATCTTTTAGTATAATCCTTCAACTTTTCTCCCACAGCTTGCTTACATTGTATTATCGTATCTCCATTAGCTCTCATTTCTTTGCTTCCCACAAACTGTCTTCGAAAAGCTGTGTAAAAGCCTCTAAAATTTGCAATGGACTCCTTAGGAATCTTGTTGTACCATTTTAGTGCAGTTCCTTTGAATGTCTGAGAGAATGCTCTACACACCAATTTATCATCGTCTTCGAAATTAGTCATATAGTTTTTGAATTGTTCTATATGATCATCTGGATCTTGAGTTCCATCAAACTTGTCAATTTTAGAAATGTCGAACCGCCTCGGAAGTGGCACAAATCTAATCTCACTAATCAACGGTGAGTCCCTCCAATCTACTCCTTGAACAAACTGGTCTTCGTTCCTCATTCCCACAGTAGCATACAAACTTGATTCACCTTCAAATTTCCGAGGCGAATACTTCCGAGGAGAATATACTCGTCTTTCCTTCTTTTGCCTTCCTTCCTTATACATTTTAGCTGGCCGAAATTCATATCCTCCTCCTCTTGAATGAACTCGAGAATGCTCATATCTTGGTGTTTCATCTGACTCCGAATTTCAAAATCCTCTTCTTCACTAGAATCTACATACCGTCGCTTCTGCAACTTTTCTTTTCTTTTCATTCCACTATGCTCCTTCTTACGCTCAAAATGTATTTTACGCTGTACATATTGAACGTCGCCATCGTCATTTAACGGATCCGACTGATCATCCCGATCACCTGTTGTTATTTTAGATCTAAGTCTAGCGTCATTTTATTATCTTGCTTCTTTTTAGCAAATTCATCAAGTTCCGCCACTTTTCTTATCAACTCATTCATTTTACCTTCAAAATCAAATTGGTTTGATTGAATCGGAATTGACTTACCTGCCTCTTTCTCTTGCAGATCAGATTTCAACGTCTCCAAAGCTTTTCGAATTCATCTCCGATCAGCAAAAATATAAACAAAATTCTTCAGAAAACGAACAAATTCGAGACTCGATTTTTTATCTATCGATCAAGGTATCTTCGGCCTCTCTTTCTAGCGCCAATTTGGTGAGAATAGAAATTGAATTGAGAAGATTGAGAATATTGACCAAGAATCAACAGAGAGTTTTTTAGGTGGTGAATATAATCTTTCGCCTCTAATTATTTCATAGGTGTAATCAGCCTCTTCGACCTCTTTAAATAGGCCTAGTGAGTTAGTTACAAATTCGGTTACATAAGAGGTTTATTTACAGTTCAGTCCCTATTCTTCTTGTAAAACTTTAATCTTACTCTATATTAATAGAACTTATCATTCAAGTCCTTATTAATTACATTTAAGCCCCTAATGAATATATTTCCTTATCAAAGCTAATGGGCCGTTACTGCGGTGAAATTTACTCTATCGCACGCTTAATTGTCATAGATGGACGAGAAATGAATTCTATGTTTTGATGAAAAATGCAATACTGACGTGTTTGCATCATTCGGATTTCCAGTGCTACTTGTGCTCATTAATTTGATATATTTGGTGGTGCAGGTTTCATTGCAATGTATGCTACTCTAGCTAGCCGAGATGTTGACTATTTGATTCATGAGTCACCCTTCTATCTTGAAGGAGAAGACGGACTTTATGAGTTCATTGATAAACGACTTGAAGAGAGTGGACACATGGTTATCGTGATGGCTGAAGGAGCAGTCAGGATCTTGTTTCAGAGAGCATGGTCCTGGTGAATCCTTCGGGAAACAAGCTTCTTAAAGACGCTGGGTTATGGTTGTCGGACAAGATCAAGGTATTGGTTCATTATTCAGCGATCTGGGGTTCTGCAATTTTGTTTAAATCACTGGCCCAGTTGTCTATTATGTAATTTGTTTCCGGCTGTACAAAGTTTGTTCTAGTATATTGCTTTACAACGTAGGAATCGCATTGGTAAAATGATTCTTTTACTATACCTTCTGCAAAACAAAGGATTTATAAGGCTTTATATTCTATCTCCCAAATAAGGAACAAGGTGGTAATTACCGACATGATGCGGGTGAGGTTGCTTCCTTCGACAAACCAACCGAGCGTTTTGAGCCCGACTGATGCAAAACAAGCAAAGAATGAAAAACCAGCTCCTACCTGAGTTGTTAGATGATTGAAGCAGCTTCTTAACAACGACCTTTGCATTTCTACATGTTTGAGACAATTTCTTTTTCCTATATACTACAAGAAAATTTGGTATAAGCAATGAAAAAAATTTGCTGCAAAAAACGATTATTCGTTGGTAAAACCTTTTAACAATAAAAAAATTTGTTCCAAAAGATTTGTTGCTTTAGGTTGGACGCTTAAAGTCCTTAGAAACGAAAAATATATTTGTCGTTGTAAAAAATGCTTAATTGCAATAATTTTGTTTTTCGCTGCAAAAAATACGTAATTGCAATAATATTATGTTTCGCTGTAAAAAATATGTAATTGCAATATGTTTCGCTATAAATGTATTGGCAATAAATGTATTTTTCATTCTATGAAATTGTAATTGCAATAAGTTTATATGTAATTGCAAAAAAATCATAATTGCAACATATTAACCCCAAAATATTTTTTTCCAAATGTAAATATATGCAACAAAATACATTTTTGCTAAATAATAATTTTAATTTACAAATAATCTGTCATAATAATAAATTTTAGTTATAAATTAGTATTTTTAATTATTCAAAAATCTATTCTTTTATACCAAATTTAAATGCAAACTAATTGATACTGGGATCAAAAAAATACATATAACTTCATTTTACTTGACATAAATAATTGAACCTTATATAATGCACACTTTATGAAACACCTTCGAATTTCAAACCGAAAATACAAGTCCGACCATCAAAGAATAGTAGGAAACTAAATATAAACCTTTCAGTTTTTGTTTGAAGGGAGGCAGCACTCCTTGAACTATCTAAACATTATTTCATTCTACTGTAGCAAGGCATATAGTCTTCTTGTAAATAAAACACTTAGATATCCAAAGATAAACCAGCACTCCTTGACCTATCTAAACATTATTTCATTCTACTATAGCAAGGCATGTAGTCTTCTTGTAAATAAAACACTTAGATATCCAAAGATAAACCAGGAAATAGAGAATGCCGAGAATTGGCAGTAGCCAGTAAAAATAATCCAGCCGACCTCGGTTTCAGCCAAGCTTCTCATTCTTCGTAGTCCCGTTAGTCATAATCGTCACCATAAAAGTACTTAGATTAGTTGCTTGATGCAGTCGTTGTGAGAGACAGAGCTGAGGTACTTAGATTAGTTGCTTGATGCAGTCGTCGTGAGAGACAGAGCTGAGCACAGACTTTTCATAGCATCAAGTACCTCGTCGTAATAAAACTGAGTTGTCCAATAAAGGCGAAAACTTATGCGCACCCTATAAGGATATAGGGAGGTACTTTCCATTGGAATGACTTTAAGATTATAAGGGCCATCCTTAGCTGCAATCGCAAAAGATCAGACATAAGTGATTCAAACTGAATGCAAAAAAAACACAAAGGGAACTACAAATTACCTTTAGACATTGGAATGACTTTGACATTATAAGGACCATCATTATAGCTGCAATGGCAAAAAATCAGAGACAAGTGATTCAAACTGAATGCAGATAAACACGAGGGGAACTACAAATTACCTCTCGAGACTCAAATAACTTTGAGATTATAAGGGCCATCTTTAGCTCCAATCGCAAAAGATCAGACATTCAAACTGAATGCAAATAAAACAAAGGGAACTACAAATTACCTCTTGTGAATCAGCATGCCAAGTAAGATTAATTCATCTGCAAGACCTTACACTCCAATACCAATGTGCCTATGCCTCATATTTCACCCTTTTGTAGTTTAAAATGACAGTAATTAACTATAATCTTTGTTGACATTCGTAGTAACAATTGAGTTACCAAAGCAAAAGTACGATTAAGAATCAAAATACACTTCTTGTATAAAGAGAATCAAAGTAATGGTTCTTTGATTCTCTGCTCCCTACAAGCTTCAATAGATGAGCTTCGATTGGAACCCCTGTTGATAGAGAGAAATATGTAAAATTAAACCATGACAGAAACAATAACTAATACTCACCGTCTCCTTGAACAAGCGTGGTAAAGCAATAGATGCAAGATTGCAGACTGCAGTCTCCGGGCGACTAGTGTACTCGATTATCTAAATGCACAGAATTGAAGATTGAATGGTACCCAGATTGCTGGTTCCTCTTTCTGTTACAAGAATCCTGAAATAAATAAAATACTATGTTAACCATAATCCTAGTTTACCAGGGTCAGAAGCACATTAATGAAAATTTACAGAAATCACCTTGTAGAGACTATAAAGAAAATACTATATGTGAACTATTATCCAATTACTCCAGCGGATTTGATGATAATAGCACACTCTATTGGAGTATGATATATGCCCTCAATGCTATTATCTTCCATACATAGCAGAAAGCAACTACTGAACTGTCAAATTCATTTACAGAAACTACTGTGTAACAAAATCCAATCATAAGCTTTAAAAACAATAACATGCTGCATTATAATACAGGAAGATCGAACTTACTTCTAGAGCTCCAGCATTAAAGATTAGGGGAAGGATGGGTGAACCATCAACATCATATGATAAATTTGATGAATATAATCAATATCGTCAGGATACAGTGAGGTCTCTCTACAGCTACTCGTTGAAATATTAAGAGGTAAAACACTTCCTTAGTGCTCTTATGCAGATCGAAACAGATAATCTGGCAGCCTATTCTGGTAGCCAACTGCACTGGTTCAATTAGACACAAAATAAGTTCAAATAATCAAAATCTTCCAATTCAAAGCAATTTCCTTAGAAACCCAAACAACATTATCAACAAGCACAGTAACCAACACAAAACTCAAACATCTGAAAAGAATATCTAACAACATAAAGTATATAAATACATACAACTTACAGAAGCATAATCTAGCCAATTCATTAGAGCCGACTAGTTGTAACACCTTTATAAACAATCCGCAGACCTTTTGGGTTGTGACGACCACATCACCGATGAACTTTCTCTTTCTTCACATCTCTCTTAATGAGATACATCTTCGAGGACACTCTACAATAACACTAGAGGAATTTCGTCGAGCAGGTTTTGTGTGCAAAGATAAGATTGACAGTAGCTAGGCTGCTACACATAATATAGGTTTGGGTTTTGGGTTATCATAACCCACCTGTGTGAAATTTCTTCTCAGCAGCAGCGAAGGGAGAAGTTTAAAGCTTCAAACAGTAGAAAAAAAATAACAATCTATCATGATCAAAATCATAACACTAACTGAATGAGAATATCACAATTAAACCTTATAGTCAAATTAAAACCTAAAGAAAATGTAAAACCTAAAAGGAGAAAAAAAAAATGAAGAAGAGGGAAAGGGGAAAACCGATTACTGACATCGCTGAACACCCATAGATATATGGAGAGAAATGAAAAAGTAAAGCATAAAGGGAGAATAAAAAGGAAAGAAGAGGGAAAGGGAAAACCTATAAGGTGAAATAAATTTACTTACCGCTCAACAATTAAATAGTTTTCAATTAAAATTTTAAAACACTTTTTTTCTAATGTATGGAAATGCCCTTTTTATTTAATTCTACAAAATACAATTAATACATTTAATATTTTTTAACTAATACATATAAATTTTAATATAAAATATTAATAAATAAATTTGGTATTAAACTTTGTTTTGTTTTTTTTTACCCATACAATTATAGTTATCCATTTAACATTTAAAAAATATTCCACACTTTACTAATTTTAGCTAATATATACAAAGTAATAAAAAAATAATTAAAAAAGTTATAAACTCAATTTAATTTTGGATTTCGTATTTTTTTAAATTAATGAAACTGCCGTTATACCATTAATTTTGAAAACAAATACTCTACATTTAATGGATAGTGCATTTAAAAAAAATTACTAATATATACAAATTAATTTTAAAAAGAATTATGAATCAATCGGTTTTAAATTTCGCTTTCATTTTCTTAATTCATCAAACTACCGTCATTCAATTAATTTAAAAAAAACTATAAAATTATTTCATATTGCATTTTAATAATACTATACTAATATATATATATATATAAATTAAAAGAAATTAATTCACTTTTAAATTTAAATTTAGTGTTTTTTTTAACTCAGCAAAACTACCGTTATCCAATTAATTTAAAAAATACTCTACCATTAATTAGTAATGCATTTCAATATTTTCTTATTAATATATACAAATTAAGTTATAAATTCAATTGGGTTTAAAATTTATCTTTTTTAACATCATAAAACTACTCATCTAATTAATTTTGATCAAAATACTCTACAACTATTTAATAATCCATCTCAACAATCTTTGACTATATACAAATTAAAATAATTTCAATTTTTTTTATAAATTCATAGCACATGCGTCATCCATTTAATTTAAAAAAAAAGTTTTACAATTACTTAATTAAATAATAAATAGCACATTTAATAATGTTTGACTAATATATACAAATAACAAAATAAAAATAAAATCATAAATTCAATTCAGTTTTAGATTTCATCCTTTTCTAAATCATAAAACTGTCGATTGATAGCATATTACAATGGTATGCGGATAATATAATATAATATAATATAATATAATATAATATAATAATTGATTAAAATGGTATGAATTCAATTCGGTTTCAAATTTCATGTATTTGTTAATTTTAACTCATAAAACTACTGACATCCAATTAATTTTTAAATAATATTATAAAAGTTATGGTGTATTTCAATAATCTCTTACTAATATACATAAAATTCAATTCTATTTTAAATTTCGCTTCTTTTTATCATCCAATTAATTTTTAAAAAAATCAATAATTAATAGATACTGCAATTCAATCATCTATGAATAATATAAATAAATTAATAAAAAAATTATAAACTCAAATTAGTTTCAGACGGTTGCAAGATAATTATAAACTTAATAATTAATTTTTATTTTTCATTTTTCAAAATTAATGGTTTAAATTTATACACCATCTAAAATATTTAAAGATTGAATTTGATATTATTTAATTTACTAATTTTATTTTAGATAGTTTTACAATTATTTTTAATATGTAAATAATAATAATAATAAATTAAATAATTTGTTACCATAATAGTTTTATACATAATGTATGTATTAATAAAACAAGTCATTTTGTTGTAGATTAAAGTAAATAAAATGAGGGAAAAACTATATCTCAACACCTATTTGGTGGATTTCAACTTGGAGAAATTTCTTCCTTAAAAAGTTGAATTACCCAAAATACCTTCACTAAAAAAACACATAATTAATCCTACAATCTAAAATCCAACTAGCCCATTCTCTAAAAACTCTTAAACTAACTAAAACTATCTCATAATCGACTTCAATCCGTAATATCTTTAAAAATATGTATTTAAGTGATGAAAACAATGGTTTTAGTCGTAATAAATTTCATTTGGACTAGAGTGTATATAATCTCAATTTGGACTAATCACATGATTCGCATTTGACATATTATTCTTAGTTCAAATTTAACCAATGATTCTCAATTTGCATTTAACTATTCATTTTTCGTTTAGATTTAACACATGATTCTAAAATTATGTGATTCTCAGTTCGGATTTAGCCTTTGCTTTTCAATTTGTATTTAGCCCTTGATTATCAGTTCGTACTTAGCCCTTGATTCTTAGTTCAAATATATCTCATGATACTTTGTTCAGATTTAACACATGATTATCAGTAAGCATTTAACCATTGGCGTTGAACACATTTATTAGTGTTTAACCTCTGATTATCAATTTGTATTTAGCACATGAGTCTCAATTCGTATTTAACTCAGGACTCTCAATTTGCATTTAACACGTGATTCTCATTTCACATTTTATACATGATTCTTAGTTTGGATTTCACACACGATTCTCAATTCATATTTCACCTTGATTCTTAGTTTCTTATTTTAACCTTTGATTCTTAATTCATATTTAACCTATTATTTGCAATTTGCATTTTACCATTGCTTCTCAAATTAGAATTGACACCTGCTTCTCAATTTGTATTTAGTCATTTATTTTTAGTTTATAATTAATATATGATTATCATTTCACAATTAACCCTTGTTTTTCAGTTTATAATTACGACATGTATATAATAATTAATTATTAGTTTTGATTTAATAAATAATTTACGATTAGATTTAACCCAAGATACTTAGTACAGATATTACACATGTGCTCCAAAAACGGTAGCCGAGTTGGTGGAGTAAGTCATGCTTGTGACCAAAGGTCATGAGTTTGAACCCCTCTACATACTATTTCTTGGTTGAACATATCACACGATTATCAATTCACATTTAACCCGTAATTCTTAGTATAAATTTATCATTTGATTCATGGTTCATATTTAACCCATTATTAACAATTCGCATTCTACCCCAGACTCTCATTTTATATATAACCATGAGTTAAATACGAACTGAGAATCATTTGTTAAATCTAAACGGAGTATCATAGGTTGGTTCATATTTAACCCATTATTAACAATTCGCATTCTACCCCAGACTCTCAGTTTATATTTAACCATGAGTTAAATACGAACTGAGAATCATTTGTTAAATCTAAACGGAGTATCATAGGTTAAACGTGAATAAAAATGAAGTGTTAAATCCGAACTAAGAATTAAAGGTTAAATACAAAATCATTTGTTAAATCTAAACGGAGTATCATAGGTTAAACGTGAATAAAAATGAAGTGTTAAATCCGTGAATTAAAATGAAGTGTTAAATCCGAACTAAGAATTAGAGGTTAAATACAAACTGAGAATCATGTTTTAAATCTCAGCTAATAATTAATGGTAAGCTATGAATTGTGAATAATGGCTTATCCATGATTTAAGAATCTGATGTTAAATTGTAATAATGTATCAAGTGTTAAATATGAACTAAGACCCAAATGTTAATTGCAAACAGAGAATCATGTATGAAATTTGAACTGAGAATCATAAGCTAAATGTCAATTAAAAAATATAGGTCAAATGCGAGTCGAACTGAGAATTATGTCTTAAATAAGAATTGAGAATCATTAGTTAAATATGAATCACGAATCATTTATTAAATCCGAATTGAGAATCAAAGGTTAAATGTGAAATCAAAGTAATGTGTTAAATCCGAACTGAGAATCAAGGGTTAAATGCGAACCGAGAATCATGTGTTAAAGCCAAAGTGAGAACCACGATTTGAATATGTATCGCGAACAATTGGCTAAATACAAACTAGAATCAATGGTAGCGTGTGAATCGCTAATAATGGGTTACACGTGAACCACAAGTACATTCGAAAAATATTTGTTCATATTTAACACTTGACTTATGATTCACATTTAATATATGATTCTCAATTTAAATATACAAAATTGTTTCGTCACTCGTCTTTAACCCTGATATGTGATTCAAATTTAACCATTGATTCTCAATTCAGATTTAGTGAATGATTTGTGATTTTTAATCCAAAAAAATACAGTTTGGATTTAAGAAATGATTATCAGTTCAAATTGAACACATAATTTTCAATTCGCATTTGACCCATGATTCTTAATTTGTATTTAACTTATGAGTATCAGTAAAAAAATTCATATATAATTCTAAGGTCATACACGGTTCTTAATTCGTAAAGAACCCGTGATTCTTAGTTTGTATATATAACCCTTGATTCTTAGTTCGTATATATAACATTTCATTCTTAATTTGTTGTGATTTATGGGGTCCTTGTCATACTGTATCCTCATGTAGTGCGTGATATTTTCTCACTATTGTTGATGAGTACTCTCGTGCTGTATGGATTTATTTGTTGGCTAAGAAAACAGAAATAACTTCAATGTTTTTAAATTTTCTCGCAATGGCTAATAAACATTTTAATGGAGTTGTTAGGACAATGCGCAGTGGCAATGATACTGAATTTTTCTGTGTACCATGTTTTTTTATAAGTTGGGTATTATTTTTCAATTTTCATGTGTGGGTACTTCTCATCAGAATGGTAGGGTCAAACGGAAACATAAATATATTTTAAATATTTCCCGTGCTTTCAAAATTCGGGGTAACTTACTTGTGATTTTTTTTGGGAGCGTGTATTTTGACTACCGAAGATTTGATTAATAGAACTCCTTCTCAGTTTTTGGGTTCTAAAACTTCATTTGAGATGATTTTTAGTGAGCTTTGTGTGTTTGGGTCTCTATGTTATGTGCATGATAAGATGTGTAAGGGTGATAAGTTTTCGAGTTGTAGTCGTCGGTGTGTTTTTGTGGGTTACCTGTATTGCAAAAAATGCTAGAAAGTATATGATTTAGAGAGTCAATATTGTTTTGTTTCCCGTGATGTGAATTTTTTTGAACATATATTTCCATTTGCATCTGTTACTATACTCTCTGAGTTGGCTTGTCCTGAGATTGGAGTCACTGCACCTCTTACTACTGCTTCAGATTTTTGGGAGAAAGTTGAGAAGGCTTTGCCGATTAAAGAGGGGGAGTCACACCATGGGGGGTCCCTGTGGTAGCGCCACTCGTGGAGGTTGCTGAGGTTGGTGATGCGTAATCTCCATCTCCGATTGGTGGCAATAGTATCTCAAATCCGCCAGTAGTTTCAGATGTTGTTTCAGAGACTCCATGCATTTCTTCATATCTTGGACGAAGCAAGCGTAGTAAAATTCCTTCTACTCGTTTGAAGGATTTTATGATGACTACAGTAATACATTTAATGTCATCTTCTCCTCATGCTCTCAGTTCTAGTCCATCTTCTGATCGCGCTATGCCTTATCCTCACACTCATCATATAGACAATTCTTGTTTCTCGTTGGCACACCGCCTTTTTTGCATCTATTACCTTTAGGGATGAGCCTAAATCATTCTGAGAGGCTATATGACACAGTGGTTGAAGAGATGCAATGCAACATGAAATTCAGGAACTAGAGGATAATCATACTTGGTCATTGGCACATCTACCTCAAAAGAAGAAAGCTTTGAGGAGTCAGTGGATTTATAAAATTAAATATCATGCTGATAGGAGAGGAGAGTGCCTAAAAGCTCGTTTGGTCGTGTTTGGTAATCACCAAGTAGAATTAGTTGATTATACATAGACCTTTTGCCCGTTTTGCCAAGATGGTTACTATATGACACAGTGGTTGAATAAATACAATGCAACATGAAATTCAGGAACTAGAGGATAATCATACTTGGTCCTTGGCACGTCTACCTCAAAAGAAGAAAGCTTTGAGGAGTCAGTGGATTTATAAAATTAAATATAATGCTGATAGGAGAGGAGAGCGCCTAAAAGCTCGTTTGGTCGTGTTTGGTAATCACCAAGTAGAAGTGGTTGATTATACATAGATCTTTTGCCCGTGTTGCCAAGATGGTTACTATACGTCTTTTCTTGGCGGTTGCAGCCGCTCAAAATTGTAAGTTACATCAGATGAATATACAGAATGCCTTTTTGTATGATGATCTGAATGATAAGGTTTACATGAAAATTCCTTCAGGTTTTGAAAGAGGGCGCAAATGACAAGTATGTTACCTTCGCAAATCGTTGTATGGTCTGAAGCAGGCACCTCGGTGTTGGTTTGCCAAGTTAGTGACTGCACTGAAGAGGTACGGGTTTGTTCAGTTCTATTTAGATTATTCTGTATTCTCTTATTCCATGAGTGGTTGTCGTATGCATGTTTTGGTGTATGTTGATGATTTTATTCTATATGGTAATGACCCCGGTGCATTGATAGAGTTTAAGAAATACTTGAGCACTTGCTTTCATATGAAGGACTTAGGTCATCTCAAATATTTTTTTGAAGTTGAAGTAGCACGGAGTCCCGCGGGTATCTTTCTTTGCCAACGTAAATATACTCTGGACATTATTTCAGAAACAGGTTTACCTGGCAGCAAGCCTGCACAATTTCCCCTCGAGTAAAACCACCAGCTCGGCAAGACCGAGTCGGCGCTACTCATTGACGGATCCGCATACCGCACATTGGTTTGCACACTGATTTATCTTGTGTTTACATATCCATATATCTATTTTTTGATACATACTCTATCTGATTTTGTGCATAAACTAAATGAAGATCATTGCAGTCTGCATTACGAGTTGTTCGTTATTTCAAAGGGAGCCAAAGTTAGGAAATTCTTCTACCAAGTAGTTGTAATCTCATTCTAACAAGCTGGTGTGGTTCCAGTTAGGCTAGATGTCCTAAGATTCGTGTAGTGTGAGTGGTTGGATGGTGTTTCTTAGATGATTCCTCTGTTTCTTGGAAGACTAAGAAACAAGGTGTCGTTGCATTGTCATTTGCTGAAGCAAAGTACCGGTCTATGGTAGGATTGACTTGTGAGTTGAAGTGGTTGCACGGTCTGCTCAAGGATTTTGGGGTCTCACACTCATTGACTATGCAAGTTTTATGTGATAGTCAGTCGACTTTACATCTTGCCCACAATCATGTGTTCCATGAACGTTCAAATCATATTGAAGTAGATTGTCATTTTCTACGGGATGCGATACTTGATAGGGTTATTTGTCCATCTCACGTGCCCACTCGGTCTCAGTGTGTAGACAAAGCACTAAGCAATAAGCAGTTTGAATTTTTGCTTGGCAAGTTGGGCATTCATAATCTGCATGCTTCAACTCGAAGGGGTGTTAAAGTGTCATGAGTAAAATAAAATGTATATGGGTTATTAAATACTAGTCTGTATACTACAAAAATATTTGTTATATGCAATGAAAAATATTTATTGCAAAAGGTTTTTATTCGTTGTTAGAAGCTTTTACCAATGAAATATTGGTTTCAAAAAATTTGCTGCAATAGGTTGGACGCTTAAAGTTTTTAGAAACGATTGAAATATTTATCGTTGTAAAAACTTGTAATTACAATAAAAATAAAATCGCTGTAAGAAACGTACAAAAACAATAATTTTATTTTTCGCTGTAAAAAATATGTAATTGCAATAATTTTATATTTCGCTGTAAAAGATACATAACTACAATAATTTAATTTTTCGCTGTAAAAAACATGTAGTAGCAATAATTTTATTTTTTTGTTGTAAATATAATTATATACAACAAAAGATGTGTTTTGTTATACGTAACTTCATGCAACAAAAAATAATATTAGCTAAATTTACTTTTTATTTTTAAATATCAAAATAAATATTTTCTAGCAACCAAAATTTTTTATTGGTTAATTTTATTTTTTATTTATAAGCTTGACATTTATTATTAATCAATTAAAATATTAAATTTTATATATCAAAAGCATTAATTTTTGTTTTCTATGCCAATTTAAATTATAAATAAATAGAAAAATATTGAAAGAAAAAATATACAGATAAAAACAAGAATCAAGTATAAATTTAACCTTTGACAAAGTGTAACATGTTATTACAACAAATCTATTTACCCTTCTCCCCTGATTTAGTTTCATAATTAACTATGAATTTCCGTTGAGCTATAACACTTTCTATACAAAGTGTCTCGTATATGCATCTTCATCATCTTAAATGAATAACCTCTTCAAATCTGGCCGAGAAGATGCAGTAGACCGAGAATTACTTGATCGAGAATAAGATATACCAAAATCAAAAAACCCTACCCATTTCGTATCAATCAAATTCTTGAAAATATTTATTGAGAAGCCTCGATCTGGATCAATTAAAAGAATCATTGGCGCACTTGTTTCTGTGACACAAATCAGAAATAAAACAGTAAAAATTAAAATGGTTAAGAAAATCAAGTTAAAAAATAAAAAATAAAACATATATAAGTACCCCTTACCAGCTTAATACGATTTTATTGACGGGACAATTCTTGATGGAGAAGAGACCTGAGACCACTGCTTGATATCTCACTTGTCCAGGAACAGTACCTGGGAGTTCTGTACTAGGATGGCTGAGAGGCATTCCCTTAACTTTCAAGTCCATGTTTTCAGTCACCCGGGATTTTGCTTTGTCTTCAATTTTCTCACTCGTCACTTCCTTTTTGTTTTCTTTGCCTTTTCACTCTTTGTTGACATCGTTTTGTCGAGTGAGTTTCGTCACTTTCGGTGGTAGCCCCTTCTTCCTTTTTGTCTCCAGTTTCTCCTTGAATCTCTTTTATTTTCTCTGTATGTAGGAAACAACTGTCCATACAACTATCATTAAAGGTACATCATAGTCTGCTATGAAGCTTCGAAGCCAACTTGTCAAAGAGAACCAACCTCATTCTAAGTTTTCCATTACTAAATAAAAAAAAAAGTGACTGAGAGATCCAACTCTGAAGTAACCAAAGGAAATGTAAACAATGGTAAGAACTAAACTTATTCATTTGTATTTTAGTATTTCCACTTACTTGCCATAATATATGAAATTACCAAATTCCTCTTCAATGTGAGTTTTTCTATTATTTTTATATATTAGCGCAAGTCTTCGTCTTTTTTTTTTCTTACTAACCTATGTTTTACTTGTTGAGTAATAGTTTCTTATATTATAATAAGAAATAGATATGTGACAAAATAAACAATAAACTAAGCCCAAAAGTTGTTACCATTTTAGAATATGCTAAGATTTATTGATCTTGACATATTTAGTTGCTTTGAACACTAACGTTTATTTTCCTTCAAAATAGAAAAAAAAATTATCCCCGATGGAAGAGATCTGAGATCTAAAACATGTAAAAACAGTAAAATTACTAACCCGCCCGTAACACTGTTCTTGCTTTTCTGCTTGTTAGACCGAGTGATAGAACTAAAGAAAACTTCCCATTGGAAAACCTCAAAGACGGTATAAACTCAACTAATTTAGCATCTTGTCTCTATAGCATACCAAATTCATCCACTAGGCCCTGAAAAGTTGATATATCAGGTAAAGGTTCATTAGATGAACTGACAAACATTTCATTTTATACAATTCAAAGTCAAATTCAGTTCCATGCTTCTTACCTTGATGGCTTGCTGCAAGAAAACCATAGCAATAAGCAGTCCAAACTATTCTCCAGCAACACAAGTGCACCTATTAATAATCGAACAAGCTCCTAAAACAGCCAGTACGAGCAGCAGGGTTGCTGTCCAAACACAAACCCGGAAAAATCAAATGATCATTTTTTTATATCAATCAATAACAAAAAAAGAACCAATATAACAAAACCAGAACTTGAAGATGAAGCTGAACATTCAGTCCATGCAAGAAACATATCCCGACCCAAATCAGCTCTCTCGACAAAGGTAAACATAAAGGTATACATAATCACAGTTGGTTCAGCAACTCCTATAATCAGCAATGGTTGACCACCAATTATTGAGTGTATAATACCACAAAAAGCAATTGATGTTAGAGTCTGAACAGCTGTACAAACTCCATCTATAGTTCAACAAATTATTTCTATCAATAGATGAAAGACGGACCTAAACTCCCCATGATTTACATTTATCCTACAACAGAACTTATTCTCATGGTCACCTTCAACCTTAGGCCAAGGACAAGCATGAAATCAGCTTACAAAACTACATATGCTGAAAACGTTTGTGCACCAGCAGCAGATTATAAAATTATTACAGGATATAATAAAATTAATATAAGAAACAGCACAACGACACATATGCTAGAGTGCGGCTAAAAACTATGAAAGACTGACCTCTACAGTAAAAGGTCTATGGCTGAGGGGCATACGTCGTTGGTGAGTAGCAAGTAAAATCTCCTCCAGAACCAATCGATCCGGAGTGAGCTGCACCATCTCTTGGGTGACCTAAAGCAGCTGGTTCCTGATAGGCATTAGGTGAAACAGAGGTCTCATTTTTTGCTGAAAGAGGCTGCTGATCCTTCATGCTATCAGTATTAGGAGGTTACTCTTCTGGAATTATGATACCAGTAGTAGTACGATTTGGAGTATGTGACTGGGCTGCTGCAGCCATGAATCTAATCAATAATAGAAAGAAAGGTCTGCTTTAAGCAACGAGAATCTAAAAGGAGAGATAGAACTAGTATCTGTCTATCTGACTGCGAGTTGTATTTAATTTTATAGGGTTGTTTGTTTTTGGTAAATTTAGGAACGAAGAAGCAGTTTCATGCTTTCCGATGCGGTAACGAAAATATTCATAAACAAGTTAACATCAATAAAAAAAACAAAAACAAAAAATACAATTTTATGAAGATTAGTAATCAACAAAAGTTTAAAAGCTATACAAGTATCTCTCTCAAATTGTTCACCAAATGAAACGACCGGGATTGTAGAAGCAAAGTAAAATATATGCAGCTGGTGCCAGAATTCTAAATTAAAACCCATCATAAAAGAGTCGTAAGCTAATAAAGTAATGAATATACATTAATTACAAACATGCCTGAAACCGGCTCAGATACCACCAGCCCAATCTTGCTTGTAGCACATCAACCTACCTTTAAGATCATTCTTGATACCACGTAACGGCACAAGCGTCCCTTCCATAAAAAAGGGCAAACAGATTGTGTCTGTCCTCTTAAATAGAGTACATTTTGATTTTTTTCAAAGATTTGATCTCAATCTAGGAAATTAGTGAAGAGAATACAACTACCTATTATATAACTTCATTTCAGCTTCGTTATATAGAAACTAGAACTAGTATAATTTTGTAGAAGAAAACAGAACAATTGATAAGAGACTAAAATGAGGTAGTAACTCATAAAAGATTAGATTCAACCGGATGCAAGATGATAATTAAGAAGTTTGAGTTTGGTGGGAACTTAAAACAAAAACAGACAATATATATCAATATACCTCAATCAAAATGATAATAACAAAACTGCTATCTTTCATATGCTAATCTGGAATCTGAAATACCTTCGATATGACTCAAAGCAAACGATGTATTCCAACTAATGAAGGGAGAAGATGCAAATGCCAAAAAAACAAAACAGCAAAACATCCTTCCTTTAAGCAGTCACGGTAGGCGGTGGGAAAGCTTCTCCGGGTTAACGTTGGCTCACTGGTCGATGGCATCCAAGAATCTTAGCATTCACACCATCATTTTGCATCCTGCACTCTGATTTTTACCTGAGATAGTCAGCACGGCTAAACTTGGTGAGTACCCATTTTCTGCTGATGATATTCTTTTGGTCACCAGGAAATTTGAACTTCGCACGACGAAGAGCCTGCTACCATCCTCGAACAGATAGAAGAACCTGTCCAATAGCCACCCTAGAACACGCACCTCGTGGCTTTCGAAAAGCAGCACCCTTACCAGTTTTTGAAGCCTATCAACTTCAGCACACGTCTTCGCCCTTTGGCGAATCTTCAGCGATTTGCAAAATAACCCTTTGGTGGGAATTAGAAATGGTAAATTAGGGATTGAGGCGGGGTTTTGAAATTCTCTTTGAAAATAAGAGCGGGTTTTGTTAAAATAACTCAACTAGTACTGAATTTGTTGAATTTGTTCTAAATAGAGAAGGAGAGTTAATAAGTTAGTTTTTATGTATGAAAACTTAATATAGTTTAAAATAAATAATAATTCAGATTATATATCAGTCAGATTATATATCAGTTGTAAGTAATTTTTATATGAATTTCAGATAATTTTGTTTTTAGCAAATAACGGAATGGAATTTTGAAAAATTTAAAAATTAATTTTATTATTTTGGTACAAAGAAAAATGGTCATAAAAATAGTTAAATAATATTTAATACAATTATTATTGTGATTGGAAATTTTATATTTTTATTAAATAAAAATAAAATCAATATATAATTTTAACTCTTAACTTTTTATTGTTTTTCAATTTTATATTTTTTTTCTTTTTTTTATTTAAATTTTTAATTACTAACTAATTAAATCATAGTCAATCCAATTATTCTTAGAGTTAAAGAATTTAAACTTTAAAATTCAAAACATTTAAAAACATTTAAAATAACCTAATGTAAAAAAAAAACAAAAACCGAAGAGTGTCACCCAAATCCATAAAAAATTATATTAATCTTATATTAAAGTCGTAGATTCATTAAACATCAAAAAAATCAATTTTAAAAAACGAGATTTGAGTGCAAGAGAAAATTTCATCTCTCACTAGAATAACGGTAATATTTCTTCAAAGTTTTCATTTTTTTCAATTTCGATTTTACTGGTTATATTTGGAACTACAGGCTTTCTGGCATGTAGGTCTCTTCTCGCAAATAACAATCTCAAGTTGTTCTTCAATGGTTGGTTCAATATGTCCAAAGATGAAGTTATTGTTTTTGTTCAACTTCTTTTTGTTTTTGTGTTCTTATGTGTAAAGCAAGTATATTGCTCCATATAACCGTCCTGCCACCTTCGTCGGATCTATGCATGTCGGCTATCTCCAGGTAATCACCCAAACACTGTGGTGGTCTGGAAATCTCAATTTGTGGAGCTATTCTCTTATGTCGTCCTCTCTAATCATCGGGCCCTGCTCATCGTTCAAAGCTCTAAGGAAGTCAAAGATCGTTCATTCGTAGTCTCGAAGATACTCGTCCCGCAGTCTCGTCAAGGATAAATCCTACGTCAAGGTTGGTTGTCTCGAAGCGAGAAACCTGCTATTGTTCGCACTCTTTTAAGGTCTGAATCTCCTCACGTCTGTTCTTAGACCTCAAGCCGAAAAGGTTCCTCTGTATACCACTAGCCTTTGGACCATTTCAGCCAGACTCAAAACCTTCGAAGTGCAACCTAGTAGTGTTTTTCCCTATGCCTCGTGTCCTTCCAGGCCATCTTCTCACCGACAGACCATTAGTCGTGATTCACTTTTAGGCTTTTATTCTCAATTCGTTTTAACACATGATTCTCGATTCAAATTTAATCCATGATTTTAAGTTTGAATTTGACACATGATTTGTGATTTAAATTTAACCGTTGCATCTAAGTTTAGGTTTGACACAATATTCACGAATTGTCGTTAACCCCATATTCTGAGTTCGTTTTAACACATGATTCTTGGTTTGAGTTTGACACATGCTTATTAGTTCGCATAAAAAACATGATTCATGATTCACGTCTAACCTAATATTCTCAACTTGGGTTTAATAAATGATTCACGATTATGTTTAGTTTATATTTACTATATGATTCCGAGTTCAAATGTAACATGTGATTCTCACTTTGTAGGTAACTTTAGATTATCAATTCAGACTTAACACATGATTCTCATTTCGTATTTAATGTATGATTATTACGTCAAGTTTGACCCATAATTTTCAATTTGTATTTAACACATGATTTGTGATTCACCTTTTCAAACCACGACTATTAATTTGGATTTAACACATAATTCTTATTTCATATTTAACTTATTATTTCTGATTTACACTTTACCATAATTCTTAGTTTGGATTTAGCACATGATTTTCAGTTCGCATTTAGCTATTGATTCTCATATCGTATTTGACTTATGATTTTCAATTCATATTCCTAGTTTGGATTTAACAAATGATTCTTAGTTTGCATTTAACACTCACTTCTTGATTTGGACTTAGCACATGGATCGTGTTTAACCCGTAATTACAAGTTTGTTTTTATCCAATAATTCTTAATTCACATTTGACCCATTATTATTAGTTTAGATTTAACCCGTGGTTCTCAGTTTGCATCTAATCATTGATTTTTAGTTTCATATGAATCTCAATTCACATTTGGTACATGATTCATTTCACATTTAACTCATGATTATTCGTTTGAGTTTCATA
Source organism: Limnanthes douglasii subsp. nivea (assembly GCA_036936605.1). Classification (NCBI taxonomy): domain Eukaryota; kingdom Viridiplantae; phylum Streptophyta; class Magnoliopsida; order Brassicales; family Limnanthaceae; genus Limnanthes; species Limnanthes douglasii. The sequence continues at coordinate 5,184,076 of JAUPFV010000001.1, forward strand.
CACGATTCTCAATTTGTATTTAACCCTTTATACTTAGTTCGTATTTAACCCATAATTCTCAATTCAGATTTAACACGTGATTTATTTTTCATGTTTAACCCTTGAGGTTTAGTTTGGATTCAATATCTGATTCTGAAGTCGGATTTAACACATGATTCTTAGTTATAATTTAACCAATTATTTGTGATTCAAATTCTACCATTGATTCTTAAATTAGATTTAACACATGGTTTCTATTGCACGTTTAATCATTTCTTGTTAATTTAGATTTAACACATGATTCTCACTTCCGATTTCACTATCGTTTATCAGTTTATATTTACCACATCTTTCTTAGTTCGTATTTAACCATGAATTCTCAATTTGGATTTAATAAATGATTCATGATTCACATTCAACCCAGAGTACTTAGTTTAGATTTAACACATGATTCTCAATACAAATATAACACATGAGTATCATTTTGAATTTAGCCCATGATCTTTAATTTTCATTTAATTTATGATTCTCGGTTCGGATTTTACGTACGATTCTAAGTTCGCAGTTAACCATTGATCTCACTACAGATTTAACGTGTGATTCATAATTCACGTTTAAACTATTATTCATGATTCACATTCTACCATTGATTACCGGTTCACATTTAACCAATTATTTGTCATTCGTCTTTAACCTTTGATTCTCAGCTCGTGTTTAACATGTGATTTTTAGTTCACATTTAACCTACATTCTCAGTTTGGAATTAAACAACTTGACTCTCATTTCGAATTTAACCGTTAATTCTCAATTCAGATTTAATAAATGATTTATGATTCGTATTTCACCAATAATTCTCAATTCGCATCTAACATATGATTCATAGTTCAAATATAACAAATGATTTTCAATTGACATTTGACCTATGATTCTCTGTTTGCATTTAACTTATAATTCTCAATTTGAATTTAATACACAATTATCAATTTACATTTAACTGTTGATTATTTATTCGTATTTAATGAGTGTTTATCAGTTCACATATAACACATTATTCATGATTCACAACTTAACTTTGATTCTTACTTTAGATTTAATACATGATTCTCAATTCATATTTAACATATGATTCTTTTAGTTGTATTTATGTTTAACCTATGATTTTCAATTTAAATATAACAAATGATACTCAGATCGGATTTGACCCTTGATTCTTTGCTCAAATTTAACATCTTACTTGTGATTCGCATTTAATATATGTTTCTCAGTTTAGATATAACAAATGAACGATAAATTGTATTTAACCTGTTATTTTTTATTCATATATAATCTTTAATTCTTAATTCGGATTTAACACATGATTCTCCGTTCGAATTCAATATATTATTTTTATTTAACACATGATTTATGAGTGAAATGTATATTTCTTGAGCTTTAGCCAAATATAGTATAATCCAAATAGACCTATTAATATTCGTCATGTGTAAGTCGTAGATGGTGTAATCAAATTAACCAATATGTTTAGGACACTTATTGGATAAGATTAATGCAACCCTCAAGGTATGTTAAGATAAACCTATGTGATGAGTATGAGTATTGCGTTAAATTTCACTATATAAGGCAATCTAAATATACTTATTAATATCTTACACGTGTAAGTTGTGTATACCTTAATTAACTATCACCTAATTCAATATTACTATATTTCGTATATATGTAACTATAAAATAAGTTTGAGCTCTATAAAATTCATAAAACTAATAAATAACAAAAAGTAAACATCAAAGTCCTATATAACAAAAGAGTTGTAACAAAACAAACAAAACATGTAGTAAAATCAACTTGCGTAGCAGTGCACAAGTCTGAAGCACTTAAGTAAACAATTGCATCTCTCATACATAGTCAAGACATGGTACATCGCATCCATCTCGAGTAACCAATATGTCAAGTTATGTAAGCTCGCATGATTAATGATCGTGGAGTGGTTTACCTTAATATATGTATTTACATGACGAGACTCAGATGAGATCATATGCATATCATAGGTTGTTCGTTATCCATATAGTGTATAACGACATTGTACCATCATGATTGAGTTAATATAGAGCACCTCACAGAGAAAGTCAGTAGTGTGGGACTGTCATGTTGTATAAATAGATGCATATCATAAATAACGCATGTTTGCACATCTAATTTTACCGCCACTTATCAAAGCACATCTTAATAAACCATGCACCTTTTGAACATCCTCCAATTTTCGAGTGAGACGCATGGGATAGTAAGCTTACATGACGCCTCAAAACTTTAATATAACATTTATCTAAGCAACGTGATAAAAAGCTCTAATGTCACGTAAATAAAAATATGTCATGAAGAATACCTACAAAATTTAGCACATAATATGACATGGGTTAAATACGAACTAAAAATCATGTGTTGAATTCAAACGGAGTATCACAAGGTTAAACATGAATAAAATCATGTGTTAAAGTCGAACTAAGAATCAAATGTTAAATACAAGCTGAGAATAATGTGTTCAATCTGAACTAATAATTAATGATAAGTTGTGAATTACGAATAATGAGTTATCAATGAACTAAGAATCATGGGTTACATCTGAATCAAAAATCATGTGTTAATCATAAGATGAGTATTATGGATTAAACATGAATCACGTATCGAGTGTCAAATCTGAATTGAGACCCAAATGTTAATTCCAAAATGAGAATCGTGTATGAAATTATTAGCTAATAATCATGAGCTAAATGTCAACTAAGAATCATAGGTCAAATACGAATTGAGAATAATGTTTTAAATATGAACTGAGAAATATGTCCTAAATCCAAATTGAAAATCATTAGTTAAATATGAATCATGAATTATATATTAAATCCGAATGAGAATCAGACGTTAAATATAAACTGAGAGTAATATGTTAAATCTGAATTGAGAATCAATGGTTAAATACGAACTGAGAATTATGTGTTAAATCCAATATGAGAATCAAGATTTGAATGTGTATCACGAACAATTGGTTAAATACGAACTAAAATCAACGGTAGCATGTGAATCACTAATAATGGGTTACACGTTAACCACAAGTACCTTCCAAAAATATTTGTTCATATTTAACACATAACTTTGTTAATATTTGGGAGGAAGTTGAGAAGGCTTCTCCGATTGAAGAGAGAGAGAGAGAGTCACAACATGGCGGCATCCCTGTGGTAGCACCACTCGTGGAGGATACCGAGGTTGGTGATGCGCAGTCTCCGCCTCTGGTTGGTGGCAGCGATGTCTCAGGTCTGCCAGTAGTTTTGGATATTGTTTCAGATACTCCAGGTATTTCTTCAGATCTTGGACGAGACAAGCGTAGTAGAATTCCTTCTACTCGTTTGAAGGATTTTGTGATGACTCTAGTAGTATATTTAATGCCATCTGCTCATCCTGCTCTCGGGTCTAGTCCATCTTCTGATCACGGTATGCCTTATCCTCTCACTTATTATATAAATAGTTCTCATTTCTCCTTGGCACACCGCTCTTTTTTTGCATCGATTACCTCTAGGGATGAGCCTAAGTCATTTTGAGAGGCTATGTGACACCTTAGTTGAAGAGAAGAAATGTAACATAAGATTAAGGGACTAGAGGATAATCATACTTGGACTTGGGCGCATCCACCTCAATGGAAGAAAGCTTTCGGGAATCGGTTGATTTATAACATTAAATATATTGCTGATGGAAGAGTAGAGCGCCTAAAAGCTCGTTTGATCATGTTTGGTAGAAGGGGTTGATTATACAAAGACCTTTACCCCTGTTGCCAAGATTGTTACTATACTTTTTTTTGTGGTTGCAACCGCTCATAATTGGGAGTTACATCAGATAGATGTACATAATACCTTTTGCATAGTGATCTGGATAGGAGGTTTACATGAAAATCCGTCTAGGTTTAGAAAAAAGGCGCGAAGGACAAGTCTGTCACCTTCGCAAATCGTTGTATGGCCTGAAACAAGAACCTCGGTGTTGGTTTTGCAAATTAGCGGTTGCGCAGAAGACGTACGGGTTCGTTCAGTCCTACTCCGATTATTCTTTACTCTCCAATTTCATAAGTGGTTGTCGTGTGCATATTTTGGTGCATGTTGATGATGTTATTCTAAATTGGAATGACCGTAGTGCATTGGTGGAGTTTAAGAAATACTTGAGCACTTGCTTTCATATGAAGGACTTAGGTTATCACAAATATTTTCTTAAAGTTGAAGTAGCACAGAGTCCCGCGGGTATCTTTCTTTACCAACATAAATATACTTTGGACATTATTTCAGAGACATGTTTACTTGGCAACGAGACTGCACCATTTCCCATTGATCAAAACCACCAGCTTGGCAAGAGCGAGTAAACGCTACTCATTGACGGGTCCGCGTACTGTAAGTTGGTGGGCATAATGATTTATCTGGCATTTACACAGTCATACATCTGTTTTTTTGGTACATATTTTATCTCAGTTTCTAAAGAAACTAAAGGAGGATCATTGGCAGGCTGCATTACGAGTTATTCGTTATTTGATAGTCAGGATTAGGAAATTCTTATATCGAGTAGTCGTAATCTCACTCTGACAGGCTGGTGTGATTACGATTGGGCTAGATATCATAAGACTCAGCGCAGTGTGAGTGGTTGTATGGTGTTCTTGGGTGAATCTCCTATTTTTTAGAAGACTAAGAAACAAAGTGTTGTTGCATCGTCGTCCACTGAAGCAGAGTATAATTGACTTGTGAGTCGAAGTGGTTGCACGGTTTTCTCAACGATTTTGGTATCTCACACTCATGGGCTATATTTAACTAATGATTCTCAATTCGCATTTGATGATTGATTCTCAGTTCGCATTTAAATTATGATTCCCAGTTTGAATTACATATACGATTCTCAGTTCGTATTTAACCTTGGATTTTTAGTTCGGATTTAACCCATGATTTGCAATTTAGATTTAACACATAGTTCACATTTCATATTTAACCATTGACTCTCAGTTCAGATTTACCCAATCATTTTGAGTACGAATTTAATATATGATTCTCAATTCGCATTCAACTCTTGATTTTTGGTTTTGATTTAACACACGATTTTTGTTAATTCTTAGTTCTAATTTAACCCATGATTCGCATTTAATCAATCGTTCACGATTTGCATTCAACCAATTATCCACGATTTGGAGTCAACCTTTAATTCTTAGTTCAAATTTAACATATGTTCGTATTTAATAAAAACTATATGATTTTTTTTATATTTAGTTTTAAAATATTAATAATTTATTTTGTAATATAAATGTTTCAATGCAACATCTATTAAAGATATTTAAAATATTCAATTTAAAAAAAATATGTACATTTATATAACTTATAAAGGTTATATTATTAAAATGATTAAAATAATGATATTATATATATATATAAGAGAAAATGTTTTTAATTAAATAATTTTAAGTCTAGCAGATCTTGTAGTATATATTGAACAAAAATCTATTCGACTGAATGTTTTAAATATGTTTTATAATTTATATTTTAATCTATATTTGGATAAAATATATTTTTATTGAATATTTTTGGTATATTTCAAAAATATTTTTGTTAGATATTTTGGTATATATATATATATGACATCATTTCTCGGTTTTTACTCTGTTTTTTAAATTAGGTTTTCTTTAATTTAGTGATTTTAAAAATGAAAATTCCGCCATTGATTTTACATATTCCGTGTATATGAATATTCCCATAGAGAGAGATTGAGAAGTTGTTTTTCGTGTTTCATTGTGAGTGTGTCGAGAAGTGCTTTCCTTCTGGTGGTTGGATCCCCAAGATCCAAAAGACAAAAGGAAGAAATCGTTAATTAGTTAGTGGTGGTGATGATGGGTGGGGTCACTGGAGTGTGAACGTGTGACGTAAGAGATAACATAACGCTACAGGAAATCATGTATATATGACATACTTTTAAATTAAATACTAAATATTTTTTAGTGGAGAGAAAAGTAATATGTGGATAATATCAAATATAAAAATTGTTCAATATTTAATATTTTAAAATATATAAAAAATATTTTAAAATTTAAACGGATTTTTTTAGTTACTTTTTCTAAATCAATAAATTTTTAGAATTGAATATTTTATATATTTTTAAAATATACGAAAACAGAAATTTTGATTTTTTTTTATATTTGACTAAAAGTATTTTCAAACCAATATTTTAAATATAATTGTAATATCTTTTACGTATATATATCCAAATCTTTTCAACACAGTATCTTTAAATTAGTAAAATTGTTATTTACAATAAATACTTAATCAATAAAAATATTTTTTCAACATTTTTTTATTTGCAACAAATCTAATTTGTTGCTATTTATACTAATGGTTTGGCAATATCATATTCGCTGCAAATTCATTTTACAACAAAATATTAGAGTCGTTGCAGAAAAATAGCTTTTTAACAACGAATATTTTATTGCAAATTTCTTTTGTAATTATCTTGCAACGAATATTTATTGTCGTTCCAAATTATCATTTTTTACAATAATTTTTTTTTGTTGCAAAAAATATCGTTGTATATAACAATTATTCTTGTAGTGAGCTAGGCTTTACTTTGTGCCACACTATAGATATACACTGTAATGTGATATGCCCAGAGAGGTGATTTGGTTTATGTGTTGAAACTAAGAAGATGTGAGAGACACATTCCCAACGTTTCAAATGTTTTCTTTGTGCTTCTGGATTATTCGCTGAATGATATTTTCCTGCTCAACATCTTCAAATCCTACCTTCATTTGTTCAATACATATAACACATTCACTATTCTCTTAACAATTAATTTGTTTAATAATATGTAATTTAAATATAATTTACTTAACAAGTCTGATAAAATAATATTCAATTTAATAAATAATTTTCTTTTCAAGTTTTAGAGATATCAAATTTTAATAACTAATGTTTTTCAAATTGGTAAACTTACTATAATTAAAAAAAACTTTAAATGAAATATTTTATTTTAATTTATAGGTAATATAATCTTTATTTTGTGATAAAATTTAAAAACGGATTTTTGAAATTTATATAAATCCAAACGCAGACAACTTGAATTTAAATCAGCTTTTTTTTATACTCAAAACTCATAACGGAATAAAAAAAACCTTTTTTTGTTCAAATTATATAAATATTTGGTCAAATACAAATCCCACCGTATAATTTAATATTTAAGAATAAAATCCTAATTTATTTGTAAAATTTATATTAAACATGAATTCTAACCAAGAAGCATATATGCAGTTTCACCCTTCAAATGGATGACGACAAATCTGCCAATTATAAAAAAGGATAAAATAATAAAATATAATATTTATTTTTGTTTAGAGCCGAATAAAAAGGAGGGGAGAAATAAAATAGTGTTTCATTTAGTTCACTTTAATTTATAATGGTGCGGTAGATTTAGTTAGTTAGAAAAATAAAGATTAAATATAAAAGATAAACTAGTCTCTTAATATTGAATAAAATTAAAAGATAGAGTCAAATGATTAAAAAAAATACTAAATATAGAAGATATAGTTACTTGGTTAGAAAAATAATGATCAAAATAAATATTTCAAATTTATAACTAAGAAAATATTAAATACAAATAAAGCCTTCTTTTTTTAAACATAATCTGAATCTAGAAGTTAGATGATACATGCCATAGCAACCTATGCATACTCAAAACATAAAATTGAAAAAAAGAAAGAGAATTACTTCAAAAATCGGTATCTTTCGCCATAAAGTTTTAGGGATCACAAAATTACAAATAATCCCTAAATATAATGTCGAACCTCCTATTGAAACACGAACAACAAGTCTATTTTTACACCATTAAAACATAACTAAAACTCTTGAGAAGCAGATACAATCTCATATTTTCCTTTGCCTGCTTTCTTCGGCAGACCCCCTTTTTCTCGAGGTCCGAAGGAAGGGCACAACAACTTCAAATAAAAAGCCCGTAACCTGCATACTAAACAAGTAATGTTAGGCAATACTCACAGATCCAAGCAATTTTCACATTTCGTCATCATTTCTTACAACAAGCCTAATGTGTCTTGGAGTTATCCTTTCTTTCTTGTTGTCTCTTGCTGCATTACCAGCAAGCTCTAAAACCTCAGCGGCAAGGTACTCGAGCACAGCAGAGAGATAAACGGGGGCACCAGCGCCTACACACTCAGAATACTTCCCCGTCTTCAGGAACCTAGCAATCCTACCCACGGGAAACTGAAGTCCGGGCTTTTGGAATCGCATCACCGACTTCGTCGTCTTTCTCTTTCCTCTACCTCCATCTTTGGCATCACCGGTTGAACTCATCTTCAACAGATTGGAGAATTACAAGTTGATTGGTGTCCTTTGAAATACAAATAAAACCTATTTATACAAAGAATCTTGCTCTACTATTCTCCGTCGATCATAAAATTACTCTTATTTAGGTTTCCTTCCACTGGTTTTCTTCTCACAAAAATGACCATCTAGTTAGACAGCAAGAGGAGGCTCACCATCATTGAGTTATTGATCAGAAGTGTCATCTTCAAAATAACCAACTATACATTAAAAGCTAGAACTTAAGATAAAAATTATAAAAGAGCAAGTTAGGATGACCCAAAAGTGTCGTTAGATTCTCTTTATACCTCCGCTTTTCAGCTCCTTTCCATGTTTTATCTATTTTGTTTTCCTATCTAAGAATGAATGCATAGACATTTTAACAAAAGGACAACAGTAAGAGAGTTAACAAAAATTAGCAACAAATTAATAATATATATGACTATAGTTCTTCAACATCTCTGCTTTCTTGGCATTCTGCCTACCATCAAGTCCTTCCAAATTTTTTCCTTCATTCTTTTAACTAATTGCATTTTCAGAGTTCTACAAGTTCACTTTGTTTCTGTTATATTCGGTTTTATGCTTCCACTTTCGAAACTCTCGTATCTTCACTAATCAGAACTGCACTCACTGCATAATCCGATACTGCTATATACAAAAATAATTGCTCACCCTCTCGAGGCTTTGATAATATTTCAGGAGAGGACAAAAGATTTTTTATCTTAATAAAAGCTTCTTCACAATCCGAAGTCCACTCAAAATTATTTGGTCGACGCAGCACCTAGAAAAAAGGCAAGCACTTATCCGAAAAACGAGAAATGAATCTGTTCAGAGCCGCTAACCTGCCTGTTAACATTTGCACTTCTTTGATATTCCGAGGTCAAGACATTGATATCAGAGCCTTCAACTGTTCTGGATCCACTTCAATTCCTCTTTCACTAATCACATACCCTAGAAACTTACCAGATCGGACTCCAAATGTACATTTTTCTGGGTTCAACTTCAACTGTATGGCTCTAAGATTCAAAAACGTCTCTTCAAAATCATCAATGTGTTCATCATTACTTTTGCTCTTAACAAGCATATCATCGATGTACACTTCGATATTCCTCCCTATTTGTGAAACAAACGCCTTATTCATCAGCCTTTGATATGTAGACCCAACATTTTTCAATCCAAACGGCATCACTCTATAACACTGTAAACCCCGATCAGTAATAAAAGTTGTGCTTTCTTCATCTTCTGGATTCATTCGAATTTTATTATATCCTGAAAATGCATCCATAAATGTTAGAATTTTGTTTCCAGAAGTAGAATCCACTAATTGGTCAATTCGAGGTACTGTAAAAGGATCCTTTGGGCATGCTCTGTTTAAATCTGTGAAGTCTACACACATTCTCCATTTTCCGCTCTTCTTTTTCACCACCACAGGGTTAGCCGTCCACCTCGGATATTTGGACTCCCTAATATACCCCATTTTATACAATCTATCTACTTCAGCAATTATGGCCTCAGATTTTTCCAAAGAAAAAGCTCTCCTTTTTTGTATTATCGGCTCGATCTTCGAATCCACAGCCAGACTATGACATATAATGTCAATTGGGACCCCAACTACATCCTCAGATGTCCAAGCAAACACATCCAAGTTTTTAGACAAAAAATTCAACAATCTTTCTCGCACTGATAAAGACAGCAGAGTCCCAATTCGAAGTACTCTGTTATTATTGAAAATGTATTCTTCTATTTCTTCACTTACCACCACAGAACTCGGGGTTGACCTCGGATCATCAATTCCCTCATTTGTACCACTAGAAGGAACCCCCCCCCCCCAAACTGGTATTTCTCCATTGGATCATCGGTACTTTTGCCACGTAGTCTAAACGCAGCAGCGTAACATTCTCTAGCCACTTTTTGATCACTTCGAACTACACCAATTCGATCCCCGACTACATACTTCAAACACTGATGAACTGTAGAAACTATAGCATACATTTTTGCCAGCCATGACCTTCCAAAGATAGCATTGTAACTCGACGGACAATCTACCACCATAAAAAATACTTGAACTTTCTTTTTGAAAGGCCCTTTTCCCAGAGAAATTTCACCTTCAAACTCCCCTACTACATTCGCTGTCGCACCAGTAAACCCAATTATAGTTCTTTCTGACCTTTCTATCCGAGGCGGAGCGTTTAATCTGTCATATGTTGATTTGAACAACACATTAGCAAAGCTTCCAGTATCAATCAATACTCGTCGAATTTCCACTCCACACACTTCTGCACCAATGACCACTGCATCTTCATGTGGCCCAGTAATTCCTCTCAAATCATCCGCATCGAAAATTATAAATGGGACATCCTTGTTGTTTAGGTGTGCTGATGCTCCTCCTTCAATTTGATGCGTTAAATTCACTATATGTCTTTTCCTCGAATTATTAGTGTTATTAGTCATTGAATCTCCCCCAAATATTGCCAGTGACTCAAAGAACGCACACAAATCTCGAACACGTCCCTTACGCATCGGCTCATCAACTGACATCAACAACAATCGACCAGGGTCTGGTTCGACATATTCCGAAGCCACATCAAATTCATCACATGCAGCATCTAAAATCATCAGTGCACTTTCCTGCTTAGAATTAGGATTGCCCACCTTTTGAGTTATGGCTTTAGCATTCTTTTTGACATACTCCAACAATTTTCCATTCTCTATCAAAATCTGCATCTCCTTCTTCAAAGCAATACAATCATTTGTATCATGTCCAATATCATCATGATACCTACAGAACCTATTATTGCGCTCCTCTCTTGGCCTATTAATCGCTGCCGGCTTTCTGAAATTTACTGTTCCCCTGGTTTTCTCATATATCGAAGCCACACTTTCAGTCAAATCCGCATAATATTCTGGTCTTACCCACACATTCGATCTTGATCTGAATTGGTGTTGATTATTAGAATTGTGCTGATTAGAACCCCCTTGATATGAGCTCGAGGAACCCCCATGGTATGAGTTCGAACCTCCTCGATTAGAAACATTTTGATTACCCCTTGGGCGCGATGAGTTATTATTCGAAGCGTTCAGTTGACTATTCCCTTTCTGAACAGTACTACTTCCTCCTCGAACTCGAGTAGACTCTTCGACTTTGATCTGATCTTCAACCTGAGCCATGAGAGCTCCAAACGTTAATGCCCTACGCCTTGTAGTTTCATCAGCTAAATCTCCTGGCAACAATCCTTGTCTGAACGCTGCCATAGCCACCACTTCCTCACAATCATCTAATCCAGCTTTTGTTGACACAAATCTTTTAGTATAATCCTTCAACTTTTCTCCCACAGCTTGCTTACATTGTATTATCGTATCTCCATTAGCTCTCATTTCTTTGCTTCCCACAAACTGTCTTCGAAAAGCTGTGTAAAAGCCTCTAAAATTTGCAATGGACTCCTTAGGAATCTTGTTGTACCATTTTAGTGCAGTTCCTTTGAATGTCTGAGAGAATGCTCTACACACCAATTTATCATCGTCTTCGAAATTAGTCATATAGTTTTTGAATTGTTCTATATGATCATCTGGATCTTGAGTTCCATCAAACTTGTCAATTTTAGAAATGTCGAACCGCCTCGGAAGTGGCACAAATCTAATCTCACTAATCAACGGTGAGTCCCTCCAATCTACTCCTTGAACAAACTGGTCTTCGTTCCTCATTCCCACAGTAGCATACAAACTTGATTCACCTTCAAATTTCCGAGGCGAATACTTCCGAGGAGAATATACTCGTCTTTCCTTCTTTTGCCTTCCTTCCTTATACATTTTAGCTGGCCGAAATTCATATCCTCCTCCTCTTGAATGAACTCGAGAATGCTCATATCTTGGTGTTTCATCTGACTCCGAATTTCAAAATCCTCTTCTTCACTAGAATCTACATACCGTCGCTTCTGCAACTTTTCTTTTCTTTTCATTCCACTATGCTCCTTCTTACGCTCAAAATGTATTTTACGCTGTACATATTGAACGTCGCCATCGTCATTTAACGGATCCGACTGATCATCCCGATCACCTGTTGTTATTTTAGATCTAAGTCTAGCGCCATTATTATCTTGCTTCTTTTTAGCAAATTCATCAAGTTCCGCCACTTTTCTTATCAACTCATTCATTTTACCTTCAAAATCAAATTGGTTTGATTGAATCGGAATTGACTTACCTGCCTCTTTCTCTTGCAGATCAGATTTCAACGTCTCCAAAGCTTTTCGAATTCATCTCCGATCAGCAAAAATATAAACAAAATTCTTCAGAAAACGAACAAATTCGAGACTCGATTTTTTATCTATCGATCAAGGTATCTTCGGCCTCTCTTTCTAGCGCCAATTTGGTGAGAATAGAAATTGAATTGAGAAGATTGAGAATATTGACCAAGAATCAACAGAGAGTTTTTTAGGTGGTGAATATAATCTTTCGCCTCTAATTATTTCATAGGTGTAATCAGCCTCTTCGACCTCTTTAAATAGGCCTAGTGAGTTAGTTACAAATTCGGTTACATAAGAGGTTTATTTACAGTTCAGTCCCTATTCTTCTTGTAAAACTTTAATCTTACTCTATATTAATAGAACTTATCATTCAAGTCCTTATTAATTACATTTAAGCCCCTAATGAATATATTTCCTTATCAAAGCTAATGGGCCGTTACTGCGGTGAAATTTACTCTATCGCACGCTTAATTGTCATAGATGGACGAGAAATGAATTCTATGTTTTGATGAAAAATGCAATACTGACGTGTTTGCATCATTCGGATTTCCAGTGCTACTTGTGCTCATTAATTTGATATATTTGGTGGTGCAGGTTTCATTGCAATGTATGCTACTCTAGCTAGCCGAGATGTTGACTATTTGATTCATGAGTCACCCTTCTATCTTGAAGGAGAAGACGGACTTTATGAGTTCATTGATAAACGACTTGAAGAGAGTGGACACATGGTTATCGTGATGGCTGAAGGAGCAGTCAGGATCTTGTTTCAGAGAGCATGGTCCTGGTGAATCCTTCGGGAAACAAGCTTCTTAAAGACGCTGGGTTATGGTTGTCGGACAAGATCAAGGTATTGGTTCATTATTCAGCGATCTGGGGTTCTGCAATTTTGTTTAAATCACTGGCCCAGTTGTCTATTATGTAATTTGTTTCCGGCTGTACAAAGTTTGTTCTAGTATATTGCTTTACAACGTAGGAATCGCATTGGTAAAATGATTCTTTTACTATACCTTCTGCAAAACAAAGGATTTATAAGGCTTTATATTCTATCTCCCAAATAAGGAACAAGGTGGTAATTACCGACATGATGCGGGTGAGGTTGCTTCCTTCGACAAACCAACCGAGCGTTTTGAGCCCGACTGATGCAAAACAAGCAAAGAATGAAAAACCAGCTCCTACCTGAGTTGTTAGATGATTGAAGCAGCTTCTTAACAAAGACCTTCGCATTTCTACATGTTTGAGACAATTTCTTTTTCCTATACATGTGTTAGTTGGGTGTCGCTATGAAATGGGCCACAAAGTAAAAAACTCATATTATCCTTTCATACTTATACGATTACAATTTATGCGTATGTTTCATGCGTATGTACGGTAAAGGTGACTTTTCAAAACGTAAAAGATTAGATGATAATTCAGTTTGTAGTTTAAAATTTCCAAAAATACCATACGAGCGAACAAGGAAATACAAAGAATAATACTCATGTGTTTTTCTTATTGTGTTATTAGATTTTATATTTGTTTGGATTATGTGTATCTAAAAGATTAGATGATAACTCATTTTGTAGTTTAAAATTTCCAAAAATATCATACGAGCGAACAAGGAAATGCAAAAAATAAAACTCGTGTTTTTTATTGTGTTATTAGATTTTATAGTTGTTTGTGTTAGTAGATTTTATATTTGTTAAGAACTTGGTTGTTCTTTCTGGCTTTTCTGATTGTCTTATCCATGCCATCCATTTTGAAATTATCAAAAACAAAAGTTTGGTTTGAAATTTTGTATAGAACATGACTATTTATTAATTGATATATTTAAATTATCCGAGGTTGAGTTGAAATTTTGTATAAAACACGACTATTTATTAATGAAATTTTGTATAAAACACGGCTATTTATTAATTGATTTTTAAAAATATTGTATATTGTCCCACTCGAGTGAATGTCCGTGGTGTAGCTTATTTTTTAATTTTTATGTTTAATTTTTATTTATTTATCAAATATTTTTAATCTTCTAAAAATTATTCAATTTAAAATTAGTAAACTGGATCGGTCCATATTGAGAAAGCTGTTTTAGAAAATAATCAAAGACAAAATTTCTTAAACAAATTTTTTTTCTGTGCCGAAAGATCAATTTCATTTTTTAGGAGATGAAAGCGCTATTCAAATTTCGACATTTCCAAGAATCATAGGATATGAGTGGAAAACAAGAGAGCAATCCCGGTTTAAAACCGAAAAAGCTAAAAATGATGTCATATAAATTGGAATCTTCAAATCTAATTTCAAAACCATTATCATATTGAACTAGCTCCTTAAAAAATGTTATTATTTTTTTCGCAATAGTAATCAAAACTATAAAGACCAATAGAATTTTGTAGGACCACATTTTGAAGGTATTTTGAACTTAATTATACTCTTTAGAAGATTATGAGATTTCTTAATAGATATGGCCATGATCGAAGTGGAGTTTGCATATATTGTGTCAAAACCGGACCATAAGCATCCATAGTTAATAAGCTAAAGGTTAGTGTGGAACAAGTTTACGAAAGTTAAAAAAATGTTACTTGTCCTGAAATGGTTTCAGGATTATTTGGGTAACAAATTGATCCCATATGTGTTCAAGTGTTACAAATAAATTCTATTAATATTATTACGTCACATGTCATTCCCAATAATTACACATTTGTTTTCAAATTAACTCTCTATTTTGTTGTAAAATAATACATTTGATATTGCTATGTCAACATCCACGTAGAATGTTGTGAATGCAATAAATATTTAAATATTTTATTATTATGATTTATCTAACCTATTTATCCCACCGAATCCATTACCATAAAATATAACTCGACCTGACCAGTCTATACAAACTAACTAAAGGATGACATGTTTAACCTACTTGTTAACCTAATTGGAACCCGATAAATTCTCACTTTAATACAGTATAAACTTTATAAAATAATACACTTGGACCACCAAAATTTATTAATTAATAGATTTATTAATTAATCGATAAATTATAAATTATAAATTTATATTCCCGTTTTAATACCTAAAGAGTTTCACGATACCTAAATATCAAATCCGAGTATATGGTATAGATATTTAAATATTTTATTTTTATCATTTATCCGACTTATTTATCCGATCCAATCCAATCCATTAACATAAAATATAACTAGACCCGACCCAATCCATATAACATAACTAAAGCATGACATTTTTAACATACTTACAATTAATTTAATTAATACCTGACTACTTAATTCTGATACTAATTCTCCCTTTAATACCTAACGAGTTTCAAAATACCTACATCTGAAATCAATTTTTGTCTTACGAATTTTAAATCTCTAAAATTGATATCTTAGGAATCCTAAATGGACACTACTAGATCTGGGCCTGTTTATGTTAGATCTCACACCTTACTTAATTCTTTTTAATCCAAACTAATATCAAAATAACTTTCCTCACCAATTATGATAATATCACTCAATAAAAAACTTCCTAAAATCATAAAATCCTTTAACTAAATCTAGATATACTTGACTTTATGAAATCTCTAAAATAGTAAAAAGACATGGATAACGAAGTTTTATGTTGTTCTTTTCTACGAAAGAATATTTTAATATTCGTGGCTATAATCTCACGATATTTGCAACGAGTCGCACCCGGTGTGAGATTTAAAGTAGCATATAACACAAAACATGTGAATTTAGTTAGTAACCGCAAACCACTTCAATATTTCTTCAACCAAGCAGCAATAAGAAAACAAACTGCCAGGACATGAATCAATATACAGACGAAGTAAGAGTCTAAAACTTGGGGCAACAACATAACTTTCGAACCATTTCTACAAGGATTAGATGACAATAATAACCATGACAAGGTTTCCGCGACCAAAGGAAATAGGTAACTTGTGAAGTAACACATTGTTTGGCAGGTACGGAGTCGTTCCATAATTTTATAATCATTAACGATGTCTTCCTCCTTGGAGGCATCGGTTGCTCGATATCCTTCTCAGAAGTCCACATGATTTAGTTCTACCTTTCTAGCTTATTATGACATATTTAATATAAATATGACCTATCTCTAACATTGTATCATTCTTTGTAAGAACACACAGCGTTTCAAAAATCTTTGTAAACCGCTCATCAGTTAGTTATTCTCCTTAAGTTAAGGTGATAAATCTAAATGATAAGTTCATATATCAGGTACATATTTTGTCAAATAACAGTTATTGAAATATTCAAGCTTTCCTTTATACTGAACTGAATTTCCTATGAGAAGTTTTGAATATTGCTTGATTATTACATAATGACTGCAATTAGTAATGGAAGATACTTTTATGATAATTGTGAGTTAACTATTTGATATTTATTAGGAGTTTTAGCAATGAGACTATAATTTCCTACAAACTCTGACTCCGTCATGGATACTGGGTCCAGATCTCGCACCAGTCCTGAGACTTCTGTATCAGAGGGATTTGTTTTTCCTGAAGAACAACCGGTCTTTAGTTCACGTCGCAAAGTTTTATCTGCATATAGTGGACCTGTCGATTCACTTACAAAGGCAAAAAAAACATGGAAAATATCGTGCCCTCAGATTATGAAGAATCGTCCAAGATCCAGAATCACGTGTCGAATACAAGTATTCCGAGATTCATAAAGGAGCGGCAACACATGAATTAGACTATGACATATCTCATGTAATTGGGGTCATAGTCATAACAAGATGTCCAATGATGACACCGTCATGGAAAGAAATTCTAGAAGATACGAAGATGTCAATGTATGAGCTGCTTTAGGTAACAAATGGTTTTCGATTTAAGTTTATTTTCAGACGCTACAAGTATGTTAAAATATATGATTTCAGCATTTTTTTTACTTGTTAATAGCTTTTAGTTTTTTTCGAGATAAAAACATTTTTTTGTATTTATATCATCCTAAAACTAAACAAGAATTAAGTAGATCCAGATACCTTTGTAGGCACAGTTACAGGCATTTCTATGTATTTATATAGACCTACAGGAAAATTAAGTAGATCCAAATCTATGTATTTCTATAGACCTACAGGAAAATTAAGTAGATCTAAATGTCTTTGTAGGCACAGTTACCGGTACTTTTCGTAATTTTTTTATGTTCTTCGTATTGGTGGATCGAGTCTTGAATCCTTGTATACGCCACTAGAAATTCCGCCGCAGCAGCTTGGCTCATCACTTTCTTCAGAATCAACTTCAATGCCTTGAACCTTTTCAATCTTTTTGAACTCATCCTACACACACCACACTGCGGAAGCACCACACATTCATTTAGATACCTCCTTTAATAAAGTCGGGATTAAGGTGTGGTTGTAATGTTCGTATCTTGTTTTAAGGTGTTTCTCCAGTCTTGATGTTATGTTCTTTAGTTCATGTCTCTATGAACATACTTGTCACCATATAGATCTTCATCTCTTCTATTGACTCGCGCTTAGAGATTGACATGCACTAAACCATACAGTTTACATTATCAACTTCAATACAACCATCTCTTTCACTGGTTTCCTTTTCACTTTCTCCATTGTTCATTTCCTAGTCATACTCATTTTTTCACTAAGGATTTTTAAAATGCTCCTCATTTTTTTGTGTTCTTGTATTATATCGTTTTTTTCTACTAGAATTCTGGATGAAATCAATCGCTTCTCCAAGTATTGCAAGAAAGTGAGAAAGAAACGAAAAAGGAAATTTTGGATAGTCTTTAAATCTTCAATTGACTTAGAAAACTAACTAGTTCTATTCTAATTTTGTTAATAGCTTTTAGTTTAAATGTTAGTTAGGATATTTGAGAATGGATTCATAACAATATGTAACGAATCTAATTTTTGAGTTGGCTAACTATAAGTTCATGCATGCATTATAAAGAACTATTTTCCTTTTCCTTTTAAAGTCTCAACTGTTTATGATATGTTCATATAGTTCTGGTTTAAGTTTTTAATAAAAGACCATGGTCTTTAGTTAATTGCATCTATTTATGTGTTAGAATTTTTAATACGAAATTATGTTTGTGTAATTTGGTTTGGTTAATACCCATGTCTAATACCTTCTGTCTAATACCTTGTACTTATTATAATTGTTATTTTGCACTCTTTTCTATGGTTAAAACAAATATAATACCTTGTAGTTATTATAATTGTTGTTTTTCTCTCTTTTCTATTCTTTTTATTATGCTTGTATTATTTCATTATTAAGGTAAATAAGCTTATACGAATCATGTTATAACTGTCTTAGTTTTTAAATTTTTGTTAGAACAAAATGGAAGGGATGATGGAGACCATACTTACAGATATAGAAGCATCTCAGAGTGATCCCGATGTTCCTTTGTTAGAACCAGATCCGGGCGTTTCAATAAATATTCTCAAGGACTCGATTTGTACAAAACCCGGTAGAGTTATTCCTGGCCTTGGTAGGTCTTATTCTCGGTTAAGTAGTTCTTCGTCTACTGCTAAGTCAAATATCGGAGAGGTTATGCATTTAAGAGACAAAGTGAATATGCTAGAAAATGTCATAGCACTTCAAAAGATAGAACAAGAAAAGTGTATTGCGGAATGTGAAACTAAATTAGTAGAGAGAATTAGCTCTATTTTGAAAGCCAATGCCAGTGGCTTGTCGGATTTGTCATGTGTTAGATTTGTGTTTTATTAGTTAGCTTGAATTTTGAATTTAGTGACTTTTAATCTTTTGTAAAGACGTTAGTGTTACTTGTTTATATATGTAATGTTAGAAACAAAAATCAAAATCAGTTCTTTTGTTCTTTAAAATTTAATATTTATTTTATTAATTAAATTTATTAAAAACAATTATTATTCTATATAATCAATTATATATTTAAATTTATTAAAAAATAAAAATAAAAATATTAATTTTTTGTTGTATAAGGTTATATTTTACCAAAAAATGTTAGTTGCATAAAGTTATATTTAACAAAAAAAACTTTTTGTTGCTAAATATATAATTATGGCTTTTAATAACTATTTTTTTATTGTAATTACACACTTTAAACATATTTTATATGTAACAAGAATTTTGATATATTTGATGTACCTCTTAAGAACTCACCCTTATATTTATTATGCAATATTTATTTTCTAAATTTTTTTTTTCTAGTTGAAGGTAGTTGCATATTTATTATGTAATATTTTTTTATTCTAGTTTTAAATAGTCAAAGAAACATATCGCATACAGTATTTATTTTCTATTTTTTTATTATAGTTTAAACCAGTGTAAAACTTATTTTCTAAATCTTTTAATTCTAATTTAAAAGAGTCCAACAAATATTTCGCATAGTGTCAAACACATATATTATAGTTAAAAACTATATTGCATATTTATTATGTAATATTAGATGACAAAAAACTTCTGTCAATACAATAACGAAACAATCTCAAAATAATAAATTTATAACTACATACGAACGTTAAATTAAAACAATTAATGGTTGAATAAACTACAAAATCCACGAATCCTAATCCTTCAAAACTAAACCATAATCACTAAACTAAACCATAATCAATAAAAAACATACATAAACCATAATCACTAAAAAAACATACCAAAACGTCCACAATGACTTAACTAAGATATAACTTTCCAAAAAAACAACAATGATATGAAGATTTGGGTTTTTGGACAGACGTTATCACTCTAAATATCATTAAAAATACATAACTAAATTGCAAAATAATTACACTAACAAGTATATAATTCATACCTTAACGTGTTCGCTTGATTCGAGAAATCTGGCGTTTTTTAGACCATTTCGAGAAATTTTAGGTGAGAGAAAAGAGAAAAATAAAAAGATTTTTTTTCTTCTGAAATTAAAGTCTCTTATTATAGTAAAAAAAGATTTCATTATAAATGGATCTCATTGTAACTAAAATAGAACCCAATTTAGCCCAACCCAAAATAAATTAGGCCCAAAATTTTATTTAATTTCTAGGGTTTATGTCGAAGATTGTGCTTCTCCTATATATATAGGGTCTTGAGATCTCATTTCCCACTCGAAATATTGACTTCAGCAGGAAACAGGTCTATGCCAGATACAATTCCTCAGCCTATGTTAAAGTAGAATATCACGTAAGCCTGACTCGGATGATTGCCGAGATGTATACAAGAAATATTTTATAGTCTATAATTTTATTTAAATGGAAGTATGTAACTTTTCTGATCATCACTGAAGTTCCACAGGGAGGGTATAAGGTGTTCTTGTCCAAAAATTCTATTGATTTAGATCCCAAGATTGTCAATGACATCCATCAAAGACGGTTGATAGTACGAGGGTCGTGGAATAAATCCCAATGAAAGGTATATCAGTTCACTGTCGCACTCAGGTTTACATAATTGGAGGTGATGGAACTCAAAAAGGAGCAGCAGCTAGCTAGCAGCTATCTATGAAGTAAGCCTATTGAAGTCATTGTGCCGGTAACCTCTTAAGATCTTTGTTTTTGCAGACTGATCAGTTTCACAAATTTCTCTGCTAGGGGTTTTGTTGACAATAACTTCCAAATATTTATGAACTAATTTTCCAAATATTTGTGAACTAATGGTAGATTGGAAGCATTTCTTGTGAAGTTTATGTCATCCAATCAAAGCGGGGACACGAACTAATATTATTGAACCTAATGCCCGAAGCATGCTTATTATAGTTCCGGCCTTCATGTTTGGCCACATGTTTGCAGGCTGCGTTCTGCATCAGTATATTGTATTTGTTTAAATGCGGAAATGATATCACTAATTTTTTGTTGTTAGTAGCTGTGCGGAAATGATATCACTAATTTTTTGTTGTTCTGCAGGAAATCAGACTCCGCGGCCTTAAGGTTGCAGTTGTTGGAATTCCAAAGAACATCGACAATGACATTCCGGTATTTATCTCCTACTTGCACGCCATTGCTCTGAAGTACTTAAATGTTTTGGAATGAACTCTTAATAG
Organism: Limnanthes douglasii subsp. nivea; assembly: GCA_036936605.1. Taxonomy (NCBI): domain Eukaryota; kingdom Viridiplantae; phylum Streptophyta; class Magnoliopsida; order Brassicales; family Limnanthaceae; genus Limnanthes; species Limnanthes douglasii. The sequence goes on from JAUPFV010000001.1 coordinate 5,205,619, forward strand.
TGCGCTCTCTCTCTCTAATCTTGATTTGGTCATTGACAAGTCCTTTGGTTTTGATACTGCCGTCGAGGAGGCTCAGCGTGCCATTAATGCAGCACACGTCGAAGCTACAGGTGTTTAAAATTTATCTTTTTTAACATCATAAAACTATGTCATCTAATTAATTTTGATCAAAATACTCTACAACTATTTAATAATCCATCTCAACAATCTTTGACTATATACAAATTAAAATAATTTCAATTTTTTTTTATAAATTCATAGCACATGCGCCATCCATTTAATAGTTTTACAGTTACTTAATTAAATAATAAATAGCACATTTAATAATGTGACTAATATATACAAATAACAAAATAAAAATAAAATCATAAATTCAATTCAGTTTTAGATTTCATCCTTTTCTAAATCATAAAACTACTATTTAGCGTATTACAATGGTATGTGTATAATATAATATAATATAATATAATATAATATAATATAATATAATATAATATAATATAATATAATATAATATAATATAATATAATATAATATAATATAATATAATATAATATAATATAATATAATATAATATAATATAATATAATATAATATAATATAATATAATATAATATAATATAATATAATATAATATAATATAATATAATATAATAATTGATTAAAATTGATTCGGTTTCAAATTTCATGTATTTGTTAATTTTAACTCATAAAACTACTGACATCCAATTAATTTTTAAATAATATTATAAAATTTATGGTGCATTTCAGTAATCTCTTACTAATATACATAAAATTCAATTCTATTTTAAATTTCGCTTCTTTTTCTCATCCAATTAATTTTTTAAAAAATCAATAATTAATAGATACTGCAATTCAATCATCTATGAATAATATAAATAAATTAATAAAAAAATTATAAACTCAAATTAGTTTCAGACGGTTGCAAGATAATTATAAACTTAATAATTAATTTTTATTTTTCATTTTTCCAAATTAATGGTTTAAATTTATACACCATCTAAAATATTTAAAGATTGAATTTGATATTATTTAATTTACTAATTTTATTTTAGATAGTTTTACAATTATTTTTAGTATGTAAATAATAATAATAATAAATTAAATAATTTGTTACCATAATAGTTTTATACATAATGTATGTATTAATAAAAAAAGTCATTTTGTTGTAGATTAAAGTAAATAAAATGAGGGAAAAACTATATCTCAACACCTATTTGGTGGATTTCAACTTGGAGAAATTTCTCCCTTAAAAAGTTGAATTACCCAAAATACCTTCACTAAAAAAACACATAATTAATCCTACAATCTAAAATCCAACTAGCCCATTCTCTAAAAACTCTTAAACTAACTAAAACTATCTCATAATCGACTTCAATCCGTAATATCTTTAAAAATATGTATTTAAGTGATGAAAACAATGGTTTTAGTCATAAATTTCATTTGGACTAGAGTGTATATCATCTCAATTTGGACTAATCACATGATTCGCATTTGACATATTATTCTTAGTTCAAATTTAACCAATGATTCTCAATTTGCATTTAACTATTGATTTTTCGTTTAGATTTAACACATGATTCTAAAATTATGTGATTCTCAGTTCGGATTTAGCCTTTGCTTTTCAATTTGTATTTAGCCCTTGATTATCAGTTCGTACTTAGCCCTTGATTCTTAGTTCAAATATATCTCATGATACTTTGTTAAGATTTAGCACATGATTATCAGTAAGCATTTAACCATTGGCGTTGAACACATTTATTAGTGTTTCAATTTGTATTTAGCACATGAGTCTCAATTCGTATTTAACTCAGGACTCTCAGTTTCCATTTAACACGTGATTCTCATTTCACATTTTATACATGATTCTTAGTTTGGATTTCACACACGATTCTCAATTCATATTTCACCTTGATTCTTAGTTTCTTATTTTAACATTTGATTCACATTTCAGATTCAACACATGATTCGTCATTTGTGTTTAACTCATGATGCTCAATTCGAATTTAACACATGATTCTTACCCCATATATAACCTTTGATTCTTAATTCATATTTAACCTATTATTTGCAATTTGCATTTTACCATTGCTTCTCAAATTAGAATTGACACCTGCTTCTCAATTTGTATTTAGTCATTTATTTTTAGTTTATAATTAATATATGATTATCATTTCACAATTAACCCTTTTTTCAGTTTATAATTACCACATGTTTCTTAGTTCGTATATAATAATTAATTATTAGTTTTGATTTAATAAATAATTTACGATTAGATTTAACCCAAGATACTTAGTACAGATATTACACATGTGCTCCAAAAACGGTAGCCGAGTTGGTGGAGTAAGTCATGCTTGTGACCAAAGGTCATTAGTTCGAACCCCTCTACATACTATTTTTTGGTTGAACATATCACACGATTATCAATTCACATTTAACCCTTAATTCTTAGTATAAATTTATCATTTGATTCATGGTTCATATTTAACCCATTATTAACAATTCGCATTCTACCCCAGACTCTCAGTTTATATTTAACCGTGAGTTAAATACGAACTGAGAATCATTTGTTAAATCTAAACGGAGTATCATAAGTTAAACGTGAATAAAAATGAAGTGTTAAATCCGAACTAAGAATTAAAGGTTAAATACAAACTGAGAATCATGTTTTAAATCTCAGCTAATAATTAATGGTAAGCTATGAATTGTGAATAATGGCTTATCCATGATTTAAGAATCTGATGTTAAATCGTAATAATGTATCAAGTGTTAAATATGAACTAAGACCCAAATGTTAATTGCAAACAGAGAATCATGTATGAAATTTGAACTGAGAATCATAAGCTAAATGTCAATTAAAAAATATAGGTCAAATGCGAGTCGAATCATGTTTTATATATTAACTGAGAATTATGTCTTAAATAAGAATTGAGAATCATTAGTTAAATATGAATCACGAATCATTTATTAAATCCGAATTGAGAATCAAAGGTTAAATGTGAAATCAAAGTAATGTGTTAAATCCGAACTGAGAATCAAGGGTTAAATGCGAACTGAGAATCATGTGTTAAAGCCAAATTGAGAACCACGATTTGAATATGTATCACGAACAATTGGCTAAATACAAACTAGCATCAATGGTAGCGTGTGAATCGCTAATAATGGGTTACACGTGAACCACAAGTACATTCGAAAAATATTTGTTCATATTTAACACTTGACTTATGATTCACATTTAATATATGATTCTCAATTTAAATATAAAAATTGTTTCGTCACTCGTCTTTAACCCTGATATGTGATTCAAATTTAACCATTGATTCTCAATTCAGATTTAGTGAATGATTTGTGATTTTTAATCCAAAAAAATACAGTTTGGATTTAAGAAATGATTATCAGTTCAAATTGAACACATAATTTTCAATTCGCATTTGACCCATGATTCTTAATTTGTATTTAACTTATGAGTATCAGTAAAAAAATTCATATATAATTCTAAGGTCATACACGGTTCTTAATTCGTAAAGAACCCGTGATTCTTAGTTTGTATATATAACCCTTGATTCTTAGTTCGTATATATAACATTTTATTCTTAATTTGTTGTGATTTATGGGGTCCTTGTCATACTTTATCCTCATGTAGTGCGTGATATTTTCTCACTATTGTTGATGAGTACTCTCGTGCTGTATGGATTTAGGGAATATGACACAGTGGTTGAAGAGATGCAATGCAACATCTATCCTCATCTATTACCTTTAGGGATGAGCCTAAATCATTCTGAGAGGCTATATGACACAGTGGTTGAAGAGATGCAATGCAACATGAAATTCAGGAACTAGAGGATAATCATACTTGGTCATTGGCACATCTACCTCAAAAGAAGAAAGCTTTGAGGAGTCAGTGGATTTATAAAATTAAATATCATGCTGATAGGAGAGGAGAGTGCCAAAAAGCTCGTTTGGTCGTGTTTGGTAATCACCAAGTAGAATTGGTTGATTATACATAGACTTTTTGCCCGTGTTGCCAAGATGGTTACTATATGACACAGTGGTTGAATAAATACAATGCAACATGAAATTCAGGAACTAGAGGATAATCATACTTGGTCCTTGGCACGTCTACCTCAAAAGAAGAAAGCTTTGAGGAGTCAGTGGATTTATAAAATTAAATATAATGCTGATAGGAGAGGAGAGCGCCTAAAAGCTCGTTTGGTCGTGTTTGGTAATTACCAAGTAGAAGTGGTTGATTATACATAGATCTTTTGCCCGTGTTGCCAAGATGGTTACTATACGTCTTTTCTTGGCGGTTGCAGCCGCTCAAAATTGTAAGTTACATCAGATGAATATACATAATGCCTTTTTGTATGATGATCTGGATGATAAGGTTTACATGAAAATTCCTTCAGGTTTTGAAAGAGGGCGCAAATGACAAGTCTGTTACCTTCGCAAATCGTTGTATGGTCTGAAGCAGGCACCTCGGTGTTGGTTTGCCAAGTTAGTGACTGCACTGAAGAGGTACGGGTTTTTTCAGTTCTATTTAGATTATTCTGTATTCTCTTATTCCATGAGTGGTTGTCGTATGCATGTTTTGGTGTATGTTGATGATTTTATTCTATATGGGAATGACCCCGGTACATTGATAGAGTTTAAGAAATACTTGAGCACTTGCTTTCATATGAAGGACTTAGGTCATCTCAAATATTTTTTTTGAAGTTGAAGTAGCACGGAGTCCCGCGGGTATCTTTCTTTGCCAACGTAAATATACTCTGGACATTATTTCAGAAACAGGTTTACCTGGCAGCAAGCCTGCACAATTTCCCCTCGAGTAAAACCACCAGCTCAGCAAGACCGAGTCGGCGCTACTCATTGACGGATCCGCATACCGCACATTGGTTTGCACACTGATTTATCTGGTGTTTACATATCCATATATCTATTTTTTTATACATACTCTATCTGATTTTGTGCATAAACTAAATGAAGATCATTGCAGTCTGCATTACGAGTTGTTCGTTATTTCAAAGGGAGCCAAGGTTAGGAAATTCTTCTACCAAGTAGTTGTAATCTCATTCTAACAAGCTGGTGTGGTTCCAGTTAGGCTAGATGTCCTAAGATTCGTGTAGTGTGAGTGGTTGGATGGTGTTTCTTAGATGATTCCTCTGTTTCTTGGAAGACTAAGAAACAAGGTGTCGTTGCATTGTCCTTTGCTGAAGCAAAGTACCGGTCTATGGTAGGATTGACTTGTGAGTTGAAGTGGTTGCACGGTCTGCTCAAGGATTTTAGGGTCTCACACTCATTGACTATGCAAGTTTTATATGATAGTCAGTCGACTTTACATCTTGCCCACAATCATGTGTTCCATGAACGTTCAAATCATATTGAAGTAGATTTTCATTTTCTACGGGATGCGATACTTGATAGGGTTATTTGTCCATCTCACGTGCCCACTCGGTCTCAGTGTGTAGACAAAGCACTAAGCAATAATCAGTTTGAATTTTTGCTTGGCAAGTTGGGCATTCATAATCTGCATGCTTCAACTCGAAGGGGTGTTAAAGTGTCATGAGTAAAATAAAATGTATATGGGTTATTAAATACTAGTCTGTATATGAGCTAGGCTTTACTTTGTGCCACACTATAGATATACACTGTAATGTGATATGCCCAGAGAGGTGATTTGGTTTATGTGTTGAAACTAAGAAGATGTGAGAGACACATTCCCAACGTTTCAAATGTTTTCTTTGTGCTTCTGGATTATTCGCTGAATGATATTTTCCTGCTCAACATCTTCAAATCCTACCATTATTTGTTCAACACATATAACACATTCACTATTCTCTTAACAATTAATTTGTTTAATAATATGTAATTTAAATATAATTTACTTAACAAGTCTTAAAAAATAATATTCAATTTAATAAATAATTTTCTTTTCAAGTTTTAGAGATATCAAATTTTAATAACTAATATTTTTCAAATTTGTAAACTTACTATAATTAAAAAAAACTTTAAATGAAATATTTTATTTTAATTTATAGTTAATATAATCTTTATTTTGTGCTAAAATTTAAAAACGGATTTTTGAAATTTATATAAATCCAAACGCAGACAACTCGAATTTAAATCAGCTTTTTTTATACTCAAAACTCATAACGGAATAAGCCTATTGAAGTCATTGTGCCGGTAACCTCTTAAGATCTTTGTTTTTGCAGACTGATCAGTTTCATAAATTTCTCTGCTAGGGGTTTTGTTGACAATAGCTTCCAAATATTTATGAACTAATTTCCCAAATATTTCTGAACTAATGGTAGATTGGAAGCATTTCTTGTGAAGTTTATGTCATCCAATCAAAGCGGGGACACCCATGAACTAATATTTTTGAACCTAATTACGAGACACATAATATTTCCCGATGCCCAAAGCATGCTTATTATAGTTCCGGTGTTTGCAGGCTGCGTTCTGCATCAGTATATTGTATTTGTTTAAATGCGGAAATGGTATCACTAATTTTTTGTTGTTAGTAGCTGTGCGGAAATGATATCACTAATTTTTTGTTGTTCTGCAGGAAATCAGACTCCGCTGCCTTAAGGTTGCAGTTGTTGGAATTCCAAAGAACATCGACAATGACATTCCGGTATTTATCTCCTACTTGCACGCCATTGCTCTGAAGTACTTAAATGTTTTGGAATGAACTCTTAATCTTGATTTGGTCATTGACAAGTCCTTTGGTTTTGATACTGCCGTCGAGGAGGCTCAGCGTGCCATCAATGCAGCACACGTTGAAGCTACAGGTGTTGAGAATGGCATTGGATTTGTGAAGCTAATGGGCCGTTACTGCGGTGAAATTTACTCTATCGCACGCTTAATTGTCATAGATGGACGGGCAATGAATTGCATGTTTTGATGAAAAATGCAATACTGACGTGTTTGCATCATTCGGATTTCCAGTGCTACTTGTGCTCATTAATTTGATATATTTGGTGGTGCAGGTTTCATTGCAATGTATGCTACTCTAGCTAGCCGAGATGTTGACTGTTTGATTGCTGAGTCACCCTTCTATCTGGAAGGAGAAGACGGACTTTATGAGTTCATTGATAAACGACTTGAAGAGAGTGGCCACATGGTTCTCGTGATGGCTAAAGGAGCAGTCAGGATCTTGTTTCAGAGAGCATGGTCCTGGGGAATCCTTGGGAAACAAGCTTTTTAAAGACGCTGGGTTATGGTTGTCGGATAAGATCAAGGTATTGGTTCATTATTCAGCGATCTGGGGTTCTGCAATTTCGTTTGGATCACTGGTCCAGTTGTCTATTATGTAATTTGTTTCTGGCTGTAGAAAGTTTGTTCTAGTATATTGCTTTACAACGTAGGAATCGCATTGGTAAGATCATTCTTTTGCTATACCTTCTGCAAAAAAAAAGGATTTATAAGGCTTTATATTCTATCTCCCAAATAAGGAACAAGGTGGTAATTACCGACATGATGCGGGTGAGGTTGCTTCCTTCGACAAACCAACCGAGCTTTTTGAGCCCGACTGATGCAAAACAAGCAAAGAATGAAAAACCAGCTCCTACCTAAGTTGTTAGATGATTGAAGCAGCTTCTTAACAACGACCTTTGCATTTCTACATGTTTGAGACAATTTCTTTTTCCTATATACTACAAGAAAATTTGGTATAAGCAATGAAAAAAATTTGCTGCAAAAAACGATTATTCGTTGGTAAAACCTTTTAACAATAAAAAATTTGTTCCAAAAGATTTGTTGCTTTAGGTTGGACGCTTAAAGTCTTTAGAAACGAAAAATATATTTGTCGTTGTAAAAAATGCTTAATTGCAATAATTTTGTTTTTCGCTGCAAAAAATACGTAATTGCAATAATATTATGTTTCGCTGTAAAAAAATATGTAATTGCAATATGTTTCGCTATAAATGTATTGGCAATAAATGTATTTTTCATTCTATGAAATTGTAATTGCAATAAGTTTATATGTAATTGCAAAAAAATCATAATTGCAACATATTAACCCCAAAATATTTTTTTCCAAATGTAAATATATGCAACAAAATACATTTTTGCTAAATAATAATTTTAATTTACAAATAATCTGTCATAATAATAAATTTTAGTTATAAATTAGTATTTTTAATTATTCAAAAATCTATTCTTTTATACCAAATTTAAATGCAAACTAATTGATACTGGGATCAAAAAAATACATATAACTTCATTTTACTTGACATAAATAATTGAACCTTATATAATGCACACTTTATGAAACACCTTCGAATTTCAAACCGAAAATACAAGTCCGACCATCAAAGAATAGTAGGAAACTAAATATAAACCTTTCAGTTTTTGTTTGAAGGGAGGCAGCACTCCTTGAACTATCTAAACATTATTTCATTCTACTGTACCAAGGCATATAGTCTTCTTGTAAATAAAACACTTAGATATCCAAAGATAAACCAGCACTCCTTGACCTATCTAAACATTATTTCATTCTACTATAGCAAGGCATGTAGTCTTCTTGTAAATAAAACACTTAGATATCCAAAGATAAACCAGGAAATAGAGAATGCCGAGAATTGGCAGTAGCCAGTAAAAATAATCCAGCCGACCTCGGTTTCAGCCAAGCTTCTCATTCTTCGTAGTCCCGTTAGTCATAATCGTCACCATAAAAGTACTTAGATTAGTTGCTTGATGCAGTCGTTGTGAGAGACAGAGCTGAGGTACTTAGATTAGTTGCTTGATGCAGTCGTCGTGAGAGACAGAGCTGAGCACAGACTTTTCATAGCATCAAGTACCTCGTCGTAATAAAACTGAGTTGTCCAATAAAGGCGAAAACTTATGCGCACCCTATAAGGATATAGGGAGGTACTTTCCATTGGAATGACTTTAAGATTATAAGGGCCATCCTTAGCTGCAATCGCAAAAGATCAGACATAAGTGATTCAAACTGAATGCAAAAAAAACACAAAGGGAACTACAAATTACCTTTAGACATTGGAATGACTTTGACATTATAAGGACCATCATTATAGCTGCAATGGCAAAAAATCAGAGACAAGTGATTCAAACTGAATGCAGATAAACACGAGGGGAACTACAAATTACCTCTCGAGACTCAAATAACTTTGAGATTATAAGGGCCATCTTTAGCTCCAATCGCAAAAGATCAGACATTCAAACTGAATGCAAATAAAACAAAGGGAACTACAAATTACCTCTTGTGAATCAGCATGCCAAGTAAGATTAATTCATCTGCAAGACCTTACACTCCAATACCAATGTGCCTATGCCTCATATTTCACCCTTTTGTAGTTTAAAATGACAGTAATTAACTATAATCTTTGTTGACATTCGTAGTAACAATTGAGTTACCAAAGCAAAAGTACGATTAAGAATCAAAATACACTTCTTGTATAAAGAGAATCAAAGTAATGGTTCTTTGATTCTCTGCTCCCTACAAGCTTCAATAGATGAGCTTCGATTGGAACCCCTGTTGATAGAGAGAAATATGTAAAATTAAACCATGACAGAAACAATAACTAATACTCACCGTCTCCTTGAACAAGCGTGGTAAAGCAATAGATGCAAGATTGCAGACTGCAGTCTCCGGGCGACTAGTGTACTCGATTATCTAAATGCACAGAATTGAAGATTGAATGGTACCCAGATTGCTGGTTCCTCTTTCTGTTTAAAGAATCCTGAAATAAATAAAATACTATGTTAACCATAATCCTAGTTGACCATGGTCAGAAGCACATTAATGAAAATTTACAGAAATCACCTTGTAGAGACTATAAAGAAAATACTATATGTGAACTATTATCCAATTACTCCAGCGGATTTGATGATAATAGCACACTCTATTGGAGTATGATATATGCCCTCAATGCTATTATCTTCCATACATAGCAGAAAGCAACTACTGAACTGTCAAATTCATTTACAGAAACTACTGTGTAACAAAATCCAATCATAAGCTTTAAAAACAATAACATGCTGCATTATAATACAGGAAGATCGAACTTACTTCTAGAGCTCGAGCATTAAAGATTAGGGGAAGGATGGGTGAACCATCAACATCATATGATAAATTTGATGAATATAATCAATATCGTCAGGATACAGTGAGGTCTCTCTACAGCTACTCGTTGAAATATTAAGAGGTAAAACACTTCCTTAGTGCTCTTATGCAGATCGAAACAGATAATCTGGCAGCCTATTCTGGTAGCCAACTGCACTGGTTCAATTAGACACAAAATAAGTTCAAATAATCAAAATCTTCCAATTCAAAGCAATTTCCTTAGAAACCCAAACAACATTATCAACAAGCACAGTAACCAACACAAAACTCAAACATCTGAAAAGAATATCTAACAACATAAAGTATATAAATACATACAACTTACAGAAGCATAATCTAGCCAATTCATTAGAGCCGACTAGTTGTAACACCTTTATAAACAATCCGCAGACCTTTTGGGTTGTGACGACCACATCACCGATGAACTTTCTCTTTCTTCACATCTCTCTTAATGAGATACATCTTCGAGGACACTCTACAATAACACTAGAGGAATTTCGTCGAGCAGGTTTTGTGTGCAAAGATAAGATTGACAGTAGCTAGGCTGCTACACATAATATAGGTTTGGGTTTTGGGTTATCATAACCCACCTGTGTGAAATTTCTTCTCAGCAGCAGCGAAGGGAGAAGTTTAAAGCTTCAAACAGTAGAAAAAAAATAACAATCTATCAGGATCAAAATCATAACACTAACTGAATGAGAATATCACAATTAAACCTTATAGTCAAATTAAAACCTAAAGAAAATGTAAAACCTAAAAGGAGAAAAAAAAATGAAGAAGAGGGAAAGGGGAAAACCGATTACTGACATCGCTGAACACCCATAGATATATGGAGAGAAATGAAAAAGTAAAGCATAAAGGGAGAATAAAAAGGAAAGAAGAGGGAAAGGGAAAACCTATAAGGTGAAATAAATTTACTTACCGCTCAACAATTAAATAGTTTTCAATTAAAATTTTAAAACACTTTTTTTCTAATGTATGGAAATGCCCTTTTTATTTAATTCTACAAAATACAATTAATACATTTAATATTTTTTAACTAATACATATAAATTTTAATATAAAATATTAATAAATAAATTTGGTATTAAACTTTGTTTTGTTTTTCTTTTTACCCATACAATTATAGTTATCCATTTAACATTTAAAAAATATTCCACACTTTACTAATTTTAGCTAATATATACAAAGTAATAAAAAAATAATTAAAAAAGTTATAAACTCAATTTAATTTTGGATTTCGTATTTTTTTAAATTAATGAAACTGCCGTTATACCATTAATTTTGAAAACAAATACTCTACATTTAATGGATAGTGCATTTAAAAACTTTTACTAATATATACAAATTAATTTTAAAAAGAATTATGAATCAATCGGTTTTAAATTTCGCTTTCATTTTCTTAATTCATCAAACTACCCTCATTCAATTAATTTAAAAAAAAAATATAAAATTATTTCATATTGCATTTTAATAATACTATACTAATATATATATATATATATATATATACAAATTAAAAGAAATTAATTCACTTTTAAATTTAAATTTAGTGTTTTTTTTAACTCAGCAAAACTACCGTTATCCAATTAATTTAAAAAATACTCTACCATTAATTAGTAATGCATTTCAATATTTTCTTATTAATATATACAAATTACGTTATAAATTCAATTAGGTTTAAAATTTATCTTTTTTAACATCATAAAACTACGTCATCTAATTAATTTTGATCAAAATACTCTACAACTATTTAATAATCCATCTCAACAATCTTTGACTATATACAAATTAAAATAATTTCAATTTTTTTTATAAATTCATAGCACATGCGTCATCCATTTAATTTAAAAAAAAAGTTTTACAGTTACTTAATTAAATAATAAATAGCACATTTAATAATGTTTGACTAATATATACAAATAAAAAAATAAAAATAAAATCATAAATTCAATTTAGTTTTAAATTTCATCCTTTTCTAAATCATAAAACTACTATTTAGTCGATTGATAGCGTATTACAATGGTATGCGGATAATATAATATAATATAATATAATATAATATAATATAATATAATATAATATAATAATTGATTAAAATTGTATGAATTCAATTCGGTTTCAAATTTCATGTATTTGTTAATTTTAACTCATAAAACTACTGACATCCAATTAATTTTTAAATAATATTATAAAAGTTATGGTGCATTTCAATAATCTCTTACTAATATACATAAAATTCAATTCTATTTTAAATTTCGCTTCTTTTAATCATCCAATTAATTTTTAAAAAAATCAATAATTAAAAGATACTGCAATTCAATCATCTATGAATAATATAAATAAATTAATAAAAAAATTATAAACTCAAATTAGTTTCAGACGGTTGCAAGATAATTATAAACTTAATAATTAATTTTTATTTTTCATTTTTCAAAATTAATGGTTTAAATTTATACACCATCTAAAATATTTAAAGATTGAATTTGATATTATTTAATTTACTAATCTTATTTTAGATAGTTTTACAATTATTTTTAATATGTAAATAATAATAATAATAAATTAAATAATTTGTTACCATAATAGTTTTATACATAATGTATGTATTAATAAAACAAGTCATTTTGTTGTAGATTAAAGTAAATAAAATGAGGGAAAAACTATATCTCAACACCTATTTGGTGGATTTCAACTTGGAGAAATTTCTTCCTTAAAAAGTTGAATTACCCAAAATACCTTCACTAAAAAACACATAATTAATCCTACAATCTAAAATCCAACTAGCCCATTCTCTAAAAACTCTTAAACTAACTAAAACTATCTCATAATCGACTTCAATCCGTAATATCTTTAAAAATATGTATTTAAGTGATGAAAACAATGGTTTTAGTCGTAATAAATTTCATTGGGACTAGAGTATATATCATCTCAATTTGGACTAATCACATGATTCGCATTTGACATATTATTCTTAGTTCAAATTTAACCAATGATTCTCAATTTGCATTTAACTATTGATTTTTCGTTTAGATTTAACACATGATTCTAAAATTATGTGATTCTCAGTTCGGATTTAGCCTTTGCTTTTCAATTTGTATTTAGCCCTTCATTATCAGTTCGTACTTAGCCCTTGATTCTTAGTTCAAATATATCTCATGATACTTTGTTCAGATTTAACACATGATTATCAGTAAGCATTTAACCATTGGCGTTGAACACATTTATTAGTGTTTAACCTCTGATTATCAATTTGTATTTAGCACATGAGTCTCAATTCGTATTTAACTCAGGACTCTCAATTTGCATTTAACACGTGATTCTCATTTCACATTTTATACATGATTCTTAGTTTGGATTTCACACACGATTCTCAATTCATATTTCACCTTGATTCTTAGTTTCTTATTTTAACCTTTGATTCTTAATTCATATTTAACCTATTATTTGCAATTTGCATTTTACCATTGCTTCTCAAATTAGAATTGACACCTGCTTCTCAATTTGTATTTAGTCATTTATTTTTAGTTTATAATTAATATATGATTATCATTTCACAATTAACCTTGTTTTTCAGTTTATAATTACGACATGTATATAATAATTAATTATTAGTTTTGATTTAATAAATAATTTACGATTAGATTTAACCCAAGATACTTAGTACAAAAACGGTAGCCGAGTTGGTGGAGTAAGTCATGCTTGTGACCAAAGGTCATGAGTTTGAACCCCTCTACATACTATTTCTTGGTTGAACATATCACACGATTATCAATTCACATTTAACCCTTAATTCTTAGTATAAATTTATCATTTGATTCATGGTTCATATTTAACCCATTATTAACAATTCGCATTCTACCCCAGACTCTCAGTTTATATATACATTTTAGCTGGCCGAAATTCATATCCTCCTCCTAAACTAAACCATAATCAATAAAAAACATACATAAACCATAATCACTAAAAAAACATACCAAAACGTCCACAATGACTTAACTAAGATATAACTTTAAAAAAACAACAATGATATGAAAATTAGGGTTTTTAGACAGACGTTATCACTCTAAATATCACTAAAAATACATAACTAAATTGTAAAATAATTACACTAACAAGTATATAATTCATACCTTAACGTGTTCGCAAGTTTTGATTCGAGAAATCTGGCGTTTTTTTAGACCGAGAAATTTTAGGTGAGAGAAAAGAGAAAAATAAAAAGATTTTTTTTCTTCAGAAATTAAAGTCTCTTATTATAGTAAAAAAAGATTGCATTATAAATGGATCTCATTGTAAATAAAATAGAACCCAATTTAGCCCAACCCAAAATAAATTAGGCCCAAAATTTTATTTAATTTCTAGGGTTTATGTCGAAGATTGTGCTTCTCCTCTCTCTATATATATATATATAGGGTCTACTGCTGCCGCATCTCACATCATCCATGGATGCGAAGGAATCGTATCTGGCATGAGATCTGATTTCCCACTCGAAATATCGACTTCAGCAGGAAACAGGTCTATGCCAGATACAATTCCTCAGCCTATGTTAAAGTAGAATATCACGTAAGCCTGACTCGAATGATTGCCGTAGAATATCACGTAAGCCTGACTCGGATGATTGCCGAGATGTATACAAGCAATATTTTATAGTCTATAATTTTATTTAAATGGAAGTATGTAACTTTTCTGATCATCACTTAAGTTCCACATGGAGGGTATAAGGTGTTCTTGTCCAAAAATACTATTGATTTAGATCCCAAGACTGTCAATGACATCCATCAAAGACAGACGGTTGATAGTACGAGGGTCGTGGAATAAATCCCAATGAAAGGTATATCAGTTTACTGTCGCACTCTTACATAATTGGAGGTGATGGAACTCAAAAAGGAGCAGCAGCTAGCTAGCAGCTATCTATGGAGTAAGCCTATTGAAGTCATTGTGCCGGTAACCTCTTAAGATCTTTGTTTTTGCAGACTGATCAGTTTCATAAATTTCTCTGCTAGGGGTTTTGTTGACAATAGCTTCCAAATATTTATGAACTAATTTCCCAAATATTTCTGAACTAATGGTAGATTGGAAGCATTTCTTGTGAAGTTTATGTCATCCAATCAAAGCGGGGACACCCATGAACTAATATTTTTGAACCTAATTACGAGACACATAATATTTCCCGATGCCCGAAGCATGCTTATTATAGTTCCGGTGTTTGCAGGCTGCGTTCTGCATCAGTATATTGTATTTGTTTAAATGCGGAAATGATATCACTAATTTTTTGTTGTTAGTAGCTGTGCGGAAATGATATCACTAATTTTTTGTTGTTCTGCAGGAAATCAGACTCCGCTGCCTTAAGGTTGCAGTTGTTGGAATTCCAAAGAACATCGACAATGACATTCCGGTATTTATCTCCTACTTGCACGCCATTGCTCTGAAGTACTTAAATGTTTTGGAATGAACTCTTAATCTTGATTTGGTCATTGACAAGTCCTTTGGTTTTGATACTGCCGTCGAGGAGGCTCAGCGTGCCATCAATGCAGCACACGTCGAAGCTACAGGTGTTGAGAATGGCATTGGATTTGTGAAGCTAATGGGCCGTTACTGCGGTGAAATTTACTCTATCGCACGCTTAATTGTCATAGATGGACGGGCAATGAATTGCATGTTTTGATGGCAATGAATTGCATGTTTTGATGAAAAATGCAATACTGACGTGTTTGCATCATTCGGATTTCCAGTGCTACTTGTGCTCATTAATTTGATATATTTGGTGGTGCAGGTTTCATTGCAATGTATGCTACTCTAGCTAGCCGAGATGTTGACTGTTTGATTGCTGAGTCACCCTTCTATCTGGAAGGAGAAGACGGACTTTATGAGTTCATTGATAAACGACTTGAAGAGAGTGGCCACATGGTTCTCGTGATGGCTAAAGGAGCAGTCAGGATCTTGTTTCAGAGAGCATGGTCCTGGGGAATCCTTCGGGAAACAAGCTTCTTAAAGACGCTGGGTTATGGTTGTCGGATAAGATCAAGTTATTGGTTCATTATTCAGCGATCTGGGGTTCTGCAATTTCGTTTGGATCACTGGTCCAGTTGTCTATTATGTAATTTGTTTCTGGCTGTAGAAAGTTTGTTCTAGTATATTGCTTTACAACGTAGGAATCGCATTGGTAAGATCATTCTTTTGCTATACCTTCTGCAAAAAAAAGGATTTATAAGGCTTTATATTCTATATCCCAAATAAAGAACAAGGTGGTAATTACCGACATGATGCGGGTGAGGTTGCTTCCTTCGACAAACCAACCGAGCTTTTTGAGCCCGACTGATGCAAAACAAGCAAAGAATGAAAAACCAGCTCCTACCTAAGTTGTTAGATGATTGAAGCAGCTTCTTAACAACGACCTTTGCATTTCTACATGTTTGAGACAATTTCTTTTTCCTATATACTACAAGAAAATTTGGTATAAGCAATGAAAAAATTTTGCTGCAAAAAACGATTATTCGTTGGTAAAACCTTTTAACAATAAAAAATTTGTTCCAAAAGATTTGTTGCTTTAGGTTGGACGCTTAAAGTCCTTAGAAACGAAAAATATATTTGTCGTTGTAAAAAATGCTTAATTGCAATAATTTTGTTTTTCGCTGCAAAAAATACTTAATTGCAATAATATTATGTTTCGCTGTAAAAAATATGTAATTGCAATATTATGTTTGAATTTGCAATAATTTCCTTTTTTTGTTTTAAAAACTTAGTAGTGGCAATAAATGTATTTTTCATTGTATGAAATTGTAATTGCAATTAATTGCAAAAAAATCATAATTGCAACATATTAACCCCAAAATATTTTTTTCCAAATGTAAATATATGCAACAAAATACATTTTTGCTAAATACATTTTTGCTAAATAATAATTTTAATTTTAGCTTTTTTATTTATAAATTTAATATTTACAAATAATCGGTCATAATAATAAATTTTAGTTATAAATTAGTATTTTTAATTATTCAAAAATCTATTCTTTTATACCAAATTTAAATGCAAACTAATTGATACTGGGATCGAAAAAAATACATATAACTTCATTTTACTTGACATAAATAATTGAACCTTATATAATGCACACTTTATGAAACACCTTCGAATTTCAAACCGAAAATACAAGTCCGACCATCAAAGAATAGTAGGAAACTAAATATAAACCTTTCAGTTTTTGTTTGAAGGGAGGCAGCACTCCTTGAACTATCTAAACATTATTTCATTCTACTGTACCAAGGCATATAGTCTTCTTGTAAATAAAACACTTAGATATCCAAAGATAAACCAGCACTCCTTGACCTATCTAAACATTATTTCATTCTACTGTAGCAAGGCATGTAGTCTTCTTGTAAATAAAACACTTAGATATCCAAAGATAAACCAGGAAATAGAGAATGCCGAGAATTGGCAGTAGCCAGTAAAAATAATCCAGCCGACCTCGGTTTCAGCCAAGCTTCTCATTCTTCGTAGTCCCGTTAGTCATAATCGTCACCATAAAAGTACTTAGATTAGTTGCTTGATGCAGTCGTTGTGAGAGACAGAGCTGAGGTACTTAGATTAGTTGCTTGATGCAGTCGTCGTGAGAGACAGAGCTGAGCACAGACTTTTCATAGCATCAAGTACCTCGTCGTAATAAAACTGAGTTGTCCAATAAAGGCGAAAACTTATGCGCACCCTATAAGGATATAGGGAGGTACTTTCCATTGGAATGACTTTAAGATTATAAGGGCCATCCTTAGCTGCAATCGCAAAAGATCAGACATAAGTGATTCAAACTGAATGCAAAAAAAACACAAAGGGAACTACAAATTACCTTTAGACATTGGAATGACTTTGACATTATAAGGACCATCATTATAGCTGCAATGGCAAAAAATCAGAGACAAGTGATTCAAACTGAATGCAGATAAACACGAGGGGAACTACAAATTACCTCTCGAGACTCAAATAACTTTGAGATTATAAGGGCCATCTTTAGCTCCAATCGCAAAAGATCAGACATTCAAACTGAATGCAAATAAAACAAAGGGAACTACAAATTACCTCTTGTGAATCAGCATGCCAAGTAAGATTAATTCATCTGCAAGACCTTACACTCCAATACCAATGTGCATATGCCTCATATTTCACCCTTTTGTAGTTTAAAATGACAGTAATTAACTATAATCTTTGTTGACATTCGTAGTAACAATTGAGTTACCAAAGCAAAAGTACGATTAAGAATCAAAATACACTTCTTGTATAAAGAGAATCAAAGTAATGGTTCTTTGATTCTCTGCTCCCTACAAGCTTCAATAGATGAGCTTCGATTGGAACCCCTGTTGATAGAGAGAAATATGTAAAATTAAACCATGACAGAAACAATAACTAATACTCACCGTCTCCTTGAACAAGCGTGGTAAAGCAATAGATGCAAGATTGCAGACTGCAGTCTCCGGGCGACTAGTGTACTCGATTATCTAAATGCACAGAATTGAAGATTGAATGGTACCCAGATTGCTGGTTCCTCTTTCTGTTTAAAGAATCCAATCATAAGCTTTAAAAACAATAACATGCTGCATTATAATACAGGAAGATCGAACTTACTTCTAGAGCTCCAGCATTAAAGATTAGGGGAAGGATGGGTGAACCATCAACATCATATGATAAATTTGATGAATATAATCAATATCGTCAGGATACAGTGAGGTCTCTCTACAGCTACTCGTTGAAATATTAAGAGGTAAAACACTTCCTTAGTGCTCTTATGCAGATCGAAACAGATAATCTGGCAGCTTATTCTGGTAGCCAACTGCACTGGTTCAATTAGACACAAAATAAGTTCAAATAATCAAAATCTTCCAATTCAAAGCAATTTCCTTAGAAACCCAAACAACATTATCAACAAGCACAGTAACCAACACAAAACTCAAACATCTGAAAAGAATATCTAACAACATAAAGTATATAAATACATACAACTTACAGAAGCATAATCTAGCCAATTCATTAGAGCCGACTAGTTGTAACACCTTTATAAACAATCCGCAGACCTTTTGGGTTGTGACGACCACATCACCGATGAACTTTCTCTTTCTTCACATCTCTCTTAATGAGATACATCTTCGAGGACACTCTACAATAACACTAGAGGAATTTCGTCGAGCAGGTTTTGTGTGCAAAGATAAGATTGACAGTAGCTAGGCTGCTACACATAATATAGGTTTGGGTTTTGGGTTATCATAACCCACCTGTGTGAAATTACTTCTCAGCAGCAGCGAAGGGAGAAGTTTAAAGCTTCAAACAGTAGAAAAAAAATAACAATCTATCAGGATCAAAATCATAACACTAACTGAATGAGAATATCACAATTAGAAGAAGAGGGAAAGGGGAAAACCGATTACTGACATCGCTGAACACCCATAGATATATGGAGAGAAATGAAAAAGTAAAGCTTAAAGGGAGAATAAAAAGGAAAGAAGAGGGAAAGGGAAAACCTATAAGGTGAAATAAATTTACTTACCGCTCAACAATTAAATAGTTTTCAATTAAAATTTTAAAACACTTTTTTTCTAATGTATGGAAATGCCCTTTTTATTTAATTCTACAAAATACAATTAATACATTTAATATTTTTTAACTAATACATATAAATTTTAGGGTTATTTCCAATAAGATATATAGAATAATTAAAAATTCTTGTTTAGTGGGCCTTAGTTTGGTTAATTCTAATAAGTGTATCTAGAATATTAGATACAGTGTTAATATCAATAATATTATACACTTATTGGAATTATGAAAATATTTTGTATGTAACAAGAATTTTGATATATTTGATGTACCTCTTAAGAACTCACCCTAAATTTTAATATAAAATATTAATAAATAAATTTGGTATTAAACTTTGTTTTGTTTTTCTTTTTACCCATACAATTATAGTTATCCATTTAACATTTAAAAAATATTCCACACTTTACTAATTTTAGCTAATATATACAAAGTAATAAAAAAATAATTAAAAAAGTTATAAACTCAATTTAATTTTGGATTTCGTATTTTTTTAAATTAATGAAACTGCCGTTATACCATTAATTTTGAAAACAAATACTCTACATTTAATGGATAGTGCATTTAAAAAAAATTACTAATATATACAAATTAATTTTAAAAAGAATTATGAATCAATCGGTTTTAAATTTCGCTTTCATTTTCTTAATTCATCAAACTACCGTCATTCAATTAATTTAAAAAAAACTATAAAATTATTTCATATTGCATTTTAATAATACTATACTAATATATATATATATATATATATATATATATATATAAATTAAAAGAAATTAATTCACTTTTAAATTTAAATTTAGTGTTTTTTTTAACTCAGCAAAACTACCGTTATCCAATTAATTTAAAAAAATACTCTACCATTAATTAGTAATGCATTTCAATATTTTCTTATTAATATATACAAATTAAGTTATAAATTCAATAGGGTTTAAAATTTATCTTTTTTAACATCATAAAACTACGTCATCTAATTAATTTTCATCAAAATACTCTACAACTATTTAATAATCCATCTCAACAATCTTTGACTATATACAAATTAAAATAATTTCAATTTTTTTTATAAATTCATAGCACATGCGTCATCCATTTAATTTAAAAAAAAAGTTTTACAGTTACTTAATTAAATAATAAATAGCACATTTAATAATGTTTGACTAATATATACAAATAACAAAATAAAAATAAAATCATAAATTCAATTCAGTTTTAGATTTCATCCTTTTCTAAATCATAAAACTACTATTTAGTCGATTGATAGCATATTACAATGGTATGCGGATAATATAATATAATATAATATAATATAATATAATATAATAATTGATTAAAATGGTATGAATTCAATTCGGTTTCAAATTTCATGTATTTGTTAATTTTAACTCATAAAACTACTGACATCCAATTAATTTTTAAATAATATTATAAAAGTTATGGTGTATTTCAATAATCTCTTACTAATATACATAAAATTCAATTCTATTTTAAATTTCGCTTCTTTTTATCATCCAATTAATTTTTAAAAAAATCAATAATTAATAGATACTGCAATTCAATCATCTATGAATAATATAAATAAATTAATAAAAAAATTATAAACTCAAATTAGTTTCAGACGGTTGCAAGATAATTATAAACTTAATAATTAATTTTTATTTTTCATTTTTCAAAATTAATGGTTTAAATTTATACACCATCTAAAATATTTAAAGATTGAATTTGATATTATTTAATTTACTAATTTTATTTTAGATAGTTTTACAATTATTTTTAATATGTAAATAATAATAATAATAAATTAAATAATTTGTTACCATAATAGTTTTATACATAATGTATGTATTAATAAAACAAGTCATTTTGTTGTAGATTAAAGTAAATAAAATGAGGGAAAAACTATATCTCAACACCTATTTGGTGGATTTCAACTTGGAGAAATTTCTCCCTTAAAAAGTTGAATTACCCAAAATACCTTCACTAAAAAAACACATAATTAATCCTACAATCTAAAATCCAACTAGCCCATTCTCTAAAAACTCTTAAACTAACTAAAACTATCTCATAATCGACTTCAATCCGTAATATCTTTAAAAATATGTATTTAAGTGATGAAAACAATGGTTTTAGTCATAAATTTCATTTGGACTAGAGTGTATATCATCTCAATTTGGACTAATCACATGATTCGCATTTGACATATTATTCTTAGTTCAAATTTAACCAATGATTCTCAATTTGCATTTAACTATTGATTTTTCGTTTAGATTTAACACATGATTCTAAAATTATGTGATTCTCAGTTCGGATTTAGCCTTTGCTTTTCAATTTGTATTTAGCCCTTGATTATCAGTTCGTACTTAGCCCTTGATTCTTAGTTCAAATATATCTCATGATACTTTGTTCAGATTTAACACATGATTATCAGTAAGCATTTAACCATTGGCGTTGAACACATTTATTAGTGTTTAACCTCTGATTATCAATTTGTATTTAGCACATGAGTCTCAATTCGTATTTAACTCAGGACTCTCAATTTGCATTTAACACGTGATTCTCATTTCACATTTTATACATGATTCTTAGTTTGGATTTCACACACGATTCTCAATTCATATTTCACCTTGATTCTTAGTTTCTTATTTTAACCTTTGATTCTTAATTCATATTTAACCTATTATTTGCAATTTGCATTTTACCATTGCTTCTCAAATTAGAATTGACACCTGCTTCTCAATTTGTATTTAGTTATTTATTTTTAGTTTATAATTAATATATGATTATCATTTCACAATTAACCCTTGTTTTTCAGTTTATAATTACGACATGTATATAATAATTAATTATTAGTTTTGATTTAATAAATAATTTACGATTAGATTTAACCCAAGATACTTAGTACAGATATTACACATGTGCTCCAAAAACGGTAGCCGAGTTGGTGGAGTAAGTCATGCTTGTGACCAAAGGTCATGAGTTTGAACCCCTCTACATACTATTTCTTGGTTGAACATATCACACGATTATCAATTCACATTTAACCCTTAATTCTTAGTATAAATTTATCATTTGATTCATGGTTCATATTTAACCCATTATTAACAATTCGCATTCTACCCCAGACTCTCAGTTTATATATAACCATGAGTTAAATACGAACTGAGAATCATTTGTTAAATCTAAACGGAGTATCATAGGTTGGTTCATATTTAACCCATTATTAACAATTCGCATTCTACCCCAGACTCTCAGTTTATATTTAACCATGAGTTAAATACGAACTGAGAATCATTTGTTAAATCTAAACGGAGTATCATAGGTTAAACGTGAATAAAAATGAAGTGTTAAATCCGAACTAAGAATTAAAGGTTAAATACAAAATCATTTGTTAAATCTAAACGGAGTATCATAGGTTAAACGTGAATAAAAATGAAGTGTTAAATCCGTGAATAAAAATGAAGTGTTAAATCCGAACTAAGAATTAGAGGTTAAATACAAACTGAGAATGATGTTTTAAATCTCAGCTAATAATTAATGGTAAGCTATGAATTGTGAATAATGGCTTATCCATGATTTAAGAATCTGATGTTAAATTGTAATAATGTATCAAGTGTTAAATATGAACTAAGACCCAAATGTTAATTGCAAACAGAGAATCACGTATGAAATTTGAACTGAGAATCATAAGCTAAATGTCAATTAAAAAATATAGGTCAAATGCGAGTCGAACTGAGAATTATGTCTTAAATAAGAATTGAGAATCATTAGTTAAATATGAATCACGAATCATTTATTAAATCCGAATTGAGAATCAAAGGTTAAATGTGAAATCAAAGTAATGTGTTAAATCCGAACTGAGAATCAAGGGTTAAATGCGAACCGAGAATCATGTGTTAAAGCCAAAGTGAGAACCACGATTTGAATATGTATCGCGAACAATTGGCTAAATACAAACTAGAATCAATGGTAGCGTGTGAATCGCTAATAATGGGTTACACGTGAACCACAAGTACATTCGAAAAATATTTGTTCATATTTAACACTTGACTTATGATTCACATTTAATATATGATTCTCAATTTAAATATAAAAAATTGTTTCGTCACTCGTCTTTAACCCTGATATGTGATTCAAATTTAACCATTGATTCTCAATTCAGATTTAGTGAATGATTTGTGATTTTTAATCCAAAAAAATACAGTTTGGATTTAAGAAATGATTATCAGTTCAAATTGAACACATAATTTTCAATTCGCATTTGACCCATGATTCTTAATTTGTATTTAACTTATGAGTATCAGTAAAATAATTCATATATAATTCTAAGGTCATACACGGTTCTTAATTCGTAAAGAACCCGTGATTCTTAGTTTGTATATATAACCCTTGATTCTTAGTTCGTATATATAACATTTTATTCTTAATTTGTTGTGATTTATGGGGTCCTTGTCATACTGTATCCTCATGTAGTGCGTGATATTTTCTCACTATTGTTGATGAGTACTCTCGTGCTGTATGGATTTATTTGTTGGCTAAGAAAACAGAAATAACTTCAATGTTTTTAAATTTTCTCGCAATGGCTAATAAACATTTTAATGGAGTTGTTAGGACAATGCGCAGTGGCAATGATACTGAATTTTTCTGTGTACCATGTTTTTTTATAAGTTGGGTATTATTTTTCAATTTTCATGTGTGGGTACTTCTCATCAGAATGGTAGGGTCAAACGGAAACATAAATATATTTTAAATATTTCCCATGCTTTCAAAATTCGGGGTAACTTACTTGTGATTTTTTTTTGGAGCGTGTATTTTGACTACCGAAGATTTGATTAATAGAACTCCTTCTCAGTTTTTGGGTTCTAAAACTTCATTTGAGATGATTTTTAGTGAGCTTTGTGTGTTTGGGTCTCTATGTTATGTGCATGATAAGATGTGTAAGGGTGATAAGTTTTCGAGTTGTAGTCGTCGGTGTGTTTTTGTGGGTTACCCGTATTGCAAAAAATGCTAGAAAGTATATGATTTAGAGAGTCAATATTGTTTTGTTTCCCGTGATGTGAATTTTTTTGAACATATATTTCCATTTGCATCTGTTACTATACTCTCTGAGTTGGCTTGTCCTGAGATTGGAGTCACTGCACCTCTTACTACTGCTTCAGATTTTTGGGAGAAAGTTGAGAAGGCTTTGCCGATTAAAGAGGGGGAGTCACACCATGGGGGGTCCCTGTGGTAGCGCCACTCGTGGAGGTTGCTGAGGTTGGTGATGCGTAATCTCCATCTCCGATTGGTGGCAATAGTATCTCAAATCCGCCAGTAGTTTCAGATGTTGTTTCAGAGACTCCATGCATTTCTTCATATCTTGGACGAAGCAAGCGTAGTAAAATTCCTTCTACTCGTTTGAAGGATTTTATGATGACTACAGTAATACATTTAATGTCATCTTCTCCTCATGCTCTCAGTTCTAGTCCATCTTCTGATCGCGCTATGCCTTATCCTCACACTCATCATATAGACAATTCTTGTTTCTCGTTGGCACACCGCCTTTTTTGCATCTATTACCTTTAGGGATGAGCCTAAATCATTCTGAGAGGCTATATGACACATTGGTTGAAGAGATGCAATGCAACATGAAATTCAGGAACTAGAGGATAATCATACTTGGTCATTGGCACATCTACCTCAAAAGAAGAAAGCTTTGAGGAGTCAGTGGATTTATAAAATTAAATATCATGCTGATAGGAGAGGAGAGTGCCTAAAAGCTCGTTTGGTCGTGTTTGGTAATCACCAAGTAGAATTAGTTGATTATACATAGACCTTTTGCCCGTTTTGCCAAGATGGTTACTATATGACACAGTGGTTGAATAAATACAATGCAACATGAAATTCAGGAACTAGAGGATAATCATACTTGGTCCTTGGCACGTCTACCTCAAAAGAAGAAAGCTTTGAGGAGTCAGTGGATTTATAAAATTAAATATAATGCTGATAGGAGAGGAGAGCGCCTAAAAGCTCGTTTGGTCGTGTTTGGTAATCACCAAGTAGAAGTGGTTGATTATACATAGATCTTTTGCCCATGTTGCCAAGATGGTTACTATACGTCTTTTCTTGGCGGTTGCAGCCGCTCAAAATTGTAAGTTACATCAGATGAATATACAGAATGCCTTTTTGTATGATGATCTGAATGATAAGGTTTACATGAAAATTCCTTCAGGTTTTGATAGAGGGCGCAAATGACAAGTCTGTTACCTTCGCAAATCGTTGTATGGTCTGAAGCAGGCACCTCGGTGTTGGTTTGCCAAGTTAGTGACTGCACTGAAGAGGTACGGGTTTGTTCAGTTCTATTTAGATTATTCTGTATTCTCTTATTCCATGAGTGGTTGTCGTATGCATGTTTTGGTGTATGTTGATGATTTTATTCTATATGGTAATGACCCCGGTGCATTGATAGAGTTTAAGAAATACTTGAGCACTTGCTTTCATATGAAGGACTTAGGTCATCTCAAATATTTTTTTGAAGTTGAAGTAGCACGGAGTCCCGCGGGTATCTTTCTTTGCCAACGTAAATATACTCTGGACATTATTTCAGAAACAGGTTTACCTGGCAGCAAGCCTGCACAATTTCCCCTCGAGTAAAACCACCAGCTCGGCAAGACCGAGTCGGCGCTACTCATTGACGGATCCGCATACCGCACATTGGTTTGCACACTGATTTATCTGGTGTTTACATATCCATATATCTATTTTTTGATACATACTCTATCTGATTTTGTGCATAAACTAAATGAAGATCATTGCAGTCTGCATTACGAGTTGTTCGTTATTTCAAAGGGAGCCAAAGTTAGGAAATTCTTCTACCAAGTAGTTGTAATCTCATTCTAACAAGCTGGTGTGGTTCCAGTTAGGCTAGATGTCCTAAGATTCGTGTAGTGTGAGTGGTTGGATGGTGTTTCTTAGATGATTCCTCTGTTTCTTGGAAGACTAAGAAACAAGGTGTCGTTGCATTGTCCTTTGCTGAAGCAAAGTACCGGTCTATGGTAGGATTGACTTGTGAGTTGAAGTGGTTGCACGGTCTGCTCAAGGATTTTGGGGTCTCACACTCATTGACTATGCAAGTTTTATGTGATAGTCAGTCGACTTTACATCTTGCCCACAATCATGTGTTCCATGAACGTTCAAATCATATTGAAGTAGATTGTCATTTTCTACGGGATGCGATACTTGATAGGGTTATTTGTCCATCTCACGTGCCCACTCGGTCTCAGTGTGTAGACAAAGCACTAAGCAATAAGCAGTTTGAATTTTTGCTTGGCAAGTTGGGCATTCATAATCTGCATGCTTCAACTCGAAGGGGTGTTAAAGTGTCATGAGTAAAATAAAATGTATATGGGTTATTAAATACTAGTCTGTATATGAGCTAGGCTTTACTTTGTGCCACACTATAGATATACACTGTAATGTGATATGCCCAGAGAGGTGATTTGGTTTATGTGTTGAAACTAAGAAGATGTGATAGACACATTCCCAACGTTTCAAATGTTTTCTTTGTGCTTCTGGATTATTCGCTGAATGATATTTTCCTGCTCAACATCTTCAAATCCTACCTTCATTTGTTCAATACATATAACACATTCACTATTCTCTTAACAATTAATTTGTTTAATAATATGTAATTTAAATATAATTTACTTAACAAGTCTTAAAAAATAATATTCAATTTAATAAATAATTTTCTTTTCAAGTTTTAGAGATATCCAATTTTAATAACTAATATTTTTCAAATTGGTAAACTTACTATAATTAAAAAAAACTTTAAATGAAATATTTTATTTTAATTTATAGGTAATATAATCTTTATTTTGTGTTAAAATTTAAAAACGGATTTTTGAAATTTATATAAATCCAAACGCAGACAACTTGAATTTAAATCAGCTTTTTTTTATACTCAAAACTCATAACGGAATAAAAAAAACCTTTTTTTTGTTCAAATTATATAAATATTTGGTCAAATACAAATCCCACCGTATAATTTAATATTTAAGAATAAAATCCTAATTTATTTGTGAAATTTATATTAAACATGAATTCTAACCAAGAAGCATATATGCAGTTTCACCCTTCAAATGGATGACGACAAATCTGCCAATTATAAAAAAGGATAAAATAATAAAATATAATATTTATTTTTGTTTAGAGCCGAATAAAAAGGAGGGGAGAAATAAAATAGTGTTTCATTTAGTTCACTTTAATTTATAATGGTGCGGTAGATTTAGTTAGTTAGAAAAATAAAGATTAAATATAAAAGATAAACTAGTCTCTTAATATTGAATAAAATTAAAAGATAGAGTCAAATGATTAAAAAAAATACTAAATATAGAAGATATAGTTACTTGGTTAGAAAAATAATGATCAAAATAAATATTTCAAATTTATAACTAAGAAAATATTAAATACAAATAAAGCCTTCTTTTTTTAAACATAATCTGAATCTAGAAGTTAGATGATACATGCCATAGCAACCTATGCATACTCAAAACATAAAATTGAAAAAAAGAAAGAGAATTACTTCAAAAATCGGTATCTTTCGCCATAAAGTTTTAGGGATCACAAAATTACAAATAATCCCTAAATATAATGTCGAACCTCCTATTGAAACACGAACAACAAGTCTATTTTTACACCATTAAAACATAACTAAAACTCTTGAGAAGCAGATACAATCTCATCTTTTCCTTTGCCTGCTTTCTTCGGCAGACCCCCTTTTTCTCGAGGTCCGAAGGAAGGGCACAACAACTTCAAATAAAAAGCCCGTAACCTGCATACTAAACAAGTAATGTTAGGCAATACTCACAGATCCAAGCAATTTTCACATTTCGTCATCATTTCTTACAACAAGCCTAATGTGTCTTGGAGTTATCCTTTCTTTCTTGTTGTCTCTTGCTGCATTACCAGCAAGCTCTAAAACCTCAGCGGCAAGGTACTCGAGCACAGCAGAGAGATAAACGGGGGCACCAGCGCCTACACACTCAGAATACTTCCCCGTCTTCAGGAACCTAGCAATCCTACCCACGGGAAACTGAAGTCCGGGCTTTTGGAATCGCATCACCGACTTCGTCGTCTTTCTCTTTCCTCTACCTCCATCTTTGGCATCACCGGTTGAACTCATCTTCAACAGATTGGAGAATTACAAGTTGATTGGTGTCCTTTGAAATACAAATAAAACCTATTTATACAAAGAATCTTGCTCTACTATTCTCCGTCGATCATAAAATTACTCTTATTTAGGTTTCCTTCCACTGGTTTTCTTCTCACAAAAATGACCATCTAGTTAGACAGCAAGAGGAGGCTCACCGTCATTGAGTTATTGATCAGAAGTGTCATCTTCAAAATAACCAACTATACATTAAAAGCTAGAACTTAAGATAAAAATTATAAAAGAGCAAGTTAGGATGACCCAAAAGTGTCTTTAGATTCTCTTTATACCTCCGCTTTTCAGCTCCTTTCCATGTTTTATCTATTTTGTTTTCCTATCTAAGAATGAATGCATAGACATTTTAACAAAAGGACAACAGTAAGAGAGTTAACAAAAATTAGCAACAAATTAATAATATATATGACTATAGTTCTTCAACATCTCTGCTTTCTTGGCATTCTGCCTACCATCAAGTCCTTCCAAATTTTTTCCTTCATTCTTTTAACTAATTGCATTTTCAGAGTTCTACAAGTTCACTTTGTTTCTGTTATATTCGGTTTTATGCTTCCACTTTCGAAACTCTCGTATCTTCACTAATCAGAACTGCACTCACTGCATAATCCGATACTGCTATATACAAAAATAATTGCTCACCCTCTCGAGGCTTTGATAATATTTCAGGAGAGGACAAAAGATTTTTTATCTTAATAAAAGCTTCTTCACAATCCGAAGTCCACTCAAAATTATTTGGTCGACGCAGCACCTAGAAAAAAGGCAAGCACTTATCCGAAAAACGAGAAATGAATCTGTTCAGAGCCGCTAACCTGCCTGTTAACATTTGCACTTCTTTGATATTCCGAGGTCAAGACATTGATATCAGAGCCTTCAACTGTTCTGGATCCACTTCAATTCCTCTTTCACTAATCACATACCCTAGAAACTTACCAGATCGGACTCCAAATGTACATTTTTCTGGGTTCAACTTCAACTGTATGGCTCTAAGATTCAAAAACGTCTCTTCTAAATCATCAATGTGTTCATCATCACTTTTGCTCTTAACAAGCATATCATCGATGTACACTTCGATATTCCTCCCTATTTGTGAAGCAAACGCCTTATTCATCAGCCTTTGATATGTAGACCCAACATTTTTCAATCCAAACGGCATCACTCTATAACACTGTAAACCCCGATCAGTAATAAAAGTTGTGCTTTCTTCATCTTCTGGATTCATTCGAATTTTATTATATCCTGAAAATGCATCCATAAATGTTAGAATTTTGTTTCCAGAAGTAGAATCCACTAATTGGTCAATTCGAGGTACTGGAAAAGGATCCTTTGGGCATGCTCTGTTTAAATCTGTGAAGTCTACACACATTCTCCATTTTCCGCTCTTCTTTTTCACCACCACAGGGTTAGCCGTCCACCTCGGATATTTGGACTCCCTAATATACCCCATTTTATACAATCTATCTACTTCAGCAATTATGGCCTCAGATTTTTCCAAAGAAAAAGCTCTCCTTTTTTGTATTATCGGCTCGATCTTCGAATCCACAGCCAGACTATGACATATAATGTCAATTGGGACCCCAACTACATCCTCAGATGTCCAAGCAAACACATCCAAGTTTTTAGACAAAAAATTCAACAATCTTTCTCGCACTGATAAAGACAGCAGAGTCCCAATTCGAAGTACTCTGTTATTATTGAAAATGTATTCTTCTATTTCTTCACTTACCACCACAGAACTCGGGGTTGACCTCGGATCATCAATTCCCTCATTTGTACCACTAGAAGGAACCCCCCCCCCCCAAACTGGTATTTCTCCATTGGATCATCGGTACTTTTGCCACGTAGTCTAAACGCAGCAGCGTAACATTCTCTAGCCACTTTTTGATCACTTCGAACTACACCAATTCGATCCCCGACTACATACTTCAAACACTGATGAACTGTAGAAACTATAGCATACATTTTTGCCAGCCATGACCTTCCAAAGATAGCATTGTAACTCGACGGACAATCTACCACCATAAAAAGTACTTGAACTTTCTTTTTGAAAGGCCCTTTTCCCAGAGAAATTTCACCTTCAAACTCCCCTACTACATTCGCTGTCGCACCAGTAAACCCAATTATAGTTCTTTCTGACCTTTCTATCCGAGGCGGAGCGTTTAATCTGTCATATGTTGATTTGAACAACACATTAGCAAAGCTTCCAGTATCAATCAATACTCGTCGAATTTCCACTCCACACACTTCTGCACCAATGACCACTGCATCTTCATGTGGCCCAGTAATTCCTCTCAAATCATCCGCATCGAAAATTATAAATGGGACATCCTTGTTGTTTAGGTGTGCTGATGCTCCTCCTTCAATTTGATGCGTTAAATTCACTATATGTCTTTTCCTCGAATTATTAGTGTTATTAGTCATTGAATCTCCCCCAAATATTGCCAGTGACTCAAAGAACGCACACAAATCTCGAACACGTCCCTTACGCATCGGCTCATCAACTGACATCAACAACAATCGACCAGGGTCTGGTTCGACATATTCCAAAGCCACATCAAATTCATCACATGCAGCATCTAAAATCATCAGTGCACTTTCCTGCTTAGAATTAGGATTGCCCACCTTTTGAGTTATGGCTTTAGCATTCTTTTTGACATACTCCAACAATTTTCCATTCTCTATCAAAATCTGCATCTCCTTCTTCAAAGCAATACAATCATTTGTATCATGTCCAATATCATCATGATACCTACAGAACCTATTATTGCGCTCCTCTCTTGGCCTATTAATCGCTGCCGGCTTTCTGAAATTTACTGTTCCCCTGGTTTTCTCATATATCGAAGCCACACTTTCAGTCAAATCCGCATAATATTCTGGTCTTACCCACACATTCGATCTTGATCTGAATTGGTGTTGATTATTAGAATTGTGCTGATTAGAACCCCCTTGATATGAGCTCGAGGAACCCCCATGGTATGAGTTCGAACCTCCTCGATTAGAAACATTTTGATTACCCCTTGGGCGCGATGAGTTATTATTCGAAGCGTTCAGTTGACTATTCCCTTTCTGAACAGTACTACTTCCTCCTCGAACTCGAGTAGACTCTTCGACTTTGATCTGATCTTCAACCTGAGCCATGAGAGCTCCAAACGTTAATGCCCTACGCCTTGTAGTTTCATCAGCTAAATCTCCTGGCAACAATCCTTGTCTGAACGCTGCCATAGCCACCACTTCCTCACAATCATCTAATCCAGCTTTTGTTGACACAAATCTTTTAGTATAATCCTTCAACTTTTCTCCCACAACTTGCTTACATTGTATTATCGTATCTCCATTAGCTCTCATTTCTTTGCTTCCCACAAACTGTCTTCGAAAAGCTGTGTAAAAGCCTCTAAAATTTGCAATGGACTCCTTAGGAATCTTGTTGTACCATTTTAGTGCAGTTCCTTTGAATGTCTGAGAGAATGCTCTACACACCAATTTATCATCGTCTTCGAAATTAGTCATATAGTTTTTGAATTGTTCTATATGATCATCTGGATCTTGAGTTCCATCAAACTTGTCAATTTTAGAAATGTCGAACCGCCTCGGAAGTGGCACAAATCTAATCTCACTAATCAACGGTGAGTCCCTCCAATCTACTCCTTGAACAAACTGGTCTTCGTTCCTCATTCCCACAGTAGCATACAAACTTGATTCACCTTCAAATTTCCGAGGCGAATACTTCCGAGGAGAATATACTCGTCTTTCCTTCTTTTGCCTTCCTTCCTTATACATTTTAGCTGGCCGAAATTCATATCCTCCTCCTCTTGAATGAACTCGAGAATGCTCATATCTTGGTGTTTCATCTGACTCCGAATTTCAAAATCCTCTTCTTCACTAGAATCTACATACCGTCGCTTCTGCAACTTTTCTTTTCTTTTCATTCCACTATGCTCCTTCTTACGCTCAAAATGTATTTTACGCTGTACATATTGAACGTCGCCATCGTCATTTAACGGATCCGACTGATCATCCCGATCACCTGTTGTTATTTTAGATCTAAGTCTAGCGCCATTATTATCTTGCTTCTTTTTAGCAAATTCATCAAGTTCCGCCACTTTTCTTATCAACTCATTCATTTTACCTTCAAAATCAAATTGGTTTGATTGAATCGGAATTGACTTACCTGCCTCTTTCTCTTGCAGATCAGATTTCAACGTCTCCAAAGCTTTTCGAATTCATCTCCGATCAGCAAAAATATAAACAAAATTCTTCAGAAAACGAACAAATTCGAGACTCGATTTTTTATCTATCGATCAAGGTATCTTCGGCCTCTCTTTCTAGCGCCAATTTGGTGAGAATAGAAATTGAATTGAGAAGATTGAGAATATTGACCAAGAATCAACAGAGAGTTTTTTAGGTGGTGAATATAATCTTTCGCCTCTAATTATTTCATAGGTGTAATCAGCCTCTTCGACCTCTTTAAATAGGCCTAGTGAGTTAGTTACAAATTCGGTTACATAAGAGGTTTATTTACAGTTCAGTCCCTATTCTTCTTGTAAAACTTTAATCTTACTCTATATTAATAGAACTTATCATTCAAGTCCTTATTAATTACATTTAAGCCCCTAATGAATATATTTCCTTATCAAAGCTAATGGGCCGTTACTGCGGTGAAATTTACTCTATCGCACGCTTAATTGTCATAGATGGACGAGAAATGAATTCTATGTTTTGATGAAAAATGCAATACTGACGTGTTTGCATCATTCGGATTTCCAGTGCTACTTGTGCTCATTAATTTGATATATTTGGTGGTGCAGGTTTCATTGCAATGTATGCTACTCTAGCTAGCCGAGATGTTGACTATTTGATTCATGAGTCACCCTTCTATCTTGAAGGAGAAGACGGACTTTATGAGTTCATTGATAAACGACTTGAAGAGAGTGGACACATGGTTATCGTGATGGCTGAAGGAGCAGTCAGGATCTTGTTTCAGAGAGCATGGTCCTGGTGAATCCTTCGGGAAACAAGCTTCTTAAAGACGCTGGGTTATGGTTGTCGGACAAGATCAAGGTATTGGTTCATTATTCAGCGATCTGGGGTTCTGCAATTTCGTTTAAATCACTGGCCCAGTTGTCTATTATGTAATTTGTTTCCGGCTGTACAAAGTTTGTTCTAGTATATTGCTTTACAACGTAGGAATCGCATTGGTAAAATGATTCTTTTACTATACCTTCTGCAAAACAAAGGATTTATAAGGCTTTATATTCTATCTCCCAAATAAGGAACAAGGTGGTAATTACCGACATGATGCGGGTGAGGTTGCTTCCTTCGACAAACCAACCGAGCGTTTTGAGCCCGACTGATGCAAATCAAGCAAAGAATGAAAAACCAGCTCCTACCTGAGTTGTTAGATGATTGAAGCAGCTTCTTAACAAAGACCTTCGCATTTCTACATGTTTGAGACAATTTCTTTTTCCTATACATGTGTTAGTTGGGTGTCGCTATGAAATGGGCCACAAAGTAAAAAACTCATATTATCCTTTCATACTTATACGATTACAATTTATGCGTATGTTTCATGCGTATGTACGGTAAAGGTGACTTTTCAAAACGTAAAAGATTAGATGATAATTCAGTTTGTAGTTTAAAATTTCCAAAAATACCATACGAGCGAACAAGGAAATACAAAGAATAATACTCATGTGTTTTTCTTATTGTGTTATTAGATTTTATATTTGTTTGGATTATGTGTATCTAAAAGATTAGATGATAACTCATTTTGTAGTTTAAAATTTCCAAAAATATCATACGAGCGAACAAGGAAATGCAAAAAATAAAACTCGTGTTTTTTATTGTGTTATTAGATTTTATAGTTGTTTGTGTTAGTAGATTTTATATTTGTTAAGAACTTGGTTGTTCTTTCTGGCTTTTCTGATTGTCTTATCCATGCCATCCATTTTGAAATTATCAAAAACAAAAGTTTGGTTTGAAATTTTGTATAGAACATGACTATTTATTAATTGATATATTTAAATTATCCGAGGTTGAGTTGAAATTTTGTATAAAACACGACTATTTATTAATGAAATTTTGTATAAAACACGGCTATTTATTAATTGATTTTTAAAAATATTGTATATTGTCCCACTCGAGTGAATGTCCGTGGTGTAGCTTATTTTTTAATTTTTATGTTTAATTTTTATTTATTTATCAAATATTTTTAATCTTTTAAAAATTATTCAATTTAAAATTAGTAAACTGGATCGGTCCATATTGAGAAAGCTGTTTTAGAAAATAATCAAAGACAAAATTTCTTAAACAAATTTTTTTTCTGTGCCGAAAGATCAATTTCATTTTTTAGGAGATGAAAGCGCTATTCAAATTTCGACATTTCCAAGAATCATAGGATATGAGTGGAAAACAAGAGAGCAATCCCGGTTTAAAACCGAAAAAGCTAAAAATGATGTCATATAAATTGGAATCTTCAAATCTAATTTCAAAACCATTATCATATTGAACTAGCTCCTTAAAAAATGTTATTATTTTTTTCGCAATAGTAATCAAAACTATAAAGACCAATAGAATTTTGTAGGACCACATTTTGAAGGTATTTTGAACTTAATTATACTCTTTAGAAGATTATGAGATTTCTTAATAGATATGGCCATGATCGAAGTGGAGTTTGCATATATTGTGTCAAAACCGGACCATAAGCATCCATAGTTAATAAGCTAAAGGTTAGTGTGGAACAAGTTTACGAAAGTTAAAAAAATGTTACTTGTCCTGAAATGGTTTCAGGATTATTTGGGTAACAAATTGATCCCATATGTGTTCAAGTGTTACAAATAAATTCTATTAATATTATTACGTCACATGTCATTCCCAATAATTACACATTTGTTTTCAAATTAACTCTCTATTTTGTTGTAAAATAATACATTTGATATTGCTATGTCAACATCCACGTAGAATGTTGTGAATGCAATAAATATTTAAATATTTTATTATTATGATTTATCTAACCTATTTATCCCACCGAATCCATTACCATAAAATATAACTCGACCTGACCAGTCTATACAAACTAACTAAAGGATGACATGTTTAACCTACTTGTTAACCTAATTGGAACCCGATAAATTCTCACTTTAATACAGTATAAACTTTATAAAATAATACACTTGGACCACCAAAATTTATTAATTAATAGATTTATTAATTAATCGATAAATTATAAATTATAAATTTATATTCCCGTTTTAATACCTAAAGAGTTTCACGATACCTAAATATCAAATCCGAGTATATGGTATAGATATTTAAATATTTTATTTTTATCATTTATCCGACTTATTTATCCGATCCAATCCAATCCATTAACATAAAATATAACTAGACCCGACCCAATCCATATAACATAACTAAAGCATGACATTTTTAACATACTTACAATTAATTTAATTAATACCTGACTACTTAATTCTGATACTAATTCTCCCTTTAATACCTAACGAGTTTCAAAATACCTACATCTGAAATCAATTTTTGTCTTACGAATTTTAAATCTCTAAAATTGATATCTTAGGAATCCTAAATGGACACTACTAGATCTGGGCCTGTTTATGTTAGATCTCACACCTTACTTAATTCTTTTTAATCCAAACTAATATCAAAATAACTTTCCTCACCAATTATGATAATATCACTCAATAAAAAACTTCCTAAAATCATAAAATCCTTTAACTAAATCTAGATATACTTGACTTTATGAAATCTCTAAAATAGTAAAAAGACATGGATAACGAAGTTTTATGTTGTTCTTTTCTACGAAAGAATATTTTAATATTCGTGGCTATAATCTCACGATATTTGCAACGAGTCGCACCCGGTGTGAGATTTAAAGTAGCATATAACACAAAACATGTGAATTTAGTTAGTAACCGCAAACCACTTCAATATTTCTTCAACCAAGCAGCAATAAGAAAACAAACTGCCAGGACATGAATCAATATACAGACGAAGTAAGAGTCTAAAACTTGGGGCAACAACATAACTTTCGAACCATTTCTACAAGGATTAGATGACAATAATAACCATGACAAGGTTTCCGCGACCAAAGGAAATAGGTAACTTGTGAAGTAGCACATTTTTTGGCAGGTACGGAGTCGTTCCATAATTTTATAATCATTAACGATGTCTTCCTCCTTGGAGGCATCGGTTGCTCGATATCCTTCTCAGAAGTCCACATGAT
This sequence comes from Limnanthes douglasii subsp. nivea, assembly GCA_036936605.1. Taxonomy (NCBI): domain Eukaryota; kingdom Viridiplantae; phylum Streptophyta; class Magnoliopsida; order Brassicales; family Limnanthaceae; genus Limnanthes; species Limnanthes douglasii. The sequence goes on from JAUPFV010000001.1 coordinate 5,242,735, forward strand.
TTAGTTCTACCTTTCTAGCTTATTATGACATATTTAATATAAATATGACCTATCTCTAACATTGTATCATTCTTTGTAAGAACACACAGCGTTTCAAAAATCTTTGTAAACCGCTCATCAGTTAGTTATTCTCCTTAAGTTAAGGTGATAAATCTAAATGATAAGTTCATATATCAGGTACATATTTTGTCAAATAACAGTTATTGAAATATTCAAGCTTTCCTTTATACTGAACTGAATTTCCTATGAGAAGTTTTGAATATTGCTTGATTATTACATAATGACTGCAATTAGTAATGGAAGATACTTTTATGATAATTGTGAGTTAACTATTTGATATTTATTAGGAGTTTTAGCAATGAGACTATAATTTCCTACAAACTCTGACTCCGTCATGGATACTGGGTCCAGATCTCGCACCAGTCCTGAGACTTCTGTATCAGAGGGATTCGTTTTTCCTGAAGAACAACCGGTCTTTAGTTCACGTCGCAAAGTTTTATCTGCATATAGTGGACCTGTCGATTCACTTACAAAGGCAAAAAAAACATGGAAAATATCGTGCCCTCAGATTATGAAGAATCGTCCAAGATCCAGAATCACGTGTCGAATACAAGTATTCCGAGATTCATAAAGGAGCGGCAACGCATGAATTAGACTATGACATATCTCATGTAATTGGGGTCATAGTCATAACAAGATGTCCAATGATGACACCGTCATGGAAAGAAATTCTAGAAGATACGAAGATGTCAATGTATGAGCTGCTTTAGGTAACAAATGGTTTTCGATTTAAGTTTATTTTCAGACGCTACAAGTATGTTAAAATATATGATTTCAGTATTTTTTTTACTTGTTAATAGCTTTTAGTTTTTTTCGAGATAAAAACATTTTTTTGTATTTATATCATCCTAAAACTAAACAAGAATTAAGTAGATCCAGATACCTTTGTAGGCACAGTTACAGGCATTTCTATGTATTTATATAGACCTACAGGAAAATTAAGTAGATCCAAATCTATGTATTTCTATAGACCTACAGGAAAATTAAGTAGATCTAAATGTCTTTGTAGGCACAGTTACCGGTACTTTTCGTAATTTTTTTATGTTCTTCGTATTGGTGGATCGAGTCTTGAATCCTTGTATACGCCACTAGAAATTCCGCCGCAGCAGCTTGGCTCATCACTTTCTTCAGAATCAACTTCAATGCCTTGAACCTTTTCAATCTTTTTGAACTCATCCTACACACACCACACTGCGGAAGCACCACACATTCATTTAGATACCTCCTTTAATAAAGTCGGGATTAAGGTGTGGTTGTAATGTTCGTATCTTGTTTTAAGGTGTTTCTCCAGTCTTGATGTTATGTTCTTTAGTTCATGTCTCTATGAACATACTTGTCACCATATAGATCTTCATCTCTTCTATTGACTCGCGCTTAGAGATTGACATGCACTAAACCATACAGTTTACATTATCAACTTCAATACAACCATCTCTTTCACTGGTTTCCTTTTCACTTTCTCCATTGTTCATTTCCTAGTCATACTCATTTTTTCACTAAGGATTTTTAAAATGCTCCTCATTTTTTTGTGTTCTTGTATTATATCGTTTTTTTCTACTAGAATTCTGGATGAAATCAATCGCTTCTCCAAGTATTGCAAGAAAGTGAGAAAGAAACGAAAAAGGAAATTTTGGATAGTCTTTAAATCTTCAATTGACTTAGAAAACTAACTAGTTCTATTCTAATTTTGTTAATAGCTTTTAGTTTAAATGTTAGTTAGGATATTTGAGAATGGATTCATAACAATATGTAACGAATCTAATTTTTGAGTTAGCTAACTATAAGTTCATGCATGCATTATAAAGAACTATTTTCCTTTTCCTTTTAAAGTCTCAACTGTTTATGATATGTTCATATAGTTCTGGTTTAAGTTTTTAATAAAAGACCATGGTCTTTAGTTAATTGCATCTATTTATGTGTTAGAATTTTTAATACGAAATTATGTTTGTGTAATTTGGTTTGGTTAATACCCATGTCTAATACCTTCTGTCTAATACCTTGTACTTATTATAATTGTTATTTTGCACTCTTTTCTATGGTTAAAACAAATACAATACCTTGTAGTTATTATAATTGTTGTTTTTCTCTCTTTTCTATTCTTTTTATTATGCTTGTATTATTTCATTATTAAGGTAAATAAGCTTATACGAATCATGTTATAACTGTCTTAGTTTTTAAATTTTTGTTAGAACAAAATGGAAGGGATGATGGAGACCATACTTACAGATATAGAAGCATCTCAGAGTGATCCCGATGTTCCTTTGTTAGAACCAGATCCGGGCGTTTCAATAAATATTCTCAAGGACTCGATTTGTACAAAACCCGGTAGAGTTATTCCTGGCCTTGGTAGGTCTTATTCTCGGTTAAGTAGTTCTTCGTCTACTGCTAAGTCAAATATCGGAGAGGTTATGCATTTAAGAGACAAAGTGAATATGCTAGAAAATGTCATAGCACTTCAAAAGATAGAACAAGAAAAGTGTATTGCGGAATGTGAAACTAAATTAGTAGAGAGAATTAGCTCTATTTTGAAAGCCAATGCCAGTGGCTTGTCGGATTTGTCATGTGTTAGATTTGTGTTTTATTAGTTAGCTTGAATTTTGAATTTAGTGACTTTTAATCTTTTGTAAAGACGTTAGTGTTACTTGTTTATATATGTAATGTATTTTTGTTAATAATTAAATTTTGGCATTAGAAACAAAAATCAAAATCAGTTCTTTTGTTCTTTAAAATTTAAAATTTATTTTATTAATTAAATTTATTAAAAACAATTATTATTCTATATAATCAATTATATATTTAAATTTATTAAAAAATAAAAATAAAAATATTAATTTTTTGTTGTATAAGGTTATATTTTACCAAAAAATGTTAGTTGCATAAAGTTATATTTAAAAAAAAAAACTTTTTGTTGCTAAATATATAATTATGGCTTTTAATAACTATTTTTTTATTGTAATTACACACTTTAAACATATTTTATATGTAACAAGAATTTTGATATATTTGATGTACCTCTTAAGAACTCACCCTTATATTTATTATGCAATATTTATTTTCTAAATTTTTTTTTTCTAGTTGAAGGTAGTTGCATATTTATTATGTAATATTTTTTTATTCTAGTTTTAAATAGTCAAAGAAACATATCGCATACAGTATTTATTTTCTATTTTTTTATTATAGTTTAAACCAGTGTAAAACTTATTTTCTAAATCTTTTAATTCTAATTTAAAAGAGTCCAACAAATATTTCGCTCAAACACATATATTATAGTTAAAAACTATATTGCATATTTATTATGTAATATTAGATGACAAAAAACTTCTGTCAATACAATAACGAAACAATCTCAAAATAATAAATTTATAACTACATACGAAGTTAAATTAAAACAATTAATGGTTGAATAAACTACAAAATCCACGAATCCTAATCCTTCAAAACTAAACCATAATGAATATATTTCCTTATCAAAGCTAATGGGCCGTTACTGCGGTGAAATTTACTCTATCGCACGCTTAATTGTCATAGATGGACGAGAAATGAATTCTATGTTTTGATGAAAAATGCAATACTGACGTGTTTGCATCATTCGGATTTCCAGTGCTACTTGTGCTCATTAATTTGATATATTTGGTGGTGCAGGTTTCATTGCAATGTATGCTACTCTAGCTAGCCGAGATGTTGACTATTTGATTCATGAGTCACCCTTCTATCTTGAAGGAGAAGACGGACTTTATGAGTTCATTGATAAACGACTTGAAGAGAGTGGACACATGGTTATCGTGATGGCTGAAGGAGCAGTCAGGATCTTGTTTCAGAGAGCATGGTCCTGGTGAATCCTTCGGGAAACAAGCTTCTTAAAGACGCTGGGTTATGGTTGTCGGACAAGATCAAGGTATTGGTTCATTATTCAGCGATCTGGGGTTCTGCAATTTCGTTTAAATCACTGGCCCAGTTGTCTATTATGTAATTTGTTTCCGGCTGTACAAAGTTTGTTCTAGTATATTGCTTTACAACGTAGGAATCGCATTGGTAAAATGATTCTTTTACTATACCTTCTGCAAAACAAAGGATTTATAAGGCTTTATATTCTATCTCCCAAATAAGGAACAAGGTGGTAATTACCGACATGATGCGGGTGAGGTTGCTTCCTTCGACAAACCAACCGAGCGTTTTGAGCCCGACTGATGCAAATCAAGCAAAGAATGAAAAACCAGCTCCTACCTGAGTTGTTAGATGATTGAAGCAGCTTCTTAACAAAGACCTTCGCATTTCTACATGTTTGAGACAATTTCTTTTTCCTATACATGTGTTAGTTGGGTGTCGCTATGAAATGGGCCACAAAGTAAAAAACTCATATTATCCTTTCATACTTATACGATTACAATTTATGCGTATGTTTCATGCGTATGTACGGTAAAGGTGACTTTTCAAAACGTAAAAGATTAGATGATAATTCAGTTTGTAGTTTAAAATTTCCAAAAATACCATACGAGCGAACAAGGAAATACAAAGAATAATACTCATGTGTTTTTCTTATTGTGTTATTAGATTTTATATTTGTTTGGATTATGTGTATCTAAAAGATTAGATGATAACTCATTTTGTAGTTTAAAATTTCCAAAAATATCATACGAGCGAACAAGGAAATGCAAAAAATAAAACTCGTGTTTTTTATTGTGTTATTAGATTTTATAGTTGTTTGTGTTAGTAGATTTTATATTTGTTAAGAACTTGGTTGTTCTTTCTGGCTTTTCTGATTGTCTTATCCATGCCATCCATTTTGAAATTATCAAAAACAAAAGTTTGGTTTGAAATTTTGTATAGAACATGACTATTTATTAATTGATATATTTAAATTATCCGAGGTTGAGTTGAAATTTTGTATAAAACACGACTATTTATTAATGAAATTTTGTATAAAACACGGCTATTTATTAATTGATTTTTAAAAATATTGTATATTGTCCCACTCGAGTGAATGTCCGTGGTGTAGCTTATTTTTTAATTTTTATGTTTAATTTTTATTTATTTATCAAATATTTTTAATCTTTTAAAAATTATTCAATTTAAAATTAGTAAACTGGATCGGTCCATATTGAGAAAGCTGTTTTAGAAAATAATCAAAGACAAAATTTCTTAAACAAATTTTTTTTCTGTGCCGAAAGATCAATTTCATTTTTTAGGAGATGAAAGCGCTATTCAAATTTCGACATTTCCAAGAATCATAGGATATGAGTGGAAAACAAGAGAGCAATCCCGGTTTAAAACCGAAAAAGCTAAAAATGATGTCATATAAATTGGAATCTTCAAATCTAATTTCAAAACCATTATCATATTGAACTAGCTCCTTAAAAAATGTTATTATTTTTTTCGCAATAGTAATCAAAACTATAAAGACCAATAGAATTTTGTAGGACCACATTTTGAAGGTATTTTGAACTTAATTATACTCTTTAGAAGATTATGAGATTTCTTAATAGATATGGCCATGATCGAAGTGGAGTTTGCATATATTGTGTCAAAACCGGACCATAAGCATCCATAGTTAATAAGCTAAAGGTTAGTGTGGAACAAGTTTACGAAAGTTAAAAAAATGTTACTTGTCCTGAAATGGTTTCAGGATTATTTGGGTAACAAATTGATCCCATATGTGTTCAAGTGTTACAAATAAATTCTATTAATATTATTACGTCACATGTCATTCCCAATAATTACACATTTGTTTTCAAATTAACTCTCTATTTTGTTGTAAAATAATACATTTGATATTGCTATGTCAACATCCACGTAGAATGTTGTGAATGCAATAAATATTTAAATATTTTATTATTATGATTTATCTAACCTATTTATCCCACCGAATCCATTACCATAAAATATAACTCGACCTGACCAGTCTATACAAACTAACTAAAGGATGACATGTTTAACCTACTTGTTAACCTAATTGGAACCCGATAAATTCTCACTTTAATACAGTATAAACTTTATAAAATAATACACTTGGACCACCAAAATTTATTAATTAATAGATTTATTAATTAATCGATAAATTATAAATTATAAATTTATATTCCCGTTTTAATACCTAAAGAGTTTCACGATACCTAAATATCAAATCCGAGTATATGGTATAGATATTTAAATATTTTATTTTTATCATTTATCCGACTTATTTATCCGATCCAATCCAATCCATTAACATAAAATATAACTAGACCCGACCCAATCCATATAACATAACTAAAGCATGACATTTTTAACATACTTACAATTAATTTAATTAATACCTGACTACTTAATTCTGATACTAATTCTCCCTTTAATACCTAACGAGTTTCAAAATACCTACATCTGAAATCAATTTTTGTCTTACGAATTTTAAATCTCTAAAATTGATATCTTAGGAATCCTAAATGGACACTACTAGATCTGGGCCTGTTTATGTTAGATCTCACACCTTACTTAATTCTTTTTAATCCAAACTAATATCAAAATAACTTTCCTCACCAATTATGATAATATCACTCAATAAAAAACTTCCTAAAATCATAAAATCCTTTAACTAAATCTAGATATACTTGACTTTATGAAATCTCTAAAATAGTAAAAAGACATGGATAACGAAGTTTTATGTTGTTCTTTTCTACGAAAGAATATTTTAATATTCGTGGCTATAATCTCACGATATTTGCAACGAGTCGCACCCGGTGTGAGATTTAAAGTAGCATATAACACAAAACATGTGAATTTAGTTAGTAACCGCAAACCACTTCAATATTTCTTCAACCAAGCAGCAATAAGAAAACAAACTGCCAGGACATGAATCAATATACAGACGAAGTAAGAGTCTAAAACTTGGGGCAACAACATAACTTTCGAACCATTTCTACAAGGATTAGATGACAATAATAACCATGACAAGGTTTCCGCGACCAAAGGAAATAGGTAACTTGTGAAGTAGCACATTTTTTGGCAGGTACGGAGTCGTTCCATAATTTTATAATCATTAACGATGTCTTCCTCCTTGGAGGCATCGGTTGCTCGATATCCTTCTCAGAAGTCCACATGATTTAGTTCTACCTTTCTAGCTTATTATGACATATTTAATATAAATATGACCTATCTCTAACATTGTATCATTCTTTGTAAGAACACACAGCGTTTCAAAAATCTTTGTAAACCGCTCATCAGTTAGTTATTCTCCTTAAGTTAAGGTGATAAATCTAAATGATAAGTTCATATATCAGGTACATATTTTGTCAAATAACAGTTATTGAAATATTCAAGCTTTCCTTTATACTGAACTGAATTTCCTATGAGAAGTTTTGAATATTGCTTGATTATTACATAATGACTGCAATTAGTAATGGAAGATACTTTTATGATAATTGTGAGTTAACTATTTGATATTTATTAGGAGTTTTAGCAATGAGACTATAATTTCCTACAAACTCTGACTCCGTCATGGATACTGGGTCCAGATCTCGCACCAGTCCTGAGACTTCTGTATCAGAGGGATTCGTTTTTCCTGAAGAACAACCGGTCTTTAGTTCACGTCGCAAAGTTTTATCTGCATATAGTGGACCTGTCGATTCACTTACAAAGGCAAAAAAAACATGGAAAATATCGTGCCCTCAGATTATGAAGAATCGTCCAAGATCCAGAATCACGTGTCGAATACAAGTATTCCGAGATTCATAAAGGAGCGGCAACGCATGAATTAGACTATGACATATCTCATGTAATTGGGGTCATAGTCATAACAAGATGTCCAATGATGACACCGTCATGGAAAGAAATTCTAGAAGATACGAAGATGTCAATGTATGAGCTGCTTTAGGTAACAAATGGTTTTCGATTTAAGTTTATTTTCAGACGCTACAAGTATGTTAAAATATATGATTTCAGTATTTTTTTTACTTGTTAATAGCTTTTAGTTTTTTTCGAGATAAAAACATTTTTTTGTATTTATATCATCCTAAAACTAAACAAGAATTAAGTAGATCCAGATACCTTTGTAGGCACAGTTACAGGCATTTCTATGTATTTATATAGACCTACAGGAAAATTAAGTAGATCCAAATCTATGTATTTCTATAGACCTACAGGAAAATTAAGTAGATCTAAATGTCTTTGTAGGCACAGTTACCGGTACTTTTCGTAATTTTTTTATGTTCTTCGTATTGGTGGATCGAGTCTTGAATCCTTGTATACGCCACTAGAAATTCCGCCGCAGCAGCTTGGCTCATCACTTTCTTCAGAATCAACTTCAATGCCTTGAACCTTTTCAATCTTTTTGAACTCATCCTACACACACCACACTGCGGAAGCACCACACATTCATTTAGATACCTCCTTTAATAAAGTCGGGATTAAGGTGTGGTTGTAATGTTCGTATCTTGTTTTAAGGTGTTTCTCCAGTCTTGATGTTATGTTCTTTAGTTCATGTCTCTATGAACATACTTGTCACCATATAGATCTTCATCTCTTCTATTGACTCGCGCTTAGAGATTGACATGCACTAAACCATACAGTTTACATTATCAACTTCAATACAACCATCTCTTTCACTGGTTTCCTTTTCACTTTCTCCATTGTTCATTTCCTAGTCATACTCATTTTTTCACTAAGGATTTTTAAAATGCTCCTCATTTTTTTGTGTTCTTGTATTATATCGTTTTTTTCTACTAGAATTCTGGATGAAATCAATCGCTTCTCCAAGTATTGCAAGAAAGTGAGAAAGAAACGAAAAAGGAAATTTTGGATAGTCTTTAAATCTTCAATTGACTTAGAAAACTAACTAGTTCTATTCTAATTTTGTTAATAGCTTTTAGTTTAAATGTTAGTTAGGATATTTGAGAATGGATTCATAACAATATGTAACGAATCTAATTTTTGAGTTAGCTAACTATAAGTTCATGTTAGAATTGGTGTGCGAGTGTGTGAACGGACCTCACGGACTAGCAAGATATTGTCCGCTTTGCGCTCGTAGGCGCGCACGGGTTTGCTCTTGGGTGTACTCCCAAAAGGCCTCTTGCTAGTCCGTGAGGTCCGTTCACACACTCGCAAACACCAATTCTAACATGGTATCAGAGCCTGACATACACACACAATAAAACAATGGCCGGCGACGATGAAAAATCACCATCGTCACCAAGAAGGGAGATGAATTCACCATTTTTTCTCGGCACGGGAGACCGACCAGGCGACTTCATCACACCCGCTCGTGCTAATGCAACAAGCAGTACAATTGGAGTATCCTCTACTAAAAGCGCCACCGATCAACTCTTCACACCAGAACAATGGAAAGCTCTTGCAGGCTTAATTGGTAATGCTCCTGTTCAGGATGACAGGTTGAGTGGTAAGTTTGACACGAAGTCATGGATCATTGACACTGGGGCAACTCATCATGTTACCGGTGATTTGTCTTGGTTATTTGACACTGTGGCATTATTTGACTGTCCAGTTGGACTTCCTAATGGTGAATCTGTCGTTGCAATAAAATCTGGTTCAGTTCGATTATCAGATAAATTAACTCTTAATAATGTTCTATATGTGCCGAAACTCAATTGCAATTTACTTTCGGTTTCACAATTGAATGATGACTTACATTGTATTGTCCAATTCAATTCTTATATGTGTGCTATACAGGACCACACCAGGGAGCTGATTGGGACGGGAGTTAGGCGAGATGGACTTTACTACTTCTTTAGAGATGAAGGTGATTCAGTACAACATGTGTCTATCAACAAAGCAGAATCGACTTTGGAGTTGTGGCACAAAAGGATGGGACACCCTTCAGCAAAAATAGTAAAGTTACTTCCTCCGGTTGGTAGTCTTAAGGGTAGTTTAAATAAAGCTTGTGAAATATGTTTCCGTGCTAAGCATCCAAGAGACAAATTTACATTAAGTGACAATAGGGCAACTAGAATTTTTGAGAAAATACATTGTGATTTGTGGGGACCTTATAAACATGTCTCTTCTTGTGGAGCTCGGTATTTTTTAACTATTGTTGATGATTTCTCAAGAGCTGTATGGATTTATTTGTTGGTTGATAAAACAGAGGTTTTTCGTATGTTCATGTCTTTTATTGCAATGGTAGATCGACAATTTTCTCAAACAGTGAAAGTCGTTCAAAGTGATAACGGTACAGAATTTAAATGCTTGCTTGACTACTTTTCTGCAACTGGTATTTTGTTCCAAACTTCCTGTGTGGGGACCCCACAACAAAATGGGAGGGTTGAACGAAAACACAAACATATTTTAAATGTCGGGAGGGCATTACGCTTTCAAGCAAATTTGCCTATTTATTTTTGGGGAGAAAGTGTTCTGGCTGCTGCTCATTTAATAAACTGCACTCCTTCTCCTCTTTTAAACAATAAAACACCTTTTGAAATTCTATTTGGTACCCCTCCTTCATATGAGGAAATACGCACCTTTGGTTGCCTTAGCTTTGCTCATAATCAAAAATCCAGTGATGACAAATTTGCAAGTAGAAGTAGAAAATGTGTTTTTTTGGGTTACCCGTTTGGAAAGAAGGGGTGGAAATTGTTTGATTTGGACAAAAAGGAATCGTTTGTTTCTCGAGATGTCAAGTTCTTTGAGGATATTTTTCCGTTTAATAACCCAGGTGCTGCAAATATTATTCCAGAAAATATTGTGCCTACGGCGCATGTTGAAGTTGATCATGATTTTGCTGATTTTGTTAATGCTGATTTGCCTAACCCACAAGTCCAAACACAACCCCACCAAGATCAAGCATCCCATTTTGATGCAGATCGGGACCCAGGTTTCAGGGAGGGTGGGCAGGTCCATACCGAGACTTCATCAGCAGCACAAACAGAGGCCCCTTCTCAGTCACAAGTTGTTTTGCCTGATAGGCCCGAGTCACCAGGACTTGATAATACACGCAATGGGCCGTCCGTTCCTATGGGAAGGGGGATGAGGAATAAAATTCCTTCAGTTCTATTACGAGACTTCGTTACTCATACTGTTATAGCTGAAAGTCCATCTTCCGACACTCCGTCTCCACAGCATCCCTCAGGTACCCCTTATCCCATAGCACATTATATAAATTGTGACCATTATTCTGTGAATTATCAGAAGTTTCTTGCATCTATTATTTCGAGCAATGATCCCAAGTCGTTCAAAGAAGCTATGAAAGATGTAGGTTGGCAAAAGTCAATGCAGGAGGAGATTCGGGCTTTGGAGGAAAATGGTACGTGGACGCTTGAACCTCTTCCAAAGGGTAAGCGTGCTTTGGGAAGTCAGTGGGTTTACAAAACCAAGTATTCCTCAAGCGGTGATATTGAAAGGCTCAAATCCAGATTAGTAGTTTTGGGGAATCATCAAAAAGCAGGTATTGATTATAATGAGACTTTTGCTCCGGTTGCCAAAATGACTACGGTACGTGCTTTCTTGGCTATTGCAGCTTCGAAAAATTGGGAACTTCATCAAATGGATGTTCACAATGCCTTTTTGCATGGAGATCTTGAGGAAGAGGTTTATATGAAACTTCCCCCTGGATTTGAGAGTTCTTATCCAAACTTGGTCTGCAGGTTACGAAAATCTCTTTATGGGTTGAGACAGTCTCCGAGATGTTGGTTTGCAAAGTTGGTCACGGCTCTTAAAGGATACGGTTTCTTGCAATCCTACTCTGATTATTCCCTTTTTACTTACACTAAGGGCAATGTTCAAATAAATGTGCTAGTGTATGTCGACGATCTTATTATTTCTGGGACTGATTCCGCTGCACTTAAGGCATTTAAAGCCTATCTCAGTGACTGTTTTAAGATGAAAGATCTTGGCAATTTAAAATATTTTCTCGGAATCGAGGTGGCAAGGAGTTCAGCTGGTTTGTTCTGGTCTGATACCATGTTAGAATTGGTGTGCGAGTGTGTGAACGGACCTCACGGACTAGCAAGATATTGTCCGCTTTGCGCTCGTAGGCGCGCACGGGTTTGCTCTTGGGAGTACACCCAAGAGCAAACCCGTGCGCGCCTACGAGCGCAAAGCGGACAATATCTTGCTAGTCCGTGAGGTCCGTTCACACACTCGCAAACACCAATTCTAACAGTTCATGCATGCATTATAAAGAACTATTTTCCTTTTCCTTTTAAAGTCTCAACTGTTTATGATATGTTCATATAGTTCTGGTTTAAGTTTTTAATAAAAGACCATGGTCTTTAGTTAATTGCATCTATTTATGTGTTAGAATTTTTAATACGAAATTATGTTTGTGTAATTTGGTTTGGTTAATACCCATGTCTAATACCTTCTGTCTAATACCTTGTACTTATTATAATTGTTATTTTGCACTCTTTTCTATGGTTAAAACAAATACAATACCTTGTAGTTATTATAATTGTTGTTTTTCTCTCTTTTCTATTCTTTTTATTATGCTTGTATTATTTCATTATTAAGGTAAATAAGCTTATACGAATCATGTTATAACTGTCTTAGTTTTTAAATTTTTGTTAGAACAAAATGGAAGGGATGATGGAGACCATACTTACAGATATAGAAGCATCTCAGAGTGATCCCGATGTTCCTTTGTTAGAACCAGATCCGGGCGTTTCAATAAATATTCTCAAGGACTCGATTTGTACAAAACCCGGTAGAGTTATTCCTGGCCTTGGTAGGTCTTATTCTCGGTTAAGTAGTTCTTCGTCTACTGCTAAGTCAAATATCGGAGAGGTTATGCATTTAAGAGACAAAGTGAATATGCTAGAAAATGTCATAGCACTTCAAAAGATAGAACAAGAAAAGTGTATTGCGGAATGTGAAACTAAATTAGTAGAGAGAATTAGCTCTATTTTGAAAGCCAATGCCAGTGGCTTGTCGGATTTGTCATGTGTTAGATTTGTGTTTTATTAGTTAGCTTGAATTTTGAATTTAGTGACTTTTAATCTTTTGTAAAGACGTTAGTGTTACTTGTTTATATATGTAATGTATTTTTGTTAATAATTAAATTTTGGCATTAGAAACAAAAATCAAAATCAGTTCTTTTGTTCTTTAAAATTTAATATTTATTTTATTAATTAAATTTATTAAAAACAATTATTATTCTATATAATCAATTATATATTTAAATTTATTAAAAAATAAAAATAAAAATATTAATTTTTTGTTGTATAAGGTTATATTTTACCAAAAAATGTTAGTTGCATAAAGTTATATTTAAAAAAAAAAACTTTTTGTTGCTAAATATATAATTATGGCTTTTAATAACTATTTTTTTATTGTAATTACACACTTTAAACATATTTTATATGTAACAAGAATTTTGATATATTTGATGTACCTCTTAAGAACTCACCCTTATATTTATTATGCAATATTTATTTTCTAAATTTTTTTTTTCTAGTTGAAGGTAGTTGCATATTTATTATGTAATATTTTTTTATTCTAGTTTTAAATAGTCAAAGAAACATATCGCATACAGTATTTATTTTCTATTTTTTTATTATAGTTTAAACCAGTGTAAAACTTATTTTCTAAATCTTTTAATTCTAATTTAAAAGAGTCCAACAAATATTTCGCTCAAACACATATATTATAGTTAAAAACTATATTGCATATTTATTATGTAATATTAGATGACAAAAAACTTCTGTCAATACAATAACGAAACAATCTCAAAATAATAAATTTATAACTACATACGAAGTTAAATTAAAACAATTAATGGTTGAATAAACTACAAAATCCACGAATCCTAATCCTTCAAAACTAAACCATAATGAATATATTTCCTTATCAAAGCTAATGGGCCGTTACTGCGGTGAAATTTACTCTATCGCACGCTTAATTGTCATAGATGGACGAGAAATGAATTCTATGTTTTGATGAAAAATGCAATACTGACGTGTTTGCATCATTCGGATTTCCAGTGCTACTTGTGCTCATTAATTTGATATATTTGGTGGTGCAGGTTTCATTGCAATGTATGCTACTCTAGCTAGCCGAGATGTTGACTATTTGATTCATGAGTCACCCTTCTATCTTGAAGGAGAAGACGGACTTTATGAGTTCATTGATAAACGACTTGAAGAGAGTGGACACATGGTTATCGTGATGGCTGAAGGAGCAGTCAGGATCTTGTTTCAGAGAGCATGGTCCTGGTGAATCCTTCGGGAAACAAGCTTCTTAAAGACGCTGGGTTATGGTTGTCGGACAAGATCAAGGTATTGGTTCATTATTCAGCGATCTGGGGTTCTGCAATTTCGTTTAAATCACTGGCCCAGTTGTCTATTATGTAATTTGTTTCCGGCTGTACAAAGTTTGTTCTAGTATATTGCTTTACAACGTAGGAATCGCATTGGTAAAATGATTCTTTTACTATACCTTCTGCAAAACAAAGGATTTATAAGGCTTTATATTCTATCTCCCAAATAAGGAACAAGGTGGTAATTACCGACATGATGCGGGTGAGGTTGCTTCCTTCGACAAACCAACCGAGCGTTTTGAGCCCGACTGATGCAAATCAAGCAAAGAATGAAAAACCAGCTCCTACCTGAGTTGTTAGATGATTGAAGCAGCTTCTTAACAAAGACCTTCGCATTTCTACATGTTTGAGACAATTTCTTTTTCCTATACATGTGTTAGTTGGGTGTCGCTATGAAATGGGCCACAAAGTAAAAAACTCATATTATCCTTTCATACTTATACGATTACAATTTATGCGTATGTTTCATGCGTATGTACGGTAAAGGTGACTTTTCAAAACGTAAAAGATTAGATGATAATTCAGTTTGTAGTTTAAAATTTCCAAAAATACCATACGAGCGAACAAGGAAATACAAAGAATAATACTCATGTGTTTTTCTTATTGTGTTATTAGATTTTATATTTGTTTGGATTATGTGTATCTAAAAGATTAGATGATAACTCATTTTGTAGTTTAAAATTTCCAAAAATATCATACGAGCGAACAAGGAAATGCAAAAAATAAAACTCGTGTTTTTTATTGTGTTATTAGATTTTATAGTTGTTTGTGTTAGTAGATTTTATATTTGTTAAGAACTTGGTTGTTCTTTCTGGCTTTTCTGATTGTCTTATCCATGCCATCCATTTTGAAATTATCAAAAACAAAAGTTTGGTTTGAAATTTTGTATAGAACATGACTATTTATTAATTGATATATTTAAATTATCCGAGGTTGAGTTGAAATTTTGTATAAAACACGACTATTTATTAATGAAATTTTGTATAAAACACGGCTATTTATTAATTGATTTTTAAAAATATTGTATATTGTCCCACTCGAGTGAATGTCCGTGGTGTAGCTTATTTTTTAATTTTTATGTTTAATTTTTATTTATTTATCAAATATTTTTAATCTTTTAAAAATTATTCAATTTAAAATTAGTAAACTGGATCGGTCCATATTGAGAAAGCTGTTTTAGAAAATAATCAAAGACAAAATTTCTTAAACAAATTTTTTTTCTGTGCCGAAAGATCAATTTCATTTTTTAGGAGATGAAAGCGCTATTCAAATTTCGACATTTCCAAGAATCATAGGATAGGATATGAGTGGAAAACAAGAGAGCAATCCCGGTTTAAAACCGAAAAAGCTAAAAATGATGTCATATAAATTGGAATCTTCAAATCTAATTTCAAAACCATTATCATATTGAACTAGCTCCTTAAAAAATGTTATTATTTTTTTCGCAATAGTAATCAAAACTATAAAGACCAATAGAATTTTGTAGGACCACATTTTGAAGGTATTTTGAACTTAATTATACTCTTTAGAAGATTATGAGATTTCTTAATAGATATGGCCATGATCGAAGTGGAGTTTGCATATATTGTGTCAAAACCGGACCATAAGCATCCATAGTTAATAAGCTAAAGGTTAGTGTGGAACAAGTTTACGAAAGTTAAAAAAATGTTACTTGTCCTGAAATGGTTTCAGGATTATTTGGGTAACAAATTGATCCCATATGTGTTCAAGTGTTACAAATAAATTCTATTAATATTATTACGTCACATGTCATTCCCAATAATTACACATTTGTTTTCAAATTAACTCTCTATTTTGTTGTAAAATAATACATTTGATATTGCTATGTCAACATCCACGTAGAATGTTGTGAATGCAATAAATATTTAAATATTTTATTATTATGATTTATCTAACCTATTTATCCCACCGAATCCATTACCATAAAATATAACTCGACCTGACCAGTCTATACAAACTAACTAAAGGATGACATGTTTAACCTACTTGTTAACCTAATTGGAACCCGATAAATTCTCACTTTAATACAGTATAAACTTTATAAAATAATACACTTGGACCACCAAAATTTATTAATTAATAGATTTATTAATTAATCGATAAATTATAAATTATAAATTTATATTCCCGTTTTAATACCTAAAGAGTTTCACGATACCTAAATATCAAATCCGAGTATATGGTATAGATATTTAAATATTTTATTTTTATCATTTATCCGACTTATTTATCCGATCCAATCCAATCCATTAACATAAAATATAACTAGACCCGACCCAATCCATATAACATAACTAAAGCATGACATTTTTAACATACTTACAATTAATTTAATTAATACCTGACTACTTAATTCTGATACTAATTCTCCCTTTAATACCTAACGAGTTTCAAAATACCTACATCTGAAATCAATTTTTGTCTTACGAATTTTAAATCTCTAAAATTGATATCTTAGGAATCCTAAATGGACACTACTAGATCTGGGCCTGTTTATGTTAGATCTCACACCTTACTTAATTCTTTTTAATCCAAACTAATATCAAAATAACTTTCCTCACCAATTATGATAATATCACTCAATAAAAAACTTCCTAAAATCATAAAATCCTTTAACTAAATCTAGATATACTTGACTTTATGAAATCTCTAAAATAGTAAAAAGACATGGATAACGAAGTTTTATGTTGTTCTTTTCTACGAAAGAATATTTTAATATTCGTGGCTATAATCTCACGATATTTGCAACGAGTCGCACCCGGTGTGAGATTTAAAGTAGCATATAACACAAAACATGTGAATTTAGTTAGTAACCGCAAACCACTTCAATATTTCTTCAACCAAGCAGCAATAAGAAAACAAACTGCCAGGACATGAATCAATATACAGACGAAGTAAGAGTCTAAAACTTGGGGCAACAACATAACTTTCGAACCATTTCTACAAGGATTAGATGACAATAATAACCATGACAAGGTTTCCGCGACCAAAGGAAATAGGTAACTTGTGAAGTAGCACATTTTTTGGCAGGTACGGAGTCGTTCCATAATTTTATAATCATTAACGATGTCTTCCTCCTTGGAGGCATCGGTTGCTCGATATCCTTCTCAGAAGTCCACATGATTTAGTTCTACCTTTCTAGCTTATTATGACATATTTAATATAAATATGACCTATCTCTAACATTGTATCATTCTTTGTAAGAACACACAGCGTTTCAAAAATCTTTGTAAACCGCTCATCAGTTAGTTATTCTCCTTAAGTTAAGGTGATAAATCTAAATGATAAGTTCATATATCAGGTACATATTTTGTCAAATAACAGTTATTGAAATATTCAAGCTTTCCTTTATACTGAACTGAATTTCCTATGAGAAGTTTTGAATATTGCTTGATTATTACATAATGACTGCAATTAGTAATGGAAGATACTTTTATGATAATTGTGAGTTAACTATTTGATATTTATTAGGAGTTTTAGCAATGAGACTATAATTTCCTACAAACTCTGACTCCGTCATGGATACTGGGTCCAGATCTCGCACCAGTCCTGAGACTTCTGTATCAGAGGGATTCGTTTTTCCTGAAGAACAACCGGTCTTTAGTTCACGTCGCAAAGTTTTATCTGCATATAGTGGACCTGTCGATTCACTTACAAAGGCAAAAAAAACATGGAAAATATCGTGCCCTCAGATTATGAAGAATCGTCCAAGATCCAGAATCACGTGTCGAATACAAGTATTCCGAGATTCATAAAGGAGCGGCAACGCATGAATTAGACTATGACATATCTCATGTAATTGGGGTCATAGTCATAACAAGATGTCCAATGATGACACCGTCATGGAAAGAAATTCTAGAAGATACGAAGATGTCAATGTATGAGCTGCTTTAGGTAACAAATGGTTTTCGATTTAAGTTTATTTTCAGACGCTACAAGTATGTTAAAATATATGATTTCAGTATTTTTTTTACTTGTTAATAGCTTTTAGTTTTTTTCGAGATAAAAACATTTTTTTGTATTTATATCATCCTAAAACTAAACAAGAATTAAGTAGATCCAGATACCTTTGTAGGCACAGTTACAGGCATTTCTATGTATTTATATAGACCTACAGGAAAATTAAGTAGATCCAAATCTATGTATTTCTATAGACCTACAGGAAAATTAAGTAGATCTAAATGTCTTTGTAGGCACAGTTACCGGTACTTTTCGTAATTTTTTTATGTTCTTCGTATTGGTGGATCGAGTCTTGAATCCTTGTATACGCCACTAGAAATTCCGCCGCAGCAGCTTGGCTCATCACTTTCTTCAGAATCAACTTCAATGCCTTGAACCTTTTCAATCTTTTTGAACTCATCCTACACACACCACACTGCGGAAGCACCACACATTCATTTAGATACCTCCTTTAATAAAGTCGGGATTAAGGTGTGGTTGTAATGTTCGTATCTTGTTTTAAGGTGTTTCTCCAGTCTTGATGTTATGTTCTTTAGTTCATGTCTCTATGAACATACTTGTCACCATATAGATCTTCATCTCTTCTATTGACTCGCGCTTAGAGATTGACATGCACTAAACCATACAGTTTACATTATCAACTTCAATACAACCATCTCTTTCACTGGTTTCCTTTTCACTTTCTCCATTGTTCATTTCCTAGTCATACTCATTTTTTCACTAAGGATTTTTAAAATGCTCCTCATTTTTTTGTGTTCTTGTATTATATCGTTTTTTTCTACTAGAATTCTGGATGAAATCAATCGCTTCTCCAAGTATTGCAAGAAAGTGAGAAAGAAACGAAAAAGGAAATTTTGGATAGTCTTTAAATCTTCAATTGACTTAGAAAACTAACTAGTTCTATTCTAATTTTGTTAATAGCTTTTAGTTTAAATGTTAGTTAGGATATTTGAGAATGGATTCATAACAATATGTAACGAATCTAATTTTTGAGTTAGCTAACTATAAGTTCATGCATGCATTATAAAGAACTATTTTCCTTTTCCTTTTAAAGTCTCAACTGTTTATGATATGTTCATATAGTTCTGGTTTAAGTTTTTAATAAAAGACCATGGTCTTTAGTTAATTGCATCTATTTATGTGTTAGAATTTTTAATACGAAATTATGTTTGTGTAATTTGGTTTGGTTAATACCCATGTCTAATACCTTCTGTCTAATACCTTGTACTTATTATAATTGTTATTTTGCACTCTTTTCTATGGTTAAAACAAATACAATACCTTGTAGTTATTATAATTGTTGTTTTTCTCTCTTTTCTATTCTTTTTATTATGCTTGTATTATTTCATTATTAAGGTAAATAAGCTTATACGAATCATGTTATAACTGTCTTAGTTTTTAAATTTTTGTTAGAACAAAATGGAAGGGATGATGGAGACCATACTTACAGATATAGAAGCATCTCAGAGTGATCCCGATGTTCCTTTGTTAGAACCAGATCCGGGCGTTTCAATAAATATTCTCAAGGACTCGATTTGTACAAAACCCGGTAGAGTTATTCCTGGCCTTGGTAGGTCTTATTCTCGGTTAAGTAGTTCTTCGTCTACTGCTAAGTCAAATATCGGAGAGGTTATGCATTTAAGAGACAAAGTGAATATGCTAGAAAATGTCATAGCACTTCAAAAGATAGAACAAGAAAAGTGTATTGCGGAATGTGAAACTAAATTAGTAGAGAGAATTAGCTCTATTTTGAAAGCCAATGTCAGTGGCTTGTCGGATTTGTCATGTGTTAGATTTGTGTTTTATTAGTTAGCTTGAATTTTGAATTTAGTGACTTTTAATCTTTTGTAAAGACGTTAGTGTTACTTGTTTATATATGTAATGTTAGAAACAAAAATCAAAATCAGTTCTTTTGTTCTTTAAAATTTAATATTTATTTTATTAATTAAATTTATTAAAAACAATTATTATTCTATATAATCAATTATATATTTAAATTTATTAAAAAATAAAAATAAAAATATTAATTTTTTGTTGTATAAGGTTATATTTTACCAAAAAATGTTAGTTGCATAAAGTTATATTTAACAAAAAAAACTTTTTGTTGCTAAATATATAATTATGGCTTTTAATAACTATTTTTTTATTGTAATTACACACTTTAAACATATTTTATATGTAACAAGAATTTTGATATATTTGATGTACCTCTTAAGAACTCACCCTTATATTTATTATGCAATATTTATTTTCTAAATTTTTTTTTTCTAGTTGAAGGTAGTTGCATATTTATTATGTAATATTTTTTTATTCTAGTTTTAAATAGTCAAAGAAACATATCGCATACAGTATTTATTTTCTATTTTTTTATTATAGTTTAAACCAGTGTAAAACTTATTTTCTAAATCTTTTAATTCTAATTTAAAAGAGTCCAACAAATATTTCGCATAGTGTCAAACACATATATTATAGTTAAAAACTATATTGCATATTTATTATGTAATATTAGATGACAAAAAACTTCTGTCAATACAATAACGAAACAATCTCAAAATAATAAATTTATAACTACATACGAACGTTAAATTAAAACAATTAATGGTTGAATAAACTACAAAATCCACGAATCCTAATCCTTCAAAACTAAACCATAATCACTAAACTAAACCATAATCAATAAAAAACATACATAAACCATAATCACTAAAAAAACATACCAAAACGTCCACAATGACTTAACTAAGATATAACTTTCAAAAAAACAACAATGATATGAAGATTTGGGTTTTTGGACAGACGTTATCACTCTAAATATCATTAAAAATACATAACTAAATTGCAAAATAATTACACTAACAAGTATATAATTCATACCTTAACGTGTTCGCTTGATTCGAGAAATCTGGCGTTTTTTAGACCATTTCGAGAAATTTTAGGTGAGAGAAAAGAGAAAAATAAAAAGATTTTTTTTCTTCTGAAATTAAAGTCTCTTATTATAGTAAAAAAAGATTTCATTATAAATGGATCTCATTGTAACTAAAATAGAACCCAATTTAGCCCAACCCAAAATAAATTAGGCCCAAAATTTTATTTAATTTCTAGGGTTTATGTCGAAGATTGTGCTTCTCCTATATATATATATATATATATATATATATATATATATATATATATATATATATATATATATATATATATATATATATATATATATATATATAGGGTCTACTGCTGCCGCATCTCACATCATCCATGGATGCGAAGGAATCGTATCTGGCATGAGATCTCATTTCCCACTCGAAATATTGACTTCAGCAGGAAACAGGTCTATGCCAGATACAATTCCTCAGCCTATGTTAAAGTAGAATATCACGTAAGCCTGACTCGGATGATTGCCGAGATGTATACAAGCAATATTTTATAGTCTATAATTTTATTTAAATGGAAGTATGTAACTTTTCTGATCATCACTGAAGTTCCACAGGGAGGGTATAAGGTGTTCTTGTCCAAAAATTCTATTGATTTAGATCCCAAGATTGTCAATGACATCCATCAAAGACGGTTGATAGTACGAGGGTCGTGGAATAAATCCCAATGAAAGGTATATCAGTTCACTGTCGCACTCAGGTTTACATAATTGGAGGTGATGGAACTCAAAAAGGAGCAGCAGCTAGCTAGCAGCTATCTATGAAGTAAGCCTATTGAAGTCATTGTGCCGGTAACCTCTTAAGATCTTTGTTTTTGCAGACTGATCAGTTTCATAAATTTCTCTGCTAGGGTTTTGTTGACAATAGCTTCCAAATATTTATGAACTAATTTTCCAAATATTTGTGAACTAATGGTAGATTGGAAGCATTTCTTGTGAAGTTTATGTCATCCAATCAAAGCGGGGACACCCATGAACTAATATTATTGAACCTAATTACGAGACACATAATATTTCCCGATGCCCGAAGCATGCTTATTATAGTTCCGGCCTTCATGTTTGGCCACATGTTTGCAGGCTGCGTTCTGCATCAGTATATTGTATTTGTTTAAATGCGGAAATGATATCACTAATTTTTTGTTGTTAGTAGCTGTGCGGAAATGATATCACTAATTTTTTGTTGTTCTGCAGGAAATCAGACTCCGCGTCCTTAAGGTTGCAGTTGTTGGAATTCCAAAGAACATCGACAATGACATTCCGGTATTTATCTCCTACTTGCACGCCATTGCTCTGAAGTACTTAGATGTTTTGGAATGAACTCTTAATAGTGCGCTCTCTCTCTAATCTTGATTTGGTCGTTGACAAGTCCTTTGGTTTTGATACTGCCGTCGAGGAGGCTCAGCGTGCCATTAATGCAGCACACGAAGCTACAGGTGTTTAAAATTTATCTTTTTTAACATCATAAAACTATGTCATCTAATTAATTTTGATCAAAATACTCTACAACTATTTAATAATCCATCTCAACAATCTTTGACTATATACAAATTAAAATAATTTCAATTTTTTTTTATAAATTCATAGCACATGCGCCATCCATTTAATAGTTTTACAGTTACTTAATTAAATAATAAATAGCACATTTAATAATGTGACTAATATATACAAATAACAAAATAAAAATAAAATCATAAATTCAATTCAGTTTTAGATTTCATCCTTTTCTAAATCATAAAACTACTATTTAGCGTATTACAATGGTATGTGTATAATATAATATAATATAATATAATATAATATAATATAATATAATATAATATAATATAATATAATATAATATAATATAATATAATATAATATAATATAATATAATATAATATAATATAATATAATATAATATAATATAATATAATATAATATAATATAATATAATATAATATAATATAATATAATATAATATAATATAATATAATATAATATAATATAATATAATATAATATAATATAATATAATATAATATAATATAATATAATATAATAATTGATTAAAATTGATTAAAATTGATTCGGTTTCAAATTTCATGTATTTGTTAATTTTAACTCATAAAACTACTGACATCCAATTAATTTTTAAATAATATTATAAAATTTATGGTGCATTTCAGTAATCTCTTACTAATATACATAAAATTCAATTCTATTTTAAATTTCGCTTCTTTTTCTCATCCAATTAATTTTTTAAAAAATCAATAATTAATAGATACTGCAATTCAATCATCTATGAATAATATAAATAAATTAATAAAAAAATTATAAACTCAAATTAGTTTCAGACGGTTGCAAGATAATTATAAACTTAATAATTAATTTTTATTTTTCATTTTTCCAAATTAATGGTTTAAATTTATACACCATCTAAAATATTTAAAGATTGAATTTGATATTATTTAATTTACTAATTTTATTTTAGATAGTTTTACAATTATTTTTAATATGTAAATAATAATAATAATAAATTAAATAATTTGTTACCATAATAGTTTTATACATAATGTATGTATTAATAAAACAAGTCATTTTGTTGTAGATTAAAGTAAATAAAATGAGGGAAAAACTATATCTCAACACCTATTTGGTGGATTTCAACTTGGAGAAATTTCTCCCTTAAAAAGTTGAATTACCCAAAATACCTTCACTAAAAAAACACATAATTAATCCTACAATCTAAAATCCAACTAGCCCATTCTCTAAAAACTAAACTAACTAAAACTATCTCATAATCGACTTCAATCCGTAATATCTTTAAAAATATGTATTTAAGTGATGAAAACAATGGTTTTAGTCGTAATAAATTTCATTTGGACTAGAGTGTATATCATCTCAATTTGGACTAATCACATGATTCGCATTTGACATATTATTCTTAGTTAAAATTTAACCAATGATTCTCAATTTGCATTTAACTATTGATTTTTCGTTTAGATTTAACACATGATTCTAAAATTATGTGATTCTCAGTTCGGATTTAGCCTTTGCTTTTCAATTTGTATTTAGCCCTTGATTATCAGTTCGTACTTAGCCCTTGATTCTTAGTTCAAATATATCTCATGATACTTTGTTCAGATTTAACACATGATTATCAGTAAGCATTTAACCATTGGCGTTGAACACATTTATTAGTGTTTCAATTTGTATTTAGCACATGAGTCTCAATTCGTATTTAACTCAGGACTCTCAGTTTCCATTTAACACGTGATTCTCATTTCACATTTTATACATGATTCTTAGTTTGGATTTCACACACGATTCTCAATTCATATTTCACCTTGATTCTTAGTTTCTTATTTTAACATTTGATTCACATTTCAGATTCAACACATGATTCGTCATTTGTGTTTAACTCATGATGCTCAATTCGAATTTAACACATGATTCTTACCCCATATATAACCTTTGATTCTTAATTCATATTTAACCTATTATTTGCAATTTGCATTTTACCATTGCTTCTCAAATTAGAATTGACACCTGCTTCTCAATTTGTATTTAGTCATTTATTTTTAGTTTATAATTAATATATGATTATCATTTCACAATTAACCCTTTTTTTCAGTTTATAATTACCACATGTTTCTTAGTTCGTATATAATAATTAATTATTAGTTTTGATTTAATAAATAATTTACGATTAGATTTAACCCAAGATACTTAGTACAGATATTACACATGTGCTCCAAAAACGGTAGCCGAGTTGGTGGAGTAAGTCATGCTTGTGACCAAAGGTCATTAGTTCGAACCCCTCTACATACTATTTTTTGGTTGAACATATCACACGATTATCAATTCACATTTAACCCTTAATTCTTAGTATAAATTTATCATTTGATTCATGGTTCATATTTAACCCATTATTAACAATTCGCATTCTACCCCAGACTCTCAGTTTATATTTAACCGTGAGTTAAATACGAACTGAGAATCATTTGTTAAATCTAAACGGAGTATCATAAGTTAAACGTGAATAAAAATGAAGTGTTAAATCCGAACTAAGAATTAAAGGTTAAATACAAAATCATTTGTTAAATCTAAACGGAGTATCATAGGTTAAACGTGAATAAAAATGAAGTGTTAAATCCGTGAATAAAAATGAAGTGTTAAATCCGAACTAAGAATTAGAGGTTAAATACAAACTGAGAATCATGTTTTAAATCTCAGCTAATAATTAATGGTAAGCTATGAATTGTGAATAATGGCTTATCCATGATTTAAGAATCTGATGTTAAATCGTAATAATGTATCAAGTGTTAAATATGAACTAAGACCCAAATGTTAATTGCAAACAGAGAATCATGTATGAAATTTGAACTGAGAATCATAAGCTAAATGTCAATTAAAAAATATAGGTCAAATGCGAGTCGAATCATGTTTTATATATTAACTGAGAATTATGTCTTAAATAAGAATTGAGAATCATTAGTTAAATATGAATCACGAATCATTTATTAAATCCGAATTGAGAATCAAAGGTTAAATGTGAAATCAAAGTAATGTGTTAAATCCGAACTGAGAATCAAGGGTTAAATGCGAACTGAGAATCATGTGTTAAAGCCAAATTGAGAACCACGATTTGAATATGTATCGCGAACAATTGGCTAAATACAAACTAGCATCAATGGTAGCGTGTGAATCGCTAATAATGGGTTACACGTGAACCACAAGTACATTCGAAAAATATTTGTTCATATTTAACACTTGACTTATGATTCACATTTAATATATGATTCTCAATTTAAATATAAAAATTGTTTCGTCACTCGTCTTTAACCCTGATATGTGATTCAAATTTAACCATTGATTCTCAATTCAGATTTAGTGAATGATTTGTGATTTTTAATCCAAAAAAATACAGTTTGGATTTAAGAAATGATTATCAGTTCAAATTGAACACATAATTTTCAATTCGCATTTGACCCATGATTCTTAATTTGTATTTAACTTATGAGTATCAGTAAAAAAATTCATATATAATTCTAAGGTCATACACGGTTCTTAATTCGTAAAGAACCCGTGATTCTTAGTTTGTATATATAACCCTTGATTCTTAGTTCGTATATATAACATTTTATTCTTAATTTGTTGTGATTTATGGGGTCCTTGTCATACTTTATCCTCATGTAGTGCGTGATATTTTCTCACTATTGTTGATGAGTACTCTCGTGCTGTATGGATTTAGGGAATATGACACAGTGGTTGAAGAGATGCAATGCAACATCTATCCTCATCTATTACCTTTAGGGATGAGCCTAAATCATTCTGAGAGGCTATATGACACAGTGGTTGAAGAGATGCAATGCAACATGAAATTCAGGAACTAGAGGATAATCATACTTGGTCATTGGCACATCTACCTCAAAAGAAGAAAGCTTTGAGGAGTCAGTGGATTTATAAAATTAAATATCATGCTGATAGGAGAGGAGAGTGCCAAAAAGCTCGTTTGGTCGTGTTTGGTAATCACCAAGTAGAATTGGTTGATTATACATAGACTTTTTGCCCGTGTTGCCAAGATGGTTACTATATGACACAGTGGTTGAATAAATACAATGCAACATGAAATTCAGGAACTAGAGGATAATCATACTTGGTCCTTGGCACGTCTACCTCAAAAGAAGAAAGCTTTGAGGAGTCAGTGGATTTATAAAATTAAATATAATGCTGATAGGAGAGGAGAGCGCCTAAAAGCTCGTTTGGTCGTGTTTGGTAATTACCAAGTAGAAGTGGTTGATTATACATAGATCTTTTGCCCGTGTTGCCAAGATGGTTACTATACGTCTTTTCTTGGCGGTTGCAGCCGCTCAAAATTGTAAGTTACATCAGATGAATATACATAATGACTTTTTGTATGATGATCTGGATGATAAGGTTTACATGAAAATTCCTTCAGGTTTTGAAAGAGGGCGCAAATGACAAGTCTGTTACCTTCGCAAATCGTTGTATGGTCTGAAGCAGGCACCTCGGTGTTGGTTTGCCAAGTTAGTGACTGCACTGAAGAGGTACGGGTTTTTTCAGTTCTATTTAGATTATTCTGTATTCTCTTATTCCATGAGTGGTTGTCGTATGCATGTTTTGGTGTATGTTGATGATTTTATTCTATATGGGAATGACCCCGGTACATTGATAGAGTTTAAGAAATACTTGAGCACTTGCTTTCATATGAAGGACTTAGGTCATCTCAAATATTTTTTTGAAGTTGAAGTAGCACGGAGTCCCGCGGGTATCTTTCTTTGCCAACGTAAATATACTCTGGACATTATTTCAGAAACAGGTTTACCTGGCAGCAAGCCTGCACAATTTCCCCTCGAGTAAAACCACCAGCTCAGCAAGACCGAGTCGGCGCTACTCATTGACGGATCCGCATACCGCACATTGGTTTGCACACTGATTTATCTGGTGTTTACATATCCATATATCTATTTTTTTATACATACTCTATCTGATTTTGTGCATAAACTAAATGAAGATCATTGCAGTCTGCATTACGAGTTGTTCGTTATTTCAAAGGGAGCCAAGGTTAGGAAATTCTTCTACCAAGTAGTTGTAATCTCATTCTAACAAGCTGGTGTGGTTCCAGTTAGGCTAGATGTCCTAAGATTCGTGTAGTGTGAGTGGTTGGATGGTGTTTCTTAGATGATTCCTCTGTTTCTTGGAAGACTAAGAAACAAGGTGTCGTTGCATTGTCCTTTGCTGAAGCAAAGTACCGGTCTATGGTAGGATTGACTTGTGAGTTGAAGTGGTTGCACGGTCTGCTCAAGGATTTTGGGGTCTCACACTCATTGACTATGCAAGTTTTATATGATAGTCAGTCGACTTTACATCTTGCCCACAATCATGTGTTCCATGAACGTTCAAATCATATTGAAGTAGATTGTCATTTTCTACGGGATGCGATACTTGATAGGGTTATTTGTCCATCTCACGTGCCCACTCGGTCTCAGTGTGTAGACAAAGCACTAAGCAATAATCAGTTTGAATTTTTGCTTGGCAAGTTGGGCATTCATAATCTGCATGCTTCAACTCGAAGGGGTGTTAAAGTGTCATGAGTAAAATAAAATGTATATGGGTTATTAAATACTAGTCTGTATATGAGCTAGGCTTTACTTTGTGCCACACTATAGATATACACTGTAATGTGATATGCCCAGAGAGGTGATTTGGTTTATGTGTTGAAACTAAGAAGATGTGAGAGACACATTCCCAACGTTTCAAATGTTTTCTTTGTGCTTCTGGATTATTCGCTGAATGATATTTTCCTGCTCAACATCTTCAAATCCTACCATTATTTGTTCAACACATATAACACATTCACTATTCTCTTAACAATTAATTTGTTTAATAATATGTAATTTAAATATAATTTACTTAACAAGTCTTAAAAAATAATATTCAATTTAATAAATAATTTTCTTTTCAAGTTTTAGAGATATCAAATTTTAATAACTAATATTTTTCAAATTTGTAAACTTACTATAATTAAAAAAAAGTTTAAATGAAATATTTTATTTTAATTTATAGGTAATATAATCTTTATTTTGTGCTAAAATTTAAAAACGGATTTTTGAAATTTATATAAATCCAAACGCAGACAACTCGAATTTAAATCAGCTTTTTTTATACTCAAAACTCATAACGGAATAAGCCTATTGAAGTCATTGTGCCGGTAACCTCTTAAGATCTTTGTTTTTGCAGACTGATCAGTTTCAGAAATTTCTCTGCTAGGGGTTTTGTTGACAATAGCTTCCAAATATTTATGAACTAATTTCCCAAATATTTCTGAACTAATGGTAGATTGGAAGCATTTCTTGTGAAGTTTATGTCATCCAATCAAAGCGGGGACACCCATGAACTAATATTTTTGAACCTAATTACGAGACACATAATATTTCCCGATGCCCAAAGCATGCTTATTATAGTTCCGGTGTTTGCAGGCTGCGTTCTGCATCAGTATATTGTATTTGTTTAAATGCGGAAATGGTATCACTAATTTTTTGTTGTTAGTAGCTGTGCGGAAATGATATCACTAATTTTTTGTTGTTCTGCAGGAAATCAGACTCCGCTGCCTTAAGGTTGCAGTTGTTGGAATTCCAAAGAACATCGACAATGACATTCCGGTATTTATCTCCTACTTGCACGCCATTGCTCTGAAGTACTTAAATGTTTTGGAATGAACTCTTAATCTTGATTTGGTCATTGACAAGTCCTTTGGTTTTGATACTGCCGTCGAGGAGGCTCAGCGTGCCATCAATGCAGCACACGTTGAAGCTACAGGTGTTGAGAATGGCATTGGATTTGTGAAGCTAATGGGCCGTTACTGCGGTGAAATTTACTCTATCGCACGCTTAATTGTCATAGATGGACGGGCAATGAATTGCATGTTTTGATGAAAAATGCAATACTGACGTGTTTGCATCATTCGGATTTCCAGTGCTACTTGTGCTCATTAATTTGATATATTTGGTGGTGCAGGTTTCATTGCAATGTATGCTACTCTAGCTAGCCGAGATGTTGACTGTTTGATTGCTGAGTCACCCTTCTATCTGGAAGGAGAAGACGGACTTTATGAGTTCATTGATAAACGACTTGAAGAGAGTGGCCACATGGTTCTCGTGATGGCTAAAGGAGCAGTCAGGATCTTGTTTCAGAGAGCATGGTCCTGGGGAATCCTTGGGAAACAAGCTTTTTAAAGACGCTGGGTTATGGTTGTCGGATAAGATCAAGGTATTGGTTCATTATTCAGCGATCTGGGGTTCTGCAATTTCGTTTGGATCACTGGTCCAGTTGTCTATTATGTAATTTGTTTCTGGCTGTAGAAAGTTTGTTCTAGTATATTGCTTTACAACGTAGGAATCGCATTGGTAAGATCATTCTTTTGCTATACCTTCTGCAAAAAAAAGGATTTATAAGGCTTTATATTCTATCTCCCAAATAAGGAACAAGGTGGTAATTACCGACATGATGCGGGTGAGGTTGCTTCCTTCGACAAACCAACCGAGCTTTTTGAGCCCGACTGATGCAAAACAAGCAAAGAATGAAAAACCAGCTCCTACCTAAGTTGTTAGATGATTGAAGCAGCTTCTTAACAACGACCTTTGCATTTCTACATGTTTGAGACAATTTCTTTTTCCTATATACTACAAGAAAATTTGGTATAAGCAATGAAAAAAATTTGCTGCAAAAAACGATTATTCGTTGGTAAAACCTTTTAACAATAAAAAATTTGTTCCAAAAGATTTTTTGCTTTAGGTTGGACGCTTAAAGTCCTTAGAAACGAAAAATATATTTGTCGTTGTAAAAAATGCTTAATTGCAATAATTTTGTTTTTCGCTGCAAAAAATACGTAATTGCAATAATATTATGTTTCGCTGTAAAAAATATGTAATTGCAATATGTTTCGCTATAAATGTATTGGCAATAAATGTATTTTTCATTCTATGAAATTGTAATTGCAATAAGTTTATATGTAATTGCAAAAAAATCATAATTGCAACATATTAACCCCAAAATATTTTTTTCCAAATGTAAATATATGCAACAAAATACATTTTTGCTAAATAATAATTTTAATTTACAAATAATCTGTCATAATAATAAATTTTAGTTATAAATTAGTATTTTTAATTATTCAAAAATCTATTCTTTTATACCAAATTTAAATGCAAACTAATTGATACTGGGATAAAAAAATACATATAACTTCATTTTACTTGACATAAATAATTGAACCTTATATAATGCACACTTTATGAAACACCTTCGAATTTCAAACCGAAAATACAAGTCCGACCATCAAAGAATAGTAGGAAACTAAATATAAACCTTTCAGTTTTTGTTTGAAGGGAGGCAGCACTCCTTGAACTATCTAAACATTATTTCATTCTACTGTAGCAAGGCATATAGTCTTCTTGTAAATAAAACACTTAGATATCCAAAGATAAACCAGCACTCCTTGACCTATCTAAACATTATTTCATTCTACTATAGCAAGGCATGTAGTCTTCTTGTAAATAAAACACTTAGATATCCAAAGATAAACCAGGAAATAGAGAATGCCGAGAATTGGCAGTAGCCAGTAAAAATAATCCAGCCGACCTCGGTTTCAGCCAAGCTTCTCATTCTTCGTAGTCCCGTTAGTCATAATCGTCACCATAAAAGTACTTAGATTAGTTGCTTGATGCAGTCGTTGTGAGAGACAGAGCTGAGGTACTTAGATTAGTTGCTTGATGCAGTCGTCGTGAGAGACAGAGCTGAGCACAGACTTTTCATAGCATCAAGTACCTCGTCGTAATAAAACTGAGTTGTCCAATAAAGGCGAAAACTTATGTGCACCCTATAAGGATATAGGGAGGTACTTTCCATTGGAATGACTTTAAGATTATAAGGGCCATCCTTAGCTGCAATCGCAAAAGATCAGACATAAGTGATTCAAACTGAATGCAAAAAAAACACAAAGGGAACTACAAATTACCTTTAGACATTGGAATGACTTTGACATTATAAGGACCATCATTATAGCTGCAATGGCAAAAAATCAGAGACAAGTGATTCAAACTGAATGCAGATAAACACGAGGGGAACTACAAATTACCTCTCGAGACTCAAATAACTTTGAGATTATAAGGGCCATCTTTAGCTCCAATCGCAAAAGATCAGACATTCAAACTGAATGCAAATAAAACAAAGGGAACTACAAATTACCTCTTGTGAATCAGCATGCCAAGTAAGATTAATTCATCTGCAAGACCTTACACTCCAATACCAATGTGCCTATGCCTCATATTTCACCCTTTTGTAGTTTAAAATGACAGTAATTAACTATAATCTTTGTTGACATTCGTAGTAACAATTGAGTTACCAAAGCAAAAGTACGATTAAGAATCAAAATACACTTCTTGTATAAAGAGAATCAAAGTAATGGTTCTTTGATTCTCTGCTCCCTACAAGCTTCAATAGATGAGCTTCGATTGGAACCCCTGTTGATAGAGAGAAATATGTAAAATTAAACCATGACAGAAACAATAACTAATACTCACCGTCTCCTTGAACAAGCGTGGTAAAGCAATAGATGCAAGATTGCAGACTGCAGTCTCCGGGCGACTAGTGTACTCGATTATCTAAATGCACAGAATTGAAGATTGAATGGTACCCAGATTGCTGGTTCCTCTTTCTGTTACAAGAATCCTGAAATAAATAAAATACTATGTTAACCATAATCCTAGTTTACCAGGGTCAGAAGCACATTAATGAAAATTTACAGAAATCACCTTGTAGAGACTATAAAGAAAATACTATATGTGAACTATTATCCAATTACTCCAGCGGATTTGATGATAATAGCACACTCTATTGGAGTATGATATATGCCCTCAATGCTATTATCTTCCATACATAGCAGAAAGCAACTACTGAACTGTCAAATTCATTTACAGAAACTACTGTGTAACAAAATCCAATCATAAGATTTAAAAACAATAACATGCTGCATTATAATACAGGAAGATCGAACTTACTTCTAGAGCTCCAGCATTAAAGATTAGGGGAAGGATGGGTGAACCATCAACATCATATGATAAATTTGATGAATATAATCAATATCGTCAGGATACAGTGAGGTCTCTCTACAGCTACTCGTTGAAATATTAAGAGGTAAAACACTTCCTTAGTGCTCTTATGCAGATCGAAACAGATAATCTGGCAGCCTATTCTGGTAGCCAACTGCACTGGTTCAATTAGACACAAAATAAGTTCAAATAATCAAAATCTTCCAATTCAAAGCAATTTCCTTAGAAACCCAAACAACATTATCAACAAGCACAGTAACCAACACAAAACTCAAACATCTGAAAAGAATATCTAACAACATAAAGTATATAAATACATACAACTTACAGAAGCATAATCTAGCCAATTCATTAGAGCCGACTAGTTGTAACACCTTTATAAACAATCCGCAGACCTTTTGGGTTGTGACGACCACATCACCGATGAACTTTCTCTTTCTTCACATCTCTCTTAATGAGATACATCTTCGAGGACACTCTACAATAACACTAGAGGAATTTCGTCGAGCAGGTTTTGTGTGCAAAGATAAGATTGACAGTAGCTAGGCTGCTACACATAATATAGGTTTGGGTTTTGGGTTATCATAACCCACCTGTGTGAAATTTCTTCTCAGCAGCAGCGAAGGGAGAAGTTTAAAGCTTCAAACAGTAGAAAAAAAATAACAATCTATCAGGATCAAAATCATAACACTAACTGAATGAGAATATCACAATTAAACCTTATAGTCAAATTAAAACCTAAAGAAAATGTAAAACCTAAAAGGAGAAAAAAAAAATGAAGAAGAGGGAAAGGGGAAAACCGATTACTGACATCGCTGAACACCCATAGATATATGGAGAGAAATGAAAAAGTAAAGCATAAAGGGAGAATAAAAAGGAAAGAAGAGGGAAAGGGAAAACCTATAAGGTGAAATAAATTTACTTACCGCTCAACAATTAAATAGTTTTCAATTAAAATTTTAAAACACTTTTTTTCTAATGTATGGAAATGCCCTTTTTATTTAATTCTACAAAATACAATTAATACATTTAATATTTTTTAACTAATACATATAAATTTTAATATAAAATATTAATAAATAAATTTGGTATTAAACTTTGTTTTGTTTTTCTTTTTACCCATACAATTATAGTTATCCATTTAACATTTAAAAAATATTCCACACTTTACTAATTTTAGCTAATATATACAAAGTAATAAAAAAATAATTAAAAAAGTTATAAACTCAATTTAATTTTGGATTTCGTATTTTTTTAAATTAATGAAACTGCCGTTATACCATTAATTTTGAAAACAAATACTCTACATTTAATGGATAGTGCATTTAAAAAACTTTTACTAATATATACAAATTAATTTTAAAAAGAATTATGAATCAATCGGTTTTAAATTTCGCTTTCATTTTCTTAATTCATCAAACTACCGTCATTCAATTAATTTAAAAAAAATATAAAATTATTTCATATTGCATTTTAATAATACTATACTAATATATATATATATATATATATATACAAATTAAAAGAAATTAATTCACTTTTAAATTTAAATTTAGTGTTTTTTTAACTCAGCAAAACTACCGTTATCCAATTAATTTAAAAAATACTCTACCATTAATTAGTAATGCATTTCAATATTTTCTTATTAATATATACAAATTACGTTATAAATTCAATTAGGTTTAAAATTTATCTTTTTTAACATCATA
This sequence comes from Limnanthes douglasii subsp. nivea, assembly GCA_036936605.1. NCBI lineage: Eukaryota > Viridiplantae > Streptophyta > Magnoliopsida > Brassicales > Limnanthaceae > Limnanthes > Limnanthes douglasii. The sequence continues at coordinate 5,277,255 of JAUPFV010000001.1, forward strand.
AAACTACGTCATCTAATTAATTTTGATCAAAATACTCTACAACTATTTAATAATCCATCTCAACAATCTTTGACTATATACAAATTAAAATAATTTCAATTTTTTTTATAAATTCATAGCACATGCGTCATCCACTTAATTTAAAAAAAAAGTTTTACAGTTACTTAATTAAATAATAAATAGCACATTTAATAATGTTTGACTAATATATACAAATAACAAAATAAAAATAAAATCATAAATTCAATTTAGTTTTAAATTTCATCCTTTTCTAAATCATAAAACTACTATTTAGTCGATTGATAGCGTATTACAATGGTATGCGGATAATATAATATAATATAATATAATATAATATAATATAATATAATATAATATAATATAATATAATATAATATAATATAATATAATATAATATAATATAATATAATAATTGATTAAAATTGTATGAATTCAATTCGGTTTCAAATTTCATGTATTTGTTAATTTTAACTCATAAAACTACTGACATCCAATTAATTTTTAAATAATATTATAAAAGTTATGGTGCATTTCAATAATCTCTTACTAATATACATAAAATTCAATTCTATTTTAAATTTCGCTTCTTTTAATCATCCAATTAATTTTTAAAAAAATCAATAATTAATAGATACTGCAATTCAATCATCTATGAATAATATAAATAAATTAATAAAAAAATTATAAACTCAAATTAGTTTCAGACGGTTGCAAGATAATTATAAACTTAATAATTAATTTTTATTTTTCATTTTTCAAAATTAATGGTTTAAATTTATACACCATCTAAAATATTTAAAGATTGAATTTGATATTATTTAATTTACTAATCTTATTTTAGATAGTTTTACAATTATTTTTAATATGTAAATAATAATAATAATAAATTAAATAATTTGTTACCATAATAGTTTTATACATAATGTATGTATTAATAAAACAAGTCATTTTGTTGTAGATTAAAGTAAATAAAATGAGGGAAAAACTATATCTCAACACCTATTTGGTGGATTTCAACTTGGAGAAATTTCTTCCTTAAAAAGTTGAATTACCCAAAATACCTTCACTAAAAAAACACATAATTAATCCTACAATCTAAAATCCAACTAGCCCATTCTCTAAAAACTCTTAAACTAACTAAAACTATCTCATAATCGACTTCAATCCGTAATATCTTTAAAAATATGTATTTAAGTGATGAAAACAATGGTTTTAGTCGTAATAAATTTCATTTGGACTAGAGTATATATCATCTCAATTTGGACTAATCACATGATTCGCATTTGACATATTATTCTTAGTTCAAATTTAACCAATGATTCTCAATTTGCATTTAACTATTGATTTTTCGTTTAGATTTAACACATGATTCTAAAATTATGTGATTCTCAGTTCGGATTTAGCCTTTGCTTTTCAATTTGTATTTAGCCCTTGATTATCAGTTCGTACTTAGCCCTTGATTCTTAGTTCAAATATATCTCATGATACTTTGTTCAGATTTAACACATGATTATCAGTAAGCATTTAACCATTGGCGTTGAACACATTTATTAGTGTTTAACCTCTGATTATCAATTTGTATTTAGCACATGAGTCTCAATTCGTATTTAACTCAGGACTCTCAATTTGCATTTAACACGTGATTCTCATTTCACATTTTATACATGATTCTTAGTTTGGATTTCACACACGATTCTCAATTCATATTTCACCTTGATTCTTAGTTTCTTATTTTAACCTTTGATTCTTAATTCATATTTAACCTATTATTTGCAATTTGCATTTTACCATTGCTTCTCAAATTAGAATTGACACCTGCTTCTCAATTTGTATTTAGTCATTTATTTTTAGTTTATAATTAATATATGATTATCATTTCACAATTAACCCTTGTTTTTCAGTTTATAATTACGACATGTATATAATAATTAATTATTAGTTTTGATTTAATAAATAATTTACGATTAGATTTAACCCAAGATACTTAGTACAAAAACGGTAGCCGTTGGTGGAGTAGGTGGAGTAAGTCATGCTTGTGACCAAAGGTCATGAGTTTGAACCCCTCTACATACTATTTCTTGGTTGAACATATCACACGATTATCAATTCACATTTAACCCTTAATTCTTAGTATAAATTTATCATTTGATTCATGGTTCATATTTAACCCATTATTAACAATTCGCATTCTACCCCAGACTCTCAGTTTATATATACATTTTAGCTGGCCGAAATTCATATCCTCCTCCTAAACTAAACCATAATCAATAAAAAACATACATAAACCATAATCACTAAAAAAACATACCAAAACGTCCACAATGACTTAACTAAGATATAACTTTCCAAAAAAACAACAATGATATGAAAATTAGGGTTTTTAGACAGACGTTATCACTCTAAATATCACTAAAAATACATAACTAAATTGTAAAATAATTACACTAACAAGTATATAATTCATACCTTAACGTGTTCGCAAGTTTTGATTCGAGAAATCTGGCGTTTTTTTAGACCGAGAAATTTTAGGTGAGAGAAAAGAGAAAAATAAAAAGATTTTTTTTCTTCAGAAATTAAAGTCTCTTATTATAGTAAAAAAAGATTTCATTATAAATGGATCTCATTGTAAATAAAATAGAACCCAATTTAGCCCAACCCAAAATAAATTAGGCCCAAAATTTTATTTAATTTCTAGGGTTTATGTCGAAGATTGTGCTTCTCCTCTATATATATATATATATATATATATAGGGTCTACTGCTGCCGCATCTCACATCATCCATGGATGCGAAGGAATCGTATCTGGCATGAGATCTGATTTCCCACTCGAAATATCGACTTCAGCAGGAAACAGGTCTATGCCAGATACAATTCCTCAGCCTATGTTAAAGTAGAATATCACGTAAGCCTGACTCGAATGATTGCCGTAGAATATCACGTAAGCCTGACTCGGATGATTGCCGAGATGTATACAAGCAATATTTTATAGTCTATAATTTTATTTAAATGGAAGTATGTAACTTTTCTGATCATCACTTAAGTTCCACATGGAGGGTATAAGGTGTTCTTGTCCAAAAATACTATTGATTTAGATCCCAAGACTGTCAATGACATCCATCAAAGACGGTTGATAGTACGAGGGTCGTGGAATAAATCCCAATGAAAGGTATATCAGTTTACTGTCGCACTCTTACATAATTGGAGGTGATGGAACTCAAAAAGGAGCAGCAGCTAGCTAGCAGCTATCTATGGAGTAAGCCTATTGAAGTCATTGTGCCGGTAACCTCTTAAGATCTTTGTTTTTGCAGACTGATCAGTTTCATAAATTTCTCTGCTAGGGGTTTTGTTGACAATAGCTTCCAAATATTTATGAACTAATTTCCCAAATATTTCTGAACTAATGGTAGATTGGAAGCATTTCTTGTGAAGTTTATGTCATCCAATCAAAGCGGGGACACCCATGAACTTAAATTTTTGAACCTAATTACGAGACACATAATATTTCCCGATGCCCGAAGCATGCTTATTATAGTTCCGGTGTTTGCAGGCTGCGTTCTGCATCAGTATATTGTATTTGTTTAAATGCGGAAATGATATCACTAATTTTTTGTTGTTAGTAGCTGTGCGGAAATGATATCACTAATTTTTTGTTGTTCTGCAGGAAATCAGACTCCGCTGCCTTAAGGTTGCAGTTGTTGGAATTCCAAAGAACATCGACAATGACATTCCGGTATTTATCTCCTACTTGCACGCCATTGCTCTGAAGTACTTAAATGTTTTGGAATGAACTCTTAATCTTGATTTGGTCATTGACAAGTCCTTTGGTTTTGATACTGCCGTCGAGGAGGCTCAGCGTGCCATCAATGCAGCACACGTCGAAGCTACAGGTGTTGAGAATGGCATTGGATTTGTGAAGCTAATGGGCCGTTACTGCGGTGAAATTTACTCTATCGCACGCTTAATTGTCATAGATGGACGGGCAATGAATTGCATGTTTTGATGGCAATGAATTGCATGTTTTGATGAAAAATGCAATACTGACGTGTTTGCATCATTCGGATTTCCAGTGCTACTTGTGCTCATTAATTTGATATATTTGGTGGTGCAGGTTTCATTGCAATGTATGCTACTCTAGCTAGCCGAGATGTTGACTGTTTGATTGCTGAGTCACCCTTCTATCTGGAAGGAGAAGACGGACTTTATGAGTTCATTGATAAACGACTTGAAGAGAGTGGCCACATGGTTCTCGTGATGGCTAAAGGAGCAGTCAGGATCTTGTTTCAGAGAGCATGGTCCTGGGGAATCCTTCGGGAAACAAGCTTCTTAAAGACGCTGGGTTATGGTTGTCGGATAAGATCAAGGTATTGGTTCATTATTCAGCGATCTGGGGTTCTGCAATTTCGTTTGGATCACTGGTCCAGTTGTCTATTATGTAATTTGTTTCTGGCTGTAGAAAGTTTGTTCTAGTATATTGCTTTACAACGTAGGAATCGCATTGGTAAGATCATTCTTTTGCTATACCTTCTGCAAAAAAAAGGATTTATAAGGCTTTATATTCTATATCCCAAATAAGGAACAAGGTGGTAATTACCGACATGATGCGGGTGAGGTTGCTTCCTTCGACAAACCAACCGAGCTTTTTGAGCCCGACTGATGCAAAACAAGCAAAGAATGAAAAACCAGCTCCTACCTAAGTTGTTAGATGATTGAAGCAGCTTCTTAACAACGACCTTTGCATTTCTACATGTTTGAGACAATTTCTTTTTCCTATATACTACAAGAAAATTTGGTATAAGCAATGAAAAAATTTTGCTGCAAAAAACGATTATTCGTTGGTAAAACCATTTAACAATAAAAAATTTGTTCCAAAAGATTTGTTGCTTTAGGTTGGACGCTTAAAGTCCTTAGAAACGAAAAATATATTTGTCGTTGTAAAAAATGCTTAATTGCAATAATTTTGTTTTTCGCTGCAAAAAATACTTAATTGCAATAATATTATGTTTCGCTGTAAAAAATATGTAATTGCAATATTATGTTTCGCTATAAAAATTATGAATTTGCAATAATTTCCTTTTTTTGTTTTAAAAACTTAGTAGTGGCAATAAATGTATTTTTCATTGTATGAAATTGTAATTGCAATTAATTGCAAAAAAATCATAATTGCAACATATTAACCCCAAAATATTTTTTTCCAAATGTAAATATATGCAACAAAATACATTTTTGCTAAATACATTTTTGCTAAATAATAATTTTAATTTTAGCTTTTTTATTTATAAATTTAATATTTACAAATAATCGGTCATAATAATAAATTTTAGTTATAAATTAGTATTTTTAATTATTCAAAAATCTATTCTTTTATACCAAATTTAAATGCAAACTAATTGATACTGGATCGAAAAAAATACATATAACTTCATTTTACTTGACATAAATAATTGAACCTTATATAATGCACACTTTATGAAACACCTTCGAATTTCAAACCGAAAATACAAGTCCGACCATCAAAGAATAGTAGGAAACTAAATATAAACCTTTCAGTTTTTGTTTGAAGGGAGGCAGCACTCCTTGAACTATCTAAACATTATTTCATTCTACTGTAGCAAGGCATGTAGTCTTCTTGTAAATAAAACACTTAGATATCCAAAGATAAACCAGCACTCCTTGACCTATCTAAACATTATTTCATTCTACTGTAGCAAGGCATGTAGTCTTCTTGTAAATAAAACACTTAGATATCCAAAGATAAACCAGGAAATAGAGAATGCCGAGAATTGGCAGTAGCCAGTAAAAATAATCCAGCCGACCTCGGTTTCAGCCAAGCTTCTCATTCTTCGTAGTCCCGTTAGTCATAATCGTCACCATAAAAGTACTTAGATTAGTTGCTTGATGCAGTCGTTGTGAGAGACAGAGCTGAGGTACTTAGATTAGTTGCTTGATGCAGTCGTCGTGAGAGACAGAGCTGAGCACAGACTTTTCATAGCATCAAGTACCTCGTCGTAATAAAACTGAGTTGTCCAATAAAGGCGAAAACTTATGCGCACCCTATAAGGATATAGGGAGGTACTTTCCATTGGAATGACTTTAAGATTATAAGGGCCATCCTTAGCTGCAATCGCAAAAGATCAGACATAAGTGATTCAAACTGAATGCAAAAAAAACACAAAGGGAACTACAAATTACCTTTAGACATTGGAATGACTTTGACATTATAAGGACCATCATTATAGCTGCAATGGCAAAAAATCAGAGACAAGTGATTCAAACTGAATGCAGATAAACACGAGGGGAACTACAAATTACCTCTCGAGACTCAAATAACTTTGAGATTATAAGGGCCATCTTTAGCTCCAATCGCAAAAGATCAGACATTCAAACTGAATGCAAATAAAACAAAGGGAACTACAAATTACCTCTTGTGAATCAGCATGCCAAGTAAGATTAATTCATCTGCAAGACCTTACACTCCAATACCAATGTGCCTATGCCTCATATTTCACCCTTTTGTAGTTTAAAATGACAGTAATTAACTATAATCTTTGTTGACATTCGTAGTAACAATTGAGTTACCAAAGCAAAAGTACGATTAAGAATCAAAATACACTTCTTGTATAAAGAGAATCAAAGTAATGGTTCTTTGATTCTCTGCTCCCTACAAGCTTCAATAGATGAGCTTCGATTGGAACCCCTGTTGATAGAGAGAAATATGTAAAATTAAACCATGACAGAAACAATAACTAATACTCACCGTCTCCTTGAACAAGCGTGGTAAAGCAATAGATGCAAGATTGCAGACTGCAGTCTCCGGGCGACTAGTGTACTCGATTATCTAAATGCACAGAATTGAAGATTGAATGGTACCCAGATTGCTGGTTCCTCTTTCTATTTAAAGAATCCAATCATAAGCTTTAAAAACAATAACATGCTGCATTATAATACAGGAAGATCGAACTTACTTCTAGAGCTCCAGCATTAAAGATTAGGGGAAGGATGGGTGAACCATCAACATCATATGATAAATTTAATGAATATAATCAATATCGTCAGGATACAGTGAGGTCTCTCTACAGCTACTCGTTGAAATATTAAGAGGTAAAACACTTCCTTAGTGCTCTTATGCAGATCGAAACAGATAATCTGGCAGCTTATTCTGGTAGCCAACTGCACTGGTTCAATTAGACACAAAATAAGTTCAAATAATCAAAATCTTCCAATTCAAAGCAATTTCCTTAGAAACCCAAACAACATTATCAACAAGCACAGTAACCAACACAAAACTCAAACATCTGAAAAGAATATCTAACAACATAAAGTATATAAATACATACAACTTACAGAAGCATAATCTAGCCAATTCATTAGAGCCGACTAGTTGTAACACCTTTATAAACAATCCGCAGACCTTTTGGGTTGTGACGACCACATCACCGATGAACTTTCTCTTTCTTCACATCTCTCTTAATGAGATACATCTTCGAGGACACTCTACAATAACACTAGAGGAATTTCGTCGAGCAGGTTTTGTGTGCAAATATAAGATTGACAGTAGCTAGGCTGCTACACATAATATAGGTTTGGGTTTTGGGTTATCATAACCCACCTGTGTGAAATTACTTCTCAGCAGCAGCGAAGGGAGAAGTTTAAAGCTTCAAACAGTAGAAAAAAAATAACAATCTATCAGGATCAAAATCATAACACTAACTGAATGAGAATATCACAATTAAACCCTATAGTCAAATTAAAACCTAAAGAAAATGTAAAACCTAAAAGGAGAAAAAAAAAGGAAGAAGAGGGAAAGGGGAAAACCGATTACTGACATCGCTGAACACCCATAGATATATGGAGAGAAATGAAAAAGTAAAGCTTAAAGGGAGAATAAAAAGGAAAGAAGAGGGAAAGGGAAAACCTATAAGGTGAAATAAATTTACTTACCGCTCAACAATTAAATAGTTTTCAATTAAAATTTTAAAACACTTTTTTTCTAATGTATGGAAATGCCCTTTTTATTTAATTCTACAAAATACAATTAATACATTTAATATTTTTTAACTAATACATATAAATTTTAATATAAAATATTAATAAATAAATTTGGTATTAAACTTTGTTTTGTTTTTCTTTTTACCCATACAATTATAGTTATCCATTTAACATTTAAAAAATATTCCACACTTTACTAATTTTAGCTAATATATACAAAGTAATAAAAAAATAATTAAAAAAGTTATAAACTCAATTTAATTTTGGATTTCGTATTTTTTTAAATTAATGAAACTGCCGTTATACCATTAATTTTGAAAACAAATACTCTACATTTAATGGATAGTGCATTTAAAAAAATTTACTAATATATACAAATTAATTTTAAAAAGAATTATGAATCAATCGGTTTTAAATTTCGCTTTCATTTTCTTAATTCATCAAACTACCGTCATTCAATTAATTTAAAAAAAACTATAAAATTATTTCATATTGCATTTTAATAATACTATACTAATATATATATATATATATATATATATATATATATAAATTAAAAGAAATTAATTCACTTTTAAATTTAAATTTAGTGTTTTTTTTAACTCAGCAAAACTACCGTTATCCAATTAATTTAAAAAATACTCTACCATTAATTAGTAATGCATTTCAATATTTTCTTATTAATATATACAAATTAAGTTATAAATTCAATTGGGTTTAAAATTTATCTTTTTTAACATCATAAAACTACGTCATCTAATTAATTTTGATCAAAATACTCTACAACTATTTAATAATCCATCTCAACAATCTTTGACTATATACAAATTAAAATAATTTCAATTTTTTTTATAAATTCATAGCACATGCGTCATCCATTTAATTTAAAAAAAAAGTTTTACAGTTACTTAATTAAATAATAAATAGCACATTTAATAATGTTTGACTAATATATACAAATAACAAAATAAAAATAAAATCATAAATTCAATTCAGTTTTAGATTTCATCCTTTTCTAAATCATAAAACTACTATTTAGTCGATTGATAGCATATTACAATGGTATGCGGATAATATAATATAATATAATATAATATAATAATTGATTAAAATGGTATGAATTCAATTCGGTTTCAAATTTCATGTATTTGTTAATTTTAACTCATAAAACTACTGACATCCAATTAATTTTTAATTTTTAAATAATATTATAAAAGTTATGGTGTATTTCAATAATCTCTTACTAATATACATAAAATTCAATTCTATTTTAAATTTCGCTTCTTTTTATCATCCAATTAATTTTTAAAAAAATCAATAATTAATAGATACTGCAATTCAATCATCTATGAATAATATAAAAAAATTAATAAAAAAATTATAAACTCAAATTAGTTTCAGACGGTTGCAAGATAATTATAAACTTAATAATTAATTTTTATTTTTCATTTTTCAAAATTAATGGTTTAAATTTATACACCATCTAAAATATTTAAAGATTGAATTTGATATTATTTAATTTACTAATTTTATTTTAGATAGTTTTACAATTATTTTTAATATGTAAATAATAATAATAATAAATTAAATAATTTGTTACCATAATAGTTTTATACATAATGTATGTATTAATAAAACAAGTCATTTTGTTGTAGATTAAAGTAAATAAAATGAGGGAAAAACTATATCTCAACACCTATTTGGTGGATTTCAACTTGGAGAAATTTCTTCCTTAAAAAGTTGAATTACCCAAAATACCTTCACTAAAAAAACACATAATTAATCCTACAATCTAAAATCCAACTAGCCCATTCTCTAAAAACTCTTAAACTAACTAAAACTATCTCATAATCGACTTCAATCCGTAATATCTTTAAAAATATGTATTTAAGTGATGAAAACAATGGTTTTAGTCGTAATAAATTTCATTTGGACTAGAGTGTATATCATCTCAATTTGGTCTAATCACATGATTCGCATTTGACATATTATTCTTAGTTCAAATTTAACCAATGATTCTCAATTTGCATTTAACTATTGATTTTTCGTTTAGATTTAACACATGATTCTAAAATTATGTGATTCTCAGTTCGGATTTAGCCTTTGCTTTTCAATTTGTATTTAGCCCTTGATTATCAGTTCGTACTTAGCCCTTGATTCTTAGTTCAAATATATCTCATGATACTTTGTTCAGATTTAACACATGATTATCAGTAAGCATTTAACCATTGGCGTTGAACACATTTATTAGTGTTTAACCTCTGATTATCAATTTGTATTTAGCACATGAGTCTCAATTCGTATTTAACTCAGGACTCTCAATTTGCATTTAACACGTGATTCTCATTTCACATTTTATACATGATTCTTAGTTTGGATTTCACACACGATTCTCAATTCATATTTCACCTTGATTCTTAGTTTCTTATTTTAACCTTTGATTCTTAATTCATATTTAACCTATTATTTGCAATTTGCATTTTACCATTGCTTCTCAAATTAGAATTGACACCTGCTTCTCAATTTGTATTTAGTCATTTATTTTTAGTTTATAATTAATATATGATTATCATTTCACAATTAACCCTTGTTTTTCAGTTTATAATTACGACATGTATATAATAATTAATTATTAGTTTTGATTTAATAAATAATTTACGATTAGATTTAACCCAAGATACTTAGTACAGATATTACACATGTGCTCCAAAAACGGTAGCCGAGTTGGTGGAGTAAGTCATGCTTGTGACCAAAGGTCATGAGTTTGAACCCCTCTACATACTATTTCTTGGTTGAACATATCACACGATTATCAATTCACATTTAACCCTTAATTCTTAGTATAAATTTATCATTTGATTCATGGTTCATATTTAACCCATTATTAACAATTCGCATTCTACCCCAGACTCTCAGTTTATATATAACCATGAGTTAAATACGAACTGAGAATCATTTGTTAAATCTAAACGGAGTATCATAGGTTGGTTCATATTTAACCCATTATTAACAATTCGCATTCTACCCCAGACTCTCAGTTTATATTTAACCATGAGTTAAATACGAACTGAGAATCATTTGTTAAATCTAAACGGAGTATCATAGGTTAAACGTGAATAAAAATGAAGTGTTAAATCCGAACTAAGAATTAAAGGTTAAATACAAAATCATTTGTTAAATCTAAACGGAGTATCATAGGTTAAACGTGAATAAAAATGAAGTGTTAAATCCGTGAATAAAAATGAAGTGTTAAATCCGAACTAAGAATTAGAGGTTAAATACAAACTGAGAATCATGTTTTAAATCTCAGCTAATAATTAATGGTAAGCTATGAATTGTGAATAATGGCTTATCCATGATTTAAGAATCTGATGTTAAATTGTAATAATGTATCAAGTCTTAAATATGAACTAAGACCCAAATGTTAATTGCAAACAGAGAATCATGTATGAAATTTGAACTGAGAATCATAAGCTAAATGTCAATTAAAAAATATAGGTCAAATGCGAGTCGAACTGAGAATTATGTCTTAAATAAGAATTGAGAATCATTAGTTAAATATGAATCACGAATCATTTATTAAATCCGAATTGAGAATCAAAGGTTAAATGTGAAATCAAAGTAATGTGTTAAATCCGAACTGAGAATCAAGGGTTAAATGCGAACCGAGAATCATGTGTTAAAGCCAAAGTGAGAACCACGATTTGAATATGTATCGCGAACAATTGGCTAAATACAAACTAGAATCAATGGTAGCGTGTGAATCGCTAATAATGGGTTACACGTGAACCACAAGTACATTCGAAAAATATTTGTTCATATTTAACACTTGACTTATGATTCACATTTAATATATGATTCTCAATTTAAATATACAAAATTGTTTCGTCACTCGTCTTTAACCCTGATATGTGATTCAAATTTAACCATTGATTCTCAATTCAGATTTAGTGAATGATTTGTGATTTTTAATCCAAAAAAATACAGTTTGGATTTAAGAAATGATTATCAGTTCAAATTGAACACATAATTTTCAATTCGCATTTGACCCATGATTCTTAATTTGTATTTAACTTATGAGTATCAGTAAAAAAATTCATATATAATTCTAAGGTCATACACGGTTCTTAATTCGTAAAGAACCCGTGATTCTTAGTTTGTATATATAACCCTTGATTCTTAGTTCGTATATATAACATTTTATTCTTAATTTGTTGTGATTTATGGGGTCCTTGTCATACTGTATCCTCATGTAGTGCGTGATATTTTCTCACTATTGTTGATGAGTACTCTCGTGCTGTATGGATTTATTTGTTGGCTAAGAAAACAGAAATAACTTCAATGTTTTTAAATTTTCTCGCAATGGCTAATAAACATTTTAATGGAGTTGTTAGGACAATGCGCAGTGGCAATGATACTGAATTTTTCTGTGTACCATGTTTTTTTATAAGTTGGGTATTATTTTTCAATTTTCATGTGTGGGTACTTCTCATCAGAATGGTAGGGTCAAACGGAAACATAAACATATTTTAAATATTTCCCGTGCTTTCAAAATTCGGGGTAACTTACTTGTGATTTTTTTTGGGAGCGTGTATTTTGACTACCGAAGATTTGATTAATAGAACTCCTTCTCAGTTTTTGGGTTCTAAAACTTCATTTGAGATGATTTTTAGTGAGCTTTGTGTGTTTGGGTCTCTATGTTATGTGCATGATAAGATGTGTAAGGGTGATAAGTTTTCGAGTTGTAGTCGTCGGTGTGTTTTTGTGGGTTACCCGTATTGCAAAAAATGCTAGAAAGTATATGATTTAGAGAGTCAATATTGTTTTGTTTCCCGTGATGTGAATTTTTTTGAACATATATTTCCATTTGCATCTGTTACTATACTCTCTGAGTTGGCTTGTCCTGAGATTGGAGTCACTGCACCTCTTACTACTGCTTCAGATTTTTGGGAGAAAGTTGAGAAGGCTTTGCCGATTAAAGAGGGGGAGTCACACCATGGGGGGTCCCTGTGGTAGCGCCACTCGTGGAGGTTGCTGAGGTTGGTGATGCGTAATCTCCATCTCCGATTGGTGGCAATAGTATCTCAAATCCGCCAGTAGTTTCAGATGTTGTTTCAGAGACTCCATGCATTTCTTCATATCTTGGACGAAGCAAGCGTAGTAAAATTCCTTCTACTCGTTTGAAGGATTTTATGATGACTACAGTAATACATTTAATGTCATCTTCTCCTCATGCTCTCAGTTCTAGTCCATCTTCTGATCGCGCTATGCCTTATCCTCACACTCATCATATAGACAATTCTTGTTTCTCGTTGGCACACCGCCTTTTTTGCATCTATTACCTTTAGGGATGAGCCTAAATCATTCTGAGAGGCTATATGACACAGTGGTTGAAGAGATGCAATGCAACATGAAATTCAGGAACTAGAGGATAATCATACTTGGTCATTGGCACATCTACCTCAAAAGAAGAAAGCTTTGAGGAGTCAGTGGATTTATAAAATTAAATATCATGCTGATAGGAGAGGAGAGTGCCTAAAAGCTCGTTTGGTCGTGTTTGGTAATCACCAAGTAGAATTAGTTGATTATACATAGACCTTTTGCCCGTTTTGCCAAGATGGTTACTATATGACACAGTGGTTGAATAAATACAATGCAACATGAAATTCAGGAACTAGAGGATAATCATACTTGGTCCTTGGCACGTCTACCTCAAAAGAAGAAAGCTTTGAGGAGTCAGTGGATTTATAAAATTAAATATAATGCTGATAGGAGAGGAGAGCGCCTAAAAGCTCGTTTGGTCGTGTTTGGTAATCACCAAGTAGAAGTGGTTGATTATACATAGATCTTTTGCCCGTGTTGCCAAGATGGTTACTATACGTCTTTTCTTGGCGGTTGCAGCCGCTCAAAATTGTAAGTTACATCAGATGAATATACAGAATGCCTTTTTGTATGATGATCTGAATGATAAGGTTTACATGAAAATTCCTTCAGGTTTTGAAAGAGGGCGCAAATGACAAGTCTGTTACCTTCGCAAATCGTTGTATGGTCTGAAGCAGGCACCTCGGTGTTGGTTTGCCAAGTTAGTGACTGCACTGAAGAGGTACGGGTTTGTTCAGTTCTATTTAGATTATTCTGTATTCTCTTATTCCATGAGTGGTTGTCGTATGCATGTTTTGGTGTATGTTGATGATTTTATTCTATATGGTAATGACCCCGGTGCATTGATAGAGTTTAAGAAATACTTGAGCACTTGCTTTCATATGAAGGACTTAGGTCATCTCAAATATTTTTTTGAAGTTGAAGTAGCACGGAGTCCCGCGGGTATCTTTCTTTGCCAACGTAAATATACTCTGGACATTATTTCAGAAACATGTTTACCTGGCAGCAAGCCTGCACAATTTCCCCTCGAGTAAAACCACCAGCTCGGCAAGACCGAGTCGGCGCTACTCATTGACGGATCCGCATACCGCACATTGGTTTGCACACTGATTTATCTGGTGTTTACATATCCATATATCTATTTTTTGATACATACTCTATCTGATTTTGTGCATAAACTAAATGAAGATCATTGCAGTCTGCATTACGAGTTGTTCGTTATTTCAAAGGGAGCCAAAGTTAGGAAATTCTTCTACCAAGTAGTTGTAATCTCATTCTAACAAGCTGGTGTGGTTCCAGTTAGGCTAGATGTCCTAAGATTCGTGTAGTGTGAGTGGTTGGATGGTGTTTCTTAGATGATTCCTCTGTTTCTTGGAAGACTAAGAAACAAGGTGTCGTTGCATTGTCCTTTGCTGAAGCAAAGTACCGGTCTATGGTAGGATTGACTTGTGAGTTGAAGTGGTTGCACGGTCTGCTCAAGGATTTTGGGGTCTCACACTCATTGACTATGCAAGTTTTATGTGATAGTCAATCGACTTTACATCTTGCCCACAATCATGTGTTCCATGAACGTTCAAATCATATTGAAGTAGATTGTCATTTTCTACGGGATGCGATACTTGATAGGGTTATTTGTCCATCTCACGTGCCCACTCGGTCTCAGTGTGTAGACAAAGCACTAAGCAATAAGCAGTTTGAATTTTTGCTTGGCAAGTTGGGCATTCATAATCTGCATGCTTCAACTCGAAGGGGTGTTAAAGTGTCATGAGTAAAATAAAATGTATATGGGTTATTAAATACTAGTCTGTATATGAGCTAGGCTTTACTTTGTGCCACACTATAGATATACACTGTAATGTGATATGCCCAGAGAGGTGATTTGGTTTATGTGTTGAAACTAAGAAGATGTGAGAGACACATTCCCAACGTTTCAAATGTTTTCTTTGTGCTTCTGGATTATTCGCTGAATGATATTTTCCTGCTCAACATCTTCAAATCCTACCTTCATTTGTTCAATACATATAACAGATTCACTATTCTCTTAACAATTAATTTGTTTAATAATATGTAATTTAAATATAATTTACTTAACAAGTCTGATAAAATAATATTCAATTTAATAAATAATTTTCTTTTCAAGTTTTAGAGATATCAAATTTTAATAACTAATATTTTTCAAATTGGTAAACTTACTATAATTAAAAAAAACTTTAAATGAAATATTTTATTTTAATTTATAGGTAATATAATCTTTATTTTGTGATAAAATTTAAAAACGGATTTTTGAAATTTATATAAATCCAAACGCAGACAACTTGAATTTAAATCAGCTTTTTTTTATACTCAAAACTCATAACGGAATAAAAAAAACCTTATTTTTTTCAAATTATATAAATATTTGGTCAAATACAAATCCCACCGTATAATTTAATATTTAAGAATAAAATCCTAATTTATTTGTGAAATTTATATTAAACATGAATTCTAACCAAGAAGCATATATGCAGTTTCACCCTTCAAATGGATGACGACAAATCTGCCAATTATAAAAAAGGATAAAATAATAAAATATAATATTTATTTTTGTTTAGAGCCGAATAAAAAGGAGGGGAGAAATAAAATAGTGTTTCATTTAGTTCACTTTAATTTATAATGGTGCGGTAGATTTAGTTAGTTAGAAAAATAAAGATTAAATATAAAAGATAAACTAGTCTCTTAATATTGAATAAAATTAAAAGATAGAGTCAAATGATTAAAAAAAATACTAAATATAGAAGATATAGTTACTTGGTTAGAAAAATAATGATCAAAATAAATATTTCAAATTTATAACTAAGAAAATATTAAATACAAATAAAGCCTTCTTTTTTTAAACATAATCTGAATCTAGAAGTTAGATGATACATGCCATAGCAACCTATGCATACTCAAAACATAAAATTGAAAAAAAGAAAGAGAATTACTTCAAAAATCGGTATCTTTCGCCATAAAGTTTTAGGGATCACAAAATTACAAATAATCCCTAAATATAATGTCGAACCTCCTATTGAAACACGAACAACAAGTCTATTTTTACACCATTAAAACATAACTAAAACTCTTGAGAAGCAGATACAATCTCATCTTTTCCTTTGCCTGCTTTCTTCGGCAGACCCCCTTTTTCTCGAGGTCCGAAGGAAGGGCACAACAACTTCAAATAAAAAGCCCGTAACCTGCATACTAAACAAGTAATGTTAGGCAATACTCACAGATCCAAGCAATTTTCACATTTCGTCATCATTTCTTACAACAAGCCTAATGTGTCTTGGAGTTATCCTTTCTTTCTTGTTGTCTCTTGCTGCATTACCAGCAAGCTCTAAAACCTCAGCGGCAAGGTACTCGAGCACAGCAGAGAGATAAACGGGGGCACCAGCGCCTACACACTCAGAATACTTCCCCGTCTTCAGGAACCTAGCAATCCTACCCACGGGAAACTGAAGTCCGGGCTTTTGGAATCGCATCACCGACTTCGTCGTCTTTCTCTTTCCTCTACCTCCATCTTTGGCATCACCGGTTGAACTCATCTTCAACAGATTGGAGAATTACAAGTTGATTGGTGTCCTTTGAAATACAAATAAAACCTATTTATACAAAGAATCTTGCTCTACTATTCTCCGTCGATCATAAAATTACTCTTATTTAGGTTTCCTTCCACTGGTTTTCTTCTTACAAAAATGACCATCTAGTTAGACAGCAAGAGGAGGCTCACCGTCATTGAGTTATTGATCAGAAGTGTCATCTTCAAAATAACCAACTATACATTAAAAGCTAGAACTTAAGATAAAAATTATAAAAGAGCAAGTTAGGATGACCCAAAAGTGTCTTTAGATTCTCTTTATACCTCCGCTTTTCAGCTCCTTTCCATGTTTTATCTATTTTGTTTTCCTATCTAAGAATGAATGCATAGACATTTTAACAAAAGGACAACAGTAAGAGAGTTAACAAAAATTAGCAACAAATTAATAATATATATGACTATAGTTCTTCAACATCTCTGCTTTCTTGGCATTCTGCCTACCATCAAGTCCTTCCAAATTTTTTCCTTCATTCTTTTAACTAATTGCATTTTCAGAGTTCTACAAGTTCACTTTGTTTCTGTTATATTCGGTTTTATGCTTCCACTTTCGAAACTCTCGTATCTTCACTAATCAGAACTGCACTCACTGCATAATCCGATACTGCTATATACAAAAATAATTGCTCACCCTCTCGAGGCTTTGATAATATTTCAGGAGAGGACAAAAGATTTTTTATCTTAATAAAAGCTTCTTCACAATCCGAAGTCCACTCAAAATTATTTGGTCGACGCAGCACCTAGAAAAAAGGCAAGCACTTATCCGAAAAACGAGAAATGAATCTGTTCAGAGCCGCTAACCTGCCTGTTAACATTTGCACTTCTTTGATATTCCAAGGTCAAGACATTGATATCAGAGCCTTCAACTGTTCTGGATCCACTTCAATTCCTCTTTCACTAATCACATACCCTAGAAACTTACCAGATCGGACTCCAAATGTACATTTTTCTGGGTTCAACTTCAACTGTATGGCTCTAAGATTCAAAAACGTCTCTTCTAAATCATCAATGTGTTCATCATCACTTTTGCTCTTAACAAGCATATCATCGATGTACACTTCGATATTCCTCCCTATTTGTGAAGCAAACGCCTTATTCATCAGCCTTTGATATGTAGACCCAACATTTTTCAATCCAAACGGCATCACTCTATAACACTGTAAACCCCGATCAGTAATAAAAGTTGTGCTTTCTTCATCTTCTGGATTCATTCGAATTTTATTATATCCTGAAAATGCATCCATAAATGTTAGAATTTTGTTTCCAGAAGTAGAATACACTAATTGGTCAATTCGAGGTACTGGAAAAGGATCCTTTGGGCATGCTCTGTTTAAATCTGTGAAGTCTACACACATTCTCCATTTTCCGCTCTTCTTTTTCACCACCACAGGGTTAGCCGTCCACCTCGGATATTTGGACTCCCTAATATACCCCATTTTATACAATCTATCTACTTCAGCAATTATGGCCTCAGATTTTTCCAAAGAAAAAGCTCTCCTTTTTTGTATTATCGGCTCGATCTTCGAATCCACAGCCAGACTATGGCATATAATGTCAATTGGGACCCCAACTACATCCTCAGATGTCCAAGCAAACACATCCAAGTTTTTAGACAAAAAATTCAACAATCTTTCTCGCACTGATAAAGACAGCAGAGTCCCAATTCGAAGTACTCTGTTATTATTGAAAATGTATTCTTCTATTTCTTCACTTACCACCACAGAACTCGGGGTTGACCTCGGATCATCAATTCCCTCATTTGTACCACTAGAAGGAACCCCCCCCCCCCCCCAAACTGGTATTTCTCCATTGGATCATCGGTACTTTTGCCACGTAGTCTAAACGCAGCAGCGTAACATTCTCTAGCCACTTTTTGATCACTTCGAACTACACCAATTCGATCCCCGACTACATACTTCAAACACTGATGAACTGTAGAAACTATAGCATACATTTTTGCCAGCCATGACCTTCCAAAGATAGCATTGTAACTCGACGGACAATCTACCACCATAAAAAGTACTTGAACTTTCTTTTTGAAAGGCCCTTTTCCCAGAGAAATTTCACCTTCAAACTCCCCTACTACATTCGCTGTCGCACCAGTAAACCCAATTATAGTTCTTTCTGACCTTTCTATCCGAGGCGGAGCGTTTAATCTGTCATATGTTGATTTGAACAACACATTAGCAAAGCTTCCAGTATCAATCAATACTCGTCGAATTTCCACTCCACACACTTCTGCACCAATGACCACTGCATCTTCATGTGGCCCAGTAATTCCTCTCAAATCATCCGCATCGAAAATTATAAATGGGACATCCTTGTTGTTTAGGTGTGCTGATGCTCCTCCTTCAATTTGATGCGTTAAATTCACTATATGTCTTTTCCTCGAATTATTAGTGTTATTAGTCATTGAATCTCCCCCAAATATTGCCAGTGACTCAAAGAACGCACACAAATCTCGAACACGTCCCTTACGCATCGGCTCATCAACTGACATCAACAACAATCGACCAGGGTCTGGTTCGACATATTCCGAAGCCACATCAAATTCATCACATGCAGCATCTAAAATCATCAGTGCACTTTCCTGCTTAGAATTAGGATTGCCCACCTTTTGAGTTATGGCTTTAGCATTCTTTTTGACATACTCCAACAATTTTCCATTCTCTATCAAAATCTGCATCTCTTTCTTCAAAGCAATACAATCATTTGTATCATGTCCAATATCATCATGATACCTACAGAACCTATTATTGCGCTCCTCTCTTGGCCTATTAATCGCTGCCGGCTTTCTGAAATTTACTGTTCCCCTGGTTTTCTCATATATCGAAGCCACACTTTCAGTCAAATCCGCATAATATTCTGGTCTTACCCACACATTCGATCTTAATCTGAATTGGTGTTGATTATTAGAATTGTGCTGATTAGAACCCCCTTGATATGAGCTCGAGGAACCCCCATGGTATGAGTTCGAACCTCCTCGATTAGAAACATTTTGATTACCCCTTGGGCGCGATGAGTTATTATTCGAAGCGTTCAGTTGACTATTCCCTTTCTGAACAGTACTACTTCCTCCTCGAACTCGAGTAGACTCTTCGACTTTGATCTGATCTTCAACCTGAGAGCTCCAAACGTTAATGCCCTACGCCTTGTAGTTTCATCAGCTAAATCTCCTGGCAACAATCCTTGTCTGAACGCTGCCATAGCCACCACTTCCTCACAATCATCTAATCCAGCTTTTGTTGACACAAATCTTTTAGTATAATCCTTCAACTTTTCTCCCACAGCTTGCTTACATTGTATTATCGTATCTCCATTAGCTCTCATTTCTTTGCTTCCCACAAACTGTCTTCGAAAAGCTGTGTAAAAGCCTCTAAAATTTGCAATGGACTCCTTAGGAATCTTGTTGTACCATTTTAGTGCAGTTCCTTTGAATGTCTGAGAGAATGCTCTACACACCAATTTATCATCGTCTTCGAAATTAGTCATATAGTTTTTGAATTGTTCTATATGATCATCTGGATCTTGAGTTCCATCAAACTTGTCAATTTTAGAAATGTCGAACCGCCTCGGAAGTGGCACAAATCTAATCTCACTAATCAACGGTGAGTCCCACCAATCTACTCCTTGAACAAACTGGTCTTCGTTCCTCATTCCCACAGTAGCATACAAACTTGATTCACCTTCAAATTTCCGAGGCGAATACTTCCGAGGAGAATATACTCGTCTTTCCTTCTTTTGCCTTCCTTCCTTATACATTTTAGCTGGCCGAAATTCATATCCTCCTCCTCTTGAATGAACTCGAGAATGCTCATATTTTGGTGTTTCATCTGACTCCGAATTTCAAAATCCTCTTCTTCACTAGAATCTACATACCGTCGCTTCTGCAACTTTTCTTTTCTTTTCATTCCACTATGCTCCTTCTTACGCTCAAAATGTATTTTACGCTGTACATATTGAACGTCGCCATCGTCATTTAACGGATCCGACTGATCATCCCGATCACCTGTTGTTATTTTAGATCTAAGTCTAGCGCCATTATTATCTTGCTTCTTTTTAGCAAATTCATCAAGTTCCGCCACTTTTCTTATCAACTCATTCATTTTACCTTCAAAATCAAATTGGTTTGATTGAATCGGAATTGACTTACCTGCCTCTTTCTCTTGCAGATCAGATTTCAACGTCTCCAAAGCTTTTCGAATTCATCTCCGATCAGCAAAAATATAAACAAAATTCTTCAGAAAACGAACAAATTCGAGACTCGATTTTTTTATCTATCGATCAAGGTATCTTCGGCCTCTCTTTCTAGCGCCAATTTGGTGAGAATAGAAATTGAATTGAGAAGATTGAGAATATTGACCAAGAATCAACAGAGAGTTTTTTAGGTGGTGAATATAATCTTTCGCCTCTAATTATTTCATAGGTGTAATCAGCCTCTTCGACCTCTTTAAATAGGCCTAGTGAGTTAGTTACAAATTCGGTTACATAAGAGGTTTATTTACAGTTCAGTCCCTATTCTTCTTGTAAAACTTTAATCTTACTCTATATTAATAGAACTTATCATTCAAGTCCTTATTAATTACATTTAAGCCCCTAATGAATATATTTCCTTATCAAAGCTAATGGGCCGTTACTGCGGTGAAATTTACTCTATCGCACGCTTAATTGTCATAGATGGACGAGAAATGAATTCTATGTTTTGATGAAAAATGCAATACTGACGTGTTTGCATCATTCGGATTTCCAGTGCTACTTGTGCTCATTAATTTGATATATTTGGTGGTGCAGGTTTCATTGCAATGTATGCTACTCTAGCTAGCCGAGATGTTGACTATTTGATTCATGAGTCACCCTTCTATCTTGAAGGAGAAGACGGACTTTATGAGTTCATTGATAAACGACTTGAAGAGAGTGGACACATGGTTATCGTGATGGCTGAAGGAGCAGTCAGGATCTTGTTTCAGAGAGCATGGTCCTGGTGAATCCTTCGGGAAACAAGCTTCTTAAAGACGCTGGGTTATGGTTGTCGGACAAGATCAAGGTATTGGTTCATTATTCAGCGATCTGGGGTTCTGCAATTTTGTTTAAATCACTGGCCCAGTTGTCTATTATGTAATTTGTTTCCGGCTGTACAAAGTTTGTTCTAGTATATTGCTTTACAACGTAGGAATCGCATTGGTAAAATGATTCTTTTACTATACCTTCTGCAAAACAAAGGATTTATAAGGCTTTATATTCTATCTCCCAAATAAGGAACAAGGTGGTAATTACCGACATGATGCGGGTGAGGTTGCTTCCTTCGACAAACCAACCGAGCGTTTTGAGCCCGACTGATGCAAAACAAGCAAAGAATGAAAAACCAGCTCCTACCTGAGTTGTTAGATGATTGAAGCAGCTTCTTAACAAAGACCTTCGCATTTCTACATGTTTGAGACAATTTCTTTTTCCTATACATGTGTTAGTTGGGTGTCGCTATGAAATGGGCCACAAAGTAAAAAACTCATATTATCCTTTCATACTTATACGATTACAATTTATGCGTATGTTTCATGCGTATGTACGGTAAAGGTGACTTTTCAAAACGTAAAAGATTAGATGATAATTCAGTTTGTAGTTTAAAATTTCCAAAAATACCATACGAGCGAACAAGGAAATACAAAGAATAATACTCATGTGTTTTTCTTATTGTGTTATTAGATTTTATATTTGTTTGGATTATGTGTATCTAAAAGATTAGATGATAACTCATTTTGTAGTTTAAAATTTCCAAAAATATCATACGAGCGAACAAGGAAATGCAAAAAATAAAACTCGTGTTTTTTATTGTGTTATTAGATTTTATAGTTGTTTGTGTTAGTAGATTTTATATTTGTTAAGAACTTGGTTGTTCTTTCTGGCTTTTCTGATTGTCTTATCCATGCCATCCATTTTGAAATTATCAAAAACAAAAGTTTGGTTTGAAATTTTGTATAGAACATGACTATTTATTAATTGATATATTTAAATTATCCGAGGTTGAGTTGAAATTTTGTATAAAACACGACTATTTATTAATGAAATTTTGTATAAAACACGGCTATTTATTAATTGATTTTTAAAAATATTGTATATTGTCCCACTCGAGTGAATGTCCGTGGTGTAGCTTATTTTTTAATTTTTATGTTTAATTTTTATTTATTTATCAAATATTTTTAATCTTCTAAAAATTATTCAATTTAAAATTAGTAAACTGGATCGGTCCATATTGAGAAAGCTGTTTTAGAAAATAATCAAAGACAAAATTTCTTAAACAAATTTTTTTTCTGTGCCGAAAGATCAATTTCATTTTTTAGGAGATGAAAGCGCTATTCAAATTTCGACATTTCCAAGAATCATAGGATATGAGTGGAAAACAAGAGAGCAATCCCGGTTTAAAACCGAAAAAGCTAAAAATGATGTCATATAAATTGGAATCTTCAAATCTAATTTCAAAACCATTATCATATTGAACTAGCTCCTTAAAAAATGTTATTATTTTTTTCGCAATAGTAATCAAAACTATAAAGACCAATAGAATTTTGTAGGACCACATTTTGAAGGTATTTTGAACTTAATTATACTTTTTAGAAGATTATGAGATTTCTTAATAGATATGGCCATGATCGAAGTGGAGTTTGCATATATTGTGTCAAAACCGGACCATAAGCATCCATAGTTAATAAGCTAAAGGTTAGTGTGGAACAAGTTTACGAAAGTTAAAAAAATGTTACTTGTCCTGAAATGGTTTCAGGATTATTTGGGTAACAAATTGATCCCATATGTGTTCAAGTGTTACAAATAAATTCTATTAATATTATTACGTCACATGTCATTCCCAATAATTACACATTTGTTTTCAAATTAACTCTCTATTTTGTTGTAAAATAATACATTTGATATTGCTATGTCAACATCCACGTAGAATGTTGTGAATGCAATAAATATTTAAATATTTTATTATTATGATTTATCTAACCTATTTATCCCACCGAATCCATTACCATAAAATATAACTCGACCTGACCAGTCTATACAAACTAACTAAAGGATGACATGTTTAACCTACTTGTTAACCTAATTGGAACCCGATAAATTCTCACTTTAATACAGTATAAACTTTATAAAATAATACACTTGGACCACCAAAATTTATTAATTAATAGATTTATTAATTAATCGATAAATTATAAATTATAAATTTATATTCCCGTTTTAATACCTAAAGAGTTTCACGATACCTAAATATCAAATCCGAGTATATGGTATAGATATTTAAATATTTTATTTTTATCATTTATCCGACTTATTTATCCGATCCAATCCAATCCATTAACATAAAATATAACTAGACCCGACCCAATCCATATAACATAACTAAAGCATGACATTTTAACATACTTACAATTAATTTAATTAATACTTGACTACTTAATTCTGATACTAATTCTCCCTTTAATACCTAACGAGTTTCAAAATTCCTACATCTGAAATCAATTTTTGTCTTACGAATTTTAAATCTCTAAAATTGATATCTTAGGAATCCTAAATGGACACTACTAGATCTGGGCCTGTTTATGTTAGATCTCACACCTTACTTAATTCTTTTTAATCCAAACTAATATCAAAATAACTTTCCTCACCAATTATGATAATATCACTCAATAAAAAACTTCCTAAAATCATAAAATCCTTTAACTAAATCTAGATATACTTGACTTTATGAAATCTCTAAAATAGTAAAAAGACATGGATAACGAAGTTTTATGTTGTTCTTTTCTACGAAAGAATATTTTAATATTCGTGGCTATAATCTCACGATATTTGCAACGAGTCGCACCCGGTGTGAGATTTAAAGTAGCATATAACACAAAACATGTGAATTTAGTTAGTAACCGCAAACCACTTCAATATTTCTTCAACCAAGCAGCAATAAGAAAACAAACTGCCAGGACATGAATCAATATACAGACGAAGTAAGAGTCTAAAACTTGGGGCAACAACATAACTTTCGAACCATTTCTACAAGGATTAGATGACAATAATAACCATGACAAGGTTTCCGCGACCAAAGGAAATAGGTAACTTGTGAAGTAACACATTTTTTGGCAGGTACGGAGTCGTTCCATAATTTTATAATCATTAACGATGTCTTCCTCCTTGGAGGCATCGGTTGCTCGATATCCTTCTCAGAAGTCCACATGATTTAGTTCTACCTTTCTAGCTTATTATGACATATTTAATATAAATATGACCTATCTCTAACATTGTATCATTCTTTGTAAGAACACACAGCGTTTCAAAAATCTTTGTAAACCGCTCATCAGTTAGTTATTCTCCTTAAGTTAAGGTGATAAATCTAAATGATAAGTTCATATATCACGTACATATTTTGTCAAATAACAGTTATTGAAATATTCAAGCTTTCCTTTATACTGAACTGAATTTCCTATGAGAAGTTTTGAATATTGCTTGATTATTACATAATGACTGCAATTAGTAATGGAAGATACTTTTATGATAATTGTGAGTTAACTATTTGATATTTATTAGGAGTTTTAGCAATGAGACTATAATTTCCTACAAACTCTGACTCCGTCATGGATACTGGGTCCAGATCTCGCACCAGTCCTGAGACTTCTGTATCAGAGGGATTCGTTTTTCCTGAAGAACAACCGGTCTTTAGTTCACGTCGCAAAGTTTTATCTGCATATAGTGGACCTGTCGATTCACTTACAAAGGCAAAAAAAACATGGAAAATATCGTGCCCTCAGATTATGAAGAATCGTCCAAGATCCAGAATCACGTGTCGAATACAAGTATTCCGAGATTCATAAAGGAGCGGCAACGCATGAATTAGACTATGACATATCTCATGTAATTGGGGTCATAGTCATAACAAGATGTCCAATGATGACACCGTCATGGAAAGAAATTCTAGAAGATACGAAGATGTCAATGTATGAGCTGCTTTAGGTAACAAATGGTTTTCGATTTAAGTTTATTTTCAGACGCTACAAGTATGTTAAAATATATGATTTCAGCATTTTTTTTACTTGTTAATAGCTTTTAGTTTTTTTCGAGATAAAAACATTTTTTTGTATTTATATCATCCTAAAACTAAACAAGAATTAAGTAGATCCAGATACCTTTGTAGGCACAGTTACAGGCATTTCTATGTATTTATATAGACCTACAGGAAAATTAAGTAGATCCAAATCTATGTATTTCTATAGACCTACAGGAAAATTAAGTAGATCTAAATGTCTTTGTAGGCACAGTTACCGGTACTTTTCGTAATTTTTTTATGTTCTTCGTATTGGTGGATCGAGTCTTGAATCCTCGTATACGCCACTAGAAATTCCGCCGCAGCAGCTTGGCTCATCACTTTCTTCAGAATCAACTTCAATGCCTTGAACCTTTTCAATCTTTTTGAACTCATCCTACACACACCACACTGCGGAAGCACCACACATTCATTTAGATACCTCCTTTAATAAAGTCGGGATTAAGGTGTGGTTGTAATGTTCGTATCTTGTTTTAAGGTGTTTCTCCAGTCTTGATGTTATGTTCTTTAGTTCATGTCTCTATGAACATACTTGTCACCATATAGATCTTCATCTCTTCTATTGACTCGCGCTTAGAGATTGACATGCACTAAACCATACAGTTTACATTATCAACTTCAATACAACCATCTCTTTCACTGGTTTCCTTTTCACTTTCTCCATTGTTCATTTCCTAGTCATACTCATTTTTTCACTAAGGATTTTTAAAATGCTCCTCATTTTTTTGTGTTCTTGTATTATATCGTTTTTTTCTACTAGAATTCTGGATGAAATCAATCGCTTCTCCAAGTATTGCAAGAAAGTGAGAAAGAAACGAAAAAGGAAATTTTGGATAGTCTTTAAATCTTCAATTGACTTAGAAAACTAACTAGTTCTATTCTAATTTTGTTAATAGCTTTTAGTTTAAATGTTAGTTAGGATATTTGAGAATGGATTCATAACAATATGTAACGAATCTAATTTTTGAGTTAGCTAACTATAAGTTCATGCATGCATTATAAAGAACTATTTTCCTTTTCCTTTTAAAGTCTCAACTGTTTATGATATGTTCATATAGTTCTGGTTTAAGTTTTTAATAAAAGACCATGGTCTTTAGTTAATTGCATCTATTTATGTGTTAGAATTTTTAATACAAAATTATGTTTGTGTAATTTGGTTTGGTTAATACCCATGTCTAATACCTTCTCTCTAATACCTTGTACTTATTATAATTGTTATTTTGCACTCTTTTCTATGGTTAAAACAAATATAATACCTTGTAGTTATTATAATTGTTGTTTTTCTCTCTTTTCTATTCTTTTTATTATGCTTGTATTATTTCATTATTAAGGTAAATAAGCTTATACGAATCATGTTATAACTGTCTTAGTTTTTAAATTTTTGTTAGAACAAAATGGAAGGGATGATGGAGACCATACTTACAGATATAGAAGCATCTCAGAGTGATCCCGATGTTCCTTTGTTAGAACCAGATCCGGGCGTTTCAATAAATATTCTCAAGGACTCGATTTGTACAAAACCCGGTAGAGTTATTCCTGGCCTTGGTAGGTCTTATTCTCGGTTAAGTAGTTCTTCGTCTACTACTAAGTCAAATATCGGAGAGGTTATGCATTTAAGAGACAAAGTGAATATGCTAGAAAATGTCATAGCACTTCAAAAGATAGAACAAGAAAAGTGTATTGCGGAATGTGAAACTAAATTAGTAGAGAGAATTAGCTCTATTTTGAAAGCCAATGCCAGTGGCTTGTCGGATTTGTCATGTGTTAGATTTGTGTTTTATTAGTTAGCTTGAATTTTGAATTTAGTGACTTTTAATCTTTTGTAAAGACGTTAGTGTTACTTGTTTATATATGTAATGTATTTTTGTTAATAATTAAATTTTGGCATTAGAAACAAAAATCAAAATCAGTTCTTTTGTTCTTTAAAATTTAATATTTATTTTATTAATTAAATTTATTAAAAACAATTATTATTCTATATAATCAATTATATATTTAAATTTATTAAAAAATAAAAATAAAAATATTAATTTTTTTGTTGTATAAGGTTATATTTTACCAAAAAATGTTAGTTGCATAAAGTTATATTTTAAAAAAAAAAACTTTTTGTTGCTAAATATATAATTATGGCTTTTAATAACTATTTTTTTATTGTAATTACACACTTTAAACATATTTTATATGTAACAAGAATTTTGATATATTTGATGTACCTCTTAAGAACTCACCCTTATATTTATTATGCAATATTTATTTTCTAAATTTTTTTTTTCTAGTTGAAGGTAGTTGCATATTTATTATGTAATATTTTTTTATTCTAGTTTTAAATAGTCAAAGAAACATATCGCATACAGTATTTATTTTCTATTTTTTTATTATAGTTTAAACCAGTGTAAAACTTATTTTCTAAATCTTTTAATTCTAATTTAAAAGAGTCCAACAAATATTTCGCTCAAACACATATATTATAGTTAAAAACTATATTGCATATTTATTATGTAATATTAGATGACAAAAAACTTCTGTCAATACAATAACGAAACAATCTCAAAATAATAAATTTATAACTACATACGAACGTTAAATTAAAACAATTAATGGTTGAATAAACTACAAAATCCACGAATCCTAATCCTTCAAAACTAAACCATAATCACTAAACTAAACCATAATCAATAAAAAACATACATAAACCATAATCACTAAAAAAACATACCAAAAGGTCCACAATGACTTAACTAAGATATAACTTTCCAAAAAAACAACAATGATATGAAGATTTGGGTTTTTGGACAGACGTTATCACTCTAAATATCATTAAAAATACATAACTAAATTGCAAAATAATTACACTAACAAGTATATAATTCATACCCTAACGTGTTCGCTTGATTCGAGAAATCTGGCGTTTTTTAACCATTTCGAGAAATTTTAGGTGAGAGAAAAGAGAAAAATAAAAAGATTTTTTTTCTTCTGAAATTAAAGTCTCTTATTATAGTAAAAAAAGATTTCATTATAAATGGATCTCATTGTAACTAAAATAGAACCCAATTTAGCCCAACCCAAAATAAATTAGGCCCAAAATTTTATTTAATTTCTAGGGTTTATGTCGAAGATTGTGCTTCTCCTATATATATATATATAGGGTCTACTGCTGCCGCATCTCACATCATCCATGGATGCGAAGGAATCGTATCTGGCATGAGATCTCATTTCCCACTCGAAATATTGACTTCAGCAGGAAACAGGTCTATGCCATCCTCAGCCTATGTTAAAGTAGAATAAGCCTGACTCGGATGATTGCCGAGATGTATACAAGCAATATTTTATAGTCTATAATTTTATTTAAATGGAAGTATGTAACTTTTCTGATCATCACTGAAGTTCCACAGGGAGGGTATAAGGTGTTCTTGTCCAAAAATTCTATTGATTTAGATCCCAAGATTGTCAATGACATCCATCAAAGACGGTTGATAGTACGAGGGTCGTGGAATAAATCCCAATGAAAGGTATATCAGTTCACTGTCGCACTCAGGTTTACATAATTGGAGGTGATGGAACTCAAAAAGGAGCAGCAGCTAGCTAGCAGCTATCTATGAAGTAAGCCTATTGAAGTCATTGTGCCGGTAACCTCTTAAGATCTTTGTTTTTGCAGACTGATCAGTTTCATAAATTTCTCTGCTAGGGGTTTTGTTGACAATAGCTTCCAAATATTTATGAACTAATTTTCCAAATATTTGTGAACTAATGGTAGATTGGAAGCATTTCTTGTGAAGTTTATGTCATCCAATCAAAGCGGGGACACCCATGAACTAATATTATTGAACCTAATTACGAGACACATAATATTTCCCGATGCCCGAAGCATGCTTATTATAGTTCCGGCCTTCATGTTTGGCCACATGTTTGCAGGCTGCGTTCTGCATCAGTATATTGTATTTGTTTAAATGCGGAAATGATATCACTAATTTTTTGTTGTTAGTAGCTGTGCGGAAATGATATCACTAATTTTTTGTTGTTCTGCAGGAAATCAGACTCCGCGGCCTTAAGGTTGCAGTTGTTGGAATTCCAAAGAACATCTCCGCGGCCTTAAGGTTGCAGTTGTTGGAATTCCAAAGAACATCGACAATGACATTCCGGTATTTATCTCCTACTTGCACGCCATTGCTCTGAAGTACTTAAATGTTTTGGAATGAACTCTTAATAGTGCGCTCTCTCTCTAATCTTGATTTGGTCGTTGACAAGTCCTTTGGTTTTGATACTGCCGTCGAGGAGGCTCAGCGTGCCATTAATGCAGCACACGTCGAAGCTACAGGTGTTTAAAATTTATCTTTTTTAACATCATAAAACTATGTCATCTAATTAATTTTGATCAAAATACTCTACAACTATTTAATAATCCATCTCAACAATCTTTGACTATATACAAATTAAAATAATTTCAATTTTTTTTATAAATTCATAGCACATGCGCCATCCATTTAATTTAAAAAAAAAGTTTTACAGTTACTTAATTAAATAATAAATAGCACATTTAATAATGTGACTAATATATACAAATAACAAAATAAAAATAAAATCATAAATTCAATTCAGTTTTAGATTTCATAAAACTACTTACAATGGTATGTGTATAATATAATATAATATAATATAATATAATATAATATAATATAATATAATATAATATAATATAATATAATATAATATAATATAATATAATATAATATAATATAATATAATATAATATAATATAATATAATATAATATAATATAATATAATATAATATAATATAATATAATATAATATAATATAATATAATATAATATAATATAATATAATATAATATAATATAATATAATATAATATAATATAATATAATATAATATAATATAATATAATATAATATAATATAATATAATATAATATAATATAATATAATATAATATAATATAATATAATATAATATAATATAATATAATATAATATAATATAATATAATATAATATAATATAATATAATATAATATAATATAATATAATATAATATAATATAATATAATATAATATAATATAATATAATATAATATAATATAATATAATATAATATAATATAATATAATATAATATAATATAATATAATATAATATAATATAATATAATATAATATAATATAATATAATATAATATAATATAATATAATATAATATAATATAATATAATATAATATAATATAATATAATATAATATAATATAATATAATATAATATAATATAATATAATATAATATAATATAATATAATATAATATAATATAATATAATATAATATAATATAATATAATATAATATAATATAATATAATATAATATAATATAATATAATATAATATAATATAATATAATATAATATAATATAATATAATATAATATAATAATTGATTAAAATTGTATGAATTCAATTCGGTTTCAAATTTCATGTATTTGTTAATTTTAACTCATAAAACTACTGACATCCAATTAATTTTTAAATAATATTATAAAATTTATGGTGCATTTCAATAATCTCTTACTAATATACATAAAATTCAATTCTATTTTAAATTTCGCTTCTTTTTCTCATCCAATTAATTTTTAAAAAAATCAATAATTAATAGATACTGCAATTCAATCATCTATGAATAATATAAATAAAATTCAATTCTATTTTGTTCAAGTGTTACAAATAAATTCTATTAATATTATTACGTCACATGTCATTCCCAATAATTACACATTTGTTTTCAAATTAACTCTCTATTTTGTTGTAAAATAATACATTTGATATTGCTATGTCAACATCCACGTAGAATGTTGTGAATGCAATAAATATTTAAATATTTTATTATTATGATTTATCTAACCTATTTATCCCACCGAATCCATTACCATAAAATATAACTCGATCTGACCAGTCTATACAAACTAACTAAAGGATGACATGTTTAACCTACTTGTTAACCTAATTGGAACCCGATAAATTCTCACTTTAATACAGTATAAACTTTATAAAATAATACACTTGGACCACCAAAATTTATTAATTAATAGATTTATTAATTAATCGATAAATTATAAATTATAAATTTATATTCCCGTTTTAATACCTAAAGAGTTTCACGATACCTAAATATCAAATCCGAGTATATGGTATAGATATTTAAATATTTTATTTTTATCATTTATCCGACTTATTTATCCGATCCAATCCAATCCATTAACATAAAATATAACTAGACCCGACCCAATCCATATAACATAACTAAAGCATGACATTTTTAACATACTTACAATTAATTTAATTAATACCTGACTACTTAATTCTGATACTAATTCTCCCTTTAATACCTAACGAGTTTCAAAATACCTACATCTGAAATCAATTTTTGTCTTACGAATTTTAAATCTCTAAAATTGATATCTTAGGAATCCTAAATGGACACTACTATATCTGGGCCTGTTTATGTTAGATCTCACACCTTACTTAATTCTTTTTAATCCAAACTAATATCAAAATAACTTTCCTCACCAATTATGATAATATCACTCAATAAAAAACTTCCTAAAATCATAAAATCCTTTAACTAAATCTAGATATACTTGACTTTATGAAATCTCTAAAATAGTAAAAAGACATGGATAACGAAGTTTTATGTTGTTCTTTTCTACGAAAGAATATTTTAATATTCGTGGCTATAATCTCACGATATTTGCAACGAGTCGCACCCGGTGTGAGATTTAAAGTAGCATATAACACAAAACATGTGAATTTAGTTAGTAACCGCAAACCACTTCAACCAAGCAGCAATAAGAAAACAAACTGCCAGGACATGAATCAATATACAGACGAAGTAAGAGTCTAAAACTTGGGGCAACAACATAACTTTCGAACCATTTCTACAAGGATTAGATGACAATAATAACCATGACAAGGTTTCCGCGACCAAAGGAAATAGGTAACTTGTGAAGTAACACATTTTTTGGCAGGTACGGAGTCGTTCCATAATTTTATAATCATTAACGATGTCTTCCTCCTTGGAGGCATCGGTTGCTCGATATCCTTCTCAGAAGTCCACATGATTTAGTTCTACCTTTCTAGCTTATTATGACATATTTAATATAAATATGACCTATCTCTAACATTGTATCATTCTTTGTAAGAACACACAGCGTTTCAAAAATCTTTGTAAACCGCTCATCAGTTAGTTATTCTCCTTAAGTTAAGGTGATAAATCTAAATGATAAGTTCATATATCAGGTACATATTTTGTCAAATAACAGTTATTGAAATATTCAAGCTTTCCTTTATACTGAACTGAATTTCCTATGAGAAGTTTTGAATATTGCTTGATTATTACATAATGACTGCAATTAGTAATGGAAGATACTTTTATGATAATTGTGAGTTAACTATTTGATATTTATTAGGAGTTTTAGCAATGAGACTATAATTTCCTACAAACTCTGACTCCGTCATGGATACTGGGTCCAGATCTCGCACCAGTCCTGAGACTTCTGTATCAGAGGGATTCGTTTTTCCTGAAGAACAACCGGTCTTTAGTTCACGTCGCAAAGTTTTATCTGCATATAGTGGACCTGTCGATTCACTTACAAAGGCAAAAAAAACATGGAAAATATCGTGCCCTCAGATTATGAAGAATCGTCCAAGATCCAGAATCACGTGTCGAATACAAGTATTCCGAGATTCATAAAGGAGCGGCAACGCATGAATTAGACTATGACATATCTCATGTAATTGGGGTCATAGTCATAACAAGATGTCCAATGATGACACCGTCATGGAAAGAAATTCTAGAAGATACGAAGATGTCAATGTATGAGCTGCTTTAGGTAACAAATGGTTTTCGATTTAAGTTTATTTTCAGACGCTACAAGTATGTTAAAATATATGATTTCAGCATTTTTTTTACTTGTTAATAGCTTTTAGTTTTTTTCGAGATAAAAACATTTTTTTGTATTTATATCATCCTAAAACTAAACAAGAATTAAGTAGATCCAGATACCTTTGTAGGCACAGTTACAGGCATTTCTATGTATTTATATAGACCTACAGGAAAATTAAGTAGATCCAAATCTATGTATTTCTATAGACCTACAGGAAAATTAAGTAGATCTAAATGTCTTTGTAGGCACAGTTACCGGTACTTTTCGTAATTTTTTTATGTTCTTCGTATTGGTGGATCGAGTCTTGAATCCTCGTATACGCCACTAGAAATTCCGCCGCAGCAGCTTGGCTCATCACTTTCTTCAGAATCAACTTCAATGCCTTGAACCTTTTCAATCTTTTTGAACTCATCCTACACACACCACACTGCGGAAGCACCACACATTCATTTAGATACCTCCTTTAATAAAGTCGGGATTAAGGTGTGGTTGTAATGTTCGTATCTTGTTTTAAGGTGTTTCTCCAGTCTTGATGTTATGTTCTTTAGTTCATGTCTCTATGAACATACTTGTCACCATATAGATCTTCATCTCTTCTATTGACTCGCGCTTAGAGATTGACATGCACTAAACCATACAGTTTACATTATCAACTTCAATACAACCATCTCTTTCACTGGTTTCCTTTTCACTTTCTCCATTGTTCATTTCCTAGTCATACTCATTTTTTCACTAAGGATTTTTAAAATGCTCCTCATTTTTTTGTGTTCTTGTATTATATCGTTTTTTTCTACTAGAATTCTGGATGAAATCAATCGCTTCTCCAAGTATTGCAAGAAAGTGAGAAAGAAACGAAAAAGGAAATTTTGGATAGTCTTTAAATCTTCAATTGACTTAGAAAACTAACTAGTTCTATTCTAATTTTGTTAATAGCTTTTAGTTTAAATGTTAGTTAGGATATTTGAGAATGGATTCATAACAATATGTAACGAATCTAATTTTTGAGTTAGCTAACTATAAGTTCATGCATGCATTATAAAGAACTATTTTCCTTTTCCTTTTAAAGTCTCAACTGTTTATGATATGTTCATATAGTTCTGGTTTAAGTTTTTAATAAAAGACCATGGTCTTTAGTTAATTGCATCTATTTATGTGTTAGAATTTTTAATACAAAATTATGTTTGTGTAATTTGGTTTGGTTAATACCCATGTCTAATACCTTCTCTCTAATACCTTGTACTTATTATAATTGTTATTTTGCACTCTTTTCTATGGTTAAAACAAATATAATACCTTGTAGTTATTATAATTGTTGTTTTTCTCTCTTTTCTATTCTTTTTATTATGCTTGTATTATTTCATTATTAAGGTAAATAAGCTTATACGAATCATGTTATAACTGTCTTAGTTTTTAAATTTTTGTTAGAACAAAATGGAAGGGATGATGGAGACCATACTTACAGATATAGAAGCATCTCAGAGTGATCCCGATGTTCCTTTGTTAGAACCAGATCCGGGCGTTTCAATAAATATTCTCAAGGACTCGATTTGTACAAAACCCGGTAGAGTTATTCCTGGCCTTGGTAGGTCTTATTCTCGGTTAAGTAGTTCTTCGTCTACTACTAAGTCAAATATCGGAGAGGTTATGCATTTAAGAGACAAAGTGAATATGCTAGAAAATGTCATAGCACTTCAAAAGATAGAACAAGAAAAGTGTATTGCGGAATGTGAAACTAAATTAGTAGAGAGAATTAGCTCTATTTTGAAAGCCAATGCCAGTGGCTTGTCGGATTTGTCATGTGTTAGATTTGTGTTTTATTAGTTAGCTTGAATTTTGAATTTAGTGACTTTTAATCTTTTGTAAAGACGTTAGTGTTACTTGTTTATATATGTAATGTATTTTTGTTAATAATTAAATTTTGGCATTAGAAACAAAAATCAAAATCAGTTCTTTTGTTCTTTAAAATTTAATATTTATTTTATTAATTAAATTTATTAAAAACAATTATTATTCTATATAATCAATTATATATTTAAATTTATTAAAAAATAAAAATAAAAATATTAATTTTTTTGTTGTATAAGGTTATATTTTACCAAAAAATGTTAGTTGCATAAAGTTATATTTTAAAAAAAAAAACTTTTTGTTGCTAAATATATAATTATGGCTTTTAATAACTATTTTTTTATTGTAATTACACACTTTAAACATATTTTATATGTAACAAGAATTTTGATATATTTGATGTACCTCTTAAGAACTCACCCTTATATTTATTATGCAATATTTATTTTCTAAATTTTTTTTTTCTAGTTGAAGGTAGTTGCATATTTATTATGTAATATTTTTTTATTCTAGTTTTAAATAGTCAAAGAAACATATCGCATACAGTATTTATTTTCTATTTTTTTATTATAGTTTAAACCAGTGTAAAACTTATTTTCTAAATCTTTTAATTCTAATTTAAAAGAGTCCAACAAATATTTCGCTCAAACACATATATTATAGTTAAAAACTATATTGCATATTTATTATGTAATATTAGATGACAAAAAACTTCTGTCAATACAATAACGAAACAATCTCAAAATAATAAATTTATAACTACATACGAACGTTAAATTAAAACAATTAATGGTTGAATAAACTACAAAATCCACGAATCCTAATCCTTCAAAACTAAACCATAATCACTAAACTAAACCATAATCAATAAAAAACATACATAAACCATAATCACTAAAAAAACATACCAAAAGGTCCACAATGACTTAACTAAGATATAACTTTCCAAAAAAACAACAATGATATGAAGATTTGGGTTTTTGGACAGACGTTATCACTCTAAATATCATTAAAAATACATAACTAAATTGCAAAATAATTACACTAACAAGTATATAATTCATACCCTAACGTGTTCGCTTGATTCGAGAAATCTGGCGTTTTTTAACCATTTCGAGAAATTTTAGGTGAGAGAAAAGAGAAAAATAAAAAGATTTTTTTTCTTCTGAAATTAAAGTCTCTTATTATAGTAAAAAAAGATTTCATTATAAATGGATCTCATTGTAACTAAAATAGAACCCAATTTAGCCCAACCCAAAATAAATTAGGCCCAAAATTTTATTTAATTTCTAGGGTTTATGTCGAAGATTGTGCTTCTCCTATATATATATATATATAGGGTCTACTGCTGCCGCATCTCACATCATCCATGGATGCGAAGGAATCGTATCTGGCATGAGATCTCATTTCCCACTCGAAATATTGACTTCAGCAGGAAACAGGTCTATGCCATCCTCAGCCTATGTTAAAGTAGAATAAGCCTGACTCGGATGATTGCCGAGATGTATACAAGCAATATTTTATAGTCTATAATTTTATTTAAATGGAAGTATGTAACTTTTCTGATCATCACTGAAGTTCCACAGGGAGGGTATAAGGTGTTCTTGTCCAAAAATTCTATTGATTTAGATCCCAAGATTGTCAATGACATCCATCAAAGACGGTTGATAGTACGAGGGTCGTGGAATAAATCCCAATGAAAGGTATATCAGTTCACTGTCGCACTCAGGTTTACATAATTGGAGGTGATGGAACTCAAAAAGGAGCAGCAGCTAGCTAGCAGCTATCTATGAAGTAAGCCTATTGAAGTCATTGTGCCGGTAACCTCTTAAGATCTTTGTTTTTGCAGACTGATCAGTTTCATAAATTTCTCTGCTAGGGGTTTTGTTGACAATAGCTTCCAAATATTTATGAACTAATTTTCCAAATATTTGTGAACTAATGGTAGATTGGAAGCATTTCTTGTGAAGTTTATGTCATCCAATCAAAGCGGGGACACCCATGAACTAATATTATTGAACCTAATTACGAGACACATAATATTTCCCGATGCCCGAAGCATGCTTATTATAGTTCCGGCCTTCATGTTTGGCCACATGTTTGCAGGCTGCGTTCTGCATCAGTATATTGTATTTGTTTAAATGCGGAAATGATATCACTAATTTTTTGTTGTTAGTAGCTGTGCGGAAATGATATCACTAATTTTTTGTTGTTCTGCAGGAAATCAGACTCCGCGGCCTTAAGGTTGCAGTTGTTGGAATTCCAAAGAACATCTCCGCGGCCTTAAGGTTGCAGTTGTTGGAATTCCAAAGAACATCGACAATGACATTCCGGTATTTATCTCCTACTTGCACGCCATTGCTCTGAAGTACTTAAATGTTTTGGAATGAACTCTTAATAGTGCGCTCTCTCTCTAATCTTGATTTGGTCGTTGACAAGTCCTTTGGTTTTGATACTGCCGTCGAGGAGGCTCAGCGTGCCATTAATGCAGCACACGTCGAAGCTACAGGTGTTTAAAATTTATCTTTTTTAACATCATAAAACTATGTCATCTAATTAATTTTGATCAAAATACTCTACAACTATTTAATAATCCATCTCAACAATCTTTGACTATATACAAATTAAAATAATTTCAATTTTTTTTATAAATTCATAGCACATGCGCCATCCATTTAATTTAAAAAAAAAGTTTTACAGTTACTTAATTAAATAATAAATAGCACATTTAATAATGTGACTAATATATACAAATAAC
Source organism: Limnanthes douglasii subsp. nivea (assembly GCA_036936605.1). Lineage (NCBI taxonomy): Eukaryota > Viridiplantae > Streptophyta > Magnoliopsida > Brassicales > Limnanthaceae > Limnanthes > Limnanthes douglasii. The sequence goes on from JAUPFV010000001.1 coordinate 5,315,886, forward strand.
AAAATAAAAATAAAATCATAAATTCAATTCAGTTTTAGATTTCATAAAACTACTTACAATGGTATGTGTATAATATAATATAATATAATATAATATAATATAATATAATATAATATAATATAATATAATATAATATAATATAATATAATATAATATAATATAATATAATATAATATAATATAATATAATATAATATAATATAATATAATATAATATAATATAATATAATATAATATAATATAATATAATATAATATAATATAATATAATATAATATAATATAATATAATATAATATAATATAATATAATATAATATAATATAATATAATATAATATAATATAATATAATATAATATAATATAATATAATATAATATAATATAATATAATATAATATAATATAATATAATATAATATAATATAATATAATATAATATAATATAATATAATATAATATAATATAATATAATATAATATAATATAATATAATATAATATAATATAATATAATATAATATAATATAATATAATATAATATAATATAATATAATATAATATAATATAATATAATATAATATAATATAATATAATATAATATAATATAATATAATATAATATAATATAATATAATATAATATAATATAATATAATATAATATAATATAATATAATATAATATAATATAATATAATATAATATAATATAATATAATATAATATAATATAATATAATATAATATAATATAATATAATATAATATAATATAATATAATATAATATAATATAATATAATATAATATAATATAATATAATATAATATAATATAATATAATATAATATAATATAATATAATATAATATAATATAATATAATATAATATAATATAATATAATAATTGATTAAAATTGTATGAATTCAATTCGGTTTCAAATTTCATGTATTTGTTAATTTTAACTCATAAAACTACTGACATCCAATTAATTTTTAAATAATATTATAAAATTTATGGTGCATTTCAATAATCTCTTACTAATATACATAAAATTCAATTCTATTTTAAATTTCGCTTCTTTTTCTCATCCAATTAATTTTTAAAAAAATCAATAATTAATAGATACTGCAATTCAATCATCTATGAATAATATAAATAAAATTCAATTCTATTTTGTTCAAGTGTTACAAATAAATTCTATTAATATTATTACGTCACATGTCATTCCCAATAATTACACATTTGTTTTCAAATTAACTCTCTATTTTGTTGTAAAATAATACATTTGATATTGCTATGTCAACATCCACGTAGAATGTTGTGAATGCGATAAATATTTAAATATTTTATTATTATGATTTATCTAACCTATTTATCCCACCGAATCCATTACCATAAAATATAACTCGATCTGACCAGTCTATACAAACTAACTAAAGGATGACATGTTTAACCTACTTGTTAACCTAATTGGAACCCGATAAATTCTCACTTTAATACAGTATAAACTTTATAAAATAATACACTTGGACCACCAAAATTTATTAATTAATAGATTTATTAATTAATCGATAAATTATAAATTATAAATTTATATTCCCGTTTTAATACCTAAAGAGTTTCACGATACCTAAATATCAAATCCGAGTATATGGTATAGATATTTAAATATTTTATTTTTATCATTTATCCGACTTATTTATCCGATCCAATCCAATCCATTAACATAAAATATAACTAGACCCGACCCAATCCATATAACATAACTAAAGCATGACATTTTTAACATACTTACAATTAATTTAATTAATACCTGACTACTTAATTCTGATACTAATTCTCCCTTTAATACCTAACGAGTTTCAAAATACCTACATCTGAAATCAATTTTTGTCTTACGAATTTTAAATCTCTAAAATTGATATCTTAGGAATCCTAAATGGACACTACTATATCTGGGCCTGTTTATGTTAGATCTCACACCTTACTTAATTCTTTTTAATCCAAACTAATATCAAAATAACTTTCCTCACCAATTATGATAATATCACTCAATAAAAAACTTCCTAAAATCATAAAATCCTTTAACTAAATCTAGATATACTTGACTTTATGAAATCTCTAAAATAGTAAAAAGACATGGATAACGAAGTTTTATGTTGTTCTTTTCTACGAAAGAATATTTTAATATTCGTGGCTATAATCTCACGATATTTGCAACGAGTCGCACCCGGTGTGAGATTTAAAGTAGCATATAACACAAAACATGTGAATTTAGTTAGTAACCGCAAACCACTTCAACCAAGCAGCAATAAGAAAACAAACTGCCAGGACATGAATCAATATACAGACGAAGTAAGAGTCTAAAACTTGGGGCAACAACATAACTTTCGAACCATTTCTACAAGGATTAGATGACAATAATAACCATGACAAGGTTTCCGCGACCAAAGGAAATAGGTAACTTGTGAAGTAACACATTTTTTGGCAGGTACGGAGTCGTTCCATAATTTTATAATCATTAACGATGTCTTCCTCCTTGGAGGCATCGGTTGCTCGATATCCTTCTCAGAAGTCCACATGATTTAGTTCTACCTTTCTAGCTTATTATGACATATTTAATATAAATATGACCTATCTCTAACATTGTATCATTCTTTGTAAGAACACACAGCGTTTCAAAAATCTTTGTAAACCGCTCATCAGTTAGTTATTCTCCTTAAGTTAAGGTGATAAATCTAAATGATAAGTTCATATATCAGGTACATATTTTGTCAAATAACAGTTATTGAAATATTCAAGCTTTCCTTTATACTGAACTGAATTTCCTATGAGAAGTTTTGAATATTGCTTGATTATTACATAATGACTGCAATTAGTAATGGAAGATACTTTTATGATAATTGTGAGTTAACTATTTGATATTTATTAGGAGTTTTAGCAATGAGACTATAATTTCCTACAAACTCTGACTCCGTCATGGATACTGGGTCCAGATCTCGCACCAGTCCTGAGACTTCTGTATCAGAGGGATTCGTTTTTCCTGAAGAACAACCGGTCTTTAGTTCAAGTATCATAAATAGTCAAAGACACATATCGCATACAGTATTTATTTTCTATTTTTTATTATAGTTTAAACCAGTGTAAAACTTATTTTCTAAATCTTTTAATTCTAATTTAAAAGAGTCCAACAAATATTTCGCTCAAACACATATATTATAGTTAAAAACTATATTGCATATTTATTATGTAATATTAGATGACAAAAAACTTCTGTCAATACAATAACGAAACAATCTCAAAATAATAAATTTATAACTACATACGAACGTTAAATTAAAACAATTAATGGTTGAATAAACTACAAAATCCACGAATCCTAATCCTTCAAAACTAAACCATAATCACTAAACTAAACCATAATCAATAAAAAACATACATAAACCATAATCACTAAAAAAACATACCAAAACGTCCACAATGACTTAACTAAGATATAACTTTCCAAAAAAACAACAATGATATGAAGATTTGGGTTTTTGGACAGACGTTATCACTCTAAATATCATTAAAAATACATAACTAAATTGCAAAATAATTACGCTAACAAGTATATAATTCATACCTTAACGTGTTCGCTTGATTCGAGAAATCTGGCGTTTTTAGACCATTTCGAGAAATTTTAGGTGAGAGAAAAGAGAAAAATAAAAAGATTTTTTTTCTTCTGAAATTAAAGTCTCTTATTATAGTAAAAAAAGATTTCATTATAAATGGATCTCATTGTAACTAAAATAGAACCCAATTTAGCCCAACCCAAAATAAATTAGGCCCAAAATTTTATTTAATTTCTAGGGTTTATGTCGAAGATTGTGCTTCTCCTATATATCTATATATATATATATAGGGTCTACTGCTGCCGCATCTCACATCATCCATGGATGCGAAGGAATCGTATCTGGTATGAGATCTCATTTCCCACTCGAAATATTGACTTCAGCAGGAAACAGGTCTATGCCAGATACAATTCCTCAGCCTATGTTAAAGTAGAATAAGCCTGACTCGGATGATTGCCGAGATGTATACAAGCAATATTTTATAGTCTATAATTTTATTTAAATGGAAGTATGTAACTTTTCTGATCATCACTGAAGTTCCACAGGGAGGGTATTAGGTGTTCTTGTCCAAAAATTCTATTGATTTAGATCCCAAGATTGTCAATGACATCCATCAAAGACGGTTGATAGTACGAGGGTCGTGGAATAAATCCCAATGAAAGGTATATCAGTTCACTGTCGCACTCAGGTTTACATAATTGGAGGTGATGGAACTCAAAAAGGAGCAGCAGCTAGCTAGCAGCTATCTATGAAGTAAGCCTATTGAAGTCATTGTGCCATTGTGCCGGTAACCTCTTAAGATCTTTGTTTTTGCAGACTGATCAGTTTCATAAATTTCTCTGCTAGGGGTTTTGTTGACAATAGCTTCCAAATATTTATGAACTAATTTTCCAAATATTTGTGAACTAATGGTAGATTGGAAGCATTTCTTGTGAAGTTTATGTCATCCAATCAAAGCGGGGACACCCATGAACTAATATTATTGAACCTAATTACGAGACACATAAAATTTCCCGATGTCCGAAGCATGCTTATTATAGTTCCGTCCGAAGCATGCTTATTATAGTTCCGGCCTTCATGTTTGGCCACATGTTTGCAGGCTGCGTTCTGCATCAGTATATTGTATTTGTTTAAATGCGGAAATGATATCACTAATTTTTTGTTGTTAGTAGCTGTGCGGAAATGATATCACTAATTTTTTGTTGTTCTGCAGGAAATCAGACTCCGCGGCCTTAAGGTTGCAGTTGTTGGAATTCCAAAGAACATTGACAAGTCCTTTGGTTTTGATACTGCCGTCGAGGAGGCTCAGCGTGCCATTAATGCAGCACACGTCGAAGCTACAGGTGTTTAAAATTTATCTTTTTTAACATCATAAAACTATGTCATCTAATTAATTTATATCAAAATACTCTACAACTATTTAATAATCCATCTCAACAATCTTTGACTATATACAAATTAAAATAATTTCAATTTTTTTTATAAATTCATAGCACATGCGCCATCCATTTAATTTAAAAAAAAAGTTTTACAGTTACTTAATTAAATAATAAATAGCACATTTAATAATGTGACTAATATATACAAATAACAAAATAAAAATAAAATCATAAATTCAATTCAGTTTTAGATTTCATCCTTTTCTAAATCATAAAACTACTATTTAGCGTATTACAATGGTATGTGTATAATATAATATAATATAATATAATATAATATAATATAATATAATATAATATAATATAATATAATATAATATAATATAATATAATATAATATAATATAATATAATATAATATAATATAATATAATATAATATAATATAATATAATATAATATAATATAATATAATATAATATAATATAATATAATATAATATAATATAATATAATATAATATAATATAATATAATATAATATAATATAATATAATATAATATAATATAATATAATATAATATAATATAATATAATATAATATAATATAATATAATATAATATAATATAATATAATATAATATAATATAATATAATATAATATAATATAATATAATATAATATAATATAATATAATATAATAATTGATTAAAATTGTATGAATTCAATTCGGTTTCAAATTTCATGTATTTGTTAATTTTAACTCATAAAACTACTGACATCCAATTAATTTTTAAATAATATTATAAAATTTATGGTGCATTTCAATAATCTCTTACTAATATACATAAAATTTCGCTTCTTTTTCTCATCGAATTAATTTTTTAAAAAATCAATAATTAATAGATACTGCAATTCAATCATCTATGAATAATAGTTTCAGACGGTTGCAAGATAATTATAAACTTAATAATTAATTTTTATTTTTCATTTTTCCAAATTAATGGTTTAAATTTATACACCATCTAAAATATTTAAAGATTGAATTTGATATTATTTAATTTACTATTAGATAGTTTTACAATTATTTTTAATATGTAAATAATAATAATAATAAATTAAATAATTTGTTACCATAATAGTTTTATACATAATGTATGTATTAATAAAAAAAGTCATTTTGTTGTAGATTAAAGTAAATAAAATGAGGGAAAAACTATATCTCAACACCCAAAATACCTTCACTAAAAAAACACATAATTAATCCTACAATCTAAAATCCAACTAGCCCATTCTCTAAAAACTCTTAAACTAAAAACTCTTAAACTAACTAAAACTATCTCATAATCGACTTCAATCCGTAATATCTTTAAAAATATGTATTTAAGTGATGAAAACAATGGTTTTAGTCGTAATAAATTTCATTTGGACTAGAGTGTATATAATCTCAATTTGGACTAATCACATGATTCGCATTTGACATATTATTCTTAGTTCAAATTTAACCAATGATTCTCAATTTGCATTTAACTATTGATTTTTCGTTTAGATTTAACACATGATTCTAAAATTATGTGATTCTCAGTTCGGATTTAGCCTTTGCTTTTCAATTTGTATTTAGCCCTTGATTATAAGTTCGTACTTAGCCCTTGATTCTTAGTTCAAATATATCTCATGATACTTTGTTCAGATTTAACACATGATTATCAGTAAGCATTTAACCATTGGCGTTGAACACATTTATTAGTGTTTCAATTTGTATTTAGCACATGAGTCTCAATTCGTATTTAACTCAGGACTCTCAGTTTCCATTTAACACGTGATTCTCATTTCACATTTTATACATGATTCTTAGTTTGGATTTCACACACGATTCTCAATTCATATTTCACCTTGATTCTTAGTTTCTTATTTTAACATTTGATTCACATTTCAGATTCAACACATGATTCGTCATTTGTGTTTAACTCATGATGCTCAATTCGAATTTAACACATGATTCTTACCCCATATATAACCTTTGATTCTTAATTCATATTTAACCTATTATTTGCAATTTGCATTTTACCATTGCTTCTCAAATTAGAATTGACACCTGCTTCTCAATTTGTATTTAGTCATTTATTTTTAGTTTATAATTAATATATGATTATCATTTCACAATTAACCCTTTTTTCAGTTTATAATTACCACATGTTTCTTAGTTCGTATATAATAATTAATTATTAGTTTTGATTTAATAAATAATTTATGATTAGATTTAACCCAAGATACTTAGTACAGATATTACACATGTGCTCCAAAAACGGTAGCCGAGTTGGTGGAGTAAGTCATGCTTGTGACCAAAGGTCATTAGTTCGAACCCCTCTACATACTATTTTTTGGTTGAACATATCACACGATTATCAATTCACATTTAACCCTTAATTCTTAGTATAAATTTATCATTTGATTCATGGTTCATATTTAACCCATTATTAACAATTCGCATTCTACCCCAGACTCTCAGTTTATATTTAACCGTGAGTTAAATACGAACTGAGAATCATTTGTTAAATCTAAACGGAGTATCATAGGTTAAACGTGAATAAAAATGAAGTGTTAAATCCGGACTAAGAATTAAAGGTTAAATACAAAATCATTTGTTAAATCTAAACGGAGTATCATAGGTTAAACGTGAATAAAAATGAAGTGTTAAATCCGTGAATAAAAATGAAGTGTTAAATCCGAACTAAGAATTAGAGGTTAAATACAAACTGAGAATCATGTTTTAAATCTCAGCTAATAATTAATGGTAAGCTATGAGCTAATAATTAATGGTAAGCTATGAATTGTGAATAATGGCTTATCCATGATTTAAGAATCTGATGTTAAATCGTAATAATGTATCAAGTGTTAAATATGAACTAAGACCCAAATGTTAATTGCAAACAGAGAATCATATATGAAATTTGAACTGAGAATCATAAGCTAAATGTCAATTAAAAAATATAGGTCAAATGCGAGTCGAATCATGTTTTATATATTAACTGAGAATTATGTCTTAAATAAGAATTTAGAATCATTAGTTAAATATAAATCACGAATCATTTATTAAATCCGAATTGAGAATCAAAGGTTAAATGTGAAATCAAAGTAATGTGTTAAATCCGAACTGAGAATCAAGGGTTAAATGCGAACTGAGAATCATGTGTTAAAGCCAAATTGAGAACCACGATTTGAATATGTATCGCGAACAATTGGCTAAATACAAACTAGAATCAATGGTAGCGTGTGAATCGCTAATAATGGGTTACACGTGAACCACAAGTACATTCGAAAAATATTTGTTCATATTTAACACTTGACTTATGATTCACATTTAATATATGATTCTCAATTTAAATATAAAAATTGTTTCGTCACTCGTCTTTAACCCTGATATGTGATTCAAATTTAACCATTGATTCTCAATTCAGATTTAGTGAATGATTTGTGATTTTTAATCCAAAAAAATACAGTTTGGATTTAAGAAATGATTATCAGTTCAAATTGAACACATAATTTTCAATTCGCATTTGACCCATGATTCTTAATTTGTATTTAACTTATGAGTATCAGTAAAAAAATTCATATATAATTCTAAGGTCATACACGGTTCTTAATTCGTAAAGAACCCGTGATTCTTAGTTTGTATATATAACCCTTGATTCTTAGTTCGTATATATAACATTTTATTCTTAATTTGTTGTGATTTATGGGGTCCTTGTCATACTTTATCCTCATGTAGTGCGTGATATTTTCTCACTATTGTTGATGAGTACTCTCGTGCTGTATGGATTTAGGGAATATGACACAGTGGTTGAAGAGATGCAATGCAACATCTATCCTCATCTATTACCTTTAGGGATGAGCCTAAATCATTCTGAGAGGCTATATGACACAGTGGTTGAAGAGATGCAATGCAACATGAAATTCAGGAACTAGAGGATAATCATACTTGGTCATTGGCACATCTACCTCAAAAGAAGAAAGCTTTGAGGAGTCAGTGGATTTATAAAATTAAATATCATGCTGATAGGAGAGGAGAGTGCCAAAAAGCTCGTTTGGTCGTGTTTGGTAATCACCAAGTAGAATTGGTTGATTATACATAGACTTTTTGCCCGTGTTGCCAAGATGGTTACTATATGACACAGTGGTTGAATAAATACAATGCAACATGAAATTCAGGAACTAGAGGATAATCATACTTGGTCCTTGGCACGTCTACCTCAAAAGAAGAAAGCTTTGAGGAGTCAGTGGATATATAAAATTAAATATAATGCTGATAGGAGAGGAGAGCGCCTAAAAGCTCGTTTGGTCGTGTTTGGTAATTACCAAGTAGAAGTGGTTGATTATACATAGATCTTTTGCCCGTGTTGCCAAGATGGTTACTATACGTCTTTTCTTGGCGGTTGCAGCCGCTCAAAATTGTAAGTTACATCAGATGAATATACATAATGCCTTTTTGTATGATGATCTGGATGATAAGGTTTACATGAAAATTCCTTCAGGTTTTGAAAGAGGGCGCAAATGACAAGTCTGTTACCTTCGCAAATCGTTGTATGGTCTGAAGCAGGCACCTCGGTGTTGGTTTGCCAAGTTAGTGACTGCACTGAAGAGGTACGGGTTTTTTCAGTTCTATTTAGATTATTCTGTATTCTCTTATTCCATGAGTGGTTGTCGTATGCATGTTTTGGTGTATGTTGATGATTTTATTCTATATGGGAATGACCCCGGTACATTGATAGAGTTTAAGAAATACTTGAGCACTTGCTTTCATATGAAGGACTTAGGTCATCTCAAATATTTTTTTGAAGTTGAAGTAGCACGGAGTCCCGCGGGTATCTTTCTTTGCCAACGTAAATATACTCTGGACATTATTTCAGAAACAGGTTTACCTGGCAGCAAGCCTGCACAATTTCCCCTCGAGTAAAACCTCCAGCTCAGCAAGACCGAGTCGGCGCTACTCATTGACGGATCCGCATACCGCACATTGGTTTGCACACTGATTTATCTGGTGTTTACATATCCATATATCCATTTTTTTATACATACTCTATCTGATTTTGTGCATAAACTAAATGAAGATCATTGCAGTCTGCATTACGAGTTGTTCGTTATTTCAAAGGGAGCCAAGGTTAGGAAATTCTTCTACCAAGTAGTTGTAATCTCATTCTAACAAGCTGGTGTGGTTCCAGTTAGGCTAGATGTCCTAAGATTCGTGTAGTGTGAGTGGTTGGATGGTGTTTCTTAGATGATTCCTCTGTTTCTTGGAAGACTAAGAAACAAGGTGTCGTTGCATTGTCCTTTGCTGAAGCAAAGTACCGGTCTATGGTAGGATTGACTTGTGAGTTGAAGTGGTTGCACGGTCTGCTCAAGGATTTTGGGGTCTCACACTCATTGACTATGCAAGTTTTATATGATAGTCAGTCGACTTTACATCTTGCCCACAATCATGTGTTCCATGAACGTTCAAATCATATTGAAGTAGATTGTCATTTTCTACGGGATGCGATACTTGATAGGGTTATTTGTCCATCTCACGTGCCCACTCGGTCTCAGTGTGTAGACAAAGCACTAAGCAATAATCAGTTTGAATTTTTGCTTGGCAAGTTGGGCATTCATAATCTGCATGCTTCAACTCGAAGGGGTGTTAAAGTGTCATGAGTAAAATAAAATGTATATGGGTTATTAAATACTAGTCTGTATATGAGCTAGGCTTTACTTTGTGCCACACTATAGATATACACTGTAATGTGATATGCCCAGAGAGGTGATTTGGTTTATGTGTTGAAACTAAGAAGATGTGAGAGACACATTCCCAACGTTTCAAATGTTTTCTTTGTGCTTCTGGATTATTCGCTGAATGATATTTTCCTGCTCAACATCTTCAAATCCTACCATTATTTGTTCAACACATATAACACATTCACTATTCTCTTAACAATTAATTTGTTTAATAATATGTAATTTAAATATAATTTACTTAACAAGTCTTAAAAAATAATATTCAATTTAATAAATAATTTTCTTTTCAAGTTTTAGAGATATCAAATTTTAATAACTAATATTTTTCAAATTTGTAAACTTACTATAATTAAAAAAAAGTTTAAATGAAATATTTTATTTTAATTTATAGGTAATATAATCTTTATTTTGTGCTAAAATTTAAAAACGGATTTTTGAAATTTATATAAATCCAAACGCAGACAACTTGAATTTAAATCAGCTTTTTTTTATACTCAAAACTCATAACGGAATAAAAAAAACCTTTTTTTGTTCAAATTATATAAATATTTGGTCAAATACAAATCCCACCGTATAATTTAATATTTAAGAATAAAATCCTAATTTATTTCTGAAATTTATATTAAACATGAATTCTAACCAAGAAGCATATATGCAGTTTCACCCTTCAAATGGATGACGACAAATCTCTTCGAACTACACCAATTCGATCCCCGACTACATACTTCAAACACTGATGAACTGTAGAAACTATAGCATACATTTTTGCCAGCCATGACCTTCCAAAGATAGCATTGTAACTCGACGGACAATCTACCACCATAAAAAGTACTTGAACTTTCTTTTTGAAAGGCCCTTTTCCCAGAGAAATTTCACCTTCAAACTCCCCTACTACATTCGCTGTCGCACCAGTAAACCCAATTATAGTTCTTTCTGACCTTTCTATCCGAGGCGGAGCATTTAATCTGTCATATGTTGATTTGAACAACACATTAGCAAAGCTTCCAGTATCAATCAATACTCGTCGAATTTCCACTCCACACACTTCTGCACCAATGACCACTGCATCTTCATGTGGCCCAGTAATTCCTCTCAAATCATCCGCATCGAAAATTATAAATGGGACATCCTTGTTGTTTAGGTGTGCTGATGCTCCTCCTTCAATTTGATGCGTTAAATTCACTATATGTCTTTTCCTCGAATTATTAGTGTTATTAGTCATTGAATCTCCCCCAAATATTGCCAGTGACTCAAAGAACGCACACAAATCTCGAACACGTCCCTTACGCATCGGCTCATCAACTGACATCAACAACAATCGACCAGGGTCTGGTTCGACATATTCCGAAGCCACATCAAATTCATCACATGCAGCATCTAAAATCATCAGTGCACTTTCCTGCTTAGAATTAGGATTGCCCACCTTTTGAGTTATGGCTTTAGCATTCTTTTTGACATACTCCAACAATTTTCCATTCTCTATCAAAATCTGCATCTCCTTCTTCAAAGCAATACAATCATTTGTATCATGTCCAATATCATCATGATACCTACAGAACCTATTATTGCGCTCCTCTCTTGGCCTATTAATCGCTGCCGGCTTTCTGAAATTTACTGTTCCCCTGGTTTTCTCATATATCGAAGCCACACTTTCAGTCAAATCCGCATAATATTCTGGTCTTACCCACACTTTCGATCTTGATCTGAATTGGTGTTGATTATTAGAATTGTGCTGATTAGAACCCCCTTGATATGAGCTCGAGGAACCCCCATGGTATGAGTTCGAACCTCCTCGATTAGAAACATTTTGATTACCCCTTGGGCGCGATGAGTTATTATTCGAAGCGTTCAGTTGACTATTCCCTTTCTGAACAGTACTACTTCCTCCTCGAACTCGAGTAGACTCTTCGACTTTGATCTGATCTTCAACCTGAGCCATGAGAGCTCCAAACGTTAATGCCCTACGCCTTGTAGTTTCATCAGCTAAATCTCCTGGCAACAATCCTTGTCTGAACGCTGCCATAGCCACCACTTCCTCACAATCATCTAATCCAGCTTTTGTTGACACAAATCTTTTAGTATAATCCTTCAACTTTTCTCCCACAGCTTGCTTACATTGTATTATCGTATCTCCATTAGCTCTCATTTCTTTGCTTCCCACAAACTGTCTTCGAAAAGCTGTGTAAAAGCCTCTAAAATTTGCAATGGACTCCTTAGGAATCTTGTTGTACCATTTTAGTGCAGTTCCTTTGAATGTCTGAGAGAATGCTCTACACACCAATTTATCATCGTCTTCGAAATTAGTCATATAGTTTTTGAATTGTTCTATATGATCATCTGGATCTTGAGTTCCATCAAACTTGTCAATTTTAGAAATGTCGAACCGCCTCGGAAGTGGCACAAATCTAATCTCACTAATCAACGGTGAGTCCCTCCAATCTACTCCTTGAACAAACTGGTCTTCGTTCCTCATTCCCACAGTAGCATACAAACTTGATTCACCTTCAAATTTCCGAGGCGAATACTTCCGAGGAGAATATACTCGTCTTTCCTTCTTTTGCCTTCCTTCCTTATACATTTTAGCTGGCCGAAATTCATATCCTCCTCCTCTTGAATGAACTCGAGAATGCTCATATCTTGGTGTTTCATCTGACTCCGAATTTTCAAAATCCTCTTCTTCACTAGAATCTACATACCGTCGCTTCTGCAACTTTTCTTTTCTTTTCATTCCACTATGCTCCTTCTTACGCTCAAAATGTATTTTACGCTGTACATATTGAACGTCGCCATCGTCATTTAACGGATCCGACTGATCATCCCGATCACCTGTTGTTATTTTAGATCTAAGTCTAGCGCCATTATTATCTTGCTTCTTTTTAGCAAAATCATCAAGTTCCGCCACTTTTCTTATCAACTCATTCATTTTACCTTCAAAATCAAATTGGTTTGATTGAATCGGAATTGACTTACCTGCCTCTTTCTCTTGCAGATCAGATTTCAACGTCTCCAAAGCTTTTCGAATTCATCTCCGATCAGCAAAAATATAAACAAAATTCTTCAGAAAACGAACAAATTCGAGACTCGATTTTTTATCTATCGATCAAGGTATCTTCGGCCTCTCTTTCTAGCGCCAATTTGGTGAGAATAGAAATTGAATTGAGAAGATTGAGAATATTGACCAAGAATCAACAGAGAGTTTTTTAGGTGGTGAATATAATCTTTCGCCTCTAATTATTTCATAGGTGTAATCAGCATCTTCGACCTCTTTAAATAGGCCTAGTGAGTTAGTTACAAATTCGGTTACATAAGAGGTTTATTTACAGTTCAGTCCCTATTCTTCTTGTAAAACTTTAATCTTACTCTATATTAATAGAACTTATCATTCAAGTCCTTATTAATTACATTTAAGCCCCTAATGAATATATTTCCTTATCAAAGCTAATGGGCCGTTACTGCGGTGAAATTTACTCTATCGCACGCTTAATTGTCATAGATGGACGAGAAATGAATTCTATGTTTTGATGAAAAATGCAATACTGACGTGTTTGCATCATTCGGATTTCCAGTGCTACTTGTGCTCATTAATTTGATATATTTGGTGGTGCAGGTTTCATTGCAATGTATGCTACTCTAGCTAGCCGAGATGTTGACTATTTGATTCATGAGTCACCCTTCTATCTTGAAGGAGAAGACGGACTTTATGAGTTCATTGATAAACGACTTGAAGAGAGTGGACACATGGTTATCGTGATGGCTGAAGGAGTAGTCAGGATCTTGTTTCAGAGAGCATGGTCCTGGTGAATCCTTCGGGAAACAAGCTTCTTAAAGACGCTGGGTTATGGTTGTCGGACAAGATCAAGGTATTGGTTCATTATTCAGCGATCTGGGGTTCTGCAATTTCGTTTAAATCACTGGCCCAGTTGTCTATTATGTAATTTGTTTCCGGCTGTACAAAGTTTGTTCTAGTATATTGCTTTACAACGTAGGAATCGCATTGGTAAAATGATTCTTTTACTATACCTTCTGCAAAACAAAGGATTTATAAGGCTTTATATTCTATCTCCCAAATAAGGAACAAGGTGGTAATTACCGACATGATGCGGGTGAGGTTGCTTCCTTCGACAAACCAACCGAGCGTTTTGAGCCCGACTGATGCAAAACAAGCAAAGAATGAAAAACCAGCTCCTACCTGAGTTGTTAGATGATTGAAGCAGCTTCTTAACAAAGACCTTCGCATTTATACATGTTTGAGACAATTTCTTTTTCCTATACATGTGTTAGTTGGGTGTCGCTATGAAATGGGCCACAAAGTAAAAAACTCATATTATCCTTTCATACTTATACGATTACAATTTATGCGTATGTTTCATGCGTATGTACGGTAAAGGTGACTTTTCAAAACGTAAAAGATTAGATGATAATTCAGTTTGTAGTTTAAAATTTCCAAAAATACCATACGAGCGAACAAGGAAATACAAAGAATAATACTCATGTGTTTTTCTTATTGTGTTATTAGATTTTATATTTGTTTGGATTATGTGTATCTAAAAGATTAGATGATAACTCATTTTGTAGTTTAAAATTTCCAAAAATATCATACGAGCGAACAAGGAAATGCAAAAAATAAAACTCGTGTTTTTTATTGTGTTATTAGATTTTATAGTTGTTTGTGTTAGTAGATTTTATATTTGTTAAGAACTTGGTTGTTCTTTCTCGCTTTTCTGATTGTCTTATCCATGCCATCCATTTTGAAATTATCAAAAACAAAAGTTTGGTTTGAAATTTTGTATAGAACATGACTATTTATTAATTGATATATTTAAATTATCCGAGGTTGAGTTGAAATTTTGTATAAAACACGACTATTTATTAATGAAATTTTGTATAAAACACGGCTATTTATTAATTGATTTTTAAAAATATTGTATATTGTCCCACTCGAGTGAATGTCCGTGGTGTAGCTTATTTTTTAATTTTTATGTTTAATTTTTATTTATTTATCAAATATTTTTAATCTTTTAAAAATTATTCAATTTAAAATTAGTAAACTGGATCGGTCCATATTGAGAAAGCTGTTTTAGAAAATAATCAAAGACAAAATTTCTTAAACAAATTTTTTTTCTGTGCCGAAAGATAATTTCATTTTTTAGGAGATGAAAGCGCTATTCAAATTTCGACATTTCCAAGAATCATAGGATATGAGTGGAAAACAAGAGAGCAATCCCGGTTTAAAACCGAAAAAGCTAAAAATGATGTCATATAAATTGGAATCTTCAAATCTAATTTCAAAACCATTATCATATTGAACTAGCTCCTTAAAAAATGTTATTATTTTTTTCGCAATAGTAATCAAAACTATAAAGACCAATAGAATTTTGTAGGACCACATTTTGAAGGTATTTTGAACTTAATTATACTTTTTAGAAGATTATGAGATTTCTTAATAGATATGGCCATGATCGAAGTGGAGTTTGCATATATTGTGTCAAAACCGGACCATAAGCATCCATAGTTAATAAGCTAAAGGTTAGTGTGGAACAAGTTTACGAAAGTTAAAAAAATGTTACTTGTCCTGAAATGGTTTCAGGATTATTTGGGTAACAAATTGATCCCATATGTGTTCAAGTGTTACAAATAAATTCTATTAATATTATTACGTCACATGTCATTCCCAATAATTACACATTTGTTTTCAAATTAACTCTCTATTTTGTTGTAAAATAATACATTTGATATTGCTATGTCAACATCCACGTAGAATGTTGTGAATGCAATAAATATTTAAATATTTTATTATTATGATTTATCTAACCTATTTATCCCACCAAATCCATTACCATAAAATATAACTCGACCTGACCAGTCTATACAAACTAACTAAAGGATGACATGTTTAACCTACTTGTTAACCTAATTGGAACCCGATAAATTCTCACTTTAATACAGTATAAACTTTATAAAATAATACACTTGGACCACCAAAATTTATTAATTAATAGATTTATTAATTAATCGATAAATTATAAATTATAAATTTATATTCCCGTTTTAATACCTAAAGAGTTTCACGATACCTAAATATCAAATCCGAGTATATGGTATAGATATTTAAATATTTTATTTTTATCATTTATCCGACTTATTTATCCGATCCAATCCAATCCATTAACATAAAATATAACTAGACCCGACCCAATCCATATAACATAACTAAAGCATGACATTTTTAACATACTTACAATTAATTTAATTAATACCTGACTACTTAATTCTGATACTAATTCTCCCTTTAATACCTAACGAGTTTCAAAATACCTACATCTGAAATCAATTTTTGTCTTACGAATTTTAAATCTCTAAAATTGATATCTTAGGAATCCTAAATGGACACTACTAGATCTGGGCCTGTTTATGTTAGATCTCACACCTTACTTAATTCTTTTTAATCCAAACTAATATCAAAATAACTTTCCTCACCAATTATGATAATATCACTCAATAAAAAACTTCCTAAAATCATAAAATCCTTTAACTAAATCTAGATATACTTGACTTTATGAAATCTCTAAAATAGTAAAAAGACATGGATAACGAAGTTTTATGTTGTTCTTTTCTACGAAAGAATATTTTAATATTCGTGGCTATAATCTCACGATATTTGCAACGAGTCGCACCCGGTGTGAGATTTAAAGTAGCATATAACACAAAACATGTGAATTTAGTTAGTAACCGCAAACCACTTCAATATTTCTTCAACCAAGCAGCAATAAGAAAACAAACTGCCAGGACATGAATCAATATACAGACGAAGTAAGAGTCTAAAACTTGGGGCAACAACATAACTTTCGAACCATTTCTACAAGGATTAGATGACAATAATAACCATGATAAGGTTTCTGCGACCAAAGGAAATAGGTAACTTGTGAAGTAACACATTTTTGGCAGGTACAGAGTCGTTCCATAATTTTATAATCATTAACGATGTCTTCCTCCTTGGAGGCATCGGTTGCTCGATATCCTTCTCAGAAGTCCACATGATTTAGTTCTACCTTTCTAGCTTATTATGACATATTTAATATAAATATGACCTATCTCTAACATTGTATCATTCTTTGTAAGAACACACAGCGTTTCAAAAATCTTTGTAAACCGCTCATCAGTTAGTTATTCTCCTTAAGTTAAG
This sequence comes from Limnanthes douglasii subsp. nivea, assembly GCA_036936605.1. Classification (NCBI taxonomy): domain Eukaryota; kingdom Viridiplantae; phylum Streptophyta; class Magnoliopsida; order Brassicales; family Limnanthaceae; genus Limnanthes; species Limnanthes douglasii. Next base: position 5,333,815 of record JAUPFV010000001.1, read on the forward strand.
GTGATAAATCTAAATGATAAGTTCATATATCAGATACATATTTTGTCAAATAACAGTTATTGAAATATTCAAGCTTTCCTTTATACTGAACTGAATTTCCTATGAGAAGTTTTGAATATTGCTTGATTATTACATAATGACTGCAATTAGTAATGGAAGATACTTTTATGATAATTGTGAGTTAACTATTTGATATTTATTAGGAGTTTTAGCAATGAGACTATAATTTCCTACAAACTCTGACTCCGTCATGGATACTGGGTCCAGATCTCGCACCAGTCCTGAGACTTCTGTATCAGAGGGATTCGTTTTTCCTGAAGAACAACCGGTCTTTAGTTCACGTCGCAAAGTTTTATCTGCATATAGTGGACCTGTCGATTCACTTACAAAGGCAAAAAAAACATGGAAAATATCGTGCCCTCAGATTATGAAGAATCGTCCAAGATCCAGAATCACGTGTCGAATACAAGTATTCCGAGATTCATAAAGGAGCGGCAACGCATGAATTAGACTATGACATATCTCATGTAATTGGGGTCATAGTCATAACAAGATGTCCAATGATGACACCGTCATGGAAAGAAATTCTAGAAGATACGAAGATGTCAATGTATGAGCTGCTTTAGGTAACAAATGGTTTTCGATTTAAGTTTATTTTCAGACGCTACAAGTATGTTAAAATATATGATTTCAGCATTTTTTTTATTGTTAATAGCTTTTAGTTTTTTTCGAGATAAAAACATTTTTTTGTATTTATATCGTCCTAAAACTAAACAAGAATTAAGTAGATCCAGATACCTTTGTAGGCACAGTTACAGGCATTTCTATGTATTTATATAGACCTACAGGAAAATTAAGTAGATCCAAATCTATGTATTTCTATAGACCTACAGGAAAATTAAGTAGATCTAAATGTCTTTGTAGGCACAGTTACCGGTACTTTTCGTAATTTTTTTATGTTCTTCGTATTGGTGGATTGAGTCTTGAATCCTTGTATACGCCACTAGAAATTCCGCCGCAGCAGCTTGGCTCATCACTTTCTTCAGAATCAACTTCAATGCCTTGAACCTTTTCAATCTTTTTGAACTCATCCTACACACACCACACTGCGGAAGCACCACACATTCATTTAGATACCTCCTTTAATAAAGTCGGGATTAAGGTGTGGTTGTAATGTTCGTATCTTATTTTAAGGTGTTTCTCCAGTCTTGATGTTATGTTCTTTAGTTCATGTCTCTATGAACATACTTGTCACCATATAGATCTTCATCTCTTCTATTGACTCGCGCTTAGAGATTGACATGCACTAAACCATACAGTTTACATTATCAACTTCAATACAACCATCTCTTTCACTGGTTTCCTTTTCACTTTCTCCATTGTTCATTTCCTAGTCATACTCATTTTTTCACTAAGGATTTTTAAAATGCTCCTCATTTTTTTGTGTTCTTGTATTATATCGTTTTTTTCTACTAGAATTCTGGATGAAATCAATCGCTTCTCCAAGTATTGCAAGAAAGTGAGAAAGAAACGAAAAAGGAAATTTTGGATAGTCTTTAAATCTTCAATTGACTTAGAAAACTAACTAGTTCTATTCTAATTTTGTTAATAGCTTTTAGTTTAAATGTTAGTTAGGATATTTGAGAATGGATTCATAACAATATGTAACGAATCTAATTTTTGAGTTAGCTAACTATAAGTTCATGCATGCATTATAAAGAACTATTTTCCTTTTCCTTTTAAAGTCTCAACTGTTTATGATATGTTCATATAGTTCTGGTTTAAGTTTTTAATAAATGACCATGGTCTTTAGTTAATTGCATCTATTTATGTGTTAGAATTTTTAATACGAAATTATGTTTGTGTAATTTGGTTTGGTTAATACCCATGTCTAATACCTTCTGTCTAATACCTTGTACTTATTATAATTGTTATTTTGCACTCTTTTCTATGGTTAAAACAAATATAATACCTTGTAGTTATTATAATTGTTGTTTTTCTCTCTTTTCTATTCTTTTTATTATGCTTGTATTATTTCATTATTAAGGTAAATAAGCTTATACGAATCATGTTATAACTGTCTTAGTTTTTAAATTTTTGTTAGAACAAAATGGAAGGGATGATGGAGACCATACTTACAGATATAGAAGCATCTCAGAGTGATCCCGATGTTCCTTTGTTAGAACCAGATCCGGGCGTTTCAATAAATATTCTCAAGGACTCGATTTGTACAAAACCCGGTAGAGTTATTCCTGGCCTTGGTAGGTCTTATTCTCGGTTAAGTAGTTCTTCGTCTACTGCTAAGTCAAATATCGGAGAGGTTATGCATTTAAGAGACAAAGTGAATATGCTAGAAAATGTCATAGCACTTCAAAAGATAGAACAAGAAAAGTGTATTGCGGAATGTGAAACTAAATTAGTAGAGAGAATTAGCTCTATTTTGAAAGCCAATGCCAGTGGCTTGTCGGATTTGTCATGTGTTAGATTTGTGTTTTATTAGTTAGCTTGAATTTTGAATTTAGTGACTTTTAATCTTTTGTAAAGACGTTAGTGTTACTTGTTTATATATGTAATGTTAGAAACAAAAATCAAAATCAGTTCTTTTGTTCTTTAAAATTTAATATTTATTTTATTAATTAAATTTATTAAAAACAATTATTATTCTATATAATCAATTATATATTTAAATTTATTAAAAAATAAAAATAAAAATATTAATTTTTTGTTGTATAAGGTTATATTTTACCAAAAAATGTTAGTTGCATAAAGTTATATTTAACAAAAAAAACTTTTTGTTGCTAAATATATAATTATGGCTTTTAATAACTATTTTTTTATTGTAATTACACACTTTAAACATATTTTATATGTAACAAGAATTTTGATATATTTGATGTACCTCTTAAGAACTCACCCTTATATTTATTATGCAATATTTATTTTCTAAATTTTTTTTTCTAGTTGAAGGTAGTTGCATATTTATTATGTAATATTTTTTTATTCTAGTTTTAAATAGTCAAAGAAACATATCGCATACAGTATTTATTTTCTATTTTTTTATTATAGTTTAAACCAGTGTAAAACTTATTTTCTAAATCTTTTAATTCTAATTTAAAAGAGTCCAACAAATATTTCGCATAGTGTCAAACACATATATTATAGTTAAAAACTATATTGCATATTTATTATGTAATATTAGATGACAAAAAACGTCTGTCAATACAATAACGAAACAATCTCAAAATAATAAATTTATAACTACATACGAACGTTAAATTAAAACAATTAATGGTTGAATAAACTACAAAATCCACGAATCCTAATCCTTCAAAACTAAACCATAATCACTAAACTAAACCATAATCAATAAAAAACATACATAAACCATAATCACTAAAAAAACATACCAAAACGTCCACAATGACTTAACTAAGATATAACTTTCCAAAAAAACAACAATGATATGAAGATTTGGGTTTTTGGACACACGTTATCACTCTAAATATCATTAAAAATACATAACTAAATTGCAAAATAATTACACTAACAAGTATATAATTCATACCTTAACGTGTTCGCTTGATTCGAGAAATCTGGCGTTTTTTAGACCATTTCGAGAAATTTTAGGTGAGAGAAAAGAGAAAAATAAAAAGATTTTTTTTCTTCTGAAATTAAAGTCTCTTATTATAGTAAAAAAAGATTTCATTATAAATGGATCTCATTGTAACTAAAATAGAACCCAATTTAGCCCAACCCAAAATAAATTAGGCCCAAAATTTTATTTAATTTCTAGGGTTTATGTCGAAGATTGTGCTTCTCCTATATATATATATATATATATATATATATATATATATATATATATAGGGTCTACTGCTGCCGCATCTCACATCATCCATGGATGCGAAGGAATCGTATCTGGCATGAGATCTCATTTCCCACTCGAAATATTGACTTCAGCAGGAAACAGGTCTATGCCAGATACAATTCCTCAGCCTATGTTAAAGTAGAATATCACGTAAGCCTGACTCGGATGATTGCCGAGATGTATACAAGCAATATTTTATAGTCTATAATTTTATTTAAATGGAAGTATGTAACTTTTCTGATCATCACTGAAGTTCCACAGGGAGGGTATAAGGTGTTCTTGTCCAAAAATTCTATTGATTTAGATCCCAAGATTGTCAATGACATCCATCAAAGACGGTTGATAGTACGAGGGTCGTGGAATAAATCCCAATGAAAGGTATATCAGTTCACTGTCGCACTCAGGTTTACATAATTGGAGGTGATGGAACTCAAAAAGGAGCAGCAGCTAGCTAGCAGCTATCTATGAAGTAAGCCTATTGAAGTCATTGTGCCGGTAACCTCTTAAGATCTTTGTTTTTGCAGACTGATCAGTTTCATAAATTTCTCTGCTAGGGGTTTTGTTGACAATAGCTTCCAAATATTTATGAACTAATTTTCCAAATATTTGTGAACTAATGGTAGATTGGAAGCATTTCTTGTGAAGTTTATGTCATCCAATCAAAGCGTGGACACCCATGAACTAATATTATTGAACCTAATTACGAGACACATAATATTTCCCGATGCCCGAAGCATGCTTATTATAGTTCCGGCCTTCATGTTTGGCCACATGTTTGCAGGCTGCGTTCTGCATCAGTATATTGTATTTGTTTAAATGCGGAAATGATATCACTAATTTTTTGTTGTTAGTAGCTGTGCGGAAATGATATCACTAATTTTTTGTTGTTCTGCAGGAAATCAGACTCCGCGGCCTTAAGGTTGCAGTTGTTGGAATTCCAAAGAACATTGACAAGTCCTTTGGTTTTGATACTGCCGTCGAGGAGGCTCAGCGTGCCATTAATGCAGCACACGTCGAAGCTACAGGTGTTTAAAATTTATCTTTTTTAACATCATAAAACTATGTCATCTAATTAATTTTGATCAAAATACTCTACAACTATTTAATAATCCATCTCAACAATCTTTGACTATATACAAATTAAAATAATTTCAATTTTTTTTATAAATTCATAGCACATGCGCCATCCATTTAATTTTAAAAAAAAGTTTTACAGTTACTTAATTAAATAATAAATAGCACATTTAATAATGTGACTAATATATACAAATAACAAAATAAAAATAAAATCATAAATTCAATTCAGTTTTAGATTTCATCCTTTTCTAAATCATAAAACTACTATTTAGCGTATTACAATGGTATGTGTATAATATAATATAATATAATATAATATAATATAATATAATATAATATAATATAATATAATATAATATAATATAATATAATATAATATAATATAATATAATATAATATAATATAATATAATATAATATAATATAATATAATATAATATAATATAATATAATATAATATAATATAATATAATATAATATAATATAATATAATATAATATAATATAATATAATATAATATAATATAATATAATATAATATAATATAATATAATATAATATAATAATTGATTAAAATTGATTCGGTTTCAAATTTCATGTATTTGTTAATTTTAACTCATAAAACTACTGACATCCAATTAATTTTTAAATAATATTATAAAATTTATGGTGCATTTCAATAATCTCTTACTAATATACATAAAATTCAATTCTATTTTAAATTTCGCTTCTTTTTCTCATCCAATTAATTTTTTAAAAAATCAATAATTAATAGATACTGCAATTCAATCATCTATGAATAATATAAATAAATTAATAAAAAAATTATAAACTCAAATTAGTTTCAGACGGTTGCAAGATAATTATAAACTTAATAATTAATTTTTATTTTTCATTTTTCCAAATTAATCGTTTAAATTTATACACCATCTAAAATATTTAAAGATTGAATTTGATATTATTTAATTTACTAATTTTATTTTAGATAGTTTTACAATTATTTTTAATATGTAAATAATAATAATAATAAATTAAATAATTTGTTACCATAATAGTTTTATACATAATGTATGTATTAATAAAAAAAGTCATTTTGTTGTAGATTAAAGTATATAGAATGAGGGAAAAACTATATCTCAACACCTATTTGGTGGATTTCAACTTGGAGAAATTTCTCCCTTAAAAAGTTGAATTACCCAAAATACCTTCACTAAAAAAACACATAATTAATCCTACAATCTAAAATCCAACTAGCCCATTCTCTAAAAACTCTTAAACTAACTAAAACTATCTCATAATTGACTTCAATCCGTAATATCTTTAAAAATATGTATTTAAGTGATGAAAACAATGGTTTTAGTCGTAATAAATTTCATTTGGACTAGAGTATATATCATCTCAACTTGGACTAATCACATGATTCGCATTTGACATATTATTCTTAGTTCAAATTTAACCAATGATTCTCAATTTGCATTTAACTATTGATTTTTCGTTTAGATTTAACACATGATTCTAAAATTATGTGATTCTCAGTTCGGATTTAGCCTTTGCTTTTCAATTTGTATTTAGCCATTGATTATCAGTTCGTACTTAGCCCTTGATTCTTAGTTCAAATATATCTCATGATACTTTGTTCAGATTTAACACATGATTATCAGTAAGCATTTAACCATTGGCGTTGAACACATTTATTAGTGTTTCAATTTGTATTTAGCACATGAGTCTCAATTCGTATTTAACTCAGGACTCTCAGTTTCCATTTAACACGTGATTCTCATTTCACATTTTATACATGATTCTTAGTTTGGATTTCACACACGATTCTCAATTCATATTTCACCTTGATTCTTAGTTTCTTATTTTAACATTTGATTCACATTTCAGATTCAACACATGATTCGTCATTTGTGTTTAACTCATGATGCTCAATTCGAATTTAACACATGATTCTTACCCCATATATAACCTTTGATTCTTAATTCATATTTAACCTATTATTTGCAATTTGCATTTTACCATTGCTTCTCAAATTAGAATTGACACCTGCTTCTCAATTTGTATTTAGTCATTTATTTTTAGTTTATAATTAATATATGATTATCATTTCACAATTAACCCTTTTTTCAGTTTATAATTACCACATATTTCTTAGTTCGTATATAATAATTAATTATTAGTTTTGATTTAATAAATAATTTACGATTAGATTTAACCCAAGATACTTAGTACAGATATTACACATGTGCTCCAAAAACGGTAGCCGAGTTGGTGGAGTAAGTCATGCTTGTGACCAAAGGTCATTAGTTCGAACCCCTCTACATACTATTTTTTGGTTGAACATATCACACGATTATCAATTCAAATTTAACCCTTAATTCTTAGTATAAATTTATCATTTGATTCATGGTTCATATTTAACCCATTATTAACAATTCGCATTCTACCCCAGACTCTCAGTTTATATTTAACCGTGAGTTAAATACGAACTGAGAATCATTTGTTAAATCTAAACGGAGTATCATAGGTTAAACGTGAATAAAAATGAAGTGTTAAATCCGAACTAAGAATTAAAGGTTAAATACAAAATCATTTGTTAAATCTAAACGGAGTATCATAGGTTAAACGTGAATAAAAATGAAGTGTTAAATCCGTGAACAAAAATGAAGTGTTAAATCCGAACTAAGAATTAGAGGTTAAATACAAACTGAGAATCATGTTTTAAATCTCAGCTAATAATTAATGGTAAGCTATGAATTGTGAATAATGGCTTATCCATGATTTAAGAATCTGATGTTAAATCGTAATAATGTATCAAGTGTTAAATATGAACTAAGACCCAAATGTTAATTGCAAACAGAGAATCATGTATGAAATTTGAACTGAGAATCATAAGCTAAATGTCAATTAAAAAATATAGGTCAAATGCGAGTCGAATCATGTTTTATATATTAACTGAGAATTATGTCTTAAATAAGAATTGAGAATCATTAGTTAAATATGAATCACGAATCATTTATTAAATCTGAATTGAGAATCAAAGGTTAAATGTGAAATCAAAGTAATGTGTTAAATCCGAACTGAGAATCAAGGGTTAAATGCGAACTGAGAATCATGTGTTAAAGCCAAATTGAGAACCACGATTTGAATATGTATCGCGAACAATTGGCTAAATACAAACTAGCATCAATGGTAGCGTGTGAATCGCTAATAATGGGTTACACGTGAACCACAAGTACATTCGAAAAATATTTGTTCATATTTAACACTTGACTTATGATTCACATTTAATATATGATTCTCAATTTAAATATAAAAATTGTTTCGTCACTCGTCTTTAACCCTGATATGTGATTCAAATTTAACCATTGATTCTCAATTCAGATTTAGTGAATGATTTGTGATTTTTAATCCAAAAAAATACAGTTTGGATTTAAGAAATGATTATCAGTTCAAATTGAACACATAATTTTCAATTCGCATTTGACCCATGATTCTTAATTTGTATTTAACTTATGAGTATCAGTAAAAAAATTCATATATAATTCTAAGGTCATACACGGTTCTTAATTCGTAAAGAACCCGTGATTCTTAGTTTGTATATATAACCCTTGATTCTTAGTTCGTATATATAACATTTTATTCTTAATTTGTTGTGATTTATGGGGCCCTTGTCATACTTTATCCTCATGTAGTGCGTGATATTTTCTCACTATTGTTGATGAGTACTCTCGTGCTGTATGGATTTAGGGAATATGACACAGTGGTTGAAGAGATGCAATGCAACATCTATCCTCATCTATTACCTTTAGGGATGAGCCTAAATCATTCTGAGAGGCTATATGACACAGTGGTTGAAGAGATGCAATGCAACATGAAATTCAGGAACTAGAGGATAATCATACTTGGTCATTGGCACATCTACCTCAAAAGAAGAAAGCTTTGAGGAGTCAGTGGATTTATAAAATTAAATATCATGCTGATAGGAGAGGAGAGTGCCAAAAAGCTCGTTTGGTCGTGTTTGGTAATCACCAAGTAGAATTGGTTGATTATACATAGACTTTTTGCCCGTGTTGCCAAGATGGTTACTATATGACACAGTGGTTGAATAAATACAATGCAACATGAAATTTAGGAACTAGAGGATAATCATACTTGGTCCTTGGCACGTCTACCTCAAAAGAAGAAAGCTTTGAGGAGTCAGTGGATTTATAAAATTAAATATAATGCTGATAGGAGAGGAGAGCGCCTAAAAGCTCGTTTGGTCGTGTTTGGTAATTACCAAGTAGAAGTGGTTGATTATACATAGATCTTTTGCCCGTGTTGCCAAGATGGTTACTATACGTCTTTTCTTGGCGGTTGCAGCCGCTCAAAATTGTAAGTTACATCAGATGAATATACATAATGCCTTTTTGTATGATGATCTAGATGATAAGGTTTACATGAAAATTCCTTCAGGTTTTGAAAGAGGGCGCAAATGACAAGTCTGTTACCTTCGCAAATCGTTGTATGGTCTGAAGCAGGCACCTCGGTGTTGGTTTGCCAAGTTAGTGACTGCACTGAAGAGGTACGGGTTTTTTCAGTTCTATTTAGATTATTCTGTATTCTCTTATTCCATGAGTGGTTGTCGTATGCATGTTTTGGTGTATGTTGATGGTTTTATTCTATATGGGAATGACCCCGGTACATTGATAGAGTTTAAGAAATACTTGAGCACTTGCTTTCATATGAAGGAATTAGGTCATCTCAAATATTTTTTTGAAGTTGAAGTAGCACGGAGTCCCGCGGGTATCTTTCTTTGCCAACGTAAATATACTCTGGACATTATTTCAGAAACAGGTTTACCTGGCAGCAAGCCTGCACAATTTCCCCTCGAGTAAAACCACCAGCTCAGCAAGACCGAGTCGGCGCTACTCATTGACGGATCCGCATACCGCACATTGGTTTGCACACTGATTTATCTGGTGTTTACATATCCATATATCTATTTTTTGATACATACTCTATCTGATTTTGTGCATAAACTAAATGAAGATCATTGCAGTCTGCATTACGAGTTGTTCGTTATTTCAAAGGGAGCCAAGGTTAGGAAATTCTTCTACCAAGTAGTTGTAATCTCATTCTAACAAGCTGGTGTGGTTCCAGTTAGGCTAGATGTCCTAAGATTCGTGTAGTGTGAGTGGTTGGATGGTGTTTCTTAGATGATTCCTCTGTTTCTTGGAAGACTAAGAAACAAGGTGTCGTTGCATTGTCCTTTGCTGAAGCAAAGTACCGGTCTATGGTAGGATTGACTTGTGAGTTGAAGTGGTTGCACGGTCTGCTCAAGGATTTTGGGGTCTCACACTCATTGACTATGCAAGTTTTATATGATAGTCAGTCGACTTTACATCTTGCCCACAATCATGTGTTCCATGAACGTTCAAATCATATTGAAGTAGATTGTCATTTTCTACGGGGTGCGATACTTGATAGGGTTATTTGTCCATCTCACGTGCCCACTCGGTCTCAGTGTGTAGACAAAGCACTAAGCAATAATCAGTTTGAATTTTTTCTTGGCAAGTTGGGCATTCATAATCTGCATGCTTCAACTCGAAGGGGTGTTAAAGTGTCATGAGTAAAATAAAATGTATATGGGTTATTAAATACTAGTCTGTATATGAGCTAGGCTTTACTTTGTGCCACACTATAGATATACACTGTAATGTGATATGCCCAGAGAGGTGATTTGGTTTATGTGTTGAAACTAAGAAGATGTGAGAGACACATTCCCAACGTTTCAAATGTTTTCTTTGTGCTTCTGGATTATTCGCTGAATGATATTTTCCTGCTCAACATCTTCAAATCCTACCATTATTTGTTCAACACATATAACACATTCACTATTCTCTTAACAATTAATTTGTTTAATAATATGTAATTTAAATATAATTTACTTAACAAGTCTTAAAAAATAATATTCAATTTAATAAATAATTTTCTTTTCAAGTTTTAGAGATATCAAATTTTAATAACTAATATTTTTCAAATTTGTAAACTTACTATAATTAAAAAAAAGTTTAAATGAAATATTTTATTTTAATTTATAGGTAATATAATCTTTATTTTGTGCTAAAATTTAAAAACGGATTTTTGAAATTTATATAAATCCAAACGCAGACAACTTGAATTTAAATCAGCTTTTTTTTATACTCAAAACTCATAACAGAATAAAAAAACCTTTTTTTGTTCAAATTATATAAATAATTGGTCAAATACAAATCCCACCGTATAATTTAATATTTAAGAATAAAATCCTAATTTATTTCTGAAATTTATATTAAACATGAATTCTAACCAAGAAGCATATATGCAGTTTCACCCTTCAAATGGATGACGACAAATCTCTTCGAACTACACCAATTCGATCCCCGACTACATACTTCAAACACTGATGAACTGTAGAAACTATAGCATACATTTTTGCCAGCCATGACCTTCCAAAGATAGCATTGTAACTCGACGGACAATCTACCACCATAAAAAGTACTTAAACTTTCTTTTTGAAAGGCCCTTTTCCCAGAGAAATTTCACCTTCAAACTCCCCTACTACATTCGCTGTCGCACCAGTAAACCCAATTATAGTTCTTTCTGACCTTTCTATCCGAGGCGGAGCGTTTAATCTGTCATATGTTGATTTGAACAACACATTAGCAAAGCTTCCAGTATCAATCAATACTCGTCGAATTTCCACTCCACACACTTCTGCACCAATGACCACTGCATCTTCATGTGGCCCAGTAATTCCTCTCAAATCATCCGCATCGAAAATTATAAATGGGACATCCTTGTTGTTTAGGTGTGCTGATGCTCCTCCTTCAATTTGATGCGTTAAATTCACTATATGTCTTTTCCTCGAATTATTAGTGTTATTAGTCATTGAATCTCCCCCAAATATTGCCAGTGACTCAAAGAACGCACACAAATCTCGAACACGTCCCTTACGCATCGGCTCATCAACTGACATCAACAACAATCGACCAGGGTCTGGTTCGACATATTCCGAAGCCACATCAAATTCATCACATGCAGCATCTAAAATCATCAGTGCACTTTCCTGCTTAGAATTAGGATTGCCCACCTTTTGAGTTATGGCTTTAGCATTCTTTTTGACATACTCCAACAATTTTCCATTCTCTATCAAAATCTGCATCTCCTTCTTCAAAGCAATACAATCATTTGTATCATGTCCAATATCATCATGATACCTACAGAACCTATTATTGCGCTCCTCTCTTGGCCTATTAATCGCTGCCGGCTTTCTGAAATTTACTGTTCCCCTGGTTTTCTCATATATCGAAGCCACACTTTCAGTCAAATCCGCATAATATTCTGGTCTTACCCACACATTCGATCTTGATCTGAATTGGTGTTGATTATTAGAATTGTGCTGATTAGAACCCCCTTGATATGAGCTCGAGGAACCCCCATGGTATGAGTTCGAACCTCCTCGATTAGAAACATTTTGATTACCCCTTGGGCGCGATGAGTTATTATTCGAAGCGTTCAGTTGACTATTCCCTTTCTGAACAGTACTACTTCCTCCTCGAACTCGAGTAGACTCTTCGACTTTGATCTGATCTTCAACCTGAGCCATGAGAGCTCCAAACGTTAATGCCCTACGCCTTGTAGTTTCATCAGCTAAATCTCCTGGCAACAATCCTTGTCTGAACGCTGCCATAGCCACCACTTCCTCACAATCATCTAATCCAGCTTTTGTTGACACAAATCTTTTAGTATAATCCTTCAACTTTTCTCCCACAGCTTGCTTACATTGTATTATCGTATCTCCATTAGCTCTCATTTCTTTGCTTCCCACAAACTGTCTTCGAAAAGCTGTGTAAAAGCCTCTAAAATTTGCAATGGACTCCTTAGGAATCTTGTTGTACCATTTTAGTGCAGTTCCTTTGAATGTCTGAGAGAATGCTCTACACACCAATTTATCATCGTCTTCGAAATTAGTCATATAGTTTTTGAATTGTTCTATATGATCATCTGGATCTTGAGTTCCATCAAACTTGTCAATTTTAGAAATGTCGAACCGCCTCGGAAGTGGCACAAATCTAATCTCACTAATCAACGGTGAGTCCCTCCAATCTACTCCTTGAACAAACTGGTCTTCGTTCCTCATTCCCACAGTAGCATACAAACTTGATTCACCTTCAAATTTCCGAGGCGAATACTTCCGAGGAGAATATACTCGTCTTTCCTTCTTTTGCCTTCCTTCCTTATACATTTTAGCTGGCCGAAATTCATATCCTCCTCCTCTTGAATGAACTCGAGAATGCTCATATCTTGGTGTTTCATCTGACTCCGAATTTTCAAAATCCTCTTCTTCACTAGAATCTACATACCGTCGCTTCTGCAACTTTTCTTTTCTTTTCATTCCACTATGCTCCTTCTTACGCTCAAAATGTATTTTACGCTGTACATATTGAACGTCGCCATCGTCATTTAACGGATCCGACTGATCATCCCGATCACCTGTTGTTATTTTAGATCTAAGTCTAGCGCCATTATTATCTTGCTTCTTTTTAGCAAAATCATCAAGTTCCGCCACTTTTCTTATCAACTCATTCATTTTACCTTCAAAATCAAATTGGTTTGATTGAATCGGAATTGACTTACCTGCCTCTTTCTCTTGCAGATCAGATTTCAACGTCTCCAAAGCTTTTCGAATTCATCTCCGATCAGCAAAAATATAAACAAAATTCTTCAGAAAACGAACAAATTCGAGACTCGATTTTTTATCTATCGATCAAGGTATCTTCGGCCTCTCTTTCTAGCGCCAATTTGGTGAGAATAGAAATTGAATTGAGAAGATTGAGAATATTGACCAAGAATCAACAGAGAGTTTTTTAGGTGGTGAATATAATCTTTCGCCTCTAATTATTTCATAGGTGTAATCAGCATCTTCGACCTCTTTAAATAGGCCTAGTGAGTTAGTTACAAATTCGGTTACATAAGAGGTTTATTTACAGTTCAGTCCCTATTCTTCTTGTAAAACTTTAATCTTACTCTATATTAATAGAACTTATCATTCAAGTCCTTATTAATTACATTTAAGCCCCTAATGAATATATTTCCTTATCAAAGCTAATGGGCCGTTACTGCGGTGAAATTTACTCTATCGCACGCTTAATTGTCATAGATGGACGAGAAATGAATTCTATGTTTTGATGAAAAATGCAATACTGACGTGTTTGCATCATTCGGATTTCCAGTGCTACTTGTGCTCATTAATTTGATATATTTGGTGGTGCAGGTTTCATTGCAATGTATGCTACTCTAGCTAGCCGAGATGTTGACTATTTGATTCATGAGTCACCCTTCTATCTTGAAGGAGAAGACGGACTTTATGAGTTCATTGATAAACGACTTGAAGAGAGTGGACACATGGTTATCGTGATGGCTGAAGGAGTAGTCAGGATCTTGTTTCAGAGAGCATGGTCCTGGTGAATCCTTCGGGAAACAAGCTTCTTAAAGACGCTGGGTTATGGTTGTCGGACAAGATCAAGGTATTGGTTCATTATTCAGCGATCTGGGGTTCTGCAATTTCGTTTAAATCACTGGCCCAGTTGTCTATTATGTAATTTGTTTCCGGCTGTACAAAGTTTGTTCTAGTATATTGCTTTACAACGTAGGAATCACATTGGTAAAATGATTCTTTTACTATACCTTCTGCAAAACAAAGGATTTATAAGGCTTTATATTCTATCTCCCAAATAAGGAACAAGGTGGTAATTACCGACATGATGCGGGTGAGGTTGCTTCCTTCGACAAACCAACCGAGCGTTTTGAGCCCGACTGATGCAAAACAAGCAAAGAATGAAAAACCAGCTCCTACCTGAGTTGTTAGATGATTGAAGCAGCTTCTTAACAAAGACCTTCGCATTTATACATGTTTGAGACAATTTCTTTTTCCTATACATGTGTTAGTTGGGTGTCGCTATGAAATGGGCCACAAAGTAAAAAACTCATATTATCCTTTCATACTTATACGATTACAATTTATGCGTATGTTTCATGCGTATGTACGGTAAAGGTGACTTTTCAAAACGTAAAAGATTAGATGATAATTCAGTTTGTAGTTTAAAATTTCCAAAAATACCATACGAGCGAACAAGGAAATACAAAGAATAATACTCATGTGTTTTTCTTATTGTGTTATTAGATTTTATATTTGTTTGGATTATGTGTATCTAAAAGATTAGATGATAACTCATTTTGTAGTTTAAAATTTCCAAAAATATCATACGAGCGAACAAGGAAATGCAAAAAATAAAACTCGTGTTTTTTATTGTGTTATTAGATTTTATAGTTGTTTGTGTTAGTAGATTTTATATTTGTTAAGAACTTGGTTGTTCTTTCTGGCTTTTCTGATTGTCTTATCCATGCCATCCATTTTGAAATTATCAAAAACAAAAGTTTGGTTTGAAATTTTGTATAGAACATGACTATTTATTAATTGATATATTTAAATTATCCGAGGTTGAGTTGAAATTTTGTATAAAACACGACTATTTATTAATGAAATTTTGTATAAAACACGGCTATTTATTAATTGATTTTTAAAAATATTGTATATTGTCCCACTCGAGTGAATGTCCGTGGTGTAGCTTATTTTTTAATTTTATGTTTAATTTTTATTTATTTATCAAATATTTTTAATCTTTTAAAAATTATTCAATTTAAAATTAGTAAACTGGATCGGTCCATATTGAGAAAGCTGTTTTAGAAAATAATCAAAGACAAAATTTCTTAAACAAATTTTTTTTCTGTGCCGAAAGATCAATTTCATTTTTTAGGAGATGAAAGCGCTATTCAAATTTCGACATTTCCAAGAATCATAGGATATGAGTGGAAAACAAGAGAGCAATCCCGGTTTAAAACCGAAAAAGCTAAAAATGATGTCATATAAATTGGAATCTTCAAATCTAATTTCAAAACCATTATCATATTGAACATGCTCCTTAAAAAATGTTATTATTTTTTTCGCAATAGTAATCAAAACTATAAAGACCAATAGAATTTTGTAGGACCACATTTTGAAGGTATTTTGAACTTAATTATACTCTTTAGAAGATTATGAGATTTCTTAATAGATATGGCCATGATCGAAGTGGAGTTTGCATATATTGTGTCAAAACCGGACCATAAGCATCCATAGTTAATAAGCTAAAGGTTAGTGTGGAACAAGTTTACGAAAGTTAAAAAAATGTTACTTGTCCTGAAATGGTTTCAGGATTATTTGGGTAACAAATTGATCCCATATGTGTTCAAGTGTTACAAATAAATTCTATTAATATTATTACGTGACATGTCATTCCCAATAATTACACATTTGTTTTCAAATTAACTCTCTATTTTGTTGTAAAATAATACATTTGATATTGCTATGTCAACATCCACGTAGAATGTTGTGAATGCAATAAATATTTAAATATTTTATTATTATGATTTATCTAACCTATTTATCCCACCAAATCCATTACCATAAAATATAACTCGACCTGACCAGTCTATACAAACTAACTAAAGGATGACATGTTTAACCTACTTGTTAACCTAATTGGAACCCGATAAATTCTCACTTTAATACAGTATAAACTTTATAAAATAATACACTTGGACCACCAAAATTTATTAATTAATAGATTTATTAATTAATCGATAAATTATAAATTATAAATTTATATTCCCGTTTTAATACCTAAAGAGTTTCACGATACCTAAATATCAAATCCGAGTATATGGTATAGATATTTAAATATTTTATTTTTATCATTTATCCGACTTATTTATCCGATCCAATCCAATCCATTAACATAAAATATAACTAGACCCGACCCAATCCATATAACATAACTAAAGCATGACATTTTTAACATACTTACAATTAATTTAATTAATACCTGACTACTTAATTTTGATACTAATTCTCCCTTTAATACCTAACGAGTTTCAAAATACCTACATCTGAAATCAATTTTTGTCTTACGAATTTTAAATCTCTAAAATTGATATCTTAGGAATCCTAAATGGACACTACTAGATCTGGGCCTGTTTATGTTAGATCTCACACCTTACTTAATTCTTTTTAATCCAAACTAATATCAAAATAACTTTCCTCACCAATTATGATAATATCACTCAATAAAAAACTTCCTAAAATCATAAAATCCTTTAACTAAATCTAGATATACTTGACTTTATGAAATCTCTAAAATAGTAAAAAGACATGGATAACGAAGTTTTATGTTGTTCTTTTCTACGAAAGAATATTTTAATATTCGTGGCTATAATCTCACGATATTTGCAACGAGTCGCACCCGGTGTGAGATTTAAAGTAGCATATAACACAAAACATGTGAATTTAGTTAGTAACCGCAAACCACTTCAATATTTCTTCAACCAAGCAGCAATAAGAAAACAAACTGCCAGGACATGAATCAATATACAGACGAAGTAAGAGTCTAAAACTTGGGGCAACAACATAACTTTCGAACCATTTCTACAAGGATTAGATGACAATAATAACCATGACAAGGTTTCCGCGACCAAAGGAAATAGGTAACTTGTGAAGTAGCACATTTTTTGGCAGGTACGGAGTCGTTCCATAATTTTATAATCATTAACGATGTCTTCCTCCTTGGAGGCATCGGTTGCTCGATATCCTTCTCAGAAGTCCACATGATTTAGTTCTACCTTTCTAGCTTATTATGACATATTTAATATAAATATGACCTATCTCTAACATTGTATCATTCTTTGTAAGAACACACAGCGTTTCAAAAATCTTTGTAAACCGCTCATCAGTTAGTTATTCTCCTTAAGTTAAGGTGATAAATCTAAATGATAAGTTCATATATCAGGTACATATTTTGTCAAATAACAGTTATTGAAATATTCAAGCTTTCCTTTATACGGAACTGAATTTCCTATGAGAAGTTTTGAATATTGCTTGATTATTACATAATGACTGCAATTAGTAATGGAAGATACTTTTATGATAATTGTGAGTTAACTATTTGATATTTATTAGGAGTTTTAGCAATGAGACTATAATTTCCTACAAACTCTGACTCCGTCATGGATACTGGGCCCAGATCTCGCACCAGTCCTGAGACTTCTGTATCAGAGGGATTCGTTTTTCCTGAAGAACAACCGGTCTTTAGTTCACGTCGCAAAGTTTTATCTGCATATAGTGGACCTGTCGATTCACTTACAAAGGCAAAAAAAACATGGAAAATATCGTGCCCTCAGATTATGAAGAATCGTCCAAGATCCAGAATCACGTGTCGAATACAAGTATTCCGAGATTCATAAAGGAGCGGCAACGCATGAATTAGACTATGACATATCTCATGTAATTGGGGTCATAGTCATAACAAGATGTCCAATGATGACACCGTCATGGAAAGAAATTCTAGAAGATACGAAGATGTCAATGTATGAGCTGCTTTAGGTAACAAATGGTTTTCGATTTAAGTTTATTTTCAGACGCTACAAGTATGTTAAAATATATGATTTCAGTATTTTTTTTACTTGTTAATAGCTTTTAGTTTTTTTCGAGATAAAAACATTTTTTTGTATTTATATCATCCTAAAACTAAACAAGAATTAAGTAGATCCAGATACCTTTGTAGGCACAGTTACAGGCATTTCTATGTATTTATATAGACCTACAGGAAAATTAAGTAGATCCAAATCTATGTATTTCTATAGACCTACAGGAAAATTAAGTAGATCTAAATGTCTTTGTAGGCACAGTTACCGGTACTTTTCGTAATTTTTTTATGTTCTTCGTATTGGTGGATCGAGTCTTGAATCCTTGTATACGCCACTAGAAATTCCGCCGCAGCAGCTTGGCTCATCACTTTCTTCAGAATCAACTTCAATGCCTTGAACCTTTTCAATCTTTTTGAACTCATCCTACACACACCACACTGCGGAAGCACCACACATTCATTTAGATACCTCCTTTAATAAAGTCGGGATTAAGGTGTGGTTGTAATGTTCGTATCTTGTTTTAAGGTGTTTCTCCAGTCTTGATGTTATGTTCTTTAGTTCATGTCTCTATGAACATACTTGTCACCATATAGATCTTCATCTCTTCTATTGACTCGCGCTTAGAGATTGACATGCACTAAACCATACAGTTTACATTATCAACTTCAATACAACCATCTCTTTCACTGGTTTCCTTTTCACTTTCTCCATTGTTCATTTCCTAGTCATACTCATTTTTTCACTAAGGATTTTTAAAATGCTCCTCATTTTTTTGTGTTCTTGTATTATATCGTTTTTTTCTACTAGAATTCTGGATGAAATCAATCGCTTCTCCAAGTATTGCAAGAAAGTGAGAAAGAAACGAAAAAGGAAATTTTGGATAGTCTTTAAATCTTCAATTGACTTAGAAAACTAACTAGTTCTATTCTAATTTTGTTAATAGCTTTTAGTTTAAATGTTAGTTAGGATATTTGAGAATGGATTCATAACAATATGTAACGAATCTAATTTTTGAGTTAGCTAACTATAAGTTCATGCATGCATTATAAAGAACTATTTTCCTTTTCCTTTTAAAGTCTCAACTGTTTATGATATGTTCATATAGTTCTGGTTTAAGTTTTTAATAAATGACCATGGTCTTTAGTTAATTGCATCTATTTATGTGTTAGAATTTTTAATACGAAATTATGTTTGTGTAATTTGGTTTGGTTAATACCCATGTCTAATACCTTCTGTCTAATACCTTGTACTTATTATAATTGTTATTTTGCACTCTTTTCTATGGTTAAAACAAATATAATACCTTGTAGTTATTATAATTGTTGTTTTTCTCTCTTTTCTATTCTTTTTATTATGCTTGTATTATTTCATTATTAAGGTAAATAAGCTTATACGAATCATGTTATAACTGTCTTAGTTTTTAAATTTTTGTTAGAACAAAATGGAAGGGATGATGGAGACCATACTTACAGATATAGAAGCATCTCAGAGTGATCCCGATGTTCCTTTGTTAGAACCAGATCCGGGCGTTTCAATAAATATTCTCAAGGACTCGATTTGTACAAAACCCGGTAGAGTTATTCCTGGCCTTGGTAGGTCTTATTCTCGGTTAAGTAGTTCTTCGTCTACTGCTAAGCCAAATATCGGAGAGGTTATGCATTTAAGAGACAAAGTGAATATGCTAGAAAATGTCATAGCACTTCAAAAGATAGAACAAGAAAAGTGTATTGCGGAATGTGAAACTAAATTAGTAGAGAGAATTAGCTCTATTTTGAAAGCCAATGCCAGTGGCTTGTCGGATTTGTCATGTGTTAGATTTGTGTTTTATTAGTTAGCTTGAATTTTGAATTTAGTGACTTTTAATCTTTTGTAAAGACGTTAGTGTTACTTGTTTATATATGTAATGTTAGAAACAAAAATCAAAATCAGTTCTTTTGTTCTTTAAAATTTAATATTTATTTTATTAATTAAATTTATTAAAAACAATTATTATTCTATATAATCAATTATATATTTAAATTTATTAAAAAATAAAAATAAAAATATTAATTTTTTGTTGTATAAGGTTATATTTTACCAAAAAATGTTAGTTGCATAAAGTTATATTTAACAAAAAAACTTTTTGTTGCTAAATATATAATTATGGCTTTTAATAACTATTTTTTTATTGTAATTACACACTTTAAACATATTTTATATGTAACAAGAATTTTGATATATTTGATGTACCTCTTAAGAACTCACCCTTATATTTATTATGCAATATTTATTTTCTAATTTTTTTTTTCTAGTTGAAGGTAGTTGCATATTTATTATGTAATATTTTTTTATTCTAGTTTTAAATAGTCAAAGAAACATATCGCATACATTATTTATTTTCTATTTTTTTATTATAGTTTAAACCAGTGTAAAACTTATTTTTGCAGCTATCTATGAAGTAAGCCTATTGAAGTCATTGTGCCGGTAACCTCTTAAGATCTTTGTTTTTGCAGACTGATCAGTTTCATAAATTTCTCTGCTAGGGGTTTTGTTGACAATAGCTTCCAAATTTCATGTATTTGTTAATTTTAACTCATAAAACTACTGACATCCAATTAATTTTTAAATAATATTATAAAATTTATGGTGCATTTCAATAATCTCTTACTAATATACATAAAATTCAATTCTATTTTAAATTTCGCTTCTTTTTCTCATCCAATTAATTTTTTAAAAAATCAATAATTAATAGATACTGCAATTCAATCATCTATGAATAATATAAATAAATTAATAAAAAAATTATAAACTCAAATTAGTTTCAGACGGTTGCAAGATAATTATAAACTTAATAATTAATTTTTATTTTTCATTTTTCGAATTTGATATTATTTAATTTACTAATTTTATTTTAGATAGTTTTATAATTATTTTTAATATGTAAATAATAATAATAATAAATTAAATAATTTGTTACCATAATAGTTTTATACATAATGTATGTATTAATAAAAAAAGTCATTTTGTTGTAGATTAAAGTAAATAAAATGAGGGAAAAACTATATCTCAACACCTATTTGGTGGATTTCAACTTGGAGAAATTTCTCCCTTAAAAAGTTGAATTACCCAAAATACCTTCACTAAAAAACACATAATTAATCCTACAATCTAAAATCCAACTAGCCCATTCTCTAAAAACTCTTAAACTAACTAAAACTATCTCATAATTGACTTCAATCCGTAATATCTTTAAAAATATGTATTTAAGTGATGAAAACAATGGTTTTAGTCGTAATAAATTTCATTTGGACTAGAGTATATATCATCTCAACTTGGACTAATCACATGATTCGCATTTGACATATTATTCTTAGTTCAAATTTAACCAATGATTCTCAATTTGCATTTAACTATTGATTTTTCGTTTAGATTTAACACATGATTCTAAAATTATGTGATTCTCAGTTCGGATTTAGCCTTTGCTTTTCAATTTGTATTTAGCCCTTGATTATCAGTTCGTACTTAGCCCTTGATTCTTAGTTCAAATATATCTCATGATACTTTGTTCAGATTTAACACATGATTATCAGTAAGCATTTAACCATTGGCGTTGAACACATTTATTAGTGTTTCAATTTGTATTTAGCACATGAGTCTCAATTCGTATTTAACTCAGGACTCTCAGTTTCCATTTAACACGTGATTCTCATTTCACATTTTATACATGATTCTTAGTTTGGATTTCACACACGATTCTCAATTCATATTTCACCTTGATTCTTAGTTTCTTATTTTAACATTTGATTCACATTTCAGATTCAACACATGATTCGTCATTTGTGTTTAACTCATGATGCTCAATTCGAATTTAACACATGATTCTTACCCCATATATAACCTTTGATTCTTAATTCATATTTAACCTATTATTTTCAATTTGCATTTTACCATTGCTTCTCAAATTAGAATTGACACCTGCTTCTCAATTTGTATTTAGTCATTTATTTTTAGTTTATAATTAATATATGATTATCATTTCACAATTAACCCTTTTTCAGTTTATAATTACCACATGTTTCTTAGTTCGTATATAATAATTAATTATTAGTTTTGATTTAATAAATAATTTACGATTAGATTTAACCCAAGATACTTAGTACAGATATTACACATGTGCTCCAAAAACGGTAGCCGAGTTGGTGGAGTAAGTCATGCTTGTGACCAAAGGTCATTAGTTCGAACCCCTCTACATACTATTTTTTGGTTGAACATATCACACGATTATCAATTCACATTTAACCCTTAATTCTTAGTATAAATTTATCATTTGATTCATGGTTCATATTTAACCCATTATTAACAATTTGCATTCTACCCCAGACTCTCAGTTTATATTTAACCGTGAGTTAAATACGAACTGAGAATCATTTGTTAAATCTAAACGGAGTATCATAGGTTAAACGTGAATAAAAATGAAGTGTTAAATCCGAACTAAGAATTAAAGGTTAAATACAAAATCATTTGTTAAATCTAAACGGAGTATCATAGGTTAAACGTGAATAAAAATGAAGTGTTAAATCCGTGAATAAAAATGAAGTGTTAAATCCGAACTAAGAATTAGAGGTTAAATACAAACTGAGAATCATGTTTTAAATCTCAGCTAATAATTAATGGTAAGATATGAATTGTGAATAATGGCTTATCCATGCTTTAAGAATCTGATGTTAAATCGTAATAATGTATCAAGTGTTAAATATGAACTAAGACCCAAATGTTAATTGCAAAGAAAGAATCATGTATGAAATTTGAACTGAGAATCATAAGCTAAATGTCAATTAAAAAATATAGGTCAAATGCGAGTCGAATCATGTTTTATATATTAACTGAGAATTATGTCTTAAATAAGAATTGAGAATCATTAGTTAAATATGAATCACGAATCATTTATTAAATCCGAATTGAGAATCAAAGGTTAAATGTGAAATCAAAGTAATGTGTTAAATCCGAACTGAGAATCAAGGGTTAAATGCGAACTGAGAATCATGTGTTAAAGCCAAATTGAGAACCACGATTTGAATATGTATCGCGAACAATTGGCTAAATACAAACTAGAATCAATGGTAGCGTGTGAATCGCTAATAATGGGTTACACGTGAACCACAAGTACATTCGAAAAATATTTGTTCATATTTAACACTTGACTTATGATTCACATTTAATATATGATTCTCAATTTAAATATAAAAATTGTTTCGTCACTCGTCTTTAACCCTGATATGTGATTCAAATTTAACCATTGATTCTCAATTCAGATTTAGTGAATGATTTGTGATTTTTAATCCAAAAAAATACAGTTTGGATTTAAGAAATGATTATCAGTTCAAATTGAACACATAATTTTCAATTCGCATTTGACCCATGATTCTTAATTTGTATTTAACTTATGAGTATCAGTAAAAAAATTCATATATAATTCTAAGGTCATACACGGTTCTTAATTCGTAAAGAACCCGTGATTCTTAGTTTGTATATATAACCCTTGATTCTTAGTTCGTATATATAACATTTTATTCTTAATTTGTTGTGATTTATGGGGTCCTTGTCATACTTTATCCTCATGTAGTGCGTGATATTTTCTCACTATTGTTGATGAGTACTCTCGTGCTGTATGGATTTAGGGAATATGACACAGTGGTTGAAGAGATGCAATGCAACATCTATCCTCATCTATTACCTTTAGGGATGAGCCTAAATCATTCTGAGAGGCTATATGACACAGTGGTTGAAGAGATGCAATGCAACATGAAATTCAGGAACTAGAGGATAATCATACTTGGTCATTGGCACATCTACCTCAAAAGAAGAAAGCTTTGAGGAGTCAGTGGATTTATAAAATTAAATATCATGCTGATAGGAGAGGAGAGTGCCAAAAAGCTCGTTTGGTCGTGTTTGGTAATCACCAAGTAGAATTGGTTGATTATACATAGACTTTTTGCCCGTGTTGCCAAGATGGTTACTATATGACACAGTGGTTGAATAAATACAATGCAACATGAAATTCAGGAACTAGAGGATAATCATACTTGGTCCTTGGCACGTCTACCTCAAAAGAAGAAAGCTTTGAGGAGTCAGTGGATTTATAAAATTAAATATAATGCTGATAGGAGAGGAGAGCGCCTAAAATCTCGTTTGGTCGTGTTTGGTAATTACCAAGTAGAAGTGGTTGATTATACATAGATCTTTTGCCCGTGTTGCCAAGATGGTTACTATACGTCTTTTCTTGGCGGTTGCAGCTGCTCAAAATTGTAAGTTACATCAGATGAATATACATAATGCCTTTTTGTATGATGATCTGGATGATAAGGTTTACATGAAAATTCCTTCAGGTTTTGAAAGAGGGCGCAAATGACAAGTCTGTTACCTTCGCAAATCGTTGTATGGTCTGAAGCAGGCACCTCGGTGTTGGTTTGCCAAGTTAGTGACTGCACTGAAGAGGTACGGGTTTTTTCAGTTCTATTTAGATTATTCAGTATTCTCTTATTCCATGAGTGGTTGTCGTATGCATGTTTTGGTGTATGTTGATGATTTTATTCTATATGGGAATGACCCCGGTACATTGATAGAGTTTAAGAAATACTTGAGCACTTGCTTTCATATGAAGGACTTAGGTCATCTCAAATATTTTTTTGAAGTTGAAGTAGCACGGAGTCCCGCGGGTATCTTTCTTTGCCAACGTAAATATACTCTGGACATTATTTCAGAAACAGGTTTACCTGGCAGCAAGCCTGCACAATTTCCCCTCGAGTAAAACCACCAGCTCAGCAAGACCGAGTCGGCGCTACTCATTGACGGATCCGCATACCGCACATTGGTTTGCACACTGATTTATCTGGTGTTTACATATCCATATATCTATTTTTTTTATACATACTCTATCTGATTTTGTGCATAAACTAAATGAAGATCATTCCAGTCTGCATTACGAGTTGTTCGTTATTTCAAAGGGAGCCAAGGTTAGGAAATTCTTCTACCAAGTAGTTGTAATCTCATTCTAACAAGCTGGTGTGGTTCCAGTTAGGCTAGATGTCCTAAGATTCGTGTAGTGTGAGTGGTTGGATGGTGTTTCTTAGATGATTCCTCTGTTTCTTGGAAGACTAAGAAACAAGGTGTCGTTGCATTGTCCTTTGCTGAAGCAAAGTACCGGTCTATGGTAGGATTGACTTGTGAGTTGAAGTGGTTGCACGGTCTGCTCAAGGATTTTGGGGTCTCACACTCATTGACTATGCAAGTTTTATATGATAGTCAGTCGACTTTACATCTTGCCCACAATCATGTGTTCCATGAACGTTCAAATCATATTGAAGTAGATTGTCATTTTCTAAGGGATGCGATACTTGATAGGGTTATTTGTCCATCTCACGTGCCCACTCGGTCTCAGTGTGTAGACAAAGCACTAAGCAATAATCAGTTTGAATTTTTGCTTGGCAAGTTGGGCATTCATAATCTGCATGCTTCAACTCGAAGGGGTGTTAAAGTGTCATGAGTAAAATAAAATGTATATGGGTTATTAAATACTAGTCTGTATATGAGCTAGGCTTTACTTTGTGCCACACTATAGATATACACTGTAATGTGATATGCCCAGAGAGGTGATTTGGTTTATGTGTTGAAACTAAGAAGATGTGAGAGACACATTCCCAACGTTTCAAATATTTTCTTTGTGCTTCTGGATTATTCGCTGAATGATATTTTCCTGCTCAACATCTTCAAATCCTACCATTATTTGTTCAACACATATAACACATTCACTATTCTCTTAACAATTAATTTGTTTAATAATATGTAATTTAAATATAATTTACTTAACAAGTCTTAAAAAATAATATTCAATTTAATAAATAATTTTCTTTTCAAGTTTTAGAGATATCAAATTTTAATAACTAATATTTTTCAAATTTGTAAACTTACTATAATTAAAAAAAAGTTTAAATGAAATATTTTATTTTAATTTATAGGTAATATAATCTTTATTTTGTGCTAAAATTTAAAAACGGATTTTTGAAATTTATATAAATCCAAACGCAGACAACTCGAATTTAAATCAGCTTTTTTTTATACTCAAAACTCATAACGGAATAAGCCTATTGAAGTCATTGTGCCGGTAACCTCTTAAGATCTTTGTTTTTGCAGACTGATCAGTTTCATAAATTTCTCTGCTAGGGGTTTTGTTGACAATAGCTTCCAAATATTTATGAACTAATTTCCCAAATATTTCTGAACTAATGGTAGATTGGAAGCATTTCTTGTGAAGTTTATGTCATCCAATCAAAGCGGGGACACCCATGAACTAATATTTTTGAACCTAATTACGAGACACATAATATTTCCCGATGCCCAAAGCATGCTTATTATAGTTCCGGTGTTTGCAGGCTGCGTTCTGCATCAGTATATTGTATTTGTTTAAATGCGGAAATGGTATCACTAATTTTTTGTTGTTAGTAGCTGTGCGGAAATGATATCACTAATTTTTTGTTGTTCTGCAGGAAATCAGACTCCGCTGCCTTAAGGTTGCAGTTGTTGGAATTCCAAAGAACATCGACAATGACATTCCGGTATTTATCTCCTACTTGCACGCCATTGCTCTGAAGTACTTAAATGTTTTGGAATGAACTCTTAATCTTGATTTGGTCATTGACAAGTCCTTTGGTTTTGATACTGCCGTCGAGGAGGCTCAGCGTGCCATCAATGCAGCACACGTTGAAGCTACAGGTGTTGAGAATGGCATTGGATTTGTGAAGCTAATGGGCCGTCACTGCGGTGAAATTTACTCTATCGCACGCTTAATTGTCATAGATGGACGGGCAATGAATTGCATGTTTTGATGAAAAATGCAATACTGACGTGTTTGCATCATTCGAATTTCCAGTGCTACTTGTGCTCATTAATTTGATATATTTGGTGGTGCAGGTTTCATTGCAATGTATGCTACTCTAGCTAGCCGAGATGTTGACTGTTTGATTGCTGAGTCACCCTTCTATCTGGAAGGAGAAGACGGACTTTATGAGTTCATTGATAAACGACTTGAAGAGAGTGGCCACATGGTTCTCGTGATGGCTAAAGGAGCAGTCAGGATCTTGTTTCAGAGAGCATGGTCCTGGGGAATCCTTGGGAAACAAGCTTTTTAAAGACGCTGGGTTATGGTTGTCGGATAAGATCAAGGTATTGGTTCATTATTCAGCGATCTGGGGTTCTGCAATTTCGTTTGGATCACTGGTCCAGTTGTCTATTATGTAATTTGTTTCTGGCTGTAGAAAGTTTGTTCTAGTATATTGCTTTACAACGTAGGAATCGCATTGGTAAGATCATTCTTTTGCTATACCTTCTGCAAAAAAAAAGGATTTATAAGGCTTTATATTCTATCTCCCAAATAAGGAACAAGGTGGTAATTACCGACATGATGCGGGTGAGGTTGCTTCCTTCGACAAACCAACCGAGCTTTTTGAGCCCGACTGATGCAAAACAAGCAAAGAATGAAAAACCAGCTCCTACCTAAGTTGTTAGATGATTGAAGCAGCTTCTTAACAACGACCTTTGCATTTCTACATGTTTGAGACAATTTCTTTTTCCTATATACTACAAGAAAATTTGGTATAAGCAATGAAAAAAATTTGCTGCAAAAAACGATTATTCGTTGGTAAAACCTTTTAACAATAAAAAATTTGTTCCAAAAGATTTGTTGCTTTAGGTTGGACGCTTAAAGTCCTTAGAAACGAAAAATATATTTGTCGTTGTAAAAAATGCTTAATTGCAATAATTTTGTTTTTCGCTGCAAAAAATACGTAATTGCAATAATATTATGTTTCGCTGTAAAAAATATGTAATTGCAATATGTTTCGCTATAAAAATTATGAATTTGCAATAATTTCCTTTTTTTGTTTTAAAAACTTAGTAGTGGCAATAAATGTATTTTTCATTCTATGAAATTGTAATTGCAATAAGTTTATATGTAATTGCAAAAAAATCATATTTGCAACATATTAACCCCAAAATATTTTTTTCCAAATGTAAATATATGCAACAAAATACATTTTTGCTAAATAATAATTTTAATTTACAAATAATCTGTCATAATAATAAATTTTAGTTATAAATTAGTATTTTTAATTATTCAAAAATCTATTCTTTTATACCAAATTTAAATGCAAACTAATTGATACTGGGATCAAAAAAATACATATAACTTCATTTTACTTGACATAAATAATTGAACCTTATATAATGCACACTTTATGAAACACCTTCGAATTTCAAACCGAAAATACAAGTCCGACCATCAAAGAATAGTAGGAAACTAAATATAAACCTTTCAGTTTTTGTTTGAAGGGAGGCAGCACTCCTTGAACTATCTAAACATTATTTCATTCTACTGTAGCAAGGCATGTAGTCTTCTTGTAAATAAAACACTTAGATATCCAAAGATAAACCAGCACTCCTTGACCTATCTAAACATTATTTCATTCTACTATAGCAAGGCATGTAGTCTTCTTGTAAATAAAACACTTAGATATCCAAAGATAAACCAGGAAATAGAGAATGCCGAGAATTGGCAGTAGCCAGTAAAAATAATCCAGCCGACCTCGGTTTCAGCCAAGCTTCTCATTCTTCGTAGTCCCGTTAGTCATAATCGTCACCATAAAAGTACTTAGATTAGTTGCTTGATGCAGTCGTTGTGAGAGACAGAGCTGAGGTACTTAGATTAGTTGCTTGATGCAGTCGTCGTGAGAGACAGAGCTGAGCACAGACTTTTCATAGCATCAAGTACCTCGTCGTAATAAAACTGAGTTGTCCAATAAAGGCGAAAACTTATGCGCACCCTATAAGGATATAGGGAGGTACTTTCCATTGGTATGACTTTAAGATTATAAGGGCCATCCTTAGCTGCAATCGCAAAAGATCAGACATAAGTGATTCAAACTGAATGCAAAAAAAACACAAAGGGAACTACAAATTACCTTTAGACATTGGAATGACTTTGACATTATAAGGACCATCATTATAGCTGCAATGGCAAAAAATCAGAGACAAGTGATTCAAACTGAATGCAGATAAACACGAGGGGAACTACAAATTACCTCTCGAGACTCAAATAACTTTGAGATTATAAGGGCCATCTTTAGCTCCAATCGCAAAAGATCAGACATTCAAACTGAATGCAAATAAAACAAAGGGAACTACAAATTACCTCTTGTGAATCAGCATGCCAAGTAAGATTAATTCATCTGCAAGACCTTACACTCCAATACCAATGTGCCTATGCCTCATATTTCACCCTTTTGTAGTTTAAAATGACAGTAATTAACTATAATCTTTGTTGACATTCGTAGTAACAATTGAGTTACCAAAGCAAAAGTACGATTAAGAATCAAAATACACTTCTTGTATAAAGAGAATCAAAGTAATGGTTCTTTGATTCTCTGCTCCCTACAAGCTTCAATAGATGAGCTTCGATTGGAACCCCTGTTGATAGAGAGAAATATGTAAAATTAAACCATGACAGAAACAATAACTAATACTCACCGTCTCCTTGAACAAGCGTGGTAAAGCAATAGATGCAAGATTGCAGACTGCAGTCTCCGGGCGACTAGTGTACTCGATTATCTAAATGCACAGAATTGAAGATTGAATGGTACCCAGATTGCTGGTTCCTCTTTCTGTTACAAGAATCCTGAAATAAATAAAATACTATGTTAACCATAATCATAGTTTACCAGGGTCAGAAGCACATTAATGAAAATTTACAGAAATCACCTTGTAGAGACTATAAAGAAAATACTATATGTGAACTATTATCCAATTACTCCAGCGGATTTGATGATAATAGCACACTCTATTGGAGTATGATATATGCCCTCAATGCTATTATCTTCCATACATAGCAGAAAGCAACTACTGAACTGTCAAATTCATTTACAGAAACTACTGTGTAACAAAATCCAATCATAAGCTTTAAAAACAATAACATGCTGCATTATAATACAGGAAGATCGAACTTACTTCTAGAGCTCCAGCATTAAAGATTAGGGGAAGGATGGGTGAACCATCAACATCATATGATAAATTTGATGAATATAATCAATATCGTCAGGATACAGTGAGGTCTCTCTACAGCTACTCGTTGAAATATTAAGAGGTAAAACACTTCCTTAGTGCTCTTATGCAGATCGAAACAGATAATCTGGCAGCCTATTCTGGTAGCCAACTGCACTGGTTCAATTAGACACAAAATAAGTTCAAATAATCAAAATCTTCCAATTCAAAGCAATTTCCTTAGAAACCCAAACAACATTATCAACAAGCACAGTAACCAACACAAAACTCAAACATCTGAAAAGAATATCTAACAACATAAAGTATATAAATACATACAACTTACAGAAGCATAATCTAGCCAATTCATTAGAGCCGACTAGTTGTAACACCTTTATAAACAATCCGCAGACCTTTTGGGTTGTGACGACCACATCACCGATGAACTTTCTCTTTCTTCACATCTCTCTTAATGAGATACATCTTCGAGGACACTCTACAATAACACTAGAGGAATTTCGTCGAGCAGGTTTTGTGTGCAAAGATAAGATTGACAGTAGCTAGGCTGCTACACATAATATAGGTTTGGGTTTTGGGTTATCATAACCCACCTGTGTGAAATTTCTTCTCAGCAGCAGCGAAGGGAGAAGTTTAAAGCTTCAAACAGTAGAAAAAAAATAACAATCTATCAGGATCAAAATCATAACACTAACTGAATGAGAATATCACAATTAAACCTTATAGTCAAATTAAAACCTAAAGAAAATGTAAAACCTAAAAGGAGAAAAAAAAAATGAAGAAGAGGGAAAGGGGAAAACCGATTACTGACATCGCTGAACACCCATAGATATATGGAGAGAAATGAAAAAGTAAAGCATAAAGGGAGAATAAAAAGGAAAGAAGAGGGAAAGGGAAAACCTATAAGGTGAAATAAATTTACTTACCGCTCAACAATTAAATAGTTTTCAATTAAAATTTTAAAACACTTTTTTTTCTAATGTATGGAAATGCCCTTTTTATTTAATTCTACAAAATACAATTAATACATTTAATATTTTTTAACTAATACATATAAATTTTAATATAAAATATTAATAAATAAATTTGGTATTAAACTTTGTTTTGTTTTTCTTTTTACCCATACAATTATAGTTATCCATTTAACATTTAAAAAATATTCCACACTTTACTAATTTTAGCTAATATATACAAAGTAATAAAAAAATAATTAAAAAAGTTATAAACTCAATTTAATTTTGGATTTCGTATTTTTTTAAATTAATGAAACTGCCGTTATACCATTAATTTTGAAAACAAATACTCTACATTTAATGGATAGTGCATTTAAAAAACTTTTACTAATATATACAAATTAATTTTAAAAAGAATTATGAATCAATCGGTTTTAAATTTCGCTTTCATTTTCTTAATTCATCAAACTACCCTCATTCAATTAATTTTAAAAAAAAAATATAAAATTATTTCATATTGCATTTTAATAATACTATACTAATATATATATATATATATATATATATATATATATATATATACAAATTAAAAGAAATTAATTCACTTTTAAATTTAAATTTAGTGTTTTTTTTAACTCAGCAAAACTACCGTTATCCAATTAATTTAAAAAATACTCTACCATTAATTAGTAATGTATTTCAATATTTTCTTATTAATATATACAAATTACGTTATAAATTCAATTAGGTTTAAAATTTATCTTTTTTAACATCATAAAACTACGTCATCTAATTAATTTTGATCAAAATACTCTACAACTATTTAATAATCCATCTCAACAATCTTTGACTATATACAAATTAAAATAATTTCAATTTTTTTTATAAATTCATAGCACATGCGTCATCCATTTAATTTAAAAAAAAAGTTTTACAGTTACTTAATTAAATAATAAATAGCACATTTAATAATGTTTGACTAATATATACAAATAACAAAATAAAAATAAAATCATAAATTCAATTCAGTTTTAGATTTCATCCTTTTCTAAATCATAAAACTACTATTTAGTCGATTGATAGCATATTACAATGGTATGCGGATAATATAATATAATATAATATAATATAATATAATATAATATAATATAATATAATATAATATAATAATTGATTAAAATGGTATGAATTCAATTCGGTTTCAAATTTCATGTATTTGTTAATTTTAACTCATAAAACTACTGACATCCAATTAATTTTTAAATAATATTATAAAAGTTATGGTGTATTTCAATAATCTCTTACTAATATACATAAAATTCAATTCTATTTTAAATTTCGCTTCTTTTTATCATCCAATTAATTTTTAAAAAAATCAATAATTAATAGATACTGCAATTCAATCATCTATGAATAATATAAATAAATTAATAAAAAAATTATAAACTCAAATTAGTTTCAGACAGTTGCAAGATAATTATAAACTTAATAATTAATTTTTATTTTTCATTTTTCAAAATTAATGGTTTAAATTTATACACCATCTAAAATATTTAAAGATTGAATTTGATATTATTTAATTTACTAATTTTATTTTAGATAGTTTTACAATTATTTTTAATATGTAAATAATAATAATAATAAATTAAATAATTTGTTACCATAATAGTTTTATACATAATGTATGTATTAATAAAACAAGTCATTTTGTTGTAGATTAAAGTAAATAAAATGAGGGAAAAACTATATCTCAACACCTATTTGGTGGATTTCAACTTGGAGAAATTTCTTCCTTAAAAAGTTGAATTACCCAAAATACCTTCACTAAAAAAACACATAATTAATCCTACAATCTAAAATCCAACTAGCCCATTCTCTAAAAACTCTTAAACTAACTAAAACTATCTCATAATCGACTTCAATCCGTAATATCTTTAAAAATATGTATTTAAGTGATGAAAACAATGGTTTTAGTCGTAATAAATTTCATTTGGACTAGAGTGTATATCATCTCAATTTGGACTAATCCATTTGACATATTATTCTTAGTTCAAATTTAACCAATGATTCTCAATTTGCATTTAACTATTGATTTTTCGTTTAGATTTAACACATGATTCTAAAATTATGTGATTCTCAGTTCGGATTTAGCCTTTGCTTTTCAATTTGTATTTAGCCCTTGATTATCAGTTCGTACTTAGCCCTTGATTCTTAGTTCAAATATATCTCATGATACTTTGTTCAGATTTAACACATGATTATCAGTAAGCATTTAACCATTGGCGTTGAACACATTTATTAGTGTTTAACCTCTGATTATCAATTTGTATTTAGCACATGAGTCTCAATTCGTATTTAACTCAGGACTCTCAATTTGCATTTAACACGTGATTCTCATTTCACATTTTATACATGATTCTTAGTTTGGATTTCACACACGATTCTCAATTCATATTTCACCTTGATTCTTAGTTTCTTATTTTAACCTTTGATTCTTAATTCATATTTAACCTATTATTTGCAATTTGCATTTTACCATTGCTTCTCAAATTAGAATTGACACCTGCTTCTCAATTTGTATTTAGTCATTTATTTTTAGTTTATAATTAATATATGATTATCATTTCACAATTAACCCTTGTTTTTCAATTTATAATTACGACATGTATATAATAATTAATTATTAGTTTTGATTTAATAAATAATTTACGATTAGATTTAACCCAAGATACTTAGTACAGATATTACACATGTGCTCCAAAAACGGTAGCCGAGTTGGTGGAGTAAGTCATGCTTGTGACCAAAGGTCATGAGTTTGAACCCCTCTACATACTATTTCTTGGTTGAACATATCACACGATTATCAATTCACATTTAACCCTTAATTCTTAGTATAAATTTATCATTTGATTCATGGTTCATATTTAACCTATTATTAACAATTCGCATTCTACCCCAGACTCTCAGTTTATATATAACCATGAGTTAAATACGAACTGAGAATCATTTGTTAAATCTAAACGGAGTATCATAGGTTGGTTCATATTTAACCCATTATTAACAATTCGCATTCTACCCCAGACTCTCAGTTTATATTTAACCATGAGTTAAATACGAACTGAGAATCATTTGTTAAATCTAAACGGAGTATCATAGGTTAAACGTGAATAAAAATGAAGTGTTAAATCCGAACTAAGAATTAAAGGTTAAATACAAAATCATTTGTTAAATCTAAACGGAGTATCATAGGTTAAACGTGAATAAAAATGAAGTGTTAAATCCGTGAATAAAAATGAAGTGTTAAATCCGAACTAAGAATTAGAGGTTAAATACAAACTGAGAATCATGTTTTAAATCTCAGCTAATAATTAATGGTAAGCTATGAATTGTGAATAATGGCTTATCCATGATTTAAGAATCTGATGTTAAATTGTAATAATGTATCAAGTGTTAAATATGAACTAAGACCCAAATGTTAATTGCAAACAGAGAATCACGTATGAAATTTGAACTGAGAATCATAAGCTAAATGTCAATTAAAAAATATAGGTCAAATGCGAGTCGAACTGAGAATTATGTCTTAAATAAGAATTGAGAATCATTAGTTAAATATGAATCACGAATCATTTATTAAATCCGAATTGAGAATCAAAGGTTAAATGTGAAATCAAAGTAATGTGTTAAATCCGAACTGAGAATCAAGGGTTAAATGCGAACCGAGAATCATGTGTTAAATCCAAAGTGAGAACCACGATTTGAATATGTATCGCGAACAATTGGCTAAATACAAACTAGAATCAATGGTAGCGTGTGAATCGCTAATAATGGGTTACACGTGAACCACAAGTACATTCGAAAAATATTTGTTCATATTTAACACTTGACTTATGATTCACATTTAATATATGATTCTCAATTTAAATATAAAAAATTGTTTCGTCACTCGTCTTTAACCCTGATATGTGATTCAAATTTAACCATTGATTCTCAATTCAGATTTAGTGAATGATTTGTGATTTTTAATCCAAAAAAAATACAGTTTGGATTTAAGAAATGATTATCAGTTCAAATTGAACACATAATTTTCAATTCGCATTTGACCCATGATTCTTAATTTGTATTTAACTTATGAGTATCAGTAAAAAAATTCATATATAATTCTAAGGTCATACACGGTTCTTAATTCGTAAAGAACCCGTGATTCTTAGTTTGTATATATAACCCTTGATTCTTAGTTCGTATATATAACATTTTATTCTTAATTTGTTGTGATTTATGGGGTCCTTGTCATACTGTATCCTCATGTAGTGCGTGATATTTTCTCACTATTGTTGATGAGTACTCTCGTGCTGTATGGATTTATTTGTTGGCTAAGAAAACAGAAATAACTTCAATGTTTTTAAATTTTCTCGCAATGGCTAATAAACATTTTAATGGAGTTGTTAGGACAATGCGCAGTGGCAATGATACTGAATTTTTCTGTGTACCATGTTTTTTTATAAGTTGGGTATTATTTTTCAATTTTCATGTGTGGGTACTTCTCATCAGAATGGTAGGGTCAAACGGAAACATAAATATATTTTAAATATTTCCCATGCTTTCAAAATTCGGGGTAACTTACTTGTGATTTTTTTTGGGAGCGTGTATTTTGACTATCGAAGATTTGATTAATAGAACTCCTTCTCAGTTTTTGGGTTCTAAAACTTCATTTGAGATGATTTTTAGTGAGCTTTGTGTGTTTGGGTCTCTATGTTATGTGCATGATAAGATGTGTAAGGGTGATAAGTTTTCGAGTTGTAGTCGTCGGTGTGTTTTTGTGGGTTACCCGTATTGCAAAAAATGCTAGAAAGTATATGATTTAGAGAGTCAATATTGTTTTGTTTCCCGTGATGTGAATTTTTTTGAACATATATTTCCATTTGCATCTGTTACTATACTCTCTGAGTTGGCTTGTCCTGAGATTGGAGTCACTGCACCTCTTACTACTGCTTCAGATTTTTGGGAGAAAGTTGAGAAGGCTTTGCCGATTAAAGAGGGGGAGTCACACCATGGGGGGTCCCTGTGGTAGCGCCACTCGTGGAGGTTGCTGAGGTTGGTGATGCGTAATCTCCATCTCCGATTGGTGGCAATAGTATCTCAAATCCGCCAGTAGTTTCAGATGTTGTTTCAGAGACTCCATGCATTTCTTCATATCTTGGACGAAGCAAGCGTAGTAAAATTCCTTCTACTCGTTTGAAGGATTTTATGATGACTACAGTAATACATTTAATGTCATCTTCTCCTCATGCTCTCAGTTCTAGTCCATCTTCTGATCGCGCTATGCCTTATCCTCACACTCATCATATAGACAATTCTTGTTTCTCGTTGGCACACCGCCTTTTTTGCATCTATTACCTTTAGGGATGAGCCTAAATCATTCTGAGAGGCTATATGACACAGTGGTTGAAGAGATGCAATGCAACATGAAATTCAGGAACTAGAGGATAATCATACTTGGTCATTGGCACATCTACCTCAAAAGAAGAAAGCTTTGAGGAGTCACTGGATTTATAAAATTAAATATCATGCTGATAGGAGAGGAGAGTGCCTAAAAGCTCGTTTGGTCGTGTTTGGTAATCACCAAGTAGAATTAGTTGATTATACATAGACCTTTTGCCCGTTTTGCCAAGATGGTTACTATATGACACAGTGGTTGAATAAATACAATGCAACATGAAATTCAGGAACTAGAGGATAATCATACTTGGTCCTTGGCACGTCTACCTCAAAAGAAGAAAGCTTTGAGGAGTCAGTGGATTTATAAAATTAAATATAATGCTGATAGGAGAGGAGAGCGCCTAAAAGCTCGTTTGGTCGTGTTTGGTAATCACCAAGTAGAAGTGGTTGATTATACATAGATCTTTTGCCCGTGTCGCCAAGATGGTTACTATACGTCTTTTCTTGGCGGTTGCAGCCGCTCAAAATTGTAAGTTACATCAGATGAATATACAGAATGCCTTTTTGTATGATGATCTGAATGATAAGGTTTACATGAAAATTCCTTCAGGTTTTGAAAGAGGGCGCAAATGACAAGTCTGTTACCTTCGCAAATCGTTGTATGGTCTGAAGCAGGCACCTCGGTGTTGGTTTGCCAAGTTAGTGACTGCACTGAAGAGGTACGGGTTTGTTCAGTTCTATTTAGATTATTCTGTATTCTCTTATTCCATGAGTGGTTGTCGTATGCATGTTTTGGTGTATGTTGATGATTTTATTCTATATGGTAATGACCCCGGTGCATTGATAGAGTTTAAGAAATACTTGAGCACTTGCTTTCATATGAAGGACTTAGGTCATCTCAAATATTTTTTTGAAGTTGAAGTAGCACGGAGTCCCGCGGGTATCTTTCTTTGCCAACGTAAATATACTCTGGACATTATTTCAGAAACAGGTTTACCTGGCAGCAAGCCTGCACAATTTCCCCTCGAGTAAAACCACCAGCTCGGCAAGACCGAGTCGGCGCTACTCATTGACGGATCCGCATACCGCACATTGGTTTGCACACTGATTTATCTGGTGTTTACATATCCATATATCTATTTTTTTATACATACTCTATCTGATTTTGTGCATAAACTAAATGAAGATCATTGCAGTCTGCATTACGAGTTGTTCGTTATTTCAAAGGGAGCCAAAGTTAGGAAATTCTTCTACCAAGTAGTTGTAATCTCATTCTAACAAGCTGGTGTGGTTCCAGTTAGGCTAGATGTCCTAAGATTCGTGTAGTGTGAGTGGTTGGATGGTGTTTCTTAGATGATTCCTCTGTTTCTTGGAAGACTAAGAAACAAGGTGTCGTTGCATTGTCCTTTGCTGAAGCAAAGTACCGGTCTATGGTAGGATTGACTTGTGAGTTGAAGTGGTTGCACGGTCTGCTCAAGGATTTTGGGGTCTCACACTCATTGACTATGCAAGTTTTATGTGATAGTCAGTCGACTTTACATCTTGCCCACAATCATGTGTTCCATGAACGTTCAAATCATATTGAAGTAGATTGTCATTTTCTACGGGATGCGATACTTGATAGGGTTATTTGTCCATCTCACGTGCCCACTCGGTCTCAGTGTGTAGACAAAGCACTAAGCAATAATCAGTTTGAATTTTTGCTTGGCAAGTTGGGCATTCATAATCTGCATGCTTCAACTCGAAGGGGTGTTAAAGTGTCATGAGTAAAATAAAATGTATATGGGTTATTAAATACTAGTCTGTATATGAGCTAGGCTTTACTTTGTGCCACACTATAGATATACACTGTAATGTGATATGCCCAGAGAGGTGATTTGGTTTATGTGTTGAAACTAAGAAGATGTGAGAGACACATTCCCAACGTTTCAAATGTTTTCTTTGTGCTTCTGGATTATTCGCTGAATGATATTTTCCTGCTCAACATCTTCAAATCCTACCATTATTTGTTCAACACATATAACACATTCACTATTCTCTTAACAATTAATTTGTTTAATAATATGTAATTTAAATATAATTTACTTAACAAGTCTTAAAAAATAATATTCAATTTAATAAATAATTTTCTTTTCAAGTTTTAGAGATATCAAATTTTAATAACTAATATTTTTCAAATTTGTAAACTTACTATAATTAAAAAAAAGTTTAAATGAAATATTTTATTTTAATTTATAGGTAATATAATCTTTATTTTGTGCTAAAATTTAAAAACGGATTTTTGAAATTTATATAAATCCAAACGCAGACAACTCGAATTTAAATCAGCTTTTTTTATACTCAAAACTCATAACGGAATAAGCCTATTGAAGTCATTGTGCCGGTAACCTCTTAAAATCTTTGTTTTTGCAGACTGATCAGTTTCATAAATTTCTCTGCTAGGGGTTTTGTTGACAATAGCTTCCAAATATTTATGAACTAATTTCCCAAATATTTCTGAACTAATGGTAGATTGGAAGCATTTCTTGTGAAGTTTATGTCATCCAATCAAAGCGGGGACACCCATGAACTAATATTTTTGAACCTAATTACGAGACACATAATATTTCCCGATGCCCAAAGCATGCTTATTATAGTTCCGGTGTTTGCAGGCTGCGTTCTGCATCAGTATATTGTATTTGTTTAAATGCGGAAATGGTATCACTAATTTTTTTTTGTTAGTAGCTGTGCGGAAATGATATCACTAATTTTTTGTTGTTCTGCAGGAAATCAGACTCCGCTGCCTTAAGGTTGCAGTTGTTGGAATTCCAAAGAACATCGACAATGACATTCCGGTATTTATCTCCTACTTGCACGCCATTGCTCTGAAGTACTTAAATGTTTTGGAATGAACTCTTAATCTTGATTTGGTCATTGACAAGTCCTTTGGTTTTGATACTGCCGTCGAGGAGGCTCAGCGTGCCATCAATGCAGCACACGTTGAAGCTACAGGTGTTGAGAATGGCATTGGATTTGTGAAGCTAATGGGCCGTTACTGCGGTGAAATTTACTCTATCGCACGCTTAATTGTCATAGATGGACGGGCAATGAATTGCATGTTTTGATGAAAAATGCAATACTGACGTGTTTGCATCATTCGGATTTCCAGTGCTACTTGTGCTCATTAATTTGATATATTTGGTGGTGCAGGTTTCATTGCAATGTATGCTACTCTAGCTAGCCGAGATGTTGACTGTTTGATTGCTGAGTCACCCTTCTATCTGGAAGGAGAAGACGGACTTTATGAGTTCATTGATAAACGACTTGAAGAGAGTGGCCACATGGTTCTCGTGATGGCTAAAGGAGCAGTCAGGATCTTGTTTCAGAGAGCATGGTCCTGGGGAATCCTTGGGAAACAAGCTTTTTAAAGACGCTGGGTTATGGTTGTCGGATAAGATCAAGGTATTGGTTCATTATTCAGCGATCTGGGGTTCTGCAATTTCGTTTGGATCACTGGTCCAGTTGTCTATTATGTAATTTGTTTCTGGCTGTAGAAAGTTTGTTCTAGTATATTGCTTTACAACGTAGGAATCGCATTGGTAAGATCATTCTTTTGCTATACCTTCTGCAAAAAAAAAGGATTTATAAGGCTTTATATTCTATCTCCCAAATAAGGAACAAGGTGGTAATTACCGACATGATGCGGGTGAGGTTGCTTCCTTCGACAAGCCAACCGAGCTTTTTGAGCCCGACTGATGCAAAACAAGCAAAGAATGAAAAAACAGCTCCTACCTAAGTTGTTAGATGATTGAAGCAGCTTCTTAACAACGACCTTTGCATTTCTACATGTTTGAGACAATTTCTTTTTCCTATATACTACAAGAAAATTTGGTATAAGCAATGAAAAAAATTTGCTGCAAAAAACGATTATTCGTTGGTAAAACCTTTTAACAATAAAAAATTTGTTCCAAAAGATTTGTTGCTTTAGGTTGGACGCTTAAAGTCCTTAGAAACGAAAAATATATTTGTCGTTGTAAAAAATGCTTAATTGCAATAATTTTGTTTTTCGCTGCAAAAAATACGTAATTGCAATAATATTATGTTTCGCTGTAAAAAATATGTAATTGCAATATGTTTCGCTATAAATGTATTGGCAATAAATGTATTTTTCATTCTATGAAATTGTAATTGCAATAAGTTTATATGTAATTGCAAAAAAATCATAATTGCAACATATTAACCCCAAAATATTTTTTTCCAAATGTAAATATATGCAACAAAATACATTTTTGCTAAATAATAATTTTAATTTACAAATAATCTGTCATAATAATAAATTTTAGTTATAAATTAGTATTTTTAATTATTCAAAAATCTATTCTTTTATACCAAATTTAAATGCAAACTAATTGATACTGGGATAAAAAAATACATATAACTTCATTTTACTTGACATAAATAATTGAACCTTATATAATGCACACTTTATGAAACACCTTCGAATTTCAAACCGAAAATACAAGTCCGACCATCAAAGAATAGTAGGAAACTAAATATAAACCTTTCAGTTTTTGTTTGAAGGGAGGCAGCACTCCTTGAACTATCTAAACATTATTTCATTCTACTGTAGCAAGGCATATAGTCTTCTTGTAAATAAAACACTTAGATATCCAAAGATAAACCAGCACTCCTTGACCTATCTAAACATTATTTCATTCTACTATAGCAAGGCATGTAGTCTTCTTGTAAATAAAACACTTAGATATCCAAAGATAAACCAGGAAATAGAGAATGCCGAGAATTGGCAGTAGCCAGTAAAAATAATCCAGCCGACCTCGGTTTCAGCCAAGCTTCTCAT
The DNA here is from genome assembly GCA_036936605.1 of Limnanthes douglasii subsp. nivea. Lineage (NCBI taxonomy): Eukaryota > Viridiplantae > Streptophyta > Magnoliopsida > Brassicales > Limnanthaceae > Limnanthes > Limnanthes douglasii. The sequence continues at coordinate 5,375,616 of JAUPFV010000001.1, forward strand.
TCTTCGTAGTCCCGTTAGTCATAATCGTCACCATAAAAGTACTTAGATTAGTTGCTTGATGCAGTCGTTGTGAGAGACAGAGCTGAGGTACTTAGATTAGTTGCTTGATGCAGTCGTCGTGAGAGACAGAGCTGAGCACAGACTTTTCATAGCATCAAGTACCTCGTCGTAATAAAACTGAGTTGTCCAATAAAGGCGAAAACTTATGCGCACCCTATAAGGATATAGGGAGGTACTTTCCATTGGAATGACTTTAAGATTATAAGGGCCATCCTTAGCTGCAATCGCAAAAGATCAGACATAAGTGATTCAAACTGAATGCAAAAAAAACACAAAGGGAACTACAAATTACCTTTAGACATTGGAATGACTTTGACATTATAAGGACCATCATTATAGCTGCAATGGCAAAAAATCAGAGACAAGTGATTCAAACTGAATGCAGATAAACACGAGGGGAACTACAAATTACCTCTCGAGACTCAAATAACTTTGAGATTATAAGGGCCATCTTTAGCTCCAATCGCAAAAGATCAGACATTCAAACTGAATGCAAATAAAACAAAGGGAACTACAAATTACCTCTTGTGAATCAGCATGCCAAGTAAGATTAATTCATCTGCAAGACCTTACACTCCAATACCAATGTGCCTATGCCTCATATTTCACCCTTTTGTAGTTTAAAATGACAGTAATTAACTATAATCTTTGTTGACATTCGTAGTAACAATTGAGTTACCAAAGCAAAAGTACGATTAAGAATCAAAATACACTTCTTGTATAAAGAGAATCAAAGTAATGGTTCTTTGATTCTCTGCTCCCTACAAGCTTCAATAGATGAGCTTCGATTGGAACCCCTGTTGATAGAGAGAAATATGTAAAATTAAACCATGACAGAAACAATAACTAATACTCACCGTCTCCTTGAACAAGCGTGGTAAAGCAATAGATGCAAGATTGCAGACTGCAGTCTCCGGGCGACTAGTGTACTCGATTATCTAAATGCACAGAATTGAAGATTGAATGGTACCCAGATTGCTGGTTCCTCTTTCTGTTACAAGAATCCTGAAATAAATAAAATACTATGTTAACCATAATCCTAGTTTACCAGGGTCAGAAGCACATTAATGAAAATTTACAGAAATCACCTTGTAGAGACTATAAAGAAAATACTATATGTGAACTATTATCCAATTACTCCAGCGGATTTGATGATAATAGCACACTCTATTGGAGTATGATATATGCCCTCAATGCTATTATCTTCCATACATAGCAGAAAGCAACTACTGAACTGTCAAATTCATTTACAGAAACTACTGTGTAACAAAATCCAATCATAAGCTTTAAAAACAATAACATGCTGCATTATAATACAGGAAGATCGAACTTACTTCTAGAGCTCCAGCATTAAAGATTAGGGGAAGGATGGGTGAACCATCAACATCATATGATAAATTTGATGAATATAATCAATATCGTCAGGATACAGTGAGGTCTCTCTACAGCTACTCGTTGAAATATTAAGAGGTAAAACACTTCCTTAGTGCTCTTATGCAGATCGAAACAGATAATCTGGCAGCCTATTCTGGTAGCCAACTGCACTGGTTCAATTAGACACAAAATAAGTTCAAATAATCAAAATCTTCCAATTCAAAGCAATTTCCTTAGAAACCCAAACAACATTATCAACAAGCACAGTAACCAACACAAAACTCAAACATCTGAAAAGAATATCTAACAACATAAAGTATATAAATACATACAACTTACAGAAGCATAATCTAGCCAATTCATTAGAGACGACTAGTTGTAACACCTTTATAAACAATCCGCAGACCTTTTGGGTTGTGACGACCACATCACCGATGAACTTTCTCTTTCTTCACATCTCTCTTAATGAGATACATCTTCGAGGACACTCTACAATAACACTAGAGGAATTTCGTCGAGCAGGTTTTGTGTGCAAAGATAAGATTGACAGTAGCTAGGCTGCTACACATAATATAGGTTTGGGTTTTGGGTTATCATAACCCACCTGTGTGAAATTTCTTCTCAGCAGCAGCGAAGGGAGAAGTTTAAAGCTTCAAACAGTAGAAAAAAAATAACAATCTATCAGGATCAAAATCATAACACTAACTGAATGAGAATATCACAATTAAACCTTATAGTCAAATTAAAACCTAAAGAAAATGTAAAACCTAAAAGGAGAAAAAAAAATGAAGAAGAGGGAAAGGGGAAAACCGATTACTGACATCGCTGAACACCCATAGATATATGGAGAGAAATGAAAAAGTAAAGCATAAAGGGAGAATAAAAAGGAAAGAAGAGGGAAAGGGAAAACCTATAAGGTGAAATAAATTTACTTACCGCTCAACAATTAAATAGTTTTCAATTAAAATTTTAAAACACTTTTTTTCTAATGTATGGAAATGCCCTTTTTATTTAATTCTACAAAATACAATTAATACATTTAATATTTTTTAACTAATACATATAAATTTTAATATAAAATATTAATAAATAAATTTGGTATTAAACTTTGTTTTGTTTTTCTTTTTACCCATACAATTATAGTTATCCATTTAACATTTAAAAAATATTCCACACTTTACTAATTTTAGCTAATATATACAAAGTAATAAAAAAATAATTAAAAAAGTTATAAACTCAATTTAATTTTGGATTTCGTATTTTTTTAAATTAATGAAACTGCCGTTATACCATTAATTTTGAAAACAAATACTCTACATTTAATGGATAGTGCATTTAAAAAACTTTTACTAATATATACAAATTAATTTTAAAAAGAATTATGAATCAATCGGTTTTAAATTTCGCTTTCATTTTCTTAATTCATCAAACTACCGTCATTCAATTAATTTAAAAAAAAATATAAAATTATTTCATATTGCATTTTAATAATACTATACTAATATATATATATATATATATATATATATATATATATACAAATTAAAAGAAATTAATTCACTTTTAAATTTAAATTTAGTGTTTTTTTTAACTCAGCAAAACTACCGTTATCCAATTAATTTAAAAAATACTCTACCATTAATTAGTAATGCATTTTAATATTTTCTTATTAATATATACAAATTACGTTATAAATTCAATTAGGTTTAAAATTTATCTTTTTTAACATCATAAAACTACGTCATCTAATTAATTTTGATCAAAATACTCTACAACTATTTAATAATCCATCTCAACAATCTTTGACTATATACAAATTAAAATAATTTCAATTTTTTTTATAAATTCATAGCACATGCGTCATCCATTTAATTTAAAAAAAAAGTTTTACAGTTACTTAATTAAATAATAAATAGCACATTTAATAATGTTTGACTAATATATACAAATAACAAAATAAAAATAAAATCATAAATTCAATTTAGTTTTAAATTTCATCCTTTTCTAAATCATAAAACTACTATTTAGTCGATTGATAGCGTATTACAATGGTATGCGGATAATATAATATAATATAATATAATATAATATTATATAATATAATATAATATAATATAATATTATATAATAATTGATTAAAATTGTATGAATTCAATTCGGTTTCAAATTTCATGTATTTGTTAATTTTAACTCATAAAACTACTGACATCCAATTAATTTTTAAATAATATTATAAAAGTTATGGTGCATTTCAATAATCTCTTACTAATATACATAAAATTCAATTCTATTTTAAATTTCGCTTCTTTTAATCATCCAATTAATTTTTAAAAAAATCAATAATTAATAGATACTGCAATTCAATTATCTATGAATAATATAAATAAATTAATAAAAAAATTATAAACTCAAATTAGTTTCAGACGGTTGAAAGATAATTATAAACTTAATAATTAATTTTTATTTTTCATTTTTCAAAATTAATGGTTTAAATTTATACACCATCTAAAATATTTAAAGATTGAATTTGATATTATTTAATTTACTAATCTTATTTTAGATAGTTTTACAATTATTTTTAATATGTAAATAATAATAATAATAAATTAAATAATTTGTTACCATAATAGTTTTATACATAATGTATGTATTAATAAAACAAGTCATTTTGTTGTAGATTAAAGTAAATAAAATGAGGGAAAAACTATATCTCAACACCTATTTGGTGGATTTCAACTTGGAGAAATTTCTTCCTTAAAAAGTTGAATTACCCAAAATACCTTCACTAAAAAAACACATAATTAATCCTACAATCTAAAATCCAACTAGCCCATTCTCTAAAAACTCTTAAACTAACTAAAACTATCTCATAATCGACTTCAATCCGTAATATCTTTAAAAATATGTATTTAAGTGATGAAAACAATGGTTTTAGTCGTAATAAATTTCATTTGGACTAGAGTATATATCATCTCAATTTGGACTAATCACATGATTCGCATTTGACATATTATTCTTAGTTCAAATTTAACCAATGATTCTCAATTTGCATTTAACTATTGATTTTTCGTTTAGATTTAACACATGATTCTAAAATTATGTGATTCTCAGTTCGGATTTAGCCTTTGCTTTTCAATTTGTATTTAGCCCTTGATTATCAGTTCGTACTTAGCCCTTGATTCTTAGTTCAAATATATCTCATGATACTTTGTTCAGATTTAACACATGATTATCAGTAAGCATTTAACCATTGGCGTTGAACACATTTATTAGTGTTTAACCTCTGATTATCAATTTGTATTTAGCACATGAGTCTCAATTCGTATTTAACTCAGGACTCTCAATTTGCATTTAACACGTGATTCTCATTTCACATTTTATACATGATTCTTAGTTTGGATTTCACACACGATTCTCAATTCATATTTCACCTTGATTCTTAGTTTCTTATTTTAACCTTTGATTCTTAATTCATATTTAACCTATTATTTGCAATTTGCATTTTACCATTGCTTCTCAAATTAGAATTGACACCTGCTTCTCAATTTGTATTTAGTCATTTATTTTTAGTTTATAATTAATATATGATTATCATTTCACAATTAACCCTTGTTTTTCAGTTTATGATTACGACATGTATATAATAATTAATTATTAGTTTTGATTTAATAAATAATTTACGATTAGATTTAACCCAAGATACTTAGTACAAAAACGGTAGCCGAGTTGGTGGAGTAGGTGGAGTAAGTCATGCTTGTGACCAAAGGTCATGAGTTTGAACCCCTCTACATACTATTTCTTGGTTGAACATATCACACGATTATCAATTCACATTTAACCCTTAATTCTTAGTATAAATTTATCATTTGATTCATGGTTCATATTTAACCCATTATTAACAATTCGCATTCTACCCCAGACTCTCAGTTTATATATACATTTTAGCTGGCCGAAATTCATATCCTCCTCCTAAACTAAACCATAATCAATAAAAAACATACATAAACCATAATCACTAAAAAAACATACCAAAACGTCCACAATGACTTAACTAAGATATAACTTTCCAAAAAAAACAACAATGATATGAAAATTAGGGTTTTTAGACAGACGTTATCACTCTAAATATCACTAAAAATACATAACTAAATTGTAAAATAATTACACTAACAAGTATATAATTCATACCTTAACGTGTTCGCAAGTTTTGATTCGAGAAATCTGGCGTTTTTTTAGACCGAGAAATTTTAGGTGAGAGAAAAGAAAAAAATAAAAAGATTTTTTTTCTTCAGAAATTAAAGTCTCTTATTATAGTAAAAAAAGATTTCATTATAAATGGATCTCATTGTAAATAAAATAGAACCCAATTTAGCCCAACCCAAAATAAATTAGGCCCAAAATTTTATTTAATTTCTAGGGTTTATGTCGAAGATTGTGCTTCTCCTCTATATATATATATATATAGGGTCTACTGCTGCCGCATCTCACATCATCCATGGATGCGAAGGAATCGTATCTGGCATGAGATCTGATTTCCCACTCGAAATATCGACTTCAGCAGGAAACAGGTCTATGCCAGATACAATTCCTCAGCCTATGTTAAAGTAGAATATCACGTAAGCCTGACTCGAATGATTGCCGTAGAATATCACGTAAGCCTGACTCGGATGATTGCCGAGATGTATACAAGCAATATTTTATAGTCTATAATTTTATTTAAATGGAAGTATGTAACTTTTCTGATCATCACTTAAGTTCCACATGGAGGGTATAAGGTGTTCTTGTCCAAAAATACTATTGATTTAGATCCCAAGACTGTCAATGACATCCATCAAAGACGGTTGATAGTACGAGGGTCGTGGAATAAATCCCAATGAAAGGTATATCAGTTTACTGTCGCACTCTTACATAATTGGAGGTGATGGAACTCAAAAAGGAGCAGCAGCTAGCTAGCAGCTATCTATGGAGTAAGCCTATTGAAGTCATTGTGCCGGTAACCTCTTAAGATCTTTGTTTTTGCAGACTGATCAGTTTCATAAATTTCTCTGCTAGGGGTTTTGTTGACAATAGCTTCCAAATATTTATGAACTAATTTCCCAAATATTTCTGAACTAATGGTAGATTGGAAGCATTTCTTGTGAAGTTTATGTCATCCAATCAAAGCGGGGACACCCATGAACTAATATTTTTGAACCTAATTACGAGACACATAATATTTCCCGATGCCCGAAGCATGCTTATTATAGTTCCGGTGTTTGCAGGCTGCGTTCTGCATCAGTATATTGTATTTGTTTAAATGCGGAAATGATATCACTAATTTTTTGTTGTTAGTAGCTGTGCGGAAATGATATCACTAATTTTTTGTTGTTCTGCAGGAAATCAGACTCCGCTGCCTTAAGGTTGCAGTTGTTGGAATTCCAAAGAACATCGACAATGACATTCCGGTATTTATCTCCTACTTGCACGCCATTGCTCTGAAGTACTTAAATGTTTTGGAATGAACTCTTAATCTTGATTTGGTCATTGACAAGTCCTTTGGTTTTGATACTGCCGTCGAGGAGGCTCAGCGTGCCATCAATGCAGCACACGTCGAAGCTACAGGTGTTGAGAATGGCATTGGATTTGTGAAGCTAATGGGCCGTTACTGCGGTGAAATTTACTCTATCGCACGCTTAATTGTCATAGATGGACGGGCAATGAATTGCATGTTTTGATGGAAATGAATTGCATGTTTTGATGAAAAATGCAATACTGACGTGTTTGCATCATTCGGATTTCCAGTGCTACTTGTGCTCATTAATTTGATATATTTGGTGGTGCAGGTTTCATTGCAATGTATGCTACTCTAGCTAGCCGAGATGTTGACTGTTTGATTGCTGAGTCACCCTTCTATCTGGAAGGAGAAGACGGACTTTATGAGTTCATTGATAAACGACTTGAAGAGAGTGGCTACATGGTTCTCGTGATGGCTAAAGGAGCAGTCAGGATCTTGTTTCAGAGAGCATGGTCCTGGGGAATCCTTCGGGAAACAAGCTTCTTAAAGACGCTGGGTTATGGTTGTCGGATAAGATCAAGGTATTGGTTCATTATTCAGCGATCTGGGGTTCTGCAATTTCGTTTGGATCACTGGTCCAGTTGTCTATTATGTAATTTGTTTCTGGCTGTAGAAAGTTTGTTCTAGTATATTGCTTTTCAACGTAGGAATCGCATTGGTAAGATCATTCTTTTGCTATACCTTCTGCAAAAAAAAGGATTTATAAGGCTTTATATTCTATATCCCAAATAAGGAACAAGGTGGTAATTACCGACATGATGCGGGTGAGGTTGCTTCCTTCGACAAACCAACCGAGCTTTTTGAGCCCGACTGATGCAAAACAAGCAAAGAATGAAAAACCAGCTCCTACCTAAGTTGTTAGATGATTGAAGCAGCTTCTTAACAACGACCTTTGCATTTCTACATGTTTGAGACAATTTCTTTTTCCTATATACTACAAGAAAATTTGGTATAAGCAATGAAAAAATTTTGCTCCAAAAAACGATTATTCGTTGGTAAAACCATTTAACAATAAAAAATTTGTTCCAAAAGATTTGTTGCTTTAGGTTGGACGCTTAAAGTCCTTAGAAACGAAAAATATATTTGTCGTTGTAAAAAATGCTTAATTGCAATAATTTTGTTTTTCGCTGCAAAAAATACTTAATTGCAATAATATTATGTTTCGCTGTAAAAAATATGTAATTGCAATATTATGTTTCGCTATAAAAATTATGAATTTGCAATAATTTCCTTTTTTTGTTTTAAAAACTTAGTAGTGGCAATAAATGTATTTTTCATTGTATGAAATTGTAATTGCAATTAATTGCAAAAAAATCATAATTGCAACATATTAACCCCAAAATATTTTTTTCCAAATGTAAATATATGCAACAAAATACATTTTTGCTAAATACATTTTTGCTAAATAATAATTTTAATTTTAGCTTTTTTATTTATAAATTTAATATTTACAAATAATCGGTCATAATAATAAATTTTAGTTATAAATTAGTATTTTTAATTATTCAAAAATCTATTCTTTTATACCAAATTTAAATGCAAACTAATTGATACTGGGATCGAAAAAAATACATATAACTTCATTTTACTTGACATAAATAATTGACAGGGGACTTCATTGCTACAAGGTGATGCCATTTGGTTTGAAAAATGCTGGGGCTACTTATCAGAGGTTAGTCAACAAGGCATTTACTGATCAAATTGGAAGAAATATGGAAGTATACATTGACGATATGATGGTAAAGAGTGTAGATGAGCAGTTGCACTTGTCCGATCTCCAATCAACTTTTACCAACTTGGTGAAAGTAAATTTGAAGTTAAACCCTGGAAAGTGTGTGTTCGGAGTGCAGTCCGGGAAGTTTCTAGGTTATATCATAAGTGAGCATGGAATACAGCCCGATCCGGACCAGCTCAATGCTCTATTCCAAATGGAGCCTCCTCGAAACATTAAAGAAGTACAGCGATTAACGGGGAGATTACCTGCCTTAAACAGATTTATCTCAAGGTCTTCGGACAGGTGTGCTCCTTTCTTTCAAACTTTGAAGGGTGCAAAGGGTCCAATCACTTTATGAAACACCTTCGAATTTCAAACCGAAAATACAAGTCCGACCATCAAAGAATAGTAGGAAACTAAATATAAACCTTTCAGTTTTTGTTTGAAGGGAGGCAGCACTCCTTGAACTATCTAAACATTATTTCATTCTACTGTAGCAAGGCATGTAGTCTTCTTGTAAATAAAACACTTAGATATCCAAAGATAAACCAGCACTCCTTGACCTATCTAAACATTATTTCATTCTACTGTAGCAAGGCATGTAGTCTTCTTGTAAATAAAACACTTAGATATCCAAAGATAAACCAGGAAATAGAGAATGCCGAGAATTGGCAGTAGCCAGTAAAAATAATCCAGCCGACCTCGGTTTCAGCCAAGCTTCTCATTCTTCGTAGTCCCGTTAGTCATAATCGTCACCATAAAAGTACTTAGATTAGTTGCTTGATGCAGTCGTTGTGAGAGACAGAGCTGAGGTACTTAGATTAGTTGCTTGATGCAGTCGTCGTGAGAGACAGAGCTGAGCACAGACTTTTCATAGCATCAAGTACCTCGTCGTAATAAAACTGAGTTGTCCAATAAAGGCGAAAACTTATGCGCACCCTATAAGGATATAGGGAGGTACTTTCCATTGGAATGACTTTAAGATTATAAGGGCCATCCTTAGCTGCAATCGCAAAAGATCAGACATAAGTGATTCAAACTGAATGCAAAAAAAACACAAAGGGAACTACAAATTACCTTTAGACATTGGAATGACTTTGACATTATAAGGACCATCATTATAGCTGCAATGGCAAAAAATCAGAGACAAGTGATTCAAACTGAATGCAGATAAACACGAGGGGAACTACAAATTACCTCTCGAGACTCAAATAACTTTGAGATTATAAGGGCCATCTTTAGCTCCAATCGCAAAAGATCAGACATTCAAACTGAATGCAAATAAAACAAAGGGAACTACAAATTACCTCTTGTGAATCAGCATGCCAAGTAAGATTAATTCATCTGCAAGACCTTACACTCCAATACCAATGTGCCTATGCCTCATATTTCACCCTTTTGTAGTTTAAAATGACAGTAATTAACTATAATCTTTGTTGACATTCGTAGTAACAATTAAGTTACCAAAGCAAAAGTACGATTAAGAATCAAAATACACTTCTTGTATAAAGAGAATCAAAGTAATGGTTCTTTGATTCTCTGCTCCCTACAAGCTTCAATAGATGAGCTTCGATTGGAACCCCTGTTGATAGAGAGAAATATGTAAAATTAAACCATGACAGAAACAATAACTAATACTCACCGTCTCCTTGAACAAGCGTGGTAAAGCAATAGATGCAAGATTGCAGACTGCAGTCTCCGGGCGACTAGTGTACTCGATTATCTAAATGCACAGAATTGAAGATTGAATGGTACCCAGATTGCTGGTTCCTCTTTCTGTTTAAAGAATCCTGAAATAAATAAAATACTATGTTAACCATAATCCTAGTTTACCATGGTCAGAAGCACATTAATGAAAATTTACAGAAATCACCTTGTAGAGACTATAAAGAAAATACTATATGTGAACTATTATCCAATTACTCCAGCGGATTTGATGATAATAGCACACTCTATTGGAGTATGATATATGCCCTCAATGCTATTATCTTCCATACATAGCAGAAAGCAACTACTGAACTGTCAAATTCATTTACAGAAACTACTGTGTAACAAAATCCAATCATAAGCTTTAAAAACAATAACATGCTGCATTATAATACAGGAAGATCGAACTTACTTCTAGAGCTCCAGCATTAAAGATTAGGGGAAGGATGGGTGAACCATCAACATCATATGATAAATTTGATGAATATAATCAATATCGTCAGGATACAGTGAGGTCTCTCTACAGCTACTCGTTGAAATATTAAGAGGTAAAACACTTCCTTAGTGCTCTTATGCAGATCGAAACAGATAATCTGGCAGCTTATTCTGGTAGCCAACTGCACTGGTTCAATTAGACACAAAATAAGTTCAAATAATCAAAATCTTCCAATTCAAAGCAATTTCCTTAGAAACCCAAACAACATTATCAACAAGCACAGTAACCAACACAAAACTCAAACATCTGAAAAGAATATCTAACAACATAAAGTATATAAATACATACAACTTACAGAAGCATAATCTAGCCAATTCATTAGAGCCGACTAGTTGTAACACCTTTATAAACAATCGTGACGACCACATCACCGATGAACTTTCTCTTTCTTCACATCTCTCTTAATGAGATACATCTTCGAGGACACTCTACAATAACACTAGAGGAATTTCGTCGAGCAGGTTTTGTGTGCAAATATAAGATTGACAGTAGCTAGGCTGCTACACATAATATAGGTTTGGGTTTTGGGTTATCATAACCCACCTGTGTGAAATTACTTCTCAGCAGCAGCGAAGGGAGAAGTTTAAAGCTTCAAACAGTAGAAAAAAAATAACAATCTATCAGGATCAAAATCATAACACTAACTGAATGAGAATATCACAATTAAACCCTATAGTCAAATTAAAACCTAAAGAAAATGTAAAACCTAAAAGGAGAAAAAAAAAAGGAAGAAGAGGGAAAGGGGAAAACCGATTACTGACATCGCTGAACACCCATAGATATATGGAGTGAAATGAAAAAGTAAAGCTTAAAGGGAGAATAAAAAGGAAAGAAGAGGGAAAGGGAAAACCTATAAGGTGAAATAAATTTACTTACCGCTCAACAATTAAATAGTTTTCAATTAAAATTTTAAAACACTTTTTTTCTAATGTATGGAAATGCCCTTTTTATTTAATTCTACAAAATACAATTAATACATTTAATATTTTTTAACTAATACATATAAATTTTAATATAAAATATTAATAAATAAATTTGGTATTAAACTTTGTTTTGTTTTTCTTTTTACCCATACAATTATAGTTATCCATTTAACATTTAAAAAATATTCCACACTTTACTAATTTTAGCTAATATATACAAAGTAATAAAAAAATAATTAAAAAAGTTATAAACTCAATTTAATTTTGGATTTCGTATTTTTTTAAATTAATGAAACTGCCGTTATACCATTAATTTTGAAAACAAATACTCTACATTTAATGGATAGTGCATTTAAAAAAAATTACTAATATATACAAATTAATTTTAAAAAGAATTATGAATCAATCGGTTTTAAATTTCGCTTTCATTTTCTTAATTCATCAAACTACCGTCATTCAATTAATTTAAAAAAAACTATAAAATTATTTCATATTGCATTTTAATAATACTATACTAATATATATATATATATATATATATATATATAAATTAAAAGAAATTAATTCACTTTTAAATTTAAATTTAGTGTTTTTTTTAACTCAGCAAAACTACCGTTATCCAATTAATTTAAAAAATACTCTACCATTAATTAGTAATGCATTTCAATATTTTCTTATTAATATATACAAATTAAGTTATAAATTCAATTGGGTTTAAAATTTATCTTTTTTAACATCATAAAACTACGTCATCTAATTAATTTTGATCAAAATACTCTACAACTATTTAATAATCCATCTCAACAATCTTTGACTATATACAAATTAAAATAATTTCAATTTTTTTTATAAATTCATAGCACATGCGTCATCCATTTAATTTAAAAAAAAAGTTTTACAGTTACTTAATTAAATAATAAATAGCACATTTAATAATGTTTGACTAATATATACAAATAACAAAATAAAAATAAAATCATAAATTCAATTCAGTTTTAGATTTCATCCTTTTCTAAATCATAAAACTACTATTTAGTCGATTGATAGCATATTACAATGGTATGCGGATAATATAATATAATATAATATAATATAATATAATATAATATAATATAATATAATAATTGATTAAAATGGTATGAATTCAATTCGGTTTCAAATTTCATGTATTTGTTAATTTTAACTCATAAAACTACTGACATCCAATTAATTTTTAATTTTTAAATAATATTATAAAAGTTATGGTGTATTTCAATAATCTCTTACTAATATACATAAAATTCAATTCTATTTTAAATTTCGCTTCTTTTTATCATCCAATTAATTTTTAAAAAAATCAATAATTAATAGATACTGCAATTCAATCATCTATGAATAATATAAAAAAATTAATAAAAAAATTATAAACTCAAATTAGTTTCAGACGGTTGCAAGATAATTATAAACTTAATAATTAATTTTTATTTTTCATTTTTCAAAATTAATGGTTTAAATTTATACACCATCTAAAATATTTAAAGATTGAATTTGATATTATTTAATTTACTAATTTTATTTTAGATAGTTTTACAATTATTTTTAATATGTAAATAATAATAATAATAAATTAAATAATTTGTTACCATAATAGTTTTATACATAATGTATGTATTAATAAAACAAGTCATTTTGTTGTAGATTAAAGTAAATAAAATGAGGGAAAAACTATATCTCAACACCTATTTGGTGGATTTCAACTTGGAGAAATTTCTTCCTTAAAAAGTTGAATTACCCAAAATACCTTCACTAAAAAAACACATAATTAATCCTACAATCTAAAATCCAACTAGCCCATTCTCTAAAAACTCTTAAACTAACTAAAACTATCTCATAATCGACTTCAATCCGTAATATCTTTAAAAATATGTATTTAAGTGATGAAAACAATGGTTTTAGTCGTAATAAATTTCATTTGGACTAGAGTGTATATCATCTCAATTTGGACTAATCACATGATTCGCATTTGACATATTATTCTTAGTTCAAATTTAACCAATGATTCTCAATTTGCATTTAACTATTGATTTTTCGTTTAGATTTAACACATGATTCTAAAATTATGTGATTCTCAGTTCGGATTTAGCCTTTGCTTTTCAATTTGTATTTAGCCCTTGATTATCAGTTCGTACTTAGCCCTTGATTCTTAGTTCAAATATATCTCATGATACTTTGTTCAGATTTAACACATGATTATCAGTAAGCATTTAACCATTGGCGTTGAACACATTTATTAGTGTTTAACCTCTGATTATCAATTTGTATTTAGCACATGAGTCTCAATTCGTATTTAACTCAGGACTCTCAATTTGCATTTAACACGTGATTCTCATTTCACATTTTATACATGATTCTTAGTTTGGATTTCACACACGATTCTCAATTCATATTTCACCTTGATTCTTAGTTTCTTATTTTAACCTTTGATTCTTAATTCATATTTAACCTATTATTTGCAATTTGCATTTTACCATTGCTTCTCAAATTAGAATTGACACCTGCTTCTCAATTTGTATTTAGTCATTTATTTATAGTTTATAATTAATATATGATTATCATTTCACAATTAACCCTTGTTTTTCAGTTTATAATTACGACATGTATATAATAATTAATTATTAGTTTTGATTTAATAAATAATTTACGATTAGATTTTCCTGCTCAACATCTTCAAATCCTACCTTCATTTGTTCAATACATATAACACATTCACTATTCTCTTAACAATTAATTTGTTTAATAATATGTAATTTAAATATAATTTACTTAACAAGTCTGATAAAATAATATTCAATTTAATAAATAATTTTCTTTTCAAGTTTTAGAGATATCAAATTTTAATAACTAATATTTTTCAAATTGGTAAACTTACTATAATTAAAAAAAACTTTAAATGAAATATTTTATTTTAATTTATAGGTAATATAATCTTTATTTTGTGATAAAATTTAAAAACGGATTTTTGAAATTTATATAAATCCAAACGCAGACAACTTGAATTTAAATCAGCTTTTTTTTATACTCAAAACTCATAACGGAATAAAAAAAACCTTTTTTTTGTTCAAATTATATAAATATTTGGTCAAATACAAATCCCACCGTATAATTTAATATTTAAGAATAAAATCCTAATTTATTTGTGAAATTTATATTAAACATGAATTCTAACCAAGAAGCATATATGCAGTTTCACCCTTCAAATGGATGACGACAAATCTGCCAATTATAAAAAAGGATAAAATAATAAAATATAATATTTATTTTTGTTTAGAGCCGAATAAAAAGGAGGGGAGAAATAAAATAGTGTTTCATTTAGTTCACTTTAATTTATAATGGTGCGGTAGATTTAGTTAGTTAGAAAAATAAAGATTAAATATAAAAGATAAACTAGTCTCTTAATATTGAATAAAATTAAAAGATAGAGTCAAATGATTAAAAAAAATACTAAATATAGAAGATATAGTTACTTGGTTAGAAAAATAATGATCAAAATAAATATTTCAAATTTATAACTAAGAAAATATTAAATACAAATAAAGCCTTCTTTTTTTAAACATAATCTGAATCTAGAAGTTAGATGATACATGCCATAGCAACCTATGCATACTCAAAACATAAAATTGAAAAAAAGAAAGAGAATTACTTCAAAAATCGGTATCTTTCGCCATAAAGTTTTAGGGATCACAAAATTACAAATAATCCCTAAATATAATGTCGAACCTCCTATTGAAACACGAACAACAAGTCTATTTTTACACCATTAAAACATAACTAAAACTCTTGAGAAGCAGATACAATCTCATCTTTTCCTTTGCCTGCTTTCTTCGGCAGACCCCCCTTTTTCTCGAGGTCCGAAGGAAGGGCACAACAACTTCAAATAAAAAGCCCGTAACCTGCATACTAAACAAGTAATGTTAGGCAATACTCACAGATCCAAGCAATTTTCACATTTCGTCATCATTTCTTACAACAAGCCTAATGTGTCTTGGAGTTATCCTTTCTTTCTTGTTGTCTCTTGCTGCATTACCAGCAAGCTCTAAAACCTCAGCGGCAAGGTACTCGAGCACAGCAGAGAGATAAACGGGGGCACCAGCGCCTACACACTCAGAATACTTCCCCGTCTTCAGGAACCTAGCAATCCTACCCACGGGAAACTGAAGTCCGGGCTTTTGGAATCGCATCACCGACTTCGTCGTCTTTCTCTTTCCTTTACCTCCATCTTTGGCATCACCGGTTGAACTCATCTTCAACAGATTGGAGAATTACAAGTTGATTGGTGTCCTTTGAAATACAAATAAAACCTATTTATACAAAGAATCTTGCTCTACTATTCTCCGTCGATCATAAAATTACTCTTATTTAGGTTTCCTTCCACTGGTTTTCTTCTCACAAAAATGACCATCTAGTTAGACAGCAAGAGGAGGCTCACCGTCATTGAGTTATTGATCAGAAGTGTCATCTTCAAAATAACCAACTATACATTAAAAGCTAGAACTTAAGATAAAAATTATAAAAGAGCAAGTTAGGATGACCCAAAAGTGTCTTTAGATTCTCTTTATACCTCCGCTTTTCAGCTCCTTTCCATGTTTTATCTATTTTGTTTTCCTATCTAAGAATGAATGCATAGACATTTTAACAAAAGGACAACAGTAAGAGAGTTAACAAAAATTAGCAACAAATTAATAATATATATGACTATAGTTCTTCAACATCTCTGCTTTCTTGGCATTCTGCCTACCATCAAGTCCTTCCAAATTTTTTCCTTCATTCTTTTAACTAATTGCATTTTCAGAGTTCTACAAGTTCACTTTGTTTCTGTTATATTCGGTTTTATGCTTCCACTTTCGAAACTCTCGTATCTTCACTAATCAGAACTGCACTCACTGCATAATCCGATACTGCTATATACAAAAATAATTGCTCACCCTCTCGAGGCTTTGATAATATTTCAGGAGAGGACAAAAGATTTTTTATCTTAATAAAAGCTTCTTCACAATCCGAAGTCCACTCAAAATTATTTGGTCGACGCAGCACCTAGAAAAAAGGCAAGCACTTATCCGAAAAACGAGAAATGAATCTGTTCAGAGCCGCTAACCTGCCTGTTAACATTTGCACTTCTTTGATATTCCGAGGTCAAGACATTGATATCAGAGCCTTCAACTGTTCTGGATCCACTTCAATTCCTCTTTCACTAATCACATACCCTAGAAACTTACCAGATCGGACTCCAAATGTACATTTTTCTGGGTTCAACTTCAACTGTATGGCTCTAAGATTCAAAAACGTCTCTTCTAAATCATCAATGTGTTCATCATCACTTTTGCTCTTAACAAGCATATCATCGATGTACACTTCGATATTCCTCCCTATTTGTGAAGCAAACGCCTTATTCATCAGCCTTTGATATGTAGACCCAACATTTTTCAATCCAAACGGCATCACTCTATAACACTGTAAACCCCGATCAGTAATAAAAGTTGTGCTTTCTTCATCTTCTGGATTCATTCGAATTTTATTATATCCTGAAAATGCATCCATAAATGTTAGAATTTTGTTTCTAGAAGTAGAATCCACTAATTGGTCAATTCGAGGTACTGGAAAAGGATCCTTTGGGCATGCTCTGTTTAAATCTGTGAAGTCTACACACATTCTCCATTTTCCGCTCTTCTTTTTCACCACCACAGGGTTAGCCGTCCACCTCGGATATTTGGACTCCCTAATATACCCCATTTTATACAATCTATCTACTTCAGCAATTATGGCCTCAGATTTTTCCAAAGAAAAAGCTCTCCTTTTTTGTATTATCGGCTCGATCTTCGAATCCACAGCCAGACTATGACATATAATGTCAATTGGGACCCCAACTACATCCTCAGATGTCCAAGCAAACACATCCAAGTTTTTAGACAAAAAATTCAACAATCTTTCTCGCACTGATAAAGACAGCAGAGTCCCAATTCGAAGTACTCTGTTATTATTGAAAATGTATTCTTCTATTTCTTCACTTACCACCACAGAACTCGGGGTTGACCTCGGATCATCAATTCCCTCATTTGTACCACTAGAAGGAACCCCCCCCCCCCAAACTGGTATTTCTCCATTGGATCATCGGTACTTTTGCCACGTAGTCTAAACGCAGCAGCGTAACATTCTCTAGCCACTTTTTGATCACTTCGAACTACACCAATTCGATCCCCGACTACATACTTCAAACACTGATGAACTGTAGAAACTATAGCATACATTTTTGCCAGCCATGACCTTCCAAAGATAGCATTGTAACTCGACGGACAATCTACCACCATAAAAAATACTTGAACTTTCTTTTTGAAAGGCCCTTTTCCCAGAGAAATTTCACCTTCAAACTCCCCTACTACATTCGCTGTCGCACCAGTAAACCCAATTATAGTTCTTTCTGACCTTTCTATCCGAGGCGGAGCGTTTAATCTGTCATATGTTGATTTGAACAACACATTAGCAAAGCTTCCAGTATCAATCAATACTCGTCGAATTTCCACTCCACACACTTCTGCACCAATGACCACTGCATCTTCATGTGGCCCAGTAATTCCTCTCAAATCATCCGCATCGAAAATTATAAATGGGACATCCTTGTTGTTTAGGTGTGCTGATGCTCCTCCTTCAATTTGATGCGTTAAATTCACTATATGTCTTTTCCTCGAATTATTAGTGTTATTAGTCATTGAATCTCCCCCAAATATTGCCAGTGACTCAAAGAACGCACACAAATCTCGAACACGTCCCTTACGCATCGGCTCATCAACTGACATCAACAACAATCGACCAGGGTCTGGTTCGACATATTCCGAAGCCACATCAAATTCATCACATGCAGCATCTAAAATCATCAGTGCACTTTCCTGCTTAGAATTAGGATTGCCCACCTTTTGAGTTATGGCTTTAGCATTCTTTTTGACATACTCCAACAATTTTCCATTCTCTATCAAAATCTGCATCTCCTTCTTCAAAGCAATACAATCATTTGTATCATGTCCAATATCATCATGATACCTACAGAACCTATTATTGCGCTCCTCTCTTGGCCTATTAATCGCTGCCGGCTTTCTGAAATTTACTGTTCCCCTGGTTTTCTCATATATCGAAGCCACACTTTCAGTCAAATCCGCATAATATTCTGGTCTTACCCACACATTCGATCTTAATCTGAATTGGTGTTGATTATTAGAATTGTGCTGATTAGAACCCCCTTGATATGAGCTCGAGGAACCCCCATGGTATGAGTTCGAACCTCCTCGATTAGAAACATTTTGATTACCCCTTGGGCGCGATGAGTTATTATTCGAAGCGTTCAGTTGACTATTCCCTTTCTGAACAGTACTACTTCCTCCTCGAACTCGAGTAGACTCTTCGACTTTGATCTGATCTGAGCCATGAGAGCTCCAAACGTTAATGCCCTACGCCTTGTAGTTTCATCAGCTAAATCTCCTGGCAACAATCCTTGTCTGAACGCTGCCATAGCCACCACTTCCTCACAATCATCTAATCCGGCTTTTGTTGACACAAATCTTTTAGTATAATCCTTCAACTTTTCTCCCACAGCTTGCTTACATTGTATTATCGTATCTCCATTAGCTCTCATTTCTTTGCTTCCCACAAACTGTCTTCGAAAAGCTGTGTAAAAGCCTTTAAAATTTGCAATGGACTCCTTAGGAATCTTGTTGTACCATTTTAGTGCAGTTCCTTTGAATGTCTGAGAGAATGCTCTACACACCAATTTATCATCGTCTTCGAAATTAGTCATATAGTTTTTGAATTGTTCTATATGATCATCTGGATCTTGAGTTCCATCAAACTTGTCAATTTTAGAAATGTCGAACCGCCTCGGAAGTGGCACAAATCTAATCTCACTAATCAACGGTGAGTCCCTCCAATCTACTCCTTGAACAAACTGGTCTTCGTTCCTCATTCCCACAGTAGCATACAAACTTGATTCACCTTCAAATTTCCGAGGCGAATACTTCCGAGGAGAATATACTCGTCTTTCCTTCTTTTGCCTTCCTTCCTTATACATTTTAGCTGGCCGAAATTTATATCCTCCTCCTCTTGAATGAACTCGAGAATGCTCATATCTTGGTGTTTCATCTGACTCCGAATTTCAAAATCCTCTTCTTCACTAGAATCTACATACCGTCGCTTCTGCAACTTTTCTTTTCTTTTCATTCCACTATGCTCCTTCTTACGCTCAAAATGTATTTTACGCTGTACATATTGAACGTCGCCATCGTCATTTAACGGATCCGACTGATCATCCCGATCACCTGTTGTTATTTTAGATCTAAGTCTAGCGCCATTATTATCTTGCTTCTTTTTAGCAAATTCATCAAGTTCCGCCACTTTTCTTATCAACTCATTCATTTTACCTTCAAAATCAAATTGGTTTGATTGAATCGGAATTGACTTACCTGCCTCTTTCTCTTGCAGATCAGATTTCAACGTCTCCAAAGCTTTTCGAATTCATCTCCGATCAGCAAAAATATAAACAAAATTCTTCAGAAAACGAACAAATTCGAGACTCGATTTTTTATCTATCGATCAAGGTATCTTCGGCCTCTCTTTCTAGCGCCAATTTGGTGAGAATAGAAATTGAATTGAGAAGATTGAGAATATTGACCAAGAATCAACAGAGAGTTTTTTAGGTGGTGAATATAATCTTTCGCCTCTAATTATTTCATAGGTGTAATCAGCCTCTTCGACCTCTTTAAATAGGCCTAGTGAGTTAGTTACAAATTCGGTTACATAAGAGGTTTATTTACAGTTCAGTCCCTATTCTTCTTGTAAAACTTTAATCTTACTCTATATTAATAGAACTTATCATTCAAGTCCTTATTAATTACATTTAAGCCCCTAATGAATATATTTCCTTATCAAAGCTAATGGGCCGTTACTGCGGTGAAATTTACTCTATCGCACGCTTAATTGTCATAGATGGACGAGAAATGAATTCTATGTTTTGATGAAAAATGCAATACTGACGTGTTTGCATCATTCGGATTTCCAGTGCTACTTGTGCTCATTAATTTGATATATTTGGTGGTGCAGGTTTCATTGCAATGTATGCTACTCTAGCTAGCCGAGATGTTGACTATTTGATTCATGAGTCACCCTTCTATCTTGAAGGAGAAGACGGACTTTATGAGTTCATTGATAAACGACTTGAAGAGAGTGGACACATGGTTATCGTGATGGCTGAAGGAGCAGTCAGGATCTTGTTTCAGAGAGCATGGTCCTGGTGAATCCTTCGGGAAACAAGCTTCTTAAAGACGCTGGGTTATGGTTGTCGGACAAGATCAAGGTATTGGTACATTATTCAGCGATCTGGGGTTCTGCAATTTTGTTTAAATCACTGGCCCAGTTGTCTATTATGTAATTTGTTTCCGGCTGTACAAAGTTTGTTCTAGTATATTGCTTTACAACGTAGGAATCGCATTGGTAAAATGATTCTTTTACTATACCTTCTGCAAAACAAAGGATTTATAAGGCTTTATATTCTATCTCCCAAATAAGGAACAAGGTGGTAATTACCGACATGATGCGGGTGAGGTTGCTTCCTTCGACAAACCAACCGAGCGTTTTGAGCCCGACTGATGCAAAACAAGCAAAGAATGAAAAACCAGCTCCTACCTGAGTTGTTAGATGATTGAAGCAGCTTCTTAACAAAGACCTTCGCATTTCTACATGTTTGAGACAATTTCTTTTTCCTATACATGTGTTAGTTGGGTGTCGCTATGAAATGGGCCACAAAGTAAAAAACTCATATTATCCTTTCATACTTATACGATTACAATTTATGCGTATGTTTCATGCGTATGTACGGTAAAGGTGACTTTTCAAAACGTAAAAGATTAGATGATAATTCAGTTTGTAGTTTAAAATTTCCAAAAATACCATACGAGCGAACAAGGAAATACAAAGAATAATACTCATGTGTTTTTCTTATTGTGTTATTAGATTTTATATTTGTTTGGATTATGTGTATCTAAAAGATTAGATGATAACTCATTTTGTAGTTTAAAATTTCCAAAAATATCATACGAGCGAACAAGGAAATGCAAAAAATAAAACTCGTGTTTTTTATTGTGTTATTAGATTTTATAGTTGTTTGTGTTAGTAGATTTTATATTTGTTAAGAACTTGGTTGTTCTTTCTGGCTTTTCTGATTGTCTTATCCATGCCATCCATTTTGAAATTATCAAAAACAAAAGTTTGGTTTGAAATTTTGTATAGAACATGACTATTTATTAATTGATATATTTAAATTATCCGAGGTTGAGTTGAAATTTTGTATAAAACACGACTATTTATTAATGAAATTTTGTATAAAACACGGCTATTTATTAATTGATTTTTAAAAATATTGTATATTGTCCCACTCGAGTGAATGTCCGTGGTGTAGCTTATTTTTTAATTTTTATGTTTAATTTTTATTTATTTATCAAATATTTTTAATCTTTTAAAAATTATTCAATTTAAAATTAGTAAACTGGATCGGTCCATATTGAGAAAGCTGTTTTAGAAAATAATCAAAGACAAAATTTCTTAAACAAATTTTTTTTCTGTGCCGAAAGATCAATTTCATTTTTTAGGAGATGAAAGCGCTATTCAAATTTCGACATTTCCAAGAATCATAGGATATGAGTGGAAAACAAGAGAGCAATCCCGGTTTAAAACCGAAAAAGCTAAAAATGATGTCATATAAATTGGAATCTTCAAATCTAATTTCAAAACCATTATCATATTGAACTAGCTCCTTAAAAAATGTTATTATTTTTTTCGCAATAGTAATCAAAACTATAAAGACCAATAGAATTTTGTAGGACCACATTTTGAAGGTATTTTGAACTTAATTATACTTTTTAGAAGATTATGAGATTTCTTAATAGATATGGCCATGATCGAAGTGGAGTTTGCATATATTGTGTCAAAACCGGACCATAAGCATCCATAGTTAATAAGCTAAAGGTTAGTGTGGAACAAGTTTACGAAAGTTAAAAAAATGTTACTTGTCCTGAAATGGTTTCAGGATTATTTGGGTAACAAATTGATCCCATATGTGTTCAAGTGTTACAAATAAATTCTATTAATATTATTACGTCACATGTCATTCCCAATAATTACACATTTGTTTTCAAATTAACTCTCTATTTTGTTGTAAAATAATACATTTGATATTGCTATGTCAACATCCACGTAGAATGTTGTGAATGCAATAAATATTTAAATATTTTATTATTATGATTTATCTAACCTATTTATCCCACCGAATCCATTACCATAAAATATAACTCGACCTGACCAGTCTATACAAACTAACTAAAAGATGACATGTTTAACCTACTTGTTAACCTAATTGGAACCCGATAAATTCTCACTTTAATACAGTATAAACTTTATAAAATAATACACTTGGACCACCAAAATTTATTAATTAATAGATTTATTAATTAATCGATAAATTATAAATTATAAATTTATATTCCCGTTTTAATACCTAAAGAGTTTCACGATACCTAAATATCAAATCCGAGTATATGGTATAGATATTTAAATATTTTATTTTTATCATTTATCCGACTTATTTATCCGATCCAATCCAATCCATTAACATAAAATATAACTAGACCCGACCCAATCCATATAACATAACTAAAGCATGACATTTTTAACATACTTACAATTAATTTAATTAATACTTGACTACTTAATTCTGATACTAATTCTCCCTTTAATACCTAACGAGTTTCAAAATACCTACATCTGAAATCAATTTTTGTCTTACGAATTTTAAATCTCTAAAATTGATATCTTAGGAATCCTAAATGGACACTACTAGATCTGGGCCTGTTTATGTTAGATCTCACACCTTACTTAATTCTTTTTAATCCAAACTAATATCAAAATAACTTTCCTCACCAATTATGATAATATCACTCAATAAAAAACTTCCTAAAATCATAAAATCCTTTAACTAAATCTAGATATACTTGACTTTATGAAATCTCTAAAATAGTAAAAAGACATGGATAACGAAGTTTTATGTTGTTCTTTTCTACGAAAGAATATTTTAATATTCGTGGCTATAATCTCACGATATTTGCAACGAGTCGCACCCGGTGTGAGATTTAAAGTAGCATATAACACAAAACATGTGAATTTAGTTAGTAACCGCAAACCACTTCAATATTTCTTCAACCAAGCAGCAATAAGAAAACAAACTGCCAGGACATGAATCAATATACAGACGAAGTAAGAGTCTAAAACTTGGGGCAACAACATAACTTTCGAACCATTTCTACAAGGATTAGATGACAATAATAACCATGACAAGGTTTCCGCGACCAAAGGAAATAGGTAACTTGTGAAGTAACACATTTTTTGGCAGGTACGGAGTCGTTCCATAATTTTATAATCATTAACGATGTCTTCCTCCTTGGAGGCATCGGTTGCTCGATATCCTTCTCAGAAGTCCACATGATTTAGTTCTACCTTTCTAGCTTATTATGACATATTTAATATAAATATGACCTATCTCTAACATTGTATCATTCTTTGTAAGAACACACAGCGTTTCAAAAATCTTTGTAAACCGCTCATCAGTTAGTTATTCTCCTTAAGTTAAGGTGATAAATCTAAATGATAAGTTCATATATCAGGTACATATTTTGTCAAATAACAGTTATTGAAATATTCAAGCTTTCCTTTATACTGAACTGAATTTCCTATGAGAAGTTTTGAATATTGCTTGATTATTACATAATGACTGCAATTAGTAATGGAAGATACTTTTATGATAATTGTGAGTTAACTATTTGATATTTATTAGGAGTTTTAGCAATGAGACTATAATTTCCTACAAACTCTGACTCCGTCATGGATACTGGGTCCAGATCTCGCACCAGTCCTGAGACTTCTGTATCAGAGGGATTCGTTTTTCCTGAAGAACAACCGGTCTTTAGTTCACGTCGCAAAGTTTTATCTGCATATAGTGGACCTGTCGATTCACTTACAAAGGCAAAAAAAACATGGAAAATATCGTGCCCTCAGATTATGAAGAATCGTCCAAGATCCAGAATCACGTGTCGAATACAAGTATTCCGAGATTCATAAAGGAGCGCCAACGCATGAATTAGACTATGACATATCTCATGTAATTGGGGTCATAGTCATAACAAGATGTCCAATGATGACACCGTCATGGAAAGAAATTCTAGAAGATACGAAGATGTCAATGTATGAGCTGCTTTAGGTAACAAATGGTTTTCGATTTAAGTTTATTTTCAGACGCTACAAGTATGTTAAAATATATGATTTCAGCATTTTTTTTACTTGTTAATAGCTTTTAGTTTTTTTCGAGATAAAAACATTTTTTTGTATTTATATCATCCTAAAACTAAACAAGAATTAAGTAGATCCAGATACCTTTGTAGGCACAGTTACAGGCATTTCTATGTATTTATATAGACCTACAGGAAAATTAAGTAGATCCAAATCTATGTATTTCTATAGACCTACAGGAAAATTAAGTAGATCTAAATGTCTTTGTAGGCACAGTTACCGGTACTATTCGTAATTTTTTTATGTTCTTCGTATTGGTGGATCGAGTCTTGAATCCTTGTATACGCCACTAGAAATTCCGCCGCAGCAGCTTGGCTCATCACTTTCTTCAGAATCAACTTCAATGCCTTGAACCTTTTCAATCTTTTTGAACTCATCCTACACACACCACACTGCGGAAGCACCACACATTCATTTAGATACCTCCTTTAATAAAGTCGGGATTAAGGTGTGGTTGTAATGTTCGTATCTTGTTTTAAGGTGTTTCTCCAGTCTTGATGTTATGTTCTTTAGTTCATGTCTCTATGAACATACTTGTCACCATATAGATCTTCATCTCTTCTATTGACTCGCGCTTAGAGATTGACATGCACTAAACCATACAGTTTACATTATCAACTTCAATACAACCATCTCTTTCACTGGTTTCCTTTTCACTTTCTCCATTGTTCATTTCCTAGTCATACTCATTTTTTCACTAAGGATTTTTAAAATGCTCCTCATTTTTTTGTGTTCTTGTATTATATCGTTTTTTTCTACTAGAATTCTGGATGAAATCAATCGCTTCTCCAAGTATTGCAAGAAAGTGAGAAAGAAACGAAAAAGGAAATTTTGGATAGTCTTTAAATCTTCAATTGACTTAGAAAACTAACTAGTTCTATTCTAATTTTGTTAATAGCTTTTAGTTTAAATGTTAGTTAGGATATTTGAGAATGGATTCATAACAATATGTAACGAATCTAATTTTTGAGTTAGCTAACTATAAGTTCATGCATGCATTATAAAGAACTATTTTCCTTTTCCTTTTAAAGTCTCAACTGTTTATGATATGTTCATAAAGTTCTGGTTTAAGTTTTTAATAAAAGACCATGGTCTTTAGTTAATTGCATCTATTTATGTGTTAGAATTTTTAATACGAAATTATGTTTGTGTAATTTGGTTTGGTTAATACCCATGTCTAATACCTTCTCTCTAATACCTTGTACTTATTATAATTGTTATTTTGCACTCTTTTCTATGGTTAAAACAAATATAATACCTTGTAGTTATTATAATTGTTGTTTTTCTCTCTTTTCTATTCTTTTTATTATGCTTGTATTATTTCATTATTAAGGTAAATAAGCTTATACGAATCATGTTATAACTGTCTTAGTTTTTAAATTTTTGTTAGAACAAAATGGAAGGGATGATGGAGACCATACTTACAGATATAGAAGCATCTCAGAGTGATCCCGATGTTCCTTTGTTAGAACCAGATCCGGGCGTTTCAATAAATATTCTCAAGGACTCGATTTGTACAAAACCCGGTAGAGTTATTCCTGGCCTTGGTAGGTCTTATTCTCGGTTAAGTAGTTCTTCGTCTACTGCTAAGTCAAATATCGGAGAGGTTATGCATTTAAGAGACAAAGTGAATATGCTAGAAAATGTCATAGCACTTCAAAAGATAGAACAAGAAAAGTGTATTGCGGAATGTGAAACTAAATTAGTAGAGAGAATTAGCTCTATTTTGAAAGCCAATGCCAGTGGCTTGTCGGATTTGTCATGTGTTAGATTTGTGTTTTATTAGTTAGCTTGAATTTTGAATTTAGTGACTTTTAATCTTTTGTAAAGGCGTTAGTGTTACTTGTTTATATATGTAATGTATTTTTGTTAATAATTAAATTTTGGCATTAGAAACAAAAATCAAAATCAGTTCTTTTGTTCTTTAAAATTTAATATTTATTTTATTAATTAAATTTATTAAAAACAATTATTATTCTATATAATCAATTATATATTTAAATTTATTAAAAAATAAAAATAAAAATATTAATTTTTTGTTGTATAAGGTTATATTTTACCAAAAACTGTTAGTTGCATAAAGTTATATTTAAAAAAAAAAACTTTTTGTTGCTAAATATATAATTATGGCTTTTAATAACTATTTTTTTATTGTAATTACACACTTTAAACATATTTTATATGTAACAAGAATTTTGATATATTTGATGTACCTCTTAAGAACTCACCCTTATATTTATTATGCAATATTTATTTTCTAAATTTTTTTTTTCTAGTTGAAGGTAGTTGCATATTTATTATGTAATATTTTTTTATTCTAGTTTTAAATAGTCAAAGAAACATATCGCATACAGTATTTATTTTCTATTTTTTTATTATAGTTTAAACCAGTGTAAAACTTATTTTCTAAATCTTTTAATTCTAATTTAAAAGAGTCCAACAAATATTTCGCTCAAACACATATATTATAGTTAAAAACTATATTGCATATTTATTATGTAATATTAGATGACAAAAAACTTCTGTCAATACAATAACGAAACAATCTCAAAATAATAAATTTATAACTACATACGAACGTTAAATTAAAACAATTAATGGTTGAATAAACTACAAAATCCACGAATCCTAATCCTTCAAAACTAAACCATAATCACTAAACTAAACCATAATCAATAAAAAACATACATAAACCATAATCACTAAAAAAACATACCAAAAGGTCCACAATGACTTAACTAAGATATAACTTTCCAAAAAAACAACAATGATATGAAGATTTGGGTTTTTGGACAGACGTTATCACTCTAAATATCATTAAAAATACATAACTAAATTGCAAAATAATTACACTAACAAGTATATAATTCATACCCTAACGTGTTCGCTTGATTCGAGAAATCTGGCGTTTTTTAACCATTTCGAGAAATTTTAGGTGAGAGAAAAGAGAAAAATAAAAAGATTTTTTTTCTTCTGAAATTAAAGTCTCTTATTATAGTAAAAAAAGATTTCATTATAAATGGATCTCATTGTAACTAAAATAGAACCCAATTTAGCCCAACCCAAAATAAATTAGGCCCAAAATTTTATTTAATTTCTAGGGTTTATGTCGAAGATTGTGCTTCTCCTATATATATATATATATATAGGGTCTACTGCTGCCGCATCTCACATCATCCATGGATGCGAAGGAATCGTATCTGGCATGAGATCTCATTTCCCACTCGAAATATTGACTTCAGCAGGAAACAGGTCTATGCCAGATACAATTCCTCAGCCTATGTTAAAGTAGAATAAGCCGGACTCGGATGATTGCCGAGATGTATACAAGCAATATTTTATAGTCTATAATTTTATTTAAATGGAAGTATGTAACTTTTCTGATCATCACTGAAGTTCCACAGGGAGGGTATAAGGTGTTCTTGTCCAAAAATTCTATTGATTTAGATCCCAAGATTGTCAATGACATCCATCAAAGACGGTTGATAGTACGAGGGTCGTGGAATAAATCCCAATGAAAGGTATATCAGTTCACTGTCGCACTCAGGTTTACATAATTGGAGGTGATGGAACTCAAAAAGGAGCAGCAGCTAGCTAGCAGCTATCTATGAAGTAAGCCTATTGAAGTCATTGTGCCGGTAACCTCTTAAGATCTTTGTTTTTGCAGACTGATCAGTTTCATAAATTTCTCTGCTAGGGGTTTTGTTGACAATAGCTTCCAAATATTTATGAACTAATTTTCCAAATATTTGTGAACTAATGGTAGATTGGAAGCATTTCTTGTGAAGTTTATGTCATCCAATCAAAGCGGGGACACCCATGAACTAATATTATTGAACCTAATTACGAGACACATAATATTTCCCGATGCCCGAAGCATGCTTATTATAGTTCCGGCCTTCATGTTTGGCCACATGTTTGCAGGCTGCGTTCTGCATCAGTATATTGTATTTGTTTAAATGCGGAAATGATATCACTAATTTTTTGTTGTTAGTAGCTGTGCGGAAATGATATCACTAATTTTTTGTTGTTCTGCAGGAAATCAGACTCCGCGGCCTTAAGGTTGCAGTTGTTGGAATTCCAAAGAACATCGACAATGACATTCCGGTATTTATCTACTTGCACGCCATTGCTCTGAAGTACTTAGATGTTTTGGAATGAACTCTTAATAGTGCTCTCTCTCTCTAATCTTGATTTGGTCGTTGACAAGTCCTTTGGTTTTGATACTGCCGTCGAGGAGGCTCAGCGTGCCATTAATGCAGCACACGTCGAAGCTACAGGTGTTTAAAATTTATCTTTTTTAACATCATAAAACTATGTCATCTAATTAATTTTGATCAAAATACTCTACAACTATTTAATAATCCATCTCAACAATCTTTGACTATATACAAATTAAAATAATTTCAATTTTTTTTATAAATTCATAGCACATGCGCCATCCATTTAATTTAAATACAGTTACTTAATTAAATAATAAATAGCACACAAAATAAAAATAAAATCATAAATTCAATTCAGTTTTAGATTTCATCCT
Source organism: Limnanthes douglasii subsp. nivea (assembly GCA_036936605.1). Lineage (NCBI taxonomy): Eukaryota > Viridiplantae > Streptophyta > Magnoliopsida > Brassicales > Limnanthaceae > Limnanthes > Limnanthes douglasii. The sequence goes on from JAUPFV010000001.1 coordinate 5,405,391, forward strand.
TTTCTAAATCATAAAACTACTATTGTATGTGTATAATATAATATAATATAATATAATATAATATAATATAATATAATATAATATAATATAATATAATATAATATAATATAATATAATATAATATAATATAATATAATATAATATAATATAATATAATATAATATAATATAATATAATATAATATAATATAATATAATATAATATAATATAATATAATATAATATAATATAATATAATATAATATAATATAATATAATATAATATAATATAATATAATATAATATAATATAATATAATATAATATAATATAATATAATATAATATAATATAATATAATATAATATAATATAATATAATATAATATAATATAATATAATATAATATAATATAATATAATATAATATAATATAATATAATATAATATAATATAATATAATATAATATAATATAATATAATATAATATAATATAATATAATATAATATAATATAATATAATATAATATAATATAATATAATATAATATAATATAATATAATATAATATAATATAATATAATATAATATAATATAATATAATATAATATAATATAATATAATATAATATAATATAATATAATATAATATAATATAATATAATATAATATAATATAATATAATATAATATAATATAATATAATATAATATAATATAATATAATATAATATAATATAATATAATATAATATAATATAATATAATATAATATAATATAATATAATATAATATAATATAATATAATATAATATAATATAATATAATATAATATAATATAATATAATATAATATAATATAATATAATATAATATAATATAATATAATATAATATAATATAATATAATATAATATAATATAATATAATATAATATAATATAATATAATATAATATAATATAATATAATATAATATAATATAATATAATATAATATAATATAATATAATATAATATAATATAATATAATATAATATAATATAATATAATATAATATAATATAATATAATATAATATAATATAATATAATATAATATAATATAATATAATATAATATAATATAATAATTGATTAAAATTGTATGAATTCAATTCGGTTTCAAATTTCATGTATTTGTTAATTTTAACTCATAAAACTACTGACATCCAATTAATTTTTAAATAATATTATAAAATTTATGGTGCATTTCAATAATCTCTTACTAATATACATAAAATTCAATTCTATTTTAAATTTCGCTTCTTTTAATCATCCAATTAATTTTTAAAAAAATCAATAATTAATAGATACTGCAATTCAATCATCTATGAATAATATAAATAAATTAATAAAAAAATTATAAACTCAAATTAGTTTCAGACGGTTGCAAGATAATTATAAACTTAATAATTAATTTTTATTTTTCATTTTTCCAAATTAATGGTTTAAATTTATACACCATCTAAAATATTTAAAGATTGAATTTGATATTATTTACCATTATTTTTAATATGTAAATAATAATAATAATAAATTAAATAATTTGTTACCATAATAGTTTTATACATAATGTATGTATTAATAAAAAAAGTCATTTTGTTGTAGATTAAAGTAAATAAAATGAGGGAAAAACTATATCTCAACACCTATTTGGTGGATTTCAACTTGGAGAAATTTCTCCCTTAAAAAGTTGAATTACCCAAAATACCTTCACTAAAAAAACACATAATTAATCCTATAATCTAAAATCCAACTAGCCCATTCTCTAAAAACTCTTAAACTAACTAAAACTATCTCATAATCGACTTCAATCCGTAATATCTTTAAAAATATGTATTTAAGTGATGAAAACAATGGTTTTAGTCGTAATAAATTTCATTTGGACTAGAGTGTATATCATCTCAATTTGGACTAATCACATGATTCGCATTTGACATATTATTCTTAGTTCAAATTTAACCAATGATTCTCAATTTGCATTTAACTATTGATTTTTCGTTTAGATTTAACACATGATTCTAAAATTATGTGATTCTCAGTTCGGATTTAGCCTTTGCTTTTCAATTTGTATTTAGCCCTTGATTATCAGTTCGTACTTAGCCCTTGATTCTTAGTTCAAATATATCTCATGATACTTTGTTCAGATTTAACACATGATTATCAGTAAGCATTTAACCATTGGCGTTGAACACATTTATTAGTGTTTCAATTTGTATTTAGCACATGAGTCTCAATTCGTATTTAACTCAGGACTCTCAGTTTCCATTTAACACGTGATTCTCATTTCACATTTTATACATGATTCTTAGTTTGGATTTCACACACGATTCTCAATTCATATTTCACCTTGATTCTTAGTTTCTTATTTTAACATTTGATTCACATTTCAGATTCAACACATGATTCGTCATTTGTGTTTAACTCATGATGCTCAATTCGAATTTAACACATGATTCTTACCCCATATATAACCTTTGATTCTTAATTCATATTTAACCTATTATTTGCAATTTGCATTTTACCATTGCTTCTCAAATTAGAATTGACACCTGCTTCTCAATTTGTATTTAGTCATTTATTTTTAGTTTATAATTAATATATGATTATCATTTCACAATTAACCTTTTTTTTCAGTTTATAATTACCACATGTTTCTTAGTTCGTATATAATAATTAATTATTAGTTTTGATTTAATAAATAATTTACGATTAGATTTAACCCAAGATACTTAGTACAGATATTACACATGTGCTCCAAAAACGGTAGCCGAGTTGGTGGAGTAAGTCATGCTTGTGACCAAAGGTCATTAGTTCGAACCCCTCTACATACTATTTTTTGGTTGAACATATCACACGATTATCAATTCACATTTAACCCTTAATTCTTAGTATAAATTTATCATTTGATTCATGGTTCATATTTAACCCATTATTAACAATTCGCATTCTACCCCAGACTCTCAGTTTATATTTAACCGTGAGTTAAATACGAACTGAGAATCATTTGTTAAATCTAAACGGAGTATCATACGTTAAACGTGAATAAAAATGAAGTGTTAAATCCGAACTAAGAATTAAAGGTTAAATACAAAATCATTTGTTAAATCTAAACGGAGTATCATAGGTTAAACGTGAATAAAAATGAAGTGTTAAATCCGTGAATAAAAATGAAGTGTTAAATCCGAACTAAGAATTAGAGGTTAAATACAAATTGAGAATCATGTTTTAAATCTCAGCTAATAATTAATAGTAAGCTATGAATTGTGAATAATGGCTTATCCATGATTTAAGAATCTGATGTTAAATCGTAATAATGTATCAAGTGTTAAATATGAACTAAGACCCAAATGTTAATTGCAAACAGAGAATCATGTATGAAATTTGAACTGAGAATCATAAGCTAAATGTCAATTAAAAAATATAGGTCAAATGCGAGTCGAATCATGTTTTATATATTAACTGAGAATTATGTCTTAAATAAGAATTGAGAATCATTAGTTAAATATGAATCACGAATCATTTATTAAATCCGAATTGAGAATCAAAGGTTAAATGTGAAATCAAAGTAATGTGTTAAATCCGAACTGAGAATCAAGGGTTAAATGCGAACTGAGAATCATGTGTTAAAGCCAAATTGAGAACCACGATTTGAATATGTATCGCGAACAATTGGCTAAATACAAACTAGCATCAATGGTAGCGTGTGAATCGCTAATAATGGGTTACACGTGAACCACAAGTACATTCGAAAAATATTTGTTCATATTTAACACTTGACTTATGATTCACATTTAATATATGATTCTCAATTTAAATATAAAAATTGTTTCGTCACTCGTCTTTAACCCTGATATGTGATTCAAATTTAACCATTGATTCTCAATTCAGATTTAGTGAATGATTTGTGATTTTTAATCCAAAAAAATACAGTTTGGATTTAAGAAATGATTATCAGTTCAAATTGAACACATAATTTTCAATTCGCATTTGACCCATGATTCTTAATTTGTATTTAACTTATGAGTATCAGTAAAAAAATTCATATATAATTCTAAGGTCATACACGGTTCTTAATTCGTAAAGAACCCGTGATTCTTAGTTTGTATATATAACCCTTGATTCTTAGTTCGTATATATAACATTTTATTCTTAATTTGTTGTGATTTATGGGGTCCTTGTCATACTTTATCCTCATGTAGTGCGTGATATTTTCTCACTATTGTTGATGAGTACTCTCGTGCTGTATGGATTTAGGGAATATGACACAGTGGTTGAAGAGATGCAATGCAACATCTATCCTCATCTATTACCTTTAGGGATGAGCCTAAATCATTCTGAGAGGCTATATGACACAGTGGTTGAAGAGATGCAATGCAACATGAAATTCAGGAACTAGAGGATAATCATACTTGGTCATTGGCACATCTACCTCAAAAGAAGAAAGCTTTGAGGAGTCAGTGGATTTATAAAATTAAATATCATGCTGATAGGAGAGGAGAGTGCCAAAAAGCTCGTTTGGTCGTGTTTGGTAATCACCAAGTAGAATTGGTTGATTATACATAGACTTTTTGCCCGTGTTGCCAAGATGGTTACTATATGACACAGTGGTTGAATAAATACAATGCAACATGAAATTCAGGAACTAGAGGATAATCATACTTGGTCCTTGGCACGTCTACCTCAAAAGAAGAAAGCTTTGAGGAGTCAGTGGATTTATAAAATTAAATATAATGCTGATAGGAGAGGAGAGCGCCTAAAAGCTCGTTTGGTCGTGTTTGGTAATTACCAAGTAGAAGTGGTTGATTATACATAGATCTTTTGCCCGTGTTGCCAAGATGGTTACTATACGTCTTTTCTTGGCGGTTGCAGCCGCTCAAAATTGTAAGTTACATCAGATGAATATACATAATGCCTTTTTGTATGATGATCTGGATGATAAGGTTTACATGAAAATTCCTTCAGGTTTTGAAAGAGGGCGCAAATGACAAGTCTGTTACCTTCGCAAATCGTTGTATGGTCTGAAGCAGGCACCTCGGTGTTGGTTTGCCAAGTTAGTGACTGCACTGAAGAGGTACGGGTTTTTTCAGTTCTATTTAGATTATTCTGTATTCTCTTATTCCATGAGTGGTTGTCGTATGCATGTTTTGGTGTATGTTGATGATTTTATTCTATATGGGAATGACCCCGGTACATTGATAGAGTTTAAGAAATACTTGAGCACTTGCTTTCATATGAAGGACTTAGGTCATCTCAAATATTTTTTTGAAGTTGAAGTAGCACGGAGTCCCGCGGGTATCTTTCTTTGCCAACGTAAATATACTCTGGACATTATTTCAGAAACAGGTTTACCTGGCAGCAAGCCTGCACAATTTCCCCTCGAGTAAAACCACCAGCTCAGCAAGACCGAGTCGGCGCTACTCATTGACGGATCCGCATACCGCACATTGGTTTGCACACTGATTTATCTGGTGTTTACATATCCATATATCTATTTTTTGATACATACTCTATCTGATTTTGTGCATAAACTAAATGAAGATCATTGCAGTCTGCATTACGAGTTGTTCGTTATTTCAAAGGGAGCCAAGGTTAGGAAATTCTTCTACCAAGTAGTTGTAATCTCATTCTAACAAGCTGGTGTGGTTCCAGTTAGGCTAGATGTCCTAAGATTCGTGTAGTGTGAGTGGTTGGATGGTGTTTCTTAGATGATTCCTCTGTTTCTTGGAAGACTAAGAAACAAGGTGTCGTTGCATTGTCCTTTGCTGAAGCAAAGTACCGGTCTATGGTAGGATTGACTTGTGAGTTGAAGTGGTTGCACGGTCTGCTCAAGGATTTTGGGGTCTCACACTCATTGACTATGCAAGTTTTATATGATAGTCAGTCGACTTTACATCTTGCCCACAATCATGTGTTCCATGAACGTTCAAATCATATTGAAGTAGATTGTCATTTTCTACGGGATGCGATACTTGATAGGGTTATTTGTCCATCTCACGTGCCCACTCGGTCTCAGTGTGTAGACAAAGCACTAAGCAATAATCAGTTTGAATTTTTGCTTGGCAAGTTGGGCATTCATAATCTGCATGCTTCAACTCGAAGGGGTGTTAAAGTGTCATGAGTAAAATAAAATGTATATGGGTTATTAAATACTAGTCTGTATATGAGCTAGGCTTTACTTTGTGCCACACTATAGATATACACTGTAATGTGATATGCCCAGAGAGGTGATTTGGTTTATGTGTTGAAACTAAGAAGATGTGAGAGACACATTCCCAACGTTTCAAATGTTTTCTTTGTGCTTCTGGATTATTCGCTGAATGATATTTTCCTGCTCAACATCTTCAAATCCTACCATTATTTGTTCAACACATATAACACATTCACTATTCTCTTAACAATTAATTTGTTTAATAATATGTAATTTAAATATAATTTACTTAACAAGTCTTAAAAAATAATATTCAATTTAATAAATAATTTTCTTTTCAAGTTTTAGAGATATCAAATTTTAATAACTAATATTTTTCAAATTTGTAAACTTACTATAATTAAAAAAAAGTTTAAATGAAATATTTTATTTTAATTTATAGGTAATATAATCTTTATTTTGTGCTAAAATTTAAAAACGGATTTTTGAAATTTATATAAATCCAAACGCAGACAACTCGAATTTAAATCAGCTTTTTTTATACTCAAAACTCATAACGGAATAAGCCTATTGAAGTCATTGTGCCGGTAACCTCTTAAGATCTTTGTTTTTGCAGACTGATCAGTTTCATAAATTTCTCTGCTAGGGGTTTTGTTGACAATAGCTTCCAAATATTTATGAACTAATTTCCCAAATATTTCTGAACTAATGGTAGATTGGAAGCATTTCTTGTGAAGTTTATGTCATCCAATCAAAGCGGGGACACCCATGAACTAATATTTTTGAACCTAATTACGAGACACATAATATTTCCCGATGCCCAAAGCATGCTTATTATAGTTCCGGTGTTTGCAGGCTGCGTTCTGCATCAGTATATTGTATTTGTTTAAATGCGGAAATGGTATCACTAATTTTTTGTTGTTAGTAGCTGTGCAGAAATGATATCACTAATTTTTTGTTGTTCTGCAGGAAATCAGACTCCGCTGCCTTAAGGTTGCAGTTGTTGGAATTCCAAAGAACATCGACAATGACATTCCGGTATTTATCTCCTACTTGCACGCCATTGCTCTGAAGTACTTAAATGTTTTGGAATGAACTCTTAATCTTGATTTGGTCATTGACAAGTCCTTTGGTTTTGATACTGCCGTCGAGGAGGCTCAGCGTGCCATCAATGCAGCACACGTTGAAGCTACAGGTGTTGAGAATGGCATTGGATTTGTGAAGCTAATGGGCCGTTACTGCGGTGGAATTTACTCTATCGCACGCTTAATTGTCATAGATGGACGGGCAATGAATTGCATGTTTTGATGAAAAATGCAATACTGACGTGTTTGCATCATTCGGATTTCCAGTGCTACTTGTGCTCATTAATTTGATATATTTGGTGGTGCAGGTTTCATTGCAATGTATGCTACTCTAGCTAGCCGAGATGTTGACTGTTTGATTGCTGAGTCACCCTTCTATCTGGAAGGAGAAGACGGACTTTATGAGTTCATTGATAAACGACTTGAAGAGAGTGGCCACATGGTTCTCGTGATGGCTAAAGGAGCAGTCAGGATCTTGTTTCAGAGAGCATGGTCCTGGGGAATCCTTGGGAAACAAGCTTTTTAAAGACGCTGGGTTATGGTTGTCGGATAAGATCAAGGTATTGGTTCATTATTCAGCGATCTGGGGTTCTGCAATTTCGTTTGGATCACTGGTCCAGTTGTCTATTATGTAATTTGTTTCTGGCTGTAGAAAGTTTGTTCTAGTATATTGCTTTACAACGTAGGAATCGCATTGGTAAGATCATTCTTTTGCTATACCTTCTGCAAAAAAAAAGGATTTATAAGGCTTTATATTCTATCTCCCAAATAAGGAACAAGGTGGTAATTACCGACATGATGCGGGTGAGGTTGCTTCCTTCGACAAACCAACCGAGCTTTTTGAGCCCGACTGATGCAAAACAAGCAAAGAATGAAAAACCAGCTCCTACCTAAGTTGTTAGATGATTGAAGCAGCTTCTTAACAACGACCTTTGCATTTCTACATGTTTGAGACAATTTCTTTTTCCTATATACTACAAGAAAATTTGGTATAAGCAATGAAAAAAATTTGCTGCAAAAAACGATTATTCGTTGGTAAAACCTTTTAACAATAAAAAATTTGTTCCAAAAGATTTGTTGCTTTAGGTTGGACGCTTAAAGTCCTTAGAAACGAAAAATATATTTGTCGTTGTAAAAAATGCTTAATTGCAATAATTTTGTTTTTCGCTGCAAAAAATACGTAATTGCAATAATATTATGTTTCGCTGTAAAAAATATGTAATTGCAATATGTTTCGCTATAAATGTATTGGCAATAAATGTATTTTTCATTCTATGAAATTGTAATTGCAATAAGTTTATATGTAATTGCAAAAAAATCATAATTGCAACATATTAACCCCAAAATATTTTTTTCCAAATGTAAATATATGCAACAAAATACATTTTTGCTAAATAATAATTTTAATTTACAAATAATCTGTCATAATAATAAATTTTAGTTATAAATTAGTATTTTTAATTATTCAAAAATCTATTCTTTTATACCAAATTTAAATGCAAACTAATTGATACTGGGATAAAAAAATACATATAACTTCATTTTACTTGACATAAATAATTGAACCTTATATAATGCACACTTTATGAAACACCTTCGAATTTCAAACCGAAAATACAAGTCCGACCATCAAAGAATAGTAGGAAACTAAATATAAACCTTTCAGTTTTTGTTTGAAGGGAGGCAGCACTCCTTGAACTATCTAAACATTATTTCATTCTACTGTAGCAAGGCATATAGTCTTCTTGTAAATAAAACACTTAGATATCCAAAGATAAACCAGCACTCCTTGACCTATCTAAACATTATTTCATTCTACTATAGCAAGGCATGTAGTCTTCTTGTAAATAAAACACTTAGATATCCAAAGATAAACCAGGAAATAGAGAATGCCGAGAATTGGCAGTAGCCAGTAAAAATAATCCAGCCGACCTCGGTTTCAGCCAAGCTTCTCATTCTTCGTAGTCCCGTTAGTCATAATCGTCACCATAAAAGTACTTAGATTAGTTGCTTGATGCAGTCGTTGTGAGAGACAGAGCTGAGGTACTTAGATTAGTTGCTTGATGCAGTCGTCGTGAGAGACAGAGCTGAGCACAGACTTTTCATAGCATCAAGTACCTCGTCGTAATAAAACTGAGTTGTCCAATAAAGGCGAAAACTTATGCGCACCCTATAAGGATATAGGGAGGTACTTTCCATTGGAATGACTTTAAGATTATAAGGGCCATCCTTAGCTGCAATCGCAAAAGATCAGACATAAGTGATTCAAACTGAATGCAAAAAAAACACAAAGGGAACTACAAATTACCTTTAGACATTGGAATGACTTTGACATTATAAGGACCATCATTATAGCTGCAATGGCAAAAAATCAGAGACAAGTGATTCAAACTGAATGCAGATAAACACGAGGGGAACTACAAATTACCTCTCGAGACTCAAATAACTTTGAGATTATAAGGGCCATCTTTAGCTCCAATCGCAAAAGATCAGACATTCAAACTGAATGCAAATAAAACAAAGGGAACTACAAATTACCTCTTGTGAATCAGCATGCCAAGTAAGATTAATTCATCTGCAAGACCTTACACTCCAATACCAATGTGCCTATGCCTCATATTTCACCCTTTTGTAGTTTAAAATGACAGTAATTAACTATAATCTTTGTTGACATTCGTAGTAACAATTGAGTTACCAAAGCAAAAGTACGATTAAGAATCAAAATACACTTCTTGTATAAAGAGAATCAAAGTAATGGTTCTTTGATTCTCTGCTCCCTACAAGCTTCAATAGATGAGCTTCGATTGGAACCCCTGTTGATAGAGAGAAATATGTAAAATTAAACCATGACAGAAACAATAACTAATACTCACCGTCTCCTTGAACAAGCGTGGTAAAGCAATAGATGCAAGATTGCAGACTGCAGTCTCCGGGCGACTAGTGTACTCGATTATCTAAATGCACAGAATTGAAGATTGAATGGTACCCAGATTGCTGGTTCCTCTTTCTGTTACAAGAATCCTGAAATAAATAAAATACTATGTTAACCATAATCCTAGTTTACCAGGGTCAGAAGCACATTAATGAAAATTTACAGAAATCACCTTGTAGAGACTATAAAGAAAATACTATATGTGAACTATTATCCAATTACTCCAGCGGATTTGATGATAATAGCACACTCTATTGGAGTATGATATATGCCCTCAATGCTATTATCTTCCATACATAGCAGAAAGCAACTACTGAACTGTCAAATTCATTTACAGAAACTACTGTGTAACAAAATCCAATCATAAGCTTTAAAAACAATAACATGCTGCATTATAATACAGGAAGATCGAACTTACTTCTAGAGCTCCAGCATTAAAGATTAGGGGAAGGATGGGTGAACCATCAACATCATATGATAAATTTGATGAATATAATCAATATCGTCAGGATACAGTGAGGTCTCTCTACAGCTACTCGTTGAAATATTAAGAGGTAAAACACTTCCTTAGTGCTCTTATGCAGATCGAAACAGATAATCTGGCAGCCTATTCTGGTAGCCAACTGCACTGGTTCAATTAGACACAAAATAAGTTCAAATAATCAAAATCTTCCAATTCAAAGCAATTTCCTTAGAAACCCAAACAACATTATCAACAAGCACAGTAACCAACACAAAACTCAAACATCTGAAAAGAATATCTAACAACATAAAGTATATAAATACATACAACTTACAGAAGCATAATCTAGCCAATTCATTAGAGCCGACTAGTTGTAACACCTTTATAAACAATCCGCAGACCTTTTGGGTTGTGACGACCACATCACCGATGAACTTTCTCTTTCTTCACATCTCTCTTAATGAGATACATCTTCGAGGACACTCTACAATAACACTAGAGGAATTTCGTCGAGCAGGTTTTGTGTGCAAAGATAAGATTGACAGTAGCTAGGCTGCTACACATAATATAGGTTTGGGTTTTGGGTTATCATAACCCACCTGTGTGAAATTTCTTCTCAGCAGCAGCGAAGGGAGAAGTTTAAAGCTTCAAACAGTAGAAAAAAAATAACAATCTATCAGGATCAAAATCATAACACTAACTGAATGAGAATATCACAATTAAACCTTATAGTCAAATTAAAACCTAAAGAAAATGTAAAACCTAAAAGGAGAAAAAAAAATGAAGAAGAGGGAAAGGGGAAAACCGATTACTGACATCGCTGAACACCCATAGATATATGGAGAGAAATGAAAAAGTAAAGCATAAAGGGAGAATAAAAAGGAAAGAAGAGGGAAAGGGAAAACCTATAAGGTGAAATAAATTTACTTACCGCTCAACAATTAAATAGTTTTCAATTAAAATTTTAAAACACTTTTTTTCTAATGTATGGAAATGCCCTTTTTATTTAATTCTACAAAATACAATTAATACATTTAATATTTTTTAACTAATACATATAAATTTTAATATAAAATATTAATAAATAAATTTGGTATTAAACTTTGTTTTGTTTTTCTTTTTACCCATACAATTATAGTTATCCATTTAACATTTAAAAAATATTCCACACTTTACTAATTTTAGCTAATATATACAAAGTAATAAAAAAATAATTAAAAAAGTTATAAACTCAATTTAATTTTGGATTTCGTATTTTTTTAAATTAATGAAACTGCCGTTATACCATTAATTTTGAAAACAAATACTCTACATTTAATGGATAGTGCATTTAAAAAACTTTTACTAATATATACAAATTAATTTTAAAAAGAATTATGAATCAATCGGTTTTAAATTTCGCTTTCATTTTCTTAATTCATCAAACTACCGTGATTCAATTAATTTAAAAAAAACTATAAAATTATTTCATATTGCATTTTAATAATACTATACTAATATATATATATATATATATATATATATATATATATATATACAAATTAAAAGAAATTAATTCACTTTTAAATTTAAATTTAGTGTTTTTTTTAACTCAGCAAAACTACCGTTATCCAATTAATTTAAAAAATACTCTACCATTAATTAGTAATGCATTTCAATATTTTCTTATTAATATATACAAATTACGTTATAAATTCAATTAGGTTTAAAATTTATCTTTTTTAACATCATAAAACTACGTCATCTAATTAATTTTGATCAAAATACTCTACAACTATTTAATAATCCATCTCAACAATCTTTGACTATATACAAATTAAAATAATTTCAATTTTTTTTATAAATTCATAGCACATGCGTCATCCATTTAATTTAAAAAAAAAGTTTTACAGTTACTTAATTAAATAATAAATAGCACATTTAATAATGTTTGACTAATATATACAAATAACAAAATAAAAATAAAATCATAAATTCAATTTAGTTTTAAATTTCATCCTTTTCTAAATCATAAAACTACTATTTAGTCGATTGATAGCGTATTACAATGGTATGCGGATAATATAATATAATATAATATAATATAATATAATATAATATAATATAATATAATATAATATAATATAATAATTGATTAAAATTGTATGAATTCAATTCGGTTTCAAATTTCATGTATTTGTTAATTTTAACTCATAAAACTACTGACATCCAATTAATTTTTAAATAATATTATAAAAGTTATGGTGCATTTCAATAATCTCTTACTAATATACATAAAATTTAATTCTATTTTAAATTTCGCTTCTTTTAATCATCCAATTAATTTTTAAAAAAATCAATAATTAATAGATACTGCAATTCAATCATCTATGAATAATATAAATAAATTAATAAAAAAATTATAAACTCAAATTAGTTTCAGACGGTTGCAAGATAATTATAAACTTAATAATTAATTTTTATTTTTCATTTTTCAAAATTAATGGTTTAAATTTATACACCATCTAAAATATTTAAAGATTGAATTTGATATTATTTAATTTACTAATCTTATTTTAGATAGTTTTACAATTATTTTTAATATGTAAATAATAATAATAATAAATTAAATAATTTGTTACCATAATAGTTTTATACATAATGTATGTATTAATAAAATAAGTCATTTTGTTGTAGATTAAAGTAAATAAAATGAGGGAAAAACTATATCTCAACACCTATTTGGTGGATTTCAACTTGGAGAAATTTCTTCCTTAAAAAGTTGAATTACCCAAAATACCTTCACTAAAAAAACACATAATTAATCCTACAATCTAAAATCCAACTAGCCCATTCTCTAAAAACTCTTAAACTAACTAAAACTATCTCATAATCGACTTCAATCCGTAATATCTTTAAAAATATGTATTTAAGTGATGAAAACAATGGTTTTAGTCGTAATAAATTTCATTTGGACTAGAGTATATATCATCTCAATTTGGACTAATCACATGATTCGCATTTGACATATTATTCTTAGTTCAAATTTAACCAATGATTCTCAATTTGCATTTAACTATTGATTTTTCGTTTAGATTTAACACATGATTCTAAAATTATGTGATTCTCAGTTCGGATTTAGCCTTTGCTTTTCAATTTGTATTTAGCCCTTGATTATCAGTTCGTACTTAGCCCTTGATTCTTAGTTCAAATATATCTCATGATACTTTGTTCAGATTTAACACATGATTATCAGTAAGCATTTAACCATTGGCGTTGAACACATTTATTAGTGTTTAACCTCTGATTATCAATTTGTATTTAGCACATGAGTCTCAATTCGTATTTAACTCAGGACTCTCAATTTGCATTTAACACGTGATTCTCATTTCACATTTTATACATGATTCTTAGTTTGGATTTCACACACGATTCTCAATTCATATTTCACCTTGATTCTTAGTTTCTTATTTTAACCTTTGATTCTTAATTCATATTTAACCTATTATTTGCAATTTGCATTTTACCATTGCTTCTCAAATTAGAATTGACACCTGCTTCTCAATTTGTATTTAGTCATTTATTTTTAGTTTATAATTAATATATGATTATCATTTCACAATTAACCCTTGTTTAGTTTATAATTACGACATGTATATAATAATTAATTATTAGTTTTGATTTAATAAATAATTTACGATTAGATTTAACCCAAGATACTTAGTACAAAAACGGTAGCCGAGTTGGTCGAGTAAGTCATGCTTGTGACCAAAGGTCATGAGTTTGAACCCCTCTACATACTATTTCTTGGTTGAACATATCACACGATTATCAATTCACATTTAACCCTTAATTCTTAGTATAAATTTATCATTTGATTCATGGTTCATATTTAACCCATTATTAACAATTCGCATTCTACCCCAGACTCTCAGTTTATATATACATTTTAGCTGGCCGAAATTCATATCCTCCTCCTAAACTAAACCATAATCAATAAAAAACATACATAAACCATAATCACTAAAAAAACATACCAAAACGTCCACAATGACTTAACTAAGATATAACTTTCCAAAAAAACAACAATGATATGAAAATTAGGGTTTTTAGACAGACGTTATCACTCTAAATATCACTAAAAATACATAACTAAATTGTAAAATAATTACACTAACAAGTATATTTCGAGAAATCTGGCGTTTTTTTCGACCGAGAAATTTTAGGTGAGAGAAAAGAGAAAAATAAAAAGATTTTTTTTCTTCAGAAATTAAAGTCTCTTATTATAGTAAAAAAAGATTTCATTATAAATGGATCTCATTGTAAATAAAATAGAACCCAATTTAGCCCAACCCAAAATAAATTAGGCCCAAAATTTTATTTAATTTCTAGGGTTTATGTCGAAGATTGTGCTTCTCCTCTATATATATATATATATATATATATATATATATATATATATAGGGTCTACTGCTGCCGCATCTCACATCATCCATGGATGCGAAGGAATCGTATCTGGCATGAGATTTGATTTCCCACTCGAAATATCGACTTCAGCAGGAAACAGGTCTATGCCAGATACAATTCCTCAGCCTATGTTAAAGTAGAATATCACGTAAGCCTGACTCGAATGATTGCCGTAGAATATCACGTAAGTCTGACTCGGATGATTGCCGAGATGTATACAAGCAATATTTTATAGTCTATAATTTTATTTAAATGGAAGTATGTAACTTTTCTGATCATCACTTAAGTTCCACATGGAGGGTATAAGGTGTTCTTGTCCAAAAATACTATTGATTTAGATCCCAAGACTGTCAATGACATCCATCAAAGACGGTTGATAGTACGAGGGTCGTGGAATAAATCCCAATGAAAGGTATATCAGTTCACTGTCGCACTCTTACATAATTGGAGGTGATGGAACTCAAAAAGGAGCAGCAGCTAGCTAGCAGCTATCTATGGAGTAAGCCTATTGAAGTCATTGTGCCGGTAACCTCTTAAGATCTTTGTTTTTGCAGACTGATCAGTTTCATAAATTTCTCTGCTAGGGGTTTTGTTGACAATAGCTTCCAAATATTTATGAACTAATTTCCCAAATATTTCTGAACTAATGGTAGATTGGAAGCATTTCTTGTGAAGTTTATGTCATCCAATCAAAGCGGGGACACCATGAACTAATATTTTTGAACCTAATTACGAGACACATAATATTTCCCGATGCCCGAAGCATGCTTATTATAGTTCCGGTGTTTGCAGCCTGCGTTCTGCATCAGTATATTGTATTTGTTTAAATGCGGAAATGATATCACTAATTTTTTTGTTGTTAGTAGCTGTGCGGAAATGATATCACTAATTTTTTGTTGTTCTGCAGGAAATCAGACTCCGCTGCCTTAAGGTTGCAGTTGTTGGAATTCCAAAGAACATCGACAATGACATTCCGGTATTTATCTCCTACTTGCACGCCATTGCTCTGAAGTACTTAAATGTTTTGGAATGAACTCTTAATCTTGATTTGGTCATTAACAAGTCCTTTGGTTTTGATACTGCCGTCGAGGAGGCTCAGCGTGCCATCAATGCAGCACACGTCGAAGCTACAGGTGTTGAGAATGGCATTGGATTTGTGAAGCTAATGGGCCGTTACTGCGGTGAAATTTACTCTATCGCACGCTTAATTGTCATAGATGGACGGGCAATGAATTGCATGTTTTGATGGCAATGAATTGCATGTTTTGATGAAAAATGCAATACTGACGTGTTTGCATCATTCGGATTTCCAGTGCTACTTGTGCTCATTAATTTGATATATTTGGTGGTGCAGGTTTCATTGCAATGTATGCTACTCTAGCTAGCCGAGATGTTGACTGTTTGATTGCTGAGTCACCCTTCTATCTGGAAGGAGAAGACGGACTTTATGAGTTCATTGATAAACGACTTGAAGAGAGTGGCCACATGGTTCTCGTGATGGCTAAAGGAGCAGTCAGGATCTTGTTTCAGAGAGCATTTTCAGAGAGCATGGTCCTGGGGAATCCTTCGGGAAACAAGCTTCTTAAAGACGCTGGGTTATGGTTGTCGGATAAGATCAAGGTATTGGTTCATTATTCAGCGATCTGGGGTTCTGCAATTTCGTTTGGATCACTGGTCCAGTTGTCTATTATGTAATTTGTTTCTGGCTGTAGAAAGTTTGTTCTAGTATATTGCTTTACAACGTAGGAATCGCATTGGTAAGATCATTCTTTTGCTATACCTTCTGCAAAAAAAAGGATTTATAAGGCTTTATATTCTATATCCCAAATAAGGAACAAGGTGGTAATTACCGACATGATGCGGGTGAGGTTGCTTCCTTCGACAAACCAACCGAGCTTTTTGAGCCCGACTGATGCAAAACAAGCAAAGAATGAAAAACCAGCTCCTACCTAAGTTGTTAGATGATTGAAGCAGCTTCTTAACAACGACCTTTGCATTTCTACATGTTTGAGACAATTTCTTTTTCCTATATACTACAAGAAAATTTGGTATAAGCAATGAAAAAATTTTGCTGCAAAAAACGATTATTCGTTGGTAAAACCTTTTAACAATAAAAAAATTGTTCCAAAAGATTTGTTGCTTTAGGTTGGACGCTTAAAGTCCTTAGAAACGAAAAATATATTTGTCGTTGTAAAAAATGCTTAATTGCAATAATTTTGTTTTTCGCTGCAAAAAATACTTAATTGCAATAATATTATGTTTCGCTGTAAAAAATATGTAATTGCAATATTATGTTTCGCTATAAAAATTATGAATTTGCAATAATTTCCTTTTTTTGTTTTAAAAACTTAGTAGTGGCAATAAATGTATTTTTCATTGTATGAAATTGTAATTGCAATTAATTGCAAAAAAATCATAATTGCAACATATTAACCCCAAAATATTTTTTTGGACATTTTTGCTAAATAATAATTTTAATTTTAGCTTTTTTATTTATAAATTTAATATTTACAGATAATCGGTCATAATAATAAATTTTAGTTATAAATTAGTATTTTTAATTATTCAAAAATCTATTCTTTTATACCAAATTTAAATGCAAACTAATTGATACTGGGATCGAAAAAAATACATATAACTTCATTTTACTTGACATAAATAATTGAACCTTATATAATGCACACTTTATGAAACACCTTCGAATTTCAAACCGAAAATACAAGTCCGACCATCAAAGAATAGTAGGAAACTAAATATAAACCTTTCAGTTTTTGTTTGAAGGGAGGCAGCACTCCTTGAACTATCTAAACATTATTTCATTCTACTGTAGCAAGGCATGTAGTCTTCTTGTAAATAAAACACTTAGATATCCAAAGATAAACCAGCACTCCTTGACCTATCTAAACATTATTTCATTCTACTGTAGCAAGGCATGTAGTCTTCTTGTAAATAAAACACTTAGATATCCAAAGATAAACCAGGAAATAGAGAATGCCGAGAATTGGCAGTAGCCAGTAAAAATAATCCAGCCGACCTCGGTTTCAGCCAAGCTTCTCATTCTTCGTAGTCCCGTTAGTCATAATCGTCACCATAAAAGTACTTAGATTAGTTGCTTGATGCAGTCGTTGTGAGAGACAGAGCTGAGGTACTTAGATTAGTTGCTTGATGCAGTCGTCGTGAGAGACAGAGCTGAGCACAGACTTTTCATAGCATCAAGTACCTCGTCGTAATAAAACTGAGTTGTCCAATAAAGGCGAAAACTTATGCGCACCCTATAAGGATATAGGGAGGTACTTTCCATTGGAATGACTTTAAGATTATAAGGGCCATCCTTAGCTGCAATCGCAAAAGATCAGACATAAGTGATTCAAACTGAATGCAAAAAAAACACAAAGGGAACTACAAATTACCTTTAGACATTGGAATGACTTTGACATTATAAGGACCATCATTATAGCTGCAATGGCAAAAAATCAGAGACAAGTGATTCAAACTGAATGCAGATAAACACGAGGGGAACTACAAATTACCTCTCGAGACTCAAATAACTTTGAGATTATAAGGGCCATCTTTAGCTCCAATCGCAAAAGATCAGACATTCAAACTGAATGCAAATAAAACAAAGGGAACTACAAATTACCTCTTGTGAATCAGCATGCCAAGTAAGATTAATTCATCTGCAAGACCTTACACTCCAATACCAATGTGCCTATGCCTCATATTTCACCCTTTTGTAGTTTAAAATGACAGTAATTAACTATAATCTTTGTTGACATTCGTAGTAACAATTGAGTTACCAAAGCAAAAGTACGATTAAGAATCAAAATACACTTCTTGTATAAAGAGAATCAAAGTAATGGTTCTTTGATTCTCTGCTCCCTACAAGCTTCAATAGATGAGCTTCGATTGGAACCCCTGTTGATAGAGAGAAATATGTAAAATTAAACCATGACAGAAACAATAACTAATACTCACCGTCTCCTTGAACAAGCGTGGTAAAGCAATAGATGCAAGATTGCAGACTGCAGTCTCCGGGCGACTAGTGTACTCGATTATCTAAATGCACAGAATTGAAGATTGAATGGTACCCAGATTGCTGGTTCCTCTTTCTGTTTAAAGAATCCTGAAATAAATAAAATACTATGTTAACCATAATCCTAGTTTACCATGGTCAGAAGCACATTAATGAAAATTTACAGAAATCACCTTGTAGAGACTATAAAGAAAATACTATATGTGAACTATTATCCAATTACTCCAGCGGATTTGATGATAATAGCACACTCTATTGGAGTATGATATATGCCCTCAATGCTATTATCTTCCATACATAGCAGAAAGCAACTACTGAACTGTCAAATTCATTTACAGAAACTACTGTGTAACAAAATCCAATCATAAGCTTTAAAAACAATAACATGCTGCATTATAATACAGGAAGATCGAACTTACTTCTAGAGCTCCAGCATTAAAGATTAGGGGAAGGATGGGTGAACCATCAACATCATATGATAAATTTGATGAATATAATCAATATCGTCAGGATACAGTGAGGTCTCTCTACAGCTACTCGTTGAAATATTAAGAGGTAAAACACTTCCTTAGTGCTCTTATGCAGATCGAAACAGATAATCTGGCAGCTTATTCTGGTAGCCAACTGCACTGGTTCAATTAGACACAAAATAAGTTCAAATAATCAAAATCTTCCAATTCAAAGCAATTTCCTTAGAAACCCAAACAACATTATCAACAAGCACAGTAACCAACACAAAACTCAAACATCTGAAAAGAATATCTAACAACATAAAGTATATAAATACATACAACTTACAGAAGCATAATCTAGCCAATTCATTAGAGCCGACTAGTTGTAACACCTTTATAAACAATCCGCAGACCTTTTGGGTTGTGACGACCACATCACCGATGAACTTTCTCTTTCTTCACATCTCTCTTAATGAGATACATCTTCGAGGACACTCTACAATAACACTAGAGGAATTTCGTCGAGCAGGTTTTGTGTGCAAAGATAAGATTGACAGGTTTGGGTTTTGGGTTATCATAACCCACCTGTGTGAAATTACTTCTCAGCAGCAGCGAAGGGAGAAGTTTAAAGCTTCAAACAGTAGAAAAAAAATAACAATCTATCAGGATCAAAATCATAACACTAACTGAATGAGAATATCACAATTAAACCCTATAGTCAAATTAAAACCTAAAGAAAATGTAAAACCTAAAAGGAGAAAAAAAAAGGAAGAAGAGGGAAAGGGGAAAACCGATTACTGACATCGCTGAACACCCATAGATATATGGAGAGAAATGAAAAAGTAAAGCTTAAAGGGAGAATAAAAAGGAAAGAAGAGGGAAAGGGAAAACCTATAAGGTGAAATAAATTTACTTACCGCTCAACAATTAAATAGTTTTCAATTAAAATTTTAAAACACTTTTTTTCTAATGTATGGAAATGCCCTTTTTATTTAATTCTACAAAATACAATTAATACATTTAATATTTTTTAACTAATACATATAAATTTTAATATAAAATATTAATAAATAAATTTGGTATTAAACTTTGTTTTGTTTTTCTTTTTACCCATACAATTATAGTTATCCATTTAACATTTAAAAAATATTCCACACTTTACTAATTTTAGCTAATATATACAAAGTAATAAAAAAATAATTAAAAAAGTTATAAACTCAATTTAATTTTGGATTTCGTATTTTTTTAAATTAATGAAACTGCCGTTATACCATTAATTTTGAAAACAAATACTCTACATTTAATGGATAGTGCATTTAAAAAAAATTACTAATATATACAAATTAATTTTAAAAAGAATTATGAATCAACCGGTTTTAAATTTCGCTTTCATTTTCTTAATTCATCAAACTACCGTCATTCAATTAATTTAAAAAAAACTATAAAATTATTTCATATTGCATTTTAATAATACTATACTAATATATATATATATATATATATATATATATATATATATATATATATATATACAAATTAAAAGAAATTAATTCACTTTTAAATTTAAATTTAGTGTTTTATATATATATATATATATATATATATATATATATATATATATATATATATATATATATACAAATTAAAAGAAATTAATTCACTTTTAAATTTAAATTTAGTGTTTTTTTTAACTCAGCAAAACTACCGTTATCCAATTAATTTAAAAAATACTCTACCATTAATTAGTAATGCATTTCAATATTTTCTTATTAATATATACAAATTAAGTTATAAATTCAATTGGGTTTAAAATTTATCTTTTTTAACATCATAAAACTACGTCATCTAATTAATTTTGATCAAAATACTCTACAACTATTTAATAATCCATCTCAACAATCTTTGACTATATACAAATTAAAATAATTTCAATTTTTTTTATAAATTCATAGCACATGCGTCATCCATTTAATTTTAAAAAAAAGTTTTACAGTTACTTAATTAAATAATAAATAGCACATTTAATAATGTTTGACTAATATATACAAATAACAAAATAAAAATAAAATCATAAATTCAATTCAGTTTTAGATTTCATCCTTTTCTAAATCATAAAACTACTATTTAGTCGATTGATAGCATATTACAATGGTATGCGGATAATATAATATAATATAATATAATATAATATAATATAATATAATATAATAATTGATTAAAATGGTATGAATTCAATTCGGTTTCAAATTTCATGTATTTGTTAATTTTAACTCATAAAACTACTGACATCCAATTAATTTTTAAATAATATTATAAAAGTTATGGTGTATTTCAATAATCTCTTACTAATATACATAAAATTCAATTCTATTTTAAATTTCGCTTCTTTTTATCATCCAATTAATTTTTAAAAAAATCAATAATTAATAGATACTGCAATTCAATCATCTATGAATAATATAAATAAATTAATAAAAAAATTATAAACTCAAATTAGTTTCAGACGGTTGCAAGATAATTATAAACTTAATAATTAATTTTTATTTTTCATTTTTCAAAATTAATGGTTTAAATTTATACACCATCTAAAATATTTAAAGATTGAATTTGATATTATTTAATTTACTAATTTTATTTTAGATAGTTTTACAATTATTTTTAATATGTAAATAATAATAATAATAAATTAAATAATTTGTTACCATAATAGTTTTATACATAATGTATGTATTAATAAAACAAGTCATTTTGTTGTAGATTAAAGTAAATAAAATGAGGGAAAAACTATATCTCAACACCTATTTGGTGGATTTCAACTTGGAGAAATTTCTTCCTTAAAAAGTTGAATTACCCAAAATACCTTCACTAAAAAAACACATAATTAATCCTACAATCTAAAATCCAACTAGCCCATTCTCTAAAAACTCTTAAACTAACTAAAACTATCTCATAATCGACTTCAATCCGTAATATCTTTAAAAATATGTATTTAAGTGATGAAAACAATGGTTTTAGTCGTAATAAATTTCATTTGGACTAGAGTGTATATAATCTCAATTTGGACTAATCACATGATTCGCATTTGACATATTATTCTTAGTTCAAATTTAACCAATGATTCTCAATTTGCATTTAACTATTGATTTTTCGTTTAGATTTAACACATGATTCTAAAATTATGTGATTCTCAGTTCGGATTTAGCCTTTGCTTTTCAATTTGTATTTAGCCCTTGATTATCAGTTCGTACTTAGCCCTTGATTCTTAGTTCAAATATATCTCATGATACTTTGTTCAGATTTAACACATGATTATCAGTAAGCATTTAACCATTGGCGTTGAACACATTTATTAGTGTTTAACCTCTGATTATCAATTTGTATTTAGCACATGAGTCTCAATTCGTATTTAACTCAGGACTCTCAATTTGCATTTAACACGTGATTCTCATTTCACATTTTATACATGATTCTTAGTTTGGATTTCACACACGATTCTCAATTCATATTTCACCTTGATTCTTAGTTTCTTATTTTAACCTTTGATTCTTAATTCATATTTAACCTATTATTTGCAATTTGCATTTTACCATTGCTTCTCAAATTAGAATTGACACCTGCTTCTCAATTTGTATTTAGTCATTTATTTTTAGTTTATAATTAATATATGATTATCATTTCACAATTAACCCTTGTTTTTCAGTTTATAATTACGACATGTATATAATAATTAATTATTAGTTTTGATTTAATAAATAATTTACGATTAGATTTAACCCAAGATACTTAGTACAGATATTACACATGTGCTCCAAAAACGGTAGCCGAGTTGGTGGAGTAAGTCATGCTTGTGACCAAAGGTCATGAGTTTGAACCCCTCTACATACTATTTCTTGGTTGAACATATCACACGATTATCAATTCACATTTAACCCTTAATTCTTAGTATAAATTTATCATTTGATTCATGGTTCATATTTAACCCATTATTAACAATTCGCATTCTACCCCAGACTCTCATTTTATATATAACCATGAGTTAAATACGAACTGAGAATCATTTGTTAAATCTAAACGGAGTATCATAGGTTGGTTCATATTTAACCCATTATTAACAATTCGCATTCTACCCCAGACTCTCAGTTTATATTTAACCATGAGTTAAATACGAACTGAGAATCATTTGTTAAATCTAAACGGAGTATCATAGGTTAAACGTGAATAAAAATGAAGTGTTAAATCCGAACTAAGAATTAAAGGTTAAATACAAAATCATTTGTTAAATCTAAACGGAGTATCATAGGTTAAACGTGAATAAAAATGAAGTGTTAAATCCGTGAATAAAAATGAAGTGTTAAATCCGAACTAAGAATTAGAGGTTAAATACAAACTGAGAATCATGTTTTAAATCTCAGCTAATAATTAATGGTAAGCTATGAATTGTGAATAATGGCTTATCCATGATTTAAGAATCTGATGTTAAATTGTAATAATGTATCAAGTGTTAAATATGAACTAAGACCCAAATGTTAATTGCAAACAGAGAATCATGTATGAAATTTGAACTGAGAATCATAAGCTAAATGTCAATTAAAAAATATAGGTCAAATGCGAGTCGAACTGAGAATTATGTCTTAAATAAGAATTGAGAATCATTAGTTAAATATGAATCACGAATCATTTATTAAATCCGAATTGAGAATCAAAGGTTAAATGTGAAATCAAAGTAATGTGTTAAATCCGAACTGAGAATCAAGGGTTAAATGCGAACCGAGAATCATGTGTTAAAGCCAAAGTGAGAACCACGATTTGAATATGTATCGCGAACAATTGGCTAAATACAAACTAGAATCAATGGTAGCGTGTGAATCGCTAATAATGGGTTACACGTGAACCACAAGTACATTCGAAAAATATTTGTTCATATTTAACACTTGACTTATGATTCACATTTAATATATGATTCTCAATTTAAATATACAAAATTGTTTCGTCACTCGTCTTTAACCCTGATATGTGATTCAAATTTAACCATTGATTCTCAATTCAGATTTAGTGAATGATTTGTGATTTTTAATCCAAAAAAATACAGTTTGGATTTAAGAAATGATTATCAGTTCAAATTGAACACATAATTTTCAATTCGCATTTGACCCATGATTCTTAATTTGTATTTAACTTATGAGTATCAGTAAAAAAATTCATATATAATTCTAAGGTCATACACGGTTCTTAATTCGTAAAGAACCCGTGATTCTTAGTTTGTATATATAACCCTTGATTCTTAGTTCGTATATATAACATTTTATTCTTAATTTGTTGTGATTTATGGGGTCCTTGTCATACTGTATCCTCATGTAGTGCGTGATATTTTCTCACTATTGTTGATGAGTACTCTCGTGCTGTATGGATTTATTTGTTGGCTAAGAAAACAGAAATAACTTCAATGTTTTTAAATTTTCTCGCAATGGCTAATAAACATTTTAATGGAGTTGTTAGGACAATGCGCAGTGGCAATGATACTGAATTTTTCTGTGTACCATGTTTTTTTATAAGTTGGGTATTATTTTTCAATTTTCATGTGTGGGTACTTCTCATCAGAATGGTAGGGTCAAACGGAAACATAAATATATTTTAAATATTTCCCGTGCTTTCAAAATTCGGGGTAACTTACTTGTGATTTTTTTTGGGAGCGTGTATTTTGACTACCGAAGATTTGATTAATAGAACTCCTTCTCAGTTTTTGGGTTCTAAAACTTCATTTGAGATGATTTTTAGTGAGCTTTGTGTGTTTGGGTCTCTATGTTATGTGCATGATAAGATGTGTAAGGGTGATAAGTTTTCGAGTTGTAGTCGTCGGTGTGTTTTTGTGGGTTACCCGTATTGCAAAAAATGCTAGAAAGTATATGATTTAGAGAGTCAATATTGTTTTGTTTCCCGTGATGTGAATTTTTTTGAACATATATTTCCATTTGCATCTGTTACTATACTCTCTGAGTTGGCTTGTCCTGAGATTGGAGTCACTGCACCTCTTACTACTGCTTCAGATTTTTGGGAGAAAGTTGAGAAGGCTTTGCCGATTAAAGAGGGGGAGTCACACCATGGGGGGTCCCTGTGGTAGCGCCACTCGTGGAGGTTGCTGAGGTTGGTGATGCGTAATCTCCATCTCCGATTGGTGGCAATAGTATCTCAAATCCGCCAGTAGTTTCAGATGTTGTTTCAGAGACTCCATGCATTTCTTCATATCTTGGACGAAGCAAGCGTAGTAAAATTCCTTCTACTCGTTTGAAGGATTTTATGATGACTACAGTAATACATTTAATGTCATCTTCTCCTCATGCTCTCAGTTCTAGTCCATCTTCTGATCGCGCTATGCCTTATCCTCACACTCATCATATAGACAATTCTTGTTTCTCGTTGGCACACCGCCTTTTTTGCATCTATTACCTTTAGGGATGAGCCTAAATCATTCTGAGAGGCTATATGACACAGTGGTTGAAGAGATGCAATGCAACATGAAATTCAGGAACTAGAGGATAATCATACTTGGTCATTGGCACATCTACCTCAAAAGAAGAAAGCTTTGAGGAGTCAGTGGATTTATAAAATTAAATATCATGCTGATAGGAGAGGAGAGTGCCTAAAAGCTCGTTTGGTCGTGTTTGGTAATCACCAAGTAGAATTAGTTGATTATACATAGACCTTTTGCCCGTTTTGCCAAGATGGTTACTATATGACACAGTGGTTGAATAAATACAATGCAACATGAAATTCAGGAACTAGAGGATAATCATACTTGGTCCTTGGCACGTCTACCTCAAAAGAAGAAAGCTTTGAGGAGTCAGTGGATTTATAAAATTAAATATAATGCTGATAGGAGAGGAGAGCGCCTAAAAGCTCGTTTGGTCGTGTTTGGTAATCACCAAGTAGAAGTGGTTGATTATACATAGATCTTTTGCCCGTGTTGCCAAGATGGTTACTATACGTCTTTTCTTGGCGGTTGCAGCCGCTCAAAATTGTAAGTTACATCAGATGAATATACAGAATGCCTTTTTGTATGATGATCTGAATGATAAGGTTTACATGAAAATTCCTTCAGGTTTTGAAAGAGGGCGCAAATGACAAGTCTGTTACCTTCGCAAATCGTTGTATGGTCTGAAGCAGGCACCTCGGTGTTGGTTTGCCAAGTTAGTGACTGCACTGAAGAGGTACGGGTTTGTTCAGTTCTATTTAGATTATTCTGTATTCTCTTATTCCATGAGTGGTTGTCGTATGCATGTTTTGGTGTATGTTGATGATTTTATTCTATATGGTAATGACCCCGGTGGATTGATAGAGTTTAAGAAATACTTGAGCACTTGCTTTCATATGAAGGACTTAGGTCATCTCAAATATTTTTTTGAAGTTGAAGTAGCACGGAGTCCCGCGGGTATCTTTCTTTGCCAACGTAAATATACTCTGGACATTATTTCAGAAACAGGTTTACCTGGCAGCAAGCCTGCACAATTTCCCCTCGAGTAAAACCACCAGCTCGGCAAGACCGAGTCGGCGCTACTCATTGACGGATCCGCATACCGCACATTGGTTTGCACACTGATTTATCTGGTGTTTACATATCCATATATCTATTTTTTGATACATACTCTATCTGATTTTGTGCATAAACTAAATGAAGATCATTGCAGTCTGCATTACGAGTTGTTCGTTATTTCAAAGGGAGCCAAAGTTAGGAAATTCTTCTACCAAGTAGTTGTAATCTCATTCTAACAAGCTGGTGTGGTTCCAGTTAGGCTAGATGTCCTAAGATTCGTGTAGTGTGAGTGGTTGGATGGTGTTTCTTAGATGATTCCTCTGTTTCTTGGAAGACTAAGAAACAAGGTGTCGTTGCATTGTCATTTGCTGAAGCAAAGTACCGGTCTATGGTAGGATTGACTTGTGAGTTGAAGTGGTTGCACGGTCTGCTCAAGGATTTTGGGGTCTCACACTCATTGACTATGCAAGTTTTATGTGATAGTCAGTCGACTTTACATCTTGCCCACAATCATGTGTTCCATGAACGTTCAAATCATATTGAAGTAGATTGTCATTTTCTACGGGATGCGATACTTGATAGGGTTATTTGTCCATCTCACGTGCCCACTCGGTCTCAGTGTGTAGACAAAGCACTAAGCAATAAGCAGTTTGAATTTTTGCTTGGCAAGTTGGGCATTCATAATCTGCATGCTTCAACTCGAAGGGGTGTTAAAGTGTCATGAGTAAAATAAAATGTATATGGGTTATTAAATACTAGTCTGTATATGAGCTAGGCTTTACTTTGTGCCACACTATAGATATACACTGTAATGTGATATGCCCAGAGAGGTGATTTGGTTTATGTGTTGAAACTAAGAAGATGTGAGAGACACATTCCCAACGTTTCAAATGTTTTCTTTGTGCTTCTGGATTATTCGCTGAATGATATTTTCCTGCTCAACATCTTCAAATCCTACCTTCATTTGTTCAATACATATAACACATTCACTATTCTCTTAACAATTAATTTGTTTAATAATATGTAATTTAAATATAATTTACTTAACAAGTCTGATAAAATAATATTCAATTTAATAAATAATTTTCTTTTCAAGTTTTAGAGATATCAAATTTTAATAACTAATATTTTTCAAATTGGTAAACTTACTATAATTAAAAAAAACTTTAAATGAAATATTTTATTTTAATTTATAGGTAATATAATCTTTATTTTGTGATAAAATTTAAAAACGGATTTTTGAAATTT
Organism: Limnanthes douglasii subsp. nivea; assembly: GCA_036936605.1. Classification (NCBI taxonomy): domain Eukaryota; kingdom Viridiplantae; phylum Streptophyta; class Magnoliopsida; order Brassicales; family Limnanthaceae; genus Limnanthes; species Limnanthes douglasii. The sequence goes on from JAUPFV010000001.1 coordinate 5,433,732, forward strand.
ATATAAATCCAAACGCAGACAACTTGAATTTAAATCGGCTTTTTTTTATACTCAAAACTCATAACGGAATAAAAAAAACCTTTTTTTTGTTCAAATTATATAAATATTTGGTCAAATACAAATCCCACCGTATAATTTAATATTTAAGAATAAAATCCTAATTTATTTGTGAAATTTATATTAAACATGAATTCTAACCAAGAAGCATATATGCAGTTTCACCCTTCAAATGGATGACGACAAATCTGCCAATTATAAAAAAGGATAAAATAATAAAATATAATATTTATTTTTGTTTAGAGCCGAATAAAAAGGAGGGGAGAAATAAAATAGTGTTTCATTTAGTTCACTTTAATTTATAATGGTGCGGTAGATTTAGTTAGTTAGAAAAATAAAGATTAAATATAAAAGATAAACTAGTCTCTTAATATTGAATAAAATTAAAAGATAGAGTCAAATGATTAAAAAAAATACTAAATATAGAAGATATAGTTACTTGGTTAGAAAAATAATGATCAAAATAAATATTTCAAATTTATAACTAAGAAAATATTAAATACAAATAAAGCCTTCTTTTTTTAAACATAATCTGAATCTAGAAGTTAGATGATACATGCCATAGCAACCTATGCATACTCAAAACATAAAATTGAAAAAAAGAAAGAGAATTACTTCAAAAATCGGTATCTTTCGCCATAAAGTTTTAGGGATCACAAAATTACAAATAATCCCTAAATATAATGTCGAACCTCCTATTGAAACACGAACAACAAGTCTATTTTTACACCATTAAAACATAACTAAAACTCTTGAGAAGCAGATACAATCTCATCTTTTCCTTTGCCTGCTTTCTTCGGCAGACCCCCCTTTTTCTCGAGGTCCGAAGGAAGGGCACAACAACTTCAAATAAAAAGCCCGTAACCTGCATACTAAACAAGTAATGTTAGGCAATACTCACAGATCCAAGCAATTTTCACATTTCGTCATCATTTCTTACAACAAGCCTAATGTGTCTTGGAGTTATCCTTTCTTTCTTGTTGTCTCTTGCTGCATTACCAGCAAGCTCTAAAACCTCAGCGGCAAGGTACTCGAGCACAGCAGAGAGATAAACGGGGGCACCAGCGCCTACACACTCAGAATACTTCCCCGTCTTCAGGAACCTAGCAATCCTACCCACGGGAAACTGAAGTCCGGGCTTTTGGAATCGCATCACCGACTTCGTCGTCTTTCTCTTTCCTTTACCTCCATCTTTGGCATCACCGGTTGAACTCATCTTCAACAGATTGGAGAATTACAAGTTGATTGGTGTCCTTTGAAATACAAATAAAACCTATTTATACAAAGAATCTTGCTCTACTATTCTCCGTCGATCATAAAATTACTCTTATTTAGGTTTCCTTCCACTGGTTTTCTTCTCACAAAAATGACCATCTAGTTAGACAGCAAGAGGAGGCTCACCGTCATTGAGTTATTGATCAGAAGTGTCATCTTCAAAATAACCAACTATACATTAAAAGCTAGAACTTAAGATAAAAATTATAAAAGAGCAAGTTAGGATGACCCAAAAGTGTCTTTAGATTCTCTTTATACCTCCGCTTTTCAGCTCCTTTCCATGTTTTATCTATTTTGTTTTCCTATCTAAGAATGAATGCATAGACATTTTAACAAAAGGACAACAGTAAGAGAGTTAACAAAAATTAGCAACAAATTAATAATATATATGACTATAGTTCTTCAACATCTCTGCTTTCTTGGCATTCTGCCTACCATCAAGTCCTTCCAAATTTTTTCCTTCATTCTTTTAACTAATTGCATTTTCAGAGTTCTACAAGTTCACTTTGTTTCTGTTATATTCGGTTTTATGCTTCCACTTTCGAAACTCTCGTATCTTCACTAATCAGAACTGCACTCACTGCATAATCCGATACTGCTATATACAAAAATAATTGCTCACCCTCTCGAGGCTTTGATAATATTTCAGGAGAGGACAAAAGATTTTTTATCTTAATAAAAGCTTCTTCACAATCCGAAGTCCACTCAAAATTATTTGGTCGACGCAGCACCTAGAAAAAAGGCAAGCACTTATCCGAAAAACGAGAAATGAATCTGTTCAGAGCCGCTAACCTGCCTGTTAACATTTGCACTTCTTTGATATTCCGAGGTCAAGACATTGATATCAGAGCCTTCAACTGTTCTGGATCCACTTCAATTCCTCTTTCACTAATCACATACCCTAGAAACTTACCAGATCGGACTCCAAATGTACATTTTTCTGGGTTCAACTTCAACTGTATGGCTCTAAGATTCAAAAACGTCTCTTCTAAATCATCAATGTGTTCATCATCACTTTTGCTCTTAACAAGCATATCATCGATGTACACTTCGATATTCCTCCCTATTTGTGAAGCAAACGCCTTATTCATCAGCCTTTGATATGTAGACCCAACATTTTTCAATCCAAACGGCATCACTCTATAACACTGTAAACCCCGATCAGTAATAAAAGTTGTGCTTTCTTCATCTTCTGGATTCATTCGAATTTTATTATATCCTGAAAATGCATCCATAAATGTTAGAATTTTGTTTCCAGAAGTAGAATCCACTAATTGGTCAATTCGAGGTACTGGAAAAGGATCCTTTGGGCATGCTCTGTTTAAATCTGTGAAGTCTACACACATTCTCCATTTTCCGCTCTTCTTTTTCACCACCACAGGGTTAGCCGTCCACCTCGGATATTTGGACTCCCTAATATACCCCATTTTATACAATCTATCTACTTCAGCAATTATGGCCTCAGATTTTTCCAAAGAAAAAGCTCTCCTTTTTTGTATTATCGGCTCGATCTTCGAATCCACAGCCAGACTATGACATATAATGTCAATTGGGACCCCAACTACATCCTCAGATGTCCAAGCAAACACATCCAAGTTTTTAGACAAAAAATTCAACAATCTTTCTCGCACTGATAAAGACAGCAGAGTCCCAATTCGAAGTACTCTGTTATTATTGAAAATGTATTCTTCTATTTCTTCACTTACCACCACAGAACTCGGGGTTGACCTCGGATCATCAATTCCCTCATTTGTACCACTAGAAGGAACCCCCCCCCCCAAACTGGTATTTCTCCATTGGATCATCGGTACTTTTGCCACGTAGTCTAAACGCAGCAGCGTAACATTCTCTAGCCACTTTTTGATCACTTCGAACTACACCAATTCGATCCCCGACTACATACTTCAAACACTGATGAACTGTAGAAACTATAGCATACATTTTTGCCAGCCATGACCTTCCAAAGATAGCATTGTAACTCGACGGACAATCTACCACCATAAAAAATACTTGAACTTTCTTTTTGAAAGGCCCTTTTCCCAGAGAAATTTCACCTTCAAACTCCCCTACTACATTCGCTGTCGCACCAGTAAACCCAATTATAGTTCTTTCTGACCTTTCTATCCGAGGCGGAGCGTTTAATCTGTCATATGTTGATTTGAACAACACATTAGCAAAGCTTCCAGTATCAATCAATACTCGTCGAATTTCCACTCCACACACTTCTGCACCAATGCCCACTGCATCTTCATGTGGCCCAGTAATTCCTCTCAAATCATCCGCATCGAAAATTATAAATGGGACATCCTTGTTGTTTAGGTGTGCTGATGCTCCTCCTTCAATTTGATGCGTTAAATTCACTATATGTCTTTTCCTCGAATTATTAGTGTTATTAGTCATTGAATCTCCCCCAAATATTGCCAGTGACTCAAAGAACGCACACAAATCTCGAACACGTCCCTTACGCATCGGCTCATCAACTGACATCAACAACAATCGACCAGGGTCTGGTTCGACATATTCCGAAGCCACATCAAATTCATCACATGCAGCATCTAAAATCATCAGTGCACTTTCCTGCTTAGAATTAGGACTGCCCACCTTTTGAGTTATGGCTTTAGCATTCTTTTTGACATACTCCAACAATTTTCCATTCTCTATCAAAATCTGCATCTCCTTCTTCAAAGCAATACAATCATTTGTATCATGTCCAATATCATCATGATACCTACAGAACCTATTATTGCGCTCCTCTCTTGGCCTATTAATCGCTGCCGGCTTTCTGAAATTTACTGTTCCCCTGGTTTTCTCATATATCGAAGCCACACTTTCAGTCAAATCCGCATAATATTCTGGTCTTACCCACACATTCGATCTTGATCTGAATTGGTGTTGATTATTAGAATTGTGCTGATTAGAACCCCCTTGATATGAGCTCGAGGAACCCCCATGGTATGAGTTCGAACCTCCTCGATTAGAAACATTTTGATTACCCCTTGGGCGCGATGAGTTATTATTCGAAGTGTTCAGTTGACTATTCCCTTTCTGAACAGTACTACTTCCTCCTCGAACTCGAGTAGACTCTTCGACTTTGATCTGATCTTCAACCTGAGCCATGAGAGCTCCAAACGTTAATGCCCTACGCCTTGTAGTTTCATCAGCTAAATCTCCTGGCAACAATCCTTGTCTGAACGCTGCCATAGCCACCACTTCCTCACAATCATCTAATCCAGCTTTTGTTGACACAAATCTTTTAGTATAATCCTTCAACTTTTCTCCCACAGCTTGCTTACATTGTATTATCGTATCTCCATTAGCTCTCATTTCTTTGCTTCCCACAAACTGTCTTCGAAAAGCTGTGTAAAAGCCTCTAAAATTTGCAATGGACTCCTTAGGAATCTTGTTGTACCATTTTAGTGCAGTTCCTTTGAATGTCTGAGAGAATGCTCTACACACCAATTTATCATCGTCTTCGAAATTAGTCATATAGTTTTTGAATTGTTCTATATGATCATCTGGATCTTGAGTTCCATCAAACTTGTCAATTTTAGAAATGTCGAACCGCCTCGGAAGTGGCACAAATCTAATCTCACTAATCAACGGTGAGTCCCTCCAATCTACTCCTTGAACAAACTGGTCTTCGTTCCTCATTCCCACAGTAGCATACAAACTTGATTCACCTTCAAATTTCCGAGGCGAATACTTCCGAGGAGAATATACTCGTCTTTCCTTCTTTTGCCTTCCTTCCTTATACATTTTAGCTGGCCGAAATTCATATCCTCCTCCTCTTGAATGAACTCGAGAATGCTCATATCTTGGTGTTTCATCTGACTCCGAATTTTCAAAATCCTCTTCTTCACTAGAATCTACATACCGTCGCTTCTGCAACTTTTCTTTTCTTTTCATTCCACTATGCTCCTTCTTACGCTCAAAATGTATTTTACGCTGTACATATTGAACGTCGCCATCGTCATTTAACGGATCCGACTGATCATCCCGATCACCTGTTGTTATTTTAGATCTAAGTCTAGCGCCATTATTATCTTGCTTCTTTTTAACAAATTCATCAAGTTCCGCCACTTTTCTTATCAACTCATTCATTTTACCTTCAAAATCAAATTGGTTTGATTGAATCGGAATTGACTTACCTGTCTCTTTCTCTTGCAGATCAGATTTCAACGTCTCCAAAGCTTTTCGAATTCATCTCCGATCAGCAAAAATATAAACAAAATTCTTCAGAAAACGAACAAATTCGAGACTCGATTTTTTATCTATCAATCAAGGTATCTTCGGCCTCTCTTTCTAGCGCCAATTTGGTGAGAATAGAAATTGAATTGAGAAGATTGAGAATATTGACCAAGAATCAACAGAGAGTTTTTTAGGTGGTAAATATAATCTTTCGCCTCTAATTATTTCATAGGTGTAATCAGCCTCTTCGACCTCTTTAAATAGGCCTAGTGAGTTAGTTACAAATTCGGTTACATAAGAGGTTTATTTACAGTTCAGTCCCTATTCTTCTTGTAAAACTTTAATCTTACTCTATATTAATAGAACTTATCATTCAAGTCCTTATTAATTACATTTAAGCCCCTAATGAATATATTTCCTTATCAAAGCTAATGGGCCGTTACTGCGGTGAAATTTACTCTATCGCACGCTTAATTGTCATAGATGGACGAGAAATGAATTCTATGTTTTGATGAAAAATGCAATACTGACGTGTTTGCATCATTCGGATTTCCAGTGCTACTTGTGCTCATTAATTTGATATATTTGGTGGTGCAGGTTTCATTGCAATGTGTGCTACTCTAGCTAGCCGAGATGTTGACTATTTGATTCATGAGTCACCCTTCTATCTTGAAGGAGAAGACGGACTTTATGAGTTCATTGATAAACGACTTGAAGAGAGTGGACACATGGTTATCGTGATGGCTGAAGGAGCAGTCAGGATCTTGTTTCAGAGAGCATGGTCCTGGTGAATCCTTCGGGAAACAAGCTTCTTAAAGACGCTGGGTTATGGTTGTCGGACAAGATCAAGGTATTGGTTCATTATTCAGCGATCTGGGGTTCTGCAATTTCGTTTAAATCACTGGCCCAGTTGTCTATTATGTAATTTGTTTCCGGCTGTACAAAGTTTGTTCTAGTATATTGCTTTACAACGTAGGAATCGCATTGGTAAAATGATTCTTTTACTATACCTTCTGCAAAACAAAGGATTTATAAGGCTTTATATTCTATCTCCCAAATAAGGAACAAGGTGGTAATTACCGACATGATGCGGGTGAGGTTGCTTCCTTCGACAAACCAACCGAGCGTTTTGAGCCCGACTGATGCAAAACAAGCAAAGAATGAAAAACCAGCTCCTACCTGAGTTGTTAGATGATTGAAGCAGCTTCTTAACAAAGACCTTCGCATTTATACATGTTTGAGACAATTTCTTTTTCCTATACATGTGTTAGTTGGGTGTCGCTATGAAATGGGCCACAAAGTAAAACACTCATATTATCCTTTCATACTTATACGATTACAATTTATGCGTATGTTTCATGCGTATGTACGGTAAAGGTGACTTTTCAAAACGTAAAAGATTAGATGATAATTCAGTTTGTAGTTTAAAATTTCCAAAAATACCATACGAGCGAACAAGGAAATACAAAGAATAATACTCATGTGTTTTTCTTATTGTGTTATTAGATTTTATATTTGTTTGGATTATGTGTATCTAAAAGATTAGATGATAACTCATTTTGTAGTTTAAAATTTCCAAAAATATCATACGAGCGAACAAGGAAATGCAAAAAATAAAACTCGTGTTTTTTATTGTGTTATTAGATTTTATAGTTGTTTGTGTTAGTAGATTTTATATTTGTTAAGAACTTGGTTGTTCTTTCTGGCTTTTCTGATTGTCTTATCCATGCCATCCATTTTGAAATTATCAAAAACAAAAGTTTGGTTTGAAATTTTGTATAGAACATGACTATTTATTAATTGATATATTTAAATTATCCGAGGTTGAGTTGAAATTTTGTATAAAACACGACTATTTATTAATGAAATTTTGTATAAAACACGGCTATTTATTAATTGATTTTTAAAAATATTGTATATTGTCCCACTCGAGTGAATGTCCGTGGTGTAGCTTATTTTTTAATTTTTATGTTTAATTTTTATTTATTTATCAAATATTTTTAATCTTTTAAAAATTATTCAATTTAAAATTAGTAAACTGGATCGGTCCATATTGAGAAAGCTGTTTTAGAAAATAATCAAAGACAAAATTTCTTAAACAAATTTTTTTTCTGTGCCGAAAGATCAATTTCATTTTTTAGGAGATGAAAGCGCTATTCAAATTTCGACATTTCCAAGAATCATAGGATATGAGTGGAAAACAAGAGAGCAATCCCGGTTTAAAACCGAAAAAGCTAAAAATGATGTCATATAAATTGGAATCTTCAAATCTAATTTCAAAACCATTATCATATTGAACTAGCTCCTTAAAAAATGTTATTATTTTTTTCGCAATAGTAATCAAAACTATAAAGACCAATAGAATTTTGTAGGACCACATTTTGAAGGTATTTTGAACTTAATTATACTCTTTAGAAGATTATGAGATTTCTTAATAGATATGGCCATGATCGAAGTGGAGTTTGCATATATTGTGTCAAAACCGGACCATAAGCATCCATAGTTAATAAGCTAAAGGTTAGTGTGGAACAAGTTTACGAAAGTTAAAAAAATGTTACTTGTCCTGAAATGGTTTCAGGATTATTTGGGTAACAAATTGATCCCATATGTGTTCAAGTGTTACAAATAAATTCTATTAATATTATTACGTCACATGTCATTCCCAATAATTACACATTTGTTTTCAAATTAACTCTCTATTTTGTTGTAAAATAATACATTTGATATTGCTATGTCAACATCCACGTAGAATGTTGTGAATGCAATAAATATTTAAATATTTTATTATTATGATTTATCTAACCTATTTATCCCACCGAATCCATTACCATAAAATATAACTCGACCTGACCAGTCTATACAAACTAACTAAAGGATGACATGTTTAACCTACTTGTTAACCTAATTGGAACCCGATAAATTCTCACTTTAATACAGTATAAACTTTATAAAATAATACACTTGGACCACCAAAATTTATTAATTAATAGATTTATTAATTAATCGATAAATTATAAATTATAAATTTATATTCCCGTTTTAATACCTAAAGAGTTTCACGATACCTAAATATCAAATCCGAGTATATGGTATAGATATTTAAATATTTTATTTTTATCATTTATCCGACTTATTTATCCGATCCAATCCAATCCATTAACATAAAATATAACTAGACCCGACCCAATCCATATAACATAACTAAAGCATGACATTTTTAACATACTTACAATTAATTTAATTAATACCTGACTACTTAATTCTGATACTAATTCTCCCTTTAATACCTAACGAGTTTCAAAATACCTACATCTGAAATCAATTTTTGTCTTACGAATTTTAAATCTCTAAAATTGATATCTTAGGAATCCTAAATGGACACTACTAGATCTGGGCCTGTTTATGTTAGATCTCACACCTTACTTAATTCTTTTTAATCCAAACTAATATCAAAATAACTTTCCTCACCAATTATGATAATATCACTCAATAAAAAACTTCCTAAAATCATAAAATCCTTTAACTAAATCTAGATATACTTGACTTTATGAAATCTCTAAAATAGTAAAAAGACATGGATAACGAAGTTTTATGTTGTTCTTTTCTACGAAAGAATATTTTAATATTCGTGGCTATAATCTCACGATATTTGCAACGAGTCGCACCCGGTGTGAGATTTAAAGTAGCATATAACACAAAACATGTGAATTTAGTTAGTAACCGCAAACCACTTCAATATTTCTTCAACCAAGCAGCAATAAGAAAACAAACTGCCAGGACATGAATCAATATACAGACGAAGTAAGAGTCTAAAACTTGGGGCAACAACATAACTTTCGAACCATTTCTACAAGGATTAGATGACAATAATAACCATGACAAGGTTTCTGCGACCAAAGGAAATAGGTAACTTGTGAAGTAACACATTTTTGGCAGGTACGGAGTCGTTCCATAATTTTATAATCATTAACGATGTCTTCCTCCTTGGAGGCATCGGTTGCTCGATATCCTTCTCAGAAGTCCACATGATTTAGTTCTACCTTTCTAGCTTATTATGACATATTTAATATAAATATGACCTATCTCTAACATTGTATCATTCTTTGTAAGAACACACAGCGTTTCAAAAATCTTTGTAAACCGCTCATCAGTTAGTTATTCTCCTTAAGTTAAGGTGATAAATCTAAATGATAAGTTCATATATCAGGTACATATTTTGTCAAATAACAGTTATTGAAATATTCAAGCTTTCCTTTATACTGAACTGAATTTCCTATGAGAAGTTTTGAATATTGCTTGATTATTACATAATGACTGCAATTAGTAATGGAAGATACTTTTATGATAATTGTGAGTTAACTATTTGATATTTATTAGGAGTTTTAGCAATGAGACTATAATTTCCTACAAACTCTGACTCCATCATGGATACTGGGTCCAGATCTCGCACCAGTCCTGAGACTTCTGTATCAGAGGGATTCGTTTTTCCTGAAGAACAACCGGTCTTTAGTTCACGTCGCAAAGTTTTATCTGCATATAGTGGACCTGTCGATTCACTTACAAAGGCAAAAAAAACATGGAAAATATCGTGCCCTCAGATTATGAAGAATCGTCCAAGATCCAGAATCACGTGTCGAATACAAGTATTCCGAGATTCATAAAGGAGCGCCAACGCATGAATTAGACTATGACATATCTCATGTAATTGGGGTCATAGTCATAACAAGATGTCCAATGATGACACCGTCATGGAAAGAAATTCTAGAAGATACGAAGATGTCAATGTATGAGCTGCTTTAGGTAACAAATGGTTTTCGATTTAAGTTTATTTTCAGACGCTACAAGTATGTTAAAATATATGATTTCAGCATTTTTTTAATTGTTAATAGCTTTTAGTTTTTTTCGAGATAAAAACATTTTTTTGTATTTATATCATCCTAAAACTAAACAAGAATTAAGTAGATCCAGATACCTTTGTAGGCACAGTTACAGGCATTTCTATGTATTTATATAGACCTACAGGAAAATTAAGTAGATCCAAATCTATGTATTTCTATAGACCTACAGGAAAATTAAGTAGATCTAAATGTCTTTGTAGGCACAGTTACCGGTACTTTTCGTAATTTTTTTATGTTCTTCGTATTGGTGGATCGAGTCTTGAATCCTTGTATACGCCACTAGAAATTCCGCCGCAGCAGCTTGACTCATCACTTTCTTCAGAATCAACTTCAATGCCTTGAACCTTTTCAATCTTTTTGAACTCATCCTACACACACCACACTGCGGAAGCACCACACATTCATTTAGATACCTCCTTTAATAAAGTCGGGATTAAGGTGTGGTTGTAATGTTCGTATCTTGTTTTAAGGTGTTTCTCCAGTCTTGATGTTATGTTCTTTAGTTCATGTCTCTATGAACATACTTGTCACCATATAGATCTTCATCTCTTCTATTGACTCGCGCTTAGAGATTGACATGCACTAAACCATACAGTTTACATTATCAACTTCAATACAACCATCTCTTTCACTGGTTTCCTTTTCACTTTCTCCATTGTTCATTTCCTAGTCATACTCATTTTTTCACTAAGGATTTTTAAAATGCTCCTCATTTTTTTGTGTTCTTGTATTATATCGTTTTTTTCTACTAGAATTCTGGATGAAATCAATCGCTTCTCCAAGTATTGCAAGAAAGTGAGAAAGAAACGAAAATGGAAATTTTGGATAGTCTTTAAATCTTCAATTGACTTAGAAAACTAACTAGTTCTATTCTAATTTTGTTAATAGCTTTTAGTTTAAATGTTAGTTAGGATATTTGAGAATGGATTCATAACAATATGTAACGAATCTAATTTTTGAGTTAGCTAACTATAAGTTCATGCATGCATTATAAAGAACTATTTTCCTTTTCCTTTTAAAGTCTCAACTGTTTATGATATGTTCATATAGTTCTGGTTTAAGTTTTTAATAAAAGACCATGGTCTTTAGTTAATTGCATCTATTTATGTGTTAGAATTTTTAATACGAAATTATGTTTGTGTAATTTGGTTTGGTTAATACCCATGTCTAATACCTTCTGTCTAATACCTTGTACTTATTATAATTGTTATTTTGCACTCTTTTCTATGGTTAAAACAAATATAATACCTTGTAGTTATTATAATTGTTGTTTTTCTCTCTTTTCTATTCTTTTTATTATGCTTGTATTATTTCATTATTAAGGTAAATAAGCTTATACGAATCATGTTATAACTGTCTTAGTTTTTAAATTTTTGTTAGAACAAAATGGAAGGGATGATGGAGACCATACTTACAGATATAGAAGCATCTCAGAGTGATCCCGATGTTCCTTTGTTAGAACCAGATCCGGGCGTTTCAATAAATATTCTCAAGGACTCGATTTGTACAAAACCCGGTAGAGTTATTCCTGGCCTTGGTAGGTCTTATTCTCGGTTAAGTAGTTCTTCGTCTACTGCTAAGTCAAATATCGGAGAGGTTATGCATTTAAGAGACAAAGTGAATATGCTAGAAAATGTCATAGCACTTCAAAAGATAGAACAAGAAAAGTGTATTGCGGAATGTGAAACTAAATTAGTAGAGAGAATTAGCTCTATTTTGAAAGCCAATGCCAGTGGCTTGTCGGATTTGTCATGTGTTAGATTTGTGTTTTATTAGTTAGCTTGAATTTTGAATTTAGTGACTTTTAATCTTTTGTAAAGACGTTAGTGTTACTTGTTTATATATGTAATGTATTTTTGTTAATAATTAAATTTTGGCATTAGAAACAAAAATCAAAATCAGTTCTTTTGTTCTTTAAAATTTAATATTTATTTTATTAATTAAATTTATTAAAAACAATTATTATTCTATATAATCAATTATATATTTAAATTTATTAAAAAATAAAAATAAAAATATTAATTTTTTGTTGTATACGGTTATATTTTACCAAAAAATGTTAGTTGCATAAAGTTATATTTAACAAAAAAAACTTTTTGTTGCTAAATATATAATTATGGCTTTTAATAACTATTTTTTTATTGTAATTACACACTTTAAACATATTTTATATGTAACAAGAATTTTGATATATTTGATGTACCTCTTAAGAACTCACCCTTATATTTATTATGCAATATTTATTTTCTAAATTTTTTTTTTCTAGTTGAAGGTAGTTGCATATTTATTATGTAATATTTTTTTATTCTAGTTTTAAATAGTCAAAGAAACATATCGCATACAGTATTTATTTTCTATTTTTTTATTATAGTTTAAACCAGTGTAAAACTTATTTTCTAAATCTTTTAATTCTAATTTAAAAGAGTCCAACAAATATTTCGCATAGTGTCAAACACATATATTATAGTTAAAAACTATATTGCATATTTATTATGTAATATTAGATGACAAAAAACTTCTGTCAATACAATAACGAAACAATCTCAAAATAATAAATTTATAACTACATACGAACGTTAAATTAAAACAATTAATGGTTGAATAAACTACAAAATCCACGAATCCTAATCCTTCAAAACTAAACCATAATCACTAAACTAAACCATAATCAATAAAAAACATACATAAACCATAATCACTAAAAAAACATACCAAAACGTCCACAATGACTTAACTAAGATATAACTTTCCAAAAAAACAACAATGATATGAAGATTTGGGTTTTTGACAGACGTTATCACTCTAAATATCATTAAAAATACATAACTAAATTGCAAAATAATTACACTAACAAGTATATAATTCATACCTTAACGTGTTCGCTTGATTCGAGAAATCTGGCGTTTTTTAGACCATTTCGAGAAATTTTAGGTGAGAGAAAAGAGAAAAATAAAAAGATTTTTTTTCTTCTGAAATTAAAGTCTCTTATTATAGTAAAAAAAGATTTCATTATAAATGGATCTCATTGTAACTAAAATAGAACCCAATTTAGCCCAACCCAAAATAAATTAGGCCCAAAATTTTATTTAATTTCTAGGGTTTATGTCGAAGATTGTGCTTCTCCTATATATATATATATATATATATATAGGGTCTACTGCTGCCGCATCTCACATCATCCATGGATGCGAAGGAATCGTATCTGGTATGAGATCTCATTTCCCACTCGAAATATTGACTTCAGCAGGAAACAGGTCTATGCCAGATACAATTCCTCAGCCTATGTTAAAGTAGAATAAGCCTGACTCGGATGATTGCCGAGATGTATACAAGCAATATTTTATAGTCTATAATTTTATTTAAATGGAAGTATGTAACTTTTCTGATCATCACTGAAGTTCCACAGGGAGGGTATAAGGTGTTCTTGTCCAAAAATTCTATTGATTTAGATCCCAAGATTGTCAATGACATCCATCAAAGACGGTTGATAGTACGAGGGTCGTGGAATAAATCCCAATGAAAGGTATATCAGTTCACTGTCGCACTCAGGTTTACATAATTGGAGGTGATGGAACTCAAAAAGGAGCAGCAGCTAGCTAGCAGCTATCTATGAAGTAAGCCTATTGAAGTCATTGTGCCGGTAACCTCTTAAGATCTTTGTTTTTGCAGACTGATCAGTTTCATAAATTTCTCTGCTAGGGGTTTTGTTGACAATAGCTTCCAAATTTCATGTATTTGTTAATTTTAACTCATAAAACTACTGACATCCAATTAATTTTTAAATAATATTATAAAATTTATGGTGCATTTCAATAATCTCTTACTAATATACATAAAATTCAATTCTATTTTAAATTTCGCTTCTTTTTCTCATCCAATTAATTTTTTAAAAAATCAATAATTAATAGATACTGCAATTCAATCATCTATGAATAATATAAATAAATTAATAAAAAAATTATAAACTCAAATTAGTTTCAGACGGTTGCAAGATAATTATAAACTTAATAATTAATTTTTATTTTTCATTTTTCCAAATTAATGGTTTAAATTTATACACCATCTAAAATATTTAAAGATTGAATTTGATATTATTTAATTTACTAATTTTATTTTAGATAGTTTTATAATTATTTTTAATATGTAAATAATAATAATAATAAATTAAATAATTTGTTACCATAATAGTTTTATACATAATGTATGTATTAATAAAAAAAGTCATTTTGTTGTAGATTAAAGTAAATAAAATGAGGGAAAAACTATATCTCAACACCTATTTGGTGGATTTCAACTTGGAGAAATTTCTCCCTTAAAAAGTTGAATTACCCAAAATACCTTCACTAAAAAACACATAATTAATCCTACAATCTAAAATCCAACTAGCCCATTCTCTAAAAACTCTTAAACTAACTAAAACTATCTCATAATTGACTTCAATCCGTAATATCTTTAAAAATATGTATTTAAGTGATGAAAACAATGGTTTTAGTCGTAATAAATTTCATTTGGACTAGAGTATATATCATCTCAACTTGGACTAATCACATGATTCGCATTTGACATATTATTCTTAGTTCAAATTTAACCAATGATTCTCAATTTGCATTTAACTATTGATTTTTCGTTTAGATTTAACACATGATTCTAAAATTATGTGATTCTCAGTTCGGATTTAGCCTTTGCTTTTCAATTTGTATTTAGCCCTTGATTATCAGTTCGTACTTAGCCCTTGATTCTTAGTTCAAATATATCTCATGATACTTTGTTCAGATTTAACACATGATTATCAGTAAGCATTTAACCATTGGCGTTGAACACATTTATTAGTGTTTCAATTTGTATTTAGCACATGAGTCTCAATTCGTATTTAACTCAGGACTCTCAGTTTCCATTTAACACGTGATTCTCATTTCACATTTTATACATGATTCTTAGTTTGGATTTCACACACGATTCTCAATTCATATTTCACCTTGATTCTTAGTTTCTTATTTTAACATTTGATTCACATTTCAGATTCAACACATGATTCGTCATTTGTGTTTAACTCATGATGCTCAATTCGAATTTAACACATGATTCTTACCCCATATATAACCTTTGATTCTTAATTCATATTTAACCTATTATTTTCAATTTGCATTTTACCATTGCTTCTCAAATTAGAATTGAAACCTGCTTCTCAATTTGTATTTAGTCATTTATTTTTAGTTTATAATTAATATATGATTATCATTTCACAATTAACCCTTTTTTTCAGTTTATAATTACCACATGTTTCTTAGTTCGTATATAATAATTAATTATTAGTTTTGATTTAATAAATAATTTACGATTAGATTTAACCCAAGATACTTAGTACAGATATTACACATGTGCTCCAAAAACGGTAGCCGAGTTGGTGGAGTAAGTCATGCTTGTGACCAAAGGTCATTAGTTCGAACCCCTCTACATACTATTTTTTGGTTGAACATATCACACGATTATCAATTCACATTTAACCCTTAATTCTTAGTATAAATTTATCATTTGATTCATGGTTCATATTTAACCCATTATTAACAATTCGCATTCTACCCCAGACTCTCAGTTTATATTTAACCGTGAGTTAAATACGAACTGAGAATCATTTGTTAAATCTAAACGGAGTATCATAGGTTAAACGTGAATAAAAATGAAGTGTTAAATCCGAACTAAGAATTAAAGGTTAAATACAAAATCATTTGTTAAATCTAAACGGAGTATCATAGGTTAAACGTGAATAAAAATGAAGTGTTAAATCCGTGAATAAAAATGAAGTGTTAAATCCGAACTAAGAATTAGAGGTTAAATACAAACTGAGAATCATGTTTTAAATCTCAGCTAATAATTAATGGTAAGATATGAATTGTGAATAATGGCTTATCCATGCTTTAAGAATCTGATGTTAAATCGTAATAATGTATCAAGTGTTAAATATGAACTAAGACCCAAATGTTAATTGCAAACAGAGAATCATGTATGAAATTTGAACTGAGAATCATAAGCTAAATGTCAATTAAAAAATATAGGTCAAATGCGAGTCGAATCATGTTTTATATATTAACTGAGAATTATGTCTTAAATAAGAATTGAGAATCATTAGTTAAATATGAATCACGAATCATTTATTAAATCCGAATTGAGAATCAAAGGTTAAATGTGAAATCAAAGTAATGTGTTAAATCCGAACTGAGAATCAAGGGTTAAATGCGAACTGAGAATCATGTGTTAAAGCCAAATTGAGAACCACGATTTGAATATGTATCGCGAACAATTGGCTAAATACAAACTAGAATCAATGGTAGCGTGTGAATCGCTAATAATGGGTTACACGTGAACCACAAGTACATTCGAAAAATATTTGTTCATATTTAACACTTGACTTATGATTCACATTTAATATATGATTCTCAATTTAAATATAAAAATTGTTTCGTCACTCGTCTTTAACCCTGATATGTGATTCAAATTTAACCATTGATTCTCAATTCAGATTTAGTGAATGATTTGTGATTTTTAATCCAAAAAAATACAGTTTGGATTTAAGAAATGATTATCAGTTCAAATTGAACACATAATTTTCAATTCGCATTTGACCCATGATTCTTAATTTGTATTTAACTTATGAGTATCAGTAAAAAAATTCATATATAATTCTAAGGTCATACACGGTTCTTAATTCGTAAAGAACCCGTGATTCTTAGTTTGTATATATAACCCTTGATTCTTAGTTCGTATATATAACATTTTATTCTTAATTTGTTGTGATTTATGGGGTCCTTGTCATACTTTATCCTCATGTAGTGCGTGATATTTTCTCACTATTGTTGATGAGTACTCTCGTGCTGTATGGATTTAGGGAATATGAAACAGTGGTTGAAGAGATGCAATGCAACATCTATCCTCATCTATTACCTTTAGGGATGAGCCTAAATCATTCTGAGAGGCTATATGACACAGTGGTTGAAGAGATGCAATGCAACATGAAATTCAGGAACTAGAGGATAATCATACTTGGTCATTGGCACATCTACCTCAAAAGAAGAAAGCTTTGAGGAGTCAGTGGATTTATAAAATTAAATATCATGCTGATAGGAGAGGAGAGTGCCAAAAAGCTCGTTTGGTCGTGTTTGGTAATCACCAAGTAGAATTGGTTGATTATACATAGACTTTTTGCCCGTGTTGCCAAGATGGTTACTATATGACACAGTGGTTGAATAAATACAATGCAACATGAAATTCAGGAACTAGAGGATAATCATACTTGGTCCTTGGCACGTCTACCTCAAAAGAAGAAAGCTTTGAGGAGTCAGTGGATTTATAAAATTAAATATAATGCTGATAGGAGAGGAGAGCGCCTAAAAGCTCGTTTGGTCGTGTTTGGTAATTACCAAGTAGAAGTGGTTGATTATACATAGATCTTTTGCCTGTGTTGCCAAGATGGTTACTATACGTCTTTTCTTGGCGGTTGCAGCTGCTCAAAATTGTAAGTTACATCAGATGAATATACATAATGCCTTTTTGTATGATGATCTGGATGATAAGGTTTACATGAAAATTCCTTCAGGTTTTGAAAGAGGGCGCAAATGACAAGTCTGTTACCTTCGCAAATCGTTGTATGGTCTGAAGCAGGCACCTCGGTGTTGGTTTGCCAAGTTAGTGACTGCACTGAAGAGGTACGGGTTTTTTCAGTTCTATTTAGATTATTCAGTATTCTCTTATTCCATGAGTGGTTGTCGTATGCATGTTTTGGTGTATGTTGATGATTTTATTCTATATGGGAATGACCCCGGTACATTGATAGAGTTTAAGAAATACTTGAGCACTTGCTTTCATATGAAGGACTTAGGTCATCTCAAATATTTTTTTGAAGTTGAAGTAGCACGGAGTCCCGCGGGTATCTTTCTTTGCCAACGTAAATATACTCTGGACATTATTTCAGAAACAGGTTTACCTGGCAGCAAGCCTGCACAATTTCCCCTCGAGTAAAACCACCAGCTCAGCAAGACCGAGTCGGCGCTACTCATTGACGGATCCGCATACCGCACATTGGTTTGCACACTGATTTATCTGGTGTTTACATATCCATATATCTATTTTTTTATACATACTCTATCTGATTTTGTGCATAAACTAAATGAAGATCATTGCAGTCTGCATTACGAGTTGTTCGTTATTTCAAAGGGAGCCAAGGTTAGGAAATTCTTCTACCAAGTAGTTGTAATCTCATTCTAACAAGCTGGTGTGGTTCCAGTTAGGCTAGATGTCCTAAGATTCGTGTAGTGTGAGTGGTTGGATGGTGTTTCTTAGATGATTCCTCTGTTTCTTGGAAGACTAAGAAACAAGGTGTCGTTGCATTGTCCTTTGCTGAAGCAAAGTACCGGTCTATGGTAGGATTGACTTGTGAGTTGAAGTGGTTGCACGGTCTGCTCAAGGATTTTGGGGTCTCACACTCATTGACTATGCAAGTTTTATATGATAGTCAGTCGACTTTACATCTTGCCCACAATCATGTGTTCCATGAACGTTCAAATCATATTGAAGTAGATTGTCATTTTCTAAGGGATGCGATACTTGATAGGGTTATTTGTCCATCTCACGTGCCCACTCGGTCTCAGTGTGTAGACAAAGCACTAAGCAATAATCAGTTTGAATTTTTGCTTGGCAAGTTGGGCATTCATAATCTGCATGCTTCAACTCGAAGGGGTGTTAAAGTGTCATGAGTAAAATAAAATGTATATGGGTTATTAAATACTAGTCTGTATATGAGCTAGGCTTTACTTTGTGCCACACTATAGATATACACTGTAATGTGATATGCCCAGAGAGGTGATTTGGTTTATGTGTTGAAACTAAGAAGATGTGAGAGACACATTCCCAACGTTTCAAATGTTTTCTTTGTGCTTCTGGATTATTCGCTGAATGATATTTTCCTGCTCAACATCTTCAAATCCTACCATTATTTGTTCAACACATATAACACATTCACTATTCTCTTAACAATTAATTTGTTTAATAATATGTAATTTAAATATAATTTACTTAACAAGTCTTAAAAAATAATATTCAATTTAATAAATAATTTTCTTTTCAAGTTTTAGAGATATCAAATTTTAATAACTAATATTTTTCAAATTTGTAAACTTACTATAATTAAAAAAAAGTTTAAATGAAATATTTTATTTTAATTTATAGGTAATATAATCTTTATTTTGTGCTAAAATTTAAAAACGGATTTTTGAAATTTATATAAATCCAAACGCAGACAACTCGAATTTAAATCAGCTTTTTTTTATACTCAAAACTCATAACGGAATAAGCCTATTGAAGTCATTGTGCCGGTAACCACTTAAGATCTTTGTTTTTGCAGACTGATCAGTTTCATAAATTTCTCTGCTAGGGGTTTTGTTGACAATAGCTTCCAAATATTTATGAACTAATTTCCCAAATATTTCTGAACTAATGGTAGATTGGAAGCATTTCTTGTGAAGTTTATGTCATCCAATCAAAGCGGGGACACCCATGAACTAATATTTTTGAACCTAATTACGAGACACATAATATTTCCCGATGCCCAAAGCATGCTTATTATAGTTCCGGTGTTTGCAGGCTGCGTTCTGCATCAGTATATTGTATTTGTTTAAATGCGGAAATGGTATCACTAATTTTTTGTTGTTAGTAGCTGTGCGGAAATGATATCACTAATTTTTTGTTGTTCTGCAGGAAATCAGACTCCGCTGCCTTAAGGTTGCAGTTGTTGGAATTCCAAAGAACATCGACAATGACATTCCGGTATTTATCTCCTACTTGCACGCCATTGCTCTGAAGTACTTAAATGTTTTGGAATGAACTCTTAATCTTGATTTGGTCATTGACAAGTCCTTTGGTTTTGATACTGCCGTCGAGGAGGCTCAGCGTGCCATCAATGCAGCACACGTTGAAGCTACAGGTGTTGAGAATGGCATTGGATTTGTGAAGCTAATGGGCCGTTACTGCGGTGAAATTTACTCTATCGCACGCTTAATTGTCATAGATGGACGGGCAATGAATTGCATGTTTTGATGAAAAATGCAATACTGACGTGTTTGCATCATTCGGATTTCCAGTGCTACTTGTGCTCATTAATTTGATATATTTGGTGGTGCAGGTTTCATTGCAATGTATGCTACTCTAGCTAGCCGAGATGTTGACTGTTTGATTGCTGAGTCACCCTTCTATCTGGAAGGAGAAGACGGACTTTATGAGTTCATTGATAAACGACTTGAAGAGAGTGGCCACATGGTTCTCGTGATGGCTAAAGGAGCAGTCAGGAAATTGTTTCAGAGAGCATGGTCCTGGGGAATCCTTGGGAAACAAGCTTTTTAAAGACGCTGGGTTATGGTTGTCGGATAAGATCAAGGTATTGGTTCATTATTCAGCGATCTGGGGTTCTGCAATTTCGTTTGGATCACTGGTCCAGTTGTCTATTATGTAATTTGTTTCTGGCTGTAGAAAGTTTGTTCTAGTATATTGCTTTACAACGTAGGAATCGCATTGGTAAGATCATTCTTTTGCTATACCTTCTGCAAAAAAAAAAGGATTTATAAGGCTTTATATTCTATCTCCCAAATAAGGAACAAGGTGGTAATTACCGACATGATGCGGGTGAGGTTGCTTCCTTCGACAAACCAACCGAGCTTTTTGAGCCCGACTGATGCAAAACAAGCAAAGAATGAAAAACCAGCTCCTACCTAAGTTGTTAGATGATTGAAGCAGCTTCTTAACAACGACCTTTGCATTTCTACATGTTTGAGACAATTTCTTTTTCCTATATACTACAAGAAAATTTGGTATAAGCAATGAAAAAAATTTGCTGCAAAAAACGATTATTCGTTGGTAAAACCTTTTAACAATAAAAAATTTGTTCCAAAAGATTTGTTGCTTTAGGTTGGACGCTTAAAGTCCTTAGAAACGAAAAATATATTTGTCGTTGTAAAAAATGCTTAATTGCAATAATTTTGTTTTTCGCTGCAAAAAATACGTAATTGCAATAATATTATGTTTCGCTGTAAAAAATATGTAATTGCAATATGTTTCGCTATAAAAATTATGAATTTGCAATAATTTCCTTTTTTTGTTTTAAAAACTTAGTAGTGGCAATAAATGTATTTTTCATTCTATGAAATTGTAATTGCAATAAGTTTATATGTAATTGCAAAAAAATCATATTTGCAACATATTAACCCCAAAATATTTTTTTCCAAATGTAAATATATGCAACAAAATACATTTTTGCTAAATAATAATTTTAATTTACAAATAATCTGTCATAATAATAAATTTTAGTTATAAATTAGTATTTTTAATTATTCAAAAATCTATTCTTTTATACCAAATTTAAATGCAAACTAATTGATACTGGGATCAAAAAAATACATATAACTTCATTTTACTTGACATAAATAATTGAACCTTATATAATGCACACTTTATGAAACACCTTCAAATTTCAAACCGAAAATACAAGTCCGACCATCAAAGAATAGTAGGAAACTAAATATAAATCTTTCAGTTTTTGTTTGAAGGGAGGCAGCACTCCTTGAACTATCTAAACATTATTTCATTCTACTGTAGCAAGGCATGTAGTCTTCTTGTAAATAAAACACTTAGATATCCAAAGATAAACCAGCACTCCTTGACCTATCTAAACATTATTTCATTCTACTATAGCAAGGCATGTAGTCTTCTTGTAAATAAAACACTTAGATATCCAAAGATAAACCAGGAAATAGAGAATGCCGAGAATTGGCAGTAGCCAGTAAAAATAATCCAGCCGACCTCGGTTTCAGCCAAGCTTCTCATTCTTCGTAGTCCCGTTAGTCATAATCGTCACCATAAAAGTACTTAGATTAGTTGCTTGATGCAGTCGTTGTGAGAGACAGAGCTGAGGTACTTAGATTAGTTGCTTGATGCAGTCGTCGTGAGAGACAGAGCTGAGCACAGACTTTTCATAGCATCAAGTACCTCGTCGTAATAAAACTGAGTTGTCCAATAAAGGCGAAAACTTATGCGCACCCTATAAGGATATAGGGAGGTACTTTCCATTGGAATGACTTTAAGATTATAAGGGCCATCCTTAGCTGCAATCGCAAAAGATCAGACATAAGTGATTCAAACTGAATGCAAAAAAAACACAAAGGGAACTACAAATTACCTTTAGACATTGGAATGACTTTGACATTATAAGGACCATCATTATAGCTGCAATGGCAAAAAATCAGAGACAAGTGATTCAAACTGAATGCAGATAAACACGAGGGGAACTACAAATTACCTCTCGAGACTCAAATAACTTTGAGATTATAAGGGCCATCTTTAGCTCCAATCGCAAAAGATCAGACATTCAAACTGAATGCAAATAAAACAAAGGGAACTACAAATAACCTCTTGTGAATCAGCATGCCAAGTAAGATTAATTCATCTGCAAGACCTTACACTCCAATACCAATGTGCCTATGCCTCATATTTCACCCTTTTGTAGTTTAAAATGACAGTAATTAACTATAATCTTTGTTGACATTCGTAGTAACAATTGAGTTACCAAAGCAAAAGTACGATTAAGAATCAAAATACACTTCTTGTATAAAGAGAATCAAAGTAATGGTTCTTTGATTCTCTGCTCCCTACAAGCTTCAATAGATGAGCTTCGATTGGAACCCCTGTTGATAGAGAGAAATATGTAAAATTAAACCATGACAGAAACAATAACTAATACTCACCGTCTCCTTGAACAAGCGTGGTAAAGCAATAGATGCAAGATTGCAGACTGCAGTCTCCGGGCGACTAGTGTACTCGATTATCTAAATGCACAGAATTGAAGATTGAATGGTACCCAGATTGCTGGTTCCTCTTTCTGTTACAAGAATCCTGAAATAAATAAAATACTATGTTAACCATAATCCTAGTTTACCAGGGTCAGAAGCACATTAATGAAAATTTACAGAAATCACCTTGTAGAGACTATAAAGAAAATACTATATGTGAACTATTATCCAATTACTCCAGCGGATTTGATGATAATAGCACACTCTATTGGAGTATGATATATGCCCTCAATGCTATTATCTTCCATACATAGCAGAAAGCAACTACTGAACTGTCAAATTCATTTACAGAAACTACTGTGTAACAAAATCCAATCATAAGCTTTAAAAACAATAACATGCTGCATTATAATACAGGAAGATCGAACTTACTTCTAGAGCTCCAGCATTAAAGATTAGGGGAAGGATGGGTGAACCATCAACATCATATGATAAATTTGATGAATATAATCAATATCGTCAGGATACAGTGAGGTCTCTCTACAGCTACTCGTTGAAATATTAAGAGGTAAAACACTTCCTTAGTGCTCTTATGCAGATCGAAACAGATAATCTGGCAGCCTATTCTGGTAGCCAACTGCACTGGTTCAATTAGACACAAAATAAGTTCAAATAATCAAAATCTTCCAATTCAAAGCAATTTCCTTAGAAACCCAAACAACATTATCAACAAGCACAGTAACCAACACAAAACTCAAACATCTGAAAAGAATATCTAACAACATAAAGTATATAAATACATACAACTTACAGAAGCATAATCTAGCCAATTCATTAGAGCCGACTAGTTGTAACACCTTTATAAACAATCCGCAGACCTTTTGGGTTGTGACGACCACATCACCGATGAACTTTCTCTTTCTTCACATCTCTCTTAATGAGATACATCTTCGAGGACACTCTACAATAACACTAGAGGAATTTCGTCGAGCAGGTTTTGTGTGCAAAGATAAGATTGACAGTAGCTAGGCTGCTACACATAATATAGGTTTGGGTTTTGGGTTATCATAACCCACCTGTGTGAAATTTCTTCTCAGCAGCAGCGAAGGGAGAAGTTTAAAGCTTCAAACAGTAGAAAAAAAATAACAATCTATCAGGATCAAAATCATAACACTAACTGAATGAGAATATCACAATTAAACCTTATAGTCAAATTAAAACCTAAAGAAAATGTAAAACCTAAAAGGAGAAAAAAAAAATGAAGAAGAGGGAAAGGGGAAAACCGATTACTGACATCGCTGAACACCCATAGATATATGGAGAGAAATGAAAAAGTAAAGCATAAAGGGAGAATAAAAAGGAAAGAAGAGGGAAAGGGAAAACCTATAAGGTGAAATAAATTTACTTACCGCTCAACAATTAAATAGTTTTCAATTAAAATTTTAAAACACTTTTTTTCTAATGTATGGAAATGCCCTTTTTATTTAATTCTACAAAATACAATTAATACATTTAATATTTTTTAACTAATACATATAAATTTTAATATAAAATATTAATAAATAAATTTGGTATTAAACTTTGTTTTGTTTTTCTTTTTACCCATACAATTATAGTTATCCATTTAACATTTAAAAAATATTCCACACTTTACTAATTTTAGCTAATATATACAAAGTAATAAAAAAATAATTAAAAAAGTTATAAACTCAATTTAATTTTGGATTTCGTATTTTTTTAAATTAATGAAACTGCCGTTATACCATTAATTTTGAAAACAAATACTCTACATTTAATGGATAGTGCATTTAAAAAACTTTTACTAATATATACAAATTAATTTTAAAAAGAATTATGAATCAATCGGTTTTAAATTTCGCTTTCATTTTCTTAATTCATCAAACTACCGTCATTCAATTAATTTAAAAAAAACTATAAAATTATTTCATATTGCATTTTAATAATACTATACTAATATATATATATATATATATAAATTAAAAGAAATTAATTCACTTTTAAATTTAAATTTAGTGTTTTTTTTAACTCAGCAAAACTACCGTTATCCAATTAATTTAAAAAATACTCTACCATTAATTAGTAATGCATTTCAATATTTTCTTATTAATATATACAAATTACGTTATAAATTCAATTAGGTTTAAAATTTATCTTTTTTAACATCATAAAACTACGTCATCTAATTAATTTTGATCAAAATACTCTACAACTATTTAATAATCCATCTCAACAATCTTTGACTATATACAAATTAAAATAATTTCAATTTTTTTTATAAATTCATAGCACATGCGTCATCCATTTAATTTAAAAAAAAAGTTTTACAGTTACTTAATTAAATAATAAATAGCACATTTAATAATGTTTGACTAATATATACAAATAACAAAATAAAAATAAAATCATAAATTCAATTTAGTTTTAAATTTCATCCTTTTCTAAATCATAAAACTACTATTTAGTCGATTGATAGCGTATTACAATGGTATGCGGATAATATAATATAATATAATATAATATAATATAATATAATATAATATAATATAATATAATATAATATAATATAATATAATATAATATAATAATTGATTAAAATTGTATGAATTCAATTCGGTTTCAAATTTCATGTATTTGTTAATTTTAACTCATAAAACTACTGACATCCAATTAATTTTTAAATAATATTATAAAAGTTATGGTGCATTTCAATAATCTCTTACTAATATACATAAAATTCAATTCTATTTTAAATTTCGCTTCTTTTAATCATCCAATTAATTTTTAAAAAAATCAATAATTAATAGATACTGCAATTCAATCATCTATGAATAATATAAATAAATTAATAAAAAAATTATAAACTCAAATTAGTTTCAGACGGTTGCAAGATAATTATAAACTTAATAATTAATTTTTATTTTTCATTTTTCAAAATTAATGGTTTAAATTTATACACCATCTAAAATATTTAAAGATTGAATTTGATATTATTTAATTTACTAATCTTATTTTAGATAGTTTTACAATTATTTTTAATATGTAAATAATAATAATAATAAATTAAATAATTTGTTACCATAATAGTTTTATACATAATGTATGTATTAATAAAACAAGTCATTTTGTTGTAGATTAAAGTAAATAAAATGAGGGAAAAACTATATCTCAACACCTATTTGGTGGATTTCAACTTGGAGAAATTTCTTCCTTAAAAAGTTGAATTACCCAAAATACCTTCACTAAAAAAACACATAATTAATCCTACAATCTAAAATCCAACTAGCCCATTCTCTAAAAACTCTTAAACTAACTAAAACTATCTCATAATCGACTTCAATCCGTAATATCTTTAAAAATATGTATTTAAGTGATGAAAACAATGGTTTTAGTCGTAATAAATTTCATTTGGACTAGAGTATATATCATCTCAACTTGGACTAATCACATGATTCGCATTTGACATATTATTCTTAGTTCAAATTTAACCAATGATTCTCAATTTGCATTTAACTATTGATTTTTCGTTTAGATTTAACACATGATTCTAAAATTATGTGATTCTCAGTTCGGATTTAGCCTTTGCTTTTCAATTTGTATTTAGCCCTTGATTATCAGTTCGTACTTAGCCCTTGATTCTTAGTTCAAATATATCTCATGATACTTTGTTCAGATTTAACACATGATTATCAGTAAGCATTTAACCATTGGCGTTGAACACATTTATTAGTGTTTAACCTCTGATTATCAATTTGTATTTAGCACATGAGTCTCAATTCGTATTTAACTCAGGACTCTCAATTTGCATTTAACACGTGATTCTCATTTCACATTTTATACATGATTCTTAGTTTGGATTTCACACACGATTCTCAATTCATATTTCACCTTGATTCTTAGTTTCTTATTTTAACCTTTGATTCTTAATTCATATTTAACCTATTATTTGCAATTTGCATTTTACCATTGCTTCTCAAATTAGAATTGACACCTGCTTCTCAATTTGTATTTAGTCATTTATTTTTAGTTTATAATTAATATATGATTATCATTTCACAATTAACCCTTGTTTTTCAGTTTATAATTACGACATGTATATAATAATTAATTATTAGTTTTGATTTAATAAATAATTTACGATTAGATTTAACCCAAGATACTTAGTACAAAAACGGTAGCCGAGTTGGTGGAGTAAGTCATGCTTGTGACCAAAGATCATGAGTTTGAACCCCTCTACATACTATTTCTTGGTTGAACATATCACACGATTATCAATTCACATTTAACCCTTAATTCTTAGTATAAATTTATCATTTGATTCATGGTTCATATTTAACCCATTATTAACAATTCGCATTCTACCCCAGACTCTCAGTTTATATATACATTTTAGCTGGCCGAAATTCATATCCTCCTCCTCTTGAATGACCTCGAGAATGCTCATATCTTGGTGTTTCATCTGACTCCGAATTTTCAAAATCCTCTTCTTCACTAGAATCTACATACCGTCGCTTCTGCAACTTTTCTTTTCTTTTCATTCCACTATGCTCCTTCTTATGCTCAAAATGTATTTTACGCTGTACATATTGAACGTCGCCATCGTCATTTAACGGATCCGACTGATCATCCCGATCACCTCTTGTTATTTTAGATCTAAGTCTAGCGCCATTATTATCTTGCTTCTTTTTAGCAAATTCATCAAGTTCCGCCACTTTTCTTATCAACTCATTCATTTTACCTTCAAAATCAAATTGGTTTCATTGAATCGGAATTGAATTACCTGCCTCTTTCTCTTGCAAATCAGATTTCAACATCTCCAAAGCTTTTCGAATTCATCTCCGATCAGCAAAAATATAAACAAAATTCTTCAGAAAACGAACAAATCCGAGACTCGATTTTTTATCTATCGATCAAGGTATCTTCGGCCCCTCTTTCTAGCGCCAATTTGGTGAGAATAGAAATTGAATTGAGAAGATTGAGAATATTGACCAAGAATCAACAGAGAGTTTTTTAGGTGGTGAATATAATCTTTCGCCTCTAATTATTTCATAGGTGTAATCAGCATCTTCGACCTCTTTAAATAGGCCTAGTGAGTTAGTTACAAATTTGGTTACATAAGAGGTTTATTTACATTTCGGTCCCTATTCTTCTTGTAAAACTTTAATCTTACTCTATATTAATAGAACTTATCATTCAATTTCTTATTAATTACATTTAAGCCCCTAATGAATATATTTCCTTATCAAAGCTAATGGGCCGTTACTGCGGTGAAATTTACTCTATCGCACGCTTAATTGTCATAGATGGACGGGAAATGAATTCTATGTTTTGATGAAAAATGCAATACTGACGTGTTTGCATCATTCGGATTTCCAGTGCTACTTGTGCTCATTAATTTGATATATTTGGTGGTGCAGGTTTCATTGCAATGTATGCTACTCTAGCTAGCCGAGATGTTGACTATTTGATTCCTGAGTCACCCTTCTATCTTGAAGGAGAAGACGGACTTTATGAGTTCATTGATAAACGACTTGAAGAGAGTGGACACATGGTTATCGTGATGGCTGAAGGAGCAGTCCGGATCTTGTTTCAGAGAGCATGGTCCTGGTGAATCCTTCGGGAAACAAGCTTCTTAAAGACGCTGGGTTATGGTTGTCGGACAAGATCAAGGTATTGGTTCATTATTCAGCGATCTGGGGTTCTGCAATTTCGTTTGGATCATTGGCCCAGTTGTCTATTATGTAATTTGTTTCTCGCTGTAGAAAGTTTGTTCTAGTATATTGCTTTACAACGTAGGAATCGCATTGGTAAAATGATTCTTTTGCTATACCTTCTGCAAAACAAAGGATTTATAAGGCTTTATATTCTATCTCCCAAATAAGGAACAAGGTGGTAATTACCGACATGATGCGGGTGAGGTTGCTTCCTTCGACAAACCAACCGAGCTTTTTGAGCCCGACTGATGCAAAACAAGCAAAGAATGAAAAACCAGCTCCTACCTGAGTTGTTAGATGATTGAAGCAGCTTCTTAACAAAGACCTTCGCATTTCTACATGTTTGAGACAATTTCTTTTTCCTATACATGTGTTAGTTGGGTGTGGCTATGAAATGGGCCACAAAGTAAAAAACTCATATTATCCTTTCATACTTATACGATTACAATTTATGCGTATGTTTCATGCGTATGTACGGTAAAGGTGACTTTTCAAAACGTAAAAGATTAGACGATAACTCAGTTTGTAGTTTAAAATTTCCAAAAATACCATACGAGCGAACAAGGAAATACAAAGAATAAGACTCGTGTGTTTTTCTTATTGTGTTATTAGATTTTATATTTGTTTGGATTATGTGTATCTAAAAGATTAGATGATAACTCATTTTGTAGTTTAAAATTTCCAAAAATATCATACCAGCGAACAAGGAAATGCAAAAAATAAAACTCGTGTTTTTTATTGTGTTATTAGATTTTATAGTTGTTTGTGTTAGTAGATTTTATATTTGTTAAGAACTTGGTTGTTCTTTCTGATTTTTCTGATTGTCTTATCCATGCCATCCATTTTGAAATTATCAAAAACAAAAGTTTGGTTTGAAATTTTGTATAGAACATGACTATTTATTAATTGATATATTTAAATTATCCGAGCTTGAGTTGAAATTTTGTATAAAACACGACTATTTATTAATGAAATTTTGTATAAAACACGGCTATTTATTAATTGATTTTTAAAAATATTGTATATAGTCTCACTCGAGTGAATGTCCGTGGTGTAGCTTATTTTTTAATTTTTATGTTTGACTTTTATTTATTTATCAAATATTTTTAATCTTTTAAAAATTATTCAATTTAAAATTAGTAAACTGGATCGGTCCATATTGAGAAAGCTGTTTTAGAAAATAATCAAAGACAAATTTTCCTAAACAAATTTTATTTCTGTGCCGAAAGATCAATTTCATTTTTTAGGAGATGAAAGCGCTATTCAAATTTCGACATTTCCAAGAATCATAGGATATGAGTGGAAAACAAGAGAGCAATCCCGGTTTAAAACCGAAAAAGCTAAAAATGATGTCATATAAATTGGAATCTTCAAATCTAATTTCAAAACCATTATCATATTGAACGAGCCTCTTAAAAAATGTTATTATTTTTTTCGCAATAGTAATCAAAACTATAAAGACCAATAGAATTTTGTAGGACCACATTTTGAAGGTATTTAGAACTTAATTATACTCTTTAGAAGATTATGAGATTTCTTAATAGATATGGCCATGATCGAAGTGGAGTTTGCATATATTGTGTCAAAACCGGACCATAAGCATCCATAGTTAATAAGCTAAAGGTTAGTGTGGAACAAGTTTACGAAAGTTAAAAAAATGTTACTCGTCGTGAAATGGTTTTAGGATTATTTGGGTAACAAATTGATCCATATGTGTTCAAGTGTTACAAATAAATTCTATTAATATTATTACGTCACATGTCATTCCCAATAATTACACATTTGTTTTCAAATTAACCCTCTATTTTGTTGTAAAATAATACATTTGATATTGCTATGTCAACATCCACGTAGAATGTTGTGAATGCAATAAATGTTTAAATATTTTATTATTATGATTTATCTAACCTATTTATCCCACCGAATCCATTACCATAAAATATAACTCGACCTGACCAGTCTATACAAACTAACTAAATGATGACATGTTTAACATACTTGTTAACCTAATTAGAGCCCGATAAATTCTCACTTTAATACAGTATAAACTTTATAAAATAATACACTCTCACCACCAAAATTTATTAATTAACAGATTTATTAATTAATCGATAAATTGATAATTATAAATTTATATTCCCGTTTTAATACCTAAAGAGTTTCACGATACCTAAATATCAAATCCGAGTATATGGTATAGACATTTAAATATTTTATTTTTATCATTTATCTGACCTATTTATCCGATCCGATCCAATCCAATCCATCAACATAAAATATAACTAGACCCGACCCAATCCATATAACATAACTAAAGCATGACATTTTTAACATACTTACAATTAATTTAATTAATACCTCACAACTTAATTCTGATACTAATTCTCCCTTTAATACCTAACGAGTTTCAAAATACCTATAACTGAAATCAATTTTTGTCTTACGAATTTTAAATCTCTAAAATTGATATCTTAGGAATCCTAAATGGACACTACTAGATGTGGGCCTGTTTATGTTAGATCTCACACCTTACTTAATTCTTTTTAATCCAAACTAATATCAAAATAACTTTCTTCACCAATTATAATAATATCACTCAATAAAAAACTTCCTAAAATCATAAAATCCTTTAACTAAATCTAGATATACTCAACTTTATGAAATCTCTAAAATAGTAAAAAGACATGGATAACAAAGTTTTATGTTGTTCTTTTCTATGAAAGAATATTTTAATATTCGTGGCTATAATCTCACGATATTTGCAACGAGTAGCACCCGGTGTGCGATTTAAAGTAGCATAATAACACAAAACATGTGAATTTAGTTAGTAACCGCAAACCACTTCAATATTTCTTCAACCAAGCAGCAATAAGAAAACGAACTGTCACGACATGAATCAATATACAGACGAAGTAAGAGTCTAAAACTTGGGGCAACAACATAACTTTCGAACCATTTCTACGTGGATTAGATGACAATAATAACCATGACAAGGTTTCCGCGACCAAAGGAAATAGGTAACTTGTGAAGTAACACATTTTTTGGCAGGTACGGAGTCGTTCCATAATTTTATAATCATTAACGATGTCTTCCTCCTTGGAGGCATCGGTTGCTCGATATCCTTCTCAGAAGTCCACATGATTTAGTTCTACCTTTCTAGCTTATTATGACATATTTAATATAAATATGACCTATCTCTAACATTGTATCATTCTTTGTAAGAACACACAGCGTTTCAAAAAGCTTTGTAAACCGCTCATCAGTTAGTTATTCTCCTTAAGTTAAGGTGATAAATCTAAATTATATATATTCTCTCGTGCAAAAAAATAAGTGGAACTGATCCCTTCAAGCTTCACCAAAAACTTTGGACAATTTGCTTGGCTGAACGACGCCAAACAGAAGTGATTGAGCAAACTGTTAGGCTGGGGACCAAAGTCCCACATCCCACATCGGTTAAACATGGGAAGGATCAGTAGTATATAAGAATATATCTCAACTAGTATGAGACCTTTTGGAAGTGGACCGAAAGAAAATCCGTGCGACCTTTTAGGGCCAAAATGGACAATATTATACAAGTGTTGAGATCGATTGTTCTTACTTATATACGAAGGCAGTATATACGGTACCCATATTCTCAACAAATGATATCAGAGCGTCAGGCCCAAACGGAACCCATTGTGGTGACTGATGTGGGTAAAATTCTCAGATGCCGAGGCAATCGGTGTGACTTGACTGATGCGAAGGAATCGTATCTGGCATGAGATCTGATTTCCCACTCGAAATATCGACTTCAGCAGGAAACAGGTCTATGCCAGATACAATTCCTCAGCCTATGTTAAAGTAGAATATCACGTAAGCCTGACTCGGATGATTGCCGAGATGTATACAAGCAATATTTTATTACAGCCTATGTTAAAGTGGGCACATACTCTGGGACATATTTTGATTATGGTATAGTAGCTAATCTCCTTTTGTCGAAATTGTTGAAGTTTTGCTATTTCATGTCATACTACAATTTTAGGCAATGATCAGTAATGTGTCTCAATATTAGTGATATATGGTCCGTGAACTTTCAAAAGTCTCAAAAGGTCCGATCATCACTTAAGTTCCACAGGGAGGGTATAAGGTGTTCTTGTCCAAAAATACTATTGATTTAGATCCCAAGATTGTCAATGACATCCATCAAAGACGGTTGATAGTACGAGGGTCGTGGAATAAATCCCAATGAAAGGTATATCAGTTCTGTTGGGATTTATCTAAACATGTTTCGTTATATTTATTTTAAGTATTGCATTCAACATGTACGTTGTGGTGTTTAGGAGTAGTTGCAAGTTAGTAGGAAACTCCCAGGTCGTGCTGCTAGTTTGTAGGGATAGCAGTTGTTATCAGTTTCTATTTATGCATTGTATTTTCATTCCGTTTAAACATAATCCCAGTTGAAGTTTACTCAAGTAATCATCTATTTCTTTCTTTTATACAATTCAGTACTAACATCGGGTATCAGAGCTTTATATTTTTCTTGTTCAACGCTAGTATCTCGAAGGCAAGCAACATGGCAGAGTCAAGCAGCAACAAAGAAGGGAAAATAGGTCTGGTGTTTCCAATGTTATCAAGGACGAACTACACTGCTTGTGCTATGAAAATGAAAATATTTATGCAGGCTCACGGCGTATGGGAAACGGTTGAATCCAAGGATCCAAAGACCAATGTGGAGAAGAAGATAGACAAACGTGCTATGGCCATGATTTATCAAAGCATCCCAGAGGAGCTCCTGTTGACACTTGCAGAACGGAAAACCTCTAGAGATGCGTGGGAGGCTATTAAAACTGTCTCGTTAGGTGCTGAAAAAGTCAAGAAAGCAAAGACACAGACTCTCAAGGCTGAGTTTGAGTCTTTAAACATGAAGGATTTGGAACAATTGGATGATTTCTGCTTGAAGTTAAATGGCTTGGTGGCAAACATCAGGGCACTTGGAGAAACAATTGGAGAAGAGTATGTTATGAAAAATTTGCTCAGGGAGGTTCCACCTAAATTCTTGCAAATAGCTTCAGCTATCGAACAATTTGGGAATCTGGAAACTATGTCAGTTGAAGAGGTAATCGGCTCTCTGAAAGCTCATGAGGAACGATTATCTGGAAAAGAGGAGAGTAAAGGAGGACAACAACAACTCTTGTTGACTGAGGAGGAATGGTCAAAACGAGAAAACAACAGTGGAAAACTCTTGCTTACACGCGAAGAATGGCTGAAACGATCAAATCGAGGAGGACAACAGGTTGGACATGATTATCGAGAAAGAGATAATCAAACTGGTCGTGGCAGAATTGACAGAGGCAAAATAAGGTGCTTCAATTGTGGTGCCTATGGACATTTTGCAGCCGAATGTCGAAAACCAAGGAAGGATAGACTGCAACGAGGAGAGGCCAACCTGACGCAAACAATGAATGATGATGAACTTGCACTCTTGATGGCGATGTATGCAAAAAGTGCAGATGGTGTGATACTGTTGACTGAAGGTGCAGATTCGAAAGCAACAGGAATGGAGGAAAATATTTGGTATTTGGATAATGGGGCTAGTAATCACATGACGAGGTGTTACGAAAAGTTTGAAAAACTGGATAAATCAGTTAAGGGACGAGTAAAGTTTGGTGATGGGTCCTTGGTAAAAATCGAGGGTAAAGGATCAATAAGAATCTCTTGTCGAAATGGTGAAACTAGAATGCTGGATGGAGTGTACTACATCCCCACATTGAAAAGCAATATCATAAGTTTGGGCCAACTTTCAGAGGAAGGACATCGAGTCATGCTTGATGGGGAGAGTTTGTGGATCTATGACAGCTGTGGGAGACTTCTTATGCATGTGAGACGCTCTGCAAACCGCCTCTATAAAATCCACATCGAAGGAACTCAAGCCGTTTGTTTACTCACAAAGGAGGAAGAAAGGGCACGACTGCGGCATTCACGCCTTGGACATGTCAACTACAAAGCAATGCAGCTAATGTCTAAGGAACAGATGGTGTACGGACTGCCCTCGATCACTCAGCCAAAATAAATTTGTGGTGGTTGTCTTATGTCCAAACAATCTCGTAAGCCTTTTCCTACTCACTTAAATTTTACTGCTAAGCATGCACTAGAACTAATATATGGTGATCTTTGTGGGCCGATTTCGCCTTCCACTCCAGCTGGTAACAATTATTTTCTGCTACTTGTTGATGATTTTACTTGTATGATGTGGGTATACATGCTTAAAACTAAGGATGAGGCACTAACGTGTTTTAAAAAATTTAAACTGGTAGTCGAGAATACAAGGAAAACACAGAACATTCAAGTTTTTAGCACTGACCGTGGTGGAGAATTTTGTTCAAAAGCTTTCGAGGCATTCTGTGAGGAGACAGGCATAATGAGACACTATACGGCGCCCTACACACCTCAACAAAACGGTGTTGTAGAACGCCGTAATAGGACTGTGGTTGCCATGGCTCGAAGCCTGTTGAAAGAAATGGAGGTACCTGCAAAGTTCTGGGGAGAAGCTGTCAGGCACGCGGTCTATATTCTCAACAAGCTACCCACTCGAGCACTCTCATCCATCACACCGTACCAAGCCTGGTTTTAACGTAAGCCATCTGTTGATTCTTTACAAAAATTTGGGTGCATCTCTTATATGAAGATACCATCAGCTCACACACACAAACTAGATAGCCGTAGTAAGCTGCTTGTCCATTTTGGAAGGGAACCAGGAACCAAAGCCTGGCGATTGTACAACCCAGACACAGGGCGCATACATGTTAGCAGAGACTTTACTTTCAATGAATCAAAGGGTTGGACTTGGAATGCAGTCAGCAAACGAGATGCTCCTGCAGTGGGTTGGTTCACACTCGAAAGTTCTGAGGAAGATACACAAGACAGCTCTGAGCTCAACAGTCCTTTCACTCCTGTTTCGCCTCACACTCCTGTGTCATCATCACATAGATCTCATGTGTCACCATCAACTATATCTCTTGTATGTTCATCCACTTCATCTGCAACAATCGAAGGATCCAGTACCAGTATGACTAGCACGGAGAGTGAGCCTCAACGCTTTCGACGCCTCTCAGACATTTATGCAAACACTGTAATTGTGGAACTAGAGGATGAGTTACTCCTGTCTGGCATTGATGAACCAGTTACGTATGAGCAAGCTGTCACAGACGAAGCATGGCGAGTTGCAATGAACACAGAAATTGACACTATTCAGAGAAATGGTACGTGGACGCTAACTGATTTACCACAGGGTCACAAGGCCATTGACCTCAAATGGGTGTTTAAGCTGAAACGGGACACAAATGATGATGTGATCAAACATAAAGCCCGCCTGGTTGCCAAGGGATATGTGCATAAACAAGGTATTGATTACGATGAGGTTTTCGCCCATGTGACACGATTGGAAACAGTTCGCTTACTCCTCGCTCTCGCAGCCAAGAACGAGTGGGAGGTTCACCACCTCGATGTTAAATCTGCTTTTCTAAATGGTTTTCTCCTTGAAGAAGTCTACGTGCGCCAGCCAAAAGGATATGTTTAGAAAGGCAAAGAACACAAAGTCTACAAATTATTAAAGGCCTTATACGGACTATGCCAAGCACCCAGGGCCTGGTATGCTCGTTTAAACAAGTACCTGCTTCACTTGGGTTTTGAGAAATGTCCTTATGAACATGCCGTATACACACGACCATCATGCAAGGAATCACTCATTGCTGGCGTCTATGTTGACGACCTAATTATCACAGGCACGAGTCTTTCATACATTGTCAAATTCAAGGGGGAGATGAATAGAGAATTTGACGTGACCGATCTTGGCAGACTGTCATATTACTTGGGTTTGGAGGTGGATCAAGGAAATGGTTTTATCGAGATCAAACAAACAACGTATGCTAGAAAAGTGCTTCAAAACGCACGTATGAGTGAATGTAATGCTGTGAAATATCCCATGGAGTTTAAATTGCAGATTGACGCAGACACAAATGGGGAACCAGTTAACTCGACCTACTACAAAAGTTTAGTTGGAGGTTTACGCTACTTAGTGTATACTCGGCCAGACATATCATATGCAGTAGGGATTGTGAGTATTGCATTCAACATGTACGTTGTGGTGTTTAGGAGTAGTTGCAAGTTAGTAGGAAACTCCCAGGTCGTGCTGCTAGTTTGTAGGGATAGCAGTTGTTATCAGTTTCTATTTATGCATTGTATTTTCATTCCGTTTAAACATAATCCCAGTTGAAGTTTACTCAAGTAATCATCTATTTCTTTCTTTTATACAATTCAGTACTAACAAGTTCACTGTCGCACTCAGGTTTACATAATTGGAGGTGATGGAACTCAAAAAGGAGCAGCAGCTAGCAGCTATCTATGAAGTAAGCCTATTGAAGTCATTGTGCCGGTAACCTCTTAAGATCTTTGTTTTTGCAGACTGATCAGTTTCATAAATTTCTCTGTTAGGGGTTTTGTTGACAATAGCTTCCAAATATTTCTGAACTAATTTTCCAAATATTTCTGAGCTAATGGTAGATTGGACGCATTTCTTATGAAGTTTATGTCATCCAATCAAAGCGGGGACACCCATGAACTAATATTTTTGAACCTAATTACGAGACACATAATATTTCCCGATGCCCGAAGCATGCTTATTATAGTTCCGGCCTTCATGTTTGGCCACATGTTTGCAGGCTGCGTTCTGCATTAGTATATTGTATTTGTTTAAATGCGGAAATGATATCACTAATTTTTTGTTGTTAGTAGCTGTGCGGAAATGATATCATTAATTTTTTTTTGTTCTGCAGGAAATCAGACTCCGCGGCCTTAAGGTTGCAGTTGTTGGAATTTCAAAGAACATCGACAATGACATTCCGGTATTTATCTCCTACTTGCACGCCATTGCTCTGAAGTACTTAAATGTTTTGGAATGAACTCTTAATAGTGCTCTCTCTCTCTCTAATCTTGATTTGGTCATTGACAAGTCCTTTGGTTTTGATACTGCCGTCGAGGAGGCTCAGCGTGCCATTAATGCAGCACACGTCGAAGCTACAGGTGTTGAGAATGGCATTGGATTTGTGAAGCTAATGGGCCGTTACTGCGGTGAAATTTACTCTATGGCACGCTTAATTGTCATAGATGGACGGGCAATGAATTGCATGTTTTGATGAAAAATGCAATACTGACGTGTTTGCATCATTCGGATTTCCAGTGCTACCTGTGCTCATTAATTTGATATATTTGGTGGTGCAGGTTTCATTGCAATGTATGCTACTCTAGCTACCCGAGATGTTGACTGTTTGATTCCTGAGTCACCCTTCTATCTTGAAGGAGAAGACGGACTTTATGAGTTCATTGATAAACGACTTGAAGAGAGTGGCCACATGGTTATCGTGATGGCTGAAGGAGCAGTCAGGATCTTGTTTCAGAGAGCATGGTCCTGGGGAATCCTTCGGGAAACAAGCTTCTTAAAGACGCTGGGTTATGGTTGTCCGACAAGATCAAGGTATTGGTTCATTATTCAGGGATCTGGGGTTCTGCAATTTCGTTTGGATCACTGGTCCAGTTGTCTATTATGTAATTTGTTTCTGGCTGTAGAAAGTTTGTTCTAGTATATTGCTTTACAACGTAGGAATCGCATTGGTAAGATGATTATTTTGCTATACCTTCTGCAAAACAAAGGATTTATAAGGCTTTATATTTTATCTCCCAAATAAGGAACAAGGTGGTAATTACTGACATGATGCGGGTGAGGTTGCTTCCTTCGACAAACCAACCGAGCTTTTTGAGCCCGACTGATGCAAAACAAGCAAAGAATGAAAAACCAGCTCCTACTTGAGTTGTTAGATGATTGAAGCAGCTTCTTAACAAAGACCTTTGCATTTCTACATGTTTGAGACAAATTCTTTTTCCTATACATGTGTTAGTTGGATGTGGCTATGAAATGGGCTACAAAGTAAAAAACTCATATTATCCTTTCATACTTATACGATTACAATTCATGCGTATGTTTCATGCGTATGTACGGTAAAGGTGACTTTTCAAAACGTAAAAGATTAGATGATAACTCAGTTTGTAGTTTAAAATTTCCAAAAATACCATACCAGCGAACAAGGAAATACAAAAAATAATACTCATGTGTTTTTTTATTGTGTTATTAGATTTTGTATTTGTTTGGATTATGTGTATCTAAAAGATTAGATGATAACTCATTTTGTAATTTAAAATTTCCAAAAATATTATACGAGCGAACAAGGAAATGCAAAAAATAAAACTCTTGTTTTTTTATTGTGTTATTAGATTTTATAGTTGTTTGTGTTAGTAGATTTTATATTTGTTAAGAACTTGGTTGTTCTTTCTTATTTTCCTGTCTTATCCATGCCATCCATTTTGAAATTATCAAAAACAAAAGTTTGGTTTGAAATTTTGTATAGAACATGACTATTTATTAATTGATATATTTAAATTATCCGAGCTTGGGTTGAAATTTTGTATAAAACACGACTATTTATTAATGAAATTTTTTATAAACACGACTATTTATTAATTGATTTTTAAAAATATTGTATATAGTCCCACTCGAGTGAATGTCCGTGGCTTATTTTTTAATTTTTATGTTTAACTTTTATTTATTTATCAAATAGTTTTAATCTGTTAAAAATTATTCAATTTAACATTAGTAAACTGGATCGGTCCATGTTGATAAAGCTGTTTTAGAAAATAATCAAAGACAAAATTTCCTAAACAAATTTTATTTATGTGCCGAAAGATCAATTTCATTTTTTTAGGAGATGAAAGCTTTATTCAAATTTCGACATTTCCAAGAATCATAGGATATGAGTGGAAAACAAGAGAGCAATCCCGGTTTAAAACCGAAAAAGCTAAAAATAATGTCATATAAATTGGAATCTTCAAATCTAATTTCAAAACCATTATCATATTGAACGAGCCTCTTAAAAAATGTTATTATTTTTTTCGCAATAGTAATCAAAACTATAAAGACCAATAAAATTTTGTAGGACCATATTTTGAAGGTATTTAGAACTTAATTATAGTCTTTAGAAGATTATGAGATTTCTTAATAGATATGGTCAGGGTCGAAGTGGAGTTTGCATGTATTGTGTCAAAACCGGACCACAAGGATCCATAGTTAATAAGCTAAAGGTTAGTGTTGAACAAGTTTACGAAAGTTAAAAAAATGTTACTTGTCGTGAAATGGTTCACGATTATTTGTGTAACAAATTGATCCCATATGTGTTCAAGTGTTACAAATAAATTCTATTAATATTATTACGTCACATGTCATTCCCAATAATTACATTTTTTTCAAATTAACCGTCCTATTTTGTTGTCAAATAATACATTTGATATTGTTATGTCAACATCCACGTAGAATGTTGTGAACGCAATAAATATTTAAATATTTTATTATTATGATTTATCTAACCTATTTATCCCACCGAATCCATTAACATAAAATATAACTCGACCTGACGAGACTAACTAACGGATGATATGTTTAACCTACTTATTAACCTAATTAGAACCCGATAAATTCTCATTTTAATACAGTATAAACTTTATAAAATAATACACTTGGACCACCAAAATTTATTAATTAACAGAGTTATTCATTAATCGATAAATTAATAATTATAATTTATATTCCCGTTTTAATACCTAAAGAGTTTCACGATACCTAAATATCAAATCCGAGTATATGGTAGATATTTAAATATTTTATTTTTATCATTTATCTGACCTATTTATCCGATCCAATCCAATCCATTAACATAAAATCTAACTAGACCCGACCCAATCCATATAACATAACTAAAGCATGACATTTTTAACATAATTACAATTAATTTAATTAATACCTCACAACTTAATTCTGAT
Source organism: Limnanthes douglasii subsp. nivea (assembly GCA_036936605.1). Taxonomy (NCBI): domain Eukaryota; kingdom Viridiplantae; phylum Streptophyta; class Magnoliopsida; order Brassicales; family Limnanthaceae; genus Limnanthes; species Limnanthes douglasii. Next base: position 5,474,610 of record JAUPFV010000001.1, read on the forward strand.
ACTAATTCTCGCTTTAATACCTAACGAGTTTCAAAATACCTACATCTGAAATCAATTTTTGTCTTACAAATTTTAAATCTCTAAATCTGATATCTTAGGAATCCTAAATGGACACTACTAGATATGGGCCTGTTTATGTTAGATCTCACACCTTACTTAATTCTTTTTAATCCAAACTAATATCAAAATAACTTTCCTCACCAATTATGATAATATCACTCAATAAAAAACTTCCTAAAATCATATTTAACTAAACTTAGATATACTCAACTTTATGAAATCTCTAAAATAGTAAAAAGACATGGATAACCAAGTTTTATGTTGTTCTTTTCTACGAAAGTATATTTTAATATTAGTGGCTATAATCTCACGATATTTGCAACGAGTCGCACCCGGTGTGAGATTTAAAGTAGCATAATAACACAAAACATGTGAATTTAGTTAGTAACCGCAAACCACTTCAATATTTCTTCAACCAAGCAGCAATAAGAAAAAAAACTGCCAGGACATGAATCAATATACAGACGAAGTAAGAGTCTCAAACTTGGGGCAACAACATAACTTTCCAACCATTTCTACAAGGATTAGATGACAATAATAACCATGACAAGGTTTCCGCGACCAAAGGAAATATGTAACGTGTGAAGTAACACATTTTTTGGCAGGTACAGAGTCGTTCCATAATTTTATAATCATTAACGATGTCTTCCTCCTTGGAGGCATCGGTTGCTCGATATCCTTCTCAGAATTCCACATGATTTAGTTCTACCTTTCTAGCTTATTTTGACATATTTAATATAAATATGACCTATCTCTAACATTGTATCATTCTTTGTAAGAACACACAGCGTTTCAAAAAGCTTTGTAAACCGCTCATCAGTTAGTTATTCTCCTTAAGTTAAGGTGATAAATCTAAATGATATATATTCTCTCGTGCAAAAAAATAAGTGGAACTGATCCCTTCAAGCTTCACCGAAAACTTTGGACAATTTGCTTGGTTGAACGACGCCAAACAGAAGTGATTGAGCAAACTGTTAGGTTGGGGACCAAAGTCCCACATCCGACATCGGTTAAACATGGGAAGGATCAGTAGTATATAAGAATATATCTCAACTAGTATGAGACTTTTTGGAAGTGGACCGGAAGAAAATTCGTGCGACTTTTTAGGACCAAAATGGACAATATTATACAAGTGTTGAGATCGATTGTTCTTACTTATATACGAAGGCAGTATATACGGTACCCATATTCTCAACAAATGATATCAGAGCGTCAGGCCCAAACGGAACCCATTGTGGTGACTGATGTGGGTAAAATTCTCAGATGCCGAGGCAATCGGTGTGACTTGACTGATGCGAAGGAATCGTATCTGGCATGAGATCTGATTTCCCACTCGAAATATCGACTTCAGCAGGAAACAGGTCTATGCCAGATACAATTCCTCAGCCTATGTTAAAGTAGAATATCACGTAAGCCTGACTCGGATGATTGCCGAGATGTATACAAGCAATATTTTATTACAGCCTATGTTAAAGTGGGCACATACTCTGGGACATATTTTGATTATGGTATAGTAGCTAATCTCCTTTTGTCGAAATTGTTGAAGTTTTGCTATTTCATGTCATACTATAATTTTAGGCAATGATCAGTAATGTGTCTCAATATTAGTGATATATGGTCCGTGAACTTTCAAAAGTCTCAAAAGGTCCGGTCTAGTTGTTGAATTATAGAGTTTGATGCTGCTACCTGGCACCGTATTCAACTTAAACTTGTATCATCGATTGTCCCTGTCTCTAAACTTTTTGTTAAGTATGATGTCACATATGATGCGGACTAATTTTAAGTCTATGGACAATCTGTTCTAAACTCGAGAGTCAGGAACTATAATTCATAGTCTATAATTTTATTTAAATGGAAGTATGTAACTTTTCTGATCATCACTTAAGTTCCACAGGGAGGGTATAAGGTGTTTTTGTCCAAAAATACTATTGATTTAGATCCCAAGATTGTCAATGACATCCATCAAAGACGGTTGATAGTACGAGGGTCGTGGAATAAATCCCAATGAAAGGTATATCAGTTCACTGTCGCACTCAGGTTTACATAATTGGAGGTGATGGAACTCAAAAAGGAGCAGCAGCTAGCAGCTATCTATGAAGTAAGCCTATTGAAGTCATTGTGCCGGTAACCTCTTAAGATCTTTGGATTTGCAGACTGATCAGTTTCATAAATTTCTCTGTCAAGGGTTTTGTTGACAATAGCTTCCAAATATTTCTGAACTAATTTTCCAAATATTTCTGAACTAATGGTAGATTGGAAGCATTTCTTGTGAAGTTTATGTCATCCAATCAAAGCGGGGACACCCATGAACTAATATTTTTGAACCTAATTACGAGACACATAATATCTCCCGATGCCCGAAGCATGCTTATTATAGTTCTGGCCTTCATGTTTGGCCACATGTTTGCAGGCTGCGTTCTGCATCAGTATATTGTATTTGTTTAAATGCGGAAATGATATCACTAATTTTTTGTTGTTAGTAGCTGTGCGGAAATGATATCACTAAAGTTTTGTTGTTCTGCAGGAAATCAGACACCGCAGCCTTAAGGTTGCAGTTGTTGGAATTCCAAAGAACATCGACAATGACATTCCGGTATTTATCTCCTACTTGCACGCCATTGCTCTGAAGTACTTAAATATTTTGGAATGAACTCTTAATAGTGCTCTCTCTCTCTCTAATCTTGATTTGGTCATTGACAAGTCCTTTGGTTTTGATACTGCCGTCGAGGAGGCTCAGCGTGCCATTAATGCAGCACACGTCGAAGCTACAGGTGTTGAGAATGGCATTGGATTTGTGAAGCTAATGGGCCGTTACTGCGGTGAAATTTACTCTATCGCACGCTTAATTGTCATAGATGGACGGGCAATGAATTGCATGTTTTGATGAAAAATGCAATACTGACGTGTTTGCATCATTCGGATTTCCAGTGCTACTTGTGCTCATTAATTTGATATATTTGGTGGTGCAGGTTTCATTGCAATGTATGCTACTCTAGCTAGCCGAGATGTTGACTGTTTGATTTATGAGTCACCCTTCTATCATGAAGGAGAAGACGGACTTTATGAGTTCATTGATAAACGACTTGAAGAGAGTGGCCACATGGTTATCGTGATGGCTGAAGGAGCAGTCAGGATCTTGTTTCAGAGAGCATGGTCCTGGTGAATCCTTCGGGAAACAAGCTTCTTAAAGATGCTGGGTTATGGTTGTCGGACAAGATCAAGGTATTGGTTCATTATTCAGCGATCTGGGGTTCTGCAATTTCGTTTGGATCACTGGCCCAGTTGTCTATTATGTAATTTGTTTCTTGCTGTAGAAAGTTTGTTCTAGTATATTGCTTTACAAAGTAGGAATCGCATTGGTAAGATGATTTTTTTGCTATACCTTCTGCAAAACAAAGGATTTATAAGGCTTTATATTCTATCTCCCAAATAAGGAACAAGGTGGTAATTACCGACATGATGCGGGTGAGGTTGCTTCCTTCGACAAACCAACCGAGCTTTTTGAGCCCGACTGATGCAAAACAAGCAAAGAATGAAAAACCAGCTCCTACCTGAGTTGTTAGATGATTGAAGCAGCTTCTTAACAAAGACCTTTGCATTTCTACATGTTTGAGACAATTTCTTTTTCCCATACATGTGTTAGTTGGGTGTGGCTATGAAATGGGCCACAAAGTAAAAAACTCATATTATCCTTTCATACTTATACGATTACAATTCATGCGTATGTACGATAAAGGTGACTTTTCAAAACGTAAAAGATTAGATGATAACTCAGTTTGTAGTTTAAAATTTCCAAAAATACCATACCTGCGAACAAGGAAATACAAAAAATAATACTCATGTGTTTTTCTTATTGGGTTATTAGATTTTATATTTGTTTGGATTATGTGTATCTAAAAGATTAGATGATAACTCATTTTGTAGTTTAAAATTTTAAAAAATATCATACTAGCGAACAAGAAATGCAAAAAATACCAGCGAACAAGGAAATGCAAAAAATAAAACTCGTGTTTTTTTATTGTGTTATTAGATTTTATAGTTGTTTGTGTTAGTAGATTTTATATTTGTTAAGAACTTGATTGTTCTTTGTGATTTTTCTAATTGTCTTATCCATGCCATCCATTTTGAAATTATCAAAAACAAAAGTTTGTTTTGAAAATTTTGTATAGAACAGGACTATTTATTAATTGATATATTTAAATTATCCGAGCTTCGGTTGAAATTTTGTATAAAACACGACTATTCATTAATGAAATTTTGTATAAAACACGACTATTTATTAATTGATTTTTAAAAATATTGTATATAGTCCCACTCGAGTGAATGTCTGTGGTGTAGCTTATTTTTTAATTTTTATGTTTAACTTTTATTTATTTATCAAATATTTTTAATCTTTTAAAAATTATTCAATTTAACATTAGTAAACTGGATCGGTCCATGTTGATAAAGTTGTTTTAGAAAATAATCAAAGACAAAATTTCCTAAACAAATTTTAATTTCATTTTTTTAGGAGATGAAAGCGTTATTCAAATTTCGACATTTCCAAGAATCATAGGATATGAGTGGAAAACAAGAGAGCAATCCCGGTTTAAAATCGAAAAAGCTAAAAATGATGTCATATAAATTGGAATCTTCAAATCTAATTTCAAAACCATTATCATATTGAACGAGCCTCTTAAAAAATGTTATTATTTTTTTCGCAATAGTAATCAAAACTATAAAGACCAATAGAATTTTGTAGGACCACATTTTGAAGGTATTTAGAACTTAATTATACTCTTTAGAAGATTATGAGATTTCTTAATAGATATGGCCGTGGTCGAAGTGGAGTTTGCATCTATTGTGTCAAAACCGGACCACAAGGATCCATAGTTAATAAGCTAAAGGTTAGTGTGGAACAAGTTTACGAAAGTTAAAAAAATGTTACTTGTCGTGAAATGGTTTCACGATTATTTGTGTAACAAATTGATCACATATGTGTTCAAGTGTTACAAATAAATTCTATTAATATTATTACGTCACATGTCATTCCCAATAATTACACATTTTTTTTCAAATTAACCCTCATATTTTGTTGTCAAATAATACATTTGATATTGCTATGTCAACATCCACGTAGAATGTTGTGAACGCAATAAATATTTAAATATTTTATTATTATGATTTATCTAACCTATTTATCCCACCGAATCCATTAACATAAAATATAACTCGACCTTGATAAGGAAATAGATTCATAAGGGACTTAAATGTAATTAATAAGGACTTGAATGATAAGTTCTATTAATAAAGAATAAGATTAAAGCTTTATAAGAAGAATAGGGACTGAACTGTAAATAAATCTTTTATGTAACCGAATTTGTAACTAACTCACTGGGCCTATTTAAAGAGGTCGAGGAGACTGATAACACCTATGAAAAAATAAGAGGAGAAAGATTATATTCACCATCCAAAAATCTCTGCAGATTCTTGGTCAATATTTTCTGTTCTCACCAAATTGGCGCTAGAAAGAGGGGTCGAAGATACCTTGATCGATAGATCAAAAATCGAGTCTCGAATTTTTTCGTTTTTTGAAGCGTTTCGTTTATATTTTCGTTGATCGGAGATGAATTCGGAGGAAGGAGATAATCCTTCTATTCGAAGGGCTTTTGAGACATTGAGATATGATCTGCAATAGAAAGAAGCAGATGAATCAGTTCCAATTCGATCAAGCCAATTTGATATTGAAGCTAAAGTGAATGAGTTGTTAAGAAAAGTGGCAGAACTTGATAAATTTTCTCAAAAGAAACAAGATAATAACGGCAATAGACTTAGATCTGAAATAGCAAGAGGTAATCGGGATGATCAGTCGGATCCATCGAATGACGTCGACGATGTTCAAGATGTTCAACGTAAAATACATTTTGAGCGTAAGAAGGAACATAGTGGAATGAGAAAAAAGGAAAAGTTGCAGAAGCGACGGTATGTAGATTCTAGTGAAGAAGATTTTGAAAATTCGGAATCATATGAAACACCAAGATATAAGCATTTTCGAAGTCATTCAAAAGAAGGAGGATATGAATTTTGGCCAGCTAAAATGTATAAAGAAGGAAGGCAAAAGAAGGAAAAACAAGTGTATTATCCTCGGAAATTTGAAGAAGGCGAGCCAAGTTTGTATGCTACTGTGGGAATGAGGAACGAAGACCAGTTTGTTCAAGGAGTAGATTGGAGGGATTCACCGTTGATTAGTGTAATTAGATCTGTACCACTTCCGAGGCGGTTCGACATTTCTAAAATTGACAAGTTTGATGGAACTCAAGATCCAGATGATCATATAGAGCAATTCAAGAATTATATGACTAATTTCGAGGATGATGATAAATTGGTTTGTAGAGCATTTTCTCAGACATTCAAAGGAACTGCATTAAAGTGGTATAATAAGATCCCTAAGGAGTCCATTGTAAATTTTAGAGGCTTTTACACAGCTTTTCGAATACAGTTTGTGGGAAGCAAAGAAATGAGAGCTAACAGAGATACGATAATACAATGTAAGCAAGCTGTGGGAGAAAAGTTGAAGGATTATACTAAAAGATTTGTGTTAACAAAAGCAGGATTAGATGATTGTGAGGAAGTGGTAGCTATGGCAGCGTTCCGACAAGGATTGTTGCCAGGAGATTTAGCTGATGAACAACAAGGCGTAGGGCATTAACGTTTGGAGCTCTCATGGCTCAGGTTGAAGATCAGATTAAAGTCGAAGAGTCTACTCGAGTTCGAGGAGGAAATAATGGTGTTCAGAAATGGAATAGTCAAGTGGGAAATAATCAAGTGAGCGCTTCGAATAATAACTCGTCACGGGCGAGGGGTAGTCAAAATGTTTCCAATCGAGGAGGTTCGAACTCATACCAAGGGGGTTCTAATCAGCACAATTTTAATAATCAACACCAATTCAGACCAAGATCGAATGTGTGGGTAAGACTAGAACATTATGCGGATTTGACTGAAAATATGGCATCGATTTATGAGAAAACCAAGGGAACAGTAAATTTTAGAAAGCCGGCACCAATTAATTAACCAAGAGAGGAACGCAATAGCAAGTTCTGTAGTTATCATAATGATGTTGGTCATGATACAGCTGATTGTATTGCTCTAAAGAAGGAAATGCAGGTTTTGATAGAGAATGGAAAATTGTTGGAGTATGTCAAAAGTCAAAATAATGGTCTGAAGAGCGCTAGAGCCATGACTCAAAAGGTAAGTAATCCTAACTCTAAGCAGGAAAGTGCATTGATGATTTTAGATGTTGCAGAGGAAGAATTTGATGTGGCTTCAGAATATGTCGACCCAGACCCCAGTCGATTGTTGTTGATGTCAGTTGATGAGCCGATGTGTAAGGGACGTGTTCGAGATTTATGTGCGTTCTTTGAGTCATTGGCAATATTTGGGGGAGACTCAATGACTAATGATACTAATAATTCGAGGAAAAGACATATAGTAAATTTAACTCATCAAATTGAAGGAGGAGCATCAGCACATTTATACAATAAGAAGAATGTCCCATTTATAATTTTCGATGGAGATGATTTGAGAGGAATTACAGGACCACATGAAGATGCAGTAGTCATTGGAGCAGAAGTGTGTGGGGTAGAAGTTCGACGAGTATTGATTGATACTGGAAGTTCTGCTAATGTGTAGTTCAAATCAACATATGATAGATTAAACGCTCCGCCTCGGATAGAAAGGTCAGAAAGAACTATAATTGGATTTACTGGCGCAACAACGAATGTAGTAGGGGAATTTGAAGGTGAAATTTCTCTGGGAAAAGGGCATTTTAAAAAGAAAGTACAAGTACTTTTTATGGTGGTAGATTGTCCGACGAGCTACAACGCTATCTTTGGAAGGTCATGGCTGGCAAAAATGTATGCTATAGTTTCTACAGTTTATCAATGTCTGAAATATGTAGTTGGGGATCGAATTGGTGTAGTTCGAAGTGATCAAAAAGTAGCTAGAGAGTGTTATGCTGCTGCATTTAGACTACGTGATAAAAGTATCGATGATCCAATGGAGAAATAGCAATTTGGGGGGTTGCCTTCTAGTAGTAAAGATGAAGGAATTGATGATCCAAGGTCAACCCCGAGTTCTGTGATAGGTAGTGAAGAAATAGAAGAATACGTCTTCGATAATAACAGAGTACTTCGAATTGGGACTTTATTGTCTTTATTAGTGCGAGAAAGGTTATTGCCATAATTGCTGAAGTAGATAGATTGTATAAAATGGGGCATATTAGGGAGTCCAAATATCCGAAGTGGACAGCTAATCCTGTAGTGGTGAAAAGAAGAATGGAAAATAGAGAATGTGTGTAGACTTCACAGATTTAAACAGAGCTTGCCCAAAGGATCCTTTTCCAGTACCTTGAATTGATCAATTAGTGGATTCTACTTCTAGAAACAAAATTCTAACATTTATGGATGCATTTTCAGGATATAATCAAATTCGAATGAATCCAGATGATGAAGAAAGCACAACCTTTATCACTGATCGAGGTTTACATTGTTATAGAGTGATGCCGTTTGGATTGAAAAATGTTGGGTCTACATATCAAAGGTTGATGAATAAGGCATTTGCTTCACAAATAGGGAGGAATATCGAGGTATACATCGATGATATGCTAGTTAAGAGCAAAAGTGATGATGATCATATTGATGATTTAGAAGAGACGTTTCTGAATCTTAGAGCAATACAGTTGAAGTTGAATCCAGAAAAATGCACGTTTGGAGTCCGATCTGGTAAGTTTCTGGGATATGTGATAAGTGAAAGAGGAATTGAAGTGGACCCAGAACAGTTGAAGCCTTTGATATCAATGTCTCCGCCTCGGAATATCAAAGAAGTGCAAATATTAACAGGCAGGTTAGCAGCTCTGAACAGATTCATTTCTCGTTTTTCAGATAAATGCTTGCCTTTTTTCCAGGTGTTACGTCGACCGAAGAATTTTGAGTGGACTTCGGATTGTGAAGAAGCTTTTATTAAGATAAAAAATCTTTTGTCCTCTCCTGAAATATTATCAAAGCCTCGAGAAGGTGAACAACTGTTTTTGTATGTAGCAGTATCGGATTATGCAGTGAGTGCAGTTCTGATAAGTAAAGATACGGGAGTTTTGAAGCCCGTTTATTATGTCAGTAAAAGTTTGGTTGATGCTGAAAAACGTTACTTAAAGCTCGAAAAATTGGCGTTGTGTATAGTAGTGGCGGCGAGAAAAATGCGTCCTTACTTCCAAGCACATACAATTGTGGTTCGAACTTCTTATCCATTGAAAAATGTATTGCAAAAGCCAGACATCTCAGGAAGAATGACTAAGTGGTCTGTAGAATTGGGAGATTTCGATGTGTTATTCTCTCCACGAACGGCTCTCAAAGCTCAGGCCTTAGCAGATTTCTTTGTTGAGTTTCATTCGAGCAGGTTCGAAGAGAAAAAAGATGAAAAGATACACACGAATCCGGTGTGGACGGTACGAACTGATGGAGGATCTAGTAATAAAGGGTCGAGTGCGGGGGTAGAATTGGTGGCACCGACAGGGGAGTATATGTTTCAAGCTATAAGATTTGGATTTCATGCTTCGAATAATGAAGCTGAATATGAAGCAGTGTTAGCAGGATTGCGGTTAGCAAAAATTTGTGGAGCAACATTCGTGCACTTAGAAACAAATTCGCAGTTAGTAGTTAACCATGTTAAAGGAATATCAGAAGCAAAAAAAGACCGTTTAGTATTGTATTTGCAAGAACTTCGAAGTATGATGGCACAATTTGAAAATGTTGAGGTGGAGCATATTCGAAGAGGAAATAACACAATGGCTGATTCTTTAGCAACAATGGCTTACTCTGAAGAATATCCATGGATCGTGACACAACCACTGCCTTTGATTATATTAAGCTCTGAGCAATGTGAATTTGTTGAGGAGGTAGTAAATGATTCGGCGCGCATTCGGGGTGATTGGAGAACTGACTTGTTAAATTTTCTGACAAAGGGAATACTACCTCTTGATAAGCACTTGCTCAGGAAAATAAGGAGTAAAGCTCTTGGTTATGTGGTGTTGGATGGGGTATCGTATAAGAGGTCTGTGTCAAGGCCTTTATTACGATGTTTGAGTAAGCAAGAATCTCAAAACATTTTATCTGAATTACATGATGGAGATGGATCAGCTCATTGTGGTTTCAAAGCTTTAACACGTAGGGTATTGTTGGCAGGATATTATTGGCCTACTATATTGCAGGATGCCAAGTTATTATTTCGAAGTTGTGATACTTGTCAAAGGTATGCACATTTGATACATAAACCAGCGAAACCTCTAATGATAATCTCTGAGGCGGTTCCTTTTGATAGATGGGGGATTGATTTAGTAGGACCATTGCCTATGGCTTCAGGTGGAAGACAGATGATTATTGTCGCAGTTTATTATTTTTCGAAGTGGGCAGAAGCAGAGCCTTTAGCTGGAACAAAAGCTAAGGATGTGATCAAGTTTATTCTAAGTAACATCTGCTACCGTTTTGGAGTTCCTCGAAAGATAACAACAGACAACGGTCCCCAATTTAATAACAAGGAAATGGACTCTTTTTGCTCCTCGAAAGGAATACAACAATGCTTTTCTACTCCTTTCCACCCACAAGCAAATGGGCAAGTGGAAGTTACAAATAGATCTATTTTGGAGGGTTTGAAGAAAAATTTGGCGGGAGCAGCGGGGAAATGGCCAAATTATCTTCAAGAGGTGTTGTGGGCATATCGTACAACTCCTAGAGAGGCTACAAAAGAGACTCCTTTTTCTTTGGTGTATGGAATGGATGCTGTATGCCCTGCTGAATCTACATTACCTTCCTATAGGCTATTGCGTTATTCCGAAGTAGATAATGATGAAGCTAGAAGGATTGAGCTTGATTTGTTAGAGGAAAAGAGGGTTAAAGCACATTTGAATGTGGTTCATTATCAAACCTTAATGAGAAGCAGATACGATGCTAAGGTTAAGAAGAGGGAATTCAAAGTTGGTGATAAAGTGTTGCGAAAAGTATTTCTTCATACCAAGGATAAACACCTCGGAAAATTGGCTCCGAATTGGGAGGGTCCTTATGAAGTCAAAATGAAAGTCAAGCCAGGGTCATATAGGTTGTCTGATTGTGAGGGGAGGATGCTTAAACACCCTTGGAATATAGTACATTTGAAATTGTATTGTGAATAAAATCGAACTTAGAATTTTTGTAAAGACAGACATACTCTTTCCTTATCTGTTGGCCCAGAAAGGTTTTAATGAGGTGTCTGGTGAAAATTGAAGTTCATAATAAAATTTCTTTTGGCCATTGGTTGTTTAATATGATGAATGCTTTGTTATTTTGGTAACTTGGCAGAGACTGATCATCTTTGAAAGTTGACCAAGAGTAATTTTCCAAAGCAATAGCTTTGAAGAAACAACCTATTTCGAGATGCCACGTTTTATGAGCGCATCAAATTTTCGAGGTGCCACGTTTTATGAGCGCATCAAATTTTCGAGGTGCCACGTTTTATGAGCGCATCAAATTTTCAAGGTGCCACGTTTTATGAGTGCATCAAATTTTCGAAGTGCCACGTTTTATGAGTGCACCAGAACTTTGAAATATTAAGATAGTTGACTGTATTAATTTTGTCATGATTTCTTAGAAAGTTATGATATTTTGTTATACTTAGAAAGTTGTGTGCTAAATAAAGTTAAGAGATTCGTAAAATTTAAATATGCTTGTTTCATCGGATAAAGCTTGAAGCTTACAAAAAGGAGAAAACTACTTAAAAAAAAAACTACTGTTTAGTCGTCTTCCGATGACCCTTCAGAAACGTCATCTTCTTCTGAAGAGCTTGATGCAACCTCAAATGCTTCGTTTGGGCAATCTTCCTCGGGAATTTGTTTCCAAAATTCTGTTAAATTTAACCTTGGATAGGCGGCATGAATTTCTCGAAGAAGATCGATAGCTGTTTGGGTTTGAGTCTTCTTGATACCATCAAGCATCAAAGAACCAACAGCAGCTTCGGCTTTCTTGATGGCGTCCTTCTTTTCCTGCTCGAATCCTGTTTGAAGCGTAGTCAATTGAGTTTGACAATTTTGTAGGCTTTCCTGAGTTTTCTTAACAAGTTCTTCAGCCTCGGTAGATTTTTTCTTTTCACCAGAAATGGCAATAGAATGTTGAGAATTTATATTTTCAAGAGCCAGACGATGAGAAGTCTCCATAGCTTCGATTTTTTCTTTATGCTCGTTAAGAAGTTTTTTTTTTCAGCTTCGAAATTTTGAAGTGCTTTATCTTTCGAAGCTTTTTCAAATTCTGTTTCCTTTTTGCTCTTGATTAATTCTTGTGCAAGGAGCTCCAATTGTGTATGTGAATTGCTTACTTCTTCACACAATGTTTTGGCTGCAGCACCTAAGTTAGTAAATGGTTGAAGGATTGAAGTTACCTCATCGGATCTGTCAGGGTTGGGCAAGTTTGATGGGTGATGGACAGGAATAATTGCGTTAGATGTTGAAGTTATGGCAGCCCCGATAGAAGATGATGGAATGGTGTTGGTAGGCTGAGAATCTTCACAGGTGACTACAAAATCCCCAATCGAGTTGAAATCATCGAGGTTAAAGTATTCGTTTTCCTGGCTATCTCCTAATGCCAATCCTCCTTGAGGATTTTCTTCAATGAAGGTTTTCTCACGGACCTCGGAAGCCAATACCTCTTCGAGCATTTCAGCTTCGTTCTTTTTCTTACTCCTCGGGGTAGTGGACTTGTCCTTTTTCTTCTTTGAAGCATTATCTTCTTTCTTTTTCCTTTTAAGGATGGGTTCGTCTTCTTCGGATATTGGGGGAAGTTGAGATGCAGGCGTTTTTCGTTTCCTTGTAGGCTTCGAATTTTTAGAAGGGTTAGGATTACTTGTGTTGGACTTTTTGAGGGCCAGTTTTCCCTTCTTTTTTAGTGGCAGGTGACTGTCAGATCGGTTCCTCGTGGGAAGGTAAGTTTTCCGATCTGGTTCGAGTATTCTTTTGACCGCGTCAATGGGATCTGGGGGAGCTTCGGGTTTTCAGGGAAGTCAGCTCCGAAGGTTATGCGCCAGAGATGGCTGTTGACGAAATTGATTGGTTGAAAGGCGGAGTGAAAGCCATTTCCCCAGGCTTTCTCAGCCCATTCAGGCATTCTCATGAAGATAGTCTTTGCAGTCTTCCGACGACTTTTAAATCGCCTCGAAATTTCTGGGAAAAGAGTATACAATTAGATAAGTAGGCCTGGTTAGTTTGACTAGGCTTAATAAGTTGGGAAGAAAGTATTAACAATAATAACCATGATTTACTTACTGTTATCTCTCCAGATGAGAGTAAGTTTTGAGGGGTTGTCATCAGAAATTTCTTTACCATTTTCCCAGGCTCCTCATAAAAAAACAAACCTTTGCTTCCAAAACTTGTCAGCCTTGAGGAAGTCATCGATAATCTTCAGATCATCCTCCAAAGTTAGGTAGTAGAATGGTAAACTGGCCCCTTTGAGATTTTGGTCAGTGAAATGAAGTCCTCTATTTCGAGGGGGATGTCTCCTAGCCTCGACACCATAATGACGGAGAATAAAGTGAACATTTGATTTGGAGTGACTTGTGTTGGGCACAACCCAAGAATTTCGAAGTACTCTACAATCATTGGATCGAGAGGAAATCGAAGTCCCCGGTTGAAAAGTTCAGGGTAAACTACCAATTCGTTTTTCTGACAATTCAAAGGTGTTTCTCCTTCTATTGGTAGACGAAGAACGATGTTGTCTGTTAATCCCCATTGTTTCTTAAGATTTTCTTTTTCTGATTCAGGGTAGTAAGTATAGGGTACGTTTTTTAAGGCTAGAATGTACCGAGGACAAAGTAGTTTTAGGTTTTCCTGAACCAAGGCGGCAACATCTTCGGGGAGGGTAATAGGAGCTTTCTTTCCTCGAATATTCCTTGAAGGGATTACTTCTTCTTCCGCCTCGGATTCGGCTTTGGCATTGGATTCAGTGGCTTTAGAATCATTTTCTTCATCAGTAACTTCATCGCGAAGACTGCGAGTTTGAGTCTCAGTTTGGGATTGTTTTTCGTTTTCCATAAGAACTGGTTGACTATTTTCTAGAGTAACGTCAACCATTTCTTGTGGGGGAGGAGAGGAGGTTTCTGCATCGTCACCCATTGCTAGGAAGGTTTGTTTTTTGTGAAATTTAACTTTAACTGCTTCGGATTGTAGGACAGGTGATTTGGGTTGTAGTTTTTTAGGAGTTGGAGATTTGTCAGAATTGATAGGCTTAGGTTTTCGATGTGGTCTTAGTGATGGAAAAGTGGATTGATTTTGAGGAGGAGAAGATTGCTGGTTAGATCCTGGGTTTGATACTATGGGCGAAGACGAATTAACAAGGTTGGAATTGAAGTTACCGTATTTAATGGTGGTAGAGGAGAAGCGGGAACCGTTGTAGATTAATCCAGCAGCTTTGTAGTCCTCGGCTCTTTCTCCAATACAGAAATAATCATAAGCGCCAAACACTTGATTGCCAAGCTTACGAAGGAGGGATTTCTGTGTTTTTCTGGGTTTTGTGAATTTATATTTTCTGTATTTAGGGTACTTTTTCATACAGAGAACATAGATTCGAGTAGTAGAGTTGTTTGAAGGTAGCTTAGAATGATGAAGGTTTGTTTGAAGGTAGCTTAGAATGATGAAGGTTTGATTGAAGGTAGCCAAGTGAGTTGAAGGGGGTGGATAAGAATAGGCTAAGAAGGATAATGTGTTTAAAAGGCTTTCAGTAAGAAAGGAACCAAGTATTTATACTAATCAAAAAGACGTTGAGAATTTGAAGAGGCAAAACCAGTAAATTGTTCTTATTGGGTGGAATATAAAACGTGGAGAAAAACTTGCCGTGTCATAGACCTATCAAGAAGGGTCCAATCAATTTTTCAAGTAGGGGTATGTTAGTTGAAAAGTGTTAAAGACAGAAGATTCGAGGTCGAAGTAGAGTTGTATTTCTAGTTGATAAATTCGAAGCGAGCGGGGAGCTTATTTGCATTCATTCTTACATTCGAAGTGAAGTTGCAAGTCACTGGGCTCAGTCATGATAAAGGGGCTAGAGGAAAGAAGCTTTATTCACTTGGGGTAATGTTCGAAGACTGAATAGTTCTCATAAAATTATCTTTATAAGAACTAAGGGGGCTACTGATAAGGAAATAGATTCATAAGGGACTTAAATGTAATTAATAAGGACTTGAATGATAAGTTCTATTAATAAGGAATAAGATTAAAGCTTTGTAAGAAGAATAGGGACTGAACTGTAAATAAATCTTTTATGTAACCGAATTTGTAACTAACTCACTGGGCCTATTTAAAGAGGTCGAGGAGACTGATAACACCTATGAAAAAAATAAGAGGAGACAGATTATATTCACCATCCAAAAATCTCTGCAGATTCTTGGTCAATATTTTTTGTTCTCACCAAACATAACTTTCCAACCATTTCTACAAGGATTAGATGACAATAATAACCATGACACGGTTTCCGCGACCAAAGGAAATAGGTAACTTGTGAAGTAACACATTTTTTGGCAGATACGGATTCGTTCCATAATTTTATAATCATTAACGATGTCTTCCTCCTTGGAGGCATCGGTTGCTCGATATCCTTCTCAGAATTCCACATGATTTAGTTCTACCTTTCTAGCTTATTATGACATATTTAATATAAATATGACCTATCTCTAACATTGTATCATTCTTTGTAAGAACACACAGCGTTTCAAAAAGCTTTGTAAACCGCTCATCAGTTAGTTATTCTCCTTAAGTTAAGGTGATAAATCTAAATGATATATATTCTCTCGTGCAAAAAAATAAGTGGAACTGATCCCTTCAAGCTTCACCGAAAACTTTGGACAATTTTCTTGGTTGAACGACGCCAAACATAAGTGATTGAGCAAACTGTTAGGCTGGGGATCAAAGTCCCACATCCCACATCGGTTAAACATGGGAAGGATCAGTAATATATAAGAATATATCTCAATTAGTATGAGACCATTTGGAAGTGGACCGAAAGGAAATCCGTGCGACCTTTTAGGGCCAAAATAGACAATATTATACAAGTGTTGAGATCGATTGTTCTTAATTATATACGAAGGCAGTATATACGGTACCCATACTCTCAACAAATGATATCAGAGCGTCATGCCCAAACGGAACCCGTTGTGGTGACTGATGTGGGTGAAATTCTCATATGCCGAGGCAATCGGTGTGACTTGATTTGATTATATCAAAACGGTAGAAATTGATTGGACTGGAGCTAAGGAACAAGATATTATGGTATAATAGGAGATGAGCAGTAACATCTATAGTGCCTCTATGGTTCAGGTAGCCCTAACTTGATTAGAGTGGGCAAATTGAATCCAACTAAAAGGAGGTCAAGTGGTACTTTGTTCAAGAGGATAATTTATTAGGGTAGTGACCAAAGTCTCACATCTCATATTGGTTAACCATAAGAAGGATCAGTAGTATATAAGTAAGAATATATCTCAACTAGTATGAGGTCTTTTAGAAGTTGATATAAAACAAAAATGTGTGAGTCTTCGGACCCAAAGCGAACAATATCATACAAATGGGGAGATCGGGTTGTTTTTACTTATAAAAGTTTTTGTGCAAACTCATGTTTCGAATCGAGCATATTACAAAGGCATAACCATTTGAAATAAGTGATATAGATAGATCTTTAAAATAAGGCGTCTTGGAAGTTCGACACACATTCAGGGATAACGAGAGATAGAGGAATATGAATGTATTTAATTGTTTTAGGAGCTTCATATAAAAAACTAGCCAGGACCAAAATACTATGCAATCTTGGGCGTGATGTTTATTAAACTATTTATCAGACATTTGGATTTGGTAGGCTGACAATCTCATAAATATTTTTTGATTGTAATAGAGAAAAACATGTTTAC
Source organism: Limnanthes douglasii subsp. nivea (assembly GCA_036936605.1). Lineage (NCBI taxonomy): Eukaryota > Viridiplantae > Streptophyta > Magnoliopsida > Brassicales > Limnanthaceae > Limnanthes > Limnanthes douglasii. The sequence goes on from JAUPFV010000001.1 coordinate 5,491,608, forward strand.
AAAATTTGTAAATTGATCTATTATAATAATTATTTATTATTTTATTAAGTCTTGTGTGATAATATAAAATTATATCCTCTCTTAGTATATTATATAAGGTCTTCTGTAATAATTACACATTCTTCTTATTAATTTAGAAATTCTATTACGGACAAGGAAATTATTCTTTTAGGGTGGATACTAATTAGATAAAATCTTCTATAATTTTAGTTTTCTATAATAATTAGCTATTATAATATTGAGTCTAATAATATGTAGTTATATTTAATTTCCTAATATATTATAATATTATTTTAATAAATTCATTGTGAATACTCCTATTAAATTAGAATTTCAATATTTATATTATATATATATATATATTGAAAATTCTAAATAATTTATATTATATGTATTCGGAAATAAATGATATTATATATATATATATATTAAAAAACAAATGATATATATAAATATATAATATTATTATCTTTTAAATCAATATTTTTATATAAGTGATATATATGATATCGCATGTGTATATTATTCAAAAATAATATTATATATATATATATACATATATATTCATAATAAATGAATATTATTGTTATTTATTTATTTGTTTATATATATATATATATATTATTTTCTTTTAAATCAATATCTATATTATATATATTGCATCAAGTGCAACTAGCAAGTTGTAGGAAAACTACAACTTATTTCACATCGGTCCGAATCAATGATAAAAATCACTATCTTTTTAAGTACTTCAATCGAATTATTGACTCATCTTTTATAATTTCATATTAAGCATGAGTTGTTATGATCACTAGGATGATCCGGAATTTATGAATTTTGTTAATTAAAAAAAATCAACAATCCACATTTTTTTATGGAGGTTTAACATTTTCACCATCCACATTTCTTGATGGAGGTTTAACATTTTCACCAGATAGATATTTCCTTCAGTAGATCCTTCTGAAGAGTGGCTACATGCTCGATTTTTTTAGTACCATCAGGAAGCATTCAAAGGGATCGGGGCTCCTTCAAGGAAATACATAGCCAAATTTGCCGAGCAAATTTGAGAAAAAAGTACCCATTTAAAGCTAGATCTACACTATTTAAGTCCAAGTGGATCCCATATTGTTTTAGTATTTTCCATAACTTTATCACAAAAGGTTTTTGACCAATTTTGTGTAATTTCCGAATCTTTCGCACACAAGAGTTATTCTCAGAGTTTTTCGAGCAAGTCTATCACAACGGCGTAATATAACCACAAACCCATTGTTTATTGTGGTTTGCTACATCACATTTTCTAATTTCCTCCGTATTTCAATATAACAAAAGACTTATCAATGGCTTTTACTATCTTACCCTTATTTTACCTTCTAATTTATAAATTGATATCATTAACCATTACGAAACCCTTATATCAACAAACACATCATTAAGTCAAATTAAATTCAACATATATGATTTAGCTTCTAAAATTAAACCCTAAAAACAAAAACAAAAACTTCAAATTTCTTAAAGATTACTCATGGAAGAGGAAGACACTCAAACTAAAAATTTAACACCAGAGAACATCATTCAATCAACCAACAAGGCAATTTAATCTAGTTTTTTTAGTTTTACATTCAATTTGAAAATCCTTGTTAAAAAACATATTTTCAAAAATCCCGATTTATGCAGGTTTTAGCGGCAACCAACTAATTTTGAGACGACATCTCGGAATCATGTGCTTTTTTCTATAAAAAAACACTTGATTCCGAGACAACACCTCAGAATCAGATGCGTTTTTTTTAATAAAAAACACCTAATTCTGAGACAGCACCTCGGAATCATGTGTTTTTTATATAAAAAAATGCACCTGATTCTCGGATGTCGTCTCGGAATTAGGTGCAGTTCGTCTGTTTTAATAAATAATGGTGCATTTTTAAGTGGTTTTTTTAAAACATAACGATTTCTACCTTAGACGAATTCGAGAGACTACCTTTGTTTTTAAAGATTATAAGAGAAATCGAGTAGTTTGCTATGGTTTGTTGTTTTTCAAGATTAAAAGAGAAATTTGAAGAGGAGACCATCTTTGTAGTGGCTAGGCTAGGGTCATGATTTATGGGGGTTCGAAAACATAACAAAATAATACCAACAGACTATGACGGCTGCCTTGGTAAATATTAATTGCATTGAGCACGCAAAGAACCATATAATCAGTGGCAGCCCATTAATGGTTGAATTGACAAAGAGGAAGTTATGTAATTATTAACATAGCCCCACCCCATTCAGACTCCCTCCCCTAACTATAAATAATAGTAACCAGAGGTTTTTTTTAAACAAACTCCATAAGCTAAAGCTCATAACATCTTTATTTACAATCAACATGTATACCTCCGAGTCATTAGACGACTATTGGTCTTCTATAACGACCGACAGAAGCTCCTGATTAATCTCTCCGGTGGCACCCCCAAACAGCCCAACCTCTGTAATGGACTTTGATATGGACTACTTCTCTGCTGAATCTGAACCAGTTGAATTGGTTGAGATGGTGGCTAACCCTCATCCAATAGAGGTTACAAACCGGAAAAGGAAACGGGAAGACACGGAGGAGGAAGATGAGGAAGATGAGGAAGAGGAGGAACATGTTCGTACATTTTTGGAGTCCCATCATATTGGCAAATAGCGGGAGGTAGATGTTGATGATAAGAGTGAAGAGGAAGGAGAAGCCGAAAAACTGTCTAGTGATAATTGATTGCTACTGGTTATGCTTTTTTTTATGCAAACCGACAAACACTAAATAAGGTTATATTATGTTGAAAGTGTTAAGTGCATGAAGCCTGTTATGGCTATGTAATCTCTTTTTGTTGTATAAACTTTTGATCAATTTAAAAAAATTATGACTAATTGATATTTTGCAAACAACTCTCAAGTTGAATTGTGTAACAACTCTCAGGGAAAAGACATTCAAACAATTCGCATCAACGTTATATGTATATATATATATATGCAAATTCGCATCTTAAATTTTTTATGTTGTTGCAAGCAATTCTCATATATTTCCTGAGATTGGTTGAGAACTCAATTTCCTGAGTGTTGTATGCAACTAAATCGTCTGAGAGATGTCATAACTAAATTATATGTGTATTGTTGAGAATTCAATTTATTGAGTGTTACAATTCTATAAATTCATGAGTGTTAGTCAACAACACTACAAGATGAGAGTTGTTCTCAGTAAGAATCATCATTTGTCTAACATATAAATAATTTTTTTTTAAGGGAACACTCTTACTTATTTTTCGGGTAACATTCTTACTTATATATTTGTGATTCTATATCCTGAGAGTTGCTACAATTGTATCCTGAGAGTTGGGAACAACTCTACAAGTTGGGAGTTGTTTAGAAATATTAGCTAGTCGTGTTAAAAAAATGAAATACACACAATTCATAGTGTGTGTAATAAACAACTCTCAAATAGTTTAGTGTATTGTCCACAACACACACGATATTACATATTTGCAACGTAGAGATATTTAACCTGGAACTTCAAAGTTCTTTCTGTTATGACCTGATTTCAAACAACAGTCACACCTCAAGTGCTTGGTTGTCACTTCTCCTCTGGACGAGATTCACTTTTTATTAAACCCATTACAAGAATTATTGGTATATGCAATGAAAAATATTTATTGCAAAAGATTTTAATTTGTTGCTAAAAGGTTTTAGCAACAAAAAGTTGATTGCAAAAATTTTGTTGCTTTAGGTTGGACGCTTAAAGTTCTTAGCAACGAGTGATTTACTTATCGTTGAAAAAAATGCATATTTGCAATAACTTTCTTTATCGTTTGAAAAAACTATTAGCTGCAATAACGTTTTATATCATTGTAAAAAGAATTTAATTGCAATAAGAAAATTGGTTGGAATAGCATTGTATTTAGCAATAAAAAAGTTTGGTTGGAATAGGATCATATTTAGCAATGAAAAATATTTTTCTAAAATATAGTTTTATGCAACAAAATATAAAACACCTGATTTTTTTATTTAATCAATTTTTTTATATTAATTAATCAATTAACATATAAATTTGACTCTTTTAGTTTTTATATTTTGACAATAAATATACATTACAAAATTTTTAAAATAAGATAAAAATTAAAGCTCAAATATATATATATATATATATATAAACCAAATCCATTCAGGCAAAAAATTAAGTTAATCATGTTACAAACAAACCTTTACAAAAATAATAAATCTTAATACAGGTAACAAAACTTTCTACCAAACACTTAGTTTTCTTTCACTTATACCGGTACCATATTTTAGAAACAAATTAAATATACACATGAATATAACTAGTAGACACTCTAGAGCGTCTGACATATTGCTTCTGCACTGGTCACGGCTTCAAAACCTGCAAATATATCACCGGTTTTGGTTATTTTGAAGACTTCCCTAAACAAATGGAAACCCAATAACATTTCAATAACCCTTCAATTAAAAAAAATGTCACATAAAATGGATACTAAAATCAGGTTTCCTAGCTTATAGCATGCTAGTAAAGTACAAACTACAAATCATGATAACAAGAATTATATTATAAAATAACAGTAATCACATGGAATGTCTACCTGTATGGCGGCGTGGAGATTTGAATGAGCTGCGACATCGACATCGAAGGTTCGAGACAGGCTTAAACTTATATTAGATAATTTTTATATTCTTATCAGAGCATTAACACTTCTCCTGGAGCCAACGTTTCTTTAGTCGACAAAATTCGCCAACTCTTTCCTAGATAATAGTATAATATTAGCTACTACAACATGAGTATGGCTCTGCTTACTGACACTAGTGTGGGAAACAAAATCAGTGATGTAACCTGAAGCACTGTGATTGTATTAAAGTCAAGATCAACATGGTACCAATTATCAGTTTGATAATCGAGGAAGTCCAACGGAAATCAAGCGTAAGAACCCCCCACATCGGCTGTTGAATACAACCGATAAGGTTAAAGCCTTTTGAACTTGAACACTTAAGTATTTTTGTAACATCAACTCCAGTAGTAGTGACATTCTTTTTCTTTTGTAGACACTCTCTGCTAGTCACCATCTCAAACAAGACACAATCATAGCTTTTAAGTTCAAACTGCAAGTTTGATATTTCTGATTAAAGAACCAATTTAGGACCAATGGATGAACTATTTAGAAAAAATAAGGAACAAATGAACAATATTTCTTTGCATAGCATGAAAATAAAGAGATAACTAAAAATCTACATAAGGAAGATTTAATACGTGCAAATTCAAACAAAATATTACGCAGAGAGCAAAATGAAAAAATTAAAATGAAAAAAAAAAACCAAACCTGAAGAAAAGGTATGAGAAGAGACCAAAGCAATTTTTTTCTCTAGCCAACAATAGTAGTTTTCATCTCGCAACCGCCTTTATTATCGCTATCTCTCTTGAATCTCATGAAATCTACAATCGATTGGTTCTGCATAAACTCATAGCCATCTTCGGTGAATTCGTCCGAAAAACATGAAGCATAAAAGGCCTTGATTGGCAAGGTTTTGGAGTCTTTAGGTCTTGAGTTTGGGAATCTGGAATTTTTTTATATGCCAAAGAGGATAAGTGAAGGAGGTGAAAACTCGGTCTGCGATTTTCAAACTGGAAGAAAATGGAGATGGTGAGAATATAAGGGCAAGCAAGCTTGCCACAGGCTATTTTGACAAGCAAAAAAAATAAAGAGAAGAGAGATTTGGATGTTTATATTGTTACTGATCACATCCTTTTCTAGCCTTGCCTGAACAAGGATGAGCATGGTTCACAGTTTATTTTCTACTAAGTTAGTAGTACTAAAGGTGTTCTAAAAAATACCCACAATTTTTTTGCAGTAAGAAAACCTGATCGTGTGAGCTCCGCTTAGCCCTACCATTTCTCGGATGATGAATCTACGCGACGTGAATATTTCGAAAAGCTACATGCTACGTCGACATCGAGGGTTTCCAGAGGATGTTGGCTACGAGTGAAGATCTAGAGAGACGAGAGTCTTTTTGTCTTAATAAGGACCAATGACGCTGATGAGGAGATCTCTAACAGGGAATGCTGGGACGAAAGTCTGTTGCAATCTCGCTTTTGTTGATTTAATAGTCATATCTTTCACAAACAAGACAAATCTTTCACTTTTCTCGCGCTGAATTGAAATTACAGGATGATCGTCAGATATATAATTTAGTTATCCTTCAACAAATTAAATCTCTTACCTCAAATATGTGCAACAAAGTAATTAATTAAAGGTAATAGTAAGCACGTTCTTAATGGGTGGTATGATAAAAGAAATAAGACTATACTATGGGAAGTAAAAAAACTATTTTAAAGCGGTATGGCCAAATTAGTACTGTTTTTTACTAATATTTGATTTGACTCATAAACGTAACTCGTGCACATCTAAATCTAACAAATGTTCCATGATCAAAGCTAGCATAAACTTATATCCAAGAATGCACAGAAAATCACTTATACGGGATAGTGTTTATATTCTTACTAGAATATTAGCACTACTCCTAGAGAAACAGTATAGTATAGCTACTGCCGCATGAGTATGTTTCTGCCTAATAACAATAATTCTGGGAGAAAAATACAGTGAAGTAACCTGAAGCAATGTAAACGTCTGGAAGTTAAGATGACCATGATAGCAATTATGAGCTTGATAATTGAGGTAGTCCAACTGAAAATCAAGGGTAAGAACCACCACATTTGCTATTGAATACAACTTATAATCTTAAAGACTTTTAACATAAACCCTTAAGTTTTTTGCAGCAACAACTGCAGCAACAATAATATTTTTTAGTTTAAAAAAAAAAATCTGTTAGTCAATATCTCAAACAAGACACAATCATAGCTTCTAAGTTTCTTATGGAGGTTTGTAAATTATATTGATAAAGAATTAATTTAGGACCAACAGATGAGCTATGTAGAAAGAGTAAGCAACAGATGAACAAACCCTTAATCAATCAAAGAACTAAAATACCATAAATTAAGGTTCTCCCAAACACAGATTAAGAAATTACGACACTGAACAAAGGTATGCCGACGAGTGAGTACCCTCCTCAAGTAAGTCTCATCTCTATAGTTACCATACATCTATTGTGCATCCATTGTATCGTGTATGCTAACCATTTACCTTTCTCACCTAAAATACCAGATCTTACTCTTTTTAATTGCTACATATGACCATCAACCCCTAGAATCAACCCCAAATGCACACAGAGTCCTCACATAAGTACTAGCCTCGCAAGAAATCCAGAAAACAACTAAAACCTTATCTGCCTCGTGCAAGAAATCCAGAAAACAACTAAATCCTTATCTACCTCGTACTCAAGAAGTTTGCTTTCGTAAATAGTTATAATCCTGAGCTGTAACAGCTGAAATCAATGGGGTCTTTGAAAGACAGCACCTGTTAAGCTTTCTAGAGCTCTAGCTACATTAGCAAAGTCAGAGATATCGGAGTGTAAACGAGCAACGCAAACCTACTCTTTACCAGCACCTTGTTGTGATTTGACGAATCGTGTGGCTCGGTGGATCGACAGTACCAGTGTGACCTATTTTCTCCACCCTGAGGATACGTTTGACCCACTCAGCAACCTCATGAGAGGAAGCCTTAGCAGGTTTATTTGAGATTAATGACGCCGTACCTGATGTATTCGGCTAAAGGATGGTTCAGAGGGGAGCAACCCGCAGGGAGAGGAGTGAAGTGCCCGAAACAGATATTGAGGCGAGTGTGGTTCTTGAGCATAAGCGTCCACTCTGATGTGTCGACTGAATGAGTGACGCTCTACGGCTTGATGGTGAAATCCTCGATTTGGGTTTCTGCTTCCTTAGATTTCTTCTTGCTCTTCTTCTTGTCGGAGAGCGAGAGTGAAGTATGTCGACTTCAGCCATTTTTTCCTTACAAAATGTTTTGAGGGTCTAAAGGAGAGGGAGGCGACCGCAACCGTTGCGGTGAGATTAAATAAAAACTAAAGATTTCACCATAAAACTCGAAATCCCCATAGATAGGGGCTCTGGAGGTTACTTCAACAAGATCCAAAATCCATGTATGGGCTGACAGCAAAGTTGTGTCAAAATCCGAAGAACAAAAACCAAAATAGAATAGGATAGTGATAAAGTAGAAACTGAATACATGCAATTTTTATTGAAAAGGATTAGAGGAAAGAAAAAAAAAACAAGAACCGAGAGGGAAACCAGAAAGAAGAAAGAAAATAGAGGAAGAGTTCACACGAATTGAATTTGGTATAATCGAAAAAAATATATCGCCTAATTATTCCCTCTTTATATTTTAGATTTACCGCTTTAAATTTTGTTAAAATTTGAAAGAAACAACACTGAAACTTTTTAAATTTAAAGCAGATTTTATGTTCAAATTTGATGAAAATTTAAATCACTTTTTATTAGTGTTTTGGAAATAATAAATTTGTTGCAAATAATTTTTTTACAATAAATAATTAAAACCATTGTAAATAACTAGTTTTTTAACAATAAATTTTTTGTTGCAACATTCTTTTACAATAAATATTTATTATGGTTGCAAATTGTTATTTTTGGCAATAACTTATTTTTTGTTGTAAAAAATTTGGTTGTATATAAAGAAAATTCTTGTAGTGATGGTAAGAGCATCCCAATAGGTAATGTATAAATATGTTAAATTAAAGTGAAATTTTGGTAGTCTAAATTTTTAGATTATGAAATAATACAACAAACTTTTTATATTTAAGGTAGTTATTTTGTTTTAAAAGTGAAGAAGAAAAAAAAACGATTATACCTATTTTGTAACTGCAACTCCAAATTTACTTAGCGTAATTTAAACTAGTAAATATAAATAGACTTTTAAATTATTTGTCGGAAAAAAAAAATTACGCATAATAAATAAATTTACTATCTAGTCTTTTTTACTTATTCTGTTGGGATACTCTAAAGTTAATGGTTACGTCCCACCACAAGTGCAGTACTCGTGTTAATTACCATTGTTAAGTTTAGAATCTTGAAAAATCTTAATCAATACTTTTTGGCTGTTTAATAGGAGGTGACAAATTTTTATAACTAGCCAAAATTTTAGTCTAAATTATAACACAAATTAAGTTGGATTTATAAAAGTCCTTATATCTTCTCTTTTGCACTATAATTCTAACTTTTGTTTTGGTCCCCGCTAAGGAAAATGTAGTTCTCTTCTTTGTTTCTTCTTTTTGTTTCTTACACTGAAATTCTAGTTTTTATTTTCGCCGCTGCCCTTTTCAACCATGATCTTTAATAAACAACTCTTGAACCGGCTATGGCGCTCCACTGTTATGTTATAGAGGTTTTAGTGAGTTTTATTTTTATTTTCAGCATATTTCATTGAAGCTATGGATTGTGTTTTAAGAGTGCATAAAATAAACCCTCGCGAAGATAAACAACACAAGACGATAAATTCAAACCAAATTTTTTATAAAAAAAACTCGAACTTATTTTTTTTTATTACAAACATGTTAAATTTTATGCTCTATATATAGATATTTGATTTCCGAATCTGAAGTTACTTCCATGTATTCTTTTTGTTGTGGTTTTATTCAACGGTATTTGTCGGTTTTATTTGGCTTATTTTGTTGTCCGATTTTATTTGGACGTATTTTATTATCATATAAATTGGTAGAATGTGTTTGATGATATACACCTTTATTTATCATTTATTTAATATTAATTTTTTTTAAAAAAGTGTCGTATTCATTAGTCATATTTGATTTATTTTTAATTTATTATTCGTTAGATTTGTTTAAAGGGATATATATATATATATATATATATAAATTCGTTTTTGACACTTGGGTGTGATTATATTAATTTTGTGTATAAAGATAATTAAGTGTCATTTTGATACTGTTTAAAATTATTTTTCAGATATTTGACATATTGGGATATCATGTTCACTTATATTTGATTGGGATACCTATATAATAATATCAAAGGCGACTATAGATTACGAACAAAATATAAAATACTTTTAGTAGTTTTTGTTTTCAAAATATGTCAAAACTCATCAAAACTCCTCATCTTTATGTTTTTTTATGAAATCATAATGATAAAGTAAATTATCCAAACCATTATCGGTTTCAAAAATTATATAGCCGAGCAATATTAGCTTCAATTACTCCAGAAAATAAAGCCTCAACTACTCCAGCAAATACAAGACCTGAATTTGTTCCATTTCTAATACTACCCTATCATTGTGCTATATCCAGTCGACAAATGGGTACAGGTTTTCACCCAGTAATGCTCTTGGATTCATCGGTGGTGGAATGACAAAAAGCCAAAACACATCTATATAGGGAATCATTCGTGCAAATCGAATAATGTTATCGAGATAGAAGTAATTTTTCCATCTCACTATCATATCTTTAAGAGCACCTGTACTCTACTCTAACTTGATAGAGTAAGAATCTTCAAAATTCAGATTTTTCATAGCAGGAAACTATTTTTTAACGACCCACAAACTCTTCTAAGATATTTGAATTTTAAACCTCCATAGCAGATCGAACTTACCCAAAATAATTCCGCTCGTCGCCGTCAGTTTCGTTCGACGCCGATCGACAGACTACCAACCAGACTCAATCGACGGACTCATCTTTTTCCCCTCTCTCTTGACGAAGAAGACATACCAAAAATCTAATTGGGTGCTAAAGAGAGACTATATGTTGACTATCTATTCCTATCAGTGTTTACAGTCACGGCTGGAGCATTAGAACTGGTATTCAAAATAATGGACAGTGATGAAAGGGATGGTACTAGAGATGACTTGGAAGGGGGAGTATCTGGTTTTGATAACAATTGTTAATTCTTTTCGAGCTCTGCAATATTCCTCTAGAGCCAGTTTTAGTCGAAGGAAGTCACCGTCCCACCTCTTACCGCGTGGTTAAGGATGAAGAGTTTCGAGGAGAGATTAGGGTTGGCCTAAGTTTCACTCCTGAGGAACGACATGAGACGAGTTACGGTGGGGGATAAAGAGAGTTTGGGAGGGTGAAAACAATGAGACTTAGCTGTCTGGTAGAAGCCTGGTGTCATGGGAGATTTTGTTTGTGTTAAAAACAAAGAATATTGTGATAATTGAAATGGTTGTTATATTGAGCTTATATATCTTTTTCTCCTCCCATAGGGGATGATCAATAAGCAACTGCTCTTATTCTCTGTTAAACACAAAGAGAGAAGTAGCCGCCAGGAAGCGGCTAGAGTTTTGTGTTTATTAGAGAATCTTTTTTTATAATGCAAACCCAAGTAAGGCTCTCAATATATAGAGAACTTAAATGTCTATACAAGAAAACTTAATATACTGAATATTCTAACACTCCCCCCCTCAAGTTGTGTAGTGGGATCACCAATACCCAACTTGGATAAAAATTATTCGAATGTTCTTGCAGCAACCGCTTTTGTCAGGATGTCTGCCAGTTGGTCTACGGAAGGATGTTAGGGAATTGGCAAACAATTATCCTTCGTGACTAAACAAGAATTAAAATTGTCAAGAATTAAACAAGAAGGATGTTAGGGAAATGGTCAAACAATTATCCTTCGTGACTAAACACGAATTAAAATTGGTTTATATTAAGTTCAATGATTGTAATGGTTTTGAGGTGAAAACCTTATAACTTAGCATCATGTAGAGAAAGAAGTTATATTAGACTACCAAAAAGGTATACGACCCTAGTTGCATACGCTCAATTAGTTGCAGTAGAAATGTTGCAAGGACTTAGTAGCAATATAAAAGCTATTGTGATTTGAGAATTAGATTGATGGATTGGTATTACTAAAGAATATATTAAATATCCCCAAAAGAATCATACATGGAATCTTGGCCACCGAATATGACCGTTATTATGAGCTGTAATCTTCTAACATGTAATATATTATTGAAAGTCCAAGATCTTATGCGGATAATGATTTTATAGATAAGAGGGTGAGATTTTATGTAAATTACTCAACTTATTATTATGGAAATAACAAGGTAACGGATATAGAGATTTCCCATTTTAAAGACAAGAATGCTTGTGACGGATATACGATGTGATTCATTAATCCTCAAAAAAATATTACCTTTTAGGGTTAATGTGGAGGCCATAGAGGGTAGAAAATTCGGAAAGACCTTTAATAAGGTTAACGAAGTAAGGATCGACTCAACCAAAGATTATAATATCGTATGGAAAGTATATATTTATAATTTTCAGTTTTGACACTTTTAATAGAATTTAAAATTAGGTATAATAGAATAACATACAAGGGTGATATGGTCTTATTGGAGGCTTGTGTTTTGCTTTTTAAGGAGTTGTACAAGTTTTCGTTGATTTGTAAGGAAAAAGACAGAGTTGATATGCATCGGATGACCAAATATATCATTTTAGAAGGGAAATATATGATGACTATGGCATAAATAAGATGATATCCACATACATTCTCCATGCATTTTAGTATATCTTATTTTAAGACAACTCTTGCGACATTAACGATTAGTGTGATAATCTATAAGAAGTTAATGAGAGAGTGGAATATTATCTAAAATAATGCCTCCTAAATCTGATGATACTGCCTCCTTTTCTTCAAGATACATTACACCAAACAAGAAAAATACTGGCAGCCTCTCTGTTGCTCCAACATTCAAACAGAGGGAAGTAGACCCAAGTTTCCAAAAACTGCTGGATAGGAAATTGAAGCTGGCAAGAGCAAATAAAAAGAAAAAATCATTAGTGATAAAATCTCTTCAGTTTATAAAGACAAGAAGTTCTGCACGTATCAATCCTAAATGATCAAATCCTTATGTTGGAACATAAGAGGAGCAGGAAACAAAATCTGAATCAGAAGATATAAATCAATTGTTAATAAAGAGAAGATCTCTCAGCTATGCATCTAGGAACCTATGATAGATAGGAAATAAATTGTTAATTAGATATTGTGACCAATGTATACACATCAACATTAAGCATTATCTACTTGACAAAACCTTCTCAAACATAATGTAGTTATGGAACACAATTACGAGCATTGCTAATTCTATGAATGAGTGGCTACTAATGGGGATTTTAATACTATAACATTTTCATCTGAATAAATTAGTTGTACCAACTATTATTATCAGAGTTCCATAGAATTTAATGATATTATTAAGGATTTTTCTTTAGAAGATGCAAGTTTTTCAGGGACTGAGTTTACATAGACCAACAAGACAAAATGGAAGCGCTTAGATCGTGTGCTTATCAACCAGGAATGGGCTGAATACTTTACAGAAACGAAGGTGGTTCATATGGCATGCACATGCTCTGATCACACACCTTTGTGTATATCCATCATTAAAGACATAGACAAGAAAATAAATAGTTTCAAATTTATAAATGCTAAGAAATTGGACAAATATTTCTTGAATATGGTAGAATCAAGCTGGAAGGAACCTATGAATGGATACCCTCTATTTATATTCTGGAACAAGATGAGGAGATTAAAGGAAATCTTGAAGACTTAGAACAAAACATACTTTGGAAATATCTTTGACAAAGTTATTCAAATAGAATAAAATGTTAAGGCAAGAGAAGTGAGTTTCATACATTCTAACATTCAAGAAGATAAGATATCCCTTGCCAAAGCAATTCTTAAAAAAAATTTGGCCCTCTCTATTGAAGAAGAGTATTGGAGACAAAAATGTTACTCAAAATGGATCCAGGATGGAGATAGAAACAGAAAGACATACCACAAGTATGTAAAAAGAAGGAGAATGAAATCAAAAATTGCAGGTCAATAACGAATGGTTCTCTGATGATGAAACCATCAAATCATCAGCATTAGAATACTTCAAAGATATTCTATCTACACCCTCATATCCTAATCAGAATCTATAAGATGATTACTTGAATAATGATATATTTAATATCATTCCAAAATTAATTGACAATTCTGATAATAGTTTTATGTTAGATGAGCCTACAGAACTAGAAGTATGGAGTACAATACAGAGTATTAACTCTGAAGGAACAGCTGTGGTGGATGGTTTCAATAAAATTTTCTTTACAACATGCTGGAGTATTATCAAGAAAGATATATGCAGCGTAGTGAGATCCTTTATCAAAGGCCAATATTTTCTAAAATGGCATCTTAGCCACTGTAATCTTCTTAATACGTAAAGTATAAAATCCTTATTACTGGAACCAAATAGGATAATAAGTTTAAGTTCAATGTTAAACAAAATTATGTTTAAACTGTTAAATAATAAACTACCCTCTTTATTGCCTAATATGGTTTCTAAAGTGCAGGGTGCATATGCAAAGGGCAGATCGATCCATGAAAACATACTAATTGCAAAGGAGCTGGTGCATGATATTGGTAGAAAGACACAGACAGGGAATATAATCATTAAGGTGGACATATCAAAGGCATTTGACAACCTTTCTCACAGCTTCAGATTGAAAGTCTTGCACTGCTATGCATTCAACAACAGAGTAATTTCTCTAGTGGGTAACATTATTGAATTTGTCCATGTGTCTATCCTTATAAATGGAGAATCCGTAGGATTTTTCAAAATCCTAAGGGGAGTTAGACAAAGGGATCCACTTTCCTTTAGTCTTTGTATATTAGCTGAAGAGATCTTTTTAAGAGGTTTAAATATTATGTTTGCTAATGATAAATCCTTAAGATTTTCTAACAAATTAAAAATGATAATCCCTAGTCTTTCATTCGCTGATGATTTTCTGATATTTACTAATGGATTGTCATCTTCTATGGAGAAAATTGGTTATATTTTGCAGGTATATTAGAACATTTCAGGCCAGTCTTTAAACAAAGAGAAAACAAACATAATAACATCTTCCAACCTCTCTCAGAACATAAGAAAATCTCTAGCTATTCAGACTAACTTCAGTCTAAGTAACCTTTCAAAAACTTACCTAGGCATAAATTTAAGTCCTCACAACAACAAAAATAAACTATGAAGCTCTGCTGGAAAAGATTAAGGAAAAGATAGAAAGCTGGAATGATAAAATGCTCTCGTTTGGAGGAAGACTTACGTTAATAAATTCAGTACTTATACCCATTCCTCTATACTGGTTACAGAGTTGTTGGTTCCCCAAATCAATTATCACAAAAATTGAAAGAATGCTGAACAAGTTCTTGTGGGTATCCATCAATGAGGACAACAAAATCCACTGGTCCTCCTGGCCAAAAATATGCAAAACATATGGTGAGGGTGGTCTAAATGTAAGGAGTATACAAGATATTGAGATGGCTTTCTCATGCAAGCTATGGATAAAATACAGAGAAAATAACTGATTGTGGGCTAACCTCATCCATAGTATCTATTGCAAAGGAAGCCACCATTTACAGATTAACTTCTCCCAAAAAGGCTACCAAAAATAGAAGAGACTGTCTAACATAAAAAGACTTTGCAGAAGAGAAAATCAAATGGAAATTAGGTGAAGGTAAAGTGGACTTGTTGCTAGAAAACTGGTATGGAAATCCACCCTTTATCAATCTTTACTCTAACACAAATGACAGTTGGTTCAAGAAAGGTATCCTTGTAAACTTCCTTTTGGAAAATAACAAATGGAACGTAAACAAACGGAAAAGATACTTAATAGACTCTAACTTAAAATTAGTTTTAAAGATTTGTATTAAAAAGAATGTCAGGGATACTATACACTAGAGGATATCTAAAGAAGAGCAATTTTGAATACAAGACATTCTGAATGCTATCAGACCTATCCTTTTCAAATCTACACTTTTTGGAAATTTGTGGAACAATATAACTCTAAGGAAATGTTCCTTCCTTGCTTGGAGACTATTAAAAAATAAACAACCAATTGATTCAATTATTTAGTCTAGACATATACCTATTGTATATAAATGCCATTTTTGTTAAAATATTGAATCAAAAGATCATTTATTCGTCTCATGTGCTTTTGCTTGGAGTATCTGGTCTTACTTTACAGGAATCTTAAAGGTTGAAATAAGGAGACATATGACCATAATGGATTTGTTCAGAACATGGTTCTAGTCTATTCCTAAAAAGTAATGGATTAACTACGATGATGACGCCAAGTTGTTGTGTAGAGCTTTCTCTCAGACGTTCAAGAACGCTGCCTCTAAGTGGTATAACCGACTGCCTCAAGGGTGTATAAATAATTTCGATATGTTCTGGAGTATGTTCCGACAACACTTCGTGAGAAGCAAAACAATTCGTGCCAACAGAGATACCATCATTTATTATCGACAAAAGATCGGAGAGAGTTTGAAAGAATATACCAAGTCATTCATCCAAGTCAAGACGGACATGGAGTATTGCGAGGACAAGGTATCATTGGTTTCCTTCTGAATGGGTCTTCTTCCAGGGGTAATGAAAGATAATGCTGCATAAATACAAGCTATGATGTTTGGAGCTTTGTTGGATCAGATAGAAAAAATAATCTTAGTCGAGGAAACTAGGGCCTTAGAGATAGAATCAATGTCTCAATTCTATCAGGATCCGAACTTGGCCAGAACAAGTACGAAGACGGTGAATGTCCGACCACAAGCTACCCAATCGGTCACAACTGTCCAACCACAGGCTCAAACAATTCAAGCAACGAATCAGACCGCTCAACGGGTGACTCAGAACCAACAGTCAACAGGCAGGTCAAGTAGTTCAACAGTATTTCAGACCGGCTTCAAACAGATGGGTCCGACCAGCTCATTACGCTGAGTTTGATTGAGTGCGTCTCCACTATTTTCGAAAAGGCACGTGTAAATGTGCATTTTTGCAAGCCTTTTCCTCTACAAACTCCGAGGGAGCATAGGAAGAACAAATACTATCAGTTCCATGATGGCATCGGTCATCACACTAAGGACTGTGGCTTTAAATAAAGAAGTCCAATACCTCATAGAAAACAGAAGCTAGTTGACTTTGTCAAAAAGAATACCGCAGTGGTACCAAAACAAGAAGTCGCTCCAAGGAAAGACGATACCATGATGATTTCCGATGTGATCGAAGAAGAATTTATGGATGCGTTTGATGTGGCAATGAAGTATCTTGATCCGAAGGCGGGAAGAAACAGTGTAAACATGGTATAGGAGTCAATCCCCAGTGGAAAGGTGAGTGAGTTATGTTCATTTTTTTAGTCACTAACTATTTTCAGGGGGGATACAGTAGCAGGTATATCAAATTACTCGAGGAAGAGGCATATCGTAAGTTTGGCAACACAGTTGGAGGCAGGAGCCTCATCGCACTTTTGGCGGAATCCATCACCAATCCTTTGCTTTGAAGATGACGACATGAGAGAAGTGGCCAGTCCACATGAGGAGAGAGTGTTAATCGGAGCAGAGATTGCTGGAAACGAGATAAGAATTTTTTTTATTGACACATGGAGTTCCGCCAACATTATGTTTTTGACAATCTACAACAAGATAACCAATCCTCCAACCATCCTACGGTCCGATAGGATGATAGTGGGATTTACCGGTTCGACCGCAGACGTCGTCGGTGAATTTGAGGGAATGGTGGAGCTGGTCAGGGGGGCGTACAAGAAAATAGTGACGGTATTGTTCATCGTGGTAGATGCACCCACATCGTACAACGCCATCTTCGGAAGATCATGGTTGTCTAAAATACATGATGTGCCGTCCACAGTTCACCAATGTTTGAAGTACATACTGGGCTAGGGAATGCTACAAAACGGTGCTGGTCCCCAAGAAGTTGAAGGGGGTCGGATCCAAAAAAGAATAGCAGTTGAAGGGGCCTCATTCAGATTCTGATCCTGTTGATGATCTGAGGGAGTCCCCTAGGTTCATGGTCCCTGATGAAGGCTTCGAGGACCATGCGCTCAACCTTGGAAAAAGTCTCAAGATACGAACAAGACTATCACCTGAGGTAAAAGAAAGATTACTCAGATTTGTTTCAACCAAATTACATCTGTTTTCTTGGTGTACAGAAGATGTCACAGTTGTACCAGAAGAGATTATTTGTCACAGGCTGGCTATACAGAACAATGTTCGACCGATCATGCAAAAGCGAAGATCTTTTTCCCAAGAGAAAACTGAAGCAATAATGGCAAAGGTAGACCGTTTAACAAAAGTGGGCCACATCCGTAAGTCACAATATCCGTTGTGGACAGCCAATCCGGTCTTAGTAAAGAAGAAAAATGGCAAGTAGCGGATGTGTGTAGACTTCACTTATCTGAATAGGGCTTGCCCTAAAGATCATTTTTCGGTCCCAAGAATAGATCAACTGGTGGACTCGACATCCAAAAATCATTTATTGTCCTTTATGGATGCATATGCTGGTTACAATCAAATCCAGACTAAAAAAATTATGTCATTCAGACTAAAAAATGCTGGGGCAACATACCAACGTTTAGTGAACAAGGCGTTCGAGAGTCAGATTGGCAGAAATGTGGACGTCTATATTGATGACATGTTAGTTAAAAGCCTTAGAGACGAGGACCATTTAGCTGATCTACAAGAAACTTTCGCCAATCTGGCCAAAATAAATCTAAAGTTGAACTTGGAAGATTTTACGTTTAAGGTAATATCTCAAAAGTTCTTAGGCTACATAGTCAATGAATAGGGCATCGAAGCTGATCCGGTGCAGTTGAATTCCTTGTGTACTATTGATCCGCCTAGAACAATCGATGAGGTGCAAATTTTAACCGGAAGGTTAGCTGCTTTAAACAGATTCATCTCCAGGTGGTCGAATAAATGTGCCTCTTTCTTCCAGGTGCTAAGGAAAGCGAACCGCTTCGATTGGACTTAAAAATGCTCTGATGCTTTTAATCACATCAATCAACGTCTTTTATCCCTGTAAATACTGACAAAGCCGTGTCCGAGGGAGGAGTTGTTCCTCTACTTAGTGGTATCCAACTTCGCAGTCAACTCGGTTTTAGTCCGAGAAGAATCGAATGCTCCAAGACCAGTCTATTACGTAAGCAAAATTCTTTTAGATTCAGAAAAGAGATACCTTAAGTTGGAAAGGCTAGCACTTTCTCTAGTAGCATCAGCTCGAAAGATAAGGCCCTACTTCCAAGCTCATACGGTGATGGTGCAAACATCTTTTCATTTGAAAACTATGTTAAAGAGACCTGATGTGTCCGGAAGGATGCCTAAATTGTCGGTAGAACTCGGGGATTTCGATATCGAGTTTGAACCATGAACTGCGATCAAAGTATAGGTGCTAGTTGATTTTTTTCGTGGAGTTTCATTCTGATAGGGATGTTGTGGACATGGAGGAAGAAAAATATGATCCTGAGTGGCAAGTCCAAACCGATAGGGGATCCAGTTCATCTGGATGGAGAGCGAGAGTGCAACTAACCTCCCTAGATGGCATTGCATTGTACCAGGCAATCCGACTCGGATTTCAAGCATAAAAAAACGAGGTAGAGTACGAGGCGGCCTTGGACGGATTACGACTTGCAAAAATTTGTGGGGCTAAGCGGGTCAAATTAATCAGTGATTCTCAACTTCTGGTGAACCATGCTCTAGGGCGCTCAGAAGCAAGGAACGATCATTTGGAGAAGTATTCAGGAATTTCGAAGGCTTTGAACTTGGAATTCGAAAGTGTCCGATTCGAATATGTTCACAGGACAGGAAATTCAGTGGCTGATTCATTGGCCAAAGCATCTTATTCAGAATAATACTCGTGGATAGTAACTTAAGAAAATTTGTCGATAATCAAGGGATCCGAATCAGGAGAAGGTAGTATCGAAGCTTTCGAGATATCCACAACCTTAACAAAAGACTGGAGGAGTGAACTACAAGATTTTTTAGTCCATGACACACTGCCGGTTGACAAAGTAAAAGAAGAGAATACGCCTCAAGGCCTATGGATACGTAGTCCTCGGAGTTGTGCTGTATAAACGATCTTTTAGTCGTCTCTTACTTCGATGTTTAGGAAAGGATGAGTCATAGCTAATACTCTCAAAGTTGCATGACGGGGAAGGGTCAACGCACTGTGGATACACAATGTTGATACGAAGAGTTCTTCTGGCAGGGTATTATTGGCCAACCATCTCAGCGGACACCAAGGAGTTGGTACATAAATGTTGCACCTGTCAGCGGTTTTCTAATTCGATTCACTTGCCCGGAGTTCCTCTACAGTCAATATCAGAATCTCTGCCCTTCGATCGATAGGGAATAGGTCTAGTCGGACTACTTCCTATGGCTTCAGGAGGACGCCAAACAATCATCGTTGTTGTGGACTATTTTTCCAAGTGGGTAGAGGCCGAATCACTAGCAGGAACAAGGGTGAAAGATGTTATCAAATTCATCATCTCCAACATCTCTTACCGCTTTGGTGTACGTAGGAAGATTATAATGGATAATGGCCCACAGTTCGACAACAGTGAAATGAGAACTTTATGCGCTTCCAATGGGATACAACAATGTTTTTTGAGACCGTTCCATCCCCAAGCGAACGGTCAAGTTGAAGTAACCAATCGAATAATCTTGGACGGACTAAGAAAGAGTTTAGAGGGCAAAGCGGGGAAGTGGTCAGATTACCTACAAAAAGTGTTATGGGCTTACAGGACTACCCCTCAGACTGCAACACACGAGTCGTCTTTTTCACTGGTGGACGGAATGGATGAAGTAGTGCCATCGGAAACATTGTTCCTATCTTTTCGACTGAGTGACTATTCTGAGGAAGGGAATAATAAAGGAGAACGCACAGAGCTTGATTTGGTAGGAGAAAAGAGAAGAAGAGCACAGCTGAATTCCTTGCATTATTAAACTTTAATGAGAATCCGTTACTCGTCAAAGGTCAGAAGAAGAGAATTTGAGGTGGGAGATATGGGCCTAAGAAACGTCTTCATGAAAGACAAAGAAGGAAGAGATCTTCCCCATCCATAGAATATCGAGCACCTAAAAGCTTATTTAGTTTGATTGTGTGATATGTAAATATTCTCTTTGTCAATTTGTATCAGTTTCGGAGGCATACTCTTTCCTACCCTGGTGGCGCAGGAAGGTTTTAATGAGGTGCCTAAATAGCCGGCTTATATATCAAATCTTATTTCCTTCTTTAAAAACTAGACTAAGTTCATCTTTTTGAACTCAAAACATACTCCAAAGAAGTTTGGACAAAACATTTCATCTTTTTTAACTCAAAAACATCCTCCAAAAAGTTCATCTTTAAGCCCAAACATCTCATCTAGGGTGGATGAATTTAATGGGATGTATTTTTGAATTTGTTGTAAAATAATTGCAAAGGACCTCTTCAAAGCTATAAAGCTATTTTTCCGTTCAATCTACACCTTTAGGAGTCTATGCAACTGTTTCCCTCATTTCAAATATCCATAATCCTAAAATATGGAATGATTATAGATTATCAACGAAATGATTGCTAAACTACTTCCTAATATTATTTCATTATAGCATACTGGTTTTGTTAAAAACATAAATATTCAAGATAATATTCTATTAACCCAAAAGCTTGATAAAATTTTAAATAGGATGGTCAGATGGAAAAATATAATGGTAAAACTAGATATGTCGAAAGTCTTCGACATGATTTTCTTTAATTTTATCTAAGAATGATGAAATTGTTTGGTTTTAACAATAGATTTTTGAACATTATAATGAATAGTATAATTTCATCTTTCTTTTCAATCATAGTCAATGGCCAGTTATGTGGTTACTTCATGTTACTTAATGAGCTTAGACAAAGTTATCCAATTTTCCCTAATATCTTTATAATCTCATAGGAATATCTAATCAGAGGACTTAAGAAACGTTTTGATGTTAATAAATATTTGAGATATAAAACCACTAGTAACATGGTCTTATCATGCTTAGCGTTTTCCGATTATATTAATATATTCTTAAATGGATGAGTGAATAATATTAAAAGAGTTATGGAATCTCTTAGGCTCTATTAAGAATATCAACAAGGGAACCACAAGATCTATACCTATATTGGCTAAAACACTGGAAGGATTAAAATAATAAAAAACATAACAGGATTTAAACATTGTTTCTTACCAATTTAATATATTTGTAGTCCAATTCAAGTAAACATCAGAATCAAAGACTATGATCAATTAGTTATTAAAATTATAAATAAGATTATTTAATATGATAGCAAGAAATTGTCTTTTGGTGGTAGAATTATCATAATCCAATCGATATTAATGGTTCTTCCACCCTATTAACTTCAAAAATCTATTGTATAATAAGCTAATAACTAGGAAAGAGACTCTAATTAGGACATACATATGGGCAACTAGAGACTCTAAGCAATATATATTTAAAAAAATGGATCAATGTGTGTAAGACTTGTGATGAAGGAGGATTAAACTTGAGAAAGTTGGAGAATATCCAGTTAATTTCTTTAGAGATCAAAAATACATTTGGTCTAACTATATGTATTCAAAATATTATAAAAATTTACATCAACTACAAGTTAATATAAAAAGTTATAAATTCTAAAGTTCAGAAAAGGCTTCTTAACGTTAAGGAAATAAGAGATGGCTTCATCTATTGGCAGATTGGTAAGGAATACTTACATTTTTGGCTGGAAAAATGGTGCTTAGCTAATCCTTTTATACTTGTAACCAATAAGGAGAACAATAATTGGTTTAAAGGTGATAATATATATAACTATTTTAAGGATGTTAATTAGAATTTACAGAAACTTCAGAGATTTGCCCTTCCTTCAGATATAGACATGATTAAGAAGCTATCCATTAAAGCCTCTAATGATACCATAAGATGGAAGCTATCTTGTAATGGTGACTTTATATTTAAGGTTACTAGGAATTTCCTAAGATATAAATATCCTAAATCGAACATCTATACGAGAATATGGAATAATGTTATAACTAAGAAATGTCATTTTCTCTTATGAAGATGACTCAAAATTGGATTAATATGGATACTATTCTTCATGGTTGGAACATTTATCTTTCTTCTGATTGTCAGTTTGTGTCTGATAGTGTTTTGTTGGGTTATTTGGAATTTTTATAAGAAGGAACATGACTATATAACATCTAGTCAGACTCTAGTTTTGTTCTATCGAAAACTTAATTTATATAAGATCAATCTCGCAAACAATTATTTGATGGGTGATATGGAAGAATATAAACAATACTAAATTTCAAGGTTTCAACTTTGAAACTAACTTTACAATTGGCTACATCAAATGCATTATATTTATATTAGATTATGCATCTTTTCTTAAGATATCTTATTGGTCTAATGATCATAAGTCTTCCCTTGGGTTAGATTTCCTAAATCACTTTAAAAACCTAGGAAAACTAGTTTCACCAAATATATACTCTCTTCTAAAGAAAGTTACAAATTTAACTGTGATGGTGCTTGTTTACATTCTGGAGAATCTGGTGGGGATGGTCTCCTAAGAAATGACAAAGGAGAAATGATAGTTGGCTAATGTAGAGTTTATGGGAATCAAACTTCCATAATTTTTTAGAGTATAGCTTTACTCGAAGGGCTGCTTATCAGTAAACAACTAAATATTAAACATCTAAATATTAATGTAGATCCCATTATTCAATTAGAAATTATTATGTTAAATAAGACGGTGCCGTTTCATATTTTTTACTGAGCTTTTTATCCTACAAACACAACAAATTTATTATTGTTCTTTTAAAAATATAATCTCTGAATACTCTATAGAAAATCGTGGGTTATTCGTCTTTACGATTTAACTCTTTCAATAGCATGTAACTTCACCTCACTTAATCAATCAGAAGATTTTCCATATTTAAACTAAAAAACTATTACTTAGAGATGGAACGGAACAAATCAGACTAAAACTTAAAAGAATCTTTGTCTTATGTAGATTGTGGATTGAAACCAAGGGATTGATGAAGACTTTTAAAATCTATTGCTTGGAAGAATCGAAGTCAAAGCTCTGGAAATGCTGATCTAAATGATCGTAGTTTAAGAAATTTGAGAAAGAACAATTTAGATTGTTGATTAAAAGTGTATCCCTTAAGATAGTTTTGTAGAATGATGAAATGTGTGTCTTAGTCAAGCCTCATGAAGAGGATATCATAGTAAAAGTAAACATATGCAATATTATCATTATTTGGGTCATTATCAACATTGAAAGCTTTGTTAAGATTATTTATAAATTTATCTTTGACCAAGTCAAAGTGTCCATTCTCATGATATCAAAGTTGAAAAGATTTATAGATCTCACCGCAATGACAGGCTCACCCCATCACGCTAACCCTATCAACATTTTCTTCATTATGGTGTAGGATATTTTTTCATAGAAGATTAAGCTAACACAAATGAATACATGTAATAGTTTGTAGTTCTCTGAAATACTCTTCATTCCTTACCATGAACTTGTTTATATTCTAAAAATCATTGAGCTTTTCATCCTACAAAGAAACTAAATGTATTAGTGTTCTTTGATAAATATAATATCTGAATACTCTATAGAAAATCGTGGCTTATTATTATTTACGATCTAAATCTTTCAATAGCTGGTAATTTTACATGACTTGATGTGCTCCATCAATTAGGGTTTCTTTCATATTTAAACTCAAAAACTCTTACATAGAGATAGAACGAAACAAATGAGGCTAAAACTTAAAGGAATCTTTGTATTGTGTAGATTGTGGATTGAAAGAAAGGGATTGATGAAGATTTTCAAAATATATTGCTTGGAAGAATCGAAGTTAAAGCTCTGGAAATGCTAATTTAAATGATCGTATTTTAATTAATTTTGAGGAAGAACAATTTAGATGTTAGATTAAGATTATATCCTTTAAGATAGTTTTGTAGGATGATTATCTGTGTGTCTTAGTCGAGCCTCATTATGATAATATCATAATAAAACTCAACATATGCTCATGAGGTCAGATTTCTTTGATACCGACTATTGCATATATCCTAAGGGCTATTCGGACATATCCAGTACCGTGTCCCACCGAACAGTATAACCAAGTGAAGTGTGACTTAGGTAGTTGCTACACATTTCATCTATTTGGATCATGGGTTTTTAAACTTAACCCAAGCCCATGATCTGAATCATAAGGCCCACAATTCATTAAATGAGTATAAATACCTCAACTACTTTCATTAATGGGGGTGAAAAACAAATTACTGCTAGCACACACCTTACTTATCTCTCTACAATTTACACCAAACATTAACTCCCAAAACGTTTTCGCAAACTACCATTCGATCAGAAATAATCCATACCATATACAATAATATCATTATTTGGCTCATGATCGACATTGAAAGCTTTGTTAAAATTTATTTATAAATTTATCTTTGAACAAGTCAAGATGGCCCTTCTCATGATATCAAAGTTGAAAAGATTAGTAGATCTCACAATAATGATAGCTTACCCCATCATGCTAAGCCTATCAACATTTTCTTCATTAGGGTATAAGATTGTTTTTATAGAAGATTAAGCTAACAGAAATGAATACGTGTAATAGTTTTCACTTCTCTGAAATAATCTTCATTCCTCACCATTGATAAGGAAATGAGACTTCAATGACTGAATTGTGAAGAATAAAACAGCTTGTGACAACATATTGTAAAATTAGAGGAGGAAATTGGTCTTTTATATTTTTGCCAGCGACTAATATATAATTATCCCATTTTCTGTAACCGTTTGAGTTATGATCTAAGTCAGTGCGCCTCTATATATAGGGCCAAAGCATATCTAAAAAAGGGGTTGGATTTTTGAGTTAGAACACTTGAGCATTCTCATTTTCTTTCTCTAGAATCCATTTCTCTCTCTAAAACTTAACTTCACTCGTTTACTAAGGAAATTCAAGCAATCAGACTCACCAAATTGGCGAATTTACTCGGACCGATCAACAAATTGGTGCATATTTTACTTGTTCGAATTTGATCAAACTCCAAAAAAAATCTTGAAACTTCACAATGAATCCAGAAAAATGACTTGTTGGTTCGAGCAACTGTTGAAATGCTAAAAAAATATTTACAAAGGATAAATGATGGAAAAGAAAGGTCTATGCTGATTCATCAGACTCAATCTGAGATAGAGTTGCGAATGAATCAACTTTTGGATTCATCTAGTAATGAAGAATTGAAAGCTCACGATCAGGTTTTAAAAGATATTGGGGCTCTTCAAAAGAAGAGAAGGGCCAACATCCTCAGTCTAAGAACTAAAATAAATCCATGAGAGATAGTGTACCTCGATATTTGAGGGAATCTAACATGTGTGAAGGAAATACGTCCAATCAGTACGATAGGGATGATCAGAATTTATATCCAGTAATGGGAACCGAGGATCAGTACGTTCAAGGTTTTGATTGGAGGAATTCTCCATTAACAAGTGAAATTAGGTCAATCACACTTTCGAAGTGTTTTGACATCTCAAAAGTTCAAAACGTTCAATGAGATACAAGATCCAGATGATCACATCGAACAATTCAACAATTATATAATAAATTTCGAGGATGACGACATGCTAACTTTAGAGACTTTTACACTGTCTTTCAGAGACAGTTTGTTTGGAGTAAGAAGATAAGGGAGAATGGGGATATGAGCATCCAATGCAAGCAAGAATTTGGAGAAAAGTTGAAGGATTATACGAAGTGCTTTATTTTAACAAAAGCAAGTCTGGATAACTGTGAAGAGTTGGTGGCGATGGTTGCTTTTTGTCTGGGATTATTACCAAGTGATTTGGATAATAAAACAACCAAGGTTTAACTTTTGGAGCTTTGATGGCTCAGGTGAACATCAGATTAAGGTTGAAGAATCATCTAGGATTCAAGGGGTAGCGGCCAACATTCTAAAGAATTCGGTGCATGTGCCCCATAACCAAGGGCAATATTCAAATGCTGCTCAACAAGCACGCCTGAGGAACAACAACATGCCACCTCAGACTGGGGGGTATTCGAATCAAGATCCGTCATACCAATTCAATAGGTCGAGGCCAAAACCAATGGTTAAGGCCTGAATATTATGCAGATTTGACTGAAAGTGTGGCAGTAATTTTTGATAAAACTAAGGGATACATAAATTTTAAGAATCCTGCTCCAATCACCAAGCCTAAGGAGGAGCAAAACAACAAATTTTGTAGGTATTACAATGATATTGGTCATGATACTCCTAATTGCATTGCTCTGAAAAAGGAAGTCCAAACTTTGATTGAAAATGGGAAGTTATTGACTTATGTGAAGGCACATAGGAATGCTTCGAAAAATTCCTAAGCATCGACTTCGCAACCAACCAATGCAAATGTGCAAGGTGAAAATTTGATGATTCTGGATTCGAAGGTTGATGATTTTGATGTTGCTTCGGAATATTTGGACATGGATCCATATAGGTTAATCTTGTTGGTGGTAGAAGAACCAGTAAAGAAAGGGAATGTTCGAAGCTTGTGTGAGTATTTTGAGTCATTGGCCATTTTCGGGGGTGATTCAATAACTGTTAACACTAAGAGCTCGAGAAAAAGACACATTTTAAGTTTGGATACTCACATAGAGGAAAAAATGTCTACCCATTTTAATGGAAAGAGAGATATTTCCTTTATCATTTTCGATAAAAACGATTTGCATGGCACTGCACAGCCACATGATGATGCAATGGTCATTGGTGCAAAAGTTGCTTGCATTGAGATTCGACGCGTGCTTATAGATATTGGGAGTTCTGCGAACGTCCTTCTTAAAGAAACTTATGATAAAATTCGCAATCCTCCTCGGATTTCTCAGTCAGAGGGCACTATCATCGGTGTTACTAGAGTAACTATGCGGGTAATAGGATAATTCAAGGGGGAGGTAAGTTTAGGAAATGGACCTTTTAAGAAGAAGATTCAAGTGCTTTTTTTGGTGGTAGACTATCCTACAAGTTATCATTCCATTTTTTGAAGATCCTGGATGTCAAGGATGTATGACGTTGTATCAACAGTCCATTGGTGTTTCAAATATTTTGTCGGAGACCGTATAGGGGTCGTTTGAAACGACCAAAACGTTGTTAGTGAATGTTACACCACTGCGCTTTGCATTCGAGGATCCAACAAATGTGATATGATGAATAAATAGTACTCAGAGGGGTTGATCTCGGATTTTGATGAAAAAGTTGACGATCTGAGGGAAACCCAGGGTCATTATAGTAAGTGAATAGATAGGTGAGTATACATTTTCTGAGGGAAGATTGCTTCGAATAGGAACCTTACTGACCCTAGTTCTACGTCAACAAATTCTATAATTTTTGTCTCATAATCTATATATTTTTCAGTGGAAACCAAAGGACGTGATAGGATTACCAATCAAAGTAATTTGTCATAGTTTGGTTATTAATCTGAAGAACCTGTTATTCAAAAAAGCCGGGCATTTTCATCAGAAAAGGCAAATGCCATTGTTTCTGAGGTGGACCGCTTATCCAAGGTTGGACATATAAGGGAATCACAATATCATTTATGGATGAAGAATCCAGTAGTGGTTAAGAAGAAATATAGGAAGTGGAGAATACGTGTTGATTTTATGGACTTAAATCGAGCATGTCCTAAAGATCCATTTCATGTTCCTAAAATATACCAATTGATCGGTTCCATTTCAGAAAACAACATATTGACTTTTATGGATGCTTTTGCTGGATATAATCAGATCAAGATGGATCTGAAGGATCAAGAGTGTACCACCTTCAACACAAATAGAGTATTACATTGTTATAGAGTATTGTATTTGAAGTTAAAAAATGTTAGGGCTACATACCAAAGATTAATGAATAAAGCATTTGCTACCCAGATCGAAAAAAAAACATAGAGGTATATAATGATGATATGGTGGTAAAGAGCTTGGCAGACAATGCGCACTTGGAAGATTTAGAGTAGACGTTTTTGAATTTAAGGGCAATCAGGCTGAAATTGAATCCAGAGAAATGTACTTTTGGAGTTCGATCGGGGAAATTCTTGGGTTATGTTATCATCGAAAAAGGGATAACAACTGATGAAGAACACTTAAAAGTTGTAGTATCTATGAAATCGCCTTGTACTATCAAAGAAGTACAAATTTTGTCAAGAAAGTTAGCAGCACTTAACATATTTATTTCTAGATTTTCTGATAAATATTTTCCTTTCTTTCAAGTTTTACGAGGATAAAAAAAGTTTGACTGGAGTTCATATTGTGAAGTAGATTTACAAGCATTAAAGATTTCTTGTCATTGCCATATATATTATCTAAGCCTCGATGTGGTGAACAACCCTTTTTATACATTGCAGTATCAGATTTTGTAGTTGTGCAGTGTTGATATGTAAGGATTCACGAATTCCAAAGCAGGTGTATAATGTCAGCAAAAGTTTAGTGGCAGTAGAAAATATATATTTGAAGCTCGAGAAATTGGCATTGGCATTGGTGGTGGTTGCAAGAAAAATACACCCTTATTTTCAAGCTCATACCATCAAAGTTTGAACCTCATTGCCATTGAAAAATGTTTTGCAACGCCCTGATATTTCAAGGAGAATGACTAAATGGTCAGTGGAATTGAGGGATTTTGATATTACTTAAAACACAAGCTTTGGCAAATTTCCCTGTTGAATTGCATTCAAACAGATCAGATGAATATGGTAGCAAGGATATTTTTCAACTTAATTCGACGTGGGTTATTCGAACTGATGGAGGTTCTAGTGTTTTGGGATGCAGCGCTGGAATTCAGCTCACTGCTCCATCTGGAGAAACAATGCCTCAATCTACTAAATTTTGTTTTCAAACGTCGAATAATGAAGCTGAGTACGAAGCTGCTCTAGTTGAATTGAGACTCGCCAAGATATGTGGTGCAACTTCAGTGCGACTAGAAACATATTCTCAATTGGTGGCAAATAAAGTGACTGGAGTTTCCGAAACATTATTTCATTATAGCATACTGGTTTTGTTAAAAACATAAATATTCAAGATAATATTCTATTAACCCAAAAGCTTGCTAAAATTTTAAATAGGATGGTCAGATGGAAAAATATAATGGTAAAACTGGATATGTCGAAAGTCTTCGACATGATTTTCTTTAATTTTATCTAAGAATGATGAAATTGTTTGGTTTTAACAATAGATTTTTGAACATTATAATGAATAGTATAATTTCATCTTTCTTTTCAATCATAGTCAATGGCCAGTTATGTGGTTACTTCATGTTACTTAATGAGCTTAGACAAGGTTATCCAATTTTCCCTAGTATCTTTATAATCTCATAGGAATATCTAATCAGAGGACTTAAGAAACGTTTTGATGTTAATAAATATTTGAGATATAAAACCACTAGTAACATGGTCTTATCATGCTTAGCGTTTGCCGATTATATTAATATATTCTTAAATGGATGAGTGAATAATATTAAAAGAGTTATGGAATCTCTTAGGCTCTATTAAGAATATCAACAAGGGAACCACAAGATCTATACCTATATTGGCTAAAACACTGGAAGGATTAAAATAATAAAAAACATAACAGGATTTAAACATTGTTTCTTACCAATTTAATATATATTTGTAGTCCAATTCAAGTAAACATCAGAATCAAACACTATGATCAATTAGTTATTAAAATTATAAATAAGATTATTTAATATGATAACAAGAAATTGTCTTTTGGTGGTAGAATTATCATAATCCAATCGATATTAATGGTTCTTCCACCCTATTAACTTCAAATAAATATATTGTATAATAAGCTAATAACTAGGAAAGAGACTCTAATTAGGACATATATATGGGCAACTAGAGACTCTAAGCAATATATATTTAAAAAAATGGATCAATGTGTGTAAGACTTGTGATGAAGGAGGATTAAACTTGAGAAAGTTGGAGAATATCCAGTTAATTTCTTTAGAGATCAAAAATCCATTTGGTCTAACTATATATATTCAAAATATTATAAAGATTTACATCAACTACAAGTTAATATAAAAAGTTATAAATTCTAAAGTTTAGAAAATGCTTCTTAACGTTAAGGAAATAAGAGATGGCTTCATCTATTGGCAGATTGGTAAGGAATACTTAAATTTTTGGCTGGAAAAATGGTGCTTAGCTAATCCTTTTATACTTGTAACCAATAAGGGGAACAATAATTGGTTTAAATGTGATAATATATATAACTATTTTAAGGATGTTAATTAGAATTTACATAAACTTCAGAGATTTGTCCTTCCTTCAGATATAGACATGATTAAGAAGCTATCCATTAAAGCCTCTAATGATACCATAAGATGGAAGCTATCTTGTAATGGTGACTTTATATTTAAGGTTACTAGGAATTTCCTAAGATATAAATATCCTAAATCGAACATCTATACGAGAATATGGAATAATGTTATAACTAAGAAATGTCATTTTCTCTTATGAAGATGACTCAAAATTGGATTAATATGGATACTATTATTCATGGTTGGAACATTTATCTTGCTTCTGATTGTCAGTTTGTGTGTGATAGTGTTTTGTTGGGTTATTTGGAATTTTTATAAGAAGAAACATGACTATATAACATCTAGTCAGACTCTAGTTTTGTTCTATCGAAAACTTAATTTATATAAGATCAATCTCGCAAACAATTATTTGATGGGTGATATGGCAGAATATAAACAATACTAAATTTCAAGGTTTCAACTTTGAAACTAACTTTACAATTGGCTACATCAAATGCATTATATTTATATTAGATTATGCATCTTTTCTTAAGATATCTTATTGGTCTAATGATCATAAGTCTTCCCTTGGGTTAGATTTCCTAAATCACTTTAAAAACCTAGGAAAACTAGTTTCACCAAATATATACTCTCTTCTAAAGAAAGTTACAAATTTAACTGTGATGGTGCTTGTTTACATTCTGGAGAATCTGGTGGGGATGGTCTCCTAAGAAATGACAAAGGAGAAATGATAGTTGGCTAATGTAGAGTTTATGGTAATCAAACTTCCATAATTTTTTAGAGTATAGCTTTACTCGAAGGGCTGCTTATCAGTAAACAACTGAATATTAAACATCTAAATATTAATGTAGATCCCATTATTCAATTAGAAATTATTATGTTAAATAAGACGGTGCCGTTTCATATTTTTTACTGAGCTTTTTATCCTACAAACACAACAAATTTATTATTGTTCTTTTAAAAATATAATCTCTGAATACTCTATAGAAAATCGTGGGTTATTCGTCTTTACGATTTAACTCTTTCAATAGCATGTAACTTCACCTCACTTAATCAATCAGAAGATTTTCCATATTTAAACTAAAAAACTATTACTTAGAGATGGAACGGAACAAATCAGACTAAAACTTAAAAGAATCTTTGTCTTATGTAGATTGTGGATTGAAACCAAGGGATTGATGAAGACTTTTAAAATCTATTGCTTGGAAGAATCGAAGTCAAAGCTCTGGAAATGCTGATCTAAATGATCGTAGTTTAAGAAATTTGAGAAAGAACAATTTAGATTGTTGATTAAAAGTGTATCCCTTAAGATAGTTTTGTAGAATGATGAAATGTGTGTCTTAGTCAAGCCTCATGAAGAGGATATCATAGTAAAAGTAAACATATGCAATATTATCATTATTTGGGTCATTATCAACATTGAAAGCTTTGTTAAGATTATTTATAAATTTATCTTTGACCAAGTCAAGGTGTCCATTCTCATGATATCAAAGTTGAAAAGATTTATAGATCTCACCGCAATGACAGGCTCACCCCATCACGCTAACCCTATCAACATTTTCTTCATTATGGTGTAGGATATTTTTTCATAGAAGATTAAGCTAACACAAATGAATACATGTAATAGTTTGTAGTTCTCTGAAATACTCTTCATTCCTTACCATGAACTTGTTTATATTCTAAAAATCATTGAGCTTTTCATCCTACAAAGAAACTAAATGTATTAGTGTTCTTTGATAAATATAATATCTGAATACTCTATAGAAAATCGTGGCTTATTATTATTTACGATCTAAATCTTTCAATAGCTGGTAATTTTACATGACTTGATGTGCTCCATCAATTAGGGTTTCTTTCATATTTAAACTCAAAAACTCTTACATAGAGATAGAACGAAACAAATAAGGCTAAAACTTAAAGGAATCTTTGTATTGTGTAGATTGTGGATTGAAAGAAAGGGATTAATAAAGATTTTCAAAATATATTGCTTGGAAGAATCGAAGTTAAAGCTCTGGAAATGCTAATTTAAATGATCGTATTTTAATTAATTTTGAGGAAGAACAATTTAGATGTTAGATTAAGATTATATTCTTTAAGATAGTTTTGTAGGATGATTATCTGTGTGTCTTAGTCGAGCCTCATTATGATGATATCATAATAAAGCTCAACATATGCTCATGAGGTCAGATTTATTTGATACCGACTATTGCATATATCCTAAGGGCTATTCGGACATATCCAATACCGTGTCCCACCGAACAGTATAACCAAGTGAAGTGTGACTTAGGTAGTTGCTACACATTTCATCTATTTGGATCATGGGTTTTTAAACTTAACCCAAGCCCATGATCTGACTCATAAGGCCCACAATTCATTAAATGAGTATAAATACCTCAACTACTTTCATTAATGGGGGTGAAAAAAAAAATTACTGCTAGCACACACCTTACTTATCTCTCTACAATTTACACCAAACATTAACTCCCAAAACGTTTTCGCAAACTACCATTCGATCAGATATAATCCATACCATATACAATAATATCATTATTTGGCTCATGATCGACATTGAAAGCTTTGTTAAAATTTATTTATAAATTTATCTTTGAACAAGTCAAGATGGCCCTTCTCATGATATCAAAGTTGAAAAGATTAGTAGATCTCACAATAATGATAGCTTACCTCATCATGCTAAGCCTATCAACATTTTCTTCATTAGGGTATAAGATTGTTTTTATAGAAGATTAAGCTAACAGAAATGAATACGTGTAATAGTTTTCACTTCTCTGAAATAATCTTCATTCCTCACCATTGATAAGGAAATGAGACTTCAATGACTGAATTGTGAAGAATAAAACAGCTTGTGACAACATATTGTAAAATTAGAGGAGGAAATTGGTCTTTTATATTTTGCCAGCGACTAATATATAATTATCCCATTTTCTGTAACCGTTTGAGTTATGATCTAAGTCAGTGCGCCTCTATATATAGGGCCAAAGCATATCTAATAAAGGGGTTGGATTTTTGAGTTAGAACACTTGAGCATTCTCATTTTCTCTCTCTAGAATCCATTTCTCTCTCTAAAACTTAACTTCACTCGTTTACTAAGGAAATTCAAGCAATCAGACTCACCAAATTGGCGAATTTACTCGGACCGATCAACAAATTGGTGCATATTTTACTTGTTCGAATTTGATCAAACTCCAAAAAAAATCTTGAAACTTCACAATGAATCCAGAAAAATGATCTGTTGGTTCGAGCAACTGTTGAAATGCTAAAAAAAATATTTACAAAGGATAAATGATGGAAAAGAAGGGTCTATGCTGATTCATCAGACTCAATCTGAGATAGAGTTGCGAATGAATCAACTTTTGGATTCATCTAGTAATGAAGAATTGAAAGCTCACGATCAGGTTTTAAAAGATATTGGGGCTCTTCAAAAGAAGAGAAGGGCCAACATCCTCAGTCTAAGAACTAAAATAAATCCATGAGAGATAGTGTACCTCGATATTTGAGGGAATCTAACATGTGTGAAGGAAATACGTCCAATCAGTACGATAGGGATGATCAGAATTTATATCCAGTAATGGGAACCGAGGATCAGTACGTTCAAGGTTATGATTGGAGGAATTCTCCATTAACAAGTGAAATTAGGTCAATCACACTTCTGAAGTGTTTTGACATCTCAAAAGTTCAAAACGTTCAATGAGATACAAGATCCAGATGATCACATCGAACAATTCAACAATTATATAATAAATTTCGAGGATGACGACATGCTAACTTTAGAGACTTTTACACTGTCTTTTAGAGACAGTTTGTTTGGAGTAAGAAGATAAGGGCGAATGGGGATTTGAGCATCCAATGCAAGCAAGAATTTGGAGAAAAGTTGAAGGATTATACGAAGTGCTTTATTTTAACAAAAGCAAGTCTGGATAACTGTGAAGAGTTGGTGGCGATGGTTGCTTTTCGTCAGGGATTATTACCAAGTGATTTGGATAATAAAACAACCAAGCTTTAACTTTTGGAGCTTTGATAGCTCAGGTGAACATCAGATTAAGGTTGAAGAATCATCTAGGATTCAAGGGGTAGCGGCCAACATTCTAAAGAATTTGGGGCATGTGCCCCATAACCAAGGGCAATATTCAAATGTTTCTCAGCAAGCACGCCTGAGGAACAACAACATGCCACCTCAGACTGGGGGGTATTCGAATCAAGATCCGTCATACCAATTCAATAGGTCGAGGCCAAAACCAATGGTTAAGGCCTGAATATTATGCAGATTTGACTGAAAGTGTGGGAGTAATTTTTGATAAAACTAAGGGATACATAAATTTTAAGAATCCCGCTCCAATCACCAAGCCTAAGGAGGAGCAAAACAACAAATTTTGTAGGTATTACAATGATATTGGTCATGATACTCCTAATTGCATTGCTCTGAAAAAGGAAGTCCAAACTTTGATTGAAAATGGGAAGTTATTGACTTATGTGAAGACACATAGGAATGCTTCGAAAAATTCCTAAGCATCGACTTCGCAACCAACCAATACAAATGTGCAAGGTGAAAATTTGATGATTCTGGATTCGAAGGTTGATGATTTTGATGTTGCTTCGAAATATTTGGACATGGATCCATATAGGTTAATCTTGTTGGTGGTAGAAGAACCAGTAAAGAAAGGGAATGTTCGAAGCTTGTGTGAGTATTTTGAGTCATTGGCCATTTTCGGGGGTGATTCAATAACTGTTAACACCAAGAGCTCGAGAAAAAGACACATTTTAAGTTTGGATACTCACATAGAGGAAAAAATGTCTACCCATTTTAATGGAAAGAGAGATATTTCCTTTATCATTTTCGATAAAAACGATTTGCATGGCACTGCAGAGCCACATGATGATGCAATGGTCATTGGTGCAAAAGTTGCTTGCATTGAGATTCGACGCGTGCTTATAGATATTGGGAGTTCTGCGAACGTCCTTCTTAAAGAAACTTATGATAAAATTCGCAATCCTCCTCGGATTTCTCAGTCAGAGGGCACTATCATCGGTGTTACTAGAGTAACTATGCGGGTAACAGGATAATTCAAGGGGGAGGTAAGTTTAGGAAAGGGACCTTTTAAGAAGAAGATTCAAGTGCTTTTTTTGGTGGTAGACTATCCTACAAGTTATCATTCCATTTTTGGAAGATCCTGGATGTCAAGGATGTATGACGTTGTATCAACAGTCCATTGGTGTTTCAAATATTTTGTCGGAGACCGTGTAGGGGTCGTTTGAAACGACCAAAACGTTGTTAGTGAATGTTACACCACTGCGCTTTGCATTCGAGGATCCAGCAGTGGTGATATGATGAATAAATAGTACTCAGAGGGGTTGATCTCGGATTTTGATGAAAAAGTTGACGATCTGAGGGAAACCCAGGGTCATTATAGTAAGTGAATAGATAGGTGAGTATACATTTTCTGAGGGAAGATTGCTTCGAATAGGAACCTTACTGACCCTAATTCTATGTCAACAAATTCTATAATTTTTATCTCATAATCTATATATTTTTCAGTGGAAACCAAAGGACGTGATAGGATTACCAATCAAAGTAATTTGTCATAGTTTGGTTATTAATCTGAAGAACCTGTTATTCAAAAAAGCCGGGCATTTTCATCAGAAAAGGCAAAGGCCATTGTTTCTGAGGTGGACCGCTTATCCAAGGTTGGACATATAAGGGAATCACAATATCATTTATGGATGAAGAATCCAGTAGTGGTTAAGAAGAAATATGGGAAGTGGAGAATACGTGTTGATTTTATGGACTTAAATCGAGCATGTCCTAAAGATCCATTTCATGTTCCTAAAATATACCAATTGATCGGTTCCATTTCAGAAAACAACATATTGACTTTTATGGATGCTTTTGCTGGATATAATCAGATCAAGATGGATCTGAAGGATCAAGAGTGTACCACCTTCAACACAAATAGAGTATTACATTGTTATAGAGTATTGTATTTGAAGTTAAAAAATGTTAGGGCTACATACCAAAGATTAATGAATAAAGCATTTGCTACCCAGATCGAAAAAAAACATAGAGGTATATAATGATGATATGGTGGTAAAGAGCTTGGCAGACAATGCGCACTTGGAAGATTTAGAGTAGACGTTTTTGAATTTAAGGGCAATCAGGCTGAAATTGAATCCAGAGAAATGTACTTTTGGAGTTCGATCGGGGAAATTCTTGGGTTATGTTATCATCGAAAAAGGGATAAAAACTGATGAAGAACACTTAAAAGTTGTAGTATCTATGAAATCGCCTTGTACTATCAAAGAAGTACAAATTTTGACAAGAAGGTTAGCAGCACTTAACATATTTATTTCTAGATTTTCTGATAAATATTTTCCTTTCTTTCAAGTTTTACGAGGATAAAAAAAGTTTGACTGGAGTTCAGATTGTGAAGTAGATTTACAAGCATTAAAGATTTCTTGTCATTGCCAAAGATATTATCTAAGCCTCGATGTGGTGAACAACCCTTTTTATACATTGCAGTATCAGATTTTGTAGTTGTGCAGTGTTGATATGTAAGGATTTACGAATTCCAAAGCCGGTGTATAATGTCAGCAAAAGTTTAGTGGCAGTAGAAAATATATATTTGAAGCTCGAGAAATTGGCATTGGCATTGGTGGTGGTTGCAAGAAAAATACACCCTTATTTTCAAGCTCATACCATCAAAGTTTGAACCTCATTGCCATTGAAAAATGTTTTGCAACGCCCTGATATTTCAGGGAGAATGACTAAATGGTCAGTGGAATTGAGGGATTTTGATATTACTTAAAACACAAGCTTTGGCAAATTTCCTTGTTGAATTGCATTCAAACAGATCGGATGAATATGGTAGCAAGGATATTTTTCAACTTAATTCGACATGGGTTATTCGAACTGATGGAGGTTCTAGTGTTTTGGGATGCAGCGCTGGAATTCAGCTCACTGCTCCATCTGGGGAAACAATGCTTCAATCTACTAAATTTTGTTTTCAAACGTCGAATAATGAAGCTGAGTACGAAGCTGCTCTAGTTGAATTGAGACTCGCCAAGATATGTGGTGCAACTTCAGTGCGACTAGAAACATATTCTCAATTGGTAGCAAATAAAGTGATTGGAGTTTCCGAAAAAAAAAGGATCACTTAATTTTGTATCTTCGAGAGCTTCAAAGTTGGATGCTTCTATTTGATCGCGTTATTGTGGAGGATATAAGTCGAGGAAGTAACATAGTGGCTTATTCTTTAGCAACTGTTTCATACAAGGAAGATTATCAGTGGATCTTATTACAAGAAAACCTGTCAAGTTTAAATCAGTCAGACCAATGTGAACATATTGAGGAACTGTTTGTGACCCCAGATGCAGTCCGAGGCAACTTGCAAACTCATATTTTGAATTTTTCTATTAGAGGAGAGTTGTCCGGAGATGCAAAATTAGCCAAATATTGCGAGGTAAAGCTTTTGGCTATATAGTATTAGATGGAGTTTTGTATAAGAAAGCATTGAGTATACCATTACTATGATGTTTGAATAAACCAGAATCATAAGAGTTCTATTAGAAATTCATGATGAAGAAGGATCAACGCATTATGGGTTTAAGGCATTAACTCGACGAGTTTTGCTTGCATGATTTTATTGGCCCTCGATTATAAAGGATGGCAAGAATTTGGTTTAAAACTGTGATACTTGTCAAAGGTTTGCTAATTCTGTTCATAAACCAGCATTTCCACTTATGTCTATAACCGAAGCCATTCCTTTTGATAGACGGGGAATAGATTTAGTGGGACCTTTGTCGAGAGCTTCTAGAGGACGACCAATGATAATTGTTGCAGTGGATTATCTAACAAAATGGGCGGAAGAAGAGCCGTTATCTGGAACAAAATCTAAGGATGTGATTAAATTCACTGTAAACAGTATTTCTGTTATTTTGGAGTGCCTCAACGAATTACTACAGATAATGGTCATCAATTTAATAATAGAGAAATGGCTTCATTCGGTGCTTTGAAGGGAATAAAGCAGTGTTTTTCAATACCCTTTCATCGCCAAGAAAATGGACAAGTGGAGGTGACAAACAGGTCTATTTTGGAAGGTTTGAAGAAGAATTTAACGAGAGCAACATGAAAGTGGCCTAATTATTTGCAAGAGGTGCTTTGAGCTTATCAAATGACTCATAGGGAGGCAAATAAAGAAACTCCTTTTGCTTTAGCGTATGAAATGGATGTTGTTAGTCATGTAAAATCTACTTTGTGATCTTTTAGAATAACTCAATATTCCAAAGAGGTGAATGATGAAGCTAAAAGAGTGAGTTTTGATTTGATTGATGAGAAAAGAGTTCGAGCTCACTTAAATGTAATCCATTGTCAAACTCTTATGAGGAATATATATAAGTAGGTTTTTAGATGGAGCTTTAGTTGATTCATTTCCGATAGTAAAAATATTAGACTTCGGAAATCTATAAGTACGCTTAAAAGACTTGTGCAACATTCCATAAACAAATCAAACTAAATCCTCTATTAAAACGTGGACAAACAAAACAAAATTCAATAGTAATATGAGAAATTCTATATATGATTAGTAAATTACCTAAATATGATTAATAAACTTATATAAATCATTCATGCACAAGTGTTTTATTTAAATATAATTATTTAATTAGTAAATTTGGTATAAAAGATTGTTACTTAAATAAAATTAATAAATTACATACATATGATTAATAAACTTATATAGCTATTAACCTTATAAATTTTGTAAATATGGTTTGAATTGGAAGTAAAAAAGAAATCGAAAGGAAAAAAAAAGTAGAATTGAAGTTTTTATTAATGGTTGAATAATAAACTTATTAAATTTATAAATTTTATAAATATGGTTTTAATTGGAAGTCAAAATGAGATTGGAGGCGAAAAAAAAAGAATTGAAGTTTTTATTAATAGTTGAACAGTAGAAATTCAAAGCATGTCATGAGATACTTAACTACCCTTTAAATCAAACTCAAATCTGCTAGCGCTCCGTGGTATCGGTCATTTTACTGTTAGCATTTGATCCTGAGAGTTGTTTGCAACGCTCAAGATTTCCTCAACAACTCTCAAGATTTCCTGAGAGTTGTTATTGGTGAAATTTTATTTTTTAAAAAAATAAAAAAATATCATCAATGGATCTAGTTTTTTTTCATTTAAAAAAACAAAAGCGATGATACTTTCATGAAGGGTGAGGGTAGTTAGGGTAATAAAATAAAAGAAAAAGAGAAATTTTGGTTACGTGGTTTTTTCATGAAGGGTTAGGGTAGTTAGTGTAATAAAATAATATTAGATATTATGTGGTAGGTTTTTGAGATGTGTATTAAGAGATAATAGATCAAACCTTAGGTACTAGATGACAATAAAATAGTTGAGTGGGTACCTTAGGTGTAATTTCTAATTTTTTTAAGCAAATAAAAAAATTATTGATGGAATGAATTCAACCAATATGGCTTTTGGACGACAATATATATATATGATAGGATGGAGATAAAGTTTATGGAAGATTGTGTATATGAGAAGTTAAGTGGACGTACACAAACGATTTAGATTTATTATATGCTACCATGATTTTTGTATCAGAGAACTTTGATATGAAAAAACTTGGTGGAGTGTCTTCTATGCTACAGATCCAAATGGTAAGGAACTACCGAAAATGAATGTTCGTTCTCTCAAGAAAAAAACATATAGTGAAAGCATGTTACATCGTTTAGTTTGGGGAAAACTCAAACCTATGGATACTTCTATAGGTAAACATGAAGAGTTCTCACTCCATCAATGTCCTACGACAAATTTAGATGTTTTATTCATGTATACATTCCCATGTGTCTCAATTGTTAGAAGTCGTGTGTATGACCAAGTCTGCACCAGACGAAATATATCTTTTATAGTTGGAATTTTGAGAAGGTACTTGAGCAATCCGAGAGTTATCTATTAGAATGAAGTGAAAAAAGGTACGCTGGTATTTGAAAAATATCAGACACTACGGGTTGCCATATAACAAATTGGATAACCTGGATATTATGGTTTATTCATACGTAAATAATGCTAGGTGTATAGAAAATAAAAGATATATTAACGGTTAAGTATTCGTTCTGGCATGAGGTGTCATACCATGGAAGACTACAAACCAGACTATTGTCATAACCTCAGCTATGAAAACCAAGTATGTTGAATATTTTACTGTATCAACCTATAAATGTTTTGTTTTAAGACGTTGTCACAATATTTTTTAAAGTGAAAGAATTCAAAAACCTCTCTCGTTTTATTGTGACAATATTTCAACTATCATGTTCTCAAATTGAAATATGAACTTCATCAAATCTAAGTTATACACATTAAGTTCATATACGTGAAATAATGAATCTAGAATGGTCATATTACGGTTGAGCATATACAAAAAATGATGATTGCAGAATAATTTCACATACGTATTATAACCACTAGTATTTCTAGAACAAAAAAGGTCACGTGTGGGTCTATAGCCTCAATTATGTTTAGATTAAGTGGGACTTGTATAAATGTCAATATGTTATTTTTTAGATTGTATAATTATTTTCAATTGTATGAATACAACCGAGTTATTGAAGATTAATTATACAATGATTCAGTTTTTATCGTATTCTTTGATATTGCGAGATCTCAATTTTGTTAGGTATGACCAATGGGATGTCAACACATATGATTATATGGTCGTGTCAGACCTCAATTCTCCAATCTTTGAGAAGTGAATGGTTATTAAAAAGGTAGTTAGTAGGGTAAAATTGGACCTATATATAATTTTAGGTGTTCTTCTTCTTCTTCTTCCTATTTATCTACTTCTTCTCAGAAGGTTTTGGTGAGAGATTTTAAAGGGGTGATGGTGAAGATGTTCATTGAGAGACTTTGGTACGCTAGTATCGAGAACTGGACTGAATGAACTCTCAAACCCAAGATAATTCTGACCATGATTGAAATTACCATATATGATGGTTTGAGTTGAAAATTATGGATAATTATCTATTACTAAAGCTGCCATGTATTCAACAACCCTTTCACTGATGCACACGTAATTGTATAATCCAAAATGGGGTTTTTACTAGCTGGGTATTAACTCATAAACTAAGATGAAGAGGAATCTTTAAATTAATTCATCAAGGTTTTAAGAATAACGGGGAACGATTAGTTTTCGAGCGAAAGTAGCAAAGATGAAATTGAAGATATAGATCAATTGAAAAATTGAAAACCTTGTAAAAGGTTCGAATATGTAGATCAACCTTAAAAAAATTGAAAAACCTTGTAAAAAGTTTGAGTATGTAGATGAAATTTAAAATTCAAAAAACCATGTAACAGTATCGAATATGTAGATCAACCTTAAAATTGAAAAACCTTGTAACAGGTTCGAATATGTAGATCAACTTTAGAGTTGAAAAACCTTTGTAAAAAGGTTTGACCTTGTTGATCAAATTTAGAGTTGAAAAACCTTTATAAAGAGGTTCGACCTTGTCGTTCGACTTTAGAGTTGAAAAAAACTTTGTAAAAGGTTAGAGCTTATAATAATAGCAAAAAAAATTTAAGGTTTTAACGATTTACTAAATAGGTTAGTTTCTATAAACACCTCATTAAAACCTCCTCACACCACTATGGTAGAAAGAGTATGCCCCGACCGAAATTGTTTTACAACAGGATTAAAGAAAAGTACGTAAAAATTAACAATCATTATAGATACAATATAAGGTGCTCAATGTTCCAAGGAAGCCGTAGAGGTTGGTTGTGTTTGTCTTTCAATCTATATGTCCCTCGCTTTAGTTTTTCTACCACATGGTACAGACTTTCCCAATTGGGTGCCAACTTCCCTCAATGCTTGTTTTTAGTGTGAAGAAAAACTTTCCGCAATACTTTTTCCCCAACCTTGAAGTCTCTTCTTCGAACTTTCGAAGCATACTTGCTTCTCATAAGGGTCTGATAATACAACGAACTTAGGTGAGCTCTTGCTAGGTTCTCGTCGATCAGATCCAAGGCTAAAGATCAGATTTTTTCGTTATCCCCATCCTCGTAATGATTGCCTCTGAAAGATGGGAACATTGTCTCCGCATGAATTACTGCATCCATGCCGTATACTAGTGTGTAGGGCGATTCCCGAGTTGCTGTTTGGGGCATGGTTTGGTATGCCCATAGTACTTCTTGCAAATAATCCGACCATTTTCTCGCTTTTCCTTCTAAAATTTTCTTCAGCCCACTTATGTTATTCCTCCAATCAACGCTTGGTGCCATTGCAACTTGACACACCAGTTTTGGTCGGTTTTCTAGCTCCTTCCACTTCAAAATAGAAGGGTACTCTTGAGTTAAAATCGACGTATACTCACCGATATACGCTGTAGTTGCTCACGAGTTGGCAATTGTATTATCCTTCTTGCGGACATGCTCGTAAGTACTTTTCTTGAAAGATGAAGCCAAAATTCTCAAAGTTTCTAAATATTGGACTAGCTGTTCTTTTCTCGCCTCAGATTGCCCCGTTGCATGATTAACAAGTAGGTAGGAATCACATAGTAGTCGAACGTTCCTAGCTCCAAAAATTTGTGTTAACCTTAAATCTGCCAATGGTGCCTCATATTCAGTTTCGTTGTTCGAAGATATAAAACTGAAACAAATTGCATGATGCATCGTAATTCCTGAAGGCGTAGAGATCTGGACACTGCCCTCGCAACCTTTAATACTTGACCCTCCGTAGGTTCTGACTATCCACTCATCTGACTCCATTTCTGGCTCGACTACTGTCTCATCTACCTTGCTGGAGTGGAACTCTACTAAAACGTCTGCTAGAGCTTTCCCTTTAATATGTGTCATAGGTTCTAAATCAATATCGAAGTCACCCAGTTCTATCGACGACTTGGACATACGTCAAAAAATGTCAGATCGTTGTAACACACTTTTTAATGGGAAGGCAGTCTGAACCATAATAGAGTGGCCTTGGAAATAGGGTTGCATTTTTCTAAGGGCCGTTACGAAAGCCAAAGTTAACTTTTCAAATTTCAAATATCGTTTTTCAGCATCTAACAAGCTCTTACTTGCATAGTAAACAGGTTTAGGAGCTCTATCGTCTTCTCGAACTAACGTCCCGGTCCCCGCATGATCTGAAACCGCTATGTATAGAAATAAAATCTCCTGGGTAGTGGTTTTGTCAATAGCGTCGGGGATGATAAATAACTTTTGATTTTAAATAAATCCTCGGTACACTGAGGTGTCCAATTAAAATCTTTGGTATTTCTCAATACCTCGAATAAAGATGCGCATTTATCAGAAGATCGCGAAATGAATCTATTCAGGGCTGCAAGCGATCCTGTTAAGATTTATACTTGTTTTATATTACTCAGGGGTGTCATGTTATTCAAACTGTTTAGCTGAACTGGATCTGCTTCTATTCTTTTTTCGCTGATCAGGAATCCTAGAAATTTTCCAGATCGAACTCCAAAGGAGTATTTCTTTGGATTTAACTTGAGGTTTACTTTACTGACATTCTTGAACGTTTCTTCAAGGTCGGTAATATGGTTTTCAACGGTAACACTTTTGACCAGCAGGTCATTAATGTAAACCTCAACATTTTGCCTGATCTTCCCTTCAAAAAATTTATTAACCATTCTCTGATAAGTAGCCCTCGCATTTTTCAGACCGAAAGGCGTAACCTTATAACAATGCAGTCCTCTCCCCGTGATGTATGTGGTGCTTTCTTGATCTCTTGGGTGTAACTTTATCTGATTGTACCCTGCGTAGGCAATCATAAATGATAGTAACCTGTTCCCCCGCATTGAATCTACCAGGTGGTCGATCCTTGGTATGGGGATTGGATCTTTTAGGAAAGCTCTATTGAGGTCTGTAAAGTGTACGCGCAT
Organism: Limnanthes douglasii subsp. nivea; assembly: GCA_036936605.1. Lineage (NCBI taxonomy): Eukaryota > Viridiplantae > Streptophyta > Magnoliopsida > Brassicales > Limnanthaceae > Limnanthes > Limnanthes douglasii. The sequence goes on from JAUPFV010000001.1 coordinate 5,536,597, forward strand.
TCTCTATATCATGTACTTTTTTTACGAAGACCGAATTTTCCGTGCACCGCGGATACCAGACTATCTGATGTGTCTTACATTAGTCAACTTTTCAACCTATAAAATAATCGCCTCTGTTTTTTCTAGGGAAAAGGCTTGACGTTTTTCGGTTATGGGTCAAACATTTGGATTTATGGATAACTGATGATAAATAACATCTTCAAGAACCCATGTAACATCCTCTGAACATCAAGCAAACAAGTTTAATTTTTGGCTAAGGAAAGAAATCAAGTTTCTCCAGAAAAAAAAGAAAAATTTACATCGATCTTTAAGACTTTAACGTTAGAAAATTCATAACTTTCACAATCTCATTTGTAAGAAATAATCTTGGGTCTCCCTACGATCATATGCAGACTCTGATCCCGGGGCTAGCCCCACTAATTGCTAATATCTTGCATTGACCATCTCCTTATCTGGTTTTGTTGTAAACGCTGCTTGGTAACATTCTCTTGTTGTCCGCTAGTTGCTTCTGACTAAACTGATGTTAGTTCCAACCACATATTTCACACACTGCTGAATCGTATAAGTTACTGCATATAACCTCGATCGAAAATTATGTTATGCGACCTAGGGGCATCCACCACTACAAGCAGTATCGTTACTTCATTCTTCAAAGGTTCTCGACCCAGTTGGACCACACCCTCAAATTCTCCAACCACTTCTGCCGATGCTCCCGTGAAACCACCAATAGTCTGATCTGATTTAACAATTACTGGTGGCTTCTTAAACTTTGAAAAAGTTGATAAGAAAATGATATTTTCCAAACTTCCAGTATAAACTAATATCCTTTGAACTTCTTCACCAGAAATTGCCGCTATGATCATTATTAAGTCTTCATGAAGTCCAGCAATGTCTCTCATATCATCATCGTCGAAACATAGGATCGGAGTAATCCATGTCATTCAATCACCATAAAAAATAGTCAAAGATTCAAAAAACTTGCACTAATCACTCACATTTTCCCATGGTGCAGGAACTACTTCTTTAATTACTTCTATCATGTTTTTCTCTTGGTCGGGATCCAAGTATTCAATGGATATGTCAAATAGATCCATGACCTCAAAAATCATTAAAGTAGTTTCTTGCTTTGGCATTGTCACTATTTCTTTAGATGCCCCGCTTTGCTGAACTTGCTTTTTCACATAGTTTCTCAATTTCTCATTATCAATTAACATTTGCACCCTTTTCTTTAACATGATGCAATATTTGCTGTCGTGCCCCACATCTTCAGGGTACCGACAGTATCTGTTATTCCGGAATCTGCGAGGAGTTCCGATCGGAAAAGGTTTTCGCAAATGTACGATTTTCTTCGATTTGTCAAAAATCTGCATAATGGGCTGGTCGAACCAATTTATTTGATATGGGTCAGTACAAATTTACTTGGTTGTTGTTCATTATTTTATGCGTCGGAGTCCCCGACGCTTTCCCGTTCGATTGTTGTGTTACCGGTGCCAAACTAATTATTGGTTGTGGTTGGGAAACCAAAATTATGTTTTGCAAATTTTGTTGATATGATACAACCGATATTGTTTCTTTGCTACAACTTGCTTCATATGACCGGGAAACAAGCCCAACCTATAACCCGTTAAAGCCACACTCCCATCGCAATCAGAATTGGTTTTTTGCATCTGCAAATCTTCGGGTGTAGTCCCTCAAACGTTCCCTGACACTTTGTCGATAATACACAATCGTGTCACCAATGGCTCGTAAGTTTTTGTTTCCTACAAACTTCTATCTAAACATTAGCCAGAATATGCCAAAGTTTTTAATACATCCCTGAGCCAACCGATTATACCATTTTGACACTCGATCCTTAAAGGTCGTCGAAAAAGCTCGGCAGATTAAATTATTCTCACTGTCAAAACTTAACATGAAGTTCTCGAATGCTTCCAAATGGATATCAGGGTCTTTCTTCCTATCGTATTTTTCTAGCTTAGAAATATCAAAACGCTTCAAGAGATTTCCGGAAAAAATTTCATCCGAGAAGGGAGATGATCTCTAGCTATGCCTGAACCTGAAAGCTCCACTACCTAAACCTTCTGCATGGGTTGCGTATAGCTCTTCTTCAAGTGGATTAACAAACTGGCTTCCAATCCTATACCCGTAACTTTGGCTCCCCGATGGAAACTGAAACTGTGGGATATTAAGCTACTCTCTATTAACTGTTATTTCCCCTTACTTTTCCATGGAAATGGGAGTTACTTTATCGACGCTATCCCCTTGAGGTTTTGTTGTTTTCGCTCAGTATGATTTACGTCTTCGAATTTCTCGCTCCCAAATAATTCTTTTGTCCCTTCTAAACCATTGGGCTTCCCGATCTGGAGAGGATAATTCAAAAGCCTTTCGTTGGTCGAATACTCATATTTTCGCTTAGTTCACATTCTAGACTTTTTCTCCATAATATCATCGTGCTTTCGCACTCGAGTTCTGCATTTAGAAAAATCAGCCTCGTCCTGATTAATAGCACAATTATCCTCTTTACTATTTTTGTATGATTGTTTTCCTCGGTTGTCTAGCCGATACTTTCTTTTCACCGAAGACCGCCATTTTCCCACCATTAAGCATGGTTATGTCGTCCAGTAACTTTTATCTGGTCATGATAAGGGTCGAACATTTTCCTCGACCTCGGTTACACTGATCATGATCATTGAACTGCTCCTCGAAGCGTCGATCCTCCAAATAAAAAAATTTCTCTATCGGAGTTATGTTTAATTAATTACATATTGGAAAGTACCTTTTTCCAACAAAGGGGGATCTTTTCTTATATAGGGTTAGTGGTGGGCTCTAATGACACATACTATGTTTAATGAATTACATATTGGCCCTCCTAAATACACTTGTTTTCTATGTTTCCCAATATTTTCAAATAGGCCCTTTATATTCTTCTCTAATATCAACTAAACCCCATAATAATTCTGACATTTTATGCCCTTATCAATACCTAGTGGATTTTCACACGTATACTAGAGTATTCAAATGTTTCTTACCGTTATGAGGAGGCTAGTGAAAGACTATGTGTGTGAATATTCGAAGCATAAATAAAAGGGTTATGTGAGAATTCAAGGGGACTATAAGTACAATATTGATTGGATTATATTCAAAGTAAAGCTGAATATACTTCTGTTGGAGGATGAGAAGTGTATGTTTTAGCAATTTTGAGTTGTTAATAAATGGTCTACATTTGAGGAAAAATTTGGATATGTATGTTTTTATTCGAAGATGAAAAATGTTGAAGCTAACCATTTTGATGAGGAGATTTGAAGATTAAATCTGAAGTGATTTAGAATTTAGCAATTATTAATCTTCATCTACTGTGAATTCGATGATTACTAGTTCTTATTCATTGTTCTTCATAAGAACTAGGAGGCTACTGATATGGATATGAAATATTAGGGACTTAATATAATAATTTTAAGATTATTTATGATAAATTGTAGAGTTATAAAAAGAGATTGAATAACTTGTGAATGTAAAGTACTGTAATGCAATTTATCATACTAAATAACTAATTAATTTCCAGAAGTGTGACACACATATAAATATGACGGTAGGCAATGAACCAAATGGTGACTATTTTTGAAGTCATATATGATACTTTGAATCACGTTCTCTCTCTAAATTTTTACTTTACATTTCACTATCTATCTCTAAAATAACATTTCAAAGAGAAGCATTATAGTGATTGGGAATGTATGGCCTTCGAGATGGGACATGATTACCCATTCTCGTTGTCATTTGGACTATAAGACGTATGTGGTAATGTCTTTCATACATAACCATGGTTTTGTTTGAGATACAATGTTTTGAATAATATCAATCTTATTTAAAATATTCGAGTACATGACATGATAATTCATATCTTAGAACTAGTTTATATTTTCATAGAGTATTGAGAGATGACGTATTAATATATGATATATTAAAGATAAAGATTCAGTTATGCTTATGTGAAATATAATATGAATACTTTAAGAACCATTCATTAAAACGTATCCGTGGAGTAGTGATCTGACCTGCGTGGCCTCTTCTTAGGTCAGTCATGAATGAAAGAAATTTGAGGCCTCATAACTTATTGAACAGTTATTCATAATATAGTTTGACCCTTACGGAAGAATACCTGAGCGAGAAACCAGTCTATCTACATTCTTAGCTACATCATCTTTTCCTGGTTGGTAAGAATTCAACATAAAATTAAAACATCGAAACGAAAGAACTGTACCACAACAGTTTGATTTTACTAACTCGCTCCCTCGCTATCGAAATCCAATGCCTTATCATATTCAGATTAGGAAATTTTCATGAAAAATGGGTGGCCGGAGAAATATTTAAAAGCACCTTTTATCTTTATCGGTTTCTTTACAACCATAGCCTTCAACGCAACAGCAATGAGAGTAGACCAACCATTCATGTACAATGAATTCCCCAAGGAAAACTGCTAGAGAATTTTCGATATCTCATCATCACTTTTGTTATAAACACTAAGACTTAAGGTGTCTGATTCTTTATAGAACTCCTGAAATTGAGTTAGAATAAAATTGTTAAACCGAATTAAAGCAGACCAGCCTTTAGCTGAATCAAGCACATCAGTTGTTACAAGACATGGACTCTACAGATCCATACTAAGAATGAATACCATGTCTAATAATACTGATCATACGACCATAAATCAAACTGTTACAAGATACAATATCTTTGCGAAGCATTGCCAACATACAAATTCTATCTGAAACTCATTGTTTCCCCTTTGATATCCGCTTTCATAGAGTCTTCATCATAAAAACATCCTCTAGGTTCTAATTGAAAATCATATTTCTCATATATTTAAGCACTTGCTCTTTTTTCTCTTTTTTCTTGTTATTCTTAATGCTAGACCCTCTTTTGTTCTCGGGGTTCGTAGGATCAGAGAAAGAATTATCAACAAAATATTTAACAATTTTTTTTAGTATAAATTGAAAATAAGGGTTTTTATATTGTTTACCATATTAAAATAACAAGAGTCATTGTTTGTCTTACCCAATCGTATTCATCTTATACATTGATTTAACCCCCATTATCGTAGACATCATAAATCAAATCTCCCAATCCTGGGAAAGTTTGATCAGAAACATCACCGTGGTAGTCATGCCCATACTCCTTCATGTCACCAACAACTACTACTTGATGGATCTCCTTCGCCTTTGGGTTTTCCAAATTGTAGCTGATAAGGTTTTGATCTGCTAAGGTAAATTTCTAAAGAGAAATTTTTGAGAGAGAAAACCTAAGTATAAAATGACTTTCAAGTGAAAAGTGTTCAACCCCTTTATTAGACCAGTCTGGTCCTTTATATATAGGAGCCAAGACTTAGTCAAATAACTAAATCTGTTACAAAAACGGATTAATTTCTATTTAGCCCTTAAAGATTATGTAAAGTAACAATAGCTCCCTAAAACTTACATCTGTTACAGATTAAAAACAAAACTTATACTAATTACAATCAAGTCCCTGAATTTATATTGTTTACACATTAATAACTAAAAACCCATTTCAATATCAAAAAGCCCCCTAGTTCTCATGTCAGTAAATGAATGAGAACTAAAACGCATTCAAGACCGTTTATCTTCGAATCATCAACCTGCCATAAATCAAAACAAGCAATCTATTCAAAGCCATTGTCATCATAAAAATAACTATTCGAAGTTGCTAGCTTAAACTATTATTCGAAGCGTATATATGATATCAAAATTATAAAATTTTAGAATCACATTCTTAAAACCATATTCGAACTGATCATGATAATATATTCAAAGCCATGGACAAATAACCTTTGACTACTAACCAAAGGAATGGATGTTATTACTTCAAATAACGTTCAAATAAAAATTACTTTTATCATGTTGTTTAAGTGTTCCTTCCTCGAATGTAACGATTACATGCATAACAATTACATTCAAACGGGGATGTAGACCTGACAAGTGTCGAACATCTAGTCCACCTAGCGATTCGTATTCCAACCTATCACCAAATGGGTCTGTCTATCTTCACACGTCTTCACCTACTTCAGTATAAATACCATTCATTTCTCATTTCAACTCTCTTTACACATAATTATTCTAGAGAGAAGCCAGAGATTTTTTGGCTACCTTCAACTGCTCCTCCCATATTCCCAGAATTCTTACCGCAAAACTCAAATCTTCCGATCAATCTTCATCTTCTCCAATCAACCCATTCCTGGTTTATGAGAAAGAAACCGGTAACTAAAAAGTCGAAGGCCATTTTGCCCAAAACACCAAAATCTGCTCATACTGATAGCAACCTGGTGTTCGGTTCTTACGATTATTTTTGCATAACACAAAGAGCCGAAGAGTATCGAAGAGCAGGGTTAATTTTTGGTGGCCCAATTGGAACTACAACTAAGACATTTTACCACGGTAAGTTCGATCCTACAAAGCTTCCATGGTTCTCACCTACTCCTAATATCGAAGGAAAAACATTATATACAATCTGTTGCCCTAATACCCCTCAAACGTCTTCAACTCAAAGCAAATTTTCTCCTCTGAAACTAAAAACAAATAAAATTTCCTCAAAAAAACTTCTTCATCCGAACCCTAAAAAGACCTTCATCGCAATGGGAGATGAATCAACAATAGTTCGAACTCCATCTCCTTCGAAAACTACCACCAATGATCCTCCTCAAAGAGAAATGACAGAAGAATTAATTCGAACTGCAATTCCTCTATCAGAAGCAAACATTCCGACTTTTCAAGATCCTCGAGAAGGTACCTCTAAAACCATAGAAGATGATTCAGAGGCTACCAAATCCGACGCGGGAGCTGAATCTCAAGAAGAAGTTGACGTGTGTTCTATTTCCAATGAGGAAAGAGAAAAGATTGGGAGGAATATGAGAAAACTCGAAATCAAATATATTATCGCCTTGAAAAAGGTTCGATACATATATATCAAATAAAGACAAGCCTCTTTCCTAAAAAATCAATGGTTAATGGGATATAACATCACCCTTCGACTACCAAAGGAAGGAGAAACTCCCCTTAACTACAAGGATGATGAACTGGTGGTTTACCCAGAAATCATCAACTGGGGTCTTCAATTTCCACTAGATCCGATGATCGTGGAGTACTTCGAAGTTCTCAGCTTGTGCCCTACCCAAGTAACTCCAAACCAGTGGTTCACCCTAATGTAAGTCATCATGGCATCCCGTCTATCCAAAATACCGATCAGCATCAAGGACTTCATTTCACTAACTCAGCTTTTAAAAGGTCTGAAGCTTCCATTCTATTATCTTACATTAATGAACGATCTTAAAATCATTGACGATTTTTTGGAGGCTGATAAGTTATGGAAACAAAGATTTGTTTTCATCTCTGGAGCTTGGGAGAATGGGAAGCCGATTTCCGAAGAAAACCCTTCAAAGTTAACTATGGTCTGGAGAAGCAATCGTAAGTTCTCAAAAATTTCCTTTCTACTTTTTTAATACATATTTTATTTTCTTACTTAATATATTATTTTGTTTGTTTATACCAGAAATTTCGAAATGCTACTCCACTCGTCGAGAAGCTGCTAAGGTGATATTCCAAAAATTGGTTGCCTGGGATGGAAAGAATGGAATAATGCCTTCCACACTGCCTTCCAGCCTATTAACTTCCTCCAATGTCACATGTTTCCGATCACAAATGGTGGGCTGCCTCCCAAAAACTTATCTTCTGACCCAGATCTGAAGCTCGTATGCCTACGAATTTCTCAAGCCGATTGCAAAGTTTTTCTCCTAATTCTAGACAGATCAGACAACCATCTGCCAGAAAAAAAATCACCAAAGAGAAGAAAGGCAAAAAGGTAGTTAGCACATCTGGTGCTAACCCTTCCACACCCTCAAAACCGAAGCATCGAAAATACAAAGTTGCTGAACAACTTAAACAAATTGAGATAGCAGCTAGCATCAGTATACGCTACCTCTCAATACACGTAAACAAAACCACTTAAACAACCACAAAAGAGATAGCAGCTACGCAAGCACCGCTAGCATGACAATCCTATATGTCTATACAAATTGAGGTACAATGGGTTCTAAGCAGAAGTTATCTATTTCGATTACATAGGGTAATATGATATGGTTAGTGACATATTACGAACCATGAACAATAACCATACGAATCATTCAAGAACCTATGCTAGCATGGCGAGTTCTAAACCCTTAAATCCATTTTTGCATTCATTAAAGATTAACAAACTAGATGTTCGCGACACATCTAACGATAAGCACAACCATACTAGGTAACCGATAAACGTATCTCACAATTCAATCAAGCAATCAAACCATAAGTATTATTCAAACAAATCCGTTAGAGTTCCATGACAACTTATAGTTCATAATCGAACGACTCATCATCATGGGCTCAAAAGTTAACATAGCTCTAAGACAAATGTAAATAGATGAATAAGAGTTTAGAGAACGTCAAACTGAACAATAGCCACTAAGTATCGTCTGACAGAAACAATCCGTAAACTACCGATTGAAAACCACCGCAGCCGTCGCCCGCTTCTGTCGATCGAAAAACCACTGTAGCCGTCCCTGCATTTTGATCTCCGTCTGGTTGCTGTTGCCGATCGAAATCAAATGCAGCCGTCACCTGCTTCCTCTATGTCTCGATTATATATTTTGATCGAAACCCAAAAAAGAGAGCCGTCACCTACTTTCTCTCTTTCTTGTTGTCTTTTGCCAATCAGAAAAACCAAAGCAGCCAATTGCGTTTTCTCTTCCTTCATTTTCTGTCTATGTTGTGCAGGATTGAGAAAAAAACAAAGCAGCCAATTGCATTTTTTATTCTTTGTTGTATGTTCTGCCGAAAGAAAACCCAAAATGGCACTGCCCTTACCTTCCTTCCTTTCTCTTTATATCTTGATTCAGAGTGAAACGCAAAAGAAGCTAAAGAGGGATAAAAACCCTAATTTTATTAATAAAAAACAACTCCCATAAAAATAGAGTTTGAGGCACCTTAAATAAGAATCGCTCAAATCCCTAATACAAAATATAAAAACAAAATTAAACGCAATAAAATAATATCACTTTAAATCAGAATGTAATCAGTTTAATTTGGTATCTTAAATAGATCCTTAAAATATAAACAATAAAATAAAATAAAATAAAAATAAAACATTTAAATATTATAAAATATTTAAATATTATTTTGCAGAGGCCTTCCGCCTACAGCATCCTTCCCCGGTCGGACAGAATTCGTCTTTGAATTCAAAACGTCAAAATTCGTCAAGAACAACATATGTAAACTTCAAATCTGCAAGAGCTCACGCACTAGCGACATCCACATATGAGCTGCCAAAAACACCATTATCCCTTCCGATTTCTAGGAAACATTGATGGTCCAAAACAGGCATGTAATACATCATGCCACATACTGTCCTCTGCCGTTTGTAAGATAACCAATGTGTAAGAGATTCGGACTTGTCTTTCAAGTGGAAGGACCCCACAATTTATAAAACTAAGTCAACTGGAATGGTTTGGAGAGATGCTTCTAGAGAAAACAAACTACAGCTTCTGAGCTCGTTTGAAAAACACAATGCATCACTCCAGCTATGAGAGGATCTAACTAAATCCCAAAGAAAACCATGCAGCAGCTTTGTGCGTACCATATTTGCCATCACAAATCCATTTGCACGCATGGCTTCTGAGTGACAAGCTCTGGAATCTAGATTCATTAATTCCGACTTCTGTGGATGTCATTCAGTATCGTGACTGGTTCATTAGCTTTCCACCTAGACGAGAAATTACCACGAGTTTCTATTTCTAACAACCTTAGTTTATCATGAATATCACTGACTAATGACTGTGTTATACTTCGGACAGATGGATGCAATATGACCTGAGTACTACGATGGCCACAGTTAGTTGCATTTGGGACATTAATAACGGTGCGCTTGCAACGCTCGCGCTGCTCGAGCTTGGCTACTATCATATCCATGGTCATCCTATCCATTATTGTACCTTTATCTTTCTCAAAACTCAGTAGCCCCCTATAGAGATGAGGTGTCAAAATAAATTTCTCATCCTGTAAGCGTTCGAGTACTCTCTGCTCTCTTTTTGCATTATCAACAGTCAACGGATATGCCTTAAACACTCTGGAGTCAGAGTTCTTTGCTAAAGCATGAGAGTTGTCAGAAGTCGGCGAACGAGCCTCCGGCCTTGTCTTCACGTCACTTGTCATATGAAAAGTTTGTTGCAGATGATTAGGGAAGACATGTATATCATTTGTAGTACAGTTACCACGGGACTTATGAGAAATACCAAGTGTAGTTTCACTAAACTTGCTAGGCGTAGAAAAATCATCATCAAACATAGAAAGCCCATCTTCCACAGAGGTCTTAACTGGTGTGCCATCAACATTCGGTATTGTATTTTCAATATTGGCATTTTCTAGTTTATCATGAAAGGTGTCAGAAGGCTCAAGACTAAAATTCTCAGTTGGCCACACCCGAAATACTTTCGATTTTTTATGGTTCTCGGCCTGTAGCTGCATCCCAAATCGGGAGACGATGTTACAAAGCCGGGAATAGTTGCGTTTCTTATCAAGTCCAAGTCTATCGCACACCTGCATGAGCGCCAAACCTTCAGGGCCCGCGGCATCAACCATATCATATATTTGACGATCTAATGAAAGCTCCGCGAGCTCATCAGTTTTTTTAATCCTCCTACCAAATGAAAGCTGCTTCTCTTTGTCAAAGTGACAACCAGATCCAATGGTCTCAAAATCCTTTTCAGTAATTTTATTTAACAAACAAAGGCAGATCTCAACCTTTTCATCCACTATGGCAGCAAACTCTGCAACTATGAAAGCTTCTTTCATTCTCCGACATATATTTCTCCAAGACTTATGCCCTGATGGTCCTACATAACCAAGATCCTGTTTGATATCCGAGATAACGAAAATACGAGTTAGTTTGCTATTACGGTATGTGATATAAGAAAGACCCTTCTTCTGTTGTTTACCCAAAGCATTAATGCAGGTAGCTAAGGCAAGAAGAGAACGGTTAATATTAGCTCCATCTCTCAGTTTCTGCCCCCCGTTATTTGTTTCTGCTGCTCTCTCGCTCCCAGCAAGGTCTACAAGTGCAAGTTTTCCTTGCAGTACTTGATTTTGGTTCCTTTGTCTTATTTTTATAGTAATATCCATAACGGCATGTGATCTTGAGGAGGTTGCATTAGCCTCTGTGCTCTCGGTTTTCCTTCGCCTGTTTCCCAAATATAGAAGTTCATGAATCTGATCAGCAGAATGGACGCCCAATAATATCATCTGAAGGCTTCCCTCGCCTTGATCAGAAGTACTCAATTGTGAGAAAATCATAGTGTGTGCAGTATCTATAGACGATGTCACTGATGCAGATCCACCAGCCCCTAACTTAATACCATCTGAAAACTTGTTCGTGGCAGCTTCAATTATAATGATATCAAATTGCAATGCATCCGTATGTAGAAATTTTTTGCCAGCTCGTTCGGACATTTCATCGAACGTCTTGCGTGCACCTTCGACGGAGTCGCACCAAGTGTAAATATGAACGAGTTTTCGGTAGAGGAACTCGTTGTTATCAAGGCCACTAGCACCAAGTTTTATGCAGATGAACTCGTTGAAGTCTTCTAACTTCGACATATCACCCTGATGCCGCAGTTGGTGAGAGAGGAGACTCTTTCTCGTCAAACTATCCATTCCATTAAGGAAATTGGTCTCTAAAATAGTATTAGGCTGTCCTCTCCCAATACACCTTCTATTTGATGAAAATTCAGGTGGTTTGGGTGGTGGTAAAGACACTTGTAAAAATTCTCCAAATTGATCCATGGTTGATGAAAAATTTGATTTCAAATTTTTTGTTTGTTCTTTTGGACAAAAATTTGGTTATAAATTTTTTAATTTTTGTGAAGCTTTTAAATCTTTATTTTTAATCCCATAACGTTTTTTGTTTTTAGGATTAGAGAAAGAATTATTGTTTACCTTATCGAAAAAACATGAGACGTTTTTTGGTGTTATCCAATCGTCTTCGTCCGCATCGTCGTATACATCATAAATCGGATCTCCTAATTCCGACCAAGTTTCATCAGAAATTTCACCTTCGTCGTAAGTCTCATACTCATCAAAGAATGGATGGTCGAATATCGACGAACCTTCTATGTCACCATCAAAGACAGGAATGTTGACCTTAAATCCAAGCTCCCAGCGGCGGCCGTGATAAGTATTTTGTTCGAACCCCTCCCCAAAAGGGTTATCGATACCTTCAACCTCCGTGCCTTGTTGCCTGGCGTTAAGATCAGCCATCTGACGGGTAAGATCAGCCACCTGATGGCGTAGGTAAGCAACTTCACGATCACCGAAATCACTTGTATCTCTAGCCACTGCAGCGCCACCGCGACCGCTGGTTCTTCCTCGCACCATCTCGCAGGACTGCATGTGTCTGATACCAATATGAATCAAAGTAGAACGCAAGAGAAGCTAAAGAGGGATAACAACCCTAATTTTATTAATAAAAAACAACTCCCATAAAAATAGGGTTTGAGACACCTTAAATAAGAATCGCTCAAATCCCTAATACAAAATATGGAAACAAAATTAAACGCAATAAAATAATATCACTTTAAATCTAAATGTAATCAGATTTAATTTGATATCTTAAATAGATCCTTAAAATATAAACAATAAAATAAAAATAAAACTAAAAAATTTCAATAATATAAAATATTTAAATATTATTTTGTAGAGGCCTTCCGCCTACATCATATCTTCTGCCGAAAACCTTAGCAGTCAATTTTCTTTTTTCTTCGTCTTTTTCTTTCAGTTTTCTCTCTCTGTTCTCCCTGAATTTTTCTGTTCTAATTCCTTTCTACTGGGCCCCCTCTCTCAAAGTCTCACACACATAATAAAAAACAGATAATGAAAGCCCAGTTTTTCTTTCTAAAATGGCCCCTCAAGTACATTAAATTTCCAATTTCTTCAATTTCAATCCCAAGGTTATTAATATTATCATAATTTACCCGCAACATAATTATAGCCCTTTAGTACAAATGTTCCCAGTAACAAAAGGCATAGTGCTGCAGGTAAAGGAACCAGCATTTTCCTGTGATGCAAAATAAAATGAAATATTAAAATCATTGGATCGCAATCTAAATAATGAACAATTCTTATCGAAATTTCTCAGAGTACTGTCACTTATATGCATGCCTTTATACTGAAACAAAATGAAGGTTACGAACATAAACAATAGTCAATCTAGCCATAAAAATGTTAAAGAGAAATAAAACATACAAAATTATAAATTATTAAGAACATTATGAGCATTATTTTCCCAAAATTTTTTATACTGTCTGCATATTGTTATACCCACGAGAATGAATGAATAACACGTTCAAACACAACGAAAACTTGTTAACCGGCCACGATTTTAAGAATAATGGAAGCGTAATAAGTGAGATGAAATGCACTTCTCAAACCTCCAAACTTAAACTGTTGCTTGTCCTCAAGCAATGCAAAACAGGTTTAATAATTGATGCATGAATGGAACTGAATTTAAATGAATGCAAGAATGCAATGATCCTGAACGAGTAACTGTAACTAATTCAGCATAAATAACTAGGTACTCAAATGCTAGCAATATAAGTGTGGAAGCGTGCGTGTATGCTCAAACTCAATCGACATGTTTTTAGTACAAGTTAATGGGCCTTACTCGTTTTTATCATAATAATCACAGGTTTATAAACGAAATAAAACCTACATTCTTCATAGTCAAGATGCACATCCATATTTCCCCGGAGTTGTCAAAGATTTATTATGTTTTAATCTATATATAGACACACAAAGGCTTATTTGATCGTGCAATAGAAGAGGTCCCCAAACGACTTATACAATGGTGCCCATGTAGCGAGCTTTCGGTTAGCGGATCCCATACCGGAAAAGACTTAGGTCATTATCGAGTACCAAAGAGCTCATCCTAGCCAATTTTTCCTTTTATTAATCATATTTTCTATTATTTCTTTTTTCTTTTTTTTCAAGCAATCAATTGGGAATACGTGCGTTTTGCTCCATCTCATTCCACCCCTGTACTACTCGTAATATGCAGCCTTCAACGAGAGGACGTACGTCAACGAGCGGCTACTAGCCTTTGACGCCTAACTGAATAATACACATATTTATCTTTCAACTCCCCCAAACTTATAGTTTTGTGATCCATGAGCTATTAAAGGATTAAGGTATGATTCTGAACCTAAGCAAAGATTATGTATAACAATACTCAAGTGTTTCCGTAACTAGCATAAAAACAATCGATGAGTCTACGTGAATTAATTGTGCTTCTACATCACGCAAGCTAACTTACAAGCAACCTAATTAGATTTTATTCCTACTGTCATTACAAACAATTTTCATCATTGGCTACTTAAGTAGAAACAACAACTCAAGGGATCAAATATGCAAAATACTTGAATAAAATGCTATGCTAATAGACTAACTCGATCCTAAACACAGTCTATATGGTCATGGCATGAATATGCAAATAAGCATGACTAACATGAAGATGCATTGTCTATCATGAATAACTACTATGATGGATGCAACTACAAGAAATTAAAAGATACAAGAAACACTCCCCTACTCATCCAGCTGTCTTGATCATTGTTTCCCAGTGGGTTGCCTCCCACAAAGCGTTTGTTTAACGTCGATAGGTCGACGATACCACTCGACGATACCACTCCCCTACTCATTTGCTTTCCTTTTTCTCTCTCTGTTCTCCCCAGATTTTTCTGTTATAATTCCTTTCTAATGGGCCCCCTCTCTCAAAAAGTCACACACATATAATAAAAAACATATAATGAAAGCCAATTTTTCTTTCTAAAACGGCAACCCTAAAACCCTTTCAAAAAGTACCCTCAAGTACGTTAAATTTCCAGTTTCTTCAACTTCAACCCCAAGGTTATTAATATTATCATAATTTACCCGTGGTACAACTCCAACCATTTACTACAAATATTCTCAGGAACATAAGGCATAGTTGTGCAGGTAAATGAACCAATATTTTCATGCGATACCAAATAAAATTAAATATTAAAATCATTGGATATTAATCTAAATAATGAACAATTTTTATCGAAATCTCTCAGTACTACTGTCATTTATATGCATGCCTTTATACTGAAACAAAATGAAGGTTACAAACATAAACAATAGTCAATGTAGCCATAAAAATGATAAAGGGAAATAAAACATACAAAATTATAAATTATTGAGAACATTATGAGCATTCTTTTCCCAAAAATGATTATACTGTCTGCATATTATTATACCTACGAGAATGAATGAAAAACATGTTGAAACACAACAAAAACTTGTTAACCGGCGATAATTTTAAGAATAATGGAAGCGTAATAAGTGACACGAAATGCACTTATCACCTTGCACAACAAAATATCAGAGCAGTTTTATCCCTATGAAATAGCTAGATCTGAGCTTATAAAAGGTGTTCTTTATATACAGGATCATATTTGAATCAAGCATATGGTCGACACAGAACTACTGACAAAGTCTCATGAAGACAAAATAAAGAAACTCAAAACCAATCATGTCGTTGAATTGAACATTGAAAGGTCCAACTCTACCACACTTTAAAATTCTCCAACTCTTTGTGAAGCAAAAAATAAAGAGTTGTCTGATGAGATAGAAAATTTGAAGAAGAATTTCGAACCAGAAAAAGTTGTTGCTGTAACCACTGCCAAAGATGAACTTTAAAAAATATGTAGACAGTTATTCAGGTCGGAAAAGAAGATGCAACTATCCTTCTCGTTCGAGAACTCCATGCTGCCTATCCAAAAATCAACCTCACAAATTTTTGGAATGCCATTCCCGGAGAAAAACGTCCAAGGGAGGCATTCGACCCTGTTCCCAGCTCATCATCTCTAGAGGACGAATCATCCAATGAAGAAGAATCTTCTTACTAGCTACACTTTTAGTTTAGTTTTTTTTATGTCCTTGTCTAATCAAAATATCTCTTTTTGTATTGTAACAACTCGATCTGAATGACAAAGTGTTCTTCCTTTTTATGTCGTTGTTCTCTATACTATTCGATGCTAAATACCAAATAAATACAAAATCTTATAAAAAATAACAAGTATTGTCTTCTTCAAAAATATATGAATGTGTTGTTAAGCTTGATTAGCTCATCAAAATTCTCAGTGAGTTTTTAAACATTCATTTCGAAATTCCAAATGTAAAATGGTTGTAAAACATGGTTATTTCTTCGAAACGTTTTTTAAACACTTTAGAATATACTTCTCTTAACTAATCTTAAAGGTGATAAATCTTTGATGATTTGTTAAGATAGTATCCAAATAAACGTAAAATAACCATTGGCCAAAAAACAAACTTTATTGATATAGTTGAATATGTAAAAGTACATGACGCCTCGTTAAAACCTTCATGGGTCAACAAGGTAGGAAAGAGTGCACCATTGAAAACAAAAATTCCAAAATATAAACACATGTCTACTCCCAATAAAGCTTCAAGTGTTGAATATTCCATGGACGTTGTAGCATCCTCCCCTCGAAATCACAAAGACGATAAGACCCTGGCTTAACTCTTTCAACAACTGTATAAGGCCCTTCCCAGTTCGGAGCCATTTTGCCGAGACTCTTGTCCTTTGTGTGTAGAAAAACTTTTTGCAACACTTTATCTCCTTCTTTAAATTCTCTACTTTTCATCTTCCAACCATATCTACTTCTCTTGAAAGTTTGATAATGCATGGTATTCAAATAAGCTCGAACCCTTTTTTCTTCAGTTAGATCCACATTTTCCCTTCGAATTTCATCATTATATCTTTAAAAATATTGAGATGTTCTAAAAGATGACATCGTAGATTCAATAGGGCTAACTGCATCCATACCATATGCCAAAGAAAAATGAGTCGCTTTTGTAACCTCTCATGTAGTTGTTTGATAAGCCCAAAGCACCTTTTGCCAATAATTTGGCCATTTTCGTGCTGCCCCCGATAGATTCTTCTTCAAGCCATCTAAAATTGTTCTGTTTGTTACTTCCACTTGTCCATTAGATCGAGGATGAAGGGTGTCGAAAAACATTGTTGAATTCATTTATTGTAAGTTTCCGAGCAACCCCAAAACTACAACAAATATTATCACTAATAAATTTAATGACATCCTTTGCTTTTGTGCCTGATAGCGGTTCTCCTTCAGCCCACTTCATAAAATAATCCGCCCCCACAATTATCATTTGCCTTCCTCCAAAAGCCATCGGCAAAGGTCCCACCAAATCATTTCCCCATCTATCAAATGGTATCGCCTCAGATATAGATATAAGCGACACTGCTGGTCTGTGAATAGCATTAGCAAACCTTTGATAATTATCACAACCTCGGACTAAATTCTTAGCATCGTTCATGATTATAGGACAATAAAACCATGTAAGTAAAACTCTGCGAGATAAAGCTTTTAACCAACAATAAGCTGACCTTTCTCCATCATGCAACTCTGATAATACTTCTTCTGATTCTTGTTTGCCTAAACATCGTAGCAATGGTCTGCTTAATGCCTTTTTATATAAAATTCCATCCAAACTATATATCCAAAGACTTTACTTTGAAGGCCAAGGTGTGACAGATTCTAGAATCATCTGGCAGTAATCCTTGGGTCAAACAATTAAGAATATCAGATCGACAATCGCGTCGGCTTTCATCAGTGGCAAAAAATTCTTCCATAATTTCACATCGGCCAGGTTGAGCAACAATTGAAGGATTCTCTTGTAGCAAAAACCAAGGATATTCTTCCTTGTAAGTTATATTTTCTAATGAATCAGCCACCAGATTACTTCATCGCCCGTATATTCCACAACCACACTATCAAACAAAAACATTAAATTCTGAAGCTCCCGAAGATATAAAATCAAACGATCCTTCCTTGCTTCGGAAAACCCAGATACTTCTTTCACCAATAACTGAGAATCCGTTTCTAAATGTACTGAAGTCGCCCCATAAATTTTTTCCAATTTCAAACCTGCCAAAGCAGTTTCGTACTCAGCTTCATTGTTTGAAGCATAAAAACCAAATTTAATTGATTGGACGATTATTTTCCCCATCGGAGCTATCAATTGAATGTCTACACTACACCATGATATACTGGACCCTCCATCTTCTCGAACAATCCACCTCGAATCCATAGGTAAAACCTTTGTGCTTTCTTCCTCATCCGATATACTTGAGTGGAACTCAACAAAAAAGTCAGCCAATGCCCGTGCCTTGATTGTTGTTCGAGGTGGAAATAAAATATCATAATCTCCCAACTCCACTGACCATTTGGTCATCCTCCCTGAAATATCAGGTCGTTGCAATACATTTTTCAAAGGGAATGAAGTTTGGACTTCCATAGTATGAGCTTGAAAATATGGACGCATCTTTCGAGCAGCAATCACCAATGCTAAAGCCACATTCTCAAACTTCATATACCTTTTTGTCTGCTGCCATTAGAGTTTTACTAACGTAATATACCAACTTCAGAATTCTTGAATCTTCACTAATCAACACTACGATGAGTGCAAAATCCGATACGGCAATGTACAAGAATAATTTCTCCCTATTTCGAGGCTTCGCTAATATTTCTGGTGATGACAACAAATTTTTAATACTTGTGAACGCTGCTTCGCATTCCGATGTCCATTCGAACCTGCTAGGTCCTCGTAACACTTGAAAGAAAGGAAAGCATTTATCAGGAAATCGTGAAATAAATCGGTTAAGTGTTGCAAACCTTCTTGTCAATATTTACACTTCTTTAAGTGATCGAGGTGAATTTATTGTTATCAAAGCCTTTAATTGTTCTTGCTCGGCTTCTATTCCTTTTTCGCTAATAATAAAACCCAAGAACTTCCGCGATTGAACTCTGAAGGTACATTTTTCTGGATTTAGCTTTAACCTGATTGCTCTTAGATTCAAAAAAGCTTCTTCTAGATCATCAAGATGCACTTCGTCCCTTAAACTTTTCACTACCATATCGTCTATATATACCTCCATATTTATTCTGATCTGTGTAGCAAAAGCTTTGTTCATTAATGTTTGATATGTGGCCCCAACATTCTTCAATCCAAAGGGCATTACTCTATAACAGTGGGGGCCCCTATCAGTTAAAAAAGTTGTGTACTATCAATCCTTCAGATCCATCTGGATCTCGTCGCCTGTCTTGAATTTTTTGAAGTATTGACTAGTGCACCTCAGACTCTGCTAGACTCTTCAACCTTAATTTGAACCTCGACTTAAGCCATCAACGCTCCAAAAGTCAAAGCCTTTCTCTTTGTTGTCTCATTAACCAGATCCCCTGGCAACATACCCTGGCGAAAAACCGCCATCGCCACATTTTCTTCACAGTTATCCAAAATTGCTTTGGTTAACACAAACCTCTTAGTATAGTCTTTCATTTTCTCTCTTTGTTCCTGCTTGCACTGGATAATTGTATCACCATTAGCTATCATCTCCTTAAAAATCTCTGAAATTTGAAATGGACCCTTTCAGAATCCTGTTGTACCATTTGAGAGTTATTCCTTTAAAAGTTTGAGAAAAAGCATGACACACAAGCCGGTCGTCGTCCTCGAAAATCATCATATAATTTTTTAATTTGTTCGATGTGATCATCGGGATCTTGCATCCCATCGAACTTTTCAACCTTCGAAATATTGAAACGCTTCAGAAGCGTTATAGAGAGAATTTCATTTGTTAATGGAGAGTTCCTCCAATCAACCCCTTCAACAAATTGATCATCGGTCCCCATTGTCACATAAAAAATTTATTTCGGTTTCAACATATTGATTCGAAGGATTTCCTTCAAGCCAAGTCGATCGATGAGCATTCTTAGACTTGCTCTCCTTTTTATAGCTCCTCAAATAATCTCTTTCGGATTCTCACTTCAAAGAACCTCTTTGCCTTTTAAATCCTGAACCCGAGCTTTCTAC
Source organism: Limnanthes douglasii subsp. nivea (assembly GCA_036936605.1). Lineage (NCBI taxonomy): Eukaryota > Viridiplantae > Streptophyta > Magnoliopsida > Brassicales > Limnanthaceae > Limnanthes > Limnanthes douglasii. Next base: position 5,556,618 of record JAUPFV010000001.1, read on the forward strand.
TTCCTCACCACTGGAGGTTATCAATTTTTGCTTATCTTTCTTTATCCTTTCGAGACAAATATCTCTATTTAGGAAGCACAAAGCGTGCTTTTTTATGCTCGGACTTAGCATGTCTGTCGTCGAAAGATCTATCTGAGTGACCTTCTATATCGGTCTTTTCCAATTCTTGCCTAACCTTAGATCTGATTCTAGCATAAAGTATTTTTTGCTCCCTTCGCTCATATTTTTCATTCAAATCATTGATTTTATCAAGAAGTTACTTCGCTTTTGTCTCAACATCAGATCGAACTTGGATCGGAGACGAACCATCAGTTCTATTCCCATTAGTCCTATTCTTTTGCAAATCATCTCTCACCGTTTCTATCATTGATTCAAGCGTAGGATTATTATTTTCAAGATTCATCTTATGAATTTTAGTTAAAGAATACTACTGAATAGTACCCATTTTGAACAGAATAAGTTACTGGTTAATCTTGCTCAGTCGCCAATTTGATAAGGTTTTGATCTGCTAAGGTAAATTGCTAAAGAGAAATTTTAGAGAGAGAAAACGTAAGTACAAAATGAGTTTCAAGTGAAAAGTGTTCAATACCTTTATTAGAATAATCTGGTCTTTTATATAGAGGAGCCAAGGCTTAGTCAAATAACTGAATATGTTAGAAAAACAGATTAATTGCTATTTAGCCCTTACAGATTATATAAAGTCACAATAGCTCCCTAAAACATACATCAGTTACAAATTAAAGATAAAACTTATACTAATTACAATCAACTCCCTGAATTTACATTTTTTACAAATTAATAACTAAAAACCCATTTTCATATCAGTAGCTATGATTATGGTTAGATTCTGTGAAAAACGCTTTCTCATTGAAAATTTCGATTGGAGTTTGAATACAGTGGTGGTCATCCTCTTTATATTTTCTGTCAAAATATTCATTTGATGTCGTAACGAATTCTTTTGTTCATCCATCTAGTCAAATCGGTTTTTCATCTCCTTCCGGTCGATTGGTTCTACGAATGGAGTAGTAGACTTCCCGTAAGTGGTTCTTTTAGGAATCATATCTTTTTAACCCATGTAGTGGGAGCTCTCACGCTCTGATACCAATTGATAAAGGGGAATAGTCGAAATAAAATTTACGGTTGCAAGAACTCAATAAGAGAAACGAAAACAGGAGAAGAAACCCTAACCCTATGCTAGAGATACTAAGAGAAAATAATCTTAAATTTAATTCATCAAAGTCTGACAACAAAATATGGTATAAGATGCTTTATATAAATACTACCCAAACCTCTAATCCCAAAATAGGGAACTTACATAAATGTATTAAAATAAAATATTATAGCAAAATAAAAATAAAAATTAAATATTTAAATAAGGTGTAAATATAAAAACTACTTTTGAAAAATTTATCGGTCGAATTTAGGTACCCAATGTTGTGACTTGACACATTTTTGAAAACGGATGGGCTTGTCAAAGTCTTCGATTTGAATACCTGTTTACTCATTTCAAATACCTAAACAAGACACTACATACCTAAACAGATGATATGTATGTAATTAGTTGCAAATGAAATGGTGTCAGTTTTGCGATAATGGTTGTTTGGGTTTTATAGGTCCATGCGATTATTTTTGAAAAAAATGATTAATCTTCTTAGATAGGTCTCCACCTATGATTGACCATGAGGATTTAAGAAATTTAAGTTATATTCATCAGGTCTTGGGCTTTATTCTTTTCAATGCTAAACATGGTATTTCTAGTTGGTGGTGATGAGAGTGTTGATTCTCTCAATGTCACGGTAATTAGGAAATAATATTTAGCTCATCAAATTGATAAAGTGGTTTATGAAAATATTTGCCACACGTTAGGGTGTATTGTAATGAGTGTTAAAAATTTTGTTAATAGAAATGATTTATTACTAATGATACAATGTTGACAATGTTATGGATTTTTTTGGTATTATAATCATCTAATTTGAGCCATATTTCACACGTTTGTTTTGAAGAAAAATTCTTTAGTTCTACTTAAGGAAATTATATATTTGTAGGCGCTTATTTATGCTATTATGAGGGTTGATTTTTGTAGGTCCGTAGAATGGTTTGATTGGGATGGAAACAAGTCTATTTTTCCTTTCAAAGTTCTTTCGCATATATTCTTGAATTCTGTCATGTTAATAGATGATATATATTTTTACAGGCGACATATCTTAGCTTATTGACACATCAAATCCATCATTTGAGATACATATCTTTTGGTGATGATTTTATTGAAGTCAGGTAAGATTGTCATATATTAAAGAATCGATAGAGTTTTTGGTGAATGTATATTAGAAATCAAAGTGTATCGTAATTGTAGCGTAAACTTAAGTTCTTGGGAAACCAAAATGTGCAAAGAAATATAAGTAGATATTATCACAACAATTGTTGACAAGATCAGTCTAAGAAGAGACTAGGTTGTTTGGTTTTTTGTTAGACCAAAAATATTAAACCCAATAGTACAAAGTTTACACAGTCCGCAATAATAGCAATAGTTATTGAAGTCATGTATAGGAATTTTAAATGTGTGAAACCCTAATACCATCCTCTGATTTTTGCATGATAATGAAATCGCCTAAAACAATCCATAATTTTTTAGGACAGTTGGTAGCTCAAGACATTAGTACATTCCATAACGAAATACTTGAATTAATAACTGAAGACGTATATTGTCGTAAAAAAAATTGAAGGTAAAGATGTGATTGATTTTACAATCTATGAACCGGAGAAAAAGCGTTGTTATTAAACATTTTTTGAAGAAGATATATCTCCAAACTAGTAAAATTCTACTAAACGTGAATTGAATGGTTAGTCTTAAAATGGTAATAGATGAATTTTGATCAAATAGTAACTATCGTTATATTTTTGAAAAATTACAAGCTGTTATTTTTCTTATATCTTATATTATGGATGAAAAGTACTTTAGGATTTTATTGACGTTGACTGCTTTGTTTTTCAAGTCAGAAATAGGTTGCACGATTCAAAATATAATGGGAACGTAAATACCTATTATTGGAAGTTATAGGTATTGAGGGTTTTTTATGTCCAAAATCGATCATTTTTGTCAACAAATTCTGCATACGTGGCTACTTGCGCATATCTGTTAGCCATAATTTGGATATTACGTATCACATTTTGATTACAAGAATGCGCTAATGACAAGATATGCAACATTTGTTAACAACTGTTTTTTTACAAGAAAGAACTTCAGTTGCTGTTTGGTTGGAGTTGACAAAAACTGAACAAGAAAAAACTTTATGGCCGTTCAGTAGGAGGTGACAAATTCTTATGATTAACCAAGATTTTAGTCTAAATTATAACGCAAATGAAGCTAAATTTATATAAGTCCTTATATCTTTTCTTTTACACTATAATTCTAACTTTTGTTTTGGTCCCCGTTTTGCTAAGCAAAATGTAGTTCTCTCTTTTGTTTTTTCTCTTTGTTTTCCCTTTTTTTTAACAGTAAAATTCGAGTTTCTATTTTGGTTAACCAAAATCTTTAATTAACAACTCTTGAACCATCTATGGTGCTATCTATTATGTTAGGGAGGTTTTAGTTAGTTTTATTTTTATTTTCAGCATACTTCGCTGAAGCTACGGATTGTGTTCTAAGAATGTATAAAATAAACTCTCATGAAGATAAACCGCACAAGGTGACAAACTCAAACAAAAAAATATTGGTATAAAAGATTCGAAGCCATATTTTTTTGTCACAAACATGTCTTATTCCACCGACTCGACTACCTATTTCGGGATTTAGATTTTATGTAATATATATAATTTGATTTCCGATTCAAATCTGAAGTTACTTCCATGTATACTTTTTGTTGTGGTTTTATTCAACGGTGTTTGTAGTCCGTTTTATTCGGGTGAAGTTCTGGTCGGTTTTATCTGACTTATTTTGTTGTCCGATTTTATTTGGATATATTTTATTGTCATGTAAATCGGTAGATATGCACTTTTATTTATCATTTATTTAATATATTTTTTTTATAAAGGTGTTGTATTCATTAGTCATATTTGATTTGTTTTTTAATTTATTATTCGTTAGATTTGTTTTAAAGGACCTATCTTAATTCATTTTTGACAGTTAGGTGTCATCTCACTATATTAATTTTGTGTATAAGGATAATTAAGTGTCAATTTAATAAACTGTTTAAAAATATTTTTCAGATCTTTGACACATTGGGATATCGTGTTCACTTACATTTGATTGGAATATCTATATAACAATATCAAAGGCGATTAAAGATTATGGACAAAATATAAAATATTTTGAGTAGTTTTTATTTTCAAAATACATCAAAACTCTTCATCGCTCTAATTCTATGTTATTTTTTTTAATGAAATCGTGACGAAAAAATGGATTATCCAAACGATTGTCAGTTTCGAAAATTCTATAGCCTAGCAAATCTTAGCTTCAATGATTTAGGTTACTCCAACAAATACAAGACCTGAATTTGTTCCATTTCTAATACTACCTTATCATTGTGCTCTATCCAGTAAACAAATGGATACAGTTTTCACCCAGTAATGCTCTTGGATTCATTGGTGGTGGAATGACAGAAAGCCAAAGCACATTTCTACAGGGTATCATTCGCAAATCCAATAATGTTATCAAGATTGAGGTGGTTTTTTCATCTCAATATCATATCTTTAGGAGTACCCGTACTGTCTCTAACTTAATAACATAAGAATCTTCAAAATTCAGACTTTCATAGGAAATTATTTTTGAACAACCCACAAACTATTCAAGAATATTTGAAATTTAAACCTTCATAGAACGAACTATTTTTGGATTCGGTGTTCATGCCACCACAACTAAAAATAAGACTACTAAACAAAGTTGTAATTCGAAGATAGTTAGACGTGGCTTTATAAGCAAGAGTAAAACTGTTGTTGCTAAACAAAGTTTTAGTAGGAAAAAGACGAAGATGGTCGAGTTGATTTGTTGCTGCTTTATGTAAGGTCTGGTGAAAATAGAGGACAAGTTTTTACAAATCGCCGACAAATTGGAGTTGTTGTGGAGAAAGAGAGAACAATAGAACGAAGGTAAATATCAAGTTAAAGTCCATTCTATTCAATCTTAGCGATTCACCCATCCCTAACCTCAAAAGGAAAGTTCCTAACGGTCAAATTAAACCAGAAACCATCCCAGATGGCTAGCGATAAGAGGCTTATCACCTCTTGCAAAAAAAAATGGCCACCTATAATCTAATGGGAATATCAAATATTAAAAAAGTTACATTTTTTTTTTATATTAAATCTTGTAAATAATGTTAGAGAACTGCGACACGGTCTTCCAACCATCTGGTATTATATTTGCTATTACCTTTTTAATAATAAGTGAAAGAATTATTCATGAGAACAATAAAAAGTAAACAAATGAAAATGGAAAAGTTTTACGAGGAAACATAATTCCAGTTAAAATACTTGTTCTAATAAAAGAATTTTAATAAAATTATAAAAGAATATAAAATCAAGAATCAAAAGTTTTATAGTTTAAAACTATTAGAAGATCCATTGAGTTTGGGTAATACTATCAAATATGACATTTGAAGTTAAAAACTCACCCGTACCTCGATAACCATTAATTGTTTTAGTCATACCTCGATAATTATTTTAATATTCCAAAAACATTCATACTATATACTGCTGTTATTCAGATTTTAATGACCGATTATACCCTAGTTATTAAGATTAACACCATAACAATTCAATTTTTTTTATTCTTTGATATTAAAAGATCTGATTCCAGTTAATTAGGATCAATGGGATGTCCATATTCATAATTACATGGTCGTGTCAGAATTGAATGTTATTGATATTACTAATGATTGAAAAGATAGTTAGTAAAGTAATTATAGTTTTTTTTATTGCATGTTGAGAAATTATAGAAGACATTCTTTTAGTTTATTGTTAGCTATCATCAAGCATGATTAGACATACATGTCTTATTTATAAGACAATAATGTTACACATTGTACATCCGAATTGATACAATTCAACATATGTGAATGATCCAAGTTTGAGATTGTAAGGATATCATGCATTTTGCAACATCTCATCATATGTAAGAAGGAAACACTATTTCATGACTTTTATCGATGATCATTCACGAAAGGTATGGGTTTATTTTCTAAAGCATAAATCTAAAGTGCTTGATGTTTTTAGGAGATGGAAATCCATGGTTGAGTATGAGACAGGTCTGAATATAAAAAAAGCTGAGCACGGGAATATGAGGACACCAAATTCAAGAATTTTTGCTATGAGCACGGGATCAGGGTGGATAAAACTGTGCCAAGTACGCCTCAACACAATGGTATTGTTGAACGTATGAACATTTACAGTTAGAGCCAAAAGCATTCGTATACATTTTGGTTTAATGAAGCAGTTCTGGGTAGAAGCAATCAACACATCAGCTTACCTGGTCAACCGAGGCCCATCGGTTCCCGTTGAACATAGAATACCCGAGGAAGTATGGAGTGTCAATGATATAAAATTATAACATCTAAGCAAGTAGAGTCAGTTGGACAGACCGATCGACAGCAGTCCAACACCCTATAGTCGACCAAGCCAGTTCCTGTTTTGAGAAGATCTTCCCGGCCCCATGTTCCCAACATGAGATACTTGAACTATCTGTTACTTACCGATGAAAAGGATCCTAAATGCTATGATGAATCTTGTCAGACGAGTGATGCTAGCAAGTGGGAGCTTTCCATGAAATACGAGATGAAGTCTTTAATCTTAAATGAGACATGAGAACTAGCCGAGTTACCAATAGGTAAGAAGGAACTTCATAACAAATGGGTGTATCAGGTGAAGAGAAGCATGATGCCCCTAAGAGATACAAATCCCTAATAGTTGTCAAAGGGTTCTAGCAAAAATAAAGAATTGATTACATCAATAGTTTTTCTCCAGTTCTGAAGCTCAATACTATTATATCAGTGTTGAGTATTGTTTCTATTGAAGACATTGATCTTGAATAGTTAGACGTGAAGAATGCATTTCTTCACGGAGACTTGCATGAGGAGATATACATCTATCAACCAGAATGTTGTTTAAAAGAATGAAAGAAAACATAGTATGTAGACTCAAGAAAAGTTTGTATTGTCTAAAACAAGATCCAAGACAGTGGTGCAAGAAATTTGCACAAATAGAGTTTTCAGAAATTTAATGCGGACCAATGTTGCTATTTTAAAAGATGTAAGTCCAGGTATATCATTTTGCTACTCTATGTTGATGATATGTTAGTATCAGGTTCAGATATGGATGATATTAGAAGATTGAAGCAACAATTGTTAAAAGAATTTGATATGAAGGACTTGGATGAAAATCACATTAGATAAGCATAGAAAGGTTTTGCAGTTTTCTTAGTCAGAGTACATCGATCGCGTTTTGAAGAGATTTAACATGGAGGATGCCAAGCGAGTTAGTACACCATTGGCAGTTCATTTTCGTTTATCCAATGATCAATCCCCTAAGACGGAGGAAGAAAAAGACTTTATGGCTAAAGTTTCTTACGCCTCAGTTATTAGAAGTTTGATGTATGCAATGGTTTGTACGAGACCAAACATTAGTCATGCAGTGGGAGTTGTGAGTAGGTTTATATCAAACCCACGGAAAAATCATTGGGAAGCTGTCAAATGGATTTTAAGGTACATACTAGGTACCAAAGAAAGTGTTTGTACTTCTGTAAGGGTGACTTAAAGGTACAAGGCTACGTAGATGCATATTTTGGAGGTGAAGTTGATCACCGAAAAATCACCACAAGTTATACATTTACTGTTGGAATTACATCGGTTAGTTGGATGTCAAAGTTACCGAAAATTGCCACTCTATGGATTATAGAGTCTGAGTATGTAGCAGTGACCAAAGCCAGTAAAGATATGATATGGCTTCAAGGTTTGTTAACCGCGTTGGGATTGAAACACAAGAACAACGTTCTGCATAGTGATAGTCAGAGTGCAATTCCATTGGTGAATAATTCAACAGTTCATTCGTGAACCAAGCATATTAGTGGTCGTTATCATTTCGTCAGATCTTTATTGGAAGATGAGGTGCTAATACTGGAAAAGATCCAAGGAAGCAAGAATCCAGCTGATATGTTGACAAAGACGGTAGCCATTGAAAAACTGAAGTTGTGTTCAGCTTTAGTTGGTCTGCAAGAGTAACAAGACCAAAAAGATCTGTTGCATAGACCAAGGTGTGAAGACAGATTGAAACCAGTTTTCAAGTGGGAGATTGTTAGGTCAAATAATACAACTAATCTTGTCTGTAGTTTGTTTTATCTAAACATGTTACATTCCTCATGTTGGATGGAAAGACAGTGAAGCTGGCGATGATGATACGACAATGAAGATGATACAAGTGTTAGACTCATTAAAGAGAGTTGGAGTGACTTTGAAAAGATAATGTAATTTAGTGAGTCATAAATTACACATTAAAAACCGTAAACGTTTTTGTTTCTTTGTGTTTTAGTTTCTACAAAAAAAAACAAAAGCTATATTTTTGTGTATACATCGAAAATAGACAGCATGTCCGAAAGCGTAAATATAATTTGCTGAACTTCGTTAACCCCATTTTAGCTCAAGCCAAGTTAGAAGTGTTTTTTCAGATAATTAGTGTATTTCCCTTACACTCATGCAACACTCATGCAATGGTTAGTGCAGCATATCTTTTCAACTTTGAAAACTAAATAAGATGTGGAATTATTAGAAAATAAGAACAATTGATTTATTTAATACTTCTAAATAATTTAGGGAGTTGTATTCCATATATATAAATAATTTATTTTTCTAAACCTAATTCAGTATGCCAAAATATTTTGAATTCATAAAAAAATACAGCTATTCTTCTTTAGCTTTCATTTCTCTTGCGCTTTTTTAGTTGAAAGTTTATTGAATCTGATATCTCTATCCCTCAAATATGGCTTAGAAAACTACGACAAGCCCCATAATTTAGGATTCATAGGATCAGAACAAAAAAAAGCATTTCGATGCAGCTCCATAAGGACACCCAAATATAAGACGCAACCAACAAGTATTCTTGTTTTAATATATGGAGGGAGTAGCCCTCAACCTTATCTAAGGTAACATTCTACATGAATTTTATTTAACCATTACAACTCGCTGAATGAAATATCCGGTTGTCGTTTTATTTTTACAAAAAACATATCGTGCAAACCAAATCTTTTAAAAACAATTATAAGAAATTTAACGTATAAAGTTTGAATTAAAACATAAAACAATGTTTTTCGACTATTATTAGGTGGTTATATATTCAATTTGATTACATAAATTGTAATGGAAGATATAGAAGAAAATTCAAATAATGTGAAGATATTTTTGTTACTTTTATCATTGGAAAGATACATCTCGAGTGATCTGGTAGAGGTTTCGAATTCGTGATTGGTCTTTCAATTATGACAATTTATTCAATGTAGTTTTTTTATTTAAAAATATATGGTAAGAGTCCATCGACTATAACAATTTATTTTATATAATTTTTTGACTTCAAAATATCCAATGAACATCACTTGACTATGAAAAAATATCCGATGAACGTCCCTTGACTATGACGATTTTGATAAATTTAGTATTTTATTAATCAAGCGTGATCGACTAAATTTATCAAAATCGTCATAGTCTAGAGACTTTTACTGGATATTCTGAAGCAAAATGGCTATATGGAAGAAATCGTCATAGTCGAGGGATCCTCCCACGACGTTTTGAATTCAAAGGACTATATATAAGAAGTATCATAATTTATCTAGCTTTCATGGTTTATGCCACTGTTAAACTATGAAACATAAGCTACTCAATTTTTAAAGCAAGAAACATGAGTATCCCTTTCATTATTACATATGTGGATTCCCTGATAAAACATGTTTAAATAATCTCGTGGACTTTTGTTACATTTTTTTTCATCCTCAAATATCCTATATCGTAGAGGCTATCTATGCAAGATCATTGGTTGGAAGGTTTTTTGAACTAAATTTGATAGAAGATATGGTAATTTGACTCAAATATAGTCGATGATTTACTTTTAGGAAGAAAAATACTATATGGGTAGTTGTGGTTCTATCTTTACTCTAGGTACTTTAGTAACAATTTTAACAAATTTTGTCGAGAATGAGGGCAATAGTCTTGGGGTTTTTACGATTGGTCATATAAGAGCTCCCTCTATGTCCACATTGTACCTTGTTTTTACAATGATTCTTATGTTCATAATGATTCTTCTATTATAGTTTAATAGTCGTGTTATTGCGCTGATTGGGTCTAATATCTCGAAATGTTATCAGTTTATTCCCTCATAAGTAGACTTTTAGGTTATATCATATATAACACTCAAATATGTAACTTACTTCTATAATGGTTAAACTCTTTGTTATGGTGGCGCATGTGTTTATTGTCAAACCAAATTGTATCATTTTTTTTGTTTTATTTTGATTTTCTTTAGTATGTTTTGTGGTTCTTGTAATTCAAGGTTAACAAAATCAAAATATTTTTATAAGGCATTCATGCCAGAAGAAATTAATAATTTTTTGTCGGTTATGATATAGCTAAAGAATATCGATACGACAATCGATGATGAGGATAAAAACTTATTTATTTTGAGATTTTTAGAAAATCTATATGATAATATAATGGATATTATTATGTATATTGGATAGATATCAATGAGGCACTAAAGTCAAAGGATTTGAGACCAATGTAGTCGAACAATCATACAGAATTGAAATATGTTATGACTAAGGTAAAATCCGGAAACAATATTAGTTCTTCAAACAATAAAAATTAGAGACGATCCAAGTCAATAGCTAAAATTTTAAACTTGTTTCACTACGGTGAGTCAATACATTGAGCGGATGTCACTACAAGAAATATTTCCCGATGCTGATAGGTAAATACAAAAATCAAAGGAAAATATTATGAACCTAGTAGAGTATGGTAATGATTATGATAATAGTGACAATATTAATACATGAGAGGTGTTATCTCTTAGCTTAGAGAACAAACAACGATATAAAGTCACAAATCGACTGACCATAACGCTTTGTGACAAGACACTAAGTATGCTCTCGTATTTCGGTGTGGGAAATTAATTATGGGCCGCAACTATTAATACATCTTTTAACTTGCTAAATTGGTCTCATCAGCGGCTATGAATTGCAAGACTTTTTTAAGATTTGGTTTGGATCATCGACTTATTATGAACAGTTGAGGATATTCAATTTTCATGCATACGCTCACGTGAGAGATGATAAACTTGATATAAGGGGAAAGATGTTTATATTTCTAGGATGCGTTATTAGAGTAAAAGTATATAGGTTATGGTGTAATGCTCATAGTTCTCTAGGTTTTCTCATAACTATGAACGTCACTTCTCAAGACCTTAATTTCCTAAACAGTCAGAATGATGTTAGGGAAATGGTCAAACCATGATTTTTTGTGACTAAACAAGAATTAAAATCGGTTTCTATTAGGTCCAATGATTATAATAGTTTTGGGGTGGATCCAAGATAAAAAGGTGAAGCACCAACATCATATGAAAGTGATGATGATGCGTCCAAAGTCGAACAAAAACCTTATAACTTAGCATCGGGTAGATAAAGTAGTTACATTAGACCACCAAGAAGGTATACGACCCTAGTTGCATATGCTGAATATAAAAGAACCTAGTAGCAATAAAGAATCTATTCTGATTTCAAAATTAGATTGATGGACCAGTGCTACTAAAGAATATATTCAATTTTTACAGAAGAATCATGCATGGAATCTTGGCCACCGAATATGACCGTTTTCATCAGACGTAATCTTCTAATATATGATATATTATTGAAATTTCAAGATCATATGCGGATAATTATTTTATCGATAAAAGAGTTGGACTTGTTGTAAGTTACTCAACTTATTATTAGGGAAATACAAAGGTAACAGATATAGAGCTTTCACGTTTTCAAGACAAGAATGCTTGTGAAGGATATACGATGTGTTTCATTAATCCTCGAAAGAAAAATATTGATTTTTAGGGTTAATCTGGAGGCCATCAAGGGTAGAAAATTCAGAAAAGCCTTTATTAATGAGGTTAACGAAGTAAGGATCGACTCAAGCAAAGATTATACTATCGTATGGAGAGTAGATATTTATAATTTTCAGCTTTGACACTTCTAACGAAATTAAAAAATCATGTATATGAAAACAACATACAAAGGAGACATGTTCTTATTTGAAGCTTATTTTGATTTTAAGGAGTTATACGGGTTTTCGTTGATTTATAAGGAAATTGAGAGAGTTGATATGCATTGAATGATCAACTATATCATTTTAAAAGGGAAACATATGCTGACTATGACATAAATAAAATGATATCAGCAGACATTGTCGAAGCATTTTATTATATCTTATTTTAAGACAACTTTTGAGGAATTTGCAATTAGTGTGATAATCTATAAAAATTTCATAAGAGAGTCGAATATGATCTGAAATACTTTGGTCCGAGGCCTTTATCCTATTTGTAATATTTTTAAAATTATTTTATAAATGACATTGGAGTAGAGGATGTGTATGTAATTAGTTAAAAATGAATGGGTGGAAGTTTTGAGATAAGGGTTATTTGGTTATTATGGATCTATGCGATTACTTTTGAAAAACCGACGAACCCCCTTGCATAAGTCTGCAATCGGTTCTCTTAAGCAACAGATCTCTTTAACCATGTAGTGGGAGCTTTCACGCTCTTATACTAATTAATAGAGGCGGATAGTCGAAGTAGAGTTTACGGTTGCAAAAACTCAGTAAAAGAAATGAAAACGACAGATAAGAAACCATAACCCTATGTTAGAGAGAAAAAAGAGACTCAGAGAAAATAATCTCAAATTTAATTCATCAAAGTCTGACGGAAAAATAGAGTGTGGGATTCTTTATATATGAACTTCACAAAACTTGAATCCCAAAATAGGGAAATTACATAAATATCTTAAAAACATATATTACAATAAAGTAAAAAATAATAATTAAATATTTAACTATTTTTTTATCCTATTTGTAATATTTTTTAAATTATTTTAAAAATGACACTGGAGTAGAGGATGTCCGTGTAATTAGTTACAAATGAATGGGTGAAAGCTTTGAGATAAATGTTATTTGGTTATTATGGATCTATGTGATTACTTTTGAAAAACTAACGAACCCCCTTACATAAGTCTGCAAGTGGTTCTCTTAGGAAGCAGATCTCGTTAACCTATGTCGTGGGAGATTTCACGCTCTTATACCAATTGATACGGGCGGATAGTCGAAATAGAATTTACAGCTTCAAGAACTCAATAAAAGAAATGAAAATGGTAGATAAGAAACCATAACCCTATGTTCGAGAAAAAAAGGAGACTCATAGAAAATAATCTTAAACTCAATTCATCAAAGTCTGGCGGCAAAATAGAGTATGGGATTCTTTATATAGGAACTGCACAAAACTTGAATCATAAATGTCTTAAAAATAAATATTACACTAAAGTCAAAGTAATAATTAAATATTTAAATAACATCTACATATAAAAATTAGTCTTGAAGGCCTTATCGCTCAAATTTGGATATTGAACGTTGTGGCTTTTCACATTTTTGAAAATTTACGGGCTCGTCAAAATCTTTGATTTGAGTACTTACTTACCCAATTCAGATACCTAAACGAGACACCTGTCTGTCTGCATTCTTAGCAATATTGTATTTGTAATAGTTTTTTAGATTATTTTATAAATAACGTTGGAGTAGATGATATGTATTTAATTAGTTTCAAATGAACAGGTGCCGGCTTTGAGATAATGGTTATTTGGGTTTATGGGTCCATACAATTATTTATGAAAAAAATGATAAATCTTCTTACATAGGTTTGCACCTATGATTGACCATTATGATTTGAAGCAACTGAAGTTATATTTATAGAGTTTTGGCCTTTATTTTTTTCATGTTAAACATGGTATATTTAATTCCTTTTTTGTAATATGACGTATCATATTGTCCTTATGAGATGGATTTAGTTGGTGGTGATGAGAGTGTTGATTCTCTCAATGCCTGGGTAATTAGGAAATAATATTTAGTTCATCAAATTGGTAAAGTAGCTGATGAAGATATTTGTCACACCTTGGGGTGTATTGTAATGAGTGCCTAAATTCTTGTTAATAGAATTGATTTGTGCATAAATTCTTATTAATGGAAATGATTTGTTGCAGATGATACAACTTTGACACTTTTATGAATATTGTTTGGTATTTTAACTATCTAATTTGAATCACGGTTCACATAAAAAATTGGAAGAAAAATTCTCCAGTTCTACTTAGGAAAATGAAATATTTGTATGCACTTATTTAGGCTATTATGAGGGTTGAGTTTTATAGGTCTGTGAAATGGTTTAATTGGGATTGAAACAAGACCATTTTCCTTCCAAAGTTTTGTCCCATATATTGTTGAATTCTCGCATGTTAATATGATATATAGTTTTACAGACGACATATCTTAGCTTATTGACATATTAAATCTATTTTGAAAGATTTTATCTTCCAGTGATGATTTTATTGAATTCTGGTAAGATTATCATATATTAAAGAATCAAGAGTTTTTGGTGAAGGTGTATTAGAAATCAAGGTGGATGGTGATTGTAGTGTGGGCTTAAGTTCTCGGGAAACCAAAATATGCAAAGAAAGATGGGCAGATATTATAACAATAATTGTCGACAAGAGCTCGATAAATCTTGGAGGAAATTGTGCTGTTTGGTTTTTGTTATACCAAAATCATTAAAAAGCATGGTGCAAAGTTCACATGGTCCGCAATAATAGCAACAATTGTTGAAGTCATGTCAGAGAAATTTCAAATTTGTGAAAACCTAATACCATCTTTTGGTTTTTGGATGATATTGAAATCGCCTAAAACAACCCATAGATTTTTAGAACGGTTGATAGCTCAAGACATTAGATCATTCCATAACGAAATGCATCAAGTAACGTAACTGAAAATGAGTATTGTCGAAAAAAGTTGAAGGTGAAGATGTGATTGATTTTACAATTTATAAATTAATCAAAGCGTTGTTATTAAATATTTTGAAGATAATATATGTCCAAAATAGATAAAATTCTACTAAAACGTGTGAATTGATTGGTTAGTTTTGAAATGCTAATAGATGAATATTGATCAAATAATAACTATCATTATATTTTAAAAAATTTAACGCTGTAATTTTTTTATTTCGTATTATTGATGAAAAATAATTTAAAATTTTTATCAAAATTGCCTGCGTTTGTTTATCGAAATCAAAAATAGGATTCACAGTCCAAAATATAATGGGAACATCAATACCTATTATTGGAAGCTAGATTTAACTCAAAGTTGCAGGACAATCTAATAGAAAAACATATTAGGTTTCTTAAATTATAGATCTAAAAATCCTAATCAGTATAGGCATTCAATGTCTTTGTCCAAAATCGATCATTTTGTTAACAAATGTTGCATATATGTATAGTTGGTGGCGCATATCTGTTAGCCATAGTTTGGATATCACATATCACACACTTTAGTTATTAAATTCTCAGTGATATTTCATGATATTGGTCATTTTGCTGTTAGTATTTGGCCTATCATATCCATTCGACTTCCACTTCTTTTCTCTATCCTCAATTTTCAGCCTCAATTTTCAGCGTCATCAGCGACTGTCTTCGTCGGTGAAAAGCCTTATTTTATGTTTTCCAAGGTAATTTTTTTGTATTTTTTTGTGCATATTATATCTAGTTTTTATGCTCTATATTTATATATATAGATTTTCGATATAAATCTAAAGTTACTTTCATGTATTTTTCTTTTGTGGTTTTATTCAAAGAAGTTTGTAGTTTGTTTTATTCGGTGAAATTCTAGTCGGTTTTATCTTGTTTATTTTGTTGTCTGATTTTATTTCGGTGTATTTTGTTGTCATGTAAATCCGGACATTGTCCTGCGATGATGTACATTTTTATTTAATTCTTTTTAAATATTTTAAAAAAAAAAATTATAAAAGTTTTCTATTCATTAGCCATATTTGATTTGTTTTTTAAAATAATATTAGTCAGATTTGTTTAAAGATATATATATAAAATTCATTTTTGACACTTAGATGTATATATAATTCATTTTTGACATTTAGATGTCATTTCACCATATTGATTTTGTTTATACACATAATTAGATATGCCAACATAACTAAAAGTAAGACTCCTAAAAAATGGTTTAGTTCGAAGATAGTCATGGAGGTGACACGAAGCGTAGACATGGATTTATAACCAAGAGTAAAATTTATAATCATAGTAGCTAAAATTTCATCATTTTCACTAAAAGGTTTAGATTTGAATCGGAGGGATAATAACCACATAATAAGAACCGTAGAGTGCTTTCTTAAGTTTGCGAAAATATTTTGGAAATTCTTCTGAAATAAAACTGAGTGGTTGTTCCATATATATATATATATATATATATATATATATATCCCGGTCCAATTCTCCGTTGAGGAAAACATTCTTTACATCGAATTTCTAAAGAGTCCAACCTTTGTTTGCTAGCAAAGAAACAATAGTACGAATTGTTACCATCTTTGCAACTGGGCTGAAAGTTTCTTCATAATCCAAACAATGTTGTTGAGCGAAACCACGAGCAACTAGACGGACTTTGTGTCTAGAAATGCTTCCATCAACTTCCTTCTTTAACTTGTAAACCCTAACTTGTAAACCCATTTGCATGTAACAAGTTCAACATCTTTCGGTCTCAGTACAAGAACCGGAGTATAATTTATGTCCAATGCTACAATTTTATCTTTCATTGCATTCTCCCATTCTGACTTCCTTTGAGCTTTCTATATATCATGAAGGCTAATTTTCCAGCATATCTCCTAACATAAAATAATAAGTGATAGTACATTGGTTTGCTTGAACTTTATAATCCTTTATATAAATAGAGGGCTTCCTAGGTCTTGTAGTTCTTTGCATTGTGATTTATCCTTGTGGTGAATTATATGACCAGAAAATTATGAGAACTCCCCCTCTCGTTAAGATTGTCTTGAGTAGAGATTGGCTCAGGATCAGTTTCAAAAAATGGCATAAATACAGAGGCTTCTTTTAGACCATCAGTTGGGTAAAAATTAGAAACCTCGTCAAAAACAACACCACGAGAAGTCACAATCTTCTTAGTGATAGTATCGATACATCTCTATCATTTCTTGTTCACATCATAACCAACAAACACACACTTCTTTGCTTTTGGATCAATCTTAGTTCGATTTTGTTAGGTATATGAACATAGTAAAGAGACCCAAAGACTCTAAAGTAACTCACATTAGGTTTGATAGTATATAGCAGCTCAAAAAGATATTTTGATGTACCTAACCATGGAAGCAATCAGTTTATCACATGAGAAGCACACTTCATAGTTTTTGCGCATAACTCTCGAGGAAGGTTTTTATCGTGCAACCAAGACAAATTCATTGTGGTAAGATGTGCTAGCTTACAGTCCGTGACTCCATTCTTTTATGGGGTATCTGGACATGTTAGTTATCGATGAACACCATATTTGTGACAGAATTCGGAGAATTTGTGTGACTAGAATTCACCCCCATTATCAGTTCGCAAACACTTCAAAACATACCTAAATTGCTTCTCTAATATTTGTTTGAATTAAACAAAGTGTGTGAATTCTTCGCATTTGTATTTCAAGAAATACACCCAACTATAGCGAGAGAAATCATCAACAATAACACCATTATATAGCGGAAACCACTAAAACTTTGTGCTCTTGTAGGAACTATGAGATCAGAATGTACAAGCTCAAACATCGACGATGCACAGTCAAAAGATTTTTGAAAATGGAGTCGATGTAACTTACTATATTTACAGCCAACACAAATAACATACTGATGTGATGATTTCAAGAAGGGAACTCTTTCAAGTAATCTATTACTTGACATTTGCTATAACAATTGATTATCAACATGTCCGAGTCGAGCATGGCAAAGTGAAATTGTTGTATTTTGACTTGTCTTTTCTACATACACCTCACTTGTCGATAAAACATATAAAGAGTTTGCATTTCTTTCGGTGAATAAGACATTAACATCAACACTTCTATAATCATTAACACTTTAAACATCATTTGGTCTGAATAAAACGTACTTACCAGAATTAGTGATTTGAGAAACAAAAGCAAAATTCTTCCTTAAACCTGGTAGTTGGTTAACGTTTTCAAGTGTAAGACTTTCATTATCTGAATTGGTAGCCTTCACACTGAAATCACCTCTCTTGAGTTTTTTTCAAATTCTCAATTTTCCTTATTTGTTTAGTGATTTTTTGTTGTAGTTCTACAATCTGAAGTTGAAATATTGTATGATCAATTGCATAACTATTTTCTTGGTCCAATGATGTTAACTTTATGCATTGACTAGACACAGTCTCAATTATTTTTGGGGTTTTCATGTTGATATTTTATAAAATAAATAAATCTTAATGCTAAACACTATACAAGTGGAATATAAATAATTATAGATACAAAACATGAAATGCATGTAAGGTTCGTTTAAATATGATTTATGTGAATTGGTAGCCTTCACACTGAAATGACCTTCTTTCATTACTAGATGTAATGAGTTGTCTGTTGTCAACCATTAATCGTTTTCTCAAATGAGGACGAATATCATAAAGTATAAAATCATTACCAGTAGCATTATGTGAGCAACCCAAATCAACGATCAACTCTTTCTTGTAGTCATTACAACTACTATAAGCCTTCGATTTTATTTTCAGATCGATGTCTAGCAGAAGCCATGATGTCTGGTTGGGTAATAACCTCAATTGAGAGAAACGTTTCCCATTGTAGCTCATTTCTATTTTCAGCATCATGTGCAACATTTGCATTGACGATTTTTTAATAACAATTTGGTTTAATGTGGTTTAATTTGGCACACTTCTTACAAACAAGCTTTGCACGACAATCCAAATTCATGTGTCCAATCCTTCCACATGTAGAACATGCCAGTTTAGAGTGTTTTGCTGACTCCCCCTCATTCCTTTTCTGCTTACCATCATTTTGAAAATGAATTTGTCTATTTTTGCACATTGACCTGTCTTTAGTAAATAGTGTATCTTCAACATCAGAAGAATACTTACCAAGCATTTGTTTGACCAATTCTTCCTGGTTAGAGAGTAGGTTCCCTAACTCAATAATTTGTGGTTGGTTAACCCATCCTTGTATTGATGATATAAACAACATGAAGTCAAATCGTAATCCACGAATAAAATAACGTCTTAACCTTGCATGACTAATAGGTTCATCACTATCTAAACCTGAAATTTTCGAACATACATTCTTGACTTTAAGAAAGTAATCAGAGATGGACATATTACCTTGGGTTAAAGAAGCAAGATCATTCTCAAGGTATTGAAAACGCATAGTAGTTTTCTGGGTAAATAATCTGTCAAGAGTATCCCATATATCCTTTGGAGAATCCAATGCACGAACATGATCAATAAACTCCTTATAGATCGAAGTTCTCAACACGAATAAATTCTTTCCGCACCTTACTTTCCATTTCCTTCTTAACTCAGCGTTTTCCGGAGTATCACTAGGAAGTGTCTTAGTACCGGAAACAAGATCCCATAAATCTTGTCCTTGAAATAAAGCCTCTATACACAACCGGCAATATTGGTAATTGGTTTCAACAAGCTTCTCTGTAGACATAGGAGAAGATGAAGTACTTCCATTCATATTCATTTAAAAGTAATAACACTTGTTAGGATTTCTTTTGGTAATAAAATTAAACATTTGATATGCAGAGACCTTGCTCTGAAACCATGAAACAATTTGAACAAACAAGAATTTTGATTTTTATTACTTAAAGAATAAAACAAATAAGTTCAATACTTATAGAAAAATATGATTCTCACTAACCCACTAACCTCATTTAGTAATTGGAAACTTTCGGACTTCTAATATAATTCCCACTACTCCACTAACTTCATTTAATAGTTAGAAACTATTTGAGAACTATCTTTCGGAACTATTTGGGAACTATTTGTTTGTCTATCTGCTTCTTGTAACTGAGATTACATGAGTAAAGAGTGAACTAACTTGTGAGACAATAATCTCACTAGTATTTTATTTTATACTATTTAAAAGAGTAGTTCATATCAGTTACTTTATGTGAGGACTTATTCTTCACTAATTTTTCATTATTTTCTTTCTTCTCTACATTAACATCTTCTTCTTCAGAATCATCCTCCTCAACAATATCTTCCTTTTGCTAGACCATTCCCCCACTGAGAGATGTATTATGAAAATTTCTTAGAGTGGCTTGTGACAAGGGATTTTAATACGATTACTAATTCTCATGAGCAATTGGCTTGCTTAACTCTTTGTATCAAAAGTATGGATGATTTCAAGAACATGATTATGGATTTCCATTTACGATATGAAGGGCTTAATAGGTTTATGTATGCTTGGTCTAACAATATGAAGTGGAAAATACTAGATAAAGCTTTATATAACACTGAGTGGCTGAATTGTTTTTAAGAAACTTCTATAAAATATTTACCTATGACTGGTTCTGACCATTCCCGCTAGTCATCTCTATCAAAAATGAATCCAGTTGGCCTAAATTTGCTTTTAAATTTCATAATATATGGACAATGCATGAGGACATTCTAAAACCTGGAGAAGTAAGCTAGAATTTTAATTTGGATGATCCAACAATAAACATCTGCTGGAACAAGCTTAAAATATTAAATCTTGATCTTAAAAATTTGTACAATGAATTTTCCGAGAATATATATAACTCTATTAAACAAGTTGAAGATGAGGTGAAATATAAATAAATCTGTTCTCAAGAATCAAAGACCTTGCAAGACAACATGAGTCTATATAAATCAAATGCTAATCTCTTACAATCATAACCTAGAAAAGAAGTATTTCAGAGCATAAATATATTACATTATGGTAAAAATAGAGATATGAACACAATAAGTTTTCATAATTTTGTTAGGAAAATGAGAAAGAAAAACATCATTAAAGGTATTTTTAAGGTGATAATTGGAGACTATATTCAAATAAAATGGAGTTCTCAATAGTTATATATTTTAAGTCTTTCTTAATTTTTCAAATAAACAATGTAAAATTTGAATATATTCATAGCATTATCCCTAGCCTTGTTACTGAAGAAGGTAATAACAATTTTATTGTCTTACCTGATCAAGAGGAAATCCACAGAATTGTGATGTCTTTAAGCCCAATCATCTCATCTGGGTGGATGGATTTAATGGGAAGTATTTTTAAACTTGTTGGAAAATAATTGTAAAGGACCTCTTCAAAGCTATAAAGCAATTTTTGCGTTCAATCTACACCTTTAGGAGTCTATGCAACTGTAGTTTGCCTCATTTCAAAGATTGATAATCCCAAAATATGGAATGATTATAGATTATCAATTAAATGATTGCTAAACTATTTCCTAATATTATTTCATTATAGCATAGTGATTTTGTTAAAAACAAAAATATTTTAAAAAATATTATATTAACCCGAGAGCTTGCTAAAATTTTAAATAGGAAGGTCAGATGGAATAATATAATGATAAAATTGAATATGTCAAAAGCCTTCGACATGATATTCTTTAATTTTATCATAAGAATGATGAAATCGTTTGGTTTTAACAATAGATTTTTGAACATTATAACGAATAGTATAATTTCATCTTTCTTTTCAATCATAGTCGATGGCCAGTTATGTGGTTACTTCATGTTACTTAATGAGCTTAGACAAGGTAATCTAATTTTCTTTAGTATCTTTATAATATGAGAGAAATATCTAATTAGAAGACTTAATAAACTTTTTGAAGTTAATAAAGATTTGAGATATAAAACCACTAGTAACATGGTCTTATAATGCTTACCGTTTGTCGATTATATTAATATATTCTCAAATGGATGAGTGAATAATATTAAAAGAGTTATGTAATTTCTTAGGCTCTATTAAGAATATCAACAAGGAAAACACAAGATCTATACCTATATTGGCTGGAACACTAGAAAGATTAAAATAATGAAAAACATAACATGATTTAACATTGTTCCTTACCAATTTAATATATTTGTAGACCGATTCAAGTAAACATCAGAATCAACACTATGACGAATTAGTTAACAAAATTATAAATAAGATTATTTAATAGGATTGCAAGAAATGGTTTTTTGGTGGTAGCCTTATCCTAATCCAATCGATATTAATGGTTCTTCCAACCTATTAACTTCAAATAAATCTACTGCATAATAAGCTCATAACTAGGATAGAGACTCTAATTATGACATACATATGGGGAACTAGAGACTCTAAGCAATATATATATATATATGGAAAAATGGATCAATATGTGTAAAACTTGTGATGAATGAGGATTAAACTTGAGAAAGTTGGAGAATATTCAGTTAATTTACTCTTGCAAAGTATGGTTTAACTTTAGAGGTCAAAAATCCTTTTGGTCTAACTTTATGTATTCTAAACATTGTAAAGATTTACATCAACTACTAGTTAATATAAAAGTTTTAATTCTAAAGTTCGGAAAAGTCTTCTTAACGTTAAAAAAATAAGAGAAGGCTTCATCTATTGGTAGATTGGTAAGGAAGACTTAGATTTTTTTGTTGGAAAATGGTGCTTAGCTAATCCTTTTATACTTGTATCCAATAAGGAGAACAATAATTGGTTTAAAGATGATAATATATATAAATATTTTAAGGATGTTAATTAGATATTACTGAAACTCTGGAGAGTTGTCCTTCCTTCAGATTTAGACATGATTAAGAAGCTATCCATTAAAGCCTCTAATGATACCATAAGATGGAAGTTGTCTTGTAATGGTGACTTTATATTTAAGGTTACTACGAATTTCCTAAGATATAAAGATCCTAAATCAAACAACTACACGAGAATATGGAATAATGTTATACTTAAGAAATGTAATTTTCTCTTATGATGATGACTCAAAATTGGATTAATATGAATATTGTTCTTCATGGTTGGAATATTTATCTTGCTTCTAAATGTCAGTTTGTGGCAATATTTAATCTATTAGACATCTATTTTTTAACTATTATCTCTTCGAAAGTCTGACAGTGTTTTGTTGGGTTATTTGGAATTACTATAAGAAGGAACATGAGTATATAACATATATTCAGTCTCTAGTTTTGTTCTATCAAAAAATTAATTTATATGAGATCAACATCGCAAACAATTATTTGTTGGGTGATATGGCAGAATATAAACAATACTGAATTCCAAGGTTTCAACTTTGAAATTAACTTTACAATTAGCTACATCAAATTCATCATATTTATATTAGATAATGTATGTTTTCTTAAGATATCTTATTGATCTAATGATCATAAGTCTTCCCTTGGGTTAGATCTCCTAAATCACTTTAAAAACCTAGGAAAAGTAGTTTCACCAAATATATACTCTATTCTAAAGAAAGTTACAAATTTAATAGTGATGGTGCTTGTTTATATTCTGGAAAAATATGGTGGGGATAGTCTCCTAAGAAATGACAAAGGGGAAATGATAGTTGGCTATGGTGGAGTTTATGGGAATCAAACTTCCACAATGTTTTAGAACAGAGCTTTATTCGACGGGTTGTTTATCAGTAAACAACTGAATATTAAACATCTAAATATTAATGTAGATCTCATTATTTAATTAGAAATTATTATGTTAAATAAGGTTGTGTCCTTTCATATTTTTCATTGAGCTTTTTATCCTACAAAGAAAGCAAATTTATTATTGTTCTTTGATAAATATAATCTCTCGATACTCTATAAAAAATCGTGGGTTATTCGTCTTTACGATTTAACTCTTTCAATATCATGTAATTTTACCTCACTTCATCAATCAGAAGATTTTCCATATTTAAACACTAAAACTATTACTTAGACGAATCTTTGTCTTATGTATATTGTGGATTTAAACCAAGGGATTAATGGATATTTTCAAAATCTATTGCTTGGAAGAATCGAAGTTAAAGCTCTGGAAATGCTGATCTAAATGATCATATTTTATTTAATTCGATCAAGAATAATTAGATTGTTGATTAAGAGTGATCCCTTGAGATAGTTTGTAGAATGATGAAATGTGTGTCTTAGTCATGCCTCATTAAGAGGATATCATAATAAAAGTAAACATATGCGATATTATCATTATTTGGGTCATGATCGACATTGAAAGCATTGCTAACATTATTTATAAATTTATCTTTGACCAAATCAAGCTCTCCCTTCTCATGATATCAAAGTTGAAAAGATTAATAGATCTCACCGCAACGGTAGGCTCATCCCATCAAGCTAAGCCTATAAACATTTTCTTCATTATGGTGTAGGTTTGTTTTGTCATAGAAGATTAAGCTAACACAAATGAATACATGTAATAGTTTGTAGTTCTTTGAAATACTCTTCATTCCTCACCATGAACTTCTTTATATTCTGAAAATCATTGAGGTTTTCATCCTACAAAGACCAAATTTATTAGTGTTCTTTGATAAATATAAATTGTTAATACTCTATAGAAAATCGTGGGTTATTATTTTTTACGATCTAACTCTCTCAATAGCTAGTACTTTTACATGACTTGATGTTCTCCATCAATTAGAGTTTTTTCGTATTCAAACTAAAAAACTCTTACGTAGAGATATAACGAAACAAATGAGACTAAAACTTAAAGGAATCTTTGTATTGTGTAGATTATGGATTGAAAGAAGGGGATTAATAGAGATTTTCAAAATATATTTCTTGGAAGAATTGAAGTTAAAGCTCTAGAAATGCTAATCTAAATTATCGTATTTTAATGAATTTGAGGAAGAACAGTTTAGATGGTAGATTAAGATTGTATCCCTTAAGATAGTTTTGTATGATGATGGTCAGTGTGTCTTAGTCGAGCCTCATTATGATGATATCATAATAAAACTCAACATATGCAGATGAGGTCATATTTCTTTGACACCGACTATTGCATATATCCAGAGGGTTATTCAGATATATCCAGTACCATGTCCCACTGAACCATATAACCAAGTGGAACGTGACTTAGCTAGTTTCTAGTCATTTCACCTCTTTGGCTCATGGGTTTTTAAACTTAACCTAAGCCCATGATCCGACTCGTAAGGCCCACAATTCATTAAATGAGTATAAATACCTAAACTACCTTCATTAATGAGGGTGAGAAAAAAATTACTGCTAGCACACACTTTACTTATCTCTCTACATTTTACACTAAACATTAAATTCCCAAAACGTTTTCGCAAACTACCCTGCGATCAGAAATAATCCACACCATATACAGTAATATCATTATTTGGATTATGATCGACATTGAAAGCTTTGTTGACATTATTTATAAATTTATTTTTTTACCAAGTCAAGGTGGCCCTTCTCATGATATCAAAGTTGAAAAGATTAGTAGATCTCACAATAATGATAGCTTACCCCATCATGCTAAGCCTATCAACATTTTCTTCATTAAGGTGTAAGATTGTTTTCATAGAAGATTTAGCGAACAAAAATGAATATGTGTAATAGTTTTCACTTATCTGAAATACCCTTGATTCCTCACCATTGATAAGGAAATGAGGCTTCAAGGATTGAATTATGAAGAATAAAACAGCTTGTGACATATTGTAATTATCCCATTTTCTGTAAACGTTTCAGTTATGATCTAAGTATTTGTGCCTTTATATAAACGCCAAAGCATATCTAATAAAGGTGTTGGATTTTTGAGTTAGCGTACTTGAGCATTCTCATTTTCTGCTTCTAGAATTCATTTCTCTCTAAAACTTAACTTTAGTCATTTACTAAGAAAATTCAAGCAATCAGACTCCCCAAATTGGCGACTCCACTGGGACCAATCAACAAATTGGTGCATATTTTACTTGTTCGAATTTTATCGATCTTGAAAACAATCTTGAAACTTCACAATGAATCCTGGAAAAAAACCCGTTGGTTCAAACAATTGTTGAACGTTTTCTGAGGGAAGAGTACTTCGAATAGGAACCTTATTAACCCCAGTTTTACGTCAACAATTTTTACAATTTTTGTCTCATAATCTAGATGTTTTCACTTGGAAACCAAAGGACGTGATAGGAGTACCAATCGAAGTAATTTGTCATTGTCTGGCTATTAATATGAAGGTAAAACCTATTATTCAAAAAAGGCGTGCATTTTCATCAGAAAAGGCATAGGCCATTGTTTCCTAGGTGGATCGCTTATCCAAGGTTGGACATATAAGGGAATCACAGTATCATTTATGGACGGCGAATCTAGTAGTTGTTAAGAAGAAAATGGGAAGTAGAGAATGTGTGTTGATTCTATAGACTTAAATTGAGCCTGCCCTAAAAATCCATTTCATGTTCCTCGAGTAGACCAATTGATCGGTTCCACTTCAAGAAACAAACTATTGACTTTTATGGATGCTTTTGCAGGATATAATCAGTTCCAAATGGATCCGAGGGATCAAGAGTGTACCACTTTCATCACAAATTGAGTATTATATTGTTATAGAGTTATGTCTTTTGGGTTAAAAATGTTAGGGCT
Organism: Limnanthes douglasii subsp. nivea; assembly: GCA_036936605.1. Classification (NCBI taxonomy): domain Eukaryota; kingdom Viridiplantae; phylum Streptophyta; class Magnoliopsida; order Brassicales; family Limnanthaceae; genus Limnanthes; species Limnanthes douglasii. The sequence goes on from JAUPFV010000001.1 coordinate 5,583,268, forward strand.
GCATACCAAAGATTGATGAATAAAGCATTTGATACCCAGATAGAAAACAGCATGGAGGTGTATAATGATGATATGATGGTAAAGATCATAGCAGAGAATGCGCACTTGGAAGATTTAGAGTGGACGTTTTTTAATGTATGGGCAATGAGGCTGAATTTGAATCCGGAGAAATGTAATTTTGGACAGGAAGTACAAATTTTGACAGATGTAGTGTCTATGAAATTGGCTTGAACTATCAAAGAAGTACAAATTTTGACAGGAAGGTTAACAACACTTAACAGAATTATTTCTAGATTTTCTGATAAATAGTTTCCTTTCTTTCAAGTGTTACGAGGATCAAAGAAGTTTTAGTAGACTTCAGATTGTGAAGTATCATTTACAAGCATTAAGGATTTATTGTCATCGCCATAGATATTATCTAATCCTCGAAGTGGTGAACAACTCTTTTTATACATTACGGTATCAGATTTTGTAGTAAGTGCAGTGTTGATAAGTGAAGATTCACGAATTCTGAAGCCGCTGTATAATGTCAGCGAAAGTTTGGCGGCAGCAGAAAATACATATTTGAAGCTCGAGAAATTGGCATTAGCATTGGTGGTGGCTGCAAGAAAAATGCACCCTTATTTTTAAGCTCATACCATCGAAGTTTGAACCTCATTGCCATTGAAAAATGTTTTGCAACGCCTTGATATTTCAGGAGAATGACTAAATGGTCAGTGGAATTGGGGAATTTTGATATTACTTTTTCACCTTGAACTGCAGTTAAAGCGCAAGCTTTGGCAGATTTCCTTGTTGAATTTCATTCAAAAAGATCGAAATAATAAGGTAGCAAGGATGTTTTTCCACTTAAATCGACGTGGGTTATTCGAACTGATGGAGGTTCTAGTGTTTTGGGATGCAGCACTGGAATTCAGCTGACTTCTCCATCTGGAGAAAAAATGCTTCAATCTATTAAATTTAATTTTCACGCGTCGAATAATGAAGCTGAGTACGAAGCTGCTCTAGCTGGATTGAGACTTGCCAAGATATATGGTGCAACTAAAGTGTGACTAGAAACATATTCTCGATTGGTAGCAAATCAAGTGTCTGGAGTTTCCGAAGCAAAAAAAGATAACTTAATTTTGAATCTTCGAGAGCTTCAAAATTTGATGCCTCTAGTTGATCGTGTTATTGTGTAGGATATAAGTCGAGGAAATAACATAGTGGCTTATTCTTTAGAAACTGTTGCATATAAGGAAGATTATTTGTGGATCTTATTACAAGAAAGCCCGTCAATTTTAAGTCAGTCAGACCAGTGTGAACATATTGAGGAACTGTTTTTGACCCAGATGCAGTCCCAGGCGACTTGAAACTGATAATTTGATTTTTTCTATTAGAGGAGAGCAGCACGGAGATGCAAAGTTAGCCAAATATTGCGAGGCAAAGCTTTTGGCTACTTAGTATTAGATGGAGTTTTGTATAAGAAAGCATTGAGTAGACCATTAATGTGGTGTTTGAATAAACAAGAATCATAAGAGGTTCTATTAGAAATGCCTAATTGTTTACAAGAGGTGCTTTGAGCTTATCGAACGAATCCTGGGGAGGCAACTAAATAAACTCCTTTTGCTTTAGCGTATGAAAGGGATATTGTTAGTCATGTAGAATCTACTTTGTCATCTTTTAGAATAACTCACTATTCGAAAGAGGTGAATGATGAAGCTAAAAGAGTGAGTTTGGATTTGATTTATGAGAAAAGAGTTCGAGCTCACCTAAATGTAATGCATTGTCAAACCCTTATGAGGTATATATATAATTTGAGGGTGAAAATGAGGGAGTTTAAGATAGATAACAAAGTGTTGAGAAATGTTATTCCTACATGCCAAGGAAAAGAGCCTTGGTAAGATGAACCCGAATTGGGAAGGACCTTATATGGTTGTTGAAAGCATAACGTCAGGTTCTTATCGCATTTGTGATAGTCAGGGGAGGATGCTTCAACACCCATGGAATATACAACATCTAAAGTTGCAGTGGGAATGATTGTGTTGTATTTTGAAATTGATTTACTTGATTGATTAGCGCACTCTTTCCTATCCTGTTCGCCCATAGAGGTTTTGACGAGGCGTTATGTACATATTCAAAGTTATCAGTAAAATTCATTTTTTGGCCAATGATTGTTTACAAGATTTTATTTAAAACTATTTTGATAACTGATCAAAGACTGATCATCTTTAGGGTTGACCAAGAGTAGTATATTCTGAAGTATTGAATACAATTTTTGAAGAGACAACCATGTTCGAACTGTTACTTCCATTAAATACTCTATGATGTTTGAAGTGCTACATCGATTTAACACTATATGATATTCGAAGTGTTATGTCCATTATACACTCTATGATGTTCGAAGTGTTATGTTATTTAATCATGTTTTTATCTCGTATAATTAATATAAATAATAATAAAAAATAAACATAATTTAAAATCAGAAGTGAAGCATAAACAAATACCTTTGTCATTCAAATTGATTTGATGAGCACAAGAAGTTACAGTGATGATATGACTAGTAAAAACAATAAAAAAAAAACAAAAGATAGTAAAATCTCTTATCCTCGGAACTCTCTTCGAACTCTTTTTCTTCTTCAGATGATGAACTTGGAATATGAATGAAAGTTTTGCTAGGGCGCCGTTCAACGCGAACTTCACTCCAAAAGTTGGAAAGATCCATTTTAGGATATGTGGCATGTGATAACGTTTTGTTCTTTGCCATTATTGATAGCTGCCAACTTGTTTTTTGCACACTCATTTTCAGTAGCAGTGACAAAAAATTGTTTCTCTTTATCAAATTAGGGTTTGAGCGTAGTAATGTCATCCGCCAAACTTTTCTTCTCTGTTTTACTCTTGCTAAGGGAAAATTAAAGGTCATCGAGTTTTTTTATCTCAGCATTTAATTCTTCAAGATGTTTAGTCTTGAGTTGATCTATTTTGTTCTGATATGAAGTGTTGAGATCTTCTTTCTCGATTGGATGCTTTTCTCGGAGATACTTTTTGACATGAAGGAGACCTCTAAGAAATTCAGATCTCGTCATCTAAAATTTATGGAACTGATCTACGCAGGAGTTCTCAGCTTCAACAACACCATTATAGTGAACTATGTCTTTAGCCATATGCTTTAATTGTTTTATAGAGGCTTTGATATCTTGTGTAAGTTTTTTTTTTCTACAAAGGTTATTCAGATGATCTTGAATTTGTTGAATGATTGGGATCGACCAAAGTTCTGATAGCTTGTCGAGGATTGGGTGGCTCCATCAAATTTTTGGGAGGAAGAGCTCTAAATATGATGAGGAATAGGTGATTGTTAAGAAATTTGATGGGTTCGAAGGCTGTGTAGAAAGCATTATTCCATTCCTTTTCAGCCCAAGCAACAAGCTTGATAAAGGTTTTCAAGCAACGCTTCGAAATTTATGTTAAGAGTATTAAAGTTGATAGAAAATGAGGATATCATAAGTTGAAAATATAATTTAGAGAAATAATATTAAAACACTTCCGATTTCTCCTCCATATGAGGTTCAATCTTGATGGTTTGACCTCGGATTTAGCGTTGCCAATCTCCCGCGCTCCTGAAATGAATACAAATTTATGCTTCCACAATGTGTCTAATTCTAGTTAATCGTCGATTATTTTTAAGTCATCATCCAACATGAGATTATAAAATGGAAGCACTGGTACCTTTGACAGTTTGGTTAGAGATATAAAATCCTCGATGCAGATCGAAATTTTGAATAAGCAGGAAGCCATGATTACAGAGAGCAGTGGAACCATTGATTTGGTGTCACTTGAGTTGGACACATATTCAAAAGTCCGAAGTAGTCCACTATCATGGGGTCAAATGGGAATCGAAAACCCTAGTTGATGATTTATGGATAGACTGCTAATTCATTTTTTTACACTCTAGAGGTGTTTCTTCTTTTTTTGAAGATGAAGTGTAATATTGTCTCCTATTCCCCACGGTTTCTTTAGATCACTTGCGTGGCTCACTTCGTATTATGTGTAGGGAACGTTCTTTAGAGTGACTATATAGTTCGCATCGAGAGACCTCAAATTCTCACCTATTGATGCATGCTCCTCCTCAGATATGATGAGAAGAACTTTCTTTTTTCTCGGCTTACGGGTGTTTTCTTATGTAACATTCTCTGATTCATTCAAAGCTTCTTTCTTTGTATCAACCTCTTTATTTGACTGAGTAACATCAGAGTGGACTTCTTCTTCAGATGTCTCGTCTCTCAGTTGAGGAGGATTATTCGAGGGATTTTATGTGACATCGACATCATCTCCCATAGCTATGAAAGTATTTTTTTAGGAGCTCGTGGGGGACAAATTTTTGAAAGGTTAGTTGAGGAAGGGTTGCTTCAGATTTTTTCGAAGAATATTTGTTTGTTTCACGACTAATTCAGGATAATGATTTTGTACGAGAAAGAGAGATTCGAGTTGTTTTTGGCGTTCGAGTTTTAGAGGATTGGCTTTCCTTTACAGGAAGAGAAGGTGAAAAAACAGAAGTTTTGGAAGGATCGAAGTTACTGTAATAAATGGTGTTTATGGATGTACCAAGGGGAGTGTTTCTTATTAATCCAACTGTTCTATATTTTTCAACTCTTTCACTGATGCAGAAGTAATCGTAAGCTCCGAAGACATTGTTGTCTAACTTTAGGGATTTAGGTTCTTTGGGAATTTTGGCTTTAGATCTCCTGAATTTTAGACTCTTTCTCATAAACCCGTTGAAGATTGATTGGAAACGATGATATTTCCGGTGAAAGTATGCAGTAGATTGAAGAAGCCGATAAAGGTAGCAAAAGACTTTAAAGTTTTTGCGCTTTCTCTCTTAATAAATTTTGTTTGTGAATCAAACAATAGGTCATAATGGGATTTATAAGAAGAAAAAGGTTGCGTTGAGAAGTGGGAAAGGTACACGTTTATTGGACATAAGTTGAAGCGGTTACGTAGATAAGAGTTCAACGCTTGTCATATTATGGGCCTAGTTGTAGACCTAGCCCTTAGAGTGTCATTATTTGCTGAGAAGTAGGCTTGGCATCTAAGAGCATTAGTTGTTGCTTTGAATTGATTTGTAAAGGGGTGATTCTCTGTTGAAATACTTCGATGTACTTTACACAAATAATGGTATAATGGAATGATCAACGTAGTTCGAATTACAGATGACGAAATTATTTTCACTTCTGCTTATGTTCGAGGCTCATTAGTTCTCATTCATTTACTAACATGAGAACTAAGGGGGCTGCTGATAAGGAAATGAGACTCAAGGACTGAATTGTGAAGAATAAAACAACTTGTGACATATTGTAAAATTAAAGGAGGAAATTGGTATTTTTTATTTTTTATTTTTGTCAGGGACTAATATATAATTATCCAATTTTCTGTAACCGTTTCAGTTATGAGCTAAGTCCTTGCATCTATATATAAAAGACAAGGCATATCTAATAAAGGGGTTGAATATTTGAGTTAGAACATTTGAGCACTCTAATTTTTTGTCTCTAAAATCTATTTCTCTCTTTAAAACTTGACTTCACTCATTTACTAAAGCAATTCAAGTAATCACACTCACCAACCATGAACTTTGTTTTTGTTTTAAAAATCACTAAGCTTTTCATCCTATAAAGACAACAAATCTATTAGTGTTCTTTGATAAATATAATATTTGAATAATTTATTGGAAAATCGTGGGTTATTCTTCTTTATGATCTAACTCTTTCAATAACATGTAATTTTTTAGCTCACTTTATATGCTCCATCAATCAGAAGTCTTTTTCATATTTGAACTAAAAACTCTAACTTAGAGATGGAAGAAAACAAATCAAACTAAAACTTAAAGGAATCTTTGTATTGTGTAGATTGTGAATTGAAACCAAGGGATTAATAAAGATTTTCAAAATCTATTTCTTGGAGAATTGAAGTTAAAGCTCTAGAAATGGTGACCTAAATGATTGTCTTTTAATGAATTTGAGGAAGAACAATTTAGATGGTAGATTAAGAGTTTATCCATTAAGATAGTTTTGTAGGATGATGATCTGTGTGTCTTAGTCAAGCCTCATGAAGATGATATCATAATAAAAGTCAACATATGCTATAATATCATTATTTGGGTCATGATCGACATTAAAAGCTTTGCTAATATTATTTATAACTTTATCTTTGACCAAGTCAAGGTGGCTATTCTCATGATATCAAAGTTGAATAGATTAGTAAAGCTCACAATAATAATAGGCGTACCCATCATGTTAAGTCTATAAACATTTTCTTCATTATGGTGTAGGATTTGTTGCATAGAAGATGAAGCTAACACAAATGAATACTTGTGATAGTTTGCAGTTCTTTGAAATACTCTTCATTTCTCACCATGAACTTTGTTTCTATTATGAAAATAACTGAGCTTTTCATCCTACAAAGACAACAAATCTATTAGTGTTCTTTGCTAAATCTAGTCTCTGAATACTGTGCAGAAAATCGTGGGTTATACTTATTTACGATCTAACTCTTTCAATAGCAGGTAAATTTAACTGATTTTATACACTCTATGAATCAGAAGTTTTTTCATATTTAAACTCAAAAACTTTAACTAAGGGATGGAATAGAACAAATTAGACTATAACCTAAAGGGATGTTTGTATTGTGTCGATTGTGGATTGAACCCAAAGGATTAATGGAGATTTTAAAAATCTATTGCTTGGAAGAATGGAAGTTAAATCTAAGGAAATGGTGACCTAAATGGTTGTCTTATAATTAATTTGAGAAAGAACAATTTAGATGGTAGATTAAGAGTGTATCTCTTATGATAGTTTTGTAGGATGATGATCTGTGTGTGTTTGTTGAGTCTCATGAAGATGATATCATTATAAAAGCCTACATATGCTATAATATCATTATTTGTATCATGATCGACATTGAAAGCTTTGTTAACATTAGTTATAAATTTATTTTTTACCAAGCCAAGGTGTCCCTTCTCATTATATCAAAGTTGAAAATATTAGTAGAGCTCACACTAGTGATAGGCTTACCCCATCATGCTAAAGCCTACCAACCTTTTTTTCATTATGGTGTAGAATTCTTTTCATAGAAGATTAAACTAACACAAATGAATATATGTAATAGTTTGCAGTTCTTTTAAATACTCTTCATTCCTCACCATGAACTTGTTTTTATTCTAAAAATCGTTGAGCTTTTCATCCTACAAAGACGCCAAATCTATTAGTGTTCTTTGATAATTATAATTTTTGAATACTATATAAAAAGTTGTGGGTTTTTCTTCTTGACGATCTAACTCTTTTAATATCATGTAATTGTACCTAACTTGTTTTGTGTGAAAAAACATTAAATAAAATAAAAGAATGCATACAAGTTCCTAGGGCATATCCCGAGGAGATACAATCGACATAAGGAGGTCGATAAACAAGACTACTAAATAAAACAAAGTAGGGATGATGGATTAGCAGAGATAAACTAGAACAACTAAGACAATGCAAAAAGGGCCAATAGACCCAAATGATAGTACTCCAAGGAAGGCCACAACAATGGAAGTCAAATCTATCATTTGAAAGATTATATCTTTTGGCAATGATTTTATTGAAGTCTAGTAAGATTATCATATATTAAAGAATCGAAAGACTTTTTGATGAAGACCTATTAGAAATCAAGATGTATGCTAATTGTAGTGTGGACTTAAGTTCTCGGGAAGCCAAACTGTGCAAAGAAAGATAGGTAGATATTATCACAATAAGTGTTGACAAGATCTCGATCAATCTTTTTGGAGATTGGGTTGTTTGGTTTTTTGTTAAACCAAAAATATTAATAACCAATAGTGCAAAGTTCACATAGTCCGCAATAATAACAACAATTGTTGAAGTCTGTATAGAGGAATTTTAAATGTGTGAAACCCTAATACCATCTTCTGATTTTTGGATGATACTGAAATCGCCTAAAACAATACATAGGTCTTTAGAACGGTTGGTAGCTCAAGACATTAGAACATTCCATAACTGAAGATGTATATTGTCGTAAAAAACTTGAAGATGATGGTGTGATTGATTTTAGAATCTATGAATGGGCGGAAAGCCTTCATATTAAATATGAAGACGATAAATCTCCAAACTAGTTAAATTCTACTCGACGTGAATTGAGTGGTTAGTTTTGAAATGCAAAAAGATGAATATTGATCAAATAATAATTATAATTATATATTAATAAAATTAGACGCTCTAATTTTTTTTCTTCATATTATTGATAAAACATAATTAAAATTTTTATTGACGTTGACTGCGTTTGTTTTTCAAATCAAAATAGAATACACATTCAAAATATAATTGGAACATCAACAAATATTAAAAGTTAGATTTAATTCAAAATTGCATGATAATCTAACTAGAAAAACATATTATCTTTCTTAGTCATAAGTTAGATATCACGTACCACACTTTGGTTATTAACATGCATGAGTGATAATATATGCAACTTTGATGGACGTTATTCTCATCAACACAACCGGCGATGTGTTTCCGCTGTGATTGGGCAACGTTCATTCCGCTGATTAATGGGATCAAATTTAAGAGGAGATCGAAAACTAAACTTCATCCAATATTTGGTCCAGAATCCCACATTGCTAAGACATTGAAAAAAAATATTCTTTTGAAAGGGTACCAAAAGCAAAACTGACCCCTACGGTAACCGCTTTTGGACAAGAAAGTCTTGTAGCTGTATTCAATAAGAGGTGACAAAGTCTGGATAAAAAAAAACTCAGTGGCTGTTTATTAAGAGGTGAGAAATTCTTATTATTAACCAAAATTTTAGTCTAAATTATATCTTCTCTGGTAACGTATCATATTGTTCTTATGAGATGGACTTAGTTGGTGATGATGAGACTGTTGATTCTCTCAATGCCAGGGTAATTAGGAAATAATATTTATCAAATTGGCAAAATCGTTGATGAAGATATTTGCCACACCTTGGGGTGTATTGTAATGAGTGCCAAAATTCTTGTTAATAGAAATGATTTGTTACTGATTATACAATGTTGACACTGTTATGGATTTTTTTGATATTTTAATCATCTAATTTGAGCCATGTTTCACATGTTCTTTTTGAAGAAAAATTCTTCAGCTATTTAAGGAAATGAAGTATTTGTAGGGGCTTATTTATGCTATTATGAGGGTTGATTTTTGTAGGTATGTAGAATGGTTTGATTGGGATTGAAACAAGTCCATTTTTTATTTCAAAGTTCTTTCGCATATATTCTTGAATTCTCACATGTTAATAGATGATATATATTTTTACAGACGACATATCTTAGCTTATTGACACATCGAATCCATCATTTAGAATAGTATATCTCTTGGTGATGATTTTGTTAAGGTATGGTAAGATTGTTATATATTAAAAAATCGATAGAGTTTTTAGTGTATGTAAATTAGAAATCAAGTTGTACTGTAATCGTAGTGTGGACTTAAGTTCTTGGGAAACCAAAATGTGAAAAGAAATATAGGTATATATCATCGCAACAACTGCTGACAAGAACTTGGTCAATCTTGGAAGAGATTGGGTTGTTTGATTTTTTGTTAGACAAAAAAGATTAAAAACTAATAGTGCAAAGTTTACATAATCCATAATAATAGCAACATTTGTTGAAGTCATGTATATGAATTTTAAATGTGTGAAACCTTAATACTATCCTCTGATTTTTGGATGATACTGAAATCGCCTAAAACAATCCATGACTCTTTAGAACGGTTGGTAGCTCAAGACATTAGTACATTCCATAACGAAATACATGAATTAATAACTGAAGACGTATATTGTCGTAAAAAAACACTTGAAAGTGAAGATGTGATTGATTTTACAATCTATGCAGTGGAAGAAATTTTTTTGTTTCGGTCCCCGTTTTTCTTAGGAAAGTGTAGTTCTCTCTTTTGTTTTCTCTCCCTTCATTCTTCTTTTTTACACTAAAATTTTAGTTTTTATTTTGGTTACTACTCTTTTTCAACCAAAATCTCTGATAAACAACTCTTGAACCGGCTACAAACTTGTGCACACTTGTTGACCGATGGCTTCTACAAAAATTTTATTGGCGAAACCTGTCATCTTGTCTAATTTATCTTCTGCTTTTGGTTTGGAGATTATTGCCTCATAATATGATTTACCGTCATAATATAGGTTATGACGTCGGAAAATTGAGAATAGAGAGAAGAAGGGGAAGTCGAATGGATACGTTAATGCTAACGGCAAAATGACCAATAACACGAAGCGCCAATATATTTGCGCTTGACTAATGGTATTGGTCTTACAACTGTACACCAAGTTCCATAAAGAGACAGAGATTTTAAAATACATTACCTTAAAACACAATTCGTAGCTTCAGCAGAGATAAAAACACGTTTATCTATATTTTTTATGAAAAATTATATATGTTTCTTATTTATTAGCCATATTTGATTTGTTTTTTAATTTATTATTCGTCAAGTTTGTTAAAAATATATATATAAATTCATTTTTTACACACTTAGGTGTCACTGTATTAATCTTGTTTATTAAAAGAATTAGGTGTCAAATCAGTAAATTATTTAAAATTATTTTACTGATATTTGACATATTGATTTATCGTGTTCACTTATAGTTGATTGGTATACCTATATACTAATATCAAAGACGATTAAGATTTTCTATGGACAAAATATAAAATATTTTTGAGTAGTTTTTTCTGAAATCATAATGATAAAATGGGTTATCCAAACAAACTTGTTACATTGGTCGGTTTAAAAAATTCTATAACCCGGTAATTTTAACTTCAATGCTTCATGTTAGTCCAGTAGGACCAAGTGAAGTATTGAGATACAGAATGTGAACCAAAACCAAAAAATATATATTTTCTCTATTGAATTTGTAACCATATGTACACATTTTATATTTTTTCTAAAAAAGTTGTTACGGTGTAACAACTGCATAACAACTATTAGTTACATTTGTTGTTACAAAGTAACAAGATTTATAAATTGAGTTGTGCCTTTAACTAACTATTTGTAACTATCTTCAAGATATTCTTAGACCGATAATTGGTCCAAGTTGTGATCCGAACTTAGACCACCCGACATATATAAGAGTTTGGTTTAAGCTCTTTCAAATTCTCTTCGAAGCCTAGTCAGACAGCCACACCTTTTCTTTGTCTTACTTTCCTAATTCTTTTCAAAACCATAGTTCATGAGCTTTATCTTCCTTCTCTTCGTCTTTCTTTCTGACTTCCCCCTCAAACGAAGCGAAAGAACACCAAGGTCAAGTTTGTCTCGTAGAAACATAAATTGAGACTGGGAAAGAGTTTAGTAAGTAGATCAACCACCTGATCATGCGTCGGTACTGATGAGTTATTATTTTGTCGTAATTAATTGTCAAGAGAGAATTTTAGAGAGAGAAAGAGCTAGAGAGTTTTTAGAGAGAGAAAACACAAGTACAAATGAGTTTCAAAGTAAAAAGTTTTCAACTCCTTTATTAGAGTAGTCTTGCCCTTTATATATAGGATCAAGACTTAGTCTTTGAAATTTGTTACAAAAGTGGGTTAATTGTTGTTTAGTCCTCACTAATTATACATAGTTACAAATATCATCTAAAACTCACATCAGTTACAAATTAAGGACAAAACTTATATTACTTAAAATTAAATCCTTGAATTTACATTATTTACAATTTAGTCTTCAAAAACTTATTTCCATATCTGAAGCCCTCTAGTTCTCATGTCAGTAGATGAATGAGAACTAAAAAGTCTTCGAATCCATTTGTCTTCGAATCCTAATATCTTCGAAAACTCCCATATGCTATGTAACTTGTGATACACTTAAAATAATCATTCGAAGCAGTCATCTTAAATGGTCATTCGTGCAACTTACGAAATTTAACCACTTAAAGGGTATTCAAATCAAATAATAAAAACAAAATTGCCTCGAAACGGTGTAATAAAATATTGCCTTAAAATTGTCCTCGAAATATTATGTAAATAGATCGTCTTCGAACAATCATCTTCGAATATAATTGTTACGCATATGAACGTAACCGTTAAATCCATCATAACCCTAGAGGTCTAGCGTGACAAATGTCGAGCATCTGATCAATTCACCGATTTGTATTCCAACCTATCATCATAAAGGTCTTTCCAGCTTCACACGCCTTCACTCGCCTTAGTATAAATACAACCTTCCTTTCATTGTTTATTCTCATCACACACAAACCTTTTTAGAGAAAAGTCAGAGCTTTTGGCTACCTTCAATGTGTTCTTCCCCTTTTCTCAGTATTTTCGTCAGAAAATCCAAGTTTTCTGATCAATCTTCATCCTCTCTGATCAATCCTCACTTGGTTTCTGAGAAAGAAACCAAGAACCAAACAATCGAAGGCCATCCAACCCAAATCACCAGAATCTTCAGACTCTGATAGTGATTTAGTCTTTGGATCATACGACTACTTCCGTATTACGCAAAGAGTTGAAGAATATAGAAGAGCAGATTTCATTCGAGGAGGTGCAATTGGAACTACTACTGAAACAATCTACTACGGTAATTTCGATCCCACTAAAGTTCCTATTCTTTCGCCTTCTCCCATAGTCGAAGAACAACCATAAACTAAAATCTCAGGTCCTAAAACACCTAAATCCTCCTCATCTCAGAGTAAAATATCTTCTTTGATTACTGAAAAATCTCCTCCAAAACCAAAGGCAAATAACCCCTCCTCGAAACACACCTCAGCAACGAGAAAAAGAAAAACTTTCATCGCTATTCGAGATAAACTCAACAATTATCTAAAGTCTTTCCCCTCCAAATATTGATAATCCTCCTCAAAGAAAAGTAATAGAAGAAGCTCCTTGAATTACTAACCCTTATTCAGAGACTATTATCCCGATTTCTCAAAACCCTCGAGAAGAAACTTCGAAAGCCAACGAAGTTGATTCAGATGCTACAAAAACCGATCTCGAGGCTGATTCTGACGATAGGAACTCAGCGAATACTTAAAAACCTCAAGAAGAAATAGATGCTTGCTTCATTTCCAAAGAAGAAAGAGAAAAAATGGGAGGAACCTGAGGAACCTTGAAAGAAAATACATTATCGCTTTAAAACGTCCGCTACATATACTATAAGGATAGCCAGGCTTTGACTCTATAAAAAAATAGGGAATGGGAGAAAACATAACTCTTCGTCTGCCAAAGGAAGGAGAAACTCCGCTGGACTGCACAGATGATAAATTAATAGTCTACCCTGAAATCATCAACTAGGGTCTTTGGTTTCCACTGGATCCAATGATCGTGGAATACTTCGAACTCCTCAGCTTATGCCCTACTCAGGTGACACCGAATCAATGGTTCACCCTTATGTCAATGATCATGGCGTCTCGACTGTCCAAAATTCCCATCAGCATCAAAGACTTCATCTCAATGACCTAATTGTCGAAAGGTCTAAAGCTTCCTTTTACTACCTCACCTTAATGGATGACTTCAGGACCATCGATGATCTCTTACATACTGAAAAATTATGGAAACAGAAATTCGTCTTTATATCAGGAGCATAGGAAAATGGAAAAACGATTTCTGAAACCAATTCTTCAGAGCTAACTCTCGTCCGGAGAAGGAATCTTAAGCTCTTCAAAAAATTTATGTTCTGACATAAAAATTTACCTTTCCTTTTTGCCTTAACTTTTTGTTTTACTAATTTATTTCAGACATTTTAAAGCGTTACTCAACACGTTAAAAAGTTGCTAGGGAAATCTTTCAACAACTCGCTGTTTGGGCTGAGAAGGAATGGAATAATGCATTTCATACTGCCTTTCAGCACATCAATTTCCTCCATTGTCATATGTTTCCAATCAGAGAAGGTGTCTTGCCTCCTCAAGATCTAACATCATAATCGGATCTGAAGCTTGTCTGCTAACAAATATCTCAACCTGACTGCAAAGTCTTCCTTCCCATTCGCAACAGATCGGAGACCCATTTTCCAAAAAAGAAGAAAGAAAAAGCTACTAAAGAAAAGAGGGTAAAAATGCAGCTAGCACATCTGGTGCTAGCCCTTCCACACCATCTAAGCCATAGCGTCAAAAACGAAAAACTGCAAAACAACCTCTCTCACATATCAAGGAGGGAAAAGACCAATAATTGTCATCAAAGAAAAAGAAAGCTTCCTCTGGTTCCCAAGGAAAGAAAAAGAAGCAAATGAAAATCACTTCGTACGCTTCGGTTGATGAGGACGAAGTCACTGTTGCTGAAAACCCAAAAAATGCGCTAACGAATATCTCAACCTGACTGCAAAGTCTTCCTTCTCATTCGCAACAGATCGGAGACCCATTTGCCAAAAAAGAAGAAAGAAAAAGCTGCTAAATAAAAGAGGGTAAAAATGCAGCTAGCACATCTGGTACTAGCCCTTCCACATCATCGAAGCCAAAGCGTCAAAAACGAAAAACTGCAGAACAACCTCTCTCACCTATCGAGGAGGGAAAAGACCATGAATCGTCATCAAATAAAAAGAAAGCTTCCTCTAGTTCCCAAGGAAAGAAAAAGAAGCAAATGAAAATCACATCGTACGCTTTGGTTGATGAGGACGAAGTCAGTGTTGCTGAAAACCACAAAATGCTCCAATCGAAAATCAATCAAACAAAGATAATCCCGTGATAGTCATCAAATGTAGCACCTCCAACGAGAATCAAGCCACTGCAGCCTTCGATCCCAACATGTTTATCAACTTCGAAAACACTGAAGCACTTAATGGTGAAGAAGACCATGTTCTGCAAGTAATCTAAAACCATATGCTTAACTTTGGGACGGCGACACCAGTCAAAGCTTCTCCAGAAGTTATATGTTCTCTTGAACCCATCACCCCTATGATTCATGGTCCTAGCACATCGAAAGTTCGTCTTTCTCCTCCAAATCGTGCAATCGCTTTCGCACTTCAACCATTTTCAAAGCTTGATACTGCAGCAAAGAAACTTGGTTCCCAAGTCAAAGCTTCTCAGAACCATCTAAAGCAACTGGCCAAAGATATGGTTTACTACAAGGAAGCTTACCAGGCTGAGAAAAAGTTTAGAGAAACTTTGCACGGCAAGGTAATTGATCAATTCATGGTTATGAAATGGCAAGGTCTGAACTCATAAAAGGTTCTCTCTGAGAATTACCGACATTGTGGATACATAATTGATGACGAACTCTCATAAGGCAGAGGTGAATAAACTCAAGGTTATCCATACTACTGAACTGGCCACTGAAAAATCCAACTCCACTAAGCTTCGAAATTCTCTCACTCTTTGTGAAACAAAAAATAAAGAGCTAACTGCTGATATAGCTAAACTAAATGAGGATTTCGAAGCAGAAAAAACCGCTGTTGTATCTACTGCCGAGGCTGAGCTTTCAAAAGATATGCAAACAGCTATCAACGTCGGAAAAGAAGATACAACCATTCTCATTCTTCAAGAGCTTCACGCTGCTTATCCAAAAATAGACCTTACAAGTTTTTGGAGTGACATCTATGAAGAGAAACACCCAAGTGAAGCTTTCGACCCTGCTCCTGAATCCTCATCTTGAAAAGAAGAATCATGCGAAGAGGAAGACTCTTCTGATTAATCCTATCACTTTTTGTCCTTATCAGATTAGAAAATTTCTTTTTGTACTTCAACGACTTAATCTAAATGACAGACGGTGTTGTATATTTTATCATTCTCTTTGCATATTATTCGATGTTAAATTTCAAAAAAAGAATAATTACAAAATATATACTAGCCACCTTGAATATCTTAACGAAATTAATGAATACAGTAGTTCTTCGAAAAAATCTCAAAGATTTACACCTTGGTAGTTCTTCGACAAATTCTCAATGCGTTGTTAATCTTTAACAACTATTCAAAAAATTCTTAGTGTGCTATTAAACGTTCACTTTGAAATAAAAATGTAATGTGATTATTAAACATGGTTGTTTCTTCGTAAAGTGTCATAAACACTTCGGAACATTCTACTCTTAACTAATCTCAAAGGTGATCAGTCTTTGATGATTTGTTAAGATAATATTCATACATATGTAATAAACCATTGGCTAAAAATTGAACTTTATTGATAATATTGAATATGTACACGACGCTTCGTTAAAACCTTCCTGGGCCAACAGGATAGGAAAGTGTGCGCCATTCACAACAAATATTCCAAAGTATAAAAACATATCTACTCTCAATAAAGCTTCAAGTGTTGGATATTCCACGGATGTTGAAGCATTTTCCCCTCGGAATCACAAAGTCGATAGGACACCAGCTTAATTCTTTCAACAACTCTATAAGGCCCTTCCC
Source organism: Limnanthes douglasii subsp. nivea (assembly GCA_036936605.1). NCBI lineage: Eukaryota > Viridiplantae > Streptophyta > Magnoliopsida > Brassicales > Limnanthaceae > Limnanthes > Limnanthes douglasii. The sequence goes on from JAUPFV010000001.1 coordinate 5,599,591, forward strand.
AATTCGAAACCATTTTTCCGAGGTTCTTCTTCTTTGTGTGCAAGAAAACGTTTCCCAACACCTTATCTCCTTCTTTAAATTCTCTTCTCTTCAGCTTCGAATCATATCTGATTCTCATAAGAGTTTGATAATGAATTACATTCAGATGAGCTCGAACTTTGTTTTCCTCAATCAGATCCAAATTAGCCCTTCGAACTTCATCATTAGAACTTTCAGAATATTGAGATATTCTAAAAGATGACATCGTAGATTCAATGGGGCTGACTGCATCCATACCAGATGCCAAAGCAAAAGGAGTCTCTTTTGTAGCCTCTTTTGGAGTTGTTCCACAAACCCAAAGCACCTCTTGCAAATAGTTTGGCCATTTCTAGTTGCCCCTGATAAATTCTTCTTCAAGTCATCTAAAATTATTCTGTTTGTCACCTTCACTTGTCCATTAGCTTGAGGATGAAAAGGCGTCGAAAAACATTGTTGAATTCCTTTAGAAGTACAAAATTCAGCCATCTCCTTGTTATTAAACTGAGGGCCATTATCTGTTGTAATCCCCCGAGGAACCCCAAAACGACAATGGATACTGTTTACAATAAATTTGATGACATCATTTGCCTTTGTTCTTGATAGCGGTTCTGCCTCTGCCCACTTTGTAAAATAATCAACCGCTAAAATTATCAGATGTCTTCCCCCATAAGCCATCGGCAAAGGTCCCAGCAGATCAATTCCCCACCTAATAAATGGTACTGCCTCAGATATAGACATAAGTGGTACTGATGGTCTGTGAATAGTGTTAGCAAATATCTGACAAGTATCACAACCTCAGACTAAATTTCTAGCATCATTCATGATTGTAGGCCAATAAAATCATGCAAGTAAAACTCGACGTGATAAAGTTTTGAACCCACAATTAGCTGACCCTTCACCATCATGCAACTGTGAAAATACTTCTTGTGATTCTTGTTTGCTTAAACATCGTAATAATGGCCTCCTCGATGCCTTTTTATATAAAATCTCATCCAGTATATATATCCAAAGGCCTTACCCCTTAACATTTTGGCCAATTGTGAATCATCTGGAAGTATCCCTTGACTAAAAAAATTAAGGATATCTGATAGCCAATCGCGTCGGCTTTCATCAGTGGTAAACAATTCTTCTATGCATTCACATTGGTAAGATTGAGTAACAATTGAAGGATATTCTTATAGAAAAATCCCTGGATATTCTTCTTTGTAAGGAACATTTGCTAAAGAGGCAGCCACCATGATACTTCCTCTCCCAACACATTCCACAACAACATTGTCAAACAGAAGCATTAAATTCGGAAGCTACCGAAGATACAAAATCAAACGATCCTTCCTTGCTTCGGAAAATTGAGATACATGATTTTCCAATAACTGAGAATCCGTTTCCAAACGCACTGAAGTTTCCCCACAAAATTTTCCCAATCTCAAACCTGCCAAGCAACTTCGTATTCAGCTTCATTGTTCGAAGCATGAAACCAAATTTAAGAGATTGAATCATTGTCTATCCGGAGCTAATAACTGAACCCCAACACTGCATCCTGAAACACTAGATCCCCCATCTGTTCGAACAACCCACCTCAAATCAACAGGTATGACGTTTTCAGTTTCTTCCTCATCTGATCGGCTTGAGTGGAATTCAACCGAAAAATTCGTCAGTGCTTGCGCCTTTATTGTTGTTAGAGGTGTAAAAAAAATATAATAGTCCCCCAACTCCACTGAACATTTGGTCATCCTCCCTGAAATATCAGGTCGCTGTAAAACATTTTTCAAAGGGAAGGAAGTTCAGACTTCAATAGTATGAGCTTGAAAATACGGGCGCATCTTTCTAACAGCAATCACCAATGCTAATACCATTTTTTTTTAATTTCATATACCTCTTTTCTGCTACCACCAAACTCTTACTAATGTAATACATTGGCTTCAGAACTCCTGAATCCTCACTGATTAACACTGGACTTACTACAAAATCTAATACCGCAATATAAAAAATAATTTCTCCCCATTTCGAGGCTTTGAAAAAATCTTTGGTGATGACAACAAATTTTTAATGTTTGTGAATGCTGCTTCATATTCCGATTTCCATTTGAACCTATCGGGCCCTCGTAACACTTGAAAGAAAGGAAAGCACTTGTCATAGAATCTTGAAATAAATCGATTAAGTGCTGATAACCTTCATGTTAGAATTTGCACGTCTTTGATTGACCGAGAAGAATTCATTGTTATCAAAGCTCTGAATTGTTATGGGTCAACTTTTATTCCTTTTTCACTGATAATAAAACCCAAATAATTCATCGATCGAACTCCGAAGGTGCACTTCTCTGGGTCAACCTGATCGCTCTTAAATTAAAAAAGGCTTCCTCTAAATCATCAAGATGCACTTCCTCGTTTGAGATTTTTACTACCATGTTGTCTATATATACCTTCATATTTCTTCTGATCTGCGTAGCAAAAGGTTTATTAATCCATCTCTGATAAGTAGCTCCAGCATTCTTCAATCCGAAGCGCATCACTCTATAATAATGCAAGCCCCTATCAGTTATAAAAGTTATGCATTCTTGATCTTTTGGATCCATTTGGATATGATTATACCTTGCAAAAGTATCCATAAAAGTTAAAATTTTGTTCCCTGAGGTAGAATCAATCAACTGATCTATTTGAGGAACAGGAAACTGATCTTTGGGACAATCACTATTCAAATCTGTAAAATCCACACACATCCTCCGTTTCCCATTCTTATTTTTTAACTACCACCGGATTCGCCGTCCATAAAGGATATTGTGACTCCCTTATGTGCCCCATCTTAGACAATCGATCCACTTCAGCAACAATCGCTTCTATTTTTTCCGAGGAAAAAGCTCTTTTTTCTGAATCACCGGCTTGACCTTCAGATCTATGGCCAAGCTGTATCGAATTACCTCAATAGGTACTCGTGGTACATCCTCTTTCTTCCAAGCGAAGACATCCAAATTTTGAGATAAAAAATCAAGCAATTGTTGACGTAGAAAATGTGTCAATAAAGTTTTCATTTGAAGCACTTTCCCTTCCGAAAAAGTAAACTCCTCTATCTCTTCACTAACCGTTAAAGACCTAGGGTTTCCCTCGGATCGCCAACCCTTTCGTCCAAATCTGAGGGTGCCCCTTCTATTTGCTATTCACGCATTAAATCTCCACTGCCAGATCCTCGGAACCAAAGTGCAGTGGCATAGTATTCCTTGGCAACCTTCTGATCGTCTCGAACAACCCCAACTCTGTCTCCAACCACACACTTAAAGTACTGATGAACTGTAGACACCACCCCATACATTCTTGAAAGCCATGATCTTCCAAAAATAGAATTATAACTTGTGAGACGGTCCACCACCACAAAGACTGCATGGACTTTTTTCTTAAATGGTCCATTTCCCAAACTCAGCTCAACATCAAATTCTTCAACAACACGAGCTGTTACACCCGTGAATGCAATAATCTTTGGATCCGATTGAGAAATCTGAGGTGGATTTGTCATTCTATCATATGTAGATTTTAAAAGGACATTGGTAGAACTGCCAGTATCAATCGGCACACGTCGAATTTTGACGCCAGCCACCTCAGCTCCAATCACCATAACATCTTCGCCTGGTCCTGCAGTACCTCATAGATCGTCTTCACCAAACAAAATGAATGGAATATCTTTATTCCCATAAAAGTGTGTAGACATCCTCCCTTCAATTTGAGTTGTCAAATTGACAACATGCCTTTTCCTCGAACTATCCGAGTTTCCAGTTATTGAATCGCCTCCAAAAATAGCCAACGATTCAAAAAACTTGCATAGCTCCCGAACGCGTCCCTTTTCCACAGATTCTTCCAATGTCATCAAAATAAATCTGTTCGGACCCTTTTTGAACATACTCAGAAGAAGCATCGAACGGTTTAGCCTGTGAATCCAAAATCATCAATTTTTCAGCTGGTGGTGCAACCTTCGAAGTCGATGCACCATTATTTTTCGATGCACTCCCATGTGACTTCACATAAGTTAGGACCTTTCCATTCTCAATCAAATATTGGATTTCTTTCTTCATAGAAATACAATCATTTGTATCGTGTCCAATATCATCATGATATCTGCAAAATTTATTATTTCTCTCCTCCATTGGTCTGCTGATGGGAGTCGGCTTCCTGAAAGTACAAAACGCTTGGTCTTATCCTAGATGACAGATATATTCTCTGTCAGATCAGCATAGTACTCTGGCTTGACCCATATATTTGGTCTAGGTCTGTTATAAGTGTTAGATGAAGTGTGATTTGAATAACCACCACTCTGAGGAGGCAAATTGTTGTTCTTCTACCTCGATCGCTGATGCCATTGTCATTGTTATTACCATTCGATGGCTGCCCCTCATTATTGGCCGCCAGCCCAAATGTTTCGAAGTGCTGACTGGTCCGCCTTAGACTCTACTTGACTCCTCCACTTTGATTTGATCCTCAACTTGATCCATTAAAACTCCAAAAGTCAAGGCCCTTCTCTTTGTCTCATTAGCCAGATCCCTAGCAATAAACCTTGGCGAAAAGTTTCCAACGCCACATTTTCCTCACAGTTGTCCAAACTAGCCTTGGACAACACAAATCTCTGTATATGGTCTTTCAACTTTTCTCGGTGCCTGTTTGCACTTAATAATGGTATCACCATTTGCTCTCATCTCTTTGCTTCCCACAAACTGCACTTAATAATGGTATCACAAGCAGTATAGAAATCTCTCAAATTTGATATGGACCCACTTGGAATCATGATGTACCACTTAAGAGTTGTTCCCTTAAAGGTCTGTGAAAATGCACGACACACAAGCCAATCGTCATATTCAAAATTCATCATATAATTCTTATATTGTTCGATGTGATCATCGGGATCCTCCATCCCATCGAACGTCTCTACCTTCGAAATGTCAAAACGCTTCGAAAGCGCCATGGAATGAATTTGACCTGTCAACGAAGAATTTCTTCAGTCAACACCTTGAATAAACTGAGCATCATTTCCCATTGTGATATAGAAATTCCTATCAGTTTCAGCATACTAATTGGAAGGATTTCCTTCATACCAAGTTGAAAGAGGAGCATTCTTAGATTTACTCTCCTTTTTATACTTCCTCGAATACTCTCTATCTGATTCCCCTTTTGAAGAACCTCTGTGCCTCTTAAAACCCGAGGCTGAACTTTCTACCTCTTCGTCACTAGAATTCACTAATTTCTGTTTATCCTTCCTCTCATTTTGAGATGAATATCGTTCTTTAGGAGACACAAAACGATCATCTACAAAACTAGCCCAATTAGCATCCGTAAATCCAGTGAGCTGATGAGCATCACAAGGTGTAATAGGAATCCCTAGCGGCATCGTCCCAGATAAGTACCTCAAAATTCGTCTCAAAATTTGTAAATGAGTAGTTGTAGGTGACTGTTGGAACTATCTCATTTTGTTAATGGTACACGTAATATCGGGTCTAGTATGAAGTAGATATTATAGTGAACTTAACACGCTTCTGTAACGTGTAGGACAATTAAGGCTTTCACCATTCAGTCTGGAGACAGCAGGACTGACTTTCATTGGAGTAGTACACGAGTTTGCACTAGGGAGCCCTTCCTTACTCAGTAAGTCACAAATATATTTCGTTTGAGTTAAGTATAGTCCAGTATCGTCTCAGTATGCCTCAATTCCCAAACAGATTTTGAGACAGCCCATATATTTGAGTGCAAACTCAGAGTGAAGTCGTTGTATAAATTTTTCCAGGTAGATAGAACTGTTACCAGTGACTATTATATCGTCTACATCAACCAATGAAACAATGGACACCTCCTTAGTCATAAGATAGAACATTGAACAATCAGCTCTTGAGTTGTGAAAGCCCCATTTGATTAAGGTGTCCTTGAGCTTGGAGTACCATGCTTTGGGTGCCCACTTCAGGTCATATAAGGCCTTATGTAAGTTACAGACATGATTAGGTGGCCCAGCATCCACAAACCTTTGAGCCTACACCATAAACATATGTTATTTCAAGTCACCATTAAAAAATGCATTATTTATATCAAGTTGTCTAATAGCCCAGTCCCTAGAGAAAACTAGTGTAAGTACAAGCCTAATTGTAGAAGCCTTAATGACAGGGATAAAAGTTTCTGTAAAATCTATATCAGGTTGTTGATAGAACTCTTTAGTCACAAGTCTGGCTTTATACCTTTGAATAGATCCATATGGGGTATATTAAGCTTAGAAACCGACTTGCAGCCCATAAGAATCATTCCATCTGTGTATGGAACCAGAGATCATGTATGATTTTCCATTAAGTCATCATACTCAACCTGCATGACTTTAGACCACTGAGGAACAACAACAGCCTCGGAGAACTTACCAAGTTAAAAAATAGTAGTAATGGGCATAGTAGTAAGATCAGTATCGATAACTTTAAGTTTGAAAATATCTGACTTAGCCCTTGTAATCATAGAATGGGTATTGAGGTTAGATGAGGAAACATGTTCAGTACCAAATTTATCAAAGGGTAATTCCACTACTAACCGGGGTGTTTTTAATGATTGTGTAATAGGGTTTGAGGACAATAATTACATATTTGACAAAGGAGACAAAGATGGACTATGAGAATCTTGTTGTGGAGGATCAGTGCTACCAGGTATGTTTGGTTTGTGTAACTGTGCCTTTGGAATGCTAGAAAGGTTCTTTATAGGACTAGTCACTAGAAAGTTACGTACAGTTGTAGAATGAGATTGTTGTAAAGTAGAAACCACATCTGAATTCTTGACATTAGGAAAGGTAGGTAGCCATAAGAACACATACTTAGGCACATAAACCTTTGAACCCAAAAACCAGCAAAACAATGGAATTCATCTTCATTGAAGATGACATTTCTGGATACATACACTCTCCCATTAGGACTCAAACACCTGAACCATTTATGCACAGAACTGTAACCCAAGAAAACACATTTATTAGAGTGATACTGAAACTTATTTGATTGGTAAGGCCTGAGACAAAGAAACCAAAAGCACCCAAACACCCATAGAAAACCATAATCAGGCTGATCGTTGAACAGTTTTACAAAAGGATATTTTTCATGTAAGACCAAAGTAAGAAGACTGTTAATCAAATAGACTGATATATGAAAGACATTAGGCCAGTAATTAAAATGGACATTTGACTGAGCAAGGAGAGTAAGTCTTGTCTCAGTGACATGTCTGTGTTTTCTCTCTACTCTCCCATTTTGAGCAGAAGAGTAAGGAGAAGATGTCATGAGTTGAATCCTAGACTCCTTAGCCAAAGAATAAAAGCCTTACACCACCCCCATCAGATTAAAAACATTTGATCCTTCTCCTAAATTGATATTCCACTAGAACCTTAAACTTTTTGAAAGCTTTTAGAGCCTCACTTTTATATTTTAAAGGATATAACCATGTATATATAGAAAACTCATCAACAAAGAGAATGTAAAACCTGAACCCCTCTTTAGAAATAATAAGAGCAGGCCCCCATAAATCAGAGTGAACTATGTCAAGAACATTTGTAGATTCAGACATAGACCAAGAATAGGGTAGAAGATGTGACTTGCCTAACTGGCATTCATCACAAAAAAAAATCATTAGTAGAACTAAAAGAGAGATTACATTGTTTCATAGCAAGAGGCGCAATTTTAGTGGAAGAATGGCCTAATTTCCTATGCCATTCTTCCTTTATAGACTCAGAAGACCAAACTGAAACAAATATACTTGACACACTAGGAAAGCCCTTTAGAACACCAGCCTTAGGATTGCAAGATTTGGATGCGTTTCCCAACTTATAGAGCCCATTCTCAACCTTCCCTGAAAGAAGAATCCTCCCTGTGATCTTTTCGTTCACAAAACAGTTCGATGAGTGAAATTTAAGAAAAATATTATTATTCGAGGTTAGTTGAGAGACATACAGTAGGTTTTTTCTTATTTGAGGGACATGTAAGATATTATTGAGCTTAATAGGCTGATTTGTTTTATTAGACAAAGTAGTTTTACCTAAATGTTTAATTTTTAGCTTCCTACCATTCCCCACAATTACTAATTTAATACCTGAGTACTCTGACTTTTGAGGATCATCTTAGCAGAGTTGGTGACATGGTGACTAGCACCAGTGTCAACATACCAAGCCTCATCACCAACTCCAGACTCTTGAGACACAGTTAAGATATTTTAATCCTTAGTAACCTTATTCTAATCTACTTGTAGTTGTCCCGTAGCATTAGGATCATCCTTGAGTAGCAGTCGGGCCCTCAATGGCCATATGTACAACATATGTGATAAATAGGCTTGTTATTGTTGTTGAACCTGCCTCTTCTGCCCCTATAAGAATTTCTTCCTCTATTATTGAAAGAGTAGTTAGGAGAGTATCTGCCTCTGTAATTACCTCTTCGTTGTCCTCTGTTATCATTCCTAAAACTAGAGTTATAGCTGCTGGTGCCTAAAACTTTTGAGTCCGTTTTTGTTAGCTGATGCAAAGTTAATATTAACCAATGATAACTGTACCTTATTCACCTAGTCTAGTATGTTCTCATAGGTCAACAAGGTAGCCTGAAGGCCTATCCAGTTTTGTACTTCTTTGTCAGCTAGGTGTACCACAATATGAGTATATTCAGTGTCCAGGACAGCTAATACCTGAGACACAAGGTCATCCAATGACATATGAGAACCTGTTAGGGATAGATTGTCTGATATGTTTTTCATCTTAGCAAGATAGTCCTCCATAGATGAAATTCCCTTCCTGGTTCGCTGAAATTCAGCTTTGAAATATATCGCTCTAGAGTTAGTTTGGGAGCCAGACAACCTGACTATAGCATCCCACAGCCCTTTGGAGGTCTCTTCCTCCATAACTTGGGATGCAATTTCAGCACTCATAGTGTTGTACAACCATCCCTGCAGTAACTAGTCATTTGCTATCCAGTTTTCATACTCAACATTCTCAATCACTAAACGATCAGCCATATTCAAAATATTGGGAGGACAACGTTTATCACCATTGATAAACCCTTCTATCTTGTTTCCCTTTATTATGGGAAGCACTATAGTCTTCCATAGTAGGAAGTTGTGTCTATAAATTCTTAGACTGTTAAACGTGTTTATCTGATTTAATTGTGAACTTTTTTTGTTCAACAGGTTATCCAATGGAGATGGAGCTTGATCAGCTGCGCTGGAGCTGTACGATGGAGAGTCAGCGATGAAAGACCTTCTATAATACCAAGTGAAGGAAACCCAATCCCACATTGTTAAGAAGGAACATAAAATAGCGTATATAAGTGTGAAACCACCTCAACTAGCAAGAAGCCTTTTGGGACTACACCCAAAAATAAAACTGTGCGCGCCTCTGAACGCAAATGGAATAATATATTGCTAGTCCGTGAAGTCCGTCACACACCTGCACACCCAATTCTAGCAATGCTACCCTGTCATTGTGCTATCTCCGGTCAACAAATATATACAGGTTTTCACCCACTAATACTCTTAGATTTATTAGTGGTGGAATGGAAAGAGTTGTAGCCAAAGCACACTTATCTAGATAATAGATAGAGGTAGTTGTTTACATCTCACCATCATATTTTCAAGAATACCTGCACTGTACTCCAAATTCGCAACATACTCTAATTTGATACCATAAAAATCTTCAAAATTCAAATTTTCATAGCAGGAAACTATTTTTGATCAACCCGTGAACTCTTCTAGAATATTCAAAATTTAAAATTCAAGAAACAAATCAAAATCACCCACAAGTGATCCGGTCACACGGGGCATCAAACATGCCAAACCTGCAACGATTGAGAGTAAGACTGGTCAAATACAAAACGTCAGACATGCTACCACGACTACGAGTAAGACTGCTAAACAAAGTTGTTGTTGGAAAATAGTCGTTGTGGCGAGACGACCGTTGTTGTTGCTAAACAAAGTTTTAGTACGAAAAAGACGAAGACGGTCAAGTTGATTGTTGCTGCTTCAAGTAAGGTTAGTAGTGAGGTTGGAAGACAAATTTCTACAAATCCTCTACAAACTGCAGTTGTCTAGGAGAAAGTGTTACGTAAAGCAACAACAAAACCAAGGCCATGCCTAAGACCCATTCTCTTCAATCACAGTGATTCACGCAACTGCCATTCTCTTCAATATCAGCAATTCATGCAACTGCGACTTTAGAAAGAAAGTTCTTAACGGCCAAATTAAACAAAAGAGCATCACAACTTTGAAACCAAAACAAATAGCTAGCGATAAAGAACTAATAAAAGATGATCCGCTCTTGAACGTAATGTATTTTCAATATCCAAATATTGAAAAGTTTAGAATATTGTTCTTATATTAGATTTTGTAAATAGTGTTGTGGAACTGCAGCATGGTGTTCCAAATGTCTGGTAATACGTATATTACCTTTTTAATCCTAAGTGAATGAATTATTTTTCTAAACCTAATTCAGTATGGCAAAATATTTGGAATTCATATGACAGAAAAGTCGCTTTTGTCTTCTTCTTTAGTTTTCATTCCTAATCGACTTTCTCTAATTGCAAGTTTACTGAAGCTGATATCTCTATCCTTCGAAAATAGCTTCATGGCAGCAGCGGATGTATCAGAGAAAAGGGGACGACCGCTGCATTTCCTGCCCCTACTTCAACCTCCACAATCATGAGGTGAGTATATCTCACTTACAGGATCCCATATGCAAATATCACTTGAAAGTAGACACAAATAGGATTTGGGCATATCATTTTCCTTATCAAATTAATCGTCGTACTTACCATCCAATTCCTCCTATTTGACACTTTAAACTTACTCAATCCAAGTTTTCTATATTTTTTAAAGATATATATATATTTTTTTTTTAATAATTCTTATTTATTTTATAAAACATTATTAAATACAATATTATTTATTTTATCGATTGTTTTAATTTAAAAGCTATATACAAATATTGGTATATTGGTGTATAATAGATCTATTTCCTAAAAAAGGAGAAAAAATTAATGTTTAAAATTAGATTTTATTTTAAAAAACATACTCGTAGAATTTGTTTCATAGAATTTCGATTGACTAAAGTAGACAATGTTATGATTATTCTTTAGATTTCATTTATTTTATATATTTAGTGTAATGTTTTTATGGTTCAGTAGAATTTATAGATATTAATTTCTTATTATATAAATATAATGTTTTATATTTTATTTATTTAAAAAATTTGTAAGATAAAAAAATTATTACTGAATTGATTGAAATAAAATTAAAAAATTAAAAAATTGTTTTTTGTGTGTTTTTTTTTCTTTTTTTTTTGGGAGGGAACCCGCAGCCGCTACTCAGAGTGCAATGAGTGCGCACACGGTAAACCCTCAGTCTGACGCGATAGCCTGCAAACCAACGCCAGAAGGTAAACCACACAAGGTGACAGGCTCAGCCGAGAAAGCGTATGTAGAGGGACTCGAACTCATGACCTTTTGGTCATAAGAATGCCATACTCAACCAACTCGGCTACCCCTTGGGGGCGAAAATATTGAAGTGTTCGTAGATGATGGGGTTCGAACCCATACCGCCCACGAAGTTTGTTGAAATAACTAACTACAATAGGAACTCTATAAAATAATACATTTGGGACTACCAAAATTTATTAATTAAAAGAGTTATTAATTTATAGTAAAATACTTAGTTTACAAACACCTTTCAAGGTTCCACTTAATTATTGTACAGGTTATATAATGCATGTATATCAAATGAAGGGCCCAATTTGAAAGAAACCTTCAATCTTCCATATTATTATGCTTCTTGTGTTCAATGTATCACTTTATGGACATTAAAAATATTTTCTATATAAATACAAGATCAAAATAGGTTAACACAAACAAATCATACACACAACATGGCTTACTATCTTAAAGGTGTGAAAAAAACAACAATGACAAACGAGATTCGAAGAACATTATGCAAGCACAGCAAGGATAATCAAAGTCTCACTCAAAAGAAATTGCAAGAAAGGGTTCATAGTAACTATGGAGAAATTATTGACAGCATTATTGGAATTAATAAAGATGATATCGATCAAGAAGATGACTAAGTTCTACAATTGAGCCCCCTTCGCGAAACGAAGCTATTAAAGCGACAATCACATTGAACAATTTCTTGTTGAGCTATGAGAAAACAACACCAAAAGTTCTTACCATGCTAAGAAACATTAGAGACAAGATTCAAGGGGAAATTGATTTCAACAAAAAACAAAAAACAATTGAGTCATTTTTCAAGAAACCTTCATAAATCATTCATGTAATATGCTATATATAAGGAATTATTAATTTATATTTTATATGGGGTCTAAAGAAATTATGAAAAATGTATTATCTTATAATTTTAGCGAATTATTAATTTAGCACCCTATCTCCGAGTCGGGACCGGCCAACAATATTATCTTAGAGAGTTTATTAAATAACCGAATATTAATTTATCGAGTTTCTACTGTATACCAATCAACCCAATAACACGAGTATTAAACTATAATAGAAGAATCATTATGAACACAAGAATCACTGTAATACATGAGGGGTGTTATCTTTAAGTTTAGAGAACATAACAACGATATGAAGTAAAAAAACGATTGAACAAAATGTTTTGTGACAAGACATGAAGTATACTCTCACATTTCGGTGTGTGAAATAATTTTTGGGCCGAAACTATCAATACAACTTTTAACTTGTTGAATTGGTCTCCTGAGAGGCTATGAACTTCTTTTTAGATTTTGTTTGGATCATTGACTGATGATGAATAGTTGAGGATATTCAGTTTCATGCATACGTCCACGTGAGAGATGGTAAACTTAATCTAAGGGGAAAGAGGTTCATATTTCTAGGATACGTTATTGGAGTGAAAATATATAGATTATGGTGTAATGCTCATAGGTCTTTAGGTCTTCTAATTCTAATGAGTTTAATTCCCTAAAAAGTCAAAAGGATGTTAGGGAAATGGTGAAACCATGATCCTTCCAAACTAAACAAGAATTAAAATCAGTTTCTATTAGGTCCAATGATTTTAATTATTTTGAGGTGGAAACCTTATAACTTAGCATCGGATAGAGAAAAAAATTATATTAGACCACCAAAAAGGTATACGACCCTACTTGCATACGCTCAATTAGTTACAGTAGAAGTGATACAAGAACCTAGTAGCAATAGAGAAGTTATTGTGATATCAGAATTAGATTGATGGATCGGTTCTACTAAAGAATATATTAGATATCTTCAAAAGAATAACACATGGAATCTTGGCCACCGAATATGACCGTTAGTATTAGCTTTAATCTTCCAAGATATGATATATTATTGAAAGTCCAAGATCTTATATGGATAATGATTTTATCGATAAGAGAGTAGGACTTTTTGTAAGTTACTCAACTTATTATCAGGGAAATACCAACGTAACAAATATAAAGATTTCCAGTTTTAAAGATAATAATGCTTGTGATGAATATACGATGTGATTCATTGATTTTCGAAAGAAAAATAGTACTTTTTAGGGTTAATGTGGAGGCCATAGAGGTTATAAAATCGGAAAAATCTTCTTTAATAAGGTTAACGAAGTAAGGATTTACGCAACCAAATATTATAATGTCGTATGCAAAGTAGGTATTTATAATTTTAAGTTTTGACATTTCTAATGGAATTTAAAAATTGGGTACAATAGAACAACATACAAGGATGATATGCTCTTATTCGAGGTTTATTTTGCTTTTTAACGAGTTGTACGGGTTTTCTTTGATTTGAAGGAACGAGAGAGTTTCTATGCATTGAATGATCAAATATATCATTTTAGAAGTGAAATCTACGATGACTATGGCATAAATAAAATGATATCAGCAGGTATTGTTGAAGCATTTTATTATATCTTATTTTCAAACAATTCTTGAGACATTTACGATTAGTATGATAATCTATAAGAAGTTCATGAGATTGTAGAATATTATCTGAAATACTTCGGTCTGAGACAAAAGAAGATTGGGAAACATCAATGGTGGTCGAGACCTTTTATCCTATTTGTAATATTTTTAAAATTATTTTATAAATGTCACATTGGAGTATAGGATATGTATGTAATTAGTTACAAATTAAGGGTGAAAGTTTTGAGATAGTGCTTATTTAGGTTTTATGGATCTATGCGATTTTTTCCAAACCGATGGACACCATTGCATAAGTCTGCACCTATGATTGGCCATGATTATTTGAGGAAACAAGATTTGTATTCATTGAGTCTTGCACTTTTTTGTTTTCTTTGTTAAATATGGTATTTTTAATTCGTTTTTGTTATAAGATGTATCATATAAGCTTATGAGATCGATTTAGTTGGTGGTGATAAAAGTGTTGATTCTCTTGATGCCAGGGTAATTAAGAGATAATATTTAGCCCATCAAACTGGTAAAATAGTTGATGAAGATAACACCTTAGGCTGTTTTATAATTAGTGTTAAAACTCTTGTTAGTAGAAATAATTTATTACCGGATGATAAAATTTTGACAATATTTGTCAAACCATTAGTGCACTCTTGAATCCAAGTTACAAAAAAAAGACAGACTAAGGACCCGCAAAGGACCCGCAAAGAACCCGCAAAGAACCCGCAAAGAAGCAGAAAGCTCCAAATAAATTCTCAACTATTAAATGTCTTAGTGAAATAGTGGGAGTTATATTAGGAAATTTGAAAGTCTCAAATTACTAAGAAACATTTGAATCATATTTTCTAGAAGTATTGAACCTTAGTATTTCACTCTTTAAGTAATAAAATCAACTCTTGTGTTCTTCTTATTTCACTTCATGTGTCTGTTCAATTTGTTTCATGGTATCAGAGCAAGGTCTCTGCATATCAAGTTTTTGATTTTATTACGCAGAGAAATCCTGTCAAGTGTTATTACTTTTAAATCAATATGAATAGAATTAATCCAAGTTCTCATATGTCTAAAGAGAAGCTTGTTTGAACCAATTACCAATATGGGCGGTTGTGTATGAAGGCCTTCCTTCAAAGACAAGATTTATGGGATCTTGTTTCCGGTACCGAGATACTGCATAGTGATACTCCGGAAAACGCTGAGTTAAGGAGGAAATGGAAAGTAAGGTGCGGAAAGGCTTTATTCGGGTTGAGAACTTCGATCGGTGCGGAATTTATTTATCATGTTCTTGCATTGGATTCTCCAAAGGATATCTGAGATACTCTTGACAGGTTATGTATACAGAAAAAGACTATGCGGCTTCAATACCTTGAGAATGAGCTTGCTTCATTAACCAAGGTACTATATCGATCTTTATTTACTTTCTTAAGGTTAAGAATGTATGTTTGGAAATTTCAGGTTTGGATAATGATGAACATATCAGTGATGCAAGGCTAAAACGTTATTTGATTCGTGGATTACGATATAACTTCATGTCGTTTATATCATCAATACAAGGATAGCTTAGCCAACCATCAATCTTTGAGTTAGAGAACCTACTCTCTAACCAGGAAGTATTGGTTAGACAAATACTTGGTAAGTATTCTGTTGATGTTGAAGATATACTTTTTACTAAAGACAGGTCAAGGTGGGAAAACACACATACTCATTTTCAAATTGATGGTAAGTAGATAAGGATTGAGGGGGAGCCAGCAAACCACTGTAAAATGACATGTTTTAGATGTGGAAGGATTGTACACATAAAGTCGGATTTTCGTGCAAAGCTTGTTTGTAAGAGATGTGACAAAACAGACCACTTTAAACCAATTTTTTATCCGAAAATCATCGAATCAGATGCCAATGTTGCACATGATATTGAAGAGAGCAATGAGAGATAGTGGGAAACGTGTTTATCGAGTGCGGTTGTTGATGAACCGGTCAACATGGCTTTGGTTATTAATCAACCAGTTGCCTCTGGTGCCTCAACTATCTGCGGTGCACTAGTTTTTGTACTCATGCCTTGTCTACCTGCACGCCTCACACCGAAGAAGGTAAAAAATGGTTCGGTTGTGTTTTCAGGTGGTAATAATAAGGTAGAGAAGCCACATAGTGGTATCGTGACTGAAAATGGTCCGCGTGAGAGCAAAGGAAAATCGTCCAAGGTTATGTTGAAGGTTTTGCAACGCTCTTCTAAAATCGTTATTAGTACGGTAACATGTCATGATGGTCAAATTGAAGTGAATTTATTTCAGTCGAATGCGGTATTGGTTCGTAAGCAGATAGAAGAAAAGGTCGACGAAGATCATGTTGTTTCGAAACAAGCAGGAGATGGTAGAAGGGCCACTAGAAGAGGATCATCGTCTACACAGAAACAATATAAGTTACCACATCTTGTTTGTGTGAGAGTAGATCCCTTGCCGAAAAATAGAAACGGTTCAAGGTCTCTTTGACCTGGTCATAATAAGTGAAGTTCAAACAAAAAGAATGAATTGAATCCAAGAAAGGAAACAAAACCTAGTCGAGTGATAGTTAATGGAGAAGATGTAGTAAATGAATCAATGAAGGAGAGTTAGGGGAAAACAGCAAGAAAGAAGCTATCAGATGCAGAGGGAGTTATTATCATTCAGTCTGTGTACCGTCGGTATGAAGTTAGAAAATGTGAATCACTGAAGAAACTGAAGCAACCCTGCAGAATTCGTGAGCAGGTGGATAAAATCAAAACTCAGATGCATGCTATTGGGTCTTTAACTGTTAAACAGAAGATACAAAAGCCGAAAACAGTTGTTCGGAAGACAATAATGAGCCTTCTATTACAACTCGACATAATTCAGTGTTTATATCCATCTTTACGAGAAATTAGAAAATCCTTGGCAAATGAGCTTGTGAACCTTCAAGAGGCACTTGACTCTCTGAAGGTGTCGGAACCAGTGAACGAGGAGATGGAGATGTCCACTGCTAAACCTGCATATGTTAACAGTAAAGCTGCTTCTAGCTCTGTGGGTACAGAAGACAACATCAATGAAAAAGATAATGATGTAACTAAGACAAATAAGAATCAATCTTTAGAGCCTTCTTCTGCGCAATCATCCAAGTTTGAGGGAAGATGTCCAATCACAGAAGCACCTGTGCGACACATGGGGTCTCCAATTGAAGGAGTTACTGAGGTATATGATAGTGGAACAGTTAGCAGCTTGGACTTTAAGAGTATTTGCGACCCTTTAGTTAAAGAAACCACACCCATTGAAACTACATTGCAGATGAATGCGATGACTTCAATTCAGGAGGATGTAAAATTACAGTAGACATCAAGATGTGAAGACACAGACGTTGTTGTTGTTGGTGAGAATACATTGTTCCAACAACCTGCTGATTTAGTCAAGCAAGAGTCGTTTGGTGAGGGACAGACTGCTCTCGAAAATAATGAACAAATGGATGGGAATCGGAAATTGATGGAGCATAATCAAAGTCTAATGGAGATTATGGAGAAGCTTATGGGAGCAGGAATTGAGAAACTTGACGCAATATCAATCCTGAACCATCGAGTGAATGATTTGGAGAAGAAATTGTCGAAAAAGAAGAAACTAAAGATGGAGTTATGCTCAAAAGCACTCGAAGAAACTGTTGTGATAGTGGTTCGGTATCCTGAGAAGGTGTATTCACAGCTCAGGGATATGATAGGGAAATCCTATAAGCACGTGAAGAATTCTATGTACTTGTCTTTTGGTATTGTTAAAGATTCTAGAGGTGCTATTGGTTTTAAAGTTGATGACAACGACACTGTTTATTGTGTTGAGGAGTTGTTGGGTATGATTTTGAGCTACGCCTCATATTTAGCAGAATTCCATTCCAAAATTATGGTTAAGGATGCTGTTATTTATGTTCCTCCTTATTTTGGACAAGCTGAACTTGGAGGTCAAAACCGGGAGTTGCGCCTCGTCGAGTACTTGGCAGATGAGTTTAATAAACAGGTTGCTGATGGTCTTACTAAGACTTTTCCCAAATCAAAGTTCGAAGAGTTCAAAGGATCTCTCAGTCTAGCTAATCGAAAGAATGCACTGAGGGGGAGTGTCAAAAAATTAATGCACTCTTTAATCCAAGTTACAAGAAGCATACAGACTAAGGACCCGCAAAGGGCCCGTAAAGAAACAGACAACTCCAAATCAATTCTCAACTATTAAATGACTTAGTGAAGTAGTGAGAGTTATATTAGGAAGTCTGAAAGTCTCAGATTTAAGCGACGCTTGAATCATATTTTCTATAAATACTGAAATTTTTTGTTTCACTCTTTAAAAAATAAAATCAACTCTCGTGTGTTTATTGTTTCTGTTTCGGTCTCTCTTCAATTTATTTCAATATTATGAAATGTTTTTTGTATGTCAATCATCTAATTTGAACCATGTTTCACATATTTTTTGTTTAAACAAAAAATTTCCATCCTACTTAAAAAAATAAATCTCGGTAGACACTTATTTCGGCTATTATGAGAATGGAGTTTTGTAGATCTCGAAAAAGAGTTGTTTGGGATTGAAACAAGTACATTTTTACTTTAAAAGTTCTTTCACATATATGTTGAATTATCATCTATTAAAAAGATGACATATATTGTTAGAGATATAGTTTAGCTGATTGACATATATTGTTAGAGATATAGTTTAGCTGATTGACATATGAAAGCCATCACCTGAACGATTCCAGAGCTTTTGGTGAATGTATATGAAAAATTAAAGCGGATGGTGATTGGAGTGCGGGCTCAAGTTTTCGGCGAAAATCCTCACTTTATATTTTTCAAAGTGATCTTTTATTTTACATTTTATATTTAGGTTTTATCTTCTATATCGAGATATTGGATTTTTTATTTAGATAGAATTCATGTATTTTTTAACTGCGGTTTTATTCAGCGAAATTTGAAGTATTTTTTATTCAATGTAGTCGATTATTTTAGTCGTATTCCAATTATATTTCGGCGTATTTTATTGTCCACAGAGAATGTCATGTGATCCCGTACACTTTTATCTATCATTTATATAATATTTTTAAAAACAAAAAAATTATAAAATTTTCTTATTTATTTAGTCATATTGGAGTTGTTTTATAATTTATTATTCCTCTTATTTGTATAGAGGGACATATATGTTAATTCAGTTTTAACGATCAGGTGTCATTTCACTATATTAATTTTGTTTATAAAAATAATTATGTCAATTTAATGAACTGTTTGAAATTGTTTTTCAGATTTTTGACATATTTCGATATCCTGTTCGCTTACATTTGATAGGAATATTTATATAATAATATCAAAAGCAGTTTACAGATTTTCTATGTACAAAATACAAAATATTTGAAGTAATTTTCGCCTTTCAAAATACATCAAACTCTTCAGGGTTACAATTTTATGTTGTTGTTTTATAAACGATAGTGATAAGCTGGATTCTCTAAACCAATTGGGCTGATCAACACTTTTCTGTCTCAGTTATTCAATATCCTATCAATCTTAGCTTCAATGTATCTGATGTTGGAACTCTATTTGGTCCATTTCTAATACTCATCTTGTCCACAAACCAGTTGCAGGAGCTGCGGTGTTTAATTCCTCTATAGGATCATTCATGTAAATCGAGAATAATCTTACCAGGTAGAGATAGTAGTCCAAAAAATCATCAAATTCAAACCTCCATAACACAACTATTTTTAAGCAACAAACAAATACTCTATATTTAAACCTCCGAAGTATTTTTGAACAATCTGTAAACTCTTCTAGAACACTCGAACTCTAAACCTTCGTAGCACAAACTATTTTTGAATAACCGGCCAACTCCTCTGGAATACGTTACTGTTTAATAAACAAATCATATGAGTCAGGTGAATTACAGAACCAAACATAATTTAAAAGTTAAATCCAGTAAAATGAAAGCTTCACTGTTTCGTAGTTTCCAACTATGGGAACAAGAATTTAGTCCGGATAATACACTTTAGTAGGTGAATCAAAATCTCGCCCATAGTTACACAATGGAACCACTAATTGTTTAGTCATACATTCACAATTATGTTAAGATCCATAAAACATCTGATTACAATAACCAATTACTTACAAAAAAAAATTAAAACCGATATTCCTATGTTGATTTGAAATAATTATGTTTATTTTGTTTTACGGTTCTAATTATGTTAAAAACTAAAAGTAAAATATTGTTTACAAAAATACTTGATTATACTTTGTGGCTATTTCACATTTTTTTAAACAAAATATACATTTATTAGGAAGAAGGTCCTCTTTAAGTTACAAGACCTCAAGGGTCAATAATAAGTAATAATTCCAAAATGAATGAAAAATGAAAAGAGCGCTAAAAATCTCCCTCGATTCTCAAAATTTAAAACAGAAACACCATCAAGATAAATTTGCTTTCTTCTCCCAAATTACCATAGCCAAGACCTCGAAGCTACTCGACCTTCCACGATTTTTCTTCCTTGTTTCGAATCATTCTCCTTTCTTCCATTTTGCCTGCAAAAAAAAAAGAACAGAAGAGAGCAGTATCCATCCATTCTAATTTTCATACAGAGAAAAATATGTCAAACTCAAGCTTTCTAAGAAGATAATCGATTGGAGCCTATAAGGGATATCAAAACTTGAGAAATTTGGTGTCATTTTACATCTTAGAGTCTATTTAGCAAGACAATCCGCTGCTTGATTTTGGACTCTTGAGATGTATTTAAAAACCATCGAGTGAGACAAAGTTTTTCTAAAGATTTTCAAAATCGGCTCCAGGAACCAAGGTTCACCACCGAAAGCCAGATGGTTTATCAAAGTCTGGCAATCCGACTCAATGTCAACATCAGTCAAGTATTTTTTTCCTTGCAAATCAGCAATCCATCCAGTAAGGCACGAGCCTCGGCTAGAAGGGGAGAAAGTTTCCCGTAACTGTTACCGTAACATTGAAGCACCTGACCCTGGGAATTTCTAAAAATGCAGCTCCCACTGGACTCGACATTCCATTGCACAGAGGCATCAACATTAAGCTTAATCCTACCATCATTTGGGGCTTTCCAAGCAAAGTAAGTAGGCTTATTCTCAAAGCTCGAACAACCCAAGATAATATTAGCATTCTTGGTTTTGGTGCAATGCTTTATGGTAAGAGAATTCGAAACATCTAGAGATACAATCACTCTTTTGATGTAGTTAATGGATTCATAGTTATTTCTGAAAACACCTGAAAACTTAAATTTGTTTCTGTTTTGTCATATGGTCCAACAAATAACAGTCGGCATCAAGTGAGTGATATGAGTCTTACTTAAAGTAAAGTCTTGCCAAATTTGGATAACGTGATTTATTACCATATGCCTATCAATTCGAATCTTGAATATGTTACTGAAATAAGTCCATATTTGCCAAGCCTGATTGCAACTCACGAAAACATGATTGATATCTTCGTAATTGATACAGAATTGACACTTTGAGTCCATTTGCAGGTGTCTTTTCTGCAAAACATAATCTATAGGAATGTATTTCATGATTAGGCTCCACAAAAGAAAAGAAAACTTTCTTGGCATGAGACTACTCCAGATTTTTTTGAACATAGAAGAATGAGGAGCTTTTTGTCTGATCTTGTCCCATGTCATCTTTGTATTGAATTTGATGTCATTTGAGCACTTCCAAATCAGAGTATCCTCCTTGCTACTATCAATAGAGAAGGCTTGAATCTGATTCATTCTATCTGCAGATAAGAAGGAAGACAAGGAGTGAGTGTCCTATTCATTATTCTTCCAGAAAGAATTTACTTTAGCTTGCAGGTAATTTAGATTTGTATGATCATCAGCAATTGGATGGTGATTATGCCAATCATCCCTCCAAAAGTCTATCTCCCCTTTCCTAGAAGCCATCTACATTTAGCTCCACCACCCTTCTGATACCTGCAATTATTTTCCATATAAGAGAACCAGGTCTGTTGTAGTTAGTGTAAAGAGGATGCACATTATTTGAATATATATTATGCATCATGTTAGCCCAGCTAGATTTATTGCTTCTAAAAGTAAACCAAATCTTGTGGGAATAGACATGCTGAATGTCAGAAATACTTCTGATGTCAAGGCCACCCTCCCCAAAAGGCGTACAGAGAGACTTCCAATTAGACCAATGGATAGTCTTCTCATTAAAGTTGGATCGTCACAGAAAATTGTTCAGAGTTTTCTCTATTCCGCTGATAATGCTAATAGGCAACGTACTATTCTGTAACCAATAACAAGGGATAAACACAAGAACAGTCGAAATGAGGACTAGTCTCCCACTAAAAGATAGGTGTTTGCAATCCCAATCCCTAATCTTTTCATTAATCTTGTCAATGATCTTAATATAGTTACTAGGACTATTTCTTCTATTTAAAGTAATCCATAAGTAGTTAGTAGGGAGATTCTCAAACTTGAAACCAGTTTTGGCTTCAATATGATTAATTCTACTCTGAGGAGAGAGAAGCAAGAGATAAGCTTTGTCTTTTTTTGTTAATGGCTTGCCCAAAAGTCTCTTGATAAGTATCCAAGAAATTACTGAGCTTAGTAATTGAGTCGTGCAAGCTGTTGAAGAAGATCAAAATCTTGTCTGCAAAATCCAAACAAGGAATAAACTGATGGTTTCTCGAATTATAATTCATGTTGCTGTTATTTATGTAAAGACTTTGAAGACCCCTAAGAAGAACCTCTTCCTCAATGATGAAAAGACTTGGAGACAGGGATCACCGTATCTCAAGCCTCTTTTGGCGTTGAAGTATCTGTAATTGCCTCTATTGACCAGCAAAGATATATTGATGTCTCTAGTCAACATGTTAACAAGCCTAACAAAATCATCATTGAAACCAAACTTGATTAGAACGTTAGTAAGAAATGGAAAAAACATTACGTCGAATGCTTTCGTCATATCTAATTGAATTATGATGTTTCCAGTCTTGGGTTTCTTTTTCAGATCATAAAGTAATTCTTTAGCCACCAAAATATTCTCCTGTATGGACTTTCCCAAGAAAAAAACTCCCTGATATTGAGATATTATGTTTGGAAGAATGACTGAGAGTCTAGAGTTGATCAGCTTAGACATAATCCTATTGAGCATTGTACAAAGCCCAATAGGTTTGTAATCATTCCAAGAAACACGATCATTATTCTTGGGAATGAGACACAGGCCAGTGGCAAATATTCCCCTCAGAATGTCCTGGCCTTCAATAAAAGCGTTAATGGAATTACACAGATCAACTTTGATGATACTCTAGCAGGATGTTAGAAATAGATGTTAAATCCATATATCTCTGTTGCACTATGTTCATATTTGAAATCATTTTCCAAATCTCATCTTCGGTGGCATACTTCATTAATAAAACGTTCTCATCATTAGATACCAACCTAGGAATGGTATTAAAGATGTCATTGTTGATTCTGTTTAACTCATCTTCTTTGTTGCCAGAAAGGCTCAATGGCAAAAACGTTTTTGAAGAAAAACTCAGCAGACTTTGCAATACTCTTATCTTTAGTGAGCCAGGTATCACCCTCTTTGATGCTATTGATTTTCCTTCTTATTTTCTTATTAACATAAGAATGATACAACTTTGTGTTGCGCTCACCATACTTTAACCAATTATTATAACATTTTTGCTTCCAATAGTCGTCTTCAATTCTCATAGCTTTAATATAAAGACTGTTAGATTTCTCCAGATCAGCTCTAGAGGTAGAGTTCTGTTGGATAGTGTGAAGCTTCTCCATTTTATTATCTTTTTCCTCAGCCTCTTTAAGCTTGTTGAAAATGTTACCAAAAGACTTGTTGTTCCAATCTTTAAGACATTTCTTCAGCCTTTTAAGCTTAAACCAAAAGACCTGGTTAGCATGACCTGTAATACTTAACTTCCAGTTATTCTCAACAATACTCATGAAAGATTTATATTAAGACACATATTTAATACTCTTTATGTTATTAATTTGCTCATTATTAAAAGTTTTAGCAGTTATGAGTAAGGGAGCATGGTCAGATTTGACCATGTGAAAAACCTGGGTATTCTTGAAATAAGTCTGCCAATTGTTATTAACCATGGCTCGATCCAACCTTTTCCATCTTAACCCTCGATTCCAGGTAAACTTTGAGCCTCCATAGCCAGCATCATCAAGCTTACACTCCCTGATGCATTCATTAAAATCTTTTATATTGTTCAAGAAAATGGAGGGGCACCCTACTTGATCATCATTGCAGGTAATCACATTAAAATATCCCATGTCATCCAAGCTTTCTCTTTGTCAGCCACCGATTTTAACACATTCCAAAGATCCCTCCTTGATTTATGTTGGACTTAGCGTAAACAATCGAGAGATTATAGCTAATCTCAGTGTCAATGTTATGAACATCAAGATGCAAGCACTGATCATGATTGATTAGTAAATCAATCCTAATATTTTCTCTCCAAAAACACCATATCTTATTCAAAACATTAGATACATAGTTACTGAAATCAATCTTAGAAGCAATCTCTTTCATTTTGTCACTATCAACCATAGGCTCTTGAATTGCAAGAACCTGGATTTTGTTTTTGATGGATATGTCCTTAAGCCCTTGAATGGTAGGATTGTTGTTTATCACTCTTAGATTCCAACTAATCAGACTTATCATTATCAGAAACAAACTTTTGTTTCTATTTTGTCTCTGAATAACTCAAAGACTTGATTACCTTCTTACTTGGCTTCTTGATTTTCCTGAGGCTTTGAACAGTGATTCGTCCCTCGACTATCGCGTTTGGTGGCAGATAGTCCCTGGACTTTCAAATGTCCGTTGGCAGTCCCTGGACTATCGCGTTTGGATAAAGTTAGTCCAGAGGATCCTTTGATCCACCAGATGCTGCCACCTGTCCCCATACTCCTCAGTTTTTTGTGTCACCAGCAGTCCCTTGACTTTAAGTACGATTTTGCCCTTTGACCAAAATCCTTGTTGGCAGCCCTATTGGTGAGTTGGCAAATTCTTCCTACGTGGCACCTATTAAATAAATCCTATGTGCGTAATTTAAATGTATGCATGGACAGATACATTTAAAATACCGAATTGTTAATACATATATACATCTCATTTCATCTTCCTCGACTCGAACAGCTTCTCCTTCTCCTCTCTGCTTTCTTCTTATTCTTTCTCCCTTCTCCTTCTATCCGTTTCCTAAAACCAGTGCATCTATTTCATCTACAACCTCCATAAATGTCAACCAGCTCCATCTCTTTCCCTTATAAAAAAAATGGAGATTCGGTGTCGATCTGCTTTTGTGGGAAACCTTTGGTAATTTGCACCTCATGGACAGAATCGAATCCAGGGAGAAGATTTTATGGATGCAGAAACTGGATGAGAGAATAACGCTGGAAAAAGCAAAAAAAATCATAGAATTTTCAGATATTTTAAGGTTTTTATTTCGGTAAAATTTCATCAGCAAAATGAACGACTGTTTCTGTTTGTAAAATTATTTACAATTAATTGTTGAGGTTGCCTCTAACAATAGAGTTCCTTTGATTCTGTTGTTAAATGGTGTTTTAAAATCTAAGCAGGGTAGTAAGTCACTGTGTCTTCAACTTAAGGGTGTTCTTGTTGCTGATTTGATGATTGTGGATCGTATAGAAATCTTGGGGTCCTTTCGAACAGCGTGAAAGAAGAATCCATTAGCAAGGCCGTTGCTTATTTTTGTGAAATTAGTTCTGGAATTTACCACATCTAATTTATACCTGTCGATAAGGATGAGCAGCTGTTTTTCGGCATGTTGTGCTCTCCTCAATGATCGAGATCGAACAAAATTCTCAAGACACCAGGGTCCTTACAAGTTCGTTTTCGAAGCCTCATTGCAGCAAGTAGGGTCAAGCTGAAATTCAGCCATTTTCCTACCCAGTTTAGTCAAGAGACCTTTTTCTTGCAGAGCACCAAGACTGTACAGCTTTTCCATGGCCGATATAAGAGCTTGAGGTGAAGGTGCATCGATGAAATCAAATGACAATAAATCATTTATGCTCATAGCCTTCATGATTAGTGTAGCAACTCCAAGACTAATTCTTTGCATTTTCGGGACTGAAGTATGAGGTATAGATTTAGGGTTTGTGTTTTGATTTAGGGATTTGCTGTAGAACAATGGAGAGGGAAGAAGTCGAGGGATGGAATTCGAGAAGACTAAAGTGTGTTCAGGGTTGCATAGAATCTAGGTTAGATTCTGTTTAATTATTATAATAAATTAAATTAAATCAATTAAAACATAAAATGTAACGCACCAATTGATAAAGTTGTAATTGATTTTTGGGCAAAATATTACACGTAGGATAATAATGTCACATGGATAATCAGATTTAATTTTCAAAGCCAAGGTGGAAATTGAAGGGGTAGTTGGGTCCTTTAATGTCGCGGACTACGTTTAGGGTTTAACCTAAAGTCAAGGGACTACTGGTGACACAAAAAACTGAGGAGTATGGGGACAGGTGGCAGCATCAGGTGGATCAGAGGATCCTCTGGACTAACTTTATCCAAACGCGATAGTCCAGGGACTGCCAACGGACATTTGAAAGTCCAGGGACTATCTGCCACCAAACGCGATAGTCGAGGGACGAATCACTGTTCAAAGCCTTTTCCTGATTTCTTTTAGTTTCTTGACCAGGATCTCTTTAAATTCAGGAGACGATTTCACTAACTGATAGCCTGGAGTGTTACATCGAGATTTAACAGATGGAGTGCCTTCTTCATTTGGATTTTCAAATTATGGAGAAGTATCATTTAATAAACCTTGTTCTAATGTCTTTATGGCTTCAATAACTTCTGTTTCTTCGATTTGTATCTCATTTTCCTCGAGATTATCTATAACAATCTTTTCAGCTTCCGTTTGAACATTTTGCAGAACTATCAATTTGATCTTTGGAATGTAAATTTGCAAACTATTTTTTTTATTTCTTTGCTCTATAATTTATGTATTTATTTTCTCTGTTTGTTCTTCATATTTTCTTTTCTTGCATTTAAAATCTTTATGTCCCCTGTGATTACAGATATTACAGTAGAATGGAATTTTGTAGTATGAAACAGATATCCATTGACCCTTGTTATCACCAAAACTCATCCATATTCTGTTGTGAAGCTTTTGGTTGATGTCCAATTCAACGAGAGCCAAACAGCCGTTTTTGTGAGCTCTATTAATCTCAGGAACTATAACCTTGTATGGAGTTCCTATTGATGAGGCCATATCTGTGATTATTTTAGTATTAAATAGAACTTCTGGTAATCTTTCAAATCTGACCCAAATCAAAGACAGAGGATATTCTTTTTTGCTGTTAAAACCAGGAGTATACTTCATAGCCGCATCTCATTTCCATCAAAATTCCAAATGTTCTTAGCCCAGATTAAGCAAACATCTTCTTTGAGACTGAACTCTAGGAATATATGTCTCAAATTAAAGATTTCCATATTCATCTCCCCTCTGAATTTAAAGGTATTCAAGAAATTCAGAACAGAGTTCCTTTTCGGTATTCCATTTTTGAATTTTCCCACCAAAGTTATCTTAGAGTTTCCTTCCAGATGATCTTTAATTTCCTAAGAGTATTGGAAGGATATGTGATCAGATTTGACACAAATCGTTCCCGGTATCAAATCCATTTTCGTTGTGGGTGTGTTTGAGAGAAACTTCAACATAACTTTTTTATTGTTGGTTTTTATGATTATTGAGAGTAGAATAGATATTAAGTAAATCATCATCTTCAAAAAGTCGTTGTAGTGTATCTCCATGGCCGGAGAGACAGGAGACAAAACGGAAAAAAAGGGTTACGCCGGCGATACTCTGTTTTTAGGTTTTTTCATTTCTTGGAAAAGAGCCCTTCTATTAAGCCCAAACATTTGGACCTTTTCTCGATTTATGCGTGTCATCCTTGCGCAGGGTCCATGTTAATCTAAAATTTGTTTTATAAATTATGTATAAAACAAATATAAAAATTTATTTGCTACTAACTAAAATTATAATTTAAATTTTAAAATAAAAACAATTTTAAAATAAAAAATTGGATATTAAAAGGAAACGGTCTATTGAATAAATTTAAATTGAAATATAAGTTAAATAAATATAAATATGTAAAAAAACGAATATAAATATAAATAAAATACATAATTTTCTTTTGAAAGCAATCCATTATATTTTAAATTCCCAAAGACACTCTAAAAAATAAAAGCTCAAAAACCCTAATTTAATTTAAACAATTTGAATTAAAAGTTATGAGAACCCATGATAATTTAAATGTTTAGAGATGTACATCATAATCCTAAAGTCATACATTAATTTGATTTCTAGTTAAAACATTAAAAAATCTGCCAAGGAGTTAAGATGAAAGTTAAATTACATTGAAGTAACTTTTACTACCCCATTTGTTAAATTTTCATTGTGAGTCATTAAATAGGTCTTCTATATTTTAGAGGTTATTTTTTTTCTCTATTTGTTTATTTTATTTATTAATAATATTTTCTTAAAATATAAGATTAGAGCATAATGATATTAATTAGATGAAAAATAGGTAAATCATTGTTTTCTTACGTGTCACTAGTCAACGTATAATTTTAACACCTATGTATCTGCTATATTTCCATAAACGATCACAAAATACACCAAGAAGTAATTAGAGAAAAAATTAGAGTGAATAAAAAAAGACAGGAATGCTCTCTTGAGATAAACAAAAAATATTTCTCTTCTCATATGAGTTGTAAGAGTATTTTGTAAAAAAAAATCATTTTCAATATTTATAAAAATTGTTTGTTTGTTTTAAATGAGTGTTGTTCCATATGTTTCCGCTAACATATACTTCTCGCTTAGTTCAGAAACAAATATCATCGTCGGCCTTTGGCTAATGAATCTCATGTACTTAAGAACAATACTTCCAACATATACTTCTCCCTCGGTTAAAAACAAACATCATCGTCAGCCTTTGGCTGATGAATCCCATATACTTAATAATAATACCATTGATCATTCACAGTATCCACATATCAACATTTTATGACTGGATATTTTGTCGTATAATATAGAATTTGAAATAATAATTATATTTGTATGGTTTAAAATTGATTTGGTCCTTGCTAAAATGACTAATTGGTTCTATAGAGTGTAATGCGAATAATTAAAAAATAAACTATTTTTTATTTTGATTTTAATTTGAAATATAGTGTATTTAACTTTTACAAATGTTATTTAAACCATATTCGAAAGGTTTATATATTATCTATTATGTTGTTCTACTTTAGATATGAAGATTTAAGATCCATTATTAATATTTTCGTTCAATTTAAACCATAGATCAAAATCCGTATAATTAATATTTATACTAAAAAATAAAAATAAACTAGATTATTAAATAACATATTACATTATAAAATAAATTTATAGTGGGTCTTTTTAACTCCTGAACGAAAGGTTATCTCTTATCAATCTTGTTCATAGTTTTAATAAAAGAAATATAAAAAGGAAGACAAAACAAACTATGTTGTAGATCTAATTCTGATCCAACGCTTTTGAGTTTCCATTATGCTTTTATAACTTTAAGTTTGCTTTAGAAGATATTACTTTCAAATATTTGCGTGATAAGAAAGAAAGTCTAATGGTTTTATGATTGTTAAGAAGTATGTACAACCTCACATTTGTCGGGTATTAAAAACAGTGTTGATGTTACAATCACAAGCGTTTTTATATCTTTTATGTTCTTTCACGGATTGCTTTCCAGAAATTAAGACAGTTGTTTATAAAAACAATTCTACTTTGCATACACTAATTAACAATTATTTTAAAATATTAAACTTTTTTTATTGCACCAATGACTGTTTACTGGAGCATAATTCGGAAACCAATTTCTTGAAGTATTGTTTCGTAGCATTTGGTTATTGTCTCCATGATTTCTATTCTTGTCATCCATTTTTATTTATTGATGGAACTATTTTTACGGTGAAATATAAAGAGGTATTGATATTTGTTATAGCTAAAGGTGGTAACAATAGCGAATTTTGTTCTTTAACATTTTTAATTTCAAAACATGTTATTTTATAATGTCTTATCTAAAAATGCGAAAATAAGTACAACCAATAAGATAGATACGAAAAAATATGTATAATAGATTCACAATCTTGTCTAATCAATATGATAGATGCACAACAAGATATAATCAATATGATAGTTGTGAAACTATGTATAATGAATATGATAGATGTGAAATTAAGTATAATCATTATTCAATATTCTAGTATCATTACATTTGGTATAATTGGGACTCAAAATTTTAAAAATTTCTTATAATAAACCCATTTGTTAGGTCATCGAATCACATTTATTTGTGGTCGTCATTTAGGTATTGTTAGTGTTTTTTCTGCTTTATTTCTAGATTGCTATTGTGCATACTGTCTTTATCATATCATGAATAATTCGAAGTATCCTTTGAGTTGTACATCTACATCATTTAAAGATAAGATTATTTACATGTTTAAAATATGTATTATGTCACGACTCAAAACATGTACATTCAATATATGGACGAATTTCTTAAAAAAATGAGGTCATAAATTTATTAACTTTTGTGAGAATTTACTTATGGATAAATATTTCTGTGTTTTTTCCAAATACAAACGGTATGGTTCGATGACTTCTACTCCAACAAAATCTTTTGATCATAAGATCAAATAGTATTGTAGTTTACCTATATTGGATTTAGTTGATAGAATTATAATATTACTTATAGATCAGATTTCAAGATGTTATGTTTAGGTTGAATGTTAGACTAATAATTTATATCCTAAATTTGATAAAACATTTAAAGTCAATATGGAAATAGGTCGTCCATGGATAGTTTATTCGTTTAGTCGTATTTTACACAAAGTTTTTTATGATCTTGTTATGGTTGAAAATCTTAGTGTATCTACATGTTGTTGTGGTGCGTGGCAACATGAATGTTTTCCAATCTCTCATAGTTTGGATGTCATATTTTATATATATGGAAATCCTATGAAATATATCGAGTCATGCTATTTTGTAAGCTCTTATAAGAAAACTTATTCATATGTCATACCCATATTTACTACTTTAAGTCAAGCATCTACTTCAACAACTTCTCCATTCATACTTCCTTCAATTTTAAAAATGTAAGTTGGAATACCTTATAAGAAACATATTCATCTAAAGGAGAATTAAATACACATAATATAATATGTAGTTATTGTTCAGAAGATAGTCATAACAGATGATTATGTGTATGTGTCTTGTATGATCAATGCAATTTTGATACTTTTAGTTGATAAGGCTTCTGTAACTTTGATATTGTGTTGTTGCATTAATATATAGTTTATTTCTGTTAGTATGTTTTAATTTTTAATATTTTTTTGTAAAACCAATAAAGTTTACGGAAAAGGAATAACCAACTACATGATAGATGCAGGACGAGGTATAACCGTTTGTATGATACATGCGAGACATATGCACACGGGTGGTGATAGATGCGAGACCAACAAATACTATAGTGTTGTAGAGAAGGTAGATGCAGGACACATATAGGGATGATATATGCGGGACATCGTTCGTGGATGATGATAGATGCAGGACCCGTTCCTAGAAAAAGATTAAAGCGTAACCAACATTATAAATGCGCGCAACAAATACATAATAACCATGATTAGTCAACGAAATTGATCACATATATCAAAAAATCGACTAGTTTTACCTTTGTATCAAAACAGTCCCTTTTGTAACATTCATGGTAACATTTTTTGGCCTATGGTCTTTGCATCCATGGTCACTGTGAGTGACCATGGATGCAAATAATGACTAACTAAAAAGGTCATTTTGATATATACATGTAACACTATTGTCTTTTTTGGTACACTTGACCAATTTCGATGACTAATCATGATTTTTAACCAAGAAATACATAACCAAAGAGATAATTAATGAACATTACAATATACATAGAAACGAAATGTTAAATAAGAATTTCACTAATATTTGTTAGTATTTTTGTCATTGAGAAACAATTAAAACATACATGCTCTGTTTAGTGTTGTAATATGAGCAGATTTATCTTTTTTAAGATAACCATTTAAATATAATATTTAGCATATTCGCAAACCATTATGTCAAAATCAAGTATTCGTATGTTTTGTTAAGGAATTCTCCTTGAACATACTAATTTTATTTTTGGTGTTCTTAACAAAGTTTTCTTGTTGTGGATGTATTTAATATGTAAATTAAAATTCTAATCAATATACAAACTCACTGAGATAAAATACATTAAACTTCTAACATTATATAGCATGCGAGACAAATACATTAGATAAGATATATATAAATATGAGACATATCCATGTGATATATATTCATATGAGACATAATTATGCGAGATATAATCATGCATGGCATAATCATGCGAGACATACTCGTTATATAACTTACGATAAAATCTAAACATATAACACTTACAAAACTTTATGTAATTATATTTTATTTGATGCTTTACCTTTTGTTGTCGATGAGTTTAAATTTACTACGTCTCTATTATCCATATCTACTAACACAAATATCCAAAAGTGTAACCTCCTTTAGGTCCGCGTAATGCATGCCAATAAAATTTCTCACATCTTGATCGGTATATATATCATGTGCTACATTGAAATAATATGTTCGAGAATTGTTTTTTGTTTACTTATCATGTGTTGCAAAACTGCATGATCCTTACCATTACACGTCCAAATATAGCTTTTGTTGGAATAAGTTTTGTATTATTTTTACAACCAAGATTAGGTATTTGAAAATGATTTTCGTTTTAGTTACCAATATCTACAACCGTCAATAAACTATGTAATGTCAAAAAATGGAACTAATAATAAGTTAATTGTATAATGGGAAACCATACATACAAATAAATTTTAAATAAACTTTTCAGTAACAGAAGTACTACATGTTGGTAATTTTTTATTTGAACCTTAGCGGACCATCCTTCCTTTCTCATTTTTGATTGAGTTACATTCTTTAGCATTTCTCTGTTTCAACTATTTCAATTACTGGGGTTTGAATTGGCCATTGTGTTTCTTGGATTGTTCAATCCATTGGTGCAAAGATTTCATATTAAGTAGGATCCAAATATAATTCAAATGAAGGCCCTTCCTCTAATTTTTTCTACAAAATGTGAAACCAATATATTATTAGATTCATTGATAAAAAATGAGATACATGCAAGACGTAATAACAAATAATAGATGAAATATGATCCATGCAAGACAATGTGTATATAATCTACTATAGAGTCGGGATGATATATTTACACGATAAACGCGGGACAATGTAATAGATGATAGATGTGGGACATATATATTATGTGAAACAAGGCTAACTAACAATATGAGGCAATTACATGTGTAAAAAATTATTGACCATGAAAGACACCACAAATGATGAGAGATGAGAGACAATATTATATATGAGAGCAACGATGATTCACTTACTTCATTATTTATTTGATACGTTTCTATCTGGATAATCTCCTCCTCAACAACATGATCCAATTCACTTACTTCTTCCAATTTTTTATGAGTAGAAGTCTCTTTTTCTTGGACTTGGTGTACAGTTTCAGGATCTTTTATAAAAAATATATTATTAATTCAAGACTAAACAATCATGATTTTGCAGCCAAAAAAAAATGAGACAGTGACAGTTGTAAGAAAAAATGAATCATGGGAGATTACATCATGTGGGACAATATCATACGAGGCTATATCCAAATCATGAGAGACTATTTCATGCGGAACAATACCATGCAAGATACTACCATGCAATTCCATAAAGTAAAAATTTTATGCGAGATTCTATCATGAGAGGCCAATTAAGTAGAGACTATAATATGCTAGACTTGGCAATAAAAGTTTTATTTCAAAACATGTATTACAAGGTGTAAGCAAATAACAAGTTAATGCACAAATGAATACATATGTCAAAAATATTACAATAATACTTAGGTTTTTAAACATTTTTATCAATATTAAATAATTTAAATCACCTCTTTCTCCAGAACATCATTCTGCTAAGAAACATGTCTTTTTTCTCCACAAGGACACCGTTTTCCATAAAAACATCACGAAGAAGGTGCAAAATATTAGGAGGAGCTTTCGTATTTTCCATAACAATATTGTGAGAAGGTTCCTTCTTTTCTACAGAAACATTAGGAGGAGTGTTAGTTTTTGTCCATATCAATATTAGAAGGACGTTCCTTATTTTCCATACCAATGGTTTTAGGGTTCTCATGGGCTGGAAACTCAACAACATTAAAGTAGGTTCTTGGTTTTCCACAACAACATTGGAAGCATAATTAAGTGCATCAATTTGTTGATCCTCGGGGTTTGTAAACAACTCATGGTTTATATTAGAAACAGTAATATAGTTTTCATGGTTTATAACCATTTCATGTATCACCTCTGTAGTAGTAAGCAACTGCATATTAGTAGGATAACCCTCGATACATGTTTTTTTATTAGGCTATTCTTCCACATTTTCATGTGAATGTTTTTTCTTTGTATATACTTTAGATATATTTTGAGGTGTCTTATGAAGTTCCACCTATATATTAATGTCAATATATGTAGTTGAAGTGTCTTTTGTAGCTCCACATTTTTGTATGTTTTATATGTTCGTCACTTCTCTTGAGTTTTTTTTTAAATTCTCAAATGTCCTTATTTGTTTAGTGATTTTTGTTGTAGTTATACAATCTTAAGTTGAAATATTGTATGATCAATTGCATAACTATTTGCTTGATCCACTATTGTTAACTTTATGCATTTGCTAGACACAATCTCAATTATTTTTGGGGTTTTCATGTTAATATTTTATAAAATAAATAAATCTTAATTGTAAAAACTATACAAGTGGGATATAAAACATTATACATGCAGAACATGCAGTGCATGTAAGGCCCGTTTAAACGTGATATATGTGAAACCATAAATGTTGATATATAAGGGACAAGGGTATGCATATTAGGCTATGTAATTATGTGAAATCACGTAAATGGTGATAGATGTAAAATCATGTAAGTGATGCAAAAATGTTTGAATGATGATAGATACGTAACCATATAAATAATATGAAACCAGTTCGGTAATGTTAGATGCAAAACCACGATATATTTAAAACTATGTACCATGATAGATCGGAAACCTTTAAAAGATGGTAGTTTGAAATTCTTACCTTTTGTTGGTACACTATGAAACAATTTGAACATATAAGAAGTTTGATTTTTATTACTTAAAGAATGAAACAAACAAGTTCAATACTTACAGAAAAATATGATTCCTACTACCCCCATTAACATCATTTAGTAATTGGGAACTTTTGGACTTCTAGTATAATTCCCACTACTCTACTAACGGTATTTAATAGTTGGGAACTATTTGATAACTATCTACTTCTTTGGGAACTATTTGGGAACTCTCTATCTATCTGTTTTCTTCTTGTAACTGAGATTACATGAGTAAAAATTGCACTAACTTCTGACACTCCTCCTTAGTGCATCTTTCGATCAGCTAGACGGAGAGCTCATCTGAACTATTCAAACTTCGATTTGGGAAGAAATTTAGTAAGGTCAACGACAACCTGCTCATTTATCCGTATAGATTTCAACTCAATTTCTTGATTAAGTACCTTCTCTCGAATAAAATGATAGCGAGTATCATTGTGTTTTGTGCGAGCATGAAACATATGATTTCCAGCAACTTTAATAGCACTTTCGTTGTCACAAAAGATAGAAACATGAAGGTGTAGCACCTGATTGACATCTCCAAGAAGTCTTGTAAGCCAAATACACTCATGGGAAGCTAATGTGGCTGCAACATATTTAGCTTCAGCAGTTGATAATGCCAGTGTGTCTTGCTTTTTGTTGCACTAAGAGATAGTTGTTAAACGAGTATTGAATCAATAGCTTAGAGTGGACCGTCTGTCATTCACATTGCATGCCTAATCAACATCAACAAACCCACCTAAACGGAACATTGTATTCTTTTGATACATCAACCCATACTCTAAAGTTCCTTTCACATATCGAAGAATTCGTTTTGCAGCAGCCATATGACCAACACATGGTTGATTCATAAATTCAGATATTATTACAACAGAAAAAGTAATCCCCGGATGAGTTATTGTTAAGTATAGAACACAACCCACAAGTTTGCGACACTCAGTTATATCATCTAATAATTCACCTTCATTCTTGTGTAATTTTAGACCTGGATCCGTTGGAGTGGCTGTACAGTTTGCATTTTCCATACCAACCGTGCTAAAATATTAGTAGCATAGCTTCTTTGTGACAGGAAATAGCCATTTGCTTCTTTAACTTCTAAACCAAGGAAGCAGTGAGCTTTCCTTAAGTTTTTCATCTCAAAACGAGTAGATAAATCCTCATTTAGCCATTTAATTTTGAGTTTAATTATTACCTGTAACAATCATATCATCAACGTAAAGAAGAATCATAGTATTTAAAATTCCATTAATTTTCACAAAGAGGCTTAGATTTGAATCAGAAGGATAATAACCACATAATAAGAAGTATTCAGCAATCTTACGATACCATGCACGAGGTGCTTGTTTGAGACTGTAGAGTGCTTTCTTAAATTTCCAAACATATTCTGGATATTCTTCTCAAATAAAACCGGGTGGTTGTTCCATATATATATCCCTATCAAATTCGTTGTTAACGAAAAATTATTTACATCTAATTGCCAAAGAGTCCAACCTTTGTTTGCTGCCAAAAAAATAATAGTACGAATTGTTACCATCTTTGCAACTGGGCTGAAAGTTTTTTCATAATCAAAACGATGTTGTTGAGAGAAACCACGATCAACTAGACGGACTTTGTGTCTAGAAACGTTTCCATCAGTTTCTTTCTTTAACTTGTAAACCCATTTGCACGTAACAAGTTCAACATTTTTCGGTCTCGGTACAAGCACCTAAGTAGAATTTATGTCCAAGGTTGCAATTTCATCTTTGATTGCATCCTCCCATTTTGACTTTCTTTGAGCTTCAATAAAAGATGAAGGCTAATTTTCCATCATGTCTTCTAACATAAAATAAGAAGTGATAGTACATTTGTTTACTTGAACTTCATAATCTTTTAAATAAATAGGTGGCTTCATAGGTCTTTTAGTTCTTTGCAGTGCCGTTTCTCCTTGTGGTGAGGTATTATGACCAGAAAATTTTGAACTCCCCCTCTCGTTGAGATCGTGTTGAGTAAAGATTGGCTCGCAATGAGTTTTAAAAATGACATAAATACAAAGGTTTCTTTTAGACCACCAGTTGGGTAAAAAATAGAAACCTCGTCAAAAACAACATCACAAGAAGTCACAATCTTCTTAGTAATAGGATCCATACATCTCTATCCTTTCTTGTACACATCATAACCAAAAAACACACACTTTCTTGCTTTCGGATCAAGCTTAGTTCAATTTTTCTTAGGTATATGAACATAGCAAAAAGACCTAAAAAAACTAAAATAACTCACATTAGGTTTGATAGTATAATGCAGCTTCAAAGGATATTTTGATGTGCCTAGCCATGGAGGCAATTGGTTTATCACATGACAAGCACACTGCATAGTTGTTGCCCACAACTCTCGAGGAAGGTTCTTATCGTGTAGCCAAAACAAAGTCATTGTTGTAAGATGTGCTATCTTACGTTCAACGACTCCATTCTGTTGTGGGGTATCCGGGCATGTTAGTTGTCGATGAATACCATATTTGTGACAGAATTCGTAGAATTCATGTGACTGGAATTCACCCCCATTATCAGTTCGCAAACACTTCAAAATAGACCTGAATTACTTCTCTACCATTTGTTTGAATTGAAAAAAGTGTGTGAATACTTCACCTTTATTTTTCAAGAAATACACCCAACTATAGCAAGAGAAATCATCAACAATAACCATCATATAACGGAAACCACTAAAACTTGGTGTTCTTGTAGGAACCATGAGATCATAATGTACAAGCTCACAAATCGACGATGCACGGTCAAAAGATTTTTGAAAATGGAGTCGATGTGACTTACCGTATTGAAAACCAACACAAATAACATCCTGATATGATGATTTGAAGAAGGAAACTATTTCAAGTAATCTATTAGTTGACATTTGCTGCAACAGTTGATAACCAACATGTCCGAGTCGAGCATGCCAAAGTGAAATTGTTGTATTTTGACGTGTCTTTTCTACATACACCTCACTTGTAGATAAAACATATAAAGAGTTTACCTTTCTTTCGGTGAATAAGACATTAACATTAGCACTTTTATAATCATCAAGAATCTAAACAACATTTGGTCTGAATAAAACATACTTACCAGAATTAGTGATTTGAAAAACGGAAGCAAGATTCTTCTTTAAACCCGGTAGTTGGTATACGTTTTCAAGTGTAAGACTTTCATCATCTGAATTGGTAGCCTTCACATTGAAATCACCTTCTTTCACTACTAGATGTAATGAGTTATCCGTTGTCACTATTACTCGGTTTCTCAAATGAGGGCGAATATCAAAAAGTATAGAACCATTACCAGTATCATGATGTAAGCAACCCGAATCAACGATCCACTCATTCTTGTAGTCAAAACAGCTAGTATTAGCCTTAGATTTTATTTTCAGATCAATGTGTAGAAAAAGCCATGATGTCCGTTTGAGTAATAACCTCAATTGAGATAAAATTTACCCACTAGTAGCTCATTACTATCTTCAGCATAATGTGCAACATTTTCATTTGATTTGATGATTTTTTAATAACAATTTGGTTTAATGTAGCTTGGTTTGGCACATTTCTTACAAACAAGCTTTGCACGACAATCTGAATTCATGTGTCAAGTCCTTCCAAATCTAAAACATGTCATTTTAGAGTGATTTGCTGACTCCCTCTTATTTCT
Organism: Limnanthes douglasii subsp. nivea; assembly: GCA_036936605.1. Taxonomy (NCBI): domain Eukaryota; kingdom Viridiplantae; phylum Streptophyta; class Magnoliopsida; order Brassicales; family Limnanthaceae; genus Limnanthes; species Limnanthes douglasii. The sequence goes on from JAUPFV010000001.1 coordinate 5,638,455, forward strand.
TTTTTTCTTACCACCATTTTGAAAATGATTTTGTGTATTTTTCCACCTTGACTTGTCTTTAGTAAAGAGTGTATCTTCAGCATCAGAAGAATACTTACTAAGAATTTGTTTGACGAATTCTTCTTGCTTAGAGAGTAGGTTCTCTAACTCAATAATTTATGGTTGGTTAACCCATCTTTGTATTGATGATATAAACGACATGAAGTTAGATCGTAATCCACGAATCAAATTACAGCTATCCAAACCTGAAATTTTCGAACATACATTCTTGACTTTAAGAAAGTAATCAGAGACTGACATATTACCTTGGGTTAAAGAAGCAAGCTCATTCTCAAGTTAAGACACATAGTATTTTTCTGGGTAAATAACATATCAAGAGCATCCCAGATACCTTTGGATAATCCAATGCGCAAACATGATCAATAAACTCCTTACAGATCGAAGTTCTCAACGTGAATAAATCTTTTTCGCACCTTACTTTCCATTTTCTCCTTAACTCAGCGTTTTCCGGAGTATCATTAGGAAGTGTCTCAGTACCAGAAACAATATCCTATAAATCTTGTCCTTTACACAACCGCCAATATTAGTAATTGGTTCCAACAAGCTTCTGGTAGACATAGGAGAAGCTGAAGTACTTCCATTCATATTGATTTAAAAGTAATAACACTTGTCAGGATTTCTCTGGGTAGTAAAATTAAACACTTAATATGCAGAGACCTTGCTCTGATACCATGAAACAATTTGAACAGACAAGTTTCATTTTTATTACTTAAAGAATGAAATGAACGAGTTCAATACTTATAGAAAAATATGATTCCCACTAACATCATTTAGTAATTGAGAAATTTCGGACTTCTAGTATAATTCTTACTACTCCACTAACGTCATTTAATAGTTTGGAACTATTTGGGAAATGTCTGCTTCTTTGGGAACCATTTGGGAATTGGCTGTCTGTCTATCTGCTTCTTGTAACTGAGATTACATGAGTAAAGAGTGCACTAACTTGTGAGATAATAATCTCACTAGTCTTTTATTTTATACTATCAAAGGGTAGTTTATATCAGTTACTTAACTTATTTTATGTGAAGACTTATTCTTCATTGATTTTTCATTATTATATTTCTTCTCAACATTAACATCTTCTTCTTCAAAATCATCATCCTCAACAATATCTTCTTTTTGTTAGACCCTCTAATGTAGCACATAAAGTCCAAACAAAAGCCTTTTTAATTTGATTTGATTTTATTCAAATATCTTATGTATTTAAATCAAATCTAATTATATTAAGATTTTATTTTATTTTATTTCTTTGTATTATAATTTAGTGTTTTGAGAAGCTCTTATATAAAGCCTCATATGCCTTAAGTTATTTGAAGTTTTTGGAATAATATATTTTTTATCTCTGAAAATTTCAGTCTTTGTTACCCTTAGATTAGGGTTTCATCATGTTACCCTTGAATTAGGGTTTCATCTATCGTTGCTTCTTATTCTACTTCCGTCGCGTCATCAGTTTGGTATAAGAGCCTCAGTTCCTGTTATGAGGAAGCATGTTTCTAAAGCCTCACTATTCTGATTCAAGGTTTAAAGAAGAGAACAACACACATGGTCATGAAGATTAGGAAGACCGTTTGAGTATGAGGAGGCATACCAACCGTTTCAATGACGATCGCATTGACCGGTTACTGAAGGAGTTTTAATTTGGCTACCAATCGTCGAATCAAGGTAAAACTTGCTTATCGAGATGTTGTCTCATGCTATGAAAAAAATTTCAAAACCATCTTTTTTTCATCAACTGGACATGGGGATGTTGTCTTCAGGCTTTGAAAAGGTTTTTGAAATTGTTTTTTTCATCAACTGGATGGCTTCAATGTGACTTCGAATAAGGAACACTCGCGAAGAATTTATCTTATTCCGATAAGGTCAACAATTATAATTCCCAATGTAACAATTGAATAAAATAAAATAAATAATTTGGGTTATTGATGGTGGTGGTACTGTGAATTCGAGGGCGAATTCTTGTCAACCAGGAGAGGATGATGTATCTCATAAAGTCCAAACAAAATCCTTTTTTATTTTATTTTATTTTATTCAAATATCTTATGTAGTTAAATCAAATCTAATTATATTAAGAATTTATTTTATTTTATTTCTTTGTATTATAATTTAGGGTTTTGAGAAGCTCTTATATAAAGCCTCATATGCTTTAAGTTATTTGAAGTTTTTGGAATAATATATTTTTTATCTCTGAAAATTTCAGTCTTCGTTACCCTTAGATTAGGGTTTCATCATGTTACCCTTGAATTAGGGTTTCATCTATCGTTGCTGAAAATGTATTTCTGAAAATGTCACAGAGTGGCTTATGACAAGAGATTTTAATATGATTACTAATTCTCATGAGCAATTGGCTTGCTTAACTCTTTGTATTAAGAGTATGGATGATTTCAAGAACACAATTATGGATTGTCATTTATAATATGTAAGGTTTAATATTTAAGTATGCTTGGTCTAACAATAGAAAGTGAAAATGACTAGATAAAGCTTTATATAACACTAAGTGACTGAATCGTTTTTAAGAAACTTCTATAAAATATTTACCTACGACTGGTTTTGACCATTCGCGCTAGTCATCTCTATCAAAAAGGAACCCAATTTGTCTAAATCTAATTTTAAATTTCAGAATATATGGACAATGCATGAGGACATCCTAAAAACTGGAGAACTAATTGAAATTTTAATTCGGATGATCCAACAATAAACATCTGTTGGAACAAGCTTAAAATATTAAATCTTGATCTTAAAATTTGTATAAAGAAATTTTTGGGAATATATGTGAATCTATTAAACAAGTTGAAGATGAAGTGAAATATAAATAAATCTGTTATCAAGAATCAAATACCTTGGAAGACAAAATTAACCTATATAAATCAAATGCTAATCTCTTACAATCATAAGCTAGAAAAGAAGTATTGGGGAGGATAAATATATTACATTATGGTTAAAATGAATATATGAACAAATAATTTTGTGAGGAAAATGAGAAAGAAAAACATCATTAAAAGTATATTTGAAGGTGATAATTGGATACTATATTAAAATAAAATGGAGTTCTCAATAGTTAAATATTTGAAGTCTTTCTTAGTTTCTCAAATAAACACTGTAGAATTGGAATATATTCATAGCATTATACTTATCCTTTTTACTGAAGAAGGTAATAACAATTTTATTGTCTTACCTGATCAAGAAGAAATCCACAGAATTGTGATGTCTTTAAGTCCAAACATCTCATCTCGGGTAGATGGATTTAATGGGAAGTATTTTTAAACTTGTTGGAAAATAATATCAAAGGACCTCTTCAAAACTATAAAGCCATTTTTGCGTTCAATCTACACCTTTAGGAGTCTATGCAACTGATGTTTGCCTCATTCCAAAGATTGATAATCGTAAAACATGGGATGATTATAGATTATCAATGAAAGGATTGCTAAACTACTTCCCAATATTATTTCATTATAGCATAGTAGTTTTGTTAAAAACATAAATATTCAAGATAATATTCTATTAACCCGAGAGCTTGCTAAAAATTTAAATAGGAAGGTCAGATGGAACAATATAATGATAAAAATGGATATGTCGAAAGCCTTCGACATGATTTCCTTCAATTTTATCAAAAGAATGATGAAATTATTTGGTTATAACAATATATTTTTGAACATTATAATGAATAGTATAATTTCATCTTTCTTTTTTATCATAGTCAATGGCCAGTTTTGTGGTTACTTCATGCTACTTTTTTTTTCTTTTTTTTTTCTGGAGGGAACCTGCAACCGCTACTCAGAGTGCAATGAGTGCGCACAGGGTAAACCCTCAGTCTGACGCGATAGCCTGCAAACCAACGCCAGAAGGTAAACCACACAAGGTGATAGGCTCAGCCGAGAAAGCGTATGTAGAGGGACTCGAACTCATGACCTTTTGGTTATAAGAATGCCATACTCAACCAACTCGGCTACCCCCTTGGGGGCTACTTCATGCTACTTAATGAGCTTAGACAAGGTTATCCAAATTTCTCTAGTATCTTTATAATCTCAGAGGAATATTTAATTAGAGGATTTAAGAAACTTTTTGAAGTTAAGAAAGATTTGAGATATAAAACCACTAGTAACAAGGTCTTATCATGTTTAGCGTTTGCCAATTATATTAATATATTCTCAAATGGATGAGTGAATAATATTAAAAGAGTTATGGAATTTCTTAGGCTCTATTAAGAATATCAACAAAGAAAACACAAGATCTATACCTATATTGGATGGAACACTAGGAGGATTAAAATAATGGAAAACTTAACATGATTTAAACACTGTTCCTTACCAATTTAATATATTTGTAGACCAATTCAAGTAAACATTAGAATCAGACACTATGAAGAATTAGTTAATGAAATTAGAAATAAGATTATTTAATAGGATAACAAGAAATTGTCTTTTGGTGGTAGACTTATCCTAATCCAATCGATATTAATGGTTCTTTCTTCCTATTACCTTCAAATAAATCTATTGCAGGATAGAGACACTAATTAAGAGATACATATGCGGAATTAGATACTCTAAGAAATATATATATATATATATATATATATATATATATATATATATATATATATTGGGAAAATGGATCAATATGTGTAAGACTTGTGATGAAGAAAGATTAAACTTAAGAAAGTTTGAGAATATTCAGTTGATTTACTCTTGCAAAGTATGGTTTAACTTTATAGATCAAAAATCCATTTGGTCTAACAATATGTATTCAAAATATGTATGGTTTAACTTTATAGATCAAAAATCCATTTGGTCTAACAATATGTATTCAAAATATTGTAAGGATTTACATCAACTACAAGTTAATATAAAAATTTCTAATTCTAAAGTTCAGAAAAGGATTCTTAACGTTAAGGAAATAAGAGATGGCTTCATCTATTGGTAGATTGGTAAGGAAGACTTATATTTTTGGATAGAAAAAATGGTGCTTAGCTAATCCTTTTATACTTTTATCCAATAAGGAGAATAATAATTGGTTTAAATGTGATAATATATACAACTATTTTAAGGATGTTAATTAGAATTTACAGAAATTCCAGAGAGTTGTCTTTCCTTCATATATAGCCGTGATTAAGAAGCTATCAATTAAAGCCTTTAATGGTACCATAGATGGAAGCTATCTCGTAATGGTTACTTTATACTTAAGGTTATCTGGAATTTCCTAAGAGATAAAGATCCTAAATCAAACATCTACACGAGAATATGGAATAATGTTATACTTAAGAAATGTTATTTTATCTTATGAAGATGACTCAAAATTGGATTCATATGGATACTGTTCGTCATGGTTGGAACCTTTATTTTGCTTCTAAATGTGAGTTTGTGGCAACATTGAATCTTGTAGACATCTATTTGTTAACTGTTATCTCTTGGGAAGTCCGACATTTTTTTGTTGGGTTATTTGGAATTCCTATAAGAAGGCACATGACTATATAACATTTAGTCAGTCTCTAGTTTTGTTCTATCGAAAAGTTAATTTAAATGAGATCAATCTCGCAAACAATTATTTGCTGGGTGATATGGTAGAATATAAACAATACTAAATTTCAAGGTTTCAACTTTGAAACTAACTTTACAATTGGTTACATCAAATGCATTATATTTATATTAGATAGTGCATATTTTCTTAAGATATCTTATTGGTCTAATGATCATAAGTCTTTCCTTGGGTTCGATTTCCTAAATCACTTTAAAAACCTAGGAAAAGTAGTTTCACCAAATATATACCCTCTTCTAAGAAAGTTACAAAATTAACTTTAATAGTGCTTGTTTACATTCTGGAGAATCTGGTAGGGATGGTCTCCTAAGAAATGAAAAAGGGTAAATGATAGTTGGTTATGGTAGAGTTTATGAGAAACAAACTTCCACAATTTTTTAGAGTAGAGCTTTACTGGAGGGTTGCTTATCAGTAACTAACTGAATACTAAACACCTAAATATTGAAGTAGATCCCATTACTCAATTAAAAATTATTATTATGTTAAATAAGGCTGTGTCATTTCATATTTTTCACGGAGCTTTTCATCCTACAAAGACTGTAAATTTATTATTGTTCTTTGATAAATATAATCTCTGAACACTCTATAGAAAATCATGGGTTATTCGTCTTTACGATTTAACTTTTTCAATAGCATGTAATTTTACCTCACTTCATCCATCATAATATTTTCCATATTTAAACTCAAAAACTATTACTTAGAGATGGAACAGAACAAATCAGACTAAAACTTAAAGGAATCTTCGTCTTATATAGATTGTGGTTTGAAACCAAAGGATTAATGAAGATTTTAAAAATCTATTGCTTGGAAGAATATATAAGTTAAAGCTCTGGAAATGGTGATCTAAATGACCATATTTTAGTGAATTTGAGGAATAACAATTTAGATAGTAGATTAAGAGTGTATGCTTTAAGATAGTTTTGTAGGATGATGAAATGTGTGTCTTAGTCAATCCTTATGAAGAGGATATCATAATAAAAGTAAACATGTGCAATATTATCATTATTTGGGTCATGATAGACATTGGAAGCTTTGTTAACATTATTTATAAATTTATCTTTGACCAAGTCAAGGTGTCTCTTCTCATGATATCAAAGTTGAAAATATTAATAGATCTCACCGCAATGATAGGCTTACCCCATCACATTAGGCCTATCAACATTTTCTTCATTATGGTGTAGGATATTTTGTCATTAGAGATTAAGTTAACATAAATGAATACATGTAATAGTTTGTCGTTCTCTGAAATACTCTTCATTCCTCACCATGAACTTGTTTATATTCTGAAAATCATTGAGCTTTTCATCCCACAAAGAAACCAAATATATTAGTGTTCTTTGATAGATATAATCTCTTAATACTCAATATAAAATTGTGGGTTATTCTTCTTTACGATCTAACTCTTTCAATATCAGGTAATTTTACATGACTTTATGGGCTCCATCAATTAGGGTTTTTTCATATTTAAACTCAAAAACTCTTACTTAGAGATAGAACGGAATAAATGAGACTAAAACTTAAAGGAATCTTTATATTGTGTAGATTGTGGATTGAAAGAAAGCGATTAATAAATATTTTCAAAATATATTGCTTGGAAGAATGGAAGTTAAAGCTCTGGAAATGCTAATCTAAATGATCGTATGTTAATGAATTTGAGAAAGAATAGTTTAGATGGCAGATTGAGAGTGTATCCCTTAAGATAGTTTAGTAGAATGATGATCTGTGTGTCTTAGTCAAGCCTCATTATGATGATATCATAATAAAACTCAACATATGCTGATAAGGTCGGATTTCTTTGAAACCGGCTATTGCATATATCAGGAGGGCTGTTCAGACATATCCAGTACCATGTCCCACCAACAGTATAACCAAGTGGAACGTGAATTCGCTAGTTGCTAGTCATTTCATCTCTTAGGCTCATGGGTTTTTAAACTTAACCCAAGCCCATGATTTGACCCGTAAGGCCCACAGTTCATTAAATGAGTATAAATATCCCAACTACTTTCATTAATAGGGGTGAAAAAAATTTACAGCTAGCACACATTTTTCACTCTACATTTTACACTAAACATTATATTCCCAAAACTTTTTCCCAAACTACCCTTCGATCAGAAATAATCCACACCATATGCAGTATTGAATGATTTGTTAACATTATTTATAAATTTATTCTTTGACGAAGTCAAGATGGCCCTTCTCATGATATCAAAGTTGAAAAGATTAGTAGATCTCACAGTATTGATAGCTTACCCCATCATGCAAATCCTATCAACATTTTCTTCATTATGGCGTAGGATTGTTTTCATAGAAGATTAAGTTAACAGAAATGAATGCATGTAATAGTTTTCACTTCTTTGAAATACTCTTCATTCTGCACCATTGATAAAGAGATGGGACTTCAAGGACTGAATTGTGAAGAATAAAATATCTTGTGACATATTGTAAAATTAGATGAGGAAATTGGTCTTTCGTATTTTTGTCAGGGACTAATATATAATTATCCCAACTTCTGTAACCGTTTCAGTTATAAGCTAAGTCCTTACGCCTCTATATAAAAGAGCAAACAATATCTAATAAAAGGGTTGGATTTTTTAGTTAGGACATTTGAGCATTCTGATTTTCTCCCTCTAAAACTTAACTTCACTCATTTACTAAGGCAATTCAAGTAATCAGACTCACCAAATTGGCGAATCCTCTGGGACCGATCAACAAATTGGTGCATATTTTACTTGTTCGAATTTTATCGATCTCGAAAAACAATCTTGAAACATTACAATGAATCCACAAAAATGACTTGTTGGTTCGATCAGCTGTTGAAACGCTAAGAAAGATTTACAAAGGACAAATGAGAGAGAAAAAGGGTCTACTCTGATTCATCCGACTCAGTCTGAGATAGAGTTGCGAATGAATCGACTTCTAGACAAGATAAATGCTCTGAACGAGAAATAGAATTAGAGATAATAGGAGATTCAGTCAGCAAGGCTGAAATTTGAGGTGATAAAAATGAATGATCCAACTGAAGCTAGAGGTCAATCTGATCGATGTTGCACTGATTGTCAAATCAGGAGTGAACAGAAGAAGGCGCACTTCGAAGCGCCAAAATAGCGTCATTCTTCTTGAAAATAAAAGAAAGATAAACAAAGGTATATCACGTCTAGTGATGAAGATTTTAAAAGCTCATGATCAGGTTTTAAAAGATATCAGGGCTTTTCGAAAGAAGAGAAGGGCCACCATCATAAGTTTAAGAAATAACATAAAGCCATGAGAGATAGTGTACCTCGATGTTTGAGGGAATCTAACTGGTGTTAAGGAAATACACCCAATCAGTACGATGGGGATGATGGAAATTTATATGCAGTAATGGGAACCGAGGATCAGTACGTTCAAGGTTTTAATTGGAGGAATTCTTCATTAACAAGTGAAATTAGGTCAATCACACTTCCAAAACGTTTTGACATCTCAAAAGTTGAAAGGTTCGATGAGATGCAAGATCCAGATGATCACATCGAACAATTCAAGAATTATATGATGAATTTCGAGGACGACGACATGCTAATGTGTCGAGATTTTTCACAGACTTTCAAGGGAACAGTGTTGAAGTGGTATAACCAATTCCGGAGGGATCTATTTCTAACTTTAGAGACTTTTACACTCCCTTTCGGAGACAGTTTTTTGGAGTAAGGAGATGAGGGCGAATTGGGATAAGAGCATCCAATGCAAGAAAAAAGTTGGATAAATTTTGAAGGATTATACGAAGCGTTTTGTTTTGACAAAAGTAAGTCTGGATAATTGTGAAGATTTGGTGGTGATGGTTGCTTTTCAACAGGGATTATTGCCAGGTGATTTGGCTAATGAAACAACCGAATAGCTTTAACTTTTGGAGATAGCTCCGGTGAAGATAAGATTAAGGTTGAAGAATCACCTAGGGTTCAAGGGGTAACGACCAACATTCTAAGGAATACGAGGCATGTACCCCATAACCAGGGGAAATATTCAAATTCTACTCAGCAAGCGCGCCCGAGGACCAACAACATACCACCTCAGACTGGGGGGAGGGGGGTATTCGAATCAAGCTCGGTCATACCAATTCAATAGGCTGAGGCCAGACCAATAGATAAGGCCTGAATATTATGCAGATTTGACTGAAAGTGTGGCTGCAATTTTTGATAAAACTAAGGGATGCGTAAATTTTAGGAAGCCCGCTCCAATCAACAGGCCTAAGGAGGAGCGAAACAATATATTCTGTAGGTATCACAATAATATTGGTCATGATACTCCTGATTTCATTTCTCTGAAGAAGGAAGTCCAAACTTTGATTGAAAATGGGAAGTTATTGACTTATGTGAAGGCACAGGGCAATGAATCGAAAATTTCCTTAGTATCGACTTCGCAACCAACCAATCCAAATGCACAAGGTGAAATTTTATGATTCTGGATTCGAAGGTTGATGATTTTGATGCTGCTTCAGAATATTTGGATATGGATCCATATAGGTTAATCTTGAGGGTGGTGGAAGAACCCGTAAGGAAAGGGAATATTCGAAGCTTGTGTGAGTATTTTGAGTCAATAGCCATTTTCGGGGGTGATTCAATGATTGTTAACACTGATAGCTCGAGAAAAATACGCATTTTAAGTTTCGCTACTCAGATAGAGGGTAAAATGTCTACCCATTTGTATGGCAATTGAGATATTTCCTTTATCCTTTTTGATGAAGATGATTTGCGGGGCACTATAAGGCCACATGAGGATGCAGTGGTCATTGGGGCAGAAGTTGTTGGCATTGAGATTCAACGCATGCTGATAGATACTGGGAATTCTGTGAACGTCCTTTTTAAGGAAACTTACGACAGGATTCGCAATCCTCATCAGATTTCTCAATCAGAATGCACTATTATCGGTTATACTAGAGTAACTGCGCGGGTAACAGGAGAATTCGAGGGGGAGGTAAGTTTAGGAAATGGACCTTTTAAGAAGAAGGTTCACGTGTTTTTTATGGTGGTAGATTGTCCTACAAGTTATAATTCTATTTTTGGAAGATCCTGGTTTTCAAGGATGTATGACGTTGTATCAACAGTCCATCAGTGTTTTAAATATTTTGTCGGAGACCATATAGATGTCGTTTAAAGCGACCAAAAGTTTGATAGGGAATGTTACGCCACTGCGCTTCGGATTCGAGGATCCAGTAGTAGTGATATGATGAATGAATAGTAGTCAGAAAGTTAACCTCGGATTTTGATGAAAGGGTTGACGATCCGAGGGAAACCCAGGGTCATTAAGAGTAAGTAAAGAGATAGAGGAGTATATTTTTTCTGAGAGAAGAGTACTTCGAATAGGAACCATACTGAGCCCAGTTCTACGTTAACAACTTTTACAATTTTTGTCTCATAATCTAGATTTTTTCACTTGCAAAACAAAGGACGTGATAGGAGTACAAACTGGCTATTTATCTGAAGGTAAAACTTGTTATTCAAAAAAGACTGACATTTTCATCAGAAAAGGCAGAGGCTATTGTTTCTGAGGTGGACCGCTTATCTAAGGTCGGACATATAAATGACTCACAGTATCTTTTATGGACGGCGAATCTAGTAGTGGTTAAGAATAAAAATTTGAAGTGGAGAATCTGTGTTGATTTTACGGACTTATATCGAGCCTATCATAAAGATCCATTTAATGTTCCTCGAATAGACTAGTTGATCGGTTCCACTTCGGGAAAAAATATTGAATTTTATGGATGCTTTTTGCAGGATATAATGAGATATAGATGGATTCGAGAGATCAAGAGTGTACCACATTCATCACAGATAGAGTATTATATTGTTATAGAGTTATGCCTTTTGGGTTAAAAATGTTGAGGCTACATACCAAAGATTGATGAATACAACATTTGCTACCCAGATCATAAAAAACATAGAGTTATATATCGATGATATGATGGTAAAGGGCTTGGAAAATAATGCACATTTGGATGATTTATAGTAGATGTTTTTGAATTTAAGGGCAATCAGGCTGAAATTGAATCAGGAGAAATGTACTTTTGGAGTTAGATTGGGGAAATTCTTGGGTTAAGTTATCAGCAAAAAAAGGGATAGAAGCTGATCGAGAACAGTTAAAAGCTATAGTATCTATGAAATCGCCTTGAGCTATCAAAGAAGTACAAATTTTGTCAGGAAGGTTAGCAGCACTTAACATATTTATTTCTAGATTTTCTGATAAATGTTTCTGTTTATTTCAAGTGTTACGAGGATGAAATAAGTTTGAGTGGACTTCAGATTATGAAGCACTATTTACAAGCATTAAGGATTTCTTGACATCGCCATAGATATTATCTAAGCCTCGAAGTGGAGAACAGCTCTTTTTATACATTGCGGTATCATATTTTGTAGTAAGTAAAGTGTTGATAAGTGAAGATTCATGAATTCCGAAGTCGGTGTATAATGTCAGCAGAATTTTAGTGGCAGCAGAAAAAAAAAATTGAAGCTCTAGAAATTGGCATTGGCATTGGTAGTGGCTGCTAGAAAAATACGCCCTTGTTTTCAAGCTCATAGCATCGAAGTTCGGACATCATTTCCATTGAAAACGTTTTGAAACGCCCTGATATTTTGGGGAGAATGACTAAATGTTAAGTGGAATTGGGAGATTTTGATATTAATTTTTCACCTCGAACTACAATTAAAGCGCAAGCTTTGGCATATTTCCTTGTTGAATTGCATTCAAACAGATCGAATGAATAAGGTAGGAAGGATTTTTTTTTCCACTTAATTCGACGTGGGTTATTCGAACTTATGGAGGTTTTAGTGTTTTAGGATGCAACGCTGGAATTCACCTGACTGCTTCATCTGGAGAAACAATGCTTCAATTTTGAAATGTAGTTTTCACACATCGAATAATGAAGCTGAGTACGAAGCTGTTCTTGCTGGATTGAGACTCGCCAAGATATGTGGTGCAATTTCAATGCGACTAGACACATATTCTCAATTGGTAGCAAATCAAGTGTCTGGAGTTTCCGAAGCAAAAAACGATCGCTTAATTTTGTATCGTCGAGAGCTTCGAAATTTGATGCTTTTATTTGATCGGGTTATTGTGGAGGATATAAGTCGAGGAAGTAGCATAGTTTCTTATTCTTTAGCAACTGTTGCATACAAGGAAGATAATTTGTGGATCTTATACAAGAAAGCCCGTTAATTTTTTTAACTCTAGTGTGAACATATTGAGGAACTGTTTGTGACCCCAGTTGCAGTTTGAGGCGAGTGGCAAACTTATATTTTGAATTTGTTTGTTAGAGGAGAGTTGCCCGGAGATGCAAAATTAGCCAAAAATTGCGAGTCAAAGCTTTTGGCTACATAGTATTCAATGGAGTTTTGTTTAAGAAAGCATTGAGTAGACCATTACTGCGGTGTTTGAATAAACAAGAATCACAAGAGGTTTTATCAGAAATGTATGATGAAGAAGCATCAACGCATTGTTGGTTTAAGGCATTAACTCATCAAATTCTGCTTGCAGGATTTTATTGGCCTTCGATTACACGATACCAAGAATTTGGTTCGAAGTTGTGATACTTGTCAGAGGTTTGCTAATTCTATTCATAAACCAACATTTCCACTTATGTCTATAACCGAAGTCATTCATTTTGATTGGTGGGGAATAGATTTAGTGGGACCTTTGTTGATGGCTTCTAGAGGATGAGAAATGATAATTGTTGCAATGGATTATTTTACAAAGTGGGCGGAAGCAGAGCCGTTATCTGGAACAAAAGCTAAGGATGTGATTAAATTCATTGTAAACAGTATTTGTTGTCCTTTTGGAGTGCCTCAAAGAATTACTACAGACAATAGTACTCAATTTAATAATAATGAAATTGCTTCATTTGGTGCTTTGAAGGGAATTAAGCAGTTTTTTTCAACACCCTTTCATCCCCAAACAAATGGACAAGTGGAGGTGACAAACATGTCTATTTTGGAAGGTTTGAAGAAGAATTTAACGAGAGCAACAGGAAAGTGGCCTAATTATTTGCAAAAGGTGATTTGGGCTTATCGAATGACTCATAGGGAGGAAACTAAAGAAACTCATTTTGATTTAGTGTATGAAATAGATGTTATTAGTCATGTAGAATCTACTTTGTCATCTTTTAGAATAACTCAATATTCCAAAAAGTTGAATGATGAAGCTAAAAGAGAGAGTTTGGATATGATTTATGAGAAAAGAGTTCGAGATCACTTAAATGTAATTCATTGTGAGACTCTTATGAGGAATATATATAATTCGAGGGTGAAAATGAGGGAGTTTGGGATAGGTGACAAAGTGTTAAGAAAGCTATTCCTACATACCAAGGAAAAGAGCCTCTGTAAGATGGCCCCGAATTGGGAAGGACCTTATATGGTTATTGAAATGATAGAGTTGGGTTCTTATCTTCTTTGTGATAGTCAGAAGAGGATGCTTAAACACCCATGGAATATACAACACCTAAAGTTGTACCGGAAATGATTGTGTTGTATTTTGAAATGGTTTTCTTTTATTAATTAGCACACTCTTCCTACCCTGTTGGCCCAGGGAGGTTTTAACGAGGCGTTATGTACATATTCAAAGTTATCAATAAAATGAATTTTTTTGCCAATGGTTGTTTACAAGCGTTTATTTAAAACTATTTTGGTAACTAATCAAAGATTGATCATCTTTGAGGTTGACCAAGAGTAGTATATTCTAAAGTATTGAATACAATTTTAAAAGAGACAACCATGTTCGAACTGTTACTTCCATTAAAAACTCTATGAAGTTCGAAGTGTTACGTCCATTAAACACTCTATGATATTTAAAGTGTTACGTCCATTATACACTCTATGATGTTCGAAATGTTATGTTCATTAAACATTCTATCATGTTTTTATCTGAATAATTAATATAAATAACAATCGAGTATAAACATAATTTAAAATGAGAAGTGAAGCATAAACAAAGACTTTTGTCATTCAAATTGATTCGATGAGCACAAGAAGTTACATCGATGATATGACAGGTGCAAAAAATAAAAAACAAAAGATTGGCAAAATCCTTCATCCTCGGAACTATCTTCGGACTCTTTTTCTTCAAATAATGAACTTGGAATATGATCTAAAAGCTTGAAAGATCTATTTTAAGATATATGGCATGGATTTCTCGAAAGAGTGTGATAATGTTTTGTTCTTTGCCATTAGTGATAGCTGCCAACATATCTTTTGCACACTCGTCTTCAGCAGCAGTGACATCAAATTTTTTCTCTTTATCAAATTGGGCTTTGAGGGTAGTCGTGTCATCCGCCAAAATTTTCTTCTCTGTTTCACTCTTGCTAAGGGATAATTGAAGGTCATCGAGTTTTTTATTCTCAGCAGTTAAGTTTTCAAGATATTTAGTCTTAAGTTGATCTATTTTGCTCTGATGTGAAGTGTTGAGATCTTCTTTCTTGATTTGATGCTTTTCTCGTAGATACTTTTTTACATGAAAGAGTCCTCTGAGAAATTCAGATCTCGCCATCTGAAATTCATGGAACTGATCTATTACGAGGTTACCAAAGATATCCTCCATCTTTTTCTAAGCTTCAGCAGCACTTTTATAGTGAACCATCTCTTTAGCCCTGTGCTTCAATTGTTTTTTAGAGGGTTTGAACTCTTGTGTAAGTTTTTTCGCTACAACATCGAGATCGGTAAAACGTTGAAGAGCAGTCAGGACCTCTTCGGATGGCTCCTCGGGTGGAAATCCGATGGGCTAGGTCGAGGAATAAGAGCTAAGGAGGTTGTACGAAAAATAACCTCATTAGTTGTGGCTTCATAGGCGGCAGGTGCAGATCTTGTACCAAGGTTATGCATATAATCTTCAATTTGTTGAATGATGGAATCTTTTTCTCCAGCGATCTCTTATGATCTATCGAAGTTAATGAAGTTATCGGGATCGAAGTGATGGTACCTTTCTTTTTCGAAGGTGCAACATTTGTCATCTTTGTTGGAGAAGGTTCATCTTATATTCCTTCTTCGATTGTGGAGAGTGTGTTTTCTTTCGTTTTTTTGCTTCAAACCTTTTAGATTTGGATTTGTTGAAGGGCTAGCACCAGATGTACTATCTGCCTTTTTATTATTTTTTACCTTCTTCTTTTGGGGAAGATGGTTGTCTGATCTACTGCGAATCGGCAAGAATACTTTGCAGTCGGGATGGACCAACCTTCTGATAGCTTGTCGAGGATTGGGTGGCTTCATCAAATTTTTGGGATGAAGAACTCCAGATGTGATCGGGAATAGGTGATTGTTGAGAAATTTGATGGGTTCGAAGGTTGTGTGAAAAGTATTATTCCATTCCTTTTCATCCCTAGCAGCAAGCTTGATGAAGGTTTCTTTTGCTTTTTCTCGACGAATTGCATAATGCCTCAAAATTTATGTTAAGAGTATTAAAGTTGATAGCAAATGAGGATAGCATAAGTTGTAAATATAACTTAGAGAAATAATATTAAAACACTTACGATTACTCCTCCACACGAGGTTCAATCGTGATGGGTCGACCTCGAATTTAGCTTTGCTATTCTTCCACGCTCCTGAAACGAAGACGAATTACTGCTTCCAAAATGTGTTTGCTTCTAGTTAATCATCGATTATTTTTAAGTTCTCATCCAACGTGAGCGCAGTGGGAACCATGATTACAGAGAGCAGTGGGAACCATTGATTTGGTGTCACTTGAGTTGGAGACAGATTCAAAAGTTCGAAGTAGTCCACTATAATGGGGTCAAGTGGGAATTGAAGACCCGAGTTGATGATTTCTGGGTAGACTACCAATTCGTCTTTTTTTACAATCTAGAGGTGTTTCTCATTTTTTGGGAAGATGAAGTGTAATGTTGTCTCCCATTCCCCATTGTTTTTTTAGATCACTTGTGTGGATCTCCTTGTAGTATGTGTATAGAACATTCTTTAGAGCCACTATATAGTTCGCATCGAGAGACCTCAAAATCTCACCTATTAAAGCCTGCTCCTTCTCGTATGGTGATAAGAGCTTTCTTTCCTCTCGGTTTACGGGTTTTTTCTTGTGTAGCATTCTCTAATTCTTTCGAAGCTTCTTCCTCTGTATCAGCCTTGTTATTTGACTGAGTAGCATCAGAGTTGACTTCTTATTCAGATCCCTCGGCTCTCAGACGAGGAGGATTATTCGAGGGATTTGACGTGACATCGACATCATCTCCTATATCTATGAAATTATTTTTTTAGGAGCTCGTGAGGGACAAGTTTTTAAAAGGTTGGTTGAGGAAGGGGTTGCTTCAGATTGTTTCGAAGAATATTTGCTTATTTTAAGTCTAATTCAAGATGATGATTTAGTAAGAGAAAGAGAGATTCAAGATGTTTTTGGCGTTCGAGTTTTTTAGGACTGACTGTCCTTTGTAGGAGGAGAATGTGAAAAACAGGAGTTTTGGAAGGATAGAAGTTACCGTAATAAATTGTCTTTGTGGATGTACCAGGAGGAGCGTTGCTTATTAATCCAGTTGTTTTATATTCTTCTACTCTTTCACTGATGCAGAAATAATCGTAAGCTCCGAAGACGTTGTTGTCTAGCTTCGGGGATTTAGGTTCCTTGGGAATTCTGGCTTTAGATCTCCTGAATTTTGGAGACTTTCTCATAAACTGGTTAAAGATTGATTGGAAAAGATGAGCTTTCCGGTGCAAATAACCAGTAGATTAAAGAAGCCAGCGAAGATAGCAAAGGACTTTAGAGTTTTTACGCTTTCGCTTTTAATAAATTTTGTTTGTGAATCAAACAATGGGTCACAATGGTATTTATAAAAAGTAAAAGGTTATGTTGAGAAGTGGGAAAGGTACACGTTGATTGGACAAAAGTTGAAGCGGTTACGTAGATAAAAGTTCAACGGCTGTCACACTATGGGCCTAGTGGTAGACCTAGCCCTTAGAGTGTTATTATTTGCTGAGAAGTAGGCTTGACATCTAAGAATATTAGTTGCTGCTTCGAATTGATTTGTAAGGGGTGATTCTCTGTAGAAATATTTCGATGTACTTGACCCAAATAATGGTATAACTGAATGATCAATGTAGTTCAAATTACAGAAGAGGAAATTATCTTCACTTCTTCTTATATTCAAGGCTTATTAGTTCTTATTCATTTACTGACATGACAACTAAAGGGGCTACTGATAAAGAAATGAGACTTCAAGGACTGAATTGTGATGAATAAAACATATTGTGACATATTGTAAAATTAGAGGAGGAAATTGGTCTTTTGTATTTTTGTCACAGACTAATATATAATTATCCAATTTTCTGTAACCGTTTCAGTTATGAGCTAAGTCCTTGTGTCTCTATATAAAGGCCGAGGCATATCTAATAAAGGGGTTGAATTTTTGAGTTAGAATATTTGAGCACTTTAATTTTCTCTCTTTCTGGAATCTATTTCTCTCTCTAAAACTTTACTTCACTCATTTACTGAGGAAATTCAAGTAAACGAACTCACCAACGATGAACTTTGTTTCTATTTTGAAAATCACTAAGTTTTGCATCCTATAAAGACCACAAATCTATTAGTGTTCTTTGATAAACATAATCTTTGAATATTCTATAGATTATCGTGGGTTATTCTTCTTTACCATCTAACTCTTTCAATAACATGTAATTTTACCTCACTTTATATGCTCCATCAGTAAGAAGTTTTTTTCATATTTAAACTAAAAAACTCTAACTTAGAGATGGAATAGAACAAATCAAACTAAAACTTAAAGGAATCTTTGTATTGTGTATATTATGAATTGAAACCAAGTGATCAATGAAGATTTTCAAAATCTATTGCTTGGAAGAATCGAAGTTAAAGCTCTGGAAATGGTGACCTAAATGATCGTATTTTAATGAATTTGAGGAAGAACAATTTAGATGGTAGATTAAAAGTGTAACCCTGAAGATAGTTTTGTAGGATGATGATTTGTGTGTTAGTCAAGCCTCATGAAGATGATATCATAATAAAAGTCAACATATGCTATAATATCATTATTTGGGTCATGATCGACATTGAAAGCTTTGTTAACATTATTTATAAATTTATCTTTGACCAAGTCAAGGTGGCCCTTCTCATGATATCAAAGTTGAAAAGATTAGTAGAGCTCACAGTAGTGATACGCTTACCCCATCATGTTAAGTCTATCAACCTTTTTTCATTATGGTGTAGGATGTTTTCATGGAAGATTAAACTAACACAAATGAATATATGTAATAGTTTGCAGTTCTCTTAAATACTCTTCATTCCTCACCATGAAGTTGTTTCTATTCGGAAAATCATTAAGTTTTTCATCCTACAAAGACACCAAATCTATTACTGTTCTCTGATAATTATAATAATTGAATACTCTATAAAAGATTATGGGTTTTTCTTCTTGACAATCTAAATCTTTCAATATCGTGTAATTTTTCATAACTTTATGTGCTCCATTAATTAGAAGTTATGTTCATATACAAACTCAAAACTTAACACGAATTTTTGTATTGTGTAGATTGTGGATTGAAAGTAAAGTATTAATAAATATTTTCAAAATATATTGCTCGGAAGAATGGAATTTAAATATCTAGAAATATTTGCGTAAATAATTGTAATTTAATGAGTTTAAAGAAGAAGAATTTAGATGGTAAATTGAGTTGTTTTTATATCTTTAATGTATCACTGAATACTCTGTTAATTAAGATATTCAATTTTTTCGTCAAAAGCTTGACGGGTTGTTATTATAAGGGAAATGTCACACTTAGTACCTTCTCACCAATCTTATTATCATTTAGTTTCCCAACTATTTTCTATGCCTACTAAATACCCATATCACAAAACTAATTCCTTTTTAATACCCATTTTTTATTCTATCCCTCAATTACCCTCAAAATTTGGAGAAATGAGTTTTGAAGGAGAAAGAACGTTTCCTCGTCTCTAACCGAAAATCCATGGTCAGTGAACCTCAGTCACCCTCACCATCGCCACCCCAACTCTCTCATCACCATTGCCAACTCCAACTCTTTCAGGAACATAGTGTCGTCATTCGATTCTCACATTTCCACTCTAACTCTCACATTTTCTTCCTCCATCGTCGCTTCCACTCCCTCAAAGGAAGAACCTCCGTTCAGCATCAACAACCGCCTCCTTCATTTCCAAATGGCAATCAGAAACAACCACCGCAACGACAACTCGCCCAGTCTTCGGTGATCATCTACCTAGAATTGAAGGTCGTTTTATGTGTAAAAATAGATCATGCGATTTATGTGTAATAATAGATCGTGAGATTTATGTGTAACAGATCATGAGATTTATGTGTAAAAATTGTATCCTCTAACTACAGTTCTAAAAACACGGTCATGCAATTTTAGTGCAAATCCAAAATGATGAACATGAGATTTATGTGTAAAATAGGTCATGAGATTTATGTGTAAAAACAGATCATGCGATTTATGTGTAATAGATCATTAGATTTATGTGTAACAGATCATGAGATTTATGTGTTAAAATCGCATCATCTACCTACAATTCTAAAAACACAATCATGCGATTTTAGTGCAAATCCAAAACGATGAACATGAGATTTATGTGTAAAATAGGTCATGAGATTTATGTGTAAAATTGGTCATGCGATTTTATGTGTAAAATTAACCATGAAATTTATGTGTAAAACAGGTCATACTAGATTTGAGTTTAAAATATATCATGAGATTTATGTGTAAAACTGATCATGAGATTTATGTGTAAAAATCGCATCATTTACCTACGTCTCTAATAACACGATCATACGATTTTAGGTTGTTTTCAAAACGATGTGTAAAATTGGTCACGCAATTTACGACTTACAGTTTTAAACATAACGCGATATACCCTCAGGATTATTTTTATCCAAAATTGGATTTTAGGTACCAATTGATAGTATCCATTATTTGGGTACTGAAACGGAATATCATATTTGAAAAAGTATTGACCGGTGCTATTCCGTTATTATAATTTAACCGTTTAATTTGGTTGAAGCTAAAGCTTTTCTGCGTAAAATTCTGATACAAAAGAACTATTTGATGGAATCCTCAAGTATAAATTCTTTTAATTATCAATATAAAATTTTATTTTGATTTAAAAGTTAAAATTAAAAAAAAATGGAACTTACATTGAGTTGAATCTACAGAATTTATTACCCATCGACTATATTTGATTTAAAACATAATTAACTATTCGTCTTTTTTTTCAAAAGGGGCATATATGCCAGTTTACGTTAATAATAACTTTTAAAATAACTTTTAAAAAAAAAATTATAAAGATAATTAGGTGTCAATTTAATGATTTGTTTAAAATTATTTTTCAGATTTTGACATGTTTAGGAATCGTGTTCACTTACCTTATATTGGAATATCTATATAATAATATCAAAACAGTTTCTAAAACAAAAATACAAATAGTCACCGTTTTCAAGATGGATAAAAAATAATTTTAGGTCGTACTAATTTTAGCACCAGAAAAAAGAATAGAAAAAGAAAAGATCATTGGCTCCTAGAAGTTGGTCCACATTTGGAATTCCATGATTTGTTAAGCCTTTTTTAAATTAACAAATCCAAAACATCTTGATGTACTCACACAGAAGCTCTTCTGATGGTTATATATTCACCAAATTCAATTGTAGTTTTAGCTGATTTCTCATGTTCAAACCATTTGCTTTAGAATGGCCCGAGCCATTACCAGCAATCTTTTTAAATGGGATGATAATTATTATAATGACTTTTGAACGTTTTTGATAAATATATTTCCTATTCCAATAGTTTGGTTTAGGAAAGAATACATCAACCTAATTAACTTGCCGGAGAAATTTTAATTTTTTCAAATCTTTCAAGTAGCATAGGGCAAATTGAAGTAACCATGGTTTGAGAGACTAATAAGGTCAAGTCTTTGCAAACTCGAATCTAAGTGACCTATGATTGAAGTAGGTACTGAGTTGTGCATTAAGATCACCAACGCTGAGTGAATCTAGGACATGAGTCCTAGAGTGTGGCAGCCATGATGTTGTTGATAGCGGAAAAAAAAAAAGATGCGGTGAGGCAGTCATGTTTATAGCGAGACGTAAAGGAGAAGGATTGAATCTGGATTACGATTGAGATTAAACCCGAATAGCGAGATTGAACCTAAACCATATTCAATTGATTGCAAATGAAATATTTTGTATTGTTAAGGTGATGATGACGCATGCGATTGAAATTGAACCTAAATCATCTACGGCACTATCATCTCCAACTTTACTCTCTAGATCAAACCTATCATTAACTTTATATCTTTTCTCGGCAGTACTAGGTTAGGTATACATCTCATTTTTTTAATGGCGTATCCTCCTCATTAAAACCTATGTCATTTTTTATCGTAACCTTCTAACGTTCAGGTTCAAGACACCACATCTTATATTTTTTTTTTACTTTTTTCGAATAGTCGTGAAACAAATAGGCTAGTGCTCTCGATCAAAGCTCATGTTGCTTCGCATGTGCATAGATATCACATCCGAACGTTCTCAAATATTCCAAATTAGGTTTGCCTCCAATCCATGCCTCTTGAGGATAAAGAAAATTTGGAACCATAGATGGACTTATAATGATAATATATGCATCCATAGTCACGGCTTCTCTCGAGAACCGGCCCAATATAGTTGTTTGAAGCATACACCTCACATTTTCCAGAAAGTTTCAGTTCATTCTTTGAGAAAGACCATATCCTATTCACGGTTCAGTGTCTGTAAATGGCAAAATGTTAATAATAGCTAGTGAAATCCTTATTTACATTCTCCAAGCCATTATCAGTCTAATGCTTCTTCATCAATTTCTCAATCTAATTCGCCACAAAAGTCTTCGACTTCCTAAAATCATTAAATGCTTCAACATTTTTCTTCAAAAGTATAACTCGTACTTTTCTTGAATAGCATCTATAAAGAATATAAAGTTATTTTAAAAACCCATAATTGGTTCCCGTATCGGACCCTAAAGATCCAAATGAATATACTCAAACACCATATTGGTTGTATGGTTTCTAGGTAGAAACTTGACCATCTTTCTCTTACCCAACATACAACTTTAATAAAAGCTCAATTTCTGAACCGTGCTACCATCCAGCAATATTGGTTTGCTAAGATTAATAGGTTTTTCTCACTCACATACCCCATCCAGAATGCCCGAACGTGGTTGAATCCTTATCTTAACTAGACAAACACCCTACCACTGTCGAGCCCTCAATAACTAACAGGTTATTAGTCACATAGGCATTCACAACAATAAATGAGCCTAGCAGCACCCTAAGTTTGATGTCTTCACCCTTATAAGTAAAGTTTTAATCATTTAATATTCTAATATAAAGAAGGTTATGATTAAATTTGGTCACATACCTTACGTAGTTAATCACTCTCTCGAGTCCTTTAGACATCTTGAGCCGAACAGTTCTCACTCATTTTACAACACACGATTCATCATTCACGAGGATGAATCTTCCACTTTTTAATAATAGCAGTTCTTCAAACCAATATTTATTGAAAGTCATGTGGAATGATACACCCAAGTCCAACACCCACGTATCTAGTGTACTTGCAAGAAGAAAAAGCCATTAAACCATGAACATACTCTTAGTCATCCAAAACCATTACAATATTTGCGGCATCGGTCTTCGCATAATTATAGCCATTTCTTATCTCCGAGTAGTTGTTACTGATATGTCATTCCTTCTTGACAACCTACATCTCAGTTTAAAACCTATCGCAAGCCCTATTATTTTAAACCAGTGATCTCATATCTCTTGCATTTTTTCTTTAAGACCTACCCCTCACACTTAATAAAAGGCCTTCCTTGTAATCCTTCAAAATTGTGCCTCACTTAGATGATATTTCATACCATATCACTAATTATCTTTTTTGCATATGTTATCTAATGATTTCAGGGAATTTTTAATGTTTGATCACTCCAATATTCATCATATAGCTTCCATTTATGATCTATGAGAGCTTCTTATTGGTACTTTTGAACCTTTATAAGAAACCTCTTCCATGAGAGCTATTCTTGAGGCTAAGATTGAAAGTGAAATTAGTTGAATGCCAAGATTGAAAGTTGTCATGAGAGGGAGAGGTTATTGAAACTTTAAATATAGTCCAAGACTGAAGTCGAGGTTTTACTAAATGAAAAAATGAAAAATAAGTGTTTTCTTTGTCTCAGTTAGGTCGTGCATCGCTTCAAACCCATGAAACCCGCATGACTCTCTTCAAGTTTGATAATTTTAAAAGAATATTACTTATACTCAAGATAACGTCTTTTCTTTTGTAAAGGGAAACTAACTGCTTCAAAAGTCGAGATGACTTTTGTTGAATATTTTTGGTAATATGCTAACAAAAATCTCATTGATACCAAGGTCAAAGATGAGTTTATAAAGTTAGAGTTGCAGGAGGAATTGAATTCTTTGAAGTGAAAAAATAATTTGCTTCGTGAATGTTTTCTTGGTGAACACCATGCTAGGACCCAACATGCTACCGCTTATCAGGTATATATGCTTGAATCTGCTTATGAGGATTTTATGGAATCTCATTCCAGGTTATTCCTATATTTTCACGAAAAATACCCTAATGTGAATTTAGACTGCTTATAATATTACGTCTTTAAGAATAAATGGCCAAATGATAAAGAATGAAGTGATAAATCTCATAAATTTTTCCCTTTATCAGATGTTAGTGCATGCACTGCTTATATTTGTGACCTCCTTGAAGAGATTAAAAAAAGAAATGAATGATCGAGTAAAGGCTAGGTATCAAGAAATTTTTGAAGAAAATAATTTTATAAATGATATTATTAGGACTAGTGACTTTTAAGTTGATGCTCAAGAATTGATAATGATGGTAATAGTGCCCAAAGAACTTCTATTAGTAATAGTTCCCAACAAACTTGTGTTGAGTCTCAACACTATTATGAAAATAATGTCTAGACCTCACTTCTTATTATTCTCTTATTTTTTATGTAATGTTAAGAGCATTTTGTTATACTTTTGGATATATTTTTTTACTAAGTCTTATTTTCTTTGGAGTATTCTGAGTTAAATATTTTTTTATAAGTCTTTCTATTTTTGTTAAACACTTAAGATTCACTTATTTCTATTAATCGATCAATCTTAATAGACTGAGACTTTATTTTTTAACATTTTTGTTTTTTTCTTGGACCTTACTAGAAGTTTCTAGTCATACTTATGATGCATCACTCCCGTTAGGGTTTCCCCTCCAATTTTTGTATTTTATTCAGTTCATTAAATGAGTATAAATACCACAACTACTTTCATTAATGGGGGGTGAAATTTTTTTACTGCTAGCGCACACCTTACTTATCACTCTACATTTTACACTAAACATTAAATTCCCAAAACATTTTTCTCAAACTACCCTTCGATCAGAAATAATCCACACCATATGCAATAATATCAGTATTTGGCTCATGATCGACATTGAAAGCTTTGTTAACATTATTTATAAATTTATTCTTTGACCAAGTCAAGGTGGCCTTTCTCATGCTATCAAAGTTGAAAAGATTAGTAGATCTCACAATATTGATAGCTTACCTCATCATGCTAAGCCTATCAACATTTTATTCATTATGGCGTAGGATTATTTTTATAGAAGATTAAGCTAACAGAAATGAATACATGTAATAGTTTTCACTTCTTTGAAATACTCTTCATTTCTGACGATTGATAAGGAGATGGGACTTCAAGGACTGAATTGTGAAGAATAAAATAGTTTGTGACATATTGTAAAATTAGATGAGGAAATTGGTCTTTTGTATTTTTGTCAGGGACTAATATATAATTATCATATTTTCTATAACCATTTCAGTTATGAGCTAAGTCCTTACGGCTCTAAATAAAAGGGCAAAGCACATTTAATAAAGGGACATATAGTGTATATTTTACTTGTTCAAATTTTATCGATCTCGAAAAACAATCTTGAAACTTTACAACGAATCCACAAAAATGACTCGTTGGTTCGATCAACTGTTGAAATGATAAAACAATATTTACAAAGGACAAATAAGAGACAATAAGGGTCTACTCTGATTCATCAGACTCAGTCTGAGATAGAGTTGCGAATGAATCGGCTTCTAGACAAGATAAATGCTCTCAACGAGAAATACAATTAGAAAGAATAGGAGATTCAGTCAGCAAGACTTAAATTCAAGGTGAGAAAAATGTATGATCCAAATGACGTTGGAGGTCAATCTGATCGATGTTGCACTGATTTTCAAATCAGGAGTGAATAGAAGAAGACGCGCTTTGAAGCGCCAAAAGAGCGTCATTCTTCTCGAAAATAAAAGAAAGATAAACAAAGGTATATCACGTCTAGTGATGAAGAAGTTAAAAGCTCGGGATCAGTTTTTAAAAGATATCCTGGCTCTTCGAAAAAGAGAAGAGCCAACATCATAAATCTAAGAAATAACATAAAGCCATGAGATATAGTGTACCTCGTTGTTTTAGGGAATCTAACTGGTGTGAATGAAATACGTCCAATCAGTACGATGGGGTTGATCAAAATTTATATGCAGTAATGGGAACCGAGGATCAGTACGTTAAAGGTTTTGATTGGAGGAATTCTTCATTAACAAGTGAAATTAGGGAAATCACACTTCCGAAGCGTTTTTTACATCTCAAAAGTTGAAAAGTTCAATGAGATACAAGATCCATATGATCACATCGAACAATTCAAGAATTATATGATAAATTTCGAGGACGATGACATGCTAATGTGTCGAGCTTTTTCACAGACTTTCAAGGGAACAGCGTTGAAGTGGTATAACCGAATTCCGAGGGGATCCATTTCTAACTTCAGATACTTTTACACTCTCTTTTGGAGACAGTTTTTTACGAGTAAGGAGATGAGGGCGAATTTGGGTACGAGCATCCAATGCAAGAATAAAGTTGGAGAAAATTTAAAGGATTATACGAAGTGCTTTGTTTTGATAAAAGCAAGTCTGGAAAATTATGAAGAGTTGGTGGCCATAGCTGCTTTTCGTCAGGGATTATTGCCAGGTGATTTGGCTATGAAACAACCGAAGAGCTTTAAATTTTGGA
This sequence comes from Limnanthes douglasii subsp. nivea, assembly GCA_036936605.1. NCBI lineage: Eukaryota > Viridiplantae > Streptophyta > Magnoliopsida > Brassicales > Limnanthaceae > Limnanthes > Limnanthes douglasii. The sequence continues at coordinate 5,665,128 of JAUPFV010000001.1, forward strand.
GATGGATCAGGTAAATATCATATTAAGGTTTAAGAATCACCTAGGGTTCGAGGGGTAACGGCCAACATTCCGAAGAATTTGGGACATTCACCCTATAACCAAGGGCAATCTTCAAATGCTGTTGAGCAAGCACGCCCGATAAACAACAACATACCACCTCAGACTGGGGGTATTCGAATCAACCTCTATCATACCAATGCAATAGGCTGAGGCCAAACCAATGGATAAGGCCTAAATATTATGAAGATTTGATTGAAAGTGTGGTCATAACTTTTGATAAAACTAAGGGATGCGTAAATTTCAGGAAGCCCGCTCCAATCAACAGGCCAAAGGAGGAGCAAAACAATAAATTTTGTAGGTATCACAATAATATTGGTCATGATACTCCTGATTTCATTTCTCTGAAGAAGGAAGTCCAAACTTTGATTGAAAATGGGAAGTTATTGACTTATGTGAAGGCACAGAGCAATGAATCAAAAATTTCCTTAGTATCGACTTCGCAACCAACCAATCCAAATGCACAAGGTGAAATTTGATGATTCTGGATTCGAAGGTTGATGATTTTGATGCTGCTTCAGAATATTTGGATATGGATCCATATAGGTTAATCTTGAGGGTGGTGGAAGAACCCGTAAGGAAAGGGAATGTTCGAAGCTTGTGTGAGTATTTTGAGTCAATGGCCATTTTCGGGGGTGATTCAATGATTGTTAACACTGATAGCTCAAGAAAAATACACATTTTAAGTTTCGCTACTCAGATAAAGGGAAAAATGTCTACCCATTTGTATAACAATGGAGATATTTCCTTTATCCTTTTCGATGAAGACGATTTGCGGGGCACTGTAGGGCCACATGAGGATGCAGTGGTCATTGGGGCAGAAGTAGTTGGCATTGTGATTTGAGGCGTGCTGATAGATACTGGGAATTCCGCGAACGTCCTTTTTAAGGAAACTTACGACATGATTCGTAATCCTTCTCGGATTTCTCATTCAGAGCGCACTATCATCGGTTATACTAGAGTAACTGTGCGGGTAATAGGAGAATTCAAGGGGGAGGTAAGTTTAGGAAATAGACCTTTTAAGAAGAAGGTTCAAGTGCTTTTTATGGTGGTAGACTGTCCTAGAAGTTATAATTTTATTTTTAGAAGATCCTGGTTTTCAAGGATGTATGACGGTGTATCAACAGTCCATCAATGTTTCAAATATTTAGTCGGAGACCGTGTAGGGGTCGTTTGAAGCGACCAAACATTTTCTAGGGAATGTTACGCCACTGCACTTCGGATTCGAGGATCCAGCAGTGATGATATGATGAATGAATAACAGTCAGTTCTACGTTAACAACTTTTCTGAGGGAAGAGTACTTCGAATAGGAACCTTACTGACCTCAGTTCTACGTTAACAACTTTTACAATTTTTGTCTCATAATCTAGATTTTTTCACTTGGAAAACAAAGAACGTGATAGGAGTACCAATCGAAGTAATTTATCACAACCTGGCTATTAATCTAAAGGTAAAACCCATTATTTAAAAAAAACGGACATTTTCATCAGAAAAGGCAGAGGCTATTGTTTCTGAGGACGACCGCTTATTCAAGGTCGGGCATAAAAATGAATCACGGTTGATGAGGGAGAATAAAAGACATGATGAAATTGTAAAGAAGAGGTTTGTTAAGGAGAAAATTGTAAAGAAGAAGTATGATAGGAGAGAATTGTAGAGAAGAAATTGTATTGGGGGAAAATTGTATAGACTACTAAAGAAGTAGCCATTATGAGAAGATGAAAAGATATAGGGACCAAAAATGTAATAAACGGGAATTAAAGCGTGTGGGACCCGCAATTGTACTATAAAATGACCACACACGCTTCATAGATCCCGGGATGAATAAAATATTACTTTCTCTCTCTACTTAGTCTAATTCTTACTTTCTCTCTCTAGAAAGACTCCTAAACAAAGGATTACAGCCTATTTTGGCACTAAAAGATCTTCGTATCACAAAATCACACCTAAGCATTCTTAAAACTCTTCAGTCAGTGGCACCGTCTGTGGGAAACGAAGATTGTTCTGACGACAATCGCTTCCTGGAAATAGTTCCTATTTCGAGGGAAATTATAGAAGAGCAAGGGGACGATTTTGTTAAAAATTGCGAGGAGAATTTGGTGGGCGATGATTATCGGAACGACATGGAATACGAGGCGCGTGGGGGCCAGTGAGTCGGAGACACTTTTGATGACTCAGACCTATTGGCTCAAAGGAATGAACTGTTGCTGGAGATTGAAAGATTGAAGGCAGAAAAGGAAATCGTTCAGGCAAATCTTCGCTCCGAGATAAGAAGGGAGCCAGTTAGTGGAAAAGAGGAGCGCGAAACCGATTTCCGTCCTAAAGCCAGGGGCGATAGATACAGGGGATACGAACGACGATCATCGAAGAGGAAAGAAAAGCGATATTTGGATTCATTTGACTCGAGCAATTATTCTCGATACAACTCGTCGGAGTCATCTTCTAGGAAAAATCACAGAAAGAAAAGACATGGTCGAGGACACGCTGATTACCGAAGGGGAAGAAGCTCGGAGAGGAAATATCCGAGGGAGAAGAGTTACCATACTCGAGTTAATGAGCGGGGTTATGGCCAAACGAAGTTTCCTGCTGGAAAAGAAGACGTAGGCCTGCGAAATTCGGAGTGGCAGCATCAATATACTCTACCATCCGAGGAGGGATTGTATTTTCCGAGCAATGAAAACTTGAGATCCAATGTTTATCGGACGGGTCACAATTGGAGAGCTTCTCCTTTGTCCCCGGACATTTTAGTGGGCAACCTCCCAAAGCATTTCGATATCTCGAAGGTAGAAAAGTTCGATGGGACACAAGACCCTGATAATCACATCGAACAATTCAAAAACTTCATGATTAATTTCGACGACGATGATAAATTGTTGTGTAGAGTGTTTTCTCATACCTTTAAGGGGGTAGCTTCCAAATGGTATAATAGGCTTCTACAGGGCTCGATAAATAATTTCGACATGTTTTAGAGTATCTTCAGACAGCACTTTGTGGGCAGGAAAAAGTTTAGAGCTAACGGAGACACGATAATCTATTGTAGACAAAAAGTTTGGGAGAGCTTGAAGAATTACACCAATCGATTTGTCAAAATGAAAACAGACATGGATTATTGTAATGACTCAGTGGCACTTGCAACTTTCAGGATGGGCCTACTCCCTGGACTATTAAAGGATACGGTGGCGGAGAGTCAGGCCTTGACCTTCGGAGCATTGTTGGATCAGGTTGAGACTCAGGCATCTGAGAAAGGATCTGGTGATCAATTGGATCAGAACCAGTTTCAGAGATCTGAGCCTAGTAACCAAGGGCCTCGCACCAATGTTCAAGCCAAAATTACGGGTCAATATCCGCCGAGGCAGAAAACAAACCCGCAGTATTATGGCAACCAGCAAAATTACAATCAAGGGGGCAGACCAATGTCGAATAAGTGGGTTCGACCGGACTACTTCGCGGAGTTAACGGAAAATGTTGCTGCTATATTTGATAAGGCAAGATCCACAGTACCATTCAGGAAACCTTTTCCTATTCAGACTCTGAGGGAAAGCAGAAGCGTTAACAAGTATTGTAAGTATCACAAAGATATTGGGCATGACACCAAGAACTGCATAGCCTTGAAAAAAGAAGTGCAAGCTTTGATCGAAAATGGAATGTTGTTAGAGTTTGTCAAAAAGCACTCTCAGAAAAATGGTGTGGCAAATACTGTTCCAAAGAACACTGATACAGCCATGGTGATTTCCGAGGAGGTTGATGTTTTTGATAATGAACAAGAGTATCTGGATCCCAATGAGGGCAGGAAAAATGTGAATATGGTGGAAGAGTTCATTCCGAGGGGGAGAGTGAACAACCTCTGTGCTTTCTTTGAGTCGCTTGCAATATTTGGAGGGGATACCATCGCAGGGAATTCCAATAGCTTGCGAAAGAGACACATGGTCAACCTGACTACCCAGATTGAAGCAGGGGTGTCAGCACAAATGCACCGATTGCCCTCCCCCATCATATTTTTTGATGATGATGATATGCAAAATGTTGCGGGCCCACACGAGGATGCGGTGGTGATTGCCGCAGGTATTGCTGGAGATCAAGTTCAGAAGATACTTGTTGATACCATGAAGTTTAGCGAATATCTTGTTTATGAGCACTTACAGGAGAATTTCTGACCCACCAATTAGCGAATTTCAGTGTGTGGTCAAGTTAGGCCGTGGGCCGTTCAAGAAGGAGGTGGAAGTATTGTTTATTGTTGTCGACGCACCAACTTCGTATAACGCTATTTTGGGTTGCTCTTGGTTGTCCCGAATGCATGGTGTAATCTCGACGATGCATCAGTGTCTAAAATATGTGGTAGGGAACAACATCGGGATAATCAAAAGCAACCAGAAAATGTCCCGCGAATGTTACTAGATAGCTTTACCCTCGAAGGGAGTTCGGGGAGAAATATCGGATAAAGCATAGCAATTAAAGGGGCCTTCCTCGGAAATCATCCCATGTGATGATCCGAGGGAGACCCCCGGATATCTGGTCCCAGAAGTGGATTCTGAGGCACATGAAGTTGAAAACGGCAAATCTCTGAAGATTGGAGTAAAACTTTCTTTTGAGTTCAGAGGAAGATTAATTGCGTTTTTTTCTAACAAACTCGATATGTTTTCTTGGTGTGCAGAGGATGTCACGGGAGTACCATCAATGAAAATATGTCATAAACTTGCGGTACGACTTGATGTTAGACGCATTGTCCAGAAGAGGAGACCAGTTTCTCCGGAGAAGGCTATAGCTATTCTTTTGGAAGTGGAGAGGTTGTTAAGTATAGGCCACATTCGCGAGCCGCATTATCCCGTATGGGCCTCGAATCCAGTATTGGTCAGGAAAAAGAATGGCAAGTGGAGAATGTGCGTTGACTTCACAGACTTAAACAAAGCTTGTCCTAAGGATTTTTGGTGCCCCCCATTGATCAGTTAGTGGATTCGACCTCGGGCAATCGATTGTTGTCTTTCATGGATGCGTATTCTGGGTATAATCAAATCTGGTTGGATGCTCACGATGAAGAAAGAACTTCATTTATTACCGGGAGAGGGTTATATTGCTACAAGGTTATGTCATTTGGCTTAAAATGCGGGGGCAACTTATCAACGTATGGTCAACAAAACCTTTGAGGGGCAGATTGGTCAGAATGTCGAAGCATATATCGATGATTAGCTAGTCAACAGTTTGCAGGACGAAGATCATTTTGCTGACCTGGAGGAGACTTTTAATAATTTGAGTAAGGTCAATTTGAAACTGAACCCGGAAAAGTGTGTTTTTGGGGTACGATCGGGCAAGTTCCTTGGATATATGATAGGTGAAAAAGGCATCGAGGCTGACCCAGACCAGATAAGATCTTTAATCACCGTGACTCCACCTCGAAATATCATGGAAGTCCAGATCTTGACAGGGAGATGGGGAGCGCTGAATAGATTCATTTCTCAGTCTTTGGACAAATGTGCACCTTTCTTTAAGATATTACGAAATGCGAAACAATTTAATTGGACTGATGAGTGTTCAGCAGGTTTTCGCCAAATTCATGAATATTTGACATCCCCTGATATACTGTCTAAACCATTGTTGGGGGGGGAGATTAATTATCTATGTAGCAGTGTCAGATTGTGCAGTCAGTGCTGTTTTACTCCGCGAAGAGGACTCTCTTTTGAAACCTATCAATTATGTCAGTAAGAGTTTGTTGGATGCAGAGAAACGATATCTCACGTTGGAGAAGGTAGCGTTGGCTTTGGTAACAACTGCCCAAAAGATGAGACCTTACTTCCAGGCACATCCTATAGTTGTTCGGACGAATTTCCCCATAAAAGGTTTGTTACAAAGGCCTGATATCTCTTGGAGGATGACTAAATGGTCAGTAGAATTGGGAGATTTTGACATAGCATTTGAGCCTCAAACGGCGATAAAATCCCAAGTTTTGGTTGATTTTTTGGTTGAATTCCACTCAGACAAAAAGGACAAGGAGGTCGTTGACCATTTTGATGAAATGGAATGGTTGGTACGAACGGATGGAGGGTCGAACAACTCTGGAAGTGGTGTGGGTGTCGAGTTGATTTCTCCAGGAGGGATAGCTATGTTCCAAGCTATTCTATTTGGTTTTAAGGCAACTAACAATGAAGCGGAGTATGAGGCAGCATTGGCGGGTTTACGTTTATCTCAGATATGTGGGGCCGAAAATATTAAACTGATACAATATCTTAAGGCATTAAAAGATTTGGTTTCTGAGTTCGAGGAGGTCAAATATGAACATATTCGAAGAGAGGCAAATATTATCCCAGATTATTTGGCCGCAGCCTCACGAACGGAGGGATACACATGGGTCTTGATTCAGGAACATCCTTCGGTCATGATCGATGCGGAGCATACAATGAATGTTAACGAGGTGAGCAATGTGATCAAAGATGATTGGAGAGCAGCCATTATTGATTTCTTGGAAAATGATACTTTACCTGTTGGAAAGTACGAGGCTAGGAAAATCAGGTTCAAGTCTCACGGGTATATCATGTTGGGAGGCGTTCTGTATAAGAAATCTTTGAGCCGACCATTACTAAGGTGTCTGAACAAGGATGAGTCGCAATTTTTCTTGTCCGAATCGCACGATAGGGAAGGTTCAGCCCACTGTGGGTATAAGGCGTTAATTCGACGGGTGTTTCTGGCTGGTTATTATTGGCCAACTATCACTTCAAATGCAAAAGATTTGGTAAAACGATGTGACACGTGTCAGCGCTATGCCAACGTAATCCACAAGCTTGGGGTGTTATTGGAGAGTATTTCGGAGGCAGTCCCATTCGACAGGTGGGGCATTGATTTAGTCCCTACCAATGGCGTCTCGCGGCAGACAAACTATAATAGTAGCAGTGGATTATTTCTATAAGTGGGTGGAAGCGGAACCCGTAGCAGGGACAAAATCCGTAGATGCAATTAAATTCGTTGTGTCAAATATTGTTGTCGCTTTGGTGTACCATTGCAATTCACAACGGATAACGGGCCTCAGCTCGATACCAAGGAGTTTAAAAGTTTCTGCCTTTCCAGGGGCATACGACAATATTTTTCTGCTCCATTTCATCCCCAAGCTAATGGAAAAGTGGAAGTGACTAATCGAACAATTCTCAATGGTTTGAAAAAGAATTTGAAAGGAAAGGCAGGAAAATGGCCTGATTATTTACAAGAAGTATTGTGCGCTTATAAGACAACGCCTCGAACGGCCACTGATGTATCTCAATTTGCTTTAGTATATGGCATGGATTCCATTGTCCCTTCAGAGATTGTTTTCCCTTCATATCGTGTGGCAACGTATACAGCAGACGTGAATGATCAAAGCAGAGCCCTAACGTTAGATTTGGTTGGAAAAAAAAAACAACGTGCACAGTTGAAGTCTTTACATTATCAAACTCTCATGAGGATTCGATATGCGTCTAAAGTACAGCATAGAGATTTTAATGTGGGGGACAAATTACTATGCAAAGTCTTCCTACACACTAAAGAAAAGAGTCTGGGTAAATTGGGACCAAATTGGGAGGACCCTTATGAAGTAACCGAGAAAGTAAAACAGGGTACGTATCGATTAAAAGACAAGGAAGGGTGATATCTCCGGCTCCCATGGAACATTGAACACTTAAAATTGTATCGTGAATGAGGAATTAGTTAGAGCGTAACAGTTTTCCTTTTTTGTATCTCAAAGTTCCAAAACATAGTGAGGGCATACTCTTTCCTACCCTGATAGGCACAGGAAGGTTTTAACGAGGTGTCACATGCATGTGCTTAATAGAACGTACTTTTTGACTTAAACTATTATTTGGGTCACAGTAAGTTGTGCCTCGAATTGTTTAACCCTTCGAACTATTATTTGGGTCACAATAATTTGTGCCTCGAATTTTTCTTTGCCTTAAACTATTATTTGAGTTGCAATAAGTTGTGCCTCGAATTGGTTAACCCTTCGAACTATTGTTTGCGTCACAATAATTTGTGCCTCGAATTTTTCTTTGCCTTAAACTATTATTTGGGTCGCAATAAGTTGTGCCTCGAATTGGTTAACCCCTCGAACTATTGTTTGGGTCACAATAATTTGTGCCTCGAATTTTTCTTTGCCTTAAACTATTATTTGGGTCACAATAAGTTGTGCCTCGAATTGTTTAACTCTTCGAACTATTAGTTGGGTCACAATATTTTGTGCATCGAATTATTTAAAACCCTTACGCTATTATTTGGGACATCATATTTGGTACCTAAACTCTCTCAATGCCATGCCTTAGCCTACTTCTTTTTAGATAGTCTTAACATAGTTCTTGATGCATACCACAGCGCGAATAGATATAGATTAACTATTGAATCGATACAACGATATGAGGTGGAAAATACTTAGGATAAAACGATAAATAATAAGTTGCATGGTTAAATATTCCCAGTTGGGGCATACACAAAAATCCGAGGAGTACATCTCCTCGCATAAAGAAATAAGGGAAACAAAAACTGCCTTATAAGGTCTTATACACAAAAATTACAAACTGTGCCACCAGTTTTTACCTACTACTGTGATTTATTTAGGGAATCACTTTCCTCAGAATCTGATGACTCACTCTCACTCACAATAATATGAGGAGGACGAAGATCCGGGGACACGAGTTTCCAAAAGCTGCCTAGGTCGTATTCGGGGTGCTCTGCATGAAGTTGAGTTATTAGGCCGGCTCGAACTGTTGCATCTCGATCGGCAAGATTGTTTGTGCACTTGGTCACACAGGCATTCATAGCTTTTTTATTCTCCTCCTCCACCTGCCGAGGAAAATCTTCGATGCGCTTCACCAATTTTTCTCTGTCTTTGTAATCTTTTCATAATCATTACAACAGTCATTAAACCTTTGTGTGCCACTTCATGAGCTTTTTGATATTCGATAATGAGTTTCTCTTGGCCCTCCGTATTTTTTTGGTAGAGGTCCCTTTCCTCTTGGCAGCACCTTTCAAGCATGATGATGTAATTTTCAGATGCAGATAGTCTCTCATACAATGCATCTGCTTGGCTCTCCACAATAGCATATTGCTTTTTGGCTTCTTCAAGTTGTGAAGCCAATAGGGAGGCCTTGAACTTATAGTGATTTTTTCGATTCTCTAAATGCTGCATTTTCTTTCCCCTAATGACAAAGGTGTGCACCAGGCTCCGCAGACTTAGTGAAAATTCGTCATCATGAGGGATTCTGAAGGAACTGCTGGAGAACCTAATGCCACAATATCAAAATCCGATGACTTCCCTTCGAGAATTCTAAGGTCAACATGTTGGGGAGGTTTACTTCGGGGAATGGGCAGTGGAGCTAGTATTGGGGGCTCTTCGATGGGAGCTGGATGTGAAGCCTGGGTGCGAGGAGTGCTAGGCGTCAAGTTTGAGTTCTGTTTGGGAGAGTTATCTCCAACCTCATTCTCAAGCTCACCCAATGCCCTCTGGTCCTCAATTTCTTGGGCAGGTTTGGGGCGTCGTTTTGCATTTTGCCGTCCTCGGACAGCTCTTGGATAGGCTCCAGGGCAGCTTTGTTCTCTTTTCCTTTGACTTTCAATTTTTTCTTCTTCCGAGGATGGACAGACTTTTTGGGGGGAGAGTCAGGATTGGGAGTCACTCTGTTGGCCGAGGAGGCCGCCTTTGGGACGATGGCCACTTCCATTTGTGGCTGCTGCTCCTTAGTAGGGAGTTCCTCATCGGATCCATCCCGATGACTCTATGCACGAGAATGCTTTGGAAGATAAATCACTATATCCTTCTTCGTCACTCGCTCTAGCACCACATCTTGAAAAGGGGGGGTCATCAACTCTTTTAAGGATAACCGATCAAGGGGATCCAACCTCCAAAGTTTGCTCAAAGCCATATTGTTGTCCCTAAAACACAAACGAAATCTATTTTCCCATTTCTCTTTGGCCCACTCGCTGAGCTTGGTAAAGATGGTAGTGGCACTCTCTACATGATCAGCAAATGGTTTGGAGACGCCAGTCATAGCTACAAATATATCAAGTTAGAATCCTATTATTCGAAGAGTTACCATAAGTAAATTCGTTCGAGGACTTACATTTGTTGGTCCACATGAGAGATAATTTGTGAGGGTTCGAATAGGTTGATTTTGAGCATGTTTCCCAATGACCTGAGAAGAAGATGAATTGCTGTCTCCATTTCTTGTCAGCCTCTAGCAAATCTTTCAATACTTTCTGCCTTCGGTTAAAGGTTAATGAGTAGAATGGGAAGAACGGGTTCCTAGCTAACCCAGATAATCCGATGAACTGCTCCAAGGAATATTCTTGGCCTGAAATTATCGATGCCATGATGCATGCCATCAATGTGAACCACATGTTGGGTCCAGCTTGAGAAGGGCAAAGGTCGATTTTAGCAAAATATTCAATGAAAAAGGGGTCTAAAGGAAATCTTAGTCCCCAATTTATGATTTCGGTATAGACTATAAGCTCATGATCCCTCACTGATAATGGGGTCTCTCCCTCGGAGGGGAACCTAATATCGATGTACGAAGGGATGCACCAACGGGTACGGAGTAACATTTCCTCCGACGGAGAAAAGTACTTGTATGATATGTTGTGAAGAGCAACTGCATGCTTGTTCTCAATCCCTCGGATATTGTTGCCCATGATGGCATCAAGTTCTAAGGGAAGCGTTACGTCTCCCTTTGACTTGGGGGCAATACGGTTCGCCTGCTCTTCGGATATTGTTGGAGGAGGAATAGGCATTTTGCTCAATGACTCTGCTGGAATCTCGATGATTTTGTTTTGACTCGTGGCCTTAATTTCTTGAGTATGTGGCTCAGGATTGTTTGGGGCGATGGGTTGTTCACTAGATGATTCTGCAGGAATCTCAATGACTTTTTTCCGATCAGCAACCTGAATAGCTTGAGTAGATGACTCAGGATTGTCTGAGGCGATAGCTTTCCCTTTAGCAACTAGGGCTTTGTTGCGCAGCTCTCGAATCTCTGCCTCGGTAATTACAGTCTGTCTTGGAGAAAATTGGGGAGTTCCAGTCCCTGTTATGGATGGAGTGGCTGGAAGGCTTGACACAGGATCCCCGTTCTTCGGAAGAGAAGTATCCACTACCACAGTTCGAGGAGCTTCAGGGGTAGTTGGTGGCACTTCTTTAGAACATTTGCGCTCCTGCGAATGCTTATCTTTATGGTGTCTCTTTCTCTTTCCCGAGGAGTGCTTGTGGTGCTTTTCTTTCCCCATTACTCCAAGGGTGGTCTGGTTGGTGATTTTGTTATGTTGTGATATTTCGAGGGGAATGATGGTCGTCGAATTTGCAGGAGGGGGCCACGAACCGTAGAAGGTAGTCACAGCAGGTGGAGCTTGAGGCTCAGTGTATTCACCAGCAGTGACTATCTCTTCGAACTTTTTCCTAATAAGGAGCCACTCTGGAATCCGAAGAGGTTTGTAAGCCAGCTTTCTCTCTTTAGAAATTCTGGGTGGAAAGTTTGAGCTATTAATGAATGAGGTAAGTATTTATAGAAGACAATGGGCTTTTAGGGAAAGTCAGGCATGGGGACATTTTCTATTGTTTGCCTAGGGGTATTATGGGTACCCTAGGTGAAGAATTGTTGACAGAAAAGCACGGGAGAAGATGCAGAGGCATGATCCAGTCTCGGGAATTTGAAACGATCTCTCCAAAGACACGCTGACAAGAAAGTACGACTGTTGACGTCATACATTTTTCAGTCAATCTTTGCAATGTCTTATCATCGTATTATGGTGGTTGTGATATGCTCACACGGTGAATTCCGACGGGCAACATTACCAAGGCCTGAGTCAGTCCTTGCTAAGACATTGCAAGGATTGGGGGGCTACACTGGTTAATATCTAGTAAAAGAAGTCTATAGTCTAAGGGATGTACTTGTTAGGAAGACGTTTTTTCGAGGAGACGTTTTTTCGAAGAGATATGTAGCATTTGAAGTATTGGTCAAAAGCATTTTCGAGGAGGAAATTTTGCAGTTGAAGAAGAGTTCTCCGAGGAAAAGATGTTCGAGGGAGTAGTGGAGACTTCTTTACAGTCCTAGTAAAACTATTTTTACTAGGACTGGGGGGCTACTGATGAGGGAGAATAAAAGACATGATGAAATTGTAAAGAAGAGGTTTGTTAAGGAGAAAATTTGGCTAAGAAACGTCATTAGTCACCGGAGTTAGTCACTTGTTTCAAAATTACCACTCAAGTTATATTTGTTTCACAATTGCCACTCAAGTTATATTTTTTGACATTTATGGTCACTAGCGATGACTAAAAATGAAAATAAAAGACCAACATTAGTGACCACCGGTGGAACAAAGTGACTGTTTTGATACAAAAAATTAATAAGTGGCACTTTTGAAACAAGTGACCAACTCCAGTGACTAACCATGATTTTTAGCCGGAGAAAATTGTAAAGAAGAGGTTTGTTAAGGAGAAAATTGTAAGGAAGAAGTATGATAGGAGAGAATTGTAAAGAAGAAATTGTATTGGGGGAAAATTGTATAGACTACTAAAGAAGTAGCCATTATGAGAAGATGAAAATATATAGGGACCAAAAATGTAATAAACGGGAATTAAAGCGTGTGGGACCCGCAATTGTACTATAAAAGGACCACACACGCTTCACAGATCCCGGGATGAATAGAATATTACTTTCTCTCTCTAGTTAGTCTAATTCTTACTTTCTCTCTCTAGAAAGACTCCTAAACAAAGGATTACAGCCTATTTTGGCACTAAAATATCTTCGTATCATAAAATCACCCCTAAGCATTCTTAAAACTCTTCAACGGTATCCTTTATGGACGGCGAATCTAGTGGTTAAGAATAAAAATTTGAAGTGTAGAATGTGTGTTGATTTTACGGACGTATATCGAGCCTCCCTTAAAGATCCATTTCTTGTTCCTCGAATAGACTAGTTGATCGGTTCTACCTCGGGAAACAAAATATAGACTTTTGTGGATGCTTTTGCAGGATATAATCAGATCCAGATGGATTCGAGAGATCATGAGTGTACCACTTTCATCAAAGATAGAGTATTACATTGTTATAGAGTTATGCCTTTCGGGTTAAAAAATGTTGGGGCTACATAACAAAGATTGATGAATACAGCATTTGCTACCTAGATCGTAAAAAACATGGAGGTATATATCGATGATATGGTGGTAAAGAGCTTGGTAAATAATACGCATTTGGACGATTTATAGTAGATGTTTTTTTTAAATTTAAGGCAATCAGACTGAAATTGAATCCGGAGAAATGTACTTTTAGAGTTAGATTGGGGAAATTCTTGGGTTATGTTATCAGAGAAAAATGGATAGAAGCTGATCGAGAACAGTTAAAAGTTGTAGTATCTATGAAATCTCCTTGAGATATCAAAGAAGTATAAATTTTGACAGGAAGGTTAGCAGCACTTAATAGATTTATTTCTAGATTTTCTGATAAATTTCCCCGTTTCTTTCAACTGTTACGAGGACCAAAGAAGTTTGAGTGGACTTCAGATTATGAAGCAACATTTACAAGAATTAAGGATTTCTTTTCATCGCCAGAGATATTATCTAAGCCTCGAAGTGGAGTGTTGATAAGTGCAGTGTTGATATTATCTTTTTATACAATGTGGTATCATATTTTGTAGTAAGTGCAGTGTTGATAAGTGAAAATTCAGGAATTCCGAAGCCGGTGTATAATGTCAGCAAACGTTTAGTGGCAGCAGAAAAAAAAATTGAAGTAGAAATTGGCATTGGCATTGGTGGTGGCTGCTAGAAAAATACGCCCTTATTTTCAAGCTCATACCATCGAAGTTCGAACGTCATTTCCATTGAAAAACGTTTTGCAACGCCCTCATATTTTGGGGAGAATGACTAAATGTTCAGTGGATTTGGGGGATTTTGATATTACTTTTTCACCTCGAATTGCAATTAAAGCGCAAGCTTTGGCAAATTTCCTTGTTGAATTGCATTCAAACAGATGAGATGAATAAGGTAGCAAGGATGTTTTGCCACTTAATTTGACGTGGGTTATTCGAACTGATGGAGGTTCTAGTGTTTTGGGATGCATCGCTGGAATTCACCTGACTGCTCCATCTGGAGAAATAATGCTTCAATCTATTTAATTTGGTTTCCACCCATCGAATAATGAAGCTGAGTACGAAGCTGCTCTAGTTGGATTGAGACTTGCCAAGATATGTGGTGCAATTCCAATGTGACTAGAAACATATTCTTAATTGGTAGCAAATCAAGTGTCTGGAGTTTCCGAAGCTAAAAAGGATCGCTTATATATATATATATGAGGACAACAAATAAGAGATTCAGGAGACACCCAAAAATACATAAAAGAACAAAAAAAGAAAGCTTTTTCATAAATACAAATAAAGAGAGAGTATTTTCGATTTTCAGAAACATTGAGTGCAGTAACAGTAAATAGGTCTAATCGAGGCATAAACGGTGTGAGTTTTTGCTGAAATTTGGATAGCATGTTGGTGACATATGAGAATTGAATTCGATTGGTTGGATTGTGTTTTGGTACTACGAATCGGGAGAAATCACTGCTAAAATAGTGCAGTCTTTTGATGATATTTTTCCCTTTATGCTTCTCTTCTTATTATCTATTATTCGGTGTAATTTTTGGTGAGTTTGTAAATATTTATTAGACTGAATTGGACTTAGTTGTACCCTCAACTATAATAATAGAAGTAAAGCCAAGTGTGGAACATTTTCGAGCTTGGGAAAGTCTTGGTCATGTATACATCTCAGATGAAAAATAAAGTAAAGTTGATAATAAAAACAAAATTGGTTTTTTTGCTGGTTTTTCTGAAGAATTCAAGAGTTATAGGATGTATAATCTAATTACAAAGAAGACTATAATAAACAATGATGTTAATTTCGAAGAAACAAAAGGCTGGAATTGGGAAAAGAATTAGGAAAATGTTGAACTTGTCAGGAATAATGATGTGATTTGGAAGGATAGTAGAAACTGAAGCTACTGTTAGTTTGAACAACAGGATTGATGAATTCGAGGAGGATGTAAAACAAACTCAAACTGAACAAAATCGTACAACCATAACAATAAGGACTACTAGACCTCCATGATAATCAAATGATTATATCACAGAAAATTAAATTAGTGAAGAAAAAGATGAGGTAAATATGGTTGAAATAAAGACTGATGATCCAATAACTTCTGAAGAAGCATAAAGAAGTTTGAAGTGGAGAGAAGTGATTTATGAAAAAATAAATTTGATTATTGTAAAGATTGCAAGCATATTGGTCACAAGATGTTTGATTGTAAAAAAAACTTTAACTGTTAAGACTAATGAACAAGCAGATATCAGTATTGAAGAGAAAGTGCCAGCTTTATTACAGTCAAATAACAATGTTACAATCATGCTTCTATAGGATCGCGTTATTGTGGAGGATATAAGTCGAGGAAGTATCATAGTGTCTTATTCTTTAGCAACTGTTGCATACAAGGAAGATTATGTGTGGATCTTATTACAAGAAAGCCCGTCAATTGTTTTAACTCAGTCAGACCAGTGTGAACATATTTAGGAAATGTTTGTGACCCAGATACAGTCTGAGGCGACTGGCAAACTGATATTTTGAATTTTTTTATTAGAGGAAAGCTTCTTGGAGATGCAAAATTAGCGAAACTTTATGAGGCGCACCTTTTGGTTACATAGTGTTAGATGGAGTTTTGTATAAGAAAGCATTTAGTAGACCATTAATGCGGTGTTTGAATAAACAAGAATCACAATAGGTTTTATCAAAAATGCATGATGGAGAAGGATCAATGCATTGTGGGTTTAAGTCATTAACTCGTCAAATTCTGCTTGCAGTATTTTATTGGCCCTTGATTATGAAGGATACCAAGAATTTGGTTCGAAGTTGTGATACTTGTCAAAGGTTTTTTAATTCTATTCATAAACCAACATTTTCACTTTTGTCTATAACCGAAGCCATTCCTTTTGATAGATGGGGAATAGATTTAGTGGGACCTTTGCTGATGGCTTCTAGAGGATGACAAATGATAATTGTTGAAGTGGATTATTTTACAAAGTGGGCGGAAGCAGAGCCGTTATCTGGAACAACAGCTATGGATATGATTAAATTCATTGTAAACAGTATTTGTTGTCGTTTTGGAGTGCCTCAAAGAATTACTACAGACAATGGTACAAAATTTAATAATAGAGAAATTGATTCATTCGGTGCTTTGAAGGGAATCAAGCAGTGTTTTTCAACACCCTGTCATCCCCAAGAAAATGGACAAGTGGAGGTGACAAACAGATCTATTATGGAAGGTTTGAAGAAGAATTTAATGAGAGCAACAGGAAAGTGACCTAATTATTTGCAAAAGGTGCTTTGGGCTTATCGAACGTCTCCTAGGGAGGAAACTAAATAAACTCATTTTGATTTAGCGTATGAAATGGATGTTGTTAGTCATGTAGAATCTACTTTGTCAACTTTTAGAATAACTCAATATTCCAAAGAGTTGAATGATGACGCTAAAAGGAAGAGTTTGGACTTGATAGATGAGAAAAGAGTTCGAGATCAGTTAAATGTAATTCATTGTCAGACCCTTATGAGGAATATATATAATTTGAGGGTCAAAAGGAGGGAGTTTGGGATAGGTGACAAAATGTTGAGAAAGGTATTCCTACATACCAAGGAAAAGATCTTTGGTAAGATGGCCCCGAATTGTGAAGGACCTTATATGGTTGTTGAAATTATAAAGTCGTGTTCTTATCTTCTTTGTGATAGGTCAGGGGAGGATGCTTCAACACCCATGGAATATACAACATCTAAAGTTGTACAGGGAATGATTGTATTGTATTTTGAAATGGTTTTCTTTGATTGATTAGCGCACTCTTTCCTACCCTGTTGGCCCAGAGAGGTTTTAACGAGGCGTTATGTACATATGCAAAGTTATCAAAAAAATGCATTTTTTCCAATGGTTGTTTACAAGTGTTTATTTAAAACTATTTTGGTAATTGATCAAAGACTGGTCATCTTTAAGGTTGACCAAGAGTAGTATATTCCAAAGTATTGAATACAATTTTCAAAGAGACAACCATGTTCGAACTGTTACTTCCATTAAACACTCTATGATGTTCGAAGTGTTACGTCCATTAAACACTCTATAATATTTGAAGTGTTACGTCCATTATACACTCTATGATGTTCGAAGTGTTATATTCATTAAACATTCTATCATGTTTATATCTGATTAATTAATATAAATAACAATCGAGTATAAACATAATTTAAAATGAGAAGTGAAGCATAAACAAAGACCTTTGTCATTCAAATTGATTCGATGAGCACAAGAAGTTACAGTGATGATATGGCATTCCTTCTTGACGACCAACGTCTCAGTTTAGAACCTGTCGCAAGCCCCTTTAATTTTAAACGAGTCATCTTATCTCCCTTGCATTTCTTCTTTAAGACCTGCCCCTCACACTTAATAAAAGGCCTTCTGTGTAATCATTAAGAATTGTATTCTGTTGAATATCTTTTATATGCACCATTCATTTTGTCCATCGTAAGGAAATATTTTCTACAGAGTATAGTGTTCACAATGCTCGTACTCATTCAGTAGAGAACTTAAGAGGTGTGTGACATGGTCGTCGTCCTTTATTTTGACTCCAACTACGTTTAAATAAATAATGAATCTATTGAAATCTAGGTGTCTTTGGATCTCTTTGCTACTACCCACTCACAGCGTGTACAACTGCTTCTTGAGAAAACATCTATTTGCTAAAGGTTTTTCATGTAAATCGCCTCCAACTGATTACATATCCTCAGTGTCGTAGGCTTTTCAAACGCATATGGAAACACTTCATCGTTGAATCTAAGTATGAAGCACTTCATAATCAATCTTATTCTTCGATTTATCATCAATGTTAATAATTAATCCCTCATGTATTAGAAAAAGTCTAACATAATTCTTATAGAGATTGAAATCATTATTTACGTTAAAGTTTCCTATGTTAAACTTTAAGTAACTAATCTTAGTGGTTATTCTTTATTTTTCGGTGAGAACATTCTCTATAACCTCAAGATCTGAAATAGTCTTCATCCTTTATTCTTTGTTTCAACACTACAACCGGTATTTCTCCATGTAGAGAGCATCTATGTTTTGTAATAATAGATACACCCAACCTCCAACAACAATCAACATTAGATATCGTTAGCTGAAGCTTTATTTCTCCAACCGGAACCTATTTTATTGTAGCATTGAATCTGATTACAATAACAGATAGAGCCATGTAACTTCAGCTTGTACTCAAAATTTATATATATAAACCCTTAAAACAAAGCATAAAGAAATAAAAATTATGTTAAACCTAAGCACATACATAGGAATGATCAAACATGGTTCGAATTGTGAAAAAATCATACATCTACTAAAATTTAACATATTATATATATGAAGTTACAAGAATACTCTTAAAAATTAAACACCCAACCACTTGTAATACTTATTCAATTTTTATCTTTAACCTTAACTATAAAAAAAACTTCTAGATTTTCTCTCTCAAATGGTGTTTTGCTATTTATAAAGGATAAATGAGACAACCTATTTTCTTATTAAGTCAGACCAACCAACACACGAAATAAAGGGTGGTGTTGACATCCTTACGATATAGACCTGCATCACTACTTGTATCATTTTTCTCATGAGGTACGTCATGATCCAATGGCTATATGATCAAGGGATGAGATTAAACATCAATGAATATCTTTAGCATTCTAAGTTCTTCTATAAGCTTTTAGGTACCCATACACCACCTTTCAATGTCGTAGATAATCATTATGCTCTTTCGGTTTTATGGAGTGGCTTTCTTATTTCCTTCAAAAAACATCTCTTAGGTTCCTAAAATATTATTTTAACCCACGACCTCAGTCTTAGCTTGAATTTCAACTTGCAATGTATTTTCAGTCATCACCTTCTTTCGAAGCTCAATGTTCAATTTTTATTTGGCATTTATTAACGCTTGATGTGCAACCCTTAGCTCTACACTATATTCAAAAGGCTCACCAATAACCTCTAATATTGGCTGAACATCGGACACGAAGGACGTATAATTTTTGCATGTTTGATGCAAAATAATAAAAGCATTAAAAATGTTTACAACAAACATTCAAATACGTGTCAAAAGATATTATGCATGTAAAATATGTAAAAGATATTCTGCATGTAAAATATTACTGTAGTGGGAATTTTAAGTTTACCTCTACCCTCAAGTTCAGTTTCCTTTTAGCTAAATCCACAAACGAAATGTGGCTTTAAAAGTTTCTGCAACTGGGTGAAGAACCAAACTTGGCACACAACTTAGAAATATGCTCCAATATAATGATGACTAATTCAGACGTATCAGCAGCATAAGTCCTATTATTGAATATCTAAAGTTTTACCTCGAATAGCAACACATCTCGCAATGACCTGGAGGGATGATGGACTCAGTTCTGGTTGTTCGGAGAATTTTGTTGCCAAATATGCATTATCAGTCATTGGCCTTAACACACCCAATCTTGACACGTATTCAGACTTCATATTCTCAGCAATACCAATCAATTCATCAGCATAATTCGGCTCTTCAATGACCATAACTATATATTATAAAGCATTGTGTCTCTTATCCTCCATCATGGTAGCAGAATAATTCTGCAACCTTTCAACTATACGTTCGAGACCGAGTTCGTAGAGGATGCAATTGTCACATACTTTTCACTTGCCTAAATATTTTTTTTAACTTCATTCATCACCAGTCTTCAACTTTTTAGAATTGGAAGATTCATCACCCACATGTCTCATTTATAATCTATAAACAATCTGCTCCAACAGACAAACAATATTGGTATCAACTTGTGTATATGGTTTCTTCCTCATCATTTTGAGTTCCATCTTCAGCCTCACCTCATAGATAAGAGCTTTATCATTTCCTTCACTGACTGGGGACTCTCTTTAATAATTTCAACTTCTTGTGTATGAGTTGAAATCACATCTTGGAAGAGACATAAACAGGATTCGGAAGTTCAAAATTAATGCCAGATATCACCAAACTTGTATAAGAATCCCGACATAGTGCTACAATTCTCAAACAATGACTTAAAAGGGATGGAATCATCTCATCAAGATGCAAGAATCGTATAGCTAAGCTGACATGAGTAAAAATCAAAAGAAATGGTGATGATTGACACATGAAGTTAAGACGCTAAAATGTTTGTAAACAAGTCAAGACATAATAATGCCCCCATCAATATTCTACACGCATTGTGAGACAGTTGGCTAAGTAAAATTTAATTTTCTTAGAATAACTTAAGCAAATCTTGGTTGAGGGGTAGTCAAATGCCGAAAAAAAAACTATTTTAGTTGAAATGATGTAGAGAGATAATCCACATTCTTTAGGAAACTGGAACTCGATGTAGAGAGATAATCCACATTCTTTTACCGTTATAAAATATTAGTTTTCGTTCTTATACACATAACTATGATCAGTTAGAACCATAATTTTGGAAGACTGTAAATAAAAAATTAGAAAAAGATCATCTTTCTCAAAAATCCTTTAGCATTCGTTGGAGCAGTTGTGTGGACAAAATCTGCCCTCCAAGAGCGCTAAAAGGAATTTTGATTGCAGTAGTATAACATTACTTCTTTAGACATATGAAATCTCACAATCTTTTAACCATTTTCAAGATAAACAAAAATAAAATAAGCTAGTTTAGGAAAAACTAAAAACAAATAAAGCTCAAAGTTACAAGTTTTAAAGAGTTCAGTTAACAAAAAAAAATATAAAAATATAAACTTTGATTTAGTAAACATGGCAAAATTTATAGAAGACTTATGGGGTTACGAGTGTACTTTATTTTCCATTCAGCCTAACGAAATATATAGATTTTTTTTTCATATTTTGAAAGTCTTATGGAGCAACCACTATACATTCATAAAAAAGTTGAATCAAGTTTTAAATTTTCAACTTCATGTTAATTATAACTCATCAAAGTCTATATAGATGTATTTTTTTTTCATATTTTGAAAGTCTTATGGGACTACCAGTATACCTTCATAAGAAATTTGAACCAAATTCTAAAATTTCCAACTTCATATTAATCATAACTGATCAAAAGGTATGGCATTCTTATAACCAAAAAGTCATGAGTCCGAGTCCCTCTACGTACACTTTCTCGGCTGAGCCTGTCACCTTGTGTGGTTTACCTTCTGGCGTTGGTTTGCAGGCTATCGCGTCAGACTGAGGGTTTACCCTGTGCGCACTCATTGCACTCTGAGTAGCGGCTGCGGGTTCCCTCCAAAAAAAAAATAATAATAACTCATCAAAGTCTTTGCGTTTGAAATAACTAACTCCCACTAGATAAAAAAATTAAATAAAAATACTACATATATGCATATTTTTTCCTCATTGATAAAATATAGTTTTTGTTTCGTGAGATTTGCCGGTGATGAGCTTTTAATGATGCAAATAAAAAATCAGTAAATTACAAAACCAACCGTGATTAGCCCAACAGTTTGGTTCGACACGATTTTAGTTTGATAAAAACACAATCTTAAAATTATTAAAAATTATATACTTGCACAAAAATTTATAATACAACAAAAACATAAAATTTCTGCTATAAAAAATAATCAAAATTCTAACATTTTCGCGATACTTTGGAAAAATTATATCGGCTATGATATCAAAATCCACTAAAAGTTATTATTACATGTTGTTTGTGGCCGAAAACTTCAATTTTATGACGTACTTATTAAAAAATACGATAATAACATTAAAAAAATAAAATTCTCATAAACATATCAATTAAATCCCTATAACTTAAGATCGTTCACCTCTTTTTTTTTCTTTCTTTAGTCTAAAATATTTTATGTTTCAACTGTAAGATTTTTTTTATGTGTTTGTTTTTATGAGTTTTGAACTTTAACCCGGAGATTATAAACACTTATTTTTTCCCACGATCAAAATTTATCTTTTTATTTGCGCGAGCCCGCTTAGGAATGGTAACGGTTTCAAAGACCGGATCGGAACCAAACCGATAAAAACTGGATCGACTTTAACGGTCCGGTTCGCGGTGCTATCCTAAAATTCAAAACCAAAACAACAAAACCAGTAATAGTTAGAAACCGAACCGATAAAATCGACAAACCAGTAGAACTCATTAGAAACCGAACCGATAAATCGATGGAACCGATATAAAACCGAACCAATAAAGTTGATAAACCAATATAATTGTTAAGGAATCGAACCAATCAGACCGTTAGACCCGATTAATTTTTTATTATTATTAATTTTTTATACATTATATTGTCAAAATTAATAGTTAATTACTTATTTTTAATAAAAAAAATCAAAAATTAACTTCTAAACTTTAATTTTTATGTTATTTATTTATTTTAAAAAAAGTCAAAAATTAAATTTTAATTTAATTTAATTTTTTTAAATGGACCGAAACAGGACTGGACCGAACCGGAACCAAATCGGAACCGAACCGAACTGGACCGAACCGATAAAACCGATAAACCGGTAGAACCGATTAGGAACTAAACAAATAAAATTGATAACTCAGTAGAACCTTAAAAAATCGAACCAATAAAGTTGTTAGATCCGATTAATTTATTATTATTATTAATTTTTTATACATTCTATTTAATATTAATTATCCATTTTTAATAAAAAAAATTAAAGATTTAATTTTATGTTATTTATTTATTTTTTAAAAATTAAAAATTAAATTATAATTTAATTTAATTTTTTTTAAATGGACTGAATCGGATCAAAACCGGCTCAATAACGGACCGATCCGAAAAAAATCAAAACAGGACCAGACCAAACCGAAACCGGAACCGAACCGAATCGAACCACAGACTTAGCGGTTTGGTCCGGTTCCAAAATATAGAACCGAAAGTTTAACCGTGCGATCCGGTCCAAACCGATAAACTTAGCGGTTCAACCCGGACCAAACCGGACCGATAAACACCCCCGCGCATGTTAAATTTAAATTTGAGACCAAACCTGGACTAAAAGAGTCGTATTGAGGCGACTACACCCGGCTGCGCGGCTCCAGTTAGGTGTAAACTAAACATCATGTGGCGAAGCACATTATACGCTTTACACTTACATGTGCAACACGTGTCCAATTTATGCGTTAGAAAGGGGCCCATCTAATTTCTAATTAATTACTACTAACATTTAAATTAACACTATTAATCAAATCAGACATACAAAGTCAACGATACACCTCAACAACTAGCGCTTAAATAGCTACGAGCCTACGACTAGGAGTTTCAAGTCAGCACACCATCCGATTGATTAAAAAGACTAAAATACCTTAGATTCTATTTACTTTTTTGGGACTTACCACTTTTTACATTTTAGTTAGGTATTTATATTGTTTATATTATTGTAATTGTTTAATAATTAAAAATAATTAATTTTTTATCATCAATCATCCGACGTCAAAATTCTTTACTAATGACTTAAAGTTTGAAAAATACCGATAAGCGTTTAATTTTATATATGTAATAATAGTTGAGCTTTCAATTAATTCAATATATATTGTTTTTTTTAAAATATTTTGTTTTTTAAACTATAGTTCCAAAAATAATTCGAAAATATTATTGGTTTTGTTTTTTAAAAACGAAAAAAATAGAGCCATAAAAGAGAGTGATTTTTAAAAAACAATTGGACCGCGTGTGGTTGCGAAAATACGTGTAACCGAATTGTGAAATTAATCTTGAAAATATAAGTGTAATTTGGTTGTGAAAAAAATAATTGTATTCAGTTATAATTACGTGTAATTTGAGATAAGATAGATTGTGCTAGTGTCAGCGAGTTTTGGTATTTTAAAAGTTTTTTTGAGCTCATCTATTATTCTTTCTTTTCTTTTATAACTTCCTTCATTACTATAGTGTGTGTCATCTTGCTCATCTGTATTTTCATTTTCCTTGTTTGGAATATCTTGAATAATTATCTCGTTTTGATTCTCACTCATTCTTTACTGGTTATAGTTTTAGTTAATAGCTATAAAGTTTTGGAAAAATAATCAGATGTGGTCCATCTTTCCTCATCTTTGAGGTTCTATAACATGTTGAGTGGCTAGAAAGCACGGTTAGTCCTCCATGTTTACTACTTATATAAACATAGTCCTTTTCGTTCACTTCTGCATAAAACTCATCCCCTTCATTTTAAAAATTTGCACGAGTAGTCCCTCCGCATATTCTGGGGAACCAAAAGTGATACAAAACTTAGAATTTAAGTGCCACGTGTAATGGTTTATATGTGCGGGGGGGGGGGGGGGGACTATATTTGCAAATTTTTAAAACGAAAGGGATGAGTTTTATGCAGAAGTGAACGAAAGGGACTATGTTGATACAAGTGGTAACATGGAGGACTAACATTGTTTTATACCCCATGTTGAGTCTATACTATTCCTATTTCAACTCATTGATTTCCAATTGTAATGTTTTATCTTCAAATGTAGCATATCTTTTCCTTGCTGATCCTGATCCAAATAGAAATTGTTGGTTTGGAAAATTTTATGTCACGTTAACACATGCATTTCTCACCTATTTAACTCCAAAATTGAGCAGGACAATATTAGATGGACCAGATTCATTCACCACAACTTCATTAATAAGGATAGGAAAAATTACTCCAAAAGAGCCTTGTGGTCCTTCTTTTCCATGCACCAGAAAAACTATAGTTTTTCTTTCATGAACCACTTCATTTTCAGCAACCAGAGACACGACATGAATGAACCTTTAGACGATTATTGGGGACATTCAAATCGAGAAATCCTGAGAAGAATTCATCTCAATTCTTGAACGAGTACACATCATTCGCTAAATTTCAAAAATATTTCACACAAACGACGTAAAACTTATAAAGAGAAATTGGGACAAAAACTTCTAATAATAAAAAGACTACACAACTCAAGAATAACAATGAATATTAACTATGTCCTAGATTTACTCTCAAGATTATAAACAACATATCTCTTTACAATGAGGTCAAGGTTTTTTACTTATACTATTATATTACCCATAGTCTAGATTCAACAGAGGAACAACACGTGTCTTAACGACTACGTGGGATTCATCTATTAAAGCATTTGTTCTACACATTAAAAACTCTCCCTCAATTGTTTAGAATACCTTAGTAATACTAAATAGTGTCTTAAATGGTCTTAGAATGGTCTTGAATATTTTATTAACACATCCACATCTATCTCTTTTTCATCCTCTGAATATAATCTTCTTGACTAGATCAGGTCATTTGGGTCATATAAGCCTTATTATATTTTCATATCTACTTTTATTATCTTCATCCTCATAATTTGGTCTTTGTATTACTTATTTTCTTTAGGATCGTCACACTGCTTATTCTCTTTGGTTCACTTGGTCATTGGTGAGTTTAGTTTTTAAGCGTATTACCTTAAGAAAAGGTAATATGCGGATTCTAGAGAGAGAGATAAAGAGTTTTTAGAGAAATAAAGTCAGATCACATTTGAATTAGATCAAAAAGTGTTCAACCCCTTTATTAGTTCATCATTGCCCTTTATATAGAGGCGCTAAGACTCAGCTTCAAACTGAAAACGGTTACACAAAAGGGGGAAAATTACCCTTAGTCCTTAATAGTATTACATATTCATAACTGTTCTACTAAACTTATATTATTTACATTTCAGTCCTTAAATTCCTACTTCTATATCAGTAGGCCCCCTAGTTCTCATGTTAGTAAATGAATGAGAACTAAATTTCTTCGAATCCTTCTAGAAGCCATATCAAAAAATTCGAAGCCAAGACATATCAGAAATACCCACCAGTTCGAGGTGACAAGTTGTTGTTCTTCTATCGTGTCTGTTGATTACCATTCGAGGGTTACCTTTGGTTATTGGCCACCTGACTCGAATTCTTTGGAGTACTAATCGGTCCTCCTCGGACCTTGGTTGACTCATCAACCTTAATCTGATCCTCAACTTGAGTCATCAAATGCCCAATAGAGCTCTCCTCTTTGTAGTTTCATTGGCTAGATCCCTTGGCAATAGACCTTCGCGAAAACCTGCCATCGCCACATTTTCTTCGCAATTTTCCAAACTTGCTTGAGTCAAAATGAACCTCTTCGTATAATCCTTCAATTTCTCTCTAACTGCCTACTTGCACTGGATAATTGTATCCCTGTTCTCTCTAATCTCTTTACTCCCCACAAACTGCCTTCGAAAAGCAGTGTAAATATCCCTGAAATTTGAGATAGATCCCCTCGGAATTCAGTTATACCACTTTAAAGCCGTTCTTTTAAAAGTCTGCGAAAATGCACGACATACCAGTCGGTTGTTATCTTCAAAATTCATCATGTAGTTCTTAAATTGTTCGATGTGGTCATCGTGATCTTGCATCCCATCGAACTTTTCAACCTTAGAAATGTCAAAACGCTTCAGAAGTGTTATAGATCAAATCTCACTTGTCAATGGAGAGTTTCTCCAATCGACACCTTGCACAAACTGGTCATCAGTTCCCATTACTGCATACAGATTCCTATTAGTCTCACCATACTTATTCGAATTGTTCCCTTCACACCACGTAGAATGAGGAACATTGTCCCTTTTAGATTTATATTCCTTTTTATGCTTCCTCGACTGCTCTCTATCCGGTTCCTCGTTTGAAGAACTCCAATATCTTTTAAAACCTGAAGCAGAGCTTTCTAACTCTTCATCACTAGAGGTTACATACTTTTGCTTGTCTTTTTTCCCTTTGCGAGAGGAATAACGCTCTTTAAGATATTCGAAACACGCTTTTTTATGTTCACTTCTAGCTCTTCGATCAGCACAGGATCGATCAGATTGATCTCCATATCAGCCTTCTCATTTTCTTGTCTTACCTCGGATTCGAGCTTTGATGAGTGAATTTATTGTTCTATTTGTTCATAATTTTCGTTAAGCATGTTTATTTTGTCTAAAAGTTTATTCATGCCCATCTCAATGTCTGATTGATTTTAGATCGGAGTTGATCCATCCATCCTATTTTCATTTCTTTCCAAATCATCTTTTAAATTTTCAATCGTTGATCAAAGTGACGGATTATTTTTGGGATTTATTATATGGAAATCAAACGAAAAACAAGAAGATTATACTAAAATTTGAACAGGAAAGTCACTGATTCTTAATCATCCCAGTGGAGTCGCCAATTTGGTGAGTTTAGTTTTTTAAGCATATTGCCTTAGGAAAACGTAATATGTGAATTCCAGAGAGAAAGAGAGAGTTTTTAGAGAGATAAAGTCAGAGCACAATTGAGTTAGATCAAAAAGTGCTCAACCCCTTGATTAGTTCATCCTTGCTCTTTATATAGAGGCGCTAAGACTCAGCTTCAAACTGAAAACGATTACATAAAAGAGGGAAAATTACCCTTAGTCCTCAATAGTATTACATAGTCCTAATTGTTCTACTAAACTTATATTATTTACATTTTATTCCTTAAATTCCTACTTCCATATCAGTCATTGCATTTGGTATCGTCATATTACTTTGTCAATTCTCATTTAATTACTTTCTTCTTCCATACTCAAGTCGTATTTAATCCCACTTGTTACTCATTTTTACTCAAGTCATTCCATGTGTATGCTTACTCTGGGTTGTCATTATTAATATGACCCCATTTACTCAACACAGCCTTGTCCTAATCAAGGACCTTTACATATTAAATAAGCTTCATAAGATCCATAAGGAATACGAACTTATCATAAATGTTTATTACTAACCAAAAATAAATATTTCTAATTAGAAAAACTTGTTCTACCGTTAGTAGTTACATCCACGAAAGTGAGACCATATTTATAAATAGTTAGTACTATTAGGAGAATATGAAATCTACTTTGAGTCGAGAACGAAAATCAAAGCACATACGTCGACATATATTTTTATAGAGTTCCACTTAGATAGATTAGTACTTTTAAAAGGGAAAACCGAAGATAATTAGAGGGTAAGAACTAATGAAGGATTAACAATCACGACTTAGGGATAAGGGTCCTATCTATATTCAACATGAGATATCTTAAATCAATTCATCAAGTTTGGATTTCTAGCATCTAATAATGAAGCCGAATATGAAACTGCAGTCGTAAGAATTTTTCTAGTAAAAATCTACAGAGCTAGAAGAGTAAAACTCCTCACCAACTCCCAACTAGATGTAAGGGAAGCTAATTCAAAATAGGATAAAAATATTCAATAGAATAATTTGCACTCGCATTTTTTATCTGTACATCTGATACCATGAGTATCCCTTCAGAAAAATCCATCTATTACATTACTCAATCACGTCCTAATGAAATTTACGCCCACATGAGTAATAATAATAGAAGAAGAAAAACAATATTGGAGAACTCTGATAAAATAATTACCTTATTGAATGAATATTATCGAAAGCAAAAAAGAGAAGCTAGAAAAATGAAAAGATTCGTCTAGACTTCGAACACACTATATAAGAGAGGGATAAATAAGCCATTATTCCAATACTTAGGCACATATGAAGCAACCTTCGCTGACGTAAATATCTTTTTCTACATTCTATCTCTAAGCTGATGGGAAAGTTAAAGTAACTACCATAAAAATTACAGAAGAAGGCAAGAAGATGATGAAATGAGCAATATAAACCTGACCTGAGTTCTTATAAGAGGTTTTATTATCATAAAAATCCACACATGAATACGAAACATAAAAAACACCGTTTACCATGGAATAAAAAATAGAGGCACTAGTAGCAGTTGAAATATTTATGATATCTCATAGGATTGTAGTGTATGCCGACTCAAGTAATGCAGAAACCTAAAGTTTCGAGCTCGATAGACTTTAAAAAAAGAATTAAAACATATATTTGGTCGGAACATTACAAAGAATTGATGCACATTATATACAGTTCTGAGGTGTGGTTCATGATTTTTGAACCAATAGACAATGTGGTACAAAGTGTTTTACTTCACATAAAGGATAAAATTCTTGGTAAATTGTCTCTAAACTAGGAGGGTCCCTTCATGGTCGAGGCTAAAGTGAAATTATGAACTTACAAATTATTGCACAAAAAAGCAAACCA
Source organism: Limnanthes douglasii subsp. nivea (assembly GCA_036936605.1). NCBI lineage: Eukaryota > Viridiplantae > Streptophyta > Magnoliopsida > Brassicales > Limnanthaceae > Limnanthes > Limnanthes douglasii. Next base: position 5,694,269 of record JAUPFV010000001.1, read on the forward strand.
ATTTTGGCACCTCTTGACTATAGAGAACTTAAAGCTCTAGCATAGTTTTTAAAACTCAAGATTTTAAAATGCTACCACAACAAAACATATCTATTAAACCACAGAGATGTACTATTTCCAACCTCGGTGGTACGAGAATGTTTTAAAGAGTTATTCAACATTAATAAAATATTTTTCATGCCAAAAAATAAGTTTCATTTCATATTTTCAAATATAAGCATACTTCTAATGACAAAAGGCCAATAAGTAAAATAAAGTGTTCCATCAAGAACGTCAAATTCTTTATACAAGCTAGATATAAAAAGTCTATATACAAGTCTCATAAGATTTAATGTAGTCTTTAGATAATAAAATGTTGCATCATGAGCACCAAACGCTTCATAAATTCTATAATAATAGTAACAAGTAGTGATTAATTAAAAATAAATATTTAGACACCGAAGCAAGCTTCAACTGTTTAAAATAAAATATTATGAGGGGAAACTGATGTAGCTGCACGAGCCCATGGCTATATGCCCCTTTTAGACAAACGAAACGGGCTTTATTTGGGGCCCAGATATCAGAATTAGGGGTTGCGACCATTCAAATCGAACGCATCAAGAAGCCCAACGATTTCCGAAAGCATCACAACTGATGAAGTCTAGGCCCTAAATTCCATTGTTTAAACCCTCGTTTTGATGTTTTAGTGAAGTTTCTACATTTTCCTATTTTTGTTGAATTTTATTAAAATACTTAACCAGCTGCAATCGCTTTGAAATTGGGCTGAATTTTATTTTATTGCATAAGGAAAAAGCTGTAATTTTGGGCTAGGGTTTCGAGCACTTTTATAAAAGGCTCTCAAACCCTAGTTTTGCCTCAGACGTTTTTTAACAGAATTTGATTTTATTTAAAGTCTCTTTTATTCAGACCTAGGGTTAGAGCTATCTATCTTTCTATTTTTCTTCCTTCTTTCTTTGTATTTTCCGTCGCATGTTGCATCTCGTAGTTTGGCGCTACCATATTGGTATCAAATTCAGAGTTCCTACGGCGTGGGTAACGAAGGTATACCGCCAAAGCGATCTTTTCGAGGGAAGTTCACTATTCTGATCACCGAACAGTCGACCGTGATGAATTCAGACAATTCCAATTTTAGGTTGGTGAACAGATGCACTCGTTGGAAAATCAGATGAGAGACATACAAGCAGCACTACACAAGTTGTTGAACAACCAAACCAATGGATTTCGAGCTTCAGAATCGAGCGACTAGCCGTCGGGACTTGAGAGAGAGATCGGTCGCGAGTGATATCCGTTGGCTCCTCGGAGAGAACAAGGTAGGGGTCAATATTCCCCACAAGACTGTCGTGACCAAGTCTTTGAGCAGCCGCCAGCGAGAGATTTCGATCTGAACGCCAACAACCGGTGGGAATCTGGATTTAGACTCGAGATCCCAGAGTTCCAAGGGGGTCTCAAACCGGAAGAGTTTTTATATTAGATCGCCTCAGTTGAAGAAGTCCTTGATTTCAAGGAAGTCCCAGATGCAAAACGGGTACAATTGGCTGCAACGAATTTCTAAGGTTAAGCTGCATCCTGGTGGCAACAGATCAAGCAAACTAGAGCAAGAAAAGGTAAGCCAAAAATAACAACTTGGGCTAAGTTTGTGAAGCACTTGAGGGCTGCGTTTTTGCCTTACAACTATGCGTGTTCATGTATCAGTAGTTCTAAAACCTTAAACAAGGGTCAAGGACTTTTGACGAATACACTAACAATTTTTCAAGCTACAAAACCGTGTCGATCTTGCTGATTCAGCAGATCAGCTAGTATCTCGCTATATAGCGGGGATGAGACGGCAGTTTCAGGACCAGCTAAACATGTTCGACCCTGTGAATGTGTTTGAAGCACATCAGCGCGCATTGTATCTGGAGAAAGCCCTTTCACGAAGGCCTTATGGAGGAGATACTGCCAAAACAACTTCATTGGCGTTTCCAAAATGGACTGTTTCAAGCCCTTACCCGGGAGTACCAATTGCTACTCCCATGCGTACATGTGCTAATTCGCAAGTCCCTAGTCGCACAGTTACTTCCTCACAGGTTCGGTGCTAGCATTGTCATGAATTAGGGAATGTTACTTTACAGTGTCCAAAGTTACGACCGCAGATACAACAATTGAGGGGTCTGTTCGCTGACACTGTTGATTTTTACCTGGAGGGTGATCCACGGTTTGATAAGGAACCAGAGGATGTTGTTGATGAGATTCCAGAGGACCAGGTTACAGGAGCAGATATTAGTCAGGCATTGGTTTTAAGGCATATCTATCTGACGCCGAAAGCCATAAATGAAGGGGATGATTGGCTACGAAACAATATTTTCCAATCGACTTGTACTATTGGGGGAAATGTATGCAAATTCATTATTGATTCAGGGACCTGCGAAAATGTTATCTCTGAAGAAGGTGTGCTGAAGCTGGCCCTGAAAACAGAAGACCACCCAAACCCCTACAAGCTTGTCTGGTTAAAGAAAGGTAGTGAGGTAAATATCTCTACAAGATGTCTGGTATCTTTCTCTGTTGGTAACTATAGGGATAAAGCATGGTGCGATGTCATTGGGATGGATGCGTGTCACTTGTTGCTAGGCCGACCGTGGAAATATGATAGAAGTGTCACATATGATTGTAGGAGGAACCACTACAATTTCATATGGAATAATGTCAGGTTCATATTAACACCAACTAGAGAGGTCAAAAGAGCATGGAGACTTCGCAGAAAGGTGGAAGAACTGTTGACGAAATGCCACATCCGTGAGAGTCTTAGTCCTTGTGCGGTTCCTGTACTGTTAACACCAAAGAAAGATTGCTCAATGAGAATGTGCGTGGATAGTCGGGCTATCAACAAAATTACAGTCAGGTATCGGTTTCCTATTCCTCGCCTTGATGATTTCCTGGATCAGTTGAATGGTGTTACTGTGTTTACGAAACTGGATTTGAAGAGAGGATATCACCAGATTCGTATCCGTATGGGGGATGAGTAGAAAACAACCTTCAAGATCCGAGAATGTCAGTTTAAATGGATAGTAATGTCATTCGGTCAAAATATAGGAATAACCTGGGATGAGATTCCATAAAATCCTCACAAGCAGATTCAAGCATATATGCCTGATAAGCGGAGGCATGTTGGGTCCTAGCCTGGCGTTAACCAATCAGAAGTTCATGAAGCAAATTATTTTTTCACTTCAAAGAATTTAATTCCTCCTGCAACTCTAACTTTACAAACTCATCTTTGATCTTGGTATCAATGAGATTTTTGTTAGCATATTACCAAAGATCTTCAACAAACGTCATCTCGACTTTAGAAGCAGTTAGTTTCCCTTTACAAAAGAAAAGACATTATATTGAGTACAAGTAATATTCTTTAAAAATTATCAAACTTGCAGATAACTACGAGGGTTTCATGGTTGTGAAGTGATGCACGACCTAACTGAGACAAATAAAACACTTATTTTTCATTTTTTTCATTTAGTAAAATATCGACTTTAGTCTTGGACTATATTTCAAGTTCAATAACCTCTCCCTCTCATGACAACTTTCAATCTTGCCATTCAACTATTTTCACTTTCAATCTTAGCCTCAAGAATAGCTCTCATGGAAGAGGTTTCTTATAAAGGTTCAAAAGTACAAACAAGAAGCTCTCATAGATCATAAATGGAAGTTGTAGGATGAACATTGGAGTGATCAGACCTTAAGAATTCCCTTAAATCATCAGGTAACATATGCACAAAAGATAATTAGTGATATGGTATGAAATACCATCTAAGTGAGGCACGGATAATAAAACTTAATCCATTTATGATTCATTTAAATAAGAATGACCCCAACTTGGCCAAATGGCCAAGCACAACCAACCATACACTCATGTCCAAGTTCCTGATTGACCATGGACGGGAACCATAACACGACCATAAGCTAAACAAACATATCCACTAAGCCATATATTATAGCATGACTAGCTAGTCTCCAAGCTTACCTCGAAACTTGGTCAAGATTCTCTTAGGACATGACCAAGATTATATCAATACCTAGCCAAGCTTTCTTCGAGATATGGCCAAGCTTACCTCAAGATATGGTTAAGTTTTCCTCGAGATCTAGCTAAGATTTCCTCAAACTTTGTCCAAGCCTACCATATAAATAAATTTGAGAAAACTAGCCAAACAAAACACCAAGTTACTTGATCATGAGACATAATACAACTAGAAATGACTTGGTCGAAAAGTCAAGATTGGGTCCAAAATTATCGGCCTTGGAGCACGACATGGTTGAGGGTGTTGGTCACTTGAGGCTAAAGGTCCAGTTTGGTCGTGGACAAAACAATCACTTCAGCCGAGAACAAAGCGGCCAACTCGACCACTTGGCCTTAAACGACCAGCTGGTCGATAAATGCCAGTTTGGTCAAGGCCAAAAAAGCCAGCTCAACCAGGTTGGCCAAGGCCAAAAGGTGCAGCTAAGCCAGCTTGGCCAAGGGTGAAGCGAACAACTTGATCATTTAGCCTTAAGAGACCAATTGGTTTCTTGAGACCAGCTTGTCCAAGGCTAAAGTGGCCAGCTCGGTCGCTCACCCTCGATCAACTATCGCTACAAAATCTAGCATACTTGGCCAAGCCTCATCTGTCCCATCAGTGTGCTTTGAAAGGAATGAATTGTGGGCCTGCATACTAAGTTTACAACGTTGACACATACGTCACCCATAAGATCATTAGTTAATTAACATTTTCCTCCACCACTCTTCCCTCCTACAAGCACTATAGAAGTGTTTGGAAACCCTGGCTGACAACGTACAGAAGCAGTGTTTGAAATTGTACGATAAAGCAGCCCCGAGGACATACCTTTGTGTGATAAGCACTTCGAGGGCTAGAAAATACTTCACCAATGAAGAGGCAACAACTTCGAACCTCTCTAAATTAAAACCATTATATAAAAAAAAATTATGTTTCATTTTTAACATAGATGAAAGTTAAAGAGTAACAAAAAAAAGATATAGAATTGTAATCTTTTACATAAAAATAATACAAATGTTCTTCACATATTTCTTCAGGTTTATTGCTGTCTTATTACTATTGATTCTCGTTTATCAATCTTATTTTAGTGTTAAAAGTTTAAGTGATTTTTACTTCACCATTTTGGTTCTGTTTTTTAGAACGAGCACAACCATATATCCTAACCAACTATCAAAACTTTATGAGATGGATCTAGTATTGGGGAGAGCGTCTCGTTAAAGGTCGTACACAGTAGACCCATACAGTCTCCCGTAACACAAAACGAGGAGACATAGATGGAAGAATTTATAAAGCTTGATTAAACACCCCATTCACAATCTCATCCTGGGCCGATACGGTTTCTTAAATTCAAGACAACACCATCACCTCACCATCAATGCATGAAATACGTGGTGGGGACACCTCAGGGTAATGTGTAAATAACAGACGTCAAAGAACTACCATTGCACAAGTTGGCCTAAGCAAGATTTCATATTCCAATAAACAATGAAATCCTCCTCATTCTGGACTACCCCAGATAGTAACAACTGAAATTTAGTTCAACAAAGAAGTTAGAGAAAGCGTGCTTAAAAGAAATGTTCGACCCCGTAGTAAATATCTAGAAAAAGTCGAGCGAAGACATGAAGACATACCTAATTCACCTACTAGGCGAGAAGGCCAAGACATAAAGACAAATGCATTCAATCTACGAATACAAATTTAGAGGGATAGTTAACCGCGAATGAAACATGCTACTAACAAGGATCGAGGTAGTGGGGCATGAAATGGAGAAATCTGATCAGTGAGAAATAATAGACATATTCCTCCTCCCCACTAAAGGTTGATTTTCCTTTGATATCGCCACCTTTTCCATGCAGAAACCTTTGTCCCCTCAGCTTTATGAACTTCAAGGAACCAACGAGCCGACACTATCAGACGATGCCAAAGAACAACCTATAAAAGACATTTGTACAAGAAAGATGGTAGCTCAACGGTTGGACATGCACAACATGGTAAAAGAAGAGGCGTTCTACAACTGATCACACGTAACATACTTCTTAGTTAAATATTGATTAACAAAGATAGTAAGTGACTATGAAGCACTTAAGCTAAGTATGAATCGCACCACCGTTAGCCTTGAGGTAGTAAGCATCTCGTAGGCAAGGCATAAGAAGACGTAATATTTTCTTATCTTTCCACCCGGTGGAAACTCTAGAGGAAGATCCATACAAGTTAAATCATTATTCTTTAGAGAACTGGTTCTGGAGTAGATAAAAACACCAATATATAGCCTCTCACTGTGGCCGACCTAATAGCCCGAGCTTAAAAACAATATGAACCGCGAAGACTGCGACGCTCATAATTGGCACGGAGTAGAAGATTCCCCTCAAAAGGCGAAAGGATAGCATTTTATAAAATGGCTCTAGTGCCTAGACCCTGGTAGCAGCGTTTCCAACCGGATTAGAAGGCCAACCTTCAAACGTTAACTGTGTCTGATGCCTACCTCTACCACCAGATAAACAACGTTGACCCTCTAGCCGATCCGGGACAGATGTCATTGATCCCAACAATATGAAACTACAACAAACAATGCGAATATCACCGAGACCATGGGCATACCACGAAGTAATATTGAGTGCTAGAATGGAGAACAAAAGGCTGATCGAGAGAGAGCACATAAGGTATTTTGTCAAGCAACCATGCGGATGCTAGCAAAAGCGGCCACGCAACCGTCGAAACACACCACGAGACTCCCAAGCATAAGGTAAGCGAGAAGGAAATAAGTTGGACCAACATGAGAGTCATACTGATGGAGAAAAAGATGAATACATGAAGCCTACAACCTACATCCCGAATTTCCATAGAGGCACTGGGATCGATCGGCGGCATGGGTTCCTAGAAGAGACCAAGCATTTGCTCTCTTTGTTGTTTTTCATTTTCGACGACTTGGATTTCTTGCTAAATTATTACAAGTCTTCCGGCGATATCCATTAGAGTTTTATTGGAATAAGTGTTACTGAAAGTCTTTCTTTCTGACTTCTATGTCTCTCTTTGAAAATAGAGACTGAAAGAAGCTGGTATTTATAGGTCTTCAAATCGTTCATTTGAAAAAATTGAAACCTTTTTTATTGGATGATCATAATACTTCTCAAAAATAAAAATTATTGATCAATGGAGGAACAATATCACCGTTTTTGTTTAATAAGATACCAAAGTTGATGATTGACTCATTCCATACTAGAAAGAATCGCAGGAAATCTTTTGATAACACGGATTCCTATTTCTCAATGATATCCCACGATCAAGACAATTGGCTGATTCCTATTTCGCCTTCACCAATAGAGTCACAGGTATCTAACATATTAATATCTAACGATTTTCCACAAAGTGGTGACGAAAGGTATAACCTGTACAAATCTTTCCATTTTGCAATTCGATCTGATCCATTAATTTGCCATATATCTCCTGACACGCTCCACGTGGCATTTCCTTTTCTAGAATCTGTATGACTTCTAACAAAAAGATTCATTCTTTATGAATCACAAGTACCATTAAAAAAAGTGCATTGCATCTTTAAATGAAGAAGAGAACGCTTTGTATAAACACCTTTGAGCCGTATTCGTCGCCCTAGGCTAACCATTATTTCATTCTATTTTTGGATTCCAGCTTCAAAGAACATATACATGGAGCTATGTCGACTTACGTCTCATTGACCAAACGATTAAGTATACCACCCCACGTATCATCCCATTTTTCCATAGAAAAAAAAGAAATGATATAGTGATCGTGCCGTAAGACCTGTTTTTACGTGACGTTATTTTCCTCATTTAGTATCAACATCCTTGTTGAGAGTCCCTGAAAACTAAAAAATAAAATACTTTTTTCCTCGAGATCCATCTTAGACTATTTTTTACATTGCAACCCAACAAAAAAGAGAAGGGTTCACGTAGAACAGAACAAATGCAGATGGATTATATACACAATTTCTGCAAGTGCTACATAACTTTCGAAATTCCTACATTTGAGGGTTGAATTCTGCCATTGACATGCCAAGGGTCTACTTCATTAAAGCACATGCACCTGTGGCACCCATAACCAAAATATTCTTCACAAAAAAAGATCACGAGGACGTCGTCCATCCTCATGATGATGCCCTCTTAATCATAGTCAAAATTGTGGGGCTGAAGCTTGACAGATTTTGGTGGACATAGGAGCAGTGGCGAACATTTTATTCAGCTTAATCATTAAATAAATCTCTTTCGAGACCGTCATATGCCTAACCTTCCATCGCATGATAGACTTCAATTCCCAAGCCATAATACATGTGAAAAGTACGTCGCTGGAGGTGTCAACTGGAACGATGGGCCAAGTGTGAGGTTACCAATTTTATCGTGCTAGACAGTCAGACCCCATACAACTTTACCACTAGAAGTACACGGCGATACGACTTCAAGGTTATGTCTTCCACTTATCACCAGTATTTCAACCATGCGGTAGATGGTGAACTATGCATATTTTAAGGAAACCGAATGGCGGCAGGAGAAGGACTAGCCATATCCCTCAAGGAATCAAACCAAAAACGATCAGTATGGAGCACCAACCCTAGAGAGGAAATCTTCTGAGAATTTGAAATGAGACCCATTAACACTTACTCTTATATTTTGTTATTTTCGAACCCGTTTTGATAATCTTTATGCCCAATTTATTTTGGTTAATGGAAAAACATATTTTATTTAAATTTTTGAAAACTAAACGTTCTCTATGTCACATACAGAGGAACTAGCACGATTTCTCGATTGTGAGGAAAATAAATAACCTCTTTTATACAAGTTCACGCCCCAACCCACTATGTGGCTAACAATAGGTATAACCTAGACCGATAACTTGCATGATACTTACATATATATATATCGGTAGAGCATGAGAAATCCTGCACAAAAGAGGAATAAATCATCAAGGGAACCCTAGGCTAAAACTTGTATAATACATAAATCGGCAAATCGGTAGAGTATAAAAATCTTACACAAAAAAAGAATAAAAAGCAAATGACTAAGTCACTTAAAAATTCTATTCAAACTACATGATCTCATCGAGGAATTTTCCACTCTTTCTAGAAAATAAGGGGAGTACATACATGTCAAGAGTCTAGCTTACTACGCAACAAGGTTTGAAGAACTGCAAAAAACAAGAAAATGTATGGCATGCATCTCTATATTTTACTTCCTAACAAGATATTGGTTAATATAATTTGATTGAAGAGGCAAACAACGCTCATATTACAATGAACAAGGGTCATACATGCCCAAAAAAAGGGCAACTATGCCCACTCTAAAACCAGAAAGGGCAACATATTCCCTCGAAATTCAAATATCACAAAAGAACAAAACATAATCTTACACAAAAGAAAGACGACCTACAAAAAAACAACTAGGGGGAATAGGCACGTACCAATGATATGCAACTACCCGATATAATAAAAATTAATCAAACATCTACATAACTTCGGTCAAACTACGCGATAATCTGAGGTGAATAGGTCTAATATAGGCCATTAAAGATCTCTTAGTTTAAGGAAATTAAACCACCCTCGCTCAGCCTCAGGTTGATATCCTTTAGGATCATCTTACTCAATGAAGATAAAGAAAGGTTTTTCAAAGTAAAATGAGCTCAGAAGCCTCACTCGGAAGCATATTGCTCAATAAATTTAACCTTAGGTCAGCTTCAGCTTGGACTTAACTCGGCATCAACTTGACCTTAGCTCGACATCAACTTGATCTTATTAAGGAATCACTCGCGTAGCAGAAAATAAAAAAATGAATTTTAAATTAAGGGAAGCTCACTCAAAAACCTTATCTAGTGAAGCCCAGACACAACACAACCTCCATGGAGAACAAGGGTGACTAAAACAAAGAACTATGAGATATCAGGACCAAACAATCCAATCATTTGCAACCAAACAAAGGGTTGAATGAGTTACTTATACAAAATGAAATATTTTCTAAGTGGGTCACAAATAAAGCCAATTAAGGATCTAAAGCTTGATACTTGTATGATTCATTTAAACAATAATGTCCACAACTTGGCCAAATGATAAAAATTGTAACCCAACCTAGCCAAATATCTAAGGTCCTGATTTACCATGGTCGAGCACCATAACACCACCAAACGCTTGGCTGTAGCTAAATAAACATATCCACTAACCCACGCATCATAGCATGACTAGCTTGTTTGGCCAAGCTTGCCTCCAAACATGGTGAAGCTTTCCTCGGGATATGGTCAAGCTTGCATCTAGCTCTAGCCAAACCTGCCTCACGAATAAATCTAAGTAGACTAGCCAAACAACATACCAAGTTACATGACCATGTGGTATTGCACAACTAGAAGAAATTGGCCGAAAAACCAAGCCCGAGTCCAAAACTCTCGGCCTCAGTGCAAGGTACGGCCGAGCATGTTAGTCACTTAAGACAAAACAACAAGCTCGGCCAGCTTGGCCAAGGCCAAGGTGACCATATCGGGCAGTTTGCTCAATTCCAAAGCGACTAGCTCGACTGGCTTGGATAGGGCTAAAAAGACCAGCTCGGCCAACTTGTCCAACGACAATATATCCATCTCAGTCCTTCAGGCTCGAGCAACCATAATTTGGACAAGCCTCATCTAGCCCCTAGGCGCGCTCCGAAATGAATAACTCATAGGCTTGTATGCTAAGTCTACAATAGGGATGCATTCGGAACCCCTACGATCATTAGCTAATTAGCACTTAACCTCTGTCACTCTCCTCTCCTCCAAAAATCACTGAAGTGTTTGGAAACCGTATCTAACGATGTACACACTCCGTGTCTAATATTGTATAATAAGGAGCCCCTCAAGGATGTACATTCGTCTTATAAAGCACATTGAGGGCCTCAAAAGGTTGCACCAATCAGGAGGCAAAAACTTCAGACCTCTCCGAATTAAGATTATTATATAAGAAACTAATGTTATAATTTTAAAGTCTGTGAAAATTGGAGGGAATAGTAGAAAAAGAGTTATTATTCTCTTATTACTGTTGATTCTTGTTTATCAATCTTATTCAAGTGTTAGAAGTTTAGGTAAATGTTTCCTCACAATTTTAGTTTGTGTACTAAAATAGTAAAAAGAAAGAAAAATAGGAAAAAGAATGAAAAATCAAGTTACCTCAAATCTTAAACTCACTTGGCTTTAGTCAAGTCCATGGATAAAAATGGGCGGGAGGCTTTCTTTGGATGTCTAATGTGGCAAATTGAATTAATATCTCGTGAATTTTTACAAGGGAAAACCTAATTTATGTTGTATTATTAGTGTCGGTCGAAGTTGCACTCATGTTGGATAATTCATTTCTTGTATAAACAACTATAGTATCATTAACATCTATATCTGCACCAATATGGACTTGTAAAGAAGTTTTGACACACTTTGAAAGATTATCAACAACAATGATAAAATGTTATAGAGTTAGTCACGAGTTAACACGAGATTTAATGGTAACAACCACATCCTTCTCCATCCTAACTTCTTGGTCAATTTCCTTAACAACTAAAGTAACTATCGAGTCTCTCGGATCGTCTACTATAACACCAGCTTTCTTAGAAATTTGTACAATATTTTCATTATCAATAGGGAACATAGGCTCTGTAGATGAAGACCTTACAAAGTTAGGAATGCATTTGGCATTTTTATATCGTAATTTCATAAAAACAAATACTCTTTATAATCTTACTTACATGTAGCCTTAACTTCGAAAATTGTCTCGAATTCCATAGAATTAAAGTCAGGCTTCAAGCTAACCTCTAGCAGAGACTTTTTACCTTTTACCAATGAAAATCAAGTCTCCGTTCAATGTAAAATATTTAGATATAACAACTTATTTTGAAAGAAAATAAGAGATGATGCACATAGTTAGCAAGTTTGGACCAGCCATATCTCACATAAAGGTATATATTTGGTAGAAACACATTTCAGAAGAGAAGTGGCAAGATCTTTAAATTTTAAAATAAATATCTCAAAAATAAGCTTTGAGATAAAAGAACGGTCAAACGCGTCATGCCTGACGTCATCACGTCTAGCCTCATATCATTTCTTCTTGTCTTGTATCGATACATTTGAAGCTTGAGGCCTTGAGTGAGCAGATGCTTCCCCCTTAGATTATTTTTCTACTCGAATGAATTGGTTTGACCTTGTAAATATATCACCCATAATGTCGACCGAGAACCAGAAGAGGTCATCCTACATAGGTCCCTTGGTATCTAACCCTATCCGGATCTAGGCCATCGTTACTTCCTCATTGCATGTAGACAATGATAAGGATACAAATTATTAGGGCCTTGCAACAATAGCATTAAGGTTGTTTTAAATGAACTGTAAGTCATGAGGGTAGATTTATATTATTTATAAATATAAAAGACCAAAGTATAATTTTTCAATTTGTGATAACTGATTCAATTAAAGTTTACATGCATTCCTATAAATAGGGCAGGAGACAATGAATAAATGATCTATCTTTTACATTATGAATTGGAAACTTCTTTGATTTCTCTTACTACAATTTACTTGCATACTCTATCTATCTAGAAATACAGAAAAAACTCAAATTTATATTAGAATTTAATCATACTTAACATTGACGACCACGGTAAGAGCAAGAGAGGTACCTAGATCACAAATCTAAAACCATAAAACACAAAATTTATTGCTAGCATTGTCAATCATCATAGAACGAGAAAAATAAAAGTTGATCCTACAATTCATGAAACAACCAATGCTATTAAATTAGACTTGCACAAGGAAGACATTTGAGGTAAGATCAGTTTTGCATTAAAAATTGGAAGAATAAACTTTTAGAGAAAATAACTGTTTTAAATGATGAATATATTTGAAGAGAACAACAAATTCAATTTGATAAATTGAAATATGAAGTACGTCCAGTGGAAGAAAAAGATGATAAGTTATAATATCAATCTGATGAGTCATACACAACTCGTCGAATTTGAAGTGATTATAAGAAAATGCATTTTTAATCAGATAGAGATCATTGTTCTTTAAGAAAAAATAATAAAGATAAGCATCAATATATCACATCTAGTGATAGTGAATTTTCTAGCTCGAATATTGAGGCTAATTTGTTTAAACGGAGAAAGTGCCGGAATTCTTCGAAGGGAGAAAGAAGTCGGCATCGAAAGTCGCGTAAAAAGTATAATCCAAAAAAGAGTTGTGAGCCTCAAAATTTGAGGGATACTTTGTGGTATAAAGGGAATATGTCTAACCAGTATGTTAACAAGTAGGTCAAAACTTGTATGTAGTTATGGGAACAAGGAGTGATGATCACTATATACAAGGAGTAGATTGGAGAAATTCTCAGTTGTCTGTTGAAATTAGGTCAATCCCTTTACCGAGACGATTTGATATCTCAAAATTAAAAAGGTTTGATAGAACACAAGATCCTGACGATCATATTAAACAATTCAAAAAGTATATGATGAATTTCGAGGATGATGATAGATTGGTGTGTAAAGCCTTTTCACAAACTTTTAAAGGTATGACTTTAAAATACTATAATAGAATTCTAAGGGGATCTATTACCAAATTTAGAATATTTTATATTTCTTTTTAAAGACAATTTGTACGAAGTAAATAAATGTGAGCTAATGGTGATACCATAATACAGTGTAAACAAGTTGTTGGTGAAAAACTAAAAAATTATACAAGGCGTTTTGTGTTGACAAAAACAGGATTGGAAGATTGTGAGGATCTTATGGCTATGGATGCTTTTTGGCAAGGGTTATTGCCAGGGGATTTAGTAAATGAGACTACAATAATCAGAGCATTAACTTCGGAGCACTAACGGCTCAAGTCGAGGAATAAATAAAATCGAAGAGGCGACTAGAGTTCAAGGAGAGACTAGTTCTATTCAAAAGAGTTCGGGGCATGCATTTGCTAGTTAAGGGAATCAAGGTAACACATCGAATTCTCAAGCACCAACTCGTCCAAGGATGAACAATAATTTTCCTTTTTGAACAAGAGGTGTTCCAACTCAAGTTGTTGGTTGTCAATCTTATAGACCAAGGCCAAATCAGTGGATAAGACCAGAGTATTATGCATACTTAACTGAGAATGTAGATGCTATTTTTTAGAAGTCTAAAGGTCATGTGAACTTTAGAATACCAGCTCCTATAAACAAACGAAGAGAATAACGCAATAAGAGGTTTTTCAAGTATCACAATGATATTGGGCATGACACTACACATTGTATAGCGTTAAAGAAAGATATACATATTTTGATATAAAATGGAAAGTTAACAGTTTTTGTTATAAGACAAAGCATTGGATTAAAAAATTTGAGCACGTCAACGAAACAGATTTTTAGTACAAATTTGAAGCAAGAGAGTGCCTTTATGATTTTGGATTCTAAATACGATAATTTTGATTCAGCCTCAGAATATTTAGATGCAGACCTGGATCAGCTAATTATGCTAGTTGTAGATAAACGGGTGGTACAAGGACGCGTTAGAAGTTTGTGTGAATATTTTGAATCTTTAGAAATTTTTGGGGGAGATATTATGGTTGGTAATACTAACAGTTCCAAGAAAATGCATGTAGTGAGTTTAGACACTCAAATAGAAGGAAGAATATCTAATCATTTATATGGAAAGAAGCATACTCATTTTATCTTCTTCGATGGGGATGATTTGAGGGGAATAGCAGGACCTCATGGAGATCTAGTGGTTGTAGGGGCAGACATTGTTGGGGTTGAAATTCGACGTATTCTGATAGATACAGGAAGTTCAACAAATGTATTGTTCAAATTTGGTGAGGTTTATTTTCGTCTGAGGGTAATTTTGTAATTTTTTTTCTTAGATTTTTGTGGAAGTTTGTAAGTATTTAATGTTTGAATAGAGAGTAGAGGAAGAATTAAGCATCCTGGTTGTATTTACTTTTTATTACCCCCATTTAATGTTGGTGGTTGGGTATTTATACCCTTACATCTGGGCCTTATGGGCTTTCGGGTCATGTTTAATGGACCCGGGTCAAGTTCAAGAACCCATGAGCTCTTAGTAGGAGAGCAGGCAACCTAGTCAAGAAGTGTTTAGGTTTTAAGTACTTTAGTTCTAGTTCGAACAGTCCAATGGGTGAGGTGTTCGAACTGTCATGTCCGGTTAGATAGTTTTTATCCGAACTATCCCTGTCCGTAATGGTAACAGAATCCGGACTCATCAGTAGCCCCTTTTTTAGGTGTTTGTTCAAAAACCTTTGTCAAAACCTGAAAAACAGTCTGTTGTTAGTGATAGTCGCATCCGGACAGGTCTTTCGAACTGTGTTATGGTTTTATTCGGACTGAAAAAAGCTCTTTGAACCTGAACGGTTTTTTGCCAAAGTTCATGGGACACGTGTCTCACTTTGGTTCGTTACTTTAGCCGTTTTCTCACCTCGAATTTCGCACCCACCTTCTCTGAAAAGCAACCTCTTCATTAACGAAGGTGACATCAGCGCCGTCTCTTAATCATTGCAAATCCTTTCGAATTCTCCTAGGAATCAAAACTTCTTTTTGGGGTTTACTATAAATTAAAACACTTTTCCACTCTTTTACTATCACTTTCATTCTCACTTTGCTAATTTTCAGAGCTTTCTCTCTCAAACACAAGTTCTTTACTTTGGTTGTTTATGTTCACGGCTAGGAACGCTTTAATCAGAGGCGGGTGACTCAATCTATCTGAATTAGAAAAAGCACAAAAAGTTGAAAGGGAGAAGCGCATTGCAGCAGGCTTACCTACCTCTCCCATAAAAAACCAGCAACTTCAACTACAGAGCCTGACCAGGGTTCATCTTCTACAAAGAGTGTCAGACCGAAAAGATTGTTTCAAACCATCCTTTCCCCTATTGTCTCAGGTTCATCGGTTCAAGAGTCAGAACCCACTGTTGAACCAGGCTTAACAGTTACTAGTTTTAAAAAACCTTCCCCATTCTTAGCCATGGGGTCAAATGCTGATACTTCTCCCAATAAACTGGTTGATCGAAGAAAAGGCCGGTTGGTCAAAGGGCAGGCTTCCAAAGGCACCCCTTCGAAATCAGGTGCTAAGGATAGCAGTACAGGGTCAAAAGAACCCATAAAAGCACCCAAGGACAGGCTGTCCGGTCCGGAGGCTACTGGCTCAAGCCCCAGAAGAGAAAACTCCACATCTGAGCCCCAGCCGGAGGCTAGGGTGCAGAAGAGCGCTGAAGCTTATCAGTCCGGTGGTCAGACTGAACCAACTCCAAACTCCCCCCTCACCAAGACAACTGAAAACCCTTCCTCAATAATGGAGAAAATAATGGAGGACTCTATCGAAGAGGCTCCAGTCGAGTCTGAACCTTCCGGACAGACTAGTGGTGCTATTGCTACCCAAAAGGATAAAGGCAAGGAGAAGCTATGCTTAAGGCATCCGGATCTGTCGGAGTGCCTCGAAGGAAAAGTGGGACCATGTTTTTATAAGGTCAATGTTAAATATCTTCTTGCCTTACAAAAAATCAATTATGTTTTCATTCATACAGCTGAGTTGGGCCGTATGCATACGAAGTGGGTGATTCTAGAGAACATAAAAATTAGAATCCCCATAGACCCTGAAACCCCAATGGACTGTAAACTCAGTGAAATAGTCGTCTTCACTGAGCTTTTTAACTGGGGTCTAAGGTTTCCTTTAGATCCGGAGATAGTTAGGTACTTCCACCTCATCAGGCTCTGCCCTAGTCAACTGAGCCCCAATGCCTGGTACACTCTTATGGCCTCCAGGCTCTCCGGGATTCCTCTACCAATGGAGGAGTTTGCAGCTGTGGCTAGTCTCTGCAGAAACCACCACATTCCCTTCTATCACTTCAACATGGGTGATAATTATAAAACGGTGGATGATCTGCTTGAGTCGGAGAGAAATTGGAGGACTCAATTCCTGTTCGTAAGTGGTGCTTGGGAAAACGGGAGGAAAATCAAAGTCGGAGACAATCCAAGTCTCCTCACCAGCAGATGGAGGAGTGATCGTAAGGCTCCTACTTTATATTCTTATTTCTGCTTTTATCGAATTTGCTTAAACTGACTGGTCTTGTCTTTTTTCTTAGCAATGCTGCCCAAAGACTTTAGTGACTACCTAAAGGCCGAGCAGATTACTTGCACCAAGATCAACACTTGGGCTGCTGAAAAGTGGGGAAACCGGTTTCACGATGCTTTCACAGGAGGCAACTTTGCAAGGTCTCACCTCTGGAACACTACTGGCCGGAGGGACTTGACCTGGGAAGAACTCACCACTCCACCCCCTCCGGATGTAGTTCTAAAGAGAACACACGAACCAGATGGGTCACTTTACTTGCCAGGCCGGGCAAAGGCCCCAAGTAAAATGAAAGGCAAGAAAAAGAAGGGCAAGAAGGTTGTAGGTGAAGCTAACCCTGCCGAGGTGGAGGAGGCTGCTCCAACAGATCCAGAGGGGCCAGCCCCAAGCCAGATCGATGCTGCTCTCTTAGAAGTGGTGGAGCAAGAGAGTGTTAGGGAAGAGGTTCGATCCCCAAAACCCCCAAGGGCTCCCAAGAGACACCGAAAACGAGGAGCAGAAAGCAAGGACAGGGAGACTAAGAAGAAAAATACCTCCATGGGTGATGAACTTTCTCTTCGGCCTCTGGAGCCTCTCCCCCCTGTAGATCCTACTGATCCAACACGAGCAGAGGAGATCCCTGGTGATTTTCAAACCGACGAGGTGGGAGGAGGAGATCTTAGCATTGATGGGGTTGACATCACCGGGCTTGATGGACTTGGTGACTATTTTGCCAACCTTCCCAGAGATGATTTTGCAGGGCCTTACCTCCCTCCGAGTACTTCGAACACCGTCACTTTTAATGGTAATACTTTTACTGTTTCAAGTGAAATGTATATTATAGCTCACTCCATATTAAGTAATGTTAAGCCAGTGCTTGTTTTGGAGAAACAAGTTCGAAATGAGGCAGATACTATCAAAGATCTCAAATCTGACAAAGAAAGACTGTCCGATGATCTTCTTACTGCCACTCAACATGCTGACATTCTGAAGGGAAAAAACGAGGAGCTAAAGAAGATCCAAGAGGGTGGATCACAAAGTTTTCCACTTCAGAAGACACTACCAAAGAGCTTCGGGAGAAGCTGTCCGAATTGGAGAAAGATCTCACCTCTTCGAAAGAGGAGGCAAAGGCCAAGGATCAAGTCATCCATAACTTGACAAATGACAAGATCGCGCTCGAGAACACAGTGTCCAAGGCTGCAGAGGAGAAAGCAGATCTGCTAAGGGAGCAAGAGGCCAAGATTCAGGCCAAGATCGATGCTTATGCCAACAATGTAATAGACAGCTAAGAAGAAATGTATGCCAAGGTGAAATCAGACATGGTCTTGCTTTTCCATGAGAAGTTTCTGAAGAGGAATCTGGGAGACTTATAGAGTTTTGTAGAGTATCCAGACCTTCCTTTTCACACAATGGCTGAAGGTGACAGGTTTAATTTCTCCAGTGCATCCTCATCTGATGACGAAGAGAACAACGGGGAGAGCCCAAACGAGGAGGAGGACGATCCTAAGAAGAAGAAGAAGACAGATGAGGCTGATCCATCTTCAAAGGCTCAGTCTTAGAATTTGAATTATCTTTTTATCTTTTATGTTATCTGAACTAAAGTCCTTGGAAGGCCAAGGCATTTTTGTAATTGTGTCCGGTATTTGACCGGATAGATCTTTTGTTTTGTCTGACAATTTAAAAGTCCTTGGAAGGCCAAGGCACTTAGGTTATTTCAATGAATATCTTTGTTTTGCACAACTCTTGCATCTTTTCATAGTTTGTTTCAATTTTGGTGGCTAGTTTTTAAATAGCCCTTAGTTATTTCATAAGCATTCTAAAGTGAGAGTGTTTAAATTCTCCGATGACAAATGTTTAAGTAGTCATCATACCCGTAATTCAATCCGGATTGTATGACAAAAAACAAAGAACACTTCACATTTTTTTAAGAAGGCATCAAATTTTATTAAAAAGCCCGGACACCTCATTAAAACCTCCCCGTGCCACTAGGGTAGGAAAGAGTATGCCCTCAAATATTTACATGGATTTTTAAACAAGTAAATATTTACATAGCTTCTATTCCAAGTACATTCGGAGATGCTCAATATTCCAAGGGTGATTTAAAACCCTTGCATCTTTGTCTTCTAGCCAATATGTTCCAGGTTTAAGCCTTTCAATGACCATATAAGGTCCTTCCCAAGTTGGGGCCAGTTTGCCGAGGAGCTTCTCTTTAGTGTGTAAGAAGACTTTCCTCAATACCTTGTCCCCCGGCTGGAAATCTCTTCTTTTAACTCTAGAAGCAAACCTGCTTCTCATCAAACCTTGATAGTGTGCAGCTCTAAGGTGAGCCTTAACTCGTCTTTCCTCTATTAGGTCAAGCTAACCTCTGATTTCCACTTCGTTAGCGTGCTCGGAGAAGTTGTGAACCCGAAATGAAGGGAGAGTTTCTTCTATGGGGGCTATTGCATCCATCCCATATACCAAGGCAAAAGGTGACTCTTGTGTTTCAGCCCCAGGTGTAGTCCGGTAGGCCCACAAAACCTGTTGTAAATAGCTAGGCCACTTCCCAGCAGCCCCTTCCAAATTCTTCTTTAAACCGGACAGTATAGTTCTGTTACCCACTTCAACCTGACCATTCGCTTGTGGGTGGAAAGGTGAAGAGAAGCAATGTTGTATACCCCTTGAGGCACAGAAACTCTCAATTTCCTTGTTGTCAAACTGTGGCCCATTGTCTGTCGTTATCTTTTGTGGAACACCAAATCTGCAACAAATGTTAGATAAAATGAATTTTATGACAGCTTTTGATGTTGTTCATGCCAAGGGGGATGCTTCAATACACTTCGAAAAGTAATCTATAACTACAATTATAGTTCTGCGCCCTCCGGACGCCATAGGAAGAGGGCCCACTAAATCCAACCCCCATCGAGCAAAAGGTATAGGCTCAGAAATTGACTCTAAAGGGATAGCTGGGACATGAATTTCATTGCTATATCTCTGGCATGGAGCACACCTTCTCACCAGCTCTTTAGCATCCTGCATTATAGAAGGCCAATAATAGCCAGCCAGTAAAACTCTCCTTGTTAGAGCCTTGAATCCACAGTGAGCTGATCCCTCACCATCATGCAATTCGGAGAGGAATACTTGAGACTCATCATCTCCCAAACATCGCAAAAGAGGTTTACTGTAAGACTTTTTATACAAAACGTCTCTTAGTATGATAAATCTACGAGCCTTGTGCTTCATTTTTCTTGCTAGTGATTTATCCGGAGGCAAGATGCCATCGGAGAGGTACTGCAGGAGAGGAAATCTCCAATCTTGAGGTTGTTTCATCTGTACTTCAAGAATTTCTTCCTCTTTACCCACATTAAGTTGAATGGAAGGGCTCTCCAGTACATGGATCCAAGGATATGACTCAGTGTATGCTATGGTTGCCAATGAATCTGCTAGTTCATTCTCTGCCCGGGGTATATGCTCATAAACAACGCTTTTGAACTTAAGAGCCTCATTTTTAAGAAGAAGTAAGTACTTCACTAGTTGCTCTTTTTTGCCTAGATTGACCTTGCGCATGGTGGATAAGAAGCCGGGAAACACTCATCAGCTTGACCCTTTTGGCCCCACAAATATAAGCTAACTTTAAACCAGCTATAGTTGCTTCGTATTCGGACTCATTGTTGGAAGCCCTGAAAGCAAAACATATAGCCTGGTACATTTTGTCACCATATGGAGAAGTCAAGAACACCCCCGCACCACATCCCATAGTACTGGATCCACCATCCGTCCGGATGACCCAGCCCTTTTTGTCTTTCATCTCAGTAGTCTGCTTCGTATCCCTATCAGAGTGGAATTCAACTAAAAAATCAGCCACAGCTTGGGCTTTCACTGCTGTTCGAGGAGCAAAATCAATATCTAAGTCCCCCAATTCCACTGACCATTTAGTCATTCTACTTGAAATGTCTGCCTTTTGAAGGACATTCTTCAAAGGAAAAGATGTCCGGACGATAATAGGATGAGCCTGAAAATAAGGTCTCATCTTCCTTGCAGCAATTACCAAGGCTAATGCTAATTTTTCGAGCTTTAAATAGCGTTTTTCTGCATCTATCAAGCTCTTGCTGATGTAGTACACCGGATTGGGGTAATTATCCACCTCTCTTACCAATACAGCACTGATGGCACAACTTGAAACTGCCAAGTATACGAAGAGTGTCTCTCCATCAACATGTTTAAATAAAGTCTTGGGGGAGGACAGATGTTTCTTAATCTCATTGAAGGCCTCATCGCACTGTGAAGTCCAGTCAAATCCCTTTGCACCCTTTAGAGTTTGAAAAAATGGGGCACATCTGTCCGAAGACCTTGAGATGAATCGATTTAAAGCAGCCAACCTCCTAGTCAACCGTTGTACTTCTTTAACATTTCGAGGAGGCTCCATTTGGAACAAAGCATTAAGTTGGTCCGGATCGGGCTGTATCCCTTGCTCACTTATTATATAACCTAGGAATTTCCCGGACTGCACTCCGAACACATATTTTTCTGGATTTAGCTTTAAATTCACTTTTACTAAATTAGCAAAAGTTTCTTGGAGGTCTGCCAAGTGTAGTTGTTCATCCACACTTTTCACCATCATGCCATCAATGTATACTTCCATATTTCTTCCAATTTGATCAGCAAAGGCTTTGTTCACCAATTCTCTGATAAGTAGCCCCAGCATTTTTCAATCCAAATAGCATCACCTTGTAGCAATGAAGACCCATATCAGTGACAAACGTGGTATGCTCCTGATCCTTCGGATCTACTTGAATCTGATTTTACCCGGAGAAAGCATCCATGAAGGATAGTAGCTTATTCCCAGAAGTGGAATCTACTAGCTGAACAATCCGGGGGACTGGATATAAATCTTTTGGGCAAGCCCTATTGAGATCTGTGAAGTCAATGCACATACGCCACTTGACATTTTTCTTTTTCACCAAGACCGGATTGGCAGTCCACAAAGGATATTGAGACTCCTTTATATGCCCCATTTTCGTGAGCCTGTCAACTTCTTAAACAATAACATCAGCCTTTTTTCTTGGAAAATGCCCTTCTCTTTTGTACCACAAGTGCTATGTCTCTCCGAATGGATAGGTGATATGATATAATATCTGCTGGAACCCCAGTTACATCAGCATTGCACCAAGCGAAAACAAGCTGATGGTCTTTTAGAAACTTCAACATTCTATTCTTCAGTTCGGACGGCATTTTGGACTCCATCTTAACACTTTTTCCTTCTTCTAAAGAATGTGTTTCAACTTCTTCAACCGGTATCAATACTCCAGGGGTCTCTCTGGGGTCATCAATTTCACCCTCACCCCAGAAAGCCCCTCAAACTGCTATTCTTCGTTGATACGAACTGCCCCCAACGTCCGTGGAGCCAGTGCTATAGCATAACACTCTCTTGCAACCTTTTGACTGCTTCAGACAACTCCCACCTATCCTTGAACATCATATTTCAAACATTGGTGGACTGTCGAGGCCACTGCATGCATCCTAGATAGCCAAGACCTCTGTAAAATAGCATTATAACAAGTGGGACAATCAACCACAATAAAAAGTATCCTGACTATCTTCTTGAAAGGGCCATTGCCCAACAAAACTTCCTCTTCGAACTCCCCGATCACATCTGCTGAGCTCCCAGTGAAACCCACAATTGATCTGTCCGAACGCTGAATTACGGCTGGATTTTTCATCTTTTTGTAAGTGGTTAAGAAAAGGATATTGGCTGAGCTTCCAGTATCCACCAAGATTCGTCTTATGTCATTGCCCCCAATGGATGCTCCTATGACAACAACATCTTCATGAGGGCCAGCTATATCCCTTAAGTCATCTTCATCGAAAACAATGAAGGGAAATGGAATTTGTGATTGATAGGAGGTCATGTCTCCTTCTAGCTGGGTGGCTAAAGTATGAACGTGCCTCTTCCTTAAAGAAGTAGTAAGAGCTGTCATAGTATCCCTTCCGAAAATTGTAAGTGACTCAAAACTTTAATAAGCCCGGAGACCGTTTTACAACATTTCTCAATGGCACCTACTCTATTTTGAGTTGGATCAGGATCCAAGTATTCTGATTCTACATCAAATCTTTCGATTATAACCATAGCTCCCTCCGGAGCAGCATTGCTTGGACCAACCCGATGAGCGTTATCAGGCCTATTTCCTCCTCTTCTTTTGACATATGCCCCCAGCTTTCCTCTTTCAATCAAGTTCTGAACTTATTGTTTCAAGGCTATACAATCGTCAGTGTTATGGCCAGTATCATTATGGTACTGGCAGAAAGAGTTATTACGATGTTCCCTAGGAGATTGCAGTGCGACCGGTCTTCTATAGTGCACTTCTTCCTTTGTTTTATCATAAATGGTGGCCACACTTTCTTTTAATTCTGCAAACCACTCCGGTGGAACCCAAGGCCCTCTCTTAATTCTAGACTGTTGACTCTAGGCAGGTGCAGCTGGCTGAGATTGAGCTTTAGCCCAGTTATGCCCCTGTCCGGTCTCCCTTGCCTTGTTCCCTGACTGATTTTGGTTGGGGTTTGGTGCAACCGGGGAAGACCTCACCTGCCTGTGCACCCTAGTTTTCTTTGTTTCATCAACATTGATTTGCTTTCCGACCTGATTCAGGAAACTTCCCCAAGTCATGGCTTTCTTTCTGGTCAGTGAATCAACCAAATTTCCAGGGTTTAAGCCCTGTCTCAAGGATGCTATTGCTACTTGCTCGAAGCAATCAGCCAACCCATTTTTGGTGTTTACAAAACGACTTATGTATTCTTTCAATGATTCGTTTGGTTCTTGGGCACAATGGATTATTGTGTACCCATTGCCCTTCAACTCTTTACTCCCAACAAACTGCCTTCGAAAGGCCACCCAAAAGGTATCAAAATTCTTGATGCAGCCTTGAGGTAGGCTGTTATACCACTTTAGAGCACTCCCCGTAAAGGATTGGGAGAATGCTCTACAGAGCAACTTGTCGTCATCATCAAAATTCATCATAAAGTTTTTAAATTGCTCCAAGTGGTTGTCTAGATCAGTACTGCCGTCGTATTTCTCCATTTTAGTGCTATCGAACCTTTTAGGGAGGTTTCCGGACAGAATCTTGGAAGACAATGGAGATTGTCTCAAATTCCGGCCACGACTAAACACAGTATCCCCATTGGGAGTTGCAAAGATACCTGGTTCATCGTGGAAGGCAAAAGGATCCATCAGCATCCGGTCTACATGCCTCCGGCTGTGAGATGATCCTTTGCCTATATTCTTCTTCAATTTCCCATCTCTATCCCGTTTTCTTGAATACTTTTTAATCAAATTTTGCTTCTTTTTGAATCGGCCCTCATCACTATTGGAGGACAAGGACTCTTCAACTCCATCGTGGTCCGAGGAGCTACCAGAAGACTCTAAGTCTGAGTCAGAACTCTCCACCAGTTTAGACCGGTGAGACTTTTTAGAGCTAGCATGAGTCTTCTTGGTACTCACATGAGTCTTCGAAGGCTCATGCTCTCTAGGGTTGTTGGTATGATAAGCGACTGATGCTTTTGACTTCTCTTTCATGCCCATCTTAGCCTTCTCTGCCCTCAGAGCTTCTATCTCGCCCTTTAATCTATCACGCTCCTCGATGGTATATTCATCATTTTCACCCACCACTTCAAGCAAGGCTGGTGGTACTTCTGAGGCTTCCGGATTCATTCGGACTGATTTTTCCTGTTGGTTTCGAATGCTTGATTCAGACACCGTCGTGCTCCCACTGTGGTCGCCAATTTGGTGAGGTTTATTTTCGTAAGAGGGTAAGTTTGTAATTTTTGCTTAGAGGTTTGTGGAAGTTTGTAAGTATTTAATGTTTGAATAGAGAGTAGAGGGAGAATTAAGCAGCCTGGTTGTATTTAATTTTTATTACCCCCATGTTATGTTAGTGGTTGGGTATTTATACCCTTACATCTGGGCCTTATGGGCTTTCGGGTCATGTTTAATAGACCCAGGTCAAGTTCAAGGACCCATGAGCTCTTAGTAGGAGAGCAGGCAGCTTAGTCAAGAAGTGTTTAGGTTTTAAGTACTTTAGTTCTAGTTCGAACAGTCCAATGGGTGAGGTGTTTGAACTGCCCTGTCTGGTTAGATAGTTTTTGTCCGAACTGTCCATGTCCGTAATGGTAACAGAATTCGGACTCATCAAAATCTACGTATGATAGGATGCGTAGTCTTTCTAAGATTCTTCGATCTTATCGTACCATAATTAGGTTTACATGTGTGACAACACAAGTGATTGGAGAATTCGAAGAAGTATGTTTAGGAAAAGACCCTTTTAAAAAGAGGGTCCAAGTCTTGTTTATATTGGTCAAATGTGCAACTAGCTATAATGCTATCATTTGGAGATCTTGGCTATCAAGAATTTTTGTTGTTGTCTTTGTTGTTCATCAATGTTTGAAGTATGTCATTGGGGATCGTGTTAGGATGGTCCAAAGTGATTAGTAGGTAGCTAAAGAGTGTTATGCAACAACTATTTATTCTCGAGGATCTAATTCTAATTATCAGATAACTGAATAGCACAGTGGGGTTAACCTCAGATGAAGATGGAGTGGATGATCTGAGGGAAACCCCAAGTCATTTAAAAGTAAATGAGAATATTCAAGAGTATATATTTAGTAATGGAAAATCACTGCGAGTAAGGACATTACTGTCATAATTTTGCGTTATCAGTTGTTATAATTTTTGTTTAATAATTTGGATGTTTTTTCTTGGAATATAGAGGATCTAATATGGGTTCCACATAAGGTAATATGTCATAGTTTAGCTCTAAATCCGAGGATCAAGCCTGTTATTCAGAAGAGGCGAGCTTTTTTTGTAGAGAAATTTGAGCCCATTGTAGCAGAGGTGGATCATTTATCCAGGGTCGGACATATTCGGGAGGCACAATTTCCACTCTTTACTACTAACCGAGTATTGGTTAAAAAAAGAATGAAAATGGCGAATGTGTGTTGATTTCACAGATTTAAATAGTGCATGCTCTAAAGACCCATTTCATGTTCCTCGAAGATCAGTTAATTGATTCAACTTGAGGGAATAAAATTCTATCTTTTATGGATGTTTTTTCATGTTACAACCAGATTCAGATGGATCCACAAGATCAGGAGAGTTCTACGTTTAATACTGATTGAGGATTACATTGTTATAGAGTTATACTATTTGGTCTGAATAATGTCTAGGCAGCCTACCAGAGAGTGGTGAATAAGGAATTTGCTTCCATGATTGGAAGAAACATGAAAGTTTACATTGATGATATGTTTGTTAAAAGTCTCACAAATGGTGAACAATTAAAATATTTTGAAGAAACTTTTTTGAGTTTAAGAACCATTCAATTAAAGTTGAACCCCAAAGAGTGTACTTTTGGTGTAAGGTCGTGTAAGTTTCTATGGTATATCATCGGTGAAAAAGGAATAAAAGCTGATCCCGATCAATTAAAAGCTTTGGTGGTAATGAATTCACCTCAAACAATAAAGGAGGTGCAAATTCTGACAGGAATGTTGCTACACTTAATCGATTTATTACCCCATTTTCTGACAAGTGTGATCCTTTTTTCCAAGTTTTACGCAGTTTAAAAGAGTTTATGTGGACACTAGAATGTGAACTGGCTTTTTGGAAGATTAAAGAACTTTTGTTATCACTTGGGATTTTATCTAAGCCTCGAATTGAAGAGCAACTATTTTTTTTATATAGAACTATTAGATTTCATTGTTAGCTCTTTTTTTATAAGAGAGGAAAGTGGAACCTCAAAACCAATATATTATGTAAGCAAACGTTTGTTCGTATCAGAGAAAAGGTATTTGAGGCTCGACAAATTAGCTCTGGCTTTAGTGGTGGTAGCCAGATTAATGTATCCTTATTTTCAAGCTCATAAATGTTTTGTTCGAACTTCTTTTCCATTAAAGAATGTGCTACAACGACCAGATATTTCTGGTAAGATGACTAAGTGGTCGGTTGAGTTGGGAGACTTTGATATAAATTTTTATCCTCGAACAGTGATTAAAGCTCAAGATTTAGCATATTTTTTGGTTTACTTTCATTCAAGTCATTCAGATAATTGGACACTTAAAGAGGTATTGCCAGAAGTCTACACATGGGTGCTTTAAACTGATTTTGGTTCTATTATACTGTGATCAAGTGCAAGGGTTGAATTAATTTCTCATTTTGAGGAGTCTATGTACCTGGCTACTCAATTTTGTGGAGTCTATGTATTCAGCATCGAACAACAAGGTTGAATATGAAGCTACATTAGCTGGTTTAAGGCTTGCCAATATTTTTAGGGCAAAAATAGTTTGATTGGAGATAGATTCGCAGCTAGTGGCGAACCATGTGACAGGAATATTTGAGGCTAAGAAAGATCAGTTAATTTTGTACCTTGAAATTCGAGGGTTAACTCTTCTTTTTGATAAAGTAGTTCCAGAGCATATTAATCGAGGAGATAACACAGTTTATGATTCTTTAGCAATTATTGCATCACAGAAAAATATCCATGGATATAACTACAGGAAAGTCCTTCGATTTTGGCATGATCAGAATAATGCAAGTATGCTGAGGAGGTGTTTGTCACTCCAACAATAATTCAGGGCGACTGACAATCCGACATAGAATATTGTTTTTCTTTGAGGTACGTTACCTCAAGATATTAAGTCAGCTCAGAGATTGAGATACAAGGCTCATGGTTATACATTGTTCAAAGGAGTGTTGTACAAAAAAGCTTCAAGTAGACCACTACTATGATGTTTGGGTAAACAATAGTCTCAATAGATTCTATCTGAGTTACATGATGGAGAAGGATCAACTCATTGTGGGTTTAAGTATTTAACGCGAAGTTTGTTGTTGGCAGGTTATTATTGGCTTTCGATTATGAGTAATGCTGAAAATTTAGTACGAGGTTGTGATACTTGTCAACATTTTACTAATTTTACTCATAAACAAGCAGTCCCCTCACTTCTAAATCCGAAGTGATACCCTTTGATAGATGGGGGATAGATCTAGTAGGGTCACTTCCAATGGCTTCTGGAGGGCATCAAATAATTATTGTAGCGGTGGATTATTTTTATAAGTGGGCTCAAGCTCAACCATTATCTGGTACAAAAGCCAAGGATGTTATCAAATTCATTGTGAATAATATCTGTTTCCGTTTTGGAGTTCCTCGAAAAATTACTACACATAACACGTTATCCTAAATTCAACAATAAAGAAATTGCTTATTTTTGTAATTCGCGGGGTATTACACAATGTTTTTTAACGCCTTTTCATCCTCAAGCAATCAGCCAAATGGAAGTAACTAATAGGTCTATTTTAAAAGTTTTAAAGAAACATTTGATAGGTGTTGCTGGTAAATGGCCTAATTATTTGCAAGAGGTGTTGTGGGCTTATAAAATGACACCTCGAGAAGCTACTCAAGAAACCCCTTTCGCTTTAGTATATGGAATAGATATTATAAGTCTTGCGGAATCAACTTTATCTTCTTATAGAATACTTTATTATTCTGAGGAGTCAAATGAAGAGGCAAAGATGAAAGACCTTGACTTGATCGAAGAGAAAAAAGTTAGAGCGTATTTGAATTCGAATCATGATCAAACTTTGATGAGGATTCGTTGTAATTCGAAGGTAAAACTGGGGGATTTTAAGATGGGTGATAAATTCATGAGAAATGTATTTCTTCACAAAAAGGATAAGCGGCGTGGGTAGATGGATCCAAATTAGGAAGGATCGTGTATGGTAGTAGAGCGAGTCAAGCCAGGTACATACCCCATCCACAATGACCAATGAATATTTCTACAGCACCTACATAATATTGAGCACTTTAAATTTCATTGGGAGTAATGTTTTCTTTCTTTTTTCAAACTTTTATGATGATACAATTTTATTGTTTGTTTGTATTAGTGGCATATATTTCCTCTCCTGTTGGTTCGGGAAGGTTTTAATGAGGTGCCACATTTACATTCACAGATATTAATTAAATTATTTTTGGCTAATGATTATTAGAGACAGAAACACTTCAATTATTTTGCGAATTACACAAAGACTAATCATTTTTTAGGTTGTTAACAAAAAGTAATTTAAGTAAATTTTTTATTCAAAGTGTTATATGTTCATTTAAAGCGCTGATTTAAGGTGAGGGTTTTATTTGAAGTGCTAACGATCTTTAAACGTACTATTTTATTAGAAGTGTTATACGTTCATTTAAATAAGTGATTCGAGGTGATGGATTTATTTGAGGTGCTATACGTTTATTTAAAGCACTGATTTGAGGTGATAATTTTATTTGAGGTGCTAACGTTCTTTAAAAGCATTGTTTTATTCAAAGTTCCAACGTTCTTTAAATACACTATTTTATTTGAAGTTCGGTATGTTCATTTAGAGCATTGATTCAAAAAGATAGAAAATTTGAGGTGCTAAGATATTTCAAACGCATTGTTTCAAGTAATGATAATGTTCGAAGTACTAATGCATTGCTCATAGAATATAAATTATTACATATGAAATATAAGGGTGGAAAATATTTGAAAAATAAAAAAAGGCATTGTTCCTTGGATATAAGTTCAGGTATTACAAAAATATGAGTTCAAGTACCAAGTGTTTAAACACTTATAAAAACATAGAACACTAACAACAACTTGTATAGAACTAAAAATTCATCTTTTCAATCCTCTTGATCTTCATTGGGAGACTGATCTGAGCTTCCTTCCGAGGAGCTCTTTTCCTAATCAGAGATGTCTTCATCTTCTTCTGACTCGGTTTCTTCAGAAGATTCATTGGGTACAGGGTCGAATGCTTCACTTGGATGATTTTCAATGGAAATTAATTTCCATAAACCTGACAAATTTACCTTTGGAAACTCTGCATAAAATTTGCAGAGCAAAGTGATTTTTTTCTCCTCGTTGTTTTTTATTACAGTAAGGGTTTATAGTTCGCTTTGAGTCTTGGTAGCTTTTACAACAAGGCGTTTTTCTTCTTCAAAATGTACCTTGAGTGATTCCAACTCCTCAACGATTTTTTCTTATCTACTTCACTTTGGTTAGTGACTCTTTAAGGGAAGAGTACTTATATTTTTCTTCGGATATCTCATTTTTATGTTTTGCCTTGAGCTCAGCTAGCTCAGTTTAATGTGAAGTCTTCAGATTTGTTATTTTTTGTTCGTTAATAGCTCTCAAATGATTTTTGATACAGATGGATTCTTTTTATGAACTCTGATCTATCAGCCTGGAACACTTGGAATTGTTTAAGGATATGTCGACCAAATATCTCTCTCATCTTTTTCTATCCCACAGCTTCTCTTTTCCATCGAATGATATCTTTAGCCATAGCCTTCAGTTTGCTTCGAGCAGACTTAACCTGTGTGCATAAATGCTTTGCTGCTTCTTCGAGGTTAGAGAATGGTTGGAGTGCATTTGTTACTTCTTTAGAGGGTTCGTCGACAGGGATAGTAGGAGAATTTCTATAAATCATAAGAGTAGATGATGAAGAACCTGATTCAAACTTACAATTTCAGGCAGAAGAGGTGTGGTAACTTGATGACCAATTTGTTCAAGTTTTTCTTGGATTCGTTGAACTTCAGGATCCATGTCCCCATAGAGACCCTGAATTCCATCTTCACCAATAGTATGTTTGTTGATGAATTAATCGCTTCCTTAGTGATTTGTCACTACAAATTATTTTGTCTCTTCATCATTTGGATTTGAATTTGAGGGAGGTACTTCGACTCTTTTCACTACGTTTTTTGTTGGATGAGTTTTTGAATAGCTTTTCTTTTTCTTCGAATCACCAGTCTTCATTATTTTTTTAGAAGGCTTAGCTTTGAATCCTTCCTCAGTGGTTGGAAGATTTGTTTCACTTTCTTTCATTTTAGTTTTTCTCTCTCTTTTCTATGGCTTTTGATTTGTAAGAGCTGGCAAATTCTGTTTTATTTTTTCCCTTCTTCTTTGGGGGTAAGTGGCTTTGTGATCTATTTCTAACTGGGAGTATGAATTTGGCATAAGGTGCTTATAATCTCTTCACAACGTCGTCTGGGTTTGGGGGCTTCATCAACTTTTCTTCTGGGACAATAGCATCCGAGGAGATCCTCTATAGCTAGTTGTTGATGAAATTTATGGGCATAAAGGCATTGTGGAACTCGTTGCCCCATGTATTTTCCGCTCAGGTAGACCGCTTGGCAAATATTTCTTAGGCAGTCTTCTTACGAGCTTTGTATCTTCTCGAAATTTCAGCATGCAATAACAATACATAAAAAATGAACTGAAATATAAGATACGAAAAGCAAAATAGATTGATTAACTTACTAATACTTCTCCAAACAATGTTCAGCTTTGACGGATTCACCTCGGAAATTTCCTTACCATTAATAGATGCTCCATAGATAAAGAAGAATCTTTTTTTCCATAACTTGTCAGCTTCGAAGAGATCGTGAATTACCTTGAAGTCATCTCCGAGGGTGAGATAGTAGAATGGTAGTACCGAAGTTTCTGAAAGACCAGTCATTGTAATGAAGTCCTTGATTGAAAGATAAATGTTTCATAGTATGAAAGCCATAATTACAAATAGAAGGGCAAACCACAAATTTGGGCTTGCTTGTATTGGGCATAGATCAAGGAGTTCGACGTACTTCACTATCATTGGGTCTAATGGGTACCAAAGTCCCTAGTTAATGATCTCAGGGTAGACCACAAGTTCATTTACTTCACAAGAGAGTCGGTACTCTCATACTTGTGGTAATCGAAGCATATTGTTTCTTTAGTTGTTCTGCATGGGCTTGACTGTAATATTTATATGGCATATTTTTCAGTGCAATGATATATTCGGGGAGGATTGGCTTCAATTTTACACTCAGAGTTGCAGCAATCTCCTCAAGGAGTTCGATTGGATCTTTCCTTTTGCTTGTATTTTTCTCCGGATCCGTTTTCTTCGAAGTGTTGTTTTCAGATTTTGTAGCAACACCACTTTCTTTAATTTCCATATTGGAATCTGTTTCTGTCCTTGACTATGATTCAACTTCTTCTTCATAAGCCTCATCAAGCAGTTAAGGTGGATCTTTGTCATTAGTAGTATCATGTTGATTAGAGGTTGTCATTGTGTTTTGTTGAGAGGTCTTCGAATGAGTTTTTTATGAATCATTGCTGGTCACAACTATCTCCTTCAGGGGAGGAGAAGATGTAGGATTCTGTGGAGCATTATTGTCCTCGAAGTCTTCCATGGCTACAAATGGGCTTATTTTAGAATGTTTATTTTGGTAAGAGTGAGCCTTTGATTGAACTCGAGGTGTTTCATTGCAAGAAATTCGAGAACGGTCAGGGTTAACTATGAAAGATGTATTTGATGTTTTTACACGATTTACTTTGTGTCTCTTTACGACTAATTTGAGGAGGAGTAGATGCACTTCTAGAGACTACTAGTGAAATATTTCGAAGCGGTGATTGTTGAGAATATTTTGGTAAGCAAGTGTCAAGAATTGGGTTTGATAGATTTTAGAACACATAAGAATTTTGGCCAGGGATGAAATTCCCGTATATTGCGGTATGAGTTGAAAGCTTGGGTGCGTTATTTATTATGTCTACAACACGGTATTCATCATCCCTTTCACTAATACACAGATAGTTGTAGATTCCAAAAATAGGTTTTTAGTAGATGGTGATCATAAACTAAAATGAAGAAGCATATTCAAATTAGTTTATCAAGGGTTGAAGGTAAATCGTGAAAGTTGAGTTTTCCGGTAAAGGTGACAATGGAATAAGATTTTCAGACTTCTCTCTTTCTCTCACTATAAATTGTATGTGAAGCAAAAATAAATAATGGGAGAATATTTATAGAAGAATAATGAAGGAGAAAGTATGCAAAGAAGTTGAAGGGTTGATGATGGCTATTAGTTGAAAAAGTGGTCATAGAAGACAAAGAGTTGATGACAGCTATTAGAGAACCTCCAAACGGTTTCCTACTACCAAGTAAAGTGACACTTCTATATTTTTAGACTTAATGGCATACTGCATGAACACTAGAGTAATCTATGCGTTTCTAGTTATTAATAGAGAAATGATTGAAAACCCATGTGTACATTCAAAGCCAACTTGAGAAAATTGCACAAAGATTCAAAGAGACTTTAAGTATAATATTAAGCGGTTTTAATGCGGTGAAAATTTAAATGTAATAATGAGACATGTTGATTTGAGGAAAAACTTGAATACAGATTCATTCAAATATGATAAGCGTACTAGAGTACTATGGTAAGATATTCTCTAGCTAATAGTTACAACACCTCAGTTATTTTTTCCATTCTCGCTTTAGCCTTATTTTTTCTCTTTATTTGTAGCTCGTTAGCCTTGATTTCTTTCAGTCTAATTTCTTCTATCTGTAATTCTAAAAGTTGGGTATTAAATGGTGTAACCAACATGCTTTTCTTGTAAGGATTGTCTTCATGAACCGATATAAGATCAGCGCGTGCGAAAGTGATTGGATCTATAGGGTCACCTTAGGGTCGACGTCCCCCATATTGCGTTATAGATGCGGTCCTATCTGGTGGGTTAACGATGGTGATCCCCAAATGCTTCAATCACCTATTGTTGGCTCGTAATAGCGCCTAACGGTCGATCTTTATTTAAATTCGTTGCCCCAGTCGGCTGCCTTGCCACTCTTATTGGAATGATAGATAGGTTTATTTAACTCAAATGAGTATCCATGTTGTCCCTTTCGACTCCCGATCTTGTTGTTACCATTGGTTGGTTGGTAGGATAAGAGAAATATTTGCCCAAAAAATATGCCAAATTTATTAAGTCATTTCCTTCTCAAACGTGATGCCCAGATAAAAAAGATAGATCCAAGAAAGAAATAAGGTTTTTAGAATAATAAGATTTCTTTTATGTATTCAATTTTATCTTCCACGTACCTAGTCGGGGGTTTTCCCTCTTTTACAACATTTATAATATATGTTATCTCTCTATAATAAATACATATTTATTACATATTTGAACATGTTAAAATTCTTTAATTACAAATCGTGGCTCTTAATGGACGTTCAAACACGTCACTCATCGTTATGTCGATATGTTCGGTTTATTGTCTGCTCGACTTGTATACTTGTTTAGGTCCTCATTTGCGCCGGCTTGATATCTTCTACTTGTATCGATCGTCACCTTCGTCTTGGTCATGGTCCTCGTCTAGTTATAATCATTTTCCCTCATCTTGTGTACATCCATTTTGTCGTGTGTATTCGCCTCGTGTGATCGACTAGATCCTTGTTTGTGTTGGTATATTTATCTCAGATCGTATTGGTCATTTGATGTTGTCCCATTCATCATTATCTAGTAGTATTCATATTGTCGTCATTTTGTGTATAATCCTCGTCTTTAGAGGGTTTGCTTTATGTTGTATATATCTTTTACCATTTTGCTAATCCTTTGTATGAACGTACCTTGACGGCATAAAGACTGTAAACTAAATTTATAATATACCTTATAGGTCTTTATCATCACCTTCATACCTATTTATAAGAAGAGATCAAAAATTTATTGTAACAATAGAAAAAGGTAAGATAATCAAGTAGATAAAAAAATAGTCGAAGAATCCAAAAAAAAATAACTCATAGATTGAGTGAAGTAAAAAAATGGCAGGAATGAGTATTTATACCCAAAGGTAAAAATTACTTTCAGCCTTTGATGTCTTTAGATATTTGTGGCTTGGATTAAATTATAACGTAAACAACCGAGATTAAAAGACATGTGCAGGGCTAAGATTGAAATGGACGAAGAGAGAGTACACATTTGTCTAAAAGAATAGACTTTTTCCATGTGTAAGCTTCTTTCACCAACTTGTCTATTTGCCAAGATATAACAATAAGACATTTACTTTCAAAACCATTGCCAAAAAGTACACGAAAGAAATAAAAACTTCCTGCAAGTGAAATTATTATTTTTAGATACATTCACATCCTACAAGTTTAGCCAAATCCATAAAAATAAAATGCGAAATTCGGCTGATTAAAAAGTCGGAGACGTTCAAGTTAATTGTTCAGCCCTTTCTCTAGTCTTCACAAAAGATTAAGGGGGATACTGAAGTGATTTCGTAAAAAAAGTCAAAGTCGAAGATATATATCAACATCTTTTGCACTCATAAATTCTAGAAGTTGAAGATCAATTAATATAGTCCTTCTATCATCTTTCACCAATAGCTAGGGGGCTACTGGAATACATATAATAAAAGTTTGGTCGAATGCAAAATAACAATACCTTTAATATCTGGATCTTTCCAAGTAATATTAATGTTTCGATTCCACTTAATCAGTCATTTCATCATTCACCAAAAACTAGGGAGATTACTAAACTATAGTCAATGAAAAAGCGAAGCATTTTGAAGTATATAAAAGAAATAGGTTAGTAAATAAGAAACATGTAATACTCTGCAAAAATAGAATTTTTTTATCTTAAAGGGAGCTTTTGACATGTGAAAAGAGTTGACTAAGTATGAACAGTTATGTATTATCCAAATGAAAGACGTCTCTAGTAACAGTTCGAGTATGATAAATTAGAAAAAATAAGCCTTAAGAATCTTAAAAGTCGAGCCGAATATGGGTGACATAAACATTTAAATGTACAAAATATAATAACTTCGAATGTAAAGACACAAATTTGGCCAGCATCAATTTTAAAGATACAATTTTTGATGATGTCAAAAAATGCTTCTGCCAATGATAAAAAATTCTCCAAACAATCAAAAGTAACCCTTTGTTGTTGTTATTTACGCAAGGACCACAAAACTACTTATAAGGATATAAATAGTGTGGCTCGTCAACATTCATCCACGATTTAAAAATTCAAAAATCGAAAGACATTAATTAATAAAAGATATTTAAATAAAATTTTTTTAAATATCAAATCCAGAAATAAACATAGGCAAGCCTAACGGTGACTGAAATTTACGATACTACGTATTAGTCACCGAATCATTTCTTCCAAATTTCAAAAAGGGCACTTCAGTAATCATGGACCAATACATTAATTGTTTAATCTCCCTCGGTTCAGTCAGACTTGACCACAGCGGTTTCATGCTTACACGTATTAATAGTCTTCACATGTTTGATGTTCCACCCTTTAAAAACAAATTCATAATCTCCGATCTCTATCAAATCCATCTTCAATTTCTCTTCTCTTCTCAATCATGAGAATTCAAAACCCAAATTTCACATTTCTACTCTTATCAACAATGATCGTACTCGCAACAATTCAGTTCTCTAGTTGTCGTCAACTTGGCTCAACAACAACAAGTGTTTCAAAAACAGGGCAAGCTGCTTCAAAAACAGAGTTATCTTACAAAAGGAGTTTGTATGATTCTTCTGTCGAAACAAGTCCAGCACCGAGCACCGTCGAACGGATCTATAGAGAGTCTAAGAGAATTGTTCCTGGAGGTCCGAATCCGCTTCATAACTGAATCTGACTCAGTTGTACTCCTTTTTTTGTTTTTTGGTTAGATATACAAATATTATTTTTTCTAGATCCTCTGTTTTTTAATATTTAA
The DNA here is from genome assembly GCA_036936605.1 of Limnanthes douglasii subsp. nivea. Classification (NCBI taxonomy): domain Eukaryota; kingdom Viridiplantae; phylum Streptophyta; class Magnoliopsida; order Brassicales; family Limnanthaceae; genus Limnanthes; species Limnanthes douglasii. The sequence goes on from JAUPFV010000001.1 coordinate 5,730,850, forward strand.
GTACAATTTATATAGTTTTCTTGTAAATCTTCATTTTGATGTAGTATTTTAATATATTGATCGTATTTATCGTACTACTGGTTTCTGTATGTGTATAAATTATTGGTAGGGTGTCAGGTAAGTTAAGGCTTATGGAAGGAAGAGCTTTTAGAAGATGAAAACAGAGCAATCTAGAGGCTGCATTGGACTTTTTTCTCTTGCATTTTGAAAAAACTGAAAATAAAATTCTTTTGGGATTGGGTTTAAATTTTGATTTAGGAGAGAGTTTTTTTAAAAAAATATTAAATTAAGTTAAAGTTTTTTACTGCTATATGGGAGTATATCTCAAAAAGTACGCAAATATTTTAATAAAAATTATTGACGTAAAATTAATTTGTCCGTATAACATAACACAACTAAAATGATGGTAAAAAATAGAGCAACCGATCCGAATAGGACAATGAAATGGGGTTACAAAAATAATTTTAAAAAGTTTGGGGTGAATTTTAAAAGATTATTATGATCCGTCAATTTTGATGTTATGAAATTTGAATTGAATGTGGGAAAAAATACAGTAGGAGACTAAAGAGGCAAAGTAGGAGAACAAAAATTCTTGAATTCATCTCCCGTAAGACGTATATTAGCGCGCCAAATAAGTATGCTAATGATGACGTTTTTCGAGTACACGACCAATTTGATACTTCGCTAAACTAAGATTACTATTTAAGAGCATTTAGCGGGAAACTAAGTTTTGTACTAGAAAGGCTCTAGAGAAGTGAGACCACAATGATAGATGGTATGATTGATAGTCTCAAAGTTCGAATTACATAAGACACAATCTGATAGGATGGGTAAGCCCAAACTCATAAGCTTGTCTTGAGTAGATAACTTGTCATAGACTACAAACCATATAATAAAATAATGATGAGGTATGTTATACCTAATCAATACTAACCTTGTTCACCCGACACAGAGGATGGACGCACGAATGACGTTATAGGTGATAATCAAACCAAGACAAATTTTATAACACAAAATTTTTTATATTGCGTCATAACATATTATTTTAATGTTATGTAGCATAAGAAAAATCGATACAAAAATTACAGGAAAATAAAAACCTAGTTTTTTTTCCTCGTTATACATCTCGACTTGGTCTTAAAGCCTCGTGGTCAATGCCACATATCCGTTAGTGAGCAATGACACTACTATATCTGATTGCTTGGAAACTCACCTGCATATGAACAACAAATCATAGATCTCACAACTCAGCAACAATGTCAACATTTAAAGGTAGACATAACAACTATTTTACTTTGGAAGGCCATGATTGTTCCACTTATAATAGGCAACCTTCTGGTTGGCCACATTAGGTGAAATCCGCGACCCCTAAGCTTATTTCTGATTCCTCTCACAATGAGTGGTACTATATGTACCAAATCTTACTTGATTGGCTCTTTACCACCACATCCCATAAATAACAGCCCAATTACTAGATGAAGAGTCCTCTAAAGAACTATGAGATGCTCTAATACGACTTTCTGGCTAATAAACTAAAGTCATAATCACTTATTTTAAAAGTGATTTCCAAAGGACAAGGAAATGAAGGTTGTCTATGGAAGAGTATTTAGCTAAAATGAAGTCAATATGAGATAACTTGGTATTAGTAAGGTGTTTTGTGACCATCGATGATCTAGTTTCTCAGGTCATTGATGGTCTAGGCTCAGGCTAAACCCCTATAGTAGTAAGTCTAACCGACAAGAATATCATGAGTTGGGTGGATTTATAAACTTCGTGGCTAAATTTTGAGAGCGAATTAGGATAAATGTCTAGTCTGCAACTGCTATGGTCCGTTTGAATTTAACATCAACCAATGTTAATCATAATAAAAATAGTTTTATATCATTAAGCAAAAATTAGAATACAATGGGACAATCTACCTATTATAGAGAGCATGAACTTGACTATATAAGTATATGTATTCTCCTAATAGACCTACTTGTCAGATCATTGACAAGTTTGGTAATGCAGCTCTCACCTCTTATTTTAGAGATGATCTAAACATCGTGAGATTTGTATTTATAGATTATAAAAAGATGAAATTTATTTAATAACCTATAACAAAAACAACGGTATGAACTACCGTTCATGTTTATTTAATAGAATATTTTTATGAGAAAAATGAAGTAATTTTGTAAAAAATATATAGTCAAATAACTATATGCCAAAAATAAATAATCAACCCATACCAAAATTAACTTTATTCAAAATAAATAATATATTTTTTTTATTTTTATCAAAATACTATCTTACAGAAGATAAATAATCAATAAATTAATCAATTACGCAAAACCACTATTGCCATATATCATATAATACCGCAAGAACAGCTCATAACTATATATATATATATATAGTTTCTTATATTAAAATATTATTTTTCATTTAGTCAAATTTACAAATTTGGACTTACTTTGAGATGCGACTTTCATTGATAAAATATGAAGTCTTTTTCTTTTAAGAGGAAGTATTTATTGACGAGGTACCCACACACCGTTGGGACTAAGAATGGGAAAGCAATTAATAAACAATTTATCGGACGTCACTTTTGTAGGTCTCTAGAAAAGAAAATCAGAATAATATAATATAAGAGTTGAACTCAACGAATTATATATCGATGTTTCTTTGCCTTGCCATAACATGCTAGCTCTCTCCGACCTAAAAGTTCAATTTTTATTTGTAAATGGGGGTGTCTATTCTTAGACATTTATTGATTAGCCGGTAATAAATCGGTGTGGTGGCCGGTCACGAGAAATTCTTTTGGTTGTGCTTTTTTTAGCGAAACACATATTTGATTCAAATATAAAATTACGTCATTTGATAATCGATGGGTGTAACAATTTTTACTTGATTTTGTGCGAGTTTCAATTGATTGATTTGGTGGCCTGTATAGGGTTTATCATGCCATCATTCGCGGTTTCTTGTAATGGTTTAATAAAGGATGCGATTCGGATTTGAAATAGCTAAAAAAAACCACAATTAAATTTTTAATTGTATAAGGAATTTGAATTTTTTTTATACATGTGAATTTTTAAATTTAAGGGGAAAATTTTAATCTCTTCAAAATATACACAATACAAATTTAAGAATAGTTTATCTATATTTATTTTTCATAATAAAGTTTTTTTAACCATGATGGTAATCTACCTACGAAATAAGATGCATCCTATTTCGCTATCCGGTTTGGGAAACAACTAGTTTTTCTATAAATGTGGTTAAATTCGAAGTTTGGATCATTCATAAAAAAGTTTATAAACCATACGTCCATCTGATATAGAGTGAAACGCAGAGAAGCCTAAAGGGATAAAACCCTAATTTTTTTATTAATAAAAAACAACTCCCCTCAAACGTAGGGTTTAAGCGCCTTAAATAGGAATCGTCCAAATCCTTAATACAAAATATGGGAATAAAAAAAACTAAACATAATAAAATAATATCTTATTAAATCTGAATGTAATCAGATTTAATTTGCTATCTTAAATAAATCTTTAAAATATAAAAATAAAATAATAAAACTAAAACATTTAAATAGATTTTTGTAAAGGTTCTCCCCCTACATCATCCTCTCCCAGTTGAAAAGAATTCGACCTCGAATTCCAAAAATCGTCCTCATTAGCCGGGTCTTCCAAATTGGTTTCTTAAAAGATTTATAACGTCAAATATCTTGTGACCTTGTAGTTCAATCTTAAGATCAATATATCTTAACTACATTTAAAATCAACATTAGGGCAACATGTTGTTGAACAGAAGCCGTATAACCGATTCGATAAAGATGAACCCCGAACAAGATCAATATATCCTCGATGCTCATGTACTTTATATCCTCAAATACCCGAACGCAATTATTAGCCCTACAAGAAGCAAGATGCAATGTCGTACTGGTTTTACTAGTCTCGGCATCAACATTTCTCCATGCCAAACGGTTCACTGCAGAAAAATGGCACATAAATAGGTGAAACTGTAAGAGAGAAACAGTTACACCACCACCCGTTCGATCAAATGAGAGACTCCATAGTTCGATTAGTACGGCGAAGATCCATTCCTGTTTGACAGATGATTCTGTCGCCAACACAACCCAGATCTTCACTGGCATATCCCTTGAGTCTGATGCAAATTCATGACCATGAGGTTTCCAAGCACAAGCCCATATTATTCTTTGGTGTGCTTCATGTCTTGCCGGAAGCTTGTGGCTGATTTCACCTACACCTGTTCTTTCAATTGTAAACACAGAGAATTGAGGATCCCTCAAGACAGATAAAATTAGATTGCCATCATAGGAAAAGTCCATGTGTGTTACTGTCAAACTATGAGATTGCAAGCGACTAACTGTCATCCATGTACCAACTTACCATCTATGCATTTTCTGTGCTTTCGGAGTCTGATCATGTCCCACCATTATAAGAAAATATTTATTCCATAACTGAGCAATACCACACTGTTGAGGCACCTCGCGAATCTCCGGCTCCATCTTTTGAATTTGAAGATATTTCGTCCATAGCAACCATGCATATACATAAGTCAAGGAAGTACGAAGAATATGATTTCTCATGTCTCCTTCATCTGTTTCAACACCTGTAACACAAATACACTTAACGTTGTCAACCCATTTCATATTTAAGTGTTTTGGCATTATTGTCATCCAATCACCCTTTGTCTGTCGTAAAAATATCGTGTTCTCTGTTGCCAAACACAAATTGTACTTCCCAAAGTTTGCATCTGAGAAATTTCCGTCAAACAAAGCATGCAATTCAGCCGTGCATAATCCTTGTCCTTGTTTGGAAATGCCAAATGAATCTCTGTCCTCACCAACATGAACCCACTGCATGTTACAACTATTCCTTTTTTATGTACCACCTGCAATGCAATGACTTGCAGTCTCTGTTTGAAAACTCACTTCGTTAGTAGCATGCCGGTGAATACCTGCAGTTTTTTTTGATATTTTTTCTCCACTGCTTTGGAACATGCCCTTTGCGGCTGAAAGGATTTTATCGTCATGCTGCAATAGCTTCTCAGAGTACCATTCTAATAAAAACTCTCTAGTAGCACCACAAAGGACTATTCCACTTGGTGTTCCTGTTTCAGATAGTTTCCTTGTGGTGATTCTCACTATTCCTGCAACAGCTTCAAGGATGCAATGAACAAAACTTATATGATCAACTAGCAATGGAGATCCTTTCATGTCAATCCGCAAGCGCTGAAGAACTGGGAAGTAATTACACATATAAAAACTAAGTCTGACACCGAGTTCTAGAAGTAGGTCGCTGAATTCTGATAATTCAGATGGGACAACATACAAATAAGGGGTGAATTTTACAGGTGAGTCAAATGTAAGTGCCGCTGCAGATACAAAGCCATCCCCGGTCCACACCCAAGGACCACCATTTAATGCTGACTTCAACACCATAGAATCCTCAGTACCGATGAAGTCCTGCAATTTTGAATAAAGCACGGGAATGTCTCTTTGCAGCATAGCTTCAACATCATGATTTGATGCAGACTGTTATTTTTTCTTCCTATAGGATCTGGATAGCTCAATTAATTGTGTTGACAATACATCAATTCTCAGACGGTCCATCCAACCAAGTTTACGCTGCAGGTATGACAAACAGCACTCACTATCTAATATATGACACGTAGCTGACACCATCAACATCTGTGATTTGGGCCTCACGATATTTGGAGCTGCTACTTGGTCACCGGGTATCAACCACGGAAGTCCTTTTATTGGGGGGTTCGAACTTATTAGACACCAAGTGATGGACTTTATTTGAGTCCAAAATGTGTCTTCTTCAATGACATCATCCATTAAGTTTCCTACAAGATGCTCAACTTCACTTAGATGTGTATCTTTGTCAACAGAGTTGTACGACGTCGTATTAGTGACCACAACATCTGCAATGTGCATTGCCAATTCCACTAAGGTTTGTTGTGCCCAACAGTTGATGTTTCTACCTTTCACTCCTATAGGAAGGATACCATCAAAATATACAAAATCCGAAGAACTAGCAGCAGTTATAGGTAGAAGCTTATTCATCTGCAACTCAAGCTCGTTCTCCTCGAAACCAAACAACAAAAACCTGCAATATCGTGTGATAGCAGAAGCTTGGGATTTCTTGAAACCCAAACTCTCCATCCCATACTTAGCATATATAACGATCACAACACTGTCTCTTTCGGACATTTCATCAAAAACCTTAGGTGCACATGAACAAGAACTAAACACAACGGTATTAACTAGTGAAGACCCAGTTTTAGAGCCCACAAAATCTGGAATCTGCATATAATCATTCCTACCTAATCTTGTATCACAATTACAATCACCAGTGAAAGTCATCGATTCATGTAACATCAAAGTATCAAATCTTCCAAGAACAGAATCATGGTTATACATATAACCCGAGTTGGAATCGAAAACGATAGAGAAAAGAGTGAAAGCGTACAAACCCTGTGATTTCTTCTTACCCTTTTCAGTTTCGTACTGCGTGGAGTAGTTGGTGAAAGCCTCCTCGTTCATAGCATCAATGTCTACATTTGGTGTTGTCTGTTTCCGTCTGCCCTGTGTTCGTTTTCCTCTTTTTCGAACCCGTTCCCTTCTGAATTTTTGTTCTCTATTGGTCCCAGAAGGTTTGGTTGGTGGCAAGAACAATGGTAAATAGTCCCCACTGATATATTTTCTTTTATCTTTTATATTTGGTTTTGAGTTGGAGAGGGTATACTGGATCTCATATCTTTTATCCACCGATTCATCCGTAGGAAAAGAAGAGAAACTTGAATTCGAAATTAATTCTTTGCTTTTCGATGAAAAAAATGGTGTAAAAGGTTTTGTTTCTTTATCTTTAGCTCTAGATCCTCTGGTGGTTTTAGGAGTAGAGAAGGAATTATTGTTTACCTTATCGAAAGAACATGAGACGTTTTTTGGTGTTATCCAATCATCTTCATCCTCATCGTCGTATACATCATAAATCGGATCTCCATATTCTGACCAAGTTTCCGCAAATATTTCATCCTTAAATCCAAGCTCCCAGCGGCGGCCGTGATAAGTATTCTGTTCGAACCCCTCCCCAAAAGGGTTATCGATACTTTCAACCTCCGTGCCTTGTTGCCTGGCGTTAAGATCAGCCATCTGACGGGTAAGATCAGCCACCTGACGACGTAGGGCAGCAACGTCTTGCCTGGCGTTAAGAACAGCCATCTGACGGGTAAGATCAGCCACCTGACGGCGTAGGTCAGGAACTTCACGATCACCAAAATCACGTGTATCTCTAGTCACTGCAGCGTCACCGCGACCGCTGGTTCTTCCTCGCACCATCTCGCAGGACTGCCTGTGTCTGATACCACTATGATATAGAGTGAAATGCAGAGAAGCCTAAAGGTATAAAACCCTAATTTTTTTATTAATAAAAAACAACTCCCCTCAAACGTAGGGTTTAAGCGCCTTAAATAGGAATCGCCAAAATCCTTAATACAAAATATGGGAATAAAAAAAACTAAACATAATAAAATAATATCTTATTAAATCTGAATGTAATCAGATTTAATTTGCTATCTTAAATAAATCCTTAAAATATAAAAATAAAATAATAAAACTAAAACATTTAAATAGATTTTTGTAAAGGTTCTCCCCCTACATCACCATCCCCCGCACTACCCCCAATAATGTCACCACCTTTCATTAGCACGTGTAACTTTAGGTCTATATAATAAACACCTCATATATATGGTCTAACAACTATTGATAATCTAAATTTTAACATATAAAATTCCGTAGGAAAAAACTGATTTCACTAAGTTTGAGTCTGCAATGTTGGAATATATTTATAGACTGACAATAATTTGGACCGACATGTAAAATATTCGATTATTGTCTTAAGGAAGTCCAAGTTAAAAATAATTGGTTAATTATTTAATTAGCTAAATTGGAGCTATAACTGAAAAGACGTTACGGGCTCAAGTGTGTTAACCGGGTTGAATTTGGGCATTACGATGAAGATGGTCTGAATCTCAACACTTAAGTCTGAAATAATAAATGACGGATATAAATTGAATTATCAATTTATCGGGTTATGGTCTCAGACACAAGAAAGTAATAAAGGATAGGCTTTACAATGTTGGGCTTCACATTATAAAGTCTATATATAAGAGGCTAGGCTTATGAATTTCATCATCCTAGACCCTAATCAGAAATACGGTCGCTTCCTTGAGTGGCTGCAAACCTTTTCTTTCTTCACTAATTTGATTCTGCAAGTTTCTCAATTTCATAAACGGAATCGCTGAAGAACGCAAAAGAACAAAAGAGAATACTAGATGGAAAGCAACAGGAAAACCCGTAAGTGTTCTTGATTTTATGTTTATTTATTAGGTGAATCTAGAAAAGAGTTTGATTATTTTTTCCGTGATTTGTTATATATTATTTGATGCAATTTCGGATAATATATAACACTTGGTATCAGAGCCAAATTAATCCTTTTTTTTATTCGGTAGAATAATCGAATTGTGTATTGATAGATAAAGATGCATGTTTTTCTTCATCGTAAAGAATCCATGCCATTGGGATTAGGTCGAGAGTGATTGAGCCGGTTAGGGCATGGATTTAGGAATTGTATGAAAAGCATGTTATCTGATTTATTTGTATTGAAAAACATGTATAATTGTTTTTTTCATATTTTATTATGAGTAAATTGTAATTTTGATAGTTTGAGGATTTTATTTTTTTAGGTTAAATTAAGGTTGATTGATGTCTGTAATTTTTTCTTCCGAAGTTAGCATCAAATCAACCTTAATATAACGAACAAAATCAGAACTATTGGGACAGTGGCTCATCGACGGCTTAACCCCTAATATTAACGTTGATTGAAATCTGGTCCAACGGTGCTCATCATGGCCAGGTAATTGCAGACGCTGTGATGATCACGGTAACCTGCGAGGATTCACAAAAAGGACTGTTGCAGCAACAACTTCTTGTGCTCCAGCAGGCTAGGCACAGCGGAAGCATGGTGGACATTGCCCACGGCCTGTAGCCAGGTTCATGCTGCAATTTGCAGCAGGCAAGTAAGCTGCTGCAATTTCCCATAGGCAGCCTGCTGCACTGCAGCATGCAAAGCTGTTGCTGTTGTTCATTAATAATAATTGATGTAGACAGTTTAGCGCTGGAATTTATGAAGACTCACGATCACCGAAGAATGCGGTGAATTGACAGTTTGGAGCTCTGATGTCTGATTTTGACCCACATCACCTTGTTTCGAAGGACACGACGTCATGAACGCAAGTCACCAGCTTTGCTCGTGAACTATGGGATTTTTTGGACATTCGGGCTCATCTATCAGCTTATTTCGAGTTTTTAATACTTTAGGATATTTTAGTAATTTTCATATTTTTGGTTTTAGGGTTTCAATTGAACCCTTATATAAACATATCTTCTTTACATTGTTTGGGGAGTTGTTTTGATTAATAAAATTAGGGTTTATCCCTCTATCTAGCTTCTTTTGCGTTTAACTCTGAATCAATAATAATAATAATAATAATAATAAATGGATTTTTTAATTAATTTTTTTAATTCATTTAAAATGTATCATATGATTTATTTCACAAATATGATGTGTTTGGCATGCTAATTATTGTATGTTTATTTGCGAAGTAAATTATATGTGCGCGAATGTTTAAATGGTGATGCATGACTAAGGTTTCGTAAACCGGTAGGTGAAACTAAGAAATTAATTTAATTGGTCCTCCAGAAGGTTCGAATTAATTTTCTTATGAATCCTAGGCTTCGAAAGGTTCGATAATTAATTTAAATTCAAATATTATCGGCCCTCCGGAAGGTTCATGTTTGGGTTTGAATTAATCATGAATGAGAGAAAATTACTAAAAATGGTCATTGTGTGGATTTTAATTTTAAGTAGGTGAAATCGGTCCTCCACAAATTTTTACTGGTACTTATAAAATTAAAATAATGATCATGGTATTTTTTCTCAAACTCATAAAATTGCGTTTTAGTATGATTTTCCCTTTGATATTTATTATCAATGAGTTTTATATTTTACATGTATTTGTCATGTTCATGCATATGTTTTCAGTTATATGTCAAGATGCTAAATATGCTCTGTGTTGCTTGTTCTTATTATAGTATCCACAGGTTACAATATACTAGGAAGCTGTCCACCCATGTTGGATTGTTCGGACTTCCAATTATGGAAGAAAGATATGTTGTTGTTTTTATTTGTACATGATTACGACCATGCATTGTCAACTCCCAAACCATCCCCCTTAGTCTGGAAAGTACACTAGATGAAACTAAGGCTGATGAAAGGTGGGAGAGGTCAAATAAGTTATGCACGACGCTATTGTTACAAGGGATGCCAGTAAAATTGTGTGGGGTTATCCCTAAAGGTGTTACCACTGCCTCGGTCTTTCTCACGGAGGTCGAGAAAGCCTTTGCCAAAAATGCGAAGGTAGAGATGCAACATTTGCTCGCTAGCTACCAAAAGTATAATGGCAAAGGTAAAATTTGGGAGCACACTATGGAAATGTCGATGATAGGTCAAAGTTAAAGGCAATCGATTTAGACTTACCTGAGGATTCCATAGTGGGATTCACATTTCATTCACCGCCAGGCCGGTTTACGTATTTCCAGTCCACCTATAACTACATGCAAGAAAAGTGTAATATCAATGAGTTTATTTCCCATGCTGCACAGGAAGAGGAAAAACTTAAAGGCACAACGCCTGAGGCTAATGTGATTACATCTGCAAATAAGGCAGGACCTAAGCGGAAGACAGATGGCGAAGGAGCAGGTCAAAGTCTGGTAAAAAAGAAAAATCCCGAGGAATCGACTGTAGGTTGTTGCTTTTTCTGCAAAGAGAAAGGATATCTGAAGAAGGATTGTGAGAAACACTGGGCTTATTTGATAAGCAAAGGTATTCCCGCATCTTTGGTTGTTTCAGAAAGTAATATAGTTTTTGTGAAAAGAAATACTTGGTGAGTTGATTCGGCTGCAATAACTTATGTTTGTGTTTCTTTGCAGGGTACGTCAAATAGTAGGATGCTAAGTGAGGATGAAAGATTTATTTTCACGGCAGACGGGAGATCGTGTGATGTTTTAGCTATTTGTGATTTTTCTTTAAAAATTTCCACTTGACATGTATTATTTTTAGAGAATGTAATATATGTTCCCACTTTTCGGAGGAACTTAATTTCTTTTCCAGTTTTAGACTTGCAAGGTTACTCTTCTCTGATAGGAAACAATTGTTTTACACTATCTATAAATAATATGATTGTTGGAAATGGAATTTTAATTAAAGAGAATAATTTGTATTTGTTGAATACTATTAATAATCACAACATTTCTATGAATACACAACGTACACCAAACAACATTACTAAATCTGAAAGATCTTCTAAACCGTGGCACAAACGGTTAGGTCACATATCCAAAGTTAGGATGGACAAGCTTATTGCTAAAGGTTTCTTATGTCCCCTTGATTACTCTGACTTCGTTATATGTGCCAAATGTATCAAAAGAAAACAAACCAAAGTTAAAAAATGTAGGACCATATAGAGCGAAGGAAGTCCTAGAGTTGATATATACCGACATTTGTAGACCGTTTTTACAAGAATCATGGAACGGGCAGCAGTATTTTATATCATTCATCGACGATTACTCTCATTTCGGTTGTCTTTGTATTCTTCATGAAAAGTGCGAGGCCTTGGACAAGTTCATAGCTTTTAAGACCGAGGTTGAGAAACAACTTGGTAGAAGCATTAAGACCGTTAGATCTGACCATGGTGGTGAATACTATGGTAGAAATGACGGATCAGGTGAACAACGTCCAGGATCCTTTGCACAATACCTAGACAAATGTGGATTAACGCAACAATACACTATGCCCGGTTCACCTTGCATGAATGGTGTATCTGAGAGACGGAACCGAACACTAAAAGATATGGTTAGAAGCATGATAAGTCACTCAACTCTACAATTATCTCTCTAGAGGGAAGCCATCAAATGTGTCGCTTATATACTCAATCGAGTACCCACACATGATACTGTTAGGACTCCATGTAAGATTTAGAACGCCCGTATACCTAATTTAAATCATCTACATGTGTGGGGTTGTCCAGCTGAGGCGAGGCCTTATAAACCTCAAGAAAAGAAACTAGACCCAAAAACAGTTAGTTATTTCTTCATAGGTTATTCTAAACATTCCAAAGGATTTAAGTTTTATGATTCTCTCACTCGTATAATATTTGAGACAGGAACGACCGAGTTTCTAAAGGATGTTGAGTTTGAGAGGAAGAATAAGGGAGCATATGTTGATTTTGAGGAAGAATTCATCGAGATTCATGAAGGTTTTAATAGAGATACTCAAATATCAGAAGATTGGCCTTAATGTCAATCGTTTTGGTCCCATTAGAACAAGGTAATCCTCAAATTAACATTGATGCTCCACTTGAGGGTTCTAACCAGGATACAGATTTGGTTCAGGTAGAACAAGAGGAATCTCAAGATAATCTTCCACAAGAGAATCAAAATGATATCGTTAATAATGATCAAACTCTACCTCCTCACGAAGTGCAACAAGAGGAAATAGTGCCCTTAAGAAGGTCCACAAGAGAAAGGAAGAGTACTATAGGTCCAGAGTTTATAGTATATCTTCAGGAGCATGATGATGTATGTGCTAGAACTTTAGATGATCCCTCATACTATTTTCAGAAGCGGATTGACATTATGAAATAAAAGTATAAATCAATGCAGGACAATGCTGTATGGGATCTTGTCCCATTAACTGAAGGGAAAAAGGAAATTGGTGGTAAATGGGTTTACAAAACCAAACATGATTCCATGGGTAATATGGAAAGGCATAAAGCATGTCTTGTAGCGAATGGTTATACTCAGCGTGAATGGATTGATTATAAAGAAACCTTCACTCTGGTATCGACGAAAGATTCTTTTAGAACAACCATGGCATTAGTTGCATATTTTGACCTTGAGCTTTATCAAATGGATGTTAAGACCGCTTTTCTCAATAGTAATATCGAGGAAACGATCTATATGGTGCAACTAGAACACTTTTAGAACGTAACTCAAAAGATCTGGTTTGCAAGCTTAAGAAATCTATTTATGGGCTTAAATAAGCCTCTCGTCAATGGTATCACAAATTCTTTGAGGTGATAGTCAGTTATGAATTTAAGATCAACTCGGTTAAGGATTGTGTGTATCACAAGTTCAGTGAGAGTAATTTCATATTTCTTATATTATATGTGGATGCTATATTGTTTACCTCAAAAAATAAGGAATTGTTACACAGTACAAAAATATTTCTATCAGATAAGTTTGATATGAAAGGTCTTGGTGATGTCAGTTTTATATTACGAATCCAGATACATCGAGATCGCTCTCATTGTATTCTTGGATTATCACAAACGATATACATTAAAATTGTGTTACAACATTACGGATTGACAGATTGAAAACCCCTAAGTACCTCTATAGCAAAGGGTGACAGACTTAGTCTGAGTTAATGTCCTAAGATAAAAATTGAGATTGAGCAAATGAAAAGGGTTTATTATGCTTCAATAGTTGGGAGTTTAATGTATGCTCAAGTTTGTACTAGGCCGGATATTGCATTTGCTATAAATATGCTGGGGAGATATGTTAGTAACCCAAGAATGGATCACTGAAAAGCAGTTAAAAATGTAATTAGATATCTGCAAGGAACAAAAGGGCACATGTTGACATATACGAAGTTGGATAAACTGGAGATCATTGGGTATTCTTACTCGGATTTGGGTAGATGTGCAGACACATTAAAAAGCACGTCAGGCAACATATTCTTATTGGCTGGAGGTGTAATATCCTGGAAAGGTGTAAAACAAACACTTATTGCATCGTCCACCATGGCAGCAGAACTTGTTGCGTGCTTTGAGGCATCAAACCAGGCACTATGGCTGCGGACTTTTGTGACTGGATTACGCATTGTACAAGGGATAGAAGGTCCCATGAGGTTATATTGCGATAAAAATTCCGCAGTGCAGTACTCTAACAGCAACAAAGCTCGTTTAAATCCAAACACATAGATATAAAGTTTCTGTTTGTTAAAAAAGTACAGATAGGTCAAATAAGTATAGAACACATCGACACAAAATCCATGATAGCATATCCCCTAAAAAGGCGGTTTCGCCTAGGGTTTTCTAGGGACACACTATCAGTATGGGTGTAGTTGATTTAGAGGATTGTTAGTTTCAGTGGGAGAGTTTGTAATATTATCTGATGTTATATTTTGAAGTATTATGCACATTAAAGTTTATTGCAATATATATATATATATATATATATATATATATATATATTGGAAATATTTATTGATATGTGTATTGTATTGGATCTCTAAAGGTAGGAACCATTTGAGAGTAGATATGTACGATTACAGGCCATATTACTCTTAGGCCACGCTCTATAATTGGCCTAAGTAATTGATTGATAATGGTAATGTGATTAATGTTGCATCTTATTGTTCATATTACGAGAAATAGGTCTTTAGTCCTTTATTGTTATCAGTCATGTACGGGGTTGTACCGTTTGCCCATTGACAATGAATATATGATCTCGTTAAAGTTGAATATGTATTCTTGAGTAGCATATAACGGTCCAAGTGGGAGATTGTTTGGAATATATCTATTTAATATATTGATGGACCGACATGATAAATAAACATATTCGATTATTGTCTTAAGGAAGTCCAAATTAAAATTAATCGAGTTAATTATTTAAATAACTAAATTGGACCTATGGGTGAAAAGACATTATGGCGTCAAGTGTGGTAACCAGGTTGAATTTGGGCATTGTGATAAAGATGGCCCAAATCTCAAAACTTAAGCCTGAATTAATAAATTAGGGATATAAATTGAATTATCAATTTATCGAGTTAGGGTCTCGGACACGAGGAAGCAATAAATGATGGGCTTTACAATGTTGGGTTTCACGTTGTAAAGTCTATAAATAAGGGGTTGAGCTTAGGAATTTCATCATCTTAAACCCTAATCAGAAATACGACTGCTTCCTTGAGTGTCTGGAAACCTTTTCTTTCTTCACTTGTTTGATTCTGCAGGTTTCTCAATTTCATAAACGGAATCGTTGAAGAACGCAAAGGAACAAAAGAGAATACTAGATAGAAATCAGCACGAAAATCCGTAAGTGTTCTTGATTTTCTGTTTATTCATTAGGTGAATCTAGAAAATGGTTTAATTATTTTTTCCAAGATTTGTTCTATAACACACAAAGCCACCTGAAAATGAGTCATTCACATCCCATAACACTCCTCCTACACCTATCCTCAAACGATCGGACCACAAGCACCGGTCCACATTGAATTTAACTTTTGCACTTAACTCGTCCATTTGAACAATGTATTTTCTAGACGATCAGCTGCGACATTAGTGAAAAATAACAATTTTCCCACTAAAAATACAACACGTTGACATAAGTTAAAAAGTGTGACCGTTATTATACACTTCAAAATCATTAATGACTTACACAAAAACAAAATCGCAACATTAACACGAACCGTTTATAGCAAAGCTTTTTATAACTGCTAGTTGCGTCTTCGCCGACAAATAACCGTCGACGATAAAGTAAGATAGCATAGAAGAGCTTATTCTAAAAAAACTTGATCCTAACCGTTACGATTTTTAGATTTGCAGATGACATAAACAATCATCGAATTGATTAAAAATTCACCTGAAATTCAAATGTTGTCGATGATTGAGGATTGATAAAATCGGTAAAAAAATAATCGATATTAGCAAATCAAATGAATAGAGAGGAGAAGAAAAAATACACTTATCAAATACAAAAAGTAAAAGTTTGGCCGCATTTTATAAATCTTCTTTAAAAATAGTTAAAAAATAGAAAAACAACCTCTTATCTACATCGGAAAAAAAAAACCCAACAATTATCTTTCTTTGTTATACATAAAGAAAAAACACAATTGATAATAAAAAGCAACCATTAACATCATATTTTCCACATAATATTAGAAAAAAAAGGTACGTTGTGAAAAAAAGTTAGAAAAAATCATATATTATTTACCATAGATTCACATGTCTAAGACACACGTGTCTTCAAAATTTTATATATTTAAATAGTTTTAACTACAGTAAGAAAAAAATTAATTTAATTTATTTTAAGTAAGGTCTGGTTTGCATGAATAAAAAACCAACAATTCTTTTATTATGTATAATTTACTTTTCAACTACAAAATATAAGAAAAAAATTAATTTAATTTATTTTAAGTAAGGTCTGGTTTGCATGAATAAAAAACCAACAATTCTTTTATTATGTATAATTTACTTTTCAACTACAAAATATATAAAAAAAAATTGGGTTTGGTTAAAATTAGGGTCCAAAAGGATAACTAGTCCTAAAATTTTGACCAATTTTAAAGATTACCAAAAATACATTTTAATCCCCGCCGATTGAACCAGCGGAGAAACTCTCCACCGGATGAATATACGTGGTCCGGCGGGTGAGAGGGTCTCACCCGATGGATGAGAAGGTTCATCCGCCGGAGAGTTCTCCGCCGGTTGAGAAGGTCTCAACCGGCGGGTGAACAAACGGATCCACAAATAAAATCGTAAAAGTCCAAAAACGCTCAAGTTTTGAAAATGGTTAACATTTTTTAGACCCTAATTTAACCATACCCAAAAAAAGTTATACAAAACAAAACATAAAATAAATTATGCTAGATCGCATTTTTTAGGAAGTAAAAAATGTCGACAGGCTGACAGGGGAATCGTCAATATTTTGACAAATAAAAGATCCTACGTGACGAAAAAAATATAAAACTATAAAAGGCGATTAACTAATTAACTACAATATAAAAGGTCAACACGTTAGTAGTATTTCAAAACCTAGTTTGGTAATCTTCTTTTCTAGATTGCAATGGTTTTAAATATTAGCATTATTAATTAATCCAAACTAATTAAGATTAGATCATCAATACCTATGACAGCTCACCAATTTTATCGTATCAAATCTGTCGGATACATTGTCAAAATTATAGATTTTTATCATTTATATTTGTGAAGAATATTTTATTAACGTACTATAAATAAAAAATATTTTATGTTTGCAGTGTTTATAATATACACAATTTTTTACATATTTCGTAACCAAACATAATTTTTTCTAAAACCTACGTTAGAAAACACGGTACAATTTGTCACAAATAGCTCAAGTACAAATCAAATAAAGAACAGAAAAAAGAACACACAAACTAAAGTGCTTCGATAAAAGTCTACGTCTACAAACGCGACCAAAAGTGTTTCACTGCGATAGAAATTAGATACAGATTTTCAGATTGTGTTTTTGTGTAGTTTTAATAATCTATTTATATGGAATAAATAAACTTATTAGACAATGGCCTAATAAGCTCATATACACAAAACTATATGAGACACTATTCATTACAGCTTCACTATCAATGACACAAAACTGCACCGCCAAACACGGCACACTATCAAGGCATTATTCGACTCATTCTCAACAAATCTTCTTCTTGAGGCGAATATCCTTTCTTCACTATGAACAACGAGACTTCTTTTCTTCTCACTCACCAAATGCCCTAAGGCCTTCACTCTATACTGCGAACACCAATCCAGTTTAGACACTCCCTAAACTTGCGAACTGATACTGCCTTTGTCATTATATCTGCTGGATTATCGTGTGTAGACACTTTCTTCACATCAACAATTTCATTTGATATTATATTTCGAATAAAATGATAGATGACATCTATGTGCTTCGTACGCTCGTGGTATATCTGGTTCCCAGTAAGGTGTATGACGCTTTGACTGTCACAAAACACTTTTTAGTAGTCATACCAAGCCCAAATCTGCCACCAAACCTGCAACCATATTGCCTCTTTAACTGCTTCTATTATTATGCCTCTCTTGTAGACAAAGCTAAAGTAGCTTGCAACTGTGCTTTCCAACTGATCGCACTCCCAGCTAGAGTAAATACATATCCTGTCAGAGATCTCCTTATATCCATATCACTTGCAAAATCAGAATCAAGAAAATAAACCACTAATCCTGTAATATTATTCAGCGATCCACCAATATTGGTCTTGTTAAAATTTAAGCCAACGTTCGCAGTATTTGTAAAATACCAAAGTATCCATTTCATTTCCTGCCAGTGTTCTTACCCAGGACATCCTATGTACCTGCTATTACACTAACCGCACGTGAAATATCAGGATGTATGCATACCATATCGTACATTATACTACCAACGACACTTGAATTTAGAACCTTCAATATTTGTTCGATCTCAGCATCGTCATTGGCCGCTCCTGCTGCAGACAACTTGAAATGAGTAGCAATCAAGATGTAATTTCCTTAGCATCAAACATATTGAATCATTGTAGCACTTTCTCAATATAGCTTCGTTGAGACAAGTGTAATGATCCTACAATTTTGTTCCTGATAATCTCCATACCAAGAATCTTCTTTGCTCTACCCAGATCCTTTATCTCAGATTCGACACTAAGCTGCTTCTTTATCTGCACAATGTGTGACATACCTACAAGCAGTAATAAGCATATCGTCCACATACAACAACAAATAAACATAAGAATAATCTGATATCTTTTGATGATACACACAACTATCATATGGACTCCTCGTGAACCCTTTTGACACCATGAATGTATCAAAATATTTGTCCCATTACCTTGGTGACTGTTTCAAAACATACAGTGACTTTTTCAGCAGACAAACCTTGTCATCCATATTAGGTTTGATAAATCGCTATGGTTTTCTCATGTATATTTTCTCCTCCAATTCACCATGTAAAAACGCAGTCTTCTCATCTAACTACTCAAGTTCTAAATCTTGCAAAACTACAATGGCTAATAAAACTCGAATTGAACTATATTTCACCAATCGAGAAAATACTTCATTAAAATTGATTCATTCCCTTTAAAACCCTTAGCGACCAGTCTTGCCTTGAATCAAGATATCTCAATCCCTGAAGTATCTCTCTTTTTCTTGAACCCCCATTTGTTGCCTACTACCTTATGTCCTTTAGGAAAGATAACAAGCTTCCATGTTTTATTCTTATGAAGAGATTCAATATCTTCCCCCATAGCACCAATCTATCAATCTTCCTTTGAAGTTGCTATAACTTCTCTGTAGCTACTAGGTTCCTACGTCTCAACTTCGTCTGTAACTAACAGAGCATATGCAACTAGATTCATATACTTTTTTTGGAAGTCTAATATGTATTCTTTCTCTAATGCTATGTTATAAGGTTGTTGTTCTGGTTCAAGCACATCATCGTCAAGTTTCATCCGATGCTGAAACTTCACCTATTGATTCTGGATCCACCTCAGAATAACTTGAATTATTGGACCTGCCAGGAACTAATTCTACTTGAATTTCCACTTGTTTACTCACAACCGATCATGACTTGATCATTTATCCTACTTTATTTTGACTGTCTATCTAACAAAACTCGTTAAAATTCATGTCCCCACTAATGAGAGACATTGAGACTTTGGAGAGGTACACCATAACCTATATCCATTCACTCAATAGTTTATCCTAGAAATATGCACCTTTTTCCCTCAGCTCAAGCTTACCATCTCTCACATGAGCATACGTAGGAAAACCCAACACCCTCAAATGTTCGTAATCAGCCAACGATCCAGACCAAATCTTAAAAGCAATTTTACAATCAATAGTCGTTGATGGAGACCGATTCGTCAAGTAACACGCTATATTGATAGCTTCAACCGAAAAATCCTTTCCCACACCAAAATACAAGAGCATGTTTCATATCTTTTTAAAAAATGTTATATTCATTCTTTTTGCGACCCCATTCTGTTGTGGTATTCTAGAACAAGTGCGATGGTGCACTATTCCTTCCATTTCACAAAACTCGTTGAACTCACAACTGCAGTATTCTAACCCATTATGTGTCGTTTAATTTTTCTTCTGTTTGATTCACAATTATTGTCTTCCATTTGATAAAAGTTGAATATGCCTCATCATTCATTTTTAGAAAGTAAACCCACACCATACTTGAATAATCATCGATCAAACTCATGTAGTATATGGCTCTGTTCTTCCACAGAATTTTGTTTGGGCCCCATATATTTGAGTGATTCTAGTCTACTGTCCTTTTAGTATTTTTACTACTGATTTGATGAATTTTACTATAGTTTGTTTACCAAACATATAGTATTCACAAAATCCCAGTGATTCTGATTTATACCCCTTTAACAAATCTCTATTTTCTAAAACAACTAATCCTCTTTCACTTATGTGACCAAGACGCCAATTCCATAACTTATTTTGATCTCGTCTACTTTGGCTATTACTCCTTGATGATGCTACTATAGCATCGCCCATAATAACAAATTGCCTTTCATACACACCATTGAGCATTTAGTTACAACATCATCTGCGTGGTACTTGTAACCCCAAGAGTCTAATGTCCCAAAATAAATCAGGTTTCTCTTTAACCCAGGAACATGCCAGCACGACACGATTCTAACAATCTCATCAAGCATGTTATTCTGACGTTACTGATACCACCTACATGCAATGAATGATTGTTCTCTAAATAGATAGTTCATTGCATTGGCTTGCAAGTATCAAACCACCGCTTGAACTGACACATGTGATATGTAGTACTATTATCGAGTACCCAAGATTTTTTCCCACAATTTGAACGCACAGACAATACATCTCTTGTACTACTATTTTCACTGTCATCAAAGTCTTCATACATTAAGAAATATTTGCTGCATTTTCCTTTTGATTTCGCTTCTTACCATTTAATTTCAAACAATATCTCTTATAATGACCCTGCTCACCGCATTCATAACATTTTTAGTTATTTACCATTGATTTGGACCTTCAATTCTTCCTTTTTAAGGAACTCAATTTGCTTCTACATTTTCCTTGCTCATAAGACCTTCCATTTCAGCCTGATTATCTAGTTGTAACTGTCTCAAATCCTATGATTTCAGCGCCCTTTTGACATCTGCTAGCGATAACTTATCATTACCATACATTATGATATCTACGAAATTTTTATAGAGAGATGGTAACGATCTCAAGACAAACAAAGCTTGATCCTTACCTTAATATTGATATCAATGTTCTCCAAGTTCATTATAATAGATTTAAAATTATCTAAGTGTTCAGCTTTGGACATACCTTTTTTCAGTCTGAAATCGTACAAGCGCTTCTTCAAGTATAATCGGGTTACTACTGATTTCTCTGAGTAAATATCTCCTACCTTATTCCATGCACAGGTAGCAGTTTTCTCACTACTAATTTCATGAAAAAACATTATCTTTCGCATTCAGTAAAATCTAGCATACCGTTATTTCTTGAAGATCTTGCTTCTCATTTTCTTTCATCTCTTCTTGTAACATATTCTCCACAGCCTTCCACATCACTTGCAGTATCAATGAATATTTAATATTAATCTTCCACAATGCAAAGCTGGACGCCCTATCTATTTTTATAATCTTGTATTTTCTTATCGTAGACGTCATTGTGAAACCCTAATTGCAAAATCTAATTGCAAAAGCAAAGCTCTGATACCAATTGTTAGAAATCACTATGTAATTTATCACAAATATCTTAAGCACAAAACAAAATAAACAACAGAAATAAAATAACATATGAATTAACATGGTTCGATAAAAGTCTAAGTCCAAAGGGTGCCACCAGAGAAACATGTTTCACCATGATAGAAAAGGGTTACAGATTTTGTTTTTATGTAGCCATAGTAATCTATTTATATGGAATAAATAGACTTACTAGAAACTGGCCTAATGGGCTCATATACACAAAACTATAGGATACACTATCCATTACAGCTTCACTGTCAATGACACAAAACTGTGCCGCCAAACACGATACATTGTCAATATACTATTCGACTCATTCTCAACAATCTATTACATCGTTGAATTCTAATGTTTGGTTTGAATTCATAAATGAATAAGTTAAGTTCTTAAAAAGTTAAATTTTGATGGTAAAACAAATACTTTAAGGGTAAAATGTACCAATAAATATCCAAACAAGTATTTTATTATTATTGAATATCTAAAAATTGTAAACAACCATTTAATACATGTATCATAAAATTGGACAAAAATACCTCCATTAGTATAAATAGGTTGTTTCCTCTTTTGAACTAAAACGTTTCATCTCTCTACCAAAACTTCCGCTTAAACTTTAAACTTAGAAAACATTTGAAATGCCAGAAAGCAAAAAAAAACACAAATTACATCAACAAACTCCGATTTCAGGTTTAATTTTTCTGAAAGGAAGATTTATTTTTAGCTACAATATGTGTTTGGGCTTGGATTAACTCAGTACACCCTCTATTGGACCTCTACTCAAAGCACATGACTATACAACTCTAGAATTACATGTAATGACAATTATACATGTTTTTCATATTTATGTATTTGGATAATTTAGGTTTAAATAACTCAGTATAGAAGTCTTGAATTAATATGAAATAGGTTTTTAGTTAAATCCAAGATAAACACAGGGATTCAGAGTATAAGAAGGTCGTAGTATTTGTATATAACATGTTACATTTTAGTAATTAGGTTTTCGTGTATTAGATGATGCCCTATTGTTTGATGTTTTGAGACGCTACTCCATTTTTGATTTTTTCAATGTGAAGGTAAAAACGAACCACGTCTTACATTTTTTTATCTAGTCTTACACACATCTCACATTTGTTTGCATGTTGTGATCTATTTTACACATGAATCGTATAGTTACATGTGTGCTTGTGCATGACATGTTTATTTATCAAAGATCTCGCATGTTATTTACATCCATTATGTATGATCTAGCAAATTTATGCTACATAGGTCCGCAGTCTGACTTGTTTCATTAACTCGTCTCGCATAATGTTTTTGCATGATAAAATGTATCTTAAAGCAAGTTTTTTCACATCATGTTTAGTTAGTATACTGAATTTGATGAAAGAGAATAACTTAATTAAAACTAATGAACACATAGAAGTTGCGAATGAAACGTCTTTCTATATAATGTTAAAGGCTTCGTATGATCTCTCTAATCAGAGTCTTTTGATAAAAATGAATTATCATATTATAACTGATATCATAAAGACATACTCGGTAGAAGAAGACACTTTCAGAAAGACGAATGACGTAAAATAATAACGAATGACTAGGTCGAAACTTATTAAATTAATGATGAATGACGTAAAGACTATTTTTGGGTTAAAACATGGTGACGATGAAATGCTCTTAAACTTAGCCGGGGGATTCAAAATTTGCTACATCGATTGTCCAAAAATAAAATCCAAGATTATGAAAACATATTTTCTGGATGAAATTCAAGAAAGGTTGGCAAAAACAAAACAAATCAAAACTAATATAAAATGACTTGATAAATGTATGTCTTTATCATTGGTATCGTCTGTTTGATCTAGACTTGCATGTAGTTTTTTCACAAATGTCGCATGGTTAATCTGGACTAGACTTGCATGTAGTTTTTTTTCACCAGGATCACATGTTTTATTGCACCAGGATCGCATGGTATGTTTAATCTATACTTGTATGTAGTTTTATCACCAAGATCACATGTTTACATTCACAAGGATCACATGTTTACATTCACAGGGATCACATGGTTAATCTACACTAGACTTGCACGTATATTTATCACTATGATTGAATGTCTTATTGCACCAGGATTACATGGTTCGTTTGATCAATACTGGCATGTGGTTTTGAAAATAAAATTACATGGTTTATTTGATCCAATCTGCCGTATATTTTGTTCAACATGATCACATGTTTAATTTTGTTATGTTTTATAGCAAACAATAGCCAAAGCCTTGGGGAGGGGGGGGGTCATATTATGAATGTGGTTATTTTATTGATCATGGTGTTTATTTTGCAGTAAATTCGCATGTTTAGTGTTATTTATCTCCCATGTTAACTTGAACTAGTCAAGAATATTTTACTGAGTTTTTTTATCATTGCATAGGTTTTAAATAGTGAATTAACATTGATAACGGCTGAAATAAGAGCATTGGTAGGGCTGAAGCTACTGGCATGATATGAAAGATGAACCAGTTGGGACACCAGATCTTGTACTAGACAAAACGCCTAAAAATATAACTAAATCTGTAAGAACAAAACCAAAAAGAAGCCCTTCACACCCTAGATAACCACCAACCACCCCAACCCGAACACACCAACCCACAACTAGCCACCAAACACCTACCCATCCCAACTAAAACTAGGGACTTTATAGTTGACTTTGATGCTGGTTGCAGCCTAAGTGAATTCATCCAACAACAAAGGAAACTCCAACACTCTACAAGAAGACTTCAACCCTCCTCAACAAGTGCTGTACCACCTCAAAGAAAAATGCAACGACATCAAAAAAGGTTGAACCACCTCCAAAATAAAGAATACGACCACCTTCAAGAGGAGTTCTCTTTTACCTCAGAGAGTGGAACATAAAAGACAAAGCAATACGTATATATGGTCTTTTGAGCTCTACCGTATAGCGCATTCATTTGAAAAACATGAGAAAAATGTTATATATGTTTCTCCTCTAGTATTTTTATATCTATTATATTTTCTGCATTCTCTCATGTCTCATACCAATATGTCTAACATTGTTGTTACAGGTGGAAAAGCAAGAGAAATGATAATCGAGTTACATCGAGAGTTGGAACTTCGATACCTTGACATAACACTTCTCTATCTATTTGTGATCCAAAACCAACTTAGTCCATACAACCACCACCACCAGTTAACGCAGAATACCTACCGATACCACAAGAACAACAAGTAAACCAAACACTCCAACAAATCAACCAAGCAGACTAACTAAACCACCCTTGCACCACTAGTAAATATTATGTGCACGTCTCGTATTGTTATTTTCTAAATGGTTTGTTTATATATATTTCGCAGGTCTCGCATGATAGTATTGAATGAGAATCGTATATTTCATCATCCA
This sequence comes from Limnanthes douglasii subsp. nivea, assembly GCA_036936605.1. NCBI lineage: Eukaryota > Viridiplantae > Streptophyta > Magnoliopsida > Brassicales > Limnanthaceae > Limnanthes > Limnanthes douglasii. The sequence goes on from JAUPFV010000001.1 coordinate 5,755,930, forward strand.
TATGTTCTTATACATGGCTCACACTATAAATTTTATGGTTTGGTGTATATTTATTGTTTGTTTATTTCAACTTTGTTTGCACCAATAACAAAAACAACAAGAAGAACATCACCATCAACCCAAACAAGAAATATCACAACTCGGTCAACCCGAAGCACAAGAAACCAAACTTCATCAAATATAACCCCAAAAAGAACAATAATAATAATAAGTATCATACCCACATACAGAAGAAACTAACTCAATCAACCAGAACCAACACCAACCATCTCACATGTAGACGAAGCCCAACACAGACAACCCGCATAACTAACACCACAAAAGTAAAAAAAAATAACAATATCATCTTTAGCTAATACGCACGACAAAAGAACATGTATATGAGTAGAAAATGATGATGATGAGGTTTTTGACAAAGCCTACAGAATCCTATTATGATGAGATTGATCAAGTTAAGGCCGAGGGTACCGTGTGATAAATTTGGGTTGATATCGTAGAAGATCTGGAGGTTGATGTTTTCATGGATGCTACTAATGATAAGGTTATAAAAGAGACGGAGACAGTATCAAAGATACAAGTTTGTGAAGATGTAAGTGGATCTTAAGTAGATTAAGATTCAACTTTGAAAATATATTCCAATTTATTGTAGGTTTTTAAAACAATAGTTTGTCATCTATTGTAATGTTTAAAAAAATTAGGTTTCATCTTATTCATAACACGTCTTACTTGTTTATTATACTTAAAATTACCTATTTATTATATGTGGAATCACCTGTTAATTATACTTGAAATCGCATGTTTATTATACTACAAATCAATAGTTTATTATACTTGCAAACACATGTTTGTTATACTTGGAATCGTGTGCTTATAAATGATATGTGAAGATGTGTTCATGCTTGCTTGTGGACTGCTGCTCTCGCGGATTTACTTCATGAATAATTGGTCTTGCGCGTTTATTTTATTTGGTTTCATACACATATCTGATGAGGTCGGTAATACTAGTATCAAGGTCGCTGATCAAGATGTGAATAAGACGAGCAACTAAAGATAGAAGACCGACGTCAATCCAAAGGGCATCGCTTCCATTTCAAGAAAATATACAAGTTACTAAACAAAACTACTATAATCGAGCAGAGACTCCTACAATAACATTCCCATTCATCATACAACGAATAACTAAGCTGATGCTGAAAAAAAACAGATAAATAGAACATGATCGAGGCTCATACCATCACTAAAAATAATTTGTCGCATAGTTCGAGCTTGATCAAAATAGTATCGAGCATATATGATCGGAAAACCGGGCATAAGCCGTTATCAAGTACGAGCTAGACCATAAAACTTTATTTGTTCTAGATGCGAAACCTTTTTTCTTTTGTTTGATGCGAAACCTGTTTAAATTGTTTACAGTTAGATGCGAATTCCGATAGATGCTAGATGCGAAACCAGCCCATTAGATGCGAAACCGTATAATTGAGAAATGTGTGTAAAATATTTTTTAATTTTTCTAAAAACATATCATAAATGGTACTAGTTTTATTTGTCATAAAAAAACAAAACCAATGATATTTTCGGATTTTTTTAATGTCTCTACATTTCCTACCCAAATTAAGCGGTACATATGGAAATTCAATCCAAACAAGAACACATGCCATAAATTGTGACTCCAATCCACACATATTCAGATAAGCGCACGGAACTTTCCCTATCCAGCCAAACCACCCATCACATTATAACGTCTAAACAAAAACAAACATGCATCACACAATGCAAACACCTGCACAATATAGCTCCTATAAACTGCAGTTTTGAACCTTCATCATGTAGTATGAAAGAAGTTGATGTCCCATTTGGTTTGACTGCGAATGTAACCCTTTGAATAACACATACGTAGCTTCAAGAATAAGCATAGCAGAGCTACAATGTCAGTCATCTCAGGCTCTGTTTCAGTGATCATCAACCCTACATTGTCAGTTCTAGAGAACTGCAAATCAATGAAGGAAGTGAAACAAATCCATGCCCAATCGGTCAAAACAAACACTGTTACTAAACTCGTCGCCTTTTGCTCTCTCTCATCTATCCCCGGCGCTTTAGACTATGCACACTTACTTTTCCGTCGAGTCGAGAACCCGAATCGATATATGTTTACCAAACTTATAAAAGGGTTTTCGAATACTTGGTGTTCTATTGAATCTGTGATTCTGTATGCGAATATGCTCTCTTGCTTGCACGAAATGAACGGTCTTGATTTTTGCATTCCGGATGTAATCAAGGCTTGTGGTAAGTCGCAAGCTTACGAAGAAGGAATGCAAGTTTTCGGGCAGGTGTTGCGGATTGGGTTTCTTTCGGATCCGTTTGTGTCGAATTCGGCTGTTAGGATGTTGCTAGAGTTAGGCGAAATCGAGTTTGCACGGCAGGTGTTTGATAGAATTACTGTGAGAGATGTGATTTCTTGGAATTCTATGATTACTGGGTTGTTGAAGTGGGGGGAGATTGATTTGGCGCGTGAGCTGTTCGATGGAATGCCTGAAAGAGATTTGGTTTCTTGTAACTCGATGATTGATGGGTATGGAAAGTGTGGTAGGTGTGATCTTGCTGAAGAGGTTTTCGAAATGGCGAGGGAGAAAGATGTTGTGACGTGGACGTCGATGATTTCGGGCTATGTGCTTAATAACTCTCCTCTTAAGGCTCTGGCTTTGTTTAGGAAAATGATGGAGTTCGGAGTTAAACCGGACGTGCCTGCATTGGTGAGTGTCCTATCTGCCATTGCTGATTTGGGTTTCGTTGAGGAAGGTAAATGGGTTCATGCCTATATATCTACGAACAGAATCAAATTGACCTCTGGGTTCCTTGGATCTGCTCTTATAGATATGTATTGCAAATGTGGCTCAATAGAGACTGCTTACCATGTGTTTAGAAGTGTTTCGAGTAGAAAACGTATAGGAGATTGGAATTCTATGATCTCTGGATTCGCAATGCATGGCCTTGGTCAAGAAACTATTGAGCAGTTTCTTGAAATGGAAAGAATGAGTATTGAGCCTGATGATATTACATTTTTAGGGGTATTACAAGCTTGTAGCCATGCCGGTTTAGTTAAGGATGGTGAGTTTTATTTCAAACATATGAAAGATAAATACCGAAGAACCCCAAAAATTCAACATTACGGATGCTTAATAGATCTATATAGCAGAGTAGGACGTTTCGAAGACGCACTTGAAGTAATACAAAATATGCCTATGGAAGCCGATGTTTTAGCTTGGAAATCGATCCTTAGTGCGAGTTTCAAACACGGAAAGGTCGACATTGGTGAAAAAGCTGCTAACTGTGCACTCAGGTTGAGCCCAAAAGATTCAAGTTGTTACGTTCTCTTGTCGAATCTATACGCGAAAGCTAACAGATGGGATGATGTTGAGAAAGTCAGATTAATGATGAAAGAAAGAGGAATGAGGAAGATTCCGGGATGTAGTTCGATTCTTGTTGATGGAGAGGTTCGTCAATTCCTTGTAGGTAAAGCAATGGATGTTAGATACGAGGGTGAGATTCTTTCGAAGATTGATGAGATGGTATATAGTGCCAATTTGGAAGGTTATGAAGCTGATTTGACTCAAGTTCTTGTAGATGTTGAATAGAATGGTAAAGAAGACATGCTGAGTCTTCATAGAGGATGGCACTTGCATTTGGGTTCACAAACACAAGCAATATAGTGAAGAATTTGAAGACATGTTGTAGTTCGGAGAGATGGCCGAGTGGTTGATGGCTCCGGTCTTGAAAACCGGTATAGTTCGATTATTATTCATTTATGAGACTGGTTTCGAATATTTATGACCGAACAATTAATATAAGAAATCGGAATCGTTTTCATAGACTTTCTAAAGGGTATTGTTCATGTAAAGACGACTGGTAATGGTTTTCTACAACAAATATCTAAGGGTCGTTTCTGGTAGTTGATTGCTCATAAGTTTTTGTGAGCCAAGGATCATTCCATAAAGTTTATGGAGCTTCTGTATATAAATATTATACTTGTAAATATGTTAAACTTTTTTTAAATAAAGTACTTAACGAAGTTATTCATGTTTGGTTATTTATCACAATTTACATAGTAAAAGGCTCTGAGGTGATCCTAACAAATTAATTATTAAATATAAAAATATAAAAATATAATAATTAGAGAAGTATTCGAAAATATTTTTTCAAGTATGATATCCAGTTTCAGTACCCAAATACTGGATACTATCGATTGGTATCCGAAATTCAATTTTGGACAAAAATAATTATGGGGTATATCGCGTTATATTTCAAATTGTAAGTCGTAAATCTCGTTAATTTTTTTTTTTCGGAGGGAACCCGCAGCCGCTACTCAGAGTGCAATGAGTGCGCACATGGTAAACCCTCAGTCTGACGCGATAGCCTGCCGAGAAAACGTATGTAGAGGGACTCGAACTCATGACCCTTTGGTCATAAGAATGCCATACTCAACCAACTCGGCTACCCCCTTGGGGGCTCGTAAATCTCGTTATGTTTATTCTACTAAGGCATTTATCTATCGGTGTATTCTGCTTTTCTATTCTTACTAGAATCGCATGTTAGTAGTACACCAAACGCATATTTAAAATGCACATAAAATAGCGTGTCTCGCATTCTACTTTCAATACAAATGCACATAAAATAGCGTGTCTCGCATTCTACTTTCAATACAAATCGTCCTAGCTACAAGAAAATTAAGTAAATCCGCTGAGTTCGTGATTAGTAAAAGAAAACCGCATCGTTGGAGAATTAGGTTACAACACTTTTAAATTGTGAAAAAACGTAACGCGAGAAATGTATAAAATTGTGAAGCAACGAATCCCGTACAACAAATAAATTACTTTCATCCAAATTTCGTTTTTTTTTGTTCATTTTTACTCGATCTTCCACGTATTACACTAACGTGGACGAATAACTAATTAAAAAATTAACATTTATTATTTAACTATTTTTATTATGGCTCACTTAATATTCCGGTCCATTTAATAACTTAGCCTAGTCAATAACCCTACCGCTTTAAAAACCTTATGTGTTTATAAATTATTATAAAATAGTTTTTCAATTATTAAAATATCTTGATATTCCGATAATATTGTATTTTAATCTTTGCGTATAATTTAGTATGATAATTTGGGTACCCGAATCCGGATTGATGGCTCTAAGAATCTGGCTCTGTTCCGATGAAACTCCGACGAGTATTGTGAAGAACGTACTGCTCTTCTATTGATTCATATCCTTCTGATTTCCGACTTTCTCTGCCATGATGTCCTTATCAAACAACATGAACGATTACCCTCCTTCATCAAAATCCAATGAAGGTCTAATCAAGAGGACTTTTGTTGATGCTGTTAAACCCATATACTCTTCTCTGTTCAAAGAGCTCAAACCAGAACTTACTAAAGAAACAGAGGATCACGTTTCTGTACAATACAGCAAAGAAACAAAAGACCAATTGCTTCAACAGCCAAGAATCACTCTGATAGTGAAATTTAGCACTGGAATTCCGAAAAGAAATTCAATAGATGGATTTTTGAACTCATTTAAATTCAAAGGGTCTTTCAGTTACGAAACTCTGGATTCGCGAGATATTCTAATGGAATTCAGTCTGTAGGAAGACGTCAGTACTCTATAGTCAAGAAACGTTTGGAATTTCGAGGACCTAACTATGAGAATTTTAAGATGGAATCCCGACTTCAATAGAAAGTATGAAAACCCTATTTCGCTAATCTAGGTTCGTTTTGAATAAATTCCAGAATTCATGTATAATTATTCTGTTATACATGATCTGGCGTCTAAGATTGGTACTCCTTACAAAATATCTGTTCCAGAAACCACCATAAATAATGCTTGTTATGCTCAAGTTGAAATCGATATCACAAAAAAAACTGAAATACAGAATGTGGATTGGGTTTGGCGAAAATGACGGATGCTGGATCTCGTTAAGTTATAAAAATATGCCTTATTACTGTGATGTTTGTTATCATATATGTCATAAAAGTTCTGAGTGTAAGAAAAAGATTAACACAAACGAATCAGAAGATAAAAATTCTGACAAAGATCCAAGTTCTGAAAATTTGTAGGTTGCTCTACCGCAACAGAAAGCTGATATTAAGGAAAACCAATTTCAAACTTTTACTAAAGTGTACAGAAGAAAAATGAAATCTATAATTACTCAAAAAGACGAAGACAATGAAAACAAGAAATACAGACTCAATATTTTCAAGACCAGAATAGCCAATGTAACAGTCAAGATGATCAGGCTAAAAATACAAGCCAGGTGAACGATTATAACAAAGATTTCTCTGCCAAAGATAACATGGAGATTATTGAAGCCCTCCATCAACTTGAACATGGATATGCCCAGAGTAAACTTCAAGAAAAGAATCACAGTAGTTTCATCAATAGCAAATTGAGATCTGCAGAAAAAAGAAACAGAAGCAAACTCATGATTCATTCCCTGATTAAAAAAGGGGACAAAAAGAAACAAAAATCCTTATCTGATAATGATAAGGATGATTAGTTGGAATGCTAGAGGCATCAACAACAAGCCTACCTTGACTAGGCTATTATTCATGATTAAAGCTGAGAAAGTTAAAATCTTGGCTATCCAAGAGCATATGGCCTCTGTTGATAAGTTTGGTAGTATTGCTTATATTCTGGGCTATAAAAACTTTTCTTCTAACATATCTAATAAAGTCAGGGTCTTTTGGGATGATGATGTTGAGATCAACATTGATTCTGATCAAGACCAGTTCTTACACATGACTATTACTTAGCCTGGTTTAAAGAATAACTTCAATTTCACTTTTGTTTATGCTAAAAGTCTCAGATTGCAAAGAATGGATCTCGGGGACAAGCTTGAATCTCTCTCTGATCCTAACAGACCCTGGATTTCTGCTCGTGACTATAATGCAATAACATCATCTGAAGACCAACTTGGGTGCACTTCAGATGATCACATCAACACTGAGAACTTCAATTACACTATTAGGAGCTGCATCTTGAGAATGCTGGCTATATAGGTTCTAGATACACTTGGTACAGAAACAATCATTGGAATGGACTCGACAGAGCCTTAGTTAATGATGAATGGTTTACTACTTTTAAGGATATCCAGGTTTTCCACATTATCAGAACTTGTTCTGATCATGCTCCTCTCCTCATCACTTCAAACTGTATTTCTATTGATCATTACAATATTAATAAAAAGAATTTTAATTTTCTTAATGCTTGGACTAATGATGATACGTTTTTAAGAACTGTGGAACAAAATTGGAGTCTCAACTGCAAATGGAGTCATAATATGGTTTTTTAGTACAAGATCAGACGTCTTAAATATTGTCTTAAGGATCAGAACATCAATACCTTTGGCAATATATTTAATAAGGTCAAGGCTACTGTTGAGGAGGTTAAGAGTATGAAGATTCTTCATTATATGAATAACCATCAGATCTTTGATGCTTCTCTCTCCAAAGCTAACAGTATGCACATTAAAGATCTAAATAATGATGAAAGCTAGTGGAAGTAAATGTGTTATAATAACTGATTCAATGATGGCGATGGAAATAAAAAGTTGTAACATGCTTATGTTTCAAAGAAAAGGAAAAGTAACACCATTAAAGGCATCAAAGAGAACGGAAACTGGATTCATAGCCTTAATGATATTGGTATCTCTGTTGAAAACTTCTTTAAAAATTCTCTAACTAACTCTCTTAGCAGGGAAGAAGAAGATTCTTTATTGGATGACACTATCTTCAATAACATTCCTAGAAGTGTAACTCAAGAGGATAATGATTCTCTGCTTAAATGCACCAGCAAATAAGAGGTTTGGCAGATCATAAACAACATGAAAAATGATAGTGCTTCAGGCTTGGATGGTTTTAACATTATCTTCTATAAATTAATGTTGGCATATCATTAATAAAGATCTTTGCAATGCTTTAAAATCCCACCTTAAGGGTAACTATGTCCCTAAGGGTGTGTTTGCGGCTAACATACGTCGTTTGCTGGCATGATGACTTTGATCTCTTGGGGATTATACCCTTTATTAAACAAAATAAATGACAAAATTAACTTGTGGGACTCAAAGCATATGTCCTTTGCTGGCATGACGATTGTGATCTCTTCTGTTTTACATCCAATAATATATTATTGGATGCAAAACAACCTGATTCCCAAAACCATTCTCAACAGAATCGAGGTTACCTTTAACAAGTTCTTGTGGAGACCTAACTATTATGAAAATGCTTTCACTAGGCCTCTTGGGAGTCTCTTTGCAAACCCTTTGAAGAAGGTGGGTTGAACTTCAAAAGTTTGAAAGACATTTAACTCACCTTCTCTCAAAAGATGTGGTACATATTCAGAAATAACAAGTGTCTTTGGGCCAACATAATGCATAATATATATTGTACTGATAGTCACCCTATTAAATCTAAAGTTGGAAAATCTCACTCTTTGATTTGGAAAAGGTTATCTGGAATCAAAGCTACTGCAGAAGGCAACATTAAATGGAATTTGGGTCAAGGCACAATGAATTTTGGGCTCTAGGAGTGGCACAATCTCCCTATTCTGATCAATTCTCTTAACTCTTCTGAAAACAATTGGTTTCTTAGTGCCAAGGTTAACATCTTTTGGAGAGACAACACTGGGACATAAATGCTATGCAATTTTTCCTCACTCAAGACAGAATCAACCATATTATCAAATACAAAATCAAACAAAACAAGGAGGATCAGCTGGTTTAGAAGCATTCCAACAGCCATGACTTTAATACTAACCTGACCTGGAGCAGTATCAGAAAGCATCACAACACTTCAAGTCTTCATAGGAAGATCTGAAACACCAAAATCCACAGGAAGTTATCCTTTCTCTGCTGGAAACTCATAAACAACTTTATACCTATTCATAATATTCTTATGAAAATGCATTTTGTGATTGTCTCCAAATGCTAATTTTGCAACAACTATGAAGAGAAAAACCATCTGTTTATCAATTGCTGCTTTGCTTGGCCAATCTGGAACTACTTTGCTACCATGTTCAAAATCAAAATTGGTCGTTTTATGGTTCTGTCGCATATAATTAGAGCATGGTTTTGGTTTTCTAAAAATAACTTCCACATTACACATATGATACCTCAAGATATATGCTGGGTTATTTGGAAAAACAAAACAATTTGAAATTCAAAGGAAGACATGATTCTGTTAAAAAAACAATTGACTTAGTAATCAAAATGATATTAGCTATTGACATGTCTAACAATTTGACCAGTAAACACTGGTACAAAGCTTTGGGTGCATGTATTTCATTAGGATGTACCTCGATTCTCAACAGAAAGAAAACTCTTTCTTACCTTAGATGGATCGCTCCATCCCCTGGTAGATTGAAACTGAATGTAGATGGAGCCTGCAATCTAGAAGGTGAGGCCAGTGGAGGAGTTTTGATTAGAAATCCCGATGGAGACATTGTCCTTAGAGCTGGAGTTCTGTTTGGAAAATCTACGTCGTTAATTGCCGAAATCAAAGTCCTTCTTGAATGTCTAATTCTTTGTAAGCAGCATAACTTGACTGGCATTGATTTTGAAATTGATAGCTTGGTGCTGGTCAATCTCCTTGTTGAGTTAAATGCTGCTTGGTATCTTGCTTCAATTATCCATATTTGTAGGAAGCTCATTCATTCCAAAATGGTTCTAAGACATGTTTACAGAAATCAAAATCACGCATCAGATTGGATTGCGAAGTTCACCTTGAAAAACAAGTAAAATCAGAGTTTCTCTCAAAGCAATGCTCCTTCAGAACTTGCAGCTATCATCTTCGTGGAAAGTTTAGAATTGGACTACCTAAATTCAGTATTATTTGCTGCTTTGTTTCTCTTCGAGTTCTGTTACTCCCCATGGTGTTTATGTTTCAAGATTTTGAAGATGGGAAGATGAAGACGAAGCTCTTCTCTGAATTTTAATTTTAGTTTTTATCCTGTTGGTGTAAGTTTTGGCGCCTATTGAATTTTAGTTTTTAAAAATATATTTCTATTAAAATATAACAGTATATCGGATGACATAAAAGGTTATCGGACGATATTAAATAATATAAATTACTAAAATATTACATTCTTGAAATACCAAGAATGATTTTAAAGATGAAAAGCTATTACCCAAGAATATTTAACATAAAAATAAGATGGAAAGCTAATAGGCGGCCGTCGATATAAATAGGACGTTTATAACTAAAATATTCTCCGCCTTCATTTTCCCTCTACGACTACACAACTTAGAAATAGATAGTTTTAGGTCTCGTCAACTAACTTGGACATGGCGATCCCGTCGACAACATCAACTGATTCCACCGAAACTTCAATGGATTCGATCGAAAGTTTACCGAAAAGCCAACCTCCCAGCGATGAAAATGTGGATTCGATCGAATGTTTACCGAAAAGCCAACCTCCCAGCGATGAAAATGTGGATTCGATCGAAAGTTTACCGAAAAGCCAACCTCCCAGCGATGAAAATGTGGTACGCAATAGGAAACTTGAGTTTTCGGTGAATCTTTTTAAATTTATTTTGTTTCTTGCATTGCAAGTCAGCACATTTCTTGGATTTTATTATATTCGAACTTTTAATGATCGAAATGTGCAGGATTTCTTCGAAGATGGTACTGCTAGTAGCCGAGGGACACAAGGATGTTACCAAATGAGTGCAGAAGCAGACGAAATACTTTCATGCCTAGGGCTTGAAGGGGAGAAAAGCACCAGCTGTGCTCAGGAAGTAAGGCTCTCAAAAGTTTTTTATTGTTCGAATTCATTTCTTGAAATGTTAAAGATTCAATGTCATTTCTTGATTTTAATTCGTTAATCGTCGACGTTTGCAGTATTACCGCGAACCGGATAGTACTAGTAGTAGTAGTCCTCCGCCACAATACAGATCTTTCTCAATCAGGGCCAGGCCTCGACGAGAACAAGACAATGACCGGTCCAGTTTTACTAAAAGGCAAAAGCTGCTTTCGATTGGTTCTCCAGCTGGAAGTTCATCGGACGAGATGGAAGTGCGACCGACCAGCGGTGGAGACCCTATGGTGAGCGTTTCTAAATATTTATAACCTGACATTGATGTTTTTATCAAAGAATAGAAACATTTAGGGTTTAGTATCCAGACCTATAAAATCGTGTTTTCATTGCAGAAATACCTCTTTTTATCGACGCTGTTGGAAGATGTTATTCTAAACTGCAGCCGACCCGAATGTTCTTCGCGAATCAATGCCACAAATCAACCAGAGCCAGCCGTGCAAGTGCCGCCTCCGACTAGTCCTCCAGTAGTAAGTTCACAGGATACAGATAGTGACATCGAGGTAAGCCTTTCCAAACTCGTCATTAGTTGAATTTCAGGCTTTAGCTGAATTATACGCACTTGAAATTGGCCAGACATCGTCGAACAGCGATGAAGCTCGTACGGGAGATAGTAGAAAACGAAAACGTAAAGCTCGTACAGCAACCGGTAGAAAGCGGAGACAGCCTAGGCCACCTAAGGAGAAATAATGGTGCACCAAAGTATCAAACGTGAGGGACTAACATTTCTGTGGCATATGTAAGTATGCCGGTATGTTGAACCGATTGACTGCCAAATTAGAGGCGAATCCACTTATACTTTAATATCTCAGTTGATGTTTAATATATTTTTAGATTATTAGCTTTTGTTTGCCGTTTATTCGTGAAATATGTTTACTGTTTTTAAAATATCAAAGAAAATGTGATTTTTAATTTGAGATTCGGGAGATGAATGTGGAAAGGAAGGATAAATTCGGGAGATGTATTTCCTTGATGAATTTGGGTTATACACTTAAATATGCGTCCATAAACAAGAATACTTGGCGATACGCTCTTGTTCGATCAACTAATTTGTGGGATAAAAAATATAGATTTTGGACCGTGGATTTATCTAGTGTTTGGTAACAAAGGGCAAATTTTTTTGGGATCCGCAGTCGTTTTTACTCAACGGTAGTGCGCAAGGGACAAGTTCAACCAAGAAAGTGTGGTTGTCTTACTCCATCAAACCCTATATTTAGTTTTTTTTTTTATAACAATCACAAATTTATCTAACCAAATCGAATATTTAGATTTTTTTATAGGTCCCATTTTTAATAGTTTATTTTAATTTTTAAAAAATCTCAATTATTTCAAAAAAATGTTCTTTATTGTTGTGTATTCACCTAAGTAACTCTATTAGGTCAGAAATATTATAGATTCAACTTTAAAGATTAAATAATGTTATTTTAAAATTTATGTCCAAATATAGCTTTTATTATTTTGGACCAATCAAATATAGTTTTTGTTTTATTAAAAATAAAATAATAAATACATTCCTTTAAGATATATTTATTATTTTAATATTATATAGAAAAAATGAGTTACTATATCCCACAAGAAACCACGTAGCTCGCTCCATTTATGGAGCTGACACTCCATTCCCTCGTCGATCTCTAACTTGTTTTTTTGAAGATCTTGATTTGGAGTTCTACAATATAGTTAGCGCTATCGTGGAATGAAAACTCGATAACTTTTAATTTTTAAAGCTATTAGCTTCAACAATCGTGAATAAGATTCTGATTGTTTTCTATTTTCAGTCGCTTTCCACTGTGACACGTAACTTAATATCTTTATTTAGTTTTTGAATGAACTCTGAATGTAATTGCGACGTGTTTTTTTTTCATTTTTGGAACATAGTCATTATGCATGTGTGCTTGTTATATTTTTTATAAAATCTCTTTCGAAAGAACTCCATAGATCCTCAAAACCATTAACAGAGTTTGGTGGAAGATTGTTAAACCAAACTAGAACGTTTCCTCAAAACATCACGGTGAACGCCATATACTAGAGGGTCTCGTGTAGTTTAAAATGGAACGTGATGTTGTCCAATTGTTGTAGATGGTATTCCGGATGAGTTAGTCAGTTATATTTGATAAGGGAAGGAAAATATAGATAATCACAAGGTTTATTATATTAAATATAAAGGCTAAATTCATGTATGTAGTGATTGCGGACTAAACTAAAGCAAACATAAGGGATAAGGGCGTTAAATGATATACCTTTAAACCTTATTTGCAAAGAGTAAAAGAGTTAGGTGAGAAATTCACTTTAACATTGGTAAACATGTAATTTTATTATTCACCTCATGATTACTAAATACTAATTCTCTCACTAAAACTATATGATATGAACATTTCTTAGACACAGGATCTCCTATGAACATTTCCACATATGAACTTATCTCTAAGAATTATCTGAGCTCATTAGTGATGTCGTCTGTGGAAACTTGAGTGGTACCCGAAATCAAAGTTCCAAAACTATAAAAATAATCTAAAGCAAGATAAAAAAAATATAAACTGAAATTTATGGAGAGTTGGAGGCAAATCCGATAAATAAATTGATAGGAGTATCATCTAGAGACCTTTTGATGTAAGAGCAAGTGACAAATGAAGAAAACGAAAATAATTGATATGCTGAAGAGCTCTTTGAAGAATCTGCCTTGGTTGCTAGGCGAAAAGAGTTTTTGGAGGACATTGAAAACCTAAACGTTGAAAAAGAAGCGATAATAAGCTCAAGAAGAATCAAATCAGAAGTCCGACGAGAGCGCGTCGTGACAGATCAAGTTCAAGATGCCAATCAATCTGAGGAGAGGCATCAGAGAAAAGGTCATCGATCTTCCAAAAGACGGGCTAGATCTGAACAACGATACGAATTAGCAAAATATATTGAGTATACTTCTCTTAGTTCAGATGAAATTTCATCATTGGATAGCGATGCTAGGCATAAATCAGATTAGAAACAAAGAGAATTAAGGATGCATAAAAGTTATCATCGAACCAGTCGGAGAACTACGAGTTCGAGGAAGAAAAAACACGATCATGGAAAGAGAAAATTATACTCCGAAGAGCCCGACAAAGCGGTAAATGAAATTCGACTAGAATATGTAACTCCTCAAAGACAACTTCAGTGTAACAACTACAATCAGGATTACCGAGTCAATAATTAATTTACTTTCCTGTTTGAGGAGAGACTCTATATGGCCGCGAACGAAAGACCGGGGCGAAGTGCTTATAAGGTCGGACATAGTTGGAGGTCATCTCTACTCTCTCCAAAAATTTTGTTCGGGTATCTTCGAAAATGGTTTGACATATCCAAGCTGGAAAGGTTTGATGGGACACAAGATCCAAATATTCATATTGAACAGTTCATGAATTTCATGATCAATTACGACCATGATGACAAGTTATTATACAAGGATTTCTCTCAAACTTTCAAGAATGTTGCATCAAAGTGGTACAACCTTTACCTCAAGGGTGTATAAAGAATTTTGATATGTTCTAGAGCATGTTCCGATAACACTTTTTTGGAAGCAAAATATTCCGAGCGAATGGGGACATTATAATCTACTACAGGTAGAAAGTTGGGGAGAGTCTCAAAGAGTATACGAAGGGTTTCATCCAAGTTAAGACAGATATGGAATTTTGTGAAGATAAAGTGGCTCTGGCTGCCTTCCGAATGGGTTTGCTTCCGGAGGTGATGAACGATAATGCCGCAGAGATGCAGACTATGACATTCAGAGCATTGCTAGATCCGATAGAGAAGCGAATTATAGTTGAAGAAAATAGAGTGTTAGAGATAGAGTCGATGACTCAGTTCTACCAGGATCTGATCATGATAAGAGCCAATGCGCCACTAGTTAAGTCCGACCGCAAGTATCGCAACCAACGAGAAAAGTCCGACCCCAAGAACTTGTTCAAGCTATAGATCAGGCACCTCAAAGGGTAGTGAGCATTCAACAGTACACACCTGTAGTTAACACTCAACAGTATGACCGACCTATATCCAACAAATGGGTCTGACCCACTTATTATGCTGAGTTGACTGAGTGTGTATAAACTATCTTTGAGAAGGCACGTTCGAATGTACACTTTCGTAAGACCTTCCCAATGCAGACTCCAAGGGAACATAGAAAAAACAAGTATTTCGATATCATGAGGATATCGAGCATGCTACAAAAGATTGTGTGGAGCTGAAAAAGAAGTGCAATATTTGATAGAAAATGGGAATTTAGTCAATTTCATGAAGAGAAATTCCACAGTTTCTCTCAAACAAGAAGCTGTTACTAAGGAAGAGAATGTGACGATGATATAAAAAACAATCGATGAATAATATATATATATATATATATATATATATATATATATATATATATATATATATATATATATATATATATATGCATTCAATATCTCTGTTGAGTATTTAGACCCAAATCCGGGCAGAAACAGCATACACATGGTAGAAGAACCAATAGCAAGAGGCAAAGTTAGTGAATTATGTGATTTCTTAGAGTCACTAACAATTTTTGGGGGGAGATACAGTTGCAAACATATAAATTTACTCTCGGAAGAGACACATCGTTAGTCTAGCAACATAATTGGAAGCAAGATTTTCAACACATCTGTACAGAAATCCATCCCCAATACTTTGCTTTAAAGATGATAGCATGAGAGACGTAGCCGCTACGCATGAGGATGCAGTAGTCATCAGAGCGGATATAGTGGGAAATGAGATACGAATTGTTTTGATTGATACTGGTAGTTCAGCTAACATAATGTTTATGTCTACTTATAGCCAAATTAAAAACCCACCAAAAATCTTGCGATCAGACCGAACGATAGTCGGATTTACCGAGGTTACGAATGAGGTAGTCATAGAGTTCGAGGGGATGGTAGATTTGGGCCGCGAACCATTCAAGAAGGTAGTTACAGTCTTATTTGTAGTGGTGAATGCTCCCACACCTTATAATGCTATCTTCTGAAGGTTTTGGTTGTCTAAAATGCATGTCGTGCCATCTACTATCCATCAATGTTTGAAGTACATAGTAGGAAGCAACGTGAGAACAATAAAAAGTAGCCAGAAGATGGCAAGAAAGTGTTACCGAGCAGCGTTGCCCCCAAGAAGCTTAAGGGGGTTGAGTCAAAAAACGAATAACAATAAGTGAGGGATCCCCCGAGTCCGATCCCGTGGATGATCTGAGGGAAGCCCCTGGGTTCATGGTCCCAGATGAGGATCATGTCTTCTTTCAGGGTAAAAGCCTCAAAATTGGCACGAGATTATCTCTGGAGATAAAATAAAGTTTAATCAAGTTTCTTTCAACAAAATTACATTTGTTTGCATGGTGTACATAGGATGTCACAGGGGTTCTATCAAACGTCTCATAGGCTTACGTTATGAAGCAATGTTCGTCTGATTATACAGAAGAGGAGATCTATTTGTAAAAAAAAAACTGAAGATATAATGACAGAGGTGGATCATTTAACTAAAGTGGGTCATAGACGCAAGTCAAAATATCCTTTATGGACTTTTAATCTGGTCCTAGTAAAGCAGAAAATGGCAAGTGTCGAATGTATGTAGACTTCACCGATCTAAACAGGGCGTGCCCCAAAGATCATTTCCATGTGCCCAAAATAGATAAGTTGGTTGATTTAACATTTGGAAACCGGTTGTTATCTTTTATGTATGATTATGCCGGGTATAATCAGATCCAAATGGATCCAAAAGATCAAAAGAGCATAACTTTTATCACCGGAAAAGGTTTACAATGCTATAAGGTAATGCATTTTGGGTTGAAGAATGTGGAGCAACTTGCCAATGATTAGTAAACAAAGTTTTCGAGTCTCAAATTGGAAGAAATGTTGAGGTTTACATTGATGACATGTTAGTCAAAAGCTCAAAAGATTAAAATCATTTGGCTGACTCAGAATAAACTTTTTCCAATTTGACAAAGATAAACCTGAAATTGAATCCAAAAAATGCATATTCGGGGTAAGATCCAGAAATTTTATAGGGTACATAGTCACTGAGAAGGGCATTAACGCCGATCCAGTACATTTAAAGGCTCTGAGTACTATGGCACAACCAAGAACAATCAAAGAGGTACAAATTTTGACAATCTAATTGGCAGCGTTGTACAGTTTTATATCGCGGTCATCGGAATAATGAGCTTCTTTCTTCCAAGTGCTAAGAGAAGCAAATTGTTTTGACTGGACTCAAGAATGTTTGCATACTTTTCATCAGATTAAAGAATACCTTTCTTCACCATAAATCTTGACAAAGCCGAATCCGGGGGAAAATATATATTTATTTGGCAGTGTCAGATTTCGCGGTAAGTGCGGTTTTAATCCGAGAAGAGGGAAATGTTCCGAGGCTAGTATATTACGTGAGTAAAAGTCTTATGGATGCTGAGAAGCGATACCTCAGGTTAGAAAAATTATCCCTTGTATTAGTCACATCCGCGCGAAAAATGAGACCATACTTTCAGGCTCATTCAATTTTTGTACGGACATCTTTTCCATTGAAGAATATGTTCCAAATGCATGATGTGTCGGGGAGAATGACCAAGTGGTCAGTTGAGCTTGAGGATTTTGATATTGAATTCGAACCAAGAACTGTTATTAAAGCACAAGAATTACCTGATTTATTAGTCAAATTTCACTGTAATCAGAATGATATGGAGGTCGATGAAGAAGAACTTGGAGCAGAATGGACAGTCCAAACTGATGGGGGTTCAAGCTCGTCTGGTGGTGGAGCAGGTGTGCAATTGGTGTCTTCGGAGGGAATTAGAATATATCAAAGCCATTCAATTTGGGTTTAAAGCATCAAATGACGAAGCAGAGTACGAAGCTACTTTGGTATGCTTAAGACTTGCTAAAATTTATGGAGCTAAAAGAGTAAGGTTGATAAGCGATTCACAACTTCTCATAAACCATGCATTTGGCTTATCGGAGGCAAGAAAATATCACTTAGTAAAATATCTGGGGCTTTAAAGGTTTTAACTTTGACTTTTGAGGGCGTCAGTACGAACATGTTCACCAAACTGGAAATTCAGTGGCTGAATTTTTTGCTAAAATATCTTACTCAGAGGAGTACCCTTGGATAATCATACAATAAAACCCTTCTATTGTTAAGGGATCCGAATCAATTGAAATATGTATTGAATCTTTCCAAATTTCTACAGGTAAAGCAAAGGATTGGAGGAGCGATATCCAATAATTTTTGGTGAATGACATATTACCAGTTGATAAGATGACGGCTAAAAGAATACTATTCAAGGAATACAGGTATGTTGTACTCGAAGATGTACTATATAAGAAATCTTTTAGCCGGCCTTTACTCTGATGTTTAGGAAGAGATGAGTCGCATATGATACTTTCAGAGTTACATAACAGGGAAAGATCAACACATTGTGGCTACAAAGCATTGATATGAAGAGTCCTTCTTGATGGGTATTACTGGCCGACCCTCTCCTCGGATGATAAGGAATTAGTGCAGAAATAAGATGCATACCAAAGATTTGCTAATACAATCCATGCACTGGGTGTGCCCCTCAAATCGATATCTGAGTCTTTACCATTTGACTGATGAGTCATTGACCTGGTCGGACCTTTACCGATGGCATCTGAAGGTCGACAAACAATCATTGTTGCAGTCGATTATTTTTCTAAATGGGTGAAAGTTAAGCCTATGGTAGAAACAAAAGTTAAAAATGTGATTAGATTTATTGTCTCTAGCATCTATTGTCACTTTGAGGTTCTGAGGAAAATCACAATGGATAACGGACCACAGTTCGATAACAAAGAGATGAAAGCCTTCCGT
Organism: Limnanthes douglasii subsp. nivea; assembly: GCA_036936605.1. Taxonomy (NCBI): domain Eukaryota; kingdom Viridiplantae; phylum Streptophyta; class Magnoliopsida; order Brassicales; family Limnanthaceae; genus Limnanthes; species Limnanthes douglasii. The sequence continues at coordinate 5,774,626 of JAUPFV010000001.1, forward strand.
GCATCTAAGGGGATACAACAATGCTTCTCAGCACCTTTTCACCCCCAAGAAAATGGCAAAGTCGAGGTGACTAATCAGACAATTCTAGATGGGTTAAAGAATGATTTGGAGGGTAAGGCTGGAAGATATCCAGATTATCTACAAGAAGTTCTGTGGGCTTATAGAGAAACTCCCCGGACTGCAACGCAATAATCAAAATTCGCACTTGTTTGTGGGATGGATGCAGTAGTACCTTCATAAAAAAAAATTCCATTCATTCAGGTTCAGTGAATATTCCAAGGAAACAAACGACAAGGGAAAGCGCACAGAGTTGGATCTGGTGTAGGAAAAGAGAAGACAGGCACAACTAAATTCCTTACATTATCAGACTTTGTTGAGAAGCCGATACGCTTAAAAATTTAAAAGACAAAATTTCAAATCCAGGGACAAAGTTTTCAGAAAATGTTTTGTCCATACGAAATAAAAAAGGTTGGGAAAATTGGCTCATAATTGGGAGGGTCCATACACGGTAACAAAGAAGATCAAGCCGGGGACGTACAAACTCAAAAATAAAGAAGGAAGAGATCTTCCCCACCCTAGGAACATTGAGCACCTCAAAGTTTATTTAGAGTGAATGTGTAAATATGTAAGTAGTTTCTTTATGAGTTTATGTAAGTATCGGCGACATACTCTTTCCTACCCTGGTGGCGCATGAAGGTTTTAATGAGGTGTCCTAATAGCCGACTTATATATAAATTTCCTTTGCCATGTTAAAATTACTCTCATAGATGTCCATCTTTTTGGACTCAAAAGACACCCCAAAAAGGTTTCGATGGTAGTGTCCATCTTTTTGGACTCAAAAGACACTCGAAGAAGGTTTGGATGGTAATGTTAATCTTTTTGGACTCAAAAGACATTCCAAAAACGTTTGAAAAACAATTTTCATCTTTTTTAACTCAAAAGTCACTCCGAAGAAAGTGTTCATTATTTTGAACCAAGTAAAGTTTTCCAACGAATATGGATGACGATATTCATTATTTTGAACTAAGGTAACCTAATAAGTAGTAAGCCATAGTGTTCATCACTTTGATGACTTTGAACCTCGGTAAAAAAAAATCACATAAAATATCTTTTACCTAAGAAAAAAGTTAAAATAAAACCTTTTAACATTAAAGATTGTTTATTGAACTTAAATTAGTAAACAAATAATATTAAGAAACTATTTATTCGGGGGGGGGGGGGAAGTAAGGGTAAAAGATTTTCAAGTAAACACATTTTCATATGAAAAACTTTGTATGAGGAAGAGAAATATGAGAAAAGATTTGAAAGAAAATACATATCATCAAAAGACCTTATAATATGAGGATCATCATACAAAACAAAGTACCATATATTTATGATCACAGGTGATCAAAAAACAAATATTATCATGGTTAACAACACTATTCAGAGGAAGTAGTTTCCTTACTGTCTTCTGAAGAGCCAGATGCAGGGGAAGAACTTTTAGAGGCACTGCTAGTTGCTAAATAGTGTCTCTTAATAACACGATGCCAAAGACTACCTAACTTCAAATCAGGAAACTTTTCATTCATCTCTAACACCAGGGTGAACTTCATGTTAGCATCTTTTTCTTCAAGACGAGTGGTGATACTGGAAGCATACACATCTAAAACTTTCTTCTTCTCAGCTTCAAAGTTCTTCTTCAAAGATTCATGCTTTTGAAAGTTTTTCAATGTCTGTGACAGCCCGTTCAAAATATGACTTAGTCATCTGAAAATAATCATAAAGAGCATCAACAATGTTGTTATTTTTATGTCTTTAGTAATAAATCGCTCTCTCTCATCGTCGAACTTTTCTTTTTCCTCAGAGAGTTTACTCTTTAACGATGAGATTCGGGATAAGCGGCCATCAGACGTCTTTTTCTCTTAAGTAAGCTCGTCCTCAACCTTCTTCAAATCACCAAATTTCTTTTTCTCCTTAGAAAGTTCATCCTTCAAGCTCTTCACTTAAATTTTCAAGTTCGTTACCTCAGTGGTCAACTTCTTTACTTCACCTCTCCTTTAGATGATTGCACTCTTATAACTATTTTTGTGATTAGCTTTCCTTTCGAGGAGAGCAGCAGCAGCATGAAACAACTTATTCAGCTTGTGAGCGACGAAATCGTTTTCATAAACATCAAAATAAGCTGAGGCAGTGGAGAGACGTTCACCTTCCTCAAGAATTTATTCTTGACCAACAATTTGCTTTTTCTGTAGGACAAATTCTCTTTCAGAATCCGAATCGACTATAACAACTTTCATTATAGGGAGAAATCTTGGACAAGTTGTATTGTCACTTTCCTTTTCTCGACTATCTTCTTTTGTTTCTCTTCAGCAGTGAGCCTTTTCGGCCTAACAGCCCCTTCTCTCCCATCCAATCTTACTTCAACTAAAGTTTTTTTGTCAACATTCATCTGGTTTTCTTCCCAGACACTAGCCTGAGGGCCTCCACGGATATTAATTATTCTTGTTAGACTCTTGTTAGTTGCTCCTCTTAGATATCCTTCTGTTGTGCTCATTGAAATTTAGTTCTCTGATCTTCTTGGACATCATTATCCGAGGCAGTGTCTTCCTCGATTTGTTTATCCTCGCCTTTGGATTTTTCAGCATCTTAATGACTGAGAGCCCTAGCTCGAGTGCGAAGAAAAACCATATTGTCCCAACCTTCTAAGCGCTTGAGAATAGCATCCTCCGGGGGGGGGGGGGGGTATCATGAGCTATGATAAGGATTTTTTTCTGACCTGGATCGTATCTCCAAAGATGGCTTCTAGCTAAATTCATTGGAGTGAAACTTCGGTAAAATTTGTAGCTCCAGTTAGCACTTTCCCAAATACTTAGATTCTCGAAGATTTTCTTCGCGGATGCAGCGTAATCTTTAAAGGGTTTGGCAATTCCTTTCATGGCTATTCAAAATGAAGTATCTTAAGCTTGCTAGTTCTAATAAGTAAAACATACTAAAATATGTAAATACATACCTCGCCCGGACCACTTCAGAGTTAACTGGTGAGGAAATTCTAGAGAATCCTCAAAGCCAATCTCCCATAGCCCGGAGATAAAAACAAATTGTTTCTTCCATTTTTTGTCGGCTTCTAAGAAATCCTTGATCATATTGTACTGCTTTGCAAGGCCAAAAGAATAAAAAGGGTAATGAGATTTCTTAGCTACATCTGAGATTGAGACAAGTTGCTCCATGGAAAATGCTATCTTAGAAATCCTAGAGCCCGTGCTGCAGGCGGTAAGAGTATACCACATGTTAGGACCAACTTGAGATGGGAAACGTTCAATAAGAATGAAGTACTCCACTAAAGCAGAATCAAGAGACAGTTGAAGACCTCAATTCATAAGTTCGGTGTAAAGAACTAACTCATGATTACGAACGGATAATAGCGTCTCGCTAAGGAGGAAAATCAGTTGTAACTTCCGAGAGAGGAGCGAATGTTCCTTGATTTGGGACAAAAGGTCTGGGGGGGAATCACCATTGGGATAGCTTGTAGGGGTTGTCCTTTCACCACAATCACGTCGTTATTTTCCTCATCACTGCCAGACTCGTCAATCAAGGGTTTCTTTTGAATTTAAAGGATGAATTTTAAAACTTGTTACACTCGAAAATTTCTTGAAAAAGGTCTCTGGGGGTTAACTTCTCGGTTGTTTAAGGGGACACTTAAGGAGTTACTTGAGGGGTTGTAGCAGAAGAAGAAATCTTAACTCGGATACACTTCGTAGGTGGTTCCGAAGATATTTTTCTCTTAGCATGATCTCCTTTATTTGCCTCGGAAAAATTTCCTTTTTCACTGCCCATTGTTAGAAAAGGAGAAGATTTGTGAGTAGTTTCAGACGAAGAAGGGTCACCCTTGTTATATTTTGAAAAATCTTGAACGGGGGGCTGAATAGCAAGAGAAATACGCTCCCAGAGAGGGGACCGATTATCGTAAAAGTTTTCCTCAAAAATGTCTACATGCGTTGGATACCCTCTATCACCGGAAGCTTTACGTTCAGCAACTTGAACCACCTTCAAAGTTTATATCTTTCGAGATTAATAAACTCTGCAGGCATGGAAGATTGAAAAATAATTCGTTTTGAAAGTTGCTTATCTCTCTCTAAAACTGGCTCTCTCTACTCTAAGGTGAGCATAAATAAAGTATGTAAACTTAGAACTATGGAAAGAGATGAGTATCTATAGTGGAGCAATGGGTGTTAATGGGCAGAAAGTGAAAATCCAATTTCAAAAATCTCTTCGACACGTTACCTTTTTTACAAACAGTTTCAAAAAATGCGTTGGCATGCATTAGTAGATACTCGACACGTGGCCAGAAGTGACACCATTACTTAATCTATTTTTTACATTACAACGGCTAGGCAAAGGCATACGAGATCAAAAGAAATTATGGTTTGTGTGAGGTCACTATGACCAGAGGTGAGATCATAAATCCGAACAAGTCCAATACCACGTAATCTGAGGGGTTTTAATAAAAATATTTTTTCCTAGAACATAAGTAACGAAGTAGTCCGATCAAATTATGAGACAAGAGCGATTCGAGGAGAGTTACAAAAGGTCATACAAAGAAGCTCAGAAATCATAAAGTCATAAGAGGCTCGAAACGAAGAAAGAGTTACTTTCATCAGTCAGTCCTCATTCAGATATCTTCACAAGAACTAAGGGGCTATTAATAAGGGAAGCTAAATAGAGATAATAAGAAGGTTTATTATATTTAATATAAAGGTTAAATTCATGTATTTAGTGATTGAAGACTAAACTAAAGAAAACATAAGAGATAAGGGGGTTAAATGATATACCCTTGGAACTTGTTTGCAAAGAGTAAATGAGCGGGGTGATGAATCCACTTTAACAGTGGTAATCATGTAATTTCATTATTCACCTTATGTACAATATAAAGGACATTCCCTTTTGCGAAAATGACCAATTATTAGTCAATTATTGCTACATTGATTCCTTTTGTCTCTCTTTACCAAATTAAATACCAATTCTCTCACTAAAAGTATCTGATATGAACATTTTTTAGAGAGACGCTCTCCTACGAACATTTCAGCATCTAAATTATCTCTAAGGATCATTTAAGCTCATCAATATTTATCAATTCTATCAAATTTAAATAAAGAGTTTCGTTTGAAAATCTCTTGAAAAAATAAAAACCTGACGAGAATATGTCAAATTATTTTAAAATATAAAATATAATAATCTATTTATTTTAGATAAAAAAACAAAACTTCTATTATTTTTATTTCTTATTCAAATAAATAATAATAAAATATTTTAGGTTTTTGTTTCCTTCCTAGAAATAAATCATGTCCCCATAAAAATTAAGATTTCATCGACTGCATACGATTCGAGCCAGTTAAAATGAGATTTCATTACGTTAAACCAAAATTCCGGCTGGACAAGATCTCATTTTATATAAGATCTCCATTATTTAAATTCTTGTAAAATAACGGTATTTTATATATTTAGAAAACAAAATCTCATTTTGACCTCCCATAACTTTTATATCATGTTATCGCAACTAACAATACGAAGAACATATATAAATTTTGAAGGTATGATTTTATGAAAATAAACATTTTTGAAATGCATATTTAATAAAGTATAATTCTTTTAATTTTTTCAGACATTTGTTAAATTCTATAACTTAAATGTCTCAATTAGAATTTTGGATTCAAACACCATAAAAACGTTCGGTATTTTTCTCGATATTGGAGAGAACAACACAGTTCGGTATATAAAGATATCCTCTGCCTTCAATTTCTCTCCAACGACTACATGAATTATCCCGAGAGAGAAATAGACAGTCCCGCCATAAAGGTTTAGGTTTCATCAACCAATTTGGAAATGAAGAGCCCGTCAAGAAGCTTACCGGATTCAACCGATACTTCAACCAATGATGAAATTGATGTATGTATTAGGAAACTTGAGTTTTTTGTTATTTCTTTGGTTTCTTGATTGTTTTTTTTAATCTTTCAACTTCGGTGGGTGTTTTAATGATCGACTTTTGCAGAATGACAAGGAATATGCTACTGCTAGTAGCCGACGCATACGAGAGATTGGCCATTCCACTTTTTTTAAGATGAAAATGCCAAGCACCAGTAGTGTCCCTGACGTAAACCTTTCAGAACTTAGTGGCGGAGGGCAAAGCACCAGAAGTGTACCTAAAGTAAGTCTTTAAAAAGTTTTTATTGTTCGAATTTCATGTTTAAAGTTGAATTCATTTCTTGAAATGTTAGAGCTGGTATGAAAGATGTTTTAAAGATAGGTAGTTACAATTTGATGTTGATTATCTTGCAACAAATGTTAAAGGCCTTGGCCTTGAGGAGAATCGAAACCCTTAAGATCTTGCTGCTGGTTTTGTGGGTCAGCTGGATGCAAGGGAAGCAGCTGGTCTTGTAGTGGATATGATCAGGCCGATGGGCTTGTGTTGTCGTCCCAAGATGGGCTTTCATGCATAATGACGAGAGGGTTGTCTCCCAAGATGGGCTTTCATGCATAATCCGATCATAGCACTTGTTCGTGATGGAATTTTCTTTCTCGGTTCTAGAGGGCCTATAGGTATCTTCTCATATGGTAGTGTTTCACCTCGTATATACCATTTGTTTAAGTCATCCTTAGTTGCGAATCAGTGCGAACACGACCAGCCAATTTTAAACCCTATGACTTCTTCGTAGTCGGAAGCGTTGTTGGTGATATTAAAGCTTAATTTCATTATCCCCATATACTGCTCGTAGGATGATTTTGGCTCCCACTCCATGAATATTGGAAGCGTCATCCATTTTGAGTACTAATTCTACATTTTCTTCTCAGTCGGTTAATGAAATCATTTTTTACTCTACCTCACACCAATTCCTTTATGAGATCGGCCAGATCTTGGCCTTTGGTTGCTATATCAGGCTCGTACCTGATCTCGTATTCCCCTAAATCGACTGAACATCGTGTGAGTCGTCTTGATATGTTAGACTTTTGTAGGACATTAAAGGAAGGGAGAATGATGATGGTATGAATTTGGAGGTAAGACCTCAATTTTCTTGTTTGCACCATGAGTAGCAAGGCTAACTTTTCTAGGTTCAAATATCGGAGGCTCTTACTACCATAATATATTGGTCTGTGTTCTCTCTTCATCTCTGCCAAACAGCACTGCCATCATGGTCGGAGAAAGATAAGTATAAATACTTTTCTCGTTTGGCGCTGATAGGATATCGGGCAAAGTCAAATATTCTTTAAGAGAGCATAAGGCCTTCCGCTGGTCAAGATTGGCCTTGATTTCATTCTTGTTGAAAACGTACCCCCAAAATGTTTCCGCTACGAACACCAAAATGAGTATTTTGCGCCTGAGTTTGTATTGGTGCAAAGTCGTAAAGATGTTGGACAGAACATCGAGTTAATGTAGGCTTCATGTTTGTTCCCAGCTCCACTATTTGGAAGGCAGTGTGTTACTCGTTACATGAACGCATCAGTAGCATATGATGTAGGCTTCTTGATTGTTTGTTGCAGAATCTTTTGTTTTAATCTTTCAACTTCGGTGGGTGTTTTAACTGCAACTTTTAAGTAGTTAGAGTTTAATGATCGACTTTTGCAGAATGACAACGAATATGCTACTGCTAGTAGTCGACGAGTACCAGAGATTGACCGTTCACTGCCACTTATCCGCTGTTCTTCACCCGAAAGTTCATCCAATGGGCTTGAAGACGGAGGGCCAAGCACCAGTAGCGTACCCGAAAGTTCATCCAACGGGATTGAGGACGGAGGGCCAAGCACCAGTAGTGTACCCGAAAGTTCATCCAACAGGCTTGAGGACGGAGGGCCAAGAACCAGTAGTGTACCCGAAAGTTCATCCAACGGGATTGAGGACGGAGGGCCAAGCAGCAATAGTGTACCTAAAGTAAGTCTTTAAAAACTTTTTATTGTTCGAATTTCATATTTAAAGTTGATTACATTACTTGAAATGTTAAAGCTGGAATGAAGATGTTTTATATAGTAAAATTACGCATTTTAATTGTTAATGATCGACTTTTGCAGTATTACGGCGAATCTGATACTACTAGCAGTAATAGCCCGCCACGGTACACACCTTTGTCAATCAGTGATCTCAAACCTATGGTAAGCCTTTCTAAATTTTCATAATTTTTAGGATCCAGACCTTAAAAAAGTGGGTTTTGATTGCAGAATTACACCACTTTATCAAAGATGATGGAAAATGTTACCGTTAGCTGCAGACGACCCGAAAGTTCTTTGCGAAATTATGCCACAAATCAACCACAACCAGACACACAAATATCTCCTCCGACTGGTTCTCCAGCAGTAAGTTCACCGGATACAGATAGTGAAACTGAGGTGAGCCTTTGCAGACTCTCGTCCGACTAGTTCTTATAAATTATTTTCATATCTGTATAGGTGGCTGTTATCTTTATTATAAATTTGGTAGTAACTATTGGCTTTGGCTGAATTTGACGCATTTCAAACCGGCCAGACATCCTCGGACGGCGACGAAGCTCGTGCAGGAAATAGTAGAAAACGAAAACCGCAAACTCGTGCAGGAACTGATAGGGAGCGAGGAGGGCAAGCTCGGACAGCAACTGGTAGAAAACGGGGACGACCTCGGTCACCTAGGGAGAAATAATGGTACACCAACATATCAAACGGGAGGGATTAGATTAACATTTCTGCGAAAGTAGAGACAAGTCCACCTTAGCTTGTAGTTCCTTGATGGATTTGTGTGGTACACTAAATCTACATACATAGACGAGAATACTTAGTGACACTGTTCTATCGACGAACTCATTGGTTCGTGGGAAAATAAAAACATATGTTTGGCTGTACATTCAGGTTAGGGAAATAAATACAAATCTTCCATTAACCAACACAAGTTCATTTAACCGCATTAACTAGTTAGATTAACCAACACAGGTATATATTTCCCATTTCTAATAGTTAGTCTAAGCTTTAAAAATAACTTCGTTTTTTTCTCAAAAAATAATGCTCTTCTCTTTTGTCCCCTATCAATGATAAGATGGTGACATATAATGGATTTATTAACAAGGGAAATATTATATGTTTGAAAATCAAATTACATGTCTCATTCTATTATAACTATTAAAAAGTTATTTTTCAGAATCCATAAGACAGTTTTAACTGTCCAACAAATTTTCCACATATCCGCTTTAGTTCTTCATACATCCATTTTCATAACTCTGAATACAATCCTTGTTATAACTCTGAATGTAATTCTTATCATAACTTTGAATTTCACCCTCGTCATAATCCTGCATACAACCCTCGCTATATCACTAAATATAAACCTAGTCTTGTTCGACTTTATGCTCTCGTCTTAATTCTGCGGTACATGACCTCGTGATATATCTGAATAGGACCCACATCTCGTTCAACTTCATGTTCGTGCCTTAACATCGTGGCGTACCACCTCCGCCATATATTATGCATCTTATTCCTTTATTATCTTTAATTACCTTGTTAAATAATTTATTTAAATGACTAAATACAAATTAGACGAGCTCGCAATAATTTAAATATTATAAACATGCTTGCCAATGTAACACGTGCCTAACTAAATTGACATTTGCCACAAATAATACCATAACATGAATTATTAAATAAACCTTCTCCCCATTTACCATTCTTCCATATCATCCTCTCTCTTGATACAGTTGCTTTCTTTGCTCATACTTTCTACATCTAAACTATTCTTCATTTGTCTGGGTTTCTTAATCGAAATGGTTTACTTCATTAAAATTTATACTTTTAACTTTTTAAAAAAACATTATCTATAATTCAGCACTTGAGATCTAATATGACTCCACATTTATTTTTTCATGAAATTTATTGATACCCTCCCTATTTTTCTTAAGAAAAGAATGGTTGATAATAAGAGATATACCAAGAAAAACCTTTCCCCAAAATTTACCCCCTCAAAAATCCTATTAACTTGAAGAACTTCGATAGGACGTGGTAGAAGATCAAAATTTCTTACAAGAATTCTTCGGTAACCAAGCGAGACCCTATAAATATATGTTTGAAAAAGAACATCAATAATTTAGGTTTGAATATGGTATCCCATACTATATAAGAACTCGTCGTCTTAAAGTACGCGACTTGGCCCATCATACCAAAGAAGGTAAAATATCCTCTTTTTAATTCCATTTGAATGCGGTTTTCGATTACCTTTTCATGCTTACATTACCGATTTCTTTTCGAATCCGTCCCACCCAACTAACAGTCAACTGATGTGGCGCATTAGTGATTTTAATACGTTTAGACATAAATGTTCCCTATTAATCTTTCATTTCCAATGCCAAAATCCAAAAAACTTTGTGACAATATTTTTATTTTTTTTACTTTAAAACACTCTACTTGAATTATCATTCCACCCTTCTTTGACCACAACTTTATAATAAGTTTACTATATATAACCAAAATTTGCAAGTCTATAAATTCTACTAGATAAATTTTGTCAGATAGAAAGAGGGTGGATGCAAACACATAAGGTAAGATCTATTAAAGTTAATTTTATCATCTAATCTATTATTTTACATTTCTAACATATCTTTTCAATTTCTTACTTGTTTTGCATAACCATAAAAAATTTCTGAAATTTAAATCATTCTTCCATGATGACAAGTATTTAGATATTCTACCTGTTATTTCCCGACCGATGTACCAATCCGACTTCCACTTTTTTTTCACACCGAAAAATTAATCCAAACTAGACTTTTGCACCTCAATAATAAATCACCATGAGTGCCGATGGTAAACCAATAATTTGCAAAACCGGACAACCAGTTATAATTGAAAGCGTTCTCGCCATACGATGACAATGAGTACCAACGCGGAATCACCAAAAATTGAGAATTATAGTAAGGCCTCAACAAAATTTTTGGACCAATGCACTATAGTAAGGCCTCAACAAAATTTTTGTATCCACTAGAACCCAGATTTTATGTAGAGTATCGACAAGCTATTCTATCACATGAACGCCTATGTTTGCATCAATTTGATCTTTAATTTTGATCATATCTCGTAAACTTTTACAACATTCTAACATGGACCAATACAACAAATTGAAAATATTTGATATCATTCGAAAGCAATTTAAAATCAAATTAGAGGTTCGTTTTCAACATTAAACGTTTCCGTTTGGAAAAAAAATTATATGTTTTATCTTTGTGATTCATATATATATATTATTATTTTTTCCAAAGTATTCCTACTTCAGTAGCTCTTGTCTACTTGACGATGAATCCTCACGACATAGATGCTATTGCTAACTTTAAAACTGAAAAAAATTATGATTGATTCCAAGAATCAAAGAAAAGATTTGGTTGCTTTCCAACAAGGACTGAAAAGCATAAAAAAGCTCATGAAAAATTGAAAAAAAAATGTTAATAACTTTATTACTACCATCCAATATGAGAAGAATGTGGTTATTGCTGAAAAGAAAAACAAATACTCACTCAAAATAACGAATTGATCAAACAAAATACCTTTTTCATCACTCTAAACACCGACGTGATCTCTCAAAATACTCATGTTTTCGACCAAAACAAAGGTTTAAGAAGTAAAATCAGAACTCCAAATGTTCAAACCTCTTTAATACTCTGAAATTAAAATAATTCAATAAAAACTCATAGATTTTGAAAAAACTAAAGATGGATAAATTAAAAAAATTATAAGATACTTAGTGTAACACTTTTAAGGCTATGACTAAGAGAGATAAAAGCTTTTTTTGGTGCTACTAAAGTGTAGTTAACGAGAATTAAAATTAAATTATCTTGTCAATTTTGGATGCAACCCTAACATTAAGCTAGGAGACCTAGAAGAGTTGTTACCAAAATATGAATGCAAACTCTAACCAATTTTTATGTTATTGATTATTACGTCAGGATACAGTATGACCACTTCTGTAACCTTTGTATTTTTCAATATTAGGTTTGGTTTATTAATCATAATCGTTGAGTTGAATATTTATTCAAGGAAAACAATAGCCATTTTGTAACTCTTCAGTCTTTCGACCTTAGGCTTGATTTATTAACCATAATCATTTTTTCATAATTCTATACGATCCTCCTATTTAAATTCATTTTCTTTATTTATCTTGTGACGCTCCAGACCAATCTAAATATCTTAGATGGGATTGTTTTATTGATGAACCAACTTTACAACATCTCTTATTAAAAAACCCGTCTTGCGCCACCAGAAAGGAAAAAGAGCACACAACAATCTTACAAATTTTCTAAAATTTTCAATTGTTGAATATTCAAATGATGCTTCAGTATGTTACCACTCATAAACGTGTACGGCGACTATAGTTTAGGGTTGACATTCCTGCACTTTTATCCTTTGCTCCTTGAAATTTTTTCTTCATAACTAAATCACCTTAAAAAATGGATTTAGTTATGAATCGAATCTGCTTTTACTAGACTCTTATAATGTTGTGCTCTAACTTGAGCCCAATCTCGAAACTATTTCGTTAAATCTACCGATATTTCCTTTCCAGTAATATTATCTTCCTCTAAATAATATCGTATTCTATGACTTGATATGAAAACTTATGCTTGGAACCACGGTATCCATCCCATAAGCGAAATAAAAAGGCGTTCCCTCTATCATGACTATATGAGTTGTTCTCTAATCCCACAACACTTCTAATAACTGGCCTAGGCATTTCCCTTCGGGCCTCTCAACTTTCTTTTTTATCTCATCAACAATTTTTTTATTTGTTACCTCCACACATTCATTAGCTTGAAGATAATAAGGGGTTGAAAAATATCGTTGAATTCTGTATTATTTGCAAAATATCATCCTTATCACATTTTGAAATTGAGGTCTATTATGTGTCATTAATATCCTTGGAATCTCAAACTATGCTAAAATTTAAGTATGCAAAAAATCGTTGATTTCTTAGGCCCTTATTTTGACAAAACCTTTGTCTTGACCCACTTTGTAAATTAATCAACGTGCCATTAATAACTTCATGATACCAGTACCCATAAAAAGATGACCCACCAAATCAATTTCTCATTTATCAAAAGGACAAGCCACTGGAAGTACACTCATAGGTTCGCTTGAAAAATGACTCATTTTAGTATATAATTGACAAATGTTACACCCTTGAACAATGACATAAATGTCAACCGTTAATTTTGGCCAATAAAAACCCACAAGGAAAAATGTCTGATCAAATGTTTATACCAAATATTGACCCCAGATTACACCTTCATCTAAATCTCATAAAATGAACAATGCATATTCCATATTTAGAAAACGACAACGAAACAATTTCTCATTTATCAAAAGGACAAGCCACTGGAAGTACACTCATAGGTTTGCTTGACAAATGACTCATTTTAGTATATAATTGACAAATGTTACACCCTTGAACAATGACATAAATGTCAACCGTTAATTTTGGCCAATAAAAACCCAAAAGGAAAAATGTCTCATCAAATGTTTATACCCAATATTGACCCCAGATAACACCTTCATGTAAATCTCATAAAATGAACAATGCATATTCCATATTTAATGCAACTACAACCAAACTTAATGACAACTTTTCCAAATTCAAGTATCTTTTTGAAACCTAAATTAAACTTTTACCCAAATAGTATACCGATATTTTCACTTAAAGAATTTAATTAATCAACACAAAACTTACAGCATGACTAGACACATCAAAATAAAGGTATAAAAATTCACCTCTCCCTGAGGATGACATAATCTCCGGTAAAATCAAATATTGTTTCAAAACATGAAATACTTCATCAAACTCTTTATTCCAAAAAAACCTCTTAGATCCCTTAAGAATTTCAAAATAGTGGTGACTCTTATTCGGCGATTTTGGAATAAACCGTGCTAAATCGCGAAACACTTTACCAATCTTTGCATTTCCTCGATGGTTCTTAGAGGCTCTATGCTTAATAATACTTTAAGTTTCTCAGGATCAAATCCAATTCTATTCTTGCTAACCATATACCCGATAAAATTCTCACTTCGAACTCCAAAAGAACATTCAAAAGATTTAACTAAAGATTAAATTTTCTTAAATTCTTAAAAATTTCAAACAAAACTCCAACTTGTCGATCCTTGGTATTAATTTTAACGATTACGTCATCTATGTATGCCTCTATATTATTTCCAAACTAATTCTTAAGAGTTTGATTACCATTGTTTGATTAGTTGATCCAGCTTTTTAAACCAAACAAAATTAGTTTATAATAATATAAACCTTTTTCTATTTGAAAAACAATATGTTCTTCATCATTCAGATGCATCTGAATTTGATTGTACACTGAAATTGCATCCATAAATGATAAGAACTCATGATCAGATTCTGCATCAACCAACTGATCAATTCGAGGCAAGGGAAATGCATCTTTAGGACAAGACTTATTAAGATTAGTAAAATCTAGACATATCTTTCATTGCCCATTCTTTTTCTTAACCAAAACCGGATTAGCTACACACTTCGGGTAATTCAATTTACATATATGACCGAGCCTCAATAAAATTTATATTTCTTTGAAAATAGCCTCCGCCTTTTCATGAGATAACACCCTCATTCTCTGATAAACTGACCTTAGTATTCTATCAATTGCAAATTCATGACAAATAATCGACGAACTCTCCCCTGTAAAACATCATCATTATTTCTCAACAAATTTATTAGTGTACTCTTAAAATTTTGAGTTAATTGACTTCCAACTTTAACCACTCATCTGCTCGACAACTCCTTTTCATCCACTGTATCCAAGAACTCAACATAATTCTCTTCTTCCCTAAGATTGTCAACTTCTTTTTAGAACTCACCCCCTTTCCGGTTGACGACCCTATAAGTTTTGAAAGGTAAAATATTGAGTATCCAAAGAAATAACCTAACAATCTATCACATCTTTTTTAATTCCCATAATAATCATAATAAAATTTCAAACTAGATACTTGAGATACTGTTGAAAAGATAAGGTAGTATCTTTTTTATGTACCTATGACCGACCCACAATCACATTATAAGGACCTTCAACATCACTTATTATAAACATAGTTCTCACAGGTTTTTGATATTACCGTACCCAATAGTCACTGAAAGCCTAATTTTCCCAACAAAACTAGAAAATTTACCTTCGTAACTCACTAATTGCCTATTAATCGGCTTGTATGGTGGCACCTCAATCATCTTATTATAACTTCCCTTGAAAAGAATGTTAGTTAAGCTGCAATTTTCTATAAGAACAAAAGTAACCATTAATATAGATAAATATTATCAGAAGGGTTACTTGGTAATATGATAATGAGTAATTATTTTTTGGCAGTGAGTAGCAATATAAATGAGTTGTTTAAGTAAATACTTAGAGTGAGAAAGTCTGTGTTTTGAAGTAAATGCTTCATCCTTCTTAAATGTCTGATAAACGCCTTTTTATAGGCTAAATTAGCTTAACAGGCCTAACAGGCCAAATCGAGTCCATGGGTTAATCGTTATTTACCTAAACCCATTGTCCAAAACCTATATTAGGCTTGTTAACCAATAAATAAATAAAATAATAGAAACTTAATTATAAAATATGTGATAAAATAAATATTGGCCTTTGTCCGATTTTCCATGGCCTCATCAACCATGACCTTTGAAATATCCAAACTAATAGTCAATGCATCGTAATGAGGAGTGAAGACTCTCATCGAATCATCATTGGTAAAAAAATTGATCAATGACAACCTTCATATAATGATGGTATCACGACTCATCAACTAAATGCACATCTAAATACTTCCTATAATGGACCAACACTTCACTTTTTTATATTCACCCTTAATGAACTTGTAAAGACTGATCACATATCGTTTTTTGTACGATAAATCAATAAAAGAAGATTTGTTTCGTGAAGCTAAGATTACGTTTGTGGGCAAGTTTTCGTCTGGAATTCCTAAGAAAACGGTTCTGGATAATTTTTTGTTTACGTTAAAGTTTAAAGGCAACTGTAATGTTGTTGTCGGGGACTCCCGCCATATCTTTTTGAGTTTGATCTCAAAGAAGATGTGTGTAAATTCTGGCAAAGAAAAGTCTGGAGCTTCGACAATGTAGTGATGAGACTACGTCGATGGACACCAAGGTTCAGAATCAAAAGAGAGTGTCCTATAACGCTTAACTGGGTTAAGATTTCGAACCTCCCTAACTATCTTTATAATAAAAGGATGTTTGGAGATATTCTTCGATCTTTGGGTATAGTTTACAAAATAAATCTTCCTGAAAAGAATAGGGTGTATAATGGGCTTCAGACTCTTATAGAACTGGATGTCACCAAGAAGCTCTATGAAAGGCTCTAGATAGGATTTGGAGCAAATGACGGGTGTTGGTTGAACATTCAGTACAATAAAATTCATGATTATTGTGATACTTGCTTCTATTTGGGACATAGCAGCAAAAAATGTAAAAAGAAACAACATCTTGAAGAAAAAGATGAAGTTGTAAAGGACAATGAAAGTAAAACTGAAATTACTAAAGTCTTCAGGCCAAAAATACAATCTATTGTTGTTAATCAGATCACTGAGCCTAATCCTATGCCTGTTGATACTGAAAAACTTGTTTCTATACAAAGAAAAACTAAAAAGGGTTTGATGCTTGCTGATTCTGAAGTCATAGATGCTCTCCAAATGCTTGAGCATGGAAACTCCTATGAGGATAAAGACAGATTGAATACTGCTACTTCCCCTTATCCTGGAAATGTGGGCAGTCTTCCTGAAACTCCAAGGGTTAACAACTCTGATTCTATAGATCCAAGCTTCAGTTTGATCCTGAAAAGAAAGTTAAAGACTGTAAAAAGAAGAAACCAAGCAATGTCATAATTAAATCTTTGAAGTTTTCAGAGATAAAAAAAATCATAAGTACTTCTCTGATGATGATAATAATTCTTAGCTGGAACTAGGCATGGGAATATGGGTATGAAACCGAAGAACCGAACCGAACCGAACCAAAATAACGGATTCGGTTCGGTTCTAGTTCCTTAAAAATACTCGTACGGTTCCTTATCTTAAATACCCACGGTTCTCGGTTCGGTTCGGTTCGGAACCGAGAACCGAATAATAACCATAAAACACCGAATAAACAATAGTACCCTTGAATATCCACGGTTCTCAGTTCGGTTCCAAACGGTTCTTTTGGTTACAAAGTAACCATTTGGTTACTTTCAAGGTTCAGTTTCAAACGATTTTTTTGGTTACAAAGTAACCATTTGGTTAGAAAGTAACCATTTTGTTCCTTTCGGGTTTGGTTTCAAACGGTTCTTTTGGTTATAAAGTAACCATTTGGTTAGAAAGTAACAATTTGGAATCGAAACCCGAATGTATCGGTTTTTTGCGGTTCTTTTTGGTTTCTCAGATTAAATACCCATACCGAACAGAACCGAACCGAACCGAATTTTAATCGGTTACGAAATGGGTACTAGTTTTAAAGAACCGAAAGAACCGAGAACCGAAAGAACCGAACCGAACCGAAAGAACCGAGAACCGAAAGAACCGAACCGAACCGAAGAACCGAATGCCCATGCCTAGTTGGAACCTCAGAGGTATTCAAAACAGTGCTACAATGAATAGACTGCTTTCAATTATCAAGAAGGATAAAATTAAGGTAATCTCCATCCAGGAGCCTATGGTTAAAGATGATCGTAGAGATAGAATTGTCCATCAATTGGGTTTCTCTAACTCTGTTTCTAATTGTTCTAATAAAATTTGGGTTGCTTGGATGGATGACATTGATCTTGTTATTCTTAAGAATCTAGATCAATGTCTCCATTGTAGCATCACTGATTCTGTCTCTACTAATCAATTTCTTTTTACTGCTATATATGCCAAATGTAACAGGGTTAACAGGCGTTACCTCTGGGATGAATTAAATTCCATCTCTCCTACTGATAAAGCTTGGTTAATTGCGGGTGACTTCAACATTATTGCATCCTCTGACGAACAGGTTGGCTGTTCCACTCTGTATCAAAATGGAATGGATGAATTCAACGATATGTTGATTAGCTGTAGAATAGAAGACGCTGGTTTTGTGGGATCAAAATTTACCTGGAACAAAGCAAACAAGTGGAAGCGATTAGACCGTGTCTTGATTAATCAGAAGTGGTTTGACACTTTTAATGATATACAGGTCACTCACATGGTCAGAACTTGTTCTGACCATGCTCCCTTACTTATTTCTATAAATCTGTTAACAAACAATCTTAATAAAAACAAAAATTATTTTTAGTTTATGAATATGTGGGTCTCTGATGCTAACTTTTTAAAGATTGTCAAAGAGAATTGGAATATTAGTATTGCAGGTTATCCTAACCATGTTTTTTGGTATAAGCTGAAAAGGCTTAAAGGTTGTCTTAAAGAGTGGAATGCCTCCTATTTTGGTAATATCTTTAACAAAGTTAAAGAGACTGCTGAAAATGTTAGAAAGATAGAAGATAGGTTCTTTGTGGTTAAGGATTCTAATGCTAAGGCTGATCTTGATAAATCTAATTGTTTATATATTATGGCTCTCAAGAATGAAGAATCTTTTTGGAGACAAAAGTAAATTTTATCAGGCCTATGTTGCTAGGAAAAGAAGAAAGAATAGAATCCAGGGTATTAAATAGGACAATGAGTGGCTTCTAGATCAAAAGGATATTGGTCTCTCTGCTATTAACTACTTTAACAAGTTGTTATCTAAAGAACCTTATGATGACAAGGTTAATGAAACTAA
The DNA here is from genome assembly GCA_036936605.1 of Limnanthes douglasii subsp. nivea. Lineage (NCBI taxonomy): Eukaryota > Viridiplantae > Streptophyta > Magnoliopsida > Brassicales > Limnanthaceae > Limnanthes > Limnanthes douglasii. Next base: position 5,793,383 of record JAUPFV010000001.1, read on the forward strand.
TCTTTTGAATGATCCTATTCTGAAGAGTATTCCTAGTTGTGTGAAGAAAGAGGATAATGATAGGCTTCTCAAGGCTACTGATGAAAGAGAGGTGTGGCTCACTATTTCTAGTATGAGTGAGGACAGTTCCCCTGGGATTGATGGCTATAACCTTCTTTTTTCCAAGGTTTGTTGGGATATTATTAAAGGTGATCTATGTTTAGCCCTAAATTCTTATCTTAATGGTTGTAGTATCCCTCAGGGCATTTTTGCCACTTGGATATGTCTCATTCCTAAAGGGCCCAACCCTACTAATTGTTCTAATTACAGAGCAATTAGTCTTTGTACTATGTTGAATAGAATTCTGTCAAAACTTATACATAATCGTATTTCTGCCCTATTAGCTATGATTATCTCTGATTTTCAGTCTGCCTTTGTTAAAGGCAGATCCATTCACGAAAATGGTTCTAACTACTAGAGAGATTTTTCATGATATTAATAAAAGACCTAAAACTGGGAATGTTGTTATCCAATTGGATATGTCCAAGGCCTTTGATAACATGGCTCATCAGTTTATTCTTAAAGTTTTGTCCCTTTTTGGCTTTTCTGACAGATTTGTTAAGCTTATTAACTCCCTTATCTCTAATACTAGTTTATCCATTTTAATTAATGGGGAGGTTATTGGCTATTTTAAACCCAAGAGGTGTTTGAGACAAGGGGGATCCACTGTCCTCCAGTCTCTTTATCCTGGGTGAGGAGGTCCTCACTAGAGGGCTTTTAAATCTGTTTGAAAGAAATAAAAGTATGAATTATTTTTCTAAACTAATATTTATGTTCATTGTCTTGCCTTCGCCGATGATGTTCTTATTTTCACAAACTGTAAAACTATCTCTATAAACAAGCTTTGTCAATTCTTAGACAAGTACCAAGCTGTCTCTGGTCAAGCTATTAATAAGCTCAAAACTAAGCTGATTGTTTCCAAAAAGATGCAACCTAATAATGTTCTTAGGGTGGAGAATCACACTGGGTTTAATTCTAATTCTCTCCCTACTACTCATCTTGGTATTATTATTAATAATAACAATTTCTATAGGAACTACTATTTCATCATTGATAAAGTTATATCTAAAATAAAATATTGATATGGTAAGAATCTTAACTTTGGTGGCAGGATCACTCTCATAAATTTTGTTCTCATGTCCATTCCCCTCTATTGCATTCAAAATTATGTGGTTCCTAGCTGCATTATCAAGAAGTTAGAGATTATCTTTAATAAGTTCCACTGGTGTTCTAACTTTGATAACAATAGTGTGCACTGGTGTACCTGGTCGAAGATTTGCAGACCCTTCAATGAAGGGGTCTTAATGTTAGATCCTTGGTTGATTAAAATTTTATTTTCTCCCTAAAGCTCTGGTTCATCTACATAAAAAAGGATAGTCTTTGGTCAAAGATTATGCTTAATATTTACAGTAAGAATAAGCATCCTTTAATCCCTAATCATCTTAATAATTCTACGAATTACCTGGAAGAGGATGTTTGCTATTAAGGAGATTGCTGAGTATCACATCAAGTGGAGCTTGGGAAAGGGAGCCATAGACTTCTGGAGAGACTGTTGGCTCAATCAGTCTTCTCTTTTGCCTTCTTTCAAGAACAGTTCGTATTTGGAAGCCTCCGTTAATTCTTTTTGGAGCTCTGATTGATGGAATTTTGAGCAGCTCAAGTCCTTATTACCTGCTGACGAAATCGACAACATTAAAATTCTTAAAATAGATAGCAACATGGATGATAAAGCGATCTGGTCTATTTCTCCTGACTGTAATTTCAGTACCAAGCTTATCTGGGACATCTATAGACAGCATTATCCTAAGACTAGTCTTTTCAGCAAAATTTAGAATGGCATCACTCCAAAGAAGTTTTCCTTTCATCTTTGGAAGCTTTTAAAAAATTTATTTCTACTGATAACAACTTACAAGAGAGAAATCTGAGTTTGGCTTCTAAGTGCCAGTTTTGCTCTCACTCTGAAGACTCAAATCACTTATTTGTTAGTTGCTAGTTTTCATGGAAAATTTGGAATCATTATAAAATTATGTTCGATGTTAATATAGAGAGATTTATGGTACTTTCCCATGTCATTAGAACCTGATTTTGGTTCTCTAATGCGAAAGTACACACAACTCACTCTATTCCTGCTATCATCTGTTACATGATTTGGAAAAACAGAAACAATGCTAACATAATGGCAGTTCTGATTCCTTTTCCCAAATCATTAACAAGATTGAATCTATTATCATATGCCTTGATATTTCTAACAAAATTAAATTCAAGCAATGGTCTCAGGTTTTTAAAGCATGTATCAGTTTAGGGTGTACCTCTGCTGTTAAGTCTCCAAAGGTTGTTTACGAAAATGGATTACTCCGGTGGAAGGAAGAGTGAAATTAAATGTAGACGTTGCTTGCCTTAAGAATGGTGAATCGAGCGGAGGTCTCCTTATTCGTAACAGTAAAGGAGATATCCTTCACTTCTGTGGTAACACTTATGGTAAAATATCTCTCATTCTTGCTGAAGCCAAAGCATTGCTCGATGGCTTGTTGATGTGTAAAAAGAACAATTGGAGTCGAGTTGATGTAGAATCGGACTGTCTTTTGTTGATAAATATGTTGGCGTCCGACTCTTTCCCATGGTATCTCTCCCCACTCCTCAATATTTGCAGAAGCTTGCTCTCCTCTTCGATGAATATCAAACTCATTTCGAGAAATCAGAACCAGGTGGCTGATTTCTTAGCCAAGTGGACGTTGAACTCTTCAAACAATATAAGTTCTTCTAATCTATCCATCCCAAACCAGCTTCTTGTCATTATCTTCCTTGAAAGTTTAGGTCTTGGCTACCTAAACTAGTTCTAACTTCTTATTATTGTAGAATTTCTGGAGAAAGCTGGGTCTGTAAAGCTTAGTTTTCCTCGTCTCCTTCGAAGACCCTCTATTGCTGTTTTTGCTAGGATCCCCCTCTGAGCTCACAGAAGTTTCCTTTTCTCCTTCCCGGTCAGCAGTCTAGTTTCTCTTTGAAGAGTTCTTTTTGGGTCTCTGGAGCTGGCATTGTAAGTTCTTCATGACCGAGCACTGGCTTGCTACTTCTACATAGATATCCTTTCGCTTCCTGGTTTCGTTCTTGTTGAGAGACATGTAAATTTCTCGGTGAAAGCCTCCCTCTGATTCCTGAGAGAAAATTTACCCAAAAAATTTACATACATCTGATTCTACGCATATTCTGGATTGGAGCTTCCTCTTCCTAAGGAAGCTTTCTTGTTGAAAATCCTCAGTGAATAGGACCCGTAAAATCCAGCTACTCTTTTCGAATAGAAGATCGGAGAGTTTTAATTCTTGGAGGATAGAATTCTTTGAAGATGAGCTTTTCTCTAAGTTCCCTCTCTAATCTCAATTTGTTTCTGTGTTTGAGAGCTGAAAGTATCTGATCTTTAGGACTAGTTGTTCTCTAATTGGGAATTTTTGCTTAGAATAAACTTTCACCTTGCGAAAAAACCCCTCTTCTCTATACTTTTTCAATTTGTTCAATAATTTTTGATTGCTTAAAAAAAGTTTATAAATTAAAAACTATAGAATCCAGTAGAGACAGAAGATAAGTGCTATTTGTCAAATATGTAAAATAACAACAATTATTTGTGATATAAATCAAATATATTATGGTTCATTTCCCGTGCTACTACATAAATTTTATAGAGGGTGAAGTAGATAATACCGCCATAAAAGTTTAGATTACATCGACTTTATAAATTTTATTTGACATTACCGGGAAGAGACGATACGAAAGACGTATACAAAATTTGAAAAATATTATTTTCCAAAATATTATTTTTTCAAATAATTTTGTTCTTTAAATACCATTCTTGTATTTTTTTTTCTTATGTTTGTATTTTATAATTAATCTAGAAAACTCAAAATTGGAAGCAATAATTTATTTTTCTCAATACAAATTTTCAATTGCTAAAGTTTCTCAACTATAATTCAAATTAGTGGGTGGTATCATAAAATCGTTTAGTACGGTAAGTATATAGAATTTTTTTATATTATGTTTGTATCCTAAGTCATGATTTTCGATTTTCTTATTTAGTATTAGTGTATTTATTTCTATGTAAAAAAAGTTCTATATAAAGTATTTACCTTTTTGAATAATAATAAAATTTTAGTCGTTTTTTTGTTTATCTTTTTCTACATGGTGTGAGAGTATAGGGTGAGATATTGAGTTTAAGTTTTCGTATCTTCTGTTGTGTCGATAGGCCGTTGTTTTAGCTGTCTGTCGGAAGAAAAAAAATCGGTTTTTAGGTCTGTTGTGTGCAGCAACAATCAACAGACCTGATCGAGACACAAACGATTTTTGCTGAATTCCAGACAGCGTGTTTGGAAAATCTAATTCAACAATTTGACATGTTAGATTGTGATTTGGTGCAACGGTTCAGAAGAAATCACTAGTGGAATAGTGCAACATGATGAATTAAGAGTTTGCTCGAGGGTAATTTTGTGTAAAACGAATATCAGAGGGACTAAACTATTATAATCAATTCTTTATACGAACGCTTTTTAGAGAGAGAAAGTGCTACTAAAAGTAGAATAGAAAATAGTATTATATTAATCAACCCCACTTCTCAACTCGTGTGGGGTCCTTTCATAGAACAATAACGGTCCCACACACTTAAATTCTTAATTATTACACATCTAGTCCCTATAGTTTACCACTTATTCATAATTAGTACTTTCATATTACATTTTACGATCTTTCCCCAATAAACATGCTTCTTTCCAATTTCCCCTTATATCTTTTATTCTCCCTTATCAGTAACATTTTTGTTGGTAAAATCGTGGATTCAATTTTGATTGGAACTTAGATTTGAATTTGGATTTAGTATTGGATTTAGTTTTGGATTTGATATTCGTATTTCGTTTTGGATTTCGTCTGGTGTTTATATTTTGTTTACACATTTGGATTTTGTCTAACGTTTGTTTAGATCGATATTTGTCGTTTGGATTTTGTTTTAGTGTTTAAATTTTGCTTGAGTTCAGATTCTTTCTTACATTTGCTTAGATCGACATTTTTTGTTTGGATAGTTGGCGTTTAGATTTGGTTTGACATTTTGATTTTGTTTAACATTTGGACTTTGTTTAACATTTTCTTAAATCGACGCTTTTAGTTTGGATTTCGTTTGCGTATTTGTCGTTTAGATTTTGTTTAACACTTAAGATTTAATTTGGAGATTTGAGATTGACGATTTAAGGTTTGAATTGAAATTTAGAATGGAAAACAGTATATCTAGAATTTCAAAGTGAAGATTTGAAAGTGAATATTTCAAATTTTAGATTAGGACTAGAGTGATGTGTGAAAAAGACGTGGAGAAATAAACTGTTTGAAATATATAAAGAAAATGATGTTCGAAGATTATTTGAAGATTGAAAACAACTTACAAATTTCTTCACAAAGACATACACAATTTTTTTTTCTTAACAAACTCTTAATACTACTTACCAAATCATCTTAAGTTTGAGAGGGGATATTAACATATGGTCTTTTTACACTATGTTTGTATCCCATAGCATTATCCTATTATAATTATCTTTCAAAGTAATATAAAACCCTAATCATTTTTTTTTCTTTTTGTCCAAAAATTCTATTCTCGACATTAAAATGAACAACAATATTGCAATTGGCTCTTATTTTAGAATAATGATAAAATAAAGATAAATCGTTACATTCATCATTAAATAACCTATATATCAATATGTTTATACATGGTTTATTAATGTGTATCTAAACTACTATTATATGAATTTAGGGCCGTCAACAGTTTTTAAAAATAAAAAACCCAACCCGAAATCCTATCCGAAACAAATCGTTAAGAGCTTTCGGTTTGCAGTTTCATTTAAAAAACAGAAACCGATAACGAACTAAAACAATAAAATCGGTTTGGACAAACTCGAAATATGATCGAACCAAATTCGGACCGATCCGATTCGATTTGAACAAAAAAAAATTTAACTATGCGAACTAGTCTAAAATAATAAAACCGAAAATTTAATCACCTAATTCAATAGTCGGATTCCTTAACATATAATACCCCTAATCATTCTATAGTAACGGATAACACACTAATTTACTATAGCGGAACAATACGAACTCAAACCAAACAAAAGTCTAATACACCTACTACTTTTTTTACAAACTAATACGAATTCAATAATATAAAATAATTTTGAAAATATAACAAAAAAAATTGCACTTCTATCATTTTCTTTAAAATTGAGTCAGTGGAATCAGTCGCTATCCTTAGTGAATCATTTTAAAAATAAATATTAAACGATTTCAAATTCAAAAATCCTAGATGAATATTCTAAGAACTATAAGATTTAGTATAGTTAGAGGATCTAAGGCATTATTTGTCAAATATATGGACTAACAAGAATTATTGGCATAAATAAGATATCATCTGCTTTCATTTCCCTTCCACGATTATGAATTTTTTATGATTTGCGGTTTCATCTAAAAATTCGAAATCGATAAAAAACCGAAACAATAAAATTAGGACGAAATGAACCGACTGGGAATCAAACCGATAAAATCGGTAAGTTGATAAAACAAATACGGTATAAAAAACAAATTAATAACCGATTTTATTTATTTATTTATATAATTATATTATTGTATGGCCAAACATTAATCTCTAAAAACTAATTTTTAATAAACATAAAATATTAATTTTTAAACTTTATTTTATGTTATTTATTTATATAAAAAATCGAAACTAGACCCATAACCGACCGAACCAAAATCCGAACAAACCGAAACAGATCAAACCACCTCACAATAAATCGTAAAATTTTTTTGTTTGAATAATATAATATAATATTGAAATATAACTAAAAAATTGCATTTATATAATTTTTTTTTAAATTGATTAAGAGGAATCAGTCGCTATCATTAGTGAATCATTTTTAAAATAATATAAATCGTAGAGGAATAGACTAAGAACTATACGTGGCATAAATAAGATCATCTGCCTTCATTTCCCTCCCACGACTGTATGAAAGTTCTAGAGAGAGAAATAGATACTATCACCATAACGGTTTAGCTTTCATCAACCGATATGAACAGCCCGTTAAGAACTTCACCAGCCGATTCAAACCAAATTTCACCGGAAATCCTTCCCGCCGATGATGAAATTGCGGTACGCATTAGGAAACTTAAGCTTCTCGTTCAATTCACTTACTATCTGTTAATGATTTCTTGATTTCTTGGTTTCTTGATTGTTTATTGCACAATCTTTCGCAGAATGATCGAGTTTTGCAGAATGACAACGAATCTGCTACCGCTAGTAGCCGACGAGAGATTGATCATTCAACTTTTACTGATATGCAAACGCCACTCACCGGCGGTTCTTCACTCGAATTTTCATCCGACGGGCATCAAGACGGAGGGCAAAGAGCTAGTAGTAGTAGTAGTGTACCTGAAGTAAGCATTTCAGACCTTATTAACGCCGGAGGGCAAATCAACAGATCTATACCTAAAGTAAGTCTTTCAAAACTTTTTATCGTTCGAATTTCATGTTCATAGTTGAATTCATTTCTTGAAATGTTAAATTTGGAATCAAGATCTTCTAAAGATAGGTAGTTACAATTTGATTCAGTGACATTTCTTGATTTTAATGATTATGGAAAGAGGAAATTTATATATATATATATATATATGTATGTATTGGTTTTGTGGGTCAGCTTGAGGCAAGAGAAGCAACTGGTTCTGCAGTGGATATGAAGAGGCAGAAGAAAATGGAGATTTACACTCCTGCTGAGATGATACATATATTAGCAATTCATGCAGATCTGCGGGGTCTGCTACTAGATGAAGAATGCTGGGCATACCTTGGGGAGATCGGGCAACAAATGTCTTTAAGCGAGGCAATTAAGCATATGTATCCGGCTAGCATTGTGGCACTTTCGGAAGGCCGTGACACTATCTCTAAGTTTGATTTGGAGGAGATTAATAGGCAATATTCAGAAGTAAAATCTAGGATCAAGCTTCTCGCGGAACAAGAATAGACGAATTCGTTTCTTAAAAACAATACTAAGCTCTTCATATGTCTTTTAGTTTTAGTTTTTGATTTTGATTGATTGATTCAATTTTTTGACCGACATCGGAAAGATTATTGAAATAGTACTCCCTGGTCCTAAAGGTTCTAAATCCAATCTCAAGTCAGTTGTTTTTCCTGGTATCTTTTAATTGTTTGATGCAAAAGTGGACCTTTATGCCAATCATTTCTCTAATGTATGTGTTGGATAGAAACAAATTTGGTCTAGACTAGGGCTCTAACTGGTTTCCAAGAGCCGGAAAGCGGATTGGAATCGAACCAGTAAAGACCAGACCAAGACCAAGACCAAGATCGGACCGAGCTTTAAGAATCCGGTTCGTAGTTCTATTTTAAAAGCCGAGACCGATAAAAAAATCATAATAGTAAAATCGATAAAAAACCGAACCGGTCAAACAAATTCGGAACCAAAGCCGTAAAACACGGTAAAAATTTGGCTATATACACACACGTATATCATGTATGTTATCCAAATTGGTTGGGCTAAAGTACCATAAATGTGAAATAGTTGGTTCTAGTTAAATAGCTTATATTAATCTTCTCTTTCTCTTACAAATAATTTAACCATTCATTTAAATATATTATAAAGCTTACTATCTTATTTTCTATCCAAAAATTAAAAGTATAAGTATTTTAGGTAAAGTATAGTAATTCGAACGGTGCATGTCACTAATAATTCCACCTCATTTAAGTTACGGTAAGAGGCAACACACTTCTCTTATATAATGACATATAGACCCCAAATTAATTACCAAAAATAAGTAAATGCTCATGAAAACTATAGTGCCCCATAGTGGGGCCATAATACAATTAGTCAGAATTTTAGTTTGAAATATTTTTTCTACGTGTGTCAATTTGGTTAACCGAACATGACATAGCTGTACCAATTTTTATGTTTTTATTTTGTATCGATAACATACTTTATTTAAACTAAAAAACGTCAAAATAAAGTGTTTCACAATCGTATAGAAAAATGTTACTAATTTTAGTATTTTTTTTTAATCCTATTAGTTTATTTAAAGGGAATTAAATAGAAAATCAATAATGAGTTTTGAGATAATAGATTTGGTGAGTTCAAGCTTAGTTAACAACTAACAACGATAGATATCAATATTTTGATACAAGAAGTTACACTGTGAACACAATGTACAAAATAGACATATGATATATTATGAACATTTGTATGATCAATCATCAATTCCTCATGCATATTCGACTCATTCTCAACTAATCTTCATCTTAAGGCGAATATCATTTCTTCACTATCAACAAAGAAACTTCTCTTCATTTGACTCACGAAATTCGCCTAATAGATTCACTTGAAGATACGAACACTAATCCAGTTTAGACATTCCTTAAACTTATGAACTGGTATTGCCTTGGTCATTATATTTCTTGGATTATTGTGGGTAGATACTTGTTTCACATCAACAATTCCTTTTGATATTATATCACAAAAAATGACACCTCACATCTATGTGCTTTGTAAGTTCGTGGTACATTTGGTTCCTTTTAAGGTGTATGTCGCTTTTGCTTTCAGATTTTTTTTGTAGTAGTTTGATTTAAACCAAAATCTGCCACTAAACCTTGCAACAATATTGGCTCATTAGCTCTCTCTACTACAAACATGTATTCAGTATATGTTGCAGGCAGAGCTACAATGGCTTTCAACTGTCTTTTTTCTAACGGATCGCACTCTTACCCATAATAAACACATATCCTGCCAAAGATATTCTTTTATCCATATGTCCTACAAAATCAAAATCAACAAAACCAACCACTCATCTTGCAATATCATTCAAAGATCCACAAATATTTATCTTGTAGATTAGTTCATCTAGTTCAATGTGTAAAAATGAATTATGCACATCTAATTGCTCAAGCTCTAAGTCTTGCAAAACTATTATGGCTAACATAACTCAAATCAAATTATGTTTACTCACAACCAATCCAGATTTGACCATGTTTCCTTCATTCTTCGGACTCTTTAGAAAAGTAGACTCATTAAATGTTATATCCCTTCTAATAAGAAAAGTCGAAGAGTTTGAAGAGGTACGCCATAACCTACATACCTTCACTCTAGTAGCATATCCTAGAAGTATGCATCTTTTTTCCTTTGGCTTAAGTATAATATCTCTCACGTGAGCATATAAATAACAACAGAACACCATCAATTATTCATAATCAGGCGATACTCCAAACCAAATCTTAAAAGGGGCTTACAATAAATAGTGTTAGATGGAGACCGATTCACCAAGTAACACGTAATGTGATAACATGCTTCGTACCTTGTCAATAAATGTTATGTTCATTCTATCACTAATCTCACTTTATTTTTGTATTTTAGAACATGTGAGATGATGTATTATTACATCATCATCATAGAGCTCATTGAAATCACGACATCAAATTTATAACCCATTATTTGTTGTAAAACATTATACTTGTCTTCATGTTTGCTTCTTCATCGTCGTCTTCTATTTGAAAAAGGTTGAATATACGTCATCTTTCGGCCTCAAATGATGAATATTTTCTTTATTAAAGGTTGGATATCTTTTTTCATGCGAATTGTCAACTTTCACCTCCTTTCTTCTAATATATTCATTGAACATGGTTTCTTTGATAAAGTTCAAAGATAAAACACCGTCTGAAGCATAGTTGCTAATAGTGACAACAAAAGTCTTAGAACTGTCTCGAAAAGAACTCAATAGGAACAAAGCATGTAGCTCATCATCAGAGCAATATTCATATTACTCAACTTGTTAATGATTCCTCAAAGTCAGTGAAATGCTTAAAAATTGAGTTTCCACTTTTAAATTTCACATACAAGTCATTTAATAAAAAAAATCTTTATTATGAGTGATCTTTCTTTCATAAAGAACCAATTTCTTGCAAAGATCATACGGGTCAAACTCTTGAAAACATGGTTAAAAATGCTAAGATCAACCCATATTTGAATAGTTCTCAAAGCCTTTATTTTCAACTTCTCCCAATCATTTTCTTCATTTTTTTTCCATTTTAGTGGTTTAGCATAGTTACCATCACCATATTTAACTATTTGAATCAGATTAACCAATTTTTTGCAGTATAGTAGATCCTCCATCATTGATCTCCAAATAAAATAGTTTATTGATGTTAACTTAATCTTGGAGCTACCATTACTATAATCCATATTCTCGAAACAAATCTGACTCTTATACCAATGAAAGATCCCAAATAATAGTAAACCAGTGGAAATAAAAAATTTACACGTAAGATTTATATATGGAAAAACTCATTCAATGTGGAGACTAAAAAATCATGGGACTGATGAAGAGTTCAGACTAAACACTTTTATCATTATAACGAGTTAGAGGTACAAGTGAATTTGAATCAATCTCACAGAGATCTACAAAACCAACAACAACTACAAAAATAATTCATAACAAAAAAGAAACACAAGGAAAAAATAAAAAGAAAATATTATACTATACCAGCAGTAATTTCTTCTAAACCGTAGCTCTAGATCAAAATATACATACTCAAAATGAAGCCTTTGATACTCCAAACAAACCATCCAAAAATTATAAAAATGGATATCATTTATTACTTTAATGGACCTTTTGATTTTGAAGGATACAACATATTCAAAATCCACATATCTAATAATTGTCTATTTTTTATTGTTTTTTTTAGTATCTTTGTCTGTCTGTCTGTCTTATAACCACATAAAAGAACCAATGAAAAGGGCTGTATTACTTTATAATAATGTATATTATATATAACTGTACTTTAATAAAAACTAAGTTACAAAAGTATATGTGTTGTGAATAAAGTATCAAACTATAACACAATAAAATATCGAAATGCTGAATGCACTACTTCTAAGCCATTAGGCTTTACCCTAACCACCTATACTTTTATGGCACCATTATTTATTTTGCTTACTATAAACAAAATTTATGTAGTTGCAGAAGGAAAATGAAGGCATAAAATATCTTATTTATACCGCAAACAATTATTGTTGGTCCATATATATTTGACAAATAATCTTTATATTCTTTAGCTAAACTGAATTCTATAGTGTTTAATTTATAAGGATCCGTAGTCGCTATTCAAAAAATGTGCACGGATAAACCCTCGGTCAGTCTCACGCTATAACCTGCAAACCAATTCAGAAGGTAAACAACACTAGACGAGAGACTCAAATCAATAAAACGTTTGTACTCCACCATATTTAGAAAGCCTTACCATAGGATTTCCACCAATGGTCCTTCGCACTCGGTCTTCCATCTCGGCCGATGAACATTGAGCTGGAGAACAACTCATAAACAGCTTTTGCATGTTAGTATAATTTGACGGGTCATGGTCTTGGTCTTGTAGAATTCTGGCCCTGCTTAACAAAGATCTGTTTTGTCTCCCGCTACTAGTACTAGGAGTATCAGATTCGTAGTAATGCTGCAAAAGTCGATCTTTAACATTTCAAGAAATGAATTCAGCTTCAAACGTGAAGTACAAAACAATAAATGTTTTGAAAGGCTTACTTGAGGTGCACTACTGGTGCGTGATCCTCCGTCAATAGAAAGCCTTGAAAGGTTTATTTCACGTACACTACTGGTGCTTTGTTCTCGGCTAATAAAAAGTTTTGCAACGCTTTCAATGCAAGAAATCGGAGTTTGCGGACACTGCAAAATTCGGAAGATGGTGCAATAAACAATCAAGAAACAAAATAACTAAAAAAGATTCGTCAAAAAACTCAAGTTTCCCATTGAGTACCACATTTTCATCATTGGAAGAGTGGCTTTCCGGTAAACTTTCAGTCGAATCGGTTGAAGTTTCGGTCTAATCAGCTGATGTTGTGGACGGGCTCTCATATATATAAATTTATATTTATCTCTATAAAATTTATTTAGTCGTGGAGGAAAATGAAGTTGCGAGAATATTTATAGTATTCATTCATTTCACCTTTTTATCTATTATCTTTATTATTGTATATTCCTATCAAAAATCTATTTAAGTACAATATTTATTATTTATTACCCCATTATTCCATTTTATTATTCCAAATATCATTATTAATTACATGAATTTAATTATTATTTTACAGGGTTGAATATTTTATTTCATGTTTTTACTTTTTTATGAATCTTTTATTTCTTAACGATTTACTTTTTTTCATATTTTTTTTCGCGGTTTGATTTTCATTAAAGTCTTTGCTCGATATTTTTTTATTAAGAGCGAAATTTGAAGTGTAACTAAAATTTGAATGTGTTTCTAGATTTAAGATTATAGATTGTTTGGAGAAAGAAAACAATCTGTGGCCAGTTCTCGCATCTATCATCTACTACTCTTGTTAGATGCAAGACCAGTGTATACATTTTTAGGTGATGAATGCGTGACTAGTTGTATACATTTTTAGGTGATGAATACGTGACTAGTTGCTAACCCAATGTAAAATATTTTTTTGATAGATGCGAGACAAGTTGCTAGATACGAGATCAGTGTAAAATAAGTTTTATACGATATATGCGGTACGAGTTTCTAAATTCGAACCCAGTATAAAATTGAACTTTTAAGATGATGTATTCACGACCGATTACTAGATGCGAGACTAGTATAAAAAAACAAATGATAAATATGAGATCAGGTTTAGATGCGAGACGAATGTTAAATAATGTTTACATATATGCATGATCAATTGCAAGATGCGAGATCAGTGTGAAATCAGTTTTAAATAGATGCGGAGCCAATTTCTAGATGCGAGACCAATGTAAAATATTTTATAAATACTAGATACGAGACTAGTGCAAAATGAAGGTTTTTAGATGATAAAGACGGGATACTTGGTAGATACGAGACTAGTATAAAACATATTTTTTAGGTGACAGATGGGGGGCAAGTTTGAGACCAGATGATAAATGCGAGATTATTTCCTAATGTGAGACGAGTATGAAATGTAACTTTTAGAATAGATACGATACCAAAAATATAGATGTGAGACCGCAATCAACTGAGCTCATGAAAAAAATCCTTCATGGATTTAGTTTTGTTCGTTTAAAAAAAAACCAATGATAATTTCGTTTTTTTTCAAGTTACAGTTAAAAAAAATACACACTTTAAAAAAAAAATTACAACAAAACAAAGAAAATATAATATACATGTATTTGATGATTTTGTATAAAAGAGTATTTTGGATAGAGAATAAGTTGAAATATTTGAAGATTAGACGATAATAGCTTTTTGGGTTCGGTATTAGACTATAAACAAATAAAATTTATTTATTTAGTTTCGTCAACTTAAGAGTTTAGAATTGCACTCTCATTAGTTATTTTATTTTTTGTATTTTCTATGTTTTGAAACCTTATATTTTTTTAAATAATCTTTAAAGTATATGTTAAGAGTAACTCGATGCAAAATATTTTATTAAATGGTTATCCTCTTAATTGGGTCTTGTATATTAATTGGGTCTATTATTGTTAATATTTTATCTTAATTAGATTTCCTATTAATTAGGTATATTATTGTTGGTATTCTTATCTTAATTAGATTTCTTTTTAATTAAGTCTTCTATATTAATTGGGTATGCTATTTTTAGTCTCTTATATTAATAGATTTTCTAATAACTGAGTCTTTTGTATTGATTAGATTTCATATTTATTTGGCTTACTATTTATTAGTTTCATATATTGATTAGATTTCATATTAATTGGATATTCTATATTAATTAGATTACTTTTATAAGGTTTCTTAATTAATGGATTATGAGTTATCACATTTAGTTTATAAATTAAAGAATATACTGATATGAAATGTGTGAGGAAATTTGTGAGTAATATATTGAAATAACTAGAGTTTCTGTAAGATAAGTGATATGAGAGATAAACACTAAATAAAGGGTTTGTTAATCATGTCATATTTTATTACAAACAATTGATTGAGTCATTCGTGTTTGAGAGTTTTTATATAACATAGTTATTAATAAAAGAGTGTATGTTTATTGTTAATGTAAGATTATGTTTGTAAACCAAACTTGGTTAAATTTATTTTGTGTGCTCGGTTTTATTAATGCTTTATTTTATTTGTTGATTGTATTGAACATGGTTAGTTTTTTTATCTAGAGGTTCATTAATCGATACATCGTTTTTTGGCTCGACCAAACGATGATTTTACCCAACAAGTGGTACCAGTAAGCGTAAAAAATAATAGAAGGAGTAAATCAATTATAAATATAAAGGTTGAAGAAGTAGATTTCGCTCAGAAACCCAAAAGTCGAGAAAGATGACTTCCATAAAGCTTAGCCTAGAAAAAAACTAACATAATTAATGATTTCAGCCTCTCGAGAATTAAGGTTAAGCCTTACCTAGTACATAAGATATTGATTGATGCTATTGACAATAAATGTACACATTTTAATGTAATGTTTAAAGCTTGCAACGCCCTCATATTGATTTTGGAAGATGAAGTTCTATGAGAGATATATGAAGAGTCTACGACGTTAGGGATATGGAATCGACTGGACGTGATTTAAATGAAAAATTCATTGGTAAACTGATTATATTTGAAGAAACAACGTTATACGATGTCTATGTATAATAACACATATATCTGAAGTCATATAGACGATTATAATCGAATCACACTCGATTTGAATGCAATTTATTTGAAAGTGGGTTAGGAAGACTAAACAATCATCCTTCGAAGTTATCTGTTGAAGAAGTATGAACACTTTATGGACAACATGCTCTACGAGAAAAACCTTCTTACGATGGTCAAAGTCAAGATCACCATCATGTATGATAAGGAAAAACTATTTCTGGTGGATATCAAAAGGGCATTGCAATAAAAGGAGTTAACACAACTGCATTCAATCAGATGAAAATGTAAGGTTTTGTGAAGAGAGGAATATTTAGCAACATGGTGAGTTCTTCAAAGAATAAAATTTAGAGGCAGACCAAGTTAATAGCCAAGAATTCAAACTGTTATGAATATGATGAGTAGGTTTGTTACATGAGAGATTGTCTGAAGCTGAAATGTAAGAGAATAAAAAAAAAGAAACAACTACAAACTTGTTAGAAAATGTGACTGATTCAAATGATAGGCTGAATAATGGTATAATAGATGTGTGGTATGTAAGATCAAACAGTGAGAAAAAATCATGGGTGCTCGATACTGCCGCTACATACCATATGTGTCAGTTCAAAAAGTAGTTTGATACTTACAAACCGCTATAATGAACTGGTTATTTGAGGAATAATCATGTTTTTGGGATCGATAACTTCATGATGAAGATGTTTGATGATGTCTTAAGAATCATGTCATGTCAAATGCTCTTTGGTAAAAGAGGAACCATATATATGTTGGAACACTAGACTTTCGAGTTTACAAGTATCATGTATATGATCGTGTAATCCATATGAAAAATAGCTTGATAGTGTGTATGAAAGCCAATTTGCAAAATAGGTTTACATTTTCTATACGAGTGTTGTTGTGGGTGCTGTACTAGCATCATCAAGAAGAAACAACCAAACTTAGTAAGATCATAATCAATTATGGTATTAGTGTCTCAATCATATAAGTGAAAAAATATTGGTTGTTTTGAGAAAGATATTTGTTAAAATTGTATAAACTAAAATCATAGATTTTATGAACACTGTGTCTTTGGTAAACAAACTTGATTCAAATTCAGCAAGTCAGTTGTAACAAAGATGAAATGGACAATAAATTACACTCACTCAGACCTCTAAATCTTGTAATAACTCAAAGAGAAAATGTAAGTCCCTATATGGGAAATAGATTAGCAAACTTGGTCATCTACAGAAGTATTATTATTGATGAAAGAAATAAAAAAGGTAATAAGTTTGATTCACAAAATAAAGGTGGTAACAAACATAATAAAACTTTTACTTCTACTGATAATGCTCGTTTATTATTAATCTATATTATTGGTGAGTATTTTCATGTTGGTGGTTAATATTGTGAGTGACTTTTATGTACTAGTGCTTTATATCACTAAATTTATAATAAGGAATATTTTTTGAACTACAAAAATGATAATTTTGGTATTGTTAAAATGAAAAATCAATGCCCTTATTGCATTGTTGGATTGGATGATATTTGTGTGAAGACATACATTGGATACATATTTACATAAAAAGATGTGCACCATATTGCTGATCTACGTCTAGATTTGTTGTTTGTAATGTTTTTGATCAAGAAGGTTTCTGTCACATGTTTGGTGATGGTAAGTGGAAAATTTTCAAAGTTTCAATGATATTTTCATGAGTTAATTTGTGTTACTCATGTTATAAAATATATTTAAGTATATGTTCTAGTAAATTGAATAAAGTTGAGAAAATGAATTCTCATAACATGTGACATTGAATACAATGATGCGTGAGTGATAAGAAAATGAGAAACTTGGTAATTAATTCACTCATTCGTGTTGATAACGCTACTATTATTGACTCATGTGACTATTGTTTGGCTTGAAAGTAACATAGAGCTTCATTTTTTAAGAAGTCTACTTGAAATAAGGGAAGTTGAAGTTAGTATACACTGATGTTCGTTGTCAAATTGAAATTAAAGTTAGTATACTCTGATGTTTGTGGTCAAATGGATGTTGAGCTTATTGGTGATTATACTTGAAAAATGTAAAAAATACAAGTGTTTGAGAGGTTTCAAAATTTAATCAATTGATAAAAAGGGATACATGGATAAAGTTGAAATATAATTGATCTGATAACAATGATGAGTATACTTTAAATGAGTTCAAAACTTATCATTCATGTTATGAAATTAGACATAAAAGTAAAACACCAGGTACACCATAACACAATGAATTTACATAGGTAATGAACCAGACTATTGTAGAGAAGGTGAGATGTATAATGAAATTTCTAAACTTCCTATGACATTTTAGATTAAAGAAATTAATTGGGTTGTGTACTTGATTGATAAAAGTCCAACAATAGCTCTTGATTTTGATATTCCTGAGAGAGTACGAAAAGGAAAAGATCCTACATATTGGCATATCAAATTTTGTGGGTGCAATGCATACATGCATATTCCAAACGAAAGAATATTCAAACTTGATTTGAAGACTAATCCTTGTGTCATTTTTGGATATTGCGAAGAAGAGTATGGCTTCAGACTATATGATCATGAGGATAATAATTTAGTGAGAAGTAAAGATGTGGTATTCTTGGATAACGAGAAGGGTGTAGATTTTTTGAGTACGAGGTGAACTTATATTTTTATGTATATAAATGACCCAACAAATGATAATGTTGTTATCAATAATTCTAATGAGAGTTTATTTGAAGAAGAATTTCATGATGAAGAAGTTCAAGAAGAAGGGGAGCAAACCCATGATGTGGATGATACACAAATTCAAAGGAGAACTAGAAAGAGAACGTTCAACAAAATATCTACGCTGGGAGTTTGTTCTATTCACCGAAAACAATAAGCCACCGAATTATCAAGAAATATTAACTTACGAGGAGAAACTTTGTGAATTCCTTGAAAAAGAACGAAAAGTATGAGCTAGTAAAACCTCCTAATAAAATAAATGCTTGAAGAACCAAAGGTTTTCAAAACAAAACATATGATGAGGAACTTCTCAAGCGAAAAGCTTAACTTGTAGTAAAAGGATGCAATAAAAAAAGAATTGGTTTTTATGAGATATTTTCTCTTGTTGTCAAGATGATTTTTATCATAACTGTAGTGGGTTTAACTCCAAGTCAAATTTTTGGATTGGAATAGGTTGATTTAAAAATGTATTTACATGGAGACTTGTATGAGGAAATCTACATGGAGCAACCTAAAGGTTTTAAAGCAAAAAGAAAAGAAAAATCCTTTTATAAGATAAAAACGAGTCTTTATAGGATTAAACAAATGCCAATATAGTATTATAGAAAATTCGACTTGTTTATAACGAATAATGGTTACAAACAAACTCATGTTGATCATTGTGTCTATTCAGAAAGTTCCTTGGAGGTAAGTTCATCATACGCATTTTATATGTACATGATATGTTGATAGTTGGGAAAGATGCTAATATGATTATCAGTTTGAATAAAAAAATTAGCCAGATCATTTAACAAGAAAGATTTGGGTTCAACAAAGCAAATCTTAGGCATGATATTACTCGTGATAGGAAAATTAGAAAGTTATACCTATCACTTGAGATATATATTCAACATGTACTTGAACTATTTAATATAAAGAATTCAAAATCAATTAATACACCATTAGCTACACGGTTCAAGTAAGAAAAGAAGTGTGTCCTACAATGGAGAAAGAGAAAGAAAGCATGCTAGTTATTTTTTATTCTCCTACTATTGGTTCCTTGATGTATGATATGGTGCGTACAAGATTAAGTATTTCATACGTCGTCGGTTTAGTGAGTAGGTATTTATCCAATCTGGATAAACTTCATTGAGAAGTAATGGAGTGAATTTTCAGATACTTGCAAGACACATCTTCTTTTACTTTGTGATATGGTGGTGGAAAATCTATACTTAAAGCACATATAAATACTGACATGACTGGTGATTTTGATAATCGGAAGTTTACCTGAGGTTATATGTTTTTCTCAAACATAAAGAAATTGCATATTTGCAAAAAAAATGATATGAAAATACTAAACACCACACCAACCTTGTAGATATTGGTCTGAGAAAATCATTCATCAAACACCTTTACTAGTAAAGCATCTCATTCATTAAGCACCTCTATTAGTAAAGCTAGAGAGAGAAGAGCTTACCTGCTTGATTTTACGGATCCCCAGTTTAAAGAGAACCATTTAATTTGAGAATATGATTCCGCATACAAGCTATTGTTGATGAATCCTCTAAGAGATTAGGAAAATTAAACACTATCCAAACTAATATAAAAGATGGAACCGAATATTGTATTAGTTCAATTATAAAATATTTTATGAGAAAGTATTGACGCACCTACTTTGTAAATCGTTCACAACTTCCTCAATAATTTCAACACGATATGTATTTCCCTCAAACTTTCTCTTTAGCTCAACCGTAGTAAAGGTTCTGCATAAAGAAAAAGATGAGCGTACATATTTAGTTACAGTAAGTTGTGAATAATAGTGAAGTGTCATCTGAATAAACGAGACTCTTAAGGCTCTCTTTGCAGGAATTCGGGATTCGTTCTCTTAAGGATCCAAATAGATCTTAGTATGATAATTAAAAAGTTCACTTTTTATAGTTTCATAAGAATGCACACACCAAAGAAAGTTACAAAATTTATAGAAACGTTTCGCATCAACAAACCTAGTTACAAGCCATTCAAACAATTTATTCTCAGTGTAGCACTACTTAGATAACCATTAGTTAAACATTTATAATGCCTTACAAGTAATGGAGTTGAAATACCTAGTTTAGTATTTTCGAACAATGAATCCTTTCGTCGCTCGGCTGGGGTAGTATCTCTGTGTCCGATGAAAATGTTCTGCTTAAAATCATTTCATTATTTCTGGCTACATATGCTGCTGCATCAACATCGCCATCAACAATCTTTCGTGTACTTTTCAGAGGCAGAACATCATCTTCATAATCTTTACGAGATTTCGTAAGAACATACACAATCGCAATTGGAGATAAGCAGACAACTAATAATGTTAGGATTTGACATACATATATGCCACTATTTCACCTGCTTAAAGGTTAAATGAAATTTCAAAATGAACTTCGAAAAAGTTGAATATTAATGTTCATGATTAGAATGGCTTCCAAGTTTTTGCAATTACTGATATCAAGAATCCTTACTTCACTTAACTATTATACATCATGGTTATATTATATTATTAACATTAAGACCATGAAAAGAAAAAACTATCCATTATTAAGGCATCTTACTCTAGTTTAAGCTTGCTTAATATCAAACTTGGCAATGCAAAATCATACAAAAGATTGTGGACTGACTATTTAGGAATTGAAGAACTAACATCTAACAGCAAGTAAACGAGAGTTGTTGTAGAAAGAGTGATCATAGTAACGGAAAAAGCAACCAGAATTGACAACACAACCTTCTTAATATGACAAACACTCAAAAGTAAATATATCTAAAAAAGTATTATATAGGATATGAAAACAATAAAACATACATTCAAAGAAAGGATGAAGAGAGTACAATTCTACATGCCTACGCATTGACATTAGGATGCGACACATATATATCTACCCATAAATTCAAAAGAAGCTTCTCCAACGGAAATAACAGGGTTACAAAATCTTCCCTCAACAACCAACTGAACACAAAATATGAGTTTTAAGGTAGACAAAGATGTTTATATAACAAACTTGTTTATAGTATGAAAACTTTTGTATAATAATAGCAAATAAAACTTAGTTGATGAAAAAAATATCACATTGGCATTATACTAGATTTTCCTAATAGTCATGTACAAAGTATCAACAGCATAACCTGCACATCACTTCACAAATTATCCGCAAAAACACTATAATAAGCCGTACTTAAACTTGCATTCAATCAAATAAGATCATTAAATTAGACTAATCTTGGTTTACCTCCAACGACAGTAGTTTGGGGAGAAGAACATCGCGAGCTTTCTAGCTGATGATGACGACGAGCTCGACTTCATAATGAAAGACAACCAAGAAGAAGGATCGTAGACTCTTGGCTGATTGAAAAACAAAAACTCTAGAAATGTTCCACGTCATGATTCCTAATCTTCAAAATCTTGGTCTTTGTTAATTTAATAGTAATTTCATCTTCAAATTTTAAAATAGTAAATTAATTCAATATTATTTTGGAAGATATTGGTAAATATCACTCGGGCTGGATTTATAAATAAGTATAACAAATAAGTTTTAACAACTGGATTTATTAGATTAGACGGAGTTTTAACAAATAAGTTCCTACCAAAATTTAAAATTACATCCATAAAATAAATATTATATATAATTTTACTTCTCGTTCAATTTACCTACTTTTTGTTAATGATTTTGATTGCACAATCTTTTGCAGAATGATCGAGTTTTGCAGAATAACAACGAATCTGCACTACTAGTAGCCGACGAGAGATTGAACATTCAACTTTTACAAACCTCCAAATGCCACTCACCAGCTGTTCTTCACTCGAATTTTCATCTGACGGGCATCAAAACGGAGGGCAAAGAGCTAGTAGTAGTAGTAGTGTACCTGAAGTAAACCTTTCAGACGTTATTAACGCCGGAGGGCAAAGCAACACACCTATACCTAAAGTAAGTCTGGTTTTACAGTGGATATGATCAGGAAGAAGAAACTGGCTGGCAAGGCTCTGTTACTAGCAGGATACCCTGGTACCAGGAAGACGACTTTGGCTCTTGGGATCTCACAAGAGCTAGGAGACAAAGTTCATTTCTGTGCAATGGTGAGGTCAGAAGTTTAGTCATCAGAAGTAAAAAAGACCGAGGTTTTGACGGAATACTTCAGGCGGGCTATCGTTTTATGTATCAAGCAAACGAAAGACGTCTATGAAGGCGAGGTCACTGAACTATATGCTGAAGAACCCGACAAAGTTACAGGTGGCTACGGTAAAACCATCAGCCACTGGATTATTGGACTTAAAACTGTCAAAGGAAGTAAACAGCTCAAGTTGGATCCCACCCTTTACGATGCCTTGATGAGGGAAAATGTGGTTGTTAGAGATGTTATATACATCGAAATTACCAGTGGAGCAGTCAAAAGAGTCGGTAGAAGCGATGCCTTTGCTACCCAATATGACCTTGGAGTAATAAATAAGTTCCTCTTCTAATAGGAGAGGTTAGTAAACAGAAAGAATTTGTGCATGATGTAACACTACACGATCTAGATGCTGAAACTGCTAGGCCTGAAGGAGGACATGATATAATATCTCTAATGGCGCAAATCATGAAACTGACGAAAACTGAGATGACTGAAAAGCCAAGACAAGAAATAAACAAGGTCGTTAACGGTTATGTTGATGATGGTGTGGCAGAACTTGTTCTAGGAATTTTATTCTTTGACGAGGTACATATGCTGGACATGGAGTGCTTCTCATGCTTGAATCGTGCGTTAGACTGCTCGTTATCTTCGATAGTAATATTTGCTACAAATAGAGGAAAATGAGGCATGGAACGGAGCCACTAGAAAGAAGTTCCTAGAGTTACGAAGGAAACATCGAGTTCATATTGTTCGTGGGTTAAGAACGAGAATTGAACTCTATGAGATCTAATCCCCCGTTGTTCACTGCACTTCCACTTGACACCTATCGTAATCATAAATGGTTCGTCTCACCGTGACCTTCTCTTGAATTCTCAAAACTTCTGTCACTCCATCCCCGTAGAGGTAGAGAACCCGTTGTTGTCTCGGTTGTGCTACCGGAGGCTCTGGGAAGTCGAAATAGGAGAGCACTCATCTCGTGGTGGGCTTACTACTTAGGTGTTTTCAGCAGTTATTCGCTACGCACTTGGCTACCCAGCGTTTACCGTGGGCATAATAACTGGTACATCAGAGGTGCGTCCTTCCCGGTCATCTCGTACTAGGGGAAGGTCCTCTCAATGCTCTAACGCCTACACTGGATATGGACCGAACTGTCTCATGATGTTCTGAACCCAACTCACATACCACTTTAATGGGCGAACAACCCAAACCTTGTAACATACTACAGCCCCAGGTGGCAAAGAGCCGACATCGAGATGCCAAAACTTCCTGTCGATGTGAGCTCTTGGGGAAGATCAGGCTGTTATCCCTAGAGTAATCTTTATCCGTTGAGCGACGACCCTTCCACTCGGGACCGTCAGATCACTAAGGCTGACTTTAATCCCTGCTCGACGGGTGGGTCTTGCAGTCAAGCTCCCTTCTGCCTTTGCCCTCGAGGGCCAATCTCCGTCCGACCCGAGGAAACCTTTACACGCCTCCGTTAACCTTTGGGAGGCCTACGCCCCGTGGAAACTGTCTACTTGAGAGTGTCCCTTGGCCCGTAGATCCGGCACAAGTTGTATTGGACTTAAAACTTTCAAAGGAAGTAAACAGCTCAAGTTGGATCCCACCCTTTACGATGCCTTGATGAGGGAAAATGTGGCTGTTAGAGATGTTATATACATCGAAATTACCAGTGGAACAGTCAAACGAGTCGGTAGAAGCGATGTCTTTACTACCCAATCTAACTTTGGAGTAAACAATAAGTTCCTCTTTTTATAGGAGAGGTTCGTAAACAGAAAGAATTTGTGCATGCTGTAACACTACACGATCGAGATGCTGCAACTGCTAGGCCTGAAGGCGGACATGATATAATATCTCTAATGGCGCAAATCATGAAACTGACGAAAACTGAGATGATTGAAAAGCTAAGACAAGAAATAAACAAGGTCGTTAACGGTTATGTTGATGATGGTGTGGCAGAACTTGTTCCAGGAATTTTATTCTTTGACGAGGTACATATGCTGGACATGGAGTGATTCTCATAATTGAATCGTGCGTTAGACTGCTCGTTATCTTCGATAGTAATATTTGCTACAAATAGAGGAAAATGAGGCATGCAACAGAGCAACTAAAATGAAGTTCCGAGAGTTACGAAGGAAACTTCGAGTTCATATTGTTTGTGGGTTAAGAACGAGAATTGAACTCTATGAGATCTAATCCCCCGTTGTTCACTGCACTTCCACTTGACACCTATCGTAATCATAAATGGCTCGTCTCACCGTGACCTTCTCTTGAATTCTCAAAACTTCTGTCACTCCATCCCCGTAGAGGCAGAGAACCCGTTGTTGTCTCGGTTGTGCTACCGGAGGCTCTGGGAAGTCGAAATAGGAGAGCACTCATCTCGTGGTGGGCTTACTACTTAGGTGTTTTCAGCAGGTATTCGCTACTCACTTGGCTACCCAGTGTTTACCGTGGGCATAATAACTGGTACATCAGAGGTGCGTCCTTCCCGGTCGTCTCGTACTAGGGAAAGGTCCTCTCAATGCCCTAACGCCCACACTAGATATGGACCGAACTGTCTCATGATGTTCTGAACCTAACTCACATACCACTTTAATGGGCGAAGAACCCAAACCTTGGAACATACTACAGCCCCAGGTGGTGAAGACCGACATCGAGATGCCAAAACTTCCCGTCGATGTGAGCTCTTGGGGAAGATCATGCTGTTATCCCTATAGTAACTTTTATCCGTTGAGCGACGACCCTTCCACTCGGCACCGTTAGATCACTAAGGCCGACTTTCATCCCTGCTCGACGGGTGGGTCTTGCAGTCAATCTCCCTTCTGCCTTTGCACTCGAGGGCCAATCTCCGTCCGGCCCAAGGAAACCTTTGCACGCCTCCTTTAACTTTTGGGAGGCCTACGCCCCATGGAAACTATCTACTTGAGAGTGTCCATTGGCCCGTAGGTCCTGACACAAGTTGTATTGGACTTAAAACTTTCAAAGGAAGTAAACAGCTCAAGTTAAATCCCACCCTTTACGATGCATTGATGAGGGAAAATATGGCTGTTAGAGATGTTATATACATCGAAATTACCAGTGGAGCAGTTAAAAGAGTCGGTAGAAGCGATGCCTTTGCTACCCAATCTGACCTTGGAGTAAAAAATAAGTTCCTCTTTTTATAGGAGAGGTTCGCAAACAGAAAGAATTTGTGCATGATGTAACACTACACGATCTAGATGCTGCAACTGCTAGGCCTGAAGGCAGACATGATATAATATCTCTAATGGCGCAAATCATGAAACTGACGAAAACTGAGATGACTGAAAAGTTAAGACAAGAAATAAACAAGGTCGTTAACGGTTATGTTGATGATGGTGTGGCAGAACTTATTCCATGAATTTTATTCTTTGACGAGGTACATATGCTGGACATGGAGTGCTTCGCATACTTGAATCGTGCGTTAGACTGGTCGTTATCTTCGATAGTAATATTTGCTATAAATAGAGGAAAATGAGGCATGGAACGGAGCCACTAAAATGAAGTTCCGAGAGTTACGAAGGAAACTTCGAGTTCATATTGTTCGTGGGTTAAGAACGAGAATTGAACTCTATGAGATCTAATCCCCCGTTGTTCACTGCACTTCCACTTGACACCTATCGTAATCATAAATGGCTCGTCTCACCGTGACCTTCTCTTGAATTCTCAAAACTTCTGTCACTCCATCCCCGTAGAGGCAGAGAACCCATTGTTGTCTCGGTTGTGCTACCGGAGGCTCTGGGAAGTCGAAATAGGAGAGCACTCATCTCGTGGTGGGCTTACTACTTAGGTGTTTTCAGCAGGTATTCGCTACTCACTTGGCTACCCAGTGTTTACCGTGGGCATAATAACTGGTACATCAGAGGTGCGTCCTTCCCGGTCGTCTCGTACTAGGGAAAGGTCCTCTCAATGCCCTAACGCCCACACTAGATATGGACCGAACTGTCTCATGATGTTCTGAACCTAACTCACATACCACTTTAATGGGCGAAGAACCCAAACCTTGGAACATACTACAGCCCCAGGTGGTGAAGACCGACATCGAGATGCCAAAACTTCCCGTCGATGTGAGCTCTTGGGGAAGATCAGGCTGTTATCCCTAGAGTAATCTTTATCCGTTGAGCGACGACCCTTCCACTCGGCACCGTTAGATCACTAAGGCCGACTTTCATCCCTGCTCGACGGGTGGGTCTTGCAGTCAATCTCCCTTCTGCCTTTGCACTCGAGGGCCAATCTCCGTCCGGCCCAAGGAAACCTTTGCACGCCTCCTTTAACTTTTGGGAGGCCTACGCCCCATGGAAACTATCTACTTGAGAGTGTCCATTGGCCCGTAGGTCCTGACACAAGTTGTATTGGACTTAAAACTGTCAAAGGAAGTAAACAGCTCAAGTTGGATCCCACCCTTTACGATGCATTGATGAGGGAAAATATGGCTGTTAGAGATGTTATATACATCGAAATTACCAGTGGAGCAGTTAAAAGAGTCGGTAGAAGCGATGCCTTTGCTACCCAATCTGACCTTGGAGTAAAAAATAAGTTCCTCTTTTTATAGGAGAGGTTCGCAAACAGAAAGAATTTGTGCATGATGTAACACTACACGATCTAGATGCTGCAACTGCTAGGCCTGAAGGCAGACATGATATAATATCTCTAATGGCGCAAATCATGAAACTGACGAAAACTGAGATGACTGAAAAGTTAAGACAAGAAATAAACAAGGTCGTTAACGGTTATGTTGATGATGGTGTGGCAGAACTTATTCCATGAATTTTATTCTTTGACGAGGTACATATGCTGGACATGGAGTGCTTCGCATACTTGAATCGTGCGTTAGACTGGTCGTTATCTTCGATAGTAATATTTGCTATAAATAGAGGAAAATGAGGCATGGAACGGAGCCACTAAAATGAAGTTCCGAGAGTTACGAAGGAAACTTCGAGTTCATATTGTTCGTGGGTTAAGAACGAGAATTGAACTCTATGAGATCTAATCCCCCGTTGTTCACTGCACTTCCACTTGACACCTATCGTAATCATAAATGGCTCGTCTCACCGTGACCTTCTCTTGAATTCTCAAAACTTCTGTCACTCCATCCCCGTAGAGGCAGAGAACCCGTTGTTGTCTCGGTTGTGCTACCGGAGGCTCTGGGAAGACGAAATAGGAGAGCACTCATCTCGTGGTGGGCTTACTATTTAGATGTTTTCAGCAGTTGTTCGCTCCGCACTTGGCTACCGAGCGTTTACCATGGGCATAATAACTGGTACATCAGAGGTGCGTCCTTCCCGGCCGTCTCTTACTAGGGGGATGTCCTCTCAATGCTCTAATGCCCACACTGGATATGGACCGAACTGTCTCATGATGTTCTGAACCCAACTCACATACAACTTTAATGGGCGAACAACCTAAACCTTGGAACATACTACAGCCCCAAGTGGCGAAGAGCCGACATCGAGATGCCAAAATTTCCCGTCGATGTGAGCTCTTGGGGAAGATGAGGCTGTTATCCCTAGAGTAATCTTTATCCGTTGAGCGACGACCCTTCCACTCGTCACCGTCAGATCACTAAGGCCGACTTTCATCCCTGCTCGATGGGTGGGTCTTACAGTCAAGCTCCCTTCTGCCTTTGCACTCGAGGGTCAATCTCCGTCCGGCCCGAGGAAACCTTTGCACGCCTCCGTTAACTTTTGGGAGGCCTACGCCCCATGGAAACTGTCTACTCTAGAGTGTCCCTTGGCCCGTAGGTCATGACACAAGTTGTATTGGACTTAAAACTGTCAAAGGAAGTAAACAGCTCAAGTTGGATCCCACCCTTTACGATGCCTTGATGAGGGAAGATGTGGCTGTTAGAAATGTTATATACATCGAAATTACTAGTGGAGCAGTCAAAAGAGTCGGTAGAAGCGATGCCTTTGCTACCCAATCGGACCTTGGAGTAAAAAATAAGTTCCTCTTTTTATAGGAGAGGTTCGTAAACAGAAAGAATTTGTGCATGATGTAACACTACACGATCTAGATGCTGCAACTCCTAGGCCAGAAGGCGGACATGATATAATATCTCTAATAGCGCAAATCATGAAACTGACGAAAACTGAGATGACTGAAAAGCTAAGACAAGAAATAAACAAGGTCGTTAACGGTTATGTTGATGATGGTGTGGCAGAACTTGTTCCAGGAATTTTATTCTTTGACGAGGTACATATGCTGGACATGGAGTGATTCTCATAATTGAATCGTGCGTTAGACTGCTCGTTATCTTCGATAGTAATATTTGCTACAAATAGAGGAAAATGAGGCATGCAACAGAGCAACTAAAATGAAGTTCCGAGAGTTACGAAGGAAACTTCGAGTTCATATTGTTTGTGGGTT
Organism: Limnanthes douglasii subsp. nivea; assembly: GCA_036936605.1. Lineage (NCBI taxonomy): Eukaryota > Viridiplantae > Streptophyta > Magnoliopsida > Brassicales > Limnanthaceae > Limnanthes > Limnanthes douglasii. The sequence goes on from JAUPFV010000001.1 coordinate 5,822,295, forward strand.
AAGAACGAGAATTGAACTCTATGAGATCTAATCCCCCGTTGTTCACTGCACTTCCACTTGACACCTATCGTAATCATAAATGGCTCGTCTCACCGTGACCTTCTCTTGAATTCTCAAAACTTCTGTCACTCCATCCCCGTAGAGGCAGAGAACCCGTTGTTGTCTCGGTTGTGCTACCGGAGGCTCTGGGAAGTCGAAATAGGAGAGCACTCATCTCGTGGTGGGCTTACTACTTAGGTGTTTTCAGCAGGTATTCGCTACTCACTTGGCTACCCAGTGTTTACCGTGGGCATAATAACTGGTACATCAGAGGTGCGTCCTTCCCGGTCGTCTCGTACTAGGGAAAGGTCCTCTCAATGCCCTAACGCCCACACTAGATATGGACCGAACTGTCTCATGATGTTCTGAACCTAACTCACATACCACTTTAATGGGCGAAGAACCCAAACCTTGGAACATACTACAGCCCCAGGTGGTGAAGACCGACATCGAGATGCCAAAACTTCCCGTCGATGTGAGCTCTTGGGGAAGATCATGCTGTTATACCTATAGTAACTTTTATCCGTTGAGCGACGACCCTTCCACTCGGCACCGTTAGATCACTAAGGCCGACTTTCATCCCTGCTCGACGGGTGGGTCTTGCAGTCAATCTCCCTTCTGCCTTTGCACTCGAGGGCCAATCTCCGACCGGCCCAAGGAAACCTTTGCACGCCTCCTTTAACTTTTGGGAGGCCTACGCCCCATGGAAACTATCTACTTGAGAGTGTCCCTTGGCCCGTAGGTTCTGACACAAGTTGTATTGGACTTAAAACTGTCAAAGGAAGTAAACAGCTCAAGTTGGATCTCACCCTTTACGATGCATTGATGAGGGAGAATATGGCTGTTAGAGATGTTATATACATCGAAATTACCAGTGGAGCAGTTAAAAGAGTCGGTAGAAGCGATGCCTTTGCTACCCAATCTGACCTTGGAGTAAAAAATAAGTTCCTCTTTTTATAGGAGAGGTTCGTAAACAGAAAGAATTTGTGCATGATGTAACACTACATGATCTAGATGCTGCAACTGTTAGGCCTGAAGGCAGACATGATATAATATCTCTAATGGCGCAAATCATGCAACTCACGAAAACTGAGATGACTGAAAAGTTAAGACAAGAAATAAACAAGGTCGTTAACGGTTATGTTGATGATGGTGTGGCAGAACTTATTCCAGGAATTTTATTCTTTGACGAGGTACATATGCTGGACATGGAGTGCTTCGCATACTTGAATCGTGCGTTAGACTGGTCGTTATCTTCGATAGTAATATTTGCTATAAATAGAGGAAAATGAGGCATGGAACGGAGCCACTAAAATGAAGTTCCGAGAGTTACGAAGGAAACTTCGATTTCATATTGTTCGTGGGTTAAGAACGAGAATTGAACTCTATGAAATCTAATCCCCCGTTGTTCACTGCACTTCCACTTGACACCTATCGTAATCATAAATGGCTCGTCTCACCGTGACCTTCTCTTGAATTCTCAAAACTTCTGTCACTCCATCCCCGTAGAGGCAGAGAACCCGTTATTGTCTCGGTTGTGCTACCGGAGGCTCTGGGAAGACGAAATATGAGAGCACTCATCTCGTGGTGGGCTTACTATTTAGATGTTTTCAGCAGTTATTCGCTCCGCACTTGGCTACCGAGCGTTTACCGTGGGCATAATAACTGGTACATCAGAGGTGCGTCCTTCCCGGCCGTCTCTTACTAGGGGAATGTCCTCTCAATGCTCTAACGCCCACACTGGATATGGACCGAACTGTCTCATGATGTTCTGAACCCAACTCACATACCACTTTAATGGGCGAACAACCTAAACCTTGGAACATACTACAGCCCCAGGTGGCGAAGAGCCGACATCGAGATGCCAAAATTTCCCGTCAATGTGAGCTCTTGGGGAAGATGAGGCAGTTATCCCTAGAGTAACTTTTATCCGTTGAGCGACGGCCCTTCCACTCGTCACCGTCAGATCACTAAGGCCGACTTTCATCCCTGCTCGATGGGTGGGTCTTACAGTCAAGCTCCCTTCTGCCTTTGCACTCGAGGGTCAATCTCCGTCCGGCCCGAGGAAACCTTTGCACGCCTCCGTTAACTTTTGGGAGGCCTACGCCCCATGGAAACTTTCTACTCTAGAGTGTCCCTTGGCCCGTAGGTCATGACACAAGTTGTATTGGACTTAAAACTGTCAAAGGAAGTAAACAGCTCAAGTTGGATCCCACCCTTTACGATGCCTTGATGAGGGAAAATGTGGCTGTTAGAGATGTTATATACATCGAAATTACTAGTGGAGCAGTCAAAAGAGTCGGTAGAAGCGATGCCTTTGCTACCCAATCTGACCTTGGAGTAAAAAATAAGTTCCTCTTTTTATAGGATAGGTTCGTAAACAGAAAGAATTTGTGCATGATGTAACACTACACGATCTAGATGCTGCAACTCCTAGGCCAGAAGGCGGACATGATATAATATCTCTAATAGTGCAAATCATGAAACTGACGAAAACTGAGATGACTGAAAAGCTAAGACAAGAAATAAACAAGGCCGTTAACGGTTATGTTGATGATGGTGTGGCAGAACTTGTTCCAGGAATTTTATTCTTTGACGAGGTACATATGCTGGACATGGAGTGCTTCTCATACTTGAATCGTGCGTTAGACTGCTCGTTATCTTCGATAGTAATATTTGCTACAAATAGAGGAAAATGAGGCATGGAACGGAGCCACTAAAATGAAGTTCCGAGAGTTACGAAGGAAACTTCGAGTTCATATTGTTCGTGGGTTAAGAACGAGAATTGAACTTTATGAGATCTAATCCCCCGTTGTTCACTGCACTTCCACTTGACACCTATCGTAATTATAAATGGCTCGTCTCACCGTGACCTTCTTTTGAATTCTCAAAACTTCTGTCACTCTATCCCCGTAGAGGCAGAGAACCCGTTGTTGTCTCGGTTTTGCTACCGGAGGCTCTGGGAAGTCGAAATAGGAGAGCACTCATCTCGTGGTGGGCTTACTACTTAGATGTTTTCTGCAGTTATTCGCTCCGCACTTGGCTACCCAGCGTTTACCGTGGGCATAATAACTAGTACATCAGAGGTGCGTCCTTCCCGATCGTCTTGTACTAGGGGAAGGTCCTCTCAATGCTCTAACGCCCACACTGGATATGGACCGAACTGTCTCATGATGTTCTGAACCCAACTCACATACCACTTTAATGGGCGAACAACCCAAACCTTGGAACATACTACAGCCCCAGGTGGCGAAGAGCCGACATCGAGATGCCAAAAATTCCCGTCGATGTGAGCTCTTGGGGAAGATCAGGCTGTTATCCCTAAAGTAACTTTTATCCGTTGAGCGACGGCCCTTCCACTCGTCACCATCAGATCACTAAGGCCGACTTTTATCCCTGCTCGACGGGTGGGATTTGCAGTCAAGCTCCCTTCTGCCTTTGCACTCGAGGGCCAATCTCCGTCTGGCCCGAGGAAACCTTAGCACGTCTCCGTTAACTTTTGGGAGGCCAATGCCTCATGGAAACTGTCTACTTGAGAGTGTCCCTTGGCCCGTAGGTCCTGACACAAGTTTTATTGGACTTAAAACTGTCAAAGGAAGTAAACAGCTCAAGTTGGATCCCACCCTTTACGATGCATTGATGAGGGAAAATGTGGCTGTTAGAGATGTTATATACATCGAAATTACCAGTGGAGCAGTTAAAAGAGTCAGTAGAAGCGATGCCTTTGCTACCTAATCTGACCTTGGAGTAAAAAATAAGTTCCTCTTTTTATAGGAGAGGTTCGTAAACAGAAAGAATTTGTGCATGATGTAACACTACACGATCTAGATGCTGCAACTGCTAGGCCATAAGGCGGACATGATATAATATCTCTAATGGCGCAAATCATGAAACTGACGAAAACTGAGATGACTGAAAAGCTAAGACAAGAAATAAACAAGGTCGTTAACGGTTATGTTGATGATGGTGTGGCAGAACTTGTTCCAGGAATTTTATTCTTTGACGAGGTACATATGCTGGACATGGAGTGCTTCTCATACTTGAATCGTGCGTTAGACTGCTCGTTATCTTCGATAGTAATATTTGCTACAAATATAGGAAAATGAGGCATGAAACAGAGCCACTAAAATGAAGTTCCGAGAGTTACGAAGGAAACTTCGAGTTCATATTGTTCGTGCGTTAAGAACGAGAATTGAACTCTATGAGATCTAATCCCCCGTTGTTCACTGCACTTCCACTTGACACCTATCGCAATCATAAATGGCTCGTCTCTCCGTGACCTTCTCTTGAGTTCTTAAAACTTCTGTCACTCAATCCCCGTAAAGGCAGAGAACCCGTTGTTGTCTCGGTTGTGCTATCGGAGGCTCTGGAAAGTCGAAATAGGAGAGTACTCATCTCGTGGTGGGCTTACTACTTAGATGTTTTCAGGAGTTATTCGCTCCGCACTTGGCTACCCAGCGTTTACCGTGGGCATAATAACTGGTACATCAGAGGTGCGTCCTTCCCGGCCGTCTCTTACTAGGGGAATGTCCTCTCAATGCTCTAACGCCCACACTGGATATGGACCGAACTGTCTCATGATGTTCTGAACCCAACTCACATACCACTTTAATGGGCGAACAACCTAAACCTTGGAACATACTACAGCCCCAGGTGGCAAAGAGCCGACATCGAGATGCCAAAATTTCCCGTCGATGTGAGCTCTTAGGGAAGATGAGGCAGTTATCCCTAGAGTAACTTTTATCCGTTGAGCGACGGCCCTTCCACTCGTCACCGTCAGATCACTAAGGCCGACTTTCATCCCTGCTCGATGGGTGGGTCTTACAGTCAAGCTCCCTTTTGCCTTTGCACTCGAGGGTCAATCTCCGTCCGGCCCGAGGAAACCTTTGCACGCCTCCGTTAACTTTTGGGAGGCCTACGCCCCATGGAAACTTTCTACTCTAGAGTGTCCCTTGGCCCGTAGGTCATGACACAAGTTGTATTGGACTTAAAACTGTCAAAGGAAGTAAACAGCTCAACTTGGATCCCACCCTTTACGATGCCTTGATGAGGGAAAATGTGGCTGTTAGAGATGTTATATACATCGAAATTACTAGTGGAGCAGTCAAAAGAGTCGGTAGAAGCGATGCCTTTGCTACCCAATCTGACCTTGGAGTAAAAAATAAGTTCCTCTTTTTATAGGATAGGTTCGTAAACAGAAAGAATTTGTGCATGATCTAACACTACACGATCTAGATGCTGCAACTCCTAGGCCAGAAGGCGGACATGATATAATCTCTCTAATAGTGCAAATCATGAAACTGACGAAAACTGAGATGACTGAAAAGCTAAGACAAGAAATAAACAAGGCCGTTAACGGTTATGTTGATGATGGTGTGGCAGAACTTGTTCCAGGAATTTTATTCTTTGACGAGGTACATATGCTGGACATGGAGTGCTTCTCATACTTGAATCGTGCGTTAGACTGCTCGTTATCTTCGATAGTAATATTTGCTACAAATAGAGGAAAATGAGGCATGGAACGGAGCCACTAAAATGAAGTTCCGAGAGTTACGAAGGAAACTTCGAGTTCATATTGTTCGTGGGTTAAGAACGAGAATTGAACTTTATGAGATCTAATCCCCCGTTGTTCACTGCACTTCCACTTGACACCTATCGTAATTATAAATGGCTCGTCTCACCGTGACCTTCTTTTGAATTCTCAAAACTTCTGTCACTCTATCCCCGTAGAGGCAGAGACCCCGTTGTTGTCTCGGTTTTGCTACCGGAGGCTCTGGGAAGTCGAAATAGGAGAGCACTCATCTCGTGGTGGGCTTACTACTTAGATGTTTTCTGCAGTTATTCGCTCCGCACTTGGCTACCCAGCGTTTACCGTGGGCATAATAACTAGTACATCAGAGGTGCGTCCTTCCCGATCGTCTTGTACTAGGGGAAGGTCCTCTCAATGCTCTAACGCCCACACTGGATATGGACCGAACTCTCTCATGATGTTCTGAACCCAACTCACATACCACTTTAATGGGCGAACAACCCAAACCTTGGAACATACTACAGCCCCAGGTGGCGAAGAGCCGACATCGAGATGCCAAAAATTCCCGTCGATGTGAGCTCTTGGGGAAGATCAGGCTGTTATCCCTAAAGTAACTTTTATCCGTTGAGCGACGGCCCTTCCACTCGTCACCATCAGATCACTAAGGCCGACTTTTATCCCTGCTCGACGGGTGGGATTTGCAGTCAAGCTCCCTTCTGCCTTTGCACTCGAGGGCCAATCTCCGTCTGGCCCGAGGAAACCTTAGCACGTCTCCGTTAACTTTTGGGAGGCCTATGCCTCATGGAAACTGTCTACTTGAGAGTGTCCCTTGGCCCGTAGGTCCTGACACAAGTTTTATTGGACTTAAAACTGTCAAAGGAAGTAAACAGCTCAAGTTGGATCCCACCCTTTACGATGCATTGATGAGGGAAAATGTGGCTGTTAGAGATGTTATATACATCGAAATTACCAGTGGAGCAGTTAAAAGAGTCGGTAGAAGCGATGCCTTTGCTACCTAATCTGACCTTGGAGTAAAAAATAAGTTCCTCTTTTTATAGGAGAGGTTCGTAAACAGAAAGAATTTGTGCATGATGTAACACTACACGATCTAGATGCTGCAACTGCTAGGCCAGAAGGCGGACATGATATAATATCTCTAATGGCGCAAATCATGAAACTGACGAAAACTGAGATGACTGAAAAGCTAAGACAAGAAATAAACAAGGTCGTTAACGGTTATGTTGATGATGGTGTGGCAGAACTTGTTCCAGGAATTTTATTCTTTGACGAGGTACATATGCTGGACATGGAGTGCTTCTCATACTTGAATCGTGCGTTAGACTGCTCGTTATCTTCGATAGTAATATTTGCTACAAATATAGGAAAATGAGGCATGGAACGGAGCCACTAAAATGAAGTTCCGAGAGTTACGAAGGAAACTTCGAGTTCATATTGTTCGTGCGTTAAGAACGAGAATTGAACTCTATGAGATCTAATCCCCCGTTGTTCACTGCACTTCCACTTGACACCTATCGCAATCATAAATGGCTCGTCTCTCCGTGACCTTCTCTTGAGTTCTTAAAACTTCTGTCACTCAATCCCCGTAAAGGCAGAGAACCCGTTGTTGTCTCGGTTGTGCTATCGGAGGCTCTGGAAAGTCGAAATAGGAGAGTACTCATCTCGTGGTGGGCTTACTACTTAGATGTTTTCAGGAGTTATTCGCTCCGCACTTGGCTACCCAGCGTTTACCGTGGGCATAATAACTGGTACATCAGAGGTGCGTCCTTCCCGTTCGTCTCGTACTAGGGGAAGGTCCTCTCAATGCTCTAACGCCCACACTGGATATGGACCGAACTGTGTCATGATGTTCTGAACCCAACTCACATACCACTCTAATGGGCGAACAACCCAAACCTTGGAACATACTACAGCCCCAAGTGGGGAAAAGCCGACATCGAGATGCCAAAACATCCCGTCGATGTGAGCTCTTGGGGAAGATCAGGCTGTTATCCCTAGAGTAACTTTTATCCGTTGAGCGACGGCCCTTCCACTCGTCACCGTCAGATCACTAAGGCCGACTTTCATCCCTGCTCGACGGGTGGGTCTTGCAGTCAAGCTCCCTTCTGCCTTTGCACTC